>OX384530.1:18680000-23612381 GCA_947538915.1 Tenthredo distinguenda
TTATTCTTTGTACTGCTATCTTGTAAATACATATTCAGAATATTTCACTGTCAATTGTAATGTCGTGTCTTTATATATGTATATGTATATATATTTATATATATATATATGTATATAGTATATCATCATTGTTTTGTCTGCATTGATAGATATTAATTATAATTACATAATGATGATGCGACTATTTAATATCAAACTCGAAGCTATAGTATATAACATATTGATATCGTTTATCGAAGAATTAATATAAAAAAGCGATTCACTTACCTCTGAACATAAGGTCGATTTTTTTTTTTAATTCTATAATAAATTTATAGCTACGAGTTTGTTTTAGACGTACTCTCGCTTAGGTATGAGAACCGTTTGTTTATTTATCACAGGTAAACGCTTGCAAATTGTTCATCATTCGATATCGTGGCTGAATAGTATAACTCTGTGTAATTTGTTCGTTGATTTTTTTTTCCTTCATTCGCGGTTTTTTACTCTTTTTATTCTACGATCTCATAATGGGGAATCAATAAGGCGAAGGACAATCGTTAGATATTTACTTCAACATTTGTTGTCTTTGTATTGTAAAGAAATACACGATTCTATATAATTTAAAGAACAGTAATAATTGTAACGGGCATATGCTTGCAAATTTTATTTTATTATCTTTTTCCTTTTTTTTTTCTTCTTTTTTATCCACTACGTAATTCCTTTTCAAACAACAAAAAAAAAAAAGAAAAAGAAGAGTATCTTTTTCATAGAAGAATGAAATAAACGTTCCACAATATTGAGGATGTAGAAAGTTATTTGAAATTTATTATCATTCGGTAATAATTCTTATTACACCCAAATTCTAAATGTGTTAAGTTTATTATCAATCGTTTCCTAATTATTAGACTAATAGATGAGTGATGATTTCGCCTCGCTCATGTTAGAAATGAAGTAAAGAAAAGCCAAAAGAAAAAAAAAAGGAAAGAGAAAGTTAACAGCGAACAACTAACTAAAGATAGAAAAGATTAATTTCTGGGGGGGGGGGGGGGGGGGGGGGAGGACAACAGTTGAATAACTCTTTTTTTAAAATCTTTTTATAATTATTTATTATTTTATTTATTAATAAACTTGCAAAATATAGATATAGGTATTGTATACAAAGAAAAATTTCTATTTCAATGTGCAAATGTCTTATAGGAAGCTACATATATATATATATATGGTAAAGGTATTAAGGTATATATAGGTAGTTTATCAGAAACTAAATAGGTAATATAAATGCATTAAAGATAGGTTTGTTTTTTATTTCTTTTTCTTTAATCTAACTCTTCTCTTTTCTCACTGTATTTTTTTCGTTTTTTTCTTTTCTTTTTTCCATCAATGTATTCATACGATGTTATCTCACCGCCATAATGCAACGCGTTTTTATTTTTAATTTTTATTCTTATTGTCTAGCTTCGAAGTAACATCCATAATTCGAAGATATTCCAAAAGCGCTGTGGTAACAATTTTTTGTGTTTTTTGTTTGTTTTTATTTTCAACGAAAAGAAAATGTAAAGAAAATCATATTTAACCGACGATTAAATTACGCCGACAGAGAGATTCGGCCGTTCGTATGAGCGGTAGTAATATTTTTATTCATTTATTTATTTCTTTCTTTCTTGCTTTTCTGCTTAATTAATAGTTTAATCATTCGTTCAATTATCCATTTTCGTAAATAATCAATTTTTTCTGGAAGTGGATAATTGGTGAGAACTGCTTTTTTTTCTTCTTCTAGTTCCTGTAATATAAGTAGCGACCAGCGACCTATGCATCTATCTATTTATTTGTTTATTTATTTATTTATTTATTCATTCGTGTATTTGCTAGCTTGGGAATGGCGTCAACGATTTAAAAGAAAAAAAAAATAATAATAATAATTAACGGAAGAAAATTCCAAATTTTATTTATAAAGAATCAAATATGCGTAAGGAAGAGAGAGAGAGAGGCAGAGAGATAGAGAGACAGAAGGAAGAACAAAATTGAGACAATTATGGAAGTAAACAACGTAATGAAAAAAAAAAAGGAAAAAAATGATATGATTATTGGATATAGGCCGGAGAAAAAAGAAAAAAGAGATACGGTATGCGGGAATATCTTGATCATATTATGCATCGGTTGTTACGATTAAACTAAAAATCCAAATTTCTATCGATAACAGATGCTGAATGATAGAAATCGCTTCAGGATTCAATCTATTTGAATGATATTTTCGTAGTTTATTTTATTTTTTTTCTTCTTTTTTTTTTGTTTTATCATCAGTGAATTATCTCGTTCCGACACCTAGAATACTAGTAGCTTACGTCTATAAGATACACGTATATAAATTATTAATCGCATGCATGTTGCCCGCATTTTTAAGCGTGTGTATTTAATCGAGAAAAATAGAAAACAGAGCGCAAGTAGAAAACAAAAAAAAAAAACAAATAATAAAATCATCAATTTAATCTTGATTAAAGATTATTTTTTCACTTCATTAGTAGTATTAGGTTTAATTCAAGCGACAATGCCGGCAACATATGCTTTATTGTTTTTTAAAATGTGCAAAACGCGCGCTCCTCCTATTTAGTTTCTCATATCTTTATTTCGGGGCGCTTCGCTTGATCTATACGATCCCCATGCATTTTTTTATTGCAAAGGGCACGTTTATAGTAAAAGATATTTTAAAAATCTCTCTCCTTTGATTTTTCATTTTTCTTTAATTCTGTCGTCTTGTTTCTTGTATCTATATTTAACGTTTGATAAACACGTCGAACGTCTCCTTATTCCCCCTCTCTCACATAATACGGCATCGTTCTTCGCCCTGAGGGTCTCCCTGTAACACAAAATCGAAATTTATCCTCGTTAGTAATCTCACAATATCTCACTCTCATTCATTTTTCCCTGATATTGCTTTTTCTCTCTTACTCTCTCTCTCATGATACCCGCGCTAAAATATCATCAATACCACAGCCCAGCATGCTCTGCCCTGCCTGCCGACCTGATGTTCAATGATACAATTATTATTAATATTATTATGCGCAAAGGATGTACATTTCTTCTCCTTAAATGATGTTATTAGTCACAACGATGCACAAAAAGCGTACATATAAAAAAAAAGAAAAAAAAAAGAAAATATCAGAAATCTATATCGCTTCTACCAGATCCTAGATCTCATATCGTTCTTCTTTGAATCTACTCCGCTACTCCCATAGTTTATGTGATGGATAATGCGGCAGTAAGACGACCGTCGAATTCGAAATATATTGTCCATATTCAGTCTAAAGACAATGTGGTCGAGGCGAAAGTGCTGGTGTATTAACATACCTATAATATAATACCTTGCGAAAGAAAAGAACAAAAAAAAAAAAACAAGATCCAAATACAAATTATTATATGCGTATTACATAGATCGATTGATTGTAGCTTTTGTCTTTTCTTTTTCTACGATGATGATGATAATAATAATGAATGAGGTGTATTAGTGAAGCGTGAGAGCGTGAGGTGAGGAAAAAAAAAGAATATAATAACGCAGTGCGCATAGTTGTTAAAAATAATAAATAAATGGCAAATTTGCAAATAATATAAAAATAATATAATATAATGATGAGGCGGAAGATATAAGCCAATTTAAAAATACAATGTGGTAGTGGATTATCATTATCATTTATGATTATCATTATTATTGTTATTAATCTTATTAATGCAGACAAATGACTGATAAACGGCTGAACAGATCAGATTTGAGGAGTTTTGATTGAACAACTTACATAGGCCGCCTTGCCTGAGCTGTGCGCCCTCACGATCATTAATACGGGTAGAGATATCTTCTCTATGAAAAAAGAAGCCAAGATTTATAATCACATATCTCCCCCACATAACACTAAATATCGTCGAGGGGGGAAGGGCGGAAGGGCGGAGGGGGGTATAATGTTCTTTTTCTTTCTTTCTTTTCTTCTGTCTTTTGTCAGTTAGTTTTAAATTATCAATGTTATCTCTAATATCTGTTGTGTATTAACTAGATAGATAGATGCGTATCCCTTCTTCTAGCACCTCTATCCGCGTTTTTCTCCCACGTCTTGTTTTCAGGGAATGTTAGGAGGGATTTTACTTATGAAATTGGATAAAATATTTAAGTAATAGTTAACAGTGGCTTCGTAAAACTGTAATAAACGACATATAATAATTCAATTGCCAGAATGTTCTCTTCTCATTTGTTTGTTTGTTTGTTTGTTTTTTTTTTTCACAAGTTGTGAGATACGATCTTGCGTAGCCACATTGTCTTTGCGGGTATAACGCCGAATAGAAACAAAAAGCATAATAATATAGGAAATCTTTTTGTGTTTTTTATAAGATATAAATAATGGAGAAAACGGCTGAGAAAGAATCCGATTAGGAAAAAAACAAAATAAGAAAAGAAAAAATACTACGCGCTGTAATAAAAAATTCATATTATAAAAAAGGTCTCACTTGTTGGTGATGTAAATCCTCCGACGGTCTGAAACCGAGATTTTCCCTGTGTCGTGATAACGAGCTAGATAGCTGTTGCCGTTTCCGTTCCGACGTTGCTAATTCCTAAACAGAAAGAAATTAACATTTAAAAAAGAGGCAGAATCAGTTGTATTTTTTTAGTAACGATTTTACATCTACTTTCTTAATTTTTCTTTTTCTTTTTCCCCATCCACTTATATCTCACCTCTCCGTCGCTGTTCAACAAGGTAGTAGTCATATTATCAGCTGTGAACCACTTCTGTCCCTTCATTACTAGGTTCGTCGGTGGTTCGTGCGTTGCACCGATATCTGCTGACCATACGGTGACCGTTGCCCCTGCTTCGACCTTTGCGCTTCGATGGAATTTGAAGTTAGTCTCCAATGCCCCTGCTTTCCTGATCAGTTGCCATCCGCTCAATACTATCTCCTGTTAACGATTTTGAAGAAAGAGTGAGTTTATTTTAATTTAACATTATTTAAAACGTAACTAAACGTGGGAATTCGACTATGTTAAAGCAATTTTACTGCTAATTATTCGAAAAAAAAACAGAGAATCGAGGTAATCTAGCTTCTAATTATCGAACGAAGTTCACTCTTCGAAAAATGCCATTTTTCCAACGGATAATAATGTCTGCAGAAGATATTTCCTCAATCTCGAACGAAGACATCAATCACCTTATTCCCCTTGTTGGTAAGTTTGACGTAACGTCCCTGCGGATCAGCCTCAGTAATTTCAACGTCTCCTCTGGCAGTTCCGGATACACTGTAGTCGCTGCTGCTGCGCTCCTCGCTTTCCTCTAGTAAAGTACGCTTCCGCTTTCCACCCCTCAACGGGGTGTTTCGCGAGGGAGTAGACCGCCCTGCCGAAGATGCAGAAGGGGCCGGTGACTGCATAGGCGTTATATTCAGCCTGGGAATAAGATAGAACAGTTATTTCATACGTTATTTCAAAACTGAGATAGAGAAAGGCGGTAAATTCTTTACCTAGCTTCTTCGGACTCCAACAGCTTCCTGTAAGCAGCTATTTCGAGGTCCAAGGCGACCTTGATGTCCATCAGATCTTGATACTCTTGCAATTGCTGTGCCATCTCGTCCCTCATACGGGACAATTCAGCCTCCAGACTCGCCAGACCTTCGGCATGTCTGGCGCGTTCGTTTTCCCTCAAATTCTCGAGGTCCCTGAAGACAGGAATACAAGTTTAAACTCCAGTTATCTAATCCGGGATCGTTAGGCTTACCTAATGCGGGCATTCAGCGCATTGTTAGTCGCCTCGAGCTCGCTTATTCTCTGGCTCAATCCGTCTATGCGGGTTCTAGTCTGCCTCAATTCCTCTACGGCGAGACTAGCCGCTCCGCTGTTACGCTGGGCGTGGGAAGTCAGATTCTTTATCTTGTTCTCATAAAGGAGTTCGATCTCCTCCCGATTCACCCGCATTTGAGCCTCATACTGGTCGCGGAGTTCCTGCAGCGACTGCTGTAGCTTTGCTTCGTACTGCTCGGCGAGACGGCCGTCGATCTCCGATATTTCAACCTGTAGAGAAAGGGAGATGAGAAGGCGGTCAACGGGTTTGTTTATTTCTCGGTTTTCTAATCGTTTACTCGGTTGGCTTCAGTTGTATACATTTACCTGGCGTCTAGTGCGGGTCTCGGTAAGTTCCTGTTGGTAAACTTGATCCCTGAAGCTAATGTCTTCCTTGAGACTCTGGATATTGTTCTCAAGGTCTATACGCTGCAGGGTTTCCTCCTCGAGGTGTTTTCTCGCGTCGTCCAAGAGCGCCTGTAGACGTTCTACCTCTTTGTCGAGCTCCCGTTCGCGTTCGGCTAACTTTTTACGCTCGGCCGCAGACTGGTTGAATTTTGTCTGCAAATCACCGCAACGGGATTCGTAGATGGCCAAATTACTCTCAACTATAAGCAAATCCTTTGTCTTCTTCTCCAATCTAAGAAATAATCGAAAAAATTCAAAAATTAATGATTTTTTCTTTTCATGTCTTCTCGTTTTTTATTTCTCTCCTTAGTCGCGGAGGCGGGAATTCATTCTTGCGATATATAGAAACTCGCGGCTATTTCCGAGGATCGACCTACTTCGAAAACGATTTTTATTCACCCATTTATCCTCACAGATATATATATATATATACACACATATGATGGCCGAGATTCTAGCTCTTTTTGTAAATATCATTTACCCGCGAGCGAGCGGCTTCTTCGTAGATCAGGCCAAGGTCGGAGTGAATTTATTACCGGCTTCGTGAGATGGTTATCGACTGTAGTAGATATACGCGTGTAGTGGGTAAACAACTATTATTTTTTCCTTCGCTTTTAACAAATTAGGAAGCCGCCGGCGGTCGGTGTTGCGTTACGCCCGCATATATAGATTTCTAATTTCCACCTGTACGTAAATATACATCATACATTCCTTATTCACGCAATGTCAAGACTAGTAGGCATAAACCGATGGAGAAAGATAAATAGTGGTGATGTCAGTAGGAATGCATTAATTAAATCGAGGCCGGGTTGGAGTTCCGAATTCGAATATTACGGGTTTACAATCTTTTGGCTCCATATAGGGAGGAATATTTCTTAAATTTCAAGCTTTCTTCAACCCGGCCCCCTGTAATCGGGAAAGAAACAACTAGCGTGAATTCATCTAAATTTTTCTTGTCTTCGTTTCGCCATATGCCCGTTTGTTTACACAGGCATACATTGTATATATCTATATGTATATATATATACTTTGAATCCTAAAATACGCGCTTGTTCCAAGATCGCGTCATGCATATACGAATGTGTCTAGATACACATAATTATAATATTACGAGGGCCTCCCGGGGTCTGAACCCCCTCCCCATAGCTCGCCCTTCAAATCACCGCGGATGGCTAAACGGCCGTTATGACGTCACCGCTCTAGGCCTGCGGTTTACGTTTACACCGCGGAGGCTACGGGCACGCATTCCGATTGTTGATACTACCTATTCTCCCCCCCCAAGTTCCCCGTTATTCTATTCGGAACGAAATTTGAGAAAGTGTTTAAAAATAACGAGCTGCGGTAATGAAAGAAAATGATCTAGTTGTACGAGCGGAAATAAAACCAAAAAAAAAAGGAGGAAATAAATAAGGATAAAGGTCATTCGTGTATCTTTAATAAATTATCGTATCGGCGTATATGCATGTGTGTATCGTAGAACGACGCGCGGTTCGGATAAGGTCACGGAAGTAGCGCGTTTTCTACACACATACGCCCTAGAGAAAAATCTTTAAACGAAACGGGCGATCACCGCTTAAAATAAACGGTTGTATCATTCATGCGAATGTTTAATAATAATGATAATTATGAGAAATAAATTATAAACGGGAAATTATAACAGCCGTTTGGTGGTAGCGTCGTCGCGTCGTATTGGGGGAATGGCATGATTCAAACTCGCGTCGTCCTGACTTACGAATAAAACCGAGTCGAGGTACGGCAATAAACGCGTTTCGAATGAGGTAATGTTTTTAGGCAAGATATTACGCGGATGACATCAACGTCGCGTTCATTCGTGGGTGTGACGCAACCGCACGCTCGCTTCGCTGTGACGTCACCAGGTATTTTTGTTTTTCGTCGTTAACGTGGATCGATATTTTGAGTAGACTTTTTTCTTTTTCTTTCCTTTTTTTTTCCGATCTATTTTTCACGGAAATAATATACCGTTTAAAATCCTTGAATCAACCGAATGCCCCGATCATTGGAAAGGTTTCTCACCTGACAAACATAACCCGAATGCAATATTCCGCTAGTAAAAAATCTCGCAACTGGTCGGACGAGTAAACATTGAATCTCGACCAAGATACGCAATAACTGAATTTTCCCTCAATAAATGGCCGACAATAAAAATCCCGGCACGCGATCGGCGTTCGCGTAACCTACTTTTCGCTTCGATTTTATTTTTCATTTTATTTCTATACACAGCGAGGTGAAATTCTTCAGACCTAGATGGAGAAAAAAATAGACCAAACAAGGCAATACGCTTCGTACTTATTTTTCAGATCCTCGTTGTCGTCCCAAAGCCTTTTCGTGTCGATTTCTAGCTTGGCTCTCTCCCTCGCAGTATCATCGAGCAGTTTTCTGGCGTCTGATAATTCGTGTTCATACATAGACTTGATGTTGGTCACCTCGCGCGTCACGGTTTCCTGGCTCGTTTGAACCTCTCGGGTCAGTCTGGAGTTCTCGGACTCCAAGTGCCGCACCTTTTCTATGTAGCATGCTAAACGATCGTTCAGATTTTGTAAATCCTGCTTTTCCTGTAGACGGGAGTAACGCGTAGGGCTCAACGGGCTTCCCGGCCGGCGACCAACGGGCGTCGATGTACTCGGCGTCGGCGATTGCACCGAGCTTACGCTCGACGATGTTACCACTGTTTTCTTGCTCCCTTTTGTCGACATTTTGGCTTCAATTATCGTATTTATTTATACGAGATCTTTAATTCCACTCTGTTTTCTTTTTTCTTATTATTATCACTGCGGTGTAACTTTCAACACGGATTATTGTACTCAATAACCGCCGCGCTCACTCACTACTAACGTATTTTCATAAACTCAGCGTTACCTACTCCCGCCGCGTCCCTCTAACCGTGACACGTATTACGTATCTACTCGCGATCTCTCTCACATACGCGAGCGACCGAACGCGGTAGTGTTTAGAACCTTCCCTCGATACTTTACAGCCGTTCTCTCATTCGTTCAAAGACTTCTCCCATGTGACTAGCCGCATTTCCGGCGCGTCGTATAGCTAGATCAGTCGTCTAACTGTGTTAGACGATTGTTACCGTATTTTACGTTCAGCCCCGGTTATAAATCGTAGGATACTTTTCTATCGCTGATGGTTTTTTCATTCAGAAATCAGAGATATTTCCAGTTTCTACCTCACTCTGCTTTACCGACGGAGAATATGCGGTCCCGCGCGCTGCGCTGGTTCTCGCTCTATGTCATTCAGATGGTCGAAGACCCTCCCCGCTGTAGTGTCTTTGTAGACGCTGCGTCACATTTCCGATAATAAAACGCTGTATTATGACATCGGCTGGTTTCGGGGACTGGTCTACAAAGACCGCGAAAGATTTATTTAAATAATCCATTTCTACCCCTGTTTAAACCGTGACTAAAAATTTTAGACAATAATTAACTCTGAACGCATCGCTCTTGTTTAGTCCTCGGTCGCGAAATCGTGCTCAAGTATACCTAGAGCTTGGAAAAACAAAAAAAGGGAAAACGAGGTGAAATGTTTAGCTCGTGTCCTCGCGAGGTCAGTTCTATAAAATATTGAATAATTACTTCGTTCTCTCGTGTATCGTGACGTCATCTAGTGACGGAAGTATCGCGCAATGCGATGTATCAGGTTTATATCACCGGATACCGCCTGCTCGAGGTACCCTACACGAAGCCGTACTACGTATACACTATCGAACTCGGTAAAACGAATTCCAGTATCGTACAGATAGTCGAGAAGCGGTACAGCGAATTCAACACTCTTCATCGCATGGTAAATGCCTGCCAGCGCGATTTATGTCACATTAATTAAACGTCGCATTTATATTTCCCATTATTTCAGCTGAAAAAAGACACCGACACTGCCCCCTTTCCGCCTAAAAGAGTCAGAAATTCTCAACTCAAGGTACTGGAGCAGAGGAGATCCGCCCTGGAATCATATCTGCAAAAGATGATCAGGCTCGCTTCGACCAAGCAGCAAGTACTCAATTTTTTGGGCATAGAGAACAGGACTCACACCGCAGGGGAGAGGTGAGTATAAATATTTGTAAGATTCGAAAATTAGTTCCCCTGATCTAACGTGCTTTGTGTTTTTTCTTTCATTTGTTTCAAGAATGCACGGCGAATCGGGTATCGGGGATGAGAAGCAGGTTCGTTCCCCGACGCTCGGACATCACCCGGTTTTAACATTTCAATGCGATCCTTACCTCAGGGCAAATACTACTTCAAGTCTTCCAGATATTATCACCAACGGGGTACTAGTTGGTGTGTATAAGTCTTAGAGAGGCTGTTTATAGATTTACGGATATTTCGAGAGAGAATAAGAAAAGATAACTGAAAAAGATCCTCAGAATATCCAACATTTCTAGAGAATATTTGAAATTTCATTAGAATCTTGGCTCATCGAGGTATCAATAGTATCCTATAGGTATAAGAGAAACTTTGATCGACGATGACAGCAGCAATTTATTGATATAGAAACATATGTGATTCATTAATTAGCGTTAGATAAACTATTCCACAGATTAAGGATATCTTTTAATCCAATAATCGCTGACTAGCTCATAACGTAGGTTTATTTATGGATAGAGGAGGGCGGAATATTAAAATAGGAGGGAAATCGGTTGTTTTAAAGAAAACTTGTTGTCTATTTGTTGTGTTTTATTTTTAAAATAAATTATTTCCATTATTAGCTCTCACAACGGTCATTACTTTCTCAGAATCGAGTTATACGAATATATTTACAAGCTGTGATAGAGCCTCTATGATAAATAATCGAAACTGAGACCATGGTGTCGTTAAACGTTATACAAATAATCGTTTTTATAGTAGTATTGACGGTCCAGGCGAGTACATGTCTTCTGCGCTATCCCCTCGCCCTATTAGAAGACAGTTTAGAAATGAACCTGTTGATATCGCCAAGTGATTACTACTTTCTTCAAAATTCAATGAAGTTTTCGATCGCCTTTTCCCAATTGTATTTAGCCAGTTACACGGACAATCGGCTACCGCGTAAGCTTATAGCCGTTTGCCTGACTATATCCGGCGGAGTAATGTTGTTCTTTGGTAAAATAGACAACTACGACGCTCTGGTGATCCTAGTAATAATATCGGGTATATTTCAAGGACTGATATGGCCTTCGATCTGCAAAGTATTATTCTTCTGGGTACAAGACTCCAGGCTCAATACATTCTTCGGTCTCCTATCGCTCGCCGAATACCTTGGCTACATACTGGCCAATTATTTCTCCATATTCTTACTCAGGAAATATTCAAGCTGGAAATTTGTCTATCCGCCGTTGAGCTCGGTCGTTGTTCTGATGTCTGTTATCGCTTTTCTGAGCCTGTATATACCACAGGAGCTTAAAATCGAGGTACCCGGTAGAAATACTTACACAAAATTATCCCTCAGAGCTTCGTGGAAGGAGAAATTCTCTCTGCCTGGTGTCTCAGATCTATCAATAGCCGTTTTTTGCCTACGGCTGGTAAGAAGCGCCATTTTATTTTGGGTACCTGATTTCTTCATCCATAAGGCTGGCTACACAGATTACAGAACCGAGATGGCTCTAGCTATTTACAAAGCCAGTAATATCCTGGGGTGTATTGGTATCGGGGTTACAGGAAGGAAGGAAACTATCCTCACACAGAGTTTGGTGTTCCTTGGGATAGGGATTGTGGGCTTTGTTTTATTCTGGTTAACAATATCCTGGGGTTTTATGTGGAGCGTAAACTTCCTAGCTTTGTCAGGCTTTGCCATAGGCGGACCGACGGGAGCCCTAAGTGCCTCGTTTGCAGTTTCCCTGGGTGAATTAGAGGGTAGAAAATGCGGGGGAGCTGTGGTCGGTATAATAAATGGGTTCGGAGGGGTAGGTGAAATATTTGAACAAACTATCGTCGGTTTTGTCATAGATACTTACGGGTGGAACTCGATGTTCATATTGTTGATAAATTTGTTATGTTTTAGTGCCTTTCTAGTTAATAGAGCACATTTTGCGACTAAACCTTTAATCTTAAGCAGCAGACAATACATTGTATCAAATAGTGCGTCGATTTAGGATTAAAATTCAAACTCTCTTACTCTATCTCTATATCTAGCTCTATAGTTAAATGAAATATACTTTTATCGGGTAGTGACACAGTATTATGTATACATCGATGATGCGATATGTACGCATTAGAATATCTATGTATACTTATAGAAAATAAATTATTAGTTAGTGATACTAACATTACTATAGATAATTATCGTCTGGATTCGTAATCCTTCTGTTATCTTCTGCAGCGTGAAGAATTGTCAAATTTCTTTGGTAAACCTAACTGCAGTTCTTATCAGGAAACTGCATCAGCGCAACGAAATACGTTATCGTACCTCCCAGCATCTGCAAAATGTAATATAATGGGTTTTCTTCCCCTTTTACTCCATTCGACTTCTCGATACAATAAAATGAGTTTTATTCACCGATAACAGAAGGTTTGAGTCTAACGAAAAAAATCCGTAAGCCGTGAAACTGACGTTCTCATGCAGCAGCTGACGCGAGAACAATTCCAGCTGGAAACAAATCCACGATCAAACTTCTTCACATAATTCCGCTCAAGTTCTGAAAAATAATAGCGAAAACCTTTACCTCTGATATGATTTCTCCCCGAATCGCTACTTCCGATAATTTTTCAACGATTTGTTTCGTCAGTTGAGCCTGGGAACCGCATGTATCGATTAAATTCTAATCAATTGTTCGACGAGTGATTAATCGAAGAAATAAACCGTCACCTCTTTCGTGATTCGTGTAACGTTTAGAGCTAATGAGACGACGGGGTAAGCGTACAACAGAGCATCCATCGTGAGCCAAGTAATCATCTGAACCGGTGAGTCTACTTTGTTCTGGCGATAACGCCAGCAGGCCTTGAATAGGCTGTGAAAAAGGGCTATGAAGCAACAGGCGACGCATAATAACATCGGCAATGAGAAGAAGTCTCCGATCTCTCCGCATAACTTGTAAAGTTTCGTACGGATAGCGCGGTAGTGGAGTAACTTGCGATAAGCTAGATCCTGGCTACTGGAAATGCAGTATGGTGGCTGTAGGCCGTGCCGAAACGACAGAGGAAATAAATAGGTGCTGGTCTCTTTGAAATTGAGCAAATATTCGTTCACCGTTTCGATCCCGCTTGCCACGAGGCCGACGACTACGTAATATTCGGTAATAAACCAGAAAATAATACCTCTTGGCAAGCAAAATGTAACCGTTGATGAAATACAGTAAACATCTACGTAGTTAAATATTTGCCAGGTTAAATAAAAAATCCAACAAGAAGTGTTGAGGAGTATGTGTATAATTGCGAATATCAAAGCCAGTTTGTTGAATGGTGGTTTTTCGAAACTGGTAAGTCGAAGGTCGACTTCTAACAGTTGATTCATTACAGAAGCGGCCCTTTCTTGACGGATTCCCCAGGTGATTAGAATAAGGCAAGCTGTGAGGTTGATTAGGAATATATTTGCTTGATCAATGCTGTGAGAAACAATATAGGAGACAGAGCTATGCACCGCATCAACGTGGAGAGGGGGACATAGCTTAGCGATCGCCACGAATAGCACTGGGATTAAAAGTAGGATGTTATATGCTAGTCCGATTTTCGAGTATTGGAAGGCCTCGACGCAAGAATTGAAGGGGATAATTTGTGCCGACGATTTGATTTGCACTCCGAATGGCGCGAGACCGATAATCTTCATGCTATAAACGAACAGTTTGACAATGGAGAAAAGCCTCTTGGATCGCACAGTAAACACTATCATGTTAAATGAGAATTAGGGGATATACAAATCGGTTACTAATGTAGAGAGACACTGCAGTGTAATAATCCAACTCTAAGCCACAAAGTGGCAATGACGAATGGACGGAAAATTCCTGAAGACCAATATAATCGGGTGTGGTGGCATTTTCTCATAATCGAACGACCCACTTATAGCTGGTGTTAGGGTAAGCTTGAAAAACTAGACAGAAGTTTTTTCCCTCTTGCATATTTGCAGCGTTAAACTGCACCATCAGATGCCAATCAAGCTAATGGATATTAACTGCAAAGTCGCAACTGTATCGTTGTGTGTCTAATTTCTTGTGGAATAAATTAACGTGGCTGAGGTGGTTTTAAAAGGTATAAACACGTCGCGTGTCAGAGATCGTTATGAATTTTGTCGCAATTATATCATTGTAAGATCTCAGGAGCCATTCAAGCATCAGAGGTCACGCGATTTTCGCACATTTTAGAAATAGTGGTAATAAAATTTTGACAATTATCGTTTCCCTATTCAAAAAGATTGCATATGACCAGTCAGTCGGTATATTTGAGATTGCAAAGTTCTGTGAAAGTATCAGAGATTTGCAACAATTTTTTCGAACCTATCAGCGAGATAATAAGAATTTCGGGCGATTGGCTTCAGCAAGAAGCAGAGTTCGGTTTATCCCATCCGCGCGAACAATCATCAGGTTTGTTATAAACGACAAAGAATTATTACAGGGACAATTTTTTCGTTTCGTTTATTCAGATTTCACATAGATTTTGCCTGTATCGATTATAGATAACTACAGCTGTTTGTAGAATGAGAAATATGCTAGTATATCTGTTTTTACAATTGTCTTATCTACTCAATACACATAGATACATACACTATATGTGAATAATAATAATCAGAGGTAATCGCTGTTATTATAGTATAATTTTCCTACATTCATACAAATTTTCATTACTATAATTACTCCTTCTTTAGCAGTAATCAGCAACTCTGGCGATACAGGCCAGACAGGTAGAATCTTTTTTCGTCAATAACTATATTGTCTATCTTGCGATAACTTCTCTAGGTTGCGAGTATTCCTATCTAGACGCGTGCAAAAGCGTATTTCGTTAACGCAGGCCCCATCCGTATACTTTGAGGCCGCGATGGCCACTGAGGTCACTGACCTGGTGATAGGTGCTTTTATTACCCGAGGTCAGTGCTCTTGCTGGGAAGCCGTCTCAACGGGGTGAGAAATGGTATCGCCATCTCCCATGCGACACGCGCATAAAACCGCATCGGTGAGGTTGCACCGATGTTACCGGCAGATTTAGTTCGGTAGTCGGTCGCGAGATGGCAATACCATTTGTCGCCCTGCTCGGACAACTTATCGGCAAGGAGCACTGACCTAGGATAATAGCACCTGTCGCGGGGTCCGTGACCTCAGTGGCCATCGTGGCGTCAATGAGTACACATAGGGGTTGCGTTGACGAGACTCGATAGGAATATTCCGAATGCAGTGATATTGTAACACTCGTCTTTCTTTGTGAAATTGATTATATTAGGTAGGATATTGTTATAATACGGATGTACTTTATTTTGTGATGACTCGTATGTCAGGAAGCAAATAAAGATATTCGATCCATTGCGATGGGTAACATATTTATTTTTAAGAAACAATTACAATTTAGGAATTGTACATAACTTTGACAATGAATAAGATTGTATCTATGCTGCAGCAATAAATTCCTACATATGTGAACGATCAATCGTTTCGTTATTTTCCACTTTTCCTTCCCTGCAATTATTTATTTCAAATAAGAACAGTAGGAAACTAGATGTAATGCATTTTCAGCTACTTAAAAACTTGCGAACACCTCCTCGGCTCAGATGCTCTCTTGATACCAGAAGCAATTATTTCAGACTTAAAATTTGTCTAACTCCGAAAAACGCTAGTATAAATAAGTATATAGAGACGTGCATGAAGACACGTATGCATGCCTATATCTATACACATATCCAAAATTTCGGCACACCTCCTCGGGTCAGATGTTCTCCTGATACCAGGAGCAGAAATTTTTCGACTTAAAATTTGTCTAACTCCGAAAAACGCTAGTATATACCTATAAGTAGATATATAGAAACGTGGATGAAGCCACGTATGCATGCCTATATCTATATACACATATCCAAAATTTCTAAACACCTCCTAGGGTCAGATATTCTCCTGATACCAGGAGCAGAAATTTTTCGACTTAAAATTTGTCTAATTCCGAAAAATGCTAGTATAAAGAGATATATAGAGACGTGCATGAAGACACGTATGCATGCCTATATCTATACACATATCCAAAATTTCGGAACACCTCCTTGGGTCAGATGTTCTCCTGATACCAGGAGCAAAAATTTTGCGACTTAAAATTTGTCTAACTCCGAAAAACGCTAGTATAAATAAGTATATAGAGACGTGCATGAAGCCACGTACGCATGCCTATATCTATACACATATCCAAAATTTCGGAACACCTCCTTGGGTCAGATGTTCTCCTGATACCAGGAGCAAAAATTTTGCGACTTAAAATTTGTCTAACTCCGAAAAACGCTAGTATAAATAAGTATATAGAGACGTGCATGAAGCCACGTACGCATGCCTATATCTATACACATATCCAAAATTTCGGAACACCTCCTTGGGTCAGATGTTCTCCTGATACCAGGAGCAAAAATTTTGCGACTTAAAATTTGTCTAACTCCGAAAAATGCTAGTATAAAGAGATATATAGAGACGTGCATGAAGACACGTATGCATGCCTATATCTATACACATATCCAAAATTTCGGAACACCTCCTTGGGTCAGATGTTCTCCTGATACCAGGAGCAAAAATTTTTCGACTTAAAATTTGTCTAACTCCGAAAAACGCTAGTATAAATAAGTATATAGAGACGTGCATGAAGCCACGTACGCATGCCTATATCTATACATATATCCAAAATTTCGGAACACCTCCTCGGGTCAGATGTTCTCCTGATACCAGGAGCGAAAATTTTCGACTTAAAACTTTTCTAACTCCGAAAAACGCTAAAATTTTGGCGCCTTATTACATGCAACCCGTAAGTCAGTTTTGTATCGCGGGTTGCATATCAACAGGCGCAAAAAATTTCCGAACACCTCCTCGGGTCAGATGTTCTCCTGATACCAAGAGCAAAAATTTTTGACTTAAAATTTTTCCCACTCCGAAAAAATTTCGGCACACCTCCTCGGGTCAGATGTTCTCCTGATACCAGGAGCAAAAATTTTCGACTTAAAATTTTCCCAACTCCGAAAAAATTTCGGCACACCTCCTCGGATCAGATGTTCTCCTGATACCAGGAGCATTTTTCGACTCAAAATTCTTGTAAATCAGGAATGGGTATATGTATACGTATAGCGATGGGGAATGGTATTTGGGTTACATGTATAATAAAGCATACTAACAAGTAAATAGTTTGAATATCTTTTTATTGATATTCAATAAACGAAAGATTCGATACATTACTATTTTAATATCGGTAAGTTGTATTAGCCAACTAACAAAATGACTCGCAAATTACTGTCAATCAATTTCTGGATTGCCGCGGTAAAAGATCTGAAAAAAAAATCACTCCAGAGTAGATATAGTTGAATATATAACATCTGTAACACCTTCATTTTTGATAATTCAACTAACAACGCTGCTGGAGGTCGTTTCGCTATTGATTGCATATTTTATTTCTCAATTTGCTTATCCCTCGGTCAGCTGTGCGGCTAACAGGGCTTTACAGGGCGAAGAGAACCTAGGTCAGTGTCACGGGTGACCGATCAGCTGACAGCCAATCGACCCCGCCTGACGTACCGACCGACACCCGACGCGATAATGCATTTACAGTTCTTCGATACGATACGAGATGACACCATTAATTGCTGACTAATCTGTGACCGCGTGTCGTATCTACATCACTCGCTATTCCGTGATCAAAACCTCGTGCTTGTAAGAGTGTAATCCGGGTTAGCATAGTAATATTTATCAGCAAACCCCGGATAGAAAAAAAAGAATTGAACCAATCCGTTAATATAACTGTTTAAAAGTATAAAATATATTAAAACAAATTTTTATCGACTATATAAATCGTCTAATATCCATATAAACAATGGCGGTAAGAGTGCAATTCGAAAACAACAATGAAATCGGTGTATTTTCAAAACTGACAAACTCGTACTGTCTCGTCGCTATCGGTGGTTCCGAGAATTTCTACAGGTAATATAACCTCACATTCAGTAAGTAATCCCCTCATTTATCTATACGACCGTTCATTCAACGCCTTTCCCCAATTTTCTAGTGTATTCGAAGCCGAATTGGCCGAGACAATACCGGTGGTCCATACGTCAATCGCGGGATGCCGAATAATCGGACGCTTATGCGTAGGTTAGTTATAAAATGACAATTTACGATCACGTGTCTACGGTGTGGTGGCAGACCGCACGCCCGGTAATTAAATATGAACTTATTGTAACAGGTAACAAGAACGGGATGCTGGTGCCCAGCAGTACAACCGACACGGAATTGCAACAGATACGTAACTCATTGCCGGACAATGTCAAAGTCCAGAGAGTCGAAGAGCGACTGTCGGCGTTGGGTAATGTCATAGCGTGCAACGACTACGTCGCTCTAGTTCACCCGGATCTTGACAGAGTAAGAGCCTCGGCTTGAATGAAATGAATAAAACGATTAAAATGAAAAACCATGACGACACCTTGTCCGTTTTTTTCATTTTTGTAAACAGGAGACCGAGGAGATTCTCGCCGATACTCTGAACATAGAAGTATTTAGGCAAACGGTAGCCAGCAACGTTCTGGTTGGATCTTACAGCGTATTGTCAAACCAAGGCGGCCTTGTGCATCCACAGACGTCTATACAAGACCAGGACGAGTTGTCGTCGCTTTTACAAGTGCCGTTGGTGGTAGGTTTCCTAACAATACTTTACAATTCTGTTTCTGACACGCGGGGACTTGCTGTATTTATAATATCCCGATTTTCAGGCAGGTACGATAAATAGAGGAAGCGAAGTGATAGCTGCGGGGATGGTAGTTAACGATTGGGCCTCATTTTGCGGCATGGATACTACTTCGACGGAACTTTCAGTTATAGAAAGCGTATTTAAACTTAACGAGTCCACGCCGGCCGCGATCACGTCTACAATGCGTGCCTCTTTGATAGAAAGGTATCCGAGATGTATTATCTGCTATATAATATCTCTGAATCTTGTATCCGATATTAATATCCCCGTTTGTTTATTTTTCAGCATGTCTTAGACGGACGGAGAAACGGCACATTTATGCGTACAAGATCGGATGCATACATACTTGAAGGATACAGACTGACTGTATTACATGAAAACAAAAACAGAAAAGAGAAAAGAAAAAAAAATAAATAAATAAACAATTACTTTCCAAATAAACAAGTTGATTAGTTTTTTTTTAGGATTGTAATGATAATTTTATCGCCGCAGATAACTATGGAATGTGTAACAAGTAAAAAAGAAACAATGTCCGATAATAAAACTTTCTATACATAATTAAAAGAGGAGTATAATTTATTTGTTATTCACCCGATTATCAAGATTATCAAAGCAGAAAGCACGGAATTAAATTTTTCTCGTGGGGATGAACATAGTATACGTAGAATAATAATAATCATTATTATTACCATCGTTATTTTTTATCATACGAGGCTGTGGTTCTCGTTTGATTTTATATACTACATACGATCTCAAATACATACAATGTGCGAAACTATATAAGAAATAATCGATTAATGCATCCTTAGCGATTGGAGTACTTTGAATGAAATCAATTTCGAAGGCACAACAGTCTAATGACAAATAATCAGACCAGTACACCAAGTTAACGTTACTTCTGATATATTAGTTTTCAGTGCCTCCGAGCTGCGTGGATAATATTAGGCGATAAAATATCATTTTAATTGGGAAGTTTAACTATTATTATGTACAAAGCGACAGCATGATCAGCAATAGTGATAGGTGTAACGTATTTAACAATATTTATATTGTATATTTACTTAGATAGAATTATTGCGAAAATAACGATTGTATTTAGGATGTAGTATATTGTATATTACCTAGTCAAAGATAAATCGAAGCTTTTAAACGCTCTGAGAAACGTAATGATGATGTTATGTTACCATTAATATTATTATTATTATTTCATTTCAGTTTAATCTAAAAACCGTATTGTTTCTTAAAAGATTGCGAAGTATGGGGATATGTACTCGTAATATGCAATTGCTAAAACATTATTTGAAACAGTAACACCTTTCCTTTTTCCACAATTGACGAATCGACGTTATCGGGGTTACTTCTTTCGCAACTCAAAAGCTAGTCATTTCAATTACAAAATCGACTCGTTCGAGACGTATATAAAATAAACGCAGTTTTTAAAGGAAACTTTTTATTAGCTGCCTAATTATCATTGTCAAAAATTTCACCCGGTTAATCTAAATACCTCCATACGTCTCGATCGGCGAACGATCCTTCGGATTAGAGTTAAAATATTCAAATTTTTGATTATTTATTTTTAATATTATTAAGACTAGAGGAGAGGCAGCTGTTCAGTACGCAGTAACTCTGCGGCCCCACTCGCGTCCGATCTCATTACGAGAGTTATTCCGGCTCGGTACGACGCCGGAATACGAATGTGAGTTACGCTCGCCGTTATTCCCGAGCTCTGTCTTCTTTGGCCCATCGTTTCCCTCACCAGATTCACTACTTGTCCTTTGAGCGAAGAGAATTCCAATTATTTATCTTATTTTTACTCGAAAACTACAAGTTTTATCATCGATTTACTCGTTCGTATAAATTTTGTTTGTAAAATTTGTACCTCAAATTCTGAGAACAGCTTACCAAGAACGTTTAATTTACGCCAACGATGATCCAGGAGTGCGAGCGGCCTCAGATCTGTGTTTGTACACCAATGGGACAAGACGTCCTGTCTTCGTATTAGCAAAATGCTGGGGCTTACCAGTTGATGCCAGACTACCTAAAATCGTTTTAGTATTTCAGAGAACAGTTTGAGAGGGACTATTTATCCATCTAATTAACGATTCAGCATCAGTTTTAGACTTTCAATGAATAAATAGAGGGCCGAACCTGTTCCGGCAAACACTGCAACGGATTTGACAAATATATTCCAGCGGGTCCAACGCCGAATATCATTTGATGATGCCAAGCGTCAGGGATGTTGGTCCCTTCGCCACAGTGCTGGAGATTGAGGGTAGCTATCGGAATCGCGCCTGTAACAAAGAAAATCAATTAGTTCTTTCAAATTTTCGGGATTTTGTTAATCGCCGATAGAAAACCTCAGGTTTCATTGAGCTAATCTTAAACTGACCCCTGGATATCCAGTAGTGAAGCCAGTGTGAAAACGAGATTTTTCTCTCCGGATAAAAGGCGAAGAATTTTGTAACGACCGCTCCGCTTGTAGCCAAAGACATTCCCCGCGCTATATCCTTGTGAGTCGCGCCAGCCATGAACCGGCTCATCAAATATCGGGGCAGAGGCGTTCCCCCAGGTTCTCTTAGCCTGGTAGCCACCCCGCGTACCAATACTTCGAGGGAAAATGCGACGTCCAAGGCCAGCTGTGAGGATAAATGCAGATTTAAAACGTTTCCGGTGCTTCAAGGGGTCGATAAACTCACCAGCGCGTTTATAGCTGCGGTTGCTCCGCAAGCTGAGGTCGCAATTTGAGTGACTTGCTTAACTGTGGCTTCCTGCTCGCTCCAAATCATGATTTTCTCTATCGGTGTTAGATCCATCGCTCTGTCCGCACACAGTTCGCTTTCCTGGGTGAAAATAATTGTCCGATGTCAATATCAGCTGGTTGGAGACAGAATTCAGGGGGTAGTTAATGTTAGTAAAAATTTTTGCCACTCCGAAAACACCGTTCAAATATTTTACTCACATTAAATGACCCTGCGAGTAGATTGCCTTGTATTTTCTCATTCTAGTGTTAGTAGGTATTAATACTTACAAGATTCGAGTCTCCACTTTGATTAAAAGCAGTTTGTTTGTTCAGCATTAGTTTCTTAGCCATCATGCGGTGGTAAAGTGTAGAACTGAGATTTACTTTTCTAGAATCAATATTAGAACTCTCTGGAATTGAGACCGTCCCCGTTGAATCTTGTATCCACAATTCGGATTCAGAATCGCTGCTATCCCCGGGCGATATTAAATCACCGTTGGTATTATGGTGTCCGTATGATTCCCGAAGTGGACACAAAGTGCTTCTGTGAAGTCCCGTGGCTTCCCACTTGTCTGAAAGAGTTCAAATACCAGTTTCAGTTAAAAAAGTCTCAATTTGTCGATTTCGAGGTCTAGAATCTTTTCAAAAATTCTCAATCTTCCAAAAAACAGAGTAAATTCAATACGTATTCCGCCGCTGGTGCTTGGCATCCAATGCGAGGAGCTAGGCTGGCTTGGAATTTGATTAAAAGTAGATTCCTGCTTGACGCAAGGCTGGGGTTTGACTTCTGCTTGGATAGGCGTTGGATTTTCCAGTCTCGAGGGTACTCTCCCTCCGCTCAGATCGTTCAGAGGTATCGGATCAGGCTCGTTGCTGTCCAGCGCGATGTTCTGTATATCTTCGTTGATAGACGCCATGTCGCTGTCTCCGGTATCCTGTAAAACGATAATATAATTAATATCGATCCCCGCCCGGGCTTCCTTTTCCCAAATATCATCTCACCTGTTCGCACGAAGGGCCCGGGTCGAAGTCCATTTCCAAGAAGTCCATCTCTGGACTAGAACTCCCGCTGTGACGGTGCGGTTCAGTCTCTCGCTCGTCTCTCTGACCGTCCGGGGGTCCCAACTGCGTCCTGAACTCAGATCTAGTGGGATCGTCGACCCCCTTATAAGTGTAGAAGCAGCAATCCTCCCCGTCTGACATATCGCCTTCGTTTCCAGAGCTCGAGTCTTGCCTCTCTCCTCCGTCCCTCTGCGTCGCCCTTTGCACTCCGCTGGGACCGGCCGTTTCCCTGCTCCCGTTGATATTGGGTCTTAAGAAGCAGCAGGTTCCCTGGCTGGTGGACCCGATGCTAGTGCCGATGTTGTTCATCCCTCGATTGGGAATAAACGAGGTAGAAGTCCAGTTGTTTTCCTGCGACTGATCCGAGCCGCACGATACCTTCGGGGGGCATTTCTCGACCCCGGATGCATAGTCGACGTTGTTTCTCATGTCCGTGTCTTCCTTAGATCCGTTTTCTCCTCCGCCCGAAGACTGAGGGGCGGAATTAAGGTAGCTGGACGATTGCTTTGAGTAAACGAGTATATAGGGGCTTGTTATGTTTGTGTTTGTTAAATCCGGAGCCACGTTTACGCTCTGCTGTGTTTGGGACGACCCGTTGACGGCGGGGAAGTTCCGAGAGGATCTGGAGGCTCCGTTATCCTCCCCGATGTTATTGTTCAGCTTGAATTGATCGTTTGTTAATCTGTTTTGGATTTTTGACGCTTGGCAAGGCCCGGGCTCTAGTTGCGAGGATCTATTGTCGTTCGGCTCCTGCGGCTGAGTCTCGACCCTCGCATCTCCGTTGGCGTGATTTTTGGCCAAGTTTTCTTCCTTGGAGTTGTTCATTTCGATAATCGCGCGGTTTTTTCTTCTTCACTGGGTTTTATTCACGAGTAACAGAGTCCCCGATCATATTCATCGATACGCGTCTTTGTTTATCGAGATATTTCGTCAGAGCGTACAACCGCAATCCGTGACACCCATTTTCGGGGTTTAGAACGACGATGCTAAAGTATAGAGCGCGTAGTTTTGATTGATAGAATGAAACGATTGTTCCTCGGGATTTTTATACACGCGCAGAGCTACGGGGCGGACAAAAAAGACCTTGACATTATTAAGCGCTGATTAGAATGGGGTAAATACCAGAATACACGAATACACTATCCGGGAGGTTAGCCGTTTTATATAATCGCCCTAAACTGCTCGAATTCAACCTTTGGTTGGCCACTTTTTCCTTCTCTCATTACTTTTATCATAACATTTATTATCGGGCCGTGTACTACTGCTGATCTACGTATGTGTGTGTGTATGTAGCTCTTCTGTCACACTAACCACACAGAAATGCTCCGTAGACCGATACTACCCGTTTAGAAACATTAGTACGGCGAAGACACCGGATCAGCTGGTGCCTTGACTGAAAAATATGAAGACGGCTGACCGCGGTCATTTCCGTGAACCGAGAAGGTGGGCTTGGGGTTCGAACAGTGTCCGAACTTACCGACCGATGTAACATCGCGGTATATCTATAGCTATGCTATTTCGGTCGGTAAATATAGACGCTGTTCGTATCCCGAATTTCCCGTTAGGCTAGCCGTCTTTGTGTGCCTTTGGTAAATGACTGTTGTTACAAAATGGCGGTTTATTCGAACGGAGTTTATTCGCCGTATTAATTACATCTCAATTTTAAACGGAGCCGTAGCAGAGTTCGTTAAATGTAATTTTATAAATCCCGGGATACTATTTAGCCGAGATTTATACCCTTCCGAGTCTGTCATCTAACTACGGATTCCCTAGCGAGAGATGAGACACGTGCCTTGCGCACTGCGGTTCAAAGTCTGTTTTGATCTGTTGTATTCTCCGCTGGTTAACTGTCAAGTGTCAAATCTACATTCACGCGTTTATACCGGTGATAAAAAAAAAAAAAAAAAACTGTTTCATGTAGACAAATACTCGCCATAATCATACGGACTTACTTACTCAACGAAAATCGGGATGAATATCGTTAGAATAAACTCGAAGAATGTATTCTACATAATATTATCCCTCCTGTTGAGCACTGTCAGAGAGGCTCATATGGGTACGGCTGGTGACTTCATTTTATCATTCCACTTCTATTCCCCGTATTCACCCTTCGTTATTCACTCGTTACCGCTTTCAGGAGGCATGGCTGATTACGTTATACACGAAAAAGGAAAGCGGAGCGTTAGCCCGACGCAACCGCGAGTGGTGAGCGACCGTCCGACCTGACATAACCTAAGCCACCTAACCTATCGAGTTGTTTATTTATTTACCAACGCGAATCGACATGGAATAATAAATATCGCAATAATCTGTCCAACAGGAAGAGGTCCCTGACTGTTCGGCGGATAAACAATGTTCTGAGATAAGCGTCGGCTGTATGAACTGCCAGACGGATCTTCAGTGCGTTTACGGCGACGTTTACAAAGCCAACTGCACCGTGAATGAGAATGTTAAATGTTTGGTGAGGGATTTAAGACGAGCTTTTCCACGCGATCTCTCATTTTCCTCTTCATTTTCAAAATCCCAAACGCTTTTTTTTCTAGGGGGATAAATCGTTCGAGAAAGAATACATATGCCGATATTGTTACCAGACCGAACACTGGGAGCACAAATGTCACCTGAAAGCTAATTGCGTCTCGGTCGCTTCGCCTCAACAACAGTATAGGTATTAAAATTGTGTCTGCGATCTGGGATCTCTCTCTCACCTCTTTTTCCATATTCTAGTACGAATTGCACGGTAAATAACGAAATACTTTGCCTGGGACACAGAAGGTTCATGAAAAATTTACCCTGCAATTGGACGGGGGGATACAGATGGTCTACTGCCCTGATCCTGAGTATAACTCTCGGAGGATTTGGCGCAGATAGGTAAACTTGACTTGGAACGAAAGATTCGCCCGTATATTTACCTCCGCTAATTATTATCGGCTTTATTTGCGCAGGTTTTACCTTGGCCATTGGCAGGAGGGAACTGGAAAGTTGTTCAGTTTCGGAGGTCTTGGAGTTTGGACGTTAATCGACGTTGTTCTCATTTCTATGCGCTATTTGGGCCCCGAGGACGGCTCGCTGTACATTTAGCAAATTTTTAATAGATAATTTAGTGTCGGTGTTGTTAATATAGGCTCTTTCCCAACGAAAATTGCTTTAACTTGTTTAGATAATTGTTTGTTTCTCTATATTTAAATATTATTAGATGTAAAAGATGATCTATGAACAAGGATTCGAATATTTATTATTATCAGCTTAATAAACCAAGACTTATTATCCCGACTTTTCTAACTTGGAATTTATCCTTTCTTCTATTTTTGCTATCATCGACTCTACCTGAGTCGCTTCGTCGTCGTAGAGCTGAGAGAAACAAAAGTAAACGAGTCATTAAGGTATCCGATCGATCGTTCGAGTCTTCTCTCTCTCTACTCACTGGTATAGAAAAGTATCCCAGCCTCTTGATCATTCTCAGTTTCAAGCTCATCAGTCCGTTCGGTTGCCTCGTGCCTTTGAGACAAGTCACTTTGTTCAATATATCGATGTGAATCCAACTGTAAATAACGGAAGGATTCAGTTAGAATCCAAGCCTCAGAACGTTTCTTCACGCTCACCCGAGAGATCGATGTCTTGTGCTGATACCGTAGATACGTATCGTCTTGGCTGGGCAGTCTATTCGGGTATCGTACAAAGCGAGATGAGACACCAAGCATTTTATGAGCTCGCTAACAGTCTCGAGCTCTATGCAAGTCTTTATAGATTTCTCCTTCCTCTCCTTTGTGAATACCGAAGGAATCGCTATCCCGGGTGCCTCGATCCTCACACACTCTAACAGCAGATCTAATTTCTCCTGATCTTTGTCCGAGGCGTTTAGTAGAGGCTCGAAAATCTTCTCCCGAAAGCAGTACTCGACGCTCTGTAACATATTACCGGTTTTAATCGGTTTCTATCCATTGATTTGTCGACAAACGTCCACGCCCTACAAACCTCGCGACATTTTGGGGATCTGAGCATCCACAGAGACAGCAGCGTGCCTGCTATGATCTTGGGTTTATGCGAGACAGTCTTTAGATTGGTATCTACGAATCTTTCGATTTCCTCCAACTGTTGGACAGTCATTCTGTAGTTGAGCCTGCTGGTAGCCCACAGCAATCTGTCGACGTCTTTAAACCTCACAGGAACAAAGGATTCTTGTTGCTCTTTAGACTCGGAGGAAATTCTGCTCGTCGTCATATCGAATATAGAGTCGCCGACCAATCTCTGGATAGCCTTTTTCTGGGGCTTCAACATCTCCGCGTAGAGAGCTAGGATCGGTACGGCCACTGGTATTTTATATTTATCTTTGGTCTCGACGATTCGGCTGCTTATTAGATCCAAGGAAAATTCGGTGGAAGGTCCGCCGAATCTCAGGGCCTTCAGTAGAGCTACGAAAAGCGGTGGGTCCGTAATCATCAAGTCACGATTGCCCAGCACGGTGTATTCTATGGTCTGAATATTTTCTCTGCTGAGTTTAATGCCAGCCTTGTAAGTGGCGACTGAAACTATGCATTTTTCGATCAAGGAGAGCTCTTGCATGTCCGGCAAGTATTTCAGAACAAACGAAACGTCTCTCGCAGCTACCTTTTTCCTTAGACTGACCAAAAACATGAGATTAACTATTTTATCAGAGGTGTAAGAGCCTCTGGTGAGAAACTCTCGCAATCTTCTGGTCGACTTTGGGTAAAAATCGAGTCCTGCTAGTTTTTGCGGTACTATTTCGAGCAGTTTATTAAGCAGCGATAGAATCTGTACAAAAGACAGAGTGTCCAATACGCTGCAGCTTCTTTCGTCTATTATATCCAGCTGCATTTTTCTTTCCCGAGGGTTGCCGACGTTCTCCAAATTCTGTATGTCGTTTAAGATCAGGGAAAGGCTGCTACTGGTATCGTTAAGAGTCGTTATCAGGCTACGCTCGGTCAGTTTTTCGTTATTATTGTAAATCAGAAAATTAGTCCCGAGAATCGAGTTCTCCGCATCATTTCTTGCGACCTGATTCGAGCCCGTGGTTTCTTCCAGGTATTTAATGAACCTGTGCTGCAAAGTGGTCTGAGCCTTCCTCGTAGCATTGCTCCGCTTATTGGTGTGGTAAAAAACGACGCCGGATATCCTTTCGCGCAGAGAGCGAAGGAACAGTCTTTTACAGACGCAGGACTGCATGGCTGAATGGAGATAAATTGGATTGGTCTAAGAGAAAAAACACAGAAAATGACGTTAGCAGCCCTTCAGGCGATTATAATACACTAGCGTACCTACAGCCGGCCGTTTGACGTAACCTGTAAAAGAACATAACCTACGAAAAAACGTCGGAGCGATTTTACGCGGATACGTTAGCTTCCAGGTTTCGATTTGGTTTATTAAACAGAAATATGTGTGATCGCGGTTAACATCGAAGCGCGAAAACGGTGAATAACGGGGTAGAAATAGTATCGCCGGCTATAATCGGTCCGTCGTGAATCTAACCTATCGCAGTCGAGGTGAAACATAGTTCGCGACAACATAACCTCACTGAAATCTCCGAATCGTGAGAAATACCGAGATTCCGTGATCCGAGAATGACGATACAGCGAAAATAACAGAAAATAACGGCCGACGAGATGCCTACCGTGATAGCGCTCGACGTTTCGCTATCTATGAGGCGGCCGGTCGTCGGTTCCGTGGGAGCCGACCATGGCTTGCAAGGCGAACAGTTGACCAGACATCACTTAGCCGTTCAGGGGATAAACGCGCTCATAGACTACCTCCAGGTCAACTCGAAGCTCGAATTTGTGGCGCTGGTAAGAATCTCCGTGTCTCTAACGTTTTCCGAAAAATAATAAAAGGAAAATAGTGATAATAACGGTTCGATTAATCCTCCGAACAGGTCGTATTCTCCTCTTTGTACGAGGTGGTCTGTCCCTTCACTAGAGACTACGACGGCATACGTTCGAAACTCCAGAATATCGAAGAATGCGACAAGACTTGCATCGAAACGGCTCTCCACGGGGTAAACAATGTAGTAATGGCCGAATGGGGAAACACCACGGCTTGTCAGGTGGTTTTAGTCACCGACGGTAACCCCGGGGTGGGTCCGATGTCCCTCGGAGATTCTCTGAACTCTCTAAACATGAAGCGAGACTCGAATATATTCCCCCTGCCGTTTCCCTACCCCGGGAAATTGACCGTTGTGTGCATATCCTCGCAGCAAGGTATCTTGTACCTCGTCGAACGATCAGAGATGGGGAAATTCGAACGGATCGCATTTCTAATCGCGTTGTCGTTACAGATTCAGGCCTCGCCATTGGACTGCCGCTGTATCAGCGACTCGTCGAGTTGGCCGGAGGAGACAGCATAGTTCTGGTGCCCGAGGGACCGCTGACGAAGAACTCGGTCGCAAGTTGCTTCCAGAAACTGGCTGAGGTGAACTACGTGTCCTTCCAGGGATACCTGAAATGCGGAAACTTGGGTTCTCGCATCCTGCTATCACCTCCGCCTCTGGTAAAGATTATTCAGCCTCGATCTCCCCGCCGCAAAGAAACCGGGGCTCGATACCTGTAATACTTGATCTGTTTTGCAGCCGTACACGAAAAAGACCGACTTTGAGCTTCTGACCGGTCAAACGATCTCGAAGACCTTGGAAATCTGCGGATTTATATCCGTGGCAGACGTGGGCAGCCCCAACGCCATATCCAGGCATCTGGTCCTCCCGCTTTCGACGGAGAAGACTAACAGCATGCAGGGAATAAACCTGGAGGAGGAATCGGACGGCGAAGACAACGGCGACGAGGGGAAAATGCCCTCCTTCTGTGTCCTGCTCCACGGGGCTTTGAAGGTGAGATAAAACCGGCGACAAGCTTATATTTCTGGGACTGAATCTCGTCTCTCCTATATTCTCCAAGGTCGAGAACATGGCCGCTCTCTGTTCCCTGAGCAGCGATTGGTACGGGTTTATCTACTCCTGGGCGGACACAAAGAAGAAGTCGAACCTCATGTTGACCGTGCTGGAGCCTGGCTCGGACGTTATACCGTGGCTGGGAAACCTGAATAACTTGGGGCCGATAGACTCGAGTCTTTACAAAGAGGGGGAGAGCGGATTCCCCGTGAAGCCTTCCGAGAAGCGGAGCTACTCTCAGAACGCTCCCTCCTGGATCAGGCAGGTCGGACTGCAGTCGGATATTCAGAAGATTTTACGCCACGCCAGAAAGCTGCCTGAAAAAACGGCGAACTTTTACAAGGTGATCCATCGCCGGTACGATTCTTGTAGAGTTTTTGCTGATTTTGCTTATTTCATGCAGGAATTGAACAGACTGAGGAGAGCAGCTCTCTCTATGGGGTTCGTCGAGCTCCTGGACGGTTTGGCGTCGATATTTGAAAGAGAGTGCGCGCTCCTGCCTCCGAATTTGAACCCGGATTGCACGATACAGATGGGACACGTTGCGGAAATGCTTAAGAAGCCGTATTCTCGGGAACTGAAGAACAACATCGTTCCTGTACGCACGAAATTCCACCACGACTAGCTCCCCGCGATTTGGGGTGAAAAGAAGTTTACTAATCTGAAAGAATCGTTAAAAAATTTATTCGTTCATACTTATGAGATAACAACAATAAAAAGCAAACAGAGCGCAAGACTCGTTCGTCTATTTTATTTCTTATCCTAAAATTATCATCAATCGACGGAATTGTCTATCAGCTGAATAGCGAATCGTATAACGTGGTAGAGACCCTCGGCGGTTTTCCTCGTGGGATAAACGGGCATGTCTGGCACGTGGACGAACATTGTTTTTTTCGGGTGGATCAAGAGCGACTGCCGGAATATATATTCGCACAAATATCGCCCGGCGTTGGTCGAGACTTCGGCATTGCACGCCTGGCCCTCCTCGGACGAATCGCAGCTGTTTATGCTATCGCAGATCCATTCGACGTCCAGGCCGGTCTCTAGAACGGCTGCATCGCCGTGGCTCGGATCGATCTCGTTCTCTAACGGACATTTTTTGTTCTCAACGTCCGGACGGTGGTAGCCGGTCGTGTGCGCTCGCGATTCTAAAGTCAAACACCGAGCTACGGACGAAACTCCGACGTGCACGACGAGCTGTAATAAAAAAAAGACAATCTGGTTGGCGAATAACGGCGGCATTGATCGGATCGTTCGATATTCGAATCTCGTTTTCACCATTGGATCGTGCTCTGACCAAAGCTTCGGTATCAGAGTCGAGACGGTCTCGTAAGCGACCGGGATTTCCTCGGTAACGAGAACGACGTTCAGTCTCTCCTCGACCTCGCAGTTTCTCAGCTCTTTTACAGCCTCCCAGCTCGCGTTTGTCGGGTGTCCCGCGAACGGGCCGAAACCCGTGACCAGAACAACGCGTTTTCTCCTTTCCTCCGCCATGCCTTTACTACTTTCCTTTATTTTGGCCTCTCTTATCTCTGCGTTACCCCGAATTCTGAATCACGGTAAATTTCGTTTCCGATTTTCTGTCCAGTTATCGTCCAAAGCTAACAGAAGCGGCGAGATAACGCGTACGCGACGTCTATCAACGACAGATATCAACGCGCAGACTAAACCAGCTGCCGACAGGCCCTCGACGTTCTAAAACCCGCCGCAAGTTGTCGCCGCTTTTATCTCGCAGACAATCGTATCCGGCGATACTGTCCGGAGCGATTAACGTCCGAATTCCGGTTAATTCAAAGCTCGCAATAATTTATAAATCCGAATTTATACGAGCGAAAGACTCGGTCTAGAGCCTGAACGGTCGTACCGCGGGATCAGTGGTCACAGCTCGATGGTCGGCCCACGCGTCCGTCTAACCCAAGGCCTAATTTTCTACGCTTATGCCGCACCTCTGTTCCAATACTACTCGCCGAGTCTGACTAGCGTGTCACAGTCTCTACTCAAGGCGCGGCTGGTCCGTTCGTTACGTAATTTTCTACTCGTTAGATCGCGGGCGGTCCGACGAGTTGCGGATAGTTTCCACTTGTTTCAACTCGCTTCTCCGCGCGCTGTATATTAATGATAAAATTTTTATATACGGGGATTTAGAGAGAGAGAGAGAGAGGGGAGAGAAAAGAGGGAGGGTTCGATTCCGAGAGATGGAAGCGGGACTTTTACCCGTGGCATGAACGATATCGGGGTATTCCTTTGTCGCGCACGTTTCCAATAGTGACAATTGAATATTTTCAGCTCTGATTTAATTCCGCGAATTTCATAATTTCCATTCCGATATGAAAACCGAACTTTTTGATGTTTGCGATTTAATGAACGCCGCATATAATGGCATCCGAGGACGCGATGCGACGCACAGATACGTCCACCCACCTGCTACGTAACGCGCACATACACGGCTGCGAATACCCTCGCACACGAGGCCGCTCCGGTCGTATATAGCAAAGCTATAATTCCAAATGGCTTAAACGCTTCCAGTAAATAATAATCAATCATTCCGCACGCTTAGAGAGAAACGGCCGTAGAGGAGAGTTAATAACTGACTCGAACTGAAATTCCCAAGTAGATTACACAAGCTCTCGGTGATTAGCGAGCGATTAGGGTATGCGACGGAATAGTTTTAAAATTATCATTATCCCGTTCCCCGTTGGAGATGAGGAGAGATTAGAAGCCTGCGAACGCGAGGATCAGAGGGATAGGAGGTTTACGCGTTATTATACCTACGGTATAATAAACCCGATGCAGAAACTCAATATGGTCCGAGGAGGTGGTGCAGGACGAGGCGCGGTGGGCAGGATCATGGTGAAATCAGCGCCCTCAATTCGCCGTTTGAAAACCTTGCTCTTTTACGCAATTTTCAGCGTTTATTAAAGTTTGCTCGCAAATGAAACGAAACCCATATAACCCACCTAATTTAGCGAGTAGCATTTTCGAGTGCGCGGACCACTCCAAGCGGCGGTCCTCCTCCTCTTCCTCTTCCTCCACCTCCTCGCTCTTCGCCTCATCCTCGTCCCTATTCCTCCCGCTTCTCCTCGACGCGCGCGGTCCTACACCCGCCGCGCTTTACCGTTTCAACCGCTGTGCTCTGCGCTACGATATATACACACATATATCCACTCTCCGTACGTGTATGTACGTTCCTCGCTATTGACAGCGGTTATTGCCTAACTGCGTACCGCTACCTAATATGCGAGCTCCGAATCTGCATTCAGGGACGGACTCGTCGGCGATACGATGCACCGAAATTTATTGGGCCGGAATTTTTCCGAAAAATTATTTGCGATTTACTGCATCGTCGAATTACTTCATATGGTTCGAAATCTGGGCATTCTTTTCCGACTGAATTCGAAAACCGTATTTCGCAGCGCTCGTAGTTCGCATACGTGTGTGTATACATGTGTATGTATGGTGTATAGTTTTGAGAGCATGCCGTGGAACGGTACGCGGCCCTGTCTGGATTTGAAACTCTGTTAACTCTCCGAATATTAACCCGTCCTAGCGAGATTAACCCTATTGTACCCGTTGAAAATGATGACGTCACTATTAAACTCTCGACGGGCGTATATAGCCTCCTTCCCATCCTTCCATCCTCCTTTCAACAGCCCATCGCTAAATCAGGGAAATTGATTAAACCATCAAATTAGTTGAACTAATGTGTTCCCGGCTAGCTACGAAAATGAGCCCAACTTTGGCTCGAAACAAAAGCCAAAAATTTTAACAAAATTAATCCACCAACCGTACATATATGCATTTTCGAATTTCAATGCTTCCATGGAGGAGGACGTTTCCAAATATCTCGGTTTCAAGTACCGCCCCAAAGTCTTCGTGACATTCCGCGGCTCGGTGAATAACCCCGAGGGACTAAAAATCGGGATAGGAACCCGGGGCTTTGACTCCATTTTTTTGTATATATTTGGAGACGTTGTGGCCCATGGGAGCATCGAAATTCGAATATGACCGAGTCAAGGACCACCCTGTAATACGGCTATAAATAGCCGAGCCCAAAGTACGAAGTTTAGAAATTGGCGGGGGCTAATCGGAACTCGAGTAAAGGGGGCGGAAGAGATGGTAGGTGGAAGTGTGAACAATTTGGCGCATTGTCTGCGGAGATCAGCGTCCCGATATGAATCTGTGTGAAAGAGAGAGAGCGGGAGGGACGGATGAGGGCTGAGCGGTGGTTTACGGTAGTCCGTATAATACGTAGTCATTGGAGTCTAAGGGGGTTGGGGTATAATTATCGTAGGTCGTTTGAATCTAACTGTTTCCTTTATTAGGAGTCTCGCGCGGCGCCATGTACCTGCGTCCTCGATCCGTGCACCCCTACGTATATATCATACACCGACCCCCGCAGATCTATACACAGCCATTCCGGATCCTCTCGAACCAGTTCAACTTCTCTTCTCTTCTTCCATCGCCTTTGCCCGCCTCTCTGCACCAATGGGGGCGAATTTAGCTCAGGGAATTACCCACCATTATCATAATTGCCGCACCATTTACCGATAATATCACCACCCCATTCGCGATACCGTTACACCTTCCTTCACCTTATAGGTACACGCTACCCCGTGCTTTCGCGACATGCGTTTCTCTCCTCCGTGTGAATAATCCTAAATTGAATATCCCAACGTTTTGGTCTCATCGAGTACCTCTCTTTGAACTTTTTGGGAAAAAAAAATTTCCCATGTTATTTAAATGGAAAATAGAAAATTGCGAATCGCCACCTCTAAATATCAATATTAAGAGCTCTAATTTTCACAGGGTCTTTTTCTAGGGATACTCCGACGATTTTTCGATGATCTTCTAAAAAATAAAAATAGTCGGTTTTTTTGAGACACTCTATTATACACCTATATATATCTACGTTACATGTACAGGGAATGGGAGGTAATCGGGAATATTAATTGCGTTTCCTCTCGGCGGGGGTTTGAGTGCAGATGTCAAGTCATTATCATCCGTAGTCTGAGGATGGCGAGATCCAAGGGTGGCGATGGCGCGGTGGTCCTCCATTTTGCGTCTCGCTCTTCCGGCTCTTCCTTTCACATCGTTTTCACCCCCCCGTAAACGTGTTTCTATCGCACAGACGAGAGAGCCCGTTCGGTACGTTCGTCTCTCTCCACCTTTATTAGCGCGTTAACAATGTTACTCGCCGATGAATAGCTGCGGGGATATATATCATTACCGATGTGTCATCAGCAGGAAAAGCTACTTCGCTGCTGGATGAAACTCGGTCCTGGTTACCGCCGCTGAGTCAACGTTTTCAACAAAATTTTTCCCAAACGCATCCCAACGTGTTACTCATTTTTTATATATTCCCTTTCGATTCCCGACTCTGAAACACCACGGCGAATATCTGCGTATAGGAACTTCGGTCTTGGCGGGTATTCGAGTGCCTTTTGTTGCTAAGTAACACTCGCAGAGCGCGAACCCCCGATCGAGGGAGTATATAGGCTCCATTACACTCAACTTAAAAACTTTCAAGACCTTATCCTCCCCCGTCCCTCACTCGCGCGAAGTACTAACCCGCCGATGCTATTCCTCGAGCCTTTGTACACAAGAACTATACCATACTTTAAAGAAACCGTGCGCGGTTGTACTCGAATCCCGATTCCATCCGAAGCCCAAGAAAAAGAATATAAAAAAATGGAAAACGATGTAATTATAATTATTACACTTTTCTCGCCTCATTTAATAAAAGTATTATCAATATCGTCGATAAATCGCGGTGTATGGACACCAATAGCCTATATATACGTATATAGGTATGTATGTATGTATAGGGGTACCAATTTCAGACTGTAGCCCGGGGTAGCAAGGGGTGGTGGCAGGAAGGTAGAGGTAATTTCCATTCTATCGGAAAATAATTATATTTTGTGACAAAAGCTCTCCTCCACTGTCTGGAATCGGTCAATTATATATATATCGCCCCCCGTCCACCTCTACCTACCGCTTTCAACGAGGTTGGCTTCTTTTATCTTCCCCAACCCTTATTCCCTCTCGATTATTACGTACATACTATGTATACCTATACATACGCGCACTGTATTACACGCGTCATTTGACTCGCGAATGTTTATAATAATCGCGATAAGATGAAATAGAGGAGAGCCGAAGAATCGGGGTACGCGTATATCTCGGAACGGTTAATCATAAGCTGGTGTATATACTTTGGGGGTACGAATTTCGTTTGTATGTATCAATCGACGATCCGTCTATCTATTACGCGCGGATGCCCGTCGACGGAGAGAGAAAGAGAGAGAGGGAATAAAGAGGGGATCCTTGAAGAGGAATAGGGGTTCGGGGTGGCCGGGGTAGGAGAGCGCCGTTGAATTGATATAAGTGAGCGGTTATCTCGGCGTCATTTGGAGCGCCTATTGAATGGGTCTCGTCGTTCGAGGGTCGGGGACGTAGGTGGTAGGTGGCGGAGGTAGGGGATGGACAGAAACCCGGCTGCGCAGAGAGGAAGCGAAACGTCGGGGTAGGAGGGCACGTGCGTGTACCCCCGATGTTACGGATCAAAGCCAACGGGTCTAATTGACTTCGAAATGCTTTTATGTATTCCATTGCACCCGCGTGTGCAAGAGAACACCCCGTATATAATTAATGTCATCCCTGTACCCGGATTCCAAAATAAATAAATGAATATTATTCTTTTATATATATTAGGGCGATTCAAAGAAAACGAAATTTTTTTTTCTTCCAAACAGGTTCGAAAGTTTCATTTAGGTATAAAAATACGTCCGTTAAAATTTGAACTCATAATATTAATATTTAGAGGTAGCGATTCGTAATTTTCTATTTTCCATTTAAATAACATGGGAAATTTTTTTTTTCAAACTTTGGAATTTTTTACCTCAATAACGAATCACTTTACAAGTATGACAAAGGGACGTTGTTATAGGAAATTCAATGCTCCACAAAAAAGGTCTGAATGACGATTTGCGTAAGTCAAGCCGTTTCAGAGATATCGAGCCTCAAACTTCGGCCTGTCTGAAATATTTTTTCAAACTTTGGAATTTTTTACCTCAATAACGAATTACTTTACAAGTATAGCGAAGCGACGTTGTTATAGGAAATTTAATGCTCTACAAAAAAGGTCTGAATGACGATTTGCGTAAGTCAAGCCGTTTCAGAGATATCGAGGCTCAAACTTCGGCCTGTTCGAAACGATATCTTCGAAACGGCTTGACTTACGCAAATCGTCATTCAGACCTTTTTTGTAGAGCATTAAATTTCCTATAACATCGTCCCTCTGTCATACTTGTGAAGTGATTCCTTATTGATATAAAAGATTCCAAGGTTTGAAAAAAAAAATTCCCATGTTATTTAAATGTAAAATAGAAAATTGCGAATCGCCACCTCTAAATATTAATATTAAGAGCTCTAATTTTCCCAGGGTCTTTTTCTAGGGATACTCTGACGATTTTTCAATGCTGTTCGAAAAAATAAAAATAGTCGGTTTTTTTGAGACACTCTAATATATATATATACCAAAAGTAGAATGAAACTGGGGAAGAATTCCGTAGAAATAAACCTTGGGCAAACACAATAATTGCCGGCTCTTTATTTGGCCGTTTGTTCGCCTTCTCTCCGTCCCTTTTCCCCGTCATTCCGTTCCCGTTCCGTTTTCCCCCGTTCCGTACGCGACCTACAGAAGTTAATAAAATCTCATCTGCTACTGGTACCGCGTCGTCGCTTTAGCCCGCGGCCGTTTGTCCGTCCCTCGGCTACCTATACTACTGCAGCTGACTCCACCGGGGCCGGGTCTCGTTTCGCCGCACGACTCTCTTCAGCGTTACGCCGGCGATCCACCTCGCCTCGCGATCAACGCTGCTGCCACGAAACTACCTATCTATTCGGTTATAACGAATCGTTTACTCGTACAGATGTATCATGAAGTTTGTTTTTTTTTTTAAATATAATATCGCGCAAAATATATAACATTGAGAAGCAAAAATCGTCGTTTCATCCCTTTTTTCTCCTTTCCCTTGTTTTTTTTCATCTTTTTATCCATAAGGTGATCCTCGATCTATGCTGCAGCTGTTTTAGACGTGAAGCGGTGATCAGAGGGACACGAGAGAACCGTGGTAGATCTTGTGTACCTACAGCTAGCCTCGACGCCCGAAGGCTCAATAACAGAGATTCTAATACCCGGTTGTTCCTCGAGAATACTGTACAGAGAAAAACCCCCCGCTGAATTTATTATGCGCTCGTTTCTATGCTGCACAAACATTCAGGAATTATAAATAAACAACAATCTCGCCTTGGTTTACGTATTATTTTAATTTATTAACGTCAGATTCGAATCTCGACGCTCTCATGGGCCAGAACGTCTCGAAATATGTACGAAAAAATTTAGTCGAAGCCCCGGGTTCCTATCTCGATTCTAAGCAGTGCCCCGAGGCCTTGGAACTTTCCAATTTTAAATAACGCGCGATTTTTGGTTTTCAGTTTTTAGTCATTTGTTTTTTTTCAGTTTTTAGTCATTCGAATGGGGAAATCCGAGGACTTTGGGACGGTGCTTAACCCTTAGCGGCCACACGGGGTAACTCATTACCCCGCGCTGAAAAACCTAGTTGTACAAGACATACGGGTGTTTTAAGACTTCTAACCGATTGTTTCATGTTTGTTGAGGCGTTCTTCAACATTTCTAAAGATTTTTATCGGTCAATTTATAGATGGCGTTCTAAAAACTGGTCATTTATGAAAATTCAGCAAAAATGGCTTTTTTCAGAAAAAAATTCATCACTCCGCCATTTTTCAATATTAAGGGCAAAAATTTTAGGATCGTACGCACAACATATACCACTACCATAAAGAAATAACAGTATCCGCCGATCAATCGAAAAGTGTATTTATTTCGCAAATTTACTGGCGGGAAAAATGAAGAAAATTACAAATCATAAAATTTGCTACTAATTTGTTACTCGTATCAATTTCAAAGGTTTTAGACCTCTAATTTCACTTTTTCCGAGCCCGGGGTAACTAGTTACCCCGTGTGGCCGCTGAGGGTTAAAACCGAGCTAGAAACCCGGGGTTTCGGATACATTTAAAAAAAATATATTTGAAATCGTCCTGGCCCATGGGAGCATTGAAATTCGAAAATGATAAAATACGTCTGTGTGAGTAAATAAGTTAGAAGACAAAAGACGTACCTATATACTTAATATATATCTCGTACATCGATCGTTTCAACTTAGACAGAGCCCGAATTAAACTTGATCGCTTAATATTTCATCGCGAACAATATAAACGAGAATATCAAACCGAGTAGCCGACTCCTCGTCCCCGTACTCCCCTCGAAAATTCGCGAAATAATTTTCATAATGGATTATTATTTCGAGATGATAATACTCGAGTTTAATTCCCCCGTTAATTATTTATATTTCTATAATATTGACGGTACGAAGAAAAAATCGTTCATTCCTCTGATGAATTTTGATCTGGTCGAATCGATGCTACGATAAAATATTTTCAGGGATGATTCGCGTTATCAGAGTTACCCTCGCGATGACAAACCCCGACGATATCCATCCTATCTACTAATCCATCCGTCTAACAATCCACCAATATCTAACTTACGGCGGTGTTCTACATATCCGTGCTACGTATTACGTACCTATACGGCTTTTGAAATATTTCCAAAGTTCCGAAGTGGCATTCCAACATGGCAGTCAATTATGGGCGTTGAATGCGCACTTCGGGGCGTTTGATCTTTGATTTGGTTCGCTGAATCTATTGTGAACTGTATCTACCCACCTTCTTTGTCCCGTTCGAAATTCCCCTCGAACCTCTCTCTTTCGAGCATCCCTTACCTACGATGTCTCTCTATCTCTTCATCTATCCATCTCCCTCTCTCTCTATCGTATTATAATCTCTCCCATCTCCTTATTGCCCCAACTTTAATTCCTGTACCAGTTTTTGGATATTTTTTTTCTTCTAGATTTTCTCAACTTCTCTCAGAAGGTTGAAAATAAAAAACGAACAAAAAAAACCATTTTTTCTTCTCTAGATCTTATATAGGTATAATATACCTGATATTGTATATATTAGACCAGTTCAAAAAAATCGACTATTTTTTTTTTTTTCAAAACTACCACTGAAATACTTTCAGAGGGATGATGAAAGACGCCTGTTAAAAGCGGAGCTCTTAATATTAATATTTAGAGGTCGCTCATCGCGGATTTCTATTTCCCATTTAAATAATATAGGAAAAAAAATTATTTTTTTTTTAGAATTTTGTAGCTCATACACCAATGAACGTATCCGAAGGACACGTACATATTTTTGTAGGAAATTGAACGATCTACAAAAAATGTTTCTTATTATTTTTTGATAAATTGAGTCCTTCCAAAGTTATTCAAGCTCAAAATTTCGTTCATAGAAAATTAAACTATTTTTTTTTAAATTTCTGCCAAATCGTTAAATTTTCTAAATTAAAAATTGTTAACGGACTTGTTTTCTCATAGAAAATCACGGGCTATATAACTTTTCGGAAAGTTTGATGACATTTAGTAATAACTAGTAATAAAATTTACCAATTTGGCAGAAATTAAAAAAAAATAGTTAAATTTACTATGAATAAAATTTTGAGCTTGAATAACTTTGGAAGGATTCAATTTATCGAGAAATGATAAGAAACATTTTTTGTAGATTGTTCAATTTCCTACAAAAATATGTACGTATCCTTTGGATACGTTAATTGGTGCATGAGCTACAAAATTCTGAAAAAAAAAAAGAAATTTTCCTGTGTTATTTAAATAGGAAATAGAAATCCGCGATGAGCGACCTCTAAATATTAATATTAAGAGCTCCGCTTCTAACAGGCGTCTTTTATCATCCCTCTGAAAGTATTTCGGTGGTAGTTTTGAAAAAATAAAAAAATAGTCGATTTTTTTGAACTGGTCTAATATACGTATATATACAAATATATCATATGTATGCGGAAGCGTTCGAAGCTCCTTCGGGGTACCGGTGAGAAATATTATAATTAGGGATCTAGCCGACCGAGGCGTTGTCTTAGAATAAGCAGCTATTAGAGGATAATGCCCCACAAGCCCTGAGGGAATTTCCTACTATCTTCTTTACCCCTGTAGCACAAAGCTGATCGTAATACGCTCTAATTTTTCGCAATTATCCCTCTGCTCTTGGAGCTATACCCTACATGCTATTCGGAGACCAGGGGTATATACGACTCCGTCCCACCTGCACTGGGTCACGGATTTTACCCACCTAAGTAAGTAACTAAGTCTGCTAACCAACGCAGGGAGATATTATCGCCCCTGTAACCTGGTGGCCGAGGATTTTCAGAAATTTTTCATCCCTCCTACGTTTTAACGCCGTTTTAATCTCCTCCGTCTAAACGAACGAGTATATATACCTATATACGTAAATATAAGTATACAGCTATATATACGAGTTCGATATTTTTTTCTTATTTTTTATCAAAACCAAAATGAATTGGAATTCGATTTTTCGGTGTAATTTTTTAGAAAAACGACGAGAAATGGTAACGAAAATTTTTTTTTTTTTTTTTTTTACGTAAGAGAGGGAAAGTAATGAGAATTAGGGGCGATTATAGACACCCGGGAATATCATATACTCCGCCCATATTTAACCGAGCGTCTATTCAACCCCTGAGTTGGAAACGGTAGACCTGCGTGAAAACTTCACCCTCGGATTGGTTACGGTGGTAATATGGCGGCGTTAGGGGATGCGGGGTGGGGCAAACCCCGCGATATTAGGGGCTGCGATTTAACGCCTCACGTCTAGTTCACGTTGCGACGTCGACCCGTAAAGATCGGAGGTGGTTTCAAAACGAGTCCCGTAACACGCGCGTTTCCATTTTTCGCTCCCCCGTGACGGGGAAGAAAAAGAATATAAAAAATAACAAAAATAACAAAAACCAGTAAAAGACCCGAAATAAACAAAAAAGTTCGCGAAAAAACGAAATCGAACGGAGCGAAAGACAAGAGAAGAATTAAAATAAAAATCGACAGTTTTGCAAATATTCGTTTTGCAATCGTTTTTTTTTTCTTTTTTTAATTTTTCGGTTTTGTTGTTGTTGGTGAAAAAAGTATAAATCGTAATGAGATTCAAACGAGGACGATATTTCATCGAGGTACCCAATTGAATTCGAGATTTTTAACACAGTGCTGGGAAATCGAGAGTCAAAAATAAAAAAAAAAATAAAAAAACGAAAAGAAGAATTTGCAAATAAACAAATTTTCTAATTTTGGTGAAATTCGGTAATAAACATGGCGCAGACGTATAATCAAAAACGAAATGTGTACAGCATCGATCAGATTTTGGGCCACGCTAAAGAAGAGGGTGAGTTTCGACGATTTCGAAATCGCTGATGGCAAAATCGAACGAATTTGCGATCAATTTTGTACTCTGGATTTTTTTTTCTTTGAGATGCCGTAAAATCGATGAGCGAATTCACTGATTAACGAATAGCGACCCTTTCGTGACCCACTTAGTAGTCCTAAGTCGGTTCTGTCGTAATTGCGAACCGTATGAACGAATGAACGAATGAATGGGCTCAAGAATTTATCGGAAATCTTCGAATTTTCGCGACAAACTTCCCTCGTTAGTGCGAAAATGGGAAACCAGTGTTTAGCCTTAGTATTAGTATAACCGATGTGATACTAATCAGGGGTTCGTTCGCGGACCTCGAAATGTTATTTCGGTAACCTGTGCGATTCGAAAAGGGGAAAAAAAGGGGAAAAAAATTTACAAATTTGGAAAAAAGGGGGTTGGAAAAGGGGGGGAGGGGGAGGAGGGGATGAAAATTTCCAATTCGCTCGCCCCTCATTATTTCTCCGCGTGTCTTTCGTCCCGGCTGAACGAAGTGCTCGTAAATTTAATAAAAGGTAATCGAGGGGGTGCGGGGGGGTGCGGGGAGAAACGAGAAGGGAAGAGGCACGGGAGAGGAGAGGGTTGGCATCAAGTGGACTCGCCATTGTACGCCGACATAAAAACATTAAAATCTCTCTATTCACCCTGGATTAGCTCCTGGTATCTCCCACCCCTCTCTCTCTCGCATCTCCACACATCTGTGTCTATACGTATAGGTAAACGGTGGAAAATGATGAATGCGACATAGAGTACCACGCGTTGCCACTGGCTTAAGGGCTGCAGAAAACATCCCCTAAACTCCGTATTTATTCATTTTTTTTTTTCAAATTTTCTCCCTCGATCTTCTACCCCCCCTCTGTTTTCTAATCGTCTCTCCGAATTCCATTCCGAGAGACACGGATTTAATAACCGATTCGTTAATTTTTTTTACACAAGAAAAAAAAAAAGGGAAAAAAAGAAAGGGATGGAATTGAAAGGGAAAGGAGTTAATCCCTCGCGAGAGTTAGCAGCCCAGGTATTATATATATGTGTATAATATTAATATCTGATTCTGCGCGTGAGACGGGTTTGAGGAGTCCGGCTCTCGGCTTTGAGTACCAATAAAAACTGGCTCACTTATAATACGAGTATTGAGGCCTGGACCCCCCGCAGCCTCCGTCTCATCCCTCCGTCTCTCGCTTTCGGCTTCTATTCCACGTGCAAACAAGAACCGAGTCCTCCCGGTCCGTTCGTCTCTCTTACCCCGCGTTCGAGTGCCTTATGCCGACTTAAATTTAATAGTAATCTACTCTCGGGGTGGGGGTGGATTTCGCAACCACCCTCCGGCCCCCGTTCCGACATTGTATCCGCCTCGGTTTGTACCGACGAAGTTTTTGCGCCTGGCCGCTACGAGCTCGCTAATCGCTGTATCTATAGGGTAAACAGGAATCGTTTCGCCAAGTATTAGCGCGAGCTTTAAATTCGCTACAGACTCGATACCATCCCCCGTGGGCGGGGGGAGGCGCGGAGGGGATTACGGCGATTTCGCTGTGAAAAAAAAGAATCCCTCGGAAATCGTCGAATCGGCGTAAAAAAAAAGAAAAAAGAAAATTTGAAAAACAAAAAAAAACTTTTTTGGTGGATTTGTTTTGCAGTCGATCACGCGACGCCATCGGACGTCGACGGTGACAACGGCGAGACGGAACTCGGGCATCTCAGCGACCACCAGATGAACGACAACATCAACGACCCCCTAGATTTAGGGGAGTCTGACAGACCCAGGAAGGTCCGTAGGTCCAGGACCACCTTTACCACTTATCAGCTCCACCAGCTCGAAAGAGCCTTCGAGAAGACGCAATACCCCGACGTTTTTACAAGGGAGGAACTAGCCATGAGACTCGATCTGTCAGAGGCCAGGGTGCAGGTAATTATCACGAAATAATTGATTTTTTTTCTTTACTTTCCCCCTTTTCCTTCCAGAGACCCGGACAAAATTTCAACGGCGAGTTAGACGAGGGGGTGGGGTGGGGGATGTTTTTTTTCCCCCGGAGTTTGTTTCTTCCGTGAAATGAAAAAAAAAGAAAAGAAATCCGAATCCAAAAACCCGGGGGATAATCGTTTGAATCGTACAGTCGAACCCTGTGCCGGTGCATTACACGTAGGTACATGTGTGCAGGGGGGGTGGAAGTAGTTCTGGTTCGCCCTCCGCTCTCCGCTCTTCGCTCCCTCGTAAAATCGTTCTTGAGTGGGTACTCCCATAATTACAAGCATTGTTGGGTTTAAAGTGAGCCGGGGCTGCACGCGGCGTGACGCGGCGCGGGCGTCGCGACGCTTTTACCTCCTCCACCGTGCACCACTAGTGTAGGTACTTGATCCTACCAACGAACCGGTGTGTAGCTTGCCAGGCCACTCCGTTAAAAAACGTATCGTAATATACTGTATCGAATGATTAGCCATAATTTTTTTTTTTTCCTCTCTTCTGAATTTTTGCCAAAAATTGTTTTTTTTTTTTTGCTTCCTCCACCCCCTCCCCCTCCCTCGCCGTGCCATTTTTTCTTTCTTTTTTTTTCGCTGCTCATTTTCTCCTTCAGCTATAGGAATCGCGATTCGGTCACCCGCGTCGATTAGCCTAACTAGCTGTACCCACCCTACACCCTGTACATGGATAGATAGTGAAGAGGGGAAAATAGGGGTGAAATAGAGAGAGAGAGAAAGGGATTCCGATTGGCCCATTGTGGTACAGCGAAGCGACAATGCCGGCAATTGGTTGTCGCTCGACAAAACCGCTAAATGATCCGTCAGCACGCCGCGGACCAACCGTCAACCCTATACGTATACAACGTCGCGACGTCAACCCCTAAATTGTTACATCTGTATCCCTGAGTCGCGGTATATGAGACTAATTATTATTAGAATTTAAATTTCCACGTATATTACATTCGTATAATTTTTAATTTTTTTTTTCATTCATTTGTTCGAAAAAAAATTTTTTTGGGTTTCGAACGATTTTTGTAAAAAAAAAATGATCACTCGAAATCGTAACTTTTGTCGAAATCCACCTGAGGCTGTGCGCCTACACCTTGCGGCAATTAGAGTATACGATCTTGAGACGTCGCGACGCTTCGCGCCGGTATATATGTACGACTCGAGTTAACGGGATTTAAACTTTCCGTGTAGGTATACGGTCTTTCCCCGTTGTTCACGTATACGACCAGAAACTGAGAGTTGGATATATATATGCGTGTAAGAACCAGATGCGGAAATTTCGGAACGGCTTAATCCCGCGTGTATATACCTGTGCAATGTGCATGTACCGTACAGTAACACACATGTGTGGTGTAGTGTGTTGTATAACTCTGCCTACCCGCGAGACGAGACAATTAAAGAATTAGAGGGTAGTTGGAAACGAGTAATTAGAGAACACACGCACGCACACACGTGCGTGGATGCGTATAAAAAATTTTCGGAAGGTTATACCGCGCTCCGTGTGGCAATAAGACGGGTATTTTAGCTGATTCGGATCCGAGCAGCTTCCCCGGTCCACCCTGTACCCGGTAACTGTATAATCGAGACAAATTGAGCGTGTCTAATAAGCCGCTGAAAGTATAACCCATATACCCATATTCTGTAGGTAATTTACCGCGGATCGGTGTACAGGGTGATTCAGTTCTCGGGGATGAGATTCCCCGCGAAAATCTGAGACGAAATTTCCTTTACCGTAAATTCGTGGGACCGATAGTTTCCGAGCTACGCGAGATCTTGGTCGACCAATCGCGGAGCGTACAGGTCGCGCCGACGGGGCACTGCGCAACTCACGCTCGTGGCCGGCGCCGTCAGCGCCATCTACGAGTCCCGCGATTGGTCGAGAGAGAACGCGCGTAGCTCGGAAACCGTCGTAGCTACGAATTTTTCGTAAAGGAAATATAGTCTTGAAATTTGACGAGGAATCCTACCCCAGAAACATCGCTCGCTCAGACTCAAATTGAGTCACTCTGTACACCTCAACGGGGGTAGGTGGGGGCGGATGGGTCTTCGATTCTTTTCTTCTTGTTTCGGAACTGCGGGGGTTAGCTGTCTATAGAATAGAACAAGCAGTGAATCGAATATGGGGGACCGGTGGCTGCTACTCGACGGTTATGGTATATATCCACTCTACAAGGGTGTGTGTGTGTGTGGGTGATTTTAGTTGGGGGATGGAGGCAGGGGATGGATGCAGAGGCGGTTGCTCCTGTACGTTCCTCGTGAAATCACGATAATTGTTAACAATTAGCTTAATCAGCCTGGAGAGCCTCGGCTTTTGTTGGCTGCTCAGATATACGAACGAGCAGAGGTTCTCACCCGAAAATTTCCACCCCCTCCCCCCGTCATACATACGTCTATACGTACGCATCTGCCATCCGTGTTAATATTTGAAGAAAAAAATAAAAAAAAAATAAAAATAACACGTCCAATCTTTTTTCTTCCCCTTCGTTTCTAGGTCTGGTTTCAAAATCGTCGGGCTAAGTGGCGGAAAAGGGAAAAGGCTCTGGGACGAGACACGAGTTTCATGCACGTCGACCAAGGCGGTAAGTTTTGTAAATAAATAAAAATAAAAATATCGATAATAATCGTTCTCGGGTCAAATTGATGAATAATTCGCAATTTGTGATAAAACAGGCTTTATGTATATATATATATGTATGTATTTCATAAAATATCGCATGTGTGTGTGTGTGTGTATAGCTGATCATTAATGCAACGTAGTTTCACCGTCAGTCAGTTGCACGATATGGTAGGCAGGGAAGAGTGTATAAAATAACGTAGGTAGAGATAGGTACGCGACATTCGAATAGGGTAGATTAGAATCTGAGACAATTATGGTTAATTTTATTATCAGAGAGTTACGATCTCCGCATGGAATCTGATTTATCGTAGATAATATGCCTATAGTTTTACTGCGCGACTGTCCGATGTACATTCGACGCGATAATTCACAAACATTGTAAATCCGGAGGTATGATGTCGATTTTGATTTTCTTTCGTTTTTTCGAATAGGAATGAAAAATGGGGGGGAGGGGGGAATTTGATAAAAAATCTCAAAGGGGGGATGGAGAGATACGCGTCCGTTCCACGACCGACGAACTCAGAGACTGAAATTTGACGCGGGTATTCATTAGGAGATCCGTACGTTGTGAGTTGGCGATAACTTGCCGACTGTGCAGATACCTGATCGCTTTGTAATTAGACTGGCATGTAGAAACGTAAAAGGTACATTTAGTTGATCGATAATGGGCTATTTAGATCGCGGTTCGATTATACCACTGCAGGGACTTGTGCCTTTATATTATGTATACACTATATAGTGTATGTGGATAGACATGTTCGTGGCTTGGGGTATTATACAAAAAAGAAACAGAAAAAAGAACTACGACATGGGGTGCATGCCTGCTGCAGGTACCATAAATAAATTATCTCATATACACGATATTTTTTTATTTTCATTTTTATATGTGTGTATTGGTGTATACTACAGAGAGTCAGGTTTATATCGGGATTTAATGTGCAACGATTTACTCGATTTTACTCGGAATTTTATACAGTGGCTGAGGTTTACCGTAAAATAGTCTAGAAGTTGTCGAAAGATGCTTAAAGGCGTCTGAAAGTCGTCTTGAAATTATTGAAAATTAGTTCAAAAGTAATCTCGAAAATTCTTCTGGTCTTAAAGTAGTATAACAAAAATTCAAAGACGTCTGAAAACGGTCTGAAAAATATTTTGAGGCGTCTTTAAGTAGTCGAAGGATATTGGAGGGTGTCTAAAAGTAGTACAAAAGTAATTTAAAAGACGCCCGAGAGTCGTCGTGTCAAAAACTATCTAAAGGCGTCTGAAAGTCGTTCAAAAGTCGTCTAAAAGTCGTCTCCAAACTATCGAAAAGTAGTTTAAAAGTCGCCTCGAAAATTCTTCTGGCCTTAAAGTAGTATAAAAAAATTCGAAGCCGTCTGAAAACGGTCTAAAAAATATTTGAAGGCGTGTTTAAGTAGTCGAAAGATATTGGAGGGTGTCTAAAAGTCGTACAAAAGTAATTTAGAAGACGCCCGAGAGTCGTCGTGTCAAAAACTATCTGAAGGCGTCTCAAAGTCGTTCAAAAGTCGTCTAAAAGTCGTCTCCAAACTATCGAAAATTAGTTCAAAAGTCGTCTCGAAAATTCTTCTGGCCTTAAAGTAGTATAAAAAAATTCAAAGATGTCTGAAAACGGTCTGAAAAGTATTTTGAGGCGTCTTTAAGTAGTTGAAAGATATTATAGGGTGTCTAAAAGTAGTATAAAGGTAATTTAAAAGACGCCCGAGAGTCGTCGTGTCAAAAACTATCTAAAGGCGTCTGAAAGTCGTTCAAAAGTCGTCTAAAAGTCGTCTCCAAACTATCGAAAAGTAGTTTAAAAGTCGCCTCGAAAATTCTTCTGGCCTTAAAGTAGTATAAAAAAATTCAAAGACGTCTGAAAACGGTCTGAAAAATATTTAAAGGCGTCTTTAAGTAGTCGAAAGATTTCGGAGGTTGTCTAAAAGTCGTACAAAAGTAATTTAAAAGACGCCCGAGAGTCGTCGCGTCAAAAACTATCTGAAAGCGTCTGAAAGTCGTTCAAAAGTCGTCTAAAAGTCGTCTTCAAACTATCGAAAAGTAGTTTGAAAGTCATCTCGAAAATTCTTCTAGCCTTAAAGTAGTATAAAAAAATTCAAAGACGTCTGAAAACGGTCTGAAAAATATTTAAAGGCGTCTTTAAGTAGTCGAAAGATATTGGAGGGTGTCCAAAAGTAGTATAGAAGTAATTTAAAAGACGCCCGAAAGTCGTTGCGTCAAAAACTATCTGAAGGCGTCTGAGAGTCGTCGAAAAGTCGTCTGGAAATGGTAAAAAAATCAGTTTAAAAGTCTTTTCAAGAGTTCTTCCGGTCTGAAAGTAGTTTGAGAGAAATTCAAAGACGTCTAAAATTGGTACGAAAAGACTCAAAGACGTCTGAAAGTGGTCTTCCGTTCCCAAAATCCGTTTGAGTTCTTATTTATGCTCAAAGCCCGGAAGTCCGAGGGAGTCTTCGGGGCGACTCGCGTTTTGGGGACTGTTTCGTGCCCCAAACTTGCCGAAAATAGGTATAAACGATGTCAAACTTCGGTTTCCAGGTGTGAACGAGCTCTCCCTCCACGCTCATCTCCTCCAAACAGCAGCGGCAGGTATCCCCGGCGGAGAATCGGGGTCCCCGTCATCGGGTGGATTCCCGTGGTTCATGCCTCCGGTATTTCCACCGCCTTGGGCAGGAGGTGCCCCAAAGTTGCCTCCGCTGCACGCGATCTTGTCGCAGTACATCGGTCTGCCGTTGCCGCCCAACTTGGCGTCGCTAGCGGGCGCCGGGCTTCCGTTAGGCGGAGGTTCGATGGGTTCAATGAATCACCCGACGATCAATTCGCAGCTAAGTTCGGCCCACACATTGCAGAATACGTTGAACGCGGCCCAGCTTCACCTGCCCCTTAATTTAGGGGTTCAAAATCTGCCCCAAAATTTAAGCGCCAAACACGATTGCAGGGACGACGACTCCGCCTCGTCAGACGACGAGGTTAGGAGACAGAGCGCGGAGATATTGAGAGTCAAGGCCCAAGAGGCCATTCGCAAAACGGATAATTAATCGTTAATTATTATTAATACGTAAACAATAATGCGCGTTACGCTTTGGTTTGACTAAAGTTTATCCATAAGAATATAAAAATAAATCGATAAGATGATAATAAATTGATAAATTGATAAATTGATAAATATGAATGCTGAAAATCAGCGCGGAGTGTAAATATGTACTTATAACGCGATCGAGGGAAAAAAAACAAACAAAAAAAACGAAAAAACAAAAAAAAAAACAAAACAGGAAACTAGTATACTGAAAGTTTGAAAAACTTTAATCTTGACCGATGCGTATACGAAAATAGACGATATACTATAATAAATAAGTTGAATATCGAAGAGGGACGGAGAGGAGGGAAGGAGAGGTAAAAAAAAACAAAAAAAAAAAATAGAAACAAAAAAAACATGGAGAATTGGTGAAAAAAATAAAAAATATTATTACAATGTCACGTGGCTCTATATATAGTATTGTATAAGTAGAGAGAGAACGAGAGAGAGCGCGAGAGAGAGAGAGAAAGGGAGAGATACAGAGTTTTGTAAAGAAATGTGTATATCGTATATTATGTAATAAATATATTATTATCATTATTATTATTATTATTATTATTATTATTATTATTATTATTGATAATATCGTGTATTGCTTGTGTAAATATGTACCATTGAATAGATTATAATAATAAAATGATAGAGGGATACATAAAGCTATTTTAATGATTTTCAAGAAAAAAAAAAATACCCGAACCGATACATTATATGTCCAATTGATATTATATTAATTTATTGGAAAATTGATATTCCGGTACGATTATACTGTGAATCGTTTCTACAGTATACCTATATTCGAATATAATTTCATACCACGGGGTGTATATATATCATACGGCTACCCTGGTATAGAGTATCGATTAAATGTGATTATAACGAGAACTATAAGTAATTTGGTAAAAATGACCTATATATATATATATATGTATGAATGACGATATAACTACTATATTCCGTTCTATTGTTTTTTCACCCTTTTTTTTTTCTTTTCACCCCTAAACGATCGTAAATCAAAAAAAGAGACTTCACTGTCACATATACCTCTATACCTACCTACCTACCTACCTACGAGCGAAGGGGTGTAATTACCTTGTTTCGAATCTATTCTATTTATTTCCTTTCTTTCTTCCTTCACGTTATTATTACTTTCGTTTTTTTTTTTTGTGTTTTATTTTTATTTATTATTTTTTTGTCAGTTTTTTTCACGTTAAAACGCAGCGACACGTTTCCCACGGGCTGCGTGTCAACTCACTCACACACAATCATCGTCACATACACTTTTCCTCTCTCTCTATTTCACCGTATCTTTCGATTCATGTCATTTCTTCTTCCCTTAATACATACCTATGAAAATCTACTCCTATTTTATCCCTGTAAATACCGATATATACTAATATATCACGCACAAACGCAATTAGAAACCTTCGCCCGGACCATTACCAGGGGGTATATATATTAGAGTGTCTCAAAAAAATCGACTGTTTTTATTTTTTTCGAAGAACATTGAAAAATCGTCAGAGTATCCCTGGAAAAAAACCCTGTGAAAATTAGAGCTCTTAATATTAATATTTAGAGGTGGCGATTCGTAATTTTCTATTTTGCATTTAAATAACATGGGAAATCTTTTTTTCAAACTTTGGAATTTTCTACCTTAATAACGAATCACTTTACAAGTATGACAAAGGGACGTTGTTATAGGAAATTTAATGCTCCACAAAAAAGGTCTGAATGACGATTTGCGTAAGTCAAGCCGTTTCAGAGATATCGAGCCTCAAACTTCGGCCTGTTTGGAATTTTTTTTTCAAACTTTGGAATTTTTTACCTCAATAACGAATCACTTTACAAGTATGGCAAAAGGACGTTGTTATAGGAAATTTAATGCTCTACAAAAAAGGTCTGAATGACGATTTGCGTAAGTCAAGCCGTTTCAGAGATATCGAGCCTCAAACTTCGGCCCGTTTGAAACGATATCTTCGAAACGGCTTGACTTACGCAAATCGTCATTCAGACCTTTTTTGTAGAGCATTAAATTTCCTGTAACAACGTTCCTTTGTCATACTTGTAAAGTGATTCGTTATTGAGGTAAAAAATTTCAAAGTTTGAAAAAAAAATTTCCCATGTTATTTAAATGGAAAATAGAAAATTGCGAATCGCCACCTCTAAATATCAATATTAAGAGCTCTAATTTTCACAGGGTCTTTTTCTAGGGATACTCTGACGATTTTTCAACGTCCTTCGAAAAAATAAAAATAGTCGGTTTTTTTGAGACACTCTAATATATATGCATAGATCAAAGCGACCTCCGAGGGTATAGCACATGTATACAGCTTCTTTTTTGTTTTCCTCCGTCTGGGGGTGGAATTTTTTTTCGAAAATCGGTATTATACACCAAAAATTGCACACGATTGACATCCACTGTTTAAGATCGCGGCAGCTACGAAGGACAATTAGATTAAAAGCAGCGCCTCTTGCGGCAGCTTGAGATCCATTAGTGCCCATTGTACAGCACCTCCCCATTTCCCCATTTCCTCGGCGCCGCGTCGTCGCCTGTGGCACCCCTCCGGTTACCGCGGGGTAGCGCTCAAGTCCTCAGCATCCACCAGAACCGTATAGTAGGTAGGTAACATCTATACCACTACCTCCGGCTAGAAGTCGAGGCCCCGTTTTCGTCCAGGAACTTCCCTCCCCTTTCTATCCCCTCGGGTTTTCCCCCCATTATACCACCTACCCCCAATCCTCGTTCCCGAGCGCAATCTCGAAGCCAGGTACTTATTCTCAATAGTAATATGCTCACTTCATATACTACCACCGTCAATTCGACAATCTCCGAGCTCCTCTCACACCCATTATTCTTCTTAGGTATGTAGTACTTCTATTTCTCTTCGTCGCCCGGATCTTTCCCGTTAAAAACCCTACCCACGCCCGGGATGAAAAAAAAGGTAACGATTCGGGTAAGAAAAGACAAAAAAACAGAAAAAAAAATCAAGAAAGCAAAAACAAAAGATGCAGTTCCTCCGTCGTATGGATATCTAATGGGGAGAGAGGGGAGTAGAGGATCCGGCTGGTGCATCGTCGTCGTAATAGTGCCGGGGAATTATCACCGTAATTATACTCCCTGGCGATTATTAAGTTCAATCGCCAACCTCTCATTCCCATCCCTTTCCTTATACCCAGGACGATTATAACTCCGACGATGCATGTAACGTACGTGTGTGCAGTTAATCGCGATAACAACTCTCTGTCTTTCTCTCTGCTATGGAATTTTCCTATTTTTCACACGAAAGTACGAAAAATTCTTCGATCGATAACCTCGACGTCGAATATTCAAATTCCGAAGTTCGACGCGAGGCTCTCCGCCATTTTTGTACAACGCGATAGTTCGAAACGTGTATGTATTAGGGTGATTCAAAATTGCTTCCAAACAGGTTCAAAAGTTTCATTCAGTTATAAAGATACGCCTGTTAAGAGGTGGCGCATCGCGAATTTCTATTTCCCATTTAAATAACGTGGGAAAATTTGTTTCTGCTTCTTCTGATTTTTATAACTAGCTAACGACGCGTCGTACGGAAAATCTACAAACATATTTTTGTAGAGAATTGAATGCTCTGCAAAAAAGGTCTCTTGCACTTTTTTGATAAACTTATTTTAGAAACTGAATTTTGTCAGAAAGGTGGTTCTTTGAACTCGAATATCATTTGAATGGCTAAGTTTATCGAAAAAGTGTAGGAGACCTTTTTTGTAGATCATTCAATTCCCTACAAAACTATGCTTGTCGATTTTCTGTATGACGCTTCGTTAGCTAGTTATAAAAATCAGAAGAAGCGAAAACAAATTTTCCCGTGTTATTTTAATGGGAAATAGAAATTCGTGATAAATGAAACTTTTGAACCTGGTTGGAAGAAAAAAAAATTCTTTTTTTTTTTAATCACCCTAATATATATATATGTATGTATACATATATATATCTGGGTATATATAACGAACAAAGCGAATCGTCTTTGAAAAGATTTTGGAACGACTCGCTCGAGTGGCTAGGTTAGGTATACATGTCCATGGTATTACGGGTATATTTCACACGAGGTGAAGTCATCTGAGTGTGTGCCTATGCTCAAAAATTAGTTTAACAGCGTAATATACCGACGTACACACTTGATTAATGCCATTAGAAGCCATACGAGAGAGAGAGAGAGAGAGGGAGAGGATTGGGAAGGTTTTATTCCGGAATGAATGGATTATTTCGTTCGGAATTATTCCTCATATATATAGAGAACGTGGGAAGCTGCGATAAGCGAAAGAATTCCAAGGCTCTTTTTCCTCCCCGAAATCGGAGAGATATACCAAAATCAAGGATTTGAATTCCCCGGGGCGGGAATAAGGGGGTTCGGAAAATTGATAAAACGGGACGAGCTCGAATCCGCGTTGATAAAAACGGTCTGCTGCACCGGGTTATCGATAAGATAATGATACGGTGTTACAGATAAGTTTATAATACAGCTAATATAATGCACAAAGCATTTTATCAAAATCTATACACCCAGCTTCGATACTCCCACGCTTTATTAAACCTTCGAACGAAGTTAGAGCGACATTATAAATCTATTAGATTAGCCGGCGATAAATAATTATGTTTGTACAGTATATCTAATAAAGAGCGAATATAATACACTGCGTACACCTGTCTAATTATTATCTTCATATTCCTTCTTTTGCTATATGCGGAGTTCTCGAATTTTTTCATTTTCTCGATCCCGAGTCATCGGTTGGTTAAATTTTATACGATTTTCAAACACCGATGCGAAGGGAGGAGAGAGAAGAGAGAGAGGAGCCCGTCGGTCGCCCGGTTAAACAGAAACCTCCGCAATTTGTAAGAGAATGAAAAGTTAAGCCAGTAGGCGGCCCGATGGGGATGTCAGACAATGGTTCTACCGGATTGAAAATCTGAACGGCAAACAACCTGCACTAGAACCGGGATTAAACCGTAATTGAGATATTGAGATCTGATTAAGATGAAATCGATAACATACAGCCTGCCCTAACCGTCGCCTTACAATATACCGGCGAAGAAGTACTCGTCGAAAACGTAAATCTGGTTTCATCGCGGAGCCGAGAAAAACCGCAAACGGTCTTGAAACGGATGGAAAAAATAGAAGATACGAAAATATGGAAATTGGGCTCAGCACGGGTCGTGAAATCTTGGAGGTGTTCGCCGTGAGTTCTGAGGAAGGTGTGCGGGTCGCAAGCATCGTTTAAAGGGGGTAGCGGGTATTTATTAGGGGAAAAGAGAGGCGCGAGGACAATAAAAGATACTTTTGTGGGTAAACAAGCGAGCGAAACGAAAAACCACAATGTGTAATATACCGGGTGTCCGCATCTGTCGCTCACTCGTTATACTCGTGTATTTATACACCGGAATACCGCCGCGCAGCGGGAGGTCCGAATTTGAAAGGTACTTAAGCGCCGATCCCGATCCCGATCCCGATCCCTGGGCGGTGAAGTAAATTCAAGCCGTGCACAGGACGAATGCCCAGAATGAAAGTGCAACTCGACACTATAATAGTGCCTGGCACACAGACGCGTACCTTGTGCCAATGGTAATATGGTAACACTGTAACCGACCCTCTTTGTAGCCGCTGCTACCGCTGGGTGGAGTCCAGGTTCACACCGGATTTAACGTAAACGCTTTCTCGCCCGAAGTGGGCCCATTATAAGCGACACTTTTTTCTCTCCCGACCGCTAATTGCGTACGAAAAAATCCCGTTAAACGTCCCGTTAACCAGCCGTGAAATATCTCCTAACGAGAGGTGAGGCGTGCAATTGGGCGTGTAAGCTGTTTTCCTCGTCTTGACCGAAACGATACCGGAGCGTAATTCCCTCCTATCATTTTTCCGCCCCCGTTTGGATACGTTCGACGAATTTCTATTATTCCCGTTCAATCAGCGGCCCCACCCTCCGCTCTAATGAAATGCCCAATTCCCCGCGCGCACCGTCTATCGCCGGTAATATAATCTATTATAATACCCCGGTTTGACAGTCGCTCTTTCGGCCGGGGCCACCCCAGTGGCGCGCGTGTCGCCGAGCGCGTGGGACACGTGTCTGCCGATTCCCCGAGTTTCTTCGTCTGGTTGTTTAATTAGCTCCGGGCCCGGAAGAGAACGGATTCCTGGACGATTCCGGGGCCAATTCTTCGAGGAGAGAAGACTGATTTTTGGTATTATATAGATGGTGTATGTATATGTAGACGAACGGGTGTGCGAGGTGGTGTGAGGGGTTTGATCCTTCATTCGCCTTGCAGCCTCGTCCCCGTGGGTTCTATTCACGCATCTACTCGAGGGCAAACAGCTCGGCAGCAGTCAGTTGAGTCGAATATATTGAAATAATCTCAGCAAATACGACAAGTTCGGTTATGAAATTTGCCGAAGGGCTTGCGCGAGTTCCTCTCTGATGGCCGCCTCCCTCTCACCCTCGTCCAACAATTCCATTCCGTTCCATTCCGTTCCCTTTACGTCGCTTCGTACGCGAATCGTCGGATAGACGGGACCACATCGACGACCAGCTATACGCTCCGAGCAATGTTTGCCCAAAATCGGTTCAATAGCAACTTGCACCAAGTTTATCCCACCGCCGTTCTCTCTCAGCTACTCTGTTTGTCTTATACGGGACTGGGACGAGCCGCGTATCTCCGTATGCGCGAAACTTCGCCAGATATCGGATCACACGTGCCGGGAAGGAACCAGAAAAGGAACCGAAAGAACTGCCCGAATTCGAGCACGGTGGATGTTCGGGGGTTCGTAACGAGGCGGGGGATACACATGCATAAATTTGCCGAGAAGTGATTCTCCTCTGATAGTCATAGGGATGTAGTTTGGCCAGAAATTGAAACCTTTGATAGGTAAGCTCGGGGTGGTACAATTAAACGCTGAACTACCCCCTGAGGGGTCGAGGAGAACCCCTAATGCGCTCTTTATGGCGGCTTAATGCCCCTAATATTGCATGCGACCCTTGCCTTGCGCCGGGTCTGGGCCAGAGTTTCCCAATCGCGCGACTCGGCGCTTTTTTCCGTCCGGATCCGTAATTCGCGTTCCGCTTTCTTCTTACCTCCGCGATTTTAATTCCCCGCGATTTTTTCACCCCCCGGAACCGATTTCTCGTCCGCCGGTTATCAACTCCCGAACGAGAAATCGCTCCGCCCTCGGAAAACCAGCGCAGGGTAGCTTTCAGAGAACCCCTGACGCCAGCCATGGGAAAGCCGGTGTTGTGTTTGCCGAACAGATCTACCAGTAGAATAACGTAATGTGGACAGCTCTATTGAATTGTATCTAATATCCGTCACCAAATCACATACTTTGTTTGAACAAGCCTCGGGCTTCGGTCTCTTGATTAAATTACTCTTATTGTTTAGAATTTCTGTTACGAATCGACGTTTCGACGTTCCGACGTCGGAAAAATTCTCATCGTTTCGCCACTTTATCGCCCTCGATCCCGTGACGAGGCCCTCAGCCTCGTTAGGCGCAAGGTGCGCTCAGGGTGCCGCGAGGCTACCTGCCCGCTCATCTTCCCGACACCTTGAATGGCGTTAGTTCTAGCACCCATAGTGCAGCGCCGTTGGGGTGTCGGCCACTAAGTCGCGTCTTTCCCGCTCTCGGCAGTACGGAGTACCCGCTATTCGTGGATTTCGTAAATTTGGTTCATTTGGCACATTGTAGTTCGCTGTCTAGCTGGCTTAGCCGAGGACAGATCTATCGCGCGTCTCTCCTGCGGTGAGGAACGCGCGTTGAACGAGAAGAAAAGGGAAGAAAATGAAAATAGAAAAAAAAATCAGGAACGAAACCTGAGAAAGGGAGGGAAAAAATCAACCCCAAAGCGCGTTGATCTTTACCGCCTTGCCCCGGAATTTATAAATCGTAGAGAAAATTTTTATTCCTTTTATTTTTAACGAATAATAGATTTCGGAAAATCTTTCTCCACGAATGACGCAAAAATCTGCGGAATGGACCCCGGATCACCGATTTGAATTTTGAATTAAAAACGGCTTTCTTTTCACGAAAAGGATTTTTTTTCCTCTGCGAAATTTCGAATTCGAAAAACACTTCTCGTCTCTGCCTCCCCACCCCTGTATTCTATAAACGCGAATGCTTTCCGCGGAGCGACAATTTTTATTTTAATCTAATACATCGAGTATTTGACACGGGGTAAAAATTCACTCGGATATCTGCTCTACGTATAGATTTTTGTGTATATAGGTAAATTCGTGTGTATGTGTGTGTCTGTGCGTTTGTATTCTTCCAGAGAACGGGACGTGGCGGGAGGCGGAAACGTTTCCGTGTAAAGCTATTAAAATTCATAACTTTCGACATACACTGAGTCCCGTCTAGCTAGGGGTTGGAATGAACTAACCAAATTTAGCGGCCCGTGCGTCAACTCGAAAACAAGAGACAGGACTCTCTGCCTTGCCCCGGCTCTTCCCTTTCCTTCCCTTCCTTTTTCTGCCCTCCGGCACCGTCGCATCTACTAGTCATCTGAATATGCATCCCCGACTAGCGAGCACGTGCTAAAGAATGATTAAACAACCCCCTATGCGTTCAATCGCTTCGTATATACGTTCAAAAAAAATACAAAATTCAAATTAAGTGATAGAAAATACGTGAAATTTTTCGGCGATAAATATCGACGAAGGAACGACGCCTCGGGGGTTGAAATTTCGAAAAGGAACTAAGACTTCTGGCAGAGGTGGTGAATCGTCGTTTTTCAGTTCGCGAGCTCAGGACTGGTCTGCTGTTGAGATAATATCAGTAGAAATGGAAATAGAAAAGAATAAAAAATAAAAATGGGGCGGGAAGGGAAAGGGAAGAAAAAAAACAGTCGAGTTGGGATTATCCGTGATTACGAGCCGGGTATAGATCTACCTGTACAACTTCATAGGAATAAATAAACTGATATAGGCGGGGGATGAAAATGTGTGGGTGTGTGTGTGTGTTGGGTTGTAGGGTATAGTTTAACGGAATCGATTCAATACCGGGGTATATAAGCTACAAGCGCGTCGAAGGCGACATCGACTGATGAATAATATATTAATCGACGATCAGATAGGGAGGAAACTATGAAATACGATTCGTCGTTTATACATACGATAATGAACAATGATGATAATATTGTTACATTCGGCGGCAATTGACGGACGTGAATATATGCCAGGTCGGTATACACGTACGCATTTACACTAGAGTGTCTAAAAAAAACCGACTATTTTTATTTTTTCGAAGAAACATTGAAAAATTGTCAGAGTATCCCTAGAAAAAGACCCTGCGAAAATTAGAGCTCTTGATATTAATATTTAGAGGTGGCAATTCGCAATTTTCTATTTTCCATTTAAATAACATGGGAAATTTTTTTTTCAAACTTTGGAATTTTTTACCTCAATAACGAATCACTTCACAAGTATGACAAAGGAACGTTGTTACAGGAAATATAATGCTCTACAAAAAAGGTCTGAATGACGATTTGCGTAAGTCAAACCGTTTCAGAGATATCGAGCCTCAAACTTCGGCCCGTTTGAAACGATATCTTCGAAACGGCTTGACTTACGCAAATCGTCATTCAGACCTTTTTTGTAGAGCATTAAATTTCCTATAACAACGTCCCTTTGCCATACTTGTAAAGTGATTCGTTATTGAGGTAAAAAATTCCAAAGTTTGAAAAAAAAATTTCCCATGTTATTTAAATGGAAAATAGAAAATTGCGAATCGCCACCTCTAAATATTGATATTAAGAGCTCTGATTTTCACAGAGTCTTTTTCTAGGGATACTCTGACGATTTTTCAATGTTCTCCGAAAAAATAAAAATAGTCGGTTTTTTTGAGACACTCTAATATATGTATACAGATATAAATACGGTACGAAAATATCGTCCGAACTAAATTCTGTATAGTATTATTTACCCAAATAGAAACCGGGGAGATCACCCGTTAACGATAAACAACCACGGGTCAATTAACGATGAAACCGGGGGACCGATTAATCATTGGCTATAATATACGCGTACGTACTTACTATCCCGCTGATGAAATTGTGTACAGAAATTAATCATGCCTGTATAGGTATACCCTAATTTAAAACCATCCAGTCCGTGTTCATATGTGGTAGAGCTGAAACGGGATAGAAGGGAAAAACGGTGTCGTTACACGCGTATTTCGCTTTTTTATTTCCTTTCTTGATTTCAACGATCGAACGGTTATCAATCGTGTCTAGAACCGATCGCGATCCTTTCACGCTATTTGCAACTGATACAAAAACTGGAAAATACGGAAAAAAGGATATTTATTAGTATTCCGATTTTCTTTTAAGACAGAGGGACGATTCGTGGAAGACTTTGGACTCCGAGACGGGTTTCAGGCTTCTTTTAGACGACTTTTCGAATACTTTCGAATTCAACATAAGACGACTTCGAGACGACTTTTGGACTACTTCCGAATCCAAGACGACTTTGAGAAGACTTCTCGACTACTTCCGAACTTAAGACGACTTTGAGACGATTTTTGGACTACTTCCGAATCCAAGACGACTTTGAGACGACTTTTGGACTATTTCCGAATCCAAAATGACTCCGAGACGACTTTTGGACTACTTCCGAACTTAAGACGACTTCGAGACGACTTTTGGACTACGTTTTTCGAAAAACAATGAAAGAGATAAAAAGAAGGGAACAGATTCGTTCGTTTATTTTTTTATTTTTCACCCGTCAACCAGGATCCCTGTATAACTCGGTGCTTTACCACCTAAGGGTAAAATCCAGGGTGTTTATCCGACTATGGATTTTTTACCCCCAGTCTCACCGGTATCAACGCAGGGGTTGTTCGAAGCTTCGCTCCGTCCCCGTCACGCGGCAGCACCAGCCCCGTAAGGTTTCCCACAACTCGGCGAGGGGTAGGAATCTGGAAAGACACGTCCGTACCTCGAAAAAAGAAATCAAAAACACCAACAAAAGAAAAAAACGACAAAAAAAAAGAATCGTAATACTCTCGGGGGTCGAATCCCTCCATTATGATAACAATAATCGTACCCAACGCGTAGGGGTGGTTCTACTGTAGACATCAATTATCGGCAGTGCTAATAGACAAACGCACATATGTATACGTACATAGATAGAAATATATATACACATATGTACTATATATCATACCTGTAAACGATTCAAACTAATAATTAGTAATAAGCAATCAATTACGGTACCAATCCTGCATCGTTGATTAGGGGGTTTGATTGAAGTGTAATTTAATTACTAGTGGTCGTCGGCGGACCACCTACGTGCTCCCACTACTATATCTCGGAATATCCCGGGTCAGCGATTGATTCCGCTACACATCTGCCGCTACAAATATACGATATTTGGAAAAAGATCTTTCTCGAACGAAGCGATCGACGATCCTATAACGTGTTTATTTATTTATTTATTTTTTTTTCGTCACTTTCGAAAAGGCTCTCGGGGTTTATTTGTTATAATATATATATATATATATATATGTATTTAATTACGTGTACAGATATACATTATATACATTGTCGGAGGTTGGCTGGGCCGCTTGCAGGTTCGTATGGAAGTACGAGGAGAACCGACAAACAGACGGACCCAGACGCACATATATAGGTATACATACACGTATATATATGTATATGGAGAGAGATTCTGCGGAGGAGGGAAGATACGCCTGGGCGGAATGAGAGCCGTGCAAACAGACTAGGATTGTTTTTGACAGTAATTGCCTCGTTTTGGACAAAGGGGCAAAGGGTTTGCCTTCGAATTTGCATTTCAAAGCGGAGGTTTATCCAAAAACCGTCTACGATATAGATTATATACATATATGTGTCCTATGCAGTGACGCAAGGAGAGAAGAAGAAAAAAAAAAGAAAACAGAAACACGCACACAAATTTTGAACCAATTTGGGAAAATTGTTCGTTTCTTTATTTTTCTTTTTGTTTTTTTTTTGTTTTTCAGGAAAGATTCTAACCGAAATGAAGGGCAGAGGTTAGTTTTAATGAGAATTCGACCCGTTTGTAAAACCCCAAGTCGCGTTACACTACGGTATCTGTCCCGCGTGTACGTGTATATAGTGTACAGGGGTTGCATGCGCACTAGGTACGGCAAACTGCAGTACTCAACGTCTAATGAACGCGCTAGGGTAAATATTATTTTAACCATGCTAGACTAGGGTATATACATAGCATATACCATACCATATATATATATACTATATTTCGCGAACTTGGCGATATACCCAAGTATATATATGTATATATATATAAGACTTTGGCTTTGATTAATAATGCTAAACGGCTTCTGGGCTGCTTCGCGGACTAATCTCGCTTTATATCCTTTATAGTATATCTCTGGAATTATTATCGTTACGTTTTTGTTGTTGTTATTGTTTTTGTTTTTGTTTTTGCCCGTACAAAACCGTACCCTTCATTATCTGTGTGAGAGAGAGAGAGAGAGAGAGAGAGAGAGAGATGAGATTACGTCCCGGTTTAGTCCTCGACTTATTGAATTTGGGAGGCAAAATTGATCGCGGGCGAGTATCTCATTTCGATTTCGGTATATCATAGAAAGAGAAACGGAGAGAAAGAGAGAGAGAGAGAGAGAGAGAGAGAAATGAGGAGAAAAAAAGTGAAAAAAGAAAAAAAAAAAACAGCAACATATGGTGGGGACGGAGAGGAAGCGAGAGGAGCAATATAAAACGCGGGGTCAAACCCTGCAAACGTCTGCTACGAAGAATGGAATAGAAAAGAATACATCTACATGTAGTACCTATACCTACCTACCCTACCTACCTACCCCTGAATCGTGTATATATATATATATATGTGTGTATGTATATATATATACCGATTTGAAGAGAAGAGAGAAGCGTCTTCTTTGCTGGGGGTCCGCTCAGGCGCAAGGAACGCCGCAGGTCGCGCACCAGCCTCGAGGCCTCCTAAACAAATTCAATAATCCCGGGATTCTTTGCCAATTTCGTTTCCCCCCGCCACCCCTCCCCGTGCTGAGGAGAGAGAGAGAAAGAAAGAGGAGAGAGAGAGAGATAGGGAGAAAAAAGGGAAAGAATGAGATAGAGAGAGAGAGACAGACTCTGTGAACCCATTTACAATATTACGTTACCAGTCTTTCAAATTTAACGTCACTCCAGATTTTATTTCATCAACCTGTATAACCTGTATATATATATATATGTGTATATATACCTATATATATATATGTATAATATTGTATTATACCGTTTTAGGTTAGGTGTCTATATAGATGTATATACATATATATATGTATACAACGGAGAGTGGATATTCGTTAATGAAAATCCAACGCGACTTGACCTCTTTCTTTTTTCTTTTTTTTCGTCGCGCGGATCGTAGACGTATAGATGAAAAATTGTGAGAAAAAACATGTTTGGAACGGGTCTTAGACTGGTAAAGGAATTTTTAACGCGTTTTAGGTGATTTTTAGAAATAATTTTCATATCGAGACGACTTTTAGACGACTTCTAGACGACTTTTGGACGATTTATAGAAGATTTCCTACTCCGAGACGGCCTTTGAAATACTTTCAGACGACTTTTGACTATGAGACGTATTCTAGACGACTTTGCACTTCGAGACGACTTTCAAACTACTCTTAGACTTCGGTTAGACTTCGTTTAGACTTCTTCTAGACTTCTTTTAAACTCTGAGACGACTTTTGGATGACTCTTGGACAATTTATAGAAGATTTCCTACTCCGAGACGCCCTGTGAACTACTTTCAGACGACTTTTGACTCTGAGACGTATTCTAGACGACTTCTTACTTCGAGACGGCTTTCAAACTACTCTTAGACTTCGTTTAGACTTCTTTTGGACTTCTTTTAAACTCCGAGCCAACTTTTGGATGACTCTTGGACGATTTATAGAAGATGTCTTACTCCGGGACGGGCCTTTGAACTACTTTCAGACGATTTGTGACGTTGAGACGTATTCTAGACGACTTTGCACTTCGAGACGGCTTTCAAACTACTCTTAGACGTCGTTTAGACTTCGTTTAGACTTCTTTTAGACTTCGTTTGAACTCCGAGACGACTTTTGGATCACTCTTGTACGATTTATAGAAGATTTCTTACTCCGAGACGGCCGTTGAACTACTTTCAGAAGACTTATGACTCTGAGACGTATTCTAGACGACTTTTTGGTTCGAGACGGCTTTCAAACTTCGTTTAGACTTCTTTTAGACTTCGTTTGGACTTCTTTTAGACTTCTTTTAAACTCCGAGACGACTATTGGACGACTCTTTGACGATTTATGGAAGATTTTTTACTCCGAGACGACTATTGAACTACTTTCAAACGACTTTTGACTCTGAGACGTATTCTAAACGACTTTTTACTTCGAGACGACTTTCAAACTACTCTTAGACTTCGTTTAGACTTCTTTTAGACTTCTTTCAAACTTTGAGACGACTTTTAGACGACTATGAGACGTCTTTCCAAAAGATTTTCAACTTCAAAACAGCTCTCAAAACTACTTTAAGACTTCCTTTAGACGACTTTCGGATTACTTTCGATTCCAAGACGACTTTCTATCTTTTCGATCTCTAGAAGATTTATCACTCAAATACGATCTTCAGACGATCTTTGGACGACTTTTAGACGATGCCTAGAAGACTTTCGACTTCAAGACGTCTTCCAAACTACTTTCAGACTCATTTCATACGACTTTAAGACTACTTTCGGACTACTTTCGTCTTCAAGACGCGTATCGGTCTACTTCCAGTCTGACCGTTACGTCTGTATCCGATCAAACCGTGAGACAGACATCCGGCGTATAGTACCTACCCCTAGCAAACGTACAGGCATCCTACGCGAAATACGATACGATACCAAGCCGGGGGTATTCGCGCAAGCGAATCGCCGTTTAGGGTGAAACAATGGTCGATTTGGGGTCGATTAGGTATTCCAATCGAGCCGCGTGGGTCGGTCGGTCGTTTCGGTTCGCTTAGAGCCGAGGGTGCACCCCGGCACGGTTCGGCATGGCGTTAGGGTGGAGGCGGCGGCGATGGCGAACGCTAAAGCGAGTGCGGGGGTGGGGGCGGGGGCGGCGTAAGAGAGTGCTAGAACTCAACCAATAAAATGGTAATTCGTGTTTGCCGAAGCTAACCATGCAAGCGGAGCTGGAAATTCGGAAATTCGCCACTTTAACTCCAAAGACCAATACCACCCTCTCGCATCGTCCCCGTTCGTCCGACCCTGAGCTTCGCTGTACTAGAAATTCCGAAAAATTCGAAAGAAGAAAAAAACAAAAAAAAAAAAGGAAAAGAACAAAAAAAGAAAGACGGAACGGGCTCGATTATACCTATAGCAGTTGATAATTGCCCGGGTTGTATAAACATTAGGCCGAATCCTTCGCCTCTCTCTCTTTCTCTTCCCCTTTGGTCGAGGGAGAGAGGGAGGGGGGCAGGGGGTTGAAGAGTTCTCCGGAAATTAGGAAACCAATTTCGGAGAGAGAGAGAGAGAGAGAGAGTGAGTTCGCTTTTCGCAGAAAGATGCCGAATTTTAATTAAGGAGAAAGGAAACCATATAATTAGAATGCCCTAACTCCGTTTTCCAGACGTTCGGTGTGGTACCTTCCTCCCCCACCCCCTCCACCCCCGCCCCCGCCCCGTGCTTTTGCATTGGGCTTATATACGGTTGAAGAAATTAATTGAAGGTTGATTAAAACGACTCTTTGACATGCTAATTCGTTAACAAACTCGACGCTTTTCGTACTTTCTCTCTCTGTCTCCCTCTTTCCCTTTTTCTCTCTCGTTCATCGGCCAGGGTTCTCGCCCCTGTACACCTCGCGTTTTATTTTCATCCCTTAATTTCGAATTTTTTTTTCTCTCTCTTGGGACTGCTGCTCGACCGTAACCACCACCGTTCGTTCGATGGTCATCCTTCGAACAACGTCGTCGTGCGATTGATAAAATATAGTGTAGCGATGATCGAAGATCTAAGATCCAAAAAAAAACGGAGAGATTGCGATGATTTGAAAAAAAAAACAAAAAAAAAACTATGTATGTACGTATGTGGATCTTTCGATTGTAGGTATATAGGATATACTAGGTATACAATATATATAATATGATTCGTTATATACTATATATATATATATAGATATATATATATATATATGTTATATAATCAATAACCAGGTGCAGGTGGTTTTTTTTTGTTCCGTTTTTCGTTCTTTTTTTTTTTAAATGGTATTGAAAAAATTTCGTGAAATTTGTATATGTATATATATATACATAAAATTCTATTTATTGTTACGATCATATTATGTTTATATACAAATAGATTATATATATATATATATATATATATATACTATTTTAATATTCATATGTATATATACATATATAATATTATTGCATATTATTATATACATATATATATATATATATATATATATATGTATGTATTATATATATATATTATATAAGTACTGCGCACTTGCTAATATTTTAATTCATTTATTTTGTTATATTTATAATTTTTGTTTTTTCTTTGTCCTCCTCCTCCTTCCCTTTTCCTTCATCTTCTTCTTATTATTTATTTGTTTCTTTTTAAATTATTGTTTTTCATTTTTTTTTCTTTTCTCATTTTTCCGCGCCAACACTTTCCGCCTAGGGAATTATTGATTGATTGATTGATTGAGTGATTTTCTATTTTATTTCATTTCATTTTATTTTTTTCTCTTCTCTTCTTAATCTTTAAATCTGTCCCGTTCTCTCGCTACTGCGATCAGCTCCGATATGAATCCCCATCATACCTTATATATATATATACATACATATATATATATATAAGGTATGATGATACTATATATATAGTACATAATTATATATACTTAAATATATTTACCTCATACTTATATATAATTAATATGTCGCAGTGATTATTATTATATTCATAATCTTATATATTATATAAATTAATTAGTATATATACTGCTATATATATACTAATTTATAATACATATGTTATAGTCTTGCGCGCGTTACTTACAATTCTTACAATTATTGTTATTATTGTTATTATTATTATTATTATTATTATTATTATTATACCTATATATGCATTTGTTTATTTATTTATTTATTCATTTATTTATTCATTTATTTATTTATTTATTTTTTGTTACGTAGGTATATAATATATGTATATGTATATCCAACATATTTTTATAATACTGCAGCCGGGAGGATCACACAATATACTATATACTATGTCACGTATACTCTTGTACAAGATATATATATATATATATATATATGTATACGTATATAATCCGTATCTCGCGAGAGGAATCGAGAGAGCGAGAAAGAGAAAAAAACAAAAAACCAAAAACCGAAAAAAACAAGAAAAAAAAAAACGACGCGGTTCGCAATCAAAAAACAGGTAAACTAACAACGGTCCCAATTTTTTTCCTCTTTTTTTGTTTTTTTCTCTTCCTCCCTCCCTCGCTCTCTCTCTCTCTAATTTGTTTTTTTCTCAATTTTCAATTTTTTCGAAGAAATTTTCGAATCCTTCTTCCTGTTTTGTTTTCGTTTTGTTTTGTTCGTTTTTTTGTTTCTTCTTATAATTTTTTTTTTTTTTTTGTAATTTTGTATTCGGTTTTTTTTCCGTTTTTTTGTATTCTTTCTCGTCTCGTCGCGCGTCAGCCCGAATTCGGATAGATTCTATAACAGCGAAACGACGTTACGTCGCCCGATAGTGTAGCCTGGGATAATCAGACCATCTGTAGACCCTTGGTGATACTTTCCCCGTACTCTTTGGCCCGCATTCTCAACGCTTGGATACTTGACGTGCGTTGATCGTGACCGGGAGGACTCGGCGGAAGACCCGGTTGACCAACCCCTCCTCCACTCGAACCACCGTTTGAAGGTACGACGTGGTCGTTGCCCACCCCGCCGCTACCTCCTAGAGACGACAGTCCACCGTTCAACGGTCTCATACCTGCCGAAGACAAAGTGAGAAGGAGGTCAACGAAAATTTGCAAGAAGACACGAAAAAAAAACGACATACGAGAAAAGAAAAAAAAAAAAATTTTGAACCAATTTTCGTCAAATTTTTCACAAAGTCATTCATATATATGTATCAGTCGTAAAACTATTGGATTCAGGACGAAATATCATTCATGGATAATTCCAGCCTCGGAGCCACGTGAGATTTTCAAAATATTTATTCTGTGTGTTTTACGGACGGTTTTTGAGAAAAAAAAAAAAAAACAGAAAAATGAAGGAATTCGACGACGCGAAGAATCGACAGGATTGCGAAAGTTCGTTTTCGGAAAAGTTCGCATCGAGACGATCGATTTTCACCCCTTATTCGTTTCGATACGATCGATACAGCCCGAGTTATTAAAAACGCCGAATGAACACATGCGCGAATTCAAAGTCTCGGATCTTTGGCTTTCGGAATCGGTAGTATCCAAATTCTGAACTTCGACCTCCTCGAAATCGGTTTCCGGCTGTTTGCCCGAGAACTTCATCCCCTGTTTCCCGTTCCAGTTTCTCCGGTCTCGTCGAAAGACGAAAAATTCCCGATACCGATATTTCTCTCCCCGAAAATCGGTAACGATTTTGAATTTTTTTTTTTTTCTTCGAGCCTCGGAGCCACGTGAGATTTACATATCCACCGTTGATTACACATACACGTACGCCAATCGAGTTACCGATAAATAAAAAAGAAGAAGCAAAAAGAAAAAAAAAGAAAAAAAATCAAAACATCGGTAAATCGTTTTCAGGATTCAGCAGAATTCAATTGTAAAACTTTTGATCGCAATGTTATATGCTTACGTCAAATAATTCGTCCTGCATTTTCTACTTGATAAATAGTTGTTGTTTCGTCTCTCGATCTCTCTCACGTGGCTCCTCGACCAACATCTCCTCTTAACGTCCGCCGCTGTCCTGCAGAGCGGCCAACAAGGAGTACTGACAGACCCGCAAGCTAAGCTCGCTCATAGCAGGCTGCAGACCTAGAAAATCAACTGGATCGTCTTCAAATCGTTAACGATTTCTCCCACACGCGATATCGTCATGGTAATCAGAAAATTCGCGACTCTCTCCGGCCGATTTTCACCGAGATCGGTAAGATCGGCTCTTCCCATTCCCCCCAGAAACGTTCAGCGAATCTGCCTACCTGAAGCCGCGGGCATGCACGCCTCAGGAGTCGTCGGGAGTCCTCGAGGCGAGGTCAAGTAGCTCGGATAACCGGCATGGGGTGCCGCCAGAAAACCTGGTAGCGACGGTAGGAGACAGGGGGAACCCGGGAGCCACGGATCGCCCGGTAGTCCGAGTGCCGATCCGCCGACGTTCCTGAAACGAAAAGAAGCGGAAGGGGCGATGAGTCCGAAGCTTCTTTCGATCGGTTCGTCGGGGTCAGTCCTTCTCGCGTCTATCAGAGAAATCGGTATCGATGTGCGTACCTCATGGTGGCGGCGTGGTGGTATTCGCTGAGGCCGAGTCTCGCGGCTTCCATCTTCTCCTGTCGCCGCCATTTGGCTCTCCGATTTTGGAACCACACCTGAAACAAGAAGGGAGAAATTTCGGGGTGACGTTTGCTCGGGGATGGAAGGATCGGTATACACCCAGATACGAACGTCGTTATTCTCCCTGTCGGGCAAATTGCTCGGTAAATACACAATCGAGTCCATCTTTCACGCGGGCCGAAGTGAGAGTCAACACCGCGGGTTGTAAAACCCTCGCATGTAGTCCATACGCATGTACAAGTAAATAAAAAAATAAATAAAAACAAGTCAAACAGGAGGAAACTTTCCTCTTAGCTTAATTGCGTTTGCCTACGCGAGTCGACAGGCACTCCCGTCCCTCGCCCTCAAAAACCTAATGCATATAAGAAACGTGGGTACATAATGTATGCCCGGAGGTCCGAGTAGCTGTGAAATGGGCCTAATATGAGGTTACGAGGTGTAATCTCGCCCCGCATCAGATGTACGGTGTACGGCACAAAATCGGTTGGGATAAAAATCGATCGGCGTTTTTCTGTTTCTCGGTATAATTGCGGGTGGAGAATTTCGTCGAGAGATCAGCCCGATGGTGGATATTCGGTGTTTCACAGAATCGCCGGGGCGAGGAGAGGCGCGGGGGTTGGGGAGGGGAAATCGTAAATTGAATTTAGGGGTGAGTCGGTTCGAGTCGGGTTGGTGCCCGGTGCCCCTAAAGTGCGGAAAGTGGCTGTGGGCGAGATGTCTGGGCGGGGCTGTTTCCCTCCCCTAAAATAGCCCTTAAGAAAGCCACGCGAAGGGCTGGCCGAACTGAACGAGGGGTTAACGCCGAAGGGTCCCCGTCCCTTTCCCGTTCCCATTTCTCTCTTCTTTCCCGTCTCCGTCTCCGGCTCAAGAGCGAGTAACAAGCTCGCGATGGGGTGAGACCAAAAGTAAGTGGCAACGCTTAGTAGGTAGGTAGGTAAGAAGCACATCGCTTCCAAAGAAGGGGAGGCGGCCATCTTTACTTCTTTATTGTACCATGGCTCCTTCCTCCTTCTTGCCTTCTCTTCCGTCACCCTCTCCCTTCGGATCCCCGGAGCTACTTCGACGTGTGTGGCTACAGCGATGTTTGAATTTTCCTCAGAAGAGAAAATCGGGTTTCTTCATTGAAGAAATCGAGTCTTGAAGATTTCAGTGATAACGGATGATAATTACTTCGATGAGGATCGGACCGGCGCGAGGTATACGATAGAGAAGAAGGCAGTAGGTAGGTAGATGGGAGGAATTGAATTGAATCGAATTGAATTGAACGGAATTGAATGAAATTGAATTGGATTCCCTTCCCGGATGAAAAGTAACGAGAGAAAGGAAGGAAGGAAGGAAGGAAGGAAGGAAGAGCTGAGGAATCGCGAGCTCATCAGTAGGATATTTCGTTGTGATGAGAAGCAATTTTCTTTCGCACGATAAGCGCGACGTACCGACCCAGACCAGACCGGGGGGATGGAGAGGATAAAATACCGTGGAAGAACGGTGGAGTGGTGCAGATGGAGTCCTGCCCGGTGGAATGATGAGAAAATAAGCCAATTTTCATCCCGAAGAACACCAGCGGAGCTGAGCGAGACCTAAGGCTGTTCCAAAAGTCCCAAACGGTCGAAATTTGCGAATTTCGATCAACCGCCGATTCGCGACCGATTTCTTCGAAAGAGTGTTTCTACGTCCAAGATCTCCGAGTCGGAACTTCCAAGCTCTAACTTTCCGGTGGAAAGATGATTCTACGATTCTAAGATGATAAAGAAATGCAAAAATCGGTTCGTCTCGATCCAAGATCGGCTGTCCCTGTATTTCCTACGCGATACAGATATTATTATGTTACCCGAAGAACACCAGCGGAGCTGAGCGAGACCTAAGGCTGTTCCAAGAGTCCCAAACGGTCGAAATCTGCGAATTTCGATCTACCACCGATTCGCTACCGATTTCTTCGAAAGAGTCTTTCTACGTCCGAGATCTCCAAGTCGGAACTTTTAAGCTTTAACTTTCCGGTGGAAAGATGATTCTACGATTCTAAGATGATAAAGAAATGCGAAAATCGGTTCTTTTCGATCCAGGATCGGCTATCCCCGTATTTCCTACGCGATACAGATATTATTACGTGCTCAAAAAGTATCTAACGCATATTTAGATACGTGACAATAGGCCGAGAGGGGAGATGCCTCTCTTCTCTCGAGGACATGTATATAGATCGCACTCGAAACCGAAATAGAGCTGTTCCGTAGAGATCGGTAGGGTGTAACACACTCGTATAGAAAAGGCGACAAAGCTATCGCGTCAGGAATCAGTTTGGTTAGTATATAAATTTTCGCCGATTATTACGGGCTGCTGAATCGCTTTGTCGATTTTTCAAGGTGGTGGTTCTCCGTGGGCCACCTACCTACCTAATACCTACCCCTCCTGAATTTCGCTCTCTTTCTCTCTCTGGGAGCAGGATTACCGCCAGTAAATGGCACGTAGCTCCCATATCCCTACTACGACTAACAACTATTAGCTACTCGAGGCGATCGCATGCCAGGACGAACCCATTGTGACGAGGCATCAACAGATTTTTTCATTTTTCTCTCTCTCTCTCTATTTCTTTCTCTCCTTTTATACTCCATTGTCGACACGAGTGTAGCCAACCACTCCGGCGAAAGAGTTACCGATTTCTGACCGAACCGCTTTCAGAAAGTGTCGCCGATCGTAACGTCATCGCGCCTCGACGATCGGAAGGACTTTTGTTCACTTTCTTCACATTTCTCTTATTTCACACCGCGATATCGGCAGAAAAACCAAAAAACCGGCGCTATCGCTTCTCGGGATAGAAACAAATCGGTTCATTTCAACCGGATCGTAAATTTTCGAAACACGATTGACCGCAAATGAGAAGAAGACCGTTCCGACTTGAATTTCCTTTTTTTCTAAATAACTCAAAAACTACCGTACCGATAAAATCGAAAATCTGATCGGTAGCAAGTCGCGTAAAAGCGCGTCGATTCGTCGTACGAAATCGAAGATCGGTTTATTCGTCGCCGAGATATCGTCGTGGGAAGAAAAATGAAATCGGTAAAATCCTCGGGGACGCATGCCGATCTGGAAACGATCGGCGCCGATTTCTGCGGGCCTAAAAAGTTCCCGTTTCCTCGTCGTCTCGAGTCTCGACTTATTCGAACGCGAATGAGCAAAGGGGGAGAAAAGTAGGGAAGAAAAGGCTAGTTTTATCCGCGGGTTGAGATCGGGGGTGAGCGAGGGAGGTTCTATAGCCAGAGGGAGAGAAGAGTCGAGTGTTTTCTTAACCGTGTGTATTACAAGTCGATTACTCGCGACTACGGGGTTGACGGGAACGGGGACGGGGTGGTTTCGGTTGTTACGAAATAAGCCTAGATTCGAAGCACCGAATCGTGCAGCGCGCAGGGCGACGGCTAGGGGATGGATTCATGTTTGCAAGACCCGCGGGGCAAAACCCGGTCGGGTCTCTATTATTCACCGAGAGCTTTTTATACGCGATTCTACGCATGTGCATGTGCCCTGCACACACATATGCGACGACGAACTACGGACTACAACCACTAATACTAGCCCCTGGAACCGTCGGGCGAATTCAATCCTCGTCAGAGCTTCTCATCGGCGTTCATTGACCGCAATTTTCGGTCGTATATAGGGGTTGTGTACAAACCCCCCGAATATGCTACCCCGATTCAGTTCACGGTTGAGAACCCGCTCCGTTCCTCCAATAAAGCCGCCCCTGTCATTGCGCGTAATCACCCTTAAACACTCTGACGCCCTGCGCTCTCACCCTATAAAATTTCCAACCCCTGATGCACAAGCTACCACGGTTATACTCCTACGACACGTCTTCACTACCGGCGTTATTCTCTCCGTTGGATTTTGGTCAGTTTCCAAAATCCCGAGTACTGACGACCCGGTTCTACACGCAACCCTTGAGGACGTCTCCTACGAGATTCTATAAGCTCGCTTCTATCGACCCGAACTGGTGTCTCAAAATTCGATACACGAGGGGGTTGAATTAGTTAAGACGTCAAGTGCAGCGGCAACAGCATTCCGAGTAGCTAGGGGTAGGCGTTTGACGTTGACGTCTGATCCGAAGATCCCATATCGGAGATAAACCCGCGGAGGGTTGTTACTTTCCCGTCACGGTCTGAAACCGCGTTAATTCCTTTCCGGGCAGGGGACGGGGTGGGAATCTCGAAACTCCGAAGAATCCGAATTCCCGTTTTTTCTTCCGACAAAAATTCGAAATTTGGAGTTTGGAAATTGGGAAATTCGGGCTCTCCGCGGGGGTGAATAGTCCGCGTGTCCCGCCCGGGAAAAGCGCCCGAGGGTAGTTTTGCGAGCGGGAAAACTACGCGGGGTCCTGTGCTCAGGGGTGGCTTCGGGCTCGCTTCATACACCCGAACCGCTACAGGGTGTCTCGTGGAGTTAATAATCATGAAAAGTCGCGTTGTTTGCCGAGGGCCGAATCCCTTTGTGTGCCGTCGCGTGCTACTGACACTAATATCAGAGGAGCGAGGTTTATTACGAGTTATTAGCCCGTCGCGTACGACCCGGGACACTCGCACACATGTGCGTATGTCCTTTTTCCTCCCCGTATGTATCATCGAATATACAACGGTCTTATATACCGGCGAAAATTAACCCCCGGAGGAATCGGGGGATGTGTTTTATCGCGTACACGTATACGTGCGTACGAGCGAATCGGGTCCGACGAATCCTGATTGTTTTAGACGAGGTAATTAGGGTTTTAGAAAAAACTGTGCGTTTCGTTACCACAATACCCCCATGCCGTACATTATACCCACGGGATATGAATTTGGTGAACAATGAAGGGCTGTACAGGGACTGTCAAAATCACAGAGGCATACGGCTAATTTGCGAAATTATAAAACGCATATTAATTGATATGGCGGGGCGGCGTGGTCTAGGTATAATATAGAGGGTAGCGGGGGGGTTTTGTGAAACGTCAACTATTGTCTTCGTCGAGGTGAATTAATTACCCCCCGGTAATTGTTCGATGGAGAGAAAGAGCTCGACGGATCGTGGCGTTTCCATATTTCGACTGCGCTCTGCACGAAAGACGCGATTTTCTCTTCCCAATTCGCGTTGTTCTAATTCCGCGGAGTATAATCGTACAGAGACTTAAATTTTCTACAAAAAACATCCCCGGAACCGAGTCTCTAAACTAAACGGTTCACGAGTTACAACCCTTAGTCGTTACTCGGGAGTAGTCATCTTCGAACCCGTTTCACGGCCGAACTATCGACTTTGGGAAAATAACCCAAGGCACACTTTTTGTAGAGAATTCAATGCTCTACAAAATACCATCGGCGAAAAATTTCCATCGCGAAACCCGGCCGAGTAATACCGAATCCAAAAAAGACATCGGACGCTGCCTACCCTGTTCGGAAGGTTTCGGCGTACGTTTTTCTCTTCCCAATTCGCGTTGTCCTAATTCCGCAGAGTATAATCCTACGGAGACTTAAATTGTCTACAAAAAACGTTCCTGGAACCGAGTCTCTAAACTAAACGGTTCACGAGTTACAGCCCTTAGTCTTTACTCGGGAGTAGTCATCTTCGAACCCGTGTCACGGCCGAACCATCGACTTTGGGAAAATAACCCAAGGCACACTTTTTGTAGAGAATTCAATGCTCTACGAAATACCATCGGCGAAAAATTTCCATCGCGAAACCCGGCCGAGTAATACCGATTCCAAAAAGGACGTCGGACGCTTCCTACCCTGTTCGGAAGGTTTCGGTGTACGTCCTTAGCGCGTTTTTCGAAAAAGTAACCGAAATCGACGATCGAAAGAAAGGCAGAGTCTTCTTCCAGAATATCGTCGTATTTGTACCCAGTACGGAAAACTAAGTGGAAGCCTCGCGTTGCAGGATCGGTCCGTGGAGTTTAGCGTTACAGGTAATCCTCCCTTGTTAAAGTTTGTCTGGTATGAGTATTAGTGCCCTCCGAGGGATCACAATACCCGGTATAGTAAAAACTTCAAACTTTGAAACGGATATATTTTCCTTTGCCGGCGCGCCCCCTTTGAAAGAGATCTCTCTTCTCTGCCTCCCTAGTTGAGCTCGTTTCGTCTCGCTTCATCTCGTTTCGTCATCTCAGTTGCATTTCGCCTGCATAAACCGAGACGAGATATCCTCCGTGCATATATACCTATACGTCGGCTTGTAACACGATATTAGGACGGCGTACCTCCTCCCCCTCGACGATAGAAAAGAAATAAAGAAGGATAAGAGAAGAGAAGAAGAGATCCCGAGGTCCCGACGCACGAGGATCACGACTACCGAACTGTTTAACGAAAGAGCGGCGCACATGCGCCCGTGGGGTACGAACGGCGTGTAAGGAACTAAATACGTTTGTACCTCAAGCCGACAATGGCCTTTCGTAATTTGATTATAAAGACCGCCAGGCTAATTGTCAATTATACTAGACGGGCACTTAGGAGGTTTTAATAAACGCCGACAAAGCGAAACTGTACCCAAGGCAGTGGTACATCCACCGCATAGATTCGTGAGAATTTGGTCCTTCGCCCGATTCAACTTTTTGGCAAATTTTTATATCGACCGCGCCGGAAATAAAGTTTCGAAAATTTCCGACGTAGAATTCGGAAGCTGAACCCCCCCTGGCCCCGAAACGCCGGCGTGTTTAGCCCCGTGGAAGCGGGTCGTGTATCGAAACTAGGGGTGGTTGACGTGCCGCGCGGTTAACAGCTAATCTGGCAAATGAAGTGTTTTTGTGTTCGAGCACAACACTTCCTCTGAATGAGGTCCTGAGTGGTTGAGGTACAGACATCTCTACAGCGTACGTCGTTCCGTTCGGGGAAAAGGGTTGCCGACTACTACATGATTGATGCGAGGAGGGTGGTTCTGCCGACGGGGATATGCAGGGAGAAAACCAGGCCTGAATCCGGCCAGCTTTCGTTCCTTACTTCGGTTCCTTAAACAACCCCTGTTCTTCGCCTCAAACCACTACGAGCCTAAGACAACCTCTTATGAACGGGGTAAATGATCGAAACGTTGCCTAGACCGATGGACAGCTAATCTTCACCCCATCCGAGAACAAGAAGAAGAACAAGAAAAAGAAGAAGGAGAAGAGCTTTGTCTATCAATTTTCTACACCCCCTCGCGTCTATTCTTTCTCTATGAATCGGGAATGAGGAAAGATGGGGAAAAGGGGATGAAATGGGGTAAAAAGAAAATACGACGCCTAGGTAAACTATTAGGAGACGTATATATATATTGTTGCAGAGAACATGATATAGTATATATAGAGCATATAATACATGAGTGAGCTGCAGGGATACAGGTGGTGTTGATCCCACGGTCTTTGCTATTTCTCACCCTAGCATCCCTCGCTCGTTCGTCGGGTTCTCGCGGCTCGCAAAGCCATTATCTTATTTTCCGGGTGAAAACATGAACGCGCCCATCTGAGTGGAGAAAAACGATCCGGGGTTTTTCCTCCCGCAGCTAGTAGTGCTGCTATGGGGCACATGGCGTGGCGTGAAACGGGCGAGGTGACGGAGAAGAAAAAAAGAAAAAAAAAGAGGGAGAGAATCAAGAAGAAGAAGATAAGAAGAAGAAAAAATGAACGGGGGGAAATAATCGGGACCGGGGATCGCGGAAACCCAACCGGCAATAATGGTAATAGGGGATGATATCGCGCCCCCGACTGCTTCGGTGATATCTGTTCGGCCAGATGATCCGGATGATCGAGATCCGCGAAATTCTTATCTCCATTTTGATCCGAATTTGGTGAAATTGTTCAAAAAACGATCGAAGACTTTTTTTTCTAATTGAAATTCGATTTTGATTCCGATTTTTTTTTTTTGCGCAAGGATCGAACGTCATGCGCAATAAACCTAAGCGATATGTTATCATACAGCTGTGAGGGATTAATTTGATTTATGTTTGGTGACGAGTCAGCTAGGTGCGGACCTAGTGGTAAAATTCTCACCATGTTCGGCTGTGGCCCGTTCTCTCTCTCTTTCGGGGTGTTTTCCCCCTCCCCGGTTGAACTTTGCGAATATATTTTACGAGCAGAACGCACTGTAGCATATGCCAGCGCGGCTAGAACGTATTATATTATGTACACTTGGGTTGAGCTGAGTTATACTGGATTTTGCGCTGTTAGGGGTCTAATTCACTCTGGTAATCCGATGTGAACCTGATCTCGTTTGGAACCAATTTCGAAGGAGTCAATGGATAGAGACATTGTCAACGAGATCGTATCGATATCCTATAAACATCACGAATTACTTTGACAAAATCGACGAGGGTCACTAGCAAAACGTTCGAAATCTGTTCTGATTATTCTAAATCGTCGTTTGCTCGTTCTAAAACGAATTTTAGACATGTTCAAACGACCAAAAAGGTCAAATTAGACATTCCGAAGGCAGTTTTTAGTCCTTTTTTCTACGTAGCGTCATTTTTGAAGCGGTAATAAAATACGGAAAGTATCAAAAGCGACTTTTAGCCGTCGTAAAAGTAGAACAAGCCTTTTGGAAATGTTCAATACTTCCGAAAAGGTCAAATTAGACACGTCAGAGGCATGCTTCAGTCTATTTTTCGATATCAGGCTGTACCACAAGCATTTTCAAAGCGTCAAAAGTCTAAACGGCGCGTTTGAGACGACGAGAAACAAGAATTGCGATCTTTTGGACATGTTCAGACATCCGAAAAACATGCTAGTGACATGTTATCGAGTCTGTGAGAATATGAGGCTATTTCCTAGGCATTAATGAATCATATCTCAATCGTAAAAAGTCTTGAGTCGTCGATAAACAAGTATGACGATATTTAGGACACGTTCAAACGTCCAAAAAAGATCTTAGTGGCATGTTTCCGCGTTTTTCAGGACATCGGGCCATTTTCTAGTCATCAATGAAGCATATTCAGAGCAGCAAAAGTTTAACTGCGAATTTGAGACGTCGAGAGACAAGAATTACGATCTTTTGGACATGTTCAGACGTCCGAAAAACATGCTAGTGGCATGTTCTCAGGTTTTTCAGAATATCAGGCTGTTTCCTAGGAATCAATGAATCATATCTAAATCGTAAAAAGTCTTGAGACGTCGATAAGCAAGTACGACGATATTTAGGACATGTTCAAACGTCCAAAAATGATCCAAGTGGCATGTTTCCGTGTTTTTTAGGACACTAGGCCATTTCCTATTCATTAACGGATCATATCCGAAGCGTCAAGAGTCTCGAGACGTCTGGAAACAAGAATGACAGTATTTTGGGCATGTCGAAGACGCATAAACGGTGTATTTCCCGCCAGCACGCAATACACTAAGCGTTAATAAACCGAGTCCTCCGCGTCTCTCTCTCTCTCTCTCTCTCTCTCCATCACCTGCGTAGTTAACAGTTTACATCGGACACGTAGGAGGGCAACCTGTTATTCCACGGAGCTCAGTCATGCGGAGGGACAATTACAGAGAGAGAGAGAGAGAGGGAGAGAGACAGAGAGGGGGTAGTAAACGTAATGATCGCGATTTGACTTCAATAAAAGCGAATTAAACGGTCGTTATATCCCTCCTATAATAGACGCACACCTATTCTCTTACCGTTCAATCCGGCCAATCATATTCGATCTTTGGACGACTATAACCCCGACAGATTCATACACGAAACCGAGGCGTCGGCGTCGCGGCGCTTCGTATATAGACGAGCTCGGGGGCTAGTTTTAGGCGATATACTTACTGATCGTTGCCACGACTACCTCGGGGCTAAACAATATCAACAATTTTATTAACCGGGAGGGTGGAACGAGGGTGTATTATATACATATGTATATACATATATATATATGGTGACGCGGAGCTGCTCCGTGACGGCGGTGCTGTTTAGGGTCATTTATACATCAGGCTAGTATTTATACCTACTCGACGATATACAGATCTAGTACAGATACAAAAGATTTATACCCCCGGCCTATACGCGTGTATATATATATATATATATGTATATGTAGAGTGCTTTTTTTTGGGACTATTTTTTTTTCGCTCCCGGCCTGAAATTTTGTTGGAAATTCTAAAAAAAAAAATTCCCTCAAAATATAAGCCCTTATTATTAATATTAAGTACTCTCCCAGAACGTGAAATGATTTCTCATTTAAAATACATGGAAATTAAAATCTTTTTTTTTTCAAAATTTTATAACTCGGTGGCATTTTATGCTATTATATCGCCCAAACTCCCAAATTACTCAGCATTAAGCGCTCTACAAAAGTGCCCAGCGACTTAACTGTAACTCACACCGGTGAGCCAGTACAGGTCACTAAAGTCCAATTTTGTAGAAATTTCTCGTATTTTTGTTATTTTATCAATGGCTTAACCTACAGGAAAAATGTTGATAGGAAATTTGTTGGAAATTCAATTTTCTACAAATTTCTCATTAACACTTTTCCTGTAGGTTGAGCCATTAATAAAATAACAACAAAAATACAAGAAATTTCTACAAAATTTGACTTTAGTGATCTGTACTGCCTCACCGGTGTGAGTTACGGTTAAGTCGCAATGGGCACTTTTGTAGAGCGCTTGATGCTGAGTAATTTGCAAGTTTGGGCGATATAACAGCATAAAATGCCACCGAGTTATAGAATTTTGAAAAAAATAAATGTTAATTTCCATGTAATTTAAATGAGAAATCATTTCACGTTCTGGGAGAGTACTTAATATTAATATTAAGGGCTTATATTTTGAGGGAATTTTGTTTTTAGCATTTTCAACAAAATTTCAGGCCGAGGCGAGAAAAAAATTGGTCCCAAAAAACGCACCCTGATATGTACATAGGTGATTTTTATTTTTTTTGTCATTTTTTTTCAAAAGTAGACAAAACGTGGTACGCGCGCCTAATCGAATCGGAGTCTTTTTCCAATTTCGGGGGAGGGAATTGGCAATCGGACTGAGCCCCCGCGGGTTCTGGAATCGACTTCCGGTGGACGGTGACCAATCTATCCCCGCGGATCGCGCGGAATTAGTCGGTTAAAATCGGACCGCGAAAAATCAATCAAACCTCGTTGTTTTTTTTTTGTTTTCATTTTTTTTCGATTTTGTTTGCCATCGACGGACGCAGCCGGTTCTTTAATTTGAAATTTTGTTTTTTTTTGTTTCTCTGATCCCGTTCATTATCGAATTCGAAAATGAAAAAAATTGTCCGAATTTATTTTATCCCTCTACGTCTGTGCCACACGGGGTGGGTTTTTATTATTCTTTCGACCACCGCTCTGCGGCGACGCGGACGCGGACGTATCGCGTGCGGAACGGTAATATGGGAACCTTGGGCTCGTAATATAATAGATCGAGGCAAGGGTTGCTTTTCACCCTTGTAAAACAGAAGGAAATGGCACTTAGTTTTATTTCAGAGTTAAATTACCATTATTGGCTTGTTACGCATTGATCGCCGTGAAACCGAGCCTCGTTAATGCCTCTGCTTCTATGCCTATACGCCTATATGCCTATGCCTCCGTACTTTTACCCCGAAAGTATTCTCAGCGGCGTTTTCCGGATCCGAATACACGTTTCGATTTAAAAAATAACCAGAAAACGGGATGGAAAAAGGGAAAACGAACCTCCGCCCGTGCGGGACGCCGAAAGTTTCTCCAACAAACTTAATCGAGTCGGTTTAGCAATTAAAAATTGGAATTGCGTTTAAAAACAGCTGCGTTTGAACACGTTTTTTCGTTTTTTCGATCTCGCTCCCTCGCTTCTCGACGTCGAATTCTCACCGGTTTTTCGAAATCGGATCTGGACGAATACGCGTAACGTAGGTGTGCGGAAAATCCACGGAGACGTCTGCCGCAGCCAACTAAGCTCGTAAGCCTATTGCCAGGGAAAAGGAGCCACGCCGCTAGTTGGCGAGAGCGTAATCTCGTCAGAGAGATACTTACTCTGATTTCGTTATTTTTAATTGACTTCTTACGTGCAGCGTGCCATTTCGCTTCATACACAATCTTCCCAATCCTCTTCCTCCTTCGGCTCGCCGATTCCGAATCCGAGGTCCAAAATTTCGCCCTCGAAGCGAGCGAGCGAGTCGAGTTCTCGCGAAGATCGGTAGGATTTTTAGAATTTTGGAAAAAGCACTGTTTCGCGCTCCGAGTCCGAGGGGACGTGTAGACGCACGTATGTACCGCGCGCGGGGCTAATCGATGCCTTGTAGCACGCGACCGGCGCTTGCTTTTATCGTTGTCACGCACGTAATTAATTTAATTTAGTTTAATACCCGCACCTCCCTTCACCTACTACCCCCGCACTTTGGTCCCCGCCTTCACCCTCGCCGGGCGATTCCTGCCCTGATTACCGCCACGGAAAGTGTACACCGCGCTGCCGACGTACTCTACGACCTATACTGGCCACATCCCGGTGCACCGTGCGAGAAAAAATTCCGCGACACGGTAACGATCCGGAAAATGATCCTTGGGCGCGAAAAACTGGGCGGAAAAATCGACTGGACGAACGGAGACGATCGCTCCTGAAAAAAGTCGCTCATTTTCTTGATTTCTGGAACAGCGCGGAGTCCAAGATGCTAACTGAGCGCTAGGGTGATTCAAAAAAAGTTTTTTTTATTCCAAACAGGTTCAAACGTTTCATTTAGTTGTAAAGATACGCCTGTTAAAATTTGAGCTCTTGATATTAATATAAAGAGGTGGCGCATCGCGAATTTCTATTTCGTATTTAAATAACGTGGGAAAATTTGTTTCCGCTTCTTCTGATTTTTGTAACTAGCTAACGATGCGTCATACGGAAAATATACAAACATATTTTTGCAGAGAATTAAATGCTCTGCAAAAAAGGTCTCTTGCACTTTTTTGATAAACTTATTTTAGAAACTCATTTTTTGTCAGAAAGGTGGTTCTTTGAACTCGAATATCATTTGAATGGCTAAGTTTATGGAAAAAGTGTAGGAAACCTTTTTTGTAGAGAATTCAATTTCCTACAAAACTATGCTTGCAGATTTTCTGTATGACGCATCGTTAGCTAGTTATAAAAATTAGAAGAAGCAAAAACAAGTCTTCCCATGTTATTTAAATGGGAAATAGAAATTCGCGATGCGCCACCTCCTAATATTAATATTAAGAGCTCAAATTTGAACAGACGTATTTTGAAACCTAAATGAAACTTTTGAACCTGTTTAGAAGAGAAAAAAAAAAAATTTCGTTTTTTTTTAATCACCCGTTCGGCTTTGGTTTTGGTGAAACGAGGACGAGGGATGATGCCGCTGTTTTAGGGAATTTATGGGAGAGGGTGGATCGCGTATGTGCATAAGAGGAGTATATGAGCCGTGGGGTGGTTGGGGTGAACCGTATCGGGTCGGTGGGTTATTTGTCATGCGGTGGAATAAATCAATCGTTAAATCCTTACACGGCACGCACGCGGGTCTCGGTGCTTAACGTAATAGCTTAGTTTGACATATTTTACAAACGTTATACCCTCTATGGGTTACAGTTGTATTTTTCAACCCCGGGGGCCAACGCATTGCCGAGAATCACGACACGCGCGATCCCTTCACTGGGAACGAAAATAATACGTCCGAGGAAACGATCCTCGCCCGACTTTCCACCAGTCGAACCTGGAAGGGTTAATCATCCGATCCAGTCCAGAAACTTCAGCCCCTTTTCCTCCGGCTGCGAAATCGCTTTCGTGACTTCGAATCGACCCGCCTGAAAGATTTTCGCGAACGCGAAACATCATCGAAGCCCGGATAGGAAAGATGGAACGGAATCTCTTACCTGGACCCGAACCTCGGGCAGATTGACCTTCATGGCAAGATCTTCCCTCGAGTAAACGTCGGGGTAGTGAGATTTCTCGAAGGCTCTTTCGAGCTCGTGCAGCTGATAGGTGGTAAAGGTCGTCCTGTTCCGTCTGTGCTTTTTCTTGCCACCGCTGCCGGTCAGGTCGTCGGATCCGCATCCGGTTCCCAATTCTTCGTCGCTACCACCCCCGGTGGAGTTGCAGCTATTCTCACCTGAAAACGAGGAGAAAACAGGAGAATTTATCATCCGGGATCACGCGTCAGATTCTCTCTCCCCGTATATTCCCATCGGGATAAGAGAGAGCGAGAGGAGCTTGTTCCCCGGCTTATTAACCGTGTAATTAATGTTCCGCCTCGACGGGTTTATACTGCGTTACATCCACTTGTGGTAGATAATAGGGCGCAACCATGGCGCAGCGTCGTATGTGTAGATCAGTCGATGGTCGAGGCTGCTGAACGATGATCAGCGTGCGGTTCTGAACGGATAGAGACATGTGTGTATGTGTGCATGTGCATCGGAAACTGGCGCGTGGGTGTGAGGGATCAAGCCAACCAACGGTATATAGACAGGCTTGTTAATCAACGGCCTAATAACCTCGGCTCAAGTTCTGATTGACGTGTCACTATGCGACTTAATTACGAGGAACAATCGATAGGCAAGCCACCGGCGTGTGCACATGCCTCGGAAGTTGGAAAGCCTTGAGAGCCGCGGTTCGAGACCTGATCCCCGGTTTCTAATTAAACAATTTCTTCCACCGGTCTCGGACAATCGGAGTAAGACGAGGGACGAATGGGGGGCGCAGCCTTGTGTGCCGAAATTCAATGTCTGTCCGTGTCCGATCGGTATCTCGGTTATAAAGGGCCTTCGGAGGTCCCGGGCTAGCTACTTAGGAGATTGACACGAATAGATAACTTAATGGACGGACAGACGAGGAGAACTAACCGAGTCGAGTGCCAGTCGCTGGCTCCGAGCCTTCACCGAATTTGAGGAACGGCAGTGACTCTAATGGGCCAACACTGATCTCTGATAAATTTACCGATTCCAGTCGCGCTTCTGACGAATAGCTCCGGGCTAGTGCCGATCGACGGTGCGGAGAGGAAGAAGGCCCGGGTCCGAGTTCCGCGGAAACTCCGGCTGACCACGTTTCGGTCTTTCGATGAGATCCTTTCGATTCTTTCACACGCCGTACGAGCCTGAGGACTTAATCCGGACGCGTACACGTTCCTGAATACCGAACGTTAATTTGCGAGACGGGAGAGGGATCCGCGAGGATATAACGGGTTTGAACGCTCGCTAGTTAACCGGATTAAACTTGGATGGCAGTTTATTAATTACAGCTTCGTCAACCCGACGAACAAAAAGTAAACCGTCTACCTACCGGTACCGCGCGTTCCTAATTGCTAATTGACGTAAACTTGATCGTCTTCCATAGCGCGAAGAAATTACGACTCCTTTTGGTCTCGTTCTTCGCTCTAGGACGAGGCCTCCTCTCGTTCCTCGGACCCCGAGCTGTCGATCGGTCCGGCCGGTCTTAATCCGCGATCTAATTTACCTGAGTGGCGTGGGAGGACAAGGGGTGAGGTAAATAAAGAAATAAATAGAGACGAGACGAACGCGCCGTGACACAGAGGGCTTAGCGGCTAGCCGACCGACGAGGGCCAAAGAGGATTACCAAATTCGTCTTCCACCGTCCCATGGCTTCGATTCGTCGGACAGACTCGTCTACAGGGTGTGTGAAGACGTCCCGACGAAATTAGGACCGACGATCGTGCGCCGATTTGTTTAGATCGTCTCGCCGCGATCGGGATCGTGTTTTTGGGGTGTAAAACGGGGTTGAGAAACTCGGTTCGGATCGGCGCTCGCGCTGCTTACCGGCATTCGAATCAGTGTGAGTCGCAAAGCCGTTAGAAATTGGTTTATAATTGGTGCGATTAATATTGACGCGGTTCGACAAGCCCTAACTGCGTGTTTCCCATCCTCTGTGTACCGCGCATTATCCTCGGGCGTTTCGGTTTCCGCGTGCACCAGCTCTATCTCTTCCATTTCCTCCGCCCGTCAAATCGATATCGACGATTTCCACCCCGAAGATACGCCGAATAATCCGCCCGGCGCCAGAGGGCGGCGGCTTCGCCACGGGCCGATCGTCTTACCGATCTCGCTCCTTCCGATTCCGATTTTTTTAACTCGAATTCGGAATCGGCGAGTCGAAAGACGCGAAGGGGGGTGTAAAACAGCCCTGTACATAGCAGGGTATACCCCAGAGCTAGTCGACTTCAGATCGCCACGGGCCGATCGCCTTACCGATCTCGCTCCTTCCGATTCCGATTTTTTTTACCTCGAATTCGGAATCGGCGGGTCGGAGGACGCGAAGGGGGCTGTAAAACAGCCCTGTACAAAGCAGGGTATACCCCAGAGCTAGTCGATTATCGTCGACTGTCAGATCGCCACGGGCCGATCGTCTTACCGATCTTCGCGCAGCTATATCGGCCTTTCAGGTCTCTTCGACTCGCTCCTACCGATTCCGATTTTTTTTACCTCGGATTTGGAATCGGCGGGTCGAAGGACGCGAAGGGGGGTGTAAAACAGCCCTGTACAAAGCAGGGTATACCCGACGGCTAGTCGACTATCGTCGACTGTCAGATCGCGTGACATTGCGCCGACGACGAGGCCAGGTTTGCCCAATTACCTGTAATTTTAGCCCCATTTATTCCTGGGCATAGTGGCTGGTGGGTACAGCTACCCAACAACCCCTGGCTCACTCACTCACTCAATGACTGACTGACTGACTGACTGATTGACTACACCCACCCTAGTCGTAGACCCGGTAGTGGTTTTCGGCGCTATCCTCGCAAACGATGCATTAGGTGTCGAATTATGTTACGTGTGACTCCTATTGATCGGAAATAGTTCGTTCGTTTCTTTATTTTTTCCCTTGTTTCTCAATAGGGGCGGAAAATCGGCGTATGCGAACGAAACCGGTTGATTAAGCTGGTAGAAATTTTATTTCTAATCTTTCCCCTCGGTCAGGAGTAGGTCTGGGTAGCTGCTCGTCGAGGAGTTGGAATTAGCGGATATCGTGCAAACTAGCCCTGTACCACGGCACAACACAACCCCCACTCCGCGTCCACCGGTAGTTAATTTTACTCGCGTTATCGCTCTAATTAAGTATGATTCATTGCGTTGCCCCTTTGGTTTCTGGTCTTCGATTTTTCCCCGCTCTCTCCTCGACGGGTATTTACCCGATTCAAAAAACACCTGGAGGGGTTCAAAATTCGGCTCTCCGAATTCGGAGCTCGCGCGTGTGTTCGATGCTCGATAACTCGGGCTGTATCGATCCTATCGGAACGAATGAGAGGTCAAATCGATCGTCTCGAGACGGGCTTTCCGGAAAACGGAGTTCCGAAATTCCGTCGATCGTCCGCGGCCCCGAATTCGTCGACGGAAGTTTACGAACCGGTACAACGAACCGATAAATCGACAAAATCTCCCACCGCTTCCCGTCGATCGTCGGCGATCGACCGCGTCTCGAATACGAGAGAAAAAAAAATGGGGAAAAAACAAGAGTGTATAGAGTAGGTTCGATCATCGCGGTCCATTAGTAGCAGCTCTTAAGAAGCGACGTCTCCGGGCTTAAGGCTGTCGACTTTTTTCTCCTCTATCTCTTCATTCTTTCTTCAGTTCTCGTTCTTTTTTTTCTCTCTCGCCCTATACATACACACACATTTTTTTTGTTATCCTTTAATCATATATGCACGGCGTGCACGCACGGATGCATACACGATCATTATTTTTATTTTTCACCTCCCATCCGCGACCACCTTTCAGGTTCGTTCCCGGGCTCCTTACGTCGGGCCACGCCGCACCTAACCGAGCGTATCATAATTAATGGTAATTCGATTAGTCGTACAAGATTGAGTCTTACAAGTTAACCACTAGGCGTTTTTAAACTCCGATTTTTTTATCGCCCGTTCGTTCCTCTCTCGGTCTTCTTATTATTCCATAAACAGTACCAGCCTACCAGTTCCTATGCTCGATAGTCCGCACGGAGTTCCAGGTACCGGAATGCCTCCGAAGACCGTTAATCATCGCTAAGTCCTTCCACGAGGCAATTAAAGGCCAATTATCACACCCCGGAGCCTTTTGTTACCCGGTGATGTAACGATTCGAGAACTCACACGTCCGTCCATCATCGGTGTACAATATGTCGTTTTCGTGATTCGTAAACAGGACTCGAGTCCAGCGACGAGAAACTGACCCAATTTTCAGTTTGTCGTCGATTAATCGGACATCGAGCCTCCGGCATATCTCCTTTATCATCTTCCACGCGTTATTAATTAGTTCCCGCTGACTAATTGGTAATAAAGGTCAAATTAAACTTCCGCGGTACCCGGGACTCGCTCCGGCGCATACGTGGGCTAATTAATCCGCTAGGGGTCGCGATACAGACTCGGTTCTTTCCTGAAAACGTGAGATCGCTGTTTCTTTCTTTTTTCCTCCTCTTTTTTCCGCTCTTTGGAATTTCGTCGTACGCGGACGAGCGTTGGCGCCGAATCGCTGTCATGGTTCGAAAACCGTCGTAGCTGGGGTGTAGCCCGTTCGTCGGTCGTCGCGTGTCGGCTAATTGTTCGTCGGGTAGAGAGACCCGGAGATCCGACGAGCGATACCAACGATTTTTCAATTACACGCTATCCACGGTGGTCGGTGGGCTTCCAGCGACTCGAGCTGACTCTGAGCTCCGCGTAACTAGACGACGCGAGCGCCGGGCGTCGCGACGCATATTAGTGGGTAAATAATGCACGAGTGAACCCTGGATTTAGGAAGCCAGCCGATCGTCGCTCCCGAATAGTTTTTCTCCCTGTCTCCGTCTTCGACGGAAAGAGAAACGAGCGGAGCGAAATTGGGGTGGAAATTTAATGCTCGCAATTTAAATCGCGTCTCTCGATACGGGGTACTAATTCCTCGGGTCGATACCCAGCCCGTTCCTAATTCGAAAGCGGTAACAAGGTCCCGTGGGTCTAATAGCTCGGATTCGACCAAAGAACGGCAGAAAAAAAAGAAAAGAGGCAAAAAAAATAGGGGGATAAAGAAGCCCGTGTCAGGGGTTGGTTTGTCAGCTTATTGTTACGGGCGAAAGGCAAGAGAAGAGACCTCGAGCGGTCGCGTGCAGCGACGCCGGGACGCCGGGACGCCTGTGTGCCGGGACGCCGTCCGTCGGGAGCTCTCGCATTATACCCGCAACGAACATGATCGCAATGATATTAAATCAAGGGTCGATTGACAGCCTCTTTCCCCCCATCCCCCCGACACCCCCGATTTCTCTCATTCCTCACGCAAAACCCTCGAGTTTGATTCGACTAAAATATCTTTACCATTATTCTCGTGCTCTCTACCAGCCTCTTCCATCTCTTGCGAGCCACGTTTGTGTCCTGCCAAACCTAGGATGGCGTCGATGCTGTGCCGGGGTGTACTGCTGGCCGGTTTCGGCTGGATAGTAATGTCCTGGCTGTTTTGGGACGCGGTTTCGACCAGCTGATGAGAATCCATCGTCTTGTATCGGTGTCGGGTATCTTCGATTCGCGGACGTTCAGCTATCGCGTATTTTTGGGGTGTCTCGGGGTCCGCTCTTCGATCAGACCATCGCCTCGACCCGGCGCTAAACGACCACTCGACACGGTGTCGGCGGGCCGATCGCTGCCATTATCGCACTTTTATTCCCGGTCAAAAGTCACTCGATGAACGTGTATCGGTCAGTTGCGGACGGCACTAGCTCCCATAATCCACTGGCGAACGCCGCTGGGGTACTTTCACACGAACGGCAAACGCCGGGACACTCTCCGACTTGTCGCAGCCGGTTTCTCCGTTTCCAAAGAGCGCTCGGCCCGCTGCACTACTGGGCTCGACGGAATACTGGAGGGTAATGTGTTTCTCACCCCGTTTGTGAAAGCAAGGGCAGAACCCCGGCCTCATAGGCGTGTCTCTGACCGTCCAATGGGGCGCTGGAAGGTCTGAATAACCGCCAATCGAAAACCTGGATTGGGATCATGGCGCGACAGAGGCTCTCAATCCACTCTCGACTCACCTCCGTGCCGAGGAACCGTCGACTCGGACCAGCTAGTGGGGTTAATTCAATAAAAGCTCTGGCTTAAACCCCGCCACCCCCAACCCTGCGAGTTTACGCGATGTTTAGGCTTTTGTTGTTGGTTGGTAGGTAGGTAGGTAGGTACCCACTGCACTAACCCAGAGGGTGAGTCTGATTGTTACAGCAGCCCCGGTTGGCTCATTCTTGCGGCGGATTTTAGCAGCCCCTGCAGTAATTACCTGTAACGAGGTTTATCGCGCGTCTATATACGTGCAGAGTCCCTCTCTCTCTCTCTCCACGGCGAGAGCTCTCCGTCGTTCGGGAGGACGAGGAAACCGGCGGCGAAACAAATTGGCGGGCGATTTAACCTTCGAGGATCTTCGCGCGCGTAGCGCTTGCTCTTCCTCGAGTCCGCGAAGGGAAGTGGGCCGAAATTTTCCGTCTTTTCCGTCCCTGGTAAAGATACTGTTTCCAGATATCGCGGGTCGAGTTTCTCCGTCGAGGCAGGAAACAATTACCGATTTCTTTCTTCCGGGACTCAGCTGCGACCGGCACGTCATATTCAAGGATCGATTTCCTCCCGCTGGGTATATCGGATTTAATCCCGTTCCGACGGCGAGGAAATTATCCGATCGCCACAAAGGGTCCGACTTCCGTTCGCGGCAACAATGTCTGCGAAACGAATCGGCGGGAGTTCGGCACGAAAACAAATCGGCGATAAATCGGTACGAGAACTCGAAGAGAGCCGAAAATTCGCTCGGCAAAATCGACGCGTTCGGTTTCGAAGAGGAAATTGAAAGCGACCCGGGAGGAAATAAAGTTTCGAGTCGGTCCCGGCGCTTCGCGATCGGTTGGTACTCGCACATCCCCTCATTTGTCTCTGGGCAGTGGAAGTGGAATAACCAGAGTTTGGAGATTAACGATTTAAGTGACTGACCGAGAGACTGAACGATGCTTATCACCGCTAACTCCGAAAGACTTACCTGGAGGGCCGGGAAAGGTCAGAGTGGATCCGGTTAAATGCAACTCTTACCGATTTGGCTAAAAGCATGCCCCTTTCCGTCCCCCGCTCGTGCTCCGTCTCACGGGCCAGATTCGACCCGAGATTCGAGTCCGATTATGCCAGAAATTATCGCCGACCCGAGTCACTCGATAGAAAAGGAGTCACGCGTGCCGATCGGCAACGGAGAAAAGGAAATCGTGCTTTCGAATTTTCGGGCCGACGCGATCGCCGAAATTTTCGCCGACCAGGCGAGGGAGGAATTGGGCCATTATGTTCGGGGCTGAAGGTTCGCCGGCGGAATGAGCAGCGCGGTATACCTAGATCCCATTGTAATTGAAAACTGTTTTGAAATCTGAAAAGAGGAAAGAAACCGGCACTGAGCCGATATGATAATCGGCGATTACCTACCTCCAAAGATTCCGGGCGGGAGATTTCGTGCCGATTTTCGAGACCCGGAGACGAATGTGTGGCAGCTGTTAGAGGCGAGATCGGCAAGGGAAGATAAGCCTAATTTTGTATCGGATCTAATGGAGTTTGGTTGAGGTTTTCCGAAGAATGAATCCGCTCCAATTTCTCTATCGTTAGAATAGAGAGTGCGCGTACGGCGGTAGGTGTAAATAAAGAAATTTAGAGCGTAACAAGGCGATCCTTTCATCGGGCGAAATCCTCGCTCGTTTTTATTGTCGGGGTTAAAGGACCCCCGCGGTTCGCCGGTTTTCCTTCAGGTCGGGAAAAAGGAGAGAAGACTGGGTGCCGAAGACACGAGACACGGGCTTCCGAGTCGTTTCTTTACACGCGGGATTTTCACCATAATAAGTTCTTGACACGGTTTTGGGCAAACTAACGACGGGCGGTCCTCTCCTCTTGTGTAGAAAAACATACAACTTTGAACTCTATACTCAAAACACGCGGACACCCGAATATCAAGGACTCAAGGGATTTGGCGACTTAGCATAGACACGGCCTGTGCGAATACCTACATCCTATTTCGGTGTCTCCTTTTTTTTTCTTCACTCTAGCCCCGTAGGACTGCCCGGCCGGTTTTTTCGGGCTCGAAATGACGAGAGTGAAAGACCGCCGATTCGATCGTCGGAGGAAACCGCATAGAGGAACGGAATCGTTATCGCGTCGCGATCGGTCGAAAAATCGGTTCTGGACGCGTAAGACCGCCGATTCGATCGTCGGACGAAACCGCATAGAGGAACGGAATCGTTAGCGCGTCGCGATCGGTCGAAAAATCGGATTTGAGAGGCGTAAGACCGCGTCGATTGGTGCCGAAAAAATCGCCCACATCGTCGATTCTTCGGATTTGAAAACGCTGAGGTCCGGGGAAGGACTCGACTTTTGAATCTGTATTCACCGATCTGTGAAAGGAGAACAGATCTTAATTGGCATGGAAAAGACCGGAAGTAACGTTTTGAGAACCGCTGCTCCTCGTCCGTACAGAGCAAATTACCTCCGTAACCGAGAGAGGAGGGGCTCTCCCTTTCTCCCTCGTTCTCCGGGTTCTGGATTCTAGATTCTGTATCCAGGATCCAGGATCCCGTCGCTCCTAGTCTGTCTGTATAGGTATAGTATAAGTAACCCTGGCATGCCTGGTTCGCGGGCTTAATTAACTGTTTATACACTGCACTACCCAACTTCGGTGTCTCCCCTCTTTCCCTCTCGCCCTGTCATTGTCACGTCGATCCGTGCGGCACCCAGCAACCCCCGAATCGTGCCGATTTCGGCGTTTAGAGAAATCGAAAAGTGACGCCGATTTTTTCGCCCTTCGTTCGCTCTTCGAAACTCGTATCGCCCTTCGAAAGAAAACCGAAAACTACGCGAAACGGCGAGAATCTAATTCCTGCCCTTCGGTAGGCACATGCGGGAGGGTGTAATTCTCTTCTCTCGCCGATTTCCCGCTCTCTCTCGCCTCTGCGGTCCTGCGTACAGCCCGGAGGCTGCCGCCCTTCACGCGGCGTATTACCAGAGGGCTAAAACCTCCCCCGAACGGCGTTTAGCGGGCCCGTTAACTATCATTCAGCCCTCTCTCTCTCTCGGTTCTCCCCTGCGGGCAATTTGCTAACCCGTGTTTACCGATGCCCGAGGCCACGCTAAACAACGAAGTACAGTAACTCGCCCCTAAATATAATCGAAATCAAAAGTCCGGGCCGTTGATATCGGCCAGAATTACAGGGATGCTATCGGGGAAGTCCAGAGATCAGATCGGATCCTCTAGTCACCCCGCAGCCGCCGAATCCAGTCGCACGGAAACGCGAAACTGATTTCGGTATCGTTTGTGAAAAAACTAGAGAGACCGAGGCACCTATGATTGGTTAAGGATGCAGATGTAGCGCTTTTGTCACCCGCTGAGCACATATGCTCTTCTGTAGTAGATTTTTCGCTTATTTCGAGGGGGTCGTGCCTCGTACCGACAAGTTAAAGTGTATTTATCTCCGCAGGACACCCTTTGTACCCCTTTCGCGCCATGTGTTGCGATAGCTCCGTGTTTCTCTTTGTATCGATGCTGGTGCTGCAGGGATTGTCGAAGAGAGAGCGAGAGGGGGAGAGAGAGAGTGCAAAGATCATCGATATCCGTAATCGTCGTAATTTCGAGTTTGGTTTGTTGTCAGTAAAAGACGGAAGAGAATTTCCAAAACCGAAACGAGAACACAATGTCCGGAGTCTCGAGTCGAGTCTCTGAACTGGCAATCAGTCGGGCCATTGTCGACACCCAGGTCCTGATCCAATTTAAAAAGAATATAGATAAAAAGTTGAGTCTCGGTCGAAGAACGTCGCGGAATTCAACTTTATACGAATCTTTCCGCCTCCTGCCTCGTCCCTCCGCTCTCTCCCCCGTGTGGATACAGACGTATATAGGGTAGAGGTTTGTGTGCGGAAAGAGAGAGAGAGAGGGAGAGAGAGGGGGGGGGGAGAGATTGGCCAATCTACTCGACGCAGGAATGGGATTTGGGGAATGTCGTTCGGGCGACAGCCATGTTTGCGGGTTTATAAATTGGGTTCAGCACAGGGGATTTTTCTATTAGGATAAAATTGGTTCTTTCAACCGCCACCAGAGCCGGAGCCCAGAGCCCAGAGCCCAGAGCCCAGAGCCCAGAGTCAGGCGGCCTCCCTTTCCAAAGCGCAAAGTAGGAACGACGAGCGTGCCTCCGCCTCCACGCCTGCACACCCGCAACCCGGGGCTCGCCCGGGGGATTTAGAGAGGAGTTTTGCGGGGCTTCGGGGGCAGAGAGCGGACACCGACGCGCCGGCGACAGCGACGGTGACGCCAAACCCGAACCCACGCCACGGTTCAAAAGTCGATATTTCCGTCACTGGTATTATCGGAGTTTCCTATATACCATCGCCGTGCTATAGCCTGCCCCACACGCGTACACGTACAGCGCATGTTTATGTATCGAAATCTATTACACACACACACACACACACACATATATATATATATATATATATATATATATATATATTGTATATTATATATATATATATGTGTGTGTGTATATACAGGGCCGTTCTTCGTGCTGGATTCTCTTTCCACGTCGAGCTCCGCTTCGACTTCCACTTCCACATCGACTTGCAATGTGGAGAAATCGAGTTACCCATCAAAGTGTTGCCCATCAAGTATACTGTGCGGTTATTTAATCAATTTGAAAAAAGAAACAAACGAAGAATGAAATTAGGAAAATGAAAAAAAAAAAAAAATTGATGTTATTCGTATATATACATTGCGTTCACAGGGCATTGTACGATTATAGAAATTCATTGAGACTCGTGCGCTGTACCCCCGTGTACCGGGAATGTAATTGCAATATTTTTTGGTTACCTTTTTTTCGAGTTTATATATACAGTTTTTTTTTTTTCGAAACTACCACTGAAATACTTTCAGAGGGATGAGAAGAGACGCCTGTTAAAAGCGGAGCTCTTAATATTAATATTTAGAGATCGCTCATCGTGGATTTCTATTTCCCATTTAAATAGCATAGGAAAATTTTTTCTTTTTTTTTAGAATTTTGTAGCTTATACACCAATGAGCGTATCCAAAGGACATATACATATTTTGTAGGAAATTGAACAATCTACAAAAAATGTTTCTTATCATTTTTTGATAAATCGACTTCTTCCAAAGTTATTCAAGCTCAAAATTTCATTCGTAGTAAATTTAACTATTTTTTTTAAATTTCTGCCAAATCGTTAAATTTTCTGAATTAAAAATTGTTAACGGACTTGTTTTCTCATAGAAAATCACAGACTATACAATTTTTCAGAAAGTTTGATGATATTTAGCAATACCTAGTAATAAAATTTAACAATTTGGCAGAAATTAAAAAAAAATAGTTCAATTTACTACGAATGAAATTTTGAGCTTGAATAACTGGAAGGAGTCGATTTATCGAAAAATGATAAGAAACATCTTTTGTAGATTGTTCAATTTCCTACAAAAATACGTATGTGTCCTTCGGATACGTTCATTGGTGTATGAGCTACAAAATTCTAAAAAAAAATAATTTTCTTTCCCATAATATTTAAATGGGAAATAGAAATCCGCGATGAGCGACCTCCGAATATTAATATTAAGAGCTCCGCTTTTAACAGGAGTCTTTTCTCATCCCTCTGAAAGTATTCCAGTGGTAGTTTTAAAAAAAAAATAGTCGATTTTTTTTGAACTGGTCTAATATATACTATATATGCCCACGACGCGTCACTGTTTAATAAAAAATACGGATGCGAGTATGCGTGTGTATGTAGTACGTACGTATCCACGTATACAGGTAGGTAAACGCATGGTTGAAGTAAAATTCAATCGCGGAGGCGAAAAACTCTTTCAAAACACGTATATGTATATATATGTATATATGTATATATGTATATATCACGAAATTGAATTTTCCGTTATATCGTTGATGGGCACTGCAGAGCGCGCGTTTACGAATGAATATAAATTGATATACACGGGAATATTCGCTCTTTTTTTTTTTTTTTTCCTTTTTTTCTCTACGGTTTCGTGTATTTTTTATCTTTTTCTTTTTTCTATTTTTACTCATTTTTTTTCCTTCTTCACCCGTTGATACACGTATACGTACTACATACATAGATATTCGGAACGTTTTTACAGCGGACCGAAAAATCGCTATTCGCAATTCACGGTTTATATATAAACGCAAACTCAATACTCGATTTGCGCCGTTATTAATTATCATATATCCTACATATATGTGTACATACACATACGTCCGTGTATCTGTAATAGAAAATGAATTCCTCTTTATACCGTAAATCGCGTCGTTCGTTAAACCCATTCTGTTATTTTTAGAGAAACGATGCGCCAAGATATTCTGTTCAGACTCAGAAAACGATCTCACTTTACGGAGTGACTCAAATTTTTCATTTGCTCCCGAGGGCGACGAGACAAAAAAAAATAAAAAATAATTTTCGCCCCACGATTCCCTCAATTTTTTAGTGTCTCAGACTTCGACGTTTCCGGAAAATTGTCGAAAAGGAAAAAAATTGAATCATTGAAACCGACGCCCTCGGATTTTACGATCGTATACTCGTATCCAAATCACGAAAATTCGTCAGAATGAGAAGAAAGTGGGGTAGGTACGGATAGACGTCGCTTTGCTCGACGATCGAGCGAAGAGAGTAACAGCAGTAGCAGCGGCAGCAACGGCAGCAGGACGTTGGAATAGAAATTTAATGAAGTTTGTTGGTACCTCAGGGTTGTATAATGGTCCCGTGATTGTTCCAGGGGGTCGGTTATTCAATTTTCGCGATCGCTCGCTCGGTCGGGGCTACGGGGGTGGCAGGACTCGACTCAGAGCGCCGTACGTACGGCGTAGGGTCCTTTTCGTCTTCGGCCTAGTACTCGGCGCCGTTCTACCCCGGGCGGGGAGATTTGTTGGTCATTTAGCCTAACTTCACGACTCGTTAGAATCAACCCCTACGCTACACGTCCCGTGGATTTTCGGAGCCCCCCGCCTCCCTCTTCGGAACGGGGCGCGGATAGGAGGGGAAACTCGTTCCTGAAGGGAAATACTTGCGGCCTAGCGTCCCGACGCGACGCGTCCCGGTTCCTGCAGCCCGCAGGACGGCCCTCCGAACAACGGAGGGATATGGCAATGGCAAAACGACGCGTTTAGGGACGGTTAACCAAATTACATCAATCCCATTTCACGTCGTTTTGACATCGCAATTTGATTGAATTTCGCGAAGCGCAACTGTTGTGTTTTGTATCGCCGCCTCGCCCCTTCCATTTTTTCCCTTTTCTCTTTCCCGTTCCGCCCCCGCCGCCCCCTGGATCCCCGGGGCTCTTCTCTCTCTTTTAATCCCCCTCCCCCCACCCCGTCGACGAACAAGTGCTCCGTTAACTTTTTCTTGTATCGAAAATAAGTCGTTAGAGGTCCTTTCATCTTTAAACGAGTTTTGAACGCGCCGTGGCATAAACCTCCCCCACCCCCCCGATTACGGACGTTACCTCACGTTACGTTACGTCATTTCGCAATTCATCCTTTATATACACCGGCTGAGGTTTAAGGGATTTTTCAATTCTACTCCCGCCAGCTCTGAGCTAATTCCATTTCACTCCTCGCGAACACAAGCCCCGTAACGATTTTCCAAAAATCAACGGCGCGACGCCCTCCCCCGCAACCCAGACGGTCGAATAATGCCTCGTTTACCTCCCAAAGTATCAAAAGAGGATAAATTAACGCTAATTACTAAAACCGAGAAGACGCGTCGTACGGATAATCATGCGATTAGCCGCAGCTACTCGATTCTCAAAAAATCGCGATTTCGGTTTCCGTTGGATCGGTTAGCCCCCGAAATTCTGAGGCACGTGACACACGCGCACGTACGCAGCCCCCTCGCATATAGTGGGCTCACAATGCACCACGAGGATTGAATAGCCGTTCAGCGTTGGGAGATGTGGAGGACAGTAGCGGGAGCTCTGCGACGACCGTGTAAAAATCCGTTTAGCCGGTACCCCAGTGGCAGCACCGGCGCGGCTGACATCTTCACGCAATTAGCGATAATTGGCTCTCGGAACGCAACGCAGCGTTACGCCTTATAGCCACTAGTGCATTCGGCCTAATTAGACGGACTGACGTCGTTAAAATACGTAGCTCAGCTTCAAGACGTGCGGGGTAATTATTCTCGCGATTATAGATCGAGAATTGCGATTAAATGAGAAATAAATATCGCGGGGAATATTCGGGGCCGGTTCGATCGAGTATTAATCAAATATATCTACAGTTCGCCCTCTGAAAAGCGAGTAAACTGCCGCGACGAATCCCCGGGTCTGACGAGCGTCTTAACTAACTTATACCCCGAGTTATCAGTAATTATCGAACCTTCGTTATAATTTCGTTATAATACCGTTCGCAACTTTGGCATGCTGCACACAGCTGTAAAGTATATCCCCTGTGTATCTAAGGGTAGGCGAAAGGCCGCGAGGGGTTTGCGAGCGGATTCTTCTATCAAAGGTCATTCGCTCAATCGTTTGGTGATTTTTTTTCAATTTTTTTTGCGTTCTGTCGCGTTCTAATATTCTTTGGAAATCCTCGTCGGATGTCTTCATACCGTATTGTATATTTGAGGTGTACAAGTACGTACAATGAGCTTTGGGTATACAGGTAAAGCGGGCAAAGGAGAATTAGAAACGTTCGGATTAGAGGGTCGGAGCGGAGGCTCTTCGGGTCCCTCCTCTCATTCAGGACTAGAAATACAAGGGCTCAACGAGCCGGGTTGTTGAAAACTGGGTATTTTGACACCCCGAATAATGGACTCATGGCATGGGGCATGGGGCAATTAGGATGCGGTGAGAAAAACCCAACGAGGCGTGTCGCGCACGTAAACCTACGTTCCCAGTTTCGACCCGTTGAATCTGGAGGAACGGAGAAACGAGTCGTTTGATAAAAAATCGGGAAACTCGGGCCGGTTTTGTCCCGGACGATTCCACGATCTCAGATTTTTGAAAAACTGGCAAAAACGTCCGCGGAACCGAGTCTCTGAATTCGACGACGCGCGAGTTGCAAGACTCACGGAAGTCGTCATCTTCGGACGCTCGTAACGGCTAAACTATCGGCTTTACGGAAATAATCCTAAGGACAATTTTTGTAGAGAATTCAATTTGCTATAAAAAACCGTTTCGAAAAATTTTTTATCGCGGAAGCTAGCCGGGAAATACGAATTCGAAAAATAGATCGCGTCTTTCGAACGGCGTATTTTCCACCAGTTTGAGGGACCGTTGATAAACTCTGAATAGCTTATGGTTTCCAATTTCCCAGGAAATATTTCAGACGCGGAGAGACAGAGGAATCTATTTGTCTCCGATCGTCTGAAGGCGAGAATAGCTGCGGATGAGAATTAGCAGCGAATAAGAATAAGAAGAAGAGCCCGGGAAGAAGGGGATGAAGATGGAAGGAACTCCGGGGGGAGGGCTAATGAAATTTCAGAATAATCAGTAGATAATTCATAATCCCTGACTAATTTCTATTAACATTTCTACCCAGGTTCCCGATTTATCGAGAATAACGACGAACCAAACCTTCGGCAGCTGCCTCTGGCTGGTAGAGAGACAATCTCCCGTCAGGAGATCGAGTGGAGAGGCCCTAGTTTTCCAATCCCACTTGGGAAACATTTCCTATTCCCTTACCAGAGCGAGGATCCTTTTTTCCCTCTTTGCTCTCTCTTCTTTTTTCTCTCATTTCTGTAGGAAAGAGCCGGTCGGATAACTAGCTACCATCCGTCTATCCGCATCTCGCTCGTTTCTTGGATCAGAGTTTGAAGCAGAGATTCGAGTCGAGGCCAGGATTCGGATCGACGAAATACGAGCACGAAATCAGTGCTAAAAAAATCGCCGCGTTTTTCTCCTGCGATTAAAGAAATCGAAAAGATACGGAAAATCTTTTCGAAACGGAAATCACCCCGCCGATATATCGCTTCGGTTAAAATCAATCCACGTCAGAACCAGAATTTGCAGTTTTATTTTTTCGCGACTTGCCTCTGCATCCGTTCGCTAATTCGTTTCCTATTTCCTTACGGATCGTAGCTACGGGACAGGCCTGGTGCAGACTCATCAGTCCGCAGCCTCGGATCTTCAGCTTTCCGAATTTTGAACCTAGCCCCATTCTTTTTTTTCTAATTTTTTTTTCCAAAAACTGCGACTCGGTGATATCGAAATTGGCGCGCAGAATACGACACGAGCCGGGGTTTCACCGGCTCGCTTGATACTCTGACACGATAGTCTGCGGATAGTCTGCTAATCGCAATGATCGTTGGGTCAAGCCGATAAGCTTATCTTGTGACTCCAATTTTCCCTTCCGATTTCCTCCTCTCATTCGATACATTATACATATATTTGCTCTTTAATACGAAAAATATAATTATTCGTAACGATGCGATTAGACGAGGAAATTATGAAGAATAAATGACATTTATGGAAACATGAAATTTTGCAATTTCTTTCCTCCTTGCAATTTCTTTCCTCCAGCGTCGCCAATTTTCGGACAGGATAACGACCCGTCTTTCGCGATAAGACCGAAAAATAGATCACTTTGCTAATTTTTGTTCCGGACAAAAAGTTTGATATCCCGGCTAAAAAAAGGCTCAGATGAATGATCGAGGTGGCATTCGAAAGTAGAAAGAAGCAGCTTTATCATGCTTCACGTAAAAATTCGCTACGATTTTTTTTGCACTTACCAGATGACGTTGAACATGGTTGTTTTTTCGAAATTTTCAAACTTTCATAAAGTCGCGTATAATTTTTTGGGAAACAACGATAAAGATTTATTCTCAACAGGATTCGAAAGGGGGAAGACCAGGCTTTAATTTGCTGTTTTGAAATTGTTTTTGCGATTTTTTTTCGCAAAGATATTCAACTGTTTCTACGGAAATAAAGTTTTTTGAAAATACGTCGTAACTCGGAAAATTTAGGGTTAAGAATAAAATGTCAATAGTAAAAAAAGTTGCGTTTTTCAATTTTCAAGTTTTCAGAAACAAAAAAAAAACAAAAAATTAATCAAAAAAACTCTTACGACCGAAATAAATATCGTTTTGAACGACGTATTTTCAAAAAACTTTATTTGCGTACAAACAGTTGAATAACTTTGCGAAAAAAAATCGCAAAAAAAATTTCAAAAGGGCAAATTAAAGCCTGGTCTTCCCTCTTTCAAATTCTGTTGAGAATAAATTTTTATCTCTGTTTCCCAGAAAATTATACGCGACTTTATAAAAGTTTGAAAATTGCAAAAAGAACAACCATGTTTAACGTCATCTGGTAAGTGCAAAAAAAGTCGTAGAAAATTTTAACGTGAATCATGATAAAGCTGCTTCTTTCTACTTTCGAATGCCACCTCGATCATTCATCTATGCCTTTTTTTGACCGAGATATCAGACTTTTTGTCCGGAACAAAAATTAGCGAAGTGATCCCCCAATGTAACGAATGTAACGAACATGTCTGTATGCAGGCGCGGAAACGGATAGACGGACTATTCTGCGATGATGATAAATTATTTAAATAGGTGTAGATATTTGTGAATTTGAATATTTACACGGGTAAATATGTATGCGCGGCGATATCGTTGATGAAATAGAACGACGAAGAGCGGTAATTAACATTTTTGTTTATTTATTTATTTAACATGAACTCCATACACACTGTTTCGTCCGTTTATCGTTTTACTACATCAAACAGGGAATATACATATTTTGCATTTTAATAACTTTTCGAATGCAGGCATAATTGCGTCCTACGCGTGTGCTTATGCGGTTGTGTATGATACACCGCGTTCGCGTGTATCTCGGGTGTTTTCGGAATCCAAAATTAATCGCGGGGAAAAAAATACATGAATGAATGTATGAATGAAAAAGGAGAGACGAGAATCGAATCGAATTTTTTGCAATCGACGAAATTTTGCTGATAGAAGTATAATTATATCGGCGATAATAAATGGAACTAATTACTTCTGACGATGATGCAAAAATAATTAAAATTAAAGTATAGGATGATGATATTATCGTCGCGATGATCATGACGACGATGGCGTCGAGAGTAAATATATCGTTATTTACATTATATCGCAAGAATAAATTTATCTCTTTTGGTTATCGCCTATAAACTTACATATGCATACGTGTATGTATATATTTATACATATGCTCGTGTGTAAATTGGTGAAATCGTTAATTCGAGTCTGCCGACAAAACTGATAATTATTGCATCACATTACCAATACATATGAACATATATATGTATATATATGCATATTATAAACTATTCTCATATGTTGGAAGAAACTTTTCCCAATATATGATATCGCAATGTTTATCACAAGTGTACGTAGATATTACACATTTGTGAAATATATACAGGATGGCGTAGGTAATTTTACAACAAAATGCGCATTTTAATTATTTCATCAGCGTACGTATTATAGCTCCTATTTATTTATTTATTTTTTTCATATATCGGTGATTCTGTTCTAACTGTTACTTTTTTGATTAAACATTTTTTGATTCTATAATTGAACTTTTTCAGTTTTTTAACGCATATTGTTACTCTATTTTATCGTAAGAATGAAAGTCCGAGAGGATTTCGCTACGACTTTAAAATATCGAGAATGAGAATCAAATTTCAAATTTTCCGTGCCGCGGTACCGACTCGTTCGTCCACGGTACTGACATAAAATAAATTCGGTAGACATTCTTCGGAAAAATTATTACGAATCGTATTATAATTTATTTATGAATTGTATTATAGCGTTAATTAGATTTATGGATTAATTAGTTTGGATCATTTATCGCGACAAAGAAAATAACGAATTCATAGGTAAATTCTAGAAATGGACGTGACACGGTACTGACATTTGAGTGATTTAAACCGTAAGTTTTTCTCCGGACTGCGAGTTATATTATACGAAAAAAGCGATGAAATATGTTCACGAGGATCTTATTGATACAAAAATTTTATGAATAGATTGTCAATGGATGATCAGTGAGAGCGAACGGTACAGGACATTGATAAACACTGTTAGAATGGAATCACCCATATACCTATATAAGTAATTATTAATCGCAGACGTAGGTATATATTTATATTTATCCATCGTCGATATAAAAATCTATGTATTCAAGGTTTTGAAAAAAAAAGAACAACGGAAAGATCAAAAAATTAAATTTCTCAATTCGCATACGATAAGAAAATTTGGAAACGATGAAAATGAAATGAACAAAAATGAAATAAAAATGAAAAAAAAAATTGCAATTTTGTTGATGCCTCTCTCCCTCTCTTTCTCTCTCATTATTTTTTAACTTCGCGCGAATGCGATATCTGACGCAATATATATATAATACAGTAGCGGAGCTATCGCGAAATATAAAAGCGAGCGTTGACGGATAGTCGGGAGTCAGTATAGCCGAGAAAATAGCCAAAGCGGTTATATATATATACACATATATATATCAGGAATTTTGCATGTAATCCCTAACATGTACTCATCGATATAAATAAATAAATAAATGAATAAATAAATAAATAAATTGATGAGTAAATGAATATATAAATAAAGGTTTTTTTGTGTTTTTTGTTTTTTTTTCTGACGAAAATTTGCAGAAAAATAAGGGAAGGAGGTGAAGAAAAAGAGACTCGCTGGTCCGCGTTTTTTTTCCTCTGTTTTTTCTTTCTTTAACCCTCGAAGGGAAGAAAAAAATTAGTGATACGGGGAAAATTTTATATCACGATATTATTATATACACACACGACGATATGGACTATTCCCTTTTCAAAACCGAAGTGTCGAAGAGGAGGCGAGCAGCGCCGACCAGAGAAATGAGTAAGTTTATCGTTAGCAAATAAACGAATAATCAAATGAATAAATAAATGAACGAAATTTTGAGAAAATGAAATCGTGAGAGACGGTTTTTGGAATTTTTTCTCACGATCATTATACTTTCGAACGCGTGCAATGTAATTTTGGAAATTCGGTAAAACACGGGGAAAGTGCTTCGTTGTCGGTTCTTTCGTTGATCGATCAACATTTCTCGTTTTGTTTATTTTTTTCTTCTCTTTTTTATATATTTATACATTTTTTTTTTTCGTTTTTTTTTTGTTCTCAGCAAAAATCGCTTACTCGGCACCGAAAGAGGTGATTTCACTGGCCGAGGGTATGCCGAACGAGGAGACGTTCCCTTTTACCGAGATAAGCCTGAAATTGTTAGACGGCACCAGTTTTACACTGGAAGGCGATGAACTGGGTGCGGCGCTACAGTATATCCCTAGCCAAGGGTTTCCGCCCTTGTTACAGGTGAGTCGACGGGCGAAACGAAGAGAAGAAGCAAGAAAGAGAAAGAGAGAGAGAGAGAACAAAAAAATTTGAAAAAAAAAAATTTGCGAATTTTTTTTTTTTTTTTTTTTTTTGCATTTTCGCAAATCGTCGAGACATCGCGCGATCATATGTTAATATCGTGTGAGAAGAGAAGTCGGTAGCTGGGTCGCGGTGTGACCTCCGAGAATATGATATCAAGAATATAAAAAAAAAATAAAAATGAAAAAAGGAAAAATGGCAAATTCCGCGATTATCATTATACTCGCGATATATGCATTCGCGACTGAGAGTGAAAGAGAAAGAGTGAAACACCCTTCTTCTTTTTTGTTTATTGAAGAAAAAAAAATAATAAATAAATAAATAAAGTAAAAAAATGTAATTCAGGTCGTGAGGGAGTTTCAAAGGAAATCTCACGCTCCCCCGCTATGGGAAAGCCGGGACGTGATCGTGGTGTCCGGCGGTCAAGACGGTCTGAGTAAGACCCTCGAGGCTGTGATCGGTCCTGGAGATCCCGTACTGGTACAGGACCCGTTTTACACCGGTGCCGAAGTGGTGGTGAGTGAGAGAAAAAAAAAAAAAAAAAAGAAGTTGTTTTTTGGTTGTTTTTTTTTTTTGGTTTTCCGGAAAATCGAAAGATATCACTTCCCCGACTCGAACCGCGCTTTTCCCCATGTTTTTTTTTTTTTCTTTGGCACATTTCTCTTCTGTATTATCGAAATTTTTTGAAAAAACCTTTTCGCAATTCAACGTAGCGAAAATAATTCGCGATACCTAAATCGTTTTCGCTTATAAATTTAACCGCGTTTGACGTTTCTATGTATGTATGTATATACGTAGATGTATATGTACATCGTTTGAGCTTGCCAAAGTCGCTGAATAATTACCCTAATTGACCCCCGTGTCACCGGGGGTCAATCGATTCGGGTTATCCGCACTGACGTGTTTGATTAATTCGCATCGCGTTCTCCTATATCTCGCATATAATTGCTAACTATATATATTTATATAAAATATGTATTCGTTGTGAACAGAATGGTCCAATATCGTCGTTGCAAAAAAAAAAAAAAAAAACTAAAGAAGAAAAATAATTTTTTTTTTTTTCGCAATTTGGCGAAGAACGTCGACGTCATTTCGCAGTTTGCGAAAACAAAAAGACAAAAAAAAAACAGTTTTCGCAACTCGGCGAAAAATCGTCGACTTAATTTCGCGAATTTGCAAAGAAAAAAAAAAAAGAAACGTTTCTTTCGCTAATTTTCGTTTCTTCGCACGCTGGCAAAAAAAAGCTCACGCCGCACAGAGCCGAGCTGATAGCCGTAGGTCAGGATTCATTGGGCGTGGATCCAGCCCAGTTGAGGGAAACACTTAAGGGACGTCTCGCGGACGGTAAAAAAATGCCTAAAATTATGTACGTCAATCCGACCGGGGCTAATCCAAACGGCACCGTTCTACCCCTCGAGAGACGCAAGGAGATCTACAGACTGGCCTGCGAATACGATTTTCTGATACTCGACGACGATCCCTATCACCACATGTACTTCACCGACGTAAGTGACGAAATTCCGAACGTTTTCGTTTTCTTTTTTTTTGCGAGTTGAAAAAAAAAAATCAAAAAATTTTTTCCTTTTCTCCCTCGGCACGAAATTTGGCCGGAATAATTAAGACACGACGCGATTCTTGATTTCGCACACTGTGGAACATGAGATCGCGTATTTTCTCAGAGTCCAGAATTGGATTTTTGATTTTTGATTTTTTTTTGTTGTCCTCGCAAATTTGGTAAAAAAAAAACAGAACGTTTTATTTCAACCCCGTAAAACCCGAACCCCTAAAGGAGGCGCCGAAATCGTTTCTTTCGTTGGACACCGAGGGACGTGTGATAAGGATAGATTCATTTTCGAAAATATTGAGCAGCGGACTGAGGATCGGATTCATTACCGCCGCGGCGCCGTTGATCGCCAGCATAGAACTCCATCTCCAGAGCAGTCATCTCCACGCACCCACGTTATCCCAGGTTCGTTGTCGCCGAATAACCGGTACGACAAATATTCAGGACGGAGAAAAAAATCCCAAAAAAATTTGGAAAAAAATTAAGAACGAAATTGATAATCCGAGCGGTTTTTTTGAATGTTTTTTTTGCGGATTTTTTTGAATTGTTTTCACGAACGACGAGAGAGAAGATTGGCGATAAGAGATTCGCGCGTCACTCAACGATTTCACCATTTTTCGCGATTCGTTAATTGCAAGACCGTACAACATAATTTTTATAAACGAAGAGATAGACGGAAGAAAAGAAGAACAAAAAAAAAACAAAAAAAAAAAAAACAACGGTTAAAAATTTGTTGATAAAGAGAGAGATAAGATTGTTGATACGACGTACGTACATATGTGTGTGCGTGTGGAGAGAGAGACGCGTGTCGATTCCCCAATTCGCTTTGCAATCGCATGAATATATTTCAACAGAATAATCGACGACGTTATATCGTAGAAAAGAAAAAAATAAATAAACTCTTCGTAATCGTTTTTAATTACATTATCATTACAAGTATATTTCTTATCTTGTTCGATGATTATGCAATGCGATGAATGATAAATCGTTGTAGAACTATCGGAGCAGTTGAAATAAATTATAATTATTTATATTTACGTATACGGTACGCGAGTGATTTCTTTTCTTTTTTCTCCCTTTCTTTTGCGTTTTTTTTTTGTACCGCGATTCGATTTTTTTTTGTCCTAATTTCAAGGTTTTTTCCCGGACGCGTTTTGGATTTTTTTTTTGTTTTTCCGCGCGAAAATGGACGGGGGACAAAAAATCGCGCGCACTGTTCATTAAGAATTACGATTTTTTGATATTCTGATAATAATCCGGGACAGGTAATCGCCTACAAGTTGCTAAAAATCTGGGGCCACGATAAACTGATGGACCACTTCAGGAGGATACGAGTATTCTACAAACAGAGGAGAGACTTCATATCGGCCCTGGCTAAAAAGCATCTTCACGGTGAGATATCGGAAAAAAAAAAAAAAATGAAAATGAAATAAAAAAATTGTTTTCATTTTCATTTTCATTTTTAAACAAATTTTTTTTTTTTTGTATGGAACAGGATTGGCGGACTTCACGGTTCCGAGCGCCGGATTTTTCCTGTGGATCAAAGTCAGAGGGGTACGAGACACGTGGAGGATGGTAATGCAGCGGGGTGTTACCCACGGTGTTCTGTTCGTACCGGGTGCAGCCTTTATGGCGGATCCGAGCAAGCCGTGCAACGCGATAAGGGCCAGTTTTTCGAAAGCTTCTTACGAGGACATGAGTTTGGTGAGTAGAAAGGAAGGAAAAAAAAGAACGAAAGAATTAAAATTCAATTTCAGAAAAAAAATAAAAAAATAATGTCAAACGCGAGAATCGGAAGAAAAATCGATTTGTGGTAATATTTCGAGATTCTATTCCAATAGCGATTCCCACCTTACCATTTATCATTGTATGGTATTCCCAGGCTATCGAGAGGCTCGCTAAAATGATAAGAGAGGAGTTAGCATCGAATAATAACAACTCTATCGAGAATGGAAATTCGTAGATCCCTACTATTGCCGATATTCGGAAATCAGATCGATCGTCAGTCGTATGTGGCGGATCTCGGCTCACCGGCTTCCCAACGTTGGATGGATGGACGAAAATTCCTATCGCTCGTTCTAATTGAAAAAAAAAAACCGAAAACTAACAATTTGCTCTCGCTTTTTTGTTTTTTACTTTTGTTTTTGTTTTTGTTTTTTTTTTACTTTTTTTTTCGCGATCGGTAATTTTCCATATTCGTCGGTAATTTTCCATATCCGTCGGTAACTTTCCCTATCGTCGGTCATTCGGAGACACAGCTCCGCCGGAAAAGCGTTTTTCTTATCCACCGTCGATCCTTTACCGACTATAAATATATATTACCGTACAACGATACGAGAGCTTCCGTACAATTTATTTATAATTAATTAATCAATTGATTTATTGATTAATTATTTCATTATTGACATGGTCGATATTTATTAAAATTAATATTAAGTTTTATACAGGATATTAAAGATTGAAAAATCGATGGAGAATAACAAATCCCACGGATTTTTCGATACTTTATCTGACATAACGTATCTTTCTATGTACTTATCAAATAACGGATCTCAGACGATGTATACCGTCCCGTTATTCAATCACCATAGCGTATAATTTTGATAAATAAATATATACAAAAAATACGAAAAAAAAAAATTAACCAATTCAAATATTGTAAATAGCCTGTACTTATTATTATTATTATTATTATTATTATTATTATTATTATTATTATTATTATTATTATTATTATTATTATTATTACTGTTATCGTTGTCTTTACTGTTGTTATCGTTGTCGAAGTAACTATACATAGACATTATATGAAATTCGAAAATTAAAATCAGGGGAGCAGCTATTTTTATTCCTTTCCTTTTTTTTTCCATCCAATCAATTTTGGACCAGTTTTCCAATTTTTTGATACCTGTACGGTACGAAGATCTTCGTGATAAAAATGTGAGGAAAAAAAAATCTCGAAATTCGGGATATTCGACAGAACTCGACGTACACACGTAGCTGATATCCCATAGCCTAGGCATAGGCAGTTTAGCGAAAGGTGGCAGCGAGCGGGGGCGTCCCTTCTCTAACTCTCACTCTCAGTTATCGTTAGCGCTAAACATCCTAACAGCCAATTAATTTGTCTGAATTAATTTAATCTGTAGACCAATATTGTATTATAAACATATATATGTATATATATATATAGAAGGTTGTGGCACAGGGTGAAATCGAGGGTGGCGACGATTCTTCATTCCATCGGCCGAGTATATTCCTTTCCAGTTATTTTCATTATTTCCATAGAATTTTTCATCCCTCACATCGAGGTACGAAACTTTTTTCTTAAAAAAAAAAAAGGAATGCCTCGAGCTTGATTTTTTTTTTGAATTTCTAAAGAGAGAAACGAAACAAAAATAAACACAAAACGAAAGAATAGACCCCGTCTTTATCCCGGGTATCGAGGATCGAGATCCTCGGGCAACATCCACTCCGAGTACCCCAGTGTCTCTCTCGGCGGCGGGAGATATAGTGTATATTAAAAGACGTTCCACGCCGGTGTGGCTTGTGGTATAACGTAGGGTTCTGGGGTTGGGGTTGGGGTTGGGGTTGGGGTCGGGGGCCTAGGGATCACGGCCGATCATACAAATGGCGTAATTTCGGAACCCTTGTATAGCGGCGGCGGTACTGTGGCGAAATTCGTCGACCATGCGCCGCCTAGCGGCTTCGGTATGAGATACAGAGGTGTCTTATACGCACACGGCTATGTAAGATGCACGGGGCGAATTAAGATGGGATTAGTTCCACCCTTGAAACGTGTGAAATAATTATGACTAATTTTTTTTTTTGTTTCTCTCTGCTTTCATTTCTCTACACGATTTGATCGAAAACGTAGAGATTTGTTGAAAAAATTTTTCTCAAATTTTGGATACAGGGGTTTTCGCGAATCCGATAGAAAATAAGCGAGAAGAGTAGCGAGACGGACGAGGAGTAGGACTAAGGCGACTCGCGCAGAGGGCTACGACATAACCGAAATCGTTACGACTCGGTAGGAAATCCGGGAGGGACGTAAACGCGCCCTTAGATCGAAGTGCCTATAGCCTCTAGCTAGCTGGTGGTGCAGAGCTCCGCAAGAGCGGACTTCTCACACAAACAAACAGACAAACAAGAGAGAGGGACGGGGAGAGACCGGGAGAGACAGGGAAAGGAAAGGGAAGGGATGGGAGAGGCGAGGGGGAAGAAGGTGTTATTCCCGTGGGTTAGAGTTGCCGAGGTATACGGGGGAGAGACGGGGGATGCCGGAGCTGCGGGGTAGTGCAGTTTCGTGTTGGCATTACTCTTGATTTCCGTTGTGACGTCGTCGCGGCATACAGCCTCCCCGTATACCCGTACCTACCTAGCTACCTAGCTACCTTATACCTTATACCTTCTGCTATACAGCCACCGCGTGTCTTGCCGGGCGAATCCCACCCTCTCTACCCTCGTATACTCTACCCTCACCTACTCCGCTTCTTCCACTTCGCGAAAGCGCGTAAAGTTATAGCTATATATACATATATATACGTACATATATACAGCGGATGTGTAATGTGGGAATATAGTAGTTTTTTCGGAAAGGGTAGGTATACACCCCTTCCCCCGGAAGTCTGTATATACAGCCGATTCGAGAGAAAAAAAAAAAAAATTCCAAACGAAGAACTTGGGGGGTTGAAAAATTGGGAAACTTGAAATTCGGGGGAAAATCGCGATCCGATTTTTTTCGAATCGGATGAGTAATGTGTAAATGTCAACTCCGACTATATCGATCGTATCGAAACGAATAAGGGGTGAAATTGATCGTCTCGAGATGAACTTTTCGGAAAACAAAGTTTCGGAATCGCGTCGATTATTCACGACCTCAAAGTTACCGGTCAAAATTTAGAGAACGATCTTTCGATATCTTGAAATTTTTTTTTATTTTGCGAAATTAGCGAGGAGAAGAGAGACGCGATATTGCGCCGATTACATAGTAAATATCGAAGCGAGGTTTAGGTATACGTATACGCTGGGCTCTGCAGCCCGTAAAGCAAGACATTAAATTTTATAATATTGCAGCACCCGGGTCACCGCCTCCAACCTTCGGTTCCAGCTTCCAGGTTCCAGCTTCCAGGCTCCAGGCTCTCCTCGGTCTGGTTTTATTGGCTATTTAGAGAGGAAATAGCCTGTAAATTAACTGCAGACTACTGCCTGTATCCCATATCGTCGTCAAACTACATGTATTATATTATACGCCTATATACTGTTATAGTATAGCCATTATCGACTGTGTAGATATCCGTAGGTAGATACGTGGCTCGGTTTGCGAAATGGAACGATAAAATTGATCGTCGGACAGTAATTAATATCCGCGAAATTATATCGGGACTCGGCGAATGCTTCCGGGTGAAAAACCGACCGATCGATCGGTTCGAAGTTCCGATCAAATGAAAATCGTGAAGATCGGTGAAAGAAATCGATCAAAAACGCGACGCGATCGATCGAAGAACGAAGAAACTCTACCAAATAGAAATCGGGAATCCGACCGGTTCCAAGACGCCCAGAACCGCGCCGATTTGTCCGACGAAATCGAAGATCGGTCAATTCGTCGCTGAGGTATCGTCGATCGGGAGGAAATAAAAAAAAAATTGCTCGCGTCGAATCGCGCACAAATGCCGATCGAAAGAACGGAGAAACTGTACCGAATAGAAATCGGGAATCCGATCGATTCCAAGACGCTCAGAGCCGCGCCGATTTATCCGACGAGATCGAAGATCGGTCAATTCGTCGCCGAGGTATCGTCGATCGGGAGAAAAGAAAAAAAAATCGCGCACAAATGCCGATCGAAAAAACGATCATAGCCGATTTTCTGGAGCGAAAAAGGCGCGACTCGCCTCTTCTGTCCTCGGGGTGCAGGTTGTCAATATTTCCTACCATAATAGATGTTATCCTGCGGATGGGGCGGATCGGGGTTCGGGCGGGGTAGATGTCTGACTCGGAGAATTGGCACCAAATAAATTTCACATCTCAATTAGTTTTCGGTGCACGTGGCGGCGGCACGCGACCATATAGCGTCGCGGCGTACGTCGGTCTGCTCTGCCTGCACACGCCTACCCCATATACTCAACCCCCGGTACGTGTAGCCGCTGGAATCGCTCCTTTCAGGCGTAATTCATAAAGCAAATATATTAAACGACGCAATACACCTTCCCGATGCAAGGGAGACCCGGAACCAGAAAATTTCGGTCCGTTTTCCGGTACGCGAAGACGAAACGTGGCTCACCCCCGTCCCACGAACTCCGACGAGGTTTATTCCCCGAAAAATCCCGTCTCTCGGAATTTTTCCGAAATCGACTATGCGGAATTTTACAATTTCGGACTAAGGCGGTTACGGGGCTGCGTCAGGCGATCCCGGGACATATGTTCGAGCGCCGGTAATATATACATAGTTTCTAGGGCGCACGGTGGTATAACATATTAACGGCTTAGCCGTTAAGCCCTTTATATTACATTTTTCCCTCTATGGGGTCTGGTAATCCAATGGAAGGCTGGGGGAAGGCACGGGGCCAAAACTCGTAGACTATCCAGGGGCAGGCGAGCGGGAGCACGTAAGGTGCGGAAAGGAGAGTAGCATTTACTGGCCGGAATTAACGACGCCACGTTTTTCTCCTGTGCGACGAAACTCGGGGCCCAAGTGGAAAGATTCGACGCCCAAAGAAGAGTGCGAGAAAAAGAAACCCCGAATTCGACGAAGGGCGAGAGCTGAAAGCGAGGCCACCAGCTCCTCCTTCGACTCGTCAAAAATTTTCACACCAGAAGCCCCAATTAACTCGAATGACCAGACGCGGGTCGGTATATAACCGGGGGTTCATCAGTTGACCACGAGGAGTGGGAAGCCCGGTCCACGAAATTTGGACACGACTTTATCCGCCCCGATGTTTGCGGGGTGCGCCCGGTGGTGCACGGAAAGGCCATTGTTTGCTCTCGGTGTGTAACGCTGCAGCACGCAACGCCGTGCGAGCACGGAATCATCTCCGGGGTCGAACCGCACCGTCACACCGTCGCGCCGCTTCCTAGGGTGAATTTCGCTCTTCGAACTCGCCGCGTTTCTTCCTCTCAGGGTTTCCGCGCCGGATAAAACGTCGCCAGAAGTCGATCTGTCTTCTCTGAGTGACCGCTGCACCGCGATGTCCTCTCAGGTCATTCGGGATTCAGTGAACTGCGCGTAGCTGCCGATCACGACGATCGAGGGGCTTGTCCTCGGCTCTGGCGGCGATCTTCGGTAGGAAAATCGCGAGAGAGAGTTTGGAAGTTCCCTTCCGCTTTCCGCTTGCGGGTTTCCTGATCCCATCGAGTTTATCGCGTTCCTTATAAAAATGCAGACTAGAACCGGCGAAGGCTGAGATTCGCAAAACCGCGTGGCTATAAATCTGGAACCGAGGTCTTAACTCGGGCAATAAATCTCGCCACGTTTTAACCGTAAGTCCTTCAGGCTCAGAGCGTAATTCCCATACTAGATCAACCCGAGTTTTTGAGTCTGTACTCCGCGGAGAGACTCGGCGATACACGTGATATGACGAGGCTTAAGCCACTTCCCTGTTTACCTATTTCCGTGGCTTTTATTTCCCCATGAGAATTTCTCGCGCGTTTCTTCTCAGCTATTCGGGATCTCGCGTTTAATATTTGCGTACAATGTTTTTCCGTCGAATCCGCGAGCGAGGTGAGAGAAAATAGGAAAAAGAGAGAAAAGGCGAGAGAGGCGAGGCTACGACATGATTTAGATATCACCTCCGCTCGGTAATCAATTTTCATTAGAAGAACGCGTTGCCACATGGCGAGAGAGAGAAGGGGCGACGCGGAACGTCGACGGCCCATTATCCGCTTCGGGATTATAGAAAGGATGCGTTTTTTTCCCTCGAATCGTAGAAAAGCGTATAATCTGACCAGCGGAGAGCCCTGGGCAACGAAACGGGGATAATAAGGTGTAAACGTTGTTGTTTAAGGCTGTTTGCGCGCACAGCGACCGGCCCGCGTTCAATTCGTAGTAAGTTTAACCGTAAGCCCCCATAAGCTAAGGAAATTGAAAAACTTCCGACTGAAATTGTCTCCCGCCGCACTACACTCACTTACTTACTTACTCGGGCTAGACTTAACTTTACTCGTTCGTTTCATCGTCTAAAAACTAATTAAACTTTAGACGTACGTCGGCGCTCGCCCCTCCGCCATCCGGTTCCCGTTCTCGGTTCGCCAAGAACAAACATCCGTCCCTATCGCTTATTCGCGTTAAAAAATAAAAAGAAGAAGAAGAAAAGGGAGGAAATTATTTTTTAACAAAATTCCTGCCCTCTCCCCGACGCTTCCGCCTTCTTCTTGTTCCTCTTGTTCCTCTTCAGACCGGCTAAGGTTCGGTAGGAGACACGGTTTCCCTATCTCGCGTTAGGTGTACCCCATTACCCGGCTTATATCGTATGCATAGGAGGAACCGAGTGGGGTATTTTTTTATTATTAAATCATGAATTACGGGGATGAAGAGGGGGACGGGAGCCCCGAACCACGTAGGAGCGAGAGATACGCCGATAAGAGTTTCGCCCACGCGAAACTCATCGCCTCTGATCTTCCGGAGCGAATTTCGAACCTTTTTCTCTCCCTCTTCCCCATATTTCGATCTCTATGAAGCACGTGGCGCGTTATCATCCACTGCAGGGTTTACCTGCACAAGTCGAACGGGGGTCAAGTGGGTTCGGTTAAATTGAAACCTGGCTGTACCATCCGGGAGGACGAGCCGTCGAAATAGCGTCTAATGAAAAGCGCGCACCCCAAGTACTAATATCCAGCTGCACCACACTAGAATGTTACTATGGGCTGGTTGGTATCCGCTAATTTCGGAACTGAAGCTCTTCTCGGTCGAGTACTCTGCAGCTGTAACTGTTCAGGGCTGAATCGACGCATCGGATTTCCGAATTCGGGCGAATCCCTGATTTTGGATTCTCGTTTCAGACGATCTCAGGGAAGAATTCTCGCTCTTCCTTCCCTCGTTTTCGTCATATTCTTCATCCCCTCGGCGGCAGGGTAGAGAGGCGGAAGGTGGCTCTACCTCTGCCCGAACGACAGGCAATATCATACGCTTTGCTGAATATCGAGACAAATACGTTTTATATTGGGTTCTCGAGTTCGAGGCAGCGCGCATTTCTTCAGGTAGAAGTAATTCCTGCGACGTATTCGAGGTCTGCTCGGCTCTGAGTCACCGAGACACATATCCGCGTGCATAGATCTCGGTTATTCCATCGGTTTCCGGGAGGATAGTGCATCCGCGATTTCCGATGCAGTTTCAGTTTCGGCACGACGGCTCGAGCCAGAACCCGGGCCTCGCAGCAGGTGGTAATCGATTTCGTACACGTACCGGAGAACGGGATGCGAATTTCGTCCGCTGCAACAGCCCCGAATTTACGATACGTCCCACGCAGGCACGGCGGAGCCTTGCTTCTCTGGAACACCCTAGACCGGGCGTCGTCGCGCCTGAGGCCCCCAGGGCTCGTAGAAACCGTATATCGCAGATGGGGATGGAATACGACACGCGGAGAAACGAATTGCCGGGTCGTACTCGCGGAGAGACACCCGCGGCACGTCGTCGGGCGACTCAAAAAATTCAATCACCCGATTTTTTTACTTCCAATCGGTATTACTCGGCCGGGTTTCACGGCGGATGATCTCCCGGAGTGGGATTCAACGGAGACTCGAATCACGCACAAAAAGTGTCCTCAGAACCGAGTCTGTAAATTAAACGGTCCTCGAGTTACGAGCCTCGCGAAGGCAGCCGCCTTCAAACGCTTCTCACGGCTAAACTATCGACTTTACGAAAATAATTGAAGACACGAATTTTTTAGAGAATCAAATTTCCCGTAAAAAACCGTCGCGAAATTTTTTTTATCTCAAAACCCGGCCGAGAAATACCGATTTCAATAAAAGCTTTGATACGTTTCTAACTGAATTTGGGAGTTTTCAGGGTCTTTAGCTCATCCTGAAGGATTCTCGCCTGGTGACTACGAAAGAGACGATATTTCCCAAAGTTTCCACGTATATGGAAGTGTATACGAGGCACGAGATAGACAAAGGTATATTTCAAAGAGCTACAGCGATGCGGCGAGACGAGAGGAGGGCGAAACTATGAGGGTAGGTTGCTAGTACCATATACATGGACGGGGAAGTTTAGAGCGGGATTCACTGCACATACAGCACGGTGATACGCGATATACAAAACACAGTACCTAGCTGGCTGACTAGCGGTAGATACGAGTACCGCAGCACAGGCTGCCATACCGGATTCCGCGGTTTTCCAGAATGCAATATCGAAGCGAAGAGAGACAACCGGCAGCTCTTTAGCCTAGGTATACCATAAAGGCCAGGGGGAAATTGAAAGCCGTAAATTTTCCACCTGGGAAAAATTCTTCTTCTCGATTTCTGATTTTTAGAATATAGAATCGACTTCCAGACGCAGACCGACGCTTCCATTCGTGCTTATTCATTCATTTCGGAGGCTGTACGAGCGATAAACCAGTCGCGAACGATTCGGTCCTTTTTTTACCTAATTTTCGTTTAATCGGACGAATTTATTCGCTCGTTCAATTCGTCAGGTATCAAGTTTTACATGTGTACGACGATCTGCTTCGCGAAGAGTTTCCGACGACTCGGATGATCGCAGTCGACACCCTGTGAAATAATAACGTTCCGATCAATTATCGACGTACCTGTGTACACTTGTGTTCCATGCGTCGTATCGTTAGAGCGAATCGAGTTCCTCACATGTCAGGACCAATCGCCTCTACGTACGAGGAAATAAACTACCGGATCCGGTATCAAGCACGAGGTCGATCTTTCGTAATTGATTTCCCGGTCCCACGAAAGCGAGTGGGACCGTGAATCGTTACCGATCTTCGTAACTCGGCGGTCTTTCGGCTCACCGTTTTGAATCCGGGATTTTTGAGCTCGGATTCGTAAAGAGCGAGTCGAAAAGACCCCGAGAACCGAAGCAGACCTTCGCGCTGCTTTTGGCGGTCGAGTTATCGCCAAGATCGGTAAGACGACGAGTCTATTGGACTTTAATGGAATCGGTGCTCCCTCTCGGGGTCGATCGTTAATTATTTTTCTTAGCTTCATGGTTTATACAGATCCGTTTCTTCGGGGAGGTGAAACGATTCCAGTTATTCATTCCCGATCCTACGAAAGCGAGTGGGACTGTGAATCCTTACCGATCTTCGTAACTCGGCGGTCTTTCGGCTCGCCGTTTTGAATCCGGGATTTTTGAGCTCGGATTCGTAAAGAGCGAGTCGAAAAGACCCCGAGAACCGAAGCAGACCTTCGCGATGCTTTTAGCGGTCGAGTTATCGCGAAGATCGGTAAGACGACGCGTCAGGGTTTCGCGCGCTGATCGAACCGAGTCTATCGGACTTTAATGAAATCGGTGCTCCCTCTCGGGACAAGTTGTTAATTACTTTTTTCCGTTTCATGGTCTATACAAATCCGTTTCTTCGGGGAGGTGAAACGATTCCAGTTATTCATTACGTCGTATAGATCGGCGGCACTGCAGCGCATCTAGCCAGTTCCTTTGACGCGAATAATTCGAAAAATTAGTACAGGTATTTCCTGACGAACGAGAGGGTAGGTAGGTACGTACTACTGTTATACGATACGAGCCCAGGCAAGGGTCGCGTTCCCTTCTCTTCGGGGGTTGGGCTTCCTCTCTAGTCAAGCATATTTTCCATGTTTATTAAATTTCTTTGCCAACCATTTTGCTCGAAATTTCTATATTGCTACCTGCTACTTTCCAACTCTCTCTCACTCTCTCTCTCCTTTCTCCCTCTCCCTCCATGACAACCGTACGATACAGACGTAGCTATCCGAGAAATACGCGTTTGAATTTTTTCACAATTTTTTGCAATTCATTTTCTCGTTCCGCGTCGAAAGAACTCGGATAATTATTCATACCGATCTTATCGCCTCTCGTCGAATCCCGCGTCGCGTCGATTCGCGAAAATATGGTATTGAATTAAAACGAGGTTGCAAAAATAAAAGGACGGTATAGACTCCACGACCGGGGGTTGGGGTAGCGCCGTAGCGCGAGGAACGGAGATAGCCCGAGAGCGAAAGAGATCGGATGGAAAATCGAGACGGAGATGGGAAGAGAGAGATATATATTTTTTCTCTTTTATTTTTTTATTTTTTCTTTCCTCTTTTTTTTACCGTTCCTTTTTCGTTTTCGGTGGGGGAGTAAAGCGAGCGTAGCCATAAAAATAAAATTTCAATAAATCTTCGCCGGAGAATCCACCTGGTACAGATATAGTGGGGAAACTGAGAGGCGGTGGCTCGTTGCCGATTGGATATCCGGACTCGCTGGGCTACGCCTACACAGGAAAATACATATATAAACACACACGTATACATATGTATGTGTGTCTATATACGTACGAACTACCCCTCTCATCCCCGAGAAATAATCCCGTCCTTTTCGCTCCTCTTACAACCCCCGTTCTCCCCTAGGCAGTAGCTACGCTGGTACTCCTCTACGTTCCGATATCAACGGAGCAGCACTTCTCCTCTGTGTGCAGTTTTCAGTTTCGGAGGGCGGTCGTGGGAGAGAATGAAAAAAAAACGAAAAAAAAATAATGAAATTTGGAATTTTTGATTTTTTTTGCGACTTTTTATTTTCCATTTTTGATTTTTTTGTTTTTAGAACGCAATGGAATCATTTTCCGAACTCTGTACGGAAAGGGATCGATTCGGGATGGGTTTTGCAACGTTGGTGCTATTTTTTTATCTTGGGGGCAGAACGGTGCGGACGATTTTTTCATACCGATCAAATATCTGGATTCGAGGTGTATCGTGAATTTGAGATTTTATTCTTCGAGATCGTTGCGGGGGATGAGAAGTCTGGGACTTCCGAGTCGGGGGAAAATCGCGAGATCGGTCGAAAATCGAGATCCGATTTTTTTTGTAGCGGTAGAACCGAAGTTTCGAATTTGAATATCGGCGATTGACGGTTTTCAGAAATAGCCGATTCGAGAAAACTTCCAAACGAAGAAAACCGGAGAATCGGAAAATCGGGACGCGAAAAATCGGCAAGGCGAAACCTCCGAAACTCGAAATTCTCGCATCTGTTAATTCGAAGTTTGATAACTCGGGCTGTATCGATCGTATCGGAACGAATAAGGGGTCAAATTGATCGTCTCGAGACGAACTTTCTGAAAAACGATGTTTCGGGATCCCGTCAATCGTTTACGACGTCGTAGTTACCGATCAAAGTAGACAAGACGGTTTTCCCGAGGAATAGACCGAAACTATCGTATCCTCGGACTTTCGGAAGAGTTCCTTCCGCACGCAAAACCATATCGAGTCACCTATCCATCCGTCGATCTATCTATCGGTATACCAGCTCGAGGTCGGGAACTGGGATTTAATATCCCGCCCATCTCGGCGTGGGTGGTATCCGAAGGTTTGAGGGTCCCGAAGCTAGTGTTGGAAACGTAACGGGGCGAGGCGAGGCGAGACGAGGTGTGGGTCTCCGGGTGGGAGTCGGAGGGCCGATATGGAAGCCGTCGGGCAGTCCGCTGTCTGCCTTCAAAAGGCTCGGGCCGGTTATCGATGAGAGTGAATAATCGTGATCTGAGATTTTCGGTAGTAAAAGGAAGTCCGCCAAGTCGATCGATCTCATCGAAATCAAGATCAATATCGTCATCATCCCCCTCGCTGTCACCAGTTCCGATTCGGTTACCCACCAGCCGCCGATTGTCCGCCAAGGAAGTACCGAGGCAGAAGAAACCCCAGAGTTGTTTGTTTAGTATAAAAAGTTGAACGTCCGCACGCCGAAGGGTATAAAAGTTCAAATAAAACCACCCCTAGTTACAAATATAAACAGTTCTTCGACTTAGAGTTCGATTTATTAAACAGTGTTACAATTGAAGATACCTCGACCAGGATTGTCCAGGAGTTTCGCTCCTGGGGAGGCATGCTCAACAACATATCCACCGGCGGCTCCATACACGGAATCCCCGGTAAATTTAACAACAAATTAACATCCCTTCGTTTTCCCGCTTCCAACGTCTTCGTTACCGATTAAAAAGATCGGGAGCTTTTCGACGATCGAGTTCAGTTTCCCGATCGCGATAGAGGGCCGAAGAATTCCGCGCGTTCAAATCTCCGATCGGGTGTCTCATTCCGACGCGCGAATTTCACCCTTCGAAAAAAAATCGGCAACAGTAGGCGATCGTCGCCGAAAATTCCGCCGTCGTCTTTCGTCTGTTGCGCGAACCCACGTGGTCTGTTTTTGTTTGGGGTTATTCCTTCTAATTCCCACCCGGGGGCCGGGAGGCAGCTCGCGGGTCTGATAAGCGTAATTAACTTAACTCACTCAGATTAAATTAGCCGGGAAGTTAAGGAACCGGTAGAGAGTTGCCCGACCTCGAGTCGCGGAGGCCATCTCCGTCGGGCGACAGACACCGTCGGACGCGACGGGTCCGTCGACGGAATCGCGTCGGTTCGATATTCGCGATAGATTTGCCGATTTGCTACGATCGGTCGCTACATTCATCCCTCGTTTTCATCCCGTCCTTTTTTTTTTTTTTCTTTATGGGGATAGTAGAATGCCTCTGTATAGACGCGGTTATGGACACAGAGGAGCGCCGGTGAAAGGCACCCATCGCCGTGTCGGTGTCTAATTAGTATTCTTAGACGCTACTTAAACAAGTCTACTGTGAGTTAAACTTTGGTTAGAGTCCTTTTATTTGATTTAAAACTTCTTCACTTCGGGCTTATTCTTCTGGGATATACCTACACCTAGGTATACCCTCCGAACACTACTGGGCTGCATCGTATCACACCATACACACGTAGACCAAAGTAAACTTGTTGATGCTGCACTGTGCCGTTTGCTTATTCGGGCTACTACACCAGCTACAATGTGTGAATGGCTTCCATTCCGACGCTATACCGGCTAAAAGAGGGAAAAGATATTCTCAGTATCGCGTGTTCCCTTCGGCTTCCGAATTCGCGATTGAACCGATCGAAAGTGCGCCGATTCTTTCGATACGCGATACGAAATGCACCTTTTCTACCATCGGGTGTACACGTACCACCATTCCGACGCTGCAGAAGCTAGGAAAGAAAGGAGATTCTCTTAGTATCGCATGTCCTCTTCGGTTTCCGAATTCGCGATCAGATCGATCAAAAGTGCGCCGATTCTTTCGATTCGCAATACGAAATGTACCTTTTCTACGACTGGGTGTACATGTACCATGCTCAAATGGCTTTCATTCCGACGCTGCAGAAGTGAGGAGAGAAAAGAGATCCCTTCAGTATCGCGTGTCCTCGTCGGCTTCCGAATTCGCGATCAGATCGATCGAAAGTGCGCCGATTTTTTCGATTCGCGATACGAAATGCACTTTTTCTACGACTGGATGTACACCTACCATGTTCAAATGGCTTTCATTTCGACGCTGCGGAAGCTAGGAGAGAAAAGAGATCCTCTCAGTATCGCATGTCTTCTTCGGTTTCCGAATTTGCGATCAGATCGATCGAAAGTGCGCCGATTCTTTCGATACGCGATACGAAATGCACCTTTTCTACTATCGGGTGTCCACGTACCATGTTCAGATGGCTTTCATTCCGACGCTGCAGAAGCTAGGAAAGAAAAGAGATTCTCTCAGTATCGCATGTATTCTTCGGCTTCCGAATTCGCGATCAGATCGATCGAAAGTGAAAGATCGGCTTTCGATTCGCGATGCGAAATGCACCTTTTCTACCATCGGGTGTACACGTACCGTGTTCAAATGACTTTCATTCCGACGCTGCAGAAGCTAGGAGAGAGAAGAGAGTCTTTCAGTATCGCATGACCTCTTCGGTTTCCGAATTTGCGATCAGATCGATCGAAATTGCGCCGATTCTTTCGATACGGGACACGAGATGCACCTTTTCTACGATTGGGTATACATGTACCATGTTCAAATGGCTTTCATTCCGACGCTGCGGAAGCTGGGAGAGAAAAGAGATCCTTTCAGTATCGCATGTTTCCTTCGGTTTCCGAATTTGCGATCAGATCAATCGAAATTGCGCCGATTCTTTCGATACGGGACACGAGATGCGTGATTTGTAGGACTGGATATCGCGCGGGTGCAACGAAGAAGAGTTTCTTAAACCCGGCAATAAAGATCGGAATAAAACCATCAGAGACAGTAAAAATGAAATAGGAATAAAGACCGAGTTGTAAACTCGGTTTCATTCATACCACGAAGGTGGTCCACGCGGTTATCGAGTCGATCCTTCTCCGATCTACGGGGTGGTCCGTCAGAGGGTTCAGACTTCCCTTGCACCTACCCTTTTAGCGTAACTCCGGTAGCCGGAGAGACGAAATATTAATAAGAGACGAAGAGAAACGTGCTTCTTCTCTTCGTCCTAATATCCGAGGAAACGTATTCGCCGTTCGTTATGCAACGCGATTCGGTACGATGTGCGATTCCCATGATGAGGCTGAACGAGGATCTTCTGGTTGTCGAAATGACTGCAGTAAACGTATCCGCGAGTATATGCTCGGTCAGTATCTGCGGGGAGAACGCTGCGCAGGTATCGGTGTAGATCTGGCTGTCTTGGGTATACCGATAATGTGAGGTAGTGTGTATTTGTTCGCCTAGAAGCGCAGAGGCCGGTGACGATTCTAACACCTTGATGCTAAGTGACCAACCGGGGTCCGCGTACCGCTCCGCGAACGACTCCGCGCGTTCTTCTTCTTCTTCGACTTCGACTTCGGCTTCTTCGACGTATACCGAGATGTAGCGCCCACGAGACGCACGTAGGAGCTACCTACCGCTCCTATACAAATTTAAACTGCTCCTACGGGTCGAAAAAAAGTCGGAGTGGAAAAGGGGAAGAAGCGGCATCCAAGGGTGGATCCTGCCACGTAGATTCACGATGGATCCTTGTCCCTGCTCCCGAATCCGCCTCGTTTTTTTCCAAATAATTAATGCAACTCTCAGACCCTTGACTCGCGATGATTACAGGAAATTCGGGGTCGATCGGCCAAGGCGACGACAAACCGGCAAAGCAGAAAAGACATCGGACACGGTTCACACCCGCCCAGCTCAACGAGCTGGAAAGGTGCTTCAGCAAAACCCACTACCCGGACATATTCATGAGGGAAGAAATCGCCATGAGAATCGGACTGACGGAGAGCCGCGTTCAAGTGAGTATAGAACGTGATACCGCGACTTTTTCATCCCCTGATTCACCCCACCGGATAAAAATCGGTCTTCGATCCGAAAGAAATCTGTTTCGAATTTCTAACGTTTGTCGGATTCGGTTAGTCGATTATTCGGGCAATTCTGAGGTCAGCAACGGGCAGGAAGCTGATTAAGTCTGAAACGTGGTAGAAGTTGTTTGAGAATCAATTGCGCCGGGCCTAATGTGGCTTTTTGGATTAAAGTGATACGGCGAAACTTGCCGAGTTGCTAAGCCCCCGACTCTACGGGGGTTAAATTTTCCGAGCCAGTGCACTGGCTGTTCCTATGGCTGCGGTTCTCCCATGGCATACACACACACACCTTGTTTAAACCGCGGTTAACTAACAATCCCAATCGCCTCCACCGAACGTCAGGGTGCTCCTCGACCCGATAATTTTCGAATTTCGATTTTCCCGTGGACCAGAACGTCTCAAAATAAAAATAAAAAATATATATCCAATAGGTGTCTCGGAAAAATTGCGCAGATTTTTAAATAAAATTTCTCGCCCCCAAAATTGGGATAAAAAAAAATTCTGTGAATTTTTCTCACCCCTCGTCGAAAAACGAGATATCCTCCGAAGCTCCGGGATTAATCCTCTGTTTCTGATTTTTTTTTTGCTTTCGGAGAGTAAAAATTTTATGGATTGAATACCGCGATGGTATACGAGGAGGAAATAAGTACGGAGTATGTAAACGGGGTGAAAAACTTGACCCACCCCGGGGGTTTTTCGACGCGTAATATTTCGAGGCCCGTAGTCACGTCTGGAAAAACGTTCGGCTAATAGAATATCATGAAAATTTTATACCCTTCTCGAGCTTCGCTCTCATAGGTATACATACATATGTACATAGGGTTCGTATGGTATGTGTATACGTCAGTCAAGCAACGCTTACCCTATATAAAATCTGACGTAGTCTGCATATCAAATGACTGTGCGCCGAAAGATAGAAAGAAAAAAAAAAAAAAAAATGAAAATGAAAATGAAAAGGAAACGAGTTCCCTTCGCGGGGATCGACGAAAACTATATGATGCGGAAAAAAATATAACAACAAGAAAATAAATAAATAAGAAATTACTTCCCCGTAGTTTTTTTTTTTTTGTCTTTTTTTGTTTTTACCCTATTTTCCTTTTTTTTTCATATATCAATTTTTTACGTGTTCGTGCTAAACGAATCGAAATGAAATTCAACGCGAGACCGTACATACACCGTGCGTAATTGAAAGAGAATTTTTTCATCGCGTGCTTTTTGATTTTCCTTTTTCTCGTTTTTTCTCTATTTTTTTTTCTAATAGAAAATTTTCACGGAAAATTCCTCCCTGTAAATAGACAGTGTATATAAACATCGCTATCTGTTATGTATATACATATGTACAGCGAAAAGGTAGAGAGGCATCGAGGTCGACGTTTTCCGCGCAGTTTCCACGGTAACGCGTGTACCTGAACCACGCCGAGGGTTGGAGCGCGGTCCAATCGGTGTTCGGGAAAAGGCGCCGGCGCCGAGACCGTCGCGACGCTATCGAGCGCCGCTATCAAAGGACCTTCTTGCGCCGTGCTTTTCCATGGCCGCGCGTACCGCTACGTACTTCTATACCTATACATACTTATATACATGTATATAAATGTACGATCGTATGCATATGTATATATACACACACACCGATAAATTTTCTATATCGCGTAAAAATCTGTCCGGAATTGATTGATTTGAAAAAAAAAAAAAAATGCAATTTTTTTGGATGTTTCTTCCACAGTCGATTCGGGAATCGAATGATGCACGGGTGTATACGAAAAGAGATTTTTCGCGGAAAGGATATTGCCGAGGATTCGTTAAAACCGAAAGCAGGAGGAATGGAAGGGGAGAAAAAGTGCAGCACATATCTATCCAGGTGTACACAGAAAATGCATTATCGGTGTACAGCACCGCCTTGCCCGTATTAAATAATTCATATGAACGTAGGTGGGATATCGAGAAAGAGGCTAGGGGTTGACGCACGAACTGTTTATGATACGAACCGAGCGAGCGATGCGAGAAATGGTGACAAATTTTAGCGAAAGAGGAAACGAATCTACATATCTCCTAAAAAAACGCAAATTCGCGATAATTGCGTCCGCGGAAAGCTTAGCGGTCGTTTGGATTCGAGTGCGAAACGATAATCCCGAAATTTCTATGTGATATCGGTAGTTTCGCCGGGCTTCTAATCGCTCGAGTGCTAATTAATCGGTAGGCGAGTGTAGAAAGGGGTGGCGTAGACCAGGGAAAGAGGGACGCGGGTGTCTGGGATACAGGCGAATTTCTGTAGGTTTTTCCCGGAGCGATCATACGTGCCCGATTTAATTGTAAGTTTAATTGCGAAGGAGGAGAGCAAGGAAGGTATAGGCGAGGGTGGGAGGGTGGAAGGGTCGATTAAAACTGCGATCGCGTATGGCAGCCGCCTAACGCTGAACAGTTAACTGTTAACTGTTAACAGTTAACGAAACGACGCCAGTTAACATTCGGTTAAGTTAACTACCGGTTAAGTTAAGTTAAGTGCCCGAGGGCAGTCAGGTAACTGCTCCACATCTCGTTCCTAGTTCCTGTTGCAATAGCTACGAGGGGAAATAGTCGAATTCCAAATTCCCGGAATCGTTTGAGACGATTTCGAATTTTTTGAAGTTCGGAGGGTCGAAAGAACCCGGAGAGGCCAGGAAATCATAAAATTTCGCCCCATTTCTCACGATGTGAAGACGAAAGGTGGTTCGTTCCCATTTTATCAAATTTAATCGGTACGTACGAGGTTCTAGATAAATCACACGATTTTGAAACTTCATTTTTCGAAAAGTTCAACTCAATAAGATCAATTTGACCCCTTATTCGTTCCGATACGATCCATACAGCCTGAGTTATCAGACTCCGAATGAACACATGTGCGAAATTCAAGTTTGGAGGTTAGGCCTTGCCGATCTTTTGCTTCCGGAAGTTTGGATCCGCGGTGTTCTTCGTTCGAAAGTCTCTTCGATCGTCTATGTAGTAACTCTCTTCCTAGAAATTTGTAAATTCTTCGAGAGATCGGTCCGTTCCCATTGCGGAGGGGAAATAGTCGAATTTCAAATTTCCGGAATCGTTTGAGACGATTTCGAATTTTTTGAAGTTCGAAGGGTCGAAAGAACCCCGAGAGGCCAGAAAATCATAAAATTTCGCCCCATTTCTCACGACGTGAAGACGAAAGGTGGTTCATACCCATTTTATTGAATTTGATCGGTAAGCACGAGGTCCTAGATAATTCACACGATTTTGAAACTTCATTTTCCGAAAAGTTCAACTCAAGACGATCAATTTAGCCCCTTATTCGTTCCGATACGATCGATACAGCCCGAGTTATCAGACTCCGAAGGAACACATGTGCGAAATTCAAGTTTGGAGGTTAGGCCTTGCCAATCTTTTGCTTCCGGAAGTTTGGATTCGCGGTGTTCTTCGTTCGAAAGTCTTTCCGATTGTCTATGTAGCAACTCTCTTCCTAGAAATTTGGAAATCGGCTAGAAATTCTCCGAGAGATCGGTCCGTTCTCATTGCAGATAGTTAATCCAGAGGATGAAGAAGATCGGAGATGACGAGTCCTGCGCCCGCAGATGCCTCATTCCCTGAATATACGTGTGCGTTATACCTAGTAAGTCACTTGTCAGTCCCGGGGGTTTTGGCAATGACGCCATTCCCCCGTATCCCGTGGGATGACATTGAGAGCAATAGTTTGTAGCCGGCTAGGTACAGCGAGAGTCAGTCAGTCAGTCTCTAGGATATAAAAGAGAGGGATAATTCCCAGGACATATGTGCAGACCTCGGCGATCCTCGTGCCTAGCGAAGAAAAGAGAGTTCCTGTGATTGCACCACCTCGTCTCTCCCCCTCGCGAATTCAAAATTTGGAACCCTTGATGAACCGCTGAAGGAAAAATCGGCACGGAGCATTTTTTCGCGCCTTTTTCGGAACCTGGAAGTGTGGATGCGCGAAAAATAGAAGGGGTGGGTACGGGAGGAGGCCGAGGACCAGGTTCGGGTCTCGTTTTAAGAGAGGGTGAATTTTAATGCGGTATAAATATACATAGGGCACGATATTAGCCCTTACGTGTCGTCGGACGAACTATATATGACACCTACGGAACGGAGGTTTTCTGCGCCGTAAGGGTGGGTAACGCTGCAGGCTCAATGGACAAACTGTGTTGCCACAGAATCCCGGGGGAATTGGATCATCCGGAGCCCATTCCCCCTTCCCCTGTATTCCCATCTCTTTTCTTCCCGCTCCACCATCCCCATCATTTTATAAATCACGACGTATTAATGGGCTGATGCCGATCCCGCTGCCCCACGGCATATGAGGATCGGGGAGCATCGGCGGTCTCGAAAAAGTGAAGGAATAGGAAGAAGTCATCGAGTAATTACTCCGGTCAGATGATCGAAACGGGGGGATAAAATTCCGCCGATTTTTCGCCCGAGAAAGAGAAAGACGTTTTAGGGGTAGTTGGGACTAATTTGATGACGGAATAGCGGTAGCCGTATAAGTCGGAGATATTGCGAGCGTAAAATAACAATAAAAGGGACCCGGCGACGTTTTCCACCCCTAGACGCGTTCGGGTAGCTAGCCGATGGAAAAATGACCGGAAATTAGAACCCCTTCGATATTTTTCGAGGTGAGAAATCGGCCGGGTCGAGGGATGAAAATGAAATGGAATGACCCGCCTCGTTGGCGCACGGACCGACGATATCGGGATCGTAAACCTGAAGCTCTGAGATGGCTCGATTAAATATTCCACCCCTGTAATGGGGAAAATTATAGAATTGATACTAAACTGAGACCAACTCGTTGGAATCGTGTGCTTTGGTAGGGCAAAGTCGCGAAACGAATGAAAAATCTTGATACCTGTCGGGGGTGTGTGTACGTATTTTATTATACCTATACGTACGCGGGGTTCTAGGATAAATTTAATTTAGACAGCTATTTATCCTCCCTTATCTCCTCGACCCTGCGCCGTAGGTTCTAGCCAGGCCACCATGGGCGACCCAGGGGTCCCCGGGGTAGTCTGGGTAATGCGTCTCAACCCCCTTCATCCCTACACTCTCCGGGTCGGTAGTTCTTCGAAGATCTGTCTGCCACGGCGTCATCAATCAGCCCCTCAGCGCGAGTTTCGCGTTTCGTTGCTCCCTTGAACTCCGCGCTTCTCGCAACCCCTTTTCCTTACTTACTTTACTCCGCACGCGCGACGGGGGTGCGCCATGCTCCGAATCCCCCGTTCCCCCCATTTTCTCCGGAAAATGGAAATGAAAAACAACACAAAAAAAAACACAAAAAAAACCTCCCCCTTTTTTTTCTCGCAACACGAATCCGAAAAATAGAACCAAGAGTAGCTCGTCCTCTACCTGTCGCGAACGTTGGTCCATTTTTTAGCCAATCCTAAGCAAAATAGTCGAAGAATTCCCGTTTCCCCGTGTCTCTCTAGGTGTTATACCGTACATATATACGTACGTACGTGTGTGTATATAATCGTATGTGTGTGTGTGTGTTCCCGCGCGCGGATATACCCATAGCTCGTATATCTCCCGCGGGTCCCGAGCCCCAGATCCTCCGCTTGCGTTGATGGCTCGCTCAATTTATATCAACGCGGGCTGAACCTCCTTTACGAGTTCCTCTCCCTCCCGCAGTTTTCCGGCACCCCAACGGCTCTGGTAGTACTATAACCGTCTGAACTTATCCTGGCGGGCGGGCGTTATCGGGGCGATAAAACGGAGGAAGAAAAGGTCGAATGTTGTAAATGTTTGAAAACAATAATACATGAGGATATAGTTGAGTTTATAAAAAGGCGAAAACGACGAGCGGTCGTGATTGTAGAAAGGCTTCGATGCTCCAGGTGCGCCCGGAGCGCCCACCTTTCGCCCTCCTGCAAAGGCAGATGGCCAGAGCGACGCGTGCGCCGGCCCTAATCGCGGGATGATTGATCAATTTTTAAAAAGCAATATTCTTAATTGACCAGATACGGTTATGCCCGTAGAGGCGCGGGGAAGATCTACGTCTAGGAAGAGCGAGGAGGCTCCCCGACTCGTGTATCGTTAGTCATCGAAAGGTGGTTCTGCGAGGGTATAGCTCACCGAGAGAACGGTTAGTGCCTATCCGGCTCTCTACCTACGCCCGAATCGATACACACCCGGTAAACTCGGTCTCGTCAGGCCTAGGCGTGCCTGCTAGCCGCTCACCTGGGACTGCTGTGATTTCCTGAAAGCGTGCAGCGTGTATCGCGCCGAGGTGATATGCGGAAGGGTTCGATGGGGGTGGAAACGACAAGCAAAAAAAAAAAAAAACGAAATAGGCTCGTCGCCTTCGGATCCGATCGAGGTTTCATAATTTCACGACGGCTCATCTAGTTCTGGCCTCTTTCCCTCGGAATGTGAGAAAAGATCGGGGAGGAAGGGAGCGTGTATCGCGCCGAGGTGATATGCGGAAGGGTTCGATGGGGGTGGAAACGACAAGCAAAAAAAAAAAAAAACGAAATAGGCTCGTCGTCTTCGGATCCGATCGAGCTTTCATAATTTCATGACGGCTGATCTAGTTCTGGCCTCTTTTCCTCGGAATGTAAGAAAAGATCGGGGAGCAAGGGAGCGTTACCCTCGCGGTAAATCGAGCATTGAGCGAGTCTACTTATATCCGCCTCTTTTCCTTCCATTATCCGTTTGTTCACCAGGCAGCTAACACCCTTCTTTCTCCCTCTCTCTCTTTGTGTGCACAAGATCGGTGGTGCCTTTTAGCCGGTGTTCACCCGTGAAATCAGTGCAACCGCTGCACCCACCCTTGTGGAGATTTGCGGCGTAGTGAGGGTGGCGAGAGAAGGGGAGGCCCTGACTTTCCCCGGCGCGACACATACGCCATTAGGAATTCTAATTCCTGTACGAAAATCGGGGAGAAATTTCTTCCCGCATTTTACCCCTTACCCCGGAAGTAAGCGACGGTTTCAACGGATATACAACCCCGCGGATTCTCTCGCAGCACATACATCCAATTAACCGAACGTAATCCTACGCCCTTCGCTGAGGCTGTACCACCCCGCCTCGCCACCTTCGCCAGGTATAATGCACTAATTTACGACTTTATACACCGACCTACGTCCACCTAGAGGCGTATACCGTATCGGTACGTTAACGGCGAAACTGTCCGTCCCGTTCCACCCCCGCGTACATGTGTACGTTCGTATGGTTACAAATTTCACCCTCTCCCTTGTTGTGATTACTTGCACCGCGCAATACGGGTCAGCGAGCCGGGGGTTGGTTTCTCTGTTTGCCCTATGGGGGTGTGGGGTTCTCCGAGACCGCAGACGGCTTTGCATGCGATATCAATAAATCACGCCGCGCCACCGACGGCTTTTAGGGGTCGACTCTCCGGCTAGATGGCTCGGCTCGGGGTGGACGAGGGTGTTTACAGGGTGCAAAATGAACCGCATATCACGCCGTTTACTCCCGACTGTTTTATCCCGTTCTTAGAATTCCGCCCCCGCATCCCCCTGCCCCGATTAAAACCACAGGAGGAGCTGACCTCGCCCCTTTCTTCTTTCGTCTCCGCAGGTCTGGTTTCAGAACCGTAGAGCGAAGTGGAAAAAGCGGAAGAAGACAACGAACGTGTTCCGTTCGCCGGGAGCCCTGCTACCATCCCACGGACTTCCACCTTTCGGTTCTATGAGCTCGGCTGCGGAACTTTGCGGAGCAGGGATGTTCCACGCGCCAACGGATCGATGGGGAATGGGTCCAGGTCAGTGAGGAATGAAATTAGCCCTGAAACCCCGATTACGAAATCTCAGGAAAATAATTTCCACCGCAACTCCAAAATTCATCCCTCGTTTTCTCGTTTCTTTCCCGGACACCGAAAACCCAGGACTCGGTCAACTCGGACAGGGCGGTATGGGAATGGGAGGCTTCGGCCAAAGTCTGGGCCAGCTTAGTCAGCAAGGCGGTGGCGGTCTCGGGTCAACCCTGAGTCTCAGCAATGCTGGTCTACCGATTAGCAGTCCGTCCCAAACCGTCTACCAAGCTAGCTACGGGCTGAATTCCTTGGGTGAGTTTGCCATCGTTATACAAAAATTTCTCCAAAGTCAATTCGCACAGCCTCTTCCCTTTTTTCTTTTTTTCGTCATTCATTCATTTTTTGTCTCACCCTCGAGGGGTTCGGTTTCTCTTCCAGAGTCCTTCAGGACTCTTTGGACATACACACACGTCATCCTTTCTTTCCTCGAGTTGGGACAAAAAAATGGAAGAAGAGAAAATAAAAATAAAAATAATGTTAACTGCCGAGTAGTCGAAACTCTCGGATATATATTGTGGATGAAAGAAGGGTAGGGATGGATAGGTGTGTGCGGGTACGTATCGCGTGTATACTAGACGGTTGCACCGTGTTCCGAGGCGTAATGGTAAGCACACAGCCGGAGAGACCTCGCACCTAGGTGCGATCGCCTTGAGGTCTGACTGTGCAAACATATAATACGAAACACGAACCGAACCAACTCCTTTTACGTTTCTGTCTCAAATTCTTGAACTCTTGAATTCTCGAATCACCACCTCACCTCGCTCCGCCGTCTTCGCTCATATACCTGACGCATATACAGAGTCCCGCTCGTATCGCCGTCGGGTAAAATAGTGGAGAAAGATCAAACCACGCAAGTTTCGTGAAATAGATAAATAAATAAATAAATTGAAATAGCGAAAAAAATGAAATAAAAAATCTCCTAAATTTACGCGATTTCTAATCTATTTTTAACACCCGTAGATATATAAACTATCGCTCTCCGTCTCGTATAAAGACGAATTCTGTATACGGGGCATTCCACGCCAAATCGACGACTTTTGACCCCCGACCCCTTCCGATTTGGCCGAAACTTTTGTTTCTTTTTCTACCCCACTGAAAACGTTTCTCAGAATTTTTTCAAATTTTTTTTTACGCAACCGACAAAAAAATGGCTCTTTTTTTTCGAATAGCCACAGCTTTTTCAAAAGTTGACTCATCGGGACGTTTTTTTTTTAAATTGTTGGTTTTTGAATGTACTTTGCGAAAAAAAAAATTGAAAAAAATTATTTAAAATCCCCAGCTGAGTTAAAAAAAGAATTTTGTTTTCAGTTGATTAAGAAAATTGGAAAACGAAGAAACACCATTCCGCAAATTTCTGAAAAAACGAAAAAAAAAATTAAAAATGGTAATCATCGAGAAATTTTCGTTTTTTTCCGAAAATCTAAAAAAAAACGTTGAAGATAGGGCTGAATGATCTTCTTATATTTTTTCTTCAAAAGTACATTCAAAAACAAAAATTTTTTAAAATAAAACTTTCCGATAAGTCAATTTTTGAAAAAGTTATGGCTATTTGAAAAAAAAGAGCCATTTTTTCTTCGGTTGGGTAAAAAAATTCGAAAAAATTCTGAGAAACGTTTTCAGTGGGGTGGAAAAAGATAGAAAATTTTCAGCCAGATCGGAAGGGGTCGGGGGTCAAAAGTGGCCGAATTGGCGTGAAATGCCCCATATATACTACATAAATATACGAGATGAGTAAAAAAATCTTCGCGTCTCGTTACACGTGTATATCTATAAACACGAATTTTTCACACATGACGGTAATGATCTTTGGATGAAAATTCGTCGCACAAGGTGACATTCTCGGTTGGGGGTGAAAAAAATTCGTCTGGAGATGGAAAGGGATCGTGAAAAGGAGAGAAAAACAAAAAAAAACCGCTCGCAATTAATATCGAGTCAGAATGCCCCATATATACGTATCTATGTATATTATACACACACAACAGTGCATATAACACAACTTTACGCACGGAGTGGCTGGCAACGTACCAATTACCATACATTATCGCCACGTATAGAACGCGCAACTTGTTTGCAATCGTAACTTAAGGAATAATAATAATAATAAGAAGAAGAATAATAATAAGAAAAAAGAAAAAAATTTCCTCGTTTCGAACGTTCTATATACACGTATTTATATAATACTATATATTATGTATATTAGGGTGATTAAAAAAAAAACGGAATTTTTTTTTCTTCCAAACAGGTTCAAAAGTTTCATTTAGGTATAAAAATACGCCCGTTAAAATTAGAGCTCTTAATATTAACATTAATATTAATACATTCGTATTTAAATAACACTGGAAAATTTGTTTCTGCTTCTTATGATTTTTATAACTAGCTAACGATGCGTCATACAGAAAATCTACAAACATATTTTTGCAGGGAATTGTATGCTTCACAAAAAAGGTCTCCTACACTTTTTCGATAAACTTAGCCATTCAAATGATATTCGAGTTCAAAGAACCACCTCCTAATATTAATATTAAGAACTCAAATCTTGACAGGCGTATCTTTACAACTAAATGAAACTTTCGAACCTGTTTGGAAAAAAAAAAAAAAAATTTCGAATCACTCTAATATATATTATAATAAACTATAGATCGAGGAGAACAAGAAAATATCGATGATACGTATATAGGCTACACGAGGAGAGAAAAAAAAAGAAATTGACAAAAAAAAATAGAAAAAAAAATAGAAGAAATTGTATATACTATGTATAGAAATAAGTGGCATAGCGCACCCGCTTTTACGCGGCGTCGGGTTCGCGTAAGTGTGTACGTGTATAGCCGGAGAGCTCGTCTCGCTCGGTAACTCGATGGGTAAACAGTTTTTAGAGCGTATCTTATTTTTCGTTTTTCAACGATGATTAGCACTCCGGTACCTCGGTAAGGTGAGGTAAACCGATGCGAGGTGAGGTACGAGTCGAGAAAAGGAAATATTCCGAGGCACGTACGTGTATATACGCACGTATTACGCACACGCGAGCTGTACGGTACCTCGTCGGTTATACGGAGGCTTAGGCATCTACTAGGCCTACTGCTTACTACACCTTACACCTCACGGCTGCTACTCCCGGCCCGATTGTATCGACTGACTCTCTACCGATGCAAACAAGACTCTATGAGGTGTGAATTAAGACATTTCAAAGTGCCCGGTGTAAGATATGAGTACTGCACACCGCGATACCCCATCATACAGTAACCGCAGGGAATTATAAAAGCGACCGGTTAATAAAGCGTCTAGAAACTTACTCCTTTTTTTTTTTTTTTTTTTTTCTGTTCCTTTTTTTCCCCTTCCATTTTCCACACGATTTAACAAACATTCCGAAGCTCGGTGTCGTAACGTATATACATACGTGATTAATACATGACTCGTATGATCTTCCGTCGTTTGAGGGAAAAAACAATTATCTCGTTTCTAATATCTGAAAGACTCGGAGCGTTTTTTTATTTATTTTTATTTTGTTTTTCTTCAAGTCCCGTGCAAACAATTAATTTTTTATTTTTTTTTTATTCTTTCTACCGAAACGCAGGCTCCGGGAGTCGTGTAAACGGAATGTACTCGGGGGCGGGTTTTTCAGGTTCCGTTTTAGAGACTCCTGTGAGTTTTGTACAGGGAATGGGTAAAGGAGAGAAAAGGTTGCTCTGTAGTGTCATAGAGACGTTATAGAGGATCATAAACACCTTGTGGGGGCGATACGGGCCCACCGGCGTTGCACAAAGCTATGAGGCACCGACTTCCCTATGGTCGGCTGGCTAGCTCTCTCCACCGTGAAACGAACCGATCATTTTACGATCCTTTAGTTTCGGTAGCTGCGCGGTATAACAATATACCGAGATCGTACCGCGGTGGTAAACGATTTCGGGAAAAGGAAAAAAAAGAAAAAAAAATTCCCAACGCGAATATAAGGGATGGATTCGATCCTCCCGCGGACGAACCCTTTCCGAAAACGAAAAGAATTCATCATATGCATTTTTCTCCAATTTCCCCCCCAAAAAAAAAGAAAAAAAGAAAACAGGTTCATCTCATACATGTATTTGTATACGTAAATTGATTTTTTGTATAGGCGGTGTCCACGTCTCGGCGTCGCGGGGTTCTCCGCCGGGTGGTTCGGCCGTGGTCGGTGGTCAGCCAGGTAGTTTGGGTCCGGGTTTAAACTGCGGTCAAGGTTCCCCAGGGGCAGCTTCCGGCGGGGGTGTATCCTGCGTCGGTACAGACGGAAGTGGCGAGGCCACCGACTGGCGGGGTGCACACAGCATCGCGGCGCTACGACGCCGGGCATCCGACGCCTCCCAGCAACAGTACAGCCCACAGCCTCCGCCGCCTGGACCACCTCAGTACGCCCACGATCTCGAGTACAGTTCGGTATACTAGAAGCAACACCCCGCAGCTCGCCATCGTCGGGCCTAATTTTTTTTTCTTTTTTTTTTTTTCTCTTTTCTAGTTTCTTTCTTTTTTTTACACCATTTTTCTTCTTTTCCCTTTCCTTCTCTCTCTCTTCTTCGTCTCACCCTCGAAGATAAACGCAATTCGTCACGAGACATTCGTATACTATAGGTGTGATACGAAGTTCCACGATCTTACTTTCCTTTTAGTTCGCAAAAAATTTTTATTTCACAGTCTGCTCGGTTTTCGTTTTTTTCGTTTTTTCTTGGTATCCTTCCTACTCGCAATGGGCGAAGTGTACGCGAGGTTGCCGGGCTAATTGGAACGAGGCATTGTAAATAGAGTCAAGAATACAATTATTTAAGGATAATTATCTTCAAAATCGTACATATATATACTATATAGGTATATGTGGCATACCTTCGCATGTACACCTGTACGTGTAATAACGATAATTGTTGTTGTTGTTGTTGTTATTGTTATTATTATTATTATTATTGTAATTTCAATGAATAACTAATAATAATAATTTGCAACGATAAATCGCATATGGGTATATTATGGCAAAAAGAAAACCCGCGTTGAATTATTATATTAACATCTTGAACTGAATTAACGAATGAATTATTAATAATAATAATAATAAGAATAATAATAATGATAATGATAATAATATGAAATGATAAATAATAATGACAGCAATCTACGAAAGAGATTGTAAATTATCGTAATTTCGAGATGAGAAGAAATAAGAAACACGACGAAGAAGGAGAAGAACGAGAGACGGAAAGAAAGATCGGAAGATGAAAAGAGAGAGAGAGAAGAACGTAAATAAAAAAAATAACGAAAATTGATAAACCGTGTCTACGCGATTAAGTTAATTAACGATAAGTTCAAAAATTGATCTACCAGATACTTTATATATATATATATATACATATATATAAACGTGTCCCGGATAAACGAGAATACCCCGATATGCATTATGTATAACTATCCAATATTATTATTATTATATGTATATGTACATGCATTTATATATAAATATAATATATTATATATTATATTATATCAAGCTGCATAGAATGTTTCATCGTTGTCATACTAAAATATCAGCTGTATGACTATATAGGTATAATGATATCAGTAATTTTTGTAAATAAATATTGATTGAATAATTAGATAATAATAACAATAATAATAATATACGTCAAACACGTCAGGGGTAAGTATATAATATATTATATACAATACAACGTATAAATATAATTCGTAAGCAACAATAATAATAATAATAATAATAATGATGATATTATATCGATAATTATTATTGATCAAAAATCGTATAAAAGAACGAGAGAGAGAGGAGAAAAAAAAAGAAGAAAACAACAACAACAACTAAGCATCATTGCGAATAATAAAATAAATAAACGATCGATCATATTGTACGATATATATACATATATATATATACATATATGTGTATATATGTGTCGTAGAGAGGACATACGAGTATACTTTGATATTGTGATATTTTCGGGTACGTCGGATTATTTTTTTCAATCGGTACCCACCGTACGAATATATTGCAGAACGAGGAAAACGTAATGTTAATAAATAATAATAATATTAATGATAATTATAAAATAGTAATAAGTTAATTTAAACCGTGTTGACAAGACTACTCTCGTCGTCCTGCGCGGTGTATATTATAATATTGTAATTCATATATTATAATATAAATATATATATATATAGTATAGTAATTATTATTATTATCATTCTAGTTACGAATTTATCATTAATAATAATAATAATAATAATAATAATAATAATATAGATATTATTATATAAATATATGATAATTATTAAATTAGACAACGTTGATAATTTAATATTAATTAAATATTACTAGGGTATTAGGTAGTTATATCTATCGATGTAATAATAAACTACCAACGCGTATACGATTTTTAATGTACAAAATATTATATTATATACTATATATATATGTATATATATATATTATATACCGTAATACATGACTCCGCGTGTACGGGGCTAGAGACACTGTGAAATCGGAGCACGGTTTTGCATACCTTGTGGAAAAACCTGGCGATTTCGTACCAAGCAAAAATTCGAGGGTCTCGTAGTTTTCAAATTAGAGCGATTCAAAGTTCTGACCAATAACGAGGCGCGAGTGATCGCCTCCTATTGGCCGCCGCCGGCGGAACCGTTACAAAACTTTGGAAGGCTCCAGTTCGAAGACCGCTAGACACTCGAAATTTTCGATTTGACAATATCGCCGCGGTTTTCAACGAAGAACACAACCGTCGGTGAAATATTAACGTATCTCGATTTTTTTTGAATATCGAACGCCGTGTAATAGATTTTTTTTGTTCTTTTTTTCTCTCTCTCTTCGTTTCACGAGGTTTTACTCGCCCTGTACACACCTATCAGAGCACGTATTATAAACTATGATCCGCGGTCGCGTTGCTATAATAAAAATAGATCGTAACGTCGAACTTACGTGCGCAGAAGTATTCATTATTTACATACTTATCGTATGTATGAGTAATACGTATACACATAGGTACATACGTCATACGCGTAACAGACGTTTAAGAGAAAATATTTCAGGTACTGAAATCCACGACGATCAAAGACGAGGACGAGGTAACAAGTAAAATCAAAAAAAAAAAAAAGAAAAAATACGAGGACTTCCAAAAATCAAAATCTGACGATTATTTTCATTTTTTTTTTTTTTTGGATTTAATAGAAAATTAAAATTCGTTTTTATTCTTCTTGAAATTCCTGCAATCATTCGAGATTTTTTTATTTCTGATTCGATAATCGGTACTGTTAATTATATCGACTATTTGGAACCCCTCCTCGTGTTGATTTTCGAAAGATCTTCTCAAATTCGATGATTCTAGAATTCGAGATTGGAAGAAAGAAAAAAAAAAAAAATCGTTAGCTTCGCGTACTACGACGTAGTTATTATAATAGGTGATGTGAAGTGACTATTCGGTATTAGATTAAAAGTAAAACTTAAGAAAATGAACAAAAAGACAAAAAAAAAAATGAAAAAAAAAAGATGAAAAAATGAACAAAAAAAATAAATAAATAAAAATAAAAACGAGGAAGGTGTGGATCGAGAAGAGGAAGAAAAAAGCTAGAAGAGAAGAACAAAAAAAAAACTATATGTAATAAATGGACAGACAGAGTGTGGCCCTGATGCGGCAAAGGATATCTGGAAATTTTAAGTTTACATCGTTGTATAGTTGTGTATAGTCAACTGAGTGTGTATAAAAAATAAATCATTATCAAAATATATATATATATATACCCGGGTGGGTGACGATTAATAATTAGTACACAGCAACCCCATCCGCATCCCCTCGGTCCCCCGATAAATTTATGACAAGGGAAGTAAAAGGAAAAGAAAGAAAAGCGAAAAAAGCGAAATATAAAGAAATAAAAAAACAGAAACGGAGAATTAATTGAACTACATTTATCCTTATTATATGTATTAAGATATCGGCTGTATGTAATAATTACACCCAGAGACGGATGATAGGTATATGTATGTATAGCGTCTGGCAAATTGACAAATATTAGCTTTGGGATCCGGGCCGTGCAAGGATCAATTTATTTTTAAATCTGATCCGAAAACTTTCGCGCGTTTCGCTGAGCGTTAATCATACGGACAAATAATAAGTTTACTTATGACATATAGTATAATATGTATGTAGGTATGACGTTGCGTTATATTCGCGGTGTATACGTATCCCAGTTATCGTTCACGTTGCTATGTATTTAGTCCGAATAGAAAAAGCAAAAACAGAAAAAAAAATAAAAAATAAAAAACGGACACTGTATCCGAAACGGTAATATATTTTGTATGGTATACGTAATTTTTCTTTCTCTCTTTTTTTCGTTTTTTTTATTTCATTTTCACACCGTATCATTTGTTTATAATAATTCATCTTATCATTCGTTTATTACCTGTTAAATTTCCGACAATATTTCAATTATTGTATATATATATATATATACATATATATAATATGTAATATATATATGTATATATATTATATAAAGTATATGATACAAAGACCAAAAAAGTTTTATTGAAAATATACAATATTTTTCATAGTCATTATTATTTATTATATATATATAAATATATATAATATATATATGTATAGACGTTGGTTTATTTTTTATTTTATTTTATTTTTTTTAACACGATGATTATTATATAAATTATATACGATATTTACCATGTACAGCTGGATATTGGCCCGCATTTTTGAATCTCGGATTTACTATCGAACGGTTCGTTATATCCCCCTATCTGAAAGACAAATAAATAAATAAATAAAGATATAAAAAAAAAAACCAAAACGATTTTCTAATTTCGTCAAGAAATTTTTTCACGCGAATCACTTATACATCGTATCCATACCGTTCGAGAGTAAACATGCTCGACAATGATTATTGTTATTACATATTCTTATTATTATTGTTATCAATATTATAGATCATATACGTTACAATTTGTGAATAAATTAATAATGATATACCTATTTGTATACAGGAAAGAGGTATATAGGCCGAGTTTGAATATACATAGGTAGGTACGTGTTATAATTGACAGGAACGCGCGGATTAGATTGATTTATCGAAGTTGTAGGTATAGCACGGTGCAGATTGAATTCGAGGATATATACTTCGTAGTTAGATCAGAGTCGTTCGACAGTCCGAATATATGAAATACGGGTACTTTTCTATCGTGCCAGAGCCGTAGAATCCAATGATCTAATTAGTTGTTTAAAATCGAAAGACACGTGGGCAAAAAAACGGCCTAAAGTCCCGAGGTGGACCTCGATCCACCCGCCCCATCCGCCATTACAGCGTGAGCATGACTTCTAGTTTACTGTATGGTTTCGCGATTCAAAAATAGTTTTGATGATAGAAAAATATGTAATGCATAAAATGAAATCAACCCCCCCCCCCCCCCCTCCCCCCCTCCTTGGCAAATCGTCGACAGTTTTCTTTAACATTAAAAGCTGCAAGTAAAGTACAAGACAGACGACGTAGTATTTTTCTTAAATGCTATTTTCTACACGATTACTAACAGTATTATATATAATATTATAATTAGTCACCGCGATATATTTCGACAATTAATATATTTGATATATTTTCGCCATCATGGATTTCGTCATGTTATTTATATTTATGTTTATATTTATATTTATACTTATACTGTAATAATAATATATTTTCAATTATTACAATACTTATAAGTTGAGATTTTTAAGAATAAAAAAAAAATGGTCATATAAAGATGAAAAAATCGATCGAATTTTGACTTTTTTTTGTCTGAAAAAAGGAATAAAATAAAAAATAAATAAAATAACACATTTTATATTATTTTAGTGAGATTGTTTTCGTCGTCGGACGTTTCGGGTTCTGTATTAAGTTTGCTAAAGTCTCTTGTGTTTGGTCTTTTGTCAAAAAACTTTTTTCCTCCTTTGCTCTTTCTTGATTCGAGTAGATTCGAAAGTTTGAAATTTTCTCTTCTGTCCGCAGACTCCCATCGCATACCGCGACGCATTGTCAACATCAAACAGCCTGTAAAATAGTAAGATAATAATGACGAACTATATACGTCGATCTTTCAGCCTGCTAACGCCATCTACCATATCATCTTCGATAAGGAAAATCAATTGATTAAGAAAATAATTAAAACCAGCGATTGGTAAGGCGAAACGCTTCTTACCGATCGACAATAATCCATCTTCTCGATCCGATGGTAATTGGACGAAAATATCGATCGGTAAGGAAGCAGATTTCGAAATATCAAAGCCAGGAAATTATAAATTTTTCGAAATCTCAAAAATTGCAGAGGCGAAATATGATAAAATACAGAAATAATGTTAAAGGGCAGAAAAAATGCGAAAATAACGAAACGAAACAGAATAAAATCAAATATGCATATATTTTTGCGTTTCTTCTCTCTCTCTCTCTCTCCTTGATATTCGATTCCTCGCACGATTCAACAAAAAAGATATGTGATTAAAATAATTAAAATAATTAAAATAATAATAAATGATAAATAAATAAAGCCTAGCTGCAAATCGACGTGCCATGTAAAAATATACATGAAATAAACTAAAACAATACGATAATCAATAATTCCCCTATTTCGTCTAATTCTGTTGTATCAATTTTCTGAAATCAGGATCCGCCTCCTGATCCTCATAGTCAAGATAATGAACTCTACCTCTTTTACGGCATCTGGCAACAATAGCAGCTATAGCAACGCAGAGAGCGACTAAAACCACAGCCGCTGTAACGAGCGATAATATTATCGTAGTAGCTGTGACGCCGCTCTCGTTACGACTCAGCCTCTCTAATTTACTGTCAGGATTCACCAGGCTCGCATCTTTCAACGGCATCGATTCGTGGGACAACTGAGGCTGCAGAGAAGAACGAATCCCCGTCGCGGGGACAGAATCCACCACTTTGTTCACATTGTGGAGCAAAAGTATCGACGAATTTGTTTCTAGAATAAAAATTTCGTTACAAAATCGGTGGACGAACTCTTCGATCAATCTGTTTTTCTTTTCTATAAGCGCCGATTACCTTGCGAAAACCTGTAAATCCTGTACGGATCTAATTCCACAATGTAAATAGACTTTCCATCGGTCGAGACAGCGATGTCGTGTGGTTTTTCCATGTCTTTAGCAGGGACGAACTGTGCCTGAAGTAATCCGGTGTTGATATCTATGACGAAACCCCTGACGTGTGCGCTGTGTGAGCTAAACTCCTTTCCGTTAACCAGATAGAGTTTCTCCCTGGCGTAAGAGACGCTGAATATCCGACTCCCGATCAAAGGGTGTCTGTACTCCTTGTGGAAAGTCCCGTTGTTAGAATGGAAGCATAATATTCTCCCGTTTTCTCTGTCGGCGACAAATACGAAGTCCAATTCCTCCGCCAGAGCCAAAGCATGTGGGACCCAGAAGGCATTCATGGGCTGTGGCGAGCCGAAGAGTTTCTCTGCGGAAGAAAAAATACTGTGACGTCTGTTTGGGTCTAAAAACAAAGAAAACAGTCAAGAGGGCTGCCGTTCTACCTTGGAAGACCCACTTTCGACCCCAGGTCAGTATCCTCTCCCCCTTTTCGTTGAATTTAATAATCCTCGAGTTGCAATATCCGTCGCTGACAAAGAAGTCCCCATTTTTCTGCACGGCGACTGCGGTGGGTTTGCAGAATCTATTTTTATCGTTGCCAGGGACAAAGGGATCGCCCAAACTCAGAGCCGGTTTCACGGCGCTCGGAGCAGTGGCGTTATTCTCAGCCTTGGCTTTCAGCTCCGCCTCGACATCTTTGGCGTTGAATTTGAAGACCTGATGCATCCCGACGTCCGTGATCCAGTAATTTCCTAAATGATCTATAGTCAGGCCGTGGGGAAGATAGAACAGACTTCCACCCCACTCGCCGATCTTCTCTCCGGCGCTGCTTATCACGACTACGGTATTCTCTCGCACCGGGCCCTGCTCCCGGTCGAATACTTCGTTCAAATCGAACGACCCTGTGTCCCAGATTCTAGAACCTCTGTGAAACACCACGACGTTGCCCTTAGGGTCTAGCGAGACTGCGGACAGTTGGCCAAACTTTATTCCCGCGGAGGGCCATTTCTCGTCCCATGTTATACCTGCGGAAAAGAAAAGCGGTTTAATAGGAGATGGGATCTCGTTTTATCGGCTGAAAGAATGCTTTTTCATTGTTCTAGTCGATTTTTTCTCCGTAACGAAAGAACGATGACCGTTTTTCGCTCCGTTTTAACATACTGGGGTCTAATTCCTCGGGAAGAATGACCGGAGCCGGGGTGATTTGGCCTTTCGAGATTTCTCTGTTTGGTAACGACGCCTGCTGCGGTCCTTTGTCCGATTCGTCGTTGTCCGGGTATTCGGCGTACTCGTTATAGCCGAACTTGGTTTCCGGTAGGTAGGGCGTCTTCGGCTGTTAAATAAACGAGAATTAGAAGAGAATAGGGGGAATAATGAGTTCGAAATTTTGTTTTTTCGAATATGGCGATTCTCGAAAACGGGAATTTTTGCCGTGCGAAAAAGGAAGAAAAAACAATACAGAAACGACTGGAGGGGTCGACAACTCTTTACCTGTGGATTTCCTAGCGGCAGAAAAGAAGTCTGGAATGACGAGCGAGCCGATATCGCGATTACGAACAGCGTCGCGTAGAGGGGGATCGCGTGGCGTTTGACATCACGGAGGAATAACATCGCGAACGCACGGATGAGGTGGGTAATAATAACAACGAAAACTTCGGAACTGAACGAAACAGGTTTAACGACGTATGCTAATCGAGTGATGTCAACAACACGTGTCGTCGTTCTCGGTATCGTTACCGTCGTCGTCAATGCTTCTGTACAATACGTAGGAGTTGTTGGAGTTCAAAGCTTTCCCCATTCTATGCGGTTTTCTTTACTTATTCTCGCTGCTGTATGGACGAAATTTATGCGGTTATTTACAGCCGGTAGATTTCTAACGGAACATCGTGGATCCTGTTTCTTTATGTACCGTTGTCACAATATTTATTGTTGGAAATAGTTATTGTTGTGTTTTTATTTCGTTCTTCGTGTCCGTTGGCAGGCTTGGCTATACGCGAATTACGGGAATCGTTAAGAAGCGCATGGTGGCAATGGCAGTGATGATATTTTATACGATTTATCTTTTGTTGTTTAGAATAAGTGTATTTAACAGGTGGCATACGATGAGAGCGAGTGTGCAGCTGCTGTGTGACGCGACGTGGTAAGGTTGACGCGGACGCGGACTTTGGATATACGGAGGGTACGCATGAGACGCGATATATCTAACGACGCGAGATCGTGTAACATACCCGGAGAGAATTCACCGATAGGAATAGCTAGACAGAGAAAGTTGCTAGATCGTAGACTGTGATTCAGGGGAATCCCTGGGGAAAATTAAGCCGAATAGATAGATGGCAGGAATTGTTTAGCAGAGAACTGATATCAAGGTCCCTCTACTTTGATCTGCGGACGAAATTCGGTCAGAATTTAAATTATGAAAGAGTTATGATAAAATATCTCTCGCTGGGGATCTCGGAATGCACTTGTGTCATATTTTCGTTAGAGTTTTACTTTTCCTGATCGATGTACGCGATTACCGAGGCTCAATTTTGCAGGGAGGATTCGCGCTAGTTTTTCAAATAAAGGTGCAAAGAAAACGAAGTAATATTGCGGGGAAAAAGAGTCAGGGTAAAATGTCTCTTTCTCCTTTCAACATTGGAGTAAATCCCCTTCTCTGCGGGATTCCCCGAGGCGTGATGTGTCCAGTTCCTGCGAAATGGTTAGACACACGCGATTCGTACCAGACGCGGACCTTCCTATTCAGACTCCAGAAAATCCTGAACGATGGCGCCAGTCTGTGGTACAACTAAATACACCACGTATATAGGTATGCACACCCATATATCATCTGGTAGCTATTTACAATATGATACATAGCGTCGCGTCGGTTTGCGGGATGCGATCATACCTGCAATTTCGGGATAAAAATTATCCCGATGATTTTATCAGCATTCGATCGATACAAGGACTCGTGATGAAAAATGAATTTCACCCGCGTGCAGTTTCGATTAGATTATAAGTAATCTAGTCCTATAGTTCCGTTTCTAGCGGATGAAATTGAACAAATTTGGGAAATAAAAAATCTCAGGCTTTTCATTCATCATCTCGATAGCTTACGAGCAGCGTCTTCAGCTGTATCCATATTCGAAGGTCCGAAAAAGGTTCGCAGCTTCTTGCGGTGTAATTCTGCAGTAGATAAGTCGAAAGCCACGCGGATGCATTGATTTCTGGGTATCTATATAGGTATAAGCATGTGATGCTGCATCCCCGCCTCGCTAGCTGGCTCGAGGAAACCTGAGGTCTAGTAAAAAATCGGAGTAACAGGAAACTGTAGGAGTCGGATCACGCGCGATAGTCTCTTATATGCATATATCTATGTAAATACACACATGTATATATTCGCTGTCCCAAACTCTATATCTTCGACCATTTTCGCCCCCTTATATATATATATATATATATATATATATATAATCTAACCTCCCTTAAGCCCACCCCGTGTCTCTAGTTCACATCGTGTTTCGGTCGAAGCGTTTACGCCTCTGTTTCACATCGATGACCCTATACAAAGATATAGTCAGCCCTTTTTCGTAGTTACCGCAAAAATCGAAAATTCAAAATCGAAAAATGACAGACCTGCATCGTTAGGGATGATCCTATTCATTTTTTGCATACAAATGCTGACATTGTACATGAAATTTGGAGGATTTATTTATACAGGGCGATTCACAAATAACCCCGATTTTTTTATCGGCGGACAGGATTCCTCGTCCAATTCCAAGGAGAAATTTCCCTTACCAAAACTTCGAGAGTTTTATGGTTTTTGGATTAGCCAAGATTTTCTCCGACAATGACGGCTCAACTCTGTCGATCTAATAGGGCGCTAGGCGCACTATGCATAGCCGCTGATCCCGAGGTACGGGACGCTCGAGCCGGCACTGTATCGCGCTCGCTGATTGGTCGGAAGAAAACCTTCTATAATTCCGAAACTGTAGGACTCTCGGAATTTTCGTAAAGGAACTTTACTCTTAGAATTTGATAAGGAATCTATAGAAGCCGATTTACTTTCTGGATCAGTTATAGTTCTGAATCTGCCGATCTTTTCGTCAACTGGGCTCCAAAATTGTCTGATATAGAAATAGAATAGGAATCGGGAGTTTTTCCGGTTTCTAAAATCGTTGGCGATCCATTATGGTACAGATATCGCAATTCCTCGGCGCGGAGGCATTTTTCGAGAATCTTTCCACGAAACTCCTCGATTCTCGCACAGGCGTATATAGATTTTTGGAAAAGCTATACGATAGATCGTTTCCATTATCGTTATAGTGTAGAAAAATCGTCTTCACGTAGATATATGCTGTAAATAAAGTATATACAACGTATAGGTGTACAGTATATACTCTACCCTATGTACCCCGCTATACATATAGTCTCAGAATTTGGTTGATATAGAAGAGGGGGTGAATAGAGGTTCGCGAAGCATGAGGAAAGAGGAAAGAGGAAAGAGGAAAGAAGAAAGAGTAACGAGAGAGAAAGAAGGGTAGTGAGTAGAGGAGAGGCTAGACATGCGCCGAAGAGTCGTATTGATCTCTCAGCTAGTGAGGGAGTACAGTTCGGTAACGATTCTCCCTCTTGCGGCGGGATAGCGGCGTGGCATGTTGCGGCGAGGTGCGAGGCGAGGCAAAGCGAGGCGACTGCTCCCTGTTCCCTGTTTCCCTCCCACATCATCCCTTCATGGTCTGCATGGACTCTCGCGTACCACACACACACACATACACATATATCAATACATAGATATACCCTGCGTGGATATAGCCGCCCGTCAGGGTGGTAGATGTGAGAGAAAGAGAGAGAGAGAGGGAGATCGGGGAGTTTCGATTTCGTAGGAGTATGAAGAGGGAGATTTCAGAGAGAGAGAGAGAGGAAGAGAGAGAGAGATGCGAAAGGGAGAGAATAGGGTAGTGAGGAAGGGATGCCGGGAGAGTAGCCGGCGTCAGGCCACATCGCAGTTCGGGTTGGTTGGTTAGTTGGCTGGTTAAAATCGTGAACCAGTCAAGTCAGTCAGTCAGTCAGTCCAGCGTTGGTCGCCGACCAGGGCGCCAGTCCCCTGCACCTCACCTGCGAGGTTAGAAATTAATAAAGATAAATAAATAATAATAATAATAACAATAACAAAAAGAAGAAAAGTTGAAAAAAAAAAATTTTTAATTAAAAAAAAATTAAAATAAAAAATACTAAAGAAAAAAAAACTCTAAAAGGGGGACGAAAGAAGAAGGAACGGTTGTTGTAATAATATTAATAATAATAATAATAGTAATAATAAATAATAATAATAAAATCGCAGGTGTTAATCGGCGGCTGCTGTATTATACTATACTATACCTATATGTTACGTAGTATATGCGATGCAAAGATAATAAAATTTGAGAAAAGAAGGAAAACAAAAATCTCACAATCAAGAGTTATCTTCTCGAACAGCAGCAGCAGCAGCAGTGTCTTTAGTTTTCGAATCTTAAAATACCACGGGGGTTGTTGTAAAAGATTGTAACGTATAAGAACAAAAAAAAAAAACAGAAAAAATAAAAAACAAATAGAGGAACAGTAAGAGATCGGAAGGAGTCTCGAGGAACGCGTGTATCGCGAAGAAAACAGAATAATAGAAAGAAAAAAAAAGCGAGAATAATTTTGATTTCCTTTCCTTAAATTTTTTTTTTTTTCTTTTACGTTCGTTTTCGTTCCGTCGTCTTCCGCCCCCTTTCTCGATCCCTCGCCCGTTTCTTCGTTTTGAAATTTAACCACCCCAACATCCCACCCCATCGCCCCATCCCAAAGAGTTAAATATAGAGGAGGAAGAGAAGAGACTCGTGCGATAAAGAGGAACGCGAGGGGTGGAGGGAAAGAGAAAGAGATAAGGGAAAAAGGAAAAGAGAAGGAAGGAAGGAAGGAAGGAAAGGGCAAGGAGAAATAAATAAATAAACAAACAAATAAAGAAAAAAAAAAAAGAAAAGAACAGTAGTGGAGGAAGAAAGAAGAAGAGGAAGAAAAGTTTAAAGTGAAATGCGGTTACGTAACCCGCACGATCATGTCGACGATTGTTTGTACCGCGTACTACTACTACTGTTACTACAATACGGGAATTGATAATAATTACCGAAGTAAAGAGGAAGAAGAAGAAGCGGAGGAAGAAGAGGAAGAAGTGGAAGTGGAAGAAGTGGGAGAAGTGGAAGAAGTGGAAGAAGTGGAAGAAGTGGAAGTGGAAAAGGAAGTGGAGGAGGCGTCGTCGTCCCCGTTTGAGGAGGGCGCGAGTGCAGAGGCTGAGCTCTCAGAGCGAGAGGCTGAGGGCGAGGGTCCAGAGGGCGAGGAGTTTCTCGTACGTTATAATTTTTACGGTCATACCGCAGCGGGAATTATCAAGATTTGTCTATACGGTGATAAACGACGACCGCGTTACGTGAAACTTGACGATATTGCGAACGAGAACCGTTACCGGTGTACCGGTACGAGATACGAAACGAGAAGAACGACGACGTAGACGACGTAGACGACGACGACGACGATCATAGGTTTATAAAGGTGCTTGATAACCCGATCTTTAAAAAAATACGTTCGTCATCCCGCATCTTTACTCTCTCTCTATACGTACACGATATATTATCTATTATTTCAACGGTGGTGGATTAATGACGATATAGTATATATACATGGTTATCCGAATAATAATAATAATAATAATAATAACAATGATAACGATAATGATAACAACGACAAAAACGACGACGACAACATCGACAACGACAACAACAACAACAGCAACGTTATTATTATAATATCGGCACTTTTTTCCTCGTTGTGGAATTTATAATCCTCGTCCTCGTCTTCGTATTATCAATGAATCTTAAAGTGATCGAATGTATATTCGAAACGTTTCGGTTCGGATGGTTTTTTTTTTGTTTTTTTTTTCGTCTCCCACAAAATCGAATCCTTCGTTTGAAAATCTGTGAAGAGAAAAAAGAAAAAAATGAAATGAAACGAAATTTGAATCCGTGTCTCATCCGAATCGTCGTCGTTATATCGTTCCTCGTCTGAACCGGTTTCATATTTCGAAAAAAAATAATTCATCATCTTCATCATCGTCTTCGTCTTCTTCTCCTTCTTCTTCTTCTACTTCTTCTTCTTCTTCTTCTTCGAATTATTATTGTTATTATTGTTATTATTGTTATTATTGCGAAATATTTTTATTATACAAATTTTCTTCGAATCGATCACGAAGAAAACGAAAGCCGGCAATTTCTTTTTTTTGCACTATATTTTGCGCTATACGAGCTTTATATACAATTAAACGTTGATATAATATATTTTTATATATATATTAGGGTGGACGTTGAATACCATCTCGAGGAGTGAAGCCCCACGGTTTATAGACAAAAAATAGAAAAAAATTTTGACCCCGGAGCGAGGTTTTTAAAATGATATTAACCCGTGCCGGTAAGGTCGCAAAGTTTCCCGTGTAAAACACATGCCTTTTGACGGATCTCAATTCAAAAATTCACTGTGAGGCTAGTTTTAATTCAAAAAATTCTAAACTATTTGAAAGTATCGGGTACGTGTATTACTACATGGAGAAAAATCGAGGATGTCGTACCGTTGAATCTGCTCATGATTTCACTCCGAACTAAAATTCTCTTTATCGATTTTACGGCCTAAAATTCTAATTTTCAGTAAGTATTACTTACTCACGGTACGATATCCTCGATTTTTCTCCATGTAGTAGTACACGTAGTACCCGATACTTTCACATAGTTCAGAATTTTTCGAATTAAAATTAGCCTCACAGTGAATCTTTGAATTGAGATCCGTAAAAACGCATGTGTTTTACGTGGGAAACTTTGCGACCTTACCGGCACGGGTTAATTTCATTTTAAAAACCTCGCTCTGGGGCAAAAATTTTTTTCTATTTTTTGTCTATAAACTCTGGGGCTTCACTCCTCAAGATGGTATTCAACGACCACCCTAATATACATATATATATGTTATCATAATATATACCTATATATATATACTATATATACATATATATTATTATACTACTGATACGCGCCTCTATACTGCATATTGTGATCTATTATATATATATATATGTATATGTATGTACAGTGTACACACACATATATATACCTAGCTATATAAATTGGTAACGGGCGTCGCGTGTGAAAATAAATTGATAAGGTAAATAAATGAATGAATGAATGAATAATAAAATAATAATAAACGAAAATCCCCGGCTCCACTTTATATACATATATATATATACATGTATATACACATATATATATCGAGATATATAATATATATCTTTGCCCCCAGCCCTTCCCTGCCCCCCGCCGTGTTATTATTATTACGCGATAACAATAATAATGATAATAATGATAATAACAATAATATATGTTACCGCAGATATAGTGAAAGAGAAGAGAATTTATAATATTAATAATAATAATAATAATAATAATAATAGTAATTATTATATTATAATCGTGATGATCGCAATTTGATCGACGTTTTTAACACAACCATAATAACCCATACACGACGAATAATATTAATAATAATAATATAATAATAAGACTAAAAGTAATATTACTAATATCAAAAATATATATATACATATATATGTATATATATATATATATATATAAACATAAACGGGTTGTATAAAGAAGAAATAAAATAAATAAGCAAGCAAGATGAGAAGATGCTGGTTCTTCATGGCTGCCGTCGCCCTGGCTGCAACGGGTGAGTCGAAAGATTTTGAAAATATATATTGAAAAAAAAAAAACAAGCAAAAAAAATAATATATCAATCATCATAATATATATATTATACATACATATTATATATATACATACGCCCGAAGCTTTATTCATATATTATTATGATATATATATATATATATATAATATACATTTTCATATATATATATATATTTTTTTTTATTCCAACGTAATTATATATACATGTAAAGTGAAATTCTAAAATTATCCTATTTCTTCAAAACGTATTGTAAGTATATTATATATATACATATATATATATATAAAATCATCATCATCATCATCATCGACGTCGCATTATTATTTTGCCTCTCATCTATTATATATACATATAGTATGTATATATATATATACTATATGAAATTATTGGTTGAAAAAATTGTTCGCAGAGCTGCAAGTAATCCAAAAAAGTTTATAAAAAATTATAGAAAATAAGAATAAAAAAAAAAGGAAACAAACTTTCAAAATCATAGGTATATATATATATAGATTTTGTATTTCGAACAATATTTTCTGCGAATACCATCATGTATATACAAATATATATATATATATATATATATATATATCCAGCTACAGCAGCACTTTTGTATATTTTTTATATAATTTTTTTGGTCATCAATTTATTATTGTTGTTCTCATTATTATACGTAATCTCGATTGCAAATGAAAACCAAAAAAAAAGATACAAAAAAAAACCACGTTCTGCAACAGCGTTTAAATTATAAGAGTCGATCAGTTCTTTTTTTTTTCAAATTTCTTCCGCGTATTTGTTTCCAAAGATTAAACGCCGTTGTATGCGTATATACATAAGTATAGGTATATACGTATACGTACGTTTTTTATTTATTTATTTATTCACTTATTTATTCATTTATTCGTTTAGTTTCGCAGCCGCATCACAATCATATATATATATATATATATATATCTATCTATATATATTCATATAATCATATTATACATATACTATAATCATCATGCCTTTCATCGAGCCTTTTTATATAATGTATGTACATAATACATAATATATATATATAATAAGACACGTTGTGCCCACCAATTAATTAAAATACATGATTTAAAAATATAATGATAAATACCGAAAATCGACGTGTAAATGTGCAGCAAAAAAATTAAAAAAAAAAAAAAAAGAACGAAAAAAAACGAAAAAACCAAACATAACAAGACAAACAAAAATTAGGCATCGCTTATTATTATACAGGGTCAATTATCAATTATCAATATATATAAATATATATATACATATATACCTATTATTATAATATCAATCAATCAAATTATAATGTTATATTACAGTACATATATATGCTCGACACAATCACTACATTACTTGATACATATACCTATATACAAATATATATATATATATAAATATTAATAGTTGATTAATCAATTAATTGATAATATCATTTCATTATTATTGTTATTATTATTGTTATTATTATTATTAGAAATCTACACTATACATATATTTACATATTTACTATTATATGTATATATATATAGTTATTTATTTATTTATTTATTTTTCTAATTATTATTATTATTATTATTCAGCTCCTTTTTATACACTATTTATATTAAACATATATATCAATAGGTGTATGTATTTTTTATTATAATATTTTCTAATTTTTGAGTTTTTTAACACTATTATATTATAACCATACACCCATATTATACCTACATATAATAATAATAATATTCAAGCGATATAGTATAATATAATAAATTCAACACAGCCGTTAGAATTGAAAACGATTTGAAAGAATAACAAATGAAGAGAATTGAATAGAAAAGAAATGAAAAGAGAAAAGACTAGAATCTTAAAACTGTATATACACATGTATACATACGTCTGGAAAAAAAAAAAAAATTTATACCGTTTCGATCTAATTTTACAAGTGAATGACAATTTTTTTATTTGAGTATGTATTTGAATTCATAGTATATAAAAATAGAACCGCGATGAGAAAATTTGAGTAAAGTATGCCGGGGGAAAAAATAAAAATGAATAAATAAAAAAAGAATTGCAATTTTTATTCGCGGACCTACCCGCGGAAATCGATTTTCATATCACGTGCGTTAGAGGGGGAGAGAGAGACAGAGAGACAGAGAGAGAGAATTGCCGGACGGACCGCGTCGCGGTGCACGCGTTGTTCATTTGTTTTCTCGACTAGAGTTTACTATACAGTATACGTATAGGTATACGTAAGTATATGCGAAAAAGGGTTCCGTCGAATTCACGTCGTTTCAAGAAAACCGCCGCCACATATATATACATGCATATATACAAATAGGTATATACTACCTATAAGCGGCTAGCTTTCTTTCCAAACCTTTACCCCAACCCATACTCTCCTCGCAACCCCATCGCGCCCTATTACTTCCAACCTTTTTGTTTCTTAGTATTCAACCCGCGGGTGCGGGCAGATGTCGACGTCCTATACCGGTGCCTATATCTATATACGTATAACGATGTATTCGCGCCCGCGATATTACGCGTTTATTCTATACACGCGGGCCTAGCGTGGCATATTTTTTGGGACAGGGGATTCCCGGCGAAATTCTGAGCCTAAATTTCCTTTACCGTAAATTCGTGGGACCGATAGTTTCCGAGCTACGCGAGATCTTAGTCGAGACCGATCGCTGGACTCACAGGCGACGCAGACGGTCCCGCGCATGCGAGCGCGAGTTGCGCAGTGCCCCGTCCACGCGACCGTAAACGCTCCGCGATTGGTCGACTGAGATCTTGCGTAGCTCGGAAACTATCGGTCCCACGAATTTTTGGCAAAGGAAATTTATTCTTAGATCATCGCGGAGAATCCTATCCTCAAAATATGGAACGCTCATCAAGTCTCCTTTGGCAAAAATCATCCATATAACTCTATTATTCTCGACGGCTGTGTTGCCATTTCTATTCGCAAATTTATAACGTTTTTTTTTGTTTTAAAATCGTTCTTTTTTTCATGTCAAGGGCTATATAAATATAGTCTTACACGATAACCCATACACACACACACACGCACACACAAACGCGCGCGCGTTAGGGATTTATTGTCATTGTTATTACTGTCGTCGAACCGATCTTTCGCGAGAGGGAGACAGACAGATAGAAAAAGAGAGAAAAAAAAAATAGAATGAAATCGGGAAGACTGCGAAATATTAGATAATTGCATAATCGATGTGACTGTAATAATAATTGGTCAGGGCTGGTAAGTGGCGGTTATCACGAGAAGCAGCTGCTAAACGACCTCCTGGACTCTTACAACGTGCTGGAGCGGCCTGTCGGCAACGAGTCCGAGCCACTTCAGTTGAGCTTCGGTCTTACCCTTATGCAAATTATCGACGTTGTAAGTTTCACATTGCCTATAACCAAAGTAACGAATTTCATTATATTCAATTATATATATATATACCTATATACTATATACACTTATATACCTTATATACCTTATATATACCTATATATATATATATATACACATATATATATATATATATTATATACCTTTATAATTATAAAATTATTTGAATTATTATTATTGTTATTATTGTTATTATTATATCACCGATCTACAATCCATTCGGTCCGGTTTCATTTTTCTTTTTTATTTTCTCCTTCTTTTCATTCGTCGTTTCTATATACCTATGTATATATAATATATATGCGTTTCAATTATATCGTCGAATAAGTTTACGTCGAGTCCGAGAATTTGCGAAGCAAAAAGACAAGAAGACAAAAAAAAATAAAAAAACAAATCGAAAACTCGAAATTTTTCACCGAGAACACTTTTTTTCTTTTTTTGTTTTCGTATTGTTTTTTTTTTATCGTTTGTTTCGAATCCATCATTGTCCCACTCTATACTATATAGTTAAATAGATTTTGAAATCCTACACACCGTGTATATTGAATATATTATATATCTCACGCCAGTATATAGTTAATTATTATATCTTATATCTATATACCCACCTCTATATACATATATGTATATATATATGTATATGCCTATACACAAATATCATCATGAAATCATATACAGTATACCTGTTATACATGTATATATATATATATATATATATATATGTATTATATATATATATATGTATTATATATATATGCATGTGGGGGATCGGTGAAAATAATTTTTTTCATTTTTTTCTTGTAAATTGCCCAGAAAAAGAAAAAAAAACAGAGTTATTATAATCATATATTGTATATATTGTATATATATATATATATATACATATACATATATATATATATAGACCCAGTTGACGACAAACGTATTGTCTTATGTATATTTAATTACTCACACGTATGTTATTATTATTATTATTGTTATTATTATTATTATTATTATTATTATCATATTATTATTTCCGTCTGACGTTAGTACGTTTATACAGTATTTTTCCCCATTACATAATATATACTATATATATATATTTATATATATATATATATTTATTTATTCATTTTTGTTCATATTTATAAAGTGAATTAATCAGGGTTGTAAAAGTATTTTTCCACTCTAATAGTAGCGCGATTTCGATGGCTTGCGTCTTTATATACCGGATGTCGTGTTTCAGTAGCGAAAACGAGAAAAATAGTGAGAGAACAAAAAAAAAAGAGAGAAAAACAAAAAACAACCCCAAGGTTAAACGTCTCTTCAAACGGGACACCCTGTATAAGCGAAACATCCCATCGTTACTAGCTTTGATGAATTTCTTTGAATTTCTATTTTTCTTTTCTTCTTTTTTTCCAAACTTTCAATTTCTTTTTTTTTATCTTCTAATTATTATTGTATATGATATATACACAATAACGCCGATATATATATATACTATATACAGAGCTATATATTATATAGTCTGATTTTTCTATCACGTATACTGAGTTCCTGCAATATATATATATACACACACTCATATTATATTGTTATATTATACATTACATTACATTACATTACATTACGTAACATATTATATTATATTATATTTAATACATAGATATTTCTGTAGTGCGAGCGGTCAGTATTTCTGTATTCTAATGCTACTCTTATATACCTATATATATATGTATATATATATACATATACATGTATGTATATATATACATATATATAAATATATATAATTAAACACTGATCTTAAAATAACGAAATAAATGATTATCTATAAATTATTCGCCCTGCACGGTAGAACATAGAGCTTGCGTGATTATTACCAATACGTATGTATATATATATACATAACATATATATACAATATATATTTATATTAATATATATAGTAGATATACGTATGTATATACCAACCATATACACTATTAGTCGCATGTGATCGTATAGTTGCAGCTATGTACGCTTGTATATTACACTTATTTGTTACAGGATGATTATTATTTCGTTTACCCAAGGATTGTTCTTTCTTCCATTAAAAAACCAGTCATTCATATAACGTGGCTGTATTCTTCTCAAAAAACTGAGGCCATTGTCAATCAGCGAAAATTTTGTACGGTCAACAGTTTTCAAATTAGACCGAGTCGAAGTTCTGACCAATCGCGTCACGCTACGACGTATCGCGATTGGCTGATCCCTCGCGCGACCGTTGGAAAACTTCGATCAGATCTAATTCGAGAACCGTAAGAGCCTCGAGATTTTTTCTGAGACGAAATCGTCGCCTTTTTTTACGAAGAATATAAATATCGCGATGAAAAATCGTTTCGACATACTTTGAGGGTAAATTTGGACAGAAGTCGAGGTTTCACCTCTAGATTCACGCAGAGAAGACCTTAATTAGAGATGCCGCGTTCCTGCAGCAACTCGTAATCACCATTACGACCTGAATTCTTATCGTTCTTTCAATTCGTCAATTTTCAATGCGGTTTTCAGCCACCCTGCACCAGCGACCTATTTACCGTACACATCTGTCTCATTTTCGCGCTGCACCTTGAGACAGATGATTAATAATTCGGAAAATTCGTCTGGGTCAGCGCCTGCGGTGCCAGATTGACCTCGATCGATATAAGGGGCTAAAAGTAGCGAAACAGTGCCGAAATCCCATCGAAGCAACGATGCCTCGTTTATCGGCTTGCCTCACGGATAGAATTTGAATCATTTTTCAAAATTTTTCTTTCTTTTTACGACGTGGAATAAAAAGAGAAAAACTTTATCGAACTAATATCCCCACCGAGTGATCGTCCCAGTTTTAAACTGTCGCCAAAAATTTAATCACATTCCTTCCTCGGATCGCTGGGTAGAGCTAGCTAGCCAGCTAACCAATGGAAACAATCTTCGTTCCACATCTGTACCTGTCTACCCTCCCTACCCATCATCCCGCCTCGCCTAAACCCGGTTTAAAAAAATTAAATAGCCCGAAAGTTTGAATTCCGGATTCGAAAAATTTGAAAAAGGACTTCCGAATTTGAATTTCTTGAACTTCAACTCGGCCCCGAGGTGCTTACGTTTCTACGTACGTACCTGAATCCAGGTAAAGTATATCCGACTCTGCTAGTGTGTATAATCGGACGAGTGGTGAATAAAAAGACCGTCGAGCAGCGAATTTTCAAGAATATCAAGACAGCCAATTATCACTCATTAAACAAATTACCTCGTTATATAGTTTCAGTAGAAGCGCGGCTTGGGAGAGCCAATTATTAATTATGCACTTCGCGCGTAATTCTTTTCTTTTCTTTTCTTCACTTCTTCATTCCTCAGAGTTTAAACGAAAATTCTGTCCATCCGATGGAAATTTTTCACCCCACGAATATCATCGGCTCGATAATAATCAGCTAATTAACTGGCCAGAACTCGTATACGTATATCTCAACTTTCGATGAAACGAGGACGAGACTAAAACGCGAAGTAAAAGGGTCTTGAACTTCTATTTCAATCTTTTCCTTTCTCGAGAGTTGAACTTGTCCCTCTTCTTTTTTTTTTCGGTTTTTAATCCTCGAGGATAAGAAACTTTCGAGTTAAGGACTCGCGGCGATATAGTTTTTGCTTCTTCCCCTTCATCTGTACCGAGGCCGAATTATTTCCTGAACGTGGCGTATAATAGTTTCATAAAAAGCCTGCTGCCGTATATCGCTGCAGCTGGTGTCCCTTGACCCAACCAGGATAGGTAATGTTATTCGCCGAGGGCGGGTTTTTCGTGTTTTATTTTACGTGCGACTTCTGCAGACACTTCCGCAGTGCGTCGTAGTCTGAAGCAGCGCGGTCCTCCTCCTCCTCCGCGTCCTCATCCTCTTCCTCTTCCTTTTCGGTCCTCCCTTACCCGTCCTCGTCCTCATCCTCATATATCCCGCCCCTGAACGTGTGCTCGAAAATCGCCAGGGAGCAACCAACATACCCTGGTAGCAGTAGCGTACGTAGATACGGGCGTGGAAAGGGTCTTAAACCGTCGAAACCATCCCCTAGCGGCGTAGAGATGAAAATGAGAAATAAAACCGAAAAGAACGGGTAGGAGAATGCGTTAACCTTATTCCTAGAATTCTTGGAAATCCCTCCCTCCTACTTTGCCTCGGAAAAAAAGAAAATCAAAGTTTCATCCCCCTCGATCCCTGCCATACACGGATATATACATATCTCCTCTTTGCACTCGCTATACGGCACTGCGCTAAGGACTACGCTGCGACAGAATTCGGCAGGGTTATAAAGATGGAGGGGGTTGAAAAGTATATAGGTAACTACCGGGGCGGTTATGTATTCAGGGAATGAATCTCATGCCCGAGCCGGCGGCGTGCCATGTCACGCCGCCTAGCCTCGTCCAACTTTAATCCGTACGCGCGGTCTTTCAATTAACTAATGACCGCCCAAAGCTGCAGACGGATAAGCGAGATTAGCGAGGTCCTTATTCACCCGACTACCTACTTTACACCTCGTCGGAAACAGGGTGTATATCGTATAGACCGTAAACGGGGCTGTAACGCATACAGAGTCACATCGATCCCTCAGAGATTAAGTAGAATCAATAAAAAAATTTCTAATCCAATAAATCACCGAGAAAATTGATCTTCTCTCATCAACGCTGCGCGCCTCATGGTATAATATATCCAGTAGTAAGCCCAGCGCGCGATCCGACAGTCTTATCGTCGAACGACTAGTGGTAAGCGGGACTTAAGATCAGGCATACTCGAGAGGTGAGAGATACGGCGAGTAGTAAACGGCAGGGTGTGTCGGACCGGGCTTGTCGCGAGCCAGTGATCTATGCATCGAGTCAGCCAGCCTCGCCCGTTGTTTAGCGCGAGCCGAGGAGTGAGCGCGGAGTAGTAAAGGCGCGGCACTGTACCGCCGATAGAAATTACAACGCAGGGCTAGTGGTATCGGCGACGCGTGGTCGGACGATTTAGTGCTAGTAGTATTAACCGAGCGCGTGGCTGGTGTAGCGCGGGTCTCGTGCCGTACGGCGCCGTGCGACACCGCTGGGGTTTCGCTCTACTTATTTCTTCACCCTCCGTTTAACGCTAGACGCTACCGCAGCGTATTTATTGTTGTTATTATTTTTATTACAGAGTGTTCTCGCCCCTGATCCGTATATTGATATTTTGTAAATAGAAGGGAACGGGGAATATATATGGGATAGAAAATTGGGGAATATTTCTTTCTTTGTTTCAGTTTCTCTTCACTTATTATGTATCGGTAGAAATTTGGACTATATTTACTATTCGGTCGTCGTTGATGATGATTTATTGTGTTGGTGCACGTACGTTTATATATTTGAAAAATAAAATTTACACTGTATTTATACTGTATAGAATATTAGAAATTCCTCTTTCGTTTATCTCTGAGGATAATTTGAATGCCGCTTTATTTTTACATCCGCCTATCGAACCGGCAATAATATCTTTTTCTCTTCTCTTCGTATTTCAGGATGAGAAAAATCAACTACTCATCACCAATCTTTGGCTCAAATTGGTAAGTCTATATACCCTGTACCCTACACAAGGGGTCGGTTCGGTCTCCTCCGTTCAAAGCTTTCCCAAATCGACCCGGCCCCCTGATAACCTTCGCATTTAACAATAACGAATAAATAAATAGTTAAATAAATAAATAAACCTTATTAATCGACGCTGATAATATATATACGTATAGATTTATGTATAGAAAGTGAGGGTGACGTTATACCGCATTATTAATAATATATTCAGGACGGCATGTAGTACATTATGCGCAAACTCTGCTAGTTTCTAGTTTCCAGATTCCAGTTTCTATAGTTTCCCGTTTCTCCCTGGGTTAGCTAGCCAACTACACGTATACACCCGAGGTATGGAGGTATAGGGGTGGAATTCCTGATTCTACCGTAAGTCAAGTTCCGCGTACTGATATAAACCCATTAACGGGGGGGACGCCCTTCGCCGCTCGATAACACCCGGTAAACTTTTTTCCCACCCTTATATTTCAAGGACGTCAACCTCTCCCGTGGGTATTATTTATCGCCGAAATGCGATAGTTTGAAATTTTCGGAAAACCCCGTGTTCAAAAAAATCGTCGGATTTCATCCCCGCCCGTTCCGCCCTTCGGAGAATATCACCCCTTTGGGTAATTCCGTCAATTCCTTTGACGAATATCTCGTACCCAACGCTAACTCGGTAGAATTTCACAAATTTCCGCAAGGAATCTTGAGAATTTTAGTTCCGACTGCGACGGATTTCGCGAATCTCTTGAATTTCTACAAAAATAAAAATATATACGAGAAATTCGTCGTCGATCCAGTTATGGACCAGCTATTCTCGATCGATCCTTTTCATCTTTTCATCGTGTGAAAGTTTGACTCTCGGAAATGTCGACTATACGTATGTACCTAGAATTTATTTCCTACTCGGAAAATTTTTAGGTAAAAAGCCTCGATATGGTACATACATCGTACATAGCGGTATATACCTGTATCCACGCTGTACAGTATCGTGAAACTTTTAAAGGAAAGGATTATTGCGTCACACGATTCAAGAACATCCGGTCTTCTTCTCCGCACAGTATATATATATATATATATGTATATATATATACATATATATATATATATATATATAGAGAGAGAGAGAGGAGAGAGAGAGTTTCTCCCGCGCCGGATCTCTGCATTGTGAGGAACAGGGTGGGAGGGTAGGTCTGGGGATGGATGATGGTGGCAGGAGTGGAAGAGCGGAGAAAAGGGAAGGGAAGGGAAGAGAAGGGAAGGGAAGGGAATGGTAGGGAAGGGAAGAGATCGATGCGTCGCCATTCTCCCCGCGCATTGTTTTTGAGGGTCATTTTCCTTCCTGAAAGGACTAAAACAAAAAAAAAAGGAAAAAAAAGGGTGGGGGGAACAGAAAGTGAAAAGAAAAAGACAGAATCGTCGAGAAAACGGTTTTTGTTGTTTTCATTTTTTTTTTTCGTTTTTTTTCCCGTAAAAAAAAATCGAAGAATCAATTCGTTTTTTTTTTCCATTTTTTCAGGAATGGAACGACGTCAACATGAGGTGGAACGTTTCGAAGTACGGTGGCGTCCGGGACTTGCGGATTCCTCCGCATCGTCTGTGGAAACCGGACGTACTCATGTACAACAGGTAAAAAAATATCCTATCTTGTCTTTTTCTTTTTTTTTTTTTCTTCTTTTGTACACTTTAGGTAATTATTTCAGATTTTAAGATCCCAACTCAAAATCGCGCGGATTTATCCCACCGAAGATAAAATTGATCTTCGTAGGTTGAAATTCCCTTCAAATTTCGGAAATTTTCTCAAACTTAAAAAAAAAAAAATGATACGGAGTTTGATTTGTTACGGTCGATTTTGAAACCCGTATTGGCAAAATTTCATCAATTTATCGTCTCATTTGGCCCCATAGCTGTACAGTTTATTTATTTAACTTGACCGGGCGAATGATTGGAACCCATTGGCGCTGCTGTCGCTGCAGTGGCGTTTCCTGATCGTGATGATCGTTGGCAAACGAATAAACCCAGTGAAACCCGCGCACACACACGTGTGCAGGCGACATTCACGGAAATACAGGTCTGCACGGGGTTCCGTTAAAAACTAATGCGCAATTAACTCGGCTCGAGGTATATTCTGGGTCATCCAAATGTATGCGCGGAGGCGGTGGCGGTGGCGCTGTGTGGTATAGCTGGGGTGGCTTTCATACACACCTCGATGTGAACGCAGGCGACCCCTGGCTAATTAATTTGGCATAAATATCATCCGAGAAATTGGCTCGAGGGTTTTAAACATGTGTGTATATGTGTGTACACACATGCATACATAGATCGTAGAGAGACGAGATGAAAACCGGGTTTGATATGGTATATACAGAGAAACTGGCGACCTGGTATGAGGACGACGCGACTGCTGGTGGTCGAATGGTATGACTGGTGCAAGGGAAGATTTGGAACTACGCCAAAAGCAATATGCATTATCCATTACATATTTGCCAAAATTTTCGGGACAAAGCAGATTAAATTCACGTTTACCAAAGGTATACGTACGCGTATAGGTATACGTGGTACGTGGGCTGGATATTTACCCTGGTATTCATGCCAGGCATTATTATTTCATCCCTATATACGCCTATGTACGTCAAATCTGAATACGTATTCCCGCAGTTTGTCTATACGTAATAGGCTCTGGGGGATGTTATTACTTTATTTCCATCCTCTGACACCTGAGAATCCTTCGGGATAAAACCGAAAGAAAATCCTAGCGGAAGAAAAGGGCTGAAGACTTCGCGGGAGATACGTCGCTTTTCTTATTTTTTCTTTAAACCGGTATTACTCGGCCGGGTTTCGCGATAAAAAATTCAACGAGATACCGTTTTACGCAGAATTCAATTCTCCGCAAAAAGTGTACCTAGAATTATTCCCATAAACTCGATAGTTTAGCCCTCACAAGGGTTTAAAGATGACTGTGTTTCCAGCTCTACTTTTTCGCGAGAATTCATTTCCGGATTATCCAGGGGCTCCTTTTTCTTCCTCGATTTCTTCGATTAGGTATAGATTTTCGCGAGGTCTAAGTGTCGGAGGGTGAAATCTTAGGGGTGTAGAATTTCGAGCATGTGATTCAGCCCGGACCAGGCTGGTGGACGCAGCACTGAAATTACTTGCTGATTATTTCTCCCCGCAAACTAAAATAACCGAACCGAAACCACCCCGTGTTTATAGACGCCTAGACACCCTCGTATATATTTTATCGCCATAGGTGTCGGCGTGGGCTGGTTCCCGGACAATATCATCGTCCCAACGTTTGACAGGAAATGAAACTACCGGACCAACGTTCGATATCCACCCTCTCTTCTTCTTCCCTTCGTATAGCTAGAAAATGAAGAAAAAAAAAGTAACGAACGTTGTTTCAGGATTCATTTTTTCTCTCCTCTCCCCTTCCTTTTTTCTTTGTTATTTTAACTGATATTTGAATATTATAATTTCCTCTTTTACCTCCGATGTTTGACAAACTCCAAAACCTATTGCCGATGTATACATCGGCTTGGCAGGCTACCAGATTCGCTTGTAACTACCCTGGTCCAAAACCAACCCCCGCGCTCTGACTCGTCTACTTCGTTATTATGGTTCAAATAATAATTAGAGCGGACGAGATTTCGTCTACCGTTTATCAATCACGGTATAAAATATTTGGACACCGGCTGTACATCAAATCGTCGAACAACATTCATTTATTTATTTATTTATTTATTTATTTCTCCCTTTTTACTCCCTCCACTTCTTTTTCGCATTTCTTTCTCTCCTTCTGCGCATCATTTGCGAAGGCGTTGTAATAACAAGGTTCGATTCTACCCCCGTGGGACGAGGAGGAGCAGGAAGAGGAAGGTGTACCATTCCACCCCGTGTCTGCAGTAACTGTATATATTTATTTATACAGAGGTATAAATACGTCAGACTCTGTTTTATTCAGGACTAAAGGATGGATACGTGTACCTAGGTACCCACATACCTACCTAATACATTTCGGGGCTTTTCCCGAGACGATAAGAACGTCGAGAAGAAGAAGAACAAGAAGAACAAGACGCGAGGAAGGGACGACGCCTTCTCTGCTTCTGGTTTCACCCACATCGTTGGATAAAAAATGAAAATCCCTCGAGGCGTCGCGACGTTCTTGGAATATTAATTCGTCATCGCTCGCTTTCGACGATTCAGGAAACCCGTCGTACATCGATAACTCCTTCGAGTCATTTTTAAATCCGCTATCCCTCCTCGGCGATTAGACGTATCCCACCGCTGTCACCAGTTCGTTCGCATCTTTCGAGAAATTCTTCCGAGTAGAGGATCGGGTGTCGTACTCATCAGCCCCTACGTGCCTCGATGATAAATTTACGTTTGCCGCAGCAGATGTGTTTGGCGGAATATATCAATGATGTATTCCAGGTAGGAAGAGCCACGGACAGGTTCTGGTAAAAATTTGATTTCCTCTTCGGGGTTACGTGCCTCCGTGTGCTACACGTCACACGTGTACCATGCATCACACCCGCATCCAGATCCAGATTCGCACCCACACTCTCCAGGTCGAACTCTACCGCCCCCGTATGTCCTGGAGGGATGGTGCGCACACATGTCGTAGCTGCACAGTCGACTTCCTGGTCGCATGCAGCACCAAACCCGAGTATAGAAAATAGTCGAAAGGAGTGAGCGAGCTTTTTAGAAAAGAATGCAATGAAAGATTGGGCCCTGGCCAACTGGCTTTTATCCAACCAATCCCCCGCCCTTGCCGTCCCTCTTTCTCCCGATTTCTCTCCCGTGTATGTACACAGACCGTGTATATCGCGTTCGTTATTCGACGGGCGTGATCGCCCGCGTCTATATCGATGAAGAAGGAGCGAAAAGGGGAAGAAAAAATGCCCTTTCGTTGTTGTTATCAATTTTCGAATGGGTACGCTTTTGAAATCGACCCTCGATCGTCGGTTCACTTATTAACGCATTTTTTTTTCCATTTTTGTCGCAGTGCGGACGAGGGGTTCGATGGCACTTATCCCACGAACGTTGTCGTAAAGAGCAACGGTACCTGCCTCTACGTACCCCCCGGTATATTCAAAAGCACCTGCAAGATCGACATCACGTGGTTCCCGTTCGATGACCAACGGTGCGAGATGAAATTCGGATCTTGGACCTACGACGGTTTTCAGGTAAATATCTCCGGCCCTTCCGACGATTCTTAAGCTTCAAGGGGGCTCTTTCGGCCCGCCAATTCCGAGACTGAGTTCTAACTTCCCGAAATCGGATAATTCGAATATTCGAATCGCCTCCGCCATTTTGAATCCGGAATTTCGTACCGCGGATTCGGAATGAGCGGAAATATCAGCGTATTTGAAAAAATGTCGAAGTTTCGATGAATTCAGACACTCGGTAGATGACTTTGCACATAGATCGGTATGGGTACGTAGCGATAGGTGGGTAGAGGTTCGCAGTGTTATAGAATTGGGATCGAAGTAACTGGGTCAACGAATAAATGATATTTGAACTGCGACTGCCTTCGCAAACTTTATTAAGTATTATGTACACAGCTATGTATGTATGTATAACCTACCTGCCCCCCGTGCCGTAGGTACACCGGGAAAATTGTTTTCTTAGTCTTCTCCGACTCCATCTTTCTCTCCTAAGTCGATAATAATTATTTCCCAACCCCTCCGCTGACTCACTTACTTATACGTTAGTGATTTTTCAACGGTTATCGAGACCTGGAACACAAATTCAATTCATTTCACTTCGTTTCATTTAATTTCGCCCCCTCCCCTCGCCCGTCTCTTTTCATCCCTTGAATTTAACGTTGAACGAAAATACAGACTAACGATGTTCTCGTTTCTTCTTCGACCTTCGCAGCTGGATCTACAAATCCAGGATGAGGCTGGGGGCGACATAAGCAGCTTCATCACCAACGGAGAGTGGGATCTTCTCGGTAGGTCGATGGCGCTTTATTTTTACCCCCTTTCTCGGCTTCCTAGACACATGGAAGCCATCGGATGCGATACATCAGGCTCGTAACTCTTTCCCTTCTTTTCTCTCCCCCTTTTCTTCTCTTTGATACGGAAAAACTGGTGCCCGAAGTGGCTCTATGTATATTTTCGACTCTCGGTATGACGGATATATACATACGCGCAGAGCTGACCAAGTTCTCTTCGCCAAACCCCCGTCGCGGTCATCCGTCTTCGTTAAAGTCACCCCGCAGTACCTTTCCTCTGCTCAGACTCACTCCATTCACCCTAGAAAGAAACTAAACGACACAGACATTCCCATGGCTGGTGGTGGCTCGTTTTAATCAAAACGTCGCTCAAACTGGATATGAACAACCCAGATCCTTATTCCCGTTCTCATTCTTATTCCCGGTCTCATTCTTCTCCCGCGCTTCTTCAACGTTCCTTATTTTCTTTATTAGAGGAAATTTTCCACCGCTTTCGCGACCCTGCATCCCCTTCCCGTTCGAACCCAACGAATTTCTGAGCACCAGGCTCTCCCTGAAACGTGCCCTGTCATCCCTTCAGGTGTTCCCGGTAAGAGGAACGAGATTTACTACAACTGCTGCCCGGAACCGTACATCGACATCACATTCGTGGTAATAATAAGGAGACGGACCCTGTACTACTTCTTCAATCTAATCGTGCCCTGCGTTCTGATCGCCAGCATGGCCGTTCTCGGCTTCACCCTGCCTCCCGACTCCGGCGAGAAACTCTCTCTGGGTATGAAGAAACACGATAACGATTTGCCGATCAACGAGCCCACGAATAATCCTTTTCTCTCCCATCTACAGGAGTCACCATTCTGCTGTCTCTCACCGTCTTCCTGAATATGGTAGCGGAAACAATGCCCGCCACGTCTGACGCCGTGCCGTTGTTAGGTGAGCCCATATTTTCTCCTCCTTAACGATTTTCGCCAAAATTTGGACAGAGAGATCGCGAAACTTACCGAAATCCCCTCACGTTACAGGCACGTACTTCAACTGCATTATGTTCATGGTAGCCAGTAGCGTCGTGAGCACAATTCTGATCCTGAACTACCACCACCGCAACTCGGACACCCACGAGATGTCGGAATGGGTAAGTCCGGTTTTTGAGTTGCGAGATGTAAATTTCGGAAAACCTCATTTTTTTCCCTCGGAAGGTGCGGGTCGTCTTCCTCTACTGGCTGCCGTGCGTGCTGAGGATGTCCAGGCCAGCCGACAAGGAGGAAAAGGACACTCAGAAGTCGCAGAAGCCTTCGCCGGTGATGGGGTCGAGCAAGGCCTACGGGGACTTGGAGTTGCATCAGCGGAGCAGCAAGTCGTTGCTGGCTAACGTACTGGATTTGGAAGACAACGCTTTGGCGTCTCACAACAATTTGCTGAACAACGTTTACAGCACGCCCGGTCCCCACCATCCTGGACATCCGGGACACATGGGGACCCTCGGATCTATGGGTTCCATGGGCTCGATGGGCTCCATGGGACACGGACACAGCCATGGACACGTTCACACGACTCCTCATCATCACCATCATCACGCCCACGCACCACCTCCGAGTTCAACGCCTCATCATCAACACGCAACGCCTTACGCTAGCGGAGCGGCTGCTGGACATCATCATCAACATCCTCAGGACTCCGGGCCCCCACAAGTCGAGACTATCCTTCAGAGCGCCTGCTTCTGCGCTAGATACGAGCTGATACTTATTCTCAAGGAAATGAAGGTACGGGATTTTGTTTTTCCTGCTTTCTTCGGACGATTCTTTCCTGTTACGTTGGCCCTGTGGAAAAAAAGCTAACGATAAAGCCGGCTAATCGCAAGACAAAAGGGACTGGTATATATATCGAGGATTAGGGAATTCGAGATCAGCGAACAACGCGGGGGCGATATTGCCGCGGGTTTTGTTATCCGCGATAACCGGGGGCAGGGGGACGGGGTGTAACGGTATAGCAGAAATACTAGTGGCAGCGTCAGCTCCGGATGTTACATTGCCAAGTATCAGCACAAGCGTATCGGATTGACTCGAAATTCCAATATACCTAATCCCTAATCCCGTGCGTGGGGCTGATGGTCTCGAATCGTCGTCGCGAAGAACAGGTCGAAGGAGAAGGAGAAGAAAAAGAAGAATAGATTTTCAAAAACTGTCGAACTAAGAACACCGGTGGTTCAAAGTTCCGAAAGATGATATCCGGAACTCGGAATTCTTGCCTGTATAATACATATATATATAAGGCCCAGTCCATATGGATTCACCGATGTAACTTTGGTATATCAATGGATGGATTCACCATTTGCAACTTTGGTATATCAATTTTCATGCGATTTCATGAGACACGTGTTTCTGCGTTTTGGCGAAAAACGATGTTTTACCTCTGTTGGGCCATTTTGAAATTTTCATGAAAATAGGGTTTTTTCCAAGAATAAAAAATCCATGTTTTTTTCAAACTGCCGCCATTTCGTCACCAATCATCCAATCGCAACGACTTTTTTTCGAAAATGTGCGCAATTTCATAAGCTTCAAGTTCGTTTTTGGCAAATTGTGATTAAGTGCAAGGTTTTTGAGATAGAGAAGGAAAACTCAAGAGATTCAATTTTAGGAAAAATTGATTTTCTCAAAAACGCCATCTTCGATTTTCGCGAAAATTTTATATGTTTTTCAGCACCCAAAAAGCCATCTTTCTGCCAAGTGGCAACATGCCATTTTTTCAATACGTGAGTTACAGCCTCGCGATGAAAAATGCGATTTATTCACGTTCTAGCGTTATATGGGTAACGTTCAAACTTGAATGTAGTTGTCAACGATCATTCCAATCTTAAAGTTCCCGAAATCATAAATTAGAATGTATACATGGAAGATAGAAATTAAAATATGTGTATGTAAAAATGGCATGTTGCCATTTGGCGGAAAGATGGCTTTTTGGGTGCTGAAAAACATATAAAATTTTCGCGAAAATCGAATATGATGTTTTTGAGAAAATCAATTTTTTCTAAAATTGACTATCTTCAGTTTTCCTCCTCTATCTCAAAAACCTTGCACTTGATCACAATTTGCCAAAAGGAACTTAAAGCTTATGAAATTGCGCACATTTTCAAGAAAAAATCGTTGCGATTGGATGATTGGTGACGAAATGGCGGCAATTTGAAAAAAACATGGATTTTTTATTCTTGGAAAAACCCTATTTTCATGAAAATTTCAAAATGGTCCAACAGAGGTAAAACCTCGTTTTTCGCCAAAACGCAGAAACACGTGTCTCATGAAATCGCATGAAAATTGATACATGAAAGTTACAAATGAATCGAAAGTGGTGGCCAAAAATTATCGGTGAATCCATATCGACTGGGTCATAAACGAACGAAAGTGGTCGAAATCGATCGTAGGGGGACGAAATTTTTTTTTTGTAAAACAAATTTTGAAAAATCCTGAAAAAGAGAGAAAAAAAAATCGAAAAAAAAATCAAAAATCGTGTCCCTAATCGTTTTTTTTTTTTCTCTTGTAATTCCAGGTGATAACCGATCAGTTGAAGAACGACGATATAGAGAAGAAGGTTAGCAACGATTGGAAATTTGCGGCAATGGTGATCGACAGGATGTGCCTAATAATATTTACCCTGTTCACGATCATCGCCACCATCACCGTCCTATTTTCAGCACCCCATATTATCGTTACGTGATTCGTATTTGCGGCAGGATCGTCGTCGCAATATAACAAGCTGCTGTTGCAATTTTATTATTTACGCTACAGAATAACAATAACGATAATACCGACAACAGCGACAACAAGATATAATAATAATAATAATAATAATAATAATAATAATAACAATAACAGTAATAACAATAATAACAACAACAATGAAAGACAAAGAATCAACAAACAAAAACGATATGAGAAATGAAAAAATAACAATAATAACGAAACTTGTCGCACTGCAACGATCCGCGGTCGATCGAGAGAAAAAAAAAAATTGTCGCGATTTTTCAATTATTAATTTCTGATTTTTTTTTTTTCTTCAAACTCGTTTCCTTGTTTTCCTTTCTCCTATTTTCTTTTCTTTTTTTTTTTTTGTTTCATTTCCATTTCGTAAATCATTATCGTTGTTGTTATTGTCATTGGTTATTACGCGCTATTGTTATTTGTTATCGTCGGGGGACAAAAAGTGAACGGGGGGTTGGAAGCGACCTCCCCGCCCCCCGCCCCATGTTATAGTATATATAGAAGCGAAGACTTAAAGATTGTATTATTATACTAGAATAATATTAATAATAATAATAATAATATTAATAATAATGAATAATGAATAATAATAATGATAATGGATAACGATATAAAGTATACATATATACATATATACGTGTATATATATGTATATGATGATTATATACATGAATAATAACGATACGAATGATAAGGATAATGGTGGGGAGAGGGGAAACAAAATGATGCGTAAGGAGGACCAGGATTTTGAGAATCGGGGATTATTGAAGTTAAAACGAGAATTTGAGAAAAAAAATTGAAAAAAAAAACAAAAAAAACATGAAAATGAATAAATAAATGAATAAATAATTGAATAAACAAATGAATAAACAAATAAAATAAAACGATAATCGATCAATGAATGTAATAAGTAAAAAGTTGGATTTTTTAATCGTAGCATTATTTCCCATCGAAGACTTCGAGCAATACATATACATATATACATAAATATACATAAATATATATGTATGTATGTAAAAAAAAAAAAGGAAAAAAACAGTCATTTTATTGTGTATATATATACATATATATATATATATATACCTGATATGTGAGAAGAAGGGTTTCGGGATTACGATTAGGAAACGGAGGGAGAGGAGTTATAGAGGACTTAATTCGACTATACTATACATAGATACACAAATATAATAATAATAATAATAATATTAATAATAATAATAATAATAATAATAATAATAATAATAATAATAATCAATGATCGATAATCAATAATCAATAATGAAATATGTTTTATTATAAAATTAGGTATAAATAAATTCGCTTATGATTATTATGATCGATTGATTTGTACGATTGTTAAAATATACATATATATATATAAGAGGGTTTATTTATTGTTAGCGGAGCGTTAATAGTGAGATTATAATATATATATACCTATATATATATATATAATATGATGATTATTATTGTTATTACATCGCGATCGCAAAGTCAATAATTAATTTATGTTATTATAGTTATTATTATTATTATGTGATACTATAGTGTATAAATCGAGAGGGAAATACATATATATATACATATAAGAGAGAGAGAGAGAGAGAGAGAGAGAGAGAGAGAGAGAGAGAGAGAGAGAGATGATTATGATGATGATATTGAAACGCACACAGATACACTTATTCACACACGTATATATATACATCGTATTAAATAAAAAAAAAAAATAATAGTAATATTAATAATAATAATAATAATAATATATAAAAAATAAATAAATAAATAAATAAACTGAACTATATAAATTATTACAATTGCATGTATGGTATATACATATATATATAAATATTTATATATACATATATATATATAAATATATATATGTATACGTATATAATATATAGATATATATATATATATATACATGTATATGTATATATATATGTGTATATGTATATACATATACATATATTCTCAACACAGTGAACTGCCAAGGTGATTCAAATGCCAGTGAATTTTATTATCCGTATAAATATATAATATACTATATATACATACATATATATTATTACCCGATAAGTAATAATAAAAAGAAGAAGAAGAAGAAGAAGAAGAAGACGAAGTAGAAAAAAACGGATCATTTATTAATTAATTAATTAATATACCATAACGTAATATACCATATATACCGTGTACCGCATATACATATATATATATATATATATATATATATATATATATATGCAATACATAAATAACAGTTTACAAAACCAACAACAATATTTATCACACGATTAATTAATTAATTCATTATTCAATTCAATATCTTTATCTATATACTATCCTATATAGTATAATTTAATAGAAAAAAAAGTAATGGGTGGCGTACGGTATAAACACGATCAATCTCACATCCTCTGTTATCATTACTTTTATTATTATTATTATTATTATTATTATTATTATTATTATTATTATTATTATTATTATTTAAATTCTAATCCTTAATTTCTTATCCTTTTCTGGACTTTATCTATATCTCTTTTTTTCTCTCTCTCTCTCTCTCTAATATACATATATATATATATTAATATATAATATCTACATATTGCGCAAATTTTTTTATACGATCCCGATCTCAAGTATTTCAATATAATAAATTAATATACATACATGTATATATTTATATATGTATGTATGTATATTAATTTTTTTTCACCGCAAAACGCCGCACGCCACCGAAACGGGTATGGAAAATATCATGTTGTGCGTCTCACTGGTTGATGGGGTGGGTGAAAAAAGAGGCGAGGAAAAGAAAACGATGGGATTGTTGACGATTTCATTCGCGGTCCGTTATTGAAAATTGAAACGAGAAGCCGGGGGAAGAGAAGAGGAGAAGATAAAGGGGAGGTAAAAAAAAAGGGAAAAAAACCCATCGAAATCGAAAACTAGAAAGGGGAAAAAAAATGATTGAGAAACATAAAGAGAAAGGGAGGAAAGAAAAATAAAGAAACGGAGATAAGATAAGAGGTAGACAAAAAGACCCGCAAATAAATAAATAAATAAATAAATAAATAAATAAATAAATAAATAAATAAATGAATAAATAAATAGATATGAAAACGACGAGGTAAATAGCCCTGTTTAAACATCTTGTTATAATAATTATATATATATATATAAAAGCGCGCGAATAATAAATAATCAATGATAAATTGATAAATAATATAAATAATATTAAATAATTGTAACGATAATGAGTATCATAGGTAAAAGGCCCGACCACCTCTCCCTCTTGCCTCGTTGAGAATATCCTTATCGATATAGATTTATGGATATAAGAAAAAAAATTTGAACAAAAAAAAAAAAAAAACAGTTACGAAAATTGATTATAATACGATAAGAAGAGAACCGCGATAATTGTTGTTGAATAAATTTTTATAATTATATTCGTTATTCGGATAAAAAAGAAGGACACACATAGAATAAAGAATAAGATTAGTGCTTTTTTTTTCTTCTTGTTTTCTTCTCCGTTTCCTTGTTTTTTTTATTTTTTTATATTATATATATACATACATATAAATAACGATGAATTTATTGTATATCATCATTCCATGATCTGCGGTCCCCGCGGTTTTATTACAGTCGAATGATTATGTTAATTAAAAAACCGAGATATTACGATATTTAATAAACGATTTAAATAAATGAATGAATAAATAAATGACTAAATAAATAAATAAATAAATGAATAAATAAATACTTAAAGGATTGAATAACAGTAACAATAATAACAAAGTCGAGTTATTATAATATGATAAATATATAGTGTATGAAATGAAATGCGAAATGACGAGTGAAAGAGCGAGATAGGAATAAGGGAAAGGAAAAGAAAGAGAAAAAAAAAAGAAAAATAACAAAAACCAAAAAACCGAGAAGAACGGAAAGAGAATTAACAAAATTAAATCATTATTAATATTGTTGTTGTTGTTGTATAAAAATGTGTTTTTTTCTTTTCGTTTTTCTATCCTGCGCCATATATAACGAGTTGTCATTATAAGGGGGCATGAAATATTATTATATATATACATGACGCGACAAACCAATCATGATGACGTTATTGAACTTTTAATAATTAAAATATTATATTATAAAAATTTTAATAATAATAATAATAATAATGATAGTAATATATACGAAGTTGTTGATGATTTTAACGAGACGAGATAAGATATATAATGGTACGTGGGATGAGATGATGATGATGATGATGATGATGATGATGATATTAGAAGAAAAAAAAAAACGTTATATATATATAACATGATACAAAAATAATATAATATAGTATATATAATTCTAACGAGTATATTACGATGATATTTCCGATCGATTATATAATAATAATAATAATAATAATAATAATGATGATGAAAAAAATAAAAGTAACAATAATAACGATGATGATAATAATAATCATTGAATTGAATGGAAATTGAAAAACAGAGAGAAAAAACAAAAAAAAAACAGAAAAAAATAATTAAACAAAACTATAAAACTATGAAAATAAAACTAAAACTGAATCCGAAACTATAAAGTTAATCTTATTAGCAATTTTTTTTTTTTTCTTCCTCTTTTCTTTTCTCTTCTCGACGCGTAACTTACCTACCTACCTACCTACTTTACCTACCTACACCCATGACGCGACGCCGCGACGCAATGAATATGTGACGAAGGACTCTATACTATACGTACACCCCGAAATATACGCATACGCTATTATTTTTCGAAGAACAAGTATGGGAGGAAAAGAAAATTGTTTTTTTTTTTTCATTTTTTATTTTTTTTCAAATTCACAACAATTCGGTAACCATACAAAAGGCTTGAGAATAATAATAATGATAATATTAATAATAATAATAATAATAATAATAACAATATTAATAATGATCATATTAATAATAATAATAATAATAATAATAATATTATTACATGCATATATTGTACGAATATATACGTATATTATAATATATACATAGTATATAATATTACGCAAATATAAATTAAAATAAGATAAAATGAAATAAATGAAGGGAAAAAAAAATAAAAATAAAAATAAAAATAAAAATAAAATAAATAAACAATCCAATGCGGCAGCAACAGCATGATGATTCGCGTTCGACTGCATTTGTTCATAAATCATTATTTAAGTATCATTCGTGTGTTGTATGTACAAAGCCATACATACATAAATAAATACGATACCTAAGTAATAATAATAATATTAATAATAAATAACAAATAATAAATAATAAATAATAAATAATAAATAATGAATAATAAATAATGATGATAATGATAATGATGATGATAATAAATAATTGAAAGAAACTCGCGGATGTGCCGAAGTGAAAAAAAAAAGGAAAAGAAACATACAACGGAAGAACAAAAATAAAATACAAACAATTAATAATTCCTTGTATACGAACACGCAATTCCACACGCACGCACACGCAGCCGGAAGGGATGAGAAGAAAAAAAAATTGCAATCAAACGAGATAGAAAAATTCGGAGGAAAGAATTCAAAATTTAAAGAAAAAAATAAAAAAAAAATAATAAATGATAAAAATAAAAAATAAAACGAACGTGATGAGTAAGAGAGAAAAAAAAAAAAAAAAAAACCCATTCAACATACCATATATATATATATACTGTATTATATGGAAATTTTTGCTTGTGATCTTGTGCAGTCGCGGGCGCGGTCGATCTGGTTGCGCATCAAAATTATACGTATAGCATTATGTAGTACCGCATAGGTAATGGCTGAAAAATGAAAAGAAGGATTGGGAAAAAAAAACGAAAAAAAAAAAAAGAAGCAATTTCAGAGTAGGTACCCCGTTCGTTATTGTTGTTGTTATTATCATCATCATTATTATCGTATCACGCACGTTATATCCAGTAGATATTGTAATAATGATAATAATAACAATGATAATCGCATAACAAGCAACGCGTTGAAAAGTTTTAACGAAAATAATTTTAAAAAATAAATAAATAAATAAAATAATCAATTAAAAAATTGAAAATTAACAAATAAACAAATAAATATATGAATGAATAAATAAATAAATAAATAAATCATACTAATATGAATACTAATAACAATAATAACAATAATAATAATAATAATAATAATAATAATAATAACGTGAAAATTTGACGATGAATCGTATTTATATACCTATATACATATATATACGTATATATATGATATATATGTATATAAATATAATAATGACATACATTATACTAAATTATTATATAATATTGTATGAGAGATTTGTTAGATACATATATAGTATATAGTATAAAGCGGAGAGAATCACGTCGTTGAAAGTGCCAAATTTTTAGCTCAATCGCGTATTTCTCGAAATACACACACATTATACACACATACGATATATGCAATATTATCAGTATTCACAGTGAGATCATTGAATTTTGAATTATTTAAATTATTATTTTTTTTTCTAATTCATTTATTTATTTGTCTTAATTTTTTTTTTCTATACACCTCGTACACGACGGTACGGCTAGGTGGTGGTAGTGGTGTATTTTATTGGGTATATCGTGCGAAAGTGTCCGGTTCTTCTGCACGCGGAGAGGAAAAAAAAAAAAAAAAAAATCAAAGAAGAAGAAGAAGAGGAAGAAGGCGGAAAGCGGAGGAACGAAAGAAAAATCGGATTTTCGCCTATGTCGCAAAATGTTAATATTATACTTAATTCCTTCTTTTTTTTTCCTTTTTCTTTCTTTTTTTTTCAACTACGAATATGGGATCATTGACTTCTGCTTATAAATGTACAACCGATCCTCGAGATCCCCTCTTCGATTGATTGATTGATTGATTGATTGATATATAAGACGTGTGAAGAGCAACTGTATACCTTGCAATTAGATCTTTGGGAGAATTTTCATCTTGCCAAATTAATATAATTATTATAGGATCTATTATATTCTATTTCTATTTCTATTTCTATTTCTATACTTCTATTTCTATTTCCATTTCCATTTCCATTTCTATTTCATTCTATTCTATTTGCCAAAGCCGAAAGGATTTAAAATTAATTGATACATACTTATATATATAATACTATACTATTATATTATAATAAAATATAAATATAATGATTTTTACCGATATAGATATTTAATATATATATATACATATGTATATGTATATATATAATACATAATAATAATTATACACACGAGCATATATTATAATATATAATACCCATTATTATTATATCATAAAAAAATATATAGTCTTCACCCTCTGAAACTGAAAAAAAAATAAAAATGCGATTCATATGGTATATAATATATATATAATATATACACGATAATTAATTCGTTTTTACATTTTAATAATTATTTATTTGTTCATTAAAATAATATACATACAATGCTATATATACATATATATCGATATATATTATATTATATTATATTATATCAGCTCGCCAGCTCTCATAGTCGCGTATCTCGTATATATGTATAATTATACTTATAGGTATATATTGATATATACATATATCTATATATATTTATTAAGACAGATCGCATGATTCGATTATATACATATATATATATACATATATAGTCTCAATAAAAATAAAAAAAAAATAAAAAACTAAATGAATTAAATAATAATTAGAAATGCTATATATAATAACAATAATAATAATAATAATGATAAAAAAAACTTATTAAAAAAAAAAATTAAATGAATAAAATTTAAAAATTAACAAATAAATGAATGAATAATCTCTTAAGAATATAAAATTGAAACTATATTAGAACGTATATGCCGGTATACGGAAAAACGAAAAAAAAAAAAAAAAAACAAACAAAAAAATTAATCAACCTATACATATTTAAACTATGAAATGCTAAACATACACACATATATATATATATATATATGTATATGTATGTATATAATAAATTGATAATATATATATATATATATATAGATATATAATATATATTATATAGGTTACATAAACCTGTAGTATATGGATTGAATTGAAGAGGAGGAGGAGGAGGAGGAGAAGAAGAGGAGAAAAAAAGAAAAAATGATAAAAAAAATAAAATAAAATAAAAAATTAAGAAATAATAAAGCCACACATACATACACACACACACGCACACACACGCACGCATACGCGCACACACATTACTCTAGTCTATACATAGTTTATAATCGATATAGGTAGAATATATCGTATATAGTAGGATGATCGATGATACTTTCAAACGGTATTATATACCTATATATATATATATATATATATATACATATATACATATATATATATGAAAATTAGAATTGGTTTTAGGTAGAAGATTAGTTATATACATATAAATATATATACTATATATACTATATATATATATACATATATATATATGTATGTAATATATATGTTATAGCCAATAACTTTATCGAGATCACTTTCTCTCTAAATTAAATCTAAACTATATACATATGAATATAAAAAAAAAAGTTAAAAAAATTTGAAGAAATATTTAAAGAATTTACGAAAATGATTGATCGGCGGAGGGTGGGGGGTGGGGGGGTGGGGAATTAAAAACAAATTTAAAAAACAATTAAAATAACTAAAGAAGAATAAAAAAAAGAAAAATTAAAGCCGATTCTAATAATCGAACTCTTCCATGTAGAATTTTCTTATAGTATTATAATACCATATTATATTATATAAACTATTATATAATAACGATCCCCCTATATACAAATATATAATATATATATATATATATATACATATATATATATATATATATATATATATAAATCTATATATGTATATATACATATTGTTATAGTTTTAAAAAGAAAAGAGAAAGAAACGAAAAAAAAATAAATTAACAAATTAAATAAACTGTATATTATATATATATATATACCTATATATATGTATACATATACATGTATTATATACATATGCTAAATCAATGCTTCCACCTCTTCACGCGTATCATTTCACTGATTTCTTAATACATCTGCGGGCGGGTAGAGAAGAAAAAAGAAAAGAAAAAATAAATAATAATAACAAAATAACGAAATAACGAATGGGAAGGGAAAGGGAAAAAGAAAAAGAGCAACTATTATAATATATATATATACATATAGGTATATTAGGATGGTTCAAAAAAATTTATTAATTTTTTTTTAACTCTTACCCTCCCAAGTGTTTCTGTTTGATGAGAAAAAAATCCCCACAAAAGAGGGGCGCTGTAGCTCAACTCGGAATTTTTGTTTTTTCATTAAAATTGAGATTACACCTGATCATTAAAATTTTTTGCAAATAACCATTATATATTCGGAAAGCTGACTCTTCGAGCTTTTCGAAACTCTGTTATAACGCATGATTATGATAATTGAAAGGCCAGTTTCAGCCATCTGAGAATTACTAAATGATGGAGGATTTTTTTCTCATCAAACAGAAACATTTGGGAGGGTGAGAGTTGAAAAAAAAAATTAAGAAATTTTTTTGAACCACCCTAATATATATACTTGTCTAGAATGATGCAGATGATGCTGATGGCCTGGTCTAGATAATATCGTGAACTCATATCGAAGTATTCGGGAAAAAAAGGGGCAAAAAAAAGAAAAAAAAGAGAAATGAAGAGATGAGTGGTTCGTCGTTGATAAAAGAAAGGGGGAAAAAAAAATAAGCAAAAAATTGTAATGTTAATTTCGAAGCGCCGGGCGTGTTTTTAACGTAATAAATTTAAGAAAAAAAGAAGAAAAAAAAACGGGGAAAATTCTTTTCGGAAAAAAAAAAAAAAAAGAGGATAAAGAATTAATAAATAAAATGAAATAAAATAAATAAACTGCGAACGCGCGATTACGTGTGCACGATATTGAAGCGCGCATATATACATACATATATTATATATATATGTATGTATATATATATACACTATATACACATAACGATAAGAAAATGAATAAATAAAAATACTAAAAGATAAAATAAATAAATAAATAAATAAATTAAATTGAATTAAATGAATAATTAAAACGAAGGAAAACGAAAAAAAAAAACCAAAAAAAAAATTAAAAAAAAATAAATAAATAAATTGAAAAAAAAAAGAAAAAAAAACAAAAAAACAAAACAAAAAAAACACGTTGATCGATTTACATTATAATATGATGAAATCCCTGTTAAGTGGTGAACTAAATAAGTCACCATATTGTAATTATTATTATCATTATTACGTTATTATGAAATGTTGAAATAAACGAAAAGAAAAGAAAAAAAAATTCACCGCTCTCTCTATTTATTTTTCAAACAACCATTTACCCACTTTCTGTATAGGTATACAATATATATAATTTTTTTTTTGCTGTTTTTTTCAGTTTTCTTACAATCAATCTTTATCAATTGATACTATAATAATAACGAAACAAAAGTAATGAAAAGAAATGAGAATAAAAACAACTCGGAAATATTATATTCGCATCTATGTATATGTCGTATATAGGTTGTTTATTTTTTTTTTTAAATTTTTTTATTTCTTCTAAATATAGTATACATAGGTATAATCAAATTATTATTGTTGTTCTGATTATTATTATCATTATCATTATGTTAGTTAATGAAAACCTTATGTAATATATATGTATATACCTATATATATACCTATATAATATCGTTATAATAGATATATATATTATTTATAACAATCGTAATTACCGATCTTAAACTATATAAATATTATAGTTATTATTATTATTATTATTATTATTATTATTATTATTATTATTGTTATTAAATTCAATAATTTAAAAAATTATAAATACACCTACACGTGTGATAATCATAATCTTAATAATAATAATATTATTACAGTGTAACTTATTATCAAACCAACGATGAGTGAGCATTATTTATTTATTTATTTATTTATTTATTTGATTAATATTAATCATGCGATTTTTATATTTATTTATTTATTCATATATGTATATATATAATATATATATATATATTTACTAGACATTGCTGCGTTTTTAATAAATAATGATTTTATCGATTTTATAATCGTTATATCCTTTATTAATTTAATTTCTTTACTTCGTATCATCTAATTTCCGAACATACTATATAATAATTAATTAGGTTACGATTTTTTGTTACTTATGTTTTGTTTTTTTGTTGTTTTTGTTTTTTTCTCTTTTTTCTTTCATATTAGAAATTAGTGCAGCGTAGGTACTACATACACACACACGCGCGATACTGGGGTGTATCACTCGTACCTGAAATCTGCAACCGAGGAAACTTCTCTCTCCGATGTATCATCGGTTGCAGATTTTAGGGGCGACCGATACCCCAGTATCGCGCGTTTGTACCTCAAATTCGGTATATCGTATAAGGGAAGACTCAATAATGGATTAGACAGGTGAAAACGCCTCGATATTAATAAACAAACGCGAAATTATAATCGCTATTATCTACGGCAGTACCTATACGTTACATTTTTAATAAACAACAATCAATTAGTCATTACGACTAATGACATATCGTTGGAATCGATGACTCGCCTCGCGGACCTATCGAGACGTATCTACTTTCCGCGATATATTTCGATTATGCGATCCTGGTCCACGTACTCGAATATGTGGGGTGCGTCCATCAGTATTCCTATCGTACCCGCGGTTGTTACGATGAAGAATATGTACAATTGTAGACGGTCGATTACCATTGCCACGTATTTCCAATCCTCGCGAGTCTGGAAATGAGGAAAGTAGAGAAGAAACGAACGGTTTCAAAAAAATCGCTGTCGACACGTGTAGGAAACGATTCACCTCACCTGTATGTAAAGATCCTCATTCCTCAGGTGCTCGGCGATGAACTCTACCGCTTCGGTTGCCTTGCTTGCCTCCGGGCTGAGCAATACCGAATCCGAACTTTCCGATCCTCTTCTATCGCCGAGACCATCTCCTCCGGCGGCGGTTGTCGACGCGGTCGTTGTGTGGTGTACCTTTCGATTTATCTTGCAATTTGGATGATGGAGATCGGACAGCTCCATCACCTCCATCTTCGGCTTGGCCAAACCGGCTGGCAAATGTTTTGGAAGTTCGGTAGGACTGCCGGAGTAGGTCGATGCCGGTAGAGTCACGTTTGGTATCTCCATCATCCACCTGAGTCTGGTCTTCTTGGGTCTCCTCATCAGCAGAATGGTGGGAAGGTACTTGAGGAATATCTTGCGAATGAGTTGCGGCATCCTGTGGGTCCTGGGTCCTCGGAAATTCCAGTTTATTATGATCACAGTGACCAGGATCGAGACCGTGTTCATTATGAAGGTGAACAACAGGTACTTGGCGATCAGCGGAAGCACCAGGGACGTCGGAGGCAGGATTTTGCTCACGAGTAAAAGGAACACGACGAGCGACAGCAGGATGCTTATCCCGAGGGTTACCTTCTCCCCGGCTTCGGCTGGGAGATAAAATACCAGGACGCATAGGAAGGAGATCAGGACTGTGGGGAGGATCAGATTTACGGTGTAGAACAGAGTCTTCCGCCTGATTATTATGTAGAACGTGATGTCAGTCTCGGTGGGAAACTCCCCGTGGTATATGTTCAGGTAGGCGGGAACGCTGATGATGTCCCAGGTCCCGCTCTTCCAGTAGTCGGAGAGGTCGACGAAATTCTTGTCGTTGTACAGAGCCAGGGATACCTGGTCCCCGTTGAAGGTCCACGAGCCGAATTTCATTATGCAGGTCTGCTGGTCGAAGGGGAAATACGTGACGTCGATCGTGCAGGAGCTTTGGTAGATCGCTGGAGGCACCCAGAGCACTTCACCGGTCGGGTATATCAGGACGTTGCTCTTGTATCGCACCTCGTAGTTACCGTCGGCGCTGGAAATAAACCAATGAAGGAAATCCGCCGCGCGATTACGCGCACGCATCGGTCTTCGCTTACTTGTTGAACAGGACGATGTCCGGCTTCCAGACCTTGTCCGGTGGAAGACGCAGCACTCCGATCCCCCCGTAGTCCGCCTCGTCCCATTGCAGCTGGTAATCGGTCCAGACGAATCTCAGCCACACGTTAGACTTCATGATCTGGTTCTTCTCGTTCTTCGACCGAAAACAAAGGGGGTTAAATTTCACGAACAAAAGGGAAGGCGGGGTGGTTTCGTACCACGTTGATGAGCTGGACGAAGGCGAGGCCGAATCTCACGTCGACTTTCTGGGTCATGTTTTGCACCGGTCGTATCAGCTTGTTGTAGCCTCGGAACAGGTCGCGGACGAGGCGTTCCTCATCTTCGGAGCAAAAGCCTGGAAAGGACGATTAGTCTGGTGATCAGATCGAGGGGATGGAGCGCGGGGTACTTACCAACGCAAAAGAGCGAAGCGGTCAGCAAAAACCGCATGAACTTTAAACAAAAATACATCTTGGGCGGGTGCAGCGGAAACAAATCCGCACCCGTTCGCGAGGCTGAGATGGCGCAGCTCTGCGCCGTCCGCTAATCAATATAGTAGCGCCTCGGAGAAGAGGCCAATGAGGGAGTCTGCGAGAGTCATGCTCGAGTCACTCGCTTGAAAAATTACCGCACCGATTTCAAACCGCGTTTTACGCCTGATGAGGATTTAAAGACAGGATTACAGCGGCTGAAAATCGGCACTATTGTCTTCCTCGTATTTAGATATCGCAAATTGAAAATCAAATCACTTCGCAGACTGCCGGGCGTTCCCGAAACCTCTGAGGGATGGTGAAATTCTGTCTATCTATTCCCCGCCCTTGGACAAGGCTCGAACCGGTCGGTAAGAAGCGGACTTTCGGTTGAAAAGCGGATTTTCGAAATCGGAATCGGATTCTTTGGGAAAAACTGGAGCGATGTTTCCTCAGCGAGAATTTCGTGGGTCTTACGGTGTCGAAACTAGACCGATTCGAAGCTGCGACCAATCGGAGCGCGGCTTTAACCAACGGTCGCTACGTCGCCATTGGTCGGAACTTCGAATCGCTCTAATTTGAAAACTAGGAGAGCCTCGAAAAAAGTTTTCAGACAATTTCGCCCCGGTTTTTAACCAGGAATGAGATGCACGGGCTAAAAATCGGGAACACTTAAAAACAGGCTAACCATTGCGCACGTATCTCCTACTCCCCGTAAATCGATTATTCGACACGACGAGGGCGTTCTACTTCCTCCCCGTAGTTCGCGGTGTAAAATCACCCTAGCGGCGTGAGGGTGAATTTGAGTATCCGTTCAGTGATCGGGCACCCTTGATACACCCGTGTATCGCTAGAGACTGACCGAATCGCGGCGGATACGAGAAGCGGTGGAGCCCCCGATACAGAAGTGCGTTTGTGCCTTAAAACATTATAGTGACGAAACAGTGTGAATTGTTTTAATCTATCTATTAACAAGGTAACAGAGCCCCGGTACTCGACTACGGTCGTTAAACCGTGTGAATGAAAAAGCGATGTCGTTTTTGAAGGGAAATCTTTTTTTCCACACACCGTAGTTTTCACGCGTATAAATTCGCGAAGTGCTGCTACGGATCGATTACATTTCTCGCAGCAAGACATGCTGCGCCTTTATCAGAACCAAAAACCTCCCCGGTTTTATTATCATTTCGATTTTCGTTTCCGTATTTTTAATTTCATTTTTGATTAAATTCGAAATTCGGATTCTCGTCGCCCCTCGATCCTCCCGTATTCCCTTCGTCTCTGGGTTTATTCGCTACTCGCGGTCTTCCATGTCTCAGTTTTCGGCTCATTAGCCCCCAGGACGCGACGAAAACGGGGTGGAAGGGACCGACCCCGTCACATATATCGATATATCAACCCGACAGGGACGTCACTGCGGTGCCGAGGGAAATACTGCGCCTGATACACCTCGTTGGTCACTCAGTCTCTCCCGGGTGGAAAAAAATTGGGAAAAAAAATGTCCATGAAGATAAAAGTTCCTTAGTTTCCTTTTTTTGTTCAAAAACTATATTCCACCCCGTTCTTAGGTGCGATAATTGAAAAAAAAAAGAAAAAACGGACCCATTTCCTCGTCTGTACTTAATTCGACGATCAAAGTCAAAGTCAAGTCGCTTTGTTCCAACGTTAGCATATACGAGTCGAGAGCACACGAGTGTGTATATCGTTTGGGGTTGTACGCCGCTAGACTGGAAGCCTTTGACGATAATTTCGGTCTAACGTAGGTGCAGGTAATCCATCCGTGTCGCAGCTGGTTCCAATTAATTCGCTGCATATCCCCCTAGCCGATCCATGCATATGGAATGTCGTAGATACGAGGGAGGGGGAGATAATCTCTTTTTTCTCCCCTTTTTTAAAATTTCGTTTTTCGCTCCCTCTACTCTCTTTCCTCTCTGTCTCTACTTTTTTTTTTCTTTTTTCTCTCTTCCCTCTTATAGGGCACTAAAAAATGTGCCGATTGTATCTGTTGGTGCCAGTGACCCCCTATTGATTCCACGCTCAGCAGAGCACAGGGCAGACCCCTCGCCCTCTTCCTCTTTCTCTTTCTCTTTCTCTTTCTCTTTCTCTCTTTCCATCCCCTCTCGCGATTTCTCTCTCTTTCTCACCCTAGATAAAGGCGACCGCGTACTCGCCGACTCCTCTGCCTCCACCACCGCGGACAGGCGCTTTTCTACCCTTCCGTTTATATATACATATAATACATACCATACGTATAATATATATATATATTTATATATGTATATGTACCTCTATGTAGCAGGTGTATAGTTTGTCGGCGTGTTGGCGCGCGGGATGCCTACTTGGGGATGAAATTTATTCGAGATACCTGCCCGCGGAGGATGAGGCGATATACGACAGTATTCGCATATTCGTGCGACTTTTTTTCCATTCATTTTTCGAAATGGGAAAAAGAAAAAAATTTCATCGAGCCTGTCTTTGAGATGAATCGTTCGAAGCATGTTTCCGTCGAAATATCCAAAATTCGTGAAAAATTGTCGATAAAAATTTTTTCGCCAAATTAAATTTTCTGTATGTTCTTCTGAAGGGGTGAAAATTTTGTCGCGAAACTATGCGGAGGGAAAAGAGAGAAATGAATTTTGAAAATTGATCAAATTTTTGAAAAAAGTTCAAAAGAAGTAAAAATTTTTACACGTATAAAATGAAACTCAAATTCGGATTTGTTCCTCATATGCTATGGTAACGCGGTACATTATTGGTATATACCTACTATACACATACCCGTACTTAGGTACTACATACACTGCTATTTTTAAGGCACAATAGAAGGGGCAGGGGTCGATGCAATCGATAAGTATATTTATATCTCGAGAAGGAGGCACACGTATAGAGTTATATAGGTAGACATCCACAGTCTCGTGTCATTGTGATTTTTTTCATATTTTTTTTTTCATTTTTTTTTGCGTTCTCTCAGTTCAATTCCCTGCCTGGACGAGTATAATCAGACTTCGCGTTATTATACTCACGAGTAATACAGGGTGTTTCAGATTCAGCGGGTCGTATTCCCCGCGAAAATTTAAGACTAAATTTCCTTTACCGAAAATTCGAGAGACCGATAGTTTCGGAGCTACGGAAGATTTGAGTCGACCAATCGCGGAGCTTATAGGTCCCGTAGACGGGGCGCTGCGCAACTCACGATCACGTCAGCGCCATCTACAAGCCTCACGATTGGTCGACTGCGATCTCACGTAGCTCGGAAACCGCTCGGCCCACGAATTTTTGGTAAAGGAAATTTAGTCTTAGAATTTGACGAGGAATCCTACCCTAAAAATATGGCTCGCTCAACCCGAGTCACCCTCTATATGCACGATCAATTTAATTCATACGTATACACATACGTGTGTATGAATTTACTGCGTGACTCACTTTACTCCTCGTATAAGGTACCTTGTAGTCGGTTCACACGGCACCCTGCAGCACAACCCCTATATGCACCGCGGCTCACCTATGTACATACATACGCGTACATATATCGACCCGAATCTTATTATTCTAGACACGCGAAAAAATTATACAACCGCGAGATATGAAGACGTGAAAAATGGGTCTTCCGCGTTTCTGTCTTCCCGATTTTGAAGACCGTGAAGGCGAATTTCGAAAACGCCGACTCAATTTTTTTTCCTTATTCAATCCGACCGTAAAATTCACACAGTTTGAAGGGAGGGAAATGAAATATCGAGATTCGGAAAAGGGGAGAATACTAAAAGACTTTTATTCAACTCTGACGTACAGGATGGAAGCCAAACCGATATACGCGGTTGATTTGCGGCGATGACCAGCCTGATTTTGGAGAACGCAGACTTGAACCGGCTGTTCCCAAAATGTCGGCCTAGGGGCGGTCAACCCCCGCGATCGGGGGGCTCGACGCCGAGTCATCCGCATGACCATCCCGCAGGGCATAAAGAGGACTCAAGATCAGGATCTGCTACCAGCTGCAGAAGCAGGAGTAGCAGCAGCAGCAGCAGCAGCAGCAGCAGCGGGAGTAGCGACAACAGCAGCAAATTCAAAATTGGCAAAAACGCTGCAGCTACTATCTGCAAGGGCAGCTTCAACAACGTCGATAATAAATACCGCGATAATAACAATATCAACAACAACAACAACAAGAACAACAACAATCGTTACATCGACGAAGAACCAGCTGCTAAAGACATGATCGACCTCGAACGCGACACCTCGGACAGGCAAGTTGATTGTCTTCATTTACATTTTTTCTTCTTTGTTTGTTTTTTATTTTATTTTTCATACGTATGAACCGGAAAATTTGTCGATTTTGTATTCATATATCGCTCTGATGAAGAAACATTATTCTGACGTCTAAATTATACATGTGTGCCGTGTCGCGATGCGATGCTATAACGAGGCGTATTCAAAGTTCGAAACATCAAACAGGCTTCTAATTTGCATACAACTCGACGTCGTCTACTCTTTATTCAAATCTTCTGCGGAATTAATTACACACACGATACCTAGTTGATTAGGGGCCGGGATGGAGTTCAGACGATTACCAATTCTCAGAAACGTTCATGTTCAGAACATTAAAAGGAAGCCTTTTGTTCGAATCGGCTGTGTATTCGAAACTTCCACCCAGCCCCGTTGATTGTGTTTGCTTTTTTTATTTTATTTTTTTTGTAAAATTGATGAAAAACAATTAGTACATGTCTAATTAAGAGGTCAAAGTTGCGTTCCCTATTTAGGTGTAGAAAGCAAGCGAATGGCAGAAAAAAATCAGGTTCGCTGTCTCGTAGGACGGCGGCGAGTGTCGTCGCCGGTTTTCCGGGACCAGGTCCTGAGACACAGCTTCCTGTTACGACGGCCAAATTGCCGTCGTCAAGCTCCTCGTCTGCTTCTGGAAGGAGCGAAGATCCGCCTAGTTGCAATTACGTCAGTCTTACCGGAAGCGATCTTCAGGCACAGTCTCAGGACGCTTTGGACGATAGCGGGCCCGAGGAAAGCCCGGTCTATATACTCACCTCAGCCAAAGGGGATCGCAGCTACAAACTACGCGACTCAAGGTGATTGAAACGATTCTTTTCATCTAAACGTAGTATGTTGATTTTTTGTAAATAAATCCGTATCCGTTCACTGTTCGGAAAAGTATTCTGGACAAAAGTTGTAGAGCTTAAAGAGCCGCGTCTTTTAGGTCCTTAAAACTTTCTCATAGCGTGAAGCCTTTCGGAGATAAATCGTGATGCAGATGAATACTCGATCGAGGCCGTGAGCTTCTTTACTCTAGAACGTGTTTCGATTTTCTCACGTATCTCCGCAGTCGTTGACTTATCGGAAAAGTGTTTCGGACAAAAGTTGCAGTACCTAAAAGGCCGCGTCTTTTATATCCCAACAACTTTTCCGTATAATCGAGTCTTTCGCAAGAAAAATGAGGACAAACCAAGTTCATTTTTACACTTTACGATCGCGCGCTGAGCGTATGTGATTCGAATATCTGAAAAATTGTACTCGCAATAAGGCGTCGCGTTTAATGATCTAGTTTATTACAGTCTTTACCAGAACCGCTGCAGTCTTCTGACATTATTATTCCACGCGCGGTTAATAATGCCGTTGAAATGCCACGTCCGCTCTTCCCCGTCAAATGCCATCTTTCATAAAGCTATAAAACCCAACGATCTATATCCCGCGTCTAATAAACTCAAAATAACTATTTAAAAACAAGTAATAAGCCACCGAACGGAATCTATGCAATATTCAAGTTCAAACGTTGAAAAATACTTCGCGCGTTTCGAAACTCATTACGTCATAGAAGTCACGCTTTTCAAAGGACCGCAGTGACATCTGTGATAAGATAATCGCGTCAATTTTCACCCTTTGAGTTAAGCCCATCTATCAACAATTTCCAATTCCAATGACTAAACTTAGGATTTTTCGCATTTCCCCAAATAAATAATATGCATATTACTCCCAGCTCGATAATAAGCCGAAAATATAATCTTTGCGTAATTATTCAGTCCTCGTACCGCCTCTAGCCTCTATTTATCCCCAATTTCGAGCCCCCCGATTGAAATTCATAGGTTAAACGAACCCGCAACATCCGTTAGAGTCCGTCCTAGCAGACGCAAATCAATCTCTCATTCCGAATCTCGGATTAACCCACAGAAGTCAGAGGCACACTTACGCGTAGTTCCGTAGTGTGTCTTCTGTCATCAAAAGCGGTACGATAATAATCTCGTCTCTTCCCCCCGTGCGTGATATGTATATATATAATAAACCGTACGAATATTACTCACATGAACTGCTACGCTCGAAACAAGAATATCTAACCTATACATAAATAATAATTAAAACCTTCTGTGTTCTACCGAAAAAAATAAACAAACAAACAAAAAAAAAACAAACAGGATAATCGAGATAGCGGGAGGCAGAGAAGTGTTCTCTCAAAGTCGCGGTAAAGTGGCCGCAAGGAAACCCCGCTTCTTAGCTGCCTCGAATTCTCTATCGATAGACGACTGCCAGACCGACAACAAACTCAGCGTAAAAAAGAACAACAAATCTCCGAACAGACAGAGCGTCTGGGAGTTACGCAGCAGGTGATTAGAACTATCCATTCTCTCTCTCTCTCTCTCTTTCCCTCTAACCGAATGACCATTTTTTCATTTTCCATAAAATCCTTAGATGCGGAGAGGCGAGGAGGCAGAGAACGAACCGCGAGGTAACAGAGACGGTATTTTCGTCCGAGGTACACTCCGTGCGTCGCAACGCGGCCAAATCGATAATTGACTACGATTCGCCGAACAGTAACAGGGGCGGCGTTAATAATCGTATAATAAATTATGACTCGATACTTAATAGCAATAACGTAGAGTATAACACGCCGAAAAGTATTACGGACCTTAACTATGGATTGCCCAAGAACTGCGTAGTAGATTATCAGTCTAACAATACGACGCCTGCGCGTAGCATGGCCATTGTCAGCGACGGCGAGGTTGTCGTGTTCGATGATATCGACGACAATTGGCAAGGGCTCAGACTCGATATTGGCACTGCTAATGCCCAGCAAACTAACGTCGAGAGCTTGGATACCGATATTGAAGACTCGCAGAGAGGCAGGATGCATCCGGAACCACCAGGGTCTAGCGTCGGTAGCACACCTAGTCCCGCTTACCACCGTAACACCTCGGACTTCTTCAAGGTATAAAGAAGTTCGAATTCTTCGATCTTAGGCGATCTACTTCGAACTTTACGCGTTATTCAGGCTTTTTTCACTCTTCATAGGTCGTTACGCCCGCCAGCGACTGCGAGGGGGACTCGCCGCCTCCCGAACGTAATCACAAGATGGCCAGAGTCATCGGGGAACTTCCTATAGCACAGTATTCCGGGAGTCCTCGGCGGTACGGAGTCCGGGAAAATTCCAGACTCCCTACTCTGCTCTCTTCGCCTTCTATGTACGCTCCGCCTAGGCCTGGATTCCCACAGAGAGTTTTGCCCACTACGCCGAACCGGAAAGAGGTCAGAATCCCTGAAGCGTGTTCAATCCCTGTGTTTATGACCCACTTTTGTTCACAGAAGGAGGAAAAGTCGCCGGAAACTGGCGAAAAGCCGGTAGTAGAATTGACGCCGGCAGGAATCGAGGAAACACCGGCTTCTCCTACTCCACCGCCGCCCGAAGGAGAGGAGGACGAAGAGGATGACGACTGTTTAAAGTCCTCGGTTCTACCGAACGACAATTTATCCAGCCTCGTTTCTCCAGGCGGCAGTACTTTCGACTATTTGTATGAATTCTCAGAGACTAGAAAAGTGCTGGAGGAATTCTTCAAGTGCCCACCACCCCCCGAAGAAAAGGAGAACAATATAGACTCCTCCCTGTTTCAAGTACGCTGCTTTGTCCCTTTTGTACGCTTCATCGGCAAAGAAGCGGACGCTGTTTCATCCGATTACAATTTCTCGTTATTTTTTCTCCCCAGGATCTCGACTACGAGCTACGAAGGCAGGCCGGAAGCGCCTACGTAGGTCAAAGGCTGGCCAGCGGTCCCCCGACTCTGGAAGAAGTCATGATACACGAATCCCCCAAAAAGCACAGATCGGACTTTCCTCAGACGGTAATAGAAGCCAAATCTACTTCTTTTCCGAGAAATTAACGACAAATGTTTGGTTCAAGCAGACCGTCGAGCACGAGAACAATTTCCTTGATCTATCCGTGGGAACTGGAAGCAGCGAAGACCTCGGAGAGACCGAAGTAGGCCTCCAAGTGGGCCATTCCCGAAACTTCACTCTGAGCCCTGAGACGACGGACTGCGACAGTAACTGCGGCGATTTGGACAGCGAGATGTCTCTCATGATGATGGACAACGAGCTTATGCCGGCCAGCGGTCTTTTGGGGTCGGTCGGTGACCTAGGGAACAATTCTGACTCCCTGAGAATATACACGAGCATGCCTGTCCTCGAGGACGGATTGTCCAGCGGCCACGCTAGCGATACGGACAATAATAACCCGACGGTGATGCTGATGAAGAGACAGATAAGCGAGATCGAAAGAGAGATCATACAGAGGACCAGGAACGACATGATGGGCTCGGAGAACGAGTCAGGCAAAGAAGTCAGCTTGAATGTTACAAAGGACATATTGCACTCGCTGAAAGCTACCTCGCCGGACTTGTTTGTAACCAGTAAAGAAAGGAAAGAGATTTCTTACGAAAATAACGAGCTGGAATTGGACGGACTCGACCCTCTCGGCACACCCCCACCCCCAGCACCCCAGGGCAGACAGAGCGCGAATTTAGAAACCGGCGGGGAAGTAGAAGCCGCTATTAAAGACATTAGGATGGCGCTGCAAAGGACCAAGACTCTACCCGTTAAATCGCCCTCGGAAGAACCGCCGGAGCCTAGCGTCAGCCCCATATGGATACCGAGGTATATTTGATGGCGAGACGCAGAGGGGAGAGGCGTTTCAAAAGGATTTACCTAATTTTTTACGCCGTATTTGAATCGTCCAAACTTTTGAGGCGCCTCTGAGCTTCGGGCGGCGATTTTTTTAGTCATAAGTTCGTCTAACTAAGAGAAAGTATGTTGGATGGCAGGCGGAGAGCCTGTGGCGAGAGTAACAGCGAAGATTCCGAAGCCAGACGGGGAGGAGAAGACGGCGACGCCGAGGTGGAAGAGGTGGTAGACGAGGAAGAGGCTGACACAGACCTTGAGACCGATAGACTTCTCGGACAGCAGAGAACCGACGACCAAGGCTTTTATGACGACAAGGTAACAATCTCCAATCCAACATACCGAGATTAGAGAAATGGGTAAAGTATTCCGGTGCAGGAGACGACGATCGAAACTATCGAATGAAACGCTTTGAACAAAGTCTAGAATCCAGAGAAATATTAGAGGAAATAAATAAACCACGAGACTCATGATCCGATATAATAGCATGCGATTAATTCTAGGAAAGTCCACTCGAGAATTTTATCATTGGTGTTTAAAATTGGGAATTATATTGTAAATGAATAGAGTATATCTTCGAGGGGGTAGGAACAATGTTCTCTCAAGAAGTCCAGCATTTTGGGGTACAGGTTGCGTCGTTAGTCGGAACCTATTCAATTCTGCAGGGAATATTTTAAACCGACGTAGTTTTAATAAATTTTTAGATACAAAAATACTTTGGTAAACGTTGAGATCAAAAGGCCTCAGAAGATGGAAGACTGTTCTTTTATCTCTGTATATTATCGGTTCGTCTGGAATGAAGATCGTTTCAGAATATTCCCTTCCAGTTTAAATAAGATACGACGAAAGACGCGACCCGCATGAATTATTATTATACCTCCTCGAAATAAGCTGTGCTAATGGTGTATGTGTGCTACTAATGGTGTCCTTGGTGTTACGCAGGGGTGGCGGAAGCCTAAGACTAGGACAATGTTGCCACCAATGAGTACAAAAATCTCAACTCCTAAACAGACTCCGCCGAAAACGTTGAGCGTAGCTCCTCTAGAGACGTTGGCACCGTCCGAACCCCTGCCTTCAACATCACTTTCTGTATCCCCGCCTCCTCCCCCGTCGGTTTCCGCCACCCAATCGCCACCGTGTGATCGCGAAGCAACAAGTCCCACGCAAACCGCGTCGAGCCCCCAGAAGACCCCAGCCAAAAACTCTCCCTCGCCCCCCCACAGCCTCAAGGAATCCAGCGGCAAGGTGAAAAAGGTGCTTCATTCGTCACACCATTACAATTCTCTATCTTTGCTTACCGCTCATAGAGCTTTACCCATTATTGAATGTCGAACTGCCGTTCTTGAACGAACAATTATCGCTAATAATTTATTGACGCACGACTAGTTAACGCATATCTAATCACCCAGCTGTTGGAAGATAGTATTTCTAACGAACGGCCAGCTTAAATCGTTTACAGAATTCAATATTGTCCCAGGATTTACCGCAGAGATTCTTATCTCTCTGTAGTTTGCTGACTTAAGCTGGCCGGTCTCTTCGTCTACTCAATTGACATCTCTAACTTGCTTGCCGAAGCGGTAATATTACCATAGTTCAAGCACGCTGTTTTCATTATTATTAACATACTAATCCGATACGATAGATAGAAAGAAATTGCGCGTTTGCATGCTACAGACGGATTGAATACTTCTAACGAGTCTTGTTTCCGCTTAATTAACAAATCGACCGACCCAGGATCTCCTTAGAACGCAGTAGGAATGATTAAACCTACTAAATATCACAGACTTTCATATTATGCATGGGATTTATTGATTCTATCATTCGATAAACAGCATCGTAACAGAGAAGGATACGTTGACCCTTTCTCTTGCAAGGAATATATAAACACGCACAGATTTTTGTTGATTTATTACCTCGTGTCTTGTTTATAGAATTCATTGACTACTTACTTATTTACACATGCCTAACATGGGAAAGCGCATGGCTAAATAGTCACAGCTTATGGTCAAGAGTTTATGGTCAGCATGCAAGAAGTTTTAAATTCATAATACCTAATTGAGAAGAAAAAAACTGTGTGATTTGAATCCAAACTGCACTCAATACTGTCTAGGAAATTGCTGAACTTTTGTTTATTTTCAGGATAAAGACGGGAAGAAGAAGAGCAGAAACAAAGAAGGTATCATCGAACATTTGGCTAATCTGTAGAAAACTAATTAAGCGTGAAAAAGAAGTAGAAGTTTATCAGAGTTAGATACAGCCGAAGTTTGGGTCGCTACTGTAGTTTCGATTCCATATATTCAGGTTCTTAATTGTTAAGAGAACGATTCTCTGTCGTACAAAGAGATAACTCGTGCTGTTTTCCGATTATCTAATCATAAAATGAAACCGACAGCGCGGCGTGTGGTTATCTATGTTTAATTAGGTCCTCTATTACTCACTAACAATTGTATTGAATTTTTTCCAACGCTGCTACCTTGGATAACACGGTACGTAAGTCTCGTACTCCTGAGTATCTTTGCCTAGTACAGATAGTAGGCCTCTAAGATTTGTCAACGAGATACTCGGTAGACAGCAATTCGAATCTTGGAAGATCAAATCGACTTCAAGTGGTTTCCCATTAATCAATCAGAGCTAAATCTCTCCCCCGTTCAATCGGCTCGCGATGTTTTTCCTCGCTGAGTTACAGTTCTCGCTGTTAATTCAGAACTTCGAACTCTGAGCATGGATGATCCGGCTTTGGTAGTATTCCCGCGAGATGATACCAATACCGGAGAATCTCTGTGTTCGGAAGAGTCCGTAGAAGTGAACACCAAAGTTCGTTGCTGCGCCGAGTACCTTGCCACGTTTGGCAAGTTAGGGAACGACGAATATTCTAAATGGTGCATTACTCTGAACCTTTCAGCTCTGCTCGCCGACCCTTCAGTGCTGATCGAAGGCGTGTTATTCAGAGCGAGATATCTGGGCTCTACACAACTGGTGTGCGAAGGACAGCCGACAAAATCTACCAGAATGTGCCAGGCGGAAGAAGCTGTGTCTAGGATAAAGGTACGGAAATATACATATATGTGCTCTGGAGTCCGGAGAGTCGGAATAATCGGGAAAATATAAAGATGTCTTAGTATTTCATTGATTTATTTTATCATAACAGACGAGACCCTATGACTTTAGGAATAAATTGGGAGAGAGAGGAGGATATACATATAGTCGCATGCACTGAATGTCTTTCAAAGTTCACTAACTCGTTTATTTATAACTGAATAAACAAGACAGTGTGAAGATACTTCTTCGTACGTTATACGAATTATTTAATGTACATTTTATATTATTATTATTATTATTATTATTAATCTAAATAATTGTCGGATGGCCATTGTGTTAAGAGGCCTGGATGTTTCAGTGTAGCGCCCCCCTTCCTCACATCACCAACACCACCACCCGACCACCGAACACTGTCATCTTCTCAATGTAACTTTTGACGTGTCTGTCTGTCTGTCTGTGTATTGTATTAAATTAATCTATCTATGAGTTTCTATCGCCTCGAGTTGTTGTTATGTGTATAAAAACATAACTTTATAACTGTGTGTCTGGTATCGCTGCACATTTAAAAACCGGCTATTTAATTTTTATTTCAAACCTTTTTGAGCTGGCGATGATAATACTTGGCTGTAAATAGATCTTTGTTTTGAAATTTCAACCCCGTATCTCTGGTTCTTTTATTTCCATTGGAGAAAAATGGAAATCGAGAGAAGTTAAACTGTTTGTTGTATGCCTATGCCTGCTTTTCAATCGTATATCTCTGCCTGACTATATCCTGCAGTTTATTTTGAAAAATGAATTTATCAAAGTGGTATTTATCCTCGACCCAAGCTTGCTTTCCGTTCCTTATTACATACCCGCCTCTAGCTAACTCGTGCCACAGATTAAATCAGATAGCCAATGCTAGGGAGTGACTTTTGTGTAATGCTCGGAAACTTTTATCTGTCTATTCGTTACCTTAGCTGTAACTCGATTGATTATCAAAGATTTAACACTCGGTTTATCCCCTGTTCGTTGCTCTTTTTTATCGAATAATAACACTTGTGAGAGATTTGATAAGCATAGGCAGTAGTTGAATAAAGATTTAAATAATTGAGATTAAAATGAGTCTAGATACGGTGGTAAATATAGTTCTGAAAAGCTTTTAACTGAAATTTGCACATAGCTAGGTATATATCTGCAATGAGAAGTTTTTTCTAGAGCTTTGGCTCTTTGTCTTGTTCTGTGGTGACCGTGCCGTGGCAATGTGACTAGCAGAGCCTTTGTTTGTTTGTTTGTTTGGCGCGTGCGTTACCGAAGGATGGTCCCGCTGTGGCGATGCAGGCAACGCTGGTAAACTATGGTGGGCAACATGCCTATGGTCGATGCAGTGTTGCCTCCCAAGGAAGCCTTGATGATGATGAATGCGACTCAAGCGAAGAACTTATAGGGAGTACCTCAGGTGCTGGACAATCTGAATCTATCAATATCGGGGCTCAGTCCCAGCTGGCCCCTATCTCAGGCCCGTTGGGGCCCACGACCGTTTTCAGACTACAGTTTCTTGGGTCGGTGGAGGTGGAAGAGGAAGGGGGAAGAAAGCGGCGGAAACGTCTCAAGAAACACATGGTCGAAGAGGCTGTCACTAAGATAAAGGTCCGCCTGCCCTTAGACCCGAAGTTCCCTTATTTATTTCCGTTTCTTTTTTCTCTCCACTTATCTTTCAGTTGATGAGCCCGGTACTGGATTTTTACTTCGTTTATACTCGAAACGATATATCGGGGTATCTCCTCCATTCCCACTCGAGCAATGAGTATAAATGCCAACAAAAAACACCAACAACACTGACAATACGTTATTTATTTAATATCCTGACTCTCGTTAAGTTAGACGATCATTCTGCACGCCGATATTTTACATATATGTTTTATGTTCACACGATATAAATATTTCACAAATAACCGTGTCCTTTTACTTTTTACTTTAACACGCTGCTCTGTGCCATCAGGCTTTGGTGAGTACGAAAGCTCGGCTTTGATCCAAAATGATGATCGATCTAATTTCTAATTCTCTTCTATTCCCAAAGGCGCCGGACGGAGAAACCCAGCCGAGCACGGAAGTGGACCTTTTCATTTCTACAGAGAAGATAATGGTCCTGAACACAGATCTCAAAGAAATCATGATGGACCATGCCCTCAGGACGATATCCTACATCGCCGACATCGGGGATCTAGTGGTGCTGATGGCGCGGAGAAGATTTGTCCCTCACGAAATGGAGGAGGCGCCGAAGATCAACCGTACTCCGAAAATGATTTGCCACGTGTTCGAGAGCGAGGAGGCGCAGTTCATTGCGCAAAGCATAGGCCAAGCCTTCCAGGTGGCTTACATGGAATTCCTGAAGGCAAACGGCATAGAGGACCACAGTTTTGTCAAGGAAATGGACTACCAGGAGGTGCTAAACTCACAGGAAATATTCGGGGACGAATTGCAGATGTTCGCTAAGAAAGAAATGCAGAAAGAGGTGAATTCCCCGCCGACTAGACTCCCCGAATCGCATTAAGACGCGAATTCTTTCTTCCAGGTCGTCGTTCCTAAAGCGAAAGGTGAAATTCTTGGAGTAGTAATCGTCGAGTCAGGCTGGGGCTCGATGCTGCCGACCGTTGTGATAGCGAACTTGGCGCCAGCTGGAGCAGCTGCTCGCTGCGGCCAGCTGAACATCGGAGATCAAATAATAGCAATCAATGGGGTGTCTCTGGTGGGACTGCCTCTATCGACGTGTCAGACTTACATAAAGAATTCCAAGAATCAAACGGTTGTTAAACTCACCGTCGTACCCTGCGCCCCGGTAGTCGAAGTAAAGATAAAGAGACCGGACACTAAATATCAGCTCGGATTCAGCGTGCAGAACGGAGTGATCTGCAGTCTGCTTAGAGGCGGAATAGCGGAGCGAGGCGGAGTCAGAGTCGGACATAGAATCATAGAGATAAACAATCAGAGCGTCGTCGCAGTGCCGCATGAAAAAATTGTCAACCTTTTGGCGACGTCGGTTGGAGAGGTGAGGATTACGTTATTTTTCGTCGAATTATATGTTTAATAATACCATTTGATCGTAGATTCTCATGAAGACGATGCCCACTTCGATGTTCCGGCTTTTAACTGGTCAGGAGTCTCCCGTGTACATATAAATTCTCAATAACAAGAACTATACCTGGCCGGGCTAGTTCACTCAACGTCACGTAGAAAACAGACAATACATCCGATCCGCCATCCATTATCGTTAACATTACATTTACCATGACTCCGATTGAATCTGACTTAGGTTTTTCCCCTGCTTTGGGGGAGACGAATTATTCACCTTCTTCTCCCGCAGCTTAGGCTTATCAATAATCACGATGAAACTAGCTAGCAATCCCACCCCCCAGCCCCTTTCCCTCCAACAGGAACGTAATTGAAATATTAATATTAATATTAATGAATAATAATAATAATAATGAATAATAATAATAATGATAATATTAATAATAATAATATTTACTCGAGCATAATAATTTATATAATAACATATAATATATGAATATACATTTTATTAATCGGTGTCGGTACCTCGTAGCAATTTATCTTCTAATTGTAATCCATAATCATCGTCATAGTTATTAATAATCGTTTTTAATTAGCATTATTTATCGCCTAATTGCTACGAGGTACTGTACATCGAATGCGCCAATAAAGATGACATGATAGGGGATGCAATGCACATCATTATAAATAGCACAAAGGTCTTTACCGCGATGATGATTTGTAGAGAGCGGTGGACTAAAACTGTATATTTAAATCAAATAACTGATGTCCAGTCTGGGGACTTGTCCGGGTTTCTAAAGTTATAAAACGACGAACAAACTACTACTACTACTACTACTACTAACTACTACTAATACTACTACGTGTCTCTGCTTTTCGGAGACTAAGATCATGATTCAATCTACTACACTCTTCTACTATGAACATTCCTCTTCGTTTTGATCTTTAAATTTCAGATTCACTTTCACTTATTCTAATCATAAAAGCAACGCTTGCTCTGCTCTGCTCTGCTCCTGCTCTGCTCTGCTCTGCTCTGCTCTGATCTGATCATCTTTGAATTGTATTCATTTGCACTGTGAGCTCATCGACGGATGATAATTTCTTCTGACGTTTAAAACAATGAAATTTTATAAACACGGTGACCAGACGTCTCGGTAATTGTTTAGAAGAGCTCTATTTATACGAAGAAGACACGCTAAGCTTATTTCTCCAAGTATGAAAATGGACAATAGATTGAATTGATCTGTATTATTGCATAATCTAGGTATACGATGGTTCTGTTTTTTAATCAAAGAGATGTGTGCTCTTCTAGATAAGGTACCTATTGTAACGTCGTCGAAAATCTATCGCCATAAGTTTCTATCTGAATATTTTTTGTGAATATCGATTAAAAAAAGAAAAAAAAAACTTTCAAGGTGCCCCCGAAGTTAAAAGAAGCTTTGAATATACTTAGATAAAGAGAATTACGACAGAATTAAGGGTGAAGTGACTATTCCCAAACGTTTGACGACCAATTATATCCGCGACATAATCCATCGGGATGAAAAGACAAGGAAATATACTTGAAAGACTTTATTCAAACTTTCTTCTACCCGATGAATTTTGCCACCGATTAATTCGGAACTGAATATTTGACTAAACGTCGGGATGTATATTTTATGGGATCAAACAAGATGTTAAATAGAGTTGGGTGGCTGAAGAAGAAAATCTATCTAGTCATTATTCTAAGTATAAATTATGTAACTAAAAAGTAATATAATAATGAAAAATAAATAATACTCAGCCATCGCGAGCCAACCCGACTGATCGTGTCTAGCCACATTTTATTAATAACATATAAAAGCCATTCTGCGATCGATTATTTCCACACACACAAATAGATAACATAAAGCTCTCGCTCCGTTCTGGAAACTAAACATATATAAATATAAAAGAAAAGAAATGATGTATAATTAGTCTTGAAGAAGAGGCGTTTAATAGTATTCTTTTTATTAATTAGTATTTACAAACCACGCATTTTATTTATATAATAAACGCCTGTTTTTCAGTATCGTTAAGTGTTTATTAAAGTTGAGCCGTCGCTGGTCTAGATCTTAGATTCTCTAATCTCTTCTCTATGAATACACAGGTCTAAAATAATTGGCACTGGATAATTTGAATGAAACTCTATGTGAGAAGATCTGTCTACTGTAATAGCGATAAAGTTTCTGTTTCTTAAATTAAATGAATAAAGACACAAGCCGCGTGTAAAGTCAGAGATGGGGGATACTTGGCTAAGATCGCGCGAGTCTCAACAGCTTTTAAGCTCAATTGTGATGATGCGGAGAGAAGAAGAGAACGGGGAGATATGAAGATAAAGTAGATAATTAATGAGAAAAAAAACTGAGAGAGGAAAAAGATATTAGCGAAAGGGTGAAAGGAGAGAGAGAGAAAGAGAGAGATAATTGAATAACGAGAAAAACGCCCACCTCGTAAAGAAAGAAAACTATAAATAATTATTATAACTACCTACCTACCTACCTATCTTATACATACATACCTAGGAGCTTACGCCGTAGCTTAATCACAAGTCATGATATACCGCACTACAAAATATCGTCATGACTACTCTCTATCAATGTTTGTGAGTGTATCATAATAAGTTAATAACTATTAAGTAAGTGAGCTATTGAATGTGTATATGGTTATACTATACTAGTCCATACAAAGATAAACAATAAACTGTAATTTTGAATTCAAATTCAAAATTTATTCGCGTTTATTATCTCATTTATTGACGAATAAGCTCTTTTCTGTACATCAATCGAGGAATCATTCGCTCCTTGCCGTCCGTCCCTTACTCCAGAATCATATCATACATTCTATTTCCTCGTGTCACGAATAGGATAGAATTTTTCTAAATAACTGTAGACTGTATGCCATTCGTTTAAACATCCTATTTTATTATTACACAGTAGTTACAATAATTATTATTACAATACCGCTACGATAGTGTGTTTCATGTGTCTGGCATGTACATATTTGCATTTCAATGTCTAGTACATACAAAGTTACTCGCTCAAGTTATCATGAGCTTTGCTGCGCAGACTCACACCGATCGGTCGCTCTATTTATTCTTTATATTCCATTATCCTGATATTTCCTCTTCTTTCGAATAGAATGTCATAGTAATTGCATCGATATAGATATTCGATCTACTAGCTTTTCTGATGAATAGCTGATAACAGTCGGTGTAATTGGATTGATTTTATTCATTAATTCTCACAAATATAGTACATCTTTGTCTGCAATTATTATTATTATTATAAATAACGCAGTGATATCATAATCCCGTTACTATTTATCAATATGTATAGCGTAGCGTACTATACTCGCGGCTCATCTACTGTATACTAATTGGTCAGCAAAGCAATTCCTAATTTAAAATGAATAAATTAAAAAGCCAAAGTTCTCTGTACCGGACTCGATTTTCTCTCGCTAGTCTTATTTCCGAAAGGCTATTCAAACTGTTCACTTATTCATTTATCTATTTATTCATTAAATTATGTACAATATTTCGTTGTACTTAATATAATATTCATTAGAGATCTAATAGTAATTGCATAAACCCTAGTAAGTAATTATTTGATCATTTAGTAAAGCACTCCGCGCTGTTTAGCTATAATGAGAGTAGAAAATAAATTTCTATTATACAATTGCGTTAATTGTCTCTGTGTAATAATATTAGCGGTTTTAAAAGCGCAGCCGTTCAGTATACAGCAGTATTATTCACCGTTTGCCTAAAAACTGGTATCACATATCATGAAGAGTTGATCGAGTGTTTTATTTATTTATTTATTTATTTAATTTTTTCAGAAAGAAAGAGAAAAAGAGATAAGTATAGGTAGAAAGAAACATAAAATATCAGTCCAACATAGTACATACATACATACATACATACATACTGTTTGTTATTTAATCATCGAGAATTAAGTCTGATTATTAATTCGTGCCTATCAACGTACTTTACATTCGGTTTGGTAAAGCAATTTTCTAAAAACGGTTCTCCAATATTCGCGATAAAGATAATAATAACAAAAGAAATAAAGAAAGCTTTACAACAGAGTTCACCGCGGATTTATCAGACCTTAATTAGTTTGAAAGTCTCTAACTAGCCTCGGGTAACTTTTTGTACGCAGAACAGAAAAGAAGGTATTATATATATATATATTTATATTCGTTCTGACGATAATTGAGAAAAAAAAAAAGAAAAATAAAAAAGAAAAGAATTTGTATGTAGTACCTAATAGAGAAAAATACAGTCCTTCCGTTTATAATTTTACAAAAAATGTTTTTATTCATTCAAATAGCAAATATTTTCGACACAGGTCTGGCTGGAGGCTGATGGGGGTTGGTGGGGCAGGGATAGTACGTGTCTGGCTAGCGAAGGAAAGTGTTAAGAGCATGCCGATCGTTTGTTTCTTTGTTTTTTATCTCTGAGGAAGAAAGTGGTGGGGAAATAAATGGGGAAACTTGATAAAAGGAGGTGGGGGAGGGACGAGTCGACGACTCTCTTGCGACGGGGAAACTGAAATCAAGGAAGTAAGGGGTGATTCAGGAAGTTAGAAAGGCAGGCAGCTCTGTTAATGGTACGGTTTGAGATCAGTTGTCCATTGCGTATCTGCGCGTCCATTCTTTGGCATTGCGTATCGCTTCACCTTCGTTAACCTTCCATAATTCGGCGACGTCGTTCGCCAGGGGATCGTCCGGGTTCGGGGCGCTTAGGAGAGCCTGTATTGATAACAGGACTGTTCTTATCTGAAGCGCAGGACTCCATTTGTCCTTCAATATATCCAGGCAAATTCTACCCAGTCTGCGAAGAAGATAAACGTAAAGTTCTCCGTCTTTCTTTACCTCTAATTTATTCTCAGTCACGGGATATTCACCTGTCGATATTCGGATGATATATTTTAGTTATAAATCTAACTTTAGGTGCGGACATAGGGTAGTCCTCCGGTAGAAATAATTCAAGTTTAAACAGCCCGCCTTCGAACGGGGAGTCTTCTGGGCCGGTAACGATCACGTGAAAGTATCTGGCGTTGGCGTCGTCAGGTACGGCGCTTATGCCGGGCACAGGTTCCTGCATCAATCTCTGAGTTTCTTTTATAATACGCCGTGGCAAGGCCGCCATTATTGCCCTGTAACAGGTTCGAGATACGTTAGTGGTTATCAAAGAGCAAACTAACCTATCCGGGTGCGTGAGAATGGGGAAAAAAAAACAGAATTGCGGAAAAAAAAGAGCGGTCTTCGGTCTTTGTTCGATAAAACAATTCGCGAAAGTACGAACGGGAGTTTTCTTCATTGTTCTAGCACGCAAATGGCAGTAAACAAAGAGGGAACTCTTGTCTTATATCATTGACGTGATATTTCTATCGACACGGGGGGCGTGTGATTTTCAGGGAAATAATTATTGCGTATATTTTATTATAACGTACGATTTTGGTGTTAAAATATACCCGCGTCACCCCGTAGGTCGGGAATATTAACTTTTTCAACTGGCGGCCGGTTATTAGGTAGTTTTATCTAAGCCACTTTGTTGTACGCGAGTTTTTAGTTGGCGGTGGCTGTTTTTCCCGGTTGTTAGTTTTATCGTCTGCTTCTAGCTAGCCAACCGTCTTGGAGCTCCTGCTTGGTGAACGGGTTCGTCGTTCGCCAGCTCACCGTTCACGGTCAAAAACAAAGTACTTCAGTAGAAGTGCGGTTTATTAAACTGGGCGAATTAAATCGGAAGGTTTCACTCCTTCTTTCTTTAATATCTTTTTATTTTTAATCCTTTTTTTTTCTTCTTTCCTTATTCCCTTTCTTCCTGTTCGAGATTCTTCAAACGTTATTATTATTATCCTATCCTCGATACCAGATTTATATATGAAATATAAAATTATTCAATCGTATTTAGTCAGCCGGTATATAACCACGAAGAACCGTAATATTTTTATATATACTAATTTAATTTCAACACTTCAATAATCTTCTCCAATGGGTTCTCTCTCTCTAAAGAGTTCCAGTTCACAGCCAGACCGCCGCTACGCTAGGACCTTTTTATTAGGTTCAGTCGGTCCAGTATTCCTGACACATAGGTGGCGGTACAGACCACGAAACACACCACCGAGGTCAGCTCACGGTTATCATTCCTAAAGCTAGATAAGGGTTGAAACAAATTATCATATTTCTGATAATAAATCGTCGAGATAATACGCCGCCTTACAATAATCATTTACAGATCAAACATCGATTCGATTTCCAATGATTTCCCGGGTAACGAAAACGCCCGCGGTTAGCCGTCTTCGTATTATTAAGTCAGCGGCGAACGAAGCAGCTCCGTCGATAACGTAGATCTGCGTGTATACATATTTAAAAAAAAAAAAAAAAAAAACGAGTATCGAAGGCTGCTGTCATTGTTCAAAAGTCAAATACACGCTAAACGTCATGTCTATTGTAGGAGAATATCGTCGGGGATAATTCCAGCGTCGCATTACACCGCGGAGACGTTATCTGTCCGAAACCGATCAGTACACATGATTGCAATTCGTTGTCAGGTACGTACGACTGTATTTATACACGCGATACCAAACCGCGGACAGTCTATTGTTTACAAATACATCAGACGCAGACGTCCACGTTATCGCTTATCGCTTTTGACCGAGTGTAACGTTACTTCTAGATCCAAATCTCGCTTATCGCACTAGAAGACCCCCCCGTCCTTGGTTACGTACGTCAAAACAAAATCCGTATCTCGTTAAATATGAAATCCTAACCTCACCCCGACCCTAACCTAACTTTATATCGTGTTCCGCTATTCGATTTTGAACGAAGACTAACGTTTTTCGAACTTATCCAACGGCAGGGTTGAACAATGGCCGATGTCAGACTCCTGATTCAGGAGGAGGGGCGAACCGCTCGCAATTTAGTAGCCTTCAACGTTCCCGTTGTCACGAACAACGGAGATAAAGTTACCAGAAAACCTCCAAGCATTCCTAAAATATCACAGCCAACCTCCACGAAAAGATCCGCCAAACCTGCTACCAGGGTTCGCTCGGCTTCTACTGGAAGAGATAAGAAATCTGGTAAAGTATTTTACCCTAAAAGCGCAGTAGACGAACTTACTATCTCAGTGTTTTTACATTCTTTCAATTTTCCCCGCAGAGCTGCAAGCCAGGTACTGGGCATTTTTGTTCGGTAACCTTCAGCGAGCGGTGGACGGGATTTACCAGACTTGCGAGGAAGACGAGAGTATATCCGAGTGCAAAGAGGTGATATTAGTCCTAGAAAATTATACCAGAGATTTTCACAACCTTATAGAATGGTTCAAGGTGAAATGGGCTTACGAAAGCACTCAGCCTCCCCTAAGACGCGTTCCTCTGGCTTGGGAAGTGAGGAAAACCTCCCCTGGGAGAGCCTGGGGCTCTTCTGGTACGCAGAAATCGGTCAGTCCTGTTCAAAGGATGAGTCCGACCGGATCTACGTGCAAAAGTCCAGTGGATCAAACCATTGTAGAAAACCAAGTGGTAGTTAACGATGGGAACAAGATCGGGCCAGGAAAAATCACGGGGGAAAAAAGCCCCGGCGATTTGTCTCAAAATTGTAATGTTAACAAGGGGAAAGTGACGTCCTCTAAAATAACGGCTTCTAAAGCTGTGCCGAAGCGGGCAGAATCCAAAGGCAGCAATAAGTCTGAACCGTTAAACGAGCCAAAAGTATTCGAAGACAGTCAAGTCACTCAGGAGGTCGAAAGATCGGAGGAACCGACTGGCAATGGGAACAACGAGGATAAATTGATCTGTAATCGGTCCGAAAGTAACAATGTAAATAATTCAGAGCAGGGAAATGGCGGGGAAAGAGTTTCGGGGGTAAAAAATAACCAGAAGGAAGCTAAGGAGCCGATTTCAAACAAGACCGATACCTCTGAGGATAAAATGAACAGCAAAAACCAGGCCTTGACTAAATCCAGCAAGCCTGTGAGGCCCGCCTACTCGACAGTATCAAGAATGAGACCCTCTACTGCTTCTACCAGCCAAAACTTAACTGATACACCAAAAATAGTCAGAAGCAAGACCTCTTTATGCATGAAAGGAGCTTCTAACGTCTCTCGGGCGAGACCTGGGACCTCCGTTATAGTTAGAAAAAGACTGCAGCTTCCTGCCTCGACCAGCGTAAGTGTGATTTTAAAAACTCAGCCGCGAAACGTTGAACAATCTCCTTTTTTTTGCAGGAATTCGTCCGCGGAGATCAGGCGAAGGACTTGAGTGGTTCGGTCGAAGTTTTGACCAAGCAGGTGTCGGTGGCAAAGGTGAAAGACGAAGGGGAGGGCTGGCAGACTGTGAGGAGTCGCTACAGGCGAGGAAGTACCCATAACTTGAACATGGCTACTAGATTTCACAAGCCGAGTACCGCCATGTCTCTCCCGGCTTTGTCGATCGAGAGTCCTGTAGAGAAGAGTAAAAAGAGTTGCGTAACTCCCGACGGCGTACAACGCGGTAAAAAGAGATCGGTGAACGGAGCGGGAAAGAAGACTGGAAACGAAGTTGAGAGAACTGGAAAAGGAGGAGAGAGGAGATTGAATAATAAACACAGGGATAATAACGAGGGGAAAGGGAACTCGAAGCATTCCGAAAGCGAGAGCGAGAGCAACTCTACTTCTATGATAGCTGCTATCTTCAAAAACGAGGCTGAATTGCTGGAGAGAAGGATACAGCAGTTCGTCGAAGCCCAGGCCGAAAGAGAACGAGTTATTCTTGAGGAGGAGCAGAAGAGAGAAGAAGCAGACTCCCAGAGGTCCCAGCAGCTCTCGGATGAAGAAGCCTCTCTGCAAAGGCAAATCCAGGAACTGGAGTCAACCGAAATCGACGTAGACACTGAAACGGATGAAACCGACGGCGAGACGGTCCTGGAAACTGAGGGAGACGAGCCTTTGGAAGAGCTGGACGATCCGACGGATGATATCAGCCTTGAGGATCGGTAATTTTTCATTTTTTAGGCCTTTTTGATCCGTATTCAATCACCTAAGTTCTGAATTTTCTTTAAAAAGGTACGAAAACATGCTCGAAGGAATGTCCTGGGCTGAGAGAGTCGACACGCTCGCTCAGCTGCAGGCCTTGGTAGCTCGGCATCCAGGCAGGGCGCTGGAATTGCATCAGAAGTTGTCCTCGCCTTCTAGAAAACGTTCGCTGCCAGAAACGCTGCGTCGTTATCAGGCCAAGCAGGCCTGTGCACAAAAAAAACGTCAGATACTGTTGATGGAGAAGTCTCAGAGGCTCAGAGAGCTGTTGAACAAAGTTGAGGACGTTAAAAGCGCCAAGAATCAACTCATAGAGGATAAGAGGATTAGAATGGAGATGAAACTGAAGAGGGCTGAGGAAAATAGGACTCAGCATTTACTGGAGATCGTCAGAAAGGCTCACGACGAAGACTCAAAACTGAAGGAAATCGCCTTTATCAACGAACTTGAAGCTCAGAATAAACGACATGACTTTATGGCACTTTGCCAAGAGCAGGAAGAACGTCTGCAGGTAATTTGAACTGAGATTCAAAGGAGAGAGAAAGAGAAAAACCGCTTTTTGTCATTTATTTATTGAAAGGGCATACAGTATCATGTTTTTAGTTGATTTCCAAGGCTCTCAGAAATCGGCAATTAACGAAAAATCAAATCTTTGTCTTTTTAACGTCTTAAATACTCGAAAATGAACAATTTTCTCAATTCTTGATTTCAGGGTATCCAAGAGGAGCGTCAGCGTCGTCAGGAAGAAAAAGCCGCTAAGGAGGCAGCCGCTGAGGAACGAAGACGTGCTTTGGAGGTGGAAAGGCAGCTGCGAATACAGCGGATGAGACAAATGCGTCGAGAGAGAGAGGAGCGAGTCGGAAAGATGCAATTGGAAAGAGAGAAGGAGCGGCAAGTGAGTTGCCGTTAATCGGTCAAAAAAGGACTCAATATCTTCTACATACAACAAATAAACCAAATCATTAATTCTCAATGAATTCAAATCTTAGGAACTGGCCAGAGAGAAGGCGAGAGATCGGGAAGAGAGGCTATCCGCATTGCATGCGGCGCAGTTGGCGAATCAAGAGGAATTACAGAAAAAAATTGCCCACAAACAGCAAGAATCCGCGAGGCGACACGGGGAAAATATCGAACACATTCGACAGAGGGCTGTAGAGTCTTCTATATTGAGATGCGAAGAGGTTCCGCCGACTCTGAAGTCTTATCCATCGCCGAAGCAGTGTTCTTTATGTGTTGCGGTGGTAAGCTTCCTTCCAGTTTTGGTTTTAGAGGACTTGGGCGCCTCAGAAGTAATTTCTTGGCATAAATTGTTGACTAAAATCGTTTCTTCCCTGTTATAATTGGTAGATAATCAACGAGGTTCAGCTCCTCGGCCATTTGAAGAGCAAGACGCACCTCGAAGCGGTCAGAAGAATGCACGACGGTCGTGAGCCGCCGAGAGACGAGATGCAGCGTTTTAACATAGCGCAGATTAGAGACATTCCAATATCTTCTGTAAACAATAATAATGCGAGTGATAACAAGGCAGCTAAGGAAAAGCAGAAGGCTTTGAAGCGTAGGTGTAGGAAAATGAAACAGAGAATGGCTGCTAGAGGCCAGGAGTGGGAAGAGGCGAGGGAAAACGAAACAGTCAATCAAACTACGGTTGAATCGTCGAATAAATCAAAATTCAGGAGGAATCTCAAGGAATTAGACAGACTGTGTAATAATCATGGGAAAACTACTTGGCCTAGCGTCGCTGTTGCTGGACTGGAAAGATGCGTAGGAGAGATATCAAGGGCTTTTAATAAATACGTAAGCATCGCACTTGGATTGTTGAACAAATTTAAGTTAATTTATTAACAAATGCCGTTTCCAACTCATTACAGAATTTTTTTCTTTTCATTTTCAGTGCGCTTTGGACCAGGACGCGTTCAACTCGCTAAACGGATTTACGACGTTGACGAATCTGCTCAATTTAGGATTGAATGTGCAAAACACTACGCATTACCTTCCTAACAAGTTAGTAATCTGTTGTCAATGATCTTTTATGTTTCTGTGGCAAGTCGCCGACGTTCTGAGTGATTCGGCTATTCCTCTGTTGATTTTATAACAGCGATTTAATATTCCTTCGCCTTTTTCTATTCCAGGAGCATCGTTTCCGTATGCAAAATCTACAAAGCCGCTGTTCACAGGCATTTGGCTAATATAGAAACCGTTCTACTTGGAAACAAGATACTCGTCATTCTGGATCTACTTCTACAGCGATTGGAGGTAAGAATTTATCTCAAAATCAAAGTTCTTCTTATTACCAAATTCTCCATTTGTGTACCTATTTCCTAATAACTTAAGAATTACGATCTTCTGTCATTAATCGTGGAAGAATATACACTTTCTAAGAACCGAGTTACCAGAATTTAGAATTCCGGTAGAAAAATCGAAAAAACGGAAACCTTAGATGTATCTAATTCTCAAATATCCCTGATTCGTGGATTTTTATCGAATTAGAGTCCTAACGTCGTCTAAAAAATCGTCGAAGGATTCTTTGACTCAATGAATCATCAAATAAGTCTCTACTCACTTCGAAGACTGATAAGTCGTCTAATTTATAAATTTCAAATTCAAATATCGATTTCCGCGGCCCGAAAAGCGCTCTTTCTAGTTACTGCGCGATCCGCCAGATGGCGCCACGCGAAACATTCGTGTACAGCACGCGCTAGAATCTCGATTGAGAAAATTCTATACCTATACCTAATGAATTAATCATAATATGGGAAATCTATTTCGTCATTTCTATTAATACCGTACGAATTATTATCATCATTACTGATCGTCGCGATGAAAAATAGTCCAAAAATAAAGAAAAATTACGCATATATATATACATATACCATTTGTCTACATGAATATATGTATATACCATACGTCTATTTGTATACCGGGAAAGCACGTGGGGACATTAGAGCGAAATTAAAGCGACTATCGAACGAAATTGAATACCTATATACGTATTTTAAAGGTTTATCGTATATATGTATGGGTATATATGTATATATACACACCTAATTTATATTTCTAATTCGTTACGCGCCGTGTTGGCCGAGTGATTGACCGCGACACGACGCAAAGATTATAAAATAATAATAAGGATTAGCGGGGCCGAGCCTTCGCGGGCTTTAGCCTCGAAACTTGCCTACTGATGCTCGATGACCGCACGCAACTGCCTACCTAACGGCTTAGGGAGTTAATAATAAGAGAGAGACTTATTATCATTATTAAATTTTTTTTTTTCTTTCATTCTTTTCTTTTCTTTTACTTTTTCTTTTTTTATTTTCAATCTTCTTTTCTTCTCTATAGAAATTTATATATAGGTATATATATACATATATATTTACTATATCGATCGTACGGAGCTCGCGTTATGCTGGTATAAAACACGGTGTTCATTTTCGGTGTACAGGGAATCAGGTCCGATTCGTAGATCGATTTGATTTAGAAAAAAATGAAGGAGTAGAGGGATAAGACAATTATAAAAAAAAAAAAAAAACACGATGATTCAATAATTTTTAAACACGACTAACACCGCCAATATAAGATTCAGGGAATTTTTTCGTATTTTTTTGACCATTTCGAAGAAGCGTCGTGTATATGTATATGTTACGTATATGTTATGTATATGTGTGTATGTTACCGATCCCTCCCTCGCTCTGTTCAGGCTTTTTGCCTGTCAGACTTGTCGACTTTGTCAACCCTGTCAAAATAAGGATTATACGTATACGTATATATATATACATACAGTGTATACGTATATACGTGGATTTAGGAGCGATTTTATCAGACGTACCTACTCTCCGCTTTTTCACTTTTTTTTTATTTATTCATTTTTGTATTATTTACTATTCCGCGTTTTTCTCATTCCTTCTCTTACCTCTTTTCAAATTATTCCGAGGATAGTTTATCTACCTGTAAAGAGAATTTCAGTCATACACACATTTATATTCTTTTCATACCAAAAATTATTCTTTATTATCAAATAATTTTTACATATAGGTGTATTTTTACATATATACATATATATACTATATATCGTGAAATGTAGCACGGTTACGTCACTGTCGACGCTGATCCCCCACAGGAGCTGAATCCCTCTTTCCCCTCCCACTCCTGCTCCTCATCCTCATCCTCATCCTCTTTCTCTTCTCCCTATGGCCTCCCTTGCGTAGAGTCGCCTCGGCACCAGATCGCGTCCCGCAAATGCATTAGCGGCGAGAGAGCTTTTAGTGACGTCACGAACACGCACCCAGCCACCCACACCCACACACACATATACATATATATATATATATATATATACACATACATGGGACGTAGGAGGAGAAAGAGGAAAAAGGGAACAAAGTGTATTTTCGATTCTTCCTCGACCTTTCTTCGGAGGAAAAGAAAGAATAGAAAAATGGAAAAACGGTGGAATTATACACGCGCGCTGTTTATTGTTATAAATAATAAGTTTATAAGATCGAAATCTCGAAAATCTAGTCCTGAGATCCTAAAATTTCGGTATATTTCTCAGGGTGTCAAGACAAAACGCGATTCGTTTACCGTTTTATGAACTTTTATCGATAAATCCGACGTCGTTAATAATTGACGGGATTTCGAAAGTTTGTTTTACGAAAAAAGTTCACCTCGAGACGATTAATTTCACCCCTTATTGGTCGCGATAAGATCGATACAGCCGGAGTTATCGAACACCGAGTGAACGCGTGCGAGAATTTCGAGCTCGCAGGTTTGGCTTTTCGGAATTTTTCGAAAGTTTTCCTCAAATTTCTTGGAAAAAACTTTGAATCGGTGACATCGAAATTCCGAATTTCGGAAAATCGATCGCGTATGTAACTTACGAGGGAAAGGGAATGGGAAGAGAGGCGGAAGAGCGAGTTTACCAATTCAAGAAAAGTGGATTTTCCTCGGACCTATATATAGCCGTCGAAATCATTTAACTTCATCGTAGAAACGGACCTGAGTTTAGGGTCTATAGGGGACTGTCTGGACCCTATTTTTCCTGCTATTGGTTAGACTTGATTTGGCTATAAACCAAACTGCGGTCCTCCGCGTATCTACATATTAGCCTCTTACGCGTATAGGCATATACGTGGGGACAGGGATATATCTTTCACGTACGATATACCGCCGATCTTAAACTATGCGATAAAAATCGTTAGATTTTTTTCGATCATTTAACAAAGAGACGAATCTGCTATTCGTTCTCTTATTCGGGGATAGACGCGCTGCCACTGCACTTTTCCAATTTAAATTCCGAGTCCAGATTTCCAATAAAAGGACGAAACGCCGTTTCCTACCTAAATCATTCCCTGGATCCCAGAATCTATCCTCTAAAATTTTGTCTCCAACTCTGTTTTCATTATTTTTTCATCGCAATTTAATATCTTTTTCAAGGCAGCGACCGGCTACGACAATCACCAAGAGTCGAACAACAATTTTACCGGAAACGGGGCTGTCGCAACATCCGCGATGCAGCTCCTATCCAGCCTCTTCGTAAACGAGGTAGTAGCCGCGCTACCGGACAAACCTCTTCTCCAAAGTCGTATCCAAGAAATAGTCGGGTGAGTGATCATTAAAGATCTCGAAATTTTACTCCTTTCTTACTTTTTTTTTTTTTTCTTTCTTTGGGAATTTTTTTTTCTCTTTCTTCTTCAGCGGCTTGTTTTCGAAAGTCGATATGACCGCGTCTAGTTATACGAATATAGAAACGAGACTGAGAGCTTGGACGGGGTACATTAGACAATACCGCTGCGTTAGACAAGACGCAATCTGTTTTTCTAGCCGTATACAGTGTATAACGCGTACGTATGTTGTCCGTGTGTAGTGGATTCTTCCAGTACGTTACCAGTATATAAAAAGAATATTTGAGACTATCCAACTGGGGGTATGGGAAACCTTCCCTTATTATTTCTCATCTCGGGTGTCTTCTGACTTCCTCGTTTCGTTCCGGACCTCCCGCGTGAAACAATATCACGACTGTAGAACCCTTTTCCGCCTTGTGAATGGTTTTTCTTTTTTTTTTCTTCATTACGTAAATTCGAATGAAATTTTCTATGTACACACCGTATTGTTTTCCGAAAAACCTTGAGGGGGGAAAGGGTGTAAAATAAAATATACGTAGTACGTCGGTCAGAGAGGGGAGTAAATGGATTATGATTAATTTCCTGCCAAAGTATCGAGACAGAGACAGAGAGAGAGAGAGAGAGAAAAAAAGAAAAAAAAAAGAAAAAACCCTATAGTCACGCCTTTTACTCATCGCCGTCTGTTGCGTTGTAATCTGTATACACACAGCTACGTATGTATACGTATGTATATGTACATGGAATTTTATTTTTAGATGGTTTTTTTTTTTTTAATTTTTTTTTTTTTTTTTTCTGATACGTATACACTTCACGACTCTATGAACGGTGAGTTTTATCTCTATCTCTTTGCCTCTCGTTTGCGGTTGCAATATATTTATTTCTGTGATAAAATATGTACCTGATGTATACCTAGTCCAGTCCATATACTATAATATATATACATACACGTACTACAGTTTTTTTTTTTTGATCATATAACAGCTAGAGTTCATAAAATAACAGATGTGCAGACTTCGGTATATGTGTATGTATATACGGTGTACAGATACGATATAGATTGATAGATTGATAGATACGAGGCGCGTCGACGATCCCGGTATACCCATATTCCTACCTTTTTAACTAGTCATACATGATAATACAGGTAGATTCAGGTTAGACGGTCCATATTTCGGGGGTGGATTCCCCGTGAAAATCTGAGACTAAATTTCCTTTACCGTAAATTCGTAGGACCGATAGTTTCCGAGTTAGGAAAGATCTTTGTGGACCAATCGCGGAAGGTATAGGTCGCGTAGACGAGGCACTGCGCAACTCACGCTCGTGGCCGGCGCCGTCAGCGCCACCTACAAGCCCCGGGATTGGTCGACTACGATCTCGCGTAGCTCGGAAACGGTTCGTCTCACGAATTTTTGGCAAAGGAAATTTAGTCTTGGAATTCCGCGAGGAATCACGTCCCAAAAATACGGCACGCTCCGCCTGAATCGACCTGTACATATACCTGTATACGATCAGCGAGATAAATTTGTGTGCGTTTGTCCGCGATAGAGAGAGAGAGAGAGAGAAAGAGAGAGATTCGATACTGAAATATAAGCGCGTCATAGTTGTCGCGGGTGACAGTGATCTATGATTAGGTTTCTACTGCAGGCGTGTCTAATAATCCCCTTCAAGATTTCATACAATAGATACATACGCGTTTCTACGTATCTGTATGTGATAATTATCAATTGAACTCGCGATGTTGGAAATTTGATCGAAAAAAATTTTTTTCCATCGAAACGATGAGAAACAAAATGTTCGGTGTATGAAAATCTGGATCATACCTCAAGGAATGACGACGAGGCGATAAGAGCGATCATCAAATAGGCTCAAGAGCCAATCACTGTGAGATAATTGGCTGTGCCGATGGAAAAAACGGAAAGAAAGACAGAAAAGAGGGATAAAAAAAAAAACTAAAAAAAAAAAAGCGAATCACTCGACAAACACTCTCCGCGTGTTAATCCCGTTAAAGTGAGGAGACTCGAATGAGGGACGGAGAGACCTTCGGATCTCTCGTCTTTACCTATCATCCCCTGAATTTCCGACGCCTCTAAGCTATAGAGATGAGGAGAAGAGAACCCTTCGCGAGGCGCCTTCTCTCTATAATAAATAAATATATAAATAATAATAATAATAATAAGGATGATTATGATTATAATTTGATATCGTGGTACAGACACTGATCGCTTCAGATTTCTCATCCCACATCCCCCCATCCCTTTACCCCCCCATCCCCGGTCACGATTGCTTTAATAATCGGTAGGATCAGTGATAGTAATTGGCGAATTATAACGTCAGACTGTTTGCAGTCACTGGGAGGCACGTTCAAATTACTTATGCATATAACCAGATTTTAGGTATTTGAAATTTCGCATTATAGACGAAGAGAGGGAGAGTAGGGTAGGTATTTCAAGTAAATAATGAAATTTTTTCAAACGTTATCGATTTTTTTTATTCACTTTTTTGTAAATTGTTCGACGAATATTGATCAGCGATCGGATCCTACGGTATGGATATGGATATAGTCGTGTAGATCGAGGAACGAGATTTTGTCCAAAAAACAAGGAAAAAAAAAAGCGCGACGGAGGGTGTGAAATTTTTAAGATGGAAGATCGGTCCTTTGCTCCGGGGTTGAAAAAGGAGAAAAAACAAAAAAAGGGAAAGAAAAGGGAAAATAAAAATAAGAGAAACGGAGAAATAAAAGGAGGAAAAAGGAACGAAAAAAAAAATGTGAAAACACTATAGTGGGAAAAGGAAAGGAAAAATACGAGGGGGGTGAATGAGCGCGGCCGAGACTTGAGCGCCTCTCTCCCGACGCGACGCGGGGTAGGTAATCTGCTAATGGACTCTGCAAGCCTTCTCGCCCCTCGGTTCTACCGCCCACTCTCTCTCTCTCTACTACTTCGTCTCTTATACTCCGCTACCCTACCCTGTCCTACCCTATACTATCCTACCCTACGCCGGCTAGCCGGCAACCCTCTTTACGCGAGCGGTACGATACTAAGCGAGTATTCGCCCGAACTCCTCACGCTCGTCCTTCAGACGTTACTCGTATATCCGGATATTTTGCAGACCCGTTTTTTCCTTTTTTCTTTTTTTCTTTCTCCATCCCCTTTTTTTCGGGTGAAAATTTTCGTTATGAACGGAAACGAACGAGAAGTTGATGAAATTTTATGAAACTCACCGATAATCTGCGAAAGTTTCATCCTATAGAATTTTCCGGAATTTTTGTTTTCTAGAACCGAGAACATTTTCGAAAATCATCTTGCCAGGGATTTAAAACCGTTTTTTATACCGCACTGCACTTGACTGATCATTGATCATCGGTATATAAGGATGTAAAGGTACATAACTACCCCTCGGATTGCGAGGGTTTGGAAGGGAGGCGTTGAGCCATACGAGTATGTATTAATTCGAAATTAAAGAATCGTTAACTACATGCCATACAACTTCCCTATATACCTATGTGTGAGTATATATGTACCTATATGTTCTAGTTAAACTCTTCCAAACCGCCTACGGGGTATAAGAGCAGTTCCTAGCTCCTATTAGGTATTACATAGATGCCCATATACCGATGGTCCACACCTATATGTACCCCGTAACATAACATATACATATAATAGGTAACATAAAAGTTCAAAGGGCAGATGCTCCTCAAAACATCAGCTGGCCTCCCGGGGGAGGCTTCAAACTCTCCTGATCATCATCGTGCCCGGTGTACACACATAGTAGGTACATAAGTTGACCAGTGATTCATTCCGCGTTCTAAACACCAGCGGTAGTTATACAGGGTGATTCAGGCTCAGCGCGTCATATTTTCGGGATGGGATTCCTCGCCAAATTCTAAGACTATATTTCCTTTACCGAAAATTCGTGGGACCAACGGTTTACGAGCTACGCAAGATCCTAGTCGACCAATCGCGGCGCTTGTAGGTGGCGCTGACGGCGTCGGCCATGAGCGTGAGTTGCGCAGTGGTCAACTAAGATCTCCCGTAACTCGGAAACTATCAGTCCCACGAATTTACGGTAAAGGAAATTTAGTCTTAGATTTTCACGGGGAATCCACCCCCGGAATATGGTCCGTTTAACTCCTATATGAATCGGCATCTTCGGAAATCCGACTTTTCTCGCCTCGAAGGATACGATTCGTATACGTAACTCACTCCTCATTTATAAACCCAGAGAATTCGACTTTCTTCCTGCACCGTGGCTACGATCTATCGCGTAACCGGTAGACTGACGAAAACGAGGCGTCGACTGCAGGTATTGCGAAATCGAGCGGAACAGAATCGCGGGTGTGATTCTTCCCACCGCTATGAGCAGTACCGTCAACTTTATGCCGCTTCTCTTGTACACCTATTCGCACTGTTCGCGCACTTGCCTTTCGGCTATTCTATTCCCACGTTGTTAGCGAAAGATCTGAGTCAGAGAAGCGGGAACTTTGATGAGACTCCATGGATATATTCTCTTTCTTATATAAATTCGCGTTTATTTCATTCTAATCCAGTTTCCTTCCGCGTTGAAGTTTCTCGATTTCTATCATTCTCACTTTCGCTCAACATATTGCGTCTGTCTTTCCAACAAGGAGGCCCATCCCTTGGCCCCGGTTTTTGCTCCGATTTGCGAGCCGTTTATATCCGATCCTAAAACCCTGGTGAACGCAGTCACCCCGAATCACCTCACCCTGTGTCCCGAAATCCCTGCGCAAATGCATTACGCGTCAGCGGCCCAGGAGTAGCAATATCCTGAGCCGCTATGGGTGTTATAGACTTCTGGATTATAATACATTACCAATTCGACGGGAGAGTGAAAGAGAGCCAGAGAGAGAGAGAGAAGGGGCCGATTATTATTCACATCCAATTCCGATACGTATATACATATATTTTATTTTTTTCAAACCACAAAATCGCTTCCGAAATGAAGAATCCAAGAGAATAGCTTGGGAAATGAGAGACGGAATCCGTTCACGTATACATACGTGTATACTTCGACATACGAACACGTATACCCTTCGGGCGATGATGGGTTGCGTGAAAGTGACACTGCTGCGTGCAGTGGGTACCTTTACACGTCACTGTAAGTGACTAGGATAGAATAGCACTGGCTCTATAGTGTTTTCGGGTAGTACAGGGGTGTGAGAGCTGCCAGTGCATACATGGGCAGATTTTTATCCCGTACACACGTGTGTGGTACTTGAACGACCATTTTATCGTCGGGACTGACTCGGTGTATACATATTCTATACGCAACGCAATATTATCGATTGTTCGGATACACCCGTACGCATGTAGATGATGGGGTATTCCGCCTCTGCTTCTGTGTCGGGAGACAGGCGGACGGGCACACTTGTTACAATATTTACAGAGTCCCACCCTGGGGTTCCTCCGAAAGAAGAAAAAAAAAAAGAGAAAAGAGACAAGAGAAGAGAAAAAGGAGCGACCCGATTCCCCTGCAACAACCATGGAATCCCACGCAATCGGCTACCAATGCGGAAACGTCTGCCAGTGACAAGTGTCTCCGAATCGCTAAATCCTCTCTCATAACGAATCTGAAAATTTGGAAATTTCGAATTTTTGAAACCCAGCCCGGAATCGGATACGTTATAGAAAGTCCGTGGAACAATTAGCCACTGGCTGGGTACTAGACCGGATGGTGAGGGTATCTTCACGCACGTACGATTCGGGTGGCATCATCGCCTCGAGATTGCGATCTATCATTGAATGTTTGCGGGGGCTGGGGCTGGGGGCTAGGACTGTGTTGGGTTTCGGGTTTGGATTTGGGGGTACAAATACATTGAATTTATTTATCATCCCCCGTACCCAATCCCTCATCCCTCATCCCTCATCCCTAACGTTACGTTACGTCGGGTCGTCGGACTTACGCGGGAACTGAGGGCTCCACGCCTGGACTGGCAATCACTACCCCCGCCCGTCAGCCATTAGCTAACCATATGATTATTTCATAGTACGGAGTAACCGGGGTGCATATCTTTGCCACTCTACCCCCGCGCTACAAACACACGCACGAGTATGTATATCCGAACATCTATAAACGTACAAAAATTACAATTATCACCATGCAATTACTTCTCCGCGAAATAAAATGACGAGAAATCGTATGTCGTCGTCTCGTTTTCGTCAGTCTACCGGTTACGCGATAGATCGTAGCCACGGTGCAGCCAAAAAGTCGAATTCTCTGGGTTTATGAATGAGGAGTGAGTTACCTATACAAATCGTATCCTTCGAGGCGAGAAAAGTCGGATTTCCGAAGATTCCGATTCATATACGGGTTAAACGGACCATATTCCGGGGGTAGATTCCCCGCGAAAATCTAAGACTAAATTCCCTTTACCGTAAATTCGTGGGACCGATAGTTTCCGAGTTACGGGAGATCTTAGTTGACCACTGCGCAACTCACGCTCATGGCCGACGCTGTCAGCGCCACCTACAAGTTCCGCGATTGGTCGACTAGGATCTTGCATAGCTCGTAAACCGTTGATCCCACGAATTTTCGGTAAAGGAAATATAGTCTTAGAATTTGGCGAGGAATCCCATCCCAAAAATATGACGCGCTGTGCCTGAATCACCCTGTATAACTACCGCTGGTGTTTAGAACGCGGAATGAATCACTTGTCGTCGTCTGGTCTAATCATCGACGATTTAATTTTCGAGGTATAATTTTCGAGAAGAGTACCTCTACATATTCACTAGACAAAACCCTCGTCCTGATCGTAGAAATTGAACCCAGATATGAGTGATTAGAGTTGATCGGTTGATACTGGTTGTCGCTACCCTTGGAGCGTAAAAAAGAATTACATATTCATGTTGTTGTACGGTTTTGGGTGTAGGAAAGAGGGTGCAAATAACAATTCCTAATCCTCTACCAGACCCGGAATGACTGTATACTCTCGATGCTTGTAATATGGGTACTATATGTGCCCCAACGTTCTGCGAATCGCGATCAGGATTCCGAACTGTATATACGGATTTTAGGATCGCGGTTATATGTGTACCAAAGAATATCAATTCAGACACGCGTAATCTCCTCGGTTCGACGCGGTGCATTATATTAGCGAATTTATTTCATACGCGAGGAGATGTACGCTCGAAGTGTACACTCGGTACACTGGTTTCCGTCGCACCTGAAAACCCGCAACCGAGAACACATCTTTTTGAGTTGGCATTCGTGTGTCTCAGGGTTATGCGAATTGAAGTGTCGACCAATGACACGACACGGACCTCGCTTTTCCACCGCTCACCATCGCGACAGCATTCCAGCCCGCTACTGCCTGGGGTATTGCCAACTTAAAAGAGATGTACCCTCGGTTGTAGATTTCAGGTGCGACAGAAACCGGTAGACGGGGAGAAGTTCGACATTCGAATATGAACACCGTCTCGCAATTTTTTTTGTTTTTGTTTTTTTATGGAAGCGTTTTCGAGCCGGAACTAGTCCGTTTTGTAAAGTAACAAAAATGGGGTAAAGAGGGAGTAGCCATCGATACCTCGCTACTGTGTCGAGGTGGAAGTTAACTCCGGTTTATTAAGCCAGGCGCGAGCTGAGGCTAAAAGGGTTGAAACAAAAACTGGCACGCGACAGAACTTTTCTATTAACGCATACGGCACCCCGACGATGTACGTCGAAGAGGAGGGTGTCAGTCACGGCAACCCATATATACACAGAAATTACGCATGTATATATGTGCATCCGTGTGTGGGTCGGTTATAGGGTGCAGACCCGAACCCTGAACCGAAACGGGGCTACAACTATAGCCCATGCCGTAGCTAGTTATGATTAGACGCGACAGTTGGCCTCGACCAACACTACACTGCTAGGGAGCTATACCTACCCATTTCTATTTTCTTTTTTTACCCTCTGCAGTGAAACAACCCCTCGACTATAACATATATCGCATCAATTCATGCATATACGTACTACGATGTGCACTTGATTTTTTATTTTTATTTTCTTTCTTTCTCGTCATTATTTCTCTTCCGTTCTCACAGTTCTTCGACTTATTTGTAACCGACGAAAAGAAACGGAAAGAAGAACAAAATTTTGAATCGTTTTTATACAATCAGCATCGAATTTTGCGGGCGGATTCTTCGCCCTCGATTCGTCGTATAGAAAAATCAGAGATTCGGGGACCAGGAAGGAATCGTGAGAAAAATAGTCGATCGAAATTCCTCAAAGGAAGTTCATCCCCTTTTTGTGTTGTTTCTTTTTCCCACAAACCAAAAGAAAAACAGACCGAATATCTTTCCCTCGATTATTATGCCGCAGATATTTGGTAGCCGGTGGTATAGTCGAGCGAGTATCGCGCCACAGTCGTTCCCTGGTGGAAACCGACGTCCTACAGGACCAGGACAACGAGGTTCCCTTGATCGTAGCGTCGTTCGAATTATTGTCCCGAGTTTGTTGCCACTTGAATCGATCGAGCGGAGTTCAAGACCGGGATAATCACACCCAGCAAGGATCCGGGACCGAAGTCTTCACCCCTGCGGGAGAGCAGACCTCCGCTAGAAATCACCTTTTGACTAGCTTGGCTACGACCGAAGGAGCTGGCGCCGTTGGGGTACTTTACGCCGCTCTCGTACTACCGGGGTACAATGTAACCAAAGGCTCCTCTCCGACGCCGAATCAGACCACGCTGTCCACACCGTCGAGGAATATCGCCTTCCAGGCGCTCAATCTGATCAGGAATTTCGCAGAAATGGATCTCCCCCGACTGCAGGTGAGTCTCGCCGAACTTTTGTAAAACCGTTTGACCCGTTTCCGTATTTCTGTATGGGGTTGAGTCGAGGGATTGCGCGATCGCGTCCCGAAGGTCTGATACAAGCGTCCCCGGTGCAGGTTGTGCCCTGGGGTATCCCGTTACTCGTTTACTCACTTAGTGCGGGGTTTTGTAACGGCGGTCTCCCATTAGGCGTATCAAATGATATAGAGATATCACTCGGCGGGTGGTGGTTCCCTCCACCACCGTACCATCCACTCCGGGACTTCATCCCTGTGCTCCTCGACGTCTACTAGCCGTCGAGCCTCGAGGAAAAACCCCATGGGTAAACCCCCGCAGTTTCTATATGCGGTGATCAAACCGCGAATTGAATCCATACGATCGTGTATGTATGTATGGCTCCCGCCTTATATGCCGCATATATACTCCGTGCGGTTTGGTCTCCACGGGGCCCCGTGGCACGGGGCCCCATGGGAGATCACTCGATTATCCCTCTAGCCCACGAGAGCCCTAGAGTGGGCATTTGGCGAAAAACTAACGCCGGAATCGAGTCAGGGGCTTATTATCAATTCTCTTTGGTTTCCCACGCGAAAACGGACGCGATTTTCATTCCTCCGCAATTCTATATACCGAAAAGAAATCTTGAAACTATACAGTCGACTGCGCATGCGCGAGCTTCGTCGTCCGCTGAAGCAGGTCGGCCATCCCGAGATTTAGCTGTCAAATTTCGTTTTTAGCATCGATGCAATCGATACGAACTTTCGAGGTTAAGATCTCAATGAATTGCGGTAGTAATTCGGAAAGGCTCGGAAAACTTTTATCTTTGAGATTGAAACTTAATGTTCTGAAAGAACCGCTCGCTACGATTCGATGTATCGGTTTATTTAGAGGATTCGTTTTTTCAAATTACAATTGAAAACCAGAGGTCTAATTGTGAACGATGGGTGATTGGATGAAACAAAGCAGCTAGGTGGGAGCAGTTTATTCAATCGTGTTGATTCAATACAGTAGAAACTGAATTAAAATGAAAAATAACATAACCTCGCTTGACTACTCTACGCGCGAGAGTTTCACAGCTTCGCTTCACTTCTTGCAAGTTGGCACTCGTGTCTCGTAGGTTGAAATAAGATCGCGGGACGATCTCACCGACCAATAAAATTGAATTATTCGGCGCATGCGCCGTCGACTGTATAGTTTCAAGATTTCCTCTCGGTATCTCCGTGTTGCGGTAGAAAACGGAATCACGATCTTTTCCCCCCGTTCCCGTTCGATTTTCGATCTCTGTCTCCACTTTTACGAACCTCTATACACGCAGGAATTCCTCGGCGCCGAATCCACCAGTCTTCAATTTCGACTGATCGCTAGTCACCTCATATCCCGTTTGTCCCGGGAATCTCACCTCGAGAAGCACGACGCTGACGCGAGGCTCATATTGGCCGAACTTTTCGCAGTTATCGGGTACTTCGCCGTCAACAACCGAGACAACCAGGTGAGTGGATGTAATTTTTTCATTTTTTTCTTGTTTTCGCCTCTTTTTTTCCCCCAGCGAATTATTTTATAACGGAAATGCGGTGTGGTACTGCGCCGCGCGCGTTTCAAATTCCACCGTTCCGTTCCTGGATTCCGATCGTTCAAAGTCTAAACTCCAAAGAGTCGAGGCAGCGCAATGGCTCGAGGTATTTCTCGTTATCGTTTAATACCGCTCTGATACCTGGAAACCGATTTTTATGTACCAATACTCACGAGAGTTTGGTACGCGACCGACTAATCGCGGGTATAAGGTACGCGATTGCATTTTCCTTTTTTTTTTTTTTATAACCACGACTCGGAGACTGGCGCACCGTGCGCGCGGCATATCCCTAAGCGGTGTAGACTCGTTAAGATACGGTTTAGGCGCCAGCTAAAACACCCGACCGTCGATCATTCCGCTCGATCCCGAAAACCGCCGGGCTCGTCTCTCCTATCTCGGAGTCGTCTGCGCGGGAGAATAGAGAGGAAAATCCCTCCCAGAAGAATAAAAAGGAACACGATTTTTGTTTCCTGCTCTCTTTTTCTTAAATTTTTATTTTTATTTTTTTCTCGATTTTTTGTTACAGAAAAAAAAACGAAAAAAAATTGAAATCGAAATTTACGAATCGAGCTTTACGATAAATCGGATTTTTATACGATCGAGTCTCTCTCGTTGAAAGAAAAAAAAACAATCGTCGCGGAAATAGAATCTCGCAGTCTTTCAAATTTCTGTATGATTTTTCTTTTTTTTTGTTTCTTTTTTCAATTTTTTTTTCCTTCAAAAATACTTGAATACCATTACCGTTTACCGCGTACGCGATAAACTATAAAACGAGAATATATATGTATATATAATATAACTCAGAGTATGAGGGAATTAAGAGCGAGGAGCTAGAGAGACCCAGTACCAAATTTTTAGACACAACACACTCAGTCGAGTCGAGTCGGTTTTCTCCGGCTTGTTTTATAAGTTCTGCATATACGGGATGAGAGAAGGAGAGACCCGTCTTGCATCGATATGGAAAGAGAGAGAAAGAGAGAAAAAAAGAGCGAGAAAGAGAGAGAGAGAGAGGAAAAGCAGTAAAGCGATATATTTATATCCGTATATATATATACGCTGGCACGAGTCTCCTCTACTTATTTCTTTTTCTCGACGGTTTTGTATTTTTTTTTTTTTTTTTGATTTTTTTTTTGGCTTTTCTCTTCTTCTTCTTTCTCTTCTTCTTCTTCTCTATTCCATATACTCGCGTACATGTGTACGTCGGCGTGTAGAGGAGGCGCCAGTCAAAGCAGTTAGAAAATTCGTTGAGTGCATATAAGAGAGAGAAAAAGAGAGAAAGAGAGAGAGAGAGAGAGAGACGTTGACGGGTTGCATTAATCTCGAACTTGTACATACTTTTTCACTTAATCTACTAAATACTACGTCCGCGTGTGTGCGAGTCTCTCTTTTCCCTTCTCAAGTCGTTCAAAATCCAGGGCGACGAAATCGAAATCACTCAAATGTCAGTACCGTGTCACGTCCATTTCTAGAATTTACCTATGAATTCGTTATTTTCTTTGTCGCAATAAATGATCCAAACTAATTAATCCATTAATCTAATTAACGTTATAATACAATTCATAAATAAATTATAATACAATTCGTAATAATTTTTCCGAAGAATGTCTACCGAATTTATTTTATGTCAGTACCGTGGACGAACGAGTCGGTACCGTGGCGCGGAAAATTTGGAATTTGATTCTCATTCTCGATATTTTGGAGTTGCAGCGAAATCCTCTCGGACTTTCATTTTTACGATAAAATAGAGTAACAATATGCATTAAAAAACTGAAAAAGTTTAATTATAGAATCGAAAAAATTTTCAATCAAAAAAGTAACAGCTAGAACAGAATCACCGAGATACCGAAATTCGTTTCCTATACGCACCGAGACACACGTCCGTTCCAGGGGTTTCCTCATTTCCGTTGACCCCTCTAATCACATTCGTTATTCCCTTACATCAGTCAATTTAACCCTTACGAGTTATGGGAACGCACTTGACTGACTTACTCTGGTCAAGGAACTCCTTGCGATCACCTGCAACCACCTGCGTACGCAAAATTCGTTACGCTTAGGTAAAACCCCCCGTATACGCAAGAGACACTTGTCGAGCTCCATGCGTGACTTGGGACAGGTGTGCGCTCCTGTATGCTTCGAATAATTCCTCCAGTTTCCTCCTTTTTCTCTCTCCTATTTTTTTTTCTTAGAAAAAAAAAACATGAAGAAAAAAAGAACAGAACAAGCTCGGAGAGACAACAGCATCGAAGACACGAGAAAATTTGTATACGGTTTCCGCAACACCTGAGCTGGAACTCGTACGAGCTGCGGAAACCGAACGACTAATTTCCCACGTTTTCTATATTTCGTGTCGGTCTTCTTCGCGTTTGTTTTCTTTTTCTTGTTTTTTTTTTTTCTACGACTTTTCACCGTTTTTTTTTTTTTTTCAAATTTGAATCGTTGGAATCCAGGGCAGAATCGTTGATTTGAGAGAAAAAAAATAAAAAAGTAAAAATGAATTGCAGATCGTTCTTCAATCCGGTGGTGCCGGTTCGAGCGTTTTGCAACAGTTGTGTTCGCTGCCGTTCCCGTTCTACGGTGATCCAAGATTATCGTTATTCACTCTGCCAACATTGCTGGCGGCCACTCACAAAAATCCGGAAGCCACGGCTCTCCTGTCCTGCGAATTGTCCTACCAGGTATAACATTACACGATCCATATCTGACGTTACCGATCTATCATTTTTCCTTCGGGGATGTGCCAAACATATTTAAAAAAAAAATAAAATAAGAAAAATCTATTCTCGGATTTTCTCCCGATTTTTTGAAAAACCCCAGAATTTTCAGACTCAGATTCGGAAGAAACCCCTGAAAGAGTTTAGAGATGAAACTCGCGGACTTGTTTTGGCACAACCCACGATCGATACTTCGTTGCTATTTTTGATGTCAATTTTTTTTTTTTTTTTTTTTTAATTTTTTCTTCTTTTTCTAATAATTTTTCACGTCTTTTCTTTCTCTTCCCTCGATCCGCGACTCGTACTGTACCAGCTACTGGAAGAATACGGCAGCTCCGTAGAAGGGAAGCAAAATCCACTGGTACGACTTCTGGAGGGATGAAGAATATCACCTATTTTCTCTCACGACGATCGACGAATAAATCAAATAAAATAAATAAATAAATGAACGAGTGAACATTTATTATTATTATATCGACTGAGAAAAAAAAAAAATTATGTATCGTGTCATATATTTATATATAGGAGGAGGTACACATATGTTATTGTCATTTACGGAATTAACTAGTTGAGAAAATCGGTATAGGATAGCCTCGCGGAAATTTTTTACCCCTAAGAATTTCTACGTATTTTCTAAGGGAAAAACGGATTTCGGGAATTGGAAGGTTTCGCGGTTTTTCCTTAAAAAAAAAAAAGATACAGAATAAAAAATTCTAGATTTTCGTAAATCTTCGCGACGGAAGAAAATTTTCGTCCCACAATCAGCGTGCGATCTAATCGCGGAGAACAAAGAAGTACTTAATATTCCTTCGCGAAGAACCGCGAGAAAGTTTTTCGAAAATGAAATTAAAAAAAAAAAATTTCCTCGCGACATACAAACCGGGTAAAAATTTGTAGGATTATTATTATTTTTTCTTTTCTTCGAACCACGGGTTTTATATATCGTATGAGAAATATAACTGTAATAATACCTGCTGCAGGACTTCAGGATTAGTTTTCTAATATAGCCAATTCACGTATATAGTATAAAATACAATAGGTACTCTGCACGCTGGCTATATATAGTATATGAATTATAAAATAACAACAAGATTTATTTATTCATTTATAACATGTCGATTTTTTTTTTTTCATTTAATTATCTCGTTATATCAGGGAACACCCTAATATAAATATAAATATATATACATGAAAATATTTATATGTATATACAGGTATTATCCTTGGCGTACTTAATTATTATCATTATTATTATTATTATCCTACTTACTGTAATTAATTAATATATATATATTATAGCAGTAGTATAATGCATATACCTTCGAATAATATATGGATATATATATATATCGATATATATATATATATATATTATATATTATATATATGTAACACGCGATGCAATGCAATTCAATGCAGCTGTATATTATTATTAGTGTCTTTTCGAGCAGGCCTTTCGATGTTTTTTCTAGTTACTATATATAATAATAAACATAATATAATAAATATATATATATATATATAATGAATGATTAAATAAATGATAACAATTAATTGATAATATTAAAACGAATGCCATTAATATTAGCTATATATAGATATATATATACACAGTAATACTTAAAATACTTAATCTGCATTGCAGCGATTGATCGAAGAACATAAATTACATACGTTAATTATACGTCGTGACTTACGGCCCGATTACCTAATAATCTGACTTTTTCTTTTCTTTTCTTTTCTTTTCTTTTTTTATTTTAGTTCGCATTTTTTCTTTTTCTTTTTGTTAATATTATTATTTTGTTCTTTTGTTTCTTCTTCGAATACTCTCCGCTGTGTATACAGTCGTGCAAAATTTTTGATTCGGAGGAAAAAGGAGAAAGAAAAACAAAAAAAAGTAAAAAATTGAATAGGATTCGGGCAACGATCGACGAGAATCAATGGGCCTTTTCTATCAATATAGTATATTATCTTGTATTAGTAATTTTTCTACGACGATCATGTTTAACGTTTATTATACTATAACTATATACACTGAAACTTACCTATACCTATACCTATAACTAACTACTTCATAAAAATTATCACGTCGATTTTTCATCACATCCAGATAAATTTGTAAAATTTTTTTTTTCCCCTTTTTTTTTTACCTCTTTTCGATTTTTCGATCTTTCATTGGTTTTCTCTCCTTTTTTCCTACCTCGTTTTTCTATATTTATAATATTCATATAGGGTACCAAATAATTCTTTGTTTTTTTTTTCGTTACTAATTGTTAAAAATACCTGTAAATTGTTTTATTAATTTATTTTCTTTCATTTATTTTCGTTTTCTCTCTCTCGTTCCCTTTCTTTCCATTTATTCTTCTTCCTCTACCTCTTCTTCTTCTTATTCATTAATATACAGGTATTTAATTAATCAATTATAATTAACATACACACGTAAATACATGCGATACTCATCTATATACCTATATTATCAATATACTATATGCATATACATATTAATACGCTATTAATACGCAATTGAAGAAAAAATGATAAAAAAAAAGAAAGAATTGTGCAATAACGAATACACACATTGTTCATATAATGATTTAAACATTAAATAAAATTTAATATCCGATCATAAATACCTCTATACCATATATCACACAATCAGCATATATTTAAAGATGAAAAAAAAATTCCCTACGACTTACAGAAATTATAGATAAAGTATAGAGAAAAAAAATGAACAGAAAAAAAATAAAATAAATAATTCGTATATAATTTTATATAAAAAAAGTATCCATCCTCTCCATCGTCCCGAAGGATTCAATCATTCGGTAGGTACGTATAATATATACATATATACTATTATTATACATTTTTTTCTTTCGGTTAGATTTTAGCGAGAGAAAGAGAGAGAGAGATAGAGAGAGAGAGGTATGTAGCTAAGCGCGACATATAGTCTCGAGTCGCGTCTACTGCATACATACTTTTCTTCGCGCGTAATCTACGAGCGCACTTAGCGTAGCGTCGCTTTTCTCGACGCCCTCTCTCACTCATCCCCTTCGTCGCTATACATTCATACATATACATACAAGTATACATATACGCGTATATCGAAGAAGAGAGGGATACGACTCTCCCGACCCTCCTTCATCCTATATGCTATATATATATATATATAGATATACATATACATATGTATATGAATATGTGTGCGTGTATATATATAGGTATATAGTATCCGTATACCCGACGCGGTCTTCAAAGACCACTTAACGCCGCTGCATAATATATTATGCGTCCGTGCCTATCCGCTCTCTCTTTCTCTTTCTCTCTTTTCACTTTTACTTCCTTTCTATTTACTCCCATTGGCACACGTGTGTATCGTTACTTGTAACGTTCTTTCAATTCCTTGAAGTACATTGAATCGCGGAAAGAAAAAAACGAAACATGAAGAAAAAATACGTGTACCGTATCGGTACTAATCGTCGGATTTGGATTCCTCGTCAAATTCCAAGACTATATTCCCTTTGCCGAAAATTCGTGCGACCAACGGTTCCCGAGATACGTAAAGATCTCGGTCGACCAATCGCGGGACTCGTAGATGGCGCTGGGCCGCGATCGTGAGTTGCGCAGTGCACCGTATACGCGACCGTGTACGCTCCGCGATCGGTCGACTAAGATCTTTCGTAACTCGGAAACTATCGGTCCCGCGAATTTACGGTAAAGGAAATTTAGTCTCAGATTTTCACAGGGAATCTACCCCCGGAATATAAACCGCTAAAACTGAACCACCCTCTATATACATCGGAAAATGAGAGAGAGACGGGCTCTCCGCTTTCACCCTAAACGATGAACCGTCATCTCACGCATATATATCCATCTTCTATCCGTATACCTTATACCTAGTTCGCTCACCGCGCAACTACTCCGTCCGTCCGTCCGCCGTTACCACCTTCGCTCTGTTTCTCTTCGTCCCGTATATATATATATATAGGTATATATATAATATATAGATATGTATATAGTATACGTTGAAGAGAGGCTTGTTTGTCTGCCAGCGGCTGCCTGGCTGCTTGCCTGCTTGCCTTGCCTCTCTGGGACCACGACGGGGCTTGGTTACACGAAGGGATCCACACTGCAAACAAGAGATCGGGTTTCCCCGCTTTCCGAACTACGCGCACCCTGCGATGCCATCGTATGCCGCCTAGCTGCCGCCAGGGAAAGGGTGCCGATTATTATACGCGAACTGATATCGTCTTCCGTATACAGTTCGCAGTTCAAGCGATTCTATATCCTCCCTTCCTACCTACTCGGTACATTCGCTGCCTATCCCGATGCCTTTCGTTTTTTTTTTCGCAACCCTTCAACCCCCGAATACTGTGAAAATTTTATATAGAATTTTTTTTTCTTCTTGCGTTATTTGGACGAATTTTCGAATCGCTGCAGCTCGCTCCCAACCCCTTCGGCGTATTTTTGACCGGGTTAAATACGCGTACGCGCAATAGCCGAAAATGCAAAGTCAGTGGGTACGTCGAACCGGCCTTATAACCAGCCTAGAGCAAGCATCGTTATCCGGTGCACAGAGGGTGTCGATCGATGCTCATCCGGGTAAAAGGGTGGGCGGGCGAACGGACCGAGTTGTAATAAGCGTAATGGATATAGCACCCCCGCGGCAGGCTCGTTCCATAGCTGAACCGGCCGAGCCACGCCACGGTACACTGTCCTGTCCTGTGCCCGGTCAGAAATTGAAGAAAGACCAGAATTCTTGGTCGTAGAATCCCAAAAAAAATCTAAAAAAAATAGAAAAATGCTGGAAAAAAAATCGTCGAAATTTTAACGTCGAAGCGTAACGTTAGAATTAATATTGGAAGTTCTCTCGAATAGCAATCTCTTATTCTAGTCGAGGAGAGGAGTGGGAATCGTCATCTTCACGGTATGGAAAGGAGAGGGATTGAATGGTGACCTAAAAGAGTATATGTGCCCATAGAAAGTCGAAAGGAGAAAAAAAAAGATTTTTGTCCCGCTGTGTCGGGGGGGCGCGACTACGCTGATTGCTGTCGCATTGTTGGCGCTATTCCTTTCTAGGGATGAACGGAGGCGGCCAGGGTAACCAGGAGCACCAGCATTGTCACTGGAGTCTGAAAACTACGTGGTGCCAATGCCGTGGGAGGAACGAGTGCACGGGCATACATATGTACTCCCTTCGAATTTGTACGGGGCCAAGAAAAATTGAACCCCCTCTATAGACAATGGGTCAACCGTCCGCACACAAAACACACAAAACACACAACCCTGGCTTACCCCGAGTACGGATACGCCCCGACCCGAGTTATTACTACGGATTACTTGTACCCGAGCCTTAATCGACGTCGCAGTCATTCAGGGTTCGCGAATTTCCGAAAAAATTAATGTATCCTCGTTTTTCCGCGAGCCGAACGGAAGCGCCTCTGTCTCGAGGGTCAAGTAGCGCTTGTAGCGCTTGTAGGTGGCTAGTAAAACGGTAAAAGCTTCCGGTAGCTGATTGTCTCGACTCGTAATTAGTCGCGAATGATTCGAAACGCGCCTAGGATTCCCCGATTCCTCGGGAGTAAGGTACGCGCGTGTATCGCGAGGGTGGTTTCTAATCCGTCCCCTTTCCACGCGAATAAACTGTTTCTTCCAAGCCGATGATCCGTTAACCGGAAATGAATATTTCACGTCTGAATTTTTTCGCGTTTAGATTGTTGTACAGTTTTATACAGGAGCGATTCTGGGACGGGGGACGAACGACAATGAAAGCCGTGGCAGGGAGCAGCCCCGCGTTAATTCCTTACTGTCAACCCCCGGGACTCTCGGCACTCTCGCACTAAAATTGTAACTCCCACTTTTCACCGAGCCCTAATACATCCTGGCATTAACCGGTCCTTCCAATTGGTATCCGGCCAGGCGCTCTAAAGTCGCGAATGCGACACCCTTCTTCTTCCCCGAGCCAACCCTGCGGGGAAAATCGGAAGTGCGCTTTCCGCTTCTACGAGTCTACCATTCATCCTGCCCAATCAATATATCCTCCAATTTTCCCCCTGATTTCGTATAGATTTTCGAGAACAGCGACACGTTTCTCTGCCATTTTTTCGCCCTCTCATTTTTCGTTACGCTTTTATTTTCCTTCAACCCTTGACCCCGGGAATCGGGTCTGGGAGAGGCAAAGTGGGCGATGATGACACCCCTAAAGAGGAGACCCCGTAGAGAGAGACAATCAGTCACAGGGTCACCGGACCTTGACTGTGTCCACATTGCACCCCCGATCTGCATCGGTGGCTATAGATCGGGAACGTAGGTACGGGGGGCGCGAGGCACGAAGCAAAATAACGCGCTCTCTCAGAAACGAGGCATCTGTGCAGAGCGCGATCATCCCCTCGCGCTCGGTGACCGAAAATGGTTTTTGGAACGGAATTTTTTCGGTCTTGGATTTCGGAAAAAGGTCGTAGGTAGTGATTTTGTTTATCCAACGTACGATATCCCGCGGGAGGTCGTTACGGGATGCTATGGAGATTGACACACGGGCCGAACCCGCGGTGTTGTAATTAACCGCAATCATTGATATGGCAAACATAGAGAGAGTCGATGTGCTCCCAGGAGACGCGATGCAGTCCTAATACTGTACACACCCGATGTATCCTGGCTAGTATATCGCAGTGTACACATCGCAGAGCCGTGTAAACATAGTCTTATTATACAGTATAGGCACACATGTATGAATACTCGAGTCAGGGTTGAAAAGAACGATCCGTGGCTCGCCTACCCCCGTTTTTTGACTCTGTGAAAGGACCTTGCCTAGCTTTGAGGCCGGATTCCAAAAAGGCAACGATTTCGATCGGGATTTTCGAAACCGGATTTTTGAGATAGGAGCTCGGAAAAGCCACCCTTCATGCTGTGTATCTGCGCACATATAGATATACATGCATTACGTGTATATATTTTATACATCCGAAGGAGGAAAGGCAGAGTAAAGGAGGGGCCTCATTCCCTTCCGCCACTAGTCCGCCCTCGTCCTCGTCCTCGTCCTCGCATCGCGACATAGATATGCTTTTAGCGCGGGGGTGGTGCGCCCGTTTTCACCAGGAGTTCGCCACGTCGGTGTTCCCCACGCGCTAGTGTGTACGCCGCAAGTCCATTCGCTGCTAGTGTGCCAGAGATGTATACGTGTGCACGCTCACCCATAGGTATATAAAAACGTACAGGGTGTTCCGCCGGTCTTTCGTACACGTATACGCGTACGTATTATTCGCACCGTAACGAAGGGAGAGAAGTAACGGAGATAAAAACAAGGTTTTCTCCGTTGCCAGAGAAACCCGTCGCCGAGGGGACGCGGGCGAACCAAGGCAGGACCGAAAGGGTTGAAGACAGGCTCGTCGACAAAGGAAATTGGCTAATTGACACCGAGTACCCGAGAATTGGCTCAATTTCATTCCGGACGTATATATATCTCAGGGACGTAAACCACCTCAAAGGCAACATCCCCCGAACGGAATTATACATTCCCTCGAATATTTGGTGAGACTTTCGCGTACCTCCCAGATCGCTCCTGCGAAAGAGCAGGGTTCAATCGGTCCTGATAATCGGCGATATTGCCGAATTGCCCAATTGAACGCAAAGTGCAACATGTTCCGGAAGAGGGTTAACGGCCCTGCAGGGTACGCCGGGTTCTTTCGTAGGGCTCGTGAAGCTGGGGCCCGCCGGACACCTGTGTCCCCACTTGTGTCCGATCACAGAGAGCGGCCTCTAGCCTCGAGGATCATGATTAAAGCGCAGCCCACAATGGCTCTGGGTTAGAACCGACATTTGGTGTCATTGTCGGCTCCGGTGCTCTCCGCTCTCTGCACCGGCTACGAGTGTGCGATATGTCCATAAAGCACACACGCGCACGCGTACGTGTACATGTAACCCAGAAGTTGTCAGCCAGTGTAATGCTGATTTAATCAGGATCCCCTCGTCGGCTTCTGACCGGGACCGATGGAACGGGGGAGTGACTGGGTGACGTTGCAGGGTAGGAACCCATCGCACACGCGGAGGAGAGTGTCGATTCAGTATCCCAACACCAGGGCGTCCACCTACCTATGGACACCCTGTTTATGTGTGCCGAACACCATATGGCCGAACGTAGAGGCCGATTATTACATTACGTATGTATACTTCGGAATAATAACCTGGGGTGGGCTCGTTCCGTCAAGCCTCGTTGCGCATTTGGACTTTGGAGACTGACAAATCAGATTCATTGCCCGGACTGCGAAATGCTGGTGCTACCTACTCGGCGAGGACGTCTTATTCCGACACGTCGAAGCGGAATGGTTCAGGTTCTTGGAAAGCGGGGTGAAAGACGTATCGAGGAATCGCATCTGCCGCGTCATCCGGTTAGGAATAATCGGACGTTTGTTGACCACCCGACTCACTCGGCTGAAGAATTCCTCGGCCCATAGAATGAGGACTTTTAGGATCTATCTAGGATCTACACCTCCCTATCTTGCATCGCTCCTAGGACTACTACTAATTTTGGTACTCGTCGAGCCAGAGTCGAAGGAACATCCCCGAATCGAAAACTTCGCCCTGCGGGACTTTCGATCGAAAAAGAGACCCTCGCGCACTCAGGGTTTAGCCACGGTCTCGTTACACCGCGGCGTGAAGAATTTTTGAGCAAACATACGGCCCGGGGTATCCGGATGGACGGGCTCCGATACTCCGTCATCTGGTAACGCCGTCCCATCCGTTCTATTGTGTCGCCAGATCCTCCACTCCGCAGCTACACTCGTCTGCTCTATCTGCCCGTGGGTCTGGGTATTCGATCGCCCCCGCGTACCGGATGCACGAACATACGGACGGACGGAAGCTGTTGAGTCACCGTAAGAGTTTGGACCGTCGTTGACCTGGAACGGTATCGGAGTGTACCGGAGTTTTATGGGGTCTCATCAGATTTGTTGGTAATTGATCAGCCCGTGATCGAGCGCCGTGAGATTTCCTCCGGAATCTGACCTCCGAACGAGGACGGCGTCTTGGCACGCAGTTCTCTCCCAAAATCGAGGAGCTGATGAAAGATGGAGTGGACAGAAGCTTCTCCGAGACTAAAACGTCTCGGGCTTATCCCCCGGGATTCCGCGGACGAATGGGGTCGAGGCACGCGCTGGGCTCCTCAGGGTGAGCCTCGTTTTTGGCCACCGCACCGCGGTGCGAGCGTCGTAGAATCGGGGTGGCAGAGGGTGGGTGACAAATGACGCGTAGCGTCGTCCAGCCACGCGACGCCTAATTGACGCGCCGTGACGTCGCGTGCCGCTGTCCTCTCTGTTTCCACATCCCATAACGGCGGGCTGGGAAATGGCGAACCGAAACGTGCGATCACGTGTATTCCGTTCGCGGTTCAACTCCGCGACCTCATACTCGCTCAGCTCCTCCGCTTCCGGCTGCTGAATAATTACCCCATTATACTCCATCTCCATGGGACGGAAGTCGACGATCAATATTTTCGCTGCTACCCACCATTCCCGAACCTTAATCGTTCCATCTATGGTTTTTTCAATTCATCCTCCGCGTCCACCAGCCCATAGTCCACGGGGCAAGGGCTGCGGGACAGGAGTATCACACATAATAGATCCGATATACCAAAACATCCCGATGATTCTCCCCTGTCTCGATTCATGAGAGAACCGCCGTTCTGCATGGACCGAGGAATGGATGGTCTCGGATCTCACCACTCTCATGAGACAGATATCTCTATGGGAAACGGAGGATAGATTAATGGACTGGTCCCGCCGCAGGACCACTCGTCGTCATCGTCCTCAGCTCTCTTCGAGCTTCGGGCTTCGGATTGTTCCTCCACGGTTTGTTTACGGAAATTTTTCTTCCTTTTCTTGATTTGGACATCGAACTACCGCATATGCACGGTTATCATACGTTACAGGGGTGTTCGGTGAGAATGAGAGGTGAACGTATCGAGGACAATGTCGGTTGATTGGAAGTCACGTGTAGGGGGGTCGCCGATCGCGATGAATTCGTGCCGTTGCTTATAGCCGCACGTGTCGATCACGGAACCGCGTTGCTTCCGTGAGTGACGCCCCTGCGGCACACAGTCTACTCCGTGTACACGATTTCCACGTATATAAGTCCGCGGGACTCCGGGGGTACGTATTTTCCGTTACTTGCTCTTTTCGACGTCGGAACGATCAGCGTCCGGGGCCGAAGGGAAACCGCACCACACCATGCCACGCCGTTCCATGGGAAAACAGTTACTCAACACACGCACACCGAACAACAACGGCGATATCGAGGTAATGAATTAATTGCACCCTGGCATGGCCACGTGTCCGGATGTTACTCGATTCTATCCACTTCCGGATCGATGCTCCTTTAGCTCCTTTCATCGACTTCCACATATAACTGCGGTGCGGAAAACCACTGGCTCCGTTCAAGCCCGACGGTTTTATCGCCCATCGTTCCTCCCCCGAAAGAGAATCCTTCGTCTTTCTAATGCACGGTATGGGAGAGGAATCAACCTCGATCCCACATTTGGGGCAAAACTGCATTGCTCCCGGGGCCCGGATGTCACCCGGAGTAAAGTAAAGTCAGATTTGTTTGCAGAGCTCAATAAGGGATCGGAGGATAATATCAGTGTCAACATGACACGCGTGTTCAGCGGCGTATACCTGTTATCGAAATTTTTCACGGTGTAACCCTTGAGTCCATATCGACTCTCCGAGGCTTATCGCGTTCTATCCATAAGCTGCAACTGTCGAAATAAAATTTCTTCCCGATTCGCCACTCGCCCAGCGATACCCGAAAACCCCCGCAAGTTGACCTCTCGTGTTTTCACGACCCTCTCTGATCTCTCCCACGCGCGTGTGTGCGAGGATACGTGTGTGGGCCTAGCTAGTAACTTTTTCGAGCATAAATCGTGCGTAGGCAAAGTGGCAGGCTCGTAGTTCTACACAGAGTAGCACTTCCGAGTTCTAAACTCGACTCAACTGTCAAGGGATGTTCTCGAGCACGTGATCGGGATGGCAGCAGCTGCCCCCTGCGGCCATATGGCGCCTGACTATTTTCCCCCTGGGCCAGAACCACGGCCAGAGCCAGAGCCGAGCCACGGGCTCCAGGTCGAACAGCTACGCTTTCGTCTGCCCCGCAGTAGGTACACCGACCCCCCGAGGATCCGATAAGAGATTCTGACGCTGATATCACTCTCCCATCGCCTGTAGTTGTGGATGCGCTGCAATACGGGCGACATGGTGAAACGAATCCGCCTCTTCAGAGCGCTTGTATCTTTCGATCGATATTACTCGGCCGGGTTGAGAGATAGGGAGAAATCTCAGAGGGATTTTTTGCAGGGAATTTAATTATCTGCAAAAAATGTTCCGAGGAAAATCCTCGTAAAGTCAATGGTTTCGCTCTGAGGAGCGTTCGAAGGTAAATTTTCGTGAGGCTTGTAGCTTGTGTACCGTTTGATTTAGAGACTCGGTTCCAAGACATTTTTTGCGGCTAATTCGAGCCTCTGTAAGATCCCGTTGCGAAAAATCGCGTGGGACGTAGCGCGGCCGAGTAATAACAGTCGAAGACAAAAATTTTATTCAAATGTCGGAAACTTTCGCGAGGATCTAAAGGATTCTCGTGTCGGAGCGAGAGGAAGATTGAATAATTCATACCGCAGGGATACACATACTCGAGGAAGGAGCCCCGCGGACTTTCGCACACATATGCGAAATCAAAGAAACGGAAAGAAGTGAAAAAAAGCGAGAGAAAAAAAAAGAAAAAAATCGTGGCCACTTTTTCTTCACGTTTTAATTAACTTAGTCACTTCTTTTTTCCACCTTCTGGCGTACGGGTATATTTATATCGTATATAGTTATGATTACGATTCGAACTACGATTAGATATGAATATAGCGTGTCTGTTGCTCGTCCCGGCGATCACCCCCACGCGTCTATCTCGCTTTTACCCCATGAATTTGTGCGGTCAGTTAGTCAGTCACGCACGCGATCTACGCATTGACTTCTACTCTGTATAACGTATACACTTTTATGTATTTACGTACGTGAACTGCACGCGTCGCGACGCTTGTGTACACCTACGTGTGCGTATGTACATATCGCGGGTAATCGTTCTCCGCACATTTATTTAAATTACCAGACGCGTCGGAGGTCCGATCCTTTTACACGCCACGCATATGGTACCTGTACGCTCCTCGGCTAACCGGAGCCAATTTCTTGGAGGAAAATTTCTTCCCGAAAGGGGCTGAAATCTTCGAGTAGATTTTTTCACCCGGAATATATAGCTGCGGGTATCGTGGGTACCGACAAAAGACCAAAGAGACGGAGACGGAGAGAAGGAGCGGGGAGAAACGGGTGGCTAAAAAATACCTCGGTCTATATTGTACGGGGATAAATATTTACGGTCTGCAAGAGTCAATATTGTGTCGAGTGAGGTAGAAAAGACAAGAAATAAGGAGAGATTTTTCCTCTGCGATCCGCCGCACCGGTAAAATCCACCCAGTTTTCGAACCACCCATTTATACAGCTGGTCTCGGGGAAGATTCTCACCAAACTACCCGGCTACGGGTCAGTTATACACCCTGGAATAAAATGGACCGATAATCGTCGCGCTGAAACCGACCAAGGCCACTTTTTCCACGTGGAAATCATCCGTCGCTGGACAGAGAAGATCTTGCGGGGATGCTTGGCTCGCTGGCGCCACCTAGAACAGTTTCGCGATGCGCGAAGCGATCTGCGCACGTTGTGAGAGAACGAGGACTGCTCTAGAGCCAAGGAGAAGAATCTGTTGTACGAATTTCGAGAACTGTGTACGAAGGAAGGTCCTGCGGTGATAGAGTGAACAGGTAAATGGAAACAGGGTTGAAATAAAGGTTTCTCGTCGGGAGGGGGGTTGCAGCGCATTAGGGATCCATTACTGGAGGGCAGTGCGTGGAAATTAACCCTCGTGTGGTGGATGTCAAAGCGGGTAATGGGCCGGGGCCCCTTTTCACCCCGAAGGTATGAGATTAAGCGAGAGCGCGGGGAAAATGACCCGGGCCAATCCTTTCACATTTCGGTCATACCTCTCCGGCCCGTGAAGACCTCGACCTCTGCCCGCGATCTCCGCGGAGAGAAATTCGCCCGTCATTATCAGAACACGATATATTTGCCAGGCTGCAACCGAGAGGAGGCTTATTATTCACCAAGTGCCCCGGGCCGAGTGGTACCAGACACTTTTATTTCGCTTTATTTTTCACTCGACAAGAATAAGAACGAGGCGAAGGGATGGATGGATGGATGGATGGACGGACGCGCTCCGATGAACTAAGTGGCTTCTATCGCCTCTTTTTTCGGACCCGGTGGTAATAACAGGCCGGCAAACCTCATCGCCCCGGACGTCTCCTCGACATCTATATAACACGTAGACATCCCGGCCTTGTCCCATCCCGCATTCTCTATAAGGCGAAAAACCAGTAGCCGGGCTCCTTTACGATCCCATTAAATCGGCTTTACAATGTGCCCGATGTCCCTTCTGCTCTCATTCGTCCGATTCGCGCCGGAACCCGAGTCCTTGGAATCGGCGGTCAGCCGGCGAACAAAAATCGGTCGATTTTCTCGGGCAAAAAATGGAAATGGCGTTATAGGTCAAAGTCGGTGACATCCTGCCACGGGGCTTCGGATCCTGCAACGGAGCGAAGGCTGCGAACGGGAACAGAGGCGAGGAGTGCCGGTGGTAGGTGCGCGCGACATATCGACCGGCTCAGAACTCTGGCTTGAATATACCGGACCTCTCCGCCATTTCCCGCAATTCACGGCTCCTTTTTGCCGCATGTATACCCACCAGCCAGGTATATGCAATATTCACGGCCTCCGCGCGTCCCGACGCGACCAGATCCGCGGAGACAAAGGGATCGCGCGCAATTACACACGTAGTACGTCGATTCGTTTGTTTATTCATTACATACCGAGTTCCACGTGTGTACATGGATAAAAACGGCGTTTCACTGCGGAAGAGGGAGAAGAAACGATCCAGGGAACGGAGAGAGAGAGAGGGGTCGATAATTCGATATCGGAGATCAAACGAGAGGCTCTCAGCGTCACCCCAGCGAGAAATAACCACGGCGAGGTGCGGAGGAGCGGATGTAAGAGACTCGCGGTTTCCCGTTGCGAAAACGTCGCGAGATTCGACACGGCGGATCTGACGGAGGGAAACGGAGTCTCGGGGCTCTGGTCTGGCCGTGATGCAGGCTGCGGGAGCGGGTCTGGGCTGGAACACGAGGTACAAGATGTTAACCAGTCCAGAGATGTTCGGTTCGACGTATTCAACAAGGGCGTCGAATGGAGGAGGTGGAGAGAAGAGGGGGTCGCGGGGCGCGGGGGATATTCTAGAATCTAAAAAATTGTGCCGCGTTCGCTCACGGTCCAGAGCCCGAAGATCGAACCGATGGCTCGGATAGGCCTTTGTGGTACCAAGAGAAGAGGAGAGGAGGCGAGACGAGACTGAGAAGAACCCAGTTCGGAAGAGGAAAGAGAAAAGAGGAGAGAGGCAGGCCGCGAGGAAAACGGGGGGACGGAGAAGGCAGAGGGAGAAGCTTTTAGCCGGGCGAGATGGTGGCGAGATAACACCGGCGCGGCTTGCCTTATGCCTTACGCCTCATGCCTTGCCTCAGCATGCCTCGGCGGCCCGAAATGCGGAGCATAGAGAGAGGAACTCGCGGAGCAGAGCCGTTCCTCATAGCTTCTATATATACCCACCGAAAAATTTTTCCACATTTCCTTTAACTTATCGAAAAATGAACCTCACACACGTGGCTATGCCTCTGTGGGCCAGTTCCTTCATTTGTATGACGAAGCCAGGTTGGCGAGGGGCAAACAAAACGGTCTTGTGCAGCTATGTAAAGTGGAATGTAAATTTGTCGATATATGTACACGTGTGCGTGTAGGTATGGCATTTCTGCCGGGTTGTGTGTGCGTTTGTATGTAGCGTGTTTACCTGGGACTGAGAAGAATTATTATATTGCGTTCGGTATCATCGAGTGACTAATATTCGCAATTATACCGATTTTGCTCGAGGGTATATGTTCGATCTTTGCGGAGTATAGTTCCCGGGGATCACGCCCAATCGTTGTATGCTTCGGAGGTATATACCCATGTACACTTATATTGGGGATTATAGCAGTAAAACTTCCGTCAGCGGCTACCTGACTCCCGAGTTTAAGAAGGTTGCCCCGGTGCCAAAGGACGACGCCATGCCAGCCATACCAACGTCGTAAAGCCTGGCGCCTAAGCGCAGGGTAATCCAAGACGTTTCAATCCTCTTCTACTCCCCTCAGAACGGAATAAAAAATCGGGAAGCAAATTTTTGACTATGCGATATGCTGCGGCGCAGGTTCTCCCCTCGTTTTCATATCATCGTCCGGAAAAGTCTACCTGGACGTGGATGTCGAATCCGTTCGGTTGACCTCGCCGGAATCTATCGTCGATCAAAACATTGCGGGTGCGTTCCGTGGCCCGAGTATGCCCCGGTATTTACAACCCGACTCGTCGTCCGCCTCGACGGGGGGTAAGTACCGGACGAGAACCCGGAACACCCTCATTAGCACGGGCTTATCAATCCCGGGGAACTTACCTCGCCCGTGTGCATGCCGAGCCGAGATTATCGCCGATATGATACGCCGGCGTACCTGAAGGAAGAATCGAATCGGTCGAGCGGGAGGAAGGAGCGTTTTTGAAAGACGCGCGATTTTCGCATCGGCGAATTTCCGCGCGGCGGTACAGAATTGAGGTTCTTACATCGCAATATCGCCGCGCCTTTGACCTGAGCTCTGTTACCTAACGGTTGCGCATTTGGTAAGCGGTGGTAGGAGGATTGGGTTAAGCCGATTTACCGCGTAACCGGACAAGCGAGAAAAGCACGGAAGTGTGTGGACGGGCACCCAGCACGGACACGGTCAAGAGAATGCGTCACCTAGCCGGTATACCGTAAATGGAGCGCGATGCAGGGTGAGGATTAGGCGAGAGAGATCCATAGAAAATATCGCGAAGCAGCTGAGTTTAGACACTTGAACGTCCGTCAGTGTCTGCACCGTGGTGTCGGGAGCTGTTGATCTTTTGAGCAATTTTTTTCTTCTTCTTGTTCGTCTTCCTCTTCGTATCCACTCCCTCTCGTGTTTTTTATTTTTTTTCATTTTTTTTCATTTTTTTTTTTGTAGCCCTAGGTAGTAGTCTCTCTCCATACAAGAGGAGCCAGAAGAGAAGAGGGCCTCTTAAGCTTCTCAGCGAGTGTATATATACGTACCGGGCGAAAGCCGACAAAGCTATCATCGGGCAGAAACGGCAGATGCTGCCTCGAGTGCCTCGCCATGTGAGACCCCCCTCGATAACCCAATAACTCTAAGGGAACCTTCACACAACTCGCGGACTCGAAACAGTCACGATCGTAGTCGGAGAACAAACCGCGAAATGGCCTTACGGATCCATTCGAATAAATACTCTATGCACTTTGCGGAAAACGATACTCCAGACATCGACGTAACGCGTTCTCGATGCCCATATTTCATTTTCGTGATGTCCATTTCATTTTCGTGACGTACGTGACGTTTCCATTTCATTTTCATGATGTACATAACATTTCCATAGCATTTTCACTGTACCCGTAACGTGTATGCATGACAAATTCACGATTTCCATGTCATTTTCATGATTTCCATGTCATTTTCACGATTCCCATGTCATTTTCACAATTTCCATGTCATTCTCTTGGTGCCCATATCATTTTCCCGATATCCATGACATTTTCTTGGTGCCCATATCATTTTTCCGATATCCACGTCATTTTCACGACATTTACATAACATTTTCCTGACATCGATGTCATTTTCATGGCGTCCATGTCATTTTCACGACATGTTCATATCATTTTCACGATATCCATGTCATTTTCTTGGTCCCCATATCATTTTCCCGATATCCATGTCATTTTCACCACACGTCCATCTCATTTTCCTGACATCCATGTAATTTTCATGGCGTCCATGGCATTTTCACGATATCCATGTCATTTTCTTTGTCCCCATATCATTTTCCAGATATCCATGTCATTTTCACGACACGTCCATCTCATTTTCCTGACATCCATGTCATTTTCATGGCATTCATGTCATTTTCGCAACATGGCATAAAATTTTCCTGCCATCCATGTCATTTTCACGGCCTCCGTGTCATTTTCGCGACATGTTCACATCATTTTCACGATGTCCACGACATGTCCGAGAGAGAAATAGACGCTCCATTGAGGAATCGATGTACGCGGTGTACGAAAAGCTCATTGAAGTTATCCTCGATGCGGTTCGGTGTTACGGTGTCAGTGTTAAAGTGAAAGAATCGGTAGCCACGGAGGTGTGCGAAGTGAGTAAAGCGAGCGAAGGTGAGTCGAAGCCCAACCCAGTCCTCGACCCAGCCCAACCCCGTATTCCCTGGTCGTTGTTCCCTCGGGAGGTGAGGAAGGCGGTGGAGTTAGGGGAGAGAATCGGGGACCCGGGGAACCGGGGAGAAGACGGAATCGATTAGGGCGTCGGCCATTTTGTTGGTGGATCGCGGGGCTTATCCAATGGGAATCCTCGGAGGCGTGGAGAGCCGAGGTAGCGCGGTTCTAGTTGCTGAATGCTCCTGAAATCGAACTGCTAACCAAGCCACCGAGGAGATACTCGTGGGGGAACACCAGGTCGTGGGCGGGCAGGCGCCAAACTGTTTCAGTGCCTCGCTGGGCCCCGCGCTGTCAACTTTGTCGGGGCTGACGCTGCGCGTGTTTTGAATAGAAAATTCGGTAACGTCGACGGGAAAAATAATAAATAAATCATCATTTCAAAATACGATTTCGATAACGATATGAATGTCTAAACCACCGAGAAGGGCGCGTCCGGAAATCGACCGAAAAGAAATTTCTCGTACAGTTGAAAGCAGAAGCGTGTAATTCAGTACAAGTGACACACCGCAGTGTTTCGTGTTTCGAACCAACGACTCGAAAGTTGAGGAATTATTCCCAGTGATCTCAGAGTCTGTTGAAACCGTGAGACGGCGTAATAGCTGAGTGGATTTCGTGCGAGGTTTTCGTTCTCGTGCGAAAACGTTGTCGCATCTCAACCACTCGATCCCAAGACGAGGATTGGATTATAAATAAAACCTTCGTAAGTAGAATATAGCTGCGGGCAGCTCGACTGAAGAGAGAAGAGAAGAAGACGAAGAACCGCTAACCAAAGTGCGAAAGGAAGACGGTTCGAGTTCTGGATTAACGGACAAGTGAAGTTCACAGTGGCTAAGTACCGTCGCGTACCGTTCAATCAACCCTATAATCATCGGTTAAAGTGCTCATCCAGAAGCTCAGAGATAGGGGGTCCCACCGCGATGCAGCGGGCCAGCGCAGGCGGCGGTCCCGGTCCTCTTGGCCTGCAGGGACCCCCGAGGTCCCTAAAAATATCACCTGTCAAAATCCAGGACGAGTCCGGAGACCCTTTGTCCCAAAGTACGTATCGACTATCACATATCTATCGCATTAAGCCCGAAGGAGACTTCCCCAGTTTCCCAAAGCGCGGAATTCGCAGGTAATCCAAGGGCGCCAGTCCGTAAGCTACGAGTTCGGTAAGCCACGGTGTCCCATAGCGATTATTAACGGCGTTAAGTCACAGTCGAGGATCGTGGGTCCGGGGCATCGCCTCCTCCATCCGAACCGATTTAATCAGCGAAGTGGTGCGCTGCGCCTATATCCGCGTGCACAAACTCGCACGAACACTTCGAGGGTGGAATCGCCCGGTGATTTACTCCTCGGGGTTTGGGGAGGCGGCGGAGACGCGACGTTCACGTTCACCCAGCACCCGCCACCAGGGGGGGAAAGGGGGGAGGGGGGCCGCGTAAGAGTATGATCAGCCGATTAGAGTGCAGATGTTCTCATCCGAAGATTATGAGCCGTTTCGCCCTTGTAGCTACTGCCGATCACGGGGGGTAGTGCACACGTCGTCGAGGTATGCATGTGCGCGAGGACGGACACACACGAGCGAATTATCGCTGGGGGATGAACTTTCGAACGGCTCCGGCCACGGGACTTTTCCTCCTTCTCTACACACACAGACACATGCTTCGAGGGTAGCCTGAAGTTCCGCAACGAACCAGGGCGGCCCTCGATGGGCCGGGGAGACGGGTGAAACTGATTGAATTATCATGAGTGTTTGCGGAGCGGCGGGCTGCAATTGAATTAGGCCTATACCCCGGCCGAAGCGCACAGCCTCTCCTTCGGCTCGCTTTTACTCGTTCAGACCTCTTCCACGGTGGCTTCTCTTTGTCTTATTACATCGCGATGTGTGATCGGTTCTCCGTGAAGAACGGAAGCCCGTGATACGGACCCGGCTATCTCCGCGCGGGATGGTCTCAGGTATATAGACCGAGGCTGAAGGGTAGAGACCCTGCGGGTGTCGCCGAGCGTCTGGCTGTCCCAGAGGCTCCGTTTTCTTCGGGGAAAAAAAAGGAGCGGCAGGTCAAGCGCCGGTAACGTTAAACCTGGAGGGTATAATCGGACCCGGATGTCCGAGGATCTTTTCTTCCCTTAGGTTTTTTTTTTCTTTTTCTCTGTGGGACCTGCCTTCCGTCACTGTCAACAATTTCGAAAACGGGAAACGGGGGGAAATCGCGCGGGACGGTTTTCCTATGATTCGGAATCGGCGCCGGGTTTGTCCCGGTTACGCGTAACGCCGTTGCATCAGAGACGGGGAATCCCACCGCGGCTAATTGCAGGCTTTAAACCGGCCGAAAGTACTTCCGGTTAATCTGGGTTTTTAGGACTCCACAAAGTGCTCCCTGCGACTCTACTTGTTCTTAGGCTCTTTATCTGATCAGGGAACATTTACCTGATCTTATCGCCGACTCCGTGTGGAACGAATTATCATCGTACGATTTTTACGGACGGTAATGCGCCGTGAGTCATTCTCGACCCGACCACGTATTACGCTTTTCACCGTTTCGCCACCTTCCGGCTCGGGCTTCGCAGCGGCGAAATCGAAATCGGGGATAAAATAGTCGCGGAGATAGGAGATCGGCGCTAATTGGATCTAGAGATCGGCGGTCCGGTTATTACCGATTTCTCGAGGTGGTCAGGTGCAGCCGGCTACCTTTGGGCTCTGGAGGTCTTTAGAAAATCCATGTCGTGTATCCCGGTGCACCAACACTCGCCAGAACCTGGGACATGTTATACGTACGAGCAGAGCCATAGCAGGAGAGAAGAGAAGAGAGGAGATTAAAGCAGAACTGAGTCAAAGGAATTAGAACCTGCTCTTCGGCGCCGCCAGGACGCCGCCAGGACGCGTAGGAATGCTGCGGCCACTGATAAAGCCGGGCTAACACCTACATAAATTTTACAGGGATATCTAAAGACAACCTTTCGTTCATTTAACCGTACATCCTAAATTTAGTACCCGACTTCGGACTGGATATTCGGCCTTTGGTCAGCCTCTCACTTTCGTCTTGGTCGGTGAAAATCTGCAGCTCTTGGTACAGAGCCCGCGGTTTTTTTCTTTTTTTTTTTTCTTCACCCTGGAATATGTCTTCGAACGGGAAATCGATTCTCTGACGTCTCCTCTATGCCGAAGGGAAAACAAGCCTTCGACGGTTTCGGATATAGCCATGGGGACAGCTAGCCGGGTCACCGGATCGCCGCGGCGCCGGACCGCGTGTCAGGAATGTCTGGTTAGCAGTTCACAGACGCCGACTTGGGTGTCCGACGCCGACCGCGTTCGCTCGGTATTTCATTAACACCTTCGCTAATTATTATCCTTTCCTTTTCTTCGGTCGAGGAACCGGGTACCCGCTGCTTCTATGCTCCTTCGCATATCCTCCTTTGCACTGACGTGCAACGGCTCTCTTTGCATGTGCCAAACGTCGATCCGTTCGTTCCGGTTCGCTCAATGATCCGAAAGTCAGGGATTAACATGTCTGCGTCGGAATGGTTCGAATTCTTGAAAAATTCCTGGGTTTCGCAGTCCCAGTCGATCACTCGATGTCCCTTCCTCAGCCGCTGGGCTCCTCGGTCTCTTGGGCAGTAAAGTCGACCGGGTCTCACGATCTTACGACTTTCACCGTGAATTAACGACAGCTCGGGATCACTCTTCGTTTCGTATGATCATCGGGAAATCACCTGCGGTATTTCGATCACCGAAACTTATCAGACTTCACGATTTCATCGGCTCGAATCGGAACTGTACCAATTCTTCGAAGATCGATGGATTCCGGTCTCCAAATCGTCTCGTTTGGATCATCAAAACCCATCAGGGTTCACGATTTCATCGGTTCTCATCAAAACTGACCCAATTCTTCAAATATCGATGGATTCCAGTCTGCAAATCGTCTCGTTTCGATCATCAAAACCCATCAGACTTCGGGATCTCAAGCGTTTTCATCAGAACTTCACGGATTTCTTGAACATCGATGGATTCCAGTCTCCAAATCGTCTCGTTTGGATCATAAAAACCCATCAGGGTTCACGATTTCATCAGTTCTCATCAAAACTGACCAAATTCTACAAAGAACGAAGGATTTCGGTCTGCAAATCGTGTCGTTTAAATCACTGAACCCCATCAGACTTTAGGATCTCAAGAGTTTTCATCAGAACTGTACGAACTCTTTGAACATCGAATGATTCTGGTCTCCAAATCGTCTCGTTTGGATCATAAAAACCCATCAGGGTTCACTTCTTCGGTTCTCATCAGAACTGACCCAATTCTTCAAAGATCGAAGGATTCCGGTCTGCAAATCGTCTCGTTTGAATCACTGAAACCCATCAAACTTCAGAATCTTGAGGGTTTTCATCAGAACTATACGAATTTCTTGAACATCGAATGATTCTAGTCTCCAAATCGTCTCGTTTGGATCATCAAAACCCATCAGGGTTCACGATTTCATCAGTTCTCATCAAAACTCACCCAATTCTCCAAAGATCGAAGGATTTCGGTCTGCAAATCGTGTCGTTTAAATCACTGAAGCCCATCAGACTTTAGGATCTCAAGAGTTTTCATCAGAACTGTACGAACTCTTTGAACATCGAATGATTCTGGTCTCCAAATCGTCCCGTTTGGATCATCAAAACCCATCAGGGTTCACAATTTCTTCGGTTCTCATCGGAACTGACCCAATTCTCCAAAGATCGAAGGATTCCGGTCTGCAAATCGTCTAGTTTGGATCACTAAAACCCATCAGACTTCAGAATCTCAAGATGTTTCATCATAACTTTACAAATTTCTTGAACATCGAATGATTCCAGTCTCCAAATCGTCTCGTTTCGATCATAAAACCCATCAGACTTCGGGATCTCAAGCGTTTTCATTAGAGCTTTACGAATTTCTTGAACATCGAATGATTCCAGTCTCCAAATCGTCTCGTTTCGATCATAAAACCCATCAGGCTTCGGGATCTCAACCGTTTTCATTAGAACTTTACGAATTTCTTGAACATCGAATGATTCCAGTCTCCAAATCGTCTCGTTTCGATCATAAAACCCATCAGACTTCGGGATCTCAAGCGTTTTCATTAGAACTTTACGAATTTCTTGAACATCGAATGATTCCAATCTCCAAATCGTCTCGTTCGGATCATCAAAACCCATCACGGTTCACGATTACATCGGTTCTCATCAAAACTGACTCAACTCTCCAAAGATGGAAGGATTCCGGTCTGCAAATCTTTTCGTTTGGACCACTAAAACCCATCAGACTTTAGGATCTCAAGAGTTTTCATCAGAACTGTACGAACTCTTTGAACATTGAATGATTCCGGTCTGAAAATCGTCTCGTTTGGATCACTGGAACCCATCAGACTTCGGGATCTCAAGCGTTTTCATTAGAACTTTACGAATTTCTTGAACATCGAATGATTCCAGTCTGCAAATCGTGTCGTTTGGATCACTGAAACCCGTCAGACTTCAGGATCTAAAGAGTTTTTATCAGAATCATAAGAATTTTCAATAAATCGGAGGTTTCTGGTCTGCGAATCGTTTCCACGGACCAGAACCGCCCAGGATTTAGTATCCCGTGTCGGAAACATGACCGAAGCAACATATCGTCGCAGACTTTGATAAATCGCGCTGGTATCCCGAAGCGGACTCGGTTCTAGTCTCACGAATTCATTCCGCGATGTGGGGGAGCCGGGTTTGTCATAAAATTGCAAGGTGCGGTCAGCTATAGAGCCCCGCATCGTTCCTGGCCCGTACGTTCAGTCGAATTCCTGTTCCCGACGATGGACATGGTTTTTTTAAGGACGTGGACACGACAGGCGCATGTGTACGCGCTGGCGCATTGGCTCGTCCAGGTCTAGCGCTGTTTATCGTATTTCGGTGGCTATACGGGGGCACGGGTTCTACGCTGGCGCAGATTTCCGACCGCGAGAAACAGCCAGGTTCTATTCAGAGGGTGGAGTTTCCAAAGCTTGTTCCAAGTTGTGTGAGCGCTAACGTGAACGTGAGCGTGAGTCTGATCAACGGAACTCCGCCCATAACCACTTTAGAAACTCGAGACTGCACTCCGCCCATTATAAACTGCTGCAGAGAGAGGTTTTCCTACACTTTTGGTCACCGTTTCTCTCCAAACTTGTCAATTCCCGATTTTCACCTTCACGGTCTCATCCTTCCGCCGATCGTACCCCAAGATCGTTTCTCCCCGAAGTCCCGAAGTCCCGAACGATCGGCATGTCTACGTAGCGGATCCGAAAACCGTTCGAAATTCCCAGAGCTAAAAATCGGCAAGGCCTCGAAATTCGCGCATGGGTTCGTTCAGGGCTCGATAACTCGGGCTGTGAGGATCCTATCGAAACGAATAAGGGGTCAAATTGACCGTCCTGAAATGAACTTTCCGGAAAATCAAGTTTCGAAATCATGCGACTTGTCTGAGACCTCAGATTTACCGATCAAGTCGATGAATCATTTTGTCGTTTCCCCCCGAGGTCCCGAAGTCCCGAACGATCGGAATGTCTACGTAGCGGATCCGAAAACCGTTCGAAATTCCCAGAGCTAAAAATCGGCAAGGCCTCGAAATTCGCGCATGGGTTCGTTCAGGGTTCGATAAATCGGGCTGTGAGGATCCTATCGAAACGAATAAGGGGTCCAATTGACCGTCCTGAAATGAACTTTCCGGAAAATCAAGTTTCGAAATCATGCGACTCGTCTGAGACCCCAGATTTACCGATCAAATTGATGTCATGGGAACGAAGCGTCTTTCGTCTTCGCATATCCTGAGAAATAGCCAGAAATTTCGTAATTTTTGATGTTCCGAACTGGAAGGATCATTTCCTTATCTCCTCTTTTTCAGAGAGCAGAACTTCCCACTGCGTCGGATGCGGAGGACGGATACACGATCAATGGATACTGCGGGTTGCTCCTGACCTCGAATGGCACGCCGCATGTCTCAAGTGCGCCGAGTGTCAGCAATTCTTGGACGAAAGTTGCACCTGCTTCGTTAGAGACGGGAAAACTTATTGCAAACGAGACTACGTCAGGTATGACAATAACGACGACGTTTACACAGATCAGAATTTCGATTTACGGTAATTCGACGATTTCGAAAACCGTTTACGACCGTTACCACGATCGAGGATGTGCGCATCGCGGCGGGAATCGAGATCGCCTTCTAAACCCGTTCCTGAATACTCGTTTCCATTATTTCTTCATTTTTTATACGCGCGGGATCGGCGATCGGTTTTTGAATCGAGACTGAACTTCTGCGTTTCCAATAACTCGAAAACCGGTACGCGGACGAAATCGGCAACCCGATCGGTTCCAAGAGGCGTAAAACCGCGTCGATCTTTCCAACGAAATCGAAAATCGGTTCACTCCTCGCAGAGATATCGTCGTGCAAAAAAAAACAAAAAAAAACAGGAATCGGCCAATTCCTCGGTCTAAAAATGATCGGAGTCGATTCCTCGTTCACGAAGAGAAGGAGAAATATAGATGGAAAAAAGGTGGTGGAGGAGATAAGAAGACATATGTGTGCTTCCTCGAGCCGGAGAGGAACACCCACGCCGCGTTAACCGGGGTATGTTTTTCGAGTCGGATCGTCAGCCCGACGACAGGAACAACAAACGCGTGTCCGTTTCTCGAATCGTTTCACTATACGCCGGGCTCGCGGTGATTTTTGGCAGTCGGATACGCGACGTCCGACGTCTTATACGTCTTTCAGACAAATTCAAATAAACAAAACGTCTTTTCAACGTCTCGTAAGCGTATACCACGTTTTATCACTGGCAGCTGTAAATCTCCCGTCTTCGACGATCAGAAAATTAAAGAGAAACACCCTCGCCCACAGGTTGTTCGGCACGAAATGCGACAAGTGCAGCCAGTCGTTCAGCAAAAACGACTTCGTGATGCGAGCGAAGAGCAAGATCTACCACATAGAGTGTTTCCGGTGCTCAGCCTGCATGCGCCAGCTCGTACCGGGGGATGAATTCGCCCTCAGACACGACGGCCTCTTCTGTCGCCACGATCACGACGTCCTCGAGGGCGGCAAGCTCTGCTCAGGACCCGGCGGTGTTCCGGGCAGCGAAAACAACAACAACGCTTCTCTGACGAACAACAACCACCACCTTCACCCCAACGACGGATCGATGTCCGGTAAGTCTTCCTCCCATTTTTCATTCCCGTCGTCGCATGGAAAACGAGAGTCTGGGTACGCGCTACATCCGTCTCTACCGGGTCATGATCAAACGCGAGAGCCGACACCTAGTCGCCTAATGCCGGATCACGTTCCGGCGTCAGGGTGGCCTCTCAGTCCAGGATTGAGCTCGTGCCGTAGCCGTGGTGTTGCGATAGGATCAGGGGAATAATTAGGTGTTGATAATTGGAGTTACTCAGGGCGTAAAGGCTTGACCAGCGGACCTTCCGCGAGGGATTAAAGGATTAAACTGGGCTCAATCGGGAGGCTGGATGCCGGGAGCTTACGCGTTCGCCGGACCTTAATTTCCCGGCTGGCTTATACCGTTAGAAATTCGTCGTGTGATAATTCCGGTTATTAGAGCGACCGGGAGCGACTGGGACCGAAAGCCAGGTCAGTGGAATCGCGAAATGATCGTTTATCCGGAATCCGACTCGACATGCTCCTCGGGAATCACGGTCTAGGAACACCTTAGAGAACCTCACGATACATCGGGATGTGGATTTCGGCTGGTAAGCCCGATTAATACCAAAGGAGAGAGGTGTCAAATGTAGCACCACCCTGTCAACTACCGTGGCACACATGGACGCACGACTTTTACGTTTATTTGTTCATTCGGAGCTAGTAGCTGGCTAGTACGCCATGAGGAGAAACCGGTGGCTGAACCACGTCCGAGATATCATAACGTGCCATTGTTCATCCCGTGCGTTCCTACGGGATACCATAAACCTCCGATCCCCTCGTATCGTGACCCATAAAGGATGAAAAAGCCTCCAAGACGCGTTTCATCGTTTCGCGGCGATTTGTACGCTCGGTTTTCCTCCTATAGATTAAATTCTCGTATGGATTGATCTTATCGGTTCGGACTAATCGATAATCGTATCGGTGTAGGTGCCCTATCAGTACGACACGTTCCTCCGACCAGGTTGTACCAGTTCTTGTCGCGATAGCGTACCTCTGTTTGGACTCGGTACACACGAGTACATCGTGCCGCGGAAGAGGATCAAAGCTTTGTGGAAGGCGACGTTTAGCCGCTAGACTCGGATTTTAGGCGTAAGAACCGAGAGACCGGAGTCGCCAGGACTCGCGCGACTACTTGTGTGTAGAATGAAGAGGGTTGAGGAAAAAAAACAAAAAATTATAAGCCGGAGAGCCCGCGGTCATCGCGAGTGGCAGTTTGCTTAGGATCTCGGAAACAGAACGGTCCGAGATCCCAGTGGGTTGTATTGGAATAAGGAGAAGAGGGGACCGCGAATGGAGAGCGAAAGTAATAATAATCGTTCTTCGAACGGGATACAGACTCCGGGTCGGAGAGCGGATCCCACAAGGCTGGAACCGGTGGACCCCGGGGATCCGGAGGCCACAAGGGCGGCGGTGGTTCCGACGGGAAGCCCACGAGGGTCAGGACTGTGTTGAACGAGAAGCAACTGCACACCTTGAGGACCTGCTACGCGGCCAATCCCAGGCCCGATGCTCTGATGAAGGAGCAGCTCGTCGAGATGACCGGACTGAGTCCGAGAGTCATCAGGGTCTGGTTCCAGAACAAACGGTGCAAGGACAAGAAGAAGACCATCGCCATGAAGCAACAGATGCAGCAGGAAAAGGTAATAAACGTTTTTACCCGTTCCTTTAGAGTTCGCGGATCAATTCCTCGGCTACCGGGGGTGAGACTCCCTTCTCGGCGTTTCGAAGTCCCATCTAATGGCTCGAAGTATTTCCCGTTACAGGACGGGCGTAAGTTGGGATTCGGTGGTATGCACGGTATCCCAATGGTAGCGAGTAGTCCGGTCCGCCACGAGTCGCCGATAGGGATGACGCCCCTGGAGGTACAGGCCTACCAGCCGCCCTGGAAAGCTCTGTCGGATTTCGCCCTCCACACAGACCTGGACCGACTGGATCCGAACGCGCCACCGTTTCACCACCTCGTCTCGCAGGTGAGAAGTCGCGAAAGATGCGAAAGGGAGGTCGAAAACCGGTCGGAATATCATCCCTTCTCATTTTTCTGTCCTCAGATGCACGGCTACGACCTTCACGGTGGTCCACCTCCGCCCTTGCCGCCTCCAGGGATGCTCGGAGGTCCCATGAACGACGGTGGTGGCGGAGGTCCTCTTCCACCCCCCGGTGGCCATCATCCGGTCGGCGGACCTCCGGACATGGGGCAACACCCTGACAGTACGGATAGCTACGTAACTTATTTGGAGAGCGATAGTGACTCGCTTCACCACGACACTGGAAGTCCATAGTGCCATCCGCTGAATCTGTGCTGCACTTACATGCAACATAGCGGTGCTACGGGTGTAACGAACGCGGCGCAAATGATGCCGCAAATTCCGGAATCGACGCCGACAAATTCATCCCTTGCAGCGGTACAGTCGTCGGTGATAATGCCGTGTATGATCGCCTACTCCGTGCCCTAGATCGAAGATTTTTTTTTTTTTAACGAATATAGAGTGAGAAGTCGTGAAGGAAGAAGAAATGGCAATTGTGCAATTCGAGGATTGTCGTCGTTCTCCGTCGTCGATGAAATTCCATAATTTTATCGAACGATGATTCGAAGTGTTTTTTTATTTTTTCAATTTTTTTTGTTTTTTGTTTCTAAATTATTGCCAACCGAGTTGTATAGATTCTTTATTATTTCTCTTTACATGTGTCTATCGGATAGTTGTTCGTCGTGTATTCGATTTTGATATATTTTATCGAAATTTTAGTGATTTTCTATCATTATTACGCTTTTTTTGTTGAAAAAATAAACGAAAAGAAAAAAACCTGTGCTACGAGAAAAAAAAAAAATTCAAATTTTTTTCAAATTGATTCTACAGGGAAAGAGAAAACTAGTAGACGAGAACAACAACAACAAAAAAAAGAAAAAAATATATGAAAAATGCGGATTTTCAAACGCGTATGTAATATACGAACGGGGACAGGTACGCACACATATTGTTGGTTGTAAATATAGAAAATTGATTATGTAAAGGAGAAAAAAGAAAAAGAAAAAAAAAAGGGAAGAAAAAAACGGAATTTCAAAACTGAAATTAAATTTATATAAACGAAATACAATTGAAGAGAGGTAAAATCGCGTCGCGTAAATATACTCACTCAGGCACAATGAATAATTATTAATAAAAACAAATACTATTTATGTGTATATATATATATATATATATATATATATATATATACATATATATATATATATATATATATATATGTATATATATGTATATGTATATGTATGTATAAATACGGCTGAAAATTATATATTATTATTATATATCTATATATCTATATATATATATATTTATAAAGAATATAAATATATAAATATAAAATAATATTGTATAATTGTAATACCTACCCGACTACCTACTATACTGTAATTATAACTGCAAAAGCATGTAATAATCCCTCCCCCCCCTCTTGCCCTTCCTCGACAAAATAATTTACTTATTATTATTATTATTATTATTAATTATAATAAGCGATTTTGTAATTGTAACAAAATTTTCTGTATATATATTGTATATCATCATCATTAAGCCCTCAATGTTTTCGGTGATAAATCGGGCCGTTAATAAGAAAAGAGTGTATACCTATACATATACCTATACATATATATATATATATATATATATATATATCCAAATGTGTTTTATCTTTTATTTTGATTTTTTTTCAATTTTTTTTTAATACCAAAGTGTGCAGGTCGCGAATAATGATAATAGAAAACGCACTAACTATACCTATAAGCTAATAAAAAGAAAGAAAGAAAATTGTAAATAATAATAATAATAATAATGATACGACATACATATTGAAAGGATAGTATTTCTATATTTGAAATACGTATAATATGATAATAAAAATATTATTTAGGAAGAACAAATTAACGATAATTATCTACGTATACGCCTGTCGATTAGTTTCTTTATTTTCATTTTTATTTATTTTATTTTTTTGTTGTTTTGTATAAAAGGTGTTTGTATCGATTCGTTAGACGCGCTCTCTTGTATATGTTATTATAAAGAAATGCTTAGGTTATTCCGATAATCAAATAATAATAATAGTAATTAACATGTTCCCGAATTTGTTCAAAATATCATCGTCCTCTAATCGGATTTGTATAATATTTCTATACCGGCACGATATAGTATTGCAATAAATTGTCGAAATCATAATTTTCCCGCAACTTCTTTTATCTATGGCCTAGTCTCGAACCCGTGTTACCGACGGTGTTCTATTACGACAGAGATCTCTCTTATCATATCGATAACACGGACTTCTGTCTCGGGTATTTTTTCCGATTGATAAAACAGAACCAGTCCGACCGACTAGCGGGTAACACGGTAATCTTCTCTACCGACGAAGCACCAGTAGTCGAAGTCAGTAGTGTCACTGTGTCAGAAAACGTGCGATTCGTATAATCGAAATCGTGATAATTGTTCTATAAAACATGCCGCCGAAGTATAAACCGGTGAGTACAAATTCTTGTCATAAATCCAGAGCTTAGCAATCGTTAGAAAATCCATTCTACGATTACTCTTTATTTACAATCAAATTACAACGATATTCGAGGTTATGTTTCCGCTTATCACGCGGTCATAAAGTAGGTAGGTAAAGTAGAGAGGTCCGCGCGATATATTTGAATGAATTCGAACAGCTAGATCTTGTGGAATTAACGTAGGAAGGTGTGAAACAAAACTTTTTCAATTAATTTTTTTTTTGTTCGTTTTATTGATTTAAAAATATTTCGTACAGGGCGGAAGGAAGTTTCCTCCGAAAATTACTTCGATTCGTAATACTGCTCCGTCCGCTACCGTATCTTCTTCTCCTTCTCCTTCGTCTTCTCCGAACGTTTTGGACCCCGAAGTTGAGGACCAATTAGAGGTCGAGCTTTGCTGGTGTATACAGCAGCTCGAGACGTCCCTGATTTCAGGAAAACTTAACGAGAGGCAGACTCAGGACGCTCACAAGACTTTGAACGTTTTGAAAAGCGGCACAGCCCCGTTGATAAAGAAAAGACAATTCATGAGAACAACGTTCGGGGATTACAGGACCAAGATGGCAAACGATCAGAAAAAACTTGGGAAGACTTCCGCCCAAGTTAAATTCTCCGATGCTAATTCCAACAAGAAATCAATGTTCATCAGAAAGGCTGCATCCGCGACGAAAAACGACGGTTTTAAATCCGAGGAAAAAAACGGAGATACTTTCAAGTTTAATTTTAATTCCAGCGATACTGAGAAATCATGACTTTTGTAAATAATAAATTTGACATCATTTCAAACCCTTCGTTGCAACGATATCCCCAAATGTGCAAAATTTCAGTAACTAATAAGTAAAGATTTTCCCTCCTCGAAGTATAGCGAGGGATGTTATAGCCGGATGGGCCAATTACCGTTCAGTAATAAGTCACGAACGCGATAAGATGGTACCGTGCCTGTCGCGGTACCTAGGTATACCTAGGCACGTCTATCCCGGCGTGTTCTTGACGAAAACAAACTGTTCTTAAACACGCGATTCACCGCCAGGCTCCGCGCTCTCTATAATGCAACTCGCGATGCCAAAGTTCCTCCACCCGTACTATCCGACGTTCGTTGTCTTATATACGCGACGTTTTATCGCTTCAGACCGTCGCGCTTCCACCCCCGATTATAATAAATCGATTCAACGGTACGCGCGGTTATATATTCACCGGACTTAACCCCGCCGTCGTACACTTCCGAAACAGCATGCTTGGAGCGAGCACCTACCCGCGTCGAGGACGCTACGGTATTTCTACCGCCCCTGCTACCACGGGAACCACAAACCCTAACACCTTCTTAATCCGGCCAAGATTACCGCTAAGATCGTATGCGAGGCCTAAGACTGCGGCTAATATACTGGGCGTCGATCCCGCCGCAGGTTATGGACGATCCAAAAGACTCAAATCCAGGTAAGCTTCGAATTTTTCTTTATCCGCGATCTATTCGACTCTCACCGATCGTAGCTTGTAGCACGGATTCGATGATTCATAAACCGTCGTTCAACAATCGTTACAGGAAACTCAATGGGTACCAGAAGGTCGATCCGTCGAGCAAGAAGAAAGCTCCCGATTACACGGACTTTGCTTACAGAGAGGCCGTTTCGAAGCTGAAATATCTACTAGCCGAGTCCTACACGCCGCGGATAACGCCTAGGTATATGAAGCGTGTATTTACAAAAATAAATAAAAAATGTAAAAAGGAAAGGAAAATTCGCTTCAATTCCTCTTTGGTTCGACAGAAAGCTGCTCCACGGGGGTGGCAGATTCAATAATTCAGGAGACAGTAACCCGAAGATAAATATAGAGTCTGGTGAAGAGACCGACGACCGTAGCGTAGCTAGCGAAGTTTCGCAATCCAAGGGAACGGGTCTGTTAGGGAGCCTCCAGCCTCGTTCGAGTCCGTATTTACCTCGTCAAAAAAACTCCCAGTTATCTCGAGGCTGTAGTAATTTGGCTCTGTTGTCTTCGAGGGACCCGCAATCCGCTCCGCCGGAATTGATGTCGTTCATCGAACGCCAGGAAGAATACATAGAGCAGCTCGAAAGAGAGTCTCAATACTGCAGGGACGAGCTCACCAATCTACTCGGCAAAGTTAGGGAGGTAAGGCGGCCTGAAGATGTTTTTAAAGCGAGTAGAACTCTCTTTTATAACTCCATATGATCCTCTGATAACTTACAGGTTGTCGCGGAGAACGAGACTCTGCACGACAAGAACAAAAACGGCTTTCTGAATTCCGTTATAGAAGAGTACGACAACAATTCGGAAGACGAGAACCGAGAGCCCAATAATCAGTCTTCAAATAACACTCTGGGCAGCAAAGGGAAGCGAGTTAAACTCCAGAAGATATTGGAAGGACCCAGCATAGTCTTCGAATCTCGGATCAGCGAGCTTGAAGCGCAGCTCACACAGGCCAGAGTAGAACTTCGCAAGGTCCAAGAGGAGAATCAGGCCAATCTGAGAAGATTGTCCGAAAGCGGAGGCGGGGATGGCGTTCCTGAGCTTAAAAATCAGCTGGAAAGAGCTCTGCGGGATAAACGAGAGGCGGAAATGAAGCTTGAGGAGGTGCAGAGGAGTCTCGCCTCCGTCAGAGACCGAGAAGCTGACGCCGCGCACAAGGCCAAAAGAACTTTGGATGTACTCGAACAATCTCAGTTTGAGAAAACTCAGGCCGAAGGTGAGATGCGGAGACTCAGAGACGAGCTGGAGAGACAACACGAAAGACTCAGAGAAGCTAGTCAAGAGGCCAGTAGAAGAGTCGCCGAAGAAAGACACCAGATTGAACGCAGATATAGTCAGCAGGTCGAACAACTTACTGCCGACGTCGCATCCCACTGGGATACGGCCAGCAAATCGCAATTAGAGGCTGAAAAACAACGCAGGGAGATTAGCGACCTCAGGAGGGATCTCGCCCAGAAACAAGCGCTTATCGATGAACTGAAGAAGGAACTACAGAGCAAAATATGTTCGTATTAAAGAGGAGCCAGCCAGAGACTTTGTTCTCTGAATTTCAGACAAACCTTTTTAGAATCTAACGTGTATTCGTCATTATTTATCTTCCAGCTGCTATGCAGAGCGATCTGAGCCAGGCTGTGGCCGAAAAGGACGCTGCGGAGCAAGAGATATCCGCGGCAAAGCTGTCCGCTGAAAGAGCGGAGAGACAGGCTAGACAAGAGCAGAACCGGCTTCAATCTGAGATTAATTCTTACAAACAGAGACTCGAGAGGGCTGACGCCGATCTGGTGCATTGCAGGAGAGAGAATTTGAGGCTTTCGGAGCAGATAGCTTCTCTGGAGAAAGAGGTAACGGCTTTTTTGCCGCTTTTCATAGTCTCATCATTGAAACTGATTAATTTTTCAGGTGAATATCAACAAGATGGTCAAGTCCGAGGAGCATAGAACTCCCGGCGCTACTCCCAGAGACAACGACAAAGAATTGACATCTATGATAATGGACATTGAGACAAAGCATGGTGAGATATGAATATAGACGTGCCTGTGTTAGGTATACTGTCTTTTAGTAATAGTGATGAAAATAACGCAAAAACCACGGAGGATGAATAGAAATTTCTTCAATATTGTATGTCAGCTGTACTGCGCGATATATCTTTGTGTGAGGGATCGGCACCATGGCACTATGCCTAGCATGGGCAGACGGCGAACTTTCTACCGTTCTTCTTTCACGTTAGGAAAGACTTTTATTTTCAATCTTCTATTATTGGATTAAAAATTTCTTAGCTGCGACCGTCGCCGGCCTAGAAGACGCTCTGGCTAATCAGGCTACTGTTGTCTCGCAACTATCTGTCGAGTGCCAATCTCTCACACAACGGCTAGAAGCTAACAGCCTGAAACACAAGTATAATCAATTAATATTAAGAACAACTGTATTATTCTATAAAAACGAGTAAATCTCAAACCTCTCGCACCGAATCTACTCCGGGCTATTATGTGTTGACAGAGGGAATCGTTGAGAGCGATGAACCAGCGATTGCCATGAGCTCAGAATCGCCTCCCGTACGAAAGAAGCGAACTGTTAAGGTCGATCTCAAAGTTAAAGTCATTCCAAAAAAGAAGTCCGCTAAAACGGATAACGCCAAGACGCCTCTATCAGCACAGTAATAGCACGTATGAAATTTATAAGAGATAAGAGGAAATTTCAAAGAGATGATTTCATTCCTGCGTTGAAAACATGTACTTAATCGATTGTTTTCATTCAGGGAAGAAATGGCCAGCCTACAAGACAACCTAAAGTATCTAACAACCCGAATACAGGACTCCTTGGTCCATCAAACTGGTGAATAAATCAACATTTACGAATTAGCACATTATCGCATTGCGAGCCTACTTTACAGATTTACTTCTTATTCCCCCCAGAACATCCTAGCTACGAAACCAGTCAGAAAAATGGGCGCAATTTATCGAGAAAGGAACCCAAGGAGGAAGTAAGAGATCCAGCTAAGGATATCAACGCTTCTATCAACGGGAACAACTCGTCGACTGAGAAGAACAACAGAAAACATGAAGACGAAGGACTAGTAGATCAGAGGGAACGCGATTTGCAACAGAAGTTTAATACAGCCCCGGAAAAAGACGTAGAAATACAGGAATCTTACATCCCTGACCAACCAGACAAAAGTTATTCTGGCGTTGAATCGCAACAGTATAACGTTGACCCGGCAGTTAGGGAATCTGATAAAGAATTAGACATGAGTTATGACCAGCCAGGAAATACTGCAGAGTCAGATTATAAAATGGAAAACTATAACCCAGTAGAAGATAATCAGGGCTATGATGATCCTCAGTATACAGACCAGTCTTATGATAATCAATACGATCAATACAATCAGGAACAGCATCAAAATCAGGAACAGTACCCAGATCAGGAACAGTACCAAGACCAGGAACAATACCCAAATCAGGAGCAGTACCCAAATCAGGAACAGTACCCAAATCAGGAACAGTACCCAAATCCGGAACAGTATGGTCAAGAGGGTGAAGAAATGTATCAAAACAGGGAATACAACGATCAGGAGTATCAGAATTATCCTAACGAATATCAAGGCACCGAACAATTAGAAGGGGATTTGCAGCCCGAAAACCTGGTCACAGAATCACACATAGAACCGTCTGGATTTGAAGAACCAAAGATGACTGATAATCCTGGTGTAGAACAATAGGTAATTCAATCTGAGTAGCGTTATTCGATAAAGTAAAACCATTTTATTTTATTCATAGATTTTTTACAGTCAGAGTACAAAGCAAAACTGCAAGGCTGTCTTACCCTTTGATTAATCAGGTCTTTGAATTTGTATAATGATAAATTTTAGAATGGTAGTAAATTCAATTAATACCTTTTTAGTTATAGATAAATCGTGTATCGATTTTATTAGTAATAAATCGCTATGATATACCCTCCATGAACTATATTCTTATTAATAATGACGTCTTATTGGGATAATACATGGTCAATTATCGGAAGATTTCATCCTAAAACAACTATTATGAGAAAGTTTGTTTTAAATAATTAGTTTCTTGATTACTGGAATCAAAATACATCAGATTGACTGGTTTTGTTTCTTAAAATTGTTTCTTAAAAATAAAAATTAAAAATGAAGTGTTTTAGTGTTTTTATTTGCTTCCTGGGATATAAGTTATCATAAAATTGAGATAATTAATATAATAAAATAGATAATCAATTTCACAATAAAGGACGAGTGCCACAATATCACTGCGTTCGGAATATTTTTATCGAGCCTCGTTTGCGCAACCCCCCTGCGTACCCTTTGACGCCACGAGGGACACTGAGGCCATTGACCCCGTGACAGGTGCTATTATCCTAGGTCAGTGCTCCCCCCGGGTCAGTCGCGCCAATGGGTCTACAAATGGTCTCGCCATCTCGCGGTCGAGGGGACGAACTACTTTTGCCGTAAACATCGGTCCGACTTACCATACGCAACCGGCATGCCATTTCTGTGATCTCTGACACGAGATTCCATAACATAAGGCGTACAGGTTTTCACCATTTCACGGCAACTTTAGTTCGTCAGTTCTACCGCGAGATGGCAATACCATTTGTCACCCCGTGAGCCAGTTAAAGAAATTCAACGTTTCTTTTACCATAGCCTAGCATGCGGGTTATTAAATTTGACAAACAGCTGTATTACTTTCTACTGAATAATTGTTTACAGTCAAGGAAATCCCAGTCCCATAAAATCACAAAAGAAATCATAAGAAGTCACTCGCACGAAGCTACAATCGCAAATAATAACATGTCTAACAATTGGGAAGCTGACAAACGTAAGAAGAAACAATAACAAGTCACTTATCATGTTTATTTTCGTAATAAAAACCATCAACAATGTTATAATTATCCAGAAAAATACCTCAACATGTCGCTGGCCGATAGAAGGTCATTATACAAAAAGGACGTTACCATTTATACGAATATCCCAACGTGGCTAGAAATGTGGAAAAACGAGAGCTCTAAAAACTCTGATAAATCTGCCGCTACAACAGAGGTTGAAAATGTTGAAAAAGCCAGTCAGGTTCTGGCCAGCAAGATTTCCACATGGCCAGGAAATATCACTTTGCTGGAAATCGACGCCATAGTTAACGCCGCCAACAGATCTCTGCTTGGGGGAGGCGGAGGTGAACGATAAAAGCCTTAGATACTAGATTTAGAATTTAACTACGATACCATAATTATCTATCTTTTATTCCCCAGTCGACGGAGCTATTCACAGCGCCGCTGGTCCCAAACTGAAAGAAGAAAGTCGTTCTTTGGCGCCTTGTGAGGTCGGAGAAGTTAAAATAACCGGGGGCTATGCCCTTCCTGCGAAATGTTGGTCCTAAGATTTTATCTATGATTATCAAGACTCTTCATTGCATTGGGATATCTTTAAATCCCCGAGAAACTGAATATCGTCTCAAGCTAGAGTTTTCTACCTAGTTTTATAATTTTCACACTGTTCAGATGTCATCCACACAGTCGGCCCGCGCGGTAAGAAGCCAGAGAAGCTCAGAGAGTGCTATGAGAACAGCTTGGAGGCTGCAAAAAAGTATGGGCTCAGGAGCATCGCGTTTCCTTGTATATCCTCCGGGATTTATGGATATCCACAGAGAGATGCTGCCGAGGTAGCCTTGCAGACGGTTAAAAAGTATCTGGAGGATAACAGGGATTGTGTAAGGATCTTATTCAATCGATACTACTGTTAATATAATTTTCAGGACTCTTTATGCATCCAGTTTTTCAGTTTGGAATTCTCAAAGAGATTTAAAACCGTTTACATACTCAAAATTCAATTTCAGGGTCTTTTTAGGCTCTGATTTACGATTTTGGGTAATTCACAGGCCCTTTTATCCCGCTAGATAAATTCTTTCACTCCTAATAATCCGCAAATCATTATTTCCAGATCGATCGAGTCGTCTTCTGCCTTTTTCTGGAGAGCGATCAACAGATCTACAAAGAGTTATTACAGAAATTCTTTCCTCTGGATTAGACTTTGGTACCTGATACTCGCTAGACGAGTAATTCGACGTTATTTAGTCAGTTTCGTAATTTCTGTGATGACAAACCCATCCTCTCTCATGTATTCATTTAATAAACTTGTTTTCTTATAGTCTTAGATTTTAAAAAAATATTATTCTACCGCTTCTCATCGCTTTTTCTTGCGCTTCGTGAAGAAGAAAGGATGATATTGGACGCAGGTATCAGTTGAAACAGAAATTCATGACACAAGGTTGAAATTTACTTGAGAATTTATTCAATAAGTTCAAACATATAACAGTGTTACGTTTACATACATATATAATAATTAACTAATGTTAAACTGGATTCAAAATCCAATAACTCGATCTCGAAAACAGTATTTATTCGTCTATTCAATTAAACTAATCGAAAAAAAACTAAAATATGGTAGAAATTGTGACAGTATTCCAAATTCTACGGCCGTTAATAGTCCTATCGAATAGAAAGAAAGAAAAAATGAATCCAATAGACAGTTTCTAAATACGTTTATTCATCTACGTAACGTTTCAGCTTATAAAATGTTATTAGAAATGTAATCGTAAATTCAAATATCTGGCGGTCTATGTCGCGTCATAGAAGTGGGAAAGGAGATGCCGCCATATTGGCTGTGCTTGTAAAAGTGTAAAAGAAATCTAGTGGATGTCGCGTCAGTCTAAAATCGTAAAACGTAACGTTAGCTTGACTGGTGGCGCCATTGTTTGTCTATAGTACCGCTTTCGTCTCGTCTCGCCCCGACGTCTCTGCTGCAAGCTAGCTGACCGTGGTTTTAACGACTGTGGGGCACCCAGGAGCAAGTTTCGGCCATGTTGAAAATAACTTTAAGTGTATAAAATGTCGCGCGGTGGTATTAACGTGGTAATATAATAGGTGGGGGATAAAAAGTCCAACCGTTTAATAGATAGTGTGTTAAAAAATCACCGAAATCCATATACTAGGAATACATAGTTGGAATAATAATAATAATAATCCATATACCTAAAATAAAATATCGGTTCAAACCTGAAGCTGGGAAGAAAACAGTTTTGACGAAAAGAAGAAAAAGAAAAAATATACCGTACATACATATATACACGTATAGCCAGTTACACACCGCCGCACCGTGCCTGCCTCTCTGTTCATAGTCGTCTAGTTTTATCTCTCAGTCTTCCTATAGTATATCTGCCCCCCTTCGTATAATACACGCGTCCGCGTTACGCAAATCTAAATACATTGTTAATCGCGGCAGGCGGTAGGCAGACCCTCGCCCCCACCCCCATCCACCCCACCCCTTCCCTTCATTTCCCTATTTTTAATTCCAACTGAAAAAGCGAAAAGGAACAAGAGTTCGAAAAGCTAAAAAGAAGAAGTTAGTTTATTTTGCTAACGGATATTGTTGAGTATAAGCATTCGATAAACTCCTTTCCACGATATATCACGCGTGTGTATATCATATCGTAGTATATCTATAAAGTGCGGTGAAAGCAGCAGCAGTAGCACCAGCTACAAACCTTAAACCATACGTCGCGTTTTTCCCAACACACATACGTTATACGTTACCTTACTTACTTACCTACCTACCTATCTACCTACTCCTTGCCTTTCCTTGCCTTGCCTTGCCTTGCCTTGCCTGGCCTGGCCTGGCCGGACCTACCGGGCTGCTAACCCAAGTGTACAGAGTGTTGCTGCGAGGAGGTAACGAGCCGCTAGTCTCTTCTTGTGTCAGTGAATCGGGGTTCTCGGTATAAAGGAAAACAAAAATAATTCAAATAAAAGGGAAAAGATCTGGATAAACCGCGTTAGTTTTCTTTTCTTTCTTTTCTTTTTTTTTTTCCAACATCGAGTTTTCTTTCTTTGTTGATAATATGGTATAACGTAGAATCGGTCGCGGTACTGGAATACAGTCGATTGTTTTTGAATTATATTCGTTTATCTACTTGTTATTTTGTCTCGCGTTTCTCTCGACTCTATTTATTTATTCGAATCATGTTTTGTCGGTTTTAAATAAACCTAATAATAGACTTGTCATTTTGTGGATTCATTATTATTATTATTATCATCATCATGTATTATGTATTCGGAGTAGAGGAATAGGTTGTGCTAATAATAATAATAATAATAATATTAATAATGGTTCATGATGATTATTGTTGCCGGATAATATCAGGAACGTACTACTACTACAACCACCACAATGCTGCTACCGCAACGATAAACTACGAGGAGGAGGAGGAGGCAAGTTATATTATAAAACAATAATTACATCAATAGTTCAATAGCCATAAAACATAAAGATAAAGAAAGAGAGAAGGGATATTTCGATATCCCGGACCGCGTACTATACTCAGAGTTATTCTCTATTACTCGTTTAAGTAAGTACAGTTTGATGTTCGATTTAGGTTATGTTAGATCGGGGTTAAGGTTAGGTTCGGTTCTCTTTTTTTCATCAACCTAAGAAGAAGAAAAGGAAACGTTATTGCTCGAGACCTGAATTAACCAACTTGAATTTAGTTTACTCAAATAACCAACTACGCTACACTCGCGTGCATCGAAGACGTACAGACGGACGGACGGAGTAGTCCCGTAATCGTGAATGGCTGCTGCTGTTGCTGTTCCTTGCTCCGGGCTTTCTAGGTTACTGTCGAGTAGTTGGTTAGCTCGTTCGTTCGTTTATTCGGTAAGGAAATATTAATCGTTCAGTTTAGTCTCTTTTCTTTCATTCTTTCTCCTCGATCATACCATACGTTATTTTTCATTCATTAATTCTGCGCCTTTATATAGGTATGTATATATGTGTAGTCTTGGTATAATTAAGCAGCTACAGGGGGAAGAATCTGACACGCGGATTAAACGCTTCTAAAAATCTTGCTTACATTCATTCAAATCGTTATTATCGCGATTATCGCGGACCAACGAGATAAATCTCGTCGTATTCGGGATGCCGGTGAGATATAGTGTAGGAAACTATGGATAGATAGATAGATAGGAAACGCGATGTATATAAACAGCCACGATCGGAGTATTATCGTAGTAAATATATACATAAGTTAGATAATACGATCGTGGTATGGTTGTAATCACGATGTGATAAAACCGTATCTATTGTCTCTTATCTCTAAAAGAAAGCTAGGAACAAGAATATCAGAGAATCTAGAGTAGTCGGAGCTATGCAGAGGCGACGATGCTTTTTAAGATTTTGAGTTACGACTTCGAGCGTTTAGCTATTCGTGTCATTTTTATTTTTTATTATTTATTATTTACACGCTACGCACGCCACGACTTTACATCCTTGTTATAACAGTTTTTCGACTATTCAATGATACCCCTTGTCTCCTCCTTTTATTTTTCTTCTCCGCTGCTGCCGCTGCTGCTTATTCGTTCGGTTTCTAATACTTCGACTGACTCTAACGGCGCGTCTACAGTGTTACGTACTAATATAAATATGCCTTAGAGTCTACCGTGTGTGTATTAATATAGCCGGGCACGACCGAGGAAGACTCGCATGTATATATGCATACATACGTGTATAGAAGAACTAGAAACCTTCTAGAGAGGCAAACGCGTCTGTTACGTTCGTTGTTAATCGCGTCTCGGTTACCGGGCGGGAGGGGGGAAAAGGAAGAGACAAAACCAAAAAAGAAAAAAAAAAAACTGGAAAAAGTTTAATTGAATTACCGAATGCGAATTTTTTATTTGTTTTTTTTTCCTCATTTTTCTTTCCGTTTATACAAATTATATCGATAAACTCCTTCTTGAGTTGTACGTAATATTTCGCGAAGGATGAGAACGATGCGAAAATTAATAACAGGAGAAGGAGGAGAAGGAGGAGGAGAATGACGAGGAGGAGTAAAGGGGAATATGATTATATTTTACTCGCCGATGAGTCAGTATATAGTCATAGTCAGTCTTTGCTGATTCAAACGGCTTTCTCCAACCTTGTTCAACCTTTTATATACACATATACGTACAATGTACATATACGAGTATCATACGTGTGTGTATTAAACTGCAACCACTATTCGGAGGCTCTAAATGCTCTAAAGAAAAATGTAATTAATAATATATGTATATACATATACATAGAGAGAGAGAGGGAAAGGATTTTCATTATGTCAGAGAAAAAGTCTCTTTCTATTTTTATTTTTTTTTGTTTTTTTTTTCTTTATCTCTCATTTGTCGACAAAAATTTTGTAAAAATTGAAAGCTTTTACGTATTTCAGGCGTAGCAGACGAGGGAGTGATAGATTTAAGTTCGTATTATCGAGGAGGGATAATAAGGGTCTCTGAGGCGTTTTAAACCGAGGCGAAGATGTCCGCTAGTATGCGGAGCACCCTGCAAACTGTTCCCGAGTCGGTGCCCGCTGACCACGTCACCAACTCCAAGGTAAGTCGAGATAAAAAAAAAAAAATAAAAAAAATAATATAATTACATTATAAAACGGACGAATCGTGACAATTCGGCCGGAATTATTGTTTTTATTATTTTTTCTTTCTTCGTTTTTTTTTTCTTTTTTTTTGGAGCAGTCGAACGGATTCTCGATTATATCTATATGTATAGCCCTGGAAAGGGTATGTATATTGAAATTTCAGTTTTGGGAAATAATTCGATTCGAATCGAATTTTTGAGTGAAAATAAGTTCGTATCGATTTTATTTCGTTTATTCGTTCATACATGTATTATACGTGCCAGAAACGTTATTATGCAAAACGTTATGTATGCATGTATTATAATTTCGGCTAATTGTCTGACATCATCCGTCTGTATTCGAGACTGCGCTCTTTTTTTTTTTTAAATGATATATGTATATGTTACGGTGATATACGCGCTGCAAAATTATTTTTACCAGAATTTGTTCGAAAAAGAGAAACAAAATAAAAAATAATAATAATAATAATTTCGATTCGTTGCTGCAAAGATCCTATATTTTCGATCAGTGATTACACATCGACTCTGAATCGATATTAATGGTAATAATAATTATCGGAAAGAATGGCAAGAATAAGGAGAAGAGCTCGGTCTCGGATAAACAAAAAAATATATATACATATGAAAAAATTATTATCCGTATATATATACCTATAGATATAAGTATACGTCTCACGCTTTCAACGTAAATTAAATGTGCGCCTATTTTATTCACCATGAATGTACATATACAAGTTATATCGTAAAAATTGAAAAAAGAAAGAAACACATCGTCTTCGTCGTTGGGAAAAAAAAAAAAAAAAAATGGAAAAGGGTGTGCGCGGTTTGAGGGTTGTCGTATATTATATGTGTATAAATTGTCGAAATGCGGTAGCTGTGTCGAAGCTAAGCAAAAAAAAAACACAAGGAAAAGGAAAAGGTAAAAACGTATACCCGAAAAATTGTTTCCCCGCTTGTATATTTGTTACGTGACGCGTGTGTGACGTCTGCAAGAAAAGAGGAACGAAAAAGTCGATCGGTATCATTGTAGTATATAATATGCTTCATGGTGTAATTTTTTTTTTTTCTTTTCCATTCACCCTTCACGTCTCCCTCAATAATATCATGTTTTCTCTCGTGGCTCATACTATATTCTCTTCTAAAACGATCGCCCCATTATTCATTTATATATATTCATGATATACTATTGATACACAGTGTATATTAAGGTGCTTTTTTTGAGACTATTTTTTTTTTCTCGCTCCCGCCCTGAAATTTTGTTGGAAATGCTAAAAAAGAAATTTCCTCAAAATATAAGCCCTTAATATATTAATATTAAGTACTCTCCCAGAACGTGAAATGATTTCTCGTTTAAATTACATGGAAATAAATTTTTATTTTTTTTCAAAATTCTATAACTCGGTGGCATTTTATGCTATTATATCGCCCAAACTTGCAAATTACTCGGCATTGAGCGCTCTACAAAAGTGCCCATTGCGATTTAACTGTAACTCACACCGGTGAGGCAGTACAGGTCACTAAAGTCAAATTTTGTAGAAATTTCTTGTATTTTTGTTGTTATTTTATCAATGGCTTAACCTACGGGAAAAATGTTAATGGGACATTTGTAGGAGATTTAATTTTCTACAAAAAAAAGTCCTTTGAACCAAATCCCTAAGATCGATATTTCTCGAGATATTGAGCTTTTAATTTTTTGTAACATGAAATTTTAATGAATTATTGAGTCAAATTTTAAAAAAATATTGATTTTCTATTTCTTATTAAAACAAATTTCAATAGTTATCTATTTTTCAAGCTGCGAATAAAGGAAAAGATTACAATATTTTGCGCGAATACAGTTTTTATTATATATTTAATTAATACTTAATTTAATGAAAATTTGAACGAATAACAAATATGTTATTTCTTAATTAATGCTAAGTAATTTGCAAGTTTGCGCGATATAATAGCATAAAAGTTACCACCGAGTTATAGAATTTTGAAAAAAAAATAATTTTTATTTCCATGTAATTTTAATGAGAAATCATTTCACGTTCTGGGAGGAGTACTTAATATTAATATTAAGGGCTTATATATTAGGGTAATTTTTTTTTTTTTAGCATTTCCAACAAAATTTCAGGCCGGGAGCGAAAAAAAAAAATAGTCCCAAAAAAAAAGCACCCTAGTGTATATAGATATATACATATATAGATACACGTGTATAAAATCGTTCGTGTAGGAAAAAAACTAAAAATAAAAAAAAAATAGAAAAAAAAAGTGTGACAAACTATCGCGTACCGTTCTCTCGACCTGGGGCAGCAGCATCTCTCGTATACGCGTTATAGTCGTAAACTTGACCTCGTTTGACCCCTCGAAGGTTTTTTTTCCTTTTTTTTCATTTTATCACTCCCGCGATCTCGCTGTCGGTAAAATCGTTTCCTATGTATCATTATTATCCGTAATCTCGGTCTTTTCCTATACATACATGTCGTGAAACGAGTCACGAGTTTTCGCACCTTTTCATAATATTATTTTTTTTTTCTCCTTTTTTTTCCAACTTCAAAAGTCACGCGTATGTTTGAAAAAATGAAAAAAATAAAAATAAAAATAAAAATATTCACGTGGAAATATATTTGCGAATTCGTTTCTGTTCTATCGCCATTCGCAATGCTCGAGGGTCAGAATTGGCTTCGTATGTATATGTAGGTTATATAAAGAGTATTTGTTATACTCCTTATATACGTATAGTTATACAGAGTTCGTTATAGTTTAGAGAAGACGAGTTAGCAATTCGCGAGTCGAGTCGAGTCGAATTTAGTTGTAGTTTAGTTGTATAGTTGGGCTCCTTGATGTTTCGTCCGACTCGAGTTGTACGCCAATCCCGATCAATTAACTAGATGGACCGCGGAATTGCGAGGCTCGATGTGTTTGCGCGTAACAACCAGAGTGTCACGTTCCTTTGGGGCCCCCCACGTGTCTACCTCGTGACTCCAGGCCTGTCCTCCTCCCTGACACTATTTCATGCCGTGGGTTAGTTTGGTCAAACAATGTACTCGGTGTCCGTATATTCAAACGGTAGAAATTAAAACCCGGAAAAAATAACGATCTTCGTGCGTAAAATCGTTCCGTTTGAATCCTGGCCTCCGAATCCTGACTCTGTGCGAAAATTCAAGACGATTTTGTACCGGCGATATTTTCGAGAGTACGATAGTTTACGAATTAGAGAGACGCGAAGTACGAACCAATGGCGTCGCGCCCGAGCGCGACCGTTACGCCGCAGACGCCCGGCGATTGGCGAGATCTTAGAATCTCTCCAGTTTGAAAACTACGAACCCCACGTGTTTTTGGCAAAGGAAAAATCGTCGCGTCTCGTCGTCGCGGAACCCGTTCCCTAAATAAGAAACAGAAAAAAACTGAAAAACAGAAAAAAACGCTCGTTTAACCCTTCGAGCTACCGCAACGCACCGCACTGCACATATCAACGCGGAATGAAATCATGTGCTGCACGCCTACGTCGATAAGAGATACCTATGCATGCGTACAGTATACGTACATACACACACGTTCGTATACACGCTTCGCGGCGATATTGGTAGAGGTATACGTGGCCTGGGCCGCCTTGCAGTGCTCGAGGAGAGACAATCCACTTGAGCGGACGGGGTAACCATACAAGGTAACGGTGTAAACCGTAAACCGTAGTCGATCTATTGTCCAATAGCCGTTTTACAGGTAGCAAACGTATATACAAGGACGATTTTTTCTTTCTCTCTCCAAATTCTGTACGCGCGCGTATCACTCAAATGTACGGAAAATTTTTTTTCTTCGCCAAGAAAAATAAAAAAAAATGGAAGAAAAAAATCATTGCGATCGGTATCATTATTTGTATTATTATTATTATTATTTTTTTTTAATTTTATTGCTCGACGCTCGCGTTTTCTCCTTTTCAAGGGCCGGTACGGTGCACTTACACGTACGTCTTAAGGTTACCGAGACGAAAATCAGGGGCACTCTAGATATTTCAGACAATTTACGGCTCGAACTCTGCTACACCTTTACATACTATATACATATATAAATATGTATACATAGTCGCTTCGAATATTCCGTCACAGATAGCGCCACGCGGTTTTCGCACCGCGAATATATGCATATCCTCCTCTCGCGACTATAGGTATATGTATATAGGTATGTATTATAAGTCATTGCGTAATTTATTAATTCGCGAAAAAATTAAAGAGGGAAGAATAATGATAGAAAAACGAAGAAAAAAAAAAGAATATATACTACATCATATTCGCATGTGCAATAATTTTTTTTTTTTTAATTTTTTTGGGCGGTAAAGAGGAAGGAACATATACATGTATATTCTCGTTAAGTTAGATCGCGATTACGTATCCCGCCCCCGTGTATGTATGTAACTATTTCAGGAACGTTATCGTGCGTTTGAACAGTTCAAACATGTTTGTACTTATACGCGGTTATAATTCTTGTCACACGTATAAATAACGTGGATAATAATAAAGAAGGAGGAGACTGGTGTACCCAGTATACCTAAAACGGTGCATTAATCGTTCGTTTAACAATTTATTCGCCTGATTGACCGGTGGCGGTCATTCCGATCAGTTTATATCGCGAGTCGTACATCGTGACGAAAAATATTTCGGACAAAAGTTGTAGCCCTGAATCATACCGACCCTTTATGTCCTATAGAGTATTTCCCCAAGTCTTAAGGTCCGCTCGGAAAATTGATATTAATCGCTGGAACCGCTACCGCGGTAGAATGGCTCGAGCGACTTTCGTCGCAGAGGAGGCCGTTTATCTCCCGATCTATCAACGATACCGAAAAATGTTTCGGGAGAAAGTTGTAGAGAAAAGAAAAACGAGCAATTTAGGTTCCGTGAATTTTTCTGTAAACGCCAAGGCTCCGGTTCTAGAGTCGATTTTAATGAAAAAATTTGGGAGATTCTTTTCGTGTATTTTTTCTTTTTTTCTTGTTCCGGGTGAAAAATGATCGCGCCTCTTATCTGAGAGCGCGTGATTTTCCTCGGGACGATCATCATTGATTGCGTTCTCGGTCTGTTTAACTGTATACATATACATGCATGTATATTCAGCTCTTGAGCGAATAAAACTAGAGAAACGATATGTTTTACATGTCACAGATGTTTACTCGGAATTATTTATCATCATCGTCGTCGTCGTTGACAAGGTTACGGACGACGCCAGTTTTACGCGGTGTTAAACAATATACACGTATATACGTGTTTATACAGTCTAGTATATGTGTGAAAAGCGCCCAGAAGTAGACGAATAGAATTATTACAACGGTTACATAATTGTTTTTTCCATTTTTTTTCCTTTTGTTTTTTTCTTTGCTTCCTCGTTATCGAAATACCAACATGACGCAGACGTGCAGCTCTTCGAACAGCTATGCTCTTTCATCGCGCAGTTGTCCGCTAAGAATTATTCCAATAAAAAAATTCAAACAGACCTGTTTACAGCCTGATACTCGATACTCAGAGGAAAATTCCTCAGGAAAAAGTTTTTCCTCTCTTTATCCCCTTCAAAATTTGTCAGTCGATTTTTTCGATATCTACTGCGGTTCGCTAGATACAGCCGTGGGAAGTAGCCAAAGTTCACTTTCCTTTTTATTTTTCGCAAAAACAGAAAACTCGGTTTACAGAGCAACCCGTGACATTTAGAAGAAACTTCTCGGGACAGAAATTGACCCTCTCTTTATCCCCTAAAAATTTTGTCTAGAAAATTTTTCGGTATCGCTTATAGTTCGGCAGATATATCGCCGGGAAGTAAACTACAAAGTAGCGAACTGTTTCGAGAGAGAATACGTCGGACACGAATCGTCGGTCTTTATATATATCGGGTGGAAAATTTTCCCAGAAGAATTTTCCTCCTCCGATATGTTTGCTGAGATAAATAGCCTCGTCCAATACGGTATTCCAATCATTATCTTCACCATTGCACGAATATTTTCCATTCTTCAATTTTTCATTTCGCTCGTAGCACCGGATTAAAAAATATCCAATTTGCTCAGCTGTAGGACAAACTAATTTTCCTTTCACACACAGCATCGCCGCGCTGTGCCACCGTCATCATTAAATCGTAATTGTTCACGCTGACGCGTCATGGCCGACTTCTCGTAATTGGAATTGCTTTTTTCTCTCTATTTATTTATTGTTTCATATATCTCTCTCTCCACTTCTCGCGATTCGATTAACCAACGTAAGTTCTATGCATAAACAATTCTTTTTTTTTTTTCAAACTTCGTCGCTTTATTTCCGTTCCTTTTTTTTTTTTGCTAATTCTTATCAACTTTCGCAGTACGAGCCGAAAGACGGTTTACCTCATTTACCTTGCGAATATCTGTAAAAGGCCGCGCGTATCGTTTCAGTTCAACGGTTTCATTCATCCTTGAAATTATACCTTCACATATATATTTCTTGGCGTTATTATTATTCCGTATTATTATTAGACATTTAATTTACCTATATGTACGAGCCCGTTAACCAAGCTGTTGACCGTGGGTTAATATAATAAACTGACTGAAAAGAAATATAGAGGAAGGAATCATTCTACTCTAAAAACAATATGTGTTACATCGAGAACAAGAAGCGGAGACCGATGTTAAACTTGACTCAATATGTCGCGATGTGGTCACCGTTATTTCGAATAAATTCAATACCATTCGTTATATTTCTTCGAATCGATCTTCAGACCTCCTACAGCTTATTTCTATGCTAATTAAACCACTCTCGACTCTTCTTATTTCCGTAGACGGCATGAGATAGTTTGAAAAACAAAAAATCTGCTTTATCTATCGAGGAAATCGCGCGCCTCGACTTTCAACCCTGCATCGTATAAACATAAACGCCGCTGGACGGGGGTGGGGACTAGAGTAAAGTAGAGTGGAGCGAAGCGGAGCTAAGTCGTCTGTGCAGTGCCTATAATTCTCCGCTACTTCCAGTAGTCGGAGTAAGTCGGTGGTCAGACGGTGAGGCGCGGCGCGGCACGACACACGGCGAAGTGAGGCGAGAGCGAAGTGGCAGTCGGTGCAGCGGCATAGTCTCGGCGTACGAGTAGAGCCGAGTCGGTCTCTTACGTTAGTTAGTTAGTCAGTCGAGTTAGCGGAGTCGGGCGTCACACTTACTCGGTCGCTACTCACCCCGGCCGATTCGATCAACGAGTGACATTCGCGCGTTTCTTTTTTCATATTCGTACACCAGTTCCGGGTTCGGTTACGGAAAACCCCCTCGCGCTGATTCAACTGCATAGCGATTTTGCCTTCGACTTTAACTCCTATGACTATTAACGTAAATAGAGTATAGTCGCTAACCGAGTTACGCTAAACGCGTTAAAGGGGGCGTACTGTGTACGTATTGTGTATATGCATGTGCGCGTGTGCTACGGAGTCGGTTTCACGTTGTGTAGCGTGATGAAATTTTCCCGTAAACATATCGAGAGAGTATAAAAACGGTTTTTATTGTTATTTTAACACCGGAGGAGGGTACTTTCGACGTTTCGTTATACGCGTGTGTATTTCGTTCAGTGACAGTGATCGATAAAGCGGATAAGTGAGTTCCTTCTGTATATATTTTTGTTTTTTTTCTCTTCCCGCGCGTAAAAATATAACCATCCGAGAATAATAATAACGAGGAGAGTCGCGCGATTTCAGTATTCATACACACTGTCAGCGGTGTTTTTCCTATCCGAACTTGAACTTTGAACTCTGAACTTGGAACTTGGGCGCGCATATATCTCCGCGCGAATACCACGCTTGTGAAATAACGCGGAGAGTTTTATGCTGACGATAACGACGACAACAAGAACGAGAAGAATTCTAATTTCGAAACTCCACGATCGACAGATATATATAATATTTTACAAGAATTAATACGCGGTGGCAGGCTTATTGTACGTAATGGAAACCGGAGGGGGTCACAAGGCGGTGACCCCTGCTATACAGCTTCAACAGGGAGTTAAAAAGGGCAACGATTACGGCCACAAAATGCCAAACAGTAACGAAAACGGTCAAAACGGCGGGGGCGGGGGGGGAACGCACATAGCCACGACGGTGAAAAACACCGTTAGACGTTTGCTGAAACGTACCAAAAGCCACCGCGATCCACCCTCGACCGTACCACCGGCGATATCGAACAACAACAACAACTGCAACAACGTGCAACACGATAGCGACAAGGTTATACTCCGCGGCGGACGTAACAAGGACGGAGTTCCGCAGCATCGGCAGACCATCGGTAGCGCTAATGTAGCGCCTCCCGCTCCACCTTCGGTGCAACACACTAACCGAGGCACGTCGGCGGCGAACGCCGCTATCGCTGCAGCTAGGCGGTATTCTAGAAACAGAATACGCATACAGCAGGTAAGGGGACAGATCGCGTATCATTCAGCCTCTAATCGTTTAGGTTTATTCGGTTGATGCCTGTTTCGCGCTCCGTGCACGTATCGAGCCGTTTATTACACGTAGTTTAGGTGCCTGCGCGCACGAAGAGTCGACAACAATTCGAAACAGCTGCTGTGTACGGCTGTTATTATTGTGCGTAATGAAACCGCGTCCGCGCGACTCGCGGCTGTTGTTTTCAACGATTTCGATACTTCGAATCGACTGTTTGTTGTTCTGTTCATTCACTTTAACTCGTTTCGTTTCGTTTCGCTTGCGACATAGCGTACAAAGATGGCCGCCGTCGTCCGCTGTCTAGGGAAAAAAAAAACTCAAACGCACGTTAACTTCTTATAGCATACGTATATTAACGTTCCCTTATATGTTTTCTAAGCACGGATCATTTCCGGCATATATACTGCTCGTATATACATATACATGTCTCTACATAAGTTTAAACTTGTCGAATGTATTATAGAATATATTATTTCTACGATTTCTCATTTTAAATGTGTTATATACGATAATATAATATTCAGCGATAAAGTTATTGCTAATAAAATATAATAATTGAAGTTATTTTTCTATTATTCGAGAATTTATATTACAATATATGTATAATAGAATTATATTTCATTTTGTAATTTAATTATGGATTCAACTAGCGAGTATATAGGAGAATATAAAGGGGAGGGGAAACCAGTTAGACCAGTTTTACATGAATATTTTTTGTACGCTTTTTAATAACATATATTCTATCCGAATCGAACGTTATATCGGATTTTAGAAACTCTTATACCATGGCGATGAATTGAAAACCCTCGTAACTTTGGCTGGGTTCATTCTAGCCGGAAAATTTATAAGAATTAAAAGACGCGGGATACTTCGGGCCACGATTTTTGTACGAGAAATTTTTCGATCCGAGTCGAGGAAGAGGAGATACAAGGATTCGAGTGATTACGTAACGTGATCGCGGGAGAAACTAGACAAAGGAATTTAAAAACCCTCGTAACTTTGACCGGGTTGATTCTAGGCCGAAAATGTATAGGAATTAAAAGACGCGGGATGCTTCGGGCCACGATTTTTGTCCGATAAATTTTTCGATCCGAGTCGAGGAAGAGGAGATACAAAGATTCGAGTGATTAGGTAACGTGATCGCGGGAGAAACTAGACAAAGGAATTTAAAAACCCTCGTAACTTTGACCGGGTTGATTCTAGCCGGAAAATTTATAGGAGTTAAAAGACGCGGGATGCTTCGGGCCACGATTTTTGTCCGAGAAATTTTTCGATCCGAGTCGAGGAAGAGGAGATACAAGGATTCGAGTGATTACGTAACGTGATCGCGGGAGAAACTAGACAAAGGAATTTAAAAACCCTCGTAACTTTGACCGGGTTGATTCTAGGCCGAAAATGTATAGGAATTAAAAGACGCGGGATGCTTCGGGCCACGATTTTTGTCCGATAAATTTTTCGATCCGAGTCGAGGAAGAGGAGATACAAAGATTCGAGTGATTAGGTAACGTGATCGCGGGAGAAACTAGACAAAGGAATTTAAAAACCCTCGTAACTTTGACCGGGTTGATTCTAGCCGGAAAATTTATAGGAGTTAAAAGACGCGGGATGCTTCGGGCCACGATTTTTGTCCGAGAAATTTTTCGATCCGATCAACGAAAGATGAGATATACAGCGATCGATGAATTAGTAACCGCGATAACACCTTCTGCATAGCATATTTATTATCAAGGTCGTTTGAGCAGTCAGGTACATACAAAGTGACATCGAATGAATGTCGACGTTTAAAAATTCAATGTCACAGAAAGAGAGAAAAAACAAAAAGTTCGTCGATGTATCTAGGTAGATAAAACATTAATTAAAATTGAATTTTTACTCAAATTTTTTCATCTCGTGTATCTCTTTGAATACATATGTAAACATATGTATATGTGAACGTATGATATGAGTTCGATGTTAAACGCTTAGTGACATACGCGTCAAGTGAGAGAGGCTCGTCATAGGCTAGACAATTTAAATCGTCATGACTCCTACTAATCATCTTAATCGCCCCTCAAATAACTATTCAATTTTTATTTCAACTCTATTATTAGATATATGATTTATGGTATTCCTCGTATATCCAGCTACGCCAGCATCCTATACAACTACCAACTATTACACAGAGAACGAATATAATCAAGACGTAAGCATGTCGCGTATGCGGAATATCGCGTATATCTATACACACTAGGGTGGACGTTGAATACCATCTTGAGGAGTGAAGCCCCCCACGGTTTATAGACAAAAAATAGACAAAAATTTTGGCCCCAGTGCGAGGTTTTTAAAATGAAATTATTTCCCATGTAAAACACCTGCATTTTTACGGGTCTCAATTCAAAAATTCACTGTGAGGCTAATTTTAATTCAAAAAAATTCTAAACTATGTGAAAGTATCGGGTACGTGTATTACTACGTGGAGAAAAATCGAGGATGTCATACCGTTGAATCTACTCATGATTCCACTTGGAACTAAAATTCTCTTTATCGATTTTACGGCCTAAAATTCTAATTTTCAGTAAGTATTACTTACTCACGGTATGATATCCTCGATTTTTCTCCGTGTAGTAATACACATACCTGATACTTTCACATAGTTTAGAATTTTTTCGAATTAAAATTAGCCTCACGGTGAATTTTTGAATTGAGATCCGTAAAAATGCATGTGTTTTACATGGGAAACTTCATTTTAAAAACCTCGCACTGGGGCCAAAATTGTTTTCGATTTTTTGTCTATAAACTTATATATGAATACGAGAATAAAAATAAATGAATTGTTTTTTTTTATAATGAATATAATTCAATTATTAGAGAAAAACAAAAATAAGAAGAAGAAGAAGAAGAAAAATGAAAATTAGCGTTAATCGTAATTCATAGAAACGCTGAATGACCATCGATTAATATCTGTACTACATAGAATTGATATTATTATCTAAACAGCGTTTATAATTCTGTTTTCGTGAATATATGCCGCTGGCACAATATACATATACATGCGTTCGTATATGGTCCGATATTATAATCAATCTTTCGTAGCTAGAGCTGTTATCTCTCACTCAGATATTTCGTATACTTACCTAGCAATGCCGATCTACGTATATAACTAGTAAGCGGTAGGTATGCGTGCGTATATCTATATCTATGCCTATCGTGGATCGCGGATGCTCGCTCGCTAGCTAGCTAGCTAGTCGCGAACGGAGTTCGCGTCGAATGGAATTTGCCAAACGATTCCGCGTAAGCCTTTAGCCAGTCGTATGCCGCTGTATAAGCGTATGACGTCAGCGGGACGACTTCACTTTACTTTACTTTACCTTACTTTACTTTACTCGGAAGCGATTCGTGCGCGACTCCGTCTGATTTTTCACAAAGAAGAAGAAGAAAAAAATACGTATATATCGGTGATTCTGTTCTAACTGTTACTTTTTTTATTAAACATTTTTTGATTCTATAATTAAACTTTTTTACTTTTATAATGCATATTGTTACTCTATTTTATCGTAAAAATGAAAGTCCGAGAGGATTTCGCTGCAACTTCAAAATATCGGGAATGAGAATCAAATTTCAAATTTTCCGCGCCACGGTACCGACTCGTTCATCCACGGTACTGACATAAAATAAATTCGGTAGACATTCTCCGGAAAAATTATTACGAATTGTATTATAATTTATTTACGAATTGTATTATAACGTTAATTAGATTTATGGATTAATTAGTTTGGATCGTTTATCGCGACAAAGAAGTAATGAATTCATAGGTAAATTCTAGAAATGGACGAGACACGGTACCGACATTTGAGTGACTTAAACCGTAAGTTTTCTCCGGACTGCGAGTTATATTATACGAAAGAAGCGATGATAGTAATACGGTACATGAATTTCCGTGTACGGTGAATCTTCACACGTCGATCGACGACCGAATGAATTTTTGATCTTTATTGAAACGCAGGAGAAAAAAGAAAAAAAAAAAAACGAAAAATGGGATAAGAATCGAACATTAGACAGCTCTTCGGAAGATATACATAATTTTGCGGTGCGACAGGTTACTTGGGACCGGTGTGTGTTTCGACTCCTTATCTAATATAGAAAAATTCGTTATCGCAGTTACACGTATACCCGAGACAGGTCTTTGCTAACGATCTCTCGGAGGTTTCGAATTCGTCGAATATCGTATATATCAATATATGTACAAATATATTGTCTCGTGGCAAATATAAAATCTGATAATATATATATACATATATACATATATACATATACACGTGTATTAAATAATAATAGAAATTGAAAGAAATATTTAATGTGTGTATGTATGATATCTCGTTGTCTTATGTACCGATTACCATTAATTTCCTTTAACTTTTCTTTATCCTCATCTTTTTCTTCGTTTTCTGTTCCGAATGACGTGGGGGCGAAATTTGTTTGGACAGATTAATTATCACAGGCCAGTAAACCCGTCTCGAATTAGGAAAACAGTATCTCGACGGTGGTATACTGTATGTATACACATGTATAGTGAAATTAGCAAATTTAAACAAGTCTGATAAAAACAACGTTTTCTAATACATATATACATACGTATTCATTAATTAACTGGCACCTTTATATCCCCGATATAAATGAAAATGATTTGAAGAAAATAAAAATAGGGAAATTAAAATTAATTTTCGTTATTTACGTATTAATATAATTAACACAAACGGGTCTATATTATAGGTGATTTTCTTCGATCGACTCTTACAAGATAACGAAAATAATTTGATTCTTTTTTTTTTTATATTTATATTCAATTTATCATCATTCATTCATTTACTTATCATATTCATATATTGCATATAAATATACGTAGAGTATACATACAGGTATATCTCTTGGGTATTTAATTGTCGGTAATGAGGGCAAGCTGGGTTACCGACACACCGACCGATACACCGATCGGTAAACAGAGCGCGTGCGCTTCGGTGTCGATAATTGATATATTCGACTAATCAACGAGCGTGTGTATACAGATACAGCGTACATGAATATATCTATCGCTATAGCATATCGTATACCTATAGAATCTATTTTTAGTTAAAACGCTTCTATTATTACCACGAAACACACGGGGTTTTTATTATTTGTAAATAGTGATCTTGAAATTTCCGTTCATTTAGAAGAAGTAATTCGATAAACATTTAATGAACCGATTAAAAAAGAAGAAAGAAAAAAATGGAACAAATTTCTGAAAAAAAAAATCCCAATTTTCGATCCGAAAAAATAACAGGTGAAAAAAATAGAACACAAAAAGAAAAAGAACAATTCGTTACATATATAGACATAGAGGCATACGAATCGCGTTGAAGTTGTAAAGAAAAAAAAAAAAAAAAAAACTTTCATTTTTATCCTGCACAGAGCTGACGTGTCGCCGGTTATATAGACAACTTATTATACCTCTTATACCTGCGTATTACTCACTTCTTTTTCACCTTCTATAGTATATCTCTAAACGTATATGTACATATATCTATACGCGTGTATGTAACAAACTTGACGTGGGCGGTTGTCGAGAGAGGTTTTTGCGCGCCTCCTATGACTCTACTCGCTCTCTCGCTCGCTCTCTCGCTGTTCGCTGCCACTTTCTAGGCGCACCAACAGCGCCAGTATCACTACCGGTAGCAACGAGAACAGAGAGAAGACGCGGAGGTATCGGCTTCTCTCTCACGTTCGATACACAACTTCGGTACTCCCCAGTAACCAATTCTAATATATCCAAAGAGAAAAGAGAAAAAAATTCATAAAAGTCCCCCCCCCCCCCTCCTCTTTCTTACAATTTCATTTTATCCTGTACAGAGAATAATAAATTCTATAAACTATATACATACATATACACACCTAGGGTATATACGTCCCTGTCACACTACACTGACATGAGTCAAACAACGGTATCAAAGAGCGTATGTACTTTGAGCCGCGTTTAATAATGTAGATTTGTGTATATGCGTGTGTGCGTAGGCATATATGTATGCATATAGATATACCGTAGGTATGTAAGTGTATACTATCATAACTACCGACGCGAGCGAACGAGCAAGCGATACGGTGAAACGTTGGAACAGTGTTTCAGCAGCGAGAGAGCTCGCGGAGTGGCTCTGGCTCTGGCTCTGACTCTGGCTAGTAGTATAGGGCAGCAGTGTTACGGAAACAGTGAGTCAGCCGACTTCGTCTACGTCGGCACAGCCCGGTTCTCGATTCTCGATTCACGATTCTCACTTCTCACTTCGCTCAGCTTTACCTTCTCTTCTCTTCTCTTATTTTTCCCCATCCGTCTATCTCTATATTTCTCTCTCTCTTTCTCTCTCTCTGTTTAACCGCCGTAACCGCATCGCCCGTAACATTATACAGGAGAGGTAACAGAGTAGAGAACCTGCAGGGAGTTGTTTCGTACGGTTTTAAAACTCTTTCAAACTTTAATACTTCATACTTTATACTTTACTTCGCTTACCTAACTAAGACGAGACGGGGCTTAGCGCTGGCAATCTACGCGAGAGTCACACGAGTTTAAACGAGATAACAATAACAATAACAATAGCGATAGCAATAATAATCGTTCGTTAATATATTACACGTAATGGAACAATTAGTTGGTCGAAAAAAGTTCGAAGATAATGTTACATTCGTCTCCGTAGATCGACACAGTTTTTAGTGATTATTAATGTGAGTGGTATAGTGAGTGAGATAACTAATGATCGATATGTATGCACACACGTATATATACATACGCGCGCACGTACTGTAAAAAATATATAGATTCGTGTGTTCATGCGTAATCAATAATTATTGTTTATTATACATATAGTGGAATAGTGGGGTGATTACTAAATGATCGTTGGATTAAAAAAAAGAGTGCGACGATACGCGCATTGTTCGATTCTTTAGAGACAGAAAAAGAGAGAGAGAGATATAATATTGCTTTGTCTTAATCGTCTTGTGCGTATGATGCGTCCTGCTGTATACCTATATGTAGTAATAGTTCTTCGAATTACATACATATTTGTCTTAATACGTGTATTAATTGGTCAATGAATAACGCATCGGTTCATCTGTCCATTCGTTCCGTTTCTTTATTTTTTGTTGTTGTTTCTGTGGAAATTCATGATTTATTAATTATTGTAAGGGAGAAGTGAGAGAGAGAAAGGGAAATACGGTTTTATTGCTTTATTCTTGTATTATTCTATTCCATTGGAACTGCGGGATAAAGGAATTACCATTACACATTGAATCTAAAAGTGTAGTACGTAGTCGTCGTTGTCCTGCACCCAGGGCAAGCAGGCAGACCGATATCCCACACAACTTCTCCTTATCGCTTATCGGCATCAATTTATTTTTTGATAACAAATGTTACGGCCAAGCTGTTATTATAACCACTCTTATACCGTATTTTATATATATTCTTTAAAATCTATCGAACGACTGTTTCTAGAAAAGGTTTTATCGACGCTTATTACCCCGTTCGACAATCGAACCGATACAATTTTAATCAGAATTTAGGAGTAAATTGACACTGAAGGTTATTCTTTGACTCGTTTGAGTAAAAAGTCAAAAATTCTATATCTTTCGGGTGGTATCTTGTTCCTCGGAAAAAACTGAGCCGATTTTGTATCTCTCAAAACCTCGTAGCTCTCATAGTATTCAAATGAGAGCCCGTTCGAGTTGCGACCAATCGCGCTCGGTCTTTGCATAACGGTCGCGTCACGGGTTCTCGTAGCGGCGCGCGGCGATTGGTCGAAACTTAAAATCGTCCTAATTCAAAAACTAGAGCAGCCACGAATGTTTCGCTGAGAGAAAATCTGTTCGGTATTTAAACCCGCGTACGTTCCACCTTACCCGCATTCGGCTCTCGCCGCGATATCACCGAGAAATATCTCGGAAACGTTTCAAAAATCCCGCTGATTGATTCGGAAGGTCATTCTCTCACACACACGTCCGACGTCCAACCGATAACAGATCATATCTTAACTATATCTAAACCCGAGCCAGTATCAGATAAGCTTTTTCCATTTTTCCCCTATCTTTTGCCTCGATAATACTTCAACGATCGTTCGACAAATTACAAAGCCATATACATATATCGTCGATCGTTCTCTCCCGTCGTAACGTTTTACGAAAATAAAACCAAAACCGAGACTAAACTGTATCACAAATCGCTCTTTGCCAGCTGGTGATGGTGTGCAAGGTGCAAAACGGCACGGATTCGAACACCGCGGTCAACCGAGACGAGAGATCCTGTCCCAGGGTCCCCCCGTCCGTACTCCTCCCCGGATTTTATCCCCCCACCATTACCCAGGGACCCCTTCCCTCCGGAGTGTACACTCCGACTTTGTAGACAGAAGTGTACAGCGCACAGCGTAGTCTTCCCTTTCCTGAATCCGTCTAGCGGGCCCACGGTTGACAGGTTCTGTCGTTTTCTGGCTCAGGCTTTAGCTCAGCTCGGCTCGGCTTGCCAGCAGTCTAGTTTTAGCACTCGTACTCTTTTTTTCCGATCCATCCTCTCTGTCCATACGCCCACGCACTCGAGCCAACTCTAACGTACGCTACTTTTTAGACGATTAAAGAATCCAAAAAAAAAAAAACGGAGTATTTAGGAAAAACTTGAAAAAGGAACAAAAAAGCTTCGGGAAATTCGGGAGGGGGTCTCGCTTGTATGGTTTGAGGTCAAATAATCGTTTCCTTGTTTACCCGATTTGTTGTTATTATTATTATTATTGTCGCGGTATTACATTATGATGGTGTATTTATTTATATGTACATGGAGCTTTTATAACGCCAGCTATGGAAATGGGATGTGAAAGAAAAAAAAGAAAAAAAAAAATTGTGTGTGCGCCTATCTGTGTATGTCCGTGTTTATAATAATTATTATAAAGTATTTACGTGTATAGTGGTGCAGTAAAAGTGAATTTTCCTAAGTCGAACGTGTTTTTAAAAGCTTACGGTAAAAAAAAAAAAAAAATGGATAATAATAATAATTTAAAGTTGATTATCGTTTCCCTAGATTAATTAAAAAAGACAAAAAGACAAAAAAAAAACGAAACCGACAACAAGGAGCGCGTATTTTTCAGACGTAAATAAAACCGAGGAGAAGGAGAATAATGGTTGAAAATTGTTGAAAATCGATAAATGAAAGAAGAAGAAAAAAGAAGAGACCTTGGAAAATATTGTGTGAAATTGATAAAGCGAAAAGAAAAGAAAAGATAAGATTGGAAAAAATGTCTGACCGCGAAGAGCGTGAGACAGTCTTGGCGCGTAATCAATTGGGTCGGAAGTCTATAAGACCGTCAAGTTTCCGAAAGACATTTAACGCTGACGGTAGCCAACAGACGCAGTCGCAGTCGCAGCACCAACAGCAACAGCGTCGAGCTACGCTGGTAGGTGGTGCGGGCGAATCGAAAACCGGTGGAAGTCCGAAGAGCGCGGGAAGTCCGTCGACACCGGAAGGTCTGAAGCAGTGGGAATTGGTCGAGGGAGACGCGGGCCTGAAGGTAGTCGAGAAAAAGAAGAGCGCGTCGAACTCGAACTCGAACTCGAATTCTAATCCCAATTCTAATTCGAGTTCGCCGGTTCTGAACGCCACCAAACCGCCGGTAAGAGGTAGAACGAGAGTACCGCTCTTCGTGAACGAGGGCACCCAGAACTCCATCGTTTCACAGAACATTCAGGACTTCGAAAACGCTCTGTCAAACAAATTCAGGATATTTGAGAGGTCCGGCGTCGTTGGTACCCCGCCGCCCCCGAATCCAACCGGCGCAGTCAAGCTCGACGTTATTCTAAACAAAACGATCTACCCGAACGCTGTCGGTAATGCAGAACTGCTCGCCGGTAATGCGAACTCCGACGTTGACCTACAGAGCAGCACCGATATGCTTGATCAATTGGAAAGACAAGTCAAAGCCATCGAACAAGGCACACTTGATGCTCACGCTGCGGCCGCTGCCAGGCTACGGGAGGACGAACCGTTCCGGAAAACTGATACCGCGGATAATAATAATATCACAGCTAATTCTACCCTTACCGATGGAAGCGGGAAAATTATCGAACAAACCGAAGTCGAACTTAGATACAGAGAACACGAGGATTTACTTGGAAATAATACCGACGATGAGGCAGAGCGGTAATTTATCAATTAATGATTTAGTAACATACATTGTCAGATAATTATTGTTCTTTTTATTATTTTATTTTATTTTATTTTTATCGGTTCTTATGATACCGAAAACGTTTTTTTACAGTTTTCTTTCTTCTTTTGTTCGTTGATTTTTTTTTTTTTTTTTTTGGGAGGCAGAGTTGAGAACTTCAACGTTTTCCGAAAATTCGAAATCCTTTATTTTTTTTTTTTTTTGTTTCCGTATCGGACGCGTTATCTAGGCGCGTACGTATATGATGTGTAAATCGTATGTACCAACCTATGTAGTATACGTAACACTTTCCATTATTTGCGCAATACGCCGGAACTTATTGTTCGCAATCGCGACGTATACTCTACGTTACGTTACGTTACATTTATACCTGTTTCAACGATGATGATGTTCACGATTATTATCATTATCGTCATCATTTCCCATGGCGTAATTCAACCTGCTGAATATAAAATAGAAAAAAATATATACTGTACAGGTAATATATGTATGTGAGAATATGAGGCCTGAAAACACGACTACATCCCTGTTATACATATACAGACGCGTGAACTTAATTAGAGAGAGATTTATAAAAAGAATACGTTAGATCCATGTGTGTGAAAATATTTGATTTAATTAATAATTATATACTCAATTGGTGAGTTGAATATCATAATTTTTATTTTTTCCTTTCTTTCTCGTCGAGATTTCGTTGTGTTTATATTTATTAGACTGGTCGTTGGAAATTACATTTTTTCCGACGCCCCCTAAAAAACTTTCCTTTTGATGAAACAACGCGAGGTAAATTTTCTTTTTCTTTTTTTTTTTAATTAAAAACAAGACGATCTAAGTACATTTTTTGGTAAAATCATGATTTTTCGGAAATTTCTTATCACAAATAGTATTTTTCCTGAAATATAAACAATTTTGGAACTGAAATGAATAAAATTTCGAAATTTTTTTCATTTCATGTCGTCTGGTTAATAAAAAATAAAGAATATTTAAATTAATAATTTTATTTTAAAACTAAATTAGTACAAACTTATTTTTTATAAGCAGATTTATTAATTTTGACGCTCAAGTAAACTTTCTTCAGTATTTTTTATACTTTTACTTCTGTAATGTTTTTCCAAAAAAAAAAAAAACATGATTTTGATTTAAAAATAGAAAAAAAAATTTCCTCGCGTTGTTTTTATCAAAAGGAAGCTTTTTAGCGGGCGTCGGAAAATTTTTAATTTTTAACGACCGGTCTAATATTTATATATGTATTAGTACTCTCATTTACGGAAATATTTTTTTCCCGAATCATTAAAATTTTATTCACGTTCACCGCGGCTGACCGCGGTGAAAGTATTTTTATTTTTTTTTCTATTTATTATTGTTATTAAAAATTTCACTGGAACTCTTTTTTTCTTTTTTTTTCTTCTCGTTTCTATTCGAGTAGGATGGAAATTTGAAAGGAAAAAAATTAAAGAATAAATAAATCGTGTACATCGTCATCGGCGCTTTATTTCCTTTTATTTTATTTTATTTTATTTCATTTTTTAAATTTCTTTTCTCACGTGCTTCGAAATGATCCCTCGTCTGGAGAGAGGGAACCAATGCGAAAGAAATCGATATGCTATATACACGTATACAAAAAATGAACAAATTGAAGAAAGAAAATTGAAAAAAAATTCGAAGTAAATAAGAAAATGATCAAAAATATCAACAAAAAAAAAAACAAATAAATGACCGAATCGATCGATTGATTGACGAAAGAAAAATTATAAATAAATATATATATATATATATAAACACAAAGGTCTAGACCCTTGCAACGGGGTGACGCGACTAGAAATTCGACCGGAAATGCTGGGATCGCGTCGAAGAGGCCAACGGTTAAATTGACCCGTACAGCATCGGACACTCGTCGAGGTGCGGTTGAGACGTCGGATATGCCATTGAAAATACAATCGCGTGCCCAACAGGCGAGGAACATCGTGAGGCCTGTTATGACCAAAAGGCAACTCCAACAAGAGGCCGCATCGACCCCGAAACCATTGACAGGCGTTATCCAGAAGGCTATACAAAACATTGGGAGCAAAGAGGTATTTAACAAACAAACAAAAAAACAAAAAAAATTGAGACAAGGAAAGAAAATGAAAATGAAAATGAAAATAGACGGGGCCAAACGTATTCTAAATTGTGTCTGTCTCTTCCCATCCCCGTTTGTACGAATTCATCGTCGTTACTGTATCGTTCGACCTGTTTCCCAAATTTATAGAAGAAAAAGAAAACCGAAAAAAAAAAAAACGGTCGAATTACAATTTTTTATTTATAAACCCTGTAGGGGATTTTTCTCACTCTTGTTTTCGGTCTTAATTGTAATACACGAACCCTTTTATATTTATGAGGCATTCTTCGTCAACTGGGCCACTTTTTTTTTTCACCCTCTCCAATTTTTTTTTCAAAATCTGCCAGTTTCGAAATATTAGTCGAAAGGAACGTCTGTGATTTTTTTTAGATTTTTTTAGGCTCCGTTCAGGATTTTCAATTTTTCATTACGAACACTGTATCTCAAAAAATATTCATCAAACCAAAAAAAAACATAAGAATAAAAACTGTCTTATCTTTTCCGCTTTATCGAAGAAAATTAAAATCACAATTTTTCTGCATTGAGAAAATCGAAATTTGGAGAGTAAAATTTTTTGAAACTAATAACACACTTTCGATTTCGGTACAAATTTTACAGGGTGTCTGTCATTGGGCAAAGAGTCTGCAAAAAAAATTTCAGAATGGTACCTGCGATGGTTACGATGAAAAAAAATAAAAACCCTGCGAAATCTCATGACCGCATATAACCGCATATATTATGAGATTTCGCAGGGTTTTTATTTTTTTTCATCGTAACCATTGCAGGTACCGTTCTGAAATTTTTTTCGCGGACTCTTTACTCAATGACAGACACCCTGTAAAATTTGTACCGAAATCGAAAGTGTGTTATTAGTTTCAAAAAATTTTATTCTCATTTTCTTGCCAAATTTCAATCTTCTCAATGCAGAAAAATTGTGATTTTGATTTTCTTCGATAAAGCGGAAAAAATAAAAGTTTTTATTGCTATGTTTTTTCTGTTTGATGAATATTTTTTGAGATACAGTGTTCGTAATGAAAAATTGAAAATCCTGAACGAACGCCTAAAAAAATCTAAAAAAAATCACAGACGTTCCTCTTGACTAATATTTCAAACTGGCAGATTTTGAAAAAAAATTGGAGAGGGTGAAAAAAAAAGTGGCCCAGTTGACGGAGAACGCCTCATATATACGTATATCAGCTGACCTTTATCTCTCTATACACCTATATCTGTACGGATGAAAAGTTGTTCAGTTTCCCATACGTTAACGACGTTAAATCTGCGCGAGTATCTCTCAACGCGTTTCGCGTCTCGCGTCTCGGCGTTTCGGCGTTCGAGCGACCTGGCGTTTCGGCGTTTCGGCGTTTCGGCTTAATGCGCGCGTCGGTTTTACTCCCCGCTCTCGCGAGGGCGTCGGGAATTAGGGTGGGGTAGCAGCGCGGGGAGTAAGGGGGATTAAACCAGCGGCGGTGGAGGCGGTGGCGGCGGCGGCGGCGGCGGCTGTTCTCGTATTGATTCCCACCGTCGCCCCTTGTCTCATACGTCGACGTCGACGACGACGACTACTCTATAGTGGTGGTGGGTTTAGTCTCGAGACGTTTAAACCCGTGTACGGGGGTTGCGATACGGGAATTTCTATAAAGGATCCGGTTTATTCAGATTCCAGATATATTATTATTTATTGACCATATTATAATATTATGTATATGTATACATTTACGTACATTTAAATCAGTGTGTACACTATATACTATACGGTATACGGATCAATTGGAAATAAAAACAAAAAAAAATAAAAAACAAAAAAGAAAACAAATGGAAAGATTAAAGACAATAACGACGATCCTCGCGACTGGGAGACTATAGTTTCCGTTGAATCGGGTTAAAAAAAAAACACAAAAAACAAAAATAAAGAAAACAGAAGGAGAGCGTCGCGATATTCGAAGAGATTGACGAACTTGAAGTAGTAAAACAAGAGATAAAAAAAAAACAACGACTTCGTCTTCTTCCGTCTAACGATGTCGATGTGCGTTAGTGCGGGTAATAACAACAATAATAACACTGACAACAACAACAAAAAAAAAGAAGAACATTAACAATGAGTGGGAGACGTTTCGTTTGGTGAATTTATTGAAAGGAATTTAAAAACTTCTTTTTTGTTCAAATTTTCGTTTTTTGTTTTTCGAATCTTTCTTTATTTTTCTTTATTTTTATTTTGTTTCCTCTTTTTTTTCTACCGAACCGAAATCGATAGAAGAAGAAAAAAAATATAAAAAAAATTATATGTTTATATAATAAATAAGATATGATAATATATGTATATATATAAGGCGGAAATAATATAATATTGTTTGCCTAATACGATCGATCGGGGGAAATATACTATATATTCTCGTTGATATTTCGTTATACGTATAGAGTGATATATATATAAAGTGTAATATACATATAATATATATGTAATATAGATTTTTAGATGGTATTAGTATAATGTGTATTAGTTCAGGTTTGACATAGACGGGGGGGAAAGGAAAAAAAGAAAAAAAAGAAAAAAAGAAATGGAAAATTGAAAAACGAAGACGAGACTATGTGTCATCGATTTTATTCGCTTAGGAATCAGTATATCGGTGAAAAACTATGTAACAGATGACGTTGTTATACAACGATAGTTATACAACATATATATATTGAAATTTTGAATGATCGAAGAAAACAACAAATAAATAAATTTAAAAAAAAAAAAGAAACAAAAATATAGTATATATATGTATCGTAGGTTTATATACACGGTAATATGTCATCGGTGAAAACACCGTTGCTTATTATATTATATAGAGAGGTTTATAATTTTCGTCGCTCTGACATAGGGGAGAAAAACCAGAATCGAAATCAAAAGGAAAAGGAAAGGGAAAGGGAAAGGGAAAAGCAGAGAGGAGTGGAAAAGTTACGTACCGAACTAAAACTAAAGCTAAAGCCAAAGCTGAAACGAAAGCGGAATCAGACCCGAAATATTAACTTCGTAAGGTTTCATAGACTATAACCGGGGGTGTAACGAAAAGACAGGGAAACCTGTGGGAAAATTAAAAAGCGAAATAGCATTAACGGCTTTCTAATCGAGGGATAAAATCGAGTGTCGACTGTCGGACTCTGGCTATGAGCCTTGTGGATTTTCGTTTTTTACAAAAATTTTTCTTATTTTTTTTTGCGATCCGGTAAACCGGCGAGATTCGCGTGAGCTTGATAAATAGAGAGAGACGGAGAGAGAAAGAGAGAGAGAAGGACAAGGACGTTCGCGGATCGTTATCTAGACTTCGAAAGCGATAGAAGCGAGAGAACGCCAAAAAAAGAGAGAAAAAAAAAGGAAAGATTAAAAAAAACTGACGAAAAGTGAGGAAAAAAATTTAAAAAAATAAGTCAACCCTTCCTCCCTCGGTCTCCCGGCTGAACGGTTTCACCCTCGATTGATCAAAGCACTCTTCAAAGACTTTTGCGTTTTTTCGTTTTTTTCTTCTTTTTTCTCTCATTTTTTCGACGTCAACGACGATAATAATGAGAGAAATTTGAATTTTATTTGGTTTTTTTTTCGGTGTTTTTTTTTCCCATACGAATCGCGATTTTTATATATATGTATGTAGGTATACAGGTATTCGTGAATAGGGAAGAGTGTGGAAAAAAGAAAGAAACGTGAAAAACTAAAATTAAAAATTAGACAAGGGAAACTTTTTGGTGGGAGAAAATTATTTGTTTATCAGTCAAACGGAACGAACGAAGATAAACGTTTAGAGTGAATTAGAAATTAAATAAAGATGTGTTTGTCGTTTATGCTTATCTGTAATAGTAGTAAAAACAGTAATAATAATATTAATAGTAATAATAATGACGGTGATAACGGTATGAGGTAGAAGGTATAAAATATCGTGCGAAAACTGTGTAAAAGATAGACAGAAGTAAGAATAAAAAAAGTAGAAGAATAGAGTTGAAAACAAAAAAATAAAACCGAAAACAGAATTCGATAGTAAAAAGCAGAATAGAAAAAAAAAAAAAAAATACAAATAGATACTAAGAATAATAATAGTCGGCGATATTCGATATAATTTTTTATTCTATTTTATTTTTTCATCACAATTTTCATTCGTTTTTAGTTTTCTTTAACTTTTTGTTCTCTTCTTTTCTTTCTTTTTCTTTTTTTCTTTATTGAGACAAATTTTTGACTAAATCACCGTCAAGCTGGCTGCCTCAAAAGTAGCTGCGGCTACCACCTGCAAGATGGTCACCCGCGGCCTTTTGCGGGTAATTTTTTAATGATAATTATAGTAGATTACGTTGGTGATTTATTTATCGAACAACTTACTTCGTTCTAATATTCCTGTCGATTCTAGGTATCGTTATATCGTTCTATTCGGTGGGGAGGGTAACCGTTGGCTATTTTTGGGAACGGTATATATACAAGCAATCTTTGTTATGGGGGAGGTAATCAGAATTACCTGAAATTCCTCAAACTCGAATCCCTAACTCCAGATTTCATATCTTATTTACGAGAACTACACCTAATGTCGTATTTACGACGACTTCTAGTCTAATAATCCGTTCTTTGGACTGCTTTTTCAGTCCTTTCTCGTATTTGAAACGATTTTTATACCCACAACGTATCCAGGACGTGTTTCAAACGAATGTTGTATTCGAGACGTTTTTGATACTACCTATTTCACCTATTAGAGGTAGAAACGTAAAATCGAAACTCGGCTGCACATTTAATTTCCGTTTGTATAACTACGTCAAAGAACGGAAAAAGAATCAAGTTTCCAATTTATATTGTAAATTATGCAAATTTCGTTCGATGATAATACTCTGTTCTTATTCAGAGACGATTACAACGGTTTATTATTATTCTAATGAAAGAATTTCTTCTATTTTTTCAAATTTAAACACAGACTGGGGATGGCGTCGGGGTGTCGAGCAGTGGTGGGCATCACACTCGACTGTCGTCGAGGAGCCGAGCCTCGGAGGAACCCCACATCGGGAAATATAAGCTCCTTAAAACAATAGGAAAAGGAAATTTTGCCAAGGTAAAACTAGCCAAACACGTACCGACCGGCAAGGAAGTAGCGATAAAAATCATCGACAAGACACAGCTCAACCCCGGCAGCCTTCAAAAGGTAAGAAGCAATTAATTTTGATCTGGGTTTTTCATAGGAGCCGGAAAAATCACCCTTCTCGTATAAATAGACGGTATTAAATCCATTACGTTGTCCCGATACGCAGTTATTCCGTGAAGTGAGGATAATGAAGATGCTGGATCATCCAAACATCGTTAAACTGTTCCAAGTGATTGAGACTGAGAAGACGTTGTACCTAGTTATGGAGTATGCGAGCGGCGGCGAAGTATTCGACTACCTAGTTCTCCACGGTAGGATGAAGGAGAAGGAGGCTCGGGCAAAATTTCGCCAGATAGTATCAGCCGTTCAATATTGTCATCAGAAAAAGATTATCCACAGAGATTTAAAGGCCGAAAATTTGCTCCTGGACAGCGAGATGAATATTAAAATAGCCGACTTTGGATTCAGCAATGAATTCACGCCGGGAAATAAACTGGACACATTTTGTGGCTCGCCACCTTACGCCGCGCCTGAACTTTTCCAAGGCAAGTTTCCTCCTCAGGAGAAAGAGGAGAGAATATTTTCAATCGCTCGTCTCCTTATCTAACTCAGTGCGTTTTATATCGTAGGAAAGAAATACGACGGACCAGAGGTCGACGTATGGTCATTAGGCGTTATTTTATACACCCTAGTTTCCGGCTCGCTACCGTTCGACGGTTCTACGCTCAGAGAACTGAGGGAAAGAGTGTTGAGAGGGAAGTACAGAATCCCTTTCTACATGTCGACCGACTGCGAAAATTTATTGAAAAAATTCCTGGTGCTCAACCCGACGAAAAGGGCCTCGTTAGAGGTACGTGGCGATAAGGTCCGAACGTGTTTTCGCGTTTGAAAATCGCGATTAAAAAACGGCAGGGTAATCCGTGGGCTCGTTTTAATTAGAATCGGTCGAAACCTGGACAGCGCTCTTTGTTATATAACATTTTTCGTTGAAAACTTGCCTAAAACGACCCTCGATCATCCTGCTGTCCACGTTAAATTCAACCAAGCGTCGCCGCTCACCTTTTCTCGTATTTTCTTTTCTATATTCCCAGAATATTATGAGAGACAAATGGATGAACATGGGATACGAAGAAGACGAATTAAAACCGTACTTAGAACCCGAACCCGATTACAAGGACCACAAGAGGATAGGTGAGTCTGCCAGTATGTACATAACACTTACTACCTACCGTTTTTATGTTTAGTGTGTGTATATGTTTGTTATTAGACAAGGATACTCTGGACGGGTAGAAAAATTGACAAATATAAACAGGAAACGATCCTCTTTCAAATCGCTGCTACGCTGCCAGACGTTATTCGGTTTTACACGAGATTTTAGAGATCAGTGATTTGGGAGAGATTATTTTCTGAAAAATTTGAAGATACTTATAAATATCCTTTGCACATTTCACACGATGAAATACTCCAGGGTTTCCTCGATCCGTTGAAAACACTCGTCGTATTGATACGCGGATTGTTTTCAACGGCATAAGAATGTGCTTTAGAATAAATTTATACTCTTTTGATGTACCAGACGTTATTCAAAAATCGTTTTATTGTCGCCTAGAACATTCTTCTCGTTATTATTATCGCGTGAAATCGAGCCAAACCGAAAGTTCCAAGCGACAAGAATATTGTTTTAGATTATTTACTCGCACTGCAATTTACACCAGGAATATATATATTCCATTAGCTTATTATATAATTTCGTTTTTACTTTAATTTTTTTCTCCGTCTGGTATATCCACGCATGATAGGTACGTAAATACATATTTTAATATGTCTATGTACCTAATCGAGTGTTTAACAGAATAATAGCATGCTAGTTAATTAATTAATTAGCTGTGTATAGTAGAGATATGGTCGTAGAGACATAGAGATCTAGATGTCTGTGCGGTAATCGAGTACTCTGAATAAAATTTGTCAATAATGAATATAATTGGGTATCTCATAGACTGGATAACGATCAAATTTCACTAAAGTCGATGTTTAAAACAGTAAAAAAAAAGCTTTCTGGTTAAATTTCACGATGAAAAACGATCGCATTATTTGATAAAAACGAAATACAAGCTTCTCGCCGCCTCAGAACGGATGTTCAACCTTCTCCTTAGTTAGATTTAACTATGCCTCTTGTAAAATCGTGTTACAGAGGCTCTAGCTAGTATGGGATACACGAGAACCGAGATCGAGGATTCTCTAGGACAAGCTAAATACGACGATGTATTCGCCACCTATTTACTACTCGGAAGAAAGACCACGGACGTAAGTAAAAGTCCAGGGGTATATAAAGAACCGATAAACAGTCTGCTCCGTCATTCGGAGGTAGTAAACGAACGGTTACTCCGCTTATTATAATTTCTATCTAATCTTCTCCCATCCCAGCCGGAAAGCGACGGTTCTAGATCGGGCAGCTCTCTTTCGCTCCGCAACATTCCGCCCCAAGTAGGATCCGGCGGCGGTGGAGGGGGCGGCACGGGAGCCGGAGGAGCGGTTCAAAGCCCGTCCCACAGAGGTGTGCACCGCAGTATTTCAGCTAGTAACCCAAAACCGAGTAGAAGAGCGTCTTCGGGCGGCGAAACGCTCCGTGAGTATAAAAATTTGCTTTTTCTATCGGCTCTCAAAGATCCGGAGATTATGAAAGCCCGCAAATTTTAACTCACGATGCTTTCAATCTGTCGTCAAGGATGTGCGCCCTGTCCGGGAAACACGACGAACCACAATCATGCAACGACTGGTACTGGGGCCGGTACTTTGGCGGGAAGCGGCGGAAGTAACTTTAAGCGTCAAAACACTGTAGATTCTGCGACGATAAAAGAAAACAGTGCTCGTGTATCGGCGGGGAGACCGTCGGCGCCAAAAAATAGCCCAGGACAATTGGATACGAGTGAGTTCACCTTGCTTTCAGCTGCCTTTTCTCTATCTATTTATCTATTCTCTTTATTTCGTTATATTGTATTAAAAGAAAGAAAAAAAAAACGAAAAACAGAATTGCTATCGCCGAGAAATTTTCTCATCAATTAATTATGTTTTTTTTGTTTTTTTTTAAATACGAAAGAAGTTTATTATTAATTGATAAATAATTTGACGAATTTTTTATGGTACAGATCTGCCTCATGGCTAGCGTTTAGCACAGTTAGCTGATAGAAGTTGTTAGATTAGTTTGTTCTGATACATATTATATACAGTTTACTATTATCCCTCGTTTCTATCCCATTTGCACATTGTTCGGCATGAGTTTAATCAGATATTGTGCAGTGCGATGAATTTGAAATGCTAGATTATGTCGTTTTACTTTTTCGTTTGATTATTTCGTCGACAAATCGATCCGTTCTACGATTTTATCATTATTTTTGGGTCAGAATTTGTCGAGGGAATATTCTCGTCCCGATAATAACATACCTGTGTCTATAACAACTGTTTTTAAATTGATATTCCCCCAGTCGGTTGATTTTAAAGAGAGTCGATATTGCTTATTGCGATTATTTCTTTGCTTTCGCTTCTTTTATTTCTCTATTTTTTTTTCTTCTTAACCCGCCAAAAGCTTACTCGCAACAATAAATGGTTTATGTCGTTAATTAAGGGGGGAGGAGGGGTACCACGAAACCTAGGAAATAAATTTCTTCAAATTTCTGCTAAACTTTGGAGAAAATTATTCCGTTAGATTTTTCTTCCTTTGTAAATCGTGAAATAATTTTCAATCCCGTCTCGATACGCCGGTCATCAGTCATAAAGTAAACCGAATCTATGGAATATCACTTCACAGCTTAGCAGAGATTCGAAAAAAACAAAAATTATTCACCCCCTGAGAAATAATCGTCGGTGATGCGATTACGTTACGTGTCGTTGAATAAGGGTGAATAAATGTATTAAACCGCTACTTGTAAATGTGTAACTGGTTCAACGGTTGCGGTGGGTGTTTTTTCCCTCTGACTTTTTTTCTTTTTCTTCTCCTCGTCTCTTTGTCTCTTTTCTTTTATTACCAAAACAGTATTTCGTTACTTAATGTTTCTTTATCTTCCCCTCTCTCTTCATCTCTCTCCATCTCTCTCTCTCTCTCACTCACTCTCCATTCGTCCTCCCCTGTATATAATTTATAAGTTATTTTACGTTGCTTTGTTTTGTGTTGGACCGTATCTAATTGGGCTTGCAGTGACAATGTTCATTATAGGTGTGGGGACAAGTCCCGGTGGTAAGCCGAGGGTCGGAAAGAGCAATACTATGAACGCTGGAGTTGGTAGCGGGCGCCCTCTGACTTCTCCAGCTCCTGGTTCAGTCGGAAGACGCAGTACCATCTCTTACGATCAGGCTAAGACCTCTTCCTCGTCAACTGAAAGAACAAACGACGTACCGAGGTACGTTATGCAACAGTTTTCACACTTTTATTACCCAGATCGATAAGAAATGCTGAAAACTTTTAGTCTCACAGACGAAACGGACGTTTCTATACATTTTTATACAACGTCTTTACAGATTAAAAGTCTTCCGCTATCTTACTACAGAGTTTTATGATTGTTTTACTAATCTATTGAAAACTAGGTTCCTTAACACTTAATCAATGAATAGATATAGTACAGGATATCGACGACTGAATGATTAATAACAACGGGGTATTATTGTTTCTTGCATTGCTCTAGCATGCTGGCTGCTGCCTGAACAATCATTCATTTTTAAACTACTACTTACTTAGCTGCTGCTGCTGCTTTTTTTTCAAAGAATTTGCTGAATTTTACCTCTTGTTTACATTGAACTGGACAATAATAACAAAGTTCTTTTTTATCTCATGGACCAAAAATCAAGCAACTAAGTACAGTAGTTGTTTTCACTAGCATCGTCATTACTCTCATACCCATTTATTCGGCGTAGCGTCGTCAATAATTCCAGAGTTTAACAACTTTTTGACGATCGAATAGCGCAGGTAGATCGTATCAGAGAGTTTAGGCCTTTAGACTGATTAGAGCAAAGGCGAAACTATCAAAATTACAAATAAAGGAAATATTAAGTTTTCAAACTTATTCCGTGCAGGGATTTGCCTCAGGATTTTTCATAAGCACTCTTCGCATCACATCTTTCAGAAAGGCTTTTTTCAGCAAGTCAATTAACTCGTTTTAAAAATTCCAATTTCTTTTGCCTTCGGAATAAGATTCGTATAGCTAAAGCACAGACAATTTGTCGCACCGAAACTAGCCAGTCTCCGCAAAGCCCGTCTTTAAACAAGAAGAATAAAGAGTAGAGTTTTGTATCCGGGCTTTTCGTCTTTTGACTCGTTTTGTTCGCGCAGCCTTGGCGAGGGCACTAGGCCGGCGAGAGGCCACACCAAATCTGCAAGCATCAGTGCAGGCCACCGATCTTCCGGTGGCACACAGCAAGGCGACAACTCGCTGCTGGATCAGCAGCCACGCAACGCCCACAACTCGTTACTCGCTACTGCTGACCCTCTTAGACAGAGGTACAGGGCGAATAAATACAAATATCTGTACCGAGTCGGGCGGCAGATACCTTCTCCCCCTTAGATCTTTCTCAAAAACAAATTTCAACCATTTTTCCCTCGCTTCTATTCGTCATCCACATTTCAAGGCCTCAATTAACGTTACATCCAAGTTAAAGAATCATAAATCTAGGTGTTTCTTTCAGGTGGGATGTAGCTACTGCCTGACTCGGTCTAGTGTATCAATCTTTTCTTCTTCCCAATTTATTATCTTGTTAAATATTAGTTTGCCATTTTATTTGATATTTTTTTTTTTGTTTTTCATTCCTCTCTCTTTTTTTCTTCAATTATTTAACTACTTTATTCAAAAGGCTGAGGCTTATTTATATCGGGCCACTAACTCTCTTCGAATCCATTAATCACAGACTATTTATGGAACAGATTAATCATTGTATTAGGAAAGTTGAGAGTTAATTTATGATTAAAGAAAATATATCGCATCTAGATGTTGTTTAGGATCTCTAGGATGGTTCTTGGTCGATCTTCAACGTACATATCTTCATTTCAAACACATGTGCATGGAATTTTTTCTATTTCTTTTCATTAATTTATCCATCTCTCACGTATTATAGATATTATTTTTCACTAATAGCCGCAGCCAACGCATTTAGGGGTTCAGTTATTGAACCAGTCAATAAATTTATGAGTTAACAATTTTTAGCTGCACAATACTATAATACCATCGTTTACATTCTTACTTTATTAAATGTTAGAGATTATTGCGTTTAGCATGCTAAGAGCTTCCGTTTTTTCTTTTTTTTTCTTAAATCTAACAAAATTAACATCACTCATCAAACCCCAGGGTAAAGAAAATCGATAATTACACCAACAGCGTCGATTGAATTGATTTTATGGGGAAAGCTTGTCTATTTAATGTTCAGCTTATCTCGGCAGCTTCTTTTTAGTCTATTGGTAACATCTCCGGATAATCCCCTCTCATTTCCCCTCTGTTTTACCCTAATCTTGTTTCTCGATAGTCTGGGAGTATCTCCGAGCACCAGACTGGCTCCGGCGGCAGCGTTTCCCAGGAATGTACCGAGCCGCAGCACCTTTCATTCTGGGCAAAATAGAGCGCAGCGTAATCACACTCAGGTATTGTATTCATAATCTGGATTATTTGAAAGCGTAACAAGACCGCGGGGGAAGAGGTGATGTTGAAGAATTTATCGAATTTAACAGGAGAATCTGTACACATATTAAGTTTTCTTCCGCCGCGGTCTTTTCTCAATCATTGAACAATCTTTTTCCAAGCAAACTGAGCCTCTTAACAATTCACAGGGTCACACGCACACCCAGGACACGAATGCTATAAGTCCTTTGGCCAGGCCGTCCTTCTTTTCGAAATTGTCATCTAGGTTCTCTAAACGGTAAGTCAAATAATTAATCCGTGAAAAATTAGTGATACTTATGCATGTAGATTAGTATGACACATAATATTCGAGAGCTAAGTTCCTTGCGAGCTTTTCCAAGGATCTAAACTAAGAGAAGATGAAATCTAGCTGTAATTTTATCGTTATACTGTTTGCATGCCAGATGATATTCCTGTTTTAGGGATGCACAATGACTATGTTAAATTCTGGCAGTAAGTCAGTCATTTAATTATTACCAATTAGCAATTTGGTATATGTTCTATAACATACCTATCCGATGAAGTTAGTAATAACGTGTTAATTATTAATAGTTTTAGTGAAAAGAAATAAAGATAATTTCATACGAGCCAGCAGCGACCATTATCAGTGAAAGCTATAAGACGTTATACTATAGCTCGCGGTGTGTTTATTAATATCACCAGTAATATATATACACACACACTATTATTTTATTTCCATCATTTATTGTATTCCTATTTTATTTTGTAATCATTCTTTTAAATTCCATTACTGTTCCTCTATTCCCCTCCTCAAAAAAAAACAAAAACAACAAAAATTATCCTTTTATTTGAGAAGCGGATGAAGTACCCTTTCAAAATTGGGATTTGTCTATATCGCCAATTAGCGTGAACATAGTGAAAGGAAAGGAGATTTTATTTGTTATAGAAAAAGCCTTAAAATAATAGACAAAGATGATAAATATAAATATGTGATAAAAGTGAGCAGACACTGCTTGGCGAAGCTTTTACAGCTTGTACAGGCCACCTCCTCGCATACTCATTGTGCATCCCTTCACGTGGTCGATTAATATATATTGAAAAGAAGCTAAGAAAATCAAAAGAAGCGAGGCGTATTTTTGTTATTTGCTGTTTTTTTTTTTTTCCTTTTTTTTTTATAGACATTGTTATTTGGTAAATAATGAAATTAGGTAATTGACATGCGATAATAGCAAGCGCGTAGGTGCGAATAAAGGAAGGAACGAGAAAAAGAAAGAAAGAAGGAAAGAGAAAGAAAAAAAAGAAAGGAAGAAAGAAAGAAAGAGAGAAAGGAAGAGTGTAGCTGGTTTGGTATATTAATTCTAGATAATATTGTATGGCGAATAAAAGAGATTAGGGTGCCACAGAATAACGTGATCGATCAGGCAACTTGTTTAGTGCCGGCTTTTACGATATGGTCGCTGTTCCTCCTATGGAGATTTCCTTTATTTTTTGTTTTTCATTGTCGCGTTTTAATAACTGGACGAAATATAATGAGAAAATTAATTATTCCTATTAGAGATAAAAAGAGGCGATTATAAGGGGCATAGACATTGTTGCATCTCTGAAATCTGAATCCTAAATCAATATTTTTCTTCTTCTTATTTATTATTATTATTCTTCATTATTGAATGAATTGATAAATAAATAAATAAATGATTAACGGATATCGGTATTATATTCTATGCTCCAGGACTTGAACCGAATCACTTGGCTCCGTCTCTGGTGCCCAAGGTGAAAGCGAAAGAAAAAAAAGTGAAAAAGAAAATGAAAGAAAAAGAGAAAGAAAAAGAGAAAGAGAAAGAAAAAGAGAAAAGAAAGATATAATCGGAGAAAGGAGGTTGAAATATTTCCTAGAAACTAAAAGATATGATAAACTTGGAATTTATCAGATCGATAATACGCTATCGCAACGAGAAGGCGGATTGTTCTATTATAAAAGTGAATGAATATTACCATGAGAGAAATGATACCGTGGCACCCGAATATCCCGTGATCACCCAGATGCTCAAGGGGATAGAAGAGACGCGGAGAACAACGCTTCCTCTTGTTTAATTATATCGATATTAAATAGAGAGAGAACAATAATTAGAGTTGTTGATTTTTTTTAAAATATTTTTTTCTTTTTTTAATTTAATTTTCGCGTTATTCTGTGGTGCAGCGCGATTAAAAGAAAAAAAATATGTGGTGTGGTTCAGAGCACCGTATCACTCTATCGGTTATTATTATTATTATTATAGACTCTAGGTATTACGCGACGGCGATAAATAATAATCGTTGTCGTATGTGAATACCTATTCAACTTATCTGTAATAATGATAATTAGATATTATTTAAAGAAAAATATACAGCGATTGCGTTAAAGAGTTAAAATCTTACGCATAAAATACTATAGTTATTATATAATATTACAGTATACTACGATGTGTGTATATGCATTTTAATTTAAGGGCGGTAAATTTAAGAAGGAGGAAATTTTATATATATATATATATTTAATTGATAAAAAGGCGATGAATCGAACCGCTGATTCAATATATAAAAATTTATCCATTCTTTGTTGTTGTTGGTTTCTTTTTTTTTTCTTTTTTTTTTTTACTTTCGTTCTATTTTTTTCAAATACCGCCCTCATTTATACAGAAATTATTGTTATCATTAGAGATTTGGCTTCCTGACTACGCTATTTAATTAAATGATATCGTGGAAATGGAAGTCTATCGCCTTATAACGTTTTATAGACCTAACACTCAAATCTGTGCCTTTACCATTTTGCCTGGCAACCAACCCCCTCGGTACGCTATTTATACGAAATTAGGTTCTTCCTTGTGATCGAGATTCTGTTCTTCTTATTTTAATTTTTATTCATTTTTCACTCCATCTTTCATCCCGTTTAGACATTTCTATTTCTATGATTATGATTCAATATTATCGCAGATTAAAGTTCCTTTCGCTTCGATTATTTAACTCATTTAATACACACTATACAAAGAATTGAGAAAAAAAAAAAAAACAAGCAAACAAACAGGGATAGAAAGACGGAAAGAAAGAAAGAGAAAGAAAGAAAGAAAGAAGGAAGGAACGAATTATCGAGGATTAAGCAGAGTTGAAATAAATGCGTTGGCAGGTTTTCTAAGTGAGAGCTACTACTTCTATCAAAGATGAGAAGTTTCCCCTTCCCAACAGAAGAATCGGAGTACACGAAGCCGAAAGATACCCAGCCAAGATGGAACTACGACAATACAGCCTAACCGGCTGCGAATATATATAAAGTTTAAATTTACCAACACAGGATTGAGATAGAAAATTAGAAAACTAACTAACTAACTAACGAAAGAAAGAAAGAAATAAAGAAATGAAGAAATAAAGAAAGAAAGAAAGGAGGAAAGGAAGAACTATTCGAGGAGTTTGAATAAAACTGCCAAACGCAAGCCTAGATGATACCGGATCGCTGTGATATATATTATGCATGTATTAAGTACTGTTCATTCTCCTTTTTTCTAATTATTTTTCCGTTTCATTTTTCATCATATTATTTTATTTCATTTTATATTATTTTATTTCATTTTATTTTCATACCTTCGATACTGTAGAGAAATGAAATGAAAAATGAAAATGTAAACGTGTGTCAGGCGGAGGATCTAAACTTTGCCAATACCAATAATATAATTGCGCAAATTATTTTTGTACCTACATAGTTTGATGGTACATTACACACACACATACATACATACATACATACATACATTCATACATTCATATTTATGTAAATAAATTACAGCCGATCGACGAGTAAGAGGGATTTCAGACCAGAGTGATAAATAATTCGTTAATTTAAGAGTTTCTTGTGATTTCTTTAAATACAGAAATATCCTTGAATCGATCATTCTCTCTTTTATCAAGGCTTTTACTCTTCGATCAAGTCGCGTCCGTGATAAATGATAAAATTAACTGAATAGCGAGCACGCGTTTGGCTTGTTATATTAAAATATATCCTAATGCTATCTTCTGTCTAGACTACTGTGTTATGTTCGATAAATAAATTGAGTGTCACAAGATTATAACAATAATAGTAATAATAATAATAATATTAATAATAATAGTAATAATAATAATAATAATAATAATAGTAATATTAATTATAGTAATCGTAATAATGGAAAAAAGAAGAAGAAGATTAAGATTAATATTAATAGCATTTAAGTTTTAAGAAGCGCAATTTATTATTATTATTATACATACATTTTATTATTATAGTAGATAGGGAATGAATAATTACACTATAATAGGAGAATCAAATATCTTATCTTATCTTATTTTATTTTATCTTGCTTTGCTTTTTCTTTCTTATACCCATGTTCAAACGATTAATTATCAGAAAACTATCAATCAGCAGCTCGTTGTTTTAGTTTTTTTTTTTTCTATTTTCTTCTTTTATTAATATTAGCTAGTTATGTGCATTTCTTCAGTATGCTTTGAGCTAAAGAGACATGATGGAGGATATATTCTACCATTACACATAACAACTAACTATACATATGTCTATAATAAAATGTCTAATTTGAACAGTAATGAATAATTCTATTATATTTGAAGTTTAGTTTAATCTTATGTGATTCTTATATATATTCACATTCACATTGAATTTTCTCTTTCTTTTTTTTTTCTTTTTTTTTTTCATTCTAAGCGCACTCAACTCGCAGATATATTTTATATAATAATACCATTTAGTATATTGATCCACGACAGAACCAAGACGCACTTGCATACTTCGAGTGGACAGTAAACATAGTATTTTACCGACTAGTTTAATCGTTTCAAAGAAAATCTGTCCTTTCATTTTGTTTCTTTAGTTTATTTCAGTCAATCTTCATTATTCTCATCGCCCTAAGCATTTACAGAAATAAAATAAGAAAGCAATAACTCATTGTCTCGCAACGAGGGTACTACATCTTTAGTCGCTCTAATTTTAATTCTAATTCCATTTATATAATTCGAATTCTGAATTTCGTTTTTCTTTTCCTCTTTAAAGACGCTTCTTCCGTTGATTACGGTATATATAAACATACTGTAATGTACTATAATATATTTTGCCGCTCAATGAGCTCTGCGGTTGTCAGAGCAGTATTTTGATGTGCACTAATATACGTATAGGAAAAAGGAAAGAAAAAAAAAAACAATATTATATTGGTTTTTATTAATAATATTGTGTGGTAAATGAGAATGAAAATGATCTTAGAGAAAAATGAGAGATAGAGAGAGAGAGAGAAAGATAGATAGATAGATAGATAGATCGATCGATAGAGGTATAGAGAGTTTTAGGAAAAACTAATAGAAAAAGAATACTGGAAAGTAAGGAAAAGAGAATGACTATAAAATTATCACTGCACACATAGACGATGAATATGCTATTATTATACACGTAATATACATACATACATTTAAATATGTAAATAAATATAATAATCATTAGTACAATTAGTCTGTACGTGTACGCGTATGCAGGGTGAATTCCTAACGTCCGTCTGCTAAGAGTCGTGTTGAGTTGGCCAAGAGTCGAAATCGGCAATTGTTGAGTGGTTACAGAGTCCTTGATTGGCTGTCTCGTAACAAACAATCGCCGATTTCGACTCTCGGCCACCTCAACACGACTCTTAGCAGGCGGCGTAGGAATTCACCCTGTATGTAGATGCACATACACATACAATTATTGACAAGAAAAGAAAAAAAAAGTATATAGGTATATCGTGTGCCCCACCCGAGTGGCCCTGAATTCGGTATTTTTCACTCCTATTTTTTATCCCGTTCTATTTTGAGTGATTTGGTTTTTTTTTTTCTTCCGTTTTGTTATCCTATTCAGGCTGCTCGGTATACGCATACGTAGACGTGTGGATGTGAGTGATAGGGAGAAAAAGTAAGAAAGAAAGAAAGAATAAAAGAAAGAAAGAAAAAAAGAATGAAAAAGAGAAGAATAGAAGGACAGAAAAGAAAGAGAGGGAGAGGGAATTAGAGAGATATTAATTGATAATTAGATCGATATATTAATATTATTATATATAAATATAAAACACACATGATAGATATAGATATAAAATTTATATTATTATTATTACTATGGCGATATATATATATATATATATATATGTATACAAATATATATACATATATTTAAAAAAAAAATGCAAAAAAATAATAATAATTTCAAACTCTGATATAGTATATATATTATATAGAAATACCTGTAGCTGCTGTACACGCAGTGGACATATATAATAGCGTTACTCAATGCACTTCAAAAAAAAAAACGTTATATTTATTTTTATTTTTTTTCTTCCAATACGCGTACGTATAATGCCCGTCCCCAGCAAGCATTCGGAGATCGATTTGATTGTGAAAACCGTCTTTAGATATGCTTTAGTCAATTATTATTATTAATATTATTATCATTATCATTATCATTATTATTATTATTATTATTATTATTATTATTATTATTATTATTATTTAAAGAAACCTTATAGTATATTATTTAATAATTATATTATAGATTATATAGAAAGAAATCGGAATTAAGAAAAAGGAAAAAGAAAAGGAGAACCTTTGAGAAAAGAAAAGAATAGAAAAGAAAAGAAATAATTATTATATATATATATATAAAAAAAAAACGTTTCATCAATATAATTGAAGTGCACTAAATAACGCCCACTCGTTGCAGGATTATCAGGATTCTTACGATGGATAGTAGTATGAGAAAGATGACGAGTCGGTGTAAATTTGTTTTTTTTTTCATTTCATTGTCGGAAGATTTCTTCCATTTTTTTTTCGGTTCGTCTTTATTATTTTTTTTCATTGTTTTTTTTTTTTTTTTTTTTTTTGCTTTAAATCTGTAAGATTGAAAATTGAAAAAAAAGAAAAAAAAAAAAAAAATTAAAATATATTGAATATTTCTATACGTATACATATAAAAATTATTTTATTTGATAGTATTTAAACGTTTTTGTGATTATAGGACTCGTTATCTTTCTTCTATTCAAACGTTCGGTTATTAATTATTTAATGATTTTAAGGAGCGATACACATTAATAGTTTCTTATTAATAAATATTTTAAAACTGTCTTGTACATTGTGTAACAATTTATTTATTTAATTAATTAATTAATTAATTATTCATTTATTCATTTCGATTTTATATCAAATATATTACAAAAATGATCAATATCGGTATTTCAACTCAATATAACTGCACTGTACAGTTAAACTTTGAAATTGAAATCTCAATCAATTTTATCGGTCATTCGAGTATACTACTACGAACCTATATCTAATTTTCTTCGTATTTATGTCAGGCATGCATGATACTGTAATACTGCTTAATATGTGTTTACACCGCATACGCGCGGGCACAGCTTATTATCTAGTCGCTGTTTTTGCAATCCGAAAATATTCACCCGAAATTCTCCCGAATCTTGTTTTTATCTCTGTGTAATTTTATTGTGAATTTTATCAAATTTTCATCGATAATCAAACGAAATCTCATCAATTTCTATTCTAAATACATTAGAAATTGATAGATTTCAGTATATATTTTTATATTGTGAAACGTAGTCATTATCAGTGTTGGCCTAGTGTCGTATCGTGCGTTTTTAATCGCCTAAATCAATTTCGATCGATAGATCAGGCTGCGCGTAGTCCGTCCTTACACTCTATGGTACATAAATCATCATTTATACCTTAAAATTTACTACTGCATACTATACCCTTTGTTAGCAATGTCTTTGTTTTGTTATTTCAGCCCCATGGACCCATCCGTACCTCCCAAGCACGCAGTAGTGAGGTACGTTGCCACGGATCATAATCCATAAACAAAAGAGGTCGTACGTTCGCTTTACCCAATTCATTGAGTAGTTTTAACGCAAAAGCATGCTGCGGAGAAACATGTTTGTATGTGTATTACATCGAAAACCCCCCTTCTCAAGATATTTACAAAAAGACTCTTGTTGGAAGGACGTGTGTTACAAAGCATATGTAATAATTGTGTGTGTAATAGGCTGGCTTTTAAGGTGTTTGTTTCCTTGCAGTGGTGCAACCACTAATGACGAGCAGGTAAAACCACGTAGTCTTCGTTTCACATGGAGCATGAGGACGACCAGCAGTCGGGACCCGAACGAAATCATGTCAGAGATACGCAAGGTATGAATACGATTGTTGTCATTGTAAAGTAGATATCTGTTACCCAATCATAGTGATAACAGGGAAGTTGCGTCATCCTATTTTTCCATTCCCTTCTATGAATTCATCGCTACCCGAGGAACTAAGTCGACTCTTTGAAATAACGTGTTTGAATTCTCGCGCTGAAACGCGAGGTTTAAATTACCCGCGCGTGACGTCACTCGCCGCCATATTGCGCCCGCGCGTTACCAGTCGGAACCTGCCGGTAACGTTGTTCGACGACTAGTGCGACGGCGTATCTTTGTTTGTATATAGTTTATCGCGGTCACCTCGGACGTATTTGTCTCTCGATGTGATTGTGTTTTGATAAAAATATGACATCAATAGAACCGATCGACTTCCCTGTTACAAACCGCGTTAGTATTGCCGCGCGAAGTGCTTGACTCATCCGTGAATGTTTGTTATATATTTGAATATGAATACGTAGTGTTAAAGCCGGTTGATAATGATAAAATGAATATCGGCGAACAGTTAGAAATTGTTGGCATTGGTTTTTGGTACACCGCTTAATAAGGTGGTAATATAGGTGCTGGATGCGAATAAGTGCCAGTACGAGCAGAGAGAGAGATTTCTACTGCTATGTGCCCACGGCGACGCCGCAACTGACAGTCAAGTACAGTGGGAGATCGAGGTCTGCAAGCTTCCGCGTTTGTCCCTTAACGGCGTGAGGTTCAAACGCATATCCGGTACTTCAATTGGCTTCAAGAACATCGCTAGTAAGATTGCGAACGAGCTTAAACTGTGACTGCCGGCAAACGGCGCCAACGATACCGGCGCCAACCCATAACCCACTCGAGATATCCTCTGCCATAATAATATATTAATAAATTCAGACGATTATTATTCATACTTCTTCTGGGGATCGGCAACCGACGAGGAAGAAATATTCGTATAAATTTATTATATTACGGAACGTATTATTATTATTATTATCCTTACCCGCGACAATTAACAAATTCTTTCTCCTCCTGTATGTCTTTATTCGTAATTATGACACAGAGAGAGAGAGATAGAGAGAAAAAGAGAAAGAGAGAGGGAGGGAAAGAGAGAGAGAGTTATGAAGTGTCACATCATTCTCATATACATCACTCTCTCCGTCTCTCTCTCTCTCTCTCTTGTTTTTCTACGACGTATCGTAAAGAGAGAGGACTTCCTAATGGCCTTGCAATTGAATAATAGACACCTGTGATTCGAACCGCAGTTTGATATGTTCGTTATCCTAATACTCCGAGTGCCAAATGGACAAATAATGCGATTAAAGGGAGAAAAAAACACAAAAAAAAAAAAAAAACAAAGAAAAGAAATGATAAAAGAAAGAAAGAAACAAATAAACGACTAGTGATCAAGTCTGTGGGAGAGCGCGAGTTTTACGAGTAACGTAACAATATTAAAACGACTGATCGACCCAATATTATATTAAAGAAATAAAAAAAAAAAAAGAAAAGAGAAAACCACGTAAGCCCGCGCGCCGATTATAAATATACATATTATAATACAATATAATGCGATTCTAATATCTTCGCAATATTATTTATCGGACTCGATTATTAATACATGCATACATATATAGTATACACATATATGTATACATATATATGTGTGTGTGTGTATATATATATACTGAAAACCGTATTCTAAAACATTTAGTAAATAACATATTGCATAATTAATATGAATAATTAATTAATTAATCGATCAATTAATTAAGTAATAAAATAAATAGTTGAATATTCGCGCGGTATAATATTATATTTATTCGCGATTATTCCTTTTCGAATGTATTTTCTTTTCTTTTTTTTTTCTTTCTTGCCTTTTCTTTCTCCCAGTTTTTTTTTTTTTTTTTTAAATTTTTTTCTTTTTTTTTTTCTATCGAGTCATTATGTCCGAGAAATTCGATATGGTGGTCGGGGAATTTGGGGTGTAGAATCATAATCATCGTTTATCGTCATCATCCTCATCATCATCGTCATCTTCGATATACATATATAATATATATATATATCTATATATATATATATATATATATTATATATAGAAATAGAAGAAAAAAAACATACACGAATATACACAATACATACATACATACATACATACAAATGCATAGTATATATCTATTATTTCATAAACGATTTAGAAATGAAATTTGTTTATTATTATTATAAACCATTTACCCGCTTTCTCTTAATTTTATTTTCTATTTACAATTATTATTATTATTATCCTTATTATCATTATTAATATTATTGATATTGATTATAAGTTCAGAATATAAATAATTACATACACACGTGAATATTACATGAGAATACAACAGAGAATTATTATATAGAGACTAGATAATTAATAAACTAATATTATTATTATTATTATTATTATTATTATAATTATATGATCATTATTGAGATTAATGATCTATCGTCTTCACACCAGAAAATTTAGTGTGTAAATACCATAAATACCATACATACATAAATAATTAAATAATTAAGTAAATAAATGAATAAATAAATAAATAAATGAATGAATGAGTGAATAAATAAGTAAACATATTAATGAATGAATATATTGGATAGATCGAAGTAAAACTATATTATATATGCTGTGTTTAGAAGAGAAGGAAGAAGATAAAAACGAGAAAAAAAAAAGAAAGAAAGAGAGAAAGGAGAAAACAACAAACTATATTACTGTGCATCTTAATACTAACAAGATCTGCTATTTTTACCAAGGATATAGGTATAATGATGATAATAATAAATGTAGGGTATTATTATTGAATTCAGTCAGACCTTTATGATGATGTGTGTGTATAATTTTTAAATATTTGATTTACTGTATTTAATTGAATATTATTTTACTCATTTCATATCATAACGTAATCGTAATCCTAATCGTAATCGTAATCGTAATAGTAATAGTAATAGCAATCGTAACTGTAATTATAATCGCGTCTCATCGATTATTAAATTTATCTAGAATAAACAGAGGAAGAAGAAGAAAAAATAAAAAATAAATAAATAAAATAACGAAAAGGTAAAAGAAATTTGAAAAATATAAGAAATGAAAAGTAAAAGGAGAACAAATGAACAGAAAGATAGAGATGGAGGCAAGGCGCTGATTCTCAGCCCATTTTTGTCATCTTTTTAATAAAATGGAAAAAAAAAGTAGATCTGTAACAGTCGATAATAGTACTTTATGTTGAAAATTCAGAATCAAGGGCCACGATGTATATATATTTATATATATTAATTAATTAATCAATAATTATTCTAGTATAAATATTACAGTTGCAGGACTAACGGTGTCGTTTTAACATTTCTTTTCTTTTCTTTTCTATTATCCTCCTCTGTTTTGTCATCAATTTTTTCGTCGCGCTTGAGTAAAAAAAAAAAAAAAAAAAAATATTAAGGAAGAATGAAGAGAAAAAAAATAACAATTCATAGAAATTTACTGGACGTTACGAAATATTTTTTTTTTAAATATATACTATTGTGTCGTATATATTTATAGTATGTACATTACATCGCATTATTACATTATATTAATTAACTAACTACCAACTTTACTACCAGTATATAGTTATACGCATGTATTAATAATTTATTCAAACAGATGCGCTTTCTTCTATCCTACATCTCTGTTCATTTCTTTTTTTCTTCTTTTTTCTTATCTGTTTTACATTTCTTTTTTCTTTCCTCTCTTCACTAACCACAGCCCCTCTCTTTCCCTATTCCTATCCACCGTCGTGGATGGCAATACGAAGAAATTGGATAATTAAAATTTTTAACGACTGTAACGAATAATAATACATACATAAATACATACATACATATATACATATAAAAGAGAAAAAACCATTCACTACTGTTCTGGTTGTACAAACTGTTTCGTACATAAATTACACACATAAATACGTACGTATTATAACAGGTAATGGATATAGGTATGGTAAAATATATTAGTAATAAACAAGATTAATAATAATGATTTGTGTTATTATTATCATTATCATTATTATTATTCTACTATATTCCAGGATTTTGTATTTTGTATTTTGTATTTTGTATATCTATTTTAATTTCCCATTTCTCTGCTATATCTATCTCTTTATAGTATAATACATACATTTTTATCTATATGAATGAGAACAACGCGTACGAGGCGTAGGGACTTATTTATAACTTACGATAAACAATACAATAAATAATTTTTTTTAAATTATTTATGTATAAAGCTATGCTTGCCGATGATGAGCCTTATTATAAATTCACGATGAATAGTCAAATATCAGAAAAACAAATGAAAAAACGAAAGCCAAAAGACGAAAGACGAATGAAAAGTAGAAGGGAATAACGAAACAGAAAAACTGTTTGAAATAACACGAAACGATATTAGTTGATTAATAATTTTCAAATCATAAGTACCGGTGTTCAATTATACACTACATCGATCGAGCATCAATATTCAAATCATACATATATACCTATATACCTATTGTATAGTTATAACGACTATGGCGTTATGATTTAACTATTGTTAACCGACAATCTTTCCTCCGCAGTTGTTATAACAATAATATAATATTATATACATATAATAGTAGAGAATACACCTAATGATAGTAATTATTATCATCATCATTATCATCGTTATTATTATGATTATTATTATTATTATTATTACTACTACTACTGTAATAAGATTAAGGATCCTCGTAGAGTTAATAGTTAATCCATATAATATAAAATTATAGGTAGATAATTGCGATTATATTATATAATATAATATAATATAATGTAATCAAGATGAGAAAAGAAAAAAAAAAAAAATGAAAAAATGATGAAAAAAAAAAGAAAAAAAGAAAATGAAGACCCTCTGCTCGCTTGCTTTAACAATATTAATTAACGTGAATGTATAAATTAATGGTTAATACTTAAAAAAAAAAAAGAATTAAAAATTGAAAATTGAGACGAAAGAACGATGGAGAAAGGAGGATGGGAAAAGAGACGTGAAAACAAAAACGTACAGAAAAACAAACAAGAAAACTAATAACAAGGGATATAAAGTACTATAAGCTAAGATACCCTCATTACTTTTTAACAATATATATGTATATGTATATATGTATGTATATATTATACACATAAATGTATATATATATATATATATATGTATAAAATGATGATTGAAACAATGGGTTGAATATAATTATTATTGCATATTATTATGATAATAATAATTGATTAATTAATAGTATGGCTGGGCGGACAACTTTGAGCTACCTGATATAAGTGAAACTTATACATAGAATGATACATGTATAGTATAGACGATTATTAAGTGACGCGATGGACCACACACAGGACAACACACACACATATACACAGGGAGAAATAGAAGAAAAAAAAAGCAAAGAACGAATGATTTAAAATTGTATAAGTACATATATATATATATATACACATAGTAATTTTTTCGAGAAAAAAAGACAAAAAAAAAGGAAAAAGAAGTAAATTTCTTTTCTCGCTGTTATTATAATTGTGGGGGTGTATTATTGCGTAACTGTGCCTATTATTTATTTAACTGTCATTGACTATTTCTCGTTATTAACAGCTGTTTATTATGAAAGAGGATTCATCCATAGGGAAGAAAGAACACAAATTCTCATACGTACTACATACGTTGAACTTACTCACAAAGAAATTCAAACCTGTAGATAGATAGATAGATAGATACTACTTCATACATATACATTACATAGGTACAGCTTTGCTAAGTGTTTTCTGGTGATCGGTATCTAGCAAAATGTAGCGATAAAGATTTGTAATAAAATGGTGACAATTATTGTTTCCCTATTTAAAAAATATTAGATATGATCCCCTGCGGTCAGTCAGTTGATATTATTAATTAAGATTGTCTTTTTCTTTTTCTTTTTTTTTTCAAATACGGTACGAATTAATGATTGAATCAGCTTTTTAATTTATCCATCATGGTTTTGTCTATGTAATTATAGCTCAGCTATTATTCAGGTTTTTTAAATCCGAATAGACTAATCATTGAACAGCTCGTGTTTTAAGCTCGGCAAGAATATTTTATTCCTCATTTAATAATTCGTACAATTGTTTGAAGAGCACGAATTTAAACCGATCTAGCTTAGCTCTCCTTATGTGAAATTCGAACTGCTTCTCATTTTTATTTTATTTTAACTAGATTATTTTTTATAGAAACGTGTTTCGATAGAAAACGAGAGATTGTAGATCATCTCAAGAACTTTAAATCTACAGTTTGCATCAGGTTTTAACAGATTTTCATTGAATAATTAAGAGGATTTTCATGATGTTTCACGGATTCTATCTGATATTTTGTAAATACTTTTACCAAGATTCAATTAATCTTAGCTATCTCTATAAGACTGCATGAATTTCGTAAATTTCGCCTTATCTTTCGATAGATTTCAATCTAGTTTTACATTCTTTGACTATCGGAAGATTAGCAAAGATGATTCTGAGCAATTTGCAGAATGATAAGAGCTTTGGGTGACTGGCTTCAGCAAGATGAAGAAGAAGAAGAAAAAGAAGAAGAAGAAAAGTCGGTTCATCGCATTCGCCACAAGGATCATCAGGTTCGTATGAAATGATAAGGAAATATTAGATCCAAATTTTATTCCTCCGTTTATTCAAATTCTTGATAGGGTATCCCTTTTTTAATTATAGGTAATTACAGGTGTTTGTATGAAAATATAAAATCCCGGTATGTGTATGATTTCACGATTATTTCATTCATTCGATATAGATGAGTAATAACCAGAGCTGTTCTCGGTTAGCACACTTTAATTCGTCAAACATTCTTCCGAATTTTAATTATAATTATTAATTTTATAGTCGTAATTAGCAAGTTAGGCGTCTAGAAAATTCAAACTGAATTCTGCGGCAAAAATAGTTCATCGATTCGACCGCGAGATGGTAATACCATTTGTCAACCCGTTGGCGCACTAGCCGGGTAAAAAGGAGCACTGACCTATGGTTAGAGCGCCTGTTACGGGGGCAATGGCCTCAGTTGCCGTCGTGGCGTCAATGGGTGCACGTGGGGGTTGCGTCAACGAGACACGACGAATATACTCTGAATGCAGTGAGATTATCAGAGTCCGAACATTTCTGTTCAGCAAAAATCACTGATCTCTATTAGTATAGAGATCAGTGGCAAAAATTGAGATTCTTGAACAAGTGCATATTGAACTCAGTCTTTATGAAATTATTATTGTAATACGAATGTGATACCTGATACAAATGATAACTCGTATACCAGGGACAAATCAAGATACTCGATCAATTTCCACGGGTATATCATTATTTTTAAGAAACAATTACGATTTACAAATTGTACATAGCTTTGACAATAAGTGATATTGTATTGATGCTACAGCAATAAATCCCCAGAAATTAAACAAGCTCGTTATCTTCCATTTTCCCCTCCTTGCGATTATTCTTTTCAAATTAGAATAGTAGAAAATTATGATTATTGAATTTTCAGCTACCTGAAAATTTCAGTACATCTCCTTGGGCCAGATGCTCTCCTGATACCAGTAGCAAAAATTGTCGATTAAAATAAAAATTTCACTAACTCCAAAGAACGCCAAAATTTCGGCGCCTTATTAGATGCAACTCATAAGCCAGTCTTGTGCTGCGGGTTGCATATCATCAGGCGCGATGAGTTTCCAACAAATTTCAGCACACCTCCTCGGGTCATATGTTCTCCTGATACCAGGAGCAAAAATTTTCGACTTAAAATTGGTCCAACTCCGAAAAAATGTCGGCACACCTCCTCGAGTCAGATGTTCTCCTGATACCGGGAGCGAAAATTTTCTACTTACAATGTTTCTAACTCCGAAAGCCACCAAAATTTCTGCGCCTGATTAGATGCAACTCCTAAGCCATTCTTGAACTGCGGGTTGCATATCATCGATGTTATCCGATATGTTCGATGTTACCGGCACATTTAGTTCAGCAGTTCAACCGCGAGATGGCGAAACCATGTGTCGCCCCGCTGGGACAACTTACCAGCAAGGAGCACTGACCTAAGGATAATAGCACCTGTCGCGGGGTCAGTGACCTCAGTGACCATTCTGGCGTCAATGAATACACATGAGGGTTGCGCTGACGAGACTTGATAGGAATATTTCGAACGCAGTGATATTCTAACACTCGTCTTTCTTTGTGAAATTGATTATATTAGGTAGGATATTGTTATAATACGGATGTATGTACTTTATTTTATGATAACTCGTATGCCACGAAGCAAATAAAGATACTCGATCCATCGCGATGGGTAACATATTCATTTTTAAGAAACAATTACAATTGAGGAATTGTACATAACTTTGACAATGAATAAGATTGTATCTATGCTGCAGCAATAAATTCCTACATATGTGAATGATCAATCGTTTCGTTATTTTCCACTTTTCCTTCCCTGCAATTATTTATTTCAAATAAGAAAAGTAAAAAACTAGATGTCATGCATTTTCAGCTACTTAAAATTGGTCCAACTCCGAGAAACGCTGGTATAAATGAATATATAGAAAGACGTGCATGAAGACACGCATGCGGGCCTATATCTATACACATATCCAAAATTTCGGAACACCTCCTCGGGTCAGATGTTCTCCTGATACCAGGAGCAAGAATTTTCCGACTTGAAATTTGTCTAACTCCGAAAAACGCTAGTATAAATAGATATACATATAGAAACGTGCATGAAGCCACGTACGCATGCCTATGTCTATACACATATCCAAAATTTCGAAACACCTCCTCGGGTCAGATGTTCTCCTGATACCAGGAGCAGAAAATTTTCGACTTAAAATTATTCTAACTCCGAAAAACGCTAGTATAAATGAATATATAGAAAGACGTGCATGAAGACGCGTATGAATGCCTATATCTATACACATATCCGAAATTTCGGAACACCTCCTCGGGTCAGATGTTCTCCTGATACCAGGAGCAAAAATTTTTAGACTTAAAATTTGTCTAACTCCGAAAAACGCTAGTACGAATAGATATATAGAGACGTGCATGAAGCCACGTATGAACACCTATATCTATACACATATCCAAAATTTCGAAACACCTCCTCGGGTCAGATGTTCTCCTGATACCAGGAGCAGAATTTTTCGACTTAAAATTTGTCTAACTCCAAAAAACGCTAGTATAAATAGATATACATATGAAGACGTGCATGAAGCCACGTACGCATGCCTATATCTATACACATTTCCGAAATTTCGGAACACCTCCTCGGGTCAGATGTTCTCCTGATACCAGGAGCAGAAATTTTTCGACTTAAAATGTGTCTAACTCCGAAAAACGCTAGTATAAATGAATATATATAGAAAGACGTGCATTAAGACACGTATGAATGCCTATATCTATACTCATATCCAAAATTTCGAAACACCTCCTCAGGTCAGATGTTCTCCTGATACCAGGAGCAGAAAATTTTCGACTTAAAATTATTCTAACTCTGAAAAACGCTAGTATAAATGAATATATAGAAAGACGTGCATGAAGACGCGTATGAATGCCTATATCTATACTCATATCCAAAATTTCGAAACACCTCCTCGGGTCAGATGTTCTCCTGATACCAGGAGCAAAAATTTTTAGACTTAAAATTTGTCTAACTCCGAAAAACGCTAGTACGAATAGATATATAGAGACGTGCATGAAGCCACGTATGAACACCTATATCTATACACATATCCAAAATTTCGAAACACCTCCTCGGGTCAGATGTTCTCCTGATACCAGGAGCAGAATTTTTCGACTTAAAATTTGTCTAACTCCGAAAAACGCTAGTATAAATAGATATACATATAGAAACGTGCATGAAGCCACGTACGCATGCCTATATCTATACACATTTCCGAAATTTCGGAACACCTCCTCGGGTCAGATGTTCTCCTGATACCAGGAGCAAGAATTTTCCGACTTGAAATTTGTCTAACTCCGAAAAACGCTAGTATAAATAGATATACATATAGAAACGTGCATGAAGCCACGTACGCATGCCTATGTCTATACACATATCCAAAATTTCGAAACACCTCCTCGGGTCAGATGTTCTCCTGATACCAGGAGCAGAAAATTTTCGACTTAAAATTATTCTAACTCCGAAAAACGCTAGTATAAATGAATATATAGAAAGACGTGCATGAAGACGCGTATGAATGCCTATATCTATACACATATCCGAAATTTCGGAACACCTCCTCGGGTCAGATGTTCTCCTGATACCAGGAGCAAAAATTTTTAGACTTAAAATTTGTCTAACTCCGAAAAACGCTAGTACGAATAGATATATAGAGACGTGCATGAAGCCACGTATGAACACCTATATCTATACACATATCCAAAATTTCGAAACACCTCCTCGGGTCAGATGTTCTCCTGATACCAGGAGCAGAATTTTTCGACTTAAAATTTGTCTAACTCCAAAAAACGCTAGTATAAATAGATATACATATGAAGACGTGCATGAAGCCACGTACGCATGCCTATATCTATACACATTTCCGAAATTTCGGAACACCTCCTCGGGTCAGATGTTCTCCTGATACCAGGAGCAGAAATTTTTCGACTTAAAATGTGTCTAACTCCGAAAAACGCTAGTATAAATGAATATATATAGAAAGACGTGCATTAAGACACGTATGAATGCCTATATCTATACTCATATCCAAAATTTCGAAACACCTCCTCAGGTCAGATGTTCTCCTGATACCAGGAGCAGAAAATTTTCGACTTAAAATTATTCTAACTCTGAAAAACGCTAGTATAAATGAATATATAGAAAGACGTGCATGAAGACGCGTATGAATGCCTATATCTATACTCATATCCAAAATTTCGAAACACCTCCTCGGGTCAGATGTTCTCCTGATACCAGGAGCAAAAATTTTTAGACTTAAAATTTGTCTAACTCCGAAAAACGCTAGTACGAATAGATATATAGAGACGTGCATGAAGCCACGTATGAACACCTATATCTATACACATATCCAAAATTTCGAAACACCTCCTCGGGTCAGATGTTCTCCTGATACCAGGAGCAGAATTTTTCGACTTAAAATTTGTCTAACTCCAAAAAACGCTAGTATAAATAGATATACATATGAAGACGTGCATGAAGCCACGTACGCATGCCTATATCTATACACATTTCCGAAATTTCGGAACACCTCCTCGGGTCAGATGTTCTCCTGATACCAGGAGCAGAAATTTTTCGACTTAAAATGTGTCTAACTCCGAAAAACGCTAGTATAAATGAATATATATAGAAAGACGTGCATTAAGACACGTATGAATGCCTATATCTATACTCATATCCAAAATTTCGAAACACCTCCTCAGGTCAGATGTTCTCCTGATACCAGGAGCAGAAAATTTTCGACTTAAAATTATTCTAACTCTGAAAAACGCTAGTATAAATGAATATATAGAAAGACGTGCATGAAGACGCGTATGAATGCCTATATCTATACTCATATCCAAAATTTCGAAACACCTCCTCGGGTCAGATGTTCTCCTGATACCAGGAGCAGAATTTTTCGACTTAAAATTTGTCTAACTCCAAAAAATGCTAGTATAAATAGATATACATATGAAGACATGCATGAAGCCAGGTACGCATGCCTATATCTATACACATTTCCGAAATTTCGGAACACCTCCTCGGGTCAGATGTTCTCCTGATACCAGGAGCAGAAAATTTTCGACTTAAAATTATTCTAACTCCGAAAAACGCTAGTATAAATGAATATATAGAAAGACGTGCATGAAGACGCGTATGAATGCCTATATCTATACACATATCCGAAATTTCGGAACACCTCCTCGGGTCAGATGTTCTCCTGATACCAGGAGCAAAAATTTTTAGACTTAAAATTTGTCTAACTCCGAAAAACGCTAGTACGAATAGATATATAGAGACGTGCATGAAGCCACGTATGAACACCTATATCTATACACATATCCAAAATTTCGAAACACCTCCTCGGGTCAGATGTTCTCCTGATACCAGGAGCAGAATTTTTCGACTTAAAATTTGTCTAACTCCAAAAAACGCTAGTATAAATAGATATACATATGAAGACGTGCATGAAGCCACGTACGCATGCCTATATCTATACACATTTCCGAAATTTCGGAACACCTCCTCAGGTCAGATGTTCTCCTGATACCAGGAGCAGAAAATTTTCGACTTAAAATTATTCTAACTCCGAAAAACGCTAGTATAAATGAATATATAGAAAGACGTGCATGAAGACGCGTATGAATGCCTATATCTATACTCATATCCAAAATTTCGAAACACCTCCTCGGGTCAGATGTTCTCCTGATACCAGGAGCAGAATTTTTCGACTTAAAATTTGTCTAACTCCAAAAAACGCTAGTATAAATAGATATACATATGGAGACATGCATGAAGCCAGGTACGCATGGCTATATCTATACACATTTCCGAAATTTTGGAACACCTCCTCGGGTCAGATGTTCTCCTGATACCAGGAGCAAAAATTTTTAGACTTAAAATTTGTCTAACTCCGCAAAACGCTAGTACGAATAGATATATAGAGACGTGCATGAAGCCACGTATGAACACCTATATCTATACACATATCCAAAATTTCGAAACACCTCCTCGGGTCAGATGTTCTCCTGATACCAGGAGCAAAAATTTTCGACTTAAAATTTGTCTAACTCCGAAAAATGACAAAATTTTGGCGCCTTATTGTATGCAACTTGTAAGCCAGGTGTGTACTGCAGATTGCATATCATCAGGCGCAATAAATTTTCCAAAAATTTCAGCATACCTCCTCAAGTCGGACATATTTTTTTTCTAATGATTTCTAGATCAGTACACCTTTATAAATTGAATCTAATGCATATAGAATTCACCTGCTGCTTATAAGATACCTGCAATGAAGAGTCGTCGGCAGGGGGGAGTGGAAAATAACAAAACAATTGATTAATAATATACCTTGGAATTTATTGTTGCAGAATCGATACAATATTACTAATGAAGGAAGTTATGTACAATTTGTAAATTGTATACATCACTGACAATGTTGCTGCGTTCGGAGCATTTCTATCAAGTCTCGTTGACACAACTCCCATACATACCCTATGACGCCACGAATGCCACTGACCCTATTACAGGTGCTCCTACCCTAAGCCAGTGCTCCTCCTTACCCGGCTAGTCGCTCTGCGAGATGGTGATACCATTTGCCATCTCGTGTGCCAATTAGGAGATTTCTGACTTACCGAACGGATGGCAGCAACAATATTATGGTACCGAAATGAGGAATCGCTTTTGCCGTATGATCGGGCGGGAAGCGATTCGAATTCTCTATATCTCCGAACTTACTTATTACCGCTACAGAATTATTAATTATAATAATTAGAAAACATTATCTGCATAAAAAAGCTCTGCTATTAATGCCTTAAGTTGTATAAGCTATCAGAAGTACAAATAACCAGGCTAATAGATTATCTTATTAGATGTCTATTAATCATACACATATAAAGATTAGCTGTAATAAAATAAACAATCGTAACAAACATGTAATTTCTTTTTCTTTCATTTCCTCTCAAATTTCTTTATTTATACCATATATATGTATATGAATCATAAATAGACGCCGGTTCATATTCATAATTATTCATTCCTCTTTACTTCAGGATTTTATAAATAAATCCTTCGTTCTTCACTTTATCATCATCCCTTTCTTTCTCTTTCTCTTTCTCCCTCTCCAGTAGTATAATCGCGATGAGCTCAAAGTCCAACACACCATGCAGCAGTCATCGTTGTTATTCTTGTGCAAGTTGTATATCAGCGCTGCATCCTTATTATTATTATTTCTCTCCAACGTTTTTTTTTAATAATTAATAATAATAATAATAATAATAATAATAATAATAATAATAATCAATAATTAATAATTAATATTACTCGATATATAATAGATAATAATTGTAATATTTATAATATATATTATTTTACACTTATTGATTTACGATTTATTCATTTTATTTATTTATTATTAATTATTTATTTGTTTATTTATTTATTCATTCACTATATGCGTATGTATGTATATAATAATAATAATAATAATATAATATAATAATGAATAATTTTATTTAAGCTCCGTTCCTAATCATCTCACAATACCTACGTATGCCAAATACAATAAAGTACGGGCATACAAATTACTCGATTTCTCCCTGTGTAATTGTTTTTTTTTTTCCCCTTTTGTTATTTTGTTTTCCTACGGAGCTGCGGCATAATATCTATTATTATAGTTATTACATTACATTCAATTGAATTCAATATTACTTTATTTTTATTATGTATTTATCGCTTATTTACATTTCCCGCAAAAAACAGAGCTGGTCCTCTAATATTTAGGTTTTATAGTGTTATTACTATAAGGAACTTGCCCGACCGTCAAGTTCCAAATAATATTCCAATCAAACTCTTATTATTGCCTCATTCTCAATTTGCTTTTATTATTTTAATTTTATTATGTTATTCACCATTTATAACTACCGTCATTATGACACCCTACGATAGAAGATCTGAAACAATACAAGAAAAAAACAAACCAATATATATGTATATATATTCATTCAAATATAATCATCACTCCTCTCATGAACCAATTATTTGAACAATATATCCAGGGAGATATTAAAAAGCAATTAAGCAGCGTTGCCTTTCTAAGAATGTAATAATAATAATAATAAAAAGCCTGAATTTCAAACTAATGAATAAAAATTCAACAATGTTTTAAACACCCCGATCATCAATTCCCCCACCTATTTATTACCTGGTACTTGATTGTTGTCCTGCGTGGTTGTTTTATTGTTCCCAAAGGTATCCTGCATGAACGGGTTGGTATCGTTAGCGTTTGTAGTAGCCGGTGTGAACGGGTTTGCCAAAGGATTGAACGCTATAGCCGTTGGATTAAGATTGGAGTTGATAGTGTCCTCGTTAGTCTGTAGTTTCGGCTGTGTAGTAGAATTCAGCTCCAGTATCTGACCGCTAATTGGGGTATTGGTCATCTGTGTAATAGCGTCGAATTCCGAGAGGTCTAACAGGTTGTTCGTCGCGTTGTTTTGCTTGCTACAAATACAAAAATCACCAAACCAAAGAGATAACACAGCGGTAAAGAAAACTCTTTCAACAGACAAAGAAAAATCAAAATAAAAGCTAAATACCTACTACCTAGGATTTATCTCTATGTGTATACGTATACAAAAGCAGCCTATTTATCATTGAATAACTGCGATATATACTTTAAAGTGAAGAAATTTCATTCAAATAATCCTATTATCTAGTTTAATAGTTAAGCTAACGACTATGTAAAACGCGTTTATATTTGCCAAAAAGCTTATTCGTCATAGTTAATTCATAGGCAGCATGCAGTCAGCAATAATATTATCTAAGTATGTGGTAGTAATATACTAAGTTCAGGTATTCTAGTTAGGATAATAATACATGGCAAAAGTAGACAGCGGCCAATAAGTTGACAGAATCTAAACGCAGGTGATTAATGAGTTGATTAAATAACTAATTTACAACGGAGTTACGAACACAGAGGATTAAGACGGGGTCATTATACAACGAGTAGATATTAGTACAAGCGTTTCTTTTCTTTCTTGAATATCTATGAAGATCATTACACACAGTAGCTTTCTTTAAAAAGAGCATGCGTCACCTCTGATCTTAAGAAAATAATCTTCAATACTTTGAGACGATTTGAAAACCTGCGATTTGAAAACCTGCTCAAGATCAGAGGCTTGAATTATCATTTTGTTGAGGGCGATTATTAGTCTAAAGGATAGAAATTCCAGACTGAGGAAAACGATTAAGAAGAGAACTAACTGCGAATAAATATTCGAGTTTAGTAAATATGAAAAGCTGTGGGTACCTGAAGAGCTTAAGCTTAGTATCTCGTCTTAATCGAGGTCTTCTAGTCTAAAACTAACGAAATTATGTACAAAATATGCGTTTAGATGATTCAGAACGTTTATGCTATTCATCGTAATGTTTTTTTTTCTTCTTCTCTTTTTTCTTTACATTATGTACACTGAAATGTTTTTCTTCCACTGTAAATATTTTCGTTTTAGATTTAGTTAATTTAATGTTCTCAGTTTCGTTCAACTTCTTTTTTTTCAATAATTTTGGATGTATATTTTTTTTTTCGTTTCTCTTGTTTTACTGACTGTTTCCTTTTTTTTCCTCATCGTTCTCATTATTCTTTCTCTTTCGAAACTTTGTATTTAATAATAATTATTATTTTCATATCATCTGCATAATTCCTACCTACAATTATTTAATAGAGCAATCTTAAATAACAAAATATACACAATTAATTATTACGCATACTATAATGCTGCTGTTGCGGGGGGCTGGGGCAAAGGGTCTTCCACTTTGACAATAATCAATCAATGAATAGATAGATAGTTAATTAATTAATAATATAATCAATAATATTTATAGACGTATGTATGTATGTATACGTAGGTATTTTATAACATAGCAATCGTTTTCTTTTAAATTTTGCGTTTTCTTTTTTTTTTCAATGGCTATAGTTAGTTTATTAGATTATTTATTATAGACTTAATACTATCGTCCATATACTGTTTATTAGATCATCGAAATTATCGTTATTTATAGTCGTTAGAGGCGACGTACAGACCCTGAATCAATCATTCAATGTTAGAGGACATTGAGCTCTAAATAATCCCAGAAGTTCGATTGAAGAAGCTCGAGTTTAACTGTTTAAGGTATCTACGTCCACCGCTCAATTTATTAACATCATATCATGCACGTCGATGATTCATCGATAGATCAATCAACGGTCAACTATTGTTCTGGCTACTTTTGCGATGTATATTAATAGTCTGAATAGAAATACCCATTATATATGATAATAAGAAATAAACCGATTAAAATTTATAGAGATTTGATACTATTTATGCAGTTATTCAATATGTGTATTGATTTTAATTAATAGGCAGTATCGCGGTGCAATTATCTCACTCTCTTTCTATCTTCCTTTAATCAATTCATTAAGTAATGATAACAATAGATATTGTAAAGAGACGAAATAAATTACCTATTTAAATATTACAAATATTTTACCAATAAATATCGTGTTCAAATTTAAACGCATAATAGATAAATAGATGGACACACGTTATTGCATGTACGCTGACCGATTAATTTTTTTCCTTCCTTTCCTTCCTTTTTACAATTAGACAAAAAAACCTTATGATTAATAAATCTATCTATAACATAGTATACATCATTTCACATACACCTGGCTTTATTGTTCTTTATTTTGATCTCTTTAATGTATTTGAAAAAAAAAAAACGAAAATAAAATTCCAAACGATGGATCAATTTCTCTTTCTTTCAGCCATTATTCTCCTCATTTTATAATGTAATTCAACAACGATAATAAAAACCTGTCTAAGCTACGCGCAGCATTCGATAATTTCAAAAAACTATAAAGATAAATCCTTGATTTATTAAACTATGTGATAATAGATAACGAAAAACGCGATTATCGATTAATTTCAAACTAAAAGACTGCCGTTTATCATTAGTTTTCTTTCTCTAATCGCTCGGTTATTTATCTGTACATATAAATACATCGTCTTACAGTTAGTCCACCGGACTGTTAAATAGGAACGTGTAACATCGATTGAATAACTAAGAAAATCCGACAGGAGAATTCACCTATTATTCGTTATTTAAATTTACAGATTAAACCTCGCTGACCTTTTTCAGCTTTCACAGACGGATTTCGTCTTTCTTATAAACACCCGATCTTTTAGATTAAATAAAAGCGTAATACACGGTGAGCCAAGCTGCCAATACAAGTCTCAACGATGTAATACAAATCTGTCTCATTTTAGCCCGACCAAAGCTTAGCTGGATAAAAAATAAGCAATTAATGATCTTCGATTATACATTTGTATTGTTCTATACGCTGGATAAATTATACGCGGATAAATTACCATAGAGAAGTTGTACAATTGACCATATCGCTAGAACTGATGAATTTATTTAGTCTTTTTCGCCGTCTCTGATACCCATTTTTTCCAAAGTTGATGAGTTTTTAATCAATTTTTCACGTAAACATTGTGACATCATCGAATTACCCAACTTCTCTATCCCAAAATTCTCTCCTTTTCTTTCCTTTCTTTTCTTTTCTTTTCTTTTCTTATCTTTTTTCCCGCTTTATATACTTACACAGTAGCGTTGTCTAGTGCGATCGGTTCGTTCATCAGGCTATTAACGCCGTTATTCCCACGAAGTCCTGAGTGATTATTATGTCCGTTTATTTCTCCCTCCCCATTATTACCCTGGGCGTTATCTATAAGCATAGAGTTATTGGTGCCTCCGTTAACGCCGTTGCTATGTGTTGTTCCATTGCGTAGCAAAACGTCAGAAGTTTCAGTAGCGTCCGCCGTCGGAACATGTTCGATGTGAAGAGCCTGCTGTTCGCTAGCAATGAACTGCTGAGTAGCCTCGGATATAAGACTGGCAGTCATCACATCGCCGCCTTTTTCAATCGACAAATTCTTTCCCTCGTCCCCTGGACTCTCTTCTTTCAGTTTGTCCCCGTCACCGCCTTCGCCCTGATGGAAAAGCACCAAAAATTGATGATCGGAAGATACAGAGATCGACAAAAAGGCATTTTTCTAAGCAAATTATACCTTCGTTGGCGTATTTGGCTGGTTTTTTCCCCTGGTTCGAAGCATTATAGCTTCGACTCGCTTGCGTCTTGCAATTCTCTCTTCTTCCTCCTTTTTCAGACGCTCAGCCATCTCGATTCTTTGCCTGGGAACAGGATCACATATTAATTCACCAGTCTATTGGATAAAACGATCAGTTTAAATCAGCTTAAAAGATTTAAATTTATGAATAATTCGATTAGAAATTGTCTTTGATCGATTCAACTAACTTCTCGGCCTCTTCCCGCGCCTTTTTCTCGGCTTCTTCTTTCTCAAGCTTCTGTCGAGCCTCCTCTTCCCGTCTTTTACGGTCTTCTTCTTCCCTGCGTTGAGCTTCCTCGATGGCCAATCTCAGCCGCTGTTCTTCGGCTTGACGAGCCTCGCTGGCCAATCTCAGAGACTCTTCTTCGAGTCGTCGCTGCTCCTCTTCTTCAGCCCTCTGTCGTTCCTCTTCGAGCCTTTCTTCTTCCTCCTACAAGCGATAATAAAATGAATAAAATGTTTGTAAGACAAGAATCAATTATCCTCGATTAACTTACGAGTCTCTGCCTCTCTAGTTCCGCTTCACGCTCCGCTTGCTCTCGTGCGAGTCTCCGGCGTTCTGCCAGGGCAGCTTTAGCTTCTTCTTCCGTAGTTATTCTGGTTTTTGCGATCATCGAGGCTGTAAATATAGAGTCGAATTAGTTTAATCCTTGCTGAAACCTAAGGGCAGGTCAGACGGACCGAAAATATTCACCTGACATATCGAGGGGCTCCTCGTTGTCTCCTTCTGGCTTAAGTTCTGGCTCGGGAGATTTCTTGTCAGCCTTTTTATCCGGCTTTGCTGTCTGAGGAGTGGGAGCTTCTTTAGATTGATTCAATTCTTTTTCTTCCGGCTTGAATGCCTCTGGCAAAAGAATTGCAGTTTCTGGAATCAGAGCTCCTTGCGCCTCTGGAATCGTTACTTCGGCGTTTATTTCCGGACCGCTAGACTCCTGGTGTACCTGTAGAGATGTGAAAATGAGCTAAATAAATAGGAGTCTGATATTCTCTACCGTTCAAGACTTACTTCAATCTTTTCAGTTCCATGATCGAGCTTCTCTTCATGTTTCTCGTCGATCGTAGGATCGGATCCCTTGACGTCATCCGTTGTCTCATCCTGCTTGATGACTTCGAGTGAGTTTGTTTGTATGAGTGGTGGCTGCTCGGAGCCCGGACTCTGCAGAGGCGTAGCTCTGGGCGTAATTCTGGGCGAAGCTTTAGTGGACTTGATCAATTTGTCTATTGGCTTCTTGGCGTTTTCGATAACAGTTTGTTTCTGGATAGACGACGGTTTCTTTGGAGTGCTGTGAACCTTTGGCAGTGGCGGCTTTGAGTCTTTCGTGACTTTTAGATCCCCGATAAAGTCTAAAAGGGTATAAACGATCCTTGGAATTATTTCACACATCTTTTATCGGCTATTTTCTCTATATATTTACATGTGCAATGGCTCTGGTTTTGACGCAGCGTTAAAGCAATGTTTAGGATAAATAAAAAGACAGATAGATAGAAATAGAGTGGTAAAATAATGCCGAATGCTCTCGGTAATGGAATGGAAATAATAACTAAACTAGAAACTAGAAAGCCGTGCTCACTGTGTCGCTCTGTGACAGTAACACCGGTTCCGGCGATGGAAGCGGGACGTGGACGACGCGGGGTTGTCGTGCGAGGTCGCAGACTGACATTACTGCTCCCTATGCTGCTGCCACTCTGCTGACTCAACGAACTGTGGGGTCGCGACGGGCTGCTCGGAGTCACTTCCCCGCTGCGTATACCTAGACCGACCGATCTTAAGTCTTATTTCTCTGTCTGAATTTCAGTGTTATATGAAGATGTGTATTAAACGCATGTTTTCAGACTGTTTTGATATACTTTATATCTAATATGGGACCCAAAGAAGCGAAATTTTGTGCTCAAAGTCCGATTCCGAGGGACAGATTAAATTACTCGTTCTTTTTCGACTCAGGAAATGGTGTTTAAATACAATGGTATCTAATTCTGGCTACTAAAGGGGTGCAATTATTCTCGCTACTAATATATGGATGGATAATAGCAAATATAATATAATATAATACAGAGAGCTACTTGTGTATTTACAAAAAAATTTATAACGATACGTATACCAGCTGAAAATAATAAATGCTAATGAATAATGGTAAAAGATTACAACGATCGTTATCTTTCTGCCTTATGTGTGTAATAATTGTTATTTCCTCTGAATATTAGCAATATTCTTTCTAAAATTACTGAAACTGAATGTTTTGAATTTAATTTTAGGTAATTATCAGCCGTCCACCACCATAGCCGAGTGTAAGCTTATAAACGATTAAAATAAAGAAAGAAACAAAGAAAGAAAATTAATAAATAAATAAATCGAGAATGTAAAGAGTTAAAATAATGTTAAATTATGCATGAAATTATGTATACATATATATATACACACATATATATATATATTACAGTATATCTACTAATTTAGTTAGATATGTATAATAAATAGTTATAAATAATTATACAAATTGTGCATCTTACCGAATAGTAGAAGTAGTAGGAGTAGCATGTGATGGTAGTAGTAGTAGTAGCATGATACCTTCACCCAGCGTCACCGAAAGACTTAACTTTGTACTGTGATTAGGTGTGCGTCGGTAAGATGAAGAAGTTTTTTTTTTTCTCTCGAATATTAGAAGCTGATTTTTGTTAATAAATGAATGGATAGACAGTAATACTTACTTCATATTAATACCAAGAGTTAGACGCGTCTGTGTGCGATGCTGCGGGATGTTTAAAGCGTCGAGAAAAGATTTCACCAATTTATGTTCGAAGTTAGTTATCGATTATAAATTAGGAACGATGTTAATCTGCGGAAGATAGCTAGACCCAAGCTGTTTTATGTATATAAAATATTTCAAAGAATCGTCGCCATTTACCTTGCCGATCGCAAACTTCCCCAGAACGAAGAGTAGTTCAATTTTTGGATTTTAATAGAGGGAAACTAAAGCTTCTATGATTACTCTAAGACGGGAGTATTTTCAAAGTGTTTGTTCTCAAAGGATTCGATATTCCAGACAGTATATTGAGCATTTTCTACTTCAAGCCAAACATGGAGTGATAATTAATCGAGGGGCTACTGGGGAGGAGCTTTTTCGTGCTTTTTACGGACTCTATGATACGACGTGGAAAAAGACGCTCTGCATTTTGCCAAGATTGATATAAAATATTGACCGACGAATGAATATCTCTGAATCGCGACTTTTAAAATACTCCTTGGGACCATCGGGCTTACCTTGTTGCTGGGTTTGATGTTGTTGTTGATCGCGAGCCCTGCGTCTAAGTCTCTCTGCTCTGGTAGGTCGTTGATTTTGTACGGAGCCTGGCAAAGTGCCCATACTACGAGAATTATCGGAACGTTTAAGGGACTTTGTTCCGATAGAAGAAGAAGTAGTAGCAGCGGCAGTAGCGGCAGCAGCCAAGTGAGACATGCTGCGACTCATGCTAGAAGAAGCCCCCAACGGCTGGGTCTGCTGTTCAGCGAGTGTGCTAAGCTCGCTGGGCCGTTTTCTAGGCTGTGACAATTGGTCCAGCCTGGACATGGAGTAAGTCCTACCTGGAGATCGTGTGAAAGCCTTGGCACTGGAGCTTCTGCCAGTTGAGGGAGGGACGACGTCTCGTGGTGATGGTATCGTCGGCATAAGATCTGTGCGCCTTCTGTTCACTCTTAGGTAAGCCGAACCCGGAGTTCCCGGAGCTCCGCTGTCGCTGTCATCACCTGTAAATGGTCCTGCTTAAACTCTAGCCCAAGCTAAACCCTCAAATATCGATTAAAAACCTGGCATTTCATAAAAGGAAAGTAAAATTTACGCTTTGCAAATAGACGTGAAAACCAAGGAATGAATGATGATCATTTTTCTCATTGATTCGTCAACTCCGCATGCAGTTTTCTCTCTCATTGACGGGGTAGCGGACCTTTGTTGTTTATATTTTACTTTTTCATTCAAGATTCAAAGATTCAACGCGGCATTCTACCCCGTCGAAGAGATATTCTAAATAAAAACACACTCTCGTGCAATATTTCGATACAAACAATATCACATAGGCTGATTATTTTACGCAAGCTTGGACACTGATCGCTGGGGGGGGGATCGAGGAGATGAGTCACACAGAAATCGAGGAATAACTTAATACGGATCGTACAAACACATAATTTGATGCAAAAACGAGATGCACGAAGACAAATAAGTAGATAAGGAAGCGCGGTGTCGTCTGGTTGGGTAAAATTCGATATCTTGAATATTATTAGGCTTTTATCTGTTGTTAGAGTTCGTCTATACGTCATGCTTACGATACGTGTGCGTGTGTACGTGTCTAACAGAGTTATAGAGCTGATATGTTAAAGAGCCTGAATAACGAGACTCACGTGTGCGAGAGAATGAAAAAAAGGAAAGAAAAATAAAAAACGAAACCACTATGTAAGTTTTTTCTGATATATTGTGAGTAAATAAAATTCTGTCAACTATCCTTGAAGCACAGGCATCGCAAAGAGTTATCAGAACTCACCGCTGTTTGGGCGTTGAGTAATGACGTGTGGCCTAGAATCTCTACCTTGAAGAATTGCGGGCTTATGTTCGATGTCAAAGACGTCTGTAGTAGGAGGTAGAGAGAGGCTGGCTCTCTTTATTTTTGCAGGAGTTAAGGGAGGGTGGTCTGATCTAGAGTTCCAATTGAAAACCTCGTACATTGACGAGGACATTCGCATATCTGGAAATAAAACGTCGTATCCGCGGACTGATTATACTACTACGCGGCTGAACTGGCTCGGAACAACTTCTATCCTGGTTCGATAGTTTGAAACAAGAGGAAAAAGAACGGGGCTTGGATTTGGACGAAGGGAAAACAACAGCTAGGAACTATAATCGGAAATGATGTCCGCCGTCAGAGCTGGTAGAACGTCTTTGATATCTTAAAGTTTGTCATTTTTTAATTATCCTAATCGATTGGGGTGTGTGAATGAATATATATGCGGGATACTGAAGGGATGCTGAAATTAAACAAATGAATAATCCAGAATGTGTCTATCGACGGATAGAACTCAGGGGGAAAATATCGAAGACTGCACATAAAGATAAAAGGAGGAGTAAGTTACAATTGGCATCATGGTTCTATCAATGTGCTGTGAAAAAATCTATGTAGCTATATCCCATGCATAAATAAATAAACGAATGTAAAACCTATGTATTATCCACCTATTTACATGATGTTATGGAGTAAATAAAAACCAGATTTTCTAATAAACAAGCGATGTGCGACGTGTGAAAATCCCTAAATGACGCGTCTCTCCTCTCTTATATATTCGCTCGATCCGACGGATCTTAAGTCGAATAAGATCCGGGTAAATAAACTTCTCCCGTAGTTAGAGACTTTTTCCAATCAAAACATAATCGTGAACTTAGCAAACCAACCTTCGCCAGGTTTGCGGTCGAGTCCGCCGGCCGAAGTCGCTCTCTTCTTACTCCCGTCAAGTTCTCTCTCGGAAGATCGCCTGGTCAGCGGTTGGGCAGCTGTGAACATCATGACGTTTGTGGTCGAAGTTGCTCTCCGGGTACCCCAGAATGTCGAACCGCCCGTGTCCGCGGGTTCCAGCATCCTGGGGGTCGAGCTACCGAAGGCAAAGACTATGTGCGATCTTTCGTTTTTCTTCTTTGCTTCGATCCGAGCCTCTCTTTCCTGATTTTTCCGCAGGATGGCCTCCCGCCGCTCCCTTTCCGCCTCCCATATCAAACGCTTTCTTTCCTCGACCTGGTTCCGCCTAATCAATAACAAACTGGTCTCTTGTCTGGTCTGCCTGGTGTTTTTGTTCGTCGTTTCCTTACCTATCGTTGTCCCGTGACCTAAGCTCGTCGATTCTTTTCCGTCTTTCTTCCTCCCGTTGTTCTCTGAACCGCTGTGCCGCCAACGCCTGTTGTCTCAGCTCCTCGAGCTTGCGCTGTCGCTCTTCGTTCTGTCGGTCACGGACCAGCTTTACTCTATCCGTATCTTTGGCGCTCCCCGCCGACTCTCGCCCTAAAGAATGATACTTGATATGACTTCAACCGGAATACGATAACAAGGGATTCGTCCGGTCTGCTCCTCGGTCAGGCAAGCGAAATAAAGATTGCTAAAAGGCTGGACTAAGATGCTTTCGATAAATGGAATGACATTAACTCTGGATTGTTCTTACCTTGGAGATCGTAGGGTTGATCGCCGTCAAGGGAGTCTTCGTCGTAGAGGCTTCGACGCTTCACATCTGTAGATCATAAAATAAATCCAGGATCAGTATGGGTTGAAAATTGTACATTTTCATCATCGATCAACGCGTCTTAGCTCGTTCCAAGAGCTACGGAGTAGAAGATCGCGCTATTCAATAGAGAAAAGTCTCTTGGAACGATTTCCTCAAAAGTACACACAAGATGAGGAAGAATACCGCGTATCTTAGAACGAAGAGTTTTAGAAAATCGGCTCAGAGCATGAGAAAACCGCGACTCACCCTTAGTGAGAGAGTGGCGATTGTGTGCAGAGCTTGACCTCTGGTTTGCCTCCTCAGGAGCGGCTCCAGCTGCAAAAGAAGAACGAAAACGTTCGTCTTTTACAAAAACAGTGATAAAGATTGATTCGATTAAAAAACCTAGCGGAAAAGTCTTCACCAGAATTCGCAGCTAGGGTACGGGTATAGTTTTTGATCGAGTTATTTCCGCTCGTTTGGAGAGCCTCGTGGTATGGGTAGAGAAATTCAATTTCAATTCCCGTTTGTATGAGGGTAGACAAACGTCGGTCCAGCATAGCTACTGTGAATTTTCATCATTTTTACGATACCGGAGAGCTTTTAGCGTCGAAGCGATTAATCGCCGTTGATCGTCAGAGGTAAAAGCGACGAGTACGCTTCTCGATAGTAATTTGATATAAAGGTAATAGCGGCGGACGACAATTTCCGCATCTTTGACGAAAAACGTCGAGGGGAGATACCGACGTTCTAAAATCTCCTATAACGAATCCTGACGTTATTATATCGCCGATCTGAGCCCCGGTTCCCTCGCTCGTCGTTATCCGTCAGGAGAATAGAACGACAGGTGAAATAATGGCCACAGACGCGGAAAAAAACGCCTACGGATTTTATTTCGCGAGCGTTTTTTTGGGCTCGGGATTTTTTTTAGACGGTGTTTGGCCCCGGTTCCCTCGGGAACACGGAGGCAAGTCGGGCGGCCGATTCGTCGTCCCTGGGAGCTACAGGATCGGAGTAAGCCGTGGATATCAATAAAGCGTTCGGCTAGGACCTCCCCGCGGATGGGAGGCCTTTTTGGTGCCGGCTGAACCGAGGCCTAATATCAACGGCGGTATGAAACGGTCCGTGAATCAACCCTTCGCATAATTCGAACGCGGAGCCGGAGGAAAGAGGAAAGAAAAAAGAGTGAAGAGGGAAAAGGAATCGGGGGTGAGCCGACAGCCCGAAATGTCAAAGTTCGCCAAGTGCCTCGCGCCAGAGCCGGTCAATAGACCGGGACACTCCAGTATTCCTCTCTCCTCTCCCTTCTCTCCAGGCCAGCTGACACTGCGATAACACTTGCAGCTGAGAACCAGTTCATAAAACTGGGAAGAAGGGAGAGAATAAGGTTTATCGAGGACGGAGTGGAGCAGCGTAAACCGTTCCTCTCAAATCCTGTCATCATCAGATCTCCGGGCACGAGGGACATTCGCTTCTCCTCGTGTTAGGATCTTATTTATAGGGAACCGTGCCGTTAAAACGTTTCGAGTTTCGAGGTTCCCGAAACAAATTGAATAACCGTTAATTGACATGGCCTGAGGGAAGAGCTTTCCCTCTCTCCGTATCGGGATGGTAAAAGCGGTTCGGTTAGGCTGGGTGTCTCACCGGCGTAGTGGTGAGTATCACCGAGTCGAAGGAGCTTCCAATATCGATACTCGGCTCGAGTGGTTATATGCGCTATGATAAAACCGGGATAAGAAGAATTCCCCCGGAATTTCACCCTCTCCAAAGAACAAAAATAAGAAGAAGAAGAAGAAGAAAAAGGAGGAGGAAGAGAACCATCGAAGCATCACTAAAGGGAGAAGCCCTGATAGGAGCCGAGGTATAAAAGGCCGGAAAAAAAGAGTCCAAACTTTTTAGTTTCGCGACAATATTTCCCTGCCGGACATACGTGTGTGCGTGCGCGTGTAAGTCGAACTTTGGCTAATCATCGTGCTTTCAGAGAGCTTTAACGTGAGGCTTCCTTCCCCGCTTTGGACAGGATTCAGTCCTGGGGGTGGTTGAGTCTCCGCAGGTCCGTTTAACGGCTCGGAAAATCGTGGATCGAGGTGTAACGTCTAGGTTTCAAGATCACGTACATTTTTAACGAGATTCACTCCTTCTCTCGTGGCTCGAGGCCCAGTTTCCAGAGGCTTGACAGTGCCTTTGTGTCTACCTGTTGAATCGTCGTCGAGTGATGCTTCGGTGTGTAAAACTACGTGACAGACACCGATCGAACGGCACATAGAGTGTCGCCCCATGTTTTCTTCACAGGATATCCGACCCGGACCAAAATTTCCCTCCGTCCACTCCGGTCGAAAATTTCGCAAGCAAATCGCGACGAAATTCGGTTCATGGTTTCGACCAGGTGAACAGAGCGGAGAGGAATTAGAGCCTCGAGAGTAACCCATCGTCATCGCCATAAGAAGCTAAATCCATTGGACTCCACTCGAGCAAAAGTTTCTCAGTATCTAATCAGCGAGACGTTGCAGACTTAAGACCCGTCAGCAAATACACACTCGCACCGCTAATGCAGTTAGCGATATGCGCGCCTAATGTACACATCATAGTTTCGTAACGATATTAGTTTAGCGTTCATTAAACCTTCGTTACATGATCTAATCTAATGATCATATTTTTTTCGTTAATTATTTAGGTACCGGGCGACATTATCTAAGTTAAACATTCACGGCCGTGTCTCTCGCGCCGTTATCTCGAAAGGGAAAATAACCGGAGCGTCCTTGCTGGCCTCGTTGCTGTGGTCTTAAATCTGACGTGCACGATAGTGTCGGCAGGAGAGAATTTTTCAGTCAACGATTTCGGGCGGATTAGGAGAAATTTTTTTCCTTTTTTTTTGTATAACTCCAGAGGGTGTTCTCGGGGCGATATATCCGAGTAATGATCCGTTCATGCGACGCGTATGATTTATTCGTCGTCGGGAAGTAGGGTACAGCTGGCCTGATGAAATCGTGACAAAACGTGATAAAAGTAAGTCAAGTCAGTGCGACTGGGTGAAACCTGGTACGGAATAGCCCGCCCCTAAAAACCTCGGCCTAATTTAGTGAACTGAAGAGCGACCTGCGATGGGAGTTAGGTGTTGATCGTTAACGAGTATACGACCCCGTTCTTACTCCGTCGCATCGCTCTCCTTATCTGCGCAATTATTTCTGCCGTTTACCTTTCGATGTAATAGAAAAAAAATGAGAAAAGAAAAGAAAAGAGAAACAACGACCACCGGCGACGCCGTTTATTTATCCGTCCCACGAAAACGTATCCAGGGAATCCGAGTTTTCTCGAATTATTTTCTACCTCTCGTTTTTCACCCAGCAGTAATGAGCTTATTAATTTTCATGAATACGTATTTCCACTTTAACGCTGCGCCAGATACGTGACTATGATTCTTTTTTTTTTCTTTCATTTTCCACCGCTGCGGGGGATTTTTTCACCTTCGGCCTCTTTTTTTTCCGATTATTATTTTTATTTCTTATTTGTTTCAGAGGACGTTGGCTTTGTTTTCAATTTCTCTTTCCCTTTCTACTTCCTTTCCTCTTATTCTCTTCAACCATTCCGCTCTCCGCCCTCGTTAATTAAAGTCGCGGGTCTAAAAACGGGTCTGCACGATGCAAAATGATCGGTGGAATTTCCTGAGCTAAATTCAATTTCAGCATCCTGCAGCACCTTCGTTCTCTCGAGCTCCGCAGTCGCCTTGAGGCCACGGCGAAGTTTCGTATTCAGAAACCCTGCGGGTTCGTGTTCACCGAGTTAATTAACGAGCGCATTAAGTGTGGCCATTAAACCCGCGTTATCACCTCCCAGATGTTAGAAAAGAAGAATACACAACGTCATGTATCGCCCGCGAAACGCTCCTTCCACGTTACGCGGCTCGAGTGAATTTCTTCGTCAGGTTTCCTGCGGCTGAACGTTCACCAATTCTGACCTGAATGAACTCAGCCATTCCTTTCGGTATATCCAAGGAAACCTGATGATCCGGCTACTGCCAAATGAAACAATTTCCGATAAAAAAAGAGAGAAACTGACCAACCGCTGACCCTTCACCCGTTTACTTTGGCAACAGCACCTAATGGTTTTGGTACCGTGAACCCAAACAGAGAAACGGATGTCGGAGGTACTATTTACGCTCTTAGTGTAAATTCCCATCGCTAGAATGGAAGGATTTTATCTAATTCCTTAAACTGACGGAGTGTCATGGACTGACTGCTTCTCTGGTTCAAGGCAGATCGTTAATACCGAGCGGTTTACCGTTCCAGGTAATAAAGGACGGGGTTTAAACTCTCGGGGAGAAAACTGAACTGGCGCATATGCATCCGCATTGCCAGTGTCGAGGCACGACATCTCGACTTGCCAGTACCTACTCGCGTCCAATCTAGCGCACGAAACACTTTTGGATCCGGAGTGGACGTCGCACAGTGACACGCGCGTGCACTAGCGCACACGATGTGTACAAAGTAGATTCGTTGATCGGCAGACCGAAGGCCTGACGCGAACTTGATCGGATTGTACGTAACGATGGGGTACCTTCATCCTCCGAGGTAGAATCGTCAGTGGGCTCCGGAGAGGTTCCTGGCGACGCGTTTCCTCCGCGTGAGAGTACCTCGTGGCGGCCACGTTCCGGTGAAGAAGACAGGGTCCTTCGAGAATCCCTGTAGTCGTTCCCGGGTGATCTTCTTCCGGAAAAATCGGTCGGCGCGGCGGCCCTCCTTCTGCAGATCACGTTATCATAACTAATGGTTACGGCGGCACGTACCAGGGTGAAGAGTATTTCCTACAGTGGTACTCTCCTCCTTGAAAGGAAAGGGGATAGACTAAAGCGGAAGGATGAAGGAGAGTAGAACTGTAGGACCGAAACGTACTCCTTGGAGATTGTCGGCGCCGTGACGATCGGCATGTTCCTTTTCTGTCCGAGCTGTTCCTTGGTATCCGAGTTGAAATTGGTCGAGGTACGGGGTTGATTTTGAAATTGTGTGCTGACCGAGGACCGAGGACTCTCTTTGGCGGGAGAAGAGGGCGGCGAAGTCGGCGGCGACGGTGAGGGACTAGCTGACCGTCCGGAACTGTAGCATACCGCAGCCTTCCTGAGTGTCTCCCGGCACAACTCTGAGAACATGTCTTATCCCCCATGGCCGGGCCCAGAGGCCACCCACCTCACGCCTCAGTAGAGAACCGACGGAGTCAGGAGAATCTCACTCATAGTCGCGAAAAGGATCTATTGTCTTCTTCTCTGCGAAAATCCACTTTCCGAATCACCAAATGATCGTTAACACGATGAACCACTGAGGATCAGCGACGCGCCACATGGGATGATCGCGAGTCTCTCAAACCGAAACGATTGCACATGTGTCCTGGATCGGGAAGACCCAGTTTCTCGTTACTACGGTATGGACTGGGGATATTTCTTGGTCCTTTGGCCGTTGTTAGGCGGGAAAGAATGCCACCGAGTCGAAACGGGCCGGCGGATAAGTAGCGCGGTAAGGCGTCCTCGTGTTTGAGTGGTTTGACATGTCGTCCAGGAGTCGGGCGAGAGGGTGCGATCTCCGGGCGAGGACTGAGCACTGAATACTGAGGTTCGAGGTGCGCTGGACGCGGTGATACCCGATAGGGAACCACCTCCAGATGGAGGCACCGTCGCTTAGGGACGTCCCCCGACCTCCACGCGAACGACGCTGTTGCATCGATCAGTTGCGCGTGGAGGTTCGCAACGGCGGTTTTCAGCTGCTGCTGCTGCTACCACCACAAGCCCTCAGCCACCAGGTCGGACCTTCCTCTCTTCTGCGTGTAAATTTCGTACCCAACACCTCCGGATTTATGGTACTTTCGATTCCAGCACAGTATCGAATCCCGTGCTGGTTGAAGGGAAGATGAGAATTCCGCTATTCGGATTGTTTCGAAAACCGCTAACCCTCGACGGGACGATTCTTCCCATCGAATAGCCGCTTGGAAATGGTTAGGAGAAATTGAATCCCTCTAGCTATTGAATCCGAACGTTCAATTAGTCCCGCAAATCGTGTTCTCGACTGTTTCGAAAAAATCGATTGATTTCTTGATATAATTGCCGAAGATTAGTTCCGGCATTTGAGTGCCGTAATGGTGATTCTTCATCGTCTGTTGTACGTCTGTTCGAACGAGGAGTGGTTTCATTTAAATTCCTCTCACTCAAGGTCCGACCAACGGTGTAATTCTTTTTTAACTGCAGACCCAATTTGCCGTAGTCTTGACGATGACAAAAGGCTCCGTCTCGGAAATTGAAGGCTCCGGTTATAACGAGTAGTTTGAAAATAGAATTACCACAAAACGGCGACGTTTATGGAAGCGGAACTTTTTATTACGAGCCAGGAAAAAACCCTGGTACTTTTATAACTTCCTCAAACAGATGGAGGAGCAGCATCGGATTCTTAAACGTTTTGAGAACTATCGGTTCTAACTTTTCTCGATAAATTTTTCTCCCCTTTATTTTTTCTTCCCTCTAATCCCAGACACCCGCAGGTCTCAAACTGCACAGTCTTAAATCGCTCGGGGCTATCATACCTCAAGTGCTAACTAAAGCCGGGGCTTAGAACGGATCGATATCAGACAATGGAGGTGAGCCATGAGGGATGAGGGAAATGCGGTGGTGCGTTTAGTCCGATTCCAACTCGTCGGTATAACGTATTTGTATTAATTAATTTTCACGCCTCGAATATTACCTCGACTCGATTCACACCCCTTCCATCGTCCGTCTTCGTCCCCTGGACACATAATCCTTCGATAACGAAACATCCCTCGAAGACTGTGCCGAAAGCGTTTTCTAAAGACGTAGCAAGGCAAATCTCGCCTCAATTTCAAAAGGTCAAGTGCCAATTAAGCCAGGAGCCATTTTCCCAACGGCATGAGGATATCGCCGCTGGCCCATCACCCTTGGAGTCTTGAATTCTCGTGGACTCCTTGTTTCGTCGGTATAGACACACGTACCCCTAGGGTATCGGGTTTAGGTTCAGGGAGTCAGGATCAGTCGCATCATCGTCGTCGTCGAGCAGAATCTCGATTGCTTTGGGTAGTAAAAGAAGTGCCTACACTCGAGTCTATATTTAAGTCGAGAGTGTAGATATTGTATAAAAGAACAAGTCTCCTTCGTTCATAAAGTACATTCTCGAGTAGCGCTGTTCAATCGATAGAGTTAATGCCACAATGCGAGACCTTCGTCAATTGACGGTACCAGTTCGCGTCGAAGACCATATTGCAGTGCAGAGATTTCGGATTCCGCTTTCAATCCACGATTCTCCCCCTTTGGAAGTTCGCTTCCATTCAGCGCATCCATCTGTGCACCAGCTGAGTATAATATGCATGAAACGTTAGTCTATTTCCTTCCCCTGAATAAGAAGAAGAAGAAGAAGCATCGAACCGTGAAGCTGGATCAGGGCCAGGACAACATTTTGACGAGGATAATTTCGCCAGTGTTTCTTTGCTCTCTATTTTTTATAGGCCACTTTTTCCTCGGGCCCAAGCCGCCTCTTCGTTCCAGATGAAGGTGTGATTTTGACGTTAAGTAATGACACTCTCATCGTCGGTGTAACAAATGTGTTCCACTTTAAGCAGAGGATGGGATCTCCGAGCGTGTATACATTATACGAGAAAGAGACGAAGAAAAAGGTAGGAATAGAGACTAGGGAATGAGAGAAGGTAGAGCGCACTGGTAAGATGTGTTCCTTGCTCTAGCAGCCTCGGCAAACTTGACTTAAGTGCAGAACTTTTCATCCCGTTGGTGTTTACAGTCCTCGAAATCGATTCGCACGAGTGAATTCAAATCTAGTACCACCACCGACGTATGTGCATACATGTAGGAGTTATACGTGTAAAGGGGATCTCCCTCCGCCTCGGTAACTCTAGTTAATCTCACCCCCTCTTCTGCGGCTGCAGCTCTTTGTTTTTCTTGAAATGTCCTCCCCCTTATTTTCCCCAAACTTTCGACTGTACGCCGACTTCGGGGTGATCGCTCAATCCCAGAAGAGAAATAAGAGGAGTAAGAGGATTGGCCAGGGTCAAGTCTTCGGCTGATGAAGTAGGAGATTTGAAACCGGAAATATTGGAGTAGGAGGGGATGAATTTTTTCTGTACCGTCTGCAGGGGGTGATGATAAAAAGTATGAGCCGTGTATATCAGCGGCCAGAACTAGCGGAGATTTTCTACATGTAGTTCTCTCTTTTATGGATCTTTTTTTCTCTTAGTTCGAAGATAGATGGATAGACAGAGGCTAGGAATATACAGTTCCGAAGGGGCAGCCAGTTGGTAAGTTTCCAACCGCTTTCAAAGTGCTGATTTATCGTCGATAGGGTTTCGCGAACGCGTCTCCGCGCGCCTATTCCGTGTACTACGGAGCCTGCAAGGACCTAGGAAAAAGGTTTAATTTCCCTCACTACCCTGAACGGAAATAGAGAAACAAATGGAAGCCCGGAGTGAAGAGAAACCGAAGCTGACCAAGAAGATATCCCCGTTTCCTTCTCCATTCTATTACAGAACGTGATTCCTTTCGATTCATTTTTCACCACTAAATGGAACCCGGAACTCCCAGGAGGTGAATCCGTCATCTTCAAACCCGGCGATTGTCACGCGTTGAGAGTTTTTCTTTTAAACAAAAAGAAAACGAACAAATATCGTCGCGGTTTTGTTCGCCTTTTGCGAATTGGAATTGCCGAATGTAACCCATCGATCATTCGATCGCTGGACTTCGCGATTCTTCATCCGGCCATCGGGATGTTTGAATATGACGGTAACTCGCTGATGAGATGTGTAATAATCTCTCCGCGGACTGTTGAATTATGTCACGAATTTATAAGTAAGGTAGAGCTTTGACTAACCCGAACAAAGAACAATGCTCGGGGTATTAGATACAGGAATGAAAGACCGAGAGAGCGGAGGAGGATCTGGGTCTCTCCATTCAGTGGTTAAATTCAACTCTCGCGATCCGAATTCCGTATGGTCCCGCAAGCTCGGAGGTGGTTCCTTTCAGCAACGGGGATTCTCCGGGTTTAATATTCTCGCACCAGTATCTCAATTCCTTCGTCATCCTAGCCACCCTTTCCTCCCATGCAAATTTCCTCCGGCCCTTGGCAGAGAGAGAGAGAGAGAGAGAGCGAGAGTAGCGCTCGGTAACGGGTAAAATAATCAGGCGCCCAGACCGAGGGGAATGAAAGATGGATTATTTTTTTCCCATTTAGGATTTACCGATTCCGCAAAAAAAACAAAGAACACCCTAACTTCTACGAAAAACTGATCGACGCAGCCAGAAAGCATGCGAGAAGTGACAAAAGGAAACCTTGGCTTCGATCAGCACAACGAATACCGGAAACGGGTGAATTCCTTGCAAATTTGATCACCCATGACGCGTCGTGTCTCGGTAAGGAGTTCCACGTCGGCCAGAGGTAACATATGGTGGAAATGATTGAGGGATAAATAACGCGGCAGGTAATCAAGAGTCTGTCGTGTACGGAACTCCGTTATGAGCGAATAATAGAACGAGAATAAGTGTGTAATGAATGACCTTCGTAGAAGTGGACCTTCCTCGTGACCCGGTGTCTACCGCTGTTGGTTTTCTCGTTCATCGGAAGGTCGTGGGGTCCGAGATTTTCACGGGACAAAGAACTGACCAGAATCCCACGCAGAGTAGCCAAAGTGCTGCTGGGTATTCCCCTGTCCATCTCGTCGGCTGTACCCATCATTAGATTCCGTAGTCCGTCTGGGTATCCTCTGGTCTCGAAGTCGATTTGGATGAAGAAACGCGTTTCAATGTCCCTCGTATGAATTCGAACTTAGGATCAGAGGCGAGATCACGATCGCATGTTCCTTTCCTCTCACCATCACTGTTCGTCACTAGCCAATGTTTCCTCGCTTAATGATCTGGGCTCTATATTTCTAAATGAACAACCGGGCCTCAGGTGGCGATGGGGTTCACGTCATTCCCGAAAGTCCGCGTGAAGCGATGACCTGATCAGAACAGCTCGTCATTAATAACCGTAATGATCGACCCGGGCGTCTGATGGTTCAATGAGGCGCCGTTATTTAATGAGATAAGTGAAAGTGGAAGTGGGCGATGAGATGACCGCGCCTGAATCGATTTATGAGGAAGATGGACGTTAATTATCGGCTCCTGTGATTGATTAGAGTTTGAGTAAAAGTTGAAAACTGCTTGGACACAGGCACCGCTCTCCGAGGTCGTGAATGAACGGGAATCCAAACTAGAACAGTCAATTTTCGAAACGGTGCGAAGGAAAGAATGAAGGAAATTGAAGACAATACGTGAAAAGAAGGGAGGAGATTGCGGGACGGACTGTCCCGGTAGCCGTGGGGTAAATTAATTCGAAAAAGCGCAGGTTCTTCTTGAAAAATGATGATCTCTTACACGTGTGAAATTGTACGAAGTACGGCGTGCTGGTAGTTCATCTCTGAAGAGTTCCAGGCTTTTTTAATCCGGCGTTTGAACCGATCTGTACAATAGCATACATGACAAATGAGAACGACTATGGAACGTACGTCATAGTCACGGTGAATTATGATCATTACGAGTCGGTAAAACGACTAGCGAGATAAAATTCTATACTTATATCAGCTCGCCGATGCAGATAGGAGACAAGCCTCTGAGCGTAAATCGACGACCTTGTTGCTCACGAGCCATAGAAGAAGGTTTATAATCGTGTTCGAATTTCTCTGACCCGAGTACCGATTTATTTATGAATATGCTAATGAAAGGTGCGTGTGAAATGATTACGCCTAATCGCGGTTTGGTAATCGAATGTCCTCGGACCTAATCCCACCTCGCGCTACCGATCGCACTTTCTTTTTTAATCGCGCTCCGGCGAATAGTGCATTTCGGTTTCCCCGTCTTCTCTATTCCCCCAGAGTCCTCTCTAAAGAATCGTCGTCCAAATCGAGAGACCAGACCATATGCCGTGTGGAACTACGTAGTTTTTCTCCTGAAACAGTCGTGTCCTCTCGACAGTCGCAAATCGCGTAACACCGACGATCACACTCGTTGATGTTCTCCTCCTGCTCAGTGCACATAATCCAAAGATGACGTATCGCCCTCCTCAGTCTTCTTCTTCGTTTCACTATATATTCCGGTTGAAAAAATTCCACCACAAAATTGCACTGCACTATGCACACTGCACACTGCACTACGCACACTGCACACAGTTTACGTAATCGGCGAACTACCGTCGTCTAACGGTAAGCGCTGTTTTCTTCCCTGAATTCATAATTGTGGAAATATATGTGACGCGAGTGACGATATTCGTTCATGATTAACCGACTATGAAAAAAAATGGTCTGGAGTCTGTAAAGACGGAATATTTCTCTTCATTCCGGTATAGAGAGGCTGTACCGATCTCTTTATACCTCGGTTACTCGCGCGCGACAAGACACTGGCTCGCCTAGCGAGGCCGCGTAGTCGTAACGCAAGGCAACGGTGTCGCCTTAGCTGGATCATGAGCGAACAAACACATGGATTGCCAGCGTTGGCACAGGGTATTCGAGTTAGTGGGAGAACCGTGTGGCACATGGATAGGTGGACTGTTCACCAAGAGAGAGAGATGTGTGGGGAGTGGGGTGCGACTTATGAACGTGCCTTGACCGAGCGATCCGATCCGATCCGATCCGATCAGCGCAACGTCTGCCCTGCACAGAGCGCGAGACTCCGACTGCGAGAAAGTAGTACGTGGATCCGAGTAACCGGATTGATGCTCGTTTAATTATTAATCCGAAGAATTCCGCGCAGTGAGAGGAGAAATGAAGACCAACTAGGTGTAACGAGTCCCCGACTTTCTGCTTTAGATATTGCTAAAACCAGATCCGCATCATCGATGCGGAAATGCGTTTGTGTAACGTTGGAAGAAGCGTCGCGCTTTCGATTTCCCCGTGACTTTCTCACTCTTCGAATGATCAGCGATTCTGGGTGGATCGCCTGATCAGCTGTACACACGTTCCACTTTTCGTTGTTGATCGAGCAAACGGAACGTCGTGATAAAGAAGAGAAGAGAAGATCCCAGCTGTGCAAATGTACGGTGGAAAAGCGGTGTCACCGAATCAGCGACATTTTGGGTTGTTATAATGACGATGACGATGATGAAAATACGCGAAGAGTTAGTCGCGTTGGTTCGTTCATTGCGCAATGATCGAGCCTCCTCCTCCTCCTCGTCTTGTGTAAAATGCCGATTGTCTAGATCGTTTTAGTGTTGGTTAAGGTGCGCCACACAGCAACAGCTGAACAGTCCGAGTGTCAAAGCGAGCGAGCGATCGAGTAAGCACAAGAAGTGGAATACGTCACGACCAGCGATGATCAGTATTCGCATTCCATTTCGCTTATTCGCAAATGCCTCCAGGCCGTATCTGCCATCCGGAGTGCATAATTCATCCAATTGATCGATCGATCGATTCTAATGTGCGATAGATCCGACGCGTTGGATGTCCCGGAAAGAATATGTACGAAAGAATTAAGAAAGGTAACGAGATACGACAGCAGCTGCTGATTCTAAACGCAGGGATCAGTTCTCAACGCGCCCACACAGTCGAGTGATGTAATCATTCACCAAACAAGGTTGTTCTGGGATACGAGTCACGACATGATCTCACTCTCTCGCCAATCAGCCCTTATAGATCTCGAATGATGACGATGTCTATTTCGGAGAGATGCTTTCCTGACGTTATTTCGATCGTGGGTCTCGTTCCTTTCCGTCTTCTCTGCATTCCAGCAGGAAAATCTGACGGAGGAGAGACTGCGGTGCCGTTTCATGGGCTTCTGTCGTTTCTTTCTCTTTCTCTGTTATTTTCTGTTTGTTCTTGTTGGTCCGGAGTTTGATGATCGTATTCGTATATTTGGATAGGTGTGTATGGAATTGCGGTGCGATTACGTAAGGAGAGTGACGTCACCTTGACGAGAGACGCAAATGAACGTTTCGTGTTTCCCTGGTCTCCGTCGATCGCAGTCGGCCTTGCAATGCCATCAATAACATAGACAAGCAGAAACCGCCGACACCTCCTCCTCCCGTTTCAGGCATTCCTCTCTATTCTATGAGAAGAGAGCGGGCTGCACCGCACTTGGTCCATAATCCCTGTATTCGGTTGCCAATATCCATCACTCGAGCCGAAACGAATCGTCGTCTATCGATCGTCCGTCAGAGTTGCTCCGAACAAATAGCTACAAAATGTCGCTCGAACGGAGATCCGCATATAAAGCAAAGTTGTACGGGACACGGTTTTTGAGTTCAGAGAATTAAAAAAAAAAAAAAACGAAAAATACGCTACGAACACGCGGTAGGTATTAGCGACGGAATTCAAGTCAGCTCAACCGTACAGGTTGCTAAAGCGAGTCAGAAAACGCGTCGTGAATTAAAATGCGGTGGTGAAAGGGTAAAAAGGAACTGCATGAGAAATAAGACGAGTTGAAAAAATAAAAATTAAAAAAAAAAAAATTAGAAATTAAAAAATAAACGAATAGCATAAATCTAACGAGTAGAACGCGGCGTAGCGCGATGCTTTTTCGAGTGGTATAAGTCTCGAAGTATGAACATATACATACATGTACAAGGTAACCGCCGTTTTGAGAATAATTTCCTGCACGTAATGTTACACCGATGTAGATACGCTGCGCATATGTATATGGTGTTAGGTAAAGAGATCGTGTGTAAAAAAAAAAAAAAAAACGAAAAGAAAAAAAGAAAAAAAAAAAAAATTGGTGTGAGAAAATTCTTCAAACGGGGTTTATTATTTTTTTGTTTTTTTCTTCTTCTTCTTTTCGCTAAAAAGAAAACCTTTTTATTTCTGGAAAAACACTCTGGTCGCGTGGGTGTGTGTATATACATAGAGCGCGACTAGTAATTAAAACGACGTCGCTGTTTGTTAGTTTCGTTGAAATATTCCTTCTTCTTCTACTTCTTCTTCTTTTCGTTTAGTTGTTTTAGTTTTTTTTTTTAGTTTTTCTAGTTTTGAGGTTTTTTTTTAGTTTTAGAATCTGCATGGAACCTCGATACTTATTATTCGGGGTAATCAATAGAGGGTGAAAGCGGGGGACGAAACTGGGCGAGTCATCAGCGAGGAGGCACGACTAATAACGCCCTGAAACACGGGATCGTGATCGGAAATTTTTTGTTTTTTTGGTTTTCGTTTTTTGTTTTTCGAAGCTTTGGGATCAGTTGGTAACTCGGCCGCGTATATCACCGGGACGCATTAATCCTCAATTTCGTCTTTTTATTTCCAATTTTTTTTCCCCGACGCTCCATTATTCTTTTTTTCTGGACAGTTTTCCAATCGGCTATTCGTCCACCTACAGAGCTATTTTGAGACGGATTGATTCTCTCGGACGTACGTTTCAAGAACCGTATAACGCGGAGTTTTTATCCGTTATTTCGGAGAGGTGCGAGTGATTGGAAAAAAATCGTTATTGCATTTTCCCAACTGCCTCTGTGTACCTGTACGACCGTAAAGCCACGAGCGAGAGGTTATTCGCAGGCTGGAACAGCCGCCATTTTGATTATCGTAAATCCGTCCACCTCGCAACTTTGACGGAGTTTCTCCCGGCCAACGTTTGAGGAACCTCGACGGGAATTCTTGTCAGCTATTCGGGAGCGCTGAGGTATTTTAAAAAACCCGAAATCGAATTTTTATAATCGATGATACGACCGTGATCGGCGAAACAAGTTTCTCGCGGTTTATAAATCAGACGCCATTGGTTTTACGGTCATAATTCCGCGAAGTCACGGCCACTGCGTTTATAGAATCATATATATATATATGTATATCTATACACACTTATCTTGATGTGTTAGAAACTGAACCTCAACAATAGACAGTTGAAGAATACGTGCTCGTTAAATAACAGTAAATTTGATGCAATTAGAGAGGTTGTTTTTAGGCCAGTGCATGCCGACTGTAGAGAGTCCAACCCAGTCTAGCCTCTAGACTGAGGTGGGCATTGCGAGTGTATGTATCGCGTTAAATGAAAAGCGTGGCACGTCAAGGAGAAAGAAAAAGAAAAAAAAAAAAGAAGAGAAAGAGAAAAAAAAAAATAATACCATAAGTATCAAGGAAATAAACTAATACCGTTAATTACGCAGTGGTATAGTTACACTCGGCTCCGCCCGGTAGGTATTAGCACGCAGGTGCACCGGCAGCATATAATATACAATAATGCGGTAAACCGACTGAACTTAAAAATTCTAGACGTAATTTATTTATTTTTTTAACCGTTAAATTAATGTGAACCGTTATTAATGAAATTATGAATGAACGAACGAATTAATGAATAAAATAATGATAACGGTATATACCGGATGAGGAAAGAAATTCGAGGCAATTATATGTACTATACATATATCAACCTTATTAAAATTCGTTAAATTAAAATTTGATTAAACGAGACTGCGCAATTAACTCGTTTGAATTTTTCTAATTTATATAGAACGATAAAGAAAAATAAATAAATGAATGAAAAAAAATAAAAAAGATTTGAATTAATTAATTAATTGATTTAATTGGATTAATTGAATCAATTATTTATTATCTTATCATAGTTTATGCCTCCGAGGAATTTTCCTCAGATCTTGAGATATGCTTATATGATGATATTCCATGGTCGCGAGCGTCACTACTTTCGCGTAAACTATGCGAAAGTGCGTTGCCCGATCCTCCTACTCCTCTACCTCTACCTTCACCTCCTCTTATACTCTTATCTCGGAATTATTGCTCCAGGCGATTGGCGGCTAACTAAGATGTAATAAATAGACAACGCAACCTCCTATCTTCTATATATAATCGTTACGGTTAATTAATTTCGTAATTCGAATGACACCGTATAATAATTGAAGTGTGAAACTTTCGATCTATCTCTTTGTAGCAAAAAAAAAAAAAAAAAATGGGTCAAGATTTTTTTTCTAGCGATAAACGAAAAAAAAACAAAAATAATTTTTTTTTTTCACCAAGAACTTGGAATAATATCGGAGAGATCTGTTTTACCTTCGGAGTATATGGTGTTTATCTGTTTTACCTTCCGCGCGGAGGAGATTTATTTATGTTTGTTTACCGACGACGGGTAGCAATCGTCGGTCGGTACGCGAGTGATTTAAAAATGTACGGAGAGAACGTCGGTAACGTCGCGTAAACCGTGATAAGTTCTCCGTGGGTAAAGACGCGATCGCGTGTTATTTTCTTATCAATATTTCTCATTCTATTGGAACGATTCAACTCGCACGCGCATTGCTCCCGGAAAGGGATTCCTGACAAGTCGACGATATACATATAAATTGCACATATAATTAATCAAGAATTACATATCATGTTATTTAATGCGATGAGCTCATCGTTCGTCAGTTAAATTAACGTAGCAGCTTTTGTTGACGACTTATTTATCGTTTAATAAATTTTTTTTAGACAAAAATGGAACGGGAAAGAAAAGAGAAGATAAAAATAAAATTGGAGATTCGATTATCGCTAAAATTCGCGAATTTAATTAAAACGATTCAATCTCAACCGTAGAAAAATTCTTTACAAATTTTTATCATCCGTACCAGAATATTATATATTGGTATTATATTATATTGTAAAACACGCAGAGGAATTTCTAAGAGTTTCGCAAGCCAGATCGGCATAGGAATTACCGAGGTAGGGAAAAAACCGGTGAAAACTATTATCTAAAATGAGTACTAGTACGAACCTCGAACTTATTACGTATTTCTCCTCTCTCTGGTTATTTCTTATCCCATGACAGAGTCTTCTAATTTCACAGCGTATCGAACGGTTTTAGAATTCAGAATTGATTTACTCACCTGAAACAAAGAAAATGAAAGAAATCTGTAATTAGATAATCGGAGATAATTATACACATGCATTTTCAAAGAAAAATCTCTGTACTCTATATTCCGAATTCCCAACGGGATTTCAGCGGCGCAAAAGTTGTTTCCGATATTTCCAACGCACCTAGATATATTATATATTCCATATTTTCTCCATCGGAGAGAGACTATTGATCCGAACGGTTTTGTTTACGGAAGATCGGAACACGTTGTCTCTCGTACACATTAGAGTGTCTCAAAAAAACCGACTATTTTTATTTTTTCGAAGAACATTGAAAAATCGTCAGAGTATCCCTAGAAAAAGACCCTGTGAAAATTAGATCTCTTGATATTAATATTTAGAGGTGGCGATTCGCAATTTTCTATTTTCCATTTAAATAACATGGGAAAAATTTTGTTCAAACTTTGGAATTTTTTACCTCAATAGCGAATCACTTTACAAGTATGACAAAGGGACGTTGTTATAGGAAATTTAATGCTCTACAAAAAAGGTCTGAATGACGATTTGCGTACGTCAAGTCGTTTCAAAGATATCGAGCCCCAAACTTCGGCTTGTTTGAAATTTTTTTTCAAACTTTGGAATTTTTTACCTCAATAACGAATCACTTCACAAGTATGACAAAGGGACGTTGTTATAGGAAATTTAATGCTCTACAAAAAAGGTCTGAATGACGATTTGCGTACGTCAAGTCGTTTCAGAGATATCGAGCCTCAAACTTCGGCCTGTTTGAAACGATATCTTTGAAACGGCTTGACTTACGCAAATCGTCATTCAGACCTTTTTTGTAGAGCATTAAATTTCCTATAACAACGTTCCTTTGTCATACCTGTAAAGTGATTCGTTATTAAGGTAAAAAATTCCAAAGTTTGAGAAAAAAATTTCCCATGTTATTTAAATGGAAAATAGAAAATTACGAATCGCCACCTCTAAATATTAATATTAAGAGCTCTAATTTTTACAGGGTCTTTTCCTAGGGATACTCTGACGAATTTTCAATGTTCTTCGAAAAAATAAAAATAGTCGTTTTTTTTTTCAGACACTCTAATACACATGTTCGTACAAAAACGGAAAAGATTTCTTTTTTTTTTTTAAATTCAAATTCGCGCGTATGTTCATTCCTTTCTTCGATAACTTGGGCTTTATCGATCGTATCGAAACGGATAAGGGGTCAGGTCGATCGTCACGGGGTGAACTTTTATTCCGAAAGAAACTTTTTCGAAATTCCGTCAATTATTTACGACCTCGAAATTACCGATCGAAGTTCGTAAAATGGGAATCGACTTCGCATCCCGATAAACAGACCGAAATCGAACCTTTCCACAGTCTCATTGGTGGTTGCGGGGTCGTCCAATCTACGAACGAACCGGTAATTCAATACCGATACGATTGCGAAGTATCGGCTCTGATCGCTGATAGCGCTCGAAGCTGCCGATCTCCAGATAGCGATTCTGCATGTACACCAAGCTGGATAGCTAGCTATGTATATACGCTACGTACAGGTATGTACACAACAATCGGCATTGATTAGCTCAGCTTAGATTGCACAACCGGATCCGATTGGGTTACGTGGGCACGTACCGCGCGCCGGGGCTTATGGTTGTTCGACGATACCGATTCCCGTTGCGAAAACAATCCGACAACGATTTGCAGACATGCACTAACCGATTCCATCAAATCGCAAATTATTTCGATTTCATCGGCTCTGACGATTTTCCAGATTTTGTTCTTTTTTTTTTCTTGGTTCGTTTTGGATGAAAAAAAAGAAAGACTGGATTTTTTTTTTCGTGAAAACGAGCCGATTTTTAATTCGCGTTTAGAGCGAATATCTCCGTCGTCGAGTTCAGTCGAGTAAAAGGCGACAAGCTCGAGCCAATCGATCTGGAAAAATTGACGCAAAGTTCCACTTCGTAGCCTGACGAACTCCAGGGACGTTCAAAGAGGGGAATTCCGCCGGCAGTTTGGGTTCGGATCGATGTCTAGTTTGATTAGACAAAGTGTCCGGCTAGCTTTTGCCTCTGAAGAAAGGAAGGAAGGAAGGAAGGAAGGAAGGAAGGGTGAAACGCAAAGTTACGTACGTTTCAGGAATCAGCAAACATGAAAACCACGCGGCGCTATAGACAAGGTGGAAAAATCTGGATTAGAACGAAAGAGGAGTGTGTTCATGCTTCACGCTTTCTTTGATCATTTCATCGCGTTTTTTTTTTCTTCTCCTTTTATTTTTTCCACTCTCTGAACCGTCGCCGCTTCTCTCGTCTATGAGAAACCGATCCAACGATTTTTCACAAATCTCATTCTCGAGGCTCGGACTCGATTCTTTCCCACGGAATTTTTTTTTTTTTCCTTTTTTTTGAGGAATGAAACGAATGGAGTAAAAATCGAAGAAGAAGAAGAAGAGAAGAAAAAAAAGGAATTTATCAACCGTAACACGGATATCGAATGTCGCTCGTAGAGGCGTTAAACGATAAAACACATACTGGAAAGAGAACTCGCGTCCCAATTTTGGACCACCTCCTCCGTTTCGATTCGATTGCCGGAATCCAACCGAGTCGGTCGGCGACCACCGTCTGTCAAAACCGAAATATGATCCTCGAAAAATATCCTCGAAGAAGGTGTACAGCGGCCCAGCTGACAGCGTGTCGCATTACCCGTCGACGAAGAAGCGGGTACGGGGCCGAAGTTCCGAATTCGTTTGAGAAGATTTCGATTCTCGGAGTTCAGAACTCGAAAGTTTTTCAGATCAGAAAATTTCGCCCATTTCGTCGACTCCGATCGACGCGCCGTTGGTTCATTTCTGAGTTTTCGCACGAAGGGGAAACAAACCTCCCAACTAACTGCGAGGAGTGTATAAATTCGCTCGGCAATAACGATGATGGTAACGAGATATAATCTCGGTGTGCAAAAATAAAAAAATGAAGTGAAACGGCCGCGCCCTTAATAAGCGTGAGTCATAGCGATTAATCCTCCGACATAGCGAAGCGTACGGTAAGTAGTTGCTTTCCGCAAGTGTGTCATGACGATTCGTTAGAGAGCCGTGCATGATTCTCGCGTTGCGGGTCAAAGATTGCAATTATAAACGAGAAATGGAGAAGTTGGGATAATTTGGGCCTCTTTCCCCCGAAATTTCGTTCCCAGTTGAGCAAAGTCTGTACCCCAGGAGTCGGAATGGTTGTACCGCATGCTTGACCGAGTGGTATGGAAAATCCTTTGTACAGTTTGCTTTCACACTCGTCTATGTAGCATCGAGATGTTAAAAAGGATGGAAAGACCGAGGAGCGAGACGCGGAGTATCTCGTTCTCCTTTCTTCTCTTACTCCTCGGTAAAAATAAAAGTAACGGTAAATACCGGCCCGCAACACGTATCGGCCCTGGTATTACGGGTAAGTAACAACCGCGGTCCTGCGGTCCGGTCCGGTCCTCTAAAATCGCGTGTGCACGGTGCTAACGCATCGAGGTAGCGCCTCGAGTGTAATGCGCACTGTTGTAATAACTGTAATTTTGGAATGGTGCCCGGCACCGTGTCGCAAGAGCCACCCCAAGGCCACGTGCCCAAAAACCACAAAATCACTTCCGGCTAAGGCCTAGATACGCTTCCCGTCGAAAAGACGTCGATCCGTCCTTGAAATCGGGTCGAAGTTCGCGAGGGGAAACGGAATCCTGATCGAAACTCACATAGCCAGACGTTGCCTCGAGGTGCCATGTGCATCAGGTTGAGGTGGAGGTTGAAATCGAGTCCTTCGAGGTCCTGTCTGAGATGGGTACTGTCCATTCCCAAAGCCCGTTCGGGAAGTAGAAAGAGGTGATCGCTGCCATCGGCAGGTCCGAGAGTCCGGGGTGGCGGGCCTTGGGCCGATACTCCGAGCCCCGAACTGGGGGCCGAGCTCGCGGTGACAGTGAGCATTTCAGAGAACCGATATCGACGATTTGGCGTGTTTCATTATCGCCGAACACCGAGCCAGTCCAAACAAACAGAAAAACACTCGTGTCGAACACCCGCGAGGATCACTCGACGCCGATTACACACCGAATCGATACGAGCATCCTCCGCGAGTTGAGAGAGGAAAAGAGTCTCGCAATAGACGGGAGCTCTTGGATTCGAAAAAGTCTTCGGGTTTTACGGAAACTGAATCAAATCCGCTGCGCAGTTGCTTCTTCTTGATATTTCGAGTACAATAGAGGCTCCGAACGATGGCCTGGATACTCGCGAATGGAAATAGTGTCAAGTGTGCGAAAACCCTGGACTGGTATCGACATCATCGTTAGCAATTACCTCAAACAGTAATTGGCAGATGGTTATATTGTCCGCGGGTTTTGTTCCACAGGTGAAACGGTGCCACGTAATTAGCGCGGTGACTGAACCGCGTCGGCTCGAACCCCTCGAGAGATTAGAAGCAAGGAATTAGCAGGAAGGAGATATCCGGTTTCCGATTAATTTCGATGATCCGAGTCCGTTTATGGGTCTCGATACATCAACTCGCGGAACCAGAGTCTGCGCGGATCAGAGCGCGTCATAAATGATGCGAATATTGTGAACGAAGCACTTCGAACGGTGGTCGGTTACTCGGCTCGTTGATTATTCATATTCCGACCAAGTTATCATCGTCGGAAGTCCGGCGCTGGTGGTTTGACAGCTCTCCGTATATCCTCAACGAGTTAACCACTGAAATACGGGCGATATTCCGCCGACGCGTACTCGACGGCGGACAGCGGCTGACTGAACCGCACTGACACCACAGGCCAGACCAGAGCTCCGCGAGCTTCAGCACCTGCTGATCGGAGAGCAGCCAGCGCTCCGAGGCTGTAAGCGAGCGCGGTACGACGGTGTGATGTCGATGTGGATGATGTTAGGCTGTGTCACGAACGTGTAGAGGTTTGCACCGATCGTGGAGCAGCCTGTTAGTAGACGGTACGGGAAAGTATAACATAGTCCGGTTGGTATGATACCGCGTTTGCTTTCTCTAGAGACATTCACAGTCGGACGTCACCGAGTGGAGGTAGTCTAGATCATAGATATGGGCGCCTAGACGCGGGCGTCTATCTGTGATGTCTCGAGGATTAAACGTGTCTTGTAAATCAATCCGTGATGGATCACTGACTCATACTACCTGTGGGTAAACATACTACTGGTTCTCCTCTTTGTTCAGAACGTCGGGAAGGAGTTTAAAAGAAATACTCGCGTTTGATGACGGTCGACAATTAGAGAATTTTGATTATAATTCGCGGTTGGAATTCGGCCAAAAACGTCAACTTAGAACCCGAATCCATCGGTCGTAAATCTATTTTTGAGGCTCGGATATTGCGCGGTTGGTATTCGACCAGCGTGATTCTCCTTAATTGTACAACAGCGATTTTGAGCGGGTTTTAAATACGTGTACTTCGATAGTTGGGAGAAAAGACGAGACGCACAGTGGTGTACGTCCTACACGGAAAACTAAACAACGGGAGAATGAAACCAACGCACCGAAGTGTTCGGTATGAATGTAGGTCTCTACTAAACTAAAGAAAGATTAATCCCGTTATCAGAACCTCGAAAATCTCAAGAATATACATGCGATACTCCCGAAAATTGGAATTTAGATCATACTTTCGTCTCTATCTTCCGATTGATGGTTCGGATCGAATTTTTGCTAGTTCAGACTGAGGGTACGTTCAACCCCTTCATTTTGATGCCTTCAGTTTATTTTTCGGTGATACCGTTTCCGGTCCAGAAGGTACACGGATCGAAGACCGGGGTGAATGTTGATTGAAAATCCCTGGCGTTTCGTGTGTCCAACGTATATTGATTCTACCTCGACATATCGCTCGGTTATGGATAATTAACTGATATTCAGTTATCCTCGTAAGTTTCGGATGGACTGTAACCGGGTTGCCGGGGCGACGCGACGGTGAGCGCCGGGGCGCCACGTTGACGGAATAAAGGGTCGATAGGACGACGTCTGGCTCGTAGACGACGCTAGGCGCCACAGGACTGACGTATCCTGAGATGACCCGACTACTGCAGGGTCATTCCACCCCGTCATCACTTCACTGTGATGTCGAGTGGCCAGTGTCATCGAGGATGTTTATTAGCAAAGGATAGAATGCAGTACAATGCAGTACAATGATGTAGAACTAGTTAAAGAAACATGGGAGCTCTTCAAAAGACTCTAGCTGATAGCCACTTCAGGAAGAGTGGAAATCCACTTCATGAAGCGGATTCCCCGATGCGCAGAGAGTAGAATGGGGTGGGAAGACGGTAAACTTCGGTTCCTAGACTGGCAAGATGTTAGAATGACAGGAATCTCTTCAAACGAGTCCAGAGTAACGATCTTCGGTTCAAAAAGAGTGGAAATCGACTGCACGAAGTGGATTTCCCGATGCACTGAGAGTAGAATGGGGTGAAAAGACGGTAAACTCTAGTTCCTAGACTGGCAGGACGTCGAAACGACGTGAAACCTCTTCAAAAGGGTCCAAACCAGTGACGTTCGTTCCAAACGGATTGTAGATCCACTGCCTGAAGTGGATTTCGTGATACACAAAGAGTATAATGGAGTAGGGGGATGGTGAGCCGTGGTTCCTGGATGGCTGAGATGTTAAGAGGACATGGAGCCCGTTCAAAGGAGTCTGAATTGTTCGTGGCAGTTTAAAAACTATTGGAAACGAACTTTTTCCGCGATTACAAGACGGTTCTCGCCGGTTTCTTTCGTAAACCGATTTCCTTATTGCGGCTGCGGTAAGTGACATAACGTAATACGTCGATGCGAGAGCCCAGACGACGTACGACGGTCATGAGCAACCCAGATATTATAATCCGTTCTAAGTACCTTACGGTAAGTAGGTGCAGGTACCACGTAAGTAAGTAAGTAAGTAAGTAAGTATGGTATGCTATGATGTGACGTGTGGTGCATCGGTATATGATAAATCATACAGTGAGTTTATTGTACCCGTTATACGTTTTCCGCTGGTTCCTTCTTGGCCACCGCGTGGTGCCTCCAGTCTACTGTGACATGACTCCCGTTTCCTAGTCTGGAATGGTTTTATAAGTGCGGAGCTAGGTATAACTGTGCGGGTAGCCAGCGGATTGCCGAGTTAATGGTGACGCCAAACACTTGTGCGCGTCACGGGCCAAATCACCATAAAATCGATTAGGACCGTTAAAATTTGTTCAAAATGTTTAAAAACCGACACAAAGCAAAGGAAAAGGAAAAGGAAAAGCAAAAAGAAACCGACGCGGAACTAACACTCTCAGACTAAAATGTCAAAGCGTTACGCTTCTTCATCCTTCCCTTTCCTTTCCTTTCCTTTCCTTTGTGAGGCGGTCCTACTGTGGATAGACACAGGTGACGGTGTCACGGAACGAGGGCTTACCGGGTCAGGGAAATCCCCTCCGAACCCATCGATATACCTAATCGTAAATTCTTCATTCCACACGATTGCTCGGGAAACTTTCGACCGGAGATTCTCTATCTTTGGTCACTCGGGTGTCGACTGTACCGACCGAGCAAGCGCCTGGTTAACCGACCGAACGTTACGCGGCGCTCCTAACGAGTCTGCGCTTTTTTGAGATAAGATTGAAGATTCCTTTTTTTTCTCTCTCTCTCTCATTTTTCTTCCTCTATTTTTTGATTTCGGTTTTCGACCGTTCAATGATGCCAAAAAATTAGAAAAAAAATGGAAGAAGAAAAACTGACGAACGGAGCTGTTCGAAAGATCTTTTTGAACAGTTTTTTTGACACTTGTATTTTTCAAAACCACTCGAAATCTTTGATTTTTTTTTATTATGGAAATCATTGAAAATTCTTGAAATCTTTTGAAACTCTTCAAACCATCTGATACGTGGTAAGAGTAAAAGTGTTTGAAAAGCAAATTCCAAAGGCTCTCTTAGCTCTAGAATAATGCCGCGATAATAAATCGGACAAAATTTAGTTTCAGGATGTCTTCGGACGAGAATCATCGCCGTACGTACGTACATACGTACACGGGCGTGGCATCTGTGAAAATCAATCTGGAAGAACCGAACTAACTCTGTTTCGGAGATGAGAACGTACAAAAGAACACCTCCTCGCTTCTATGCGCTATACCAACAACGAGAGGAATAGGAGGGAGTGTAAATTTAGCACTTCGAATACCGGTGCCGATCAGAGATCCTGACCCGCAGCCTATTTTCGCTATTTTCGCATCACACATGTATGCATGTGTCCACATAAGTCTGACAGCACACGCACACGTTAACCGTATGCAGAAGTATCGAGAATGATCGATACCGTGACCTGAAAATTTTCCGACCATTTTTTTTTATTCTAAAATCCTCAAAATTCTGAAACGCGATCGAATTCTATATTCGACGGACGAAAATAAGCGGGTACACCTATACATGCACGGGTTCAGTTATCACTATTCCCTGTAGTATCCTGGTATCCTATTATAGTAACAGTAGACGCAGACAGACCGGCGCTCGCCACATTAAGGCAGAATCGATACTAGACGAACGGTAGTATGTAGGCGGTAGCAGTGAAGTTGTTAATCCTTAATTTAGCGGAGAGAACTCTACCCTGTTCGTTGATGTTTCGTTAAGATGAAGAAGAAGAAGATTGGAATTATTTTACCGGATGAAAAACGACGAAATGAAATCAATGAAAGTGTGGAAAAAAAAATATGAAAAAAATTTGAAAAATTGAAGGCGAAAATAAAAATAAAAAAATAATAGGAAGGAGAAGAGTTAGACCGGACGTATTCCTGGCACGCGCCTACGGTCGTCCTCTTCGGTTGCGAATTCCGCTAGCACGCGACTTTGCCCAAGGTCAAATCTTGAATTACCTTTCCCCACGATCCTCGCCGCGTTGGTTAGTCCGAGCTATACAACTGTTCGAAAAACGTTAGGTTCTAGGTGTGAAAATCGATGACGCGTGATCACCTTTCATTTTCGAACCGTTCAGAGAAGCGAAAAGATAAAAAATTGAAAAAAAACAACAAAAACAAACCAAAATTTGAATTCCGTTTTTCGAACGAACGAAAAAAGAGAAATGAAAAGCGGAATCGATGAATTAGTCGGTTGAAACGGACGTTTACTGATGGCGGAAGATATTTACTAATTTCTGTATTGTATAATGAATGAATGAATGAATGAATGAATAATTTAATTAATTAATCTTTAAATTCGTATATACGGTAGTTTTGAAAGGCGACGTTAAGTAAAGGGAGAAGAAACGCGACGCCGAGTTTAACTTTGCGGAGTTTAACTTGCGTCACACATAACTGACTCACAAGTGGAATTAGATTTAAATACGTGAACGCCATTAAGTGGTAGCGGCAAGCAATTTCCAGCAGTTCCTGAACTGTCGTAGCACAATACGGCTTCTACACATCGTTACTCTTAAACCCCCCCACCAACCCCTTTTCCTATAATACAGTTCAATAAATCGTTTCACTTCTCGAACTGAGCGAAAGAAGAGAGAAAGAGAAAAAAAAAGATTCCAAATTGTTTGCATTCCGTCATTCGTTTATCCCTTTTCTTCCTCTTCTTCTTTTTCTTCTTCTTCTATTCATTCGATCAATGCTCTTCAAATCTACGAGTATAAACCGTGCCTCGGTGGAGTTATAGGTCCTATTAACGCCACTAGTGTGCATAAAAGACACTAATAAACTAACCGGTCGGTTAGTGATACTAAAGCGTTAAAACTGTGCCAGCGATGAGAGTAAGGAGAAGCTTTAAGGCGTGTACAAAGCGGTGGCAATGACGATGGTGATGACGAAGATGAAGCAGCAGCAGCATCAGCCGTATAGCTCAAGCCTTTATTCTTCGAAATAAGGATTACCAACCTCTGTCATTTCTGACGATAGTAGTCACCGGCCAATCCGATGAATCTAACCTTTTGCAACACCACATTACGATACGATTCGGTTATGATAGCACAGCACACCGTCCATGAACTAAGAACTACGACGAAGTGCGGCCTTTCGTGTTATACCAAGACATGGTGTTTCGTTCGACGAACGAATTGAAAATCCCCAAAACTTGTCCAGAGGACCGATACAACGGTCTCCAAATTAAGGACGAGGGATATCCCATCTAGGTATGATACTGAACCGAAAATACTATTCGCAGAATGAGAATTGAGGAGCAGCTGAAGGGGAGGACGTGGTGTAGCGACCCGACGAGGAGTGCCGGGTCTACCATGGTTGTAGAGGACGAGAGGAGAACGAGAGGGCAAAGCTTCGGAGGGCGCAGCGGTAGTTGCCCTCGCTACCAAACATGGCGTCACACAAAATGGCGTGGGGTGGCGATGATGGTGGTGGTGGTGGTCGATAAGACCCTCTCGCTACCACGGCAACGATTTACCACACTGTCACAAGTTAATACTTAATACTCGGGATATACCCGAATGTAAATCCGGACGGAGTATGTAGAACCATAGACACTAGGCTCGGGAACCGTGCACGCGATTGATATATTGATATATGAAACCAGAAAAGCCATTTTCCTTCGATCCAAGGACCAAGGCATAAGTATCAGTCAATTCTCTCTCCACTGTTGAAAGAGCCCAGAAGCGACTGTCCCCATCGCAGATCTCCAAAGTCGTGATGATAATTGGCGACTTTTGGTTATGCGATATACGAAATGGACAGAGTAAGGAGAGGCTTGGTCTAATCAAGAGCACCGCACGCGAGGAGGCGGTTATCCCCCTACTGCATGGTTTCTAAACATAGAATTCTCTGCAGTATGGGACAGGAATGCGTCCTCTAGGCGATGAAGAGTAAGAGTAAGGAGTAAGGAATGAAAGAGTTGAAAGGAAAGTAAAAAAAGGGAGAAACAGAATGATGAGAATCGGAATTGGGAATGAAAATAAAAGTCGGAACAGCACGCCGCGCCAGACGCCAACGTATGCAGGCGGCAAACGTCTGAACTATTAATATAATCCATTCGAATTCGATTTATCGCCCATGCCTATATCCGGCGATTCTTTTTTTCCATTCGTCTGAACTTTTGCCAGACTAGACGGTGCGGACGGAGACCTAGACCTAGATTCTGATACCGGGCAATCGTTTTTCAAGGACGAAGAAATACCGTGTGGTTTTCTTTGTTATTCCTGATCCGCCCTGATGACCGGAGGCAACGATAACTCTCCGGTGAGTGAAGCAGAGATGCGATAACTGGTTGGGAACAGTTGAGGAATGCGATAACTCGTTAAGTGATTACCATAACGAATGGAATCGGTGTTGCAACAACAGGCGGTCTGTCTTTCTCATGGTAATGAGCCATCAGCCACGCAACCCTGCAGGGCGTGACCGCGAGTTACTTAACTAAACTAAACGACGTGAACTGGCCTCAGGCTGATTTGATTTCGCACCAAATTCTCTGGCCTCAAAGGAACGGAGCGCTCCTCGTTGATGCCATTTCTCTCATAGATCAAAGAAGGGAGCTGACGTGACAGGATGAAGAGGATGCGTGTCTCCCTCCTCGAGGTATTGCGCAATCTCTGAAGAAAAAATCCACGTGGTCTCTTATCGGTTCTAGACTCCAGACGGGAGTTCGTCAGCTGTTCTTCGTGCATGCGCGCGTCTCTATCCTGGCGGTGGTGGTTATACGACGTTCATAGTTTTACGATGAACCGAATTGATTTTCTTGGCTCTCCACGTGGCCGTTTGTCCGTTTTGCCGCAAGCAAGCGAGCCGCCAAGGGCCGGAGGCGAAACCTTACATCGGCACCTAGACACTTCTGCTTTGCTTGTTCCGACACATCGTCTGCAGTGAGCAGGGAAGAGCCCCCCGGCGATCGGACATACACACACGAGTCCACCGCTAGTCTGTCCACCAAAAATTTGTTATTTTTGTTCACGAGAAGCCTGCAGTAATCGATGTAAGTCGCGCGTCGACAAGGCATCATCCATTAAATACCCCCATTCTTACTCCTCGTTTAAGGATAAGGCATTACGATATATTTTGCACGGCACTTGAACTAGAAACTAAAAAACCACTCTGTTTTAAACTTCGGCTTTTCCTCGCCGCTCTTCTCTCTTCTGTTCATTAACCGAAGTAATCCATTTCTCAACGTGGATTTCTTTCGGGAATATATCCCTCCTTGACTCCACGAAGACTCGTGTCAGTCCAGGACTTTGATTATGATCGAAAGTCGTTTGTTTGCCGATCGATCGACGTCCCTGGTATCATATCATCTCCGTGCATAAGAGGGAGATAAGTGAGTCGGTTCAGTCGATGAGTAAGAGAATAAAAAAAGGTTTACGGAATGTTGCATCCGCCTCATCGTTATAACGGTGGGTTAAACTTTGTGTGCGGAAATGATCCCGTGCAGCAGAAGCAATGTGAAAAAAATAATACGAGAGAGAAAGAGAGAGAGATATGATCTCTTCTCGTCGTCGTGTATGCCTGGATTGATCGCGATGCAATATGTGCCGCCTTGCGGTGATTAATAAGAGATGAGAATAGGAGAGAAATCCGTTCAACGGAAGAACGTTGATTGGTTTAAATTAATCCGACGAGTTAGGAAGGAACGGTGCAGTTAGTCCCGCGCGTTAATTGCCCACTCGTTGTTTAATTAAGGCAACGGGTTCAGAAAATTGACGTATTTCAGGATGCGGTTGGAAAAGGATAACCAGAGTGCGGTGGGTGTTCTCTCCTCCTGATCTCATATTTCTCGAGTCTATTGTCTCGTGTACGCGTAGCCGGATGTGAAAATATGCAAATACCGAAAATTTGAGTACCAGCCATCGCACGGACGCAGACTTTAGACGGTGCGCAAATTTAGAACTCAGTCATCCAAGTGCGAGGAGGGATTAACGCGGTTTTTCATCCTGAAACCGTTTCCTCCCGCAGATATGGCACCTCGCCAAAATTCTCAGCGCATACTGAACAAAGTAGAGACGGAGAAAGGAGAAATATTCCGAACTTTTGATCCCAGTAAAATAAGGAACATTTCCGAACACGGTACGTGCCTGTTATCAATAGTTGCACGTCGTTCGTGAGACAAACGACATTGTGAAGTCTGCCACACCCAAAACGAGACCCCAGAACAGTATCTTCCTTTCTGGCTGGTCTCCGGACACAATATAAAGTCCCGAGAGCGCAGATTCGTTCGAATAAGAAAAATCTACAGGCTTCCGATGACTTCCGTGAAATTTTGGTCTCGTCCAGGTAGTTACGGTCACAATTAGATACGGAGATAGTTAAATACCAGTGCTATTTACGCTTACGTAAATCGCACGTATACATATCTACGTGACTGGTGCAAGGCTCATACCGCAGATCCGCTCGCCTTACTTACATAACGCAATAATATATATACATATCTCCATATACCAGTGAAGTGTTTTGAATGTTGGTTCCTAGTCCCGCTCCACGTCCTCCACCTTCTCATGGCAGAGGTAGGGGGATTGGAGTTTGTCGCGTTATCTAATCTACCTGACTCAACGGACTCGCATTATCATTTATCAGCTTCTCTAGCCCGGCACACTAGAGATAGACAGATACCCGACTCGAAGCCTGCACCGACCGAGATCGATAGACCCATCTTTCTGGGAGCGATGTGAAAGCACAGTAGACGATACCGGAAGACAAACGACACCCAGGAAGTCAGATTGAGACGCCAGACCGATGAAATGAGCGGAAGAAACATTTCGTATCGCGTTATTTTCGCTAGGGGATTGAGGATGGTCAAGAATTGAAGAAGTAACGAATGGCTAAACGGTGACGCAACCGATGAACCATCCAGGCCGAAGGCGGGATTGCAGTAGCTGACTTCCAACCTGGAACTGGGTCAAGTGCTGCACGCTAACATCGCGGAGGTGTTTCCTGGACTGGGTAACGTCGTCTACGATAAGACCCGATTATGATTACCGCAAGACTAGATGTCGGCCTTGGGTCGGTGTTCCTCCGTGGCTAAGAAGGCAGAGAGGATCGACATCGATGTATAAAGACGTGGCATTTCGGTGGCTGATCTAGTCATTTCGGAGCATGAGTTCATTGCCGATGGTTGGTCACTGGTCTATCAATACCAGATGCGCAACGGGTCTATTTCTGATCGGATCTGACGATGGGAGTAAGTCGGTTGGTTGAGTGATTGGGTATGATCGATCGCTGGTGTATAATGTTGATATTGCAATATCTCGACGACCTGTGACACGGTTAAATGGAGCTAGTTAGCCTCCGCACCGTTCGCCGTTGCGAATTAATGGTGTTAGCGAGTAATGAGCCGGTGATACATCATCGCGGTGCCAAAACTGCGCCATATAAGGCAGCGAAGAGACTGGCCAATATCGCAAAGGAGGAATGAAAAACAAGCCATGTAATACTTGCATCAGGCCTCGGATATAGAGCGTCCACAAACCATACCATATGCTGTGTGTCTCAATGAACGTTAACGAGGATGACGATCAGGTTTGGATCCAATTCCGCACCCGAACCCCCACTCGTAATTTAATAACTACGCCGATCCTGATTCCAGATCAGTATGTAGACTCGGTGAAACTCTGTGAAACCCTGAAATCTATGGTGTGCGGACATTGATAGTCCCAAGTCGTTATTTGACAACGTACCTAAGTCTGAGTCGCTGTATTCCGAGTGCATGATCACCAGGACCATTCCAGCCTCCCTGACGAAGAAGGCACTTTTATTATCCAACGAAATGAAAGAACAGCAGCTAGTCCTGCACGTATCACATGTGAGCAATCGAACCGATAAGCGGTTAACTATCGCGTCGTGCACAATCGGAGTCTGATAAAGAACAACCGAGTCCACTGTCCACTTTCAATTAATCAAAATCGGTAAAAACACTTTCAATGAAACTTTGAACGATCGTTTAACGCTTTCGCCAAACCACTGGCCTCCTTGCATATGGATCTGACGATCACATCGGTAGAGGAAGTCCAGTGAGGTGAAACAACAGCTTCCTGAATGCAGCTATCACCAGAGCTCTATCACTGTCTCCAATTTGCTGTTTCTGTATTCGATACCCCTTCTTCCGATCCCCTTTATCCCTTGTCTGGGATTTGGGCTGTTTTTGAAACTCCGGCCCGGCGAAAAATTTGGAAAAAAACAAAAGAAAAAAAACAAAAAACTATAAACGAGACGATAGATATACGCGTGGGCAGATTTTCCCGGGATTATATTATTTCACTGCCTACTCCAGCCTCACCTGCCTCCCATATTATAACCAGACAACAATGGTCAGAGGGTAATGGTCGTGTATGTGCGGTTGACGGCGGGCCGAGGAGTAGTGCGATGGGAGTCAGGGCGTCGGTCTACGTCTGGCGTGAATCACCCCACCCCGATCGACGAGCAAGCAGCTAAACCAAACGAAACCAAACCAAACCGAACGGAACGGAACGGAACGGTGCAGACGGTTACTGCGAGCGAGGCACCGATTGTGCACCGGGTTTGCAGACGTTTTAGAACCGTCGCGAAGCCCGGTTTTTTCCAGCGTCTACACCCCTACTCCAATTTTCCAGAAGACCGAACTCTGGACTGGATTTATTTTCCGATGAAAAAAAAAAGAAAAAAAAACCCACGTGGCTTTTTCGCGGTTTTACATTTTCCCAAAAATGATGAAAAAAAAAAGAAGAGATTCGACAATTTTTATTCACGGTCACGATTAGATATCCAAAATGCGATTTTTTTTCCGAAAACGGAGCCCAAAAATTTCACTGCTCTAGTCCCGATGACGAACGACACATTCTTTAGTAAAAGACAGGATTATTGACTGGAATATAAATCAAGGAATCAAAGAGACTCCAGAAAGCCTGGAACTTGTATTACTCAAATCACCGATGAGGATGTAAGAATTGAATTTTGACCGAACAGAGTGCAAGAAAAAATGATTAAATATCTCTCGAAGTAAGTTTTGGGACTGCGCGACTGAGCTAGATTGAAATGTAAGAAAAATGACTCATTCGATAGGTCAGTCTTGTGTATCTAATCACTCAGAATAATTTCTAGAATGATAATCAAGCGCGCAGCTAAACGACGGCAATAATCTAGTATATCGGCATTATCTCACCCCGTATTAAGCGCTGACTCCAAAATAATACAGGGACTAGGTTTGAGCTGCGACTATCGATATTCGGAGCATAGAATTTCTAGCCTGAAGTGGTTCCTTTTCACGGTACGATTCAGACCTCAGGTTTAGCCAAAAGAGTCAGGATCATAGAATACAACGTCGGGCGGTTATCGAAGCTCCCAAGTGGATTGACCAAGTTCTCTGCTACTCGAGAATTAAATCAATTCCCAAGATACAGAAGCAAGAAGAATACACAAACTGGAAACTAAGTTATAAGAAGTCGTTGAATTACTCTAACAAGAACGGAGTATAATGAAAAACGAATACCACGCAGTTTTTATCCAGTTCCAGACCCCTATTAGTTTTCTATGACATCCTACGGTCTGTTTTTTCTATAAAAATCTGACAAAAATGATTGAGAAGTTATATCGCAGCGATATTTCCATCCGACGAGGCTCGATACCGGACGGAGATTTAAAAAGGATATAAAACTTGCGTCAGTTGTAAATAATTCCAAAAGTCTGTCGCGAACCGAGATACCGTCTAGTTCTAATCCTGATTTTTACCTACTTATAATAACGAGACGAAGATAAGAGCAAGAGTTGTGTGTACGTAGTAAATTAGCGATAGAAAACGAGAAAAATAATAATAATAATAAGAATAATAAAAAGAAGAAGAAGAAGAATACCGAGAGGAGAGTTTTCGGTGATTTCTTTATGTCCGAGGATCTTAACCAATAAGTAAAAGGCAAGATAATGTAATAATAAAAATGAAGCTAATATAGATCGTATTTGGGGAATTGGATTCTTTCCGAAAGGGAGTATTAGCTATAATCGGTGGGTATACTGGTGTGATAATGTGAGTATACTAGCTAACTAACTAACCAACTAACTAACTAAACTACATATGTATGTATGTCTAAACGGTCGTGTGGATACGACACGACGACGTACAGATGTTGTTACGTGCCGGATAACGGGGTGTTATTAAAAGGTGGTTTAATATATAGACGGTTTATAAACCCGCTTGATATTCGCAAGGGTTTTGATAACTCGATTGGCTAATTTTAGCTATTAGATATTGTTGAAATACCTCGTTTTTCTGCGAGCCCCGAAATCTCCTCCTTGTTGTCGGCCATCTTAGCACCAGTCACTGATGTATGTATGTATGTATGTAGCTATCTGTTCTATCTTCTTACCACAGTGCACTATGGGTAGGTAAAAACAAACTATATTAGTCGAACGGCAGCGTTACTTGTGCCGACTTATAGAACTAGAAAACAATTTCCATAACCGCAGTAGCGACATCTACGATTTTAAACCCGGACTACTTTTTTATCGACCCGAATTTTCATTTTTTCATTAAAATTTTTAACACGGATATTATTTCATAAGTAATCAAATAAGAAGAACTAGAAGATATCGTGTGAATTATTGGCTGTGCTTAAAACTACGATGAATAAATGATAATTCGATCTATTTCGATTTCATGTTTCTCTTTATTTTTTCTCTCAGTTGGACAGCGTGACTGTCGGCTGCTATGAAATTGTGGGCAACTTCTCATAACACCTGACACCTGCCAGTTGCCACTTGGCCACTTCGACGTTGAGTTTCACCAAGGCGGGTCGTATTCAGTTTAAAGCGCAAAAATTCAACGATTTTTACCATGAACGGAAGAGAAGTTGTAATCGTGTCGGGCGCCAGAACTCCGATTGGTAATATCACAGTTTATTTTAAACTATACAACCATTTATTACGATATAACCTCTTTACGCTCCCGCGGCTCTTCGCCGAAATTCCTAAGTAACTGATTTGCATATCTAAACACACATACACGCGTCATACAATATACGTGCATGGGTCATATTACTGTAATTTAGGAACGTGTGCGTAGGCATGTGTGTCAAACTCTACGCGACGCGACTGTAATTACCTGTAGAAAATTTCTCTTCCGCGATTATCATAATGATAATAACAATATGTTTGAACTAGATTTTCAAATCGTTGAATATCTACGATGTTACAATATTTTTAAGATTCTGACTCGATTCTTCAAGATTCGCGAATAAATTTTATCAAAAATGCCATTGATTTCCAATTTTTATTAATTTTATCGATTTTCGTTTTCGAACATTTGTCGAGCCAACTGTCTCAATCGAATCGATCTACTCGTACGAAGCGTAACTCTCTTCTTATAAATCCACAGGATCGTTTTGCGGGTCTTTATCTTCGACCAAGGCATCGGATTTGGGGAGTATAGTGATCAAGGAGAGCCTAGCAAGAGCTAATTTGAAGCCGACTGATGTTTCCGAAGTTATAATAGGCCAGGTATACAAAGGATCCATAAGGAATGAAAAAATGAAGAAGAATTCCAACTCTATTCATTAATTGATGGATTGATTCAACTAATCATGCCCTATCGGCATATCTGTTTCGGTCGTTTTATTTCAGGCCCTAACAGCAGGTCAGGGTCAAAATCCTGCGAGACAAGCAGCCATTAAGGCAGGCCTTCCGATATCAGTGCCTGCATATCTAATTAATATGCTGTGCGGTTCTGGCCTGAAGTAAGTGTGACCTGTACGACCTGAAGCCTATGCTCCTTCTTTGGGATGCAGAACCAAAGTCTAACAAAGAAGTAGCTGAAAATAGATGAATTAAAGCCAGAAAACAGCTTCCGAGACTTTAGAGGGATTGAAAATGATAGAAAATCGAAAGTTTGAGCATAAAGTAGTCACAAGATCGTTGCGTCGTCATGTCGAATCAATAGTACTCTGATTTCTGTTCTCTTTTTTTTTCAGAGCAGTGACGAATGGATATCTGTCCATAAAATCTGGAGAAGCTGAAGTCGTAGTAGCTGTAGGGCAGGAGTCAATGAGTCTAGCTCCGCATGCAATCCATTTAAGGGATGGAGTAAAAATGGGAAATGCTGGGATGATCGATACCATGATTCATGATGGTCTAACGGACGCTTTCGGCGATATTCACATGGGAATTACCGGTACGATTAGTCTCATTCTTCTCTAGAAAGTATTTTGAATTGTTCTATAGCAACAGAGATGAGGAAGGGAATCAAAAAACCGAAATTTCTCAATTATCTTAGCCTTTCGAATGAATATTTGCAAAAATAATGCAAAAAACTTGTGCAAATAATTGAAAAACAGGATAAAAAAAGCTTTCGTTTATGTTTACAATTGAATTTTCTTTGCCTCTGGTAAGACTCGGGCTAAATTCTCAGTTTCCGAACGTAAATATACGCATATGTTGAGTTTAGGCATAAGTTTACAATCTGAAGTAAACATAGAAACGTGATGGAAACTTGGATAAGAGAGACTATTGTGAAGTAAACTAGAAGCTGAGATAATCATGAGAAAAAGAAGCTTTTTCATGCCTTCTAACTACTTTTTTCTTTCTACTAGCTGAGAATATTGCTAAGAAGTTCAACATCGGTAGGGAAGAGCAGGACAAGTACGCGGCGAAGTCTCAACAGAAGGCTGAGGCTGCTATAGCAGCGGGTTACTTTGACGAGGAAATTGTATCTGTTGAAATACCGACGAGAAAAGAACCGCTCGTTTTTTCTAAGGACGAATTTCCAAAGGCTGGAATCACTGTCGAAGAACTGGGAAAACTTAGGCCAGTTTTCATCAAAGTATGTATATCATTTCACTCCTTTTTTTAAATATATGGTGAATGAATCAACAGTTCTTGTAATATCTTCCGTTTGAGAAGTTTCAGGCCTGCGAAACCAGCCCCCGAACATTCAAAGTATAATTTTTCTGAGACTAAGACTGTACAAAACTTAGAAAATCCTCTCAAAAATGTTTTTCAGTTCAAAAACGATCTAAAAACGACCTAGAAAAAATTGTTAAAATCCTTCCAATTTCCAAGAACTACAAAAATGATATAGAAATCATTGAAAACAAACTTCACGATCTAAAAATCGGTCATCCGAGACTCTAATCGAATCTCTGAACTGATTAGACTCTACCCAAATTGTTCCAAGCTATTTTACAGCCTCTACCTTCGATAAACTACAAACAAATAATTCTATTCCCAGAAAGAGGGAACCGTAACGCCTGGAAATGCTTCAGGAATAAACGACGGAGCTGCGGCAGTGGTTTTAATGTCAACAGAAGCGGCAGCTGCCAAAGGAGTTCCATCGCTGGCGAAGATTGTAGCTATTGCCCAAACTGGCATGGAGCCAGACCTGATGGGACTTGGCCCGATTTCGGCGGTTGAATTAGTCGTTCGTATCTCAATTTTCATCGACTTTATTCACGTTTTGCAAAATGGGCAAGCTAATCACTAGCCGTTGAATGAAGAATCGAAAGTTCTCGCCTTTTTAATCTAAAACGATTGTTTTTCAGCTCCAAAAGGCTAACTGGACCAAAGACGAAGTCGATTTGTATGAACTGAATGAAGCTTTTGCTGTTCAGTCCATCGCCTGCCTCAGAGAACTCGGACTAGATGCTAATAAAGTCAATATCAATGGCGGAGCTATAGCTTTGGGACATCCTATCGGCGCTTCTGGTGTGTAAAGCAAACTTCTTTGCTAAAAATGATTGAGATAATGGATGGAATAAGAGAAGAACTTAGTTTCGATGAATTAGAGATCGACATAAACGAGTTGGGCAACCTGTTGATCAAGTTTGATCAATTTTTGATAATATTTGAGCAAATTTGGCCTTGAAAAATATCTCATCTTGTTTCAGGAGCCAGAGTTTTGGTCACCTTGCTGCATTCTTTGCGCCGTATCGACGGAAAGAAGGGAATAGCTTCGCTGTGCATTGGCGGAGGAATGGGTATAGCTATTGCCATAGAAAGACAATAACGAATTAGCAAATAATGTTTATAGGAGGATTTAGTGCCTGAAGTATTTTGGCTTTTTGTTCATTGAGCTTTTTTGGCTTTTCAAAAACAGAAAGCTTCGGTATTAGATGAATTTTAGAAAAGCTTAAATCTGGAGACCATTCAGATACCTGTTTTTCATAGATAAATGATATTAGCGGAGCAGAATAATTCAGTTTCTGAGTCTAAAAGTAAAAAAAGGTATTAAAAAAACGCATATTTCAATATTCATTCGATTCTTTGTCACAAGTTCGAAAAACTTTCTTTTATTGACCAATTTTATTCCTTTCATTATCTCTCATATAAATAAAAATAGTAAAGAGTATTTTAGAATCTTTAGGAATCTACAACTAGATATACTATAAATGTTATATAATATATGAATATTATACAGCAGATTTATTCTTGTTATAATACGAACGAAAGAAAAAGAGAATAAAAAGACCAAGAAAAGAATCCCCTCTACTTGTGAAAAATGCATTAAATTTCCCCCCTCACGTTCTTTTCAAAGGTGAAATAATCCATTCAGATCAATGGATGAAGAAAAACTGCGATTATGGATAAAATATGAACGAAAATTATCAGATTTCTGAGTTTCTTCTCTTACATTGCGTCATCTTCCTTCAGCGCATCTCTAACGGCTAACAAATCCTCCTCTTGTTTCTTTTGCGTTCTTTTCATCTTCCAAGTTCTCTTAGTATTCGTAATTTCCCTAGGTCTTTCCCCCAGTATTTTAAGCTGCTCTTCTATCGCTGGAATTATTCGGATCTTGAAAAAAAAATCAGCGATCAGAATCACCTTTCGGAATTAAATAATTAATTAATTTTTTTTTCATAGTCATAGCTAGGAAAAATATCCGAGGCGAAAAACGGAGATACGATAATTAAACAAGGACAGAAATACGTGCGTATTTTTTAGTACTGAAATATAATTTATTCATTTATTCATTAATTTATGATCAAATCAACTTAACGAATGGATTACATTATATACAACCGCAGATATGAAAATAAATCAACGATTAGTGCAACAGTGTTTGAGCAATTAATAAATAATGAATTTGTACAGCGTTACTTATTACAGGTAGCAAATGTTCTTTTCCCCAGATTAGTGTAACAGTTTCAATCTTTCGATATCTTCTTTGTACTTTATCTAATCAAGTAGAAAAAAACTAGGGGCGCAGTTTTATAAATGAACAACGCTTTTCGGCTTCCCTGGATGATAGCCGCACAGTTTTCTCTCATCTTCGACGCCGAACGATTTTAAAGGAGTGTCCAGAGAATTATTAATGATAAATTCTACCGACGGCACGCAGATCTTTGAGTAGTTATTTATAACGTAACTCCAAAGGGAGGCGTGGAGGACATTGTCTTTGTTTTTAATGTGGAAATATGACCCCCAGGTTTTAGAATTTAGAGTTTCTTCGTCCCTATGAGAAAGGCTATGGTCTATCATCCCCTCCGCAAGTTGTTCCTCGACGACCGCGACTGTGTCGCAATTCGCATGACGTCTAGGAGCGTATATATCCTGGATCAGGTTGTCCCCGACGTAAAGACAGGCCGGGGATGATTTTCCGGACTCTTTAGCAAAGAACTGTTTCAGCTGAGTCCAATTTCCTTGACTGTAAGTCTCTCCTCTCTTCAATTTTCCATCAATAATAGGGTCGCCTTCTGAGTAGTTAGATTCCACCTTCAGAAAGGGTCTAGAACCGGTGAAAAAGCCTGGCTTTTTAGCGTAGCAGACTATCACATCGAACAAAGACTTCCAGTCAGGTCCAAAAGCAAAGGAGGCCGTGAAATCGGCAAAGTCTGCATTCGATCCCGTGATTAGGTACGTTATTCTCGTCTTCTTTAATTCCTAGGTGATAAGAGCCAAGAAATTTATTTCAGGATGGAAAATCGAGGGTTTCGATACCTGGATTAATTCTCAAGAGGTGATGGAGCCAATTTCTACCATTTGGAACTTTAATCTGCGCCAGAAATGGGCAATTTAAATTCTTTATAGCTTTGAATCTGGTAGTTTCTCGTCATAGTCAATAATCCAGAGAAATTACATCCCGAACAAGTATTTAATAGAAATCTAGTGCAAGAAACAAGGTCTTTCATCACCCCTTGAGTGACTAAATCTCAGAACGAGCCGAATAATAATCTCCTTCATACCTTGAGCCAAGAAACGAGTTCAGGGCTAGACTTGTGCATAAATTTGCCAGGATCATTTTTCAAAGTAGGAAAGTAGGTCCCCTTATTCCCGGCGAAATGATCTCTATCGAACATGTCGACGAGTCCGTCTAGAATATCGGGCCATACTTCGTATCCTCCGAATCGATTATTATCAGGCGTTTTTGTTTCGTCCAAAGTGTCGATGACCTTGGCGAATACCAGCGAGGCTGGCATATCGAAGTAGTCCAATAGAGTCCGCATCTTTTCTGACAAAGGTCCGTTCCACGTGACCAAAAGATCGGAAGTAAACGCGTCCGTCACTTCCCATCTTCGGTTCGGATAAAACCCGCAGACTTCGTCGTCGGTTAATATCCTAGTTCCGTGGCTAGCTCTGAGTATAAAACCATGCGGCGATATCCTGAGGATGTTGCCTCTCTCGAAATCTATCACAAGCCCTTTTTGCATGAAGTCAAAATCGGCGGACGTGAGATTAGCGTATAAATACTTAGCGTCGTAGCCGCGTTTTTCGACCATGAATTTCGACAGCACTTCGTACTCCAGGGTCACCATGTTCGTAACGTTGTAACGAAGCAGGGTGTTGTCTAAGTCGAATCCGACCGCGTCGTAATCGGAGAATCTGAACACGCCCATTTTTGTGGATGATGATGTTCGGGGTTTGATACCGTCGACAATTCCTCGGGTTATTAAACACGGCGACAAATGAACGGGATATTTATTACTCGGATCTACACGTAGCCGCGGTTTACACTTCAACTGTTTTGCAAGGTGATGGTGTCGTCTGCTAACGGGTTTTCTAACCTCGGATAATCCGAACGTTTCGATCATTAGGATCGATAATGCGGGTTTTATACCCGGGGGGTTTAGGCGGGAGCATATATTCACATTTCGGATCATAACTGCTCGGGATTTACGGTTTTATTTATTATTTGTACGGATCTAAGAGGCTGGGACTCGGCCGACCGTTTTTAAATGCCCGACACTGGGCCAAGGGCGATTCATTTGGTAGATTTAGAAACGCGAGGGTATTTTTACGACTCTACCGCCTTGCCAATGTCAGATTTTTTACGATCTTGAACTACGGACATATGTTGCGATGTTTGTTTACGTAAACAAGTCGAAGGTCGATTAAATACACTTCGAGATTCGATACGGTTCCTATAACCACGGAGCGCTAAATTGAAATGATATTTCAGCAAAATTCATCTTTTAAATCTGTCAAAACTTTCAAACTAACTCATATCTGTTTTCCAATTGTTTAATTCGTCCCTAATTTTCGCCTCTGATATCGAAAACTCCGGAAGGTTCTTTTATTCAAGCGGTAAAATTAAAAAGATTAAAATCTAACCTGTGGCGGAATGTGGACGTATCTAATGTTGCGTGAATGAACGAAGAACATGTCGTAGTTGAACGTCGATCCTCTGGGGTCCAGGAAGACGCAATTTTTCATAACGATATTCATGTAGCTGGGGAAAAAGACATCAAACTAACGATAAAACCTTAAAACACTTTTTTCAAACACATGAGGCGGTCAGTCACCGTCACTCGGTTTCGGTATACCACTTTTAACCACATTTAGACACTGACCCGTCGACTTGTTCAACAAATCCAGTAATCGAAGCTTCGTTTCTGAAATCTACGGTAGTTTTTTGACCCTCTACTGCTTTTAACAAGATTGCTAGGTTGTTGTAAAAGTAAAAACGCTCTTGGTTAGAAACACGCGTCTCCGCGGCCGCCATCTTGGATTCTATGAAAACCTGTTACGACTTGGTAGATGACCGTCGATTATCGATTATCGACGGTTCGAAAGAGTCGACTTCGGGGTCCGCGCAATTTTGAATTATCGGAAATATAACAAAGAATCAAACGCAAGGCAAATAGGTATGTTGATATGTCGGATAGGCGATCTATGATTAAAAAATAGCGAAATTAATACGCTCTTCGTTCTCAGGGACCGTTAAAACATCAAGTTATGCTATAATCACGGAGTATTAAAGGTCACAACAAACAATAAACGTAACCTAACCTATTATAACCTCTGATCTGAAAACTTGCTCTAGATTTCTTTAAATGCGAAATTCGTCATATTTACAGAGAGAATCCCTTTCCCCGACCAGGAAGAAATAAGAGAATAATACACGATGAAGAGAGTCAAGGTCAAGCCAAAATGCGCGAACCCATTGTTCGAATCTTGGCTAGCTGCTTGGAAAGAAGATGCTAAATCGAGGGATTCGCCGATGCAGTATTGTTTTGCAAAGGCGTTAGATTCTCTGAGAAAATTTCCTGTCCCTTTGAAGACGGGGAGAGAATGTAGAGTGCTGCAGAATTTTGGACCCAAGCTTTGCGATATGTTGGACAAAAAGTTGGCAGAGTATAAAGCGGCCAATATCAACAGTCCGGGTTCTTTAAAAAATTCTTTTGTCATTGAATGCGACGACCGAATCCCTCTGACAAATCATAAACAGAACGCACAAAATACTTCCGCTGTTAAAAGAGCGAAGAAATCTATAGACGAAGAACAACCGGCTAAGAAAATCAAGACTCCTGACACCAAAGACCGCGGAGATAATGTGCGTCGATATTTTTATCCTTTTTTTTCTTCCTGTTTATGGAAAAACAATTCAATTTACAATTTTTAACTAAAGTATGAAAAATCGTTAGGGAAAATTGCTTTTATTTTGAAAATTGATCAATTTCTCGCACATATTCACTGAATATCTTTTTTTCAGGGTAGAAAAGTTGCCACCAGGAACACCGGACCTTATTTACCAGCCTGGAGTTCCGGGGGCTGGGCAATTCTCTTGACTCTTTATGAAAAATCATTAGAACCAGACTACCTAGGTAGTAAATCGCCCTTTTTGTTCTACAAAGCCGTCGAAATGGTTTCATAGAATATGAAAATCACTTTTCCAATGTTTCAGGACCTCGTCTTGTTGATTATTCAATTTATTTCGATTCGTTTATAAGCTAAAGCAAGACAACTTTACTTCAGAACAGAATTCGTTTTCGTTATTTGATATTCTGATATTCCAACTTTGATCTAATATCATATCTTGTTACAGGATACATGAACAAAGCGGACCTCCAAGCCGATGCTCAAAAATACTGTGATACTTCGTTGAAAAAACCTGAACCTGGGAATAGGTATACAGCCTGGTCTTCTATGGGGAATCTAATCAAAAAGGGACTCGTTATCAATGAAAACAAACCTGCTAAGTAAGGAGAAGGATAAAAAACAACTTCATTCACGCTCTTTTATCTACTACAATCTTTAAAAGGCGGAAAAGCCGCGAAATTAGCTAAAAAAAGCTAAAAATGAATTCATTTCTAATCTGCCGGAAGTGACTCAGGGCTTTTGAAGATCAATTTCGACCTCTTTGACGCTAATTCAAAAAATTATTCAAGGTACAGACTGACAGAAGCAGGATTGGCCGTTGCTATGCAGCTCTACGAAGCAGAGAAAAATGATCGTGCTTCTGAATTGTCGTTACAATGTGGTAGCAGCAGCAAAAGTTCGGAGACGCCAGCAAGAGCGAAAACATCGCAGGAAGTCGAAGATTTCAGGGCCAGCGATGATGATATAGAAATTCTGCCCCTCGATAACGATATAGAGATTCTGCCCCTCGATAACGATAAAAACGTATCAAAGGAGAAGACAAAGCAGAAAAGAATCGAAAACCATTTACAAATTCTTGATATTAATCAGCGAACAGACAGTCAGCTGAGCGCCAGCTCCGAGAATGATAGAACCGTCGTATTCAGGCCTGAAACTTTCGACGTCATCCTGTTTGTCGACGACAGAGAAACCGCGGGGTAAGATATCCTCAAGAAGAAGAAAAAGAGGATAAAACTTGAAGTTTGGATCGTTTCTTTTCCCCAAAGCGTTTTACTTTCTGCTTTTTCTGATTTTTTCTCTTCGTTTTTTAAGGGCAAAGACTCGACCGAAGGACGACATCACTTTGGCAGAGTTAATGCAGTCGATGGTTAAATTCGAAGTTCGTAATCTAAAGATTGGTGACTTCACGTGGATAGCAAGATGCCGAGAGTCAGGCGAGGAGCTAATCCTGCCTTACATAGTCGAGAGGAAAAGGATGGATGATTTTGGAAGCAGTATTAAAAACGGGAGATACCATGAGCAGAAGGTCTGAGATTTGTTGAAAGAGAGAATCATACAAGCCCGAAAAATGGGACCGAAACTAACGTCTTTATGTGTTTTTGAATCTTTCTTATAGTTTAGGCTAAAGAAATGTGGCGTTCAGAATGTGACTTATCTGGTAGAGCACCATGGCAATAACCAGTTCGCCGGACTTCCACTAACGACTCTATTCCAAGCTGCGGCGAACACTTTAATTCAAGACGAGTTTACCGTAAAGTACACCAAGTCTCACAGAGAATCTATGTTCTATTTGGCAACGATGACCGAAATGCTGACTAAGATTTATCGGGTATTAGTTTCTCTCTTATATTATGGTCCGAGATTAGTTCTTTCTCTTTTCCATCGATGAATTTGACTCATACTCTCATACAAATTCTCTCATGTGGCAATTTTTTTTTGTCTCAGGGAAAAACCCTTGTAGCATGTAAAAAGGACGATCTAACGCCATCTAACACCATCGATGACATTGTCCAGCTCATGGTGTTCAAGGATTTCAACAAAGCTGCAGCCAAAGTAAAGGTGAATACTGAATATCACCAGAAAGGAGTATTTGAGTTTCAAATTCGGCGAGAAAATCGACTTTCAAGAGTTTTTCAGAGCCTAAAGACTTTGTGGGATTCTTTCAGGTCTTCAAAGCTAAGGAAATGTTCATACGGCATTTGATACAGCTGAAGGGAATGTCGGTTGAAAAAGCTTTGGCTATTGTCGATATTTACCCGACTCCAACGGCTCTGAAAAAGGCCTTTAATGATTCCGGTTCTAGCGGAGAGAATCTACTATCCAGCGTGCAATTTGGACCGACTAAAAGGCAGCTTGGACCTGCGCTCAGCAAGACTTTGCATCAATTTTACACTAGAAAAGACTTCTAAAGATCGCTTTTTTCTGTGAAAAATTAGATTAGCAGGCATCTTGTCATTTTTAATGGTTCTTCATAAGTCCTCTAATAATTCTATAGTCAATTTGTTATTGGTTTTTGAAAAAACCGCAGGGTTTTAGACTTTGGCGATGAAGAAACTCTTTTTCTATTTTAATACTGGTTTTTTAGAAGAAGAAAACGAGCCTCTGGTTATCAGTTTGAAGAAGAGAAATCAAGAAAACAACAATTGTCAGTCTAGATATATTGAAATAGCATTAAGAACATCTAGAAGGTTGTATCAGCCGGAATTTCGTTCTAGAATCGTTTTAATTTTTTTTAAGTTTATAAAATTGTGTTTTTTTCTATAAAAATTCTCTTCGAAGTTTCTTTTTCTAAACTGATAAGAAATTCCGACCATATCGATAATTGTTCCATCTATATTCTCATTTTAGATAGATCATGAAAGTTGATTCTTAAGACTCGGACGAAAAATATTTTTCATCCTGTTTTTTTTTTTTAGACGGAAGAAAAAATCTATTTTATTTATCCGACGTACTACATATCTCATTATTACCGTTAAGTATTACTATATGTACAATATTCTATAATATATATATATTATTACCAGTTATAAAAATACTAAATCACTTTATAACAGACATAATTCCATTGAATTCCCATCAATTTCCTCCAACAATCTAAACCGAAACTCTAAAAACTTTTACGCTTTATTCTCTTCCAGTTCTGCTTCGACGTCGTTAGATAATTGCCTAGAAGTGCTACTCCTTCTAGCATTATCCTCTCTATTTTTTCCCTCGGTCTCAAGTCTCCTCGCCAAACTAGTAGAACTAAGAGTGACAGAGATCTGATCGGGCAGAGGGCAAGCAATGAGCAAAAGCTCCTCAGCCGAATAATTATTACTTAATAATTGAAGTAGTTGAGCGAAAGCAGCTACAACGTTGTTCTTTATCGGCCTGAATAGAATGCACTCGGTCTCTCTATTGGCCAAATAGAGTTGCATAGACTGCTGTAAGTTCGGTAATTTGAATTTTATTAGTCTCTGAGCCTCGCCGACCGTCTTAGCAATCTCTTGCGCAGACCCAAACGCCTGTTGTCTGATTCTGCTCGTCCCGTCCGGATTTAAAGACAGCCGCGATAGCTCGAGAAGTTTTAGGACAGGATCTATCAAGAGTTGCGTAGCGTGTTGGATGAGCCTTTGGCAAGTAGACTTGAGCTTGGCATCGACATGTTTTCTCGAGTCTATCAATTGCTCTTTCATCTGGGGTGCTCCCTCGAGGAGGAATTCAAGCAGCGCGTTATTCGAGAGTGTGAAGAGCCTCGATCTCTTCTCGAGGAGCCCAAAGGCGGCGGTTTTGACCTTAGAAAAATCCAGGGAGTATTCTTTGATGGTGAAATCGACTTGAAACGGTGCGATCTGTTCCCTAAGTATGAGCAAGTGTTTAACTTGGAAAAGTTCGGCGTCCAGAGGCCCGGATCTAAGGTTTATCTTCTGTCTAGCATTTTCTATGCTTTGTACACAGAGGGAAATCGCCTCCTGACTCAAAGACTGAAACACTGGTCTATCCACACAGCGATAAAGCCTGGAAAGACAGACCAGAGTTCTGCGGACAGTTGGATACCACATTCCGTGTAAATCAGCTGGAGAATTAGCCGCGCTTGATCTCTGATAGTTCAGAGGATCCATCGTCAAATGATTACGAGAAATGGCTTCAGGGGTTCCGCTATCGTTAGATGACAAAGAAATTCGCTTCATTCTCAGCTGGTTAGTCTCCTCCCGAATCGACTCTGCGATGTCCTCCATCATTTTAAGTTTTTCCGGGTACGCTAGGTCTCCAGCGGACGGATTATAGTTCAGAACATCTGACTGGAGGTAGAGGTGGGCTCTGAAGACGAGCCTCTCCTGTACATCGTGAAGAAGCTGTAGACAGATGCTTCCGAATCCTTGGAGAGGCTCGGAGTTATTATGAACGTGTTCGTCGAGCATCTCTATTCTAAGGATGCAGCAAATCTCAGCAAGAGTTTCCAGGTGGTTTATGTGGATTATAAAAGGGCGCAAAGCGTCGTACAAAGAAGTACAGAGGCCTTCTAAATAGACTGTTAAAGCCGAGGACGGTTTGCTGAAGAATTGGTAGAACAAACGGTGCTCGTCTATCGACGCGTGCAATAGAAGAGCACAGGAGTGTCGAACCAGGCTGCAGTGGTCCCCGTTGTATCTGGAAAAAAGAAAAACTTTCAGATCTTGTTCGGTATCATCTCAAACCAATCTTGGGCAGATAAAATTCGTTTTCCAGTGATTATACCAGGAAATTTAGATCTAGGATGATTATATCGTATAAAATATCATCTAGGATCGTTTAGATTCAGTTTTCTGTGCATAAAACTTGACCTGGGATGATTATAGTGTCTCAAATTGAATATGGCATTGAAAAAAGGTGAATTTTGCATCATAATCCGCCACATAACTTCGTATCTCTTGTCCAAAGGCTAATAAACGGACCTATCTTTGACAGAATTGAGTGCCTGAGCGACGCCAGGTCCGAGAACAGTTCCTCTATAGCTTAAATACGACTGATGGCACTCGATGAGTAGAGTTTCGTACTCCGCTCTCTTCCCGCTCTTGGCTTCGATCTGTTCGATGACAGTCTTGACTTTTGGTAGAATGGACTGAAACCTCCCATAGAACAGAGCCAAAGCAGTGTCCGAGTTCTTCCCGCTCCCCCCGCTTCCCTCATCGCCATCTTTGGGACTCAGAATGCTTTCCGTCGCATTAGCGAACTGGTTAAAGACGTAGTGTTGTATCATGGCGATGCTTTTAGACTGGCAATGTCTATACTTGACGATAAAGCTGCTGCTTTCTTTGAAAGCTTCATTATTCTGTACAAATTCCATGTTCGAATCAATCCTCTCTAGTATATCGAAGAATATATCGCTGTTTACGGACAGCGTGGGGGCCTCTAGCTTCTCCAAGATCCTGTCCACCTCCTTAAAGTACTTTAGGTGGCTTATAATCGACTCGTTTAACGAGGTCAGTTTTTTCTGGTCCGATATCAACTCCTCGCTAGCCTCGTGCAGAGACGTTGTCTTGGACGAAACGGCCGCGTACTGTTTAGACAACGCTGTGAAATCGGACAGAGCATTTTCTATGTCTACGCACAGGTCTTGGCACTCTTTTCGCCGCGATTTCAGCTGCTCTAAATACCTCGTGTATTTCAGGTCCTGGACGGACGTGAAACGCTTTTCTAACGACGTGTAATTCTGAAGGAGCTCTTGGTACGTTTCTATCTTGTCGGATAATTCCGACTCGGATTCGATCGCGGTTTTGAACGCGATATTTGAGGGGTTATTCAAGTCCGTTGAGGACACTATTTCGTCTTGTAATACAGACAAGAGATTCTTTTGAATCGCAGTTAGAGGTGCTAACGGAGCATCTGGGTTGTCCCATCGCGTTAGATTGTCTGGTACACTTTTCTTCGACTTGGTAGTCATTCTTTGCTTCGTTTAAGGTTAGTTTTTAGGTTAGTTTGAGGCCGATTTTAGATAACATCGATCTGAATTCTAACGGTTTTTGATTTTCAACTATTGTTATTTGTCAAACCTGAATCTCTACGATTCCTTTTATTTTTATTATTCTTTCTTATATTTCTTAGATTTTAACCGCGCTTTAACACTCTGACACACACCAGCTGATTGTAGATTGTTTCGATTGACAGGTCGCCATCTTTGCCACGAAACATAAGACAGTTCCTGAATATAAGCAACTCGCGATACATGAATGAATGACGGGCTGCTGACGCTTGAAAATTCACATTTTTCAATCTATTATTACTCAATAGATCCTCGATATTTATTCTCTGGCTATTTTTAACCTGAATCGTTGACTCCAAATATGAATTTTTTTATGAATTTTTTTCAACCTCTTAGACCGTTTTATTCAAATTTTTATAAAACATTGCGAAAGGAGAACCTAAAGATCGCCGCTTGTACTTTGAACGTCGTTTGCGCGCGCAATTTTCAGAATGAAGCAGACGACGAATTGAGATGAAATGAAACGAAACTGAAACTGAAATGAAATGATCGCGTCGGGTAGGTTATCTTGACTTTTGAGGTTATGTTAGAATCCTGTTGCTGAAATTAGGCGTTATTAATCGTGAAAAATATTTTGATAAATATAAATAAACGTTGTAGCTTCATCGGGGCTTTATCGCCGCCCACAGCTTCGAATTGATGTAATATGTTATAATTTGTATTTCACGTAGTCGTAACGAAAACGTTACCAATAAACTTGTTCGAAGCATAATACATCTAGTTGAATAGAATAATAATATTGAAAACTAGACAATAAACGAACGAAAGAAAAACCGTGATATACATATGCGAGTGATATGAGATGGTGGAGCAGAGAAACCTGTTCCAGTAAATAAACGAAGAACAACGAAAGCCGACTCTAAAGTAATACAAAAAGAACAAAAACAACGATAGATAAAATACTATTATTGTTTACAAATGAAGAGGCGACAGAGAAGGCCAGTACTTGATATTAGCAATGAACAAGCCGAATCTACCAGGGGACGTTGGCAAAGTAATATTATCATCGTTTATTATTATCAACCCTTTTTTCCAATTTCATCTACACGTATTTTCACATTTCTTAGGTTAATTTTAACATAACCTGTGTTATCGATTTCAAACAATCGTTTATACATATTAAAACTGGCGAAAATATCCGTCAAATTTTTTCCAAATTTTTACTCATTTTCGAAATTTTTACTAATTTTTTCTCGAATTTTTACTCATTTCTGTCGGAATTTTCGTCCCATTTCAACAAATTCCATATTTTTTAATATTCTAGACAAATATCAACAGATAGCGGTCGATCATCCAGAGCAGAATGGAACCCAGAATAATAATCCACTGGCCAGTTTACTTGGCCAGTATAACTCGGACAGTGAAACCGAGGAGGGTAAACAGGACACGAATAAGCTAAACGACAAAGTAAACGACTTTCTAAAGGTGCGGTCATTGTCGATTATCGTCGACAGATACCCAATCCTGACTCTAATCCAGCCTCAAGCTCAATGGATTGAAATAGTATCGAAATTTGTTACAAAATACTAAATAAAAAACTATTTTCAGGAGATTCAGATGATCGCCCCGGACACTGCAAAGCCTAATGACGTTGTCAAGCCTCCAGATTCCCAGATAACTTCCAGTCGGCAAACCGAGACCTCAAACTGTTGTAATTTCCTTGAAAAACGTTTAGTTTATTTTTCTGTTAATTAATTAGCAGCTTTTTTCAATAGTTAGCCATGCTGCATACCCCGATAATTATATAATCCGTTTTCTCATAGCTTGGCAAGAATGTTTCGACGAAACTACCGGATATCCTTACTACTGGCACATAGAAACTAACGAAGTTACTTGGGAAATGCCTAGTGAGATGAAAATAAACAGGGATAATAAATCCGGCCAGAATAATCAGGGCCAGATACAACAGCCGCAACTTCCTCACTCCCAAGTACAACAGTGGGCTAATTTCCTGCCTAATACATGTGAGGATTGAATAAAGAAGAGAAATGGTCAGGAATTGGATCAGAAATCTCTGAATCCTCTCGTCTAATCTTTTTCAAACATTTCCAGACCCTGAGCTGCAGACTAATATCCCCGAGGGAATGATTCCCAAAGAAGTAGTCGCCAGAAACAGAAATCGGCAAGTCGGTCTAGCCAAGGGTCGACTAGACTTGGAAATCAGCGCGCAAACTCCTAAGAAAAGCGGACCGAGGGATGACGACTCTGACGACGAGTAAGAGGCTTCATAATCTAAGAAAATGTCGTAATATAATGAAGATCTTAATGTTTTACAGGAAAATCGAGATGATAACGTCCTTTGGAAACGATGAGAGTGAGTCTGAGACCAGCGAGACTGATTCCCCGGTTAAGAAGGGGCAAAAATCGAACTCTGAGAAGACCTCGGTTCCAGAAGACGAAGACAGTCTCTCTATCGGACCATTACTGCCTCCAGGAATCATCCCCATGATTCACGGGCCAGAGAACGCCAGCTTAGACATGCGGAGTGCATTGGAAGGCCGGAAAGCTGTTGGGAAGAGGCAAAGCAAAAAGAAGGTGGAAGATGAGATCAAAGATGAGATTAAGGAGGCAGGAAAAAGCGAGGATATTGATGAGGAGGATATCCTGAAGAGGCTCAAGAACCAGGCCAAACTTCTGCAGTCTTTGGGCGGCGAAGTTCCTGAGTCTGTTGAAACTCTGATAAAGAATGATGTCGAGGAGGAGGAGGAGGAGGACGACGATATCATTTCACAAATCGAGAAGGAAATGCCTGTTGATCACACCGCGAGGATCACCGATGGAGAAAGTGGGACGGAAGTGCTGGATAAAAATGATACGGGGAGTAAAAAGTTCGAAGAAGATGATAAGAAGAGGAGAGAATTCAAGATATCACTCGTGGCTGGTTATAGCGACGATTCTGAACCTGAGGAAGAGGTTTCGCCTAAGAAAATAACCCCGCAGCCTTTGTTTCCTATCTCTGAATACGTGGTTAAAGAGAATTCGAACTCGCTTAAAGGATTCGGAGACTCGAATCCAGGGAGAGAAGCTAATGCGGTTGATATCAAGCCAGTCGATGGCACTTATGAAGAGGAAGGAGATAAGTTTTTGGACGAAAATTCAATAGAGAAAGAAAATACTAGTCAGTTGGGTAACGAGGGATTGGACAGCCAGGAAATGGACGAAAATAGAAACGGGAGAAGTGAAAACGAGACTTTGAGGCAGAACTTATTCCTCGAAAACCTGGAAATACCCAATAAAGCTTTTCAGAGAAAGAAGAGAATCGCTTTTGATGGTAATTTCAGCGTTTTTCAACATTCGTTGATAGAATTTGTGATTTTTTATACTCTTAGAGAATAAAATTAGCTAGACTTTGGTAAATATCTATGAAAGAGTCTCTTGCGATGCTCAAAACAGCGCCGATTCATACATAGCTTGGAAATTGAACTTTAACACCGATTTCAGAAACGAAAAAGACTTTCATTTCTTGTAAATCGTTTCCAGTCTCAATACCTGCAATAATATGATCGATTTTTTCCTCAGTTGTGCCAAACAAAATGATAAGGCCTCAACAAGAAGCTAATACCGTTAATACATCGCAAGCGGAAGCTACTTTGGCTTTTTCTCACGACGATACAGAGCGGCATGGTTTCGGATTCCACAAAGAGCAGCAAGCGGATATAGAGAATACAGATTCCTGCGGCGAAACGATAGATAAGCAAAAGGCAGATGCTATTCAATCAAAAAAGACTATAAACTTTGTGAAGGGAGAAATCGCAGCGGGGTTTAAATCGGATGATGAAAAATCGAAAAGGCCTGATTTGGAGAAACCAGCTCCCGATGCCCAAAGCACAAAACAGCTCAAAGAAATGTCTGAAATTGTTATGGAGAAAGTGAAATTTCTCTCCGAGGGAAGCCAGAGTATTTCCGCTATACAAATTATGGTGATACAACTACAAGTGAGATTCGTTTAACGTTTTATAGTCTGGAGAGAGAAGAGCAGCGATATTATTTATCTATTGATACGTTTCATGCTTTATATCATCTCATAGACGCTGGTTGCCGCCTGGGAAGCCGGAGACTTGAGGGAAAGCTACTTATACGAATGGCTGAAGGGAACGGGTCTCGAATTGGGTCGATTAGAAGAAGCAGCTGCTCCTCCAGGCTGGGATTGTCATTGGGATAGGTAGAGTATCTCAAGCACACAGTTAATCAATGAAATATCTCATAACTTGAGGGTCGGAGTTTGAAAAGACACGAGAATTATCACAAGAAGCTTATATTTCATTGTATGAAATAGACTCGATCATCTTCATGTTCTATCTATGTATCTGCGATAATTAAGGGCTGGAAAATTTATTCTTAAGCTTTAAGGTCTGCGATATTCACTGCATAATTATTTTCGTGATTTATGCTTTGTCTTGCTGTTATAGGCCTTCGAGAAGCGATCGTGATTTCAGTGGAAGACCTCGGAACGCCAAGACTGCGGGATGCATATTTGAAATCTTTATATTTTAACATTCTAGCTTGAAAATTAGAAAGAAACTCTTTATTGATAAACGAAAAATCATCTAAAAGCATAATAATCCCATGAAAAAAGACCTCTTTCATACTTTATAAGGCCTCTGCCTCATATTATGTTAGGAAATTTTTGAATAAATGAAGGATAAGGTTCTTTCAAGAACCGCGACGCAGGTAGGGGTATAAATAATGGATTATCTACTACTTTCAATGAAAGAGAAAAGAAAGAGAAAGAATCGTCGTGCACAGAGGGTCTAAAGTGCCTTACGAACGACTTTAACTCTGCCAAATATTCTCACACTTTATTCTCTCTCTCGGGGGGATGTTTTTAGGTCTCATAAACGATACTATTATCGCAACTCAGTCACTGGCGATGCTCAATGGACTTATCCGGAGGCTGATGTTGTCGGAGGTACTGAAGAAATGGACTTATGCACCACTCCTCCACCACCGGAGGATGAGGATCTACTGATCATTGGTAAATTGATAAGAAACAGAGAATTTGGAGTCTAAAATCAGTCGGATATGGTTCCAATCTCCGAAGAAAAGTAATTTTAGATTCCAAAAACCAAAATTCTCTCCGTCTAATCTCCTGATTTCGTTTATTCTCTGCAAAAGAAGAGGCGCGCAATGGTTCGACGGACAAGCCCAAGGAAACCAAGTCCCCCCTGGTTATTATAGGGGACAATAAAATCGTCCAAATAACTAAAGACGAGTATAAAAGCCTCGAGGCTCCGCCTCCGCCGCAAATCTCGAGTCCAAGTCCACCTCCGCCGCCAAGAATCTTTGCGGAGGATTTAAAGAAGGGGAAAAAACGACGGGGAAGTATTAACGAGCGGATTTCAGACCAGAAAAAAGAGAAATCAGGTGATTTGAGGAAATCTTGGTCAAAATTGACGTAGAAAGAGAAGAAATCTATCCTAAAAACGGTTCTTTGTTCGCAGAATTCGCCCCTGCTACTACTTCTTCCGAGGCGAAAGACACCGTCGATCCACCGCTGCCTCCTTCACCTCCAAAAAACTCTCAGCCTCCGCTACCACCGAACCCGCCACACTCTGCGATTGTTCCAAATCCTCCGAGCAGCGAACCTCTGCCACCTGGCGTAGACCCGAAAGATATGCCTTATTCTCTACCTGCGGTCACTACTATGGAGCCTGGAATAGTTTACGCAGGAAATGCACAGCAGACTAATCCCATCTATGCAGCTACCATCGGGGATAGAGGCGCTATCACACTTCCTATTATCGATCATAGATCAGCCATCATTCAAGGACAACTTATGCACTATCCGACTTATCAGCATTTGCATAACGTAATATGAGAGCAGAAACACTAAGATATTAGATATTAGGATTCATTTTTGAACTTTTTGAATTCTGATAGATGCAAACTGTACTTCAAAGATACTTTTGTGTATCCGAGTATATAATTCTCCCTTTTCTTTCCATAGCAAGCAATGATTGCAGCAGCTGGAAGTCTTGGAGCCCAAGAAGCTGTGCAATTTATGCTAACAGACTATGGTCAAGTGTACGCTAATACGCAGGTGATAGCAAAGCCGCCAGTTAAATCGAAGAACGATCAATCACTTGGCTCGGCTTTGGACTCTTTTTACAACGACATTGCTTCTATAGAAAAAACTAACGCCGAACAAGAATCTGCGCTGCAAGAATTCGAGCCAACGATTAACGTCGCAGAGAATAACACTCCGCCTCTGATTATTGCAACATTGCCTACCCCAGTTAACACAGCAACTGCTCAAACCGATATAGAGGAAAAAGCAAATGCTTCTAGTGCCGATCCTGCCGCCGGAAAGGAAAAGAAAAGGAAAAAGGTCTCGCGGATCAGTTTCTAGATTATATAAATCCAATCCTTAAGAGTTTGGAGTTGATTCTTAGCACAAATAATGTTCTTTGTGATGTCTTTCAATTCCTGGAATCGCTGTTCCTCAAGTTTTGATCGATTTTCTTTTATCTACTAATAGTTTTCGATATTTTTGATGGAGTTCTGTGCTTTTCGAAATCATATTCTATACTATAGTTCAATTTCCTGAGTCGTCATTTTTCAGAATTTTACAAAGCGTATTTTATTCATAAACTATTTTCAATATTCGGAAAAAACTATCAAAATCCAGATTCTCTATAAGTTTCGCGGAATTAAATATTCTGTTAAAATCGGTTCTATCTTCCATATCTTTCTTACCTCGTTAAAGATTATTTTCCAAAACGAAGAACAGAAATTGTGGAATGAAAAATAGACTTTTATTTGCTTTGATTCGGAATTTCAATATTTCATTTGCTTTTCGTTTGTCCACAGGCAAAAATTGGGATTGGAAAAAAGCAGAAAGAGATGTCTTCGATGGTAGCAAAGTGGCAAAAAGCGCAACAAGACTTTGACGACAGCGAATAGAGAAGTCAGGAGATTGAACACATTACGAAATGAAAAGTAGTTAATAAAGTGTTCGACAAAAGTGATAAATAATTAAAATATGTATACATGTATAGTATGAAGAGAAAAAGAAGAAACGCCCGAGGAATATTGAATAATTAAAGATAACTAATTAATGAATATTATCTATCTTATTGTATCATACAATTTCTAGAAATAATTTTTAAGAGAATAAAAATCGTTTTCTAATCAAATTCCTTTTAACTTTCATTCGAAAATCTTTTTTTTTACTATAAATTGAATCAGTTTATACTACTGCTTTCAGTTTGAAAATAAAGCCATAGAAGGCACGAAATTTTCTGAATGAAATCTGTAATGATTTAAGTAACGAAAATTTCCCAGGTATTAATCAATAGGTGAAATTTATTGATGTAATAATATACATTTAAGCGACAAGGGCGCTCGCGGTTGAGCTTTCGTACTTCCAATTTGGAGGAAGCGTGCTTTTTGTTTTGTAGTAGCGAGCGAGTCTGTGAATTCTTGACTCTACTAAAATCAGGCGAAATTTACTGTCCTTGTCTTTACGATTGCGTTCCAAATGCTTGCGGATAGCTACCGCTTTCTTGATCAAGTAGTAAAGATCCTCTGGTAGATCCGGCGCCAGACCCATCGCCTTTTGAATACGCAGGATCTTGTTGCCAGTTAGAAAACGAACCTGAGCTACTCCATGCGAATCGCGAAGAATCACACCTGGAATAATATCGAAGAAAAATCAATAACGGAGCTAAAATTGAGTTCGTAATCATTCTCTTCTCGTTTTATTTATAAACAATGACAATAATAAGATTTGTACTGTTCGTGACTACCTATAATGAAGTTGGTATGAATTATTCCCAAAATCACCTCAAAAGCCACGACTAAAATTGATCTAGCAAGCTTCTAGGAAGTGATAAGACAACATGGAGTCGAACCTCAGCTGGTAGCTTGCGTAAAATGGATTTCATTATGAAAAAGAATTCCAAGAAAAATTTTATTATTACCAATTTGCGACGGAGTCAAACCCTTCTTGGCGAGTTTGTAGATATGCTCTTTGCAATCTTCAGGGGTGAGTTTGAGCCACGTCGGTACGCTTCGTCTGTACGGCAGCGCCGACTGGGATATACCCTTTCTGAAATAGAAAATAGGTGTAAACTATTGTGATGAGAGAATGATCGTTGAATAATTTCTTCGACAGATAAGATCAGATGAGATTGTGTTTATTGTTCGGAATAATTTCACCGAAATAACCAAAAAATCGTAAAATAAAACGAAACTATATAAAGAATGGGATAATAAGACGTTGAATGAAGAATAATGAGAATATAGATGTGCGAATTCGATTGATTTGAATTAATATAGTTAAAAGGAAGTAATTGAGGAAGGAAATGAAAACGCCATTTATGTATCGCGGCGTGAACACATGGCGACGACGTAGCGAACGGCGTTTGTTGTCTTATTTAAGTATTTTGGGGCCACTGAGGGACCGGGATTTATATTAAAACGGTATAAAACAATGTGAGGATCCTCTAATGGATTATACTGGTTCATATATTTGATGCAATTTGTGGTTAAATTGATATTTTCTTACCCTGGAGCGTGCATGCGACCCATGATGGCAGATTTTTCTTACCGAAAGACACTAGCGCGGTTTTAACTCCTAACCCACGGATCAGACACGAACTCACTATGACGTCATTTCGGGCTTGGGGTATGGCTGCGGTTATAGAAATCGAACAAGAAACGTGGTTGCCCAACTATTTTATCGACACGGTTGACTAGTTAGAGCAATCACAGCTAGATAGCGCAATAAATCGTTTCATGAAGTAGCGTCATCTGTTTTCAAGGGACAACAAATCACATGTGACATGCATAACATAATAAGCCACACACATACTCTGATGCAGATGTAAAACAGAACACGTACACATATTTTACACCGTATCCGTATACGCATGCAGTTAACACACAATGTGTAATTTGTTTATACTATTTTTGTTGCGAAATATTGACGATATCAAAGACGAATGACGTGTATTATTACAACATATTAATACCAGAATGATTGACTAGATGTAGTACACCTGTTCAATATACCAAATTAAACATGCTGATCCTTCACGTATATTTTATACCTACTATAACGTTAAATAGGTTATAATACACGGTGAGATATTTCAGGTATTTAATTATTTATAACTAAACAAATCCGTATCTATATTCTCCATATTTTACGAATTATGAAACATCGAGAGAAAATATTGCGTCCATTTTTTAACCTAAAAATTATTCCGTTCCAATTTTTTTTCTTTATATCAAAAGATCTTATTTATTAATTTTTTTTTTCTTAAAAAAAAGAAGACTCAATTTATTTTTTTCCCAGACTTTTATATCCGCCAAGATGTTGACGGTGGAGAATATGATTGCCGGTTCGTCAACCGCCTCGGAAAATATTTTAGGAGCTAATTTTGCTACCGAAACGGTTGAAATCGTTCCGACGATTGAAAGCGGAGAAGCTATGAACTTGATAGATGAATCCGTAACAACGGAGGTCAACTTGTCCTCGGAGATTCAAATCAATCAAATGGTCGGTTTAGATAACAGGGAGGAATCCCTTGACAATGATCAGAAGACTGGAGAGGACAGAAACGGGGAAAAGATATTGCATCTAGTACCTGAAATCGATTCACAGTCTAATACTTTGATGAAAAACGGGCCCAGTAATTGGCCTGATTTTTCCAAGCCTTCTACCTCCTCTTCTTCTAATTCTGATCCCGATTCTTCAAACTCTGGAAAAGATTCATTGCATAAATTTGAAACCCCTAAGCCAGGGACTCTGGTTACTTCAAATTCACTAAAAAAGGCTGGGCCCTACGTCCTCGGTCCTCCGATCGGAACTTCGCCGGTAAAAAGCATCGTGCAATGTCTGGCAAGGAGAGGAGGGGCGGATAAATTCTTTACCATTAAAATCCTCACCCTCAAAGACGAGGAAGAATATGAGACGCAGGACGATAGGCAAGGAAAGATGCTTTTACACGCGGAATACTCTTTGCTTAGTCTTTTGCACAGCCAAGACGGAGTTGTTCACCATCACGGTTTTTTTAAAGTAATTATTTCGACGCTTTTGGTTTTTGTACAATTGTTTGCAGGCTTTTATACACCATTTTTGAATTTATACAGGACTGTGCACTTGAGGAGAAGAGCGGACCAGCTGGAGCTGTTTACACGGGAAAAATAAAGAGGCGATTGTGTCTGGTGCTGGACTGCCTTACTGCTAATGACTTCAGTCCCAAAAACGACGAGCTACTTAATTTACAACATCATGTTATTAGGGAGAAAAAATTGTCCGAGAGAGAAACTTTACTCATATTTTCTGATACCGTTAGAATTGTCGCTTGTCTTCATAAGAGAAATATCGTACATAGGGATCTAAAGCTTGGGAATCTCGTACTCAATCGGAGGACTAGGAAAGTATGTCTATGAAATCGGATTGGTTTAAATGCCTGATCTCCTATTTTAGACTCAATTATGATAGAAGAATGGAAAAACTGTAGTTTTTATAGCCATTTTACTCTATTTTATGGAATTTTTTAGTTCCTGGAGTTCCAATTCAGCCACAAACTCGATTAACACTTTTTATAAATACTTGAAGACTCAACTTCAGATCGATTTTACCATTTATCTCGAATTTAAGTTCTGTCTTAGCTGAAATCAGTTGGCAAACTCGATTTTAATTTAATACTAGTCCCGAAAAAGTAGATTCCGAACTGATTTGGTAAATTATTTTAAATTCAGACCTTAAATCTATCCATACCGTCGTCTAGAATCAGTTAAAGCTATCAAAAAGCAAAATTCTATCAATAATCTGAATCTGCTTCAAATTCCAGGTGACGATAACAAATTTTTGTCTGGGAAAGCACTTGGGTAGTGAAAACGACCTGTTGAAAGATCAGCGAGGATCTCCTGCATACATATCGCCAGATGTTCTGTGCGGTAAACCGTATCTAGGAAAACCGTCGGACATGTGGGCATTGGGAGTTGTTCTTTTCACGATGCTTTACGGGCAATTTCCCTTCTATGATAGCAGCCCGACGCAACTGTTCAACAAGATAAAAGCAGCCAATTACCACATACCGAAGTAACCGGGCGTAAAATCTTGATTTCCTGTTCTTTTCTCAGTGTTAAATTGCCTTCTTACCCCTAATTTCGTTTCCAGTGATGGCAGGGTATCGGACGGCACAATATCCCTGATAAGAAACCTCCTGGTCTTGGAACCGAGTCGTCGCTTAACTGCGACGGAAGTCTTAGACTCTTTATCCTCCATAATAACGACGTTTAAAATCCCCACAGCTGTGGGCGAAGAACTGCAAGTTGTTCCGGACATAGATGACGCGAAGGACAAGAACTGCGATCAATTATCTCAGGAGAAGATTGAACAGGATAAAAAATTAGACAATAATAATAAACTGCGAGATTTTTCCAAGCAAGTTACGCTGCAGGTATTAACAAAAAACGATATCCAACTCGTCGGCGAAGCTTAAACCTTTATTATCCTTTAGGAACAGATGGAAAAGATGATAAAACATCAGCAAAGCCCTATAGTACCTCAGCGCAGACCCTACGCCCAGATTCCTCTCCACAGAGTGGACTCTGACGCCAGAGAGTTAACACCGGCTGAATTATCTCGATTCAAGCACCTAATTCCAAGGGACAATCAGAGATCTCACTCGCAGACGCCGAATCGGCGAGAAGGAGTGCTTCTGAGACTGAGAGGAAACTCCAGGAGCAGATCGGTCGCATCTAATCAGGTAACGAGCTGAAAGTGCTGCCAAATATCCAGGGAATTAACTCCGCTTATCAAATCCCGTAGATTCTGGGGCGCCAAGGATCTCAGCAAAGCGTCGCTCCCTTTTCACAAAGCTCTTCCAGCTCGGGTCAGAACACTTCGGGGAGCAACGGGACCACCAGCTCGACTGATTCCGCAGAGAATTTGTCCCCGGGGGTCTTATATCCTCCAGTGAATAATGAGAGGGAATCTGCGGCTGTAAACAACGGCGCTAGTCCTTCAGGGGTTCAAATCGACCCTAATAACATTCAGAATTCAGAAATCAGGAACCTGGCTTCTTCTTACAGCCAGCATAGGCGATTATCTCTGTCCGATGGTCAGGACGGAAGTTTGTACTCTCTGGATAATCAGAGCCGGCAATCTTCTGGCTTGGCCGGACCTTCGGAGGTGCAAACGAGACGCAGCAGTCCTCAGTCTCAATTGCAAGTACCTCTGTCTTCGCAGGAGGAGGCGAGGCGATCTTTTAGATCGAACAGATCCCCGGGTGTTTTGAATCGGTCGGTGCCGGACCTGCTGCGACAGAATAGGCAGAACAGATTCAGAGAGGCAATCGTAGATCAGTTAGCTTCTTTCAGAGTAAGAATGCAGCAGAATAGAATGAACAATATAGAGCGGGAATTGAACATACAGAACAGACTGGCCAGTCTGGTGTCTAACGCCGTTGACAACGATCGTAGATCGCTTGATTTTCCTTTGAGAAGACCTGCAATAGGCCAGAACAGGCATTCTCCTTACTCTCTGAGATCAGGGGGAGATATTTACAGCGGTAGAAACTCTAGGCGTACAGAAACTGGAAGCTTACAGAATTTAGACACCAGTTGGTCCACCAGTAGAGATAATCAAAGTTCTAGGCAGGTCTTGAACAGCGGATTATTAAATCAATCAGATCCCTTGGCTTCAAACTCTTCTTCGAACTCTGATAACCCGGAGGCGTCGAGTTCCAGAGCAATATCAGCCCTGGCTAGAGACTCCGCTTTAGTTAACAATTTAAACTCGTCTGAGAATCAAGACTCGATTTTAATTCATAGAGGGATTAGGTTCCAGCTTTCCCCTAGGTCTCAGAGAAATTTGAGCGCATTTTTGAGGAGCAGATTAGACGGCAGAGGTCGAGACTCTAGGAGATAGTATTTCTTGTTCAATTATACCCGTTATTATACAGGGTGGTCCATTTAAGTTGGCACAGCAGAATATCTTGAGAACAACGTATTTTGGAGAACGATGTTTGGAATAAAAGTTTCATGGTTCAGAGGGGGCGAAACACTGTGTTATCGTACTTTTTATTCGGTAGAGGTTTACAAGGTCATTCGGAGGTCAATATTGTATTTTCCAATGGGAAGGTATACTTTTTTTTTCATAGATTTGCATTTTGCACAATAATATAGAAAACTTTTATGCCAAGTTGTTTTTTCTACGACATCAATTTTTCATGATATTTCAAAATTAATAAAATAGGTATCCAATAAAAAGTAAATCATAATACAAGCACCAAGTACCGGAGTACCGAGGCACCAAGCATCTAGCTGACCAAACCGGTGCTTGGTGCTAGGTGCTTGGATTATAATTTACTGTTTTATTGGATAACTATTTTATTACTTTTGAAATATCATGAAAAATTGATGTCGTAGAAAAAACAACTTAGGATAAAATTTTTGTACTTTATTATGCAAAATGCGAATCTGTAAAAAAATGTTGACCTCCGAATGACCTTGTAAACCTTCATTGAATAAAAAGTACGATAGCACAGTGTTTCGCCCCCTCCGAACCATGAAACTTTTATTCCAAACATCTTTCTCCAAATTGTTCTCAAGATATTCTGCTGTGCCAACTTAGATGGACCACTCTGTATATACGGGGTGATTTTTGATCGAGGAATTAGGTAGTTAGAATTTATATCAAATGAGTTATTAGGAATGATTCTTCCTATGAAATATTTAGTCAATATAATGAGAAACAAAAACATAATGTTCGAAGATTCTATTCAGTTGACAAAAACGAAGAGGAAAAATTTCTTTTTATATATATAATAAGAAGAAAGAAAACTTGTTATTAGTTGAGTTTTTTCTTGCTATACAATTAACGAATTATTTCTTATTATAATATAATTATTGTTATTAATAATGAAGAGCAATAAAATGCCTTGATTGAAATTCAACATACACAATGCAAAGTTTTCTTTACCTCGGTATCATTTTATTATTAATTAATAATAATAATTGATGATTGATTAATTAATTAATTAATAAATAAGCTGTGAGTCTCGCTTTCCCATATATGTATATACCATACATATATGTATATCAATACTTATTATCATTTGTTAGTTAATATCTGAAAGAAGCTTAAAATATTTCACATATTATTTTATTTGTTATTATTATTATTATATTTATAACTTGAGGATTACAATATATTCATTATTCATTTATACGATAATAATAATAATTAATTAATTAATTAATTAACTAATAATGTTAATCTATAATATTATATGTATAGCGTATATGTATAGTAATAGAGACTCTTTAAGTGCAATCGAATAAACTATAGAAATAAATCAATACGTTTTTAAAGTAATTTCTTTTTTTTTTCTCTCTCTTAATTAGGTATATGTATATTTTTTGTTTTCTGTTATTCGCCCCCTAACGCAAGTCTTCTATCCTATATTTAATGTGATAATAATAGTAATAATAATAATAATAATAATAATAATAATAATGTAATATAGGTAGTTTAATATTAAAATAATATTTTTAATTATGATTATCTATAATAATAGTAGTAAGTAGTATAATATAATGTGTATATATAGATTTAAATCGAGTAATATATTCTTAACTCTAGTCCCTCTGAATAAGAATTTATATCTAGCAATTAATTAATTAATTAATCAAATAATCAAACAAACGTTACTATAATAATAATCAAATTTCAATAATCATGTATGGTTTTTGTTGTTTTCTTTTAAATACAATATATGTTTGATAACTAACGGACTCTTCCTCTTCCTTTCACTCTTCCTCTTCTTCCTCTTCTCCTTTTTTTAATATTAATTATTTAATAATAGAGACAATAATGCAGATTTAATTAGTCTTACTATACTATAATAATAATAATAATAATAATAATAATAATGCGGACAATAATAAATTGATTATATAATATAGTATATTACACTTGGATGTTATTATCTTCATTGAAAAACATGCCTTTACTTATTTATTTATTTATATGTGTACTCTTTCTTCTCATAATCGATGTTTATGATGATAAGAGCCGCGCGCTGTAAAATATTCAATATTTAATAGGTAGAAATAAAATGAATAATTTCATAATAATTGATTAATCGTTATTATCATACCATGCGATGACAATATTGATCGATATCCAATTATATTTTGTACTTGCGCTGCATATATATATATACCTATGAATACAGGGTGAATCACGATAGCCCATCAACTCGGAATAGATTCATACAATATAATAATAACATAATAGCATGCATGGGGATGTGGGATAACTATAATCGATTCGATACACGTATCTCGATAACTTCTGCCTCCTTATCATTGTAGAAATGCTATAAAGAAGGATGGAAAGATGTTACGAGCGGGTTTGGGCTAACGGAGAGCCTGAGCGAGCTATGAGAACCGTTTTCTTAACTATTTACAGACACAGAGAGGACCGAGACCCTATAAAATATTATAAAGAATTGAAAAAGGCTCTGAACAAGGAGGAAACAGGGCTTATCATATCTTTTATGCGATAAATCAGTGGCGCGCACCACTCCCATCATCCTGAAATAACGAAAAAGGGCCTTTTTCTAATCTTTTATACATCGAGATGATCCTTCCTCTCTTTCTCTCTTTTCTATTTTAGATTCAATATCAAGCAGCGGTAACGATGGAACTAATAATCGCATACAATGTTCGAACATTTAGGAATCGAAAGACTTTACAGAATGCTTCGAATTCTCATTAATATAATTCCGCACGCGACTCAAGCCGATTTGTAACAATTTGTAAACTAGCTTGCAAGAGCAGGCCCGTATTTACAGTATACTAAAAAATGCGCTAATTCCCAAAGAGAGAAGTAGACAGAAATTATCGTTACAGATTTTTCGCATTTAATACGACAAAATTCGTCATCTCTTTGTCCAACGCCGGATAAAAGCGTAACAAAACTCTGCATGAATTGAACAATTTAAACAATACTGTTTCGATCGTCTTGAAGAAGATTTTCATACTCTAAATTGATGTTTAGTTTCTTTATTATCAGACGGTTCTGAAGAATTCTTCTTTGCTATTCATTCATCGATATTAAAAACTATAATCCCTTCTTTTAACAGAGTAATAATAGTAGATTAGATATCTATAAATACGGACCTATCCAGTAAACACATTACAATAAAATTGCGTTATTGGATGGTGTCTTCCTTTTTGTTATTATTTATTTATTTATTTATTTATTTCGGAGTGTGTTTATCGTTCTTTGAATATTGTTTTTCTAATACAGGAGTGGTGCGGGCCTTTCTTCGCTAATCAATTTTCATAGAATTTCATATAATGTGCGGATTCGGTCATCTTCATTTTATCTTGTTAATTGAATTGAATGTAGAACGAAGATAAGGTAATAGAGACAGTACCTTGCACTTGTCACTCAGTTTGAGCGCAAGCGCGAGTTCTCCATCGCTGAAATCGTTGTACAAGTAACTTGCGTGCGTGCGTGAACACAGGAACCGAATGAGTAAATGGACTTACTCATTTCTTGGTGATTCTATTTCATTATTAGATAACAAACGTACCGGACTCTCACCTGTTATACAGTATAATTTGACTATAATCAATCGTCAACAATTTAAGAATTAAGAAAGATTCATTTACCTTTTACCATAGATGTAATAATTACAAAATCATCGAATACTATCGTCGGTTTTGAACAACGAGTCGAAAGAAAAAACAAAAATGAAGAAAAAATATATACATTCAACAACAATTTATATAAAGACGATTGATCGATAATTTATCTATTTATCTATTTTATTAAAATCCCAAAATTCTCAATCTAAATCTGAGGAATGAAACAGTAAACGGTGCGAGCGAGAGAAGAATTGGAATGATAACGCCATGGTGTATTTGAAAACGATTTGTATAAAATATTTATTTTTCTTATCATTTGCATTTCAGTTTTTCATTTTCATTATTTGAGCAAAAAAAATAATTACTCTCTAAACGTTGTCGCTGATTATTAGTTTGTTTGTTTTTTTTGTTTGTTTGTTTGTTTGTTTGTTCTTTCTAAGAAAATATAAAAGTATTTTATGTATTTATTTACAATTCAATAAATTAATTACGATTTACATGACTGCCGCTTTAACAGCGTCACCAGCATAATCATCATCATCATCATCATTGTCACTAACAGGCAGGGAGAGTACTCAGGTAATTTACTTACGCTGTAAAGTTACCTGTGACTGAAAATACTCCGTTTCATTCGATCCGATTGATTTATTTTGTTTTTAAGAAACGATTCCTAATTTATATTCACTTACTTTTTACTCCGCAGATTGAAAATATCTATCGAGTGGGTCATAATGAACAATGACTAAATACGCGATTTAATTAAAGACTAATCATTTCTTTTTCAACGATTTAATTCTTCAGGAAATAAATCTCGATATATCTTTACTGTTATACTTATTTTAGTCATCGTCGTTGTCCTAGTAGATAGGTCCTGTGTTCACTATCACAGCAGTGTGTATATATTTTAAATAACTAAACTACGGCAGAGGCAGCGGCGTTATTTCATTTCTTTCATTTTGATATAATAAAAAAATCGAATATTACCTTTCATCGATATAAATACACGGATAAACACTCCGCTAGTTTATAGATAAACAATCGGTGATCCGATCGGTTCAGGATTGTCGATCTATAATCGTTAAAGTTTTACCGACGTGTGGAAAAAATTGTGAATATTAATGAATATAAAGTAACAACAACTCACTGGACCCATAGCTTCCACCACTCCGGAATCATGAAAAAAGTCATCAACATCACTCCTCTTAGGATACATTATATACATAAAGACCAGCTTCTTAGTCTCTCTCATCTTAAATCATTCATTTAAAAAGTCTTTTCGATATCTCGAACGAGGATTTACTTTTTGGTCAATATCTCCTATCACTATAGTTCTTCAGTTTCAGATTTTGGTGACCCATCGTCAGGCTCAGGATCGTTATTCTCAATCTCTTGTTCGTTAGTTCCACGCTCCTTGAAATCCTCACCACCGTCTCCCTCGACGTTATTCTCAACGGTTTCGTCAAAGCTCTTTTCCTCGGGTTCGTAAAGCTCGTTGCGATCCTCGTCCAGACTCTCCTGTATTTCATTAACAAAACTCTCTTCAGCTGCTTTGAAGGGTTCCATTTCTTCTACGTTTTCGAGGCAAGAAACTTCCCTTTCCCTTTCCCTTTCCCTTCCACGTTCTTCTCCTTCTCCTTCATCTTTTCCTTCTCTTCCTCGTTCTCCGGCTTCTCCTTCTCCTTCACCTTCACCTGCACCTTCACCTTCACCTTCACCTTCACGTTCACCTTCACCTTCACCTCCACCTTTACCTGCTCCTTCACCTCCACCAGCATCCCCTTCGTCCATTTTCTTATCTTCTCTCTCTTCCTGGCCAGGATCTGACGATCCGTGTTCAGGAAGTTCGTCAAACTCTTGTAAATTATCATTGTTAACATTAGCTTGAAACTTCTCTGTTTCCGATCGCGAGGTAAGAGGCTCGTTGTCGTCTTCGACGAATATAGAACGTTCCTCGTTAAAAGTATGGTCAGCAGGTGGCGGGCTGACGTTTCCCCAACGTGATTTTCTGCTCCTGTTATTATTCCGGCTCTCCCTATTCTCGTGTCTATCTTTTCCGCCCGGTGGTGATACTTGGTCTTCTCTATTAAGCGTGTGGTTTTCCAGCTGCTCTCGGTCTTCCAGATTTCCAATTTGCTCCGATATTCCGTTCTCAGTTTCCCCCAAAGGCCAGGAACTCGACGAAGATGATCCCGGCGGACCGTTTTCCAAACCTCTCCAAGGACCTTCAGGACCCACGACTGGAGGCCCAAGAACTCCGAACGGAGGTCTTATCGGAGGGCCGCGAGGATCGTCGAACGGAGGCCTGAAGAAGGGATCTCCTTCGCGCGGGTCAAACGGAGGACCGCGGGGACCGAACGGAGGCCTCATTCCCGGCCTCATACCACGTGGACCCATGCCACGAGGGTGGAACATGGGAGGGCCTGGAATGTATTATTTAGAATCAGAATTTGATCGGGGATTTATTCTGTTAGGAGATTGGAAGGATTTTTACTTCGGATCGTCGGATACCATTTTTTTAAAGTATTGGTCAATTATGACTCGTGGTTTTTGTCCCTGACGACTGAAAAGGGCTCTGGGCTGCTGTTTGCAGTCTAGTTTTCGATTCGTAGCAGAATTAATGAAGGAATTAAATCTTTCTTGGCCCTTGAAGCATCGAATTAAGCTGAGGGACTAACTGTCTGCAGTTCTAGTCAGTTTATTGAATTTTATGGGACATCGAAGAATCCGAGGATATTTTTAAGGAGTTTGTGAAGACGAGAAACAATAGATTTCATAGAATTCCATAAGATTTTACAAGATTTCACGAGTTTCCAAAAGATTTGGCAAACTTTCATACAAAATAATCAAAGAATTTCATAAGTACTTAAATGATTTTCAAAGATTTCGAGATATATTATCAATTTTCCTGAAACCATTCAAAGAATGGAACAATAATTTATAATCCTTGATAGAATCTGTTAAAATTTCAACAGAATAAATGTTTAAAACCAGAAATAGGGACCTTTTAGAACATAATAACTGAAATTGATCCTCACCGTGTCCTCTGGGTCCGATGCCAGGTCCCCTGGGTCCGAAAGCCTCGGGTCCCATGGGTCCCCTGGGTCCCCTAGGCCCCATCATATTGGGTGGTCCGAACCCTGGGTCCATAGGACCAGGGAAGAACTCTCTCCTCCTAGGATCGAAGTCAGGATGATCAGGAAGTCCCCTAACATCAAACCCGTCATTAATTCTAGGGTCAAATCCGGCCTCCCTCTGTCTAATCTCATACTCGTATCTCTCCCTCTCATAATCGTCCATAGGATGTCTGCCCCTCATATCAGGTCTGTCAAAATCGTCCCTCCCAGGTCCCATTCTCTGATTAAATTCCTCCGCCCTGATTCCGTTCGGTCCCATCCTATCGAATTCGTCGTTAAATCTTCCCACGTGCATTCTGGGATCTGAAAAATCGTCCATAGGTCCCCTCGGCGGTCCTATCGGTCCTCTAGCACCGAAACTCTGTCTATCTCTATCCCCAGGTCCTCGTTGTTGATAATCCCTCGGGTCCTGAGGTCCGCCTCTGAAATCTGCACCTCTAGGTCCAAAGTCAGCTCTATCAGGTCCGCCAGGAAATTTAGGAAGGTCCATTAACGAAGGCGGGAGGTCGGCAGGTCTTCTGGTTTCATCGTAAACTCTGTCTCTGTCGTTCCTGTTGTTTCTGCCCTCGATTCTGTCATCCAAAGGCAGCGTTCCGTCAGCCAATTGCCTTAGTCTGTCCGCAAGGCTTGGTTTAGGCTCTTTTTTCATCACGGAGTCGATTTCTTGTGAATTATTCTGTCCCTCAGGTCTTACGTTGTCTCTGTCTCTGCGATCTTCTCTGTCCCTGTCTCTCCGTCTGTCGCGGCCCCGGTCTCTGCCCCGTCCTCGATCTCTTCTAGAATCTGTGCTCTCATCCCTGTCGTTTCTGTCTCTGTCTCTGTCTCTCCGGTCCCTGTCTCGATCTCGGTTTCTGTCAGACGACCGGAGGTCTTCTTCTAACCGGTTTTCTGCCAACGGACCTTTTCCCATCGCCGCTAACAGCTGGTCGCTCAAATTTGGCGGCTTTTCTTGCTTAGATACGTTTATCACACTCGGGGGAATGTCGTCCTCCATTTCCATCTCTACATCCATGTCCTCGGAGTGGTGGTGGGACATTTGAAGCTGCATTGAAGGCGGCGGAGGTCCGAGGCCAAAAGGCTGACGCAACATTGGAAGATTGGCTAAGTTTCCTTCGGACGTTGGCGGTGGTACTCCCATCGGTGGTACGTTGTGCGGCATGCCTGAAAAGGGGGAAATAATATAAGATCTAGTCTTCTGGTTGGGAAATCATTCGAAGATCGTCTCAAATTGGTTAAAGACTGCGGACTGATGTTAGAAAGTTCGGTTTTCTTAGTTATAAGTTTCATACCAGTGGCGCTGGGCTTATCCGAAGGAGCGGCAGGCGCTGGGAGTGGAATTTGGGCGAGGAGACCAACCCCGACTCCAGCTCCAAAGGGGGAATTCACCGGCGGTGTTAACATAGTTTGCATCATTCCTGGGCCTATTAAACCTTGCATATTTGGAGGCGGAACGCCGATCGGAACGTTCGGCATGAGGCCATGTGCCATTTGCAGACCCATCGGACCTAGCATGCCTGGATTGGAAGTAGATATGTGTTAATTTATGTAGATAAGTCTTTTTTTATAAAAGAAAATGGAAGAAACCAAGGATTCTGAATCTTGAATTAATTCTTCACTTGTTTTGAGAATCGAAGGGTTTCATTGAATTTTTAAAATTTCAGATGATTTTAAGGATGTCTTAGGATTTCCAGTATCTCGAAACATTTAAAACAGAGATTTTTGATATTTTACATAATTTTAGAATAAGAATCAACGATTCTCGAAGATTTTCAATAGTTAGAAACAATTAATTTCGTAAGATTTCACGACAATTTCAAGAATTTCTGAATATTTCCAATGATTTCATTTCATTTCAAGAGATGTTCAAAACCAATTAATTTTGTATTAAAATTCCAACAATTTCCCATCAATTACAATCAAATGAGATCCAATTCCTGTCTAAGACTGGTTAAGGTGTGAAATAATTTGATATCAGTGATTTCCCGGTGATTTTCGACTTTTTAACGGATACTAACGTGTAACACCAGTGATTGGAAACCCTGGCGGCATCATTTGAAGTTGAGCATTAGGCGGAGCTAACAAAGCGGCTGTAGTTTGCGGCCTGATCGGTGGAGGTTGACTAGTATCAACCATCTGTTGTTGCTGTTGTTGTTGTTGCTGCTGCTGTTGTTGTTGAGCATTCTCAGCAGAAGACATAACGTTAACGATCCCATCAGTTAAAGTAGGAATCGGAGTTCCGCCAACAGATGCGGCAGCGGCCAAAGCTTGTTGCTGAAGCTGCAACTGGTGCTGTAAAGTATCTGTGTTCGATACCGCGTGCTTAAGTTTGCCTGAAATTTAGAAAAGGGTAAAATGAAGGCGAGATTTATCCTTTTTGGGATGAAATTTTTCTTGAAAACGGTAAAAGGGTTGATAAAGCATTGAGATTTAATAGACAAAAGTACAGAAATTAAGGAAATAGCCCATTATTTTATACCTTTCAATCTCGGAGGGAGTGTGTCTTCGTCGATCATCCCACCCTCTTCCAACAACTCGAGATCTTGATCTGTGACGTTGTTTAATTTATTCCAAGGTATGTAACTGACTCCTAGTTCGACTTCCCAATAGTCTTTCCATTCCTTGCCTTTGACTCCTTTGCCCGGTGCCCAAGCGAGCTGAAATATATAATATAGCGTGAAAACGATGTGATTATGGTTTTAAAGGTGAAAATTTTGTTTCCGAAGATTTTTTATCACCGTTATAGCTTTTCCCTGCATCTTATGGCTCTTCAATTTAGTCAACGCCCTGTAAGCGTCTTGTCTTCTGTTCATACAAATGAAAGCGCAGCCTCTGGGGGATATCAGATCGATGCTTACTATGTCTCCGAATTCTCCAAACGTATCTGAGAGTTCTTCCTGATGAACTAGTTTGGATAAGTGACCGACCCAAAGCGTAGTGCTGCAAACTGTTGGGAAACAGGTACGACAATATTATTAAAAATTTGTCCTAGGTTACCGGAACAAGGATTTAGAAAGAATCAGTATTCAGGAGTTTAAAACGTTTCGAAGACTATTTAGCTCTTCGAGCTTAGGATCAAAAAACGTTTGATAAATGGCAAAATTCGTATCATTTTAAAAATTCCTTTGCATTTCTAGCTCTAGTTTTGTCAATTTACAGCTATGAGATTAAATGAGATGAAAAGATAGCATGAAATTGATGAAATTGAATCTAGATCTCAGTTTCGTTATAAAATTCCTTGACTTTTAAAGTGGCTTGAGAGTTCTTAGAGTCTTTCGTGTTTCTCGAGTTTCTAAAGAGCCCAAAAGTCGTTATAAATCGATTCTAAATCTTTCTGAAATCTTGAAATTGCCTTTAGTATTTCAAAGCACAGTAATTGAAGGACAGGAACAAGGAGGTAACTTGGTTGCAACATGCCGGTACGTAACTTTGACAAACGTACCGCTAAGCTTGTCTCTTACGATCGGTGGCAATCCTCTTTTTCTTCTTTCTCGTTGTTTCTCGCGTTCTTCTTCCGACATTTTGTCCCTACTTTCGTCCCGCTTGCGTTCACGATCTCTGTCCCTTGATCTGGACCTGTAAAAGGCCAAGAGGCTTAAAATTCCTCCTGAAAAGGCGGAGAATAAAGAAAAACAGGCATATTTGAGTTTTTAATACCTCCTGCGTCTAGATCTGCTCCTAGACCTGGATTTCCTGTCTCTGTCTTTATCTCGCTCACGATTTCTGTCCCTATCCCTGTGCCGGGGAGACCGGGATCGACTACGGCGCCTATATCTGTCCGGCGAACCACTTTGGGACCTTAAATTCTCGCAATTGACTATTTCGACGCTGCTGCTGTCCCTCCTGGCTGGTGCGGCACTGAAAGATGGGTAATAATCGTCAGATAGATTCGAAGGGGACAAAAAATGATCGGTTTATAACTGTACTGCGAGTTCTCTTGTCAGAAAAACAGCAGGAAATAATTTAGCAAGTATTTTCAAGGCCCGAACGAAGGCTGGCTCGTGTCCAGATCAAACTTGCAATTATATTCTTGTAGGAAATTTAATTCTCTGTAATTCTAGGCAAGTTTAGGCCTCTTTACCCCTGGAAATCCAGCGAATCTTGCCTCTCGTCCATCAGAGGGCTTTTAACATTCTGTAATGAGGCTTGAGGCGGCTGAGAAGCGTACGGCAATGCTGGAGGATAGCCTGGCGGTGGCTGGCTCATGTCTTGATGCATAATTCCCGTGTTCATGGACACGTTTCCACTAGGATTGTAGATTACAGTCTGTTGAGACGGTTTCAGGATGTCCGATGGCTTCAGTTCGCACTCGGAGGCAAACGGCAGACTCTGAAATAGGATAGAATAGAATTATAGACTGCATTAACGGTTTTTCTTCAGTTTTTTTACAACAAATATCAGAATTTCTGTCGATTTCTACTCTTTTTTCGAAAGTTTCTTATTTCAGAACCTAAATAAGTGAATTTAATCAGGTTTTTCACATTTCAGAGATCAGGAATTATAGTTTTTTACTTTCTAATGGGCTGAAATATAAGTAGAAGCGATTTTTCTATGGTTTTTAATCTCGAAAGTCAATAGTTTTGGCCTTTTTAAACATTTTTCCATATTTTATACAAAAAAAAAAATTGAATTTCTTTCAATATCTCGATCATTCTACCCGTAAATAAATCCAAAACGTATAAACCCGTTCGCTCAACTCACAGGAACAGTTTGTGCCAAGTGTTTATCGAATTCGTCCTCTTGCTGTTTCATTTGTTGCAACTTTCTCATTTTCTCCTCCATTTCGTGTTGCGTTGCGGCGGTATTACTGCCCTGCATAGTTTGCTGGAGCGTCTGAAGCTGCTTCAAAACCTGCACCAGCAATGGAAACAATGAAAACCCGAAATTATTTAATCCAAAACAAATTTGATCCCAAGTTTCGCATAATTAAGAACAAAAAATGACCTCAGGGTTCGCAAGCAGAGTTCCAAGTCCCTCAAGGCCTCCGCCAGGTGCTCCCGAGTTGTGTTGACCCAGACTAGACTGCGTAGCGGCAGGAGAACTACCGATAATTAAATCATCGTCCTCTTCTTCCCCGTAGTCAAAGTCCAGCAATTTTTTATCAAATTTAACCGAACTTTGACTCTCGTTAGCGGCAGCTTCTTGCTTCTTCAACAACAACTGCTGCAAGTGTTGAAGCTGCGCTAACAGAGAGACGTCGACTTGATTAGTTCCGCCGCTTTGCCCCTGAGAAAAAAGTAGCAAACGTGTGAAAATTTGTCAAAATCTGGTTTAAAAAAAAGCGAGTTTTATCCCAAATGTTTGATGAATAATTTTACCATCAGTTTATTCGCGTTCGCTATGTTAGCAGTTTCCATTTTTGTTTGCGCCAGCCAAGCCGGATCTATCGAGGACTTTGAAGAGGAGAATATTTTCTGGTCTTTCGGAGTATTTTTCACTCCTGATGATGGCGGCGTCTTTGTTACTGCGTTCGAAGAGCTCAAGTTGCTTGCCGATGTTGTATTCAAGGTGCCTGGAATGAGGGTTGAGAAATAATCAGTATTCAGAAGTTAGAAATTATTTTTATGAAACTCTTCCAAGTTTAGGATCAAAAACCGTTTCATAAATGACAAAATCGTATTATTCTGTAGATGTTTTTTGCATTTCTTGCTTAGGTTTTGTTAATTCAAAGCTATGAGATTAAATGAGGAAAGAAAGAGCTAGGAACCTTGTTATTTGTTCTAATTATTGGGCAATTAGTACGATATAATATCTTATATCAGAGTTAACATTGTATAACTTTGGGTAAAGTTTTATTTAACTTTACTTTGAAAATCTTTCTTCACCCTCAAACCCTGGAATTTTCTATTTAGAATCCTGATTCCGAGTCAGAAGCACAAGGGCGGATTTTGAGCAGCGGAAAAACACGATTTGAAGAAAACAAAATTGAATTGAGTCTAAATTCCAGGTTTAATACATTATTCATCGAATTTTACAGCAGCTAGAGAATTTTCAGACCTTTATTAGTTTTTCAAGTCTCTAAACCCGCCTAAAAGTCGATAATTTACATTATCTCGACAGTTCCTTAACTTTTCATAGTTTTATAATTTTCCTAAGTAATCTCTGTTTCATATCTTAACAGCGAATTAAACTACCGTTGCTATTTGCAGTCTGTTCTTTATGTATCGGATGATTAGGATCTGCGAGATCGAAGAGCGGTTGAATAACTTCAGGTTGAAAGACTGCGTTCTTTTGCCAAAGGTTCAAGACTCTGATAACTTTGCTCTTATCCTCAGGCGGGCATTTTAGTAGATTAAGGAATGTAGTTTGCATATTTTTAGCAAATCTAGGCGCAAATACGTCCTTCTCGACTCCAAACTGGTGCCTCGATTGCCTGACGATTGAGTCGATCACGTAAAGTCCAGGAACCTTGTACTCCGGCTTGCACTGAAATATGAAAACGACGGTAAAAAAATCAATTCTTTGAAATGAGTGAAAATTTTATTTCTTACTTACTTTTTGAATGAACTTTTCTACGCTCTGTACGACGTGTTTGTAGAATTTTATCGCCTTTATTGCGCCTCGCGTCAGCGAGTTCATTTTCGCCTTTGATATCGGCGGCTTGACATCGTAGAGCGAAGAAAGCTGTGAATAAATTAAATAATTAATTAAGTCAATATTCAATAACGAGAGAGTAAGAATAAATCGTCTAATAAATAAAAGGCGAGAAATTTATTCTCATTTCTTGTCGCTTATAATATATTTTATATATTTTATATCCTATATCTAATTTAACGATGTGTATATTGATGTATGTTATAATTGATAAGTAATGGTGACCTCTAAAATATCTATCGTGGTGTTGGATAGAACATATTACATTGCTTACCTCGGCGTTAAACGCCTTAACAGCGTCCATGTCCTTAGTTTGTTGTTTTCTATATTATTTTATATCTTTCCCTGTGTATTTGTTTATTAGGTAATCACGGTTGGATTAAATATAGCCCGACCGATAGCAGTATTGTTTATTATAAATATCCTATTTAAATTCTATTTATCTATGTTGTTAAAAGAACGAAATTCATTTTCCCTACTGTCGCGTAACGCACTTTATTCCCCCTTTTTTTAGCCTCGGCCCACCACCATGCCATTCCGCAAATCAAGATGGCCGCTGCGATGACCATTACCCGGCATGCATAGCATCTCACATCACCGCGCTGTGACGTCATTAGAGTTTAACATAACCGGTCAGCAAAGCGGATAACTATCTTACCGACGGTAAAGTCGCGCGGCGCGATCGGTAAAGTAGATGTTTACGATATCGGATTATTTCTACGTTATCGACCCTCATATGAATCGTCTCACAGAAACAAGACACAGCGAGAGTTAGGGGGGAATAAAAAGGGAAATACTGAGTCGATCTGTCCTCCTCCTATTTACAAAAGAGATTGTATACATAAAATACTGTAATGAAAATGTTACGACAAAGATTGAAACTCGAACATCGGACTGTTGCGGGAGTAACTCGTGCCGATTATTCAAACTCTAGTTAGTTGTTATCTCATTTATATAACTAAACAGACACACACGTTATTACACAGTTTTTAAAGATCTGATATACCTAAGGTGGGCGGCATGTTTCTCATCATCGTTTATTGAACGGTAAGCATATCATACCTGATAATTAACAACGTTTATATTTTCCACATTATAACGAATATATTATTATCTTTTATTCTTTATCGATTACAACATATACATTATATCATACTTTATACACGTCTTAATCCAATGACGTGGTGTCAGATAATTCGATCATTTCATTTATCATCATTGTTGTTGTTGTTAGTTTCTTTAGAATATACAAGCACGATATTCTACTTTCAAATACGTTGTTATATCTATATATACCTATACATACATATGTATATACATACACATATATGTATATACATCTGTTGTTTTGAGTTATCATTATTATTATTTTCCCCCTTATAAGAATTATTGATTTCCTATTGTTTCAACAACGTATATTCCCATTTTTCCCAAACGTTCGCACAATTATTATTATTATTATTATTGGTATTACAAATGATCCGAATAACATGCGTTATCTCATTTTTTTTTCTTTTAGGATATAAAAATATTCTTATCTGAATCACTGCAACCCTGAATGTATTTACCGTTCCCCCCCTCCCCCCGCCCCTCCCTCACACCGTACATATGGTATAAAATAATAAAAGTTAATCAAGAATATCAACAAAAAAAACATTCAACGCTCAATTTCATCCTCTTTTGCTTTTCCAGAAAGAAGAAGAAGAAGAAGAAGAAGAAAACATTTTCGAGTTAAAAAAATTTGAAAAAACAGGAAAAAAAATATTAATAAAAAAAATGCTCGGAAGTATAATGACGACGTTGTCTCTGCGGAGATGTTTCTACATATCGTCCGTAGTCGTAATACTATCGACAATGATGGCTGCTTTGATAATAGTCAAACTCTCGCCTTTAGAGTCGGTCAAATGCCAGCCACACGTCGTAACTTCTCCTGTAGAATGGAGCACTTCGTCTAACTTGGGTGGAGCGGGCGGAGAATTGATAGTCGCCGCTGGTTTTGAAGAGAATAAAAGCAGGCAACAGGAAATAAACGATAAAAATTACGGAGAAATGAGGGATAAAATTGTCGATAATAAAGTAGCGAGGATATCTAATAGAATGAGAAATAAAGTCCTGCCTCTTTTGACTATGAACAAGAACAACAGCATCGAACCGAACTACAACGTTCATATATTCTACTACCCGTGGTACAGATCGCTGGAGTTTGACAACGGGTGGAAACATTGGAACCACGAATATCTTCCTAATTGGAAGAAAAACGATAACAGAGTCTTCAGAGAAGGGAGGCACGAACCTCCCATGGATATCGGAGCCAATTATTATCCTAGCTTGGGATGTTACAGCTCTCTAGATCCTCAGGTCTCTGATATAGAAACTTAAGCCTTATTTTCACAGCCTAAACTCACCCAAAAGCGGAGGTTCTCAATCAGAGAACAGAAAATCCTGTTTTCTGGGTCCTAGTTCCCTAAAATGCTCATTGAATCTAAATCCAGACTAATAATTGCCAGAAATCTTTCCACAGGTGATAGATCTGCACATGAAACAGCTCCGAGAATCCGGCGTAGGAGTGGTCGTTGTCTCCTGGATCCCGCCGAACGCTGTGGACAGTACAGACTCTGTGATGTCGGATCTCCTGGACACAGCGCATCGTTACAATCTGAAGGTGGCTCCGCACATAGAACCGTACGCAGGAAGGAACCCTATAAACTTGATCGAGCATATAAAGTACTTATTTAACGAGTACGGATCGCATCCGGCGCTGCACAGGATAAGAAGAGAGACAGAGTAAAGATCGGATAACCCTCTGTAATAATCCTGGGAATTTTTATCAGCCCCCCTGACTAATCTATCTTTATTTTTCTTTCATCAGCGGAGCAGTTCTCCCAGTAATGTACATCTACGACTCTTACGTATTCCCATCTAGCGCTTGGTGGGAGCTTTTGTCCGACCGAGGAAACCTCACGCTCCGAGGAACCGAAATAGACGCAGTTTACATCGGACTGCTTGTTGACGCGCAGCACAAAAATCACATAAAGAAATCACACTTCGATGGGTTTTACACCTATTTTGCTACCAACGGATTCAGCTTTGGGAGCTCTTGGAAGAACTGGAAGGACCTCAACAAATTTGCTGAACAAAATGAACTACTGTTCATTCCCAGCCTAGGGCCTGGCTACATAGACACACAAGTACGCCGGAGGATATGCAACTGATTCTCAGACCAGAAATACTACCATTCTATCTTTTAATCAATTCCGTTTCCAGGTCCGACAATGGAACGCGGACAATACTAGGCACAGGCGACACGGACAATACTACGAAGTAGCTTGGGGAAGCGCTTTAAACAGTGGGGCTCGCACCGTGTCGATTACATCGTTCAACGAATGGCACGAAGGGACGCAAATCGAGCCTGCTAAACCTGCTAGCAATAAAGAGTTCACTTATCTAGACTATGAGCCTGAAGGGCCTAACTTTTACCTCAATTTGACCAAGTATTGGGTCGAACAATTCACTAAGAAGTATAGAAAAGCCAAATTCAAGGACTGATCTGTGCAGCAGAGGGGGTCCGAGGCCTGAGAGAGCGGAAATGTTTTATAAATTTTTTAAGACCCTGTTTTCTCGAATTATATCATATGGTTTTCTTCGAGAGAGAGTTCAGACGCATAAAAGAGATAATTTTTGACCAAATAAACCGAAAACAATAATATCTATACACTATAGGTATACAGACTATAAATGAATTATTGAAGATAGATTCTTGCCTGTGACTAATGATAAAAGAAGAGTTTTTCTTGGAACGATACGCGGCGTATGATTTAATTGAATATTTAGATTTATGATAAAGTTAGATGTTTTATATTAAATGTATTATATATAGACAATAATTATAAAACCCCTGTACTTTATATCACAGGGTATCATCCTTCCCCCTTTTTATCTCGACCTCTTTTAGGTGTTAGATATAAAAAGAAAGAAGAGGTTTATGTTCCTCGTTTTTTTTTTTTTTTGTCAGTTCAACAAAATTAATAAAAAGTAAAGAAATTTTATAGCTTTATGATAAGACAAATATGAAGATTTATAATTCGTTATCGTTAAACTTTGAATTCTCTATATTATACACATCTAAGCATATCAAATACTAGGATATTATTATAATTATGTAAATGGCGCTGATACGCATACTTAGTTTATTACTTTAATTAAGATATACGACAGTTTTAGTAGATATTATTGTAAGACAGCAAAACAAAGAAAAAAAAAAATAGCAAATCTCTCTTTTTCTACTATCTTTCTTTTTTTCTATCTATTTTTTAATTTATTTATTTAATCGAATTAAAAGAAAATAAAGTAAAACGAAAAATTGATAAATTTTAATATATATATGTATAAATAAATATGTCTATATAAATTCTTATCATATACTATAACTCAATAATAAGCTATGTAATATATTATTATAAGTATATTGTCTATAATTCGGATTCAAGGTACGATATGTGTGCGTGTATGTTAAACGTAAATGTTCATTACGTATTATAATATCTATCGATGATCAGGCACATATCCTCTTTAATTAATTAATTAATTACCTAATTGATTGATTAATTCGTGTACCTTATATACTTGTATGATTAAAAAAAATACCTACGTCACGGTGGTTACAAAAGAAATCTTAACTCGATATGATAATAATAATGAATAGTTTTAATATTATCAAAGTTTATCTATTACTATTACACTATATACCACATAACTGTATATGTAATAATGAATTATCTACTGTTCGTTGTATTATATAAAAAAAGAAAGGAAAATAAAACTAAAGCGAACAAACAAAAAGACAAGAAAATAAATTATTTCTCTTTAATCATTACTACGGTCTTTTTCTATCACTTTAATATACCATCTTTACCTAGACTATAAAATAAGCCTAGGATATTAGTATATAGTTATTTATTATTCATTAGTAGATTTTCTGAATTAAGATACGATATTCCATTCGTTCAATCTGTTTATTTAATCTGAATATATAATTAAGCGATACAGTTGAAAAAACTTTACAACAAGCTGATTAATTCGTATTTCATGTATCTTATAATGCAATGACGATGATTATGATTATTATTTATCATTTTTTAATTAATTAATTATAAAATTGCTATACTTCGTTAATATCATCGTCACGTATTCGATTATGATATAATATAATATAATCCATTTTTTAATCATACATTATACTGTAATTTTCTCAATACTTTAAAGTCTATATAACTATATTATCATTATATAATATAAACAACTGGCTTTAATGAAATAAGAATCAACAGATAAGTTAAAATAGAAAGGAAGGAAGAAAGCACCAAGCAATTATTAGCACAATATTAGAGTTAGAATCGATTCAAAAACTTTTACTTTTACTTTACTGTTATTAATTTTTTTATTTTTTTCTATTTTTTCATTTCACAGGCTTTTACTCTCAAACAATTATTCTTCACATTGTATACATAGAATAAAATGAAACAATATCTGAGGGGCAAATTATAACTGGCACTTGAAAAATGAAATAAAAAGGCAAAATGAAAATGAAATGATTAAAACGAATTCCATAAACCGAAATAAATTATTAATAATTTAATCGTTTCATTTCACTTCACATATCGTATATTATTAGATTAAAATTTGTCTCTACTGTTTAATTAGAGATCTCAAAGATATAGATTCTTTATATAATATAATTGTATTTTTCTTCATATTCTCATTTATAATTATATCAATATTAATATACTAGAATATTAAAGTATAGCAAGATTTGAGAAAATCTGAACGAACTTTCATTTATTAGTCCAAAAAAAAAGAATGTACTATAATATATTTTTTATTCATTATTATACAACTAGGATTAAGATTCTTTTGGTTTTTTTTCTTCCAAAAGGAATCAAAAAACTCATCATCGTCATTATCATCATCAATATCAATAACAGGCATTTAACAATGACAAAACAAATAAATAAAATACTCTGATCACATAATACTAACTAATGAATATAGATTTCATAGATTATCTGAAATATTTAAGTATGCATGTCATATATGGGTTTAATCTGTACCTATATCGAATGTGACACATAAATGAACGAATTAATGAATGAATGAACGAATAAATGAAAGAATTGATTAATTAATCAATCATCATTCACCTCTGTAATTTATTACTATAATAATATTTGTCTATATTACAATAACTTACGAATTACGCGATACCCTAAGCGTAAAGAGATTATTGATATTTATTATAATAATTATTATACCCTGATGTTGTCGTAGAAAAATCAGTTTTCTTTTTTTTTTTACTTAATTCTAAAAGATTAATACAACGTAATATTATACCTATAATATAATGTTATTATTATAATCACATAAAAACACTCGATGAAATAGCTGTTTTTTTTTTCACTTTTTCTTTTTTTTTTGTCAATGGGAGTAAAAAATATATTACATAATAATATTATTCAAGTAATCGTTGGGTAGAAACATAATGTATTATTAATATTAATTTCTTAGGTACATACGCTGCTGTTCATTCATGTAATCAATTAATCAATTAATTAATTAATCGATCAATTAATTACCCTAACTTACGAATTTACTTGACCATCAAAAAACCTTGTACGTTGACGATAAACTTATCGAAATTGTCCCTAAACTTAAGCGTCTGTCCTCGCTGCGTATCCAATCTAATATTAGCAGTCAATTCGGTAAAAGCTGCAGTTAATCTCTCCGCTATATGCTGGTCTTGTTGCGAGGCAAGAAAACTTTGTACTAGCTGCTGATACTGTTCTTGATAACAACATATCAAGTAGTATAGAGGTATTTTTGTGCTCGATATCAGGTCAGAATTGATCTGATGAGACAGTATGAGATTCATCAGTAACTGAAAACGGAAAAACAGAGAAATAGGCATAAATTAATCTGTCTGAAAAATAAGAATCGGTTTATCTCCCTATCCTTACTCACGTTAAGGAAAGGAGCCATTAGCTGGTTCTTTGGACGGCCTTTCTCTGCCTCGGAATAAATGTGCTTGGCTAATACTTGTATTATATCGCAGCATAGAACCGTTATCTCATGACCAAAAGAGAAGAGACCCAATTCTACGGAGACTAATAATTGCCGGAGGAGATCTGCGGGCAGACTGCAAACCTTTTCCGGGTATATCTCACACACGAATGTTATCATCTTGAAGTATCTGAAATAAGCGAGATCTCATTTTAATCTCTTCATTCTTTCGAATTTACCATAAAAATAAATAAAATTCAATGAAATCTTGTAAATTTTTTGAATACCGAAACCTATAACGGTGGATAACTTTCAATTTATCAACAAAAATTCTTACTGCAAGCAAAGGGATGGAAATTTGAGTAAATCCATGGTCATCAAAGGCATGACGATGTTCAAACCGAACAAAAATACATCGACAGGAGTAGCAGCCTGTTCCTGATTGGCCGCAGACTCTGTATTACTGAAGTCGATAATCTCCTTGCTTAATAAATTCGTCAATAATTGCATGAGGAGTAAAATGTCTTGGAAAGTATCTTCCTCGGCTGTAGTCTCGACCGTTAATCTGTTTGTGTTGCAACGAGCGTAGGCTTGTATCGTGTGAAGACATGCTTCGTAGATTCGTATACTGTCCCCCTAGAATTGGATAAATATCTTTAAAAAAAAAAAGATAGAAATTTATTAAGAATAGGAGAGCGTTTATCTATTTTCAAATTCCGACAAGCGTTCTGGTTTGCAAATGGCTTAACTAGATTCATAGAAATCTGTATACCTGAGGTAAATAGCACAGCATTCGCCTAGTGCATTCGCAGAATAGTTCTAATATAAGTTGAACTATTTGCTGGTAGTTGTGGTAGAGGGAAAGTAGATTTGGAAGCTCGCTCAGTACCGGGGATGTGTGTTCGAAGGCGGATTCAACCGTCGGGCCTTGTACGCCTTGTGCAACTCCTGAAAATACGTTAATTAGAATCTTGTGTATCGTGAAGCTAAATGAAATTCTTGTTAAATCTGATAAAAAATGTATGAAATCTTTTGAAATCTGATGGAACTTTTCAACATATCTTACGAAATTTTTATAAAATACTCTGATATCTGAGTGGAAACTCTAATTTTTCAAAGAAAAGATCTTTGTTACTGGATTTCTTTTCATCGATTCATCGATTTGATAATATTTTATAGAATTTCTCAACTTTCATTCGGTGAAGTGACCAAAAGTCAGAAAAGTACCACTGAATTTAAGCAATTTCAAATATCTTAGAAATTATAAACGTGAAAAGTATCTCTTCTCCGTATTCATGCGTTAGTTTGAAGGCGTGATGCTCTCTGGGCGATTTTCTAGCTTTGATAAACATATTTTCTAAAAATAATCTACAATCTCACCGACGAAAGACTCTAAGACGTCGATAATCCCGAGTCTAATTTCTTCCTGGTGATAAGACAGCGCGAAATTATCGCTTCTAATAAGTTGTTTGAACCGTTCGTGTAAAGGCTGTAAAGTCTGAGCCCAGTACTGTTGTTTAGAATTAGGATCTTGGACAGCTGCTCCAATTTGTACAAGTGCTCGCATGAGTCCCCTCTTTGCAGCCTGGGGTAGATCAAACCGATCTTTAGTAGCCAAGTCAACGATGTTACGAAGTCTGCCAGATTTTAGAATGCAGTTTCCTCTGAAAGATGACGCAAAGTTACCGATGAAAATAATGCTAATAAACAAATCAGTCTAAAAAAAAAAAAATGCTATCCTCACTTTGTCTGTGGCTCGACGAGCGTAACAAGCAGTTCCATTGTCTCTTTGATAAGATTAGGCTCTCCCTTAAACGCGTTTACGTTGCATTCAATTTTTTCGAGCAAAAAACTGACCGTCCACAAAGCCCCCGGCGTGTCTTCGCCGAAGGCTTGTAGAAGGGTCGTGCTTATTTCTGAATAGAAAGTCTCGGTCGGTAGAAGATAGCTCAATGACCATCTCTGCAGAAACCATACTATCGTACTGCTCAGCTCCGGGCTCAACATGTTCGTCAGGTTTGCTGATATCGCGATCTTCTCTATCTGGCAGAGCCTGAAAATTGCTGATACCAAGCGAATGACGTGGTCTGCGGATTGCTCCGCGCCATCTATGTCTGAGAGACTGTTTTGGGGGGACGCTAAAAGCTGCATAGTCGTTTCTACATTCACTTGGCCTTGTTGAGTCTGGAAATGATTTTATAACGTTTTGAAATACCATTATAAGATTTTACAGGATTTTGTGATCTACGATAAGATTTTATCAAATTTTGGAGGGTTTTATGTTTTATGAAAATTATTAAGCATTTTTCATTATATTCGATTAGATTTCATAAGATTTTATACAAATTTATATAATGAAAGAATTTAACGATATTTCGTAAGATTCTACGCGATTTCATTGTTTTTTTATACACATCACAAAATTCTGTGAGATTCCATGAAATTCTACATTATTATATCGACTACCTGCTCCATGCTGTATCTCATGATCTCTGACGGTACAAGAGCTACCTCCCCCTCAGAATCCATGCACAGAACATGGCCAGCCAAAAGTACAAGCCAGTGCATATCCTCGTACAAAGCTTCTACAAGCGAGGAACTGGATATACTCAAAGGCTGAGATTGATCGGCGATTCTGTTCAACTGTCCACTCAATCTACTGGTTCTGTCTTCGAGCAATCGTGCCAAAAGCGGTAAAGAATGACCGGGAACTTGCCTGCCAAAATTTCCTGTGAAATAATGATCATTAGTTTATGAAATGATAAATAAACGATTCGTAGAGATAAAAAAAATATTACCTATAGTCTGAAGCTGCTCCTTGAATTTAGTTCTGTCGTTTTCTTCCGTAGCATCGATTTCTTCGTCATTTAGCTCCTTGCCTCCTGCACCTCGGCTACCATCAGGCGGAGACAAATGGCAGCGTAAATACGTGTTGAATATCTGGGCCGAACTTTGCTTGCAAAATTCTGAAGGAAATAAATGTGCTTCGGATAAAACTGAAATCCAAGCTTCGAGCATGTGCTCAAAGGCTTCCATGTAGAGGCAGTCATCTGCGCACATCTGAAACGATGTTATAATTATTGAGTAATTAGTAGGATATGATATTCTGGAGGGAAGTTAAGGTCTTAGCAGATCATTTTAGAGTTCAAAAAAGGATTAAAAAAATACCATAAAGACGATAAGATTGAGTTGGAATGATAAGTTTTTGATAAAATCTGGTTCTTCCTGGTCCAGACCTCGTCGGAAGTCAATTGAATACCCACCGATTCCTCCTGCGCAGCTCCCTCGGCGAATAAGCAAGTGAGTCTGGTGAGCTGCTCCATAAAGGACCTGAGAATATCTTCGGGTAGGGAAGTGAGTGTTGCGCGAAAGAAAGTTATGACCTTTCTGATCATATTTGATATTCCTATCGCTTCTTGATCTATGATATCAATGTTAGATACCAGCTTCAAAAAGCTCCTCATGTACGAAGTTAAATACTGTATCTTCACTTCGCCAGAGTTCATAACTCCTCCGTTCAAAGTAGCTAGTTGTACCAAACAGTTCCTTGCGTGGTGAGCTAGCTGCGGATTCGTTCTGACCTTCCAATAAAGAGTAAAAAACAGGTCCAGAACACTTGGCTCCAGGATAACGTCCTTCCACATTGGACGTAGACGCAGAGCTGGACTGCTGTCAGACTCGTAAACTGATTCGAAGACCCCTATCAATCTTTTAGGCAGTGTTTTTTAGTCAGGGAAAATAGAAGTTCATTTGAAATCCCTATTTTGGTTCAAAATTCTTTACAAACTTGATAGAATCTTGTAAAATCTGATGAAATTCCGTGTAATCTTATAAAGTTTCATTGAATACAGACAATTTTTCAATATCTCTGAAGTCATAAGTGTAAATAGTATCTTCTATGCTCTTTTCAGCGATTTGTTAGCTTCGATAAATACAATTTATCGACAAATATAGATTAAAAAGGATATATTTCGCCGATATGTAGCCCCATACTAAAACACCTTCGGTTATAGAAAGGAGATGCTTTATCAGAGGTAGTAGCTCTTCCTGAATGCAATCCCCTTTAGTCAGTTCTCCCAGAGCCCCGATGCAGAATTTGAAGATCCGTTTCAGGTCCGATATCTCAAATTGCTTTTTGACTTGAAAGTGTACCTCCCAGGTAAGTCCTACATCCGAGGATTTAACCGTTGTAGCATATTCTTGCATCAGAGAGGATATTATACTGCATCCTAATAGTTGCTGCAATGTAAATTAATCGACTCTTAAAATGGAGTTTTGTCAGCCGTTCAAAACCAGAATTCTTTTTCTATATCGTAGAGGCATGCAGAAATTCGGAGTGATCATAGCTCAGTCTTTTTATAGCTGAAATTTAACGAAATCTGTAAAAGTTTGACAAAATTTGAAGAAATTATTCAACTCTTAGAGATATTCGAGTGCGGTTTACAGAATATCACATGAATATATGAGAAATTGATGACATCCGTGCCGCAGATATCGAAATATGAATGAAAATCTTTGAAATTTGTGAGAATATCGTAAAGTATGGATAAAATCCTTGAGAAATCCTTGAAATTTGACCATTCGGCTTTGAAAGATGGTATAAACTTCTGAAAAATGTATGAAAATGATGAAAATCATTGATAAAATTGTCCAAAGAAGTTAAAATGCAGCTTTGGGTTGTTCTCTAAGATAATAGGGAAACGATTACCCTGCGTTGATCCCCGCTCATTATAAGACCCTCAACTTCGTTTAAAATCTGTCCTCTGTCCTGGCCCCTGTCTTCGACGCTTCCTCTTTTCACCATGATGGCAATAACTTGCAGAATTCTTTCCCTAACGAAAGGAGCGAGCTGAGGTTTGCTGATGATATAATGCAGCAGATATTGCCTCAATGAGACGATGTCAGCCTCCGGCATCATCGACCACTCTCTGACCAGTGCTGATTTTATCAAACCAGCAGATTCGAAGAGTACATAATCGACGGGACTTCTCTCCAATATTTCTCTGCATAATTCGTAGGGCGATTTTGTTTTGCGAAAATTAAGGAAGACCGTTTCTGCAGATTGACGTTGTTCGGGTGTTATTAAATTCGGGGGAGCCTGTGGACAGATAAAAATAATACGGATATTCAGGTCCGATTTTTTTTCTCGGGGATTCTTTATTTACAAAGTTGGGAAAATCTTCGGACGTTTTCGGACCTTTTACGGCTTTAGGCTTTCGACCCGGAATACTAAGCCGCGAATATTTTGAACATTGGGGAATTTCATGACTGGAACATTTCGAAGAGAGGTTTTTCGCTCAAATGTTAGCCTGCTTTATGTTATAAATAAATTGGCGAATATTCGGAATGGAATTAGCGAGATTTTATACATAACCTAAAATTCGGCCGAGTTTTTCGGCCCTGACTCGCTTTAGAAGCGATATTTTAGAGCTAATGGGTCTTGAATCGTAGTTTAGAGTTAAAATAATTTAGTGGTTTAATCATATCTAAAAAATAGGACGTTTTTCATACCAATATTATCTGTGCTGCGGCCTCCAATTCTGCGAGCACTTGGTCCGCCATTTTGGTAAATAAAGTTTACTACACTATTCAATCATAGATTATGTTGGGATCAACGACTCGACTGCGATTTCTGTTTATACTGACATGGATCAAAGCCGGCTGTTTTCAGACTTAATGGACATAAAAAAAACACCAAAATAGAGCCACGAATCTATTGAAAAAAGATTTTTCGATCACAATATATGTTCAATTATGTTAATTATCGCTTTATAGTAAAGATATATTGACGGATTCGAAATTACGCCTCAAAACGCAACCGAGTTGACACGGATGTTACATTTGATGCATATCGTCAGGGGCTGTGAATAGTTTTCATTATTACCATATGTTTCATTGATTGATTTTGCGATGTTCTCATATTATCAGATCCCCAGGATCTATTTCGCTATGAAAAGCTCCCAAGATTTGATTAATCCGATGTATATTTCGATATAAAAACCCAAGGTGAGGGAGCTCATTGTTTCTTGTTCTGTAAGGCTTCCGATCTCAACGATGTCACATTGTTTACGGTCTGACAAAATACAGCAGACAGAAACAAGATGGCGTCCGTGGGAAGGATACTGTCTCTTGAAATTAGACAAAATTTACAGAATTATAAAACCATACGTAAGTTTGATTCAACTTCATAATAAGTCTTTCAATTATAATGATCAATAAGCACTCTCTATAAACCTCCTAGTCATTTAACATCACCTTTTTACATGCGGCGTGTTTCTAACCTGAAAAACTCTCGTCTCATACACATCTATCTAGTCCGATCGGGGATTCCCCCACGATTTTCTCGATCAATTAGGATCGAATAAATTTTTCCCACTTCACTTTTATATTCTCAAAAATTCCAGAAAACCCAATGAACTTACCATGTATTAACAGTTTTTTAAATTCCCACTCGCGTTTTCTATGCAGTATCTAAAGATTGTCGGAAGTTGTCGTCTCTTCCCTCGGTCGACGATGCATCAAGCCAGGATAAGCCCTCGGAGAAAGTACAATCGGCGCCACAATCGGAAGAAAGAAAGAACATCGCTCCTCTCGAGTTCCGATTCATGTATCCAGAGTTTTTACCCAACCCAAAAGCTGAGTGGAGAAATTCGCTGCGCGAAAAGATAGAGCGGATGGACATGATGGCCCGCAGAGCCCACATCGATATCCCGACCTTTTACGTCGGCTCTATCCTAGCCGTAACTCACTCGGACCCTCACGCGGTCGGAAAAACAAATAGATTCGTGGGAATCTGTATACAGAGATTGGGCTACGGTCTCCGGGCACAATTCTTGCTGAGAAATGCTATAGATCAGCAGGGAATCGAAGTAATGTTCGATATGTACGACCCGACCTTACAGAAAGTAGAATGCTTAAGGTATTCAGCTTTGTTTGGGGAGATTTTCGCGATTCTTTTAATGTTTGGGTTACTTTTTATATTTTTTTAAACATTTTCAGGCTTGAAAAAAGGCTCGACGACGAACTGCTGTACCTCAGAGATGCCCCGATCGAGTACAGCACATTCCCCTTCGATATGGAGCCGGAAATTTTACCAGAAGGAACTCCGGTCCGTATAAATGAACTCAAAGTACCGCTCAAGCCAAAACCATGGTACGCTAGATGGGAGAGAATGGACTTGAAGGGAGTTCTAGAGGTGAAGGTGAACCAAAAACAAGCAGCGAAAGCTCTGCTGCATAAAAAGCCTTGGGAGAAATATGACCTGATGAAAATTTATCGGTAAGAATTGTAAACGAAATTTTGAAGGAAAGATTTGGAAAATTTTATCCTGTTGTATCTTTTCAGAAATACTATTCCTATCGAGGATCAAAGTGACATATTCGCCGAGGTTTACTCCGAACTCCATCAGCTGGAGATAACGAGGCGCAAATTATCCCGAAAACGTACTTTTACTCGACCTATTAAATCCGCTTAGTATTTTTACAATTTTTGTCTTTGAAAATGGTAATGAGAAGCTGTGTAGCGATGTGAAATAAGCTTGATTAAAGAATTATTAAGTTAGATAAATGAAGCGTAGACTTTTTTAAATTTCCATTCTGTTTTTTTTTTCTCTTTTCGTTTTTTTTATATACAAAAGTTTGTATAACGCTATAACAAACGTTTTTACGATTTACGAATACACAATAAGTCAATTAATCAGATATCCTGCGTTTCTAATATAGTATTTAGTCGTACTTTTATAGCATATTGACTCTGGTGATTCGCGTTTTTGTATTTGCTATCAATCAGACAATCGACGAGCTTGATAACTCCAATTTATCGATTTTTATACTCGTATGATGACTATGCTTCTTCTACGTATTGCAATTTTATGTATTTATGTATCTACTGCTTAAAAACTATAATCCAACTATACGAAACATAACATGAATAGTAATGGAGTTGAATTAACGTTAGCGTTATCCGATGATTAGATTAGACGTAATAATTAAGTTAAAAAAAAAAACAAAAACACTGTCGTTTCGCCCCCTCGAGCTACAGATTCAATATTTCTTATAGCTAACATGCCGGCGCCATGGAAATATCTGAAGAATAATCTCCCAACGGAATATCTATCTATTTTTCTTTCTTAGCTTATCTGAGTCTGACTTAAAACCCTTAAACAGTAACAAAATATGATTAATAGTTGATCGAATCAGATTCGAGTCGATTGGAGTTCTCTTTTTATTATAATAACGTGGAATAAATATAATAATCGTCTTCTTCATCGTATTTTCAAATCGTCTTTCTCTCTAATTTACTTTTGCCAAAGAGTTATAAATTATTTTTTTTATCACCAATTGTATCAAATATTTGTACAAAATTTAGCAACTCATGGATTATTCTTCGATAATAAAAATAAAACGTCGCTTTAAACTATCTAGAATTTGATTTCGACACTAAACATAGAATCTATCACGTGGCATGTTTTACTTAGTACCTAATCTGATCAGGCAACGAATTTCATCTCAAAATACAAAGAAACTAAAGAAAGGACTCTAATGTGTTATCGATTCACTTAACTTTTTCTCCCTTGTAACTTTCTTCGATTATTATTTATTTATTTTTCCTCATATTTTCATTACCTTTGGGTAACAAAATAAAGAAAACAGACTCTGGCAGAGCTGACTGACTTTTTACTCATTGTCAGACAGTAATAATGGATAAAACCTCGATATTAGACAATACTTCAAAGAGTTATTAACTCGTTAATAAAGCGACGTTTATTTCCTTCACCATTTTAACTCTGTAAAGCATCTTTATCAGATGCTCCTTTGCTAGAGGGGAAGTTGAGTACCAAACCGGACTGTCTGGTACACAGCTTCTCTCTGGTAGAAGGTAGAACACGTCGTTTCGAGTCTTGACACTCTCAGGGCTGAAAATATGAACAAATATTGAACAAATTGGAACTCATCTGATACAAATGCAACAAAACAATCGAGTTATTCTCACCATTTTGATAAATAGAACTCGTACAACTTGACCGGACACCTTAACGGGTTGTCTTCATTCTCTTGCTGCTCATAGACCTTCTTTTTCCTCGAATTAGCTTCTGTGGAATGGAAGAGGGCTTTGATTAAAAATCGAACTGAATAAGAGATGGAAAGCTTGAATCTAGATTCTCACCCAGCGCAGACTGCGGAGGATAAAAACGTAGCAAGACGTTGCGAGAGCCAGGTACTTTTCCTGCTACTGCTGCAGGCTGAGCAGCCGGATTTCTCTTCCAGTGTTTCATTATGTGGGAAAAAGATAGCTGCATGTGCTCATCGACGGTCTGAAATCGGAGGATCAGCAACAGATTAATGAAATTCTATGGAATCTTGTGAACTCGTTTTCACGAAATCTCTTCCCAACTCATGATATTGTCTAGATCTCATCAAGTTTCGTGAAATGCTGTTAAATCTAAAGAAATCCTATGCTATCCTGCGACATGCTTTACGATATTCCATGGAATGTTGTTAAATCTGATAAAAACTCATGAAATTTGATGAAATCCTCTGCTATCTGAATGGAAACTCTAGTTTTTCAAACAGAAGAGCCTCGTTTCTAGATTTCTTTTAATTTATCAATTGGTTTGAAAATATTTTATAAAATTTCTCAAGTTTCCATTTAGAAAAGAGACTAAAAATTGCTGAATTCAAGAGTTTGTTGTTTTTTCAGATTTTAGCTAATAGCTTATCGATCGAAACATATTCTCAGTCTTTTCGATCTCCATGGACGTAAAAGAACGCTGAAAAATATTGCTAATCCTTCTTACCACTAGATTAAAGTGTTTCGTGTTGAAAAACATCAGCGTGCTGAGTAGTACGTGTGGTGAGTGAGCTCCGAGTTGTTTACTCTCCCATAAATGCTCCTCTTCGACTCTGGTAACGATGTATTCTGTTGAGAAGAACAAAATATTCAAAGAGAAGGTTCGGACCAACAATCGCAGATAAAATCTGAGCGAGTTACGACTAAATGGATCTCAAACTCACGAGCATCGTTGTACAACACGGAGAATTTCTTAGCCACATCGTTCAAACAGTCGGTAAACTTCTCATAGTAAGAATCGGTAAATATATTGTCTATCCGATTATTCTCGAAGAGATATTGCTGTATACCTGAAAGACAAATCAAAGATTGATCAAGAAATGATCTAGTTTTTAATTGCTGGTATAAAATTATTAAGAAATTGACCTAAACACAGATAGTATATCGTATCAGGCGCGTATTCAGCGCCGTTCGGTTTCCTAACTTCCTTAACGAACAAGCATAAGGAATAGTTCAGCTCGTCGGCAGTCAGCTGCAAGAGTTCTGTCTTAAAGAGCTTGACTCTGCGCGTAGGTGTGCTCTGCTTTTCCAGCTCGGAGTTCTTCCCGATTACCTGAAAACCAAGATAGAAATTAAATACAAACTGAAGATAAGATGTAATGAAATTCAGAGAAATCTCTTCAAATCTTGAGATATTATCTAAAACCTTATTAACTCCCATCGAATTTTGTAAATTCTCCTAAAACTTTTTTTAATCTCATAGAGTTTCGTCAAGTGAATGAAAGCCTTTACCCATTGTCTCCATGCATTAACACCGAAGGTATATTTTAGGGCCATATTAGCGTCTGGTTTTTCAATCGGTTCCATAATCCTGGGTTGTTGAGGTGGCTGTGGTTCCGGCGGAGGCATCAGGGGCAAATCATTAGACCCTGTAACTCGTCTGCCTCGTTTACTAGGCGTAGATCGTGGCTTGCATGAAACCATGCGTTTCCTCCCTCTAGAGGAAGATATCAGTCTCTCTGGTTGAACTGCGGATCAAAATACAGGATCAAAAATAGCAAAGGGGTCAATTTCGTCGCCAATTTACCATCTCCGTCGATCGCCGAGTCCTGCTGAGCAGGTGCCTGTGTAGCAGTGATAGTATTTGGTGTCAAAGCCGCCTCAAGATCAACCGGAGGTTCGTCGAGCTCTCCAGTAGCCATTTTTAGCGCCATTTGTAGCATATCGTCACCGAAGGTGTTGCTGGAGTCGACTCCTTCAGGGCTGAATCCGTCGCTGGTAGAATTGGCAGGGACATCGGCTACGTCGTCCCTAAAATGGCAAAAAGTTGATAAAATCCAGTTCCCAGTCTTTCCTGGCCGTTAAAACGCACCGATTATCATCCTCCGAGTCAGAGTCGGTATCGTTTTGTTTTTTCTCCGTGGCAACCATCTCGGCCATCATTAGTAGCTCTGCTTCGAAAGGATCCGCGGGGATCTTTTCCTGGATTCTTTTAATGTCCTTGAATATTCCCTTGGCGCTGTTTCTCGTCGTGGGAATGAATATGGGCACGGGAATGGGCAGCGGGAAAGGGAACGGGATGGGAAATGGCATGCTGTACATGTGCATGGGATAAGGGACGTAGATGGGTACAGGAATCGGAACCAAAATCTGCTGGCTGTCCTCAGTCTGGGTTGACTTAGTGCAAGGATGGGGCCTGACGGAAACCCCCTTAGTATGCATCAGCGGTTTGCACTGCGTCGTTTTATTGTGGACTTTTACCGGGCTGGGAGGTCTGGTTATGATCTGTTGTTTATAGATCACTTGCGGCGGAGGCTGGCTCTGAACGGCGGCCAAATTGCCGACTGAATTCTGCTGCGAAGCAGGGCTGCAGTTTTGACCGTTACCAATCGTGGCCAGACTCGTAACGGAGGATATCACCGGGAGATTCTTTCCCTGATTGTCGGGCTGCTGTTTCTGGGCTTGGGAAGCTCCGCGCTGCTGCGAAATTGTCCTTTTTGGAATCCCCGTTGGCACTGGATCGTCGCTAGATGGAATAGTGATCGGAGATTTGGTGTACTGGCTTTGGAAATTCATAACGCATTTGTAAGAGCAGAAGTTTCTGATCGTCGCATCAGACATTGTCAGGTGGTACTGGGCTTGGGAAAACTCTTTGCAGAAGTCGCAGTTTATTCGCCTAGCCGAAACGGCGTTGATTGAGACCTGGGAAGAGAGAATTAGAGATTTAGCGATATTCCGCGGAGACAAAATCGGGTCTAAAGGGGATCTAGTCACCTGGTAAAGGGTGAGACAGTTCAGACTACACATCATCATGACTTGGCCTGACTTTAGCTCCTTTTTAATCATGTCGAAGTTGTATTTTTTCACCTTGCACCAGTTGCAAGGCACGATTTTTCTGTTCGTTATTATAAATACGTTGAGGCAAGTCTTGTTGCAGAACATGTGAGCCTCTCCCTCGTAGAATACCACGAAATTCTTCTTGCTCAATAACTGGAAGAACTTTTTACACGTCGAACATTGATCCGGGTCTACTTTATTCACGAATTTAAAAGCCGCGAAGCAAGGGTCGCTGCATATCGCTACCGGACCTCCGCCGTTTATCTGGACCTCACAGTGCACGATCTTTTCCTGTTGGAGAAAATTGTTTAAGTATGTTAACATGGGTAACGTGAAAATGATTATGAAGAATCTTTGTAGAAAAGACTAGGGATCCAAGGCTTTGGGTTTAAAATAGTTGATTTCTTGAAATCTTGTGAAATCCGATGAAACTCTACAACATATCTTATGACATTTGATAACATCCTCAATGGAAACTTTCTTTTTTTCGTTCTCTCAATCTATTCTCAGATTTTGATAATATTTTATAAAAAAAAAAGTAAACTTATAGTCTAAAAATGGTCAAAAGCCTGTTGAAATCCATCTCATCCAGTTTCTCACCTCCTGGCAAACACTGCAAGATTTTTTCTCAGAAGCGGGAGGTTCGCTGTTGCTCATCCTCGAGTATTTTTCCATACAATCCTGAGTGCAGAAGTCTTTGAATTGTCCCTTGTCTCCGACGGGAGCTAAAAACCCTTCGGTCCCGGAGCTGATGTCCTTTTGGCAGTAGCTACAGACTTTGAGTCCCTTTTTAAACTCTTCGAGGCAAGTAGAACAGCAGAATTGTCTCACATCGTACCCAAATCTGACGCAATACTTCCCCAAACTAACAGCCTGAACAGATCCGTTGCAGTTTCTGCAATAGCTTCCGTACTTAGTCTGGAATTTACCCAGGCATTCCTCGTTGCAAAATTCCATCGTTTCCCAGGAGAGATTCCTCTCGTCTCCAGCCTCGACGATCAGCAGACATCCCGCGCACCTTTTCTCCCTCTTAGAGTTAACTCCGTCGCTCGGTATGTCCGTCGCCTTGTTGTTAGCCGCTTTGAAAGTGTTTCTGCACTCCTTAGAGCAGACATTAAAGCACTCGAATCCAACCTTGACTAATATCTTGCATGATTTCTCTTCCCCGCATTGTTTGCATTTCTCTTTAGTCTCTATCTCTTCTATCTCAGAGTTCTTTGACTCGTCGTCGATATTTATAACTACGTTTGTGGACGCGGAAGCGGAAGACTTGGCGAGTTTCGTGCTTTCCTCGTCTCCTTCCTTAGCCAGAATTTTCTCTACCGCTTCTTTCTCCTTCTCAGATTCCTTCGGAGAGGCACTTCCCTCGTTCTCCGGCTTACTTTTATCCACATCTGCTTTTTTCTCTTCAGATTCTTTTTCCGCTACAGCTTTATCTTCTTCCCCAATTTTCTCCGCAACTTCTTTGACCTTCTCGGGCGTCTCCCCAGGCAAAATGACCTTCATGCTGTCCGGAATTATGCAAAGTTCGTCGTCCTGCCCGGGCAAAACCTCGGGAGGAACTTGGTCAGTTTCTAAAGCCGGAATTCCGTCTTTAGGCAAAATCTTTTCGACTTCTTTCTCTATTTTATCAGAATTTTCGTCCGCCGTTCGCTCCTTTTCGCTCACAGCTTCCTTTTCCACCGTCTCTTTGCTCCCCTCGTTCTCGGGCTCTGCAGAATCGATCTCTGTGACTTTTCCCAAACTTTCTTCAAGATTGTTAGAAGAAACTTCAGAGTTTCCAACTTTTTCTGTAACATCGTCCTTTGGTTTGTCAGGCTGGAAGTTGTCCTTGGCTTTGACCACGTCCTGAAGGTTGTCGGCCTGATCTCCAAGTTTCTGAAAGTCAGGAATCTCACCGGCGAGATTATCCGTCTCCATATTATCATCCAGGTTATCAGAGTTCAGATTATCTCCGCCGAATGGATCCTCCGCGTTGTCTATCGACTGGTTTTCTAGCTGGGATTCGTCGTGTTTATCTTCTTGAGATATTTGGACAAATTCTGTGTTCTCTGGCTCAACTGCGACCGAGTTTTTCTCCTGGTTATGGTCAAAGCTCGATTCCGAGGCTCCGGAATCTGACTTTTTTATCCCCTCTGATTCCCCAAGGGTGGTTTCGACTCCCTCGGCCTTTTCTTCTATGTTGTTGAGGCTCTGATACTTGGAATACTCTGCAATCGAAGAAGAGGAGTCTTCACAATCCGCCACTATTTTGTCTCGAGACTCTTCCAAGTCTTCGGATCTCTCCGTTTGATTCTCAGGCACAAAATCTTCGCTTATTGGATCCATTTGAACCTTAGGAGTTTCCGGAGGATCGATATTAGCAGTTTTATCATGTGAATTTGGGGTCTCTGTGTCGGCAATTGGCCTTTCGGCGGAATTTACTTCGTCGTTTTCTTCGTCCGGGCTGGAAATCTTTCTTGGAGCTTCCAAATCTGCATTCTTAGGGTCCGATGGGTCTGAATCTGGGCTTTTAGACTCTGTTTCTAAGTTATTTGGATCTGAACTCGAAGCCTGGGGCAAGATACTCAAGTTTTCGGTAGATTCGAGCTCTTCTTTGTCTTCCGGAAGATTCATGTCCGTCGGTTCCTCAGCAGGAGGTTTTTCCTCGCTGAGATTCAAGCTTTCTGAGAAATAAAGAAAGTGGAATTCAAGATTTAGACTTAAAAACACATTCTATAGGATGATACAGAAGTTGAAGGCAGTTTCTTTTATTTTTTTTCCTCAAATTGTGTTGTAAAACAGAATTTTTATGAATTAGAACGAAAAACGTTATGAAATTTGTATTTCTCAATTTTCCTGGCCACTTTACTCCATAGAATATCTTTTAATGATTTATTGAAATTAAGTGAAATCTTTCGAAAACTCGTTGAATATTTTCGAATCTTTCAAAAGCTTGTGAAATAATTTCAAGTGTGCTCTTGGAAAGTCTTTATAAACCCAGAAATCATGTAAAATCTTTGAAAATCTTTCGAAACCATTCAAAATCCTTGAAATATTTTCAAATTTGTTCTCTAAAATGTTTTGAATTTTTTCTAAATTAGTTCGGATACTTGAGAGTATCTTAGAATAACTTTCAAGGCTTAAAAAATCTCTAGATATCCTTAAAGTGTTTAAAAATCCGTCAATCTGTAAAATTCTATCAGAAAATTCCTCTCTGCCATTTATCGTTTTATTTGTTTTCTGTGCCATCCTCTGTTAATCTCTTTCTTTTTTCTTTTTTATCACTACCTGCGCTAGGCAGCAATGTAGAACAATCCTCGCCAGTTTGTTCCGCTTCTTTTCTGTCGGTTTCTTCACCTTCTGTATCTTTATCTACATCTTTACTTTCTTCCGTATTTTCTTCTTTTTTCTCATCATCTTTTGCGTTATTTCCAACTCCTTCGTTCGCAATGGAACGAGAAGGAGTAGGAGTAGAAAATTCTGTTGAAACTGGGTCCGTATCGCCCAAGGGAATGTGTTTATCATCATCTTTCTCCATCTATGAATTAGATCTTAAAAACTCTGTTTCCGGACAAATTCAAATCTCGCTTCTCTTAGGCCTTAAAACTGAGAATCGTTAGTCTCGGTTCATCCGACATCCCTCGCCAATAATAACCTGAAAAGAAAAAGAAATTGGAAAAATCAAAAAAATAGGAAAATTGAAGAAGAAAAACAAGAGAAAGAGGAACGATGCATGAATAAGATGTCTTTTCATTTTTTAAATCGATGCTATCGCGGTTTTCGAAATCTAATTAAGAGGTTAGGTTTTAAAAAATCGTCGGCCATGTTGTATTTTCGTTTGACGATTAAACATGTTTGATTACAACAAACAGAAACACGGATATACATACATATGTGTATGAACAGTATAATTTCCACAGAAAAAAAAGGCGAATAGAGTAATATCGATGATAAGAAGAGAGAAAAAGGTTAGACATAGAGAAAAAAATAGGGTGTTGTTGTTCAGAGCACTCAAGGGATGCTAGAAACGATGATGATGATGATAATAATTTTCAAAAATCTTTTTAACTCGAGTTTTATAACCAAAAAATTGTTTGCGGTACGTTGATACAACGCCGCGTAGGTTAATGCTGATAGTAGTCTGATACATACGTACCTTTACGCGCGTTCTTTGACAACTGTTAATGTATGTATCGTGATAAATGTCACAGTGTTTATATTTTCTGTAAAGTTTAGTGTAGGCGTTTTTTTTTTTCTTACTTTTTTTATTGATAGATAAGGGAGAAAAAAGAACGAAACTGATTTTTAAATCCTAGATTTATCATCACTGATCCGACAATTGATTATTTCGTTTATTTTTATTTATAAACACGGAGGCTTCTGAAACAACTTTTATTATATGACACTTCTAATATCGCTTGACTTGATCGCTTTTTGTCCTCTATGTATGTATGTGTTTTATTTTGAGCCGCTTTAAATGCGGTGTTTAAAACGTGGGATATAAGTTTTTGGGAGACGGTAGAACCGTACGTAGAAACTATCTATCTATCTATCAAGGTAGTGTCGGACCCTGCATTATCGGCCGTTAAACGGTGGTTAGACAGTTTTTTACGATATCGATAAAAGTTACCTGTCGGTAACTGAGACATTGCGCTTTTGATGATATAATTCAAAAACGGAGATGCTGAATCGATTTTCGCTCTTGTGCTCGACAGTTCACAGAGATTTCATAGTATATACGTGGCTGTATTTGATTATTATTGAAAAATAACCTGAAATCATGATAATCTAGGCCGATAAAGAAGCGCTAGAGTATATTATATCATAGTCTGTGGTTAACCTAGAGCAAAGAGAAGCTTGGCAACACAGTCGATGGTATAAAAACGGCGCTACTATCGCGGTTTTTGGGGTGGCTGCGTCTGCTAGTAAAATGGGCATAGATTACAAAGCATACATATAATAGGGGTACGGGTATATTTGATCGAAAAGTAAAATGGCCGAGTTTTTCGAGTACCAAGCGTACCTCGGGCTGTCATTAAATAATCAAAACGAGATAATCTCAATAATCACCGAGGGATAAATACCGATCAACAAATAGGTATAACTATAAGAATAGAATATTTTCTATTTAAATATCAGTCAAAGTACACATGGCGAGAAGAGCTAGTATTATTATTTTCTAACACTATTATCTCGAGTATGTAGGTATGTTGTACGATTATTTCATCTTATATTAACTCTCCGATATTGTAATCGTTTGGGATGCTAAGTCCTCCCGAAAATTAGAGATTACAACGTGGAAGGCCGTACGAGTAAAACTGGTCAATTATAACCGAAACAATAAACATTATTTCCGCTTCATTTAGTATTTTCGTCTTTTTTCTCTCTCTCTCTTTCTCTCTTTCTCTCTCGCTCGCTCGGTCTTTCTCACAACCGTTAGTTAAATGTTTTTCTAAATATGTTCGGAAATTTCATTGTTATTTTCTCTTATCTGGTTGGAAATCAGTTTTCTCGATCATTTAATAAATAAAGAAATATTTAAAATTGGTAATTAATTGTTACGCTTATTTCAGGAAAATTCAAGGGCGGCTCATCCTGCCCAGACCCGCGGGACTCCAAGGAGAAATAATGTCGACCAGCGATAGCGAACATTATTCACCAAAACCTTCGAAACGAAGACGGGTCGTTATCTCTGATAGCGACAGTAGCGACGGGTCAATTATCAAAACGCACAGAAGAAGGAGGGTCTATGTTAGTGAATATTCATATCGATGACGTCGTTACCATTTTTTCTATTACAAATTTTTATCCAAATTTACCCATCGAACGAGGTGTTTTAAAATTATTAGAAATTATCCATGAATCGATCCAAATTATCTGCCAATTGTTTTGAATCGTTGAAAAAGAAGAAATTATTTCGAAATCGTTGAAAAGTATTTTGAAAATGTGAAAATATCTTGAAATCAATCGAAATTGTCTTGAAAATCATTCGAAATTATCTCGAAATCACTTGGAATTGTCTCCGAATTGTTTGAATCTATCTCAAAACTGTTCAAACTGTTTTTGAAATACGAAATTGCATAGGAATCGAATAAAATTATCTTCACATCAGTTGAAATTGCATGAAAACCTTCTAAAACTATTTCTAGTCACTGTCGTAGCTTTTGATTATAATTATAAGGATTATGCAAGTTAGGAGATTAATCTGACTAGAATCATTGATAGTACTTAGAGTCTAGTCGATTGTGTCGCTTTCAAAAAATAGCCAGAACTGTTTTTTCTTATTCTAGATACTCTAAAGTTCTAAATCTAAAAAAGATTCTGAGCCCATCAACAATTTAAATTTGTATTTTCGTATCTCAATTTCAACTGAATTCTACAAAATCTTGAATTTATTTCATTCATCTATTCTTTTCGTTCTTTTTATTATTTATCGTTATTCTAATTATTTTCAGAGAGTGACTAGCGACAGTGAAACCAGCGAGGAGGATAGTGACGTTCCAAAACCTGTTAACAGGAGGAAAAACTATGTAAGCATTTCTAAGTCCGCAGTGTTATCCCCTTGAATCAAGAGCTATTCCAAACACGGAATCTAAACTAACATCACAAGTCGATGAAAACTTTTATCTGAGAAAATTCATAAAAATCTATAATTGTTTCTAAAAACGTTGAAAACTTCAAGAAAAGCGATATTTTCATTATATAAACTCAACTTCAGCACTAAAACAGACCTTTTCACTTTCAATGGTCTCTTTTCTTCTATTTTTTAGGAACAACTAAGCCAGAAATTAATTATTCATCCAATTTTTTGTTCAATTTCAGAGAGTCGTAAGCGAGGATGATACTAGCTACGAGAGCAGCGACACCGAGGCTGATGGATCGAATGATCTAGGTTTCAATAATTTATTTGATATTAACAACTAGTCGAGAGACCAAAAGCGAGGCAGTCTCAAAGAACTCATTTATTATCAACATTCCAGTCTTTTCGATCAATATAATCAAATTCTCTATTTTATATTCAACCTGATCGACTAATATCATTGATCGTTGTATAAACGGATCAGTTTTTCCAAATCTTGACAACTTTTGATCTATTTCACCTTATTTTTCACTTCAAATTGATCAAAAAGCTGAATGACAATTGTTCTTTCCTTTCTTTTCTCTTTAAATATTCTCATTTTATTCTATTTTTTAGTCATAAGTGACAGTGATACTTCGGCATCGGAGTCGGACTGCAGAAGCGTAGAGGAATCTCCGATGGGAGAAGAACCAGGAGGAGGGAGAGGAGTTGGGCGCAGGGCTAAATTGTCTAAAGGTTCAAAGAAAACAAAGAGCAGAGTACAAGCCGGCGAAGCTGCATCCGCGGTAACACCAGGAGGAGAAGAACTGATTCCAGTGGACGGCGATAGCGACAGCAGCGATGGACAGGCAGAAAAATGCCCCATATGTTTACTATCTTTCAAAAAACAGGACATAGCTAATCCCGAATCTTGCGACCATTCGTTCTGCCTCGACTGCCTTCTTGAGTGGAGCAAAAATATCAACACTTGCCCTGTTGATAGACAAACTTTTTCCGTCATTTTGGTCAGAAAGAAAATCGGCGGAAAGGTAGAAAGACTAAGTCTCAATCGTTTTTCTTTTTCTTGCCTTGAAGTTCCGAGATTTTTGCTTTGTTAATGAAATTTTTGAGTCATTTCTTTGGTCCCAAACTGTGGAAGGAATTTTATTCCCTGAAACGTTGAACTGAATCGATTCTTTGATTTTGTCATCCACAAACTTCCCATTTTCTTTTCTTCGTCTTTTGGTTTTGTGTTTTTTCCTGTTACATGTGTTTCGACTGTTTATTCAGATCATAAAGCAGCTTCCGGTCGCCATCAGGCCTCCGGTAGAAGAACAGATCCAAGAAGATGCAACTTATTGCGAAATTTGTCAGGAATGCGACAGGGAAGACAGAATGCTTTTGTGCGACGGATGCGACCTTGGATATCATTTGGAGTGCCTAACTCCACCGATGACCGAAGTTCCTATGGACGAATGGTTCTGTCCCGAATGCTCACAGAATAGCCAAAACGATGCCGAAGTGGTAATGGATGAATATTTGTTGAAATAGAGTCGGGGACCTGACTCTAGTTCTGAATTTAGCACGCAGTAGTATCAGGTTTTCAAGTGTTGGCTCAAATGTTCCGATAAAATGATTTCGCATCGATTTGCAGACCATTTTGGGCACAAAAAAAGAATTTGAATTATTATTCTGTTATTCTTTGCAGAGTTTTCAATACTATCGCGTACAAAATAAACTTTTTGAGTCAGTTTTTGGATTTCAATGATTAGAAAAGTTGGAGATAAAGATTTATCAATGGGGAAGCCTGTGTTGGGAAAACTGAAACCATCTTGAATATCGATGTCTGTTATGTATCTTGGATTCTAAGGAACATAGAATTCTTCAGACATCAAACCATGACCTAGAAATTTTTAATTCTTGCTTTGAAAATGAGAAATCATACGAACGTATCGAGAACGTTGAAGCTTTCTTCAATAATCTAAGTTTTTGATGAAAAAAAAAAAGAAAAAAATTGAATTTCATTATGATTCTAAGATTTTCGAACTCTCCAGATAATAAAAAAATCTAAACCGTGACCAAATCCCATGAGATTTTTGTTTCAAATACCAAAAACTGTATATAAATTATCAACGAAGTTAGGAGTACCCCATATAATAGAAATTGGTCCCAAGAATCTTGAACTTCTTTTAAAAAAGAACTGTAATATTCTTATTAAAAGAAACATTCTTCTCCCTCCTAGAATAAGTGTTGATAAAACGTGAAACCACAATGAAACTTTGACATTGCAGGTGGAGATCGACTTAGACGAGTTACCGGATTTGATGGAGGAGGCTCGTCGCTTGGGTGAATCTTACGGGAGAACGCGAACGGGTCGCGAACGTGAGCGCGACCGCGAGTCGTCGTTAGGTCCGCGCGTGATACCTAGAACGCGTCAAACGGAGCGCGTTAGAGCGAACATCCGTGCTGACCGGGACCGAAATCGTGCGGTAATGTTGTCGCGTGATATCCGCGACTCTGAGATTGGGTCGGAGGTAATGTACGTGGACCCGGACCAGCCGTCGACCTCGTCGTCGGGAATGGATTCAGGGGTATTAAGAACATCGGGGCGTCAGAGTTCCGCGGAATTGGCGCATCGCGTCCGGGTTGTGTCCGCAGCAGGAAGATCAACCGCGAGCTCGTCCCGGGGAGTAAAACCCAAGGGAAAAGTAAAACGAAAGAGAAAAACAAAGCGCAGGACTCGCCGGGCTACCAACGGCAATTCCAGGGGCGGAAACGACGCCCAGGAATCTGAGACGCGCGTTCGCGAAGTGAGAATTACAGAGATTAACGACGACGGAGAAGAGGAGGAGTTCGTCACTTACGTTAAGGTCAAATCTGCGAACAGTAAGACTAACAGAAACGGGAGAAAATACAAGAAGAAGAGATCTAAGAACACGCGAAAGGTACAATACCAATAAATCCACAGAACATCGATCGATGTTTTATAGTTTTTGGAAGGAATTAGGATTGAGAAAATTCTAATGTATTGAGGGAAGAGCCTTTTTGGAACAGAGATCAGGGTTTAATAGATCTTGGCCCGAGTTTAAACTAGTTTTTGGCCTCTGATTGGACATAAAACTGCGAAAAGTCGGAAAATCGTGTTTCCTATTCATAATCGTGTTATATCATCGGAAAACTTTGTTTACTTCAAACTACGAGATCCGAGGGCTAAGAAATCCTGGCATTTACTTTGTGGGAGACGAAGCTGCTCGGAAGAACCTACCTAATTTTCTAATTTTTTGTTTACTTTTTCTTTCTAATTTTCTAACTACACGTTTTGATGTTATAAAATATTGGCAAAAGACCTTTTGATAAGCTTAACTAACGATACTTAAGACAAATTTACTACATTAATGAGAATTTCTATTTTCTAGATCACATCACATTCATTAATCCATTTATTCATTCCTATACTTACCTTGTTAGAATAGATTACTTATTTGTTATTCTATTACTAAATTCCAGTCAATCATTTTATCATTTTCCTTTCTCTGTATTTTGTTAATAATAAACCCCCTAATCCTTCATCTTCTTTAAATGTGAAAATAAAAACGATTTTTAACAATAGAATCCTTCGACTTTTCTTTTATATTATTCATATCATCGTCGATTTTAAAACTCACGCTATTTATTCTTCATAGTTTTCAATATTTTCACTAACGGAAGCGGAGGGAAATTATTACGAGATTAACAATTGTTTTCTTGATCATCATCTCTCATTCATCCGTCTCTTTTATCGCTTCATCGACGAATCCTCTAGTTCCTTTATCTCTTTCTTTCGATTCGATAACACAAAAACTGGAGTATCTAATCATTCAAAGTCCTGAATAAAAATCCTTTTAATTTTTATACTAAAAGGCCTCAACTTTGGTGAAGAAACTGGAAAAACTTCCGAGTAAAATCGAAGACGGTGTAGTTTCTTCCTTCATCAGCTTTGAAAATCCCTAAATGAATATCGGAGAAGAAAGTTAGAATTGTTTTCTTGTGGGAATAAATACCTTAGAGCTCTTTTCTGCCTTACGAACCAAAATAAATAAATAAACCAAACTAACTGTTGGATATGTTGATCTGTTTCAGAAAGGAGGCAGGAAACGTCGAGCGAGAACGGTTCGTTCTCAAGCTGCCAAAGTAGCTACTGTTAAAAAGCGGCTGGCTCTAGCGCTAGGAATGCACAAACCTAATCGAGCCGTCCCTCTCCTTATACCAACGGTAAAAAATCGACAACCAGTCTCTGATAAGGCGGTACTAAACAACTCAAGATATCAAGCCGGCATCTCCCAAGTCAGCCTCTTCGGAAATTCACACGACCTCAACTACAGCCCGACTGGGTGAGTGAGAAATTATATTTTGAATAATTTTAAACCCTGTTCATTGTTCGTTTATCTATCTGTTTGTTTGTTCGTTTTCTTTATTCTTCACACGGCTTTTAGGTAATAATAGAACAGAATTTAAAAAAAGGCTCATACTTTACCCCGTTAGAAAAAATACAGGCAGGACGCTGTAGGAAAAGAGGTCAGGGAATTTGGCGAAGATAGATATTTAGAAAGCTCTGAAGAATCAGGGAATCCCTTAGCCCGTTGCGAATACACAAATATTTCGATGGATCGGGCGTACGAATTCGGTTTATATTTCAGGGATTGTAATATTGTGATAAAATATTAGGATAGAGATCGTTAAACATGAAGAATTATATATATAGATATTATTTCCCTCCAGGTTGCGCACAATACACATTGTTCTGGTATACGTATTTCTAAATACTTTGTAAACTTGATTAACTCTCCGCTATTATTTATCTAACTACTATACTAGAGATAAATGTATACTATTCTATTCTGAAGATAACTTGCTGTACGAATTCGAAGACAATATCAATTCATAGGTCTTTTATCGAATCTACGATGCACAAATAGGTCCCGTTTTATCTTATGAAACTTAATATCGTCTTCGAAGGCGTCTTGAGAATAGAATATTTTCAGCTAGACCATTTAGATGATCCAAAACGATCTAAATGGCTGAAAAAAACGTTTATTTCTTTCCTGACCAGGTCCGACACAGAATCAGAGAGTTGTTTATATGGCGGAGGTAGTGGTAACGGATTGCTGGTAAGTAGTCGGCCCCGACATGCAACTTCTTCAGTGCGTCGTCACGCCTCGTTAAAGTCTATATCGAACCCGCTGATATCTAGAGAGCTAGAAACCACCCCGGATTCGAACGCGGCTGATTTTATAAGCAGCATATTGGACAGCCAGGAGTTTTGGCATTCTAAAAAGAATGGGGAAGTCACACTTAAGGCAGACGGCACTTTTCTGATCCAGAAAAACAACAATAATAATGATAACGAACCGGATAATATCAACAAGCACAGTTTGAACAACAACGAAAGTCCTGTTAAGGAAAAGAAGAACATTATCGTCACGAATAACGAGGATGAAAATAACTTGCCTAGAAATGAAGCGAGGCTCGACCTTAACAACGTCAGTCAGAATGATGTGGTACAGAATCCAATGTACAACAGCCCAAGGGGAGGAGGAAACCGGGGGAATTTTAGAGGTGGGAATAACTATAACTGTGAAAACAACAGACATAGCTATGGAGGCCAGTACGGCGGAGGGAGAGACTCCTATGGGGGAGGAGGCGGGCGACACAGCTATGGGGGACCCGGAGGACCCAGAGACGGGTATAACAGCGACCGGAGAGACTTTGGGCCGCCGATTAATTACAATCAAGGGTTTGAGGCGAGAGGACCGCATCCTGCCTTCGGGACAAACCAACAATTCAGAAACCGTAATCCGCAGCAAAATTTCAGGAACGAAAGACCCCGATTTCCCCCACCGTTGCTCGGCGATCGACAACAACACCCTTTCCAACATCAGGATAACAGCGCTGACAGACCTCAGGCCTTTTCTCATCAAAATTCATTCCAGAGATTCAGACCCACGCATATTCAGCCCCTTATCTCTTCTCCCAGACCCCTTCTATCCACGAATTTAAACCAACCATTTCAGGAGGAAGTTAGGGACGCTTTTCAACCTCGTGAATCTCAGCCTGGCTTGAACGAGCCGGGAAATTCCAGAGGTCAAATTCTTCCAGACGAAGAGGAGTGCGATCTTTACTCCGACATTGAACCACCGGTTAATAAAACTACTGGCGGGGAAGATTCGGCCCTTAACGATGACCCTGCCGAGGCGGGAACTGTCTTACTTCCTCCTCCGCCAGAGCCGCCTTCCGGTCTGCTGGACTTTGAGGAGTCCAAAAGCGACAGAGACTGTAACGACAGTGACCAGGAATTGGTCATAGACGATACCCCGAAGGAAGACAACAATAGGGATGCCAGAAATGACGACAAATATGATCCCTTCGACAACGACAGCGACAGTAACGACCCACAAACCGCTTCGCACTCTTTTGTCAACACAGAATTTGAACACAGGGATCAAACGCACTCTGGGCACAAACCGGGGGTCAGATTAACGGCTTATGACGACGACGACGACGAAGATTCTCAAGCTGATTGCCCCAATTTCTCTATATACTCCTCGCAGACTATGGACGTTGCTAGGAATAGCGAACAAGAACTCTCGCAACAAATCGGACCACTAGAACCGCCCCCTTTGCCGCCAGATATTCCTGATGACGACGATATCATCGTTGGGGATATTCAGGCCTGCGATTTAGCCGATATACCGGAACCCTCGGATCCGTATGTAGAATCTTTGCAGAAGGAGAGACAGACTCTCAGTAAAATACCACCTAAGAAAATATCTAACGATAGCAGAGGGAAGATCACTTTCAAGATCGGGAATAAACTCAGGCTCAGTAACAAGCTGAGCAATCTTTACGACGAGATTGATGAAACTATTGAGAATTCTATTCAACAGGAGAAGGAAGTTGAAGATAATAAGAATAAGGGTAACGAGGATAAAAAAGAAACTATTAATGAGGATAAGTCCGAAGAAGACGAGGAAGACAGGCTTGAGGAATTGGAAAAGGAACTGAAAGAAAAGGAACAGAAACTTAGAGAAATGGAACGCATGGAGGAGATGGAGAAAATAAAAGAGGAAGAGATCAAGGAAGAGAGTGAGGAGCTAGATCCGCAGGTAATGGACAAAACTGCTGAGAAAGAGGCGGAGAATTGTCCTAAAACGAAAAGCAGAGTCATGTCGACTATCGATCTCACGGAAAAAAGCTCTGATACGATTATATCCGTTAGGTCATCCCCTAAGAATTTGGCCGAAGACGAGGGCGAAGTTACCATCGATACTTCTACGGAAAGCGAAGAACGAGACGGAAAAATTAAAAACACGACAACTGCTGGATGGAAAGAGGTAGAAACTGGCAATGTTAAAGTCGAAACCGACCGACAGGTGCTCTATGACAAAATAGATGAAGAATTTATCTCCAGGAAGAAGGAAGACGATGATGATGAGGAAGAGGACGAATTAGAGGCTGAGAAATTGACCAAACTTTCTTCCGTCAGCGACGATAAGGAAGATTCTATGCCCAGGGAAGAGGAGAATCTTGAAAATGCTATTGAAAAACTCGACTTTATACCAGAAGTGGAGAATTTCCCACTGGAAAAGGATCCTAGCGAGATATTGGAGGTCAGGGGAACGGGGGAGAGTCTTAATCCTCAGAATTGGGAGTCTGACGGAGGATATACGCCCTGTAAAGACGAATTGCCAGTGACCAAAGCGCCTAGAGATGCGAGTCGGGGATCTATATCACCTTTTGAAAGCGGCCTCGAGCCCATAACTCCTACTAAAGATAAATCTAACGACGATTTAGATGGGTGTAGAACTCCCGCTGGTTACGCAGGCCTCGGAACAGAGGCAATTTCTGAAACTGACGAGCCAATGAGCTTCGAAGAAGAAGCTACGCAGATGAACCTCAGGAAAGAGAAGGAGATCGAAGACGGAGAAATCATGGAAGACGGGAGACTGAGCAGAAAGACTAGCGAGAAACCGTCTAAGGAAAAAGAGGAGGAAAACAAAAGGAAGAAGAAGAAAGACAAGAAGGAGAAGGGTAAAGAATCGTCGGATAAAAACAAGGAGAATATCGCGTCCCAGAATCAAGTGGCGTGGAAAAAGATCTCCAAGAATACCAAGGAGAGACAATACCGCGACAAGGACAGGAGGTCCAAGTCTAAGGAGAAGGATAAAGACAAGGATAAGGAGAAGGATAAAGAGAATCAGAAAGACAGTAAGGATAGGGAAAAGGAGAGAGACAGGGACAAGGATAAGGATAAGTCTAAGAAAAAGGGGGGAAAGGAATTGGTCTCTAGAAAGAAAGAGAAGCGCAAAGAACTGGAGAGATACGACGTAAGGAAATTAGTCGCCGACAAACCTTCCAGACCTAGAAAAGACGAGTACGGTAGAGACATTAGAGATGAATCTAGGAGCAGGTCTAGAAGCAGAAGTCTCTCGAGGAGGAGGTCTTTGTCCAGGGATAGGAGGAGCAGATCTTACTCTAGAAATCGATCTAGAACCAGGTCCAGGTCTCGTTTGAGAAGGTCTTGGTCTAGAGATCGAGGGTCTTACTCAAAGGGTGGTAGATCAGTGTCTCGAAGAAGATCGCTGTCTCGTTCAAGGCGCAAAGTATCACGGCGCAGGTCTGTCTCACGGAAAAGGTCAGTTTCTCGAAAGAGATCGGTGTCTAAAAGGCGGTCCAGATCCCCGTCGAGAAAACGAAGGTCTTTGTCGCCCAGGAGGCGTTCCAGGGGCAGATCTCTGTCGAAGAATCGCAGGTCCCGGAGCAGGTCTAGAGAGAAGAAAAAAGAGAAGGTAAAAAAGCAACACAAGTCCAGATCCCGGTCTAGAAACAGGAAAAGAACTCGATCCAAAACACCACCTAAAAGAGTGCCGTCGAGATCAAGAGAGAAGAAACACGCCAAGAGAAAACAACACCCATCTAGATCCAGGGAAAGATCTAGAGAGAGATCTAGGTCCCGGGAGCAAAGGGAGAGAAACAAAAACTGGGAACCTGTTAACGAAAAGGCTGCTGTAGAAAGGGAAAGGCACGCTTCATCCAGGGACAGAAGGTCTTGGAGCGCTCAGTGGACGCCGTCTTGGTCAAGGTCACGGTCTAGAACGCCGACGCCGGCCAGACACGACGAGGTAGCGTCCCACGGAGGCTGGTCGCCGCCTCCGGTCTTAGACAACGTCGCGGTACCCCCAAAGAATCTTACGGTGATATTGACCAATAAAGAGGCGATAAAAAAGAAGAAAAAGGAGAAGAAAAAAGAGCCGAAAAAACTCAAGGAGTTGGATAAACGGAAGAAGAATAAGAGGAATCGAACTCCTCCACCTTCTAAGGAGGTTTTTGCCAGCGGAGACAACATCCTCGTCAGCGTATGCTTCAACAAAGAGAATGAGACTAATCCGGCCGAATTACCGGACGCTCCTGAAGCTCCGCCACTGGTTACGCCCGCAGCTAAGAGAAGCAGGAGGCGGGAAACTGCTCAGACAATTGAACCGGCCTTGAAAAGATCCAAGAAGGAGAAAATCAAGGAAAAAAGAGCCCCAAAATCACCTAAGAACAAAAAAGAAAAGAAGAAGAAATCAAAGGCAGCGGAAATTGCCGCGACTAAAAAACCGGTCGCTGTTATTGACCTCGATCAATCACCGTTTAGAGAACAAACCCCTTCGCCGAGAGACGTGATTGTCCTCAGCGACGACGACGACCAGAAAGAAACCCAGGAATTAGCCACCCCAGAGCAACACGTATCTCCAATGGCTTCCCCTGAACACGAACAGTTCGTTTCTCAAGGCCCTAAAACTCCCCCCGAACCGCAGATCAAGTTTTCGATAAACAAACAACAGAGCAACCTAAGAACCTCGATGATTAATCCTCTCCATGAGGAAGAGGAGGAAGAAATAGACGAGCGGGCTGACGAAGAGCTGGAAATGCGCGCTCAAGAGGAACTCGAACTTAGACTAAAAATCGGACCCAATACTCCTCCCGAACCCCCCACCTCTCCACCCACCTCTCCCGACGCTTATGACCCCTTCGATCCGACCAAATCTAGATCTCCTACTCCTGCGGCTAGCCAGGAAGCCACACCCGCCGACGAGAGGGACAGGAACCAGTGTAATTCACCGAGGAATCACGATCACACCGACGACAACACTTCTTGCGCTCAGAATCAGGACGGCGATAAACAAAGCATTGGGGATCAACAGAACCAGGGAAATGAGAAACAGATCGATAAACCTAAGATCATATCTATGGTCACTATTAAGAAAGCATCTCCTAAGAGGGAATCGCCGACTAATGTTGCGGACGGTAGTCAAGCGGAGATTAGTCAGGCGGCTAACGATAGCCCTAATAAAAATCAACAAGGAATACAACAGGGGCCACAGAGCCAGGGAGGATTTAGCAACGTCAATCCTGTTCTTGCTACCGTTACTGCCGCCGTACAGAGATCGGGTACACTGTTCAATACCAGCACGCCTAACAGTGGACAAAGGAATTTGATACAGGTGGGTGCATTTCGCAAAGGCTTCTTTTATGTCAGTCAGATTTATTCAGCTTGAAGATATCCAGGCAGATTTTACATCGATTCATTTTCTGGGACAAACACTCGGGTCTTGCTGTACTTTGAGAATTTCAAACGGTTTTCTAAGGATTCTAAAGGGTTTCTACCACTGCGAATCATTGCAAAAGAATATTTCAGATGTTTCGAATGAAAATCTAGCGGCTCCAAATAATTTCTGGCAATTTTTAAGGATTCTGAATGACTTTCGATGATTTCAAAACGTTTAATGGAGTTCGATTTCATATGATTTTACGTGATTTCAATTATTCAAAAAGATTTCTGTGCATTTCCAATGATTTCAACAGATTTTCCAAAGAGTTGTACCACGAGCTCTGAAGAGTGTTTGTCCCTTAGGACCGAATCGTAACTGGCAGTCTTCTCCCCCATACAGTATTTTGTATTTCAAATTTTTAGCCGAACCGAATCTCTCCGATAAATCAGACGAAGCAACGTTCGAGCGAGCGGCCCCACCTGCCTAATTTATTCGCTAATCCAGGCAAGGCGACTCCTTCCCGGGGTCAAAAATCATCGGCTTCTACGGCTCAGAGCAAAAATGCTTCTACGATGGGCCAAAACGGTAGCGACGGAGGCATGGAGACGACAAATGACGCTTTAGACATGTCTTCGCCATATTCTCCTGGCTCGAGCTTAAGTGATGGAATATTTGACCCGCCTAGTCCCGGCGCTCACAGTCCTCAAGGATTACCGTCCCAAAATACGAGCAAAAATACTCCGTCTAAAACTGCGGGTGGTAAAACTGGGGAGAAAAAAGACGCGTTCGATGTTCTCTTCGGAACTTCACCGGCCGTCAAAAATATGGGGAAAAATCGAGCCAGGAAAATTCCTGAAAAAGATAAGAGGAAGAAATGTAGGTATTCCGTTATCACGGGGAGAGACGGGGACGAACGGAGTCGAATTGAACTTCGAAACGACCCAGGAATTGGATTGTGTTTAGTTTTTGACAAGATTTACTCCGTTCAACGCCGTCTCTCCCGTTCGATTGATAAACAATTTGCAGTTCTCAAATATTTTGAGAGAATTCCGATTCTTTCAACTAATAGGGCTCTGAAATATTCGATTCTAGCAACAAATCCAAAAGTTGGAGTTCGAATGGACGAGAATCAGCTTCAAATATTGGACGACCTTCCGAGTTCGGCCGTCGAAATGCAGGTGAAAGACAAGGTTCGTTAAGTCCTAAACCGCATGAGAAAAAGGCTTTTCTTTTACTAAAACTGAATGAGTGTGGGTCAAAAGTTACACACAGGCTTTGCATCTGAGTGAAGAATGTCGAGAATCTGTAATCGACGGGATGGTAAAGACTTTGTAACTTGATTTCAGTTTCTTAAGAAACTAAACAGGCAGGAGAGGGTCGTCGAGGAGGTGAAACTCGTCCTGAAACCACATTACACAAAGAAACACGTCACTAAAGAGGAGTACAAGGATATTATGAGGAAGGCTGTGCCCAAGGTGGGGTATAAAAGTTCTTAGCGATCCGTTCGACGAATTTATTCCTTGACAAAGTTCAAAGAAGATCCGAGAAATCGAATCTTACAACTATTTTTACTTTTCAGATTTGTCACAACAAAACTGGGGAAATAAATCCAAAAAAGATAGGCCAGCTGGTCGAAGCTTACGTAAAAAAGTGTCGAGTTAATAAAAAGAAAGGCGGATCTGGCGGAGGCGGTTTGAACGCCGCGAAGGGGCCCAAAGCTGCGTAAGTTTGATATCCGATAGATTTTTTGAATTTAATCATAGGGGAAATTATTAATTGTTGTCTCATTGCTTGCAGAAAAAATCTTTGGAGTTGATCATAAGCCAAAAAGTTAAGCGGTGTCTAGTATTAAATGGGTATATCGTCTTCATCGTCGTCTTCATCGTCGAGATGTGTGTGAGGTGGTTTTGTTTTTAATCCGTGGTAAGTGGAACGAGGATAGGCTGCTGATTGATAGAATATTATAAAGTGCATATGATAAGCGGGCGAGATCTATCTATCCTATAATAATCTATATCTCTGGACAGAAAAAAAAAACAGAAAAAAAATAAGAAAAAAGAAAAAAAAATGATAAAACCACATAGAAAACTCTTGATTAAAACACCGAACAATGTGTATTGTGTGTAAATACTTGATATGATGATTTATACTGCGCAATATTTCTTTATTTATATCAATTTTAAAAACGATTATTATTAATCTATTCATCTGCCTTACCTTTGCCTTTACCTTTACCTTTACCTTACTCTTTATCTTTACCTTTGTCTTTATCTTTATCTCTATTTCATTCATTAGTTTTTAATTTAACTGAAGGATTTAGACCTTTGCGGCTCCGTCTCTTGTATAATCGATTATCAATTTTCGTTTTCAAAAACTGTGCTTTGTTCATTGTTTGGAAATGAAATAGAAGTTTAGAGAGAAGAGAGGAGAAAGAAAAACTAGCTAATTAACAATAATAGTTATTTGTACGGCAAGGGTGCGGAAAGAGGTACTTCACGAAGTCCCTTTATGCGCCCGTGCCCTACATCTTATTTTTTGCCTTACCTCTTGTCACAAACGCGATTTATTCACCATTCGGAAATTATTAACTAGTGATTTTTATCACCGTTTAGGAAGACGGAGCCTCTCTGTTTATTAGATTTATTATAAAATAACTATGAATGCGTGCAAGAATAAAAAAAAGGAAGGAAAGGAAAGAAAAAAAAAACCATTAAAAACGAGATAAACAATTAATGATCATGATAATGTATGTGTAATGTGAAATTGAGTCGGCACGTTAAATTGTACAAAGAATTTGTACGACGAGTTAGATAGTTAGATTTTAGATGATTAAATTAAAAGTAAATAAAGTAAATTAATGAATAAATTAATTGTCGCATGAGATACAATACCTGCGTATAATAGTATAAAGCGATTTAATAGTGTACAAAGGTTTTTGACGGTAATGAAAATTGATCATTTTTAATCAATATTAGATAATTTTTAACGATATATAATGAATACGATCTTTTGGTATGATAATAGACCAGAATCTTACGTCTGGAACTTTAGTAGTAGGTATTATTTTTATTTAATCAATTTATTATTGTAGATATTAATCAATATTACTTTTCTTTATCTTCTTATTCTTCTTCTTCTTCTTATTTTTCTCCTTTATTATTTGTATAGAAATAGAACAATACACGAAATTTTGTCAAAGATTTTCTCAAATATTTTTTTACACTTCTTTGATACGTCGAATTTTTCTAATTGAAGGAGGAACGGTTTTAAGTATAATAGGTCGATAAATGAAGCTTTTACACAGTTCGAATTTAAACTTAATCGGTTTTTATTAGTTATTATTATTCTATGCTACAAGGAGGTGAGACATGACTCTCTTATTCGTTTAATCGATTGGAATAATTCATTCGGTGATACATAGTTTTTGATTCTCACATTCGCGTGTCTATAATGTAATCTCTGATGCTCAGTGTACTCGTTATTAAACTTCCGCCTCATTGACATACAAAACTACAATCTCAGTCCTTCTCTTCGTCGCATCTTTTCTCATTTTATCCCTCATTCATTCATTTAGCGATTGCAAAACCGACTCTGTCATTTCCGAAATCAAACTCGGTGTAATAACGGCCGATAAAAACATCTCCCAAAATCCACAGCGGGCCGTTAGGCGGCGGAATATCGATTCCCATGAATCCACTGAGACATATAGTCTTGCCGAATTGTTTGACCTGAAAAAATCGAAGGGAAATTATGTTATCCAACTTTACTCTTAGTTTCGCGAGGCTCATCAGATCCTCGCTTCTTACAGGACCGAATAAATACCTTTAAGATGTAGTCCTCGCCTTGTAAGGTGAAGGTTTTACCTCCGAGGACAAAACCGATCGTTGGGAGCTGAGGGATCAGGTTGCAGTTCACCTGAAATATGAAAATACGTTATTGCTCAATTTCTGTTGATATTTTGGCTCGAATTCAATTGAAGAAATCAAGCGCGGCGGTTTTTATGATCTTTTCAAAGTGAACTCACGATCGCTTCTCCAGCGATTATCGGCGTTGCTCCAATAGCCTGATTTATCGCTTTTATTTCGCTTACGGGACCTGCGATGAGCGAAGTTCCGGTATCGGCAATCGCTTCACAACCGTTTTCACAGAATACTTTGTCTCCCACCTTGAGTCTGCGGAAAAATAGTTAACATAATTTTTTTATGAGCTTGAGGCTGGAAATTCGGGAATTGCTAAAATCTTATAGGCAAATCGACCGATCATTGATTCTGTTATGAAATTGGGGAAAATATTGTCCAGTTTTGATGAAATTTGTTCTAAACTTGAAAAATTTAGCCCAGTTTCTGTAAAAATCTATGAAACCATATGTGAAATATTTTGAATTCGATCTAAATCCATCAGAATTCGTTCGAAATTCCACGAGAAATGGCAAAATCTTTAAAATTTGATTTCGAGTTGTTGAAATGTTGTTAAAAAAAGCTTTTAAAGTGGTAAAGGGGGCAAAGATCCTTAGAAATCATGTAATATTCTAATAAAAGTATTCCAAATATCTGATAAAGCCTTTGAAACTTGGTAAAGGGTTCCATACTTGTCCATTTTGAATTGCCAGTACGCCTTACGGTCGACGGGAACGTAGGTAAAGTTACCACTGTAATGGTCAGGGTCAGAGCCGCCGAGAATCAATTCGCCGCCAATATCAGCATTCGGATCCCTGGAAAAATTTAAAACAATTGAAGTGGTGGATGAAGGGAGAGATCAGTTCTTCAGAGACTGATAGTTAGGGGAAATGGATCAAACGTTAAATATTTTTCACCGGGGGATAGAAATTTGTTTTAATTCTATGAACCTGTTCAAATAGAAGCTGAATATCGGCTGAGAAATTAGACCCTGGTCCAACATGTTGTTGAAGACTGGTTTTACTCCGTCTACGGAGATCTTTGGGTAAGCCATACCCAGTATACCGTCGAATTTAGCGGCGACGAAAGCCAGACCAGGCTCGTCTAGCGCCTCGGCAAAGGTCTGGTGCTTTACATCGAGGTTGCCGAACTGTAAATGAGAATAAAGAAGGATTTGATTCGTATTTGGGAATAAAGTTAAGAAAAAGAATAGAAGAAACCATAAAAATGATCGAATTGAATCTAGATAACAACTGATGTAAAAAATTGACTTTTACAGTAGCTCGAGGAATTTTCAGACTTTTTCTGGTGTTTCAAGTTTCTAAAAACGCTGACAGTGGATAAAATTGAGTCTAAATTCTGGCTTCTTAATGAATAAAGACGATTAGACGTATATAAAAAGAAAAGTAATAAAATACCCACCGATACAACGTCAGTGGATAAAAATCCTGACAGACTTCCTGAACCGTAACGAATCTCAAATTTGGTACCATTCTTCTCGTAAGATGTCGACTTTTCGCTTCTATACTTGTTGTGAAGCACTGCGTATAAAAGAAAAAATACAGATATGAAAACAGACGAACAAACAAATACTTAGGAAACGTATATGTAGATAAGAAGTGGAGTCGATTTCATTTTTCAACAATAATGCGGCTAAATATAAACTAAAGATAAATAAATACACAGATTTTCGTGTATCTAAACTTACAGCAAGCTATGTTAGTGAAGTGGCATTTACTGGATGGCACCCAAAGGTTTGACGAGCCGGTGTCGAAAACAACGCTAAACTTCTGGGGCGGACTGCCAATAGTTATATACCCATAGTACTGAGCATCCAAATAATTGGACAAAGGCTCTGGAGTCGGATGTCCGTACCGTATACGGATCTGCCTCACTTCGGTACCTACAGATTGCAGCTTTCTACGTGGACTTTGCGCCTTGTAGAGAGAAACCCTGATGACAAAGGAAATATTTTTTGCCTTCAAATCCTGAGAAATAGACCGAAATTTTCAGATCCTTGGATATTCGGGGGTCTGGACTTTTGGAATTTTAATATACTGAACTTCAACGTTTCGGAAAATTCGAAATTCGGAATTTCAACTGGCCGCGTCCACCTCGGGACTTTGGCATGTTCGTTTAACGACCCTACGTTAAGATTGTCGAATATTTAGGGATTATTTGATTTTCGAATGCTGGCACGATTCAAAAACGTCCATATGATCGATTTATTAATTACGAAACGACGGCGATATGCCAAAGAAATAATGTCGCTAACGGCGTCGCCATGTTTGTGTATGAAATATTCGAAATTACGAGATAAGCATCTAGATACTTCGAGCCCTTAGCGTTAGCTACCGTGTATAACAAAGAAATATCAGACTTCGAGAGTCTGCTGACGAGGATAATAATCATGAGCTTGTAAATAAGTATGAACGCATGCATATACACATATGCAGAGATAAAAATGTTACATACTTGCGTATAAATAGAATTAAGAAAATACGCGACGTTGCGGCTTTCGGTCGACGTATGTAGGTATTGTCACACAGATACGGCTTAAAGTTATGTTAATACGATTAAGCGAATGACTAATATGATAAAAACACAAGAGCAAGGTGGTTGAATGAAATAACAACAAGATTAAAAAAGTAATACGTGTATGCTGATAAAGAGTGAAAAAATAAGGGAAAAAGAAATTGCAAATCAAACGTCACAATATTTGTTTTTATTATTCTTATTATTATTATTATTTACCTGGATAGCTCTCCGCTGACTAGAGCCACAGCGATAGCAACGAATAAAATAATTCGCCAAGACATATCGGCGCTTTGGTTTTTTCTTCACAGTTTCCTAACTAACGTTCAACTATATTAATATTGTCAATGAATAAAAGAAAAAAGGACTGCCGAGTAACAACTAACACAACCGACAACGATGGACGAATGTGATCCGTCAACTCTAAACCTCAACCTCAACGTCACGTCACGATGAGCTTGCGGCTTGTGGATTAATAGGAGCGGCCATCTGTATAAGTAACTAGCTCTGACATCTCCCGGAATTATTATGAACTAACATGCAGTGTGCTGATATCGGTCGGTAACTCAGGGATCTGGTAGTACGGTCTGTTTAACCTGCGGCTGTCGCGTGTCGCTGATAGAACAGATCTACCGTAATTGGCCAGTTTGATCAAATTTTGTCATATAAATTTATATATTTTTTCTTTTTGTTTGTTTTTTATTATTTCTTCCAGTCGCTGAACTTGTGACTGATTTCTGACGTCATAAGTCCGAAATTAAAAATGGCGGTTATCGTAATCGGAAGTATGTAATGCGAATGATTTCTTGAGTAATTGAATGAATAACTACCTGAATCAATTTATATATAATTTAAGTTAAGATCCTTCCCTAATTATTCTATCTTCTTTTATTTATCTAATTATACTCTACATTTTATGTATACTATTTTATAATATTCCGTAATATCTTTCCGTTGGAGATAACGGGGTTAAAAAAACCTGTCAAAAATATATTGGTTATAAAATTCGTCTTGCCGTTGGATCGTATTTATTGTAACAAATATTCTATAACATCGTTTAGAAATACAGATAATTTGATCCTCAGCCTCCTCCACATTTCGAGGAAGGAGAATAGTTTTTCGTCAAATCGAGTCGGTTGACGATATCGTACAATCAATTATCGTACAATCCGTGTTTCGGTGTTCTTAATATCAGTTTCGGTGCGTTCCTAAACATTAATAATTATGGAGATTCTTCGGCACGCCATTGGCTGACGATTAATAAGATTCTGTTAAGCCGACCAATAGGGTGCGTCGCTGTTTGAATATAATCCAAATTTGAAACAGCGGAAAGATGACCCCCTCGCCCCCCCCGCGGACCAGTGGTCGGCCGTTACTAGTTCGCGTACGCGTTCGGCTCGGGATTGACTTCTCTTTTTAGTCCTCCGTTATCCTCGATTTTAGTAAGTGAAAGAAAGTTTTTAGCCCTTTTATAGTGAGATATTCGAAGCGAGTAATCGAGTAGGCGATCAGCGAGTAAGTGAGTGTCTGGATATCAGCAAGAATCAAGGTATAATCAGTAGTTGTCTTATCGTTGGTGGAGTTAGAGAAAAAGATGGGGGCGCACGGGGGGACGCGTTCATTGTTATCCTTTTCGGTCTCTCATTATTTCATACGCGATATTCGATCGGGTTTTCGTGTAAAATCAGCGATAAAAATCGAAGGAAAATAAGAGAAGTGAAAATTTGTGTATGTAAATTCGGTAGATGAGGAATTAGGAAGGCCGTTGAGATTGTATAGTGTCTAATGCGTCGCCCCCCCTCCGGATTTAGAGTCCTTTATAGTTTATGGTAGAACTATTTCGCCAATCCGCACGGAGTCGCGACCTGGCGGAGTGGTATCTTGGTATTAAGTTCAGCTCATTAACGCGTCTCAACTGTTGTATTGCTTTTCAACTAAGAAATAAAGAAGGGTCAATCAAACAGACATACGGTCGCGGAGACTGGCTACAGAATTTTTAGTAAGTTTTTCTCTGATTCTTGATTGCATATTGTTACGATAAGTCTTCAATTTTCATACCAATGCGCGTGAGATTGTTTGGTAAACAGAAAAACGGTTTGACGAGGATGATTCGAGTTTGTTTTTCGTCTTATCTTCGCGTCTATTTCATCCTAACTGAAACCAAAAGAAAAAAAAAAAAAACAGAAATAGACAAAAATCGCATTATTCTTTATTCGTGTGATACAATTATTTATTTACCGAGCGTCATAGATTCAGTGTTTTTAGTGTGTTTTTTTCTTTCAAAACTTTGTCTAAAACACCGTACCGTACCGTTCGTCGCACCCAGGAATATATATAATAATTATATAATACGATAGTGATCAGTTGAGTTATGTATGTCTATATTATTTTATAAATCATAAAATCATCGCCGTATGCAGGAATACGCATACATATATAATATACCTGTGTTGTGCGTCTTAGTTTATAATCCATATAAATCCCAAAATCATCGCCGTATGCAGGAAAACGCATACATATAATATATCTGTGTTGTGTTTTGTTTGGTTTTTTATCTCATAAATATATCAGCAGTGTTTTAGATTCATCATTTTTATATTTTATAAAAAATAGTGTCTCAGTGCATCGACCCCTCTATATTTCCCTAAACGTGTTTTCTTTATTTGAGCTAGAAAAATTTTAAAAAAGATCTTGTGTCAAGTGTACCCGCCAAGCCCCCCCCCCCCCCCCCCCCCCCCTCCGCTGCCCGCATTTTTGGATTACACACATACAAGGAGCCGAGGACAAACAAGCAGGATAAACAACGGTTAGTCCTTTTTTTCTCCATTTATTTAGTACAGAAAACTTTTTATTCTTAATCCATTTTCATAGATTCCAAAATTTTAAGAAAGAGTTAAAAAAATAAGGGTAGTAATCTTTATTTTGTTTGTCAAATATTTAAATTCGCTGATTTTTGCTCCTCAATGTTAAATTTCATTGTAATCATCGTCAGCATCCCGAATCACAGTATAGTGGGATTCGGGGTAGTGAGCTATACTTATAGCCCTCTTTTTCGTTTGTATGTTTCTTATTCGCGTATTATTCCTTCTCATTTGAAAACTTTGTATCGACGACGAACTGTCATGGTATTGCGGAATACATTGAATGGTAAGGCAGAGCGCTAGCTGGCCTACCATACCACGAACACTTCCTTACCGACTGACTGTAACCCCGAATTCCTTTTTACCGACCGAAATAACTCTGCACTCTTCCCTTACCGACTAATAAACCCCGAATTCTTTCTTACCGACGTTGGTAAAGACCGAGTTTATCGATTATCGACATTTCGCGACATTAAAGTATCCAATCGAGTAGTTCGAAGGCAGGTCTGTTTGGGTGGGAAATATTCAATTCTTATCACTACAATTATCGTCAACAATTATTTCCTCGATCTAAAGTATATATGCAACAGATTCTAACCGTACGAAAATTCGTTCTTTCTCTTTTCCCGTGTTAAAATTTGTTTAATTTACTTCTCGATCCGGTTTTTTCGTTGGCAAAACGATCTTTCATAGATCTATTGTTAAAAAAATAAAAACAAATGAAACAGAAGATATTTCGTTTTCCTCTCACGTTATGTTTCCAGCATACATATTTATCTGTTATTTATACTGACGACAATCAGTGATACACGTAGTGTACAAGTATAGGTATATATAGTTTATTATAATTATCACAATATGAATAATATACTGTAAAGAAGGATGAGAAAAATGTGAATACAAACTAATCGTAATAATAGAAAAAAAGTTTAGAAAAATTACTATAAGGAACAAAGATATACATACATATTTTATATCGTTATATACTCTGAGCGAATTGTTTTAGAAAATTGTTTTACCAATCATCACTTGAGCAGCGTTGTAATCATATTCTGTATAAAATTCCATCAAAAAAGCTCCACCGAGTTGCCAAAATTTTTGATTATTCGGTACGAACGGAGACAAACAGACTTCCATACTCTCGTAGACGAGCTGAAATAAAATAAAAATTAAAAATTAAACAAACGTAAAAGTTCGATCAATTTTCACATATTAAAAAGTTTATTTTTTGGTAAAATCATGTTTTTTTTGTTAAATTTCTTATCACAAATAGTATTTTTTCTGAAATATAAACAATTTTGGAACTCAAATGAATAAAATTTCGGAATTTTTTTCATCCGATGTTGTCTAGTTAATAAAAAATAAAGGATATTCAAATTAATAATTTTATTTCAAAACTAAATTAGTACAAACTTATTTTTTATAAGCAGATTTATTATTATACAAAAAAAATACACGATTTTACCAAAAAATGAACTTGGATCGTCTCGCGGCGCGTGTCGTTTTTAATAAGAAAAAAAAAAAAAAAAATTGCTCGCGTTTTTTCATCAAAAGAAAGCTTTTTAATATACTCACGTGTTGAATGTAGTATTTCGACTGAATTTCAAACGTAGTTCCACCAATTACGAACTCGATCGGTGGCAACTTCCCGGCATCTCTGCAGCTCACCTGTATAACAACAATAATAACAACAACTATCGTTATTTTATTCAACAAATAAATTATAAATATGAAGGAGGAAGCGAAAGGCTCCCGCAAGTTCTTGTAATAAATAAATAAATAAATAAATAAATAAATGAATGAATGAATGAATGAATAAATGAGTGAAAGAAATTCGTCAGGTGTTTAATAATCTTACCATGAATCTGTCCATCTTGAATATCTCCGGTACGAAAGCTCTGGCGCCGATCAGTTCGTTTATTCTGTCTATCTCGTCCCTGGGTCCGGTGATAGCGTTCGTACTCGTGTCTAATACAGCATCGCAGCTGTCCGTGCAGAAGGAATAGGTTTTGCGGTGATTCTTCTTGTTTATATTTAATCTGAAATGAATTCCTTCTTCACTCCCCAAAGTCCCGTATATATATATATACGCCGCAGATTCCGAATTCGGAAGAAATAAAAAAAGTTCTTTTCGAATGAGAAGAGAGAAAAAAAGAAAGAAGATAAAAACTAATACACCTTTCGAAATCCTATAATTCAATCATTCGCAACATCGTCAAGTTACATTCGATCGAAGTATATAAAATATCGCTTTTTCCGCAAATGAGAGGATCTCTCTCTCTCTCTCTCTCTCTCTCTCTCTCTCTCTGCGCCTGCCCTCTCAACCCTGCTCACTCCCTTACTTACTCAGATTTTGCAAAATATTTTATTTGTAATAATAATAAAGCATTTTCATTTTTTTTTCTTTTCTCTAGATTGGTACGAAATATTTTCTTCCCACCTGTCCATCTTGATTTTCCAATAAAACTTTTCTGTCACTGGTACCGCAGTCAACGATCCGTTAACGTACTTCCGGTCGGTTGCACCGAGTATCAGACGACCTGCTCTCTCCGTAGTCTTGTCCCTGCGGTTGATATTATTATTATTTATTATTATTGATGCGATTCGATTTTGAAAAATCGAAAAAACGAAGAACAAAAAAAAAATAAAAAAACTACCGCGGATATTAATCGATGTATGCCATATCGGTGATTCTGTTCTGACTGTTACTTTTTTTGATTAAACATTTTTTGATTCTATAATTAAACTTTTTTAGTTTTTTAACGCATATTATTACTCTATTTTATCGTGAAAATGAAAGTCCGAGAGGATTTCGCTGCAACTTCAAAATATCGAGAATGCGAATCAAATTTCGAATTTTCCGCGCCACGGTACCGACTCGTTCATCCACGGTACTGACGTAAAATAAATTCGGTAGACATTCTTCGGAGAAATTATTACGAATTGTATTATAATTTATTTACGAATTGTATGATAACATTAATCAGATTTATGGATTAATTAGTTTGGATCGTTTATTGCGACAAAGAAAATAACGAATTCATAGGTAAATTCTAGAAATGGACGTGACACGGTACTGACATTTGAGTGATTTAAACCGTAAGTTTTCTCCGGACTGCGAGTTATATTATACGAAAGAAGCGATGAAATATGTTCGCGAGGATCGTATCGATACAAAAATTTTATGAATAGATTGTTAATCGATGACCAGCGAGAGCAAACGGTACAGGACATTAGTAAACAGTGTTAGAATGGAATCGCCCATATAAGAATAAGAACGTCGAGCAAAATTGATTTCATTTATAAATATGAAGAATTTCTTTTTCTACGTGCGTTGATATATAAGTATACCTGTTGAAGTAGAAGGTGAATACCGGTTTTTTGATCAATTTTTGTTTGAGCATGCTGTTGAAGAACGTAGGTCCCGGTAGTAATTTCAAATTGGGAAAAGCGAGGCCCACTATACCGTCGGCTTTCGTAAACCCGTACGGAAGCCAGGGCATGTGAGTTATCTCAGCGAAGGTCTGATTCTTCACCGTCAAATGTGCCAGCTGAGAATATGATGAATCAACAAAGAACACGCATTTTACAGCGACAGAAAAAATAAAAATAAAAATAAAAATAACAAAATTCAAATTCAAATTATCGAAATTTCAAGAAAATAACGAAAAATATAGTACAATTATATTCATCATAATTACGTTGAAACTATCGGCCGAAACGAAACCGCGAATATCGTTAGACGTATCCCCGGTTTTAAAGGGTCTCCCGTCTTCTTGGTAAGTCGACGATTTACTACCGTCGTATTTGGTGTGAATCACTGCAATAATAATAATAATAATAATAATAATATTAATAATAAAGATGAAGCATATTAGAATCGATAATTGGCAAAATGGAAGATTATATACTATTGTCATTAATCGTTTGTTTATTAATTAGATATCATTACTGCAAGCTATTTCCCATAAGCCGCAATGTTCGGATGGTACCCAAGTGTCCGCCCATGTCGTGTCGAAACTCATTTTAAACTCCCTAGCCGGATTCCCTATACGAATTACTCCGTAATATTCACCCTGTGAGGAAAATGTATAAATCATTTGTAGTAATTTTTTTTTTTTCATTCTGTAACGCGAATTCTGATTCTGTTTATTTATTTATTTTATTTTATTTGATTTTTTTTTCAGATTCGAAAAACCAATTTATTTTTCCAAACGAAGGATATTTGAAATTTTTTTATTTCTTTTATTTTTCCAAATTTTTTCTTCTCTTTTAATTTAAAATACAAATTTTTTTTTTTTTTTTTGCAACATTATTTCGCTGCACCAGACTACTCACGTCCATGAATTTGCTCAAACGGATCGTATCGTTGTCCCATTTTTTATCGGATATCTTTTTATCATTTAACGATTCGTCACTCGCTTCCTTCAAACGTTCGTACGACGACGAAGTAGTCAAACGTTGTCTGTAGATCGGTATTCTGCGTTGCAGGGTTAAGAAAATAGAGAAAAAAAGAAAGAAATAAACCAATTTGAACAAAATCATATCGAACCAAGTCGGAATTAAATTAATCGAATTATTAAATACCTAAAAAACAAAAGAACTTTTTTTTTTATCACTAATTCGATATTTTATTATTAATTAAAACGCACTTACTCGAAGGATTTCTCTGCGGCGACGTACGACACACTCGCGAATATAACGAGGATGAAAAAGACGTATCCCACGCAGATATCAGTCTCGAAGAATTTTTTCGAATTCATTTTATCATTCATAATTTTATTCTCTCCCTAAATGTTAGACATATATCTATTAGGGTGCTAAAAAAAAAAACATTTTTTTTTTTCAAGTCCTATCATCTAAAAAATTTCTAGTAGGTGTAAAAAAATTTTCGCTTAACGGTTTTCCGTTTTCCCATATAAATAACGCCTAAAAAATTTTTTTTTTTTGTATTCTTCAAATAAAACTACTAAAAATTTGTTTTTTCCAATTTTGATGGACATATTCTTGTAGGAAATTAAATTGTCTACCAAAAAGCTCTGATATGATTTTCTCGTAAACCTAACGGGTAAAACGTTATCAGACTTTGAATACTCGCAACTAATTGGATATAGGTTGAATTTTTTTTATTTCCAAAAAGAAATTCGACTGCGATATGAGCTAGTATCGAGACTCATACGTCTCTTTTTAACCGCTGAGTAATTATTCGCGGTGTAAAAACAATATAAATCATACGGTAACATCCGGTGAAATAGAAAATGCGTTCTGAAATCATACGCGGTTAGATTTAACTTGGTTGCGAGTATTCAAAGTCCGATAACGTTTTACCCGTTAGGTTTACGAGAAAATCATATCAGAGCTTTTTTGTAGACAATTTAATTTCCTACGAGAACATGTCCATCAAAATTGTAAAAAAAAATTATTCCACCTGTTATTTATATGGGAAAATGAAAAACGGTTGAGCGTCACGTAGAATCAAAATATCGAGCTGTCTTTGTGGGAAATTTTTTTTATACCTACTAGAAACTTTTGAGATAATAGGAAAAAAACTTTTTTTTGGAGCACCGTAATATGTATAAATATATTTTTTTAATTCGTAAAATAATAATTAATACACGTTCGTATACTACACAGAACATACGAGAGAATGAGATGAAGAAAATATATTTATTTTGCTAATGACTCACCTCGCGTTGATCGTAATAATATATTTATATTCCGAGTTTGTAGAAGCACAAAGGATAGTTGAATAAAATTAATTATCGTCGGTATATAGCATCGGGTCGGTGTTCCTCTCCCCGAGCAACTTCGGACTCGAATGAGAATCGAGATTGTGAAAAATATAATCTGCTAGCTATACTTAACTCGTCATTGAAATACAACAAAGCGGTGGGATTCCCCCGGTTTCTTGTTAATCGATTTACACGCGTATCTATATATACACATCGAAACTCGAAGGCTGCGTTCATATTCCCAGCACGATTTCATTCAAACGATTCGAGAATCGAAGAGGACGAGAAGAAGAAAAAAAAAAAATTCCCAACAACGACTAACTCGATTCATTTTAATATTTTCTCTTTCCTTCTCTCGTTACATGAATAATGAAGTTTTGAACAATTTTTTTTCTTTTGTTTTTCTTCTCTCTTAACACTAGCCAGGTAATTTCTCCCACGAGGATATAGTCGACCAATTAAATCGATAATGAAAACATTACGATAGACGAATTTGTAAATAGTGAACTCGGTGTGGAAAAAAAAAAAAAAAAAAACGTTGGAAAAAGCCCTCCGAACATAATACTGTATTTCTTAATTTTTTTCCCATCGAAAACTACTGTCCTCTTCTTCTGCTTCTTTTTTTTTTTTTCTTTTATCTATTCTTATACGATACGGTTAGGGATAAACAATGGGATAAACAATGGGATGAACATTGGAAAACGAATAAAAAATTAACAACACGGAGAGATTAAAACGAACATTTTATTGCCATACTATAAGGGAAACCAGTGTGTTTTTTTGTTTTTTTTTTCGTTTTTTGTTTTTTTGTTTTTTTTTTCAATTTTTCACTTTTATTATAATCTATATATATTTTAGTTCATTTCTTTTATATTGTAATCTTTTTTTTTTGTTTTTTATCTTTTGTTTGTTTCTTGTTTGTTTGTTTGTTTGTTTCTTTATTTGTTTCTTTATTTATTTTTGCAATTTTTATTTCTGCAATAGTAGTGAACACATTGAATTACACAAATATATAATATTATTATTATTATTACCATTATTATTGTTATTATTATTATTATTATATCCTGTACATGTACATCTCGTTTTCTTTCTTTCTTTCTTTCTCTACTTTTACTTTTTTTTTGCCGCTTTTTTTTTTTTTTTTGTTTTTGTGTTTTCTTCTCTATCGATATTAGGTCAATAACATATATAATTTTTATCATTACCCATGTATATATATATATATGTGTGTATGCGATATTTTCTAAAATCGTTAGTCTGTTAAAATTATAGGTGTAATTTAATACACCGTTTTTCTTTTATTTTCTATTTTTTTTTGTTTTCTTTTTATTGTGATTATCAATCCAAGTCGTACAATATTGGGAAAGAAAAAAAAAAAAAAAAACAGCCCGTACTTGTTATCGTTTTCGGTTTGCTTTTCTTTCATTTGCGTACGATAATTAGTATTGATATTATTACTATTGTTATTATTATTATTATTATTATTATTATTATTATTATTGTTGTGTTTCTTTCTGTTTTTTTTTTTCATTATTTCTTTTCTCTCGTCTCTGCGACTCGACTCGAAATTATTATTGATAATCGGACAATAACGAATATATATTTGTAAGGAAAAATATTCAAGAAACGAAAAAAAAAAAACAAAAAAAAAAAAAATAGAATAGAAAAAAAAAACCATTGCGGTATAATTAATTAGAATCAAATGCATATTTCCGATGTATTAATAGTGTGTGTATATACCTACATACCTATATACAAACAAACGCACACACGCACACGCGCAAACGAGAGGTGTGACCTGTACTAGATTTTTTTTATTTTTCAGTTTATTAATAAACGTGCGAATATATTTCTACGCGTATAACGCGAAGAATTAAATCACGGGAAACGAGAAGAGAGAGAAAAAAAAAAGAGAAAAAAAACTTAAACAAATAATTATGATAATTAGTATTAACGTTAATAATTCTTATACTTCCCGAAGAAATACCGAGATTATCTTGTCGCGATATATTTTTTTTTCGTTTTTGTTCTTTTGTTCTCTCAATTTTCCTTCTACGTTTTTTGTTATCGTTGGCATTATTTCGAGAACGTAAATAAATAGATTCGAATGAAAGAAATTGAAGAAAAAATATAATAATAATAATAATAATAATAATAATAATAATAATAATAATAATAATAATAATAATAATACAAACGTGTCCCTCTACGATAAAATCGTGTATGTATTTATCCATGGACGTGGAAATGGTCGAAATATTGAACACAACCTCCGTACTTAAAAAATACCCAGATTTTTCTAAACTCATGTTAATCGAATTTTCCGATTCTTCGGTCTGTCGGCGATTGAGATACGTAATTAATTAATTAATCAAGTAATCAATTGATCAATTAATCGATTAATTAATTGTATCGAATCGATTTCTATTCCCGGTTTTAAATCTTCGATGACAAAAAAAAGAGAGAGAGATAGAGAATAGCTGGGAGAAAAAAAAAAAAAAAACAGGAAGAGGAGAATCAAAAATCGACATTTGCTTAGACCAGCCGGATTTTCGGAGACGACTAATGGAAACGACGAAGATGAAAAAAAAAAAAAGGAGGAGAAGGTTGATCGAATTTTGTTCTTTACTGTTCTTATCGCTGTTGTTGTTGTTTTTTTTTTTTTTTTTTTTTGTTTTCTCGTTTCCGGTTAACGGTCGTTTATAGTATAATCCATGAATTCTTCGTCAAGGAATGTGCGAGTCGCATGCTTTGATCGAAACGACGAGGAAAAAAACAAAAAAACAAAAAAGGAAAAGAATTAAAAAAAATTAACGAAAGGGAGAAATAATAATAATAATAATAATAATAATCGCAATCTTAACAATAACGATGACAATGGTAACGGTAAGAGTAAGATTAATTATCTCTTTTTCTTTTTTTATCTTTTTTTTTTTTTAATATATGACCGCAAATTAGAGGCTACGATAATGTTATAATGAAATACGTAGGGGTTTTAAGATCTGTATAAAATACATACACACACAGATAGATAGATATCTATCTTCATACCTAGCGGAGAGGATACAGAGATATTTCGGTTAATTGATTAGTTGGTCTGCTTTTTTTTTCTTCTTTTATTGAAAAAAAAAGAAAGTAACCAAAAAGTATTGTGCTTTGTTTGATCCGTATTTTTTTTTTTTCGTTTTTAGCGTAAAAAAAAAAAAAAAATTAAAACAAAATTAAAAAAAAATTAAAATCAGAAGACTGAATGAAAAGTTGTGGTTTTTTTTTCTTCCTTTCCCTTCTCCTTTTCCGATCAATCGATCGATTAATTATTTACTCATTTATTCATTTCTATTACCGTAATTAATGATCCTCGAAGCACAAAACGCGAATATGTTCTCAACTGCTGCATGTATTACCGATGATGATGACGATAAGATAATAATAATAATAATAATAGTAATAATAATAATAATAATAACAAGAATAAGAATAATAAGAAAAGAAAAGAAAAGATAAACACGGAGAAAAATCCTCGGCGTGGTTAGTCGGTTCGTTCGTTAATTTTTAGTTGACAAAATAATTTAATGTTAATAAAAATCTATATTCTAGATATGTAATTACTCTCAAATCCCGCTACGTGAACACGTATACATAATTTTTATCAAACTGGTTGGAGGTGTGTGTATATAAAACAGAAAAAAAAATAAAGAAAAGAAAAGGAAAGAGAGAAGAAAAAAAAAAAACGGTTTCAACAATTTTCGCATTTTGCGCTTTCTCGGGGACAAAACGTATTGATCTTATTTCCGCATCTCCCGGTTCTTCTTTTGATGCACAATCGCGTTCGCAAACTGTGCGGGTCGGTTTTGTCTATGAAAACTATTGATTTCGGTTTTTGGATCATATTTTTTGCACCTCCCGTCTTTCTTTTCTTTTCTTTTCCTCTATTCTTCTCTATGGTCACATAAAAAGAAAAAAAAAACGCTTCAATCCACTCGACGGTTTAATAATTACTTCACATTACAATAATTCAATACTCCTTCTTCGTATTTTTTCATTAACGTTTCAAATGCTAATAATAATAACAATAATAATGATGATGATGATGATAATAATAATAATAATAATCACGACCATCATCGTCATCGTCGTCCATTTTTAGTCGAATAATATAATCGATCTATATCCTTTCTAAAACAAGACAAGAAGAAGGAATCGTCAATTCGGGATCTCCATCTTTGCCTGCGTCTGATTTAGAAAACAAAAAAAAAACAAGAAAAAAACAAGAAAATAAAAATTTGCTTTTTTCTCTTTCTCTCTCTAAAGAAATAATTTCTATTTCTATTATCATATTGATCTTTCAACTTTTCTTCAATTTTCGCTAATGATTGGTACTTTTTTTTTTCTATTCATTTTTTCTAGTCAACTTTTTCGCAGGGAGGGTTTCTTTTTTGTTTTCTTTTTCGTCGATTTTGTTTCCTTTCCTTTGAAATAATTATTTTCAATGTCGTATCATTGTTGTTATTGTTATTATTATTATCATTATCATTATCATCATTATTCATTCATTATATATTCTTTCTTCATTTCTCTTTTCTCCTTCATTTTTATTTTTCTTTTTCTTTCCTTTTCGTTCGTCTGTTTCTTTCTATTCTTTAATTAATTAGTATCATTATTATTATTATTATTATTAATATTTTTTTTGTTTCATTTTCTTTATCTTCTTCTTCGTCCTCTTCCTCTTATTATTATTATTATTAATATTACGATTAAGCAGCGGCCTCCGCTTCACCGCCACCGTTATTCTCCGCATCTCCCACTGCTGCTGTCGGACTCTTCTCTTCCAATTTTGCCTTCTTTTCCGGACTCGCACCACCTTCCGCCGGTGTTCCGTCAACCGCGTCCGTACCCACAGTTGATTTTCTCTTTATGCAACACGCGTCCACTGCCGGGGCGTCTGAAATATATATTTAATTAATACGAAATTCAATTTTTTTTTTTAATTTTTTTGTTGATTTTTTTTTTTTTTATTTTCCTTTCAACTCATGCCTCTTAATTAATTTTAATTTACATTTTTTTCTCTCTCTCTCTCTCTCTCTCTGTCTGTTTAATTGAACAGCTGGCAGACGACTTAAAATAGCTATTATATATATGCTATAAATTCTTACATACGTCTATTGTATAAATATTTTTATTTCTTCTATTTTTTCTCTCCTCGATACTCTCGTTTGATTATAATTCCATTTATATTTATTAGGGTGCTCCAAAAAAAAAAAGCTAGATATTTCGATTCTACTTAACGCTCAACGATTTTCCGTTTTCCCATATAAATAACACGTAAAAAAAATTTTTTTTTTTTGTATTTTTCAGTAGTTTTATTTGAAAAATATTTAAAAAAAAATGTTTCACGTGTTATTTATATGGGAAAACGGGAATCCCTTGAGCGTAGCGTAGAATCAAAATATCGAGCTGTCCTTCTGAGAGAATTTTTTTTATACCTACCAGAAACTTTCGAGATGATAGGACTTGAAAAAGGAAACAAAAATTGTTTGTTTTTGAAGCACTCTAATATTTATATTTATATTTATATTAATATTATTTTGTTCCTCGGTCTTTACTCACCTGTGGAAACCCCGTTCCCCGTTGATTCCGGGTCCTTGTCTTCTTCGGCCGTTACCTTTTCCTCCGTGGTACCGTTCTCCTTCAACGAAGTAGCCTCCTCCTTGGTAGCGTCGCCGTTCTCGGACGCTTTTGAGTCCTCGTCGATCTCATCCTCGTCTACTATCTTCTTATCGTCCTCCTCATCCTCGAGCAACACCTTCTTCTCGGGCGTCGCTACAGTCTTCGTCTCCCTGTGACGAAAAATATTAATAAATTAATAAATTATTAAACAAACAAACAAATTAATAAATAAATGAATTTAATAACAAATTGTTATCGGTTTTAGGTTTGTTTTTTTTTTTGTTTCTTTTTCTCTTTTCTCGTTTTATTCAACGCTAGAAAGTGTTGGGGAAAAAAAAAAATGAAGGAGAAAAAAAAAATAGAAAACAAAGGAAAATAAATTAGAAACTCGTGTTGCGTTAGAGAGAGAGAAAGAGAGGGAGAGAGAGAGAGAAACAGGACGCCGACTTTAATAAGCGCGCCAACGTTGGCGTCGCGTCGCGCCGCGGCGTCGTTGGGCGTCTGGATTGTGAACTAAAATCCCCCCAAACCTCTCGGCTCGCTCTCGCCATTCCTTTCATTTCATTTCATTTCATTTTCTCTCCCTCCCCTTCACTTTACTTTACCCTCGCCGTACCGCCGACAAACTAAAGTACCTTGTATGCGTTACCTATAGCGAGCGAGCGCGCGCGCGCGCGCGAGGAACGAACCATACACACACGCGCTTCGAATATACTATATAATACAGAGATACGAATACGTATGCGAGGTGAAACAACGATATACATAGAAATAAACATCACCGCGTGTTTAAAAAGAAAAAGAAGAATTATTTTGCCATTTTTTTTTTTATACAATCGTATCGTAAAACGAACGTTGAAAGAAAAAATAAAAATAAATAAATAAATGAAAGGAAGAAGAAGAAGATACCCGTCCCGTTCGAAATTTATTCAACGAACCTCGTTCGAGGTTGTGAGGGAATTGAAATAATCAGAAGCAAGCGAACGAACGGACGAAAAAAAAATGAAGAAGAAAAAAAACTGTTCGAAATCGTTGAAGAAATAGTAGGAATTTTTCTTTTTTTTTTTCTTCTTCTCTCTACTGACGACGAGTTGATTTAATTGTTTCTTTTTTTCTTTTTTTGGTTTGTTTTGAGAGATCGCGATTATTATTACTTTTTTAAATATACAGCACCGTTGTATTTCATGTAACGATATTATACCGGATTTTGGAACGAGGAAAGAAACAAGAAACAAGAAACAAAAAACAAAAACGAGAAACAAAAGTGCCGGCAACATTGATGATATAGTCAATTCTATAGGTAGAAAGAGAAAGAGAATGAGAGGGCAGGCGGGAGGGAGGGGGGCGAGAGAGCGAGAGTGTGCGAGTAGAACACTCGGAGTGAGCGAGAAGGACAGAGAAAGAAAGAGAGAGCTAAAACGACGATCGATACTCACTCAGGAGAACGACCACGACTAATACTACTACGCTATTACTACACACGCGACGACGACGCTACATGCATGTGTATATGTATATATAGGTATAATATATACATGTGTTTGAGAACGCGCGTACTACAGTCGGTTACAAAAAAAAAAAAAACAGAAAAAAGCACACACGCATGTGTATTTAATATCTACGAATAGAAATAAATGAACTGTTTGGTATTTGTAAACCCTTCTTTTTTTTTCTCTCGTGTACCTACAGCTTTTCAAATTCTATTCACTATTTTCTTTCTTTCTTTCTTTCTTTCTCGATGTATTATATACGTGTATCGGGTATTATGGTTGAATAGTACGAATTATATAGTATAGATTGAAAATACACGAAAAAAAAAGTCCGAAATAATATAAGACACAAAGTATCCGTAATTCTGTATTTACTATGGCTCGTTGGTAGGTGGGATAGGAATATACCGAATACAGTGTATAGGTATAGGTATAGGTATATCATTGAGAAAGCATGGGCGCTGCTCGCGGGCACGTAGCTATACAGAGAGAGCGAGAGAGAGAGAGAGAGAGAGAGAGAAACTACTATTATTATTATTATTGCATAGAATATAAATATTATTGTTAGAATTATATTGGATATAGGAATTTGAGGAAGAAGACAAAATGAAATTCAGCGAAAATAATATAAAGACTCTAAATATATACATAATGTGAAGAAAAACGGATAGAAATAAAAAAATAAAAGAAACTTACTAATTAACCAAAGTAAGGTATGAAAATAATAATTATACTAACTTGGTATCGACGGCTGCGGTATCGGCCATTATGTCGTAGTGTTGGTGTTGGTTAATTAATGAATTGATTAAATATACAACAACACGGTATTATATATATATTTATATATATATATCGTCGAGCGTTGATTTTATAGAGAAAACTATACACACTGTGTAACTGTATACGTATGTGTGTGTGTGCGTTTGTTGTTCTTCTTAATGAACCACCGAGAGCTCTGTATTATTATTATTAATATAATAATGATAATAAGAAGAAGACACTACAGTATATATATATACATATATATACGTATATATCTATTCGTAGCACGGTTATAATATTCTCCTCGTATATGTGTATACAGTTTTTGTTTTTTTTTTCTTTGATTTCGTATATATTTATATATATATGCAGGTACGTATATATATATATTTCGCCGACTATGGATATCCGTACAGTTCTTGACTCTACACGATGCCAACGCGTACTGACGCTCTCGAATCGAGGATCGAGGATAGAGGGAAGAGACGGACAGAGTTTGTCGAGCTCTTACGGTTGTGTAGTAGAGTCGAGTAGAGTCGAACACAGTCGAGTCGAGTCGGGACGAACCGGTGCCCGGTGCCCGGTGCCGGGTGCCGGCCGCGCGCTTGCCTTTAGGTACACCGACGAGGTACGACACAACGACCAACCAACTTAACGCGCCGGTCGGCCTTCAAACCACTTCCTTTCCCGCTCGATTCTAGATGGCGCTGAATTACGCGTACAACACAAGCGCACGGACACATATAGTATATATATACACACACACGTTTATACATATATTGCATACAGCATATACACGTAGCTTAGCATTTATTACGGCAAAAAAAGAAAAAAAAGGAAATCCTCCAAATTTTGGAGGAACGGTTGGAAGAAAACAATAATAGAAATGAATATTTTCTTTTTTTTTTTATGAACGGATTTTTATTATTCAAAAATCGAAAATTCTGTTTTTTGTAAATATAAATTGCTTCTTTTTTTGCTTTCTTTATTTTACTCTATTTTCTTATATTTTCTTGACATTTGTAACTGAATTTCCTGGTAATAACATGAAAAAATAAACGCGGATGTCTCCGATTGGTGGATAACATAGAGCGTTGTTCTAGAAGTTTCGCGCGCGGGGCCTAAGCGCCGTGGCTAGCTATGTTATGACCTACGCCGTGCCGGCACCGGTTTCCGGTTGGTATACGTAGTTTGATAGGTAGAGTCTAAAACAAGCGGCGTGGCTGCGGCTGTGGCGGCAGCACCACCACCACCGCCGCCACCGAACGCGCGGTAAACGTAAGAGGAGGCAAAGGAGGCAGAGAGGTATAAAGGTGGTGGTAGCCGGCAGGCCCGTAGACCCCGTAGCTAGCTACATCGCTACGTGTGGAGTACCGTACCGTACCGTAGCGTAGCTTCGTTGGTAAGGCGCCCGCTTCTCGGTGTGTTTCTCTCGCGCGTATAGCTAATGTAAGGGAAAGAGGAGGCTAACTCGAGGTCGACGGCTTCGTACGTACGCGCATGCATGTATTACACGGATACCCGTACCTCTCTACACGTTTGTAGATATAAAACTCGTGTACGCTTGCGGCTCACATCGTATATATGTGTGTATATACACATACTATTGTAACAGTGATACCGACTCTATCCGTCTACTTATACTCTCGAAAATTCTTATTCTCACACTCGTCTTTTATAATTTATGCATTTATACATTTACACACATTACATACGTGCGCGTATACGCGTCTACCTATACGATGCAATTTCGCAGGAAATATTCGTCGAAAAATTAAATTTATTTTATTCTATTTTTATATTTATTTTCGCAAATATGTATTTCGAGTTTCAATTTTGTAATTTTTTTTTCTTTTTCTTTTTCATTTTTCTACAAAAAAGACAATACGCGAAATCGCATTTTTTTTTTTTTTTATCCTTACCGCCGAGAAACGGGAATCGAAAATCTTTCTCGCTCGAGAAAATTCGTTCGTTTTGATTCTTTTTTTTTTTCTCTCTTCTCTTCTCTTCTTCTCCTATTTTTTTCTTTCCCTCCCTATAACCACACACTTCCTCTCCTGTGCGACCAGTCGAGCTAACCATAACTATCAACGTGCCTAATCTTATCTAATCTTTATTTGCTTATACCGCATATTATAGGATAGCTACGCGGCGGGGTGTACATATACATATATATATATATATATATATACACGTATACATACATAGATATACATATGTATTTGTTTTTATATATACATTTATATGTATAAAGTATATATGAAGTACATGGGTACAGGAACTAAGCGTACATCAGGCATATAGATACTAATATTCGTACATATTTCAGGGTTAGTATACCTAATAATATAATGTAGCGTATACGAACAGGTATTATAGAATTTGAGGAGAATGGAAAGAAGGAGAAAAATAAATAAAAATAAAAAATTAACGTTGCACGTACCTCGCGCGATTCTTCCGTTTTTTTTTTTTGTTTTTTTTTAAACTTTATTTAAATTTTTTTTGCCTTCTCTTCTCTTCTCTTTTCTTCTCGTAAATTCAATCCCGAGTGAAATTGTATGTATATATTTATAGTATAGTATAACTCGGTACATGTGTACATACCTATCCCGAGTTTATTTTTGAGAATGTGAATATTTCGCGTTTATACAGAGAGAGAGAGAGAGAGAAAGAGAGATTATGTCTCATATTCTGAAATACGCCGCTGAGTCATATATACACATATATATGTATATGAGGCGGTTGTTACTAGGTACTACATATACCTTAGAGAGATCATATACATAGGTATAGTATATGCATATGTACAGGTATTGCAATGGCTATATATTAGACTGGTCGTTAAAAATTGAATTTTTTCCGACGCCCCCTAAAAAGGTTCGATGGTTTGATGAAAAAACGCGAGGAAATTTTTTATTTTTTTTCAATTGAAAACAACACGTGCCGCGAGACGATCTAAGGTCATTTTTTGGTGAAATCGTGTTTTTTTTTTTGGAAAAACATTACAGAAGTGAAAAGTATAAAAAATACCAAAGAAAGTTTACTTGAGCCTTGGAATTAATAAATCTGCTTATAAAAAATAAGTTTGTACTGATTTAGTTTTAAAATAAAATTGTTGATTTAAATATCCTTCATTTTTTATTAACCAGACAACATCGAATGAAAACAATTTCGAAATTTTATTCATTTGAGTTTCAAAATTGTTTATATTTCAGGAAAAATACTATTTGTGATAAGGAATTTCCAAAAAAACATGATTTTACCAAAAAATGAACTTAAATCGTCTTGCGGCACGTGTTGTTTTTAATAAATTTAAAGGACAAAAATTTACCTCGCGTTTTTTCATCAAAAAGAAGCTTTTTAAGGGGCGTCGGAAAAAATTTAATTTTCAACGACCAGTCTATTATATATTATAACTAATTGTAAGATATATGCAGCGACACACGTCTGGTCTTTGATTTCGTAGAATTTCATACATATATTATATAAAAATATTCATATGTATATGCATACATATACACATATGTGTAGTTGAATTCCTTTTTCATTATGTGTATCGTATCATCAGATATTTAAGCGGACTGAAAACCTTTTTTTTTGTTCCTCTTTCCTCTCTCGACATTTCATTCGAACGAATGCTGCAGGTAGGTATTATGTACACGCGTGTCGCGGTGTTGAAAATCGTATCGAAAAACAAAAAAATAAATAACGACGATAGAGTCCGGCGCGAAAGAAAAAAGGACAAACAAACGAACAAACAAACAAGAAACAAGGAACGGAAAATAGAAAATAAAAAATAGAAAATAGAAAAATAGAAAAATAGAAAAATAAAAGCCGGAACGAAAAGAAAGAATGAAAAATGGAAATAAAAAAATCCTCAATTCAATTGTCACAATTACATATGGGCGATTCCATTTTAACAGTGTTTATTAATTTCCTGTACCGTTTGCTCTCACTGCTCATCCATTAACGATCTATTCATAAAATTTTTGTATCGATACGATCCTCGTGAACATATTTCATCGCTTCTTTCGTATAATATAACTCGCAGTCCGGAGAAAACTTACGGTTTAAATCACTTAAATGTCGGTACCGTGTCGCGTCCATTTCTAGAATTTACCTATGAATTCGTTATTTTCTTTGTCGCAATAAACGATCCAAACTAATTAATCCGTAAATCTGATTAACGTTATGATACAATTCGTGAATAAATTATAATACAATTCGTAATAATTTTTCCGAAGAATGTCTACCGAATTTATTTTACGTCAGTACCGTGGATGAACGAGTCGGTACCGTGGCGCGGAAAATTTGAAATTTGATTCGCATTCTCGATATTTTGAAGTTGCAGCGAAATCCTCTCGGACTTTCATTTTTACGATAAAACAGAGTAATAATATGCGTTAAAAAACTAAAAAAGTTTAATTATAGTACCAAAAAATGTTTAATCAAAAAAGTAACAGTCAGAACAGAATCACCGATACATAAGAAAAGACAGAGCACGTGCCACATCGCGTACAGTACAGTACGTACGTATATTATTTACTACAAGTCACATGTATACAGGAAGTGCAGCTGCTGCTGCTGCTGCAGGGGATTGCCTTCTTCCGTCTTACTTAGTTAGCTGCAGGTGCGAAACCCGGGTTCGTGTGTGCAGATGGCTGGCCGCCGTTCTTATTTTATCTCTCCGCCGATAGATTTGTCTGATTTTTGTCTTTTTTCTTTTTTTTTTATTCAATCTTCCGATTTGGAAGACGCCGCGCCGGACGTAGACGCGCTACCGGTCTAGTTTCGCATCGTCGCCAACCGACTCCTCAGAATTTATTAGTTGTCACCTTTTTTTTGACAAAAAAAAAAAAAAAAAAATTTCACGTGATCATATACGTAAAAATGTATTCATTTATTTATTTATTTATTCATTCATTTATTTAATTAATTAATTTATTCATTCGTCCAGCTAAATCATTTGATTAATTGATGAAGACGATCATTATTATTATTATTATTATTATTATTTAAAAAAAAAAAAAAATTTCCTACAGTTATTCTACCTGGATGATCGATCTTGTCGTTCGTATCTCGAGTATCGAAATCTCAAGTACGCACTTATAATTGTAGTGGCTATATCGTATATAGATATAAATAGATTTAATTATATTACGAGAGATATATAATGATCATATCGTCTTTGTTGCACCTGACACGGATCACTCTTCTCTGTTAATCGAACAATTCGATTCTATACGCGATACGTATTATTGACTATCGGACGACCGCCCGTACCTCTCGAGAGATTACGGACTTCTTCAATTTTCGAGTATTACCGATTATCATTATCGATGGATACATCGGATCAGATGTATTGGACAAATACATTCTGCGCTATCGATCATGTCAATCGATCGACAAATTACGTTATCGACGATCGAGTATAGAGAGAGAGAGAGAGAGAGAGAGAAGAGAAAGAAAAGAGAAAGAAAAAAAGAAAAAACGGATCTTGCAATTTTCTTTCTTTTTTTTTTTCTCCGCGATTACGCGAATTCGACGAATTAATTTCGTTTGGAGCAGTCCATATGGATTCACCGATGATTTTTGGCCACCACTTCCGATTCATTTGTAACTTTGGTGTATCAATTTTCATGCGATTTCATGAGACACGTGTTTCTGCGTTTTGGGGAAAAACGAGGTATTACCTCTGTCGGGCCATTTTGAAATTGTCATGAAAATAGGGCTTTTCTAAGAATAAAAAATCCATGTTTTTTTCAAATTGACGCCATTTCGTCACCAATCATCCAATCGCAACGATTTTTTTTTTGAAATGTGCGCAATTCCATAAGCTTTAAGCTCGTTTTTGGCAAATTGTGATCAAGTGCAAGGTTTTCGAGATAGAGGAGGAAAACCGAAGAACGTCAATTTTAGGAAAAATTGATTTTCCCAAAAACACCGTCTTCGATTTTCGCGAAAATTTTATATGTTTTTCAGCACCCAAAAAGCCATCTTTCTGCCGAGCGGCAACATGCCATTTTTTCAATACGTGAGTTACAGCCTCGCAATGAAAAATGCGATTTATTCACGTTCCAGCGTTATATGGGTAACGTTCAAACTTGAATTTAGTTGTCAACGATCATTCCAATCTTGAAGTTCCCGAAATCATAAATTAGAATGTATACATGGAAGATAGAAATTAAAATATTTGTATGTCAAAATGGCATGTTGCCACTTGGCAAAAAGATGGCTTCTTAGGTACTGAAAAACATGTAAAATTTTCACGAAAATCGAAGATGGTGTTTTTGAGAAAATCAATTTTTCCTAAAATGGACTATCTTCAGTTTTCCTCCTCTATCTCAAAAACCTTGCACTTGATCACAATTTGCCAGAAACGAGCTTAAAGCTTATGAAGTTGCGCCCATTTTCAAAAAAAAATCGTTGCGATTGGATGATCGGTGACGAAATGGCGTCAATTTGAAAAAAACATGGATTTTTTATTCTTGGAAAAACCTTATTTTCATGAAAATTTCAAAATGGCGACACAGAGGTGAAAAATCGTTTCTCGCCAAAACGCAGAAACACGTGTCGCATGAAATCGCGTGAAAATTGATATACCAAAGTTCCAAATGAATCGAAAGTGGTGGCCAAAAATCATCGGTGAATCCATATCGACTGGGCCGTGGCCCGTGTATTTTTTATTTATTATTTTATTTTTATTCTCATTTTCATTCTTATTCTTATTTTTTCATTCATCTCTTTTCCCTCCTCAGAATAAAACCGGTCGATGAAATCGGTTGAAAAAAAAATTGAAGAAAAAAAAAAACAAAAATTTGTTTCCCCGACTCGTATATCCGTCGATTAGGTTATAATGCTTCCCCCGGTCTACTGCAACTCCTGTTCGTCGTCGCGCGCACCTACGAGGGCTATGGCTAGAGATAATAATAATAATTACAATAATAATAACAACAACGACAACAACGGTTATAATAATAACAACAATAAAAATAATAATAATAATACTAACGATAAAGTGGCTTAGGGGAAGAAGGAAACGCGTCCGAAGCGAAACGGACAGAAAAGTGCACAGAGCGCAGATCGCGCTATGGCTATAGCATAGGACTACGAGGCGGTATAGTGCAGAGGCCAGAGAGAGCCTACGGAGAGAGAGAGAGAGAGAGGGAGAGAGAGACTCGGACTATGTAGAAGAGAGGGAAATATAGTATAAACTGAATTTAACCGAAGGAGTGAAACTTTTTCGTTTATTTATTTATTTATTTATTTGTTTATTTATTTATTTATTTGTTTATTTATTTATTTATTTGTTTATTTATTTATTTGTTTATTTGTTTATTTATTTATTTATTTATTTCTTCCATTTCAGTTTTTATTTTTTGTTTTTTTCGTCGACGCGAATTTTCATCGAAAAATTTAGAGAAAATCTCGATTTTAATTGGAAGAGACCGAAAGGAAGAAGAAAAAGAAAAAGAAACAATGAGAAGAGATTTCGTAGAAAAAAAAAGAAAGAAAAAAGAACAAAGAAAATTAATTTGATTCTTTCTCACCGCTTCATATGATATCCATGTGCGCGCGCGCGCGCGTGTGTCGTTAGAGTTGCGCAAGGCGTGATACACAGCAAAGTATATATATATATATGTGTGTCAGGTATATGTAGAAGGTGTAATACACGTATGCGAGGGGGATGGGGGTTAATTGGTAAACGATTATTATACGAACCAGCGAATAATGTGACTAAAACCCGTTGACGATGATCATCCTTCCGTGCGACCCAACGAACAAACATCTACACGTATACTACCCACGTATATACCTACATACACCTGTCTACCCCCAATGTTATATATATTTATATATATATATATATATATACTTTCGTATAAATTATCCGTAGTTAGTCAGTTGGTTAGCTTTTCTTTTTTCTTTTTCTTTTTTCATCAAGTTTAGTGTTTTTTTTTCAATCAATTTTTCGTCATTATTTCGTTTTTTTTTTTCATCGGATTATTCGAATAAGATTGTAAAGAGAGAAAGAGAGAAAGAAAGAGAGAGAGAGAGAGAGAGAGTAAGTGTGAGTGGAAAGTTGTTGAGTGGAGAGGAAAAGAAAAGAAACGAGGAGAAGGAGAAGAGAAGAGAGAACGAAGAAGAAGGAGGATAAAATAGGCTAAAGAAACATAAGGGGCTAAATATAAACCGTGTGTGACGTAATCCGCACCTTATTCTACCCATAGAAGCGAGAAGCATAAAACGACCCATGCAAACACACGGATGGATACAGTCTTGCTGTGAATTGTCCGACTGCGACTGAAAAAGAAAAAGAAGAAAGAGAGAAAAAGAGCGAGAACTCCGTTCCGCAAATGGCAATAATGACGATTGTGTTCTCTCTTCATTGTATCGCGAATTCGTTAACGTTGTCGAAAAAAAATTTTCCGAACCGTTAACGACGTAAGCGAGAACAGATTCCTAACCCAACCGTGAAAAAAATACAGACACTAATTAAGAGAGATAAATATACAAAAGAGCAAAAAATAAAATAAAATCGTATCGCATCCAGACGCGGAATTAATCCGCTTACAACATAACGTGATAAATAAAACTCCCCGCGAGACAGCGGGGAGTTTTTAGTTCACCGACGCCTCCGCTAGACGGCGCCACAACCCGACTACAGCTTCGCCGGAATTCTCCATCTACCGTCCGACCCGGGGAACTAAACGTCGCCGTTATGCCATAGAAATTTCACTGGCTAACTCCTCTCTCCGTCTCTCTCTCTTCCCTCTCCTCTCCTCTCCTCTCCTCGCCTCTCCGCGCCGCTCCTCTCCTCGCCTCCTGCCGTCGTATATTCGGTGTTAACGGTCCGGGTTACACGGCGCAGGCAAGCAAGCAGGCAAGCGAGCGAAGCAAGCAACCCAACCGAGCAAGCGAGCGAGCCAGCTAGCTAGCGGGCAGGCAGGCAGGCAGACAGCAGCAGGGGCACTGCGACTACTCGAGTCTCCGTGTCGTCGGGTTGGTCGTCGTCGTCCTCCTCCTAAACCGATCGTCGGGTACAGTTCGCGTGTGGCATAACGTCGTGTCTTTTCGATCCACCATTTTTTTTCCTTCCCTCGCGTACGTGATAGTTCGCGATAAAGGAGGAGATAAGGAGGAGAGGAGGGAAGAGAGAGAAAAATAAGGAGAAGAAATAAAAACAAAGTCTCGAACCGTCTCCGGTGATACGTTACCGCAAAACTATCGGGCGAAAACAGTTACCGCAGTTCCACCACCGCCACCCCACCACCGACTCCTCGTAACACATTTCCACGGTTATAGAGGAGTTTAAAAATAATAAAATCCAATAATACCGTTGACAGGGCTGGCGGTTATTAGTGTGTGGAATTTTTCGACGGACTCTATAAATATTAAACTAACGTGGTGCGACACACCGCGCCACGGAACGTCCACATCCCAGAGTGATTTTTAAACGAATTTCATCGGCTCGCTATTCAACCGTTGCGACAAACTCCGGATTGGAATACGCTCCGACGTTCGGTCTTTTTTTTCCTTTGCTTTTCTCGATCGTGTATCCGTCTGTCTCTCTCTTTCGCTCAGAGTCGGACTGACGCGCCACACGGAGAGAGAGAACGTACACACGCACGCATACACACGTACACCGCTCACCGTACATAGATTAAACACCGACCTCGACGCCATTTTAAATATAACCGAATATACCGAATATATTACTCGGTTATAAAGAGAAGAGAAGAGCGGCGAGGAGTGGAGTGGAGTGGAGTGCCGCGGAGTGCCGAGGAAGAGGCGAGGAGAGTGGAGAGTTAAAGTTGACGAAGGAATCCTTCGATCGATCGATAAGCGACGGGATTTAGAGAAATTATTTAAACAAATAATCCCGATTCCCGCAGTACGCTTGTTTTCTTTTTCACATTATTCTACATCCCCGTTTATCACGTTACGTCGCCTTGTTGTTACGCCGTCATCGTCGAAGAGTGAGAAAATAAAATTTGAAAAAAATAAACAATAAAACGAGAAGGGGTGTCGTTTTAATAACAAATGAATAAATAAACGAATAAAATAAAATAAAAAAATTCGCGGACAGTGATATCATAGAACAGGGATTATAAATAATTCTTAAACCTTCTTAATCTCGTCGTTTTGTTTCCTCGAATCGATATCATCACCTCGCCGATTTGAATACCGAGGATAATTCGAAATAAAAAACAAAATTTGAAGAAAAAAAACGTACCGTGCGCGTGTGATCGTTCAAAAAAATTCTGTTAAATTATTTGAAGAAGAAAAATAAAAATAAAAAAAGAACGGATTTTCTCCTTCTTTTTTCGTTTCACGTTCGGCTTCTTCATTCGGTTTCTCGTGTGGGACAGTGTGTGAGAGAGGGATAGAGCGGTGGTCTCACCCTTGTCTGATTAAAAAACAAAAGTGTGATTTTCGGGTGACTCTTTGATGTATATTCCTTCTCGGTGATTTATCGCGGGGGTATGCGGCATATAACGTGAAGTGCGTCTGGTTCTCAGTTCGGATCCCGGTAAGGAGGAAACGGGACCGTCGTTCTTACGTGCGAAACGACCGAAATCAAAACCGAAACCCAAGCAACCCTAGGCAGAGAGTTCGAGAGAGAGGAGAGTGCCGAAGTTCGGAGTAGTTATTTCGACGTCGCTTCGACGGCGTCGGGGTGGTGGTTGGTGGCGAAAGATGGCGCGAGTCAGGGACGACGGTGAGAGTCGTTGACCCATTTCGAGGAGAAGAGAGAAATAATAAAACGTAAAATATAAAAAAGGAAATTAATAATCCGTGAAAACGATCGGAGAATTCAGAAAATAACTCGAATCGAAAATTTACAACCAGAAGAGGGGGCGGCGGCGTGTTGTTCGCGTCGAGTTGGCGTCTTCTTCCGCAAAACAGAAGAAAAAACAACAAAAAGGGACGAGAGAACGAGTCGATAAGGCGACAGAGGAGAGAGAAAAAAACAGATCGTCGAATTGTATATTTTGAAAAAAGAAAGTTGTGAAAACCCGTCGTCAAGATTTTGAAAAAATTCGATCTACGCGGAGCCCTGGCAGGGTCGGGCGGATCATCAAAGATGGGAAACAATGCCGCGACGGCAGCGAACAAGAAGGTAGACGCGGCGGAGAGCGTCAAAGAATTTTTGGACCAGGCGAAGGAGGACTTCGAGGAGAAGTGGAAGAAGAATCCGACGAACACGGCGGGGCTGGACGACTTCGAGCGCATAAAAACACTCGGTACGGGTTCCTTCGGCAGGGTGATGATCGTGCAGCACAAACCGACCAAGGAGTACTACGCCATGAAGATCCTGGACAAGCAGAAGGTCGTCAAGCTGAAGCAAGTCGAGCACACGTTGAACGAGAAACGGATACTGCAGGCCATAAGCTTCCCGTTTCTGGTCTCGCTGCGTTTCCACTTCAAGGACAACTCGAACCTCTACATGGTCCTCGAGTACGTACCCGGGGGCGAGATGTTCAGCCATTTGCGTAAGGTCGGCAGGTTCTCCGAGCCCCATTCGCGGTTCTACGCCGCCCAGATTGTCCTGGCCTTCGAGTACCTCCACTACCTCGACCTCATATACAGGGATCTGAAGCCCGAGAACCTCCTGATAGACTCCCAGGGTTACCTGAAAGTGACGGATTTCGGTTTCGCGAAGCGGGTCAAAGGCAGGACGTGGACGTTGTGCGGGACGCCGGAGTACCTGGCCCCCGAGATCATACTGAGCAAGGGATACAACAAGGCGGTGGACTGGTGGGCCCTGGGTGTGCTGGTCTACGAGATGGCAGCGGGCTATCCGCCGTTCTTCGCCGATCAGCCGATACAGATATACGAGAAGATCGTCAGCGGCAAGGTCAGATTTCCATCTCATTTCGGAAGCGATTTGAAGGACTTGCTGAGAAACTTACTGCAAGTCGATCTCACCAAGAGATACGGGAACCTGAAGGCCGGTGTCAACGACATCAAGGGACACAAATGGTTTTCCAGTACCGATTGGATAGCGGTTTTCCAAAAGCGTATAGAGGCGCCGTTCATACCGCGATGCAAGGGTCCCGGGGACACCAGCAACTTCGACGACTACGAGGAGGAAGCCTTGAGGATCTCGGCCACCGAAAAATGCGCCAAGGAATTCGCCGAGTTTTGAATAACGAACGAGTCTCTGAATATATTTTTTTTTCCATCAAATTCAAAAAAAAAACGTATATCATACTCTGTATTCTTTAATCTCGCCGATCTCTCTCTCTCTCTTTCTCTCTCTCTCTCTCTTTTAACGTTCGGTTCAAATTTTTATTTCTCTCATTTTTATCCACGAGATGATCATCGTGATGATGATGAAGAAGAAGAAGAAGAAGATTATGATTATGATTATGATGATGATGATGACGAAGAGTTTGAGGATCTTATTATTATTATTATTATTGTTGTTATTGTGATTATTATTATTATTATACACGGAGCCGTATTTTACGATTGATACAAAGATGATGATGATGAATAACGAAGCAGAAGAAGAAGAAGGAGGAGGAGCGGCTGAAGGTTGAAATAAATAAGATAAATTGAAGAGACGTTGTTCATTCGTCCTTTCGTTAAATGATAGCTTAAAAGTTGAGAAGAAAAAAGAAGAAGAAGAAGAGGAATAGTAAGAGAAAAGAGAAGAAGGAGAGGAAGAAAGAATTGAAAATTAATATTGAATATAAATGAAATTAAAATAAAATAAAATAGTATATAGTTATTTAAAGAAGAAGAAGAAGAAGAAGAAGAAGAAGTAAAAACGAGGAGAAGAGTAAAAGGGAGAAGTTTAAAGAGAAGAAACAAAAAATAAAATTATTTAATAAAATTTTCAAATAATATATATATATATATCTATGTATATATATCTATATATGTATCTATATATATATATAGATATATGTATATAAAAATAAGTGTGTGTGTGTGTGTTTGTGTTTGTTAATTGCTATATATATATATATATGTATATATATATATATATATATATATATATACGAGAGATGGAAAGAGAGGGACGAGAATTAAAGAGAGGGAAGTGGAAAGAATAAAAATAAAAATAAAATAAAGAAAAGAAAAGAAAAGAAAAGATGAGATGGAAAGGAGATCATCTTTTTCGTCAAGGAAATAGACTGGATTAATCTAGCCATACTAATATTTTGCGAATTATTAATAATAATAGTAATAATAGTAATAATAATAACAATAATGATAGGAATAGCTGTAGTCGTAGTAGCAGTCGTATTAGTAGTAGTATTAGTATTAGTAGTAGAAGTTATCGTTGCTGTTGTTGTTGTTGTTGTTGTTGTTGTTGTTGTTGTCTTGAATTTATTCATATTCTTATTTATATTTGTATAATTTAACTGGATATATGATTATCATTCTTATTGTTATTGTTATTATCGTTATCGTTATTTTTCGATCCTACAGTGGGAAAGAAAGATAAAGAGAGCGAGAAAGAGCGTGAGTGAATGAGTGCGCGAGTGCGTGTGTGTGAAAAATCAGTTTTACGGTTCTCTATATTTTCGGTCTGAAAGGTGGCAAAAAAAAGAAAAAAAAAAGACAAGAAAAGATGAGAAAAAGAAAATTTGAGAAATAACCGACGATAATAATGATGATGATGATGATGATGATGATAATAATAATAATAATAATGTTGACAACGATAACGAAGAAACCAAGATGAGGATGAAAGTTTGAAAATGTCTCTCGAAAATTTTTGTGAAAACGATGGTGTTTCTACTCTTTTTTTTTTCCTCTCTCCTTCTTTCTCGACGTCTTAACCGTCTTCCTTTCTTACTTTCTCACTTTCTTTCTCGGTTTTTTTTTTTCGTTTTTTTCTTTTTTCAAATTTTCGTTACAGGAGAAAGAGAAGAGCATATTATTGAATGTATACCTATACACACATATATAATGATAATAATAATAGTAATAATAATAGTAATAATAATAATAATCATAATAATGATCATAAATCGTGGGGAAATACGGTAATAGTGTATATATTTATATGGAGAGCGACGCGGAGAGAGGAGAGGAGAGGAGAGGAGAGGAGAGAGAGATACGTAGAAAAGAAGGGAAAAAAAAAAACAAAAAGAAAAAGGAAACGCAAAAATCTCGCTGCGGTAGAGCGAGAGAAATTAATGAAGATGTGAAGAGTATTGTATATAAAGGGATAATTGAAGAATAACAGAAAGCGAATTGATGAAATTTGTAATTGAAGGGAACGAGGGGGGAAAAAAATAAATCCGAAGCTGTGTTATATCTCTCTTCTCTTTCCACGGTGGTCTGGGGTTTTATTTTCTTATTTTTATTTATTTTTATTTTCTTTTCTTTTTTATTACAATTTTTCCTCTTCTCACTCCATTTATTTCTTCCTCCTCTTTCGAACGAGATCGTTACAACGATTGTGCCGTGTACGCGGAACAAAAACAACAACAACAACAACAATAACGAGAAACAACAAAAGGCAGCAGAATCAGCGGCGAGAAGTTATAAATCGAAAGAATAAGAAATTGCGAACATTTTCACAATATCTACACATATGCATATATGTATATATGTATTATGTGTGTGCACAGATTATAACCAGTGGACACGTTTATTTTCCATAACACATGGATATAATACATTATTATTATTATTATTACTATTATTATTATTATTATTATTATTATCATTGTTATTATTATTGTTTAAATATTGAACTAACGAATTAATTAATCGATGGTATCTACCTATATAATTATATATGATATTTCACCGTACTGAAAAGAAGAAAGATGAAAAAGAGAGGAAGGAAAAAAAAGGTAAAAAAAAAAAGAAAAAGAAAAACCATACACACATCGCGTATATTTATTTATTTATTTATTTTATTTCTATTTTCTATTATATATATATATATATATATATATGTACACACACGCACGTGCCGTATTTTTTTTTTTTTTTACCTACTTTCGATTCTTCCTAAAAGTTCGTATCACCGCACGTGTGTGCGTGCGTGTGCGTGTGTGTAATTCATTCAAATATTTATTCACGATAGGGAAGAGAAAAGAAAAAAGAAAAACGAAAAAAAAAAATACAAAACTATCATTCTTACTATTATTATTATCATTATCATTATCATTATCATTATTATTATTATTTTTATTGAAATCATTGTTATTATTACATGTTATTGAACACTCGTGTCTAATACAGATTCCTGCTGACTGTTTTTACAGACAGATTATTATGAGTACAATGTATAATATTTTATATGTATATCAACAAAAAACGAAAACAATAACAACAACAACAACAACCATGTTAATAATAATAATAATAATAATAATAATAATAATAATAATAATGATAATAATAATAATCGATGTTTTTAACGAATATGGGAAAAAGCAACAGAAAAGAAAAGAAATGAAATTAGGGAGGAAGCAGCTTTTTTTTTTCTAAACCTACGAATTATCTAATTTATTTATAACGCGTACACCACACGTGGTCAGAAGAAGCGACAAAAAAAAAAATATACATACATACGTATATAGGTATATATGTATATATGTATATATATATATATACAGACATGCATACATAGATACTGTATGGTACATGTGTACGTGTATACAGGTGTGAAATTAAATTATAATCATCTAAACGCTCAAGGTTTCTCCTCAAGTTTATATATGTATATATTATATAGTATGGAAGAACGGTGTGCGCGCGCGCGGGCGTGTGTGTTGCTCGTAGAACGGAAAGTTTTCTCTGAAATATACCGTACTAAACTATACGAAATACACACACGCACACGCACACACACATACACACATATAAAATATATATTACCTACCTGCGCTACGCAATGGTAAAGTTTTTTTTTCTTTTTTTGTTTTCTCCCGCCTTCCGGGAGTTCGACAGGGTTTCAAAAATTAACAGCGAGAGAATGTAAAAGAAAAAAAAAAAACAGAAAAGAAAAGAAAAGAAGAGAAAAACAGAAAATAGAGGAAAACTCAATTTTTATATAACAGTTTCATCGTATGTTATACCCGTATACGTTATACATAAAAAAGGAAACAAATAATTTTCGTCGGGAGTCTAGGAAAGTTTGAACTTCGTATATGTATACACGTGTGTGTATATATATATACATACATATATATATATATGTATGTATAGATATAGGTATAATAAGTAGTTCTTAATGTATGTTTTGCTGCATCCTAATCGCTCACTTCAACTTTGTTTATTTAATATTCTTTCTGGCTATATGTGACGCGCGAAATATCTGTGCAACTTTGCTCAGCAGTAAGCCCGTATATACTCTGTATATGTATGTATATATATATATATATGTATATATCTATGTATGTACGTACGTCTACGTCATTGGTTGTGCAGCGATCGAAAGGTGCTAATTATTGCTGTGCTAAAAATAATATTCTTTACGCAAAGATAGAGAAAAAGATATATATCTTTATATATATATACATATATACATACACATACGTATACACATGTATGTATATATCGTGTGTACCTCAGCGCATAAATATTTATTAATATGTTACACAAAATGACATCTGCACTCCCAGTTGCTTGCAGATTGGTTGATTTCGCATTTTCATTCGCCAAGCCTTAACATATACATACACACATACATATATATATATATATATATACAGAGAGAGAGAGGGAGAGAGGGAGAGAGAAAATGCGGCAGCGTATATATATCGAGTAATATACGGTACAGTGTATGTATGCATGCATTAAAGCAGATTATCTTTATCTTGATCTCTGTAGGATTTTTTTTTTCTTTTTTTTCTCTCTTTCTTCTCATCAATCTGTTGCAGCAAAACACGTTTTCTTTTCTTTTTTTTTTCTCTTCCATAAATTGTTAAGTTATTCAGAGTAAATTTGTTGTTGTTCTTGTCGTCGTCGTCGTCGTAGTTTTGTTGTTGTTACTGTTGTTATTATCGTTATTGTTATTGTTATTTATTTCTTTTCCAGTCAATTTTTCTCGAATCTCGCGACTTTCCTGATATATAGACACCTATACACATACATATAATATCACGTAGCTTACCGAAACGTAATTTTCTAACAATAATAATAGTAATAATAATAATAATAACCATAATAACAATAGTGATTATATTAGCCAATGAGAAGAGAAGGAAAGAAAAAAAGAAAGAAAGAGACGACAAGCAAATTATTTTACAAACTTATCGCTCGTAATAATAATAACAACAACAACAACAACAACAATAATAATGACGAATAGGAAATTAAATTGAATGTCGTAATTTATTTAGAATTCTAATTCCGCAGCTCGTACTATACAATATTATTATTTTTTATCGTTTCTTTTCTTTTCTTTTTTTTTCGTTTTCTCTCTCGTTCTCGCCCCCGTCTTCGTTTCCAGTTAGTTTTCTTCCTTTTTTTTTTTTTTTTTTCTTCTCCCCCGATCGAATCGAATCGAATTCCGAAAATAAGCGCGAAAGAGAACGAAAAAAAAAAGAAAACAGAAAACAAGAAAAAAAGGAAAGAAAGAAAGAAAGAAAAAAAAAAACCAAACCTCGCCGTAACGAACCGTGAAATTGAGAAACAAATCAAAGGCGGGGTTTTACATATACATATATATACATATATACGTATATCGCGTTATACGTTTGTAATGATCGATCATTGTGTATAATTTTAATTTTTTTTTCTAATTTTTCGTGCGTGAGAGGGAGCGTGTATGTATGTGTAAGTGCGCATGTGTGTACAGAGAAAGAGAGAGAGAGAGAAAGAAAAATTTGTTTTTCCTTCTTGTGATTATTACTTTACATAATATTATATATATATATATATATATATATGTATATACGTGTATATTATATCATATGTGTATATGTATATATATATACATACATACACGTATATACATATATATATATATATATTGTAGCTGTAGATTATATTAAATATTTGAATAATAATTATTTAGATATTTCAAATCTCGATGTAGAAAATTGTATTATTCCTCCCCTTCCCCCTTGCCCCTACCCCCCCTACCTTCCGCCCCCTAGCCGCCCGTACAGATATTATATCATATTATATAAATATATTATATTATTATTATTATTATTATTATTATTATTATTAATATTATTATAAATATAATTATAATTATATTGAAAATATTATATTTGAAAACGATCAATTATGATTTTTGAAACCTGAACTATATTTACCCGCAATCTCATTTTTTTTCTTTTTTTTTTTTTCTTTTTTGTCTTCTCGTTTTTGTAAATATTAATTTAAATAAATATCGTTTTGAAAATTGTATCGATTTTACGACATCGCATTATTATTGTCATTATCATTATCATTATTATTGTCGTTGTTGTTATTATTATTATTATTATTACTATTATTGGCATCGTTTTTACAATATATTATACAGAGTGATTAGCCGATGGATACAGACAGGGGTACCTATAGGTACGCAGTCGCTTTCGGGTCGGCGAAACGTCGGAAGTATGAAATTTGAATAGAATTATTCCGGACGGAGATAGCCGCGATGTTTTTAATTTCGAAACCGAAATATTTTCGTATCTCGTGTGTAATTTTTGGAATTTGAAGAAAAAAGAAATTTTTTTCTTCAGGATCTACGAGAAACAAGAAGAAAAAAGAAAAAAACAAAAATTCGGAACAGTTTCGTTTCTGCAACGAAGTATCGATCCATCGATCGATCGGATAGTCTTCGCACTCATGCGAATACCTCTGTACGGATTCTGTATACATATACGTTTATACCAATATTTCCCACAAGAAAAAAGGAAAACTGACACGCGAGACTAAAAATTATCACACGTACTGCACGATTTCGCGACCGACGCAAAATTTTCGCTCTAATAGACGGGAGAAAAAAAAAAAAAAATAAATAAACAAATAATCAAATCGAATAACGATTCAAACGATTTTCATTCAATTATTCACTTTTTTCTTCATCTATCTTCCGCTTTTCCATATATAAATATAAATATATATTAGACTGGTCGTTAAAAATTGAATTTTGTCCGACGCCCCCTAAAAAGCTTCCTTTTGATGAAAAAACGCGAGGTAAATTTTTTTATTTTTTTTTTATCAAAAACGACACGCCACAAGACGATGCAAGTTCATTTTTTGGTAAAATCATGGTTTTTTTCGGAAAAACATTACAGAAGTAAAAGTATAAAAGATACTAAAGAAAGTTTACTTTAGCTTCAAAATCAATAAATCTGCTTATAAAAAATAAGTTTGTACTAATTTAGTTTTAAAATAAAATTGTTAATTTAAATATCCTTTATTTTTTATTAACCAGACAACATCGAATGAAAAAAATTTCGAAATCTTATTCATTTGAGTTCCAAAATCGTCTATATTTCAGGAAAAATACTATTTGTGATGAGAAATTTCCAAAAAAACAGGATTTTACTAAAAAATGAACTCGGATCGTCTTGCGGCACGCGTTGTTTTTTAATAAATAAAAAAAAAAAATTCACCTCGCGTTGTTTTCATCAAAAGGAAGCTTTTTAGGGGGCGGCGTTAAAAATTTAATTTTTAACGACCAGTCTAATATATATATACATATATAGTATATATACACACGCACACACATATGCGTACGTATTACGGCGCATAGATAGATACGTACGCGAATACGTAATAATACGAGCAAATTGAGTTACCGTGACGTCGCTACGTCGCTTCGCCTTGGGCAACGATCTTTTTACATTAATCATTAATTTACCGACATTGCGTCGCGTACCTGTGCGGAGTAGGTAGTGCGAAGGAGAAACGTCAAAAATCTGAGCTAGCGGAAGGTGTCGAAAAATAAAAAAAAATTGCTTTTGTTTCTGTTTTTCTTACTCTCTTTTCACTCTCTCCTCACGACGATGGTAAATCGGAAGACCAAAGGAGAAGACGAAGAAGATGAAGATCGAGATGAGGGTTAAAGAAAAAAGAACAGGTAGGTATGGGGGAAGGTGTGATACACGTACGCAACGACGGTCCTTGAATATCGGTGAAAAAAAAACAATTTTACTTATTTTCCGCAAATAGACGCGAATACTTCCCCCCTACCCCTCCAGTAGCAATTCTTATATCCACTATGTACTTATACGTGTATAAACTTTATAGGTACATGTATATTAGGGTGCTCGAAAGAAGTTTTTTTTTTTTTCAAGTTCTATCATCCCAAAAGTTTCTAGTAGGTATAAAAAAATTTTTCGATATTCTGATTCTACGTGACGCTGAACGGTTTTCCGTTTTCCCATATAAATAACACGTGAAAATTTTTTTTTTTTTGTATTTTCCAAATAAAACTACTAAAAATTTTTTCTCACCATTTTGACGGACATATTCTTGTAGAAAATTAAATTGTCTACAAAAAAGCTCTGATATGATTTTCTCGTAAACCTAACGGGTAAAACGTTATCAGACTTTGAATACTCGCGACTAAGTGGATATAGTTTGAATTCTTTTTATTTCCAAAAGAAATTCGACTGCGATATGAGCTGGTATTGAGACTCATACGTCTCTTTTTAACCGCTGAGTAATTATTCGCAGTGTAAAAACAATATAAATCATACGGTAACATCCGGTGAAATACAAAATGCGTTCTGAAATCATACGCGGTTAGATTTAACTTGGTCGCGAGTATTCAAAGTCCGATAACGTTTTACCCGTTAGGTTTACGAGAAAATCATATCAGAGCTTTTTTGTAGACAATTCAATTTCCTACAAGAATACGTGCGTCAAAATTGTAATAAAAATTTTTCAGTAGTTTTATTTGAAAAATACAAAAAAAATTTGTTCTACGTGTTATTTATATGGGAAAATGGAAAACCCTTGAGCGTCACGCAGAATCAAAATATCGAGCTGTCCTTGTGGGAGAATTTTTTTTATATCTAGTAGAAACTTTTGAGATGATAGGAAAAAACTTTCTTTTTTTGGAGCACCCTAATATATATATTATGAGGTATTCCACGCCAACTCGGCGGCATTTGACCCTGACCCTCTACGATCTGTTCCATTATTTTTCATCTTATTCAACCTACAGAAAAACGTACTCTAAATTTTTTCCAGATTTTTCGAACCAACCGGTCTCAAAAAAAATAATTAATTTTTGAAAATAAAGAACATCCATTTTTTAACTTTTAAAAAAATTCACAAAAATTCTTTCTCGCAAAACAAAAATTTTGAGCCATGAAACATAGTGGAAGTATTTTTTTAAATTATTTCATTTAATTTTATAAGTTGGACAAAACTATTTTTCTCATTTTCGTACATTTGTTTTATACAATGCAGCACATCCTTGAGTAGATACTTATCTTCGACGCTCTGATAATACGTCTGTATGTATTGTACAAAACAAATGTACGAAAATGAGAAAAAAAGGTTTGTCCAACTTATAAAATTAAATAAAATAATCTAAAAAAATACTTCCACCACGTTTTATGGCTCAAAATTTTTGTTTCGTGAGACAGAATTTTCGTGAATTTTTTCAAAATTCGAAAAATGGATGTTCTTTTTTTCAAGAATTAATTTCTTTTTGACAGACCGGCTGGTTCGAAAAATCTGGAAAAAATTTAGAGTACGTTTTCTCTAGGTTGAATAAGGTAAAAAATAATGGAACAGATCGTGGAGGGTCAGGGTCAAAAGCCGCCGAGTCGGCGTGGAATACCTCATATATACTATATACGTATGTCAAAGCCAGAGGTCTCCGATATCGTAGATGACCACGACCTGTGTCTACGCGCGCTTACATTATACTTCCTATACCTGTACACGGTGTTATATATAGTAGATATGGATACACACACAAACATATTTATATACATTAGGGTCATCCGATTTTTTTTTTTTTTTTTCCAAACAGGTTCAAAAGTTTCATTTAGTTATAAAGACACGCCTGTTAAAATTTGAGCTCTTAATATTAATATTAAGAGGTGGCGTAACGCGAATTTCTATTTCCCATTTAAATAACATGGGAAAATTTGTTTCTGCTTCTTTTGATTTTTATAACTATCTAACGATGCGTCATACGGAAAATCTACGAACATATTTTTGTAGAGAATCGAATGCTCTGCAGAAAAGGTCTCTTGCACTTTTTTGATAAACTTATTTTAGAAACACATTTTTTGTCAGAAAGGTGGTTCTTCGAACTCGAATATCATTCGAATGGCTGAGTTTATCGAAAAAGTGTAGGAGACCTTTTTTGTAGAGCATTCAATTCCCTACAAAAATGTGTTCGTAGATTTTCTATACGACGCATCGTTAGCTAGTTATAAAAATCAGAAGGAGCAAAAACAAATTTTCCCGTGTTATTTAAATGGGAAATAGAAATTCGCGATGCTCCACCTCTTAATATTAATATCAAGAGCTCAAATTTTAACAAGCGTATTTTTATACCTAAATGAAACTTTTGAACCTGTTTGGAAGAAAGAAAAAAAAATTCGTTTTTTTGTGTGTGTGTAGATAAATATTAAGTAATCGGTGTGGACGGAACGGAAAACAGAAAAAAAAAAGCACCTGACGGACGACACGCGTATCTCGTAGTTGAAACAGTTTCGCTTTTTTTATTTCTTTATTTTTATTTTATTTTTTTCTTCCTTTTTTCTTTCATGTAACACATTTTCTCTATTCAACCGCCGAGGAAGGAAAGAAAGAAAGAAAGAATATAAAAAAAAAAAACAAGGAATGTTTTTGTCCGTTCATTTGTGTGTTTGTGTGTGTGTGCGCGCGTGTGTGCGGGTGTAATAATATGGTATGGTATCCACCGATCTTCCTCTCCGTCGATCTAGGCGAGTGATGTGAGATAGAGAGAGAACAAAAAAAAAATCGAACGGAAAAATGATTAAAAAAAAAAGTAAAACGAAAGAAAAAAAAAAGAAAACTTCTAGGCTTTGTCTTTTTTTTTTCTTTTTTTTTTTACATCACGTAATATCGCACGCAATGCGTGTGCACTATGCGGTACATGAAACGGGGACAGCACACCGCGAGATTCATTGAATCGAATAAAATCGATAATCCGTAAATGAAAAATTAACAAACAAGCAAACGACCAAAATAACGGATAAACAAACGCGTAAACCGCACGAACGAATCGGCATTCTGGTTCGTCGGGTGTTTTTTTTTTCTTTTTCTCTTTCTTTCTTTTTTTTTTTATCGTTATTCTTGTATTTTTCACCTTTTCGTAAAGGAGAGAAAAAAAAAAATGAAAAGAAAAGAAAAGAATCTCGAGACAGTGGAATTTATTTATTTATTTATTCGATTATTTATTTATTTGTCTCGTTTTTCCGGCGGGAGACAAAAAAAAAAACGAAAAACGAAAAATGTCGAGGATCGTCGTCCGAAATCTTAAAGAGGGGATCGTGAATCGCTGAACGTGTATGCATATAGGTATAGGCGTAGTATGTAACAGTAATAATAATAATAATAACAATAACAACAATAACGATAACACTATACCTACTATTGTATATGTAAATGATTAATCAACTATTATGTAATAATGAATTTTGTAAATAGTGATAATAAATGAAAAAAAAGTCATCCGTGTGAATTGTTTTATAGAAAGGGAGAAGAAGGGAAAAAGGGAGAGAAAGAGAAAGAAAAAAAAAAAGAAAAGGAAAGAAAGAAAATTAGCAAAAGCAGAAGTGTTCAGCTTTTGAGTATACATATTAGGTAATTATATACACCTGTCAAACATGCTATATATATACACACATATATGTATATGCATATGTAGTTCTGGCTAATTAAATATTCGAATCAATATCAATTCGCAGAAAATTGAAAAAAAAGGAAAAAAAAAACAATTCTTATGTACACATGCATACATATATGCATATATATATATAAATAATTATTAATTACTACTAATGCTACTACTACTACTACTACTATTATATATATATATATAACTATTAAGCTATTACCTTATACAACTTGTTAGAAAAATATTATCATCATCGTATTTATAGTTAATACTATTATATATTATTATACTACTACTACTATTATCTATAATCTATAATTATATATGTATGTATGTATGTATGTATATATATTTATATTTATACTATATATATATATATATATATATATATATATGTGTGTATTTATATAGTTATATGTATATATTGGTATATTTATTATGTATGTATACTTAATGCTTCAAACTTTTGAATATCCACATTAATTAATTACATTATATTATATTATATTAATCAACTATATCTATCTCATTGTTTCTATTGTTAATATTACTATTATACTATTATTATTATTATTAGAAAAATAAGAAGCTGGAAGAGAACGAAAACCGCAAAAAAAAAAAACAAAAAAAAAAAAAAAACACAAGCAAGCCTGTAGATATTAAAACGAGGAAGAAAAACAAAAAATAAAAATAAAAATGAAAATAGTTTATCGAATATTGTAAGAAAAATCTGTTGAAACATGATCGATGATGGGACTGGCATATAAGAGAAATAAAATGAAAATGTGAAAATCGTTGACTAGTTTATTATTTTTATTTATTTATTTATTTATTTTTTTATTTTTTCAAATTTATTTGTAATTCTTTTTTTCTTTTTTTTTCTGATCGTTATTATTAGTTTTCAATTTGCGTTATAGTATATGGATTCATATAGGTATACATAGATGCAGCAACAACTGGCGATACACTTCCTATAGTTATTATATAACGGTATATAATTGCAGTTGCCATGTTGTTAAATAATAGAATTATAGAGGAAACATGGACCATTGAATCAGCAATACGTATAACATAATTATTATTATCATTATTATTATTATATACGGATAATAAAATATATAGATACAAGATTTTATTGATAATATCCTACTATATGATAGTTTATACCGCGTGAGCTTGATAAACCGTTGAACCTGCACTGTCTAACCGTTTACACAGGGTGTATCTTCCGATGAAAAAAAATAAAATAAAAATATTTATGACAACGCAACGTTACCGTGTTCTTTGACAAAAACCGAGAAGATTTTGTCGAAACGAAATTTTCGTGGCTATCATAGTCTTCGAGTTAGAGACGTTTAGAGTTTTCTCGGTGGGGGGTCGAGTGCGGACGGCCCGCATTGGCCGACCCCCGCGCGACCGTTACGTCGAGCTCGAACGCGATTGGGGAAAACTTCGTATGGCTCTCGTTTGAAAACTATCGGACCTGTGAAATTTTCGATCGGACGAAATCTTCGCGGTTTTTTCATAGCTATAGAACCCCGCCCGAGGGGATAATGCCACGCTCGTTTTTACAGTTGTATATTGAAGAAAAAAATGAAAAATGAAAGAAAAAAAAATGAAAAATGATAAAATAATCGTATACATACTGTATTACAGTAGCTTTACGATAGATACGTGTAATAGATTAATGTTTGTGACAAAAAAAAAAAAAGTAGAAGTTCCTTTCTTTCGATTACCGGATGATGTATACATTTTGTGTGTATAATTATTTACACTTGAAATATTTATTTATACCTTGATCGATAATTGATTCCTCGGCAAATGATATTCGATTATTATTATAACGCCAAGGAAGAGTATCGCCTGATCGATAACGAATCAATTCAGACTCGCGTCGTTTCTCTTCGATATAATATAAATATTACATTATTGTCATAGATGATAATTTATAAATATTATTGTAACATTAATTAGCCTTACGATTTTACATTAGTATTATAAAAGACTATCGTATATATATAGTTATCGTACCGCGTGGCAAGATTCGTGGATTTTAAATTGAATTTATAACAAATAATCGATAAGTCCGGATTACAAATCCCCCGAAGTGTCTGAGGTGAAGAAGAAGAAAAAAAAAAACTAAAAACTAATAAAAAATGGAAAAAAAAAACCAAACGGAAAAATATATTAATAACCGATCGGTGTCCTTGGTTGTGAATGTAGCAATCGCACGACTCGACGATACATCGCGTAACATCAATATTTTTCTCAAAAAAAAACAACAAAAAACAAAAAAAAAAAACAGACAAAAAAAAGACGGAAATTTCGTTATTTCTCCCGATTCTTTTTTGCCCACGTATACATATATAATACACACGAATACATACATGTATATTTAGTTTAAATCAATCCTTGAAATTTAATTGGACAGAAATTGTAATAATAATGATAATAATAATAATAATAATAATAATAGTAAAATAAATAAATAAATAAATAAATAAATAAGAACACGGGTCACATAATATATATATACATTATGATTATATATCTAAGAGTAATATCGTATTATAAATATTATTATACGTGTATAATATTTGGTAGTCGGATTCGGGAAGATGCAAAAAAAATAAAAATAAAATAAAATAAAATGAAATAAAATGAAATAAAATAAAATAAAAAATAAACGAACTGAAACCGAAAAATCGGAAGGGAATGAAAAGAAGAATATATGTATAGTATATATATATACTATAAGAGCGGTTAGTCTGTGAATATCATAGTATAACTCGTATATACGATAAATATTGATGAAACCTTATTGAAAATGGAAAAAAAGAAAAAGAAAAAAAAAAGAAAAAAAAAAGAAAATACAACTAATATGGTGATATGTGTTTTAGTAGAATATTTGTATTTAATAATATATATAATATATATATATATTCATCATTTAATTATTAATTAATATAATTATTATATAATTATTACTATATACACGGTATCATCGGTATATAACAAGTAGATTATATTAATGAACAATTATTTGATGAAGAAAAAAAGAAGAAAATGACAGAAAAAAAAAAATACCAATAAAATTATACAATGCGTATATTATTAATAAATCATTAAATAGTTTCTCATTGTCTATCAATTATTACTATTATTATTATTATTATTGTTATCATTGCTATATTTTTGAATTCTTCCAAAAATCGTATACACCATACATATATGTATATATGTATGTATACATGTGTATGTATGTATATGTAAATTTAGTACATATATTATATGTACCGAAGAATGATGCCTCGTTATTATCATATGTGACGTATATACTACATATATGTATACATATACGTACCAGATACGTACCAACCAACTCCTACGCCTGTGGTTAATTCCTTCGTTAAACCACTTCCGGTCCGTTCGCGGGTCAACATATTATACATGGGTTATGTATATATACATATATACACGCACACCTATATATGTCGCAGACGCAAATCGTGCATGAACAGGTGCGCAGATCGGTACTTGAGAGAAAAAAAGAGAAAAACAAAACACAAAAAACAAAAGAAGAACGGAAATAATAATAATTATTTGTATTCTCTTATATCCAATCTCAAATAAAATAATACATGTAATGCGGTATAATTGGTATTACAAACGTGTTTCACAAATAGCTGCAAATTTCTGCATCCAAACAAATGCTCTTCAAGGTCGCGTCCGTCTATTTCCTGCCTCGATACACACATACATATATATACATACATACATAATACATATATATATTAATAATAATAATACTATAATCGAATTTCGCCGTTTATCTGGCTTCGCCTGTACATACAATGCTATACACACCGTACACACGGTATACAGGGTGGTTTGGTCGGATGCGAAAGAATCAGATGCAAAAAATAGCGTGCCGTACGAATACTTCGAGGGTGAGGATTCCTCGTTGAATTCCAACGCTAAATTTCCTTTACGAAAAATTCGTGGTCCCAACGGTTCTCGAGTTACGCGTAAAGATCTCTGTCGGCCGATACCAGCGTGGGACTCGTAGATGGCGCGGCGGGGCTGCGCAGCCGCGAGCGCGCGAGTTGCGCAGTACCCCGTCCGCGCGACCGTATGGTACATACGGCTCGCGTTTGATCGGTAGAAACTGAGATCATCCTTCCCCCGTATCTCGGAAAGTATAGTTCCCACGAATTTACGGTAAAGGAAATATATTCTTGGATTGTCGCGCCTGATCTATCCTCGATGTATGAATCACCTCGTATATATCGTCTATATTAATATAATACGATTAGATTGGATGGCCAATAATTGATCGAGCCCTCGACGACAAGGAAAAAGAAGAAGAAGAAGAAAAAGATAAAGAAAAAAAAAAAAAACAATGTCCCCCGTGTCTCGTTTCATCGTATAAAGGAGTTTTCGGGTTTATCGTCGCGTTGCGTTGCGTCGCGTTCGTTACGTCGCGTCGCGTCGCGCTGACGTAGGTAGAGATTTCTGTGACGTCATCCGGCTCACTCAACCGTCCCCGCATCGGCTTTACAGCCAACGAAGTGGCTAATGTTGTTAATTTCGCTTAGCTGCCTTTTCAATGCCTCTGTGTGTTCTCTCACCTCTTTATAGATCTATATCTAATATAATATATATATATATATATATATATATAGTATATATATTATATACACATATACCCCATGCATATACATATGTAGACATGTATAGTCTCTCTCAACCTTATATCCCTTTATTATTATTATTATTATTATTATTATTCATTTACGTATACAAGTTTCTTCATCTGTTTCTGTTTCTTCTTCTTCTTCTTCTTCTTATTATTATTTTTTCCTCTCGGATAAAAAAGACGATAAATTTTATATTATAGGAAAATTTTTAATTATTCTTGTAGGTTAATCGATTCCCTATTGTTTTTATATTAATTTAAACGAGAAAAAAGAAAAGAAAAGTAAAAAGAAAAAGAAATATTTGTGAAATCGCGTACGTTTACCGGAATTAATCGTAAAGAGAAGAAGAAGAATAAGAAGAGGGAAAAGGAGAATGAAATTTTTTTTTTTTTGGTCAAGTCGATGTTGAATTTTTGGAAAGAGGAAGAAAAAGAAACAAAAACTGCCAAACGAAAACGTATTTCGTCTTATTTATTTTTTTTTGTTGTTTTCCATTTTTTATTTTTTTATTTTCATTTTTTTTCCAGTTCTTTTTCGAGCAGAGCGATTCAATCGTTCGACGGAATTTGGAAACTGCGTGGGCATCGTTCTGCTGAAGATATCTCGTATACAGGTAAGATATATGTACTCGCAGTTTGGTCAATTTAATCAATATCTTATATACTAATTTATTGTTCATATAGTACGTCTATATTAGACTGGTAGTGAAAAATGAAATTTTTTCCGACGCCCCCCAAAGAAGCTTCCTTTGGATGAAAAAAACGCGAGGAAAATTTTTATTTCTTTTTAAAATTAAAAACGACACGTGCCGCAAAACGATCCAAGTTCATTTTTTGGTAAAATCATGTTTTTTTTTTCGGAAAAACATTACAGAAGTAAAAGTATTTTTCAAATAGCCATAACTTTTTCAAAAATTGACTTATCGGGACGTTTTTTTTTGCAAATTGTTGGGTTTTGAATGTACCTTTAAAAAAAAATAGAAAAAAATTATTCAGACCTATCTTCAACGTTTTTTTTTTAGATTTTTTAAAAAAACTGAAAATTTCTCGATGATTACCATTTTTAATATTTTTTTTCTTTTTCTTAGAAAAAACTTCGACATTCTCTGCAAATTCTCTGCAATTTGCAGAGTGGTGTTTTTTCGTTTTCTATTTTTTTTAATCAATTGAAATTCTTTTTTTTTTTAACAAGCTTATTTCTTATAATACTATTCTGGGGATTTTTAAGGATGTACAAAGAACCTTGAAATTTGAAGAAAAAATACAAATAATAATAATTGAAAGAAAGTTTACTTGAGCCTTGGAATTAATAAATCTGCTCATAAAAAATAAGTTTGTACTAATTTAGTTTTAAAATAAAATTGTTAATTTGAATATCCTTCATTTTTTATTAACCAGACAACATCAGAAGAAAAAAATTTCGAAATTTTATTCATTTGAGTTCCAAAATTGTTTATATTTCAGAAAAAATACTATTTGTGATAAGAAATTTCCAAAAAAACATGATTTCACCAAAAAATGAACTCAGATCGTCTTGCGGCACGTGTTGTTTTTAATAATAATAAAAAAAAAAAATTTTGCCTCGCATTTTTTCATCAAAAGGAAGCTTTTTAGGGGGCGTCGGAAAAAGTTTAATTTCTAACGACCAGTCTAGTCTATATAAATTGTGTAAATATACATGGGTGAACTATGAAAATTTTTTCCGGATACCGTGTGGCTACGCGTTCGTTCGACGGCGTAGGAATTTTTTTTGAAGATTTCCGAAAGTGCGGAGAAAAAAAAGAAAACTGAAATAAAAAAAGAAGAAAAATGAAAGAAAGAAAAGAGGAAAATTCCAAATTTCAAATAATTATACGTTTCTACCCTCGATTTATTAGATAACCAGATTAACTGCCTCACGTTACATTTCCATCCCTCATATCCTCTTCCCTGCTTGCTTATTCCGTCGCCTGATTAACAACGCGCGGTGGTCTTAACCGCCGACTAACGATATCAACCTTTCCTTCCGGGTGCACTAGGAGGTACCGGTCCCAATTTTTCCTTTTTTTTTTAAATTTTTTTAAAGAAAAGAATACCGAAGAGAGAATTTTCCTTCTTGCTCTCTTCCATTTTTTTTTCTCTTCTCCTTTGAAGGAAATAACGGAATTCCTGATTTTTGGATTCGAGCCTTTTTCGATCGGTGCAATTATTATTGTTTGGAAATTGGTTTTGTACCGCGACACGTATGGGCAATGCTGTTGTTCGCCCGGCACAGCTAGATCTCGGTATACCATTACACACCCGAAGCGTATCTGTGGCGATGGATATACGTACAGGGGATTTATCGACTCTTCGTGATCAACGGCCTGAGGGATAAAAGGAAAAACGTTCGATTGCTCGCGCGGCTTTGACGCGGGGCTTAAAATAACCAAGCGAGAATAATAACAGCGAAGAGAGAGAATAACGCCGAGTAGCTGTTCGCTGGTGGACATGTAGCTGGGTACCTCTGCCATGTATCTAGTTACAAAGAGAATCGCTGGTTGAGGGGGACCCCCCGAGTTGGGGTTGGATTCATCAATGGCTAGTCCTGATCCCGGACGAAGGCCGGAGCAACGTTTTCACTCTTTGATTACCGGTTCTCTCTCCTCTTCGCCTTCTTTTCCCGATCTGAAACTGATCTTTTTTCAACTCGCTTTGGGAAGTTGAATCAAACTTCTTAGTTTTTAGCGTAAACGGTGCGTTTCGCGGGAAAATATCCCCTACGAAAAATACGCCTGGTTTTATTATCTACAAATTTTGTTCTGAGGTATTTCGTCGAGAAATCAACTCCTGGAGAGATTGTCACGATATAACAGAAATTCGAGTATGTTCGTCGTTCCGCGCGATGTAGGAGGCTGATTTTCTCGGTCCTCGTTCGTCCTAGCGAAAAACTTCCGGAACACAAATCACGCGGTTTTCAAAGCCCTACAATTTTTGTCTTATAATGTTTCTTCGAAAAGTTAACCGTTTGAGGGATAATCGCGATAAACTAAGGTTTCAGGCGTGTCCGGTATTCGACAAAATCTAAACACCTGTTTTTCTCGATGCCGGTTCGTCCTATCGAAAAGTTTTTCCTACAAATAATAGCCGTACTTCGAAGCTCTACAACTATGCTCTCTTAGTGTTTCTCCGAGAAGTGAACCGTTCGCGAGATAACAGCGATAATCGATAAATTCGAAGCGGACCATGTCCATAATCGGGAATCATCTTCACCCCCGTTTATCTCGGCGGGGGTTCGTCTCATCGAAAACTTTGCGGGACATAAAATGCCCGTTTTTCAAAGCGCTTCAATTTCGGTCCTATGCATGTTGCGAAAAAAGTGGACCCGTCTCCAGATAAGGTCGAAAAAACCAAAAACCAAAAACCAGAACCCATTTTCGCCAGACTATCCGATACCCTGCCCATCTCGTACCTCTGGAAGAAGATCGGCGTGCCGAATGCCGGCATCAAACTTTCAGAGCTTGAGAAGCCCGAAGGGAGAGGTAACACGCCTCTATAACCTCCGCTGTATGTGCTAGCCAGCTAGGGGAGTATCTCTGACAGACGTTTGTGTTCGAAGTGGCGCAAAGTCCCGGGCTGTAAAATCAATACCTCCGAAAGCATCTCCGCCTCTCTGTTTGTTCTACCCCTATCCCTACAGTGTCGGGTACAAACGACACCTTCGATGGAACAATTATTCCTCGGAAAAGAAGTTCTTTTTTTTCTCAATTTGAAGCGAGACGAAATTTTTTTTCATTTTTTTTTGGCAATTATTTTCCTATTTTTAGTCCCATTTTGTGTTACACGTGTATTAAGGTCAGATTGCTATAGGAGATCGAAGTCCTTGGAACTAGGTAAGAGGTAAAGGTGCGTGACGTCACGACGCATAAAACTGTAACGATCTATGAAATAGAAATCGAAACGAGGGGATTATTTCAAGGCCTTTATCCGAGAGGTACGCATATCCATGTATCGCGTGTCGGTCAGTTTATTACACGATCTATACCAGTATACGAGAAAACCAGGTCTTTGCCCCGAAAATGTGGAGGCATATACTTCCACCCACGCGTCGGAGTAAGAAACGAGTCTTTCTTTTTCTTCCACACAGTTGAAAGAAGCTTGAGAATAATTCTAGGTCAGGTTTTTAAAGAAAGGGTCAAAAATCCTAAAATTTCAATCCCTATCTCGGGACTTTGGAAACTCGATTTTCCGAAAAGGGGAACTCGAGAGGATCAATTTGACCCCTTATTCGCTTCGGTACGATCGATACAGCCCGAGTTATTAAACGCTGAATGGATACATGTGCGAAATTCAAGTTTTCGAGGTTAGGACTTCCAGATCTCTGGCATCGGAATTTCTAACCTCCGGTGTTCTTCGTTTGAGGGTTTTTTCTTAAATCGGATAATAACCCTTTCTACGAAATAAACGTAGAAATTCAAAACTTTAACCTGGCTTATAAAAAAATTGTCAAACGCGGGGGGATATATTTGTAGCGTTACGTCGACGGCAGATGGTTGCTCTATATTACTCTCCTCTTATTCGCTATATCGAGAGATCTATAATTATCAATGGACCTGCAGCAGCAACAAAGCTGTTGCACGGCGCTGTCAAGGCTCTGAGATAGTTTATTTAAGACACGTAAATAGACGGGGCATGGGACGAGGGGGTCAGAAGTTGAATGGGTCAAGTTTACTGGGTCAAGAAATGAGGATAAAAAATTCAGTCGCCGGTCGGAAAAATTTGATTTTGTATCTCGCAGCGAGCGATTGTAACTTTGCGAAAGTTTTCGCCGCGTCGGGTCCCGTCCCGTCGAGGAGTTTGAAACTTTCCAAAAACTTGACGAAAATATTCCACCGCCACGTAACTCAAGCTGAGAGGGCAAAGCTAAGAAAAGTAGTTGCGCGTGCGAGACGAAGAAGAAGCCGTCGTTATAGTCCGCGAATACAAGCGATAGATCGAAAATAGTCAACGTCCGTCTATACTTAGACACAGTGGAGACTTAGCCGGTGTGGAATCGTTCGACGTCTGGGATTCTCGCTCGCGTTGATAGACACGGAGGCTATTGTTACGTGATTTGAAAAACAAAGGCAGAAAAAATGGCAAAAAATTGAGAAACAAATTAAAACGATTATTCGAACCGTCACCGCGTCATTCCTCGTTAAAAATCACGGCGATTTTGTTAAAACAAAATATTCGAGGGTCAAACAGTTTTCAAACTAGACCCCTCAGAACCTCCGACCAATCGCCGCTCGCCTGAGCCGAGTAACGGTCGTTTTGTCGCTGGACGCTCCCGCCAGTCGGCGCCACCCGCGCTCTTCCTAGCCCGGATATCTTCTAGGGACGATTACTCGAGAACCAATGAACCGATCGGGACGAAATTTCGCAGGTTTCTAATCGTTATCGCAGAGCTTCGATCGGGGCGATGAAAAGTCTTAAAAAGTCCTTTTTCATTGAAATATCGTTCGATTTTTAGTCTCCCAGAAGATCGAATCGCGACTAAAAATAGATAGCAGGTTCAAAAATTGATCATCGATTAAGTCCGTCGAAAAATAAACAATATAGAAAGAAATAATAACTCGCTGTACGATCGAGATTTATATCTGCTTCTTCCACTACACTGACTCGGTCAGAAATCAACCGCGGCCAATACCGATACCAATACCAATACAATACTCCTCGGTGTCTCAATACACCGATATATAAATACATATATACATATATTTATTTCTCCTCTAAATGATTATTTTTACTCATTCGCTGCACGCGATTTCAAGGAGTGGCGCAAGTCGTGTGGCGTCCCAGGGAATATTTCGCTACGTCCTACACCCATACAGTTTTTTTTATTTACTACTATCACCGTCATAATTATTTATTTTTTATTGTTTTCGATTTTTGTTTGGTTCGAAAAAAGTTCCGAACATTCATGAAAACCGAATTTTCGTTGCAAAAAGACGAAAAATGAAAAAAAAAAACAAAAACTGCAATATTGTACAAAATATACGTATTTATGAATTTATTTTTGGTACAGGCACTGGGCACCGGTTCGACCGTTAGATAGTATGTTTATAGTGTCTGTGGAGCCAATTAGTAGCTCTGCTTCGCACGGGGTTTACGTAACAACCGTATTCCCCAAAAAATTCTGAAACAAATCGCGAGCTTCGACCGGGACGGGTGCGGCGAGGGGCGAAGCGGGGAGCGAACGAGAATCTGTAATACGCTGTGCGACTCTGTACACACGGTATAATGTAACCGGCCGCTCTAACGTCTCGCTGTAACGTTACAACAGCTAGACCGGACCCGAGGCTCGGGCTGGCAGCTAGAGAGCCACACGATGGCACGATGTGAAAACGCGTATACACACGCGTCTGTGTAGCTGTGTACGAGGGTATTTCTGTGTGCGGATGAGAGCTGCGATTGTTATGCAACGAGAAAAATAACTCGCCCGTTATATGCGTATGGGGCGTTCCACGCCAAATCGACCACTTTTGGACCCGAGCCCTTTCGATTTGGCAGAAACTTTTTTGTCTTTTTCTACCCCGCTAAAAACGGTTCTTAGAATTTTTTCACATTTTTTTTACCCAACCGAAAAAAATGGCTCTTTTTTTTCAAGTAGCCATAACTTCTTCAAAAATTCACTTATCGGGGTGTTTTTTTTTTTGAAAATTTTTGGCTTTGAATATACTTTTCAAAAAAAAATTGAAAAAAATTATTCAAACCTATCTTCAACGTTTTTTTTTAGATTTTTGGAAAAACACGAAAATTTCTCGATGATTACCATTTTTAATTTTTTTTTCTCTTTCTTAGAAAAAACTTTGACATTTTCTGCAAATTCTCTGAAATTTGCAGACTGGTGTTTTTTCGTTTTCTATTTTTTTTTAATCAATTGAAAAAAAAAAAATTGAAATTTTTTCGATGATTACTACTTTCAATTATTATTATTATTATTTTTTGTTCAAATTTCAAGGTTCTTTGTACATCCTTAAAAATCTCCAGAATAGTATTATAAGAAATAAGCTGAGTTAAAAAAAAATAAAAATTTCAATTGATTAAAAAAAAATAGAAAACGAAAAAACACCACTCTGCAAATTTCAGAGAATTTGCAGAAAATGTCAAAGTTTTTTCTAAGAAAGAGAAAAAAAAATTAAAAATGGCAATCATCGAGAAATTTTTAGTTTTTTCAAAAAATCTAAAAAAAAAAAAACCTTGAAGATAGGTTTGAATAATTTTTTTGTATTTCTTTTTGAAAAGTACACTCAAAACCCAACAATTTGCAAAAAAAAACGTCCCGATAAGTCAATTTTTGAAAAAGTTACGGCTAGTTGAATAAAAGAGCCATTTTTTTGTCGGTCGGGTAAAAAAATTTGAAAAAATTCTGAGAAACGTTTTTAGCGGGGTAGAAAAAGACAAAAAAGTTTCAGCCGAATCGAAAGGGGTCGGGGTCAAAAGCGGTCGATTTGGCGTGGAATGCCCCATATGTATACCGTACCGTGTCATTTACCGGGTGACGGATATAGAACTAAGGCGAGACTCGGGTGGAGGAAAAAAACAAAAAATAAAAAAACAATACGCGAAACCGATTTGAGAAAAGAATCAAAAAATAAAAATATCAAAAAAAAATCGCGAACGTACGTATGCGCTGCGCATGGGTATCCGACTTTGTCATAGCATACCACTACCTACATATTCCCACGCGTTGATAATACTGGATTCATTCAGTCAGTCAGAGATGGGAATATACGGTTTAGCCCACGCGAGGTCGTTGCCAAGGACGCGAACGTTGCAGAGTTCGCTATCCCCTCGCGATTCCGTTTCTGCGCGCATTGGTGCATCGGCATCGGGCCCGTGTTCCTTGATTTTTTTTTCCTCCATCCGAACTCATTTTTCTCCGGTTAGATCGTATTTTGCTTATTTTTTCATTTTTTCGACAGTTCGCTAATTTTTCGCTATACGAAAAAAAACATCGAAGATCAGTAAAAATTCATCCCAACTATCTTCGATCTCGCGACTATAGATCGCTGCTCGATATTCGATGAATAAATAACGCTCGAATCACGTGAGTTATTGTTAATAAATATTTGCGAATTGTTATGGGCTGCTCGCTCCCCCCGCGCGACCGATTTTGCGATTGGACGTTAATTTGCTCTACACTGTTCACGCGCGTGAATTTTATTGGCAAACTTTGAAACAGGGATAAGAAAAAAAAAAATTCCGTAGACTTGCTTTTTTCTTTATTTTTCTAGTTCTAGTTATCGGAGGAAAAAAAGAAATAGTATACTTCTTTCGTACGAATTATTATCGGAAATTGAACCGATTCGGAATTATAATTATCTCGTATCTTCAGCCTGCAGGAGCTCATAGCTTCCGGCTTGCTGTTCAGCAGTGCCGTTGCTGCTGCATGTTTGCTCATCGATATTTATTGCTCGTTAGTTTCCTTTCGTTAATCTCTGGCTCGCTCGCTCTCGGGGAGAGTCTTTCTCGTTATTTATACGCGTGGGTACAAGCGATACATAAATATAAGTCAGTGTCTTAATGCAGAATCGAGTCTGACGGTAACTCGATAATCGTAAGAATTTTCAGTCACCCGCGGAAACGATATCGGCATAATCAACCGCTCGATCCCCGAGATAGAAGCTAATCTCAATCGGATGTAAGTTTCAGTAGAAAATAAATTAATTTTTCACCAAATACGGTCGTATCATCACGATATTCGGTCGTATCTTCCTCCCAATTGGTACTATCGTCAAGATTTTCACTCGTATCCCAAAAACATCCGGTCGTATCATAAAAATACTCGGTCGTATCTCAAGTTCGATCTGTATCTCAACGATATTCGGTCGTATCTTCCTCCCAATTGGTACTATCGTCAAGATTTTCACTCGTATCCCAAAAACATCCGGTCGTATCATAAAAATACTCTGTCGTATCTCAAGTTCGATTCGTATCTCGACGATATTCGGTCGTATGGTGATGATATTCGGTCGTATCGTCAAAATATTTGGTCGTATCGTGAAAATATTTGGTCGTATCACGAGAAATTGATTTTTTAATTTTTTTTCTTCATTCCAACTGGGACATACTGCATTCGGTAATACCTGTGAAAAAAAAATACGGTCGTATTTCGGTCGTATCCCAATAAAAATCGATGTAGTTTGTTCTTTTTCCGTTTCTCTCCGGCTCTGAAAGTGTTACGTGTAAAGTTCTTGTTGTTGTTAGATGAACGGAACGAGTATCAAACTCGACGTCTCGTCGCCCCATCACCAGCAGCAGGCACTAGCAGCAGTTCTGTTTTAATAACAAATTGCAAATACGTATCACATACGTCCGCGTATATTTCATGCATACATATATACGTACATACATACATGTATATCTGCTTCGATCTGGATTACACCGACGCTACTTATGTTGTTAGTATAATCAAATAGAATTAGATTCTCCACAACTCATCATCATCTAATCGCGTTGCCTAGCTCACGATCGGCTGCCCCTGTCCATCCACCATCTACCCATCTCGACTCCTTCTCATGTAAACGTGTAAGCAAAAGCACAGCGTAGCACATATATATATATACATATATATGTATATCAACCATCATCGATAAAATTACGAGCACTACGACCATCTGTTACTGCTTCCACCTTCCGCTTACTGGTGCAGACGTAGGTAGTGTAGATAGGTGTTAATGTACATACTTCCTATCATTTAATGGATTTTTATAACCCGCGTACGCCGACTTGGGCTAAAAAAACGTGAAAGAATGATGTGTTTTTTTCGCACAAATTCTTCTGCAATTTTTCCCCTCTGCTCCGAGTGTTTCGAAATATTTAAAAAATCTTAGAAGACATTCGATCAAGCGTTATTTGCTATTTTTAATTTTTTTTTTTCTTTTCCCGTTTGAGTTTCTTTTCTCTTTCTTTCATCTCGGGACGTGACGTATTTTGACGTTTAATTTCATCAGGCCCGAGGAGGTCTGCCTGCCTTCTCTCCTTCTCACTCTTCCCCTCTCTCTCTTTCTCTCTCTCTCTCTCTCTCTCTCTGTCTTTGCAGTCTTCCACGGTATCGATCCGTCCTCGAGCACCACGGAGTAAGCGCGGGGGTCCAGCTGGCGATAAAATCAGCCCGAAATTCGTGGTAGTGGACCGATTCTTTGATATAAACTCTCATGCGGTATATCCACATATATACATGCATACATACAAAACCTTGCGGTTAGATCGAATAAAATTGATCAACGATTGTCTCTTTCTTCTTATTTAGGTGTACCTATATCTCGTATCATGTCTAACGGGGTCATATTTTGAGGACAAGATTCCTTGCGAAATTCTAAGACTAAATTTCCTTTACCAAAAATTCGTGGGCCCGATAGTTTCCGAGTTACGCGAGATCTCAGTCGACCAATCGCGGAACTTGCAGGTGGCGCTGCGGGGCTGGTCACGAGTGTGAGCTGCGCAGTGCCTCGTCTACGCGACCGTAGATACGCGCTCCGCGATTGGTCGACTGAGATCTTCCGTAGCTCGAAAACCGTCGTTCCCCCGACTTTTCGGCGAAGGAAATTTAGCCTCAGATTTTCACGGGGAATCTACTCTCGGAATATCGCCTGCTCAACCTGAATCACCCTGAACAGGTACTCTTCGTAATTGAATTCGTTTGTAATTGTGGGTGTATAATTAATTGACGGGACGCTTCGACCTATCTCCGGTTAACCTATTGTAGGCTGACAGGCGCACTTACCAAACGTCATGTCCTCATCACACGAAGGTGTAATAATAATGATAATCAGTGATATTTGAAAAATCCTACGACTTCTATTCGCCGATACGAGCGGTGTGCCGGATATAATTGTCGGTTGGGTCGCTGAGACAGATTTTCACTCACGATATTCAATTTTTCTAGCTCCTTATTACAGATACTCGGTCGTATCGTCACAAAACCGAGTCGTATCGTGATATTCCGTTTTCAAAACCGACGAAATTCGATGAAATTCGGATAGTATTCGGTCGTATCGCGATAACGCCGTGTCGTATCATCGAAATATCAAGTCGTATCATCGAAATATGAAGTCGTATCACGACAACATTCAGTGGTATCGTGATAACGAGTTTAAAAACGAAGATATTTAGTCCTCTAACGACGTTACGCGGTCGTATCACGATGGGATTGATGTTTATCCGTATAGAATGCAGTTTAATCAACTCCGTGCGTGTCCCACAATGCCCACAATGTAATAGTCCAACGGTTAGATACCATCAGACATCGGTCTGTCGATTATACACACACACATGTATATTTGAGCGGATAGTATGCGAATATAAGAAACCATCGGGTTATAGATTGTCATAGAGATTTGACTACGTATATGTACATGTATAATAATAGTGCAAAAAGAAGGAAAAAAAAACGGGTGGAAAAAAAAATCAATCGGGTTTTATAACCAGGTCAAATTTAGCTGCGTCGCCGAATATTTCTACGTCCGCACGATCGGTGTCGTCCTATTTTTACGTGACGGTAACTCCTCCTCCTCCTACTACTCCTCTTTTTCATCCTCATTGGACTCTCTCATTGGGTCTATATACATATGTGTACATGTATAATTCTCACACCAACGTGCCAGGAAATTTTAACTACACTTATACACACGTACGAAGATTACAGACATTTTTATATACCCACATGTATAGGATCCTACGCGTGTATAAGCAATGATGAGCCAATTTGTTGCGAGCTGTGGGCCGTTTGGAGACGATCGACTATATAAAACTCTAGTTTCGAACTTTAGAACAGATGTTTTCACAACTATCTTTCTACACATATATATATACATAGATATAAAATATGATGTTGAAAGTATTGTTTTTTTTTGTTTTTTTTCTATTCCACTTTTTTGCCTGAAACTTTTCTTCTCTGTTTTTTTTATTATTGCTATCAGACATTGATCGATTGATTCTTTTTTTTTTTTTTTTAACTTTGTTCTTTTTTCATACATCTACCTCACTTTTTTTTCTCTCTCTCTCTCTCTGCCTCTCTTTGCTTCTCTCTCTACTTTACGTAAATCACGTTCAAGCCTGAACGTAGAAATAAATTGGGAATTTTGTCATTTAATTGGACGATTTTTATTTTCTTTTTTTGTTACGTATGACACGCATATACGTATGTCCACATATACGCATAGGTATAGTTTTGTAGAGACGCGTTACGGGCCGTTGAACGAGAGAACGAAAAAAAAAAAATGAAACAAACAATAATTCCGCTAACGAAGAGACTAGGTTCGCTGAAAAACAAAAAAAAAAAAAAAACGTGTATGGAAAGGAAGAGTAGAGAAGTAAAAAAGAAGAAAAAAAAATCGTCCATTGATTTTTCTTTTTATTCTGTACACAGCATATATATATATATATATATATATATATATATATATATATATACATATATATATTTTTTTTCTTGCCAAATAAGTGAACGAAAAATGGCGACTGTCGATCGTTACTTCCGGAAACCGACCGTTCATAGATGAATAAGTATCCAGTGAAAAACTGTTCTTTCACTCCGTCTCCTCAAAATCATTTCGGACTATGGGACGAGGATTGAATAAAAATAGAAAATTCAAATAAAAATAAATGAAAGAATAGAAAATAAAAATAATGTCTCTCCGATCTGTATCGGTAACTTATCGACCGTTCGCGAGTCCAACCAGTTACCGACTCACCTGTTACCGTGAGAGGATTCTTACCGGCTGTCGGTACAAGATGCCGACAGTCGATGCCGTACCCGATCTACGGCCTTTCCTTTTTTTAATCCTGTCGGTAAAAATGGGACCGTGAGGGATTTCCGGTCCCGCTTAATATACACAGCGAGGCGTGGAGAGTTTAGTTTAGTCCGCCGCTGAGTATCGTCTGGCTATAAAGCGTGCCATTTAAGATCAGAGAGCTTTACTAGTCGGGTCGAGTGGTTTTAGTTCGCTCTGTGAAAAAGTATTTATTTATCGTCAAATGGCGCCTGATAAAAGTAAAAGAAAAGGTAATTATTATACACGTTCCTTATTTTATATTTTTTGAATAAAATTTTCACTCTTATCTCACGTTTCTTTCTCATTCAACGAAAAAAACTTTTCGATACAATTTTCTAATTTTACAATTCACCGTTTCGCAAAGTTGCATCATGCACTACGGTTTTACCTTATACCTACTCGCTCGCGCACCATGCATGTATGAATACCAGGGTGCTCCAGAAAAAAAGTTTTTTTCCAATCATCTCAAAAGTTTCTAGCAGGTATGGAAAAAATTCTCCCACGAGGACAGCTCGATATATCGATTCTGCGTGTCGCTCAACGGTTTTCCATTTTTCCATATAAATAACACAAAAAAAGAATTTTTTTTTTGTATTTGTCAAACAAAACTGCTAAAAATTTTTTTTTACAATTTTGATGGACATATTCTTGAAGGAAATTTAATTGTCTACAATAAAGCTCTGATATGACTATCTCGTAAACTTAACGGGTAAAACGTTATCAGACTTTGAATACTCGCAGCCAAGTTAAATCCAACCGTGTATGATTTTAGAACGCATTTTGTATTTCACCGAATGTTACCGTATGATTTATATTGTTTTTACACCGCGAATAATTACTCAGTGGTTAAGAAGAGACGTATAAGTCTCAATACTAGCTCATATCGCAGTCGAATTTCTTTTTGGAAATAAAAAAAATTCAAACTCTATCCACTTAGTTGCGAGTATTCAAAGTCTGATAACGTTTTACCCGTTAAGTTCACGAGAAAATCATATTCAAGCTTTTTTGTAGACAATTTAATTTCCTACAAGAATATGTCCATCAAAATTGTGAAGAAAAAATTTTTAGTAGTTTTATTTGAAAAAAACAAAACAAAAATGTTTTTTTGGAGCACCCTAATGAACACACACCCGATTTTCGACTCTATTATTCATGCCTTTTGTTATACGAGAGAAAGAAAAAAAAAATTTGAATAAATACTCGTGACAAACAAACAAACAAACCGCGAAATTAAATCGAAAACAAAAAGTAGGAAAATGATTCATTTCCCTTGCCCAGGGATCGTTACGATAAGATTGTACGGCGGTAAACCGCAAGGAGGAACACCGCGGACAGCGAAGAAAATTCCTTGAATTTTCCGAACAATATTTTTCTCTTTCGATTCGTAAAAAAAAAAAAAGGAAATTCACCCCCTTTTTTTCGTATAAATTTATTCTCAAAATCGAATTTCGTTCTTTGATTCAGATGCACCGGGAGGGGACCTGGTGCAGGAAGCGATGGGAAATTTCGGACCGTGGCACCTGATCATTGTAGTGTCCCTTTCTTTGGTCAAATTTCCGGTAGCCTGGCACCAACTTTCGATCGTTTTTTTGGCACCGAATACAAGATTCGATTGTGCCGAACCGAGGAGTCACGATCGGGGTATAAATTCATCCATGAAATGCGTGATCGACGTCGGAAACGGATCCTCGGATGTCGAATGCCGCAGATTCGATTACGACAAATCAATTTTTACCACATCTATCGTCACTGAGGTGAATTTCACAGGGATTCCACGTTATTTTATTTATTTATTTTTTTCATTCAAAGACCGTACGAATTTTTTTTTTTCAAAGATTCCTTCCCACCATCTCGCAGTTTTTTTCTTATTTTTCTTCTTCTTCTTATTCTTCTTCTTGGAAAGTTGAGTAGAAAAAAAAATATATCAGATTCGGTTTGATAAAATAGAAGAAGAAGAAGAGAGAAATTTACTGATCTTCGTCTTCCCCCCTCCAAGAAAAAAAAGAGATTGTTTTTTTTTTTTTAAAGAAATTCGAAAGTTGCTACCGATTTTCTGTTATTCTTTTCCCACCAAAAAGAAAAAAACAAAAAAAAAAAACGAAGAAACATTTTTCCTACGTGAGTTTTAATTCGCAGTGGGATTTGGTATGCGAAAGAAAACAACTCGCCAATCTTCTTCAGACCGTTACAATGTTCGGAGTGCTCGTAGGTAATATGGTATTCGGAATGATAGCTGACAGGTGCGAATTAGAATACATATTAATAATAGTAATAATTATCGTTAATTTGAAAAAGAAAAAGAAAAAAAAAAAACTGGAAACGGAAAAAAAAATCATAAGAATCTTGAAAAAATCTACTTTTCTATTTATTTTTTTTCTTTCTCATCGAAAAGAAGGAAAGTGTTCTAGATATCTATAAAATAAAGTGTGACACGTTCGTTTTTTTTTTTTTCTCCTCATTATTCATTCTTCCGAGTAAAGAAAGAAAGAAATATATGAAAGAAAGAAATAAAGAGAAAAAAAAATTTTTTTACAAACATTTAATTTTTTTTTTTTTTTTCTCAAATTATATGCGTATATTTATTCGATCAAATTTTATTTAGAATCGGTAGGAAGACACCGTTGGTCATGGCCGTTCTTCTTCAATCCCTGACGGGATTGGCGAGCGCGTTCGCACCTTGGTACGAATTATTTTTGTTGCTGAAATTCATCGCCGCCTTAGGTACCGGTGGAACAATGCTGACCAGTTTCGTTCTGAGTGAGTAAAAAGAAAAGAAAAATAATAATAAGAAGAAAATTAACAAACAAATCGATTCAAGAATCGCGAAGAAAAATAAAAAAGAAAAATTTTGAAAAGTATATATAAATAAAAAAAAAAGAAAAATTTTGAAAAGTATGTATATATAAAAAAAAAGAAAAATTTTGAAAAGTATATATAAAAAAGAAAAAGAAAAATTTTGAAAAGTATATATAAAAAAAAGAAAAATTTTGAAAAGTATATATTTATTAAAAAAAAAAAAAGAAAAAACAGAAAAGCAAATTTTTCTCCTTCTCGACAGTAATGGAAATCGTGGGAGTTAAATGGAGGCCTATGTGCTCGGTTCTGTACCACGTACCGTTTATGGTCGGCCACATGATAAGCGCTCTAATTTCGTACCTGATGAGAACCTGGAGCGGATATCAAATCGCGATTTCCACACCGTCGATATTATTGCTCGTTTATTACTGGTAAGTCCGAAACGAAGGTAACGTAGCAAAAGAGAAATTGGCAAAAAAAAAAAAAAAGAAAAAAATTAGAAAAAAGTTAGACAAATATTAGACAAAGATTAGACAAAAATTAGACAAAAATTAGACAAATATTGGACAAAAATTAGACAGAAATTAGAAAAAAATTAGACAAAAATTAGACAAATATTAGACAAAAATTGGACAAAAATTAGACAAATATTAGACAGAAATTAGAAAAAAATTAGACAAAAATTAGACAAATATTAGACAAAAATTAGAAAAAAATTAGACAAAAATTAGACAAAAATTAGAAAAAAATTAGAAAAAAATTAGAAAAAAAAGCAATTCTAGAGCAATTCAAAAGCAATTTCTAGAACGAATTATAACACTATCGTTCGTACCGCAACCATATAAATATGTGTATATACCTCCATTATCTATGCGATATGTATTTATTTAGACTACAGGGCCAAGGGCCTTCAGACCAAATGTTATCGCGGTTTTTAAACTATAGATGCCATATCGTTTATACTAATTAATGATATTTTTAATAAAAACCAAAGACGTTTACGGTATCGCGTATAATGTAATCATTGCGCAATAATTTGACGATTCGATCCAAGTATACAGTTTCGTTATTTTCTTTTTCATTTTTTTCTCTCACCGTGTTTCGAAAAAATTCGATCACATTTTTCATTTCAAATCCGTCGATATTAATTCTTGTTAGAAAAAAAAAAGAAAAATAAGAAAAAAGAAAAAATTTCAAACCGTCGAGAATTCGAGGCGAAATATCGTATTTGTCTATTCCTTTTTTTTTTTTTTTTCTTTCTTTTTTTAAGGCTGTCAGAAACGAATCGTAAATATATATCCTCTCGAGACGCGTTGATTATGTAAACCGATTATTATCACATCGATAGATAAATGAGTTATCAAACGTCTATTTATGAGGCATTCGTCGTCAACTGGGCCACTTTTTCTTTCACCCTCTCCAATTTTTTTTCAAAATCTGCCAGTTCGAAATATTATTCAAAAGGAACGTCTGTGATTTTTTTTACATTTTTTTAGGCGTCCGTTCCGGATTTTCAATTTTTCATTACGAACACTGTATCTCGAAAAATATTCATCAAACAAAAAAAAACATGGGAGTAAAAACTTTTTTATTTTTTCCGCTTTATCGAAGAAAATCAAAATCACAATTTTTCTGCATTGAGAAAATTGAAATTTGGCTAAAAAATGAGAATAAAATTTTTTGAAACTTATAACACACTTTAGATTTCGGTACAAATTTCATAGGATGTCTGTCATTGGGTAAAGAGTCTGCGAAAAAATTTTCAGAACGGTACCTGCGATGGTTACGATGAAAAAAAATAAAAACCCTGCGAGATCTCATAATATATGCGGTTATATGCGGTTACGAGATTTCGCAGGGTTCTTATTTTTTTTCATCGTAACCATCGCAGGTACCATTCTGAAATTTTTTTCGCAGACTCTTTGCCCAATGACAGACATCCTGTAAAATTTCTACCGAAATCGAAAGTGTGTTATTAGTTTCGAAAAATTTTACTCTCCAAATTTCGATTTTCTCAATGCAGAAAAATTGTGATTTTAATTTTCCTCGATGAGCGGAAAAAATAAAAAAGTTTTTATTCCTGTTTTTTTTTTGTTTGATGTATATTTTTTGAGATACAGTGTTCGTAATGAAAAATTGAAAATCCCGAACGGCCGCCTAAAAAAATCTAAAAAAAATCACAAACGTTCCTTTTGACTGATATTTCAAACTGGCAGATTTTGAAAAAGAATTTGAGAGGGCGAAAAAAAAAGTAGCCCAGTTGACGAAGAATGCCTCATATATATAAGATACGGTAATTTTTTTTTCTTTTCTTTATATCAAAAAGTCCGATGCGTCGTCAAAGAAGGAAAAAAAAATTATAATCATCTCGTTTATATTTACGTTGTATAATAATATTAATAATAATAAAAACAAGATGATAAGGCTTGCTTAATTTGCCACGATAATTAGTTAGTTTGATCGCAAACGAATTAAACTAGAAGTGCAGAAAAAAAAATTTTAATCAACGCGATTATCGTCGATTTGGAGGGAAAAGAGAAAAAAAAAAGAAAATTTGTAAAATTGTGAAATTTTTATTAATTTTTCTTCTTAATTTTCCATTTCTTTTTTGTTTCGTCGTAAGGATAATCCCAGAATCGCCTAGGTGGTTGTTGGCAGTTGGGAAGGTCCAGAGGGCTGAGGAGATTCTGATAGAGGCTGCGAATCGGAATAAAATAAGTCTGGACAAGGTCAGGGAGGCTATAGACGCCCATGAAAATTTAATGACCGATCGGGAGACGGAGGGACCGACGAAAAAATACAACATCACGCACTTGTTCAGGACACCGAATCTCAGGATAAAGACATTCTGCATTTGCGTAAACTGGCTAGCTTGCGGCGTTTGCTTCTTTGGACTCGCCCACTACGTCGGTACGCTCAGCGGGAACATATTCCTCAACGTTGCCGCCTCGAGTGAGAATCTTAATCGATAATCGTATCAATGATTTGTACGAGAGAAGGAGAGAGAATATTTTTGAAAAAAAAGTTAAAAAAAATCGCGGAAAGTTGCGAATAAAAAAACAAAAAAAAAAGAATTCGCGAAGGAATGAAAAGAAGACGTCGCAGTTCTTGTATTGGCAATAAAAAAAAAATCTGAGCCTATTGTAATATTGCTAAAAGTTGCGAAAAAACGAGAAAAAAAAAAAATTAGGGAGTTGCAAATTCTAGGGAAACGAATTTTTTCAACTTTTCACAGTACAGAAAAAGAAAAAAAAACGCTCAATCGCTAATTTTCCTCTCTTCTCCTCGTCTCGAGGGTTGCGAAAAAAATAAAATACGAACTCGCAAATTTTTCGCGAAAAAAGTTTTTCTTCTATTTTTTTTTCGCATCCAAAATCCGCGAGAGACGAATTTTTGCAACTTTCCACGGTACAGAAAAAAAAATGACAAATCCCTAATTTTTTCTCTTCTTCTTGTCTCGAGAGGTGCGAAAAAAAGAACACGAGCTCGCAAATTTTTCGCAAAAAAAGTTTTTATTTATTTTTTTTTCTCATCAAAATCCGCGAGAAACGAGTTTTTGCAACTTTCCACGGTACAGAAAAGAAAATGACGAATCCCTAATTTCTTCTCTTCTCCTCGTCTCGAGAGTTGCGGAAAAAAAAAAAAACACGAGCTCGCAAATTTTTCGCAAAAGAAAAACAAAAAAAAAAAAAATATACAATTCCATATTTTTTCTCTTTCCTCTTTCCCTAATTTTTTTTTTCCAAAACACACGATTTCAGCGGCTATGGAATTGCCGGGAACCGTTCTCGTCCTTTACCTGATATCGAGGGTCTCACGTCTGAGGATATTAATCGGTGGAAATTTACTATCCGGCATAAGTCTCCTGCTGCTGACGTTCGTCATAGACAATTCAACGGCAAAAATATGTTTCGCCACCCTCGGTCTCGTCGGAATGTCGATCAGTTTTCCCACCGTCTATCTCTACAGCACCGAGGCGTTTCCCACCGTCGTAAGAAACGTCGGTCTCGGTTTGGCCAGTCTATGCGCCAGGGTGGGCAGCATGGTCGCGCCCTTCATAGTCAGTTCGGTGAGGACGAAAATTTTGGATTTATAAAAGAAAAAAAAAAAATTCCAAAACTTGAATTTTTTTTTTTTTCGTTTTTTTTTTCAGGAACTGGTCAAGCCGTGGTTACCGGCTCTGATATTTTGTGTCGGGCCCTTGATCGGGGCAGGGCTCTGCTTATTGCTGCCTGAGACGATGGACTGCGATTTACCGGAGACCATCGAGGACGGTGAAAATTTCGGGAAGTAAGTTTATAGCGAAAAAACGTGAAACGAGATACATATATGTGATATTGAAAAAATGAAATTCGAAAAAGAAAAGAAACGGGAATACCGGAAGAAAAAAAAATGGTTTCTTTATTCGTGTATAAAATTTCTTTTCTTTTTTTCCTTTTCACTTATTATTTGTTTATTTCATTTTAACACTTAAGGTAAAATATAATAAACGTTATTCAAGTCGTTTTACAGGAAAGGACGATCTCAGGAGGGAAATAATTAGACAGTCCACCACCGGACGGAAGTATTTGACTTGAAACACTCTCTGATCCGATATACAGTATTTTTTTTTATTGTATTTTTATATCGTTATCGATCGCCGACGTATCTCTCGATTATTGTTGCGTTATTTTATTTTTCCCCCACCCCCGCCGCTTTTTTTTTTTTTTACATATTTTACCTGGTTCACCGACGATGTTGGGGAAAATGAAAAAAATAACGAGAGAAAAAAAAATGAAAAAATAATTCTAATCATCGCACGGGAGAAAAACTCCGAAATCAAAAATAAATAACCAAATGAATAAATAAATGATTAAGGAAAAATTTATGTATAGTATTGTAAAATTGTAGCATTTATTTCTTTTAAGGACCAAGGTTTTTCTTTTTCCTTTTGTTATAATAATAATAATAATAATGATAATAATAATGATAATGATAATAATAATAATAATAATAATAATAATAATAATAATATATACATGAGAAAATATAAAATAATTATAGAAGCGTACGTTTCTCGAATATTTGTGTAATATATGTATATATATATATATATGTATGTTAATTATTTCCTTCTTCCTTCCTTTCTCCGATTTTATATCTTATCATATTATCATCGTATAAATAATATAATATATAATTAGTTATTTTTACATTATTCGACTCGGTACCTAAGTTTATATAACATATATGTGTGTGTGTGTGTGTATTTTTTTTTATTTTTATTTTTCTAAACCGTACAAACGACAAGTTTTCGATTAATTATTCTCTACAATTTATAAGACAAATATAATATATATATATACCATATATATTGGTATATGTGTATAAGTATAAATAAACAGATCGTCTTATGGTGTATGATAATATGTATAACGGGACGTATACCTTTATGATTCGGATTTTCGCCAATTGAAATAACGGTATTATAATAACATGTATATATATATACAGTCTAGGATGCTTTTTTTTGGGACTATTTTTTTTTCGCTCCCGGCCTGAAATTTTGTTGGAAATGCTAAAAACAAAATTCCCTCAAAATATAAGACCTTAATATTAATATTAAGTACTCTTCCGGAACGTGAAATGATTTCTCATTCAAATTACATGGAAATTAACATTTTTTTTTTCAAAATTCTATAACTCGGTGGCATTTTATGCTATTATATCGCCCAAACTTGCAAATTACTCGGCATTGAGCGCTCTACAAAAGTGCCCGTTGCGACTTAACTGTAACTCACACCGGTGAGGCAGCACAGGTCACTAAAGTCAAATTTTGTAGAAATTTATTGTATTTTTGTTGTTATTTTAATAATGGCTCAACCTACAGGAAAAATGTTGATGGGACATCCGTATAAAATTAAATTTCCTACAAATGTCCCAATAACATTTTTCTCGTAGGTTAAGCCATTACTGAAATAACAACACAAATACAAGAAATTTCTACAAAATTTGACTTTAGTGACCTGTACTGCCTCACCGGTGTAAGTTACAGTTAAGTCGCAGTGGGCACTTTTGTAGAGCGCTTAATGCCGAGTAATTTGCAAGTTTGGGCGATATAATAGCATAAAATGCCACCGAGTTATAGAATTTTGAAAAAAAAAACATTTTTATTTCCATGTAATTTGAATGAGAAATCATTTCACGTTCTGGAAGAGTACTTAATATTAATATTAAGGGCTTACATTTTGAGGGAATTTTGTTTTTAGCATTTCCAACAAAATATCAGGCCGGGAGCGAAAAAAAAAATAGTCCCAAAAAAAAAAGCACCCTAATATACACACCTATAAAGTTATATACATATATGCCGTTCGGTTTTTTTCTTTTTTTTTCTTTTTTACACTGAAAATTATTTTTATTGTTATTATTATTGTTTTTGTTTTTTTTTGGGGGTTTTCGTCCGATCCTCTGCCTCGTTACGGTGTATATGTGTATATACACATATTTACCTACGTATATTACTATATTTTCAATAAATTTACGAACGAAAATAATTGCTAACGGATTATCTGATAAGTATACCTAATTGCCATAAAAAAAAAAACAAATCCGATATCTTATATTACTCTAATATCGAACCTTGATCAATTTTACCCGATAAAATCGCGATTGTAAAATCAAACGAAAATCGGAGGGGAAAACCCTAGAGAGACTAGAAGACAAATTTTTCATTTCCGTTTTCCACCGCGCCGTACCATCGTCGGGGAAGAAAAGAAAAGAAAAAAAAAAAAATTGAGAATCATCGGACGAGAATCGAAGTCGAATATGAGACCGAAATAAAAAAACCAAAAAAAATAAAACAGATTCCGAATGTCTTTTCTTTTTCTTACTTTTCTTACTTCTCTTATTTTTCTTATTTTTCTTCTTCTTCTTCTTTTCACTGATATCACGCCGGGGTTTTACCCATGTGAAGCATTTTCGATGGCAAACCGTTCACCATTCCGTTAGTCTTCTTGTGTACGGCGTCTATCATTTGATTACCGTATTTAACTGTACTGGAAATCGAACCGAGCCACGAAGACACCATACTCTTACCCGGCGATTTATCGACGTTCGATTGAGGGCCTGGAAAAAAAAAATCACAAGAAATGACAAAAAATGATAAAAAAAAAATATCAAAAGATTTTTTATTTCTTTTTTCTAAATTTTCAATTTTGTTGATTTTTTTTTTCTATTTTTTCTCTCTCCCTGTCTTCAAATCCGTTCGATCGATACTCACCGATCAGAAATTTGGATATCGTCTCGTTGACGGCGCTGGGTTTTTCCTGATGCGGAAAATGCTGGGCACCGGTGATAACCTTGACGTTAAATTTCTCGCAGTATTCTGTGCTCCTTATTATATTTTCCAACGATACCTTGGGGTCCTCGTTACCGATTATCAGCAAGGTACGGGTAAGAATTTGATCCGATGATTTCGGATTTATCCTCGCGAACGGCAAACTTCGGTAATAATTTATGGCCCCCGTCCAATCCTCTGCGTATGAATATATAAAACAGCGAAACGATTTCGAAAGGTCAGAAGAAATTTTTCGGAAAAGCAAAAAAAAAAAAAATTGAGAACGAAAAAAAATAGAAAAACAAAAAAAGAAGGAAACTTCGAATCGAAACAGTTTCCTTTTCTTTTTTTCCTTTTTTCTTTGTTGTTACAAAAGTTCGGGTTCACCTTTTCTACTGAACGAATACTTGTATGCCTCCACGTAGTTCTTCTCATTGTCGGTCTGATTTACTTGCAAATGCTTGTAGGTGTCGTTTATTATCGATATATCCTCCTTCAGGGCGTCTATCTCCGGCAAAAACGGCAACTGACTGAAGTGTATCCACCTGCGAATCGATAAACCAAAAAAAAATAACTGAAGTGGAATTTTTTGGCTTTTTTGAATTTTTTTTTTTTTTCGTTTCTAAATTCTTGTTTTTTTTCTCTTTAGATAATAACCAAAAAAAATGATCCTCGTACTTGTCGTTGAATATAGTATCGTCGGCGTAAGATTGCCAATAAAAATTTGGATGGGGGCTGGAAATTGCGACGAATTTGTACATCAGTTCCTCGTGTAGAGCTACCATGTACCATCCCAGGAGGGCCCCTAAATCGTGGCCGATTATGGTACAGTTCTTGACGCCGAGGGCTAGTATGAACTGCTTCAATTCGTCTATGAGAGTTTCGATCCTGTAGGCTCTTCTGTTGGTAGGTTTGTCGCTGTCGCCGAAACCCTTCAGGTCCAGCGCTACGACTCTGCGAAAGAAGATCGACGATTTGTTGTTGTTTTTTTCTTTTTGCGTGCGTTTTTCTTTTTCATTTTTCATTTTTCATTTTTTTTTTTGGAAAGGAAAGGGAGATAATTTGAAAATGAAAAAAAAAGGAGACCAAATCTAAGGGAGAACGACGAGAAAAAGAGAAAAAAGAAAAAAAGATGAGAGAATCGACGAACTCGAGGAAGAATTTTGTTTTTTGTTTTTTTTCTATTTTTTTCTTTTTTTTTTTTGTTCGGGGGAAAAAAATCGTACCTGTAGTTTTCGGAAAATGTTGAAATTTGTTCCCGCCACGATAGCCAGCAGTCTGGAAATCCGTGGAGCAGCAAAAGCAGGGGTTTGTCCTTGTCGCCAGCCTCGACGTAGTGGAATTTGACACCCTGGAAAATTGTTTCTCATTTTTTTGTTTAAAATTGTTTTTTCTATCGGCTATTTTCTCGCGGAAAAAGTGGAGAGATATATATAAAACTAGACTGATAAATAATTGAGGAAGAGAGACGGAAAATGATAAAAAATAAAAATAAATAAAAATATCATTCGTTCGTTAATCGCGAAAAATATTTCCGAAGACTTCTTATTTTTTATATTTTTCAGGGAATCCGAAACATTTTCGCATTTTCAGTAGTTTTTCTGTGAAACTAAAAAATTTTCGTTGACTATCGCAGGTTTTTCACATTTTCCACGAGGAATCGTAGATTTCGCGTAGTTTTTCCGATCGAACTTTGTGAAGAAAAAAAATAAAAAAATTGCAAAACGATTCATATATAAACATATCTAACGATGAATCGCAGATATTAACAAGCTAACTCATAGTACAAAGTCGTTCGAGGCAAAAATTATTTCCAACGTACGTATAGTGCATACAATATGCATATATGCCTCTTCAAATATCGCTTACATATTTATATTTATCAAATATAAGTGACTCTCGTTCATGATATGTGTACATACATATATATTATATATGGCTCAGTCCATATGGATTCACCGATGATTTTTGGCTACCAGTTTCGATTCATTTCTAACTTTGGCATGTCAATTTTCATGCGATTTTATGAGACACGTGTCTTTGCGTTTTGGCGAAAAACGATTTTTCACCTCTGTGGCGCCATTTTGAAATTTTCATGAAAATTGGGATTTTCCAAGAATGAAAGATCCGTGTTTTTTTCAAATTGACGCCATTTCGTCACCAATCATCCAATCGCAACGATTTTTTTCTGAAAATGTGCGCAATTTCATAGGCTTCAAGCTCGTTTCTGGCAAATTGCGATTGAATGCAAGGTTTTCGAGATAGAAGAGGAAAACTGAAGAAAGTCAATTTTAGGAAAAATCGATTTTCTCGAAAACACCATCTTCGATTTTCGCGAAAATTTTATATGTTTTTCAGTACCCAAAAAGCCATCTTTTTGCCAAGTGGCAACAAGCCATTTTTTTTGTCACGTGAGTTACAGCCTCGCGATGAAAAATGCGATTTATTCACGTTCTAGCATTATATGGGCAACGTTCAAACTTGAATGTAGTTGTCAACGATCATTCCAATCTTGAAGTTCCCGAAACCATAAATTAGAATGTATACATGGAAGATAGAAATTAAAATATATGTATGTAAAAATGGCATCTTGCCACTTGGCAAAAAGATGGGTTTTCGGGTGCTGAAAACCATATAAAATTTTCGCGAAAATCGAAGATGGTGTTTTCGAGAAAATCAATTTTTCCTAAAATTGCCTCCTTTCAGTTTTCCTCCTCTATCTCAAAAACCTTGGACTGAATCACAATTGGCCAAAATCGAGCTTGAAGCTTATGAAGTTGCGCACATTTTGGAAAAAAATCGTTGCGATTGGATGATTGGTGACGAAATGGCGTCAATTTGAAAAAAAACTGTATGTTTTATTCTTGGAAAAGCCCGATTTTCATGAAAATTTCAAAATGGCGCCACAGAGGTGAAAAATCGTTTCTCGCCAAAACGCAAAAACACGTGTCGCATGAAATCGCATGAAAATTGACATGCCAAAGTGACAAATGAATCGAAAGTGGCGGCCAAAAATCATCGGTGAATCCACATGGACTGGGCCATATATAAGTGTATATATTCAAGTAATTAACTCCTTCCTCTTCTTATTCTCATATTCTCACATTCTTATTATTATTCTTCTTGTACGCGTATGACGATGATAATAATAACAACAACAACGTGTTTAGCTACAAGTAAAGAGACAGACAGATAAATACACGCGTGTATACACACATCATATTTTCGTATCTTATCAAAGGTCAGGCAATACCGTGCGCGATGGTTATGTGTACGATGTATAATCGGACTCACTGACTAACTGGCGAACGACTACATCAAATCGTTTCACCGGGAGAAGGGGTACTCTTCGGTTACGATTTTTCTCGTTATTTGTTATAAGAATAAAAGAAAAGAGAAGAAAAAATAAAAAATCGTTCGATTCTTCTACAGCGTAAATGAAATAATTTTTATTTTTTTAATTTAAGTTTCTTTTTATCTTTGCAAATCATTTTATAGATCATTCTATAGGATACTGACCTTTAGTTTAACGTAGGAGTGTTTGCCGAGACTGTTGTCGACCAGACACAACGGGGGATTGTCTCTCTCGAGTACGAGAAAAAATTGGTTCGGGTTCCAGGCCCACTTTATGAATCTCTTCGCTATAAGGTAAACCCCGAATACGAAAGAGAGAAAATGGAGCTTCGTTGTTTCCCAGAACGATATTTGCACGATTTTAAGATCCTCCATTATTTCTACGAAGAGAAGACCGAAGAATTGAAAAATTAAAAATATCCCCTTATTTTATTTTTATTTATTTCTCTCTTCTTATTCGTTGCCTTCAGTTTTCTCCCTCGTTCACTTTTTCACTTATCAAATGAATCGCAAGGTTTTATTTCATCATTCACTGTTACTCGTTATCATCAATGACATCATCGTTCTTATTTATTTATTTATTTTTATATCCGTTAAGGGGAAAAACGTGCTCTCGGAAGCTCACTCATTCACTTTCTCACCGTAACTCATCGCTCACAGCTGGGTCTGACTCAATTTCATACTAACAGTTCCGATATACCTATATCAGACTTTACTCCCTCCCTCTCTCTCTCTAGCCCTTTCTCTTTCTCTTTCTTAATTCTTCTCTCTAGGTAACGTAGCGAGCTAACTTATCCCTACGACCTAACGCACCTGTTTTACTCCGGCGGTAACAAACGATCACGAATTCATTGATCAATCCTCTGTCCCAATGGTAAAACAGTTTTATTTTACTCCGGCGGTAACAAACGATCTGAAATTAATTAATTAATTATTTAATTCTGCTTATTATTATTGTTTTATTTTTCTCTCAATTTCACGTTTCTGTTTATTTCTATAATTTGAATTCTTTTCGAGTTCGAAACGAAAAAAAAAAAAAAACTAATAATCACGAAACTTTATTTAATCACAAAAATTTACTCACTATTATCATTTTATTTTACTGAACAAAATTCTGTTGTTTATTTTCGCACAATAATTTATATTTTACTTCTGTTTTTTTTCCATTTAGTCAATCAACTAATCAAGTGTAACACAGGAATCAATTTTATATCCATTTCTATCGATTTGTTAGACACAAATGCACGGAACTTATAGGAGGCGAACGAACGAACGAAACGAATTTGATTTCTGACTATAGGTATGCTATATATATATAAATATAGATATTAAATTATTATCCGTTTCTTCGACGGTATAACTCGTTTGAGATAATTCTTATCTAGTCTCCGCTACGTCTTCTCACAGATTTTTATCTATATAGCAGCCTTCAGAAATGAAGGGGGCAACGGAGTAGTTCGGAAGAAATTTTTTTCTTATCTCTGACTTATACCGTTCGTAGAAATATTCGGTAGCACATCACGAATCGAACGATGACTCAAGTCTCTACCCATCAGGAACGGTTTTCGATACGAAGAATTCGATCGTTCGATAACAAAAAAGAATCCGCGAAATCTGTTCTTTTTTTTTTCCTTCTCACGCGAAATTGTAAAAAAAAAATGAATACAAGCTTCTTTTTTTTTTTTCAAATTCGTTCGACCAATTTCAGACCCAGAATTCGTTTTCACTTACCCTCCGATGGTAACCGGATCCTTCGTTCGTTCAGCGCTCGATTATCGATCCGGATAAAACCGTGTTCCGTGTTACCGACTGGGTTGCGTCAAGCAACTGGCGGCCTCTCAACCTCGCGGCGAACTTTCGAAGCTGAGAACATAGATCAGCTTCTTTCCGAACGATCCGACGATACGAGAACGATACCTCGTCCGTCTTTACAGTAAAAGAATTTCAACTTCCATTTCCGTTCTTCGGTCCTGATCAAACGATCACTTCCATAATTTTGTCAAAAAATTAATTGGCAGCGGTGGGATTCGAACCCACGCCTCCGAGGAGACTGGTGCCTTAAACCAGCGCCTTAGACCGCTCGGCCACGCTACCCGATACCAAACAATCCCCTTAATCAGAAACACAAATTTCGTTTTTTTTCTCAACTTATTTTTTTATTTTAAATTTATTATTTATGTACAAAGTTATAAACTGTATAATATATTATATATATAATATATTTTGTATATAAACGTCGAGTAGTCGGAAATCTGTAAACGAATAGAAGGAGAATAAAAAAAAATGAATAAAAAGTAATAAAAACAAAAAAAAGCATATCGAGGCAATGAAACAACAAAGGGGTGTCTCTGCGTCGCGGGCGGAGTCAGGAAGCACCCCGTAGGTACAGCTGCAGAGATCTCTATCCATCCGCGTAGAATATTCATTGGCAATGGTCGTCGGGTTAGGTAGGAGGATCCGGGTTCGTTCCGCGAGTTCGAAAACGGGTTCGTAGGCAACCCGAACCCCGGACCCTCCGGTAGTTCCATAGACCGTTTTCCGGTCCCGCGCATGCGCGAGATTCTCGACCGAACCGAGGTAGCGACTCCCGATTGGAGAGGGGGACAGACGCCACCCAGAGCCTCGCTGCCGCTCGGCTCCGACCCTAACCCCAAACCTAACCTAGGCTTCTCCCCAATCTTCAATTTCGATCCCTGGTCACGTACCGCTATCTATATACACATACACGTGCGCGTATACACACGTACACGGTCATGAGTACGTGAAACCATGTACGATCAGTATATACATATATTTATACATATATATGTGTATAAGTTTCTTTCTTTTTGTTTAAAACCGTCGCGAAGTATATATGTATGTATATATATATATACATATATATATATATATATGTATGTGTGTGTGTGTAGGTAGGGCGTGATACACGGCGGCCATTTTGTTATACGCGGGACTTAATATTCCCCTCTCATTTTGTAACTCTAGACGATGGCCGGGTATAAAGCGAGCGAGGATGGATGGACGGACGGACGGACGGGACCTCGGGCGTCGCGTCGCTCAATTGTTCGCCTTTTTCATTCCCGCGGGCTTCGACGCCTAACTGAACTCGCACCTCGTTTCATTTTTTTTTCTTTCCTTCTCTCTTTCTCTCTCTTTCTCTCTCTTTCTCTCCTTTTTCATCGCACTTTTACCTAGGTATGTTACTGAGGTGGGGCTGATGCCTGACGTATTCGCGCATGTCGTTATATAATCAAACGAACGCTACATACATACATATATATCATGTATGTATGTATACTCGTTAGGGAACCTTCTATGAATGCATTTATGTATATACATATGCGTTTAGCGGAGGGAGAGAGAGAGGAAGAATTGGGAATGGTCGTTGCATACGTAGGTGTAGGAAAATCGATGATTTTTTATTTGGGAGGTTTTTGCGAGAGGAACGAACACGAGGCTGCATGCGATTATTGAGTAGTCGAAAATCGCGTGATTTGGTGGTGAGTTATTAGAAATGTGTTTTGAGTCTTCGGATATTGGCTGAAAGTTGCGTTTAAATTCATTTTGAGTCAATGAAACTCTTCGAAGTCGTAGCGAAAGTCAATGGAAATTTATCTGACTCGTCAAATACGGTCTCAAAGTCATTGTGACTTGCTGTAACTCATCGAGTATCGTCTTGAAATCGCTGTAACAAATTCCAAGTCATTCAGAATCTCTTAATTCGTTCCGAATTTAGGTAAAAGTCTCTCCGAGTCATCGAATACCGTCTGAAACTGAATGTAACTCGTTCTGAGTCATCGAAGATTGTCTCAAACTCATTGTAACTGATTTTACGTCGTCTAATATCGTCTCAAACGTGCCGTAACTCTCTTCAAGTGATCGAATATCGTCTCAAACTCACTGTGACTCGTTTCTAGCGATTCAGAATCACTTGATTCGACTCAAAAGTCACTAAAAGTCTCCCCAAGTCATCAAATATCGCCTTGAACTCACTGTAACTAATTTCAAGTAACTCAGAATCACTTGATTCGACTCAAAAGTCACTAAAAGTCTCCCCAAGTTATCAAATATCGCCTTGAACTCGCTGTAACTAATTTCAAGTGATTCAGAATCACTTGATTCGACTCAAAAGTCACTAAAAGTCCCCCCAAGTCATCAAATATCGCCTGAATCCGGCCGCAATTCATTCTGAATCATCGTGAGTCTCATGAGTCGTAGAGAAGCTCGAAAACTAACAAAAAATCCGACTGACTCGTCGATCGCAATGATTCAAAGCTGGGCAAAAAAATTCTCCCTTTTGTAAAATGGGAGTGAAGTTCGTAGAAAAATTCGCCGAGAATCTCTGCGAGTCATGAGAGACTCGGTGTGACTCGAGTCTTCGGGATTCGGATGATTATTTCCAGTCCTTGGAATCGTTCGCTCTAATTTTTGCATTCCTGAGTCGTGAGAAAATCGAAATTCTACTGCTTCTCGGAGCGAAGAGAAAAGCAAAACGTTTTGAGTTTTTGCGACGAGTCGGTGAGTCGTACGACGCAATGATTCGAATCATCTCTCATTCACGTAATCCTGCAGAGAATTTCGCGTCGTCCTCGCCGGCGACACCTCCGGTATTTGAATTAATCATTTGACAGCTCTTGAAGCAGCAGCAGCTGCCGTCGCTTTATGAGAAGGAGAAAGAGAAAGAGAAACAGCAGGAAGGGATAAGACAATTAATTTACGTCGCGTAGCTCGTTAAAACAGGCGTAATCCTTCACTTGTTCATTTATTTCTTCTCTATACATGTTTAATATATTCGTCCGCTATAGAGCGTTCATTATTTCCGTAGCTACGAGGCTAGATATGCGTTGGCACGTATCGCGATTCAGAAAAGAGGAGAGTACGTGCTTCCGCCTCGTTTTTCTACCGGAACACTCGATTCCACGGAAAAGTTGCGGGGACATAAAAGACGCGGAATTTCAAGCGCTGCAACTTTTGTTCGAAATAGTTTTTCGAGAAATCAACGAACACGGAGATATTCGAGATAATCCAAACGCGGTTCGGAGTAACGAACTCGCGGATAGACTCTTCTCTACATCGCGATTCAGCTCCGTGGTGCTCGACGCTACGGAAAAGTTGTAAGGACAAAAAATACGCGGTTTTTTAAGCCCTACAATTTTCGTTTGAAACATTATTTCGAAAATTCAATGACGTCCGAGATATCGGAGAAAATAAAACTTCGGACAGCAACCGGATCGAGCGGTGTCTGTCTCGCAGTTTATCTCCTCGGTCTTGGGTCCTACAAGAAACTTGTCAGGAAATAAAAGTTGCAGTTTTTCAAGAGCTACAACTTTCGTTCGAAGTAATTTTCGCTAAGTCTCAAAAGTCGCGAGATAATCGCGAAAAACGAGAATCACGTGTCTCTCGAGTATCGAAAATCGTATCTTTCTTTCAAACCGGGAGTAAATCTTCGCTCCGAAACACCGATCCTCGAATAATCCGAAGGCTTCGAGGAAGTAGTTTGTTCAGTGGTTTCGAGATAGGATCTGGTCTCCGGCGTGGCAACGTATTACATAAAATCGTGTCTGCCCGTCCTCTCCGCCCGCCCCGTGCACCAGGCCACAGAATCGTTACCGCAGTGATTCCGGGATCTTAGATCCCAGATAGTGTCAATACGGGCGCCACCGGGTGCCGGAGTGTGAGTCCAGGCCCAGGGTGACTCGTTCGAAAATTTTTATTTTCCACAATATTTTTTTCTAATTTCAAAAAGTCTTCCCTATCATCCGGGTGAATCTGCGGCATCGAATCGAGTCCGAAATTTCGTACAAAAACCGGATTTTCATTTTTCTACTTCAATTTTAGAATCGAAGATGAAAAAAAAAGGAAAAATAATTAGAACGAATTTGAAAAAAAATAAAATTTGCGTATATTTCGCTCGGGGAGAGAAGAAGGCATTGTACCGCGCACCATTTTGTCACCATCCCCTGTACGCAGGGAGAGAAACGTTATCTGAAAAGGGGGTGGTGATTTTCACCCTTGTAACCATGGGAACGTACCGTATATAGATATACAGGTCCGTGTCCGATGTAGCTGTATTTTCCCTCGGTGGAGACTCGCGCGATCGCGGAGCTGAGGGTCGTGGCGTTTTGCGACCGAAAAAGGAAAAAAAAAAAAAAAAAATGGGGGAAAAAAAATTGGAGAGAGAGAAGGAGAGGAAAAAAAAAAGGAAGAAAAAGTAAAACACACGTAGACGTACGAGAGATGTGTGCGGGAGAGACTCTCGTGTGTGGTACACGGCTTGAATCCGTAACGCTGCCTTATCTATGTACTACATATTCAAAATTGATACAAAAAAGAATGGAGAAAGAGGAAAGAAAAAGAAAGAAAAATGATGCGACCGTTTATGTTATTTCTGTGATGAAAGCGCGTAAATTTTTGTTTTTGTTATCGATCAAAAAACGTTTGGGAATGATCGGAATTGGGTGAAAGAATCGAGAAACGAGAACCAAAGACGTTTTTTTTTTTTTTAATTTTTTTTCGGTTCGAAAACCGATTAGAAATTATCGAGACTATCGTAGAGATTCTTTTCCCCATTCCAGAAGAGAGAACGGAAAAAACGTTTTTCCTTTTCATTAAAAAAAAAAATAAATAAATAAAAAACTGGAAAAAATCAACGAATATAATAAATTTCTCTTCATCTTCTAGTTTTATATATTAGGGTGCCCGTTATTTCCCAAATTGACTTTTTTCACTTGGGTATGGTCCGAATCATTAGTTTATAGCTTAAAAACAATTTTGGAAAGAAAAAAAACATTTATTTCCATTAACCCCTGCCTGAATGACGATACTTTTTCTATTTGATTAACATGGGATTTTTGCACTTTTTAGACTTTAATTTTTTTTTCGGTTACTATGTTCGTTACCTCATTAAATATCGTTGATTCTTATACTGTTCTGACCTATTCAGATGGACGAATTTTTACATTGGATAAAAGAAATTTTTTCATGGGTTTTGAAGAGGTCAAAATTGATTTTATTTAGAATGATTCTGTTTTCAATATTTTGGAATATTTTTGAATTTATTGACTTTTCAATACTTTTTATCTATTTCAAGGTTGAATATATATTTTCATACGCTCTGATTACTGTTTAATATAAATTTTGACCTTTTCGGAACTTGTGAAAAAAATGACGAAGAGGAAAAAAGTTTCGAAGAGGTCAAAATTCATATTAAACAGTAATGAGAGCGTATAAAAACATATATTCAACCTTTTAATGGATAGGAAGCATTGAGAAGTCAATAAATTCAAAAATATTCGAAAATATTGAAAACACGATTATTGAAAATAAAATCAATTTCGACCTCTTCAAAACTCACGAAAAATTGTTTTTTTCTCCAATGTAAAAATTTGTCCATCTAAATAGGTCAGAACAGTAGAAGAATCAACAAAATTCAATGAGGTAACGAATATAGTAACCGAAAAAAAAATTAAAGTCTATAAAGTGCGAAAATCCCATGTTAATCAAATAGGAAAAGTATCTTCATTCAGGCAGGAGTTAATGGAAATTAAATTTTTTTCTTTTTTTTCCATAATTGTTTTTAGGCTATAAACTAATGTTTGGACGATCTGAGTTCATTTTTTGGTAAAATCGTGTTTTTTTTTTTTGAAAAACATTACAGAAGTGAAAAGTATAAAAAATACTAAAGAAAGTTTACTTGAGCCTTGGAATTAATAAATCTGCTTTTAAAAAATAAGTTTGTACTAATTTAGTTTTAAAATAAAATTGTTAATTTGAATATCCTTCATTTTTTATTAACCAGACAACATCAGATGAAAAAAATTTCGAAAATCATTCATTTGAGTTCCAAAATTGTTTATATTTCAGGAAAAATACTATCTGTGATAAGAAATTTCCAAAAAAACATGATTTCACCAAAAAATGAACTCAGATCGTCTTGCGGCTCGTGTTGTTTTTCAATAAAAAAAAAAAAAATTTCCCTCGCGTTTTTTCATCAAAAGGAAGCTCTTTACGGGGGCGTCGGAAAAAATTTCATTTTTAACGACCAGTCTAATACATATATACATTTTTACGGGTGTTGAATACGGCTCTTTAATATCCATAACTGTCAAATCAAATCAGTCTGTCAGTCCGAGTGACTCAATGGCTCGAGGGTCTCTCAGTTAAATCGAGTGGGGACGGGGGGCAGGGGGGGGGAGGCTAATAACGAATCGTTAATTTCTTCGGTAATGAGATACTCGATAGAGAATAGCGAAATTAACTTCGCATTTCTGAAGTAATAGCCGACGTTCGCGATTCGAGTCTGAAGTCTCCGGTCTTCGGTCTCGGGGTTTTTTTTCTCTCTTTTTCTATTTTTTTTTTTTTTTTCTATTTTATTTCGCAAAATGCCCGTAGAAATTTTCGGCACCCCTTTCTATACGAATTTCACTCGAAGGATCCTGAAGGAAAAAAAGGAAAAGTTATAAGAAAGAACCGAATTAAATGAATAAATAAACAAAGGGAAGGAAAATTTTTCTGCGAAAGAATTGAAAGAACAAAAAAATAAATAAATGAATAGGATTCGACGGAAATCTTTGGAAAAAAAAAAAAAACGGACAAACAAAGAAAAAGAAAGAAAACGCGATGAAGACCGGAAGAGAATCCGCAACTCGAACGGGGAAGATCGGCGAGAGATCCGCGGCGTCGATTCTCGCGGAATTAGTGCGTCGAGGCCGAAATTTTGTTAAAATCGCGGATATACTGCGCGATGCAATTTTTCCTTAGCGATGTAAATATGCAACGAATTTAAAAATGAAGAATAAAAATTGAAAAAAAATTCACAGAGTGTAAATAAAAAAAAAAAAATAATAACATCTCGATCATCGAAATGTGGATAGAAATCGTACGATTCGCGATGTATGAAAAAAGGGAAGAGATATAAAAGAACGCCGGAAGATAGTTGAGGAGAAAAAGAAGAAGAAGAAGAAAGAAAGGCAGAGAAATATCGAAAAAAAATTCCAAAACTAAAAAAAAAAATTAGATAAATGAAATACCAATATATAGGATTTCTCCAGTTATATCTTGACGTTTTACTCTCTTCGTCTATGTACATAGTATATAATATATATATTAGACTGTGTCGAAAAAAAACTTTTTTTTTTTATTCCGGGCTACACCAGAAATCGGTAGGGTATGTCAAAACAAAACTTCTGTTAAGAGATTGGCTCTTAAGTTCAAGTTTTAGAGGTAGCTCATCGCATTTTGCGATTTCCCGTTCAAATAACGTGAGAAATTTTTTTTTTTTTTTTGTTTGGAATTTTATACCTCGGTAATGGCATATTGTACAGACAAGCCCACGACATATTTTTATGGAGAATTGAATGCTCTACAAAAAAGGTCTCCTATAATTTTTTGATAACTCAACTCTTTTCGATACTCACCTAGAGTACCAAGAATGTATTAATAAATTAGGAAAGTATTGAAAAGAGTTGAGTTATCAAAAAATTACAAGAGACCTTTTTTGTAGAGCATTCAATTCTCTATAAAAATATGTCGTGGGCTTGTCTGTACAATATGCCATTACCGAGGTATAAAATACGAAACAAAAAGAAAAAAAAATTTCCTATGTTATTTAAACGGAAAATCAAAAAATGCGATGAACTACCTCTAAAATTGAAGTTAAGAGCCCATCTCTTAACAGAAGTTTCGTTTTGACATACTCTACCGATTTCTGGTGTGGCCCGGAAAAAAAGAAGTTTTTTTCCTATCATCTCAAAAGTTTCTAGTCGGTATAAAAAAAATCCTCACACAAGGACAGCTCGATATTTTGATTCTACGTAACGCTCAACGGTTTTCCGTTTTCCCATATAAATAACACGTAAAAAAATTAATTTTTGTATTTTTCAAATAAAACTACTACAAATTTTTTTCTACAATTTTGACGGACATGTTCTTGTAGGAAATTAAATTGTCTACAAAAAAGCTCTGATATGATTTTCTCGTAAACCTAACGGGTAAAACGTTATCGGACTTTGAATACTCGCAACCAAGTGGATATAGTTTGAATTCTTTTTATTTCCAAAAAGAAATTCGACTGCGATATGAGCTAGTATTGAGACTTATACGTCTCTTTTTAACCACTGAGTAATTATTCGCGGTGTAAAAACAATATAAATCATACGGTAACATCCGGTGAAATACAAAATGCGTTCTGAAATCATACGCGGTTAGATTTAACTTGGTTGCGAGTATTCAAAGTCTGATAACGTTTTACCCGTTAGGTTTACGAGAAAATCATATCAGAGCTTTTTTGTAGACAATTTAATTTCCTACAAGAATATGTCCATTAAAATTGTAAAAAAGAAATTTTCAGCAGTTTTATTTGAAAAATACGAAAACAATTTTTTTCTACGTGTTATTAAATGGGAAAACGGAAAATCGTTGAGCGTCACGTAGAATCAAAATATCGAGTTGTCTTTGTGGGAGAATTTTTATTTACACCTACTAGAAATTTTTGAGATGATAGGAAAAAAACTTTCTTTTTTTTGGAGCACCCTAATATATATATTATATATGTATATATATTGTGTTTCCCGTCGTGTTGCCGCAGCAGCAGGAGCACGAGCAGAAGCGGCTAGCAGCTAGCCAGCAGCAGCAGCAATAATAGGACCTTTGGGAAACGCAATTAGTGAAGCCGACTGATTTGTCGAGTAGAGAGGTGCCTGTATGTAGGGGGTAGATGGGCAGGGCAGGGCACGGCATGCCATGGCAGGGCAGAACAGGGCAGAGGAAGGAAAGGAAAGGAAAGGGAAGGGCGGGAAGTGAAGGGAAGGGAAGGTCGAAAAGCCCTTGATGTTAAGCGTAATAGGGAAAGGGTCCTCTCGGCTCTCGACTCTCTGGCTCTCAGGTTCGCGAAGTAGGTGCTAGAAGAGGTACAAGGTATACTCCGTTCCCGGAGGAACTCCCGGGTCATTCCATCCGTAATATTCGGGAGTCCGAATATGCTCTCGCCTTTTTTTCACCTCGTATGCATGTACGTACGCGTCTTTGTAGATGGGAAGCCCAGAGCCATCGAAGACTCCGGAATCTCTCCTGAAAAAAAAAACGAAAAAAAAATCAAAAAGTTGGGGAAAAATAAATGAATAAAAAAAAACGTATCTTTCATATTTTTCTTTTTCTTTTTTTTCTTCCTTCATTTTCATCTTCCCGGTATCCCGTCTGTAAAATATATTCTTCGTTCCCGTCGGCCGCGGGCGCAGAACTGTAGAGACGATTTTTTTTACTGCGTGGACGTTTTTAAAGATGTGACAAAAAAAAAAACGAAGAGAAATACGAAAAATACACAAGAAGATAGAACGAGACGAAGAAGAAGTGGGATTGATTGATTGATTGATTAGTGAAAAAAAAATAGAAATTAAATTGACGCGTGTAGCAAAAAATTTGAAAAAAAAATGTAAAAAGAATGAGTCACCCTGTACCCTAAGTGAGTCCCTTTTGAAACATGTAACATAGTATATATATACACACCTATATAATATAATATAATATAATAATGTAATATAATATAATAAAAGAAAAAAAAGAGAGAAAAAGGAAAAAAAAAAGGCGTGTGCAGATCGTGACGGTAGATTTTGTCCCTGATCTAAAATCTGTATCCAAAAAGGAAGAAAAAGGTGGTATATGTATAGAGGAGGTACTGAACTGTACAATAGTTGAAACCAGACTCCCATTAAACCAAGACTCTTTGTGAGTACACCCTGCCTCATTGTACAACCATTACTGTCATCGTAGCTGTTATTATTATTATTATTGTAATTGTGACAAATATGTGCGTGTGTGTGCGCGCATATGCGTGCCTAGGTAAAGACCCGAGGTGTGTAAGTATGAGTTTCTTTTTATTTTTATTTTTATTCTTATTCTTATTTCATTTTATTTTATTTTATTTCATTTCATTGTGTATCTGGGTATGGCGGTGTGTGTTGGGTGAACGAGTGTATGCCACGGTGTGTTGCGAGGGAAGAAAAATTCGTGTGACACCTGGTTTGTGGCGGGATTTTATAGAATTAGAATTCGGAAATTGTACCACTGGCGGTCGAGGAGGATTTTGCGATCATCGTGATCGGGAGGAAGAAAAGAGTCGGAAGTGATTTTCGTCGACCAAAAATGTAGTTTTTTTTTATTCGAATTATCGCGAAATTTGGAGAACGAAGAACGTATTGTTTTTTTTTTTTGTAACTTTTCGCAGCAGAAAATGGTTTGGAAAATATTTCAACACTCGGAGAACGAAGAATGCATCTTTTTTCCACCCAAAATCGATTCTGAATGATCGAGGAATTCGAAGAACGAAAAGTTGAAAGGAAAAAACGTATTTTTTGCGACCGAAACCGTTTTGGAATTATTCAAATACAGGGAAAAACGGAAAATTAGAAGTAAAAACGTATGTTTTTGTTTTTGTTTGAGGCAAAAGACGATTCGAAATGGTCGAGGAATTTGGAAGACAAAAAATTAGAACGAGGGACATCTTCGTTCGCTCCTAGAAACGTTTTGAAGCGGTTTAAAAACGTGAATGACAAAAACGTGAGACCAAAAACAGTTTTTTCGGTTCAAAAACCGATCTGAAGGTACCGAGGAATTTGGAAAACGACGAGTGAGAACGAGGGACATCTTCATTCGCTCCCAGAAACCTTTCGGAGCTGTTTAAAAACGCGAATGACAAAAAAGTGAGACCGAAAAACAGTTTTTCCGGTCCAAAAACCGATCTGAAGTGACGGAGAAATTTGGAAAACGACGAGTGAGAACGAGGAGCATCTTTATCGACTCCCAGAAACGTTTTGAAGCGGTTTAAAAACGCGAATGACAAAAAAGTGAGACCGAAAAACAGTTCTTGCGGTCCAAAAACCGATACAACTGTTCAAAACGATTGGAAAAACGTGTTGAGATGATTGAAAAACACGAAGTATCAAAAATAAGAGCTGAGAACGTATTTTCTCGGTTCAAAAACCGTTTCGAAAATGATCCGGATACTCGAAAGACGAGAAAACGAAAAAGAAAAAACCGTGAGCTTTTCGTCACCCTAATTCGTGATATACTAACGGGGAAAGAGGAGGAGCCCCTTATTTGAAAAGAGTGGTGTGTAATAGGGTCGAGAACCCCATAGAATCTAATTCAATATGGCGGAGTCAATTGAACGAGAACACTTCTAGTTTTCCTTTATCCCATATACGTTTGGCATATACTCTTCTAATACTTGTAACTCTCGGGCGTTAGATCCGATCTTTTGCCACTACGGATATAGAGGGTCGAGTTTTACCCTATGCGAACAACCCCGTGGCAATGGAGATACAATCGACTTGTGAAATGGAATCGATTTGCTTTTGGAACCCTCTTTCCACTTCTGAACGCGATTTTTGAACACAGAAATGGACTCTGTACACCCATCTCCGAGTTTCTGGGTCTCTAAATCGCTAAACGATCTCCAAAGATCATTTTCCATAGTCGTACGACCCCGGGGGATAATCATAAGTCGAAATATTCGGCGGAACGTGCGTAGCGCTTCCCGAAGCTACGTACCTACTTCGCGCACATTTTTCACACTCGCGGATTAAAACGGCGATATCTGGACTCAGAGTGGGCCGATTCCAACGATCTTGGAACCAAAGGACGCGGAAATCATCGGCGCAGATTTTGGGAAAAATTTTTTGAAAATCGCTTGAAAAATGGCGGCGGTATAACGCTTTTTGTAGTTTTTCATTCCGTCCTCGATTTATCCGGTTTCGATTAGATCGTTATTTCTCTCTTTGCACAGAGTGGAAGATCCTTCCTTCTCTGGTCGTTACGTTCCTTACAAGAATTCGCTGCGAAGAGGCTATGGGTATAGCTCGTTCGAAAAAAGAAAACAGAAAAAAAAAAAAGAAAGTCACTTGTTAGCGGGAATGACTGTCCAGTTTTTCAAGTGGACGATGGATCCTCGTTGGTATATATATTAAAATATAAGTATATACCTTCGGCAGCCAGCCACCGTTCTATCTCTTATTTATTCTTTAGAACGGTAGCCAAGTCTCGGTTACATTCTGTATACTTCTTGCCTATACGTATACGTATATATATACAAATAAACAAACTCCTGCCAATTATAAACCAGAACTCTGACTGACTGACTGATTCGATAAAACTGAAATTAAAGATCCGATTCTTTCGCGAATTTTTTCCTCCATTCATCGAGTCGTCGCGAGTGTTGCGTATTTTTTTCAAATTTTTATCCCTCCCGGATCTCGAGATATGATTTTTCGAACGAAGAACGATTTCGAGAAAGGGCGAAACGAAATTTAGATCTGTAGATTGATTTTCGAATTTTTTTACTAAAATATTAACGAATTTCGAACCAGTATATTCACGGCTGAGTATATATAGATCGCAACTGTTTCAAGTGGCAGTTATATGGGGTGGCATACGAAAATTTGACTACCCTTAACACAGCGACACGTAGAAGTCGGAACCACTCGAGAACTCATTGACTTTGTTCATTGATTTTACGTCAATCTAGTCACAGTCAGGAACCCCTTGGTTATATACATGTACGGACGTATAGATATACGTGAACGGGCGAAGGGGCTGCAGGAGAGAAACTTCTCTCTCTTCTCTCCATGATGCGTTTATCCTAAACGACTAAAGCGACAGTACTAAAGGAGTTTCGGGGGACGCCTCCCTCCGTGCCGGGGGCTTGCTCCCTCCCACTGAAGAGAAATACGCATAGAATAGAGAAATGATCCCCCCGAACCCGGAGAGGAGAGAAGAGCGAGTTGGTGACTCGCATTAGGGACACATGGCCGAATGACAAAGGACCTTATCCCTTATACTAGACAGAGAAGAGGAAATTTTCGGATCTACCCTCAGGGATATTTGACTACACATATACAGGGCGGCGCAGATTCAGCCGAAATTCGGGGGCAGGATTCCCCGTCGAATTCCAAGCCTAAATTTCCTTTACCAAAAATTCGTGGGACCGATAGTTTCCGAGCTACGAAAGATCTCAGTCGACCAGTCGCGGAACTCATAGGTGGCGCGGAGAGCGAGTTGCGCAGTGCCCCGTCTGCGCGACCTACACGCTCCGCGATTGGCCGACTAAGACCTTCCGTATCTCGGAAACTATCGGTCCCACGAATTTTCGGCAAAGGAAATTTCGTCTTGGATTCTCGCGGGGAATCTACCCTCGAAGTTTGGACCGCCGGAATTGAACCACCCTGTACAGACACGTATACATGGGTTTGGGGTGTAGCGAGTCGACGATAAGGGTCGCGCGTGGATGGATATAGATAGATGGATGGGGGCTGGGTGAAGGGCGGATTTTAGTTCAGACCCTCCGCAACCCAGCGTGCCTATATACCTACGTGTTTCCATGTGACTGACTGCGACGCCATTTTAGAACGGCTATTGTCACACGGCTGTACTTCCCTCGTCCAGACGTCCCGATTTTTTTAATTTACCAAATTCGACCGGTACATTTTTTCGCAAAAATAAAAAACAAAAATTCGGAACGATCGAAGAACGCGGAGAGTCGAAAACTGGACTCGTTATCCCGGAGTCTCCGTAATCCGTCCGACGGACTCGGCTGGTTTATATCCCGGCTAAAAGCGCATTTGGGTAAAACCCCGAGAAATGAAGACGATCTCGTAGATTCCGGGGTCCCATTTAGTCACGGAGTGGAAAACATCGCCTCGTTCTCGTCTCGTTCCCACCAGGTCCCTGCTAGCCGGGGATTGGGGGATTATTAGCCCCTTGTTAACGTCAGCGGGATTATATCGACCGCGAAAAGTTAATCAGGTGAAATTTTCACCCGCGCCTATACCCGTATATTCGGCCGTCTGTGTGGACGCCGGTTTTAGCTGCCTGTCGAGGTCTCGGATTTCCGGAATTCGATATCTTCGCCTCTCTTCTCACGTACCTCCTCACGGCTCTCACGTCGCGTCGGGACTAAATGCTCGCACCCAAACGATTTAAAGAGTCGGAAGTTTCTCCTCCCCTTTCCGATCGCAGGTTTTCCCGAATTAGAAAAAAGAGTCTTCGTGTCTTCGTCCGACAATCTCGAGAAAGAGAAAAGGAAAAAAGCGAGAAATCATCCGAGAACCGAGGGAAAGGAAGAAACATCGGGGAGACAGTAATCCGATTGCAGGAGATGACAAGGCGTCTCTTTCGTACTAGTTCTGCTCGGTTCTCCGTCTAGTTAATTGTATAAAATTACGGGGGCTTTGTACAGGCTGTATAAGTTGAGAATCTATTTCATGTAACGCACTGCGTACGGAATTATGTGGAAAAGGTATAACGAAGTGTGATTTCCGACGAGAAGAGAAATACGGAAAGTTGGTACGGAGCTATTTCTCTCGAGGAAATAATCGGGGAATAAAAAGGACGGTTTTCGTTATTTTAGTCTTCATAATTCGTCGAAAGAATGATCATTTCGTGTACCAGCTGCGGAGGTCCTTTGGAATGAGAAAATCCTCGAAGAAACTCAATTCGTTGGGTGGATCCGTTGAATCTTGAATTAAACGCGGTAGAAAAGATGAGATATTTTCTTCGAATCGTTATTACTCGGCCGGGACTGGAGATAAAAATATTTCCGAGGTACCGTTTTACAGGGAATTGAATTCCCCGCAAAAAATGTCCCTAGAGTTATTTTCGTGAAGTCTATGGTTTAGCCGTGAGCAGCGTTTGAAGGAAACTACTTCCATCGCTCGTAACTCGTAAACCGTTCGATTTAGGGACTCGGTTCTAGACGTTTTTTGCGGACAATTCAATTTCCAATAAGATCCCGATTCGAGAAATTATTTTCCCGTCGATCCCGCGGAGTTATACCGATTCGAAAAAATAAGAAACGCATTCACCTCGTTCAAACGCGAGAACCTAACGATCCTTTCATCCACCTCGCAAAATGCGTTTAGTTTCGAAGATAAAACAGATTCCCCTGAAAACCGGACAAACCGATATTCGTATCTGGTAATTATCTCTCGCACGAAAGTGTGCTTGTTTGTTTGTTTGTCTGTCTGTGTAACGATGCGTTGCAGCTGGGATTGTATAATGGCTAGGGAAAGGCGCCAGACGATGATCGGCTCGTCTCGATATTATATTTTTTTTTCCAAAACGACCGTATCTGACCACCTAGCTATCCTTTTTAACGCTTTTGTTTCCCTCTTTCTGTCTGTCCGGTTTTTTTTGTTTTGTTTCGTTTCGGTTTCCTTCTTTTTTGTTTTTTTTTTGTTTTTTTCTCTTGTGTTTCTCACTAACCACATACTGTCGGAGCTGGAAGTCGAGTGATGACAGACAAATGACCGGGAGTCAAAACAAAATTTGAAACAGTCCGGCTGTGTATAGAAATAGAAGTATTTTAAAGAGTTTAGACAGCTCGTATAACGGCACCAAGAAAATTATATATTTCGATACACGATAAGCAAGCGGAGAGAGTAAAACAAGAAGAAAAACAAAAAAGCGGAATAAAATAGGCGAGGGAAGATTGAAATTCGAAATTGTTCAAAAGACGAGAGAAAAAAAAGAAGAGACAAAAAACAACGAAAATAATCAAAGAAAAGAAAGGCTTACGACACCATCGAAAAGCGGTCGTAGGAAGGAAAACGAAAAATTTGTAAAAAGAAAGAAAAAAAAATGAAAAATAATAAATAAACGATCGAAATTTTGAGTTTTTATTACCTAGATGTAAAGTACATAGAAAAAATGTATGAGGTATATACGGGTTGAAAAAGTGAGCAGCCGTTGTCACGTAGCGAGAGAATTTAATGCATCAAAATCGTTGCTTCTCGTTCAACGACGGTACGGTAGGAATATATATAGATATGCGGTACAGTATAGCCCGTATAGCGCGGTAAGAAAGAAGTAGCCTCCCGGCAGGCCTCATCCCCACCCCCCGATCTCGGAGTTACAGTAGCAGTCAGTCGTCAGTTGCGCTTAGATCCATCTCGACATTCATTTGTTCTCATATTGCTCCGGCGTCCGTAGCGAGGAGAGGAGAGGGGGAAGGGGGAGGAAGGCACCAGTCAGAGGCTTTATAGATACAGAACGAGACCCGTAACGAAATGAAACGAAACGTAACGAAACGAAACGAAACGAAATGAAACGGTAACGTCTTTTGTTTCCCTTCGGAAAACGTCCGTGTATAGTATAAATCCCCCCCCTCCCCGCTTCGCCCCTCTTTTCATTCATTGGATGTCTCGTTCGAGGAACAGCCATGACAGTATTTTACCTCGAGGAACGAATATCCTGCCAATACGATCCAGGGTGGGGCGTTTCTGGGCGGGGATTCGTGCCTCGTTTAAATTCGGCCGGAATCGACTCCCGGTATTGTTATTATTACTGTTATCCCCGATTTTTCCCCGCTTTTCCCCGTCGACCCCCCCCCCCCCCCCCAACCCCCGCCGGATAGACAAACATCGTTATTTTACACCCCGATGGTAACTCTAGCCTCTTTCATACGCGGTTCAACCCATCCGACAACAGATGGCGCGCCGCGTCTCCAACTTTCTCGCAACAAGGTGCGCGCGCACGCGACTCTACCTCTCCCTCTTTTTCTATCTCCGTCGCCGTCCGTGGATCGATTATATTCTTCCCCGTATTCTCTGTTATATTCGTTCAATATCCGCGTCGTGTTTTTTTTTTCTGCTTTCTCCATTTTTTTTTTTTTTCTTTGCTTTTCCGCGCCATTATTTTCTCACTCTCTTCCCTCTCCTCTCCTTCGAATCCGTGATCCGCGGTGTAACCTACGAATAAGTAAATAAATTGAAAAAAAATAAATAAAAATAAAGAAACGAAAAGAAATGAAAAATAAAGAAAATGGCGAATAAATTCCAAAAAAGTAAAAAAACGATTCCTTTTCTTCTCGGTTCCTCTTCGTTTTGTTGTTTGTTTTTTTTTCTTTTTTTTCTCCGTCGATTTTCACACGTCGGAGGGTGTCGCCGCCTACCGGTTCGTGTCCGAAGCTTAGCGTGTAGAAAAAGGAAAGAAAAAAAAATTACGAGGACAGTTTTGAGGACGGTGTACGCGAGACGACGACGAGTCGTATATAAATTAGTGGAGTTTGACCGTCGCGGTCGGTAACGCAGAGGCCCGTGTTATCGACCGTGCGTTTCATAGCTCGTAGATCGTATAGATCGTGTAGATCGTAGCTTCGTAGCTTCGTAGCCTCGTAGCTCGAGCTCTTGGTAAAGGTCAGGGGTTTTAATATCCTGGACACCCACGTGCATCAGTTATAGGCAGCGATAATTCGAATTAATCAGCGCTAATTGGCGCGAGCCTTGAATACGTCTAACACATGTATATGTATATTACGTATGTGTATAATATACGCATTACACGGTACTGTGTTCAATCCAGCGATTAATAAATTTCAATCCTTTTTTGTCCTCGAATAGGTCAGTCTTTTCGAATCCCAAAATTTTTTCGCGATATATCCCTAAAATCGTGGATTTTCAATTTTTTTTTTGGTTTTTTTCGAGTGAACCCGAAATTCGAGTTTCACCTCGTGCGGATCAAAACCGCGATATCTCTGGGGGTAATTTTTTTTCAAATTTTTTCCTTTTTTGCAAATCTTCGATTCCTTTTCTTACCACGGAATTCCTCTTTCCGATATTAGGAAAGGTACTGTACTGCTGCGGCTTATCTTATGTATTAGAGTGTCTAAAAAAAACCGACTATTTTTATTTTTTCGAGGAACATTGCAAAATCGTCAGAGTATCCGTAGAAAAAGACCCTGTGAAAATTAGAGCTCTCAATATTGATATTTAGAGGTAGCGATTCGTAATTTTCTATTTTCCATCTAAATAACATGGGAAATTTTTTTTTCAAACTTTGGCATTTTTTACCTCGATAACGAATCATTTTACAAGTATGGCAAAGAGACGTTGTTATAGGAAATTTAATGCTCTACAAAATAGGTCTGAACGACGATTTGCGTAAGTCAAGCCGTTTCAGAGATATCGAGCCTCAAACTTCGGCCTGTTTGAAACGATATCTTCGAAACGGCTTGACTTACGCAAATCGTCATTCAGACCTTTTTTGTAGAGCATTAAATTTCCTGTAACAACGTCCTTTCGTCATACTTGTAAAGTGATTCGTTATTGAGGTAAAAAATTCCAAAGTTTGAAAAAAAAATTTCATTTACATAAATTTCAAAATATTAATATTAAGAGCTCTAATTTTCACAGGGTCTTTTTCTAGGGATGCTCTGACGATTTTTCAATGCTCTTCGAAAAAATAAAAATAGTCGGTTTTTTTGAGACACTCTATTATGTATATTTGTATGCATATATATATTTGGCATTAATTATCTTTTTTCGAGTCAAGTCTGCGGGTTCTGTCTGCTGTTCTTGAAAAGGTGTTAGATTATGGTCGGTCCTTTTCAGCTCGTTGTCGCATAAACATATCATTGCATGTGCTAAAGCGAAACATTTATCTAACCATTTACGTTAGTTCGGGGTAGGAATGAATCGCGCTTCGTTTGTAATACCCTGCGTGGCGAGGGCCAAGACAGTTGTGAGCTACGGTGATGACACTAAACCGCAAGACTCTGAACGAACGAACGAACGGAGACGACGGTAAAATAAAGAAAAAAAGAAGAAAAGAAAGGGAGAAAAAAAAAGCGAAATGAAAATGATTGGAAAAAAAAAGAAAAAAATATTCGCAGAGGAAACGAAGAGTAGGGGGACTGGATTGGAGTTCCGAAAGGTCCGAACTCCGACAGTCCGGATCCCCGGAGGCTCGAGAAACCGAAAATTTAGGTGAAAAACGTTTCATTCGGGACATGGATTTGATAGATTTTATAGAAACGTGGACGGGATTTGACGAGGACTCGAATCCGTTCGTAATTCTTGACGGGGTTGGTATTAAACCCCCGAGTCTTATCAGAAAAAGAAGAAGACAAGGAGAATAGTAATAACGAAAGTATTAAGGCGAAGGGAAGAAAAGGAAAGGCGAAAGCTTGAGTTTCCTCCGAATGTTACTCGCAGGGGTGTAGCAGCCCTACAGAGGCGTTGGGTTCGGGAGTCCCGAGCATCAGGAATGGGCGTTGTAAGGGTGGGTGTCGAATTTAAATAATCTTGGCGAGGCAGAGTTTCCCAGGGAGAAACGAGCCCTACTACTATACCGGTAGACGAGCCGGGAGAAAATAAAGAAGGGAAGGAGAAGACGGGAAGAAAGAGGGAAATAAATAAATTGAGAAAGCGACTACATTTCGACTACCCAATGCGCCTTGCTCGGGAGCTGCCAGTTTTATATATAAGGGCGTACGGCTCGCACCCTGTAATCTTTCGCCACGTGCTTCCTGCTCCCGCTCTACCGCCGCTGTTGCAGAGTCGCGTTAAACCGATGGGGTGCAAAAACGAGGATCCTCCTCTCCCATGCGATTTTTCCCAAAGCCCTGTCTTTCGCGAGGCACAAACTTTTCGAATTCGGAACGAGCCGGTCGAAAACCCCGAGGAACAAGGCGGGCTTTCGTACCACTTGTTTCTGGCCAGGTTGAGAGATTAGTACATATCCGTCTAGATGTACGTACGATATGTACGCAGTCATACAGACGACGACGTGCTGCTGATTGGGCGATATGCTCCTACAATGAAAGACATTGTAGTCGATTTTTAGAGACTCACGATAGTATTTGGTAGATATACCGCACACGTGCCTGGTGCGTTGCGGCCCGATTCACCTCTCGACGTTTGTTACAACGTCGAAACTCTCCGCTTGCGCGTGTGAGCTACAGATTTCTTTCGTCATTACGTAATCGAAGAATTCGTCAAAACTGACTCGGATCCCGAGGGCGGATTCCGCGCGAAATTCCGAGGCGAAATTTCCTTTACCAAAAATTCGTAGGTCGAACCGTTTCCGAGCTACGCGAGATCTTAGTCGACCAATCGCGGAACTCATAGGTGGCGCGGAGAGCGAGTTGCGCAGTGCCCCGTCTGCGCGACCTACACGCTCCGCGATTGGTCAACTGAGATCTTCCGTATCTCGGAAACTATCGGTCTCTCGAATTTTCGGCAAAGGAAATTTAGTCTTGGATTCTCGCGGGGAATCTACCCTCGAAATATGGCTGGCTCAACCCGAATCACCCGGTATATTCGCTTTTGTTTATAATATAGTAATAAACGAGTCAGTCAAAGCCTCCCTCTCTCTTTCCCTGGCACCTTTGAGCTTTGATCTCGACTTCACCCATTCCACCTCTTGACTGCTCACTCCTCGCTCTCCTCTCCTCTTCGTATACGAATACGCATCCTGGACTCTTCCGAGCTCGCCACAGCTGATAGAGTCGTCAGTGACGTCCTCAGCCCGGGATCGGGACGACAGATAATGTTTTATTATAATATCAAACTCGTCTTCGTACGTCTGATCCCTCCCAATACCAATGGCTATCCTTACGCTTATGGCTATGCTCATGCTATGCAGTATGCAGTATGCTATGCCTTAGTGTCCTGTTGAACAGCAGGGATCCGGACTGTAGACTATGATCGATTTGACGCGCGGCAAACTTGGCGCGTCATGAAACAGTCCCTAACCTAACCTAAACATTTCACTCACTTCACTCTCTTTTTTTTCTCCTTTCTTTTTTTCATTCCTTTTCAATTCTCCTCTTCCCTTCTCTCATTCCCCGTCGTATTTCCCGCTTTCTAGCATATTTCTACAATTTTTTTTACACCGAAAGAAGAGGAAGCAAATTTTCTAATGTCGTCCATGACACGTCCATGAGTGCATAGGACGTCCGTAAGACGTTGGATATTCGTTCCCGACGTACTTCGGGGTTTCTAATTTCTCATCCCCTCATTTTCGCTCCCTCTCCCTTTTCCGCCCGCGTTTTCTTTTATAATGGAAACGTGTTGCGCTCGCGTGTTTCAATTATTAATCCAGAGGAATTGTGTATTACCCGAGGTGGTCTAATCCGACCTAATCTAACCTAACCTCTCTCTCTCTCTTTCTCTTTCGAGATTATTATTTTCTTCATCATATACGATATCCGAGATGAGAGAGAGAGAGAAAGATCGTGGACCGAGCGGATGAGAATCACTTCATCATAATCGGTCATCCGGATGGTCATTTTTGCTGCCTTTGCCTCGGCCTCAGCCTCTTCCCATTCCCCATCTCCCCACTCAATTCATATAGATATACCCAGTACCTATATTCCACGGTTTGGACCCCTGCAGCGGTCTCGACGCCCAGATATCTCTCCAGCTAACGAAATATCTCTTTTAGTATCTGCCTACATGTATACACGGTACAATACGCTGTCGCTGACAACCAGAGAGAGACTTTGATATCGGAGATGAATAATAAAACGTCTTCCCTTCTTCTTCTTCTTCCGATACGATTTTTTCTTCGAAATACCAGGGTGCAATTTTTTTCTCTTTCTTTCGTCCGATCACCGGTAATTCGCGAAGAGAGATCGGGAGAGATGCATCCTGGATGTATAATTCAAAGCTCACCCCGTATTTGCCTTTCGAATTTTTAAATTTAGTCCCTCTATGTGCTACCGGCGATGGTAGTGGCCTCGCTTCTCTCCACCCTGGGCTTTATTCACTTCCATATTACCAGCTCGCAGTTTGGTGGATATTCGAGAGTGAGCATGGGCGAGCCTCGACTCGACTCGAGGAGGTCGGAGGCTGGAGGCTGGAGGCTGGAAGCCGGAGGCCTCATTACTAAAGCAAATATCTTATGTAGTCACTGTAGACTGAACACGAGTAGCAGCTATTGAAGAGAAGAGAAGAGGAGAGAAGATGAGATAAGACGAGACGAGATGAGATAGAAACGGGGCTTCGCCGAAGCTGAACCCCGAAGATGATGCAAAGGGATGAAAATAAAGAAAGGAAGAGATTTTTATAGAGCTTGTATTTCATCCGTAATTCCTTCTCCATACAGAAGCCAACACCACCGTCGCGGCATCGCCACCCTTCGAGAGACTCCATCAAATCTTTTGCCAACTTTGAGAAAAGAGAAAGAGAAAGAGAGAGGGGTTAAGGGCAGGAAGAAGGGCTCCCCAATGGGGTGGCAAAATGCGAGGAATTCTTTACACCCCCTTTATGCGCGTGTTGGTATGTAGATGGATACGCTATATTCTATCAGCACACTGCTCTTTTATCGGAGTCGAAAGAATCTGCGAAAGATTCAGCCCGAAATCCGGCATGCGTACGAGAAGAAAGGCGTTTCATACTTCATTTCGCGCTCGGAAATGTGGACCTTGATCCGTTAAGTATCGACAAAACGCTTATTTAACACCAATTTAACACCAAACATCGACTTAACACCGTTTTGAATTGTCTTGGCCTCGTTCAGCCTCGATTCGCAACCATTTTTGCATCATTTTGTCGCATTTTGACACCGATTTAACACCGGATATCGATTTAACACTTTTCGAAATCGGGTGACATTTGTCTAGCGTTGATTTGACCCTGTTTCAGACTTTTCTGAGATCATTTCGAGCTGTTTTAACGACGTTTTGTGCCGATTTAACACCATTTTAACACCTGTCTAGAACTACTTGGTGTTGATTCAAACCCTTCTGGTATTCAATCGGAAGCCATTTTGCGCCATTTTAACACCAATTTAACACCAAACATCGATTTAACACCGTTTTGAATCCTCTCGACCTCGTTCAGCCTCGATTCGCAACCATTTTTGCATCATTTTGTCGCATTTTGACACCGATTTAACACCGCATATCGATTTAACAGTTTTCGAAATCGGGTGACATTTATCTAGCGTTGATTCGACCCTCTTTGAGACTTTTCTGAAATCATTTCGAGCTGTTTGAACGACGTTTTGTGCCGATTTAACACCATTTTAACACCAGTCGTGAATCAAACATTATTTCTATCGGTTTGAAACCGTCGTCTGGTCGTCTAGAACTACTGGGTGTCGATTTAAACCCTTCTGGTATTGAATCGGAAGCTATTTTGCGTCAATTTAACACCAATTTAACACTTGTCATGAATTAAAGATTATTTCCATCGGTTTAAAACCGTCGTTTGATCGCCCAGAACTATTTGGTGTTAACTCAAAGCCGTTTGGCATTAAATCGGAAGCTATTTCGCGTCGATTTAACACCAATTTAACACCTTCCGTAAATAAGAGAAACGAACAAAAATCAGAATTACACTTGTCCGATTATTTCGCGAAGGGTTAATCCCACGGAAAAACCGTAAGAACTTGAAATGTGGGAAACTAAAAGGCGCGTATTTTATGTCCCGCAATATTTCCTCTGGGGTAATCGGTTTCGTAGATAAATCGATGTTTCTACCAAACCGAGTGACTTTCCTGGGTATAATTTCCCGGCAAGCGGGCTCGGGGAAATACCCTTCGGCACAGTTATTTGGGGGTTTGACTGAATCGTCAATTTGTCTAGCATTATCAGTCCGGTAGGTGGGTGGGTAGGTCTAAAGGTTCAAGGTTTCCAAAGGCGCCCAAAACCTTTCCTTCAAAGGCTGGGCGCGCCTCGCTACTCTATCATTCTCATTCTCTGGCCTACAACCAAAGGATTTCGTGTATTTAGGATAACAAGCTGTTCTGACTTCGATTCGTATTCAGGACCCGGAGGACTCCTTTATATTGACATATCGTCGCACGTGATCCAAATACATCCGACATTATATATCTACGAGAGAATTGAATTCATCGAACAAAACCTATGCCTATATCTAACCTTATTCCTCCACCACGCTCCCGTCCCCGTCCCCATCCCCATTCCCGTTCCCGTTCCCGTTCCATCCTATTATACAACGGTAGGACCCACTCCTCTCCGTCTCTTTCTATCTGCTACCGGAGTCCATACAAATCGTTTATAAACCCAAACAAATTGCTCGGAAGACAATCATTCGACGTTCATTTCATTTCATTCCATTCCCTTCCCTTCCCTGCCCTTCCGCATCAAATCACTACTAGTCATTCCTGCTGCCTGTACCGTGTCAGGATCTTCCCCGTGGAAATTTCTACTTCTATGAATTTTTTTTCGCAAATTTCGGAACATTTGTTAGTCAGTTTCACGTGAAAAAATTCGTACACTTTCGTGGTTTTTCGTGAAAAAAAAGAAAGAAAAATTTCGTATACTTTCGAGTTTTTCGTCTGCGAAAAATTCTGGATCCCCGTAGTTTTGTATAAAATAATTTTTCGACTTTAGTGGCTTTTTCCAAAGAGAAGAAAAAAACAAACATTGTAGATATTTTCAGTTTTTTGTACAAAAATACTGAGACTCTTGTAGTTTTTCACTACAAACGTTGTAGACTTTCGTACGAAACTGTAGATTTGTAGTTTTTTTATTTTCTTTTTTTTTTCATGAAAAAAAAACTACAGACTTTCGTAGCTTTCTATAAAAAAATTGTAGATTTTCGTAGCTTTTTATCAGAATTTGTAGATTTTCGTATCTTTCTATAAAAAATTGTAGATTTTCGTAGCTTTTTATAAGAAATTGTAGATTTTCGTAGCTTTTTATAAGAAATTGTAGATTTTCGTAGCTTTTTATAAGAAATTGTAGATTTTCGTATCTTTTTATAAGAAATTGTAGATTTTCGTATCTTTCTACAAAAAATTGTAGATTTTCGTAGCTTTTTATAAGAAATTGTAGGTTTTCGTAGCTTTCTATAAAAAATTGTAGTTTATCGTAGCTTTTTATAACAAATTGTAGATTTTCGTAGCTTTCTATGAAAAAATTGTGGATTTTCGTAGCTTCTTATAAGAAATTGTTGATTTTCGTAGCTTTCTATAAAAAATTGTAGATTTTCGTAGCTTTATATGAAGAATTGTAAGTTTTTCGTATCTTTCTATAAAAAATTGTAGTTTTTCGGAGGTTCTTATAAGAAATTGTAGATTTTCGTAGCTTTCTATAGAAAATTGTAGACTTTCGTAGCTTTTTTTGAGAAATTGTAGATTCTCCCAGCTTTCTATAAAAAAATTGTAGATTTTCGTAGCTTTCTATGAAAATTTGTAGATTTTCGTAACTTTCTATCAAACAAAAAATTGTAGTCCTTCGTAGTTTTCCGTAAAAAGGAAAAAAAAAAAAAAAAAAAAATAGGAAAAAAAAGCAAACAATTGCAGATTTTTGTAGTTAAAAAAAAACCTGAAAATAGGTATATAAGCCGCGCGTTATATGCGTAGGTATATCATGTACACAGTGATAATAAATTCTTTCACGCGATACACGCGTACAGGTATTAATAAAATGAAGAAGAAAAGGATGAAAAAAAAGAAAAAAAAAAAAAAAAAACAGAAAAAGAGAGAGAGAGAAAGAAATAAAAAAAGAATACCTTACCCGAAGATGGATATCCGTTTCAAATATTCACGCCCTTTTACAGCACGTTCAAATTTCTACCTTTTACACGTGTATACGCCAACGTGTGAGGATGAACTGCAGCGGCACATACATACATATGAATATATATATATATATACATATATATAGTAGACTTTATACATGTAGATATAGATATAGATATACATATATACACATCATACACATGTTACCGAATGCTGGTGCTCCTGCTTCTGGTGTTAGTGCGATGGTGGCGGCTTGGTGCTGGTGAATACTGCCTCTGCCTCTGACTCTGGCTCTGGCTCTGGCTCTGGCTGTGCACGAGCTCCGTGAAATGAATGCTTTTAGAAACCCTTTACTAGAGGGCGGACAGTTACTGCTTGGTATAAATATTATACCGAGTCAGGTCTGCTGACCACATGGCATGCAGACAGACATATATATGTATATATACGCGATGCACGATATATCCATTGCCTTTCTCGTATACCGATATGATATCCATATACACACGTAACACGTTCACGATATAATTTCTGAAATTCGAAGAGAAGTTTTGTAGAAATTTTTTTTTTTCAAATTTCCAAAAAAATTCGCGAATTCGCGATACATATTTTTTATTTATTTTTTATTCTCTTCTTTTCTATACACTATAGATTCGATTTATTCGGAGTTGATTGACAGGGTCTCAAGACACGAGATAATTATTGATATAAAATTTAATCTCTCCCCCGAAAAAGATTAAACAGCAAAAAAAAAAATACGAAAATTCATTTCTACCCCAAAACGTAAAATAATATAAAATTTTATCCTAATTAGCCAATTAACTAATAATTCGTACTGTATTCAGTATCGAATAATATCTTTAGTCACTTATAGAAACTTGGAAAAAAATTGTAAAATATTTTTAAAAATTCCTTATTTTCAGCCGAGGTGCGTGGAGACGATTTCTTCTTTTCTTATTTTTTATTTTTCATTTTTATTCTACGATAAAATCTTCGATTTCGAAATCATTTTTTTTTTTCTAATTTTTTTTCAAATTCATTCACGTTTTTCTGTTTTTTGTTTCTCTCCAAAATTTTCAAATCACTCGAATCGCCGATCTTTTTTTCTCCCTCTTCGAATTCTTCAATCAAACTTCGGGAAAATCTTCGCTCCGATTCACGTTTTATACCAAATAATAATAATAACAATAATAATAATAATAATAACAATAATAATAATAATAATAATAATAATAATAATAACAACAATCATAATGATAGCACAATAACTCTAATAATATAACATAATGGACAATAATAAAATTGATATTACTTGTATGCATATAGTATGTGTTAGAATTTTGTTTAATTTAACTCATATATATATATATGTATGTATATATGCATGTATGTATTATACGTGTGTTTGTTTGTGTCCATAATATGACGCGTAACTTCCGCTTCCGTTTCTGCAACGCTGTACATTATGCCTAGCTGATATACGTACATATATGCCTGAGCTCAGCAGCACAGTTCGGTTCAGTTCGTTTCAGTCAAGTTCAGTTCAGCTGTGCCGAAAACACCTCGGAACTAACCATTCTCATATATATGTATATATATATATATATATGTGTATATATTTATATATATATATAGATGTACTTGTACTCGTGTAACTAGTACCACGAGTTTCGTTCTCCAGCACGACGTTTATTCCGCCCCGAAGGCGTGACATGTTTATATCTAGACGTCAACCGCTGTTTCATATTCCATTTAGAAACGCTCGACTCTAATTCTCTCTCTCTCTCTTTCTCTCTCTCTATCCCCGTCCCTTTTCTTTTTTTTATTTTTCTTTTTTTCATTTTCACTTACCCACCTCTTATATTTACCCCAAAACCGTACAATACGCGTCTGTAATCCATGCGTAAAATTTAACGTAATTTACAAAAAATTATATATCATATATACATGCACGCCTTGATTAATCGTTCGGACTCCTGCTAATGGGACACTCTTCCATGTACACATATACACATACGTGTATTCTACACCGACACGTTTGCGGGAAAGCGTCAAAATAATTCATTTGCAGTGAAATATTACCATTCTTTCAGCCTAGTTTTTTTTTTTTATTTTCTTTTCTATTTTTTTTTTTCACTTTTCATGTCCCACCTCTCACGAGACACTTACCGCTAATTGTTAAGCCCATATGTATGTATATAGTGTGTATAGTATAGCTACGATCTATTCGATCTAATTATTACGAAGGTCGTAAACCATCTGCTCATTATAATAGCTATGGTACGAGAAGACAAAAAAAATATTAGAGAAATGAAAAAGAAAAAAAATGAATGAATAAATAAATAAGTAAATAAATAAATGAATAATAATCAACGTCAATGGTTGTGCTTGTGGTTGTTGTTTTTTTTTTGGTTTTTTTTCTTCCAAATCTGGAAAAGATCGAAAAAAAAAAAATTGGCCCGTGAAAATAGACCGGGGTGAGAATCGACGGGGGGAAAAGAAGAAGACAACAAAGATATCTTGAGGAAAAGAAAAAAGGAAAGCGATTTTTGTTTCTTCTCCTTTCAATTTTGTGTGTTTTCAATGTTTTTTTTTTTTTCGTTGGTATTAGGATCGCGAACGCGAATATCTATGCGAAATTTGGAATAAAGTAAGATGAAATCGGGTGAAAGAAAAAATAGATAAATAAAAAATAATAATAATTTGGGACGTAGGAGAGAAATCGAAGGAACTGTTCGGTCAAGGCAGGGAATAATGGATAGAGGAAGGAGTTAGGTGTATATATAATATGTATACGTGTATGTATAAAGTTTCTAGCACGTAAAGGTATATCATTGGCATGCTGGGCGTGGGTAACGGCGTGAAGTTGGCGCCGGCAGCGATAGATACCGCTAATTATCGATCGTAAATAATATTCGAGTCTTAGATATTATATGCTATACGTGTACGTGTACCTGTGTATGTATTTACATGAATGAGAATGTGGATGTGGATGTGGCGGCTCGGATGCACGGCAGCAAAGCACGCGTGATCTCTATCGCGTTGAAATCGCGCGGACGAAAAGTAAGAATGATAAATAATAAAAGACAGAAAGGAAGAACGAAAGAAAAAGAAAAAAAAATCGAGAGGAAGAAGTGGAGGAAGAATTTATTTTACCGCCGCGTTGGTGAAGAAGAAGAATTTTATTGAAGAAAGGAAGTCGGATGATCGAAGATTCATAAAACACTCGAGCCATCGAACACATGATTTTCACTGTACAAAAAAACACCGAGACGATGATAATCAGAGCTTTTCTCAGTTCCCATTTACTCTCAGATTTTTTCCCTCATCATTTCCTACAAATTTATCCACGGATAGATTTTTTTCCAAATCAATCTTCCCCGAATTTTCAACATTTTCACCGATTTGCATCGATTTTCATAAGTTTCCATAAATTTTCATCGATTTTCATACATCTTCTCTAATTTTTCATCGATTTTCATAAATTTCCATGAATTTTCTTTGATTTTCATAAATTTCCATAAATTTTCATCGATTTTCATACATTTTCTCTAAATTTTCATACATTTTCTATAAGTTTTTCTTCGATTTTCATGAATTTCCATATATTTTCATTGATTTTCATACATTTTCTCTAAATTTTCATCGATTTTCATAAATTTTCTATAAATTTCTCATCGACTTTCATAAATTTCCATCAATTTTCATAAATTTTCGTAAATTTTCATTGATTTTCATACATTTTTTCTAAATTTTCAAACATTTTCTATAAGTTTTTCTTCGATTTTCATGAATTTCCATAAATTTTCATCGATTTTCATACATTTACTCGAAATTTTCATCGATTTTCGTACATTTTCTATAAATTTTCGTGAATTTTCATCGATTTTCACGAATTTCCTCCACATTCTCATCGATTTTCAACCAATTTTCATCATTTTTCCATCAATTTTCTTGATTTTCGTAAATTTTCATCAACATTTCCTCGATTTTTTATCCATTTTCATCAAATTTCCTCGAATTTTCCTATCATCAACTTCCCCAATTCATGATCAACTCTTTCCTCACCAATATTTTCACCCAATCTTTCCCCCTTTTTCATTTTTCCTAAAATTGAGAACCAATCATCCCCAAAAATTCAAATCATCGATCGATTTTCGCACGTTTCGTCGTCGTCGTCGTCGTGTCTTTCGTCTCGTAATTCCCGAAGGCAAGTACGCCAAGGTGGGTACACGGTACAACAGAGATCCAGGAAAATTGTCAAGCGCAAATTTACCTACGGAGTTAGATATCGCGTTACCAAACCCACTCTTTGATCTCGCGACACTCACAATTTCCAACGCGTTCGCGATACACCCCTATTTTCTCGGCGCTAGACGAGCCACCCTGATGAGAGGCCTGGGACCCGAGCTACTCGCCTACCTATAATCACAAGGCTCTCCAGCACCACGTCCATCAAGGGCGTAACGTCAAGTTAAACGTTAACGAAAAAAAAGAAGAAGAAAAAAAAGGAAAAAAAAACAAATTTGCTCATTTTTCGAAGTTTTTGTATTCCTTTTTTTCTTTTCACATCTTGCGTAGAATCGAAATCTCGTTCGTCGCACCCGGAGAACTACGCTCGTTATTTTTTTCATCCCTCGTACGAAGAAAATCCAAAAAGTGACGATTGATTTTTTTCTTTTTTCTCTTCGATCTTTCTTCCTTTTTCTTTTTTCAATATCTCAATATCGTGGATAGGAAAATAGATTAATTTTCTCGGGATTGATCACCCGTAGGCTAGGGATAGGCTATGGGAGGAGGCTGTGAGATACCTCCAACCCCATCTATTCATCCGACACGTACCAATCTCTATATATATACATAAATACATGTGTGCAGTATATGGCAAGATAGTGGAGAAAAGCCTTACCGCAAATACAATAACCCTTTGTTTGTTTCATTCTTCTTGATGCCTTCGCCTACTCTTTGGAGTATGTAGTTCGTGATTCAAACAATCTAGACATCCTGGTAAACACTTGGAGCGGTTTTTCGGCCTCCGGCGATTCTCCCCTGTTTTCCCCGTTTCTCGTTTCTAGTCTCTGGTTTCTATTTCGGAAATAGAAAACGCGTATGACGAGATTATTTTCGAAGATTAGTGTTTCGAGGATTCGGATAAAGAGCATATGAGGCATCGTTCGTCGACTGGGCCACTTTTTTTTCACCCTCTCCAATTCTTTTTCAAAATGTGATTTTTTTTAGATTTTTTTAGGCGTCCGTTCGGGATTTCCGATTTTTCATTACGAACACTGTATCTCAAAAAATATTCATCGAACATAAAAAAAAACATGAGGATAAAAACTTTTTTATTTTTTCCGCTTTATCGAAGAAAATTAAAACCACAATTTTTCTGCATTGAGAAAATCGAAATTTGGAGAGTGAAATTTTTCGAAACTAATAACACACTTTCGATTTCGGTAGAAATTTTACAGGATGTCTGTCATTGGGTAAAGAGTCTGCGAAAAAATTTTCAGAATGGTACCTGCGATGGTTACGATGAAAAAAAATAAAAACCCTGCGAAATCTTGTAACCGCATATATTATGAGATCTCGCAGGGTTTTTATTTTTTTTCATCGTAACCATCGCAGGTACCATTCTGAAAATTTTTTCGCAGACTCTTTACCCAATGACAGACCTCCTGTAAAATTTGTACCGGAATCGAAAGTGTGTTATTAGTTTCAAAAAATTTTATTCTCATTTTTTTGCCAAATTTCAATTTTCGCGATGCAGAAAAATTGTGATTCCGATTTTCTTTCATAAAGCGGAAGAAATAAAAAAGTTTCTATTCCTATGTTTCTTTTTGTTTGAATAATATTTTTTGAGATACAATGTTCGTAATGAAAAATCGAAAATCCTAAACGGTCGCCTAAAAAAATCTAAAAAAAATCACAGACGTTCCTTTTGACTAATATTTCAAACTGGCAGATTTTGAAAAAAATTGTATACGGTGAAAAAAAAGTGGCCCAGTGATGAAGAATGCCTCATATATACATACTCGAATTTTTTTATTTTTTTTTCTATCCAATTTCCAACTAGTTTTATCCTTTTTTTCAAATTTTTTTCCTTTCTCTAATTTTTCCTCTCTTTTCCCTTAATTTTCTCGAGCATTCAGAGTTACTCGGTGAGAAAGTATATCTATATATACACGCAAGTGGAAATAGGGTGGAGAACAAAGTCCCAGAAGAAGTGCGTTGACGTTGTTCAAACACTTCGTCGGATTGCCCGATCCTTGTCTTGCGAATCCTTCGGACTCGGTCGAAAAATCTTCGCGATTGACTTTGGCGCGAAGATCATCGGTGAAGGGTATTTAATCTTCTCTCCGTTTTTTTTTTTTTTTTTTTTTTTGGAAACCGAGTGAAGTAAAAAAAAAAAAAAAAGAAACGGAAATGAAAAAAAAACATTCTTTTTATCAAAAAATCGTGGAATTATTTTCTTCCTTTCTTCTTTTCTTTTTTTCTTCTTCTTCACAGTCGATAAATTTAATTCTTGTATTTTCCTCGGTTCGAAGAGAGGAACGAAAAGAAAAAGAAAGTAAAAGAGAAAAAAAAAACGGTTCGAAGAGAAAGAAGACGTTAGACGAGGAGGCTAGTAGGAGGTAAGCAATTAAGTTTGAAGTGTTTCCTGCAAGGTGTGACTGCGGCAGTAGCAGCAGCAGCGGCAGCAACGGCAGCAGCAGAAGGGGCGAAGGAACTCGACTGCTACTGCATTTACTGTTGGAGCAAACTACTACAAACGAAGTGAAGAGGGAGAGAGAAATAAAAATAAAAGAAAAAAAATCAAAAGAAAAAAAAAATAAAGTGAAATGAAAAGGAAGAAAAAAGTAAAATAAGACACATAAAACGTTAATAAAAGCTAGGCGCTAACCACCTGACTACTTCTTCCTCATCGTTTCTTGGCTGTAAAACGATGAACAGTAGCTGCGCGCACCTATCGACCGTTAAATCATCGTTATTATATTTAATTTTTATTCGAAAAGGATGAAGGAGTCTCGGGATCGAACCCGTTTAAAATACGACACCTATGTAATTAATCCGATTATCATCGACTCGTTATCAATTTATCGCCGTAAATATTGGTCGGAGGAAAAAAAAGTTCGGATAAAAGTCGGAGGACTTTCTAAGACGGTCGTTTTGTGTTCTACACATTTTTACGTCAGATGTGTAACTCGCGGTCTGCGCGCTCCGGAACACGAGTACATCGATTATCCTCTCTTCCAGATTTGATTGCGCACATATTTTTCAATTTATTGCCGCGAATGGGAATCCTACGAAAAAATGTCTCCTACAAAAGTTGCGCGTGATTCGAAGACGGTCGTTTTATGTCTGATGAATTTTTCTGTCGGATGTGCGGTTCGCCGTCTAGACGCTCCGGAACGCGTGTGTGTCGTTTACCCTCTCTCCAGATTTGATTGCGTACACACTTTTCCATTTATCTTCGCGGGTATGAACCCTACGAAAAAATGTCTCCTACAAAACTTGCGCGTGATTCAAAGACGCTCGTTTTATGTCCCATGAATTTTTCTGTCGGATGTGCGGTTCGCCGTCTAGACGCTCCGGAACGCGTGTGCGTCGTTTACCCTCTCTCCAGTTTTCGTTTCGGACACTTTTCCATTTATCTCCGCGGATATGAACCCTACGAAAAAATGTCTCCTACAAAAGTTGCGCGTGTTTGAAAGACGGTCGTTTCATATTCTACAAATTTTTCTCCACGACGTCTCGTTCGAGCTGTAGACGACTTGGAGTATGAAAAAAAAATTCGTTTCTCTCGAACGATCTCCACGTTCGTTCCTTCGCCTGGCTCTGTCCGTCCCATCGTGTAGTTTGTGTACCTATCTAATACTCGTGAGAGTTATTCGACTAGTAACTAAAAAGAAACATAGTGACGGGACAAAACCGACGTCACCGTGCCTCGTGCCTCGTCACGATGAAACGACAAAACATTAAAACGCGTCGGTTGATGGGATGGTAGCCATTTTGAAGTGACGTTAATTTTTTTTCGGCGGACAAAAATTTCAGGGTGTCTCTGTATTTTCTATTTTTTTCGCTTCTCTCGGAATCGGAAGAAAAAAAAAAAAACTTATAGAAAAACCAATTAATCAATTTGTCAATCAACGAATTAATTCAGAAGAAAAAAAAAGAAAAATAAATAAAAAAGAAGGAACGAAGGAGGAAAAGTTTGAAATAAAGTAAAGACGGAATTGAATTAAAATCCGTCACGTCACGTTCCCTGTCGGTTAAATCCGAATTAATTAAGCTGTTTGAGTTGCCCTCGTCGAGTAGCTCTTTTGTCTGCGTTTTTTCCCTTTTTTTTCCTTTATCCGTATCTGACAAGACTGGCTATATTTTTTTATTTTTTATTTCTTTTTTTTGGATTTTTTATATGTATATAATACAACCCAATCGATCAGCAGATAATCAGAGAAAAAGAAAATGTAAATTCGAATTATTTGTCGAGTTGACGGACGAGAAAAATTTTATACGTTCCGAGCCGTTTACTGGTCGAACCGGACGTCTTGGAGAAAATTTTGCGGAATATGAAATGACCGTCTTTGAAAAACCCGCAATTTTCGTAGTAAGGATTTTTTTCGTCCGATTCCTATTTCCGGAGATAAATGGAAAAGTTTGCGGAACGAAAAACTGGAGGAGGGACAAATGTTATACTCGTCTTCTGGAGCGTCTAGACGGCGAACCGCACGTCTGACGGAAAATTTTTTGGAATATAAAACGACCGTCTTCGATATACCCGCAACTTTTGTAGGAAACTTTTTTTCGTAGGATTTCCATTTGCTGAGATAAACGGAAAAGTGTCCGAGAATAAAATTCCTTTTTATTTCAAACTCAACGTCATCCAACGCTAATAATATATTCATCATTGAAATTTGACGAGGTTTGAATAGCAGCGGCTATTACAAGGCTGTAAAAACATTTTTTTGAAGTGGCTAGCGACCGGAAAAAAAACAAAAAATAACGGGAAGGGTTGAAGACCCTGCGGTCCGTAAAACTGGTCCATCCGCATCTCTGTACGCTTCTCTCTTCCTCCTCCTCGCTCCCTAACACAGAGGTATTCCATACACCCTAAAAAATCTGTCGAATATAATAATTGGTGTCAAAGATCGTCACTTCTTTTCTGTTTCTTTTTTTAAAATCGTTTCGGATCTGGTTTCGATGTTTCGACAGCTTGCCGTCCAGCATCCCTTGAAATCCAGTCGACCGATGGACCAGTTTTGTTAAATCGTCATTACCACTGTATAAATATAATAACTACGTCCGTCCGTTTTCGATTTAGGGTTCATTCGCGATACGAGGGGGCGATTGTAACCGGTTCGAAAAAAAATGAACAAAATAATTCGTAACTTTTTCCCTATCCGAGATAAACGGATGAAATTTGGATCCGAACTTCGCTACGTCGCGATCGATTTTTGGGAATTAATTCAGAATTTTTTGAAACTCGACGTACCCAATGGCGGCCATTTTTTATCCTCAGACCTTTTTTCAACGGGATGATGGATTCGGTTTACGTCGATTAATTCCGTCTTATAGTTTCTTTGATTAATGATACGACCGTGGTTACGCAAGTCGACGAGAGAGGAAAGGAGAAGAATAAATATCAGAGATCGATCTTTGTGCAGGTAGATTTAGAAAAATATACGTTAACGATACGAGGATCTAAATACAGCCGCTAGAGTCATACGCCAGGCAGTGTTTGCGGTCACGAACGTATGAGACATTGAAATGAAATGGAATGGATTGAAGTGGCTCGTTTTTCAGCCACCTCAAAAATGGTTCTTGTAGCGATAATAACGTAACGAGGAGAACGAAGAAGAAGACTTGATACATAAAATTTGAAAGAAGTGTGAAGTCACTCTACGAGACAGTAGGAGAAGACCCAAAGACCCAGAGACTCGAAAAAAAATAAAAAATATAAAAAAAGAACCGAAAGGCTTATTTATACGTATGCCTTCGCTGCACGTATCACTTCTACTTCTTATTTATATAAATGACAAGCGAATATAATCATATTATCAACGTCTTCCCTGCATATACTATATATGTACATACTCGAGTCTTTTTACCGTCTTATTAATTTTTTTTCTTTTTCAGAATCTAGCGGAGGAAACTTTCTCGAAGGATTGTACCCCATATATGTACGTATATGTCTACTATATATGTATATGCTTTATATTATTTTTCAATACGTATATAGATAGATAAGTATATATATATATATAAGCCTTATACTCCCCAGACTCTTCTCTTCTCTTCTTTTCTCGTCTCTTCTCTTCTCTTCTCTTCTCTTCGGGGCATTCATTGTGTTTCGACTCGGATCGGTGAACTTTTTAGCTTCTGTATTGAACGGACTAGGGTACCAATTAAAATACCTCTTCTTCTTTGAATGAAAAAATAAAGAATAAATAATAATAAAATGATCGTTCCTTTTACTACGCTTATATACCTTACTCATCGTATTCACCATTCAGTCACTCTTTCTCTCTCGACTTCATCGCACTCATTATAATTGATTATATATTAATAAGATTATTATTACGTATACAGTTATCTATATTCTCTTTATTAACAACTGTAATACTGATACATATACATATTCGGTTCTCTATTCATCGATTTTTTCATAACTGTTCATTTCTTCTCTTCTCTTTTCTGATCGGAGAATATCATTCGTTACATACCAGTTATTCAAAAATTTTAGTACAGACGATAGCTACAAGTGTTCTTAATACGTGGTTCAAATTGCAGATTGATAGCTTGAATCCTTTTTCAGTTATCACGGTCACGAGAGTCTGAAATGTAGTTTCTAGAAACAGCTATTTATGACCAAAAGAATCGATTTCATTCGAACTAGTAAGAATTATGGATAACTATTAGTTCAGTCTATAACCACCAGTATTATAAACAAGTTGTTAAAATTGCGGATCGAGAGTTCGAACCGTTTTTGAGTTATCATGGTCACGAGCGTCTGAAATGTAGTTGCTAGAAACGGCTGTTAAAAGAATCGATTTCATCGGAACTGGTGAAAATTATAAATAACTATTAGTTCAGGCGATAGCCACAAGTATTTTGAACAAGTGGTTGAAAATTTCATCGCGATGTATAGAACCGTTTTTTAGTCACGATGTTCGCGAGTGTGAAAAGCGTGTGTTACAAAAACTAAGACGAACATTTGTCACCCGAAAGGCTAGAGTTTCGATTCCTCTAGTTCCGGAAATAGATCAGAGAATATTGAGACTTCAAAAATTGTAAAAGTCCGAAGCGAGAGTTTACGTATACGTAAGAGACCGACGAGACGGAGCATCGGCATCAGAGAACCCGGTGCAGGCTAGCCGTGGGGGTAGAGGTACCCCGGTTAGTTAGGGTTTGTGTTTGCGAACCGCGTTACCCCTAACCCAGGAACTCGGTCGGTTGGCGGAATTAAACGTTCGCCAGGGCTCGTTAACGCCATGAATATGTACCCTCCTACAATCCACAGCGTAGTAGGTATAGTACCACTAGGTACGAGGATCCGGACGAGTAGAGGAGGAAGAGGAAACCGAGGCGATGGAGTAAAACCCTACCAGTTTACTCGGCACGAGGGTATGGGGTACGGAGCTTGCTATACCCAACACCATCGCCCATCACTTCCCCTGTATCTCCTCGTGCGCAAAGCGGAGCCAACATTTAGATTTGCGGCTACTGTTTGCTGTTTAATATTCATGAACGTAATTCGTCGTCGTTGTCGTTGTCGTTGTCGTTCTCGTTCTCGTTCTCGTCGTCGTTTTCGTTTACGTTGCGATTTTCTTTGTTTAGATTACACAATTACGGTGCTATTTCTTCGATTAACTTCACCTCTGCTACCTTTTTTTGTCAAGAAGAAACACCGGAGAGGTCCGAAATTCCGAAACTTGAAATTCTCGCACGCGTTCAGTCAGCATTTAATAACTATGAGCGTTGAAAAGAATCGATTTCATTCGAACGGGAAAGAATTATGGATAGTTGTTAGTTTAGTCGATAACACCAGGTGTCATAAACGAGTGGTTCAAATCGCAGATTGTTTCGTTGAACCGTTTTTGAGTTATCGTGGTCACGAGGGTGAAAAGATGTCGTTTTTTTCTAGAAATAACTATGAGCGTTGAAAAGAATTGATTTCATCCGAACCAAAAAGAGTTATGAATAATCTTTAGAATAGTCGATAACCACATGTGTTCTTAACGAGTGGTTTAAATTTCAGATTGAGAGCTTTAACCATTTTTGAGTTATCATGGTCACGAGTGTGAAAAATGCAGTTTCTAGGATTAAAAGAATCGATTTCATCGAAACTAGTGGAATGATAACCACAAGTATCGTGTGTTCATTCAGTGTCTGATAACTCGGGCTGTATCGATCGCATCGAAACCAACAAGGGGTCAAATTAATCGTCTTGAGATGTACTTTTCGAAAAAAAATGTTTCAAAATTCTGTCAATTATAGTTATCGATTGAGGTAGCTAAAACCGTTTTCTTATCAAAATGAAAAATCTTTTGTCTCCCACATACTGAGAAATAGCCGAAAATTTTCGGATCTTTGGGCTTTCGGCCCGAAAATCAAGCATAAAAAATCGAGAATTCCCGTGGGCGTTAGCCTCTATAGCACATAGTGGCGCCATAGATAATCCCATGGATAGTTTCCTTCCCTCTAACTACTACTACTTCTATTATCTTCTGTCCTCTATCCGGTATATACGTCAATCAGGATTTGATTCGGTTTTAGACCTCTTTCCATGCTCAGCTCACTGGCCGACCCCATCGTTACTCCATCCTCTACGACTACACGAATTATACAAATCTGGACCTCACAACCAGAGGCGTTCGAAAATTTATCACAACATCTGACACCCACGTGGCGATGAGGTTTCCGATCAAAAGGGACCTAAATCAGAAGGAAAAATGACAGAATGATGTTTTTTTCCTGAATTTCCGATGTGAAATGAAAATGAAAAAAACACGGATAAATGAAAATTCGGGGTTTAAATTTTTTGACATTATTCTTAAAAGATTTCTTCCGCTGTCTGGGAGATACGGTAGCGAGTCGGAGCTAATCCCAGCATCTGGGATTCATGAATCGTAGGATTCGCGTCTCTCCCCGTAGTGTTTTAGGTATACCGTAGCCCCGAGGTTCGGGAAGAGGTTCATAAGCGTGTACCCGAAGAAGTATACTTTGCAGAGCGGCTAAACCCACTTCACTTCCATATTTACATCGCGAGTTTCGAAGTAGGTAGAGATAGGTACGAAGCAAAAGCAAAAGCGAACCGGGAGCCAGGGAACCCCGGGAAAAGCGAAGTTAGAGAGAAGCTAAGCTGATTTAAACATTCGTTATTATAATTCTTGGAAAGCCCTCTTCTTCTTCTTCTTCTTCTTCTTCGTCGCTACCGCCCAGCTCGGAACTTTCTGCTTCTGAATATGCTGAGCTTTTATCTGCTCCGCTCGTTTTCCTCCTTTTCCGCAAAAAGTTTCGGATCAAGATCAATGGAAAATTTTGTAAAAATTTTGGGAAACGGGAAGAAGAATTAAAGTCGAGTTTCTGGTACGAATTCTTCGACGAATGAAATTTTCAACGAGATGAGAATCGAGCTCGTACAGCGGCCGAGGCGAGGGGATTAATTAATACATAACTTGGAGTAAACTTCGTCGAAACAAACAGCGAAGACGAGGAGAGACCGAGAGACGGAGAGACGAGAGCGTATAGAGCCCGGAGATTTCGTTGGTGAATAAAATTATGCAGTGCTTACATGTCGCGGGGGAGCTTAACGCGAAGCTTTTAGAAGCTAGGTAGTTGTATTCCCGTCCTCATCCTCCTGGACTCTTACTTCATCCCTGACTCGGGATTGGTAGTTAAATGTTAAACATTATGCAAGCAGCTTACCAAACTTGGTATCTACGAGCCAGCCAGTGCACTAACATGGTGGAAAAGCTAGCGAGGAAAGAGTCGGAAGTTAGAACGACAATTTCTTCCCAATTTCGATATTGCAACTGTCTTCATCAGCCCATGGATCCCCAACGTCATTTTTTCGAAGGAAACGTGGCGACTTTCCGGAATCCGAAAAATTCATCAGCCGTTGAGAAAGAGCCGTGTAAAACCTGAGGAAACATTTGTCCGATAATTAATTAACGAAAGCGAATGATTTCCTGATGAATTTGGTCGTTAGAGAATAAGAAGGTTAAAAAAGGAGAAATTTGTTAGTCATTAGTGCACCAGCAGAGAGAGAGCCGCACGGGCTGGTCCGATAATTAACTTTTGTGCCGTGCGCACGTGCTGTTGGACCCCGAAGGTATCCGTGTCTGTGTTTGTAAAAAAAAATGATAAAAAGTAAAAAAAGTAGATTTTTTTATCCTATTTTTGGGCCGAGAAGAAACCCAGTTCGAAAAATTTTTAGCCAAGAACGAATCTATCACCTCGATTAGTACCCGCGGCATACAGATGCGGGCAGGAGGATCTATGAAGCTCGAATTTGGCTACCCCTGGGGCAAATTTTCCTCCCCCTCCCCCCGGTGTCCACCTCGGCAGGTTTTAATTAATAACCCCCGTCGCAGCTGCAGAGTCGAGTCGTGGTAGTCGTCCTCGTGAGTCTTGACGTCATTACGGTGTTTTTTGCTTCCTTATGATATTTTCCCCCTGTCCGAGGCGTACGTGGCGGTTTCAGGCGTTGGCTGGTCATTTTTTATCCGAGTGTAGAGGTGTGCGATGGACGGGACCGGACTGAGATATCGCCGATATACATCACGCGGCACCACCAACGGCGCAGGCCAGGGTACGTCCTCGATGATTAAGCCGTTGCCGAAAAACACCCCGAAACCGTAACACCGATGGGTCGAAGAAATGGGGAAAGTTTCGAATTCGACATCCAAAACTTCCGACGAATTTACCGGCTGTCCACGCGCCGAGGACCTCGCTGCATCCTCGGGGAGATATCGGTGTGAAATAGTGGAAATCCCTCGAGGAGGAGGAAGAGGGAGTTTATGGACACAAATGAGAGTCGTTCAAGACGCAAATGTCTCACTCGAAGCGTTGTAATAAAGTGGGAACCCTCGAGCCCTTCGAGGGGTAATGATATTATTAGTATAACAGTCATCTTGATTCCCATGGTGAGTGAGGCTATCATCATACGTCACGTGGCCCGGTGCTGTGGCAGTTTAGTTTTTCCTTTTGTTCTTGGCTCGTTTTATTTAGCGAGCTTCTCAGACAACGACTGGCTGCAGTGCACGGTTACAAAGTATGATGATCCTCTCGCGAAACGAGGTAACTGCACTGCACACACGGCCCGAGATAGGGAGCGAGCGAGACACTCGCTTAATGAAACCGTCAACTCTTGATTATCCACAACCCTTTTGATCTACCGGTATTATTTTAGAGATAATGCGCGATTATCTTTCTCGACGGCGTACCGGGTGGACCTGAAACCACCGGGAAGAACCCGCGGGTTCCGTCCAATCGACGATACGGACGAAATAGTGACGTGCAATTGCTGGGCAGTGACCGACATCGATGCAAAAAGTGATAAACTCGTCGGATTTTTAGTCGGATATGAGATCAGTGTGCAAAAATGTTGAGAGAAATTCATGGAGTGATGGAGAAAGGAACGGAATCGAGAAGGGATCGGTGACATTCGCAAAATCGTGAAAGAAGACTCATCGGATTCTCAAAATCTTGATCAAATTGGATAGAAGTGTGCCGAGTTCGATGAAAATCTGATGGAATCGAGGGAAAAGAACCTTTGGTTCGGTCCGATGATCGATATGGACGAAATAGTGACGAGGAATGGCTGGGTAGTGACCGATATCGGTGCAAAAAGATAAACTCGTCGGATTTTTAGTCAGATATGAGATCAGTGTGCAAAAATGTCGAGAGAAATTCGTGGAGTGATCAAGAAAGGAACGGAATCGAGAAGGGATCGGTGACATTCGCGAAATCGTGAAAGAAGACTCATCGGAATCTCAAAATCTTGATCAAATTGGATAGAAGTGTGCCGAGTTCGATGAAAATCCGATGGAATCGAGGGGAAAGTACCTTTGGTTCGGTCCGATGATCGATATGGACGAAATAGTGACGTGGAATTGCTGGGCAGTGACCGACATCGATGCAAAAAGTGATAAACTCGTCGGATTTTTAGTCAGATATGAGATCAGTGTGCAAAAATGTCGAGAGAAATTCGTGGAGTGATGGAGAAACGAACGGAATCGAGAAGGGATCGGTGACTTTCGCAAAATCGTGAAAGAAGACTCATCGGAATCTCAAAATCGTGATCAAATTGGATGGAAGTGTGCCGAATTCGATGGAAATCCGATGGAATCGAGGGAAAGGAACCCTTGGTTCGGTCGGATGATGATAAAATGAGAAAAATCTGAGGGCAATGAGCAAAATTTGCAAAATCCTGACGAGATCTTGGCGAGGTTTTGAGAAACTGAGGTAAAATCCATTTGGGACAGTCATTCGGGTTAACGAATTTTTTTCGAAAGTTGAGGAAAATGTTTGCTCAATGAGTGAACGTGACGTTCCATGACGTTGGAACTCGCCGAAACGGCGTATCTTGAACTTCTTTGTTCCACCCAGTATATGGATGATGAGATATGGCAGGCTGTTCAAGAGGTTGAAGTGACCCTGGGTAAAGAAGAATAAGAATAAGAATTTGTGGATCTATACATGACATCACCTCATTACCAAATCGAAAGAGAGCCGCGCACAAGGCAAGGCGAAGCAGCGTTGCGATCCCCGTAGTTTATAGCTGAGAGACAAAAGAAGATACCCGACTGACGAATTAACGAATGAGGCGGATTGACCCCGTCGGCATAACCCGGGTCCAGTCCAGTCCAGGCCATTCCATTCCATTCCATTCCATTCGTCGAGTGGTATATATAAGAATGAAATTGAAGGATGTGAAGTATAAGTAGGCGAAGGAGTAAAGACGGTGCCGAGGAAGCAGAAGCAGAAAAAGAACCAGAAGAAGAACCAGAAGAAGAAGAAGAAGAAGAACCACCACCACCACCAGAGAAGTGAAGAGAAGAGTAGCAGGGCGGACGTGAGCGGTAGAGATCGGGTTACCCAGCATCCACCACTTCTCTGACGAATTACTCCATCAGTCCTTTAGGGAGTCTGTTATAGCAAAGCAGTGATTCTCCGTGCTGATCACCGGGCTTTTAAACGGGGAGTGGTTACGGGCTAACAAAATGGCGATCTTGAATGAGAACCCGTTAAGCTCTGATCAGGATCACCGGAGACGTCAGTCATTCTTTTGTTCTCTGATACTGGCTTTCCGTAATGGGCCACACCATATTATAGCATCGAGGGCTAGCTGCTCCACAGCGCACACAATAGATCGTAAAACTATGAGAGAACCGAAGACTTTAGCTCGCTTTAGCTCGCTTTAGATGGACGGGAGGAACTCACCGATTAACTCATCTACCGCAGGCTTTGTTGTACTCAATGGGAGGACACTGTACATATTATTATCACCATCACACCGCATCATGTTCTTACGCAAACCCTCAAACGAGATTTATATTCATTCGTGGAGGTCGATGTAGCTGCAAATAACTGCACCGCTATCAGGAAATAGTATTTCTGCACTACTTCCTGGCCTAAGAATCATCGGAAAGTCAAAGAGCAATCGTCGATATCACGGTTCCAGATGGTCAGACCATAAAACTGGATCATCCAACGGGAAAAGTCATTCAAAAGTAGTTTTTCAGACTGTCAGGCAGTTCTCAAGTCCATGAGAGTCTATTGAACATCGAAGACCGTCACTCAAAGTACGGTTTTTGATCTAAACGATGGTTTTTGGACTGATCTCTTCGGAGGAAAAGACTGTCCCATGGTAATTAAGAACGGTGTTCTTTCAGGCTGTCCTGAAGGTATGAGAATGAGATAATCGAGAGCCAGAAGCTCGATCAATGGATCCGAGATCCGAATCCTCCCTCCCCAAAAGAAAAAGAGAAGAGAAACTATTCTTTTTTCCAACTGCAACGCGTATCAGTCGCCGAAATCACGGTGTGACGATTCGTGTCAATCCGACGTCGATCATCATCCGCATGCATGTACATGGGCTGAAAGTATCCGTGAAGCGATCTGGACTGTGGAAGGTGCGTGGATGCACGTGTGTACAGGGTATTCCGGAGTATAGATAGGTGAAGTGTAGCTATAGATGTTGGGTTAGGTATCGACCCGGGTACCATCGCACCAATCCACGAATACCGCGGTAAAACCACGCCCTTTATATTTTCACGGCGATATTCCCCGGTGGGAAGTGCAAAATGAAACGCGACAGACACCCCTCTGGTCGGGTTCTCCTCTTTCCCGCAAAAAGCGAAAGAGATGAGAAAAAAGAGTCGAAAGGATCGGAATCTGTGCTTCTGGTCCCGAAAAATCAGTCGGAACATCCTCTGGCCTTCCGGACGACGATTTGTATCCTGATCGAGTACGTGGAATCGAGAAAAACCCGAGGTACCGTCAAATTGGAACGAACCACCTTCGGTCTTCGCGAACTGAGAAGTGGACCGAAATTTTCTGAACTTTAAACCGGCCCCTTAAATACGGGGCAGTGTTAGCGACGCAAGTTTCACAGAGAAGGAAGAGGAGAGGTGGAGGTGGTAGCTACTGGCGTTAATGAGCTTTCTCACCCTCAAAGCTTCAAAAGCCGGTTACTCGACTGGTCTCACGATCAGTAACTCTCCGCTAAGAGAACAGCAGCCTCGTATTAGTAGGTGTACCCTCGATTCGAGAGAGAAGAGAGTGGGAATTCCTCGTCTTCCAAATCGATTTCATGCATCTTGAGAAGGGGAAGAAATGAGAAAAGGAAACTGCACCCCCCATTTCGTATCGTGATCCACGGCAGTATGGCTTGAAACTCGATAAAAATTGGTGAAAATTTTGGAAAAAATGGCGCCAGTTGATCACCGAAATTTTTTGAACAGCTTGGAGGAGACTTTGGCAGTCGAGGAGAGGAAGAGAGAGGGTAGCTACTCATCTAGTTGGCTTAAACAACACACTTAACCCACCGCTAGCTACTTAGGGCTCTAAGTTATTCGACTAGCGGTAGTAGTGGTGGTGGTGTAGTGGATAAATAGGGCTGCTTTCTCGCCTACTACGCATAGCTGCTACTACCCCTTGCAATAATAACATTTCACCCCATAATCCAAAGCTGCCGTTACTGCTTAGCAAAGTAATTCTTCTACATCCAGATCCAGATCCGGATCCAGATCCAGATCCCGCATCCAGGTCCACGTCAGTTTACCCTGTGGACTGCATCGAGGAGCGAAGAGCAGCGAGGACAGAGTTGTGGTGAAATATTATTTTAAAACGAAGGAACCCGTGGAATTGCACGAAGATAAACCCATGTTGGAAAAAAGATGTGCCGAAACAGTTCTTTGGCTATATCTCGAACAATGTCGACGATATCGAGTCGAAGGTGAATATAAAAAATGAAGTTTATCGAATCCTCTATCAAAAAGGTGCAATACATTTTTTCGGTATCTTCGTCGGTTCCGCTGTATTTCAATGCGGAATGTGCACCGCTCATTCCGGACCCTGTTGAAACGTCAGTAGTGTGCAGTTTACTCAGTCTCAAAATACAGCGAAACCAAACGAGATACGGGATAAGTGTACTCTACATTTTTGTTAGGGAATTCGATAAGCTTCATCTTTGATATTCACCTCCGACTCGATATCACCGACGTGTACCGAGATATCGGCGATAGAAGATGAAATCGGCAAAACGGTTTTGACCGGAAAATAATGGCGTACCGTTGCCGCTAACTATTTTCGAACGAGTCTCTACGGTTGTACGAATAGATGTGTGTGTGTGCCTATGCATGCGGAGCGTATTTATGAATAACGAAGGATCAGCAGCAGCCCATAGGGTCCTGGTCAGGGTACGTAGTACGTACTGCAGTGGGGGTTTGTCATGAGGCAGATATGTCAGGCGTCACTGGCCTTCCTAGCCCTATAAGCCGCTTAGCACCACAGGGTTTATGTTTTGCCAATGGGGCAGAGAGAGCAGTATCCACTAACGCCATGAACCCCATTTACTAACTACACATACATGATGATGATGGTGCAGGGGCATCAGGAACGAAGGAAAGAGATAGAAATAGGGAAGGGAAGGGATGCTAGTAGTAGTCCTGGTCCTGTTCGTATACAAGGGATGCCGATGTGTACGTGACCTTATCGGATATATCCCTTATTCCATATGTTTCTATTTTGTTCGGCTGTTGGTGGAGGAGATTCGTTGTACTAGGTATATACTTTGGGGATGAAAAGGAAAAGGTGTGGAATGAGAGTGTTTAGGCACAAAAAAAGACATTAGTGCACGTTTTTTTTTTGAATTTATATAAGCGTCTGAGAAAAATACGTCTCGAACCCAAAATACGTTTCTTATTCCTCTCGATTGACGGAATCCTGTTGTAATTGCGATAAAGACACCTTTGGGTTCGAGAGGGGCCGTTTTTTATCAGGAGATATCGAAATACGTATTGCAGAAGACCAAAAAGACGTTTCGAAGCAGAGATACGACGTTTTTCTATTCAGGAAACTGTCGAGGAAATTTACTTTCCACACAACGCAGTTGGGTCGAAAAGACGCTTTTCTGTTCGTAAGACTGTCGTATGATAGAAAATTGATAGTCCAAAAGTCGTATCCAGTTCCAAAAGACGTCTAGAAGTCCAGAAGACGCCTTCGATCCGGAATTAGTTTAATTTTTAATTTTTTTCTCTCCTCTTTTTCGCCCCTGAAATATTATAGTAGGTACGTAGCCACGTACGTATTCCAAGGGTTGTATGTTCGGCGACAAAGTTCGCCGTGATCAACGAATTTGTACGCGTGCAGCCTCCCTCGGAAAAGGACAGGAGAAAGAAAAAAAAAAAATTACCCGGTACATAAAAATACCCCTCCGAGCGACATAGAAATCCGACGACGATCTCTGATTTAGCAGTACTATGTTACATACATACATATATATAATATATACTTATATTATTATAATAGACTGTGTAGGTACCTACGTATAGTTCGCATTGTCGAAAGCAACCCTGTTTTCGCAGGGCAATGCCCACGCGGTTATATCTAACCCGTAATTAACGCCGTGCGAACTAAATGCAGTACATAGCTGTATAATGTATTGGGGTGTGTCGTGTCCCGCCTGAAAATCCTTTGAAATAAGAAGAATCGTGAGTCTCCCCGGTCACGAGGCGCAGGGAAGACGCGTTTTTTTTTTCAAATCGTTATTACTCGGCCGGATTCGGAGATAAAAAATTTCGCGAGGCGTTGTTTTACAGGGAATCGAATTCCCCGCGAAAAGTGTCCCTAGAGTTATTCTCGTACAGTCGATAGTTTAGCCGTGACCGAGCGTTCAGAGTGAACGACTTTCAACGCTTGTAGCTCGTATACCGTTCGACTTACGGACTCGGTTCTGAGGACGTTTTTTTTAGATAATTTAAGGATCTGCAAAATCCCACTTTGAGAAATTATTTACCACTAAACCCGGCCGAGTAATGACGATTTGAAAAAGAAAAGGCGTATCTTTCCTGCGTTATTTCAATGCGAAGAGCTTGTTTTCACGTCGGAATGTATAACTAAACGCTGTGCAGAAACTAGCCCGAAGGATCGATATCTGAACCGTATATACCATACCGTACGCATTATACTTTACCTTAATATACTCACTCAGATTGATAGTCCGGATAACACGTAAATAGTAAATTTCACAATACACCTATATATAGCTAAACTATCATCAACGTGTAATAATAATGAATAATGATAATCAGCCACGATGTGTATCTGTATCTTGATACCGATATATTAACGACGAGAATAACAATGATAATGATCGTGTAGGTACCTACCTACTACTGAAATGAATTTAGCCCGGTATATATAGTAACGGGGGTAACCCGACCCGACAATTTAATTCGATATACTCGGTATATACGGTGTAATTCAGGTCGAGCGGTCGGAAACTTTTGAGAGCGGATTCCTCGTCAAATTCCAAGACTAAATTTCCTTTACCAAAAATTCGTGGTTCCAACGGTTTCCGAGCTACGCAAGATCCTAGTTGACCAATCGCGGAACTCATAGGTGGCGCGGAGAGCGGCGGCCATGAGTGCGAGTTGCGCAGTGCTCCGTCTACGCGACCTATACGCTCCGCGATTGGCCAACTAAGATCTTCCGTAGCTCGGAAACTATCGGTCCCTCGAATTTTTGCCAAAGGAAACTTAGTCTTGGATTTTTGCGAGGAATCTACCCTCCAAAATATGACTCGCTCATTTTTGATTCACCCTGTATATATGAGACTGATATATATCCTATATTAGCACCGAGTGGGATGAATTGTAGACTACATAGAGCAGCAGTGGCGGTGATAGTTCAAAGTCGGTCCAGCTGCTGGTCTGATAAATCGTCACACATCTATACATATTTTATATACTCATTAAGGAAGACACGCGATCACGTACTAATAAGAGCCGCTTAATACCAAATTCGACGTATCACAGGCTCTTATTCTCCGTCTTCATCTTCTTTTCATATTCCGGAGCGAAAAAGCCGACCAGTTGTTACCGCGGTTTGAATTTTGCCAGGTTCTTGAGTGCCCAAGAGGGCAGTGAGCGAATTTGTTACATGGGTATATACCCGGCCCGCGCCTTATGTAAAGGAACGAGAATCCGAGTACCTAAGTGAAGTGAAAAGGAAAAGGATCATGGACAATGCGGATTCGGGGTGTAAAACCGATTTTATAAAGATTTGGTGGCGGAATGGAACGGAACGGCGAGGTATAAGGGGCAGCAGCATCACTTCTTCACACCTCTGTCCATTGACGTTAGAAAACCGACAACAAATACCTGAGCAGCAGCAGCAGCAGCAACAGTCCTGTGACAAATAATAATCTTATACCTATCTCTGTATCTGCACTAGTAGGTATGGCCAAAGCCATGGCGTTCATACATAAAGCGAGAGACCCGAGACTGGTGGGCATGAGGATAGGACGGATCCCCATTATGATTTTCACGGTGTATTGTTAGGGTGTCGAATCTGTCTACAAATAACCACTAGAGAGTCTATAATATGAGAGGAATAGTTACTTCGTAACAACTCCCTCTTCTCTCCCCTGTCACGTGTCTCTGTCTCTATTCCTCTCTCGGTGGCTGGCATTATTTCGTTCATGCCAGCCAAGGAAGGAGGGACCCTTCTAGCTCCTGCGCGTAGGTACCGCACCGCACCGCACCGCGACCGCATTATCCTAAATATCTAAATCCCAACAGCTGTGGACGTACGGTCGTCCCCGAGGCTCTCAATCTGTCGAATTATACGGATTTTATAACTGGAAGTTATCGTTTTTCCACAATTATTCGCCTATTTGTGGTCGTATCATACACTAAAAGGATGGTATCTTTTTTCTTTAGGACTCCTAAGTCCTATTAAAAGCTTCTTAAACAATAAAAATCGGTCGTATCAAGGCTAGTGCCATTTTCTTGGGCAATTATCGGGCTATTTGTAGTCGTATCAACGGTCCTTGGGCACAAAAACAACGTTATATTCTTTCTACAGTCGTTGAGGTAGCAAATAGTCGTATTCCGAAGACTGATTGACCTCCCAAGTTACATGGAGGGCTTCTTAAATCGGTCGTATCGAGCCAAAAGTCTTCTGAAATACGATATGAGGGCTCAAAGTCTCCTTAAATACGACATAGAGTCGAAAAAGACGCCGCAAATACGACGGAAGATTTTCAAGAAATGTTGAGCCCAATATTAGTCCTGAAAGTCTCAAATACGACACAGAATATGAGTTCTGGGGGGCGTATGAATAGATTGTCTGATGCAGCAGTCAGTCAGTCAGTCAGTCGTCGTCTGTTCTAACGTGGAGATTGAATTTTATGATTCAGTTGATCCCCGGTGGGAGAACCGCTTTCTATTTAATGAATGTGGCCGAGGTGTCGGACCAGCAACTGTCAAAACACGAAGAAGAAGAAGAAGAAGAGAGTGAGAGACAGGGACAGGGACAGGTCGAAGCGTGCTGTCGGGTTATTCGAGTAAAGAAATAAAGAAAGACGAAAGATCTTTCAGCTAGTTCGACGCTGTCGCGACTATAACGTGATCGACTTTGTGGGTTATCCTTTTATATCTCTTTAAGACACGCGAGTGAACAAACCTCCGATCACCCACAGATTATATCGTCTATTGAGACTTGAGAGGTTGCCTATAATATTCTGGTATTTTTATTTTTCGTTTGGTTAAGGTTAGTTGAAACCACTAACTGTGATATCAGACTCTCAATTTGAGGCTCTTGGTAAAGACGTCTAGGATACGACACGAGGTATCGAAGAATCCCTAAATGAGACATGAAATGGGACATGAAATATTTAAAAGACGTCCTAAATTCGACACAGGATTTGAGATACGTCGCAAATACGACATAGCGTTTGAGAGATTCTAAAGACGTCTCGAATGTGACAGGGAATTAAAAGAAATACGTTTCGAATACGAATTTGTTTTATGAAATACGACGTCTGAAATATTTCTAAGACGTCCTAAATACGACACAGGATTTGAGATACGTCGCTAATACGACATAGCGTTTGAGAGATTTTGAAGCCGTCTCGAATGTGACAGGGAATTAAAAGAAATACGTTTCGAATACGATTTTTTTAAATGAAATACGACGTCTGGAACCGTGATACGTCTTGAATACGACACGTAATATCGAAGAACGACATTCACAAGGCGTAAAACAAGTGATACGACTCGAATACGACGTGAAACCAAGTGATACGACTCGAATACGACATTTTGTGAAATTTTTTACTCATCCAACGCACCGAGTTTCCGAAAATGAGCCTAAAAAAATTTGAATTATCTCGCCGAACCGTCGTCGTTTTCGTCGTAAGCCGTTAAAGCCCAGCGAGGAATCTGGCTATCGGTTGATTTCGGTTCAGGGTGGAGTCAGCCACAGGGTATGTCATACCTACAGCTACTCCAGGCTTGCGCAGGAGTTATCCCATGTAGCTTATATACGAGTATATATACGTATAATACGACTCGCTCCTGCAGAGCAATGGGTCGATGGTTTCCTCTCCTAAAGGTCTGAGCCCTGAACCTATGGGGATCAGTTACACCAGACGGGCTTTTCCGATTGGTCCTTTTTGTCAACTACACCCACGCCCACTCAGACCGACGAACTTTGATTCCCGAAATGACGATGTCGTACTTTCTATCTATACTGTAACATGAATACGTAGGTTACGTAATACATAGAGTATCCCTTCGCACGCGTTTGCTTCGACGCTGAAATTTTTCTAACCTATAAATTTCCTCGTTCGATTCTTTTTTTGTTTTTTTTTGTTTTTCTTCTCTTTTATTTTTCTTCTTTCTTCTCGTACATATGTATGCACATGCAACGTATGTATGCCATAGTATATACACGTGGGTTATCGAATGGGTTATCGAATCGTGTTTCCTTGTTTCAGTTTTTTTTTTCTCTTTGTTTTTGTTTTTGTCTTTTTTTGTTTTTTCGTCTACTTTCCAACACAACACTATGATATAGCTGTCGATAGAAAAATCACGATTGCTGTTTGATTATATATAGATATAATTATTATTATTATTATAGTATAATATAGTCGATATTAAATGCAGGTATGCAGTATGTAACACATACTTTCGTAATATAGTACTTGATTTGATTAAATTTTTTTAATTCTTCTTTTCTTTTTTAATAATATATTTTGTCGCGTGGCAATTTATGTACAGGCGTAAATAATAATAATAATAGTAATAGTAATAATAATAATAATAATAATGATAATGATAATGATAATAATAATGATAGCGTGTCATCAATTTTTTTTTTCTTCTTTTTATATATATATAATTTCATATGAATAATAATAATAATAATAATAATAATAATAATAATAATTGTTATGTAACTACCTATATATATAATATATAATTGTGTTCGTATAATCATATGTTGTGTTTTATGTATACAATATTTATATACGTGTATAGTATTTATATTAGAATTGGGTTAGATACAAGAGTGTGTTTTACTTTTTTTTCTTTTTTTTTTGTTTTTTTTCTCAAATTTTTCTCCCCTCTTCGCTATACCGACGCTGTCCACGGAGAAAGTTTCGTTTTTTTTTTTCCTTTTTTTTTTTTTTCCTTCTCGTTTCTTCCTCCTTCTCGGAGGCAGAGGTCAGGGAGGGTGGGAGGGAGGGAGGGAGGGAGGGAGAGTAGAATTTCGTTTTTCGTTTTTTTCTCTTTTCATCCCGTTTTTTTTGTTTTCTCTCTCTCTTTCGTCTTTTTCCAAACTTTTCTTTGTCCTCGGTTTTTTCTTTTTTTTTTTTTCTTTTTCTTTTTTTTCTTCTCACGCGCACACACCCGCGGCCTTTCTTTCGAGCGGTGATAATAATAACGATAATAATGATAACAACAAGTAGAAGCAGAAGAAGGAGTCTGGATGCCTAGTTTCGTCACCTTTTTTTTTTTTTTTGTTTGGTTTTTTCGTCTTTTTTTTTTTTTATTCATCCACACATCCCGTTCTTATATAATTACAAAAACCGACGACAGGTAATAAAAAGTTTCAATTACTATCGCTAATTCTTTCATAGAGTAGGTAGGTATGAATCGCGATTCGAACAGAACCTTGCGGAATGCATATAATATATATATATATATGAATATATATTTTATACGTACTCGATCCTTTTATACAAATTTGTTGAATTTTTATTTAATTTTTTTTTTTCTCGTTTCCTTCTTCTCCTTCTTCTTCTTCTTCTTCTTTCTTTATTTCATTTTTTCTTTTTTTTTTTCACACAATTACATATTTTCCTCGCAACCGTCAATTTTGACTCGCGCGAAAATCGTTCCTATGGTTTATTTATTTTTATTTTTTCTTTCGTATTTTCTTTTTCCTCTCACCAACTCGGGCGCCCCGTACTGTCTTACGTACACACACGTACGTATTTATCTACACAACACGCATCCGCGCGATTAATTATGATTCAGTTGATTCGCGGTCACGTCGTGTTTTCTTTCTTTTTTTTTCTTTAATTTATTTTAATTTCTTTTTTTTTCTCATCGTTCATTTCCGAATAAATTTCAATTTTATTTTCCGAATATACATGATTTTATGTTACGAGATTTTTTCCGGAAGGGAAAACTCGATAAATCTTTTTTTTCTCAATCCAATCTACTACCCCCGAGGCGTCGAAAAGTCAAGTCTGACTTTATACCGTCTTTTCATCGCCCAGGGACTTTATTGTTATTATTATTATTATTATTACTATTATTATTACTATTATTATTATTATTATTATTGTTATTATTATTATTACAATTTCCTCTCCTTTCGGACGATTCGGACGTCTTATTACTTAGAATCTTCTTCTCATTATTCGAATCGTCCGAAAGTAGTCCTCGTTTCGTATCTAAGACGTGTTCCAGACGTCTCATAGCCCCCCTCCCTTCCGCGTCTCTAATCGACGAAAAAGTAAAGTAAACGTTCTCCGAAAAAAAAAAACAAAAAAGAAAAAAACGATCAATTTTCTCGCACGTATCAATCAAAGACGACTTTTGTGCCTCGTTGACGCATATATGTTGTATAGGTATACGAATATTAAATCACCGAATTTCGCTCATTTTTTATTTTCTTTCTCTTTTTCGTGCGTGTTTCAATATTTTTTTCTTTTTTTTTTTCTAATACATTTTTTCGTTCTCTCTCCCTCTCGAACGGCAATTAATTAATGCAATTGCTAAGATTAAATCTTATTTATTTATCTTCTCATTATATTTTTTTCGATATTAATTTCGAAATCTATTTAATCAAGACAAACGTAGGTCGACATTTGTCGTGTATCACGCGGGCGAAAATGGTCTGTGGATTTGGGGTGGTTTTGGATTCGGGGGCGGCGTCGCCATCCTTATTAAACCTTGACCTTGGGGGTGACCTTGTGGCGTTTGTTGCGCCGAAGGCGGGCTCCCTCTCGACGATGGGGTGTGGGGACTCGGTACAGCTACCCTCAGAGGACCCGTTACCGATAAATTCGTTGCTACCAACGGGGGACTGTGGGCTTCCGAAAGACTGTCCGATAAACGGGACACTCCGCCGTCCGAGAGACGCGAACCTTCCGATAGCCTCGATATTCCATCTGTTAAATGGTGCTGGGGGTGGGGGTGGTGCAGCAGACCTTCGTGCGGGTGAAGCCGAGGCGGTGGCAAACCCAGCGGATCCGGAAGTCTGGAATGTAACAAATAACTCCGGTTCATTTTTTCAACTTTTTTCAATTATCTACTCGCTCGTTCGTTGCAGCGAAATATGTTTCCGATAAAAGTTGTAGAATAGATCAAAACCGACTTTTTTTGTCCCGAAAGTTTTCTGATGCGATCACCGAGACAGAAACTATGACTGTTTAAAGATCCTCTGGTATCTCGTCATTTGTTAAAACTGTATTGATCGTGTTATTTTGAGATTATCTACTCGCCCGTTCGTTACAGCGAAATATGTTCAAAATAAAAGTTGTAGAATGGATCAAAACCGACTTTTTTTGTTCCGAAAGTTTTTCGATGCAATAATCGAGACAAAAACTATGGCTGTTTAAAGACCCTCTTGTGCATCGTCATTCGTTAAAACTGTATCGATCAAGTAAATTTGAAGTTATCTCTACAGACGTTCTTCGCACCGAAAATTGTGTCATACAAAAGTTGTAGAGAAGACAAAGGCCGACATTTTTTATTCGGAAAGTTTTTCGGTACGAACGTCGAGTAAGAAGTTATGGCCGTTTGAAGATCTAGAAAAATTGGGTGGATCGATCAACCGGAAGTGAATATCCCGCCGTACCTAGATCCGAGGTCGCCCCTGGGTCCGACGGCTTGGAAGGGACTAGTTTCCGCGAGTCTGAAGATTCCGCCGCTTCCTATACTCGGATGATTGTGCTGCGGGCTGTGTGGTCCGAACCTGAATCCAGTAGGTGGAAATTTGAACGCCGGGGCATGGCCGAATCGAAATTGCGACTGTGCAGAATCGAAACGAAAGTTTATTGGGGGTGGGGGCAGTGGGCCCAAAGATCCCAGAGGTACGGGCGACGGTTGATGCGTCGGGGGCGGCGAGGACGACGGCGAAGGGGGCGACGTTCCTCCCAAAGAAATATCAGAATCCTCCGAATCGCTGCCCCCAGGTCCCGGGCTCAATGCTCTTCGCTGGGATCCACTTCCTGGACCCGATTGCTGCTGCATTCTGAAACAAAAAGAAATGCAAAAATTCAGCCTCAGGATTTCGTTGGAATTTTCGAAATTCGAAAACGTTCATTTTTCTATCAAAAAGAGATAGTCGTTGGTCTAACGGTTCGTTTGAGTATAAACACCGGCATTTTTCTTATAAAAGAAAGGTTTCCTCATCGATAGCTCAGCTTCGTAACGGTTTTTTTGAATTTATAACCTCAAAAAGAGGTTCTTTCGTTCGATATTCAAAACTGAGGAGCAGAAACACGATCTGAATTTTCTCTTTCTCTTTCTCTCCGAGATCGATGGCGGTATATAAACGGGTCGTAGAGCGGAGCAGAGCGTCGGGTGTTTTCGTTGCTAATTGAGTCGCAAGTCGCTCTGCAGGTTGTCATGGCGACACGTCGTTACATCTGAACCGTGAACTTCTACTTCTCCTGTCCGCTTGTTGCTCCTGGTTAGGGTTAGAGTTAGGGTTGGGGTTCGGGTCAGGTTATACCCACGTTTCTCGCCGTTAAAACGACGTCCTCGTCGTCCCGATTACGACCACCAAATTTCACCACTTTACCCTAACCCCGGACCCCGAACCCTAGCCCCAACTCCCACACTCCTGAAATTCAATTCTCTAACCCTGATTCGATCCCAATACTCATTCTTAGATCGTTAAACAATCGCGTTATCGAATTCCTCCCAAAAACACAATTTTACCGATCTTACCGATTTTTTCGATCTTACCGATCTCACCGAATCAGAAGTATAATTTATCCCTTTCAATCGCATTATCGGATGCCTTCCGAAAACACACAATTTTACCGATCTTGCCGATTTTTACCGATCTTACCGATCTCACCGAATCAGAGGTATAATTTTTTCCTGTCAATCGCGTTATCGGTTGCCTTCCGAAAACACAAAATTTTACCGATCTTGCCGATTTTTGCCGATCTTACCGATTTTACCGATTTCACCGATTTCACCGATTTTTTTTTCTCCATCGAATTTAACGGACAGACCTCGATCTTTGTTTCGATCTGCGTTATTCCGGAGAAGACGTACCCAAATCTAGGGAATAGTAACGACGATAATAATTCTTTGTTTGATATTTTCGAAAAAGGAAGCAGAAATTATGGGTTTAGAGTATAGCAGGTATGTCTGGGTATAAATTTCAGTAGCTAAAAGGCGTCAGCTGATAGTGAGTCCGAAGAAAAGTAAAAGAATTAAGAGTCCGGGGTTGAGGAGTCGGTCGTGAGTCGGTCATTATAGGGTGTGTCTGTATAGGTATACCGGGAATGGGCAGTAGGACCATACGCTTATAACCGATGACCAATCAACTTTTCAAAGGACGCAGAAAAAAAAATGAACGAAAAACGAGAAACTAAAAATTGTAGAAGTGAGGAAAAAAGAGATGAGAAAAAAGAGAGAAAAAAAAATTGGTTGATATAATTAGAACCGCGGGGCGAAGAGAGATGAAAGATCGGTATAATTCTGCTATACATTATATCCATCTTATACTCTTCACACGGACGCGCGAGTAAATTTTTACGTACGTAATTAAATATGTACACGGTGTATATAGAAGAGATCAGTAAAATAGAGCATTGCTTCGCGCAGTTTTTACTTCCAGCACGTTTTTCGATACGTAATACATAGATTTTCAGAAATCTCGCTATGCGGGGTTAAAGTTGAATAAATTTTCTGCGAAAAACGTCTGAAACTTTTTTCCAAAAAAGTGTACGGTCTTCGAGATATCTCGAGTCGAAAATCGCTTCTGGAATGATGGAAAAACGGAGCATTGCTTTGCGCAGTTTTTACTTCAAGCACATTTTACGATACGTAATATATAGATTTTCAAAAATCTCGCTATGCGGAGTCAAAGTTGAAGAAATTTTCTACGAAAAACGTCTGAAACTTTTTTCCAAAAAAGGCTACGGTCTTCGAGATATCTCGAGTCGAAAATCGCTTCTGGAATAATGGAAAAACGGAGCATTGCTTCGCGCAGTTTTTACTTCAAGCACGTTTTTCGATACATAATACATAGATTTTTAAAAATCTGACTATACAGGGTTAAAGTTGAATAAATTTCCTACAAAAAACGTATAAAACTTTTTTCCAAAAAAGTGTACGGTCTTCGAGATATATCGAGTCGAAAATCGCTTCTGGAATGATAAAAAAACGGAGCATGCTTCGCGCAGTTTCGGCTTCGAGCCTGTTTTTCGATACTCGAAACAGTCATTTTAGAAAATCTGAATACGCGGTGTTAAAGTTAAATAAATTTCCTACAAAAACCGTCTGAAACTTTTGTCCAAAATAGTGCACAGCTTTCGAGATATTTCAGGTCGAAAATTGATCCAACCCCACGGTGCACATTGAGATTGGATCGCCACGAATAGGGTTGATGAAAAATTGATACAAGAAAACAAAAAAGGCGATAGAAGAATGACCATTTCTCGTCTCTCCTTCACCCTCTCTCTTTCGGCTATCCCCAGGGGATGGGGATCGAATAATACTCCTGGGGATATCATTTTAACAAAATCGTACCCCGTGTCACGAGACACCACTATTATTGAGATACGAATAGCCGTATATAAAGTAGGTATATATGTATATACATATATCCGAAACCTCACATACACTAATTTCTATAGGTATTCTTATTCTATTCTCCATATGTATATATATAGACACATGATGATATATATACTGTCTTTTTACTACCACGACCCCATGCTAAATACCCAATATTTAACAATGCACCTATATACATACATATATATGTATGTACACACGTAAGTTTCGTACGTGAGTGTGTGTATTTACCTACGTCGACGTTTCTATGTATGTCGTTATATGAGAGAAAAAAAAAAAAAAAAAATGGAAAAGGAAAAATCTGAGAGCTGAGAGCTCGAAACGAAATGAAATGAACTGAACTGAACTGAACTGAACTGAACTGAAATACGCGGTGCAAGGCTTACAATAGGTAACTCGATACTGCCACCCCAATATACTATATGAACTGCCGAAAAACTTCCAGTATGTGTGTATACCTATTAGTTCTACATATATATATAAATCTCACCCTGTTCTTTTCACTTCGCGGTAGGTATATATATTATATATTATATATATATATATATATATATATATATATATAATAGAGATGCGTATGTTTTTTTCGCTGTTCTAGTTTTTTTTTTTTTTTTTGTAAATAGCTGCTAATATAGAGACGTTAAAACGATACTCCTGCTCCCTTGCTTCCTTGCTTACTTATATTATAAACTACTCGTTTCAATTTCCATCGGCCAGTTCTCAGCCAGATTATTACATTTTTACATTCATTCAGTCATTCGTCCGTTCGTTCGTTCGTTCGTGAATTTTTTTTTTTTAAATTTCTTTCTCTTGCGCGTCGTACAGGGGATCGTCCATTTCTTTTCGTTTTCGCAACTGAGCGAAAAAACCGCGGTAATTTATTCCCCGTATTTCGAAAAAGGAGAGAGAGGAAACAAAAATAAGAAAATAAGAAACAAAAAATAAGAAAAAAGGACAAAATGTCGATCGGGGTATGTGGTGGGGTTAATGTAACCGTAAATATAGCACAGTGCCCCCTTATAGCTGCGAACAGGTAGTCGATGATTTGCAACATTTTATACCTCTGGCACACTCTAATGCCAGCATATTCAACTATATATATATATATAGGTCGTCACTTAGCTTTTAGAATCGAGTGTTTTCAGAACCGTCTCTCTCCATACATAGGTATACGTCTAATAGTCTGCCGGGTGGAATTATTTTCGGTGTAATTCTCTACTCGATTAATTGACTCGACGAAAAGAAAGAAATAAAAAAAAAAATTGGAGAGCAAAAATTTCAATTCGATTAAAAATCTCAAAAAGTGTGTTTTTTTGATTTTATTTTTTTATATATACCTCTGTTTCCTCTCATTCCTTTTCTTCAATCCTATGGCAAAGTTTTCAACTGACGAGGGACAAACAATACGAGTGTATAAAGTAAAGTAGGTACAACCCGGAGCTCACAGAGAGAGAAATGGGAGTCCACTAAGTGTTTGCCGAGGTCCCTGAAACGGTCCACACACAAAATCCTCTCCCCGTCTCCCTCTCTCTATTTTCTCTTTATCCTTCTCCGTGTTTTTTACGTCTGTCTTGTATCCTCTTTATAAAAGAGACGACTGTCGTGGGAAAAATTGTCGAAAAAATAAAAACCTCCGTCACGTCGTACCTACTACCGCGTTACGACCCAGAGACGCAGGGTCGTAGTTCTTACTCGGTAGAATTAACTGAAGAAAGTGGAAATAAAAAAGAAACCAACTATACGGGGCGATTCAGGCTCAGCTAGGCAGATTCCTCGTCAAATTCTGAGACTAAATTTCCTTTACCAAAAATTCGTGGGCCCCATAGTTTCCGAGCTACGCGAGATCTCAGTTGACCATTCGCGGAACTCGTAGGTGGCGCGGAGAGCGCCGGCCATGAGCGCGAGGTGCGCAGTGCCTCGTCTGCGCGACCTATACGCTCCGCGATTGGCCGACTAAGATCTTCCGTAGCTCGGAAAGTACAGCTCCCTCGAATTTTTGGCAAAGGAAATTTAGTCTTAGATTTTCACGGGGAACCCACCCTCGAAATATGGCTCGTTGAACCCGGATCACGCTGCAAAGTATATCCTCTAATCCCGTTGTTTCAAAAAATTGCTCTAGAGAAGAAAATTATGTAGAAGTGGTCAGGTCTCGGAATTATCGGTAATTGTAATCCTGTTTGCCAGGGAAACCGTCCCTCGATTCCCTCGCCACATCCCTTTCTCATTGGACCGTGTATAAACGGCTAATAATTAAATATTCGGTTCATTGATTTCGGCTAATTTTTACTTATTTTACAATTTTCCCTTGTACCTAGACAGACGGACCTGCCTCTGGCTACTTATACCCGAAACATATTTTTCTCTATCAATTATCATTATTCACGGTTTATCGAAGAAGAACAAGAGCCTGGCCAGGATGGCTCGCTCCCGCTTGTGATAATCTGTAATTTAGGTAAAGAGAATAATTGGCAAAATTTTGTTATTCTCTGTAGCGAAAATCGGGAAACATTTGGCAGACGTGGAAATAGAGGGAGAAATGGGGAAATTAGAAACCGTTGTAATCCTCTTAAACCGGTCGATAGTTTTGGAACGAAAAGGATAGAAATAAACGAATAAGAGGGAGAAGAAAGGAGACGACATTCTACGACTCCGAAGATCGAGATTCGATCGATCTTAATAATCCTAACGAGTCAAATTGAATTCGTAACGATTTGCGCAAATTGACTCGAAGCAGTTCTCGCGTTTTGACCAATCGATCGCATCTATTAATTTCAGAAAATCAATTTCGAACCTTCGGCTCGATGAATCGACTTGCAATTCCAATAATTCCAGAGAATTGAATCGAACTTGCGACGATTCTGGCAAATTAACTCGAAGGAGTCTTAATTTCGGCCAGTAAACTCAAGTTCTCTATTTTATAGACGATCTATTTCACCTGCTAATTTCGACAAATCGATTTCTAATTCCGATAATTTTTCTACCGAATTGAATTGAATTTGGCAAATCGAGTCAAATCAGTTTTGTCATAATTTTGACTCATGGATTGCAATTCGAATCTAAACGAATCGACTCGTACTTCCGACGATCTCGACAAGTCGAATTGAATTTGTGGTGAATTCGGTGGATCAACTTGAAACAAGTTTTGGCTCGTAGCTTCAGTTTCGGCCAGTAAATTCGGATCTTAATTTCATAGACGATCTCACTTCACCTACTGATTTCGACTTCTACACGGAATTGGATCGAATCGAATGCCTCATGCGTGAGAAAAATGGAGATTAGAAACCGTCTCAATTCTCCAAAACCGTGAAATCGTTTTGGAAAAAGAAAGACGGGACTAAACTGAAAGGAAGGAGCACGGGAAGAAAGAAGCACCAAGATTGTAAAGTAGAATCGATGGCTCGATGAATAACTGAAATCTTATCAGAAAAGAATCGAATCGTATTTCCCTGGTCTTCGTTTTCGCTTTTGTACATTTTTGTTCGACCCATTTCGTTCCTCTGTTAGTCAGATACTCGAGACAGAGATATGCCAAGAGTTCGAAATCGGGATAAGGAAGGTGTGTGGAAAAAGGAAGACGGAATAGTTTGCCACGGAGTTTCGGTCGAGTTTGAGAGTCGAGTTCAGGAAAAGGAGAGAAAGAGAAGGAAAGGAGAAGTAGTATGAGGATGTTTGCCAGCAAACAGTTAAAAGGGCTCTTAACAGATCCTCCGCTAGTTTTTCTCCTCCAATTCTCATTTTTTTTCCCCTTTTCCATCTTCTCTCTTCTCCGTTCATTGTCAGACGTCTATGGCCAAATAAATAGTAGTAGTAGTGGTAATCGCTACTACAGTGCCTCGTCCTGTCGTCCGAAGTACGACGGGGATAGGGAAACGAATTTCCCCCATCGAGGGAAAAAGAAAAGAAAATAGAAGAAACGCGAAAAGATAAAAATGAAAAATGGGAAATTTCCGTTTTCGTCATAATTACTCAATAACGACGAATCGGATCGGAATTTATGGCTCGATTAGGCCACGTGCCACTTGGCAGCTATTGGTTGTTAGGTACCCCTACAGTGTCACTTGCACTTTGCCATGGTAGGTACTGGGAACTGGGTACTCGGTACCTTCTGTAAGTAGAATAAGGATAAGGAGGAGCTGGGCTATGAGCAAGTTGCTTCAAGTGCTCTTGAATAGTTGAATCGATTTAATGCGGGAAGGAAGCTCGTGGGTAGCTGGATTTGATATATATACATATATATACATATATGCATTCCGATTTAAATAACATTGGAAAAAAAATTATTTTTTTTTAGAATTTTGTAGCTCGGACACCAACGAACGTATCCCGAGGACACGTACATATTTTTGTAGGAAATTGAACAATCTACAAAAAATGTTTCTTATCATTTTTTGATAAATTGACTCCTTCCAAAGTTATTCAAGCTCAAAATTCCATGCGTAGTAAATTTAACTATTTTTTCTTAATTTCTGCCAAATTGTTAAATTTTATTACTAGTTATTACTAAATATCATCAAACTTTCTGAAAAATTTTATAGTCCGTGATTTTCTATGACAAAACAAGTCCGTTAACAATTTTTAATTTATAAAATTTAACAATTTGGCAGAAATTAAAAAAAAATAGTTAAATTTACTATGAATGAAATTTTGAGCTTGAATAACTTTGGAAGGAGTCAATTTATCAAAAAATGATAAGAAACATTTTTTGTAGATTGTTCAATTTCCTACAAAACTATGTATGTTTCCTTGGGATACGTTCATTGGTGTATGAGCTACAAAATTCTAAAAAAAAAAATGTATATACTTCTATACTATATAGTTTCGTCGTTGTCAAATTTATTCGCGAAATGTTGAGAGAAAAAATGTACGTGCAAAAATTAGAAGAATTTTTTTTATACACGCTGGTTTGGTCATTTTCTTTGCGGTTTTACCGTTCGCCGACTTCATAGCTTCTCATCTTTCGGTGAACCGATCTGAATTCATCTGGATATAGGTTTGAAGAAAAGGAAGAAGAAAATTTTTATCCGCACCGTCTCCAAATTCTGGGCGACAGGGCGTAAGAAAAAGAATAAAAAATAAAACAAGTCAAAGAAAAAGAAAAAATCCTATCTATCTTGTAGGAGCTCGTGTTCTTCATACCGTCGAGCTTCAGGTTTAGTCATGGTTTATGGGGTAAGGAGAGAGGAAAGAAAGAAGAAAAATGAGACGAAAAGCGAAAGGCAAAAAATGCGTAGAAAAAATTAAAAATTGAAAAAAAAAACATAAAGTGAAAAAATCAAACGAAAAACAAAAAAAAAATCGTCGGGTATTGGATTTCAGACGCGATATCAAATTGGCCGGGTTTCGTAAGCCGTTGCAAATTACCCCTTAAGCCTTCTGCTCCTCGGCGTCGCGGTCGCCACGATCGTCAGAGCTATTCCTTAATTTTACCACGTCGGAGCAAAATTTTATTTTTGGTCAGAAATTCGAAAGAACAAAAGAAAAGAAAAAAAAAAGAAATGGAAAGAACGAAGAACCTGCATTTTGAAAATAGTCGAAATTCTGTCAGGTTTTTGAGACTCGGTTCTTGGTTCGAGGCTAATTTCATTCCGGCGACTAATATATGGGGTATATACCCCACGTGTATCCGAAGCAAAGCGTAGAGGGGATACGGGATACGGGATAGAGAGCATGCTTTGGCGTATGATCATTTTCTACCTCAGTAATAACGCGAAACCCCCACAGGGCTTAAGATTTCAATCCACCAAAGAGAATGGTTCGTTTCTGGAAAATTACTCTCCTCCTCGGTTTCGGCTCGGATATACATCCACCTACCTCTATACCCAACTGCCTCTACCTCTTTGTGCGTATAGTACGAGGTACGAGCTGGTTATACCCTCAGATTTTGGGGCGCGGGATGGGAGAGGATAGGGGAAGCACTGATACACCTAGTTTCGGAAAGAAATACAATAAGGAAATTGGAGAAAACAATATAAGGGAGAGCGTAGGGGCTCTCGCAGTCGCTCCCCCGCCCTTTGTCCACTTTTTTGGTTATTCCATTTGATCTGATTCTCTGGGATTATTCTTTTCCCGTTCTTAGCTGCACCTTTTGTCCCGATATCGACGAGACGGATCATTCTACGACTCCGAAGATCGAGATTCGATCGATCCTAATAATCCTGACGTGTCAAATTGCATTCGTAACGATTTGCGCAAATTGACTCGAAGCAGTTCTCGCGTTTTGACCTATCGATCGTATCTATTAATTTCAGAAAATCAATTTCGAACCTTGGGCTCGATGAATCGACTTGTAATTCCAATAATGTCAGAGAATTGAATCGAACTCCCGACGATTCTGGCAAATTAACTCGAAGGAGTTATAAGTTTGGCCAGTGAACTGAAATCCTTTATTTTATAGACGGTCTATTTCACCTGCTAATTTCGACAAGTCGATTCCTAATTCTGATGATTTTCGTACCGAATTGAATTGATTCCGTAGTCATTTGGCAAATCGAGTCAAATCAGTTTTGGTATAATTTTGACTCATGGATTGCAATCTGAATTCTAGAGAATTAACAAGTTGAATTGACAAGAGAATCCCAACAAGTTGAATTGACCTCGTGGTAAATTCGGCAAATCAACTTGAAACAAGTTTAATGTAATTTCTGAATCTAGGAAAGTAAATTAAACTCGTAAAACGTGAAACTAAGATCGTAATAATTTGGCAACAAGTTGAATTGACAAGAGAATCTCAACAAGTTGAATTGGCTTCGTGGTAAATTCGGCAAATCAACTTGAAACAAGTTTAATGTAATTTCTAATTCAAGGAAAGTAATTTCAACTCGTAAAACGTGAAACTAAGATCGTAATAATTTGGCAACGAGTTGAATTGACAAGGGAATCTCAACAAGTTGAATGGACTTCGTGGTAAATTCGGCAAATCAACTTGAAACAAGTTTAATCTAATTTCTAATTCTAGGAAAGTAACTTCAACTCGTAAAACGTGAAACTAAGATCGTAATAATTTGGCTAAGATAATGAATTGCAATTCAATTCAACCCGAAGTTCCTTAGAGTCGTTATCTTAACAACTCTTCACCGAGATTCCTGGTTCTTTGCATAGAAAATGCTGATCAGCGATTGTAGAATCGGTTCCAAATCTGTATACGTATTTCCATACATCGTCGCATAGATAAATTGGGTATATTTAGGCCTCGGGGTATGAAATAGTACCCCTATCACAGAATGATATCCCCCGGTCGGTCAGTGGAGCATGAAACAGTTGAGCATCGACAATGTAAGCCAATCAAGACCCTGCAGAGGCCGATGGAACGAAGACGAGGGTATGTATCGCAGACTGTTCAAGTGAAGAGAAGAGAAGAGAAGAGGAGACGAGGAAAGGGAAGAAAAGGGAGGAAGGGAAGGGAAGGGTAATCGCTCGAAATTGCATTAAATTTAAATTTTTAGTTACGTCAGTCCCTCGGGGAATACGCACGCCATCCACCATCCGCCACCCGTCCCCGTGGCTATAACGTCTACGATTATGATCGCCGTCTCCTGATCCCAGTCGGTCTTTTGATGCTGTGCGACAAATTGATCCATCCATCCATCCCTACCACCGTATACCATGTCCTATCTGCCTACTCGGTCCGATTCTAATTCTCTGTAACTTTGACGAACACAGAGATATACACAGTATCGTATACGAAGACGAGGAATCTCTTGTACCCCGTATCACGATTTGATCCTCGAGTCGATTTGTCCGGATAAAAACGAACCGATAAACGTTTGATTTTTGGCTGTTTTTTCCACCGAAAATTGAATCAATCGATACGAATTCATTGATTCATTGGAATTTCGCGTTCGAGTTGATTTGATAAATTTTTTTCAAAGTATTGCCGCTGATTTTTGGTTGAACTATTACCTAGCATCAGAAATTTGCAATTCAAGTTGATTTGTCAACATATGTTCAAGAATTGCTCTGCTTTTCGGGTCAAACTATTGCGATACTCTGTCAATTCGAATCGACAGAATTACCTAGCATCGGAAATTTTCAATTCGAGTTGATTTGATAAATTTTTTTCAGAGTATGGCCGCTGATTTTTGGTCAAACTATTACCTAGCATCGGAAATTTGCAATTCAAGTTGATTTGCCAACATATGTTTAAGAATTGCTCGTCTTTTCGGGTCAAACTATTGCGATACTCTGTCAATTCGAATCGACAGAATTACCTAGCATCGGAAATTTTCAATTCGAGTTGATTTGATAAATTTTTTTCAGAGTATGGCCGCTGATTTTTGGTCAAACTATTACCTAGCATCGGAAATTTGCAATTCAAGTTGATTTGCCAACATATGTTTAAGAATTGCTCGTCTTTTCGGGTCAAACTATTGCGATACTCTTTCAATTCGAATTTACAGAATTACCTAGCATCGGAAATTTTCAATTCGAGTTGATTTGATAAATTTTTTTCAAAGTATTGCCGCTGATTTTTGGTCAAACTATTACCTAGCATCGGAAATTTGCAATTCAAGTTGATTTGCCAACATATGTTTAAGAATTGCTCGTCTTTTCGGGTCAAACTATTGCGATACTCTTTCAATTCGAATTTACAGAATTACCTAGCATCGAAAATTTTCAATTCGAGTGAATTTGACGAAATTTTCAACGAATCGCTATTGACTTTTCTTGAAATTATTACGAATTCAATTTAATTCCTTGAAATTATTGCAATTATTATATAATTTTGTGAGTTAAATTGACAAATTGAGTCATTGCAGTTAATTAGTTAAAATTCCAACGATTTCCTATGTATTAATAGAAATTAAAAACTAGAGTCAACCACATGGTTGTGATTTTCAAAAAATTTCATCTCGATTAATGAAAATTCCCGATCGAATTGTACTTGCATAAAACTGTTTTCTCACAATTGACCAAAAAAAAAAAATCATACGTAAATATGAAAATATGTGTTTAAAAAAATTGGAAAAAAAAATTCAATTCTTCGTTTCTTGTTTCCTTCGATGCCTAAAATTTTGAAAAAAAGTCATGAACTAATGAACGGATTACATCGACACATGAATATTCTTGTAGCAAATTTAACGCTCTACAAAAAAAAAAAAAAAAATTAAAACACAAAAAAACGATAGAAATGGAAAAACCATGGAATTGACTAGAACTTTGATTTTGACCTCGAATAACTTTTGAACCAGTCGAGTCAGCGAAAAATCACAAGATACCTTTTTTGTAAAGCGTTAAATTTGCTACAAGAATATTCACGTGTCGATATAATCCGTTCACTAGTTCATGACTTAAAAAATTCCAAAGTAATAACAGAACTTTTCCCGTGTTATTTCCATTCAAAACTTTGGCTGTCGTGGGGGCCGGGTTAAATTTGAAATTAAGAGCTGCAATTTGGCACGAATTTTTTTTTATATATTTGGAACCTATTCAGGACCATCCCGAAGAAAAATTCGAACATACCCTAAATAAGGACCACCCTAGTATATATATATTAGTTCTGTATACTGTAAAGCATACACAGGGTGGTAATTCGATACTCTCATACGCAGACGTGCACATGCATGTAATACGTACATACGTAGGTATACGTGCCATTAAAAACAGTATATGTGTGTATATATATACATATATACTCTTTCTCGATATAATGATATATATACTGCATAGCGTGCTCTGCAGGATCACGAAGATCCTATCTCATTCAAGGACCAGGATCAGGATCAGGGCAACGCGACAGTGTTGCGTTACACCAGGTCTACGCTTTCGTATACTATATCCCATGGTACATACCGGGTGTTCCAAAAACCGGATAAATTATGAAAATAAATGAACAAAAAATGTAATTAATAAAAAAAGGAATTCAATAAATAAAATAATTATTATACATAATTCTATCAATTATTCGCGTGTGTTTTGTTTTTCTTTTTTCAATTTCCAATTATTCAATTTTCTAATTTTTTAATTTGAAAAAATTTCTTCTCATCTTCTTTTCCGTTTCTCTTATTTTCCGCATCGTTTATCTCATTATACGTATAGATATATAATATTTGACGAAGGCTGTACGCCAGCGTCTCCCGACTCCAGCGTTAAACGTTTATTAACTTAAGTCGCAGTAGAGACTACCGTCGTTTAAAAGTAGGTACGATAATTAAATGGCAAAAGAAGAAGAACGAGAAAGAAAAAAAAAAATATATATATACGGATGGAAGAAGAGAGAGAGAAAGAGAGAGAGAGCGAGAGAGAGAAGGGGGAAAGACGGTTAAAAATTAGCTAAACGAATAAATTCTTCTTATAACCTGAAGAACCCAAGAAGAAAAAGAGAAAGAAGAGGTGAAATAATAAGAAGAATAAGAAGAGGCCAGGATTTCCGACTTCCTAATTCATAATTCTTTCGTTACAGTATATAACACAAATTTATATATATATGTATATCACCCTTACGTCGACTCGGATCCCCTGTTATTATTTTTTCACTTTGTTAAACCCCCTCTCGGATCCAACTCCCCCCTCTCCCCCTTTTATTTAATTAGCCCCGTACAGTAAAAACCGTCGTCGTAAAAAAGAAACGAAGAGAAAATAAAATAAAATAAAATAAAATAAAACAATTCCAACATTTCTTCTCTAGTTTTCTGAATTCCGAACGAAAAGCTCTGTTACCGGATTTTCGTACAAAAAATGAAATGAAAAGAATTGAAAAACTGTGTATGAAAAATAAAATAAAAAAATTTTAGAACAAGAAAATCTCACGTTTCGAATTTTCTCTTTTCTTTTTTCTGCTCTCAAATTCACGCACGGGGCTGTATATATATTTTTTGTAACACGTGCGCGATTTTCGCGTTTTTTTCACCTAAAAATCGGGCGTGAAGCGAACGTTTTTGTACCGGCGGGCAAAAAAATCAGCAGCGGGCGGAAAATGAACTTTTTTCGCCCGCTACTTCAGTGCCGCTTATGAGCACAAAAAACGCAAAAATTAATACACGCGTTACAAAAAATATGGTGTGCACCAAGGGCTTTTTGACCTCGTGCTGCAAACTCCGCACTCGGTCTAAAAAAGCCCACTTTCCGCCCTTGGCACGCAATATACTATTTTTTATTCCTCGGGGATTCCCGAATCAATTTCGATGCGAATGAATGACAGAGAGAGAGAGAGAGAGAGAGAGAGAAAAAAAAGTTTAAAAAAAAAATAGAATAGAATAGACTCCGGTTTGGCGTATAGCGCGAGGGCTAGCCGATGGTTCGGCAGCTAAAGCGGAGCTACGCGGAGTCGGTAAATCAATTTCGGTCAATTTCCCGTCAAGAATGGCCCCTCTCGACGACTAGAATTGACCTTAGAAGGACCTTTCCAATTTTAACAGCTCTCCCGGTTCTCCACCTCACTCCTCGGGCTCGTATAAGGGGGAAAAAAGGAGAATGAAGAAAGGTAGAAAAAAGTAGAAAAAAAAAAAAAATGAAAAATACTCGAAACTCCCCGAAACCTCCCTTTACACTTTACTTTTCCTCTATCGCGGCTATAAGAGATCTTTGTCCGACGAGAATACTTCGATAAACCTTCGTAGGCTCGATTTGACCAAGATTGACGTTCGGATATGGGATACCGCGTATCGCGTATCGGGAAATATGGAAAAGGAGGAAAATAAGACGGAGAAAAATTCGAGGAATTATTTCGGTAACTGCGGTACGAAAAAATGTCAAAAAACAAAAAATAGCAAATCCCAAATTGGTAGAATTTCGCAACCTAGAAGACTAGCCCGAAAAAGTTGGGTCTCTGGTCTCAGTTTCGTTCGTTTGTAAAAATGAGAAAAGGCGAAGTTTTCGGGCTTCGAAATTTTCTGGGCGGCTATATTCCCCCGGACACTTTGGGCGGGTGTGTCATATTTACGTTTCGTTTCGTCGAAAGTGAAATTAGCGAGTTGGCGGATCCAGGGGGTCCCATGAGAGTCGGGAGAAAGGCCGAGTCGGAAAACACTGCGAGGGGATTCCCCGGCGAGACAAGGCCTAGCTGTGATGATTATGCGAGGCGAGTGTCGAGGAGTTCTTCGAGTGTCAAATTTAATAACCAAAGCTATGTTTCGGCAATAAGCGCCGCGGCGAATCTCCTCTTCGATTCCAAACCCCGTCGAGACCCTGGGCGGTGAAACGGGCTTCGAAAAACGATAAAAAACGACTCGAAAACTCGAAAGACGGTCCGAACGACGAGTAGTTCGCCTCAAGACTTGGGAAAACTTTTTGAAAGTCTCCCAGAAGATTTGGAAAAAAAATACAAAAAAAAATAACAAAAATCGTCGCTTCGTCGATTAAGCGAGTAGTTAGGTAAAAGAACGGAGAGGATGACGGCGAGAATCAGAAGGAGGAAGAGTCCGGGGTTTGTGTGTGTGCGGCGCGCTGCTAGTCGGTTGATGTTATCTTCCGCGTTTACACAAAAAGCCGAGAAGAGAAGGTGGGTTTCCTCGTCGTGTCCCGGAGCACAAACACACGCGTGTCCTCTCTCTTTCTATCCCTCGCAACGAATTAGATAGCGAACGAACGAACGAACGGTGTTTCACCGCACACATGGTCAGACCTGAAACATGTGTGTACGTGCATGTGTTCCAGCGTTGTGTTCTGTTGTGTTGTAATTACGTAGTTATCGCTTATATACGATCGCACGATTAATTTCACGTTTTAAAATATTATACTCGGCGCTCTACTCGGCTCGTTTCTAACCTAACGCAACCTACCACACCGCTGGGCTGAATTTAAATCTATTTTTTCGTGACCACTCGCGTTCCTCGTTCTCTTATTCTTCCGTATATCTAGCGAGGCGCTCCGCTCGGTTATGTTAATAAAACCGCGCGGCATTAGATGAGTTTTTAATTCGTTCCCACATACGCGCGTATAGTCAAGCCTGCACTTTCGACCGCTAGGTAAGAAGTTTTTAACTCTTCCGGTCACAGCCGCGCCATAAAATTCCCGGATATCATCTCCCGCACGTATTTCGCCAGTTATCGATGCGCCCCGGCTTCTTCCGACTCAAACATTCCATTTTTATTCCACGATCTCTTAGATCATTCAAAGACGGATCCAACGGTATGTCTTTCCCCAAAATCCATGCACTAGATCATCAGGAATCTAGGGATGAGTTTTTAATTCGTTCCCAGATAGGCGCGGATAGTCAAGCCTGCACTTTCGACCGCTAGCAAATAAGTTTTTAACTCTTCTGGTCAGAGCCGCGCCATAAAATTCTCGGATATCATCTCCCGCACGTGGTTCGCCAGTTATCGATGCGCCCTGGCTTTATTCGACTCAAACATTCCATTTTTATTCCACGATCTCTTAGATCATTCAAAGACGGATCCAACGGTATGTCTTTCCCCAAAATCCATGCACTAGATCATCAGGAATCCAGGGATGAAGATTTCAGACGAAAATTGCCGGTAGACCCGTGCATGGATTCCGGGTTTACACATACCGTTCAATCCGTATTTGAAAGAGGTGAAAAACTGCTGCATAAAAATGGAGGGTTTCTATAAAAGAAAAAAGCTGAGCTGGCGGGAAGCGAAGATCCACGGTGTGGATGATGCGGCTCTTCTAATGCCGCGAAACTATTGTGTAAAGTATTCCTGTCTCCCGGATCGATAACGGCCCTGTGATAAACGGCTCTCCATTCTCCTTCACTCGGCTCCATTTTGTGGTGGAACCATTTTGTCCAGCTCGTCGAGTTTGAAAACGGTGAATAAAGTCAGAATTCGGGGCTAGGTGTACCCGGTACATAAATTATAACGCGTAGCAGTTCCTGCCGCTATAAATGCGAACCACTTTGCTGTAGGCGTTGGGTGTTATCAATCGGTCGGATCTAGTTGCCAGAAACTGTCGTTTTTCCCCTCAAATTACACGTAGAAGAAGAAAAAAAAAGAGGAGGAAGAAAAAAAAAAGAACTAACTCGCGGCCATTTTTACACACGTACATATCGCAGCCGGATGTGACGTGCTGCCGTTGTGGACGCCCATACAATTATTACCTTGTACTGTACTCCGGTGCTTATGTGTCTCACCACTTCCAACGTGTAGAAGAGAAGACGGAGTGGAGAAACGGGGACGGTGGAATCGGCCTCAACGATGATAAGAGCCAAAAAACCTGCTGGTACGATCGCGGAATCGTCGGAAGTTGAGTTTCGGATTTTTTTTAACCGTTTGGAAGATCGAAAATGGTGTTTGTTCAGCATCTCATTACGACGATTATGGAATCGAGCCTGACGAGGCGTTTTCTGTCTTAGAAACGGTGGCGATGGGCAATTTAAATAATTGTGTTATGCTTTTACCACGGCAGTGGAATTGTAAGATTGTTCCATGGACGGCAGTCCCCGTAATTGGTTGCTCAAATTATTATCAAACGGATCTCGCCAAGACTGGACACAATGGCGGTACGCAGCAATTTTTTAAACTACACCGTGCACTACGGTGTGTTCGGAGGTTTCGACAAGGCTAGTTAGCCAGTCCGTCTACCATCAACGCGATGAATAACAGGGTAACAAAACTGTGTGACCGAGCAATCCGAAGAGGAAAAGGAAGAGGAAGAGGAAGAGGAAGAGGGAAATGAGAAATTCCATTACATTCATCACTCTGATTTAACCTCACGCATGGTAAGAGTGTGACGGACAAGACGGACGGAGTGGAAAGCCCTCCGTGAATTGCCGGACCGTTTCTTGGCGGGAAGATTATTCGTCAAGTTCATTATCCATTTCCATTCCTCTCTGCTCACGATCAGAAAAAACAATCAGGCTCCGACTCGACTCCGCCTTCCACTGTATACACACTATTCGCGAAACTACACCTGGAACACGCAGAACAGAACCTGGTTACCGTATTCTTATTCCACGCTTTAACGCGCCAAGTCATTCGCAATTTCAACATCCAACTTCTCGGCTGCTACTGCTCATCGTCGCTTCCAACTCTGCGGCTCGAAGCCCGGACTTGTGCGTCCAAAAACACCAGTTCTGATGTCGGAGAGGAGAGAAAAGATCCGGACAACTCGGTGCCTGCTTTGGAACCGCTTTTCCACGACTGGAATCATGGGAAATCAGCTCTTGCCGGAGTTTTGATTCAGCTTTATTCGGCTGTTAGACTTTGAGGACTTTAGAAAAACGTTTCCTCGTGGGTTTTCCTTCACTCCCAAAAGCAAAACTAGCTTCTAGTCACCGGAAACTGATTTTTGGACATTTGGAACGAATTTCACTGAGCATTCGAAGTTCTTCAATCATTGATATCTTCGGGAATCTCGGCGTGAGTTTTTCGGTCCTGACGACGAACCCCTCATTCCATAATCGTGAATTTCTTCTTCCTCGGTACGTTAAAGCTGCTAACCAGATAGTGGAAAGCAAAGCAGTAGCATAAGCACCAGCAGCAGCTGGCAGGTGTATTTTATACTGCGAGTGTGTGCATAGGTAGCGCCAAAAGTTGACAAGATAAGCCCAGAGGCGGTTGTTCGAGGTACGAATACGTATGTATGTATGCACGTATACACCATGCAACCAGCCACAACTCGACGATGTAAATCGCAAATTGGATTATAATTTGCCGGAGATAAGTCACGCTACTCCTCTACTCGGACAGACTGAAACGAAACGAAACTAACATGATCGAGAAGAGAAGAGAAGAGAAAATAAAGATTGAAGTGCACCACCAGCACTGGCGGTCAAACGAAGGACCGCGACTGCACTGCACTGCACTGTACGTAACGTGAAGAGTCAGTTATGGAATGAATCCCGAAGTTCCATACCGATGTATAATCTTCATCCTCATATTTCTTTCTCTTTACTGTTTCGTCTCGTTTTTTTTTCTTCGTTTCTTTCGTCACTACACACCCTGCTCTCCGCTGCCAATTATTTAGTAATTGAATACTGAGAGGAGAAGAAGAAGAAGAAGAAGAAGAAGAAGAGGAGGAAGAAGGGGACGAAGACGGAGAGGAATAAGAAGAGAGTCATCGTTTAAATTATCATTCTTTGAATTGCAGCGGCGACACACTCGCTCGTCGTTTCCTCGTTTGTCAAAGAGTCGAGTGAAGGAAAAAAAAAGGGGGAAAGATGCTTTTCTGTATAATAAGAATTTCATATTATTAATAAAACTTACGAGCAGAATCACCCTTATGGTAATTACACTAACGATGTGTTCCTTTTTTCTCATTTTCATATGAAAAAAAAAGGAAATGAAAAAAAAAAAAAACGGAGAGAAAGAAAGAAAAAGAAACTCGGTATAGGGTTCTCTCCTCTTAGACGCCATATTTGTTTAATGACGTGGCATAAAACGCGAGCATATAGAATCGCATATCATTAACATTAATTATAAAAAGTGACTACGAGAGGCGGGTGAAACTTTGTTGCAGTGTTTCTGACATAGAGGATCCGAGGAGTCAGTTTTCTGATACAAAAAAAAATCGATATTTTCTTCACGGCATTGCGAGGAGAGACGGAGGATAGATTTTTGATAGAAGAACACGTGTGATCGGCTTCTACCCCCGTTAGCCCATTCCAATTTCCCCCCACAGTCTCGTTTAAAGCTTTTAAAGTGATCCTCTTATACACTCCTACACAAAGCTACATTTTTAGGTTAGGGGAGTTAGGGGCTAGGGCCTTGTATTCCCGCAACGAAAAACGTTGCGCTCGCAGGGATTAACCCAAATGGTAATCCCGTAGGCAAAGCACTGCCCTCAACACGGGGTATATTATGTTTTTACAGCGGGGTCTCTCCCTCTCTTTTCCTCCACCTCCGTACCCGTCACTTGTTCGTGTTTGCTTGCTTGCTTGTTTGATCTTTGCACGCGCTTCAATTGTTTTTTATTTCCCATCAACGCTAGTCGCCTCGCCTCGCTCGTTCCGAATGTCTACACGTACACCCTCTCTCCATACACGGCTAGTATACTGATTCAATTTCAATTGTGTACACAGTATTATCCAAGTTCACAAGCCACCTTTGCATAGAAATAAACAAAACTGATCTAACGCAATAAGCAGCGGAGATATTAGACCCCGAAATAACGAGGTGACGGTAACAATGGACCCCGGCGGCCATATTGGATTCTCGTTCTCTTACAAACGAGATTTTCGCCACTCTGGTAATTTGTTATACCCGTCAAATCGTTCGTATTTTGTCTATTTTCCTCACTGACCATTGTACTCTATTATTGTGCCACTGCTGGCGCGGTATTAACGACCTTCGTTACCGAACAGAAGAGGGAAACTCTTCGCCGTTATAGACAATCGCTCATACGTCTGATGACGACACTTCATATCACAATGAACCGTACAGGAATTCTCCGAGTCCAAGGAAGCGGTTTTTGGGTCAGAATTATACTAGGTGGTCGGTCGGCTGGTCGGTCACATCCTGATGTCGTTTGCGCGTGCTGCTGGTATACCCGCGTAGCTAATTGACACGCGATATAAGAGAAGGGTATCACGTTGTGGTAAAGACACGTATACGCCGTGTGTACCGAATTACATTATAATTTATAATACTCCTCCTCCTCGTCCTCTTCGTCCTCCTATTCCTTTCCGTGCCACTGAGCTATTGGTAAAAAATTTCACCGTGATAAATCTGAAATTTAATTCGCCCCGGGGTAGGAAGAGAGGAGAAAAACGACCGAGAGGAAGAGGAATGAATGAATAGAGAGGGAGAGAGAGTATGAAAAACGCGTCGGAACCCTCGGCGGTTGTTAGAATGCCTAAAAAACGGTATTCAGATCCGCTGAAAAAACATGAAGGGAAGAGGAGAGAGAGAGAGTTTTAATTCCGGTTATAAATTTTTTAACACCTGGGAATCGAATCCCGCTCTCTTCCTGCTTCCCCATTTCGGTCGACGCACCGTCTCACTGTGTACCCAACAGTCGAGTTAAGTTCTATATCGTCTAAGTCGATAGTGTTTTGTTTGACCCCCAGGAAGACCAATACCGTCTGTCCTACGCTCCTCTGGGGTGGCACTACTGCACTGCTGTAGTCAGCGAAGCAAAACACACTCGAGATTCAACCTAACCGGGCCGAATCGAGTGTCACTTGTTTTCACCATCGGCGCCAAAAGTCCCTAGGGATATGCCAGAAGCCCAGGAGTGAGTCTATACAGGCTCTTCAGGGGCTCGAACCTCCGCTCTCCCTCTCCTCAAATCGATACCATGTTTTGTTTTTACGATATGCCATAAAAGCCTCTCATCTTCTACTTCTTATTTCAACATCGACACGTTATTTTTTTAAAACATTTAACCCTCGCTCCCCGTCATTCGGACCAATCGATAGTCCAGTTTCCGTGGCATGCCTCCCTCCTCCGTTCGCTCTCTCTTCTTCTCTCTTCCGGCACTCAAATCTGCAGTCAATTGTTTCCAGCTAAACTGTTTGCCTTTCAGAGAGAATGAGAGCGAGAGAGAGAGAGAGACGAGAAGGAGACGGAGAGAGATGGGTGGAGAGATGGAGAGAAAGGGAGACGGGAGAGCACAGCACCCCAAGTTAAGCCGTCATGTTTACAGAACTAAATAGATGAGGAGGAAGAAGAAGAGGAGTCGACGTCGTCGTCGTCGTCTGTTTGTAAATGAAGAATTTGAGAAGGGGATCGTTTAGGCGAGAATACGGATCGGATCGGTACCGAAAATAGAAGAGAAGATGAAGACCGAAGACTGGAGACTCGGGACTCGGTCCGGAGTGTGTGGATTAAGATTCAATACAGATTAGTTCATCTAGTTATAAATTCTGCCGTGTAATGATTGCGCGACTTGGTTCAGTCGAGTTGAGTTTTCAATCTTCGGTGTCTTACCAAAGCGATCGAGCTTATTACCTCGAGGATGAGAAGGAGCTGAGGCGAAAACAAGAAGAAGAAGAAGAAGAAGATGATGATGAAGAGGGAGAGGAAGAAGGACCGAGCGGCGTATGGTATATGGCCGGTTATTGGACCTGTGGTATGATCTAGGTGAGGTTTTACAAACCGTCTCATGAAATTAAGACGCTTTCAGGGGGTGAGATAGGTTTTCAATTTGAAAACAATTAATCATCGCCGCCTTCCATACCGGGTAACGGCTTAATTATAAAACAATCAGGTGCGCCTTAGACGAAAGAAGAAAACATCGGAGAGACTCGCTCGAATCTCTCACCCTATCCTCTTATTCTAGTCAGTATGTGCTAAATCACCTTCGGGTCGTTTGTTACCTGCCCATCCATCCGTCCATCCTTCTCTCCCTCTCTCTGACTCTAAAAGAATATGTAGCCTGCTATCTAGAGAATCAAGACGGTCGAAGACACGAAACGAAACACCATCTTCGAGAGAATAAGAGTAAAATAAGAAGAGCCAGAAGAAGAAGAGGTGGTGGTGGTGGTGGTGGTGGAAAAAAGACAAAGGGATTAAATCCTCACGGATGGTCAGTAAAGAATTTTCCCGGATACCCGCACATCGTGAAATTGATCGTTTAGTTAAATCGGGGACAGTGGCTCGGTTTCTTGTCATCGGAGGTTCCCTTCCATTCTCCTGGTTATCCACCTATCCAGAAAGAATCTCCGAGCGAGATACGGATCTAGAAAATCTGGAACGGTATCTTCATTCATGCGGTCCAAGAAATTTCCTCTGTTTACTATGCCACACAAAGAAGAAGACCCGTACACCGATGTATTATTAAGACATCGGGGGACCTCCGCCAGTGCACTGCGCTGCACAACGGTGCACATCAGCGTCGGTTACCACCGCGCGCGGTCAGATTGTCAGTTGTTTAATTAACCATGAAACAAGGGAAGTTTAACCGGGAGTTTTTGGTAGGGGGATAAGGACACCGTAGACGAAACCGCATGGGACATTCGATACACCCTCATGCCTGCGAGGAGTGGAAGGAGAAGGCAGAGAGATCCCTTTATGAGGTAGTCCTTGGAAAACACCATCGCATCGGTACCCTGCTGAATCCCGAGTTGAGTAACCAGATACCGCATGATCTCGGAACGTTCAGGTTCACGTTCTTCGCTTTACTCGCGCTCGAAGTTGGAACCCTATATCACAGGTGGTGATGGCCATGATGGCCATTATACATATATACCTAGACCGGTGGAAGAGGAACAGGTAAAAGAGACTGCAGTAGCCGAAGGGAGGAGGAGAATACGTCTGGCGAAGAAGACCGGCTGCGGTCATTACCTAAAAGCTTCATCTGATCTAATAAATAGTTTATAACCGAGGTGTTGCACTCCGGACGGTATAACAAGCCGTAAATATCTCGACCGAGAAGGCGCTCGCCTGAATACTCGCATAATAAGAAACCGGGTCTCATTCCATACCGGGGAACGGTGAACGGTGAACGGTGAAAAATCGATGCACGTCCATCGGCGATGTCTCAATCTTACGTACAATTAGTAATTAGCGAGTTGCAAGGTTACTCCTGCACATCGCATCGCATCGCATCACATCGCGTCGGTGAGCCTCCGGTAATGCCCAGTGTCAGATTCTCGGAGCTGAGGGATCGCTAACGAGCACGGATAACGAGAGGGTACAATGGCCAATCTTGACTCGCACAGATCGTCGGCAGGGCCGATATATCGCGTGACGATCGCTACTTGGAAATGCCATTCGCCGGCTATTCGATCACCTAACTGCACGTCGTCATGCGTTTTTCGGAACTTTTTCGACGATCCTTCGTTCACTCGAACCATTTCCACGACGGAACTCAGTGTCGAAGCTGCTCCGAAGAGGATCGGCGAAGTTCCAGCGATTTCCTTTGCTTCCTCCACGGTTCTTCGACTTCTGGATGATTACGCGAGTGTCGAGTCTGTCCAAGCGATTCTTATCAGCTCCGCGAGCGTTTCTTCGACTTTTTGAAGTCGTTCCTCCCTCTTCGGGACCGATTTCGAAGTTTCGGAGCAGTGTGGAGCATATTTCCGGACATTTGGTGTCTCTAATCGACCGGGTCCTGTTCAGTTTCGAGCGAAGGAGCAGGAGGAGGTGAGTTAGTGGATCTACTGCGGCGGTCTCGTGCGACGGAGCGTGATTAATATGAAAGGTTCTAATATACTAAAGCAAAACGCCTAACGCGTCACGGGCCCTTTCCTTTCCTTTCCTGCCTTTCCTTACCTCATCTTGCCCGGCTGGGCCCGACGATATTTCATTCTATTCCAAGAACAATGTCGATGGAAGGTATCGGTTACCTTATGACCCCTTTTATGCGCTGAGTACTCCTTTCAACGCCTCGAATCCTTTCACTCTATTTATGCTGCTCTACAGGCTTTATCTTCCCTTTGTTTTACGGGATCCCCTCCTCCGCGGAGAGCAGATCTCTCATTTTCTTCCTTTCTTTATTTCACTGGGCATAATACGCCGGTGTTTCTCGCGGCTAATGAGGAACGATTATTGCGTCTCTCGCCTCGACCAGCAATCGACCAGGTCCTGATCCCGAAATTCGTTTATTTTCCTCTTAATCTCATCGGAAACAAAAGGTCTACCGAAATGACTGACTGCCGAGAGATCACGGCGGCCTTACACCCATTCGTTCGTTTCTTCCGTTTATCGAATTTCATTCATTCGCTAAGAGAAGAGAAGAGAAGAGAAGAGAGCGAGAGACAGACGAATAAAAAATGATGATGATGGAATAACGGACAAAGAGGATTGAATCGAGTGGAATCCATTCCACGAATAGAATTGCTAAACGCACGCACAGCCCCGTGGACCGCAAGGAATCGATCGATGTATGCCATATATGAGACAAATTAGTTGCTTGTGGTCCAATATCTACCCCCTAATGTTTCACCCCATCTATACCAGTGTCGGGACGTGGGGGAACCCCCGTAGGGTTGGTGTGAAAACAAGCTTTCGCTGCTACTGGTCCTGGTAGTCGTACTGTGAAACAAAAAGCCATTCAATAGACGGAAACGCAAGTGACAGATGCACCGATACACGGCCGTACATGCGCACACGCACACATGTGTGTGTGCAACGTTTAGAAAAGGACTAGGCGAAGAGAAACGTGAAAATGAAAAAAGGAAGGAAGAAGAGATAATGACGAAGAAGTGCTTTTCGCCGACGAACAAACTCCACCTGTCCACCGGGTTAGAACTTCTTCCCATTTCCTACTTGAGGCAGCAATTACTTGTTTGTATTTCGATTGCCGTTATACGCGGGAGTTCGCCTGGTAATAGAATGTCGCTAATTATTTTTCGATCTGTTACCCTGGGGGGTTGGTTTTAGTCAATTTTTCTTCCCCTCCTCTCCTCGCCGTTTTTCCTTTCGTTGTATTGATTCGACGAGAATATGGAAGGAACTAATAGTTACCTGTCCAGCGAACGCGTTCGACCAACGTGCCTCGTGATGGATTGCTTACGTCAATAGTCGTCGCCCTTATACTCGCAGGGGCGAAACATGTTAAGTCTTTGTTTATACAACGCGACGATTTATACAACTGACGACCCGCGACTGGAAGGAGTCCGCGTTAACCGGCCCATAAATCGGCCAGCCTTCTCCCTCCGATGGACATCCCGGGCCCAGTCCAGCCCGGGTCTTGGGTCAGCGAAGAAAAAGCCCGAGATAAGAAACCGGGGAGGTAAAGGGGCGGCTGATACACCTGGGAGCTTATCAAAAATCTGATAACCCCCGTGTGTTATTATTTTTATTGTTTCCTTTTCCCTCCCTGGGGCAAAAGCTCGGGGCGAAAAACCCTCCGAGATCGAATAGAAACTCTAACCAATACGGAATCAACTCCGCTACACGCGTTCTACTTGTGTTGAGGATCGGGGCTACGGCGTACTCCCTTCCAAACTCACTCAGCTCTCTCTCTCTGTGTCTGGTGGTTGCTTCATGCTCTCAGAGATTGCTTGGGGGCTTTTTGGGTTCGGCTCTGTGTATATATTGAATAACTCGCTCGCTGGACCGCGAAAATATACGATGAATTCACCCAGCGATGAGGAACGAGACGAGAGACCGAGCTGGTCGTGGAGCATGTATGGATTTGGTCTCGTCGCAGGGTTCGTCCCGACGGAGGTCGAGGCTCCTTATCGGTGATTTTATCGAAACGAAACTAGTTTTTCGGACTATCTAATCCCGGGATTGTTTTCTCGGTTTACTGGGAGGCAATTTCGTTCCAAATTTAACCGGCCAGACCCTGAAGCGTCGTATTTTTGACACGAATCCGACAAGTTTCGCAAGACAAGGCTCCGCTAGGAATCGAACAATACATTAATGGCTCGTCGGGAACCGAGCCGAGTGTTTATTAACGAATCGTAAGAAATACTAGGAAGTGATTAACCGCGCTGCACACTGCAGGATGTTCCGGAACGATTTAATGCTAACCGTAAACAAGCCTCGCTCGGTGACAACAGGATCTAGAAATTTGTTATTCGAAGATTATACGCCGATATGTTGGGCGGAGTGGAAAACAGTTCGGACAAAAGTTCGAGCTCTCGAAAAGACACGGCTTTTATTTTCAGGCAATTTTTTCGACGGATCAGTATCTTGAAAGATAATCGAGGATATCATGGAAAGTAACAGTTCTACAAACTGTAAAACCGCGTATTCAGACTATTTGGTAGCGACGTGTGAACCATAATCAGACGATTATCTCAAGATCTTGGAGTTTCTCGACAAAGTGTTTCAGACAAAGGTTGTAGCCCTTCAAAAGACGCGTCTTTTTTGTTCAAACAATTTTTCGATAGATCGAACCCCGTAGAAGATAAATGAGGATTTATAGTTCCAGGATCAAGAGTCATCGGCATAGTTCGCAACGTTTTAGTTTCCCGATTATCTAGAGATCCTCAAGTCTCTCGACAAAATTTTTCGAACATAAGTTGTAGCTTTTGAAAAGACGCGTCTTTTTTGTTCGAACAGTTTCACGATAGGTCCCAAGCCTTGGGAGATAGACGATGAATCGTTCACGAAATCTCTTGTTTAAAAACTTGTCAATAGATTTAATTTCGCGATTATCTCAGGATACTTGCGTTCCACGACAAAGTGTTCGAAGAAAAAGTTGTAGCTTTGAAAAGGACGCGCGCTTTTCGTCAGGACAGTTTTTCGCTAGCTTCTATCCCTCGTGGGACAAACGCGAATGTACGAGTCCAGGACGCGTGGATTGAATCGGCCGAGTTTCCCCGAAGAGTGAATCCCTCCTAGCTCTCTAATTCGCAATTAGAAATCAGGCGAGACCATGTCACCGGGTTTTTCCCGACATAACTCCGACCAGAAGTCTGTCCCGGTATTAATTCCTGCACTAGCATGCGAGAGGCCAGGGCTGGGAAAATCCCGAGCAGGTAGCCATCTCCGTTCTCATTCCTATTCCAAAGGAGTAGAGAAATTTTCACGAATACGCCGGACGGGCCGTTTAATACCCATTAGCAATGATCGTGGCGAAATAGCAAAAGGCCATATAACAATAAACAACGCACACAAACATTTCGGTGGAGCACAGAACGAATTGTGCGAATTGTACCACCAGCGAGACGTCCACCGCCGGGTACCTCACCTACCTTCTACCACCAGGCACTCGACAGGTGGTAATCTACCGAAACCATACCACCGCACAACGGGCTATCCGCTCTGAAATGCCCTTCCTTCCTTATTGCGGGGGATTCACCCTGGGGAATACCTAGCCGACTAGCTAACTAGCTCAGGTGTTAACGGGGGCCCCAACTGCTCCTTTAGCTCGGGTGAATTTATGTACGCGGTGGGTGAATTAGAGTGTGCTTATCAGTTTTCGTGCAGAAAAATTCTTGGGAGTAGGCACGCAGAATGGGGAGAAGGGGCCTAGACGGCGAGGAGAATCGCTGTTTAAATCATATTTCGGAAGAGCTGGGGTTAGGTAATTTGAAAATCGTGAACCCGACGGGAGCGGGCGAGCCTGGGCCGCGGCCCTCCCGGCGGCGTTATGGCGAAATGAAATTACAGAACCCTCTTGCAGATTGTCGTCGTCCCTCGAAACCACCGAGGTTGCTGTACCAAACCCCGCAAGCGTCAGGGCAAGGCGAACCAAAAGCGACAAAGGCAGCTCGTTTGGCGCTTTTGGCACCGGTGCACGAGCTAATCGTAACCAACGCAACAATTTATGGCTAACCGCTAAACGCTACATCCACTAATCAATTCTCTATAAAGATTAACCCGAGGGTCAGTCTTTGAGCACGGAGGGTTAATACCCGGCCTTAATAATCCGCGTTTTTAACTCCCCGCGCGTTGTTATTCTGATATGAAAACTATCGGGATTAGACCCAAAGCCGGGATTCAAGTCCGCCCGACTTTCTTTGCCCGGAATTCTGCTCCGTTCGACCTTTGGGATTCGTGAGGTTTTGATTTTCGGATTATCTCGGGATCCTCGGGTTTGATCGCGAACTGTTTCCTACAAAAGTTGTAGCCCTCTGAAAGGCGCGTCTTTTTTGTACCAACGATTTTTCGCTGAATCCAACCCCTTGGAAGATAAACGCGGATGTATAAATTCACGATGAAAACTCATCGACGTGTCGTCAAATTTCCTCGTTATCTTCGTACCCTTAAGTTTCTCGAAAAAGTTTTTTATACAAAGATTTTAGCTCTCGAAAAAGCGCGTCTTTTTTGTCTGAACAATTTTTCGGTGACTTCGACCCGTCGGAAGATAAACGAAGATGTATAAATCCACGGTGAAAACTCAACGCATGTCACCGCGTTCTGAAATTTATTCCGAACGATTCAACTTCCCGGTTATCTTCGAATTCTCAAGTCTCTCGAAAAAGTGTTCGATACAAAAGTTTCAGCTCTTGAAAAGGCGCGTCTTTTTTGTACCAACGATTTTTCGCTGAATCCAACTCCTTGGAAGATAAACGCGGATGTATAAATTCACGGTGAAAACTCATCGACGTGTCGTCAAATTTCCCCGGTATCTCCGTACCCTTAAGTTTCTCGAAAAAGTGTTTCTCACAAAGATTTCAGCTCTCAAAAAAGCGCGTCTTTTTTGTCTGAACAATTTTTCGTTGACTTCGACCCGTCGGAAGATAAACGAAGATGTATGAGTCCACGGTGAAAACTCAACGCATGTCACCGCGTTCTGAAATTTATTCCGAACGATTCAACTATCCGATTATCTTCGAATTCTCAAGTCTCTCGAAAAAGTGTTCGATACAAAAGTTTCAGCCCTTGAAAAGGCGCGTCTTTTTTGTCCGAAAGATTTCCCTGTGAATCTAATTCCTCACAAGATAAACGAAGGTCTTTCCGAGCTTAGGTCTACAACTCACCGATTTTTCGCTGCAGCCGCCCTGTCTCTCTGTCTTCGATTTTTGAACCAGTTGCCAACCTGGGTGGGAGTGAGTCCCGTCGCTGCGGCAAGTTCCCGTTTTTTCGACGGATTAGGATAGGGATCCTGGAGGTACCATTCCCTGAGCAAAGACCTGGTCCGTTCCTTGAAGCAATGCGTCTTCTGTTCCCCGTCCCATATGGTCCTCGGAAGCGGGAACTTCTTTCTAACTCTGTACTTATCGACTGGCCCGAGTTGTCTACCTCGCAATTTCTCGGCCTCTTGATAGTGCGCCTCGAGCCACATGGCCTGCAGTTTCCCATGGGAATCTTTGGTGAATTTGTGCCTCTCAAGTATCGCGTAAAGTTCGCGAAAGTGGCCCGAATGGTAGGCGACTATCGCCCTGGCTCGCAGAACCGCCTCGCTTTGGTTTAGCTCCTGGATATTTGGGTGGGCCACTGGCAGACTCCACAAAAACCTCGCCAATCTTTCTATGTCTCCGCTCTCCTCAAGGGTTTCGCAAACCGTCGCCACTTGGCCAACCGTAAACGACAGGGTTGGCAACGCGAATACCGGCGCCGGTACTATGGGCCCGTTACTCGTCGCTCCTGTACTTCCAGTTCCAGCTGGAGCGACGGCCGACATCTCGCTATTTTTTTCACGGCGTTAATCCGGGGAAATTCTCATCCGGATTTCTTTTCACCGGGTGGTTTTGCTATCGTAACGCTCGGAAAAGTCCGCTTCGAGTTCAGTATACGTTTCACAGAGTTTCTCGGAGAACCGAACCTGGCTTTCCGGGCTTCAGTGAGTGAGGAGATGATCCTGGGAGTTCCTCGAGGTGATTTGCAGAAGTTTCCTCGACACCAACCGTCGGGAAGATCCTTTCCAAGTTCATAAAAGCTTCCGAAAACCGTTTCAGAGGTTTGTCCAGAGACCCGAATCGATTTTTCTCTACTCTTCAGGGCAGAAAACGGTCCTAGAAGTTCCCAAGGATGCTGTCCGACATCCTCTCCACCATCAACGTCGAAAAAGGCCTTTCGAAGTCGATGAAAGTTTCGAAAAATCGTTTCGCTCGGTTTATCAGGGGTTCGAATCGATTCTTCCTGGTGAAAATATTCTTTCGCGTTCAACACCGAGCGTCGGAAAGGCCTTCCAAATTGGAACAAAGCCTTGAACGGTGTATACCACCGATCGGAATCGCGTTTCCAGTACTCCCCTCGGCTCTATCGGAGTCTTCGAAGTACCCGAAGAGGTTTATCACCGATTCCGTATCCTCAAATGTCCAAGACCGTCATCTGCACGCTAAACGATCTTTCAGAACGGATATCCGTCTGTAAAATTAGTACGTGATCATATTGCAGCTCGATCGATTTTCTTTAACCAAGAATCGAACTCTGTTCCAAGTTCTTTGTAACTTTAAATCTAATATACTATCGATTACGGTGAATTTTAAATCCCGATTTAATTACTCAAATGTTAATCTCAAGATCCGCTCGATAGACCGGCGGGGCGTTGAAGTCACTCGATCACGATCATTTCAGCTCGACCATCTCCTCCTTATAATAAAGAGACCGAATATGCCACCATCCACTGTACTTTTTTTTAAACTTGCTTCTAGAATATCGCATTTGTATTTAGTGTGTATATATTTTTTATTTATTCAATTATACCTCGTTATCATTATTATTATTATTATTATTATTATTATTATTATTATTACACTTTATACTGTATTTATTTATATATATGTATTATATAATTACTGAGTCGTAGCACTGTAGAAAAAAAAACCAAAAAAAAAACCAAAATTTTGATAACTGAAAATCGAAGCCCGACCGATTTTTTGTTGTTTTTTTTTGTCTCCCCCCGATATTTTTCCTCGCAATTATCACATATTTGTTATTTCCTGTTATTTTTCAACTATCTTGAGGGAAAATGATCGGTAACTAATTCACTCATGGGGGGGTGGTCTCACTGACGATCGACGAAAGAAGAACAAAATAAGAAATCGTACGAACTTCACTCCGCGCACATGGATCGATCGAAATCCGCACAACGAATTTGGGGGGCGTGGGGGGAGGGTCGAAGGGTTATTTCAGAATCTTTTCGAAATTTATCTCAAAATCGTCTCGAAATTCTGTGATTTTTTTTTGTTTTTTTTTTTCGAGTTTTGAATGAATTAAAAAATTTTTTTTTTGCCGGTTGCGACGAACGACGGATGAACTTATCGAACTATGACTACGAGGAGGATGACGATTGACGATAAAACACGCGGATATCGATACGATATACCGATGGTCACACAGAGTCCAGTTTTTGGGCTGTTGCTTCGGTCGGATCAGATAGCAAACTGGTTTCGTTTACAAGCCTGCGTCCCTACCCCAGGTCTCCCCTTCATGATACGTTTGTCCGTCCAGGCTTGCAGGAGCGAGGAGAAACGGCACCACCACCGCCACTTCCACCACCACCGTCACCTCCGGTTCGGAGAGGAGGCTAACCGCCGGTGGAGCTTAGAGCCCGAGCTTCGGAAAAGCGTCGAGAGACAGAGACCAAAAGGAGTCGGCCTACGGTCGAGCAAAACGTCGGCCAATCAGAACACCACGCCTACAGAGAACCTTCACTATTGGCCAGATCCTGGCCTCGTAACCATGACGACCTTTATTCGACCTAACCCCTCCATCACCCTTCTCTTATACATCGAACGCGAGGACGATTTTGCTCCCGGTTTAATTATACGGGGCCCCCTACTCCGCGACAACGCTGGATCGGAGCACGGGAGGGAGGATATCCCCTCCACTGATGTCCCCCACTCCTACCGCTCTCGTCCGTCGAGCCGGGGAGCCCTAAAGTCGAAGTAACAACCCACGCCTTCCGCGGAGCGACGCGACTTTCTCGTCATAGAAGGACAGGCCTCGATGGAAGCCGTAGGGTTATGGTTGGGTTGTAAAAACGCTGGTATCTCCGGAACCGTTCGAGATGGGGAAAAATTCGTTCTTAGGTTATTTGTGCGGGGGATCGAGACCTTTGATTTGACATATCGTTGAACTCCGTGCGTTCATCGGTTCCCGAGATACCACCGTTTTTACGGTATCATCGCACCCCGGAGCCTCGGAATTTCCACTCTCCGCTCTCTCGTCTCGAACACAGCGCCTCGAACGGTACGAAAATGGGTTTTAGAATCCTCGAGGTACTCGGGACGGTCCTTATGCGGCGTCGCGACCATATCGAGCGCCGGCGGCCCGGTGGTTTGCTACTATACTCAGCTTTGCTGGCCCGAGACCGTGGGCTCGGAACCCCGTCTTATTCCGATATTCCTAGCCTCGTTTTATCCGCCGGGACATGTTCCCGGACGAATCGACGACGGCTATACTCGAAGTCGAGTTCCTGCTATAACCAAGATCCGGGATTTTCCCGCCCGGTATTTAAGTCCCGGTCTATAGACTGTTTGGGATTTCTAAGTGTCGAGAAGACAATGGGGGTACCAGCAACGCGCTGCGGGGTGCCCTTTGACCGACGTCGAGGTATTTACACCGAGTTCTACTGCAGCTAGGCTGCAGGGATTTGGCCATCGGAAAGGTGGCTAAACTACCCCATATAAGACGTCGAGGAAATACAACCGCGATTATATTGTCGCCGGGGCCAATTAGCCCTTTACTGGTGGTACCATTCACCGCGGTATACCTGTGCGTACACCTAATTTCGAGAAATCGAACATCGGCCACATTTATATACTCATGGGAAAGTCCCACCCGACAAATTTCACCCTTGGCTGCAGGTACGCATCGCGGACTTAACTCTTCCCGGCCCGTTTCAGGACGCATGGACACCGGCTCTCGAATGACGGCGATACTCGTACGGAAAGAGAAATCAAAATATTATACCACCACCGATCATTCGTCAACGTTTGTAAAAATCGGACGGAAGGACTTTCTTCGGGTCTCACTCCTTTCGGAATTTCTTCGTCGCAATCCACCGGAATCCTAAATCGCCGATAACTTCTACAATTTTTGACGAAACTCGATGAAATTTGGTGAGCGATCGCACACCATCGGTCCACAAACGTCAGATTTTTAAAAAAAATTTTAGTCACCGATATCAAAAATGGCCGCGATAATTCTATCATTGTCCGAATTTACATGAATCGTAAAAATTCTATAACTTCTACAATTTCTGACGAAACTTGATGAAATTTGGTGAGCGATCGGACGCCTTTTCTTTACAAACGTCGCAATTTTTTTAGAATTTTTGGTCACTGATATTAAAAATGGCCGCGATAATCCGTTCATTGTCTGAATTTAGATGAATCATAAAAATTCGATAACTTTTACAATTTTTGACGAAACTTGATGAAATTCGGTGAGCGATTGGGCGCCATTTTTTTACAAACGTCGGAATTTTTTCAGAATTTTTGGTCACCGATATCGAAAATGGCCACGATAATTCTATCATTGTCCGAATTTACATGAATCATAAAAATTCGATAACTTTTACAATTTTTGACGGAACTCGATGAAATTTGGCGAGTCGTCGTCCGCCATCGGTATACGAGGCTGAGAATTCTTTCAGAATTTTTAAGCACCGGTATCGAAGACGGTATTGGTTTTATTAATTTTCGAAATTTCGTGGTCTTCCTATTCCTTCTTTTTCCCCATCATCTCCGGGCGAAAGTGAATAGAATCTGTAGCGGAATCTGAATCTATGTAAGAGTGGCGCCAAGGAAGTCCTTCTTCTTCTTCTTCTTCTTCTTCTTCTTTGTGGCGAGGTGTTTACTCAGGGGTTGACGCGAGACAGGAGGTTTTAAGGGGGAAAATGGGAAAAAGGGGGTGAAATTTGAGGTTCGTCCCGTTACTCTCTCGCTCTTTCTCTCTCTCTCTCTCTCTGCTCCTCGGAGGAGTAAAGTAAAGTAAAGTAAGTCTAGGCAAGGCGAGCCGAGGGCTTCGGAGAGGAAGAAGAGAAGAAGAGAAGAAGAGAAAGAGGAGCGAATCTTTCCGCCTCGGAGCTGGATGACGAGGCGCATCTGGGATGGCGCCATCTCGATTTGTTTGTTTTACTTCGCGGCGAACGTTCTGCCTACCTACCTACGTATTCCCCTGCCCCCAAAGAACCCCATGCCACAAGGTTCCCAATGCCTCTGCCTCTAGCATCACCCTAAGAATTTTTTCGGCTAATGAGGTTGTCAACGGACGTTTAACCACCCCGACTACATAATAAACTCAATCTTTCTCTCCGGTATGACAAAATACCAGATACACATCATTGTCGGACCGAAACATCACTTATTCGACGGATCAAGACGTCTGACGAAAATATTTATAGGAGATAAAAGACGGGGGGTTTCTTCCTCTACAACTTTCGTCCCGAACGTTTTCCCCTGCGATACTTCCCTGACGAGTTGTGGCCCGGAGTTTACCGTCCAACTTCTTATGGATAGGATTTCGAAAATTTAGAATCGTGCAATTTATCGGGGTAAGGAGACGAGATACGAAAAATATCTTAGAACATAAAACGTGTGTTTTGATGCGATCTACAACATTTGTTTGACACTTTTTTTCATATCGTGTCTCCCTGATGAGTTATGTGTGAAATTAAGCCAGAGCTCCGAGTCAACGATTTTGAAAATCGAATATATCGATTCTTCAGGTCAAAAAGACGATTCACAAAAAAGTTTATAGGATAAAAAACCCGTGTTTTGATACGTTTCACAACATTTGTCTGAAACTTTTTTCGATACGACGTGTTCCTGTCGAGTTATATTTGAAACTGTTGTCAAGCCCTGGGCGTCCGTTCCGCAAATCGAAAATCTCGTTTATTCCTATTAAGACGATGTTTTGCGAAAAAATTCTCGGAACAAAAAACGCGCGTTTCGACGTGCTCTACAAACTTTGTCCGAAGCATTTTCCACTAGGTCCATCAGCCTCGGAGGTAGACCTGAAAGTGTGAAAAATTTCGCATCGCGTAGAGGAAGATCGTTGGAAATTGTCTAAAACGCGTAAAAATGAAATTATTACTCTATTAATGGGCCGTTTTTTAATTCGTCGACGCTCGTTATGAGTTGGCGTAACAATTCAGCTATAACAGTTGCACGGTGCATTCGCGCACGTACCGCGACAAGCTGCAATACAGTAATAATAATCATTTAAACGGATGGTTAGCCAATTATCGAGTCATTTGGACTGCAGTGAATTGTTATGGTACAGCCTCTGCCTCTGGCCTCTCTACGTGCATTGTGCTTAAATTTTGAAAATTATTCATCACCACTGCGTTAAACATATTTCACGCTCTCACGCTCCGACAGGATTTTCCAATACGAGTTTCCATTATCGCGATTCGGCCAGATTTGCTAATTATAATCTTTGGGCCATGGCGCGGAATTATTTCTCCTCTCGTTTCACGAGAGCTTAAAACCATGAAAAATGAAAAAAAAAAAAAATGAAAACGAGAAGAAAAAAGGAAACGAATTTTCTCCTTCGTCCCAGAAAACCCCGCGCGCTCACTTACTAATTCCTATACATGTATTGCGAGTTTCGAGACGAGGGTGTTATTGCTGTCTTGTCTCTGGTACGTCAGACGTCACTCCCGCCGAGACGCGCGTAGATGCGTCCGCTTAGGGAGGCCAGGAAGTTGAACTGGGAATTCGATATCGCAACGAGACGCCGGAGCCATAGTCACAAACTCCAAGGTGTTTGTTGTTACGACTCCTTACTTCTCTGACAATTTAGAGGAGTGACTTATGTCTACGGTAGAACCGCAGGGCTGCGACTACTCGCAACACGGATTCTTAATGGTCCTACTAATTCGGAGCGCACGTTTACTTGCATCAATATTAACGACGCGGAATTTATTCCGATCCGACGATTCTGAACCAAAAAAATAAAAAAATGAAAAAGGTCTATGCTCCGCACTTGTAGTCGATAATTGATCCCATGGGTAACGAATATAAGCCCTTTATAGGGTGTATCTATGGGATTAGGTGTGAAGTAGGTGTATAGGTACAGATAAGCAATAAAATATGCAAATTTTTCGAAGGATATAGACGGATAGATAGCCGGCCGGCCGCATCTGGAAGTAATTACATAGTTTTCCCCTCAGGTGCAAGACCCAGGCATTGCCAAAGTCCAGCTCCCTCTGCAAAACCCACCCCGAAAACGCGGAATGGACGTGACTATTCTCGAGGGTCGAGGATTAGGCTACGCTCATCATTTTTCCTCCTCTATTTCCTACCTTATTCCACCGAAATTTTACCGTGACCGTAATTCTTCACTCGATTCATGGAATTTCAATATTTACTGTACGCTCTTTAATTCCCGTCCCCCTTCGGGAAGACTTTTCGAAAAATTTTCGACTGCATTCTCGAAAGAAAATTCGACCGCTGTTCCTCATTTGAAAAAGAAAATTTAACAACTTCCAAATTTTCTCTGATGAAAAATGACAATTTTTCATCTTAGAAAGAAAATTGAACAGCTTTTCCTTGTTTTTAAAAAACAAAACTCTTTCTTTCTTTCTCAGAGGTTTTCCTCGTCTCAAAAAGAAGATTGAATAATTTTCCCAGTTGAAAAAAGGAAATCAGATCATTTTCCTCATTAAATATAGAAAATTGAACGGTTTTTCTTCGTTTAGAGAAGAAAATACGAAAATTTTCACATTTTTTCTCATCTCGCGAAGAAAATTTGACGATTTTCCTGATTCAAAACAGAAAATTCGGCAGTTTTTTTCAATCGGAGAAGAAAAATTGAACGATTTTCGAATTTTCCTGGACACGGAACGGCAATTTTCTTCCTTTTCACTTTCAAGATCGACGAATTTTCATCACTTCGTGAATGAAAATCGTACAGGCTTTAAATTCTCACAAGAAAACCGCAACTTCTTATTTTAATTCAGACGATATCTCATAGTTCTCTCATAGTTTTCCGGAAAATATCTCTAACCAACGAAAAGAAGCGAAAGAAAAATTTAGAGCGATCGGTGCCTCGGATTTGGTAAGCGGCTTTCCTTTCGCACTTTCAAAATAGGGTCCTCGCGATTTTCTCTAGGCTAAGGATTTCGCCGATTTACCCCAGTATTATATTATATCTGTGTGCCGTTGGCAGAGTAGGTATAACGGCAATAATAGTTTTTCGGTACATAATACGTAAATACGTTTACATACTTATACAGGGACCGAAAATCTCTTTTCCTCTCTCTCCCTCTCTCTTTCTGTATATACCTACGAGTATATACTTACGCACATAATATCTGACTGACTGACACAAATTCACACCTCGGCATAGTGGATTATACAAATCCTACCGCTGCTGCAGGTATTGGGCAACCGCAATTCCTCCCTTACTCTCGACACCCCTACCTCGATCACCCTTCTGGTGGCTATACCTCTCAGACGCCATGTTTTAAAACTCGCTACAACTCATGAATAATTATTAGGGTATGTTGGGAATCTGGCGAAGTAGAGAAAAAAAAAACAGAAACATTTTCGTAAAGGAAAAACGAATTTTTTCCAATTTTCTTATCGGAAGATGGAAAAGTCCGAAGTTTTCCCGGTGAAATTCAAGATTCTTCGACTTTTCCCCCAGGGAAATTCAGGTTTCTAAAATTTTCCCAACGAAAATGAAAAATCGTCGACTTTTCTCTCCGGAAAACTCAAAACCCTTCGATTTTCTTCCGGAAAAACGGAAAATCGTTGATTTTTTCTCAAGAAAAGCGGAAAATTCTTCAAATTTGTTTATGAAGATTGAAAGATTGTTGATTTTCCGTCACGGAAAATGAGAAATTCGACCATTTTCCTGGCTAAAAATTGCCAAATCCCTCTCGAGTGTCTTCGAGAAAAATGGAAAGCGTTGATTTCGACCAGCTAGATTTCCTCAAATAAAATCGATAAACCGTAGATTTTCATACAATCTATAAATTCTATACTCCATATATGTATACGTTAACATATACGCGTACGTTAGATACGTTAAAACGAATCGAGAGCTCATTGATGCAGAGGTAATCCGCTTCGGCAGTGGGCTAGGTATATACACAGTAAATACATACATAAATATATATATAGAGCTACTCTCCGCCGATAACATCGCCGGATTTATTTTCATTATTCATTTTCACCCCGGTCCCCGGGCACCAGATACTTTTAGCTTTATGGTATGTAGTACCTAGTTAGGTGTGACCTGGACACAGGGATTACACGCCTAAACTAAACGCGCACCCGTGTCCTCAGATTTTCGTGTTTGTGTCAACTTCATCTGATATAGACGGTCAAAAAACAATAATTACTTCGGGGCCACGGGGAAAATTGATTTTCGCAGTTTTCGGTGAATTTTTTTTTTACGGTAAAACTGGAAAACTATTTTTTTCTTTAAGGAAACAAAAATTGGAAAATTGGTGAAAATTTCCGAGTTTTCTTATCAATTTGCAAATCGGAAAAATCCGGTTTTTTTACTGAAAAAAAAATGAAAACTGATGAATTTTCTCTGAGAAAATCGAGGAAATCGTTCGACTTTCTTTCGGAAAATGAGCAAGGAAAAATTCCTGGAGATCGAAGTTGGGCTAAAATAATTTTTCGCTCCTGTCGAAGTGACGGTCACTCGAAATCGGGTATTTTTAAACGTTTTATGAGTAAGAGGGTAGACCGCAAGCATTATAGTCATTTTTCCGGTGGTTTGGCTCTCGCCAAATTATGGTTTGAATCGAATATCAAATTACAGACATCCAATATCCGTCTATCTATCTACCCATCCATCCATCCCAAACGCAGCAGCAGCAGCAGCAGCAGCAGCAGCATCTCGTGTAGCAAGAATCCAGTCTGCAATATTCTATTCAGGTATAAAACGATCGGTATAATAAATACACTATGGGGATGATTTTACCACCATAATATTATTTACACCCATATATACGTACGTATATAGGTATACGAATTATACACACCGTACGTTCGCTGAATATCTGCTTTAACGTGCACCATACACCCATAGGCAGTTCGTAACTATCCATACCCTGTAACCCAATAGCCTTATGGTGGAAAGATCATGGTCCCCGTACAAAGGATGATCGCTACATCACATGCGATCAAGAAATACGTCGGAATACGTGACGACCTTCAAAATTCCCCCCTGAAAAAAAAACCGCAGACTTGAATTAAATCCCAAAGACAGCGAAAATTTGTTTATTTACTTTTTCTTCGTTTTTTTTTCTGAATCCTCGAATTTTTATCGAGATTTTCATTTCCCTTGTTTGGGGGGTGGGAAATTCGTAGAAAAAGAAAAAAGAAAAAATTGAAAACTTTTGGATTTTAATTGCAAAAAAAAAATCGAAATAAAAATCGATTTTTCTTTTGAGAGACCGACTCCGCTCTTGTCCGTCTTTCGACGAAGAGGTTTCGAGGGTTGTTTCCCGTTCGGGAACAACCCTATTTAGATTTTATTACAATTTGATGAAACATCTGTATCAAATTTCATGCTGCGGCACATCGAGTTGAATGAAATCTTTCATTGAGAATTAACCAGGCATGTGTACAGAGCCTGTTATTTACTATTCGGTTACTAACTAGTGGGTGGATTCATAGAACCGACAAAGAACGTGGGGATAATAGAAAAGAAAAATGAAAAGAAGAAGGGTTTTCGGGTCTGAATTAATCAGACACGTGCTTACCTGTTTCTTTATCACAAAGGTAGTTCGTTTGTTACTATTTTTCTTTCCGAGGCAGTAAACAGCACTTCACATTCAACCCCTCCCCGTATTCACATATTTGAAGGAAAAAAAAAATTCTTACGCCCTTTTATCGATATTTTTTAATCGAAGAACATCGTCGTCGTAATTTATTCGAAAAACAAGAAAAACATGTCTAAGATTACAATTATTGTTGTTACATTTTTACATTCTCGCTTTCTCCTTCTATTTCTTCTTTACCGACATCACTTTCATCCCCCTCTACTTTATCTTCGATCGATAAGGTCGTTGAAAGTATCGTAACGCCTGCATAGCAGGCATTTAGAATTACGCCGGGATCTTGTGAGCCAGGGTCGATTCCTTAGTTCGTAATGTCCAAATGGTCGAGAATTTTATCGGTATCGTTCGAATCCGTGATGATGTTTCTGTACGTGACCGTATCTCCGCGCCTTGATTTTGTCTTCCATTTCTTCTTTATCGGCTCCGTGGCAAAATAAGAAATGGCTACGAGACAGCCGACCAGAGAAAACACCCCTAAGGCTATCCAAAGGCCCAAATAATTATTCCCCTCGCACTCTAACTGATCGGCGAAAATTTCAAAGACACGCTTGTTGTGCAATTCTTGCGGCGTTTCACACCTGGGAGAAGAAAAAATTATTTCAGTCACTGTTTTTAGAAGAAGAAGAAAATTGAAGATCGGATTAACTGCCATGAATTTTCTTACCACATATGATCGCGATAATTCATCGTCGAATTGACCGCCAGGATCCACTTCATACCGCAATCGCAGTGCCAGGGATTATCTTGCAGATCAACTACCGAAGCTCTCTGCATTATCGGCTGTAGGTCAAAGCCTAGTGTATCGACGGAGCAATTTCTCACATAGATCCGTTTGAGATCTAGCAATAAATCGGGGCGGGTCGGTAACGCAGTGAGAGTTGTCAGTCTCGGTGAATTATCGACCGATAAAACGGCCAACTTCTTTAGATTTTCGAGCTGATTAAAGTCGATAGAGTCTAGCCTGGGCATGAAGTTCATGGTGAGAATTTGCAGGTTCGGAAGATCCAGTTTTTGGAGCACGAAAATTCTCGTCGACGATATATCGAGCTTTTCTATACCGGCCGGTAAAGCGGGCAAGCTTATCAACGGGTTCGAAGCCAGATTAAGGTGTCGCAGCTTTACCAACGGAGCGAACAAGTCAGCGGGAAAATTCGAAGCCGATATATCGCCGAGGTTCAGATCGACGAGGGATTTTAAATTCGTGAAAGCGTCGGCGTGGATCTCGTTGCCGATCGGGTTCGCGTTCAATGCGAGAAAGTGCAATTTCTGAAACCGAAAATAATGCGAAACGTCTTTCCCCTCGTTTAAAAATTCGAAAATATTCATAACTTCACTTGACTCACCTCCAAATGTTGAAACGTCTGGTGGGTAACGAGCTCTATGATGTTGTCCGATAGGTCGAGTATCTTTAATTTAGTCAGATGCTTGCTGAGCGCGGTGTCGTTCAAAAATCTCAATTTATTATGGCTGACGTTCAATTTGTATAAATTATTGTTATCCTGACACGAGAAATAAAACGTCTCCAATTTGTTGCGGGACAAATCCAATATTTCAAGTTTATCCAGCTTCGCCGAACAGTCTACGAAATTGTCGAATAAATTTCCCGCCAAATTCAACTCCGTCGCTTTTTCGACAGCGTCCGTCACCGAGCCGTTAAGATCCGTGAAAAACTTCTCCTTCGTGAGACCATTCCAAGAAAGATCGAGCTGCAAAGGAAAAAAAAATTCACGTTTTTTTTTCTATTTTCCTTTTCTTTTTATTTTTCCGTAGAAAATCGACACGAACCAAATCTCCATTCGTCGAACTCGTAGCGATTGCGAGAATGAAAATGACCCCGAACCACATGTCGAATACGTTTTTATTAATTATCAAAATCCCGGTAATTTCTTTATTCCTTAGCGCGAGAGAAAAAATTCAGCGAATTATTTAACTTAAAGCTTTGACTTTCACTGCAACCGAGTTAATAACGGTCGTCCAAGTACCAGGCCAACGGGATGGATGCGGATTGGAAAGATCGTAAGGTCAACATCGAAAGGGTAACAAACCACGTTTATACATAGATAATTTATACACGTGTGTAGGTATAAGCGTATCATACATACGTCTATCCACCGCATGTGTAACTCGAGCGTGTAAATTATCTATGCACGATTGTTTTTTTTCTTTCGAATCGAATTTATGTGTTTTTCACCATTAATCTCTACCACTAATTATAGCGCCGATTTTTATTCTTGGGTCAATTTGACCCCCTTCCCCCCCTCGAATTAAATTTTAGGTGAAGAAATTGTTCGAGGTAAAAGTTAATGCGATTCTCGAATTCTCGTTGACCTTTTTTTACAGTCGAGGGAAAAGTTTTTCCAATTTTTCTCAGCGGAAATATGAAAATTCTTTGGTTTTCTTTCTGGTGGGATTCGAAAGAAAATTAGAGAATTTTCTTTGGGAAATTGGAAGAATTTGTAAATTTTCTTCGTGAAAATAAGAAAATTCCAGAGTTTTCTATGCGAAACGAAAGGAATTATAGAATTTTCTTTGTTAAAAATTAAAGTTATCGAATTTTCTTCGGGAAATTGAAGGAGTTCTGGTATTTTCTTTTTTGAAAATGAAAAACCTCGAATTTTCTTCGTCGAAAATGGAAAAATTCTTGCGTTTTCTTCGCGACGAGATGAAAATTCTCGAGTTTGTCTTTGCGAGGTGAAAGAAAATCGTCGAATTTTCATCCTTTCTTTGAAAAAGTCTGAAGACTCTTGACTCTTCGTCATCAGAAATGAAAAGCTCCTACGATTTTCTTCAAAGAAAATGATTTCAGAACATAATTCGAATTTTTGAATTTGCGATACTTAAGCAAAAAGTAGAAAAAAAGAATTTCGTCTATCCTCTAAATTTTCCATTTCGAATGAATAAAAACGATACGAATCGTTGAATATTTTTTCATGTCACGTAAACCAGAGACATAACAATATTTTTACTTTACAACAGACCAGCAGCGAAATTTAACAGAAAAACAATTAAATTGATAACCTTACACAGTATATAGTATAATTGTTTTTTTCAATTGAAATTATATTTTTATTCAGTTTTTTTTATCTGCACAAAAACATTATAAGAATTATCACACGGTACTGTTTACCAATTTAATTAATACACTCGTGAAATATATGACCTGGTTAGCGAATTATTTAAATTTTCAATCAAAATCGGTGTTCGATTGATTAAATAAATTTTCCTCCAGCATCAGAGAGACATCGGGTCATTATCTAAATATTGGTGAGCGAATCGAGTGCCTGGACTCGGTGAAAAGAGAGAAGAAAAATTTTGGAAGGAAGCTTATCTGAGTCTAAACTCTATGAGATATTTTCATGGACTCCAAGAAGCTTCTCATTTACAGCAAATTGTATAAAATTAGATGAGAGCAGCTTTGGGTATTAATTATTCTATCCAGAATCACGATTAGGGTATAGAGAAATACTAGGGTCTTCGCACTTTTCAATGCATGGATAAAGCGACGATTATCACGATTTTTGCACTCGATTAGACGAAGAGTCCCTATTTTTTTGGTACTTGTGGAGTGCCTGCAGTCGCCTTGAACACGAGGGGATTCGAGACGCGGAAAATGCTGGGCAGCATGGTCGCAAGGGTTCCAAAAACCTCTTCAGACATTCCCTGAAACAAGAATAAGTCGTTTTCTCACCTTCTTTTTACGGAGGGCTAGTAAAATTGGGATTAATAGCTCTAAGTCTCACCTTTGGGACCAGGAATTGAAGATTCTTCAACTCTGCGCCACCCCATGAAGCCATTTCTATCATAAAGCCCTTCACGCACTTGAAGACCAGCTCAGCTCGCTTCGTACACCAAGCTACAGTCATGTCCTGTTCGTGAAAGGAAATAAAACGAATATGAAGTCGTTCCCCGTTCGATAAACAGCAAAATCTCATTCTTTACCTCAGACATTTCGTGCACTAAGAGCACCGGTATGGTGAGAGTAGTCACATCATTGCTACAAGCTGTCTTCAGGATGTTTCTGAGCCCCAGGATGGCGGGATGTCGAGAATTGATCTCCCCTGAAAGAATTACCCATCAAAATCTGCTCCAAGTTCACAATTTTATAAAAGGTTTTACCTGATCTAAGAGAGTCCTGAACCACCATATGGAAGACAATGTGAACCTGGGCGAGGTTCGAATGACGAGTGATGAAGACATCTCCTATTTGGAGACTCTTGCTACCGGTTGACTTCTTCGCCTGTAAATAAGGAGTGGAAATGTTGTGAACTCTGGTCTTTAAGCCTCTTGGATGTAAAGAAAAAATGATATATTCACCTGTGGATCGCTTCCCTCTCTGTGGTGGGCTTGTCTCCACGCTACAACGTCCTTAACATCTTCTCTAAGCTTCTCTAGTTGCTCGTCGATAGCAGGAAAGTGGAATTCGGTCGTCAATTGACAGATCGAGCAGAGTTCTGAAAGAGAATATCAGTAACCAGGAGAAGATTAGCGGGATAAATGTCTCCCAGACCTTTAGTTATCCCAGAATAACTTCCGACGTGATTGTCGCTGAGTAAAACCAGGCCGCAAAGATCGTTTGAGTAGAGTCCAAGCGCCGTTTGGAGTCTCTGAGGAGTGGGATCCATTCTGAAATAACAATATCATCGATATCTGGGCTGCCGATTGGCGGCGGAGCTCTGAATCTCACCCAGAATCTCCCCTCTCTGTTTTACAGAAGTCGAATACATCCCCGGTCATTATTCTTATGTTGTGCATCTGCTTCATCTGAGATCCCAGGTGGATTGTGAAGCTCTCCTCAAGCTCAGGGAAGTCTGCCGCTCCTCCTCCACCCTTGGTACCACCAAAACTACTCAAAGTGCTTCGCATAGGGGGCGCCATTAGCATCACCGGTGAACTCCTGGAGTTTTATATGATCAGTTTGCATTTATCTGTCGTTTTTCATCGAATACACAACATGAAGGGGAGGATTTTGTACCAATCGAACATGCTGTGGTCTTCCCTAGTCATGGAAATTGTTATTCCAACTTCGAATACACTCTCCCCTTCTTTTCGATCAGTGCATTTGCATCTGTGAAGACCACAGAATGTTTGATTGTTCCAAAACCCTGGTTTTTGAAGCGGAATCAGCTCTGGACCTACACAGGTGTTGGCAGCATGTTGGTCTGCTGTTCTTCAAGCAGTCTCATGATCCAGTTGCGGTACTGCCTCCTCTGCTCAAGCTTCAAAGCGTCCAATCTGGAGCCCCAGTGTCCCTGGAGTAAGCTTTGCTCCTCGAAATGTCTGCCCAACATATCGTTGATGGATCTCTCAGTGGATCCGGTCTCCAGAGTTTCAACAGCGACTTTGACCTCCTCGGTTTGCCTTTAAACCAATTTTACCATCATGGAATGAATCGCAACTCTAGTGGCTGGGAGAGGCCATGAATTACAAACTTTTTTGTCAGTTTTTCGAACTCTGCATCCCTCTGCTGAACCACGTCCGTAACAGCTCTCCCAAACTCGTGCTCCGCTTGCAGTATGGTTTCCAGCGAAGGGGAATGCACCAGTCTGTGATAAGCTGCGGCGAATAATTCCTCGTCGGTTGTTCCACTGGGCTCTGCATAGGCGGCAGTCTTCTCTTTGTAGATCTTCTCCCAGCTCTTGATCAACTCTTCGACGTCAGTCTCTCCCTTCTGAGCAGCCTTGATCAGAATCTCTGACTTGTCGTCGTGGTATTCCAGGGTCCATTTCTTCACTGCAATCTCAAGAGAGACGAGCAGTTCATTTTCCACGTAGCAGGGCAGCTTGAAAGCCGACATTATCCTGTGTGTTAGTTCCTTTATGGAACCATTGTGAGGTATTCTCAGAGGAATGGACAGCTCGTATTCCTGGGACGTTGTACAAGTCGGAAATTTGAAGACGAACAGTTTCTCCACCCCGTCTTTATCCGACGTCATCTTTTCCCCTTTTTTCGGACCCTTTTTTTCGACAATTTTTAGCTCTTAGTGTTCGAATTTTCCGCCTTAGTCCGGCTCAGACGTAACGCCATCTGCCGGATTGAGGAGGAACTGAAATCCCCGATCGGTAGTTCTGCCAAGAATATGAACAGGAAAGATTTAGATCTCCAATATCTCAGAACTCGTTACTGGAATAAATGAATTCGCTATTCTATCTCAGCGACTTACTTTATTCAATACGTTTCGATATTACGTAGCTTGGAGAACCCAGTTCTTCTCTTTCCCCGTCCGATGGCGCCACCGCCTTGAAAAGAGGCTAGATTCTCGCTAGTACTAGCACGAGCCGAAACAATTGAATTTCGGATAACTTTCAGAACCTTATAGACCCCTCGGCCTCAAAGATTATTTTTGGAATAAATTCGTGCGGTTTTTCACCCCAAATGCAACAAAATTCACACTTCTTTCGACCTTTCACGCCCCCTGTTTACGCTTGTCAATTACTTTGGCCACGATTCTCTATGGCTTGCGATCTATGACCAAAGTTTGTTGATGCTCCGCCATTTTGCGTCATCTAAAAGTTCCGAAATCTGTTCAAAAAATGGGAAAGAAAGCGACTATCTATGAATTAGGATCATAGTTTCTGCGTTAGCCTGAAAGAGAAGAGATTCATGTTATTGTTCGGGTCAATAATTGAATAAAAAGGGCCCTTTCATAGGTTAAAAAGAGGTTTAAGGTTCGGCGATGACGTCACAACGAGAATCGATCGAAGCCGGGTAACTTCGGAACGTTTTGAATTCGTTCTCGAGACTCGATTCTCAGCTAACTTCAATCCCGTGTCGCTTCTTCTCGAAATATCTCGAATATCGATAAAATTGCCGGCTTCTTGCTTCCTCCTCAGCTTGTTGTGATATATTATTTTGCTTCAGAGGTTAGATTGTCACAATGAACGATATGGTAGAGACCGATGATAATATCATCGAACTAACTGACGCCGAAGCCGAACTTTATGACAGACAAATTCGACTCTGGGGACTCGAGTCTCAGAAACGGTGAGAAAACGCAACTTAACCTACAAATTCAACATAACCTCAACATAACATAACCTGGAATTGGATTTAACGAAAATAAACTATTATCAATGAACGTTGAAGAGGAATTCAATATAATTTGAATCACTGATTCGATTTTTCGATTTTGAAAAAAAAACGTCGTTTCTTTTGTTTTTCTTTTTTCTTCGAAATTAGATTTTAAGTATCGAGAAAAAATTGAAAAACGACGACAATTTTCGATAATTCTTCGATTTTCGAATTTTAGTTTCGATGTGGATTTCCTTTTCTTTTCTTTCTTTCGAAAATACAATCCCGCGACATTCGATGTCGCGACTGTGCCTAGTTTTTTTTTTTTTTTTTTTCTTTTATTCCAGAAAACCGGAGGAAAAAAAGCGCCGAGATTTGAATCAATCCCAAAAACCGAAACAAAAAAAAGCGAGAAAATCAAAATCAACTGTATTTTTTTAATTTCATTTCAGACTGAGATCGGCCAAGATTTTGCTGATCGGTTTGAACGGTTTCGGAGCGGAAGTAGCCAAGAATATAATACTGGCCGGGGTGAGGTCGATAACGTTCCTCGACGAGCGAGAATTGACGGAATTGGACATGTGTTCCCAATTTTTGGCGCCAAAGGATGGGATCGGAAAAAACGTAAGCGTTTCCGATTCATCACGTGACAAAGAAAGAAAGAAAGAAGAATGATTTGAAAGAAAATTGAAAAGATGTTAAAAAATAATTTCGAATTTGTTTTTTTTTTTTGTTTTTCAGCGCGCCGAGGCGTCTCTCCCTCGAGCCAAGAGTCTGAACCCCATGGTGGACGTCATCGCGGACACAGAAGGCGTCGACTCGAAGCCGGACATATTTTTTACGAATTTCGATGTAGTCTGCGCCTCCCAGTGTTCGATAAAACAATTGAAACGGATAAACACGATTTGCCGAAAAGAGGGTGTGAAATTTTTCGCCGGCGATGTATGGGGCATGTTCGGATACACCTTCGCCGATCTCGGAACTCACGAGTTCGTCGAGTACGTAAAAAAAAAAGAAAAAAAAGAAAAAATCGAACTAATTTTTGTCTTTATTCGTTTACAATTTTTATAAAAATTTTTCTGTCTTATTTTTTTCCAAGGGACGTAGTCCAGTCGAAAAAAATCCAGCCATCGGAGGGTGGAGATCAACCCGGTCCACTGGCGAAGGATAAATTCGAGACTGTGACAACGACCGTCAAAAAAACGTCGAAGTTTGTTCATTTCGAAAAGATACTCGAAATAGACGAAAACCTGCCAAGAGACGGAGAGCCATATTACTTATTGAGGAGTGAGCGAAACGATTATTCATCAAATCCGATTGAATTTATTGATTATCGATTAAATAGTTGATAAACTAATCGAATATATTGTTCTGTTTCAGTATTATTGAACTTTCGTGAAAAACATGGTCGCGATCCGTTACCCAGTGACCGAAACGAGACCGGCCTCAAAGAGCAGGCCGCTATCGTGATTGATAAATACAAATTGGGGAATAAGATCGATCATTTGATAAGGTGAGAAGCAAAGAGCCGAAAAAGAAAATCCATTTGGACCCCCGTATTCTGTATTTTCGTTTTTTTTTTTTTTTCGGTTCGTTAGAAGGAAGAATCGAATTTATTATCTGGAGATGTAAGAAAATTTGAGAAGGAACAAAAATTATTCGTGAATCCTAATGATCTAAATCTCGTTTTTTCGTTCTTTTTGTTTCAGCGAGAATCTTTACGCCCAGATAAGTCCGGTCTGTGCGATACTAGGCGGTGTTATGGCACAGGAGATAATAAAGACGGTATCGCAGAAGCAATCGCCGCATAATAATCTATTCTTGTTTAATCCCGACACAATGTGCGGGAAGATACTGTGTCTCGGACAAAAATGAATAATTAATACCCTGTACTTGTATCGATGTATTTTTATATGAAAAAAAAACCGTATCATTTCATTTAGTATTTTTTATTTTTTGGAATAATAATAACGATAATTGATAATAGTATTCTTCATCTTGATTAAATAATTTCTCTGTTCTTAGTTCAATTCATGAAATATTTACGAATCACCTGTATTCATTAATAAACGCAAGTAAAATGTAAGAAAAATTTGAAACTTTTATAAAATAAATAAACAAATTGATAATGTAACCCTTTATTTATTTATTTATTTTCTAGAATCCTTTCCTTACTTTATTTTATAATATTCAATTCGATTTGGATCAGAAGATATAATAAAAGACCTCTTTTTTTGAATATGGGCTCACGATTGATTATCGAATTAATTTATTTAACGCGTGTAATTAATTATTGGAAAAACGAAAGAAGCGGAAAAGTATTTCGAAGCTTTATAGTGTTCCAGAATTCGTTCTTCCCTATAGGTATATAGAGGCTGTTGAGTAATTTTTGTATTCTACGTAGATAGAGGTATGTATAATATAACTAACTACTCTGTAAATACGAAATTGTATTTTCCCTATGTACACATGCATCCGTAACGTGACCTAATTCGTGTTTCGTGACATATTTAATGGTTCAGATTGGTCGGTCGAGGGTATGGGGCGAAGGGTTTTTATTATTTATACACCCACCCAACCACACACACAATATATCCATACCCATAGGTATATACAGTGTAATTCAGGTTTAGCGGGCCATATTTTGAGGGCAAGATTCCTCGTCGAATTCTAAGACTAAATTTCCTTTACGAAAAATTCGTGGGCTCGCTAGTTTCCGAGCTACGCAAGATTTCAGTCGACCAATCGCGGAACTCATAGGTGGCGCGGAGAGCGCCGGCCGTGAGTGGGAGTTGCGCAGTACCCCGTCTGCGCGACCTACACGCTCCGTGATTGGTCGACAAAGATCTTCCGTATCTCGGAAACTATCGTTCCCACGAATTTTCGGCAAAGGAAATTTAGTCTTAGATTTTCGCGGGGAATCCACCCTTCGAAATACGGCCCACTCGATTTGAATCGCCCTGTATACATCCGAGGAGTTTATTTCTATCGTTCGGAAATGATTCTCTTCCCTCGTTCTTTCTTATTATTTCTTTCTTATATTTTCAGTTTCTGTTTTTTTTTTTTTTCTTTTCTCTCCGTTCGTTCGGTTTGCCCCTAATTTTTACGAGCAACTATATATGGTCAGGCACGCACGCACGTTCGTTTATATTCCTTCGCTATATATTATATACTATATTTATATATTATATACACATAGGTATACCATTTTATCCCTTAGACCGGCTCCCCACCTCTTCCTTTTCCTTTTTCTATTATATATATCGTGCCTAAGTAAACTGTCCGATAAAATTGCTTCCTCCTAGTGTTTTTTCGTTATTATTATTATTATTATTATTATTATTATTATTATTATTATTATTATTATTATTATAATTTTTTTTTGTCTCTCTCTCTCTTTGTTTCTTTTAAATAATTAAATAATAGTAATAGGGCATGAAACGAGAAGAAGAATTGAAAATTTCAAAGAAAATTGGAATCGAACGATTTTCGCGAACGGTTCTTTTTTTTTTTATTTTCTCCTGCTTTCTTCTTTCCGTACAGATTCCGTGCATTACGTGTGGAGATATTTCGTGTTTCCTCGGGCTTGAAAACGAGAAGGATATAAGAAAAAATAAATGATAATTCTATATACTATATATAATAGAATACAGACCGCGCAGTGTCAAACGTTGCGGAATGAAATGAAAGAATAAGGAAGAGAGAGAGAGAGAGAGAGAAAGGGGAAGAGAAAAAAAAATCAAATTTATCATCTTATACGTATAGAAATTGAAGAATAATATTCCGAGACGGGGTTTTACTTTTTTTGCTGTTGTTTTTTTTTTTTTTTTCCTCTTTCTTTTTCCCTTACTACCCTTTATTCAATTTTCTTCTCTCCGAAACACACTCCGCGCTGCAACCCCATTATACCATATAGCGCGCATTACAATACGGTATACGAAAAATACGCGATATCGGAGCTGACTTTTTTTTTTTCTTTTCTTTTTTTCTCCTCATACACTCGTTCGGTTCTAAAATTGAAAAAAAAATAATAATTTTGGAACGGACGAGGGAGAGATAGAGAGACAAAGAAGAGAAGAGAAGAAGTAGAAAAATGATTGAAAAAAAAATTGAAAATCAAATACGGAAATGATAGACAAGAGAATCGAGAAATTTGCGAATAAAAAAAAAAAAAAATAATTTAAAAAATATCAACCAATATTTTGTGGGTCTTCCTCTTCTTTTTGCTTCTTTCATTTCAATTCTCTCTATATACATATAGTATATGGTACTATATATATATATACATATCATTGATTAATAACACAACTTTTTGAATCAATTTACCGAAATATTCTGTATAATATAAATATTATAATAATTATTATAACAATAAATTATAACTCGATAAAAAAAGAAGCTGATTTTTTAATTTTTCGTTTCGAATTTCCCTATTTTTCTCTATTTTTTGAAATATATAATCGATATCTTATTAGGAGAGAATCGTTGCTGATAAAAAAAAAAAAACTGATACCAAATACGTTTCCAGCACCCAAAAATACAGAAGATTCAGGTAAATTGATTCAAAAAATTTTTACAAATATTTTTCCCCTTGGCCTAATTTATATTTATTCCATATATTAAAATGTAAGAAAGTGTTCGGCCATAGGACTTTTTTTTATTATTATTTTCACAATCAGCGCACCAAATAACACAGGAATTAGCTAAATTTATTAAAAAAAAGCTTTTCCATCGTTGGCCCGTGTAATCAATCAATTAATTGTACAAATTATTATCAATACTATTATTATTATTATTATTATTATTATAGTTCTTTTACATAATAACAATAATAATTCTTTCATTATCGGCGAAGGTATTTCCTGTGACTCATTCTATAGGTACGTATGGGTCTTGTACCACGTCTTACACTACATACATAGAGAAATGTGTGTATATATAATAGAATATATATATACATGCATGTATATCAGAACGAATGAGGTAAACAATTATTTAGGTATATAGGTATATATGTAGGTATATGGTTCTAGACGTATAGTAAGTAGAGCAAGTTTTCGCGTGCTGCAGATACTACCTTACATATATACGTATATATGTATGTACTCGAACATATTACATGGGAATAGGTATACAGATATACCTACGTGTATGAAGTTGTATGTATGTATAGAGACTTAGAGTCTGACTTATCGAATCGATTCTAGGTATACGTACCTAGACCAGGAATGTGAGATCTATGACCAGATTATTTGAATAATAAAGGAAGAAAAAAAAAGATGGAAAAAGTTGAAGAAAGGGAGGAATAGAAACGAAGTAGGTATTTCTATATGATTCATATTGCGAATAGAATTTTTCTTCAAAGTTTACAAGTTTTTTTTTGTCAACGATTAGAAGAGAGTGTTTATCGCGTCGATGGATCGTACGGGGACACGTTTTTGGAATGAAGCAACAACCAAAAAAAAAAAAACTAGTAGAAATTAGAAATCCCTCGAACAGGGCTTCGAAATTTGGATTTTTTTCCGTCTGTCTGTTTTTTCCCGTTGTCAAATGCGAACAAAAAAGAAATCAGTGGCGGGAAAGTTTATATTCGCGAATTCGCGAGTCGCGATTCTTGACCCCCTGCGGTGTAAACTGTATAGTATATATTCTGTGCATTTAAGACACGCGAAGAATGAGAAATAATGGAATCTATACATCTATTCACTTTTATTTACGTCTATGTATATCCTAGATTCCTAAATTCCTGAATAATAAGCTTTCGCCTGGGAATTCAGAACTGAATTATTACAACGATCGTACGAGTTCATAAAATTCAAAAGTTCTTCCCTGATCTAGACCTTCTTTGCGGAAAGTCATTTTGTCCACTTCAATCGATGACTTCACGACGTCGTGAACGATTGGCAGGATTTCGAAACTTCATTTTCCGAAAAGTTCATCTCGAGACGATTAATTTGACCCCTTATCGGTTCCGATACGATCGATACAGCCCGAGTTATTAAACTCTGAACGACGACATGCGTGAAATTCAAGTTTTTGAGGTTAGCCCTTCCGGATCTTCAGCTTCCGGAATTCCGAACCTCCGGTGTTCTTCGGTCGGAAGTTTTTCGAATCTGCTATGCAGACTTTCCGGGAAATACCCTTTCCGAAAACTGCCAGTCCCCGTTATTCAAATTCGCGATTTTTACCGTTCGGGAGTTTTAAATGTACATCTGTGTGCGCGTGGGTGCCTTCATACGTGTCTCTCCATCTCATATATCTATACCCTTCTCCTTGGGCATGTAATACCTATACATACCCTCGAGGCTATACTGTATGGCGAATCACTGAATTTTATATGAATATGAATTCGTCGCCCCCTCGCCTTATTGGGCAACTTAAATAAATTGCCCGAGGACAACGTGGATATGTATATATAGCAGATATGTAGTCGCGTGCTGCTACTCTTTCGCTTGACAGCCCTTTCGTTCTCACCGGAATGCGAATTAATCGAATCCCCCAAAAAAAAGTTTGCAAGTAACAAAGAAATAGGAAAATAGAATGAAAAATTAGGAATAAAAACTAATTTTGAAACCCGAAAAACTAGGGGCTCGAAGAACTTTCAAAGCAAAAAGACCGGAGGTTCGAAATTCCGAAAGCTGAATAGATCCGGGAAGGCCTAACCTCCAAATTTCGAAATTCACGCATTTCTTTATTCAGTGTTTAATAACTCGGACTGTATCGATCGTATCGAAACGAATGAAGGGTCAAATTGATCGTCTCGAGATTAACTTTTCTGAAAAAAAAGTTTCGAAATCCTCTCAATTATTTACGACGTCGAAATCATCGATTGAAATGGACAAAATGGCCTTCCTTAAAGAGGGTCTTGACTTTTTGTCTCCACATCCTGCGGAATGGATCGAAATTGAATTTGATTTTCCACCGACGAGCTATAATACATTTTTCACATATGTATAGTATACTTAATTTTCTTTTTTTTTCTTTTATCTTTTTTTTTCTTTTGGAGGGGATCGGGAAATGTGTCATAAGTATAACCGCGAAGTAAAGACTTATGTGAGCTGTATATGTGTATGGAGGCTTTCGCGGTTTGGTAGTACTTCGTTGGGGTCTGGGGTCTAGGGATAGGTAATAATTCAACCTTTTGTTCGATTTCGTATAGGAGCATTATTTTAGTTTGTGTCTCGAAATGCTTTTTGGATTGCCATGCCTGTGTTCTGGCACAGTAAAGCCTTACCCCACTCTTTCTCTCTCTGTTCTGTCGAGTTCATTTTTTCCTTTTTTTTCTTTCTTTCTCTTTCCCTTTTTTCCCCCATACATGTATATATAGTATTTATATATATACTATATAGTATATTATATATCCGAGACTAGGAAAAATATGTTTCACTTCCTGCCTTCTACTTTCTGTATAGTGCAGTTTTTTTTTTTTATCAAAAAGAAGAGAACGTTTTGTAGTATATACTCATATGTGTCATACATACATATATGTATAGAACAAGAGGGGCCAAAGAAAGAGAGAGGGAGGGAAAGAGAAAAAGGCCACGAGTCACTCGAGTGTAATAATTGCTCCTCTTGCACCCGCGGCGGAAACAGATTTCGATTTATTTTTCCATTATATATTTATATAATGTATATACATACACATATTTATTTATTACATTGGAACTCCGAGAGTCGAGACCCCCGGAAATCCAGAAATCCGAAAACTCCGGTCCGTTCCTCGGGACGTGAAGAAACAAAAGATAAAAATTTCATTCCGATCGAGAATCTCTCTGCGGAAATCCATTTTATCTACTTCAATCGATAACTCCACGATGTCGTGAATAATTGACAGGATTTTGAAACTTCATTTTCCGAAAAGTGCATCTCGAGACGATCAATTTGACCCCTCATTCGTTTCGATACGATCGATACAGCCCGAGTTATTGAACATTGAGTGAAGACATGCGTGAATTTCAAGATTTGGAGGTTAGGCCTTCCGCTTCTTTAGCTTTCGGTATTTTGAAAGTTTTGCGAATCTGCTATCTAGACTTTCGGGGAAATTCCCTTTCCAAAAATAGCTAAAAAAATTAATTCCCATCTTTCCATAAATGTATATATGTATATGTGAGAGGTTGTGGAGGGAGGTAAGGGTCTCGAGGGTGGGTCAAGGGTCAAATCTAATTGGATACGTGATACCTCGAGAAACTCTCTCTCCGGTACCTAGCTGGTATATATACCATGTACGTATAGTAGTGTTTGTGGAGAAGGAGACTACTGCACAAACATCAAGTTCCCCGTTGAACTGCGTCTGGTGTAATAGACTGGATACCATGAAATTTGAGACCGATTATTCCGACCGCTTTTCATCACCTAAGAAACCCATAGATATATATGTAATTACAGGAAATAGCATCGAGTCTGTAGAGAATATAGGTCGTCGGTCGAAAATTGAGAGTCCAAAGGTGTTCGAAGTCAGTATTTCATGGATATCTCAGAGACCGTTGAGAATATCAACTTGAAAGTGAATATCAAAAATTGAGCTTATTAAATTTCCTATTAAAAAGGTGGAATACTTTTTTCCTGTATCTTGATTAGTTTCGCCGTATTTTAACCCAGAATGTGACAACGTTTATTCCAAGCCCTACCGAAATGTCAGTTTTTTGCTAGATATTCAGTCTCGAAATACAGCGAAACTGATGGAGATACAGAATAAATGTATCCTACCTTTTTCACGGAAAATTTAACGGACTTCATTTTTGATCTCTACCTCAAACTCGATATCATCAGCGGTTACCGAGATATCAGCGAAAAAGTGGCCACGAGTGCCGATACTCGTTGATTTCGGGTTGAAATTATAAACCCGGTCGTTTGTCCCCCGATCCTCGGTATGTACCTTCCTCTCTTCAGCCGTGGCTTTACATACAGGCGTATTACCCACTTATATTCATATTCGAGTGAAATTTGTTTCTCGTTCGGATGCTCGGATGCATAAACTCTTACGGGCATGGAAGGCATGGCTGGCAGGGGTCTACCTAACGCACCAACCAGAATCCCATAAATATGTAATAGTACATGTGTACGGTATAGCTCGGGGCCCAGTTTTGGGGTGTGTAGAAACCCCCGGCGCGGGAGACGGAGGAAAAGACGGAGAGAAAGAAGAGGAAAAGGAGCGAGAGAACGAGAGAACGGAGCACGGAGCGCGGACGCTGCTCTCGGTATATACGTAAATCACTCGAACGAAAAAGAACGAAGGAAAACACAATACGCGATATCCCGACGCCAGGCGACGCTTTTCCTCATCCCACCTCCCGCCGCCATAGGTACTGCGAAAGGCAGGGAATTGCGAAGCCCATAAGTCACTCGGTATAACGCGCTATGCTCCGAGGCTACCGTACGTGTATATTGCCAAAAAATAGTTTAAAGCACCACTCTGCACCCGGGAATCGGAATCGGGTAGAGCGCAGGATAGGAGCTATCGGAAGACTGAACATACTCGAGGAGGACACTCCTCCGGGATGTAAGAAGAGCGTTTTAGCAGCTCTTAACGTTTTTAGAGCCGATTTTTACCGCAGCTTCCCTTTCATAGAAACCGCGACTCCCGTACCTACGCGGTATTCGATCAAATCCTTGACGAGGCTTTTTTTCCGTCCCCCGGGATTACGGGAAGTGGCAAAACCTGGACGGCGAGAAGCTCCCGACGTCGACGTTAATCATCCCCGTTTGAATTTGGCGAAATAATTTCACGTGAAGATGAAAATAAAAATCGCTTCCGATATCTGCGATACGATATGTGATTTGTGAGAAACCGGAAGAGCTTAACCTCGATTTAGTCTCCTCTAACGGACACAAACTCCGCTATCTCGGTTCCGATTTGATGCGGCAATAATTCATGTGGCTCTTGGTATTTGGGGTCAGTAAACGACCCGCGGTCGCGAGGGGGCGGCCACTGGCCAGTCCCGCGATAGCAAAGGAGCCTTTGTGGTCAAGGAATAGGTTACCGAATATTGAATAGGATTATTCCTCCCCTGAAGAAGACCCGACGAATTTATACACCCACCCGGATCTTTTTTGTTTCGAAAAATTTTGCCAAAAACCGACTTTGTTCCACCGAAATCCGAGCCTCTCTCCTCGTCCTGATTTCTTCACGCAATATAATTCCGGATTGAAGTCTAAAAGCTTTTCGGAAAGGGGTTGCTTCCTCGGAGGGTGGTGTAACGCCGGCCCGAGGAGTAGGGGTCGGAAATCTCTGTTTCGGCACTAAATATCAGAGTTTAGTAATTTTCCTATTGCCTAGCCGCAGCACGAAGATGAAAAGCGGAAATGAATAAGTAAGGAGATATTTACGCTCCTGTGTTGGGGCTGTATCCAAGGGTTGGAGTTTCGGCTGGGGCTGGGGCGCTGGTTGGCTTATATTATCATCCATACTCCGCCGCTGATGGTGGATATAGGTACAAGGTACACCGATGAATTTCTCAAACGAACAATTAGATAATTAGACGCTCGAGGCTGCGGCTATACCCCGTTCCCAAAAATCTCTCAAGGATTTAACCAGCCTTGTACAGATGATGCGATCAGCGAAGGGGATAAAAAGATCTTTCACAAAAGTTGGAACTACGAGTCTTACGGGATCGACATTTTCGACGATATCTCCGAAGATATCGATCGTATCGAGTTTGAGGTGGAAACCAAAAACGAAGCTTATTAAATTTTCTATGAAAAAGGTAAAATGCATTTTTTCTCTACCTTTATCGGTTTCGCTGTATTGCAACTATTATCACGTTTATTCGAAGCTCTACCGGAGTTTCAATTTTTTGGTAAATGATCAGTCTGAAAATACAGCGAAACCAGGGGTGATACGGGGTGAATGTATGGAACCTTTTTTATAGAAAATTTGATAAACTTCATTTTTGATATTCACCTTCAGTTCGCTATCGTTGACGATTGCCGAGATATCGGCGAAAAACTCTTGAGTACCACTAAACTCTGGACACTTATTTATATTCGTATTTGAGTAAAATTTGCTTGGCGTTTCGAAACTAGTAGAGATACGGGATAAACTTATTGAACCTTTTTTCTAGAGAATTTGATAAACTTCATTTTTGATCTGCTGCTTTAACTCGATATCATTAACGATTACGGAGATATCGGCAAAAAAGTGGAAAGCCAAACGTAACAATTTTTCGGAGCCATAATTTTTGTGTAAAATCGTAGAAATTTCGGACTCTTTTGATCCCTCAGTTCCCGAGGGATGAGAAAATAGCGAAGAATCCCGTTTCCCGGATTAAAATCGAGAAATTTTGGAACTCTACGCGTACGCAGAAGTATTATTATTCGCGTCATCAACATCTGGAGTTTATTTGTGATAATTTTCTGAGGATCTCGGTTCGGTGACTCCGGGCAGGAATAGGTTCTTGGGGGTTCTATGGTGCGTGCAGAAGATATACCCTTTGGATGTTCATAGGAAGTGGAGAGAGGGATCTCATTTGAATCCGAATGGAGACGATTTTCGTTGAAGAGCCTGTCATCTCGATGGAGCTATAAGGTTCTCTCCAGAAATTGAGAGTTCGCCGGGTTTTTAAGGGGGTGAAACGGGGGCAGAGGGGACGGAACGGGGCAAAAGGGAGACACATACGTATATATATATATATATATATATATATATATATATATATATAGTCTTTCCGAGAGACAACCGGGATCGCTTCACTTTTCTCGCTTTCCACAAGTGTGATGATTCTCGCAATATGTCAACGGCAGAAATTTCTATTCGACACCCTATTTCCATCCCTTACCTTTCCATCCCCTCTCCTAGCGCGTACCATATACCATAACGTGACATAACGTTCGCATCACCTCTTCTTCTTGGTTTTCTCTTTTCCTCTGACTTTCCGTCTAGCGTCTGTCTTTTCATTTTTGCTCTTCCTTTCCTTCTTCCTCGTATCACCCCTACGCGATTCGGATTCTCTCGGTTTCTCCATTTTTTCCTCCCCCTCCAATTTTTTCTTTTTTTGCGGTATATCAAAAAATAACAATCCCTATCAAACTCGAGTGCGTAACAATTATACTGTCGAATATAAATAATTACTCGACAAGGTACGTATACAGGGCCGAGGTAGTTGAAGTCATCTCCCGCATCTGCCTTCTCCACCACCCACTAGAATCGCAAGAAAAAAAAAGTTATTACCGAACGAGGCGTATGTACAGTTCGATTCAGGTACACCGAACCGTAATTCGGAGGCTAGATTCCCCGCGAGAATCCAAGACTAAATTTCCTTTACCGAAAATTCGTGTGACCGATAGTTTCCGAGCTACGGACGATCGCAGTTGACCAATCGCGGAGCGTTTAGATCTCGTATACGGGGCACTGCGCAACTCGCGCTCGTGTCCAGCGCTCTCAGCGCCACCTACGAGTCCCGAGATTGGTCAACTTAGATCGCGCGTATCTCGGAAACTATCGGTCCCACGAATTTTCGGTAAAGGAAATTCAGTCTTAGAATTTCACGAGGAATACCTACCCTCCATATTCAACCCGCTAATTCTGAATCACCCTGTACACGCGTATAGAGGCTAGTACTACATTAGCGAGTGCACCACAAAATGCATTTAATGAAAGTTAATTGGCAATTGACAACAAAACGCATTCATATACATACATATATACGCATATACCTATAGTATTAAGTACGTGGGTGCAATACGCACATAGTACATATATGTAGTACATATATATGTGTGTTTGTATGTGTTTTCTAAATCAAAGGCGCATTGATGACAATGCTTGGGGATAATGGGTGCTGCAGTTGGTATAATAGATCGAAAAACAATTCATGATGTGTGTACTATACCAAATGACCATAATTCACGTATGAGACATACGTAGACGTGTATATGTATATACGAATATGAGTGAAAAGTCAATAAGTCGCAGTGCTCGTCGTAGATGTCGTAGTAGTGGTTGGTAGTCGACTAGGAAGAGAAGAAGGCCGAGGACAATATATTAGTAGGCCATTATATAGTCAAGCACATAATTACTATAACGAATAAAAAGCCCTTAGGAAGGCACGCGACCGCGCGACATCTGCTATATTAATAATAACAGCGCAATATAGCGATAGAAGAGAATAGAAGAGAAGAGAATCAGAGAATTGAGAAGAATTAACCACATACGTACGTGCATGTACGCATTTGATCGCGTCGAAGTGTCACAGCGATGTCAAAAGATCGATAAAAAAATCAGAACACAGAGCGCGATGTATTCTTCCCACGATATAAACGGAACTCGAAATCGGCGTAATTCGCTTCTAATTTCGTTTTCGGTTTTTTGACTCCGTCGTTAGAAATTTGAAACAAGAAAAACAGCAAAAAACGATAAAAAAATTGAAAAAAAAAGTAAAAAGTTAGGTGAGAATAACAGAAAGGGTTCGTTTCTTGGCGAGGGAAGGAGGCCCGCGCGATTTACTTTCTCTCAGGATCAACAGGCGTGACTTTGATACTTAGGACTCATAAGATGAATAATAAAATCTCTTCTCTCTCCTGGGTATATTTCGGGGACATTAATACCGAGAGAGAGATAATACGCAGAGACGCAGAGATAGAGAGAGGGAGAGATATAAAGACGTTCCTCCAAAGTGACGCCGGGGGTAAAGCGAGTGGATATTAGTACAGCTATAGAGAGGGGATGAAGAGAAGGGAGATACGAGGGTGCGGGATGGTTTGTTTTAAGTTTAACAACCCCCCTCTCTCTCTCTCTCTCGCTAGATACTCTGGTTTAAATTCCACCCAATGAGGAGAAGAAGAAGACGAAGAAGATGAAGAGGGAAGAAATATGTAAGGGAGATCGGAGAGAGGGAGAGGGCGAGATCTCTGCAGTTCAGACTTCACAGTTCGTTCCTGTTACTCCCTCGCCAGATCCTTCTAATTTTCAACCCCTGACTCTGTCACAGCTCCCGGCGTCATACCAGCGGCTCCTGTCTTCATTACTTTAATGGAGTGTGAGCCCAAAGTCGGTGAACTGATCCCGTACCTTTCTACCTTCCCACAGCTTGACTAAATCCACGGATAATACTCGATCGAGGAGAAAACAACCGGAAGCCAACCCCCCGCGGGCGTAGATGTACCCGGGAATAAACCTCAGAACTTACCCGCAGTAAAGTCGATACTGTTACCTCGGGGAGAAGAGAGGATTACTCAAAAAAGAAAAACAGAAACCCCCATCCGATTCTTCGAGTCTCGGATTTTCCGGGGGTCGGAATCCAGAGCATTTTTGGTCAAAATCGTTCGAAAAAAAAGAAGAAAAAAAATCCCGAAGCTTCCCACCCCCCTGGGTAATGTTTTGTGTTTTAGCGAGGAAGGGAGAAAAATTCTCATCCAATTTGCTCGGTTTTTGCGAAAATCCTTTAACGAACACTTGAATCTTTACTTATTTTTTTTAATTTTTTTTTCTCCTCGGTGGGGACCCGAGGGATGGGAATTGAAACAGTTGTTTGATACCGGAGCGAATCGAGCTCGCCTTCTCTCGCAAGCCAGATAGGTCGAGAACCGGGAAGAATTACCGGTCCGCTGTGTCTGACATGTTTGCTTTCGTGCTTTACAGAACCCTCGAGTAGATGGGTACATACCTACTACCTTGGATCCCATTCTTTCAGGTCGGTATATATACGACACGGTATGGCATTTAGGTCCGCTCCTTATTTGAAAAGGCATTCTCCTATATCATATCGTAATGCAAAGTGTAGCAAATATACTCGAAAGAGAGGAAACTTCGAGGGAGGAAGGACAGCCAATTAAATCCAGACTTATGAGAGAGCGGGGATTTTCGAGTTTTGATTAAACACAACCGGTGCTAATTGGCGCACATCCCTTCTCCACTTTTAATCATTTCCTCCTTTTTTTTCGCAAATTTAGAACCGCGGTTCGGTTTCTACGATGCACGCCGAAAGCCGAGAGAGAATCAGCCACTCCGCTATCTACGGAGAGACCGAGGATAATACCAAAGTAAATAAGTATGCAGTCGACAAGGGTTGAGGGCAAACAGCCCCGGGTTAATACCAGACCGGCGTAATTGATTACAACATCAAACTGACTTGTAGTTATGGATCCTTGCGCAAAGTGCCACCCGAGGCGCGTACGCGTGCAGGAATAGTATTGATTATGGACGACCCGGGGGTTAATATATGCACGGAACACCGACGGACTACACACTTATAACTAATTCAACCGAATTTCAACGCCACTTATGGTTTGTGTCTTAACGCGATAAATTCGTGAGGGAAGTTCGTAGAAAGGGCGGAAAATTCGTAGCGCTGCACACTCGCCGGGACATTTCTCGGTCCTGAGTTATCTTCTATGCAAAGTTTGTACGACATGTCGGAAATCTGGAGACTGCAAGTATTAAAAAGTGGAGAAATGGGGAGTAAAGATAAAAGAAGCGCACTTGCCGGGCGCATTTCCGTCTCTTGAATAATCCCAGATAACCGTACGACGCTTTACACTCTACTCCTTGTCCAGAGTTTTCTGGAAGTTGAACTATCACGACCCCGGCAATATTAGGGGCTCTATAAATCATCTAGACACTCGTACAAAGATATTTCGGTCAAATGACGTACCTACCTAATACCGCTGCGAATCGGGGATGAAATTTATCACCGCTATTGCATTGTCATATTTTTATCGCGCCGAGAAGACTTATTTGCACTCGCCGTCACGTATACACTCGTGTACAGGGTAGTTCATATTCTGAGGGTAGATTCCTCTGAAAATTCTGAGACTAAACTTCCTTTACGAAAAATTCGAGGGACCGATAGTTTCCGAGCTACGAAAGAAAGCGTATGGGTCGCGTAGACGGGGCACTGCGCAACTCGCACGCGCGGCCGGCGCTCTCCGCGCCACCTATGAGTCCCGCGATTGGTCAACTAGGATCGTCCGTAGCTCGGAAAGTACCGGTCCCTCGAATTTTCGGTAAAGGAAATTTAGTCTTGGATTTTCGCGGGGAATCTACCCTCAAAAATGTGGCTCGCTGAACCTGAATCACCCTGTATAGTATATGAGCCAATTTTATTATTGTAGAGGAGAATCGAAAGAGCATTGTAGAATCCTCCTCGATCGTAGAATTTCCGAATAGAATGCGAACGCGAAACCATTGTGTGGCTCAATCTGACCGTGCGATATTGCTAGTTGTCGGGGCTGTTCCTATTATATCTTCACTTCAAACCCCGCATCCCCTAACAGCCAGCACGACTACTCGGCTCATCGACCATACACATTATACTCGGGGCTGGATATACCGCTTGTAAAAAATAATCTAACCGTAAGATATCCGATTTTTCATTCCCGGAATTTGATATGAAAAAATTAACGAGTCCGATTTTTTTTCCCTCTTTCCGATTCGACCAGACACGGCGATTTTCAATCCTCTTCGATTCATCTGGATCTAAAAAGCGATGATATTTCCGAAACGATATCTAATCCATAATCCCATGTGATTTGATATTGATTAGAGTCGAAACCTCTAATCAGCCGATTCATATCGATTGCCCGCCTGCCACATCCGGTAATCCGTCGATTATAACGCATCGGTTCAAGCCCTTCCTCAACCCATGTTCCATCGCGTACAAGACGTACTCGCAGAGACAGACGATCGCTCCTCTCGGATGCGAGCAGATATATATACGTGCACAACTACGTATAGGAAACACCCAGCAGTGCACAGGGTGCTCTGGAATCTCTGCGCAACGTTCTGAGATTCAAAAATTTTCGGATTATCGAAAAAATTGAATCCCTGAGAGCCGAAGAGTCCCGAAATATCTGCCTGCTTCTCAGGATGCGAAGACAAACGATATTTCATTCCGATCGAGACCCTCTTTGCGGGAAACCATTTTATCTACTTCAATCGACGTCGTAAGTAATTGGCAGGGTTTCGAAACTACATTTTCCGAAAAGTTCATCTCGAGACGATCAATTTGACCCCTCATCGGTCTCGATACGATCTATACAGCCCGAGTTATCAAACGCCGAATCAAGACATGCGTGAAATTCAAGTTTTGGAGGTTAGGCCTTCCGGATCTTTAGCCTGCGGACTTCGCTTGCTTCCTTTGAAGGTCTTTCGAATCCGCTGTGTAGACTTCCGGGGTAATACGCTTCCCAAAAACGAAAATTCGGAATTTCGATCGTCTCGGGACTCTCAGAATTCGCGCACCTTCTCATTAGCAGCCCACCCGCTGTATCCCCAGATCAGTCCACATCCTCTCGGCACATGCATGCATCTGCGGCGTAACTTTGGCCCAGTAATTGCCGTGGCCAGTGGAGTTCCAGATGCTCCCCAATCAGCGGGTATCCGTCCGTATACTCTAGGTCCATACCTACGAGTAAGATATACGTATACAACCATAGTCGAAGGTCTGTGGCGATCACATCAGTGTGCAGAAGTGTGGTTTGGGGTCGTTCGGTGCTGCGGCACCCTGCACGCATGACGGACCCGTTTAATTGGCACTGAACACAATGGATTATCACCGAGGAGTCTTCGTTTTTAGGAGAAGTCGGATTGTTTTTTTTTTTTTCCGTCACAGATCGAATTCCGATTTTTTCGCCGATTTTTTTCTACTCTCCTCGAGACCGAAGGAAGATATGGTATTTTTTTCGGAATTTTCAAACCAAGTTTTTAGACGATATGAATTTTTCGATACATTCTTTTGTCTGAAACCATTTTCAGACTTTCCAGGATCCCATTCCGTCCGAAGGAGTCGAGGGCTTCGTTGGTCAATTAGTGGTCAGTTGACCGTGAGTTGGTTGACGGAGGTGTGAGGCTCGGCTGCTGCTGACTTCCTCCGATTTTCATTATTATTATTATTATTATTATTTTGTTAACGAATTTCTTAGCCGATTAATAATTAGATACGAGGATTTCAACGTTTCATATATGATCGTTTTTTCCTCCCATTTAATAATGACTCGTTTACCTCGTAACGGGGCTTTTCCCTTCTTCTTCGTCTCCATAATAAATTTTCTACCTATTCCTCAACGATATTTATACGGAATATACTATAGCTACGATATATCGACGATGAGCTGTGAAAGAGGGAAAAGAAAAGAGAAGAAAAGAAGGGAAACGTGGATTTCATCCCGTCTTCTTCTCGCGTTTTTTTCTCTCTCCCTCTCTCTCTCTTTCTCTTATCCTTATATACCATTTTTTCGTTTTTTCTTCACTTTTTGTATGATATTTTTTCTTTACTCCCTTTTATTTTGTTATTACAGAACGGGTTTGTCGGCCATGGGACATAGCCTGAGCTACTGCTACCGCTTGTACCTAAACCTGTATCCGTACACTCGTATACATTTATCTATTCATCTATCCATCTGGTTGTAATATATATCTCAGTCGGAGAAAAGGGAACCAATTTGTTACAAAAAGAAGACAAGATATCTCAACAGCTAATGGGAGCTAGCCGCTGTTCTACGGACTGGAAATAAGATCCGAACGATTTTGTTCCGTTGCCCCATCATTATTTTTTCTATGATGTACCAATATTTTGCGAGACTACGAGATGAAAAGAGCCCGAATTTACTCCGAGCCAGTTTTTCGCTGATATCTTGATAACCGTCGATGATATCAAGTTGAAGGTGAATATCAAAAGTGAAGTTTATTGAATTTTCTATAAGAAAGGTCGAATACATTTATCTCGTATCTCAATTGGTTTCGCCGTATTTTGAGGTTGAATATCTAGAAAAAAAAATTGAAAATTTTATTAGACGTGATAATCGGTTCCACATTCCGCGTTGAAACACAGCGAAACCAGTGAAGATACAGGGAAAATGTATAGAAACTTTTTTATAGAGAATTTAATAAGCTTCATTTTTTATATAAACTTTCAAGTTGATATCATCAACGGTTTCCGAGATATCAGCGGATTTCTCATGTAGTTGCATGAGTTTCTAGGGTTCTACGTCTCTTTTTGCAATACGGCTTGTTTAAAAAATGAAGGATATATATATGTTGTTAATTATCAAATATCCTTGATTTAAAAAAATTCGGAATATGTATTATATATGTATATATGTGTATATGGGATAATGTGTGCGTGCAAGGGGGGACGTAAGGTCAGTGCCGCTAACGTAATATGGTTACTGACCGCGTGACGTATAACACTATCTATATATAGTATATAGTATATATACGCCTATGTATATACTGTACAGCTATATACTTTACACTCTGCACCACTCCTCTTTCCTCCTCCTTCCTGATCGTAATATACTACTAGCGTGGGTTAAATGGAAGGGGAAATACTACGCCTCGTAGTAGTATGTAGTACTACGCCTCGTACTGTACATAATCATGATGATGTACCGCATAAACTATACCGTGCAGCACCAGCAGCAGCCTTTCACTTTATACGATTTATATAACAAATATATAGGTGTATACAGGGTGATTCAGAATAAACGGCCCATATTTTGAGGTTAGATTCCCCGCGAGAATCCAAGACTAAATTTCCTTTGCCAAAAATTCGAGGGACCGATAGTTTCCGAGCTACGGACGATCCTAGTTGACCAATCGCGGAGCGTATAGGTCGCGTAGACGAAGCACTGCGCAACTCACACTCACGGCCGACGCTCTCCGCCCCACCTATGAGTTCCGCGATTGGTCAACTGAGATCTCGCGTAGCTCGGAAACTATCGGGCCCTCGAATTTTTGGTAAAGGAAATTTAGTCTCAGAATTTGACAAGGAATCCATTTGATCATGATTGCGTTTAGTTAGAAATTGTCATTGATATTCTACGCGAATTCGGGATTCGAGAAGAAGATATAAATAAAAGACAGGATATGAGAAGGAATAGAATAAGAAAAAGCGTTTGTATGTGTGTTTGAAATTATCTCCATTATTGATATTAATTAATCAATTAATTAATTCAAATTAGAAACTTGAGATAAGGCGGACCCGTCTTCTTACATTAGTCTTGTTCAGATATATACAATTTCCACAAATTTCAGTCAGATGGCGACACGCGTTCTCTATCCATCGCCACGATTCTCTTGCATGTAGTATATATAACAGTATATAGTATATGTACATGTATATATCGTTAATGATAAATAATTAAACATGTTGGTATATAATATATCTGTACAATAGAAATGACGGAGAGTAGGTTAAACGTAATTTATATATATACATAGGGAAATATATGTGATTTTCAATCCTCGATGCGTAGAATCCTATATATAACACAAACATCATATCGTGTCATCTACACACACATATGTTCATATATTCATATATATATATATATATATGTATATATATTTATTGTGTGCACTAATTAAACTGTCTTCTTCCGTCTTTGTTTCACATACATTTTATCGTTATCATTCTATATATATGTATATATGTATATACCTATGGTGTCTACTCAGCTATATCCGTATACTATATATACTATATGAGATAACGTTATCACGGTTATTATTTTATTTTATTTTAACACGAAACTGTACGCATCATATTACACACTTTGCTATATTAATTTATATATGTATTTATATACATACATATAAAATCCTAAGATAAACCAAAGGAAACGCGAAGATATATATATATACAGTCAATTACGGAAATACAATTATCTATTTATTGTTTAATTACGTTTCATATTCACATATCCTAATCTCCGTCTTTATTTTCTACTATCTATTTATACATATATAATATTATACTATAGGTTGATTCAGAATTCGCGACGAATATGTCGAAGTTAGGTAAGTCGTCTTCAAAATTAGGATAAAAAATTATACCGTGATATTTTTTCAAAAATAAATTTTTTCGGTTTTTGAGACACGATGAAAAGAAAAATGTATATATATGTATATATATATACATGTATGAGGTCAATTCGCGGGTTTTTAGCTCGACCCTTTTCTCTAATTCACTCCCTTCCTCCTTTGGTTTAAAAAAAAAGAAAAAAAGAAAAAAAAATAAGAAAATGATAGGTTCTCACCGATAATATAACGTGGAGAGAATCCGATTCCCATGATGCGGAGAATTATACCCTCTAAGGGCCTATACATATGTATATATGTATATATACATATGTGAGGGTGTGGGTTTACTCGAAAACGCCCACTATATAGGGGGTAATAGTTATAATGGCAAGTTTCTGTTTTTTTTTTCTCCATAGTTGCCGTTGACGGCTACTATATATACCTATATAATACATATACCTGTATTCATATATGTATACGTATATACGATGATGATATAATATATGATAGATATGTATTTATTTCTAATAATATAATGTGCCAAGGGATTGTTAAGAGGAAATGAATTATACCATAAACTAATATATATATGCACATATATGTATTTATTGTATAGCATGTACCCCTGACTTTGATAATGGTCGGGTTAACACTGGCTTGCGGCACGTGACCAGACAAAAGTTAATCATCGGTTATCGTTCTATACCTCTCATTTCTTTTTTTTTCTTTTCTTTTTTCCACTCTCGATTCGTTTCTAGAAAAATACAGTGTAGGTTTATTTAATATACGCCATATATATTTATAAATAAAAAAAAGAACAGAAACTGTATGAGAAAATCAGTTGAATTATTAATTAATTATTCAGGTAATTAATTCATCGATTTATAAGCCGACTAAAAATAAAATGGAAAACAATCGAAGAGTAAAAAGAAGTTTGATTATATTATATATATTTTATTTATAACTATATAGTATATATAATATTTGTATACTTGAACAAATTCAGGGTCAAGTATAATTATATAAGATACTATATATATGTATAGAGAGAAATTGAGTAAAGGGGGTTAATAAAGGGTTGAAAAAGTGTAATATCAACGCTGCACGCACTTTTATATACCTATATACATATACCTTCCATATATGTATACGAATATGTATGTATGTATACACCTTGCGTGCAATTTCATTCTGTACTCATCAGCTAAGTGCACCAAGTTGCACTGTTGCTGTTGTTGGTTGTTGCAGTTGTTGTTACTGCTGCTGCTGACCATTATCCCACGTTGGAACGTATGAGTGTATGTATGCACAGGTATTATAGTCGTAACGAGTTTGCATTTCGAATCGACGTCGGAAAAAAATAAAAAATAATAAATAGGTAAATAAGAAAACAAAAAAAAAAAAAATATAAACGAAAAATAATTAGGTGGAATCGAAAATGCGTCTGAATTGTCTAAAAAGTATACCTATATACAAAGATTCGGGTTGGGCTTGCCATATTTTGAGGGTAGATTCGTCGTGAAATTCTAAGACTAAATTTCCTTTACCAAAAATTCGAGGGACCGATAGTTTCCGAGTTACGTGAGATCTTAGTTGACCAATCGCGAAGAACTCACAGGTGGCGCTGCAGGTCTGGTCACGAGTGCGAGTTGCGCAGTGCCCAGTCTACGCGACCTATACGCTCCGCGATTGGTCAACTAGAATCGTCCGTAGCTCGGAAACTATCGGTCCCTCGAATTTTCGGTAAAGGAAATTTAGTCTCAGATTTTCACGAGGAATCTATCCTCAGAATATGGCACGCTTAATCTGAATCAACCCGTATTCCCTGAGTTGGAGCTAGTATAGAGGTCGAAAATTCGCTCGGGGAATGAATGGCTCTTGAAATATGAACGAATTTTTGTATCATCACCGCATGATATCCATGGTCTGCAGACATTTATATACATCGAGAAAGCGAGACAGAGAAAATTGCGGACGACCCCCTACGCCTGTGGTTGCGGTGGTGGTAACCACCCTTTGACACCCGGCGAAGTTCACATTCGTACTAATCTGTTGGCTGCTCGTAAACCGTTTAATTTCGTTCGACGATAAACCGCCGCGCGTTGGTCTGTATACTCCAAGTCTTTATTACTGCCTCTTCAACCCCTTCCAACCCCTTCATCCGTGTATTCAAAATGATCCATTGGCATCGTCCCAAAATTTTCATAAAAACACAAAAAAAAAAGGGAAAGCGGTTCACGGAATCGAAGAGAAGTGGAAGGATCAATGAAACTGAGAATCCAGTTTTCACGAAATTCAATTTTCAGTTCGACGAAATCAATCCCTGAATGAAAATGATTGAAAAAGAAGAGGAATTCTGAAAATTCATTTATTTATTTGTTCATTCATCAGGGGGAGGTAAAAATAGGGTTTATATGGTTCATGGGAAGTGGAATGGATTGGCAATCAAATATATACTTCATTCGTAGGAAAATTCTAGAGAGAGACAGAGAGGGAGAGAGGTGGGTAGAGGGTAATGAAGTAGGTTTCATGTGACTGATATATGTATATTCCCAGTTTTAATGATGATCCTAGCAATAACTCTGGGATTAGCAGTGAAATTCTGTGTGATAGTGTGCCTAGGTATATGTAGACACCTAGGTCGTAGGGGCGAGCGATGTCTGATCACCAATCATCGGTTATGTCTCTTGTAATTAACTGATGTTCTCTTCCCCAGCCAGTAATCGGTAGAGAATCAACAGTTTCAGGCTCGAATACCTCGCCGAGAATGAATCTAGATTTTTATTGGTTCATGGACGAGTCGAATTTGTGTGATACGACCTCGATATCGAGCTGTTTCTTGCTACAAAACACTAATACGCCCCTGAACAGATCGACCTCTCATGATACCTCGCGGAAAAGACTTAAATAAGATTTTTTCCCTATGATACGACTTAGATACGACCTAAATACGACCGAATACGACCGAATACGACTCGAATATACTTAAATTTGTTGATATCTGTTGAATACTGTCCACGTAGGATTTTTTTTTGTAAAATACGACGCAGATACGACGCTTTATCTTGTCGAATACGATTATCGCTGTTGATTCGACTCGAAGACGCTCGATTTTGTTCAAACTGATCATAAATACGACTGTTTTATTATCCAGCGTCTCAGATACGATCATCTTATAATCACATATGACCTAATATGACCGTTATTCGGTGAAATCTTGTCGAATACGACCGAAATAAAATAATTTTAGCACATATTTCTCGGCTACGTCTACCGTACGACTTCGCCGAGGTTCTAGCCTTTTCGCAAGGTGCAATCTTCGGTTGAAGAAAGAATTTACTTTGCCTAAACAAACATAGAGTGAAGATAAAATGAATAGAATAATGATACGTGCTGTCGTATTGGTTCAGAGTCCGCAAACTTCGCGGTGAATAATTGCTTGGCAAATCATGGAGGGAAATAATTGAATCTAAAGAAAAAGGATTAAAAAAAAAATAGTATATGTATAGGTATACTGAACACTAGGTCTAATTACTTCCCACTGCTGTTGTCCATACACACATACCATTATTAAAATCAGATACGACAACGCGAGCAGCGGCGCTGCTCCTCCAGCAATTACACGTAGTTAGTCACTCACCGAGCCAAGTAGCTCTGGCTATATGGCTATGAGCTGCTATACATATAGTCGCGTAACAGTGAATTATAATAGATATACTGCCACAGATAGGCAGCTACAGGGTGGCAGTTATTTATTGAGGGGAGAAAGGGGTGAAATGAAAATTCAAAGATCGTTTAGAATAAGGCCGAAAGGAAATCCTCGCGACAGGGTAGCTGTTGGAACGCGTTTCGTAAGGTAGATCAATGGATTATGAGTCTTTGTTATCCGATTAACGTAGGGAGGATACGACTTTTTTTTTTCGATTTGGTATTACTCGGCCGGGTTTTGTGGCAAATGATTCTTCAAGCTTGGGTTTTACAGAGGCTTGGATTATCTACAAAAAATGTCCTTTGAACCAAGTCTGCAAGTCGAACGGCTTACGAGCTACGAGCGTTGACAATAGTTACCTTTCAAAGTTAAGTCACGGCTAAACTATCAACTTTATGAAAATAGCTCTAGGGACACTTTTTACGAAGGATCGAATTCTCTGTAAGACTGTACCTTGAAAAAATTTTTATCGCCAAACCCGGCCGAGTAATACCGATTCAAAAAAAAAATTCGTGTCTTTCCTAGCTTATTTAAATCGGGAGAAGAACTTGTGATCCACTGAGACTTTAGACGCTGTTCATGGCTAAACTATCGACTTTATGAAAAAAATACAAGGGATACTTTTCGCGGAGAATCGAATTCTCTGTAAAATAGCACTTTGAAAAATTTTTTATCACCAAACCGGGCGGAGTTATACCGATTCAAAAAAAAATTCTTGTCTTTCCTAGCTCATTTCAATCCATTGAGTCTTTAGACGCTGTTCATGGCTAAATTATCGACTTTATGGAAAAAATATAAGAGATACTTTTCGCGTAGAATTAAATTCCCTGTAAAACGGCACTTTGAAAATTTTTTTATCACAAAATCCGGCCGAGTTACACCGATTCAAAAAAAAATTTCTTGTCTTTCGCAAGCTATTTGAAAGAGAAAGACTTGTTGTTGAAGTTGAAAGACTTTCTAGGCACCAGGTAAAAAAGAAAATTAATAATACCTCCCCGAAACGGCACACCCCGGTATATATATTATCGCCCTGACCTCCGCCAACGGTGGTTATACTTTACCCTCCTTAAACATACCGAGGGGTGTTCGGAGGCAGTCGAGCCGAGAAGGGGTTGAATGCATATACGTGCGATACAGAGTTACAGAAGCCACTCTCGCAAATTACTGTACGTTTCAATTATAAACTGACAATTATCCATGTACCTTACCGGGTGATAAAAGAAAAAAAAAAGAAAATAATAAATCAATTTTACCCTCTATATCTATCCTCAACAGGGATCCTGAAGGGGTTAATATTCTATTCTATTCTATCTATATCAAAGGATTCAATTTCTGTAAATTTTATGTAATTTTTTTTTTCACTGTTCTCTCTTTTTTTTTATATTTCCCTCATTTTTTTTTCTTCTCTCTCTTCTCTATTCTTTTTTTTTTTCTTCCACATTCTGAATCATAGACAGACTCTGTACACCGCCTACCTGCGGGTTAGAAATGAAAAGCAGAAAAAAATAAAAATAAAAAAAATAAAAACAGAATCAAATGTTTTACGAGCTTTAATCAACGTTAGGTGGATTATTTCATTTGCGCTAATGAAATCAGTGTTATCTTTTATACCTAGACAGATAGGTGCCACGGATATAGGTATATAGCAGCCGGGTTGGTCGAGTATAACATTTATACAGAGCGAGGAACGTTTTTCATAGATTTTTTATTTTTTTTTTACCTTCCGTCGTCATTTTTCAAAAATTGTTTCCTTTTTCAGCGGTGCGACGACGAAGGGGAGAAAAACTCCACAGAGTAAAAACCTAGGAACAAAAAAAAAAAAAAAAACCACGGACCAAAAATAAAAAATTAAAGGTTTTCCTTTTTTTTTGTAATTTTTTTTTTTTTTTTTCTTGGGGGAGATTTTCATAATTTTCTTCAAGGGTTGGACAATTTCGCGGTCATTTCCTTGAGCATCTGGTTGCACATAGCCGCGTAAGGGTTCATCTCTACCAATTGACTCCTGGCGAATTTAGATCCCCTTTTAGCAGCCTGAGAAAAATCCTCCCTGGCCTCGTCGAGTTTTCCATTTATTTTGAAAATTATTCCCCTCTGACAAAGCGATCTTACACCAACCCTGCCCCGACCTTTACTCAAGTCCAGAGCCAGGTTCAGGTCCTTCATTGCTTCTGTGTAGAAAAGAAGAAAAAAAAAAACCGAAAAATAGGTAGAAAATCGAAAAATCAAATTTTCTGGAATTTTTTTGAAATTTGAAAAAAAAGGACTAGAAATTTTCGAAAAATTCGTACCAACCTTCGTTGAGACCCGCTAATCTCAGACACTGGGCTCTGTCGTTCAGAATTATCGGAGAATTTGGAAACTCGTTCAGAGCTTTTCCGAACAACTTTAAAGCCTCGTCGTAATTTTTTGCCTCGGTTTCGAAAATCGCACGTTTTTCGATCTCCGCTATTTCCGGTGTCAATGTGACTACGAACTCCGGCTCTTCTTCTTCTTCTTCTTCTGTAACGATAATCAGAAAGAAAAAAAAAAAAATAGATTCCCCGAAAACTTTTTTCTTCTCTTTTTTTTTTTTGGATAAATCGATCGACCCGATTATGGAATCGATATTATCGAAATACACTTTTTTTTATTTACAGAATTCCGATCACTTCTCGTTTCATTTTATTATTTTTTTTCATTTTTTTTCACACTCACGCGAAATTCGGGAATCTATATCGTCGCAAAACGCGTCGCAGTTCGATTCGCCTAGTGGCAAAAGTGGGTTGAAAATACTGTTCAACACAGCTCTGTCGTGTTCGCTGAGACGATCCATGATTCTGACTAACCGAGCTGCAGAAGTTGGAATCTTAGAATTGCGGTAAATAAAAAAATAAAAATAAAAAAAGAAGAAGTTTCTCGGTAGAAAAGTGTTAAAACAGGTTTTATCCATTCCCCACGAGAATATAAATAAAATCGATGAACGTGACGACGAATAACACGTTATATACGTGAAATCGGTTCTCCAATGCCACCCACTTTTACAATATATGTAAACGATTCGCTTGATCAGCGAGTATGCAAATAAACAAACAGGCTCTTATACTTCTCAGGGTCCGAAGACGGAAACCATTCTATCTACTTCCATCGACAACTTGACGATGCCGTAAACAATTGACGGTATTTTGAAACTCCATTTTCCAAAAAGTTCACGTCTAGACGATCAATTTGACCCCTTATTCGTTCCGATACGATCGATACAGCCCGAGTTATTAAACTCTGAACGAAGACATGCGTGAATATCAACTTTTGGAGGTTAGGTTTTCTGAATTCGCTGAGTAAACTCCTTCCCAAAAACCGCGAGTCTCCGGTATATTCGAACTCGAAATTTCGACCCGATTAAAAAGAAAAGAAAACAAAAGTTGAACCAACTGCGACAAGAAAAGTTTTAATTTGCAACCTAATATCGGCATACCAACCCCTAGACCCTTCAAACATCTAGGTCTACCAATTCTCCTAGCTAAACCAGAGAATCTCGTGGCTCACTAGCCTCGAGGTAGATCAACGTGGTCAGAGAGAGCGAGAGTCCCCTGGGCCCGAGCAATGCCTTTGGCTTTGATGTGTTGCACAGATGATATTGTGCTCTGCTCTGCTACTGTGGCCGTGGCTATGACTATGACTATGGCTATGGCTATGGCTATGGCTGGGTATAGTGGCTATATCGTTGTTAATAGGTTAAGCTTTCACAGCATATCGGCTCGTCTATCAAGGCGGACGTCGATCTCGCGGTGAATTCTGGGAGCAGAGAAATCGGGGATGAGGACGATGACGAGGACGCGGACGAGGATGAGGATGAGGAGATCTGTCCATCTATCTACCTGGTATATATGGATATATATCTGGATATATAATATCCAGAAATGCAATTACTCCGCAGATGGGATTATACTCTCGTCGTTTACCTGACAGGTGTCTAGTCTCTCTATATCCACGTCGTTGTACCATACACTCCGATGAAGCACCCAGGATCTGTGATTCTGAACGTAGGATCCGGTCGGATTTGGAATTCTATGTATACATACTAGGGTGCGCCAAAAAAAAAAGTTTTTTGCCTATCATCTCAAAAGTTTCTAATAGGTATAAAAAAATTCTCCCACAAGGACAGCTCGATATTTTGATTCTACGTGACGCTAAACGGTTTTCCGTTTTCCCGGAAAAATTTTTTTTTTGTATTTTTCAAATAAAACTACTAAAAATTTTTTTTTTTAATTTTGATGGACATATTCTTATAGGAAATTGAATTGTCTACAAAAAAGCTCTGATATGATTTTCTCGTAAACCTAACGGGTAAAACGTTATCAGACTTTGAATACTCGCAACTAATTGGATATAGGTTGAATTTTTTTTATTTCCAAAAAGAAATTCGACTGCGATATGAGCTAGTATTGAGACTTATACGTCTCTTTTTAACCGCTGAGTAATTATTCGCGGTGTAAAAACAATATAAATCATACGGTAACATCCGGTGAAATACAAAATGCGTTCTAAAATCATACGCGGTTAGATTTAACTTGGTTGCGAGTATTCAAAGTCCGATAACGTTTTACCCGTTAGGTTTACGAGAAAATCATATCAGAGCTTTTTTGTAGACAATTCAATTTCCTACAAGAACATGTCCATCAAAATTCTAAAAAAAAATTATTTTACCTGTTATTTATATGGGGAAATGGAAAACCGTTGAGCGTCACGCGGAATCAAAATATCGAGCTGTCCTTGTGGGAGAATTTTCTTTATACCTACTAGAAACTTTTGAGATGTTAGGACTTGGAAAAAAAACAAAAAATGTTTTTTTTTGGAGCACCCTAATACATACATATGTACATCTACGTAAAATTTGACTAAAAAAAAATGTCGCTACAGAATTTGGATTTTCGTTTCTCGGGGCGATAGGAACGCTTTGGGCGTGACGAGAAACTAGAAAATTTAGTGAATGAATATTGATCAGAAATGATCGACGATCGTTATAATCATCATTCGGCATTATGTATCCGGCGAGATTAGGTCCGGTTACAGTATTACCAGGTAAGTCGTCCGAGAATCGCGAGGTATGGCGAACGATGATTTGTGGTCATCAATACGAGCCCACCCAACGCAACCCTCAGCCTCAGCAGCATTTGGGTATACCCAGATAGGTACAGGGGTTGGTTACGCCTGACGTATCTCACCGATCATAATTACGTACTGTAGTCGCCCAGATATTTCGTATACCAGACACCTATAGCTCGGAGCTGGGAGACCCATGATTTACAACGTCAGCAGCTTACGCCTTGTCACATATCTGTGCAATGTGCATATATGTATACGCGTTTCTCTACACGTGCGAAAGAAATTCGCCATAGAACGAAAGAAACGTACATATGTGGGGCATTCCGCGCCAAATCGACCACTTTTGACCCCGACCCCTTTCGATTTGGCTGAAACTTTTTTTTATCTTCTTCTACGTTTCTCAGAATTTTTTCAAATTTTTTTACCGAACCGAAAAAAAATGACTCTTTTTTTTTTCAGATAGCCATAACTTTTTCAAAAATTGACTTATCGGGGCGTTTTTTTTTTTAAATTTTTGTTTTTTAATGTACTTTTCACAAAAAAATAGAAAAAAAATATTCAAACCTATCTTCAACGTTTATTTTTTTAATTTTTTCGAATAAAACGAAAATTTCTCGATGATTGCCATTTTTAATTTTTTTTTTCTTCTTCTCAGAGAAAACTTTGACATTTTCTGCAAATTCTCTGAAATTTGCAGAGTGGTGTTTTTTCGTTTTCTATTTTTTTTTAATCAATTGAAATTTTTTTTTTTTTTTTTCAACTCAGCTTATTTCTTATAATACCATTCGGGGGATTTTTGAGGATGTGCAAAAAACCTTAAACTTTGAAGAAATAATAATAATAATAACTGAAAGTAGTATAATCATCCAAAAAAATTCAATTTTTTCTTTCTATTGATTAAAAAAAATAGAGAACGAAAAAACACCACTCTGCAAATTTCAGAGAATTCGCAGTAAATGTCAAAGTATTCTCTAAGAAAAAAAAAAAAAAATTAAAAATGGTAATCATCGAGAAATTTTCGTTTTTTTCCAAAAATCTGAAGAAAAAAAACGTTGTAGATACGTATGAATAATTTTGGTCTATTTTTTTTGAAAAGTACATTTAAAACAAAAAATTTAAAAAAAAAAAACTTCCCGATAAGTCAATTTTTGAAAAAGTTATGGCTATTTGAAAAAAAGAGCCATTTTTTTCGGTTGGCTAACAAAATTTGAAAAAATTCTGAGAAACGTTTTTTGGTGCGGTAGAAAAAGATGAAAAAGTTTCAATCAAATCGAAAGGGGTCGGGGACAAAAGTGGTCGATTATATTTTTTTTCCATTTTTCATGACGGTTTCGAAAACGCGATTCAACGTAAGTGAAGGCTTTTCCGAAAGGGTTGAAGAAAAAATGAGAGAGCAGTCGGGGTGCGTAGCCCGCGTATACCCAACGACGTTGTAAAACGGGGGTGTACAGAGGTTTGTGTGTAAAGTGCATCTCGCGCGATCCGTGAAAGGAAAAACGTAAAAAAGGGGGAAAAAAAACGAGAGAAAAAGAACGACTCTGAAGCTAAACTATATGAGTCACCTGTCTACCTGGTCAAAGAGGAGCGGGCGTTAACGTTGGAGTGGTGGATATCATCGTCACGGTATCTGCACGCAGGTGCCTCTCCGCTGTACTGCGATGCGATGCGACGCGATGCACAACGCGATGCAATTCAATTCAACCCACAGCTATAGTCGTTAAATAAAAACCCGTTCCGTGTACACATTGGAGGGGGAAGAGAGGGTGCAGAAGTGAAAATGATAGAGAACGGAGAGAGGATGGGAAAGAATGAAATAGAGAGAAAGTTGATTTGAGAAACCAAAAAAAAACCCACAAGCTGTTGATCAGTTTTGGAAATCATATCGACGTTGTCTCAACGGCCTCAGATTTTGATTCCCCTTTTCTTTCTTCAGAAGTTCAAAACTTTTCCCATCGTCTAAAGCGGAAAAAAGAACTTTGTGGAGGATTCTGCTGGATCCTAGGGATTATTTTCACTATTCCCCAGGATCTAGGGACTTTTTTTTCACTTTTCACTAAAATCTAGGGGAAAAGAGGATGTAGGAGTAAAAGTTATAGAGATTGATTGATTGATTGATTTGAGAAACAAGGAAAAAAAATCCAACAAGCTGTTGATCAGTTTTGGAAATCATATCAACGTTGTGTCAACGGCCTCAGATTTTCATTCCCCTTTTCTTTCTTCAGAAGTTCAAAACTTTTCCCATCGTCTAAAGCGGAAAAAAGAACTTTCTAGAGGATTCTGCTGGATCCTAGGGATTATTTTCACTATTCCCCAGGATCTAGGGACTTTTTTTTCACTTTTCACTAAAATCTAGGGGAAAAGAGGATGTAGGAGTAAAAGTTATAGAGATTGATTGATTGATTGATTTGAGAAACAAGGAAAAAAAATCCAACAAGCTGTTGATCAGTTTTGGAAATCATATCAACGTTGTGTCAACGGCCTCAGATTTTCATTCCCCTTTTCTTTCTTCAGAAGTTCAGAACTTTTCCCATCGTCTAAAGCGGAAAAAAGAGCCTTGTGGAGGATTCTGCTGGATCCTAGGGATTTTTTTCACTATTCCCCAGGATCTAGGGACTTTCTTTTCACTTTTCACTAAAATCTAGGGGAAAAGAAGATGTAGGAGTAAAAATTATAGAGATTGATTGATTGATTGATTGATTTGAGTAACAAAACAAAAAAATCCAACAAGCTGTTGATCAGTTTTGGAACCGAAACCCTTTTTTTTATAAGTCAAATCCGATCTCAAACTAATGTAAATAGTGAAAACATAAAAGAGTTTGGAAAAAATGAGGGAGATTTGATTTTCGATGATTCTTCATAAAATTTGCAGACTGGTTGTGTGGAAGATTCGTCGCATTTTAGAGTCCTGGAAAAGCGACCTCTGCGTCGTTAGTGCGAGAGAGGAGGCTGGGCTGGTCTATTAGGTTAAATACGGTTATAATATAGGCAAGGGGGCTTGAAGGGATATAAACACTAAACAGCTAGTAAATCAAGACTTGGGTTTTGGGCCTTAGGCCAAGGGTCAGCAGTCAGAGGGGCCACTGGGTGTGGCAGTTGAATGGGCTTACACGCGCAAGAGCAGCAGCTAACGTATTACTGGAACGATGATGTATTCAACGATCCGGAAACCGGTGACCTGGAAACTATTCGTCAGGATCATTTATCCTGGCTGTTACTTGTTTTCCTTTTTATCTTTTCCCCGTTTGGTTTATAATCCATGTGTTCATATCCTATCGAGTACTCTTGCTCCTAGAAATTAAAATGTATATACTTGCACACCTTTTATCGGCATTGATACTGTGATCCTTTCATTTTTTATATGGAAAATCGACAGCTCTTACATTTCTGTGCAGAAACACTTGAAGATTTTCATTTCTGTGCATGATAGGTTTAGGATTTGGTCATTTTCATTTAGGAAATACTAGGATTCACACATTCTCGTGCAGAAATATCTCGAGTTTGTAATTTCTGTGCATGAACAGTTCAGGATTCCCTCATTTTCATTCAGAAAACACATTAAAAGTTGAGAATCTGTTCATTTTCATTCGGGAAACACTCGGATTCATACATTTTTGTGCAGAAATACTTTGAGATAGTAATTTCCGTGCATGAGAAGTTGAGAATCCTCCGAGTTTCATTCAAAAGACACGAGGATTTGCACATTTTCACGCAGCAAAGTTCAAATTCTCGGATTTCCCTTCGCACAAATCTGGAATCCTTCAATTTCTGTGCATGAAAAGTGGAGAATCCTTCAATATCCATCAGGAAATACCAGGAAAAGTTTGAACCCTTGGATTCTGCATCGGGAAAATCTGCACCTTGCAAAATTCCATGCAGAAAAACCAGAATACTTTGACCCACGTTCATAAGAATGAAAAAATCCGTCGATCGTCACGAAGAAGATATCGAGAACGTCGCACATTTCTGTTCAGAGATCTAAGAAACTTCGGTTTTTCGTTAAAAAAAGGTTTTGAAATTCATTCGATTCAGATGAACAGAGCACGTCTCCTTCATCCACGACCGGCACGGTCGAGTGTCTCCGTGATCTGTACCGTCTACGTGTAGATCAGGATTTGGTGACAGCGGTGGGATCGAGCTCAGTGAATTTAATTGATCGAGCGCGCGCCCCCCGTGTCCGCATTAATCTCCCATTAATAAAATTAAATGTCGTTTAAAAAAAGTCCGGCCGGTGGCAGTGTTGACTTTTCGACAACGCGGAAGATCCGACCATTTTATAAATGACCATTGTCCGCGCATGGTCTGCCCGCTTCTAAGGCTGGTTCAAGTAGGTAATCCCGGGTCATGTATGCATAGCCCGGACCTCATCGCGAGAGGTGATTAATATCGGGGCTACGAAAGGGGGTACTAAAATCTGGTCAATTTATCAAATTACGGGGTGGAAAAACAAGATAAAAGGCAAACTCGTGGAAAGCTTGGCTCGACTCGAAAACGGTTTGCGCCCAACTGCTGCTCTTCACTCTCTGGACAATCATCAGTCGTCCGTTCCCCTCTCCGCCGGTCTTTCCATGTGTGGATCAGCGGTGGGACTAGTCGATGGAAGCACATAGGTCCGGGGGGTTGGAACACGTGAGAAATGACCCCGCACCACCTTTTGCGTCGACGAAATGACCGACTGTTGACCGTTTTAGATCCGCTATAAAAATAACCCATTCCCATATCCCGTACCAGCAAGCTAGAAACTCGACTCAAATGTCACGGTGTTTTTAAAAAATGACGGGCGTGACTTATCTACATCTCTCGTCGGGGCCACACGCTCGAAATATCAACTACCGTGTTCGCCTCTTCAACCGCTGACCAGCCATGCTAAATGAATTATGGAACTGATGGAGTAACTCGATGACGTTTTACACCGGATAAACGAGATCTCTCACTCATGGGTGCCATTATTTGCGTTCCTTCATCCCCGGACCACCACCTCGTTTCAACGGGGCCCGAAGAAGGGAAGAGTACGAACGTCTTGGACGGTCTCGAACCCCTTTCGCCATTCTTCGTTTCTTCGTTTTCGGACCGTTTTTTGGTCCCGAGTCTCGAAAGCCTCGAAAAATGACGACGGAATGATCTGCTTTGGTTCTTCGAACTCGGATCTCGGGCCTTTTCCAAACCTCTTTCACGATTTTGGATAAAAATTACGAGAGTTTGAGAAAAGGGCTTTAAAAAATGGCACCAAATTATCTCGAATTCTTCTTCACCTCAAATTTTCTCGAAGCGTTTCGAAACTACGTTTTCCAAAATACCGCAAATAAGGGAAAAGTACGAGTGTCTTTGACGATCTCGAATCCCTTTCGCCATTCTTCGTTTCTCCGTTTTTGGACCGTTTTTTGGTCCCGAGTCTCGAAAGCCTCGAAAAATGGCAACGGAATCATCTGCTTTAGTTTTTCGAACTTGGATCTCGGGCCTTCGCCAAATCTCTTCCATGATTCTGAATAAAAATGGCGAGAGTTTGAGAAAACGGCTCTAAACAATGGCACGAAATTATTTCGAATCTTCTTCGCCTCAAATTTTCTCAAGGTGTTTCAAAACTACGTTTTTCAAAATACCGCAAATTTTGGTATTGGTATAAGTTCGATTTTTTTTTTTTCCAATTTCCTTTTCAACGGTGAATGATACCCAATTTCTTTTAACAAAAGAGGAGGAAGAACACTTTTTTGTACCCTCCGAAGAGTATTTTATTTTATTTTATTTTTCGAAAAAGTGGGGAAGAGAGGAAAGCTAAAATAAAATAAGAATAAAACACTTTACGACATCTTGAAGGGACGACTCCGTCTTTTGTCGACCTATTCACAACATCACGCCCTTATTCTTTATAAACCGGGTAATTTAACCTTTAGGAATATATACATTCGTCGGTCTCGCATCTCCCTGCCCTAAAACCGGTATGAAAATTTCTTCGGCGGATAGTTTTACTACCGATTTCGTAACTAAATTGTCTCATTACCGAATACTAAATATTCGTGGGGGGTCTCGGTTCGTCAACCTTCTCTGAGACGGGTGCAATACAAATTACACCGGTAGCTTTTCCCAGTCCTCGTTGTCGTCTGCCAATTTGCATCGTGGTTTAAACTGGTCCTAGGGCACCGTTAAAAAAAGGAAAAGAAGAAGAAAAAAAAAAAAATGGAATTCTGAGAAGGAAAGAGAAAAGACAGCCGAGAAATTTACTATCGCTTTTTTTCCACAACTAGAAGTCCATATCTCTGAGTCCTATTATAATTTTTGTCGAACTTCTCATCGATCTGCATTTTGGAAACCTGTTTGTGAAAATCGAGTCCCCGGGTTTCTTTTTCGAACGGAAATTTATATCTCGCTGATAATCTACCACATATTTGCATACGATGTCTGTGTCTGAGAAGGGCGAACTAAATTATAATGCCAGATCAGATAGGATGCCGAGAGGAGTACCGACGAGTGCCTTCAATTCAATTTTGCATGTTTGCGAATATGTATACACGTGCGTATGTATTCATGCACGTACCTCGTCAGCAAACTTCATCATTCCTCTATTCATTCGTTCAGGTGCCGTTTCTGCGTCCTTTATTCCTTGTTCTTGAACGAGCGATCTCGAATTTGATATGAGCTTCTGTGTATGACTCCTAACTTTGTACTCTGACTTAACTGATCGACTATAAGAGAACGAGATTCTTCTCAAAAGGATATAAAAATTTCTTTAGTACGTAACGTAGATTACGATACGTCAGTCGAAAATCAAAAGTACGATAGGTGTCCGAAGCCAGTTTATCCCCGATATCTCGGAGACCGTTGACGATATCGAGTTTAAGGTCGATATCAAAAATGAAGTTTATTGAATTTTCTATGAGAAATGTAGAATAAGTTTTTTCCGTAACTTCACTAGTTTTGCTGTATTCTAACGCAGAATGTGGCAACGTTTATTCCAGGCTGTTCTGAATTTTTAGTTTTTTGTTTAATATTCAGCCTCAAAATACAGCGGAACCAATGGAGATACGGGATAAAAGTATTGTACCTTTTTTATAGGAAATTTATTAAACTTCATTTTCGGTTTCCACTTTGAACCTCATAACTTTGACGGGTAATGAGATATGAGCGAAAAAGTGTTTCGGAGTACCACTGCACTTTGGTATCGGGAATATGTCTCGATAAGATATTTAAATCACTGCATATATAAGAAAGAGTATCAGTAGATTTCGGGCAGTAGAACAGGAAAAAGCTTCGACGACGATCGTGGTACGACTCCGAGTTGAAATCCAGCCCCATATATCCCCGTAATGCATTTTATAAAGGAATGCATGCATTACGATTCGTGTTTAACATCGTGGGGCGCGGATTGTGCACCGCTAAGGAATAAGAAGAAGGGGTGTATGCATTACGCGAGGGACAGGACGTTGACCTGACCTGGTGAAACACATACGGTTATATCCCAGCGTTTGTGAAACGGTGTGACGTAATATACTCTCCCATATATGTACACGTATAATAATACGCGGCGGTGAATCTCCTGCGAGACGATCGCGATGGGGAGGAAATTCTGCAAACGCACTATACGCGCGTATGTAAGGGTGTAGAGGTACGAGCATACGTGCAAGGGTCGTGCGAGCTGCAGTGTGCAACTCGGCGCAGAAAGGCGGCTTAACAAAGAGGGAAAAGTGGCAAACTGATCCCTAGGCGTATTCGTGCCTGTATCGCGGATTTCAGAGAGCAGAGAGATACGACGAATTCCGAGGGCTGACAGAATTCTCAAAATCGTATCAACCGTGTCTCAATGGTCTCAGATTTTTTATTCCCTCTGTACTTCCTTCAAAGTTCAGAACTTTTCCCACCGTTTGAACCGGAGAAAAGAACCTTGTAGAGCATTTTTCTGGATCCTAGGGATTTTTTTCACTATTCCCCAGGATCTAGGGACTTTTTTCATTTTTCCCTAGTATCCCTTTGTTCTTCCTTTAAAGTTTAGAACTTTTCCCACCGTTTGAACTGAAGAAAAGAACTTTGTAGAGGATCCTGCTGGATCCTAGGGATTTTTTTCACTATTCCCCAGGATCTAGGAACTTTTTTCACTTTTCCCTAGTATCCCTCTGTTCTTCCTTCAGAGTTCAGAACTTTTCCCACCGTTTCAACTGAAGAAAAGAACTTTGTAGAGAATTCTACTGGATCCTAGGGATTTTTTTCACTATTCCCCAGGATCTAGGAACTTTTTTCACTTTTCCCTAGTATCCCTCTGTTCTTCCTTCAGAGTTCAGAACTTTTCCCACCGTTTCAACTGAAGAAAAGAACTTTGTAGAGAATTCTACTGGATCCTAGGGACTTTTTTCACTATTCCCTAGGTTCTAGGGACTTTTTCACTTTTCCCTAGTATCCCTCTGTTCTTCCTGCAAAGTTCAGAACTTTTCCCACCATTTGAACCGAAGAAAAGAACTTTGTACAGGATTCTGCTAGATCCTAGGGATTTTTTTCACTATTCCTCAGGTTCTAGGGACTTTTTTCACTTTTCCCTAGTATCTAGGGAATTTTTTTCACATTCCCTAGGGTCTGTGAGAAATTGATAATTTTCTGAATCTTTTCGTATCAGATTTGAGGAATTTAAAAAAATTTTCTACGCTACGAAATATCGGAACAAATATATTTCTCATTTATTCGGACCGATTCAACACACATGGACCGATACGGCTGGTAGGTAGGTGTCAGAAAAATACGAAAGCTTTACTTAACGGGTGCGTGGACCGCTGACAAGCCCAGAGTCCATAGCTAAATGAAAAACGAGATAAAAGTACGAGAAAAAAAAAAGAAAAAAAAATCTTCAGTTATTTTTTTGCTTCTCCTATATACTTTTATTATTTTTCAATCGTTTCTCTCGTCGATCCTATACACACACCTGATTGTGACACAATGGAATACGAATATCCTCGTTCATTTTCAGAGCATTAAAATTCCAAAAAATTCCTTCTACTCCTCAAAACGTGAAGACAGAAGATATTGCATTCAGATCGAGCTCCTCTTCGCGGAAGACCATTTTATCTTCGGGGTAGAAAATTTCACCGCCGTTCTGAAATCCCCTTCGCGAGGTAATTCTCGTACGATGATCTCCCGTCGAGATGTCTTAGGTACAGGTATAACTAAAAAGGCATAAAACCGGGAATTTCCGGTTCGTAAAATTTTGCGAAAATATATTTTCTGCTTTTGTTTATGGAATAAAACGAATTATCAGCGCCGGGAGGATACGGTTGTTAAAATTCGCACCGCAGACTCGAACCAACCCTTTCTTACCCTTCTTCTCCTTCTTCCAGGTCATAATTTCAGTTTATTCATTCCTGAGAACGCATCTGGCAATTATTCTTCTAATTATTATTATTATTATTATTATTGTCATGGTCGCATAAATTCTTGTCAAATGTCAAATGTTCTTCCGTACCCATAAGGCAATAAATTTCTATGATTATAAATAATAAACTTTATCGCTGTTAGATTATGGCAAAAATTAGCTTGAACGAAAATAGTGGAAATGGAAGCAGCATGTAAACCCCTAAATAACTCACACCCTCGTCCCCAGATAACCAACGGGCTCTGCTCTATTACTACTGCAATAATCGTGAACGTGAAATTTCATGTTTACCTGCACATATATGTATCATAGCCATGCGTGTATACATATATATGTAGATATTCATACTATATATGGGTGATTCCATTCTAACAGTGTTTATTAATGTTCTGTACTGTTTGCTCTCACTGGTCATCCATTGACAATCTATTCATAAAATTTTTGTATCAATACGATCCTCGTGGACATATTTCATCGCTTCTTTCGTATAATATAACTCGCAGTCCAGAGAAAACTTACGGTTCAAATCACTTAAATGTCAGTACCGTGTCGCGTCCAGTTCTAGAATTTACCTATGAATTCGTTATTTTCTTCGTCGCAATAAATGATGCAAACTAATTAATCCATGAAACTAATTAATGTTATGACACAATTCGTAAATAAATTATAATACAATTCGTAATAATTTTTCCGAAGAATGTCTACCAAATTTATTTTATGTCAGTACCGTGGATGAACGAGTCGGTACCGTGGCACGGAAAATTTGAAATTTGATTCTCATTCTCGATATTTTGAAGTTGTAGCGAAATCCTCTCGGACTTTCATTTTTGCAACAAAATAGAGTAATAATATGCATTGAAAAACTGAAGAAGTTTAATTATAGAATCAAAAAATGTTTAATCAAAAAAGTAACAGTTAGAACAGAATCACCGATATATGTATGTATTATAGCCACGCTCCGCAATATATTAGACATTGCTCGTAAGGGATGCCCAGCCTTCCTCCCGCCCCCGTATCACATGTACAGAGGTACTAATATAACTATTGTAAATAATTTCCCATCACTATATATATATATATTAGGGTGGTCCTTATTTAGGGTATGTTCGAATTTTCTTCGGGATAGTCCCGAATAGGTTCCAAATATATAAAAAAAAATTCGTGCCAAATTGCAGCTCTTAATTTTAAAATTAACCCGGCCCCCACGACAGCCAAAGTTTGAAATGGAAATAACACGGGAAAAGCTCTGTTATTACTTTGGAATTTTTTAAGTCATGAACTAATAAACGGATTATATCGACACATGAATATTCTTGTAGCAAATTTAACGCTTTACAAAAAAGGTCTCTTGTGATTTTTTGCTAACTTGACTGGTTGAAAAGTTATTGGAGGTCAAAATTAAAGTTCTAGTCAATTCCATGGTTTTTCCATTTTTATCGTGGTTCAATGATTCAAAAATGTGAAAAGGGTTATAATTTATATTGAAATTTGATTTATAGTGAAATTTTTATACGGTCGAAGGAAGATTTCTTCTTATTTTTTATTTTTTTATTAACAAATTCTCTTTTTTCTTTCAATTCTTCTTTCCTTCTTTCTTTTCTCTTTCCGAGTATAAACCGCATATTTCCCGATCGCACGTACAGACCAGAACGGGATGGAATGGCGCGGAGCGTATATCGTATCCACGAACGTATAGTGAACAACGCAAACGTGTATCGCGATAATGCGAAACTAGGTACTAAGCACAGGTACCATTGCCTCTACCTACCTACCTATCGCCCTCGTATTATTGCTCGTCTGTATTGCAAGCATTACTGTAAATATTAACTGGAAAGGGGTAGAATTTTATTCTCTGCTGCTGTATCGAGCAGCCTGCGTACAGATTAGGGTGATTAAAAAAAAAACGAATTTTTTTTATTTCTTCCAAAGAGGTTCAAAAGTTTCCTTTAGGTATAAAGATACGCTTGTTAAAATTTGGGCTCTTAATATTAATAATCAAAGGCGGCGCATCGCGAATTTCTATTTCCCATTTAAGTAACACGGGAAAATTTGTTTTTGCACCTTCTGATTTTTATAACTAGCTAACGATGCGTCATGTAGAAAATCTACAAAGGTATTTTTGTAGGGAATTGAATGCTCTACAAAAAAGGTCTCTTACGCTTTTTCGATAAACTTAGCCATTCGAATGATATTCGAGTTCAAAGAACCATCTTTCTGACAAAAAATGAGTTTCTAAAATAAGTTTATCAAAAAAGTGCAAGAGACCTTTTCTGTAGAGCATTCAATTCTCTACAAAAATATGTTTGTAGATTTTTTGTATGACGCATCGTTAGCTAGTTATAAAAATCAGAAGAAGCAGAGACAAATTTTCCCATGTTATTTAAATTGCAAATAGAAATTCGCGCTGCGTCACCTTTTAATATCAATATTAAGAACTTAAATTTTAACAGGCGTATCTATATAACTAAATGAAACTTTTGAACCTGTTTGGAAAGGAAAAAAAAAAAATTTTTTTTTTGAATCACCTTAATTATACAGATATACGCGAATTTAACGTTGAACTTATATTTTCGCTCGTCGAACGAGAGACGAACGTTTTTCTCTCTCCCTCTTTATTTCGTTTTCGAGAAAATCCGAAAATCAAAAAGAAAAAAAAAAAAAAACTGGAAAATCCGATCTTTCGTATTAATTTTTTTCGTTGGTCTATTTTTTCTCCCTCTACTTCGTAGGAGGGGTTGTTTTTCGGTGCTCGTGATTGTGTGCGCTAGCGGCAGAACACCGCTGATGTGAAACTGATGAAAATTTTGCGGAAACCTGTCCGAACCTCCGGTTCAGTGAGCGACTGGTTTTAAGTCAATTTTCGATGCAATATACCGCTGGTGCTGATAGAGTACCCACATGTAGCTGGCGATGGGTTGAGCCTAGTTTCTATGGCGCATTCCCCGCTGATTAAATTATTTCGCATTGGCATCGAATGCCCTATATATTCGCAAATTACGTTTTCATACAGAGCCTTCCATCCCGATTCGATCCAATTCCATTTCCAATCTCTCGTCATTGGCAGGGAATGCCCTATGTATAAACAAATGATTTGCTTTATATAGTCCGTTCGATGCCAATTCATAGACTCGATTCCGCGAAAATGCCCTATGTACGATCGTCAGAGATGATGATAATGATGAAATCAAAAACCAAAAATCGACTATTTTTTTTTTTTCAAAACTACCACTTAAATACTTTCAGAGGGATGAGAAAAGACGCCTGTTGAAGGCGGAGCTCTTAAGATTAATATTTAGAGTTTTTTTTTTTTTTTAGAATTTTGTATCTCATACACCAATGAACGTATCCCAAGGATATATATATATTTTTGTAGGAAATTGAACAATCTACAAAAAATGTTTCCTATCATTTTTTGATAAATTGACTCCTTCCAAAGTTATTCAAGCTCAAAAATTCATTCATAGTAAATTGAACTATTTTTTTTTAATTTCTGCCAAATTGGTAAATTTTATTACGAGTTATTACTAAATATCATCAAACTTTCTGAAAAGTTATATAGCCTGTGATTTTCTATGAGAAAACAAGTCCGTTAACAATTTTTAATTTAGAAAATTTAACAATTTGGCAGAAATTAAAAAAAAAAGTTAAAATTGGGAAGGAGTCAATTTATCAAAAAATGATAAGACACATTTTTTGTAGATTGTTCAATTTCCTACAAAAATATGTACGTGTCCTTTGGATACGTTCATTGGTGTATGAGCTACAAAATTCTAAAAAAAAATATCCTTTTTTCCCACGTTATTCAAATGGGAAATAGAAATCCGCGATGAGCGACCTCTAAATATCAATATTAAGAGCTCCGCTTTTGACAGGCGTCTTTTCTCATCCCTCTGAAAGTATTTCAGTGGTAGTTTTGAAAAAACAAAAATTATCGATGTTTTTGAACTGGTCTAGTACACATATACAGGGTGTCTGAAGATTCACGCACCATCCGCATACCAGCGGATTCCTTGCGAAAAATGGAGACGAAAGTTACTCGTGTAAAAAAGTCGGCAACAGCTTAGTTTTCCTGTAAAACGCAGTCAACAACGAACCAATCAGCGTTCGGCTTTAGGAAAGAATAGTTCGAACTCTCCATAGCCGTTCCCCCCACTCCTGGGCCGAGCGAGGAACACCGCACGTTATTGCCTCGTTCTCGGAAGCGGGGCGAACGGCGTAGCGGAGCTTTAGCCAGTCTTTCCTAAAGACGAACGCCGATTGGTCCGTTGTTAACGGATTTTACAAGAAAACTAAGTCCTCGCGGACTTTTTTGCACGGGTAACTTTCGTCTCGATTTTTCCCAAGGGATCCGCTGCTATGCTCATGGTCCGCGAATTTCCAGACACCCTGTATACACGCGTGGTATACGTATACACATATAACAACGGCATTTCCAATATAGCTGCGTGTTTCGCTTCGCCATGGGGTGTTATAACGGTGTTAACACCAGCGATTGCACTTTCAATCCTTCTATAGTTCATCATTCTCTATTGCACGGTTAGGTTACGGTTAGGTTAGGTTGGGCTATATTGGCTCCTCTCACACATCGGGAACTGAACAGATCCCTAACCTATACCTGCACCCGTACGGGATGATGGAATGCACATATGCATTTCGAAATCATTCCCGGGTCCTCCTCATTCCCGGTTGAATCATGATCGGATGTTGCCGGTACCGAATACATTAATTCGAGTAGAGCGGCGATCATCATCGTTAACAACCAGCCCGCGACAGAGAGGGAGAGGGAGAGAGTTGAATCTCGCGTGATTACACGCATACTCCGTGAAAAAATTTACCCCTGTTTGTTGTCGTCCGTTCTCGAATTTCTACCGGCAATTTATCACGTTTCTATGAACGGACGCGAGACCGGTACGAGTCCAGCCGAACCACAGCCACCTGTATCGACTTTGCGACGATTATTCGCCGTTTGAAATTACTAGCCGGAATTCAAACGTTCCCGGGAAGAATTGGACGGTTCGGAACAGAAGACGAGACGACGGACGAACGGTTTTTCGATCGAACGTAGCCGAGAGTTCGTTCATTCGACTTTCCAAGACTCGAGCAAGACCGAAGAGAATAGGAAATTTGAAAACAGAAGATCGCCAACGGTTCTGCGAGTCCGAGAAAACAAGATGGCGATCTTATTTCAAGCGATTCTCGTTCTAAACGTAACTAAATTTTGTTTTCGACTGTTAAAATCGTAGGCAAAAGGTGCGATAAATTTGGGAAAGAAACAATTTTATGGAGAGATCTGGAATTCAAACGTTCCCGGGAAGAATTGGAAGGTTCGAAACAGAAGACGAGACGGACGAACGGTTTTTCGATCGCACGTAGCCGAGAGTCGTTCATTCGACTTTCCAAGACTCGAGGAAGACGGAAGAGAATAGGAAATTTGAAAACAGAAGATCGCCAACGGTTCTGCGAGTCCGAGAAAACAAGATGGCGATCTTATTTCAAGCGATTCTCGTTCTAAACGTAACTAAATTTTGTTTTCGACTGTTAAAATCGTAGGCAAAAGGTGCGATAAATTTGGGAAAGAAACAATTTTATGGAGAGATCTGGAATTCAAACGTTCCCGGGAAGAATTGGAAGGTTCGAAACAGAAGACGAGACGGACGAACGGTTTTTCGATCGCACGTAGCCGAGAGTCGTTCATTCGACTTTCCAAGACTCGAGGAAGACGGAAGAGAATAGGAAATTTGAAAACAGAAGATCGCCAACGGTTCTGCGAGTCCGAGAAAACAAGATGGCGATCTTATTTCAAGCGATTCTCGTTCTAAACGTAACTAAATTTTGTTTTCGACTGTTAAAATCGTAGGCAAAAGGTGCGATAAATTTGGGAAAGAAACAATTTTATGGAGAGATCTGGAATTCAAACGTTCCCGGGAAGAATTGGAAGGTTCGAAACAGAAGACGAGACGGACGAACGGTTTTTCGATCGCACGTAGCCGAGAGTCGTTCATTCGACTTTCCAAGACTCGAGGAAGACGGAAGAGAATAGGAAATTTGAAAACAGAAGATCGCCAACGGTTCTGCAAGTTCGAGAAAACAAGATGGCGGTCTTCTTTCAAGCGATTTTCGTTCTAAACGTAACTAAATTTTGTTTTCCAGCGTTAAAATCGTAGAAAAAAGGTGCGATAAATTTGGGAAAAAAAACAAGAACCAAAAAAAAAAAAAACAATGGCGCCGATTTTTTTATTGAGAGAGAGCGACGGGGCGAGAGTTACGGTGTTCGTTTGTCGAATGTAACGGAATTGAACGGCGAGAAGATTTTTATGGTTTTGAATTTGATCCCTGCAGCACCATGATGGAATCACTGTACCCCATTCACATGCGGACACACATCTATTCACCGATAAAGCGTGTTGTAACGCGTATGCATGCATGTGCAGTAGGATCTCCGATCGTTCGAAAGATATAACTGCAGATATAACATGCTGTCGCAATTTCACAGGGCATGAAACACTGACTTCATTATTCGGTTGTTAATTTTCTCCTCGTCGTTTCAAATCAACCGTATATACCCCACAGTGACACGCGTGACACCCACACATTTACGGCTCGTCATCGATTTCGGCAGCTATCTAACTGCACCGATGATTGGGGATGAAAATTTTGCACAAAAAATAGAAAAAAGAAAACAGAAATGAAAAACAATGCATGTGTAGTCCGAGTGATGATTGCGGTGTATGGTATTCCCGTTTCATACGCGGTACTCGAATAACAATCCCAGTTTTGTTCACGAACGGGACACACGGAAATAATAATTATGCCTGGCAGGTTCTTTCCTGGCTTCAGTCAGCCAAGGATGACGACGTTGTTTTAATCACAAAGTGAACAGAGAGTAGCGGTAAAGGGGATGGTTTGGTAAACGTACCTACGCACACGAGTGTACCTACATACACGCGTGTTATTCTGCAAATGGGGTATTTTTCCTCGTTTTTCCATTTTTTTTTTTTTTTTTTAATTATTTTCCGTTTTTATCATTTTTTATTTTGCCCCCGTTTTTACCTCTTTACTCGCGGGGTGATCCTCGTCCTCGTCCTCGTCCTCGTCCCTTCTTACTCCGATTCTTTATCCTCTGGTCTACCCTGTCTCCATGCGGGGTGGATAAATCGGGCTTTGTGCTTACGACACGCCTACGCGTGCGGAAATTACTACTAACGCAACCGAACTGATAGATACGTGTGTAGGTATCGTATGTGGTACCGCATCTACATCCGCGAATCGATATCGCATTTGTCTCGTATTAACGATCGTCTCTGTATGAGAATCGGAAGAGAAGAATGTAGAATGAGAAGCAGGAAAAAAATCGAAATTGATCGAAAAATCGGTTGATCGGTATGATAATTGACAGCAATTAGGGAAATGAGAGGAAGATTGGCTGAGAATGAATGGAAATAAATAAGAGTTTGGATCGGATGATCGGTGATCGGTAAGGATGAGGTAGAAGGAATCGATTTTGAGGCAGTGAACGGTGTTGAGGTGAAGAGAAATAAAATTGCTGAGAAATAAAGAAGAAATATTGAAGACCGGTAAGTGTGGGATTGGATATGATCGAGAAATCGGTTATCGGCAAAGACAGATTGACTGAAACCGATTAAAAGAAGCAAGCGAAAGATCAAGGTCGGGGAAAGACTGAAAACTGGGAATCGTAATGATGTGAAAAAGACCAAAGATCGGTTGTGAGACGAAAAAATCGGTGATCTTTGACTAAAAAAATTGAAATCGTTTCCAAAAATCCGCGAAAAATGGTTCTGAAAAGATCGTAGATCGGCAACTAGGCATTAGGTTGTTAAAACAGCCAGAGATCGGTAAAGAAAATAATACTCACTGATCGAATAGAATCAAAAAGGAACAAAAAGGCCTCGGATCGAGGATCGAGATCTTGAAAAATTCTTGTAGCGTTAGTTCGTCTTTAAGGGAGAGGACGTTGCACCCTGCAGTATATGGTGAAGGGGTTTGATACCACTGGCACATATATGTAGATGATGATGCATCAGGGCGTGGAGAGAAGAGAGAAGAGAGTAGAGAGAGCAGGGAAGTCGACCGGAGCCATGTGTGGTGCGTGCATGTACCCTGTGGCTTCGTGTATGGGTATGTATCACGGAATTCCCCACTTCTCCAGCACCTGGTGGTCGTCGCGACGACCCCTTCATCTAGGGCGCTTGATACGCGTGGAAGACGCACCCCTAACCACCAGACTATGGTAGATCCGCGTATATATGTGTGCGAGAGAGAGAGACAGGGGGGATACACCTACGATTACATGGGAATAAATATCCCATGCGTATGTACATCATCATCATCATCGTACTCCGGGGTGCAACATGGCTCGGTACCAACACAGTGCGTATGCCCACCCACCCACCTACCTACCCCGTACCCGTACCCTGCAGGGTGCAACAATGGGCTCTTAGCGTCACCATAGCAACCCCATCATCAATGCAGCTATGCCTTGGTAACAGACCGACAGATCTTGAAGGAGATGATCTGACTCTAGGTAAAGAAGGTGTACACTGAGACTTGAACAGCTGAGAGCGGTGTTAAACGGTTTTTAAATTGTTAGGAAAGAACTCGAACAAAATCCTAGGGACTTTTCTCACTTACCACGCACGATTTTATCACTATTAATTCAACATCTACAGAGATTCAGAATTTATCGCACCGAGTCTTTTCCTTTTTATTTTCAAAGAAAAGAACTCGGCGGAGGATTCTCTCAAGCACTAGGGATTTTTTTCATTATTCCATAGAAAACTTCGATAAAATCCTAGGGAATTTTTCCCGCTTTCCCCCATACGGTTTTGCGACTATTGATCCAATATCTACAGAGATTCGCAATTTTTCGCACCATTTCTCGTGCTTTCTTTCAAAGATAATCAACTCGGTAAAGGATTATGCCAAATCCTAGGGATTTTTTTCATTATTCCCTAGGGCGTAAGACGATTACTTCAAGATCTATAGAAATCGGTGATTTTCTCTGCCAAACTTCACGATTTCGGTATATTTTCGAACTTGTTGAAAATATTCGTATCAAAATCGGGAAAGCGGTGTAAAAATCGGTTAGAAAATCGGTTGGTCATATAACGGATCGCTTTGACCCGCCCGGTGCCTAGAAATTTTTACAAATCCGTATAGAAACATATCATACATACATTTGTCAGAAAATTAAATGATCATCGACATATGGGGTTCGCCGTTACCCCTTCGATTTAACGATCGGCAGAACAAAAAATGAAGCCAAACCAAACCTCCGTGTGTATATCCGGCGATCGTATATCGAATCGTTAATTTCACACTATTGTTAATCATTTATCACCTATACGTGAATTAGCCGATGAAATAAAAAAATCACCCCAAAAACACCTGCCCAGATATACATATCCCTATGAAAGGAAATACAGTTTAATATCGTCCAAATAACACTTCGCACCCTTTTCTTAATTGGATTTCAATTTTTGTTATTTCTTCCTTATTTCCGATTCTAGATTGTTTCCTGTTCCTGTTTTGTGACTCTCAAAATTTTTTGTCGAAAAACGATTCCAAAATCATTTTAAATACTTAAAATAATTGAACATTGATTTGCAATAGGTTTTAGATACTTCAGAGAATTTCCAACAATGCATTACTTTTTGGCAATTTTTCAAATTCATTTTTTTTTCTTTTCCGTCTGTTTTTAAATTTTTTTCTCGTTTCTTTTCGGGCAGAATTTTTCCAAATAATTCCTACAGAAACCGAAAAGGGTTCGACGTATGTACATACGTACATATGTGCGTAGGCTTACGTATGTACATGTACATATACATATATACATATCCTGGTGCAATGGGCATTGGCATTGAGAGGCATTGATTAATGACACGCCTGTTGCAGTTTGGTTACAATGCAATTTGCCTTGGCCGGCTATGTACACATACACGACTATGTACTGCATACATGTATCCTATACATATGGTTACACATACACGTGCAGGGTATAGGGCAGGCCGTTTGGTTACTTGCTTGTTGCACACACGGGTTTACATACCATATATACTGCATCTACACATGGATATCGTATGTATATTTATCTATACATACGTTTGTTTGTACGGTAGTGACAAAGCCCTGACAAGTGTGACACGGTGACATGCAACCCGCGTCACATCGCCTCAATGTATAGCGTATAGCTTTGGGATCGACGACAACCAATTAATCACCGTATAGTGTGTATATGTACATATCTACGCAGTGCAATGTACACACGTCAAATGATGCCCGCGTGTGCGCATAGTGGAAATTAAAAAAAAAAAAAATTGAATCTTGTTTTTTTTGTACAAAAATTGGAAAAGAAAAAGGCTTGAGACACGCCAGAAATTTCAAACGGCTGAATTCACGTGTGAAATATTCCTTTCGTATATGTATTATGTGGTATGAATACACCATATGCTATAAAATGCATATATGCGGGTTTTATCGTGGAATTAAATCTTCGCGCCTCGCTACGCGTTCTGGATTAGTTAGTTAGTTGCGTTAGTTAGTTAGTTCGGATAGATACTTAGATAGGTATGGTAGATACGTGCCTTGGTACCATATACTTATTACTTTACAACCCTATCCCTCTTTTTTACAGTTCACTGCATATGCTATATACCATATACTTCATAGAGTGTGTATAAAGTACATAAATGAACCCAGAGGTCGTTTCATCGTTTTGCTCTCGAAAGTTAAAAAGTCATTACATGTAACGATATCTCTGTATTATTTATAACGATAAAGCCATACCTACAGGGTGATTCAAGTTAGACGGGCCACATTTCGAGAACAGATACCTCGCGAAATTCTAAGACTAAATTTCCTTTACCAAAAATTCGAGGGCCCGATAGTTTCCGAGCTACGCAAGATCCTAGCTGACCAATCGCGGAGCGTATAGGTGGCGCGCAGAGCGCCGGCCCTGAGCGTGAGTTGCGCAGTGCCCCGTCTACGCCACCTACACGCTCCGCGATTGGTCGACTAAGATCTTCCGTAGCTCGGAAACTATCGGTCCCTCAAATTTTCGGTAAAGGAAATTTAGTCTTAGAATTTCGCGGGGAATCTATCCTCGGAATATCGTCTGTCCTACTTGAATCACCCTGTATATACGCATGTAGCTGCTTCGGAACACAGGAGCTATTGCTGCAGCGAGCGCGTCAAACCAGAAGGGTTCTTTTCATCCTGCCTATGCACCCTCCAGCTGTGAAATTCTGTCACTAATAGACGTGCTGCACTGTCGTAGAGCATCACACAAAAGCAAGAAAAATTGAATTCGACAAACGGGAATCAATCGAAGATACGATTCTTTTTTCGAAAACGTAGAAAGTCCAAAAATATTGAAGAAGTGAATCGTTTTACCGATTTTATGCGCATAAATCGGTTCGATTATTTTTTAACGACTAGGTACGTGGGTGTACATGTCTTTATCTGAGGATTCTGGATTCCAGAAATCATGCCTACGTGTCTATCGATTTCTATGCATACGTAGATACGTTTGCGCCCGTGTTTGCGTGTGGGTATTTATTGACCGGTATACATCCCGGGCTTGGTTCGTGAGTGAGTGTACGTAGCGTTCTGCATCAGGTTGAGTTACGGGGCTGTGGACAGTGTGATGCATTGCCAGAGAACTGGAGGATCGGGGACTCTAACACCCGAGGGAACGGAACTGAGCTGAACTGAACTGAACTGAACTGAACGGAACCCCTTCCAGCCTGTGAATTATTGGAATATTGATGGCCCAGCCCTTAAAGTGCCTCAATTATATACCGATCCTCACTATACTTTGCGGTGGGTAAAGGAACGGGAAAAAATTACCCGATCATCTCCACTAATCAGATTCTCAGGAAAAAAGAAATTCCATGTTTCTGATCGTCAACCGGTCCCACCGATCTTTCTCTTTGTCTCCGAAAGTACCGATTTCGTTCACCTGAATGCAAAGATTCAACCGATTTATGGAATAGGAAATCATCGAACATGAGGATCTTTAATTTTGATGGAATTGAGTAACCGAGGGTAGGAATAATTAGTCCCAGCTTCCCTCTCACCATGATGTATTTATTTCTTGAATTCCACTGAGCAGTGAAATGGTCGAATGAATACTTGATCAGCCCCAGAATCACATCTTCGTTGGAATAAGACGAGTTCGAATTCTTTATCTTGTTTCTCCGGACATCCGCGCCTTTTATATCCTCCGCCAATAAACTATTGATACCAATTGTCCCCCAGGGATCAGGAGAGCATTTCGTGTTTCGTTATCCCTGCAGAAGTGGGGCTCGTCGGGGTTCGACTCCAGCATCCTTTCCTCTCTTCCTTCAGGGAAGATAAATTTATTTATATACCGATACGCCTGTATACCTTCCTCCGTGTACTTCAGATCGTATTATCCTTCGAAGGAGCAAATTCAAACGCATGGAGGAACAAATCGGTAAAGTATCGGTATCGGTGGATAAAAACATCGGCTTCTGTTCCGCACTCAACGATTACCGAAGTATAAACGTATTAGCATATAGTGAAAGGTGGCCGAGCCGAGGCGCAGGAACGAGCGACAGAGATTTGCATTTTATTTTAATTCCGGTAATCGATCGACATCGGAATCGGCAGAGAACTGCTAAGCGAAATTAAACGAACGAACGAACGAACGAACCGAGGGAGAGAGAGAAACCACTTTATTTTTATTTAAAGTGAAACGAGTAACGGATACGCATTAGCCCGGATGGGGAAACTAAACTTTTAACGATTCCCATCCATGCCCTCGGGAAATTCTAACGGCCAATCGGCCTAATCCATTCACTGAGGTTTTATAATCAACCGATTTGCGAATATATAATACGCCGCGACGGTAAGCGACGATTGAATAAGGTCGACGAAATTCGTTGTGAATTTTATAAATCGAAGACAAAAATCGGCGACGATTTCTCAACGATCGTTTCTCCTTTTCTCGATCCACATTTTTCCGGACACTTTTTATTCCGGATTTATCGCTGGTTTTCTTGCCGCTTCTCACGGGTCTGTTCAGTGGCTGTGCAACTACACGCACAGGGGATTCCCCTGAAAACACCTAAATTATTGAACCGCTGGTAACTCCACTGACCTGCCCCAAGTAGGTCGCTCTCTTCGACCACGTGGAGTAGCCGTGGGTACAGAATGCACGGTGTACACCTACCTATACCGTAGGGATATGAATCGGGTTTGAATTCGTCGAGTGCTTTCGAAGTAAATAAATAATTGAATGAACAAATGGCTAAATAATTTTCGAATAACGATTTTTAACGTTTTTTCACAAATTTTCATACGAATTTTCAACGATTTTCCACTTATACTTCAATGAACAAGCTTTTCTCCAATTTTCCTACGATTTTCCGACTTCCCACATTTTTCCGGCTTTCCTATATTTCCGATTTTCCGATTCCCCAGTGATTTTCCGTCCCTCTCACGAACCAAGAATTTTCCTATTCACAAAAGCTTTTCCAATTTTCCAAAGATTTTCCGATTTTTCAAAGTCTTCTGAACTTTTACAAATTTTTCAATTTTCCGATTTCCCAATAATTTTCCGTCCCTCTCACTGCCCAAGAATTCTCCAATTGACAGAATTTTATGAATTTTCCAACGATTTTCCAGTTGACGCTCTTGATTATTCATTTTCCCGAAATATCTTGCGACACGTTTTCACATCTTCAAGAATTTTCCGATCAACAAACGTTTTTCAATCTCTCACGATTTTCCCGGGGTTCCACAATTTTCTCCTTCCCAGTTTCCCGGTATTTTCCAAGTTTCCAAAATGTTTCTTCAACTCTTGCAGAATTTTCATTGCAATTTTTATTCCTCCAATTATTTCACTGATCCACATAATTTCCCAACGATTTTTCCGGCTCGTCGACGTGTATTAATAATTCCCATAATTCCAACCGGCGGAAAATCATCTTTGATACGAAAATAGTCCCTCAAACGACAAACGAAGGGATGAAAATTTGCGGGAAGGGTAGGGCAGTAGGTACGGGGGTCGATGTATATTTATTCTCGCGTTTATGTGTATAATTCTGCACATTGAATATGCATATACATTAGGGTGATCCAAAAAAACTTTTTTTTTATCTCGCAAACAGGCTCACAAGTTCCCTTTAGGTATAAAAATGAGCCTGTCAAAAGCTGAGCTCTCAATTTTAATATTAAGATGCTCCTCATCGCGCGTTTCTATTTCCCATTTAAATAACATGGAAAAATTTGTTTCCGCTTCTTGTGATTTTTATAACTAGTTAATGACGCGTCATACAGAAAATCTACAAACATATTTTTGTAGAGAATTAAATGCTCTACAAAAAAGGTCTCTTGCACTTTTTTGATAAACTTATTTTAGAAACACATTTTTTGTCAGAAAGGTGGTTCTTTCAACTCGAATATCATTCGAATGGCTAAGTTTATCAAAAAAGTGTAGGAGACCTTTTTTGTAGAGCATTCAATCCCCTACAAAAATATGTTTGTAGATTTTCCGTATGACGCATCGTTAGCTAGATATAAAAATCAGAAGGAGCAAAAACAAATTTTCCCGTGTTATTTAAATGGGAAATAGAGAAGTGCGATGAGGAGCATCTTAATATTAAAATTAAGAGCTCAGCTTTTGACAGTTTTTTTTTGGATCACCCTCATATACATTAGGGTGGTCCTTAATAAGGTTTTTTCCGAATTTCTTCGCTCCCAGGGGCTAAAACAGCTCCATATAATTAAAAATCAAAGTCCCCAAAACTCCGACCTCCTAAGTCCATCCTAAATACCTGCGCAAGGCATCCCGAATTCTCCATTCGATTAACACGGGACTTTCGACTTTGCGCGGTTAATTTTTGCTTCTGATCTCTGTATTGCTGCTGAAAATCTGAAAATTGGCGAATATCTCACCTACAGTAGTAGGTGTACCATGAAATTTTTTGGGATTTTTTGCTACATTATTTTTCGAGCTACGGCTGGATGAAGTGATGTATATTTTTGTGAAATTCCGGTTATCTATTAGAAAAAATCATTCGCGAAAAATCTCAAAAAATTTCACGTAACACCTACCACTATAGGTAAGATATTCGCCAAGTTTCAGATTTTTGGCAGCAATAAAGCGATCAGAAGCAAAAATTAACCGCGCAAAGTCGAAAGTCCCGTGTTAATCGAATGGAGAATTCGGGATGCCTTGCGCAAGTATTTAGGATGGACTTAGGAGGCCGGGGTTTTGGGTACTTTATTTTTCATTTATTTGAAGCTGTTCTAGCCCCTGGGAGCGAAGAAATTCGGAAATGACCTTATTAAGGACCACCCTAATATACATATATATGTAAATAATATACATACACACGCATATGAGTATACGTGTGTGTGTGCACATTTCTTGAAATGAGTCGACATACACGATCCGCGTAGCGTATTATGTATCAAACACGTGTACATGTATATATGTATGCATATAATACGTGCGCGTACACATACGAAAATAAATCCATACACAGATTGTGCTACACGGATCGCATTATACTGTACAAAGAGAACGGTAGCGCGGTGGGGAGTAGGCAGTAGCCTCGCTGCACTTCAGCAGCGAGAGAGTAAGCTAGCGAGCAAGCGAGCCAGCGAGCGAGCGTCGTATTAGTCACACACCATTTTGCTACCAGGCGTGACGCGATACGCGTCGACTCGTCGGCCTCCGTCAGTTTTTTGTGATCGTTAATTCTCAGCGATCCCCTTTTCCCACCTCGTACCTCAAACTTCCAACTTCCAACTTCCAACTTCCAACTTCCAGTTTCGCTTCTCGTCTTCTTTCGCGGAGCAACGCTGCGTTTGACTGCCTGACTGCTCGCCTGACCCGACCTAACCTCACCTTTTCTTCTCCTATCTCTATCTCTGTCTGGTATTCTAACCCCTATACGCGTATATTTTTCCCGCGGATTTTAAAATCTAAAATGGCTGACGACTCCGTCGACAATGACGCTACGCGGATCGTGGATCATCACGGTCACGTGGCTAGATAGGGGCTTTATACATAATGCATTCAACGCATTTCTGATCTATTGTTAATTTATATCATATAGAACCTCGTGTGTATATACACGTATATAGGCTCTTCCATTTAAAATCCGAAAACATATACAATTTCTTTTTTTTTTTAGATATAAGGTTAAAAATTTGACGAAAAATCAAATCAAATTTCGTTCGATTCTCGAAACGCAAAAATACGATAAAAAAAGAACAAAAACAAAATATATTCCATAACGCGAAATACTCTGAACGATTCAATTTATAAGCAGCAGGGACGGGAGGGGGCGGGCGGGGGGTAGAAATTATAGAATATATGTAAAAATAATAATAATAATAACAACAACAATAATAATGATAATAATAACAAGGCGGTAATGGCGACGCGTGCTTGACGGTTGCAGTTGCCCCCGGGGGGCGGTATACGGTATGGTGTACGAAGTCGTGGGGAGAAAAAAAAATATATATCCCCCACCCCACCCCAACCCCAACCCCGTTTATATAGTTGACGTCGGTCGTCGGGTGACATCAAAGTTACGTTATACACCGGTACGCCATGCCAGAGAGCTACACAACATGCGCTAAGGCAGAACTAATGAGATTCACTTTAACCCCCCCCCCGCCTCTTCCCACCAACCTTGCAACCCCCTTCTCGTCAAGCGAGAGAGAGAGAGACAGAGAAACACATAAAGAAAGAACGAAAGAAGAAAAGAGAGAGAGAGAGAGAAAGTTGAAGATCGAAATTAATTATTATTATATGTATTCTGTTTATATCCGTATGTATGTACATGTTTTCATCTCAATTAATCCTGCAGGTCAGGTCGAGACCGAAAATGTTTAGGTCATTTACAGGAACCCGTTTTTTTGTTTTGTTCCATTTCGAAACGAATTTGAAACTCAATTTTTATATTTGATATTTTTCTTTTTTTTCTCAAATATTTTTCGTCAATTATTATCGGGGTTATCAATGATATCGTGATCGTAGTTTGTTAATAATATAACCGCGATTTCTATTGCGTGTCTTATCTCGTCTTTCCCGCTACAAGTATCATAGCCGGTTCGATAGGGTCAGAGTTCGATTGTTTATTGTGAAAAATGATTTAACCCCGATAAGATAATCGACCGTTAACGAACCTAACCTATGAGTTGTTCGAACAACTGAATATCGAGGTCCCATGGTGTAATGGTTAGCACTCTGGACTTTGAATCCAGCGATCCGAGTTCAAATCTCGGTGGGACCTTAAAATAACTTTTTTTTTTTTTTTTTTCTCTCTCAGTTCTCGCTGAAATTGAATAAGGACAGTTTTCTTCATAATCGTTACCGATTCTCGCCGCCAGGAACGAAAATCCAAAACAAAAACCGAAGAAAGTGCAGAAGAAAAAAAAAATCATTTCTTCTTTTGCACTTTGTTTTTTCTTCATTTTTATACATTTGTAGAGAGGAAAAGAAATTTACTCATACGGGGGGAAAAGAGAAAGAACTTTTGTGTCCCGTAAGTGTGAGGATCTTAATTTTCTTCTCTAGATTGTATAATAATAATAATAAGAAGAAGGTGATCGTAAACAGTTTTTTTTTAAAGATTATTACCTACTACAGCAACTACTACGATCCTCGAGGTCCTCCTCCTCTTCCATATAATAAAGTTAGTTAATCAAGATGTGACAACAGCCCCATCAAAATCTCGCTCGATCGTAAAATACTTTACCAATTTAAATTTAAACGGCATCATCTTTGCCCGGACCCAAACCCCCCGCGAAATCCTCTTCTAAGGGTTTAAACTGGAATAAGACGCGGAACTCTCTGCGGTTAACGAGCGAAGAACTTCGCAGTATGTAGTTGGATAGGTAGCTGTATAGGTAAGACCGAAATTGCGATTGAGTAATGGCTGCGGGGTCGAAAAAGAATTTTTTGAACAGAGAGTTTCGCCCCTTTTCTCATTTTCGAATTTTAAAGGGAAAGAAGAACGAAAGTTGTTTCACTTGGGTCTTCGCGATTTCGGGAGGAATTTTTATTGTACCGGAGTGTGACGTTAAAGTTGGAATGAAATCGTTCAGGGGTAGATTGGAATATGCACGTTCATCGTTTTCGGTCCTAAGGGCGAATAAGAATGAGGAGGAATAGGGTATAACTAATTTAGAGCCCTTATTGTTAGTTGTAAAATGTCTTATCCGGGAGAGATAATACTTCGTTGAAGTATAAGGGTAGGTGGTAAGGGTAGGGGTTGTAAGATCGTAGACTAGTACAAATTCAAATGTCATTAAACGGTCTGTGACTTGAGGGTTGATTGGATAACAAACATTTTATTGAGTTTAATTTTCGAAGTGAGCCGAAAAAGGTTCTTAAATTTTAATAGGATTTTAGCAATAAATAATATTATGTTATGCACACGAGAAACCTCGAGCACACCCCAAATCGTATAAGCCTAAGGCCAAAGACCCGGCAATTAAATAAAATGTGATACGTCGGAGAGTTATGACTTGAATCTTTACTCTTTATTACGCATAAAGAGAGAAGCTCTTTATTTTTTTATCCAACGGTTAAATATCGAGTTTCAATTCTTTCTCCCCTCATTCTTTAAAGAAAATGGAGCCGATATTTCCCCGGCGAGAAACCCGAGGCTCTAACCGTTTTCAAACGGTGGCTATTCTAAGTTTTAACCAATCACAGCACAGCTTTAAGTAACGGTCGTAGATTCGATTGGTCCGATCTTCGGCTCGCAATAATTCGAAAAGTATTAGTCCTACAAATTTTTCGTTTGGACAGAATTTGCTCGGTTTTTGACAACGAACAAGACTCCGAGGTTGAGGATACGAATAATTGGAAAATGCGGCAGTTCGAGAAGCTTTTTGATGATTTATTCGCTCAAATTTGTAGAACGGTGTGTAGAGCGCGCGTTATTCGTCGTTCGAATAAATGTTTAGAGCATCTTGGGCCAATTTCATCTGCGAGACTAATAAAAGTCTGATATTTAAGATTTACGTCCCGTCACGGCAATTATAATATGTCTTTTATTACCCCCCTCCCCTGCCCATGCCCTCTCGCCTGTCGTACCTTAGTCGTTCAAGTTTGGCCGTAAAAATGTTATTAGGCCACGCTTTCCAGTTTCCCATCGACGACGAATGGCCGAACGTCGTTTAAACAAGCAGACGGGAGAATTTTTATACTCCCCAAACTCCATTCGAGAGAGAGAGCGCGTAAAAACGATCACGTGCTCTCGCAGCGTATACCTTAGTTCGTAAAATTCATACACACACGTAATAGGGGGCCGGAAATGGGCTGCGTTTCTTCGACGTACGTCGAACATTTCCTCTCTCATAATAATACAATGTCTGAACTATTTTACAGCATTGTAACAACCCCTAAAAACTGTTTGTCTATCTCAAACATGAGCGTCTATGTCGAATGCCTATTTTTATCGCTCCTTGTATCTCTCAGATCTTTACGTCGATATCGGGGATAAAATTCTGCACATTTCATGCCAAAAAAGCTGATAGTAGTTGCCTATCGTCCTGTTTTACCGAGTGACCGACTATATACCGTTAAACACAATATGTTAAATACATAATCGATACATGAACTGAATGCCAGCCAAAATTTGCCGATTTTTTAATTCCAGGATCAAGAATCGGCGTTACCCGATCGGTAAGTCGGGAATTTCGACGCCTAGAGTCACAAACGTCGGTAAAACAGGCGATTGAACGCGTTAATTAACCTTTTTCTAAGTATTTCGAATCACAAATTAACACGAATCAATTATTTTTCAATTCTTTCGCCGATTAGATGTCTTTAGAAATTTATTTCTCGACCAATTCGTCTCTCTTTAGCATTCATGACGCAATTAATTATTCAGGGTGCGAGGAGGGGGTCTAGAGATACGAGGCCGTTTCTTTTCCTCGTTAACGGTCAGCAACTAGTTAACTCAGGTTAGGTTACGCGTTTAAGTACCTATAACTACGTCGCAGTTCTCTTAACAGTTTCAAAAAACTACGTTTATAGGTTAGGATCGACGTGCTAGGGTCTGACTGTACTAAAACACCGGATCTTCATCGCCCTGCTATCTGACTCAATTATGAACATTCGAAGCTCCCAAAAAAGATGCGAAAAAATAAAAAAATTTCGTTCCCTCCAAAATTTATTTTTTCTCTCGCATTCTTTTGACAAATTTTCTTTTCCCACAATAAGCCTTTCGTAAAATCTGTTCCAATCTGCTCTCGTATTACGTCCCGAAACGTTGAGGTTATTTTTTCAAAATTGGACTACTTTTATTCGGGGGTCCGACTGTGATGTCGTTAACTTAACCAAATCTTCATACAGCCTTCGATAGCTCAGTTGGTAGAGCGGTGGACTGTAGTTGGAAACAAATGAAAGAGAGTGGCACTGCCGAAAAGACATCCATAGGTCGCTGGTTCAAATCCGGCTCGAAGGAGTAACTTTTTTACTTTTTTTTTTGCCTCTTTTTTATTTTTTTATTTTTTTTAACACCACTTGTGTCTGATAGAGATATGCAAAATTCGTTTCTGAAAGAGAGGCAAAGAACTGGGGAAAGAATGAAGAAAGAAAAAAAAATGGGAATGGGATGAATGAAAAAGGATCAAAAATCGAGAACCAAAACCTTCAACGTTCGTATATTGTATCTTATTAATTGAAATCATCCCCCTAAATACCCTGACTGTCGGTCAATCATTCAGTCAGTGGGTAAAGCGGGGCGAGAAGGGAGAGGAAAAGAGAGAAGAAACCACTCAAATTAATTTCAAGTTGTGTTGCAGTATCGTAGAAGAATAGAAAACCAGATAGGGGTTGGGGTAGCATATTCTCTGACGTATCCTTATAGTATATCGAAGTTGACATGCAATCAGTGCTGAACCCCGTCACCCCATTTCGTTCAGGCCCCCCCCAAACCCCGGGTGGGGGGTGGGGGAGAAATTTTTCGGCTCCTACTGTTGTTGGACACCCACCCCTCCCAGATCTGTCTCTCCATTCTATATATCTATATATTTTTTCTATCTTATATTATTATTTCCTTTACTGATACAAGAGCCCCTCCCTTTCACCCTTCTTACGGTTGGTTTAACTTTGACTGACACGTTACCTCGGTCTACTGTAACTTCAACCGAAACCTCTACCCTCCTACAGGTTCACGATTTTAGGGTACAGTGTGCCGACACTCGACTGTGGATTGATAAACAAACACACTCTCGGTCATAGATTTCTTTGTAATCTTATAATGTGACGAAAATTGGGGCGGAATTAAGGGAAGAAAAGTCAAAAAACAAATAGAAAAAAAGAAAAAACACAAGGGCAGATTCGGTTTCGTTTCGAGTTCAGAGAGTATGATTTTTTTGAAATTATTGTTTTTTCGTGCAACTGAAAAACTACCCTGTCGATAAAATCCGAACTCGAATCAGCCCTGAGTCAAGAAAAACCGCATCGATTGAGACTAGAATCACAAAAATCCGTCGATCCGTTCTCGAGATATGATCGAATGAATTATTTGTCGAAAAATTCGCTTTTGAATAACTCGAAAACCATTCGACCGATCGAGCCCGAATTTGGATCAGTTCTAAGTTGAAAACATTCGTTGTCGAGTTACCGAAAAAGAATCAAATTCGGCGTTTTCGTTTCACTCTGAAAAATTCAGAAGCAAACGACCGTTTGTGATCAGTCATAGGCTGTAGCCGATTTTAGGTTAGGTCAGGTTTCGTTACCGGAGGATGATGATTCGTCGGATAGATTAGATTTACACAGTCGAACGCCGTTCTGGTTGAGTAGACGAACTCAGTCGCTCACGCGTCGGTAGTAGTAGTGGGGGGTGGCGCGAGCTAGATGCTTGGCGCGCACCCCCCACTCAGAATTTATTATCTCATAAACGGGGTGAAGAAAAAATCTGAGATTTTGAGAATTTCACCTACGGATATTGCGAATGGCCATGAAAAATCTACAGATCTCGGCGATGATTGATTCTATGATTAAAAAAATGTGACTCGTTTTTGTTGTTTTTGAAATTTGAATACGGATTCGTGTGTTCAGCCTGAACTCCTCACATATAGGGGAGGGGGGGGGGGGGCAAAACGGGGTACCCTAAAAATTCGCTGAAAAAATTTTTCACCGTTGTATCCAATAATTATGTCAAAAATAATGTGTTTCACATGAATTAATCTTAAAAACAAATTTTTATTTATTAATTTCATTTTATCATAAGAAAAAATGTTTATTTTACTTTTTGGAGAGGTATGTACCCCATTGTGCCCGCAATTTTTTTTTTTTTTTTCTCATGGCTGCTGAAAATTTCATTTATTTACTTTGATTACGATTGAAAAAAGGAAGATTCAGCATATTTCAACTCCTGGAAACTTAATATTGTATTTTCCTTAGTACCCTGTTTTGCCCCCCCCCCCCCCCCCCCCTCCCCTATATATATCTGTATAAATTGCTATATCCTTTTTCTTCACATATATAAGTACCATGTACTTATATACCTATGTATATGTATATCGTGTCGATCATATACATATTATCACGATTTCTCAGGGACGACTGGTTTCCTGCATTAGAATTCCTACTCATTACTTATATATACGTACCGTATATGTACTATACAAATTTGCTTATAAGGCGAGATAGAATGGAATCTCGTTTTGCTAGGTATCAGGTATAAAAAGAAATTAAACGTTTCACTCCGTCGCGTCGTAGAGAACATATTTAATCCTTACTTTTATACGATTCAATCTAAATAAATAAAATATAAATTATAAATAAATTAAATTAAATTCCATAATGGATTTCAATCAAGAAGAATTTCATCTGATTAGAAATTGAATAAGAATTGTAAAAAAAAAAAAAGAAACACATTCCTCGACTTTTTTGATAAGTTAAATTTTTCTTTTATTTTCTCTCTCTTCTCTTCGTCGCATATCGATCGATTTTAATATTTTACGAACGGGTACGTACCTATACTCCGCAGGGTAATTTGCCGGGCGGATAATTGGCTTATATACAACGCATACATACGTTTATATATAAAGGAGAAGTAATAATTATCGGTACATATATGTATACGTATGAAATAATTTAGTATAAAAAAATATTGACATTCGGCGGTAAAACAAACCCGTTTTATTGCTGTTTATATATATACTAACGATAATATCGTAGACCGGTCTTTTAACCAGCTATAGGACTATTATAATACCATAAAGATCAAATCGCTTTTCGTATTTAGCTGCCCGGCAGATATACAAGGTGATTCAGATCGAACGAGCCATATTTCGAGGGTAGATTCCTCGTGAAAATCTGAGACTAAAGTTCCTCTACCGAAAATTCGAGGGACCGGTGGTTTTCGAGCTACGGAAGATCTTAGCTGACCAATCGCGGAGCGCGTAGGTCGTGCGGTCGAGGCACTGCGCAGCTTTCACGCGCATGTCTGGCCCTCTGTCAGCGCCATCTATAAGTTCCGCGATCGGTAAACTAGGATCTTACGTAGCTCGGAAACTATTGGGCCCACGAATTTCTGGTAAAGGAAATTTAGGCTCAGAATTTTACGAGGAATCTAACTAAATCACTGTTTCACCTATAACGGGGTGCGGTTCGATCTTCTTATCATCTTGTTGTTGTTTTTCTCGCGAAGAAATGTACTTGCATACCCTCTAAAATTTTACGCGTATACATATATACGATTTTTGTAATTCTATGTGTTTTTCATCGACCCCTGCGATTTAAATTCCCTGTTTGTTTGTTTTTTAAAGAGAATTTAAAAGGGAAAATCTCTCTTCTATCTTCCCATCTCGTTCTATCAATGCATGGAAGATATACGCTGAACGATATATAATGCCTTGTTTTTCACATGAATTTATCACGAGTCATTCTCGGCACGCCGGTATAATGAATCGGCTAGGTACATCGAATCACCTAAAAATAAAAAATCAATCTTCCGAAATTCAACCTTTCCCAAAAAATCGGAATCGTCTCAAACGAGTCGCAACGATACATAAAGTGGGAAATAAATTGAACTTTTAATTGAAATCCCTATTTTTACGTACTTCCTTTGATTTTTTTCTTCTTTTTTCTCTCTCTTTTTCACTTCTCTCAGGATCTCGCCTAAGAGTTAATTTATATATCTTCTGTGAAAGACAAGACCGCCGTCTGATCGCGAACGTGTATGTATGTACGTGCGTTCCGCTTTGCTGGTGGGAGACGGCGCGGTGCACCGGCACTGCTGCAGGGACCCTTAATTATCTAATTAATTAACCTCAATCGAAATGATGAGTAATTTCTCGCTCCGGTAAACGTCTCTCTTCGTACGTCACACTCACAGGGCGATTTACGCTCCGCTTCCCCACAAATCGATTACAGGCTCCTCGTACCAATCCCCTCGGCGATCTTACACCACTGCCAGTGGTCCTGTTAAGCCGTAGGACAAATTCTACGGTGTTTCCCCGTTTCCGAAATCGAATTCCCCGAGTCTCCGCATGTTTTTTTTTTTAATCATTTTTTAGTCATTCTCTAGATTCAAAAAAAATTCCTCTTCTTTCCATCAGGTCTTCACGTTTCGTTTCTCGATCGATTTTCATCGATTCCGATCAACTCGATTAATTTTTGATAAAGAAATTCAAAAAAAAAAAATTCAGATCAGAACTCGCGACTATATCGAACCCCCGAAACCAGACCGATCCCATTTTATTAACAAGTGTTTTCACAGTTGATTCGCGCAGTAAAAGCCTCCGGATTTGATCTCCGGCTTCCCTGATACTCGGGTACATAAGTACCCCTAAAATATGCCCGGCTCGTTGTTCTATTTAGTTAGTCAACCCTGCCCTCAAGGCACATGTATAGATATACACGGTATGGATGGGAGCCACCAAGTGGCGTTGAAATATTGGATAGAGAGACACATCGAGTTTCCTTTCATGTGCTAATCTTTTATGTATATTTATTTAATCAAACGTATCAGAAGTAAAACAACTTTTACTCCCTCATCTTGTTTTTTCTTATTTTTTAAAATGTTTTTTTAATTTTTTTCCATCGTCTCTGTCTCCCTTCGCTTCTCCTGTTTCACCGTATTCGTTGAATTGCGATTTCGCACCAATTGCCACCCCAAAAGTTCGCCGGGGAATTAATAGGTACCCCATCGGCGTTCTGCGGGCTGAAAACGATTCTTTTCCTTTTTCTCACCCGTTCATAGCTCGGAATCGAATTTCCGCGAAACTATAGTTGATTTTGTGATATTGTCAACGTAGTCAATTTTTTCATTTATTTTTATTCCCCCTCCTTTTTACTTCCCGCGACAATCTTCAGGCTTTTCGATGTTTGACCGACGTTGACGTTGATAAAATTTCTTCCGTCAGATACAAATTATTTTTTTAATTTTTTTTGTCGTTATCACTCTTGCCCCACGCCCGTTGCAAATTATCGACTCTGAGTTTCTCCGACGTGGATAATCGCGTCGTCCTTCCCCCGGTTCGTAATGTTTTACAGAAGACAAGGATACTTTCATCGGCTGACGAAAATCTGTCCATTTTTAAATCACTTCGACATATCGGATCCCCAGGTAACGAAATTTGCCATCAATTTTTTTTCTTTTCTTTTTCCGCGACTAAATGAAGAGTAAAAAAAAAAAAAACAAATTTTTTTATTCTTCTTTTCCGTCTTACAATACAGTCCTTCGTTCGTGAAAATCTCCTGGACAATCTACTGGTGTGCGTCACCGTATACGGACTATTTTATTTCGGTCTCTGGTACGCTGACAAGGTATGAAAAAAAAATAAAAAATAACCAAAAATGGAAAGAAATTACAAAAAAAAAAAGTTAAATTCTCGTCAAATTACATCCGATTATTCGTAACTCCGTAGGTTATCAAAAGGATCGAAGAAATCAACGAGGAAATGTTTTCCGCGATGGAAGACAACAGGACTGTAAGTATTTTTTTTTCTTTTTGGCTCAATTTTTTCTCTCTATTCTTTTTCTTAAAATTATCGAAAACGTTTCTAATTTTTTTTACAAAATTTTCCGACAATTATCGTAACGCGATACTCGATACATTCGAAGTTTTGTCTTAATTTCATCTCTAATGAAATAATCTACGCGTCGATTATTTTGTCATTTGACTATCGTTCTTTTTTTCCTTTTTTCTTCTTCTACCAATAAAAATTACGTCGGTTAACGTTTAAAATTCGATTTTCCGTACTATTAGGTGGATATACTTACGGGTCTGGGCTTAACACACGTATCCCGTAATAAATACGAACGAGAAGCTACGGAAAGCAAATAAAGATATTAGAAAACGATTATAGGAATTTTTTCTTTTTTTTTTTTTCCTCTTTACAAAATATCAACCGTCCACGTGTACCAATTATCATTTATTCCGTACATCTTCTTCTCCTTCTTCGATTTTATTTATTTATTTATTTTTTCTTTAATTAATTAATTAATTAATAAAGATTCATTACCCAATTGTAGAAATTGGACGACTTGATTACCCTGAAGAAAAAACGTTCCGAGTACGAGGAGGTGGTGGTGAAAACGGTCAGTATGGAAAAAAACAAAAAAAAAAAAACGAAATTACCAAAAAATTTTATTCCACGACTCGAAATTTCAGAAGGGGGTGCAGCGTCAGACGGAGAAATATTTGGACGAAGAAGTGAGTAGATACATGATTTAGAATTGATTTTGGGAGACGAAAAAAAAAATAAAAAATAAAAAGAGAAGGAAAGAAAAAAAAAACAAAAAATAAAAAATTGATTTGCGTTTTTTATTTCCTCAACCCGCAGTTGGAAAAATTGAGTTCGGAGTTGACGTCGACGGTGAACAGACTCGGAGATCTTGAAACGGTCTTCGGAAAAGTAATTACGGAGCTATTTTCGATTATTCGACATTTTTGATATTCGATCGAAAATGAAAAGGAACAAAAAAATAAAATAAAAAAAATTTATCTCGCGGATGAAAAAATTCTTGATTTTTATTTCTTGCAGCGAGTCCGACTGCTCTTCGTCATTCGATACTTCTAATAGTTTTTGGGCTGGTTATTTATTTTCAGTGCAAATCCATCGGCAGCACGTTCAACACTGGAATTTCTAACTCTGGTCCAGATGGTGAATGTATCGAAAGCGTTCGATGCTCCCCGGAAAAACCGGAGGACGTCAAGGTCCGGTTATCTGATTTTTTTTCCGGCGAATTCTTTCGTATGAAAAAAAAAAAAAAGAAAATAAAAAGAAAAGAAAAATAATCAAAGTCGTCGGAAATCGACGAAAAAATTATCGAACAGTTTGTCAGATGTAATCGACAAGTTGACAAGTAATATTGAAAAAGTTATAATGAAATTACGTAAAGTTTTTAATAATCGTTGGAGCGATTTTGAAAAATCATTGAAAATCATCCAGAATTATTGGAATATAATTGAGGATGATTTTACAATACTTGAAAGCCATTGGAAGTTATCGAAACTTGTCGATAATCATTAAGAAATATTGAAAATCATTCAAATTTTCTTGAAAAATCATTAAAAATCATCCGAAATCATGGGAAAATAATTGAGGATGATTTTACAATACTTGGAAGCCATTGGAAATTATTGGAACTTGTCGATAATCATTGAAAAATATTGAAAATGATTCAAATTTTCTTGAAAAATCATTAAAAATCATCCGAAATTATTGGAAAATAATTCAGGATGATTTTACAATACTTGGAAGCCATTGGAAGTTATCGAAACTTGTCGATAATCATTAAAAATATTGAAAAGGATTCAAAGTTTCTTGAGAAATCATTGAAAATCACCCAAAATCATTGGAATATAATTGAAAATTATTTCACAATACTGAGGAAGGTGTTGGAAATTTTTAAAACTTGTCGATAATCATTGAAAAATATTGAAAATGATTCAAATTTTCTTGAAAAATCATTAAAAATCATCCGAAATTATTGGAAAATAATTCAGGATGATTTTACAATACTTGGAAGCCATTGGAAGTTATCGAAACTTGTCGATAATCATTAAAAATATTGAAAAGGATTCAAAGTTTCTTGAGAAATCATTGAAAATCACCCAAAATCATTGGAATATAATTGAAAATTATTTCACAATACTGAGGAAGGTGTTGGAAATTTTTAAAACTTGTCGATAATCGTTTGAAAATATTGAAAATCATTCTGAGTATTTTAAAAAATAATTGGACATCATCCGAAATTATTTAATGATGATTGAAAATGATTATAGGATACTTGGAAGGCATTGAAAATTATTATAACTCATCAAATCTCATGAAAAAAAAAAATACTATAAATCGTCGAATATCATTGAAAAGAATTTTTTAATCATTCAAAATCGTTCAGAAATAATCACTGGCAATAAAAAAAATAATTACAAGATGCTCAGAAAGGATTAAAAGTCGTTGGAAATTTTTGAAAAATAATTGCGAGATAATGAAAAATGATTCAAAAAAATGTCCCCGAGCTCCTGAAAGTCATGCAATTTTTTTTTTTTTGCAATTTAGGTACTGGAGCCATCATTTCCGCCACCAATGCCGCCAGAACCTCCACCCCGAAAATACGGAATCTTCGTGGCTAGGCCACCAGGTCATCGTGTGACGCCAGGAAGTGGTCCACCGCCCTCACCCCCGGTTCCAAAAATCGGATTTAAGCAATGACGTTTTTATTTTTGGTAATTTTTTTTGTCTCAGTTACTTCGGAAATTGAATTTCACGAAATTTGATGACAGGGAAGAATTTTTTTCCCCTTTTTCTCAGCTTTTTAACTCTCCCTTATTTTCTTCGATTTCAGGAAGCAATTCGAAAGTTTTGTCATCATTTTTTCAGCCCCTGGAACAAACGCGACGCTACAGAATGCGGAATTACCTAAATTAACGGAAAATAATGAGAGCAATAAAAATTATTACTCTTATCACCCCTGACAAAAACAATTTTTGAACTAGCTACTGTATTCCTAATCAAAATCAGAGATTGAGTATCGAATTATGCGCGGCTTGTCCAGATAAATTTTGTTAGTCGAAAATAAAAATAAAAATATTTCTTATCACTGGGACTATACGATTAATTCAGTTTAAAATAGAAATAAAAAAATCCTTCGGAATGAGGCACGTTTCATCGACTAGTTTGATGAATTATTGAATTCTTCCGATCCAAATGAGATTCGAAACCGCGTGAGATTTTTTTTGAATCGTTATTACTCGGCCGGTATTGAAGATAAAAAATTCGGCAAGGTGTCCTTTCACAGAGAATCAAAACCTCTACAAAAAGTGTTCCTAGAATTATTCTCCCAAAGTCAATAGTTTAGCCGTGACAAGCGTTCAAAGTAAATTACTTCAAACTCCCGTAACTTGTTTACCGATCAATTCACGGACTCGGTCCTGAGGATATTTTTTGCTGACAATTCCCGGCTCTGTAAAATTCCACTCCGCAAAATTAATTAGCATAAAATCCGGCTGAGTATTACCAATAAAATAAAAAATAAAAAATAAAAAATAAAACAGAATAAAATAAAAATAGGGAATAGTTGCGATCAATCGAGTTACCTCATAAAATGCGATTTCAACGCTATCCTTTCGCGAGAATATCTTTTTGGCCTTATTCCAAAGGATTTTCAGCCTGAAATACGACACACTATCATACTATATTATCTATTATATTATACCCGTTGTAATGTAATACAAGTTTATTCAAACCGCGATATAATTGATACCTAGTTGTTAATTTTTTATGTATATATTTTATATATATATATATATGTATATCAGGTATATATGCTCAGGTATATAAACGTATGCCTGCAATAGCTGCGAAAAGGGAAAGTAACAAATTTCATACACGTATACTGCGTTCGCCATATACGTACATAGATGTATGTATGCATGTATGTAGATCTGAAACCTGATCCTTACGCAAGCGAAATGAATTATTATTATATATATATACAAGTATGTATATACCTGTATACCTATATATATATATATATATATGTATAAATAAAATTAGGAAAACGATATTTTCTTTCACAATATATGCATGTATACGTACTTTTTTTTTTTTTTTAATTCTTCAAATTTCGCGAAATTCCTTTTCTAATTTTTCTCCTCGTTTTTTTTTTCTTTTCTTGTTTCCTTTTATTTCAAACGTGTGAATAACCTTAACGGAAAAACGACTTTCCAACTATGAATATATATACCTGTGTATATAAAGTTCTTTTTTATATACGAGTCTACCTGGATACATATACACTTTCATCTGACCGAGATAAATTCTGTACCTGCTGACTTTAAATCTCTCGAATGCTCCGGGTAATAAACGATCGACGTGAAACTAGGTTCAATAAACTCTCTTATATATTTATAAATACATGTTCTGATATATACATATATATATATCTATATACCTGTGAATAAATATATACTTATACGAGACATTTTTTCGAGCCGTTTATTTTCGTATCCCGAAGATATACTCGAGATCAAATACGCCGTATCTGTCTCCAAAAATTTGTCAAAGTCGTGTCGTATCTTCGAGACCACCTTGAAAAGGTATTTTTGACATGCTACGAAAAATTTTTCAACGACTTATCTTCAAAACGTCTTTAAAATATTTTTTTTTCTTCGATACGTCCATCAGAGGTTCGTCGTATTCCCAAAACGTATTTCAGACACGTGTTCAATTCTTCGATACGACTGAAACGTGTAATATATTTTTGAGACGTGATCGAGGCTGGTGTCCTATTTTTGACAAAACTTTTCCGATTTCAAATACGACTTACGAACGAATTTCCAAATTTCCGTGTTTCGATACGACTTTCAGACTCATGTCGTATTTTTCGTACAACTTTTGGACTCTTTTCGTATTCTAAGACCTCATCCATAAGTTCCTCGCGCTGCTGATACGATTTTCAGACTCTCGTCGTATTTCCAATACGACTTTTCACGTTTTGGCGTATTTCCAAGACGCACCACAGACGATTTCTTGTCTTCGAATACGACTTCCGGACTTCTGTCTTACTTCCAATACTTCTTTCACGCGAATGTCGTATTCCCAAATGACTTTTGGATACGAGTCGTATTTCCAAGACGTCTTTCACGAAAAAATGTTATATTCTATCAATAAATCACCACCTCTATTCGTCTCGACTTTTTCTATCATTTTCGTTGATGTTGATTCGCTATAAAATTCTAAAAAAAAATCATCGAATCATTTACCTTCACCTATTACGTGCACATAGGTGAATACGTACATATGTTACGTATATACAATCTACCGTGAATATAAGTATAACATACAATAATAATAACAACAACAACGGATGACTTTCACTTTCTTCTTCTCCGATCGCAACAGCTACGACGAGGATAGTCGTCGTCGTAGCCGTCCAAGACGTACAGTCGTCGTTGTTTCGGTTCGCAAAGCAAAGTGAGACGGAAGGTTAAACTGGTGTTTCCAGTCATTCATTTCATTTCGTTTCGTATACCTATCCGCAGTCATTCTCTGGCTATGAGACTCGCCGGTTGAGTTCTCGCTTCGGTATTTCGAAAAAAAATTTAAAAAAAAATACAAAAATACAAAAACCTTCTGCTTTCCTCGAACAAAATACAATTTTCATTCCGGCTACTTGAAATTGTCTGAAATCAGCTGTGAAAAAAAAAAAATCGAGAAATAAAAAGGAGACTGGAATACAATTCGTTTTCGACGAACGTCTGTGTTTTCAAAAATTTGAAAAAAAAATCCAACAACCGAAAAATCGATGACCCGCTGCGCGTGGTGAGAGCAGGGTGGATCTCATCGTCGAGGGTGTGAGAGGAAATAAAAAAATCGTCGTTGGTGTTCGATTTTTTTTGAGTGAAACGTTTTTTTTTTTTTGTCTCTCGTTTTTCGTTTTCCTTATATCCTCGTCGAGAGACGAGGAAGTGGAATAGGGAGCGTGGAAGAATCGGCGATAGAGACCCGATCGCGGAAAAGAGATTCGTTTTGCGAAGTGAGAAATCGAAACCAAAAACAAAAACAAAAAATTGAAAAACATGGATACGGGAACGGTACGCCTGGTGATATTCGTCGGCATGTTTCTGGTCTTCGCCGGTGACTACACCTCGTTAATGTCAACGATATTCGGTACTAATGCCGATAAGAATGGTACAACGGCGCTGAAACGATCCCAGATATCGTCGTCGACCGACGATCGAACGGAACGCGACGGAAGGGTTCCTTCCCGGACGTTGGCGGCCGACGACGACGACGACGAGAATTTCGCGGAGGAAAACGGTGAGGAATTCTCCGACAAAGAAAATCAAAAAAAAAATAAAATAAAATAAAAAATTCTAAAAAAAGTTCAAAACAGAATAGAATTTCGTATCTCGACTGATGTATCCTGGTTTCCAAGATTTATGGAAATCAATTCCTAGTTCGATTATTTAATTCCCCCGGGCGTTTCACGACTTTTCGAAATCGTTTTTCCGTGTTTCTCGACGCTCGGTTTCGTTTGTTCTTTCCGTCAACGGAGACGTTCGTCAAAATTTTATAAAAGGAGAGTAGAAGAGAAAAAGAGAAGAGAAAAAAAGAGGGAAATTTTGTTTCCTTTTTTTTCTCGCAAAACTTTGCGATCGACGACGACGAATTCGTAATCGTCAATTTCTTGCAAGGTAATCGTTACGTACGCCCGCGGTATCATATTATTTATGCAAAATATACGCGTGACGTGTACATATTAATACGTATCGCGCCGGTGACCGGTGACATAGGAGAAGTGCAAATAAAATGAAACGAAGACTTTTTGCAAAAAGAAAAGAAGAGTAAGCAAAACAAAACAAACAAAAAAAAGAAAAAAAAACATCGATCTGTACACAGAATCGATACGTACGTACCTGACAATCAATTGAAATGATTAATCAATTCAGGGGAAAAAAACAAAAAAAAGAAACGGAATTTTCAATTTTCTCGATTTTTCTTTTTCTTTCCTTCTGTAATTCTTTTTGATTCGGTAGAAGAAGAAGAAGAAGAAGGAGAAAGAACGGGGTAATCGATCGACGAACGAACGAATTTTATGATTAATTGCAACGCACCTTTTTTTTTTTTTTGTTTTTTTCACGATTTTAATTACGAATCGTAATCAAGTTTCTCTTGACTTCACCTTGCAGTTCTTACCTGGACATATCATTGTGTGTATACCTGATATGTCACGTGACTAATGGATGACCATAGACCTTCGAGTCTCTTTATTAGGTCCTATAGTCTGTTTTTGTTCTTTTTCGTTCTTTTTTTTTTTAATATTATTTTTATATATCCTTGAGCCACTGAACGGAAAAAAAAAAACAATTTCAAGCATTATACAATACATAATATTACTCATCGTCGCCGATATTTCACATGGTTATTATATCCGATTTATTGTCATCGTCGAGAAAGAAAAGAAAAAAAAAAAAAAAAGGAAACATCGAAATTCATTATTCCTGTATTAAAAAAAAAAATAATCACGATCGTTTAATTACAATTATCGATTGAATGAGAAAAAAAAATAAAAAATTCTCGCGTACGTGTCTCGCTTATCAATTAATTAATTAATTAATCAATTAAATTGAATTTGATTTAATTTTATTTTCTTACTTGTTTTCTAGTTCGGTTTTAATTACGATGACGATTCATTGATTGTTATTAATTAATTGATCAATCGATTCATTTATTCATTTATTTAATTTCATTGAAAATCAACAGGTATATCAGCAAAGGCCAAACTAATGTCCACGATAAAGAGCGCTTGTCTGCCTAAATTGATATGCGAATTGACAGCCTCGACTAATCAAGATCAACTGAGCGACACCGAAAGATCGCTATTGAATTTAATAAGGTGAGATTTACCATACAAATAATTAAATATCATGTATTATAAATACATTTTTGATTATTTCGTTTATTTTTCTTTTTTACACACTGATCAATAAAAAAAATAGCCAATTATTAATGCAAATACGAGATTTAAATATATAATATAAATATATACCGTAAAATAATGTATCAACGATGTAAATTATCGATAACATCGAGATTTATTTATACATATATATAAATATATATATATACGTTCAGTTGAAGGATATACGAAGATTATGAACAAGGTCAAAAACAAAAAAGTATATTAAGTCAAGTCCCATATATATATATATACTATATAATATATGTATATGAGATAATATATAAGAATATCGGCGTACACCTCTGTCTACTATATGAATTGGTTTCGTTTATTTGTTTATTTATTTTTTTCTTCTTTTCTACGTCAAGGAGGGTTTTTGACCTTCGTATGCGGTTGCGATATAATTATACACGTACATTATACATAGGTTCATTTATATGTATTAATTGGTCAAGGTACTTCCGCGAACGATTTTTAATTTTTTTTTAACTTCTCATTCATTTTTTTTTTTTCTGTTTTTTAACACAGATTTGACCATGAATATAGGTATATACGCTCTCACATATGTTCATTTACACGTATGATAATCAGTCCATACGTTAATTGGAAGAAATAATAAATAAATTAATTAATTAATTTATTTATTAATTAATTAAAGAACTTGGTAGAAGGAATTTTTCGGTATCGGTTTCCAAAACCTTTTGAAATAAATCTTTCCATTCAATATACATATTATTCTTCTATTTTTTCACATACATTTATTAGACCGTGTCGAAAAAAAACTTTTTTTTTTTCCGGGCTACACCAGAAATCGGTAGGGTATGTCAAAACAAAACTTCTGTTAAGAGATGGGCTCTTAACTTCAATTTTTAGAGGTAGCTCATCGCGTTTTTCGATTTCCCGTTCAAATAACATGGGAAAGTTTTTTTTTTTTGTTCCGAATTTTATACCTCGGTAATGGCATATTGTACAGACAAGCCCATGACATATTTTTATAGAGAATTGAATGCTCTACAAAAAAGGTCTCTTATAATTTTGATAACTCAACTTTTTTCAATACTCACCTAGAGTACCAAGAATGTATCAATAAATTAGGAAAGTATCGAAAGGAGTTGAGTTATCAAAAAATTACAAGAGACCTTTTTTGTAGAGCATTCAATTCTCTATAAAAATATGTCGTAGGCTTGTCTGTACAATATGCCATTACCGAGGTATAAAATACGAAACAAAAAGAAAAAAAAATTTCCTATGTTATTTAAACGGAAAATCGAAAAATGCGATGAGCTACCCCTAGAATTTGAAGTTAAGAGCCCATCTCTTAACAGAAGTTTTGTTTTGACATACCCTACCGATTTCTGGTGTAGCCCGGAAAAAAAACGGTTTTTTTCGGCGCAGTCTAATATATATATTTTATATATACGGTTTACAGTATATTTATTATTCTCCCACGGCAGCGTTGAGAACTTCGTTAAGATACAGTACACTTTCACATAACTTTCATTATATATATGTATCTATATAATGAATTAGAAGTATAAAAATAATTATAGGTTCACTATCATTATTCTATATAGGTATATAGGTACAGGTACTCGAATGGGAGAGACAAGAAAAAATAATAAATTAATTAAAATATTGATTAAAACTAGAGATCTGCGATTATGTATTTATATATCGAGGATATCGACGAATGTCGTAATACATAGAACCGATTTTCGGATTTTTGATTTATCATCAGACAACTATATAGATAATAATCGCTAATTAGTATCGAGTCAATTTTTGTAGATGGATATCTGAATAACACGTTTTTCCCGTAAATATATGCTATACGTGTATACGCGTTGATACTTTCTCCTAAAATTATTAAAACTACTTTCTCTATGTAGTACATACAGTATATATATATCTATGTATTAACGCGAAACGCTGCATAATGTCTTATTTTTCTAAATAATTACATGTTCCAGCAGAGAGTTTCTTCTCACATCTAGACTCCGGATAAATTAATACGTATACATATGCATATATACATACATACATATATATATATCGGTGATTCTGTTCTAACTGTTACTTTTTTGATTAAACATTTTTTGATTCTATAATTAAACTTTTTTAGTTTTTTAACGCATATTATTACTCTATTTTATTGTAAAAATGAAAGTCCGAGAGGATTTCGCTGCAACTCCAAAATATCGAGAATGAGAATCAAATTTCAAATTTTCCGTGCCGCGGTACCGACTCGTTCATCCACGGTACTGACATAAAATAAATTCGGTAGACATTCTCCGGAAAAATTATTACGAATTGTATTATAATTTATTTATGAATTGTATCATAACATTAATCAGATTTATGGATTAATTAGTTCGGATCATTTATTGCGACAAAGAAAATAACGAATTCACAGGTAAATTATAGAAATGGACGCGACACGGTACTGACATTTGAGTGATTTGAACCGTAAGTTTTCTCCGGACTGCGAGTTGTATTATACGAAAGAAGCGATGAAATTTGTTCACGAGGATCGTATTGATACCAAAATTTTATGAATAGATTGTTAATGGATGACCAGTGAGAGCGAACGGTACAGGACATTAATAAACACTGTTAGAATGGAATCACCCATATATATACATATATATTCTTATTTTCTCTTCATCCTGAAACGATTTATTGGTATTATTATTAATATTATTCAATATTCCAGATCATACATTTTTGTAAATAATTAATAGAAAACAGATTTATTTTTCATCGATTTATCGTTCACATTGATTTATGTAGTTCGTCAAACATATTGTAATCATTATACAGACAGGTATATACAGTCCCAGACGTATTACCCAGGTATGGGTACTTATAGAAAGTGAATGCATTGCCAATATCGAGTACTCGTAACTATTTACTGCGATTTTGCCTTGTACCTATTTCTGCTCGCTTCTAACTCGCATATATATATGCCATGCGAACGATTGACAAATTTCGTAATTTATTTTATATATTATTTATTCTATACATATATTCGCTGTATATATATCATCGTCAATTCTGCGTAGTGCCATTTGTTCATATAATACGTATATAAATATAGTTACGTTTTTTTCCAGCCGTTCTTTTTGTCAGAAATTATCGTAAAGATTTTTTTTTTTCTTTTTACGAGAAGAGAATTCAAATTCAGAGATTTTTGAGCGTATTTTTTCTTTTTTTTTTTCCTCTTCAATATCGGTTGTCGATGAAGTATAGAATTTTTTGAGAAAGAGGAAAAGTCGAGGGTCTCACGAAGAATGGACGTTTCGATCGAAGTAATCGCGAGATCGTTGAAAAAATTGCGAGCGTCTTTGGGAGATCTGAATTTTCGAAAATACGAGATTCGAACAAAATCGTGACTTCGAGGGGCAACGAATTTGGAGAAAATCGTCAATTCAAAATTCTCATACAAAGAAAAAAAAAAAAAAAGAAACAAGAACGAGAAGTCGTTAGTCGAAAATCTCGAAGACCTGTAGATTGTGAAATTGTATAAAAAAAAAGAACCAGAAATTCTGAATCTTTCGAATCTTTCACGTACCAAATACATCTTACCTAATACGAACCTATCTTAAATTTACGTTATCGCATAAATATATATGTATATATAAATATCGACATAGAGATAGAGAGAACGGGCGTGAATTCTAGAACAGTAGTGGAGCCAAATGGCTGTCTCAAGACTTTTCGGGCAATCGAGTAAATAAACTGGCACATACATGTATATATATACATATGTATATAGGTATATGTTATACACGAACCAACAATCCGAAATAATACCTCTTCTCCTATTTTCCTCTTCACACATAAGCACACACGCATGGAAAGACAAATAAGGAAAAGAGACATAGGTATATCGAGATAAAAGCAGCATGAGCTGGCGAGAAATGCGATCCATTGACCCGATTTTATTCCCAAACTCCGACGAACTAGTGAACCCAAACCCCGCAAAAAACTCCGTAAAGAAAATAAAAACCAAAAATAAAAATGAAAAGAAAATTCCCCATACTTCTACACCCACATATATATTATACAGGGTGATTCAGATTGGGCGGGTAGATTCCCCGTGAAAATCCAAGACTAAATTTCCTTTACCGAAAATTCGTGGGAGCCATACTTTCCGAGATACGGAGGATCTCAGTCTACCGATCGCGGAGCGTACAGGTCGCGCGCACGAGGCACTGCGCAGCTTTTACGCTCACGACTAGCCCTCTGTCAGCGCCACCTACGAGTCCCGCGATTGGTCAACTGAGATTTCACATAGCTCGAAAACTACTGGGCTCTCGAATTTTTGGTAAAGGAAATTTAGTCTTAGAATTTCACGAGGAATCTGCTCTACGAATATGGCCCGTTTAACCTGAATCACGCTGTATAGTCTACATAGTATATAAAGTGGAAGGCTGGTAGCGTTATCTGCTACCCTCCTCCTCAGAGTTTCCGCTTTTCCAACGCTCTCAAACCCCCAAACCACTGCCGAAGCAAAGCAATTGCTGAATTGTTATAGCCATAGCTCATATCCGGGTTTAGTATACTACCGAGTAGATAGTGTGTAGGTAGGTACCAGCCAACGCTGCAATTCCGTACCTAGTATGCACCGAATTACTTACTACTGTCGTCGCTTTCATACCCGGGAGAGATTTATGGATGGTAAAAAGAGTTGGGAACTAGGTACTCATCCCGCACGCCTGCTCTCCGCATCATACCCCAGAGACCTATTCGGATTTCCGGTTCAGAGAAGAGAGGAATAAAATAAAAACCCATTAATCCCATCAGTCAAAAATTAAGAGTCCAATTTCCGGACCCGTTCAAAATTTTTTCGAATTATTAAAACTAGTTTATTCCACCGGGACCGATATTTTTATTTTCAGGGATTTCCAGCGAAAAATAATCGCCGAAAAAAACAGCTGATCGGATTTTTTACTTCCGAAATTAATTTCCAATTTTTTTCTGTTTTTTCCTCCACAGAGACACCAGCCTAAGTACAACGGCGGAAGTCGCGTCGAGGTATCACTTCGCAGCACACATGGGGCAGCTGATATCCGGTCTGGAAGGTCAAGGGTGTCATAATTTTTATCCAACGTGTCCGTTTCCGGGTTCCAGTGTTCTCAGTATGATGAAGAAGGTCAGGCTGCGTTGATCCTGGCGTTTTTTTTTTTTAATCTACCGAAGGGAAAAAAATCGATCCATTCACCGTTTCTTTTCACTAGTTTTATTTCTCCTCGAAATTTGTTTCCACCTCGTGATTTCGGTCCATGATATATTTTTTTAAAACGTTGATTAGTGTGTAAATTTATTACAACCATTTACGAGTGATATGATAAGTAATTCTTCGATTAATTAATCAATTATTATTATTATTTAGTTAATTGAATGACTCGATATATGACTGATGAGTGATAGATAAGATAGCGAAGCTAGTCTAACTTTATGGGAATATAATATAGACGATATTTTATTTCGTTTGTTTTAGTTTTATTTTTTATTTTCATCGAGGTACTGCAGAGCCCTCTTCAGTTACCTCAGATCTTAGAATTTTATTGAACGATTTTTTTAGCATTTATTTATAATAAAATTACTATAATAAACCCGATTTCTGTCCTAGTATGTATAATTGATTGATAATATACTCCGTTTATTGTATGATATAATAATTTGTGTAAATAAATTTTAATCTGTTATTGAAATACATGATTACCGAAAAACTTTCTTTTAAAACCCGACCTCAAGCTTTTCAACATGGCGGACGGCCCACCTCGCGACTTTGACCTTATCTCTCCGTCCGAAGAGGCCGAAATTATGAAAATACCTGATCACCGAGAGTTTCTCCTTGGCCTGCATGACGTAAAACTGTCCACATAACAGATTTTCGAATTATAGAAGCGGCGGAAATCGCGAATCAAGTTTACCGACCGCAGCGCCGCGGTGGGAAACCGCATTAGACTGAATCTAGGTTGAAAATGAGTGCGCGAAGCTGATCATTAACTCAATTTCATAATTGCTTCGACCTGTTCGACCCGAAGTATAGAAACCTGGACTAATGTACTCGGAGGAAAATATAGCCTGTCTAGTTTGAAATTCATATCGGCATGTGTTTCCGTAACGCCTGACGACACAAGTCTGTCAACACTTGGAAAAGGATAGAGAAACAGGCGTACGAGGTAGAGAGTAGATTTTAAAAATCCGTTTAGCAGTACGTTCACACCACTGCCATCATTACCCATACATAACGATCGTCAGACTCGATTTCGAGCCGGTGTTGCAACACGGTCTTAACAGCCTGGTGGGAATCGACTATCACTTTCTCTTAGCTTCTGACCACCGCTCGACCGGCTGTCCATACCAAACGACGACATTCAAGAATCGGTTTTAAGCCAAGGAAGACAGTCACGTGGAGCCGCAATCAGGGATCAAAAAACCGAATCGAATACCCTCCGAGTGAGTAATCGTGACATGCCATCACCCTCTGACTCTATAACCGAGATTTTTCATAACCAGGATGAACCTACCGAGGATATTCTTCGCCCTGGGAGTAGCCCTGCTCTTGATAAACGGGATAATCGCTGCACCGAGCCCCCAGGAACCTGCGTTCGAAATTCCTGTCCAGTTGGTTGGATTCCCAGTGATAATAGCCGCCGTCAGATTGACGAATTTCGTCAAGAAGCTTGCCTACTCCTTGAATCCAGGTGAGGAAATGCACATTTTTTGGCCCCGGCTTTCCTGAGGAGAGACTAATCGCCTGGTTAAATTCATGGAATTAGACACCTACGTCAGTCGGGTGAGGAGATCGGTTGGCCATGTCAAGGACGAGGAACTCCTCGACGTTGACGAGGTGGAAAAAAGGCTCGTGAACGAACTGGGATCAGGAGTGTGTGTCTACGAGAGAGTGTGTTCAAAGTACGCTGGTAAATCGCTTCAGAAACGGAACAGAGACCGTGTCATGGACTGGGATTACATATTCAGGTGAGTTGTGATCAGGAAATGATGAAATTTCTTTTTTCTTTATTGACCCATCAGCCTGGCGAGGAATGCCCGTGGCTTTCGGCCAGTATTTAAAACCAGAAGTGAAACTGGCAGACTTTCTTCAATTCCCCGATGGTATCGCGGACACACGGTGTCTTAAATGTCACTTAAAACGGTTGATTCTTAAAAGCCCTGTGTCAGCTTGATATTTAATAGGCCTTTTGCTACTGTCTGAGTACCCTTTACCGTCCATTGTCTTATTTTGGACTTAGTAATCGTGAGTTCCATTCCGTGGCGAGGAAACGAGCTGAAGGCTTGTCCAGTGATAAGCGATTAGAGTTTTAAACAATTCTTCTTAGGAAAAGATAAGAAAAAAAAAAAAACGAAGTGGTGGACACGGTGGATATTTTTACGGCGACAAATGAGAGGATGGGGTGGTCTGATAAGTGTTTGAGTCCAAAGTCTAGACTAGCAGTAAAGGCATTGGCGACGGAGATTTTTATCTTTTGAATGTTGTGACACGTTCAGAATTTCGGATGGTGTCGCCTCCTAATCGCTCGTCACTGTTTTCTCGTTTGTTTGTTTTTTCTTCTATTCCTTTTTCTAGTCGTTACAAAGTTTCGCCGGATCCAATGAAGGAGAATTATCTTCTCAGTGTATTTTTGGGAGAGATTGTTGCCAGTCCAAGACTTTGTCATCAACTTGCCAAACGGGGACGAGCGTGCGACGATAACACACTAAAGGAATGATCCGACTGGGTTGAAAAGGAGCCAAAGGATCCGATCATCTAACGCCAAATTAGAAACGTTTCATCAAAATAGTTTAATTGTTTGTACATATGTATATGTCTATTTTATGATTCTCCATTGTATGTTTTTACTTTTTATTTTTTTACCCTGTTATCGATGCAGTGAATTTTTTTGTCCAGAAATAAACCGTGTCCTAGGATAACGAACGTCTTTCTTTTCGTTTTATTTGAATTGATTCAACACACCGTTGCTTTTTTCATTTGAGTCAAATCGAAGTTTCGAATTTGAATTCATAATTCGTCTGTTCGAATCGTACTTCTTCAATTGAAATATCGGTTTGATGAGATTTGAATTGAATTTTATTCATTCGAATTGAAATTTCTTCAATTTGAATTGAATTTCATTAATTCGAATTGAAATTTCTTCAATTTGAATTGAATTTCATTCGTTCGAATTGAAATTTCATTCATTCGAATTGAAATTTCTTCAATTTGAATTGAATTTCATTCATTCGAATTGAATTTCATTCATTCGAATTGAAATTTCTCCAATTTGAATTGAATTTCATTCATTCGAATTGAAATTTCTCCAATTTGAATTGAATTTCATTCATTCGAATTGAAATTTCTTCAATTTGAATTGAATTTCATTCATTCGAATTGAAATTTTTTCAATTTGAATTGAACTTTTTAAATTCGAATCATAACTACCCTTTTTTTCGGTTTTGAATTTTGATTTATGGCGATTCGAATTGAATCTTATTAATGAAAGCTAAAACTTTGAAATCTGACGGAAAAGTTTGGTCAATTTCTATCGAATTACGTGATTGAATTTTGTTGAAAAAGTCCCGTACGTATTCGAGTATTACTTAAGTGGGAGTGAACTCGGGTACTCATCGATTTCGCAACCCAAGTATACATATGACGTTCGTACGTATCTCAGTCCATGAATACCGTTACTTTGCATTTCAACTATTTTACCGGTCGACTATAACATCTACTCAATTTTGCAGAGTGTAATGACGTTCTTTTGCCGAATGTAGGTCCTCTCAGGAGAGAGTTGCTCGCTGTGACGTACCATACGTATATTAAGCATATGTAAACCTACGCACAAAACCCGCGCAAAAACTTTTGCAAACAACGCGCCTTCTTCGACAAGCATTAAACGACAGTTTCGCATAATCCTGCGAATGGATTACATCGTTTGAAAGAAACACCGAGTCCAAGTGTAAACCAAAGTGTCACCGATTTCTTGAAAAAACACTTTTAATAGACAATAATTCTACCAAATTAAAACACTCCTCAATTTGAATTGAATCTGACTTCGTCGGAATTGATTCTCCGAATCTCAACTCAAATTTTTTACAATTCATGAACTCTGAGTTCAATTGATTCTTTCAAGTCGAATTGATTCATCGATTCGGATTCAATTCCGTTCATTTGACTTGAGATTTCGTAAAATTCAAATTGACTCTCGTTTGTTCGAATCCTTGTCATTTTTGTTCTTCAATTCGAATCAAATTCTATTCCTTCATGAATAAAAACGAAAAGAAGTAAAATGTGTTCATCAAATCGGATTATTTTTTCACCGCATCTTTTCATCTCGTCTTGGTTTTTCGTCACGCTAATGATTCTCCTCGAGACTGAAAATGTCGAATCACTGGCGGTCCAGCAGCCGATGAAATCACCGGAAGAACAAAAACTGCCTGGATTAAAAACCTGCGATTTTACTCTAGAGCTGAAGGACTACAGTGTCTCCGATTTCCTACGGTAAGTTTCTTTTTCGACTCCGATTCCTGCTGCAGTAACGAACTGCATTCGGATGACGAATATTTGTTCTCATTAAAAGTTGCACCGATGATCTTGCGGCCAATTCGCTACCTCCGATGACTCGAGGGTTTCCAAATCGACTCAAAGGTCTCCAAAAATCGTTTTCTCAATCAAGTGGTCGACAGGGTTTTGGCCTCGCCGAATTCCCCTACGGGGAGAGACCTGACGCTCCTTTTTACAGACCTGGTGGACCGGTAAGATGAAATAAAAATCCGCTGGTCATTAACCCAGAAATTTTTGCCCCGGTGTGAAAATTAATTTTGCACGATTTATGCAGAATTTAGATGGATTTTACGGAAATCAGGGGCCCTACGACCCTTCAGAGAGTTTTGGCTCTGGTCTGGTCGAGGCTCTGGATTCTATAAGCCAATACGATGACTTGAAGTGCGTGCCAAGACTGCTCTGTGAAATCGCAACAGGATCTAAGCCTGGGGACGGAGAATACAAGGCTTCGACTTTCGGGGAATTCGGCAAAAACACTTTACTCGGGTGGGTAGATCTATGATTCAATGATTTGTCGGTAGTATCGGTAGAGATATATGCATTGCGCCTTAGGCTCAGCTAACTGCCACTCAAGGACGTGGGTCTTGCTGCCAACAGGTGAAAGTAAATCCGAGAGAATCGACCGACTAGGTTTTAATAAACTGCTTTATTTCATCGCAATATTGAGGACATTGAACTTGGAGATGAAATTCATTAAATTTAATTGTTTCGCGATGAAAGTTCAATTTGAATCAAATTTTAGCCCGAGAATTGAAACCAAATTAACATTTAAATCGATTCTCATCTAGTGAAATTCTGTTTTTCGTCTGAATTGATCGTTTCGATTCAAATTGAATTACGAAAACTTGAATTGAAGTTTCTCTGGTTTAAATTGAACACTGTACCATCTTCGCAGAATAGTGTAACGTCTTTCCAGACAACATAACAGGATTCCAGAAAGTCTAACATCATTCCAGGTCACTTTAATTGGATTTGATTCAATTCAGATTCAAGTTATAAAAAATTTAACTGGGAATTCACATCTGAATTGAATTTCCTTAACTTGAATTGAGTTTTATTTGATTCTAATAATAGATTCTTTCAATTCACGCTGGGATCCTCAAAATTTCAGATAAACGTTTTAATTCAAATTGGATTTTATTGAGGACATTGAACTTGGAGATGAAATTCGTTAAATTTAATTGTTTTGCGATGAAAGTTCAATTTGAATCAAACTTTAGCCCAAGAATTGAAACCAAATTAACATTTAAATCGATTCTCATCTAGTGAAATTCTGTTTTTCATCTGAATTGATCGTTTCGATTCAAATTGAATTACGAAAACTTGAATTGAAGTTTCTCTGGTTTAAATTGAACACTGTACCATCTTCGCAGAATAGTGTAACGTCTTTCCAGACAACATAACAGGATTCCAGAAAGTCTAACATCATTCCAGGTCACTTTAATTGGATTTGATTCAATTCAGATTCAAGTTATAAAAAATTTAACTGGGAATTCACATCTGAATTGAATTTCCTTAACTTGAATTGAGTTTTATTTGATTCTAATAATAGATTCTTTCAATTCACGCTGGGATCCTCAAAATTTCAGATAAACGTTTTAATTCAAATTGGATTTTATTGAGGACATTGAACTTGGAGATGAAATTCGTTAAATTTAATTGTTTTGCGATGAAAGTTCAATTTGAATCAAATTTTAGCCCGAGAATTGAAACCAAATTAACATTTAAATCGATTCTCATCTAGTGAAATTCTGTTTTTCATCTGAATTGATCGTTTCGATTCAAATTGAATTACGAAAACTTGAATTGAAGTTTCTCTGGTTTAAATTGAACACTGTACCATCTTCGCAGAATAGTGTAACGTCTTTCCAGACAACATAACAGGATTCCAGAAAGTCTAACATCATTCCAGGTCACTTTAATTGGATTTGATTCAATTCAGATTCAAGTTATAAAAAATTTAACTGGGAATTCACATCTGAATTGAATTTCCTTAACTCGAATTGAGTTTTATTTGATTCTAATAATAGATTCTTTCAATTCACGCTGGGATCCTCAAAATTTGAAATCAACGTTTTAATTCAAATTGGATTTTATTGAGGACATTGAACTTGGAGATGAAATTCATTAAATTTAATTGTTTTGCGATGAAAGTTCAATTTGAATCAAATTTTAGCCCGAGAATTGAAACCAAATTAACATTCGAATCGATTCTCATCTAGTGAAATTCTGTTTTTCATCTGAATTGATCGTTTCAATTCAAATTGAATTACGAAAACTTGAATTGAAGTTTCTCTGGTTTAAATTGAACACTGTACCATCTTCGCAGAATAGTGTAACGTCTTTCCAGACAACATAACAGGATTCCAGAAAGTCTAACATCATTTCAGGTCACTTCAATTGGATTTGATTCGAATCAGATTCAAGTTATAAAAAATTTAACTGGGAATTCACATCTGAATTGAATTTCCTTAACTCGAATTGAGTTTTATTTGATTCTAATAATAGATTCTTTCAATTCACGCTGGGATCCTCAAAATTTGAAATCAACGTTTTAATTCAAATTGGATTTTATTGAGGACATTGAACTTGGAGATGAAATTCATTAAATTTAATTGTTTTGCGATGAAAGTTCAATTTGAATCAAATTTTAGCCCGAGAATTGAAACCAAATTAACATTCGAATCGATTCTCATCTAGTGAAATTCTGTTTTTCATCTGAATTGATCGTTTCAATTCAAATTGAATTACGAAAACTTGAATTGCAGTTTCTCTGGTTCAAATTGAACACTGTACCATCTTCGCAGAATAGTGTAACGTCATTCCAGACAACATAACAGGATTCCAGAAAGTCTAACATCATTTCAGGTCACTTCAATTGGATTTGATTCGAATCAGATTCAAGTTATAAAAAATTTAACTGGGAATTCACATCTGAATTGAATTTCCTTAACTCGAATTGAGTTTTATTTGATTCTAATAATAGATTCTTTCAATTCACGCTGGGATCCTCAAAATTTGAAATCAACGTTTTAATTCAAATTGGATTTTATTGAGGACATTGAACTTGGAGATGAAATTCATTAAATTTAATTGTTTTGCGATGAAAGTTCAATTTGAATCAAATTTTAGCCCGAGAATTGAAACCAAATTAACATTCGAATCGATTCTCATCTAGTGAAATTCTGTTTTTCATCTGAATTGATCGTTTCAATTCAAATTGAATTACGAAAACTTGAATTGCAGTTTCTCTGGTTCAAATTGAACACTGTACCATCTTCGCAGAATAGTGTAACGTCATTCCAGACAACCTAACAGGATTCCAGAAAGTCTAACATCATTCCAGGCCACTTCAATTGGATTTGATTCAATTCAGATTCAAGTTATAAGAAATTTAACTGGGAATTCACATCTGAATTGAATTTCCTTAACTCGAATTGAGTTTTATTTGATTCTAATATTAGATTCTTTCAATTCACGCTGGGATCCTCAAAATTTCAAATCAACGTTTTAATTCAAATTGGATTTTATTGAGGACATTGAACTTGGAGATGAAATTCATTAAATTTAATTGTTTTGCAATGAAAGTTCAATTTGAATCAAATTTCAGCCCGAGGATTGAAACCAAATTAGCATTTAAATCGATTCTCATCTAGTGAAATTCTGTTTTTCATCTGAATTGATCGTTTCAATTCAAATTGAATTACGAAAACTTGAATTGCAGTTTCTCTGGTTCAAATTGAACACTGTACCATCTTCGCAGAATAGTGTAACGTCATTCCAGACAACCTAACAGGATTCCAGAAAGTCTAACATCATTCCAGGTCACTTTAATTGGATTTGATTCAATTCAGATTCAAGTTATAAAAAATTTAACTGGGAATTCACATCTGAATTGAATTTCCTTAACTTGAATTGAGTTTTATTTGATTCTAATAATAGATTCTTTCAATTCACGCTGGGATCCTCAAAATTTCAGATAAACGTTTTAATTCAAATTGGATTTTATTGAGGACATTGAACTTGGAGATGAAATTCGTTAAATTTAATTATTTCGCGATGAAAGTTCAATTTGAATCAAACTTTAGCCCGAGAATTGAAACCAAATTAACATTTAAATCGATTCTCATCTAGTGAAATTCTGTTTTTCGTCTGAATTGATCGTTTCGATTCAAATTGAATTACGAAAACTTGAATTGAAGTTTCTCTGGTTTGAATTGAACACTGTACCATCTCCGCAGAATAGTGTAACGTCATTCCAGGTCACTTTAATTGGATTTGATTCAATTCAAATTCAAGTTATCAAAAATTTAACTGGGAATTCACATCTGAATTGAATTTCCTTAACTTGAATTGAGTTTCATTTGATTCTAATAATAGATTCTTTCAATTCACGCTGGGATCCTCAAAATTTCAAATCAACGTTTCAATTCAAATTGTATTTTATTGAAGAAAATGAACTTTGAATATTTTATCAGACTCCTGACGTCCTACAATTTCGAAGAAACATCGCCGCTCTTGGCTTTCGGAAAGGCGGCATTATTGGGTTACTCGAGTAAGGGAGATCCTTCGATTTGCTACGACGAGTACGTCAGATGTCCAAGAAACCCTCGGGACCTGGTTCACTACTTGAATAATCACAACGGAGGATTCTTCCGATTTTTTAAAAACGCTCGAAGAAATCCAGGTAGAAAAAAAGCAAAAAAAAAAGCAAAAAGACCGAAAATCGATCGGCTCAATTCTACAACCAAAAAATTTCAGCTCCTCAAGGCTCTAACAGAGTCGGGTTTTCCCGCAAAGCTCCAGCTCCACCCCCAGGACTTTCGGGTCCAGAATCTGACCGCACTGGTACAGGAGAGCTGAAGTTCGACACACCGGAGTCTTTGGCACGCCAAGATGGAAAGAAAATTGTGTTTCGATTGGCCACCGACGATTCTTCTAAGGTCGTTTTTCCCGACGAAGGAACGGGTCGAGATCGTCGGGAAAAACCGTTGCTGAACAGGGCAACGAAGTCCCTGAAATTCGGGGGTTCGACAGGATTTTTTCCACCTTCCACCAAGTACGACGACTCAAGAATTGCAGAGCCAGCGTTCTTTCCTTCGGTGAGTGGGAGATTCGACTCGAGTCAAAAACCAGATCGGGAATTGATTTTTTTCTCGTTATTTCAGGATGACGAAGACTCGCAGAATATTAACGTCGTTTTCCAAAGTGGCGAAGATCTGAGGGAGAATAATTATCACTCGTACGTCAGAGAGGGACGATTGCTCCAGGCTAATGATCAGGAAAAGGATCAGAGCTCTGTCGTCACGTTTCCCGATGATCGAGAGAAAAGAGATTCCAGTTTCGACTCAGGAGTTTCCAGACTGTTTCCTCTGGATTGAAGACATCCTGAATTCAAATTGAAGAACAGAGACGTTGATTTTTCCCCAAATAAACTTATGCCATTCAACTGGATAGAATTCTTCGAAGAATTTCAATTCAGTTGAAGATTTGGACAAAATTTAATTTGACTGAATTGAAATTCGACTCAAAAGAAAGATACATTCATTTCTAAGTAACGAACGAGAGTTTTAACTCAACATTTCAGACCTTGCTTCAATTCACAAAAGTACCAAGCTACAATTAAACTTGACAAAATTTCGGTTCAATTCAACTGGACAGAACTCGATTCGAGCGAATAAAATTTGACTCGCCTGAGTGATTTGCATTTTTGAATTCAAAAAAATTGCAAGACTGGATGTAACCAATGAATAAACTTGCAAATACCTAAAATAAAAATTCTCGTGTTATAATTGTCTCTTTTAACTTACGCCAGGAGTTAATTCGTCCATATGTCGAATTTCACAGGTTGACCATAGCGCCTAATAGCCAGGTCCTGACTTCCCTGTAAATAACACTCTTCAAATAATTTCCCCCGATATAAAACGAAAAAAAAAATACGGGACTGGGATACCAGTGTCCGATTCGGTGCGATCGGTCGACGATAGGTAATATATATATCGTAAGGTAAAAGCTACTGTGTAATTATTTCATCCATTCTGGCGTGTAATTCTCTTCGTCCATGAGGGGATAATCGGGTACCACGAATACAGGGATAAAGGGAGTGAAGGGAGGTGGCTTGCCGAAGGGCGTGTGGCCTGGACAGGGCCAAGGGGTGTGCTACTGACAGCATGAGACAATTGGCCTTCCAATACACACCGCGAATCACTTTGTACCAATAATTCGCAACGGAGTGTAGAAGAGGGTAGTTTACTTTATATTTTTATTAAGGTTTTCTGTATTTTTCTTAAAAAAAAAAAATTGGAGAAGAATCGTCCTTTTGGTGGCGGAATGAAAAAGGATAAAAAGTTGTCCTCCAGGGCTGAAAGACTGAGACTGAGACTGAGTCTGAGGCTCAGTGAATATGAATAATCTTATTCCATTAGGGGTGGCATTATTTTCCCCGAGCTATGCGAGCATCAAAGAGGATCTCCTGCATATCGTATTACCGTCATAATTCCATGTTATTAGGATCCTATGCCGGTTTCATGTCGGCTTACCACACCCCAAGTGCACAGACAAATCCTTTTGAATTGAACCGGGTGCGAAGAAGACGCGGTTATATAGGTGGGTACCCTGCCGCAAAACGACGACAAAGGAGATATACGAAAAACTAAAAAACTCATTACACCTTTTTGGGACCCGGTTCTTTTTTTTTTCGGGGGAGAGATTCTATTCTATCGCTTTATCAGGACGTTTAACAGCCATTTATTAAAGCTTCCAGGATCCGATATTAAAACTATCCATTGTAAGAAATATTCTGCTTCTTTTAATTGGCTAATTGAATCAAGTTTTTCTCATCAGTTGAATTGATGTTTCGAATATCGTTACAGATTTCCAAAAAGCGATCAAAAGTAATGTGAAAAATACAATTCTTACGTCTATTTCGAGTTGAATTGATCCTCTTTCATCTGAATTGCATTATTACCATTCTATTCAATTAATTTTCAATTCGAGTTTGATTGAACCTCGTTAACGTGGATGATGAATTTTTGACGATAAATCGAAAATTGGACTCAGACTGAATTGAATCGAATGAAATATCTGACTTCAATTCAACTCTATGGGATAAATAATGATCAGGAATACATTATTGCATAACACATGATTCAATTAATTTTCAATTCGAGTTTGATTGAACCTCGTTAACGTGGATGACGAATTTTTGACGATAAATCGAAAATTCGACTCAGACTGAATTGAATCGAATGAAATATCTGACTTCGATTCAACTCTATGGGATAACTAATGATTAGGAATACATTATTGCATTAAATCACATGTTGGCAAAAAGAAAAGTCGACAGGATGTTTTCTACTTTTTATCTCGAGTGAAAAATCCTGTGAATACATTCGATCTAGAATCTGTTAAACCCCTGGATATCTTTGCATTTTAATAACCAACATCCCGTATGATCGTCTGTTTGATTTGGCTCCTGATTCTCCCTGTTCCCTCTCGTCCTCTTCCCACCGCACAGTTTTCTTTTTATTCACTTCTGATCGGTCGGACCCACCGTGTATACATACGTGTGTATATGCATGTATGGATGTCTACACTTATGTAAGAATGAAAAAATCCCTGGCGAAGAAGAACGTAACGGTACAAAAATACAGGCACGCGACTAGAACGCCCGCTCAAAGCTGATCCCTGGCACGTGACTTGAATGCTGCAATCAACGCGGATGACTGACGTCCCATCGGGTATTCGCCGATATACCAAACGCGATATTTATAGCCGATTTTCAAATGGCTAGTAGATTAGTTTTCACCAGGCGATGACTGACGGCCACTAAGCCCTTTTATTCTCTCACTCCTCCTCAATTCTATCCGCTCCAGCATAAAATTATTCATCGATTAGTTTCTAAAAAGGCAAAACGCTATTCGTTCTTTCAATTTTTTTTCCCACCGGAGTTTTTGCAGAAAATAAAAAATCCATTCGATTCGAATTGAAAAATTGACCAAATATTAAACTTGAACAATTTGAATTTAAATTTAATTCGAGGGAACTTGAACTCGAAGATAGAAAATTGAGTTTCAAAAGTTTAAAGAATTCGATTCGAATTGAAAAATTGAACAATTTGAATTTAAAACGAATTGAATTCGAGGGAACTTGAACTCGAAGATAGAAAATTGAGTTTCAAAAGTTTAAAGAATTCGATTCGAATTGAAAAATTGAGCAAATATTAAACTTGAACAATTTGAATTTAAAACGAATTGAATTCGAGGGAACTTGAACTCGAAGATAAAAAATTGAGTTTCAAAAGTTGAAAGAAATCGATTCGAATTGAAAAATTGACCAAATATTAAACTTGAACAATTTGAATTTAAAACGAGTTGAATTCGAGGGAACTTGAACTCGAAGATAAAAAATTGAGTTTCAAAAGTTGAAAGAAATCGATTCGAATTGAAAAATTGACCAAATATTAAACTTGAACAATTTGAATTTAAATTTAATTCGAGGGAACTTGAACTCGAAGATAGAAAATTGAGTTTCAAAAGTTGAAAGAATTCGATTCGAATTGAAAAATTGAACAATTTGAATTTAAAACGAATTGAATTCGAGGGAACTTGAACTCGAAGATAGAAAATTGAGTTTCAAAAGTTTAAAGAATTCGATTCGAATTGAAAAATTGAGCAAATATTAAACTTGAACAATTTGAATTTAAAACGAATTGAATTCGAGGGAACTTGAACTCGAAGATAAAAAATTGAGTTTCAAAAGTTGAAAGAAATCGATTCGAATTGAAAAATTGACCAAATATTAAACTTGAACAATTTGAATTTAAAACGAGTTGAATTCGAGGGAACTTGAACTCGAAGATAAAAAATTGAGTTTCAAAAGTTGAAAGAAATCGATTCGAATTGAAAAATTGACCAAATATTAAACTTGAACAATTTGAATTTAAATTTAATTCGAGGGAACTTGAACTCGAAGATAGAAAATTGAGTTTCAAAAGTTGAAAGAATTCGATTCGAATTGAAAAATTGAACAATTTGAATTTAAAACGAATTGAATTCGAGGGAACTTGAACTCGAAGATAGAAAATTGAGTTTCAAAAGTTTAAAGAATTCGATTCGAATTGAAAAATTGACCAAATATTAAACTTGAACAATTTGAATTTAAAACGAATTGAATTCGAGGGAACTTGAACTCGAAGATAAAAAATTGAGTTTCAAAAGTTGAAAGAAATCGATTCGAATTGAAAAATTGACCAAATATTAAACTTGAACAATTTGAATTTAAATTTAATTCGAGGGAACTTGAACTCGAAGATAGAAAATTGAGTTTCAAAAGTTGAAAGAATTCGATTCGAATTGAAAAATTGAACAATTTGAATTTAAAACGAATTGAATTCGAGGGAACTTGAACTCGAAGATAGAAAATTGAGTTTCAAAAGTTTAAAGAATTCGATTCGAATTGAAAAATTGACCAAATATTAAACTTGAACAATTTGAATTTAAAACGAATTGAATTCGAGGGAACTTGAACTCGAAGATAAAAAATTGAGTTTCAAAAGTTGAAAGAAATCGATTCGAATTGAAAAATTGACCAAATATTAAACTTGAACAATTTGAATTTAAATTTAATTCGAGGGAACTTGAACTCGAAGATAGAAAATTGAGTTTCAAAAGTTGAAAGAATTCGATTCGAATTGAAAAATTGAACAATTTGAATTTAAAACGAATTGAATTCGAGGGAACTTGAACTCGAAGATAGAAAATTGAGTTTCAAAAGTTGAAAGAATCAAATCGAATCGAATCAAATTGAATACAATGAGAACTCCGTGAATCGAGACTCGCAGTAATTATATCATGAGGTGAAGGAGGAAAATCATTCGACAATATATTAGTTGAATCAAATTCCGATTTTCTGGTGTGGATAAAGATCAGCGTCAATCCCCCTTTTCGAGGATTCACAAACCGAGCAATTTATATGTTGATTTTGACTGAATGGTCAGACCTCGACTAGGGGACAGATCAGGATCACGATCTTTCCACAGCAGATCACACAATAAGCCCCCTTTCCTCTTCGTCTTCTTCTTCATCGCATATCACCTATTCACCCATTGAATATTCACTTAGCCTGTCCGGAAAAGGTTCATTTTTTCTTTCTTCTCTTTTGTCATCGTAGAATCGGCGATTTCTCTCGCCGATCGCATATATCCGAAGATTCGTTGAAATTAGAGAAAAGTCTCTTTCTTTCTCTCATCCATGCATGGGCGTGAATCATTTCCTCACATTGACTGAGATGTGATTATATGGTGTCAGTAAAACCTCAACCACTTCTCTGCACTCTCCCTCTCTCTCTCTGTCTATTTTTTCATCTTTCTCTCTCTCTCTCTCTCACTCTATCCCCTCGGCACTTTCCACCGCGGTGTATTATTAAGCCGACAATACGTGGGGTTACTGCGGCTAGCCTATGGGGTTGAAATTCGACTCCCATGAGCTGGGTACACCCAGTAATACAGGAGCATTACGGTTACCCTACGAACACGTAGGCGTATGGGGCGTTCTGACATTCGAATACCTGATAATTACGCGTATATGGCTGTAATAAGTCCACCGCGTAGGTATAACCGTGAGCAAACCAACTCAGTAATCAACATCCAATAGCAATACGTCAGAAAAAACAGGAATTTTGATTTTTTTTTCAACAAAAATTGAAAAGAATTCAATTTGAATCAACCTAACACGCATTTCAACGCGAATGATCGAACGAAATTGACTTTTTCCTTTCATTTTCATACCGAATTCAATTCAGATCAACCCAAGAGTCAATTTAACTCAGAGTATCGAATTAAATTGAATTTTTCTATTCATTTTCACATCAAATTCAATTCGAATTTCTTCAGTTTCATCTCGAATGATCGAACGAAATTGAATTTTTCCTTTCATTTTTTCATCAATTGAACAGAATTCAATTCAAATCAACCTAAGAGTCAATTTAACTCAGAGTATCGAATTAAATTGAATTTTTCTATTCATTTTCACGTCAAATTCAATTCAATTTTGTTTACTTCGAATGAAATTCAATTCGAATTTCTTCAGTTTGAGTGAAAATCAATTCGACTTAGGAGAAAAGAAACGATAGAAGAGTCAGCGAAAGAGAGAGAGGGAGTTGGAAAAAAATTGGGGTGTTTTTTTTCGAGCGGGATATAGTTTGGTGGTAATTAATATCACTTGAAGTGGACCAGAGAGCAGTGTTTGACACTGCATTAATTCACACCGTAGCTATAGATAGGTAGAATAATTTCAGTCATAATTCAACCCTTTAGTCGTTACTCATTTCGGGCTGAGCAAGTGGTAGATTTGCCGCAAGTGACTTGCGGTATGCTAATATCATACTAATGCAAATTTTTGGGCGTGGTTAGGTGGATCGAGATACTTCGTAGAGGGAAACAAACGATCCCTAAACTCAATGGGAGATTCTGATACAGAAAACAAAGACAAAATATAAATAATTGAAATATTGTTCGTGGATTTAGCTGAGAGCAAAATAAGAAGGAAGATAAATCGATACTGGGAAGGTAGAATTTTGGAAAAGAATCAGGCGAGTACGTTGAACCATTTTTCGAATCGAATATGATGTACGAAAATTAGGGATTTTAGTGCGAATTAAATTGATACGAATTTAGGTGTGTTTAAGGAAAATCAATTCGAATCATTGATAGAAATTTGATTCAAAATGAATTGCTTGAAGATTGAAAAAAAATTGATTTAAACAGATGGAATATTGTATTCGTTAAAGAAAAGAAAATTAAATTTTAATGAACGAAAATCTTCGGAATGAACGAAATTCAATTCAAGTGAATGAAGTTCATTACAAATAGTCGAGATCCGATTTGAAGGAATTTAGTAACGGGGAAATCAATCAAAGAAATTCACTAAAAATGGATGAATTCAGGTGGATTTGAGGAAAATCACTTCGAATTATTGATAGAAATTTGATTCAATTCAATGAATTGTTTATAGATTGAAGAAAATTTGATCTGAACAGTTGGAATATTGTTTACAAATCAAGGAAATTCAAATTCAAGTGAATACTCATTACAAAATTCATTGCAAATAGTCGTGATTCAATTCGAAGGAATATATGAGTCAGTATAATGAAAGAAATTCGGTAAAAATGAATGAAACTGAATGAAAATGAACGAGATTCGATTCAGATTTGTAAAATTCAATCCTACTGCAAAAAATTGCAATTCACTTGACAAGATCGAATTACAATTCTAAAAAAAATTGCAAAAATTGCAATTCAACGAAAAATGAAGATTCTTTGAAAACCGACGCGCTATCATCTATCACTTAATTGCGTCATTATACGATTTAACCTTGGATGATGAAATCGACCTCGGTTAACAACCGACAACAAGATAAGCGTATATACGTTATCGAATACAAAATCACGAGTTGCCTTCTTATCACTGAGATAATAATAAGTTCTTCTAACCACATACCGTATATAGTCTTCCTCTATAGGCTACTACTGCTACTATTATTATCACCCTTTTCAGCTACCGACTGATAAGAGCACACAGGCGCATATATACGTATATATACAGGGTGACCCAAAATTCCCGCACCACCTTGAATAGGCAGGTACCTTATCGAATTCTAAGACGAAAGTTCCTTCACGAAAACTCTCCAAGGCCAACGGTTTTCGAGTTATTCAAAATCGCGATTGACGAATCAGAGCGTTCCTTATTATCGTAATAGTGCCGGCTCAAGAGCAAGCCATGGGCAGAGCCCGTGGTATCTTTCTTATTAGCTTGGACGACCGCTATTTTTATTATTATTCAATTCAATTCATATTTTCGGTCGTCCAGGTCGATTGCACCGTAGTTCCTGACGCCCAGGTCGATCGGATCATGGTCTTCGCCGTCTAGGTTTTATCCGGCGTAGTTTACGTCGACCGCTCCATAGTTTCAGCGGTCCAGGTCGTCTGCTCCATAGTTTTTTGCGGTTCATGTCAACCGCTCCATATTTTCAGCGGTCCAGGACATTCGCTCCATAGTTCTCGGCCGTCTAGGTCGACCGCCCCATAGTTTCGGCTGTCCAGGTCGTCCGCTCCATAGTTATTTTGCCGTTTACGTCAACCGCTCCATATTTCAAGCGGTCCAGGTCAATCGCTCCATAGTTCTCCGCCATCTAGGTCAACCGCTTCATATTTTCAGCGGTCCAGGTCATTCGCTCCATAGTTCTCGGCCGTCTAGGTCGACCGCTCCAAAGTGTTAGAGATTAATGACCTGAATGGTTAAAACTATGGAGCGGTTGACCAAGACGGCCGAGAACTATGAAACGAATGACCTGGACGGCTGAAACTATGGAACGAATTACCTAGACCGCTGAAACTATGGAGCGGTTGAACTAGACGGCCGAGAACTATGGAGCGAATGACCTGGACCGCTGAAAATATGAAGCGGTTGACCTAGACGGCTGAGAACTATGGAGCGATTGACCTGGACCGCTTGAAATATGGAGCGGTTGACGTAAACGGCAAAAAACTATGGAGCGGACGACCTGGACAGCCGAAACTATGGGGCGGTCGACCTAGACGGCCGAGAACTATGGAGCGAATGTCCTGGACCGCTGAAAATATGGAGCGGTTGACATGAACCGCAAAAAACTATGGAGCGGACGACCTGGACAGCCGAAACTATGGGGCGGTCGACCTAGACGGCCGAGAACTATGGAGCGAATGTCCTGGACCGCTGAAAATATGGAGCGGTTGACATGAACCGCAAAAAACTATGGAGCGGACGACCTGGACAGCCGAAACTATGGGGCGGTCGACCTAGACGGCCGAGAACTATGGAGCGAATGTCCTGGACCGCTGAAAATATGGAGCGGTTGACATGAACCGCAAAAAACTATGGAGCGGACGACCTGGACAGCCGAAACTATGGGGCGGTCGACCTAGACGGCCGAGAACTATGGAGCGAATGTCCTGGACCGCTGAAAATATGGAGCGGTTGACATGAACCGCAAAAAACTATGGAGCGGACGACCTGGACAGCCGAAACTATGGGGCGGTCGACCTAGACGGCCGAGAACTATGGAGCGAATGTCCTGGACCGCTGAAAATATGGAGCGGTTGACATGAACCGCAAAAAACTATGGAGCGGACGACCTGGACAGCCGAAACTATGGGGCGGTCGACGTAAACTACGCCGGATAAAACCTAGACGGCGAAGACCATGATCCGATCGACCTGGGCGTCAGGAACTACGGTGCAATCGACCTGGACGACCAGAACTACAAATTAAATTAAATAATATAAAAAATAGCGGTTGTACAAGCTAATATTAAAGATACGGGCTCTGCTCATGGCTTGCTTTTGAGCCGGCACTATCACCATGATAAAATACGCTCTGATTCGTCAATCGCGATTTTGAATAACTCGAAAACCGCAGGCTTTGGAGAGTTTTCGTAAAGGAACTTTCGTCTTAGAATTCGATATGGTACCTGCCTATTCAAGGTGGTGCGAGAATTTTGGGTCACCCTGTATATATATATGCGCATCCATATATACGTATCTAAAAATAGGAAACAGGAGGAATCATCTTCCCACGATCGAAATTTCTGTTCAATTTTTTTTTCTTTTTTTATACAGGAGTTAGAAATTCGAAGAAAAAGAATCGGAATGGACTGGTTAAAACTGAGCTTGCCTCTTTATCCGCAAATTCACGGATCTTCGATTTTTTTTTGTTTTCTATTTCTTTTTGCAAAAAAGTGCTTTTCGAAAAGGATCTGGAAAATCGCACAGCTCATCGCGCGAATCGATGAATATAGGAGAAAAAAAAAGGAGAAAATAATTCGCGACAGAATCGATATCTCAAGTGGCTTAGTTCACGTCAAATGACTCATATACATATATGTATATACCTATGTATATCTAGATACACATATCGCAAGGTAAAGGCATGCTGTAGCGACTAAACTCGACTCGGTTCTACCAGACGGCTTGTCGCCTGTCGTATCACTGTATACACATACGTATGTGTGTGTCTCATTTTTTTTCCCTATTTACTTATTTTTCTTCGTTTTTTTCTTATTTTTTTATTTACACTTATCAACCTAGTCACCAGATACGTATATGTGTATACAGACTGCACGTTATACTCAATGACTCAAGTACGTCGTCATTCGTACACGTACGAGGATTATATATTGTATATTATATACTATTACAAGTGTATAAAATATGAGTTAGGATCGTTCCTATTTTTTTTTCTGCGTTCTTCTGATTGTCGATAATTCCGTAAACCAACGAAAAAAAAAAATAAAAAATAAAAATAACGTACGGCAATAATCTAAAAATTAATTAACGATTCGTTGACACAGTTTTTACTCTATTAATTATCAAATATAGTTATCGTGTCAAAACAATATTCTAATTAATATATTTGTAATCGGAACAGAAAAAGAGAAAAAAGTAATTATCTTCATATTCTATGTTAAACGCGATTTTAATTAATTAATTAATTAATTGCTTTCTTCCTTCATTTTTTTTTCTCTTCTATTTTTCGCCACCTTTTTCGTCAAATTCCAATCATATATGTATATTACCGTGCTTTTTTTGGGACTATCTTTTTTTTTTCGCTCCCGGCCTGGTATTTGGTTGGAAATGCTAAAAAAAAAATTCCTTCAAAATATAAGCCCTTAACAATAATATTAAGTACTCTCCCAGAACGTGAAATGATTTCTCATTTAAATCACATGGAAATTGAAGTTTTTTTTTTTTTCAAAATTCTATAACTCGGTGGCATTTTATGCTATGATATCGCCCAAACTTGCAAATTACTCAGCATTAACTAATAATTAACATATTTGTTATTCGTTGAAATTTTCATTAAATTAAGTTTTAATTAAATATATCATAAAAACTGTATTCACGCAAAATATTATAGTCTTTTTCTTTATTCGCAGCTTGAAAAATAGATAACTATTAAAAAATTTTGTAATAAGGAATAGAAAATCAATATTTTTTAAAATTTGACTCAATAATTCATTAGAGTTTCATGTTACAAAGAAGTAAAAGCTCAATATCTCGAGGAATATCGATCTTAGGAATTAGGTTCAAAGGACTTTTTTTGTAGAAAATTAAATTTCCTACAAATTTCTCATTGACATTTTTCCTGTAGGTTAAGCCATTAATAAAATAACAACAAAAATACAAGAAATTTCTGCAAGATTTGACTTTAGTGACCTATACTGCCTCACCGGTGTGAGTTACAGTTAAGTCGCAACGGGCACTTTTGTAGAGCGCTTAATGCCGAGTAATTTTCAAGTTTGGGCGATATAACAGCATAAAATGCCACCGAGTTATAGAATTTTGAAAAAAAGAAATTTTAATTTCCATGTAATTTAAATTAGAAATCATTTCACGTTCTGGGCGAGTACTTAATATTAATATTAAGGGCTTATATTTTGAGGGAATTTCTTTTCTAACATTTCCAACAAAATTTCAGGCGGGGAGCGAAAAAAAAATAGTCCCAAAAAAAAGCACCCTAATGTATATACGTATTAATAATAAAATATTGCGCATTGGCACGGTGAAAATTGATCACGTGTGGTTATACACATAGCCTTATACTCTACTAATGAAATCCTATTGGTGGGTGTAGATATATGTATATATACATATATATAGGTATATATGGCAATAATTTACGGTTGAATTACAATTTCGCTGTTATATTGATGTCATTTTTCATTAATATCGGGTCTACATACCTGGGTATATACCTATATACATATTACATACATATGTGTGTATGAAGCGACACGGTATAGATACCCACATGTATGCATATATACCCAGGTAACACAATGCATTTACTACATGCACGTATTACTGAAGGGCAGGTAATATTTTACGATGGGAAGCCTCCCTCGCGGTGCAATAAAGAGCAAGGGATACTGTATGTGTACATGACATAGCTACATAGTAGGTATACATGGTAGAAAATTTTTATGCCACGGATTTTTACAAATTTTTCATCTAAGTTGGAAAATTTCATAGTTTTTCACACAAAAACATTGTAGATTTTCGTAATTTTTCACGGAAAATTGTGTAGATTTTCGTGGTTTTTCATTTCCAAATTGTAGATTGTCGTAGTTTTTCGTAGTTCTTCATGAAAAATTGTAGTTTCTCGTAGTTTTTTATTAAAATTTTTAGTCTTTGACAGATTTTCATGAAAAATTGTGTAGATTTTCGTAGTTTTTCATTGATAAAATTGTAGATCGTCGTAGTTTTTCGTAGTTTCTCGTGGAAGATTGTAGATTTTCGTAGTTTTTGATTCAAAAAATTGTAGATTCTCGTAGCTTTTCGTAGTTTTTCATTTTTCAAATTGTAGATTGTCATTCTTTTTTTTTTGTAGTTTTTTATTTCCAAATTCCAGATTCTCGTAGTTTCTCGAAGTTTTTTATTAAAATTTTTAGTCTCTGACAGATTTTCACGAAAAATGGTGTAGATTTTCGTAGTTTTTCATTAATGAAATTGTAGATCGTCGTAGTTTTTCGTAGTTTCTCATGGAATATTGTACATTTTCGTAGTTTTTGATTTAAAAAATTGTAGAATCTCTCAACTTTTCGTAGTCTTTCATTTTTCAAATTGTAGATCGTCGTATTTTTTTTTTTTTTTGTAGTTTTTCATCTCCAAATTGCAGATTTTCGTAGTTTCTCGTAGTTTTTCATGAAAATTTTCAGTCTTTGACAGATTTTCACGAAAAATTGTGTAGATTTTCGTAGTTTTCCATTGATGAAATTGTAGATCGTCGTAGTTTTTCGTAGTTTCTCATGGAATATTGTAGATTCTCGTAGCTTTTCGTAGTTTTTCATTTTTCAAATTGTAGATTGCCGTATTCTTTTTTTTTTGTAGTTTTTCATTTCCGAATTCCAGATTCTCGTAGTTTCTCGTAGTTTTTCATGAAAATTTGTAGTCTTCGACAGATTTTCACGAAAAATTGTGTAGATTTTCGTAGTTCTTCATTCAAAAAATTCAAGGTCCTAAAAAATCGTAGAAATTCGTGTAGAATCATTCTTTCCGTCAACACAGACGAAAAGAAAAAATGAAAAATCCAAGGAAAAAAAGACACATGGGTATCTATTCATACATATATACGTACCCATATATACCGCAGGGATTCGTTTCATTGTTCTTTATTAGAGAAAATCTAATCAGGCTTCGTAGATAAGTAACTCCCACATAGTTAGAGCTGAGGGAACAAATAGCGAAGATCAGGGATTCCCACTGAAAAAAGGAAAGAAAAGAAGATCCTAATTCTTCGACCTTTTCTTTTTTTTTTTTTCTTCCCTTTTTTCATCCCGTCATTCTTCCCCTCGGTAATACAATGCGATCTAATCGCGTCCAAATTCATTAAAATCGAAAAAAGAAATCAAAAATCAAAAATCAAAATCTTAAAACTCATTTTTCCTTTTCTCGAATGATTTTTTTCTCTCTTTTGAAAATAAAATATGAAATTGATAAAAGTTATAGTTTCAAGGCACAATTTCTTTTTTCTTTTTGATTTCCTTTCAAAATTCTAGTTTTTCGCAGAGTTTGAATCGATTCTTTTCGATTTTTCTTCTATTTTTTTTGCGTTTTTTTTTTTCAAATTTTTCTATCACGTAGGTGACAGGCGACTGTCATACTTCTACACACACAGGTATCGTTATTACAGGTAGTCAGTCCTATTTGCGCAATATTGTATCGAATCACTCTATAGTCAGTCACTACATAGTGATTCAGAGGTTTGAACCGCGATGACGTGTCTCTCTACAGTGAGGCGCATTTAATCGTTAGTCGGTTTTAGACCGCAGGTGGTAAATTGCGTTACAGTGACGTATTTTAACTAATACATAAGTAAATAACTAAATAAATAAACAAATACTTATCGATATTTATCGTATAATGAGTCAAATCAACGAATGAATCAAACGCGAGCAACAGAGAGAGAGAGAAATAAATCAAAATGAGAAAAAAGAAACAGATTATTGTCATTTCCAATTAATTATAACAACAATTTTTCACTCCGTCACGGATTGGCGGTAAAATCCGAAAAAAAAAGAAAAAAAATACAGATTTGTCGGTCAGAAATTGAAAAATAAATTTATTTGCTTAATTATTATCGTCATTGTTATTTTATTTATTTATTTTTTTCTTTTGCGAAAGACGAGATGAAGAGATAAACGATCAGGGGGGAGGGAATTTCAGTGCGGAGAGCGAAAGGCTTAGTTGCAGGTTTGAAAAGGACGGTGGATGCTGTTTGCAGCAGTATGTATGTAAATGTTATCATATCGTTGCTGCTGTTGCTGCTGGTACCGAAATCTGCATATGGATGTTGGCCGGTCGTATATAGATGTTGCAGCTACTGCATGCATCCACCGCCAACAAACAATCCTGGCGAAAAGCTACCCTGTTCTGTACTGACACCAGGATTCCCTCATCCCGCATGGTGACACGTGCAGACCTCGATCGTGGGACTCCACGCGCTTTTCAATATAGGAATAAAGTACATATGAAAATAAATTTGGAAAGAGGAAAAAATAAAATTAAAAATAAAACTTTACATTCGGAGATGCGTCGAGTTATTGGAAAATTATGCCTGCAGACTCGCAGATGATTATGTTTCGCTTAACATTTTCTTTCGAATTTTTTCAATCGGTTTTACAAATTTTTTTCATAAGTTTTGGTATATTTTCCATAATTTTCATCATGTTATGGTCAATTTTCTAACATTTTCATCAAATTTCAGTTGATTTTCCGAAATTTTCATCAAGTTCTAGTGAATTTTCCAGAATTTTCATCAAGTTTTTGTCATTTTTCCAACATTTTCATCAAGTTTCAGTCAATTTTCCGAAATTTTCATCAAGTTCTAGTCAATTTTCCAGAATTTTCATCAAGTTTTAGTTAATTTTTCAAAATTTATGTAAAGTTTTTTCGCATTTTCATATCGTCGAGTTTTCCAGAGTCGATAGAAAAATTTCGGAACGTTTTCCTGACTTTCCACAGTCGAAAAAAAATTCACACGACATTTTTCTGACTTTTCCAGAGCCAATAAATAATTTCCGGACTTTTCCAGGCTCAGATAAGAATTCGATGACGTTTCCCTGACTTTTACAGATCCAAAACGGGTCAAAAATGAATTCCGGATTTTTCCTGACCTATCAAAACTCGAGGAGAATGTTCAGCGACTAGTTTTCCGGCTATTTTGAATAATTCAAAATATTCGCATTCTATTATTCGGATTATTTCACATGGTTATTCGGCGTGCACTATGCGTGACTAGCTGTATATCCTTGATTAGTAATTTGCGACTAGTATCTTGTGGTCCAGATCAGGTTCAGTAGTAGATTGGTCTGCGGTCGCCTCTCTAGTAATCAGATGCCCAGATGCTGTGTCTCCGGAAACCCATTAGACACCCTATAAACTGTCCCTACCTCGGTACGGCGTCTTGTCAAGGCAACTATATACATAGATGTACGCACATCATTGAGCAGAGTATCGATATATGGTTTTATCTAAAAGATTATATTGAATTTGGTACAAACAATGTCACGCAAGATGAAAATTTGATCAAATTCGATCAATTCTTGATCCAAAAATGTGAAATTCGTATGAAAATATTCTGGACGAAGTTCGGAGGAATCGAACGAGCCCTAATTTGACCGTTTCTGATGAGCCAGTCGCGAGATATGAGAATTTGAAGTTGTTTATGCCATTTTTTTGAATGGCTGCTCACGTTGGGCTCCACCTCGCGACTTTAGGTCTTGATATTTATTATCTGACTACTGCATGTATAGTAATTGAGAAACTGGCTGATTGCCGCTAACCTGCACGACAGAAAACCATTCGCAATATCAATATTAGTAAAGTAAAACGTTCGTGATTCAAGTACGAAAAGTTTTTTTTTTCAGCAATGGATCTAACCTCCAACAGCCATCTCTGTCGTGATATATTGATATCAGAGATCGGCTGTCGAATCCGTGCAAAGAAATTCACTTTACGGTTGATTGCAGTCATAGATTATCGCAAAAAAAAAAAATATATATTAAAAAACAGAATCTCGAATGAAATAAGCCAGGATAATTATAATGGGATAATAATTAATGGGGAAATGTGATGATAAGTGATTAAAGAAGCGATATGTTTATAGTATATATATATTTATGTATATACGGTTTAGTCGTGTTCACATTTATTTAATAATATAATATAAAATGGAGTACAATAATAATAATAATAATAAATCTAGGTATGGGTTATCATATGTATAATATATAATATATAATATATAATATATATACATATATAAGAGTCACAAAATATTTCGACATATGATAATGACATTATAATTAATATAATATAATAATATAATTAATGAAAGACTTGCGGGTAGCGAAGAGATGCCTACGTAATACATATATATATCTTTACATAATTTTATATATATATATATATATACTTCTCTCTCTCTCTGTCTCTCTTTCTCTTTCTTTCCCAAAACTGACATTATTATTATTATTATTATTATTATTATTATTATTATTATTATTATTATCATTATCATTATTGTTGTTATTATTATTTAAAAAAATTACAAACTATATAATTATTTTGACTGCTGCTACTTTCTTTCTTTCTCTCTTTTTCTCTCTTTCTCTCTGTGTCTGTTATGTGCTGCGCAATTTCTCAGTTCGTTGTCAGCGCCTTATCATTCGTTTATTTAATTTAATTAATTGGTTAATTAATTAATTAATTAATTAATTAATTGATTAATTGATTTTACAATTATTCTCTCTTACTCTCGATTCTGCAGACAAAAAAACTTTACACACACACAAATAATACACACGTTGGTTTTCTTTTCGTTTCTTTTTTTTTCTCACTCGTTTCGATGATAATATCGTAATTGTAACGAAAATAACGAAAATAATAATAATAATAATAATAGTAATAATAATAATAACAATAAAGTAAAAAACAGTGGACAAAAAAAAACAAAACGAAACATTAATTAAATTAGAAATAAAAATATATGTATATATGTATTGTATATGAAAAAAAGATAAAGTCATAATAGTTATTGATAATGATAATGAAAAATCACTTAAAATTTATAACACAGCATCGTATGAATTTATACTATATATAACTTATTCGTTATGTGTACGTGTATATATATATATATATTAAAAAAAATAATAATAATACAACGTAATGAACTAGGTGAATGGAAAAAATAAAAAAATGATTACAGAAAAAAAAAGGAAAATATATATATTACATGATAGCTGGTATATGTGTGTATATATATATATATATATATATATATATGTATGTAAGTCTACGCCTGTCAAATTATATATAATTATATCGTCGTGTTATTTTTATTAATATTATTAATATTATTATTATTATTATTATTATTGTTATTGTTATTATTATTCGATACGGTGAGACGTATATAGGTGGTGCTGAATTATTTTTGAAGATATTCTATATATGTATAGAGATCGGAGGATAGAGATGACGCGAAACTGCAGCAGCGTGTATCTTGGAAATTTGCCAGACCGCAAAATGACAAAGATCTAAGAAACTCGAGGCTATTCGCTATTTTCCGATAGGACGAGACCAAATTTGAAATAATAATAACAATGATAATAACAATAACAATAATGATAATAATAATAATAACAATAACAACAATAAAATATCAGAGTGTACCTTATTTTATGGAGCAAGAAAAATTAAAATTAATATGTGTGCGCGTGTGTATATATGTGTGAACTATATAATCACGCGACCGTTGATGAATTTTCGTAGTTTGTTTTTCGTTTTTTTTAGTTTTTTTTCCCCCTTCGTTTCTCATTTTTTCGAGATCGTTCGTTTCATTTTGTATATTCGATTATTTCTTTCTTTCTTTCTTTTCATATCTTTCGTTCATACCTCTCGACGCGTTCGCGACGTTCGCACGCGGGAAGAATAGAAGAAACGCGTACAGTAAAAGCGGCGAGAGAGAAAAAAAAAAAACCGAAAGAAAATCCAAAACAAAAAAACAAAAAAAATTCTCCCACCTCAAAAAGGAAACTCCCGTCGCGCGTGTGCGTCTGGCGTGTGGCGTGTGGCTTCTGCGTCTGTGCGTCCGTGTTCGTTTGTCGAATAGAAAAAAGAAAACGAGAAATAAAATAACAATAATAATTGAAAGACGAAAAAAATTAACAAAAATCCGAGATCTCTCGATCGCAAAGCTCGCCTTCCTTTTTTTTTTTTTTTTTCATTTTTTATTTATTTATTTATTTTTTTTTTATTTGGTCGCTTCTTTGGATTTGGTCAGCTGGACGAAACATTATACACATACTATATAATGTATAATATATTATCACTATTATTATTATTATTATTATTATTATCATTATTATTATTATTAATATTTTCATATATATGTGTATATATGTATGTATAAGGGTAGTTTAAAATAAATATTTCAATTATTAGATATCTTTGTTATCTCTACCTCTTCGTTTTTTTTTTTTTTTTTTTTTTTTAAATCCGTTTTATCTTACTTTTTGCTTAATTTTTTGTAAATCACATTTTTACATGTTCGTTCTCTTTTCTGTTTGTTTTTTGTGTTTTTTTTTTTTTTTTTTTGTTTTGGTTCACTGTAAGCTATATTCGTTATTACTAGTCAATTCGTCCGATCCTCGTTGTACTTTCTTCATTTCCCTTCTTTATTTTATTTTTATTTTTATCCTTTTTATAACTCTCATCTTTCGTACCGTTCGTCGTTTTTCGTTTTTCGTTTTTTTTGTTTTTTTCTTTCTTTTATTCCGCCGGAGTCCAGACTCTATCACAAGGCAGTGTAAGGGGAGCGGATCGCGAGCTTTGCGTCGGTGCGATTGAGATTGCGACGAATGAGAATGACATTCGTTTTATTTTTATTTTATTTTATTTATTCATTTAACTTTTCCGTTCCCTCCTCATCCCACCGTTTCTCCCTAATCGTGTCCGAGGGAAGGGGAAAAAAAATTATGTATATGCGTATAAAAAAAAAAAAAAAAAACTCTATAATCAAAGAATCGAAAGATCCGAGAATCCGGAAAAAAAAAAATGATAATTTATTTATAATCGTGGGTCCGCACACACACGCACACACACCCACACACATATATATACATGTGTATGTATATAGTATATTGTATAGGTATATATAACATATACTATCGCGGGACATTTGGCTAGAGGTAACGTATATTCTTTATTTCGGGTTTTTTTTTTCATCTTTCTATTTTCCTTCGAGCATTTCCGATATTATTCCCTGTAAATGATGATAATAATAATAATAATAATAATAATAATAATGATAATGATAATGATAATAATAATAATATCAACAACAATCTGCGTACGCGATAGTGATGTGAGACAAAAAAAAAGAAATATTGTGTACTGCAAAATTTGGAACTTCGAATTGACGTGAAATAATATCGAAAAAAAAAAACAGAGAAAAACCGGGAATTGAGAGAGAAAAAAAAAACAAAAAAAAAACTACCAACACGAAAATCAGAGAGAGAGAATGAGAATATCGCGACGAGATAGAATAAAAGAGAAAAGGAGAAAGAAAAATGATCGAAAGAACCGAATTGAGTTTTCCTTTTTTCGTTCAATATTATTATTTTTTTTTTTTTCAATTTTTTCTAAGAAATAAATATTCAAAAATTATTAACTCGAACTAGGATATAGACATATATATGTATATCACGTCTTGTTATACAATAAATATATTGTATAATATGTCTACGTGTAAAGTATGAGCAAATACCGTATAGAAAAAGGAAGAAAAAAAAAACTTCTTTTTTTTTTTTTTCGCCTTCATTTTCTTATAAATAATAATAATAATGATATACATATATCTATATATAAAAGAATAAAAATAAAGGAGAAAACACACACGATTAATTAATTACAATATCAATCTTATTTATATCAAATATCCTCAATAGATTCTAATATCCATCCTGTATTATTCATACATATATATATATATGTATATTTATATAGAGTTATATATACCTCGTTGTTGTTAGTATATTTAAATATTAGCAACATTCACGGGGCAGACCTGCACATCCTCTTTCAAATTAAAATAATAATGATGATTATAATAATAATAATAATAATAATAATAATAATAATAATAATAATAATAATAATAATATTAATATTAACAGTAATAGTTGTAGAGAAAAGAAGAATGAAAAAAAGAATTAGAAAAAGAAGAAGAAAAAAATGTTGATTTCAATCATCTTCCTCAATGAGCATTTATATCTGTGTGTGTGCCTGTATGTATACATATGCATTTATTTATTTATTTATTTATTTATTTATTTATTCATTTATTTATTTATAATACTAATTTTATAGGTCGCCCCGAAATAAAGAGATCATTCGAAAGTTGATGATGATAGTAAAAAATAATTGAAAATCAAAACAATAACAATAATAGTAATAATAATAATAATAATAATGTGGCAGTGGTTGAAAATAATATATATATATAATATGTATATACGTGTATGTATATATATATGTATACGTAGACTGAGAATATATATATATACCCATATGTGTATGTGTGCTGCATGTAATAATAATGAGAGTTAAATAATTAATCAATTAATTAATTATAGTTGGTTTCATTATTGGTTTTTTTTCTCGTTTTCGTTTTTTTTTTTTTGTTTCTTTTTTAATTTTATTTTTATTATAATATATAATATTAATATATATAGTATGTGTATAATATACGATTAATAATATATATGCTTATATGTAATTATTAATTATTAGATATTCTTCGCTTAAATTTATTATTATTATTATTAATTATTATATAATATAATATATATATATATATATATAATATATAAGAGATCACAGTGACGCTTTGACGCGCGGGGATCTCGGGCGGGCGGGCTGTAGTACCTACTTTGTCATTTTGAATTTTATTTGAATTTCATTTTTTTTTTCTATCTTTAATCGTTATCATTATCATTCATTCGCTTAAACATAAAATTCCTCTTTTTTATTCATTCATTTTCAACTATTGTCGTAACGATCTTCAATTTTTGTCTAATTCAGCAAATTTACGTTTGGAAATAATCGTTATTACAACGATTTTTAATAACGCATACTTCAAGACCGACGACAATAACCGATGAAGAAATAACAGAATCGTTTTATGACATCGAATAGGTCTAAAAACTATTTCGAAATCTAAGTAACGTTAGAAATTCACGTTACAATTGCCTAAAAACAAAAGAAACTCCGACGGCTATGGATCCGTCATGGCCGCCGTAGTTTCTCGGTTCGCTCTCCACCTCGCGACTTCGGATCGATCTTTCATCGAAACGAGACGGTCGATTTTCACGATTCGAATTTTTATAGTTTCTGTGGCGCTGGCACGACGAAAGTATAACGAAATTTTCTTATTTTCTAACAGTTTTTCGGTCGAAATTCACAATTCTCTCGCTAATACCGCGCCATTTTGATTAGCCAACAGTTCCAACTTGACGTATTCGTTCAATAAAACAAAAAATTAATAAAATCATCTGTTATGTGTTTACAGCCTGCCCCCCACGATCCACAATGTCACAGTTACAGCTTATATCTTTCTTTCTTTCGTTTCACTTTCCCTCTTTCACGATCAACGACCTCCCTTTCGACAATTCTGGCAAAAAATAAAAGATAAAAAAAAAGAATGTCTCTCAGATTTTTTTTTTCTTTCTGTCTTTACTTTCTTCCTTATACATTTAGTTTTCTTTTCGTTCGGAACTGCACAGTTCGAAGAAAAAAAAAAACAAATTCTTTTTTTTTTTTTCTCAAAATTACTCCAGCTACGACCCGGTCAGGCCGACCGACCTCCTACAATGGTCACACGATGAATGATTGAATTATCATTCACATATATACTTTCGATAATAATTTATTTATTCATTTATCATATTTATAATTACTATTGTTATTATATATATTTTTCTTGCGTTTTTCGTTTTCTTTCTTTGTTATCGCCTCTTTCAAAAAAAAAAAAAAAAAAGAACAAAAACGAACAATACGCAAAAAAGGAATTATACATTTAATATTAATATTTTTGTTATTATTATTATTATTATCAATATTATACATTCATTAATAAACGCGAACGTTTTTTTTTTTATTGATTCTTCTCATTTTTTTTTCTCTCTCTCTCTCTTCTCTTACACGTCTCAATTTATCAATGTATTTTATTCATTTATTTATTCATTTAATTATTAATTTATTCATTTATTAACGGTATTTTTTTCCTTCTTCCACAATCCTCAAAATAAAATTCGACTTCGGAGGCGCATATCTTTCTTCACATATACGCTTTGTCCTATATTATCAATATTATTATTATTATTAATATCATTATTCTTATTATTATTATTATTATTATTATTATTATTATTATTATTATTATTATTAGTAGTAGTAGTAGTAGTATTATTATTATTATTATTTCAATATGGCTGACTACGCTCTAAAATGCTTTTTCTACTTACTTACATTAGTTATAGTTGCTTATTTCCTTTTTTTTTCTTTTTTTTTTCTTTTTTAACGCTCGATCGTATTATTGCGAATGAGAAAACATGGAAAAAAAAAAGAAAAAAAACACAGAAAAATTGGAAAAAGATAGAAAAAAATTAAAATCACACGCCACGAATATTACTACGGTTATTTTTACTATAATTATAGTTATTATTATTGTTATTATTGTTATTATTATTATTATTATTATTAGTATTATTATTATCATTATTACGATGTATAAGTTTCGAAAAGCGACTATATATTTACAAGCGCGCGTCCTCTTTTTTCTTTGTTCTGTTTTTTTTTGTTTCGTTTTTTGGTTTTCATCGTTTCGTTGAGTTTTTTTTTTTTTTTTTTTTGTTCATTCTTAAATGTTAAATGTTAAATTTTTTTTCCCCCTTCTAATTTTTCGTCCTCCCGTTACCGCGACGTTGACGCTGATTGTCGCGTGAACACAGTCGTTTTGAATTGCTTCCAATTAATTTTTTTTTTATATAATTATATAATATACAATATATAGATATTTATTCATACGTACATATTATAATACTATACACTATAGATGATAATAATAATAATAATGTCGTACTACTTATATAGCGACTCGAATCTCATCTCACGTATAAACAACGGCGAACAATATTAATAATAATAATCGGAGAATTGTTGTTGTCATTGTTATTATTATTATTATTATTATTATTATTATTATCATCATCATCATCATCATCATCAATATTATTATCACGAAACCGTATCACATCTCCGTGTGATTGTTATTGTTATTATTAATATTAGAATTATTATTGTTATTATTATTATTTATTTCTTATTCTTTCCCATTTCTCGGAGAGAGCGCCCGATTTCGTCAAATCGCGTAACTAATTTTAATTATAGTATGCATTTACATACATATATAAATATATATATATATATATACGTATATATATAATACAAATATATGTATATATGCATGTATGTATAAGTATATAGATTTCTATAGTCTACCGGAGATCATTTGAAAACTGTCCACGGGATACACAGCGAGCCAATCAGATGCTGCGATCCTCGGCCTACTACATATATAGTATATGTATGTAAATATATATATATACAATATAAATATATATTATATGTATATATATATATATGTATATACATTAGCGAAAGATATATAGGAAAAAATATAAAAAGGAAAAGATAAAAAGGAAAAAAAAAACGACGACGACGTTTTTTTTTTCGTGTTTCTCAACATATACATGTATGTAACAGGTATAACGCACAACCCCTCTTTCTTCTCTTTTCGTCACCCACCCCCTTTCCTCTTCGGCCTTTCTCTTGTAACCATAATTCGAGTTGTTTCAAAAAAAAATTTTCAATATCGTCGTTATTACTGTTATTATTAATTTGCGTCGTTGTCGTTATTTTTTATCTATATAAAAAAAAAAAAAAAAAAAAAAAAAAACAAGAAAAGAAAGAGATCAATCGTACCGTACGTATTACTGTGTACGCGTGTGTATGTATACGTGTGCATGCATGTATGTTATGTATGTATGTACATACATATTCGTTATTATTACCATAGAATAATGAATTTTATCATTACAGTTATTATCATTATCATTATTATTATTATTATTATTATTGTTATTATTGTTGTTATTATTAATATCATTAATAATTGAGAGCAAATAAAAAAGAAAGAAAACAAATAAGAAGAGTGAAAAAAAAAAAAAAAAAAAAAACGATTACAGCAAACCTACGACCTAAGAACTTTTGGATAATATAATATATTTTATAATATTATTATATAAAACTGAAGCTGCAGCAGTAGCAGCAGCAGCGGCAGCAACGATAGCAATTTTATTTATAATAAGTATATTGTATAGTAGTATTTATGTATAATAGTAGGTAGAAAAAGAAATCTTAATAATATAATAATAATAAATCGTATCGATTATCGATAATTATATACACACTATGTAGTGCATTAATTAAATATTTAATTAATCGTTCATCGCTCTCTCTCTCTCTCTCTCTCTATCTCTCTCTCTGTGTCTGTTTTTTTTTTTTTCCACCATTTTCATTGTCATTTTCATTTTCATTTTCATTTTCATTTTCCTATCCTCATTATTCGTTTATTTATTTAATCATTTATTTACTTTACTTTATTTTACTTTATTTTTATTTTTATTTTTATTTTTATTTTATTTTATATTTTATTTATTCGTAATGAGATCATCGTTTGATTATTCGGTTTGTCCTCTTTGGATCCTGCCATTTCATTTTTAGTTTTCAGTTGTTTCGTCACTTTTCCTGTTTTTTGTTTTTTTTTCTTTCTACTTCGTTTTTTTGCAATTTTTTTCCTTTTCTTTTTTCTTTCTCACCTCGCCTCTCGTTATCACGATCGGAGACTCGCTTTGTGTTGTATAATAATCTCAAATTGTCTCATTCTTTGTCTTTTTTCTCTATTTTTTTTTTCCCCTCTTCTTTTCTTTTTTTTTTTTTGGAAACACGATGAAAAACAATAAATGAAAAAGAAAAACGAGTTTTTTTTTGTTTTTTTTTTTTCGGTAAAATTTCGAAATTTTTTCATAACTCTCGTATAAACATTATTACACGTTTATCACGATTTGGCGAGTGGAGAAGACATCCGAACATGAAAAAAGAACCAAAAAAAAAAAACCAAAAATCGAAACAATTTTTTCTTCTTCATTTCTCGTTCTTCACATTATTGTGCCACGTTATTAATAAAATATAGAGAGAGAATATATATATATATCGTTTATAGAATATTTCAAATTTCAAATTTTACCACTGCTGGCCTTCATCCGCGATTTAGTATAATGGAATATGGATCGTCTAATGATAATAATAATATCTAATTCGTTTTCAAATAATTAATTAATCAATCAATCGATCGATCAATTAATTCCGTCTTACTTATTCATTTATTTATTCATTTTATTTATTTATTTATTTATTTATTTATTTATTTATTCATTTATTTATTCATTTATTTATTCATCGATTTTCACAACTTACGCTATACATCGTTGCCTCATTATTATCGCCATCAGTGTACGAACAAAAATGAAAAGAAAGAAAAGAAAAAGAAAAAAAAAAAAACAAGACGAGTTAGCCACTGCAATTATCGACCGCAGTCGAAATATTCGCAGAAAATGCGTTGTCTATTTTTTTTTCTTTTTTTTTCGATTTTTTCTTCGGTTTTTAATTTTTTAGGATTTTTGTGTTTTTTTTTGTTTTTGTATTTTTTTTTCGTGACTGACCTGAGCCTCCATCATCGTTTTATTGGTCTGTGCAGCTCCTGAAGAAAATCTTTTTCATCTTCGACGTCTTCATCTTCATCTCCTTTTTCGTCCTCTTCCTCTTCCTCTTCCTCTTCATCTTTTTCTTTATCTCCTTAATCTCCTTCGTCTTCTTCTTTTTCTTCTTCTTCTTCGTGGAGCGCGCCGTGGCGTTTACATTTGATGACAAAAAGAATCATCAGTATTTGCGAAAAATGTCGAATTTTATATACGGGCGATTTAACGCAAATGTGATACTAGTCGCCATCCAACGTAGAGAGCTACGGTCGTCCATAGCGTCTCTCGTAACGGTGCTGGTATCAGCAAAGAGAGAAAACTCTCCGGGGTTGAATCGCCCACTGACCCGTCCACCGGTAGACTCGTTTTTTCACCTCCTGAAGGGTCCTGGAAAATAGTCAGAAAAAGAAATCGAAATTAGTAATAAATAAACAAGTCATAACTATCCGAAGAACATCCTTTTTCATTTCCATCGGAAAATCTCCCATTTTCTTTCAAACACAAAGATTCCTCGAATTCTATGGCGGCCAGATTTTCGCGGGGTAGAAGAAATAGTAAAGCGTTCAATTTTCTCGCGATCTAAAACTGGAAAAATTTCCCATTTTCTTGGAAAAGTGAAAAATGTCCCATTTTCTTCGGACACAGAGATGGAAAAATGTCCCATTTTCATGGAAAATTCTCTAATTTTTTTGAGACACTTTCTTTGAGCGGAATGTTCAATTTTCTCGCGAACGAAAACTGGAAAAATTTGCGATTTTCTTGGAAAAGTGAAAAATGTCCCATTTTCTTTGGACACAAAGATGGAAAAATGTCCCATCTTCATGGCAAAATTATCGAATTTTTGTCGAGACACTTTTTTGGAACGAAATGTTGCATTTTCTCGCGATAGAAAATTGGAAAAATTTCCCATTTTCTTGGAAAAGTGAAAAATGTCCCATTTTCTTCGGACACAAATATGCAAAAAGGTCCCATTTTCTTGGAAAAATTTTCTAATTTTTTCGAGACGCTTTCTTTGGGCGAAATGTTCAATTTTCCCGCGAAGGAAAACTGGAAAAATGTCCGATTTTCTTGGAAAACTGGAAAACTATCCGATTTTCTTGGAAAATTGGAAACTGTCCCATTTTCCCTGGGCACGAAGATGAAGAAAAGTCCCAGTTTTACTGGAGGAAAAAAATGGAGAAAAGTTTAATTTTCCTGAATGATACAAGACTGGGAAAAGGGCCGATATTCCAAAGGACGAGAAATGGTCGAGCGTTCCGTTTCCTAGGGACAAAAAAATGGAAAAAGGTCCAATTTGCTCGTACCCCATAAATTTCAAAATATCGAATCATTCGTCGAATAATTAAACAGAGTATTTCAATATTCCCTCACTTTCCTAGCACATTTTTCGAATACTATATTTTCTCTTCTGACCCCGTATATTTTCTTCTGAGGGGTTAGTTTCCGATGTCCATTTGACCGTCCTCTTAATCTACGACAGTGAGAGGAATTATAGTGCTCCTGGAAGCAGGGTGGTGGACATTGGCGTGTATAATAAATACAGATGGAAAGAGAGAATGAGCAGAAGAAGAAGAAGAATAAGAAGAACAAGGGGGCCCAATCTCCGGCGGTCATTTTATGACCACCATAATATCTGCTCAGGATTTTCTCATCCCATTCCATATTTTTTTTTTCTTCTTTTTTTTTCTTTCCTCGTCCCTAGCAAACATTCGGGTACGGTCACACCGTTGCGTTGGAGAAAAGATTATCACGGTTTTCGGGATACACGTGGAAATGAACGTCGCATTAACAGAGAATTATGGGACGATGGTTCCCCCGCTACCACCACTTCTTTTCCTTTTCCTTTTACTCTCTTTCTCCCGTTTTATGGGGCAAAAGAAAACCGAGCCGTGAAACTTTCTGTTAATTATTTATATCCTCCCTCTTCATCCTATACGACAAAGAAACGCACACGGAGAGATACGGTAATAACGGCTTCTGTAGCAGACATTTGACCGAATGGCAGAAACGACAAAGAAGGTTTTATGCCGAAGAGAAAACGAAGAGGAAAAAAAGAGAAGGATTATGTCACACACTTTTAACATCGAGAGTAAAGATGTCGTGTCTACAAATTGCAGTAACGCGTACAACGAATGCACTTAACTCGACAAGAAGAGTCGAGCAAACTCTTCCGCACACTGAAACGAAGTCCTGAAGAGTTTGGAGGTTCAGAAAATCCGTTTCACTCTCCTTATCAAATGAGTTCGCTTAAAAAACACATTTCTGGGACTCGTGACCGCGATAAGTAGAAAACGGTTTGAGATGTTGATCTGAAATTTTTACCACATACCGAGGAGATATCTGGGTATGGATTATGCTAAAAGTGTTATTCAGGGAGATAAAACGAATGTTTTTGGTCGACGTTGAAAAACAGACGTATTTCGAAAACCGTGGAACATACGATGCGCTATGAGGCGCTATTTTGTTCGGAAAAGTACAACGCATAAGCGCTCTCAACGGTTTTGAGATCGAACAATTGATTCCGGAGTTACAGCCGATGGAAAATGTCCCATTTTCCTGGTCTTCTTCTTAGTCTTCATCTTCTTCTTCTTCTTTTCTATTGTCACGGAGGAGTTGAAAGAGGGTTCATCTGGTACGGTTAATCGAAAATCTCTTCTTTTAATTTAACACCAGGTTGTCAGAGGAAGAAGAAGAGAGAAGTGAGTCGTCCCCGTCTTCAATTATACCGGTGAATTTAATCCCCGATAATTATCCGCTCTTCGGGATCGAGTTTTATGGATTTTATTCTTCACCCGATCATGAAGAGGAGAAGAATTGGATTCCCCGGGTGTGAAAGAAGGGTGGTGCGGGGCCTTGATCAAAAACTGAGGCAAACAACTGCACGGAAGCAAATAGATAAAAGAAGAAGAAGTGGAAGAAGTGGAAGAAGTGGCGTCTCTGCGATACATATTTGATCAAATGATCACCCTCTTCCTCCCTCTTAGTTACCAGTGAAGGAAGAACTTTGACAAAGTGTGCAGTTGGGTCACAACACTGCCGGGGTCTATTCTGGCCGTTAGGATATTTATTGCACCCCGGGGATCAGGGGTGATAACTAAATTCCCATTTATGACCACAAGTTCACGCCCCGGGTTTCGTTCACATAAACGAAATCTAACAAGTATAACGGACACTGCACACCCTCTCCAAGTCCAACACCGAATAATTGCATCTCGTGCGAAACTCTATGTACTTTATTCCGATCCATTTTGGGTGACTGGACACGGAGATGGGTTCGAATAACGTCCATATTCAACGGTTCGGAAGATATTTTGATTCGTGTGTCTCAAAAACCGTTTTTTATCAGCTCAAATCGTTCTTCAACGTAGCATAATGCTCTGGGTACTCGATTTCGATAGATTTCATACGACTAAGTACGAAAATGGATTCAAAAAAGGTCCATCCCGAAGATGTTCGAGGATATTTTGATTCTTGTGTCTCAAAACCCGTTTTTATGATCCTACATTACTTTTGGATCAAGGATAGGACTCATTATACTCGATTTCGCTAGATTTCGTGTCTCCGGAGTCGAAAGTGGGTCCAAAAATGTTCAATTTTCAAGAATTTCGAAGATACAAAAATTCCCGTATCAAAAAAACAGTTCCAAATGATCTCACCTTATTCTTCGAGGCGTGAAAATCGTCCGCAATATTCCTGAGGTTGGCTCCAACACAAGCCCACTCGTCCTCGTCGTTCGAATTATTGTTCATCGAGTTGTAGCTGGTGCTTGGTTGTTCCTTTTTTAATGCCGAATTTTCGGAAACGCGACGTCGTTTTCGCGGACGAGCTCGCGGGCTCGGGATTGGATTCGGGGGGTTGAATTCGGGGAATTGGAAGGCCACGTCCCTCGTTGGGCTACTCGGAGCCGATGCTGTCACCTGGGGCATTGGAGGTGGCAGTTGCTCTATCGCCGACGAAACCAGGTCTGGCAGAGGCAGACGGGACAGGTCCGAATCCACCAATACAATCGGATGATCACGGGGTCCTGGGACGTCTCCTGACCGCCGGTGAACCCGGTCTGAAATCATAACCAAAATTCGAAATTGTTTAAGGACAGAAAATAAGATATCTCGAATAATTTGGGGCTGAATTTTGCTTCCATTTCATTGAAATTCGTCAATCGAAAGTTTTTGAGGTTAAGGATATCGATTCTGATATTCGAATCACGATATTCAAAATGGCGGATCCAAAATGGCGGTTGGGTTGAGCAAGATTTCGTTCTATTCGGATGAAATTTGATATCCAGGGTTTTTTCGGATCACTGATTTCAGATCTTATCTTGATTTTTGCAAATTCAAAATGGCGGACGACTCGAACAAAATTTCGTCTAATTCGAATAAAATTTATAACCTAGGGGTTTTAGGGGTCGCTGAATCCGAATCTGACATCCAAATTACAAAATTCAAGATGGCGGCTAGCGGTTTGAGAAAAAAAAATGAAATCTTGTGAAATTCCAGAATACTTGTAATCATTACCATCATTACTGGTCTTTTTGTATCTAGCTTTCGTTTTTGGCTCTTCGTCAGTATATATTTACGAATAATTATGTACATATCTTCCGACTAGTCTCTCCGTACACATTATCCCAAGTATAGAACATACGTACGATAAATTCTTCCTATACTACATAATCATACGCGCATCTGACAATCTAAACCCTACATAGATACAGATATGTATATACATACTATGTATAGCGTATATGCAGTTATAAATGCATCCTTGACATTTATCGAGCTAGAGCGGGTATATGTCGAAGATATTGCACATAGCGTATTGTTGCGTCTTTCACTAATGATTGTGCAATAAATATAACGTACTATATATCCATACACATATGCACATACCTACATATATATATATATATATATACTTTTTCATTCATTTCGCGATATGAAATCACGTAAATAATTATTCTAAAAATGTTTCATATACAAAGAAAGAAAAAAAAAAGAAAAAAATGTATGAACACATAGAACAAAGAAAATTGACGAAGTTTGTGATATTTGGAAGTAAATATGTGGAGAAAATCGTACATAGGTGAAAAAATTGTATATATTCTGGATAATGATTAAATAACGCAAAAACAGACACGTGGTATACTGTATAGAATCGATTAAAAAATTCTCCCTGTATGTGTATATACACATATATACGTAATGGGGTATTGTGTGGTAACGTGAATGCGTTAACCGTTGCAATAATCGGACGTTATACTACCTACGTGTTATATACGTACACATGTGTGTGTAGTGAGTAAGGAGTAAAAATGAGGGCGGTAAGGGGGGGATGGGGGAGGGAGGGAAATCGGAGAAAAGATTAAAGAGTAAAAAGAGTTGAAAGAAAAAGAAATAAAAAAGTAGTAGGGGGAAAGAGGAAGGAGTGCATATGTCTAATGTGCGGTAAGTATTCTGCGTGTATTATAGGTAAATACATACATACGTGTATATATGTATGTGCATGCAGCAAACTGCACAAAGAACAAACTTCAAGGCCATTTCGAGGGATATGGATGTAACGAATACGTGCATGCACCTCGTGTGTGTACGTATAGATGTATATCCATCCACCTGTATACGCAATTCGCAAAATATATCTGTACCCATGTGATAAAAATGTATACAGATATATAGTGAAGTGTATTGCGAAAAAAAAGCTGGAGCTAACTCTCTGCTTCTATATATCATTATAGTCTATACTGCACAATGTTATTGTCGTAAAGTTGAGTGAACAGCTGCTTTCGATATATAAATATATGTGTATGTATGTGTAAGCATACGTTGAGTGAACTAAAACAAATATTCTGATGCAATATATACATAAATATGTGTATATAATAGGGTGCTCTTGTTTTGGGACTATTTTTTTTTTTTTTTCGCTACCTAAAAACAAAATTCCCTCAAAATATAAGCCCTTAATATTAATATTAAGCACTCTCCCAGAACGTGAAATGACTTCTCATTTAAATTACGTGGAAATTAAAGTTGTTTTTTTTTTTTCAAAATTCTATAAATCGGTGGCATTTCATGCTATTATATCGCCCAAACTTGCAAATTACTCGGCATTAAGCGCTCTACAAAAGTGCCCATCGCGACTCAACTGTAACTCACACCGGTGAGGCAGTACAAGTCACTAAAGTCAAATTTTGTAGAAATTTCTTGTATTTTTGTTGTTATTTTATTAATGGCTTTACCTACAGGAAAAATGTTAATAGGACATTTGCAGGAAATTTAATTTTCAACAAAAAAGTCCTCTGAACCAAATCCCTAAGATCGATATTTCTCGAGATATTGAGCTTTTACTTCTTTGTAACATGAAATTTTTATGAATTATTGAGTCAAATTTAAAAAAATATTGATTTTCTATTCCTTATTACAAAATCTTTTAATAGTTATCTATTTTTCAAGCTGCGAATAAAGAAAAAGATTATAATATTTTGTGTGAATACGGTTTTTATTATATATTTAATTAATACTTAATTTAATGAAAATTTGAACGAATAACAAATATGTTGATTATCAATGAGTGCTGAGTAATTTGCAATTTTGGGCGATATAATAGCATAAAATGCCACCGAGTTATAGAATTTTGAAAAAAAATAATTTCAATTTCCATGTAATTTAAATGAGAAATCATTTCACGTTCTGGGAGGGTACTCAATATTAATATTGAGGGCTTATATTTTGAGGGAATTTCGTTTTTAGCATTTTCAACAAAATTTCAGGCCGCGAGCGAAAAAAAAAAGAATAGTCCCAAAAAAAAAGCACCCTAATCTATATATTTATATAACATGTAATGCAATGAGAGAAAATGATGTACAGGATGGATAGATGGATAGAAGATTAGAGAATATAGGAAATAATTCGGGAGGTTGAAAATTTTGCAGAGAAATTTGGAATATTTTTGTCGAGTAAGGAAACAAACGAACGAGAATAAAAAAAAAAGAAAAAATCTTGGATCATTCGGTTGTCGGTCGAGGAAGAGAGAGAAAAGAGGTAGAGAGAGAGAAAGAGAGAGAAAAGGAAATAAAGAAAGAGACGAGAGAGGGTCATGGTCGGGCAATGTCTACCACCAGTGGTTCGCTTACGCCCACACGACTGAACCAATAGCATATATGTGTATATATATATACTATATATTGTATTGTATTATATTGTATCACGTTATGTTACGTTTTATTAGATTTCCTTTTTTTTTTACACATATTGCATGATTTTCGCATTTGAATAAGCGATTTTCGACAATCTGATACGATTTGCGTATATATGTTTTATACAATATATTGCGTGTTTATGTATGTACATATTGAATGAAATAAAATTGAGAGTATGGAAAGAAGGACGATTTTTTAAATCGCGATTCAAAACCGTGAAACTACGAGATATTTGAAAAAGGGAAGAAAAATGTATTTACAAAAAAGTCAAAAAGAAGGATGTTATATATATGTATATATTAGACTGGTCGTTAGAAAATTACATTTTTTCCGACGCTGCCTAAAAAGCTTCCTTTTGATTTTTTGATTTTTTTTGAATTAAAAACAACACGTGCCGATAGTCGATCTAAGTTCATTTTTTGGTAAAATCATGTTTTTTTTTTGGAAAAACATTACAGAAGTGAAAGTATAAAAAATACCAAAGAAAGTTTACTCGAGCCTCAAAATTAATAAATCTGCTTATGAAAAATAATTTCGTACTAATTTAGTTTTAAAATAAAATTATTGATTTGAATATCCTTTATTTTTTATTAACTAGACAACATGAAATGAAAAAAATTTCGAAATCTTATTCATTTGAAATCCAAAATTGTTTATATTTCAGGAAAAATACTATTTGTGATAAGAACTTCCCGAAAAATATGATTTTACCAAAAAATGAACTTAGATCGTCTTGCGGCACGTGCTGTTTTCAATAAAAAAAGAAAAAAAAAATTTACCTCGCGTTTTTTCATCAAAAGGAAGCTTTTGTCTAATATATTATACTGAAAAATTTGAATATTATGCGTTGAAATGAAATTTTGACATTTTCGCGTGATCGTATGCATTTGTGTATCGATAACGTAATACCCACGTATCATGAGTATAAACGTATTGCGTGAAAAGATGAAACATTTCTCTTCAAACTTATCCTTGCAATTACATTATACGTATATATTATACATTTTTTTGATTTTTTTTCTATCTCGTTTTTTTTTCTTGTCTCAAGTCTGAATCACGTCGATCGGTGGGATATAATTATTTGTCATTCATCATCGTCCGCGGGTACAGAATTACATTAATTATAATTAGGCGCGATTCGATCGCTCGACGATTAACGTATGCGAGATCAGTTCTCGATTCGTCGTTGAATTTCAATCACCCGACGGATATAAGAGCGAAAAAACAAAAAAATAATAAAAAGGAATCGAATAACGACGAGAAGAAATGATTCGCGATTTTCCGAGAGCGTCTTTCAACGCTTTTTCGTTCTCCAGCCTCGATATCGAGATCACGAGACTGTCTCTCGAAATCCGAGAGAGGGACGTGAAAGAAAAAAAGAAAAAGAAAAAGAAAAACTCTCCACGACGTTCGGATCTCTTCGATTTCCGATCGATTCTTCTTCTTCTTCTTTTCCTTCTTTTCCACAAAATCCGAAAAAAATTCACTCGCGAAAGGAAAGGAGAAACATAAGAAAAAAAAAACAGAAAAAGCGAACAAACGAACGACTCGACGAAAAATTGAAGGAAAGACGAGGGTCGAAGGTTCGAAGTTTTTATAGAAAAAAAAAAAAAAAAAAAAAAAAAAAACAAGAATAAAAGAACAGAGAAGAAAGGGAAAGAAACAAACTCACGATTTTGCGCCGGGTATTGGTAGCTCCTTGTTCTTATGACCTGTTGCAGGATCCCATAAACGTCGAGTAGAAGACCGTGTAGTCGTCGCTCCTGAGCCTCGGCTTCGTCTTCGGTGGGTAGAGCGAACGGTATTGCCATTTTTAGTTTTTGAATTTTTAAAATTTATTTTTTATATATATTATTATTCGTCAACAATATAAATGTGATACAATAATTTTATCCCTTCTGTTTTATTTTTTTGTTTATTTTCTATTTTATTTTTTCGTTGTTGCAATATTATCGTTATTCTCTTCCCTTTTCACACTTTTACTTGTCCAATTTTCGATCCTCTTTTTTGCCTTTTGTTCTTTTGTATCGAAAAAAGGATCGAAAACAAAAAACGAAGAACGAGAAAATATCGTTATTGTATATTTACTTTAATTCGTTTTCTTTTTTCTTTTCACACTTTCGATTATCAAATTGTTTATATAATTATCGAAATATTGTGTTTATAAAACGAGCGAAGGACGAACGGCGGGAAATTTTACAACGGACAAAAACTTTTCCTCGCGCTTTATTCTCCTCCCAATTATTGCTTCTCTTTATTATTATTATTATTATTATTCTCTCGTTCTTATTCTCTCCGCCCACCGTATAGTATACGAGTGGCTCTCCCGCGCCACGCACAACGTACTCGTCGCCGCACGTGTTTTACCCTCTCTCGCAGTCAGAGTATTACGAATACGGATATAATGCCAAAAATGAAAATGGGCCGATCCGACTCATTCGTTCGGTTTATTTGCGTTACTTATCGTTCGGAAACACTTTATTCTTACATGCGAGAGATTCGAGTTAGTCACTTTTCGTATAGTTTATTATTATCTCTCTCTGCCTCTCTTTGTCTCTTTTCTTGTTTATCAATTTAATTATTATCACTCAACAGTTTCGTTTTTTTTCTCTAATCTATCGATCTGCGTTTAGATCTCGCGCTACAGCACGGCGGGTCTTCGAACGGAGTTCCTCTGTCCATAACCGTTAGAAGAAAAATCAAAAAGTAACTAAAATTCGATAACTTTTGAAGAATTTTAGTCGCTCCCGTTAAGTTTTTTCTTATCACTGGATCGAGAAACGGTTGAACAGAGTTCGATCTCTTCACTTGCGATGATTTTTCAACCCGAACCAAACACCGATTTAAAAAAACGAAAGTAGTTTATCTCGTGTTTTGTTTAGCTTTCGAAAAAATTGTTTTCAGGGATTTCGATCGGTTATTAATTTATCCTCACGTATATTAATCGTGTTTCTCTTTTCTTTTTGTTTTTGTTTTTTTTTTTTTACATCAGCCACTGCAGGTTTAAGTTTCGATAAACAAAAACAAAAAACCATGAAAGAGGAGTAGAAAAAAAAAGAACAGAATTGATTTTATAACCGCAACAGATCAGCCAATCAATCGATGGATCGACGAACGATTGTCTCGATCTCTTTGCAATAAAGTCTTGACGTCGATTACGATCTTCTTCGTACGATCGAGAAAGAAGAAGAAAAAAAAAAGAACCGAAACTACGAAACTTTTTGAATTGTGGTAAGTTTCGAAAAAATCGTAAATGTCTTCTCAATTCAATTGAACAAAATGAAAATTGAATTGAAATTTGTATTCGTATAAAAAATCACGACAACAACTATTCTCTCCTCGAGGACGTTTCTCGTTTCTCGTTCGAACAACTATCCTCCTCGAGGTCTTCTGTGGTAATGATTTTAGGGAACGACTGCAGTTCGCCTCCTCCGCTCTAGCTAGTAGAGTATCACAGCTCACGCGCTTTTGGACTCAACGCGGCAGGCACCCCAGCGGCAGCAGCAAGCAGGAGCAGCACACGAGTTAGTATATCGTCGAGGTATTATGGTACGTCGAGACTGCCAGCGGCGCGTGGTGGGGATGTTGAAAACAGAGAGACCGGAGAGAGAAGGGGATAGAGTGGGAGCGAGAGAGAGCGAGGCGTACGTAAAGTGGCGTTGGCTGTGGCTGTGCCGCTCGGTAGGAGTGGGGCGCGCGAGCTAAACCGATCTGCGCGCGCAGGTGTTTCTCCCCACTCTCTCGTAACGTCTCCCACTACCCGAGCCCCGCGGAGGCACCGACGCATGTCTCCAGAGCCGAGAACGGCGGGTTGCTGCCGTTGCTGAACGGCTAGCGTTGCACCGTGCACGTTTTCTCCGTTGTTATAGCGGAGAGACGGTAGTAGAGAGTGAAACGGAGCTCTCTGGCTGTTTAAAACTGTACGAGGCAGCGGACCAGCGGAGTTTAAAGACTGGCCGTAGCCGTTTCTCTCTCCGATTCTATCTTTCTTTCTCTCTTCGAACCGCTTGTTAAATACGGTGCACGTGTGTCCGCCGAGTTTCTTTCTTTTTCCATTTTTCTTTTCTTCTCATTGCTCTTTCTTTTTCTTTTTCTTTATCTCGCTCACGCCGTTTCGCCGTTTCACCTCCTCTCGTATTTTCTCTTCTGTCCCCCCCAGCCCCGAACACAAGTGTGTTCCTTTTCTCCCCCCGTTTTTCTCCCTCCTCTTAATTCGATCGTGGACCTCGACGAGTCGTCGCTGTCCACTCGGTCTCTCTCCATCCCTCTCATTCTTCGACTCCATATTCTATCCTTTTCTTATTAATAGATAGATGTAGTATGCATGTACAGCGAGAGAGTCGCGCGACGCGACGCGACGCCTCGTGCTCTTCTCCCGCTCTTCAACTCCCACTCCCTTCTTTCTCTCTCTTTATCTCTCTCGCTCGCCGTTGCACACTGATAAAAACGGGTTTACAGTACATACAGAGAGAAGAAATAGGAGAGGAGGGAGAGACAGGGGGGGTTCTACTTTAACTTACCTCCGTACGCAGAGCGCGTTGGGATTTACCTATAGCTAGGCGAGCGTCGAGAGGCTGGTTGAGGCCTCTCTTTCTCTTTCTCGCAGATAAAGAATAGTCGCCGAGGACTTATTAGATGTATGCGTAGCTCGGGTTCGAGAGAGAGATAGAACGGCGAGGGAGGGTTTGATTCTCATGCGGTTTTCGGCCAAAACTTGACTCCCACTTTCTTTCTCTTTCTTTTTCTCTCTCTCCGTCAAGTCAACGCGCCCTGTACAATACATAGAGTAGATTTATATGTATTATAGGATACTGATTCAATATTAAGTATTATATTTGTTATGTGCATTATGCTGAAAATCGTACAATTTCATCATTCGTTGTGCGTCAATTTTTTCGTTCTCGCGTCGTTCGATCGTTTCTCGTGATTTTTTCATTCTGTTTTTGATATCGCAGCGCTGTGTTGATACAAATTAAAAATATACGTGTGTGTGTGATTAAAATTTGAAAAATATTTGCCTTCGTCGGGAAAAAGAAAAAAAAAATTGATCAATTTTTCACACGATAATAGACGGACAGAGAGAGATGGAAAGAAAAAGGAAACTGTATTGTTGACCGGCGTTTTTCTCTCTCTTTGTTTTTCCACTTCGATCGTTTTTTGTTTTGCAGTTTATAACGTTCCCGAGAAAAGTGACGACACGGAATCAAACCTAGCTGTAACACGATATATCTTGATACAGTGTTTTTCTTTTTTTTTTCTTCATTCTATTTTATTTTTTTATTTCATTATTCATACACACGTATTATATCTATACTCCTCTTTGTACGCAGAGAGGGGGACTGGTAGCGGGAAAGAGGATTTCTGATAAATTGATACGATGATCGCCTTTTGCGGTCTTATATCCTTTCGTTATCTAATTTCGACGAACGATATGGTATTGGTATGATACACACATATAAGGATGTAATATGCATCAGCTACTTGTTGAAAGAAAAAAAAGGATCAACAAAAATATATTTTCTACCCGTTGGAAAAATAACAATGACAATAACGGTCAACAAAAATCATATTGGATTATATATTGATAATAATAATAAGTCGAATGGCAAAAAACCACAACATCAATAATTTTCAAAATCCTGATACGTGTGTATTTGAAAAAGAGAAGAAAAATAACTGTTTTTTCATAATATATTTTCCAATAACAAATAAATTTAAAAAAATTAAAACGTTTATTGCTGTTGCTATTATTATCCTTTCTATATCGCATTATAAAAATATTTGTACAGTACATACATACATACATATGTTATTAGGTATTCTAGGAAGATAAAATTGCGGGTGGTTTTTGTTATCGCTGTTTTTTCTTTTTCCTTCCTTTTTTTTTTCTTTCTCGCATATTATGTATACGCATATATACGTATACAGTGTAGTATTATAACAACGAAATAAATAGCGCGCCACACTTCACACCTTATCAACAGTTATACTATATATACATGATTCATCATTAGCGATGCGCATTAGACATTTATTATCATTGTTATTAATGTTGTTATTATTATTATTATGGTGCGTTCGAAGGTTATTTTAGATCGAATCACTTCTGTATGGTATACCGGTGATTCTGTTCTAACTGTTACGTTTTTGATTAAACATTTTTTGGTTCCATAATGAAACTTTTTTAGTTTTATAACGCATATTATTACTCTATTTTATCGTAAAAATGAAAGTCCGAGAGGATTTCGCTGCGACTTCAAAATATCGGGGATGAGAATCAAATTTCAAATTTTCCGTGCCACGGTACCGACTCGTTCGTCCACGGTACTGACATAAAATAAATTCGGTAGACATTCTTCGGAAAAATTATTACGAATTGTGTTATAATTTATTTACGAATTGTATCATAACATTAATCAGATTTACGGATTAATTAGTTCGGATCATTTATTGCGACAAAGAAAATAACGAATTCGTAGGTAAATTCTAGAAATGGACGCGACACGGTACCGACATTTGAGTGATTTAAACCGTAAGTTTCCTCCGGACTGCAAGTTATATTATATAAACATATAAACATATAATTCAATGAACATTATTAACGGTTAGAACGGAATCACCGATATACTGCCCACATACATACGTTATATAGAACCGGAAAACGGTGTAAAAGCGATCGAAGTTGTTTAAAAAAATGTAGAATGAGTAAGTGAATAGCTGAATTTTTGAAAAAAATAAAAAATAAAGAAAAATAACGAGCCTCATTCAAATGAAAAAAAACGTGCCGATAATTGGTACGTCAATGTGTAGAAATTTTACGACAAAATAGAAAGTAAAAAAAAAAAATCGGTTTTACAGATTTAGAGGCAACGTAGACGAGGACGACGACGACGAGGAGGAGAATCGCGGGTAGATTAGTCAGAGGAGTAGTTGTTCCGTGCAGAGATATCTTATAAATGACTCACCGCAAAGACTAGGCATTTTTTTAATTTTATTTTATTTTTTTTTCTCGTTCCTACAAATTTTATTTGCTTTCGCCGTTAACGGTGAATTTTTTTACAGTAACCTGTACCGAGAAATCGGAAAGACGAGTGGAGAAGCGAACGAAAGAATTGCGAATGTACACGCGTTCGTATCATTTTTTCTTTACGGCTCCGACGCGAAAATTCGTTCGAAATTCGAGACCGGAAAGAAATACTCGATGGAAAACGCGTTTTCGTATTTCTTGTGTTTTTTTTCTCTCTCGTCTTCGTCAAATTCGACGAATTCGAAGAATAATTTCTAATGGTCGGATCTCACGGGGAATTTCCCTCGGTACTTCGAGTCCGACCAATCGAGTCACGAGCGTTCGAAGTGGCGTTAATTTTTTTTTTTTTTTTTTACATTTCCGTTTTCGAAAAAAATCTTTTCCCAATCATACACACCGCTGATCCGCTCGTGACGTATGAATCGAGAACATCGCGTGTACGTAGCACGTACACACATATATCTCGATATTTTGTACGTAACGCAGCGGGGCCGGATGTCCAGATGACCGCAAAGATGACGGCGAGAAAAAAGCGAAATGCGTCGCGCGCCAGTTTACACCGTTTCCCAGATAACCTTATTGTTTTTATTTATCCGAGGTTTTTTTTTTTTCTTTTTTTTTCCCGCTCTCCCGTTTCCCACCGGACAGGGAAAAACTACTTTTTTCATTGATCGGATTCATTCGTTTGATTTCTTCTTCATTTTTTTTGTTTTTTTCTCTCGCAACGTCTCCTTTTTTCGTCGTATCGCTGTGTACAATAAAAAAAAAAAAACATCGTAATTATAATTCTCGTTGGTTTTCCTCCTTCTTTCCGGAGTTTTTTTTTTTCTTCTTCTTCTTTCTCGCTTTCGCCCCACCTTTTTTTCGTTTTCCACTTCTTCCTTTTTTTTTTGGTTTCTCTCTCCTTCCAGTCCTACACGTGTCACTCAACATACACACCTAATACATGTATACGTATATATGTGCGTATACGTACACAGGTATACTTGACACGTAAAAGAAAAGATGAGAAAAGAAAAATAAGAACTACGAAACCTGACGAAAAACCAAAACCGCTCGAGTAGCCTGCTTTTTTGACCCCAAAATAAAAAGAAAAAAAAGAAAAAAAATCCAACTGACCGTAGTTCAGAAATACGATCCTAATATACATATATATGTACACAGTATACACGGAGTCAAAAATCTCGTCACTCGTGTTTTTTTTTTGGAAAAATCCCCACGAGCCAATTCCCCGGACGTATTCGCAATTTTATTAATGCCCAAAAAAAGCGGAGAAAAAATGAAAAATAAAAAAATACATATTCAAAATTGTCCGTTCATTTTGTTTCAATTTTTTTTCTCTCGCGACTCTCCTACTCGTCCGTCGTTCTCAAAAGTTTTTGCCAAATCGCAACAACATCTGCAGGTCTGACCCGACCCGGGCTCTTGCCTGGCAGGGATTGACGTTTGCCACGTATACATATATATATATTAGGGTGCTTTTTTTTTTGGGACTATTTTTTGTTCGCTCCCGGCCTGAAATTTTGTTGGAAATGCTAAAAAAGAAATTCCCTCAAAATATGAGCCCTTAATATTAATATTAAGTACTCTCCCAGAACGTGAAATGATTTCTCATTTAAATTACATGGAAATTGAAATTTTTTTTTTTCAAAATGCTATAACTCGGTTGCATTTTATGCTATTATATCGCCCAAACTTGCAAATTACTCAGCATTAAGCGCTCTAGAAAAGTGCCCGTTGCGACTTAACTGTAACTCACACCGGTGAGGCAGTACAGGTCACTAAAGTCAAATTTTGTAGGAATTTCTTGTATTTTTGTTCTTATTTTATTAATGGCTTAACCTACAGTAAAAATGTTACGAGGACATTTGCAGGAAATTTAATTTTCCACAAAGAAAGTCCTTTGAACCAAATCCCTAAGATCGATATTTCTCGAGATATTGAGCTTTTACTTTTTTGTAACACGAAATTTTAACGAATTATTGAGTCAAATTTAAAAAAATATTGATTTTCTATTCCTTATTACAGAATCTTTTAATAGTTATCTATTTTTCAAGCTGCGAATAAAGAAAAAGATTATAATATTTTGCGTGAACACGGTTTTTATTATATATTTAATTAAAACTTAATTTAATGAAAATTTGAACGAATAACAAATATGTTAATTATCAATTAATGCTGAGTAATTTGCAATCTTGGGCGATATAATAGCATAAAATGCCACCGAGTTATAGCATTTTGAAAAAAAAAAATTCAATTTCCATGTAATTTAAATGAGAAATCATTTCACGTTCTGGGAGAGTACTCAATATCAATATTAAGGGCTTATATTTTGAGGGAATTTCTCTTTTAGCATTTCCAACAAAATTTCCAACAAAATTTCCAACAAAATTTCCAAAAAAAAAATAGTCGGAAAAAAAAGCACCCTAATTGTATATATACATATACATATGATATATATGTACCGAAGTATTTCGTGAAAAGAACTGCGCCACCATAATAAACACCGTTCGGATGGTCGACAGGTCAAAAACTAGACCCTAACTCGGTTTATCTTCTTTTTTCTTTTTTTTTTTTTTTTTTTCTGGAATCACCCCTCGGTTTTGGGTTCGGGATAACAAAAGCGAGGCTCCGGGGTTCCTTGGGTCCCCGTGTATACCTACGACTGGGTTACACACACCTATAAACGGTTCGGGTATACGTGTAAATAATTCTCGGAAGTTTAGACGATTTTCTAAGATATTGGGACCCCGTAGCCGGAAAAAAAAAGTCCGTACCTTGAAAAATGCCCGTATGTTTTTTTTTCCCCGTAAGAGAAGACGAGAAAAAAAAAAAAAACAAAACGCGAAAGAAAAAAATAGAAGAAACAAACAAAATACCACCGAATCGTCGAAAAGGGAACGGAGCCTCTTTACTCGTAGCTTTTTAATCGCAATCTCGAGATGTTTGAAATCCGTGCGAAAAATTCGAAAAAACAAAACAAAAAAAAACAAAAAATTAACGAAATAAAAAACATCGTCCTGGGGCCGCGAAAATAAAAATCGTTCGGATCATCTGAAGGAAAAGCGAAGGTGCAAGTTCTATGCCCCACGAACCGCCGAGATGGGAAGAAATCTGATGATTCGAACGATGCTTTACACCCCAATTTTGCGCCCGAAAAATCGCCGCGTCTCAATCAGATTCTACGTTGCAAAAGATTCGAATTCCGTTAACGATTTCTGATCGAAAAAATTCGTGCGATGCACATTTCCGAAGAATCGTCTCTTCGATTCACATTCGAATTTTTAAGATTCTGAAAAAAAAGAAAAAACAAAAAAAAAACAGTTCTTAATTTTCAATCGATTGTAGATTTTTCAAACGTTTCGAGAACGATTCGATTCCCGGCTGTCTTTCGAGTCTAAATCCCAATTTTTCGAATTACTTACCTAAATATCCTTTTTTTTTTAAATATTCTTTGCAAAAAAAAAACTTTTGCCGATTCTTTGATATCGATTTTCATTTTCGAACCGTTTCGTGATTTCCTCGATCTTCTATTCTCTGTTTCGCATTGTACTTTTTCTTTTTTCTATTTTATCTTCTCTTCTCTTCCCTTTTTTTCTTTTCTTTTCTTTTCCGTTTCTGTTTCTCGAGAAGGAGGTAATTAGTGTCGGTTCGCGTAAGACGGCGACAGTAAGACGCGTGTCGATGCTATGGGGGCGCCGTTGCAGTTCCTTACGGCGCGACGATCGTCTGGATTCACATTAGTATAGTAGACGACCGCGGGGAGGGGGTTAAAGACAGAGAGAAATATTCGAAGAATAATCGTCGAACCCTGCGGCCACCGCGTGAGAACTTGTTTCTTTTTTTTTTTCTTTTCTTTGCCGATCGTTCGATTCGCTTTCCTGCAACTCCGTTTTCTCAAAAAACAAAAAAAAAAAACAACAGAAAATCACTCTCCAACGTCGATCGAAAAATATTTCGTTAATTATTGTCGAATGTTTCGTAAAAAAAAAAAAAAAACAGAAAGCGAAATAAAATCGTAAAAAAAAAAATTGATTTCGCACGGTCGTTTCGTCGCTCTTAGGTACCGAGGAAAATATATCGGCTAGCGATCGGCGAGGATATAGACGAGGGAGGAAGAGAGGGAGAAAAAAATGAATAAATAAAAATAAATCGAAACCTGTTCCTTTTCTCTTAATTTTTGTTTTTTCCCTTTCTTTCTTTTTCTTTCTTTCGTTCTATTTTTTTTTCGCAGACGATCGGACGAGTGACTCTCACACGCCGATTCAAGGGCCCGAGTGAGTCACTCGACTCGACTCGACTCGACTGACTGACTCGGTATCGTCAGACTGGCGCGGAGGCCCCTAGGTATAGCCGGGCGCCTAGCCCGAGGCCCAATTTATTTTATTTTCTATGCCCAGACTAGCTAACCTTGTTAGACCTCGCGTACACCTTGCACCACGGTGCTAATCGCCGCGTACGTAGATACGTATATAGGTGCGACGTGTACGGCTCTTAAATTAACTCGAAGCCACGGACAACACGTGCCGCGCGCGAAAAAAAAGAAAAAAAGAAAAAAAAACGAACAAAAAAAGAAATACAAGAAAAACGAAGTTGTGTTTCTTTTTTTTGGTTTGTTTTCCTTCTTCTCTTTTCTCGCGGACTTTCCTTCATTCGCGGCAAAAATAAAAAAAAAACAAACAAATCGTGACCGGGGAGCGTCCTCTTCCCTCTTTTTCTTTTTGGTTTTATGGTTTTATCGGAAACGAACGAAAATTCTGGCTTTCTGTTTTTTTTTCGAATTGAATTTTTTTTTTTTCTTCATCTCCCTCGGGAATGCAGCATTGCGATCGATTTTTTTCTTTTTTCGGACCGACGCGGTGACGACGATGATATTCGATTTTGTGATCGTCGAAACGAAATCGAAACGGGATTTTCTTTTTTTTTTCGGATTATCGTTTCAACAGGAGGGAAATTTATCGGGGGAAAGGACGTGAAAATTCACAGCCGGTGGAAGAAAAATCGAGAGAAGGATCGACGAGGTGAGTTTCTTTTGTTTTTTTTGCTAAATCTTTTCTTTTTGTTTTTTCTTTTTTTTTTCCCCAACCCACGGGCGGATTCGACAAAATGTCGAATCGTCGCTTCTACCCTTGCCCGACGTATGTATGTATGTATGTGTATATAAATGAAACAAAATGAAACGGAAATGAGACGAGATGAGATGAAATGAGATGGATTCGGGATATTTTTCGACTATTAATATCAATATGACAGTTTGACTAATGACAGGCGATAGCTACAGTATACATGGATAACTATGTACAAAATTTATATATATGTATGTATTCGTCGATGCGCGACGCAGGCGCCAACATTACGAGATTAAAACCCCGGTGGAAAATGAAAAAAAAACAAGAAAGAAAAAAAAAAAAAATTTGAAAAATGACAAAAAAAGGAAAAGACGGTCCTTCAACTGTCAACGTAATATGATTATCTCTCCTATTCCGGCTATCATTTGTTTTATTTAAATTTTCCTCCTCGACCCCCTCGCCCCACCCTTCCGCGATCTTTTCTCCCTCTGACTTCGAGAAAGGGAGACGAACGACAGGCACGGGTTTTTCTACCGTATATATATACCTATCTACGTGTACATAATTTGACAGAGTGGAATGAAAGACAAAAGAGAGAGGGGAGAGAAAAAGGTCGAAGAAAATAGAAAAAAAAATAAAGAAAACGAAACAAGTGGAGAAAATCGACACCCCGATTTTTCTTTTCCCTGTCTTTATTTTATTTTTTTATTTTTTTCTTGGTTTCGTTTTTTGTCTATCTGTTTTCTTTTTTTCCCCAGGGGTCGGGAGGAGATCGTTTCAAATCGATGTAATCATCGCTGCGAGAATATATTCAAACACGTTCGAGAGGTGGCGAATTTTTTATTATTATTTTATTTTATTTTTATTTTTATTTTTATTTTTTGACGTATCAACAACGACGAGACACGAAGATAGCTCGGAAAAGAAAGGATCGAAGACGCGTGATCGGGGACGAGCACAGGTGTGTCAGGTCTGATTCGTGTCGAACGATTATCGCAATCGTTTGTAATTATTTTTCGATTTAATTTTTTTTTCGTTTTTTTTCGATTTAATTTTTTTGTTTCGTTTTGTTTTCGACAGACGATAAGAATCGCCCGTCGTCGATAAAACAAAACCGTACAGTTTAAACTCTCATCAACTGACCACCGCCCCCTGTCCCCTTCCCGCAGCTGTATCATAGCGATAAGTGATCAGATAATGTGTATACCGAACATCATACGTGGTATAGATATAGATATGCATGAAAAATAATCAAAAACACACGAAAAGTACGAAAATAGAGACGGTGAGTGAGAAAAAAAAAACGAAAAAAAAAGAAAAATATTGATACATTAATACAACTAATCGACGGCAAGTGTTTCTTTCTTGAATTTTTCCCAGGTATACCGTTGTGTGTATAGATCAGTTTTAGATACGCTAATATCCCTGTTTTATTTTAATTTCTTCTTTTTTTTTTTTTCTTCTACCGGATCGCCGCGATTCTTTGTCAATTTTTTCCATCGTTTTACGTATCGTCGTAGAAAAAAAAAAGAAAAAAAACAATATCGTAGATCGAAATTTGAAAGGAGAGAGAGAGAGGAGAAAGACGAAAGAAAAAAAAATATCGGAAGTCAAAAATCGATCGAGATGGCGAGAACGTATTTTTGTGATTTTTTTTTCGATTAATAAACTAGCCAAGATTTATGGTATACACGTTTGTAAATTTTTTCAGCGAAAGGGTGGGAAGAATCTGAGCTCTTCCGTTCTTTGTGTATTTCTTCGTTGGAGATAGAGGCACAGAGCGATGAGGAGAGGGGAGAGATGGATCTGACGGGGGGAAAAGCAATTAAAATTAGCCCTGTTAATTATACGTAGGATAATAAAAAATATATATAAGGAGAGGAAGTGGTGTTTTAGAGGGAAATAGCTGCGAAAATTTGGCACATCTATGTGTACATACACATACATGTAAACCTCTGAGTATGTGGCACACGTAGAAATATGCATGAGATACGGAAACGAAATAAATGCATAGATATGGCCCAGTCCATATGGATTCACCGATGATTTTTGGCCACCACTTTCGATTCATTTGTAACTTTGGTATATCAATTTTCATGCGATTTCATGAGACACGTGTTTCGGCGTTTTGGCGAAAAACGAGGTTTTACCTCTGCTGGGCCATTTTGAAATTTTCATGAAAATAGAACTTTTCCAAGAATAAAAAATCCGTGTTTTTTTTCAAATTGCCGCCATTTCGTCACCAATCATCCGATCGCAACGATTTTTTTTCCAAAATGTGCGCAATTTCATAAGCTTTAAGTTCGTTTTTGGCAAATTGTGATCGAATGCAAGGTTTTTGAGATAGAGGAGGAAAACTGAAGAAAGTCAATTTTAGGAAAAATTGATTTTCTCAAAAACACCATCGTCGATTTTCGCGAAAATTTTATATGTTTTTCAGCACCCAAAAAGCCATGTTTCTGCCGAGTGGCAACATGCCATTTTTTTTATTACGTGAGTTACAGCCTCGCGATGAAAAATGCGATTTATTCACGTTCTAGCGTTACATGGGTTACGTTCAAACTTGAATGTACTTGTCAACGATCATTCCAATTTTGAAGTTCCCGAAATCATAAATTAGAATGTATACATGGAAGGTAGAAATTAAAATATATGTATGTCAAAATGGCACGTTGCCACTTGGCAGGAAGATGGCTTTTTGAGTGCTGAAAAACATATAAAATGTTCGCGAAAATCGAAGATGGTGTTTTTGAGAAAATCAATTTTTCCTAAAATTGACTATCTCCAGTTTTGCTTCTCTATCTCGAAAACCTTGCATTCGATTACAATTTGCCAAAAACGAACTTAAAGCTTATGAAATTGCGCACATTTTGGAAAAAAAATCGTTGCGATTGGATGATCGGTAACGAAATGGCGGCAATTTGAAAAAAAAACACGGATTTTTTATTCTTGGAAAAACCCTATTTTCATGAAAATTTCAAAATGGCCCAGCAGAGGTAAAACATCGTTTTTCGCCACAACGCAGAAACACGTGTCTCGTGAAATCGCATTAAAATTGATATACCAAAGTTACAAATGAATCGAAAGTGGTGGCCAAAAATCATCGGCGAATCCATATGGACTGGGCCATATATATGTATATATACATACATTGTACGTGTATATTTAGCAATTAAACATTAACCGTGGGTAAGTGTGGGTACCGAAGCAACTAAACGTAGGTAATATACACCACTTGCCTAATTACGTCTCGATGCAAATTTGACGCTTTCAAGTCCCTAATTATACTTCTGTATATACATATATACGTGTGTCTTTGTTTCTTTATTTCTTGTATGTATGTGTACGGTATAATTTATTTTTACGAGCAATAAAAACTTTGTTAAACATATAATACTGTGTATATACATATACCTGTATCTCTTCTACCTAGGATGATTAAACCTCGGAAATCAGGTGCGAAAAGGAGGATTTAAATTTTTCAATTCATTCTATTTCTTCTTCTTCTTCTTCTTCTTCTTCTTCTATTCGTTAATCGGCTAATCGGTATCACGATACATCAGCTGTAGGAAATTTATAAACCAATTCCAAATACTTCTAGTTACTTTCTCCCAGCTTCTAGTTATTTTTGTTTTTCAACTTTCTAACGATTCTTTTACATTCTAGTTTCTTTTTTCCGCAACCTCATCATTTTTCTCCATTTCTAGTTCCTCTCTCCTTACTTCTAGTAACTTTTTTCTTCCTTTTATACCGTCTAGTAACTTTTTTACACGTTCTAGTTCTTTTTTCCTGACTTTTGGTTACTTTTTCAACTTTCTAATTACTTTTCTCTGCACTCTGGTTCCTTTTTCCGCGCATCTAGTTACCTTTATCAGTTTTTCGTCATTTTTCTCGATTTCTAGTTCCTCTCTCCTTACTTCTGGTAACTTGTTTCTTCCTTTTCTACCTTCTAGTTCTTTTTTCCTGACTTCTGGTTACTTTTCAACTTTCTAGTTACTTTTCTCTACGCTCTGGTTCCTTTTTCCTCGCATATAGTTACCTTTATCAGTTTTTCGTCATATTTCTCTATTTTTAGTTCCTCTCTCCTTACTTCTAGTGACTTTTTTCTTCCTTCTAGTAACTTTTTTACACGTTCTAGTTCCTTTTTCCTGACTTCTGGTTACTTTTTCAGCTTTCTAGTTACTTTTCTCTGCGCTCTGGCTCCTCTTTCCCCGCATCTAGTTACCTTTCTCCTTCATCCAGTAACTTTCGTCATACTTCCTCCTTCCATATTCGTTTCCCTGTATGAATCGGGCTTTGTTTTTCACGAAAATTGGGGTCGGGGTGAGAAGCGAGGAAACTTTTCATCCTAATGATCACAAACAAGAGTGTCGTTTGGTTCACGTGCCGAGGTTAGGGGAGGGAAAGGATTTATAATTTCAGGATCGGGGCATCTAGCGATAAACAGAGAATTCTCCGACTCCTGCACCAGGATCAGGACCACCGAATGGGCCGAATTTTACTGGATGACTGGAGCCGCTCGTTGCGTGAATTTCGGGGCGACCGAAGAGAGGGAAAAATACTCCTCTGACGATCCCTTCAACGATCACCAGCTATGAATAGTTCTTGATTGTGGTCACCAACCGGAAATAATAGTACCGCATCAGTTTCGCCGTACTACTATACACATAATTTCGTGCATACAATACACACACCCCCCGCGAATTTTGAATACTTCGAGGTCGTCATCGACGTTCCAAATTCGAATATTACCGACAGATTTGACATATATTTGATACATTCGTGCACATTATGTACCAGATACTTTGTACGGTGTATATAAATGGGATGATAGCGAATGAGTTGCGGTGATTAAACGTCAGCGATGCGTTCGCCGCGGTAACGAGATAATTATTTGTATTACACGGCTCGGCTAACCGACTTCCGGACTGACCGTTGATTGATGCAACACATTAAGAGCTGTTGTATGTACTATTAAACTATGTACTATGAACGGTACATGCATCGGTAGCTAGAATGGCCTCGAAAATCGCCGAACGAATTTTGGCGGACGATTTGAATTCGAAATTGTAGCTTTTTTTCATTTTTTCACTTTTTTTTCAGTCACGAAGGTTTAGATATTTGTTAAAAATGATTTTGGCTACCGGCTGTGTGTGTATTGTCCGGGAATCCTTCTTGACCTCGAAAAACGACCGGGGCTGCGAGAACGAAATCGTTGGAGCGATGAGAAAGGATACGGTGGCAGTGTTTTTATTTCTATTTTTATTTATTTTTTCCATTTTCTCTTTTTTTTTTCTTTTTTGTTTCTCGTTCCTCGACTCCTGGGAGCAGGACTCTCTGTTTTAAAATTTAGATCCTCTCGCTTTTTCCTTTTTTTCTTTCTTTTTCTTTTTTTTTTTTTACTCCGTGACTTTTTCACCTCTTTCATCGTCAGGACCGGATATCGCGGTCAGGAATAACGAGAATAAAATAAATAAAATTTACCAAGGATCTCTGGAGCAATTAATACGTGTATATTAGACTGGGCCAAAAAAAACGAAGGTGCATTGTTACAATTATTGATTTTTCAACAGCTACCGCATTTTTACACAAAATTCGGACATCGTCAATTTTAAAAATTTTCCCATTTCATACCCTTGAAGGAAATTAAATTCCCTACAAAAAAGCTCTCTTAGTAAATTGACGTAGGACGAGTCGTTTCCTTGTAATCGAGCCTTAAACATTAATTTATTTTTTCAATTTTTTAATTTGGATTCTGGATTTTTGTAACCACCATAAATAAGGCTCGATTACAAGGAAACGACTCGTCCTACGTCAATTTACTAAGAGAGCTTTTTTGTAGGGAATTCAATTTCCTTCAAGGATATGAAACGGAAAATTTTTTAAAATTGACGATGTTCGTATTTCGTGTAAAAAATGCGGTAGCTGTTAAAAAATCAATAATTGTAACGATGCACCTCTTAATATTAATATTAAGGGCTCAAGTTTTCAGGATGATTTTTTTTCGTCATCATGAACGATATTTTCACAGTACCGTTAAGAAAAAAAATTGTTCGTTTTTTTGGCCCAGTCTAGTGTATACATATATTTTATTTTTTTGTTTTGATTTCTGAATTTCCTAATCAAAGTTCTTGAATATTTTTTTTTTTTTTTTCTATTCTCGTTCCTCGAAAGAGGGAGGAGATAATTTCCTTCCGACGTTAGAATCTCCGTCACACGTAAGGGGGGGCTGGGGGGTAGCTAGTAAAATACTGTTTCGTTTTGTCCAGTCTAGAGTCCAGTTCCTTTACCAGTGGACACGATGATGACGCGGGGATGGGACATAAACCTGGCATTCCCTGGGGAGTTACGGGACATAAAATCGAGCGTTTCCAACCTCTACTAATACTAATACTAATACTACCCCCTTCTTCCAGCTCTCCCTGACTACGGTATAGAGAGATAGTTGGCGTCGAAATGTCGCCGAGTCCGACTCCCTCATCCCCTATACGCACACACACATATACGCGTGTAACAGTCGATCGCTTCTTTTTTCTGCTTTCTTTTTCTTATTTTCTCTCGTTTTTTTTTCTTCCTTTTTTCGTTATTCCCTTTTCTAAATTCACCCTCAAATTCTCATCCCTTACTCTCTTTACGCGTATAGAAATAGAAGATATAATATAATAATCGTGCGTGTATACATACCTGCTGATTTTTTTTTATACATATACGTATATTGTATATATGTAAATATCTTTTTTTTCTACATGTGCTTTCGTCCCTTTTGAATTGAAAAAGAACTGAAAATAAAAAAATAAAAAAATTTCTTCTTCATTTTCTTTTACGGTTTTTTCTTCTTTTTTTTTTGTATTTCAACACGACATATATATATATATATATACCTATGTACTTCTATATACATATATGTATGCGCGTTCGTCTATTACTTTTATTATACTAGATTATATACTAGGACTACACATTTCAACCCCTAATAAAATATTATCTTCTACACTTATATATATATATATATATGTATATATATATAGGTATGTGTTCCCATAATCTGCTTTGATTTTTCTGACTCAATGCACACAGCCGTATATTATAACCGGAGTTATAGAGTTTGATGGGCCTTATGTTCACCTCAATAACTTTTACTCCCTTGTATATGTGTACGTATATACGTATACATATACATATATATATATATATATGTATTGATATATAATATGCAGTATATTGGTTAATGATTTTGTTTACCTGTGAAGACAGGTGGACTATGTACCGCTACCATATTAAATATATAATACGAAAGTATATGTGCGTTATGTAATCCGTCCTAAATTCAAATCCCATATCACCCCCGTATACACATATATATCGGTGGTTCTGTTCCAACTGTTACTTTTTTGATTAAACATTTTTTGATTCTATAATTAAACTTTTTTGGTTCTTTAACGCATATTATTACTCTATTTTATCGTAAAAATGAAAGTCCGAGAGGATTTCGCTGCAACTTCAAAATATCGGGAATGAGAATCAAATTTCAAATTTTCCGTGCCACGGTACCGACTCGTTCGTCCACGGTACTGACATAAAATAAATTCGGTAGACATTCTTCGGAAAAATTATTACGAATTGTATTATAATTTATTTACGAATTGTATCATAACATTAATCAGATTTACGGATTAATTAGTTTGGATCATTTATTGCGACAAAGAAAATAACGAATTCATAGGTAAATTCTAGAAATGGACGTGACACGGTACTGACATTTGAGTGATTTGAACCGTAAGTTTTCTCCGGACTGCAAGTTATATTATACGAAAGAAGCGATGAAATATGTTCACGAGGATCGCATAGATGCAAAAATTTTTTGAATAGATCGTTAATGGATGACGAGTGAGAGCAACAGTACAGGACATTAATAGACACAGTTACAACGGAATCACCGATGTATACATATTATACTCTACAAAAAAATATAGCTCTACAAAAAAAAAAAAAAAACGATAAAAATGGAAAAACCATGGAATTGACTAGAACTTTGATTTTGACATCGAATAACTTTTGAACCAGTCAAGTTAGCGAAAATTCACAAGAGACCTTTTTTGTAGAGCGTTAAATTTGCTAGAAGAATATTCATGTGTCGATATAATCCGTTCATTAGTTCATGACTTAAAAAATTCCAAAGTAATAACAGAACTTTTCCCGTGTTATTTCCATTTAAAACTTTAGCTGTCGTGGGGGCCGGGTTAATTTTAAAATTAAGAGCTGCAATTTGGCACGAATTATTTTTGATATATTTGGAACCTATTCAGGACTATCCCGAAGAAAATTCGAACATACCCTAAATATTAATATCATATATATTCCAACGACGATCGTTGTAGAATTGCGAAAAAATTGTCGCGGTGCAAAAAATTTGATTTTTTTTCCGTACGAAAATTTTGCAATGATCATTCGTATAACTTTCCGCGTGAATCGCGATGAATGATGGAATATAAAGCGTGATATACGGGAAGGTAGGTAGGGAACGCGGGGGGGGAAACGAGGGATGGTGAAAGAAAAAAAAAAACTATCCCCGAAAAAGAGAAAATTTTGGAAAAACGGTTTACAAAAATTTCTTCTTCCCTTCGAATCGTTGTACCTGTACCTGAATCGATACTGAGAATTTAGGCACATGTTATGCCGGGGGGCGGAGGGGGGAAAGGGGTGCACGATTTTTGGCTCTGGGGGCGCGACGGGGGGGTCGATTTTATTTATTATACACCTACTTTTACTCACTCACGTGTGTATAATGTTATCTCTTAGCTGAATCTAAACCCGATTTATCTATGCTAATGTACACATATATTATATATATTATATATATATACCAATAGGGGATCGCATTAGCCCATGATCGTGAAATAGAAAAAAGAAAAGGAAATGAGAATGAAGTACTTTATACGTATGTTATGAAATTCTGAAAAAAAAAAGAAAAAAGAAATCAAAATTAAATTAAAATTCATATACATACGTTCGTTCGTTCGTATACTCGCTTGCGTATATTCGAGTGCGATTACGTCACAGGTACCGATTATAACCAAATATTAGGATGGGAAAAAAAAAGAAAAAAAAGAAGAAAAAACAACAAATTTAAATGCCACAGTTTTATTTTTTTTTCCCATCCCCATTTTTGTTTATAATCGATCAACCGGTTAATCAGTATGAGGTGTAATATTGTATATCGTTTACGTAGTGTATATATATATATACAAATTTGGTGATGAAGAAAAAAAAATGTAGCAAAAAAGAGAAAGAAATTTTTAAAAAATCATCCGAGGCCAAAATTAAAGAGAGTATTAAAATGTAAATGAATTCGAGTATTTATATATATATATATATATAGATTTTCCTGTACAGATAATCGTTGACTGACTGTGTGGTGTACACCTGCATGTACCATATGGCGTATATATTTTGAATGAGTATATATATATCTATATATATATATATATATATATATATAAACGAGGACGTCGACGACGACGAGTCGCCACCGCAGGGGATATAATAAGCGTAGTGGATATATAGAGGTGGTAGGTATAAATGGGGGAAGAGATACGAAGGGGAATCCCCCTCTCTTTCCTATTTCACTCCCTTTTTTTTTCTTTTTCTTTTTTTTTTGTATTTTTTTTCTCTCCTCTCCCAGATTGAGGTGAGGCGAACTTTGAATCGTCGTTGCCCAGTGCAACCCTAAACCCCCAATTATAATACACACTCATATATATATATATATATATATATATATATATATATATATATAGGTATAATCTGACTGGACAGATTATGAGCTGTTATGACTGTGCAAGGTTCCAAGGGAAAAATAGATATATATATATTGTACATAAAGGGAGGGGGTATTCTCTCTCTCTCTTTCTCTCTCTTCCTATATGTATATATTATATATGGTGGTAGAATTTGTGAAACACATATGTCCAATATACGGTATATATATAATAAGTTTGTTTTGCGACCGACTTGATTGACTGACTGGCGTAACTTTACCGATTGACCATAAGTTACTGAACCTGACTAAATCGTGTTTTGTGATTATTATTTTTTTTTTTTTTCTAGTTTTTTCGTTCTCTCGTTTTCCACCCTTTCCTGTATACATATACACGTGAATCCGAGAAATTAGAGAATTACTGAAAACAAGGGAAAACGAGTCGGAGACGGGGACGGTACTGGAGGGAAAACAAAAAGAAAAAGGGTGAGAAGGAAGAACAGCGGGTGAAAAAAATATTTAAAACAAACAAAAAACTACATCGTTGAGCAATCGTTGATTTCTCGAAAAGGGTCGAAAATTTTTGTGTTATTTTTTTTACGGCCTTTCGCCCCGTTTTCTTCCGTTCGAAAATCCTAAAATTCGATATATTACATTTTGATTTACTTTTTATTTATATATATATAGGGGGCGGGGGGGGGGGGGGGGGTAAAACGGGGTACTTAAGAAAATATTCAGTTTCCAGGAGTTGAAATATGCTGAATCTTCCTTTTTTTAATCGTAATGAAAGTAAATGAATAAAATTTTCAGCTGCCATGAGAAAAAAAAAAAAAAATTTGCGGGCAAAATGGGGTACCCCTCCAAAGAGTAAGATAAAAGTTTTATTATTATTTGATTTTATTTTTTTATTTTGAAAAATAAAACTATTGCTAGACAAAATAAAAACGTTCCGCACTCAAGTGAATCGTGAAGAAATAGGTAGGTATTAATAATCGATATTTTTTAAAATTGATAAAAAAAAAAAATTTCGAAAATTTTTCGAAACTCATTTTATTACATAAAATAAAGTAAGATACTGATAGAACCAATTTTTGAGCATTTAAGAGACGTTTAGAAAAGAAAATTTTTTTTTACCGAATTTTTGGGGTACCCCGTTTTGCCCCCCCTCCCCCCTATACCGTGTATATTATTAATACATACATACCCACCTATATTCTGATTTTCTTTATATACAATATATACATACATGCATACACACAAATATATATACACATGTATACAGTTTTAGTGTATCTATACCGTGATCGTCGTTACGGTCGTTTTAGGTCGATGAAGCCCCAGGGCGAAGACCTTCTTCTTCTTCTTCTTCATCTTCTTCGTCTTCTTCTTCTTCTCAAGTTTGAAAAAAAAAAAAAAATCTCGAATAAATGTTTATATATGTATATATATACCATATACTCAATATAATACATACGTGGATACCCTTCCTCCCTACCGCCCGCCCCAAATAGAAAAAAAAAAAAAAGGAAGAAGAAGAAGTTCAGGTTTCAAAACTTCAGCAGGTTGAAACGTGTTTTCTTCACCTGTATAGACAGGTAGGCAAGGTCTAGGTAGAGAAGAGATAGGTAGGTAGGTAGGTAGGTAGGTAAGTAATTCTGTAACATTGCGAAGAAGATGGAAAAAAAAAAACAAGAAATCGAATAAAATATAAAACGAAATTTCACCGATTTTCATGGAAGAAGAAGAAATAAAGATCGTAAGAAAATAGAGAGAAAGAGATACTGAGACTGAAAGAAATTCGAGACGAGATCGGCGAACGAATTCGACGAATATAACTTTTTGGATATTTTTTTAATTTTTTTTTGTTTTCGATCGACAAGAATTAAAAAAAAAAAAAAATACAGACAGAAAAGAACACCAAACCAAGAGAAACCCTTTACCGTTGTGCATGAAATATACGGTGGATATATTGTGAGAAAAAAAAGAGTAAAAAAAAAATAAAAAAAAAAAAATAAAAAAAAAGTATGTAAGAAAATGGAAAAAAAAAGGAGGAATATAATACAGATATAAAGAGTGGTCATAGTTTCTTTTTACAGTAGCTGAGATGCTGGAGTAGGTCCTGTAAGGTCGTATAATAAATAATGAGAGAAAAAATTCTGGTTTTGGTTGGTGGATGCTGTGATGTTGCAGCTGTGAGAGTCACGTATTCGTACGCCTACATAGACTGGCGTACGGACACAGAGAAACCTTTTGAGAGATCAGCCTCGGATAACGACAGGTAAGACTGACCCGGGCGCAGGTGTGGGTTGAGGACTCCGAGCTACCGTGCTACGCGCTAGAAGATATAACCCAGGAAATCCCGTTCTCCTCCAACTCCGAGACTCGCTCTATCTCCCTCTCTTTCCACTTATTTGCTTCTTTTATTCCCGCCCGTAGTACTCCTTCTCGCTTTTTCTATAGACCCGTCACGGTCGAACGATGCGGAAAATCGGCAAGGAACGAAATTCAGAAATCGACCAGCGAATTTGGTTTTGTCGTTGGATCGATATCTGGTGTCAGACTCTGTAAAATTCATACTTTCTTCGTCCAACCGGTTTTCGAAATCGTTCGGCGGATTCAAAGCCATATATTTCGAAAAAAATCGACGGAAAACGATTCGTTTCTTTTTCTATCCCTGTCACGGTCGAAGGATGCGAAAAATCGGTAAGGAGCGAAGATCCAAAATCCAGAAATCGGCAGGCGAATTTGGTTTCATTTTCGAATTAATATTCGGATGTAAAACCCTGTGAGATTCGGATTTTCTTCGTCCAACCGGTTCTCGAAATCGTTTGGCGGATTCAAAGCCATAAATTTCGAAAAAAATCGACGGAAAACGATTCGTTCCTTTTTCTATCCCTGTCACGGTCGAAGGATGCGAAAAATCGGCAAGGAGCGAAGATACAAAATCCAGAAATCGGCAGGCAAATTTGGTTTCATTTTCGAATTAATATTCGGATGTAAAACCCTGTGAGATTCGGATTTTCTTCGTCCAACCGGTTCTCGAAATCGTTTGGCGGATTCAAAGCCATAAATTTCGAAAAAAATCGACGGAAAACGATTCGTTCCTTTTTCTATCCCTGTCACGGTCGAAGGATGCGAAAAATCGGCAAGGAGCGAAGATACAAAATCCAGAAATCGGCAGGCAAATTTGGTTTCATTTTCGAATTAATATTCGGATGTAAAACCCTGTGAGATTCGGATTTTCTTCGTCCAACCGGTTCTCGAAATCGTTTGGCGGATTCAAAGCCATAAATTTCGAAAAAAATCGACGGAAAACGATTCGTTCCTTTTTCTATCCCTGTCACGGTCGAAGGATGCGAAAAATCGGCAAGGAGCGAAGATACAAAATCCAGAAATCGGCAGGCAAATTTGGTTTCATTTTCGAATTAATATTCGGATGTAAAACCCTGTGAGATTCGGATTTTCTTCGTCCAACCGGTTCTCGAAATCGTTTGGCGGATTCAAAGCCATAAATTTCGAAAAAAATCGACGGAAAACGATTCGTTCCTTTTTCTATCCCTGTCACGGTCGAAGGATGCGAAAAATCGGCAAGGAGCGAAGATACAAAATCCAGAAATCGGCAGGCAAATTTGGTTTCATTTTCGAATTAATATTCGGATGTAAAACCTGATGTGAGGTTCGGATTTTCTTCGTCCAACCGGTTCTCGAAATCGTTTGTCGGATTCAAAGCCATAAATTTCGAAAAAAATCGACGGAGAACGATTGGTTCCCTTTTTCTTCTTCGTGCTATTCTTCCGTCTCGCTTTTTTATCCCTGTCACGGTCGAAGGATGCCAAAAATCGGCAAGGAACGAAGATCCAAAATCCAGAAATCGACAGGCGAATTTGGTTTTATCGTAGAATTGATTTCCGGATCTGAAATCCTCTAAGATTCGAATTTTATTCGTCCAACCGGTTTTCGAAATCGTTCGACGGATTTAAAGCCATAAATTTCGAAAAAAATCGGCGGAAAACGATTCGTTTCTTTCTTCTTCTTCGTGCTATTCTTCCATCTCGCTTTTTATACCCCCGACACCGTCGAACGATACCAAAAATCGGTAAAGAACGAAGATTCAAAATCCAGAAATCGGCAGGCGAATTTGGTTCCATCGTCGCATTGATATCCGGATGTAAAACCCTGTGAGATTTGGATTTTCTTCGTCCAACCGGTTTTCGAAATCGTTCGGCGGATTTCAATCAATAAATTTCGAAAAAATCGAAGGAAAACGATACGGTTCTTTTTTTTTTCTTCCCAGTATTCCTCTTTCTCGCGTTTTTTGTCACGGTCGAACGATGCGAAAAATCGGCAAGGAACGAAAATCCAAAATCCAGAAATCGGCAGGCGAATTTGGTTTTATCGTCGAATTGATATCTGGACGTGAAACCTTGTAAGACTCGGATTTTCTTCGTCCAACCGGTTCTGGAAATCGTTCGGTGGATTTGAGACCATAAATTTCGAAAAAAATCGACGGAAAACGATTCGGTTGTTTTTTTTCTTCCTAGTATTCCTCTTTCTCGCCTTTCTTGTCCCCGTCACGGTCGAACGATGCGGAAAATCGGCAAGGAACGAAGATCCAAAATCCAGAAATCGACAGGCGAATTTGGTTTTATCAAAGAATTGATCCCCCCATCTGAAAACCTCTAAGATTCGAATCTTCTTCGTCCCACCGGTTCTCGAAATCGTTCGGCGGATCCAAAGCCATAAATTTCGAAAAAAATCGTGCTATTCTTCGATCTCGCTTTTTCTATCCCCGACACCGTCGAACGATACCAAAAATCGGTAAAGAACGAAGATTCAAAATCCAGAAATCGGCAGGCGAATTTGGTTCCATCGTCGAATCGATATCCAGACGTAAAACTTTGTCAATTTCAAACTCTTTCGATCCAACCGATTTCCAAAATCGTTTAGCGTATTTGAATCTATCAATTTCGAGAAAAATATCTATGACAAGCGATTCGTAGATCAAAAAAGACACTGCTTCAATACCTGCTCCAATACAATTTTCAAAATCGGGACAAAACGCGATCATTCCGATCGGAAATCGTTAAAATTTTCAGACATTTCCATCTCGCGCAGTTTTTGAGATAAATTCGACGAGTTTTGATCATCGAAAACGTCATTTTTCGTTCTACCGATACCGATATGCCTCTATTCCGAAGCTGAAACACAGCTACGTGGATAACAAGGAAACGGATCCAAAGCGTCCGAAAGTTAATTGCTGGATTGAATTCTACGTCGCGTGGATAACAAGGATTTTTCTTTTCTCGTTAGGAAATTCTTTTTCTGTGCACACGGTATCCATCCGCAGCAATCCACTATATCTACTATATCTAGGTGTATAAAGACGGAGCCGAACAGTTCTAATCTTGAGGGGATAAATTCCTCTCTTCCCGTAGCTAACCGGAATGCAATTTTGCCATGATAGTAGTCAACAGCGAAACACGATAGTATTAAGTAGCTACCCCACACCCCCCGGCACCAGAACATCTGCAACATCTTATATTGCCTTTTCCCTCGTAGGATATACCCACGCGACACCAGCCGCACGTTTTACGATATGGTGGAGGAAAAGTAGAAAAAAAATCCAGGAAGAACCGTATAAAAGAATTTTGAGAAACGTTGAAGTTTTTGAGCGGCGATAATTGGATGGTTCGCAAAAAGTTTTGTCACGAATTGAATTTCGTATTTTTTACTTTAGTTCGAGAAATCGAAAATGAAGAAACTCCAAAAACGAGGGAAGCTTCGCGTGGTCATGTTTCAAATTCGCGAGCACATATATTTGTTCTGCAAACCCGACCGCGACCGGATGCAGGGTTCGATGATATTTCGCAGGGGTTGGGGGGGCTTATGCCCGCCGATGATGACTTTGGTTCGCAAACATGAACCCTAATTATACCGATCAGTATTCGCGGATGACCTGGGCTGACTGTGCATTAGTTCCATAAACAATGCATTATTCAGGGTACACAAGATGTACGTCCGTCCGTCCGTCCATCCGTCTGTCTCTCTGACGCGCTACATTGCCTGCCTAGTGCAATCTGCAGAACTGTGTTTGATCGATTCCAGCTATGGATATACACGCAAATACGAGACAGGCCTGTGTGCGAGGAAAAAAAAATAGAAGATAAAAATCGATCGGGTGAAAAACTTCGTAAAGATTTTTTTTGGAAATATTTTTCACGTTCTACTTCGTTTTCTTCGAATGCGAATGAGTTTGGTGATTTTTTTTGGGGGAGACAGAATTTTTTGGAAGGAACGAGGATGGAAGAAAATGTGAGAAAAAATCGGACTTCGAAGTCTTCTTATCTTCTTTTTTGAATTTATTTCGTTTGCTTCGAGTCTCTTTTTGCAAACCTGTATATTCGCATACTCGACCAGACCAGGTTGGACTAGGATAGCGTTAGAATATTGCTGTAGCTGTACGGTTAGCGAATATTTAACACGTTTGTAATCCGTGACCAGGAGGCTAAGCGGAGCCGCTATTGTCCCTTATTGCACTCTGTAATTTCGCACGGTGTATTTTTTACTTTTTTTCTCTCCTCTCCTGCAACGAGGTAACATTTCCGCGTACATGCTGGTTGATTGATGTCATCCACATGCATCCTTACGGCCGTTCGACTTCTGAGGAATGAGGGATAATAGATGACGATAAAAATGTGGGATGAAAAAGTCACGGCTAAAATTTTTGCCTGAAAACTAAACCGCAAGTTTTTTTTCGCAGAGATCGGCCAACTCCGCGCGTTGCTTTTGACCTGGCCGGTATAATATCGGGATTCGGCGGATAATGATTTATTAAAATTATCGCAGAGGGGGGAGTCCGGTTTTAATTAATAAAGGTAATTACTGTAATTAGTTGACGGTAGTCTGGCGTTGGCATAGTGTCATCAAACATGGCGTCCATGAAGTGTACGTACGTATATGTATGTAAATGGGATATGATAACGTGGCGTGGACGTCATCACTCAGATACTAGTGAGGTGAGGTGAGTTGAGTCGGTGTTGCTGTTAAACGGGTGAATGTAGTTGGTGCAGCGATAATGCAACCCATCAGAATGAGAAAAGGGGGATTGATCATCCTTCATCGTGTACAATGCGTGCGTACGCACATATAAACTCATTCGGTTCGCCAAACGGCCGTTAATCCATTACACAACCCTGTTTTAACAATCGATTCAAATACGCACGAGTTTTTCGGGGAATGAAACGATTCTCCTGTTTTTTAAGCGCTCTGAAAATAGTCCAGAATTATTCCTCTCGAAAAACTGGAGAGATAATGTCGAATCGCGAAAGTCGAGGGTCTTATAGTTTTCAAATTGGGGCGATTTCAAGCTCCGACGAATCGGAGCCGAGATTATAGTAACGGTCGCGTCTGCGATTGGCCCGATCTTGGAAGTACTCTAATTTGAAAACTACGAGGCTCTCGAAGATTTCGCTTAGACAAATTCGTTCTGGTTTTTCATTGGTAAGACGATTACAAGGTGGAGAAAACAGAGGGATCGAAGGTAGAGAAAAAAATGTCAGAAATAACACCAGTGGAGTGTAAAAAAACGGGATAAACGCTCCGAGGGACGGCAGTAAATCATAAAAGCGACAATGTGATACTTTTACACTTTAATACGTCTTAGCTCAGCTGGTGAGGCTAACAATAAGTCGTTATTATGTATATTGAGCACTGCACCAAGCACTCTGGGTAGAGTATAACAGTCGTCGATAATTTCTTGGGTCAAGGTGCAGGCTGGTAGAATTTTTATGGGGTTTTAAGTCAACTTACGATACTTTCAAATCTAACGGGTGCAGTGATTTAGGAGTTTTATAGAACTGGGCGAGGGATACAAAGGGTGTGAAAAAAATTTGGAGAAATTTTATCCGAGGTAAAAATTGTGAGAAAAAAAAATTAAAATAAATTAGTTCTTTTTTTTTCTCTTCATTTCATTCCCACTGAGATCTGGGAGGGGAAAATTGCCAGTAAACCGTTGCCAATCTGTAACGTAAGACCTCGGTCTGGTTTAAACTCTTTTGTGCAGCCCTGGAGGAGGAGGAGGAGTGAGTGACGACGACGGTGCGTCGTAAAGTTAAGTAGTGCCCTCCGGGTGCACAACTACTGTTGCTCGCCGAGTTCTGATCTCTTTCTCTCTGGCTGATGGAGAGAACGAGAGAGGGAGACGGAGAGAGAGGTGAAAAAAAAATCAAATAAAAAAGAGGAGAAAAATCGAGAGATGAATCTAGAGAAAGAAAGAAAGAAGAAAGACGGTGTAGTTTCGTTTAGTCGCTTAGCTGTGGATTTAAAGAGTTTTATACCGGTGAAAAGAAGCAGTAAAACGATGAGCCAATGAGCCTGGATGGAGACTATAAGCTAAACCCGAGACGTTCACGTCGAGTGAAGATTAGACACGTGGACGATTTTTTATTACAAGCATATATAATTATTATCGTCACCAAATACGCGGCTTGGAATTGATTCTACAAAAAAATTGCCTCTACATAAAAGACGCGGAGTTTTATCGCCCACAAATTTTACTTGGACTGTTTTTCGGAAATATCAACGGTTGAAAAAATAATCCAAAAATTACTAGCCTCTCAAATTCGGCTGTTGATAACATCGTGGAAACCGGGATTTGGACTTGATCGCACAGAAAAATCGTAACCACGTAAAAGACGCGAATTTTCAACACCCACAAATTATAGTTGAATGATTTTTCGAAAATTTGAACCGTTGAAGAGATAATCGAATGATAACTGGCCTGCTGATATTCGGGCGTTGATAACATCATAAAAAACAGGGCTCCGACTTGATTGCACGAAAAAATTGTAACCACATAAAAGACGCGGATTTCCAATACCCACAAATTTTACTTGAACTATTTTTCGAAAATTTCAACAGTTAAAGAGATAATCCAATAATAACTAGCCTACTGATATTCTGCCTTTGATAACATCATAAAAAATAGGGCTCGGACTTGATTGTACAAAAAAATGTTATTAACATAAAAGACGCAGTTTTTAAAGACTTAAAACTTTTGTTCGAAATTTTTTTCGATATAGTTGATAGATCGGGAGATAATCGAGGGAGAGATCCCTGGGAGATAAAATTTATCGTCAGTCGTTTCTATTTCACTAGGGGAGGGGGGTAGAGAAAAAAAGTATTTTGAATTTTCCTGATGAAGGCAAGGCGGTGGAAATCAAGCATCGACATCTCGTCTTGGCTAAATGCCATGCAGGAGTTATCGGCGAGATGTTGGAGTAAGTTTATTGGCCTAATTTAAATAACAGGCTCTCGCAGTTCCTTCGTGGGGGTTGAAGTTATTCCTATTTCCCCACGGCGAAGCGCGGTGGGCGCAGTGGGTGCGGTTGTATATCTTGAATCTTGACACCCCAGTCCAGGATCCCAGTGATCCTTGCTGATGAGTTGAAGGATTCCAGGATTTTTATAACCGCACCTCCTCCTCCGATCCCCGTTTCCTTCTCCTTCTCCTACTTTTCCTACCGCGAATTTATCTCGTTCCACATTTCCGCTCTTCGTTCGCGCGGATGAAGAGCGGAGCTGAAGATATCCGGTTGAAATCGGACTTGCAAATTCGGTGGAAAATAAAAATAAAACGAAAATGAAAGAAAATAAATTACACCCAGTGGTAATCTCGGTCTGCCTCGCTTAAAAAATATCTGCGTCAACAGTGAGGATTGTATTTTACGATTCAAAGAATTTCGAACAAGATAATTAACCAGATTATCTAAATAATTTTGAGATAATCGTGACAGAAATTTATCTGCGGGAGATCGAAGATCGATTTTTTCGGAAGTTGTCTCCGCGAAATCTCGAATTTCATTCAATTTTTTCATCTAGATGATCTGGAGATTAATCTAGATAAGATTGAAGATAAGATCCCGTGAAATTATACCAACAGAATATAAGATTGGATTTAATTTTCGTTTGAAAGATGCAGAAATTTATCTAGACGAGATAAAAAATCGGATTCTCAGATACTGTAGCTGCAAAATATAGAATCGTATTCATCTTCGTCATCTGGATGGCCCAGAAACTGGGCTCAGATAATTCGGAAGATAAAATCCCGTGAAACTATCCCAACAAGAAATTATATTCTTTTTATTTTGGGTTCAGGTGATCTATAAATTTATCTGTATGCAAGATAAGAGATAAAATCTTTCGAGATTACCCTAAGAAAAGATAATATCGTCTCGATCTCTAATCGAGAGGATAAAGAACCTAGAAAATAAAATATCAAGATGAAAATTAGAGGTGAGCAAAGACGAGATAAAAGATGGCAATGGATCATCTGAGATGATTATCTCAGATAAAATTATCTCAAGTTCACAAAACAAGTTTTCTTCAAATTTCCGGTTGAAAAAAAAGATGACGATTCTAGGTGAACAAAGACGAGATAAAAGATGACGGTGGATCATCTGAGATGATTATCTCAGATAAAATTATCTCAAGTTCACAAAATAAGTTTTCTTCAAATTTCCGGTAAAAAAAAAATGAAGAAAAAAGAAAAAAAAACACCATGACGCACGTTAATTTGATGAGACATCGGCTCTAACCACACGTGGTACCTATTATTCTGGTGCATCAGGTTAATTCGATGAGTAAATGCAGTGAATTCTGCTACCCTCAGCGTGCGTATAATAAATACATATACAGTATATACACATATGTATATGTATTTTACATATATACGCCATATGACAAATAATAACTATATTTTTGTAAATGAGCCGAGTTATATGCGTACGGAGGAATTCTAAACGGCACGTGTCCGATATTTCTTTCCCTGACCAATTAGTTTGTCATATATATCTATCCATCGAGGGTAAAGGAGTGGGAGGACTCAAATTAAGTGCAACTGTTGGATCGGCACTAATTTGAAGGATTGTCGGCGGCAGGATGGACGGGTTATATATATACACTCGCGTATAAATACACGGTGGATACCGATGTACGATGAATAGTGGTATCCACGGTGGTATGGAATTAATTCGTCCACCCCCTTCCTGCCGTGCGCCACTCCATATGGACCAATTCTCGAATTAATATATCCCACTGGCTACGACTGACTGCGGCTAACAATCACCGTTTGTTTAGGGTTAGATGATCATCCCCCTCGACGCGTCCCCGGGTGACGAATCGTTGCGAAGACACTGTCCGGTCGATCAGTTATCGACCGTCCTCATTCATTCGCTTTCTTTCGTTTCGCCGAAGGAAATTATTTATTACGGGCGAACCCCTCGAACGATTTCGACCAAATTTACACGTAAAATCAAACCATCCCTGGGGAAGACGCGGATAAATTTTCAGACCCCCCTCGCTTTCGGTTTCGAAATGGCGGGCGTTTGAAATTTTCGAAAATCCTTAACTCGTAAACTCGCGAAAATTCGGTGGGTGGGATTTTTTCAGAATCTTTCGTATCGAAAATTTACACAGTTCCCTGCGTAATTTTTCGCGAGATCCTATGAAAAATCGGACTGCCGAAAATCTTACGAAACACGAAAAATTTTCTAGTTTCTTCGGTACAGAAATTTCAACCCATACCTCCGACAGAATGGAAAATTTTGCTTAATAATTCCAGCAAAGTAACCATAACTATAACAGGTGACATTGCCTATAGTCAAAGTCTGGACGATTTGTTATATCGGAATGTGTCCCCCCGACACATATAGGTATAGCTATAAAACGTTGAATAATTCATTGGTCAACGACATTGGCATAAATTGCGGGGCAGGCATACCATAAGATCGTAGTAAATAATAAAGTCGATAGTCGAGTGCGTACGAAACGAATCGTTTCTCGCAAAAGGGAGAAAAAAAGACTTTCTTCTTCGATTTATTAAAAAAAAAAAAAAAAATCACGGTTCTTTTTTATTTTTTTTATTTTAAATCGGTAACAAAGTTTCCAAATTCTCGTCGCGGTTGTTTCAATTTCTTTTTTTTTTTTTTTTTTCGCGTGGTCTAAAAGGCCGGTTAAAAATGAAGCGAAAATAAAAACGGATCCGCGAATAAAAGTGATTTTTCTTTCTTCTATTTTTTTTTCTTTCTTTTTTGAGAAACGAACACGCGATGGAAGTGCGCGTATAGGTAGTCTCGGTATTAGTCGTAGTCATATTTAACTCGCTGATGATTACATGCCCTGACAAACTGTGCAGGTATGTCATACCACTCTGTCTCTACGTAGGTATAATGAACCAAGAATCTACCTCTACTTCTACCTCTACCTCTACCTCTACCTACGTATCATTCCTTTGAAATTACGGCTAATATACTTCTCCGGCTACCCTTCCCGTGTCGACCTAAACTCATTCTTCTTGCTTCTTTCTCTTCTTATTATCCATTCCGATTCTTATTATTCTTTGTCGCTACGTTTATAAAGACATTCTTTTGGCATGACCATTTATATTTTGCTTCCAAGTAAGAATAAAAAATAAAAATAAAATAAATAAACTCTTCCCCCGAGATCATGCGACATCTCGACATGTCCTCCGAGGTGTGCCTTTTAAGGAAGATGACCGATCCCCAAAAACTTCTGTTTTTCTCCTCATTTCTTCGACCGTTTAATTTTTGTTGATTAATCATCGTCGAACGTGAGGAGTGAAGACCCACAGTTTATAGACAAAAAAAAAGAATAAAATTTTGGCCCCAGAGCGAGGTTTTTGAAATGAAATTAACCCGTGCCGGTAAGGTCTCAAAGTTTCCCATGCAAAACACATGCATTTTTACGGATCTCGATTCAAAAATTCACTGCGAGGCTAATTTTAATTCAAAAAATTCTAAACTATGTGAAAGTATCGGGTACGTGTACTACTACATGGAGAAAAATCTAGGATATCATACCCTGAGTAAGTAATACTTACTGAAAATTAGAATTTCAGGCCGTAAAATCGATAAAGAGAATTTTAGTTCGTAGTGGAATCACGAGCAGATTCAACGGCATGACATCCTCGATTTTTCTCCATGTAGTAATACACGTTCCCGATACTTTCGCATAGTTTAGAATTTTTCGAATTAAAATTAGCCTCACAGTGAATTTTTGAATCGAGATCCGTAAAAATGCATGTTTAATTTCATTTTAAAAACCTCGCTCTGGGGCCAAAATTTTCTTCTATTTTTTGTCTATAAACTGTGGGGCTTCACTCCTCGAGATGGTATTTAACGTCCACCCTAATGTATACGTACACTTTCCATGGGTCATTCCTAGTTTTATCATTTTCTCGGATTATATATTAGCCCGTTTATCGAACCATGTCCAAGTCCCTTGGTCCCGGGTTGGTGGGTACGCTTTGACCGTGACCAGAAGAGCACCCGTGTCCCGTGTCCGGGTCGACGTGCGTGTGTCACCGAGTATCGCCTCCCCACAGTGCGGATGGCTGCTACACAGAGGCACGCCTTCGACACGCGATCTTTATACCCCCTTCACTCTACCCTGTATTACCTTTTTCTTTTTTTCTTCTTTCTTTTTTTTCGCGTCATTCCGTAATGAAATTAGAGAAATAAATCCGTGAAAATAGACAAAAAAAAAATGATCGGAAACCTTGTGGAAAATGTGGAAAAGAAATTTGGAAACTTATGTCAAAATTGCGAATCTGAAAGAGAGAAAAAAAAAAATTGTATTTCCCTGAGACAGAATCCATCCAGTTTCCCGAAGAGTGGGTAGGCGTGCGCGTGGCTGAGACACGGGTTCATTCTCTCGTGGTACGAGGAACAGTAGTCGAAGCACGTGACGCGACGTCCGCCAAAGTAAGTAAGTAAGTAAGTAAGTAAGTAAGTAAGTAAAGTGGCTAAGGTTGGTTCGATTGGAAGCGAAACTTTTCTCACTGCAGGTGTGCGAGAGTAATCACGATGTCACGGGCGAGTCACGCTCCCACTTCTTATCTCTTCTCTCTTCTCTCTTCTCTTTGCTCTCTGGGTCTTTTGATCAAGGCTGGAGGATCGAGTCACCTATACCCGTTCTCTTTCTTACCCTCGCGTGTTCCGATACCTGGAGTGGAATATCGCGAGATGTTCGGTTTGTGGAAGAAGTAAGTGGCCGCTATCGAGAAACTCTTCGCAGAGATTACCAACTCCTCATCTTTCGACTGGAGGATCGAGAGGAGGTGATTTTTCAAAGAAAATTACTGCCCGGTTTAGAGAAACATTTCCTCGCGCTGATCACTGGCCTCCAGAATCAAGAAGAGTCGAATTTTCGAAGGAAATTACTGGGCAACGTGAAGAAACACTTCTGGCACATTTCCTCAAAGCGATCCCTGGGCTGGGGTATCGATAAAAGTTCATTTTCGGAAGAGAATGAATGACCAGTACGAGGAAAGACTGTTTGAACATTTCCTCGCGCTGATCACTGGCCTCCAGAATCAAGAAGAGTCGAATTTTCGAAGGAAATTACTGGGCAACGTGAAGAAACACTTCTGGCACATTTCCTCAAAGCGATCCCTGGGCTGGGGTATCGATAAAAGTTCATTTTCGGAAGAGAATGAATGACCAGTACGAGGAAAGACTGTTTGAACATTTCCTCGCGCTGATCACTGGCCTCCAGAATCAAGAAGAGTCGAATTTTCGAAGGAAATTACTGGGCAACGTGAAGAAACACTTCTGGCACATTTCCTCAAAGCGATCCCTGGGCTGGGGTATCGATAAAAGTTCATTTTCGGAAGAGAATGAATGACCAGTACGAGGAAAGACTGTTTGAACATTTCCTCGCGCTGATCACTGGCCTCCAGAATCAAGAAGAGTCGAATTTTCGAAGGAAATTACTGGGCAACGTGAAGAAACACTTCTGGCACATTTCCTCAAAGCGATCCCTGGGCTGGGGTATCGATAAAAGTTCATTTTCGGAAGAGAATGAATGACCAGTACGAGGAAAGACTGTTTGAACATTTCCTCGCGCTGATCACTGGCCTCCAGAATCAAGAAGAGTCGAATTTTCGAAGGAAATTACTGGGCAACGTGAAGAAACACTTCTGGCACATTTCCTCAAAGCGATCCCTGGGCTGGGGTATCGATAAAAGTTCATTTTCGGAAGAGAATGAATGACCAGTACGAGGAAAGACTGTTTGAACATTTCCTCGCGCTGATCACTGGCCTCCAGAATCAAGAAGAGTCGAATTTTCGAAGGAAATTACTGGGCAACGTGAAGAAACACTTCTGGCACATTTCCTCAAAGCGATCCCTAGGCTGGAGAATCGATAAAAAGCTCATTTTTGGAACAGAATGATTGACCAGTACGAGGAAAGACTGTTTGAACATTTCCTCGCGCTGATCACTAGCCTGCAGAATCAAAAAGAGTTGAATTTTCGAAGGAAATTACTGGGCAGCATGAAGAAACACTCCTAGCACATTTCCCGAAAGTGATCCCTAGGCTGGAGAATCGATAAAAGCTCATTTTTGGAACAGAATGAATGACCAGTACGAGGAAAGACTGTTTAAACATTCCCTCATGCTGATCACTGGCCTGCAGAAGCAAGAATTTTCAAAGAGAATTACTGGGCAGCGTGAAGAAACACTCTTGGCACATTTCCCGAAAGTGATCCTTGGACTGGGGAATCGAGGAAAGTTGATTTCCGGAAGTAAATGGTTCTCGGAATGTTCCCTTACGCCGATCCCGGTATTCGCGAATGGGAAGAAGTCATATTTTTGGAAAGAAACAAGCGTCCAGTACGAATGAAGCCTGTCGAAACTGCAGTGTCGTATTCTCGAGGTGATCTAAGGTAGGTAAGCCCACTGAGTAGCACATGCCACAAGTCTGTCTAGGCATGAACTTGTATTAAGTTACTGTATCCCCATCCCCCGATCTCATATGCGCGGTGTTAATATGGTATATGTTCTATGGTAGGCCGTAGAACATGGTCTAGGGTTTCCATGGCGTTGGGTGACACTCCATACTGTTTTTTACCATTTCACAAGGTAAAGGATAGATGGATGGGTGGATGGATGGATGGATGGATGGATACACGATAGTAACATTTCCAGGTGAGCAGGGAGACCAGCAGCCTTGCACAATGGAGTAACTATAGTTCCTATGGCGTGATCAGGTTGAAATAAATCGGGACTATCCCCTTTCTTTGGACTCTTCTGGTTCGTTATTATTATCATCATCGTGCGGTGGTGTTCCCTTTCCCTTGGACTAATTAATTACCGCTCTTTTTTGTGGGTACAGAGACAGATACCGATATCGACGGGGAAACCTCCGGCGATCCCTTTTCTTTTTGTTTTCGATTTTTTTGTTTTTTTTTCTTTTCTACCACGCTCTTCCAGCTCGATACCTTGACTCGGATGTAAGAAGAGCGTACGCTCTGTGTATCAGATTCAGCGCAGTAAATAAATACTTATTACTTACAATAAGCCAATAAGTACGTAATAACGTATAATATAATAAGAGAGCAAAGGCTTGTTTATTTGTACGTGACCGAGTAGCTGAAGCACGCGCCACATTCAACGGCCAATTCTCTCTCAACTAGGCTTAACAACCTCGACTTCAGTTCGAAACTCGTCAAATGACACTGTCCACGTCTCTTTCCCACTCTGGTTCCATTCCATCCCATTCTTTGTTTTCTCTTCAGCGTCGATATCGCCTCGGTGTCATTATCAATGCCTGAAATAAGATCCCCGTTTCCGTGATGATGGAGAAGTTCCTCATCAGTTTAAAAGGAGAAAAAAACTAGGAACTGGTTCTCTCGATCAGCCCAGGAGCTATGAGCGGGCACCCAATGTAGGAAGAAGTGGTGCAAGAAGCATAAGATCCAGGTAAAACCAGAGATCCAGCAATTACCCATGGTAGTGGTGCAGTGCAGCGGCAGGAGGTAGCGGAAAACAAACCAAACTGACCTCGAGGAAGGAGCGAAGAGCCCCAAGACGCGCGCGCGCTATCAAGAGAGAGGTACACTCCCATAGATGAAGAGGGAGATATGTATTACCATATAATAGTGCCTCCCGGGTACACTTCTCTACAGCCAAGCCGTTCTAGAAACCCTTCTTCTTCGTCTATCGCACTTGTGCAAGACCTCGATGCACGGAAATCGTCACGATCAGACGGAACACCGTTTCCCTCCTTCGCGTGCCACTGGACAACCGGCTCTGGTCCCTTTCTGCATCCTGCAGGCTTTGAACCCTCGAAGAAGATACTGTCCGAAATCCCCATGGAGAAAACGGACGAAGGTCAGTCCAGGTCGGAAAACCACTGATGGTACGCATGCTGATGAGACCGTTCATTGATCGTCATTCGTGCGATTGATTCCTGGACGGGAAACCGTGTGTCCCTCGTCAGGAAAGTCGAGATTATCGTGACGGAACGGATTCCCCCTTTCCACAAGTCTGAACTGAAAAATTCTCCTGCTTTGATAGATCGGACTCGACGAGTGAGGAGTTTCATTTGGTAGTTGGTTTGTCGGAGCAGCACGTGACTGGTGTGTTTACAGAGTAGTGGAGGCCTCGGCCCTCGGGCCCGGGCCTGGACTGCTCCACACACCATAATCCGCTGCTGTTGCTGTTGCTGTTGCTGTTGCACACATATGCACCGGTGCTGGGTGCGCGGTTAATACGCGTATAAACATTAAGATCGCATACGTATGGGCGGTGCGTGCCCGGCGACCCCGTCGTGCGTACGGTTGCGGGTCGCCCGCGAGGAGCCAATGAACTTCACCTCACCACGAACCCACTATGCGCTGTGCTATGGGTTTACGCTTACGCTTACGGAGGCATACTATGCGTGTAATGGTCTGGTGTTTACGCTCGCCCCACCATGGTATCCACATCGGTACCTACTACTACACTACATTCTAGGTTGTCGGTAACGCATGACAGTCCACCTCAAGCCCTTTCCAACTCCTCACACATCACTTCGAACAATGGAATTGCTGATGAAGAGACAAAAACGACACAGTTTTTGCCATCCACTTCCAAAAATGTCCGTTTCATCCGTTTTCACAACCGTCTCCTCAATCATTATCGGCTTTTTCCGACATCTGGGGAGCTGGAAGGGTTCCAAAAATGACCGGGGAGACCGATCTCCTTCTTTTGAGTTCGTCAACTCTTCCGTTAAGCTTTTCTCGACCAGGTCTTCAGCCATTATCGGTTCTTCCCTTCAGCCAGAGAGCTGGAATGTTTCAGAAAATGACTAAAAATACGGATTTCCTTCTTCTCGGGTGACGAACTGTTGTGTTTCACCTCGCGCGACTGTCCCTCTAGTCTTCGAACCCTGAAAATTGGTCTCAGGAAGAACTCCGAGTATTATAAACAGTGTGAAATCGAGTCGCAGCGTCTTTTCGCCTGACTAATCCACGCGACAAGTTCCATTAGCGAGTGTGGAGTTGGATAGTCGCGTGTATGGTACTTGCCGAGCAATTTCCAGCTCAGCACACTCACTACTTTGATCAAGCTCGGTCCGAGCCAACGTTTACGGTCTTACGCTTTAGTAAAATTGCATCATCGTTAGATAGCGAACCAGTATAAGTATCCCCCTTCGCGCAGGTGCTTCTTCTTCCTTTATCCAACTATCTTTTTGCCTTTTACCTCATAATACTATTATGTTTTGCTCAATTTGCCTCTTCTTCTTAGATCGCTTGCTGCACTCGTCATCATCTGTGCTATGACCTCTCCACTCCGTACCAAAGTTCAGAGTGGTATAACCAATGTCAACAGTTATCTTCCTCCTCAAGTCCTCCGTCCCGCGTTTCATCATCGAAGCATATGTCCTCTTCAGTATCTTCGACAGTTTGACAGCGCTGATAACGCCCTCGACAAGCTACGGGCGTTTCCATTCCAGATCTTGATCACAGCTGTGTATGAAGAAAGAAGCCCTTTCCTCCGGCTTGCTGATCCTCCTTCGTGATCGGACCGTTCATACCGAAAGCGAGTCGGGCCCCGGAGTTTTCCGGGCCAGATTTAATGCTCCAATAGTTTACTGGCGTGACCCTCGAAGAGAGAGACGAAGAGGGAGATGAAGAATCAATTTATTATGGCTTGGGCTCAGAGCGCGGACCTGCCATGCACGCAGCGCATACACACATCCACGAGGTTGTACCTAAGGCCAAACAAGAGAAGAGAAGAGAGGAGAAGAGAGGCCAGAAGAGCGCTGGAACCTAACCTCACCTAGAATCTGCTGTCCTTTTCTTAGCGGCCGCGTGGGCCGGAGGTTCCTCCACCCTGTTCGCCCCGCCAGTAAAGCGTACAACGAGCATAAAAGAGCGAGAGAGAATCGGAGAGAGGAGAGAGAGAGGGACCAGTGTTACTGGTCTAAATATAGCGTCACGTTTGCGGGACGAGAGAGAGAGTCGGGAGTGAGGAGTCTCCTCTCTTCCTCTGCACACACATACTCGCTTTACATTTGCGCGCGCGCGCGCGCGCGCGACTCGGAAAGGAGAGAAAACCGCTTCTGGAGACGGAGAGAGGGACTAAACCGACCGGTATACGTGTACCGTCTCAGATTTTCTACTACACTGCGCCTCGTTTTTACTCGGATTTGCATTTAAGAGGAAGAAATTAGAGGGGCAATCGTCGATACAGCAGGAGACAAACTAATCGAGGGGGGAAACGGAATCGAACGACTCTCCCGAGGTCGAAAATGGCGCGAAAAGTTAGAAACTGCGGACGGATGTCTCTTCGAGGTTATAGAAGGTGCGCAGAAGCCGTCGCGCGGTTCGAAAAGGCGGGAAAGAACTTGTTTGAGGTTGGGAAAGGCCAGAGACCATTTTCCGCGGCTTTAAATCGCGGGAAAATGTTTCTCCGAGGTCGGAAGAGTTGCGAAAGGTTCTAAGAACCGAAAGGATGTTTCCAGAGCGGATTTTCGCGGTCGAAAATGCCGGGAGGAAACGTTTTCGATGCTAAAATGACCCAAGAGGATGGAAAAAATTCACTTTCTAACCCAATCGCGTCAAGTCTGCAACTGCGAACGATCACAGGGAGAGTTCGTTGCGTAAGAGCTGATATGCGAACAGCTGACTGACTGCACCGGCGCCATAAGATTGAAAGAAATACGAAAAACAAGGAGAAGAAGAGCCGCTTTTGTTTCCTTTCTACTTCTTTTTTTTTCTCTCATTATTTCTTTGTTTCTTTCTTTATTTCTTTCTTTTCTTCTCTCTTTGAAACTAATTATCATCCCATCAAATATAACTTACGTTATAGGTTAGCTACCGTATTCTCGAGGAGCCAACCTGCTCAGCTACTACACGACTCTCATATTCAACTTCACAGCTTCTACCCACACACTACCCTCCCATCTTTATTATTATTTCGTTCTGTTAGTTCGTAGGTGTATATGTACACATATACGTACAAATATATGGGGCATTCCGTGAGATCTCGATCAAGATTCTAAGTCGATGTCTCTGATCGGCTTTATGATTTTTTGCATGAAAGTACACGACGAAAAACGCGATCGCAATTTTTTTCAGAATTTTTCGACCCAGCGTATCTGACCTGTAATTTAAAAACTTGAAAAAAATACCCCCGTTTTCTAAAATCTGAAGAAATTCACAAAAATCTTATGGAATATAACAACATTTTTGACGCCGATCAGAACATGGAGATTCCATCACATTAGAAAATAAATAACAAAAACTAAAAAAAAATGCAATCCAGTAATGATTTTTTTAAATTTCATTTTATTTTTTTTCTCATTTATCTTTCGATGTGATCAAACCTCCACATTCCAATAGGCGTCAAAAATGTCGTTATATTTCATAAGATTTTCGTGAATTTTTTCAGATTTTAGAAAATGGGTCGAAAGATTCTGAAAAAAATTGCGATCGCGTTTTTCGTCGTGTACTTTCATACAAAAAATTGTAAAGCCGATCAGAGACATCGACTTAGAATCTTGATCGAGATCTCATGGAATGTCCCATATATACATGTATATACCTACCGCACAATACACATCCTTTTATATCACCCTCATAGACATATGTTACATACCTAGATACTCTGTATACCTACTATGGACCAGCTCATACGAAGACCCCTTTTAATTGGACGACCATACAGACGACTGCTGATGACGATTCCGATTTCCAACACCGATAAAACTTTCTTTTTTTCGTCTTTTCTTTTTTTCTCTTCTTTTTTTTATTTTGTCCCTTTTATTTCGTTATCTTTCTTTCCGTCTCAGTTGTTTCGTTTTTTTTTTTCTTTCCTTTCTTTCTCTCTTTCTCAAATTTTTGTCGTTTCGTTTCGTTCTTTTTTTTTTCTTTTCTTTTTCGACTTTCCCAAAATCGCGACGGTGTCGAAAGTCTGTCGTTGGTTGGGAAAGAAATAAAAATAAATTAAAAAAAAAAAAAAAACTCACGCAAAAAATAAGAGAAAACGATTCAACGATTTGATAAACTCGAAGAAATATCGGGAAAGAAACTCGAAACGCGTTTTTTTTTCTCACATAAAATTACAATCTATATATACAGCTACACACGTGAAGTACATAAGAGGAGAAAAATCTGCGCAGTTTTTTCATTTTCTTTTCTTTTTTCTTTCTCTCTTTCTTCCTTTCTTTTTTTTTCTCTTTATTTCTTTTTCTCTCGTACACAAAGAGACCGCGTACGTATTTATTGCACATGGTACACGTACGCGGATATGTGTACACACAACCGTCTATTTTTCATATTAATCGACGATCGCGAACGTGTGGAGGACTGCCGAGCTGTTTATATGTATTATATGATGTCGCAATTCCGTGTATATGTTGCGGCGTACCGCAATACGTATTACATACTGTGTCGCGTCGAACTTTTGTCGTTTATAAATTCCTCTGTGTTTGTGCGTAATTTTTTCCCGTTTTTTTTTCTCCTTTTTTTTTACCGCCAATTTTTTCGCTCAATTATCGTTAACCTTCTTGATATTATTGAATATATATATATACGTACATATATCGAGGAAAAACGGATTCGTGTCGATATAGAGGTAAAATTTATTTATAATTCATTGACTCATATTTATAAGTCGAAAATTTATTTTACAAAAAAAAATTAACACACCGATCACCGTCGTTATGTTATTGCGTAGCCTTCGTTTGACGATGAGATTGAAAAATGAAAGGAAAAAAAACGTATTTTTTTTCTCAAACAATCTCATCAGCGAATCGCGAAAATTACATGCGACCGTTCGGATTCGCGGATGAAAACCGCTCGCTGACGTTTCCTTCGGACGGTTCTCGAAATCGTCGAAAAAAGGAAAAAAACAGAAAAAAATTCGCAACCGGACTGAAATTTCGTTCGCCTGCGTGATATGTAATACCGCTTATGTATATATTAGGGTGTTTTTATTTTCGGGACTGTTTTTTTTTCGCCCCGGCCTGAAATTTTGTTGGAAATGCTGAAAACAAGATTCCCTCAAAATATAAGCCCTTGATATTAATATTAAGTACTCTCCTAGAACGTGAAATGATTTCTCATTCAAATTACAGGGAAATTGAAATTATTTTTTTTCCAAAATGCTATAACTCGGTGGCATTCTATGCTATTATATCGCCCAAACTTGCAAATTACTCAGCATTAAGCGCTCTGCAAAAGTGTCCATTGCGACTTAACTGTAACTCGCACCGGTGAGGCAGTATAGGTCACTAAAGTCAAATTTTGTAGAAATTTCTTGTTTTTTTGTTGTTATTTTATTAACGGCTTAACCTGCAGGAAAAATTTTAATGGGAAATTTGTAGGAAATTTAATTTTCTACAAAAAAGTCCTTTGAACCAAATTCCTAAGATCGATATTCCTCGAGATATTGAGCTTTTACTTCTTTGTAACATGAAACTTTAATGAATTATTGAGTCAAATTTTAAAAAATATTAATTTTCTATTCCTTATTACAAAATTTTCTCATAGTTAACTATTTTTCAAGCTGCGAATCAAGAAACAGATTATAATATTTTGCGTGAATACAGTTTTTATTATATATTTAATTAAGACTTAATTTAATGAAAATTTGAACGAATAAAAAATACGTTAATTATTAGTTAATGCTGAGTAATTTGCAAGTTTGGGCGATATAACAGCATAAAATGCCACCGAGTTATAGAATTTTGAAAAAAAAAACATTTTACTTTCCATGTAATTTAGATGAGAAATCATTTCACGTTCTGGGAGAGTACTCAATATCAATATTAAGGGCTTATATTTTGAGGGAATTTCTCTTTTAGCATTTCCAACAAAATTTCAGGCCGGGAGCGAAAAAAAAAAATGGATTAATAATATTATAACATGGGATTTTTGCACTTTTCAGACTTTAATTTTTTTTCCGGTTACTACATTCGTTATCTCATTAAATATTGTTGATTCTTATACCGTTCTGACCTATTTAGATGGACGAATTTTTAGATTGGAGAAAAGAAATTTTTTTATGAGTTTTTAAGAGGTCGAAATTGATTTTATTTACAATAATCGTGTTTTCAATATTTTCGAATATTTCTGAATTTATTGTCTCTTCAATACTTTTTATTTATTTCAAGGTTGAATACATGTTTTCATACGCTCTCATTACTGTTTAATATAAATTTTGACCTCTCCGGAACTTGTGAAAAAAATGTTGAAGAGAAATAAAGTTTCGAAGAGGTCAAAATTCATATTAAACAGTAATGAGAGCGTATAAAAACATATATTCAACCTTTTAATGGATAAAAAGCATTGAAAAGTCAAAAAGTTCCAAAATATTCGAAAATATTGAAAACACAATTATTGAAAATAAAATCAATTTTGACCTCCTCAAAACTCATGAAAATTTTTTTTTTCTCCAATGTAAAAATTCGTCCATCTAAATAGGTCTGAACGGTATAAGAATCAACAATATTCAATGAGGTAACGAATACAGTAACCGACAAAAAAATTAAAGTCTAAAAAGTGCAAAAATCCCATGTCAATCAAATAGGAAAAGTATCGTCATTCGGGCAGGGGTTGGAAATTAAATCTTTTTTTCTCCTTTCCATAGTTGTATTTAGGCTATAAACCAATGATTTGGATCATACCCAAGTGAAAACAGTCGATTTGGGAAATAACGGACACCCTAATATATATACATATTGTATACACGTATGTATGCATGCATGTATGTATAATAAATGAGTGAAAATAGCGTCTCGATTTCATCGGAATTGATTTTAAAATATATACTCATGAATATATATATATACGTATTTTTCTATGTACACACGTACGTATGAGATACATGTGGGATCGGTAATACGTGAAATGAAGGTGATACATATTCTATCTCGGTATTTAAGTATCGCGTTGATACGCGTACAGAATTATGAGCTTCCATTTTCCTGGCAAATATCCAGAGCTGAAGTCGGCAATTTGTCTTCTATTATATGTGCGGTCAGAGAGAGAGAGAGAGAGAGAGAGAAATATACATATACATATATCGTGTACGATAGCGAATAGCCATTTTCGCGACGTAAAATTTCGATTCGCGAAAAAGGGGGGCGATGAGGAGGGGCGGCGGGGGTGGGGGGAGAGGGACGAGGAAGAAGAAGATTTGCAAGAAAAAAAAAAAGAAAACAATTAAAAAATGTCGAAAAATAAGGGAAAAGTAGTGAAAACCAAAATAAAAAAAAGAAAGAAATTTTTTTTTTTTTTTCTCCTAATTCTGCGAACGGAAAGACGGAGAGGAGAGGAGAGCCCACCGAATCGTACATATATAAAGCTATGTATACATAGAGCGAACAGGTATTACCCTATAGAGTACTAAATTATGCGAAAAGAAGTTTTTACTACTACGGAAATCGCCGGTAGACGTGGGTCCGCGAACTTTTATATACACACACATATATATATACATATATACATATATATATGTATACCGTGCAGCCGGAATATATTCGGATTTGTGCGGAAAATAATTTCGCGTATATACGGTTGCGATGCGAAGGGAAGCAGAAGAAACGAACGATCGCGATTTTTAGACATTTTTCGAGTTTTTTTTTTTCTTTTTCTTTGATTTCTAGATCTTTATCTTTCGATTTGAAGTGAAATTAGGTGACGAAATGGAAGGGGGCCGGGGGGGGGGGAGGGGGGATGGACGAAATCGAAATTGAAAATATTCGACGAAAACTTGAAATACGAGTCAAGAAAGAAAGAAGAACGGAAAGGTGGATTTCATTTTTTTTTTTTTAGACTTTTTTGATTCAATTCTTCTCTCTCCCCTTGTACTTTTTTTTTTCGAGAGAGAAAATTCAATGAAATGTATACCGTGAGAATCAGGTGAAACCGAATGGTCCATCCGCCCAGACGGTGAATATTTGGTATTTTTAGCGGGCTAACCACTCGTTGCGCTGAAAAATCCCTAGGGTGATCCTGGCGCGCGGTCGATCTGCCGAGTTTCATCGACCGCGCGCCAAAATCACCCTAGGGATATTCAGTGCAACGAGTGGCTATCCCCATGAAAATACCAAATATTCGCCGCCTGGGCGGATGGACCATTCGGTTTCACCTGATTCTCACGGTATACATGTACAATATGTGCAATGTAAATTACATTTTTTACGACGCCCCCTAAAAAGCTTCCTTTTGATGAAAAATCGCGAGGTAAATTTTTTTTTTTTTTTTAATCAAAAACAACACGTGCCGCAAGACGATCTGAGTTCATTTTTTGGTAAAATCATGTTTTTTTTGGAAATTTCTTATCACAAATAGTATTTTTCCAGAAATATAAACAATTTTGGAACTCAAATGAATAAAATTTCGAAATTTTTTTCATTTCATGTTGTCTAGTTAATAAAAAATGAAGGATATTCAAATTAACAATTTTATTTTAAAACTAAATTAGTACAAACTTTTTTTTTATAAGCAGATTTATTAATTCCAAGGCTCAAGTAAATTTTCTTTAGTATTTTTCATACTTTTACTTCTGTAATGTTTTTCCAAAAAAAAAAACACGATTTCACCAAAAAATGAACTTGGATCGTGTTGTTTTAAATAAAAAAAAAAAGAAAAAAAAATTTACCTCTCGTTTTTTCATCAGAAGGAAGCTTTTTAGGGGGCGTCGGAAAAAATGTAATTTTCTAACGACCGGTCTAATATACATATACATATGAAGGTGAAATGAAACGGTTTGATATTCGAATACAATAGAAAAAAAAATGTAATTAAAAAGGAACGAAGGGATGAATACAAAAAAGAAAAAAAAAATCGACGACAAAGGGTTGACCGTTACATATTATGTACTAGAAGTAGATATTAGCTCTCGTTCTTACCTCACGCAATGTTTGGCTATATGTATATATACGTATATATATATATATATATTAAATATTGTATCATATGTGCAAATGTATCCATACGCGGTCTAGTATCGTTAGAATCTAAACTGACAGTAGATCAGATATATGTGTATTTATATATAAACATGTGTATAATAGGCCTATATGCGTAATAGGCGTAGGGTAATTTTTATTTTATTTGTTTTGCTATTTTGTATTTTTTTTTTTCGTCTATGTAGCATTCATATATATTACCTAGATTGATCAGGTATCGATAAGAGAGAGAGAGAGAGAGAGTCGTTATTCATAAGAACGTAACGAAAGAACAAAGAATAGGAAAAAAAAGACGAAACTACAAAAAAAAAGAGAAAAATACAAAAAAAAAAAAATAGAAACAGATCGAATCTCCGATCGCGATTCGGAGCCGATTGTGTGCGCGTAGAGGAGGAGAAATGGAACAAAAAAAAATAAAAAAAGGCAACAAAAGGGAGGAAAGACTTAAAAAGGGGAAATTAAACGATACACGGTTCTAATAGGGACAAATTGTTAACAAAATACCCTGAAACACGAGGTTTTATAATTACACCTGTTTATCTATCTATCTATCCATCTATCTATCGGGTAATAGCGTTTTGTACATACATCGTTATGAAAAGATAATGAAAGTGTACATACACACACACATAGCACACATGTCTATTTAATTTCGTATTTAATTTTCACTCATATACACGTACCCTTTTTTCGTCGGTACTATTATTCGTTTTCATTCTTTTCTGTTCCTCTATCGAAGTTATAACGATCGTATAATAATAATAACAATAATAATAATAAGTACTAAAAATCGGTAATAGGTATTATATATTATATAACATTACACCATGTATGTATAATATAGTAATTGCAATAAAATAATGCGGGTTGTTCTGTTCTTTTCTGTTCATCAGTTTTTATATATATATATATGCTTGTATAGGCTAGTAGGGGACGAGTTTATTAATTAGTCTAGTATTATATTAACTAGACCTTACAATTATTAAATAGGAACCACTGTAATTAATGGCATCTGCGGTCCAAAGATCACACAGTGACATACACAGACGCGGGCACGCACGCACGGAAGCGTGTGCAGACTTGTCGTGAAAAATTGTGTTGGAATGAAATTTGAAAGAACGAATTTCGAGAGGCGTACGAAATTTTTTGGGGAAACGGTGAAGTTCGGAAGATCGGAAATCAGTAAATTTCGGTCTATAAACGATAATTCTGTCCGATCGAGGCTCCCTCCTTGCGGAAGACCATTTTGGCGACTTCAGTCGACGCCCCCGAGGTCGGAAACGATTGGCAGGGTTTAGAGACTCGATTTTCCGAAAAGTTCATCCCGAGACGATTAATTTGATCCCTCATTCGTCTCGATACGATCTATACAGCCCGAGTTATCAAACGATGAACGATTATATGCGTGAAATTCTAGTTTTGGAGGTTAGGCCCTCACGGATCTTTGGCTTTCGGAGCTTCGGACGGTAACGACGAACTAAAACACACCGATAATAGGTCGTGTGTATTTTATCATCAAAAAAATTACCGTAAGGTGTAAAAATCTGAATTGATGAAAAATGACGAAATATAATAAAAAAAAAAGGAAAAAACGCTTCTCCCCTCCTCCGTCCTTTTTCATCTTCTCTTCCTTGTTCTTATTTTTCTTCTTTCTCCGAAACTGCGACGAGATATTTACTGCGCGTTTTACCGGGCGCGTCGTCAATCATACGGTCAACCCGAGAATTACCGTATGACGTGTAACTTTAACGTACTCGAACTATACACACCATCTTCCTTTATAGTATAACAAACACGTCTTAATTACATAATTCACGTGAAACCCTATTCTCTAATTATTCGTCCATTTTTATTTTTGTTTTTCTTTTTTCTTTACTTTTGCTTTTTCTTTTCCTTTCTTTTTTTTTTAACCTCGTCTCGCCTCGCTTCGCTCCTCCGTACGTACGTATGTACACGCACGTAGTAAATACGACATTCGATCAATTCGATCGATCGAATAATTAGAGTACAGCAAAAAATAAAAAATAAATAATAACCGACGACAGGGGGATGAAAAGAATTTTCGTCCTTCATATTTATCCTCGTTATCATTATTTTTCCTTATTCCACTTCTTCCACCTGTATAAATATATATACCTCTATATATACACATATACATACACAATAAATCGAATAATTATATTTATTGCGCGTTATGAGTATCGCCGCCGCGGCGTAAGTAGAAAAGGAGACGGAGAAAAAAAAAGAGAAAAGGAAAAAAGGTGGAAGCAAAAATCGTAGAGAGAGAGAGAGAGAGAGAGAGAGAAGGAGCAAAGAAAAAAAAAGGAAAAAAAAAATTGTCTAAAAAAAAAAAGAAAGAAAAAAAAGAAGGTGCGGGGGGGAGGGGGGTTGTGTCGTTGACCCAACCTCGACGATATTGTGTACCACTCGAGAGTTTTAAAGTCGAGGTTGTGTATTCGTGATGGTGATGATGCCGGTCCTAGGTGGTGGTGGTGGTGGTGGTGGTGGTGGTGGTGGTGGTGGTGGAGAACTTTGTTGGCAAGGAACATAAGAAGGACCTCCTCAGCCACACTCAGCCAGTCCTTGGCCCTCGGATCATTAACCAGAAACTACGCAGAGAGGGGAAAGAAAAGCGAGGTGAAGAATAGTGGCGAATCGGGGAAAAAGGGAAAAATTTCAAAAAAATAATTGGGAAACCCGGAGAGAGAAGTCGCGAGATTCCCGAAAATTGATACGACGAAAGGAACGCGCGAAAATATCGAGCGAGCGATCGGAGAAAATCTGGAGAATGAAAAAAAAAACAAAAAAAAAATCAAAAAATTTCCACCGATTTTGACCCGATCGCACGATTGTTTTACCCGGAAAATTTTTGACAAATTCTCACGATTTTCCGAAATCGAAATCGGAATCGAAAAAAAAAAAAAGTACTAAATTCTTCCGAATTTAAAAGCAGCGTTTCTTATATTTACGGATTCCTTTCACTGAAATAACGTTAGGCAGTAATTATGGCGGTAGATAATTTGTGGAGAATTAGATGCGGACGAAGAAATCGTTTAGGAATGTATTTTTGTGTATTTTATTTTTTTATTTATTTTTATTTTATTTTTCATTTTCGTGTATTCGGGGATAAAGATAAGCGGACTAAATGGTCTCGGACGTGGGAAAAGAACGGGGGACAGAGAGGCGATAGCGATTTCAAAAAATTCTTATACTTATAGGTATACGTATCATATACCTATAACTATACATGCACATATATGTATAAATATTCATCGGAGCGTGAACGACCTGTGGAATTATAAATATAATACCTATGTACGCAGTAGGAATAATTATTAGCCAATGCATCGAGATTAAAAACAATAATTGCGTCTTATCGTACCTCAGATGGAGATATCGGTGAGAAAAGCTGTGGAAGATGCTAAGAACTATTGAAATCAAAGCGTGCCGGTACTCGATATCAGTTTTTCGCCGATATCTCGGTACACGACGATGATAGCGAGTCGGAGGTGGATATCGAAAATGGAGTTCGTTAAATTCCCTACGAAAAAGTAGGATACATTTTTTCCGTATGTCTATTGGTTTCGCCGTATTTCGAGGCTGAATATTCGGAAAAAAAAAATTGAAATTTCAGAACAGCCTGACAATTAGTAATACGTTCCGGGTTAAAATACGGCGAAACTAACGAAGATAGAGGGAAAATGTGTTCCACCTTTTTCATCGAAAATTTAATATACTACATTTTTGATAATCACCTTCAAGTCGATATCGTCAACGGTTTAGAAGATATCAGCTTTTCTCCAATAAATAGTCCTCCAATTTCCTGCTGGCAACACATTCCTCGCATACTTGACGGTGTCTACCTTAATTACATGGCTTTCCAAGTGCTATTCTCACGCCTTCATTATTCTCGAGCCCATCCTTATCAGAATTCGTCTCAACGTGCACTCCGTCATTAATACAGTGGGCATTAGTCACCAGACCGTTTTACCTACCTGAATAATAAAAATCGATCCGGTACTCGGTTAAGTCCATGAATTTCGGTCGAGGGTCTCTGTCTGGCTCTGGTCTGCACAGTCAGTCCACTCGACTGCCTACCGTTATAAGTGCAAGTTTGAGACGCTTTGTTGTCACCCAGTATCACCGCTCGATCTCTTTTGGCTCTACCCAGAATTCGAGGTCGTAACAAACCGCGTATAAAGGAACTTGAAGACCCCTCCGACGATTCGAAGACCCTTCATCGTGATCGAGGCGAGAGAAAAAATTCGAGGTGAAGAGTCCGCTGATGACATCGCCTGGTTCGCACTCTTCGAATCAGTCCAGACGAAGTTGCAACCTTTTCGAAGCAGCGGTCCGAGAGCTGAAGACACTACAGTGAAATGAATCCGGTGCAGAATTGGGACCGAGGAAAGCCCCGAAGACCGGACCTGTGAGAGTTGATAAAAGACGAGAAGTGGACGATGATGTGAGGCCAATCCTCTCGCAACATCCGGAGAGGGAAGCCCTTGACCAGTGTATCAATTTCGTTGGTTCTGGGGTTGAGGAGTTTTTGGAAAGGCGAAAACGAAGGAGTTTCGTTTAGACGAGGATGGAAGGAAGGTCCAGGCGCGACGGGGACGGGAGGAAAAGGACAAAGCGAGCTGGTGAACTCCGTCAGAGAAAGATGGCCGCGAATACAGCAGGCCTCGGAATAGGAGGCAGACAAAGACGGGAACGTTTACTGGCGTCATGCTGTCGGACACACCGGTTTCACCTTGTCCTCCAGTCCACAGGGCCCAGGGCGACAGATAAGAGTTGCACGCATATCCATAGTCCACGGACGCAGGGCCCGCACACACATCTGTCTTCCCATGTGGACGGGCTGATGCGTGGATTAGGGAGACCCGAGAACGTCTGGCGTCAGTTTTTTGAAATCCCTTCAGGAGGCTCGTCGCCCCGTAGAAGAGGAGATTTGGGGACGGGAGCGAGAGCCATTTTTCCATCATCGCAACGATTTCGTGAACCGAAGGCGTGGAAGTCGCGAAACCGTTCGCGAATTTTACTGGGAAATCAATTGCAACCACGTGCCGTATCATTGTATCCGTCTAATTCATCATGTTCCATGTATGGATAATTAGCTATGAACAATGCCCCTTTCTCTCCGCGTCAACTCATCCTCATCATCCTCTGCTACGTTTGTCTGCTCTGGTTCTAAATTGGGGCGGATAATACACCTTGATCAATGCTCTCTGCGATTGGCGAAGGGGGGGTCGGTAAATGCCAAATTACAGTCTGGACACAGGGTCCGTGATTTGGGAAGAGACACTATCCAGAAATGGGTTCGAATGTCCAGAATTGGACTCCGACCATTTCCCGATCCTTTTTCGAACTTTTGGCCAAGTTTTTGGCAACCATCTAGCAACCATCGGGGAGATCTGGTTCTTGGATCACCCTGATCCGCAAATACGAATGACAGTGGGTTGCTGATATGGTGAAGCATTTCTCTATCATCTACAAACATCCCTCAATTTTTTTTTGCACTGAAAGTTCGACCAGGAATGCGAAAGATGGAGAGAACTAGTTTTTGGATCATCCCAATTTACGAATCGAGATAATGGTGGGATCCAATGTCCAGAATCGAGCTTCGATCATTTCTTGATCTTCCGCAAACTTTTGCCAAATTTTTTTGCAATGAAAAGTCGACTAGGTACGCAAATAATGGAGAAAACTAGTTTTCGGACCATCCCAACTCACGAATCAAGATAACGGTGGGATCGAATGTCCAGAATCGAGCTTCGATCATTTCTTGATCTTCCGCAAACTCTTGCCAAATTTTTTTTGCAACCAAAAGTCGACGGGGAACGCAAATAATGGAGAAAACTAGTTTTCGGACCGTCCTAACCCACGAATCAAGATAATGGTGGGATCGAATGTCCAGAATCGAGCTTCGATCATTTATTGATTTTCCGAAAACTTTTGCCAAATTTTTTTTGCAATGAAAAGTCGACTAGGGACGCAAATAATGGAAAAAACTAGTTTTCGGACCATCCTAACCCACGAATCAAGATAATGATGGGATCGAATGTCCAGAATCGAGCTTCGATGGATTCTTGATCTTCCGGAAACTTTTGCCAAATTTTTTTTGCAACGAAAAGTCTACTAGGGACGCAAATAATGGAGAAAACTAGTTTTCGGACCATCCTAATCCACGAATCAAGATAATGGTGGGATCGAATGTCCAGAATCGACCTTCAAGCATTTATATCGATAAGTTTTCCCGCAATAATTCATCGACTGGGGATGCAAATGGTGTAGGAAGATAATGATGGCTCGGTGTTCGTACATTAGAGTGGAAAGTTACTTGTATAGCCTTTCTTCTCAAACCCGAGGCACGATAGTAGTTGGAAAACGTTCTCCAGGCTTTCGTAGCCGCTCCTGCCCCCTCCCCCTCCTCCCCCCCGAAGGCGTATAATTTTCTCGGTGTTTTTATTGCAGGGTAACTTGTCTTCAGGTGAGCTGGTCCGGTCGCGAGGTGAAGAGAGAAGAGCGAAGAGCGAAGAGCTGAGAGCGAAGAGGAAAGAGGGTGATCCAGGAGGATTGGGAAAGGGGGAAAGAGGAGAGAAGGAAGGCAGTCAGTCCGGTGTTGTGGCTGCAGTAGAACCAAGGCAAGACAAGACAAGGCAAGGCGAAGTGAAGTGAAGTGAGGGAAAAAGGCAAGGCAACCCAAGGCAAAGCAAGGCAAGGCAAGTTAGAGAAGGCAGCAGCGTATCGAGGCACCTCCACCAAGCCGCAACCCGAAGCTGGCACGAGAGTACTACAGGCACAGCTAACGCGCAGTAGCTGGTTTCTGTCCCCCTTCGAAAAACCCCCTTGTGATCCTCCTCAACCTCCACCTCCACCTCCACCTCCACCTTCGTCTCAGCGTACGCCTCTTTCTCCTTGGCCTCCTCGTCCTCGTCCTCATCATCGAGGCACACCGCCCCGTCGTGGTTCCCCGGTGGACCTTTTCTACGCAAGGATTTTGACCCCCGCGCTTAACATCAGCATCAGCATCGGCACGGAGGAGTCGCCTCCCTCTCAAGGAGCCCTGAAGACGGGCGTCAATTCGACTCGGAATAATTCCAAGCTGGAGAGAGAGAGAGAGGGATCCTCGCTCGAGAATTGACTCTTCCTAATTTCAATTCGTTTCTTGTTTCCGACAGAGAAGCACGTTCTCACCAATTTTCCTCTTTTTTTTCCACACAGGTTTAGAAATCTGAAATCACACTCGCGCAAATCGCCGGAATGAAACGGCTCGATCATATATACATATACATATAAATGAAGAAAGGAGGAATGATACGAGCAGAGAAACCGCGACGCGCGAGTATCACCGTATGCACACGTATACATCGATGAATAATAATTAGGTAATTGGATTGGAACACCTGTGCAGTGCAATCGAGTCTGATGACGTGTACCCTGATCCCCTCACACGGACAGACCGTGTAGTTCATCCAGCATGTGCTACACGTACATATGCATGTATGCTTCCGTTTCGTTAGAAGATAAGCTACACGATTTTTTTTCGAATCAGATCAGACGGGATTTTGGTATCGATTCGTCGATCGGGGATGGAATCATCGTGTGACGGTAGAAGTCGATGTGCGGAGGTACGAAACGTAACCTAGAAGTATGCGATCTGGACAACTCCCGAAACAACCAATTGGCGCGCTGGAATCGCTGTTGTCCAGAGTGCCGATTGGCTGCTCCGGGAGTTGTCCGAATCGCAGGTATCGGAACGAACCTCGTTGGGTGTGCGTGTCTATATCATGAACAAATTCAGGGCAGAAACAATATCTCTTGTACGTATCAGAGGCTCGGCGGATGGGATACTCGCCGTAGAACGTAGAACTTACGGTACGAGTTTCTAGGGAAAGAGATGGAAATACGAGAGTGTGTACGAGTCGAAGAAGAAGAAGAAGAAGAAGAAGGGAGCCCTGCCTCAGCCCCAGCAGTAAAACAAGTTCTGTAGAACCGGTTTCGTTTTATCTTATTTGCTAACTTCTTCCTCTTTTTCTTATATTCCTCTTATTTTTAGTCTTTTTCATTTTTTTACCTTTTTTTTCCATCCTTCTTCTTCGTCTTCTTCTTCTTCTTCTACTGCTACTTCTACTCCTTCTTCTCTCGCGCTCCTCGGGTATATTTATACCCGAATTTAATATCGGAGCGGAGGGCCCCGAGCTAGAAGAGAAAATCAGAGGCTGAAGAGACACACGCGCGACCCTCTTCTCGCTCTTTTCGGTCCACCACCCAACCCTCCGTCTCTGTTTACGTCGTGGATGTACCTGATTCCCTCTTCACGGGATTTGGAAGTCGATATTTTCCTGGGAGCATCTTCGTAGTAGATACGCAGTTTCTTTAAATTCTGGGGATAAAACAAGCCCGAAAAATTCCCTCGCATCGCCATCCTCGAGGTCATCAGGTTTTTCGGTAAAACGGATGTGAGACATTCTTCATCGCCTCTCCCCCTCCCCCGCCTTTCTTCCATACATCAAACGGCCACTCGGATTTGTGCCGAGTGCAAAAAACCGTCGTTTGATATTTTGGAAATGGAGCCGAAATTTCGGAGGACATTCTTCGGGGGTAAAAAATCCAGTTTCCGACACGAAGAACTCGGAATTTCGAAGTAGGAACGCATCTTCGGAAGAAGGACGCGCACTTTGGACTCCATCCTCGATGACGAGGACGAAGATCGTAATAATAAAGAGATACTCTATTGTATTGTTTTTATTAATAATAACGAACGGTTGTAGCTGAGCCTTGATTGCCGAGGCTTTGTTCTGGCACCGTAATGGACATGTGTACACGGGCACACCACACATCCGAGTAGAATCTAAGCCCAGTGGTGGTACGCGTACGTGTGGACGTACACAGAGGAGCTGAGAATTACAACCGAGTTGGAAAAGCGAGTTAAACGCAATACGGGGCATTAGCTGGTGCTGCGGCGGGAGTAGAATTGCAGTGAGATCATTGCTTCGAATAATAGAACGAGTGATTTTATGCTACCTAGCTACCCCCGCGTCACAACAACCTCGTACACCATTACGCAATTCGCAACTATCCGTCTGCTTACCTCAGCTCTGGGTATACGGCTCTACGGACATTTTCCTCGAGCCCAACGTCGTAGTACGACTGGCCTTGGCACGAGAAAATGACCTGAGGCTAGGCGTCCGGTTCCCGATTGTGGAGTGGAGAGAAAATTTTCACCGCGGTCCAGAATCAACGAAAATACCACATCGCCAAGGCTGTTCTTCGGGGTTTCGGACCCGGCCAGGGATGAGATCCACTGGGTTTCCAACTCCTCTGGAGTAAGGCACGCCGCGTGACTCATCAGACCTCGGCAAACTCACTCGAGAGTACACTCGAAACTACGAGCTTCTTACCGGTTTTGCGAAAACTCATGATAAACCGGAGGGTTGACGGAAAAACACACCTCCGATCGCGGGCTCGATTTCTCGGACGGATGGCACGCATCGAGACATTTTTTTCCACCTAACATCTGCATGAAAATGGATGAGGAAGGCCAGGAGTCCTTTGGCAGGACTCACCGCGGTTCGCGACCCAGTTAGAGGCTCCTACCCACCGAAGAGAGAGGGATATACACCCGGGGAAAGGGTCTGGAGGGAAAAGGGACTCGACCCCTAAAGTCTGACCTCTTCTTCCTCCTCCTCCTCCTCCCCCGAAAACCCCTCAGGACTTTCGAGGTTCCCCGGTTCTGAGAGGGAGACGAAGACTTCTCGTTTGCACATCTCTCTAGCCCAGGGGATCGCGTTGTATATACACCTACCTGCTGCAACCTGCCATCATGTGCTTGGGTTAGGCTTAGATGGGCCAGACCTCAGCCCTTAGCACTGTTCTGGGTATACGTTGAACACGCATACGTGTGCGGGTGGGAATGTGTTCGTGCATGCACCAGGGGCTTGGGATACACTGTTTGCTTCTGTAATTAGCCAGTGTGTACATCTCCCCGATACACATATGTAACATGTAATTCGTAGATGGATAGATACACACGTATGCATCATGTATGGTTCCGTACGTGAGATTCTACTGGCTATGCAACGCGTGTATGTAAGACGTCTGAATCCGTGATGCAACTGGCGATACAGTCGAGTGTACCGATTGATAGATGGATTAGCTCCGGGTAATCTACACTCGCCGTGTGCATTTGTATTCCAGAATCGAATCCTAGTCACGTTGTTCGCTTTTAGGTGAAGACGTTTGTATTCGAACTGGTAAATCATCCATCCGATCTTCCGATACTCTTCGGTTCTGTTCGTTTCATTAATGGCAATCGTCCCCGCTCGTGGATGTCGAAGAGCTCGATGATAGGAAACCTGCGAGACTGATGATGACATTGAAGAAGACATTGGGGATACTTTGAAGGAATGGGTTGAAAGCTGATGAATCCAAAAGGGAATCGGGAAATTTCTGAAGTAACTTTAAAGAAACCAGTGAAATCCTGAAGAGAATCGGTGAGATGCTGAAGAACCTGCTAAGGAATCGGTGAATCTTGGATAAACCTGAAAGGGATTCTCGATATGGAATATCGAAGGTTATTCCTAATCCGAATAGGATGTTGGAACGTTGAGAGTAGATCGGTGGTGTTTGGGTGAGTAATTGTGAGAACATGAGACATTTGCACCTGATAATAATTGATGATATAATTGTGTAAATTTTTAACGGTGTACGTGGATGGGATGTGACGATTCCCTCGGTGCGTTAAGTCGTTGGTTCCGTGAGAACGGAATCCATTATCGACTAATCGCGTAATATACTTATGAGCGATAAATAGTTGAGTGAAGAAACGACGTGTGACGAGGAGATCCTGGATTCGTTCGTTCCTTGTTACAACAGGATTTGTTTAAACACGGGTACCGGGATTTAGTGAGCAGTTTGCAACATCGTCGTCGTATACCACCATAAAAGTAAACTACTACTGGATTACCTGGCCTACCTCGGGCTACCTTGCTACCGAGGATTATTATCCACGCCGATTAATCCCCAACAACGAAATTGACCATAAGCTTTTCCGTCACGGTGTCGCATCTCCACGCCGTTTATCGTGCTTAAAGTATATGCGTATCCGACGGTGGTTCCCTTTCCCTTCCATTTCTTCTTCATGAGAATTAAGAACTAAGGGAATTGCAAGATAATTATTTCGGTGAGGAATATTAACGGACAGATTTGTCTTTGTGGTATTTTTGGGACCTTTTCCCATCCTCGTCCTCATCCTCATATGTGGTCTCGTGCGCATCTCTTTGGCACGAGACAATCCCATAATAAACTGACGAGGGTCTCCTCTCCCCCCGTTACTTTCCTCGCCAGTTTTTCCTCAAGTTTCTTCAAACTTTTCTTCGGACCGTTTTTGCTCACAGAATACACAAAGTTCGGTTTTCGCTCCCCACCATCGCCGTCACCGAAACCCAGTGGTGCGGTAATTTATTTTCTTTAGCACCCAAGACACGTGTTGCGAGCCAGTACGACCAACACGTGGTCATGCTTACGTTTCGGGTCGCGTGTGGCGCGCATGGCCTGCAAACGTACACGTGCGCGTTACGTTACGTTACGGTACGGTACGGCATGGTGTGTCGTCTTCCTACGACACATCACACACTTGGATACATAAATAATTCGATATCAAGACTGCGATGAAGGTATCAAAGCTTTTCCCGATAAAAATCACCGGACAAATGTCGTCCAGTCCATTTTCCGGACGATCGGCATTGAGAAGCGTCGTTCCCCCCACCTTCCTCGATGCTAATCCGTCAAGGACGGGCGGTATCACTTGTCGAAAGTGACCTGGTGACGGTATCCGTTTATCTGGAATAGTTTTGAATACAATTTGAATCGATTTACAAGCAAATGTGCGGAGAGGCATCATCCCACCGAGGACTTGCGACAGTGGAGAACGAGGAGAGTCCAAGGTTGAAGCAGACCCGCGGACAATGATTCGGGACGGTCTCGAATGGCACTTTCTAATGTCTGCATAATGTCGATTGATTTTAAGATCGGTTCTAGCGCGGACCGTTCTTCGAGCGGTTTTATGGTCTGGCGAGGTCTCTAACCCCTCGGGAGGAGAAAAATAAAGATTAAAAGGTTCGAATGGGGGGTTTAGTTTAAAAAACACAGTCAGCGAGGGTCTTGTGTGGGCAGACTGCAGCAGCAGTTCAGGTTAGTCAACAGGTGGCTAACCTGCCGGGGTAACCGAAGGGAGCGAACCAACGAAACCCACACAAACAATACAAAACCGTCCAATGCACAAATACGAGTCCCCGTGTGCCCCTCTCTCTTTCTCTCGTTCCCGGCTGGTTATAACTTAGGGAGTCGTCTGGGGCTGCCTTCTTCTCTAAGGCAGGTCCTATATCTCCACACACACATCTCGTCCCCTTCTTGGTAGGGCCCCGTCTCAATACTAACTCGTTTAGAGAAAAGGGGGACCCCGAACGACGAACGACGAACGACGATACAGCCTGCTGCTGGTGGTGCTGCAGGGGACTCTTTGCACGTGTTCGTGATCGTAGTGACGTACCTCGACGGTTCTCAATATAACAGACCATTAACTACCATGAGTTATCGCCAGGGAATCATTCCTCGATTTACTGCTCACCGGCTGGAGAGGAGAATAGTAACAAGGAACATTGCGCCGGGACATTCTCTGGCTTGTCCGCTACGGAGGATGGAGAAAACCGAGGAAATGCCGAGGGGGAAGGATCGCCCATCGCGAATCTGATCCCGAAGAGTGCTTTTCTGGATTTTTAAGAATGAGAACCTCTCCTCTGCCGTGAGGCATGGTCCGTGACTCATCAGGCCCCCGATATTCCCTCCTGCGTACAGGAGCTGTTCGAAAAAAGGAAGTATGAAGATGGTCCGAGGAGGCCGAGAGTGAATTGGACGGAGTCTGATCGCTACACGTCTGGGAAACGATATCAGAATTTTTGAGATCGAGGCGGTGGTCAGTGCGGCGGCGATTCCGATTCCTGAACCTGAACCAGACCAAGCGTCGAAGGGTGGCATATGAACGTCATGAGCATTTAGAATACCCACAACACGTTAACAACGTCAAAGGGATCCCATCCAGCACCCCATGAGGTACACCTGCGAGATTCCCATAGACTGCAGTGGGGACCCGAGGACCCTTGATCTCGGTTCCCCTCCTGGGACTCTGGTATAATACCCACTGCTTCCGAAACGAGAAAAAAAAGGACCGAGCCGATGGTGTAACCGTCTCTCCTCTCTCGATCCCGAACACTTGTACCGTTTCGGTATTCTACCTATACACACACGTTCGTACGTGCACAATGCACGGGGCGGTACACCTGCGAACTTTGGCTAGTGGGGTTCGACCCATTGACATGCAGATAGTCGTTACACCATACCGTTGCAGTTCATCCATTTAAACAGGGGGTTGAATTTCCCATGTCGTTTTTCACGGTGTCTTGAGAGACCCGTGATGACGCGGACCCGAATCAACGCGGTTATTATCAATTACAGGACACCGTGAGCAAAGTAAAAAAAATGGTGGAGTCAGTCCTGGTGCGGTACAAAAGCGAGCAAAAAGAAAGTGATGAATGAGTCAGGTGCGGTAACCTCTGTCTGCCGAGGTAGGTAGGTAATTATGTCACACTCTACGATGTCGATGAGTCGTCGTCCACTGTAGTGCAGTCCAGTGTAGTGTAAGAGTGAAACAGAGAGAAAGCACAAGCACAAGCACAAGCGCAAGCGCAAGCACAAGCACAGTGGTCGTCTGACTCGTCGTCGAGTTCGGCTGACTATCTGGGATGAGGAAAAGGGAAGAGAGGTGGATTCCCTCTTCCTCTCTTTCTCTCTCTCTGCAAATACGAGGATGAATCACACATCGGAAACCTGTGTCGCCGTTCCAAATCGGTTGGCACCAAACCTGACTGTCCTTACGCGCGGTGATTGTACACATAGAAATTTGTTAAACAGTGGATTAAGTCAGGCCACGTGCACGAATGGGTATCTGCTCTTCGTTCGCTCGGCAAGAAAGAAGAGAAAATGTCAACGGCTCTCCTTTAATCTCCTAACCGTATGTAAAGTCACATACCGTCTTCCTCGTCGTTTCATCGAGTTATCGCCCGCTTCGAAAACTGGGTCGCGCACTTTTACCTTCGCTAATTACCACGGAGAGCCGGAGAGTCGGAGACGGGTCTGGAACACCTTTTGTACCTCGGGCATCATCCATTAGACCAGATAGTGTTTTATGGTGTAACAGTACCATACGGTGTGAGTCATTGGTCGTACGAAGAGGGAGACAATGGTGGAAGCCCTTCGTGGCCTGTGATATTCACGGTCTAACGAACGAAACTCACGTAGTTTGGATTTCCGTATACCTCTACACTCGAGACCGCAAGGGTTAGTGTTGGGTAGAGTAAACTGTGCGCCTGGGTACCTGTTGAACATACATGTCCACAGATACACCGAGTATGGGAGCACCAGGTATACATAATGTATACACAAACGTATGAGTCGAGTACACAGCACGGTACCGATCAAGCCAAGTGAAGTGAGGTGAGGCGGAGAGAGGAGCGGGGTTTACTTGTGTTCGACAGACGGTTTACAGGAGATGATTCACGTCAAACAAAAGGCCAAACATTGTGTAACCCTGGTGGGACACGTGTTAAACGGGGAATTTTACTCGTTATTACGTCTCTGATTCAAACCGGGGACTAGGAGCGTCCAAAAAGCGTCCAGTCTTCGCCAATGGATTCGAAAAGGTATCGAAACAGCCACCGATCCCTTGAGGAAGAAGGGAGGATACCGAGGCGACGGAATGGTGGAAAGAAAAGATTCGACCAGTCGGCAGTGACCCAGTTCTCTGCTCCCTCCGTCTGATCTCTTCCCTGCAGGTTCATCCTTGGAGCTCCAGCCTCGATGGACCTGGGGGAAAAGGTGCGATCGACCGATCGATCGCTCGACACGAGAAAATGCCGGATTTCGAGGGGCGCGACTGGCGACGAAGGAAATCGTCCGGTTTGATGGATAAGACAATCGGCTGCTCCTACGCCGCTGGGTCCGAGGTGCAGTCCGCCCGTTTCTACACAGAAGTTTGATTTTTACTTTTCACGGTAGTAGAGGTATATCTCGTCGAAGTTCGGCCAGGTTCGTTAAACTCCGTCCGTCCCGATGCAGGGGCCGCGTTTTTTTCCTATTCCTTGGCGCAGACCCGTTGCTAAGTTCCGTCCGGGCCCTCCGGGTATCGCGTCACTCGTGTTTACACGAACTTGGCCGAGGAGATACCCGGGAAAAAAAGAGATTAAAGAAACTGAGTAGGAGAAAGAGAAAAGAGACTCCTGCTCGTACTCCTTCATCGGCGATCGAAATGTCCTTCCATTTCTACCGAAAATTGATTTCAGTATGTTTGACCTCGAGATTTGACCGCAGGATCCACGATCCTGGATTGCCGGCTGAGACTCGTTATCCTTGAAACCGTGGCGGGAGCCTGTCGCGGTGAAATATGTGCAACGGTAACTGTCGCGGTGATGAATTCAACGGTTTGTCAAAGGATGAGGATTTCGAAAGAGAGAATTGAGTCCTTGGCGTTCCGAATTAGCCCGGTAGCCGATAGTGAGTAACATGGTACAGCAGTTGTCACGGATTTGTTTTTGCCGTGGATATATACGGTGCGGGTTGCCCCGTCAGCGTGGTGAACCAAAACAAACCCACCTCCGCTCTCTCTTAGTTCCTTGTTGGTTGTTGGTTCCCCGTGGTCTCCCTTCCCCTCCCCTGGTCCGGGAGGTTCTCTGCAGCCGATCGACAGACGAATAGAAAAAGGAAACTGAAAAGCGAAGAGAATAAGAAAAAAACGAAAGAAGGGGGAAAAGAAAAAAAAAAAATTTGTAGAAAAAGAGACGAGGACGCCTTCTCTTCTCCACCAGCTCCGTGATGCAGTTACACAGCAGGGTAGCCTTCGCGTTCGTATATACAATCGGAGACGGACTACCACTACACCGTGCACGGTCGAACCTGTGGTGGTTTGTAAGGGGGAGGAGGGAGGGGGAGGCAGGGAGAACTAACACAGTTAAATACGAACCAGTCTGACCACCTCATCACGAACAATCTCTCCGCTTCGTTCGTACAACCGTCTCTGTTCAACTCTCGACGTCTTTCTTTGTCCAGCGGTTGAACGGCGACCGATAACGGAGCTAGTCTGTCGTAACCCAAGACACGGACCCACTACCGATGAATACATGTATACTGTACTATACTGTACCTAGTGGCACGGTGGTGAGACACACGATCGTGTGTGTGCACACACGACTCGTAGTTTCTGGAATAATAAGAAAAAGGAAAACCAACGGGGAACGTTAAATTAACGAATGGGGTCTCAATCCGTCAGGCATCCTCGGTGTTTTCGGTAAAATAATCGGAAAATAAAGTAACTGGATGATGACGATGATGAAGGGGATCGGTATCGAGTGTCCGGCATTCGATACCGCTCTCACTGTTTTATGAAGCATGTCTCGTTCCCTGACGATAAACGATTAAATCTTAACCAATACGGAAGCCATGCGCACGAGGAGATGAAGGATCCAGCAAAGAGGGTAAAAGAAAGATCGCATTGTACTGCGAGAGGGCAGAGATACCTCTCTAGCCTCTCTACCGCACGGCTCTATTCCGCAGTATGTGCAGTTGATATTATATATGTGGCTGTTGCATGCAGAGGGGATTCAGGTCGCAGAACGCAGCGGTGCGCACCCAACAATTACGAAATCTCTTCAGCAACTCGTTTAGCAGGTTCGATATACTTCTGGTCTTGTGACGCGAGCCGGACTTATCATCGGCAATGAGATACGGGAACGATTTCGGCCCGTTTTGTCGAGATTTTGATCCCGAACGGGTGATTCGATACCGAGAACAACTCGTTTCGGGTATTCTGGTCATTTCCTATGGCCGATCGGGTTACTACGGGTTCATAGTAACCTAGAAACGGGTTTGCCGCCGCTGCCGCTGCCGCTGCCGCTGCCGCCGGGGCTCTCTTACGATAAAGTCAAGTCAAAAGGACCGGAGTGGGGACGGAATACGTGGAAGAGATTAGCACCGCGTTACTTTCGCTGCTGCAGGGGCGTCGAGTCAATGCCACTGCATCGTGCTACGAGATAAGGAACTGGTCAACCATAACCAGTACCGCAAAACCGTCGTTCGGAAGCGGTATACCGGCTTTTAAACTAACAGCTGGAAGAGCCGCTGTTCACTTGACGAGAGGAGTCCCACCTGACGAAAGAAATCACATGGCATCATCATCGGCCGATCGATGATCGAAGGATCGTAATGCAAACACTGCGAAATAACGTCGAGGGAGTAAAGTATCGGCGCTATTATCCATGGAATAAACCCGATGGTGGGGTTAGATGCAGGTGTTAGCCTTGGACTGCTAAGAACCACACACCATCACCACCAGCCATCACAACTACGCCGGGGCACTTCACACAACATAACAATCTCTCCCTGGCCCGGAGCTAGCGTATACCTTCTACTATTCGTTGTAATATCCATAGTCACCATCACACAACAACCCGAGGATAAACCGGGGCGTGATTCTTTGTTCGGTGTTACAAACTCCTCGGCTAGCTGTGCCGTATATTACCTCTGTAAACGATCGCGGATGGACTTTGCTTCAGGAACCGTTTCACGGTGACGAAGAATCGACGTTCGTGACGATCGCCTGGCTTATCGCCGTTCGGTCATGAAAGGCGAAAATAATATCACCCGGACAGAGGCGGAGGGTGCGCGAGATCTTTTAGAAGCCCGATGATAAAACCCAGTCGAGGAGAAACTAACGGGCCACTTCTTAAGGCGATTAACATTTCTAATTTTAGATCTCTCAGACTCCGTAGTACCACTAGCCGGTCCAACGTGTACCATCAAACGTGGACACGTGTGATAGTGGTACAGAAATGATTGCCGTACTCGTAGCAGGCCATACCACGAACTCTAGCTCCTTCTTCGGCGATGTCTTCGGCCAGGACGATTCCCAGATCATTGCGAAGTGTCCAGTGGACGTTGGACCAAGGATCCGATCGGATGTCGTCAGGGAGAGTGAGGCCGTCGTCGATTTATCAAACGGTTACGTTTAGAACGGCGCCGTTCGCCGAGGTCACAGAGATTAACGCTTATTATTTATCACGATCGTTAGCGCGGTCGACGGTAAACCTGGCTTATGATCTCGATGGGAATCGGTAGCCGATGATCTGTACTACCGTCGGTATCCGTGGGGTCGAGCGATTCGACGATCCAATCGATTCCCCGGTCTGGCAAACGTTCGAAAACGTCGAACGTCGCCATGAAAGTTGGCAAAGACGTTCGATGGAGCATTTTTCAACATGACATTACGATCCATTGATTCTAGCGAAAAAAATGACTGCGCGAATTCCCGAAATTCGATAAATTTTTTTCGAACATATTGCCGAACCAGCATGACCACGATCTCGAAACTGGTTCACGTCGCTGTATCGGTTTTTCCTCCATCATTGAACAGCGTCGAAGTGCAGTAATCCACATGCATAAAATGATGGTAAAGAAACGGCAACGGCAACGGCTGGGTCTTCCATGACTCAATGACGTCACCAAGCAACACGTGTCGCGCGGTATAAGTAAGGGAAGGAGTGCAGGCGTTCTTTCTCTCTCTTCCCTCTTCTCTCCTCAGGAGAGAGGACAGGCTAGGAGAACCCGGAGAGTAGAGAGAGGCTACATACGTTACACGTATCTATAGAACCGTGGCGAGAGGAGAGACGGAGTGTAGGAAGTATGGGCGAGGAGGAGGAGGAAGAGGGGTTAGAGGCTGCTAGCGTACGAAGCGTGGCCCGGGATCAAGGACGGTTTTACTCGCGCAGAGCGAGCACTGCACCGAAGAGAGAGACATCTAGAGACGAGAGGAGAGAGAGAGACACGGCGACGTGGCGGGAGACGAGGGAGAGGGGAAAAAAGGAAAAGCCTGAAGAGATAAGGTACAGTAGATACCCAAAGGCGCATATACTGCGCAGCGGGATGGGGGGGGGTAGGGAGAGAGACGCGTGGAGGAGTGCAGTGCTTGAGAGAAAGAGCGAGAGGAGAGAGATGACAAGAAACAGAAAAAAAAAAGACGAAACGAAAGAGAGAGAGAGTGAGAAGGAGGAGGAGAGTGGGATCGGGGAATACGACGTGTCTCAGCCTGCACGGGCCGGTACAAACACCTCAAGAAGTTCGAACCATAACATTACGAAAGACGACTACGCTGCGCGGACTGTTTACTACCGATAATACCAGATCCAGTCCGAAGGGGAGGAGCGATTTTAATCTATTGGTAATCGATGAATAAATTAATTAATTAGTCAATCGATCGCTGGAACCGTTTCATTTTCATTTCAAATTGGGAGGGAGATGTCGATTTTAGATCGACGGAAACTACAGAACGGACACAGAGATTTGGGGAATCGATACAGACGATTTTTGAACTACGATCTCGGCCGCCATTTTGAATATCGACGTTCTAAAATTTCAGTTCCGTCGCTGGGGGTTAGGTGCAAAAAGTTTTGAACTTTTGACTGAGAAGAATCGATGATAGGTGAACGATTTTTCGCTGCCGTTTGAAATTTTTCGGATCTAATATTCCGAAAAAAAAGAATACGATCTCGGCCGCCATTTTGAATCTCGACGTTCTAAAATTTCAGTTTCGTCGCTGGGGGTTAGGTGCAAAAAGTTTTGAACTTATGACTGAGAAGAATCGATGATAGGTGAACGATTTTCCGGTGCCGTTTGAAATTTTTTGGATTCAATATTCGAAGCGCGTGTCAAAAATTTCGTTGAATTGTTCAGAGAAATGAGAGAAGCTGCGGACTCGGCAAATTATGCGCATGATGCGATGTGCAGTTGGCTCATTTTATTCGCCTTTACAGTGTCTGCTTCTCCCTCTTTTTCTTTTTGTTGTTGTTGTTGTTCTTTTTCTCTTTACTCGTCGTTAATTACCTCTGTATAACAGTAATAAACATGTAAAAGTTTATATCTATCTACGACATGGTCCGCTGACTGTGGGAGATGATTGCGATGACCTTCGTAGATCTCATGCTGTTGCCGGAGTCTAGTGGAGTGCAGTGCAGTGCAGGGCTGCATAAGACCCAACGCAATTATACTACTTCACGATCATCAGCAGTGCATCGCAGTGCAGGAACTTTGCGATCTCTTAAACGACACCTCGTCAGTCAGTCTTGAACGAAATAAATTGCTCATGCACACGTAGTTTATTGAGTAATTAATCGAGCCGCGATACGCGAGACCGTTCAAAATGTACAGAAAAAGTGAAATGGGTACAAAAAGGAACGCAGTTTGTATCAAAATGATTCCCGAAGGACAGGGTCGAGGACCTTGTTAATTGAGGAGTAGAAAAGAAAAAAACGTTTAAATTATTCTCAAAGATTCCTCATCTCCGCGGCTTAGGTAATATAGACTGTAATAAAGTATATCAGGAAACACTGAAGCAGCAGCACCAGCAGCACCAGCAGCACCAGCATCAGAGCAGCGTTCTATTATAGTAGTAGCAGAGTATTATAACTACATGTTATTCTCTCTGTCACCCACTCTCGACACAGACAGTATATAAGCATGTATACACAGTGTGACAGTGTGTTGGCTACGGCATGTTATACGACATGGGTGTGAGTCGAGTTCCTCGACCCGAATTCCCTGCTTTGCATAAAAGTTCATAGAACCTCGTATCCTCGCATCCTCGCATCCTCGCATCGAACAAATAACGTAATAAAGCGTCGAATCCTATTTAGCGTTTGGTCATTTTCGCTAGTTATATTCTAGTTACAATTACTATCGTCCCCCGATATCGCTAGTCTGTATTCCACCTTCTCGGACGAAGTTTCTTCGGAGTGTTTCGAACGCTGCTTGTCCACATCCACGCATGCGGGCTTGATCACATCGCCGTGCATATATCCAAGTTGCAACACTTTAGTTACACGTATAGTTACAGCTATTATATTATAACTTTGCAATGTCGTACTCACACTTCTTCCTCCAGTTATGTAGCTATTATAGGTGCAGTTTACACTGTAACTAATTCCTTGGCCTTAATTAACCCGCCTCTGAGTTATAGAAATATGTTATAGCAACCCTTTTGACACGGTGTAACTACATGTTGCTGCTTTTGGAATTTCCTAGCATATATTCTTTCTTACTCCTTTCTGCTTGCAATTTTCAATATAGTTATTCAGCATCAGCTGCTAGCGAGCATGACCGAGTCACTTCTTCCTTCAGTTATGTAGCTATTATAGGTGCAGTTTTCGCTGTAACTAATTCCTTGGCCTTAATTAACCCGCCTCTGAGTTATAGAAATATGTTATAGCAACCCTTTTGACACGGTGTAACTACATGTTGCTGCTTTTGAAATTTCCTAGCATATATTCTTTCTTACTCCTTTCTGCTTGCATTTTCAATGTAGTTATTCAGCATCAGCTGCTAGCGAGCATGACCGAGTCACTTCTTCCTTCAGTTATGTAGCTATTATAGGTGCAGTTTTCGCTGTAACTAATTCCTTGGCCTTAATTAACCCGCCTCTGAGTTATAGAAATATGTTATAGCAACCCTTTTGACACGGTGTAACTACATGTTGCTGCTTTTGGAATTTCCTAGCATATATTCTTGCGTACTTCTTTCTGCTTGCAATTTTCAATATAGTTATTTAGCATCAGCTGCTAGCGAGCATGACCGAGTCACTTCTTCCTTCAGTTATGTAGCTATTATAGGTGCAGTTTTCGCTGTAACTAATTCCTTGGCCTTAATTAACCCGCCTCTGAGTTATAGAAATATGTTATAGCAACCCTTTTGACACGGTGTAACTACATGTTGCTGCTTTTGGAATTTCCTAGCATATATTCTTGCGTACTTCTTTCTGCTTGCAATTTTCAATATAGTTATTTAGCATCAGCTGCTAGCGAGCATGACCGAGTCACTTCTTCCTTCAGTTATGTAGCTATTTTAGGTGCAGTTTACGCTGTAACTAATTCCTTGGCCTTAATTAACCCGCCTCTGAGTTATAGAAATATGTTATAGCAACCCTTTTGACACGGTGTAACTACATGCTGCTGCTTTTGGAATTTCCTAGCATATATTCTTGCGTACTTCTTTCTGCTTGCAATTTTCAATATAGTTATTTAGCATCAGCTGCTAGCGAGCATGACCGAGTCACTTCTTCCTTCAGTTATGTAGCTATTTTAGGTGCAGTTTACGCTGTAACTAATTCCTTGGCCTTAATTAACCCGCCTCTGAGTTATAGAAATATGTTATAGCAACCCTTTTGACACGGTGTAACTACATGCTGCTGCTTTTGGAATTTCCTAGCATATATTCTTGCGTACTTCTTTCTGCTTGCAATTTTCAATATAGTTATTTAGCATCAGCTGCTAGCGAGCATGACCGAGTCACTTCTTCCTTCAGTTATGTAGCTATTATAGGTGCAGTTTACGCTGTAACTAATTCCTTGGCCTTAATTAACCCGCCTCTGAGTTATAGAAATATGTTATAGCAACCCTTTTGACACGGTGTAACTACATGTTGCTGCTTTTGAAATTTCCTAGCATACGAATTCTTTCTTACTCCTTTCTGCTTGCAATTTTCAATTAGTTATTCAGCATCAGCTGCTAGCGAGCATGACCGAGTCATTCTATATCCATCTCAATTAATTAAAACCGGTAACAAAGACTCAGGTGTCCCGTTCAATCTGACGACCCTTAGGAGGGTCGAAGGGATCGTTTAACCCTTCAACGTAGCCCAATAATGTGGACATTATCATACGGACGACCTACTTAGCGCGGTGCGAATAAGATATTCCGTTCCAGCTACCGCTCTGTATAACCGAGGAGAAGGAAATAGCGGGCATTTCGTATCTTTACCCGGAATTAGGACTCAGGTGGCGGGATTCTGTACCCTCAAATTATTCACTCTATTGTCATTCTGTAATCGAATATAATTAGCCGTCCAATAGAGAGAAAAAAACTATCTTCATTACCAGTTATTTCCCAGCTATTCTCATCCAAATTTAGTTATTTCTAGTTATTTCCAGTTATTCAATATTTTTTTTCCAGTTATTTCTTAGTGATTGCTTCATTGCCAGTTATTTCCCAGCTATTCTCATCCAATTTTAGTTATTTCTAGTTATTTCTAGTTATTGCTCAGTTATTGCGTAGTTATTGTAGGTAATTCTAGTTATTTCCAGTTATTCAATATTTTTTTCCAATTATTCCTCAGTTATTTCCAGTTATTTCTAGTTATTGCTTAGTGATTGCTGGTTATTGCTTAGTTGTTTCAAGTTACTCCTATTTACTTTTTAGGTTCTTTCTTCTTCATAGGCATTTCTAGTTATTTCCAGTTATTCAAGATTTTTTTTCAGTTACTCCTTAGTTATTTCCAGTTATTTCTAGTTATTGCTGGTTATTGCTTAGTTGTTTCAAGTAACTCCTGTTTACTTTTGAGCTTCTTTCTTTTTCATAGTTATTTATAGTTATTTCCAGTTATTCAATATTTTCTTTCCAATTACTCCTCAGTTATTTCCAGTTATTTCTAGTTATTGCTTAGTTGTTCCAAGTTACTTTTGTTTACTTTTCAGCTTCTTCTCAGTAATTTCCAATTAGTTCTCAGTTATTTTAATAGTTACATCAAATGATTCTTTGTTATTTTCGAGTTATTTCTAGTAATTGGATATTGTTCGTATAGTTATTTGTACATGAAACCCATATATTCGGAGTCCAACGATCGAAAGCATATACACACCTCTATCCGTGGGTATAACAGTTGTAACAATGGCAAGGGAATATTATGATTTGTTCTTCTCCTCTTCTTTCTTCTTCTCACATCTCTCATCGTTGTCGCAATATCTCGGCGTCGCGTCGCCTCGCATCGCTTAAGTTGAAATTAAGTCGTTTGTATGCTGGATATGACCGCCACTGTTTTGTATAAAAAAAGGATTATAACCCAGCAGCAGCACCTCTATATACCATACAATATACCTATAAGAAGAAAAAGAATCGAGCTTCGAGCTTCGAGCTCGAAGCACCGAGCATCTCTCTCCTCGAGGCTATTATAAACATGAGACAATGAGACTGGCAGAAAGTAACAGTCAACGTCCGAATACGATTTTAAAATCGGTAACTATCTCTTTCTCGCTCTCTTTATCTCTCCCTACAGTCTCCACGACTGCAGGGTTCAATTCAGGGCGTCGCGACGCATGTTATTATTATTATTAGAAATTTTTTATTCATTTTTTTATTTTTATTACTTTTTATTCAATTTACAGGATAATCCATGAAGCGGAAAGCTCAATTGAATCGATTTCTTATTACTACCGTTATATGGTTGCTATTTTGTAACTATTATTACTATTATCACTATTATTGCTGTTATTGCTGTTATCGCGAGTATTACTATATGATTACTATTATCGCTATTAGTGCTATTATCGCTATTATTCGTATTCTTGCTGTTATTACTATTTTTGATATTATTGCTATTATCGCTACTATTACTATTATCACTATTATTCGTATTATTGCTATTATTACTATCATTACTATTTTTGATATTATTGCTATTATCGCTACTATTACTATTATCACTATTATTGCTGTTATTGCTGTTATCGCGAGTATTACTATATGATTACTATTATCGCTATTAGTGCTATTATCGCTATTATTCGTATTCTTGCTGTTATTACTATTTTTGATATTATTGCTATTATCGCTACTATTACTATTATCACTATTATTCGTATTATTGCTATTATTACTATCATTACTATTTTTGATATTATTGCTATTATCGCTACTATTACTATTATCACTATTATTGCTGTTATTGCTGTTATCGCGAGTATTACTATATGATTACTATTATCGCTATTAGTGCTATTATCGCTATTATTCGTATTCTTGCTGTTATTACTATTTTTGATATTATTGCTATTATCGCTACTATTACTATTATCACTATTATTCGTATTATTGCTATTATTACTATCATTACTATTTTTGATATTATTGCTATTATCGCTACTATTACTATTATCACTATTATTGCTGTTATTGCTGTTATCGCGAGTATTACTATATGATTACTATTATCGCTATTAGTGCTATTATCGCTATTATTCGTATTCTTGCTGTTATTACTATTTTTGATATTATTGCTATTATCGCTACTATTACTATTATCACTATTATTCGTATTATTGCTATTATTACTATCATTACTATTTTTGATATTATTGCTATTATCGCTACTATTACTATTATCACTATTATTGCTGTTATTGCTGTTATCGCGAGTATTACTATATGATTACTATTATCGCTATTAGTGCTATTATCGCTATTATTCGTATTATTGCTATTATTACTATCATTACTATTTTTGATATTATTGCTATTATTGCTACTATTACTATTATTACTATTATGACTATATTATAACTATTATTACTATAATAAAAATTGTTACATTAATTTGAAGTATACATATAGGTTATAAATACGTATATAATAATATATGTAAATAAATTAAATGATAAATTGTAAATGTATATACATACATGTGTTATTTATGTATATATGTATAATATGCGAGAATATAACTGGGCCAAGGTTAAAGTTACTCGACGGTGTAGAGCGCGGAGAGGAGATAATCAAGAACAATGAAACGCAACACACGAGTTCTAGGTAAATGCTAATTTAAATGCAATTGTAAAAAGGCAAATGCAACTATATAGCCACCTATACTATGCATATATTATAAGTATATACTATATATATTCATACAGTTCAGAGTTATAACTACTAATCGTTCCGTAGCGGTTTTATATATCGTTTAAAAATGCTAATTCTATTCGAGGTTGTTGTTCCGGTTGTTTCTCTATACATATCTAACTATAAATATACATATACATATATATATATATATATGTATATCTATCTAATATATTCAACGCCACCAGCTTCCCTACTGCACTTTGTTCTTGTCCTTTTTTTAATATTTTTCTTTTCAGTTTTTTTTCTAGTTTCTATTTTCATTCCCCCCCCCCCCCCCCCCCCCCCCCCCCGTTTTTTTTTGTTTCTTTTCTATAAAACTCTGATATAAATGAACACACATTTTGCGTGGCATATGTATCGATACGTGTATAATAATTATCATATACATACGTACGTATCAAATGCGTTGCTGCAGTCCTCGTAATACCTACTACGCAATAGTCGCTCGGTCATACAAACTTGTATAGTTACATGCACATAATATTGCTGAGTCGCTTATTTCGCCAGTGTATCGTGTATACGTGTAAATTGTGGTTTTTCCGCAGTATTTTTGGAAGGAAAAAAAATTGTGGAAATTTTTGTATTTTTTTTTTTTGTTCTTTTTTTTTGTTTTTCTTCCACAATAGAATCGTAGATTCGCGTGGTTCTTCCCGAGAAAAAGAAAAAAGAAAAAGATTCTAGATCTTCTTCGGTTTCTTCGTGAAGAAAAAAATTGTCGGATTTTACACAGTCTGTGAATGATGAAGTGCTCGTTGCTTTCGTTGATCAGCCTAAAAGCGGGGAAAAGAAACGAAAAAAAAATCACGAAAACTTCTAATTAAAAAAAAAAAAAGTATATGGTTATTTTGTATATACATACATATGTGCACAGTGGCAGACGTATTTACATCCGGACGAACGGACGTACAGATAAACCTAACGGTATTCTTTGTAGACGTATATACCATACCTATATACGCAACCCACTATACAAAATATATAGTTGTATGTATATAGGTATACTATGTATATATGTGTCTGAAAAAAAAGAAAATTACAAAAATGGCGAATTTGAGTATCTAAGGATAAAAAAAAAATTAAAATAAAAAAATACTTTCGGATTCCTAATCGTAACTATAACTGAGGATGTCTGCAGTTATATGAGAGCCAATAGCGGAGATTGTGGTATACATATATGTATATACACTAGGGTGGACGTTAAATACCATCTTGAGGAGTGAAGCCCCACAGTTTATAGACAAAAAAATAGAAAAAAATTTTGGCACCAGAGCGAGGTTTTTAAAATGAAATTAACCCGTGCCGGTAAGGTCTCAAAGTTTCCCATGCAAAACACATGCATTTTCACGGATCTCGATTCAAAAATTCACTGCGAGGCTAATTTTAATTCGAAAAATTCTAAACTATGTGAAAGGATCGGGTATGTGTACTACTACATAGAGAAAAATCGAGGATATCATACCGTGAGTAAGTAATACTTACTGAAAATTAGAATTTCGGGCCGTAAAATCGATAAAGAGAATTTTTGTTTGGAGTGGAATCATGCGCAAATTCAACGGTATGACATTCTCGATTTTTCTCTATGTAGTAATACACGTACCTGATACTTTCACGTAGTTTAGAATTTTTCGAATTAAAATTAGCCTCACAGTGAATTTTTGAATTGTGATCCGTAAAAACGCATGTGTCTTACATGGGAAACTTTGAGACCTTACCGGCACGGGTTAATTTCATTTTAAAAACCTCGCACTGGGGCCAAAATTTTTTCCTATTTTTTGTCTATAAACTGTGGGGCTTCACTCCTCAAGATGGTATTTAACGTCCACCCTAATATATGTATGTATGTATGTATGTATGTATACATGCGACCCAAAACGTTGTTAATATAATTAGTGGGTAATTTATTATGCGAAATTTAGACAGCTATATCATACGTTATATACATATATTTGCATGGTACATAGATACAAGTATCAGTAATTAGTATAACGCGTCATATGTCGCAGTTTCTTGCTTGTTAACACACAAGTTAGTTAAACTATACTCTCACACACACGCGCACGCACACGTATATATAGATATATTTACACATAAGGATTATTATTCATTTATCTCTACACGACACGCTTCTCATTCTCTCGTATATATTTATTATATATTTAGTAACGAATCTATGTACGTATACGACGTGCATGTGTGCGGTACGTGTAGGCTAATTACACGCTCGACTATCGCCCTAGCGTTGACACAATGCCGACGTAGTAGGTAGTACGGATAGGGAAGAAATTCAACATATATAAACGAATTTGAGGGGGAGAGATTTTCGAAGAAATATAATCCAGAAAAATAGAAAAGACAAAAAAAAACAGTCTCGAATTTCGGAAAAAAAAATTTGAAATTTTGAAAATCGAGTCAGAGGAAGAAGAAAAAAAGCGACGTCGTATTTTACTAACAATTGGTAAACGTAGAAGAGATAGAAAAAAAAAAAACATGATCCAACGCAATTTTTGAAAATTCAATTCCTGCGGATTTCGCCGGGGAATAGTAAATCGGGGATAAAGGGAAACAGAGGAAAGGCACGTGTATATGTATATAGGTGTGTGCCGTAGTCTGGTATATATATCTGATTAACAAAGGGGGTGTTTTACGATCGTCGACCTAGGTATACCTAAATACCTACCAAAATCACTGACGGAGTGATAATAAAATAATCTAGGCCTCTCGAGTCATTAGGCCAGCCAGCCAGCCATCCAGTCAGTCAGTCGACCATCCCAAACCCCCCTCAACCCCTCTTATATAGCTGTTACTTAGCAAAGTCCACTTAAGGTCACCCAACCTTGCCGAAGTCCCTCCGGTGTCTATACGTACGTACGCGCGTGTGTACATAACAGTGTATACAAAACTCAACGATTTGGAAAGAGCGAGAACGAAAATCCAAAATTTTTCAAAATTTCATTGAGGTTTTTCGAAAAATTTTATACGATTCGCAAACGCAAAAAAAGAAACGCGAAACGATGAGAAAACAGTCGGAATACGACGAGAATCGATACGCGATCGAAATTTTGAAAATACTCGATCCGTTTCGTGATGCGCTTTTTCGAAATTTCATCCGCCTGTTCCTCCGCTCGGATTTAAAATTTTTCCCTGTTAAATCCGGGCTTGTAAATTATTTCATCGAACGTGCTGTACGCACACCGAGGCTACAGAACAAGTTGCACGGTGTAGTACTATCCGTCAGGCACACACAGATACTATACGCTGCCCGTTAAGTGGATCCAATCAACTCGGTAGCAGCTATACCAGCGGTGCTAGTAGTAGCGGGCACACAGCTCCGGCCGTGCACGTATCTATGCGTGAAAACATATCAGGGATGTGTGTAACCTAAACACACACGCAAACGCATGGTCAGATAACCAGTAGTAGAGCTCCTCTCTCGCAGATAGAAACATAGAGAAAAGATAAAGCGATAAGAGGAGAGATGACACAGTTATTGTCATCTACGCGTTCTTGTTCTTTTTTTTTTTTTTTGTGTTCCACTTCGTAATACGTCGTATCAAATAAAGGAGAGAAGAGGAGAAGAGAGAAGAGATAGCGATACGAAACTGAAACTGTAACTAAAACACATGCGGCAAGGGAATAGGAACAGTAATAGTTACCCGGCGACGACGCGACGTCAGCGTAACTTGTCTAGGAAGGCAGAGGCGAGAGGGCTTATAGTCCGTACGCCGAGTTACATTATCCGCGAGAAAGTAATTCCCTCCATCGCATCGAGCCACGGGCTTCGCGCGTCAACGAGTCTCCGTCTCTCTTTCGCTCACGCCTCTGCCGTACCGATGCGGTTCTACGTGGATCCTCGGGATCCCCGGGGCTTCTTCTTCTTCTCGTTTCTCGCAGTTGGAACTCTTCGGCGAATAGGTCTTGTATTCAGATCGTGTAAATATCTCGCTATACTTATAACACATAGCCCCGGTAGCTCGCTAGGTGGATATGGACGTAATGGTATAGAGATAAACCAGTTTGTAACGGGTTGTTGATTCCACAATTGCGTTTGACGGAAATTGAACCCAATTCCCGGAAATTAGCCCCGTCGCATATCGTCTACAGAAAACCAGGATCGATACGTATTATTCCCACCTACGAAACACATACTTATATGCATATACGCATGTAATACATACAACGAATTCTTCTCATTCTCGATAAATTTGTACCAAAATTCTGATTGGAGAAAAAAAATAGTTTTTCGAATATTTTTTAAGGATTTTTTATAATTTTGTGAATATTAACTTCGTTTCTAGTCATTTTTGTTCTTTTTCAGTAATTTCTAACTCCTATAGAGACGTATATGAGTTATTTAAATGACCTCGGTGCAAAGACCCCGCTTTTGAGGATATAGGGTCTGGAGCAAAACAATTTCTTTGTCCTAAGCGAAGACACTTAAACGTATTGTAATCTGGTGCATTTATCCGGCTAATGCTTTACCGAGTGATAATGTTAATTACCAAATAATCGTTTACAATATCCTGACCCGAATACTTCACTTTCTATTTTCTGTGAAAAGTAAAATAAATAATCATAAACGCAGTACGAAGAAGACTAAGCGCGGCTGGTGCAATCTGTGTTACGTATTCACTAAAACCACGGATATCTACGGAAATTTTGAAGCTAGGAAAAAGTTTATTTTACAAAAGTTTTAGCTATTGATAAACTCCGTCTTTTACTCTCACGACGTTTTCACCCCAGTCGAACCGTTCCCAAGATAATTAACGATGCGTAATTAAAAACGTATCTAATAGTTATTTTATTCATTAGACAATACGTCGGATATGATGTGTTACCAAACCTGCAGATATCTTCAAAACTATTGAAGCTACAAGAAAAAGTTTTATACAAAAATTGTAGCTCTCAATGAACTACGTCTTTCATTTCCATAATATTTTTTCCCATCTCGAGCCGTTTCCGAAATAATTACCGATATCTAATCAAAAATCATATCATACTTCAGATATGACGTTTTAATAGATCTGTGAATATTTCCTGAACTATCGCTGCTAGAAAAAAATGCTCTGTACAAAAATTGTACCTTTCAACGAGTTCTATCTTTTATGTTCACAACGTTTTTTCCCAGCTCTGAGCGATCCCGAGATAAACACCAAAATAAAACCGAAAGCGTAATCGTTTGTTTATTTATTAGCCCAGCCTTCAGCCTCTTCTACCGGTCGATCCGAAGTACTTAATTCGGTTCCGAAGCGGCTGGCAATTTGTCTGAACCCTGGGCAAACGGTCGACCTTTCTTTTTACCTCCGGGTATTTTATCGAGATCAAATTGTTTCCGATCGCGTCTCCTAATCGCCGAGGACCCGGCCCGTCAAACCCCCCGAATTTCCGAGCTAGACCTCGGAGCTTTGGCCTGATTGAATTAACCAGGACCTACCTACCCATCTACCCCCTGCATGGATCGAACTCGTAAACTTTTCTCCCTCTTATTTCCTATCCAGGATCCGCCCGCCTCGTGTCACCCCTAAACGACCCGCAACGCGATTGAGGAAAGAAAAAGCTTGATTAATTCATTAATTAAGTAAGCAATTTGGAAAGTGGGTAAAAGTAGGTAAAAATAGCACGTAACGTTGTTAGCAGAGATGTTCGTTGGAACATGCTAGATCCTGAACCCAAAGTGCAGCGCTCGAGCCTTTGAAAGAAAGAAAAATGTTCGAGCTCAGTTTTTCGCTGATATCTCGAAGACCGTTGATGATATCGAGTCAAAGGTGAAGATCAAAAATGAAGGTTAATAAATTCTCTACAAAAAAGGTAGAGAACAATTTTTCTGTATCTCCATCGGTGTCGCTGTATTTCGAGGCAGAATCCCGTTCGTCCCGGATAGACCGTCCTAAAAGTTTCGATTTTCGGAGAGACATTCAGCCTCAGAATACAGGGAAATCGATGAAGATACGGGAAAAATGTGTTCCACAATTTTTATAGGGAATTTAACGTACTTCAATTTTTGTATTCACGTTCGAGTCGATATCATCGACGGTTGAGGAGATACGAGCGAAAAACTGTCTTCGAGTCAAGTGTGACTCTTCCGTTTCGTGTCACGTCTTTGGTCGGCGCGGAGGGAATTATTGACCGAGTTATATCGCAGGCCAAGGATCTCTTCTATAACGTCGTTGAACAAGAAATAAGTAAAGATCTGCAGGCTCGTTAAGGAGCTGGTAGCCAGAAACCGGTAGCTATGCACATACGAACGCGCCTCTCATTCCGGTTGCCTTAAGAAACGAACCGATCCAATACCTTACGATACGATACGATGCGATCCGTCCTTTCTTCCTTACTTTCATTCATTCATTGATTCGCGCGGCAATTTCAATCGGACGAAGAACATTTCTGCACCTTTTTGCCTTGTAAGTCGAGGGAGGATCACGGTGGATCTTCTCCTCTGCTTTGCCCTCCTCTTTCTTCTCCTTTCAGCTTCCGGAATATCGAACCTCCAAAAAACCTGGCGAAAAATGAACGGGAAGGATTTTCGCGAGGGACGGGAAAACGACCGCGTCTCTCCCTCGGCCAGAGATTACAGCATATTTATCTCTGATTGAGTAACCGCAGTGTACATCGAGTCTGCTGCACAGGGCAGCAATTATCCGGACAACAAACTCCTACGTAATACGTACGACTAGTTTTTGCGCATATTTATGTATGCGCGTGTGTAGGGAAAGATTCGTAGGTGTGCGATATTAAAACTACGCAATATAAACGTACGCAGTGAAATATCACTTGGAAACTCCATTCACCGGGGTAATTCACCCACGTAATCGACATATATGCGATTAGAATCCTGCGATCGAAGTGTACCGGTACTCGAGACTAGTTTTTCGCCGATATCTCGGCACACGTCGACGATAGCGAGTCGAAGGTGAATATCAAAAATAGAGCTTATTGAATTCTCTACGAAAAAGGTGGAATACATTTTTTCCGTATGTCTACTGGTTCCGCTGTATTTCTACGCTGAACATTCACCCAAGAACTGAAATTTCGAGAGGGCAAATGTGGCAATCAGTTCCACTTTCCGCGTTGAAATACAGCGAATGGAATAGAGATAGGGAAAAAGTGCATTCCACCTTTTTCATCGGAAATTCAATACACTTCATTTTCGATCCTCACCTCAAACTCGATATCGTTAACGGTTTCCGAGATATCAGCGAAAAACTGTATCCGAACACTTTTTCCTTTACGATACGTAGGATTTCAATTCTCGACCGACAAGCGCACGTCGGAGAAGGATTCCTGTTCAGTTCACGTGTCAATTATACCGTATCGGCTTGAATCTCGGTATTCGTATCCCAAAATCTCTTCCGAGTGTTGAAAATCCCCCGACAGTGTGCATAATTGAAAAGCGGAAAGCCTCGCAGCAGAGAATTGGACACAGAAGTCCGGCGACTTGACCAGGTCTCAAAGGCAAAGTCCGCGAATTCTGTGCCGGAGGGTAGGCCTTCGGCTATGCCAGGGCACAATAACTGTCCCAAAAATTGTTCGACTTGGGTGGCCCAGGCCCCAAAGCCGATATTTTGACCTCGGGCCTCCGTAGGCCTGCGGGAATTATCTGGCGACAGAAGTCAACAGGTAAAGTGTCGCCTGTCGGCCATTAAACCTGCGATTATCCAAGGATAATAAAAATAAGAGGATCGGATAAAAGGTCGAGAGAAAAGAGAGGTTCTTGGGCCTTTTTTCGGTCTCAAAGTTTCAGGAAAAAAGAAAAAAATTCGGACGTTCTTCTCGATTCGAAATTGAAATTCGCGATCTTCGATCCGGCGAGCTACGTCGCGAAGTGGGTTCGATTTCTGCCGTAATTCGTACGTGTGGCATATGTGTGTGTGTGTGTGTGTAATGCGTGGTTGTAATATTTGCCTGGAGCCTTAGGGGGCCCCATTATTCTTATTATTGTTATTATAGTTATTAGCGTTTTATCGTGCGAATTTCGTAATAACAACTTACTGAAATATACCCCCTTCCCTCCGCCCCGTTGATTGCACCGCAACGATGTTTTTCCACCTCACTCAACTCGGTAACCAGACAGGCAGAGAAGTACTAAGGATACATACATGTGTGTCTGAATTCGTGTATGACATACGTATGTGAATATATATGTATATACATACGTTTCACCATTTTATAATATACCCAAGATATATCTGTGTACCTACTAGCCATTTATTTGTACGTATACATATACATACTCAAAAGACAGCTCGGTCAGACCGCAGCTATTACATCCATCCGTCTATCCATCCGTACGCACACACACGTATGTATGTACATATGCATATGGGTAGGTATATTTATATGTAGACACGCACGTGGAAAAACAGCTTTCCCCTCGGACATAAACTTAGCCAGGAACGAAGTTACGGATTAACATGGTGTGGATGTACGTGTGTGTATCTTTATATACGTATGTGTTTATGTATATATATTAGGGTGTCCGTTATTTCCCAAATCGACTGTTTTCACTTGGGTATGATCCAAATCATTGGTTCATAGCCTGAATACAACTATGGAAAGGAAAAAAAAAATTTAATTTCCATTAACCGATGCCCGAATGACGATACTTTTCCTATTTGATTGACATGGGATTTTTGCGCTTTTTAGATTTTAATTTTTTTTTTTCGGTTACTATATTCATTACCTCATTGAATATTGTCGATTCTTATACCGTTCTGACCTAATTAGATGGACGAATTTTTACATTGGAGAAAAAAAAAATTTCATGAGTTTTGAAGAGGTCGAAATTGATTTTATTTTCAATAATTGTGTTTTCAATATTTTCGAATATTTTTCAATTTATTGACTTTTCAATGCTCTTTATCTATTAAAAGGTTGAATATATGTTTTTATACGCTCTTATTACTGTTTAATATGAATTTTGACCTAGGAGAATATAGATTTTTTATTTTGTATTTTCTTTTCTTTTAATTCAAATTTGGGAAAGAGATCGGAGGCGAAAGTGGAGACACTTGGGTGAGAGAATTCGAGACATTTCAGAGATTGATATGTGAACGAGGGAAACGGGACGGAATTGAAACCGATTAGAAATTATTTTCGTTGATTTGAGAAATTCTGTCGAATCTGGGAAAGTCATTATTAAGGAAATTCGGAAGAAAACGTGAGAAAATTTGGAAAATTTTAGAGATCTATGAAAACTTGGAGAATTCGATCGGATTCGAAAAGATTTTCTTCGATTTTTGTCAATTCTATAAAATCTGGAAACAAAGTTGGGAAGAAAAACTGAAAAACTATGTACGAAAAATTCGGAAAATCGTAGAGATTGACGGGAATCAGGAAAACGAGACGGAATTGAAACCGATTGGAATGGATTTTCCTTGATTTGAGAAATTCTGTCAAATCTGGGAAAGAAATTATGAAGAAAATTCGAAGAAAACGTGAAAAAATTTGAAAAATTGTAGATTATAATGAGAACGAGGGAAACGAGACGGAATTCGATTGGATTCGAAAAGATTTTCTTCGATTTTTGTCAGTTCTATGAAATCCGGAACCAAAATTGGTGACAAAAACTGAAGAAATATGTAAGAAAAATTCGGAAAATCGTAGGGATCGACGTGAGTCAGAGAAACGAGACGGAATAGAAACCGATTAGAAAGGATTTTCCTTGATTTGAGAAATTCTGTCAAACCTGGGAAAGAAATTATGAAGAAAATTCGAAGAAAACGTGAGAAAATTTGGAAAATTGTAGAGATCGATGAGGACGAGAGAAACGAGACGGAATTCGATCGGATTCGAAAAGATTTTCTTCGATTTTTGTCAATTCTATAAAATCTGGAAGCAAAATTGTGAAGAAAAACTGAAAAACTATGTAAGAAAAATTCGGAAAATCGTAGAGATCGACGCGAATCAGGAAAACGAGACGGAATTGAAACCGATTGGAATGGATTTTCCTTGATTTGAGAAATTCTGTCAAATCTGGGAAAGAAATTATGAAGAAAATTCGAAGAAAACGTGAAAAAATTTGAAAAATTGTAGATTATAATGAGAACGAGGGAAACGAGACGGAATTCGATTGGATTCGAAAAGATTTTCTTCGATTTTTGTCAGTTCTATGAAATCCGGAACCAAAATTGGTGACAAAAACTGAAGAAATATGTAAGAAAAATTCGGAAAATCGTAGGGATCGACGTGAGTCAGAGAAACGAGACGGAATTCGATCGGATTCGAAAAGATTTTCTTCGATTTTTGTCAATTCTATAAAATCTGGAAGCAAAATTGTGAAGAAAAACTGAAAAACTATGTAAGAAAAATTCGGAAAATCGTAGAGATCGACGCGAATCAGGAAAACGAGACGGAATTGAAACCGATTGGAATGGATTTCCTTTGATTTGAGAAATTCTATCGAATCTGGGAAAGAAATTATGAAGAAAATTCGAAGAAAACGTGAGAAAATTTGAAAAATTGTAGATTATAATGAGAACGAGGGAAACGAGACGGAATTCGATTGGATTCGAAGAGATTTTCTTCGATTTTCGTCAATTCTAAAAAATTTGGAAACAAAATTGAGAAAAATTCGGAAAATCGTAGTGATCAACGGAAATCGGGGAAACGCGACGGAATTGAAACCGATGAGAAAGGATTTTCGTTTATTTGAGAAATTCTGTCAAATCTGGGAAAGAAATTACGAAGAAAATTGGAAGAAAACTTGAGAAAATTTGGAAAATTGTAGAGATCGACGTGAATTAGAAAAACGAGACTTAATTGCAATCAGATTCGAATACAGAGATTCTTTTTTCGATTTTTTCTAAAGCTGGATGAAATTTCGAAATCTCTGAGTAAGACGCGACTCGCGGTAGTATAGGTACGATAATACCACATAACATATATGGTATATACATATTCAAACGATTGTCGGCATTTCTGTCTCTGGTGTCGGCGCGGCTATGGACTTCTTCTTCCTATTTTGTTTCTTATTTTTTTTTTGTCTCTCTTGCTCTCTTTCTTTCCTCTTCCCATTATACAAAGTCCCCGGGTAAAAGGGCATAAATATTTTGTCTACAAAGCTGATCGTTATGGTCCATACTAAGTCTTTTACAACCATAGTTGTCGTCGTAGTCTTACGGTCGTCGACGTTTGAAACGGTTCGTAATAATAAGAAGCGAAACAACCGTACACAGCCGTCCCTTCACCATATATATATTAGGGTGCTTTTTCTTTGGGACCAATTTTTTTTTTTTTTCGTTCCCGGCCTGAAATTTTGTTGGAAATGCTAAAAGAGAAATTCCCTCAAAATATAAGCCCTTAATATTAATATTAAGTACTCTCCCAGAACGTGAAATGATTTCTCATTTAAATTACATGGAAATTAAAGTTGTTTTTTTTTTCAAAATTCTATAACTCGGCGGCATTTTATGCTATTATATCGCCCAAACTTGCAAATTACTCGGCATTCATTAATAATTAACATATTTGGTATTCTTTCAAATTTTCATTAAATTAAGTATTAATTAAATATATAATAAAAACCGTATTCACGCAAAATATGATAATCTTTTTCTTTATTCGCAGCTTGAAAAATAGATAACTATTAAAAGATTTTGTAATAAGGAATAGAAAATCAATATTTTTTTAAATTTGACTCAATAATTCATTAAAATTTCATGTTACAAAAAAGTAAAAGCTCAATATCTCGAGAAATATCGATCTTAGGGATTTGGTTCAAAGGACTTTTTTTGTAGAAAATTAAATTTCCTGCAAATGTCCTATTAACATTTTTCCTGTAGGTGAAGCCATTAATAAAATAACAACAAAAATATAAGAAATTCCTACAAAATTTGACTTTAGTGACCTGTACTGCCTCACCGGTGTGAGTTACAGTTAAGTCGCAACGGGCACTTTTGTAGAGCGCTCAATGCCGAGTAATTTGCAAGTTTGGGCGATATAATAGTATAAAATGCCACCGAGTTATAGAATTTTGAAAAAAAATATTTTATTTCCATGTAATTTAAATGAGAAATCATTTCACGTCTGGGAGAGTGCTTAATATTAATATTAAGGGCTTTTATTTTGAGGGAATTTTTTTTTCTAGCATTTCCAACAAAATTTCAGGCCGGGAGCAAAAAACAAAAAATAGTCCCAAAAGAAAGCACCCTAATATATATATACCAACTTTCCAAACCCTATGGAATTTAATTTTTGTCCAAAAAAGTTCAACGCCGAAGCCATTGTTTCAACCAGGTCAGAGACAGCCGCGGTTTGACATCAGAATTGTTTTTCCCCCGTTTACTCTCGTTTATCGGGTAAAAATACGATCACAGGTAATTTTTTGGGTCGAATTTTTCAACAAAAAAAAATGTCCGAAATATATTTTTTTTTCTTCTTCTTCAAACCCTTTCGCAAATTTTATTCGTTGCCGATTCTCGAGGAAAAGAAAAAAAAACAGAGAAAGGGAAAAGAGACTCAAAAATCTTGGAAAAAAAGCTTCTCTGATAATCGAAGTCTGTCGAATTTCCGAAAAAATTCTCATTTTCGGAACACGAAGCTTCGCGGCTCGGTTATTCTTTCTCTCTTCTTCCAATCTCATTCGCCTCTTCTCAAAATTTTCCGGGACTCCTGACGACGAGCGTCGACGAAATTGCGTTAAAATCGAATTTTTCCTCTCCTCTTCTCTTTTCTTCTTCTTCTTTTTTTTTTTTTTTCGAAATCAAAGTTTCAGAGGTTTCGGACTGACGGACTCGATACGGTACGCGTCACGCGAATTCGGATCGGAAATTTTTAACGAGAAATTGGAATCAGGCTGACAGCTCGCGTACCGTGAAGCCAAATTCGTTGCAATCCTGAATCGGTATTTATCGGTTTTCCGTTTTCCCATATAAATAACACGTGAGAAATTTTTTTGTTGTATTTCTCAAATAAAACTGCTAAAGAATTTTTTTTACAATTTTGATGGACATGTTCTTGTAGGAAATTAAATTGTCTACAAAAAAGCTCTGATATGATTTTCTCGTAAACCTAACGGGTAAAACGTTATCAGACTTTGAATACTTGCAACCAAGTTAAATCTGACCGTGTATGATTTTAGAACGCATTTTGTATTTCACCGGATGTTACCGTATGATTTATATTGTTTTCACACCGCGAATAATTACTCAGTGGTTAAAAAGAGACGTATAAGTCTCAATACGAGTTCATATCGCAGTCGAATTTCTTTTTGAAAATAAAAAATATTCAACCTATATCCACTTAGTTGCGAGTATTCAAAGTCTGATAACGTTCTACCCGTTAGGTTTACGAGAAAAGCGTATCAGAGCTTTTATGTAGACAATTTAATTTCCTACAAGAACATGTCCATAAAAATTGTAAAAAAAAATTTTTCAGCAGTTTTATTTGAGAAATACGAAAAAAAATTTTCTTACGTGTTATTTATATCGGAAAACGGAAATCCCTTGAGCGTCACGTAGAATCAAAATATCGAGCTGTCCTTGTGGGAGAATTTATTTTATACCTACTAGAAAGTTTTGAGATGATAGCACTTGAGAAAAAAAAAAAAAATGTTTTTGAGCACCCTAATGCACACGCACATATGTATATTACAAGGCTCAACTTAGCTCGGCTCAGCTTTTCAGCTCGTACTCGTATCAACCCTTTTGTTAAATTGTCCATGATCTCGTATGTACACACGTGTATAGAGTCATATGTTTGTGTATCAGAATTTCTTGCCACGCGCTTGTCTATAAGATACGGGACTTAGGTCCCGGATACAATGACTTCTAACTAGCCATTGTACCCGCGGTGGTGAGGAAAAGAAAGGGATCGTAAGAGGTACGTGCTTTTCTCCGTTTTTTTTTTTTCATATTAATTTCATTTTCTCACAACGATTCTGGAAAAACGGATCCCGAGCTTTGGTATACAACCCCAACCCCTTTCCACGTGGACACCGGTACTTATATTAATTAGAGACCACGTGTGTATGTACCAGGGTGTCCGTTATTTCCCAAATTGACTATTTTCACTTTGGGATGGTCCAAATCACTAGTTTATAGCCTAAAAACAATTATGGAAAGAAAAAAAAAAATTAATTTCCATCAACCCCTGCCTAAATGACGATACTTTTCCTATTTGATTAACATGGGATTTTTGCACTTTTTAGACTTTAATTTTTTTTTTTCGGTTACTGTATTCATTGCCTCATTAAATATTGTTGATTCTTATACCGTTCTGACCTATTTAGATGGACGAATTTTTGCATCGGAGAAAAGAAATTTTTGCATGAGTTTTGAAGAGGTCGAAATTGATTTCATTTTCAATAATCGTGTTTTTAATATTTTCGAATATTTTCAAATTTATTGACTTTTCAATGCTTTTTATCTATTTTAAGGTTGAATATCCGGTTTTATACGCTCTCATTACTGTTTAATATAAATTTTGACCCCTTCGAAACTTGTGAACAAAATTTCGAAGAGGAAAAAAGTTTCAAAGAGGTCTAAATTTATATTAAACAGTAATGAGAGCGTATAAAAACATATATTCAACCTTAAAATAGATAAAAAGCATTGAAAATTCAATAAATTTGAAAATATTCGAAAATATTGAAAAAAGATGACCGGTTTTCCTTCCCAGAGCTGTTTCCTTCTTTCATACACACCTTTGCGAAAAGATACGCGAAAATTTGCGAGAAGAAGCGGAACGGGAATCCTTTCGCAAAAGAAGATTTCGTTCCTCTCTTTCTTTTTTCCGGTATTTTTTTTTCCATTCTTTTTTTTGGGCTTCCTTTGAGTCGGCTAACCGTAAGAGAGAGAAAGAGCGAGAGAGGGAGAGACCGGCATTTTTCAACCTGTGTAGCTATACGTCTTACTTAAAGTATGAAAAGGTTAGTGTGTAATGGATGAGAATAGAGGAGCGAAAGAGAGAGGAAGAGAAGAGAGAAGAAGGAAAAAAAAAAAGAAAAAAAAGGGAATTCGAGGAGAAGAAGAAGAAGTGGAAGAAATATTGGGGCCAAAATATTTCCAAAAGTTTACTACGGGCACCGTGACCGATCCGAATAGATCGGTACGAATCAGTCACACACGGAAAGAAAGAACTGTGTACGTACTATAAGTATAACAAAGCGGGTACACGTACGCGCACATACGTACACCCGTGGATATCCGTGTATAAAAGCGGAGTATTCTTTTTGTCTGTTAAACAGCACGCGTAAATGTACCATGTAGCTATGTACTACAACACAACCGACATACGTGTACACCGAAATACCAAATAACTCACTGAACTAAATTCGTGTATGTATCAACGGAGGTAGACAGTTTTCACGGCTAGTATATAACAACGACTCGATGACTTATGCCCCCGATAAGTCAGTCTTTGTATAAACGAAACGATTTTTTTATTTATTTTTTTTTCAATTTTTTCTTTCTATCCCATTTTTTTTTTTTTTTTTGTATTTCGAGTCGTTATTCTCTTTCGAGAATTTTTTGTCATCGTCAAAATTTCGGTCCGTTCCTCAGGATGTGTCGGATTTCGTTCCGATCGAGATCCTCCATTTTGTCTACTTCGATCGACAACTCAGCGACGTCGCAAGCAATTGGCAGGATCTCGAGACTCTATTTTCCGAAAAGTTCATCTCGAGACGATCAATTTGATCCCACATTCGTTTCGATACGATCGATACAGCTCGAGTTATTAAGCAGCGAATGAAGACATGCGTGAAATTCAAGTTTTCGAGGTTAGGCCTTCCGGGGCTTTAGCTCTCGGAATTTTAAACCTCCGGTGTTCTTCGTTTGAAAGTTTTTCGAATCTGGGACGTTGACTTCCGGGGAAATACCCTTCCCGAGTCGGTAGTAGATATTCAGATTCGGAATTTAAACCCAGCCCCCATAAATTAATCTGGTGGATTTCGAACGAGGGAGAAAAGTAAGCGGTGCAGAAATAGACGATTTCCGTATCTACGTTCTTCTTTTTTCTCGTTTTTAGCCGCGTTTTTTCCTCTTTTTTATTTTCCCCATTTTCGTTAAACGTCACTCAACAAATGTCCCGTGCTTTTGGGTTGACATTGAAACATCGCGAGGTCTGACTCAGCGAATAGAGCCTCGGAAGAACGAGCGAACGAACGCGGAGAATCAAAAATAGAAGAATTTTTCCTCCCGTAGGTATTAGCTGACTGAATAAATTCGATGAAACTCTAAACTATCCTGGGGTCGAATGAACGACGACAGAAATATATATTAATAAGTCGGAGAAAAGGAAAAGTCAGGGGATCAAACGCTCAGATATATGTTTTACCGAATTTTACAGTCCAGGAAACACCGACTGGTCTATTTCGTTGTCCAGGTTTCGTGTTACGCCCGATCAAAGCCCACCACTATTACGTTTCCTATTTAAATAGACCCGGTTCTGAACCGGAGATGTGTTAGTTTGTATACGATATACTGTAAACAGGACTGACCGATTATCCGGAGATCGAGTTATCCGAAAAAGCGAAAACCCATGAAGTTCAATATCCGTATAGAATGACATTTGCTATGGACTTGGGAGGAGGCTTGAGAGGATCAGCTTACTTCCCTCTCCGGCGCTAGTCAACGTCTCGATTCCAGCTTCTCTCTTCTCGTAAAAAATGACTTTTGCTAATTTCAGAACAGGCCGATGCGTCGTTTTTGAAAAACGCTGATATCTCGGCAACCGTCGATGGCATCCAGTCGACGACGAATATCAAAAATGAAGTTTATTGAATTCTCTAACAAAAAGGTGGAATACATTCATTCCGTATCTCCATTAGTTTCGCCGTATTTCGAGACTAAATATTCGGACGAAAACTGAAATTTTACGAGGGCCCGGAATAAACGTGATGACCAAATGCAGCGGAACCAATGAAGATACAGCAAAGTTGCATCCCACCGTTTTCATAGAGAATTTAGTAAACTTCATTTTTGATATTCACCTCCGACTCGGTATCGCGAACGGTCTCCGAGATATCGGCGAAAAACTGTCTTCGAAAAAGCGAAAACTCATGAAGTTCAATATCCGTATAGAATGACATTTGCTATGGATTTGGGAGGAGGCTTGAGAGGATCAGCTTACTCCCCTCGCCGACGCTAGTCAACGTCTCGATTCCAGCTTCTCTCTTCTCGTAAAAAATGACTTTTGCTAATTTCAGAACAGGCCGATGCGTCGTTTTGGAAAAACGCTGATATCTCGGCAACCGTTGATGGTATCGAGTCGACGATGAACATAAAAAATGAAGTTTATTGAATTCCCTATCAAAAAGGTGGAATACATTCATTCCGTATCTCCATTACTTTCGCCGTATTTCGATGCTGAATATTCGGCCGAAAACTGAAATTTTACGAGGGCCCGGAATAAACGTGATGACCAAATGCAGCGGAACCAATGAAGATACAGCAAAGTTGCATCCCACCGTTTTCATAGAGAATTTAGTAAACTTCATTTTTGATATCCACCTCCGACTCGTTATCGCGAACGGTCTCGGAGATATCGGCGAAAAACTGTCTTCGAAAACCTTTTTTCATCCCTTAGTTCAAAAAAATTGTTTTCGATGTGACTTCCTTCCATGTAGGATGAAAACTATGATGTTTTTGATTTTCTACGGGATAAGAGAAGCCCCTGGATACTTCGTGGAGTATTATACTAAGAGAATAGAGGGAAAAATAACGGATGAAAGTAGTTCCGAAGGGTGATAATCGTGTTGCACATTGGGACAGTGGTAGTCTCGCTCTTGATTTTTATTAACCGACATTTCAACGGCGATAAAACGCCCGGTAGCAATCTTGGTAGAATCTTTGTGAAACATGCGGCATTGAGGAAACGGAGAAGGGAAGGGAAGAGAGGAGAGCAGAGCAGAGTATCGCATCGCTTCCCTACAGCCCTTCAAATCACCTCGATCCATAGATATCGCGGCATAGATAGAGGGAGGAAGGGCCGAGTTCAACACATGGATAGAAATGGTCTTCTACTTCTTTTCCCCATCTCCCTCATCTGCCCGGCAAGTTTCACTCGCCGTCACTCGCCAGTTCGGTTAGGATATAAAACCTGATGGCCGATAACAACCACTGGCATATAGCAGCTCTATGTTCGCTGGTACGACTTACACAACAAAGGATATGTGAGTGGTTTCTGTTTTATTGAGAAACACACCGCCAAGAATTCCTTGGGCACTTCTCCTTTTCTCCACTCCTTCTTATTCCACCGATACTATACTTCGTACACGCGATACACTGAACCATTCTCCCTTTCCTTCTGACTCGAGGATCACCACCCTGCCCCGATTATGGACTGACAATATGCGATCCGATTCGATTCACTGAATCTCTTATCTCGGCGGGGAGGAGGGGGTCCGGTTATGGCCGATCGACAACGTCTTAATCGAAACATCTGATTACGAGGAAGCGGCGAAGTTCGATCAAAAGCATTTCGATTTTTGGTGACAGTCCATTGAGGAATGGCACCATTTTTACAGCACATTCCGAGTCGGCGGCACAAGAACTAAACGCATATCAAATTTCGTGTGAATCGGAAGAAATTTTCGTCGATCGTCCGCCATTTCGAATTTTCGATGGTAAATTCGAAATCAGCGATCCAAAATCTACTCGGATATCAAATTTCACTCGGATCAGATGAAATTTGGGATAAATCATCCGCCATTTTGAAATTTCCAATTTCTGCTGGTAAATTCGAAATCAGCGATCCAAAATCTACTCGGATATCAAATTTCATTCGGATCAGATGAAATTTGGGATAAATCGACTGCCATTTTGAATTTTCAAATTTTTCAGGCTAAATTCGCATTCAGCGTTCCAAAATCTATTCGGATATCAAATTTCACTCAGATCAGATAAAATTTCGGATAAATCGTCTGCCGTTTTGAATTTTCCAATTTTCGATGGTAAATTCGGAATCAGCGATCCAAAATCTATTCGGATATCAAATTTCACTTGAATCAGATGAAATTTGGGATAAATCGTCCGCCATTTTAAATTTTCAAATTTTTTATGCTAAATTCGCAATCAACGATTCAAAATCTACTCGGATATCAAATTTCACTCGGATCAGTTGAAATTTGGGATAAATCGTCTGCCATTTTGAATTTTCAAATTTTCGATGGTAAATTCGAAATCAGCGATCCAAAATCTATTCGGATATCAAATTTCACTCGGATCAGATGAAATTTGGGATAAATCGTCCGCCATTTTGAATTTTCAAATTTTGAGGTTAGACATCGACTCAGCGATCCCAAAAACCTCCCGAGTAACAAAACCCACGCCAATCGGAAGCGCTTTTGTACCTTAGCTACCCTTTTTTCGAATTGCATAGAAAACAACGAGAAGACTTATTTCGTTCTCCTACCAGAATATGCGCGGGAAAATTTCGAACATAAGCATTTCTTGAAAAAGTGGATCCAGTCGGCTCTGGCGTGTAACACCGTAGATGCAGTTTTCGATCCACATTTAGGCCCAGAGTTTGAATTCTCCGGTCAACTTTGATCATCTCTTCGACGTCCAGTTGAGTAAACATTTAATTCCACTGTCCCGTTCCACGGACTGATATGAGAGCTCTTTGTTCCAAGGTACGGAAGCGAACGGGGCATGATCTTAATAAGTACTCGGTGAGCTATCTTCCCGCGAACATCTCTGATAATACACCGAACGTCGAGGGTTGGAGAGCGAGAACCGGAGTCTGGATTCTGGATTCTGAAGGGCCCTTGATATTTATGCGTCGTAAAAGCTACCTAGGAGTAGAAGAAGGGGACGGCGGTGATCGCGGCGAGGCCAGAGTCAAGGGTGAACCAACCGGACATCGGTTTTGGGGGAGATCAAAACGGTCAGTCCTTTTGCGGAGACGAGGAGGATGATGATACCGCGCGTTCAGTTTATGGCCCAACAAGTGACCGATTTCGTCACCCGCGCAGTCGCCCGGTCTTCAGCGGCGATAAGAGAAATTCGGGAAACGAAGAGGGATGCGAGGACGCGACGATGAAATGATGAAACGGTAGACTATGGAATATGGAATTCGCGGAATGAATTAGCCCTTCGAATGTTCATTTCCTCGCGTTGCTACCGCGAGAGAGGATCAAGGAAGCATTTCCTTTTCAGAGGATATTTCCTAAGGGACTGAAAGGAGAGGAAATCTCAGCAATCTTTTCACATATATATCAAAACCGTTGAGGAGCATGTGCGGTCGAAGGAAAACAGTGCGGAGGGAATGTTTGATCAACTGTACTCTTAGGCAGATATATTGACAAAGACTTGAAAAGATTTGTGAAAGTCAGTGAAATTTGTGAGAGTAGGTATAAGATGGCGAATTGATAACAAACAAATCGGAAGTAGGTATGGGATAGTCCTTGGAGAGATATACGTTCCTCTTTGCTTTGGGTTTAGCCAGCTTTTAAAACTCCCTTTCTCTCTCTCTCTCTTTTCCCCCTCTATGGTACAGCGAGGACTTAAATCTCTTTGGCAAAAAGCATTTAGCTATTTCTCGTAGCAAACGACCGTTCCGAAATACGTAGAACATATTTTAAACAGATTCCTTTCCACTCTCGAGGTATATTTATGAGGGTGATCCTGCCCGGTGCCTGCAGCAAACGCACATTGCACCGACTCCTCTCTCGCACTCCGAAATGCATGAATCGAATACTTTTAGTAGGGCTTGAATTTAAAAGGTTTAAAGCGATTTCCCTGGGGGTGAAAAACCAGCGTACCGAAACCAAAACCGAAACACCAGTCAAAACCCTCCGCACGTCGACGATCAAAACTCCACAGAGCAGGATGCAGTCAATATTTTCATCATCAATATCACAAATCATCACTCTCGTAGAAGGGTCATTTTACCTGCCACGCAAAACCAACCCCATAGGTAGTTAGTTCAATTAACTATCGCACGCCTGGATCAGAATTGGTTTCTGTGCGGCTGTCGTACTGTCTCATTTATTTCATCAGCTTTAGGTGCTGGGAAGAAACTTTTCAGACAAAAGTTATGGGTAATTTAAAGACGCAGCTTTTACATATGAAACATTTCTTTCCATCTGTTATAGTTATCTCAGTAATCGGCTTAAACTATCACCTGTAGATTAGGTGGTCCTGTCTTCGTGCGTTTCTAATTTATCCTTCATCTCCTCGGATATCGGTGATGGGAGAAAACGTTTCGGATAAAAGTTGTGGAGCTGATCAATACGCAGCTTTTATGTCTCTTGAAAATTTCTCCATCTGCCTTCGTTCGGTTTTCAATCAGTAGTTTTTAATTCTTCTATTTTCAAAAGGGGCATACATCCTCTTAGAGAGGGGAGAGAGAGAGAATTGAGAATATCTAATAGAATTAATGTGGTCCTCGTTCCACATCGAGCCTTGTCGAATATGCCTGGAGCGTAAGATTTACTTTTCATCCCAAGAATATGTGATCAGGGTATTAGAGCCTCTGTATTATTAAGAGATGGAAACTGAAAGGGGAGTTGAAAGTCCTTCGGGCTGGTGAAGGAGACGTTTTACGTTTTCTGATTTCAATGCCGGGATGATTTAAAATTCATCAGACCTCTTTAAGGGCTTATTTTTATGCTCACGCTACCGGCTATTTAGCCTCTCAGCCAGCAACCAAGACGTCATCTCCTCATCCCTTCCGTTCTGCACGGGGTATACGGTGGTACAACCACTCCCGTTCTCTCCTCGTAAGAAATCCCGAAGAAACAAGCTCCCTTATCACATATCTGAGTGAAAATCTCATCTCCCTCTCCAGCGCAATTACATGCATGTATGTAAGCCGGGTGAAATACCGTTGGAACGGGAATGGAACCGAGTCTTGTTATCTCTCCGTGGGTTCGGAGTAGGTAAAGTAGAAGTAATTTCTCCTTCTTGAGAACCGGAATTTATACAGATTGCATTAAGTGATATCCTCAGGAAATTATAATACGGTACATTTGACTCGAAATTTATAATATCCTCGATTCGGGATCAGGAAGTGCTGCCCTGGGACCCATATTCAAACCACTCTGTACATACGCCGGTTAAAAACTGGAAGTTAAAAATGACGCCGGCGGTGCGAGGCGTCGAGGGTTCGCTTCTTCGACTTTAAATCCTCCCCCCTGCGGGACTGAGGCCGTGACAGGGAGAGGAGAGGGATGAAACGCGTCGGGAAAACCACCCCGTACCGAACTGGCCAGTTTGAAAATCGATTTTCGAGTTTGGAGGGGGGGAATAACTATTCAGGGAGAAATATTGGGCTAAACTTGATACTTGGGACAATGTATGTCCTATTAGAGTGATTACCATACGTTGACAGGCTCACGCACTCCGTGTCCTACCAGTGCAAGTGCAGCGCTCGGTGCATGTGGATGTGCACGTTGCACACCATCGGTGCATCGGTGTTAGTCGAACGCGTCGAATGGTTCGGTACAGGCGGAGAGATAGCAATGTGATTCGGTCCACCCACGGGTAACATATTGCGACAAGCTATGCTAAACATTATGCCGGTGACGTCGACTGATGCTGGCTAACTAGTTAGCCGATGTACTATATGCGCGCCACTACTATACGCCGGAATAATTACCACGGCCAGCAGGGTACGTCATTGGGTTTCGTCCTGTGACGAGCCATTGTCCAATGCACCGTATTAACCAACACTGCCCTGCCTGCAGGCACCCGGCACTGTACCAATCATATCTAGGCAAAACACCAAAAACCCAATAATCACACCCCGAGATCATTCCCTGATCAAAAACCACACCGATGTCCTCCGCGATGTCCACTTGCGAGCCCAGAAGCGGATTCCTGGCACACGGACTCGAGTGTGGAAAAGACTGTTTCCCTGATCAAAAGTCACCCCATCGCACATTCGCACGTCGTCTTTGAACGTGAACATTTCCAAGAAAGAGGATGTGGAGTCGTGTCTTCATGAGTTGTCAAATTCTGAAAGAAATCGATGGCAAATGGAGTGGAGGGTGCTTGAAGCCGCTCGAAAGATGATGTGCCGAAGGGATTCTCGTTGAATCGAGATTGGCGTTGACATTTCCGCGAGTGGTGTGGTACAGGTTTGGCATCGGTCACGTCGGGTATAAACCGTGGTGAGCCTGACGGGGTGGATGGACTCGTTATGGCAGTTTGCATATAGACAGACGTCGTACGAATAGGTGGAGGAGGAGGTGTAGCTGGGACAGAGAGACGGACAGGAGGAACAGCAGCGGCAGTAGCAGTAGCGACGGGTACCAACCGAGTAATATGGATTCGAGGGGAACCATCGACATGTCGCACAATAGTCCCACTAATGCACAACCGTACACACACCCTGCCCTTCAGCCCCATTCATACCCTGCGCCCAACCCCATACCACACCGTTCTATCGAGGGCTCAACCACGGGCACGCCGTAGGACAAACGCCAGTGGAAGGCATTCAATATTGACTCGAACTAAACCCCCTCACCACGACTACATGGGGGCTTATCGACGCCTAATAGCGACGTTTGATGGAAACAAAAAATACCTATCTGCATATGATATTCACTGGAATCGAATTACCTAAAGGTAATTGACTCAGTGGCTCCTTTTAGTCATCGACCACAGCCAGTGTCAGACGAACAACGTTTGATGGACAATCGAAATAGGATCAGGAGCCGCACACTTCCACACATATATATGAATCTTGGTTCTTTTTCCGTTTTTTCAACAGGGTGGTGTTTTTTTTTTCCCTGTAGGAATAAAAGCGAGGCTGCAACGTTTGTGGTTTGTGGTGGTGGTGCATTTCCCTGCTGCATGCAGCGTACGACCGATCGCTTCCATATCGTCGGGGCTCTGTATCAGCATGGCCCATTGCGCTCTAGTACAGCCAATATCACGTGTCCTGATTCGGATCCTGATACTGATCCCGATCACCATCGTCACTTTACGACGGTACCGTACGTCTGCTACTACTCGGCACGGCACGAAACGCGTCGGGGCTATACGCATTGCGGTGAACGTTCACCACTGAATCCACATTAATACTACCAATTTAATCAACGAACCCCGCGTAGGTGGGCAGTTAGTTTAAACTACCAGATACGGGGATCTGCGAAAGTTACTTATTTCGGCAACTGATACTTTCCTGGATATCTCGTCGAGTATTCCCGATAGGAAAAAACTCTCTCAACAAAAGTTGTAGAGCTAGTCGAAACGCAACTTTTATGTCTTTCCAAATTTTTCCCATCTCTCATGGTTTCCAGTCTAATCCACCAAAAGCTGTAACCTGTACATCGGAATGTCCTCAGGTCATACTTTCGTACGTATCCGATCGGGTGTTGCTGATGAAAGAAAATTGTTTCTACAAAAATTATAGAATGGATTGAAACGCAGCTTTTTTGTTTAAAGAATTTTTTCCCATATATCGTAGTTTCGGTGATAATTGACCGAGACTGTTGCCCATAGATCGGCGCGTTCTGTATTCAGACGTCGATACTTTCTCATATATTTCGCCAAATATAAGTCCCACACAAAAATGTTTCGGACAAAAATTGTAGAAATAATCAAGACGCAACTTTTATATCCGATACATTTTTTTCCTAGTATCATAGTTTGGCACGTAGCTCGACATTTGTATCGTTATCGACAGTTTCGCGAGAAACCAAGGGCGAAACTGGTCTTCATCCACATTCCCACGACCGCAGACGGTTGATGAGTAAGGTTCAGCGCTGGGTAGCGATGGTCGTTTATGAAATACGTGTTCTGGAGGACAGAATTATTTGTGTTCGACTAACTGAGAGCGGGATTCGAATTGTATATGGGAAACGGATAGAGAGAAACTGCATTGGCATGCTTCCCGCGTCGAGGTACTCCGCATTGTCACATTGTGTGCCTGCTAATACGCTAAAAGCCTATCTATGTTGAGATCTGCCACCCAACGAATATTGTCGCAGCAGGTTCACCGCCCGCTTGCTGTATACATACATGTCCCATGTGTGTATGCACATGCATACACGCAACCAGCCGCCTATACTCTATTCTCCTCATTCCACAGTTTAGTAACGAGGTTACCTCAACAGACTACAATTGTTATACAATTATGCCACATTATTACCCACCCGTTCTGAAAATAACGATTTCAAACTGCCCGTAGTTTTTCGTAAAAAAATTTTAGTTTTTCCATAGTTTCGTCGAAGAAAACGACGTTTTTTTTTCAAAAACTGCGAGAACTAACAATTTTTCTTATCACGATCCACCGAAATCCGTAATTTTTTCACGAAACGCTACGAAAATCTACAATTTTTTTTTTACGGAAAACTACAAAAGTCTAGAATTTTTCATTTCTTTTTTTCATGGAAAACTATGAAATGTTCCAATTTCCCTCGAAATTCGTGAGCATTCCCGCAGACGCGTCTGGAAAATCAATTAATATCATCCCTGAATAATTTTCCCTCCTATTTCACTCGTCCCGAAAAAAAGTGAGGACAAAAATATCGAAGGAAAAGAAAAAGGACGCCGCAAACCGGAGAAGAGAGGGATCCAGCCGAATTATCCCGGATGAACGAGCAGCTGACGGAGTGTGAGACGATTCTTTTAATGTCGACTTTAACTTGAGTGAAAACTCGGCTACGAGAAAAGAAAAGTGGAAACTTTTCACCAAAGCTTCTCGCAACAGCTTGCAACGTCTCGTTAAATCGATTACGAAAGCATCTACTGATATGTGCGAATTTTTTCAAACTTTACTTCACAATTTTTTCTTTTTTTTTACCATTTTTGTAGCCTTTTCACCTCTTTCGCATCTTTGTTCGACGATTTCGTAGCATTTTTCACCACTTTTGCAGCTTTTTTTAACGTTTTCCCAGCTTCTTTTACCATTTTTGCAATTTTCTTGCCGTTCTCGCAGCTTTTTTTCACCATTTTCTCAGCTTCTACCATTTTGGTAATTTTCTTGCAATTTTCGCAGTCTTTTTACCATTTTCGAATATCTGAGTACCATTAATGCATCTTTGTTTGTCAATTTATCAACTATTTTACCATTTTCCCAGCTTCTTTTACCATTTTTGTAGCCTTTTCACCGTTTTCGCATCTTTGTGTGACAATTTCGTAGCTTTTTTTACCGTTTTCCCAGCTTCTTTTACCATTTTTGCAATTTTCTTGCCGTTTTCGCAGTCTTTTTACCATTCTCGAATATCTTAGTACCATTAATGCATCTTTGTTTGCCAATTTCTCAACTATTCTACTATTTTCTCAGCTTCTTTTTACCATTTTTGAGGTTTTTTTGCCATTTTCGCAGCCTTTTTACCATTTTTACGATTTTCTTGTCATTTTCGCAGCTTTTTTGACCATTTTTCCGGCTTCTTTTACCATTTTTGTCATCTTCTCGCCATTTTCGCAGCTCTTTATAAATTGTCACAGCTTGTTTCACCCTTTTCGGATATCTCAGTACCATTTTCCCAGCTTCTTTTACCATTTTTGTAATTTTCTTGCCATTTTCGTAGCTTTTTTACCATTCTCGAATATCTTAGTACCATTGATGCATCTTTCTTTGCCAATTTCTCAACTATTTTACTATTTCCTCAGCTTCTTTTTACCATTTTTGCGATTTTCTTGTCATTTTCGCAGCTTCTTTTACCATTTTTGTAGTCTTCTTGCCATTTTCGCAGCTCTTTATAAATTGTCACAGCTTGTTTCACATTTTTCGGATATCTCAGTACCATTTTCCCAGCTTCTTTTACCATTTTTGTAATTTTCTTGCCATTTTCGCAGCCTTTTTACCATTCTCGAATATCTTAGTACCATTAATGCATCTTTGTATGCTAATTTCTCAACTATTTTACTATTTCCTCAGTTTCTTTTTACCATTTTTACGATTTTCTTGTCATTTTCGCAGCTTTTTTGACCATTTTCCCAGCTTCTTTTACCATTTTTGTAATCTTCTTGCCATTTTCGCAGCTCTTTATAAATTGTCACAGCTTGTTTCACCCTTTTCGGATATCTCAGTACCATTTTCCCAGCTTCTTTTACCATTTTTGTAATTTTCTTGCCATTTTCGCAGCCTTTTTACCATTCTCGAATATCTTAGTACCATTAATGCATCTTTGTATGCTAATTTCTCAACTATTTTACTATTTCCTCAGTTTCTTTTTACCATTTTTACGATTTTCTTGTCATTTTCGCAGCTTTTTTGACCATTTTCCCAGCTTCTTTTACCATTTTTGTAATCTTCTTGCCATTTTCGCAGCTCTTTATAAATTGTCACAGCTTGTTTCACCCTTTTCGGATATCTCAGTACCATTTTCCCAGCTTCTTTTACCATTTTTGTAATTTTCTTGCCATTTTCGCAGCTTTTTTACCATTCTCGAATATCTTAGTACCATTGATGCATTTTTGTTTGCCAATTTCTCAACTATTTTACCATTTCCTCAGCTTCTTTTCACCATTTTTAAGGTTTTCTTGCCATTTTCCCAGCTTTTTTACCATTTTTACGATTTTCTTGTAATTTTCCCAGCTTTTTTGACCATTTTCCCAGCTTCTTTTAACACTTTCGTAATTTTCTTGCCATTTTCCGAACTTTTACCATTCCTGGAGTTTTCTTGCAATTTTCACAACTTTTTTAAAAATTCCCACAGCTCGTTTTACCCTTTCCGAATATCTAAGTACCATTACTGAATCTCTGTTTGGAATTTTCGGATCTCGTTTCACAATTTTCTCAGCTTTTCTCTATATATGAATCCGCGTAGGTGACTGTTCAGGCAGCAGGATATCACCGTGAGTTTATCACGTTGCACACAATACGAGATAAAACAGAAGCGAATGGGACACAATAAATTCGTACCGACTTCCAGATATTTCATAAGGGTGGAATCCATCAATAACCGACGTTCTACTACCATACCACACCGAGGAAATCTCCAGTGACGAGACTTATACCACTGCGTGGAACTCCTGGCCCATACCGACCCTCACCCTCTCGCCCTGTACACACTAATAAATAATACGATAAAACACGAGTTTGTCAGGCTATCGCGAGGAGAGAAAGAGACGAGGATGAGGAAGGAAAAAAGAAAAGAAAAAAAAATATAAGAAATAAGAAATGTGGAAGGGAAAATGAAGAAATACGAAAAGGAAGAAAACGGGGAAAAAATAGGAAACAGGAATTGATTTTATTTATTTTCTATCCTGCTTCTTCTTTTTTTTCTCTCTTTCTCCATTTTTCGGGTAGAAAAATAGTTTTTTATTTTATGGAAACGGAAGTGCTGGTGTAAGTCGGTAAGAAGTTGAGATTGAAGCATATTCGTAAAACCGTTCGACCAAAACCGGTCCATTTCCGTTCCCAGGGTCGTCTCTCCCCCTTCGGGATATAGGATCTCTTTCCCGAGCCTAAGACCTATCTGACTGAGTGATATAGAAATTTATTAGCACTTGCCACACACAGAGAAAGAGAGGGGGTAGTTTTCGTACCAATCAAACGTCCAAGAACACGAATTGCGACTCCTTTCATCCCCTAGCCGTATCGTATCTTGACGCTCCGAGTGGGTAGTTTCATTTTTCGTTCTGTTTCCGGTGGAAAAATGACTTGCGCTAATTTCCACGAATTTTTCGATCATCTGAAAAACTCCAAAATCGAAAAAAAAAAAGATTAAACAATTTATTCCCAAGGATCGGAATGTCCCGTTTCCGGACGCTGACACTTTCGCATTTATCTCGCCGGGTATAGGCGCCACGAAAAAATGTTTCGGACAAAAGTTGTGGAGAAACTCAAGACGCAACTTTTATGTTCCACACATTTTTTTCCTAGTTCGATAGTTTGGCGGATAAAGTGAGATTTGTATTGTCGTCGACAATTCCACGCTACGAACCTAAATTTAGTCATTATTTTTTATTTCTTTATTTCCTCCGTCGTCAACAGGGATAAACGGTCAATGAATGAGTGAATGAATGAGTGATCGATCGATAGATCGAATAATAGTCGTGTAATGTAGGCAGCAGCTGATTCAATCGATTGAATAAATTAATAAATAAACAGGTATATGGATTATCAAAGCCTGTTACGAACGTTTTGTAATTCTCCGAGTGTAATGAGCTGCCGCAGAATGCTTGCTCACTCGTTCCTCCACGTGTGTGAACATGTGGGTGTGTTGAGTATCGGTACAGACGAGTTTACACGATCGGTTACCTCGAGTTAGTAAATTACTCACAACATAACATAACACAACACGCTATAACGTTTCTGTTTGTAAACCGCACGCATTTAAATATATAAATATACAATCGCTATACCGGTTAACTGTACTCACCGATCTCTCTACCTAACGATACCCACTGCAGACATACGATCTCATTGCGTAATTCGATTTGCGATTTATATCGCACTAATCGTTGTCGGATCCGATTTATATAATCCAACTCACTGTATCGGTCGATTTTATTCATATTTCTTTCACCGATTTCCCGGTAGCCGATTCGATCGGTCTATCATCGAATCGATTCGTTCCCAGACTCGATTTTATCATCGATTATCAATCGATATCGAAGATTCACAGATTTTAGTAACCCTTCTCGATTGGTTGGTCATCTTTTACACAACCGATTTTTAACCCTTTCGAAAGTTATATTCACGGGATTGAGTATATCAAACGAACAGATTTTTTCCTGAATTATTACCGTTTTTCTCATCACTCGATACGATTTTTGTACGAATTTTATCGAAGGTTTTGCCGATTTTTCGAAAATCCAGTGCCGATTTTTGATAATTTACGGACTCGTGAGATTTAGAAAGACATCCTAAGGTCTGGCGCAGATTTTCCTCCGATTTTTACGATTTACCTGACACTTTAAATAATTTTTTCCGATTTTTTTTCTTTTTTGGACGTTTATTAACGATTTTAAGAATTCTGAAAAGTTTCGCGATCTCCAAAGACACCGCGATAGGTTCGAATTTTATTTCCTACCTTCTCGAAAAGATTCTTCCATCCGTTTTTTCCGATTTTAGATTATTTTTAATAGATTTTCCGTCGATTTTCTTCACGACTCGACCGATTTTTTTTTAAATTTCTTCACGACTTTAAGAATCTCGAGAATCTTCGCAGTCCTAGAAGAAACCCAGGGATTTCAATGTCAATCTCGAGCATCTCGGAAAGAATTCTCCTTCGATATAGCCGATTTTTTAAAAACTTGTTAACGATTTTTCTCGTCATTTTTTTTAGAAATCAAAACTGACGATTCCAGAAACTTTTCATCCCACTCTTTCAAAAAACTACGGCTACTTCTCCGCATCCAAAGAATTTTCCTTACCGATCAGTTCAAAAAATGTATTCCCGTTTTTTTCAGTCTCTCTTTTCCCTCCCTTATCCTTCGAGGGGGAAAAAATCCCCCGCTGCGATTCCCATCCACTCGACGAGGATAGGAAAAAGAAAGAAAAAAATCGGATAAATTGGGTCACGAATCTCTCCGACGACGAGCAAAGATATCGCCCAGAATCTGTTCCACACATATAGTCCGCTGAATCACAGTTGTGAGAAATAATATGTCCTTTTTTTCCCCTCGTTGGGGGGATGAAGATAAGTTTTGCTCGGTGATGGGCCGAGTTCCTCAATCATACCGCATCATAATTTGCAATAAACGAAAAACCAGAAAAGTTTACCGATTCGTTTACCGATTTCCGAGTTCCATCCCTCAGAGATCGGTCGACGATTATACGAATGACGTTGGAAAAATTTTAGGGAAATAAATTATTATAAAAAAAGAAAAAAAAAAAATACTGGGAGAGTCAGCAAAAGCTGCAGTTCTGGATTCTTCGCTCTTTGTCGATTTAACGGTGCCTTTAACGAGTTCAGTTTTAGTAACATAAAATGGAGAGTATATGAGGGCGCAGTCCTGGTCCTGTATCATCGAGTTACATCTAATCATCATAACCCCTTGTTCGACGTACTGCAGCAGTCCAACCTCGGATTGTAAAAGTTTAATATCTACGCTTTACGATTCCGCATGACACATCCTACTCCTATACTGCAGCTACTGTATCCACACATGTTTGTAAAACCGCTAGGAATAAACCCACTCCGGTTCGCTCCACTCCAGGATATACAATCAACTTTATCACCTAGCTTTTGATAAACTAACAATATTAAATTATCTGGGGAGCAACGAGGCGCTCCATTTTCTTACCGGGATCATTCAAATACTCCGAAATATCATCTACCACTTCGTCGACTCGCGATAGCAGCTTCGAAACCCACTGGGAAACCCAAAACTTAAACACCATGGTCTCAAAAGTCGAGCTTTTCACATTTCACGGTCTCATGCTGAGCAGGAAAGTCAAGGATCTCCGATTCTGAACTCGAAAATGTCATTCAGCAGTCGAGAATCTGCTTCGAAATTCGCTAGGGAGCCCGTAGTGATCAGAATGTGACATTTGATGGTCTCATTGATGAGGAAACATGGTTCAGCTTCAGTTCCTTTTCGAAATTGCGAAAAATTTTGCACTGAAAAAGTCGAAAGTCGATCTAGGAGTCGATGGAGCGTCAAACCATGGTCTGAAAAGAAGAGATTTTCTGGAAACGATGATTTTTCTGACGCACAAAATTGCATCGAGGATTGGAGAGTGCTTTCCTGGTCGAGAAACACACCCTGTATCTGTGGGGCCGAGGGGTTCGTCGACTCGCGATAGCAGCTTCGAAACCCACTGGGAAACCCAAAACTGAAACACCATGGTCTCAAAAGTCGAGGTTTTCACATTTCACGGTCTCATGCTGATCAGGAAAGTCGAGGATCTTCGATTCTGAACTTGAAAATGTCATTCAGCAGTCGAGAATCTGCTTCGAAATTCACTAGGAACCCCGTAATGATCATAATGCGACATTTGATGGTCTCATTGATGAAGAAAAATGGTTCAGCGTCAGTTCCTTTTCGAAATTGCGAAAAATTTTGCACTGAAAAAGTCGAGAGTCGATCTAGGAGTCAATGGAGCGTCAGACCGCGGTCTGAAAAGAAGAGATTTTCTGGAAACGATGATTTTCCTGATCTACAAAAGTGCATCGAGGATTGGAGAGTGCTTTCCTGGTCGAGAAAGACACCCTGTATCTGTGGGGCCGAGGGGTAACTAAAACGAGGAACAATATCCGAGTGTAACTGGCCTGGTTCCGATGGTCTGCTTTGGTTGAGTTGGATTTAGTTCCGAGTTTATGATCTCAGGGTCGAATGTCCTCTGGTAGTCATCCAGCAATTGGCAGTAACTAGTCCGGCAAAATTCCTCACGGTCCAAAAGGAAAAAGAAGATGAAGCAGATGAAGATGAAGAGAGACCGCGAATTGGCCAATCAGTAAAAGAAGGGACAAAGAGAAGAACCAAGGAAATATAACCAAATAGAAAGAAGGGATGGAGGAGAACCGTCTGCTGGTGAGGTGTAAGATTACGTCCTTATCGTAGCAGGAAAGGTTTGCCCCTTGGTCCCGCTCGGCAAAGCCATATAGGGGAGAATGAGTCCTCGTTTATTTGTGTCGTGTCGTAGTTCGATTGCTCGGAGGCCATCAACCATAGTGGAGAAATCTTTCTCCCCATAGTCCGTAGGGAGAGGAAGAGCCAGGCTTGGCTGACCCAATTTCCCCTCAATTTACCCTCGTAAATAAATGAACAGGCAAACATTAAACGTATCAAGACATTTATTTGATCACCCTGAACAGTCCGAGGCCAACAAACCAGGGAGAGAATTCCAGGGTGCTCGGTCATGGCCCGAGACGAACCGATATGCGATGAAAAGGCGGTTCGAAGACCGGAAAAGTGACGGTCATTCGATACAGAATTCTGACACAAAATTTTCAGAACCTCGTCCGCCCCCTAGCTTCGTTCCACCTTCCCTGAGCGGCGGCGTAACCCCTGGAGAAGCAATTAATTCCAAGGTAAGTCAGAGAATAGAATGGAGACGAGGGAGTCCAGAGGCTGTGTATATGTTGGGTACACGTGTTTGCCGACGTCCCCTGTCACCGGGAAACCTTCCTGGAGGTTAAGGAAGATATTGACCTAGTGAGACGCGAGCGTCCCCTCGCTCTCTAGTTCCTCACGTTCATTATTTACACCCCAGAAACCGGCTCCGGGCGATGGGTGCTCATGAAGGATCTCTCGGAGCGGGTGGATGCGCCGGGGACGTTTTTAGATCTCTCTTTTTCATCTTTACCAGGTACCCGCTGACATATCTGGGCCACTAACCGAGGACCGAGACTGCGGAGCAGCCCTTCGAACGGAGTGGGTGCGATAGGGTGCGAGCCTCGATCCGGAATGCTCCTTGTTGCCTTTTCAAAACTCCTTTCAACCCCTTTCTGAGCTAGTGACACACATGTGCCACAGGATTCAAGGAGCTCCACCGGAGAGGCGAGACCACTTTCGGCGATCATTCCCATCAGTAATCAACCCCCGAGATGGACAATGACGGACATATCCGTGGACGAACTGGCCGCCAGCTCGTGACCACGATAATTCGAAAACGGTTAGAGGTGTCGATCCGAAATTTTTGGCACTAGTTCAGGAGGCTTCTGGCTCTGTACTGTGCTTCTGGTTCTGAGTTACCGGGTGGGGCTACTTCGCGATGAATTTATTTCAATTTTGATGTGAAATCTCGAGTGTGTAAAATCGAGTAAAAGTGTCGAGGATAGAATTGGAGCGGACATGTTTGAGGTTTATTGGATAGAATCCTGGCGGGGGATGGAGAGATTCGAGGGGTGCGAATGAGAGGTGAAAAGTTCGCCCTCAGAGTGGTGAAAACATATTTTTCGGGGTAACCCTAGCAGGAAGAAGAAGCAGAAGAAGAAGTAGCAGTAAGTCACTCAGACTCTCAACTCGCGCTAATTTAAATATCGATTTGGTAAAAGGGATGCTTGTAAATCTATCAGATCCGAAGATATTTATGGTCCGAGAAGAGGGCTATGGATGTTTTATTTAGTAGCTAGAGAGACTCCTGGCTACGACTTCTCCATACACGGGACACGCTTAGCTCTCTTAGTGTCGTTGTACGTGCTCAACGTTCCTCAATGCCCTGGTATTAGGCACTCATGAATAAAATATCACCGCTAATGCCCGAGCGGGTCGAACGTCGCGTTTTTTCTCTTTTTTTCTCCTTTCTTTCTTTTTTTTTCCCCTTATTTTTCTCTCTTTCTTCTCCTCTATTCCCAAAAAATGAACTATTGTATACAACCTAGGGAAAAACATCGGTAAATAACTCGCTACCGAGTCGGGAAAACACCCTCCCGTTTACCACTCGTAAAATTTTTCGAAAGAATTTATCAAAAAACGCTCAAAAAATCGTCTCGGATCGAATTTAAACAAGTTATCGTATAATCGAAGCGGTTAGGGGGTTCCCGGTTCGTTTCCATTCCTCTTGTCCGTTAAGCTTTCGTTCCCGTTCCTCGGAACCGGAAGTACGAGGATCGAGGAGCACGGGGACGCGGAAACGAGAGGCAATTTGCATTCCTGTTCCGAATGAGATACAGCGGAGAGAAAGAAGCGAAAAGAAAGAATAAAACGGAAGAAATTGTCGGTAAAAAGGGCCTAACCTAACCTAAAAAAGGAATAAAGAGAGCTTTAGGGAGCTTATGCCGAGTATAAACTTAAAGTAAAGATCGCTGCGAGCGAAAAAGCCATATTCTTTTTATTTAGACGATATGGATTATTATGGCGGCTGCTCGGTGCCTCGAGTTTCTTCTCCTCTTTATCTTTAGTGGATATGGTGGAACTGCGGAACGGCGGAATATGCCGGAACGACGCCATGCTCCTGCGGTTTTAGAAGCTAATTTCCTTTTCACATTCGATTTGACGGTCTCAGACGGTCTACTCAACACCCAATGTCCCTCTCAACCGCAATAACTTATTGTCTGATATATAACTAGACGTATACGATATATATCACCCTCTCCACACCCCAAAACCCCTTTTTATTGCCCGGACACGCATGTGTCCCGGAAAAATGCCCGTTAGCTTTTATTTCGATGCGTCTTTTCCGAAAAAAAGAACAAAAAATACAATTCTTACCAAAATATGACGTTTTTGATTACTCGTTTCATTCGTTGCTATCACACGAATTTCGCAGTATTTTTTTCGCGCCTTTTTTCAAATTTTCAATTTTGAATTTCGAATTTCTCGATTCTCTTTCTTTCTGAAAAATCTCTTAATCCTCGTTAATTTTCGTCCCTTTCAATCTTCTTCTTCTTTCATTTTTCTTCTTCTTCTTTCTCTCCATGCTTTCGTAGGGGTTGGACTAAGAGTAAAACGATATTTAGGGATTGGTATAAAATTGAATGTTCCGAAACCGCAGCTTTCGCAGTCATATCATCGGGTAGGCCAGCGAAGGCATAGCCCGCGTTACGTTTTTACGGGACGTAATACGCGGCGCGTATATACCGACCAATAAACCGAAAAATAATAACCAAGGGTGGTCCGGGGGTGGATTCGACTCACAGCCCGTTCTCAGCCTCGCGTATACCTTATACCTTCGTTTCGTCCTACGCCAGACATTCGGAACTGCGAGCTCGCGTTAGAAACTGAGAAAACGAACCCTTGGCTTAGGGGGCTGGAAGTCAGGGGGGTGGAACGTTTCTGCGCGGAATTGTTTGCATTTATTCCCCATATTTTACGATATTTATATTTATTTCCCTTTACGATATAACCAACGACACTACTGGCTATGCCTGTCACTCACAGCATCTGTGCTGCACCCATTCCTGTCCCTACTTACACCCTCGGAGGGTCTTATTTCTACTCCTGTTTCTTATGGCCTTGCCGCTACGCTCGTTCACCCGAATGTATAATCGTAAAGTAAATTTCGGTTAAGTTCTAAGTTCGGTTAAGGAAGGAAAATAACGTCCCTTGAAAATAGAAAGGAAAAAAAAATCAAAATCAAAATGATTCCACATCTTTTGTTTTTTTTTTTGCACATTTTCGCGGATCGACAAATTTTTCGCATAATTTCTTAGCCGGGATTTTTTTCGAATTGGTGAGAATGTTCTTGATATTTTTTTTCGAAAATTCGATGGAATCTCTTCGAGATTTGATACAGTTTTTGAAATTCGTTGAATATCGTTGAAATACAAAAAAAAATACAAATCCTTTTCCAATTCTGTAAAATACAATTATAATCGACGTGAATCTATTTTGAAATCAATTTCCGTTGGTGAAAAGAATCCGTGAAAATTCTATGAAATTCTGAAAATCGGAGGAAAAACATTTTCCTCCGAAATCCGAAAGGAAACCGTATGGAAAATTCGTTAGACGTTGAAAAGGTGGAGGAAAAATCGTTCAGAAAATTCATTCCACGTTTCAGAGAAATTTGGGGAAATCCCGAAAAAAAAAATCGAAATTCTACAGAATTCCGTAAATTTTTCTTTTTGGAAAATCTAAGAAAATCTTCGGAATCCGATTTCGTATAATTCTGTATTTAAAAAAATAATCCGTGAAAATTCGATGGAATTTCTTCGAGATTTGATACAGTTTTTGAAATACGAAAAAAAAAATACCTTCGCACTCGAAATTTCGTTCGGTCGAATACAAATCCTTTCCGAATTCTGTAAAATACGATTATGATCGACATGAATCTCTTTTAAAATCGATTTCCGTTCGTGAAAATAATCCGTGAAAATTCGATGAAATTCTGAAAATCGGAGGAAAAACATTTTCCTCCGAAATCCGAAAGGAAACCGTATGGAAAATTTGTTAAACGTTGAAAAGGTGGAGGAAAAATCGTTCAGAAAATTTATCCCACGTTTCAGAGAAATTTGAGAAAATCCAGAGAGAAAAAAAATTGAAGTTCGACAGCATTTTGTAAATTTTTCTTTTTTTTTTGAAAATTCGAAGAAAACCTTCGGAATCTGATTTCGTATAATTAAAGAAAAACATTATCCTCCGAAATCCGAAAGGAAACCGTATGGAAAATTCGTTAGACGTTGAAAAGGTGGAGGAAAAATCGTTCAGAAAATTCATTCCACGTTTCAGAGAAATTTGGGGAAATCCCGAAAAAAAAAATCGAAATTCTACAGAATTCCGTAAATTTTTCTTTTTGGAAAATCTAAGAAAATCTTCGGAATCCGATTTCGTATAATTCTGTATTTAAAAAAATAATCCGTGAAAATTCGATGGAATTTCTTCGAGATTTGATACAGTTTTTGAAATACGAAAAAAAAAATACCTTCGCACTCGAAATTTCGTTCGGTCGAATACAAATCCTTTCCGAATTCTGTAAAATACGATTATGATCGACATGAATCTCTTTTAAAATCGATTTCCGTTCGTGAAAATAATCCGTGAAAATTCGATGAAATTCTGAAAATCGGAGGAAAAACATTTTCCTCCGAAATCCGAAAGGAAACCGTATGGAAAATTTGTTAAACGTTGAAAAGGTGGAGGAAAAATCGTTCAGAAAATTTATCCCACGTTTCAGAGAAATTTGAGAAAATCCAGAGAGAAAAAAAATTGAAGTTCGACAGCATTTTGTAAATTTTTCTTTTTTTTTTGAAAATTCGAAGAAAACCTTCGGAATCTGATTTCGTATAATTAAAGAAAAACATTATCCTCCGAAATCCGAAAGGAAACCGTATGGAAAATTCGTTAGACGTTGAAAAGGTGGAGGAAAAATCGTTCAGAAAATTCATTCCACGTTTCAGAGAAATTTGGGGAAATCCCGAAAAAAAAAATCGAAATTCTACAGAATTCCGTAAATTTTTCTTTTTGAAAAATCTAAGAAAATCTTCGGAATCCGATTTCGTATAATTCTCTAATTAAAAAAATAATCCGTGAAAATTCGATGGAATTTCTTCGAGATTTGATACAGTTTTTGAAATACGAAAAAAAAAATACCTTCGAACTCGAAATTTCGTTCGGTCGAATACAAATCCTTTCCGAATTCTGTAAAATACGATTATGATCGACATGAATCTCTTTTAAAATCGATTTCCGTTCGTGAAAATAATCCGTGAAAATTCGATGAAATTCTGAAAATCGGAGGAAAATGTTTATCCTCCGAAACCCGAAGGGAATCGTTGAAAAGATGGAGGAAAAAGTTCTTCAGAAAACGTATCCCACGTTTCAGAGAAATTTGAGAAAATCCCGAAAAAAAAAAAAATTGAAATTCGACAGAATTCTGTAAATTTTTCTTTTTTTTTTTTTTCAATCGAAGAAAATCCTCGGAATCCGACTTCGTATAATTCGAGCGAGTGTTTCACCCTTCTCTAACATCTGTAATTAAAAGAAAAAAATATCAGTGCGCAATTTGATGGGACGGTGAGTCAGCGTTGGAGCTGAATAAGGAAAAGGGATTGGCACGGGCATCGGCATCGCGGTTGGCACTGGCATTGGCAATTGCCATTGCCATTATGGGATCGGGCGTTACTGCGAGCATTAAATAAAGAAATATAGCCAGCCAGGTCCAGTCCGTGGAATACAGTACACTTTGGTCGGTAGGTAGGCAATGCCAACGATAAATGCATAGTTGCAGTAGTAAGTAGAGTATCAAGTCCGAGGGGTAAGTACAGATACGGAGCTTGACGGATCTCTTTACGAGCCCCGTGATTTATTTTATTGGACATGTGTGCAGTGGTAGTAATCCCGCGGTAATCTCCGAATAAGAAGTAAACGGATACGACAGAGCAAAAGAAAGAAAATAAAAAAAGAAATTTTTGATTCGCGCATTTTTTTTTTTTTTTTGGACTCAAAAATGTCGATTTTTGGATTTTTTCTCGCGCGAAGGAGAGGAAGAAGGTTTTCAAAATCGTGTCTCGGACAGCGTTGAAACCCGATTTCGAATTCGGATAGAATTTTCGTTCCATTCGTTTCGAGAGAAATCGAAGAATCGAGAAAAAGCTTCGCGAATCCCTCGAGAACGCGATTGCAAATGTTCGAAAAAAATTTCGTATCGAAAAGCGCGAAAATCTGCGATCCGAGAAAAATTCTGATCGCATTTCGTCGATCAGAATTTTAATTTTCACGGAAAATGGTAAATTATTTCACACTATCGGTGAACGGATCTCTGTACAGACTCTCCCTCCTTCTAAGGGTGAATAAAGCGAGGAGAGAATAGAGAGAAGCAGAAAAGAAGAGAAGAACAAAAAACGAAGAACCGGACTAAAAACTACGAGTTTAATTTCTTCCCAGGGTCTATTTTTGTTCCTTTTTTCAATATCTTTCTACGCCCAGATGTATGGGTGGGTGATATCAAAAGACACCTTGCACAGTATAGGGGTAGTAAATATAAGTGCTCGAAAGTGAGGAGCTTTTCTCTTCTTCTCACTGCCGCGGTACAGAAAGGGGGTTTCGGAAGAAGGGGGTGTTTTTAAAAAACATTTTTATTCCACGATCTTTCGGGGGTTGAATGTAATCGCGAACCACCCCGTTGTTTTTTTTTGTTTTTTCTTTCTTTCACCTTCTCCTCTTTCCTTTTTCTCCCGTCTTGTCTGCTCCGCAGTTTCGTTTTCATCGGCGTCGTATACGTATATAGATTCTTCGCCATTTTCTGAATTATTTTCCATTTTTCTCGCCCCTTTCATTTCCCTACGTTTTTCTACTTTTCCTTTTTCCATTTTCCCTTTCTCCTTTTTCCTTTTTCCTTTTCCCTTTCTATCGTTACATCTCCTTTGTTAATCCCAGTGGAATTCTACTCCTACCTCTGCCTCTACTTCTTCTCTTTAATTCTTACATCTAAATATAGCTGGGTACTGCACCGAGATATCGGATCAATTTTTTAAACAGAGGGTGACGAGAACAGCAAAGGCGAGACTTTTCGAGGGTAGGTATAAGTATATGTATAGTCTACACAGACGGTTTAAGGGTGAAAAAAAATTCAGACTCGCGACGAAAATTAAAACGAAATACGAAACCGTCTCTAAAGGAGGATCTTTTCTATACCTATCTCCCCGCGTTCTCATCCCTCGGTTTTCTCATTTTATGATATACAATATATTCTATATTTTGACACCGTAATCAAACCCCTCAAGATTTTTATTCGCAATTTTTATTATCACGCTAATTAAAACAAGGCATTCGGTTATTTGAATCAGCCTTTTTTAAAGGGTGGTTTTTTCAGAAAGTTCAAAAACACCCTGAAAAAAAGGTTTTTCATAATCGAACTCAGTTTTACTTTGGTCTAAATTTTTTTCGCGAAAGTCATTACTTTTCCTAATTTCACGAAACTCCACGTTCTCGAATCTCTCGTATCTTTAATTTTCTCAATTTTCCCTACTCGGTATAATTTTCTTCCTAGTTTTTCTTGATTTTCTTCGAAATTTCAAAAAAATTTCTACCTTCGAAAAATGGGTTTTTCTAATTTTAAACAAACTCTACGTTATCGAATCTCTAGTATCTTTAATTTTCTCGATTTCACCTACTCGGTATAATTTTCTTCCTAATTTTTCCTGATTTTCTTCAAGACTTCAAAAAATTTTCTACCTTCGTAAAATGACTTTTCCTAATTTTAAAGAAACTCTACGTTCTCGAATCTCTAGTATCTTTGATTTTCTCAATTCTCTCTACTCCGTGTAATTTTCTTCATAATTTTTCCCGATTTTCTTCCAGACTTCAAAAACTTTTCTACCTTCAAAAAGTGACTTTTTGCGATCTCAACGAAACTCCACGTTCTCGAGTCTCCAATATCTTTAATTTTCCCAATTTTCTCTACTCGATATCATTTTCTTCCTAATTTTTCCCGATTTTCTTCGAGACTTCAAAAACCTTTCTACCTTCGAAAAATGACTTTTCCCAATTTTAACGAAACTCTACGTTCTCTAATCTCTAGTATCTTCGATTTTCTCAATTTTCTCTACTCAGTATAATTTTCTTCCTAATTTTTCCTAATTTTCTTCGCGACTTCAAAAACCTTTCTACCTTCGGAAAATGACTTTTCCTGATCTCAACGAAACTCCACTTTCTCGAGTCTCCCGTATCTTTAATTTTCCCAATTTTTTCTACTCCGTATAATTTTCTTCCTAATTTTTCCCGATTATCTTCGAGACTTCAAAAATCTTCCTACCTTCGAAAAATGACTTTTCCTAATTTTAAAGAAACTCTACGTTCTCGAATCTCTAGTATCTTTGATTTTCTCAATTCTCTCTACTCCGTGTAATTTTCTTCATAATTTTTACCGATTTTCTTCCAGACTTCAAAAACTTTTCTACCTTCAAAAAGTGACTTTTTGCGATCTCAACGAAACTCCACGTTCTCGAGTCTCCAATATCTTTAATTTTCCCAATTTTCTCTACTCGATATCATTTTCTTCCTAATTTTTCCCGATTTTCTTCGAGACTTCAAAAACCTTTCTACCTTCGAAAAATGACTTTTCCCAATTTTAACGAAACTCTACGTTCTCTAATCTCTAGTATCTTCGATTTTCTCAATTTTCTCTACTCAGTATAATTTTCTTCCTAATTTTCTTCGCGACTTCAAAAACCTTTCTACCTTCGGAAAATGACTTTTCCTGATCTCAACGAAACTCCACTTTCTCGAGTCTCCCGTATCTTTAATTTTCCCAATTTTTTCTACTCCGTATAATTGTCTTCCTAATTTTTCTCGATTATCTTCGAGACTTCAAAAATCTTCCTACCTTCGAAAAATGACTTTTCCTAATTTTAAAGAAACTCTACGTTCTCGAATCTCTAGTATCTTCGATTTTCTCAATTTTCTCTACTCAGTATAATTTTCTTCCTAATTTTTCCTAATTTTCTTCGCGACTTCAAAAACCTTTCTACCTTCGGAAAATGACTTTTCCTGATCTCAACGAAACTCCACGTTCTCGAGTCTCCAATATCTTTAATTTTCCCAATTTTCTCTACTCGATATCATTTTCTTCCTAATTTTTCCCGATTTTCTTCGAGACTTCAAAAATCTTCCTACCTTCGAAAAATGACTTTTCCTAATTTTAACGAAACTCTACGTTCTCGAATCTCTAGTATCTTTAATTTTCTCAATTTTCTCTACTCCGTATAATTTTCTTTCTAATTTTTCCCGATTTTCTTCGAGACTTCACAAACCTTTCTACCTTCGAAAAATGACTTTTCCTGATCTCAACGAAATTCCACGTTCTCAAATCTCTCGTATCTTTAATTTTCTAAATTTTTTCCCTACTCGGTATAATTTTCTTCCTAATTTTTTCTGATTTTCTTCAAGACTTCAAAAACATTTCTACCTACGAAAAATGACTTTTCCCAATCTTAACGAAATTCTACGTTCTCAAATCTCTCGTATCTTTAATTTTCCCAATTTTTTCTACTCCGTATAATTTTCTTCCTAATTTTTCCCGATTATCTTCGAGACTTCAAAAATCTTCCTACCTTCGAAAAATGACTTTTCCTAATTTTAAAGAAACTCTACGTTCTCGAATCTCTAGTATCTTCGATTTTCTCAATTTTCTCTACTCAGTATAATTTTCTTCCTAATTTTTCCTAATTTTCTTCGCGACTTCAAAAACCTTTCTACCTTCGGAAAATGACTTTTCCTGATCTCAACGAAACTCCACGTTCTCGAGTCTCCAATATCTTTAATTTTCCCAATTTTCTCTACTCGATATCATTTTCTTCCTAATTTTTCCCGATTTTCTTCGAGACTTCAAAAATCTTCCTACCTTCGAAAAATGACTTTTCCTAATTTTAACGAAACTCTACGTTCTCGAATCTCTAGTATCTTTAATTTTCTCAATTTTCTCTACTCCGTATAATTTTCTTTCTAATTTTTCCCGATTTTCTTCGAGACTTCACAAACCTTTCTACCTTCGAAAAATGACTTTTCCTGATCTCAACGAAATTCCACGTTCTCAAATCTCTCGTATCTTTAATTTTCTAAATTTTTTCCCTACTCGGTATAATTTTCTTCCTAATTTTTTCTGATTTTCTTCAAGACTTCAAAAACATTTCTACCTACGAAAAATGACTTTTCCCAATCTTAACGAAATTCTACGTTCTCAAATCTCTCGTATCTTTAATTTTCCCAATTTTTTCTACTCCGTATAATTTTCTTCCTAATTTTTCCCGATTATCTTCGAGACTTCAAAAATCTTCCTACCTTCGAAAAATGACTTTTCCTAATTTTAAAGAAACTCTACGTTCTCGAATCTCTAGTATCTTCGATTTTCTCAATTTTCTCTACTCAGTATAATTTTCTTCCTAATTTTTCCTAATTTTCTTCGCGACTTCAAAAACCTTTCTACCTTCGGAAAATGACTTTTCCTGATCTCAACGAAACTCCACGTTCTCGAGTCTCCAATATCTTTAATTTTCCCAATTTTCTCTACTCGATATCATTTTCTTCCTAATTTTTCCCGATTTTCTTCGAGACTTCAAAAATCTTCCTACCTTCGAAAAATGACTTTTCCTAATTTTAACGAAACTCTACGTTCTCGAATCTCTAGTATCTTTAATTTTCTCAATTTTCTCTACTCCGTATAATTTTCTTTCTAATTTTTCCCGATTTTCTTCGAGACTTCACAAACCTTTCTACCTTCGAAAAATGACTTTTCCTGATCTCAACGAAATTCCACGTTCTCAAATCTCTCGTATCTTTAATTTTCTAAATTTTTTCCCTACTCGGTATAATTTTCTTCCTAATTTTTTCTGATTTTCTTCAAGACTTCAAAAACATTTCTACCTACGAAAAATGACTTTTCCCAATTTTAACGAAATTCTACGTTCTCGAATCTCTAGTATCTTTGATTTTCTCAATTTTCTTCCTTTCCCTCTCTTTCTTCCCAATTTTTCCCGATTTTCTTCGAGACTTCAAAAACCTTCGTACCTTCGAAAAATGACTTTTTTTAATTTTAACTCCACGTTCTCGAGTCTCTGGTATATTTAATTTCCCTAATTTCGTCTACTCCAACTACGTTTTTTTCCGAATTTTTCCCGATCCTCTTCGACACCTCTAAAACCCCTTTCAACCCCAGGGGAAAAATTCCGTTACACAGAGTGCAACGTCTTGTGGAATCTCGGATGAAAATCTCCGCCGGATATCCCTGACCTGACTCAACGGCTGACCGTATATCTGTATGTTCACGTATACGGTACCATTTCATTCCATTCCATTCGCCTAACATAACAAGACCTAACAAAGTTAAATCTTTTCCTAGATTGGCTCGACTAGTAGTCGTCGCGTTTGTAGAAGTTGGGGTATAAGAGGGCATAAAACTCTTCGGCGACGACGTAAAACTATACCCTACGAGTTTTAGAAACGGGGGTACGGCGTCGAAGGTGGTCGAGGCGGGGAGATTCTACCCACGGAAGAAGGAGGAAGATAAAGAAGAAAATAGAGCGAAAAGTAGGAAAATAAAAACCGGGTAAAAGTTGCCAGTGAGATTACGACCCCGAGTGGGAACACTGACCTTTCCTTACCTCGTGCAACCCCGACGAAGCGTATCGTACGAACCGCGTCAGGGTGATCCGCATTTTCCAAAATTCGTATTTCCCTCACGATTCTTTCGAAAATTCAAAAAAAAAAATTCACATCGCTTGCGAAAGGTCGGGGAAAATTGACTGGGTGGAAAATTTCGACCCCGTTCGATCCCGGGGGGTGATTTCTTCTATTTTCGAACCAGAGGATTAGAATACGAAAATAGAAGATCGGCCGGTTGAAAAGTTGCGAAACTTTTAACTTCGGATCTTCGTTTCTCCTTCATAGACGGAATTATCTTCCCCTACCGCTTTAAAGCTACGCGGGAGAGATTTATCTCTGACCCCATTTATAACGACTGAATATATACGCGGCCCGTGTGTAAAGTTTTATCGAATTTTTTACACAGCTCAAAACTTGTTATCCAATATCCTCCGATTTCGCGAACGAAATGATTTTTCTCTTTTTTTTTTCTCGCTCCGAAATCTGAAGGGTTGTTTTTTTTCAAAATTTCGATAATCGGCGAATTTTCGGCGCCTCTTTTTTCCTAATTTTCATTCGATGGATAAAAAAAAACAAGGGACGAAGAAGAAGTATTAAAATGATGATAAAAAATGGGAGGGGTGGTATGATACGAGAGCGGGGTAGTTTTACCGAATTTTTTACACAGCTCAAAACTTGTTATCCAATATCCTCCGAATTCGCAAACGAAATGATTTTTCTCTTTTTTTTTTCTCGCTCCGAAATCTGAAGGGTTGGTTTTTTTTGTTTTTTTTTTTCAAAATTTCGATAATCGGCGAATTTTCGGCGCCTCTTCTTTTCTAATTTTCATTCGATGGATAAAAAAAAAACAAGGGACGAAGAAGAAGTCTTAAAATGATGATGAAAAATTGGGAGGGGTGGTATGATACGAGGGCGGGGTAGTTTTATCGAATTTTTTACACAGCTCAAAACTTGTTATCCAATATCCTCCGAATTCGCAAACGAAATGTTTTTCCTTTTTTTTTTCTCGCTCCGAAATCTGAAGGGTTGTTTTTTTTTTTTTCAAAATTTCGATAATCGGCGATTTTTCGGCGCCTCTTCTTTCCTAATTTTCATTCGATGGATAAAAAAAAAAACAAGGGACGAAAAAGAAGTATTAAAATGATGATAAAAAATTGGGAGGGGTGGTATGATACGAGGGCGGGGTATCTAATTAGGGTGAATCTTGAAAACAACCCCCTCGATAACAATGGCGCGTTATATCAGTCCAATGAAATGGTGCGGACGTAAAAAGAAAAGCATAATTACTATATAGGGGTTGCTACCCGGTACGTCGCTCAACCCTCGTGTTACTCTACACCAGAAGTGCCCCACGGGAGTTGCCCTTGCCTCATGCCCGCGCCTTGGCTTACGTTAGTTATCTATCGAACGAGGGAGATCATGGGGTGAAACTCGGCCATCTTTCTCTCCCTTCGCCCTTATCTCTCTCACTCTTTCACCCCGTAAAGAAAAATCGTTTAATTTAATAACCTATCAAAATTAGTAGACGTTTCGACGTCCCACCCTTACCCGGCTATGTATGCATATAGTCGGTTCTATCGTTAAACATCAAACTCCATCCCCGTACAGCTTATATCATAACAGCTTCCAATTACGACTGGTCCAATCCAGGAGTTGCCAGATCATAGCTTTTTGGATAATTTCATCGTGCAACCCCTACTTTTTTTCTTCCTCCTTGCGGCGGGTTTTCATTTTCGGTTTTTAGGGGCTGACGGGGTTCGGCCTGGTAGCAGTGAAATCTTGGAGGCGACGGGGAGACGAAAAAAAAAATTTATTTCCCTCAAATTCTGTACAGGAATTCGTGAAATCTTTTTCGAAATTGGTTGAGAGAATTTGAGAATCTGGAAAACAAACCCTCGGAATTCTCGGAAAATTCTAAAAATCCTGCAAACTGGTTGAGAAATTGCTAAAATCAAAAAAAAATTTAAGACTCTTACTAATCATCCCTGATTTGTCTTCTTTTTTCTTTTTTTTACCTTCACCCTATTTTGTAGGTGAAAAAAAAAATGTTTCTTTCTATTTTATTCGAAAACCGATACCTTGTATGACGAAAACGAAGGTTGTGGAAAGTAACTTTTAAAAAACACCCTAAAGTACGAAAGAATTATTTTTCGAGGGGTGAATCTCTGAAACGAACGATAAAAAAAAAATGAGGGCACATCTTTTGATTAACTTTGAGTATATTGTCGTTTTTAACGAGGATGTTTTTTTTATAGTTCAAAAGATTTTCGCGGTCTGACGATCGCGCGGGGGTAGCTGGTAACGCGATGGTTAAGGTTTAAGTTGAGGGTTGATGTGTGAGGGTAGATGATGCTTTTATAAACGGGATTTAATAATCCTTGTAATTATCAAATCCAGATCCAGAGAGACGAGAGTCGAGAGACGAGAGGGAGGGGGTGAGATTTTTGGAGCTACGAAAATGTCGCGTTGAAAAGGACCTCTTCTCTTCTCATCCTCATTACGACTCTTCCTCGAGCATCAAAAGACCACGTTTTGTCGGTGGCGAAAAAAGAGAAGGAAAACGAAAAAAAAAAAAGGGAAAATGAAGAAAAAGAAAAAAGGAAGAAGAGAAAAAAAGGGAACGAAGAATGTCGTAAAAAGAAACGCCCGAGACGGAGAGCTCGAGATAAACGAAACGAGGAAAATTCTAACAACCTCGTATCCCACCGCTGTCACGAAAATATAAAAATAAAAAATTTAGTTTAACAAATATGAGGTGGAGTTGTACCGGTTTACCAACCGAGAGATTCGTCTTCGCTGAGTTTAAGGGGAGTAAAAAATAAAATAAAAATAATGTAAGATAAGGGCCAGCGGGGGGTTGAGGGAAGAAGAAAAAATGAAAGGTAGTAAAACTACACACCTAAAGAGAAACACGTTAATTACCTGGTTTTACGATCACTTCCACGACGATAAATTAGAATGCTAATTTTTTTTCGGTTCACTCTCGTATAGATTGCGACGAGTATTTTTAACCTTTTTATCGTTTTCATCCCTTTTACGAGATTCAAACCTCCCGGGGTTTGAAGAGGGATGAAAAATAAAGAAAAGAATTGCGTAACTCTCGCATAAGTACCCTCAGGTATATTAGGGACACGATTCTTTGTTTTTCTTCTCTTTTTTTTTACTTCAACGTTTCCAGACTTTGGACGGAATTCAAATTGTTTCGAGCAGATCTCATATCTCATCTCTTTCCTTTTCACCCTCAAAAAATATTATCTGATCATTTTTGTCGCGGCCTAATCGGAAATATATGAATTCTTATTTGCTGCAAGACCAAAATTGTGACTTGAAAAAATTCTAGGATTCATTTCGAGGCTTTCAGAATTTTTTCTATCGTAAAAAAAGTGTTCCAAAAAATTCTAGAATCAATTTTCCCTCCTTCCTCGTTTCACCGGTCCTCAAAAAAAATTCTAATGAAGTAATATGCGTATCGGGTAGTAGAAAATTCGAAATAACGATTGCGAAAAATTCCAAAATCCATTTCGACCCTTATCTAACCCTTTTTATGATCTCAAAATATTTTTAATCAAAAAATATACATTCAAAATTGCAGATAATCTCTGAAAACCATTGAAATAAAAAATCCAAAAATCGCTTCCGGTCTTTCCAAATTACTTTCACCCCCAAAAATTTTTTTTCGACTATTATCGATCGTGGGATAACAGATATAACTTATCTTTGTTCATCAAAAAATCCCATCGGTCGTTTTGGGTCTTTCCTAATCATTTTCACCCCGAAAATTTTTTCTCCGACGATTATCAATCGATGAATAATAAAGGGGGCGTTAATTTTTATTGTCTCGAGACCCCGGCAACCCCTGATTAAAAAAAAAAATGTGAAAGTCCATTTCCGGCGGTGCCTAACCCTATTGAACCCCATCTAATTCCCTGTACTATTGTTTCTCGGTGTTGGGTGTATATCCACCCGCATATTCGTCGACATATATCTTTTCTACCCTTATTGCTGGGGGCAGTTTGTCATGTTAATTTCTCCTCCGCCTAGTATATAGATATATACATATATACAGGCAGTATATGTATGTACCAGCTCCTCGGATCCCTCTCTCCTATTTTCAGACTCTAAAATCCCATCCCTGTTTCCAGGGTGGTTCCGCAGCTTTTAACGGACTACCGCCGTCCGGCGTCCCGGCGTCCCAGCGTCCCAGCGTCCCGGACGCGCGACGTCGAGATGCAAATCTGACTGCCGACGATGAAAGGGTTAACTGAACTGCCGCCCATTAATATGCTAATAGTTTTCGAGTTTCGAGATTCTGGCTTATGAGAGTTATTATTCGAGCGTAATGACCCGGAAAAGGTTTTTCCGGAAGGGCTGTTTGCGGTCGACAACGACTCGGTTTTCGCCACCCCCGTCGATACACCCCTTCATCTCAAAGTCGAAAAACGAATTTATCAAAAGACACGATTTTTTGGATATCTCATTTTTTTTTATTAAGAAAATTTTCAACCCCATGTTGTTTTTTTTTAATTTTTTTTTTTTTTTTTTCTCGACGTTTCGCTCGCGAATTTCGACTAGTGTAATTATCTCCGTGGCGCAGATCTAGAATTTTGTATACCCCTCGTAAAAGCAAATGAAATTCATGGACTGATACTGCAGATGATTAAAGCCGAGTTTATTGCCAAATCCACGTTACGAGCTTTCGTGCGGGCATATATCTAGTTACGGCGATGTAACACCTCTGTAACTACTGGGTTCGCTAAATTAGAAACAAGAAACAAGGACGAGGGCGAAGCGAGGAAAAAAATTTGAAAAAAATAAAAACTGAAAATCGGTTTCAAAGGGTGAAAAAACAATTTTTGAAAATACATTTTTCCCATTCACGAAAAAATTCCATCCGAATTCGTTGAACCCTACGTCGATTCTCGAGATCCGATTCAACCCTCATGCGATTCAATAAAATCGACAAGGGTGCAAAAAAAAAACAAACACAATTTTCGAAATCGGTTTTAAAATTCGTAGACGTTTTCCACGATTAAACTACACTAAATATACAGAGCGAACCTGCTTCCCCAAAAAAATAAAATCGTAGATGAAATTTTTAAAATTTTGAAGCCCATTTGAAAAAAACAAAAATTAAAAATCGGTTTTAAAGGGTGAAAAATCAATTTTTGAAAATACATTTTTCCCATTCACGTAAAAATTCCAGCCGAATTCGTTGAACCCTACGTCGATTCTCGAAATCCGATTCAACCCTCATGCGATTCAATAAAATCGACAGGGGTGCAAAAAAAAAACACAATTTTCGAAATCGGTTTCAAAATTCAATTTCGAATTCCTGAATATACAGAGCGAACCTGCTTCCCCAAAAAAATAAAATGGGGGATGAAATTTTCAAAATTTTGAAGCCGATTTGAAAAAAACAAAACTTAAAAATCGGTTTCAAAGGGTGAAAAATCAATTTTTGAAAATACATTTTTCCCATTCACGTAAAAATTCCAGCCGAATTCGTTGAACCCTACGTCGATTCTCGAAATCCGATTCAACCCTCATGCGATTCAATAAAATTGACAAGGGTGCAAAAAAACAAACACAATTTTCGAAATCGGTTTTAAAATTCGTAGACGTTTTCCACGATTAAACTACACTAAATATACAGAGCGAACCTGCTTCCCCAAAAAAATAAAATCGTAGATGAAATTTTCAAAATTTTGAAGCCCATTTGAAAAAAACAAAAATTAAAAATCGGTTTTAAAGGGTGAAAAATCAATTTTTGAAAATACATTTTTCCCATTCACGTAAAATTTCCAGCCGAATTCGTTGAACCCTACGTCGATTCTCGAAATCCGATTCAACCCTCATGCGATTCAATAAAATCGACAGGGGTGCAAAAAAAAAACACAATTTTCGAAATCGGTTTCAAAATTCAATTTCGAATTCCTGAATGTACAGAGCGAACCTGCTTCCCCAAAAAAATAAAATCGTAGATGAAATTTTCAAAATTTTGAAGCCCATTTGAAAAAAACAAAAATTAAAAATCGGTTTCAAAGGGTGAAAAAACAATTTTTGAGAATACATTTTTCATATTCACGCAAAAATTCCCTCCGAATTCGTTGAGCCCTACGTCGATTCTCGAAATCCGATTCAACCCTCATGCGATTCAATAAAATCGACAGGGGTGCAAAAAAAAAACACAATTTTCGAAATCGGTTTCAAAATTCAATTTCGAATTCCTGAATGTACAGAGCGAACCTGCTTCCCCAAAAAAATAAAATCGTAGATGAAATTTTCAAAATTTTGAAGCCCATTTGAAAAAAACAAAAATTAAAAATCGGTTTTAAAGGGTGAAAAATCAATTTTTGAAAATACATTTTTCCCATTCACGTAAAAATTCCAGCCGAATTCGTTGAACCCTACGTCGATTCTCGAAATCCGATTCAACCCTCATGCGATTCAATAAAATCGACAGGGGTGCAAAAAAAAAACACAATTTTCGAAATCGGTTTCAAAATTCAATTTCGAATTCCTGAATGTACAGAGCGAACCTGCTTCCCCAAAAAAATAAAATCGTAGATGAAATTTTCAAAATTTTGAAGCCCATTTGAAAAAAACAAAAATTAAAAATCGGTTTCAAAGGGTGAAAAAACAATTTTTGAGAATACATTTTTCATATTCACGCAAAAATTCCCTCCGAATTCGTTGAGCCCTACGTCGATTCTCGAAATCCGATTCAACCCTCATGCGATTCAATAAAATCGACAGGGGTGCAAAAAAAAAACACAATTTTCGAAATCGGTTTCAAAATTCAATTTCGAATTCCTGAATGTACAGAGCGAACCTGCTTCCCCAAAAAAATAAAATCGTAGATGAAATTTTCAAAATTTTGAAGCCCATTTGAAAAAAACAAAAATTAAAAATCGGTTTTAAAGGGTGAAAAATCAATTTTTGAAAATACATTTTTCCCATTCACGTAAAAATTCCAGCCGAATTCGTTGAACCCTACGTCGATTCTCGAAATCCGATTCAACCCTCATGCGATTCAATAAAATCGACAGGGGTGCAAAAAAAAAACACAATTTTCGAAATCGGTTTCAAAATTCAATTTCGAATTCCTGAATGTACAGAGCGAACCTGCTTCCCCAAAAAAATAAAATCGTAGATGAAATTTTCAAAATTTTGAAGCCCATTTGAAAAAAACAAAAATTAAAAATCGGTTTCAAAGGGTGAAAAAACAATTTTTGAGAATACATTTTTCATATTCACGCAAAAATTCCCTCCGAATTCGTTGAGCCCTACGTCGATTCTCGAAATCCGATTCAACCCTCATGCGATTCAATAAAATCGACAGGGGTGCAAAAAAAAAACACAATTTTCGAAATCGGTTTCAAAATTCAATTTCGAATTCCTGAATGTACAGAGCGAACCTGCTTCCCCAAAAAAATAAAATCGTAGATGAAATTTTCAAAATTTTGAAGCCCATTTGAAAAAAACAAAAATTAAAAATCGGTTTTAAAGGGTGAAAAATCAATTTTTGAAAATACATTTTTCCCATTCACGTAAAAATTCCAGCCGAATTCGTTGAACCCTACGTCGATTCTCGAAATCCGATTCAACCCTCATGCGATTCAATAAAATCGACAGGGGTGCAAAAAAAAAACACAATTTTCGAAATCGGTTTCAAAATTCAATTTCGAATTCCTGAATGTACAGAGCGAACCTGCTTCCCCAAAAAAATAAAATCGGGGATGAAATTTTCGAAATTTTGAAGCCGATTTGAAAAAAAAAAAAATTCATCCGGGTATCCAGACGCTGAGTAGGTGTTCATACGTCATCAAGGGATGGGGGGTGTAAACGTTAGTTGGGAAATATTGCATTTGATATAAATTGCGTATCTTGGTTCGCCACTCTCCGGTCGTGTGTTCATCGGGGGTTGGTTTAACGTTAGTAGGTGGGTAATAAACTCGAATTAATTTCAATCGGGTTGTGTAAGTGCGAAGGTTTACTGCACGGTGCAGCCTGGACCCAGCCTGGTGTGTTTGATCGTGTTGGTGGGTGGTGGGTACCTTTGAGGGAATCGACGCAGGTCATTATACCAGGTTGCGCAGGTTGAATTCAGGCAAAAGCTAGAAGCCAACGTATTAGGGGAGTCCCTGACGTAAAACAATAATGGCGCATCATAAACGATGGAACACTTAACACTTGGCACTTAAACAACTGGCAAATTGCTCCCTTGTCAGTCTGGGGATGGTAGGAATTTAGTACCGCTGCTTATTGCTAGGCACGAACCCGTCCCGATACACGAACAACACCGACGGAAATAACAACTCCGATTCAGAAAATTAAAAGACATATTCAAAATTGTACCTTTTTTTAAATATTTTTCAACAACTTCGACAGTCGTCAGATTTTTCAAATTTCATTTTCAGAAGCCTGGAATTTGTTTAAGAGCTGGAATTGACTTTTAATCGACTAAATATCGTCGCAAAGATATTGAAATATCAACAGCCCTGTAGAAATATTCAAAATAATCGATTTGGGGCGATTTTTGATTTTTTCGACAGTCACTAGATTTGTTTAATTTCAATTTTAGAAGCCTGGAATTTTTTTAGGACCTAGAATTCACTTTTAATTGACTGAATAACGTAGCAAAGTCATTGAAAGATAAACAGCCCTGTAGAAATATTCAAAATGATCGATTTGGGGCAGTTTTTGAATTTTTTGACAGTCGCTAGGTTTTTTAAATTTCATTTTCAGAAGCCTGGATTTTTTTTTAGGACCTGGAATTTACTTTTAATCGACTGAATAACGTAGCAAAGTCATTGAAAAATAAACAGCCCTGTAGAAATATTCAAAATAATCAATTTGGGGCGATTTCTGATTTTTTTGAAAGTCGTCAGATTTTTTAAATTTCATTTTCAGGAGCCTGGAATTGTTTTAGGATCTGGGGTTGACTCCTAGTTGACTGAATATCGTCCCAACGTCATTGAAAGATAAACAGCCCTATAAAAATATTCAAAATAATCGATTTGGGGCGGTTTTTGATTTTTTTGACAGTCACTAGATTTTTTTAATTTTAATTTTAGAAGCCTGGAATTTTTTTAGGACCTGGAATTCACTTTTAATCGACTGAATAACGTAGCGAAGTCATTGGACAATAAACAGCCCTGTAGAAATATTCAAAATAATCAATTTGGGGCGATTTCTGATTTTTTGGACAGTCACTAGATTTTTTTAATTTCAATTTCAGAAGCCTGGAATTTTCTTGGGACCTGGAATTGACTTTTCATCGACTCAATATCGTCGCAAAGTTATTGAAAGATAAACAGCCCTGTAGAAATATTCAAAATGAACAATTCGGGGCGATTTCTGATTTTTTTCACACCTGCCAGATTTGTTCAATACGATTTTGAGGACCCTGGAATTTTTTCGAATCCCAAGATCGCCTCATAGTCGATCAAACGCGATCCCAAAATCAATAAAACCCGATTGGACTGGTCGAAACATAAAAAATAATCAGTTTTCGATGATTTTCTGTTTTTTCGACAGTCATCAGATTTTTTCTAATCCGATCCCAAGGATCCTGGACCTTCTTAAATAAAGTTTAACCAATCAAACACGACCCTCAAACAATTCTAAAACCGCCAACTGACGCTTCCTTGCAAAAAGTTATTCGCAAAATATTCCAAGCTACAAAATTTTTGTCAATTTTTCAAAGCTCAGAATTTTGTTTCCAAAATTTCTCTCAAGCCGTGCAGATTTTTTGCGGGGCTAATCTCAACCGTGAAACCGTTTCACTCGATGCGAGGGTCGAAATAGTTGATTTCGAAAATGTTAATTCGGTTGAGCAGCTGTTTACAAGAGCTGTACAGATTTTCCTTGGTCCTTTTCGGTTTTCTCCCTCTCTAATATCACCATTCTCTCCATTCTCTCCTTTTCCGACAACGATTCTCTTGTGTAGCGACGTGAGTTAAGCGGCTTGTAATATCGAGCCTCGCAAATCATGGCTTAGCTTGTTGGCTCAAGACAGTTTTGGACTTTTACTGTTATGGCGTATATTTTATGAGGATATTGTAAAATTAAAACTCGTCCGTCCGTCCGTACCCCTCCTGGCTACGGGGGATATTCTCATGCAGTTCCCCGTTTCGGTGATAATAGGGGTGAGGATCCAGGGGCTGAAGCAGTACAGAACCCCATAGAATACCATATGCCTAGACATGTAATATATTTAAGCCTTAGGGTGGCAAAACCACTATTTGGCTTTCATTACCTATACAGCTACTTGGCAAAAGGATACATTTTTCAAAATATCACCCTAGACAACAAAAAAAAAAATGGTCTTCAACTTTAACGAGATATATGGCTATTTTTCCGATAGTTCAATTTTAAAACCCCAGTTTTTCGATGATATCTCGGAAACCGTTGATGATATCGAGTTTAAGGTGGTTACAAAAAATGAAGCTCATCAAATTTTCTATGAACAATAAAGAATACAGTTTTTCCGTAACTACATCGGTTTCGCTGTATTTCACCGCAGAATTTGTAACTAATTATTATCAGGTCCTCCTATTTTTCCGATAGTTCAATTTTAAAAACCCAGTTTTTCGATGATATCTCGGAAACCATTGATGATATCGAGTTTCAGGTGGTTACAAAAAATGAAGCTTATCAAATTTTCTACGAACAATAAAGAATACATTTTTTCCGTACGTGCATCGGTTTCGCTGTATTTCACCGCAGAATTTGGAACCAACTATCAGGCCCTTCTGAAATTTCAGTTTTCTTTTTTTTAATATTCGGTCTCGAAATACAGCGAAACCAATCGAGATACGGGATAAATGTATTGAACCTTTTTCATAGGAAATTCAATGAGCTTCGTTTTTGATATTCACCTCCGACTCGATATCATCGACGGTTACCGAGCTATCGTCTCTTTTCCAAGACAAAGTTCCTCGCAGTGTACTTCGACCGTCACCTCCGTCATCGAGTGTAGTTCTTTGGAAAAAAAAGTTCCACGGTTTCACCAGCCTCACCATTTTAACAATTTTGCATCGAAGATAGCGTACCGTATACCTCAGGCGAAAGTAAAGCTCGAAAATTACGCGGTAGGGATGTAAAACCGAACTAAACGAACGCAAACTCCGTCGGAGGTTGCAGCCGCGATAAATGTCGCAGATAAGGGTAGTCGCGGTGGGAAACCTCTGTCATTATTTTGTTACGTGGAAATTTTTTTCCTCCGTTTTTCTCCTCCTTTTTTATTATACTCTTTACACCCTGGCTCGTGTCTCTCGTGCGGCAAAAGTCCGCGAAATGTAGCGCTTCTAGCTGTACATACAGTCGGAGCATAACAGGTATACTGAATTCTTAATTTTTATCGCCTCCGACGCACGGGGTAGGTGGATGGATATCTAAGGGCGCGGGTGAAATTTTGCCGAAAAAAAAAAAAAAAAAAAAAACGCGGGGTGACAGACACGTGCTACGCATGCGGATAAAATACATGCCATTATTCTCTACTTACCTCTATCACTGCCAATCATTTTTTCACGCCATCCGGAAGGTAATGGCATGCCGCAATACATCACGATTCACAATTTTCAACCCAGACCTTGCCTATTGAAAAAATCGAAAATATCAGCCGCTCGAATTTTCTGAAAATCAATTTTCTTCGATTTCCTACCAAAAATTCATAAATTCGAGCCCCGTATGATCGGGGGGGCTGGTGCCTCTTATTTTTTTGTCAAATCAGGAAGAAAGAATCGCCCAATTAATTTTCGTGGGGAATTTTCTTTGCGGTTAAAAAATCGGACCTCGACGATTATTTTTCGATTTATTTTTCTTGAACCCCGGGGTCGAAGAGCTGACTTGAGATCCTCAACGCTGGTTAGGCAGAGATGTTTCCCCATAGTCGTAAATTAGGAGTTTAAACGAACAGAGGTCCCGGCATTACGGGGTAGTTTGTACTCGTTACCCGGTACGCGGGTATCCCAGTGTTGAATATGTTTTAATGTACTTGTTAATAGGTATTCTTAATCCCCCGAGAGTTGGTGTGGATTATGGAAGATGTATGCTGATGGAATCTTGGTTTACAGCGGCGAGAGAGAATAAGTGCGAGTCTCCCCGTTGATGAACGCCATTTATATTAGCATGGGGGTGGCCGGGGTGTGTGTTCGCCGAGTTATTACGGGAATGTAATTAATTTCGTTGTAAAACGAGCCGGAGCCCCGGATACCGAAATGCCATTGCGGTGTAGGCCTCCTTACCGGCCTTAATCCGAGATGACATCGAGAGCCACTTTCTGCCTTTTCGCGTCGAAGAGCCACCCGGATTTTCATTTTCTGCTGACGATGTTAATTGGCTAATTAAGTTAGCGACTCTTTATTCTCGAGTGCAGGCTAATCCAGTCAGATATTAATTCATACCTTGATTACTAACTACGCTCGCCTCGACGTCGCGATTAATTAAGGGGGAATACACACCTAGCAGGGTCCGAAGTATCGGTTTTCTCGATTCTCACATTTTTTCTCAGAGTTTACAAAATTCCGAAAATGCGAGGGACACCCGCGCCACGGAGCTGTGTCGACGACGCTTTCTAAGTCGAACGAACTTCATGATTTATCTGTCGCAAAATTTTCGAACGCGTTTACTTCTTTTCTCAAAAGAACGTTTTTCGAACTGGCACCCAAAATATCTCGAAAAACGCTTGACCGATTAATTCGAAGATTCTTTTTTGGTTATTGCGCACATAATCATGTGGTACTTTCTTTTTTTCCCAATTCTTAGTTTTTTTTTCCTTCAAAATCGCCACGTCGAGTTCAGGCGTTCGCCATTTTTTCAAAAATCAGTATTTTTTTAATCCGCTATGACAAAGACGAGATAGGAGTATCCATTTTGATATCCTGTTTGATATCCTGTTTTTTTTTTGACGAATCGCCCCTGGGTTAGCAATTTGCAAAATTTTGGAATAACAAAAAACAAAAAAAAAAAAAACGATCCGATAATTCCGATAGTTTCCCTGAAAAAAATTCTCGAAAATCACCTTTTTTTCCGTAGATCGTTGAATCCACCCTTCGTCTTACCTTTTTTCACGAAAATTTATCGAAAAGTCAAGAAAATATAATTCGCCCAGCGGATTTTCATACCGGATCACAAGCGTTGCAGAAAAGTCTGAACTACGGATGAGAAAAGTTGTGGGTGAAAAATCGCGAAGGAAATTCGTCCTACTTCGAATTTTCCGACGATTTTCCGAAATCGGGTTAAAAAATGAAAAAAAATGCATCCCACGTGCGTTTTTAACTGCAGTTTCATGCAACTGCTGTCGAGAGGTGCGTCGAGGGAAGAAGGAAGGGGAAAGGGCGAAGGGCGGAGGGATAAGGGGGAAAAAGGGAAAAAGGGAAAAGGTAGCGTGGTGGTGGAGCACACCTGCGATTTACACACGATTTAATCTAAGCCTGTAGTGGCCCTCCACCATTACGCAACAAATTGTTAAAGCTGATTCGGCTTTATCATCAGAAATGTACGATTCGAATCTTTCTGGTTATTTTCAAGCACTTAATGGCCGCTTGACACACACCATTGGGACCCGGAGTTCACCTCCACCTCCGAGGTGAGGTGCCAGGTGGTTTTCTCCTCGGTACGTCAAATGGCTATTCATTAATCAAATTTCTTACCCTCCGTTCCCTCGGTATCCGAGACTCGGTGGATTGCAATTGAAGCATTGAAAATATGCGTCGAAGTCGGAAATCGATTTTTGGTTCGTTCGTAATCGCAGCGATGATCCGTCGCGGGGAGAGAAAGATGGGATTCGGAATAGGGGGTGAAAAGAGGAGAGAGAGAAAGGGAAAAGAGTATTGCGGATAAAGGTAGGGAAAAAAAAGACAAAATGTTATAACAAAAAAGGCGAAAAAACAAAAGTGAAATATACGACGCGGGAAAAGTGATTATGAATAATTCGCAGAGTATTCGGGGCAGGGTCCGCACCCTCCGGACATTCGGTAAATTCAGTTCGCGAGGAAATTAAAAAGAGTCATCTAGAGTCGGACCGCTAATGGCAGGCATCGTTCACGTCAATATGGCCCATTGCCCGTATTACCATATTACACTTAGAAACCCCGTGGCAGCCCCACGTTTGACAAGATCCTCGTTCTCTGTTCCCATCCCTCTGTATTCTCCCTCGTACCCCGTATCGTTCGTTGTATACAGCTACGGCTACAGCTACGACTCTGGGTCGGTATATATGCTTCGTGTATGGCTATAGCTGCGGAGAACTGTATTGCTTATAAATACCAGCAATTACAAAACGCGAAGGGGGGCTCGAAGCTCAGCTATAGAATAGAGAGTTGATTATACATGGGATTCGGGGGTGCCGGCGCAACACCCAAACCCGAAAATCAAATTTACTTCAATTACCCAACTCCCGTTTATTGGGAAAATGTCGCGATTCGCAATTAATATGATCAAAGTTCTGCAATATTTGGTCAAGTATTCTAGAGATATTGCAATTTGCGATCAAGTACAATCAAAGTTTGGCAATACTCGAACAAGTTTTGTGAAAATGTCGCGATCTGCAATTAATTTGATCAAAGTTCTGCAATATTCGGTCAAGTATTCTAGAAATATTGCAATACGCGATCAAGTACAATCAAAATCTGGCAATACTCGATCAAGTTTTGTGAAAATATCGCAATTCGCAATTAATATGATCAAAGTTCTTCAATATTTGGTCAAGTATTCCAGAGATATTGCAATTTGCGATCAAGTACAATCAAAGTTTGGCAATACTCGATCAAGTTTTGTGAAAATGTCGCTATTTTCGACAATTCTGATCAAAGTTCAGCGATATTCGATCAAACACGTTCAAAATGTTGCAATATTTCATCAAGTTTTGTGAACCTGTCGCAATATTGAATCAATTGTTGTGATAATTTCGCAATTTTTGCTACGTCTGGTCACAGTTTCGCGATTCTCGATCAAGTATTTCGAAAACGTAGCAATTTTCAATCAAGCACGTTCAAGATGTCGCAATATCCGATCAAGTTTTGTGAAAATGACACAAATTTTAACAAATCTGATCAAAGTTCGATCAAGTACGTTCCAAATATTACAATATTTGATCAAGTTTTGTAAAACTGTCGTAATATTGAAACGAGTATTCCGAAAATGTTGCAGTAAATCATCAAGTATTTCGAAAATGTTGCGATTTTCAATCAAGCACGTTCAAGATGTCGCAATATCCGATCAAGTCTTGTGAAAATGACACAAGTTTTAACAAATCTGATCAAAGTGCGGCAATGTTCGATCAAGTACGTTCCAAATATTCTAATATTTGATAAAGTTTTGTGAAACTGTCGTAATATTGAATCAAGTATTCCGAAAATGTTGCAGTAAATCATCAAGTATTTCGAAAATGATCAAGTTTTGTGAAAATGACACAAGTTTTAACAAATCTGGATCAAAGTGCCGTAATGTTCGATCAAGTACGTTCCAAATATTGCAATATGCGATCAAGTTTTGTGAAACTGTCGTAATATTGAATCGAGTATACCGAAAATGTTGCAGTATTCCATCAAGTTTTTTGATACTGTGGCAATATTGAATCAATTATTGTAAACCTGTGTCAAAATAGAACAGGACACAATGGAAGGAGTTTGATTCGATATGAATGGAAAATAATAAAATCGTATACGACGTTGATACTGAAAAGCGTCAAATATCACAAGGCAGGACATTAGTTTGAACGAGACATTGCCCATTGCAGTGTAACAATGAAAAGATGGCACGTGCAGCCTCAAGACTTCCGATCAATTAACTCTAGTTTCACTCGTGAGGGCGATGATGATGGTGAGCCCCGTAGTTTCCACTCGAGAGTTTACCGTCCTGGACCCCAACGGGACTAAAAACCCCGTCTGAAACCCAACCCCCGAGCCCCGCAACCCCCGCAAGACTACCACGATAGAAACGTATTGCCATTCGTGACACGCTTTGAAGTATTCAAGGACTCTGGATATACATGTACGCATGTATGCCGAAGGAGAAAGAAAAGAAGAAAGAATTGCATGGGAAAGAATTGCGAAACTGTTTCGAGCCCTCAACCCCATTGGCTGATAAATTCACTCCGGACATATGTGTGGATCTCTTATGTAAAACATGTCCCGGTATACTGTGTTGGTACACCGAGTTATTAAAGTAATAATAATCATTCGATATTGGGAGCAATCTACGCAGCGGGATTCTTTCGAGTGGCGGCGGGGGTGGGGGTGGAAGTGGACGCCAGCTAATAGCAGCATACGTTTCACACTGAGAATATAGAACTCGAGGAAACGCACGCATGTATGTATAGTATACAAAATATCGCTGCGGGAGGCTGTCGAGGCACTGTTTCGATTTTCGAATGGGGAAAATGGCGAGAAAATGTATACAGCACGTGGCCGTGACGCGTGCGAGATAATTAGATATTCTTTAGTCAGTCCATTAGGCCATCCACAAGCTCACACGTCGATTCTATATCATCAATTTATTACCTTTGGCGTGAGTCTAGTCGACTCGATTCGGTGCGTTGAACAGTCACCAATTTCGTTCTGGTTCCAGTCCGTCCAGTGATTAAAAACAATTACCGTCAAAGGTGGCCCGTCAGTGCCGCCCCTTTCTTGTAATGAGTTTCAGAAAAAATCGCCAAACGCCCGGAGGCCCTGTGGGTAATTGTTTAATCCCGAGGGAGAGACCGCGATCCCAACTCCTGCGAGTCATTGCTGTTGGGGACCGGCGAACATTTGTATGAAAATATTCCCGGAACCGAGAAGCGCGGGTGTGTAATAATCCCCAGAATCCGCTCGCGGTGAAAACCGAACGCGCAGTCGTCTTCCTTGGGAAAAACCGGGACGATTTTGTTCCAGAAAAAATCTCGAGGGTCTTGTACTTTTCGAACGGCAGAGGTTTCAAGTTCGGACCAATCGGCGGCTCGACCGTTACTCAAACCTCCGCCGCGATTGGCCGGAGCTCGAACTCGGCGTAATTCAAAAACTACGAGACCTACGGGATTTTTTTTCGGACAAAATCGCCGGGGTTTTTCGCAAGGAATACTAATCGGCGACCGGCGTTTCAATTCTGACCGTCTCTCCGCACCCTACCGTGCAGAAAGGGGCGCCCTGCATTTCGGGTTAAATCATGGGACAATTCCGAGATGGAATAATTATATCTTGGGGTAGACTAGTGTCTAGACAAATTCCTGACGTTGGATGAATATGCCAGCCTCTGGCCTGACCTTAATTGATAATTAACGTTGAAATTACAACCCGTCTTGGCTGCGCGAACTTCCCCTGACGATATTCATAATCGTAACCGTTATAACGGGAGCAAAAATGGCGGGCTACCGCAGCCGCCTTTTGTCGTTCTCCTTGTAATATTCACCTTGATGGAAAATAACAATTAATAATCTCCTCGAGGGCTCGAAATTTCCCTGGAGATGAAGTTTTCCGATGCCGGTATCACATCTCCTCGCCACTATCGCGCGATAATTCGCATGCGTATCAACCTTGCTGAATATCCAGGGAATATTTGATTAAAAATGACAACCCCCGAGAATTTCACTACCCCAAATATTCTCCAGACCGTCCATAGGGGGGGGGGGGGGGGGGGGGGCAGGGGGGACGTGGGAGAGATTTTTGTCCGGTGTTTAAAATCGTTTAGCGTTAAAAGTGCGCATCGAATAACTCGCCCGAAGGGGGATAAAGTGTTTCTTTATCTAAATCTTTATGGGGTTGTTTGACCCGCGGTCAGCCGAGTGGGTATGTAGGTAGTAACGTACGGTAGGTAGCGCGGCAGGGAGTTTCTACTGCGCTTTGTCCGAGTCACCACATATGCTTTTAGTATTCGTCCAAGGATTTTTCTCCGACTCCTTTTTTTTTTTTTTTTTTTTTATAACGAATTAATTAAACGAGGTGAAGAATAACGTAGGAAAAAGCTCCTCACAACCGACTAACACGAGACCATGAATTGAGTTATGGATTTTAAAAACCCCGAGTCTGATAGGCGTGTCTTTTCGCCAATCTTGTACTTCTGTGTAAATGTATATATATTTATATATATACGTGTATATCTACGTACGATATAGATTTATATGTATATGCGCTTTATTTATGGAACCAGATACGTGCATCGTACCTGTATTCCTATTTATGGGGTTATAATTCAATCCCAGAGATCTGGAAAGCTGATTAAAGTATCGTCGTACCTACATCATCGTTCTTTGCCATCTACCTACGACGTAGTCGAAAGATTATTTTTCCCCGAGGCTTTTGACTCACTTTACCTTACTTTATGCTCTGCTTTGGTTCTCTTTGCTTTGCTATGCTTTGCTTCAAAGTAAAAAATTCAATAAGGAGCCACACAATGAATGAGAAGAAGAAGAAGAATTTTATCAGAAATTCTTTCTCTAAACACGGGGTGGGGGAATCGTAATACAAACTCGCTGCTAAGTAGCTTGATGGAAATAAATCTTTGATATTACCTACCGAATCAATTTTCCCGAGTATCTCCTCACCCGTCGTGATTCTTGCTCACATTACATATGACAAATATTGTAAAAGGTGAAACCCCACGTCCTCTACACAAAGCGGAAAATATTGTCGGAGGAAGAGGATCGTCTCCGCGCTCATTCATTTCAACAAGATTCGTTATTCTACGAATATCTATGCAGCAAATAGTTTCTCGCGAAAACGCATAAGGCCTTAATTGTAGACTATGATATTTTGCAGCTTTTATATTCTGTAGAATTCTTTGTCAGACTGACGAATTCGCTTTGACTGTAGGTTTTGTATTGATGAATGGTTTCCAATGGAGGATTATGGTTTCTGAAATATCTCTACACCCGTCGACTCGGTGTAAAAATTCGCTGAACACAAATTGTAGCCCGTGATATTCCGCAGCTTTTATATTCAGTGAATTTTTTTCTTAGACTAACGAATTCGTTTCAATTATAGGTTTTGTATCGACGAATGGTTTCCAATGGAGGATCATGATTTCTGAAATATCTCTGCACCCGTCGATTTGGTGTAAAAATTCATTAAACACAAATTGTAGGCTATGACATTTAGCATCTTTTATATTCAGCAAAATTTTATGTCAGACTAACGAATTCGCTTCGACCATAGGTTTTGTATCGATGAAGAGGTAGAATTTTTTGGGAGGTTGATGACCTCTCTCGTATCTCTGCATCCGCTGACTTGAGGTGAAAATATGTAATACAAAAATTGTAGCCCATGATGTTCTTCAGCTTTTATATTCAGTGGATTTTTTTGTCAGACCAAGGAATTCGCTTCGAATATAGGTTTTGTATCGAAGAAGGGGTAGACCTTTTCTGGAGGTTGATGACCTCTCTCGTATCTCTGCATCCGCTGACTTGAGGTGAAAATATGTAATACAAAAATTGTAGCCCGTGATGTTTTTCAGCTTTTATATTCAGTGGATTTTTTTGTCAGACCAAGGAATTCGCTTCGAATATAGGTTTTGTATCGAAGAAGGGGTAGACCTTTTCTGGAGGTTGATGACCTCTCTCGTATCTCTGCATCCGCTGACTTGAGGTGAAAATATGTAATACAAAAATTGTAGCCCGTGATGTTTTTCAGCTTTTATATTCAGTGGATTTTTTTGTCAGACCAAGGAATTCGCTTCGAATATAGGTTTTGTATCGAAGAAGGGGTAGACCTTTTCAGGAGGTTGATGACCTCTCTCGTATCTCGGCATCCGCTGACTTGAGGTGAAAATATGTAATACAAAAATTGTAGCCGGTGATATTCCGCAGCTTTTATATTCAGAGAATTTTTTTGTCGGATTAAGAGCCTCGGCGATAATCTATGGTTCAGATTTTCGCGGTGATTTGATTCTGATCTATTCAATTATTCCTGGTCACAAGTGCATCCCGTGTGTATAAGGTGGGTATATATCTTGTATAGAAATGTCGAGTAGTAGTTTGACCGCTAAATGGCCTCCGTATCAAAACCCACCCTAGGGTATGGATCAAACGTGTCGAGATCATAGAGAATATCGTATAGGTTGTCGTTTGCCAACGATATGAATCACTGCGGCGGGAGAGTACGGGCGCGTATGGGTGGATGGGTACAAACGTGAATAGCAGAGCACTTGCCTTGGAGGCCGGAGGCAGGCTCAAACAGAAATCTTTTGACAAAGGATGATCAGATCCTGCGTAGAGGGCAAATATGTGGCTTAATTCCGAGTACAAATATGGAGGGAAAAAGAGGAAAAAAAATGAAATGAAAAAATGAAAAAATGATACGATAAAAAATTCGTGGTAAATGAGGTGGTTAGAAAAATTGGTACACCCACATGTGAGAGAGAAGAAACAAAAAATGGGGTGTATTTGTAGCGATGAAAAAAAGATTGATACTCTCACTCGCGGAGGATAGGGGGTACGCGCATCTGACTTGCAAAAAACTCGAAATAGAAAGGCGAAACAATATTTCTGGAAAATGCAAATCATCTCGGCGGAGGAGGCAGAGGTATGATACGTAACGGATGAGTTGTCTGAAATAAATTGAGACGGATGCGGGATGGAAATGACATTCAAATTTGTGGACGGAGAAAATGACAAAAATATACATACGATACACACCGCCATCAGCCAGCCCTTCATACATCATACGTAATTGCCTGATATTCAGATCTCGCCTTATTCCTTCGTACGAACCCTCGAACCGCGAGCAGATGAACAAATCATGCCGAAAATCGTGGCTGGTCGTTCGTTTCCGACGAGTCGAGAATTCGCAAAGTCCCAAACGAATTCAGAATCCCCGACTCACGGTTTTTGGAAATCGAAATTCCGAAAGCTGAAGATCCCGAAGGCCGAACCTCCGAAACCTGGAATTCCGCTCGAGGTCTACTTCCCTGGAATTGAAACCCGGAGAGTCCAATCCCCGAAAAAGCAGCATGACATTCCCGGCCAATTCTGGGCTGACACCATGAACACCGTAGACCATTACCCGAAAAATACGTGTCTCTAATTATCGGGGAACGCGAAAGAGCGGGACTTTTCCTCTCCGCTCGTCCCTCAGCAGTTCCAAAGCACAACTTTAGTCCTGTGTTGATAGTCGCAGCAGAACCCAACACCCCGACAATATTTGCCCCATCTGATTCGATCGAGCGACCCTTTCCCTTCTTCCTTGTTCCTCCCTTGCTATAAAGCAGTCACGTGTCCGAGGTGCGCGTGGGTGTCGTCCCCCTTTAGAAGAGGAGATGCTCTCACGATCCGGGGACTCTGATCACTGGCCGTCTCATCCCTCCCGATGGCGTGCAGCCCACAAACCGTGACGATCTCGGGTTCACCTATGCGACCGGTAACCGACTAGACGCTCATTAACTACCAATTTCATCGCCTGCACCCACCTGAGTTATCTTCACCCCTCGACGTACGAAAACCACCGCTAAACCTCGCAGGGGGCAAATGCCCGTTCATCAAACCGGAGGAGAGAGAGGGATTATCGTGGGAGTGATTCCGTGGGAGAAATAATACCACTGGCGGTAATTAAAAGGACCTAAAGAAGTCCAGGACTGGACTCGCCGCGGTTTCTCTTCATGGGATGACGTTGAAACAGGTCTTTTCCTCCGCACAGCATTTCTGGGCTCCAAATGTCGATTCAACGACTGATTCTGCGGTGGAAATGAGGACTCGCAGATGTCCAGGACTGGACACGATGGTATTCCTTCATGGGATGATGTTGAAACTTGTATGCAATTTGCAACTCGTCGGCAATACTCGATCAAGTTTTGTCAAAATGTCGCAATTTGCAATTAATCTGATAAAAGTTCTGCAATATTCGGTCAAGTATTCTAGAAATATTGCAATTCGCGATCAAGTACAATCAAAATTCGGCAATGCTCGATCAAGTTTTGTGAAAATATCGCAATTTGCAATTAATCTGATCAAAGTTTTGCAATATTCGGTCAAGTATTCTAGAAATATTGCAATTCACGATCAAGTACAATCAAAATTCGGCTATGCTCGATCAAGTTTGGTGAAAATGTCGCAATTTGCAATTAATCTGATCAAAGTTCTGCAATATTCGGTCAAGTGTTCTAGAAATATTGCAATACGCGATCAAGTACAATCAAAATTTGCCAATACTCGATCAAGTTTTGTGAAAATGTTGCAATTTCTAATGAATCTGATCAAAGTTCTGCAATATTCGGTCAAGTGTTCTAGAAATATTGCAATACGAGATCAAGTACAATCAAAATTTGGCAATACTCGATCAAGTTTTGTGAGAATCTCGCAATTTTCAACGAATCTGATCAAAGTTCCGCAATATTCGGTCAAGTATCCTAGAAATATTGCAATTCGCGATCAAGTAGATATAAAATTTGGCAATACTCGATCAAGTTTTTTTGAAAATGTCGCAATTTTCGACAAATCTGATCAAATTTCAGCAATATTCAATCAAACACGTTCGAAATGTTGCAATATTTCATCAAGTTTCGTGAATCTGTCGCAATATTGAATGAATTTTTGTGATAATTCCGCAATTTTCGATAAGTCTGATCACAGTTGCGGTAGAAATGAGGACTCGGAGATGTCCAGGACAGGACACCATGGTATTCCTTCATGGAATGATGTTCAAACTCGTCTGCGACATTTCAGAGCATGCCCGATCGAAATCGAAGTGTTTCTCGATGAATCGATTCGAGGAATGACATCCTCGGAAGTCCGACGAACGGGATAAGTTCCCTTGCGTATTCCCGAGCCCTGTTTACGGTCTGCTGTTCAGCAAGGTGTTTTATCTTTGTCCAGGAATCTCCCCCGTTAAAGAATCCGAGTTTCTTTTCACAGCATGATGTGTGGATGACGGGACTTACCGCAGTGAGTAGTTAGCACTTTCTATGCCAGTCGGTGACGGCGACGGTTTGCCACAATTCCGAAGGGCTGATGGTTATCGGTCTTCGCACTGTACTGAGGCAATTTATCACCTTTTTATCACCGAGACGTGATTGCCTGGGCGCACCACCAGGTCTAATTTACATTTCCTACCGCATATTTGCAAAATCGCGTGGATATCTGCGTGGAAGAATTCACCTTCCGTTTTTTAATCCACCGAAGAGTGCGGGGAGCAAAAAGACGAAGAGAGCAAAGTCCCAGACGATCGCTCCGTTCCGTTAGGGTGGTTGAAAAATGTTGGCATTTCCGTTATTCGGCGTGTCCTGTACGAGTGAAAAATTGGGAATCGGAGAATCCTGACGTGGGTCGATTTGTCAGGTTTATTCTGTGCCGCCGCGGCGCATTGATACGTCAAAAAAACGTCACAGTAGTCCTCGAGGCTTGTGCCTACTTTGTGTATCGATATCATTCTCCTAAAAAGGTCCGTCGAAGAGGCGAATCCTTATCGGGATCAGGTTTCCGAATGATTGGACCAAAATTGGGGTAAGCCGATACTCGCTTCCCTCTTATTTCGTTCGACGGTCAATTTCACCCCACATGTCATCCCTTTTCGTCGGAATTTAAAACCCCATAGTAACAAATAAATTCCTCCATCCCGTTCCGGATGATCGTAAGAATATGAAAAACTCGGAAATCGATTCTTGATCATGGGTCCCACGTACGTCGATGAATCTCTTCAACAAATTCCGCACCGAATCGCGGAATGGCGTTGGATAACGAAGATTGACAGTGAGCACGTGTCGGTCGATCAGCTCCATTCGTTTCACACCGTTTCACTCACGCACCCATCGCCCATCGCCACTTACAGAGCACCTACTTACTTAATGGTCGGTTTTCCTCGCCGTCCTCCTCCACCCTTTCAAGCCCGAGCAGAGAGCGGTACATCTGACCAGTGGTCATCGTTGGAATCAGCTTTCGCCCAGCTGCCCCATTCTGCGAATTTATTTGCAGCTATGGTCAAGAAGACGGTTGTCACACGCTGCTTAGCTTTGTTCTAATTGCTGTCATTGCTGCTGCTCGAATGGCACCGATGTGTCGCGGTGATCCTGAAGCGCATACACGCGTGTCCACGCTCACAAGGATCACTTCAACCCTTCAGGATTCCTCCGGGATATATTTAGCAGCGAATATCCACCGCCTGGGAAACTGACCACTGGTCAGCGAACGATACTCTTCACAGCTACCAGGAACCCTTGATCCGAAGAGGAACCAGACAACCGTGATGAAATTCTCTATATTTGCGAATAGGAAACCCGCCGCGTTTGACACGCGGTATTACCGTCTATTCGCAAAGCACTTTCACCCCATCCTCGTGATTTTTTTTCCCTTTTTTTCCTTCGCAGATCCGATCTGATCGATACGAGAAAATCGATGAGGGAATTCTGCAGGAGTTAGGGATTGAATAATTGATCTAATTGCACCCTTCGGTTGCCCCGATGTGAGATGTGGTGAAATTTTGACCTCGATCATTCGCCGTTAATAATTAGTCGAGTATAATTACGAGGTGGTGGTTTTTGAGGCATCGGTATCGTTTTGTATACATTAATACGGCACGTGTCCAGATGGGAGCACGGGGGTGGGTTTCATTAGAGTCGCATTGGTCTTGAATCGATTTAATAATTACACACACCCTTCGGAAAGGCGTACGTGTACGCCCTGGCAGCCGTGGGGTAATTAAGAAGGGTATTAATTATGATACGGGTCACGCGACCGCGGGTAAACTCCTGCGACATTGCAGGTGAAATAGACAAAAGCTGGGAAATCACCCTTAATAATGGAACGCAACGTCGTACCGGATTCCCGTCAAATTTCTCACCCCTCAAGGCGCGTGGTAAGGTAAGGAAATACCGAAATTAGATTCGAATCTAAACGCCCCAGTCCCTAAAAGCGCATTTCCTTCACCCCGGGTGGTCGACGGGCACCGCAACTCCGTCATTACCATCTTTTCCGATTATTCAACCCCCACGAAGATTTTTCGAAACGTTAAAGAATCCAAATTTTCGGAAATTTAATACCGAAGTTCCGAGCCTCGAACCGGGTTTTGAAAATCGTTTTCCTACCCCCGTCGTCGCGTTTCTAAACCGTATTTCCCATCACGAAGGTGTCAGAGGTGCTTTGGACCGGAAACTCATATATCAGATTTCAATATCGACGTACGTACGTGTGTTACATCCGTTCTGCTCAATTTCACCGATTTTATTGCCTACACAACACCTTTGTAGTAGATACATGGATTCACCCTGGAACGGACGGAGAACCATAGATCCTATGAAAGGATCGTTTCAAAGACCGTTTCTAAAGATCATTAGCGTCTATGTCAAACACCGGCTATTGATGCCAAATTTATTACTTCTACCTGCGAACTTCCGGCACAGGAAAAGAAACAACAACCCCTGTTTCATATACCTACCCTCTCAAACTGCCGGGGAATAAAACGAACGGAAAAGGCGAATCAATGAATGGGTCTATCATCCCTTGCGATCGATAAAACTGAAAACCGGTGGCCGGAGGAGATCGCAGCGTCGAAATGGAACGAATGGGTCAAATTACTCATCTCGAAGAGAACTGAAGCTAAAACTAAGCGCTTCCTTCCCTGATGTAGTACCGTGTGAACCCGGTGATCAGATTCTAAAAGAAGGCGAAGGGCGACTGTTTGCTCAAGGATCCAGTGCGGTAGGTACTACTTCTATCTGAATAACTCTCTGACTCATAAAGATCAGAGGGTTTCCATCGTCTAACTTGAACTAAACTTCAGGCAGTGTCGTTTAGCCTCGGCACAGTCCCCGGTGTGTATTTCTTTCCCGTATGTGCGAGCGTGTACGTGCGCCGGGGTATGGGTATGCACATGTGTGCACCAGAGCCCATAACTGCGGAGCAGACATACGTTAACATGTATGTACTATGAAGAAGACGAGGCAGAGGAGGAAAAGGAGTCGGGGACCGTAACAAGGATCCGAAACAGAGTGAAAGGGGATCACAAACGACCGTTCAGCGTACCTTCTTCAATGTGTACTTAGCGGTGGGGAACAGACTCGTGTTAGGACAGAGATTATGTCGTCGAAGAAAAAGGAGAAGAAGAATAGGAGGAAGAAGAAGAAGAAGAGGAATTTGAAGAAGTGGAAGAAGGAGTCTATGGTTAGTTAGGGGCCGTATTCTTCAACGCCTGCAGAGTTTGTGATCATAGACTCACCGCGTGCCGATCTCCGATCTCCGAGTTCTGAGCGCGCCTCCTTTTCTCCTCTTTGTGGACCACGAAATTTTAAATTAATACCGTATTCAGTGTCGGGGTACCGTCACTGGGAGCAGACCTCTCGGCAAACACTGCGGGGAATAATGAACGTCCGTATAACTACACGTTGTGGAATAAATACGAGACCGAGAGGATTAGGCATCCGTCAATGTCCGCGGTCCGAGCTACATGCCGTCACCGATCGAGGGATCGCGCGGTCATCGTACGTGGGAAAGTAACGTGGAAGAAGATACTTCATTCGGGAAAACGAGCTCGAGATCGTTGCGAAAATATTCGATTATTTCTAACCGATCTTTACGGAATTTTGCCGATTTATTTAGAGTTTATTTACCGATTCGATTTCTTCTTTCAAACTTCTCTGGATTTTCGATCCTTTCTTACGATTCTTCACACGATATTGCCGATTTTGTTATAGGCTCACCGATTTATTTCGGAATTCCCCGAAATTCGATCGATTTCTGTGGAATTTATTAAGCGACTCGTCGAATTTCGTCGGATTTATCATAATTTTACCGATTTCGTCGAAAATTCTGTAAAAGTTCGACCGATTTCTCCAGATTTTCGAACGAATCTTCGATATTTCCATCGTTCGATATCGATCGGTGGAAAACGTTGCCATGCGGCGTAAAAATCTCCCTCTTGGAAAATACTTTGTTTGGAAAAACAAGCTCGAGATCGTAGCGAAAGTATTCGATTATTTCTATCCGATCTTTACGGAATTTTACCGATTTATTCAGAATTTATTCACCGATTTAATTTCTTCTTTCAAACTTCTCTGGATTTTCGATCCTCTTCCATGATTCTCGATAAGATTTTACCGATTTCGTTATAATCTTACCGATTTCTTTCGGAATTCCCTAAAATTCGATCGATTCTCGTAGAATTCTTACACCAATTCATCGAATTTTGCCAAATTTATTATAATCTCGCCGATTTCCCTTGGAAATTCTATAAAAATTCGACCGATTTCTTCAGATTTTCGAACGAATCTTCGATATTTCCATCGTTCGATGTCGATCGGTGGAGAACGTTGCCATGCGGCGTAAAAATCTCCCTCTTGGAAAATACTTTGTTTGGAAAAACAAGCTCGAGATCGTAGCGAAAGTATTCGATTATTTCTATCCGATCTTTACGGAATTTTACCGATTTATTCAGAATTTATTCACCGATTTAATTTCTTCTTTCAAACTTCTCTGGATTTTCGATCCTCTCCCATGATTCTCGATAAGATTTTACGGATTTCGTTATAATCTTACCGATTTCTTTCGTAATTCCCTAAAATTCGATCGATTCTCGTAGAATTCTTTCACCAATTCATCGAACTTTGCCAAATTTATTATAATCTCGCCGATTTCTCTTGGAAATTCTATAAAAATTCGACCGATTTCTTCAGATTTTCGAACGAATCTTCGATATTTTCACCGTTCGATATCGATCGGTGGAGAACGTTGCCATTCGGCGGAAATATCTTCCTCGTGGAAAATACTTTGTTTGGGAAAACGAGCTCGAGATCGTTGCGAAAGTATTCGATTATTTCTATCCGATCTCGACGGAATTTTACCGATTTATTTAGAATTTATTCACCGATTCAATTTCTTCTTTCAAACTTCTCTGGATTTTCGATCCTCTTCTATGATTCTCGACAAGATTTTGCCGATTTCGTTATAATCTCACCGATTTCTTTCGAAATTCCCCGAAATTCTATCGACCTCTGTAGAATTTTTTAAGCGACTCGTCGAATTTCGTCGAATTCATTACAATTTGACCGATTTCGTCTAAAATTCTATAAAAATTCGACCGATCTGTTCAGATTATCAATCGAATCTTCGCCGATTTCGTTACAATCTCACCGATTTCTTTCGGAATTCCACAAAATCCGATCGACTTCCGTAGAATTTCTTAAGCGACCGGTTGAATTTCTTCGAAAATTTTATAAAAATTCGATTCTTATAAAAGTTCGATATCCATCGGTGGAAAACGTTGCCATTCGGCTTTAAAAATCTCCACCGTGGAAAGTACTTCATTGGCTAACACAAGCTCACCGTCTCGGCAGGAATAACAGAGCTTTCAAGGGACGCAAGGTCAAGAAAAGTAACGACTTAACACCCTCACAATGTGCAAGGAGAAGGGATCCCTGACTCGGATTAGCCTCTTTCACTCGAGACCCATTCAGAGAGGGGATTCTCAACAATTCGTGTTACGAACCTTGCCCTGATATTCCGAGCGAGGGTCTAGCCGATCGAGGAAAAAATGTGTTCGAGCTTATCGGAGAACATTTTGAGCCAATTTTGGTAAACCTTCCAAGTGTGCTTCGCAGATTACCCTCCGTTCCTGAAAAGTCTAATTAAATGAGCTCACAGCGACGGCGAGCGTCTGTTCCCACTATCGCATCTTATCCGAAAGGTTGGTCAGGATTTTCACCCGTCGCCAGGCAGTCTGGAGTCGAAGCGTCAGCGAAGTTCCACTTCCAAGATCTTTCGAACACCCTCTCTCGACTTATCTGTTTCGTAAGAAGATCGTAGCTGGCTCTTATCGCGTTAATTAGCCCGTCGATCGTTACAATTATGTAGCCGATAGACCGGGTGAAGTTCGTATTGTGGGGTTAGCTCGATGTCGAGCCGAGTCACTCGAAGAGCTAGTATCCTAATAAAAAGCAAACCACATGGCCCTCTTCCGATCACAGTCCCTAAAAATCCCTCGGGATATTTATCCGCTGACCGTCGAAGGGAAGAGACGATAGTTTACGGTTTTATAATGTGAAAAGTTTGACCATGGGAAGGGTCAGCGAAGACACATGGCCCGCTGATGGTGTTCCCCGGACCTCCCCATGAGGAGATTGTCAAAAAATCAATGGGCCATGACCCCGGCTGAAAATGGAACCCCAATAAAATTGAGATCTGGGTTCAGGGGTGGTGGGTTGTTTCTTTTTCTCGACAGGCTCAGTCCCAGGGTCCAAGACCCTTGAAGAGGTGGTTGGTCGTAGTCGAGGGCAGCTCTAGTTCACCGGCTTTTCAAGAGTCTCTCTTTCCTTTCATATAAAGTGAAATGAACTCGAGATACTCCATAGCCGCAACACCGTCTGAAGTGTCTGCCTCGCTTTGTATAAACTGCTGAACGTTAAGACCGGCGTAACCATCGCTGGCACAGCCATCAGTGGAGAACCGGAGGCTTTAATGACCAGCATATTTTGCCAACACTAGATACCCAGGTACTCGAATGACCGGCGAGGAATGAATGGAGCATACACTCCGAGCATTATAACGTCGTTTTGGCTTCACGGAAGAGGAAGACCACTCAGCGTTCACAAAACGAGAGAGAAATTAAGCCCAGGAATGAACGCTGCACTGAACGGTGCACCGTGCACTCGAAGCCCCCTGTAACACTCGGGGATCAAGACGTTCCTACGTACAACATACGGGTGCACCGTTTTAGCACTGTTTTGTAACCGCGGGAGGGCTGTGTCCCAGCTTCCCTCCAGTACCAGTCGAGAGTAAGAGAAAGAGAGACGAGTGGAAAAGAGGCCTTCAGAAAGGGAGTGCTTGCTTGTGCATGCCTGCATACACTACAGATTTTCAAAAGCACCTGTTGAACTCGGGTTTTAGAACTTACATGCTGCAACAATTCCAGGTGTACTTTACCGATTTAACCTCCTGGAGCCCCGCTCATCGAGGCCGCATTTAAGCTCTTTCGCAAACCTCTCCGCGCAAGGATGTGCGGAGAAGGTTCCGCCTTCCGTGGAACTCGACGTTTCAGGATTTTCTCTCGCGTCGGGAATCGGGAGAGAGAAGTTTGGACGCACACGTGTGATCCTCGTGAAGAGACAGTAGAGGCTCCCCTCTGATCCGACAATGGCAGATTCAACGTTAGGCGGAGGAAGGGTGCTGGCATTTGTGAACAGTATGGAACCGTATCCACGTACGCATGCGTATCCATCAAGTGAAAAACAGACCCCTTGCAAAGCAAAGCAAAGGCGGACCTTGATTATTTATAATGGGAGTATGAGGCACCTGCTAAACGGCGTTCCCATGCTCCTCGAAATAGCTGCACCGTGAAGGGTTACCCTGATAAAAAAACCTCCCAGCTATGGGTGACGCTTGTGTTGACTGTTCTGCAGTCAGTAGTCCCACTGCGACAAGGTGGTAGTTACTCGGTGTGCTTTCTTGCCTGCCTCCACTCCAACACTCTAAATATAACCGGGCTGCACCCATAGTGGTAAAAAGTAAAACCACCGAACGGAAATAGATGCGAAGAGACATCTCCCACGACGGTGTGCAGCATCGGCTGATGATGAAATTACGGAGAACGGTGTAGCCGCGATTCTCGAGCTTCCAGGATCTCCAAAAGTGATCAGGAATCAGGAAAACGGGGCTCGAGGAAATTTTCGAAGCGTCTTATCGCGGTCATTAATTGGCTGAACCAATGGCGGAATAAATGGAGGACGGAAGGACAATTCTCTTCAAGAACCCTCGAATCAGACTCCATTCTCTGACACGGCTACTCGACGAGATTAGACTGTCACAATCTTTTCCAGGTTTTGGATTCGGGGTCGAGGATTGAGTGACCGTATCCACTTGACGTAAAAATAATCCGGTACCCACTTCGGCAACTCGGTCCTGGTTGCTCTGCTCTGGCATGGCATGGCGTGGCACGACGTGGCATGGGATTGCAGGGTGGTTACCCACCCCACGTGCCGACCCACCTACCTCGCCAAACAATAGGGAAGATATTTTCTCTAATGAACCAAGATGAGAGTCACTTCAGCGCCAATTACACTTCAGAAACCTTCTGTGTTTCGGATACTTGACTCGTTCCTGGTTTCAAAGGAAGGGAAAAAGAAGAATAAGAAGAAGAAGGAGAAGGAGAATGAGAGATGATACATGTGCACAAACGAGGACAGAACATCGCCGTTTTTACCTACCCTGCTCTTCCCAAGGTCATGACAACTTGTCAAACAACCCTCGGTCGCGAAACAATACCAACCGACTCTTCAGTCACGATCGCTTCGCATCGGTTCGGAATTATTGTGCTTACTGGCAGCGACTGATTGCTCAAAGGCTTCGAGCACCCGGGAAATCCGAGGAGAATTTCGACCCGATTTTTTAGATAATTTTTCCCCAATTTTTTTCAGTCTTTGACGAAAGTTGAACCGATTTTTTTGAATCTGCACCAAATATTTTGATTCTCTTTCTGGTATACCTAGGATTTTTATTATTCTACCGATTTATGAAAAATGTCTTCAAGAATTTCGCCGATCTCTTTGGGAATGCGATCGATTTCTTTGGAATTTCTTCAGCGATTCGATTCCTTCTTTCAAACTTCTCTGGAATTTCGATCCTATTTTATGATTCTTGACAAGATTTCGCCGATTCCGTTATAATCTCACCGATTTATTCCGGAATTCCCCGGAATTCGATCGACTTCTGTAGAATTTCTTAAGCGACTCGTCGAATTTCGTCGTAAGTTCTATAAAAATTCGACCGATCTCTTCAGATTTTCGAACGAATCTTCGATATTTCCATCGTTCGATGTCGATCGGTAGAAAACGTTGCCATTCGGCATAAAAATCTTCCCCGTGAAAAAACTTCGTTTGGGAAAACGAGCTCAAGATCGTAGCAAAAATATTCGATTATTTCTATCCGATCTTTACAGAATTTTACCGATTTATTCAGAATTTATTTACCGATTTAATTTCTTCCTTCAAACTTCTCTGGAATTTCGACCCTCTTCTATGATTCTCGACGAGATTTCGCCGATTTCGTTATAATCTCACCGATTTCTTTCAGAATTCCCTAAAATTCGATCGATTCTTGTAGAATTCCTCCACCAATTCATCGAACTTCGCCAAATTGATCATAATTTCACTGATTTCCCATGAAAATTCTATGGAAACTCGACCAATTCCTTCAGGATTTCCACACGAATCTTCAATATTTCGATCGCTCGATACCGATCGGTAGAAAATGCTACTCTTCGGCATGAAAATCTCAAATGTTTCATCCCACTTCTGTCACCAGTAAATACCAGTACGAAAAAATCGTTACCCTACCAATAGAAGAAGAATAAAAAAAAAAAAAAAACTAGAATCGAGGATTACAAAACAGCAGCTGCGTAATAAATCTATAAACGAAAGGATCCCATCGGGCAGCCTACCTACGCTCGCCCACATCTCGTCTTAATTTTGCATAGATTAGGTGGATGATAAACCAAGTGGATGTAGGGGGTCAGTCTAACGTAAGCCGTAAGCCTTGATTAACGGATTTAATTATGGGATTGTACGGGGTTCAGGATTGCAACGGTCATTACGGGAGGGCCGGACCCTGAGCTATCCTGCCCACTTCCAACATCCCGCTTCCCACTTCCCTGCAGCATTGTGTGCAGTAAATACTTAGCGATAATGCCCGGCTTCGTGGCCAGTGCCGATCACACACCGTTAACAACCTCCACCTTCAACATGCCAGCTATATTCCCATGAGGGATACTCGGACTTTAAATTTCCCAACCCCGTCCGATGGTCAGCTCCGATGAATCCGTTTCTTCTTTCCTCGTTTGCAGTTTGCCGATCCTTTCTTCAGTCCATAAAAATCGGTTCACATCAAAAATCGATTCGAAAAATGGAATTTTCGTTCTCTGATTTCCTCATCAGCAGTTTGCCGATCCTTTCTTCAGTCCATAAAAATCGGTTCACATCAAAAATCGATTCGAAAAATGGAATTTTCGTTCTCTTATTTCCTCGGTTGCAGATTTCCGATCCTTTCTTCAGTCCATAAAAATCGGTTCACATCAAAAATCGATTCGAAAAATGGAATTTTTGTTCTCTTCTTTCCTCATCTGCAGTTTGCCGATCCTTTCTTCAGTCCATAAAAATCGGTTCACATCAAAAATCGATTCGAAAAATGGAATTTTCGTTTCTTCATCAATTCGGGATTGAAATTTAGGGGCTGGAGTACATCGGGCAGTTCCTTGGCCCGTGAATTCGTATCCGAAGATCTCGGTATCGTGTTTAATGGAATCTTAATGGAACCCTTCGGAGTGTCTGAAGCGGGAATTTATGCAAACTGGAAGTGGCCAGTGGGTCGACGGGTTTGCATAGGAATTATTCCGGGGCCAATTTCCACTCTGGTCAAGATCTTGTTAATCCGGAAACTCTATGGAATCGAATGATCCGTTTTTACACCCTTTTCTTTTCAACCCCCCGAGTATCGATAGATCGAGACTAATTTCATAAAAAATCATCGATATCGTCCAATGGGCCGTCAAAATTTATCGGGCTAATAAATTTTTGTCCTCGAAAATATAATATAACCGATGACAATAGTTGGACGTTTATTGGTTGGTTTGCAAGGGTATTATTCGGAGGGTCGCGCACCCTCTGATTAAAAATTCTCGCGTGGTTAAGCCTCTGATAATGATCTTCCCTAACCCTTCCCTAACCCCTCGACTTTCTGTCTTTATCCATATTCCTTTTTCCTCCCTTTTTCTTTTTTTTTTTTTTTTTTGTTTTTAGACGCAGGTTTCTGTTTCTTTCCACAAAATTTTTCTATCTCCTCTTTTTTTTTAAATAGGAAAACAAAAAAAAACGAGAACGGATGCCTTGATTGATTAATTAATTAATGCAGTGATAAGAATCCCTCTGACACTCATCCCCTATAATTATTATTAATGAATGAATGAATGAATGAATGAATGAATGAACGGATTTAATTCCGACAAAGTCAAAGATTAAATTCGTTTGATGATTGTCGATTTCAATCTCTCCCGTATCGTCTCTTCACCTCTCATTTTATCTCCTCCCTTATTTTACAGGGTGCACATAGTTGGCTGCAGATATATATATGTATATATATCCAAGTGTGAAAATTGTTGCCTTCAAAGCTTTAATTATCACGAGAATGACATCCACCCCTGTTTCACCCACCACCCACCCTCCTCTTCTCCCTCTCCGCCCTTCGGTAAAGGTTTATGGTCACGCGGGTGGCTTCGCGTATTAATTAATTTGCTTGTATCCAATTCCGAGCATTCTGAACCTATTTAATACGCTCGAGAGATCATAGAAAGTATTTTCACACCACCCATCATCCCCCTCCGCCACCCCCACCCACCCCAAAAAAAAAAAAAAATACTCGACGATATTTTAATCCAGATTTTAATCAAGCTCACCCATTTATACCCGAATATCATTCATCCCCCCCTTGAGTATCTTTTTCGAAAAATTTCTTCGTATTCGAAAATCGATCGGATTTCGTGCGAAATGCGAAATAATCCCCATAAATAATTTCAAAAGGGTTAATAAATATGTTACGGGCCAAAAAACGTTTTTTTTTTTTTTTTCTCTCTTTTCGGTACCGTTTAAGGGTTGATTTATATTAGCCCTGTTCAATTAACGGCACGTATTCATCGATTCGTTCATCCCCATGTATATATGCATATGATGCCGTAGTTTAAAAGCGTGAATAAAAAATCTATTTTTAATGAAAATTTGATACGATTTTTATTCATTTATTTTGTTCGTTTCTTTTCACGGTTATCAAAAATTAGTATAATAATCATTACCCCAGTCTTCCGGCGATCGATCATCAATCTGTATTGTGAAATGAATGAATGAATTCAAATTCCAGAACCTTAACGAATAGCTAACCTACGCGTAACCCTGCGGATATTAACTAGGAACGAGGATAAAATTCCTGTCGGTGGTGGTTGGTGGTAGTGGCGGTGGTAGTCGTGGTGGTGGTTTTGTAACAAATGACAGGAGCAAAAAGTACTGAGCCCCTGGTTAATTATTCAAGCTAAGGGGGCTGTAAGCAGATTGGTCGCACCCTAAGCCCTAACCGTCTCTACAACAAGGGTGGGTACGCGGTACAGATTTTCAACCACTCCCGTCCCACTTCTTAACCCGTCATGTGATACCTTGGATCGAAAATTAGCGGGGGGAGCACGGAGAAACAAAAAAGTTAACCATCGACTCGTTCGCGTTTCGGAAAACTATTTTTTTTTTCGCATCGTTCGGAAAACAGCGTCTCGAAAAATTGACGATATCTCGGCAACCGTCGATGATATCGAGTCGGAGGTGAATACCAAAAATGAAGTTCGTTTAATTTCCTACGAAAAAGGTGGTATACAGCCACCCCGTATCTCGATTGGTTTCGCTGTATTTTGGGGCTGAATATTCAGCGAAAGAAATGAAACTTCGGGAGAGCCTGATAATCAGTTGCGCACATTCCGCGTTGAAATACAACGAAACCAACGAAGATACGGGAAAAATGTATACCACCTTTTTCATAGAGAATTTTATAGACTTCATTTTTGATTTTGACCTCCGACTTGATATTGTCGACGATCATCGAGATATCAGCGAAAAAGTGGATCTTCGATTTTCGACTGATTCTCTTCATTTTTTTTCTCTGGTATGTTCGCAGATAGAGTCATGTAGGTATGAGAGACAATAGTGAAAATAGGAAACTAAATTCTGCACTATCTTACCTTTGCGCGCAAGAATCTATGTACACATATATGTACATACGAGGGTATATATGCTATATACACGATTTAACTGCTCCAGAAACGAACATTGTCGTTAACTTTTACGAGAGCATTAAGTCGCGTACGGTTTCCGCTATCCGCTCCGGTTTTAACCGGACGGTCTGACGTCACCGTGAGAAAAGGCGAAAAAGGAAGAGAAAAACGAAAAAAAAAAACAAAAAACAAAAAAAAATGGATGGAAAAGAAGAGAAAAGTAACACAAAAACCAACAAAAGGAAAATGAATTTCTACTACGAGGTGAATGGGACTGCAGCGACGGGAAAGGATCGTAAAATCTCTAAGAACTGCACCAGTGAGACTATCTTCACTTCCTAAAGGAATTTATTACACTCATTAAAGAGTATAAAATAAATTTCACCGGTAGATTACGCGGATACATTCTCTGGTTTATATTTTTAATGATTTTGTTTTTTTTTTAATGCATCCATCGATATTCCTTTCTCGCCGTATTCAGAATTTCCCGCTCTAATCCCATCCCTTTATAATTGATAACAAGCGAGAAGAGAAATGTTAAAAAAAATTCTATTCTCAAGAAAAAAAAAATTGAAAATAAAAAATCGTATAAAAAAATTCACGGGGATCCGATATGGGAATTGACACGCGTGTATAAAACACAAGGTATGTATAATACAGGGGAAAAAAGAAACGGAGATGTAGGGATAGTCACGTGGCTCCAGCAGACGGTGACGTCAGTAGCTGTCAGGTCACGTGACTCTTGGAGTAAAGGGTTGGCAGACTTTTCACCCATCCGGTTGACGGATCGACTGGTTAAGTCTGACTGATACCCGTTAGCTACGGACGTTACGTTACGGACCTTACTCCGGCTTTAATTATTCGAAAATCACGCCCTTCCAATCATTAAATACGAGTTTAATGCCATTCAAATATGGATTAGAACCCGGATCTAGGGACTTTTTCAGCTCCATTATTCAAACGAAAATACCCTATGAGATATATCGCACGGTTTTCCAGTTATCTCGGTCACGGGGCCCGACAATGTTCAGACAAGTTAACAAACATGCTTAAAGCATGCGAAAATCGATCGCATCGGTTCTGATACATCCGTTCAATGTCTCAAACTTCACATACGGACTATGCCCCGGATCTAGGGACTTTTTTCCCTAGAAAAATACCCTATGAAGTACCCATGCCCCATAAATTGTATTTATGGCATATTTATAGCATGGGAGACGAACACGTGTCTTTTGAATATTTGGTGGAAATTTCAGATCAGTGCCTTCTACGGTTTTTCACTTATCGTGGTCACGAGGCTCGGAAGTGTTTGGAAACGTTTGAGAATTGATAAGAATCGTTGAAATAGTTTTTAAAAAAATTTGTTTTCGGAGTTTTTTTAAGGAGGACAAAACATCTTCGGCTGGTAACGCGATTTTACACTAAGAATGAGATGAGGAGAGGAGAGAAGAGAGACGTGAGTAGCTAAGCGAGAGTGATGGATGCCTGTGGTAATCTATGCTAACTTCCACTGGGATTTGGCACGATTTCTCATCCCGTTTAGTGAACGAAGGAGAGAGAGAGAGAGTGGAGAGAGAAAGACCCTAATTCCGAGCTAACCTGACCCTGACAAAAGTTTTGGAAATCAAGTTCCCGTCGAGTCCCTAGAAACGTTGAGGGTGCAGGGGGTTGGGGGCAGGGGTGAAGCTGGCGCCTTAAGACGACGCTCTAATTAACATCGTGTCAGTCGGATTACGATCCTGCAGGCTCTGCGGAGAGAGGCTAAAACGTTGAACAGTAAAACCAGAACGTGGGTAGGTACCTACTGCGCGGTGAATCATTAGCCAGGGATTCACCACTCGTAAGTCAAATTCGAAACCTCTCACTCTCTTCAGTCTAGAGTCTTCGCTCTTCAGTCTTGGGAAATCTCGTGCCAAATCAATTCTTCGCTTGCGGGGTAAAACGGGAAATTTACCTCCCACGACTCCGGGTTGAAAATTTGATCAACGAAATCATCCCGCCCTATATATTCATGGGGAAAGGATTATCGCGGTTCCCATGTGCAACGGCTCCTTTATGGCTCGTTACCACAGATACGTTTGCTGCCGTATTGTCAAGAGGATTGGCGATGTAACGATGCTCCGAAAATTATCTCTTCCGACAGACAGTCGACGATTATTCCTCTACTCTATGCGATCAGTTTTTAATTTTTCTTTCACAGCTTTCAGGCAGATAGTGGAAATAATTTTGGCGAAAACTGCGAAAATTTATCCGGAAAAGTCGGAAAACTTCTCCGAAATATTTTCCTGGGAAACTATCGATCACGAGACTGCGAAAACTTGGCTGGAAAATTCCGAAAAAGTCCAAAAAACTATGAAAGCTTCTTCGGAAAAGTCGGAAAATTTCTCTGAAACATTTTTCTTGGATTCCGTCGCTAACGTTTCCTTGGAAAAAAATCGTAAATTGACTGGAGAACTCGGAAAAACTGCAAGAAACTACTGAAACATGTTGGAAAAGTCTGAAGAACTTTGATAAACTATGAAAAACTTTTCCGGAAAATTTTGAAAACTTTTCTGAACCGCTTTTCTGAGAAACTACGAGAAACTAGGTCAGGAAAATTCCGGAAAATTTTGGAAAACCCGTGGAAATCTTCGCCGGAAAAGTTGGAAAACTTTTCAGAAGTGTTTTTCCACGAAACTCGGTAAAGTTTTTCTGAAAAACTGTAAAAGCTCTTTTGGAAAAGTGGGAAAACTTCGGTGAAACGTTACTTTATCTTATGGGTAATTTAAACGAAGACCATAACCCGGCACAGAGGTCGATTTAATTCGAGTTGACAGGAGACCTATGTAGTTCCTGGCCGTGGGTTACGCGTAACGATGTTCTAACGTAAGACCACGGTATCCTGGCGAGCATATCCAGCATTGTATACAAGTATAAGACTAGACCTAGACCGACCCCTAGATGGATATAAGTGAAGTGCACCCTTGGTTGAACTTATGTCCGGCTTAAGCCGTTGAAATCCCCGTCCAGATCTGGTACGGACTAAGATATTTGTCACCCATTGTTATGGGTGAGGAGGTCCTGCAGGTCTAAGTTTCCCAGCTAAATTTAATCGCACGCAATTCCTAGAGAGAAGTTATAACGATATAGACCATGACCGATGCGCGAGTCGAAATTTCACTCCGTGAATTATGGGGGTTATAATGACCCGGGAAAAGGGGTGGTAGGAAAATGGAAAATAAATTTAGCCATAAAGCGGGTATAGCCGGGGAAAATTTTCTTCAGTTCCTCTGAGAACGTGTTAATTTTCTTAATTTAGTACGGAAATAGATTACTAAGGGAGGTGTAGGTGTCAGTCAGTCAAGTTCTGTAACGGATAACGAGTGTCAAACTATCAGCTTTACTATTTGTCTTCATATGGACGCGTGCGTGTAACAAGACCCTGGGTTTGTTTGGGGTGTTAAGACATCTTCTCTGGCTTTCTATGGGAGTCCGGGGGTGTGTGTTTGTGCTTGAAATACAAAACAACCGAGAAAAAGGGGGATGGAAACTCCGCCACTTTCTTAGAGGGTGGGAAGGGCGCTGTTCCGCCGCTGCTGCTGGTGCTGCTAGTGTTGCTGTGAGGACAGGGAAAATCTCCCGAGGGAACATCATCAGGGAAATTGGATGCGGCATTTTTCAAACCCCCGAAAATATTCGAAATATCTTTTCTTTCTTTACCCTTACACCCCCCAGTGCGATGCCGTCGGGACGGAGTGTAAACGGAAAGGGGAAGACCGAGGATACCCGCACAGAGCGCGTGCTAAGATTCTAAATTGCCTTTCGAATCATTGAACAAATTTTTTAGCTCCTTGGAAAAGGTGGAAATGCGAGGGAAATTTAATGAAAACTGTGCGGAAAGTTTGGAAAGTTTTATTCACGGTTTCGGAAAACTAGGTGAAATTTTGGAAAAGTTTAAGGAAAACGTTGGGAAATTGGAAGATCTGGAAAACTTGGGATTTTCGGGGAAATTAGGAAACTCGAGAAAAACGACCCGGAAAATATGAAGAGCTTGACAAAACTTGAGAAAATTGATTCTAAAATTTGGAAAAGTGTAAGGAAAACATTGGAAAATTGTAAGGAAGACTTGGAAAACCTTAGGAAGGTTGAGGAGCCGGAAAACTCGAAGGAAAATCCTTGGGATTTTGGAAAAGCGACCCGGAAAATGTGAAAAGCTTGGAAAACTCGAGAAAATTGATTCTGAAACAGACGAAAATTCGTTTCGAAGAGAAATTTTGGGAATTTTGGAACTCGGAAAGCCTGGAAACTGCGGAAAACGAGTTTCAAGCCTCGCCAGAGTCGTCCTAGAAAAAAGTTGAATCTATTTTCGGTTCCGGGTGGCACGGGGTCTGGTTTTCCAATTCCCCATGATGATTTTCCGTGTGATCAAGCTCGAATCTAACCCCATGGCCTCCCCGGCGATCAGTCATTTCACTGCGTTTATACCGCTACACATTTCTAGATAAAGATCTACCCTTAGCTGAAAAGCTTCGGTGTGGTTCGGCGCGAAGTTATAGTTATAACTCACAAGCTGGCAGATAATGTTAGCCAGCCGGAGGTGTGATATATGATTTTCTCCCATTGTCACCACAATTATTCACGACGATATCGTGCCAACGAACAGCCACAGGTCTTCGAGGCATTTCCGCTGGGAATCATTCCGAGACTCGAACTGGGGGATGGCGGTGGGGGAAGGGCTCAAAAATAAAAATTCGTGCTTGTACCGAAGCCGATCCTCGCTTATCGCCGAGGTGATAAAAGGCGCGAGGAGACAGACGTGGAGAGCCTCAAGTGCGAGGATATTTCAACTAGTAATCCCGCAATATCGTAAACAAGGTTGAGTTTCGAATGCGAATAGGAAGCGGTGGGAAGGGCCGTTTTAGACATCCGAGTCATAACCAGGCATTAGGGCATTAGAGCTGTTTACAAAATTCTCCCTTCAATGGATGCATGCGGTGGAAGGAAGCCGGCGAACGGGACGAGGCCAGGAAGATGAAGGGGAGAATCGTCAGTTGAGCCTCTAGGTACGACCTGGATGCGAACCAGCCACCTGCGCCACAAAGCGGCAACCATCCCCGCGCCCTTATTATCAACAATCGTAAAACGCCAAATTGAAAGCCTCGTCGCGACAGGGTATACCCACTCCTCGCGTTCCACCCCGAGCCATGGATTCAACCGATAATAACGCAAAGTTCTAAGCCGGAGTTTAGCCCCCGTAGGGGAGAGAGGAGAGAGACTCAGGAATTTCGAGGAATCCAGAAATGTCGCAGAGCACTCCGTGTCCTTGGGTCTGTAATGATGAGAACAACAGCGACAGGGATCAATTAGCCAAAAAATTGTGATTCGGTGCAGCGAATAGCCCGGTGGCTGTGGAGCAGCAAGAAGAAAAAGTAATTCGATTGAAAGGGAGAGGAGGCGGTGGAGGGAGCAGAGATAAGTGAGAGAAGATGCCAGTCATCCCCTGGTAATTAGTTAAGGGTCGCCCGAGTGCCGGTCCTGGTCCTAGCCCCGTAAGTTACTCTTAGTAGTGTTAGTATTCAGCAACGTCGAATACCCAGCCTCGGACGTGCCTCGCGCGCATCAACCACCCCATGGAAGTGGAAGCAGAAGTGGAGGCGGAGGTTGGGGGGAGAAAAGCTAAGCCAGGATTCAACGGGGCGATAGAGAGGCTGGGGAAGAGCCCCGTCTACTTCGTGGATTTGATTGATTGGGTTAGAAAAATTGAGCTCCTTGATTGTCGCAGTAAATGTATCAAGATATCAGCTCGAGCGTTCCGCGCTGAGACACTCCTTCTTCTTCTCGGTGGACGGAGAACGGAGTGGGACGTGGGGCTGGAGGAATCTCAACGAAATTCGCTGCGTTTCGGAAGTCATCCTCGTAGTCCGGGTCGAAAATTGGGACGTCGATATCGTCGGCGAAGAAAAAAGCGCCGAAGAGACGCGAAAGGCAATTTGCGTATGGTGTGCGCGGTGTATCCGCGAGGACCCCTTTGATTAGTAAATGTCATGGATATGAATAGCCGGCGTCGACCTATGCAATCGACAAAAGTCGCAGCGTGACATTTACCGGGCGGAATCTATGATAGGAAGAAAGGTATGGAATGGCGGAATACCAAATTGCACGATACCGCCGGAGCGGTACGGCGTGAAGAGCACACTGTCGCACACGACGATACTATCAACACTCGAACCCGTATTAGGCTGGACAGTGGTCATCTGTCAATGTCAAACCCGTACCCGCTCACCCAGAGCCACGAGTAGAGCCCGTGGCAAAGGGAGACGCGATGGCGAGCAGAGGGTTCATCCAGCACGTGCCAATCCCGATCAGTTATAGCCCCAGTGCAGATAGATCGGTGTAACAATAAAACACGAGGAGTAACACCGTCCGATGATTTTTCTCCACATCGAACCGATCATTTCTTATCATTTTCCTTTGTTCCATCGTGAGACGATGAAGGGGTGGAATTCGGGGGTTGCGAAACCGCGACACCTCGCAACAACATTTTACAATCTAACCGATTCCGCGAGTACTCCCATGGGCGAGTACTCCCGCTCTGAAACCCGACTCCCATAGCTATTCAATCTTGTTCAGAAACGCCTATGAATATAAATACAAAGCGAGCGGTGATTTATGCCCTCCTTTGGAACGGAGGAAAGATGATTCAATACCGAAGCCCGGCACCGCACCAAACCGCACAGTTTAGTCCGCGGCCAGTATTTACCCCGCGTTATAGTACCGCACTAAAAATCTTCGGTGGTGGTTTGCCTCGTTTAGAGATCAGCCGTTTTTACGATCCTCGAGAGACGTGGAAGCGGACCGCACCTCCTTTCGTCATTTTATCGCGGAACTTTTTCGTGCCCGCTCTTCATCATCGGAAAAATCCGATTCGGAGAACAAAACTTGGGCTGAAATCGGGCCGGACCCGGTGCCAGCGGTTGGATAAAAACGCGCCGGGAAACTCGAGGCGCGCGTATTCCAGTCTCGAGGCTTACGACTGCATGCGAAAGGGATTAACCACCGATCCGGACTTCTATTGACCGGTTTAACATCGCTGGGAGACACGTCAACCCGACCAAACTTTCGAGGCGTACGGTTTTCGGTTTAAACTGTCATTACCTGTCGATCAAAGAATGAGAACCGATCAATGCACGGTGCGCGTACGCTGCGGTCCAACTACTCGCACGTCAGATTTGCAACGAACAATGAAACCTCTGGGATCAAAAATCCTGAACCCAAATTTACCCCTCGCTTCGTACGACCGGTTTCCGGTTCCCAGTTCGATCATGAACTAAATGAGGCAGTGGATCGTGATGGAAACATTCTCCTGGTCCGGGATCATCGGATTTCGAGGAGGAAGTGACCACTTTGACAAGGAGACGTTGGTTCCAATCGGAATATGGAAGGATGATGAAGCAGTGCAGCGATCAGCGGAGTTTTTACGGTCTGGAGGATCGATCAGGCGCGGGATATATTTTTGTTTCAGGAAAGTGAATGAATCCCAATGGAAAAACCAGGCCGTTTTATCCCGCTCCGACATCAGCTCTCCGCAAACCCGTAATGTAGTTGATGGTTGGGCTGACAATGCGAGGTTGATTAATGACACGCTACCAGTCTATTTTGCGTGGGCGTGATACCGCCTAGGTCCAATCAGCCGTTCTGGCCCCACAACAACAGGGTGACTTTGGGATTAGGCGCGAGGGGGTCGTCGAGTCGGGCAGGTTAAAAAGGACCATGTCAGTCGGTGACTCGGGGGTTGAGAATTCTTCGACAGCCTAGTAGTCCTTCGGATTCGTGCGTGGAAAGAAGAAGAACACAAAGAAAAACATTCGGTTTCGAAATCGCACCTCGCAGGGGTGGGGGCGAAATTTAATCTTAATAAAAGGACGCGGGGATGAAGAACTCCGTTTAATTCTGGCTATCCTGGACGAAGCCGAACAGGACCACCGCAAATGTGTAGCCTATGCAAATTCGAACCCCTCCTAAATCCCTAACCCCGTCCTTTTCACAGTCCTGGATGGCCCCGGCGCAGGACGTACCTTACTAAGAATTTGCATACGTTCAATCCGCGAGGAGAGCCTTTTGTCCGGTACTCCGCTCCGGAATGTCCATCAACTTTTTGTCCGCTGCAATAGCCCATGGTGTCCTGCAACTATACAGAGTAAATAACCCAGTCAAATGACCAGCGAGTTTAACTCCCCTATATCTCCCATTTTATTTCATGATTGCGTTCGGATTGTTTCGTGATTTAGCATTAATGTTTGATTAGATTTTCCACGGGGGGAGAAGAGGACCTCTCACGACTCTCATCCCGTTTCGACAAAGTACATGGCCCAGTCCATGTGGATTCACCGATGATTTTTGGCCACCACTTCCGATTCATTTGTAACTTTGGTATATCAATTTTCATGCGATTTCATGAGACACGTGTTTCGGCGTTTTGGCGAAAAACGATGTTTTACCTCTGTTGGGCAATTTTGAAATTTTCACGAAAATAGGGTTTTTCCAAGAATAAAAAATCCGTGTTTTTTTTCAAATTGCCGCCATTTTGTCACCAATCATCCAATCGCAACGATTTTTTTTTGAAAATGTGCGCAATTTCATAAGCTTCAAGCTTGTTCCTGGCAAATTGTGATTAAGTGCAAGGTTTTTGAGGTAGAGAAGGAAAACTGAAGAAAGTCAATTTTAGGAAAAATTAATTTTCTGAAAAACACCATTCTCGATTTTCGCGAAAATTTTATATGTTTTTCAGCACCCAAAAAGCCATCTTTTTGCCGAGTGGCAACATGCCATTTTCACATAAATATATTATAATTTCTATCTTTCATGTATACATTCTAATTTATGATTTCGGGGAGTTCAAGATTGGAATGATCATTGACAACTACATTTAAGTTTGAACGTTACCCATATAACGCTAGAACATGAATAAATCGCATTTTTCATCGCGAGGCTGTAACTCACGTAATGAAAGAAATGGCATGTTGCCACTTGGCAGAAAGATGGCTTTTTGGGTGCTGAAAAACGTATAAAATTTTCGCGAAAATCGAAGATGGTGTTTTTGAGAAAATCAATTTTTCCTAAAATTGACTTTTTTCAGTTTTCCTTCTCTATCTCGAAAACCTTGCACTTAATCACAATTTGCGAACAACAAACATAAAGCTTATGAAATTGCGCACGTTTAAAAAAAAAAATCGTTAAGATTGGATGATTGGTGACGAAATGGCGGCAATTTGAAAAAAACGTGGATTTTTCATCGTTGGAAAAACCCAATTTTCATGAAATTTCAAAATGGCGCCATAGAGGTAAGAAATCGTTTTCTGCCAAAAAGCAAAAACACGTGTATCATCAAATCGCATGAAAATTTACATGCCAAAGTGACAAATGAATCGACAGTGGTGGCCAAAAATCATCGGTGAATCCATATGGACTGCGCCACATACATCGACAATACCGACGATCTCGCACCGTTAACGATCGCTTTTCCACCCCTGCGACCGTCCGCAAGTACCTTTACCTCCATCTCCGAAGATTTTTCGGAGCTTTGGAAGCGATCATGATATTCCGAGAGTGACGATGATCTCGACTCGGGATTGGAACCGATCACGAAGTTTTGTTGCGATGCTGAGGCAAAGATGATCGGTCGAGAGGCTGTTCGGTGCCGTATTCAGTTAGTACGTAATCAGAGGTAGATTGGACCATCAGTATGGACAATGGGATCTGGTTGTGCGTTTAAGGTAATCCCTCGTGAATAGTCTCCGGAGCTCGGGGTACTTAATACATTGTCCTCTCTGATGACCACCCTTTACAACCTCGTCAGGTCGGGCCCCTAGGGTCTCCCCTTCAGAACAAACCCGGGGAAGATGGCGAGCGTCAACACCCAGTGCAAACCGCGGTCGAAGGAGGATCTCCCGTTTCCAGTTTCCAGTTTCCCGTTGTTTTCGGTGAAGATAAAACAGCCGCCGGATGAAAAATGGCGTCTGTTGAACTTCCCGGGTAGAAATGTGGGTACAAAGTACTTTTAAGATATCTCGAAGTAAGGAGCGAGCGGTCAGTCCGAACTCCCACGGGTCCGATAAGGCTCGGACAAATGACGAGGTGGTCGGGGCTCGATCCCGTAAGAAAGCTACCCGGACATCACCCCTCTAAGTAAATTTGTATCAACCCCCTCAGGGAGGGTCGATCCGTCATACGAGATTACCGAACTAAATAAGGCGTCTGTCTCTTCGGGGGATGGGGCGAGAATCGGGAAGGAATTCCGCGCCGTTTGGGTATTGAAATGGTAACCAAATTTGCGATGTGATCAGTAAGCGGGAGCCCGCACTCCTCGATCATCCACGGTCCGATGATCGACTTCTTTCCTTGTTTCCCCGTTCGGTTTTTGTCACTTTTTTGGAAAGACTTCCTCGCCGATCGATTCTCCCATGTATTGGTAGACCAATTTCACGGGGGAACCTTTGACACCGTTTACAAGTCACGGGGCTTCGAGGTGGAGGAAAAAAACGCCGATTTACGCTCGACTTGCTCGAGGGATTAGATAGATTACCGCGGGAGTATCTCGTACGCGTAGGGGTAAAAGAGAAACTCGAGGGTGGTAGTTTTCGTCAACATAAACGAACGTTTGTTTGTTGGATGGGAAAATTGGTCAAAGAAAAGAAGAGAGCTCACCGACGCGCCTCCCCCTTCACCCCCAGATATCTTTTCTTTCCTCTTCTCGTCCCGCGCAAGGGTTTCGGGATTTTCTTGAAGCATCTTTTTTGTTATGTTAAAGTCAGAGCCTTTTAAATAATTGAAAATCCGCCTGAGATCAAACGGAACTGAAAATAGGACATTTTACTAGCCATCTCTACTCCTCCTCCTCGGTTTTTCTTTGTTTATAAATCCCAGATGACGGAGAGCGAATGTACGGAGATAGATTAAAAAATACCTGTGACGAACCCCATACGCGTACGAATTCACGTGTGTGTGTGTACCCGCGAATATTGTTCGCCTTTTTGCGCCCCTATATCTACACCCTGTTCCACTGTATGCATCGAAATGTCAAATTGGTTGGTGGTATCGATCCCGGACGGATGCAGCGAAAGCCTGCATCCACCGAGGCCACCAATGTGCTGTTCGATTCGGACCCGAATCCCACCCTGCGCCGGGGTACAACATGGTTATTCAATTCTATCACAGGGTTTAATTAATCAATTCAAACCTCGGAAAAAGCCCCGAGCGACGCTTTCGTCAACTACGGTTTTGACACCGTGAATTATTTTTTCACGTTACGTCGCAGCGGCCACGCGATTCGACCGCATCATCGATTCGATTGACATTTTTCGATACTGATCCGTCTAGTCTTCGAAGACATCCTGCGAGCCTTGAACGAGATTCGAAGCCATCTGCACGAGGTCTTCGCGAAGATCCCGGTGAAGTTTTTGCGAAATTCCATTGAAATCCAAGGCATGAAGAGGAGAATCTTCAAACCGAAGAACGACTTCATGAGAATGTCAGAAAACCGTTCTTCGAAACGAAAGGCATCGTGTATCCCCTCGATCAGCATGGAATTAGCATCACTAATCTCCGATGTAGGAGAATTTTCGATGGTGGAAGTTTACTTTTCGCGAAGTTTTTGCAAAATGTCGGATAAAGATGAACGAAATCCCCGTCTAGTCTTCGAAGACATCTTACGAGCCTTGACCGAGATTCGAAGCCATCCGCACGAAGTCTTCGCGAAGATTAAAGAAAGCTGAGAAGCCCTGAAGATCCCGATGAAGTTTTTGGAAAATTCCATAGAAATCGAAGGGATGAAGAGGAGAATCTTGAAACCGAATTCGAAACGAAAGGCATCGTGTATCCCCTCGATCAGCATGGAATTAGCATCACTAATCTCCGATGTAGGAGAATTTTCGATGGTGGAAGTTTACTTTTCGCGAAGTTTTTGCAAAATGTCGGATAAAGATGAACGAAATCCCCGTCTAGTCTTCGAAGACATCTTACGAGCCTTGACCGAGATTCGAAGCCATCCGCACGAGGTCTTCGCGAAGATCGAAGAAAGCTAAAAGAATCCCTGAAGATCCCGATGAAGTTTTTGGAAAATTCCATGAAAATCGAAGGGATGAAGAGGAGAATCTTGAAACCGAATTCGAAACGAAAGGCATCGTGCGTCCCCTCGATCGGCGCGGAATTAGCCACGAGTTTGCGCGCGGTTTAATGACTCCGCTGATTTATTTATCGTTTCGATATCGGGTGGAAAGACAGATCGAATAAGTGGAGTCCGATATTAGTCCGTCTCTGTCAGAGTGTGTTTAACTCATAAGCATTTGAATGGGCCAATCAATCACTCGGGTTCTTCCTTCTGGTGACGTCACGTCAGCTCCCCCTATTAGTGGGGTGTGATAGAGAGAAACTGGCTAGGGGGTAGAGGAGGGGGGTTCGTAATTATATATTCCAAGGGTGTCGCGGTGATCAGTCAATGTTTCCGTTCCAGCTTCCCGACAATGGACCAAAGATAGAAAAAGCTTATCTGTCACTGCGCAGAAAGCGTCGCGACGCTTCCTTAGGGACGCTCTTTTAATTCAGGAATCGTACCGTTCTACGCCGACGGCCCCCGCCCCAGCCCCCTGAATCGGGGACTTTAAAACCCGGGCAAAAGGCCAGAAATCGGGGTGGTCTCCGTGACCAGGGACGGTGCATGGTCTGTCTGGTGTGATACCTGTTAATAACAAGCATTTGATAATGGCCTTTGGTGTTAATCGTCGCCTTTGACTACAAAACGTGGATTTCGGAGAGAGCGGATCACCTCACGGTCGAGCGAGTTGATTAAATTCAAACAGCCCGAATGCCAGTACGTGTGGCGATGCGTGAGGTCAAATATGCTCATATCGGACCCTGTCCCAGTCAAAGGATCAAAATCCTCGGAGCTATTTCGGCCCGTGACAATAGTCGCAGTCACGTAATGACCCGCCCTTCGTCCGCGTCCAAAAATATCTCTAAAACAATGAGATGAAAGCGATCAGGGATCGAGGGATGAACAACTCCCCACGTAGCATGGGTCTCCGCTCTTCGTGCTCCGCAGAGCCGCCGTTTCCTCGTTCTAAATCCTGTCAGTTTTTGATCGATTTATTTTACGGTTTATAATCAACGCGCGATAAACCACGAGCAAAACACCGGCCAACCCCCTGCCACCCCGCCCTTACGTTAATCGGGTGCAATCCGGCGCACCCCTTCCGACGACGAGGGAATGGAACGGATCGTTCGCCTGTTTTTCTTCAATTTCGAGATTTCATGCGAAAAAGTGTATCGGCCGAAGGGGCGGAGGGGGGAGAAAATATTATGGTAACCCAATTGGCCGGCGAATCGAAGGATAGACTCGTACCGGGTCCGTCCGGTATATCGAATCATCGTTATCCCGGATGCGGATTTTCGGACCGGTGCGTAAATCTGATAGAGAAGCAATCCTAAACGGATTTAGAAAATGGACTCTGAACGCATCCGATGATCATCGCCGTTCGGAATCCGGGGGCGCATGCAGTTTCTAATTCACTTATGCCATCCTCGAAGTCATGATACTGCCAAAACTATCCGTACCCGAGCAGATTTGATGGAGGGAAATGCTTCAGAGTTTTCTCAGCAGTCGAGTAGTAGCGTCGTAAAACCGATGTCCAAGTAGCTGGGGGTGGCGGAGGGGCGAGGGGGAGGGGGAAAGGGGCGAGCATAAAATTAGAAGAAGGAATAACCTGGCGCTGAAAGGATTTGAAAGGATTGCTCTGTTCGCCGGGTTCTCTTCTCTATTTAATATACTGCCTCGTGTATGGGCTCTGCCAGATAGAACCGGAGCCAGAGGCGTCCGCGGAAACTTCTAAGTGAATTGCTTGAACGGGTGAATTTTGTAACTGTGAACTACCGTCGAACCGGTACAGCGTGCACCGGGTCTCGAAGTCCATTGTACCATGGAACACAAGGGTTTCCAAAATTTTCACGAAACTCGATCGGAGGTAGCGTTCTTCTTCGTCGGAAGCAGAGCCGAAGACTATTCGGTCGATGATTTCATTCCAGTGCTTACGTTTTTCCGGTAAACGAGTAAAGTCTGTTCCTTTCGGGTCTCCGCTTTTCCGGGGGTGGAAAAATGACGGAACGTTGATCGCGGACGGGAATAAGACGGACGACGCCACTTGACAAAGGAAAAAGCTTAATGGTACTAAGCCCGAGGAGTCGTTATGGCGCCATTTGTTATCCAAGGTTCAGTTACATCCGGTATTATAGCTGGATAGGAGTGATACCCAGACGTATCTTGTTCCTGGTGGTGTTCAGATTAATTATACCCCGTTTGGCGCGTCGTTAAAACCAGCAACAACCACTGAGAGTTGACGAGGATGAGAGGAACCGGGAAGACAAGCTTTTTCATCATCGAAATGAATTCATTTCGATTTTCTTTTTTGTTGTTGTTTGGGGCGGAAGTGGGAGCGTCGGAGGATGACACCGGCGACGTTTCGGGGTGTGATTTTCAGAACCCTTCGAAATTTTTGTAATTTATTCGAGCATGGAAATGGCAATTAACTCGAACATCGATGACACGGACAGATTTCAGCTCCGGGCAAACGCCCGTGTGTTTACCCGCTTGTCGAATCCGTATGTGGATAGGTGGGACAGTGTGTACGTCAGTGTATGTATGTGCCTTCGATTCGACGTTAGGGTATATGGATATACTCATATATGCGGTACATATGTACGCGGTCGTGACTAAGTGGAGAAAGCCCCGGGCTCCGGACACCCCTGTATGTAGCAATCAATATTTATAACCACCCCACTGGTGTGCAGTACCAGATAGTACAATACAGTTCGAGTTTATCAATGCGGAATCTCTCCGTCGTTCGACGAATCGTAAAATTGATAAATTTTGAAAGAGATCCTCGCAACGATGATCGAAATTTGGAGAAATCTGCGCAAAAAATCTTCACGAAGATCGAAGGAAGGTCCGAGTCCCATGAAAACTCTCGAGGAATTCCAACGGAGCTCGTGAAACTTCGAAGAGATTCTTCGGACTCCTCCAAGTTCACGAATTTCGAATCTCTTCGTCGCTGGCCGGTTCCGAAGAGTCTGAAAAAAATGAAGATAGAGACTCGATCCGGGGTTCAGTTTTCCTTGGAAGACCCCATCGGCAATCTTTATCAAAAGAACGATGATAAAATCGAACGAGTGGCAGCAGCCCGTTCGGCGAAACGTACAAAGGAGGTAAAGATAAAGGAGTGGAGTCGGTGCCAAGATCTTGATGGTGAAAAGCCGACTATCCAACCTACGTAGAGTCGCTCCATCGACATAACCATTTGACCAATTTTCTCAACAGCGTCCGAAACGATCCTCGCAATTTCCACGGTGGTAATTACGCGGGCTAGTGATGTGGTGATTTTCGTCAACCGCCAGGGTTACAGCCAGTGGTGAAGATAACTAATCCCTCTAACCGTTGACGTAACCCTTTACGTTGATTACGTCAGCCCTTCCCCCTTCCCTTCCCTTTTCATCCCCTGAATCGTTGGACAGGTCGTCACACTTATCTCTTCCTCCTTCCAAAAGGAGGGATACCGAGGCTGATACCACCTCCTCCTAGACACCCGGCATGTATTCCACTGTGCAGTTCTAAAACCCCACAGCTTTTAACAGGACTTTGGATTTTCCTAGTTCTGGCAATAAACGTTGCAGGACGAGGAGGAGGACGAGGGAACCGCGCTTGTTAACGGCACTGTTAATCCCGATTGCATTCTCTCCAAGTCTCGTCTACACCCTGCCGAGCACCAGGATGGAAGTACTGATTAGACTCACCAGCCGGGTGGGTGTACACTCGCTTCTTCGCTGATTAGAATTCTCAAGATATTCCCGAACAGTAGTTACGTTTGGATTCGGAGTCAATCTTCAAGCTGCTCTGCATTTTGATCATCCGGGTTCCTCTTCCTCTTGTATCGCCACTCCCCGAAGATCATTCGGGGACTGGGTCAAGACAGAAGTCGGTCCTTCCGCGTTATTCTATTCCCCTTTGATCTTTGATCAGAAGGATCTCCCGAGGTCCTGGTAACGCGTGGACGTCGAGATCTGGTCCGGTGTTCATCAGCACGTTCGATTTTAGTACTCGAACTATAACTTTTGTATGAAAGTGGATTTGCAAGTTTAAATCCACTTTTATATCGGCGTGGGAGGTTGAGGAAAAATTTTTGCTCTCCTCGAATAGTCGTTAAAGGTTACGACCGATTTCCGCTAGTCGAGTGTACACCAGCTTTGCGGAAAAGGGATTACCAGCCATTTGGAAGCTCTTCGAAATCCTCGAAAAAGTCGCCAAGGGTCGGAATTCGCACAGTTTTCGAAAAGGGTCTGAATAACAGATTCGAAAAACTTTCGAACGAAGAACACCGGAGGATCAAAATCCCGAACGCTAAAGATCCGGAAGGCCTAACCTCCAAAACTTAAAATTCCCACATGTCTTCGTTCAGAGCTTAATAACTCGGGCTGTGTCGATCGTATCGAAACGAATAAGGGGTCAAATTAATCGTCTCGTGATGAACCTTTTGGAAAATCAAGTTTCAAAATCCTGTCAATAGTTTACGACGCCGTGAAGTTATCGATCATCGATCGAAGTAGATAAAATGGGTCCAGATCGCAACGAACTAATTTTCGGAATTTCGGACTCTCGGAGTTTAGAAATTTTCCAAACTTGAACGATTCTTAATCAGACAGCGTCGTAGCAGCATTTCAGAGGTTTTAGTGTCTGGGAATTAGGTCCGAGCGTATTTTGAAATCAGATATCAAGTGGGATGGGAGCCTGGCTCTGGCTGACCCCAAAGGTAGCAATAATTATCGAACGCATTGAGCGTCCAGAATTTCTTCGGCTTCGTGACGCACTGTCACTCGACCAAACGGAGCCAACCCTCTCACGATCGGTTGCCCTTGAAGGGGCGACACGGATACCAACGAAATGTCGCTCCAGATTTCTTTCGCGTTTCAATTTTCAATTCCGGGAATATTTAACCGAACCGAAGAATTAGGCATTGATTCCGGAGACTCTATAAGAGTGGGATCAGCCCGCTGCACATCGACTCGAACGGCGTTATCTCTAAGGGTCGCAGAAAGGCTGAAGAAAATCTGGTGATTCGAACCCACGGATATATGTACACGTATCCGTCCATGGGGTGGATACGCGCATATTTATACGGGGATAGACCGGAGCGAGAGCTGAAGAGTTTCGGTTTAAAAGTTCTGGCGATATATCACCGCAGTCCAGTGGTCAGCCTTCAGCACAGATAGCCACGCCACGCGAGTAGTACGGAGTGCATATCTGGCCCAGTGTATACGCGTGTCTATGGGGTATACCTCTACCTATCCTACGTGTCCCTATAAAATACGTCCGAGCCATTAATCCCGAATAGAAACAAAATATTCAACTCGGACAAAACGACCGCAGCTACGGCCAGCTCCGCGTTACGTATCTACTCCTGGACTGCTGCCCTTAATATGAATATAAAAGCAATTCTATTCTCCTATTATTTATCGCGCTATGTATATACCGAAACGTAACCCTCTATGCCCCATCCCAACTCATCCCGTACCATCACCCTGCAGGATTCTCTCACATCGGAGAGAGAGCTGGACTCTGGTACTGGACACGAATGCATTAAATCGACCTAGTAGATTCCGGGCAGGAATACCACGTCGTTCTTTTGAATTCTATGGTTTTCTTTCAATTTTTTTTTTTTTTTTAAATTCGTTTTGGAAGAGGAGGAAAGCTTCGGATTGGAAAAATCCCAAGGGTCGAAATTCCGGATCTTAATATCGCAAGGACACACAGTTTTCGGAAAGGGTCTGAATAACAGATTCGAAAAACTTTCGAACGAAGAACACCGGAGGATCAAAATCCCGAACGCTAAAGATCCGGAAGGCCTAACCTCCAAAACTTGAAATTCCCACATGTCTTCGTTCAGAGCTTAATAACTCGGGCTGTATCGATCGTATCGAAACGAATAAGGGGTCAAATTAATCGTCTCGAGATGAACTTTTTGGAAAATCAAGTTTCAAAATCCTGTCAATCGTTGCCCCATCTATGCTCCCCTCTATTCCCCATCCCAACTCATCCCGGACCATCACCTGAATTCTACGGTTTTCTTTCAATTTTTTTTTGTAAATTCGTTTTGAAATAGGAGGAAAGCTACGGATTTCATAAGATCTTCGAAGTTCCTTCAAGATTTCCATGAATCTGTCGGAAAATCGAAACGGAGTGCTCGGAGATGGTGGGAAAAGATCTTCGCGAAGATCGAAGGAATCTCGGAGATCCGATGAGACACGAGGTTCTTCGCCGTCGAAAAAAAAAAGGAACCGTTCCCCCATAGCGAAACTATTAGTCGAGTCTGGGGGTTCCCTCGGTAGTCGAAAGGGTCCGTTTGACTAAAAATCGGCGAACCGCTTTGAAGCTGTGGAAAGCGTGTGCGAAGACGAGGGAGAAAAAAATTGTCGAAAAATGTGGAAAAAGGTTCGATTTTATATATCCGGAACCTATTTTCGAGGGTTGTAGCTGTAATACGGTAGTACAACATCGGTACTGGATTCCCTTTCAGCCCCGTGACCATTACGCTTCGCCTCAGGGTATCGGGGGATGGGGGATGGGGATCGGATCGGTTCGAGTTTGCCGGCAAGCGGTTTTCTCCGACGTCAAGTAACAACCCGGTATTTCAGCCCTTAGCCCCCCCCCCCCCCCCCCCCCTACCCCCACCCCAACACAGACACACCGTGCGATCTATGGGTTGTTCAGGAAGGGTCGATTGTTGACCGAAAAAGTCGCCAATTTAAATAGACCCCGGGCGAGAATGGGGTGGCTTTTGGGGGTAGGCGCGGGTACCTACCCGGTCGGTTATTCTTCTCCACGGGTCTCCTCTCTTTCCGGCGTATATTCGCCGGGCCATAAGAGGAAAAAGGAATACAAAAAGACAAAGAAAAAGGGAAACTACTCACCGAGTGACTTCGAACAAGCAATTATGTTGTTACTAGATGTTTACAGCGAGATTATTGTCGGTAGCATCTCACCCCCACCCCCCTCGGGGCTCGGGGATCTCTCTCAAGAACCGAGAGAGGTAGATGCGTTCGGGGAGGGTAGAAAAGGACGGGAATATACCCGTACACCCCCACACGTCGACGTTATCAATTTTATTCGCCCGTATCTACCCTTGCGAAATGAAAAAAAAAAAAAATTTAGGAGGGAAGACAGAATCGCCCAGAGCGTTTCTTTTGTAGAAAAAAAAAATAATAATCCCCAATTCTGAAGTATACGGTTTTACTATTATCGTTATCACAGGGCTAGTAGCCGAGAAACGAAAGGAGGGAAATATCCTTCGCCGGGCTGAGTATTTTTTTTTTTTAATTGGATATCTTCGATTGAAGATCGGGGAGAACGTATCTGGGTTGATTCTTGTTCCTATTTTCATTTTTCCTACCCCCGCCGATTAATTTTTATCCAGGATCCAAAGAATGGGGTAAAAGAACGCAAGCTATTTCGAGGGATTGATTTCCGCGCGATTATTCTGAGGGACGACGATTATGGTAAGCCATGGGAAATCTATTAGCATCCAAATCGTAAATTTTCGATGAAACGCACGAACGTGGGTCGCGAAGGCGGCGGCATCGCGTAATTGCGGTTTGAAGGGCGTACGTGTAATTGAATGTTGCGTAAATAAGTAAATAATAAAGAGACCCGAGAACGACGTGGCAAGGGCTGAGGTCGGCACCTCGATTAAGCCGCACGCGGACGTCGGCTTCTTCCTCTTCTTCTTCTTCTTTCCATTCTTATTTTTTATTATTTGCGCGGCTTTGAAGCTTTTCAAACCCACTGCCGAGGCGAATTATTTTTGCCGAGATTAATTTGCGGTTGCGTGGAGTGCACGCGCTCCGAACTGCTACCGTGGGCTGCTACTGTATCCGCACTTTCCTTCTTGGCCAGGATAACGAACTGAGAGCCATTCGCCTACGAATCGAATCGAACGTTGACAAACTTTTGCCCTGACGCCTCGGTTAGACATCGTATCGAAAATTGGTTCGAATAAAAGTTCTTCGTCTATTCAAAACGCATCTTTTATGTCCAACAAGCTTTCCCCCATCTCTATTTCCGCTCGAGTTAGAGCCTTATAAAGATTACACTGTTTATTATTTTCGATCCCACCATGCGAAATATCGATCCGATGAAAAACTGTTTCGAACAAAAGTTGTGCGTCTATCAAAAACGCAACTTTTGTATTCAATAAATTTTTCTGTGTCATTGATACGTCTCGAGTTATAGCGACTTGCGGAACAGTCCGTTTGTCCTCGTCGCTGATACCTCGCGAAACATGAAGCAAATGAAAAATAGTTTCAAACAAAAGTTGTGCGTCCATAAAAAACGCTTCTTTTGTATTCAATAAATTTTTCTGTGTCATTGATACGTCTCGAGGTATAGCGACTTGCGGAACAGTCCGTTTATCCTCGTCGCTGATACCTCGCGAAACATACAGCGAATGAAAAATAGTTTCAAACAAAAGTTGTGCGTCTATCAAAAACACATCTTTTATATTTAATAAATTTTTCTGTGTCATTGATGCGTCTCGAGTTATAGCGATTAGCGGAACAGTCCGTTTGTCTTCGTCGCTGATACCTCGCGGAGCATACATCGAATTAAAAATAGTTTCCAACAAAAGTTGCGGGTCTATTAAAGCCGCAACTTTTATGTTCAACAAATTTTTCTGTATCGCCCCCGTGGGCGGAGTTATACCGTCTTATATCTCGCCGCGCGTAGTGTACGTCACGGAGTAACACCTGTGGCGCGTGTGTGAAGGTGCGAATGTTCACCGAGGCGATTATTATAATCGAGATTTCACGCGTAGCTTCTGTAGAGAGTCCCCCACGCCGGGTGGTCGTTTTTGAATATTTTATTTTATATTATTTTCCCGGTTTTTATTTTATTCTATTTTCTCTGTTTCCTCGGTTCTTGTATCGCAGCAGCCGGTAGCTACCGCGGAGAAATAATTACGCTGAAAGCAAAACGTACACCTCTACCTACCCGACTACCTACTTCGCAGTATTCGAATCGCAATTGCGGCGTAAAACTGCCACCCCCACCTTCCTCGACGAATGCACGCCGTCTCTCGCTCCTCAAGCCTTCAGCCTTCGGTCTCCAGCCTCCAGCCTCCCAGACTTCACACTACAACGGAACGAATTTCGGAGACTCGGTGAAGGCGAATGCCACGACGCCTTTATGCCTTTATGTCGCGCCGTCGAAAGGCGAAGAGAGAAAATTTTCCTCGGGAAGATATACGGGCGTATAATTTGTATTATATCGCGAATTCCGCATGCGAGTTCCGATTCCGCCGCCGATTTTTTTCCACGTTCGTTAAATCGCGACGAGCGTTGGGTATTTTTTCAAAATTTTTTATCCCTCATGGTTTTCCCGCTACGAATTTTCGAAAATCGAATCTCGTTTCGATCGTGGAACGACGACACCTCATTGCGACTCCTCCTTTCTTCGGTCGGTTAAGGAACTCTTTCCGCGACAGTATAGGGCGGACGAGGTGAAGTACTGGACCGTTTTATAGGCACGGAGATACTCGCTTTGAGTATGCGCAGAATCCGTAGCTATATAACTGCACAGAGATGGGTTATGCGGTCGCCGCTTCTTGACTCTTCGAGGAATGCCTGCGATAAAAATTTTTCGTTAGTTACGACTCTTCGGCCGCTCATGTATGTTACATTATTATAGGCTGCGGTCGAACTGCTGCGACGACGAGGGTGTAGTACCGCTCGATCTTTGAACCCGCGACCTTACAAGGCGGCTATATAATTCTCGAAAAGAGACGGATTCCCATTCAGAAAACTATTTGCCCCTGTTTCATTTCGCCACAAATTCGCATAGGCTCCCCCGTTTCAATTCCTCAACGTCTAAACAACAGGAAGTAGAAAAATGTTAATCGTACCACAGGGAGAGACACTTTTGAGGGTTGCGCGCGGATTTCCTCCCCGCTTGCACGCGCGCGCGCGGACCCTTGTTCGAGGCGTTTTTCTCGGCTTGACAAAAAGCGAAAACCGCGAAGATTGATGTCTCGGTCATCTCGCCGTTTTGCCACGTCACCTAGACCCGGAAGCTACGTCTCCCAGCCCCGTAGGACCGGCACCTCGCGCTGCCTCGTTTCCCACTTTTCGCACGCGCGGACGTAGCGAGGCCAAACCGCTTTTAAATCGCGTCAAAATACCCCCAGCGGTAAAAAGGCCTTCGTCCTCGTTAAAAATTCTTCGATTATCATACCGCGCCGATTCGTCATGGTTTTTTGTGCCGTTTAGTCGAAACGGGGGTCGTACTCCACGTGGAAATTCTTCTCGGCTCGGTATTCTGAATCAGAGACGCCCGCTCCTTCTTTACCGACTCTAAGTCGGACTTGACAGATGTCCGGCTTTAATACATCCCCGATATTTATGGGACTGTGATTGGTAGCGTCGACCTCGTGCCCCGTAGGTCAATTATTTACCATTCAAATATCCACGGACGTAGTTTCAAATTATTACACTGAATAGAAGCTGTCCGACTAACCGATCCATCCGTAATGGGTCAATTCTATAACCATATAAATTCATAGCCTCGGGTACCCACGCTGCACCGTGTCATGGTCATTCTTTTTCTAGTCACCTTTATACTCCGAGCACAAAGACGCGGGGCGAGTCTATTCCGAGAGTTATAGACACTCACGGCACGGCGTGGGGTCACCTAGAGTCATCGTAATATCTTTAAAACCTTTTCAACGATTTTCAAATACTCCAGAATATAGAGAAGGGACGTTTCCTGATCACGCAGGAGCTAGAAAAACTCCCAGAATCTCATTTTTTTCCAATTTCGAAAGTTCTCCATAGATATAGTCGCTCAAAGTCGCGAGGTGGACGGCGAATCGATCTAGGCGGACATATTGTTTACTTTATAACCTCGACTCAAAGCTCTGAGCTATTTCTAACTATTTGCGGTTTTTTGAATACTCGAAAACACAGAGTGAGGACATTTTCCGGTCCTGCAGACACTAGGGAAGCTCCCAAAGTCTAATTTCTTCCCAACTTCGAAAGTTCTCCATAGATATCGTTGCTCAAAGTCGCGAGGTGGACGGCGAATCGATCTAGGCGGACATATTGTTTACTTTATAACCTCGACTCAAAGCTCTGAGCTATTTCTAACTATTTGCGGTTTTTTGAATACTCGAAAACACAGAGTGAGGACATTTTCCGGTCCTGCAGACACTAGGAAAGATCCCAGAGTCTAATTTCTTCCCAATTTCGGAAGTTCTCGATAGATATCGCGGTTCAAAGTCGCGAGGTGGACGGTGAATCGAACCAGGCAGCCATATTGGACCCAAACATTCGCCGCGACGGATTAGATCTTTATTTTCCGCCCATGAAACAGAGGCTTTGAGTTATTCCATCGATTTAGTTTTCGGTTTGTTTATTTATCTCGCTTCATATATATATTTTTTTTTCCACTCTATCCAGAAATATTTCATTCAGAATTTCGGCGGATTACGACGTCGCATTTAATAAACGACATCTGTCACGCGGTGAACGGCTGCAGCAGCCTCGGATTTTATAAGCTTTCGTTTATGCCTCGCACTAGCCGCGCGAATGAACGAACGAATGAACGCACGTGCGTAATAGAGCCTCTCTTCACCCCGTGCTTCGCCTGGCCACGTATCTCTTCACCTCGCTCATCGTTCATTTTTCTACTAATTGAATCGCACGCCGTTTGCATGAAAACTCCACTCCGTGAAGTCCGATTGATATTTTAACTGCTCTCATCAATTTCAACTTTCCACATTTTCATCGTTCTCGTTTATCGCGTTTTTTTTATTTTTATTTCGCTTTCGAATTCGCGACAGTATTCTTCGTTCAAAAATGACACTCGATCCTGTCCTCACAGTCCTGACCAAGATATCAAGCCTAATTCGAGAAAGTAGATAAAAAAAGAAGAAGTAGCGAATAGAACCTCTCCAAGTGATGGATGATACTCTTCGCGCCAAGAAAACAAAGACTTCTTCCTAACGAAGGCAGCAGCTCTTTTCTTTTCATCACAAGTTTCTTTATTCTTTACTGCAGAGTTCTTTTTCCATCAAGTCCATCGAGGATTTCTCTTCAGAGAGAGATAAGGGAGAGAAAGATGGACCCTTGAATAAAATCCGTGATCCTCAATCCCGAATGTTGGATCTTGAATTTTCATTTACACTCTGCTGCTGCTGGTGCTGGTGCTGGTGCTAGACATTATTCGTAAAAGAGCTGAGAAGAGAAGAGAAGAGAAGATGAGGATCCAGCAGCACAATAAAAACTCCCAATTTATACCGTAATTCTCACCTCTGTGATGCGCACTTGACGGGTGCCACGAACCTCTCAAATTCAGGCTGTCATCTGCCACCCCAATACTTTAATTTAATAACACCGAACCGTAGTGGGTAGAACTGGGTTTACCCGACTCCTGAACCGAACACCTCTTCAATAATAAAATGTAGACAGCTATGGCCCACACTTAGCGATACACAAGTACCAGGGGCTGGAATCCCCGAAGTGAAATCTCCCTTTTCCCTCTTCATCCTCATTTATTCATTCGAACAATTTTCACATTTTTCAGAATTAGAGAATCGACCTTTCGGACACCCCGTATGCATACCTGTAGTAGGGGTAGATGCTGTCATTAAATCGCGAGGGTGTCTCTTTGGATAGAAGATTTTAATTACGTTCGTGTCTTGCAATAAGGAACTAAAGTAATTAAGCAACCTCTCGACTTGTACCGGTGATACTGCGAGCCACCGTGTGGCATACTCTCGACCCATTTTGAACCCTACCCGCTCAATCGGGTCAACATTCCTTTTCCCCTGTACTATTCGCTCATTATTTTTACTCCGGATATCGATTTTCGACTGTGAAACAGGACAAGATACACCAGACTGCGTATAGTCGTCAAATTCCATGTCAAATCCAGCAGAAACTTTCAAACGGTGTTTTTTCCCGTCCCCTAGGAGCCGAAAGTCGAAATAGAGGAATCCGAGAGGTTATGCTGCGCGGTGTCGTCCGCGCATGCGCCTGCGCAGGTGTAGATGGCGTTCTTTCGTCTTCTGACCAATCGGAGCGCGATATTTTAGCCTAGAGTCTTTAAAATTTGATAAACTGCTGGATTTGAAACGACGAGTTTACTTTTCTTGATAAAAACGTCGGGCACAAGCGTCGAAGACCTTCCGGGCGACGTTATTTGGCCACAAGGCCCCGAGGCGAGGTTGATGATTGCCTCGAATGGCTCGGGTCATAAGGAAGTGTCTTATTCCGTTCGATCTCGGCGCTCGATGCATGTGTGTTCACATTACACGGTTGACACTCTGATCCATCCCATGAGAAGCGCATCATGAGCTTCACGCTAGCTTTACATACGTTTGAACCCTACAATGGTCAGGTTAAACGATACCTCACCGAACAAACCGTTCACGAGTTACCTCCGCGACTAGCTTCAGAACGACCCCCGAGTTCAGGATAAGGCGATAAATCACTGTAATGTTATTGCACCTCATAGAAATCATTTAAACACCATTCCTCTCCCTCTCGCGCCTCAAATTCCAAACGAGGAACAAGTCACTCTTTGTTTATCAAACGTCGAGCCATTGCTGCACATCGGAGTCCACGGACTCCGTGGATCGTGAAAAATCGATCGGAATTGGACACTCTGTCAAGGATGAGGGACATTGTTCGGTACATCATCCTGGTGACCAAATCGACTGGCTCCGGCATCTCATTGATTCTCGTGGGTTCAAATGGTCCGAGTTAACATACTATGATCGATTTAACTCGCACAGACGTGCATGGAAGGAGTTCCATATATCAAACGTACCCGGAGCCAGGAAGGAATAGGAGTCTTCAGGGTAATGTTGTGCAACTCTTATTCACCGACGCGCGCACACATCCCCGTGAGTTTCGGAGCTACTGCAACATTACCATCGCACGTTGTAAATTCCTGAGAAGTAGCTCGACCCAGCTCTGACGAATGGGCTCCGATCCATCAGTGGAGTCAATGTACATTCATGGATAGGTGGATGTCTGTGATAATGCTCACGTGTGTATGAATTATCTCCGTGCAGTGTACGCTGTACTATAAACGCTGTAAGCCCGAGCGAAGAAGAGGGAATTGGGAAGAGAAAAGAGAAAAGAGGAAAGAGGGAAGAGGAAGAGGGAGGTGCTTAAAAGGTCGGAATCCACCCGCGCGCACGCGGTCTAGAGCGATGAGTCAACCTGCAGAACCGAGTGGCTATACGTATGCACGTACGTACGTAGGTACCTACATGCGAGAGAGCCGAGAAATGAGAATGGGAATCGGGTCACCGACGCCACTACAAGGCACCACCCTGGCGATACATTGATACAGGGTGGTGAACCCGACTCGTATTTCTCGGCGTGTGTGTGCGCACGGGTCTGGTTGTGTGCTTCTGTGTTGGCGTCTATTCGTGTTTAGCCTTTGTTCGATATTCCGTGCTGTGTGCTCCACGCTCAATTGTGCAGCGGGTGATTTTACACCGAATGACAAGCGAAGAGAGACAAGAGAGTCAGGGGCGAAGCTGAATCGGGGTGATTCCCGCTTTCCTCTTCTTCGTCGTCTTCTTCGTTTCTTCCATCTTTTTCATCCTCCTCGCTTTGGATGTAAGGAAGTGGAGTACGGGGGGGGATTATCGCCTGGACTGATGTTGGGTCACGTACCTCACCCACTACGAAACACGAATCTCGTTCAGGACCGGCATGACGCTCCTGGACCTCTGGCGATGGCTTCCACATTTTTTAACACATCGGTTAGGTTCAGGGTCACGTTTCGAAAGCCACTCCTGGCGAAGATATGACTAGCGAAGAGGAGCTTGGGGAAATCCTGGTACGGTGCACTTCCATCTCCAATGGACACGAATGGTCCATGGAATGTGAAAACTTGACGATACGGAAGTAGAAAAATGCCGGAAAAAAAAAACGGGGGAAAAATTGGGGCACCGAGTGCAGCAGTAAACCGAAACTAGTTACACGAGAGCGCGGTAGTTCCCGCGCGTCATCTACCCGCCAAGTATGTAGCTTCAATTCGGGAGGAACGTGTATTCCTGCAATACACCGGTCCAGCGGAGCCAGAGATTAGAGATTTTATTTCTACCCATTTTCCAGCCAACCAATCGTCGCCCTGCCGCCCTGAAAAGTTAAAGAGTCAAAAGAGTTACATTTTTCATTCAAAAAACGACAAAAAATTGATTATTCCGTATTATTATCGTCTTAGTCAGATCAGCTGCGTAGGGACGATTCACACAGTATGCGGAGACCCATGCGCGTCATCAGAACTTTATATGTTCTGTAAATGTGGTAATTAACATATGCGAGGCACACGACTCGATCGGATAAGGAAACTCATCAACGTGGGAAATCCACTGTTTCCACTCCCCGGGGTAGTAGACGTTCATTATTTCACCGACTGTTCGGGAATCCATTTTGTCCACTTCAATCGGTAACTTCGTGACGTCGTGAATAATTTGCAGAATCTCGAAACTTCATTTTACGAAAAGTTCATCTCAAGACGATTAATTTGACTCCTTATTCGTTTCGATACGATCGATACAGCCCGAGTTATTAAACGCCGAATCAAGATATGCGTGAAATTCAAGTTTTCGAGGTTAGGCCTTCGTTTGGTTTCCCAAATCGGCTATGTAGACTCCCGGGGCAATACCCTTTCCAAAAACTCGTAATATTGAAATTCGGGATTTTCACCCGAGATTCTAATCAGCAAAAATCGAGTTCCTATCCGCCGGTTGAGTACAGATTGCTGAGAGTGGATATATCCTTAGTTCTGATCATCCGTGAAGGGTATGTATCCGCTCGGGTGTCGTATAAGAAAAGAGCCTTTATTTCGGTTGTATAAATGTATCCGTGTGTGTGTATGTCTACTAGAAATAGTACAAACTGTACATAAAACCCACACACACACACACATGTGTAGTAGAATTTAGGATAAGCGATCGCTCAGTCTGCAGTCACACTAGGCGACTTTTATATCTTCCAATCACTCCTCAGCTGGTGTTCTTCGGTATAGCTTCTTCAATACAGCCTTATTATTTCCCCTAGTAGCTTTTGACGAACCAAAGTTCTTTTTTTTTATTTTTTGTTTTCTCAATTTTTCACGGTTTTTCATTAAATTTCTTTCTTTCTCACGAAAATCCCCACTTCGCGTTTCATTTAATATAGAAAACACATCGTCTCCACCCTCGGTTCGATCTTTCACGATTTTAGTATCGGATCAGCCGGTGGCCCGATCTTCCCCTACCCGAAAAATGGGAAGGTAATCAAACGACACGGAATGAATAAAAATGAGAGAATCTATAGAATCGATCGTCATTCTGATACCTGCGATTTGGACAACTCCCGAAACCACCAATCGGCGCGCAGGAATCGCTGTTGTCCAGAGTACCGATTGGCTCCTTCCGAGAGTTGTCCAAATCGCAGGTAGCGGAATCAACCTCGTTGGTCGTACCTACTCTGGCTCGTTTTTTGCCAACGTTTCGCCCTTTTTTCTCTGGTTTTTGGGTATTAGCCGGTTGAATAAAGGGTAAAAAATAGTGAGCGATATCCGCGAGATAGGGCTGGGATTCCCCGTTGAACGCTGAACGCGTAACAAGCCACGAATGGTTGATGGCTCCGCCAGGCCCGTATCTAGATGTATCCATGTGTATAGGCATAGATTTTTTAACCTTTTATTGTCCGACTCTATCGGACCGGTAAAATGAGCCCGGTAATGTTACGCCACGGCATTGCATTGATAGATTCGACGCGATATCCTTATTCGAAATGGTCGGATTATTCGATGCATAAATATACACTTTGCGGCGTATATCGATGTTCGCACACAACCCTGAACCCACCGCCCGACTGCCGCTATTGCATACTACTGTTCATCGCTAAGCCCAGACCCTCCCTCCAGCCACCCTAGTTTTCCGTCACAAATGCGGTAATTCTGACCTGACGACGATCGCCGCGGACAAAAAATTCGGCCATCGATGTCGGCTCTCGTTGGTCTCTTTCTGGCCGAGATCGAGAAATGAGTTTTAGGAAGCTTAGCCGATCCTTACGATCCCGGGCCTCCGGTATACTGAGGAAACGAGTCGAGGGAGGGATGACGTGCGGAGCACGCTGCCTTCGAAAAGAGACTATATCTCGGTAACCGTTCGCGATATCGAATCGAAAGTGAATACCAAAAGTGAAGTTTGTTAAATTCTCTGTAAAAAAGGTGGGATCCATTTATCCCGTATCTCTATTGGTTTCGCTGTATTTTGAGACCGAATATTTAGAGAAAAAAGGGAAATTTTATGACGGTCTGATTAGCAACACATTCCGCGTTGAAATACAGCGAAACCGATCGAGATACAGAAAAAAAGTATTCCAAATTTTTCAAAGAGAATTCAAAACAATTCATTTTCGATTATCACCTTCAACTCGATATCATCAATATTCTCCGGTATACTGAGGAAACGAGTCGAGGGAGGGATGACGTGCGGAGCACGCTGCCTTCGAAAAGAGACTATATCTCGGTAACCGTTAGCGATATCGAATCGAAGGTGAATACCAAAAGTGAAGTTTGTTAAATTCTCTGTAAAAAAGGCAGGATACATTTATCCCGTATCTCTATTGGTTTCGCTGTATTTTGAGACCGAATATTCAGAAATAAAAAGGGAAATTTTATGAGGGTCTGATTAGCAACACATTCCGCGTTGAATTACAGCGAAACCGATTGAGATACAGAAAAAAACTATTTTACATTTTTCAAAGAGAATTCAATAAGCTTTATTTTTGATAATCACCTCCAACTCGATACTGTCAATATTCTCCGAGATATCGGGTAAAAACTGTTTTCGAACATTTTTTCCACAAAAGTTCGACGGAGATCTACACCCTCGACATCAGGTGCCGAAAAGTTGGAATCGATTTTTTATACTTCTGGGTTATTCGAGGCTACAAAAGAATCTTTTTTTTCCATGGTAGGATATTACAGGTACCCCATTAAATCCAGATTTTTACCTAATACCTAAATTGTACGTCTACCTTATATCATACCTTTCATCGTAGTCAATTATAACACGGAACAAACCGTACGTTATATATACGATGTATAGGTAATTTTGTCACGCTTGGCATTACGACGTGATATAGTAATTGATAGCTATTGTTGACCATGATCCACCCCTACGTATAGCGAGCAATTTTTTTTTCTGTTTTTTTTTTCTCTTCATTTGGGGTAAAAAGTACAGTTCCGGTGATTATATTTCTAAAAATATGGGAACCCCCGTTCTCCGTATTTTTTTTCTTTTTTTGTGGAATTTTTTTCTATTATCCAGCTCTTGATGTACGCGAGCTATTATAGCGTTCCTCTCTCCTCTCTCTTATCCTGTGCTTCTATTTTTTTTTACACTTCTATTTTTTTCAAGTACAACGGGGGCTGGATACACCTACGCGTGTATACCTATATGTACCACGTATGCCCACCCTATCCGAATTCTGTCGAGCACGTGCTTTTACCTAATTTCCATAATAGAACCCCCCCGGTGAGGAGGAAGAAGAAAAAAAATAATGGAAATAAAAAACAAAAAAACGAGGAAGTGATCAGCGCCGAAATTGGGAAACACGTCGGATTAATTAACCGTTTCCATATAAATTTTCGAAAAATTGTGAGAGACACCATGAAAATAAGCGATTCGCAATTATACCAATTTTTTTTATCCCATTTTTTCGCCTCCTCCCCCTACATCAGTTTATCGCTCGTCGATATTTGCGAAAATCGAAAAAAAAATATGCAAAAAGAAAAAGAGAAAGAGAAGAGGAACTAAAATTGCAAAAAAAAAAAAAAAAGCTCGTATATTTGTATATACGTGGATTTATGGCCAGGGTGTATACGTGTGGAACTGTAGGGGTCGCGATGCCCGATCTAGATTCTACAATCTAGATTCCAGTCCGGAAGAGGAGAGCGAAAGCGAAGGAAGACCGGAGCTGTAGGTTCGGGGCAGTAAAAGGAGATAATTAAATTATAGAAATGAATAAAAAAAAATTTATATATATGTACATAAAAAGAAAAATGAAAATGGAGAGGCGCTACGGCTTGACGCCCGAAAAACCGTCGGGGGTAAACGGATGAGGCTAGGCGGGTAGAAATAGACGTTTTCCCGAATAGATCGTAAAAACAACTCGCCCGACAAATCTGTATAATGTTTCGTGATTTTTATCGCCTCAAATATGATACCGGACCCCGAAACCCCATAAAGACAACGCCTTTTATACGCCCGAATCACGTCAAGTCAGAAAACAAAAAAGAAATTTTTATTCCGTACGATAAATACGGTTGTAAAAAAAAAGCTCGCTATTTACGCCAATTATTCGTTACGCTATGATTATACCGGTACAACTCTCGTACACCTGAATCACCTGAATTCGTAACTCGGTGGTCTTATTCCTTGTCTAAAATCGAGACGATTTTGTCCCAGAAAAAATTTCGAGGGTCCAACCGTTATCGAATTAGAGCCCATCGAAGCTGACCAATAGCCGCGAGGCGACCGTTACTCGAATCCCCTCAGCGATTGGTGGAGACTTCGAACCGCTCCAGTTTGAAAACTATAAGAGCCACGAGGTTATGACTCGGATAAATTCTTTTCAGTTTTTGTCCAGGAATACGCCTACGGTATTACGGATTATCCAGCGTGGATAAATACCGATTTATTTACGTATAGATGGGAGTGGATCGGTTAGGTAGTTTGATTACTCCTTCCATCCGATTACTTTTTCATTCGTATACGTAACGTTGTATTCGTAACTCGGGGGTCTTATTCCTTGTCTAAAACCGAGACGATTTTGTCCCAGAAAAAATTTCGAGGGTCCAACCGTTATCGAATTAGAGCCCATCGAAGCTGACCAATAGCCGCGAGGCGACCGTTACTCGAATCCCCTCAGCGATTGGTGGAGACTTCGAACCGCTCCAGTTTGAAAACTATAAGAGCCACGAGGTTATGACTCGGATAAATTCTTTTCAGTTTTTGTCCAGGAATACGCCTACGGTATTACGGATTATCCAGCGTGGATAAAGACCGATTTATTTACGTACAGATGGGAGTGGATCGGTTAGGTAGTTTGATTACTCCTTCCATCCGATTACTTTTTTTTCTAATCTTTTTTTTTTCAATATACCACAACCCTTTTTAAATACTAACAATATCTCTTACGCACGATCGGATCGTAATAATTGGCGCTAGGGTTACGATCGCTACAGGACTCGCTCACCAGTCTAAAACGCTTTTAAGTCCTGACTTTAAATTCATTTCACACCAACGACCCAATCCCATTGTACTCACATCTGTTCACATATATCTTCTCCCTCTCCCTCTCTCTCTCCCTCTCTCTTTCGATGTACGCTTAGCGGTGAGTTAGCTTTGAAATATAAGGGATGCTAGGGGCCAAAACCGAAAGCCGAGTTCAATTTCATTATCGATGTAATTCTAAAGTGCCTGTCAAGGGGACAGACGACAGGTCGTGTTTTGACGCTTCCTTACATGACTGACTGACACGGCGTGAATCATTTCTCCCGTTTCCGCGATACATGTCTCTTATTCCTTTTTTTTTTCTTTCTTTTTTTATATCTCTTTTCATCATATCTTTTCTTTTTCTTCTTCTTTTTTTTCTTCGCTTTTGGGGGTCTTTATAATTAATCGAAGCGATTTTTTCCCCGCGGTGATCTTCGCCCGGATTCTTTTCAATACGGAAAAGCTTGTTATTTTCACACTCAGGAAGCTCCGTAACCGACAATATAAAGCGTCGAAGAAGAGATCCATCCGCCTCGACAAAAGCTACCCTCAAGGCTCGAGGAGCCTCGTCATATATAACAAGCGGGGATTTACGGGTGGTATTTTCTTCCTTTGAGGTAGGTATATAAGAAGGATCAAGGATGACACAAAAGTGACCATCGCTTGGTAACCGATTCCCTCTTTGACAGGTGATTCCTTTTTTTTCTTTTTTTCTCCTTTTCCCTATTTTGTTTTTTTTTTCTTTCAAGGCGAAAATTCTGGGGTGAGAAAACCTCGGTGTATCGATAACATAGAAATGATAGAAAAAAATGAAAAAAAAATAGAAAAAAATTTGCCAAAAGTTCTGCGCAAATAATCCCAGGGTCTAGATGCGAGTCTAGACAATATTTGTCTTTGCGTTATAAGGCGCAAGAAAATAATAAATTAGATTGGTAGGTACTAACGTTATAACGGGGTTATGAGCTGTGAGGTAGTTAAAGTTTTCAACTATCCAGTTCCTGTTCCAGAACCATTTGGCTTTCTGGCTATATTACTTGTTTCGTCCACTAAATTTCTTCCCCTCACCATATATATATACACTAGCTGCTTATATTCCGTTCCTTGTGGAAGTTGACAACGCGATGGATAATTTCCTCCCGCTGACAAATAAGTACAGAAACTAAAGATTTATCGAGTTTCTTCGAGTGGTGATGATATCCGCGGAGAAATTCGCGTATAAATTCTTCAAACCGATTCAAAAGGGTTTCGTCTACGATTAATCGCATTCTTTGTTAAAAATGGGGGAGATTTCATCTCGGCGAAAATCCCGAGGGTTCGATAGTTTTCGAATTAGAGCCGGTCGAAGTTTCGGCCAATAGCGTTATCGACCGTTACTTAAATCTCGACGGCGATTCGCGGAGGCTTGAAACGGCTCTAATTCGAAAACCGGGAGAGCTAGAAAATTGTTTCTCGAACAAAGTCGACGCGGTTTTTCACGGAGTATACGACCGCGACGAAAATAATACGGCAACACCTTTCCGAGAGGAGTAAAACCGGCGAATGAGAGACGGGAAAACGGCGGAGGGATCTGTCATTAGAGAGTATCAGGTTCTTTGATCTTGTCACGATTCTAGCTGACGTTCTATCCCCTCGTTTACGATGTCCAAGGATGAGGGAAGGACGAAGTCTGTCCGAAAGGTGGATTGTATTGATATTAGACGGTCTTGAGCACGCCTAGGTGTGCCCTCGGGTCTGACGACGAGGCGCCCGCATTCTTGAGAATAAGAAGCGAAGTAGTGGTAGAAGAGCATCGGTATAACCCGCGAAATTATTATAGGGGCTGAAGTGTCGTTAGCATAAAACTCGACAAAGAAATGAGGGGGATAAAGAGAGGAGATATTACTTGAGGCACGTACTTTCCCCTCCCTTTCGAAGGTCGAAGGTCTGAGTACAACCGGAGTAAAAATATTTTGAATTCTGAAAAAAAAACATCGATTTCGAAAACGGAACGTATGAGAGGGGGCGAAATCTCGGCCCCTAAGGGTTGCAGCCTTCAGATTAAACTACGGAATTGTGGACAATTAATCTCCCTGTCACCAGGAGTTAATTTATACGGTTATCTCCGAGGAGGAGAAGGGGAGGAGGGGCAGGAAAAGGACTCGTCACAACCACCTATCTCTATCTCCTATTCTCGAGGGATTCTTGATACTAGAAACCATTTCCCATTAACCAGCCTCATCCCTCGCCCGGTAAGCGAGGCTCTTAATCAACTCTTCAACGCGTTTCCTATCGCCAGAAACGTTTAATTACCCCGAAGCCTGGATTCGGGACAATGAAACGGATCCCGATTTCGGCAGGAGAGTAAAAATCAGAAAAGGGGTTCAGGGCCGTAAAACTGAAAGCCGGGTTTGTTCTTATTCCTGGGATTTCTTCGAGGATCCCTCTGCTCTCCGGGCTTTCGACTACATCTATGGGCCTTTCGTTTGATCGAAACAAGCCCATAAATTCGCTTTGGGATGGATATAGCAAGAATTAGCCATAAAATTCGCATCTAATTGTAAACAGAAGCCGTTTTACGACGCGCGCCGTAAATCCCTCGCGATTCTCCTCTCGCCTCGCTACCGCATCCACGTCGCTCGAGCTAGCGAGCGAGTGACTCGTAGCTTCTCGTTATTCCATTCCGTGTGATTAATTCCCGGACGGTGTAAAAATCGCATCGAATTTACCCAACTCGCGGTTATACAGGTGGCCTCAAAAGCAGAGGACCCAAAACTGCTTAGTCTTCCGCCACCCCAAGGGCGCCACTGTCGTTCTCGTCATGGGAGCATCCCGGAGGCCCATCAACTGAGACGATAAACTTTTTGATATCGGAGAAACACACGTAGGCTAACAAAATGAAGATATCAACCCCCGGGTCTAATATTTCTAATTGCTGTGGCCACCCTGAGGATACAGTCGCCTTTATTGTTTCATAAAGGGTTTATCGTCGCACGTGAGAAATTAGGCGAGGGTCCGAGATTGGATTCGAAAAATCAGAGGTATTCGCTCTTTTCGATAATTTTTGGAAATTTTTTTGCCCACGCTGCATGGACTCGGATCCTCGGCTGGCCTGGGGAAGTGTCGCTGTTACTTTTATCGGTTATAAACTCTGAAGAGTTTGCGGTGTACGCATTATGCCGACTCAGAGTAAATACGTTTATGTCTCGCATCTCCGGCTCCTCCACCGACGATCCTGAAAGGAAAACCTTATCAATCTAGGACCCACCACCTTACTCACACACTCGCGATATTTCATTTCATATTTTATGGTCCGCCTCTTTTTACGCCTCTTCTCCTTTCTTAATCCCGAACGAAGTTCTCGCTCCCTTACGCTCTTCTTGGTTCGTCGTTTTTTACCGTTTTTCAAAATTTTCTGCAGCGTAGGAAAAAAATCGCAGCGAATTTTCGTGGCAGCGATTTTGAAGCTTGAATCTTCCTCTTCGAAATCATATTTTTTTTATTCTTCTGCGATTTTTTTCGACCCAGTTATTCAATTTTCAGTAACGCCACGCGTGCGCAAGGTTAAGGAAGAGTGAGTACGGACCGCTTCTGCACGACGTTACTCAAACTTGAATAACTCGGCGAAAAAAGATGATAGAAGAATTTTCGAAGGAGTTTTTTAAAGAATAAGCTTCAAGCTTTAAGTTCGTGCTCGTAAAAATTTTCTATGATTTTTTCCCTGCGCCACAGACGAGTTCGAAAAACTGTCTTTTTCCGAACAGTTTTCAGCCATTCGTTCTAACCGGCACAGTTTGATAAAAACTAATCGCAGATGGATTTTGGAGGAATTTTCTCGAGGCTCAGGCTTCAGGCTCGAAATGGTTTTTTTATTTTTTCAAATCGTCAACTCTTCGCGGAGTTACACGGCTTCCAAAATCCAAGAGATTCTGAAAAACGAAGAAAAACGGACTATCGTATGAGATAGGTGTTCGTCACGTCGTTAAAAGACCTGCTGCAGATGAAAGGGAGCACTGAACTTGGGTATAGATCCAGCCTACGATCTGGTACAGAGTTGATATCGCAGTGTTACCTAGTGCAACAAGCAAGGCGCGGTTTTTGCGGTCACTGAAGCCATTTTATACCATTTTGTCGAGCCCGCTTTTACCTCTTTTTAGCTCTGGATGGAGGTTGCGATGTGGCGAAGGACCCTTCATCCTCTGGTTCATGATGATGCACTTGCGGCTTGCGAGTACACAGACACAAACGCGAGACATTGTGCACGGATCTCTTCCTCACGGTGTATTTCGCACATGATCTTTTCCTTTTTTCTTCTTCCTCATCTTCTCCATCATCTTGTTATTCTTCTTTCTCTTTCCCCCGATGCTAATGATGGCTCAGGGTCATTTCCTGATCTTGGCGCGTGCTGCCATCGCCACACAGACGTTTGCGTCCCCTTGTGCGTCTGGTTTCGAAGGAGAGAGAAGACCGCAATCTACCTTGCGGAAACTTGACACGAGTGTAGAAAAGATTCTTGTCACGGGGGAAGATCGAGATGGAAAAAATTCCTCGACGAAGAAGAAGCGGCGTAGATCCGCGATCTGCGGGTTCGAGGAAGCGCAAGCCGTTCTGTCATCTCCGAAAAATAAAAATCGTCTCGATTTCGTTTCTTTCGTAACGGTGTAAGCGGCGGGATGAAAATTTCTCCGACGTTTCGAAGAAATTTTCTTTCCAATATTCTCTACTTTCTTACGAAACGAAATGAAACAAAGAGAGAGAAAAAAAAATACTCGTCGTTTCCAGAAGTCGATTTCACCCGTAATCCATATACTTATTAATAAGAAAAAATTTCAGCTAGCTCGAGTTGGGAGACTTGACAGATCGTTCGAGCTTGCCAAATTTAAACGATCCGTTCTCTCCTAACGCGCGTCATTTGACGGCCGTGTATATGTACACGGGGGTAGGTATAGGGTTCGTTGGTTAGGCACCAAGATTTTCTCTCGAATGAATTACATCCGGTCGAATGGAAACAACGATCAGGAATTTTTTTTTTCCCCCGGGGTAAACTCCGGGGGTAAACTTCTTCAACGCCTCGTTTGAGCGACAAGAAAATTTCCCATTCAACTCTATTTTTCTTTTCTACTATTCCCTCCTTTATTCCCTCTTATTTTTCTACGATCTACTATATACCTACACTGACTGATCGAATAGGGGAGACAAGACTTATCGCTTGGATATGAAAAAAAATAAAGAATACTCCTACGCGATTCGTTCGTTTTCAAAATCAATTTTTTTTTTCCTTCCAAACAGGTTCAAAAGTTTCATTTAGTTATAAAGATACGCCTGTTAAAATTTGAGCTCTTAATATTAATATTAATAGGTGGTGCATCGCGAATTTCTATTTCCCATTTAAATAACATGGGAACATTTGTTTCTGCTTCTTCTGATTTTTATAACTAGCTAACGATGCGTCATAAAGAAAATCTACAAACATATTTTTGTAGAGAATTGAATGCTCTAGAAAAAAGGTCTTCTGCGCTTTTTTGATAAACTTATATTAGAAATTCATTTTTTGTCAGAAAGGTGGTTCTTTGAACTCGAATATCATTTGAATGGCTAAGTTTATCGAAAAAGTGTAAGAGACCTTTCTTATAGAGCATTAAGTTCCCTAAAAAAATGTGTTTTTAGATTTTTTTTATGACGCATCTTTAGCTAGTTATAAAAATCAGAAGAAGCAGAAACAAATTTTCCAGTGTTATTTAAATGGGAAATAGAAATTCGCGATGCGCCACCTCTTGATATTAATATTAAGAGCTCAAATTTTAACAGGCGTATTTTCATACCTGCATGAAACTTTTGAACCTGTTTGGAAGAAAAAAAAAAATTCGTTTTTTTTTAATCACCCTACTATACACGTATACGCCTATAAAGAATCGACGAATATCATACTGCGAGAATATCAAAGCTTCGGAGGAATAATTAACGATTACAAAGTATTTCGTACAGATGATGATTATCTGCGCAGTCTAGGCCGGATGGGCAGAGCTCGGCATCCCCTTAACTTCCGGTACTTTGATGTACTCGCCCGTACCTACTCTCTCTCTTTCCCTCTCTCTCTTTCTCTCTCTCTCTCTCTCTTGTTTTCAGCCCCATTGTACTCGCAACGGAGTAATGCCCAGCATATACATATATCCTTTATAAAGTATGCGATGATAAAGCTCGACGAGAAACTATAGTCGCTATAGGATTTAAAGAAGAAGAAGAAAAAGAGGAAACGAAAAATCTCCGCGAAGAGAGAAGAAGAAGACAATATCTATGGATGCTGCGACATTGTTCTCGTCTTCTTTTTTCCTCTTATTTCTAGCAAACTTCGTCTCTAGAATTTTTAGATCAAATCGCCGGCTCTCTTCGGGGAATTCTAGTGATTTTCTTCTTTTCCCCAGGAATTGGTACTCCACTGATTTTCATTTTTCCCCTAGATACGAAGAGTTTCGATTAGATCAGGTCAAGACCTTGATATTCTAGTGATTTTGTGTTCGTTTGTTTGTTCTACTGCCCCCATTTCGATCATTTTCTGATCTCATCTAAAACGTAAACTAACCAGCTGCCTAGCCCAAAAATTCAAAAATTCGGGAATTAGGATCTGGATGCTGCGAAATTTTTCTTGTCTTCTTTTTTTCCCTTATTTCCAGCAAAAATCGTCTCTAGAATTTTCAGATCAGATCGCCGGTTCTCTTCGAGGTATTCTAGTGATTTTCTTCTTTCCCTCAGGAATTGGTACTCTAGTGATTTTCATTTTTTCCCCTAGATACGAAGAGTTTGGATTAGATCAGATCAAGACCTCGATATACTAGTGATTTTTTGTCCGTTTCGATCATTTTCTGATCTCATCTAAAACGTAAACCAACCTGCTGCCTAGCCCAAAAATTCAAGAATTCGGAAATTAGGTTAAGTCCGGTATTCTAGTAACATTCGTTTTTCCCCCCAAATTGCAGCTACTAGAATCTAGGGGCAAAAAAAAATTACTAGAATTGGGATACAGCCAGATATCGCATAAGGTTCTAGAATTGGGATAAACGTATGTATACACTAGAGTTAATGACGCGAAAGCGTGTCATCATGAGCCCTAGATATATATATGTGTATATGTATGACGTACCCACCTATCATCCCGTAAAACCATATGTGTTTTGAAAGCAGGGTGTAGTTATAATAATCGCGGTGATGAAAATCAAAACGGTCTGTACCTGGGTATATTATATGCAGATATACACGTATAGAGAGGATCGTAAAATTTAATTATCAAACTTTATGATCATTCGAGGAGGCGTGTGAAGACAATGCGGAAGTATATATACATAGGTACGCATACGATTAAAGAGGGGATAAAGAACCCCCTGCCTCCTAGAAAGCAAAAAGACAGAAGAAAGTAGACGACTCGAATTTCCCGCCGAAACTTTGGTCTCGTCATTAACCTCTCTTTCCCTTATTTTCTCTCTATTTATCGATGAGAAATAACGAAGGGAAGAGGGATAAGGCAGGTTTTTACGATGTCAGGAAATTTTCATCGTCCTCTATAGTATATAGTAGCTGCCGCGCAATTCCTCTGCAAAGGACAAAGGGGAAAATGGGTAACAAAAAAAAATGTATTTAACGGTAAGGTTTAATGACGTCGATCCTGCAGGAGTAGAACCAGGGGGAGAGGGGGAAGGGGAGAGAAACTATATAGCGAAGTAATTCTCTGTGTGTTACTTCTTTACGCAATAAACCTCCTCTCCTGTATATATATATACATATATAAGCTACCGGCGTTTTATTGTCTGGATGATTCTCTAAACGTTCGTTGGTAACGGTTCGAACACATATATAGGTCCTATATACGTGTATCATCAATCCGGAGCGTCGTAGGCCCACGTTCGACGAATTTCCGGTTTATAAACGGCGACCAGCGCACTAAAGTTACCCCCACCCCCGTACCCAAACTGTTAACGATTAACGATTCATTTACGAACGCTTATGGGTCTCCGACTGTATTTCTACTCCGTACTCTACTTTACCACCGAACGATATAAACGCGACGATCCTAAACAAAACTTTGATTATACTTTCTTACCGTCCGGACAGCCTGCGATAAATCTTATCTTTCTTTCTCTCTCTCCCCCCTCTCTCTCTCTCACTCTTACGTTTTCGAGAAGGAAAAATTTTTTTAAAATTGTCTTAAAATTCTAAGAATTCGTAAGAAAGAGAAAGTCCCGATTTTATGGAAAATTGCCCGTTTTTTTTTTTTTTTTTTAATGTAAAATTTCCGTTTCTGGTCAGAATCAGGTGTCGTAGATCACAGCACAGCATGGCAAGGACTAAAACCGATGCTATCTGTCAGCCCACGTTTCACGAGCACACGAGTTTAATGTGCCTCGCTAACCACTCGGCAAAGAGAACAGAATAGCCAGAGATAGATAGCTAGATAGATACGTGTGCAATTTACTGAATGGCCGTCCTTTATATGGGGCATTTCGATGGAAATCGATGTACCGAGGGTCTGGACGCGTTTCTTTCTTCAAAATTTAACAAAATTTCGATCGATATTAACAAAAAACCGAATCTCATCGACGACTGAAACAATTTTTTTTTTCTCTTTCCCGAAGCAATGCCGATATCTTCGTGAATTTTGAAATGAAAATTTTTCCCGCGAAATGCCCCATACGTAAATTTTTCCTATTTACTTATATGCGCAACATTTATAGAATATAAGTACCGTACTATGTCGAATCTAAGTGCAGTCGTACGTATTATCTCTCCTCATACTTTGCAAATCGTTTTTTTTTTTTTTTCTTCCTCCTCTTTCCTTTTTCTTTTTTTTCTTTTTGCGATATATTCGTATAAGTCGTACCTGGATTTGCGCTTCGCGTTGCTATATGTGTCAGTCTCGGCTCACTCTCGATCAGGGCCTCGGAATTATACCGCATATTTTAGTAGTTAATGCGCTTATGGGTATATCTATATGCCTACAAGGAGGTCATACTCAGCTGCCACTTATTAGCAAATGCCAACCTCTCTTATCTTTCACTCACTCATCCCGCTCGATGATACATATACACATATAATGTACATTCGCGTCGTCACTTACGGCCTGCACTTGCGGACGAGAGGATTCGATCCCGTCTCGTTCCCTTTTTTGTTTTGAATTTAATTTTTTTTTGCGATATAGAAAAATTTCGTAAGGTCGAATTTCCCGATGAGAAATCTTAGGGCGATTCAGAGTTTGGAGAATAGAACGAGAGCTCCCCTCCTCTGAACTTTCGGAATGAAACAAGAAGGGAAAGAAGTTGGAAAAAAAGGAAGAAAGGAGGAGATCTATATTAACCTTTGTGCACGAGCTCATTAGGGCCCATGGCGTGCCATGTCAATTACTTAAACCAGTCGAAGAGTAATTATTCGAGAGAAGCGCGCCTCGCGTTTAGCTCGTTCCGTCGGATTTTTAAAAGGGATTTCTTATTTCCCGCCGTTCCGTTCCCGTTCCGTTATTTGGAACATGTGCTACCCGCCCGGGACTCCCCCTTCTCGTAGGTTACATTATGCGTCTTACCCTCAAATTGGGGAACCGTAAATAACTACGCGAGGAATTTCTGCTATTCGAGAATAGAGGAAATTCATTGCGCTGTAAATAAGAAATAGACAAACTTTAGAGACGGAATAGTTTCCATTCTCCATTCTGCAACGAAACGCAAATTGTTTCATAGAGTAGGTCGGATCTGCGATCGTTGAAAAAGGAACGAGGAACAGAACTGCGAACCAATTTCATTGATCGGAAATTGAAAGGAAAAGATCGCGTCTATTAACGCGTTCCATAATCCGTCGTTCCCTGTTTCTCGTTCGAATAATACAACGGTCTGTTCTGTTTCATGGTTCGGATATACTTTGTGACGAATAATATTGATTTATACAATAAGCAGTCAATTATGGAATAGCGAAGAGATACTCTGTTCATTATTTATTGACCAGTGGATAAAACGAGCCGACGAGGGTTATTCGTTGTACGAGGAACGTGGAAACGGAACGTCTTTCAAATCTCGTAACGGTTTACAATGAGACTATCGGTTCATTACGGGACTAAAATCGTATCTGATACGACTATCGCTGTTTATACAAACCGATAACGATTCTCTAAATTAAATTGTTCTAATTCACGCTGTAACACTGACCTCGCCGAGATTTGAGGTTATCTCTGACGGGCAAACAGAGCCTCGCGTTGTTGCCAGTCCGCGCATTGAATCGTTAAACTCTTTATACATAATAAATAACACCGTACACATATGCGACATGCACATATCTATACTGGAACGAAATGGCTCTTTCTCGTTCTCGCTTTTCTCTTCTTCCTTTGTAAAACGGTACGCTGTTCCGTTTGAAAAAAAAAAGTAGAACAAAGAAGGGAGGAGAAAAAAAAAAAAATTAGCTTTTTGAACCGCGAGCTACTCTACACGAGACACAAATACACATGTGATATGTGGTACATTATTAGCTCTGCGTTAGGGGTCGCCAACGTATACATATATATTACTGTTTTAACTTTCATGTGGATATGTGTATATATATATACATTCATATATACGGAACAAAACTACGTATAAAAGACCGCAGGTATTGTTTCCCTCATATCGCATGGGACTCTGCCTGCCAGTCCTCGCATATCCTTTATAACCGCAGATCAAAGCGAAGAGCAGCTACCACCGGCTACTGCGTGGGCCAAAAGTTTCCCGCGGAAAAATTTTTCGCCCATTTTCGCTACATTATATCGCCTTGGATACTTGAGGTGACACGAGGGCAAAATGGGGTGCCTAGAAAATGGTTGGAAAGAGTCTAACTCGAGTACCCCATTTTTTCAGAGGTCTATCCTAATTCTAGTTATTTGTTTATGAAAGACACGATATATGGGTAATAAAGATCTGCGAGTTATAGCCGCCATTGGCTCGTTGATGTAGAAGTACACGTCGTACTTTCATCTTTCATTTCTGTATCAAAATACGTGTAAGTATAGGTACGTGTAAAATACGAACGTGCGATACTGTATTATTACTAATCAAGAAGGCAGTGCAGCAGCAGCAGCAGCAGCAGTATCTCGGAGAGAGTATATCTTTTAAGATTATTAAAATGATCGTCAAAGGTTTCAAACCCGCAAAGGGTTAATCATCCCTCGGCTACTCAAAAAATACTCTCTCAGCTGACTTTCTCAGATATTCGAAACTTCCATAGCGTCCCTCCAGGTGGCGCCACCGGAATAGGACAAAATGAAGGAAGGAGAATAAGAAGAAGAAAAAACCGTTACGCTTTGCGTGTCGCGAAATCAATTCTTGAATTGCAGTCTGAACTAATATACCCACGTATATATGTATGTATATATACGTATATATCTATATGTACCAAGCTGGCGACCAAACAAAGTAATTTCTCATATCTCGTATTATGTTGGAGTGAGCGAAGTCACTCAAAGTTGATTAGTAGGTACTAACAATTTGGGCTTTATTTTCGAGTAGCTGCACCAGAGAGTCGCTTTATCGTTCCCGCGTATTTTAACCACTTCGAGAGAGGTTATGTCTGTGTGGTGGCTGCTTCAGGTAACACTGGCGCGGCGGAATGACGGGGTGGGGGCCGGAGCGGGCAGAGGGGAGGAGCGGGGGGCGATATAAGTGACGGAGAATAATCACGCTAATGATATCAAGGGGTCGTACTATAGGAGAGCAACGCGACTGCAGTTGGTATTAACAGGATAGGTGCAGACTGGTACGACATTCGTAACACGCGAACCTGACATCAGCCGAACAATGAATCCCTGAGACTTGAGGAACGGCTACTCTTGTATATACATGTATATACATATACATATACGTATACCTGATACTCGACACAATATTGTACGCCTATGTATTGCTATTTTATATTCTGCTGTGCACGTATAACCTCACTCTCTTATCGTGTATATTTTAGAGTGGAAAATCGCACCGTTGACGTAATTGCGGACAATTTGATTCTCCTTATGGACATGGACATAGGTACACGCATTAGGGATCAGTGTCGTTTCGGGGCAATATTAATCTTCTCTTCCACCTGAAAATCGTTGGGAATAATTCAGACGAGGAATCCTTGCGGGGAATAATAGTGACTCGACTAATTTTTGTTTTTTCAAACTGGTATTACTGAGCCGGGATTTACGATAGGAAATTTTTCAGGATGTCGTTTTGTTGGTAATTCAATTTTCCACAAAAAATGTCCCTAGAATTATTTTGCCAAAGTCAACAGCCTAGCCGCGATGAGCGTTTGAAGCTAACCACTTCCAACGGTTGTAACTGCTACACCGTTGAATTTACAGACTCGGTTCTAGGGACATTTTTTGTAGATAATTTGATACCCTGTAAAACCCCACTTTGCGCGATTGTGTAACATGGAATCCGAACGAGTAATACCAATTCAAAGAAAAAAAAATTCGCTTTTCCCGGTTTATTTGAATTGGAAAAACTTATGATTCATTGAGACACGCTGGCCTCTAGCGATTAATTGTTATCCTGTTATTTTCTGAGAGTGACGACGGTATATGTGCACACGGAGAGGCTACAATTAACGGTTTGAAGCTAACCACTTCCAACGCTAGTAACTTCTATACCGTTGAATTCACAGACTCGGTTCTAGGGACATTTTTTGTAGATAATTCGATACCCTGTAAAAGCCCACTTTGCGCGATTGTGTAACATGGAATCCGAACGAGTAATACCAATCCAAAAAAAAAAAGTTTCGCGTTTCCCGGATTATTTGAATTGGAAAAACTTATGATTCATTGAGACACGCTGGCCTCTAGCGATTAATTGTTATCCTGTTATTTTCTGAGAGTAACGACGGTATACGTGCACACGTGGGCACGGAGAGGCTGCAATTAACGCGAGTCGAGTCGCTTGATGACCCCCTGGCTATAGGGCTGTACGCATGGCATGTGTGTGTATATGTATATATGGCAGAGTTTTAGAGAGATAAATGAAGCCGATTTCTATCAAAAGCAGCTAACCTGATCCTCCTCTCGGAGGTGGTCAATGCGAGCGGGAATTGATGAAAACTGTAATTGCTTTCAATATAAATGACTACATGGTGGCGTTACATCGTAAATAAAGATTGAATCTGATCGGGTCCGACTCTAATTCGAAAACTGAACAATTTATCGCTCCGTTCGTTCTTCTCCTTTTTTTTTTTAATAAACTTTAAGTGAATACTGCAAAATCGAGAAATTTGTAAAAAAAAAAAAGAAACGGAAAGAAAGGAAAATTGAAAATGAAAAATGGAAACACGTGGGTCAGGCATTAGTCAAGTTGCCACGAAATGCCTGGCGTAGGTATAGATACGCACGTGTACAACGTATACCAGGGATTACGTGACTAATTTATAAGCATCCCAGGCGCTTAACAGTTTAACGCGATTATAAGTTCTCTCTTTATTCAATGACTGCATAGTCGTGGTGGTTGGCGCGCAGTAAAGCGTCGCGTTTCTAATCAGCCGTGACTGGCTTCGTCTAGTAGTTGGATGAAAAGCAAAAGTGAAAGCGAAGAATAGGAGAGGAGGAGAGCGACGAGGCATGGCGAGGCGAGGCGAGGCGAGAGGTGCCTTGTCAAAACTCGACACCCTAGGTGCAGCCCTGCCCTGCCCTCCCCCGATACTGGAAATCCCAAGGGGTGAAGAAAAATTTTCGCCGGGCTAAATCGTACTTGTCAAAACAATTTTGGTATAAATGTGCGACTACCGGCAACTCGAGATCTGTCTTCGTTTTTATTATCATTTTGCCGATGCAGACCTCGCATCTGTTCCCACTATCGCATTTCCTTTTTGCGATACTCCCTCGCTTTCAGCCCCCAAAACAACGTGCATTTAAATAATTCTAAAACCTTCGAAGTCCGAAGAATTTCCGGGATACACGCAATTGAATTCACGTCTCTGAGACGTCATTTTCGTTTCATTTTTTTTCTTCCAAACGGTACCTCACACTGATTTCTCCCTAGTTCGCACGATGCTCGAACATGTTGTCAACATCGACAATAAATTTTGACACCATACAGCGATTAGTTTCCACGGAAACATGTTCGAAGATCTGAAAATGTAGTTCCAAGCTTATCAAGTTTTTTAAACTCGTTTGTTGAAATTCTTTTTTTTTTAATTCTATCGGTAGTTCGTATCAATATTTTCGTAGTTTGCGAGACAGATATACCGTGACTTTCTGTGGATGCGGCACAACAGGGATACCAACCCAAGTGATTGATAGTCAAATCACTAGATTTATCCAGCTGCTTACTGCCTACTAGTCCACGCTAGTTTTGGGTTGTTATCCCTGCTGTGCCGCATCCACAGAAAGTCACGGTATATGTCGTAGAAACTAGTAAACAAACTCAACGTCGTGGAACAAGTGGTTCGAATGGAATCAAGTTCACTAGTTCCCAGTTTATCAAGTTTTTTAAACTTGTTCGTTGAACTTTGTTTTTTTTAATTCTATCGCTAGTTCGTATCAATATTTCCATAGTTTGCGAGACAGATATATATGTCGTACAAACTATTAAACAAACTCAACGTCGTGGAACAAGTGGTTCGAATGGAATCAAGTTCACTAGTTCCAAGTTTATCGTTTTTTAAACTTGCTTGTTGAACTTTGTTTTTGGTAATTCTATCGCTAGTTCGTAGCAATATTTTCGTAGTTTGCGAGACAGATATATATGTCGTACAAACTATTAAACAAACTCAACGTCGTGGAACAAGTGGTTCGAATGGAATCAAGTTCACTAGTTGCGAAAGCGTGGGAACTTTTGTGCAAATTTTCGAAATTTCTGAGCGAATGTTTCCTCAGCATGAACAATGAATAAATGACGGGATAAAGAGAATAGAGGATCCCTCTAAAAGTGGAGAAATGTAAACCGGATGAGTTGTTCGTAAATCGACTTACATTTAACGATACAGAACTTTGTAACTGGATATCGGATCGGTGGGTCGCCGTAGCTGTCGATAAAAGAAAAACTGGTAAACTGGTTTAAGTAAATTCAACCAAAAATTCTTCGCACCCCTGCCTCGTCATCGAGTTATTATTATTACAGCCTCCGGTAGTTCGTAGCGCGTAGCTGTCCGCCTACTAAATCCTATTTTCTAATACTTAACCAACTTCGGACGGTCCGCGATGTTTGCACACCGTGAAATTGAGTTAAGCGCGGATTTTCCCACCCCTGAAACACCCAGATTCGATTCTCGCGGCCCTACCGGCACCCCCGTCCGAAAAAAAATCTCCGAAAATTTGTCTATACGGTAAAAATAATAAGAGAGAGAGAAAATTGAATTCCGTATGCTGTCTAAGAATTTTCTTTTCGTCCTCTATCTTATTTTTACTTTTTTTTTTCTTTTCTAAAACGTTTTTGTCGAAAAAATTTAATCAGTTAACTCGAGAAGCCATAAATAACTGCGTTCGGACGGGAGGTCCACGTGTGCGGTCAGACAATGGATGACAAATTGGAGTTGGTGGTGCGTCTCTATACGTGGCAAAGAAAACAAACCTTGTCCGCGTTCACGTTCAGGGATGGATTGAGCCGATTCAATACCAGAAGGAAAATAACCAGTGCAGAGTAGCTATGGCTGCTCACAGTATCATCAATATAGTCCTTGGATAGGTAGGACATAATCCTCCGCCGAGAAGACAATGTCCGCTGGAAGAAAAATGATCTTTACGTTGCTGATGGCGGTGGCCGGAATCCCGAGGACGAGACGTGAAGTCGATTTCACATGGGGAAGGAAAAAGTTCTTGTGGAAAATATGGAGGAACCGAATTATAGCTACACCTTCGGGGTAATTTCTTTTCCCACCTGATTTCTGGCGTCTTGAAAAATGATCGGAAATCATGGCCTCTTGCGAAATCCGGACGAAAGTTTCGGCGAAAGATTCGGGGGCGAGCGAAATCGTAAATTTTTAATATCATGATTAAAGGCGGTAGAGCTCGAGCATAGCTGCACACTTTGTTATTTCAGTCTGGAGGACATTTCGCCTCTTTGGCTGTTCAGCTCCTCCACTGGAAGTCCTTTCAGCGCGATACTCGCGGCTACTGTATCTAATGCTTGCCTTTATTCCCTACAGCTCGAAAAATTTCGCTCTCTAAATTAGCCGATGCGTATGAATATTTCGCGACTTTTTCCAACGTTCGTACTCCTCTTGTATTCCATGTAAATCCGAATACCTGAAGTGTTTTTTTTTCAACCCTCTGTAACTCCGCGGGGAAAAATCGCGGAGGATTTTTTAGGGGACGGTTTCGAAGATCGAAGCCTTCTCTAGAAAAAGTGTTTCCTGAGATTTGTCTCTAAAAAATTTTTTCGCCGAGTTATTCGAGGAGGAAGATACCGGTGACGGATTTTCGTCTTGCGTTTTCGGCCTCTTGAGTGAATAAATAAATCCGGGGGCGGTGGAATATATCTGGGGTAGATAATCTGCGAAATATCGTAGCCGACGTGAAACTATAAAAATTTATTCCAATCGCCTCGGGTCGTTGGAGAGAAGAAGAAGAAGAAGAAGAAGAAAAGAACAGAGAGAAGATAAAAGAATGGCAAGAAAGGAAAAAGAAAAAATGAGTATATTCCTAAATAAAATTTTCTGGAGGGTGGCAGAATGGTGACACGCTCCAGTGCTGACCCTCTGACGTAGACGTTGGTCCACGGTCAAAACCTATCCCATAACCTCCGAGATTTTTATGTTGTTTTCAGATAGTTCCATACCGTCGTGAATATACACGGAATATATAAAGTTGACGGTTCTGTTCGGAATAACTATACCGAGATTCGTTATAACGGTCGAACGAATTGCTCCCGTTGTGTCCAAGCCCGTTTTTATATTCGATTTTCGAATCTAAAACGACTTATTATTCATGATATTCCCGGGGAGAACGAATTCCGAAGTCCGAGCGCAACTTGGGACCGTTTGGTTCCGAAACGGCCGCTAGGTGGCGGAGTTTCTCGCAGGCGCGGTACAACGAACGTTAAAAATGATGGGATATGATTCTCCGACGCCACCTCTCGCTCGATTTCGTTTCATTTTATACCCTTGACGACTGTATCATATTATGAAATCTGTAGAGGTACCAAAAAGCCGCGGGGACACGGCCTGACGCACTTGATACGATGAATATTTTAGCCCTGTTACTAAAACCCCCTCCGTGCGTACGTACCGCCATTCAATCTTTGCCAAAGCGATATTTCCGCCCGGTTTCAGCACACCGCTTTAAACCATGAAGATAAGATAAACGCCGTGACTAATTCAACGTTTGAATTGTCACACGTGTGAAGGGGAGTTATTTAGGTTTGAAAAATCCTGAAAAATATTCACCAACGTTTAAAAGAGCCTCGAAACCAAATTTTCGCTAAGTTTTGTCAAACGAGGTAGGAATGATCATTTTTTGAAAATTTGAAATCGCCGCCATTTTGAAACCGGATGTCGCACTGATCCGAAAAAATTCCTGGTCAATCTCCTCCTAGTAGTTAATTTTTCCTCCAAATTTCAATACAATCGATGTATTCGTTCGCCTGTAATAAATTATCAAAAATTCTGAACTCTCGTAAAAAAACAAACACCTACACACACACATGATGCCAATAAAGCTTCAAGAGTGCCGAGTCTTAGACGTTATAACGGCCTTTATCTCGCCTCCTGGTCATCTAGAAAGAAAAAAAAAAGTTTGGAGATGCCGGGGATCGAACCCGGGGCCTTTCACATGCAAAGCGAACGCTCTACCACTGAGCTACATCCCCAGATAATATAACATAGATTATCGGACACATTCGAAAAGTTATGCCGGTACGATTCTTCTAGTATTCACCTAACCTCAAGTTCCGAGAGAGAAAACATTCCCAAAATCGAGACTCGCTCTGCGAGCGGGGCTCAGCGATTACTCTAACCTCTATCAACGCTCGCATCCCGAGTCCTCCTCTTTATCATCGCTCCGAAAGGGTTCCATGGTGTAATGGTTAGCACTCTGGACTCTGAATCCAGCGATCCGAGTTCAAATCTCGGTGGGACCTAATCTTTTTTTTTTTTATGCAGTTTTTGAAGTTTCGGATGCGGTTAACGAATTTTTATCATCAATTACATCCAGTATTGAAAAAAAAAGTCATTTCGTGTCCAGAAGACCAAAAAAATGTCTCGTAATTGCAGAAAAAAAAATTTGACAGCGGTGGGATTCGAACCCACGCCCTTTCGGACTGGTGCCTAAAACCAGCGCCTTAGACCGCTCGGCCACGCTGCCTTCGATAACAGCTGATATCTACGAATCTATTAGTATTTGTAGGTTACAATCCAGCGCGGGAAAGTAAAATCCCGCCAAAGGTCGCTCGGCTTACGTATGCGGGAGATTCGAATATCGAGAACGTCCGTTCGCCTCAATTCGAACGAATATCGATCTCCGGTTGCTGTTTAGTGAGAATTAGAGAAGAATTAGAGTCAGAAATGTTAGAAAAAATATAACAAAGACTCTGTGACGTTTTGAATTATTCATTAGGCGGGAATTTCGAATATCACCTACTGTCTAGCCGTTGTTTTATGAAACTGGAGAAGAATTAGCGTGGAAAATGTGAAAAATAAATACAGTATCACGATATTGTTATCTTTAAATTTGATTCTCCGGGTTTATTTCACCGTTAAATCCGATCTGATTAGGAGAAAAATCATATCCTAACCGACCCCGCTCCCTGGGGAAGACATAAGGCGATATAAGATCGTTTCTTTCTCTTTCATTTTTTTTTTTTTCTTGCTTCATAACGGCGAGGGTCGTCGCCGCGTTATCGATCGGGTGAAAAAAATTTGCGTAAATATAAACGCACGAGGGCAGATAAGGCTCTGGGTTTGTCGACAAAAGTCCAAAGAGTGATAAAAAAACAAAATAAAAAATAAGGGAATTCGTTCGTTTCGTTATAAATTATTTTCCTCTCTTTCGATTTCCGGTTTTTTCAAAAAATGTGCGGAAATAAATTGAAAAAAAAAAACAAAAACAGTAAAAATGTACGAAAGATTGTTTTTCAACCCGCGTTCGCACAGCCATACACACGAGGGGTGTAAAATGGGTGCTTAAAGGATCTCACGTTTAGCAGAATCACCGGACCACTTCACTCCGCGTTCTAGTTCTCGTTTTTGTTCCTCCTGCACATCGCAGTGTCCTCGAATGATTGATAACCCGTCATCTTCTTCCGGGGCACCAGCCAGTAGCGCGATGAGATGATCCGGATGACTTGCAACGACTGAATTACCCGTACGCCCCCGCATACGTTGAATATATCAGGATAAAGTATATCCCACTCTCACACATACATATATATATATACAATCTGCGTTATATACCTCATAAATAAATATATACATGTATACAGGGTGTCTAAAAAATTCGCGCACCATCCGCATACCGGCGGATTCCTTGCGAGAAACGGAGACGAAAGTTACCCGTGAAAAAAAGTCGGCAACGGCTTAGTTTTCCTGTAAAACGCAGTTAAAAACGAACCAATCAGGGTTCGGCTTTAGGAAAGAATGTTTCGAACTCTGCATAGCCGTCCGCCCCACTCCTGGGCGAAGCGGGGAACACCGCACGTCATTGCCTCGTCCTCGGTAGTGGGGCGCACGGCGTTGCGGAGCTTTAGCTAGTTTCTCCTAAAGCCGAACGCTGATTGGTCCGTTGTTAAGTGATTTTACAAGGAAACTAAGCCCTCGCGGACTTTTTTGCATGGGTAACTTCCGTCTCGATTTTTCGCAAGGAATCCGCTGGTATGCGGATGATTTCCAAATTGAAAAAAAAAAAAAAAAGAAAACAAGAAAGTCTCGAACTTCGTTCTTTTCTCGCCGAACGTTTTTTTTCGGATTTCTATAACGATTTCGAGAATAATTGAACCCTCGAACCACTGGGAGATGAAAAATTGATTGAAATGAGGAGGTTGAAGCCCTCGGCTGTAATATCGGAAGCCTGGTATAATTTTCCAAAAATTTCTCGTCCATCGAATCTGGCTGTTCCCTCAGGTTGTTCCTGGAGGATCGGGAGTACAGGAGCAGGAGCATGTTGAGTAATTGAAGGTAATTTGGTAGGCTCAATTTTCGGTGTAATTTAAAACCGAAAAATTCGTTGGCCAGCCACCCCTGACAATCCCAGAGCTTGCGGAAAGGCCGCAGAGGAGGAGGACGAGGAAGGCGCAAACCCCCTCCCTTCATCCCCCTCGAGCACATGCGTGTAGAAAATATGTATGTATGTATAAATGATTATATATACGTATATATGTTATATATGTACGTAGAACGGGGAACCGTATCAGCGGTTAACTTTGTTTTCAGTAATTTCATTTCCTCCAGTACCGCGGGCTCGCCTCGCCTCCGTTGAGCCTCGTCCCCGTGCTCATCCCGTATGATATACCATATACACACTCATAGATGTACGCATATAATATAAACCTTCGCGTCTCGATTTTTGAACAATTTTTTTGTTTTTTCTTTTTTCTTTTTTTTCCGACCGTCCACCTATACGGCAATTAGATTAAAACCGTAAAAAAAAACGAAAAAAAAAAAGAACGACAGGACGAAAGTGTCCCCAGCCTCGTATATAGACATGGGTGTACATACCGCGCTCGACGGTGATGATTATGATCACTGTATTCATCATCCGCAGACCGGCTGCGCCGGCACTTCAATTTTTTTAATTCATGTGTATATACCAATACCCGTGTGTGTTTAAAACGCCGAGAAAAACGAAAAAAAAATGGGTAAAATTGTATTTTTTTTTTTTTTGTTTTTTTTTCCTGACACTTTAATCAGCTTTGCGAATTTTTTATTTTTTTTTTATTTCGAGCTACCCGCGTGGCTATCAGCGAAAGTATATCTAGAGCGCATTGAACGATTCGCATCGAGCTGGGAAACCGTCTAAAATTCGTCCGCCACCCCATTGGCGCTCGTCCATCAGCCCGGCCCGACCGACCGATCTATAAACCTCGGTAGGTATAGGTGAAATTTCTCAGTAGAACAATTTCTAGAAACAAGGTGAAACCGGAGCCCAGGCTAGGCCTGGCTCAGGCCTTGCGTTGCGTCGCGTTGCATGGCGGTGTATGACGGGAGGCTACTACTACGACTGCTACTACTTGCCCGAGGGTCGGGGTAATCCCCGTTCGCGGTCGGGCACACGTATGATCGTGTATACCTATAATACGCTATATGCGAACGTATACACGGAATAGATACACCCGTTATATACCCATGAGAGAAATTATATACATATGTATATTAGACCAGTTAAAAAAAAATCGATTATTTTTTTTTTCAAAACTACCACTGAAATACTTTCAGAGGGATGAGAAAGGACGCCTGTTGAAAGCGGAGCTCTTATTATTAATATTTAGAGGTCGCTCATCGCGGATTTCTATTTCCCATTTAAATCATTTTTTTTTTTTTTTTAGAATTTTGTAGCTCATACACCAATGAACGTATCCAAAGGACACATACATATTTTTGTAGGAAATTGAACAATCTACAAAAAATGTTTCTTATCATTTTTTGATGAATTGACTCCTTCCAAAGTTATTCAAGCTCAAAATTTCATTCGTAGTAAATTTAACTATTTTTTTTTTAATTTATGCCAAATTGTTGAATTTTATTACTAGTTATTACTGAATATCATCAAACTTTCTGAAAATTTTATAGTCTGTGATTTTCTAGAAGAAAACAAGTCCGTTAACAATTTTTAATTCAGAAAATTTAACAATTTGGCGGAAAATAAAACAAAATAGTTAAATTTAATATGAATGAAATTTTGAGCTTGGATAACTTTGGAAGGAGTCAATTCATCAAAAAATGATAAGAAACATTTTTCGTAGATTGTTCAATTTCCTACAAAAATATGTATGTGTCCTTTGGATACGTTCATTGGTGTATGAGCTACAAAATTCTAGAAAAAATTTTTTTTACGTGCTATTTATATGGGAAAATGAAAAACCGTTGAGCGTCACGCAGAATCAAAATATCGAGCTGTCCTTGTGGGAGAATTTTTTTCATACCTACTAGAAACTTTTGAGATGATAGGAAAAATTTTTTTTTTTTGGAGCACCCTAATGTATGGAAATTAGAAGACGACGTTAGCCGGAGAGAGGAAGAGAAATCCCGCAAGCCAGAGCCTTGGGATCTAGGAGGACCTAGTGTACAGGGTGATTCAGTTTTAGCAGGGGCGTATTTTGAGGGCGGGATTCCCTCGTCAAATTCCAAGACTAAATCTTATCCCCCCGATCTTAATCACCCTGTATAGTTATACGGTGTATAAATGCAACTATGAGAGTATAAAGAGTTGAATCAGTGCGGGGAGGGACCCCCACCCTTTCGCAATCCCCGGTTCGCAGTTGTCGCATTTATATGAATTTTTTCCTGCCACCCTGCTGCACCATCAATGTACATATGATATGCGGCCCAGTCCATATGGATTCACCGATGATTTTTGGCCACCACTTTCGATTCATTTGTAACTTTGGCGTATCGATTTTCATGCGATTTCATGAGACACGTGTTTTTGCGTTTCGGCGAGAAACGATTTTTCACCTCTGTGGCGCCATTTTGTAATTTTCATGAAAATTGGCTTTTTCCAAGAATAAAAAATCCATGTTTTTTTCAAATTGCCGCCATTTCGTCACCAATCATCCAATCGCAACGATTTTTTTTTTTGAAATGTGCGCAATTTCATAAGCTTCAAGCTCGCTTTAGACCAATTGTGATTCAGTGCAAGGTTCTTGAGATAGAGGAGGTAAACTGAAAAAAGTCAATTTTAGGAAAAATTGATTTTCTCAAAAACACCATCTTCGATTTTCGCGAAAATTTTATATGTTTTTCAGAACCCAAAAAGCCATCTTTTTGTCAAGTGGCAACATGCCATTGGCAATGCAGTAGACTACGATATAGATATGTATGTATGTAATAATCGAGTACATAGCACACACGTATGTATACACGTATTATTATTTTTTTCTATTTTTTTTATTTATTTTTTCTCGTATTTTTTTCCCTCTTTTTCTTTTCTACATAAAATAGGGTACAAAGAAAAATTCTGCACCGTTTGCAAGATCGCACGGTCTAACACACTGCAGCACACCACGGTGCACCGCACTGCACACTGCACTGAAATTTAATTCCCATTTCATTGTGGATATTAAATATGATTATATAATAAACGGATTAAAAAAGGGCGAAGTGATTCGTGCAAAAAACCGCCTTTGTATAACTCGATCTACGGACATATATATATATACGTATATGTATGCGCATTTCTGCATTTGTGCATTTGTCCGTTCGTGTTGCGTACGATTTTTTCTTTTTCTCATTTTTTCTTTTGCTTTTTCGATTCCTTCCTCGAGATTTTTCACCAATAGATTTTCCGCACGCGAAACAGTTTCACGAGAGATCTATCCAGTCACGTGTATAATATACATAACGTACAGCAGAGTTGCTGCAGTTTTTTTTTTTCTTTTGCTTTTTTTATTCTTCCAACCCCCATAGAATAAAAGTTTATAATGTATTCAAATTTCTTTCTTTTCTTTTTCTCTCAAGAATATATACGTGTACAGTTGATTTTTGCGAAAATCTTGGGAAAAAAACCATGAAAAGAAACAGAAAGAGAGAAAAGAAGAGAAAGGAAGAGAGAGAAAAAAAAGAAAAAAAAACTACCCCTTGACCGCAATGATGAAAAATATAATGGCGTGTATATACCATATATAATATATACATATATACATACATACATACTATATATTGTTAAGTGCAGGTATATACTAGAAAACCTTATAAAATCTGGCGAAAGTGAAATTATTCTACGTTCTAAAAACACACACACACACACACACATATATATATATATACATATACGTATGCAATGTACGGGCTTCGCTAAAAATAAAGGCAAAACACACTATATATATATATATATATATATATATATATATATAGATGTATACGTAGTACATAAAAATAGGGTATATATTGTATTGTGGTCAGTCCAGTCGAGTAGGTAGAACCGGTGATTTCGTACGGCTTCGCCAGAGGATTGGAGAAAAAAACTCACACACATATATCCGAAAGGACGTTTTTTTTTCCTTTTTCCCTTTTTTTACTTTTTTTACGTAGCTTCAGGCGTATAGTACGTGTATTATACGTATTCGCCGAATCGAATAGAATCTATAGAAGTAAATTCACCCCCATTGTATAAAGAAAAAGCAATTAACCCGATAATAATAATAATAACAACAATAATATATGCAAATCCAAAAAAATTAGTTTTTTGAAATTTCTGTATATTTGGCTTTCGGATTTCATAATAATTTCGAGATTCGCACCGATTTACGCGCAGTCCGGGGTTCGTCCATTGAAAATGAAAGTTTGACGTGAAAAATAAGGTTGGGGGAAAATTTTTGGATTTTCATAATATTTTTTTTCGAAATTTTCATCATTCGAATTTTCGAGTTCTTAGGGAATACACGACCTTTCGTACACGTATACGTGTTATATTTTATACTCGGAGTGAATGGGGTGGGGGATGAAGGGCTGTTCGGTGTGAGGGGGATGGGAAAATATTGTGAAGTCATCGATTGCAATTACCCAGCTCTTAGGTTTGTATAAAGTCGGGTCGGTCGAAGTAGGATGCGGGATATGGGAGAGACGGGACTCGGAGATGGAGAGAACCACCCCCCACACCCCACGCACCCTTTACGAATTAGAAGAGGTGGTGGCGACGATGTCTATACGTGCTGGAGAATCGGTGGGGTGGCTAAGTCGCCCTTGACCCCTGTGGCGTGACTTATGCATATCGCTACGTTCAAACGAAGATATATCGTTCGAAAGTTCTTCAATTTTTTCAGTTTCGAACTTTTTTTTCTCTTTCCCCTTTTCCTAATTAGCATTTAACGAATCAAAAACTCTTCGGAAATTCCGAACACCTTCGATTTCGGATATCAAATTTCAAAGTTATCTGATCAGATTTTAAAAGAGATGCCTAGAAACTTGTTTTATAGGTTAGAATTTCGAATTCCGAACGTCGATTTTCGCGTTCGTTCAATTTCGAAGAAAATCCTCTGTTTCTAACGAAGTTATCTGATCAGTTTTGAAAAGAGATCCATAGAAAATTGTTTTGTAGGTTAGAATTTCGAATTCCGAACGTCGATTTTCGCGTTCGTTTAATTTCGAAGAAAATCCTCCATTCCTAACAAAGTTATCTGATTAGATAAAGAGATCCCTAGAAAATTGTTTTATAGGTTAGAATTTCGAATTCCGAACGTCGATTTTCGCTTTCGTTCAATTTCGAAGAAAATCCTCTGTTTTTAACAAAGTTATCTGATCAGATTCGAAAAGAGATCCCTAGAAAATTGTTTTATAGGTTAGAATTTCGAATTCCGAACGTCGATTTTCGCGTTCGATTAATTTCGAAGAAAATCCTGTATTTCTAACAAAGTTATCTGATCAGATTTTAAAAGAAATCTCTAGATAATTGTTTTATAGGTTAGAATTTCGAATTCCGAACGTCGATTTTCGCGTTCGTTCAATTTCGAAGAAAATCCTCCATTCCTAACAAAGTTATCTGATTAGATAAAGAGATCCCTAGAAAATTGTTTTATAGGTTAGAATTTCGAATTCCGAACGTCGATTTTCGCTTTCGTTCAATTTCGAAGAAAATCCTCTGTTTTTAACAAAGTTATCTGATCAGATTCGAAAAGAGATCCCTAGAAAATTGTTTTATAGGTTAGAATTTCGAATTCCGAACGTCGATTTTCGCGTTCGATTAATTTCGAAGAAAATCCTGTATTTCTAACAAAGTTATCTGATCAGATTTTAAAAGAAATCTCTAGATAATTGTTTTATAGGTTAGAATTTCGAATTCCGAACGTCGATTTTCGCGTTCGTTCAATTTCGAAGAAAATCCTCCATTCCTAACAAAGTTATCTGATTAGATAAAGAGATCCCTAGAAAATTGTTTTATAGGTTAGAATTTCGAATTCCGAACGTCGATTTTCGCTTTCGTTCAATTTCGAAGAAAATCCTCTGTTTTTAACAAAGTTATCTGATCAGATTCGAAAAGAGATCCCTAGAAAATTGTTTTATAGGTTAGAATTTCGAATTCCGAACGTCGATTTTCGCGTTCGATTAATTTCGAAGAAAATCCTGTATTTCTAACAAAGTTATCTGATCAGATTTTAAAAGAAATCTCTAGATAATTGTTTTATAGGTTAGAATTTCGAATTCCGAACGTCGATTTTCGCGTTCGTTCAATTTCGAAGAAAATCCTCCATTCCTAACAAAGTTATCTGATTAGATAAAGAGATCCCTAGAAAATTGTTTTATAGGTTAGAATTTCGAATTCCGAACGTCGATTTTCGCTTTCGTTCAATTTCGAAGAAAATCCTCTGTTTTTAACAAAGTTATCTGATCAGATTCGAAAAGAGATCCCTAGAAAATTGTTTTATAGGTTAGAATTTCGAATTCCGAACGTCGATTTTCGCGTTCGATTAATTTCGAAGAAAATCCTGTATTTCTAACAAAGTTATCTGATCAGATTTTAAAAGAAATCTCTAGATAATTGTTTTATAGGTTAGAATTTCGAATTCCGAACGTCGATTTTCGCGTTCGTTCAATTTCGAAGAAAATCCTCCATTCCTAACAAAGTTATCTGATTAGATAAAGAGATCCCTAGAAAATTGTTTTATAGGTTAGAATTTCGAATTCCGAACGTCGATTTTCGCTTTCGTTCAATTTCGAAGAAAATCCTCTGTTTTTAACAAAGTTATCTGATCAGATTCGAAAAGAGATCCCTAGAAAATTGTTTTATAGGTTAGAATTTCGAATTCCGAATGTCGATTTTCGCGTTCGTTTAATTTCGAAGAAAATCCTCTATTTCTAACGAAGTTATCTGATCAGATTTGAAAAGAGATCCCTAGAAAATTGTTTTATAGGTTAGAATTTCGAATTCCGAACGTCGATTTTCGCTTTCGTTCAATTTCGAAGAAAATCCTCTGTTTTTAACAAAGTTATCTGATCAGATTCGAAAAGAGATCCCTAGAAAATTGTTTTATAGGTTAGAATTTCGAATTCCGAACGTCGATTTTCGCGTTCGTTCAATTTCGAAGAAAATCCTCTGTTTCTAACGAAGTTATCTGATCAGTTTTGAAAAGAGATCCATAGAAAATTGTTTTGTAGGTTAGAATTTCGAATTCCGAACGTCGATTTTCGCGTTCGTTTAATTTCGAAGAAAATCCTCCATTCCTAACAAAGTTATCTGATTAGATAAAGAGATCCCTAGAAAATTGTTTTATAGGTTAGAATTTCGAATTCCGAACGTCGATTTTCGCTTTCGTTCAATTTCGAAGAAAATCCTCTGTTTTTAACAAAGTTATCTGATCAGATTCGAAAAGAGATCCCTAGAAAATTGTTTTATAGGTTAGAATTTCGAATTCCGAACGTCGATTTTCGCGTTCGATTAATTTCGAAGAAAATCCTGTATTTCTAACAAAGTTATCTGATCAGATTTTAAAAGAAATCTCTAGATAATTGTTTTATAGGTTAGAATTTCGAATTCCGAACGTCGATTTTCGCGTTCGTTCAATTTCGAAGAAAATCCTCCATTCCTAACAAAGTTATCTGATTAGATAAAGAGATCCCTAGAAAATTGTTTTATAGGTTAGAATTTCGAATTCCGAACGTCGATTTTCGCTTTCGTTCAATTTCGAAGAAAATCCTCTGTTTTTAACAAAGTTATCTGATCAGATTCGAAAAGAGATCCCTAGAAAATTGTTTTATAGGTTAGAATTTCGAATTCCGAACGTCGATTTTCGCGTTCGATTAATTTCGAAGAAAATCCTGTATTTCTAACAAAGTTATCTGATCAGATTTTAAAAGAAATCTCTAGATAATTGTTTTATAGGTTAGAATTTCGAATTCCGAACGTCGATTTTCGCGTTCGTTCAATTTCGAAGAAAATCCTCCATTCCTAACAAAGTTATCTGATTAGATAAAGAGATCCCTAGAAAATTGTTTTATAGGTTAGAATTTCGAATTCCGAACGTCGATTTTCGCTTTCGTTCAATTTCGAAGAAAATCCTCTGTTTTTAACAAAGTTATCTGATCAGATTCGAAAAGAGATCCCTAGAAAATTGTTTTATAGGTTAGAATTTCGAATTCCGAATGTCGATTTTCGCGTTCGTTTAATTTCGAAGAAAATCCTCTATTTCTAACGAAGTTATCTGATCAGATTTGAAAAGAGATCCCTAGAAAATTGTTTTATAGGTTAGAATTTCGAATTCCGAATGTCGATTTTCGCGTTCGTTTAATTTCGATGAAAATCCTCTATTTCTAACGAAGTTATCTGATCAGATTTGAAAAGAGATCCCTAGAAAATTGTTTTATAGGTTAGAATTTCGAATTCCGAACGTTGATTTTCGCGTTCGACCAATTTCGAAGAAAATCCTGTACTTCTAACAAAGTTATCTGATCAGATTTGAAAAGAGATCCCTAGAAAATTGTTTTATAGGTTAGAATTTCGAATTCCGAATGTCGATTTTCGCGTTCGTTTAATTTCGAAGAAAATCCTCTATTTCGCGTTTCGATCGAAATAATTTCCGTCCCACACATTGTGCGACAATGAAAATCCTCCGTTTTTGTTTGGTAAATAATAAAAAGAAAAGCCGAATAATAACAACAACAGTAATAAATAACGAAAAAAAAAACGGTATCTCGGCTGGGGCGAGTCTTAAAACCTTTGAGATATCAGCCGGCGTAAACCCTGACTATGGCGTTAATCCTTAATTTTCCAGGACACTGACTCCTTCGCCTTAGCCTTAGCCTTTGAGAATAACAATTAGCGATTTTAATCCCGAAGGCCTAAGGCGTTGTATATATATTGTATATTTTAGTTTACGGAGAGAAATGCTTATATACAGACAAATACATGTATACACATACATAAACATTATTTTTAATGCCTCTTTCGGGAGGAGGGATCGTCATAATTAGCAAAGTAATTATATCCAAAGTAACGGAACTGTCTTCGGCCCTGAAGGGCCGAGGCTCGACCCCATAAGAAAGAAGAAAACGAAAGTTCAACACAATGGGTGAAAAAGGGAGCCTGGGTTAACGCCATACATCCATAAGTCATACTCTCGGATTAAATTCTAAGAAGAAGAGGCGAAATTCGAAATTCAATTCGGATAGATAGGAATCAAGGATAGCCGAGGTCGCGTTACGTATGCATATGGAATAAATGTGACGAAGCCAATCTATTCTTGATTAGGTACGCCCAGGAGCCGTTGCCTCGTGCGTCGAATGCAAATCGAGATTTCTTTATCGCTATTAAGGGGCAATAAAGCTCGACGCTAGCTCGGGCGACCGATAAAGACCTCCCGTTGCTACATGCGGGTTTATCTCTGCCTCGATCAGTTATAACTGCGAGAGAAGCACCACGCTGGGTCGCGTCGGCCGCCCGTAGAACCGCGTCTTACCAACACAGAGCGTTGCTACTCGAATTCATATTCGAAACTTTCGGAGCCGATATCTCATGATCGATTGATCGCAATTATACTTTATTATATATCGTTGGATCGGGCTTGATCTCGGCTAAAAGATTATCGAGAAAAAAAACACGATTGTGCATCGAAAAAATCATACTTTTGTTGATATCTCAGAATCTGTTCGGTAAAAATTAAAATCGTTTCACTTGGATCATCGGGCACTTCAAACCGACGAACTTTTGTATCGGAATAATTTTCGAGTCAGGGATCGTTGAAAAGATATTTTGATGGGAAGATATCGGGCTTAAAAGAATCTGAATAAATTCAAATCGGCATGTCTTGTGCCGTTCGTTTCGAGCCGCCTCGCCCCTCCGGGTTCCGGGGGTTAAGTTCAACCCTAAATTTCATTCCCAGAATCCGTTTCCGTCGCGTGCTGGTTGTAAAATCAGTAGATCCGGTTGTCAAAGCGGCGTCAGCGATCCCGTGCTCCTCCCGTTCGACATACGTACATATCCATACGCGTACGACCTGCACGTTGAGAGTTGGTTTAAAATTCGATCAATGGGTGATCTCAAGCGTAAACACTTTTAGGGTTGAAAATTTTCGGATCGCGTGTCAGACGCGACGGCTAATCGCAGTTACAACCGTGAAAAAGGGGGACCCCGCTTTAACAGAACTTGAACCAGCAGCGGCAGTAGTAACAGCAGCGAGAACCCAGATGACGCCTACCAACGATTTATCGTTTTTTTACATATGTACGGGGAATCCCCGACCCGAAACCCTTCCGATTTTCATCCTGATTTTTATGGTCGTAGCGGTACTCGATATGAGTGCGGAAAATCATTTTCGAATTTATATCTCGATCCTCGAAGAGGATACGATTTTTTTTCAATTTTCGGAACGTTCAAAAATTCATGAAAAAAAAATTGAAAACAAAAATTACGAAACAAATCGAATTCTAATTCTGCAGTCGAAATTCTCGAGTGTAGATTCATTTTTCCGTTCGCGAAAAATTACCACCGACGCGATTGACCGGGATCAAAAAATTTAATTTCGGAATAATTCGTTCCTGTTGTATGTTAATAATCGAGCCGTTGATAAAGGCGGTTTGCCTCGATTAATTGCGGCAATACGTGGATTGGTAATATCGGTTATAATGCACACACGTCTATATCATTGAATGCATCGTTGCCATGCAACAACCCGCTGCATATTGCACCCTGCGATTCATTTCGCGCTCTAGGCTGGATGCTATTGGTATATTATACGCGGATGTATACACGCGTATGAATGCGTATGTATACCTATATCGCGTTCTAAACCAATCAATGGAAAATTGTCCGCTCCGAAATATAAACGTAATGCCTGCCATGGTGCCGTAGTGCATTGCGATCTAACTACAGAATTACGAATTATCGCTCCCTGGAACAAGGGATATATCGGTGATTCTGTTCTAACTGTTACTTTTTTGATTAAACATTTTTTGATTCCGTAATGAAACATTTTTAGTTTTTTAACGCAAATTATTACCCTATTTTATTGTAAAAATGAAAGTACGAGAGGATTTCGCTGCAACTTCAAAATATCGAGAATGAGAATCAAATTTCGAATTTTCCGTGCCACGGTACCGACTCGTTCATCCACGGTACTGACGTGAAATAAATTTGGTAGACATTCTTCAGAAAAATTATTACGAATTGTATTATAATTTATTTATGAATTGTATCATAACATTAATTAGATTTATGGATTAATTAGTTTAGATCATTTATCGCGACAAAGAAAATAACGAATTCATAGGTAAATTCTAGAAATGGACGCGACACGGTACTGACATTTAAGTGATTCAAGCCGTGAGTTTTCTCCGGACTGCAAGTTATATTATACGAAAGAAGCGATGAAATATGTTCACGAGGATCGTATTGATACCAAAATTTTATGAATAGATTATTAATGGATGACCAGTGAGAACGGGAGTACAGGACATTAATAGACACAGTAAGAACGGAATCACCGATATACATACTAGACTATGCCGGAAAACAAACTTTTGTTTTCCGGGCTATATCAGAAATCGGTAGGATATGTCAAAACAAAACTTCTGTTAAAAGATGGACTCTTAACTTCAAGTTTTCGAGGTAGCTCATCGCATTTTTCGATTTCCCGTTTAAATAACATAGGAATTTTTTTTTTTTTTTTTGTTTCGAATTTCATACCTCGGTAATGGCATATTGCACAGACAAGCCCATGACATATTTTTATAGAGAATTGAATGCTCTACAAAAAAGGTATCTTACAATTTTTTGATAACTCAACTCTTTTCGATACTTGCCTAACTTATTAATACATTCTTGGTACTCTAGGTGAGTATTGAAAAAAGTTGAGTTATCAAAAAATTATAGGAGACCTTTTTTGTAGAGCATTCAATTCTCTATAAAAATATGCCGTGGGCTTGTCCGTACAATACGCCATTACCGAGGTATAAAATTCTAAACAGAATTTTAAAAAATTCTCACGTTATTCAAACGGGAAATCGAAAAATGCGATGAGCTACCTCTAAAACTTGAAGTTAAGAGCCCATCTCTTGACAGTTTTGTTTTGACATACCCTACCGATTTCTGGTCTAGCCCAGAAAAAAAAGGTCTTTTTTGACACAGTCTAATAAATATATATATTAAGATGCCTTTTTTGGGACTTTTTTTTTTCGCTCCCGGTCTGAAATTTTGTTGGAAATGCTAAAAAAAGGAATTCCCTCAAAATATAAGCCCTTAATATTAATAATAAGCACTCTCCCAGAACGTGAAATGATTTCTCATTCAAATTACATGGAAATTAAAATTATTTTTTTCAAAATTCTATAACTCGGTGGCATTTTGTGCTATTATATCGCCCAAACTTGCAAATTACTCAGCATTGAGCGCTCTACAAAAGTGCCCATTGCGACTTAACTGTAACTCACACCGGTGAGGCAGTACAGGTCACTAAAAATACAAGAAATTTCTAAAAAATTTGACTTTAGTGTGAGTTACAGTTAAGTCGCGATAGGCACTTTTGTAGAGCGCTTAATGCTGACTAATTTGCAAGTTTGGGCGATATAATGGCATAAAATGCCACCAAGTTATAGAATTTTGAAAAAAAAAAATTTCAATTTCCATGTAATTTAAATGAGAAATCATTTCCCTTTCTGGGAGAGTACTTAATATTAATATTAAGGGCTTACATTTTGAGGGAATTTTGTTTTCAGCATTTCCAACGAAATTTCAGGCTGGGGCGAAAAAAAAATGGGCCCAAAAAAAAGCATTGTATTTTATATGTATTTTGTGATGTCCTGGCACAGCCAATCCGTTCCCACGGCTCCTTATCACTCCCTCTATGCTTGCCTCCGCACTTTTGCCTCCCCACCTTGGTCAGAACCAAGCATTCCTCATTATCCTATTCCAATTTTACAACACTTCCAAGTCAGCTCTCCTACCTTCTAGACATCTTCTCTCCTTCCTTCTCCATCCCGAACGTTAAACTCCATCTCAATTTATAAATCTTATTAAACAATATTTGAACTTTGAATATAAATCAACAATCATTCATCATCCTGTACTATTCCAAACATCCTCTTATCACCTCAGTTACTATTTAGTGCAAAACGAGTCGAACCTTAAACACAAACCACGCCCTTGGACACAAATTCAGACCGCTCGGATGAAAATGAGAATTCCCATCGTTAATTACCATAAGCTATAAACCAAACTCGGGCAAAGTGAAAAATCCCGACGTCACAATTTATCCTAAGACGGATTTTCGTTTTTTTTTTTAAATATATATACATATGTATATGAGGATGTGGGTATACATAGAATAGTTATGTATTCGCTTTATGTATTTGTATATGAAAACATGCGTGCTGCATCGGCATTGCGTGTTCAGATAGATACATACAGGGTATATAGATAGATAGATAGATAGATAGACGCGCAGGAGCAACGCGGGCCCTTAATTTGGCAAAGTGGTTCTCACTGGGGCGCCTAAGGGCTTCAGGACTCCGTGCATGGGTGTATACGAGAATATGTATACGTGTGCGCATGTATACCAACTGCATAAGCGAAGGGTGACGACTGTACAGGGTCACGTATGGTATACAAATAAAACGACACCCGATAATAATAACGAAAAGATACGAAACCGCAGAACTATGAGTGAAAGAGAAAGGAGAGGAAAAAATTCACGACGAAGAGAAATCCACGCGATTTTTTTCCTCCTTTTTTTGTTTGTTTTGTTCTTTTTTCATTTGGTATTCCTCGGCCGGGATTTGTGGTATATAATTTTCGCCAATGGGGTTTCATAGACACTCGAATTATCTACGAAAAATTTTCGCAGAACCAGGTCTGTGAGTTCTATGGTATAAAAGTTACAAGCGATCAGAGTAGCTACCTTTATACGCTTGTCACGGTTAAACTATCGAAATTAGAAGAAGAATTCAAGGGACACTTTTTGCGGAGAATTCGATTCTCTACAAAACAGCATTTTGCAGAATTTTTTATCACGAAATCCGACTGAGCGATACCGATTCAAAAAAAAACATGTTGCCTTTCCTACCTCATATCGGGTCTTTGAACGCTTGTCACGGCTAAACTATTGAAATTAGAAGAATAATTCTGGGGATACCTTTTGCGGGGAATTTGATTCTCTACAAAACAGTATCTCGCAGAATTTTTCATCACGAAATCCAGCTGAGTAATATCAATTCAAAGAAAAAAATGTTGCCTTTCCTACCTCATACCGGGTCTTTAAACTCTTATTGCGGCTAAACTATTAAAATTAGAAGAACGATTCAACAGACACTTTTTGCGGAGAATGCGATTCTCTACGAAACAACATCTCGCAGAATTTTTCATCACGAAATCTGGCTGAGCGATACCGATTCAAATAAAAAAATGTTGCCTTTCCTACTTCATATCTCGTCTTTAAACGCTTGTCACGGCTAAACTATTGAAATTAGAAGAATAATTCTGGGGATACCTCTTGCGGAGAATTTGATTCTCTACAAAACAGTATATCGCAAAATTTTTCATCACGAAATCCGGCTGAGTAATATCAATTCAAATAAAAAAATGTTGCCTTTCCTACCTCATACCGGGTCTTTAAACGCTTGTCACGGCTAAACTATTGAAATTAGAAGAATAATTCTGGGGATACCTTTTGCGGGGAATTTGATTCTCTACAAAACAGTATATCGCAGGATTTTTTATCCAAAATCCGACTGAGCGATGCCGATTCGAAAAAAAAAATGTTGCCTTTCCTACCCCATATCGGGTCTTTAAACGCTTGTCACGGCTAAACTATTGAAATTAGAAGAATGATCCAAGAGACACTTTTTGCGGAGAATTCGATTCTCTACAAAACAGTATCTCGCAGAATTTTCGTATGATTAGGCCGCCCTTATAAAAAGCGTCTTTAACGCCGTCCCTCCGCGAGAATTTCCCTACCGCCTCATTCCAAAGTATTCTCAGACGGGAGAGAAGGAAACGAATATTTCCGCGGTATCCGGATTGCGCGCGTCCATATACGCCCGTGCATGTGTACAGGAGTAAAACAATTATTGTCAATGGTTTCACGTTTAGATTAACCAGTTCAATCACACGTATCCAACCAATTCCTATGCTCAGCTGCTCATCAATACAGGTAATAGGCCTCGCGTTTCACCCTTCCCAACCTCACCTCACCTCGTAGAGCTGTTGCTCTACGCTCATCTCTCCACCCCATCGGCGCTCCCTTCGCGATCGCCTCCGCTCGCGCGATCCGCATGCATCTGTACTTCTCTAATAGGCATATAATCGCCCGACCTATACGTACCACACATGCCCTCAGAACTGCCTTCTCCTCTCCCTCTCCCTCTCTCTATGTGCATGGATCGTCTCGGTGTTTGTTCCTACGTGTAATTTCCGCGTGGCGCATACGTCGCACGCGTGTGTAGGTACCTACGCGAGGCATTATTCCGCCTGCGAACTGAGTCGATCGAAATTTCGACTTTTCCGCGAATCCCAAACCCCCCGCGTATCCCCAAATATGATTTTTTCCAATATCTGTACTTTCAGAGAAAACGGAAAAGATCGGTGCAAATTTTTCCACCAGTTTCCGAATGTTCTGCTACTTTGAAAATTTTTTTTTTTTACAAACAAGCCACTGGCTCGCGATTGCTTTTCGAATTTCTGACCAAAAGAGATTCAAATTTTCTGATAGAAGGCTCAGTTCTCAGAGAACGCCTCGTATGTGCATATCAATGCGGTACATGTGTCGCAGAACACCTTACGTGTGCAAGGTACCTTATGTACTGTACTATGTACCCATTATTCAGTACATACAGTGACGTTGAACAAATAAATTATACACATGTATAGAACGTATGGCACATACCACTATCTGCACCTCGATATTGCTATGTATACTATATATATGTACACCTATGTACTGGGTGACCAGGAATCAAACCCCTGCGACTATTAACAGCCTAACGACATCGCGATTAATATTCGCGAGAAAATATGTTCGTTTATTTATTAGTTTGAATTTTTTGGAAATTTCTTTACTCCCAGGATTCTCTGATTTAAAAATTTTCTTAAATTTCAAGAATTTTACACGAATATCGGTGACTCGCTCTTTCATTCGATTCACCGAATTTGATCCTCGCGGATTTTCCAAATATTTTTCCACCGATTTTTGTGTTTTTTTTTGCGAAACTCCAACCCGCAGAAGAAGAGATAACCGATCGTCCAAAAAGCTGGAACAAAAACCAGAAATAAATAACACACACGCGTGGAGTATGGGTATTAGGGTGCTCCAAAAAAATCATTTTTTGTTTTTTTTTTGAAGTCCTATCATCTCAAAAGTTTGTAGTAGGTATAAAAAAAATTCTCCCACAAGGACAGCTCGATATTTCGATTCTACGTGACGCTCAAGGGATTCCCGTTCCCCATATAAATAACACGTGAAAAAAATTTGTTTTTGTATTTTTCAAATAAAGCTACTGAAAATTTTTTTTTACTATTTTGATGGACATGTTCTTGTAGAAAATTAAATTGTCTACAAAAAAGCTCTGATATGATTTTCTCGTAAACCTAACGGGTAAAACGTTATCAGACTTTGAATACTCGCAACCAAGTTAAACCTAACCGTATATGATTTCAGAACGTATTTTGTATTTCACCGGATGTTACCGTATGATTTATATTGTTTTTATACTGCGAATAATTACTCAGTGGTTAAAAAGAGACGTATAAGTCTCAATACTAGCTCATATCGCAGTCGAATTTCTTTTTGGAAATAAAACAAATTCAAACTATATCCACTTAGTTGCGAGTATTCAAAGCCTGATAACGTTTTACCCGTTAGGTTTACGAGAAAATCACATCAGAGCTTTTTTGTAGACAATTCAATTTCCTACAAGAACATGTCCATCAAAATTGGAAAAAAAAAATTTTTAGTAGTTTTATTTGAAAAATACGAAAAAAATTTTTTTTTACGTGTTATTTATATGGGAAGACGGAAAACCATTGTCCTTGTGGGAGAATTTTTTTTATACCTACTAGAAACTTTTGAGATGATAGGCAAAAGACTTTTTTTTCTTGGAGCACCCTAATGGGTATACATTTTTTCATTATTTCCGAAATCACTCTTCTCCTTCTTCTTCTCCTTCTTCTTCTTCTTATTCTTCTTCTTCTTTTAATGATAATTGGTCAATAATTTCTAGACACGGTGTGGTTTCTACCTACACAATCCCACAGAGACACACATAGGCACACGTATGATCTTCCCATTCCGTTTCACTTGGCTGTATAGCCGAAGCTATATACATATGTGCTACGAATATCGGTGGGAAGATACACACGTGCGTGAGATGTAATCATCAGCTTACGCATGCAGATCTATGCCAAGTAATTTACATCGGTTAAGTAATTAGGGAATTTCGAACGGCCGCGCCATGCTCACGAACCCGAATCGCGATACGCGAATATCAAAGACATGTTTCAGTCGATCCACCCGTACGATTGATGTACACGTTACACATCCGAATATGAATCCATATGCAAGATATAAAAAGACCGGTGTATAAAATTTGAAAAAAAAAAACGATTTTAATTGGAAGAAAAAGACCGTTTTTCCAAATTTTTTGGTGACCCCTTTTCCATTTTTGGATCAAAAAACGCCGGAACCTCGGTGGGACTTTATCAGGCAAGTAGAGTTTCTCGATTTTCTGAAAAAAAGAGATTGGAATTTTTGACTGACCTACCATAAAGGGTCCATTTTTTTTTTTAATCCAGTTATGACCTACTATATAATATCGAGACGAAGCATAATCATAATGATACTATATAATACAAATATAATCATATAGTTACAATATTTATACATATAAATTTAGAATAAATAGTATTTTAGATGTAAGTTTGATACAGTATCAAGAATTCATATCATGTAGTTATACTTATAATACAAAGAGTATAATAAACAACTGAATATGCAATTTCGAAAAGGGCACATGTCTGGATATTTAAACTTTTCAGGAAATGAAAAAAACTGATTATTTTCTAAAGAAGTATAATATTGAAAAAAAAATATTTTTGAATCACATTTTGGGGCCAATTAGCAATCGAAAGTTACAGAAATATTTTGATGTTAACGTTATTATACAAATTCATGAGATATGCCCTTTTCGAAATTTACGGTATTGAATTCACATAATTGAAAGGAAAAAACCGTATAAGCTTGGTGAAACTTTCCTCTTAGATATCTAAACTTGAACATAATACTCAAATTAAAGATAATTACTAGACTTTTTTTAAAAATCTTCTTCTGGAGGCTCTAGAGTTGTGACCTTTTCGAAATTATTTCTGTACGCGCCATGACGTCGACGGTAGCACAAATACCAGAGATGTTTCCTTTTCTAACATAATAGGTACCGGGAAGCACACATTGATATGAAAAAACGTATTTGTGAAAAAATGCGAGATGTGCCCTTTTCGAAATTGCATATGGCCCAGTCCATATGGATTCACCGATGATTTTTGGCCACCACTTTCGATTCATTTGTAACTTTGGTATATCAATTTTCATGCGATTTCATGAGACACGTGCACCCAAAAAGCCATCTTTCTGCCGAGTGGCAACATGCCATTTTTACATAAATATATTTTAATTTCTATCTTCCATGTATACATTCTAATTTATGATTTCGGGAAGTTCAAGATTAGAATGATCGTTGACAACTACATTTAAGTTTGAACGTTACCCATATAACGCTAGAACATGAATAAATCGCATTTTTCATCGCAAGGCTGTAACTTACGTATTGAGAAAATGGCATGTTGCCACTTGGCAGAAAGATGGCTTTTTGGGTGCTGAAAAACATATAAAATTTTCGCGAAAATCGAAGATGGTGTTTTTGAGAAAATCAATTTTTCCTAAAATTGACTTTCTTCAGTTTTCCTTCTCTATCTCAAAAACCTTGCACTGAATCACAATTGGCCAAAAAACGAGCTTGAAGCTCATGAAATTGCGCACATTTTCAAAAAAAAATCGTTGAGATTGGATGATTGGTGACGAAATGGCGGCAATTTGAAAAAAACATGGATTTTTTATTCTTGGAAAAACCCTATTTTCATGAACATTTCAAATGGCCCAACAAAGGTAAAACATCGTTTTTCACCAAAACGCAGAAACACGTGTCTCATGAAATCGCATGAAAATTGATATACCAAAGTTACAAATCAATCGAAAGTGGTGGCCAAAAATCATCGGTGAATCCATATGGACTGGGCCATATTCAATTGAAATCAACGGAATCTGTTAGATAATGAAATATGTTGGTTTTCAATAAACTTTGTTCCCATTTCATGTGTGCTTGATATAAGATTGATGTCGGATTGTCGGACTGACAGCTGGATTGTCGGCGCGCGCGCGCGCCTCCGCTCGATTATTATTATTTAAAAAATACTCTTCATTAATTCTCGAATTTTGAACCCACCTATCTTATTGGAAATTGATCAAGGAATACGCTCATATTTTTTTGGGAATTTTAGAGCGTCGTTCTCGCCTAGAAAACCTCGTTTGAATAATATATTTGTTTATAACAAATGGAATCGCTCTTTGTCGCAGAATTCAATAAATATATAATAATAGTGCCATTCAATAGCTTCAAAATGATTTTTGAAAGAAGTCTCTAGGTTGAACACAACCCAAGATATGGCTGTTTGAAGAGGAGCATGTTTTCGATTTTTGGCTGCTTTTCGTGAATTTCACACCCGTGTAACTTGGAAATTAGGGGCGGAAAAAAAAACGAAAAATTGTTTGATCAATTTATTTGTTCCAAAGAACCCGTTAAAAAAATTAGAACGAAATCGGAAACATCGAGGTCAATTTTTGATTTATTTTGTCCGGTTTGACGTGGAATGACTCATATATGCATATCTAGGTAAATTCGCCATCTACTCTTCCAGAAACTAAGGCAACACGACACTTGTTGCTAGGCCGGTTTCCGCATAAATTTTCGACCCGTTCGCAACCCTCGAACCTGGAATTGCGAGCTTCGTCGAATTCCGGGGTTCGGATTTCCCGGAAAAATCGAAATTCTGGTTTCCGCCGGTTTCGAATCACTTGCGAAAATTTGTATTCCGGTTTTTAACTCGTCGCCAAATTTTGGACCGCTTACAAAAATTTCGATGTCATGTACCTCCGGAAAATTCCACCCTTGTAGCTCCTAGGGATTTCTGAATTCGAATTTCATTATCTACCCATTCGCCCGCTGGAAAAATTGTTGGAAAAATCAAATTACCGATCGAAAAAATAAACGATTTCGATACGATATTCCGAAACGATTTCCAACACATCCGCGTATCGATTAAAAGGGTTGAAATACGGCAACCCCCCCGCGTGATACCGGGGTGTCGGTAAATTCGAGGCTCGAAGCCATCGGCGATTCTGGTTACATGCTATGGGTGCTGCAATTGTCACACCATCAAAGTCGACAGCTACAGATGTATCGCGTAGGGGCTTCCGCTTGTCAACCGTTGTCCCCCCTTTACACCCCCGTTTACACCCCCGACCCCGGTACTCTGACCAAAAGCTATTACTCAGGTGTAATTGCGGAGCATAGAGAATTACCAGAACCAGAGAACCAGAGAGAGAGGGAGAGAGGGAGAGGGAGAGACGTGGAATGAGCCAGTGTTACCGATGGCTGGAAAATTCATCCACCCTGCGGTGGTATTTCTGTAATAGTGTATTACGATACGAGTGCGCAAAGTTCGAGCACTGGTAACAAATTATTACGTAAATCGCTCGTGTAAGAGTATACTAGACGAGTGGAAGAGGCTCCCAGGGCTCCCGCTTTCATTCCCGCACGCTAAAAGAATTCGTTACCGCACGCTCAATTGCGTGCGAGAAAAGGGCACTTTGCGCACTCAAAACCGTATGCAAAAACGAACTTTGCGCACGACGTTAGGTAATAGTATAAAGTAGGTCGTTCGCGCACGAGCGAAGCGAATGCGGGAACGACCTACTTTACGCACTCGTATCGTACAATATTTTTTGCAACTCAGTGCGCAAAGTTCGACTTTTGATGCCTCTTTTGCGTGCGCAAAGTACCCGTTTCGCGCACTAGTGCGCAAAGTGCTCACTTTGCGCACTGAGTTGCAAAAAGTATTGTACGATACGCGTGCGCGTACGTGATTAGGTTCACACTCGTGTGAAAATCACGTACTTCGCGCACTTGTATCGTAAACTACTATTACCTAACAAGGTGCGCAAAGTTCGAGCACTATTAACAAATTATTACGTAAATCGCTCGTGTAAGAGTATACTAGACGAGTGGAAGAGGCTCCCAGGGCTCCCGCTTTCATTCCCGCACGCAAAAACGTAAACAAACCATTCCCGCACGGTAAAAGAATTCGTTACCGCACGCTCAATTGCGTGCGGGAAAAAGGCACTTTGCGCACTCAAAACCGTGTGCAAAAAAGAACTTTGCGCACGCCGTTAGGTAGACGATTATCCCGAACGGTGATGATTACTCGACACCGATCGCGATCCCTAGAAAAATAAGGAAACCGAAATTTCAGGGCTTGCTCGTATCAGAAACGTATCGAATCTTAGGAATGACGATTTGAGGGGGAATATATGGGGCATTCCATACCGTATCGACCTGGGTCTGACCCTCGACCTTTCCCGACTCTGGAAATAATTTGAATTTTTTTTTTTTTTTTTGATTTTTCAAAAATTGTCTGATCTACTTATGATTTTTGAAAATGAACGCATCTTCACCCGTAATTCTGGAGTCTGAAAAAATTCTGAAAAATCTTGCGTCGAATGTCAAAATTTTGGAGCCTAGACCCAAAGTGGGCGAGCGGCTGCTTCATTCGGTTTTTGGACTATTTTGATAAAAAAAAAATTGAACAAAATTGGAAGTACAAGCCAGATCGGTACGGAATGTTACTAGAATATTTTTATAGGGTAGGGCAGGGTTTAATAAGCCTTATGGGGCGTAGCGGGACCCGTAAAAAGTTTTTTCGATTTTTCAAAATTCGTAAACTTGACGAAAATTGTTTTCTACGAATAAATAAACAATCCGGCCATATTTACAAGTTCTGAAAAAATGATAAAATTTTTCGAGCGGCCCATTACGCTACCCGCGCTACCCCATAAAAATATTCTAGTAACATTCCCTACTGATCCGGCTTGCGTTACCAATTTCGTTCAATTTTTTTTATCGAAATAGTCCAAAAACATAATGAAGCAGCCTTTTGCCCACTTTGGGTCTAGGCTCCAAAATTTTGATACTCGACGCAAAATTTTTGCAGAATTTTTTCAGATTTTAGAATTATGGCTAACGATGTGTTCATTTTCAAAAATCACAAGTAAATCAGAGAATTTTTGAAAAATTTAAAAAAAAATCTGAGTTATCTCTAGAGTTGGGACAATCTGAAAAAAAAAAAAACCGCATATATTATGAGATTTCGCAGGGTTTTTATTTTTTTTCATCGTAACCATCGCAGGTACCATTCTGAAAAATTTTTCGCAGACTCTTTACCCAATGACAGACATCCTGTAAAATTTGTACCGAAATCGAAAGTGTGTTATCAGTTTCAAAAAATTTTATTCTCACTTTTTAGCCAAAATTCAATTTTCCCAATGCAGAAAAATTGTGATTTTGATTTTCTTCGATAAAGCGGAAAAAATAAAAACTCTTTACTCCCATGTTTTTTTTGTTTGATGAATATTTTTTGAGATACAGTGTCCGTAACGAAAAATTGAAAATCCTGAACGAACGGCCAAAAAAATCTAAAAAAAATCACAGACGTTCCTTTCGACCGATATTTCAAACCGGCAGATTTTGAAAAAAAATTGGACAGGGTGAAAAAAACGTGGCCCATTCGACGAAGAATGCCTCATGTGCGGATCTGGTCGTAGACCGTGCAACATGGGGTCAAAACTGGAGCGATACGTTCACCGGACAAAAAGCCCTTGCAACACCAGCTATTACTTATTACAGACCGCAAATACCTGGCCAAAGAAAGAAAGAAAGAACGAAAGCCGTCGAATAACGATGAGCTCGAAAAAGTCCAATGGCCTCGTAAATTGGTCGATATAATAAGCCTGCGTACACAATAAGGACAAACTACGGCGTTTCCTAGTCGCGGTGCGGAAATTGGTCAGGTCTGATGTGGCCAGTGGCCAGTCTAATGCGGTGCGGGATTTTATGCTAATCTTAATGCTCCACACATATCATTGCAGTCCAGGGCGCAACTAGCCGGGGTTTTCTCGCCTAGGGTGATCACAATGGGCTGGAACACGACGAGACCCTTTCTCTTAAGGGAGGGATCGTCGCGGACAATAATCGTAACCGTAAACCAAAAATCCTTTCAATTTGGATTTCTCCGTTCGCCAGATGATGTAACCGTTTTCGTACAGGGAAAGGAACCGTCGTGGCATATCGGTGATTCTGTTCTAACTGTTACTTTTTTGATTCAACATTTTTTGATTCCACGATTAAACTTTTTTGGTTTTTTAATTCATATTATTGCTCTATTTTATTGTAAAAATTAAAGTCCGAGAGGATTTCGCTGCAACTTCAAAATACCGAGAATGAGAATCAAATTTCAAATTTTCCGTGCCACGGTACCGACTCGTTCGTCCACGGTACTGACATAAAATAAATTTGGTGGACATTCTTCGGAAAAATTATTACGAATTGTATTATAATTCATTTACGAATTGTATTATAACATTAATTAGATTTATGGATTAATTAGTTTGGAAATTTATCGCGACAAAGAAATTAATGAATTCATAGGTAAATTCTAGAAATGGACGTGACACGGTACTGACATTTGAGTGATTCAAACCGTAAGTTTCCTCTGGACTGCAAGTTATATTATACGAAAAAAGCGATGAAATATGTTCATTAGGGTGATTCAAAATAAAATTTTTATTTTTTTTCGTTTTCCAAACAGGTTCAAAAGTTTCATTCAATTATAAAGATACGCCTCTTGAAATTTGAGCTCTTAATATTGATATTAAGAGGTGGCGCATCGCGAATTTCTATTTCCCGTTAAAATAACATGGGAAAATTTGTTTCTGCTTCTTCTGATTTTTATAACTAGCTAACGATGCGTCATACAGAGAATCTACAAACATATCTTTGTAGAGAATTGAATGCTCTACAAAAAAGGTCTCTTGCACTTTTTTGATAAACTTATTTTAGAAACTCATTTTTTGTGAGAAAGGTGGTTCTTTGAACTCGAATATCATTCGAATGGCTAAGTTTATCGAAAAAGTGTAAGAGACCTCTTTTGTAGAGCATTCAATTCCCTACAAAAATATGCTCGTAGATTTTCTGTATGACGCATTTTTAGCTAGTTATAAAAATCAGAAGGAGCAAAAACGAATTATCCTGTGTCATTGAAATGGGAAATAGAAATTCGCGATGCGCCACCTCTTAATTTTAACATTAAAAGCTCAAATTTCAACAGGCATATGTTTATACCGAAATGAAACTTTTGAACCTGTTTGGAAGAAAAAAAAAATTCGTTTTTTTTTAAAGTCTCATAGTCTCAAAAGTTACATTGAGACTTGAGAGAAATTGTCCTAAAAAATCAGCCCGATATTTCAAAAATTTGAACTGGCGCCCGAGGGTCAAATTTTCCCATTTGAAATGCATGTAAAAAATTATTTTTTTCGATTTTTCGTCAGAAAGGTGATTCTTTGAACTCGAATATCATTCGAATGGCTAAGTTTATCGAAAAAGTGTAAGAGACCTTTTTTGTAGAGCATTCAATTCCCTACAAAAATATGCTCGTAGATTTTCTGTATGACGCATCTTTAGCCAGTTATAAAAACCAGAAGGAGAAAAAACAAATTTTTCCGCGTTATTTAAAGTTTTCTCTGGACTGCAAGGTATATTACACGAAAGAAGCGATGAAATATCTTCACGAGGATCGTATTGATACGAAAATTTTATGAATAGATTATTAACGGATGACCAGTGAGAGCAACAGCACAGGACATTAATATACACAGTCAGAACGGAATCACCGATATGGGAGACCGTGATTCGAATTCGGAACCGTTTGGTTCAAGTTTTGAACTCGGAATTCGACGAGACGGGCTGAAGACTTCACGCAAGTTGGAAAGCCTCGAGCAGGGTGGACGGAATTTTCCCGCTGAGCGTGTAAGAGTCGGTGAAAAGCGTATGCAAAGCGTCCGAACCTCCGTTCCGCGATATTACGGGTCTTTACGATCAGAAACTTAGTTTGCATATCAATGCAGCTGACGCTCGCGCCTAAGTGTCGAGAACTTTGGTTCCATTTTATCTTTCCGTTCCGTTCCGTCCTTCTCTCGGAATATCGACGGGATCATCGCCTGCCCTGCGATTATCAAATTAGGAACGATCAGCCCGAGTGACTCCCGGGGAAGAGCCTTTCGTAATTATACCCCCATGTAAGCCTGGGGTGTGCGGAGTGGTGCTCTCCGGCGAAGAGTTCCTATTTTATTCAATAAACCCCTAATATAAATATAGAAAGATTAATCGAACCATAATGCACTCGTTAGGGATGATAAACTACCTTTTGCCTTTCCATAGGTACTCGAGATTCTTGCGAATCAGTTACCAGTTACCGCCGAGTCATCATCCATCAATATTACTCCACGGACTGATGCTCGGCCTCCTCGACTCTCAAACTCACTTATCGTAAAAGTCGGATGGTATCCCACCAGCAACGGGATAACCGGGGTCTATTTATCTCTCGAATAATGATAACCCGCCATCCCCGTATGGGGCATTCCACGCCAAATCGACCAGTTTTAACCCTGACCCCTCTCGATTTGGCTGAAACTTTTTTATCTTTTTCTACCCCACTGAAAACGTTTCTCAGAATTTTTTCAAATTTTTTTACCCAACCGAAAAAAATGGCTCTTTTTTTTCAAATAGCCGTAACTTTTTCAAAAATTCACTTATCGGGAAGTTTTTTTTTTTTAATTATTGGTTTTGAATGTACTTTCGAAAAAAAATGGGAAAAAATTATTCAAATCTATATTCAACGTTTTTTTTCAGATTTTTTGAAACAAACGAAAATTTCTCGATGATTAGAATTCGCATTTTCTGCGAATTCTCTGATACTTGCAGAGTGGTGTTTTTTCGTTTTCTATTTTTTTTTTAATCAATTGAACAAAAAATAGACATTTTTTCGATGATTACTACTTTCAATTATTGTTATTATTATTTTTTCTTCAAAGTTCAAGGTTCTTTGTACATCCTTAAAAATCCCCAGAATAGTATTATAAGAAATAAGCTGAGTTGAGGAAAAATTTTTTATGCTCAATTGATTAAAAAAAATAGAAAACGAAAAAACACCGCTATGCAAATTTCCGAGAATTTGCAGAAAATGTCAAAGTTTTTTCTAAGAAAAAGAAAAAAAAATTTTAAATGGTAATCATCGAGAAATTTTCAGTTTTTTCGAAAAATCTGAAAAAAAAACGTTGAAGATAGGTCTGAATCATTTTTTTGTATTTTCTTTTTTTTTTTAAGTACATTCAAAACCCAACAATTTGCAAAAAAAAAACGCCCAGATAAGTCGATTTTTGAAAAAGTTATGGCTAGTTGAAAAAAAAAGAGCCATTTTTTTTCGGTTGGGTAAAAAATTTTGAAAAAATTCTGAGGAACGTTTTTAGTGGGGTAAAAAAAGATAAAAAAGTTTCAGCCAAATCGAAAGGGGTCGGGGTCAAAAGTGGTGGATTTGGCGAGGAATGCCCCATATACAACTGCTGATCGTTTCCGCAAAGATCGACCGTACACACTAGGGTGTTTGAAAGAAAAAAAATTTGTTTTTTTGAAAGGCTCATAGTCTTAAAAGTTACATCGAGCCTTGAGAGAAATTGTCCTAAAAAATCAGCCCGATGTCTCAAAAATTTCAACTGGCGCCCGAGGGTCAAATTTTCCCATTTGAAATGCATGTAAAAATTTCTTTTTTCGATTTTTTGTCACAAAGTCGATATAAACAATTTTTTTTTAACTTTTGATCGGCATGTCCTTATAGGAAATTAAATTCTCCACATAAAAATCCTGAATGACTATATCCGTAACTTTAACAGGAAAAAAGTTTTTTATTAATTTAATGATAAAAACGCTGTAAAAGCTGTAACTTTTTTCCTGTTAAAGTTACGGATATAATCATTCAGGACTTTTCCGTAGAGAATTTAATTTCCTATATAGGGATATACCGATCAAAAGTCGAACAAAAAAAATTTCCATCGATTTTCTGAGGCAAAATCGAAAAAAGAAATTTTCACATGCATTTCAAATGGGAAAATTTGACCCCCGGGCGCCAGTTGAAATTTTTGAGATATCGGGCTGATTTTTTAGGACAATTTCTCTCAAGTCTCAATTTAACTTTTGAGACTATGAGACTCAAAAGAACAAATTTTTTTTCTTTGAAACACCCTAGCATACACACTAGGGTGGTCCTTATTTAGGGTATGTTCGAATTTTTCTTCGGGATAGTCCTGAATAGGTTCCAAATATATAAAAAAAAATTCGTCCCAAATTGCAGCCCTTAATTTAAAAATTAATTCGGCCCTCACGACAGCCAAAGTTTTAAATGGAAATAACACGGGAAAAGTTCTGTTATTACTTTGGAATTTTTTAAGTCATGAACTAATGAACGGATTATATCGACACGTAAATATTCTTGTAGCAAATTTAACGCTCTACAAAAAAGGTCTCCTGTGATTTTTCGCTAACTTGACTGGTTCAAAAGTTATTCGAGGTCAAAATCAAAATTCTAGTGAATTCTATGTTTTGTTCCATTTTCATCGTGGTTTAATGATTCAAAAATGTAAAATGTTCTTAGCAAAAAATCACAAGAGACCTTTTTTGTAGAGCGTTAAATTTGCTACAAGAATATCCACGTGTCGATACAATCCGTTCATTAGTTCATGACTCAAAAAATTCCAAAGTAACAACAGAACTTTGCCCACGTTATTTCCATCTAAAACTTTGACTGTCGTGGGGGCCGAATTAATTTTTAAATTAAGAGCTGCAATTTGGCACGAATTTTTCTTGACATATTTGGAACCTGTTCAGGACTATCCCGAAGAAAAATTCGAACATACCCTAAATAAAACCACCCTAATACACGCATACGTCCGGATACGGAACGCGTTTCCACGGTGTGTTCAAGGGACGATATCTCGGGAACGGTTTGAGACAGAAAGTTCTATGAAGGGTCAGGTCGAAGCTGATCGAAGGCACTTGGCAGCCGAATGGCGAAAAAGTCTCTTCGACTCTTTCGAAGCGGAGATATTCGCGGTTGAAAAAATTCAGACGATTCTTCTTCCCCGTTCCCGCATACCTAAGTACGTTGCGAGCTGTGGGCGAAGCAATCACGAGGCCGTGGCGTATCGACCATTTGACCATTAATTCCAATCACACACATGGCTTGGTTTTAATTACCAATAAAAATTTGCACGAGTGATGCCTGATGAGGGAAAAATTAGGGATCGCTCACGTCCCTGACCGACGTATGCGCGCAACATACCAGGGCGTTGTTTCCTCTCGTACGGTTTCCTTTTTCGCAATTTATCGGGGGCTCCGAGGTCGGGGAATATTTGCGAAATTAGTGGAAGGACAACGGGAGAGAGAGACGGAAACGGGGAGATTGAAAAAACGTGTTTCGTATACGGCGTCCGTCTCCCTTATTTTCGGTATTGTCGTCTTTTTTCTTCCTTTATTTCCTTTTTTTCCGGCTAAGTGAAGAGCGAATATCTGACACGTTGACGGGAATCCTGGGGAGCAATCGAACGGCGTGACCCCAAGGCCAGAGGAATTCCGAGGGAGAAGTAGGAAACCAATCAACGTCGTTGCGGAAAGGAAATAAGAAGTAATAATATCCATGAAAAGGCTTTTTCCCTGGAGTCGCGATTCTCCTCCCCATTGTGTCCCGGCGTCCTGAGGAGCCGCGGCGAGACCCGAATATCGCGGATTCAAAAAACTTCCAAACGCAAAGCTCTCGACGCGGATGATTCCCCGGGTCCTGAACCCAGTCAGAAAATCGAGAACGGAGGGAGACACACCCGGAGATGGGGAGAGGCCCAGAATTGAGATAATAAAACGGTCCGTTGGCACCGCGCGTAAACTAGGCGTGAAGTGAAATTAGGTGATGACGTAACCCAGCGAGGCGATACGTCGCTTCGCCTCGAATTTATTTATTTTGGGGTCGACGGTGCCCGGCGATGACGGAAAAAGCATCGCGGCATCGATTCCCGTTTTTGAAACAGTGAAGATCGATCATTAGTCTAAATGCCGATATCTCGGGAACCGTTCGAGACGCGGAGTTCTTCGAGGGCTCATTTTGAAGCTGATCGAAGGCGCTTCAGAGCCGCGCGGTCGAAGGTTTTTTTGAAATTCTAGAAACGGAGTTATTCGCGATCGAATATTCCGGCGAGGTGACGCAGCGAGGCGAGTTGGTTCGGATATATTTTTGAGGGTCGATGATGGGCGAAGGAAAGGGAGAAAGAGACGGAAAGGAGCGCGGAACCAGAACGCGAGAGTCGTAAACACTCCGAATGAGCGAAGGGTGCCGCGTCCTACGCCCTTCGAGCTTCGGGGTCGGGGGCAGTGCGTCGTACGTTGTATAGCGCAGCGAGTAGCGCGTAACGTATAGAACCGGGCGAAAGGCGAAACGTCGAAATGTCGAAATGGGAAGCGGCGGACGCGGGTCGTCAACGTTGATGATCCGTGGATCGCGATATATACCGACTCTCATCGCATCCCCGAGAACGGATGAGATGGCGTCGGGAACAACGGAATCGCGCGGCGGCCCACCCCACGCATACCCTCAATCTCGTTCTCATACCCCCGTACCCTTTGCCCGTATTCAAATACACGCACGGGTCGAAAGTGAAAAAATATGTTCTGCAAAATTGACGAAGAGATTTTATTTTACTGCTTCACTTATTCCTTTTTGTTTCCATACTCCTCTCCATCGATTCTCGACTGACTCTACTCGTCGTCGAATCGACGTGCCGAATCTCCGTCCGATTTCAAAAACGCTTTTCAAATCCGGCGAGGATTCGACAATAATTTTCATCAGTTTCAGTCGCGAACTTCAATCGGCGATATCTCCGCTTTTAGAAGTGGAAAACAATCCTTCGCTATACGAGTCGAAAGGGCTTTCTGTCAGCTTCAAAACGCGCCCCTACAGAACTCTCTAGCCCAACCCGTTCCGAAGATATCGGCCTTCGAAGTGACGGCGGAGGATCTGTGGAGCTTCGAAGAATGTCGATTTTCACTGTTTCAGGGGTTTCATTGATTCACTTGCGAAATTTTCCTCCTATGTCGATCCGTTTGGAATATCACGAATGACGATTGCGTACGATGAAACGTTGTTTGTTTTACTATAATATAAACGTATGTATATCTGCCTAGGCAAAAGTATACGATGTGTAGTGCAGTGGCCGAGATGCGGGCGACGATTTAACATATTAATAATTCATCGACAATTAGAGTATCATATATGCAGCCGCGTGACCGCAGGTGGTCGCGTTGTGAATTACGGATAACGCCATATGCTCGCGTTAGTAGGTGAATCATGAAAGAATTAACATAAGCATTTATTAGCATATATTTATTCCTATGTAACGAGGTAGACACATATGTACGGTATATACTGCACCGGTTAATAACAGAAAAGGGAATGAAAATATGAAAACAAACGAAATCCAGTTCTCATCGTTGATCAAAACTTCTTTCAATTTGGAGGTTATATCCTAAAACCAAGCTTCGACGAACGACGTAACCTGTATCCTACGTCATCACTTTTTGAAATAAAACCATTTCCAAGGTGTTCGTAGCGATAATTAACTCTGGAATCGAATCGACACGTATTTTATTGTACTCTGTTCTACATATACCTATATATAGTTACGGATATGAATTGCTGCAGTTTGTTGATTTTGTATACGAAAATCCATCGGCTGGGTTCGCTGCTCGCCCTCCGTGCCCGCGACAGCCTAGCCGCTAGGGGTCGGTGTCGTCTGTGTTCCGCTGCAGGACACAAACCGAGAACGACAGGAGCGTAGAACGGCGTAGGCTCTAGGCTGATCGCGAAGTGCATGAGTAATTAATGAAACCAATAATCCGTCACGCGCTAGTCTGCGAAATCCATTCAATTTAATTGGACCGGTTAATCGCGGCCATTCGATCCCGCGTCTATGCGTAGGTATACATTTGGGGATCCCGCGTCCTGCACGATCCAATGCCTTCTTTATGCATTTTCAAATTTACCGCTAAATTGAACTCACGCGCTACGATTCGAATCCCAATTCGAATTTGTGCTCAAAGCTAAACACTAAAACCGTCACACTTGAAAGTTTGGTTACGTTTTGTTTTTTCACGTATATTCGAAGTCTGTTTGATTTTGAGTAAATGATGAACAGAAATATTCGCAAACTGATCATTTCGAGACCGTTGAATTCGAATTCCAATGTGAAAAAAACGCTTGCGGTACTGAAAAACGAATTCCGGGTATATGAGAACGAATGAAAATAATAACAAAAAGAGGGCAACAACAATTTTTTAGATTTTAGTTTGATTGGAACTCCGTCATTTGGGTGGATCGGTTATTACATGTATTATGTATCATCCTCCACCCATGCGTATACGCGAGCATCTATGATAGATTTGTAATATAATTATCGCCTATACATTTAGTTGAGCGGGAGTTGGAATAGTTTATGGCAAAGGGAAAAGGGAGAAGGGTGCAGGGTACTGATGGTGTCGACTGTCGCGTGCTATATGCGAATAATTAGAGGTATAGGAAGGGGTTAGAAGGGTAATGTCATGCAAATATACCTACCTACCTATCTACCTACCTACCTACCTATCTACAGCTCATGACTCGGTCCACCAGGAATAGAGTGCATTAATCCACTAATGCACACGTATATGCACCCACTACGTACATATACACACACAGTCGGATGGGCGCCAAGTAAAATTAGATTCGAGCTGCAGATTTACCCTCGAAATCCAATAGTATATAGTACATGGTATATAGTATGGTATAAAGATAGAGAGGTTGTGTTACGCGAAAATCGGTTAATCGTAAGTGCGAAAAAGAAATATATGGATGGAGAGAGAGAAAGAGAGATTCAAATTTCGAACGGACCCGATAATTATCGAGCCGATTCTATATAAAGATAGAGAGGTTACGTTACGCGAAAATCGGTTAATCGTAAGTGCGAAAAAAAATATATGGACGGAAAGAGAGAAAGAGAGATTCAAATTTCGAACGAACGCGATAATAATCAAACCGATTCCTAGAAGGCCGCGCTGACGTGGAGGTCTACTTGACGCCTCGCCATTTGATCAGCGCGCGAACCTTATCATCGTTTGACTGATCTTCGTATAACTTGTCGAAAGAAGTAGTACGAAAGTCCGTCTCGGCTCTCGGGGTTCTTTCGGCTCGCTTATTCCGGAACTGAGTTGAAAGAGTCAAGATTCAAACGGGCAGATCCGATCGAGATATTCGAATTTGCAAATATGAAGGAATTCGGAATCAGCGAGCGAAAAGCTTCTCCCGGTCAGGTTATACGAAAATCAGTGCCTACCACGATGCCCGATTTCATTTGGCCCGAAAATCCCCACGTATAGGTGCGGACGCACCTACAATCTATAAATAATTGAAAAACTTTTTCAATTTTTAACGGATTAATACCGCTCAGTTCTTCATTGTCAGCTACATCGTTATTAAATCGTAAAATATACAATAAAAATCCTCCAAGCCCCGGCCTGAGACAATATCGGATCACTCTCATTATCATGTGCGATGGTGGTGTAATGGTCAGCATAGTTGCCTTCCAAGCAGTTGATCCGGGTTCGATTCCCGGCCATCGCACTCAATTTTTTATTCTCTTTTCTCCTTCCCATATTTTTTTCCACATCGTTTTTTAATTTATTTTCTTATATATTAACTTCTTATCAGACAGAGAAACATAAAGGAAATAAAAACAGTTACTTCTCCTGTTTCTCACGTCTTTATAGATATATATATGTATACATATATCCCTGCAATTTATTATAATCTAGAAAACAATTTGCATTAATTTGCGTATCGCAATGTAAATATAACCATATGAATTAATTAATCGCACAAAAGAAAACGTATGATAATTTCCGTGGAAGGATATATCAAACGCGTACGTCGAATCATTATCTTCCAGCTCGCAAGAACCGTGATAACAAGACACTTGTCCCAACGCGTCGCGTTGTTGTATATCCCTTTCCGGGTATTAGTGATTGCGTGAAACACTTCGCTCGCTTGCGAGTGCTGCCGAGGGGCTAGTGGCGCCATCTAACGTCGCATCGTCTAACCCTAGCGTTTCCTATCGCCTTTGTTTCTTTCGCCACGCTGGGGCTCCTCCGTATGCATTTATGCGCGTGTATAGTTGCGGTTACGGTACAGTCGAACGTCAGTAACGGACCGACCGTCGAACGAGACGCATGGGGTTAGTCCTCCGCCATTTTAAAACATACCGTAGTCTACAAGAACACAAGACGTTTTCAAAGATACACCGGAATAATAAAAACCGGATTTATCGAATCGAAGTCAAAGGAAGAGAAATTTCTATCAAAATTCTATATACGCTTCTTATATTACTCTCCGATGTCGATTTTGAACAATTCCATTCCAATCCTCATAAGCGATGTAAATCACGTAAGTGCCAATATTATACTTTCCAAAGTATACAGTATATAATCTATTTCAGTCTCCAAATGACTAAAACACCTCTTCTACTCTTTATTATCTTATACGCAACTTTGCATACAGCTTCTGCTGTACACAACACACGCGCGCACACACGCGCGCATACATGTATGAAAAGTTTGAGAGTAGTTTTCTCCGCTCGCTGTTCTTACGGTACCGTGAAGTAAAGTTTAGTTATGTTACGTTAGGTTAGGTAAGGTTAGGTCTGTCCCATCGCATATAATGTAAGTAAGTAACCATAAGTGAGTAAATAAGTAGAATCAACCCAGAATCATTCTTTCGACTGTTTTCAGTTTATTCGTTAGTTTATATATCTATTGTGACCATTTTTGTATGTCTTTTATTCTACCTATGTAACAATACGAAGCTAATAGATAACGATCATTATCGCGATTTCACTGCACCGTGCATTACGCATACCCTTCAGGTATGGGTATATCCATACCTATGCATAGGTGATAGATTTATTTGACTTATGTGTCAGTAGATATCATACCTGTATCAATCACCGATCCATTTATCTTACATCTAGATCTTACGTATTATTTTTATCCATTCGCGTATATTTATTATATTTAGGTATTACCTGTTTTCTTAAAAAAAATATATATAATGATAATCATAATCTCGAACTTGAATCGTACATATAGGAATATCTTTTACGATTATTATCATCATTATTATTATTTTACCGTGTCAGCAACCTTGTATGCTTGCCAAACTTGTCATCTTTTTTTCTCTCTATTCGCAAGATACAGGGTGGGCAAAAAAAAAGAATGAAAACAAAAAAACGAAAAAATGCTTTTGCTTCTTATAGTTATATCTCGAATGTATCTTGCGATTTCGTTGAAATTAGATTTTTATAATTTTTCATCTTTGCATTATCTTTGCATTATCTGAATACTATCTTGAATCGTCCTCGTTTATATCATCTTGAAATTTCGAAATATACTTGAAATAATCGTCCTGAAATCGATTATATGTTGGTATTAACTTAATATTATCTCGCGATCATATGGAAATCTTGAAATTATCTTGAAACAAACTTGAGATCATCTTGTAATCGTTTTAAAATCTTGAAACCATCCGTAAAATATCTTGAAATTACCTTGAAATAGGTATTGACGAATTATCTTCGATCATATTGAAATTATCTTGAATTATTCTCGAAATGTTAAAATTTTTTTGAAATCCACTTTATATCGTTTCGAAATCTCGAAATTATCTTCAATTAAACTTGAAATCATCTCAAAGTCTTACAATCATTCCAAAATCTTGAAACCATCTAGAAATCATCTCAAAGTCTTAATTTTATCTAAAAATTCATCCTAAAATCTTAAAATTATCTGAAACTTATCTCGCAATCACCTCAAAATCATTGTCACGTTGAAAATCAATTTTAAATCATTTATGAATCTGGAAACTACCTCAAAATTGTCTTTGAATGGTATGAAAATCTTGAAATGATCTTGAAATTTTCAAATTATCTCTAGATCGAGTTGAAATGATCTTCAAATGATGTATGAATCGATGAGCTTCTCGAAATTGTCTTTAAATTGTGTAAAAATCCTTGAAATTATCTAACAATTATCTTGAATTGTTGAAATGAAGCCGAAATGATTTGGAAATTTTTGGAATTATCTTGAGATTAACTTGAAATGATTATGTGAATTGATATCTTCTCAAAAATCTCCCTCGCCGACGAATCTCCTTTATTTTTTTCCCACAGTAAAACCACTTTGCTCAACTTCAATCATCGTCATCGTCATAATCTACTATTAATCCTGCCTCAAATCGTATGTACAAATGCAAACATGACGATGGATCCGCGGCACCGATGTATACTGCGAAAGTTGCAGGAAACAATAGTAAAGGATCTTGAAGTATCGGATATAATTGAAATTCTCGTGTCAAAAGGGACAGTCACCGCTCTGTTTTCGGATGAAATACAAAAAGATACGAGCAAGAAATCCCAGACTAGAAAGCTGCTCGACCATCTCCCGACGTAAGCGAAGCACTAAATGGAATTAAATATCAAAATCAACCCTAGCTAAATCATTTTTATTGCAATTTCTCTCTCAGACGAGGCCCAAACGCTTACTCCGTGTTCAAAGAAGCTATCCGAAACGACTACCCATGGATATTCGAGAAAATGGACACCCTGGAAACCGAGGACTGCGTAGATTCGATCGACGCGAGACTGGGACCTCATAATCCGCATGCTCATCTCCCGGCTAATCCACCTCTGAGTGTTAAACGCACGCAAAAGGTTTAGCCAATTTTTAAAACTTCTTAAACAACTCTTCGATTATAGTAACAGAATATTTACATAGCTTGTTGCTTTTATTTGTTCGCTTTCCAAACTGACGTTGGTATTAACTATTTGGTAAGTCTAGTGCGGTTTTAAGAATTCAGAAAATCTATAACTAAGAATAGGCGCCCTTTACATGCATAGAGAGACGTTTTCCATATAATTTTTTCTCTTTTTTTATCATCAGATGAATAAGCTGCGCGAAGGATTGACCGAATTGCTCCCAGGCAATTATCTAGTTCTTCACGCCTTGCAGGGATACGGGAAGTCTACTTTGGCCAGCGCTACTTTGAAGGACAGGACATTCGTCGAAAAATTGTTCAAGGTGATGGAGAAGAAATGCTGAGATTTCATAATCGACAATCAATTGATTGAATTAAACAAAACGAAGTTTTTGTAACATTTTTTTGTTCATTTCAGAACGAGATCTACTGGATTAAATTCGGGCAGAGTCAATCCGTGTCGGACAACATACTGATTCAATTAAACATGCTCTTTCATCTGGTTAGAAACTTGGATCCTCTTGCCGAACCCACTAGCGAAGATTCTTTGAAGTATTCGTTGAAACGACACTTCTCTGTACACGATTACGCTCTAATTATTTTAGACGATGTCAACAGTCAGGATGTTATCGACGCTTTTGATTTCGGATGCAAAACACTTGTTTTAACCACCGACGTCGATATACTTAGAGGGAGAATGAGCAACGTTATTGAAGTACGATTCGAGCATGAAAATTGTTATTATTTGTACATCTTTTTTTTTTATATCAGAAATTTTAAATGGATTTCACTGACTTTATACAGTTTTGCTAACTCTTCTGATGTTTTATCATTTCATTTTGTCATTTTTCTGATTTCTCATAGTCTTTGAAAATTTTGATGAATCCTTTTTTGTATTTCGAAGACTTCTTCAAGAATTCCAATCGGTTTTTCACCTTCGTTTATAAATTCTATAGAAGTTTCATTTATTTTGTTAACGATTCTTCAAAATTTTTCCAAATTCCTTTGAAGATTCCACAGATTAATCGAGAGTTCTCAGAAATTTCCTCGAATTTCATCAAAATTTCTCGAGGATTTCAAGAATTCCACAAGATTTCACCGGGATTTCGAAAATTATGATAACATTTGACGACTTTCTCTGAGATCTCTTCAAGATTTCCTCTAATGTTCTTCAGCATTTCAAGAATTCCATGAATTTTCTTGCAGATTTATTTGAAAAATTCCTAGGATTTCAAGTATTTTATGAATCTCTCAAGAAACGCACTAGTTTCCTTCGAATTTTGAAGATTCTCTCACAATTGTCACAAATTCGGCAGAATTTGAAAAATGTCAAGAACTTCCTTGAGATCTGTCAACAGTTCCGAAACTTATACTTAAATTCTACAAAACTCATTGAGAATTCCCTTGAATCTCAACGAATTTCCAATAGATTTCAGAGATAACTCAAAAAATTTCCTAGTTTCATTCAAATTCTCAAAAATTCTCTAAAATCCGAAGGATCCTACGTCCAATCTGCTCAAAATCTAAAAGAGATTTACTAAATCCTTGGAAATTCTCCTCACTTTGCTTTAGTTTCATAAAATTGAGATTCGAATTGCGTAAGGCGTTCCTATTCCGATAATAATCGATCAAACCATGAATAAGACTGCTAAAAATCTTCTCTCTGGTTTCCAGATGAGCGACGGGTTCAGTACGAATGAGTCCCTCGATCTATTTGCAAAAGCAACAGGAATCCCAGTCTCAGATCTGCCAAAACAAGCCCGACAAATCCACGAGGAGTGTAAAGGCATGCCTCTAATGATCTCGATGTTCTCAGCTCAGTTTGAAGACATAAAAGAGAGTCTAGTCAAGGGTAAGACCAGCGACGAAATCTGGTCTTACTACGTCAATGCTCTGAGAGAAAAGACATCCGAGTGAGTATAGGGAGAGACGGAAGCCTTTCTCGCCGCTGTATCAGCTTCTAATATCAATCATATTCCCTTTTTCTCAGCGTTTTCCAAGAGTCTCTGGAAAGGCAAGCGGCTACCTTCGACATATGCATAGAGAAGTTGTCCCCTGAAGATAAACGGTACTATAAAACTCTGGCGATATTTCCGGAGGATGTTAACATCCCGACAAAGGTTGGTCTTTGACTATGGCTCGAAAAGAATGATGGAAAATGAGTTTAGACTATTTTTTACACTTTTTGAACAGACTATCTCCTTTCTCTGGGGTTTTGCTATAACTGTTTGATCAATTATTTTCGGATTCAGTTGAAAATATCTTTAAATTTATCCTGAATCGTCTTGAAATTCTGAAATTGTTTTAAAATTTAATTTGATATTGTCTTAAAATCTTGAAATGATTTTGTTATGTTAGAATCATCTTGAAATCTTGTAACTATATTGAAATGAACTCGTCAAAATCATTTTGAAACGGTCCTCAAATCCCGAAATTGTTTTGAAATCACTTTAAACTCTTCAAACCATCTTGAAATTGTCTTGGAATCATCTGAAAATCTTGAAACTATATTGCAACGATTTCAAAATGTTGAAATTACCTCCGAATTATCTTAAATTTGTCTAGAATTCACTTTAAAATCTTGAAATCATCAGAAAATTATCTAAAAATCTAAGAATTGTCCGAAAGCAAGCTCCATATGGTTTAGAAATCGTTTGAAAATCTTTAAATCGTTGAAAAAATGTTCAAAACTATCTTGAAAATTCTCTTCCAATCATTTCGACAGTTAAAATCGATTTAAAATCATTGTCTCTGTTTTTTCACCTCTTTTTACTATTTTTGACCAGACGCTGTCCATATACTGGGATGTCGCACTGGCAGAAGTTGATTCCCGCATGATAAGATTCTGCAAGAAGGCATTAGCCTGTAAGAAATGGCATCGTTGGTGCGATACCTACGTATACGGAGTCCATAACTTGGTTTTATCCCATCTTCGAGATAAACTGGAGCCAGAGGACCTGAAGCAACTGCACAGATCCTACGTTGAGAAAAACCTGGCGCTCTGTAAGGGAGATTTCTCGAAACTCCCGACGGACAATTACCTCCATTCTTACATCGGATATCACATGAAAAAGGGCGACTTGTTAGACAAATTCTCCGAACTTTATCTAGACTTTGGTTTCATAGAAGCTAAAGTCTTCAACATCGGGCCTGGTGATCTCCTGATTGATCTTAAAAAGTACAGAAACTACATAACTCGGGATTCCCCCAAGCTTTTAGAGCAGGTCGAAGACTTGGAGAAGTTCCTCGTACAGCAGGCTTCAACTCTGGCGGAATACCGCCGGAGATATTGCCTGGATCTCGTTCAAGTCGCTCTAAAGCACCCCTTTCAAGGCTTTGTGAGATCGAAGGCAGAATCTTTGGCCCACGAGAGGCAGAGCAGTCTTTACTTGAATCATCTGAAGCACAATACGGAGTATCCGAACTCTTACAGCGAGGAATTACACCTGCAAGTTAGATCGGTGGCTTTTACGAACGAGGCTGAAGTTATATTGGTAGGAAACGACGAGGGGAAGGTCATTTCGTGGAACTGTAACAACAGGCAGCACGTCGCTTTCTGTGGCAACAACGTCGAGCAGCCGATCACAAAGATCGTCGCTCCTGAAAAGGAAAAGTTCTTCATTTCTATCAGCGCCGATGGTACGGCAAAACTCTTTGATTTACGCGGGGAATGGACTAGGCAGGAGCATAATCACATCAAAACACTGCATCCTATTGCAAAGCAGCCTGAATGGATCAATATGTCAGATTCTAAGTCCAGCCAGGATGATAGCAGGATAACTTTGGCACTATCGGAACAGAAGATCATCGATATCGCAGTCTCTACCGAGGGGAGAAAGATCGCGGCTTGTACAGATGCTGGATCTGTTGTGGTGATTCTATTTTATTGAAATATCTTATGGCTTACGGTTTCGGGACTCTAGTAGACACAATACAGGCCATAAATATTCGAATTTTCGTTTGTTGGAAATCTGGTGCACACTTTTCGGTTGTATCTTTGGAAATCATCGATATTTAATTTTCCGAAATCTTGGAATTCTTTTTTAAATCTATCTGCAATCGTTGAAATCTTTTGAAATGCTCTGAAATCATGAAAAATCATTAGAAATCTCTTCAAATTCTTGAAAATCATTAGAAATTTTTGGAAATGTCTCGAAATCATTCGAAATCCCCTTAAATCGTTTGAAATCTGTTTTTAAACAGTGATGAAATCATTTCAAATGCACCTTGGTTTCCTGTGCGAGAAAAACCGTTACGCCTCTCCTTCTCGCTGCAATTTTCGCCCAGTTTTAACTAATTTCTTTATATTCCTCAGGTCTGGGACTTCGGCGGTAACTTTATATTCGATTGGCACCTTGCCGCCAAGTAAGTTCTTTCTCCGATTTGAAAAAAACTGAATAATCGTTACCGATTAATAGATAAAAACGTTTCAGGTTTAAAAAAGCAAAGAAATCCAGCCAATCGTCAAAAGACTCACCAACTCTGATCACTTTCCAGGACCCCTTTGACCAGCATAGCGTTCACAATGTCTAGCACGATGTTGCTCGCAGTAAACGTGTCTACAGGAGCTCTGGTGATGTTAGACGCGACGAGTGGTTCGTACAAATCGCAGTTCAGCCTGCAGCCAGAAACGGATAAGATAATATTGCTGCTTTCGGTACCGCAGTACTGCAACATCCTCATAGCTTTGCTGGAGACTAAAATCTACAGACTCACATGGGCGATGGACGACGATCCTTACCGAGGACCGCAAACCAGAGAATTTTCAAGACTCGGAGAGAACGCCGCCGTTTATACCTCTGCCGCAGTAACTAGGGACGGACAATACGTCGTTACTGCGGACACTGGCGGGTCCGTTAACGTTTGCGATCTTCACGAGGGACTCGAGGTCATCAGGACCTATAAAAACCTCATTTTTAGCCTCGATACCCACTGGCTGGAGGATGAGGCGTGCCATATTGTGAGTGGAAACAGTTTTGGAGAGAAATGATACGTTTTTTTTTAAATTTTGTGGATCTGAGATGATTTTTTGATCCGTTCTTTGTTACAGATTTGTGGAGGCAATCGAGATACTTTGGTGCCTATGGTTCATCGATGGAAATTCGACCCTCAGGCAAAGCCGGTTGTGAGAAGGTAATTTATGAGAGACTGCTGCGGGAGAGACAGGGAGAAATATTAATTTATTAATTATTTGAGTTCGATTTTTGGGATGATAGAATAGAAAAACTGAAACTCAGGATTGTATATGAGAAGAAAAATGTACTCGGTGAGAGAAAATGGGCAAGAGAGTCTTGAAGACTTAAAATGTTGTAGTTTTTGAATCTAAAACTTGATTTTTCCGATTACCAGAGTATTTAGTGCGTAAACAATGATCAATCGTTGTATTCTTTTCACATTTTGTTTGTTTGTTCGATGGCTCGGGAATATGGCTTCGGCTCGTTACTTGAAATTCGTGAAAACTAACTTTTAGAATATATTCTGAGACCGAGAGGTCTTTTACACCGGGCTTTGAGGACTGTAAACATTCTCTGTGACTTTTCAGACTCCCTTTATTCGACGCGACGATGAAGCCTGGCGGAAGAAACGTCATAGCCATAGGAACGTCAATCGGAACAGTTCAGATAATCCGAAACGACGATGTGATAGCAGAAACGCCTGCGGTTAATGGAAAGATAACTAGTCTACTGATTTACGACGACGGTAATCAGGTGGTTTACGGAACTGATAAAGGCTCCGTATTCTTGTTCGACATAAAGCTCAATCATTCCAAAGAGATATTGGAGCTAACGGAGTCTGTGGAGTTCTTGAAGACGCTGACAATCGAAGGAGAATCTGTTATAGTGTGCAGAAAAGCAGGCGGAGAAGACCTGGAGGTAATATTCTTTGATTTTGGCCGTTCAATTCCATTTTACTCTCGGTTTAGCATCGGAAAATCGTCTGTTTCAGATTTGGAAGAGTTCTGAGGACAACCAACTGGTCGAATACACAGGGACTGTGATTTACTGTGATATAATGACCCGCGTAAAACTGGTGCTGACCGTATCCGACAAAGTCGTTAAACTTTGGGACCAAAATACGTGGAAACTTCAATCAAAATATGAGCCAAAATCCGTCCAAAAGATAAGCTGCTGTTCCCTCAGTCCGAAGCAGAATTATATAGCCTTGGGAAACGCTGCAGGCAATTTAAACGTCTGCAAGCTGATTTCTCGCCCAAATCCACGGGCCGTAAGATTCCAGGATTTTATAGTCAGGAAATTAACGGAGGGAATAACAGCCTGTGATTTTTCACAAGACGAGGAACTCCTAGCCTTGGGATTGAAGACTGGCGAGATTATCGTGAGTTTTAATTCGCTTCTTCAATTTTCTCCATAAGAATGACCCATTTTATTCGTTCCTTTTTTCTCTCGCCAGATTATCAACGTGCCGACTAACTCCGAGGTTCGTAAGTTCGAGTTTCACCGGCGCCCAGTAAAAGGGCTTTACTGGTGTCCCGCGGAGATCGAAGACCGGATTTTACTCTCCTTAGCAAACGAACTCGCCTGGTGGAACGTGGCGACGGAATCTAAGAAAGGAACGCGGCGCGAAATCAGCCAGAGCTTAAGCGAGCTCACTCTGAGTCCCGAGTCCAAGGGGGCTGTGCACAAGATGAAAACTAGCAAGAGTCTCGAACTTGGGAGCTTCGAGACAATGCCAAATAACAACGACCAGGTCTTCTCTGTCTCTAATCACGAGTCGGATTTGGCGCAGAGTTTGAACGGGTTGAATGGGCTAGATCAGGGCCTGACTCGCTCTTTATGGAGTGAGAAAAAACCCAAGTATCCTAAGATAGCCGGGCTACTGAGCGTCGTCAAATTGGATGGAGACCTCGCCACTAAAGTCTGTGTTTCCGAACAGTTTAGTCATTTCGTTACGCTCAATGGGGAGGGGTCGATATACAATTTGACGATACTAAAGCCTAGGAATGAGGAGCTTGTTAATGGGAACACATAGCAGGTGCTAAAGGCCGTAAAAAATGGGCATTTATTAGATTTGGGATATTTTAATCGCCTGAAAATAACAGTTTTAGATTTTGTTCAAGCTACGATCGAATTAGCTTGCAGGATTCTTTTGATCGGCTTAAAACCGCGACTTTTATAACGTAGCGGAGCTCGCGAAGGATCACCAGGCCACCTGGGGATTCAAAGTATTAGGAACTTTTAAAGAACGGACGAATTGCAGTTTGAGGCAGGATCTGATATCCCTGGATCCGTTAACTCCGGATACTTGGATTGATTTTTTATGGTTTTAACTCGAGGCTAAGTCTGCTGCAAGATCCGCGCTGGTTTATTCAGTTGCGGTCGGAGGCAGACTGGCGCTCGTTAGTTCGACGTAAGATACGGAGCTTGTCTGCGATCCGGCGAGTTTGAAATTAGTTGACGGCGTTTTGTGAAGGCGGAATTTCAAGACAGAAGAAAAATATAGAATGAAATTTGACTGGTTTTCTATTCCGTTTGGGAAAACGCGAAATGCGTTTCTTAGAACTCTGTATTATTCGTTTAGTGAAACTCTGGCTGTAAACTATTAACGTGTTAAAAAGTCTGGCGGAAATTGTTAAAGATTGGAGAAATATTGTTACGGTCCACTGAGAAATTTCCTCGCTTCCAAACTACTGATAACTTATTTGAAACTATTTTCAGTCCTCATAGCCCGGTGTAGAAGAACTCTCGTTCTCCAAATATATATTCCAAAATTTATTTTTTTATAAATTTCAAGTGAAGATCTGAAGCCATATTCCTGAGCCATCGAACAAGCAAACAAAAAGAGCAAAGAATACAACGATTCGTTAATTTTACACAGACCTAATAATCTAACGATAAGTACCTAACTAATCAGTTTTGTCAGTTCCAGTTACGTGTTATGTATCCATACTCAACACTGCCGATACCTAATTACCTATTATCAGACTGTGAGTTGTTGTTTCTTATTTTCATCGCTCTTTAAATATAATAATTACATACCCTTACAGTATATGGTATATGCATTTATATACCTAAGAAGACTCTACATAATACCTGAGTCTTATATACCTCTTGCTGCATTTATTACTTCGTTTCTATTCTTATTTCTCTTTTTATATACATTTTTAATCGAAAGTTTACTTTCGTTTTAATCGATTTTATAATTTTATAATTTTATATATATACAGACATACTTATATACATACACAAGATAGATAAGGTACACAAGAAAAGTGGCATGGAAATAGACTATTTCTAATACACTCTATAACGTAAGGAAGACTCTGATTTAGTCATAATAACACAAAAAAGAAGAATAGAGTCGAAAAGAATGGTGGTTTAAATATTTTAATATAAATATTCTATCGCAAGCAAAGTGTGAGATAAGAAAACTGAGATAAAAAAAAAAAAAGGAAAGAAAAGATATATAAAGTAACTAGAAGAAAAAACGGATAGTAGGAATATAAGAAAAAGTTATTGTGATATTCTATACAAAAGTAATATTATTGAAACAAAAGAAAAAAAAAACTGAAGAAAAAAACACGGTATAACAATAATAATCATTATTATTGATACTGTAAATTTAATCGTACGTATATGTGTACAATACAATCTTAGATATTTCGCCAGCTGCGAAAGTAAGAGGAATTTTTTTTTTTTTATTCCTTCACTTTCTCATTAACGTTTATTACAATTAACACTATTAAATCACGTTTTCTTTTTTTCTTTATTTTTTTTTTTTCAATCATTCTGTACCTATGTTATATATATTAGGTATATATGAATATAGGTATGGTGCTCAATTTCCAGTTTACTATTTAATTATTCAATATTATAATAATTATTTTTAAAGATAATCTATCGATGTATCTAATCGATTTTTACAAAGACATTATATGTGCAGACTGATCAAGACGAAGCGATGAATCATTTTTTATTTTGATTTTAATTTTTTTCTCTTTTCTGTCATTCATTATTATTATTATTATTATTTTTTTTTGCTGTTATCGATTAATAGATTAAATCATCAATCGTTTATCTTATACCTATAAATGGCAATTACGTATAGTATGTGGGGCATTCCATACCGAATCGACCTAGGTCTGACCCTCGACGTTTCGGATTCGGCTCACGATTTTATGTGTGTCGTCCCGACTCTAAAAATAATTCAGATTTTTTTTTTAATTCTTCAAAAATTGTCTGATTTACTTATAATTTTTGAAAAACACATCGTTAGCCATAATTCTAAAATCTGAAAAAATTCTGCAAAAATCTTGCGTCGAATATCAAAATTTTGGAGCCTAAACCCAAAGTGGGCAAGCGGCTGCTTCATTATGTTATTGGACTATTTCGATAAAAGACAATTGAACGAAATTGGAAACGCAAGCCGGATCAGTAGAGATTGTTACTAGAATATTTTTATAGGGTAGCGTGGGTAGCGTAATGGGCCCTCGAAAAATTTTATCATTTTTTCAAAACTTGTAAATATGGCCGAGTTGTTTATTTATTCATAGAAAACAATTTTCGTACAGTTTACGAATTTTGAAAAATCGAAAAAACTTTTAACGGGTTCCGTTACGCCCCATAAGGCCTATTAAACCCTGCCATACCCTATAAAAATATTCTAGTAACATTCCGTACCGATCTGGCTTGTGCTTCCAATTTTGTTCAATTTTTTTTTTATCAAAATAGTCCAAAACAGAATGAAGCAGCCGCTCGCCCACTTTGGGTCTAGGCTCCAAAATTTTGACAATCGACGCAAGATTTTTCAGGATTTTTTCAGACTTCAGAATTACGGGTGACGATGTGTTCATTTTCAAAAATCATAAGCAAATCAGACAATTTTTGATAAAATAAAAATAAAAAAATCTTAGTCTAAAAAATCGTGAGCCGAATCTGAAAGGTCGAGGGTCAGACCCAGGTCGATTCGACACGGAATGCCCCATACACATACATATGCTAGCTCAATATTTTTTATAATATTCCTAACTAAATGCATAAGTAATAGTTATAAACAATGGATAATGTAATGTAATCATTGCTTTTTAAATCGTATCGTGAATACGGTTCTTATTTTATTCTCTTCCTTTATGTTTCGCATCGCATTCTATAATACTCTGCACAAATTTAAGTACACGAATCATAACTGAATCTTTCGAAAAAGACTTCGACCGTTTCGAGAATTAAAAATTGACGGAAGATAGGTAAAATAATACGCAATTTGAATTGAAACGAAAAAAAAATTACCATAATTATTATTTCATCATTCGAGATGTTTTCTAATGATCATTATATAATATAGATACACGCATAGGTACTATATAATTTAAATGTGAATAATAGTTCTATTACGTTACCAAGTTTAATTATTATATTTCTATTTTCTAATTTTCTTGATTTATTGCTAACTATTTGAATCGCGTCGATTTATTATCAGTCCTGATGTTATATTTAGAGAATATAAACTTCGAAACCTAGTGCAATGGAGTTATTTAAAAAAAGATATATATAAATAATAGAATAAATGATAAACTTCGACGCGATATGACCGTAAAAGTACGTTTCGAACCGAATATAGGCATTATCATAAACTTAATAGTTAATAATCAAGAATCTGTAATAACACTATCAATAATTATACCATATGTTTGAATGTATAATTATCTATAATCATGTACGAGTAGTTTAATTCAATCTCAAAACTATGCATTTATAGCAGAATCTATATGAAAAATAGAAGAAATAGATAAATAATGATAGGTAGAATAAAATTGGGTACATTTCTTATTTTATCGATTATGAGAAGAATATACTTGTAATAATTAATTGACGTTATGATATGATATCATATATAACGCTATTATAGGGATGTTTCATATGCCTAGAATTAAAATACTCGTATATCTATGTGAGTAAACCCATATTGCAATAACAAATATATAAATAAGTATATTGTATACAGTATAATGATTATTATTATTATTATTATTATTATTATTATTGATCGTATTGACAATGTTTAATAAGACTTTTTACATGTTTGTAATTTCATATTGTATATTTAAATTAAATGTATATACTAAATCGAAAGAATTATGTACTACATCGTTCTTTTCTATCCGATTAAAGGGCTTTCGAGCAATCGTCTGTTTTACCGACATAACGTTAGCCACTCTGTACGTTTCGCACATTCCAAGTAGCACATAGCCCAGCTGATAAGCGCTCCGTTTCGTAAGCGTGAGGTCTCTGCATCGAATCTCGCTGCTGGCGACCTTTTTTTTCTTCTTATTTTACTCTACGTTATTCTAAAAACAGATGTTTCAGAATTGCGGAAATGATTAACAGTCAACAATCAATTTCGATCGGACTTTATACGAAAATATTTATATAATAATATTCCTAATTCCTCGTTATCCTCCGTTATAGAATGATGAAAATCGACCATAAATGTATCATTTCAAATTATAGACTTTCAACGAGAGTGAAGTATTATATATTTCCGTAAAAAGATTTTTTTAGGAAAGAGATTATCGAATAACAAACTGATTCTTTCCGATCGAAATTGATCGATGAATATTAATCGTTTGCACAATTATGATACATCTGTTTTTAGAATAACGTAAAGCAAAACAAGAAAAGAAAAAAGAGTCACCGGCGGCGACATTCGATCCAAAGATCTCACGCTTATGGAACGAAGCGCTTACCAGCTGGGCTACGGGCTGTTTGAACCAGTTTGAACCACGTGAAACGTACAGATGGTACAGAGTATATAAACACGCCTGAATTTTTCAAACTCGATCTTCTCGGGATCGTCCGCAAAGGGCGCCTTACAAATTGCACCTGTTGAAGTCCCAGTCATGCACTACACAGGCGAAATTCATGTAGTTTTTCATCGTGTAATCATCGAACGATATTCGTAAGTCAATAGAATTGAAAAAAAAGAGCAGCCTATACCTAAGCATTTTATCTTAAATCGGAGGAATACCGAGCTATAGAACTGTTTCGGCTTTTAATCGATTTGATATAATGGACGTATTTGAAAATAATTTAAACACGTTTTCGCATGTATTCATACATCTTTTTTTTTGTGTGAGAACTGACCGATTCCCATGGTGCTTTTTGACTTTTGGAGAGGGGGCGACAAAGGTAAAGCGGTGTCTTTTCCGTTAGTTTCTGCATTTATACGATTTTGTAATTTCAAGGTAAGAACACCGAATATTAAAAGGTAGATATCAGATTATTGTGGCGATAACTTTTTTCAATCAAATTTTCAAATATCTAAAATCTTGTTAAATCTTATTAAATTCGTGTAAATTCTTGTCCGTCTTTTATTTAATAATTAGTTAATAAGTTTTAGTTAATAATCAGGCCAATGATAAATCTTCTGTTCGCAGCGAAAATGGAAAGCGAAAATATTCAACAACTGAAGGCAAAGAAAAAAGATGTGAGTCAGATTTTATGTATCAATAACGCTCGTGCACACTTTACATTCAATATCAATAATGTGTTCCTCATACATTTTTTCTTACCAGAAAGAGCTCGCGGAGACGCGAGACCTTTCGGAGGATCTGTAAGTTCCTAAATTTGAAAATAATAATTTTGTTATCGATTAGGATTCGGCAGGGTGCCGTCATCTTTGAATCTGAGACAATTGTTGTCAAGAATTGTGAACGGTCATAGACACGATAAACGCATTAGTTATGTGAATCTATTTTCGTAATGTTCCATAAGTTCAAAACATATAATTAAATAAGCTAATTTTTATAATTTGTTGCAGGCTGGAAGGATGAAATACAAAATTTGTATGAGTTTAAAATAAAATTATTAAAATACAAAGAAATTATTGAAACAAAAACTTGTCCCCAATTTTATCCTACCCATAGATGTATAAATAGATTTATAGTATTAATAATAATGATTAATTATAACCGAATAAGCTTATTTTCATGATTCGTTGCAGACCGGCGTGATAAGAATAATACATTTTTCTAAATTTAATCACGTTTTTTCGTCTCTTTCTCTGTTTTTGCCCCATACTACACGTTGATGGAGCGAAGGTATTTCTCGTTGATGAATTGTTTATTTTAGAAGATTTTTGACAATGAATAACTGCATATTTCCAGATCGATATTTAACAGGTTGTTCACAAGATTACTAGTTGCACTATTCGTAGTAATTTGTAAAGTCCAATCCTTAGAATGTTCATGTTGATATCGCTTGTTAGTTTGCTCGATGAACTTGTCACAGTTCGAAATAGATATTGATTTAATTCAATATCTGGTTAGTTATTTGTCGATTTATCTGAGAAGCTGCTGTACCATGATCTGTACAATAGATATAAGATAATAGAAGGGACCAACAATATTCGGTTGAGAATTAGTTCCACGAGATGAATCCAGGTAGCGGTAGCCCCCCGCCACTGATCTAATCTTATTATTATAGTTGTTATTGTTGTATTCTTTGACTGTTGTATTATTATAATCAAGATTTATTTTGTTGTTGTTTGTCGTTTACAATTTAAATTATTCAATTTACCTGTATAATTATTGAAGGTATGTTTTATTGTCTCATTCAATTATAAGATTAAAATGTATTCAAATCGTTCGTCACGACGTTTTTCTATGTACCGACCTAACCTGACCCGAGAAAAGAATAAATTGACATTCATTTTGAGTTTTATTACTATTATTCTTTGTTTTTACTCGTTTCACGGCTTACATTGTTTACATTCTATCCATTCATTGAACAGGTTTTCTGTTGGGAGGTTATGTAAGTTTTTTTTTTCAATCAACTACATTAGGCTGATTTCCGAACTTTGGGACGAGGCCCTGACGATTTTATGTTCTAACTGATGCCTCGAATTTTTATCAGAGATCAGTCATCAAGTTCTCCGTCGTTTTCCAACGGCCGATTTAAAACCTAACCTAATTTCGTTAAACCGTCGAAAGATTCGGATTTTGAAAATCTCACCGTTTCCAATATTACGAATTCCGATTGAAATTCGAATGCGAAATAAATTGTAAGAATATTTAGCATTTCCGTTATTCAACAATTTACTTATTTTTCTTTAATATTTCTTCAGAATCTAGATAAACTCCTTCCACCAAAGTCGAGAATAATACATGGGGCTACCGCCCTTCCTGCGAAACATCCTCATAGGCATACCTATAGGGATAACGTTCTTGGACACAGTTGGATATGTGGCGAGAGTCGAAGGTGTATCGATGCAGCCGGCTCTGAACCCGTTAATAGAAGAGGAAGACTATGTTTATTTAAATCGCTGGGCTGTTAGAGGGTACAAAATCGACCGTGGAGATATAATCTCGTTGAGTTCGCCCAAGTTTCCAAATCAAAAACTTATCAAACGAGTCATTGGACTGCCGGGTGACGTTGTCGGGACCATAGGATATAAAACCGAATTTATACAGGTTTGATGCAACGATTTTATTCGTTTAGGATAATCCCAGAATTGATCGATTGCAATTCTATTGGAAAAAAACATTATTCGCACGGAAAGACACTTTGTTGAGTGAAAAAAACATGTTTTGTATTTCTAAGAACCTGTCTTCAGCTAAAATCAACACTTTTTCCATAAAAAATCCATTTTTTGTATTAAAAAAACATGTTCTGAGCAAGTAAACTCGTTATTTGTAATTCAAAAACCAGATTTGTATGAAAAATCAAAGTTTTATATTTTTAGAAACATGTTTTACACGAGAAAACCTATTTTTTCTATCAAAAAAACGTTTTAGCATCGAAAAACCTTCTTTCACAATAAAAATAGATACATTTCACGAGTAAGGAACTCCAAAACGATTTTCCCAGGTCCCAGAGGGTCATTGTTGGGTGGAGGGCGACCACACTGGTCATTCCATGGACTCTAACACCTTCGGTCCGATATCTCTTGGTTTAGTGACTGCTAAAGCAACGTGTATAGTCTGGCCTCCGAATCGTTGGCAATTTCTTCTCCCGGAAATTCGAGACCACAGAGTGCCTCTGAATATTCTAAGATCTGCTGCCTAAGAGACTAAACCGAGAACTACCGATTCCCGATAAAATGCGAGCCGTAAGCTTCGTAAAACGTGTTCAATGGGATGTTCCGGGGACAGTATTCAGACATGGGATGTCTATTGGCGACGTAGACAACGACGGGGACAATGAACTTGTAGTAGGAACGGCGGAGGGAGAGTTATACATCTTCAAAGTAACCAGAAAGCATAAAAAAATAATTTTACAAAAGAATCTGTACAGACTTTACTAATCAAAACTCTCGCCGTTAATTTCAGGGCTCAGATTTATGGCAGAAGATAACCGGCCTTGGTCTCATAACTTGTCTAACCATCGGGGACATTTTTAACTATGGGAGAAACGCCCTGGTTGTTATCTGCGGGGACGGATGGGTGCATATATTCTACAGCCCTCGCCCGGTGAACCCAGCCGCTGCCTCTTTGGGATCTCTAGGAATTCTGGCCTCTATAAAAGAGTCTGTTTCTCAAGAGCAGTTCAATCCTGCTTTTGGTGGGTTTGGAATGTGGCTAAAGTCGCTCTAATTTGGCTCCCAAGACTCAAAACTGAATCTTAATCGGCGCGTTTTCATTTCCTCTACAAAACTCCCAACAGTTCCGACCAGCGTGGACGCAGCTACCGGAATGAGCAGCATGATAAGTTCGATCGGGTCGGACCAGATGGAAAATAACCCGGAGTCTAACGAGCCCTCAGGAAAAATGGAGTGTGTCTACGTCCAGAGAATACCCACCAATACTAAAGTCGTGCTTTTGGCTGACGTCGACAAGGACGGAGCCATGGAAATGATCCTCGGACTCACGGACAGAGTCGTTAGATCTTACAGATGGTCTAGCAACGCAGAACTCGGGACTGGCAGACTTGTGGGACTCAATAAATGGGAATGTACTGACCAAATCGGTACAGTTACCTTACAGGTAACTAAGATACTGAAGAAAATGAATTGAGGATTGAATTTTGACGAAAAGGAGTCGACTTAGAGACTTTTAATTATTGTATTCGTTTTTTGGATGCCTGAGGCCCTTGGGCTTTTCTTGATTAGATTAAGACTGATTTTCGTGTTTCTGATTAAATTACAGCACACAGGAGACGGAACTCCGACTCTGTTGGTAGCGCAGCCTGGAGGAACGTTTATGAGGATAAAATGCAGTCCTGAAGAGATAAATTTGAACGAGGCAGATTCGACTGAGACGAGTAGCGAGGTGGCTGCGAGTTGCGTGGACTACCAGACTCTGGGGATATCGAGAATGCGAAATCCGAATATATCTACAGAGATAATCGGAGACTTGGAGCCAGGGAGACACGAGTTTGTGTCTTCCTTGGACTACGAAGTGGCCAAGTATCAGACGGACCAAAAAAATGCTTCTCTGAAAAGGCAGACCTTCTCTGACGACAGCCAGCTTGATTTGAATCAGTTCAAACCAGCCTCTTTGGAGTTCAGAAGAAACTACTCCCAACCGGAGATGAGAAAAGCCAGTCTGGACGCGGCGGAGCATTTTAGAAAACGGGAATTCACCGCGCAGCTTAACGAGACTGTAAGATGCTATCCGAGGTACGATTCCCCGGGTATCGACGCTGTGGACGGAAACCTTGTGGGCGGAAACGTGGTTCTTGGCGAATTCGAGCCTGAGACTGATAAGAAATCCGTGCTTCCAACTCTGAAGGACTTTTCGCTTGCTTTGGGGGCCGAAAAGGAGAATAACAACAACGTTGAGGGTCAAGAGAAGGCGGAAAATAAATCCGAGAATTACTCTGAGACTAAGAAAGGGAAGCCTTACGCCTTGGCTACTCTGGACGGAACTATAATGCTCGTACAGGACGAAGTTATTCTCTGGTAGCTAATTCCGTTAAAATGAGATCCAATTCCTTCTCCAAACACTTCTAAACGCTATTTATTTCGCAGGGCGATGCAAGTCGATCATCAGATATTTGCGCTCTGTAGATTAGACGTGACTGGGGACGGAACTGACGAGATCGTGGCCTGCGCTTGGGACGGCCAGACTTATATACTCGATCAGCGGAAGAACAGCGTCCGTTTTCACTTCGAGGAACCAGTGCGAGCCTTTTGCACTGGGAAATACAGCATCGCAAGCGGTTCTTCGAGCCCCTGCCTCGTCTATAATACTTTACAGAACAAAGTAGGGATTGGAAAGATGGTTTATGATCTGAATTCGATTTCTGATCATCGAATTTCTTTCACAGATATTTCTGTACTACGATGTCGTCCTCCCGAGTATGATGGTCAGCTCGTTAGACGCTGTCGAGGAACTTGACGAAGACGAGAAGAGATTGTTGGATGATTTGTTGAGCAAGGATAGTTCGATGGGGAAACAACATAAGATGCAATTATTGACCGAATGGCTGCTTTACGGGAATCATTCTAGTTGAGAAATGATAATTTGTGAATAAAACTCGGTTTTAATCTTGTAATAAATGTGAATGATAGTCTTAAATACATCATTATAACAGTTACCGTTGGTTTTGTATAATTTATTCGATTATTGAACCCCGAATTGACCATGAAATGAATACATATCAATGTCTGTATACTTTCAGCACTAAATTCGTCTTATTTTTCATTTTTCATTCGCAGAATTCTTCGAATATTATAGTCTTGCTGTTCGACTTTCGTTTCTCGGTATTAAAAACCTTCGAACTACGGACTTTTCGACTTTAATACTTACGCTGACTTTAAAACTTTAAATAACAATTCAAATCGATTCCCGCTCTTTGTTTGCGGCAAAGTTAGTTCGCTAGATCGCCACAGGAGTGATTCATTTCGGAAACCTGAATTTAGATATTGAGATATGTCTACATGCTGTGCTGACTGCATATAGCAAGGCGCGTGGCAGCGCGAACATTTCAAATTATATAAATCTACAGACTTATAGATTTATTAAAAAGAGCGCCCAATGTTGATTAGTTTGTATATTTAAATCGAAAACTGATGATGAATAGACATTTTTTACTCATTAAGTGTATATAGTAGATGTGCAGTTATATTGCAGATTATTTAAAAATTGCGAGAGAAATAAAATAAAAATCCTGTGTGCTCATCATTATAAAAAAAATATACGAAAATTGCAAATTTATTTACTACTAATATGCAAAGTATCATACGAATGCAAACACACACGCACACATAGTTTTTCTAAATTTACTATAACGACGTATGAATATAAATAAAGTTATTTTCGTCAATACTTATCAGTCCTGGCCCTTCTCGATTTCCATAAAAATGAATTAATATTACATCTTCTTCACTCTCTAGCTTCTATCTTCCGATTCTCAATTGTCTGTTTTTATTTCTTTTATCTTCAATTATTTGTTCACTAATTTACAATAATTTGAATTAGTACTCGAAGAATTTGCAAATAATATGATAATCTCTCTTTCTTCTTACATTACCGCATCATCGATCTTCCTTATTCAAATCCACAAATTCCTATCTGCGTAAATAATTTCTTACAATTGCACCTGTTATCATCGCACACACTACAAAAACATTATCACGCGATTCAGATAAGGAATGAAATAAGAAGAAAGGAAAGAGAAATTAAAAAAAAAAATAATCTGAACGCGAAAAACATTTTTCAAAAATTCTTCAAATACGCGTGAATTATTTTTATTTTTTTTTAACATGATAATAAAAGTAATAATAATAATAATAATGAAATTTCGATCATTCATGGGTGCTTAGAATTTTAATTTACATTACAATGGTAGGTATAGGTATAGGTATAGGTATAGGTAGGTAGGTATACATACATATTTAATCAATATTTCACAAGATTATTATTATAATTAAGTGTATACAATAATAATAATAATAATAATAATAATAATAATAATGATAATAATAATAATAATAATAACAACAATAATAATTAAATTAGTTATATTCAACGTCTATATCCTGTTCGTAATAATATAACATATATAGGTATATTGGGGTGGCGATATTTTTTTGACTTTTTTTTTTCTCATTCAAATCTCACGTAAAAATTACGATACAGGGTGTGATCGGAAGTATAAAACAATATTACGTGTTCATTTTCATCATTGGACGTACTACGCGTAAAGATTCTATGTTATCTTTTTTTTTCCCTTTTTTTTTTCTTTTTTTTTCCCCTACGTACGCAAAGTTAGTCTTTTTTTTTGTTTATGTAGTACATTATATTATACGTAATTCTTTTTATTTTTTATTTTTCTCTTTATTCTTTCATAATAGTAACAATTCGGTAATAAAGTTCATCATCAATTTTTTTGTTTCCTTCGGATTTTCCATTTTTTTCTTACTTGTTTTCATTTATTTTATTTTTTATTTTTTTACCTCTTCTATTTCTATTTCCCTCTTCACTTTTTCAAGCTATGTAAGGTATTTTATTCTTCTGTATGATATTTACTCGCGTTATAAATTTTCTTTTCGTCTGTATGATTTAATTATACTTATTATTATTATTACACATATTATTATAAATCGTAATTTATTATTATTATTCTTCTTATTTCTTTCCATATTCTTTCCCCGTCAATTATCATTATCATTATCATTATCATTATTATTATTATTATTTGAATTTAGAACAATCTTTTTTTACGTTTACTTCACTTAGATTTTTTTACTTACTTCCTTACTTATGTTTAAATATGTATATATATACTGTATATTATTTATAATAATTATAATCAGCAATATTATATAATATTATTACCTTATATATGGACTTTGTAGTTTTATAATAATCATTCCTTAAATATATATATACGTATTAATAATAATAATAATATTTACACTATAATCGATCTTGTTTTTCTCTTTTTTCAGTTTTCTCATTTTTTCTTTTTTAAGAATTGTTATCGTATAACAAATTACGAGCGAATCTCACTTTAGATAATTAATATAGGTATATAAACGATTAGGATTGAACTTTAATATTAGATATTAGTTTATTTATTCAAATATTGCCTCCTATAGCATAGCGCGGCAATAATTATGAGTGTTCGATATTTCAATTATTTGAATAAGTTGCGCAGTAAACCATTTCAACCCGCTACGCAACTCAGATCCACCAATTTCAGCCCACTGCGCAACTCAGAGTTGAAATTCATTAAAAGACAGACTCTGATGGATGGATCTACGATTTAGAATAGAAGTTGTTCTCATTTTTTTTATCGGTTAAGTATAATAAATGCGATATCGAGTTTATCCGATTGTTCAATAGTCGGATAATAATATATAATACGAAAGGATATTCAACTATTTATACTCGGTCTTATCTAAAGGTTTATTTTTCTATTCTCGAACTTCTAAGCGAACCACGATCGAGCCAATGGAACAATGATCACTGGAAATAAAATGTTGAACAATATTCTTTATTAATAATCTCTGCATACGTATAAGTATTTGTTCTTGGTATTTGAAGTCTGATCCGAGTATGTAGATTAAATAAAATCAGCGAGACGTAGAATTCCACAATTAACAATAATACTACATAATTCAATATCACTATACATACAACTATAAATAAATCTCGATTTTTATTGATCTAAAAAACTATAGTTAAGAGCGCGTATTATAAACCAGATAAAAATTCTCTTACATTAGACTATTTCTGTAGTTTTATTTTGCTTATCATAGTATACTGCAAACATGACGTAACTCTGACGTCAGGGGATAGGATATTTCATACACATCCCACGGTCGTAAAACAGTTTAGAGATCGATCATAGTCACGGCTTTCGATCATGCAGGCTCTAGCGAAACTCCCAATACTTGAATTTCCAAAATATTAAAACCTAGCTAGAAGATCTCGAAGGCTAAAGTCGTGAGGTGGTCCGCGTCATGGCGGCCATATTTTTTTTAACCAACAATAATTTGAATTTCTAACGTAACAAAATTCTCACTAACTTGGAGGGTCAGGCGATAATATAAATGGAGTAGCATTCCATCGGTTCTTAATAATGAAAAAAAAAAGAAAAAAACGAATAATAACAATAATAACAATAATGAAATAAACTCTTTGAAGAAAATGATGATCATTTAATCACGTGCATTTACCTATACACAGATATACATAGAATACGATTACGGTGATATAAAAATACTAATAACAATAAGCACATGTTACAAGAAGTTATTATTATTATATCGAAACAATAATTAATTAATTAATAAATTAATTAATTTCTTCATTTCTTCAATAATTATTATTTATATTTCACTTAAGTCAACTACTATATTAGCTGGTAATTTGCAATAATTAATAATTAAATTTGGCAGTTATATTGTCTCTCTAGCTATTCGCTTCCTTTTCTTTACTTTACTTTACTTTCTTCTCTCTTTTGTTTATTTACTTCTTCTTCTTCTTTTTCTTCATCTCGTTATTGTAGGTATATAGGTATTAAGGTTTCGATCACTATTATTATTATTATTATTCTCTTCTTCTTATTCTTCTTTCATTCTCGGTATATAAGACACGACGTCGCATCGCCTAATTTACTCTTATCCTAATTTACCTGTAGAACTTAAATAGTTAAGTAGTTAATTAATCAATTAATCAATCAATTAATTAATCAATTAATCAATTTATTTATTTATTTATATCATGTATGTATGTATATGTATGTATGAACGAAATCTTCTCACAACCTACCCCATATTATACATACAATATATAAACCTTCTAATCATCTATCATATACAGTATACCTATAATAATATTAATAAATCATTTTACTATCTTGGAAGAATTTTTAATTTTATTTTTATTTTTTTTCAATTTTTTTTTCTCGTTTTTCCATTTCTCTTTCGTTTCAATTGTAGTGTGTCTTTTAAACGCGGAAAATTACAATCATTTTAGAAAAGACGGACAGGAAATTTATCACGAAATTTTTTTTGTTTTTTTTTCAAATAACAATGATAATCTGATCGTTGACTAAGAATGAGAGAACTCTAAGTACAGAGATGACTATAATAAGACAAAAATTGAAAAAGAAAAAAAAAAGAAAAGAAACACCATAATACTCCTCAGAAGAATGATCGGGAAGATTTCAATACCGGTCAGGGGGAAAAGAAAGGTAAAATGAAAAAAAACCAAAAACGCTTGCGAAATAACTGTTTCGATAAATGAAAAGGAAAAATGACCATCATTGCACAGTTGTACGACGACAACGAAAAAAACAACGATAATAATAACAATGATGATAATAATAAAAGTACAAACACGTAGGTAGATTTATGAAATATTTAATAATTTTTTCCTTCCCTTTTTTTTTTTTTTTTCTTTAATTATAATTTTTCATTAAAAAATCCATTGCCGCGTTAATTTTCCCCCCTTTCGATAGCATAAAATCGCTTAATAAAAATCTCCTAACATTTAGTCTCTAGCGTAGTTTTCCTAGTCTTTTGAGTGCACCTCGTCGAACTATTGGCTAAAATATCACCAGCCATTAGTCGTCCGACTCTGGAAAGGCTTTCGCCAGGCTCGTCGGTCGGCGTAAAGCTGGTATGTCCGACCTCGTCGAGGGACAGTATCTCAGTTCCGGTCGGCGAATAGCTGGTCGTAGTCTCCTCGCTCGTCGGTGAAGTTACGCAGCTGTCGCCGACACTCTTGCTCCTCGGAGTGGACGAGTTAGACTTTTGGAACTGGTGGATATTCAGCGATAGGCTAGCCTGGATCGTAGACTTCTCTATCCCCGAGTCCCTAGAGGCCAAACGACTGTTCCCAAAATTCGAGGGGCTCCTAGATCGCACAGCTCTCAGAGGGCTGTCAGGACTGGTTGGCGAAGTGCCGGAGAGTATCTTTGAACTGGCCGCTAGTCTGCTGGCGCAGGGAGAGTACTTGGACAAGTTAACAGTTATCTTGTCCGGTTCAATGGTCAGAGAAGATCGGCTGAGCTTCTTGAACGGACTTTTATCCCGTTTGTCGGAGCTTCTGGTAACCGACGAGCAGTTTTTTGACGAAATTTTACACTTCTTTTCCTTAGAGGCGATCGAAGAGTTGTCGGAGTTTGTCGTCTTGCAGTTTTGAGCCATGGTTCTAATTCTCGCCTCATTATCGGGCCCGGATTCCACAGAGTTGTAGTTAGGCGGATGTTTGAGCTCCGTAATAACGGACGCGCAAAGATTTCCGGATATCTTTTTATCCCCAAACTGCGGACAAGTTTCTATTTGAATTTTAACAAGGCTGAATTTGTTCGTCTCCGGTTCTCTGGAGTCCGTTTGAATTTCTTTGGGTATATTTCCGTGTTTAGAATGTCTCTTGGCGTTGATATCCTCGCATTTTTTAACTCTCTCGTTATCGGTGCCCCTTTTATCCTTCTTAGCTTTAACTTTGACCGCGGTAGAGTTGGCCTCCTTGTTTCTCCTCTCGGAGAGCGAGGAAGACTCGCGGCTACCGTTAACCGGCTCAACTCCTTTGGCTTGTTTTTTATCGCCCGAATAAATGGCCGGTGATTTTTCCTCGTTGAAATAGAAGACCTCGTCGTCGTTTGACAACGGCGATATCTCCTGGTCACAGGGAAGAACGAGGCCCGTCTCCCCTGCGGACGGCGATTGCTATAGAAGCTTTTCTGTCGGGGATGTCGTCGATATTGAACTAGTCGTGTTCGAATTATTCGACACCGAATGGTGGCTCGGATTTCCAACTCTAACGTGACCACCGCCTCCTCCACCTCCGCCTCCTCCGCCTCCCCCTACTACTCCGACTCCTACAACTTGCCCCCCCTGAACCTGGGAGAGGCTCAGTCGCCGTCAGTTGACCAATTCTACACTTACAAACTGCTTCAAACGTTCCAAATACTGATTGTAGAGCTCGACGTCGTTGTGACCTGCACCCTGAAATCGGAAAACCCAATTTTTCAAAAACTGGGAGAGAATTTCCCCTCTGTATATGAATAACGCGAAGCTGAGTCAACTTTCCGGAGAAAATCATTAATTTATTACTCAGCACTTAGCGAAGGAGATTTTTGGGCATACATTAGGCAATTTTCAAGTCTCTTTGCACTGTCCTTGTTATTCCTCATTTGCAATAATTCAATTCTCAAACTTAGAGCAACTTTTATCACTTCCAGTTGTACGGCTTCTAATTAGTCGTACTTTCTGCCATACTAATGAATTTTTATAACATAATTAGTCGAGAATCTCAGCTGGTTTCAGCTCAGAACTCTTTATAAATATATATATATATATACACGGCAGATTATTTACCCCGCGTCTAAAAAATCCCTCAACGCACCTTGAGAGTTTAGAAATATTGATAACGTTGGCAAATAGGCCATACGTGAAGAGCGTTTCATTACTTTTAATTGTTATCTAGACACGATGCAGCCTAATTGCGTTCTGGCGTTATATTACTCACAGATAAGATACAAGGATAAAGGAGAGATGTTTATGACGAAAGATAAATAGCAGGAGTCGATTCGTCTTAAAATAAAATTGCGTACTCAGTTGTACTAAAGCTTTGAAAAATTGTGATTTCGTTTCCAGAGATTAGATATGGACGGTTGTTGCCATTGAATCGGACTTAAATTCTTATGAAATATCAAAATCGGACGATGTTAACGCTTCACGAACGGCGAGATACTACGGATATGATATTGGTTTAACGGAATCAAAAATTACACAAAAAGTGATGAGGAATTAGGCAAACTTTTTTCCGTTTCTACACTTGATCAAACGACTTTATCGACGTTATTGATTGACCTTGGTATCCCTCTTTCTGACAAAGAGTTCCGATCGCTTTACAAATACGTATCATTAAGGATATTGAAATTGTCCCATTGTATGTAAACAAAGAGTCTATTTGAGTGAAACTCTGTTAGAAAAGTAACGAAGACGTAATTGAAGCCCCGCCGCTGCTGTTCTATGTAAATTTCTTTACAACATTTGGAAATGAATCAGAGACTGAGAGGAGAGGAGGGGATTGCGGGGGGGTGGATATAGTCTGCTCATATTTACCTCCACCCATAACGGCTCCACGGCCCTCGGACATCTCTCGTAAATTGCTAGGCCGTGGCTAAAGTCTATCACCTCATCCTCCGTCCCGTGTATTACAAGAACCGGAGACGTAACTTTGGGAACTTTGTCTATACTGTAATAGAAAAGATGAAATCAGTCGATTAGAGAGTATCTCTTCATACTCTGAGACCCGATCGAACTTCGCATCTGCGAAACTGGCCAATGTTAGCTCAGTTGAATAACGTATCGACGGATATTAGCCTCGGCGTGTTTAACACTGAGCAAACTATAACTGAATCGTTTTTTATGAATACATTAGGTGGCATTGGCTAATTTGGAAAGGTGTTAGATAATAAATTCGCGAATAAAAGAGCACTGCCGACTTTCGTGTCGAGCGAATTTCTCTGCTGTATTTAGAGCTCTGTAAATCTGAGGGACCGCTTATTGTTTGATAAAATAAATCAGAGATAATTGTTCAAGAGGAAGGCAAGGCGGTGATTAGCATCTGTGTTATCACCCCGAGTTATTCACGATTGATAAACGATGATTCACGAGGTACGGTTGTAAACTCATTATTTCTGAATGTAAAGTACACTCGAAAGACTCGAATGAATAATGATAATCGTAACGGCTCCTTATGTGACTCTAAATCCGTCGATTTTATCACACTCTTCGCATTCAATACCAGGTGACTGTCTAAATGTGATAAAAAACAAATTCAGCCTCAGCAAAAACTGAGCCCGTTTTGCTTTCCCTCATAATTTTGAGGCCCCGTTGCTTTATGAATCCCATTTTTATAGGACTTTCGTTTTTCTCTGTATGTTTGTTTTTGTTGGATGTTACGTGCCGCAGATTTTGCTTTTTTCTTCTCTACTTTCATCGGGCCTTATAATTGAACGGAGGATAATGATTCCATGTGGTATTGGGCTCCGTTTAACAAACGATTGGACAAAATTCATACAACTTTCTCACCCAACTTTCTATATTCCTTGTTTACTTTTTGCTCAAGTATTACCAATGAAATTGCTCTATTTTTATATTTACTTATGTAGGTATGTATTTCTCTCTATTTAGGAGGCTGAAAACGAGTTTTTAGCCATTTCAAACCACTTTGTCAAGCCTGAAGTCTTCCTCAAGCATTTATCTAACGTCTTCAAAGCCATGACTGATTTCAGCCTTTCTTTTTGACCCAAGAACTCTACAAATTGGTGAAATCCTGTCTTGTCATGAGAAATGTGATCTTTACAGTGAATTCAAGTTTTTTGGGTCTGAATACGTGTCTCTAAATTGCGAAAAGCGAATATAGTCGCTGAAAACTCTGACTGTGAAGCTTTAACACAGTTTTCTGTAGCTCGGGACTAATAACTGCGATTCTTTGGTATTCGGAGCAGAAAATAACAGAACTCAGACCCTCAAATTGACTGTAGCTCAAAACCAAGATCGATAATCTCAAAAGTGGACTAAAAATGAAGATAAATATAAACTATCTTCGGAACAAGGTGAAAGAATGACGATATGGGAATATTTTTTTATCGTTTTTGAGCATTTCGAGCCGCTTTGTAGAGCCTGAAACGTTCCTCACGAATTTATCTGTCCTTCTCGAAGCCCAGATTGATTCCAGCTTATTTTTTGTCCCAAAAGCAATACGAAACGATAAAATCTTTTCTCGTAATGAGAAATACGATCTTTACAGCGAATTCAAGTCTTTTAGGTCTGAATCTGAGTCTCCAGATTGCAAAAAGCGAACATAGTCGCTGAAAACTCTGGCTGTGAAGCTTTAACACAGTTTTCTGTAGCTCGAAACCAAAGACTGCGATTCTTTGGTATTCGGAGTAGAAAATAACAGAACTTAGACCCTCAAATTGACTGTAGCTCAAAACCAAGATCGATAATCTCAAAAGTGGACTAAAAATGAAGATAAATATGAACTATCTTCGGAACAAGGTGAAGAATGACGATATCGGAGTATTTTGTAGCGTTTTTGAGCATTTCGAGCCGCTTTGTAGAGCCTGAAACGTTCCTCACGAATTTATCCGTCGTCTTCGAAGCCCAGATTGATTTCAGCTTATTTTTTGTCCCAAAAGCAATACGAAACACAAAATCTTTTCTCGTAACGAAAAATACGATCTTTACAGCAAATTCAAGTCTCTGTAATAAAAATAAAGATCCGACAGCAGATAAAGCGTTAGATGTAATCTTGCGTATGTAAAAAATGTACCTAGGAAAAGCGTCGAAGAACCAAGTCCTCTTAGTGTTTGGAAAAGCGACTCTCATGCCGGACATAAGTGGCGAGTGAAGCACGACAGCTCCGACTTCGTACCTGGCGGCAAGATCGACGGTAGGAACGGTGCCGATGCTCTGTCCGTAGAGGATGATATTTTCAGGACTGATGCCGTACCTAGTCCTCAGAGCGTGCCAAGCGGCGTCGATATCGGCGTAAAGATTTTTCTCCGAAGGTTTGCCGCCGGAGACGCCGTATCCGGAATAATCGTAGCTGAATATGTTGCAGTTTATCCGCGAGCCAAGACCGAGATAAAAACTCGACATTTGTCCCAGGTCGACGGCGTTACCGTGAGAAAATAATATCGTGAATCTAGCCGTCGCCGAACACCTTACAAATAAACACGCGATTCTATTGCCGCGTGATGTTCGCGCGTAAAAACCCTCCACCGACTCCTTTTCGCGCTCCGTATACTGCCACTCGGCACGCTCGGATAATGCGATTGTGAATTTGGAACTCGAGGCGTCGTCTTCCGTGAATGAATACGTCGGTTCGGGCGGCAGAAACGCGAGCTTGGCCGCTATACGCGACGGACAAGGCGGGCAGCAAAACAAGCAACACAACTCGCTGATGCTAAGACCGTTCATCTTTGCGATTTTGACGCGATATATTTAGGTGTATTATAATTAAGCGTTCAAGAATTACGGGATAATTTTTAGTTTAAATTTTTTAACGGGCTTCTCCGAACCATTTGTTGTTGTTGTTGTTGTTGTTGTTGTTATTTTCGTGAATTTATTTTACTTTAACGTCTTGATATTACTGCACAACATTTTTATTAACAGACTTAATGACGTAGCGGCGATTCATGATCGTTAGTAATGTTGATGGCATTTGTTTTGCGAAATAAGGAAAGGAACGGAACGAAACGGCGTGCGTTTTTTTTTTTTTTTTTTTCTTCCTTTTCGTGATTAATCAAGGTGCCATGACGGAGAAACGATGTCGAGGTATGTGTGTGGTAAGAAAGTGACGACACGACACGGACGATAGTTATGTGTCGTTATGTTTCTCTCCGTATTTCTTCCTCTCGGTATTCGTTTTTTTTTTTTTCTTTTTTTTTTTCTTTCTTCAACCACTTTACTTTCTTCTTTGCGTGGGTTTCACATCTACTAATACTTATTTACTTTTATCTTCAAACACTGCGATATCCTTTTACTTGTTATATCCTTATCTACAGTTAACTGGAACTTATAATGAGTTGCTATTGTAACGCGACAATGATACCACCGTTAAGAGTTTAACATAATACAAAACGAATGTGCACAACGGGGCTGTGATATTTTCCTTCTTTATTTATTATCTTTAAATACAGCAGCCTTACACAGCCTTGTATATTACAAAGAGTCTGTTTATATTTATTATTCAACTAAATTTAAACACACGATACAAATGAATACCGATAAATATTGTTTTATTATTCACTTTGTTCTTTTACACTGCGGGTTGGCAGCTGTTCCAAACTCTCACTGACTGACAAATCGCTCTCGATTTTTACTTATGATGTCAAACCCCACGTTAGTACAGTACATGCTAGGATACATACTCAGCGCACTCTTTTGATTCTTATCAGAAACTAGTCATACTACACCAATCATTCTTACCAACCGTTCAAACGATCTACTAGACAACCCGTAATTTTCTAGGATTGAGATTAGCGACTAACTTATTTCATCTAACTAGTTCGTATTCTATGTGCTGATTTACAATGTCCATACGTTATACTTGGAAAATATTGTTGTGCATTGTTGGTAGTAACGACAAGAAATATCTCCTGCGTGAACAAGCCTTGAGGCTTTATTCCGCCGCGGTAACATAGAGACGAACAAAGAGTATAGTTAGACACTAACCGCGAAGTATATTATACCTGATACGTCACTCCATGACGTCTTTCTAGATAGAGTTTCTAGAACTCGTGGTATAAAGATACAGCGGATGGCGGCTGTCAACTGGTTGGTTCCTATATTAAATAGGGTGGGATTTTTCGATAATTTACAACTAAAGGAAATAACCGCCGCCGTCCTCCACCCCCTCCTTTTTCCCCCCGTACCCTTGTAATCGACGAGTTTTTCCTTTTCTTTTCCTTTCTTTACTTTATTTTTATACTTACATACACGCACGTACGTACGTCAGTCAACTTAAACATAACAATTAATTAATTGAAAAAAAAAGAAGAAAGAAAAAAAAAGTATTCCAGAAAGAAAGAAGAAAAGAAACCCCGGCGTACTTGTTTTTTTCACCAATGAGTTCGCGGCAGTTGTTTTAATCGCCCAAACATTATATGACATCAGGAATAAGAGAGACAATGGGGTAAGTGGTAAATAGAATTTAAGAAACAAAAAATTTAATCTACCCTGCAGCTATGTGTTCTTTCTTTTATTTCTTTACCTATTTCTCTCTACCGAATTCGCTTCTTCCATTTCTCCCCATCTCCTCCGCCCCTACAGCCACATCGGTAGAAAGAGATATATTGTCTCTTCGATATCATGTATATCAATCACCTTCTACATCTCCGCATACGTATGTCCTACGCATACATTCATTAATATCATCATCTCTATTGGTTTCTCTATCGCTTTTCTCTTCCGCTCTTTCGCTCTCTCTCGCTCTCTATCTCTCTTGTTCTCGGCTTCTCGCCTTCTTCTCTTTCTCTCTCTGTCTCCCCCCCTCCCCCGCTCCTTGGTTCGTTCTCTCTCTCTCGCTCTACTATATCACGCGTTTACACAGGCTACTACACTTCCGCTCCCCTTATACATACCTATGCGTATACGTCATCTCCTGAACGAGTACTATTCCCAAAATAATGATAATAACAATGATAATTGCAATGAATGGACTAATGGAAAAAAAAAGCAACGCAATCGCCGATTCTCTCTAATTACTGTTTTCCGCTTATATTCGTAGGGCTTCCCATTCGCGAAAGAAAGAGAGAGAAAAAGAGGGAGAGAGAAACGAAAAAAATTCGATTAAATAAAATTGAGGAACTCAAGCTGACAAATGAATTTTTAATATTTTTTTATATTATATCTCAATTCGATTTATACTTTCAAATAAAAAATCAAATCCGTCCCTTTCTCTCTGCTAGAATGTATAAAAAAGAAAAAAGCAAATTTCGAAAATCCGTACGAATTTTATTAATCCACTTCCTTTTTTCATTCTCCTATTCTATTTTTAATTAATATTTATATCAAGCTCCCTGCATACGTTTGCTTGTAATTATAGATTTGAACGTTTTGTTTTTTTTTTTTCTCAAACAATTACTAACATGTATCAAACACTACCAGTGCCGGCAAGTTATGAATTTTCCGTGTGTGGTGGATTTGGTGATTGGGGGGGGGGGGTTAGTAACATTTTTTCAGTTTTCAAATTTTGTAGCGTGGTCTGTGATACTCAATGAATGTCGGTTTGCAGTGATCGAATTCCGTGTATGGAAAAACCACACACTGAACATTTCGAGTGTGGTTGCCTCCACACCAACCACACAATAGTTGCCGGCCATGAACACTACGATAAATTTCTTGAAATAATCAATAAAAATTCATACAAACGTCTTCTATTGTAAATAGTTGGTAATATTCCGGCAGATCGTTGAATAACTTGTTGAAATCAGTATAAAAATATTTTTATGGACGTTGATAAACATCGAGTTACCAAAATGTTTATATACTTTAAAGAAAATTGGTTGAAAAAAATAACTGGTAACAGATTTCCACGTTATTGACGATAATCAGTTACTAGGGGTGTCGTGCATACATGGCCAAAAAACTGGAAATATTAACACTTTCAAGACAAGCTAGAGAGTTCTAAGTTTTATTTTGTATTCTCCTTTCCTCAGTGAGCAGCCAATATTCACGTGTAAAGCACACGTCTTCCACATCGATCCAAAGACCAAACGGTCATGGGTATCGGCCTCAACGGCTGCTGTATCAGTATCCTTCTTCTATGACTCGACGAGAAGTTTATACAGGATTATATCCGTCGAAGGAACGAAGGTATAATGAATTACTTCGCCTTTATCTTTATTCAAGGTTTTCTCTGAATATTATCATATTCCCAACGTTTCTCATTACAGGCGGTGATAAACAGCACAATAACTCCTAACATGACATTCACAAAGACTTCCCAAAAGTTTGGACAATGGTCCGACGTCAGAGCCAACACCGTTTACGGCCTAGGTTTTTCCTCCGAAGCCGAGCTAGGCAAGGTATCTGAACAGAGTCGAATTCCGCCTTCAAAAGGGTCGAAAACCTTCCAAAATATTAAACTTGTTTTTTTTTCTCTGCCCTTAACAGTTCATAGAAAAATTCCACGAGGTAAAAGAAGCGACGAAAGTAGCCGGCGCAAAACTCCAGTCGAACAGTTCCTCCGTGACGCCGGCGACGAGCGCAAACGTCAGCCCGATAACTTCGAGGTCTGTTTCTTCCCTGCCCTCGTCCGAGCAGGACCTAATCGACCCTCCGAACTCTTCGATGATAAGCTCGAGCCTATCGGCATCGAACAACCCGAACCCAAACGCGAATTTAATATCGGCACAGAACAGCGTGACGATGGTCAGCAACAGCCCGTTGCCGGCTGGATGCCAGAACAAGATGGACGAGGAATTGAAGAACGCTATACACGCCAGATCTCAAAGCATCTCACAGCAGAGCTCTGAGAGCCCTCAACATCAGGGGAAAACTTTACAGCAGATCGGAAGCAGCCAGTCCAACCAGTCGACCGAGGCTCAGCTCAAATACGACAATGATAGACTGAAAATTGCACTCGCTCAAAGCTCGGCCAATGCTAAGAAGTGGGAGGTACGACGAGGGCCTGTTCAGAGACGCATTCCTCCTCTTCTCGTTCTCCGTGGTCTAAATTCGTTCTTTTTACAGGTCGAACTCATCGCCGTTAACACAGCCAACGCCAGACTCACCAGCGCCTTGCAGGAATCTACCGCTAATGTCGACGAGTGGAATAGGCAGCTCCAGCTTTACAAAGAAGAGAACGCCAGGCTCAGAGCCAAGTACGCGGACTTGGAGGCGAGCAAAATTTCTGAGGGTAACAGCGAGGCTCTTAGGCTGAGAGTCGAGGCTTTGGAGAACGAACTTAGATCAAGAAATGAGGAGATTAAAGCCCTCACTATGGCCACTAAGAACAAAGACTACATGGTGAGGTTTGATTGTTAGAAAAAGGACGAGAATTCCGTTGTTTCGATTCTTTTCCTTAGTTTTATTTGTAAATATCTGAATATTATTAACGTTTCTTTGTTTTTCGTCGCACAGTCTCTTCAGAAGGAGAACGGGGAGTTGAGAGACATGTTGAACACTGTTCACGAGCAATTGGAGCTTGCTTTGAGCTCGAATAAGGTCCAGAAGCAGAATTTGGATACTTTGAATTCGAGATTAGCGGGGTACATACAAGACCTGGTTACCGTTCATCAGGAAATAACAAACACGCTGCAGACCTAAGTTTTTAATTATAAAATAATGAGTAAGAATTAGAAGAGGGAAGATAGGATATAAGTTACTTATAATATAAATATAGTAGCTTTTTATTTAGTTTTTAAACTAGTATTATATATATATATCTACGAATCACGCGTATTTACATATATATAACTATATATATACATATACATAATATATTGTTATGTTATATTATGTATTTTACGAAACGTAAGAAAAATAATTGACGCGCCTATTCAAACAGGGCTAGATATTTGAGGGAATTCGCAATTTCGTTTTTCTGGTTTTTTGGTGGGTGGGATAAAAAATTCGATTATTCGATCCCAAATAATGATAAATATGACGAAAAAAAAAACGGAGAATAATCTAATTTCCATTAGAACTTCTTCTCTTCATTTTAATTTATCTTTCAGAGCTCAATTATTCAAAAGCTGTAAGATCAATTAATACATATTATAAACTAGTAAACGCGAATGATTGCAAAGAATTTATGAAAAATGCACAAGCAAAAGAGAGAGAAAAAAAAAGAGGAAGAAGATTAATCAATTAATTATAATAATTCGCTCAAATCTTTTCTGGCCAATTCCCTTTCTCTTCAATGATCTGATTATATTTATTATTATTATTATTATTATTATTATTACATCTGCGCAGGTATGATAATTTATGAGATTTAAAGATTATCCGAGATGAATCTCTTATTAATTGGTAATTAGCATTTTATCTTTTATCTTTTCTTTATTTCTATCGATCTGTTTACTCAATAATTAGGTTTATACATATAGATACATAGGTAGGTAGATTAGGACGACGCGCAATATATAATTTATAAGTTTTAACGTAGTTTGTAATCAGAACTATATATTTTTTTTCTTTATTTCCGTTTTCATTCTCGATATGATTTCTTAGATTATAATAACGTTGATATATACGACGGTATGATATTGATTAACGTGGAATAAAAATGAAAAAAAAAAAGGGAAATTTTTAGGATCGATTCCGGCGATTTTTGCCGGAGTTTAATTTTCTTCGTCGATGAATCGAAAGATAACATCTTTTTTTTTTTCTCTAGAAAAAAAAACAATAAAAAAACAGGAGCTCTTCCGGCTCACGAAACGAAAAAAAAATTAACTCAAGGAAAAAGCTAAGAAGCTAAAGATCGACTTTTGTCTCAGTTGTTTCTTCTATTTTTTCTCTTCGTTTTTTTGATAAAAATCTCTAACGGAACCTTTTTGTACGAATAAGACAATTTCTCCAGCTCCATTGAACGAGGAATAAAAAAAAAAAAAAAGGAATGAAAAGATCTGATTTCACTCTCAATCGAATCTCACATGATCGTTTTGTTTTAAAAGAATATTTCTCATTTTTTCTCGTTTATTTTTTTTTCTTCAACTTCGTCGACAAATGTCGAAGGCAAGAATTTATTGCAAGGTAACGAAAGAAAGAAAGAAAGAATTTGAATAATAAATTTGCGGAAAAAAAACGAAACGTTTTTTGTTTTTTTTTCTTTAAATCGAGGAATTGCAGAGAAACAAAACGAAAAAGAAACGCCTCGCTTGCCATATTAATTAATCTGAATCTCAATAAACACTTCCAAAAGCGGATTACGAATGAAAAAACCAAAACAAGAATCTTAGAAATCATATTATAATCATGTTTAATATTAACACAATACTGCATTTACATATATTTATATTCATACTTAATATTATTCGTCTTAGGTTGGATAATTAACTTTTATGTTATTACAATCTCAATTATTATAAATTAATACTATCCATTTTTATTGCATCTAGCTATTTCTTCTTAAGGGAACTAACTCACAATCTATACATATGCATATGTACTATGTATATTATTATTATTATTATTATTATTATTATTATTATTATTTCTCTATGAGATTGATTAATTTTTCTATTTCTACGTGTGCTTTTCTTCTCTTTTTTTTTCTTCACTATACATATATACACATATATTATATTATATTATATTATATTATATTATATTATATTATACACGAATATCATAGATCTGCATCGTTCTATAGTACCTATACCTATAAAATATTGTATTATTTACATGTATATGTATAAATTACACACACACACACACTTATACACTCAGTTAGAGACAGAGAAATAATGAAAAAAAGTATTCCATATAAATACAGTTTTTCACATGAAAATGCTGATATTGTGCGTTAACAGTTAGCATACCGCGAATTGGGAATTAAAAAACTGTAGATAATAGATAAATGTTAGGGAAAATTTAATTAACGAAATAATTTACTACTCAATTAGACAGAAATTCACGATTTGATTTACTATTGATCCACGCCGAATCAAACTATGGGATAGGCAAAGGCTGTTCCTTCTATTCATCGCACCGATTATTATTAATAAATTAATGAAACGAAATTATTCACCAATATTATAATCGCAGTTCTATCTGAGTGTATATATCTAGGCATAGACTGTAAAATAACAAATGATCATCGTTTTATATTTAGTTGTTAATTTTATTTATTTTTCTAACTACATACATACATACATACATACATACATTATTAGTTTAATCATACATACATACATACATAGGTGTATATCATGTTGATTCGTATTGTGCAGCTCATTATTATGAATAAAAAACGAAAGAAAGAAAGAAAGCAAGTAAGGAAGTAAGGAATAACAAGCGATGAATGAATAAATGAATAAATAAACAAACAAACAAATAAATAAATAAATAATTGGATGAAGAAAGAAATATTGGTATATTAAAAAACCGATTTATATTATAATACATATACATATTATACTGCCATAAACGTAATTATTATGTAAATAGCATTTTGTGAAGCTATTACATAATGATAATAATAATAATAACTATTATTATTATTATTAATAATAATAAATACCAAAAGGAAAGAATATAACAAAAATAACGATAATTAACCTTTGTCTTCTGTTTCAAACTATTCTTATCATTATTATTATTATTACTAACAATATATTGTACATTTTTTCTTTAAATATAAACTAGAATCAGAAAGAAAACAACAACAAATGAAGAATCGTATACTCATAAGTCGCGTACATGATTAAAATAAATAATCATAATATGTTTTTGAGGAAAATACATTCGGAAATACATACACAGTATACCTATACATACTATAATATATATAGAAAATAATCGTGCAACGTTGATTATTAGTTTTTTTGTTTGTTTTGTTTTTTTCTTCGTTTTCATTCTTATTCTGCCATTATCGACGAATCGAATCTTTTCGGGCAAATTTTTTCTCGTCTCTTTTTCCAAAATAAGAAGAAGATCCGCGGGTAAGTCTTTCGCTTCCTCTATTTTCGTCAATTGATTGTTAATTTTTTTGCTAATTCGCACGACGAATTATATTTAAATTTTGAAAATTCAATGGATCTGAATAATTTGACGCTACAAGCTATTGGTCCGTAAGAATAAATGAATCTTATGCTAGTTAATATATTATAAACAATTTTTTGAATAGAAATATATATATACATATATGTATTAAGAGAATGAATAAAAATTGGGAAAAAAGAAAACAAAAAAAAAAAAACGATTGTTAAGCGAAGCAGGTCTATATGCGTGTGCGTAATAATAATAATAATAATAATGATGATAATAATAATAATAATGACAATATATTATTGTTATTATTATTATTCATAATTATATTACTGTATTATATAGCGATTGTTATATAATTTCTTCTCATCGATTGATGGAAACGAATGCATATCCACCTTGTTTAAACGTAGAACTAAGTCTACTAATAAATATAAGAATATATTTGGTAATAGGAAGTCTTGTTCTTCCGGATAATACGATATTATATTATATAAATATAAGGTATTAGTATTACGTTTAACAAGGACTAACACACGTGCCATTTTTATTATTATTATTATTATTATTATTATCATTATTAGTACGGTTGTGTGCGAAGTGCGTTAAAAAAATAACGATATGTATATTCATTAATTATTTATATAGGGTTATGTCTCAGAGCCTCCGGTGAAGCCGATTTTTTCATTCTCAATTGTTTGAAAATAAACGATATATAGACGGTTTTGAAATTCTTCACTTTAAAAATATCTATAAGATCTCGAATTTCGAGAACATTACATTCCGGCTGGTAGAATTCGTTCGCCAAAGTTTCGAGGTGGGGATGAAACGCGATCCTGTCGTCCGGCGAAACTTTTCAATTGCGTCCGACGATCGCACTAAGGCTCCGAAGTGAATGATATAAACGATTTTCGATCAGTTCACTCAAAGAGGATTGACCGAAGCTTGAATTTGCGGAAAATTATTCTCTCGCCGGTTGAATTCGTTCGCGAAAGTTTCGAGGTGGAGTGAAACCGTGATCCTGTCCTATGGGGTGACGTAATCGACTCTACCGGGGCCATAAAATAATAATAGAATATGAAGAGAAAGAAAGAAAAAAAAAAGAAAAAAGAAAAACTGAGCTACGTACTCGGACTATTAATTATGACGCACAAGAAATAAAAAAGTAAAATAACGATTGCGATAAGTATAGTAATAGTAGGTATGTATTAAGAAAAAAAAAATTTGGAAAAAATGATGTTCGCAAGTTACTATATATACAATAAATAAAAATATTAAATAATATAAATATAGAAGTTTGACTCTACGATTGAATGTATTAATTAATCAACTAATTAACCAATTAATTAGTTAATTTATTAAAATAATATGCATTATAAATTGGTAAGTGTGGCGAATCAGTATATAATACATATATACATATATCTATATAAATATATATATGGTATATAAATATTTCCAGCATACCTATATGGGTAGATTTGTTATTTATAAATATTGATTGATTGATTGATTGATTGATTAATTACCTAATTAATTAATAAATAAATTGATATAGCTAATAAACGATCAGGTTGATATTAATTAACACGTTGAAAATCATTGAATATCAATATTATACATATATACACATATTATTATACATATATACAATATATATACGATATATGTATATGATATATGTATACAACACACTAAGTAAAATTAAGGGTCTTATATATTTCTCTTCTATATAATTCGTACATAGGTATATACATGCATACATACATAAATACATACATGCGTTATACACACTCATACATGCTTAAAGTAGAAATTTTCTATCTTTTAGTTTGACAACAAAAAATAAAAAATAAATAAAAACAAAAAACAAGAGGAATCCATTGATCAGTAATAAATAATGATAATAAAATAACAGACTATATTTTGCAGCTCTACTCACTTATTTATCATTTTCTTTTAGATATTCATTACGGAGCGAAGATTAATCAATTAATTAATTAATTATTATTGTATACAAATAATTTATCTAATATAATAATCGACATAATTATTATTTCTAGATATTGTACGATATGGTTATTATTATCATTATTATTATTATTATTATTGTTATTAAACTATGATGATTATAATGATTATGAAAAACGATATTATTATTGTACCATGCCTGTATAATAATTATTACATTTATATATTATTATTCTCTATTATTAATTATAATAATATACCTAAGATATATGCATATATAGGTATATAAATTTTGAATTACTATTATATAGAAAACGTTCGATAACATATAACATAACTATCTAACTAACTATAATTATAACTATACATAAAACTATAGAGAAAAGGTTTTTAATTTTTTTTTTTTCTTTTATTATTTCATTAATTATCATTAATTCATACAATTGATTAATTCATCATAATCATTACATTATATAAATAACTCTATCATTATTATTATAAATACAGTTGATACCGCGGGAATTGGTGCTATTTTTTTTCTTTCAAATTTCAAATACTTTTTTCTCGTCTTTGCATACAGAATTTAACTCAATTAGACTTAATTATATAAATATATACATAATATGGTATTACAGTGTTTAATAATCATATTACAGGAAAAAGAAGAGACAGAGAAAAAAAAACAATTGCTTCCGTCGCACTAATATACCTATACCTATATAATATACGAAAGACACCGAGTATTTGGGGGATGTTAATAAAATTTGAAAATACCTACACATATAGTTGATCCGTACATATGATATAATTATACAGCGATTTTTGTCTAATTATTATTATTATTATTAATTATTCATTTCCCTAGGCTCAAATCGTTATTAATATTATTACACGTATATACAGGGTGATTTAGGTCGAGCGGGATATATTTTCTGAGGACAGATTCCTCGCGAAAATCTGAGACTAAATTTCCTTTACCGAAAATACGAGGAACCGATAGTTTCCGAGCTACGGAAGGTTTTAGCTGACCAATCGCAGTGCGTACAGGTCGCGTAGACGGGGCACTGCGCAACTCGCACTCACGGCCGGCCGTGTCAGCGCCACCTGTAATTCACGCGATTGGTCGACTAAGATCTTCCGTAACTCGGGAACTATCGGTCCCTCGAATTTTTGGCAAAGGAAATTTAGTCTTAGAATTCGACGAGGAATCTACCCTCGAAATATGGCCCACTCGACCCGAATCACCCTGTATACATATGATTCGTCTGATTTACGACTCGACTTGTAGGAAATTCGACACACGAAGAAAGGAAAAAAATCGGACAACGACACGAAGAAGCAAACAACTGTATATACAGCGAAGAGAAACAAGAAAACAATTCCTATATACATATACATGTTACATTAGAACACCTTTCGACCGTAACAAGAGTTCGCCCACGTCCTCTGAGAGCAGTCATAAGACATAAGATACATACATACAGATATGTATACAGGTGTATGTTTAGATGAACTCGCACAGGTACCTTTGGCGTTTCGCACCTCGTTCGCGTCGATTAATTCCAATCGCAGCCACCTACGCGCCCTCGGCTTGTGACGTCATTGGTTTCACACTGTGAATGAAGATCATCGGGGGTATGGGGTTGTGGTGGGTAGGAATGAAAAAGTCGCAGATACATGGGCTACATACATACGTATCCGTGTCTACATGAATTTGTAGCACCTTGGTCAAATGTGTATAAACACATACATACGCATCTATGTACGCGTATATGAGAAAAAAAGAATTGCGATTGTGTGGGAGGGTGTGCATGGGTCGGGGGTATCTTCCCGTATATACATACTCTGTAGCGCATGCTGAAAGGCACCCCTATTGATCGGTGGGAAATTCTGAGGAGGAAGGCTCTCTCTTTCATAACGTCGTTGAGCCTCGAGACGTCGGGACGGCCGTCGATCTTCTAACGTACATATCGTATATATTGTGAAATTTTCTAACAAATACATATCCAGAGTCGTTTGTTCGATCAGTTTTTGAAATGGTTCGAACGGTTCGTGGCTCTTCGGCTAGTCTGTACCGCAATCACCGTACACCAGTTACAGTTAATCTCCTTGCAACAGTTATACTTCCTCTATGTGAGTAATACGACCATACGTCAAATCGTCAAGAAATTACATATATTAGTAGTTTTATTTTTATTTCTAAACGCGGAATCTACCATAGAAATTTTACACACTTTTATGGGGAGTCGATTTGGCACTGAATGCACCATACGAGGCATATAGAACATGGGGAAGTCTGTGCCAAGGGGAGATCATTGGCTGGAAATCACCCATACATTTTTTTTGAATTTTGAAATCTCATCGTATTCGATATAATTTGATATCATATTGCCTCACTTCCGGTAATTAATTAATCAATTAATTTCATGATAATTGATCCGGGTGTGATGAGGGTCAGATCCTACACCTTCCTACCTGTATTCAATCGAATGGAAGCTAATTGTATCTAATTGATCAGGGTGTATCCTTGGGACCGTCCTCAGCGGACCGGCTCCCGAAGTGACCCAAAAATTGGAGGGCCGTTTCACCACAACCCGACCCGTTAAAATAATCGTTGACATGGCGACCGCCAGGTCTAGGTTACCCTTGGTGAGTAAATACACACGTAATAGAATAGGGTTAGGTACGTATAATTAATTTAGTCACTATCTCGATTGCAATTATCATCTCTTGTAGTCTTGTATTCATTCCGATCCTCGATTCTGAAATTCGGAGTTAAAGCTTACGATATCGCGTATGAAAACTTCAGGGTTGTGTTCCTCGTGAAAAACCGGAGCGATTTTCTATCAATCGCAACATCGGGGGTCTTATAGTTTTTGAATTAGAGCGAGTTGAAGTGTGACCAATTGCGGATCGGCTTCGAGTAACGGTCGCGGAGCGGTCGGCGAATCGGAACCTCCGGCGCTAGAGTCTAGCGGAGTGAATTGCGAAAAATCTTGAAATCGCTCTAGTTCGAAAACTATAAGAGCTACGATTTTTTTCCTGGTATAAAATCGTCTCGGTTTTCCGCGCAGAACACATAGGAACGAAAATTAATTCAATCGGATTATGAACCTCCGTGTTATCATTAATTTCGCATGAAGGCACGTCGCGTTTTTTTAACTCGCTATAGAATAATTAATAATATGAATCCAATTAGTTTAATGGATTCTCGGTACATTACGTATACGCAGATATGCGATAACACACCCAATATACATCACCTATTACATACATATGTGCATAACCGACTCCCACGAGGGGTTCGCGCACTGTTGTACTCCATACACATAAATTCGTGCAAAATACACCAGTGTATACGTATGTATACGTTTAATTATATTTTGTCGAAGGACGCACGCGGATATGTTGCCACGCCTCGCTCACCTTATTTATTTTTTTTTCAGAAGAAAAAGAACGAAAAAAAAGACCAAAAATATTTAGCTACATACCGTATATCTCCTTCCATGCTTGAATTATTTCAGTGATAATGAATAATTAATTATAAGAGAAAATCTGATTAAATTCTAAGAACTTGAGGGCTTAATTAATACACGTATATACATATACATGTATGTATGCACGTGTATACGTACAGTATGTGTACTCGTGTATGTAATGAAGGGTTTAACAGCAGGTTGTTAACTCGGAACTCAAGACGTCAACTACAACAGCACCCTCGCCAGCAACATCTACAGAACAACCCTTATACCGTGTTAACAGCAGCAATGGACAAGCTTGCATTTTGCTACAAGTCGACGCTTTGATAACGGTGAAATACAGGACCAAAGTTGGGGAAGAAAGGGTGAGATCATCGTTATGAATTCTGGTACTAAAAAATCTCCAAAAATGATGCCAATTTTGTGTAGAGTTCGGAAAATTTTTTTTTGAAATTCTAGTATACGCGAGATATATATATTTTTTTTCTCAAATTATTATCACGTCTGAACGTGATCCTCGATCATATTTTCAATGAACTATTCAGGAAGCTGATATTTATGTGCCGAACGATGCCACGGTCACGGGGAATTGCGCGAACGATAACTCCGCTACGATGTCTTTGAAATGGAAGGCGTTCGTTCTCTTTTGGAGTTTTGCCAGGGTGAGTTTGAAACTTTGATACACATCTGCATATAAACCCGTCAATCATTCCTCGAAGCAGTGGGTAAACCATCTCGTGAATTTCTGGAATTCATTTTCACTCGTTTTCCAAATTGCAAAATATTTTTTGGATTCTTTTATCCGCCTCTGATATATTTTTTCCGTTCTTGTTCCAGTCACCTGGGGGCGAGGGATGGTATGTCGACAAAATTGAATTGACATATAATTCCAGCGACCGCCACTTCGAGCTCATCGATCAGCCAAGTGAGTTCGGCAGGTCTTTCCCCTTTCATTCAATTTTCACTGTCCGATCTCTCCCGTTCCTATTTTTTCCATTTACCTCTGATCCGGGATATCCCGCAGTTTCGCCCCCCCGTAGCTTCCCAAGCCGTGTCAGAGGGTATTAGTTTAATCGCTTCACTCTGCTCAGGTAAAAGTGGTTCAATTTTTGTTTTTGTATTTTTTTTTGGTTCCAATTTTAGAATTCCCTTCGTGTGTCACTATTATTATACATTTCAATACTCGGCAATGGTTTCTATCACGATTCAAAATACCCTCTGAAATTTGACCATTTTTTCTAAAATTTTGAAGGAGGCAGTGAAATTTCAACTAAATTTCAAAGAAGTTCGTGAATTTCGTAAGGAATTGATAAAAATCGATTAAAGTTTCAAAGAAATCGAATGAGAATTCGTGATGTAAGATTTCCAATAAAATTGGTAGAACTGAAGAGAAAAAATTCCCTAGAATCCTGACGATTTGGAAGTGAAATGATTCGATTTTCTATCATGCAGATAAAACCATACGACTGAGTACGAGCAAGAAACACGCGACCATGTTTTTCCCGACTCCAGTTGGAAAATCGTACGCTTGTAACGAGAAGGAAGTCCCCCTGACCGACGGAAAGAATCAGGCAAGCGTGCTCCTCAGGTGAGCATATAAAGCGAGAGAAAAAGAAAATTCCCTATGCAAGATGAATGAAATATGTAATATTGGAAGAAATTTCAATAAACATGTTTAAAAATGTGATAGAAAAGCAAATGCCGATTTTTATTTTACAGGGAAATGAAACTGCAGCCTTTCAAGTTCAAAAGCAACAATTTTGCAACCGAGTTTTGGTGCAAGCCTGAACGCGCTGCGCGCGACGAAACCGCGCCTGTCGCTGTGGGTTCGACTCTAGCGGCCGCGGTTCTTCTCACTATAACTGGCTACGCCGCGTATCGGTATTTTAAGGTTAAGAAGGTCCAATACGATACAATGGAGTAAATTGTTTTTTTTTTTGTTTTTTTATTTGCTGGCAGAATTATACTCCAGCCAGAGAATATCAAATGCTCGTGAATTACGGCAGATTACGAGTCTCATAAATATACCGGTTTAAAAAACTGTTACACGTACGCATATCAGCTCTGAGGAAACATTTTTGTTTTTTCAAATAAAAAATTTCGTTCAATCATCGAAAAATAGGCCGAAAATGGGGATGAAAAATTGTAGAACAGAATTGAAAAAAAAAAACGGAGATCAATTTTTGGGTTTTTGAATTTTAAACTCTTTGAATCGAAGAAAGAAATTGAGAAATATTTCCACTAAGTAATTCGCTGACGTATCTGAGTATCTAAATGGCAGTTTATAGACTTAATAAGGGATTGATGAAATTAATTGTATATGAAATATTTTAAATATTTTCGATTTTCTAAATGTCGAAACGCCCTCTCCAGGCAGCTGCAGTTAATTAGGTAGACTAGTTAGTGTATTTAAAATACTACGACGCTGCTAACGGTGCCCAATGGAAGCAGTCTTGTTCGAGGAGACATAACTAATTCTTGTTACTATAAAAGTTTTTTTTTTTTTCGGCGCCGTAGGTAACGATCGTATTATAAGTAATAACCCAATCACCTACGAATACATATCGAATCCATATCCCAGTCGATCGGCTACGTAATACACATCAAAAGCCCCTGACGGAGTAGATGTTAGACATGGCGTCATGGTCAGAGTACTTTCGTTGAATTCACGGTCCTATTGCTTTTTGAAAATCAAGAATATCGACGGTTCTCAATCATGCAGGCTCTGGGAAAGTCCCAAGAACTTGAATTTTACCGAATTTCGAAGCCGGTCAATAGTTATCGCAGTCTAAAGTCGCGAGGTGGATCGCGTGGCGGCCATTAACGGACTCGTCGTCCTACGTAACCTCGATTTCGCGTTTTTACGCCACTGCGACTAACCGAAAAAATAGAAAAACGTTCGTATTTGTGATTTTTGAGTAGTGAGGTGTGAACCTAAATCAAATTTTCCATGAAATGAACGTCAAGTCGTCTTTTCTCGACGGAATCTCATTCAATGTACCATTGAGTCAACTGTTTTTCAGTTTTCAGGTATTTTTATACAAATACGTATACCTAATTTATTTTTCCGAGTACACATAATGACCTCTGCATAGGTGTAGTAGCCAGAGTAACACGCACATATACCGTACATATATTTCGTCATTGTTCATATCTCGTGTATTCCGATTTGTCCAGCTATCTATTATATTAGTACCTACATACGCATAGATAGATACCTACGATAATATACGTATATAGATGTGACTGTATATAAGAAAAAAACAGAAAAAAAAACCAATACATATTATATACCTATGATGGTTCAGAATGTCACGTAGTGTTCGGATTCTCATTGATTTATCTCAGCGACCTTTCATTTTTAGAAAAATTGCTTCGAATAAAAGTTCTAGAGATTTGAAAGACCCGTCTTTTTTGTTTCAACTGTTTTTCAATCAGACTCATCGTTTCCACGGTAAATGATAAAATATATAAATTCATGAAGATTCTTTCCTATGCAGTATTCCACTGAAATCCATGAATCGTAATTCAAGTCAATTATGTAGGTGACCGCGGGAAACGAGTCGGAACGAAATTTTTCAAAAATCGTGAGAACCTCAGGCTATTGTTACAGATTTTACGCTACGTGAAATTCCGAAAAATCTTCGTAGAAAAAAAATAAAAATAAAAAAAGAACAAATTTAACATAATCAGACAGACAGATGGACTTGAATCGTATACCTATGCACGTATCTAGATATAACTTGAAAGTAGAAGAAAAAAAAGCAAAACCAAAGAATGGATCAAAACAGGATACGCAGCTGGAAAATGTATAACGAAAATATAACGAAAATATAAAAATTTTTATCTTGGTGAAAAAATGGGAAGAAAATAGAAAATAAAAATGAAACGAGATGCGGAGCCGTATATAATTATAATAAAATATATAAACAAAGGTCACATTATATTAAATTAAATTAAATTAAATTAAATTAAATTAAATTATATTATGATAGATTATAAATTATATATTAATGATATGAAAAAAAAAAAGAAAAAAAAAAAAAAAACTCTGTCTTCCAAGTGCATATTAAAATTATTATAATATACTTTATTAATCGTGTGTAAATAATATATATTATTATTGATCATATATATATATATATCAAATACATATAATATACCTATATGGCTCGTCATAGCAAATCGCGTATTCAAAACTATATAGTATATAATTGAAAAAAAAAATGAATGAATAAATAAAGAAATAAATAAAGAAATATATATATATACACACATATATATTGTCAATTTGTGATCAAGGCCCTGCAAAACTGCAAGCCATCGTAGTTTGAGCGTCGTGTATATAAAGTCGGGAAGAGAAAATCATTTCGAAGGGAGCAGAATGAGGAAAAAAAAAGGGAGAGGATCAAAAACGTTGAAAAAAAAAGAAAATTATAAAATCTACTGTGTTAAATAAATCGATAACTTTTAACCACTATACTATATATTATATTATATTATATTGTATAGCTGAAAATAACTGAAGAAAAAAAGAAAAAAAAAAAACAACATATAATAATGATCGATTGATTTAATTAGTAAATGATGATATTACACGCGCGTTTAAAATGCAGTGGGGGTCCCAAGCCAAGGCGTACGTACGTATTATGCAGTGTATTGCCTGTAGCCTATACATTATATAATTATAATCTTAAGTGTCATGATTAAATAATATATTACGTATATAGTATATTTATTATATTATATTAAATATGGTAAATATATTATGTAAATATATTAATATGAAAAAGGAAGATTTATGTAAGCGATCAATTAAATAGTTTAACTTAATAATTATCAATAACGTAAATAAAATTATGCATATCATACTTATTGAAATGATATATAATATATCGATAAATAAAGGCTGTTATACAATCTCGTTTCTTACACAGATCATTCGCTCTGTTGAAAAAAAAAACAGACGATTTATCCCCCTCTCCGTGGAAATGAAAAAAGAAAAAAAAAAAAGAAAATTTAACTGTTCTTTAAAACCTACGAAAACTTGGTCGTACCTTTGTCTCAAGTATATAAACCGATCTACCGATTTTTTCCGAGATCGGAACCAGCGAAGCTCGACAGTCTTCGCTTTGGCAAGACATGCACCGTGTATACAGGGCGTCCCTCGCCAAATCGCGACTCGACAATTTTTTTATGGTCTTAAAAATCCGAAAAAAATGGGGGATCTTTGCCGAACCTCTCTCTATCTCTCTCCGAGTCTCTCCCTCTATTTCTATACGAAAAAAAATGGCGAAAAAAAAATTAGCAAAAAATTTAATTCCAACGCAGCCAGATGAATTCTGAAATTATCATCACCGAATGCTGTGCCTAAAACCTAACAATATAAACTGGGCGAGGTAGTTCTCTCTCAGGTTTCTCTATTATGAGACAGGGGCGTGAAAAGTACAGTCAAGCAGGCTTATCCTCTGAGCTTCCCCTCCGCCTTTCCCGTTCTGGTCTCGGGCTCAGGACGGGATCAGACTCAGGAGAGAAAGGGAGAAGGAGAGGAGAGAGAGACCCTTGCGCAATGTGGTGCAAAAACCCCGACAACTGTCCGCGCCACAAGTCCCTTTCGCACTGCGACCCGCGTGCCCTCGTCAATAGCTTATTGTTGTAATACCCATTGAAATATGAACCACAATAGCTGTCAACTAATACTCATACTTTTGTACCTATTGCTAAAGAGAGCATCCTGCCCGGTGCTTTCGCTTTAAGCGGCTGGAAAATCGCTCAATTTTGCGCAAATAACGTGTAACCGTATTATCACAGAGCCGATGCAGTGACGCGGCCAAATCTTTGAGGTTAGGTCGGGGATCGGAAATTGATTCGGAATTTATTGGAGAGAAATTCGTTCGGGTTCGGATCAAATTTTTTTCTTCGATCGTGGTTCGACAGAGTTTCGAATCTGAGTAATCTTAGCGGTCTCGAAAACATTTGGAAACCGATTTTCGAGGAGATCGAGAGTTTTTTCGATCCGCCATTTTGAATTTTTGCAAATACACAATTAATACTCATACTTTTGTACCTATAGCTAAAGAGAGCATCCTACCCGGCGCTTTCGCTTTAAGCGGCTGGAAAATCGCTCAATTTTGCGCAAATAACGTGTAACCGTATTATCACAGAGCCGATGCAGTGACGCGGCCAAATTTTTGAGGTTAGGTCGGAGATCGGAAATTGATTCGGAATTTATTGGAGAGAAATTCTGTCGGGTTCAGATCGAATTTTCTTCTTCGATCGTCGTTCGACAAAGTTTCGAATCTGGCTAATCTTAGCGATCTCGAAAACATTTGGAAACCGATTTTCGAGGAGATCGAGAGATTTTTTGATCCGCCATTTTGAATTTTCGCAGTTTTTGCAATAAAATCGTAGTCGGCGAGACGGAGAAATTCTGGAAATCAATTTTCAGGAATATCGAATTACTTTTGGATTTTTCGTTCGGCCGGTTTTTGTAATCTCGAAATTTGCATCTGCAATTGAAAAAGCGATTCACTGATCTCATACGAATCGATTATATAGCTCGCAAGACTGAGAGGGGATTCTCGAAAGGTTGATCAAGGTTTTTGAGCGGAGAGAATTTTTCAAAAAAACAAAACGAAGAGTGATTTTTGAACGGGAAACTCGCGGCTCGTTTTACTCCGCGGTTTTCATAGTCAAAAGATGTTGATTCTGAATTTTTCCGGTGATATTCGACGAGTTTGAACCCGAAACCGATTTCCATCCCCTTTCCGTTGTCTAAACTTTTCATTTCTGAATACATAGTTGCGCAGGAAATTGAAAGGCAGGAGCGTAAGCCGACGATACAGCCTCTGGTGTGATTAGTTCACACGTGGCTGTATGAACCCGTGCCTAGCTCGTATCAGGGTATATCTTGGCACCCTGTATACCTATATACGTGTACAGGGGTTGGTTTTCTGGCGCGTAGGTCGCGGGGCGTCGGTACAGATGGAGGGTAGGGTGCACGGTGTCCCGCGGTGTCGAGTGACTCCCATGTCGGCTTGTTATCCGTACCGCCGCGTCGTTATCTGCAATTACCCCAAAACAGCCCCCAGTTTATAAATTATAGGCCAGCCTCGTTCACGCCCGTTCTCGTAAACCCGGCTACCGAGGTAGAAGAAAGTTCTCTACGCGTGTGTCATCAAATGCAATCAAAGGACGTAAAAAATCAGGCACTTACCTCTTCCACTAACACCCACCCGGACCTCGAGTTTGGTACAAAACGGAGGTGGTCGGGTCCTCCAGGCCTCGCATTGGCAAGGCATGCCCTATACCTATAGGGCATTCCTTGCCAAATCGAACCTTTTTTTTGCAAATCGTCTGGATCGTTCGTTGCTCGTCTTTTTGAGATATTAACATTCATTTTTACATCCAATCAAAAATATCTTGTACCCTCTTCTACCCTCTTCCTCATTTATCATCCCTTCCTCCAGTACCGACGAGTCTTCCGACTACCGATTATTAAAATGAAACGAGCCTCGAGGTCTTGAATAGTTTTCACACCTAGTTGAAAAGGGACTTGTTCAATGGGGCCGAAGGGCCCCTGATCTATGGGCCAGAATGGGTTTTTACCTGGGATCTTTATGTACGGTTGTATCCCTGTAAAATACCAGTTATTAGGTACGGTTCTATACACATACCCTCTGTTTGACAGCTCTGTGGTTATCCTGGGCTGTATATGGCGGTATGTGCAGAGGACGGAATTAAATTTGCGAAAACGAGGCGTGGAAAAAATAAGCGAGGAATGAAAACGCGTGCAAAAGATTCTACGTCTCTATCTCTCACTGTTCCGAGAGTCTGATTGTGAGAGAGGGAAGAAAGAGAAAGATAAAGAAATAACAGTTGTCTGCAGTTATTCAGAAGTCAGACTGCAGAGTCTTGGGTTCTGTGCAGAAACGACGAAACGTCTGCGTCAGCGTTTCTCTCGCTAATTTTTTCATACGACTATAGAAATAATTATAGCAACTCGAGGTAGTGCGTAGAAGAATAAATTGCTGTTCGACGTTTGGAAATTTTTCTAAACGTATTATTCGGTCTAACGAACCGTCGGGTTTTGATTCCGGGGTATTGCATACATTTATGCATGTGCGGACGATTTAATAATCTGAAAAAACATCCCTCAACTCTACAGTCGTCGAGGGGTGCGATCCGCTGATCGCTCTAACTCTATGTCTATATCTGGGTAGGAAAATCTGTAGAAACTTAAGGGAGGAGGGTACAGACCGCGCCTAGAGACACACGGTAGTGTATAGGGTATAGCAGGGTGGTTTTTGGATGGCGAGGCCGACGGGGCACCAGATACAATGACGTAACACGAAACCTGTCGAGCCCTAAGCTCCACCCCGTTTACCATCCCTCAGAAGAGACGGTCTCACTCTTCTCTCGCTTTATTATATACGAGATGTATACCCATGTAGCTAATGAAAAAATGTGAAACGTCTCTCCTTTTGTTTCTCACAATTTTTTCAACGAGATTCACCCGATTCTGCTCTCAAAACGAAGAAGGAATACATCGTTTCGAGCTTGAGACTAGTTAGGGTCGAATCTATATATGAAAAAAGTGCGGGCGCCATGATAACTCGACAACCGGCTCATCTATCGACTCGAAATTCATGGAAAAGTTTCGCGACACTTTTGCCTTTGGACTAAACTACACTCAGCTGTGTAACGTCGAAAATTTGCAGGAGGCAACATTTTTTGTAACCTCACTTCCATTTGGAACATGTCTTCGTGTTAGTTGTTAAACAATTTCTAATCTGAGTGACCAGTGTGACAAATTTAGTTCAGTCCAAAGACAAAAGTATCATCGAACTTCGGTATGAATTTCGAATCGGTGGCTGCAACGGTTTTCGAGTTATCACGGCGACCACAAGTCTTGTAGACATGGGTATGCCGTAAAAATGTTCATAAATTCGTTAAGAATGTTCAGAGTAGCTTTGATGTGTTCAATAATGACTAATACGGACTGAAATTCGACGATTTATACAAATTTTGAAAATTCAACCCAGATGCGCTGATTTAATTAACGAATTGCACCTTCTGCGTGTAACATGCGTGAATAAAGGTACAAGGGTAATATTACTACATCAAGGATTTAGTATTAGGCTTAACCTTATAGACTCGTAGTGCTTATTCGACAAATGGTACATGGGTGTATACATATAGTTGGTAAATTTGTCAAGAGGTTTCCGAGTGTATGAGTGTGTCAATTGTGCAGTAGAGGGTTTGGGGATAAAGGAAGGGGCGTAGTTCACAGTGTTCATAATAGCTTTGAGTCTCGTGAGCCCTCGGATGCTCTTTTGAAGAGTTTTCATCCCCCAATCCTCGACACGAAGAGCAGTAGCAAACACCGGCAATACCAATGCGGACCTCTTGACACGGGCTACACCGAATGACACGCTCATTCAACTCTCGAGTGCTTTGTGTGTCGCACTCCCTACTTTTACGCGCTTTTGTTGATGTTATTAAATGGACGATACAAATTTCACACAACACTGTCGTACAGGGTCCGCGCGAAAACTCTGACGAGAAAAATTATCAATTTTCAGCACTGATATAGATTGATAAAATCAATCGAGAAGCAATAGATTCTCATTAAAAATCGGCCTCGTTCTTTGCGGTGGACCTTTTAATCCGAAAACGGGATGACCGAAAAATTTGCAAAAAATATGAGAATAACGAACATAGATATGCTTCTCGCGCGAACTAAAGAGAAGTTCATGCGACCGTTAGAACTTTGAAAATTTCAAGAAAGTTCGAAACGGTTCAAGATAGTTGCAATTTTTAATGATATTCGATTTATCTTCTCCGATTGGTAGTTCATATCAGAATTTTTTTAGTTCAGGCGAAAAGCACATCTATACGAATGATTTTAATATTTTTATTTCATTTTTTGAAAAAACATTTTTCCAGTTAGGATGTACACAACATTGCAAGGAGTTGGTTATTCTCCTGACTCGACGGTCTTCTGTTGCATATTCCGAAGGCCCGCAGCTTTTACCTCGTGGAATTTTTTACTGACGTAACTTTTACTTCTCAAGTTATAACGGTTTGCAAGGTCATTATTTTCTCATTGGGTTACGAGATGAGCTTCAAGGACAGACCGTCTGTGTCCGCTTTTCTTGTGTAGACGGACACACATGTGTACGTATATAGTATATATATATATAGAAATTTGCGCATGCATGGTAATATGCTCGTTGCATGATGCAGTGAAGTACGTAACGTCGGACTACTGCATAAGCTGACTGAGTAGGTAGGTGGATAGGTAGGTGGAGGTACGAGGTGTCAGCGAAACGTGATACCCTTCAGGAGACCTGCGACTAACGTTCTCCCACAAAACTCACCTGACACGAGGAACTCCGATGCGGTTTAACGATAAGAATAGAACATACGCGAACGCGGCTATTCGCGGTATATACCTAACGATCTTGAGAAGAAAAAAGCGGACGAGAAACCGCTCGGAAACATCAGCCCAGTTTCACCCAGTGACCTCAAAAATGATGATCCACAGCATAACGAGGTCCGAAAATGCCATAAAGAATATGAAAAAGGGAAAAGGGAGGAGGAATGTTCGAAAGAAGAAGAGTGGTGGGTTTGGATTTGAGAAACATGAGTGGGTTGATGATATCGGGTGACATAACGCTTCGACACATGTGTTTTTCGATCATTAGGCGTTGCATTCTGTCCTAATAAGCAGACCGCCTATACTATACGGTGAAGAATCTCCACACATATGCACGAGGTCGGAAAGGCTGCACAAGCGACAAACCGTGAACCCCCATCATCAGCAGAGTCCACGTATCTATCAACCGAGATCGGTATAATTGGCGAGACATCAATCCCCGTCCATATGTTAGCTAGGACCACGAGACCGGCCCTCCTCCTATCTTTCCCACTCGGCAAGGGTTGCTCCGTGGCGGTTTCAACTCCGCTTCATCCCTTATACCACATATGAAAATGGACTGGCACATGTTGGCGGTTCTCTTCTCTCCACGATCTTGTCTAGCTCCGGCATCCAGCCCCAATAATAATTAGCCCTGCCATAAATCTACGTTGGAAACTGGAAAGCCGGGGAGTGGAGAGGGAAAGGGCTCGCTTTCGTAAGTGTGCGCCCTTCGCGGTGTGAGTACATCGTGCTTTTTTACTTCTCGTTCGGGTTAGAGACCAGGCAACGTGCTCGAGGAGGGAAGGATAAGGAACGGCCAGAGGAATGCGAGGCCGTCTATTACCACCCATTCCTTGATCCAAGAGTCACGGGGTGAGACGGGGTGCGATCTTTTGATTTCTCGAAAGGCCCAATGATTCTCAAAGATCGAGCATAAGTATCTTCATCAAATTTTGAGGAAGTAAGTTCCGACGGATTTTCGGGGTGGGGATTTAGGAAGTGCCGGCTTTTTGGTGGAGGAAAATTGTTCGAGGAAAGGAAGTATCTAGTGTCATCGACCAAGTAAGAGAAAGAAAGAAAAGTCGTGCATCACTCGCTGGTTGCAGAAGTTCCGTAGACTGAAGATGCAACTCGATTCTTACCGGCTGGCTTTCATCGAATTACGAGTATATTTTTGGTCCGTGTATAACTGTAACACTTGAATGGTGTTTTTTGGTCTAATCCATAAATATCCTTTCCCATACCCATACCGGAGCGTATATTTATATTCATGTTTGGCTGGTATGAACGGAGGAAGTATGAAGCTAGTCGTATAGAATAATGGCAAGAAATTGGCCATTGCACGGTTAGTTGGATCCACTAACACCGATTCTCTGCCAATCGTACAATTAGAGAAGAAGGAGAAGAGCCGATGGTCTAGGTGTTCGAAAAAGAGCCCCCTTTTAATTTGGGGGCAGATTTTTCCTGCCCCTTTTTGGTCCGGGGTAGACCAGCTATTATACCATATCTAAGTAGAGAGATAGAGATAATAAACGTATGGTGGGGGTCGAAACCCCCTGCAACAAATTCGTCAGCTAGCCCTAATCAATGCCAATTTCAAACCAAGAGGAGAATCGTGTGTGCACGGGTGCTGGTGCAGGAGAAGACTCCCTTCAACCCTCGGGACTAACAATTTGATCGGCTCTATGCTATGAGCTTAATTATATCCAATTACTGGGCTTGCTGGCTCCCTTGTCTTCCCATCTCCACCTCGCCAGACCAGATCATCGAAGTAGGTACATCCGACGGTCTGGATGGGAATCTAGGGCTTGGGTATCATAACTGGGTTTAGATAATGCTCAACGTTCATAATTCGGGCAATTTGAGCATTGAAGGTTTTGGGGATGGATTTGTTTCGGGCTTAGATCGGACAGTTTTCAGCCAAAAAATTGCATGCATCAGTGACGATCGTTCTACGGTATCGAAGTGTGGAATGTCACTGTCGAATAGTTACCTCAGAGCTTTGTAGAATCGTTTGGTACAGTCACTGTATTGATAATTTCAATGATTCTACAATTGGAGTAGAATTGTATGCAAAACAACCTACAATCTACAATCATGTAGAATTATCAATGAACAGTGACTTCGGAATAACATTCTTCTGCAGAGCCGATTAAAGACTGCTTTTCAGTCGTAATAATTGTGAACTAACTGTAGAATTACGTAGAACAATAATTGTAGAATTATTCAATACAGTAACTTTGTAAAACTTCATAACTTTGTAAGGGTAAAATTGTTTCTTCGGTTTTAATAACCTCATATAGTTAAATAGTAGAACTAAATAGAACAGTAAACGTAGAATCGTGCAGAATGATTAAAAACAGGAACTTCAACGTTATTCCGTGCTGTAGAATTCACCAAGAAACGGTTTTCTCAGCTGTGATAAATTCTGCAGTAACTGTAGAATTATGTTAAACAATAATTGTAGAATTATTCAATACAGTAACTCTGTAAAACTTCATAACTTTGTGAGGGTAAAATTTTTCGTTCGGTTTTAAGAACCTCATAGTTAAATAGTAGAACTAAATAGAACAGTAACCGTAGAATCGTGCAGAATGATTGAAACCAGTAATTTCAACGTTATTCCCTACTGTAGAATTTGCCAAAGACTGTTTTCTTAGCTCTAATAAATTCTGCAGCAGCCGTAGAATCATGTCGAATCATTAAACAGTGAAAAACCGACTGCATAATTGCCAAAAACAGTAATTCCCGGACAACTATCTACTGTAGATTTTTTTTTCACGAATCGCCGAAGAAGCAGGCTTCTCTTCCTTGTCATAGAGGAACTTCGCGGTCTGGTAGGCCTCCTATAATTTTCTGTAATCGTCGTAGATACACATGCGGAGTAGAAGGTGAATGGGGAAGCTGGGAATGGCCAGTGACACATAAAGAGCATATTTTCGGGCATTAGCAGGCCTGCCCGGATTTTTGGGTCCCGATCCTTTATCCTCATTCTACTACCTTATGGCTCCTATTTTTTTCCCCTGCTACCTGTTTTCACGCCTGCGGGTGTTCGGAGATCGAACCCCGTCTGTGGGCGTACAAATATATCTGGAAAAACGATCTCCGGCGAAACTAGACGGCGGAAAACGCTAATGGGAGAATAAATACCGGATTTTGGATTACGTCGACTTAGGTATTGGGGAAACTATACGATCCAGGGAGCCGTGAAACTTTTTCAACCACTCTCTCATACCACCCTCTCGTTCTCCTTCATCCCCGTGTTATACAGATCTAATCTCCGCCTACAAGCTACTGTCTAGTTTTCTTGATTTCGGTTGAATCTGCAAATTTTTCTTTCCGCCTGTTTTTCCCCTGGCAAAAAAAAATCGGGTATTTCTCTACCCGAAGCGATACTCGGATCAAAAACTGTCTTAATCAGCTGTAACAGTTACGACAAGTAAGAGTCGCTGTTCTGCGGACTGTATGATAGTGTTTGGTGATAAGATTCGGACAAGGTAATCTACAATTCTAATTATACCTACCTGATGTTCTTCATCTTGTTCTCCTTTTTCAATTCCTTTTTTTTCTTTCAGTTTTTCTTTTCCTTTTCTTTTTTATCGCAATCAACACGAAGAACTGATAACTTATACCCACGAGCCTCGCACAGCACGTATATGCGTTATCACCTTATCATATAAGAGTCAAGTTCTCTCCGATGTATTATATCTTATGTACCGATTCGCTGTATACTATTTTTAATTCACGAACCGTCTACCCCAGGGTTTGCGGAAATACGTTCATCTAGTTCGTTTCAGGGTAGAAGATCGTTCGGTATACAGTAAATGTAGAATGATACGTGGTGGATAAATTTTTATTAAAAATTTGTTTGAATTCTACATTTTTGTGCATAAATTTTCTGTCTTTTTGAAAAATGAATGTACGTTAGACTGGGCCAAAAAAAACGAACAATTTATTTTCTCGACGGTACCGTGAAAATACTGTTCATGATGACAGAAAAAAATTATCCTGAAAACTCGAACCCTTAATATTATTATTAAGAGGTGCATCGTTACAATTATTGATTTTTTGACAGCTACCGCATTTTTTACACAAAATTCGGACATCGTCAATTTAAAAAATTTTTCCATTTCATATCCTTGAAGGAAATTAAATTCCCTACAAAAAAGCTCTCTTAGTAAATTGACGTAGGACGAGTCGTTTCCTTGTAATCGAGCCTTAAACATTAATTTATTTTTTCAAATTTTTAATTTGGATTCTGGATTTTTGTAACCATCATAAATAAGGCTCGATTACAAGGAAACGACTCGTCCTACGTGCATTTACCAAGAGAGCTTTTTTGTAGGGAATTTAATTTCCTTCAAGGATATGAAATGAAAATTTTTTTAAAATTGACGATGTCCGGATTTCGTGTAAAAAATGCGGTAGCTGTTAAAAAATCAATAATTGTAACGATGCACCTCTTAATATTAATATTAAGGGCTCAAGTTTTCAGGATAATTTTTTTTGTCATCGTGAACAATATTTTCACAGTACCGTTAAGGAAAAAAATTGTTCGTTTTTTTTTTGGCCCAGTCTAATGTACATGGTATACAGATTTGTGTACAGAAGTAGCTGCAATAGATCGTAGAACGTGACGACGACGAACAGCCATGATGGAATGCAATTAAGCGTGCAGGTAGTTGGTAGGTGAAGGTATTGGTATATGTAAGGTGGATATACATACGTGTATATTACATGTGTATATAAATATATAATATAGGTATGTATGTACATAGCGACTACACAGAGTGAAACACGAAGCTTTTGGCACGCGTTGGTAGGTGCCAACCCACCTACAGCTACCATGGTACATGTATTTGTGTATTGCGTATATTATTATATGTATATGGGCAGGAAATGCAGAGGGGAGGAAGGAGGAAAAGGAAACTAAAAAAAATAGTGCCGGAATAGTCGTATTGATATAGACATATGCACCGTACATTGAGCCCAAGGAATTGAGAAGTTGGTGAAGACGACATTGATGGCTTTGAAATTTTTTAGAATCGTTCGGAACTCCGTAGAATCGTGTGTTCGGATGAGAAGGAAAGAAATCAAGTCATTTTTAAACCGTGTAGAATTGTGTAGATCGATGTAGAATTGTGTAGAATTGTGTAGAATTGTGGAGAATTGTGTAGAATAGGATATAATCGTGTGTTCGAACGGAAAAACAAAGTAAAAGTTACTCAAAAATTAGGTAGAATTGCGTAGAATCGTGTGGAATTATGTAGAATCATGTAGAATTATGTAGAATCATGTAGAATCGTATATTCGAAAGAAAAGGCCGAATAATAGTAGCTTGGAAATCAGGTAAAATTGTCCAGAATCGTGTAGAGTCATCTAAAATCATGTAGAATCGTGTAGAATCGTGTGAAATCTTAAAGATACGTTTTAAACTTGTACAGAATCGCGTCGAATGATGTAGAATTCTGTACTGAAAAGAGAATGATGCAGAATCATGTAGATTCATGTAAAATCATGTGAAATCCTATAGATACGTTTTAAACTTGTACAGAATCGCGTAGAATGATGTAGAATTCTCTACTAAAAAGCGAATGATGTAGAATTATGTAAAAATATGTGAAGTTTAATCTGAAGCCGTCCTTGAAAGGCATCGAACAATGAGTCTGGGAAAAATTGATGTAGAATTCAGCAGAACTGTTATAAAGCTGGCAAATTGAAATGAAAATGATCTACCAGCTAGACCTGGGTCGGAAAAGCTGTTCGAAAATACCGAGCGAAAAGTAATCTACGATGCTGCTGAGGAGCTGTAATACAGGTTGTATTATAATGAAAGGAAAGTCGAAGGAGTAGAAGCTCTCAGAATATAACAACCGAAAGCAGAATTCTGTAAGAATCTCCCTCTTCGAGGGGGTGAAATAATTGAAAATTTAGGGGCGAGAGGGAGAAGGGAAGAAGGAAAGGAGAGAAAAGGAGAGGAGATGAGATATAAAGAAGGTCAAAAGCAAACGTAATACCTTAAGGGTTTAATAAAGAGGTTGCCCCCCCAATCTACCCCTCGCTCTTTCTCCCTCTATCTCTTTACAGGACTCGTTTCCTTCGCTTTCCTTTCCCCTCATTTTATATACCTCCTGAACTACCCTCTGCGAGGATAGAGGGAGGATGAGGAGTAAAATGGCGGCGGGTTGCCCGGATATATGACACCAAATCGAAGTAGGAGACGCCATCGCGACGCTGAACAACCAAAAGGCGCCGCCCCGGTGTTAAAACGCGAATATCTCTCTATGTAGTACATAATTGTATCATATATTTATTTGTACATATAAATATACGGACATGTTAACAGAATCTTACTCTTTCGTCAAGTGATTGAAGAACTCGTCGAATCGGAATACAGAGGAGGTAGAATTCCAAACTACCCCCAAATCGGTTTCCAAATTGTAGAATCGTTGGAAAAACGAGTTTTTCCGGGACATTTTCCGTTCCCACTGATATCTGGATGTAGAATCCTGTGAGATTTCGGATTTTCATCGTATCCTGCAGTGCAGAGGAAGTAGAATTTCAAACTACCCCTAAATCTGTTTCCAAATTGTAGAATCGTTGAAAAAAAGAGTTTTTCCGGGACGTTTTTTGTTCCCATTGATAGCTGGATGTGGAATCCCCGGAGATTTCAGATTTTCTTCGTATGCTGCAGTGCAGAGGAAGTAAAATTTCAAACTACCCTTAAATCCCTTCCCAAATTGTAGAATCGTTGGAAAAACGAGTTTTTCCGGGACATTTTCCGTTCCCACTGATATCTGAATGTAGAATCCTCTGAGATTTCAGATTTTCTTGATATCCTGCCGTCCAGAGGAAGTGGAATTTCAAACTACCGCTAAATCCCTTCCCAAATTGTAGAATTGTTGAAAAATAGAGTTTTTCCGGGACATTTTTCATTCCCACTGATATCTGGATGCAGAAACCTGTGAGATTTCAGATTTTGATCATCCGACTAAATTTCTAAAAAGTAATTCCGCTTTTTCGCTCAGAGGATTCGGAGAGAAGATACGAGTATACATAAGGGTGGTTAACCAGCTGCAAAGCAGAAATGTATGAAGAAGGGAAGAAACGGAGGCTGTCTGTCAGTTTTTGGGCGTCTACTTTGTGACTCAACCAGTCTTCGAGCTTGAAGCTTGAAACTTGAAATCATACGAAGTAGGTACATGGACTGTGATGAGTGAGGACTTCACTCGTGGTATTCATTGATCTATGCAACACCTCTAACTCCTCCTTTGTGTTGCTATGATTATTTTAAGACACGTGACGGAGACAGGGTGTATTTAGGTATATTTTGAATTCACACATACCCTTTAAAAAAAAAAAAAAAATTCGCTATCTCTGAAACTAAAAACTAAGAGAGAAAAACAAAATCGAACAGGATTTAAAAATGAAGTGAAACTGAATAGTAAATCTTCTAGTTTCCGTCTCCTTTTTCAAAATCGGAAGAAAAACTTTCATCCAGGGAAAATGGAGTTGATTCTGAATTCAGAAAAAGGTGATAAGCGATCGAGAAGTGAGCGAGAGAAGTTTGAATTTTCGAAAAGCTCAATATTTGTTATGAAATTAGAATTTCGATTACCATTCGACTACTGGGGGTACGAAAGGCCTTCGATGCTTGAGAAATTCCCCAAGTTCTTTGGTTCAGAATTCTTCCGATTTAGGAAACTGAAAACCGTGAAGAAATCCCCAAAAAATTGAAGAAGTTCGTTCAGTTTCAGTCTTCCATTTCGCATTTTTCTTCCACTCATTGAAAATTGGTAAAATAATTTTCGCCAATTTTCGCCCGGCCCCATCAAAGCATCCCGAATTCCCCATTTGATTAAAACGGGCGACTTTTGGCTTTTCGCGGTTATTTTTTGTTTCCGATCGCTGCGCCGTTGCCAAAAATCTGAAACTTGGCGAATATCTTACCCACAGTAGTAGGTGTTCTGTGAAATTTTTTGAGACTTTTCGCGACGTTATTTTCCGAGCTACGGCTGGATGAAGTAAGTTTTTTTTTGCAATTTTCTGAAGTAGACACATATATCATTAGGGTGATTCAAAAAAATCGAAATCCTTCTTTTTTCTTCCAAACAGGTTCAAAAGTTCCATCTAGGTATAAAAATACGCCTGTTAAAATTTGAGCTCTTAATATTAATATTAAGAGGTGGCGCATCGCGAATTTCTATTTCCCATTTAAATAACACGGGAAAATTTGTTTCTGCTGCTTCTGATTTTTATAACTAGCTAACGATGCGTCGTACAGAAAATCTACAAACATATTTTTGTAGGAAATTGAATGCTCTACAAGAAAGGTCTCTTACACTTTTCCGATAAACTTAGCCATTCAAATGATATTCGAGTTCAAAGAACCACCTTTCTGACGAAAAATGAGTTTCTAAAATAAGTTTATCAAAAAAGTGCAAGAGACCTTTTTTGTAGAGAATTTAATTCTCTACGAAAATATGTTCGCAGATTTTCTGTACGACGCATCGTTAGCTAGTTACAAAAATCAGAAGGAGCAGAAACAAATTTTCCCGTGTTATTTAAATGGGAAATGGAAATTCGCGATGCGCCACCTCTTACTATCAATATTAAGAGCTCGAATTTTAACAGGCGTATTTTTATACCTAAATGAAACTTTTGAACCTGTTCGGAAGGAGAAGAAAAAAAAAATTCGATTTTTTTTAATCGCCCTAATATATCATATAGCGTTGAGCAATAATTCAGTAATTGCAGTTCGCACATTGCCTTAATAATTTGCAGCGTATAATAAGTATATAAATACATGTATATATGCATATGTATGCATGTATGCATGCATATGCGTGTGTGCACATGGGTATATGTACTGTTATCGTAATAAAATGAAAACAAGGTGTTGGCTGACCGATGGGTAGTTGACACTAGCCAGTTTCCGGTGTGGAAGTTTCCTTTTCTTGTTTAACTCTTTATATTTTTCCATTCAAGTTTTCCCGGCTGAAAAAATTACCCCGAGAAAACGACAGAATTTGGTGTAAAAAAAATTGCGGAAAAATTTGATTAAGAAAATTTTGTTAAAAAAATCGAAAAACCAGAAAATTGATTGAAAAAAAAAAAAGAATCGCGGATCTGTAAAGCTGTCTCTCGCACGACGACAGACGTCGATCCTCCCATCCCCTATGTCCATCCTAAAGGGATCCTAAAGGGATTCGAATTTTAGTGTCTTATACCGTTTTTTCGCGATTTTATCCACATCTATACGAGGCAGGAGAGAAATTTGGGTATATATCCGTTTTTATTACCACCGGGAGCTATTCTTCTTCTTTTCTTTTTTTTTTTTGATTTTCTTTTCTGGGATTCGAAGAAAATATTCCAAAACGATGTAAAAGAATTTTTTTCTCTCAACGTTTTCAAGAAAAACTAAAATTATCCAAAAGTCAAAAATTTTCTGATCCAAAAATGAAATTTTCTACTTCACCCTCGCGAAAATTTTGCGAAGTTTGGATCGACGACGCGACTCGCACCCTGGGAGAACCGAAATCCGTAAAGTCTGAAATAATTTCTAATCAAGTGCAAAAACGGTGATCATCAGTTTTGGAAGAATTGATCGAATGGAATTTCAGATCTCCGATGAAATTCTCATATTCGGGGTGTATGGCGCCTCTGCACCGAAAAGAGGCAGGGTGCAGGTGAGATAGAACGCGGCTGTATCATCTCCCACGAAACGGTCCTGAACGGAGTCTGTGTCTGAGGAGGGGGTGAGTTTGCAAAGGGGTTGTCCGCCCGTCAGGGGCCAATGGGATGGCGTGAAACCCGCCTCGCAACCAATCGGAATTCCGGTTGGCAGGGCGAGTGGGTTTCGAGCGAGGCGAGAAAAAGGGAGAAGAAAAAAACCCACGAAAAAAGGAAAAAGAGCGAGTCGTGGAGGAGGAAGAGGAGGAAGAGAACCAGAAGAAAAAGACCAGAGAGAGAGAGAGAGGGGCGAGAGAGAGAGGTCCGAGAGACCCATAGAGAGGGAAAGAGAGCTCACTCTGCCTACGCGCTTCTCTCTCCTCTCTCGCTCTCCCCATTGCATTACGACGCAGCGTTTAGTTTCGTTCCGTTTCGAGGTCCGTGTTCAGTTACCTAGCCACTAACTCGGTGATGACTTGGGTCACTCCACACGCGGTGAAGCTGAATCATTATTCCGGCAATTAATTTCCGAAAAGTACGAAAGCCATGGGGATGGAAGATACCCCGTCCAACACCCCGGCGCCACAGTGATAGCGATAGGAACAAAAGCCCGGCTGGGGTTGTCCGAGGATGAGAGTGACCGCTCGGAATCATCGTTTCAAGCTGGAACGATGACTAACGGCGAACTTGATTCTGAAGCTCTTCGAAGCTCTTCGTCGGGAGGAGATGGTCAGTGAAGTTGACAGTGCCGGAAATCTCGAGTTTTTGGAATGACGACCGAGTGCCGTGTCATCGTGGAACATTAGACCCGAATTCGGCTGGTCAAGTGGAGTGAAAGTGTTCGATTTCGTCGAAATAACCGCGTGCTCGCAAATCGCAGTGTTGTGAAGAAGCCAGTGGACTGTGTGGTTCGAAGCCGGAGATAGACTCTGAGGGAAGTGGTCTTCCTGATCTCTGAATGGTTTTCGTCTCGGTGGATTCAACCCATTTCGAAAAGGAAGCTGAGAGGTGCTCCAAGACTTTTATGATGTCGGATCACAGTTCGGATCAGTTATCGTCGCCCAGCAGTGAGTGTAATAGTCAAATGGGATCGGTTCATCGTGGAGGTGTGCCAACGTCGGTCGGCAATTCCTACAACGGATCGTCAGCGATGACCGGGCTTCCTCTTCACCATCATCCCCATAATCATCCCCAGACTCTGACGCCCAACACCAACGGCAGTCCGCAATATCCGCCGGAATTATCCTCGTGCGGTTCGAACAACGTCAATGGATCTCCCTCCGGGATTGCCGTCAATAATAACGCCAATAATTTTACCCCCGAACAGATTTCTTGCATGTGCGAAGCGCTCTCCCAAAGCCAGGACATCGACAGGCTCACTAGGTCAGTTTTTTTTCAAAATAATCCGACGCTTCTACCTTTCTTTTATCTCCAAAGTCAGAATCGCAATCGGTTCACTGCGATCATTGGCCGGGTGGAAATCGGCATGACGATTTTCTCACCGGTTCCGAACCTTCTTTTGAAGCCCTTCTTCGACGTGCTATCCGCCGGCTTATCATCTCTGACTCACGATTCGTGTTCCTCGTCAATCGTTACTCGAACGCTAATCTTGGACCCATTTTTAATCGAGGAACATGCCTTACCGATTTTTTAGAGAATTTCACACTTTTTGAAAGCCTATTCGATCTTGTTGCAAACATAGGACTCTCTGCTCCGGAATTTCCATCTTACAAGTCATGTGGTTCGTCAATATTTGCACAAAGACTGATTCTGGATTCATGTTTGCGCGAAAGACATGTGCTACCGATTTTTTAGAGAAGATTTTCACACTTTTTGAAACCCTATTCGATCTTGTTATAAACATACGACCCTCTGCTCCGGAATTCCCATCTTACAAGTCATCTGGTTCGTCAATATTTGCACAAAGACTGATTCTGGATTCATGTTTGCGCGAAAGACATGTGCTACCGATTTTTTAGAGAATATTTTGACAGTTTTTTTGAGTTTATTTAATCCCATTATGAAAATACGACTCTCCGCTTCGAAAGTTCTGATATACAATTCACGCTGTTCATCAATATTAACACAAACGACGATTCTGCACTCGTAATTGCTCGAAGAACACGTCTTACCGATTTCTTAGACAAGGTTGTTTCGCTTTACCGGAATCTGTCCGATTTTATTTCTCACCTTCAATCCGTCGGAGCCAAATATGATTCTGACTGCTCAGTTCGGGGCCGAATCTTGATAGCATAATTTCAATTCCGGATCAAATGATCGTGAAGAATCGTTATAACCGATTTTCGACCACCAAATGCCGTTTTTTAACAAACCCCTTTGATTCTGATCAGGTTTCTGTGGTCCCTACCACCAGGGGAACTTCTCCGGGGTGGCGAAAGCGTCCTGATGGCTCGAGCGGCGGTAGCATTTCACCGGGGTGCTTATCACGAGCTTTATTCGATTTTGGAAGGGCACCCTTTCTCGCCGCGACGGCACCCGGAGCTCCAGCAGATGTGGTTCAAGTCTCATTATCGTGAGGCGGAAAAAATCCGCGGTCGACCCCTGGGCGCAGTGGACAAATATCGACTGAGGAAGAAGTACCCTTTACCAAAGACGATCTGGGACGGCGAGGAAACGGTTTATTGCTTCAAGGAACGGTCAAGAAACGCGTTGAAAGAGTGCTACCTCAGAAATCGGTACCCTACACCGGACGAAAAAAAAAATCTCGCCAAAAAAACTGGACTGACTCTCACCCAGGTCTCTAATTGGTTCAAAAATCGACGGCAAAGAGACCGCACGCCGCAGGCTCGGACGTAAGTTGAAAAAAACAATCGTTTCAAAGTTTTCGATTTAAGGTTTTTACGGTTTGAATCTTCCACGCCGATTTCTGCTTCTTCCGAATCCTATTTGGACAGTTTTCGGACTGTAGGCCATGCGGTAGTCTTTGAATTGTGATATGAATCGAAAACAAGCGTTTTCCAGAATGTTCGATTGCTGGTCTTGCGATTTTCGATTCTTCTATGCCGATTTTTGCCCCCTTTGAATCCTATTTGGACAGTTTTCGGACTGTAGGTTATGCGGAAGTCTCTGAATTATGATATAAATCGGAAACAAGCGTTTTTGAAAATGTTCGATCGGCGGTTTTGCGATTTTCGATTCTACTATGCCGATTTTTGCCCTCTTTGAATCCTATTTGGACAGTTTTCGGACTGTAGGTCATGCGGTAGTCTTTGAATTGTGATATAAATCGGAAACAAGCATTTTTGAAAATGTTCAATTGCCGGTTTTGCGATTTTCGATTCTTCTATGCCGATTTTTGCTTTCTTTGAATCCCATTTGGATAATTTTCGGACTGTAGGTCATGCGGAAGTCCTTGAATTGTAATATTAATCGCAGAAAAGCGTTTTGGAAAAGGTTCGATTGGCGGTTTTGCGATTTTCGATTCTTCTACGCCGATTTTTACTCTCTTTGGATACTATTTGGACAATTTCTGGACTGTAGGTCATGCGGAAGTCTTTGACTTGCGATAAAAGTTGAAAATAAGTATTTTTGAAAGTCTTCGATTTATGGTTTTAATAGTTTTGATTCTTTTCTGCCGATTTTTCGTTTCTTTGAATTTTATTCGGGCACTTTATGGACCAGAGGTGACGCGGAAGTCTTTGAATTGTGATATAAATAGAAAACAAGCGTTTTTGAAAATGTTCGATTGATGGTTTTGCGATTTTCGATTCTTCTATGCCGATTTTTTGCTTTCTTTGAATCCTATTTGGACAGTTCTTGGACCGTAGGTGATGCGATAGTCTCTGACTTGTGATATAAATTGAAAACAAGCATTTTAAAAAGTATTCGATCAGCGGTCTTGAGATTTTGGAATTCTGTACGCCGATTTCTGCTTTCTTTGGAACTTATTTGGCCAGTTATTGCCCAGAACATCTAATTACATTAATTTCCAGTTACTGCAATATAAGAAAAAATTTCTTTAGAGCGTTTGCCCCAGAATTTTGACATTTCGGACCACATTGCCGGACTTTTTTTTCCCCGAATTTCCTCTGGCCTATTTCTGACCAATTCTACTTACAGTCGTTAAGTTTTAGCGCACTTAACTAACTATACCTACAGTATGCGTTCGTGCGAGACACGTGTGTCCACGGGGGGTCCGACTTATCCAGCGCGTGCAACAAGTGTTTCTACATGTGTCACGACGACGGGATATCCCTCAGGACCTTTTCGGGTCCAGGACAACCCACTACTAAATCATCTCGTACGAGGGACAGGCATTTTCTATCTCGGGGAAGAAAATGACCGGGGCCAAACGGTCGAACACTTTAGAAACGTTTCACATTCGGTTTAGAAAAATCACCTACCTACTGAACTCGGACCTTCGCACGTGTCCCTAAAAAATGTCCCGCCGATTTTTCCCTCTTTTTCTTTTGCTATTTCGAGCTTTGTTCAGTTTTTCGAAAATTTCCACTCAATTTTCTAAAAAAAAAAAAATTATCTCTAGCTCTTTCGTGCGTTTAAGAAAATCTTTCCTCTTGTCAATCGCTTTCATCAAAAACCCAACTCTCTAAAATGTGCCGAAGTGCAAAATAAAAGACTAGGTCAAAGGGGCCAAAAATTTTTAATTAGCTGTGTCAAAATTGAGAAAAAATTGTAGAATTTTGCATACAGCTTTCTCAGCTCATGTTTTCCTGTGGCTGTATGGGGACTGAAACGCGCGGGTGTTCCTCGACGTTGAAACACATACCTAGCTACCTACCTACAGCTATGACACGCGAAAATCTTCACATACCTGATCTCAGAGCATGTATATGTGTCTATATACCACCGTTGCGTCGCCTGGCGTTGTTATGGCTACGGACAGCCGCGGTCATGGCTACTCTCACTCCAGGGTATTCAAAATTGCGACGACCTGATCGCGAGCCTTATACATACGTGTATTACATGGGAGAAAAAAATTCTCTCACTTTTACTGAAACCTTTTTTCGATCAAACATACTTTGACTATAAAACGTCGAATCGCGTTCATATCTGAACAAACCTGTAGCTCTCTTATGGTCGCCATGATAACTCGATGACTGTTAGATCTATTGATCCGAATTTTATAGTAGAATTATACGACATCCATATCTTCGGACTGAACTATACTCAGCTTAGTGAGAAAGAAACTACGGAGGAAAAACGATCTTTACTAATTTTGGTTTCATTTAGCACAACTTTGTAGATTATCACTCATGCAGTTTGATGATCGAGTGGAGGACTGTGATGATTGTAGTTCACTCCAAGGGTAACGGTGTTATCTAACTCCACTATGAATTTAGAAATAATAGCTGCAATAATTTTTGAGTTATCATGGCAGCCGCACATTGTTGCAGACATTCCATCTCCTTCGGTAATCACATTTTTCCGTGCTATCTGGTCTGCAGTTTGTAAACTAGGTGAATCAGTATAATGATTGTAGTTAGATCTGAAGATATCAGTATCATTCAACTTTCTTATGAATTTAGAATAAATAGATGAAATATTTATTCAGTTATCATGGCGACCAGACTTGATGCAGGCATTTCAACAACCTGTAACATCTGTCATTCGCCACACTTTTCTGTGCTATTTGTTTTACAATTTATGAACTGAGTGAACTAGTATGATGATCGTAGTTCAATTCAATGAAAAAAGTGTCATAAGACTCTACTATGAATTTCAAGTCGATAATTGCAACGATTTTTGAGTTATCATGGCGACCAAACCGATGTCGCGAAAAATTCCATGTTTCTGTAATCTGAAAGAAAGAATGAAAAAGTCGTTTTCTCTTGTCTCTCTTTTTTCCTTCTAACGAGGAGGATTTCGGGCCCGACCTGGCCTGCCAGTGAGATTATTCTTTGAGGCAATGTTTCACGCATTATTTACGCACTCCCCGTACCACGGCATACATATGTGAAGCTGCGGTATGGCTCGTCGTTCTTGAGTGTTAGAGAACCCCAGAGAAGGAGGGCGGAGGGGTAGAACAATGCGAGAATTGACCGACGGCCGACGGTCGACGGTCTACCAACGACCGTCGTCGTCGACGGTTGGACTGGGCCGAAGGAAAAGACGCGAACGAGAGAGAGAGAGATAGTTGCATAAGATTCTGAGAAGGCGACGTGACTTTAACATGTGGGACAAACGCCAAAACGACATTTCGGCCTCTTGTTTTTTTATTTTTATTTTTTCTCTGTTTCTCTCTCACATTAATCAGCTGCGGAGAGAATTTCCTCTCAGAGGTACGAGTTCTCGCTCAAAGGCGAATGCAAATATGGCCAAGAGCGAGGGGAACCACCGGCTTCGTTTATCGTCAAACTGAAAAAGAGAGAGAGGGAAATGTTTGCATGTATTATATTGGTTTGAAGAATTGGATCACAGATTAGATTAATCGTCATCGACCCCCAATCCTCATGATTGAAGATAGTTGAAATTTAATCGTGTGGCTAGTCTGGATTGTTTTTTCCTAATTTGTCATCGCGATAACGAATTGTGAGAATTTAACGTACCTAGTCCTAAAAATTGTGTCATTAGAATCGGTGGTCAAAAGAAAGAGTAAAGAAACATGGTCAAACATTTGAATCGTCAAAAAAACGGTAGGGAACATTCAAAAAACCTGGAAAAAAACATCGAAAACCATGAGAAATTGTTCGAACATGTCAGGAAACAATCAGAAACATTTAAAAAGATCGTTAAGGAATGTCTAGATTATAAGAACATGTTCGGAATAATCAGAAAACATCTTCGAATACTCAAACAGATTAAAAATCATCGAAAAATTATATTTTCTATAAGTGTGATGATTCAGGCATGTTTTAATCAGGATTACGAATTGATTTCAGCGACATGCTGCCCTTGAATTGTCAAAAGACAACATTACACCCTGGATTGTTTTGTTCGTAATTTATGATCGTGATTACGCATTGTAAGAATTAAACGTGCTTCCAAAAATCGGGTCGTTAGAATCGTCAAAAAACAGTAGGAAACATTCAAAAAACCTGGAAAAAATCATCGAAAACGATGAAAAATTGTTCGACATGTCAGGAAACAATCAGAAACATTTAAAAAGATCGTTAAGGAATGTCTAGATTATAAGAACATGTTCGGAATAATCAGAAAACATTTTCGAATACTCAAACAGATTAAAAATCATCGATAAATTATATTTTCGATAAGTGTGATGATTCAGGCATGTTTTAATCGGGATTACGAATTGATTTCAGTGACATGCTGCCGTTGAATTGCCAAAACACACCATCAAACGGTGTTCCCGGGGTGAATGGATCGGTATCGAGCAGTGGCCCAGGCTCGAATCACCAGTCTCTTCAACCCCTAGATTCTGGGAGTCCGAATTTGGCCATGTCACCTCTGTCGAGAATAGGCATGTCTCCAGCAGCTCTAAACCCGTGTAGCCCTATGGGAATGACTCCCATGGATTCCCACTATCACGGCTACGCGACTCCGGTCACACCGTCTTCGGTCCATAACGGAGGACTCAGTCCCATCAATGATGTTAAGTCGCTCTGCTACGGACGCGGACTCTACGATACTGGTAAACCGATTTTCGGAAAATATTAAAGACTTTTTTCCGCTTGAAAATCAATTTGCGTCCTCGATTGACGGTTTTTATAGAATGCTGAACCGATTTTTGGGTCCAAAGATCGCTTTACGTAATGGAACATCGGTTTTATTCATGATAACAGGATTCTTCGGTCCCAAAAATAGTATTACGTTATTGATACCGATTTTTGGACCCAAAGATCGTTTTACGTAATGGAATATCGGTTTTATTCATGATAACAGGATTCTTAGGTCCCAAAAATCGTATTACGTTATTGATACCGATTTTTGGACCCAAAGATCGTTTGACGTGATGGAATATCGGTTTTATTCATATAACAGGATTCTTTGGTCCCAAAAATCGTATTACGTTATTGATACCGATTTTTGGACCCAAAGATCGTTTTGCGTAATGGAATATCGGTTTTACTCATGATAACAGGATTCTTTGGTACCATAAATCGTATTACGTTATTGAACATCAATTCTTCGAATTCCGAGGAAGGAATTTTGGGCTCAAAAAATCGGTTCAAGTCATTGAATGCTAGTTTGTTATATAGTATCTAGATTTTTGGGTCCGAAAGATCGTTGTACACCCTTAAATGTCGGTTTTTTGCATAGCAATGAAATTTTTGGGCCCCAAAAATCGAATTACCTTATTAAATACCGATCTTTCTGTAACACCATGAAGCTCATCAGTCCCAAAAGATTGTATCTCGAGATTTTCGGGCCAAAAAAATCGGTCCACGTCATCGAATGCTAGTTTGCTATATAGTAGCAAGATTTTTGGGTCTGAAAGATCGTTGTACACCCTCAAATGTCGGTTTTCTGCATGGCAATGAAATTTTTGGGCCCCAAAAATCGAATTACCTTATTAAATACCGATTTTTCTCTAACACCGTGAAACTCATCAGTCCCAAAAGATTGCATCTCGAGATTTTCGGGCCTAAAAAATCGGTTCACATCATCGAACGCCATTTTGTCTCTCAGCGACCAGATTTTTGGGTAAAACAATCGTCTTACTTCAACGGATACCGATTTTTCTGTAATACTATGAAGCTTATCAGTTCTAAAAATCGTATCTCGAGATTTTCGGGACCAAAAAAAAAAAAAAAAAAAACCTAAATGGCATCGCATGATGCCACGAGCGAATGAGCAGATTAACACACACTTTTCTGTCTTTGATTTCCACAGGAAAAGACCTAGAGCAAAGTTCCGTCTATTACTCGAGTCATTCGAGCATGCATCATCAGTATTACCAGCAATCCCATCACCATCAAATGATGGGAGGTCCCCATCACCATCAGCAATCAATGCCGACCGGTTACGAGATCACGTTACCACCGCCTCAACACTCCATGTGACCCATGGAAGACCAGGACCCAGATCAGGAGAACGTAGATGACGATCAAACCACAGAAGAAGAGGTCCTAGCCCGGATTCAAGCGTTCGCTTGATAGACTCGTTACCCTTTTTTTTTGTTTTTTTGTTTTTTTTCTTTCTCAATTTGCAGAATTTTCGTTCTCTCTTTCCGCGTTTGTTTTTTCTTTTTTTCTTCTTGTTTCTCGTTTCCCGTTCGATCGAACGGACGAAAAACGGCTCAACGTGTAAATATAACGACTAGGAATACTGTAATTTAATTGTTGGAGGGGTTTCGCTGTATTTTTTTTTTCAATATTTTTTTTTTTTTTCTATCGATTCGAAGGGACGGAAAAAAAAAATTGGAAAAGAAGAAGAAGACCCGCTCGAGATTCGCCGCGATACTGTAACGGGGGTATTTTCGTACCGCTGCGGATACGCAATCGCTGAATACGACGCGGCGCAGGCGTAGAGAAAACGAAAAGAACAAAAAAGAAGAAAAAAAAAAACGGAGGGAACGAAAGAGGAACAAAAAAAAAAATGAGAATGGAATAAAATCTGACCGAGGACCAATGGGAGAGAGGGAGTTTCGAATGAAAGGTGTCGGCCGGTACTGAAGAAAAAAAAAAAAATTATGGGAGGTTCTTCCATGTATATACGGGAACAGGTTTTCCTCGAGGACCCTTCGTTTATAATATTTTAGGGTCTGGATTTGAACGGAAAAAAAAAAAAATATGGCCGAATATTTTGTTATTATTACGTTACACGCGTACACACACACACATGCATACGTATAGGCGTCTGAAAAATATACCGAAATCTTCCCACCTTATATTTGTAAAAAAAAAAAAAAAACAAAAAAAAAACAAACAAAAATATATACGATCGAAGGAAGAAGCTCTTTTTTTTGTTTCTTTTTTTTTTCTCTTAGTTATATATATATAGTTAGTTATAGTTAGTTAGTGTAAAATAATAAATCGAATAGTGAAGATGGAATGAATTATTATATAGAATTTTGATCGATAAATCCCAGTGTAAAGAGAACAAAAAACAGAAGAAAAAAAAAGAAAAAAAAAACAGCCAGAGAACTGAATATAGTGTCCGTTACGTGTGTCTTCTAATTTTTATATTCTTAATTTTTTTTTTCCCCTTTTTTTTTCTTTCCTCCAAACTTGAATTTAATTCCGAATTTCGAACGAAAAACTGGCAGTTTCACTAATACGACGAGATGATATCTCGATTTCGCGAAAAAACGTGAAAAAAAAAAAAAAAAATAGAAAAGGAACAAGATAAGGAACTGGAATTCAAAAATTAATGAAAAGATAATCGATACCCATATGCATATATGTATATTTGTATATGTGTATATATATTAGGGTGATTCAAAAAAAAAATTTTTTTTTTTTTCTCTTCCAAACAGGTCCAAAAGTTTCATTTAGTTATAAAGATACGCCTGTTAAGATTTGAGATCTCAATATTAATATTAAGTGGTGGCTCATCGCGAATTTCTATTTCCCATTTAAATAACACGGGAAAATTTGTTTCTGCTTCTTTTGATTTTTATAACTAGCTAACGATGCGTCATACAGAAAATCTACAAACATATTTTTGTAGAGAATTAAATGCTCTACAAAAAAGGTCTCTTGCACTTTTTTGATAAACTTATTTAAGAAACTCATTTTTTGTCAGAAAGGTGGTTCTTTGAACTCGAATATCATTCGAATGGCTGAGTTTCTCAAAAAAGTGTAGGAGACCTTTTTTGTAGAGGATTCAATTTCCTACAAAAGTATGTTTGTAGATTTTCTGTACGACGCATCGTTAGCTAGTTATAAAAATCAGAAGGAGCAAAAACAAATTCTTCCGTGTTATTTAAATGGGAAATAGAAATTCGCGATGAGCCACCTCTCAATATCAATATTAAGAGCTCAAATTTTAACAGGCATATTTTTATACCTAAATGAAACTTTTGAACCTGTTCAGAAAGAAAAAAAAAATATCGTTTTTTTTTCAATCACCCTAATATATAGATATAAATATGTACCTATATGTGAGTGATTATAAATCGAGTTTGAGATTCTACGAGAATTATATGTATAATGTATAAAATATCTATATATATATATATATATATATATGTATATATATATATAGGTACATTTAATTAAATATATATAAATATATATATATATATATATATATATATATATATATATATATATATATATATATATATATATACATATACGTATACAGTTTAATTAAGTTTTTGAACATAAGAATGTATACATGTACTTAATAATTATATACCTATACTTGTATGTATACCTATGTACATATATATGAGTATATAAATGATCAATAACGATGACGTACGTAAAATTACTTTTTTTTGTATCATTTTTCATTTCCACCCCCCACCCCCCTCCTCGCCCATTACCTCTATATTCCGTAATTGTGTTGTATGGATTGAAAATATTTCTATTATTCTTACGATTATTATTATTATTATTATTATTATTATTATGATTATTATTATTATTATTATTATATTACATAAAAACAAACAAACGAGCGATCATGTAATGATATAATATCAGTTTCAGTCAATGAACCTCAGTCACCTGGATAAATTTTTTTTGTTCCATGTTTTTTTTTTTTTTTGTTCAACGAATTCTATAATTTTCTGTAGGAACAGATATACCATTGCTTCTCTATTACCGACGTACCTCGGGGGGTACGGAAACTGTCGATAAGGTCACTTTCACTTCCCCGGTTTGTTGACCCGTATTACTCGATTGGGGTCGTCGGTAACTTACCTATGGAGATGGGTAGGATACCGAGCGTCGGTATGATCAATACCTAGTTACCGATACCTGGTCAGAGGTCGGTAAAACAGAAATTTCAGAGAGATCTTCAAGGTGGAAGATCTGGGAAATAATTAGTCGGTCTTCTCAAAACACTCGTTGATTTTAACTTTTCAATAAAAATCGTATTGAATTAGATATACTTACTTTGCGGACGATGTTTTCCAGGTCCGACTGCTAGCTCATACAAATATTCGAACAACGAATGCAATCGATACTCAATAATAATAATATAATATATAACGTATCGATAATCATTACCCTTGCCGATATATATGTATTACACATAATCAACAATGTTTTTTTTTTTTTTTTTTTTTATTTGTTATCTTATTTTATTGAACATACAAGAGCTATGTTTAACATGTTTTTCTCTTCACTTTATTTCAATTGATACTTTGAATATGTCTACGTCACATTGATATGATTTTCAAAACAGTTGATATGATTCTTGCGATTTTTACCCCAAGTTGATGGTTTTTTTGCTCTCTCTCTCTCTCTCCCTCTCTCTCTTTGCTTATGTTTTTCTTTACACCGTACACTTCGTATGTACATACGTATAAAGAAAACTGAGAAATGAAACAAACTATAACAATAATCATAATGAGAAAAATAAAAAAATTCCTCATTTACATAGTTCTTTTTTTTTCTGCATTTTCTCCTTCTCCCTCTAGCTTCCCTTCCTTCCATATACATTATCATAATCATATAAACTTATATGTTAGATGTATCAATAACATATATATATATATATATGCAAAACATGGATACGATCATATATTTATAATCGAGAACAGTCTTATCATATAATAAAATCGTCAATAATAATAATAATAATAATAATAATAATAATAATAATGATGATAATAATAATAATAATAATTACCGTTCTAAACTCTGATTTGACAATTTAGTACAGTCGTTGTTTTTTTTTAAACAGATTCAAGAGATTGGAAATTGTCTTTTTTTTCTGTTCTGTCCCGCAGCAACACTTTCTCTGTATAATTATTTATTTCAATGTTTTTTTTTCTTTTTTTTTAAATATTTCTTCTCTTCTTCTTTAAATATTGTCTCAAGATGCGCGTGCGACTATACAATATATATTTATTTATTCATTTATTTATGTATGTATTTATGTATAATACCTATGTAGATATAAATTTAATTATCGACACTGCACCGATCTCCGTTATAAATAATACGTCTATATGTATATATATATGCGTGTATATATACCTATATATATAAATATATATACCTATATATATATGTTACAATCTATAATATGCGTAACAACAATACGTATGTATATACCTATATGTGAAGAGGTTTTTTTTTTTGTTTTTTTTTTTATTAAATTTATTTATATTTACATGTACAAGCGCAAGAATCTCGCACATTTATTTGTTTATTTATTGAATGATTTATTTGTTTGCGGTTCCGCGGACTTATTGCGAATAAAAAGAGAATGAAGAACCGAAAAGAAATTCTCTAAACGAAATAATCGAGTCTATCATAGTTTTCAAACTAGAGCCGTCAGAAGTTTTCGCCAATCGTCGCGCCGCTCTAACGTAACGGTCGTTCCTACGCCACGGCCGCTATTGGTCGAGCTTCGAGCCTGTCTAATTCAAAAACTACGACACTCTCGACATTCTTTCTTTTACAAAAACGTATTCATTTTTCACGAGGAACGGGAAATCATACTTTGAAGAGGAATTCTTTTTTCAGAAATGAGTAAGAAAATTATAAAAATGACTTTTTTCACATTTTTTTTTATATTAATTTTTTTTTTTCGATCGCTTGTTCAAACTAGCGATAAGGAAAAAAAAAGATCTGAAACTGTATGTATAATATTATAGCAATATATTAATTTATAAATATAATAATGACAATTAACAATCATACAAGGCTTGTTGTTTTTTGCTTCTTGTTTTTGTTTTTTTAATCAAGTCGCGGAGTAATTAGCTGCATAATATGAGTTCGGAGAAAAAAAAAAAAAAGAAAAGATATGTTACCAATAATTCGGAAACCAAATAAAAAATAAAACAAAATAAAATAGAAACAGAAATATTATTTAATTGTACATTTATATACGAGAAGCAACTGAAATACGTGTATATATATATATATATACTATATATATATAGTAGATTTTATTAGGAAGACATGTGTGCAGTATATGTATACATGTATATAAGCAAGTTAAGCCGCGGTATGTAGTTAGAATTATAATAATAATAAATTACAGGTGATTTGTCGTTATTTATTTTGTTTTTCTTTTCTTCTCCTTTTTTTTTTTGTTTTTCTTACTTTACTGTATTCGTGAGAGAAAGATTACGGTTGTTACTTTTTCGTCTTTTGTTTTTGTTTTTTATTTTCGTTTCACTTTATTCCACGTTATAATTATAATATGTTTTGTTCAAAAAATTTTCGTATATAAAAATAAAAATACCACGAACCTGACGTCGATGTGTTAATTAACTAATTAATAGGATCAGATGCCTCAATTCAATTCCGTCGTATTGCAATAATAATAATAATTATTATTTTTGATAATAAATTATTATAATTATGTTATTGAATACGTATGTCAAAACAAAGAAAACAAAAATAGAAAAAAGAAAGAAATAAATGTGTTTTGTATTTATTATTATTATTATATTTTTGTATATAGATATAGATATATATATATACATATATCAAAGAGAATAAAAATAAAATAACATTCACCTGATATTACTCTTCTTCGTATCGTACATAATGTAATAATTATAATTATTTATCTATGTACTCAGAGTTTTAAACTCTGTGCTAAATAGTGTGTTAATGTGTTGTCCTTTTTTTTTTTCTTCGGTGTGTGTATTTTTTTTTTTTTCTCTGTTTTTCTTATAAATATTACACGGTATATATATATAATATATATATATACCTAGATTTTTAATAATTAAATTAATTAGTAGTATTGACTAAATTCTAATTAATTATTTAACGAAGGCAAAAAACATAATATAGGAACAGTCTAATAAAATAATAACACAGCTATGAACGATATAATTATTATTAATTATAAATTATTCGGTTAATTCTATAATGATATTTATATAGGAGCTTCGCTATTATAACAGTGACATATGTGTTTTGTGTGTGTGTGTTGGGTGTGGGTGTATTTTTTTCAAATTTTCTTTTGCATCCGCGAGCACGGTATTCCTTTATATGTATATGTGTATATACAGTGTACATTATGTGTATTACATCGTGCGATCGATCGATGAGTTTCATATTCCGAAAACCGTTTAGACACTTTTTATTTGTTTATATAATAAAAAATACATTATTCACGCCTTTTATTCGTATCTCCGTGATTATTAATCTTTTTTTTTTATCAAAGAAACAATTTATTCCATTCTACCCTTTCTTTGTTGTTACTCTCTGATGTCAGAATGAAAAGAACATGGCGTTTCAGACGATCAGAAAATCTGATTCTCGTCTCATGCTTTTTTATTATTTTGAAAAAATCTATCTTATGGACGTTTTTCTATCGTGCAGGCGCCGAGATAGCGGCCAAAGCTTGAATTTTCATGAAAATTAAAGACTGGTCGGTAAATATCGTGGGCTAAAGTCGCGAGGTGGAAGAGGAGCGTGGAGGCCATTTTTTACCCTAACCTTAAATTTCAGGCGTGTGACTGAGAGATTTCGCGACTTTAAACCACCGGCAGGATTTGAAAAAACGTTGATATCTGAGAATTTTGATTATATTCACGTGTATACATAGTTGTGTAGTTTAAGTAGCTAAAGAATGTTGTTGTTATTGTTTAATTTGTTTTGTTTCGCTTAAATTTTTTTCTTATTCTTCTTCTCCTTATTTTTTTTGTTCACATTATTTACAAATATATTTTCTTTCACGTTATCATTATTATCATATACATATAATTTAGCGTAATATATAATTATATATATTTCTCGTAATTATATAATATTCTCATTGTTCTTTGATCTAACTTATTTTTTATTTTATTCATCAATTTTTTTAAATTTATATGTAATATCTGTACCTACAGTATACTTATACATATGCAATTATCAATTTTTTCGTAAAAATTCAATATACTTACAATGAAAAAATTTCTTCATATTTTTTCCGAATTTTTCAATTTTATTTCAATTTTTTTTTCCATATTTTTTTACCCGCTTACTGTTGCCAATCATTTTTATTCCCAATATTCCATCCGGTTGATTTATTGAGTACTCTTATCCACATTTATCCATATCTAAATGGAAAACAGAATAACGGAAGAAAAAACAAAAGAATAGAAAAAAAATTCTACGATCTAATTACATGGTTAGGCTATACAATAAATTTTTCTCAGCTGTTTTTTCTTTTTTTTTCCTTTTTTTTAATTTTTTTTTTAACATCTATCAATCTACGGGGGTGCGGAGAATCATGGGTGAGAAACTACGGTACTCGGGAAAAAAAAACAAAAAAAATGAAAACCATTTTTACGTTATTTATTAGATAAGATTATTGAATTAGATAATAAGGACAAAAGTTAGCTTTTTGTAAAATTCTTCTTTTCGTGTATTAAGGTCTTTGAAAATGGTAAGATTTCCGTCCTATCCCACCGCTGCCACCGTGTCACAGTACGAGATAATACCGGATTAATAGTCGTTGAATTTTCCAACTGCAGATTTGTTTCTCCGTATTTTTCTTTTCTCAAATTTTGATTCATGTGTTACAATGGTTTATAAAAAATAAATAATAAAAATCGTACGACTAAATCCATAAGTTTATTTGCTATTTTTTGTTTTGTCTTCTTTCTGTTCTCGTCATTCTACTTTTTTCAAATATTTTAATTTTGTATTTTTGTTACACATTTCTTTTCGCTCTCTCTTTCTCTCTTTCTCTCTGTTACAGACTTCGTAGTATTCGCTGAAGACTTTTGTCGAGAAACTCCGTGCGTCGTAAGTAATTAATTGGTCGAATATCCAAAACTTATGTCATCCGCCGACTCTAAAGAGGTATTATCTTCTCGTTTTGATGTGCAGGCGTATCGTAGACTGGTATGCATTTGTAATATTGGTTTGGATACGCCGTGTAAGACGCCTCCGATGGTGCTAGACGACCACGGAATCTTCCACGCACTGCGTGAATCGTTAGACCGATACAGAGGGCCGCTAATACAATTGTTACTGTCAAATGAGCCCAGCCCCTCATACCACCCGAAGATGATTCGTTTTCACTGTATTCCTATAACAGTTGGAAAGAATTCTTTTTCTTATTAAGGAATTGCTATAAAGCCATATTTAGGCTCATATCGATTGACGAAACTTAGTACAATTGATAACACCTTATATCTTCATAATATAGTTCGATAACAGTTGATAAGATCAAATATCATCATGATGCAATTCAATATCAGTTGATAGGATCAAATATCAGTTGATAAAACCTCATATCTTCATAATATACTTCGATAACAGTTGATAAGATCAAATATCATCATGATGCAATTAAATATCACTTGATAAGATGAAATATCATGATGATAGAATTAAATATCAGTTGATAAAACCTAATATCTTCATAATATAGTTCGATAACAGTTGATAAGATCAAATATCATCATGATGCAATTAAATATCAGTTGATAGGATCAAATATCAGTTGATAAAACCTCATATCTTCATAATATACTTCGATAACAGTTGATAAGATCAAATATCATCATGATGCAATTAAATATCACTTGATAAGATGAAATATCATGATGATAGAATCAAATATCAGTTGATAAAACCTAATATCTTCATAATATACTTCGATAACAGTTGATAAGATCAAATATCATCATGATGCAATTAAATATCGCTTGATAAGATGAAATATCATGATGATAGAATCAAATATCAGTTGATAAAACCTAATATCTTCATAATATACTTCGATAACAGTTGATAAGATGAAATATCATGATGATAAAATCAAATATCAGTTGATAAAATCTGTTATCATAATCATGCAATTGAGTATCGGTTGATAAGATAAAATATCGTCGAGATAAAACTAAAATTGATTTGATAAAATTGAAAATCAATCAAATAGAACCAAATATCAGTTGATAAAGCTTGTTATCTTCATCATAACATTAAATATCATTTGATAAGATCGAATATCATCATGATACAAGTGAATCTCAATTGTCAAAATCGAAAATCAAGAGGATAGAATGAAATACCAGTTGATAAAGTCTGATATATCACGAAGAGATGATAGTATATTATCATTTATAAAAGAAATGAACACAATTTAATAATGCAGAAGATGAACATCGTTAATGGATAATGAGCTGGTTAAAAATCTGTCATTATTTTAAAGAGTTTTGTGAAAAAGTGGTTTGCCAGGGAAAGGAGAGGGATGGGGGGGGGGGGGGGGGGGTGAAAAGAAAAGTTTACGACATCAGGCGCGTGCGGAGTGAGTGAAATCTGGAGAAATGAGTTTTTGATGGTAATTTATGCGGGTCAAAGTTCGCCCGATCCATCAGTCTGCAGGTCTCGGTAAATTTGTTCCCCGCGGTTTGAAAAGGGGGTTTAAAAAGAATACTTAGATTGATCGATGAATCAATAAAATTACGCGTAACACCACAGCACCGGCGTTATTGAAACTCTGTTCAGGATTTAAGCTAGATTCCACCCTACCCCCTGCAGCTCGACTTCACTCGATGTAAAAACGCGTCTGTTCAATTTCGGTTTCTTTGAGAAACGTCGCTCCTACAGCTTTGCCGGCTAGGCTGAGGGATGAAAACTTACATGAATTCAACCAGTCAGGTGGAAAGTAAAGGATGGAAAGGAAGAAAGCGAGTCGAGAGTGACAGGGGGATCGATAACGTTTTTTTTTTTCCTTTCACGCGGGTTAAAAGTATTTCAATTCATTTTTGACTCCATATATTTTTTTTTCCCACTCGGTATTGATTTGTCAAGCTAAATCACATGCGGATAAAACTGAACCCATTATTAGATAAATCAAATAATACGATGATATAGTTCGTAACATTGAATTTCGTTATGATAAAAGTATATATCTTATTGTAAAACAGAATCTCATCGTGATAAAAGGCAATATCAATCGTTGAAATGATTCAACTTCATTGGAGAACTGATCATCATCATCATCATAGAATGAAATATCAGTTGAGAATACTGAATATCATCATGATACAATTGAATATCAGTTGACAAAGAAAGAAATGATGATAATACAACTGAATATCAGTTGATAAGACTAATTATCGTCATGATACAATTAGTTTCAATGATTTTACAGTTGATAAACGTGAATATCATCGTGATACAATCATTATAGAGTTGAGTATCAGTTGAAAATACTGAATATCATCATGATACAATTGAATATTAGTTGATAAAGAAAGAAATGATGATAATACAACTGAATATCATTCGACAAGACTAATTATCGTCATGATACAATTAATTTCAATGATTTTACAGTTGATAAACGTGAATATCATCGTGATACAATCATTATAGAGTTGAGTATCAGTTGAAAATACTGAATATCATCATGATACAATTGAATATCAGTTGATGAAGAAAGAAATGATGATAATAAAACTGAATATCATTCGACAAGTCTAATTATTGTCATGATACAATCAATTTCAATGATTTTACAGTTGATAAACGTGAATATCATCGTGATACAATCATTATAGAGTTGAGTATCAGTTGAAAATACTGAATATCATCATGATACAATTGAATATCAGTTGATGAAGAAAGAAATGATGATAATCAAACTGAATATCATTCGACAAGACTAATTATCGTCATGATACAATCAATTTCAATGATTTTACAGTTGATAAACGTGAATATCATCGTGATACAATCATTATAGAGTTGAGTATCAGTTGAAAATACTGAATATCATCATGATACAATTGAATATCAGTTGATAAAGAAAGAAATGATGATAATAAAACTGAATATCATTCGACAAGACTAATTATCGTCATGATACAATTAATTTCAATGATTTTACAGTTGATAAACGTGAATATCATCGTGATACAATCATTATAGAGTTGAGTATCAGTTGAAAATACTGAATATCATCATGATACAATTGAATAGCAGTTGATAAAGAAAGAAATGATGATAATACAACTGAGTATCAGTTGATAAGACTAATTATCGTCATGATACAATTAATTTCAATGTTTTTACAGTTGATAAACGTGAATATCATCGTGATACAATTGAATATCAGTTGATGAAACTGTATATCACCGTAAAGCGATTGATTTTCATAATGATACAGTTGACAAAACTGAATATCATCGCTGATAAAATTGAATATCGATTGATGAAACTGTATATGATCATCGTGCAATTGATTTCACAGTTGATAAACACGAATATCATTGTAGTATAATTGAATATTAGTTTATAAAACCGTATATCACCGTGATACGATTAATTTTCATAATGATACAATTGATAAAACTGAATATCGTGAAAATACAGTTGCACATCATTTGCCGAAGTGGAATAGAATTCCAAAAGACTATCTCAGATTGATATTTTGATGGAACTGAAAGAAGTGTAATTGTTGAAAGTATATCGACTGTACCTTTATCGGACAAACTGGACAACATTCTCCATGCGGTGGTGGTAAAGGATCTTTGCACGGTACAGAACATACTGTTTGGTTGCAGGTCAATCTTCCACTCTGATCACAGCTGCAAGTAGTGCAATAATCTGGACTCCATTTGGAATTTTCGGGGTGTGTTTCGTTGCGGGAATCTATGCAGGATAATCGGCATCGGCATATCTGTTGAAGAGGTGAACACAGTGCGTTAGAATTTTTGGTATATCTTGGAAGGTGTGCTTCTGAGGGAAAAAAGTCTCGGACAGAATTTGTAGCGCTGATCAAGACGCGTGTTTTGGATTCGCAAAAAATTTGTCTAGCTATAACCCCGGCCGAGATATCTTAACTAGAACGAGAGATTTAATTTCGATATGAGGACGAGGTAGGGATTAAAATAAAGTTTAATAATTTAGATGGAAAATCAAGGACGGCCCTGACTGTTTTTATTTTAGAAAAATAACAGCCTCCTGCCAATATATAGGCGACCGGTGGCAAGTTGCGTGTAAAGTCTGGCAGAGGCTGTATCTATCATCTATTTCAGTCATTTCGCACCGACGTCTTGTATACTCTCGGATTTTTCAAGATTCAAAATAGATCCTGTTTATAAGCGATTCCGATGACCCGTGTCTCGACACAGATAAAAGTTTCTTTAAATAAGAGTTCGGTCTACGATATTATATCGGCGAATACAAATCGCGGAGTTTGACAAAGTTTTCAAATCACATTTTGAGCAAAAAAAGTGTTTTTTTTTTCTTCAACTCACCTGGCATCCGCGTTTGTTCGTTTTGTAACCGAGAGGACAATCCTTTTTGCAAGCAAAGGGTGGGCAGCCAGGCTTAGAGTTACAGGCACACAGGGTGCAGCCATCCTCGTCAACTGCGAGTCCTCTTTCGCAGTGTAAATCGCAGCTCAGTGCAGGACACACTTTTTTCTTCCGGGTGACGGCTTTTTCCTGATCGTCGAACACAGGAACCACTGTGCTTGGATGAACGACAATTTCTTCGCAAGCACAGACTGGGCAACCACCATCGTCGGTTGATAATTTGCAAGTTAGGCTACAGTCCGACACACGAGGACAGACTACTTCAACATCCGTTTTGGTATCGATACTCCCGAATTCCTGAATGATGAAATTTTATATGTGAAAGTATTTTCCGGTGAGGTACAACTGAATGTCAGTCGATAGAAACGAATATCATCATCGTACGGATCAATATCATTCAATGAAATCGAATATCGTCATCATGTAACCGAATATCAGTTGATAAAGCAAGAAATGATGATGATACAATCGAATATCGGTTGATAAAATCGAATATCATCATAATACAATTGAATATCGGTTGATAAAACCAAATATCATCATAATACAATCGAATATCGGTTGATAAAACCAAATATCATCATAATACAATTGATTATCGGTTGATAAAACCAAATATCATCATAATACAATTGATTATCGGTTGATAAAACCAAATATCATCATAATACAATTGAATATCGGTTGATAAAACCAAATATCATCATAATAAAATTGAATATCGGTTGATAAAACCAAATATCATCATAATACGGTTGATAAACCTGAATGTTATCGTGATGAAAATGAATATCTGTTGATGAAACGAAATATCATTATGATAAAATTGAATATCGGTTGGTGAAACTAAATATCATCACAATAGAACCGTATTTTATGATGATACAAGTGAATATCAGTCATGAGACGAACTATATTCACTTATGTCAACAGATTATGTAATTTTGGAATATTCGAAGTGAAATTTATCACAGTGCTACATATTTCACGATTGGAATGAATGAATAAATTCATAATTGATGTTGACGAATATACGTGTATTATATTCCCATAAAAAGTGTTCGAAAGACATTTACGATAAAATGCATGTAAAATGAGATTGAGCAGTTTTATTTTGCATTTAAAATTTTTTTTACTAAAATCGACAAGTAAATAATAACTCTGAAAAGAAAAATATGAGCGTATCCCAATATTCCGATTATTTTCCAATCCATTGATATATTTCAATAAACCCGCATACTCTTTGTGTCTGATAACGACCTACACGTTTCTACCTCGGTATATTGATGAATGCCTCAATGAAACCCAATGAAAAGCATTAATGCGTATAGATACAGAAATTTAACGATAAAATATTGAAATCTGTCGAATAACTCCACATATGTCAGCGGTCAGTCACTCATTCGTTCATTGTAAACATTATATTTCCAGACAAAACCCTCATATCGTTGCCGTATTAATTATAAACATGAAACCGAACGATCGAATAAAAATTCGAGAGTTTCTCTTGTTTGTTTTTGTTTTTTTTCTCTATTTTTACACCGACAATTCGTTTCAAAAACATTTCGTGATTTTTCGATCGACACCGAAACAGTTTTCTACAAAACTAAATTTCCCGAAAACCAGTGGACCGATCTTGACGAAATTTGGACTGAAAAATCACAAACCCTTTCAACATGGTTGGAAAAAATTGTCGAGCCCCCATCACTTCCGGTTTCCAAATTACGTCGATTTAAGTATTTAAACAAAAAAGAATTTCAAATCGATCGCTCACCTTATCGTCGACGCATTCGCATATCGGACACCCCGAGGAATCGGTACCAAATCCAACGTCGCAATGTATGTCGCATTTCGTCAAAGGCTCGCATATCTTATCATCCGGTAGAATATCACCCGTAGAATTTCCGAGTGTCGGACACTGCTGACAGCATTGACCTTCCTCAAGGGGTTTCGGGTTCTCACAACTTTTACACATCGTTGCTTGACAGGCGACGTGACCCTCTTTTTCGCACCCACAATTCGTGCAAGGTCCGTCTTTCCAATGCTCATTTAACGCCCTCGGTATACCGGAGCTGTCCATACAGACCAAGCTCGAACCCTCTTCGTTACGATCGTAAGAAATTCCCACTGAAATTTATCATCAATTTCTATTTTTTTTTTAATCTCTCTTCGAGGTTCTTTCATGCAATTTTTTCCCCATTTTTGAGTGAGTAAAATTCAAAGAAACGATGATCGGAAGCCACTCACCCACAGGCTCGCAGCTGTAAAGGGGACAGCAATCTCCTGGAGTGGCGGGTGTCCCAAGCGCTACTTCGACAGGACGTGAACCGGACTCGCATGTCCTGGGTGGACAAGGAGCGCACTCGCATTCACCATCTTTGGAAATTATACTGTCGTCGGGGCACGGAGTCTCGGTGTTAATCTCTGGAAAAGAAAATGAGAAGAGGAAAGATGAGATGCCGATCGATCATAGAAAGTCAAAGATTGAAAGTCCGGCCATCCTCCCGTGGGAGAGAGGAGGAAAAGAGGAAAAATGTGGTTCGGTGAGTCAAGAAGGAGCAGTGAATGAGCCACTGCTGATCAAAAGCTCGAAGTGGACGGAGAATTGAGCTTGAGCAAAGCCAGTGAACAATTGCATGAAAGTTCGGAAGAAGAATGAGAAGAAGTATAAGTTTCCTGGTGTAATGTATACGGTACAGTAAACAAAGTGGATAAGCTGTGTAAACTAAGCTGTGAACTTTCCGGATCTGAAGGTAACAATAAATGTTTGTGTCGATTGGTCGGCGGGATTAAAAGCTCGGCTTTTGGTTTTGGCTGGTGGATTAAAAACGGGTAGGTATGTATACCTAGATGGCTGGTTTGTTCGCAATACGTAGTTCGAGGGAAGTAGGAGTATAATCCTCGCGGGTCGACCCTTTTCTATAGCGATTTCACGGGGTGTGATTGGCTTTACTTAATTCGGAACGATTTTATTTTATTTTATTTCACTGTTACTTCAAATTCGACTTTTATCGTTCGGCTAGCTTTTATGCGAGCTCGAATGTCGAGACTTTGTGGTAGGCTGCTTAAGAATTTTCTCGAAACGAGGAGACGGTGAGAAAATGTGGTCGGAGTCAAAGATGAACCAAAGACTCATCTCCGAATAATTTAAATTGTGAAAAAAGCTCGCAGAAAGTTGCTCTTTTCAACCCTTGATCAGAATCTTCCGACAGAATTGAGTGAAATATTCCATTCGTCTGTGATACAACGAACAAAAATCGATTTCAATCGTTTCAGATATACTCCTAGATTGACACCTGTCAAAAAGCTCGAAGAAAGTTTTTTTTTTTTTTTGACAGTATTTAGTTAAGTGCTTAGTATTCTCTGTGACACGTAACACAGATAGCTATATCAGTGTCAATCGTTTCAGACATACTCCCAGATTCACGGCTGTCAAAAAGCACTGAGTAAACTATTTTTTGTCCTCTGAATCACAGATTCGATTCGATTTGGAGCAATGTGAGTCTCGCTGCGATGAAAAGCAGCGACCCAAGCCACGGAATTCGATTTCAATCCTTCGAGATTTATTTCCAAATCAATACCTGTCAAAAAAGCTCTAAGAAATTTTGTTCTTTTGTACTCTATATGGTGATTTTTGGACTAAAGTAAGTGAAACGCCTAATTTTTACATGATACACAACGCAGAAATCTGCTTTAATCGTTTTAGACATATTTTCAGATTGACAGCTGTCAAAAAGCTCTGAGTAACCTGTTTTCCGTCCTCTGAATTACAGGTTTAATTTTATTTACAGCAATGTGAGTCTCGTTGCGATGAAATGCAGCGACCCAACCCACGGAATTCAATTTCAATCCTTCTAAATTCATTTTCAAATCAATTACTGCCAAAAAAGCTGTAAGAAAGCTGTTTTTTCGTACTCTAGATGTCGGTCTTTGGACAGAGCTTTGTAAAACGCCTAATTTTTCTGTGATACACAGCACAGAAATCAATGTCAATCGTTTTAGACATATTACGAGCTTGACAGCTGTCAAAAAGCTCCGAGTAAACTGTTTTTCGTCCTCTGAATAACAAGTTCAGTTCAATTTAGAGCAATGTGAGTCTTGCTGAGATGAAACGAGGCGACCTTAAGCTACGGAATTCGATTCCAATCCTGCTAGATTCATGTCCAAATCAATAACTGTCAAAAAAGCTCTGAAAAAGCTGTTTTTTTTTTTTTTTTACCGCAGATGATGATTTGTGGATAATAGTCAGCGAAACGCTTAGCATTCTCTGTGACACGCAACGGCAGAAGTATGTTTTAATCGATTCAGACCTAAAGCCGGATTGACAGCTGTCAGAAAGCTCTAAGTAAGCCGTTTTTCCTAGTCTGGATGGCGGGTTCCATACTCGATTAAGTGAATCGGAGAAATTGGAGTCTCTCAGTAGAGAGTCTGGGTGGTAATTATCGGGAAGTAAATCAGCAGAGAGTCTGAAATCTAAAATGTAATATCCGGAGTAGGATTTCGTATAAATGAAATGGTTGTAGCTGCTCATTCGTTCCAGTCGGAGCTTTACTCACCGTACCTTATACACCCACCCGCTCGTTTGACTCATTTCAATTAACTGAACTTCAGTATGAAACCTATGTACACCGTGTCCAAAGGCTAGTTCGTTTCTCTTTCAAATGATCCCTAAAAAGCTTCGGGCGTGTACATGTACCTTACCCATTTATATTTATACATAACTGTGTAGGTACTTATATATATATATATCGTAAGTACAAGGGAATAAAATAATGACTTTCGGTTCAAAGGTAACCGCAATTAAAAGCAACAAGTATATCATTCCGGTAATTGACGTTGTATCCACTTTGGACGATGATGAAAGGCAAAGCTTTTTTCTTTTCTTCATTATTTTTCTTTTCCTTCTTAATATCATTGTCTAACAACGTGCTTGAAATTTATTTTCGCCCTGGCTGATACAGCACCCAGTCATGGAAATTCGAGAGACATTCTCAACGTTGATTATTGCAAGCACAGTTCCAGCAGCCATATTAATTCAGTTATTACTGTTGAACAAGCTTTTTTACTCCGACACTGATATCTCGGTTAACGTTGATGATATCGAGTTGAGGGTGAATACAAAAAATGAAGCTTATCGAATTCTCTATAAAAAAGGTGCAGTTCATTTTTCTTGTATCTCCATTGGTTCGGCTTTATTTTACACATTTTAATATGGAATGTGCAACTAATCGTCAAGCCCGTTCCAGGCACTCCTGAAATTCCCGTTTTTGGCGAAACCATTGAAGATACAGGAAAAATGCACTCCACCTTTTTCGCAGAGAATTCAATGAACTTCATTTTCGATATTCACCTCCAACTCGATATCATCGACGTTGACGGAGATATCAGCTATTTTCTGAGCTCGCGGTTCGAGCACTCCACCTCGGTCTCAGGATTTTCAGTATGTTCAACGACAGGCCGTAATAATCATCTTGATCGAGGTATTTTCTATTCGACCAGGCTATTTCGACTATATTAGTTCCCGAAGTAATTCGAAGTGATCCTGAACAAGCAATCAAGGAGTCTGCTTCTTACCACGTCTCCGGGCTACCTATTCATCTAATACACATAATCAAGGTAAACTCGTGTCCTCTCGACGAAGAGAGTACGTATATTCAACGGATCGATAGACACCTCACCTACACAGCCACGTCTGGATGGATGACATCGTTCAACCAGAACAACTGGGTTTAACGTTAGTTGATCTTGTCATAGTGCTGCAAAGAGTCCATGTAGACATACCCACACACACACCTATCCTCGACCTACGATGGTATATGTATCAGCCTAATCCCAAAGGAAAATTGAGGGTTTAAACTAAACCCGTAGACATGTCTGAGGAAGGAGGTACTCAGCGATGAGCACTTTTCCGCAAAACGATGAAAAAATAAAAACGGGAAATACAATTTTCCTTATTTTATATGGATTTCTTTTCGCTATTTCTCCGCCCTTCTTTCTTTCTTTTCATCCGAACCCAAATACTGAAAGTATTTCTCTCTTTTCTGTTGTCACTCCGTGTCAAGGATGGAAATTTAAGCCCGTATTTCAGACCTTTATTCTCTCTTTATCTTTTGAGCAATATTTCTAATACGTATATGTGTATATATATATATATATGTATTGTATATGGGGAAGGATATTTTTCCCCGGCTTTTATTCGTCTCGTATGTAATATACGTGAATTTGAATGACATTGGAAAGCATCCGGCGATGTGGTTTTCGTTTTAGTCGAAATATACCCCGTAGAGGTATACAGGGTAGATATTTTAGGGAGTGATTCTAGGCAAGTCAGTTGGACTCGGGCTGATATATTTATGTATAAAGACGACGGGGGATGAAAATAAGAATGAGAGGTAGAAGAGGAATAAGGAGCAGAATCTTCGCTGCGGCTCAGATGGGAAAAGAGTCCAGGAAACTCCGATGCCGAACGGGAATAAGCAAAGGAAGAATAAAGAGCTTTCCTGAAAGCAATTAAGGGTTCTACCCAAACAAAAAATACGAAATACGAAATACGAAAGGTTGGATGCGAAAGTCTAATAAAGTTTGTCCCAGAATTTTCGTGGGTACATCTTTCTTTCTTTCTTTCCCTTCTCTCCTGACTCCTACGCCGTTTTCTTATTCTTGGTGGAATCAACCGACTCGGCTCGACTCGAGTCTCTTTCTTTATATCTCTCTCCTGCAAACTCAGTAATGAGATCTTCCCCGTTAATTATTACTGAATATAGGTATACGCACCCCTATAAACAGAAAATAAAAGAAATATGAAATCTCGGATCATTTCAGTTTCACCTCACGAAATAGGATTCTTCATAATAAAGAATCGACGAAAATATGATGAGATTTTTCGAAACGGTTCAAAATCATCCGAATTCTTGAAAAATCTGTTACGACGCTTTCACGAATCGGTGGCAATTTTCGAAAGATATTTTTTAAATGATTAGAAATGATTTTTCTCAATTTCGATTCGATTTTCTTTGAAAACCTTTTCGAAACTTGTTGAGTGGAAATTTTTTCAGCAATGAGAATTCTTCCGGGGATCGATCGGCCGGGTTAAGGCCGTATGAGAATCTCTGCCGGACTGCACTGTTCCAGATTAAGAAGACTAAACGGTTTCGATGTTATCCGAGGCCAGTATAAAACGAGGAGTCGGTGTTACGTTCTCATACAGTATCTCTCTTTTCCGGTTAAATAAGTAACTGAGATAGAATAAGGGAGAGAAATGAACAGAGAAGAAAGCGAGAGAGAGAGGAGTAAGAAGAAGCGTCGAATCCTCGGGGGTAGAATAGCGTGAGAATATCTTCCCTCCATCCCCACACACTCGTAACCCTCGCGATAACCTTTGAGAGAAAAAGTTTCCCGCACTACTTCCAGGATAGGTATAGTGCAAACTTTGGAGTCTGAGCTGCAGTCATCTGCAGTTGAAAGCATCCGAATTCTCCCCCTCGTTCTTCTCCTATTCTTATTCTTCTCGAAGGTATAATACAAAGTTCTTTCGGAAAGCTCGAGGACGAGAATCGGAATGAGAACGAGGACGAGGAGGAAGAGCGAAGATGAGTCGGAAGGTGAAGAAAAAGTATCAACCCTGCGCTGAAGAGACTTGAACTGTAGAAAAAGCAGGAGTTAAAGGAGGGGGCGCGGAAAACCCGAAGGGATGAGAAAATATATCTTTTCCAACCGTGGATACTTTGTACCAGTGAAGATGAGAGCCCGGGTCCCAGAGCCATGCATTTCTTCTCTTTCCTCCACCTCATAGACGAGGTAAATAAAACCAGATGCGAAAAGAACTAGACTAAACTGAACTGAACTGAACTGAACCGAAGTAAACTCAACTGTCTTGAATTTTACTGTTCAAACTGAATTGATCCTCGGAGTTAAGGATCCTCCGTCCTTATTCTTATTCTCTGGGACATATATACAATTCCACCACGGGAAATGCTCACTAGCCACTTCAGGAAGTGCTCAAAGGTAATACCTGAAAGTGAGAGAGACGTCTGCAGAATTCTTTACGGGACGAAATCGACTATGGCCGTATAATAGGAAGATGTTGTGCTCTTTTTTTCTCAGACGTTCCTTTTCATCGAGAACTGTAACGCTGATTAAGTGAACGAAAGTTATCCGAGTCTGACCTAAGCTGAAGACTCCCTGGGACATCGCGGGACGTTGCATCTTCCGGAAACCAACATTTCTCGCACTGCGTACGTCATTGCGTGAAAACTATTGCGTCTAGACGGTTTAGACTCCGCGTACCGATTCGATACACATTTCCGCACAGTGTGAACTACGGGTATTTAAATCGGTCGAGAAACTTTTGCGATAATGCAAAAATTAAATCAGTAAACGGATTGGTGATGGAAAATTACGTGAATCTTTGAAAAACAAAAGTTCGATGCGATCCCCGTAGTTCACACTGCAGACATATGTGTCTCGAATATTCACGTGGAGTTTGGTTTGTTTCGGATGATCTGTGCCAGAGTAATCTCGTACGAATTAATTAAAGAACGCTGTAAAGGCTCGCCAGCGGTATTATTTCAGTACCAAGAAGCGGTTTTGGATAGACAAATGATGAATGAAAAACACAGTTCAAAGCCGGATTGATCCCAGTTTTATTCATTCCACAATGAACTCCGAAGCCAAGTTCTCAAAATTTGATCTCGAGATGTGTGTGAGCTTCTCTGATACGTTTCTCTCCGTAACAGAGAAGAAATAAAGGAAGAAAGGATGGAAGGAAGAAAGGAACTCCAAATCCGTGAAATTAGTTGATAATAATAATAATTGGAAATTTGTATAGTCACTAGACGTTGTTTATCTAATATACTAAAATATAAAGAGAAATAAAGTTCGTTAGGTATGAATAATGCAAGTAGCAAGCTTAAAGGAATGCTTTGATCCTTTGTAGTCCTCGCACATTTATGTCACCCAGTTAAGTTTCGCCGTCCAGGCAAGAGGAGCCGCGGCTCAACGACGTAGTACAACATTATAAAGGTTCAAAGGCTGGTCCATAGGAGAGTAAGAGAGAAAAAGGTAAGAGAAGAGAAGAGAAGAGAAGAGAAGAGAAGAAAACCTCGTTTCACCGCGGCTCGGGCGTCCTCTCTTTGATAAAACTCAATCTAACTTTGAGCAGCCCACAACCATCCTTTCGATCTTTATTCCCAGCACCTACTCCACTCCACTCATTTCGAGAAGGAGAACGAACGGAGACCGGATCGAGCGAACTTTAAACGTTCGTTTATCGTTAGTCCCATGGATTAGCTCTGATTCCGGCTTAAACACACAGATTACATTCTCGGTCCAGCCTGAGGGTACGAAACCCGCTTTACACAAGTTGGGTGCATGGCAGGTGTCCGAGGTGAAGAGTATTCTCCCCCACTCCTTCTTTTCCTTCGCGGTCATTAATTTATCGAACGATTTCTCGAGTTCCTCGATGACAACACCGAACCAACCGAATAACTAAGCAACTAACTCACTCCCAGTCGAAGAAGCTGTTCGAGATATTCAAATTAAACACAGAGTCGATTCTCCGGGTGTTTGCGAAGGAGATAAACCCAGACAGACAGACATACTGAGGTGGGTAACAATAAGAGAGATTGCGGGGGTGTGTCGAGTCATAAAGGCAACCTGACGCGTTTGGTTAGCGCGCAATGTCTACAAAATCGCAACCGTTACCAAGGGGTAAACTCAACTCAACTCAACTCAACTCAACTCAGCAAGGCTACCCTACCCACCTCCCCACAAGCTGACGCGGCAGCAAGACAACCACTAAATTTCCAGTACGCTTCTACAACTCCCGATATTTCCTATCCCGAGGAAACTACTACCCGGACCTGTTCTCATCCCCGCGTATTTCACCCTCTCTAAAACGGGACTGTCTCCCGGGCTCCTCTTCCGCGCTGTCTCGTGCCCCCCTCTGGACCATCCCTTGTCTTTACGAATCAGCATCGTAGACCGGTGAAATCAGTTCTTGTTGGTCTCCGGTCGGGCTGGTTGAGCGAAACTATTCCAGGTGGCGCCACCGAGCCGAGCACCCAGTGCCTATCATCCCAGAGGCGCGAGGACACGCCGTTTTGGTCGTGCCACCGGCTTTAGAAACTGTCGAAACTTTTCTCTTTCCAACTTCGACGAGAAACAACATACGGTTTGCTTCTTCTACCGGCATATAGGCGGGGGTATCCCTGATACATGTTTATGCACATATGTTATCCGGAATTTTAGGGATTATCCAGGAACACACGACTCTCTTGTACACAAGCCGGCCTCCGGGCAACTACGGAACCACGATAGAAACGGAGCTTTGAACAAGCCAGGAGTGTAGCCATACAGAAAGAAAATCCTGAATAGGCTCTGGGCTGTTTTAGAGCGGGTTCTGGATGCTGGCTTTTGATCACCTTCGTTGCCGTTTCGGATCTTGATCACGGGGATGACGCGGTGGTCGTGATTTGATGGAATCCTTTCAGATTTCGTCAAAACTTCGACGGGGTTCTAAAGACTCGGTGGGCTCCTTCGGGACTTCTTTCCACAACTTCACAGATCCGATCGCTTCGTCCATTCTAAAACGTTCGAGACCAATGATTCCACGTATCAATCGAACACGGAGGAAATATCTCAAGATCCTTGGATGATCGAAAACTTTTTTAATCCAGAGTTGAAAGAAGTCCGCAGTGTCTACGGGCTAGGAACCTCGGGAGCGGATTTGTTCTTTGAACGAAAACTCCTTTCTGCATTTCAATTAGTTCCCAAATGAATTGACTATCGATCGATCGGAGAGCCATCGGTATTTTGTTGGTTTATAGACCGGCTGGTTCAGCACCCTGCGAGATGAGGTCAGTGTTGGGCAGCAGCAAATTACATGGTGTAATTAATTACATTTCCATTACAAATTACAGCTGTAATTTGTAATTGAAAAAAAATCAATTACTAATTACAATTGTAATTTATAATTGAACCGAAATCCACTACCCATTACAATTGTAATTTGTAATTGAACCGAAATCCATTACCCATTACAATTGTAATTTGTAATTGAACCGAAATCCACTACCCATTACATTTGTAATTTGTAATTGAACCGAAATCCATTACCCATTACATTTGTAATTTGTAATTGAACCGAAATCCATTACCCATTACAATTGTAATTTGTAATTGAACCGAAATCTATTACCCATTACAATAGTAATTTGTAATTAAACCGGAATTCATTAACCATTACAATTGTAATTTGTAATTAAGAGGAAATTTAATAACCATTACAATTTTAAACTGTAATTAAACTGAAATCCATCAGCCATTACAATTTAAAAATGTAATTAGACCGAAATCCAGCAACCATTACAATTTTTAATTGTAATTAAACCGAAATTCATTAACTATTACAATTAATAATCGTCATTTTGAAAGATCCGATGAGCATTTTTAGGTATACTTGAACTCTCTTTTTATTTAGGTGTTTTTCAAATCAAGAACAGATTCATACCTATGAATTTTAATTTATTACAAATTTTAATTACAAATTTTTACATACCTTTAATTACAAATTACTATTGTAATGGGTAATAGATTTCGGTTCAATTACAAATTACAATTGTAATGGTTAATGGATTTCGGTTTAATTACAAATTACAATTGTAATGGTTAATGGATTTCGGTTCAATTACAAATTACAATTGTAATGGTTAATGGATTTCGGTTCAATTACAAATTACAATTGTAATGGTTAATGGATTTCGGTTCAATTACAAATTACAATTGTAATGGTTAATGGATTTCGGTTCAATTACAAATTACAATTGTAATGGTTAATGGATTTCGGTTCAATTACAAATTACAATTGTAATGGTTAATGGATTTCGGTTCAATTACAAATTACAATTGTAATGGTTAATGGATTTCGGTTTAATTACAAATTACAATTGTAATGGGTAATGGATTTCGGTTTAATTACAAATTACAATTGTAATTTGTAATTTGTAATTAATTAATTACAAATTCGCCCAACACTGGATGAGGTAGGTGGTAACAGGAATAGGAATAAAAATCGAAGAGAAAGAAGAAGATTAAAGGAATAGAAAATTCCCTAGATAAAGATTGGGAATTCAATCTCGTCCAATTTTCCTTCTCTCATCTGAAAACTCTGCGATTCGTTCGAATGCGATTTCAGATCCTGGTCGCTGGTGCACGGAGTTAGGTGGTGGTGGTTACCTAGAGCTGTCTGAGAAAGAGGTTGATTGTGCCTATAAAAAACCTTTTATATTAGTTCCTCCCGAAAGATCTTTTTCTGACAATCGTACCCTCCTCTTTCCACCAAGTAATCCGTTTTCCCCGGTTTCCGGTCACTAGGAACAATCAGTGTCCCGGTGACCAGAGCTTATAAAATTGAGGATAGAAAATCGCGACGATCAATGATTGATCTCTCTCCATCTCTCTCCACTTTTCTTCAGGAGCGTTTAACACCGGCTGACGATGGGAAGAAGCCGGAGTGAAAAAAGAGGAGGAATCGGGAAAAAAGGAAAAAGGAAGGAAGGAAGGAAGGAAGGATGAGGCGAGCACTGTCGAACTGGCTGTCAAAGACCGAGAGGAAAGAGAAGGGAAAAAAGGGAACGGGGGAGAATAAAAGAGGGAAAAGAAGCAAAGGATCACAGGATGGGATGGCCTCTGGTCGGCTTTCGAGGGTTTGTGGTCCGAGGGAACGCTGGAGAACGTCTTTGAATACTAATTGGGAGTCGTTATGGGATTCTGAAGCTAGGGGAACGGTAGTTCTGCTGATTTAAACGCGTGTAGTTCTTCCGAACTTTTCTATATGTGGGAGTTTTACGCGATGGCAAGAAGTCTCGAGAGTTTTCGAGGCGTGTTGAAAAATCGTGGCGCGGATAAGTTCAGCCTTAATTCGTCTTATCAGGTGTTCGGTTTATGACCTCAGAGGGAACTTGTATTAATAATATGTTTGCTTTTAGAGGGGAGAAGAACAGTTTTTGAGTTATGGATATGACGGAGGTTCGGTCTCGAGGAAAGGGGGACGGGGCGAAACCCTCCTTCTTCGTGACTCGCTTCTAAAACGTTTTCCCGCTTTAGGGTGAACACCGCGGAGTGATACCAAGGGCGAAGACTGTGGCTGGAGATTATTAAAGTCACTCGTCCAGCACTTCCCCCTGTTCTGCGTCGATTATCCCGGCACTGGTCAACTTCTCAAAAAATTACCCTGAACGAAAGTTCTAGTATTTTAAAATCCGCGTATTTCGTCTCCCTAGAAATTTTTCCAAAACTCAACCAGTCCAGAGATAAACCGCCGCGCGTACGTCCGATCGAAAGGGAGGCAGTGGGCACCTTCCTCCTAATTGGATCCAAAGTAATTAATTAAAACCCACGTCCCGGCGTCTGGGGTACAGTAATTTACTTCTTTCCCTCCTTTTTTAATGCACATAAAGCGAACGGCTCCCATTCACGGCACGCGCGACAAAAATTATTACACCGGGCTAGAGAATCTAATCATATTTACTTTGTTATAGAAAAAGAGAGAGAGGGGAGAGTTATGATCCCTGGAGGACGGGTACGATCCTTCACGGAGGTCCACGGGGGTTGAAAAATTTCAGCTCGAAGATGCGGATACGTGTGTACCTCGCAATCCCGTTCAGGAACTTTTTCTCGTAATATATATGGGGGTGATTCAAAGTTAAGTGTCCATACGCATGCGGGAGGTCCGGAGAGTGCCCGGGACATCAGGGTTAGGTATTAATTAATTCCTTTATGACGAAGGACAGGTGATTAATAAAAATTAGTCGAGGGAGAGTAATTTAAAGGAGGGAATGGGTCCAGGGCAAGGGGATGCAGGTCGCCAACCATCAACTCTGCTCGAGCTTAAAGGGAATAACCTCATAAAACAACGAGGCACAAGAGAGCCAGACCATGGTTTCCCCCGAGTACGATATCCTCGTATTCTGTATTCCGGGCGTACGACTATACGCCTAAATTACAAAGACGAGGGGGCGAAATCTCGCGCTCACCCGCTCTTTTGGCAAATGGTTCTCACCAGACTGGCCAGTTCCACCTTTTCCCTTTTATTCTACTCCCAAGGACCGCGACTCCTTCCCATCGCGTGTGCATAGAATCGCAGCGTCACGGAATCCTTCTCCGATCGCCGGGGTGATGAAAAGTGAAAGAAAGTCGCGGATCGCTTCGTCCAGAGTTAAGATTCCGATCGGGAATTTCGCGAGGTGTAACCAGGCGGAGCGAGCTAGGAGTTTGGTAGTATAATTAAGAAATTTAATCAGTAAAGTTATCGCAGGACTTTCTCCTCCTCGGAAGACGACGTACCGTACCGTTCGGAACCGCAATCGTTGGATGCAGTGGTAGCGGAGAAGATGGGAGGGAAAGTAGGATGAGAGGAGTTCCTTCGTCCTTCGACTTCTCAAAGTTTGTCTTATTGTCCCGTCTCCTCCGTCCCCATCTCTCTCTCATCCTTTGGTGAACTAACTCGGAAATAATTAACGGAGTGCATTATACCCAGTCGGTTGAAGTTGGCGCGATAACGTCCTCGTCGTCTTAGTCTCAGTCTCAGTCTTAGTCTTATCTTCGAGCTAGCTGTTTGCTGTGGTAACGGTAAGAGGAAACGTGAGCAAACACCATAAGCTAATCACACCGTCGTATGAAAGGAAGTAACGAACCATAGTGGGCAAACAGTGATCAGCTCCGTCGTGAGATTCCTCGAGGATTATAATCTTTTTTTTTTCTTTCATTTATCTGACCATACAGGCAGTTATTTTTTATTTTCCTTTTTATTATCATCTTGGCTTAGGCGCCGTTCCCTCATTTATTCACAAGTAATCTCTTCTCTTCTTCGACCTCCCTCGAGCCACCAGCTAGTCGGACTAATTTCTCCGGGAAGAGACTTCCACCTACCTGTGACATTACGCGAAATTGGATTCTAGAAATTTTGCAGGTCGTGACAGCCACTCGGCTACATCACCCTCTCTCTGGACCATCTAGACAGTGAGATGGGTACATCATTTCCTCAGGCGAACCGCGAAACTGAGATAAAGAATTCGAGATCGATGTAATATGCGGATGGACTGGGGGATATCGGGAATAAAAACGTCATTTTTTCTCATACGAAATTCAAAATCATCCCACTTTTGGTTACGGGTCTATGGAGCAGGTTCTAAACTATGCAATTCTGTGTCACATGCCGATATGCCGATACTCTGTGGTCGAGTTATTGACCTAAACCCTGTTTACTGGTCTCAAATGTCAAATAAATTAGGAATAGATCTGTTCGACTGGCCTGGGTTCAGCAGTTCAGTTAAACCCGAAATATGTTGGTCACTGTGATGGATAAATAGGAGAAGTCCGGTGGAGTAACAGCTATTCGCCTTGAAACAGATAATACCGAACGTTTATCGTTTGAGTTCGCTACAAAAAGTCAGTTTTTGGCAAATATCTCAGAAACGGTAACTCCTACGACGAAAAATGTGGAGGCCGAAAATGGAGGCAATTAAATTCTCTACAACAAAGATTTCACACTTTTTTTCGTAGGGTTGACTGTTTCGGAGTAAATTCAAAGAGGATTCGGCAGAGCCTACCAGCACAGTAGCTCTCTCGAAGATCCAACTTTTCGCCGAAATTGAAGAGAAACTATTATCCCTACGAAGAAAGAGTATGGAATATTTTTTGTGGAGAATTTAGTTCTCTACATTTTCGATATTCCCACTTTTCGTCGTAGGAGATTGAGTTTCTGAGATATTTGCCTAAAACTGATTCTTCGTAGTAATTGTTGCGGATAAACAATACAGTAGCACCCCAACCTGCTGCGACTGTTTGGGAGGTTATGATACAAAAAATGGCGGAACGAAACGCGAAGGAAATGTGACTCTCTGCTGAGTAGACTTGGTCGCAGATCTTTACGAGCGCCTAAACTGTATACCGTGATGTTATGAGCCAGTGCTTTGTCCCAAACCCAGAATTTCCTCAATCTCTGATAAGAGCTGTATATATCCTGAAAGCATCAGATGATCGAATTTCGTTGGAGCCGAGTCCGTGTTCAGTGGGCAAGAATCTATAGGGACCAGTGGTGCTGGCTGGCTGTTTTGGCGTCGTGAATCAGTGCAGCAATGATAACTAAGTGTTGTGGTAATGGTGGAATTAGTTGTATGTTTCGTATCGCCGGTTGGTATCTGGTTGAGTAAGTTTGGTTGTATAGTTCTGGGGTGGTTTGGCTGGTTGGTAGCTCTGGTATCTCTTGTGTGAGCGCAGATATGATGGACCGTAATCACCTTTTGGATGACATTGGGGCGATTGTGTCGGCGATAAGTGTAGCCACTTGGGAAATCAACCGACCGCGTCTATCCCATATCTATTCAGGTTCCTCTCTTCCACTTGGGTTGAGAATCTCCCGTTTATAAAATGCCCCTTATCTTCCCCTAATCAACTCCCGCCTTTTTACATTCATGAACGAGTAGAACACCGAATGTGACCCCATAGAAGCACGAGTTCTAATCATCGAGCGAATTCAACTACCGCTTCGATTCCGGGGAGGAAACCAACGACCCCAGGACCGACCGTTGACCATTGACCTCTCAGAATTTAATCAAACCGTTAGGAGTGACAGAATCGGGCTAAGGGGTCGCGGAAGCAAAACCTGCGAATTCCAGAGCGAAAAAATTCCTTGACAATTGACTAGACGGCGCAAAAAAATTAACAGGAGGGTTCGCTGTAGGCTTTTTAGGCTCAATCAGACGGGACGAGAGTCAGGGATTTTGAACCACTCAGATACAGTCGAGGGTAGGCGAAGAGACGTGAAACCATTCATTTTATAAACTATTGAATCGATTTACTGGAGATTCGCTCCCAGGGGTCGTTCCGCAGTGTTTTTTCTCTGATTTGAGGTTAGAATTCAAAATGGCGGATACAACATGGTGGAATTGGCGTCAAAATCGCTCGACCTTCATGCAAATTAATTTTCAGCTACTTTCCAAGTCGCTGACTCCGAATTCGAGGTTGACGTGAAACCATTTATTTTATAAACTATTGGATCGATTTATTGGAGATTTGCTCCCAGGAGTCGTTCGGCGGTGTTTTTTCTCTGATTTGAGGTTAGAATTCAAAATGGCGGATACAACATGGCGGAATTGGTGTCAAAATCGCTTGATCTCCATGCAAATCAATTTTCGGATACTTTCCAAGTCGCTGACTACGAATTAGAGGTTAAAATCCCGAAATTAAAAATGGCGGAAAGCAAGACGGCGGATTAAAATACCTAAAATCATTTTGATTCTTTCGAAAAACGATATCTCTCAGTCTTTTAGGTCGCTGATTCGGTCTCGCAGTTCGAAACCCGGAGCTTCAAAACGGCGAATGAAGACCCTAATTCTCGGTTAAGGTTTCTCTTAGCTCTCGATATTGTCCAGCCATTTTGAATATCAGATTGGTAATCAGGGAGCCGAAAATCCCTGAAAAATCGTCTTCAGTAAAAGTGCCTCTAAAGCGGTAAATTGTTATACGAATGAAATCACGAATAGTTAGGTCAGGTTAGGTTAGGTTATACGCCCACCCTGGCTCTGGATGTTTGGCTAAATCCGGGCAGTTAAAATGGCAATATACTCAATGGACCTGCTAGTATGTAAATCTGTTAGATATACAGTCGAACCCATACTACTGGTGTGCGATCTCTGTGTATGTGGTTGTGGAGAGAGGGATGGTATTGTGAAGAGAAGAGGAGAGGAGAGAGGGGATTCCATACGGTTTTCGGTTTTAACGCCTGCGGTTTAACCCTCGGTTATTAACGGCGCGTCCAGGTTTTAACCGAGGGGTTTTATTTGGGAAGCATTCAACCACTATGTGAATGGGATTTTGACGCTACCCATGATGCAATGCGCGGTCGAAACTCGCGCCTTTTGTGCTTTCGAATCTAAAGCTTTAAGTAGCGTAGGATCCGGAAGAAGGAAGCTTGTGTGTGAGTTAGATGGGTTTTGGGAAAATGGCCGCCGCTCTGCTCAACAGCTGTTCGTGTATTCCATCATTTTATTCATCTCCTAATTCATTCATTCGTTTCTTTCTCCGTTCGTTTCGTTTGTTCACAAATTTGGCAGCTTCTCAGCGTCGAGATTTTTCGAAAAACAAAAATCGAGGGAAAACAGCGAGCTGGAAACTCGCGAGGTGGGTCGGACTTGCCGGAATCAATTTTTTTAGCGAAAAAAAAAGAGTGTGAAAAGAATAAACGAAAATTTCTAAAGATTGAGAAATGTTCAAATAACGAAATTCAAATCTCGTTATAACTGATCGTTTCGCATATTTCGCAAATGCCAAGTTAATTTTAAAAAAACACCCGTTAATCCGCAAAGCGAGAGAGCGAAAGAGCGAGGGGGAGACTGGAAACTCGATTGAACCCAATTCGGAGTAATATTGGTATTTCAAATCCCCTAAATAGTCGAATAACTGAGTTAAATATAAGGGATTAATTTAACGAACGGCATATTACACAGGAATAAATAACCTCTCCCATCCATTTAACGTTTTTTTTTCTCTTCTTTTTTTTTCTCCTTTTTGCCTTCTCTCGTTTCCTCTCTCTTTTTATACATACGTATAGGTATATATATGTATATATATGTATATTTGCGACAGGGTAATCCGGCCTCGTTCAATCTTCGTAACTGCAGATTTAACAGCTTTCTACTACGTTTTCTACCGTTATTTCTGAAAAAAAAAAAAAAAAAAAACGGAAAAAAGAAGAAAAAAAAATTAACGCTTCTTTGACTTCGGGTCAAGGGTGGAAAAAAAAAAAAAATTACCTCGCTTCCTTCCCTTTTTACCTAATTGTACAATTTATACGTCACCTAGAGACGTACCATACATATTTAAGGGTGTGTCGTTTCGGGGGAAATGCGATTTTTATTTTTATTTTTATTTTCATTTTTTTAAATTTGTTCGCTTTCATCTTGAAACTCTTTGGAATTAGGGCGAAAGATGGGACTAGGAAGTCATTTCATAAGGTGGCTCGACGACTCGCAAGTTTTCCCGTTCGAATAATTAATGGGAAAGACGTTATTTCATTTTTTAGATCGGTATTGCTCGGCCGGATTTTATGGTAAATAATTTTTCGAAATGAGATTTTTTATAAGGTTTGATTATCTATAAAAAACGTCCTTGGAACCGAGTCCGTAGATTCATCGGTACACAAGCTTCGAGCGTTGAAAGCAGTTACCTTTAAACGCTTGTCACGGCTAAACTGTTGACTTTATAAAAATAATTTTACGGGTATTTTTGAGGGGAATTTAATCCCCTATAAAACGGCAATCTGTAAAATTCCGTGTCACAAAAGCCCGCTGAGTTATATCGATTTGAGTAAAAAACATCTTGTCTTTCCCGGGTTATTTAAATCCGAGAGCTCGAGCTTTCGAACGCTTCTACCGGCCAAACTATTGACTTTGTGAAAATAATTCTAGAGACACTTTTTGCGGAGAATTCAATTCTCTATAAAGTAGCACTTTGCGAAATTTTTTAGCGCGAAACCCGACCGAGTAAAATGAATTCAAAAAGAAATTTTTAACGCGTTCCTCATACGCAATTCGAATGGAAACACTTTTAATTCGCGTCGCAGCATCTGTCCTTTCGGATGGATTTCCCCCGGAAGAAAGAGAATAATATCGCCCCGAAACTACCCACTCTAATGTATATATTTATTTCATTTACACTATTTTCTACGAAATAACGCGATTTCTACGTGACGATCCTTTCCGAAAGTAAGTATACACCCGGAAACGCGATTCGCCCGGTCACCAATCCTAATTCAGGGGGTCAGTTCCGTTTCCTTTCCATTTTCTCTCCACGGCCTATTTTTCTTTTTCTAAACGGATTAGATAGTCGTATAAAGTTTTCCCTTTATTTTCAATTATTCAACCCTCAACCCTGAGCTTGTCTTTCTTTTTCCTTTTCTTTTTCTCATTCCTTTAAATGGAGACAAATTCGTCCTATTCATACTACTATACACCCATGTGTCGTTGCGTATCCACTACATACGTAAATCAAAAGGAAAAACAGCAAAAAAAAGAAAAAAAACTGAAATAAATCTCAATTTTACTTTATCGAAAAAAAAAAAACCATAAGGAGAATTCGAGGTTTTCTCAGTTCGCTTTTTCTTTTCTTCAGAGCTAACGTATCGCTATTATTATTTTCCCATTTGAAAAACTCACAAGATTCTCAAAGTAAAGAAAATTGATTCGAAACTGAAAATTTTGATACATTAAAAAAAATAAATTTTTTTTTCACTTTTCGAGAAAATGTTTTTACGTTTGAGTATTCCAGGGAGGTGGATAGAGAGTAGGCTAGGATTTTTGTAGCACACCGTGGCTTTGTAAGTTCTTCCTGGAGGCAGGATTTCTTTCCTGACTTTTCCGTTCTCCGGTCATGCATGAACAGCGTTTGAGTTGAATCAGGTAGGTAACAAACTCTCTGGCATTTTGCCAGGCCCTTGGCCAGAATCCCGAAGCAGTCAGTCACTCTATCTATCGCGTGGTTTTATACGGGATGGGTATAGGTGCATGTCTTTACATTTTACTCTTTTATCCTCCTTTTTTGACACGTCGCGTCGAGTGAAATGAATGTCGCGCGCGGAGGACATTGAAACGAAAAACAAAACCAAAAAAAAAAACAACAGAAACCCAACGAAAATTGGAATTTTTTTCTCTTCAAATTCAAATAGAAAGAATTTCCCACGAAGAACACCGGAAATTCAAAACTCTACGCCTAACCTCGAAAACTTGAAATTCGCGTATTTAATCCTTCGGTGTTTGATAACTCGGGCTGTATCGATCGTATCGGAACGAATAAGGGGTCAAATTAATCGTCTCGAGATGAACTTTTCGGAAAACGAAGTTTCGAAATCCTATCGATTATTTACGACGTCATGAAGTCATCGATTTGAGTAGATAAAATGGCCGTCCGCAAAGAGGGTCTCGATTATAATGGAATATCTTTTGTCTTCACATCCCGAGAGCCAGAGCGAAGTTTTCGGACTCTTGGACTCTCGTGGTATCGATCTTTCGAACCTAAACGTTTCTAAAAGTTCGAAAACGGCTCAAACGAATCCGGAACTTCAACCTGGCGCCATAAATTCCTCTAATTTCTCATCCGACTCATTTAGTACCTTTAGTTTCTCGAAAAGCTGGTACCTGTATCTGGTAATTCTAGTAGACGCAGGATATTATGAATATACGTGAAATTACGTGGTTAGTTGGTACCCAAGTATACACATAACATATAGACATACCAAGCCAGGTAGACAACGGTTCTGCAGACGACCCAGTTGTAATTAATTAAAATTTATTACTGCTGCAGGGTGCGGTTGCAGTAGGCGCATACATGCACATGCACATGCACATGCAGATATGCATATACATGCATACACACCAATTCCACCGATTTAACCACGATGTATATAATTTTAATATATTCATATGACAAGTAAATAACGACTAATTCTAAGTAAGTACGACTGCGGTCGAGGGAATTTAATTTTTTTTTTTTTTGTTACTGTCGTCGATATATTTTTGATATCGAATATCGAGGTGTTGGTTATTTGAGGTCTGGACGAATCTTTATCAGCCCACTCCCCCGAAAAATCGTTTCTAAATAAATATAAAGAAACCCTGTAATTAATTCAGATTTTTATTTCAATATTTGACCCTCGACCTTCGACCACAGGGGGTTGAATTTTCGATTTAAAATACGTACCACGTTTTCGCTATAATTTCGGAGGAATGCTTCGTCAGATTCGAAATAAGTCGGGTTCAAATGGTGTGGAATGCCCCGTAGATGATTCTGACATTTCTACCAAACAGTAGCATGGATGCTTCACGATTGCCCACACTCATAGATTTTTTTTCAAACCAGTAGCCCCGCGATTGAATATTTACTCAAAGTTCATAAAAAACGTGTTTACCTCGAATCGAGAAATTCATCCCCTTGTGGTCAAGGGTTCAAATATTGAAATAAAAACTCTGAGTTAAGTACAGGACTTCTTTTCGTCTTTTTCGTACAAAAAATTCGTACAGAAGTCGTTTTTTCTTTTTTCCGGATGGTAAAAAATGGCGAAATTTTTCTAACTCTCGTCACAAATAGCACGGTACGCAATCGTTTCTGTTGTAATATGTATAACAGTCGGGAATACCCAGATACGAGATCTGAATCGATTCGAAGTAGCATTAGAGGGTGGAGAGAAGCCGGGTGCTGGGGGTAGGTCGCTACACCCATCTAATCCTAAACGGAGCTGTTATACGTATATACCTAAATATGTATATAAAGGCTGCAGCCTAAGGGCATTAGGTAATCGCTCGGTTGGAAATTTCGAGCTACCTTATTAAGGGTATACTCGAATCGAGTCAAGTGTACCCATAGACTCCAGCATCCGAGAGATCCTCTGAATCAAATGAAACGATAATTATCAAAGATCTCGGTCTGAACGTACCCAGAATTTTGCTATTCAATTTTCCTTCCCAAAATTGACCCACAAAAATGTAAATTCTATTTTTTATTTCGATTTTTAGTTTCTAATTTATAAAAACATTTGAATAAATCTTCTTTTCCCCGTAGAAACTTCATTATTATTATTATTATTATTGTTTAATTGGTGAAAATCTCCAGGCTGCAATACTCTGAGGTTTGAGTACGATATACGTGTATAGGAGTCATTCCACGTCAAACCGGACAAAATAAATCAAAAATTGACCTCGATGTTTCCGATTTCGTTCTAATTTTTTTAACGGGTTCTTTGGAACAAATAAATTCATCAAACAATTTTTCGTTTTTTTTTTCCGCCCCTATTTTCCAAGTTACACGGGGGTGAAATTCACGAAAAACAGCCAAAAATCGAAAACATACTCCTCTTCAAACGGTCATATCTTTGGCTGTGTTTGTCCTAGAGTCTTCTTTCGAGAACCATTTTGAAGTTATTGAATGGCACTATTATTATATATTTATTGAATTCTGCGACAAAGAGCGATTCCATTTGTTATAAACAAATATATTATTCAAACGTGGTTTTCTAGGTGAGAACCACGCTTTAAAATTCCCAAAAAAATATGAGCGTATTCCTTGATCAATTTCCTATAAAACTGGTAAGTTATAGAATGGAACTCCGATGGAAACTATATTAAAACGATTTATTTATAAGCGACGGCGCGCGCTGCCGCTGAGAGACCTGGCTCGGGTACGTGTAGCTCGCGTAAGGAAGAAATGGTGGGCATCTAGATCTATATTAAAAAAATTCACCATGTCAGAAAACAGTGTATATCATATTAGTTTATTGAATATCTAACTAACGATAAGTAAATCATGATCCTAAATCTGACATAAAGATCCCCTAGTCACATTATAATATACCTATATGTATAATACCTGAATTGATGAATACGCTATAATTAATTCAATAGAAGTTTGGTTTATTCATATAATTGCTTCCATAACTGTTGAAGTTAGAGCAAAAATATAAATAATTATATTATTGTTAAAGTTTGTTGAAAGAAATAACGGGGCAATTTTTTGTCAAATTAAGAAAATAAAGCAATTAAATTAGGAAAGATTATTAAAAATTTTAGGGTGGTTTATTTGGAAACAACGGCCTGCACTGACTTTTCGGTATCAGAGTATCTCTTACATTAGTTATTAATTTATTTTTCGTTTGTGGTAGAATACAATGAAATGTCAGTGTACCATGAACTAATTTAGCTTTCCCGAAACGAGGCTGCAATGCAGTTCAGTGGAAAATTCTAAATCAGTATTTTTAATATTTTTGATATTCTGCGCCCATAGAAAAAAAAAATTGTGGTGTATTTATTGGTTCCTGCAAGGATTCCAGACTTGCTTTAGCTGCTAGTCTTTAGAGGGCTCCTCCTAAGCCAATAACAAAAAAATAAATTAATGCGACTCACAAAAAATGAATTAATAGACAAGAGATACTCTGATGCCGAAAAGTCAGTAGAGGCCGTTGTTTCTAAATAAACCACTAATTATAAGCAAATATAACGACTTCCAGGTATTATACCTATATGGTATAATGTGACTAGGGGATCTTTATGTCAGATTTAGGATCATGATTTACTTATCGTTAGTTAGATATTCAATAAACTAATATGATATACATTGTTTTCTGACATGGTGAATTTTTTTAATATAGATCTAGATGCCCACCATTTCTTCCTTACGCGAGCTACACGTACCCGAGCCAGGTCTCTCAGCGGCAGCGCGCGCCGTCGCTTATAAATAAATCGTTTTAATATAGTTTCCATCGGAGTTCCATTCTATAACTTACCAGTTTTATAGGAAATTGATCAAGGAATACGCTCATATTTTTTTGGGAATTTTAAAGCGTGGTTCTCACCTAGAAAACCACGTTTGAATAATATATTTGTTTATAACAAATGGAATCGCTCTTTGTCGCAGAATTCAATAAATATATAATAATAGTGCCATTCAATAACTTCAAAATGGTTCTCGAAAGAAGACTCTAGGACAAACACAGCCAAAGATATGACCGTTTGAAGAGGAGTATGTTTTCGATTTTTGGCTGTTTTTCGTGAATTTCACCCCCGTGTAACTTGGAAAATAGGGGCGGAAAAAAAAAACGAAAAATTGTTTGATGAATTTATTTGTTCCAAAGAACCCGTTAAAAAAATTAGAACGAAATCGGAAACATCGAGGTCAAAAAGGTGTCCGGTTTGACGTGGAATGACTCATAGGTGGAGGTATAGGTAGGGCGTTGAGTGTAGCCTCTTAATTATCGCGCCTGGAAGCAAACTAGTCATGTAGACGCGGGGTAGTGAGTGTTGCCGTGAGGTAGGCGTAGCGCAGTGTTGGGGTGTAGCGCTGCCTGCCACCTTCGTTAATCTCGCTCTAACAAGGGTTTAACTTCGTCAGATGGTCCGCAGGTAACGTCATTATACTCTGGGTATGGGCAGAGGTAGAAGCAGGCTTTCTAGCCTGCGGGGTATAACAGGGAACGGGATTGTTTCGAAAAAAAAAACAACGAGAAAAAAGCAAAAATGAAGGAGAGAAAGGTGAAGAGGTTCGCTTTTCGGTACTGAGACGATTTTCCCGTGAAATTTACGACGAATTATCATTCGGGGAGGAAATTAGCGACCTGGAAATAGACCTTGGGCTTTAAGACGTCTGAAAGTCGTCGTAAAGTCGGTTTAATATTTAAAACTGTTGAGAAGTTTGAAGTTCTGGGATACAACCGGGTCTGAGAGTCTTCGGGTTTGATAGAGATCGACTATCTGTCGTTGTCAGTCTTTCAGACGCATAGAAGTGTGGAAAAAATCTTAAAGACGTATTCCACCGAAGCAAACTGATAGTTGATTGAAAAGAGTTCTGCAGTCCCAGAGAGGCCAGCCAGTGAGTTTTGGAAGTAGTTTGGGGACCGGATTTAGGCCTGAAAGACGTCTTTCTTTCCAGGAATACCTTGTGCGATTCGGGCAGTCGGCTGAAGGCCCGATTCCATCCGAAGAGACGTTCGAAAGAAGTCTAAAAGTTTTCGAAATGAGGGTGAAGGATCTCTTCAAGTCCAAAAGTCGTTTCACTTCGGTGGACAGTTCTTCTGGGCGTCTTTAAGACGACTTTCGATCTTTGCGTTAATCCTAGGGAGTTTCTACAGCGTTCCGCACATCAAGGCGTCTTTTAGAAGGCTCGTAATCATCGTGTCAGTGTCTACGAAATTCGTCAACGTCGCGCGAATCGAGACTTCTTTTAGACGACTTGTGATCAGTTTGGTGATATCGAGGGACCCAGACAACACAGTCGTCGACGAGACGTCTTTGGAACGTCTTCTGTTCTCTGGGTTTAATCAGATCGAAAGACGTCCATGAGATGTCTCGAGAACGTTCCGTGTCTTCCGTGAAGTGTCTCCAACGACGTGTGCCACACTAATACGTCTTTCAGACGCATTTCACCAAAATTAAACGGCTCCCACTCAACGTTGTCAATTAGGAATGTAATCCTGCGAAACGTCGCTCGGGTGACGCACTAGGTGGACATGGGGAGACATGGGCATGAGGGTCGGGGGAGAAAGAAATCTCAGTTTACAGGCGAGAGCCCATCGTCAGCTATCGCCGTCTGCATTGTTGCACGCATCGTGGAACACGCGTTGAAATTGCTGACGGTCATTCTGACGCAACGGTTCACGTTCACGTTCACGTTCACGTTCACCACCGCGAGTAGGGGGAGACGAGAGACGTCGACGAGATTGTGGCGAGAGGAGGGATCGCTGGTTTTCGCTGGTGGGTAGATATGCGAGGGACTAGTTTTAGCCGAGTCAGTAGGCAACGTCCGTTCATCCGCCCGTCCGTCCATCTGTACGTCTATACGTCTACATCCGACCAGATCCCGACGACCATACCCCGCATCCATGCGGATGTACGTACACATATTATAATATGCGTAGTATACTGGCAGATCGCCAATCCCTAATGAAATGGGCTGCAGGTGGGATTCCCCCGAATCCCGAGCGCTATAGCCTAGCCTAACCTAACTTAACCTCAATCCTAAACTAAAACTGAAACTAACCCAACTTATTCTTCTTGCATTTGGATCCTAGAGTTATGTAATGCGTTATGCAAAATTGCAGATAGTTCTCTGGGCGATGATCCAGATGCTCATATGTAGAATCGCGAATAATTTACGATCATGGAATGATGGAAGGAGCGTTCGAGTTTCTAACGCCAGCTAGCGCCCTCTGGGCAGAGTCAAACAAAGCCGAATTCAAAATGGCGGATCGAAGATTAAAGGTCCTCGAATTTACACAAAAATTCATTCCTGGATGATTTCTAGCTCGTCGATTCGGAGTTTTGGGTAAAAACAGCGAATTTCAAACTTGTGGATTCAAGATGGCGGACAAAAAGGAAAAAATTCTTCCGATTTTCACAAAAATCGATATCCAACTAGTTTTAGGATTCCCGATCACGGACCCGGCCTAAGAATCCCAAAATTCAAAAGTGGCGGATTGAAAAATCGTCGAAATTTTTCCAATTTTTTTTGCCCGCACAAGAGAGCTCGCGGATTTCAATCAAACGAATAATAAAGGTTGTGAAAAAAAGTTTTTTATCCTCCTTATTCTCAACTTATTCTCGCAATGATTACCCCCGAAAATTTCGCCTGAAAAGGATTGTCCTTTCTTCTTATTTTTATTTTTTTTTCTCACGAGGGTATATGAGCAAATTTAATGAGACATGTTTGTAAGTGGAATAAAAAAGATTCCGCTTTTAATTCTCGGGTACTAGAGTATACGTATTACAGGTATATGACCCGTGCAGGGCAAAGCGTCGACTCTCTACCCTCTCCTTCTGTTTTTCTCGCTTTCCCTCTATCAGGTTCAATTAATTAAGCAAAGTAATAAAAAGCTCGTGGACTGATCCCTGCAGCGCCTGTTTCAGGGCGGGAAAACCGGCCCCACTCTTCAGCAAGTCACCTTTACAGAACCTTCAATGAATTAGTCGTAACCCTCTACCTCCATTTCCATCCCTACCTGGTACTTCACCTCCACCTCCTTCTGCTCAGCTTCCGCAACGAAATTTTCCTTTCATCTAAATTCTACGGAAATTATAATCACGCCTAATGCTGCTGCTACTCCTGCAAGTTGCTTACTCACGTCGGAGGAGGTACCTACTCATCTTCGACGTTCAAAAAGTGAAAAACAAAAAAAAAAGGAACGAAAAATCGAAGAAAAAGTGAAAGCAAAGAGAACAGGGGATGAAAAATAAATAAATAAATGAATACAAGGAAAATAGAGGGAGAGAGTATTCCGTCTGTTCGAGGAAACGTTAGTAACAATTTGAAGAAAGCCACCAAAAGTCACTTTCGGCTTACAGATGGGGCGGGGGATGAAGAAGAAGGAAAAAAATAAATTTACGAGGTTAAAATACCGCCAGAGCTTTTTGTTCCACACCGCATTTTCTTGCCTCGCTGTGCCTCGTCTTAGTTTTACGTTACAAACAAATGGGAAACTTTCCGCGTGTACAGGGTGATTCAAGATCAGCGGATTCCTCGTTGAATTCTGAGACTAAATTTCCTTTACCAAAAATTCGGGGGACCGATAGTTTCCGAGCTACGGAAGATCTCGGTTGCGCCAATCACGGGACTTATAGATGGCGCTGACGCGGCCAGCCATGAGCGCGAGTTGCGCAGTGCCCCGTCTACGCGACCCACGCGCTCCGCGATTGGTCGACTAAGATCTTCCGTAGCTCGGAAACTACCGGTCCCTCGAATTTTTGGTAAAGGAAATTTAGTCTTAGATTCCCGCGAGGAATCCACCCTCGAAATATGACCCCGCTCAAGCTGAATCACCCCGTATACCACCATCACGGATGGTGGCGGTGTACCGTATCTCGGACCCAATAAATCTTTGTTAAGGAATTGCAATTTTGTGTGTTCTCCGTTCTCTCTTTCGCGTTGTTACCGCGATAGTCGCTGGCTAAACGGTATGAAGTGTCCCAGAGAGCGAGGAACACATAGCAATTGCTATTGCTTCTTAGTTTTTTTTCTTCTTCTTTATTTCCAGGATATATTTTCATATCACTCCATGGAACAAAATAGTAGATTTTAATCAATTTTGATATCATTTTTCTATTCTTCTACTTTCCAGAAACATAATTTTGCCGATTTTTGTTCAGCTTCGCCAAATGATTCTGGAAACGCTGTTCTACAATCCCGAGATTCTACTTCTTCCAAGATTTATTCGGAGCGATGCTGAGTCGAAATTTTATTTCAGGATTGAAACAAGAATCCCATTTTTCTTTGATGTTGGAAAAACGATTTTCATTCAGTATTCCGAACTGTTCTGGGTGAATAATTGATCAACTTTTTCGTCGCTTTCATCGATAATGGTTGAATCAGAGATTAAATATCGTCACCTTGGAGCCATCAATTATCACAACGCCGAAAAAGGAAAAAAACAACAAAAAAAAACGGAATTCGGATTCTTTAATCAATAATCGCTTATCGCGAAAGTGTGACAGTCGATAATAAATCGATTAGTAAATTATTTATCATGTAAAACGAGACAGGAGGCGGTGTCATTAATCACACATTACGCTCTGCAACGAATAGAAATTTTCGCTACAAAGCATTCGAAGATAATACGATTTTATGGAATCAATTAGTTTCACATTTCGTCAATTTTCCGAGCTGTGCTTTTTTCTCGACCCGTGTGAATCGAGTTTAAAAAAAAAAATTAGAAGTAATTTTCTTATCGTCGGAATACAATCTCCGATCTGATATTTTCATTATTTTTTTTAAAACTGTTCGGTCTATTCTAGCGCGAAAATTAATAGAAATTGACAATTCTCACGTATTTCATCTCCGATTCGTGAATTTAGTTTCAAACTCTTTCCAACTTTGGATCGGGAAACTCGACCCGAACTCGTCGCCGAAACCTTTCGTTAAAATTTCACGAAATTTAAAAAAAAAATTTCCACCCTTCGCTCCGGTCAAAATCTAAAACAATTTCTGATCGCGTGCGAAGAGAAAAAAAAATGAATAAAAATTCCTGTTGAATTTTATTTCGTGTGAAAAATGAAAGAAAGAAAAATGATGAATCGGCCATGAAATACGTACGTTTACGTACGTCCGTACGTCGGTGTTACCAGCATAAGAATCTATTTAGCAATTATGATTCACTCGAAAGACTCGCGAACGATTTCATTGATAGAGCGTTTCGCTAAGCTGTCTCAAGTAGTTATATACTTGATAGAAAGATATATTGGACTTGTTATCAATCAGCTGCTCTCCTATACATCCGTCCAGGCATTTATATACATAAATATCTCTCCCTCTCTCTTTTTATCGCTAATTTCTGTAACATTATATTAATAGAAATTAATCATCCATTCAATGACCCATTAACGCATTCCATGCATACTTAGTCGTGATATAGTATATAAATGTATATTAGGGTGCTTTTTTTGGGACTATTTTTTGTTTTTCGCTCCCGGCCCGAAATTTTGTTGGAAATGCTAAAAAGAAAATTCCCCTCAAAATATAAGCCCTTAATATTAATATTAAGTGCTCTCCCAGAACGTGAAATGATTTCTCATTCAAATTACATGGAAATTAAAATTATTTTTTTTCAAAATTCTATAACTCGGTGGCATTTTATGCTATTATATCGCCCAAACTTGCAAGTTACTCGGCATTAAGCGCTCTACAAAAGTGCCCATCGCGACTTAACTGTAACTCGCACTAAAGTCAAATTTTGTAGAAATTTCTTGTATTTTTAGTGACCTGTACTGCCTCACCGGTGTGAGTTACAGTTAAGTCGCAATGGGCACTTTTGTAGAGCGCCCATTGCTGAGTAATTTGCAAGTTTGGGCGATATAATAGCATAAAATGCCATCGAGTTATAGAATTTTGAAAAAAATAATTTCAATTTCCACGTGATTTAAATGAGAAATCATTCCGCGTTCTGGGAGAGTACTTAATATTAATATTAAGGGCTTATATTTTGAGGGAATTTCGTTTTTAGCATTTCCAACAAAATTTCAGGCCGGGAGCAAAAAAAAAAAATAGTCTCAAAAAAAAAGCACCCTAATATATATATGTAAATGTAAATGGATAACTTATTTTATTTTATTTACTTTTTCGATTTTATTAATTTTTTTTTTCCCGGAAAAATCTGATCGAGTCTTTTTGGTTTGCTTTGTAGTGGATCTGTGGTTCGATTCGAGTCGTTTTCGTGAGACAGAAAAAAAAAATCGAATGAATTGAATTTCGAAAGAGAAAATAAATAAAAATAAATAAATAAATGAATAAATAAATATAAATGATCGTGGAAATGTGAAAATCTTTTTTCCGTCGAATCGAATCCGCTTATCTAAAGAGTAACGATGAGATATTTGAAAAAAAAAAAAAAGTGGGTGAGAATATAGAATATCTGGCGAAAAATCTAAGAAACGCCGAGTTTTTTTTTTCTGTTTTTTTTTCTTTCTTTTCTTTCTTTTTCGAAAATTCGTTCGCGACACTCCGCAGCGTTGTTTCACGTTTCTATGTATATAATGTATGATAGTTAAACTTTCAAGAACTGCGCAGCCATTTACACACACGCACACACGCCCACGCACATATATTATATAGACGCAGGTATGTGTGTGTACGTAACGAAGTTCTGGCACAACACGATGATAAGACCGAGTCGCATTCCGTTCTGCCACACACATGAATACGTAAATACATAGATACATGCACACATACATACGTAGATATTTATATAGACGAATAGATAGACATACACGCCTACATATATGCGTCTGGTTTCGTAATTTTTTGTTTTTTCTATTTATCTTACGTTACCATCTTCTCCTGTGTATCGAAAATCGAGATTCAACCATCCAAAAACTCATCGATGTTCGAAAATATCGATTTTTAATTGATTTCTTTTTTTTTCAATTATTTCAAAAACTAGAAGCCCTCCGTCTTTGTTCTTCCAGTTCAAAAATTTTCATACATTTATATACATAGTAGACTGTGCCGAAGAAAAACTTTTTTTTTTCTTCCTGGCTACACCAGAAATCGGTAGGGTATGTCAAAACAAAACTTCTGTCAAGAGATGGGCTCTCAACTTCAAGTTTTCGTTTTCCCGTTTAAATAACATAGGAAATTTTTTGTTTTTTTTTGTTTAGAATTTTATACCTCGGTGATGGCATATTGTGCAGACAAGTCCATGACATATTTTTATAGAGAATTGAATGCTCTACAAAAAAGGTCTCTTATAATTTTTTGATAACTCAACTCTTTTCGATACTTTCCCAATTTATTAATACATTCTTGGTACTCTAGGTGAGTATTGAAAAAAGTTGATTTATCAAAAAATTATAAGAGACCTTTATTGTAGAGCATTCAATTCTCTGTAAAAATATGTCGTGGGCTTGTCCGTACAATATGCCATTACCGAGGTATAAAATTCGAAACAAAAAAAAAAAAATTTCCTATGTTATTTAAACGGGAAATCGAAAAATGCGATGAGCTACCTCTAAAACTTGAAGTTAAGAGCCCATCTCTTGACGGAAGTTTTGTTTTGACATACCCTACCGATTTCTGGTGTAGCCCGGCAAAAAAAAAAAAATTTGTCGACACAGTCTAATATATAGGTTTATATATATACGGGCGTCTTTGAATGTTAAACAATAAAATGAGACGATGAGAGACAAGCTTCTTAATTAATGAGCGTTTTTTAATTATTTTTCCTAATTCGTTTGAGCCAGTTTTTTATTATAAAATCGAGTAGGTAGGTAGGTAGGTAGGTAGGTAAATGAAGTCTTTTGATCATCGAGTATAAGCTTGAAAAAAAAGCAGAAAGAAGTAAAAAAGTAAAAAAATAAAAAAACAGAAACGAGATTCTGCTATGGTATTTATTGGCATATTTTAACTACCGCGAACACGTTTTATTACATGAAGATTATATATATATACGTACATCTTACGAGGAGTTATTAAAGACGGTAATATCAAAGGTTCTATTTATAACGAAAGTAAAGAAAATTCACTGTTTGCTTATTCTGAATGAAAAGCAGACTAAGAAGAACCCTTTGGGATATTTATTTTCAGATTCTATACAAAGTTCGATCAAGAAAATGATACTTCGAGCGAACAGTGTTATTCGAAAATTTGCACGAAAGAAAAGGAAAAATAAAAAATGAAATTAATGGGATATAAAATTTAATCAAAAATCGAAGACATCGATTTCTGATTTGGTCTAGAGCCAAAGGATTTAATAGAACATTGGAATGGGAGTATGTATATTTGGCACTCGGAAGCACGTGGTTTCGAGTTATCGAGCGCAGCAAACGTCAGCTGTGCAAAGATTGACATCATCGCGTTCCTAGGCAGTGAATCACCGGGGAATTGCTTGCTGATATTTGCAGAAATATGTAAATAGGTGCTTATGTGCCGGTCGGATATTCGCGGTATGATGCAACGCGGTCCGAAGTACAGAAACTTACTTCGAATCCGTTATTTCTAATCACTGGTGAGATTATTTATGACAGTTGAAATCAAGCTGCGGTATTTATCGCCGGAACGGTAAGTGTCACGGGAAAATTCCTCGGATAAAAAAGACGCGGAATTTCAAACACTACAACTTTGATACGAAGTACTTTTTCGAGAAAGTAACCGTTTCGGTGATAATCGAGATATGCTATCACAGCTCGTCGGAACTCTTCCGGAAAATCGTTACTCATTTATCTTCAAAATTATGGATCCTAGGAAAAAGTTGTTCAAACAAAAAAGATGCGGCTTTTCAAGTACTGCAACTTTGACTTCAAGTACTTTTTCGAGAAGGTAACCGTTTCGACGATAATCGGGATAAACTATCGCCGTTTGTCGGTACTACATATTTCGAAAAATTGTTGCTCGATTATCTTCGAAATTATAGAATCTATGACAAAGTTGTTGAAATGAAAAAGACGCAACTTTTTAAACACTACAACCTTTACAGAAGGTTCTTTCTCGAGAAATTGCTGTATCACAGCTTATCGCGATATTGCTGAAAACATCGTTGATTATCTTCGGAACGGCAGATCTGGGGTAAAATTTGTCGAAACAAAAAAGTCGCGGCTTTTTAAGAACTACAATTTTTGTTCCGAGTACTTTTTCGAGAGGTCAACCATTGCGGAGATAATAGAGAAAAACTGACCTATTCTTCCTTCTTGTTTTTTCCGACGTTGGTGTGATCCAATAATTCTGAGGGACGAAAGCAAATGATTTTTCTTTAGTCAATAGTCAGTTTGTTTCTCGATGCAATACAAATGTTTTGCTGGGTTTGAGTCAAGCGGTAATTAGTTTTCTAGAAAGCTCGACTAACTCAAATATTTAATTCTTTTGCTTTTCCTCTGTGTCGCTTTACTCTTTCCTTTATTCCCATTCCTCATTTTTCATTTATTTATATTACGTAGGAAACCCACACATAAACATTTATAAATATACATGTATATACATATTCTCGCAATTCCTTCACTCAAAAAGAGCATCCAGTTGCCGCTCTACCGAGCAACAGTTTTATAGAGGAATAAAAAGACGTTAAAGAGGGTAATTACACCGTGCGTTAAGCTTAATCGTGGAAAACTGGTATGTATAATGACAGGCTTTTCATTTCATAATGAAGCTGAGGAATTTACTTCTCTCATTCAAGCTAAAGGGAATAAAGAACGTTGACGCTCTCGTTCAATTAAGTCTCGGTGAAAAATCACGAATTAAGTAAAAAGGAAAGGAGAACGCTTTTTCAAACCATTAATAACAGATTCTTGACGAAAAACTGCGACGATTTAAGCAAAGCGAAAACAACTAGGGTCTCTTAGTTTTCAAACTAGAGCCAGTTGAAGTTTACACCAATCTCGCGTCCGCTTTACGTAACGGTCGTTTATCCGGCCGGCCGCAATTGGCCGAACTTCAACTCTCTGCAATTCGGAAACCATTATACTTACGAAATTTTCGTAAGTACAAAATCGTCTTAGCTTTCAACGAAGAACAGAAAGCGCTGGTCAGTTTTTAGAAAATCTTAAATGCGATCTTTTTTGCGGCATTTTTAATCGCGGAAGATCGGAAGTGGCTTAATGAATAATTTCTGCTGCAGTTGAGAACTCGAAACTTCGCTGTATACATATATACATGTATATAGGTGTATAAATACGTTAAGTATGTATGAAGGTAACTGCGCAATAGCTCGGTAGCGTAGGCGTTTGTAGTTTTGCGGAGATTGCGGAAGTATAACGGAAAACCGAATCTCCCAGCTCTCTTTAGCCTCCCTCTCTCCCTCAATGTCTGCCTGGTTGCCGGTTTGCCAGGAACTAAAATATTTGTGAAAACGTTTCGGGAGTCAAAAACTCATTTATAATTTCTTCCCGCAAACCAGAATCCTCAAGTTTCACGCTACGTCGTCGCGGGTAGGTATTTCGGGCCTCGGAAAACGAGCCTGATAAAAAAAAAAAAAAAAAAACGAACCCTGATGCAAAATCTCCTAAATTAATCATCGCAAATTGTTTTGCGTCTCCCTCTTCCGCTCTCTCTTTTTCTCACGCAAAAGGCGCCAAAATAATTCAAATACGACGGTTTGGAAATTTTCTGTACCTTTATTGAAAATATCCAAAAAATATTCGGAATACAAAGAATAGGGAGAGAAGTTTTTTTTTAGGTTATGGTCGTGATTCCTTATAGCTCTGAACCGCTTTCGGAATATAAACAAAAAACAATCGAACACAAAGATATGACGAATGATGGGCGAATGAATTAATTCATTCCTAACCTCGAAGCGAAGACCGAGAGAAGACGACTATGCGATATGATAAATTTAATAATAGATATATCAGGCCTCGGTTTAAAATCAGATTTCTATCGCCCTTGATCCTCGTCTCATTTATTTATTCGACTTCAAGCTAATAGCATCCCGCCTTTTATTACACACAGCTACTTTATCGTCGCCATTGTTTTTCACTTCTCTTTTGTCTTGTCTTTTCATACGTCGAGAATATATCTCTATGATATTGACGGATATTATTATTTGCAATAATTAAACTCCAATAATGAACAACAATCCGTTTTGTTTATTGAAACCATATTCACGACAGCCTCAAACATAATTAAATAATATGCGATACGATACGACGCGATGTTTGTTAGGTTAGGTTACCCAAAAGAAAACGAAGAAAAAAAAAACAGAAGAAAATGAGAGCGTTGCAAAAAGCGTACCATCATTAAAGTATGATTTCACTAATTTTACACGGTTTCAGGGCGAACGTAGGGTAAATAATCGCCTCGAGACAAATCGAATAATGAAGGAAAAACTCTGCTTTTTTTTAATTTATTTTTTGTTATTTGTAATTATTATCTGATTTAGAAGATAGCAGGCGGAAAGATGCAAAATTTTCATATGAAAAATCAAATTGCCGAAGCGTTTATTAATCAACCCCGTTGAAATCTGGGTTGACAGTATATCCGAGAAACTTTTTTTAAATTTTATTTAGGTGCTTTTTTTTTTCTTATTGCCTTTACATTTTCGGGAACATTTTCTTCGCTTTTAAATTATCGATAGAATCGGTAGATTCTTTTTATAATCCCGAAGAAAGAAATTTGGTTTCGATATTTCGAAATTGGAAAAAAAAGGAACAAAAATAATTTTATAATTATGACATTGGAAAGTCGAATTGTATTTAATAGATAATAATTTCGGTAATCTGTTCTTTAATCCTACGTCGATAGTAATCACTTATGCTATACATACAATGTATACTGAACATTAAACGTAAGCCGATGTAGTACATACATACATGTACCGCAATATACAGGGTGATTCAGGTTTAGCGGGCCATATTTTGAGGTTAGATTCCCCGGGAAAATCTAAGACTAAATTTCCTTTACCGAAAATTCGAGGGACCCATAGTTTCCGAGCTACGGAAGTTCTTAATTCACCAATCGCGGAGCGTATAGGTCGCGTAGACGGGACACTGCGCAACTCGCACTCATGGCCGGCCGCGTCAGCGCCACCTATAAGTTCCGTGATTGGTGCAATTGAGATCTTCCGTAGCTCGGAAACTGTCGGTCCCTCGAATTTTTGGTAAAGGAAATTTAGTCTTAGAATTCGACGAGGAATCTACCCTTAAAATATTACCCGCCCAACGTGAATCACCCTGTATACGCACATCTGCTCGCTCGCAATATTGTAATATTGGAATATGATTCGATTTCATAGCTGTAGGCCGGGGACGCAGTAATATTAATGAATTATCGATACCTGTTAAATACATACATATATCTATCTAGTTTCGTATGTGTAAGTGGAGGTATGAGCCACCTGAAACCGTTTCCGCATTAAAACGAACAAAACGAAACGAAACGAAACGAGACGAGACGAGATGAAATGCAAAATGAAACGAAATGAAATGAAATCCCTGCGAGAATTAATTATATTCGTGATTCTGACGTTGTGTATGTAGGCGCATACATATAATATATATATATATATATATATATATATTAGAATACTTGAAAAAGCACTCTCAATTTTTTTTGTTTCATTTTTTTACCCATTCTTTTTTCTTTTTAGTTTTAGGTACGATGGTATTAGGGTATATATATTTTAGTGACTGGCTCTGACAAGGTTTTCGTGTGCCATTTGCCTAATCCTCGTACCTTCGTCCTTTTCTTTCGTTCCTTCTTTATTTCTTTTTTTTTTTCTTTCGTTTGCGGAATAGCTGCTGCTGCTGTTTTTTTCTCATTTTTTCGTTTTTTTTTTGTTTCTATTCTCGCATCACTTCCTTCTCGCTTTCTCTCTCTCTCTTTCTATCCTGGCGAAGGATTAATGGGGGACACGCACTTTCCTCGCGATTGTTATTATTACAACGATTTAGACTGCTGCCTCTGCTCCTCTCCCGCTCTCCTCTCTCGTCTTTCTGCTTCTCCTTTTTTTCCCTAATAATATAAAGAGAGATTTCAACCCCTGCCGCAGTGAAAATCCTTTGTATAATATAAAATCGTGAGATGATAACCAGATACCGAGGTTTTTACCTTTTTTGTATTTTTCAATTTACCTCCCCTTTCCCTTCTACGTTACTCAACGTTACGATTTATCGACAGCTCGAATAACGTCGAATTAAATCGAATGAAATATCGACCATTTTACCAGAAATGTTCGATCGAATATGTAATTGGCATCGAAGTCAATTTTTTTTATACTCAAAAACGGTTTACAAAAATATCATTCCGATATTCCAGACGGACTCATGGACCGATTTTTATCAAATTTGGGCATAAAATCGTCTACTCATTGACAATCTCTGAAAACGTCCTAGAGACCTCCGTCACTTCCGGTTTCAAAATAGTGAACGTTTGAACTCCAAAAGAATGCACAACTTTTTCAATTTTTTATATAACTGACCAAACTTTGGATCCCGAATTCCCGACATCGATTACATTTTTAAGAATTTTTTTCAGAATTTTCCAATCCCAAAAGCCTTACGTTTTTTAACTGAATACGAATAGAAATCGATTTGTGACAATAGTAAAATTTTTACGGTCTGTAATAAGACGTTCGAAAAATTTTAGATTATCGGGAAGGATTCAGCGCCCTAGAAGCTGGAGTCAGACAGCTAAATATCGTAGTGGGTTGTTCCTAGCCAGCCCCTGACAAGAAGCATCCAAAGAATGCAATGCAATATATCCTAGCGTGATCTTCGGCCTCTTCCTTTTCCGTCCCAGTTCAAAGGGCGGAGGTTGACGATCGAACTTTGAGGGTTGAGGGTGCGGATTTCGAGGGTTCCGAGGGTCCGAGGTCAAAGATCGAAGAAGGTCGGAAGTTGGGGCGGAAAATCGAGGGGGAAAATTGAACTTGACCTTCGAGGAATAAGAGAAGAAAAGAGAAATGAAAAGAAGACACGAATAGAAGCGAAGAGAAGCTCAATACCGCCTAACCCGAAATTTTGCCTCGAGAAATCTTTTGATCCCTTTTGTAGCTGTGCGCCCCTCAGCCGCTACAGGATTCATATTGGATTTATTCAGACGAAAACTAATCGGTGAAAAAACCAGCTGCTTTACCTCGCTTCGCAGATACGATGTCTAGTTTGATTGGAATGGATTCCTCGTGAAATTCTAAGACTAAATTTCCTTTACCAAAAATTCGAGGGACCGATAGTTTCCGAGTTACGGAAGATCTCAGTTGAGATCCAATCACGGAACTCATAGATGGCGCTGACACGGCCGACCATGAGTGCGAGTTGCGCAGTGCCCCGTCCACGCGACCTACACGCTCCGCGATTGGTCAACTAAGATCTTCCGTAGCTCGGAAACTATCGGTCCCTCGAATTTTCGGTAAAGGAAATTTAGTCTTAGATTATCGCGGGGAATCTAGCCTCAAAATATCAACCGCTCAGCTTGAATCGTCCTGTATAACTGTCTGCTACGTGGATACGTTATATATTATATAGTCTGGTGTAAAAATAGACACGCATAAATTCTTGAATATCATTTATAGATGTGTGGCACATGTATGTATGCATGTATGTATTCATGTATTCACGTGTGTACGTATATACCTGCCTGCCTGTCTTCATTCCAAACGACCGCGCATGCACGAAATAATTGGCGTGTAACGGCTCCTCTGACGCACTTCAGGGTTGCATGTTTTGGTTGAAATCTATTTCAAGAACGTATGTCAGCCGGCCGCGCCGGCTGCGTAACCACCGGTTTTATTCGTCCTCGTCGAACTTTATCCCGCCCCACACGACTGCCGATCAGCTGAGAGCTTTGCTATTTATTCCCACCGCTCATAACTCAACGTACTCGGGCTGCCTCTGCCTTTGATTAACAACACAACCCAACATAACATAACCTAGAGAAACTAAAATACTTCGGATTCCCGAGGCTTCTGTATGATCGCAGTCGAGATTCGTCAGCGATTCGAAGTTCATTTTTGTTAAATATAGCTACATCTCTTTAAGAGATACTGTCCTTCGGCCAGAAATGACAGAAATAAGGCAGAAGCAGTCGTCTAATTGAGAAATTATCGTTGTTCAAACTTTTTACGGTACATAACCTAAAACGGGGCAAAACCGGGTACCAAAAAAAAGAAAAGAACGTTTTTTTGACAAAAATTTATCGGTACCCCATTTTTTCCCTGTTTATGGAGATCAGATAGAACTTAGAGATGTGAAGAGGCAGTTCGGATATCGAAAGATGAAAATGGCGTCCATTGGCGTGAAAATTTATTTTGAGTGATCGAAAGTTAGTTTCGAGTGTTTTGAGACGGTTTGGAACGAGTCTGGAGATAAAAAATCGAAGGGTTGACGTGTGTGGGATGTATTTACCCCGTGAGTTTTCAAGAATTTTTTGTTTCAAAATCCAAAACTCTAGCAACTCAAAACAAGTCCGAAAGTCGAAAGTCTGAAGTCTGAAGCGAAGGCCATCCCACTCACTCCGTCTTATAGGGAGTTCCATATTTTCTTAACCCCCGAAGGCACGGGGCAAAGTATCAAAGATATTTTCTCTCCGAGAAGAGAGAGCGGGAAAGAGGGAGAGACTTTGATTATAAGTTTTTGGGAGTATATACCGAGTAAGCAGGAAGTAGGCCAGGCTTGGCACGTTTTAGGTACACGCGAGTTTGAAAATTCTTTTTCGATTTTGGTATATAAGTACTATAGTTGAAAATATATTCAAATTTTACGATTTATGGAAACACATATATGGGAAGGGGATATCGGATGCTGTGAACTCTCCGGTAGGTGAGATTCACCGAGATAAAAATCTACGCCGTAAGGATCTTCGAAAATTCGCGGTGATTTGATTTTTCTTTCTTTTTTTTTGGAGTTTTTTGGAATTGTCGAAGTTATATGGTGCCACGAATTGAAGAGAAATTTTTTCACGATCGCCGCAGCGTTCGAGAATTTTTTGGAAAATTTAATTTTCCAATTTTCGTGACGTTTTCGATGTTTCCTTTTTTTTTTGCGATTCGTTCCCGACTCCCGATTTTCACAGTTTCTCAGATTCTTGTGTGAAAATTGTTCTTCCGTTCTCGCGCGACGCCAAAGAATTTTCGAAACATCCAAATTATTTGATTCTCGTTAAGTTTTCGCAATTTTTTTTCGGACTTTTTCACAATCGTTGGAAAATTCGAGTTCCCAATTTTTTTTCCTATCCACGAATTCGTCGTGGAAAATTCGTTCTCCCGTTTCTCGCTACGCCCGAGAATTTTTCGGGAAAATCTTAAGTTTCCGATCCTCGGTTAAGTTTTTCAATTTTCTTTTCTTTTTTCTCTTTTCCAACTTTTCCAACAATTTCCAAAAATTCAATCGATCCGATCGATTTCCTCGTCTTTCTCGATTTTGAAAACAATTTTCCATCGTCGTTCCAAAAATTTTCAAATTTTTTTTCGAAAGGAAATTTTTTTTTTCTTTCTTCTTTTTTTTGAATAAAAATTTTCAAACGTATAGTGTTTAATTGCCCCGCGCTTCCTTCCTTCCTTCCTCTTTTTCCCATCATACCTATGTGTTTTTAATTTCTAATTTCTCGGTTAAGTTTTTCAATTTTCTTTCCTTTTTTCTCTTTTCCGACTTTTCCAACAATTTCCAAAAATTCAATCGATCCCATCGATTTCCCCGTCCTTCTCGATTTTAAAAACAATTTTCCATCGTCGTTCCAAAAATTTTCAAATTTTCTTTCGAAAGAAAATTTTTTTTTCCTTTTTTTTTTTATAAAAATTTTCAAACGTATAGTGTTTAATTGCCCCGCGCTTCCTTCCTTCCTTCCTCTTTCTCCCATCATACCTATGTGTTTTTAATTTCTACATACACATGTATACGTGTATATATGTACACCTAAGCGTTGTTACTGTCCCTAACGAAAGCGTAGCGCTTTTTAACGCCGAGTAGCATTAGAGCAGCCGGGGGATTCCCACGCGCGTAAAAAATTCACGTCCCATTAACTCGGCCCACTGGTGGAACTGGCCAAAGCAGCCGCAGCACACCGACCACCACCCTGCCAAAGAATTTACATCTTATATCACGCACCGTTGCCTCCCTCCATTTTTACTTATTTATTTATTTGTTTTTGTTTCAAATTCCGACGTTTTTTTTTTCCTCTTTTTCACTTTCATCTTTTTTTTTTCGTTCTCTTTTTATTTCCGCTCGGGTCAGAGGGGAGCAATAATTTCCCTGCCTCAGCTGTCCCTCGAATTTCAAATTCCCACGCTTTTCATTTTCATTTTTATTCCAATTTTCCGATTCTTTGTTTATTCAATTTTCAAAACTTTCATCTCACCTTCCCTCAGATTTTGCTCTCAATTTATTTCCTACATCGGTCGTTCGTTCGATTTAACATTTCACTTCCACACACACACACACACATCACTTCTCTCTTTTTTCTTTTTTTTTCCACTACTTTCATTTCATTTTCCTGCAACGATCGACTGGCATTTTAATCAAAAAAATTCCCAAGCTTTTGTCTTTTATTATTCGATATTCTTGCACCAGATGGTTTTCAAATTTCAAACTGTCGAGTCTTTTTTATTTACATTTTCCACTCGAAATGATTTTTCTATATAAATTCTCTACGCTTTTCCATATTTTTGGTTTTCATTTTTCTACGCGGAATCATTCTCCGTTCAACATTTCCCGTGCTCTGCTTTGACGTTAATTTATTTTATTCCAACACCTGTTCGTCAAACTTGAAACTATCGACTTTTCCTTCCAGCCTTTTCATTTTCCCATAACAGGTGATTTTTCTTATGCAAATTTTCCCACGCTTTTCTCTACTTTCATTCGATTTTCTTCCAAAACACGATCTCAAATTCGATATTCTCGAGCTTTTCTCTGCTATCGATTCATTTTCTTCAGACAGCCGTTTTTCAAACTTCAAATTATCCGCTTTATCCAACTACTTTTTTCATTTTCATTCGATTTTCCACCACAAACTAATATTTAATTCAATATTCTCGAGCTTTTCTCTGATATTATTCAATTTTATTCCAACAGCTATTCGTCAAACTTGAAACTATCGACTTTTCCTTCCAGCCTTTTCATTTTCCCATAACAGGTGATGTTTCGTATGCAAATTTTCCCACGCTTTTCTCTACTTTCATTCGATTTTCTTCCAAAAAACGATTTCAAATTCGATATTCTCGAGCTTTTCTCTGCCATTTATTCATTTTCTTCAGACAGCCGTTTTTCAAACTTCAAATTATCCGCTTTATCCAACTACTTTTTTCATTTTCATTCGATTTTCCACCACAAACTAATATTTAATTCAATATTCTCGAGCTTTTCTCTGATATTATTCAATTTTATTCCAACAGCTATTCGTCAAACTTGAAACTATCGACTTTTCCTTCCAGCCTTTTCATTTTCCCATAACAGGTGATGTTTCTTATGCAAATTTTCCCACGCTTTTCTCTACTTTCATTCGATTTTCTTCCAAAAAACGATTTCAAATTCGATATTCTCGAGTTTTTCTCTGCTATTGATTCATTTTCTTCAGACAGCCGTTTTTAAAACTCCAAATCATCCGCTTTATCCAATTACTTTTTTCATTTTCGTTCGATTTTCCACCGCAAACTAAATATTTAATCTAATATTCTCGAGTTTTCTCTGCTATTAATTCATTTTCTGCGAATCACTGTTTTTCAAACTAAAAATGACCGACTTTTCCGTATACATTCATCATTTCTCTCACATCAGCGGAATTTTTTCAATACAAATTTCCCACGATTTTCTATTACTTCATCTCATTTTCCTCCGCTAACTGATGTTTAATTCAATACACCAGAGCTTTTCTCTGCTATTATTTCATTTCCTCTTCAACAGCCGTCTTTTTCAAACTTCAGTCACTCTCTTTCTCTCTCTCTCCCTATCTCTCTCACTCGAGTTTTTCATCCATTTCATCGTAATTTTCTCTGCTTTATTTGATTTTTCATTTGAAAACACCTCCGGAATTTTTTATCTTCTACTATTTGATCTCCAGCGAGTATCAGCTGTTATTCAAACTTCAAATTCCCACGTAGTTCTTTTTTGCTTTCCGTTTTTCTTTTTCTTTTTTTTTTTGTTTCTTCTTACATACGTACACTATACTAAATATCGGATGGTTTTTCAATCAAAATTTTCCCACGCTCGTTTTTATCTCTACTCAACCATTTTATTTCTGACTTGAGCTGCACCAGCGCGCTGGTGCTTTTATATACGTTGTTAATTTCGCCAGCTGTTTTTCGATGAACCAAATTTCCCGAAATTTTCATTTTCTTTCCCTCAATTTAATTTTATTTCACTAAATTATAGCTAGGATAGAGAATAATTTGGCGAAACAACGAACGGTTGTTCAAACTCTGGCCTCATAGTACCTAGAACCTAGGACCTAGAGAACAGTTGGGTAAAACGGGGTTGAATCTTAATTAGAAAATTCATTTTCAACCCACGATACGCGTAGTTCCTTTCCCATCTCTCTCCTGCTTTTCTCTTCTCTCCTCTTCTCTCCTTTACTCTACTCTACTCCAGGAATGTTCACTCCAGGAATTCCTGTTATATTATAACTGCTAGAAACGCGCAATAATCCTGCGGTCGCAACTCGTACACCCCCCATGCATATACATACGCGTACATACACATATGTACAGACATGTGTATATACCATATACTATTGTTTGTGTATATATATTCATTTCTGATGCTGACGCTCCGCATTTTCCTCGACTCTTTCATAGCTCCCTTGGCTGTGCTAGGTATACATAGATATAGGTACTGAAATGTCTGCATCCCCAAAACCTGACCTAAGTCAACCTAACCAAAACTAGGATTATTGGTTTTCTTTAATTTGTTTTTTTTTTTGATCTGATTTGATATCTGTCTGGCAATTCTTTTTCTTCAATTCGATTGGATTTGATTTGATTTCTGTCCTATAATTCCTTTTTTTTCATTTTATTTGATTTGATTTGATGTCTGTCTTGCAATTCTTTTTTTCCAATTTGATTTGATTTTATTCGATTTCTGTCTTATAACTCCTTTCTTTTCATTTGACTTGATTTGATTTGATATCTGTCTTGCAATTCTTTTTTTCCAATTTGATTGGATTTGATTTGATTTCTGTCCTATAATTCCTTTTTTTTTTTTTGATTTGATTTGATTTCACATCTGTCTTGCAATTCTTTTTTTTCAATTCGGTTGGATTTGATTCGATTTCTGTCTTACATCTCCTTTTTTTTCCCATTTGATTTGATTTGATTTGATATCTGTCTGGCAATTCTTTTTCTTCAATTCGATTGGATTTGATTTGATTTCTGTCCTATAATTCCTTTTTTTTTCATTTTATTTGATTTGATTTGATGTCTGTCTTGCAATTCTTTTTTTCCAATTTGATTTGATTTTATTCGATTTCTGTCTTATAACTCCTTTCTTTTCATTTGACTTGATTTGATTTGATATCTGTCTTGCAATTCTTTTTTTCCAATTTGATTGGATTTGATTTGATTTCTGTCCTATAATTCCTTTTTTTTTTTTTGATTTGATTTGATTTCATATCTGTCTTGCAATTCTTTTTTTTCAATTCGGTTGGATTTGATTCGATTTCTGTCTTACATCTCCTTTTTTTTCCCATTTGATTTGATTTGATTTGATATCTGTCTGGCAATTCTTTTTCTTCAATTCGATTGGATTTGATTTGATTTCTGTCCTATAATTCCTTTTTTCTCATTTGATTTGATTTGATTTGATGTCTGTCTTGCAATTCTTTTTTTCCAATTTGATTGGATTTGATTTGATTTCTGTCCTATAATTCCTTTTTTTTTTTTTGATTTGATTTGATTTCATATCTGTCTTGCAATTCTTTTTTTTTCAATTCGGTTGGATTTGATTCGATTTCTGTCCTATATCTCCTTTTTTTCCATTTGATTTGATTTGATTTGATATCTGTCTGGCAATTCTTTTTCTTCAATTCGATTGGATTTGATTTGATTTCTGTCCTATAATTCCTTTTTTCTCATTTGATTTGATTCGATTTCTGTCTTATAACTCCTTTTTTTCATTTGATTTGATTTGATTTGATATCTGTTTTGCAATTCTTTTTTTTTGCATTCGATTATTGTTTTACAATTCTTTTCTTTGAATATGATTTCATTTCATTTTATTTCTGACTTATGATACATTTTTTATTATTATTTGATTTGATTGGATTTCTGTCGTATAATTTCTTTTTTTTAATTTGATCAGATTTGAGTTTTGTTTTACAATTCTATTTTGTAGACTTGATCTTTTCTTTTTCTGTTTCTGCTGTTCCCCTTCGCTTTTCCCCCTCATCATCCCACCCACACTCTTTGACCTGGTATTATAAAAAACGAATCGCCAAAAGAAAAAATAAGACATCCGAATAAAAATTAAAAACCGATTTTGGTTCTCGTCTGTTTCTCTTTCTCTGTTTCTTTTTTGACTTCTGTTGACTTTAGCCAAAAAGTCAAAAATGAACGAGGGGGCCGAAGGGCCTCCCAGAGTCACGACAATCATCCTACGTACCTTGGAACGCAAATGCTTTCCACTTTCCTAAATGGACGGACGTATAGGGTACTAGGGCATGTTACATCCTGGATCTGGGTCGGGGGCTTAAGGGCTGCAGGTTTGGGGTCGGCTGGTACACCACAGCAAAATCTCAACGTTAGTATATACATGCATATATACACATATTCAAACACACACACACACGTGTATACATATACACATACACACGCGTATATACCTGACTATACTATACAGGGAAACGCACTAACGCACAAACGCTCGGTCCTTCAATTAATTCCAAACATGTGTTACACCGAGCTCTATACCACCTTTTCCTACCCCATTCACCCTCCACTCTTCTACCTCTTCTCTTACTCTGTACTTTTCCTTTACCTTTTGCTTTTTCCTTTCCCTTTCCCTTTCGTTTTCGTTTTCGTTTTCCTTTTCCTTTTTGTTTTCCTTTCGCTTTTCCTCTTTCTTTTTCTTTTCCTTTTCCTTTTCCTATTCCTTTTGGTTTTCCTTTTCCTTTTCCGTTTCGTTTTCCCTTTCCTTTTCCTTTTCATTTTTGTTTTTCTTTTCCTTTTGCTTTTCCCTTTCCCTTTCGTTTTCGTTTTCGTTTTCCTTTTTCTTTTCTTTTTTGTTTTTCTTTCGCTTTTCCTTTTCCTTTCGCTTTTCCTTTTCCTTTTTCCTTTCGTTTTTCCTTTTCCGTTTCCTTTTCCTTTTTGTTTTCCTTTCGCTTTTCCTTTTCCTATTTGTTTTCCTTTTCATTTTCCTATTCCTTTTTGTTTTCCTTTTCATTTTTGTTTTTCTTTTGCTTTTCCTTCTCCTTTTGCTTTTCCTTTTCCTTTTCCTTTTCCTTTTCCTTTTTCGTCTTATTCAGAGGGTATACAACGGGAAACTTTAGCAATAGTTGCTGACGGTAGCAGAGAGCACCGGGTACTTAGTTGTACAGCGTCGGAAGAAGTGAAGCTGTGAGCCTGATCCCAAACCGCAGTTTCAAGCTTTTACGGACAGCCGGTTAGCCGACGTGCGCAAACCCTTGGCCACAAACGCCCTTAAAATTAGTTAAATTAACGCTACAGGACGGTGTGCAGTAAGCGATATACGAACGTTTAATTAGAAGTGGTGAAAATTTGAGGAGGAACGAAACGAATGAAGAGAGAGAGAGAGAAAAAAAAAACGAAATTTGAATAGCTTTTCCTCTTTCGGTTTATTTATTTTTTTCTTTCTCTCTCTCGTTTCTTTCAAAGGCCATTTTTTTCGAAATCGACGAGACAGAGACTTTCTTTCTTAACGTTGAATCCTGTAAGTTCCAAAGTTCCAAAAATTTTCTCTCGACGCCTTGCGATTTTTTTTTAAATGTTTCCTTTTCCTTTTTTGAAATTTTTCCCGTTACTTTTCTTGCTTTTCTTTTCTTTATTCACGTTTAGTCACGAAACGTCGTTTCTTCGAAATCGAAGGAAAAAAAAGGTGTCTCTCGCAAAATCCTGTAAATTTAGAAACTTTCTCTTCTAAAAAAAAAAAAAAAAAAAAACAAAGAAACGAGGATAAATGAAATTCGGCTGAAAAAATGAGAAAGTCGAAGTGTACGGCGTGTGCGCAGGTTACTAAGAAGCTAAATACCGTTAAACCGCTTTACATCCTTAATCTCCATCGACTCGAGGCCTCGAGAGCTCGTTTAGCGGATCTCATTTCGCGTTAGCTAAATGATACTACCCCTTCCCCAATCGTCGTGTCGTTCGAATTGGGGGGGTTCGCGAAAAAAACTTTGACGACGTCGTCGATGGTACGAGATATACGTTTCGATTGAAATTTTTTTTTTTTGTCGTTTCTTCAATTTAATTTTTCCGTTTTTCTGTTTTTTTTTTCGTTTTTCTTTTCCTTTCATTTTATTTTTTTTTTCCTGCAATTTTCATTCTTCCCTCATCCACGGAAGACGTTTCTGTTTTTTTTTTTTTCATTTTATTTTTACTTTCAATCAAGGAACCTTTATACACGTATATATACATTAATTAATTAATTAATCAATTAAATCAAGGCACTTGACGTGTAGCTGAGAGCGAGGAAAATCATTTTCCTCTTACTTCGAAGGAGTCTCGGGGTTGTATTAGACATCCTGACGATTAATCAATCAACCATTTTACGTAACGAGGTCAGAGTCTTAGCTGTGTTTGTTTCTTGTTGCTCTGAAAGTCTGTGAAACTTTACAATTGGTGGACGTTTTTTTTTTTTAATTTTTTTTATTGTCAACAGTTTTAACTTCTTTTGTAGAAAAATACACGTAACGAGGTAACCTCGTAGTAGTGTCGTAACTATGTTGGAATTACCTCGTTATCTTACTCGGAGATAACGCCGGATCAGGAATTCGTTCGGGGAATTCAATCTACGAATAGAAATAGTTGCGCAAAGGTGTAATTTTTATCAAACCAATTGACCAAATTCGATCTCTTAGTCTATATTTTCATTCGAAAGGTGGGGCTTAGTCTGAGTCATACTTCAAAATGCGTTACCTAGTCCAAATAGTCACTTAGAATCATCTGATCGATCAGCTGGAAACAATTTGTCGATTGAAAAAGGTTTCGAGTTCGTGGCTTAGTCTGCGCAGTCCTTCAAAATGCTTGGCTTAGTCTGAATAGTCCTTTAAAAAGCGTCACCTAGTCCAAGCAGTTACCTAGAATCATTGGTCTAGGCTGATCAATCAGCTAAAGGCATTTATTCGGTTCAAAAATGGTTTCGAGTTCGTGACTTATTCTGCGCAGTCCTTCAAAATGCTTGGCTTAGTCTGAATAGTCCTTTAAAAAGCGTCACCTAGTCTAAGTAGTTACCTAGAATCATTAGTCTAGTCTGATCAATCAGCTGAAGGCATTTATTCGGTTCAAAAATGGTTTCGAATTCGTGACTTAGTCTGAATAGCAGTGTTGGGCGAATTTGTAATTAATTAATTACAAATTACAAATTACAATTGTAATTTGTAATTAAACCGAAATCCATTAACCATTACAATTGTAATTTGTAATTAAACCGAAATCCATTACCCATTACAATTGTAATTTGTAATTGAACCGAAATCCATTAACCATTACAATTGTAATTTGTAATTAAACCGAAATCCATTACCCATTACAATTGTAATTTGTAATTGAACCGAAATCCATTAACCATTACAATTGTAATTTGTAATTAAACCGAAATCCATTAACCATTACAATTGTAATTTGTAATTAAACCGAAATCCATTACCCATTACAATTGTAATTTGTAATTGAACCGAAATCCATTAACCATTACAATTGTAATTTGTAATTAAACCGAAATCCATTACCCATTACAATTGTAATTTGTAATTGAACCGAAATCCATTAACCATTACAATTGTAATTTGTAATTAAACCGAAATCCATTAACCATTACAATTGTAATTTGTAATTAAACCGAAATCCATTACCCATTACAATTGTAATTTGTAATTGAACCGAAATCCATTAACCATTACAATTGTAATTTGTAATTAAACCGAAATCCATTACCCATTACAATTGTAATTTGTAATTGAACCGAAATCTATTACCCATTACAATAGTAATTTGTAATTAAAGGTATGTAAAAATTTGTAATTAAAATTTGTAATAAATTAAAATTCATAGGTATGAATCTGTTCTTGATTTGAAAAACACCTAAATAAAAAGAGAGTTCAAGTATACCTAAAAATGCTCATCGGATCTTTCAAAATGACGATTATTAATTGTAATAGTTAATGAATTTCGGTTTAATTACAATTAAAAATTGTAATGGTTGCTGGATTTCGGTCTAATTACATTTTTAAATTGTAATGGCTGATGGATTTCAGTTTAATTACAGTTTAAAATTGTAATGGTTATTAAATTTCCTCTTAATTACAAATTACAATTGTAATGGTTAATGAATTCCGGTTTAATTACAAATTACTATTGTAATGGGTAATAGATTTCGGTTCAATTACAAATTACAATTGTAATGGGTAATGGATTTCGGTTCAATTACAAATTACAAATGTAATGGGTAATGGATTTCGGTTCAATTACAAATTACAAATGTAATGGGTAATGGATTTCGGTTCAATTACAAATTACAAATGTAATGGGTAGTGGATTTCGGTTCAATTACAAATTACAATTGTAATGGGTAATGGATTTCGGTTCAATTACAAATTACAATTGTAATGGGTAATGGATTTCGGTTCAATTACAAATTACAATTGTAATGGGTAATGGATTTCGGTTCAATTATAAATTACAATTGTAATGGGTAATGGATTTCGGTTCAATTATAAATTACAATTGTAATTAGTAATTGATTTTTTTTCAATTACAAATTACAGCTGTAATTTGTAATGGAAATGTAATTAATTACACCATGTAATTTGCTGCTGCCCAACACTGCTGAATAGTCTTTAAAAATGCATGGCTTAGTCTGAATAGTCCTTTAAAAAGCGTCACCCAGTCTAAGCAGTTACCTAGAATCATTAGTCTAGGCTGATCGATCAGCTGAAAGCAATTTTTCGATTTAAAAAGGTTTCGAGTTCGTGGCTTAGTCTGCGCAGTCCTTCAAAATGCTTGGCTTAGTCTGAATAGTCCTTTAAAAAGCGTCACCTAGTTTGAGTAGTCACCTAGAATCATTAGTCTAGTCTGATCAATTAGCTAGAAGCATTTATTCGGTTCAAAAATGGTTTCGAATTCGTGACTTAGTCTGAATAGTCTTTAAAAATGCATGGCTTAGTCTGAATAGTCCTTTAAAAAGCGTCACCCAGTCTAAGCAGTTACCTAGAATCATTAGTCTAGGCTGATCGATCAGCTGAAAGCAATTTTTCGATTTAAAAAGGTTTCGAGTTCGTGGCTTAGTCTGCGCAGTCCTTCAAAATGCTTGGCTTAGTCTGAATAGTCCTTTAAAAAGCGTCACCTAGTTTGAGTAGTCACCTAGAATCATTAGTCTAGTCTGATCAATTAGCTAGAAGCATTTATTCGGTTCAAAAATGGTTTCGAATTCGTGACTTAGTCTGAATAGTCTTTAAAAATGCATGGCTTAGTCTGAATAGTCCTTTAAAAAGCGTCACCTAGTCTAAGTAGTTACCTAGAATCATTAGTCTAGGCTGATCGATCAGCTGAAGGCATTTATTCGGTTCAAAAATGGTTTCGAATTCGTGACTTAGTCTGAATAGTCTTTAAAAATGCATGGCTTAGTCTGAATAGTCCTTTAAAAAGCGTCACCCAGTCTAAGCAGTTACCTAGAATCATTAGTCTAGGCTGATCGATCAGCTGAAAGCAATTTTTCGATTTAAAAAGGTTTCGAGTTCGTGGCTTAGTCTGCGCAGTCCTTCAAAATGCTTGGCTTAGTCTGAATAGTCCTTTAAAAAGCGTCACCTAGTTTGAGTAGTCACCTAGAATCATTAGTCTAGTCTGATCAATTAGCTAGAAGCATTTATTCGGTTCAAAAATGGTTTCGAATTCGTGACTTAGTCTGAATAGTCTTTAAAAATGCATGGCTTAGTCTGAATAGTCCTTTAAAAAGCGTCACCCAGTCTAAGCAGTTACCTAGAATCATTAGTCTAGGCTGATCGATCAGCTGAAAGCAATTTTTCGATTTAAAAAGGTTTCGAGTTCGTGGCTTAGTCTGCGCAGTCCTTCAAAATGCTTGGCTTAGTCTGAATAGTCCTTTAAAAAGCGTCACCTAGTTTGAGTAGTCACCTAGAATCATTAGTCTAGTCTGATCAATTAGCTAGAAGCATTTATTCGGTTCAAAAATGGTTTCGAATTCGTGACTTAGTCTGAATAGTCTTTAAAAATGCATGGCTTAGTCTGAATAGTCCTTTAAAAAGCGTCACCTAGTCTAAGCAGTTACCTAGAATCATTGGTCTAGGCTGATCGATCAGCTGAAAGCAATTTTTCGATTTAAAAAGGTTTCGAGTTCGCGACTTACAATTAATCTGAATAGTCTTTTAAAAAGCGTGGCTTAGTCTGAATAGTCTAGTAAAATTTATGGGCTACTATAGATAATAATCAACTGAAGACGGTCTTTCGGTTGAAAAATGTTCAAAATTCGTGGCTCAATCCGTCTTGGTCTTCCAAAAGGTTTGACTTAGTCTGAATAGTTGTCTCCGATTGGTCACCTAGTCTGAATGACGATCTAAAAGCTATGTTTAGGACTGAAATTATTCTAGAATGCTTGTTCTAGTCTAGACAGTCATTGAAAAGACGTGGCTTATTGTTAGTCCGGATGAGTTCAAGGCCGTTTTTCGGTTGAAAAAATACTAAAAATTGGTGGCTTAGTCTGAAAAGTCTTATTTCAGACGTGTCTGAGCCTGAATAGTTCTCTTGACATATCTATAGCAGGGTGTAAAAGCTCCCTCGTTCTTTTATAGCCATTCCGCCATACGTATGCCTATCCATTATATGCGTATAATAGCTATATACCGAGAATAAGACTACTAGGTTTCTCCTCACGTGGGAAACATTAATCTTTCCACCGTGTTTATCCGTCTTCTGTTTAATTTCCTAACCTGACGTCCCCATTTCCGGTATCCAACCTTACGCCAATGCGTCTTACATACAGGGTAGATTATACCTATAGCCATTCGCAATATACTTATACCGTGAAAGCGGAAAGGCGTTAAGGCATAAAGCCAGAAAATCACAGAACATCACGCACCCGGTAACACGCAACACGCAACGGAACGGAACGGCGACTAGACTATCCGCCCGTTTCCACCAATCCGGCAAATTTTTTTTGCCCCTCTGTCCCATTCATTTCAATTCCATTTCGTTTCCACAAAATATTGCTGATCATGGGTGAAATAAAGTAACAGCCGTGACTTCTGGTTTATCAAGTATTAACTACGTTTAACCAATGACAAGTAGAAACTGTGGAATACGTGCTTGATATTTGTGGAAGGTTATATCTGACCGCTGCGTGACGTATGTTATACATATACGTACGCGCGTTGGTTTATATCGGCTGTAAAGAGGGTCAATTGGAAAAATAATAAATTAGTTCTCGACGACGGTAGGCGCAATTTATCGCGGAATTATTCGCCACTCGATGTGTGGATTCTGCGGCAAAAAACGAGACGATTTTGTCCCGAAAGAAAAGTCGAAACTCTCATAGTTCTCGAATTATAGCCTGTTGAAGTCTGGCCAATTACGGCCGCCGACGAAACGACCGTTACGCAGAGCCGCGCTGTGGTTGGTTTGAGCTTCGAATGGCTCTAATTTGAAAACTATCAGACCTACGAGGTTTTTTCTGGGATAAAATCGGCGTGTTTTTTAACTGCGGAGGAGATTACATCAGGGTTTAATCGATTCAGTCGATGCCGATGCTCGAATGCATCTGAATGGACGAAAAATCGTTTTGTCGCTGTCTGTACATAGGAATAAAATACTATAGATAAATGTTCCGTTGACGGTGGGGTATTTGCGTTTATGGTACACTCCGTATGTCGCATTCAAGGCGGGTTTATGGCCGGCCAGTTTCACTGTTCAATTATAATAATTGTCACGAATGTCCTACAGTAATTAATCGATACGTCCAGAGACACTGACACAAGTTTACTTCAATTTCAACGTATCCACACGCATGCACGGTGATATCTGTATTTACATATCTATCTATACGTGTTATAGCTAGAAGCGTGAAACGCGAAACGAGCCCACGTGAGTTTTATACATAACACAATCCGGGCGTCGTCGCCGCAGTGATCATTATACATACATTGGCACGAGAGGCGATAAAATTCTTTTTTATCGAATCGAATTTTCCATCCGATTTAAAAAAAACACACTATACTTTTTTGCGTTTATTTCTAGTCTAGTCGATCAGTGAAAAAAAGATGGAATATCTGGTAAACAGCTCTAACTCGTTTTGCATATTCTGAAAGTCCCAAAATACAGTTTTTCGCTGATATCTCGGTAAACGTCGGTGATATCAAGCTGAAGGTGAACATCAAAAATGAAGTTCATTGAATTCTCTATCAAAAAGGTATGATACATTTTTCCTGTACCGTCATTGGTTCTGCTGTATTTTTACGCTGAATATTCCGACTCGATTTTCATACGATCCCGTAATTCCAGGTCAAAATACAGCGAAACCGGTGAAGATACAGGAAAAATGTATTCCACCTTTTTCATAGGTAATTTGATAATCTTCATTTTTGATATTCACCTTCTTCTCGATATCATCAACGCTTGCCGAGATATCAGCAAAAAAGCTTCACTCGATGAGCAGTGAGGATTCTCAGTATGTTAAAAAGCGAGCCATGATGCGTATCTTAACTTCTATTCGACGGAATTGGTTCCGAATTCGACTCCACTACATATTCCGAGGTCCTAAATTGGCAATCATCATTTTATTATCGCTACACCAATATCGCGGTAAAAATAATTGAAAATATATGGCCAAACCCGAAGTGGTTCGAAGTATAAGGTGAACTTCGTCCCTATAATAATAAAAAAACACTCGACTCGAGATCTGGTCGGTGAAAATTTTCGAATATAATAATAACGAAGGCTCGTCGAAGTTTGAGCAGCAAATTGCAATAACTTTTGAAGAGAGATTAAAAAGCGTACGGAAACGGAAGAATAGGGTCCCAGGACTTGGGGCTAGGGGATAATCTTGATTCTTAAGTACTGATTTTGACAGGGTAACAAGCAGCTTCACCCTGCCATGCCGTGCCACGCCACTCTTGCATTTATAACCGAATTTTAATTGGACTCCGAATTACGCGTAGTCGATCAGTGACGTAAATCCTTGGAGAGAGAAGGATCAGACGGTTCGAGAAAGATTTCGAGGACTCATTCAGCTCGAGAATTAATTTCGCATTAAATTAGTCGCCATCAATCAGTTCCTCGTCTTGGTTTTTACTTTCGATTTCGCTATCGTTTTCCAATTCAGAAAAATTGACGAAATCATTTAATTATCGTCTGACCAATTGGCTGTTCGATACAGAATGACGCAGTAAGTGTGCAGTATAACCGGTTGTTAATGCGCACGTATATAGGAATCGAAGAAAACCGCTAAGACGACCTCCTCCTGGAGCTGAAGCGAAGGCAGAGGCAGAAGCGGCTGGAATCTCATCCTCGGATTCCCTTTTTCGTTTATTATCAAAGAATGGTACGTTGATTAGCATTAACATCTCCACAGTTTAGAGTGCCGTTGTATAACAGTTCTGAATTAAAATAGACGTTCCGAACCCGTCGTGTATTTCGAGAAAAATTCAATTATCTTGGAGAATCTTATTTAGCTAGTTAATTAGTCGGAATTAGTAACTCGATTAGTTCTACCAATTATCCGGGAGAATAACGGGACGGAAAGAAATAGAGGGACCAAGGGAGAGATAACGATGTGTGTCCTGTGTTACGAAATAACGTGACAGTCTCGATTTGAACATACTAACCACCCTGAAATCTGAGTACAGTGCTCGGAATTAGGTTTTCACCGATATCTCGGTAAACGTTGATGATATCGAGTTGAAGGTAATTACCAAAATTGAAGTTCATTAAATTTCTTATCGAAAAGGTGAAATAAATTTTTCTGCATCTTCATTGGTTGAGCTGTATTTTGAGGCTGAATATGTAACTAATTTCCAGAACAGTCATCTTGGCAGAAAAATGCTCGGAAGTAGTTTTTTGCTGATATCTCGGTAACCGTTAATGAAATCAAGTTTAAGGTGAATATCGAAAATGCAGTTTATTGAATTTTCTATGAAAAATGTCAGATACATTTTTCCCGTATCTTCGTTGGTTTCGCTGAATATTTGTCCTAAACCTGAAATTTCAAGAGGGCCTGTAACAAATGTATACGATAATTAGTCATTAAATACAGCGAAACTAATGAAGATAGACCAAAAGTCGACTCTATCTTTTCCATAGAGAATTGAATAAACTTCATTTTCGATCTGCACCTTCAACTCGATATCATCAACGTTTGCCGAGATATCGGCGAAAAACTGATCTGAACTGTTCGAGCATGTTCGAAAGTGAGCCTCAACGAACGTCATCGCCTAGTTACAGCTTTTCGCGGGTCATCATTGCTATTGGACGAAATTGGTTCCTGTTTGACTCGGCTATAATATGTAGCGTAAAATTTACGAGCTATGCGGTTCGGGCTATGAATAAGGCGGAGGAGGAGAACGTTTCAGGTTTGCTATCAAAACATACGGACGTAATAATTCAAGGAACGTTCGTTCCCATAGCCGAGATAAGCTAAGAGTATATATACATAGGCGAGGGCGGGAAGCCGTTGCGACGCGTCGCGACGCGGACCTGTCCTCTCGGCGTCGCACAGTTTGTTTAGGAAGGACTTGGGCAAGAACAATCAACTGTAAATTGGTACCAACGAACGGCGTACAGTAATTAAGACTCGCTCTCCCGTTCCGTCGTTCCCTTTCTCTCTTTATTCCATTCCGCTTCAATTCCTCATTCGTTTTTCTGATTTGTTGTTTCACTTGGACCTTTTTTTTCAGTTTTTTTAGGTTAAAATTGAAGAAAGCAAGATCGAGACTCGGTATGCAGCCGGCGAACGAACAGCTATATCGACAGAATATCAAGAGGCCGATAGATTCGGAGCAAATTTGATTTTTAAGCACTTTTTTGACCGCTGATTCGAAATTTTAGGTTAGAATTGGAGAATTCAACATGGCGGATCCAATATGGCGGACTGTGATTCGAAAAATACTTCGATTTCAACGAAAATCGATTTCTGTCAGTTCTTGAGATCGCCGATCGCGAATCTGATCTCAAAATTGCGAAAAATTCAAAATGGCGGATATGAAAATTCGAAAATTCACATTTTCGCGAAAATGGATATCCAGAGGTATCAGAAGCTACGAGTTCGTGATTTGATCTCTAGTACAAATATCTGGCCACGAGTGTCGTTTCCATTATAGTATATACAGGGCTATTCAAGTCTAGCGGGCCATATTTCGAGGGCAGATTCCTTGTCAAATTCCAAGACTAAATTTCCTTTACCAAAAATTCGAGGAACCGATGGTTTCCGAGCTACGTTACGATCTCGGTTGCACCAATCGCGGAACTTATAGGTGGCGCTGACGCGGCGGGCCATGAGTGCGAGTTGCGCAGTGACCCGTCTAGGCGACCTATACGCTCCGCGATTGGTCGACTAAGATCTTCCGTAGCTCGAAAACTATCGGTCCCTCGAATTTTCGGTAAAGGAAATTTAGTCTTAGAATATCGCGGGGAATCTACCCTCGAAATATGGCCCGCCCAACCTGAACCACTCTGTATAAATTTATACATGTAAGATAAGTATTCTTTGAACTAACGTTTTTGCTGGAAGATAGGTATATTATTACAGGTATAACGAGAGATAAGGAATGGAATTTATTGCGTTTTTAACGAAGCAACGGCGACGTGCGTATAACGCGTTATTAATTTAGTATACCAACCTAACCTCGCTTTACTTTACTTTACTTTAGTTTACTTTACTTTACTTTACGTCACTTTACCTTCTCTACCTATAGATACCTGCTATTTGAACCTCAGAGCCTAAGGACCTGAACAAATATTTTATTATAAGATAAGCCTGTCTTCTGCGTTCTGCAGTACCGAATATCTGACAAACGACCGAACGGATGAATGAAGAAACTAAACCTATTTATACGAGAAACTTATCTCAAATTTTCACGACCAAATTGAAAATATAAATAATTAGATCGAATTGAATTTGGAAAAAAAAAACAAGAAAAGAAACTGTCCCCACAAAATGATCAAAAATCATTTTTCTCAGTTTTTATTTATCAATTTTCATCTTCTGTTTTTTTTTCCTTCTAATTTTTCTTTTTATTCATTAAACTTTATTATTTAATCTTATTAAATGTATAAAACGCGGCAAAAATAGATGAAAATTGTAGAAAAAAAAAAAAAAATTCTTTTTTCTAAAAAAGAATGAAATTAATGAAAAATAAAAAATCATTACACGAGAGTTGCCAGTGTATCGTTCTGGCGTTGATAAAATTCTGAACGAGTAATATACGAATAAATATAATATAATATATATATATATATAAAAACGAGTTCCCGGCATCGGCATCGGCATCGCATCTCGTCGCGTCGCGTCGCGTCGCGTCGCGTCGAGTTCGGTACACGATTTTGGATTATTGAATAAATTGGAATTGTGATTGGAATCGAAATGAGAAACGGTATAGATATAGTATACCTACACATCTAGTTAGTCACTGGATAGGGAGGTAGGTAGGTATACCGGCGCCTGTTTTTTTTCTCCATTTTTTCTCTCTTTTTTTCGCTTTTTTCTTCTTTTTTTTTTTTGTTATTCCAACTCGCTCGATCGCAATATTTCGCACAGGTTGACGTGTTTTTTTTTCTCTCTTTCTTCTTTTTTTTTTTCTTTCTCTTTCCGTCTTTCCGTCTTTTCGTCCCCCACCGCTTGTCCGATTCCACTTCGATTCTTCTCATCCATTTCATTCTATACATACATTCATTCTATATATTTTCAATTTTAAGAATTTTACCTATTTTCTCATAATTCTATTGTAAATTACTATATTGAGCAAATTTTTGTTATACATTTAAGGCACTTCTTTTTGAAAATAATGATTATTAATAGCCTACAAATGCAAAGAAATTGCTGCTGTTTATACAATCAACCAAAAACTTCAAAACTTACTTATCGACGTAAAACAGACAAAAGCAAACTTTATAAGCCAAAGGTGAAAATTTGGGTTCTTTTCGATGCATAGAATCAGAATTTATGCATGAAAACAGAAACCCAAGAAAAAAATATTTTTCCGTTGATCTGTGTTATTATTGCACATCTTCCCGCGTCCTACAACAAATTTTTTTCCCCGCGACTCGAATTCCCGTTGTCGTCATTTTTTTTTTTTTCTTTTTCTGCTTCCTCTTCCTCCTCCCCATCCTCTCGCCACGTTTCATCCTTTCGCCGAAGCAATTCGTACCATATGTACATGTATTGTATAATATATAATTTTATACACGAGACTCATGTATGATAAACCTTCTCCTCCTGCCCGTACGATATATACCATCCATATACTGCAGAATATCACCGCGTGAGGTCAAAGTTCAATCGTTTGGCTTTCCTACTCCTCCTCCTCCTCCTCATCGTTCTTCTTCCACCTCATCCTGATCCTCGTCCTCATCCTCCCGATCTTCCTGCCTCTGTTACTGCCGCCTGTCGGTAGGTGTGTGTACGATCAAGCTCATAATCGTCAATAATTCGGAAAATGTATCTTTGCACGATATAAAGGTACTCGCGAAATGTGATATGTGATTTTTTTTTTCTCGAATCTCGGATCCGCACTGCCTCTATACGTCGGGGAGAAAGTTAGCTTTTTTTTGGGTTTTTTTTTCTTTCTTTCTTTCCTTTTTTTTTTGTCTTTTTTGTTTTTTTTGTTTTTTTTTTCCCCGTCACAACCGATATCGCGACGATTCTGGCAAGACGCGATTCTAAATTATTATTTATTTTATTTTTCGTTTATTTTTTCTCTCTTTCTTTCTTTACCCCGACACATAGTATATTATATCTCTGTATATTAGGGTGGTCCTTATTTTGGGGTCGGACGAATTTTGGTCGAAACGCCCCCCAAAGCGGTTCCAAATAATGAGAAAAGAAATAATTTAAATTTTCAATTTTTTATTTCAATGGGATTTTTGTTTTTTTTTTTCACCAAATTCATTGCTGAGGGATAGAAATTCACGGGAAAAATGACATTTGGCGTTATGAATTGCGAATCAGTCATGTGAAAATATGAACAAGTAGTAATTGAAATTTTTTTTCGTTATTGATTTTCATGTTCCACAGAAACAATCGATCAAAAATCGTAAGGAAAACAATATTTACTACATTAGTTTCAAATCATTTGTACATGAACAATCCGAGTTTCTGCTTCATTCTTTTCAGAGGTGTTTTCATTGGTGTTTCTAGAGTTTTTTTTTTCTCCGAAGCGTGGCTAACTTCACTCCGAGCAACTTCGCTCACTCACTTCGAAAAATTGAAAATTTAACTCTTTTTTTTTTCATTATTTGGAACCGTTTTGGGGGGCGTTTCGATTAAAATTCGTCCGACCCCCAAATAAGGACCACTCTATTGATCTTGAGAGCAACGATTTTAGAGAAAGATATTTGGATCAAAAGTTTCATGGTTCGGAGGGGGCGAAACACTGTGCTATCGTACTTTTCATTCGGTGGAGGTTTAAAAGGTCATTCGGAGGTCAACATTGTTTTTTTCAACGGTAACGTATACTCTTTTTCACAGATTTGCATTTCGCGCAAAAATAAATACAAAATATTCATCCCAAGTTGTTTTTTCTACGATATCAATCTTTCAAGATAATTTCGAATTAATAAAATAGCTAGCAGGAAGATATGGCGACCTCGCAGGCCAATGTTTTGGTCCGCCTATGTTTTTGTTTTCATTCCATGCGGGTCACTCTACTCTTATGGAGTATCTCGATTTTCGGGACAATCTCTGAAGGGTGATTTTTTTGTTCTTCAAATAACTCCCTCATTTTCAACTTTAGAGCGACAATGATAGAAGCACTCGGGTTACAGCAAAGTTTCTTTACGGAAAAGTTGCAGGTTGCAAAAATAATTGAATTAATATAATAACAATAATCAAATTTCATTTCCTGAAACTTTGATTATAGTAAAGATGCAGGAAATCATAAAATTTCCTACAACTGATTGTTCCCTACTATATTTTTACGATAAAGTTGATAAAAAACGAGTTGGCGTCTAACTCCGTAAATATCGATCCTAGGGTAAAAATGATAAGGACCAAACTTGTGGGAAATTCTATTTCCCACGTCTTGTGTTTCTACCATTTTCGCTCTAAAGTTGAAAATAAGCGAGTTATTTGAAAAACAAAAAAATCACCCTTCAGAAATTGTCTCGAAAACCGAGATTTACACTCCATAAGAGTAGATTGACCCTCATGGAATGAAAACAAAGACATAGGCGGATCACTAAATTGGCCTGCGAGGTCGCCATGTCTTCCTGCTACCTATTTTATTAATTTGAAATTATCTTGAAAAATTGATATCGTAGAAAAAACAACTTGGGATAAAAGTTTTGTATTTTTTTGCGCGAAATGCAAATCTGTGAAAAATAGTAAACGTTCCCATTAAAAAAAACAATGCTGACCTCCGAATGACCTTCTAAACCTCCACCGAATGAAAACTACGATAGCACAGTGTTTCGCCCCCTCCGAACCGAGAAACTTTTATTCCAAATATCTTTCTCTGAAATACGTTGCTCTCGAGATATTCTGCTGTGCCAACTTGAATGGACCACCATGTATATAAATATATATAAATATACTTTTTAAACAGCCGGCCTGTCAACTTACTGTGTGTATATTATGTATACCTATTCGTGCGCAGGGAATTTGATAAATCGTTCCTGTTCCATATATTATTTATAATGGCTATAGTATAAAATATATATACATACATATACTATAGTATAATATATATATACGTATATATTATCTCCGAAAAAGCAAAAGAGGTTTGTTTCGGACCTTGACAATACACACGCGCGCACATATGCATATGTAATTACTTTCATAGTCGTCGTCGTCACAGGCTGGGTATATCCAATGCCGACAGCCTGTCCTGCCTTCGCCGACAGTAAAACTGGAGGAGGGAAGCCTCGTGTATATATACGTATATATATATACCTATATACATATACAGGTCTAGGAGCAGAGCTGTTAGATCTAGCGTAACCTGTGGCGCGGCGTAAAAGATAACAAACGACATAATAGCATTAATACGATTTTTTTTTTTTTACATTTTTCAAACATTTTTTATTTTATTTTTGTTTTTGATAAATAATGTTTCCGGGACTGAACGGCGACACGCCGTTTAAAAATTCTTCGACCGCACATGCATACATCGGCACCGAATATACCGCGAACGTTAATTGCTAATTTGCTGGCCTTATGTTTGCCGTAGTAGAAAATGAAATGTCTCGAAATAATTTGTACGGTTTTGAACGAACTACGATATCCATTGATCGGATATACATACATATATTCTTCCCCCAATCCGTAACCGAGATATCGAGGCGAAATTCGTTTTTTCTAATGTAACCCCCCCCCCCCCCCCCCCCCCCCCTTACTCGACAGTTTTGAAGCCCGTTTTCATACGAATTCAACCATATTTGTATACATACTAGGGTGCTCCAAAAAAAAGTTTTCTGCCTATCATCTCAAAAGTTTCTAGTAGGTATAAAAAAAATTCTCTCGCAAGGACAGCTCGATATTTTGATTCTACGTGACGCTCAACGGTTTTCCGTTTTCCCATATAAATAACACGTAAGAAATCATTTTTTTTTGTATTTCTCAAATAAAACTGCTAAAAAATTTTTTTTCACAAATTTGATGCACATGTTCTTGTAGGAAATTAAATTGTCTACAAAAAAGCTCTGATATGATTTCCTCGTAAACCTAACGGGTAAAATGTTATCAGACTTTGAATACTCGCAACTAAGTGGATATAGGTTGAATTTTTTTTCATTTCCAAAAAGAAATTTGACTGCAATATGAGCTAGTATTGAGACTTATATGTCTCTTTTTAACCACTGAGTAATTATTCGCGGTGTAAAAACAATATAAATCATACAGTAACATCCGGTGAAAGACAAAATGCGTTCTAAAATCGTATACGGTTAGATTTAACTTGGTTGCGGGTATTCAAAGTCTAATAACGTTGTACCCGTTAGGTTTACGAGAAAATCATATTAGAGCTTTTTTGTAGACAATTTAATTTCCCACAAGAACATGTCCATCAAAATTGTAAAAAAAATTTTTTAGCAGTTTTATTTGAGAAATACAAAAAAAAAATTTTCGCGGAAATCCCTTGAGCGTCACGTAGAATCAAAATATCGAGCTGTCCTTGTGGGAGAATTTTTTTTATACCTACTAGAAACTTTTGAGATGATAGCACTTGAAAAAAAAACAGAAAATGTTTTTTTTTGAGCGCCCCAATACATACACTAGGGTGATTAAAAAAAAAACGATTTTTTTTTCCTCCAAACAGGTTCAAAAGTTTCATTCAGGCATAAGAATACGCCTGTTAAAATTTGAGCTCTTAATATTAATATTAAGAGGTGGCGCATCGCGGATTTCTATTTCCCATTTAAATAACACGGGAAAATTTGTTTCTGCTCCTTCTGATTTTTATAATTAGCTAACGATACGTCATATAGAAAATCTACAAACATATTTTTGTAGGGAATTGAATGATCTACAAAAAAGGTTTCCTACACTTTTTCGATAAACTTAGCCATTCAAATGATATTCGATTTCAAAGAACCACCTTTCTGACAAAAAATGAGTTTCTAAAATGAGTTTATCAAAAAAGTGCAAGAGACCTTTTTTGTAGAGCATTCAATTCCCTACAAAAATATGTTTGTAGATTTTTCGTATGACGCATCGTTAGCTAGTTATAAAAATCAGAAGAAGCAGAAACAAATGTTCTCATGTTATTTAAATGGGAAATAAAAATTCGCGGTGCGCCACCTCTTAATATTAATATTAAGGGCTCAAATTTTAACAGGCGTATCTTTATAACTAAATGAAACTTTTGGACCTGTTTGGAACAAAAAAAAAAAAATTTTTTTTTTTTGAATCACCCTAATATACACATACATGCATACATATAGTATATAATAATAATAATTTTAGGAAGAGTCGATGATAGCGACGACGAAGAGGACTTGTGCTTGTGCAGAGCAAGCGAAATCCGATAGCCAATATGGTATTAAGTAACTGGCGACAGTCGTTGCTGCTGTTTGCTACGTTTGGATTTCTATGGTTATATAGGTATACGTGTATAACTGCGTAGTGGTTGGTATGCAATGAGGCTGCTGCAGTCAGGGCGTACGTGACTTTGAAAGAATTTTAGTATTATACATAATAACATTATACGTTATATTATAGGAGGCTAGTAATAGTGGAGAGAACGAGAGTGAGAGAATGAGAGAGAATGAGAGCGAGAGAGAGAGAGAGGAGGGGTTCATTGTCTGTTAAGTGCAACCTGAGGATAATTTAAATTCTGTGGCTGTAGATATAAAACGATGTACTTACAGAACGTGCGGCGAGTGAGTTCACCTCGAGAACTTGTTCATTAGGTAAATTAAAATTAAGGAAGAAAGAAAATGACGCGGTGGGATCTTTGACTATGGTCGTCTAAAGGACGTCTGAAAACCGATCGAAAGACGTACCTTGCGTATGAAATTGATAACAATTCGTCTTCAAGAAGACGCCTTGTAAAAAGTGTCGAATTTTCGTCCAGAAGACGTCTTAGATAGAAAGAATTGTTAGAAGACGGCTAAAAGACGCATTGGGCGTCTGAAAGAAGACGTCTTATGCAGGAGAAATTTATTCAAAAATCGTCTCGTACATAAAAGTCGTGAAAAGTTGCCTAAAAGAAGACGTTCCATGCCACAAAATTGTAGAGAATCGTCTCAGAGACGTCTCATGGAAGAAAATGGTAAAAGGTCGTCTAGAAGAAGACGTTTTATGCAGAAGAAATTCATTCAAAAGTCGTTTCGTACATAAAAGTCGTGAAAAGTTGCCTAAAAGAAGACGTTCCATGTCACAAGATTGTGGCGAGTCGTCTAAGAGACGTCTCATGCAAGAAAATGGTAAAAAGTCGTCTAGAAGACGACGTCTTATGCAGAAGAATTTCGTTCAAAAATCGTTTCGTACATAAAAGTCGTGAAAAGTCGTCCAAAAGTCGTTTTGTACATAAAAATCGTGAAAAGTCGTCTAAAAGACGTCTCATACAATAAAATTGTCTGAAGTAGTCTGAGAGACATGGAACAAGAAACGTTTTACTTAAGACGATGTCGAATAATAGTTTCTTGAAGCTTGTGTTCGAAAGACGGTCGAAGATGAGTCTGATCGCTGATTGAACGAGAGCCTAAAAAAGAAGAGTGGTCTGCTCGTAACCGTCTGGCGGGCGTCTTGCGAACTAAAAGTTTGAACCGCTCGTTCGAACAAGGAGAAAACAAATAAGGTCACAAAAGTGTTGGTGGAAGGCGCGTCGACGATTTGCGAGAAAAATTCATAGGACAAAAAATCTGCGTCTCAATCCGACCCATAATTTTTGTTTGAACCATTTTTCTATAGGATCGAAAACTTTCCGAGAAAAGAGGTTTTTCGAAACTTTTGTGAAACTTGGCTACCGAACAATAAGTTCGCTGGCTGGCCAACTTACGGGATGTCTAACTTCCGAGGGTTGATATTATACCAAAATATATATAGATATATAATACACACGCGTACAATCTGTACAGCCGGTAAATAGATTGGAGAAGGAAAAAGACGAGAAAAAAAAAAGGAAAACGTATTAAACTAGATAATTGAAAAAAAAGGAAGAGAAATTATAAAATTAAAAACTTACCAACTACGAAGACGTGCAAGAGCAGCACAACTGCCGCAATCATCCTTAACTCTTTCATAATGCTGTCGTCGATCAGAACCGCTCAATATTTATTTCTTGAATTATTTATTTAATAATTGATTTATTTTTTGTATTATTTTTTTCTCTTTTGTTGTCGATATCCAAATTTTTTATAAAGGCACACAAACATCCCACTTCGTACCTGCACTTATATAGATACACCTTCCAGACTCTTATATCTATATCGTATACCGCGCACCTGATTCTGTAGGCCACATAATAATTAATTATTATTAATATTAATAATTTTATCGATAACGAAACCGAAGATATTATATACATATAATCGTCATCCATCCACGGCGCAAGTGGTTGTCTTTTCTCTTAGTTTTCATTTTCTCTTCGTATACGAATGACATTCTTATTTTTCATTAATTGATTAATTAATTAATTAATTTATTGATCAATTTTTCAGGACGAATACTCGCTTGGGTTGGTATTTTTTGGTAAAGTAATAGGTATAATTGTATTCCGAATTTTTTCGATTAGTTATGTATATGATATATACAATTGATACCATCGGAAATTTGCAATAGGAAAATAAACAAAAAAAAACGAAAAAAAAATTCAATCAATTAAATGAAAAAAAAATTCAACTGACGCATTTTCTGTGTGATATTAGTACTATATATAGAGTATATTTAATTATTATTTTCATACACATATACTATAATTATAATAATATTCGTTAATTAATTAACGCGATGCATAATCCATATAATATGTAATTTATCTTATCTCCCATATGAAATTGTGTACATTACAGCCTTCCAATCTATATTAATAATTATTGACGATAGATTGTTAATTAATTTTTTTTCATCACTCTCTCTCTCTCTCTCTTTTTCTCTCGGATTTATTCACTATCCATATTTCGGAGAGCTCCATGTATATGTATGTGATTTTTGTTTATCGTTTTTTTTTCCGTTACCTACCTCAGTTTTGCGTTTAAAAAAATTTTTTTTTTTTCTTCGGAAAATATACATAACTAATGAATAATGGGAATAATTGTAATGCAATTAATTACAACGACGATAAAAAGTATATACGAAGCGAGTTAAATAAATAGACAAAAAAATTAAAAAAGAAAATTAAAAAAAAAAGATCAAAATAAAAAACGATAAAACTGAAATTCAATTAATTAAATTGCGATTATAAAATGCTGAGCGCGACGGCAACAGTAGCAGCAGCGATAGAAGAAAAAAGAGATGAAGAAAGGAAGGAGAAGAATGATACAGTAGAACCTCGATTATATCCGTGATCGCACATTAACCGGATTATCCGGGATCATCCAAAGTCGTTTTTTTTCCGAGGATCTCTCATTTCCTAATTTTCGAACAATTACCAGTGACTTCGGTATGAGCGGACCATATTTCGGGGGTAGATTCCCCGCGATAATCCAAGACTGAGTCTTCTTTACCGAAAATTCGGGGGACCGATAGTTTCCGAGCTACGAGGGATCTTAGTTGACCAATCGCGGAGTGTGTGGGATCGCCTGGACGGGGCACTGCGCAACTCGCACTCATGGCCGGCCGTGTCAGCGCCACCTACGAGTTCCGCGATTGGTGCAACTGAGATCTTAACGTAACTCGGAAACTATCGGTCCCTCGAATTTTTGGTAAAGGAAATTTAGTCTCAGAATTTCACAAGGAATCTGCCCTCGATATATGGTAAGCTCAAACCGAATCGCCTCGAAAATATCGACGATCTTTTCCTGTTTAGTAGCTTTTATCATAAAAATCTACGAGAAAAATCATTCTGGCATCATTTCTCTATGACCCCTTATTGTTTCCGTGGACTTGTACTATGTATTCGACGATATCCGTTCGTCCCCACCACCCCGGAGTACCGGCTAACCTCCATAACCGGGGTTCTACCGTATTATACGTATAAGACAGTATAAGAATAAGAATAAGTAGTGAGTTAAGGCCAAGGTCTTCGGAACGAGTATCTGACTCACAGCCCGGTTGGTCGGTTGGTTGGTTAGTTCTATCTTAAGAACTGTCAAAGACAGTTTTATACCGTCTCTAAAAAGTTATGCTGTTGGCGCTTTTGCTCTTGCTACGGTAAGGCAACGGCATTCGATTCATGCTGCCCCTGGTGTTGCTATATTTGTGAAACGTGCACCGGCAGAAGCAGGAACCGAGGAGAAAAGTAAAGAAGGATAAAGATGGCGGAACTTATGTACACCTATGCATATGCATACATAAATATACACTATACTATGTACTTTGATTACGTTATGTAAACCGTAATAAATTGTTTCTTTTTTATTTTTTATGTTTTGTGCTTTTCCTATTTTCTTTTTTTTTTCATTGAGGTTTTATGTTTTCTGGTTTCTCTTCGTTCATTCGTTCCGTTCGTTTAATGGAACCATCGAGTTATTTAGTCATTTTTGAAACTCCGTGATGGCGGAAAAATTAAAAAAATGAATAAATAAATGAAAACCCATTTAATTATGAAAAGAAATTAAATTCTTTTTTTCTCACTAAATTCCTGTCATTCGAATTCGAATTTTGACTTTTTCGGATAAAAATATATACATATATACATATCCATTATATGACACAAGTCGTTAAATAATTCGCTGACATTTTGCTCTCCAGAAAGTTTTTACAGCTTGTTGCAATTTTTTTCTTTTTTTTTTTTCTGAAATGACCTCATATTTATAATGAGAAAGAATATATATAATACGTTGTGGCTGATTATTATCATACCCGAATTATAAAAAAGACTATACTGTAGTATATATACGAGTATATAGTACATTTGTCGCGTGAACTCTTCGTATTATCTCTGTCTCTCTCCTTTCTTTCCTTTTCTATCTTTTTACTCCTCCTATACTCTTTTTTTCTTCCTTTTCTTCTGCTTCTTCTTTCTTTCTCCGTTTTAGGTTCGAGGCTTAAAGTTGCACGGTATATACATATGTATGTATATGCATGTAAACGTATATACACACATATATATACATATGTACGTCAGGCGGCGTCTAGCACTGTTTACGCATTCGAAGTAATACGGGAGGTGATGTCACCTCGGAGGGACGTACGTTTTATACATACGTATATACATGCATATAGATACGTGCCTGTATATACATACGTTCGTTATACACCGAAATTATTCGATTTATATAAAATTTCATATGATTTTATACATATGTGACACATAGGTAGGTACATAGGTTTTTTTCTTTTAGTTTTTTCCCAAAAATCTAGGTCCCGTCATTCGTGCAGAACATATGTTGCTGCGGAGATCGAATAGACCGTAGGAAGTCCGAGAGACGCGTTGAAGTCTGAAAAAAAAACGTTTGAACGACGTCTTGGAACTCAAATTGCGTCCGGAAATTTGAAAAAGTCGTTCGAACGACGTGTAACGGTTCGGAGAGCGTCCGGAAGTCCGAAGGACATCGGTAAGACCGAAAAAAATTTTGTCGAGACAATAAATACCGTTTCGAAGCTCAGAGTACGTCTAGAAGTCCGAAAAATGTCTGAAGGTCGTCTAAATGTTCGAAGAACATTCACGAGTTCGAAAGACGTTGATGACGCCCAAAGAATTTGAAGAAAATCGTCTCTGAGTTCGAAAAAGTTCCAGAAGAAGTCCGAAAGACGTCAAGAAGTCTCGGAGACGCCCAAAAGTTCGAAAACAAAAGGTTCAAGATTCGTCTGAACTCAGTTTCTGAAAAATTCGAAAACAAAAATCATCTCGAACAACGTCTCTGGTGCTCAAGTTGTCCAGAAGAAGTCCAAAAGACGCCAAAAAGTCCGAAAAACGTCCATAGATCGTCTAAAGGTTCGAAAGACGTCCAGAAGTCCGAAATAAATCGATCGGTCCGAAGAATCGGAAGTAAATCGTTAAAAAATTTCCAGAAGAAGTGCGAGAGACATTTAAGACGTCTGAAAAGTAGCTCGAGTCATTAAAGTCACGTTTTTTCAGTCTCCGAAAGACGTCCTCGGCATATAGAAACAAACAGAGAGAAAGAAGGAATAGAAAGACGTATTATAAAACGGAAAAATGTCCCAGATGAAATAAAATTGTGTCTAAAAGACCGAAAAGAAAAAAGAAAAAAAAACAAAAAACAGAAAACAAGACGTCTTATCTCGTATCATGGAACTCTTCGACGCATATGCAGAGAAAAGAACTGGAATACAGAACGTAATTTTATGTATTCGACGAGACGTGCTACTGGTATTGTTCTAACCTGGTCGTATAATAATTAGTTTAATTCAGTGTCGTCTTACGTTTTTGTTTTCGATTAGAAATCGATATGTCCTAGAGTCTAGACTGCGTATTAAAATGTTAATTAATTAGATGAAATGAAACGGAATGAGATTAAAATTGGGATCGAGATTGAAACGAATTGAATTGAAACGAAATGAGATTGAAGCTTGAATAATTTAAATACAATATCAAAATTTCAATTAATGAATTTTTTATCGTTATTGAGAAAAGAATATTAATAACAACGATGATGTGAGATATCTGAGAGAGAATAAGAAGTCCTTGAGACTCGGCTCAAAGCGTAACTTTTCCTTTTGGTATACGAGACTCCGCGAAACAATAATAGACATCGAATTTCTGTAACAATAACGCGCTATATGCACTCGGTCGTGTTTTTACTTACGTGATTTTACATCTACCTCGAAGGTGAGTTATTACTCGAGCGTTGAAAATTAGGAAGAAGAAGAAGAGAGGTTAGGTACGAGGATTACATAACGAGTGTGTAAAAAAATATATCTATATACCTAAGCCACCACGTTCTATGATATATAACATATTTGAGTATAGATAACCGTACGTATACATGTATTACAGCTATAAGACTGTATATAGTATGTATATTACCCCGAATCGTGAAGTAATCGAAACCTTTTTAGGCAACGACTTGTTTGGAAAAAAAAGATAAAGAAAAATAAAAGAGAGAGAGAAAAACGAAAAATAAAGTAACTACTTCCATTCCGAGAGCTGTTGATGATGTTTATCGGTGTATCACACCTACCTACCTCCACCTATACCTACCATCGTAAGACTATCGCTTATTTTATCAGATAAGGTGATCGGGAAAGCTAAGTAAAGAATTGAAGGCGTTAGGCCGTTGCCGATGCTGATGCTGCTGGCGCCAGGTAGTAAAACGATCTTGAACGATTGGGGAACCCGTCATAACGGTTTTATTCATTTAGAGATCGGAAATTCTTTGTTTTTTTTTGTTTCGTTGTTTCGAAACTCCGGGAGGATAGACGATTTCATTTTCGAATTTATGTCGAATTTATTTATTCGAAGAGAAGAGAAGAGGAGGAGAGGAAGAAAGAACAACTATTCGATTCGAAGTTCGATACAAAATTTGAATAATTTAAAAAAAAAAATTTTTAAAAGAAGAAAATGTCGATTGCTTCTACCGTCCGGATTTTTACGAGGCGTTCGAAAATGTGTTTTTTTTTCCTTCTTCTCTGCAACCGACTTCGGAATTCGAATTCGTCGTTGTGATAAAGTGAGGATTTTTGTACTCATAGAGAAACGGGAATACGACTTGGTAGAAAAGAGGAAAGAACGTTGAAAGAGATGAAGGAAGATATCGGCTTATATTAAATCGTAGTCCAAAGAATTTCAAATAATCTCCCATTCGGTTTTTCTTTTCTGCAACAACAGCAGCAGCAGCATTTCAAACGGTATTCTTGTATTTTATTTTTTTTAGTAAAAGAACGTGAGAATTCGCGTCTTTTTATTTATCTAAAATAAGTAAACACAGGCTTTTTATGTTATAGTATATATGTATATAGTAAACGGGAGCGCGATCAAGATGTATATAGGTCAAGAGTCAGAAGTCATCTGATTGAATCTGAAAATGGAGTTTTTCTCTTTCTGGTAATATGAAAGTGGCCGAAGAGCGTACCTACGTCTGGAATTCATGAAAACGATAACCGATCGAGATCCGAGTGTGAAAACGAATCGATTGTAACCGCAGCGTAGCTCGTTCGACTAGACGCGTATGTAAGTACCTAGTAATAGTATATCGTTTAACGATAAGTAGCCTACTAATAATCGTCGTTAATCGTAATTAAGTGATACGATATATTCTCACGGAACATGGTGATTGAAGTTGTCTTCTTGCAGAAGACGTCTTATACGTATATTTATATTGAACGAGTCTCTAAATTCCCCGACGCAGTTTCAAGGTTAGAAATTCGTCCGAATTACGTGTTTCGACGATCGACTACCTTCAGGACTTTCAAAAACTTGGACACATGTTATAGTGGTTTGATTCTGATACCTGCGATTTGGACAACTCCCGAAACAGCCAATCGGTACTCTGGACAAAAGCGATTCCTGCTTGCCAATTGGTTGTTTCGGGAGTTGTCCAAATCGCAGGTACCGGAATCAACCTCTGGGTGTACATGTCAAGACGTCTTATGAGGGACGAATCTCATGTCAGTTTCATTTCATCTGGGATATATATTTTGTATATATGTATACGTACTAGGTACAATATATTTGTATATATTTATATACCAGTGTGCTTTTTTTTCGGGCCCCTTTTTTTTCGCCCCGGCCTGAAAATTTGTTGGAAATGCTAAAAACAAAATTCCCTCAAAATATAAGCCCTTAATATTGATATCAAGTACTCGCCCAGAACGTGAAATGATTTTTCATTTAAATTCCATGGAAGTTATAATTTTTTTTTTTCAAAATTCTATAACTCGGTGGCATTTTATGCTATTATATCGCCCAAACTTGCAAATTACTCGGCATTGAGCGCTCTACAAAAGTGCCCATCGCGACTTAACTGTAACTCGCACTAAAGTCAAATTTTGTAGAAATTTCTTGTATTTTTAGTGACCTGTACTGCCTCACCGGTGAGAGTTACAGTTAAGTTGCAATGGGCATTTTTGTAGAGCGCTTAATGCTGAGTAATTTGCAAGTATGGGCGATATAATAGCATAAAATGCCACCGAGTTATAGAATTTTGAAAAAAACAAATTTCAATTTCCATGTAATTTAAATGAGAAATCATTTTACGTTCTGGAATAGTACTTAATATTAATATTAAGGGCTTATATTTTGAGGGGAATTTTGTTTTTAGCATTTCCAACAAAATTTCATGCCGGGAGCAAGAAAAAAAATAGTCCCAAAAAAAAGCACCCTAATATATACACTTATGTACGTATTATATGTTGTGTACGAATCAAAACGAACCGAATTTAACCAACTACGCAGCAGTTTCGGTCAGAAAATTCTTTCACACAATATATACAATATATATATATACACAGATATGTATGAACATATAGTACCTTTGTTTTATTTCTTATTCTCTCATTTTTTATTCAAATTTCAATTTTTTTCTTTTTTATGTACGTGTATACATATATATAATTTAATTTCACGGTATAATATATCACGCCGAACACGATTTTTCTCTCTCTCTTTCTCTCCCTCTCTCTATGTGAAATTTTAATACCGGAGGAATGGAACAGACTCAAGTATAATTAAAAAAAAAAGAAATAAATTTAAAAGAAATCGGAATAAGTCGCAAAAGAAAAGGGACACACCAACCGCGCTCTGCGATGATGAATGAACGATTTTATGTATACACGTGTTCTTTTTTCTTTTCTTTTTTTCCTTGTTTCTAATTCGAACGAAAATAAATAAACAAAAAATATTAGAAAAAAGAAAAAATTCTATCGACCGTGTATTACATATTATTTACGTTTATTCATATTCTTACAATATACTTGTGTTACACGTCGAATGGAAGAATTTCTTCCCTCGTTTTTCCCTCTTCACCTTTGATTAATATATTGTATATTATATATATATCAGGTAACCTGGCACTAGCTTCACTCTACTTTACTTTGTTTCACTTCACTGTACTCGCTTTACACTTAACTTCAAATCCAATCCACTCCACTCCACTCCGCACCGCTCGATCAATCAATCATTCACAATAAGAAGAAAAAAAAGAAAACAAAAAAAAACAAACCAAGATGGAATTGTTATTAACTTTTTGTTCGGCTGATATCAATATAATATTTCAAATCAACAGCAGCATGTATAACGTAGTAATTTAAGTATACGTATGATATAACTAGTGATTATTTATTTATTTATCAAATTGATTGATCAATTAATTATATTCTGTTCCGTTATTATTTTTAAACGAATATTTAAACCATTTATAAAGGTATTTTGATGTTCAATACAACAACACGTAGTTCGTATTATACCGCTGAACGTTCGTACACTGATGTACTGCAGCAGCTGCTCCGTTACAGCCAGTCTTCATTATGTATTATACTGCTACATAGTAGGTTTATACTAATGTACGATTTTGATATATATATTCATATGTATATATATATATCGATATCAAAAATAAATACAGAAGGAAGAATAATGGAAAAGAATCCGAGATCACCCAGTTGTTTCTTCTTCAACTTCAACTGATACCACTACTAATTCTTCTTCCTCTGCTCCTTCTTCTCCTTCTTCTTCTTCTTCAAAGCAAGAGAAAGTTTCTACTACTTTCATCTCTTTGCTGAAACTTATATTCACGCTCTTGCGTTATATACATAAATATATGTATACGTATAAGGTTTAAATCACCGAATGACTGACTACTGGCAGTCCCGATAATACTCCTCGTTGCCTGGCTGCTCGCAGCAGCTCGCTATGACTGACTGTGAACCGCGCTCTGACACTCTCTGACTCTACTCGATACTAATGTGTGTAGCTCTGCCTTAAACTCTACCGTGTAGCCCCTCACGGTTCTCACTGATGGCTGAACGTGAACGTGAACGAACGAACGAACAGGAGAGAACAGAGCGAGCAGCAACAGCCAGTGAACGTCTACACACAGCGACAGCGACAGCCACTAGCCGTGGACTCAGGCCACAGTCGTCTCTCGCCACACACGCCTCTGAACCACCGACCGTTGAACATCGACGACACAAGACTTACACAGTCAGATGTTCCCCCTCCCACCCAGAACCGAAACTACTATCAACTCCTTCGCGCGCTCGCTCGCTATTCTATCATCAATGTATTTATTCGTGTGTCGCGAGGTGATGTAGATTTGTGGATGTAGGTATCCTACACACACGCTACACCCTGTAACGCCTTGCCTCGCTTCTCGCACCGTTCTATCTACAGTGCGAGTAATACTCATTTACCTTTCCTAGGTAGGTAGGTATATTACGTGCTTATGTATATATATGAAATACTATTTCAATCCTATATACAATATAAATACATAACTCGGCATCAAATACGATTATTCATCGATGGGAACTTATCACACACACACACACACCCATATATATATATACATACGTATGTACATAATATAGAGTTAGTTTAGTGTCGTGACTCTGGAAACTATGACGTCACGCTCGAGTTTGGTATATACATACACACATATATCTGCACGTGTGTGTATAGGTATATGCACGGCATTTAGTTCTTGCTTCTGCTACGCGATCGCACGGCCCTGAGCCGTGAACGAGCGAGCGAGCGAGCGATCGGGCCTTTGAGTGTCGATTTCGGTCTCCGGACCGTAGCTAATGTGAGCGTAGGCGACAGAGCAGTGAGAAGAAGGTTTTTGCGTTTTTTTTTTCTTTCGTTTTTTCAGGGGGGATTAATTGAGATGATTTTTAAACGACTTTTGGATGGTTTTTTTTTCGTAACATTTTTATAGACGTCTCTAGGACTCTCAGATACTTTTTTCACGGTGGACTAGTTTTTTCGGAATATTTTAGACCATTATCGACACGAATATGATCGGAATTAGTTTTTTATTGATATCTCGGTAACCGTTGATAATTCCGGCTTGAAGGTGAATATCAAACATGAAGTTTATCAAATTCCCTATAGAAAAGGTGCAATACATTTTTCCTGTATCTTAAGTCGTTTCGCTGTAATTTGAGGCTGGATATCGGAATATTTTCAGTTACCATACAGCCAAAGACTGGAATTTCAGGAGGCCCCAGAAGCTACAAATTCCGCGTTGGAAAACAGCCGAACCATTGAAGATACAGGAAAAATGTATTCCACCTTTTTCATAGAGAATTTAATGAGCTTCATTATTGATCTCCACCTTCGACTTCGTATCGTCAACGATTGCGGAGATATCGGCGAAAAACTAGCTCCGAGTACCTTGTCTCAAACACCTTTCGTACTCGTGGAGGTCTCCTCCAGTTTCCACTTCCCTTTACGATAACCCCGCTCAGATTATACTCTCCGAGACAACTTTTAGTCTCCATCTGTCACGAAAGACGTCTCAATAATTTGTAACGCGTACAGAAGCTGGTCATTCGTCATCAAACAGTAATAAATCAATTCTATCCCCTCTTCAAATTCCAAATATATAAAAGCTGTACTTTAACGAACCTAACCTAATTCCTACAGTCATTGACTCTCCAACAAACACCCTAATTAGTCAACGTCCACGCTCGTTACTATACCTCACATTAGATATTGTATCGAACACGCTCACGATAAGATAAACCATTTTTTACCTCCTCTCTCTCTCTCTATTAAAGTTCAATTCAACTCGAATATATGTATATATATATATAAGTCTAACTAGTATATCTACCTTTAGAAGACACTATATTATGTATTGGATAAAGTTTTCAACACCCAGTGATAACATTAATGCAATATCGTAGGTATATAGTTTCTATATACCTGAATATATATAACTATGTAACTTATATAGCATAAGGACAGCCAAAAGCTATTTCATGGTCGAAACGAGCGGCCGGTCCTTGGGGTCCCAAGTGGTTTGCGGTTCGAAGTTTCTGAACCCTGGAGAGGTAAACTGGACTGACTTGATTTTTCTTTACTTAATAGAGTTCTGAGGGTTGTACTCCTGTATATGCTTTATACTCTACTTCATATCTTGTAGTCTTATACTTCATCTCAGACTCATCAACTGTGAAGTTACTCGGGGTTGGGGGTTGAGGTTCCGAATTTTGAAAATCTTTAACGGTAAAAATTCAGAATTTCATTTCAGCCGACTGAAAAAACTTGCAAACAAAGAACACCGGAGGTTCGAAATTCCGAAAGCTAAAGATCCGGAAGACCTAACCTCCGAAACTTGAAATACACGTATGTATTCATTCAGTGTTTAATAACTCGGGCTGTATCGATCGTATCGAAACCAACAAGTGGTCAAATTATCCGTCTTGAGATCAACTTTTCGGGAAAAGAAGTTTAAAAATCCTATCTATTTTCTGAACTTCAACGTCTCTGAAAATCCCGAATCGTTTCAAATGAATTCTAAATTTTCACTATTTGGAACTTCAACTCGGTGTCTACACTACTTTTTACCTCATCCCTGAAGAAATTCAGTGAAATAAATAAGCTTTGGTACATACATGTAACGTCCAGCCCCTCGGAGCATATTATTTTCTAGATAGTAGACGCTACGTACATATCTCTCCCGCATTGTGGAGAATGAGGAAGAGGTAGGATGGCGAGAGTTTGGACACGTCTTAGCGATACATCATCCCAGTGGTTAGTGGTAGTGGTCGGCTTGGGTCAGCCTGGTCAAAGCCTAGTAAGGATAGGTGTATACGTAGGTGCGTGTATATATAGATATGTAGGCAGAAGTGGAGTGGACTGGAGTAGGCGTTAGTATAGTTTCAGGGTGTTTTTGACGGATGGTAGAAACGCCGGGACAATACGGATTAACGCATCTCATATATATATATATATATATATAATGTATAGTTACCCCCAACCGTAAGCCCCGAACCCCGGTCACTACAGCTATACTCGCCATTCGCATATATGTGTATATGCATACTACATGTACAGTATGTTCGCAGCCAGTTTTTCGATGATATCTCGGTAACCGTCGACGATATCGAGTTAAAGTTGCATATAAAATTTAAGCTTGTTAAATTCCCCACGAAAAAGATAGAACATCTTTTTTCTGTATCTTTGTCAGATTCGCTGTAGTTTGAGGCTGAATGTGTAACTGATTTTCGGAACCATCGTTTTGAGAAAAGTTGCTCTGAATCAATTTTTCGCTGATATCTCGGTAACCATAAACGATATCGAGTTAAGGCTAGATATCAAAAATGTAGTGTATTGAATTTCTTACCAAAAAGATACGATACATTTTTCCTGTATCTTCACTGGTTTCGCTGTATTTTAACGCTGAATATTCACCCAAAACTTTGCAATTTTCAGGAGTGTCTGATAATTGGTTGCACATACGGTTCCAAATTACATCGAAACGACCGAAGATACAGAAAAAACGTATGATACCTTTTTCGTAGAGAATTAAATAAGCTTCAAATTCGATCTTCACCTTGAACTCGATATGACCAACGTTTACCAAGATATAATTAAAAAACTGATTTCGCGCACCTTTTCTCTAAGATGGTTGAAAAGTAATCCATAAAGAACATCTTCATTCCCATTTACCAAAATTGGTCGCAATTCCACTGAACTATATACGTAGATAGACGTTTAATACGTGATGCTCAGAAATACTCCTTTCACCTCCCTCTCACTATAAGGGTACGAAACTCCAAGAGACAAAGAGACACTTCGCGTTTTATTGTATACTCATACCTACGTAGACGTAACTATCTACTGGCATGGGGTTGGGAATAGGGTGGGTCTTTAGAGTCTAGACTCTCTAGTCTCTCCATACTGTATAGTAGGTAGTTTTACGCCGTCTAATGCTCCGTTCGGCGAATCTATTTAGGTTAAATAGGTTAGGCAAATTGAGGACGGAATTTCATTCAAAGTTTATATAATATAAGTGTCCAGATAAGACATTTTTCCTACCAGAATTTCCCCCTTTTTTTTCTATCGCAACTATTCTGTTGCATTTATTATCCAAAATCGACTATTGAACCGAAATACTAAAAACTATATAAAAGTCCGAAATTCGTAGCAACTAGAGCCAATATCGATTCAAAGAAGCTTCGGAACGGAGTAACTAATCACGAAATGAACAAATCGTATAGTTGCTCAACCCTCGGTGATGAAAAATGCTAAAAAAAGATTGAAAAATTCACGTGACACCGCCGTGACCGCAATATCATTAATTCTTGTCATAAAAACGGAATTCTACTATTAATAAACTAATTAGTTGAATCTGAGATCGGATCTCAATGTTAATTTATAGTTACTGAATTTAGTTGTTATATTTCCTAATTGATTATGTAGTTGCTAATTTTGAGATTAGTTACTGTATAGTTGCTGATACAATTTTACTGAATTTAGTTACTTCATAGTACCTGTTGAATTAATTTTCTAACATCGACTGTTGAACCGAAACACTGAGAACTATGTAAAGTTTTGAAATTCGTAGCAACTATAGCTAATATCGATTCAAAAAAGCTTTAGAACAGAGTAACTAATCATGAAACGAATAAGTCGTATAGTTGTTCACCCCTCGATGATAAAAAAAAGCCAAAAAAAGAACGAAAAATTTAAATCACTTGACCATTTATTATTGTCACAAAATACCGAATACTACTATTAATAAACCAATTAGTCGAATTGAGGATCTGGTCTCAATGTAATCAATAGTTACTGAATTTAGTTTTAGGTTTAGTTTTACTAATTGATTATTTATTTGATGATTTTGAGATTAGTTACAGTATAGTTGCTGATACAATTTCACTGAATTTAGTTACTTCATAGTACCTGTTTGATTAATTTTCTAACATCGACTATTGAACTGAGATACTAAAAACTATACAAAAAATTGAAATTCGTGGCAACTATAGCTACTACCAATTCAAAAAAGCTTCGGGACGAAGTAACTAATCACCAAACGAACAAATGGTGTAGCTGCTCATCCGTCGACGATAAAAAAAGTTAAAAAAAGGGTGAAAAATTCAATTTGCACGAGCATGACCGTACAATCATTTATTCTCATCGTAAAATACGGAAGAATAGTATCAATACTGCTATATGCACTAGTACTATATAGCGCTTTAAGACAATGCCTCGTGTCTGCACGCGCCGGAGGTGAAAACCGGAGATTCTCGGTCTCTCTGTTCACGGGGTGAGTTTAATTACACATTATTAATTAAGACACGCGACTTTACTCCGGATTTTACCTACCATATTATACATAATGTACATATGATACTATATACCTATACTGCACATCGTCATTCACAATTAGTTTCCTTGGAACAAAGCTATGCTCTGATATCCCATTCTTTTGCGAAACTCATCCACGTGCGAAATATTTTCCTTCCCCTTTTTCCCTGTTATTTTCTCCCTAGTCGTGTTTCCAGTCCAACGAAAATTTGAAATAATTTTTAAAAAATTCAATTTCGAATCGAATAGTTGTTTTCCTTCTTTTTCTGCTTCACTTATCTTCGTTATAGTTGCTACTAATCGAAGAGGAAAGGAAAAATCTGTGAGTAATGAAAAGAGTATCTCTCTCCCCGGATTCTTTTTTATCTCATTTTTTTCTTTTTTCTCTCCTCTTTATGATCCGGGCGAGAGACGGCACATTACCGGGACTCGTTAGCCCCCGTTGACGTCCGTGATTTGTTCCCCTTTTTTTTTGTTTCTGTTATTTTTTATTTTGTCAAGAAATCGAGCGAGGGAGGATAGGAAGGAAACAGGAACTGAAATCTGAAAACCGAGGACCGAGGGTACAGGAAATAGCGAACTGCCAGGAGTACCTACGTAGGTACATAGTACTACTACGGGGTTTCAGGATCCTTTGCCATCTCTTCTCCTCTCCTGCACCAGAATCCGCTATGCTCGCTCTTAGTGATTACATTTGCAAGTCAGATGAGCGAGTCAAGTGGGCAGGGTGAAAGTACGGTTTCGGGTTTGCTCCTGGTCTTACGGAGAAATATGTCCCTGATTTAACCTACAAACCGGTAAGACTGCAATGCATGCTGCGGAGTTAGCTGCGGACATCCCCCGCAACGGGAGATATAGGGGACGCTGAGAGTTCGGAAAGAATTTAGACCTTCAAAGATTTTTATACAAGATTTTACGCTCGTTTAACACGCCGACGCGACGCTCTCTCCTCGGTCTAAACGGCGCCCAATTTTTTCACACTTTTTAAATCGAGGGTTTTCCAAAAACGGCAACTATACGAAAAAATATTCGAAGGCTCATAACTTCCGCAATATTTTTAGAATCGTCACCAAATTTGGTACACGAGTGTTTCTAGTCGGCGTTGATGTTGCTGAATTTTTTCAAAATTTTCAGACCGAGGGGTTTTCCAAAAACGGCAACTATACGAGGAATATTCAAGGGCTTATAGCTTTCACAATTTTTCAAGAATCTTTACCAAATTCGATACATGAATGCTTTTAGTCGGTCTAAACATTGTTGATTTTTTTCAGAATTTTTGGATCAAGTTTTTCGAAAACGGCAACGATAAAAGAAATTTTTGAAAAGTGTATAACTTTCGCAATTTTTGTCAAACCGATACGAAATTTGGTACACAGGTGCATCTCATCGGTTTACACGTTTGTAAATTTTTTCGGAATTTCAGGATCAACTTTTTGAAAAACGGCAACTATGAATGAAATTTTGAAAAGTGTATAACTTTCGCAATTTTTGTCAAACCGATACGAAATTTGGTACACAGGTACATCTCATCGGTTTACACGTTTGTGAATTTTTTCGGAATTTTAGGATCAACTTTTTGAAAAACAGCAACTATGAATGAGATTTTGAAAATTGTATAACTTTCGCAATTTCCGTCAAACCGTTACGAAATTTGGTACACAGGTGCATCTCATCGGTTTGCACGTTTTTGAATTTTTTCGGAATTTCAGGATCAACTTTTTGGAAAACGGATCCTGTGAATAAATAGTCTTTCAATAAAAGATCAATAATAAAAAATTCAGTAACTCGAAGACCTTGCCATCCTCACATCTAATGCCCGCCAATATTAGAGGTTCGATCGAAGCTCCGACTGTCTCAGATCCTGGCGGGAGTTCAAGTGAGTGAGAAAACATGATAATCCCGTTTATTTATGGATGATGATACTAAAGCCTCTCCGCGACTCACTTGAGCCTGCGAGATTCTGCTCGAGCTTGTACAAAGGACAGTTTAATTAAACGAAAGGGGATTTCGAGTTTAGCATCTCGCTGAGCGACTGCATTTCAGAATTACGGGGGTGTGGAGGAGGTGACGATCTAAATTCTAAAACAGGTTAAAATCGACCTGGTAGATTCCCATCTATAGGTACCAAGCTATCTAAAAGCTGAAAGGCATGGGAAGGCATAAAACAGATTGTCCCCATCGTTGTCCTGCGCCAGATTCTCGAGGTTATCTCCGAGCTTTTGCCCAGCCCTTATATCCACGGGGCATCCAGACTTCATCGACATCCCTCGACGTCCCTCAACGTCCCTAGACGCCGGGCGCAAAGCGTCGTCGTCGTTGGCTCAAGACCTAATGAAATTCCTTGGGGACGCAAATACGGTTTGCATGTATATAGTTTAGATACCCCGACCGCTCTGCTACTGGATGGGGGGGCTAAATAGTTGACCGGTGATTCGAGAGTCTCTAAACTGTGGTTACTGAACGGTGCCCATAGTTTGATACGCGTTATTACAAAATTAGTTTTCCAATGAATTTCCATCAGTTTTTCCTCTCCTTCTTCTTTCTTTTTTAGTTTCTATTTCATTTTATTTCAGTCGCGCCTTGTCATCGAATGATTTTCAATTTCAATTAGTATTTTTCGACCATTAGTTGATTCGATTTAGTTGCATCTTGCCGACTGCTTTTCAACTAGTTCATTTTTCTTTTTTACTTCAGATTCTATTCAGTCGCGTTTTATCATCGAATGCTTTTCAATTAGCATCAACTTGGTTCACTATTATCTAGTATTTTTCAACCATTAGTTGATTCTAGTTATTTTTCAATTGATTTAGTTGCGTCTAGTGATAAATGCTTTTCAATTAGTTCCGCTTTTCCTCGAGTTTCATTAGTTATTTCCTCATATTTCAGTTGTGCTTCGATCGATTTAGTTGCGTTTAACTATTCCGATTGAATTAGTTGCGATTAGATAAATCCCCTTGAAATCACTTTCTTTTTATTTCCTTCTATTCATTCGAGATTTTTTCACTCCTATTCCATTCAATTGCTCGAGTATAGTTGTTTCAACTATCATATAGTTATACTTAGTTGAATATTTTCTTACAACTAAATATCCATACACAAATATTTGTATTTTTTTTCTCCTCTCTTTCGGTCTCCCTTCATCAAATTGAAACTAGTTTTCGTAACCGTGTAATTAATTTTTAAAAAAACTTGCACACTATTTCCAAGGTTCCTTACTCAGGCTGCAGCAGCAACTATAATCACACGTTGAAGTGTATTTTTTATTTTTTATTTTTCCTCCTTCTTCTCCTTCTTTTCTTCTTCCTACGCCGTTTTATATGCATAGCCTCCCTGTAAGTATACCTAGTTACGTATAATCAGATTTCCTATACCTTTAGATGGTAATTATTATTGTTCGTGCTTTGAAAAGTTACGTGATGAATTTCGAATTTATACGAGCCTCGATGCCGTGGCTTGGCATGGCGTGGTGCAGAATTTCCTTACTTACCTTACCTGCCCCAGCTACAACAGGAAACAACAGGCGCGAGCTTTAATTATTTTCGCATTACCTCCTGCTACAACCAAACTCCGAAAAACCTTCGGGCTTTACAGCCTTCGTTAATCCGGGGTGAAGGCTCGAGTCCGGACCCCATCCCTCTTCTATTAATACCAGCCTGTTCAAAACTTCAAACAATGGGAACACGCTTTCGCTTCTGCTGCGGCAAAACGCCAAAATAGTTTGTTAAACGGCGAATAGTTAATCAAATTGCTCCATAATGTGAAGAGTTTCGGTTCGGGTTGTTAAAGAAATTTAAAAAAAAATTCATACCTCGTTTAATTCGCGTTATAGTTGCCAACTAGTTCCAAAATCCGACTAATCGATATTGCGAAGAATTATAAAAAAAAATGGACAGGGAAGAATCGGAATCTACTGATATTCGATAGGCTGAACACAGAGTGGAACGAAAATAGTGAAATTAACTAATTGCGAGGAAATCGAACTAAATTAAAATGGAAAAAAAAAACTGTAAAGTGTACAGAAAAATGTGAAAAACCTCAAGATTTGGATTCGAAGAGTGGAACTAATCAATAGTCAACTATAAGGCTCAGTTAGACGAAACAATTAGGAAACTAAAATCAACTAGTCGGAAATCGAAGTCGGAAGAATTGAACTAAACGGAACGAAATTATTGGATTTTATTTTAGTTTGGGAGGGAAACTTTTTTGCTGTTTGTCGTAGTTGCCGACTAGTTGAATGAATCTATTCGAAATAGTGGAATTAACTAAGCACGAGGACATGCAACTAAATTCGACTGAAAAAACAGAAAAAAAAAAACTATGAAATATACAGAAAAGTGTGAGAAACTATGCGAAACGGAATTAAAGCGTTGAATTATTCGATAATTCACTATGTGCTCGCGATTGGACGAAATAATGAAAAAACTAAATCAACTAATCGAGCATCGAGTCAGCAAAAAAATAAAAAAATTAGAATCGGTTGAACAAAATGAAATCATGGAAAACTGAATGCCACTAAAATCGACCGAATGAAATGCATTCGTGCGAAATTTCACCGAGCGAAGAAAAAGAAAAAAACTAAACTAAGCGCGGGACTGAAATCTACTAAACGAGATGAAAATCGAACTAAATAGAATTGATGAAACGGAATTAATAAAATCGACTAAACGAAATGCGAGATTGAAGAAAATTTGTCGAAAAAAGAATTAAGAAGAAAAAAAACAACTAAATCTGCCGGAGCAACTATGAAGCCTACGTCTTTCTAAGATCACGGTTTCTTTCCATTGTAGTCTTGAATCATATGAATAGTTTGGATAAAAAAAATTGTGACCATGTTACTAAAAGTATGTCGTAAATAGGTCCGGTGTGTAAAATTGAAGGACACAAATTGCTCATTGATCCGATAATAACAAGGAGGTGTTATCCTTGATTCGAGAGTTGAAACAAGTTTAAAAGGAGGCCGCTGAGATCGAGACTTGAAACTGGAACCAATCGATATGTATACAGCATATAATGTACCCAGGAGTATGTTTTGAGGTGTATTTTTATTTTTCTGATTTTGGTATATGGCCCAGTCCAGTGTTGGGCGAATTTGTAATTAATTAATTACAAATTACAAATTACAATTGTAATTTGTAATTAAACCGAAATCCATTAACCATTACAATTGTAATTTGTAATTAAACCGAAATCCATTACCCATTACAATTGTAATTTGTAATTGAACCGAAATCCATTAACCATTACAATTGTAATTTGTAATTAAACCGAAATCCATTACCCATTACAATTGTAATTTGTAATTGAACCGAAATCCATTAACCATTACAATTGTAATTTGTAATTAAACCGAAATCCATTAACCATTACAATTGTAATTTGTAATTAAACCGAAATCCATTACCCATTACAATTGTAATTTGTAATTGAACCGAAATCCATTAACCATTACAATTGTAATTTGTAATTAAACCGAAATCCATTACCCATTACAATTGTAATTTGTAATTGAACCGAAATCTATTACCCATTACAATAGTAATTTGTAATTAAAGGTATGTAAAAATTTGTAATTAAAATTTGTAATAAATTAAAATTCATAGGTATGAATCTGTTCTTGATTTGAAAAACACCTAAATAAAAAGAGAGTTCAAGTATACCTAAAAATGCTCATCGGATCTTTCAAAATGACGATTATTAATTGTAATAGTTAATGAATTTCGGTTTAATTACAATTAAAAATTGTAATGGTTGCTGGATTTCGGTCTAATTACATTTTTAAATTGTAATGGCTGATGGATTTCAGTTTAATTACAGTTTAAAATTGTAATGGTTATTAAATTTCCTCTTAATTACAAATTACAATTGTAATGGTTAATGAATTCCGGTTTAATTACAAATTACTATTGTAATGGGTAATAGATTTCGGTTCAATTACAAATTACAATTGTAATGGGTAATGGATTTCGGTTCAATTACAAATTACAAATGTAATGGGTAATGGATTTCGGTTCAATTACAAATTACAAATGTAATGGGTAATGGATTTCGGTTCAATTACAAATTACAAATGTAATGGGTAGTGGATTTCGGTTCAATTACAAATTACAATTGTAATGGGTAATGGATTTCGGTTCAATTACAAATTACAATTGTAATGGGTAATGGATTTCGGTTCAATTACAAATTACAATTGTAATGGGTAATGGATTTCGGTTCAATTACAAATTACAATTGTAATGGGTAATGGATTTCGGTTCAATTATAAATTACAATTGTAATTAGTAATTGATTTTTTTTCAATTACAAATTACAGCTGTAATTTGTAATGGAAATGTAATTAATTACACCATGTAATTTGCTGCTGCCCAACACTGGCCCAGTCCATATGGATTCACCGATGATTTTTGGGCACCACTTTCGATTCATTTGCAACTTTGGCATATCAATTTTCATGCGATTTCATGAGCGCAATTTCATCAGCTTTAAGGTCGTTTCTTGGCCAATTGTGATTCAGTACAAGGTTTTTGAGATAGAGGAGGAAAACTGAAAAAAGTCAATTTTAGGAAAAATTGATTTTCTCAAAAACACCATCTTCGATTTTCGCGAAAATTTCATATGTTTTTCAGTACCCAAAAAGCCATCTTTTTGCCAAGTCCCAACATGCCATTTTTTCATTACGTGAGTTAAAGCCTCGCGATGAAAAATGCGATTTATTCACGTTCTAGCGTTATATGGGTAATGCTCAAACTTAAATCTAGTTGTCAACGATCATTCTAATCTTAAAGTTCTCGAAATCATCAACTATAATGTATGCATGGAAGATACAAATTCCAGTATATATATGTAAAAATGGCATGTTGCCACTTGGCGAAAAGATGGCTTTTTAGGTACTGAAAAATATATAAAATTTTCGCGAAAATCGAAGATGGTATTTTTGAGAAAATCAATTTTTCCTAAAATTGACTTTTTTCAGTTTTCCTCCTCTATCTCAAAAACCTTGCACCGAATCACAATTAGTCAAAAACGAGCTTGAAGCTTATGAAATTGCGCACATTTTCAAAAAAAAATTGTTGCGATTGGATGATTGGTCACGAAATGGCGGCAATTTGAAAAAAACATGGATTTTTTATTCTTGGAAAAGCCCAATTTTCATGAAAATTTCAAGATGGCGCCGCAGAGGTAAAAAATCGTTTTTCGCCGAAACGCAAAAACACGTGTCTCATGAAATCGCATGAAAATTGATATGCCAAAGTTACAAATGAATCGAAAGTGGTGGCCAAAAATCATCGGTGAATCCGTATGGACTGGGCCATATATATATATTTTTTTTTTCACTCACAGTTTTCATACTCAGAATGGTAATGTGGTCAACGAGAAAATCGCCCATGTTATACACACACGCACGTGGGTATAGAATCGGCGAAATATATTCAGCGACTGAACAGAACTGAACTGAACTGAACCGAACTGTGGGAATACAAAAAAAAATTAGCATATAAATTGACCGCCTAAAATCATCATTTCTCAACGTTTTATTCACCAACACCAGCGCCGGCATACCTCGTGTAACGTTTTTCCCTTACCGGCGATGTGGAAATCGATATGCAAAAGGAAAAAGGAAAATGAAAAAATAACAATAAACAAAAAAAAGAAAACAGAGAAAAAACAAGAAGAATTGAAAAACGATTTATCGTTCAGTTTTTGGTGGGCTTTTTCCAAGTGTACAGTGTTCGGGGAATATGATAGGCTGTCAGTCGAAAATTGAAAATCGAATTTTCTTTTTTTTTTCATTTTACCAGCAAAAGCCGAGTTCAACGAGATGTGACGATTTTCCATGCTGGTCGATATCTGGATGTGAAATCTTGTGAAGTTTAGTTGTTTTTTCGGTTTTTCCAAAAAATTAGTTCCCTCGGATACGAGAGACTCGAGAAGGTGGGGATTGATGAAATTATTGTATTAAAAGTCAATTTTCTAACAAGATCAATTATTCCGTTGTGGAAAAATTAAACTATTGGATGGCTCGAAAATACTATCGGAATTGAATAGTTCCAAATGATAGTAATTTTTCATGGAATTGCAAAGAAATTGAGTCTTCGTTTTCTTTCCCTTCTTCTTCAATTTTTCAAAAGTATAACGACTTCAGTTTTCTATCTTCTCATCTTCAATTTTTCAATTCCGAAGCTACGATTCTTCAATTCTGCTATTTTTCAATATTCAATTGTCAAATTCCATTTTTCAATTTTCCGATTCTTCTATCTTCAAGTTCCAATCCTCAATTTTTCATCCTTCAGTTATCAGTTCCGAACTTGGTAATTTCCATTCTTCAATTCTTCAATTTTCGAGTTGGAATTTTCATTTTTCAATTTTACATTCTTACGATTATACAATTTTCCAGCTCCAGATTCTCATTTCTAGTCTTCTATTTCCTGATCTTCAATTTTCCAATTCCGAAGGTCCGATTCTTCAATTATTCTATTTTCCAATATCCAATTATCGAATTATCCAATCTTCAATTTTCCAATTTTCCCCATCTTCCGTTTTCCAATCTCTGACCTTCAGTTTCAGATTCTTCTATTTTCAAGCTCCAATTTCAGATTCCTAATCTCCAATCTGCAATTTTTCATCCTCCAATTTCCAATTTCCAGTCTTCAATTCTTAAATATTCGAGTTGAAATTTTCATTTTTCAATTTTACAATCCTACGATTTTCCAATTTTCAATCTTCAATTTTCCATCCTTCACTTTTCAATTTCGAACTTTCCAATTTCCAATCTTCAATTCTTCAATTTCCCGGTTGAAATTTTCATTTTACAATTTCACAATCTTACGATTTCACGATTTTCCGGCTCCAGTTTCGAATTTCTAATCTTCAATTTCCCAATCTTCCACCTTCAATTTTTCATCCTTCAATTTTCAATTTCGAATTTTCTGATTCCCAGTCTTCAATTCGTCAATTTTCGAGTTGAAATTCTCATTCTTCAATTTTACAATTTTACAATTTTCCAATCTTACGATTTCACAATTTTCCAGCTCCAGTTTCGAATTTCTAGTCTTCCACCTCCTAATCTTCAATTTCCCAATCTTCCACCTTCAATTTTTCATCCTTCAATTTTCAATATCGAATTTTCCGATTCCCAGTCTTCAATCCTTCAATTTTCGACTTGAAATTTCCATTTTTGAATTTTCCAATCTTACCATTTTACAGTTTTCCGGCTCCAGTTTCTAGTCTGCAATTTTTCATCTTTCACTTATCAATTTCGAACTTTCCAATCTCCAATCTTCAATTCGTCAATTTTCGAGTTGAAATTCTCATTCTTCAATTTTACAATCTTACGATTTTCCAATTTTCCGGCTTCAGTTTCTAATCTCCAATTTTCCAATCTTTACTCTACAATTTTTCACCTTTCACTTATCAATTTCGAACTTTCCAATTTCCGGTCTTCGATTCTTCAATTTTCGAGTTGAAATTTTCATTTTTTTAATTTCACAATTTTACTATTTTACTATTTTCCGGCTCCTGTTTCTAATTTCTAGCCTCCCATCGTCTAATCTCTAATTTCCGAAACTTCAATCTCCAATTTTCCATCCTCCAATTTTCAATTTTCGATTCTCAAAAACCAGGGCAGTATTCTCACCGATCACGGAGCTATGATCCGAAAGCGGGTAGTTCATTCCGTGTTTGAAATGAGAAAGACGTAGAGAAACGGGAGAAAGCCCGATCCCATTTCTTCCTTTCCATTTCCCTCATTTTCCCGACTTTTCTTTCCTCTTCTTTCTCTCTCGACTCACTCGTAGCAATTAGTGCTACTAACGCGTCTCGAGATAGAAGTACGTTGAAACTTTCCTTCATCCGGTTTCCGAAAGATCTCGAAGCCCGGGTTTCGGGGTGGAAGTGGAAGTGGAAGTGGGCGAAAAACACTGACTTTTCAGGGCTGGTTTGAGGCTCCGGAAAAGATAAGAAAAGCAATAAAATATAACTATTCTGTGCGGTCTGGCTCCAGCCCAGACACCGCACTGCCATGAGAAAGATAGAATAAGGGAAGATGGGAACTCGGGGTGGCACAGCCACCACCCTGCCACATCGAGGGGAAGAAAAGGAGGCTAGCTGTTGCGGTTGGGAATTATCGTCGATTATGCAAGGGGAGAAACGCGCCCGGGAGGAACGGAGAATATAAATGGGTTCGACGTCGTACTCTAGCTGTAGGCTCTCCTCTCCTCTCTTTATTCGGTTCCTTGAGGCTACCTTGCGACGCCATGCCACCGGGAGAGTCCTAACCCCTCGAAGAAGGCAGCCGAGCCATCCAGGGCGAAGAAAAGAGAAGAAGAAAATAAGGGATGGAGAAAAAGGAGGTAAAGGAGGAAAAGGAGGAAAAGGCGAGTGCGGAGCTTCTGGCAAATGTTATCAAAATTGAATTTTCCAATACCCAGGTTCCACCTACCTCGCGGAATACCCGCCTCCTCCATCTTTGCCACCCTCACTTTGTTATTTATGTCTTTGGCCAGATCTAGCGCCTGGCCAAGGCAATGGGCTTTGTCAATTTCTAGCCAATTTGTATGTATGTATCTAAGGGATGGTATGACGTGGGTTGGCTGGTTGGTTTGGGGAGGGTAACAGGTAGCAGGTTTGCCCCGCTATTTTCTACTCGCGATTTTCCGGGCAAGGAAAAGTCGCAAACAGATTAGGATTACGAATCCGGACACTGACGGGGGTCTATACGGGCCTTCCAGTTTTATACTTTCGTCTAAAACTCTTGTATTAGCTATTGGCTTTCATTTTGTAAAGGTTTCCCTTATTGCTTTTCCATTTTTTTATTTTCTCATTTTCCGAGGTGCAATTTCACAGTCTTACATTTTCTAAGCTTCAATTTTCCAGCTTTATGACTCTTCATTTGCAATTTGGCCATTTCGCAATTTTCCGGTCTTCGGTATTCCAGTTCAACATTTTCACTTATCTATCTTCGAGTTTTCACTTTTTCTTCGGAAAAGGCGATTTTCCAGTCTGCAGTCCTCGTTTTTAATTCTTAATTTTGCAATTTTCCGATTTTCTAATTTTCCAATTTTCCGGTATTCGGTATTTCAGTTCAACATTTTCACTCATCTATCTTCGAGTTTTTAGTTTTTCTTGTTCCCCATACGCAATTTCCCTCGGTTTTGATTCTTAATTTTGCAATTTTGCAAATTTGCAATTGTCCAGCCTTCTGATTCTCAATTTGGAAATTCGGCGATTTTCCAGTCTGCAATTTTTTTAGTTCCCGGTTGCAGTTTTCCTCGTTTTTAATTCTTAATTTTGCAATTTTCCGATTTTCTAATTTTCCAATTTTCCGGTCTTCGGTATTCCAATTTTCAGTTATCTATTTTCTAGTCTTCAATTTTTCTACTTTCCGATGTGCAATTTTCCTCGTTTTTCATTTTTAATTTTGCAATCTTGTAATTTTCGGGTCTTCAATTTTCAATTTCGAACTTTCTAATTTCCAGTCTTTGATTCCTCGATTTTCGAGTCTCAATTTCCAATTTTAAATCACCAATTTTCATCAAGCTCTCATTTCAAAATTCAAAAAAAAATTTTTAATTCTAAAATTCAGACCTGAAATCTAAGAAATCGAAAAAAAAATGAATCGCAAAATGTTAATTCCTCTTCAATTTTCCCCCACAATTGAAGAAAATCTCGATATTTCATCCTCTAAACTGATCTAAAAATTCAATTTCTCAATTCCTCCCACCCTCGTTAAACGATCGAACGATTAACCCCTCAACCATCTAACTACCCCGACATTATATATATATATATATATATATATATATATATATATATATATACATTTTTCTTCCAACCAGAGCTTCGGAACTGGGGGTTGAAACCATCGATTCAAATAATTGGTATCGAGCCCCACCTACCCCTTGTACATATATATATATATATATATATATATATATATATACATACATGTATGAGATGGCACGAAGGTACAAAGTTTCAGACAAGGCTCTAACAAACCTTGAACTTTGAACTCGGTTTTAAACCAGTCCAACTTTTGGCACATTGGCATGGCACAGGGTGGCATGGCGCTCTCTTTACCTTTGTTGTTACCACTTCTGTATTAGGGGATGGGAGGCCGACCCGAGCCAAGTTCTCGGCGCCAATCGTTTAATTGACAAACTTGAAATATCTTCCCTTTACTTCTTCAGGGAGTCCTTTTCTCTATCTCTATCATCTCCGTGGCTGTATTCTTCTACCCTTCTAAACATACTGAGAATCGTCAACTCGAAGTACGAGCAGTGGCTTGAGTCACCATATTCGAGAAATGGCGCATGGACACAGTTTTTTGATCATATCTCGGTGGGGGTTGATGATATCGAGTAGAAGGTGGAGAACAAAAATAAAGCTCATTGAATTTTCTATGAAAAAGGTAGAATACATTTTCCCAGTATCTGGGTTGCTTTCGCTGTATTTTGGAACTGAATCTCATCTCGGAAGAAAAGTACTAAAGATCAGTTTTTCGCTGATATCTCGTTGAACGTTGATGATATTGAGTTGAAGGCTCAGATCAAAAATGAAGTTGACTAAATTCTCTACGAGAAAGGTGGAATACGTTTTGCTTCTATCTTCATTGGTCTCGCTGTACTTTGAGTCATTAAAATTCGTAGTTACGGTACAGCAAACAACTGAGATTCCAGAAGTTCCTAGAATTCCACGTCGAAATACAGCGAAACCAATAAGGATAGAGAAAAAATGTATCCCACCTCTTTCATAGAGAATTTAATTAACTTCATTTTTGGTTCCTACCTCTACCCTGATATCGTGATCATTCACCGAGATATCAGCGAAATACTGGCAATGAACATTTTCGTAGTCATATCTCATATTTTCCCCTATTCGACTGGACTGCTATATCCTCCTGAAAATCCATTTTCCGGATGCTGTACAGAATCCCGGAGAGATGAATGTTCATTGAAATCATCAAAAGTTAATAAAAAGTAGAAAAAAAAAACGAGCCAAGACCCTTTTTCGCGTCTAATTTTATTCCGCACACGATCCACACTGCTAACGATCTTCGGGATGGACGTTGCAGTTAGGTACGAGAATTTGTGAAATTAGCCTTTTCTGAAACAGCTCGGTGATCCGGAAATCGAAACCTCTACAAATATTTAAATACCACAGACCGGAGGGAACTGAGGATGCAGAAGAAATTCTTCAAAAGAGTTCACCCCGGGCACGTAGCTAACGTAAGTGCAAAGTATTCTATCCTGCAGGGAGGAGGCTAGACTTTGACGACCTTTTCCTCGTTTTTCTTTTTTTTTATTTTCTACGGAATTTCACAGAAAATAATTTCATATAATCGAGAATATCGGTAGATTTTTTTTTTTTTTTTTGATAGAGCAGTTAATTTTTTGAGTGATTAAACCGTGGTAAGAGGAAAAGGAGGAGACTGGAACTAAGTTTGACAAGTAAACAGAGAATTGTATCCGCGTCGCTTACCCTCAAGTTTAGAGGGCAGCTTCCATCAGGCGAGTAAACATCGCCGCATTCTGGCAACTAATTCAATTCCTAGTTACGACGTTTAACCTCTTGCCTTTAGACGGGAGGGAAGAACTTCCATCTACCAATTCCCATCCCTTCAGCGGCTTAAAATTTCCCACCAATATATACAGATATACGTTGAAAACGTGAAGCTATGTGTATTTCGTCGAATAAACGGAATTAATTATCATCATTGTACACCTGAGATCTAGGGCTCGGTTTACTCCCTAGCAGTTCAATTATATACAGTAAAAACCCTGGATTCAAATTTTGATGTCTAGTGTAAGACGCCATCGTAGAAAAAGGGGCTCTAAACTAGTTTTTCATTGATATCTCGGTCTACGTTGACGATATCAAGTTGGAGGTGAATATAAAAAATTAAGCTTATAAAATTCTCTATAAAAAAGGTGGAATTCGTTTTTCCTGTAATTTCGTTGGTATCGCTGTATTCTAAGGTTCAATATGTAACTAATTTTCTGAACCGTCGTCTTAGAGAAAAGGGGCTTGAAACTAGTTCTTCGCTGATATCTTTGTCCACGTTAACGATATCAAGTTGAAGGTAGGTATCAAAAATGAAGCTTATTAAATTTTCTATAAAAAAGATAGGATGTGATTTTGCTGTATATTCGTTGATATCGCTGTATTCTGAGGTTGAATATGTAACTAATTTTGCGAACCATAATCGTGGAAAAAAAGATACTCGAAACCAGTTTTTCACTGATATCTCTATAACCGTCAATTATATCAGATTAAAAGTGATTACCAAAGATAAAATTTATTAAATTTTCTGTAAAAAAGATGTTATACATTCTCCTCGTATCTTCCACGGATTCGCTCTATTTCGGGGTTGAAAATTGGAACCATTTTAAAAAGCCGTAATTTCAGGAGTTCCTGTGATTTACACGTTCCGCGTAAAAATACAGCGGAACCAATGGAGATAGACGACAAAAGTATAGGACCTTTTCCATCGAGAATATCATAAGCTTGATTTTCGATATTCACCTATAACTCGATATCATCAACGTCTACGGAGATATCAGCCAAAAACTGGTCTCGAGTATCTTTCTTTCACGTCCGAGGTTCGAGCCCAGCATTTTGCTTCGAGGATTTTTAATATCTCCAAAACTAAGCCATAATGAACGTCTCTATCTCCATTCGAGCAAATTGGTTCCAATTTTACCGTACTATAGAAAATTTGTCGAAAATCTTAAGGAAAGAATGAACAGAGGAAAAGAGGGTTGATCCCGATCGTGGAAAGGGAGAGCGCGAGGGCCACCCTTCTTGATCTGACGAGCGCACTCGTCAGAGAGCCATTTACCTCGCTTCAAGAGAAAGGCAGTTTTGGAAAAGAGGTAAGAAAGACAGTCTCCGTTCTTTGTCCTAGGATCTTAGATCCTCTTTAAGATATCCAAAGTGGTTACGACGTCACGTCATCCACTCTGCTAGCCTACATTTTCCCACTGCTTTACCGTATAATACTGCCGAGAGTCTAGAAGGTTCCTTGATTCCCCTTATTCAAAGTGGAAAAGAAAAGGATTAAAAAAAGGCAAGAAATCGAGCAGAGGAATGAAGAGAAATTTTCGAAAAAAATCTTCAAATTAATATTTAATGAAATTTCAAAAAAAAAATTCATGGAATTTTGATCGATTCATGAGGTTTCTTCCGGCGTACGATATCCACAATACGAGATCCGAGCCGAAATCGTAGGACGAATGGAAGCCCGGCGATGTTCCTGACTAACGAGAAGGTAAGGCGCGTCAGCGCTCCATACGGCGACGACTTGGAACTCGATTAAGTCTCTAATTTATTAGTTGGTAATTCGAGAGAGTTTCAGCCCGGGTGAACGTTCTGCCGTTAATTGGGTCTAGCTTAGATCTAATAATCCGACAGCTCAAGAATTCAACAACCGCCTGCAGAATTGCAGCACGAAGAACGACGAGGCGAAGATCAAAAGGAGAGACACGGCATAGTTGGGAACTATAGTTTGGAGATAAAGAGAGAAAAAAGAAATCATCTACATCGAAATTGCCGATTTCACTTTTATTTTGAAAATTGCAAAATTCAAAGTCGCGGAAGGGAATCCTAAGTATATGGTCCGATTTCTGTAAAATCGATTTCCGAAGGGCTTTGGGATCGCAGATTGCGAATATGACCTAAAATTTCCGAAATTGTAAAATGGAACGAGAATTCGAAAAACTGTAAGATTTTTATAAAAATCGATTTCCAACGATTTTTGGGATCGTTGATCACGAATCTGTCATTAGAATCGCCAATTTCAAAATCGTGGACACAAATTCATAACAGGTTTTGCGATCGTTGATTGCGAATCTGGCGTGAGAAATGCAGATTTGAATGTCGGAGATTCGGAATTACTGACGAAAGTCCAAAAAATAGTCCGATTTTTATAAAAATCGATTCCTAACGATTTTCGGGATCGTTGATTACGAATCTATCATTACAATCGCCAATTCAAAATCGAGGACACAAATTCATAACAGGTTTTGCGATCGTTGATTGCGAATCTGGCGTGAGAAATGCAGATTTGAATGTCGGAGATTCGGAATTACTGACGAAAGTCCAAAAAATAGTCCGATTTTTATAAAAATCGATTCCTAACGATTTTCGGGATCGTTGATTACGAATCTATCATTACAATCGCAAGTTCTAAGATCGCAGATACAAAATGGCGATGGAAAATTGAAAAATCGTTCGATTTTCATTGAAGTCGATTTATAACAGTTTTTGGGATCGCCGATTGCGCATCTGACCTGGGAAATGCAAATTTCAAAGTTACAGATCCAAAACTGCGGACGAAAGTCCAAAAAAAAGTCCGATTTTTATAAAAATCGATTTCCAACCGATTTTAGAGTCGCTGACTTCGGATTTATCCTGAAAATCGCGAATCCAAGATGGCAGACGAAAATCCAGAAAACAGTCCGATCTTTATGAAAATGGATTTCCGAGCGGTTCCGAGATTACAGATTGCGAATCTGGCCTCAAAATTCCGAAATTAAGAATTCGGAGGAGAATTTAAAAAACTGTTCGATTTTTACGAAAATCGATTCCTGACGATTTTTCGGAACGCTGATCAAGAATCGATCTTTAAGATCGCAACTTTCGGAATCGCGGATTCAAAATAGCGGACGGAAATCAAAAAACTTGTTCGATTTTCATCGAAGTCGATTCGTAACAGTTTTTGGAATCGTTGATTGCGAATCTGACCTGAGAAATGCAAATTTCAAAGTTGCAGATCCACAACTGGGACGAAAGTCCAAAAAACAGTCCGATCTTTATGAAAATCGATTTCCGAACGGTTTCGGGATCACAGATTGCGAATCTGGCCTCAAAATTCCAAAATTAAAAATTCGGAGGAGAATTTAAAAAACTGTTCGATTTTTACAAAAATCGATTCTTGACGATTTTTGGGATCGCTGATCAAGAATCGATCTTTAAGATCGCAACGTTCGGAACCGCGGATTCAAAATGGTGGACGGAGTTCAAAAAACTTGTTCGATTTTCATTGAAATCGATTTCCAACGGTTCTAATTTCCCGAAAAAATTGCGTCTCGAAAGACTCTGCACATCAATTCGCGCGAAAATTTTCACACGGTTTTATCATTTTCTTGAGTTTCTCGATTTCCCTAATTCAGAGATCGGATCCGAGATCGGTAACCGGAAGAACAAAGCCCCGAGGAACAGCACGCCTCCCTCTTCTCCTTTTTTTTTTTTTATTCGTCTCCCTAATAAACCGAAGATAAAATATATCTTTCGGAGAAAATAAGAAAAAATAAAATAAGAAAAAAAAGAAATAAAAAAAAGAACAGAGAGAAAGAGAAGAGGAAGGGTCGGTGCTCGTAGGGACATAAGGTTTCGACGGCGAAGAAGAATCCACATTCTCGGCGGAGCTCAAGCCGAAGATATTGTACAACAAATGGACCACTTTATCTAACCGACCCGGAACGACCTGGCCCGGGTTCCTGACCTCGTACTGGAACCAGAAGTAAATCTGCTGGTTAGGCAGCATCCGCTCGGTTGAATCAAGATGAAACATCTCGTGCCCACCTGGAAACTTCCCTGCACGGTTTACATCATTCGTATATGTATGAACTATGAACTATGATATCTGGAACCCCTCGAGGTCGCTTTGGGACGTCGTTGCTCATTCATTTCGAGCATTTTTGCTGTTGGAAATGAGAAGTGTCTTGATCCACGGGTTGTTCTCTTATTTCTCCTTTTTCTTTCCCAAGAGATACTACACCCAAGAAACTTCTTCGCAAAACCGATTGCCACGATTTTTGAAATTCTTTCTCTTTTTTTTGGATTTCCTGGGTCGAGGGGATTTCTGTGTTCTTTGAAAAAAAAAATGAAAAAAAAAGAAGACAGAAATACGAAATTGGTTCGGATCAAAGTATATTCGAGACGACGAAGTAATTTTGATGTCTCTGTGTTCTTTTTTTCTTTTTTGTTTTTTCGTTTTTCGTTTTTCGTTTTCTCGAAGGCTGAAGTAATTAAAATCTCTTATATATGAATCTCTGATCTCGAGTGGTTCTCGACTCCGTCTTGAGTTAGATTTTATCAGATTTCAAAAATAAGAAGAAGAAGAAGAAGAGGAAGAAGAAGAAGAGGAGGCAGCATCTCTCGGTGGGAGAGGGCTGAGCGTACGAACGAACGAACGAACGAACGTCTTATTATAAAACTTGACCAACTTTTCTCTATTGTTAAAACTTTCATCGTACATATATATCTTACAAGATAACTCTTAATAACTGCGGTGGTTAAGAACTGTTGAAAAGTAAAAAACTGGCCCGGAAGAAAAAAAAAAAGAAAAAAAAGGAAAAAGAAGAAGAAGAAGAGGGAAGGGATTGGCGTTGCGAGGGATGAAGATATACCGAAGACTTAACCACATCCAGACTATTATTATTATTATCTACTTATACCAAAATTTTTCCAATTTTCAGTCTGAAAATCGAACCGATCGCAATTTCGTTACTGTATTTTGTTTATCTTTTTTTTCTTTTTTTTTTTGTTCGGAAATCAAGAAGACTCGAAAGAACGAAAGAAAGAAACCCGCGCTCGATCCTTTCTTCTCTTGACAGAAAATTGATTCGATTTATTTCGATCCTATCGAATAATCGATGAATTGCGATTTTTATAAATTCATTAAATCGAATTGTTAGAAGAATTTTCGAATCGTTTTTCTTTGATTTTGTTTTTGTTTTTTTTTTTGTCTCACATCGAATCAATATTCTCAATCTTCAACTTTTCAATCCTCCACGTCGTCGTAATTTTTCTTTGCGATCGGAACTTTCAAATTTCTACGATACGCGTTCGCTTACGAATGTAGAAAAAAAATCAAAGAAAAAATGTAAAAATAGAAAGAGGAAAAAAAAAAAAAAACACATCACCAATCGCGGGGAAAAATTATTTCGAAAAAATAAAAAAATCGCCGATTCGACCAAACGATATTTCCAATTCGTAAATCGTAACGAGTATCGTATCAACGGTTTTGAGAAGAGATTTTTTTAATTTTTTTCTCTCTCTCTTTCCATTTTCTTTTTTTTTACTCAATCTTCTCCGACCCGGTCAGAGAAAAAAATAAAGTATCGGTACAGTATACACATAGGTATGTGTTAGGGTGCTTTTTTTGGGACTATTTTTTTGTTTCGCTCCCGGCCGGAAATTTTTCTGGAAATGCTAAAAACAAAATTTCCTCAAAATATAAGCCCATTGATATTAATACTGAATACTCTCCCAGAACGTGAAATGATTTCTCATTTAAATTACATGGAAATTAAAATTTTCTTTTTTTTCAAAATTCTATAACTCGGTGGCATTTTATGCTATTATATCGCCCAAACTTGCAAATTACTCGGCATTGAGCGCTCTACAAAAGTGCCCATCGCGACTTAACTGTAACTCAGACTAAAGTCAAATTTTGTATAAATTTCTTGTATTTTTAGTGACCTGTACTGCCTCACCGGTGAGAGTTACAGTTAAGTCGCAATAGGCACTTTTGTAGAGCGCTCATTGCCGAGTAATTTGCAAGTTTGGGCGATATAATAGCATAAAATGCTACCGAGTTATAGAATTTTGAAAAAAAAAAAATTTAATTTCCATGTAATTAAAATGAGAAATCATTTCACGTTCTGGGAGAGTACTTAATATGAATATTAAGGGCTTATATTTTGAGGGAACTTTGTTTTTGGCATTTCCAACAAAATTTCAGGCCGGGAGCTGAAAAAAAAAATAGTCCCAAAAAAAAAGCACCCTAGTATGTATATACGTACTAGAGTGGACGTTAAATACCATCTTCAGGAGTGAAGCCCCACAGTTTATAGACAAAAAATAGAACAAAATTTCGGCTCCAGTGCGAGGTTTTCAAAATGAAATCAACCCGTGCCGGTAAGGTCGCAAAGTTTCCCACGTAAAACACATGCACTTTTACGGATCTCAATTCAAAAATTCACTGTGAGGCTAATTTTAATTCAAAAAATTCTAAACTATGTGGAAGTATCAGGTATGTGTACTACTACACGGAGAAAAATCGAGGATATCGATATTTGAATTGAGATCCGTAAAAACGCATGTGTTTTACATGGGAAATTTTGCGACCTTACCGGCACGGGTTAATTTCATTTTAAAAACCTCGCGCTGGGGCCAAAATTTTTTCCTATTTTGTCTATAAACTGTGGGGCTTCACTCCTCAAGATGGTATTTAACGTCCACCCTAATACATACGCATCGTATCGAAATCGAGTTTTTTTCCTTTATTCCTCTTTTTTTTTCTTTCTCTTTTCGTCACAGGCATTAAATCGCGCGTATTGTTCCCTTTTTTTTTTTTTTTCGTTTTTTTTTTCTTTTTCTCACGATTCCAGCTATTCCCCGCTTTACCCCATTATTATTCTCTGCCCTCTCTCTCTCCCACCTCCCTTCCTCTGTCTTCATTTTATCACCCACGAATCCGAGAGCTCTTCGGGGTGTCTCTCCCGCATTCGGTCCGTCCGTCTTTCTGTCTTCCTGTCTGTCCGTCTGTCGTTTCTTACCGTTGATATACAGACGGACTGTATACCGCTGGTTCGCTAATAAAACCGGGATATCCGGTTCGTTATATTCAAAGCCCTTTTTCTGCTACACCACAGCTGGCCAAATATTTCACTCTTTCGTCCCTCCTCGTCCCTCTTGACGCGAGAAAAAAAAAAGAAAAAAAAAAAGGGAAAATCTCGGAAAATAAACGAACCGAAAAATTTGTCGTCAATCTTCATTTTCGTTTTCACTTTTTACACTGTGAATTTCGGAAATCCGGAAGAAAAGTTAAGACGGAAAACGAAAATTCTTCGGAAAAATGATGAGAATGTGGAGAAAAACGAAAAACAAAAACCAAAAAACAAAACAAAAGAACGAAAACGAATGGATGAAATTCAAACTCTGATATGTGTGCGCGATTCGCGATAAAACTTTTGGTGGTCGAGTTAATAAATTTAATAGGTTAATTCCAAAGTCCAATTACGAGAGTCCAGGGTGCAGGGTGTAGGGTAAGGTGGGGTGGGTGGATAGGTGGATAGGGTTCAATAATACCCTGTATAATATATTACACGTATATCTACCTACATATTCGCCAAGGGGTGAAACTCGGATTGGTTACGTTTTTTTGCTTGTTTTTCTTTTTTTATTTCTCTTTCTATATTTTTCCTCTCCCTCTCGCTCTCTCTCTCTCTCTCTCGCGATATGATCGTAAATAATATTCCACAACGTATCAATTTTACGCTTGAATTGAATAATAGAGAAATTCACTCAATTTTGCCAAACGGATTTATCGAGTAATTAAGCTGAGCTGGAAATTTTCAGAAATTTATCCGGTCTTTTTTTTCCATTTTATTTTTCTACCGTTCACACGAGTTTTCTACGACGTTCTTCCTCGACTTTCCTAAAATTTTCGCAATTTTCCAACGATTTTTCAAATTTTCCTAGAATTTTTCTACGTATTTTCTAAAATTTTCTCAACTTTTCCAACTATTTTCCAAATTTTCCTACAATTTTTCCTTGACGTTTCTAAAATTTTCTCAACTTCTTCAACTATTTTCCAAATGTCTACAATTTTTCCTTCACGTTTCTAAAATTTTCTCGACTTTTCCAACTATTTTCCAAATTTTCCTACAATTTTTCCTTTACGGTTCTAAAATTTTCTCAACTTCTCCAATGATTCTCCAAATTTTCCTACAATTTTTCCTTCACGGTTCTAAAATTTTCTCCACTTTTCCAACTATTTTCCAAATTTTCCTACAATTTTTCCTTCACGGTTCTAAAATTTTCTCAACTTCTCCAATGATTCTCCAAATTTTCCTACAATTTTTCCTTCATGTTTCTAAAATTTTCTCAACTTCTCCAATGATTCTCCAAATTTTCCTACAATATTATTTCAACTTTTCCAAAATTTCCTCGACATTTCGAACGATTTTCTGAATTTTCCTATAATTCTTCCTCGACTATCTAAAATCTTCTCATTTTTCTAACAATTTTACAAATTCGTCCACATCTTTTCGCAACTTCATTAAATTTTCCTCATGTTTCCAATAACTTTTCTGAAATTTCCTCAACTTTTCCCAACGACCTTATCACTTTTCCTCGATTTTATTACGACTCTTTCTCAACACTCACATCAAACTTTCGTCCGGGGTTGTAAGAATTTCGGGAATTTTCCCTGATTTCCTACGGATTGATAAATTTCCTTCAATTTTCTTCAACTTCTCCCACTTCAGTCCGACCCGATTTTCCAATCACCTACAAGATTTCTCGGAGTTTCACCTGTTTTCTCAAGAAAGAATGATTCGAACAAATTTTCCTAAACTACTGAAAAAGTTTCCAAATTTTCTCTCAACTTTTCCACTAATTTGAAAAACTTTTCACAACTTTTCTATCGGTTTTAACCAATTTTCCTAAACGATTCAGAAAATTTTCCGTCTCCCTCGTCATTTTCCGGTGATCCAAGAAAACTTTTCACGACTTTCTCTCAAGTTTTAACTCTGAAAAAATTTTCCATACAATTTTCTCATGATTTTTCAATTTTCCGACTTTACTCTGACTTTTCTATCGATTCAAAATACTTTCCACGACTAGTTCCACTCGAGTTTCAACCGATTTTCCGAACGTGTTTCTGAAAAAAAGGAAAACGCTTCGACTAATTTTCTTCGTGACTTTTCCTTTCAACGATGAAACAATTTTCTCCCAGTTTCTTGAACCGATTTTTAAATAAACTGGGAGATTAAATCCGAAGTTTCAATCACGATTTAGACAAAATTTCGGCTGACAAGACCCCCTTCACGATATACCGCATACATATAAGAATTACGTACGTATACGTTACAGTTAAATATCCCGAGGGGTGAAAATTCGAATTGGTTTTTGTCGATTGAAGGTAAATATTATTACCCCTGTCCATTGGCCCGTTTCAAGAGTAAAATAGTAGTTATCCAGGGGTCAGATATAGGTATAGACATACCCCAGCCTCTGGCCATTAAATTCTGAGGGTTGGTTAATAAAATAAAAGGTTCAAAGGGTAGGGTAGGTAGGGGCGCGGAACTCGTCGCAATCAATGCTGATTCATTAACCGTCGAACCTGTATAATTAACTGTAAAAATTGATGGTTTTTCCTGGGAAGGTTAAAAATAAATAAAAAGAAATCGAATAAAAACTCACTTACCATTTACGCCCGATCCCCTACCCTCGACTTCAGCGGCAGCAACAACCCCGTTGAAGAGATTATCTGTGAAAGAGTAAAAAGAGTAAAAAGAAATACGAATTAAAAACGCAATAAAATGTAATCGAAAATGAATAATGGAAATTTTTTTTTTTTTCATCTTTTTTTCAAGGGAGTTAGAGTAAAGGGGATGGCTCGCCGTTCCTATACTCGTCTCCTTACACGTCATAGTTGAAATTCGATTAAAGTACGAAAGTCAAGATGGGGGTTGGTAGGAGAGGTATAAGGTGTACCCTTTCGATCAATTTTCAACCCTCACTCGCTTCTTCTTCGCTCAGGGTTTCCATAGCTAGGGGTGTCGCTGGCAGAGAGCAGAAGGGAGTCGAGTCGAGTCGAGTTCTCGTTTTTTCCTCGGAAAATGCTCAAGGAGGAAATAACTTTGCAACAGGAGGAGAAAAGAGAAGAGAAGAGGAGACGAGAGATAAGGAAAATAAAGAAACGACGAGGAAGATGACAGCCGGAATTTATTTCAATTCAACAAACTGAGGAAGACGTCAAAGGCAGTGAAAATGTTTTTTTTTTTTCATTAAAAAAAGGGACGAAAATCAAAAAAGGGACAAAAATTTGAAGAAAAAAAATAATCCAGACACGTGGAAACGTAAAATGAGATCGCAAATCGTTTTTTGAGAAAATTTTCACGCCATTTCAAAGATTTCTAATTGTTTCGAAAGATTCTTATTTAATCCTGTAGCAGGATTTCGAATGATTTTTAGTCGATTTCGTATGATTTTTGAAAAATTTCACCAGATTTTAAATGATTTTACAGATTGAAGGAGATTTTTATCGATTTATCTCGTTGTCCCAATGATTTCAAATGATCTTTCAAAGATTTCGAATGATTTCGAAAAATATTCGAGTGGTTTCAAACGGTACTAAATGATTTCTAGTGATTTCGAATGATTTTAGACAATTTTTTTACTATTTTCAGGTTTTTATTGAGAGATTTCGAAGGATTTCAAAAGGGTTTTCACCCAATTTCGAAGTTTTCAAATGATTCCAAAAGATTTCAAATGATTTTAAAGATTTCAGAATATTTTTGGGTGACTTTCCAAAGATTTCAAATGATTTCCAAAGGATTTTCACACGATTTCGAAGATTTCAGAATTTTTGAAATAATTTCTAATGATTTGAAACGATTTATAGCAAATTCGAAAATTCCCCTAATTATTTCAAACAATTCCAAAAGAATCTTCATCTAATTATTCTCAGATTCCTGAATGATTTCAAAAAGATTGTCACGTGATTTCGAATATTTCAGAAAATAATCGATCATTTCTAATTATTTCAAACGATATTCAGCGAACCCAAAAATTCCCAAATTATTTCAAACGATTAAAAGAGGATTTTCACCTGATTATTCTCAGATTTCTAAATCATTTCAAAAAGATTTCCACGTGATTTCGAATATTCCAGAAGCTAATCGATTATTTCTAATTATTTCAACCGATTTTTAGCGAACTCAAAAAATCCCAAATTATTTCAAAGGAATAAAAAAGGATTCTCACCTGATTATCCTCAGACTTCTAAATGATTTCAAAAAGATTTTCACGTGATTTCGAATATTTCAGAAAATAATCGATCATTTCTAATTATTTCAAACGATTTTTAGCGAACTCATAAATTCCCAAATTACTTCCAACGATTAAAAAAGGATTCTCACCTGATTATTCTCAGATTTCTAAATGATTTCAAAAGGATTTTCACGTGATTTCGGATATTTAATCGATGATTTCTAGTGATTTCAAACGATTTTTAACGAGCTCGAAAATTCCCAAATTATTTCAAACGATTCCAAAAAGATTCTCAGCTGATTATTCTCAGATTTCTAAATAATTTCAAAAAGATTTCCAAGTGATTTCGAATATTTCAGAAGATAATCGATAATTTCTAATTATTTCGAACGATTTTTAGCGAACTTAAAAATTCCCAAATTATTTCAAACGATTAAAAAAGGATTCTCACCTTATTATTCTCAGATTTCTAAATGATTTCGAATATTCCAGAAGCTAATCGATAATTTCTAATTATTTCAAACAATTTTTAGCGAACTTAAAAATTCCCAAATTATTTCAAACGATTAAAAAAGGATTTTCACCTGATTATTCTCAGATTTCTAAATCATTTCAAAAAGATTTTCACGTGATTTCGAATATTCCAGAAGCTAATCGATTATTTCTAATTATTTCAACCGATTTTTAGCGAACTCAAAAAATCCCAAATTATTTCAAAGGAATAAAAAAGGATTCTCACCTGATTATCCTCAGACTTCTAAATGATTTCAAAAAGATTTTCACGTGATTTCGAATATTTCAGAAAATAATCGATCATTTCTAATTATTTCAAACGATTTTTAGCGAACTCATAAATTCCCAAATTACTTCCAACGATTAAAAAAGGATTCTCACCTGATTATTCTCAGATTTCTAAATGATTTCAAAAGGATTTTCACGTGCTTTCGGATATCTAATCAATGATTTCTAGTGATTTCAAACGATTTTTAGCGAACTCAAAAATTTCCAAATTATTTCAAACGATTGCGAAAGGATTTCGACGTGATTTTCGAAAATTTCAAATCGCTTCGCATGATTTCGAAAATTTCAAATGATTTCACACGATTTAAAAAACGCCATAATCATCCGGGAGTTTTTGACCCCTCGCGGTCTATTTGAAATCACAACTGAAAAGTCATTTTTTCTTTTACAAATAGCGAGCCTTAATTTTCTGAATGAAAATCAATATACCTATACCTGTGCCTGTAGCCCAATGCAAATACACGAATAAGAAGAATAATAATTTCGATCTTCGACGTACGCAAATACAGATACGAACTAAAGATGAAAAAGAAAAATAAAAAAGCCAGAAAAAAAAAGAAAAAAACGAATCTGCCACTAAAGCCTGACGCTAAAAGAGGGTTTGATGGTCTACGGGGTTCGAGGGGTTGATATTGCCTCTAGGCGAGGGAGTAACAGTAGTTTTTCGGAGGCGAGAGTGAAAGAGAGATAGGCACAGGAGAAAGACGATGCCCTGCAGCGCAAGCACCTTTGATATCGCAAGCTCACACAATATGACATCGCCTACGGAAGGAGAAAAGCAGCGAAAAAAGGGAAAATAAAAAAAAAAAAAAAAAAAAATAGAAATAAGGAAAGAGGAACGAAAGTAAAGGGAAGGGGATGGTACGGTATGGTATACCTGCCCATACACACGGTATAAGGGTGAGTAAAAACTGATTGGATCCAAAACGTGAGGGTCGTGTGTATATAGGTGTGAGCCGAAAGTGAAGATGATAAGAAGAAGGGGAAGAAAAAAACAAAGAAAAAATGAAAAAATGAAAGAAAAAAAAATGAAAAAAAATAAACAAGAAAAATCCTACCGAAAAAAAAACAGGAAAGAGAGGGAATAATTTCCTTTCTCTATTTTTTTATTTTTTTCTCGTTTTTATCATCTTCGTAAACGTATGTAGTACACCCGTAGGGGGTGAGGAAAAAAAACGGGGGGGGAGGGGAGGGGGATGAAATAAAATGAAAGGGACGAAAAGGGGAGAGAGAGAGAGAGGGAGAGAAAAACTGAAGAAGGCTTTCATAAGCGCCTTCTCAAGCCTTACAAATAGGCTTGGGTGTATGTATATATTCGCCGGTCGTGTCTGCAACCCGCCTTAAGTTTAGGATGGAACGGTGGCGGTAGTGGAGGAGGCGTTGGGGGAATACGAGTTGAGAGGATGCAGGAGTATGATATTGCCCGAACACGCCCTCGTTTTCGTGATATATTTATTTTTGGCCCCGATCACTGACGGCTGGTATCTATTTTCTTTTCTTTTATTTTCTATTTTTTTCTTCTCTCTCTCTCTCTGTCCTCGCGTTTTTCGTGTTTTTTTTTATTTCTCTTCTCGTTTCTTTTTTTCCCACACGCGCGTTTTTTTTTTCATTACCCTCGCTTCTCTCTTTCCTTGTTTTTCCTTTTTTTTTTTTGGTTTTTTTTTCCTCCCTCGTCCGCGAAGTTACGACGAAGACGTATCCCCCGCCGAGCCCCGCGGGGTGTCGTGATTTTTTTTTTTCTTCTCTCCTTTCTTTTTTTTTTTTTTGAATTTTTTTTCTGTTTCTCTCTTTCTTCTCTTTCCTCACACGCACGAAGTGTGAACCTCGTTACGACGTGAACAACAACAACAACGACGACGACGACGACGACGACGACGACGCACAAGTACGATGTGTAAACGTATATACGTACGTGTAATACACATTTCCAAGTACCCGTGGGGAAAAGAGCGGAGGGGAGTGAAAATAGAAAAAGAAAAAAAAAAAAGAAAAAATTAGAACACACGCAAACGAATATAATAATTAATTGAATGATCGGAAGAACAGGAACGAAAAACAAAAAAAAAAAACAAAAAAAAAAGACGACCGTTCCATTCTCTCCGCCTCGGGGGGCTTTTGGTTCGATGAAAAAAAAAAGCATAATTCGAACGGGAAAGAAAAATGAAAAGAACAAAAAAATGAAATAAAAAACACAGCAACAACAAACTCGAGAGAAATGACAAACGAACGGAATAATTGTAAGAGAAAAAAAAAACAAAAAACTACAAGAATAAACTTAAAAAAAAAAAAAGAGGGAAGAGAATCGAGGAAACGAGTGAAGAAACGGAAAAAAAAGAGTGAAAAAAAAAACGTGTCAGAGAATATAAGGTGAAAAATAAAAGGAAGGAAATAACGAAAATAAAACAAGAGCCCGAGGGGCTGTATAAAGGAAGTTAAATTCGTTTCGGGAAAAGTTTAATCGCGTACTTAAAAAGGGGTTGAATTATACGTCGAGTCGAGGACCCGGGCCAGGCCAGCAACTTGTAGGCTCGGTGGCTAGGTATCAGATTTATTTTGTATATATGTATATATATATACATATGTATGTACGTACGTAATAATTTGAATATAATATACACCGTGTCTGGAAAATTCGCTAACCATTTGCATACCAACGGATTCCTTGCGAAAAATTGAGACGAAAGTTACCTATGCAAAAAATTCAGGGAGGGCTTAGTTTTCCTGTAAAAGCAGTTTAAAAACGGACCAATCAGCGTTCGGCTTTAGAAAATACTGGCTAAACTGTGCATAGACGTCCACCCCACTCCTGAGCGCAGCGCGGAACACCGCACATCGTTGCCTCGTTCTCGGTAGTGGGGCAGACGGCGATGCACAGTTTTAGCCAATCTTTTCTAAAGCCGAACGCCGATTGGTTCGCTGTTGACTGGTTTTACAGGAGAACTAAGCCCCAGCGGACTTTTTTGCACGGGTAACTTTCGTCTCGATTTTTCGCAAGGAATACGCTGGTATGCGGATGATGGGCGAATTTTTAGACACCGCGAATTTGTTTCAGACGGTTTCGTGTTTTGAAAATCGAGACTCCGAAAGTCCACCGACCACCGGAGTTCGTAAAATCCGGAAATTTCGATCTATTTCTCAGGATGTAGCTGAATCACATTGCAGCTTCGAATTTCGCATAGCCATACAGCGATTGTGTGTTTATAATACGATGTAAAAAATTCAACTCGCATGAGGTGAACGAGAGAGCGACGAATGAAAAGAGAGCTAAAAAATGAAAAAAACGAGGGAAAAAAAAGGAACATATCTACATACGTATATATGTGGATGCATACACGTATACTTATACACGTTTCTCATTAACGCGCGTTCAGCGGCAACCAGTGCAATGGCAATGGCAATGCAATGCTAGTGGTTATATTTTTCCTTTTCCCTTCTCTCTACCATTTCCTGACACTACTATTTTACTCGCTCTTTCTTCTCCTCCACTCTTCTTCTCCTTCTCATATTTTCTTTTCATTTCTAGCGGGCAGGGTAGGCAGATTATGATCATATGCGGCCAGTGCTCGAGGTCCTTTTCAGGGCGCACGATGACGAACGAGAAGGTAAAAATAACTGCTTTCCATTTTTCGTTTAAAATTTTTTCACCTTAAATTCACCCTCTCGGTTACAAATCTGCAATATATACTGCATGATTCAGACCGAGCGGGCGATATTTTGAGGATAGATTCCCCACGACATTCCGAGACTAAATTTCCTTTACCGAAAATTCGAGAGACCGATAGTTTCCGAGCTACGGAAGATCTTAGTCGACCAATCGCAGAGCGTATAGGTCGCGTAGACGGGGCACTGCGCAACTCAGACTCATGGCCGGCGCTGTCCGCGCCATCTATAAGCGTCCGTGATTGGTCAACTAAGATCCTCCGTAGCTCGAAAACTATCGATCCCTCGAATTTTTGGTAAAGGAATTTCAGTCTTAGAATTTCACAAAGAATCTCAATCCTCAAAATATGGCTCGCTAAACCTGAATCATCCTGTATATACGTGTATATGTATATATATGAATGTATGTCAGATTTTAACAGGGTAGGGAAATCCGCCCTCAGCGAGAGGATGACGCGACACGACGCAATGCGACCGACTCTGCTGCTGCAGAATAAATTGCACTTCCTGCAATTTTAACGTTGCATTGGTAGTATATTGTACAGAGAAAGAGGAGAAAGTCTATGGGATTAGTTATACTTTTTTGATTCGCATCTATCCGTACTTGAATATTAATAATAATGATAATTTCAACAATTATTATAGCAATGAAATTTTGCGGGCCAATTGAGGTAAACGAAATTTAATTACAGTATCGGAATTATGTATATTAATGAACCTGTAAATGAATGAAATTGCTTTTTTTTCAAATAACTGCTACGCCCTGAAAATATATATTTTATTGAGTCAGTTCTGTCGCAGCTGATCACTACGATTTTGAAGCTCCAAAAAATCGATGGAATATTTCTTCAAAGTGTAACACTGGGTTGAAAAATATTATAAATTATAAATGAATCGGAAATATAATCGACGAAGTTTTTCCATTATTTTTTTTTCTATCTCTACCTCATGAATTCCAGTTAAAATTCTTTCGAAATTTGATTAAAACTCGATCGAAACATTGCAAAACTTTTTTGTCAAATTTCAGGAGTTTTTGCAAAATTCGAAAACGATTGCAAAAAATTTCGGAAAAATGTGGTAAATTTTTTTTCATCATCCTGAACCAGTTTCCGTCCCATCTTACCATTAGCAAGCTTGGCGGCAAGGTTCAGTTCGCACTCGCGACGAGTCCTGTAAGTGTACGGTTTCCGTTCGCCAGGACACCAAGGAACGGATGCACCGCAGATGCACTTTCCGCTACCAACGGCGTCGCTCGTTCCTCCGTCGTCATCGGTGGTGCGAGTACCCGACAATCCGGCCGCACTGTTACCCCGACGAATTACTCCCTCGCCGACTAGGTTGCACCCCGCGCCGGACATTTTTGGACCGTGAGGACAGTGGCGACGCCAGCGTCCTGGGATTTCTGAAAAATAAGGAGAGAAAAGGATGAGCGAAGGGACGGAATCATTGAAATCGGAGACCCAAGATTTTAAGAATAATCGAAGGACCATTTTCGAAACGGTATAACTCTGCGAAAAATTGTCGAAATTTGTTTTCAAAAACGGTATTTTGAAGTTTGAAATTCCAGCTTTGAGATGGTCCTTTTGAAATTCATCTGCGCTCGTTCTTCACCTGGTTGTGCGGGTTTTTATAAAGAGTTGCAAAGTGTACGGAAAGGGAACAAATTTTTCGAACTTTTTTGTGGTCCGATTAAAAAATTGTGGAAAATTTTTTCAGACAGTGATCTCGAAGCTTGAAGTCTCCTCTACAACGTACTGTTTTTGTAATTTTTCCACCATTTTTTTTCACCGAGTTATTCAATCTTCGGTAACGTCGTTTGTACCTTTCATCTCGCATACGAGCGACGTTACTAAAGATTGAATATCTCGGTGAAAAAAAAATCGTAGAAGAATCGCAAGACGAGCGTATCAAAGCAGAAACTACAAGCTTGAAGACCATCATCGGTAAAAAATGTTGCGATTTTTCTTTCCGCGACGTAGGGAGGTTTGAAAAATCATCTTCACCGCGTTCGTTTCTCATCTCCAGCTATTCGAACCTGTATGGTAAAAGCAAACCTGGTTATAGATGAGTTTCAAAGATACGATGTTAAAGCTGAAGTTCCAGGCTTCGAAACGTCCATTCCGTAAAACGAAAAAAAAAAGAAAAAAAATCTATATTTTTTCGCCGAGTTACAACGTTCTGAAAACCGTCGTCACATTTTTGGGGTACGTTCGTTCGGGCGGAGTGTTAATCCATTCGCTGACTGAGTATATACGCGTGTATATGCCCGGGTTCAATCCGTCTGTCAATTATAGAGAATCTCGAAAATGGAGAAAACCCGTATAATCCGTTAATTGAATGGACATGTCGAACAGCGGTTCAATAACAGTATCTACACCGTAGGTACACACTTGGGGTACACATCGAGACTTTGGCCTGTACATCGACACTTGGTTGGCACATTCACATACTTGGCGGGTACATCGACGTGGGTATTAGTCCGGGTAGATTGGTTAACTCTATAGTCTATCGAGTCTATTTCAAATTAACGTTAGCACTATGTTTATACGTGTATATCTATATATATACACATGCATGTGTATTTTTATCTGTACATGTATATATGTGTGTATAGCTAGGTACACGGCTATTAGTTGAAACAACGCGAATCTGTACCTCGATCTCGTTTAGAATCAGCTGCACACATACCTGAAGGACTATATTCTGTGTAAATATATATTTACTGTTTACATATACATGGGGTAAAGTAACTAGTTGAAATCCGACAGTTTAGCTCGATCTAAATACGATAATTTATTGTTCCCGGTATAAACGGGCCGTAACAACGTGACACGACACACATACACTTGTGACATGTGACATGACACAAAATCAATCGTATAATGAATAATAATTGTCCGGCTGGGAGGAACTGATTTTTTTAATAAATATATGTCAACTCCGTTAACACAGTTTATTAACTCACTCCTCCACACAGTATTCTATAGACCTCATCGCCCCGTCGTCTCTAAGGGTCGTTTTTAGTTTATTTTATTTTTTTCCACTTCCAGATTTTGAGGGTAGATTCCTCGTGAAATTCTGAAACTAAGTTTCCTTTGCCAAAAATTCGAGGGACCGATAGTTTCCGAGCTACGAACGATCTTAGTTGCACCAATCGCGGGACTTATAGGTGGCGCTGACACGGCAGGCCATAAGTGCGAGTTGCGCAGTGCTCCGTCTACGCGACCTATACGCTCTACAATTGGTCAGCTAAGATCTTCCGTAGCTCGGAAACTATCGGTCCCTCGAATTTTCGGTAAAGGAAATTCAGTCTTGGATTTTGGCGGGGAATCTATCCTCGGAATATGGCCCTCTCAACTTGAATCACCCTGTATATGTATGTATATAAGTGTATTGCATAGAGGGAGGCAATAAATGGATTGAATCGTAAAAGCGACTGGCTAGAAGTGGCTAGAAGGTGGTGGAAAGAGTGGATTCCCACTTACGACGTGGTTAGAATATACTATATCGCATCAAATTCTTTCCACTCCTTAATACTACGTAACACAAACACGACACGACGTATAACACGACATAATACAACATACCGAGTAATCTATCACTGTTCAAGCGGGAAATAACAAACACGTATACGATATACGAGTATTTAAGTATATAGATATATTCTATGTATGTACCTATACGTTTGTATCGAGTATTTCCGAGTAAACACTGCGGTATGTCGGGTTGCCTATCACCCCTTGTTTTACTGATAAATATTTGCCGAAAATTTCACCAAAAATTAATTCAGAATTCTGTCCATTCTTTTCAGGGAATTCCGCATGTATATGTTGTATATGGAGGAGAATTGGAATTTAATTGGATTTTCAAACAAAAAATTGACAAAATTTTAACGGAGATTTTATTTAATACTTAGATATTCAATCTTCTCGTATTTTTCGACCATTAATTTTACCTGGAAAATTAGAAACACACAAAAATCAAAAAAGAGAAGAAGCTATATCGTAGAGATATAAAAATGATTAATAAATAAATAACTCGATGAGTAAAAAAAAAAATTTGAAATCGAAATATTGTATAGCTTGAGGGATATTACGTATAGGGGAGAAGGGATAAAAACTTTTCAAACGAAATGATAATAAGTTTGTTTCTACTTATACCTACTACCTTAATCGGTCTTATATAAGGGGAGAAAGAAGGAAGAAAGAAAGAAAGAAAAGAAATAAAGAAAAGAGCTGATCTGGAAAGATCGTAACTTTGTGTCTTAATCATCCAGTTTTTAATTGTTATTATAATAATGAAAATATCTGATACTAATCACGGTTATTAACCGCTATTATGATCTTATATGATTAAGCTGTACAAATATTAACAATTTTTGTTTTGTTGGGTAAAATTCGCGAAATAAATAAAAGAGATTCAATAAAATTATGGAGAGCCGAATAAGAGACCGAGCCTATAACAACACAAAATGGAATGTAATAAAACGAAGTGGAAGAAGAGCAGCCATATTTTGAGGGCAGATTCATCGTGAAATTCTAAGACTAAATTTCCTTTACCAAAAATTCGTGGGACCGATAGCTTCCGAGCTACAGAAGATTCTAGTTGACCAATCACGGGACTGATAGATGGCGCAAACCGCGCCGGCCATCAGTGTGAGTTGCGCAGTACCCCGTCCATGCGACCTGTACGCTCTGCGATTGATTAACTAAGATCTTCCGTAGCTCGGAAACTATCGGTCGCCCGAATTTCCGGTGAAGAAAATTTAGTCTTAGAGTTTCGCGAGGAATCTATCCTCAAAATATGAAGCACCCTTTATACGTAAATATAATATACATATATATGAATTGTTTTTTTTTTTTGTGCTACTTCTTTTCTTCTCGAAGGAAAACAATCAGCACACGTCAAAGCCAGTTGTCCTTTCTCATGACGTGATATTATACCGTACCTACCTACCAACTTCTACCCTCTTTCCTTTCTGCTTAAATATGTATATACATATAGACTAATACATATTTCGTTCAATTTTTATACAGAATTGGATAAATTTTCAAAGATTTCATAAAATTTTATTAGGATTTTTCTTTGAGCGAATTTATATATTTATAATACAGAATATTCTTTGGAATCCAACCTTTTCTTTTATACGTAATATATCACATCAGAGTTTGCGAGGAAAGAAATGCAAAAAAAAATATATCGAAAATTATTTACCATTTGTTTTTCATGAAAAAAAAAATTGCCAATTATAATGATAAGGCAAAGAGAAATTTTGTCGAAATGAATTCTTTCTCTGTTTGTCCCGAAATATTTTTTTCATACGTTATTTTCATACCGTTTTTGTTTTTTCGTTATGGAGGGAAGAAATTTTGCCGGAGAGCTTGAGGAAAAACAAAAATTCCTTCTCCACCTTTAAGCTTGCAGCGAGTGAAAAATTTGATGATATAGATTCTCGACAAGTTTGAGATTCTTCCCAAATTCGACGGAATTTCAACCATGCCATGCCGGGCTCAGAGAAATGGCTCACCTGTATATTCTTACTATAAACTGAAAATAACCCCTCAGTTTATACCTAGTTGTATACGTGTGTTGTACATAATAATAAATATTTCGGAATTTCATATACTTATATACCGACGAGGCAAAACGACGCGAAATATCAGCTTCCCTCTTTTTTTCACACGTATATACAGGAAGATTCAGCTCGAGCGGGCCATATTACGAGGGTAGATTCCCCGCAAAAATCTGTGACTAAATTTCCTCCAGCAAAAATTCGAGGGACCGATAGTTTCCGAGCTACGGAAGATCTTAGTCGACCAATCGCAGAGCGTATAGGTCGCGTAGACGGTGCACTGCGCAACTCGCACTCATGGCCGGCCGCGTCAGCGCCACCTACAAGTCCCGTGATTGGTCAACGAAGATCTTCCGTATCTCGGAAACTATCGGTCCCTCGAATTTTTGGTAAAGGAAATTTAGTCTTGGAATTTGACAAGGAATCTCTACCCTCGAAGTATGGCCCGCTGAACCTGAATCACACTGTATACTTAAATACTCCGCGGCTATAAGATTTTACGCTTATAGACAGCTATTTGCCGTGATATTGAACGCTACGAAGCGTCTTGGAATTTTTAACGATCTTATACTCTGATGGGATGGGATGGAATGGGAATATGGAATGGAATGGGAATATGGGATGGAATGGGACGGGCTGGCGGAGTATTCTTTATCAATATCAATATACCTATAGAAGGTAAAGGTATTTGTATAGGTTGGCATAGCCTATTTATAGGTATACCTATTTAATCGACTTCAAGCCAGCAGAATAGCTGTACAGAAGTTATATTACGCCGTTATACCAAAACGGCCCGAGGACATCGATGTGTAAACTAAATGGGATAAAATATTCGTAATAGGGATTTGAAATCGATATTCTATTGTATCCAATTTTTTTAAACTCCAATTCGAATTCAGAGCTGAATTCAAATTTTTTAGTTCGAATGTGAACAGGAAATTTATTTTGAATTTGAAAATCCCGATCTCGATTTTGATTTTTTCATTCGAATTTGAACATAAAATTCGATTTTAAAACCGAATTCGGGTCTAAATTCGACAGAAATATTACATTCCCCATAACTTATACATGGGTTAATAGTTATATCACAAGTTCTTTGAAACATCGCTCGACTTTTCAGCTTCCGTTATTCTTTCCAAATTCAATTTTTCTTCTTTTATTGAATCATAAATTTTGTAAGTATAATACCTACACCTATTCCTCACTTTTTATATAAATTATACGATATACTATTAATAGTGAAAAAATTAAATTTTTTTTTTTTTTCTTCCATATCAACTTTTCGGTCGATCGTATCAAAATTTGCAAAAAAAAAAAAAAAAACAGGAAAAAGAAGAAAAAAACAACGTATCTCGCTGTATACGACCTGTACACGTCCGGCAGACTTATAAAATCGATAAACGCATCGCGTCAAACGACAAAATTCCCCATATATAAACTTTTGTATATATATATATACTCATTAAATTGAGTATCCGTACATATATTAATATATCCATGTATGTATGTGTGTATATATTTACCATATACTTATATACACTCATGCTGCAGAAATATTTCCCCCAGCCTCCCTCCTTCCCACCCTTCTTCAACCTCTCTTCAACTCATATTGATTTCACATTAGCTTTTCAACCCCCCCCCCCCAACCATGGGCCCTTCGGGGGTGGGGGACTATCGCGCTGCACGCGAGAGGAAATATTTTCTCAAACAATACCCTATATTCATATATATATATATATATATATATATATATATATGTGAATTGTATTCGCTGCTTCCTGCAGAAAAAGAGAGAGATAGAGAGAGAGAGAGAGAGAGGGTTGATGAAGAGAAGAAGAAGAAAAAAACAAAAGAAAAAAACTCCCGTCGAGAGAAATTTGATTCTGCCGTGTTCCGCCCTGATCTGTTTTTTTATTTTTATTTTTTTCTGCTCAAGTAAAAAATTTCTTTCGGAAGAAAAAAAAAGTGTACCGTCTTTCGAGACAGAAATTTATTGTTATACATACTTGTATGATATAGAGAATACGTACCAATGGATTTGCACGTAGTGCGTCGTGAAATTATTGTTTTTTCGTTTGTCTTTTCGAAAAATTGATTGAATGAAAAGAAAAATCGGTAATCAAATGAGAAAGATATACCTTCATCTGGTTAGTCGATCGAGAATAGACAAAAAAAAAATGAAAACGACCAAAAGAAACGGAGACAAGAAAAGTGACGATCGTTTGTATCGTTTTTTTTCCTTTTTTTTTCCTTTTTCCAAAGAGAAAAAATGAAAAAGGAATTAATTAATAAAGTTCGCAAATCTCGTTAAACTAATTATACACGTATGGATGTATGTGTGCGTGTGCGTGTGTGTATGTGTGTAATGAATTCGTATAACTACATACATGCAGAGATATATATGTACATCGGTATATGTATATATGTATAGGTATGCATGCGCGAGATCACGTCGAGTACAAGAATTGAATTAAAACGAGGTTTCGAGACCCCCTCTCGTAGAAGGAAGGCAGGAAATTTTCCCCCATTCATATTATATACGTACGTATATATGTATATATACATATATATACCAGATACGTTTGCAAATTAATATAACATAGTACAGGTATGTGGTATATACGTGCGTGAATTTCCGAACACCCTGCCTACGCGGGGTAAATATTTTTTGTTTGAACAAAAATGAAGAGAAAAAAAAAAGAATTCTAAATTAAAAACGGGCGGTTCAAAAATCTGGGGAAAAAGTTTAAAACAAAAGAAAACAAGGGATATGAGAAAAAAATAATTTTTTTTCTTTTTCAAATCAAGAAAGAAATTTGAAAATCCGATTCTGGATCCCCTCCAGCCCCTCAAGGAATTATCACGTGCACGTATGTGTACAACGCGTGCTTCCGGATAAACGTAAACGAGAAAGAAAAGAAAGAAACAGAAAAAAAAAACGAAATACAAAAAAAAATTAAAGAAAAATTAATGAACAAACGCAATGCTGATATTAACACGTGCCCAGCGGAGTTTGCTGAATACGCCTATCTGACCGCAACCCTCCTAACACTCGCATTGTACAAGATATATGTATAGTAACTGGTGTGGTCGGCGCCACGAGACGCTATCGTCTTGTTTCTCATAGTCAGCAGCGAGCGCGTTGCTGATTATAAGAATAAACAAAATGCGGTTACGTTGTTTTTCGTTTCATTTCATTTCGTTTCTTTTTTTTTCCATTCTTTTTTGTTTCGTCAAAATATACGAATTGAATAGTTGAAATTCTAGAAAAAATTCTAGATTTTCGTAGTTTATCATTTTTTTTTAAATTATAGATTTTCGTAGTTTTTTCAGTTCGTCGTTTTTGTCAATCAAACTATGCAAGAAAGAATCTTCAATTTCTTATGAAAAACACTACGCAAAGTTTTTATTTTTTTTCATAATTCGTAAAAATTCGTATAGAACTATTTTCACCATGTTAGGTATATACATATATACGTACTATGAATAACGCATGTGCACACTAGTTAGCGGTGGGAAAATTTTCAGATAACAACTTTAGAATTATTACTCTTGCCATATACACATGCATACACGAGTTTGTGTACGTGTATGTGTTAGTACGTATATAATACAATTTCAGTAGAAACGCGAAGGAAATCACATACACATGCACATGGATATACAATACTATACGGTATAAACTTTTAGTTTAATTAATTCGTGGCGAACCATTACAACGCGTTTAGCTCTACTCTTCTTCTTCCTTTTACTGCAATACTCTACATTCGAGGTATAAACCTATATATTTGCAGCATACCCAGAAACATCCATACCCATATCTATATCTGTATATGCATATGTATAATATCTATGTGATACGTATATGCCTATCTATTATGAATACAACTGTATTGTTACAGATCGTGGTACATATATACATATATACATGTCTTGAAACTTTGCCACTATATTAGCCTGCAGCGTAGCAGCAGTAACAGCTATATGCATAGATACTACCAAAATGCATTATAATTGCAGTTTTCTCCTTTTCTCATCCGATTTACGAGAGTTAATATAATTACATACGTATATAAAAAAAAGAATAAGCTACTTAGGTCTGTGACGTTACACTGGGTAGATTCCCCGTGAAAATCTAAGACTAAATTTCCTTTACACAAAATTCGAGGGACCGATAGTTTCCGAGCTACGGAAGATCTTAGTCGACCAATCGCGGAGCATATGGGTCGCGTAGACGGGGCAGTGCGCAACTCGCACACGTGGCCCGCGCGGTCCGCGCCATCTATCAGTTCCGCGATCGGTCAACTAAGATCTTCCGTAGCTCGGAAACTATCGGTCCCTCGAATTTTTGGTAAAGGAAATTTAGCCTTAGAATTCGACAAGGAATCTATCCTCAGAATTTGGCTTACTAAACCTGGTTCACGCTGTATTTACGAATAAATAGACGGATGGATAAATGAATAGAAAAGTATGATGTGTTTTTTGAAACAGATGGAACGATTCGTATCGTATATATCATGATCGTGGCGTATAGAACGAGGTTTCAGTTTAGGGCTGACTGCTGTTGCTGCGGGGGTATAGGTGGTACCTATATAGGTGTAACCACCCCGGACAGAGGAAACTTTCACGTTACGTTGCTACAAATCATCGTAATGAAACCGGCAGCCCTGGAGCGCAAAAGAGAAAGAGAAAGAGAGAGGTAAAAGAGAGAGAGAGAGAGAGAGAAAATAGAGAGAAAGAGAAAGATATACATAGAAAGGTATAATATTGCTCGCGGTATTTTTCGCACCAGAATTCCTTCACTCTCTCTCTCTCTCTTTTTCCTCTTCCTGCCATAGCCCTATACCTATGTGTATGTATAGGATACCGAGGCTATTGCTTGCCCTCGTTTTCTTCTATTTCGTCTTCTTGTTCCTCTGCTTGAATTCTTCCCTTAGTTTTTTTTTCTTTTTCTTTCTCCTTTTTTTCGTCTTTTCTATTCCTCCCTCAGTTCTCTCCCATAACCCCCGAGGCTGACTCGACTTAATATTCTTTCGACTTGACTAGCTTGACGATCATTCCAATCTCTCTCTGGCTCTCTCTCTCTCTCTCTCTCTTTTCGTCTCCTTTATTCAAGTCTCTGATAATCAAGATCGATATCGATCGATCTGTAATTGATTTGGATCAAAAAAATCAAACAAAAAAAAAAGAAGAAAAAAGACATAATTTTTTTTTTTTGCTTTTTTTTTACCCTCTTATTGGATGTTATTATTGTTATTTTTATATAAGAGAGAGAAAGAGGGGAAAACAAAAAAACGCGAAGATTCGTTGCAATTTTGGAACAGTGATATTTCTCGACGAGGAAAAAAAAAAACGAAAATCGACGATATTTTTTAATATTCTCTATCTTTCTCTCTCTCTTTCTCTCTCGCACACACTTTCTCTTCGTCGACAGCGTGATGAAAAGTAAATGAGAAATGAGGAAAGAGAAAGGAAGAGATAAAAAATAAAAAGTAAAAAAAAAAAAACGAAAAGAGAAGAAAGTATTCTTATTATTGCGAAAACAAAAGGAAGGTGAAGAAAACGAGCTCGAACCTCAAGAAGAGAAGAGAAGAGAAGAGAAGAGAAGAGAAGAGAGAGAGAGGAATAAAAAGGAAAAGGATGAGGTATGGGAGTCAGCTCGATGCGGTATCTCTCGTCGTCGAGTGTTCAATCAGTGGGGTGAGAGATGAAGCGAAGGATGAGGGCCGCGGCGAGCGAAGGAGCAAAGGAGTGAGCGAGAGACTCTCCTCCCCCTCCCCCTGCCCCGGGGGTTCTCGCTAGAGGGCTTTACTAAGAAATTACGAGAAAAATCCGCGACGTTCTCGTCCTCTAACCTGCACCACCGAGCGAGGATCTAACGATATTTTTTTTTTTTTTTTCTCTCATACGAATTTTATACGCCGTGTATATTGGGAGCCTTCTTTTTTTTTCTTTTCTGGGGTACCGGGGCACCGTAGGGTATCCGAAAATTAGCACATGATTGCGATTTTTTTTTTTTTTTTTTCTTTCACCTCTCTTTCTCCTTTCAGTACCCGATTTTGCCCCCGGATTTTTTCAACCTTACCAAAAGTCAATGAAATAATGGACTTAAGCACCTCCTCGTATGTCTTTCCGTATCAATTCATCTCTGGTGCAGTCGACTTCTAGCAAAACCGTCCACTGCATTATTTGTATGTACCTACCTACATAACCTCTTCGCCTCTCGTTTTTATTTTTTTTATTTTTTTATTTCTTCAGCAATTCCATTTCCCTGATGGCCAGACTCGCTACTCTCGGGCCCCATCTGCATTTATTTATATTGTATATACTATTATACACTCTGAGCTTGTATACTAAATATATACGTATATATACATGTATTCGATTCTTTCAGCCGCAGGGATTTCAGTGAAATACCCCACCCCCTTACCACCCAAGAAAAAAAGTGGGCTCGACTGTATACCTATAGGTCAATTCCCTATAGATTTTATATACCTATCAAGCATAATGATGATGAGAAGTTATTCAAATCAATAATAATATATTTTAGGTATGTACAGGATTTGTACAGGACGATTCAGGTTCGGGGTGCCATATTTTGAGGGTAGATTCCTTGTCGAAATTCAAGACTAAATTTCCTTTACCGAAAATTCGAGGGACCGGTAGTTTCCGAGCTACGGAAGATCTTAGTTGCACCAATCGCGTAACTTATAGGTGGCGCTGACACGATCGGCCATGAGTATGAGTTGCACAGTGCGTCTACACGACCTGTACGCTCCGCGATTGGTAAGATCTTCCGTAGCTCGGAAACTACCGGCCCCTCGAATTTTTGGCAAAGGAAATTTAGTCTTAGATTTTCGCGGGGAATCTACCCTCGAAATATCGCTCGCTAAACCTGGAGCATCCCCCGTATACGCATATACGATAGGGATGCGGATGCGGATGCGGATGCGGATGGGGGAAAGAAACAGTCTAAACCTCTGTTTCTATGTTTGAGGTTATGGGCAGTCTGTATATACTTCCAAAGCTAACCTAACCCTAACCCTAACCCTAACCTAACCTAACCTAGGCAGTAGAGCGTTCGAAAGTTCCCCTCGCAGCTATTCGCGGCATGATGATGATGATGATCGCTTTTATTATACCTATACCAACCAACCCTACTAGTAGCAGGGGTTGGGCGGTAAAAGGGATGAGGAAAGAGGGAAACTGCGCGACTTTTGCCGTACGATCGCGTTTCATACGGTCGACGATGGGGGGAAAGAGAAAGAGAAGAAAAATAGAGGAAAAGGAAGAGAGAGAAGAAATAGAGGGAAAATCGAGTCTCTGACGAGCCGGAACGCGGAATGGGACTACCGAGCAGTTCGAATTACTTCGAATTTCGAATTTCGAATGCCGATTCCAAAAGACACATTCGAGGAAACGATCTCTATTTTCCCTATCCTCTAACCTCATCTAACCTAACCTAACTTAACTATATAGGAACAATATTATCCTCAAGGGACGAAAGCAATGTCCGAAAAAGATTAACTATGCCGCGAGAGATGGAACAAAAAAAAAATCTTTCCAACCAATCTGTACAATTTCGAATCGTGAAAAGGTAGGGTAAAAAAAGCAGAAGCATTCTAGATTTTTACCAAATTCAAAACGATTTCTATACCACTCTTATTCATTCAATTTTTCATTTGTTCACTTACTCTCTCTTCGTTTTTGTTTTTCTTTTCTTTTAATTTTGAGATAGAAAGAAAAGTTTGAAAAAACCAAAAGGGAAATTGGGAGGACGAAAAAAAATTGTAAAAATGTAGAATTTCTCATAGTTTCGCGTAGCTTTTTTCTTTTTTTATTCTATCTTTCTTTTTTTCTCAGTTTTTTTATTTTCTTTCTCCACATGGTCTAGTCGAACTACTTATGAAGTTTGAATATAACTTAAACGCGTCGCACACGAGTTGTGGATAAAATTTTTTTTACTTTATTTCTCTTTTTTCTTCTTCTTCTGCTTCTTCTCATCTCGCTACTCTCTCTCTCTCTCTCTCTCTCTCTCTCTCTCTCTCTCTCTCTCTACTCACTCTTCACCCTCTACACTCTCTCTCTCTCTATTCTTTTTCTTCACCTCAAGCTTCGAACAGATGCCGAATTGAGTACCTAGCCAAGTATTCTTTTCCCGAGTTTATGTGATAGTTTATCTTTTTTTTCTCTCTCTCTCTCTCTCTCTTCGTCTGTTCTTTTCTTTTAATTTTTTTATTTTTGTGTTCTTTTGTTTTTCCTTTTCTTTTTCCCTAAAACCGATGTAAGCGTGGAAAGTTTTATATACTCCAAAACCTGGCTTATACATACCTTATATATGTATATATATTATACATATGTCTGGGTGTTATGGCGTTCAAAGAAAAATCGCACTAACCCCTGCCCCATCCTCCCATACATCTTTGAAAAAGTTTACCCCAAAAGTTGCTATTTCTTTGACCCGCAACTATACCTATACCTACGTGACGTACGTTATACCTATACCCTAAGTTTTGTGATATGTAACTGGTCGCATGAGGGAAAAAAAAAAAATTGAAAATTGCGAATATTGAACATTAGAAATTCAGTACTAGAAATTAATAATTGAAAATTGAAAATTGCAAAAATTGAAAATTGAGAAAATTGAAAATTGCAAAAATTGAAAATTGCAAAAATTGAAAATTGCGAATATTGAACATTGGAAATTCAGTACTAGAAATTAATAATTGAAAATTGCAAATTGCAAAAATTGAAAATTGAGAAAATTGAAAATTGCAAAAATTGAAAATTGCAAAAATTGAAAATTGCGAATATTGAACATTGGAAATTCAGTACTAGAAATTAATAATTGAAAATTGCAAATTGCAAAAATTGAAAATTGAGAAAATTGCAAATTGCAAAAATTGAAAATTGAGAAAATTGAAAATTGAGAAAATTGCAAATTGCAAGTATCGAAAATTGCGAAAATTAAACATTGCAGAAGTTGAAAATTGGAAATTCTATACTGGAAAATGATAATTGAACATTGAAAACTGAAGATTGAGAAATTGAGAACGCTAACGACACCGAGAAATTGTGAAATTGTGAAATTAAAGAATTGAATAATTGAAAAATTGATCAATATAAAAAAGATGTTTTTTATCACACCTATACATATAGACCCAACAAGAAAATGGAAAAAATTGAAAATTGCGAAAATTAATCATGGAAGAAATTGAGAATTGGAAATTCGATACTGGAAGATAATAATGAACCATAAACACTGAAAACCGGAGATTGAAAAATTGAAAAAATTGAAAATATATGTTATCTTCCACAATGATATTTCCATATCACGAAATTATAGGAGCGAGAAGAGTCAAGTCATAGTCAGTGGACTCTTTAAGGACCTAAATAAATAGTCCTACTATTTAAGTATTGACAATGTAGGTGTGTACTTAGGTACCTATTATGTATGTGCATATAAAGCAGATTATAATTCGAGGGCTAATTGTGAGAGCCAAAACTGAATACACACATAAAAGGCGAAAAAAAAGAAAAAAAAAGGGAATCCATAATATCAAATCCCTGGACAATATTCTATCTATTCCTCTCAATTCCGAAGTTAATAGTATCCGAAAACGAGTTTTTTTTTTTTATTTCAAGTCCCCAAATTAATCCGAAATTTTCAGAACTTCGAATTAAAATAATATTTATAGAATTTCTATATGCCCTTCAGTACCATAAAAAATAGCGTCTTTCCTGGCTTTACTTTTTTTTCACGTCATTTTGCCTCTCGGTCTTCGACATGTGAATGTATTATAAATAATTTATTATTTCTTAAGAAATATAAACGAAAATGAGAGAGGAAATGGTCTTCTCTCTCTCCCTCTCTCTCTCTCCCTCTCTGTACCGTCTCTTTCTCTCCGGGGGTTGAAAATCGAGGGAGAGACAGCAATCATATATTTTATGGTAAAATTTTCTCTTCCACCCTGTGACCAAACGAATCATCTTTACTCCCCAGTATTGATATGTCTAGATATGCGTAAATGAGGATGGTGAATGGTGATGGTGATGGGAATGGGGATGGGGATGAATGGGTACGTACGTGGTAGGTACGTGGGGCCATCTGAAACCCTGAAACTTTCTTGAAACCCAAAACCCCTCGCGAGACCTCGACTGCTGCAGCACACCTAAATTCTACCAGATTTTTCTGGTTATTAGAAGTAAATCTGAAATGATTTTTTTCTTTCTCACCCTCAAAATTTCTACTTTACAGCCCCATTTTCATCTCTCGCATAATTTTATCCTTTTTATCCACATCCCTCTCGAATATCTAATGAGAACCGGGTACCGTCACAGTATCGTTATTATCATCATCATTATTATTATTGACAGAGGTAATTCAGAGTTAAAAAGGTATATTGCGAAGGGGACGTCTTTGCTTGAAAAGACGATTTTTTTCTTTATTTATTTTAATTATTTTTTTTTTTTTTCTTCGAATTTATTCAAGGCAGAATCGAGACAGGATTTTTATGGATTATTAATTGCAGAGATTTTGCGTGATCTTGTTAAGAAATAAAATAGTATACAGTGCTCGCGCTATGTCCTGTCATTACTGATCGTGGTATATCCTTTCCTTAAAATACTAGTACTTAGGTACGGTTTTATTTCCTGTCGTGTTGAGATTATAGTATTTGATCATCATCTCATGTCCTGTCTCCGATAAACTAGTATTCAATGTTTGGCTTATGTCCTGTCTTCATAAATCAATGAAAAGATTGTATCATGTCCTTTTCTTGAAACCTAGTATTCAATGTTCGTCTCAAATCCTGTCATACAACATCTAGTATCTCACGTTCCTCTTATGTCCTGTCTTGATAAATCACCATAACATTTGTCTGTTATGTCCTGTCTTTACTGATCGTAGTATATCCTTTTCTTTAAATACTAGAACTTAGGTACGGTTTTATTTTCTGTCGTATGGAAATGATAGTACTTGATTCTTATCTTATGTCCTGTCGTACGGAAACTAGTATCTCATGTTCCTCTTATGTCCTGTCTTTACTGATTGTAATATATTCTTTTCTTGGAATACTAGTATCTAGGTACGGTTTTATTTCCTGTCTTGTTGAGATTACAGTATTTGATCATCATCTCATGTCCTGTCTTCATGAATCAATGGAAAGATTGTATCATGTCCTTTTCTTGAAACCTAGTATTCAATGTTCGTCTCAAATCCTGTCGTACAACATCTAGTATCCCATGTTCCTCTTATGTCCTGTCTCGATAAATCCCCATAACGTTTGTCTGTTATGTCCTGTCTTTACTGATCGTAGTATATCCTTCTCTTGCAATACTAGAACTTAGGTACGGTTTTAGTTTCTATCGTATGAAGATTATAGTGTTTGATTCTTATCTCATGTCCTGTCGTATGGAAACTAGTATCTCATGTTCCTCTTATGTCCTGTCTTGGTGAATTGATATAATGTTTTTTTGTTATGCCCTGTCGTTACCGATTGTAATATATTCTCTTCTTGGAATACTAGTATCTAGGTACGGTTTTATTTCCTGTCGTGTTGAGATTATAGTATTTGATCATCATCTCATGTCCTGTCTCCGATAAACTAGTATTCAATGTTTGGCTTATGTCCTGTCTTCATAAATCAATGAAAAGATTGTATCATGTCCTTTTCTTGAAACCTAGTATTCAATGTTCGTCTCAAATCCTGTCATACAACATCTAGTATCTCACGTTCCTCTTATGTCCTGTCTTGATAAATCACCATAACATTTGTCTGTTATGTCCTGTCTTTACTGATCGTAGTATATCCTTTTCTTTAAATACTAGAACTTAGGTACGGTTTTATTTTCTGTCGTATGGAAATGATAGTACTTGATTCTTATCTTATGTCCTGTCGTACGGAAACTAGTATCTCATGTTCCTCTTATGTCCTGTCTTTACTGATTGTAATATATTCTTTTCTTGGAATACTAGTATCTAGGTACGGTTTTATTTCCTGTCTTGTTGAGATTACAGTATTTGATCATCATCTCATGTCCTGTCTTCATGAATCAATGGAAAGATTGTATCATGTCCTTTTCTTGAAACCTAGTATTCAATGTTCGTCTCAAATCCTGTCGTACAACATCTAGTATCCCATGTTCCTCTTATGTCCTGTCTCGATAAATCCCCATAACGTTTGTCTGTTATGTCCTGTCTTTACTGATCGTAGTATATCCTTCTCTTGCAATACTAGAACTTAGGTACGGTTTTAGTTTCTATCGTATGAAGATTATAGTGTTTGATTCTTATCTCATGTCCTGTCGTATGGAAACTAGTATCTCATGTTCCTCTTATGTCCTGTCTTGGTGAATTGATATAATGTTTTTTTGTTATGCCCTGTCGTTACCGATTGTAATATATTCTCTTCTTGGAATACTAGTATCTAGGTACGGTTTTATTTCCTGTCGTGTTGAGATTATAGTATTTGATCATCATCTCATGTCCTGTCTACGATAAACTAGTATTCAATGTTTGGCTTATGTCCTGTCTTCATGAATCGATGGAAAGATTGTATCATGTCCTCTTCTTGAAACCTAGTATTCAATGTTCGTCTCAAATCCTGTCGTACAACATCTAGTATCTCATGTTTCTCTTATGTCCTGTCTTTACTAATCGTAGTATATCCTTTTCTTGAAATACTAGAACTTAGGTACGGTTTTATTTTCTGTCGTATGAAGATTATAGTGTTTGATTCTTATCTCATGTGCTGTCGTATGGAAACTAGTATCTCATGTTCCTCTTATGTCCTGTCTTGGTGAATGAATATAATGTTTTTTTGTTATGTCCTGTCTTTACTGATTGTAATATATTCTTTTCTTGTAATACTAGTATCTAGCACGGTTTTATTTCCTGTCGTATTGAGATTATAGTATTTGATTCTCATCTCATGTCCTGTTTACGATAAACTAGTATTCGATGTTCGGCTCATGTCCTGTGATACAAAAACTAGTATTTCATGTTCCTCTTATGTTTTGTCTCTCTGAACTGATTTGAAGTTCGTCTTGTGTTCTTTACTCAGAAACTGGTATTTTATATTTGTCCTGAAGCCTGGCTCGAAAAACTAGTATTCAATGTTCATCTTATATCCTGTACTCGATGAATTAATATCTTATTTGTTTATTATGTCCTGTCTTCAAATCTCGTATTTGATGCTTATCCTTAATTCTCTTTTACAAAAACTACTATTCAATGTTCATCTTATGTCCTGTCTACATGAATTAATGTCAATCTTGTCTCATCTCTTGTCTTGTAAGTTCCCATATTCAATATTCATTCCATGTCTTATCATAAAAATCTAGTATTTCATGTTCGTCTTATGTCCTGTCTTGACTTTCTATTATTCAATGTTGATCTCAGGTCTGTTTCAATGAACTAATATACGATATTTGTCCGAATATTACGTTCTGTCTTCAAGTTCTAGTATTTGATGTTCATTTTCTGTTCTGTCTTATAAGCCTAGTATTCAATGTTAATCTCATGTCTTATCTTGACTTTCTAGTATCCAATGTTGATCTTAGGACTGTTTCGATGATCTAATATGCGATGTTCGTCCGTCTATCACGTTCTGTATTGGAATTCTAGTATTTAATGTTAATTTTATGTCCTGTCTTATAAATCTAGCATTCAATGTTCGCGTTCTAATTTGTCCTGATGAATCACCATACAGTTCATCACATATTCCGTCTTGCCGAGATGAGCAATTATCAATAGTCGTCACACCTATTATACAATAAAACAAAAACTATATAGAGACAGAGAGAGAGGGGAAAAGATAGAAAAGGATAGTAACAAGTATAAAAAAAGGACGAAAAGGAGGAGGAGGAGACCCGGGTCAGACCATACCATACATAAACGCCCCGTTGAAGAAAGTATCAACCCTGAACCCCTCAAACCTAATCTTTGGTACGTACGGTTTGTCGAAGACTCGTGCTTGTAACAAGATTTATACCTGCATAAATTACACCTATACGTATATATCTTATCCACAAATGCGACGATATACCAGGAAAGAGGGAGCTAAGGGGAACGAGACGTTCCCTCGTCTTAAATTATATTATCGTTTCCTCCGTTCAGCAGGAATCAGTTTATTCCAAGGATGAGGAAATGAAGGAAGACCAAAAATGAAGTGAGAAAATTTGAGAAATGAATAAATGAATGAAGAGGATCGCTCGTTTGGTCCAGTTTGTTGTTGTTGTTTTTTTTTTTCTTTGCTTTTGGAGGAAATTCATAGTAGGCAAGAGAATGGGACTAAACCCAACAATTAGAGACGTTCAATTATAAACATGATTTATATAACAACATAAATTGGAAGAAGGAGGGAAGCAGGTTTCCTGTTTCTAAAGTACCCTGGCTCGAAGTTGTAATTTATCTATCTCGCTTCCTTACTTACCCGAATTTCTGCAGCAGTTAATATCTCATCGTAAAATAATTGCGTGTAATTTCGTATCGGTGAAAGATAAAGTAATCCAATATTCAAGTAAATCGGTATCGCTTCTTCTCATTATCAATAATCGATGAAAAATCATTAGATATTTCGCCTCGGTGGAAGAAATACTTTCTTAGAATTATAATTGAGACGAATTTTCCTCCAAATCCGAAATCTGGAAGGGTTCGGGGATTTTTGGCTTTCGAGAGAAACAACAAACGACAAGCCTGATAAATGTCGAGAATCATCTCGAGATTTCCAACGACGTTTGAGAAGTTTGGATCGTTAGAGCTTTTGTTATATTACAGCTCTACCCACCTACCTTTAGCTACCTACCTACCTGAAGGACGAAATCCTGTATAGCTCAGTTTTAAAGCCACCTCCTTACCTATACCAACACCCGCCAGACGCTTTAACGCATACTTCCAAGATAAAGTTCTGACTAGATTGCTACAGCTTGCAGATAGGTATATATGTAGATAGGTGGTATAACCCAAACCAAAGTTACGATGATAACAACGCAACAAAGTGGGCTATTACAGACGTTAATCGCTTGTACAATACTCCCATCAGTTGACTCGAGTACTTGTCCGAGATGGTATTTTTTTCGGGTTATTTGCCACTGGGATTCGGTCCTCTTGTGGTCTTCGAACTTTGAAGAACTTCGAATCGAACTTGGAAGAGGATTCTTTGCGTCGAAATGCAGAACGGTGGCTGTCAGAGAGCTGAACGTGTCTAAAACTCGGTTATCTAGATACTTTCGAGCGATTTATCTTGTCCTTATTCGGGAACTTGAACAAGTTTGACTTGGAGAACTTTGAATGAAACTGGAAACGAGAATTAAGTCTGTAAAACAGCCAGAAAGTGGCTCTGACAGAGTTAAACCTACTCAAACTCAGTTATCTCGATACTTTTTGAGCGATTTATCTTGCCCCCTTTCGGGAACTTAGACATGTTTGACTTGGAGAACTTGGGATGTAACTTGAAACGAGAATCGAGTCTGTAAAACAGCAAGGAAGTGGCTTCAACGGAGGTAAACGTTTCTCAAACTCGAGTATCTCTATACTTTTTGAACGATTTATCTTGTCCTTCTTTGGGAACTTGGCCAAGTTCGACTTGGAGAACTTGGGATGTAACTTGAAACGAGAATCGAGTCTGTAAAACAGCAAGGAAGTGGCTTTGACGGAGGTAAACGTTTCTCAAACTCGAGTATCTCTATACTTTTTGAGCGATTTATCTTGTCCTTCTTTGGGAACTTGGCCAAGTTCGACTTGGAGAACTTGGGATGTAACTTGAAACGAGAATCGAGTCTGTAAAACAGCAAGGAAGTGGCTTTGACGGAGGTAAACGTTTCTCAAACTCGAGTATCTCTATACTTTTTGAGCGATTTATCTTGCCCTTCTTCGGGAACTTGGCCAAGTTCGACTTGGAGAACTTGGGATGTAACTTGAAACGAGAATGAAGTCTGTAAAACAGCAAGAAAGTGACTTTGACAGAGGTGAACGTTTCTCAAACTCGAGTATCTCTATACTTTTTGAGCGATTTATCTTGCCCTTCTTCGGGAACTTGGCCAAGTTCGACTTGGAGAACTTGAGATGTAACTTGAAACGAGAATTATGGCTGTAAAACAGCGAGAAGAGGACTCTGACAGAGTTGAACGTATCTAAAACTCGGTTATCTCGATACTTTTGAGCGATTTATCGTGTCATTTTTTCAAGAACTCTAGCAACTTTGACCTGGAGAACTTGGGATGTAACTTCAAACGAGAATTAAATCTTTAAAACCGCAAGAAAATTGCTTTGGCAGAGTTAAACGCATCTAGAACTCAGGTATCTTAATACTCCCGAGGGATTTATCTTGTCCTTCTTCAAGCACTTGGACAACTTTGACTTGGAGAACTTGGAACGTAACTTGAAATGAGAATTAAATCTGTAGATCGGCAAAAAAGTGACTTTGGCAAAGTTAAACGCATCTAATAATCGCATATCTCAATACTTTTGGGTGATCCATCTTGTCTTTCCTCAAGAACTTAGACAACTTAGGCCCGAGGAACTTGGGTCAAGACTTATGGCGAGAAAAGAGTCTGCGAAGACGGCCCAAACTATATTCCCCACAATTCAACGTTCGTATAACTCATGCCTTTGAATATTTTCTTGAATATTGATAATTTGAATCGCCGTTATTCGAGAGCTTGCAGAACTCGAAGCGGAACTTATCCCGGTATTAAATCCTGTACAGCAGTGGATCGAGGTTGGTAAACTGCATCGTTAATTACATGTACAATCATGAGTAAATACTCCGTAGTTATATTACGGTACTAGGATATTTATTCCCCGTTGAATTAACCCAGTCGTTCGGGTTGCTTCGACAAGAACTCGAAGAACTAACTTCGACCGAAATTAATAACCCGGATCAAAAGTTTTGCTAATAATTAGAAATCGTCCGTTACTCACTGGTGCAAGTTCCTTCGTCTACTTCTCTCGCGTGGTCCAGCAGACTGGTGATTACACACTGCAGCCCCTCAGAACAGCTTCCAGAAAATCCGAAGAGCCCTCCACATGGCTCGCCCTCGACACGAGCACAGACCTTACAGCACCTGGAAAAATAAAGGAGAAAATACTCAACATTGACACATCATTATCATCTTTATCTTCTATTCTTCATCGTCAGGTTGAATGTTGAAGTGGTAATCGAAGTCGTTGATCATCGAGAGATACAGATGTGCGCGTGCAACGGCTGATAGTGTATCGATAGTAGAATGTGAATATTTATTATATTTTCCTTATCGTTTATTTGAACACTTTGAAATTTAAGGATGGCCATTCGATTCCTGAACCGTTTGACGTCTCGGAGATTTATGGTATCAAATTTTTAGGGTAATGCCTGCTCGCTTCCCTTTTCGATACTTTGATCTCTCGGCTTGCTCCGCTCCGCTCTGCCCTGACCCTTATTTCAGAGTAAGCGGATCCGCCCTGTCAAACAATATAATAAATACGATGCTTTGAGAAATCGGACTTTCTTTTTTATTCCCTTTTATCGCATTCATCCGTCCGCCTTTCTCTCTCTCTCCCTAGCCCGATCCTAGCTCGATGTCCAGGACTACATGCACACATTCATCTGCCTTTAACTGCCAGATACCCCGATGCCAGAAAAATGGGGAAACGAATAAATTCTCGTGAAAAAGAGAAAGGCTGAAACTTTCCAAATCCGGTTTATATGCTTCGTGCAATTGTTGCGTATGGGTGCGGAATGAATGATGAAACAATACCGGCTGGGATTATTTTGGTTTTGAATTCCGTTTTCTAGCCATTGTTTTGCGAATCAAATGCTGTTTAGGAATATCGAAATTATTCAACTATAAGCGATTTATTGATCCGTACAGAATTACTCCAGCACCGATTATTCGGAATGAAGGAAATTTCGGGTGAATATTTTAAACTGACATCTCTACAGTGTGAACTACGGAAATTTCATTAAGTTCACGGATGGTATCATTTTTTCAAAGATTTTTTTCTGTTTTGATAATCATGGCGCTTTCAAAATCTATTTTTTGCATTACCATGAAAGTTTCTCGACCGATTTCTATATCCATAGTTCACACTGTAAGAAAATGTGTGCTTAATGAATGTGTGAAATGTGAATCCTGTAAATGCAATACTTTCTATGTAATCGTGTACAAAATGCCAGAAGAGTTGATTGCCAGGGAAATTCGATGTTCGTTGCAAAATGATTCGGACAAGATTTCTCTAGCACCGATCATCAAAAATGCAACTAATTCCACTTAAATATTGAAAATAGGTATTTCTACAGTGTGAACTACGGAAATGGCATTACACTCATGAAAAGCATAATTTTTTTCAAAGATTGCCTCCTTTTTTGATAATTATCGTGCTTTCAAAATCTAATTTTTGTCATAAGTGTACAAAAGTTTCTCGACCGATTTCGTCATCCATAGTTCACACTATGCGAAAATGTATGTTGAAGTAACGTGTGAAATTTAAATCCTGTAAGTGCAATACTATTTATGTAATCGTGTACAAAATATCAGAAAGGCTGATTCCCGGGGAAATTCGATGTTCGTTGCAAAATGATTCGGACAAGATTTCTCTAGCACCGATCATCAAAAATGCAACTAATTTCACATAAATATTGAAAATAGGTATTTCTACAGTGTGAACTACGGAAATGACATTACACTCATGAGAAGCATAATTTTTTTCAAAGATTGCCTCCTCTTTTGATAATTATCGTGCTTTCAAAATCTGATTTTTGTCATAAGTGTACAAAAGTTTCTTGACCGATTTCTTCATCCATAGTTCACACTATGCGAAAATGTATGTTGAAGTAACGTGTGAAATTTAAATCCTGTAAGTGCAACACTATTTATGTAATCGTGTACAAAATATCAGAAAGGCTGATTCCCGGGGAAATTCAATGTTTGCTGCAAAATGATCTGTACAGGATTTTTCTAGCGTCGATCATCTGAAATGAACCAAATTCCAACTGAATACTGCCAACAGGTATGCCTACAATGTGAACTACGAAAATTTCATTACATTCATGAAAAGTGTAATATTTTCAAAGATTTACTTTTTTTATAAATAATTATCGCGTCTACAAATCTGATTCTTGCATTGTCGCAAAATGGTCTATATCGATTTCAATATCCGTAGTTTACGCTGTGCAAAAATGTGTGTTAAATGAGAACATTGAGCCTGAACTCTGTAGGTGCCCTAGTTTTCACGTAGTAGTGCACAAAATGTAAAAAAATCAGAGTATATTCAACGCACTTGCACGGGTCCCAGGTGAGGCCCCCTGGGCAATCCTCTTCAGTAAGAGAGTCGCATTCAAGTGGTGAGCAAACGCAGGATAATGCTCTAGCGACCGCAACCGATAGGACGACAATACCGCCGAGTAAAACAAGCGGGACTTTCATATTTCAAGGCCTATTTATTTTGGGATTGAATTTTCTTCTTTTTCTTTTTTTGTTCCTCCTTTTTTGGAAATGTTGTGTGAACAGTTCTCCAGTCGAGAAGTCTATCACAGTCCCAAGGCCGAAGCAGAGTCTAACGTTTGAGAAACCTCATATCATCCCACCGCTGTCACCAAAAATCATTATACGAATATTAAATTCTGAGACACTTTATCTTCTTTATTTTACTATCAAACTCACTGCCACTAAATAACATCGACTAATGTTTTTCCAAAGCGAGGTAAACACCTCACCACAATAAACCGCATCACAAATCACCGGCCGACGGAACAACTCTCACTGCACTTTTATCCCTCTGCGCTTTTTTTTTCTTTTTTTTTCCTGTTTTTTTTTCAAAATCTCAACGACGACGACATCAGTCGATCGTAGATTACATCCGCACCATTGGCTCTCGAAAAATGAAACAAAAATTTGTCTTATTTTTGAAAAAAAAAAACGCGCGAACTATGAGGCTGGAATAATTTGGAAAATTCGTTTCTTTACGTTTAAAATCTTTCGGGGCACTCAGAAAAAAAAATTTCCCCTGGTTTTTTGGCCTTTTCAAACCTTCGGTGACGTTACTTCACTCGATTGAAACTAAGCCGCGTTTTCTTTGGCAGAAATTGCGCGGTTTTGACACCGACCTGTAACGCGAACTATCCGCCACGCACTGACGGCAAACTGAACTGTCGTGTAGGGTGGCCCGACGTCGCGGCGACGTCTCGCGTCTGCGCTTTATATCGCTCGAACCACCGCGACTCTTTACCTTTACAGATGATTTTTCTTTGGTACGTGTTACGGGGAAAGAGTCTCCTCCTAATGTGTATATTGATCGTTATTGGGGGGATTATATAGCTACTCTAAAAGTGATTCTTTTCGTTCACCGAAGCGACCTATACGCGACGTGCTGGTGCTAGCCCTTGGTTTTTGACCCAACGTTTGCCCGCCAGCTGTTGACCTGGCACACGTTTTTCAATCTTCAGTTTACACCTGTAAAAGCGCTACGATTACCAGAAATTATGCGATTCTTTTTAGCCGCAGATTCTCGGGAGTTCGTAGAATCGACTATATCAAGCGGTTTTTTACCAAACACGGAAATACTCGCAGTATAAAATCGAAATAAAGTCGAAAAACAAGTGTGGCGGGAGTTTAAATGGAAAACAAGATGGCCTCCAGGCCCCACCTCGCGACTTTGAGACCCTATTTCTACCCTTTGGGATTGAAAAAAATAAAAACTAAGAATGTTTTCAGCTTCTGGGCGACTGGCATAAAAGAAAGCCGCTCGGATCGACTCTTCATGAAGCACCCAATGCCAGTGGTAATCAAAAGAAGTATCTTCTCTCGCCTGAGACAGGCGTTTTACTATAAAACCGCGACTAAATATCTAACCACAATTAAACTGGCGATATTTTCGCCGAGATTGAAGCCAGGCATTATATACCTTACTCTGCTACGGGCAGTTTGGCAAGTTGTGGTAAGGTAGCAACGTGACGAGCGAATTCATACGCTACGCTCCGCTCCGTCAGCAAGCCGGGCAACGTCCCTCCAGAAACAAAACCGAATAATTAATGCTCGGTTAGGAGCGGAACAGACGTTATACATCGTCAGGCGAACCCGCAGGGCGGTTTCCACCCTCTTCCTTGTCAGCGACACGCCTAGTCAACCCGCCAACGTTATATCAGTTTTAAACGTACCCTCATGATTTTTATATGGGTAGTTACATACGAGGCGAGGCGATAGATGGGGAGCGACTGATCCCGCATATTTATATGCTTAATTATTTTTAAAAAATTCTTTTTCTTTCTTGCTTTTTTCTACCAAATTTTTTTTGTTTATTCGGATTATTTTATTTTCTTTGTTTTGTTGTTTTCAAATCCTTGAGAATTACAGGCATCCGACAGAGCAAACTCATCGGACCCTCGCTCAGTCTCCTCTCCTCGCTCAGGGATCAAACTCCCACGAGATTAATAAATGCATTTCTCCGTCTCGCTTTTTCACGTACGGATATAAAAACAACCCTGAAACACAGCCGAGTGCCCTGGCTACCTCTGCCCAACATATAAATTCTACGTAACAAAACGACGTCCCGAACGATGAAAAAAGAAAATCCCTACTATACCTCTGTTCCAAAAAACAAAAAGAAAAAGAGGGTACAAAAAAAAATATACATACATGATATACATATGCATAAAAAAACAAAATTAATAATAACAATGCACTCGGTAATACATGTACCGATGCTCTTCCTATATACATATATACATATGCATATATATATATATACATATATTATGTACAGATAAACATGAGCATCGTTGTTATACGTCTGCGAGGGATTTCAGGATCCAGGGATTTCCAGGGATTAAGAGAAACGTATGTATGTCTATATGTGTATATATATATGAATATATATATATATGTTACACACATCGCTGTGTTTTATACAACCACCCCTTGCACCTTTCCTGGTTCTTTTTTATTTTTTTTTATTCTTTGTTTTCGAGATTATCGATAAGTCCGGATAGACTTTTTACCGTAGGGTAGTACCTTTCTTTCCCATGCACCATATATGTGTATATGTATATGTGTGCACACGTGTGTATGTGTAGATACGCGAATAATTAATTATCAACCATCGCGTGAGAAAAGCACGTAATGATTTTTTGATCGCAGGTTCTTCGGTCTGTTTTCTTTTGTTTTTTGTTTTTGTTTTTTTCAATTTTTTTCCGAGTTCGGGGAATCCAATATTCAGCGGAAATTAAGATAGACAGATGGATAGATAGATAGCAGGGAGAGAGAAAGAGAGGGAGAGGGAAAAAAATGTTTTCGGTAGATTTTTGACGTCCGGGATTTCGATACGTACATACAGAATTATCGTTGCGTCTGACACGACGAATTTCGATATCCGAAAGATATACCCGTGAAGATAGATTTTTTTCACGTTTATTTATTTTTATTTTTTTTATGTCTCTTTTTCTACCGAATAAAAGAGTTTGTTAATTAATCAACGAACGAATATATAAAGCCCCCGAAGAAATTTCAATGAATAAGTCTTCTTTGCTATACAAACGTATATATATGTATATATATTTATACCGTAACGTCGTCGTGTAACTGTCAACAGATCTTCGATAACGATAATAATTCAATTTCATAATTCCTTTTTTTCCCTTTTTTTTCATTTCTCCTCTTTTCATTCTCTTTCTTTCATTTCTCTCCTTTTATCTCTGCCAGCTAGCAGTCGTCGGAAGCATTAATCTCGACGTCCGTATCTCAAGTTAGGTATATAATACATATAGGTATATATATATACACATATATACTATACATATATACTGTAGATACATAAATGTACCTTACATATGTATTATTTTTATGCGGAATAAAAATACCGCCCGGATAAAGAATGTACTCGAGAGAAAGACGGAAAGGGAGAGAGAAAGAAGGTATCTGGGGCTGGTAAATATTGAATGTACGTTAAATTATCATCCCTGTTTTACCGACCGACTCATAATACGGTACATATTGATCGAGCAATATTTTCTTACATTTTGGTTTCAAATTACCTCGTACATATCTCCGGAACCGTTCGTTTCTCAAAAAAACGGCTCCAGTAAAGATCGTAGTGCTCGTCAAGCCACGTATTTTATATTCTCATAAATTTTCCGGCAAACAAACGGTTCAGAAGATAATCTCGACAAAACAAAAAAACAACAATAATATCGATCGAGCAATATCGTCAAGTTTTTTTTTTTTTTTTTCTCGTTCTCGAATTATCTCGGGAACCTTTAAATTTTTGAAAAAACTTTTCGAGTAAAGTTTGCAGCGTTTGTTACGGCGCGCATTTTATGTTCCTATAAATTTTCTGTGAAACAGGCGGTTTCGAAGATAAATCCCCTGAAAGAAACAAAAAAAAAATTATATCGATCGGGCAATATTGTCTGGTTATTTTGTTCTCAAATTATCTCCAAAACTGTTCGATTTTCAGGAAAACACCTCAAGTAAAGTTAGTAGTGCTTGTCAAGCCCCGTCTTTTATGTTCCCATAAATTTTCCGTGGGACAAACGGTTCCGAAGATAAAGCCAAAAAAAGAAGCTTGCCACTTTGGCGAAACTTTTCTTTTTACCCTTTGAGCAGGGCAGAGTTGTTATCATTATCTCCGTTTGTACATCATGTTATGGTGTGTATTGTACAATGTAATTTCGAAATAGGTTAACGTATACACACAGCAACATCAGCACCAGGTATATACTACGCCGAGTCTCACACCCGCGAGGCACACCGCGATCGTTGTTAACGGGGCAACTTCGCAGCGTGGTGGAACGTGCAGGATACGTAGGTATTTACTCACCCCTGACTAGCCCTTTGATCACGAACAACTGCCCCGACCGCAGTCATACCCGTCATCCCACGAAACATGAAATGCTTTCGCCCTCGCCCGCTCCGCGCTGACGTGTTGAAAATTTTTATCACTCGTATACATCAGAATAATCATCGCGACCCAGGAGACACTCGGTGAAAAAAGCTCTTCCGCACTTATTCCCAATGGCGAGGTTTTCCGTAATTAGTAAAGAACATCATCGGAAAACATGTCGAAAAACATTGTCAGCATTTCAGGCTCAAATCTCACAATTTTAAACATATTACTGCAAGAGATCAGACAACAGAACATTTCATGTCTTCAGAATTACTTCGAGAAATTTTAGGAATATTTCGTGTCGTCTGGGTCACTTGAAGACATGTTCTAAGGCGTTTTTAAACAGATTCAAGACGAATCAATCCAGAAATAGAAGCAGTCTACCAAGATCAGAGACATACGAACATGACCTGTCTTTGAAGAGGATTCAGGAACATGTCACATCTCCAAGTTACTTTAAGACATGTTTGAAAAGTTTTCAAAGATAATTTTAGAAGAATCAATCGTTAAATTGGGAGGAGAATGTCAAGATTAAAGATATACCAACATGTTCTGTCTTTTAAGAAGATTCAGGAATACGTCGTGTCTTTAAGATGTCTTAAAGACATGTTTGAAGAATTTTCAAAGTAAACTTGAGAAGAATCAATCATCAAATTGAAAGGAGAATGTGAAGATTAAAGACATACGAACATGTTCTGTCTCTGAAGAAGTTTCAGAAACATGTCATGTCTTCGATATGACTTTAAGACATGTTTGAAGACGTTTTAAAAGCATTTAAGGCGAGTCAGGCATGAAATGGTAGGCACACTATCCAGACGTAAGACATACGAACATGTCCTGTCTTCAAACCGACTTTGAGACATTTTTCGAGAAGTTTTAGGAACATGTCAAGTCTTCTAGATGACTGAACATTTTTTTAAGACAGATTTATAACGAATCACTCCTCAAATGGAAAGACATGACAATGCGAGAATGTACTGTCTTTAGTACGACGTTGTTAAACTTGTCAATTCGTCTAAATCGGATTATCGATTAAGTATATCAGGCCGGAGCATGACAATAAGGGATGGGGTGTTTGAAGAGCGTACCCTATTTTCACGGACCTGTAAATCTGTACCTACGTAATGACAATGAGTCTATAAGGTATTCCGGAATACTCTTTGAAACGTGAAACGTGCGTAGTTCAATACGAAGTTTAGCGCTCGGTTCAGAGTTTTAGTCCATAGTCTGGTCTCTACGTGCCATTCCCTTCCTGAAGGCAGGCAACCTTCCGCCTACCTTTAACCAGAAACTAGCGCCCTTTGAACCTTTCGCACGTGGCACACGTGAACACAAACACATGCACACACAGTTCTAGTAATTGACTGTACACTCATGGCGGATCTGTTTTAATAACTACACGAAGAACTAAAACGACACGAATATCAGCTATCAGATTTAAACAGACTGTACAAGCATGATGCATGATAACGTGTTCAGTTTTAAAAACGAGTTTAGGTGTCTGAAACATGTTCAAGGGGGTGAAACACGCCTTGGAAATGCTTTTTCATAGTGTCTCTCGAACCAGTCATGGGATTTGAACTAGTCTAGAACGACATGTGACATCGAGACATGTCCTGTCTACATCATTACTTCTAGACATGTTTGACTAGGATTTGAACCAAATTCGAGAGCAATCAATCCTTGGATTCAAAGCAGAGTGTAATGACATCATGCATGAGAACATGTTCAGTCTTAAAAATGAGTTTAATTCTCTGAAACATGTTCAAGGGGGTGAAGCACGCGTTGAAAATGCTTTTTCATAGTCTCTCTCAAACCAGTCATGGGATTTACACCAGTCTGGAACGACATGTGACATCGGGACATGTCCTGTCTTCATCATTACTTCTAGACATGTTTGACTAGGATTTGAACCAAATTCGGGAGCAATCAATCCTGGGATTCAAAGCAGAGTGTAAAGACATCATGCATGATAACACGTTCAGTCTTAAAGACGAGTTTAGGTGTCTGAAACATGTTCAAGGGGGTGAAACACGCCTTCGAAATGCTTTTTCATAGTCTCTCTCAAACCAGTCATGGGATTTACACCAGTCTGGAACGACATGTGACATCGGGACATGTCCTGTCTTCATCATTACTTCTAGACATGTTTGACTAGGATTTGAACCAAATTCGAGAGCAATCAATTCTGGGATTCGAAGCAGAGTGTGAAGACATCATGCATGACGACATGTTGAGTCTTAAAAACGAGTTTAGGTGTCTGAAACATGTTCAAGGGGGTGAAACACGCCTTGGAAATGCTTTTTCATAGTGTCTCTCGAACCAGTCATGGGATTTGAACTAGTCTGGAACGACATGTGACATCAGGACATGTCCTGTCTACATCATTACTTCTAGACATGTTTGACTAGGATTTGAACCAAATTCGAGAGCAATCAATCCTTGGATTCAAAGCAGAGTGTAATGACATCATGCATGAGAACATGTTCAGTCTTAAAAATGAGTTTAATTCTCTGAAACATGTTCAAGGGGGTGAAGCACGCGTTGAAAATGCTTTTTCATAGTCTCTCTCAAACCAGTCATGGGATTTACACCAGTCTGGAACGACATGTGACATCGGGACATGTCCTGTCTTCATCATTACTTCTAGACATGTTTGACTAGGATTTGAACCAAATTCGGGAGCAATCAATCCTGGGATTCAAAGCAGAGTGTAAAGACATCATGCATGATAACACGTTCAGTCTTAAAGACGAGTTTAGGTGTCTGAAACATGTTCAAGGGGGTGAAACACGCCTTCGAAATGCTTTTTCATAGTCTCTCTCAAACCAGTCATGGGATTTACACCAGTCTGGAATGCCATGTGACATCGGGACATTTCCTATCTACATCATTACGTCTAGACATGTTTGACTAGGATTTGAACCAAATTCGAAAGCAATCAATTCCGGGATTCGAAGCAGAGTGTAAAGACATCATGCATGACAACATGTTGAGTCTTAAAAACGAGTTTGGGTCTCTGAAACACGTTCAAGGGGATAAAACACGCCTTGGAAATGCTTTTTCATAGTCTCCTTTCCTCCCTTTACTTTATTTCTTTTCTGAGGGTCCCATAAGACGACACGTAAACCCTATGTATCCCGCTAAGTGTAAGGGTCAAGACTTTACTGATGTCTATCTGTGGCAATAAGCCCTCTGTCGTTTTCCGTCTTCATTCGTTTCAGGGATGAGTCTGGGGTGTTAGAGGGATTGTTATACCGTGAAGGGACCGTTAACACTCGGTTATAATTTCAAATAAATTATTCGTTACGTTTAGGTTAACTCAAACGTAACTGACCTCTCTCTCTCTCTCTGCATGTGCACGTATATGTTTGTTTCTTCTGCAACGGTAAGGGTAAAGGTAGCGTAAAGTTATAGTATGTATGTGTGGAACGGATCCTCTCCAATTCTCACAGAGTCGAGCGACAGAGAGAGAGAGAGATAGAGAGGACGGAGATTTAATAACAATTAATTGAACGGACCGTGACGAGGTCGACGACGACTACTACTGCTACTACTACTAATGCTACTAGGAGTACTGCGCAGGCGCAGACGCTTATTCTGCTATATCCCATGGTGCAGGTAAACGGGCATCAAAACACGTCCGCCTCGGTACACAAGATTAATCAACCCCTGTACCCGAAACCCGCCTTAAGAGCTCCGTTGTGCACACCTATAGAATAATTTATTATTATTATTATACTAGTATGTTGTATCATGGATAATATTGAATATAGAGCTGATGTATATATATTGTACACATACAATGTATACAGGATGTCTGGAAATTCGCGCACCATCTGCATACCAGCGGATTCCTTGCGAAATATTGAGACGAAAATTACCTATGCAAAAAAGTCCGCAACGGCTTAGTTTTCCTGTAAAATCAGTTAATAACGAACCAATCAGCGTTTGGCTTTGGGAAAAATTGTCTCGTTCTCGGTAGTGCGGCGGCCGGCTATGCAGAGTTTGAGCCAGTCCTTCCCAAAGCCGAACGCTGATTGGTTGGTTATTAACTGAATTTACAGGAAAACTAAGCTGTTGCGGACTTTTTTGCATAGGTAACTTTCGTCCTAATTTTTCGCAAGGAATCTGCTGGCATCGCGATACCCTGTATTTATCTATAATTACTTTTGAGAAGAGAAAATAATTTTGCAATTTTTTTTTTTTTTACATTACGATTTTTTATTTTCATTCTCTTCATTCTCGTTCCTTTCTTCGTTTTTTTCATTTCTTGCCGTATGTTTTTTTCTTTTGCCATTTTTCTTCAATTTCGCAACCAAAAGAGGCTAAATTTTCGTTTATCTTTTTTTTTTGTTCGCAAAACCAAAGAGTGAGTTTCTCATTTTCATTTTCGTTGTCCTTTTTTCCTACCTCAGTTTCTTTGTTTTTACTCTCTCTCTCTGTCTCTCTATCTCTTTATTTCTTATTTCATTTTCGTTCGATCTTCTGGTTTTTGCAACGAAACGAGGGTTTTCGTTTTTTCTCCTCCCTTCTTTCTTTTTTTTCGCGTTCTTCCTCGACACTGGAAACAAGCCGATACTGAGATGGAAAAATAAAAGGAACGACGAACAAAGAAAGAAGAGAGTAGGTAAAGAAAAAAAAAGAATAAAAAGCCAGGAACAAAGTGTACATTCAGGTACCGAATCTCAGCAGCAGCTTTTATAGTATACATATACTGTTTAAAGAGATGTAAATGTAAAGCTCGATGCTGAATGTCAATTTGCGAGTGTATTCAAAGTATACATATATAAGTAAAAGCTTTTAGTTAATTATTTATTATTATTATTACCATTGTCATTATTATTATCTGTATTCAGTGATTCATTCGTTTTTTGTTTTTTTCTTCTGTTCTTGTTTTACTTCAACTTCAACTTCTCTTTTTTTTTTGCTTACTGTATTTGGCTAACTTCATATTATATTGGAGAAAAAGCCCGTCCGTCTGTCTGGCTGGCTGTCTGACTGTCTGTCTGCCTGCTTGCTCGCTTGTTGCTCGCGTAATATTTAATAAGCCTCGAGATTGAGGGAATATATCCTCCATTTTGTTTTTCTTTTTTGTTTTTTTTTTTCTTGTATAGTATATACGTACAGAAATACGTATACATTAAATATCTCTATGGACAAGTGTACGAATCCGATGATAAATGGGAGCGAGTTTGAGAAAAAAAATTAAATATCGAAAAAAAAAGCTCGCATTTGGTCCATTCAAGAAATTCGAAAACGGAAGCGAATGTGAATTTATAAAATATGGTTTATTTCGACTAAGAGAAATAGCGAAAGGAAAGATAAACGGGGGAAATAGGTGTTGAAAAAAAAAAGCTCGTTTCTTGAGAGAAGAAAAATAATGACGAGCCGGAGCGAATGCAACAGAAAAAAAAGCTCGTTTTGACTAGAAGTGAAGAATAAGGATAAGAGGAAATAGAGAGAAATCGATGAAAGCTGTGGCTGTATTGCTTCGTGAGAAATGAAAGACAGGTGAAAATAACATTGAAAAAAGCTTCTTTTTTTTTCAACTATAAAAAGTTAGGAAAAGTGAACCGAAAAATTAGCGAGGAGCTTCGTTTTATCTGACGGAAACGAAAAATTGAAGCAAATGAAGCTGAAAAAAGCTTCCGTGAACTTTAAAAAATGAAGAGAAATTGGGAAAGAGCTCGTTGCATCCGTGAGAAACGTAAAACGGAAGCGCGAACAGAGTTAGAAAAAGTTTTTTTTTTGACTGTAAGAGAAAAAAAATGAAGACAAATTGGAAAAAAGGGAAAAATTTGTGAAGAGCTTCGTTTTATCTGATGGAAACGAAAACTTAGAGCAAATGAAATTGAAAAAAGCTTCTGTCGACCGTGAAAAAATGAAGAAAAATTGCGAAAAAGCTCGTCGTGTCCGTGGGAAATGAAAAATGAATGCGAATGAAATTGGGAACAGCTTTTTTTTCACTATGAAAAACTGAAATGAAATTTGCGAAAAAGCTCGTTGTATCCATGGGAAACGTAAAACCGAAGCGCGAATGAAATTAGAAAAAGTTTTTTTTACCGTAAAAAAAAAAAAAATTACGATAAATTGGGAAAAGGGTCGTTGCGTCCTCGAAAAATATAAAACCTGAGCAAATGAAATTGAAAAAAGCTTCCTTCGACTGTGAAAAAATGAAGACAAATTGCGAAAAAGCTCGTCGTGTCCGTGGAAAATGAAAAATGAATGCGAATGAAATTGGGAACAGCTTTTTTTTCACTATGAAAAACTGAAATGAAATTTGCGAAAAAGCTCGTTGTATCCATGGGAAACGTAAAACCGAAGCGCGAATGAAATTAGAAAAAGTTTTTTTTACCGTAAAAAAAAAAAAAATTACGATAAATTGGGAAAAGGGTCGTTGCGTCCTCGAAAAATATAAAACCTGAGCAAATGAAATTGAAAAAAGCTTCCTTCGACTGTGAAAAAATGAAGACAAATTGCGAAAAAGCTCGTCGTGTCCGTGGAAAATGAAAAATGAATGCGAATGAAGTTAGAAAGAGTTTTTTTTTCCCCGAAAAACAGAAAAAAAAAAATGACGATAAATTGGGAAAGAGGTCGTTGGGTCCGTGAAAAATGAAAAACTTGAGCAGATGGAAATTGAAAAAAGCTTTTCTCGACTACGCGAAGGAGGAGAAAGAAAAAAAAAGAACAAAAGAAGTGGGAGACAGAATTTCGGGAATAAAAATTCTCGAAGAAAAAAGAGAAAACCCATGTTCCAAGACTCCAACAAGAAACAAGAACAATAACTACCTAGAAATTATAACTACGCTTGTATAATGCACGCGGCAGCTACGTATACGTCCAAAGACCACGTAGATGCTGCTTCTCCTGCTACTTCTGCTGCTACTGCTGCTAAAACCCACTGCGCCTGCTGCCTCTAGGCGAAGTAGGTATAATAATATTAAATTCATAGAACTGAAGTGTATATACTATCACCACGAAAGGTTTGTAGCAAGGTTTTATTCCGATTGCATTAACAAGTAAAATGAACACGACCCAACGCCAGGCCAAACCATGCTTTGGTTCGCCTCAGGTTTCAGTACCTGACGACCCGCCGCCACCCACCTCCCATTGCTTTACTGCTGTTACCGTTACCGTTACTGTTACTGCTGCTGCTGCTACCGCTACCGCTATTGCTATTGGTGATGTTGACTTTGACGCGGGAAAGAAAGAAACGATGCAATTTGTTACAGGCTTTGAAATTCGAATCGAGCCGCCTGCCTCGTGCCCCGATTTATCCAAAGAGAGACCAGAGCATATAACGAATTGAATGAATTTCAGGACGATTTTGGGGGTTAGGTTTGGCTCCCGGATTTCAATATGGGAGAGTCGCAGTTTTTCGAAGCGATATTTTGTATAGCAGATTCGAAAAAGTTTCGAACGAAGAACACCGGAGGCTAGCAATTCCGGAAGCTAAAGACCCGGAAGGGCTAACCTAAGAAACTTGAAATTCACGCATGTGTTCATTCCGTGTTTAATAACTCCGGCTGTATCGATCGCATCGAGACCAATAAGGGGTCAAATTAACTGTCTTGAGATCGACTTTTCGGAAAATTAAGTTTCAAAATCCTATCGATTATTCACGACGACAAGTTATCGAAATGAGTAGATAAAATGGCCGCCCGCAAAGAGAGTCTCGATTAGAATGGAATATTTTTCGTCTTCACATCCTGAAGAATAGTCGAAAATTCTTCAAAGACTTCAAACCAAAGATAAACAATAATTAACATTAAAAATCGTTTTTTTTAATGTTTTTTTTCTCTCTCTCGCCAGAAATTCGACAAGTTCGATTTTTCAAACTATCTGCACAGCATTTTACTGCAATTCTTGAACCACGATAGGAGTAAAGAGACTGAGATATTCTAAAACAATATTTACATCAATTTTTTGATTTTATTATTTTCAATGCCCCAAAAAATCTACTGACTTATATTTTTCTAAACCATGATAGCTGCTGGACATTTTTTTAATCCGAGTTTTGTCACGGCGCGAAATAAGTTTAAATTGTGTTCGTTTCAGGGGTGAAAGAGCGTCGAACCAACGGGGGTGGGGCGGACAGTTTTGAGGTGATTTTATTCTTCTTCTTTTTCTTTTTTTTTCTTCTTAACGCAGGAAAGTTTTATTCCGTCAGCTGAGTTTACGTTTTCGTTTTTGTTTTCGTTTTCGTTTTCGTTCTCGTTCTCGTTCTCGTTCTGGCCACGTTTAATCCAATGGCATAAATTTAACCCACGACCGCAACGCGAGGAGCCAAACCCCAGAAACGGTTTTTTAATACACCAAGCTGTTCGCCGCGAAGAATGAAAACAAACGAATTAAACCCCCGAAGCCTTAAGGCCGGCAAGACCCTTAGGCCTACTCTCCAAAAATTTCCCACCCTTAAACCCTAAACAGCTTGTTTACCTAAACATCGTCGTACCATTTGCAAGAATTAGCTCCTTTTCCAAAACTGTTTTTCATTAAGGGATTACATACACTATACGCACTTCCATTCTTTTATTTCTTTTTTTCAATTTGCTTTTCTGTAAGCTAATGTTCTTTCCTCGGCATTTTGAAATAGACATCGAATTTTCTTTGCCACTGTGTACACGATTACACAAAAATCGTTGCATTTACAAAATTCAAATTCAACATACTTATTCAGTACACATATGTGCATAGTGTGAACTACGGATATTGAAATCGATCAACAAACTCTTGGGATAATGCAAAAATGAGATTGGTAAGCGCGATAATTATGAATAATGAGGTAAATCTTCGAAAAAACGATACTTCTGATGGATGTAATACAATTTTCGTAGTTCACACTATAGACATACATGTTTAAGATATTTGTGTAGAATTTGGTCTGTCAGGGATGATCGGTGCCCTAACAATCATGTACGAACTGTCACTAGTTGAATCGATTCAGCCTATCGAAACGGTATTCGGCAAACGAATAATGAACGAATGAGATAATTCGAAGCCAAATTTCGTAATAATAATTAATATAGTACAGGTGAATTCTAGTATTTGCATACATCGTGGTATTATAACTAGTGTAGTTGAGAAGGTAGTTTCTTTGAACGAAATGAGAACTGCGGTGGGATAGCTATAGAAACGTCCATAAAAGGAGGTATCATAAGTGTACATACGTACACATGTACAAAAACTGCACGGTTCCTTTCGACAAGGCAGATATAGTATACATGTATACATATACACATAAACCGTAAATGTAAAACTCTGAAGTATAAGATATAGGTGCATAGTATGCCCCTGTACAATACACACATACATTCACATATATACGTTTGAACGACAAGAAGGCCAAGAACTGAGGGGTGGTTGTACAGGGGTAGTAGAGCAGTTGAGGAGCTGAGTTTACTGCGGCCATTTCTCAACCCTCGCATATAACCAACGTAATACTATACATACAGCTATATACCTGTACGCAGAGGCAGGCAGACTTGCGTTTACTTGTTTGCTTATACTTGCTTTTACTCGCGCGCTGCTTCTCCTATTTCAACGATTCCACCCATAGTCTGTCTATAACCTCTATGTCTATACTAAGTGAGCCAATTTACTCGCTACCATTACTTCCTCTGTATAATCATTGCTATATTCAGAGGGCGGATTCCCCGCGAAAATCTAAGACCGAATTTCCTTTACCGAAAATTCGAGGGACCGATGGTTTCCGAGCTACGGAAGATCTTAGCTGACCAATCGCAGAGCGTATAGGTCGCGTAGACGGGGCACTGCGCAACTCGCACTCATGGCCTGCCGTGGCAGCGCCACCTATGAGTTCCGTGATTGGTCAACCAAGATCCTTCCGTAGCTCGGAAACTACTCGTCCCTCGACTTTTTCGTAAAGGAAATTTAGTCTCATAATTTCACAAGGAATCTATCCTCAAAATATGAATCTCCCTGTATACATATATGGATAAACTGTATAGAAACTCGAGTCTTATCTATATATTCATGTATTATACTACCTTATCGTCATTTTCTCTTTGTTCTAATATAGTTTTAGTTCCCTTTCTCTCTCTTCGAAGTTATGGCTCGTAGGTATATGTATTCATATACTATATGTGTATGTATGTACCTAACGACGCCGTTCAGATAATTGAGTTCACTTTGTTATAGGGCAAAGGAGAAGAAGATAGGAAGAAGAAGACGAAGGACCTCTTTACGCAGTTTGAAGAGTCATAAAACGTCCCTTTTACGCTTACTGTGTGCGTGTCCTTCCATCCAGCGCCTCCTGTTTTATTTTTTGTCTTTTTTTTCTTTCTCTTTCAATTTTTATCCATTATTTATTTCACTTTTTATTTAACTTTTCAAGAAACATCAGTCCTTCTTTTAAAATTCTCAACGAATCTGCTTTACAGTTACGTTCTTAGACTCCGATTTGAAGAACGTATCTTTCGTTTCTACGAGAAGAAAAAAAAAAAAAAAACATTGAACCTTGAAATTTTTTCTCTTTTTTTCTTCTCCTTTTCTGTTACGCGATCGTTTCTGAAAGAGAGACGAGCAGCCCGACATACAGCGGTGTTTACTCCGAGACAGCGATATGTAATACGTCCTACATTACGTCGAGCAAACGCGAGGCCGAGACAGAGACGTAGGTCGTTTCTTTAAACGAAATGAACAGACCCGAGAGCAATCCTTTATCTCTCGCTGTGGATTTACCATTCCTTTCTCCCTTTCTTCATTATTTTTTCTTTCATTTCGCTACTTTTCCCACCCCTTCCTTCCTTTCCTTATTTATTTTTCCTTCACCTGTAACCGCAGCGCAGCAGTAGGTCCTAAGCGTTCGCAATCTACTAGCTAGCTACCTATACCTCGGTTATTCACGTTAACTCGATTCGTACCGGGTGAAACATTCCCTCCCTCTCTACCTCGCTCCACTTTTACACCCCAAATACTCAAAGGCGCCAACGGGGTAACTTACTACCTAGAAGCTTGCGCTACTGCTGCTTCGAACTGAGGCGAAGGGAAACAGTAACCAGAATCCAGTTACACCCCCGCCATAAACAGCCACGTTCGTATACATTTACACCTATTTACACCTAGGCTTGTGTATATTCTTACCTTACTTTACCTTACCTTACCTTGCCGCACGTCTCACCTTTCCCTACCCTATCCACCCTTGCCGTAACGTCTGAACCTTTTTACCAATCGTAACCATCCTCCCTTCTCTAAAACATTACTACAGTACAGCCTGCTGATCTATGGTAGACTTTAATCGAGAAAGGCTTGGCATAGCCTTTTTCCAACCGTTTTGTATGAGGGTCGAATGCGGGCGTTTTATAAGACCGAACGAATCGTGGTCAAATCGAATTAGAACCAACAGTATCGACTTGACTTCAAGGGTAGTGCGAGAGCCACCAGTTTTTTACCGATAACAGAGTAAGGGTCGGCGATATCGAGTTAGAGGTGAATATTGAAAATGAAGCTTAATTAATTTTCTATCAAAAAGGTTGAATACAATTTTTCCGTATCTTCATTGGTTGAGCTGTATTCCGAGGGTGAATAACTTGCGGCTGTATGATGACTGAATGATCGAATATTGAGCTCCGAAGTACAGGGAAATAAGTGAAGATACAAGAAAATGTATGAAACCTTTTTGATAGAAAATTTAATAAACTACATTTTGTATTCTTATCTTTAATTTGATATCATTTCCGGTTAGCGAGATATCATCAAAAGACTGATTTCAAGCATGTTTTTTTCCAAGATGATGATTCGGAAAATTGGTGACACGTTCAGTCTCAAAATACAGCGAAGCCACTGGAGATACAGAAAAAGTGTAATTCATCTTTTTGATAGGAAATTTAATATACTACAATTTCGGTATTAACCTTCGAGTTGATATCATCGACGGTTACCGAGATATCGGCAAAATACTGGTTCCAAGCGCCTCTTCCTTCTTTTAATATTTCGTTAATCTGTGATGGAAATAGATGGCTGGATATTAACCAAGTGCGGTCCAAGTGCGTCGTGTATAAATTTAGCGTGAAATTTTACCACCCTTGTGTGATGTAGGGTGAGTAAATGGCGAGCATCGATAATCTGAGCTTCTACTTAGTAAAGGTATAGGTATCTAGGTGGTAGAGGTAGCTGGTAAAGGTAATTGTGGTTTGTTTAAACTATGACGCAACCTCGGCTGAAAGGATCTGATCCTTATCGGGGTTAGTTATAGGTATGATGTATTATAACAGTGTAGGGGGTGCTGTAATGCCCTTTTTCACTTATATACCCACCAACCTACCCACCTACCTACCTACCCTAGAATCTAGATGCGTGATATTCCCCTGTTTTCGGATATTTATAGCCACCTATATATATTCAAATCTTTTTTACTCATATACCGTTATATCGCAGAAATAATGGGGTGGGATATTACTAGAGTTTGTTAATTAGTTCGGATATATATACATGTATGGTATTAAATAGCGTATCGTGTAATCTATACAGTGAATTAATTAATTAATTAATTAATTAATTAATAAAATTTAAAAAAGGAACGAAAATTAATTAATCAACGTACAATCAGGATACCGGTTTCTGTCGCTCCTAAAATCTGCAACCGAGGATACATCTCTTTTTAGGTTGGCAATACCGTAGGTAGTAGCTGGCTAGAGTGCTGCCCCGATGGTGAGCGGCGGAATAGCGAAGCCGTATCGCTTCATTGGTCAAAACCTCAATTCGCATAACCATGAAATGCAGAAATGCCAACTTAAAAAGATGTGCGACAGAAACCGGTATGCTGACTGTACATATACGAAGTGATGTCGAAATTTAGATTGTATCACGTTATATCGCACATGTAAGAGTATATACACTGCCGGAGTAAATCGGGCTTACATGTATATATATAAGTGAATGTGAGAATGAGAGAAGGGAAGTGTAAAAGTAATATCGTGTTCAAACTGTCCCTTGGTGATCATACGGTTTCGCCTCGGTTAACAAAAATACGGAAGAAAAGTATATACACGTATATAACATATTTATTTATATGTATACGTATATGTACTGTTCTATTATATATAATACATGTATTATGTACAGTGAAAATACCGGTTTCAGTCGCGCCTAAGATCTGCAACCAAGGATACATCTTTTTAAGTTGGCATCCGTGCGTCTCATGGTTACGCGAATTGAGTTTTTGACTAACGAAGCGATACAGACCTCGCTATTCCACCGCGGGAGCACGCTAGCCAGCTACTGCCTAGGGTATTGCCAACTTAAGAAGAGACGTACCCTCGGTTGCAGATTTTAGGTGCGACAGAAGCCGGTGTCCTGACTGTACATATATGCAATTACCCTCAGCGCGTAAATAGTAATATCCTTATGCGGATATACATCACAGCTGTGATACATAGGAGAAAGAGGGACACATAGATGTATGCATGTATGTATATATGTATATATTTATGTATATATGCATTATACAGTCCATAGAACCTCGGGAGATGTTTCTCCCCGAGGATGATTCCTGATTACATACTCGAGATACAGCTCTGAAACCCTGATGCCTGGGATGGTGGTGCAAAGGAGAAGGAGAAGCAGCTCTCATTCGACCTACTCCTTTGCAAAAGTGGAGAGTAGAAGAAAGATAGAGGGTGGGTACAGACTGAGAGAGATAAAGTTAATATTTCAGATCATGTGGCTTACAACCAGCCTCACAGGCCCCTGAAATACACCTACGGTACCTCTATCTAATTCCAAAACCTCCCCCAACACCCAATAACACCGCGGAGAGAAACAAGAATAACATTTCTCTTCGCGCTTCCGGGGTCTTCCCTTATTTTCTTTTTTTTTTCTCTTTTATTCATTTTTTTTTTCCACTTTTCTGAATACAAGATAATTAACGAACGTCGTTCTGATTTTCGAAATAGACGAATATTTCAATAAAAAAGAAAGAAAAAAAAAACGATGCAATTTATAAAATTTTTAGAAATTTCGTTCGATTAGGTTCTTTTTCTTGTCTCTCTCTCTCTCTCTCTTCTTCGTCTCGAAACTGGATTTATTGCTACAAAACAAAATAAATAAAAGTCGCGTCTTGCTTTTCATATTTTACAAAACACATCGTTTTTCCTTTCGATTTTCGCGTATATGTATTAGGGAGTGTCAAAAAAAAATTTTGTTTTTTTTAAAGTCTCATTGTCTCAAAAGTTACTTCGAGACTTGATAGTAATTGTCCTAAAAAATCAGCCCGATATCTCGAAAATTTGAACTGGCGCCCGAAAAATCGAAAAAAGAAATTTTTACATGTATTTCAAATGGGAAAATTTGACCCTGATTTTTTTTCAGGACAATTTCTCTCAAGTCTCAAAGTAACTTTTGAGACTGTGAGACTTTAAAAAGAAACAAAACGTTTTTTTTTTTAAACACCCTAATATGTATACCTATAAATCTACTGAAGGCGAGATTTTTTCTAAAACTAAATCATCCACTGGATTTGAGAGTTTTTTTTTCTTTTTCCCTTTCTTTTTTCTTTCTTTTTTCTCCGCTGCCACGTCTCAACGAGGTACGTATGTAACTTCACCTATACCTATCTACGGATCGTCGGAGAGAAAGATACTCATCGGTACACACAGAAAAGGAGAGAGAGAGAGAAAAAGTAAAAGTGAAGAAGAAAAAAAAAAAAAAGAGAGAAAAAGAGAAAAAAACTCCATCTAGTTTTTGCTCTGGAAAGATTTTATCCGACGTTGAAAGAAACAGAACAGATACCCTTTTAGTAGGGACCCGAAGAAACTTGAGAGTCCATTAATTCCGACCAAATATAGACATCTCATTTATGTCAGTCAGTCTAACGCCCGCGTATACCACAAATCGATTCTTACCACCTACGTTAGTTTATTTTTAGGAAAAAATCTTCTCACTTTTTAATCAGTTCGAGGGATTTGGTTGTACGATTTGAGTCTCTTTAATCTAGGCACACGTATTAAATTACGAAAAAAAGAAAAGAAAAACACTCGAATTGAATCGGTTTTTGAAACTGTAGCCCCGATACCGGGCGAACGAAAAATCAAAAAAAACTAACCAAAGTGGATTTTCGATTGCTGTAACTTCTTCCATCGCGTGCACTAGGCAAAATTTCATAGAGTTACAAACTACGAAGATATGAATTTTTTTTCGACTCGTTTGAACGTTTTTCACAATTTTATTGACCTTTTCAACTCTCAGGTGAAAACACGAAGTTGGATCGAAAATCGGTTAGATAAGGCGATATTTAGTGCTTTTATCTAAGAGTTGTATGAATTAGAGATTGATATGTCAAACCGTTTCTGAGTGATTATGGTCACCACATCCGAAGAGTGTTTGAAAGAAGGTTTTCAAAAATAAATCTTTCAGTTTTAAAGTTGTTTTAATCGCATACAGATATATCGGTAGAGTTCAGTTTCGTATGATAAAAAATAAATGAAAACACGTGCATCAAAATGATAATGAAAACGTATGTGAAGATAATTATTTATTATTTATTACGAGGGTCCGCGGTCCTCTTCGCTTTCTGAAAATGGCGTTAAATCGTCATCGGGGTTGATTTTTTTTTTATTATCTTCATCGAACAACGTGTCTTCTATGGGCGGTAATCCCTGTAATTGTCGAGCCTGTTCCTCGATCTCTGGTATCTTTTCGTAAATCAATTTTTCAACGTCAACTTTATCCAGTTCACTTTGTATCCGATTTTTAACAGGACCTTCGATGGCGTTCATTATCTGATACCTATATTGAAGAAGAAGAAGAAGAAAAAAAAAATAAGAATAATGAAAAATCGCAAATGAGAAATGGGAAATGGAAAATGGGACATGGAAAATTGAAAATGAGAAATGGAAAAATGGAAATTGAAAATTGAAAATTGAAAATGAAAATTAGAAATGGAAAATTAGAAATGGAAAATGGGAAATGGAAAACGGAAAATGGATAATGGATAATGCATAATGGAAAATGGGAATGGGAAATGAAAATGGAAAATAGAAAGTGGACAATGGAACATGGAAAATGGAAAATGGATAATGGATAATAGGAAATGGGAAATGAAAAATGGAAAATAAAAAAGGGAAAATGAGAAATGGGAAATGGGAAATAGGAAATGGAAAACGGAAAATGGAAAATGTATAATCGATAATGAATAATGGATAATGGATAATGGAAAATGGGAATGGGAAATGAAAAATGGAAAATGGGAAATGGGAAATGGCAAAAAAAATAATAATAATGATGTTAATAATTTTATACCTGAGTAAATTTGGCAATATATTAACGCCAGCTTCCATGATGTAGTCGAGGGTACCAGCACCGTGAACTCGAGCCTGTATGTTTCCTAGCTCTAAATCGAGTTCCTCAAGGGTAGCTCTTTTCCGGGTATCCAATGGCTGACTGAGCGTCAATTTTATCCTTACGTATTCAACGGTGAATGACACGGTACCCGCCCTGGATAGGGCTCCACCGATTACACTCAACTCCCATTGCGTCGTTCCCTCAATCTCCTGGGTCCCGATGTCTACCCCAGCGTAAACCTTTCGATCATCATCAGATTTTAAAATACATATCAGAGTCAACTCGAGTCCGCAATCCCTTCAAACCTAATTTTTCACGATATCGAAAAATTGACTCATTCCAAAATTCCATTTTTTCATTTATATTTATCAACCAATTTCATCGACGATCCGTTATCATTTTATTTTTTTCATCATTTTCAAACGTTTCATCAAATTTTCGAAATGATTTCCAATTATTTGAAAATAAAGAATAAAAATAAAAAAAATCTGTTCAATTAATCATTTCAGAATATTTGAAAAGAAAATTTCTCCTCACCAATCCATTTCTCATCTCCAACGTGATGTTTCCCATTCTATAAAAGCTGCTGGTCCCCGTTATCCAAGTGTGGCTTGTGCCAACAGTGAATATCCCGATGGCCTGACTGTGATCCTCAAGTTTGTACGGGTCATACCCCATCTGGGAAAACTGTTTTCGCGCTTCGGCAACAGCCATATCAAAGGGCGATATGGAATTAGGAAAATACTGCGGTAGCTGGGAAATCTGCTTGTTAACATCGCCTCTAAATTTGTATATTCCAAAAAGAAGAAAGTATATTAAAAAAAAAAAAAAAAAAAAATAGAAAAAGAAAAATTAATTAATTAATTAATTTTTAGATATTTCGCAAACGTTTTTAATTAATTTTTTTTTTTTTTGTCTTTCTTTCATTTTATGATTGTTGGTCGAACTCACGTCACTTGGGTGTTGACCTCCTTGAGTATGTAGGGTTTAACACTGTCGAATATAAATGTACCAACGGAGTTGATGATGCCTTGAAAAAAGGCACCGAGAAGTCCGAGATTCTCGAAGTTAAGATCAATGTTTACGAATGTTAAATCCATGTCTATGTCCTGTGCCTCGAGTTTACCCTCCTGGTTAACCTGGAGATGTGCGGTACCCTTCACCTCGACGCCGGTCAATTTAACTGTAAAATTTCCCGCCGAGCTACCCGTGAGCCATGACGTCGCGGTGTATATACCAGTGACGTTTAGGGTCTCGATACTCAATGCCACTGACACCTGGAGAAGGAGAAGATGTTTTTGGACATTTTTATTTTGTTTTTAATTTTATTTTTTTTTTTTCATTAAAAGGGGAACAAGAGAGAGAATTTTCTTTCGTGATGAGATCGAGAAGATAAAAAGATGAAAAGATGAAAAAATAAGATAATTAAGAAGATGAAAGAGATTAGGATAAAAAACTAGACAAAAATGTAAAAGATGTGAATATCAGACAATGGAAAAGAAGATGATTAAAAGGATACAAAGATGACTAGATAAGACAAAAAGATTAAAAGATGAATTGATGAATTGATAAGATAATGAAAAAGATGAAAAAGATTCAGACGAAAAATGAGACGAGAATTCAAATTATGATAATACGGACGATGGAGAAGAAGATGATTAAAGAGATAACAAGATGACTAGATAAGATAATGAATAAGATAATGCAAAAAGATGAGTATAATAAACGAGACGAAAAAAAGAGGACGAAGATGTAGACTTGACAGACGATAATAAAGATAAGATAAAAATTCAAATTATGATAATACAGGCGATGGAGAAGAAGATGATTGAAGAGATAACAAGATGACTAGATAAGATAATGCAAAAAGATGAGTATAATAAACGAGACGGAAAAAAGACGACGAAGATGTAGACTTGACAGACGATAATGAAGCTAACGAATAAGAAGATGATAAAAAAGATAAAAATATTAAAAGATGAAAAGATAAGATGGTGAAGAAAATGAACAGGATGATAAAAAGAGATGAGAAGAAATACGAGACGTGAACGAGTAGATGAAGTCGAAGATAATGAAAAAGATGAAAAGATGAAAAGATGAGATAAACAAGATGATGAAGGAGGAGGAAGAGAATCAGAAGAAGAATGAGAAAATGAATAGTAAAAATGAGATGAATCTAGAGGAAATAAAAAGGAGAGGCACGTATCAGTATTAATAGAAATAAGATGAATAAAGTGACGAAGTAAAACAAGATAAAAAAATAAGAAGATGATGAAGACGAGTGGGCGAAATACTAGAATTAGATTAGAAGAAGAAAAAAAAAGAAGATTTCCAAGAAATAAGATAACGAAATCAGTTCTTTTTCCTTTCTTCAGTTAGCATATCTGTACACATAAAGTTCCGCAATATTTAAACGAATGTTATATACGCACCTCTCTATAGGTCTAACAGTGAAAAATAGAGAAAAGGTTCTTTTCAGAACCTGATCTCAGATCTATTGAATAATAAAAGAAACGTGTATCATCTCACCTGCATCAAGGCAAGATCGGACTCTATATGGTCGATCCTGAACTTGGACAATCCGCTCACTTGCATATCGTCGAAATCCATGCTATAGAGGGAAAAGGAGTGTTTCATTCCCGGTACAGCCATAGGGTCAGGTATTGGCGCGCCAGGCAATCCGATCGGATCTTTTTGCTGATAGTGTTTTAATATCATCCTTATTTGATCGCCGATTCGTTTCTCACCCTCGGCCAATTTCTTATCGATATCTTCGTCATCTGTATCGTGTAATGATTATCACAAACCAACATTAACTATACTTATCGATTATTTCTCTCATCCTCATTCAATTTCAAACTATAATTAATCTATTTTACATGTTCGATTCGATGGAAAAAAAAAAATTCGTCATGTAATTGATAATTTTTCAATTTTTGTTTATTTTTTCCGTGTTTCAACGATTTTTGAGCAATTGAGAACACGGGAGAAAAATTATACGACCCTTTAGCTTTGATAAATTACATCGTAGGAACACACGTGTCGTATGCTATATCACCGAGATGATAATAATATATCTCGAATCGTTCGATGGATCGATTTTATATTTTAGCATGCCTTTTATCATTCGATCCATCGATTGTAAAAACGATGATTAAGAATAACGCAATTAATGATTATTATCGAAATCATCGACCACGGCGGAATAACAATAATAATGATAACAAAATCGTAAATAACAATTGACCTTACCGTTTGCTGCGGAAGCCGTAATAACCAGAAGAGAAACAACGACAAGGTTCAAAATTCGATTCCGGTTATTCGACGTCATCATTTTCTTTTTTTTCTGTTATTTTTTTTTTGTTTTTGTTTTTATTGGAAACGAAAAATGGATGAGAGATCAACAAAAAAAGACGGAAAGAAGTTGAAAAAAAAATGAAAAATTTGGAACACAAAAGATTCACCGCACTATTTCACAATCGCTTCTCGTCATATTCGATCACTTTACTGCGTTATATGATATATCCGATATCCTGGCTATACTTTTGAAGATTAATAACGAATTGATGGATTTAGAGAGCTAACTCGGAGTATTATAATTTACGGTTCCTGAACAAGAGCGAGGCAGCAGCACTCAAAGCGTACGCGTAAGCTATGAGGATACGTATAGTCTGACGAGACGATCGGAGCGCGGGGCAATCATGCAGGTCATTAGGGGAAGGCCGAGCGGCAAAGAGCATACAACGGGAGGGCAAGGGTCACCACTTATCTATCGGATGACCGTATAGCTTTAGCTTATGCTACTATCACTCACCCCTCGATATTCGTTCATGTTATTTTAATACATATATCTATAACAGATCACACATATATATATATATAAATATATTAATTATTATATTTAATATAAATAAATTACATCCAGAATTAAAAGAAGGAAAATTATTTCGATTAGATTTCGTTGGGAATAAATTAAATTTTTTTCTCATTCTTCTAATTTGAATTAGAATTCGAATTTACACATATGTGGAGAGAAAAGGGTAAATGTTTTGTCGCCATTTCTCATTTTCGAAATCGAAAGATCGCTTCTATTTATTTTGCGTTTTTTTTTTTCTTTTTATCTCTTAAACTTTTTTAACTCGTATAATGCTTACACGGAGTATATTTATTATACAGCGTAACGAGTACCGAGAATCGGCATTATAAAAGATAAGGGAAATATATGGTACGTGTGACGAGTTATTCGTCGAAATATTCTGGGGGATCTTCCGCTATTTTTGTTTTTTGTCGTTGAACAAATTTTTTAGTTTACTTCATTTCAGTCAAATTCTTGAAGTTTAATGAGAAATCAGTGGGACAAATTTGGCTGCTCTTAAATCATAGCAAGGAATTTACAGACTTACAAGTTTTCTGATTTTCAAAATGTCTGATTTGGATTCTCTTTCAGTCTATACATAAATCTGAATAAGAATTATACGTGGATATATAATTCATTGTATTTTGTGATCAATAAAAGTTTTTTCATATGTATTCAATTTCAATTCAAATTCAAATAGTATTAAATTGTTGGTCAAATGATTCATAGCGCCATCTGTAAGAGTCGATAAGAAAACAGAACGAGATTCTCCATATCACGAGTCGGTAAGAAAGATCTTCGCAGCATATGGCTGTGTAGGTAAGTGTATTGGTCGGTAAAAGATAATTCGAAAGCATCGCAGTCGGTACGGAAGAATGCATTCAGGATTAGGACAGGAGAATCGTAAAAGAGTTTTTCAAGGCGTTCTTCTTTACCTTATAATATATATCTGCCTTAAAAAGACGGTAATTGTCGCAATATTTAGGAACGCATCGACAATGTTCGGTATGCACGTGTGGTAACACCGTAATTGCGGACATCACAAGTTAGTTCACGATAATTCCAACAGGTGGCAAACCTTGTTACTTGTGAATTTTCAAATTCGTAACCTAAATATGTTTTCAAACATATTTTAAAAATGTAGAAAAAATATGGGATACGGATTCTTCGAGTTAAAATCAACGATAAAGTGGAAAAACAGTTTCTCTCTTGACCAAAACAACAGTAAAACGACTCACATCGACTCCCTCGACCAATGACAGAGTCTTGGACCGAAAGTGGGGCGAGCTTATCGAAACATGAACCAATCACAGAGTCCACTGAATGAAAACACCTGTTGGTCTCATGCGTCGCAGTCCCCACTCTGCACAGTCGTTTAATCGACGATGAATTTGAATGTCATAAAGTCTAACGTATACACACGTACTAAATCTCAAATATCACAAAGTAATAAATAGATCAATAAGTTTTCATCGGGTTATTATACAGAACATCACGATATGAAAGACTTCGTAAATACCAACGTCGCCAAAACTCGATATGGCAAGTCCCACAACGTATTCTTATAAGCATAACACATGTCATTACACTTCATCATGTTCCGCGTTTTGCCGGTTTTCGCGTATTTTTTATCACATAACGTAACGTATCATTTATCTCTAAATTCATCGTGATCTAAGTTCGTTTAGTTCAATGGCATGAATGACATCGTAGATATTTTAACATCTGCTTACACCTCGCAGGGCAAGAAGAGAGTAGAAAATCAGCTGAAGAGATGGACGAACAGCGAGAGAAGACCATGGCGTATGAGTATCTTTGTCACCTTGAGGAGGCCAAAAAGTACGTGCAATCTGATCCGCTCTTCTCAGTTTGCCTTCTTCCTATTTTTCAGAGCCTCGGGGATCACGACGTCGTCACATCATTTTCTTTTCTTCGACCGATTCTGTAGGAGATTGAAGAACAGATGAATAGAAGACGGAAGGCCTTTTTTAATTCTTTTGGGCCGTATTTTAGCTATGGGGAATTCTTTTTATTCCTTTTTAGAGATTTTCGGTCAAGTTACAGAGAAAGAAGCTCATTTCTCGTCAAAATGAAGTCTTTTTTATTTCCTGTAGCCCAAAAACTTGAGAATTAATTTAAACACTCGTTTTTTACCTTTAGGGAATAAGATTCATGTGTTTTGTATCCCAACTGATGAAAATAAGCTCTTTTCTCATAAAAATCAATTGATTCTGGTCCAAGAGGATCAGAAAATAAATCAACAACGTCTTCTAGCTTCACTGGGATGTATTTGAATACAGAATGATAATCCATGTGGAATAGAAGCGAAAAGAAACTGAGAAAAGTGGAAATTCTTCATATGCTCAATCCATTTCCGACTAATTCCTTAATTTCTCATTTTCAGATGGCTCGAGGCGTGCCTAAGGGAGAAATTACCTGCCACGATAGACCTGGAAGAGAATTTAAGAAACGGAGTATATTTGGCTAAGTTATGCCACTTTATTGCGCCCGATTTTCTACCTTTTAACAAGATATACGATCCTGAACAAAAACGATATGCCGTTGCCGGTCTACAATTCAGACACACTGACAATATCAATCACTTTCTCACTTGCTTGAAAAGCATGCAGCTGCCTTTGGTAAAGAATCAAACACCATTTGCCTAATTTTTTATTTATTTATCAATTTTTTTACACAGCAATTGAATCCGGCGTTTGATAGGATGGAATAGAATGATTTTTGGTGGAATTCTACCTTTGATTTAGTTTAGTATCATTTTTTTTTGCACAGAATTGGGAGAAACTATCGCAATAATCGAATTCTTCAAACCTTTCAACTCGTTTTATCTTCTCCAGACTTTTCAGCCTGAAACGACGGACATATATGACAAAAAAAACATGCCAAGGGTGATATACTGCATCCACGCGCTCAGCACGCATCTTTTCAAGATGGGAAAGGCTCCGCAGATACAAGATTTATATGGAAAAGTTAATTTCACTGGTAGGATTTAATTAACTGATGAAAACCCCTTCCGAGGCATTTTTCTTGTCGAATTTAAGCCTGCTGATCATTCTGTGCTACTTTTTGAACCACGAATTGCCCAATTTTCCAAATTTATAGACCAAAAAGCCACAGAATTAACGCAACAAATTTTCAGATGAGGAAATAGACTCCGTAAGCAAAGAATTGAAAAAGTATGGGCTGCCTATGCCAGCCTTTCAAAAGATCGGTGGACTTTTGACCAACGAAATGGCTGGCGATACTGCCGCTCTACATGCAGCAGTGATTGCAATAAACCAGGCGCTGGGCGCAGAGGTAAAGGAAGTTTTTCGCGTTCTTATGACCAAATATAGATTCTCTTGATCTAAAAGTCGTTCATTTCATAGGAGGAAAAAGTCCTGATTGAAACGCTGCAGAATTCTTCCGCAAGACTGAAAAACGTTGATTCTAAATTCGTTTCACGGTATTCCAAGGCCCTGCTGCTGGCCAAAGAAGCCAAGACTCAAGCTGCGTTGAATAGAGTAAGAAATATGAATCTTAAAATCTTCTTCTACGTAATTTGGACCAGTTTTTACTGTCTTCAATCTCTCTTTTCAGTCCCTCAATGATAGCTACGTGCCCGATGCTTACGACGAACTTTTAACACAGGCGGAAATTCAGGGACACGTTAACGCAGTTAATGGTAACGAGATCGGCGATTATTATAAAGTTAGGAACGCTTTTTTGTAGCCGAGAATGGAGATCTCAACTTTTTGATTATTTGGATCAAAATCAACTCAGGAATCATTAAGGAGCAAAGGATAAAATTAATTAACACTAAAAGTGATGCGGAATGATCTTTGCAGACGAAATTCACACCCTAAAGTTACCAAAACTTACGCTACTTACTTTTCATCACCTTGGTGGTATGAGAAAAGCATTGGCATCGATTGAAAAATGAGCTTCGATTATTTTGAAGAATTCCAAAGATCAACCCCTCACGAATTCGGATGCCCACTTGTCCGTGAAATCTTGTGGAATCATTTAAAGTCTTTTGAAATGTTTGAAAATCATTTGAAATCTTTTGAAATCTCTAATAAGATACCATTTTGCCTATTATTCCGATCCTTCATGCTTCGATATCTGTAAAACTCTCTTCTAATAATGAATTCTCGTCCGAGACGACCAAAACCTGCTCAAAAACAAACTATGAATAGCCATAATCAAATAATTTTCCAGAAACAAATTAACAACTTGATTATATCTATTTAAACGCAGTACAATGCGCCCTGGAAAATGTTGTCTCTTCGCTAAGCAGAGAGCCAGAAATTCTGGTCGAGGCATTGAGCGCAGGAGAGCTTCAGTTGAAGGTGTGTGTTTACTGCCTCAGAATTAAAATATATGAGAAGAGGGTATAACTAAGAGAAAAACAATTTCCCTTTTGCAGAACGTAGAGAAGAAAAATGGAGAACTGTACGCAAAAGAGCTTATCAACGCCATGGAAACTCCCGAGTGGAAAAACGAGCTGGATTCTCGTCACACGCAAAGAGCCAAAGACCTCCTCCAAAGATCCGTTGATATCGCCAACGGGATGGCCGAAATTTCCCACCGACGTTAGTCAGATTTTTACGCAAGAATTAGACTTGCTTCTGAACAATTTGGCAAAAAATTAACAAATAGAGTTTTAAAAACGATTTTCTCCACCGTCGATTATCCAGGTACTGAGGCGGTCCACCTGGTGAATTCTACGCTCCAAAATGGGGACCAAAACGAGCTGATAAAGGCCTTATTGAACCCTAATCTTGGTCTCTCTTATTATGTAGACGAATTTGCTGCGCCTTTGTATTACGAAGAGATGAAAATTGACCGTATAGAATCCGAGGTAGGAGATAAGAGCTTTAGTATTGTTGAAGGGTCTAAATGTTGTTTAATTTCACTGAAAATAATCGATTTTCAAGAATATCGAAAGGATTTAGTTGGAAATGGAAGAATATATCGTAAATTCTTTCCTGAAATTACTGAAATCGATTTTTATTGCAGAGCGACCTAACTTACAGCGATATCATCGTTAGTATCAGAGTATTGTCGTCTATCGCAGCCATAAGCAGAGCCGTAGATACTGGGAATCCGGAATTGACTTATCAGGCATTGACGCATCCCGAAGCTCATGTTATGGTGAGAATTAGCTAGTAAGGCAGTAGAATAGGGGAAAATAAAAAGAACTTGTTCATCACAGCTTGCTTTCGGACATACTAAAGATCCTGAACTCAAAGTGTAAGGCTCGAACCATAATCTTATCAAACAGTTATTCGAAATCAGTTTTTTGCCAATATCTCGGTAAACAATGATGATATCAAGTTTCAGGTGAATATCGAAAATGAAGTTTATTGAATTCTCTATGAAAAAAGTAGATGACATTTTTGCTGTATCTTCACTGGTTTCACTGCATTTTGAAGTTTTCACTATATTGAAATTGAATGATTATACTAAACTACCTATTTCTGATTGATTTAGCAACTGGACGTTGAAAACAAGGTCAAATATCACAGAGCTTTGGCCGCAGCTCGAGCTGAAAAACAGGCAGCATTCGCTAGCGAATGTTCTCTATTAACTTACATCGATATCCAGGAATGTGTCGATGCTGTTAATCAGCAATGCCAGGAGGACACTGAAGGTAGTTTATCCACGAACTGATCTAGAACTACATTTTTTTTGTCGTAAAAGCTAAAACTATTCAATTTCTGTACAATATCCATGCAGAACGGACCACTCTCTCTATTTCTCGTTCCTACTTGCAGTTATTCGTGTTCTGAACGAGCTGAATGGAGCTGTGATAGAGAACTGCAGAGCTTCTGTTATAAACGCGCTTAGAAATCCACTGCTTAAATTAAATGAGGACATTTCTACCGCTGATGCTTCTTTGTATTTGAAATTGTTCAAGAAGTTTCTTGAGGAGAAACACGCTGATGGATCTGAACTGTGGCTCGAAGACGTTAAGAACGTCGTCCAAATCGTTGCCGAAGAAGTTGAAACGGTTCAAACCGGTTAGCAAGACGCTTTCTAGACTCCGGGACATCCGAGTTTTCAAGAAAATTACGAAAAGCTTAAGTTTTCAGATGATTTTGAGATAATTTTACATGAAATTTACTTAAATGAGTCGAAATTTGAATCGAATCCTCAGAATTCGTGTAAAATCTTCTATTGTTGATCAAAGAGATTGACGAAATCTCATAAAACTTGATGAAACTCTAAGAAAATTTATAAAATCCTCTGAAAGTGTTAAAAATCTGAAGGGAAAACTAGCAAAATATTTAAAAATCTCATAAAATCTTGCGAGATCCTCTCAAATCTCATGAGATCTAATGAAATTCTCTAAAATTTAATGAAATATTGGAAAAGTCTTTGAAGATCTCAAGAAAAAATTAGTGAAATCCTTGAAAATCTGATGAAACGGAGTCTGAAATTTCACAAAATCTTTTAAAACTTTACGAATTGTTATAAAAAGTGATAAACTGCTACTAAAAGCCTGTTAAAATTCTCCAGCTTGTGCGTTTTTGTCTCAACTAAACATCGCAATTGAGCAAAACGACTCCGAACTGACTTACGACACTCTGAGATCATTTGGCGATGATCTAAAAGTGAATGGAAAGTACAAAGAAAAGTATCACACTTTGTTGCGCGCTTTAAAACAGCGAAAGGTGAGGTGACACGATTTTACCAAGATAAAACGAGCTCGGTTTTCTCTTTAATGAATACAAATCGTCTTTACAGCTTCAAAAATTCTCCTTCCCATTCGTCCTTCACGTAACTAAAAATGGAAACTCTGCTTACCTCGACCTAGACAAGTACTGCTACACTTGGGACAAGCCGCATGACGACTCAGAGTCTCATAACATAAGTAAAACCGACGTAGAAGTAAGAATGATTCTATAAACCGATTAGAATTTCGGGAATCTCTAGACTGAGGCAAAATTATTTTACAGGAAGTTATAAAGAGAGTGGAAATGGAAGAGCTGACTAAAAACTTGAGCAGAATAAACGAGCTAGCTATAGTCAAATTGCAGGCAACAATCCGAGGCTATTTATTGCGAAAAAAGATATCCGATCGCTTTGCTAAATTCCATAATAACATCGACAAGATTCTTATAATCCAGGCCTGGTGGCGCAGAGCTCTTCGCCTTAAACGAGCCAAGATTACAGCCTTAGAAAAGGAGGAAAACGAAGCTGAAAACTCCGATAAAAGCAGAGAGCTTACTACTTGGGATCGCTACAAAGAAGAAGTGAGTCCCTCGACCGAATCCTCGCCCTCGTTATCTTCTAATTTTCGTTTTCTTCATCGCAGGAGGAAAAAATAATACAAATTCAGGCTCTGTGGAGAGGAAGAGCTGCCCGAAGAGCTTTGCACTCGCTTTTGCATCTGGATAAGCCCCCGTTCTCTGCGGTCAGAAATTTCCTACCTATTCTAGACTTCAACGCCGAAGATTACGACGAGGATCTTCAATTACAGGCACGGATAATCACCCTTGTACAGTTTAATCAACGAGAGATGAGACCTTGTTTCAAAATTCATAACAAAAATTCAAAATTGTCTTTCAGCAACTGAAAACTGAAGTCGTACAAACGATAAGACACAATCAGAATCTCCTTCAGCAGTTGGATGGAATGGATATAAAGATCGGTCTTCTTATACAGAACAGAATAACTCTGCAGGTGAATTACGGCGGAAATAATCAACCTCTGCAATTCAGATTGTGTTAACTTTGTAAATCTGTTCATTCAGGATGTCGTGGCACACGGAAAGAACCTGGAGACTCTGGCGAAAGACAGGAGCTCCCACAGGACAAGAAAGAACTCTTTTAACGAAGGATCTACGCATAAAGGACTCAAATCTTTGACCAAGGAAGGGCGCAAGATGCTCGAGGGATACCAACATCTATTCTACGCCCTGCAAACTAATCCCAGCTATTTATCCAAGCTGCTTTTTCTACTGCCGCAAAGCAAGACTAACAAGTTTTTGCAAAATGTTATTCTCACGCTTTATAACTTCGGCTCTAATATGAGGGAGGAATATTTATTACTGAAATTATTTCGCAGCGCACTTCAGGAAGAGATTCGGTGCGTTTACTTAAATTTTATGGGAATGACTTTTAATATTCTATGTGCGATTTTATGAGAATAGAAGATATTGCTTACCATTTTGAAAGATTGAAGAACATTTTATACGAATTTTCGTCAGAATTTGAGGGATTTCTCAAGATTTCAAAGACTTTTTACGATTCTTTGAGATTTCATACGGGATTCGATCAGAATTCAAGAGATATCATCCGAATTTCAATACTTTCAAATAAAATTTCATAACAGTTCAAGAATTTCGATCAAAACTTCAAAGCCTTCTCAACATACGATCATATTCTGTATTTCTATCTCTCATTCCAGCTGCAAATTCCAAAAGCCGTCCGAAGTCGTAACGGGCAATCCCCTGGTTTTGAAAATGGTAGTAAACTACGCGAGGCAATTAAATGGTCAAAAAGCACTGCGTCAAATAGTTGGTCCGACAATCGAGCGGGTATTAGCGGACAAGAACATAAACATAGAAACGAATCCAGTGGACATATACAAATGCTGGAGAAACCAGCTAGAAATGGAAACGGGTCAAACATTGTAAGAGAAGTTCGATTCTATCGGCGCTCAAACTTTCTGTTGTCGATTTCTCCCTTCTAAATTTTGAATTCCATTATTCTCAGGAATCTTCCATACACGGTAACCCAGCAGCAAGCTCTGGGCTACGAGCAAGTCCGCCAAAGACTGAACCACGGGATAAAACTGTTGAAAATAACTGTAGTAGAATTCCTCAAGCAAATAACAGAGTCCCGTAATCTTATCCCGTACGGTATGCTCTACATGGCCAAAGTCCTTAACGACACACTGTCGGAGAAGTTTCCTAACGCACCAGAAAAGGACATTTTAAAAGTGGTCGGGAACCTGGTTTACTACCACTTTATAAACGCTGCAATTGTTGCCCCGGACGCATTCGATATAATAACTTTGCCGATAGATAAATCGCTGTCGAATGATCAGCGAAGAAATTTGGCCAGTATAGCAAAGATCCTGCAGTTCGCAGCCTCGAAAAAAGGGGTAAGGGCTTTCTTGTTCTTATTCCCTGTTGGGAATTCGACCGAGATGTAAAAATACGTTTGTTTTCAGTTCGGGGAAGAAGCGATGCATCTCGTCTGTCTCAATCCGTTTATTATAGAGTGTCACGAGAAGTTCAAAGCGTTTTTTAGATACTGTTGCCAGATCGATGAACTCGAGGAACACTTTCGCATACACGAATTCACGGAAGCTACTCTGATCCACAAACCTGATATCTACATATCCTTACAGGTAAAAATTGGACCGCATTGAACATCGGAATTCTATTCGTCAAATATACTCTGTGGATTATTTTTTCGTAGGAAATTTGCGACACCCATAGTCTCGTCCTTGAATATCAGGACCAGATCGCTCCAGACCCTTTAGATCCGCTTCACGAGCTGCTGGACGATCTCGGTCAAACACCGACGGTCGCTTCTTTGATGGGATTAAGTACGCCGGTCAAACTCTGGCTCTAATGCCTCATAGTCTAGTAGAATTGCATAATGACTGATGAAAAGCTTATAATTTTTTAAATACTTTCAGCGGATCCTATCTGCGAGTCTAATATAGCTCGTCTGGGCAAGACGGAAGTCTGTTTAGTGTTAACGAACAAATTCGAAGTACCCGACAGCGAGGATCAGAGCCTGAACAAGCTTTTCATAATAACTAAAGAGCTGCTGGTATCTGTGCTTCCGTTTCTGAAAGGAGATTCCCTGGGTGAAGCTTTGTCCGCTTGTTCAACGCCCGTACAGGAGCAAAGATACGACGAGAAGACGAGTAGCAGTTGTTTTACACCCGGAGGAAACGCAGTCCACAAAAGGTGGAGAATTTTGTCAGATCTCAAACTTGGGAAAAGCCTTTTAAATTCTGAGATATTTCCGTTTCAGCTCATCTTTAAACGACTGCAAGGCTCAGCTGAGAGCTTATCTCAGTAAACTAGAGCTCGGAGGATGGGTTTCCCGCACCGACGGATATCAGAGCATCGTTACCGCCGTCGCTAAAGACCTCTGCAATAAAAGCAAGTACAGAGTACTGAGGAGGACGGAACTCCAGACTCTGAAAGCCACCAAACACAGTCTTGATCAGAAGACTAAGTACTATGAGGAACAGGTCCAGTTCTATAACGAATATATTCATCGGTGTTTGGAAAATCTCAACGCGGGAAAAGGGTAATTCAATTAACACGTTCACTTTCTTGGTTTTAGAAGCAAAGAAGATCGTCGAGAATTCAAAAACGGGGTTCAGCTCTGTAAATCTTGTTTATATCTGCTTATCTAATTTTGTTTCGTCGAGTTAGACTGGTGTACAAATTTTTAGACCCAAATTCTAAAAATTTTATAGATTCTCTTGGTATTTGCCATAAGATTTGCGGATTCCTTCAAAATTTCATCAATTTCTCTATAATTTTTGTAAAATTTTACAGATTTTTTCATCAAATTCTTTGAAATTTTACTGAGATTTCATGAATTAAAGGATCTTTTCTTAAATTTTTCCATTGTTTCTACTAGATTGGAAGAATTTCGATTGAATACCTTCAAAATTTGACCAAAACTTCATGAATATCTGTAAAAGTTTATACAAAATCGTTGGAAACCGTCGTGCATTAAAATATTTGGCATTTCCAGGTCTCTCCACGCGTACAAGACGATCCAAAAGAACAATCATGGAAAGTTGAAGTCAAAAATGACGTTGAAATACTCAGCAGCAAAGTTACAAGAGAAAGGGGTTTTGCTGGAAGTAGACGGCCTTCCAAATTCCCAGTTCAAAAACGTGATCTTTGAGATAAGCCCGACTGAGCATAACGGGGTTTTTACAATAAGAGGTAAATTCATGGGCGTAGAAATGGAGAAGGTCGACGTAGACATACAAAAACTTCTCCAACTCCAGTTCGAGGGAGCACCGATAATGGACATGTTTGGAAAGGCGAAGATCAACGTTAACTTGCTGCTATTTTTACTGAACAGAAAATTCTACGGTAAAACTTGAGAGATAAATGGAGGGAATATTCGATTTTGTCTAAAAAGAATCTTGTATATACGTGAGACTGATAAATAAGCGGCTTTCAATTGATTAAATAGTATTTAAATACATTATAAGATCTTTTATTATACAACTAGAACTAGAATAATAATAATGATAATAATAATATTAACTAAATCTAGTTTAATTTGTCTTTATTTTTGCCAAGTGAATTTCCTCTGCGCAGTTAGATTTTCTTACTAGCGATAAAATAATGATATATAATAGGAAAAAGATAAGAGAGAAGAGAAGATGACTTAATTATTTGGAATAAAATGTACATATGAATGATAATTAATTAATTAAGAATAATCTAGACTATCTATAGACTGTATATCGTCAATTATTGTGTGTTTACTTCCTTTTTATGTTTTTACTTCCTTTTTATACTACATGAAATGAAATAAGATGAATAAACAGTTTAATATCATATTTCACTGTCTTTTATTTACTTTAGATCTTAGATCTGGGATCTTAGAATTTTTTAATACTGTTTTCAAGCCAGGGGATAGACGCAGTCCGTTACTAGACGAACAAGAAGTTGTATAAAAGTTTAGAAATAAAGATCTTTCTGTTATAAGTTCTGTCAATCGACTCCGTTCATCGTGTTATATCTTATCAGATAACGTAATTATAATTATTTCATTATTTATTTATCGCTTTTTATAGTCAGAATTTCATACTAATAAGAGAAACGAATATAATAATAAGAAGAAAATTATATCTGAAGACAGAGATTCGTTAATTGATAATCAAGCTTTTATTATACCATGAATAATCAAAAATCTTCGACCAATCAATCGATTAATCATACTTATAAATGAATGAAGATACTACACTGCCCGCAGCTATGGTTTAGATATTATTTCATATCGACCGAAGGGAAACACTAAAAATACTAAAATTAATTACAGTAACGGTTCATAGTTCATCAAAGATTTCTATTATAAAAATTCAAGAAATATATCTAGAGAAAAGAAAAGAAGGAAAAAGAAAATGTTCAATTATTTTTTTTGCTCTGCAATAATCCAAGGGGCACTCGCTGCTATCCTGATTAATTAAATTAACTATAGGTATGCTAAAACTACTATAATATGCATAATTTAAATCGATTTGATTATTATTATTATTATTATATTATTATTATTATTATTATTGTTGTTATTTTTATTATTATTATTATTATTATTATTATACCTATAATACGTATCTCATTTATTTAATATGAATAAAATAATATACCGAACAAAGTGTGTACGCTGAAAAAAAAAGAAAGCGTATGAAATTGTTATGAATTCTATCGATAACGATAAATAGATGAAAATACATGATAGAAGATAGCTTAGAGATAAACTATTATTTACATATATTGTTTATTTTATTGTGTGAAATTTGATAAGAAGACAAGATTGTATTCGTTCGATAAAATTTCGTACCGGACTTGTATTCGTGTTGTTTATTATTACTGTTTGTTTATTTGATTTCTTTGTTTAATTACTTTTCCAAAGAATTAGAAAGAGAGATACCAGAGACCGAGAGAATAAAACGAAGAGAGCAAATTTATCGGCGGTCTGAAAAATGATTGTGAAATAGGTGTAACTACCGCTATACGATGTTAATCGAGATTCCTCTTATTGTTAATCGATGATTTTATACACACTGAATAAATACTGTATATATGTATAATATCTATATATATATATATATAGAGCTATATAATATTATCAATTTAATAGAATTATTTCAAACGATATGATATATCGCGTTCCATAGAGAAATATTTATACTAAATAGTAGAATAATAATAAGAATGGAAAAAAAAAGTAAAAAAGAATTGAGAGAAAGAAGAGAGAATAGAAAGAAAAAAAATTCAGTAGCATATCATCTGAATCGTACGACAATAATTATGACAATTGTTATTATTGTGAATATTATATTATTTGTTAATAGTTATGTGGTTTGTGTTCGTGTTTTTTTTTTCTTTTTGTTGTTTTTTTTTTCTTCTGTGTTATACTATTTTATCTCTGTAGTTTCAAATAAGCTGATCAATAATTAATTATTCTCTGCATATTATATATACATGTACACATATAATGTATACATATAGTATAATAGATATAGGTACGTCAATAAATTGAATCTATGTAAGGTATAGAATCAAAATTGTATTTATGCGTGTAATAGGTAATATAAGGTTTCGAAGGTTTCTATTTGAAATTGAACTACACATACCGATAATGCCTATATGTATAAAGTGATGAATTTTACCTCAAACGATTCTGAATTATATGTTCTTTTTTTTTTTTTCTTTTAAGCTTGACAATCGATGGTTAAAAGAAATGATTCGATCGGGTAATAAAATATCTATGTGTAGAATATACCTATGTATTTAAAAATCAATAATTGATTTTCAGAGAACATATTTTTTCAACGACACTATCATAGAGAAGAGAAATGTTTAAATAAAATTCAAAAAAAAAAATGGTCATATGTATTCATAGCATAGTCATATATAATAATAATAATAATAATAATAATAATAATAATAATAATAATAATGGAATAATAAATATCACAATATTAATTTCGATTTTATATGTATAATAATAATGATAATAATAATAATAATAATAATAATAATAATATTAATATTAATAAATTGTTCACTAGTTTTGGGACCGAGCGTGTAAAGAGGGGGTGACGCAATGATTAGTTTTTTTAATAATAAGCGTTATCGTTTGTTCAATATATTAGAAAATGATCTAATAAAACTTCTCAGGTCAGAAATTTGGGACAAACTTTCTTCTAAAACATTACGCAGTGCTGTTAGGTCGGGCATTTTATCGCATGATTCAATGTTCAATAATTCTGTGAAGTATCTCTCCCACGCAGCCTTTTTAACGTATCTGTAAAGATTAGATGAAATTTATTAAACAATTTCGATCCTTTGAAACGAAACTAGGATTTACTATATCGCTGTATTTTATAACGTCAAAAGCGAATGAAATAACTCATTCACCTTGGTATCTTGGAGTTGATAAACCATCGACCGTTGTTGTTAGAGACACGCATGTAGTTGCCGAATAATAGGCAATGGCTCGACGCGGCAAGGCAGTAAAGATCGGTTTGGTAAGTCCAAGGTTTGCCGGTCTGCATTTCGATGCATGTAAAATCTTCGGTTTTTATTAACTGCGTGAATTTTGTACCCTCGGGGAACAGACTCATGTCTATACTGCAGCCGAAGTCTATCAGCTGTATCGTCGGACGCACGTCATCCGTAGGTCTGAGGAAATAAATAATTGAAACATGATCATAATTCTTTCTAGAATTCTCTGATATCTATTCACAAGTTCGTTTGGGTGTTGAAAAGAAGAAAAATACAAGATTTTCAATCATTTTGGATAATTTTTGACCACCTTCAATTCATCTTTGGACATGACTTAACGATTTTTACGAAATTCAATTATGTTTGGGCGTCTTTCAGAGATTCTCTAACGATTTATAAAGTATTCAATATTTTTTACCATATTTTAGCATGTTTCGGAATCCCTCGCCTCATTTCGGGCCATGCTTTACATTTTTAAACTGATCTCAGACTCTTTAATGTTGATTTTAATGTAATCAAGTTCAATTTAGGACAAGTTTCAATGTAATTTAACTTTTTTTCTCTATGAATTCAGGATAATTCAGTTGTTCTAAGATATGTTTTACTATCATTAGCAAGTTTTATCCGATATTTCATCTTTTTTCAACCGTTCCCATGACATTTTTTTACGCTTCATACTATTTCAATGAAAAACACTTACAGATGCATGAGTAAAAAATTATCTGGTTTAATATCCCCATGTATAATCTGGCATTTATGAAGATATTCAACAATCTGTAGCATTTCGATAGTGAAGAATATCGCCAAAGGTTCAACCAGAGGTTTACCAGTCGATATTTTCACCTGATTCGTTACCGCCAAGAGAGTACCATACTTTGAGAATTCCGATACAAGGGTACTGACGTTATCCGCAACGTATGCCGTCGTTATATCCATAAATCCCCTAAGCTGTAAAAAGAAAAAAAATTTATCACCCACTCATGCACTTTCTCTCTCTCCCAATATTTCTCTATCAAACGAAGATCGAATTACCATGTGTGGATTTGTTAAACGAGCCTTTATTTCTCTCGCTATATAATACTCCCAGACCCAGGCTGGCTTTTGAGTCTTTAAAGCAACAGTCTGACCAGTTTGTAAGTTAATTCCTTTGTAGACTGTGCCATACGTTCCTTTACCAAGGCACTTTTCTATATCATACGCTTCCGTACCTAAATTCAAATTATCAACACTTGTTATCACGAGAACGTCGACTTTTCACGTCTTATTTCGCCAAAAAACATGTTTATCTACTTGTTTTCAATTCTAAATCATGAACTTTGATAGAAAAAGGAAGAATTATCTTTAGATTGGATTATGATGGACGAAATACACTCAGTGAAAAGAGAATCAACGATCCACCTGAATGTATCCGAAAAGAGGCCAGTTTTCAAAACGTTATAAATCGTTGAAAATTTCTGGGACAATGATCTCAAAGCTTGAAGTCTTCTCTTCAGAATGCTTCTTCTGGGATCTATCCACGATTTTTTTTTCACCGGGTTATTCAATCTTTAGAAACGTCGCTTGTATGGAGGGTGAAAGTTGCGAGTGGTGTTACCAAAGATTGAATAACTCGGTGGCAAAGAATCGTAAAATAATTTAAAAAGGAAGATTTTGAAGAGGTAATTTCAAGCTTCAAATCGCCTCTTTTGAAATAATTTTCCGACAACTTTTAACAGAGCTACAACATTTTGAAATGAAGCGATCTTTTTTTTTCTGAGAGATTCAGATGGGCCATTAATTATTTTTTTTGTGTTTTGAAATACTTACCAAGCGTGACCATACTAGAAGGCACAAATTTATTAAGATTGATATTCAACCTGGTGTATCCGAGGGCGTGATGCGGCTGAGGAAATTTAATTTTCTTTAATAAACCGGTGATAAGACTTTTGTCGAAAGGGTTTATATCCCCGGTAGGAAGCTGGAAGGTTTCCTCTTCCACTTCCTCCATCGGTTCGTGCTCCTCGAACTCCATAGAATCGTCTTTCTCGGGTTTAAAGCTAATCGACTTTCTCAAATCGCAGCTATTCTTTATCTCAGAAGTTATCTGGTCGACGTTACGTTGCACAGTTCTAGGACTCTGTGCGTGTACCGCCTGGATTTGAGCCCTCATCTTTTGCTCATAAGTCTGATTAGCCGCTAGCAAATACTCAGTCGATTCCATGTCTGAAATAAGGAGATTTCTTAGTTTCTCACAAGGAATACGGCCGGTTTTTATCCTCAGAGGCGATTTTAGGATCATAAAACTCACCTTGGTTTGTAGACTGTTCTTTTATCGGCAACAAGTCTTCTCTAGTCAGGGTAAACCCTAGACCAGGAGTCCTTGTATGAGCTCCGCTGCTCCCTGACGAACTAGAAACGTATTCTCTTGTAGATTCCATTATTACGCTTAGCTTGTTATCCTCTCCTTCGCAACTGCGAGCCTCAGGAGGTCTGGAAGTCATGGAAAATAGATTAGGAAATTGAAATCTACGTGCTTTTATTCATCAAGTCTTAGATTAGGACTGAGAATGCAGTGATTTATCATATTTTTGCTCAGAAATGAATGTTTTTGTTTCAAAAGTCGAAATCGTTACTGAAAAAACTTTTTCTGATTGTTCAGGGTCCCAAGAGCTACTAAAAGTTACCGAAAGTCTTTAAAAAGTTAGAAAAACTTAGACAAATTCATTTCTATTTATCAAGTGGAGTAACACGCTTAGTCTAGAACTTACAATGAATAGATTTATCATTTCTTTGCTCAGAAATGAAGTCAAAAGTGATTCTTTTCGTTCTACTTCTAATAAATTGAACGTAATACTGAATTGAAGCCTTTTTATGATTAATCGTATTCCAAAAAGCTATAAAACTAATAATATAATAATCGTCGCACCCTTGAGCAGGAATATCATGTTCCTGAAACTGCTGACTCTCCTTGACCCTGTAACTAGTTTGTCTAAAGTGATTAGTGATGGGAGTAGAGCTGGTCAAATGATTGTTAAAGGCTTGAGTGAAGCAGGTTTCATTAGCTCCAGCCAAAGGAGCGATGCCGAGGCTTTCATCAATGTATAAATTGTTGTCCTGCAATTGTTGACCGGATGGTTTAGGACCGTTGTCTTCTTCGAGGGGGCCGTTATAGTCAACGGAAATGGCGTTTTCCTTGTTCTCAGCGCCCTCAAGGTACTTCAAATCCCTCCTGTTCATCCCAGGGGATTTAATGTAAGGCAATTCAGACGGCATTTTGTAAGGTTTACTAGACTCGACGTCTGGGTCAATGTAGGGAGTGAATTGAAGCTGTTTTTGTGGCTCTATGTTGTCGTGTGTAGGCGCCGGGGAGCCCATTGCACTGTGGTAAGACTGATAGCCGATGCTGTTTCCTGGTATACTTCCATAGATGTGATGATGCTGCATGTGTTGCGCTGAGGCATGATGCTGTTGAGGAGAAATACTATGATGCTGTTGATGATGTTGTTGTTGTTGCTGTTGTTGTTGTTGCTGCTGTTGCTGTTGTTGTTGTTGCTGTTGGTGGTGCTGCGGAGGAGGAACATGCTGCTGATGATGCTGCGGCTGGATGTGTTGCTGATGCTGAACATGCGGCTGATGGTGCTGCTGGAAATTGAAGAAAAATGGGATTTCAGATTGTCTAAAGATCGAAATTAGACCAATTTTTGGAAAGGGAGAGTCTGAGAGTAGGGGAATTGGTAGAAAGTGCTATTAATATGCTTAGAGAGTCGGAAAGATGGGGAATAAACGGTTCTTTTACCTAAAAATCAAGGGAAACTGCTTTTTTGGGAAATATTTTGAAGTTTTATAGATATTTGTTGGATATTTGACCTGACGGACATCATAATTCATGAGAAACTCACTGGAATTCACTAGACACTTATTGAAAAGACGAAAAATTGAATAATTTATAAAGATTGTTCGTTGGAACTGAGATTCGAAGTTTTTTTTATACGAAAAGTATGAATTTCTTGTTGATTTTCTACAGGATCTGTGTTATATTGAAGATTCTTTGAACATTTGACCCTAAGAGGATCATAGTGTGTGGAAAGTTCATAAAAATTGACTGAAAAATGAGTTATAAGATGATACAAGGGAAAAAGCATATGATTATCGATTGGAAAATCTACCTGTTGCAGTTGATAATGATAGGCGTTGTGATATCCATGATTTCCATATGGCGACTGATGATCAGGCGGACTGGCATAACTCGCCGTTGTATAATGCTGGTGATTTTCCTGCTCGCTATAATTCTGCATATTGAATTCCTGCTGGTGTTTGTTCCCGGCGATAGCATGCTGGGTCATAGAGCTGTCCATGTGAATATCAAACCCAAGTTTTCCTCTTCCTTGACTCAAACTGTGGCTCATAGTGGCCCCAGGCATGGAAACAGAGCCGCTAGTCTGTTCCGGAGAATGCCAGAGGTCTTGAACAACGGACATAGCTTCTTTAGTATTAACAGTTATGCTCTGTCCGAGCAGATGCTCGACGGGATCATTCTGTCCCGTATTTCTGTGATGATTCATGTAATTCGAATTCTGTATCTTCTGCTGTCTATTAAGTTCCGCTTCCATTCTCTCCGCTTCAATTCTCTCAGCTTCTATTCTCTCGGCTTCTATTCTCTCGGCTTCGATTCTCTCGGCTTCTATTCTACGTCTTTCAATCTCTCTTTGCCGGGCTTGTTCAGCCTCGAATCTCTGCCTTTCAATTTCCCGCTGCTCTGCTTCTCGCCTTTGTTGTTGCTGCAGTGCGAGCAGTCTTTGCCTCTCAATTTCTCTCTGCTCAACCTCTCGCCTCTGTCTTTCAAGACGGGAAGCTTCTTCGCTCAGGCGTTTTCTTGCCTCTTCGTTTTCCCGCTGTTCATTTTCCAGATCCGACTCAGACTTCTGGCCGTTGGTTTTCAGCGGGTGAATTCGTCTGCGAATGAAAAAATTAGCTCGGATTAGTTTTCGGAGACTCTGGAAATCGACCGGAGATTATTCACCTCTTTATGTATTTCGCTGCCCTTATTTCCTCCATACTTAAATCCATGTCGTTTGCATAGACCAATTCTTTGGGGTAAAAGACTTTGCTGATGATGTCGGGATTTGGTATGTCAGGGACGAATACTGGGACCAGTAAATGCTCGTGGTATTTACTACCGTCAAAATACGAGGTGTGATTTGGGAAGAGGCGGAGTTTGTCCATGTCGTTTTCACCCGGTTGATCCTCGTGGACTGAGGAGCAGGAAATAAGAGACATTAAACGGAGTCGAATTTATTTCAACTGTTGGAATCCAATTGTTGGTAAATCGGAGGGCAAATCTGCACAGAAATGAACAAACCCTTGAATGATGTCTTGATTGCGGAAGGTATCAAAGGCCCTCTTTTAGAAGCACTGCTCCAAGGGCCAGGCTTGATTGTGTTCTCTTTGTGGACGCTTTCTTCTATCGGTACGTGGTCTAGGATGCTGGATATCTTGTGTCCAGGCTCTGGTAAATCGTCCTGGAGTCATATAAGAGATAGAAAATTGAGAAGGAAGCTAAATTTCGTATTGACTTGGATTAAACACTTGCTTTCTATATGGATCTGTGCATAATTATTATCGAAGGGGACTAAAATCTAGTTATTTCTGTATTTGAACATGTCCTTGGATCTTGAATAATCTAAAAAATTATTTATTTCGACTTTTGTTCTCCTGAAACGATTTCGAATTGTTCTCTCATTCTAAAACCGAACGAAAATTGAGAAAAAAGCCAGAATTTGTAGTTTTCTGGCTTAAAAATGTGCCTTTGAAATCAGTCTGTGGGCAAATCCTTTCAAAAAGACCAGAAAGCTTCTTTTTACATAATTTTGAAGTCTCTTTGTCTAAAAAATGAACACCTACTACACATAAACGTCGACTATAATTATTCCTTATCTGAAACGCTTAGAAATTATTGAAAGCATCAAAAATGAGTCCTAAAGCCAATAAAACCGATCCGATAGCGAACAGAACATAAATATTCGTTATTTTTCCTCAACAAATCCAAACTGGGTCATTAATTCTGCCTAAACAATGAAAAAGAACGATTAAAATCGAAGTAGAAGCCAAACGAAAAGCGGATAATCGATTATACCTGATAAATCTGAATCCTAGTATTTTCTCTGGGTAGTTCACTGGGATTATAAACCTGTGTCAAAGATCCAGGCAAATGGTCTCGCACCCGATGCCCAGTTCTAATACTACCGACTTTTTTCCCGCCTCTGATAGCCCTGAGAGAGCTAAAAGCTTGCCGTTGTTCCGCGAGGGCAGCGGCCCCTCTCTCGTCTCTGTGTCCAAGCATTTTGCGAGCTACTGCGAGCTGAAAGTTTCTATAAATAAAAGAAGGGATGAGAAAAAGGCACGATAAATAATTAAATGCAATAAATTCCAAGAGAATTGTTCTATCCGTACGTTTGGGCACAGGAAAGTTCTTCGTAAGGTTGAGCGTGCGCCGCTACACCCATGGAATAAATTTCGTCAGCTCTCTTGAAGTCCTCGTTTTGTTCAAACTCAAACGCCCAAGCTCTGTACATGTCTGCTACCATCGTGCCGATCCCGTTGTTGTGCAGAAGCTGGTAAAGCTCGAGGGGGTTCTTCTGCATACTTATCTGTTTTAGAAAGAAAGCAGAACCGTTTGTCGTGATGAAAAATGAGATTTTCTTACCGCTGAGAGAGATGTCTGCTTGTTTACTAGCTAGACTCACGTAATTAATCCACAGTCTTATGAATCTACGATCCTGATGATACTTTGTCTCCTTTTCGAACGTAGCCAGACATTGCTGCAGCAGTCTGCCTATGTGAGAGTCGTGCCCGCTTCTAGGAAAGCTTTGTTCGACCCAGAGTATGTATTCGTACCAATTTTCCAGCGGATCGTCACCTTGGTAGTTCTTAATAGCGTCTTCGTACATTCTGGATATTCGGAAGAGAAGAATTGATGAAATTCTGACTAACTGAAGTGGGAAAATGTGAATATGAAGCTAAATAACGAATATATCTGGCAAAGAGAAACAGATTTCGATTACTTCAATGAGAAATAAGCTAGTAAATAAAAGAGGGATGGGAATCTCTCACTGTTTTTCTTGCTGCAGTAATTGCTGGGCTTCAGAGTCCTCCTGAGCACGTAGAGCTGTTCCCAATTGGGTCGCATTTCGACCATGTCTTAACGGCTGAATGTTCTCTTTGCAGAGAGCAATCACCGTCGCAGGATCCATCTTTCGGTACACGTATGGCCGTCGCGGATGGATCTACCTTTCAATCCGCGTTGGTTTTGGGAGAGAAAAGTATTCGATTATTGAGGAAAAGGTTTGAATTAGAGTTTGGGTAGGGTTTTAGGAAAGTAAAATCGACGAAAGAGGAATCTAATAGCTCGGAACTTCTGAAATTTCATATTCCGTATGATTTTTTATGGATTTTTTGGCCAAAATTGTTTGTATTCTGGAAATAGTGGTCGATTTTGGTCCAGGATGGAATCAAAAAGGCCTAAAATAGCTAAAAGAAATTTCTGCAGGTATCAGAAGGTGCGATATTGAATGTTTTCACATTTTTATTGGCGTTTCGGCGCAGATTCATACTTAAAAATTTCGGAACTTCTAAATCTATGGCTAGACATGATTTGTATCAAACTTTTGCCCCTCGGTGACTGCAGGATTAGTTTCGCACGTTTAATTATTGTAGAATAATTCAAAAACTCAATAATAAAAAAAATCGATTGGAAACTTTGGTATTAGGTCTTGTTTTTTTAGTTTTTTCTATCTCTGAAAAACCAAAATATGAATTCTGTTCAGGATTTTGATCTTTTCGATTACTTTCTTTCGATCAATTTGACTGAAGAAAGACTGCGACTATCGAAGACTAGGATTTGTCATCTCGAAGGAATTTTTTCTACTCCAGACGAAATGAAGTGAGATTTTAGAAAAAACCGATGAATAACTTTTCCACGAATGAACGGAATAAAACGAAATTCGTTAGGCAAACTCCTGGAACACTTAGACGACCCGGTATTGAGTTTTATGAAAATTTGTCGAGTGGTATGCGAAAGGTAGGAAAAAATGATTTTCTGTAAGTGTGGAAATCTGGGAACCGCTTTGTGCGATTTTTACAGAGCTTGTACAATTTGTGGCGCCCGAGGGCCAGAGCTTTGTGACCAAATTTCAAACAATTTTATTGACAAATATGGGAGCTGCCCTGGTTTGGAATTTCATTGTCGGATAGCGCGAAGCTCAAGGGAGCAATTCCTTCAAAAGGTACCATAGAATTGCGGTTTGGGATAGGCAGGGTGTTTGATAGCAAGATTTCAGTCGAAATTTAAAACTTTGGGCCTTTTTTTGGCCAGTTTGAAAAAAAAAATCGAAGCAGAAATTTGGAGTTAAAATGACTAAAAATCGTCCAAACTAATCGAATTTCGTTGAAACGGGACTAAATGAGTTCTGAAAAATGATAAGTGGACTCAGAAATGTATATTTGATGAATAGTTTATAAAAAGTAGGGCAGAGTAAGAAAAAAGAACGCTGAAAGGTATTTTTTTTTTCCGTGGCAGTATGTATCGTATTATCAACAGAAATGAATGTGAAACCGCCTCTTTAATACTTACAACATCTTATTGCGGTTAGAATATTTGGTAGGTTACACCCCGTGGCCGTTGGTATAAAACGTTCAAAAGACACACAGAGCCGTATTTTATAAGACAACAAATAGCCTTCAATAAGGACGCTCTTCTATTAGATTAGATTAGGTTAGGGTTAGGTTTAGTTTAGGTTTAGGTTAGGTTGAGTTAGTTTTAGTTCAAGGTTTAGGTTAGGTTGGATTTTGTTCAACGGTTTTTCGGTAGCTAGCAGGAGGCAGGAAGTTATCAACACAACAGTTCGACATCCAACCCAACGGTTTTAAGGTTGTTTGAGGGGGTCTGGCAATTTTTGGATCGTTCGCAGCGCCGTTAGGCGTTGAGATTCCGAACTAAACTCGTCAGGACCGTGCTAATACAAAATATGGGTGCAAATCAGAGGGCCCCAAACTAAAAAAGTCTAACCTACAAATTAATGAATAAGTAGTTTAATTGGCAGCTAATCGTGCCTACGATCCGAGTATACTACTATTGGTGCCTATCCCGAATTATTTGTCTGATTTTCTGTGCTTATCATTAACAATAATCTGTATAATTAATTTTCATAACCTCTGAGCAACGTGGAACGAATTCCAAATTCGGTGGCATATTCACATAGCGCACTGTTCTGAACCGCCATATTGTGCGTTTTGTATAAGATCGAAATGCATGTGATTGCGTAAGTAAAACAGACCGGGCCCTCAGAAATTTGTATTCGAAGGGTCCCGACAGCTTGAGTCAAGGAGTCGTTAGTGGCGCCATCTGTTGGCTAGAAATTTTCGCACGCTAAATTCTCTGAATGTAAATAGCTTTACAACTTCGGATGATGATTGAACTATTTCTACCGTAATATTGTTGTGGGTGAAATAGTGCTCCGCACTAGTCGAGTGCAAGAAATCATTATATCGCTGAAATTAGATGTCACTCGTCTCACCCGGCAGCCATGTTTACTGTGTCAGCTGTGTATCGATGGCCAGCTATCACGAGGATATTATGTAAAAATTTTATTAGAATTTCAGGCTTATTTGTGACTAACCTTCACTATTTCACCCGAAACAATTTTAATCAAGAAACATTTCTTACACATCAAATTCTAGAAATAATTCTTTATTCTCGAGAATTTAGCGTGCGAAATCCACTTGTAGATGTGTATGTACGTACACCAAGCGTGTTTGATTTTGACCGATATGAAGTTGGCCCCACTGTCTTCTGTCTCTTTCTTTTCCTATGTAGCCACGAAGGATAGAAGAGGACAGAAGACTGTGGTGCCAACTTCATATCGGTCATAATCAAACACGCCAAGCGTACATACATACATGCGATGTGCCGTTGCCCCCACCATGGGACCCCCTCGGCGGCCTTAATTCAGGGAGGCAGAACATGCTCGGTGCTGTGATTATATCTGCGTTCTATGAGTTTAACGCATCATGCTGAGGACACAACCGAGTAATAAGTTTGATACTCTGCAGCTGCAGCTGCCAGGGGCGTTCTCATTACCTGATCAAATTTGTGACGACGCCAGCCTTCTACTGGCTCTACAGAACGAGCGATTCATCGAAAACATATTCAATGAAACTAATCTAATGAGTAACCGTCACGTTTCTCGGTCCCCAACATCGTTTACTTGGAGCTATAAGCCAAAATCGATAACATATAGTACCAAGTTTTGTGGTTTTGCTTTTCGCACTTTTTTTTCAGGTGCAAGACCAAATATTGTGACCAAACGTTGAAGAAGGGCCCTGCCGACGTCGGGGACCTTATTTTCCATCTGGAAACCGACAGTGGAGGCAATTCCTGCCGCCTGCAACAGCCTGCAAACCGCGTTCTACGGTCAACATCTTTGAGATACCCAAAGAGCTGCAACCGACAAGCGTTGCAACCTCGAGCGCCTACTGAAGAGATCCAGAATCACTAGGGACTAGGATCATTGGATTTGGCGGGTAATCGGTACCGGTGACTTTCCGGCTAAGACGTACTTAGCCTGCGGGACTTTTTGAGTTTGAACGAATCCCTGCAAGGATCTATTTTTATGTTTAGTTACGTACGAGGCCCCGGGGATTACCGCCAAAAGGCTCTATCTTTTATCAGGAGGCTGGACGACAGTAAGCGAAAGCTTACTTAGGATTAGTTCCACATCGTTCGAAGCCGATAACGGCCATTAGCCATCTTGTTTTACTTGTTCTACGCTAGGAGGCGGTTTATATTCTTTTTTGGTCAAATATATCCAAACCATGAGTTGGTCATAGTCAGTGTCCCGAGGAAGTAGGACGATTTTTCTTAAGTAATTCGGTTTGAGAAAGTATTGAGTAACTTTTTCGGATAATATTCACATCTAATTTGTTTCAGGCTCGTCTGTGAGAGCAATATAGTCGACCACCGATATAGGGCTATAGCCGGACCTCACCTGTGTCTTTCTCGCGCGTCATGACCCTTGTTTACTGTAGAGTCACCTCGAGGTCTTTCTGTCGTATAATTGAAAAGGTAGAGTTAGATCAAGCTTAGATTTTAAGAGATTAGATTTTGCTGAGCATTGAATTACCCACGTTGAAACTAAAACAAGAATTCCTTTCTTGGTCTGCAAAAATATATATATATTGGAGAAGTAAAGATTGTTAATACCCGGCGTGTAACTTGAAATTGTTAAGATCCATTTGTCACGTGTGTTGCACTGATTATGAGCCAGTGCACGTTTGCAATCGCAGAGGTACTACTCTTGCGAATTATTCTACTCCCAAATAGATGAACATAACTGTGAATTTAAGTGCAAGGAAATACGACTTATCCCTTCTGAAACTTAATCAAAACCAGTTGACCTACGAAATCTCACAGAACAAAACAGTACGTCGTACAAATTAATTCAATGCAATTCGAAATGGGTAGACGTTTAGGAGACTGCGAATTACACTCAACCTATTTCTAATTGGTAATTGTTTGGGATTTCCATGGGAGTTCATCGAGTGGGATTCGTTAGCCCTGATCATCTCAGGTTCCTACGTATACAGGGTGATTCAGGTTGGACGCACCACCTTACGTGGGTGTATTCCTCCTGAAAATCTAAGACATTCCCTTTACCAAAACTTGGGGGGACTAATGGTTTCAGAGCTACGAAAGATCTTAGTTGACCAATCACAGGGCTTATGAGTGACCAAGACAGGCCCGGTTCAAGAGTGTAAGTCGAGCAGTGCCTGCGGCGGATCGATTTTTATCATACAATGTTTTAGTTCGATTTCTAAATGAGTATGACGGCGTCGCCTCCTGGGGATGCCTTCGTACGGCATTCACCTCCGTTCTCGTCGTCCCGATCCTCTGATTCTAATACCACCCTGTAATTCGTGTAGCAGAAGACGATTCTGTGCTGTCTGTGGGGGTCCCATGCTGGCCCCACATAACAGTCGTCTGTCTCCTTCTTTCCTTCATGTTTGTACAGAGAAGGAAAAACAGAAGACTGTGGGGCCAACTTCGTACCAGTCAGAATCAAACACGTTCGGTGTACTACGTATTATGTTTTTATAGTATAAATCTGTGATATATTCTCAATAAATGAACCAAAACTTCAATTTTAACATTATCAATGACGAAGTGATTTATTTCGGAAAAAAAGAGAAAGGCTCAAGTTTTTCATTGCAATAAAAATCTTCTCGTACGTTGTGTAACTCTCCAATAACTATCACATGCAAAATTAAGTGAATTTCCGAACGATAACTAATTCGTTCTAAACACATACCTGACGTATCTACAAATAAGTACAAATTCACGCATATCGTTAGATAGAATCAATACCTGTGGGGAACTGAACGGAAAAATCCATGCCAATGACGCGATGTTCGGAAAAATTGCGTCAGAGATATAACCTCATTGGCGGTTGGCACTGTATTCTACTATCTGATTGGTTCGTGAAAACGGGCCAACCGCAGGCGCCGTATGTAAGAACGTCGGGTACATGTTCCTCGGTTCTTCCCCGCAACAATAATCAAGACCCGCCCTCGCAGGACAAGATATTCTGGTTTTCTAGCCATTCGCAACGCCATTACTGGGTCTGATATCAAAGCGTATCTTGTCTTGTTTGACGGGTCACTATAACGCAATATAACGCGTTATATAAGTACGAACGGCCGTATCTATTGCCTTGGGTGTTATATAGAGTTATATCTATAATGGAGAGTGGGAAGCTAGATATAGATAGCGAGGTTAAAACCCCGAAAGAGCCAGTTGCTACGTACAAGCCAATTCCGGAGGACGACTCGGTTCTCGGATCGAAAGAATCAGCTAAGGAAGAACTGAAAATGGCGAAGCATGACGGCGATACTGATACTGAAGACGGAGCCCAGGAGCTTATGCTTAAAAACTCGGTGAAAATCAATTCTAACCGAGATGCCAACGAGGTATACATACATTACACATCGCTCATTAAGTCTCGTTATTTCCTTCCGTTAGACTCGATATGTTTCTTCATCGGCTCTATTCTCGATTCTTCATTCCGCACGTTATGCCGAACGTTATATCAACCTGTTCAACACGCCGAATGAATTTTACAATTAATGATTTAGATTCAAAATAAAAAAAACATAATCATTATATCTTCTGTTCGTTCCGTTTTGTAATTAGAAACTAATACTTTCTTAGCCATCATCCAGGATTGTTGCATGATTTGTTCAATCATGTGCGGAAATAAGATTCCTTTCACATTGTCTAGCCTGTGTCCATAAAACTTTCAGAAATTAGACGAGGAAAAAAAAAAAACAAGTGGATAAGCGTTTTCCGGCGCATCACTTTGAATTTTCAATAGCTAAGAGGGGTTGCAAAATTTTTTTCTAATAGGTAAAGTTCGTATCGGAAAATGGAGATGCAAAGATCGACATTGAAATAGTTAAGCAGGCTTTGACTGGCATGACCAAGGAGGAACTTATGAAGTTTGCCAATGATCCGTTCTGGATACGACTCAGATGGTTCATGTTTATTACATTCTGGCTTTTGTGGGTAGCCATGTTAGCTGGGGCTATAGCTATAATCATCATGGCACCTAAATGCGCCGTTCCCGCGCCCAAGAAATTGTGGCAAAAGAGTGCAATCGTCCGACTGAATCCAACGACAATACCGAGCGGCCTCAAGGGACTAGAACCTATCCTGGAAGAACTCAAGAAAAAGAATATCAAGGCTATCAGTATTGGATCAATATTCAGATCGATAGATGGTAAATATCATTTCAGCCGCAATATTATCGTCATCTTCTGTACTATCTGATAAAGAATCAACGAATTGAGTGACTCAATTTCTTCCTAGGCAACACGGTAGATTTCAGAGACATTCAACCAGAATTGGGCAACATTGAAGACTTTAAAGTACTCGTTAAAGCTGCCAAGGAAGGCAATCAAGAAATCATACTCGAACTTGATCCGAACCATACTTCTATGAACCATACTTGGTTCAATGATTCCGTGCATAGGACTGAACCCTATACCAACTACTATGTCTGGGCTGATAAGAAGGAGCGGGATGGAATACAAATCCCACCAAACAATTGGGTAAGACTCCTTATTTCGAGGCTCCAATATCTTGCCATAATTAACACAGCTTCTGGTATTAAATAGTCCATTTGTGTTGCAGCTGAGTGTTTATAACGGAAGTGCTTGGGAGTGGAACCCTATAAGACAACAATACTATCTTCATCAGTTCGACAAAACTCAGCCTGATCTGAACTATGCAAACCCGGCTGTGATCGACGAGTTTTCTGTGAGTCTATAGTGCAGAGAATTATTTACTACGTACCATCACACTTTCAATAATTCAATATTATTACGACAGCATATTTTGACTCACTGGATGAAACTTGGAGTCACCGGTTTCCGACTAGCTAACAGCCAATACCTGTTGGAAGATCTCTCTGCTGGAGATGAAACTACCAAGGATATCGATTCAGATATCTACCAGTCACGACTACATATCCACACACGTGACCTGACCAATAATACCCAGATACTGCTGAAGTGGCGAAACGTGGTTTCCAATTTCACTAAAAATGAGGGGTAAAATCTGCTGCCAAATTAGCCATAATACATCATTCCACTCGTTTTAATATTTCCGAAAACTTTTTTCAGGCTCTTCTCGCTACAAGAAGATGTCAAAAACGACACGTTGGAAATCTTCAATGACAACTCCACGGTAGACCTCCCTCAAAAGTCTAGCTTCTTCTTTACTGCTGATGCTGATATATCAGCTTCTGCTATACAAATTGGAGTTAATAACAGTTTACCATCAATCGCGGAAGAAGATAATCCAAACCCGGAAAAGAAAATCAAAGAGTCCTGGCCTGCTTGGGATGTAAGCATAATGTGACTCAGAAATCAATTTTTCAAGATAAAAATACGCTTTTATCAATACTGCTCAGCTTCTACAGTTTACATGCCCCTAATATCGATTTTCTTTCAGCTCAATGGTCCACAAAAGCCTTTGAACGAGCGAATGAATCAATCAGTAGCCGAAAGTTTGACTTTAATGACTTTATTGCTACCTGGAACTCCAATCCTTAGTCTTGCTCAGACCGAGTATCCGGGTAGGGCGTTTGAAGCGCTGGCTAAAGCGCGTGACCAGCCTGCTTTCCTCCATGGAAAAACAAAGATTAGTGTCACCAATGGGACTGTCTTTGTCTACACAAGGTACGTCGAATATATTCTTTTGCTAGGTAAAAAAATGTATCTTAGCTTGAGGTTGTTGGGCAAAACCGTGCTTATGTCTATTTCCTAATTTACACAGGGTGGTGGTATAAATTTTCGGTATATTACTAAGAATATTAACTATTCTTGTAACAAGCACGACACCTACATCTAACATATCCTGTAGGAAATTCAATATCAATATCACCAACAAAACATCATCATAGTATAAAACAGTCAAGATTTATCTATCGGGCTTCTCATGTACTGGTGGTATTATTGGTGCTGCGAATGAATGTACCCAATCCCTTTGTGCATTCTAGAAAATATCGAAATACTACTAAAAAATTGAGGACCAATCTGAATCCAGTTCTAATTCTAATTGACTGGGTTCTGTAGTAGTTAAATACTCCTTCAAATTCCTGTGGGAACTTCGACGAGGGCTACTTTTACCGCGTAATTATGTTGCTACAAAGTTTTATTCCGAGCGGTTGTGTCATATGGGATAAACTAAGAATCGCGTTTTTGACGCGGTCAGAGCGTGTATGAAAGCCCCTCAAATGACACTGAAATTTTCTTAGCCTTGAGAATAATCGTAGTCAACCGATACTCGTTGAAATAATATCCATACGAATCATAGTAATTATTTCTAAACATCAACTACGCGGGTCTGAGATAAATTTTGAGTTGTATTAAACTTTGAAAGAAAAAGAAAAGAAGCATACCGGGTCCATTGTGAGATACTGGCTCTTATTCACACAACGCAAGATTGTCTGAATGTGCGTGCTTCCAAATTAAACACAGCTGCGTGATTGGGTGAATTCAGGCTGTTGGCTTACCAGAAGCCTGCATTCAATTCTCACACATGCATTTTCAGATAAACTTGCGTTATGAATACAGGCCACTTGGCCTCATAATAATAATTTAATTGAAAGCAATCAGGTAATTCAAGTCTCAATTCAACACTTCCTGCCTTAGTCTTATCACCAACTGTTAACACTAGCCACTTACTATAGGTCAATAATTACGATCTTAGCTTAACTGAACTTACTAATAAACCCTTACTAATACCGTGAGTTTAATTTTTTCCTGTTTCATGTTCACATCTGTGCGCAACAGAAACTGGTAAGTTTATACTAACCCGTCGCATGTTCAGTTGCATGTTATAAACGTGAAACTTAGAATGTAGTATTGAAACATATTTAAGCCGTCAGTTTAGAAGTCTTCGATAGATATATGTCAAGCCGAAACCTCAAGTACGAGGAATTTTGTCGTTTACGGAAAGCAGACAACTGAAACAAGTTTTCCTGAAACGAATGTGCATTTCCACAGGACGTTTGCTTCCTATCTTGAGTGAAGACGTTATCATATCGTAGAATCGATGAAAATAAAAAAAGCATATCCAGCATTACTGGTTATACAAATTTGAAATGGCTAAGCAAAATCATTTTCGTGAAATTCGTGTCCTCGTTCACTCAATTTGTTGACGGAATTTCCCCGCTTCTGACGTCATCATACTTGGAACTAGGTCTTGTTTATTTTCTATAAAATTTGATTGCATAATGAAGCCCCTGAGCTCTTGTGAGACATGAATAACGAACCGGTACAAAAAATATACCTACGTATTAAATCCCATGGTTGACGACAGTATGTTACTAATTCATGTATTCATGTGCAATGTATGTGACAAAAAATGCTTGCCAAGGCCGAAATCTAATGCACTTACTCACATCTTAGCTTGTATCAGCTACTGTTCTGCATTTGACCTTAGCAATTTATTTACGAAAATAAAGTGAACGTTTTTTACAGGGTGAAAAGCGGCAACCCTGGCTATTTAGTTGCATATCAGAGTGGAGACAATTCAGCAATTCTGGATCTCAGTAAATTTGACAAAGTTCCTGACGAAGTAACCATAATTGCTCTCAGCTCCAACTACGCTGAGAAAGGAATTGCTGCCGAGTGAGTTTATTAAGTTTACTAACAAGTCAACACATTTAGAGATAATTTATTCAAGCATTGAAATTAACATTGTATATTTCTGTTTCAGGGATATAGTACCTTCGGAGAGTGTCCCCATCTCTCCCAAGAGTACATTGGTCGTGCAATATGCACCAAAATCAGAATAATTCAGAGCCGTTATTAAGATATTTCGATGTACCAATCTGCTTCTAATTATTGATTATATATTCGTTCCAGTTTCTTTATTTTGCATCTACTTATACAGCTGGAACACATGCATGTGTAACTATGCAGTGAACTTATAATAGAAATACGTGTTCACTGTTAATTGCATTCATTTAATTTCACCTATGATATCCCAGTAAATTTTTCCCCTATTGTGTTTACAAGATACCGACGTATTTTATCGTACAAATAATTCAACATAGCTAAAGGTTTTCTTTAATTTTGAAACTTTTTACAAGAATTATTGAGTTACTTTAATCAAGGATCTTTACATTACATTCTTAGTTATAAAAAATTCGAATTGAACAGAAATGCTACGTAAGCTTTCCTCTCATTCTTAGAGTATTTTTTATTCCGTATGAAGTTTGTTGGGATCTGTAAACCGAGCAGTAAGAATGTAGAAGAGTGCAGGCAACGGAACCAAGATAAGCATCGTTGGGTGAATGCTCAGGTCTTTACACGTAGCAACTGCCGTTACTCCGTACCCATGCAGGAGCCAATGACCAAGTATTACCACTACGTTTCTCATGTCCGATATCGAGCTTATCACCAGCGATTTCATTGACTGTAATAAAATATGGGAGTGAGATATGAGCCCTGGACGAGTCATATTATAGCAAAATCAAACAAAGTATTGAACATAATATATATATGCAATATTTGCGGCATACTTTCAATGAATACAAATGTAGGAATAAAGGTACGAAAGGTAAGGCGTGCGTGAAAAAAGATCATTACAAAATTCAGTAGCTAATAATCGAGCTAGTGATTCATATTTGACAGAAAATTGATTTGCATAAGAAACTTAAAACATGGATAGTTTGTCGTAGCACTATAATAATGAATAGCATACATTTATAGTGCGTTTTCTAACACCAAACAGGAGTGAATAGGTGGCTGACAATGCAAAAAACATCACAATATCCTTTTTTTCGTTAGCTAAAGATAAATTGGCGATTGGCCAGCAATTTAAAGAAGGTCAATCACTCGTGCCATTCAGGACGGTAATTCAACTGCAACACCCATTTTTTCTTATTCATTTATGAACTGGCTATATCAGATTTATAATCAACTCATTCCTGAAACATCTTTGAACATTTTACAATCGATTATTTCTTTATCATTATTTTTCATTTTATTTTGAAGAGGCATTCACTCCGTATGAAACAGCCTGAAATCTACAGCATCACAATTCCGGCATAAACATAACACCAAGTCAAGTAAGCGCAAAAAATATACCTATAAGAATACGGAGACGAGAGTGAGAAAAATAAAGACTATTTGTGCATTATTCAAGCAATATTCTTCCTATGTAACAATTTTCGATTACCTGTTGATTTTTCTTACCTGGTTGAGCTTGAATGCGAAATGTGCCGCGTTGGATAGAACGGATAGTATGATGGTTATATATGGAAAGGAATGATCTGGAAAAGAAATATGCTCGGTTTTATTGCGATCGAAATAATCATAGGTAAGAATACTTAAAGTTGATGATTTTACTCACATATAAGGCCACCGCCAATCGCGTGAAGCATAGCTAGAATAGGAAAAAAATACAAGGCGGCATAGATGGAAAATTTTCCTTGCTTCGGTAAAAACTTCCTAGCTATCAATGGCCGGATGAGTAACATTAGTATTATGCCCAAAGCATAAAACACGAACACCATAGTATACCTGAAAATCATGAATTCCTTTTCAATCAATGTGGAAACAGAGTTTCGCTATATCGCAAATGAACCAGTTAAACTTATAACACGTCTAACAGCATTGTATGGTATTTGGTGAATAATTCAATGTACCGCAGATACAGGGTGTGGAATGACAATGGAATATCTAAGATTACAAAACTCTGGAACAAAGAACTATCATCTGAATACTGGTCGCTGATCATTGCAAATGCGTTCGGCTACTTATGGGCATGCCCTGTGCTTTGTTGTTCATAATACTAGGTAGAAAGCTACTAATAATTTCGACATTCTTTTGCCAATTTGATATCAGAGGTACCCGTGAGAATCATTTCGTATCAAGATCTCATACCATAGTGTCGATATCCACAGACATACATGTTTACATGGAATAGGCTTTTATCCTGTTTCCTTTAAATTTATCCAAGTTTCATAATCTTAGAATAATCCGCTGTAATTTGAGTCGATAGCACAAGTATCTTAGCTATTTCTCTTTAGAAAAAATCTTCTATGTCATCATCGATAGCTATTAGTAGCAAAATTGAGCAGTGAACAGCACTTTGAAAGGATAGAGTACTCACAGTTACTCGTCAGCAAAGTTATCGCTAGATCGGATTTCAAACATACGCTACAATGATAATATATTTAATTGACTATGGCAGACCCTCTTAGTTGGGATAATATGCTCACTCAACTAAAAGTGTTGAAATAGAGATTAGATCATTTCGATTCGTCGACGATATACTAACAGTGGATAAACTGCTTCTTGGGTACAATGCAGTGTCTCATTGTAATCAGGATTCGGATTGTGAAGTAGAGTGTACCAATCCGACAAATGTCTAGCCTTGCAAGAGTCGATACCAAAAGTTCCAATCGGATGAGTTAGTTGGAGAGTTATAAGTGACGCTCCGACGATCTCGACCAAGGCGGAAAAGTGCAACGCTATTACTTCTTTAGTGATGCTCCGCCGCATGGCTACCATGTCGATACAAAACCAGTGCAATACCAGGGCCAGCAAGGCCATGAACCCGAGGTACAGCCAGTCATAGAAAATCGGAGTGTCCTCACATTGTATGCAAGCAGAAGAGGCATTGCTTCTGAATCCTCTGGGACAAGCTCTACACTCGCTCCAGCCAGACTCATTCAAGAATACTCGCCCACAGTACATGCCAGGGCAGCGTGACAGTGCATTTAACATGTCTAATTGTTGTTATGAAAAGTTCTGGTGACTTTTAGAATTGTTTTAGCAGGAATATCGCCCCACAGAGTGAGAATAAGACGGAAGATTTAGAGGCCTTTAGTCCAGTCTCAAATACGCGCATAATGCGTACGGTTCGTTTCAATCATTATTACTATTCTAATCAGTCGTTTAAGTTCAGGGTCGCGGTCAGGGTTATGCTAGGTTAGGTTCGCCACATCGTCTATTGCCTTGCATTATTCAAACACATGATTCGAAAATTCGCGAACGTGTAATCTGCGATTATTTTGGATGAATTGCATCGATTCGACTATTGGAATCTCGGGACACACCCATATTTACTATTCATAATACAAGAGGCTAAAAACGTCGATAGAAACTGCCACTACAGATTGGCACAGCCACGGACTACGGAGTATTAAAGATGAGAACGAACTCGAGCGGCGCTGCGATAGCGAAAGCTCTGTGCCTCCGAGGCACTAAAGTAGCAGTCGTTTTGCATACATAAAAATGACAGTTATATGGCGTTATATGGTGTAACAGACCCGAAAAAATCGATTCGAAAACATTGCTAATAAATAGAAATCAACCTGGATTCTACATATTGAACATATCGCTCAAAAACTGATCAATTGAATAACTGTGTTATTACTTCAAAACCTCTGTTATTTCTAACGTGTCATTAGAGAATTGAATATAAAAACTACTTCTACTTTCAATTAAAGCTTGGCTCTATAACTTTCAGGGAATGTAAATAAATTACAGTATTATTGGCGAAATCTTTGCGTATTTTCATACATCGAATATTTTTCCCCTGGAATTCCCATATCACACGCAGTTCAATTTTCGTGTGCGATTATAATAGAATTCATTATTCTTGTTAACCAGGGTTTCAGCGTTGTTCAGTTTAAACGGTTTTGTCATGGAATACATCGGATAACTATTTTGCGGGTTGAAATTTCCGCCAAGCAAGGATAAAATTCGTCTGCGCGTTCACTGAAAGAAATTGCTATGGTTGAACAGCAATATATTTCTGGCTGCGATTTCTTGCTGAATTTAAAAAAAAATATTTTTGAAACGACTGATCGTATAGCACAAGTATCGAATAGTATGGGTATTGCATTGCGATACATTTTTGAAATGAAAATCGTATAGGTATTGCAGCTATATTTCTGGCTGTCACTATACGAGCCAGATATTCTAGCTAATATGACCAGAATTATTGTTGAGTTCCATGTAAATTTCTTTGAGTGATTTACTGTTTTTTTTTCTCTAAAAATGAAAATAACAATGAGGTTGAAATTCTGCACCTGCTTCTGATTCCGATTTCTTTAATTTTTATTAAAATAATGAATATAGTTGGTATCAAAAATCATGATTGCGCATCGTTTGATTACGTATAATAACAGAATAAAAAAAAGAAATAAAACAATTGGGGTGCTTCATTTCAGCACCCACTTTTTGAATATAATATATTATACGAATAAATTTAGAAATGGAAGAAATTGAATTCCACCAATCATTGCGCATTATTTGCGCAACGAACACCCGCCTCAATTTTTGATTAAATGGCAAAGTGTATTGTAGTATATTTATATTTTTGGTTCTGTTGTTAGGATTTTATTATTTTATCTATGATTATATGGATCTGTCGATGGTCAGCTATGCTCCGGCCGAAACGTCGTCAATAAAAAGACAATTTAAAAAATGACCGTTACACCCACGAATCTGGCTTTCTTGTAAGTGATGAAGTTAAGTTGTGCAAATTCCGTAAAATCAAGCGAGGTACAAGCGATTCAAACTGAAGTATAATAAAACACAATTATTTTCACTTTTCAACAAGATTTTCAGCAAATTGTTTCGAAATCCGAAACGCAGGCAATCGAACCTAGTGGCGCATGCGCAATGATGACTTCTGGTGTCAACTATTGTCGATATTTATTTATTGATTTATTTCAAACCAGTTTACCATTGCATAGAATAGTAATGGCAATGGTAATTGTACTGCAATATATGTACATATATAAAATAATGGTAACAGTACTATATAAATTAAGAAACAAAAACTAAATTTATTATCGTAATAGAAATCGAATCGGGTTCTGGTTGGTGCGCAAATAACGCGCAAACATTTGATATGATAGAATTTATTAAACTTCAAAACTATTTGTTAGAAATCGGATTCAAGAAGCGAGTGTTGAATTTCAGCACCCCATTGATAATTCCTTGTTATAAAGAAAAACGAGTGAGGCGCGCAAACGAATTTTTGTCCTGTTCTTCCTGAGAGATGCGCAATCGGTTTATGGGGTATTTGAGACAATTAGATTCACCTCGGGTGCCAACCCTATGAACCTCGGCGTCTCAGCCTCCTTTGTGAGCTTTGCAGCTACAACTACATATCGACACACAGTAATGTGATTGGTTCCTCCCGTACCGATATTATCGTATTGTGTCTGGTGAGGTGAAAGAAGGCGTAAAACCCTATTTCCGTTTGAATTTGGAAAACAAAAAATGCATGCATGTCCAATTATTAGACATAATGCGGTATGATTGGTTCTCAAGGACTGGACCAATGATATCACTGGGCGCTTTCCAATTAGAGCACTGTGCAGCACAGTGCTGCACACTAAACGATATGATTGGCCATTTCTGTTAGATCCAACGCATCCAGCCAATCATATCGCTTAGTGCGCAGCACTGTGTCGCACAGTGCTCTAATTGGAAAACCACCGCTGTGTGTCCATACAGTGCTGTAGCAAAGCTCCTGTATAGATATATAGGGTGTTTGAAAATTCGCGCACCATCCGTGGACCAACGGATTCCTTGCGAAAAAGTGAGACCCAAATCACTCATGCAAAAAAGTCCCCGAGGGCTTAGTTTTCTTGTAAAAGCAGTTAATAACGAACCAATCAGCGTTCGCCTTTAGTATAGACTGCCTTGTTCTCGGCAGTGGGGCGGACGGCTGAGCAGAATCTTAGCCAGTCTTCTAAAACCGAACGGTGATTGGTTTGTTGTTAACTGCTTTTCGAAGAAAACTAAGCCCTCGCGGACTTTTCTGCACGGGTAACTTTCTTCTCAATTTTTCACAAGGAATTCGCTAATATGCAGATGGTGTGCGAATTTTCAGACACCCTGTGTATAGTTAGACTTGACTCCGGTGACTGTCGCTAGAGCTAGATTGCTCGCTAGTGCTTATAGCGCCGCAATTGGGAGGAATCTGCAACTTATCACAGGACAATATTTTGAGCACGCTCAAGGCGCCAATTTCGCTCGAAAAGCGGCTGTGGATAAATGCAATCTTTCAAGCGCCTTCGTTCAAAATGGTAAAATTAATTGATCGAAAGTATCAGTACGAAAATTTGTTGTTTTATTTCAAACCGGACGAAAGTAGAATAAATTGTACATATATGTATACCAGACATCCGAGTATATATTGCACATGTAAGTATATGTATATTACATGGAGAGGTGTTATCTAGATCAGCAAAATGAAATTTTATTACATCAAGTACATAATGATATTTGAAGTACTCGATGACGCGCGGACTCAGCAGCGCGAAGTTACTGCGCATGTGAGAATCTCCGAGGGATCAAGGAAGTCCAATTTTTCACTGTATCAATAAACGATTGAATAAATAAAACTCAATGCAATTGAGCGTTTTCGGAGGTAGTATTGCAGTGGAATTATTTTCGCGATTCGAAATGAATATCTCCCATCGATAACGCATAATATTTGGCAAGACTTGATTCGAGGCATGGAATGACGTCGGTGTGTGACGTATAAAGAACGATTTCCCACGAAGTGGCGCGATCTATGGAACTCGTAAGTGTTCGTTAAAGATCGCGCGTCTCCGTGCGTGTACCGATGATTGCCGAAGACACATTACTATTTTCAGGCACAAGGGGCACTTCTTGACGGGTTTTCATTAAGTGAAGGGCAACGGTGGGAATAATTTTTTTCTTTTAATTTAAATTTTACGTGCGGTCGATGCATAAATTTTAGTGTCGTGAACGCATGAGCCGGACAATGTTGGAGCGCGTCTCGACGGGTTTTGGCGCCTGATGGTTGGTGTGAAAATGAAACAAGTTTGTCGCTACGAGCAGCTGATGGCGGCTGAGTGCTGTTTGAGTCTCCGTGTGTCTTGCCACCCCGTTTAAGATCATCCTGCGAATCGCGAGTTTCCCCGAATCGACGCTACCTTCCCCACCGCCCAACGATTATTTCTTTATCTTGGATATAATTGCCAGAAACCTTCGACATCCCGTCTATCCGTGTAAATTTCTACCTAACTAAAGAGGAGGAGATCTCCTTTTGATAAGCGTGTGTAGTTCGCAGCCCGAGTGTGTGGAAAAAGCATAACGGTGCTCGGGGGGACGAGAGCTAAGGACACGTAGCTGCCATCGGTAGCGTTACCTTTTCTGTATTAAATAATCCCGATATTAAAAATCGGTAGAACGGGGGGGCCGTCCTCGGATTACATATTCCTCGGTAGTGTCGTGCGTGGCGTGTGTGGCGTGCGTACGCGCGTGATACGTGATACAGACAGACGTTGAGTTGAATATTTGTCCCCAGGCGGACGACCGAACTAATACCGGCCGCGGAAACAGTGGAATCCATCCGCGACAAGTAGGAGCCGCGAGGTCTAACCGTCGAGTGGAGAAAAACCTCAATAGTTGACTTTCTCACGCAGAGATTTTCGCGAAAGGATAGAAGGAGGGAAGGAGGAGTCGAGGAACCGAGGAGTCGAAACGGCGGCCGACTTGACGGAACGGCCCGGCGCTCCGTGCGTCTGACAACGCCTAGATAATATCCTCGCGCGCCCCACAAATAAATTCCAACTCAATTACACCTCCATCCGTACCATAAATCACGAACGTTCGATTTTCTTTTTTTTCATGGATTTGAGAATTTAGGTTCGCGTCACGTCGCCACCCTTTCCCCCCCTCCTGACCCCCCACCTTCCTCCTCATCACACTCCCCTGCCTCCCCTCCTCCGGTAGATATATATATACATATACACATATATATATACAGAGAGGTATATATCCACGCATAAAGACATACGTACCGATATACATATAACACATAGAGACTCTGCCACTTTGTCTCCCTGGAATATGATATAATTCCAGACCATCTGGAATCGGGAAATTTTTAAATCTCTAAAATATCAAAATATCGGTCGAAAGTTTAACCGGCGCGGTTTGTTGCTAATAAATTATTGTGTAGTGTCGTCGTTCCTTGCATTGTGAGTGTTGTGTGAATATTTAATTGCGTAATGTGGTCTCGTCCGCGCGGTCCCAGCCTTCTTTAACCACGTCCGACGCAACCAAAGGGCAGCAGAGGCTAGAGCGTAACACCAACGTCGTCTCCGCCTCCAGCTCCCACAGCGCCCCAATCGTACCAAACATGTCATCTGCAACATTCGTCGACCGGATAGATCCCTTCGCCAAACGTTCCCTCAAAAAGAAGTCCAAGAAGACTCAGGGATCGTCGCGATATCGTAACTCGCAGGACGTCGAACTGCTGCAGCTCGCCCAGCTCAAAGGTCTGCATTCATTTTACATTCATTCCTATTCTACCTTTTCCATAGCTCTAAGGTCATATTTTTCTTCTCTCTTTTTTTCGCTATCGGAGATCTAGGAATCGCTAGAATCTCTCCGCCAGATTATTTCTGTCTTTCAAATGATTGAAAACAGTTTCGTTCTTGGTGTGGATTCACATGATTTTTGTATTGATAAATGATCTTTCGTACATGCCCAAAGACGTCGAGGGCTTAGTGGCGATAAAAATAACGTTTTGAGCCTCGAAGCTACATTTTCACAGTACCTGTTTAGGGAATGATTGTGAGAAAGGCAAGTATACTTATCACCCTTGGGGCATAAAATTTGATCAATGGCAATGGGAGTAATGCCATAACGTGAGGACAGAGTCGCATACTTTCCTTTCATGATACTACATGGCCGTGTTTCGTAATCGGAGGCGATGAAACAAGTAACGTACAGGTATATCTTAGGTCTACTCAATCTTATAAGGATCTTCGGAGATCTTTCGACAATTTCTCCGCGATATCACTTCACCGCGAATGACTCGATATACACAAAATGTCTCTTATAAAGAGCGTTTAACGAGACGGCGACTTTCAATTACTGATTGAGAATCTAAAAAAGTGTTGAACCTTGACGATATTCGTTCGACGTCAGTCTTTGAACGCCGCTTTGTACAGCGAGCAAATTTCATGATAGCTCATATCTTGATTCGGTTGTTGCAGCGCAGTTGCAGCACCGATACTGTTAACCAATTGTAAATGCCTCTATTTAAGCCTCGCCTTCTAGAAGTTTTGGGAAAATAAGTCGGTTCCTCCTTCAATTGGAGTATTATCGAAGAACCACTTGTCTCAGGGGACGAAACAGTCTGTCTGTCGACCGGTGCTTAGGATTTCAGCTATTGATAGATTGGAGTCCAGCCAGTTAACATATGTACTAATTTCCAGAAATACACAACACGTGGCTTTTTGACGAACGTATTGCTCATTCAGTCAACTGCTATCTCTGATAATAGTTACATATCTTTTCTTTTTTCCAAGATGAATAATTGCTCTCGACCCTCGGAAGATCATACGTTATGTGCTCTGAAAAATCCTACAATAGTTAGCCTGCGGTCCAACAGATGACACTGGGAGTCCAGCGCTTCAACACAGTTTGTCCAAGAGCTTCAATTTTGTATTAAATGTTTAGAAAGACCGTTAGAACACGGGGGGACTTGATCTACTCGAGATAAAAATTGTTGGCTTCCGATTGATGTTTTAGATTCAGATGCCAGGGTACATTCTTCACCTCAATTTCCAAATATTGTGTTGCGAGGATTGTATCGAGGGAGCATTCTCACCCCTGCGGAACCAAAAAACAACCTTTTTTTTTTTTCATTTCATATCTGCGAAGAGATGCGTTCATTAGTTCAATGTATCGCACTCGTTAATGAGAAAAATTTATCAAAAGAAAAGAAAACGTGGCGGAGATGTATGTAGGTCGTTGAACAGTGTACACAGGATTTCAACAACATGTTCGATGTTTAGATTTTGTATCGTATTTCGATATTGGCGGTACACATACGAGAGGAAAAATTTATTAACTGAAATCGTCGATTAACGCGTCTCGCAAACTCGAAGGGATGAAAACCTGGAATTTTATTGTTTTTTTCCGGAGTTATATGTCTTTCGAACCTCGTTATAAAAAGTAACCAGAACTCTCATAAAGCATGGCTTTCCAATCATTTTTTAAACGAAATGAAATGGCATTGGCCAGATATTTCCTTGGCTCATTGACCAAATATTTAATCGCAATATGGCATCTGGCCCAGAGCATTATTATCTATTTGTCGTCAAGCTCTCTGGCTATATTTTCCAAATCATCGGAATCACCTCTAGCGAATAGGTCGATAGACATGCCAAACGCTGCTTTACGAACATTACTGATGACAATGTAGTTAGTTATGCTATTGTATTTTGTGCGGCAACTTGTGGTAGAGTGTGGATAATCTGAATTCGACAAAAATATACCATCTGACATTTACTCCGCTTAGTGAGACTCTATATTTATTACACTTGATAACAGCCGTAATTAATTACGCCAGTTAAGTAGTGTAATTAATTTTTGAAGCGTGCGAGTGATAATACAGTTATGCGAGCTAACAAAATATTATCTTATGTACGTAAACTAATTCCGGTGAAATTTTTCTCGCATCCTTCACGGACGACAGGAATAACGTGATTGGATTCCAATATCTCGGACTAAAATCAGGCAAAATGAATTGTTGAGGATGAGAGTTTTGTATGGGTCCATTTTCAAACATTTTGCCTCCATGACACATTCTGCTGTAAAAAAAAGCACCCCGGGGCTGTCGGACCAAAAAGAAATTACCGAATTTAAATTATGAACACGTTATCGTAACGGAAGATTATCCACTCGGGATCAGGACTAACTTTACCCAACGACGAAATTCGATTCATCTTCTCAAAGATGCAGATCAATGAGACGAAAAATTCTCTTTTCTGCGTGTTTCAGCCACGGATATCTGGCAAAATCTTCGGTTTAGTTCCACGGCGCAAAAATACTTCGGCCGAGTCCTCCTCTGCTTTTTCGCAAAGCTGCGAACCACGTAGGTTTATCGGGCACAAAAGCTTAGCTGCGGAGCAATGTCACTCACAGTTCACGATCATCCCGGTCGTGGTAATTAGTTTTATCCAATTAAAAATCTCGCGTCAAATTGCCCGGCCGGACGGTCAACCTTCGACCTTGAATTTGAACGTTTAATTCATCGATTGACCAGGCCCCAGATATTGGTCCTAACTAACCAACTCTGTTTCCCACAATCCCATAATTGTTAATGGACCGAAATTGTCCATTGATCATATAGTACAGCTACACTCAACGAGTGACCGTACGTATCTAAGCGATTTGATGCAACTGCATACAGCTGATTTTGCGAAATGTTTTGGATCCAATTCCCCTGTGGTACCTGTGATTACGCGGTCCGAAGACCTTAGAATCGGTTCAAAATGACGATACTTTTTATAGTAAGAATACACACGACACGTGAGATGAATAATAGTCATGATAAATACGTACGATGGTTACGACGACTGCATGCTGCCTCAAACCGATCCTACAGTCCTTCTTGACCGACCGATATCACCTCGATTGCAGTATAATTACTACTAAATGGAAATATCGAGTCGGTTACTGATCTGGAATGATTTGATGATTTATGAAAAATAGGTCGATGCCTAATCGTCCGAGGATCGTGGGATTTGAGGAAGAGTTACTTTTCCTGCATCATTGAATACCGCTGTGTGTACAAATATGGAGAGAAGTATCACGGCAGTTTTTCAGCCAATAACGATAATAATGTATTCCGAAAATCTGTAATCGTCGGTAACTGATCCATAAAAAGTAATTTTTGTCTCGATTCTAACGAATGTCGTTACGCTGGATCACAGGAAACTGTGCAAATCATTGAATGCGATAGCGAAGATCGATTCACCATCTTCGTTTTCGAATCGTTCGGAAAACTGCAGTTTGGGTTACCGACCGTTCGGGCTTCCTCGCGTAACTACGTACAGTACCATGATCGCTTCGTACGCGGCGATTTCTGGAACTATTTACAACTGGGGGTGAATGATCGAGGTGTTGACTTCCACCATACGTACCAAGCGCTTCCTTCGGCAGAGCTGAATCCGGATTAAATAACCAGGGTCAAAGAGGAATCAAGCCTCGAGTCTGCAGCTCCTTCCACCGCATATGACGCATGTTTTGACTCACGCAATCTTTCTAGGGTTGAGTTATTACGGACGGGGTTCAGTGTTGCCACAGCAATAGTACTGATCTTTGCCCAACTTCAATCCTATTTGATCAACTCTCGGTGAAAACTAAGTCCCGACAGTCGCCACGCTGCCAACCCACATAAAGTTCAACTTCGATCTCCTCGTCTCGAATATTCGCGCGGATGGATTCCAGTCACGGTTTCGCAGCGAAACTTCTGCAATTCAAAAGCCGCGCCAGAACTAACCTATCGCATGCCTATGGGGCGACGTTCTCCGTCGTCTGGCCGTATTTTTAGTTCATTCTTAATCCACGGAAATTCTTGAGTCGAAGACTATGCTACGTGATTAAATATCACAGCTTTGAGTTTGAGGACCTCGTCCTACGTCAGAATTTGATTCCAAGATGGTGGCAATTGCACTGGAAACTACGTTATCAATATCCTCGTGAAATAGGTACGCCTACAGTCGATTGAACGTGAGGTGAAAGAAACTGACGTAGAAACGTTGATGATCCGATAGAATGAAAAAAAAGTCGAAAGGAGAGAGCAGGCTTACTTCTATTTTACGCTTCCGAAAGCGTATAATGCGGGGATTCCCCATTCCTCGTTTATACCGTGAAGTAGAACGCGAGCTTGTATAGACGTTATTGACGGTCACAAAAGCCCAGCTGTTGTCCATCCTCTGGACGTGATCCGTCCCCAGAGGTGAATGACTCTATAAAGCCGCGAGTTGACGCAGCCCAACCACGGATTCTATTATTCCACTTTTACACAACGTATAATTTCAGTATTTTTAGGATTACGCGGCGCGCTGGAGGCATTAAAAAAAATACATAATACCCACCCCTCTCTCGGCACATCCCTCCTACGAAGTCCACCATTTTTCCCTTCCTTCGTCCCCTCGGTCAGTCCTATCATCTCCTGCGGCTACCTCGACCCTCTTTCATAACAACCTGAACTTGAAATAGAAATATTATCATTATTATTACTATTATTATTATGATTTTCCATTTAACATCTCTTCTGCAAGCTGAGGACGACAAGTGAGAATGGTAATATAATAATGATAATAATGATGACGGGTATTTTTGGGAAAGACTGATGGCTGCAAGACACATCTTCCGGAATAATATTAATTTTGGATTACGTGTATATAGAAGTGATTAAAAAAAAAAAATTCATCAAACAGTGCGAAACTCTGCCCGCGGCGAGACAAGACAAACGGCTCGGTCCGTTATACCTTATTTTATTAATCGATGAAATTTCAGTCTTATTATTCCTCGTCATATCGCGTTATAGCTACACTCACAACGGCCAAATTTGTTTTCTACTGGAATGGCCACGAAGATGCCACGGATTTGCCGTTGTTATGTAATTGCATGCGACGGTTAGATTTTAGGCACTATTGGTCGAATAGCGCTTCAAAGCATGTCACCATCTACCGCGAAGCCAACGAATTCAAGGTTAACGATTACTTCCGTCTCACGATGTACGTTGCAGTTAACACCTGTCTCGACTAACGTACAGGTGCCACATTGCGATCAGCCAGGTAACGAAAGCACGTATAGACATATAAGAAGTAGGGATGGTGAAGCAGCGATGGATTGATGCGCTCGAGGCATCCGCTGGTAGAATTTCACGAAAGAATTTTTAGGGCTGAGGAAAATATATGCCGGCGTATGATCGTCGGCAAGAGTCGAAACGCGTTTCGAAGAACGGCGCTATCGAGCCTCTCTAAAGTATGGGACAGGTGAATCGTGAATTTTAAATCGGTGGCTTTAACCCAGCGCAACTCCTCGGTACACTGAATTTCATAACGATAGAGCGTACGATGAATTACGCTAAGGTCGGCTCGCGACACGGAACATTTGTTGCTTCGAATAGTGAATGGAGCAGAGTCGATACAACTCGACGGAACGCGAACCCGAGCACCGTGTTAGGTCAAGGATTGCAAAATCTCGAAAGAAAGGCTGGGATATTGACCGTGACGTGATCATCCGATGCCATTGATCAAGAATCAAGGCAGAAGACGTTCTTGCATTCAACTTCACGCCATATCCCCGTCCTTCGTTTGTATTCTGCCTTTCGTTGCATTTCGAAATATCGAACAACGACAAAGGCTATAGCCGAAAATGATGGGCTTTACGCGATAGCGCGCGTCTTTTTTTCAGACTTGCTTTCCGGCCACAGAAACCAATTTTCTTTTCGAATCGTGACAATGATGTGATCCGAGAATTCCGTCGACGTATCGACACGGCTTCTAAACATTTCATGTTTCCGATGATTTGAGGTTGCAAGACCCCTAAAATTTTGGAGAATGAATACTGACTTCAATCGTTGAAATTCTGACGCAAGTAATGGCGCGCGCGCGTCACGGCAGGAAGTGAAATTCGGGGTTTCTCGATTTTTCTATCGCCTCCACGCGCGATTGGCGGCTGCCCAATTACACCGCAAATATGTACAAACTAAATTTGTAAACGGGCGCGATGCCCGTTCGCCAAAATGGCGTCGTTCTCTTCAGTCCCCGACGAATTTCCTCGGTCTTTATAACGAGATGACGGTGCAACCGCTGGTATACGGTGTGCGAGGAGGCTACAGCGTTGATTCACGGTTTGGCAGACCGACCGAATCGCAGGAGCTACGCCGTCCGTTGCGAACCACTAAAAATTGCCGAATGACGACGACGACGCGAGACTGGAACAATATACTGTAACGATATGGGAGTGACGTCACCGCTCACCCCCACCATTATAGCGATGACGTCACAACACCGAAGCATTGCCCTCGCCATCGAAACCAAAACATTTTACAGACGTGCGTAGGCATACATATTGATACAATATGAATATATCATGCCTATTACATAACGGGAAGTGCGCAGGATGATCTCTATACTCAGGACAATATCAGGAAAACAACAAGAATTTGTTTTATGTTCGTGTAAATTCAAAGGAAGCTATAGAATCAATGTAATCTTTTGTCAAAGGCATAATTCTGCGGTATATCGTGTCCTACAGTCACTGTAAACCCACACGAATGTATCAAGGTTACTCTACAGGAGTTAGAGGTTTTGAGCCAACTTCCTTCAACTGGAGTGAAAAATGAAAATATGGGATGCGGAATGACAGATAGATAGCTCGTTAAATCTCATCCGCCGTTGAGAGTCCGTTTCTCGGTGAACCACTGAAAGAACGAAGAGGAACAGAAAACAAAAAAAAGGAAAGATGAATCTCTCGAATGGCTGCGGGTTTAAATTAATTATTGAAATTTTAGCCGTGCATTCCAGACGCGCGTCACCGTTGAGAGGATCGCTCAACGAGGTTAAAAACTCTGATACGGTGTACCGACTGGTGGGGCGGACTTTGAATGACCGTGTTAATTTGGGACCATGACTCTCGTCCTGCCAAGGACCCTAGTCGGCATCGTGAACTCTGAAAGGTTGAAGACTCGCGGGTTGATTGGGACACGCACGGAGGCCCTCGGAAGCTTGGCGGAAAGTATTGATCCCGGAGTCCGTGAACGCGTCAATCTAGAAAGTACCACACCGTCTAGCGAGGCGCCACAATTTGCTCGCTTCGAATCACGCCTGGTGCTCCTCTCTGGAAAAATCGAACGAAAATATTGGAACGAGTAAAGAAAAAACGAATAACAATATCCAACGGCTCAAAGTTCCGCTCCTATCGCCAGTGAGGAGAAGTTCAGGCGACGAACCGTTTAGCCAATTTTCAGCTCGTCGCAATAGCATGGGAAACAGGACCGGGATTCCCCGAGCGACATTCCACCCTGACCAATCAACGACGAAACATTCTGGACGTTGTCGCGCCACGCTGTGTCCCGTGCACTTCTATTCCGTCGATGGGTGTATATAGGTTAGCTGTGCGTCCTACGGTATAAGAGATCGTGAACAGAATCAATTATTATATCCATGCGCTCGCGAGCGCGCGTGAGCTACTTCCACGCCGGTTTTGCCACTGCGTACACCTGCGGTATATTTCAAGCGCAGTTTGTTCCGCAACCGCCGATTCGAGAATTGTCATGCTCGCGATTTCCGTAGGATTGAGATTTCTATAAAAATGGTTCGGGCTCAGGACTCGCCCTTTCGTTACAGCTAACCTCACGATCAACGTAACCGTACTGGGTTCAAACATAAGAAAAACCGTTGCCGAATATCCTCCCGGATATGGACGGCGATACAATTAGGAATGTGTAGAATAGAAGCACGAGGCAAAGCCGCATATACGGAGAATTTTCGGCACGCTCAATTTGTAGTTTACTGAAATCGGTGATTCACCTTAGCTGGATTTTGTGTTAAAGGGCACGGCAAATATGGCGTGTGTCAAGTTTAATGAAACACAAATGAACTAGAACGGGGCTTTGCCTAAACCTTGAAAAAGCGGTTTCAAACCGAGGAAAGCAGTCACTTGTCTCGGTCCTCTTCGCGAGGGGCTTCTCGACCCACACTTCGAGACCGTCCGACCTCCGTCCTCCAAGAGGCTATATAACCCGAGAGCCCGAGTGGGCCGATTCATGGGTCGATTGCACTTCGAAGACTCCACACAGAGAGGCAACACACGGGCGACAGCCGACACTGTGTACCTTCCGCTTGTCTAACGCAGCTCTAGGCGTTGCTAGGCTAATATACAAGCATACACCGCTGGCGGACTGCTGCAGCGTACAGTGTGATTGGGAAATGAACCTCTACGACTATAAAGTCCACTTAGTGACCAACAAGAAGAGTGATTCAATGTCAAAAAGCAAAAGTGTAATCGCCAATGTTCCATCGTTGATACCAACGCACTGCACACTGGGCGACTCATGTGAATTGCTTTCTGCATTTTCACCTATTCCTGGCCATTTTTGGATCCAGTTCTGATATTTCTCATTTTACAGATGAAACCTTTCCTCATACCGTTATCGCACGGACGCCAAACCCAGAATTGCTGGCTGTGCGGAAGCCAGTGTCAATCTAGAGACGACAAGAATTTTCGCTTCAGTAGCAGAAATGATGCGGAATTTTTCCCATTGTTTAACAAAAAATCTTTTTCTCTCTATATCGATATGCCAATTTCTGCTGCTACAGCAGTCTATTAGTCCTACTGTCGTTACAATTATGTGCAAGCACGTTTCAAGCTCGACAAATTGGTAGGAGTGAATAGTATGTGCGTGTAGTGTGTCGGATTGGATTGGAAAGTATAATTTCGCGCCAAAAGCATTCGGGCAATGGTTCCGTAATCTCTGTAAACGTTTGTTATATCGATTCATTGATAAGGAGGCGAACGCTGTCCAGATAACGTAAATATTGGTCGTTGAGGTGCGATAAGAGATACCTGTACCCCGGGTATAGCTTCTTATACAGAACACTCGATCACTGCCTGCTTCGAGGAACGAATATCTCCAAATCGATTGTAATGGAGTGAAATCTGATCGAATATGAAATAAAATGGTATTTTTCTTCCCCCATTATTTATCCTCCCGTTGTACTCATTTCAGTACATGCCCAATTAAAAGACACATGGAAAACATGGAAGTCAAAGACGTCGCAAGTGGAATTGCTGTGAATTATTGCACAGCCGCACTGACACTAAACGAGCCTCGATAATGTCTGAGCACTATCCTCCCCTATAAGGGCTAATTCGTGTCAAATCAGAAACCGTGAAATTCAAGTTGATATTCTGTATACAGGGCGACTCAAAATTACTCCACCACGGGTCGTGGGTGCAGTATTCCTCATGGAAACCTAAGACTAAAAGTCCATAAAAGAGAAATTCGAGGGAATTGGAGTTACGGAAAATCTTAGTTGACTATAATCACAGAAGTCATATACGCTTTGCGACAGGTCAACTGAGATCTTCCTTAGCTCGGAAGCTATCGTTCCCTCGAATAGTTGGACTTCTAGTCTTAGATTTTCATAAGTACGTAGGTACGGTAATTTGGAATCACTCCGTATCGGTAGGTACGTATGCCTATGACCTAATTAGAAATCTGTGTACAACGGCTAGTATTTCGATAGCTCGTTTCAGGCAGACGTGCGTATTTCGAATCGTGCGAATGTTGGATTCGTGTTATGCGTTCGAGTCGGCGTTTAAATTAAAATGGAAGCGCTGGTTTAAATCTTTGAAATTCTATTTCGGTCATTGTACCGGGTCGATGAGGAACTTTTTGAGGCCTGGTGTGTTCAAATTCCTTCTTAAATTAGAACAAGTATGAGGTTTAAGTCTGGCTGAGAGTAAAAAAAAAGTGTTTTGACCTCGGTTACTGCAGTTTCGCGCCGAATTAATCGGCAGTCTCTTCTTTTCATACCGTCGATCCGGCCCTTTTCCCGCCTCGCGCATCATAAATCCCGGTAACTTTTTCACCGCAAAAATTATGCGCTCCCCTGCAAGCATATATGTATACTACTAAGCCCTGTTATTTAATGGATCACTTAATTTCATTGCACACCTTCTCCCTTCCTCCTCGGTTACCAAAATAATTCTTGATCACAGATTGTACCATGGAATTATGTGTAAATGGACGATGGAACACAACGAAGACTTCCAACTCGGTAGTAATAGTAGCTTTTAAACCAGTCCAGCCCCGCCTCCATCATTTCCGGTTATACTAACCCTCAATCTTGTGTCGTCAAGAATCAGGCTCGAGAAGTCGCCCCTTCGTCTACCCCATCTTTCACCGAGAAAGACACCTTCGGCGTCGAGGTGATGCAACGATCAAAATGTCGAAGGCGAAGAACTGGGGAGGGGGAGGGGAGAGAGAGAGTTCTTCGGGCTCATCTCCAGAGTTTTGTTCCTGTAGATGACGGGAGAAAGAGAGGCAAAGGTTCGCGCTCCACCTGGAGAATCAATACGCCGGAGAGAGGCCAAAGGGGATGGTGAGGGAGAGGCACAGCCACGACCCCACCCTCAACAGCATCCCCGTCCACCGAGGCTCTGTCTCCGCGCGCCACCGCTACACTTTGGCGACGTCATATAGCCACTACATAGCTGCCTCCTTCCGTAACATGAATGAATTCACACTGCGTCGACTCGTTGTCACGACCGACCATCATAACACTAAGACAGTGCATGAAGGGATATCCGATTATACAATGAAATCCGTATTCGGATACAGCATTTTATGCCAATTGGCAACTGCTGCCGTGCGGAATACGGATTCAGCGTAGCGGGCTGTCGACCAAATTGCGTAACAAGACGGATGAACTCCTCTGTTCTCCTTATACGCTTTCTTTATTTTAAATAGATGTGAGATTCTACGTATCCGTAATCGAACGACCGAATAAGTGGTCATATTTGTGAAACGTAACTCTTATACTACTACGATTCGCGTAGCAGGTGACGTTGCTCGAAAGTGAAAACCGAGACACGAACGTATGAATGAGAGATTCTACAACGATATTGGCATTTGTCACAATACGTCGGTTATCTATTTTTGACATCACTACATTGCAGTGCCAGCGCTGCCACGATCACAAGCATTGCGATAATAGCCGCGTTTTGCCATTGCAGTTTCCAAGTCGAAGCACGACACGTACTATACAGTACTTTTCCCAATGCTGTAGAGAAAAAACAGCTCGTAGCAATACGATTGAAGTACCACATACGTCAATCTTGGTTGGTATATTTGCCGATAACGCACACTGCAGCAGAAATAACACGACTGTCCGTCTGCTGTATACATCCTGACGCACTGTTGAATCTTGCGATGATATATCGTTCTTTGTCCGAATGGGGGAACAAGAAGAAGGTGTGCATCCGATCTCTGAGAGACCGTTGCGTCGTTTTTGCTCGAAACCCCCCGTGTTCGCGGGCGGATACAATCCCGAAAGGATCGATTGAGTTAATGGTCTTATAATTTAAGTCCGACTCAAAGTATTTTGGTCTGACGATGAGCCTGGCGTGACGAAAGAGTGGGGCCTTTGTGACGTTAACAACGCCTGGCTCGTTCATATATGTATATCTTCTCAACTGAAAATGCTCCCGCCATTTGGCTCCACGACTTCGATCCGAGACATTTTTCGATTCACTTTAACCCTTTCAGTCACGCAATTCGATTTTATTTGGCATTAAAGTGTAAATATACATTTTCGAAGTATTTTTCAACGCTGAATCCGAACCCGATGTTCACAATACAAAAAACTGCAGAACAGCCCCTGGAATGGGGCAAAAACTACCCCTTTTGTCAGGAAATAGAATTATTCTGAACAGATTAATGCAGAAATACATTATATCGACAATAATTTGACTTCGTAACAAAACGGGTAGTTTGTACCCCATTTTAGGGGTTGTTTTTATATTTATTATATTTTTGACATCGGATTCGGAATCAGCGTCGAAAAATATACTAGAAACGAATATCTGCATTAGTCTGTCGAAAACAATTTGATTTCATGACAAAAGGGATAGTTTTCACCCCATTTTAGGGGTTGTAGTCACGTTTACTGCAATTTCGACATTGGATTCGGATTCAGCGTAAAAAAAAACGTTGGAAACATATATTTACTCTTCCATGTAAAAAAAATTCAATTGTGAGACTGAAAATAAAATGACGCCACTATAGTGGCGTCTGTGACGGAAAGGGTTAAACTCGAAGAGACATATACACTCAGAAATTAGGTTTGCACGATGTGCGACCGACAAATGTCAGTGAATACTTATAGTTGTTACAAATCGGCGTATCAGAATTCTGGAACATGGTGTATCGAACGATTGAACTTCCTGAAGCTGAAACCTAGCTCGTGGAGTAAACGCCTTAAGTTTTTGGTTAAACTGTACCCACCGCCGCGCGTGGTCGCGTAATATCATCTGGCAAACGCTTCGTAATCGCGGAGGAATCAAACCATATCCGGTTCAGCAACGTGATCTATTGAAATTATCCCTTTGAGCTGGAATACGGGAGTGGCACTCATTCGCCATTGCATCCGCTGACCTTGCGACAGGTTATAATTTACGATTTTCATCAAAATGTTTCGCTCTATTCAGTGAGAATTTTCAATGATATAAAAACTTGAGAATCTGATATAATTACCGTAACTTTTTCTGGTATCATCAAATTGATCGCCTTTTTGTTAGGTAAAAACTGAGATTAAATGCTCGTTCGAAGTTTGAAACAATAATGATAACGGTAATATCGAACATAAGTTCTTTCATTAGCAAAATATATCATTCGTGATTCCCTTCTGACTACGGCGACCTTTGGGCTCGGAGTACAACACTTTTATCGTCCAATTGATGTTCAAACGTTCGAGAAGCGAGCGATGCGAATACGTGTGTGTAGCACTAACACAAACGAATATACGTAGTTACTGGTTATTGGTTACATACGTTGCTGCTTAAGCCTGCCGAGCTGCGTGGTCAAAGGGTCAAAGGGTCAAAGGCGAGAACCAGATTGGCAGTCTATATCCTCACGGTGACACGCGGCGTAACCTAGCCTAACCAATAATCATAAATGAATGAGCCATTAACCCGCGTAATAAAAATGTCAGGTGCAATGGTGCAGTCCCGTATATTTTCGCAAATTACTATAACGCGACGAAAACTGCGATTAACGGCAGAAAGCTAGACGAGCAATGAGACGAATTCATGTAGGTCATCCGCATTCTTGATCTCACGAAATTTTCTGTAAAGAAAAAAAAAAGATTAGAACATTTACCGAGTCTATAAACTGGGGTTAGGCTTTGGCGTAACTCGTATTTATTTAGATCCTCGTTTATTTTAGGCTCGTCGTTACTCGTGGCGAGTGAAAAGCTCGAGCAAATTTTTCCGAATGGAACGTTTACGGTCTTTTTTTAAACAGCCAAGGCTCGATACCTGCACGCAAGCGTGTTTATCGGTAAGAATTATATCGCACCGCGATATCGTTGTACGGGATGAGATTCCCGCACGTTTATTGTTCTTGGATTAGTTTACGCAGTGACGACTTCGATGGGGAACAAGAAGCCTACCTCGCATCGAGCTTTACCGAATCGTTGTCTGGACCTACGCAAAGAAACAACGAAAGAGCGGTAGAAAAATGAAGCCCTCAAACGGTGCGCGCGCAATGGGCAATATGGCGAATAATCTGACGGCCAAGATCAAATCTAAGATAAACGCTGTGCCGACAAAAGAAGAGAAGGAAAAGGCCACTCACGCGCTTTGCACAGAATCAATCATTCGCGCTACTTCTATAAGATCGATTGAACTTTTCATAAACTCGGATAATCAACCGGCTAATTAGGTATATCTCTACTTGCCTTCCTCCGAACCTTACCCACGACTTTTTCTCCAAGATGCCCAGCGATCTTACCGGGGTAGAACGGGGCACTGAGTCTATTTACCGCTAGGGGCACTGGTGTCGGCCGAAACTGTCGAAAATAGACGCACTACCCCGTTTCACCCCGGTATCTCATTCCGTCCTGATCTCCCTGTCATAGAAATGTTCTTTCTTCTGTTGGAACTTAAATTCAAGAACCTTTCGTCTCTCGCGGAAACTGCTAGCGAACCACGCTGATTGGTCAATATTGTCGAACCAAGTGGCACGGCGGATCGGTGCGATTGTTTCTAAAAGTAAACCACTGGTCGGTGCGTTGTCATATCACAGTTTAGGTCTACAACGAATACCTAGAACTGAGAGTCACTGCCTGTGCCTTATTGGTCGGCGCTGCCCCCCTCCGTTCAAGGTCGTTCAGCGATTCGAATGTACTATAGTTTCAAACTTTTTTTCGTAAATGAAACGAGATGTTTATAAGTCTTTTAACCAGCACGTCAGCTTACGTTACACGACACACTATTTAGAAATAACTTTACCAAACATCACGTTGAATCCCAACTGATTCTGTCTCCGCATACACACGGATATGTGCTCGGTTCTGGGTTCGAAGAATGGACTAAAAACAAAGCATATCGTGTTCGCAATAGAGGAATCTTCGTTATTTACTCAATCTTGATTCTTCCTCCATATCTATGGAAATCGATGAGAGAACCACCCTCGAGAACTAGCCTTCCAGTCCCAGAAAAAAAAAACTTACGGATTTTCAGGATGATAAATTTAATTTGGTGGATACCCTGTTTCCGTTTACTTTACATGTACCTGACGGTCACAAACGGCGACAGTCTCCGGGGTCGAGTGAAGGCGATTTCGTTGCTGAACGTGCGCGTGGTCGTCACTCATCAGGCAGGGAATGAATCGCGCGACGGCCTTGTTACGTCATCACTCGACGCGCGATATACGTTATACATACATAGGTATGTACTTACAACGGCTATCGGACCACGCGCGACGTTGTACAACAGACATTGGTGCGTTCCGCGCGCCGAGGCGAGGCTTGCTATGAGCCTGTCCGAGCCTTCGAAGCTTTGTTAACAGTGCAACAACGCCCGTAGCGGCATACCGTGAATTAGCATTGGATATCTCGCGCGGCCCTCGTGCAGAAGACTTTGCCCGATAATCCAGATGCTCGTTGTGTCGGGCGGCCGGTCAGTCGGTCACTGTTTCTTTTTTCACCTTGCTCATGCTCTATCGCTTATTATGCAACCTACATCACGAGTTTACTCACGATTTGCGATATCACATGCCCAGCTAGTTCATGTATATACGCCTAACCAAAGACACACGTTTAGATCAAGATTTAGATTTATATTCTACTTTAAATCAAATACGTACGTTTATAGCGTGGTCCGGTCGCCACAGACATTCTACGCCCAAATTGAGAATATTTTCATTCATGGCACGAGTGCTGTGTTTCGGAGGATGGGGATCTTCGTAGATTCTTCAAAAGCTTCACGTAGCAATTGTTCACTCGTTTGCTTTCCGAGGTTAATGCGTCCGCAGTATTGCACCATTAATTGACAACGGCAGTTTTCGTATTAACGACTTTATTCGAGCTTTGTACTAATGGACTGGGACGAATACTGTTAGAAAAACTTTGACAGTAGTATACGAGACACAAATACCTACCCATACAACTATAGATAATTCGCAAGTTGATATCGAAAGAGAAATAACACAGCTACCGGTCCGCAGTAATTATAATCGGCGGGAAATTCCCACCCCGCACGCACATGTAAACCACTGCACGTTCGCAGGAGAGAAATTCTCCGTTAGATTACCCTAGTTTATGTTTGATCCGAATAAAGGCGGGAAAAAATGTTGATCATTAAATCCGAATAGGCCTACGCAATCCTCTTAGAGCTGCAGATAATCTTACAAGTTCGTTCGGTTACCTGGCTTTGTTTCACAGCGTGGAGCGAACAATTTGTTCAGTTTCACACTGATATTTTGAGCATTATTCGATTATATCATTTTTAGCAAAATTTTTTAGATGTCGAATACCTATGCGAAAGCTGTATGAAGAACAATTTTATTGAATTCAAAATTATTATGTATCAGTATGTGTGCGCATTTGCAGGTTATGTTTATTATCATTTATTCTACGTGAAATATTTCATTCGATGCTCTACAGACAGTGCGCACCGCGTAATCCCGTACAAGTCTCGCGGTGCGCGTTAAATTCTCAAACAGATTGCAGCAGTGTCGCAATTGCAGCAAGCGATCTACTTGATTGAATTTGTGTCAGAAGTCTGTTGAACCGTGCAATCAAAATATGCGTTGTATAATCACTGGACTGGCATTCCAATTGTATTCTATTGTTGAAATAAAAATCAATCGTTAATTCATCATTACAATGACTTGGAATTATTTTTATTCTCTTATCCATTCATTTTGACATCACCCGTAATGGTACGTCAAAGTGTATGATTCATGGATTCGCCGATTCACAGACACCTACGCCTATGTCATTCTGCCTACGGGCGCATTCCTCTCTACGGAATAGACGGACCTCTGCCAAGATGAAAATCATCATCTAGGTTAGTGATTCTCAAATTAGGCTCCCCGACGTGAAGAAAACGCAAGACTCTTACTCCGACTAGAAACTCGCTTGATTACTTCTAACGAACATGATTAAAATAAGAATTGAATCAAAGCGTCGGACTGATAACTGCAATAATAAAATACCGCGACAAGAAGTGACGGTTGATGAAAGCTACCATTGAGTATGTAACTGGACTTGTCGGTTTAACCTACAAACTTTACTTTTAAAAGTTATGAATGAAGAAAGTCTGTATACCATGGGGTATAGAGACGCTTGCAATAAACGGTCAAGACTACACACATTTTTAGTATTTACAAAACAATGAAACTGAAGAGGAGAACTGTAGCTAGATTTCAATTTCAGAGAAGTTGAGAGAACGAAGTCTCAAGATCGCGAGTGCAACCGTCACACTGCTGTCATACCCGCGCGCATGTGTTGTAACACAGGTCGTAACTGCAGGGAACGTTTACGTAAGAGTTCACAAGAGTCAGGAAAGACCAATATATGACCCCTCCCGACATCTGGCGATTCTGACCGAAACTCTTTATGGCGATAAAAAGAAAGCGGATCGAATCACGTTTTTTTCTTCATTGTTTTAAGTCGAACTTTAAGCGACTATAAACTCCGGCTTTACATCGTTAAGGGAGAAGAAGTAACTTTCGATTGTTATTCAGCGGTCGGTGAATTATTGAGGTTCACCATCGTGATATCAATGAACCTTGATCCCCGTTCTGCAACCACATAATAACGTCTGAAGTATTAAATATATAATATACACGTATAATCTGAGCCGCGATAAACTGCTACGTATAAAACGTACCTACCCACCGCGATTGCGTTCACACCTTAAGAACTTGGTAAACCACGCGTCTAGACAGTTTGCGAGAAACAAAATAGAAAAAAAAAAAAACTTCGAGTACCCCTGACACGTTCTCGCCGCCTTCAACATAGCTACCTTCTTCACCCTCTCGACGGTAAAACGTTACCCCACCCCGCGGGTGGCGAACGAAGTAAACCACGGTCTTTTATAAACTCGGGGCAAAACTGCGGCTCTAACTGGCGTGTGAAATTGGCTCCATTCACCAATCGAGAACGACACCGATCAAACATACGATTCAATGATTCCGAACGACCATTCCAACGGACGAGAAAATCGGTCTAACCGGTTGTTTTCTTCATTACGTACTCCGAAATTAACTGTAACCAATGATTGTATGGTAGTAAATTGTGAAAAGGAAATTTTGTTTTTTCAAAATAAATATACGATAATATTTAGCGAACTTTTGGTTTTCATTCCGCTTCCGCATGTGTGGGTAAATTTATTCGCACAATCTTACGAAAAAAGAAAAAAGAGAAAAAAAAAAAAAAAACGTTCTGATCGGTGAACAAAACTGTTTCGATATTTGAAAAGTAAAAGAATAAAAAAAAATGAAAATGTTCATCGCACGAATTTCAGCGACGTTGTATCTTGAATATCCTGCCCACAGTAAAAATGACTTTCCATAAATACGCTCATGTGACCAGCGCCGACGTATTTATTAGTAGATTTGTGTAGGGATAGTGATTATCCGGTCTTAGCAGCCATACGAGTCTCGCAGTGGCGTGACAACTTCGTTCAAAAATAAACCGTCTGAAATTTCTCAACTCCTACCTACCTTTCACGTTATCTTGGTCAAACAATTAATTGAGTAAATGATCCGATTGATTATTGATTACAATGATCGAGTTGCCTTGTATCAAGTACAACGTGATACTGCTTATCAGGCCGAAGAGATTTTATTTGATTTTAATTTTCTCGTGATAGGAAATAGTTCGGAATAATGATTGGCTTTCTCGCTGATATGTCGAACATTTTTTATCGCCTGATCATCGGTGTACATTGCATAGTCTGTTATCTTAGCTGGAATCGTCAAAACCATTCAAACGACCAAGAAACATTTGCAAATATCGAGCCCACATATTCTTTTGCAACTACTTCGGCCACTTGCTCCAGCCTATATTGAAAATCTCTTACCTTTTGACTCGAGAAAATATCGTTACAAATGTAACAATCCCTAGCTATACAGAATTATTCGTAAAGGAGATGGAAATACTTATGAGGGAATGGCTTTCATGAGACGCGAGACACAGACACTTGAGTATTAAAAAGATGCCTAGTGTTTCTTTGCTGGTGCAAGTGTGTCTGCCCACTCGCAGACCTTAGAATGTTATCTTACATAACACAATGTTCACCGAGTGGCTTCTGACACTTGGATTCTAACTCATGGAAGGTTGCCTCTACTTATTGAACAATAAATACACTAACCCGCTGAATATCACATTATTATTGCTGACATCGCTCAGAAACTTCTGAGCAGAATCAATTCAACTAAACTATATTGTTACGCAACTTGGGAACAAATAATCACAGATGAACACGCGGCGTGTTGCGACTGCTGAAAAATGTTCCAGAATACCGGATGATTCTCCACATATTTTAACACCTCACGCTACAACTTTTTTTTTACAGATGTCTCAGTATTAGAGCAGGAGGAGCTGTTCCACAGAAAACTGCGACAATGCTGCGTCGCGTTCGATTTTATGGATCCGGTGACAGATCTGAAGGGCAAGGAAATCAAACGTAACACCCTAAATGAACTGGTCGAATACATCACGGCAGGACGGGGTGTTCTTACAGAGAGTGTTTACCCTGAGATAATCAAAATGGTACGAAATTTGACTCGCTAAACTTTTTAGAAAATGATCGTACGACGTTATGTTTTCTTACAAGATCATATCGTCTGATGGAAAGAGTCGTCGGCTGCAATTCATAATAGAAAGCAAAAAATTTTTATCGAGGCCAGATTTTTCTTATTCAAATTGATATCGAAGTTTGCAAGTAATTATTTACCGCAAACTGGTTTCTCGAATGGTATTTAAAGTTACGTAGTGATTCTGTTTTACAACTTATTCCCACTATTCAATCACGTCAAGGACAATTTTTCACCTGGCATATTGATAAAAGTGTGGACTTTGCACTCGCGTAAGTAACGCTGCAATCTCAAAGCAGGCTTTCGTATCGAGGGTTCGGCTCATAATTATCTTTTACTCGTATGCTGAAAATATTACTGTGGAATAGGTGGATTGGAAATTCTGAGAGTTCTTTCTACTGAAATTTCAACACAATGGCTTCGTTATTTTGTGACGTGTGTTATTTTCGTATGAGCTGTTTTAGTGAATGTAAAATGAAGTAAATCGCAGAATAAACTCAATCTTATGATTGTAATAATTGCAGATTTCGGCAAATCTATTCCGTACGCTACCACCTAGTGAAAACCCAGACTTTGATCCAGAGGAAGATGATCCGACCTTGGAGGCAAGCTGGCCCCACCTTCAATTGGTTTACGAGTTTTTTCTACGTTTTCTTGAGTCCTCTGACTTTCAGCCAACTATCGGCAAGAAAGTTATCGACCAGAAATTTGTTTTACAGGTCTGTGAATTGATTTCATTATTATTATATATTTTATATTTTAAGTTAAATTTCAGAATATGAAAACCGATGCTCCTCTTTTATGCCTTACTCCTCAAAAAGATCGCGCTTCTGAAGCGAATGTTAGTTGGAATTTCAAATATTATGTTAGAACACGCAATTCATTGCACAGAGATGCATAACAGGAACAAAGTCAGTATAACTGTCCTTGCAATACTTATTTCTGCTATTGTTAAGTGCAGAGTAAACAAGATCTATAAACAATCGTGTCAAGCAAACAATTGGCGTTGACTCTGCATTCCCTGTGTTCAATCTTGCTCTATCTACGCGAGGTTTGTTCCCTTGATAAAACAGTCGTGTATCTCAATCGCAACGGTTGAAATATAACTATTTTCAAACCTATTTCCGATCGACAATCTTGTTGGCAACGAAAAGATGGGATTCATTACTTTGAAACTTCTATTTCCTCTAGCATCTTGTCCTTGTTTTCAATCAGACAGTTAAAGTTCACCATTATCTATTTTTGGCGTAGTTGTTGGACTTGTTCGACTCGGAAGATCCTAGGGAACGAGACTTTCTGAAGACTGTCCTACATCGTATTTATGGGAAGTTCCTCGGCCTTCGAGCCTTCATACGCAAACAAATCAACAACATATTCTTAAGGTGAGTCTTTGCCATTCAATTGTGCAATCTCTATCAAGCGATTGCATAGAGATGAAGCTTCTTTTTTTTTTTATTTCAACCGAATAATATCTCTATGAGATTCTACAAATAGAAATTTATCAATCACTTAAGATTGCTTACTGCAGGATATGGGCAAAGCCAGTTGTTGATATCTATCATGCGTATCTAATCACTTGTGGAATCGCAGGTTTGTTTATGAGACGGAACACTTCAATGGGGTTGGTGAGTTGCTGGAGATCCTGGGCAGTATTATCAACGGATTTGCTCTACCTCTAAAAGTAGAGCACAAGCAATTTTTGGTCAAGGTAAACCCGAACGGCTTGTTATTCATTATCGAACCAGCTAACTTCTCAGAAACTAGAAAATTGTAGTTTTTCTTTGTTTTTTATTGTTTAGAAATCCCCTAAAGGGTAGAAGTTTTACTTTGTTTTCGTCGTGAGCACATTATTAACTGTGCTTCTATTTTATTTTCATTGTATCTTCCAGGTCCTATTGCCGCTGCATAAAGTGAAGTGTTTGTCACTCTATCACGCACAGCTGGCCTACTGTGTAGTACAATTCTTGGAAAAAGATGCCACCTTGACAGAGCCAGTTGTTCGTGGACTTCTGAAATTCTGGCCTAAGACGTGCAGCCAGAAAGAAGTTATGTTCCTCGGAGAGATCGAGGAAATTCTCGACGTTATAGAGCCTAGCCAATTTGTCAAAATACAGGAGCCACTCTTCAGACAGATCGCACGTTGCGTTTCGTCACCACATTTCCAGGTCAGAAATGATAACACTCTGACTTTTGATTCTGATATCGTATCATCCAGTTTATCACATAACTATGAATAATTTTTATTTCTACTCAACTGCTTATGCAAGTGAGAAAATTGACCATTTTTCAAGGATAGTAAATATAGAGCTTGATAGAGCATCTGCTTGAGGGTATTACTTCTGTTACATAACTAGTAGATTATTTTATTGCTGATTAGATGATTGGCAATAACATCGTGTATTATAGTGGATTACTATTCTGATTTAATACAGGTAGCTGAGAGGGCCCTGTACTTTTGGAATAACGAGTACATAATGTCGCTAATTGAAGAAAACAACCACGTGATAATGGGAATCATGTTCCCTGCCCTATACAGAATCAGCAAGGAGCACTGGAATCAGACAATCGTTGCCCTTGTCTACAACGTCCTTAAAACCTTCATGGAGATGAACAGCAAGCTTTTTGATGAACTTACAGCCAGCTATAAGTCCGAAAGACAAAAGTAAGTCCTTTTTTGTTGGAACCTTCAGATTCTGACAGTGCGATTAGTTAAACCCATATTTATTTGAAAAAATAAGTAAGAAAAGTACCTAATTGGCTTCCTCTCGCAGGGAGAAAAAGAGAGAGAAAGAGAGAGACGAGTTGTGGAAAAAATTAAACGAGTTAGAAATGGAACGACGTGGAACCATCACAGGCACTAGCACGCCAGTTCCTACCACAACTGCACCTGTCACACGAGCCCGCCCCTGAGTCGGTAAGCAACGTCTTCACGCAATATACTTCAGATATAAAGTACTTACCGGTTGGATACTTTCCTAGCAAGCGTTTTATTCAATCTTTATCTAAATGAGGAGGGGGGGTACTATCTTTCTCTGAAGTTTGTTGTTATGAATTAACTGAGAAAATTGGGTCGATAATTAGAATTCATATGCGTACTGAGTCACAATGACTGTAAATACTTCCTACTGCAAAATATCCAATGCGGAAATTTAAGAAGGGAGGCACGTTGCTGGAGTGAAATACAAATAAATAAAACCCTTTCAGCTGAATAATCATAATACGTGTGTACATTCACTTTTCTCATCTCTACAATGCTTGTCAATGTATAAATAAGTGAATAAAAAAAAAGAAAGTTTAAAAACTTACATCATCAGATGCGATTAGAACAAATAGAAGATAAGTGGTACCAGTATGTTACGGGTACCTTAAACTCAACCATACCCATGAATATCAGATTTTTCATTGCTCTCCACACACCATGTCAAATTCTTTGTCGAACAGGATTCCAACAAAGATATCTTATTATTCAGTAAATTTATTTATAAACAACAATCGATGATCCTTTCTTTCCTTCGAATCGAAAACAAAAAACAAGGCTAGTGATATTAAAAGTTCGTTAATTCATAAGAAATTCAATGTAAGAACTGATTTTTGTTTTACAGGTGGGAACTCAGTACTATGCTGCCCAACTGTTAGTCCTTAGTTTACGTCGATTGTCCATATAATACAAGCAAAAGAAAAAGAAAAATAAGAAAAAGAAAAAGAAAAACAAATTATTGTTAGTGAATACAAAGATGTCCCACGGTGACATTTTTGACGTAATATAATTCCTTTCTTTACAAACGCCTCAGTGGCGGAGCGGAGGAGGGCGACGGCAGAAGCAGTAACAACACTTTATTTCCCTTTAAAGCCATGATGATCCGTTGATAATGATTTCTAATGATTTTTGTTGTGTATATTAATTTAAATTTTTTTTTTTTTTTTTTTTTTGAAGGCAATGATTCAAGTTATATGGTGTAATCTGTGTCAGCACATAATACGAGGATGTTAGTCCCTTCTTAATTAAGGATAGCCGTGCTCAGTGGGAGGAGATGATCGGGGTGGGAATACAAGGGGACGAGGCTTATAGATATGTCAAATTATATCTATATATCTTCTCGTTTATACATTGTATTTATGTATTACATCCTTTTTCTCCCCTCACTCTGATCCTCATCTCTGACAGCCGGCAGGGGCGTTGTTTGAAATGTATCATATATTCGTATTAATAATAACGATAACTATAACAAAACATAATGAATTAGGTAAATATATATATATATATATATACATATATAATACAATATATATTATAAACAAAATATAGTAATATTGATGATATGACAAAGTCTCACACACTCACACACACGTACATAAATAAAATACTGACGTTATTAACTGACGCTCAGTCCTATGTGCTACTGATACTAACATTATTATGCTGACTGCGTGCCCGCAGCTCGACGAGAGCAAACTCTTTTTCAAGAATGATAAGAATCTTAGAGTTATTACAGATGCATAAAGTAACGTTAATAATAATATTGAGAAAATTCATTGCGGAGAAAAAACGAAACAAAAAAAAAAAAAAAAGAAAAACCATAAGAAAAGAAAATATATGTTGTTTTTTAAATAAAAGATAATAAAGAATAAAAAACAAGCGAGAGGGACAAATATACAATAAAAACAAATTTAATTGTACCAAAATTATCCATGGTTGCTTATAAATATATAATAAATAATAGAGATACAAAGCATAAGATTTATTCGGAGCTGTGCTCCCACTGATCAACGCGGAAGGTGTGCTAGTGGGATCGTTTTTAAAAATTTCTTACCATTGCATAAATAATAATAATAATAATAATAATAATAATAATAATAGTAATAATAATAATAATAATAAATAGACGGAAATAAAAGAGTGAAGCTTGCTCACGTTTTTATGAAGTAGATGGAAATACCTAACGACTTATTTCAAAACTATTTAAGGATTTATATCGAGATATCTTACGTGATTTTTTTTCCGACTGTTCTTATTTTTTTTTTTTTTTGTCTACATTACAATCTACTATCTTATCCGCGTTGCAATCTGTTTTTTCCACACGTCATCGGAGAGAAGAAAAAACAAAGAAAATTAACCAATCCACCAAATTATATGAAAAAAAGTAAAGCGTACAAACCACTGCTAATTTGTGAATGTTTCAATGACTAACAAAAAAAAAAACATTAGGTAAAATTATAAGTTTTTTTGATGCGTACATAGGTGATTCTATTAAATGAATATGTCCATTTCAATTTAATAATGTATCATTTCTTTTTTTTTTTTTGTTTCTTTCACGTTGCTTATTCAGGTACGAACATAAGTTGAAGTTAGTAAATATATCCTCAAAAGAAATACCGTATTATTGCAACATATTTTAACACATTTTACGATTACTTGTCTTCAAGCTTAATGAATACTATCCATACTCTCCATTCGCGAACACGCAGTTCAATTTTATAATATGACGATACACACAGTATTATCAATGCGATTTCGCAAACGGAGAAAAGTTTATGGTCTTACAATTGCCAAATAGGTACAATTCTATTGAAATCCTACTATAGTTTACATAAACACAAACATAGGGCATGGATTGAGAGTTGTCACAGTGGTTTAGACATTCTTTCCTTTAACTCACAGCTGTTGATTATCTTTCAAGAAGGTTGGACTGTTTAAATCAATGAATTGGTAATTAATCTGATCAGGCAATGATAGCACATTTATTTACTCGTTAAGTATGGAAACTCTTCTAGAAATTGACGGAAAAAATGAAAAAATTACGAATGAATGCTCAGATATCAATGTTTCATTTCGAAGAATTTGAAATTGGAAAAAAATCTATCAGATTCGGTCATTTTACATTGGCTCCTGTTGTTCAGAAAACTATTTCCCACAATTTCCCCGTGGAACAAATTCTCTTTTTTCAAAAGTTGGTTAAATATTGCTATTTATTGCTCAAAACCGATATCGATGCAATCTTAGAAAAATTAAATGCCAAACAATGAAAAATTATCGAAAAATTCTGTCACGGTGAAGTTGTAGGTAATAGGTTTCTAGACACAATAAGTAGACGTAGAATGACATTGACCGAACCTCGTAGATTTTTCTTCAATCTAAAGCGCTTTGAAATGAAACAATGATATCTAAGCATTTGTCTATAATCTTGAGATTTTTTTGTCCAGGAATTTTTACGGAAGTTGTTTCAGTTGCCCAGTGAATGAATGTGATAAATACTCAATGTGCGATTATTGCCTAATAAAATTAATTACAAACGTACTGATGACTGCTAGGACGCGGCTTCCCGTGGCAAGTGTGAGTTGATCGGGAAATCCTTTTCATTTTGCATATTGCAGTTCTATGCCTGTGTATGAATTCTTACAATCAATGGGCTAAGTGTGAAAATTGAAATTAGGTTTCGTGAATGTATTATTTTTTAATTGTGTAGGAAGAGTAGTGTTGGATATGATAAACTTTACCGGAATACTAGGAAATATGTAAACACAATTTAGTTCGTCGTCTACTCATCTGTGTTTTCCGGTCCATATTAAAACCTGCTGATGTCAATAGACGTATCTTCTAAGCCACTTAACATCGTGGGTCAATACATGTTACAGGGGTTCATTCTTGGCTCAAAGGCGTTTAATTAAATTACCATTTCACGGAATATCCCACATATATACTATTACCATGCTCTGGGAGTTAGTCACCTCTTTCACAATGCCAGGTAAGTACTTGATTTGATTATAAAAATTTCATAGCGTGATACGGAGGATTCCGAATTCCCACCTTCATATATGAAACTCAATTTTCAATCAGAAATTAAGCGAAGAAGAGAACATTTATTGTATATAATAGAGATAGTTATTGTTTGGGCCACAGATCCGGACGTAATATTACCAAAGATGTTTACAAAAGTATCACAGCAGAAGGAGCACAGAGATAAATGATATACGATTTTAAAAATTTCACCAACCACCAGAATTTTACCTACAGAGATGAATGATGGCGAGTATTGATGTGGATAATTAATCAGTCAAGAGATTTTATCCAGGTGTAATTCCAACAGTATATCATGCTTTCATAGGCATAAAAGATAGCCGCATTCACAATAAAAGATCGGAATGCAATCATTTGAAAGCCCTTGTAGAAGTTGATGTAACCACCTTCCTTGACCAGGAGTGTTCCGCAATGTATCATGCCTTTATAGACCGGATTTCTCATATCATCCGCTTGGACTCTGGACTTGATTGTGTCTAGAGGTACCACTGGTATCCAAGATAGTAGACCTGTATGAATGAATATTTTTTTATTCATCAGATCGCTTGAATTGATGAATCGACAAAAATTACGGAGCAACTAAGTATTCACCAGCAATTCCTCCAGCCATAATCGTCTCGAATGACCCTGGATTCAAATCCAAGCGCCCATAAAAATTGAAGCGTATATATTGATACGACCATATGTATAGCCCACTGCTCAACACATCTCTAATAGTAAAAGCGGGGAAATTTTATTGTAAATAAGTAATTAGCAGTTTATCTCAGCTGACCTCCACAGCATAGGTATTAATCCTGCATAAAGAGCTCGGATCCCATTTTTCTTATAAATATCTATACCGGTTAACAAAGCCCTTTGAGTTCTTCTCGGGTTATTTTCATCACCTGGCTTGTATATTCCTGTAGAAAATACATCCTAATCAGTATGCATTAAATACTGATGTGTATTTTCCATACGCTATCCGTACGGACGATTGTAAATTAATGAGAGGTCAGTCGAGAGACTAGATTCTCATTCCTAGAAGCATCATTTGGATAGGTGGATGAGAATTATTTATTGCTGGATATTTTTTTGCTACAGGATGAGACTCGTAGCTCATAAACAGCAATTGGGAAGATCTTAGACATTGCTGTGTGAATTTATGAAACAATGACAAAGATCTGTTCATGCGTTTGATATTACTTTCTTGTCAGATGATTCGTATTGCATAATTAAATTAGATAACTTTTCCGGATTGAAGCCGAACTTTGACAACCTCACTGGGACACGCAACGATTACTTGACCAAGTCCACCTACACATCCACCCACGAATGTATCCAAGTACCAGCCTGAGGTAGTGGGCAGATTGAAGCTGGAAGGATGACCTCTTAGTTCCTGTACATTCCTCAAATAAAATCCATAGATTCCAAAGAATACTGAGTTCAGAGTTCCAGAGCATAGTAGTGGAAACAGCATCCCTTTATAAAGTCCATGAACCTGGATAGTATTGCACAAATATCATGTAATGCGTCATATATTATGCGTGCATCGATCACAGATCCAATCTGCAATAAGAATATTTTTGAATCTACGTATACATATAACTAACGAAAATTTCGTTTCATATATCTCCCTAGTGAAAATGATTACACAAATTTCTACGAATAATTAGGGAAAATGCTACTTTTCGTAATTTTTTATTAGAAATTGCAGTTGTTTTGAGTTTGATCACTGACAAAAACAGCGGATTTTTCTGAAAAACTTAGAAGACCTACAGATTTCTATGGGAAACCGTGAAATATTCCAAATTTCCTAGAAATAAGTGGAAATTTTCTAGCAGGGTACGTAGTATACATTCCAAGCAATTCGTACCCCTTCGTTTTTAACAATATCTATCGCTATCCTTGTATTGGACAGCTTAATGCTCATCATCTGCTGGTTGGTCTTTACTGTATCCATTGGATGACCAATCACAAGTCCGATCATTCCTAACGGATTTTATTGTACTTTAAAATTGCGTTTATTCGAACACGTAATGAGCGGTCAATTGCGACTAAAACTACAACATATATTGGTGATGATTAATTAAGTATATTATGGGTAACAGGTTCGAGGTAGATTATCGCATTTTCAGGGACTTACCAGCTCCCCATCCTGCAACGAAATTACAAAAGTCATCCATAGCTTCATTTTCATTTAGTTGCTAGTTGAATTTCAATCTCATTCTATTGCCGTTATTGATTAGCATATTACAGTTGACTGAGAATTTTCACACTTGACATTTTCAAGTAAAAGTTTCCATGTTGTAATCTTCCATGCCGCGATTTTGAGTTAACTTTTGTTTTAAGAAATTGAAGCCATGAATATGTCAACAAAAGCTTTCGTGATATACAATATAAATAAATGACTTTTATTTGCACGTTTTTAGTAACTCGCTACGTATCATTGTTGGAACAAATGTAAAGTTATTTTATCCCCTCGAATTCCATTGTTTTTAGGCTAGGAATTAAATCGTCAAAAGAGCAGAATAACGAATCCCTCATTGGTATACTATCTTATTATCAAATTACGGGCTACAAATCCACTAAGATATTGGAATAAATAAGAATAGTTTCGTATTTATAAGTTCAGCAATTACATAAGTTCATTTCCATGGACCCACGTCCAATATAGCTCTCGTAGCACGTCATTTTTGGCGAATTATAGATAAAATGAATGAGCAACGTCTCGTACGAGTTAGGTGAAGCAAAGTCCTTTTTTCCTACTGAATTTTTTTCATTAAATATGTAGGACGATTTGAATAGAAGCACGAGAAGCAGATTAGTGTGGCAAGCGATGCAAGATGGCGGACTTCAAAGATGGATGCAATCGAAGATTTGACATATTAGTGAAAAGCACAGATTGTGAAGCAACATAATTTCTCTAAGACGAAGTAATTATTAATATAGTACATAGCGTAGTGAAAAATACAATGTTAAGAACTTCCACCGCGTTACAAGTATTTATGTATTATCAGCACCCAGGACCACGTATATACGATAAAACTAATATAGGAATGACACATTTGAGGAATCGTCTGTGAATGTAACATCTCTTCGATTAAATAAACTCGCCGACAAATACATAGACTCGACATGCTGTCTCGTAAGAACAAAGATCTGCGAACCATCAAAGAAGGCGTTGTGGGAAAATATGTCAAAAAAGAAACACCCCCTGAAATGCCTAGTAAGTTCCCAGCTATTTCCCCTCTTGCAGCTCTCCGTGACCGATCGATGCAATAAAACATCTTTCAACTACTAGTTCAATCGAAAACTGACATCATTTTAAATATCGTTCATTTAATTATCCAGTTATTAACGTATGGACGACAGAACCGATCAGCAGAGCAAGAAGACGAAACCAGTCGTCGATACCACCATCTTTGGTGAGTGTATGTTTCTGCTTTAAAAATTACGTCAGTGCGAAAGATCGACAGCGTCCCACAAACAGTCACATTACAATGTGAATATAAGAATTCATAGGCATTTAGATAAACACGTTCTCGTTGCTTGCAGCCTGTTGTCCAGCAGCCAAGTATGGTACAAAAATTTGGTAATACGAAAACAACTATGAGCGCGGTTGGCTTGGGAAGCCACGAGGGAAAGTATACACCCAACAGCTCGGTCCCAGATATAGCTCAAAGGTAAGCTTACTTCGATACCAGAGACGACACCTCAAGTTTTCAGATTGATGTCTAAATATTGAAACCGTTCGTTCAGGACTGGCGTCAAATTACGTAACATTCCATATCACATCTGAAGAGAAGTTTAAGATTCATATTTAGATTGCGACGCATGCTTTATTTCCTTTTTTACAAATTGACTTATCTCTAACGATGTTTACTCCATTGTTGATATTTCAGTCAATTCATACACTGTCATTTGTCGACAGGTTTGCCAGCCTTTCGATTACTTCTGGTTCTAGCGACGGAACTACCTCTCGTACCCCAACACCTATGTATCATCCAGGTCTTTCACCAGCTATATCACATACCTATGTTAACCAGTATGCCGGCTCTGAATATCATTTGGACAGGATTCAGACACCCCAATTGCCTTACCTGGCTTCTGAAATTGATTTGGGATACGAAGATTATAATCAAACTCCGTATCGTCAAAACTCTGGGTAGAATAATTTGGTGCCTTATTTCTTTTCGTCTCCAGTTATCAAATCAGTTCAGTGAATTGCTTCGCTCATTACTTTGAGTCCGTTGCGAAATATCATATTTCAAGCATAGTTTTACTCTGATTTTTCATAAGACTCTTCGAATCTGTAAAGTATTTCTAATTGCGAAATCTTTCTAAGGTACAGTAGGAGTCATTCAGAGAGATCAAGTTCCAGGGGTGAACAACCAGAAGAGTTGCCTCTTCCACCTGGCTGGTCAGTTGACTTCACACTGCGTGGTAGAAAGTACTATATCGATCATAACACCAAAACTACGCACTGGTCTCACCCGCTTGAGAAAGAGGGTCTACCGACCGGTTGGGAGAGAATAGAATCTCCAGAGTACGGAGTATATTACGTGAAGTGAGCTCATGTTAATTCATTCTGGTCATTGGCAGTGTACAAACTTCCATTGTTTGTCTCTATGTGAATATACATCCTTATGCATTTCAGCCACATCACGCGACAAGCGCAATATGAACATCCGTGTTATCCTCTGGAAATGCAAGCAGTTCGTGTAGTTTCACCTCCGAGACACACGCATTTTCATTCCCACAGTGTATTAGTTCCAGCGAATCCTTATCTCAATGAAGAGATACCGCGCTGGCTCTACGTATACAGCCGAGCATCTGTTGCTTTGGACCGAAAGCTGCGCTGGGAGCTTTTCCGTCTTCCAGAATTGGATTGTTTTAACGCAATGCTTACAAGACTTTACAAGCAAGAACTCGAGGAAGTTGTGATGCGGTACGAGGAGTACAGGTCAGTCTTGTGCTTGTTTAAAAGGTTTTCGTTACTAGAAACTTTGTTCGACAGCCTTATCGCACATACCTACGTTTTCGGGGAGCTCTTTGTCTACGTGTGTGTTTTCAGATCGGCCTTATTGTGCGAAATGGAACAAAGATTAAAAGAACTGAACCCGGAATCAGGAGAATCAACTACGGGAGCAGTTGCCTTGCGCAGATCCCTTCCATAAGAGTTTAAAACCTCGACAGAGGATGTAGGTAATTTTGACTTATATCTGTGGCTGACTGAAACGAAGTTCCTCAGATATTGTTGCATATGAGTAGGTTGTGTCTTAGATGCTCAGTGAGATGAACCAAGATTAGCCGCTATTTTTCATATGATTATTTGTGAAATAATGTATTTTATTATTACTATTTTACAATGTAAGAACTGAAGTATTAATTATCACACGTTACATGCGATTCTTCCGACTCAGATACCACCTCCTTCTCATCTACATTCGTCTTTATTTTATAGTTATTCATTAAATTCTCATAGTCGTATCCGTCATCTTCTCGAATTTCATAGGTTCCATCTATCTTAAGACCAGAAACTCTTATTACGTTGGCATTTTTTATTCCTAGAGTGTGTGCCCAGCTCCTTGCTGAAATGAAAAGTCATCATAGAATTGCCTTATGAACAATTATGAAAACAGTACTGTCATGAATATTCTTCGATATTTTTTTCACCATTTCACATTTCTTGGAATTTCACTTTTAACTAGAATGGGAAAATATTATATATTACCAGGAGGTACGTCCACATCGGGGACATAGCCGCCTGCTCTCATCCAGTCGCGTTTGCCTGTATAACACATGTATAGGACTATGCCAAAAGCATTCCATGCCAAAATCATATAGAGTACAGAAAATCGCTGTTTCCAATTCACCGCCTTCTGCACAGGGATTTTTCGTGTGTTTCTTCTAATGAGCCTCCTCAGCCATTTGATCTCCCACATCCTGTTAATATTGGGAAAATTACACGTTTTTTGAATCTTTATCGTATAGAACTTTAGGAAACCGACATGGTTTTAAAATCCCGAATTATAGAACGACTTGTTATAAGTTTCGTTTGCTGGTTCATCGCTAGTCGATGTATTTTCTTATGCCGGTCAAATTCAAGTTGCATAATAATATCCTTTCCGTTTACTAACGAGCGATGCTTGGTATTTGACGACACACATTAAATGTTATGAGAACGATTAACGAATATAAAGGCTATAAATGATCGTTATAATATTATGATGTTAGGGGGGGTATAAAGTTATTGTAACGTACAGTGAGAGAATACACAATTGGTAAAACAGCGAAAAAATCACGAATGTCGCATGTACATCGGGCACGTATGCGTAATACATGCGTGAAGTGATAGCACAATCTGTACCTGAATCCGTGAAATTCCGTTGAGAATATTCACCTGAAATGTTTGAGTATTTAATATATCATTGATAACGCAGATTATTTGTCGCGTAGCGCCGACTGACTTGTCTCTGTTACCAAATACCAAGCCGCCATTATTTCGATTGATACACTCGCGAGATGTTAGAGGGCCAGGGCAGCCTAGGCTGCCAGTTTGGAGTCTACCGAATGAGATGGTATACGTATACATTACACGACTCATAAATTTCTATACAATACACATCGAGGCTGCGCAAGTGACTTAAACAAAATTTAGTACACTGCCGCGCCACGGTGGCGCTGATTGAGCCTTCGAATTGGTACAATATCGTACACGGGATCCGCTATCCAGTTTAGTATTCTGAACAGTGACATTCATGCGATAGCCTATCATACGACGCGCCTCTATCGGCAGCTAGGAGCAATAGGCTGCTAAACGACTGTAGAAGCGTAGCCTAGTAAATGTGATTGTATAATGTTCCGATTGCTTCATTGCGAATGAGGCGATTACTTAAAATTTATTAATTATTACATACCGTATGCAAATAAAGTTTGCAATTAATCCATTTGTTCATTTACTTAATACATATCTGACAAGACCAACGCCAGAATTTGACAATCTATAGTGTGTAAATGTATAGTATTATCACAATTGCTTAATAAATAATTATTACGAAAAACTTATATTTTAATAAAGTGCGTAGTTCATTCATCTATCCATTTATTTACTTGATACAGATGGGACGAGCCCAATATTACGATATGACAATAATAAACAGGATGATGGGAACCCAAGCCCAGTAATTGTAATGGCAATTTATTCAGTAAACTTAAAACGTAATCGTAAATATAACATTCTACAGAATTAAGCTAAAGGTCAGGAAAATGACTCGGGCACACTACTTTTTATATGAACGCACTGAGTGTGATGAAATCTTTATCAGAATTATCATTGCGTGTTTTGAGCTCACCCCCGGCACCGCAAAGAAACTTTTATTCCGAAGAGCTCTTCGCTTGTTATTATTTCGGTTTGATAAGTACCCAATGTTGGAGCCAGGAATTGAACAACTCATTGTTACAATTATTTATACTATAATATAAGTTATTGAATGTTAAAACTTCAGATTGCGGACGCTTGCTACCGTCGTTTCATTTTCAAATAACAGTTGAATTTCGCGGCTTACACAACGCCTGAACCTTTGCTTAGTGCGTTTGTAATCTAAAGACAGCTCGCCTTACGGACCTTTGAGAGCCGACCAAAATTCGTCGCGAGCTAGCGCCCCCTCAGTAATTCTGGCGGCATATTCAAGAAGCGTATGAAAAATATTGAAACTCGCTGGATCTGTGTTGCGATTACCGACTGAAATAAACCGTTTCCGCGATGATACGTCAGAGTAGGTAGTTACAGGAACCGCAAATATTCCCGAGCCCACGCACGTGTTTTCACCGGCTCCGTAGCATGTATATAAAATAAAGACGATTGATGATGACTGTAATTAATAAATAATGCGAATTGAGAACACGTGTTCACGCAATCCCAAGCTTTCCTACTTCGGCCTACTTAGACATGATGGTAATACGAAGAATTAACTCCAAAATGAGTTACTGAGGCGTGAATATACGCGTTAGATCAAATTCGTAAGCAACGCTTCTTATAAGTACCAGCAATTGAATAACATGATAGGAAGAGATGCGTTGGTTTAAATAAATATGTTTTCCACTGTATAAAATACATTTGGAGTAAATCACAATTACGTAATGAATGAACAGAACTTATGGCTGTATCTGGAATTGAGGAATTCCTATATCTTTGGCATCGCTGAAACACGCGATCCGTGATCGCATCAGTTGAGTCGAAAAAAAAAAAAAAAAAAAAACAATCGGAACTAACCACGTTCTTTCCGTTCCCCAGATAACACCTATTCTTAATCAATTAACTAAATTGCAGATCGATATGAAAAGCGTTGTGATGTCTTCGGGTGCTTGTTCAGAACGACGGGAGATTATACTGTTATGCTACACAAAGTCACACAGCTCTTGAATATTTTTACATTGAACGGAACAAATTTTTTTCTTTCTATTCTGCAACAAAGATTGACTGAGGAAGAAAAATGCGAATATTGCAGTTAAGACAAAAGTTATAAATTTTCTAAACACATTGATAATAAACCATGATTGCGTATATTTCCCGAGTCTCGATTACCTACTTTCCATCTTTTACGGACTGCGAGTTGCTTCTCATATACAGGGTGATTCAGTTCGACCGCACCATATTTTAGGGGTAGATTCTTTGTGAAAATCTAAGACTAAAAGTCCTTTACGAAAAATTCGAGGGACCGACGGTGTTCCAGTTAAAAAATATCAAAGTTGACCAATTACGGAGCTCATACGTGACCAAGACAGGCCCGGCTTGTAAGTGAAAATTTGACAGTGCCCGTGTCAAATCGAATAACTGTCAAGATTTGAGTTTAATTACTTGTTGATAATTAAATCGTTGTCTCCGACTGAAATCGCCATGTCCAGGTAGCTTGTTTACTTTGCTCAGGTCCTCCGCTGGGTGGTTTCCGGAGTTCAGGTCGACTGCTTCGTAGTTTCCAGGATTCAGGTCACGCGCTACGCGGATTTCGCCGCCCGGGTCCTTCGCTTCATGGTTTCCGGTGTCCAGGTCACGCGCTTCGTAGTTCTCGCCGTCCAGGTCCTCCGCTTCGTAGTTTCCAAGGTCCAGGTCGACCGCTTGGTAGTTTCCGTTGTCCAGGTCACGCGCTTCAAGCGGTCCACCTGGACCTCGGAAACTACGAAGCGAAGGACCCGGACGGCGAAATCCACGTAGCGCGTGACCTGAATCCTGGAAACTACGAAGCGGTCGACCTGAACTCCGGAAACCATCCAGCGGAGGACCTGAGCAAAGTAAACAAGCTACCTGGACATGACGATTTCAGTCGGAGACAACGATTTAATTATCAACAAGTAATTAAACTCAAATATTGAGTTATTCGATTTGACACGGGCACTGTCAAATTTTCACTTACAAGCCGGGCCTGTCTTGGTCACGTATGAGCTCCGTAATTGGTCAACTTTGATAATTTTTAACTGGAACACCGTCGGTCCCTCGAATTTTTCGTAAAGGACTTTTAGTCTTAGATTTTCACAAAGAATCTACCTCTAAAATATGGTGCGGTCGAACTGAATCACCCTGTATATATAAAATGTATAATATATAAAAAAAAATGTATAATGTATAATATGTAATATATATATGTATACATACCTATATTATATACTGAAACGTTTTTATTTTTACTCCTTGTGAGTAATTAATTCGATATTCAATTATTCGTCTTTATTGATTACTTTATCTTATATCTCTGGGCTACTTAATCAAACCGACATACGATTCGATAGTTTGATTTTACTTCTCTGTAGTAAATGAATTAATAAATATATTAATTTAATCAGATTTCATAAAAATATTACAATCATTAATTGCGCCTTCGGAGCGATAACTCGTCAGCGTTAATTATATGATTTTCGTTGATTGAAAGATGAAATATAGGTTGCAGCCTAAGGGGAATACCCGTTAGCGTTAACTAGTGTATATTTGATATATTCAAGGATTGCAGCTTCGGAGTATCAACCCGTTACATATGATTGAGGTATATTGAGTTCATTAATTTAGTACGTAATTGATTGAATGATACTGTGACGTATTCCATTTGATGGAATCAAAAAGTACATTATTTCACCAGTTATTTTTAAGATTTGATCCGAGTGTGTACTTCTATATTTATATTTTCGTTGTTTCGAGTAGAGTATTCAGGATGAAATAAAATAAATAATTCCGTATATTATTGGATTTGATGAATTTAAACGTATAATATGCCCCCCTATACTCTGCATGTAAAGCGAACAAGCCTCGGATTCGACGCACCCGCGTACATCGCCGCGCACGACGTCCCGCACGAACCAACCGCTTTTTTAATTTAGTTTCCTTCAGAGTTCCATTTTTAAACTCACAGGTTCCGTAGCGAATGAATCAAGGAACACGTTCGTATTTTTTTCAGAATTTTCAAAGGGGGGTATCATCTCGAAAATCGTGTGGAAAAAATATAATTGTTCCTGAAAATAGAAAATTTTTTATTCGATAAATATAAAGTGAATAAAATGAAAGTACAATTTCGGAGCTTCAAAATTAGTATTTGCTGGCTGTACGACAAAGGGAACCGAAGATATTAACGTTTAGAGGAGAGCGCGATTCCGATTTTTGGTCGTTTTTTCGAAAATTCAACTCCTTGTAGCTTCTGAACCATTGAAGTGAAAAAAAAATGTTTCAAGTATTTATTTTACCCAGAGAATATGTAAAAAAAATTACGAAAGAATCGGAAACATCGAGGACTATTTTGGGCCAGATTCGTCCCGCTTGACGTGGAATGACTCATATACTCTTGCTGTAACCTACGCGCGAAAAAGGCCAGGCGGTGGTTAATTAGAATATTAACAATTTTTTGACCATTGATTCGATTAAAGTAAAACTTTCCAGAAAACTTATTTTTACCTTAATAAACAACTTCCTCACTGGAAGTTGCTGGCTACTCAAAATTCGTTCGACTCCGAAAGCGTTTGAAGATATACATAACTGATTTTTACAATGTCCCGGAAAATAATTACTAACTTTCGTGGTAACAATGATATCCGCCTTTTTCTTCTTCACTCAATCTTAAAATACTATAATATATGATCCCTGCAAATTTAATTCAAAAATTCAAAAAATCGGGTAATTTAGCGCGAGTTGAAGTGAAAAAAGGCAGAAACTTTTAATTTCACGAAAAACACGTTTTTTATAAATATTTCGAAAACGACAAGAGCTACACCTTTTTTACGAGGAATCAAAGATGCGGAATCAAATTTCCTACAGGAATGCATGTTTCGAAATTCGAAATTCGTAACTTCTTTTCCAAGCGGTCAGGGGCCACTTCTGCGGCGCGAAATAAAATTGATATCTTTTCTTGCATTCGGCTCCTCAATTGTTTATTTAAAAATGTTAATAAACTATAGACAATACTTGGGTGCAAGATTTGAGGCACTTGTATTCAAGAGATCCCAAAAATAGCATGCAAATAAGTTTTGCTGTAAGCTCAGGAACGATTACTAACCTGTCACCGGCTTTTTTTCCATTTCTTCTGGATAAAGAAAAAATAAAAACACATTTTCAGGATTAAAGTGAAACTTTCGGTTACTAGCTTATGAAGAACGCTAATTCTTGTGCTGAAGATACCGTATACTACGTATAATAATTGCCGTAAATTCATAAACTCATATAAACCAGAGTATCATTTTTATCCAGGAAATGATTTTTTTTCTTGAACAGTACTCTTCAAAGACAGCATAGTCAAATTTTTTCGGAGTATTTGTGCCCCTTGATTCGGAAATATAAATATCCAGAACTCCGGATTTTGGAGTAAGTTTAATTTATTAAACAGCTGTATTACAAAATATATAAAAAGAAATAAATATTGATTTCGTTCTTGATTTACGAGCAGCAGTGCTTAGCACTTCGGGGTACCCTGGCTGCTCTCAAGTTACACGAAGAACGTGGCCCTGGAGCCCAAGTCAAATCACACTTGAGAATATAATATTTCTTTGTAACAAATAAACATCCTCCTTTCTCAAGCAGCATAAGTCACGCAGAAACCGATAACGAAACCTGCATAGTCTCACAAGGAAAGGTACTTCAGTGGCCCCCTCCGATTTCGATAAATTCTGTGTATGTTGTAGCCCATCAAAAAATAAGAGACACGTATTTTTTTTATCGGCCCAAAATTGGTTTTAAGGGGTGGAATCAACCCTCAAAGTTGGGCATGTTTGCAGCTGGTACATTGTTTCATATAGAAGCACTTAACCAATCGAAACAAAACCAAATGTAAAATGTTCCTCACCTCAAATAACCTGTTTGACATGTCCAACTTCTTATGCACCCTTATTGCAGGGAGCTACCCGCTAATATTCACAAATCGTTTGTATAAAAAATAAAATTATCATCTGATTTTGATGAAACAAACACCATCTTGAAGAGCAAAAAAAAATAAAGTTGACGTGTCTTTGGATTTTCCCCAGAACATAAAATTAAGGGGGTAAACACCCCTAAAATCCTAAATTTAATTTTTAGCAGCGTCAGGGAGTTCTATCGGAAGGCGGCAAGAAGAGGGGTACCGTGGCGGCTGGGGTAGGATAGGTTTCCTCTGAGAAACGCAACCACACCTCGTACGTTCGTCGAAACTACCGAAAACAACGAGAACCAATTAGGACGATGATGAGCCACGTGACCCATCAGAAGTCGGTACGAGCAGACTTAAGGACTATATAACGAGGATACGTAGGTCAATCGGTGATCGGTCTACTCTTCGCTCCGTCCGCGCTACACATCGTTCTAAGGCATCGTGTATCGTATATCGCAACATCGTGTCTTATCGAGTTTAATTAAAATTGTGTTGTGTTACATCTTGAGGCAATTTAAGGTAAGGTCTTGATTCTTTTTGTGAAGGCACGAGGTAGTTCGTATACAAGTTTGTCGTATCGTATGGTACTTTGAGCTATGAAGCTCGTATTTGGTTAATTTATCGAACCACCTCGAGTCTGGCTGAATTACGTAGACTTTATATTGCTTTTTGTCTATTACTTATCGCATATCTTGTCTTTGGCTATTAATTATCGTATATCTTGCTTTTGGCTTAATTATATCGCATGGCTTTCTTATATTTAGTATGTTGAAGATTTATAGTGCATGAATATCGTAGAAAAATACTTTTCCTGGAGAACCCTGAGCGAAGATAGCCGCGAGTGGCCTGAGGCCTCGCGTTACAGTTATATTTAGTAATAATTCTGTTTAATTCTGGTCATAATTGACGATTTTGTCATAATTTGGTAATATTTCCGTTCTGAATAACGTAATATCGTCGTAAGTCGAGTATCGTATCGTATAGAGTTTGGTCAATAGGTAATATCGTTCTCAGTTTAATTTGCTAACGTTGCTCTGCTGATTCGTTTTCTGAGTGACCATGCGGTCCCTATGTTAAACTACTTCTCGGAATATCGTTATTATATCGTTATTATAAGTCCAGCGAACCCCTACGTTAAATACTGTACCGTTTGTTATCGAGCTTTGTCGGCTAAAGAAGCAAAGAAAATTATCGGCTTTAGGCGGCGTTGGAAAGAATAATTTTGCATTCGGGTACGGAGTATCGCTCTGCGATACCGAGTCTGGAGTTTAGTGAATTGTTTTATATCGAGTCACCTCTAACGCGCCTATGACTGACCTTGCGTATTAAAACACGTAAATTCTGTCCCGACACGTAGGAAGTCTATCGTAACAAACTGATGTAAAAATTATGTCCGATTCTGTCATCGATATCGAATAATCACCGACTTTCGTAATAAATTAATTGATTGATGTTACCTGAAATACTATCGTCGCGTTAATATTTTTTGTATGGTTTACCCTGCCCCTCTATCTAAGGCTATCGTTACTGAGTTAGTTGAGTTATCGCTCGTCGCATTCTCGCGAATTTTGGCTTATCGTTCTGGTATGGTATCGTAAATTTTTATTGAAGAAACGACGCACCGCATCTGGCGCCCAACGATCTAGTAAGTTTTCAGTAAGTAACACGAGTTTTCCTCTGCCTAAAGAAATCTTGCGTTGCAAATTGGCGCCCTACGTGAAACCACGCCAAAGAGGAAATTAAATTTTTGAGGTACATCAATCAAATTTCGGTGACTTCACGGTAAAAATTGCGTAAAATTCACGAAAAATTCACTGAAAATTTATAAAATTTTCAAAATCTAGCCGTTAGGACCCGCTAAACAAAAGAAGGGAGAAAAACCAATCTTAAACGATCAATCGTGAACACTATTATTATTTAACATAACAGAAAGATTAATTCAATCTTCTGAACAAAAGCTGTTGACTACGTCGTACCCTTAAGACCTGTATCGTATTTACCTTTCTTATATATTTTTCGACTCGACTAAAATTACCTGGCAATCGCTACGCTAATCCCGGTATTTGCGTGTTTACAAACTCTTCATGTCAAAACCGTCGTCTATTGACGCGTGGATCTATTTATTATCAGCCGACGAATTACGGCACGAATTAATTAGTCTATCTCGTTCACCTGTCGGAACCCTTCCCACCTTACGCGATCGGTTACTTCGCGCCTATCGACACAAGCGCGGAGAGATGTCCGACCCCGGTACACCGGCGCGGCGGGTCGACCGCTGCATTTAGGTGCACCTGAGGATAGCCCCCAGTCACGTCATTCCCACGGGCTAACGAGAGATAGCAATCCGGAACCTATCCACGATAACGACTATAACGACACCCGCGAAGATCCCCGAACTGACGATAACACCGGCCCACAAAAAAAAAGTGGTCTGTACTTTTGACCGGACCTACCTATCTTTATGTATTTTGACGCGCTGAATCCGAATCTGAAGTCAGTTTTGCCCGTACACCCTCAAAATTTTGAGTAAATTGCAAAAAACCATAAAAATCGCCAAAAATTAGCAGTTTTGGTAGGAAAAAATTTATGGAACTATAGACCAAGTATGATTTTTGTGTATTTTGGTCCGCTGAATCCAAATCTGAAGTTTATTCAACCATAAGCTATTTAAAATCTAAGTAAATTGCAAAAAAAACCCTGAAAATTGCAAAAAATGGCAAAAAATTGTAGTTATTGTGATAAAATAAATTCTATAGAGCTAGATTAATAGATCAATCATGATTTTTATGTAGTTCGATCCGTTGAATCTAAATCTTGAGCCTATTTGGCTTATATATCTTTAAAAATCTAAGTTAATAGCAAAAAATCTCTGAAAATTTCAAAAAATTGATGTTGTGATGAAAATCATTTTTTAAATCAAAACAAAATTTATATTACGTTATTTGATTCGCGGAGTATAAATTTAAATTTGGAGGTGCCCTGGTTACAGGCACAAGCTTCTAACCCAGTGTTTCCCAAACATTGTTCTGCCATGGCCCGGTAATTTTCACACTGCCCCTTCGTGACCCACTTAATACTTTTAAACCCAAGCTGGTTCCATTAGGTAAAATAATACACATTTATTAATACTACATATTTTGGCATCGCCTATTTAGTCACTAAATTTTAGTGCGAAGTATGGAGCTGCTGCTTATTTTTTACCAAAGGCGGGAATGTTGCGACCCGGTATTTTATTTTGATGGCCCGGTACCGGGTCGCGACCCGGCTAATGGGAAACGCTGTTCTAACCTTCAATTTTTTGCTATTTTTTGCAATTTTCAGGGTTTTTTTTTGCAATTTCCTTAGATTTTAAATAGCTTATGGTTGAATAAACTTCAGATTTGGATTCAGCGGACCAAAATACATAAAAATCATACTTGGTCTATAGTTCCATAAATACCCTGACAGCTTGTAGTTTAGACGTGGATAGTCCCGATCTGGTAAATGCCGCTATATCGAGGGATTCTAATTCACCAAAAAAGCCTCGAAAGAGGAGAAATAACAATAACAAAAAAGGTGCTGTATCGAGTAACGAAATAGTAGTTTATACAACTCATGCGCGCTATTCACGTTTTATCGTGCGTAAAAGCCGGACCCTAAGTGGCCGTTTACCGACTGGTAACGAACTATTCGTGAAAACGCAACGATATTCCTACAATAGCGACCATGGTCATGTGTGTGAAGTTAGCCCAGCACTTTTGGAAAATCAAAAATCTGAAAATTGTGCTATATTGTGCTAGACTTGTGCTAACTTGTGCCGTGAACCGTTTTCCAAAATTCTTCACGGTTTTCGAAAAAATTGATAAAATTCAAATTTCGGATCAGCCCAGCACTTTTGGAAAATTGAAAATCTAAAAATTGTGCCATATTGTGCTAGACTTGTGCTAACTTGTGCCGTAAACCGTTTTCCGGAATTCCGTGTGGTTTTCGAGAAAAAAAATAAAATAAAAAAATACTCAGCCCAGCACTTTTGGAAAATTGAATATCTGAAAATTGTGCCATATTGTGCTAGACTTGTGCTAACTTGTGCCGTAAACCGTTTTCCGGAATTCCGTGTGGTTTTCGAGAAAAAAAATAAAATTAAAAAATACTCAGCCCAGCACTTTTGGAAAATTGAATATCTGAAAATTGTGCCATATTGTGCTAGACTTGTGCTAACTTGTGCCGTAAACCGTTTTCCGGAATTCCGTGTGGTTTTCGAGAAAAAAAATAAAATAAAAAAATACTCAGCCCAGCACTTTTGGAAAATTGAATACCTAAAAATTGTGCCATATTGTGCTAGACTTGTGCTAACTTGTGCCGTAGACCGTTTTCCGGAATTCCGTATGGTTTTCGAAAAAAAAAATTGAAAATCTCTAGTTTGGTTTGAACTACAGCTGTTATACTGCTAATACCTGTCAAACAACCGTGTCAACGGCGACAGTCTAACAATAACTTATAATTTTTTTTTCACGATTTTTCTTCTCAGCTTATGTTAGGATGACTTAGACTGTATATTAGGGTGGCCCTTAACGCGGTCTTAATCATGCTCGCAAAAAATAAAGCGATGGTGTCAATCTTTCCTTTTTAGCGCAACTAGAAATGGTGCCGATGAAGCTGAACTTTTTTACGTTTAAATAACATGAATTTGCACGAGTATCTCAATCATGATCATTTTAAATTTCGCACATCAACGATAAACATTCAAACTCCGCGAGCAATTATGCAACCTACATTTACACTTGTAAAAACTCGAAGAAATTGCTTACAAGTGATATTTCTTCAATTTCAGAAATTTAATTTCAATTTATTGAGTTTCCAGTCTGTGAAATAAGTGCTGAGCTCTGCACAAAAATTTTCCTAATTAGTGGTACTATTGCCCATGAATTTTCCGCTGCTGTTTGAATTTTTATCGTTGAAATGCGAAATTAAAACGAATCGAAATTGAGAGACACGTAAAAGTCCACGTTATTCAAATAGGAAAAAGTTCAGCTTCGCCGGCATCATTTCTAGTTGGGCTGGAAAAAAATGCGCCATCTTTTTTTTCTATTTTTTAATTAAGTCCGCGGTAAGGGCCACCCTGCCGTATACATATTGAAGAACTTGATATGATCAAAATGAAAAGTCGCTTTGACATGATGCTTTGAGAAACGTAATGCAGGTATAGCTTATTGTTAGATGCAGTCCAAGCCAAGAAAAGGGGTGGCCAAAAAGTATAATAATTTAATGGAACAAGAATTCAATAAGCTTTTTTAATTTTCAGTCGATATTCATACAAATATTTGTGAGATTAATTATTTTACCCTCAAGCATTACGAATTTGAGATTCAATGAGATCTACAAAATTTTTATAGATACTATGGAAATTTATAATAAATTACGAAAGGCAGATGAAAGTATAAATGTAAGACAAAAAATAAATCAAAACCGCAATTATTTCTTACATCACTGTATTCCAAGACATATTTCATGTACGAAATATTTGTCTAGCTCATTCTACAGTAAGCGAATGTCTATTCCAATGTTTTTTTCTCTTCAATCTTCGAAGCACTCATCTCGCGATCGTGTCAAAGAAGATATCATCATTATTATTGGTATCATTATCATTAGTATTATCATTAGTATAAGTATTATTATTATTATTATTATTATTTTGATTATTATTATCAGCAAATTGATATATTCTAAGCCAAATGCCTATTCTAGTTTTTTTTTTTTTTTCCCAATTTTCGAAGCACTTATTTCGCGATCCTGTCAAAGAAGATATCATCAGTATTATTGGTATCATTATCATTAGTATTATCATTAGTATTAGTATTATTATTATTATTATTATGATTATTATTATTATTATTATTATCATTATCACTATCAGTAAATTGATATATTTCAGTCGGAAATATTCAACTTTCGAATGCTATTTTTTATTTCCAGCAGTTTGATACATATTGAAAAAAATTCGAATAGGGAATCAGTTATGGCTGTAAAAGATTTTCCACGCATACATTTTCATCCAGAAGGTTGATTTTTTTTATATCATGTATGCTACTATAATGGAAAATTTATGCCGGTTCATGTGGAGGTGGATGACCCCAAATATACGAGTACGTATGCTCATCGTCAATGTTCAATTACTGACTGCATCACAAGTTCGAGCTAAGGCGTATAAAAGGAGATGCGGTTCAATTGAGAATTTATCTGTTTTCACTCTGGCTTGCTTAGCAGTATCGTTGAATTCCATCCACCTTGTACCCTGATATGAGTACCCGACATAATGCCCTTGTCTCCTACCACTGCCTCCGTACCGTGCTACTACACCGGCAAGAGCAAAGGAACGCCCAGACAGGTGAATACTTTTCGGAAATTCAAGGAGGCTACACCTAGCATGTTTACCACATGCAGTCGGATCATATTCGATTACGATTTGCGAACCATATACAATATTGACTTCCATGGGTCGATCACAACAAATTGGTTTCCGAGAGGGCATGCCATTCACTATCGCATCGCTAAGCGAGCCGACACCATGTTCTTTCACTACATCAACGTTTATAGGGACGATAATAGATGTTCTCGTGTTTTCATCAGCGCAAATCTGGCAAAATTTTGTTTCTTTATAACTCGGATCATTGGCGAGAATATACTGTGCGACGTTACCTACACTTGCGTAACAATCAACGGTCAACACGTTGTTTTCAAACTTGGTACGGAAGTGCTTAACTTTTCTTAACAATGAAGCTCTGTCTTTATAAATCTTGGCACAGCAACCATGTTTCAAAAAATTTTGCAAAAAGCACATAGTATCCGAAGTAGAGAGTGATACTTCGTGTCGGTACGTATCACTGACACACGCGCCGGCTAATATGGAAATGATACTATCAAATCCACAAGTATTGCGGACAACGATTTTTACTCCTTTCTCAGATATTATCGAGCATGTATTGCCATTTTCTAAGTTTCCAATCCCTACACGGTTTTTGGAAAAGCTTGTTGCATCCCAATCCGGGCAAGTATCTAAATAAGTTTTTCTTCTGGTTGAGCATGTGTTTTTGTTCCTCCAGTTATGCTCAATATTCAATTCAGTATCACCAGTACTAGAACACATTTCAAGATTTTGGTTGATAGGAGAACTGTTGATCTCTATTTGAGGTATGGTTATTTCGTCACGAACACTTTCGTCATTTTCAAAGTTACGAGACGGACTTTCAATTACGTTTGGAATTATGTCAGATTCATTTGCGGTATTTTCATTATCTGAAGTTCTCAGAAAGTTCGTACTTAAACAAGGTGAGTCCAATTGTGAACTTTCTTTTACTGCCCACTCTTCAGATGCTAGGGCTAATTTCGCGCGACCTGAAAAAGAACGCAGATGCGTAGCAACAAATTTATCTGCCCTCATTGGCCGGGCATTATTTCTTAATAACACGTGTTTTACGTCCTTCATTTCCGATTCAACAGCCGCTGAACTGATATTGACGCTTCCATACCCGAACATAGGTATCATTACTCCGGTAAATAAAGGAAAATAGTATAATAAATTTTTCAATTTATTGCCCAACTCTGGTACATAGTACGGGTTAATTTCATCACCATCTTCCGAGGAATCCACAGTCCTACGACATTCATCGACGATGTTGTGCGCCCAAACTACGACGTTGCAATCGTCCAAACTGATGTCCTGTTCAGTGCAATCATTTTCATCTTTTAACTCCTCTACGCTTTTATCTATGTCGCTAATGCCTTTGATCTTCGTAGTTATCATAGTACGAGCCCTCTGTGATGGAACTTCTAACCCTTGACTATTTTTTCCAACATCTTCGCTGAGAGATAAAACAACAATATGTTTTACTAAATCTACGAATTCAATGAAAATTGTTTGCTTTGTTAGCAATGCCATGGCGTATAAATAAAATTTTTTCACCTTAGGATGCAGTTTAGAAAAACATTTCCAGCGTGATACAAAATTCATGTAATGGCATATATCCAATCGTATGAAACACTTTGGGATTTTTATTCCTGGTTCATTCAAAAGTACAGCGTAACAAGTGGAAAGGTAATTTTTGAGATTCGCAGATTGACCAAAAGCCTTAGCAATAGCATTAAGTAAAGCCTTGTCAAAATCACATACAATGGTTCGTGGGATCGGAAATCCGGATTTATGCTTCTCACCTACTCTTAAGAATTCAAAAATCCAGTTTTGGATCGCATTAACATTTTGGCTAGCACTTAGCATCTGGAATACTGGCATTTTATAAGTCAGTGTTGCTGCTACTGCCTGATATAAGTAGATATGTGGAGATTGTTCACCATTTGGCAATAACAACTTTTTAACTATCGAACCAGTAGCATCAATATACAGAACATCATGATAGTTTATGTAGACTGCAATTTGTTCCGAGGTCCAATAATGGATAAAGAATGGATCACAACCAATATTATGAATAGATCCCGCGTAATCAGTATATTTCATATTTTGCAAACTGGAAATTGCACATGTCCCTTTTACCTTCAAATTTTTATCTTGCTTCTCTTGTTTTGCTTTCCTTAATGTTGCAGCGTTATAAATATGTGGCGGTTCGTCGTCATATAACTCCATCAAATCATCGGCAACTTTTCTACGCCACGTAGCGGCCGATAGAGTCCCCGTAGCAAGTGATTCCGAAATTTCAGCTCGTTTTGCCCCATTCAGAGGACGCTTTTTAATGTGTTTGATGGATGGATCGAATCTATTAATACTACACTCCATTTGAACATGTATGATATTGCTGGGAGGTTTGTTGGCAACAGTTGCTATCATTGTAGCCTTGCAATCTGGACATGACGCATTTATTGTAACATAGATTCCGGTTTCCGAAATTGTACATCTTTTGAATGTGAAAGCACATGGTAGTTTAGTTTCCTGGTGTATGAGAGCGAATATTTCATTCGTCCATCTTCCTCTTCGTAAAGTAGAATAATTCCGTTGTATTTTTGCTGTCGATTTATAAATGACTTTTTCGCAATCTATATCATGCCATATCTTTAGCGGTATTTTAATAAGACAATTAATTTCGGTATTTGGAATCGATTGATCCAAAGATTCGTCATGGTCAATAGAAGAAGCAGTTATATTGTCAGATTTTTGTATATCATAGTGGGTGAGAAGTTCATCATGTACACCATATCTGTTTGTCAATAAAATTGTGTATATATACTTGGGTGACAATGCATTATTCATCAAAACGCTGATTTCTTTATATATATAAGATTTTGGAGGAACCGGTTTCCCGTGTTCATCTAAGACGTTGCGATAATTTTCATTGAAAAGATGTTTCTTTAGTTCCTCTATAGGCGGCATATTTGTAAGTTGATATCAATGGTATTGTGAGTGATAAAAAAAAGTAATGGCTAAGCAGTAATGTGACGTTGGAAGATTACGATTGGATTTAAAATATAGCAATCGTACGGTAATTGTGGTATTATAATCAGTGAGTCGCTATCAAGAAATACTACGAGGCTATAATTAGCATATATCTGGGCGTTAGTCTACCCTATAGTTGCGAATGATTGTAGTGAGCATATAGCCTGAAACAGTATGCAACTCCGTATGTGTATATGCTTTTCGTCGTAACAGCAGTTTCCTGTCAAGGATATTAACCTATGTTCCCTCTGCCGCCCGTATTGCACGTAGGATCCAATGATGGGTTGTTGCAGCGATCTGGGCTGGAAGTATAGAAAAGTCGGGACGCGTGGTGTAGTTTGCTGCTCCCTGCCAGAGCACCACGCATGCGCGTTCCGTGTATTTTCGGTCTCGGGGACCGACATTGGGTCGAGGACTCACAGAACTGCCTTGACAGATGTTTCTCCGATAATACTATTTCCAGCATTATTGTGCAAATTGTGATAAAATTTTTTTGTAATTACCCATTATTTTGGTAATGTGTAATTAAATAAATAATTCAATTAGAAATTTCGCGTCACTTATGCCATAAGGTCGTAAGCGCCAAAAAAAAAATTTTTTTTGCGAATAGGCTCAAACGATGTTGCATAGCATGAAAAATATTTTGCCACCAAAAAAAAACGAAATTTTTTTTTCGGCGCTTACGACCTTATGGCATCAGTGACGCGATGTAATTTATGATGACTCCCAACACTGATTTTCAGTAATGATATTATTACCGTTCTTCATGACAAGGTATTCGAAACTAAAACAAAATTATATTGTTCAGGAAACAGAAAATGCGTTATCGTTATTTCTATTTTAACTACAGAAAAATCAGTAATTAGGGAGGAATATGGGGCATACCACGCCAACTCGACCTGGGTCTGACCCTCACCCCTTGGATTTGGTCCGTAATTTTTCATATGGTTGTTCTATCTTTGGAAAGCATGCTTAATTTTTTTAAGATTCTCATTATCGAATCTGTTCAAATCGAAAGATAAAATCACTTCAGAAAAACCTCACAAGGACACTTTTTAAAAATCTGAAAAAATTCTCAAAAATCTAGCATTCGATACAAACGATTTTAGCGTGTGGACCAGAGTGGGCCGGCGTTCGCTTCTATCTGTAATTTGTGATGTCCTGGAAAAAAATGAAAAATAAAAAATAAACGTCGAGGTGAGTTCACTGTGAGTAGTTGCTTGAACATTCTTATAATTATGTAACTTCGGATTTTCATAGTTTATAAGATTTTTTCAACTGCCTGCAGTGAACTGACCTTCGCGTCAATTTTTTTTTTTTTCAGGAAATCGCGGATTACAGAAAAACAGCGAACGCCGCGCCGGCCCACTCTGGTCCGCACGCCAAAATTCTTTGTGTTGAATGCAGGATTTCGAGAATGTTTTCAGATTTTCAAAAAGTGTCCTTCGACGTGATTTTTTTCTCAACTGATTGTATTTTTTTATTTTAACAAATGAGTTGAAAAAATCTGAAAACAAATTATCGCGCTTTCTAAAGATAGAACATCAATATGAAAAATTTTGAACCAAATCGAAGGGGTCGAGAGTCAGACCCAGGTCGAGTTGGCGTAGAATGCCCCATATACATAATTTACTATTTGTTTAAAGAATCAATAATCAGGCCGGAATCGGATTCTTATAAGTATTTAGGAAACAAATCCTCCAGCAAACTGAATAATTCTGGAACTCAAGAATTGATCAACAGTGAATCGATCATTATTTGAATTTATAAATCACATGCGATTTAATAGATATTATAACCAAACATATAACATCGCAGTACCGGCAAATTATTGCGATTTGAACAACACTGTATACAAATATGGAACAAAGGCTTAAAATGTACCAAAAACGTCTCATTTCTAATTTCAGATAATTATCGATTGATTGCTGTTTAATTATTTATTTACCAATAATTATATCTGCTTGATGATTAATTTTCCTATGGTATTTATTCAAAAAGAGGGCAACCTCACGGATCATTTCGACTTTGATATATGTGGTAGAAGACGGTACGATTCTGACGAATCTCCGCTTTGAATGTATGTTCGACGAGGAAAAGTATGCTACAAAGTTTTAGCGTGGAAAAACTTTCAGCGAGACATTTGTTCATTAACATCAAAGGAAGTTTTTCCGAAAGTTTCAGATTGAGTGGATAAAAATTGGCTGAGATACAGCGATTTTTCTAAAAGCAATCGATCCGCGTGGTCAAGCGCGTGATCTTAACGCTTGAAGGTCTGCACGATGGTTGCATTTAAGGCCACGCGGATCGGTTGCTTCTGAAAAAATCGCTGTATCTCAGCTAATTTTTATTCAATCAATCTGAAACTTGCGGAAAAATTTCCTTTAATATTAATAAACACCTTTAGGAAGTGTTCAGAGTATAATTACATGGAGAATTTGGAGTCTTAAAATACGTTGCGGAGGTGACGAGCCGCAGAGACCTAATCCTTGTGAGTGTCACACGCACACGCGCACCAAAAATTGTTCTCACTTGAAAATTATGAACTTCAATGGAAAAATGTTTTCCACAAAAGTTGTTCGTTTTCATTTGACAAATTCTTTGGCGCAAGAGAAAAGTCACGTCTCCATTCAAGAAAAACATGTTGGCGGTCTCCAAACGTAAAAAAGTTCAGCTTCATCGGCACCATTTATAGTTGCGCTAAAAAGGAAAGATTGACGCCATCGCTTTGTTTTATTTTTTGCGAGCATGATTAAGACCGCGTTAAGGGCCACCCTAATATACAGTCTAAGTCATCCTAACATAAGCTGAGAAGAAAAATCGTGAAAAAAAAATTATAAGTTATTGTTAGACTGTCGCCGTTGACACGGTTGTTTGACAGGTATTAACAGCTGTAGTTCAAACCAAACTAGAGATTTTCAATTTTTTTTTTCGAAAACCATACGGAATTCCGGAAAACGGTCTACGGCACAAGTTAGCACAAGTCTAGCACAATATGGCACAATTTTTAGGTATTCAATTTTCCAAAAGTGCTGGGCTGAGTATTTTTTTATTTTATTTTTTTTCTCGAAAACCATACGGAATTCCGGAAAACGGTCTACGGCACAAGTTAGCACAAGTCTAGCACAATATGGCACAATTTTTAGGTATTCAATTTTCCAAAAGTGCTGGGCTGAGTATTTTTTTATTTTATTTTTTTTCTCGAAAACCATACGGAATTCCGGAAAACGGTTTACGGCACAAGTTAGCACAAGTCTAGCACAATATGGCACAATTTTTAGATTTTCAATTTTCCAAAAGTGCTGGGCTGATCCGAAATTTGAATTTTATCAATTTTTTCGAAAACCGTGAAGAATTTTGGAAAACGGTTCACGGCACAAGTTAGCACAAGTCTAGCACAATATAGCACAATTTTCAGATTTTTGATTTTCCAAAAGTGCTGGGCTAACTTCACACACATACCATTGTGATGTAATGAAAAATAACGTAACAGTTTTTCGAGCCTTAACGAAACGCGGGGTAATTACCACTCCCTGTTGTTACCTGTCGAGTAGCCAAAATTATATGCCGAATGTTTTTGATGTGGAGTTTACTCATAAACGCTTTTCGATCGTGCGGTTGGTGTCGTTGACAAGATTTTAATGTAAAAATTATTCCACCATGTCACTAAACAACCATTCAAACTTCGTTTTTTAGGCTTTTGATAAAACGTGAATATCGCGCATGAGATGTATAAAATTATGGGCACAACATGTAGGCTAAGTCATAACCTGTCCAGCGCAATGTTTTTAGCACTCGTCTCCGGTGCGCAGTAGGCACTCGCTTCGCTCGTGCCTGCGCACCTCCGACTCTTGCTAAAAACATTGCGCTTGACACGTTATGAGTAACTTAGCCTACTAGTTACGCCAATAACTATTACGACACAAGTGCGCAAAGTACGTGATTTTCACACGAGTGTTGTCGCCCGAGCGAAGCGAGGGCGACAAGGACACGAGTGTGAACCTAATCACGTACGCGCACGCGTATCGTACAATACTTTTTGCAACTCAGTGCGCAAAGTGAGCACTTTGCGCACTAGTGCGCGAAACGGGTACTTTGCGCACGCAAAAGAGGCATCAAAAGTCGAACTTTGCGCACTGAGTTGCAAAAAAGGAATTCCCTCAAAATATAAGCCCTTAATATTAATATTGAGTACTCTCCCAGAGCGTGAAAAGATTTCCCATTTAAATTACATGGAAATTGAAATTATTTTTTTTCAAACTTCTATAACTCGGTGGCATTTTATGCTATTGTATCGCCCAAAGTTGCAAATTACTCAGCATTGAGCGCTCTACAAAAGTGCCCATGCGACTTGACTGTAACTCACACCGGTGAGGTAGTACAGGTCACTCAAAATACAAGAAATTTCTACAAAATTTGACTTTAGTGTGAGTTACAGTTAAGTCGCGATGGGCACTTTTGTAGAGCGCTCAATGCTGAGTAATTTGCAACTTTGGGCGATACAATAGCATAAAATGCCACCGAGTTATAGAAGTTTGAAAAAAAATAATTTCAATTTCCATGTAATTTAAATGGGAAATCTTTTCACGCTCTGGGAGAGTACTTAATATTAATATTAAGGGCTTATATTTTGAGGGAATTCCTTTTTTAGCATTGCCAACAATATTTCAGGACGGGAGCGAAAAAAAAAAATAGTCCCAAAAAAAAAGCACCCTAATACATATATATAGAAGCGGAGAACATTACTTTCTTCCGTATTAATACCCTCAGTTCTCCACTTTTTTAAATTATAGTTTATAAGTCTATCGGTGTAGCTTTATAGTTTCACTTCAAAAGTACAGCTTGTATAATTTAAAACGGTGAATGCAAGTTCACTTCGTTTGGGATTTTTAGTTCGATGCTTTAGTATTTAGTTTTAATTCTGGTTTAAAAATTTGAAAAGCATGGTTAATTTATAGCTAGGTGCATAGTTTTTAGGGCATTCCATTACGTCGATGTTTGTTTCTGATCTGTTCCACAAATTTTGGCTATGGGCAATTCCGCCAATTATAGGTAAACGATCAGGTCCCAAAATTTCGACTCGACTGCAATTTTGATACGTTGCCATATAGAAGTACTTGTTGGAAAAATTTATAAGAAAAGTAGGCAATATTTGTTTCGATGAAATCTTTTTGGATTTTTTTTCTTAATCGCTTAACGCACTAAGTCATTGGCTGACCCCGGAGCCGTCATGCACAGCCCAGCGCGACGCCGCGTCTTAGATACAATGGAAAACAAATTTAACTAGTCGATATAAAATAAAATTTGCCGCTCTGCAAAATTTAATAACGACTTCGATCACATTTTTTCACACAATGAATTTTGTTGGAAATGTTCTCTACTCCTATTTCCAGCTGAAAGCAGATGAGAGAAGGCAATCAAAGTGCTTTCCATTTCGTTATTTGGAAGTCCAAAGACTGAAAAAAAAAAAAAAAATGGCAGGTTGGGGAGCTGGGAAACCAGTCCCCTCACTCAAAAAAATATGTGGTCTTCATTTGCTGATAGATAAACAAAAACAGATTGGAGGGCAAAAAAGGGCAAACAAAATGCTTTCGATCGCGTGTCTTGAAAATTCGAAAAGTCCAGAAATTAGCTTTGAGGGCCGAGGATACACGTGAAGTTCAATTCAGGTATCATATGCGCGTCAATCTCGAAAGCTCGTCCGTATAATTCGATAGGTAACGCGATTTTGTGTTTTACGCGAGCTGTTTCACCTGCGGCGGTGATCACGTGACTAGCCTGTGCTTCTAAAAGCGGTAGGTTTAAGGATTCAATTATCGGAGTTATTTTGGGACCTACGAAAGTGCGAGCTGATCCGCTGTCAAATAGAGCTTTCATTTTATAATCAAGTATGTTAAATTCGATAAACAATAATGGTAGATTCCCTGAATTCTGCGCTAGATTACCGAGGGCCATTGGCCGCATGGCCCCGTGGTATCGCCGTTTTCTTCCGAATTTCGCTAGTGTCACCGAACCTTTAACCCGGCTGTTAAAGAAAACTCAATCTTGGGTATGGGACGAAGAACAACATCTCTCGTTCGAACAAGTAAAGAACTACTTAACTACCGCACCGACTCTAACTTGTCCAGACTTTAATCTCCCATGTGTCCTTCGGACAGATGCAAGTGCCGTAGGTATCGGAGCTGTTCTTACCCAAAGCGAAGACGAAGTAGAAAATGTAATAGCCTACGCTAGTCGAACCCTATCGGAAACCGAACGTCGTTATTCCGTCACCGAACAAGAATGTCTCGCTGTAGTTTGGGCTATCGCGAAATTCGCGCATATATCGAGGGATATCATTTTACGGTCATTACGGATCATAGCAGCTTACAATGGCTTCATGAACGCAAAAATCCTACCGGAAGATTGGCCAGGTGGGCTCTCGAGTTATTAGGCTACGATTACACTATCGTGTATCGTAAAGGTGCATTGAATTATGTCCCATCCCCGAAACAACTACGGAACCGGAAATAGAAATAGTTGCCGCAATAGCTCCCGGTCCCGTTCCCGATTCTTGGTACGACCGTAGAAAACTAGCTATCGTTGAATTTCCCAACCGATTTCGCGATTGGAAAATAGAAAATGACAACATATACTTTCGACGTACAGACCCTCCGCTGATGCCGTAATAGCTGACTTTAACGTCTGAAAGCTTGTACTACCGGAAGACCAGCAAGCTAATGCACTCCAAGAAGCGCACGATGCACCTCAAGCCGGTCATCTAGGTATCGAAAAAACCTATCGAAGACTTGCTACCGATTATTATTGGCCCGGAATGTATCACGATGTCGCGACTTATGTCCGTAAATGCCATACGTGTCAGCGTTGCAGGGTTAATCGAGTCGCTCCTATCGGTTTAATGGGACGCCGAGTAGTCGAACAACCTTGGGTTGTTGTGGCCGCAGATATAATGGGTCCATTCCCACCTAGTAAATCTGGATTCGTCTGTATATTAGTAATGCAAGATCTTTTTACTAAATGGATAAAGCGTTGCGCGCTCAAAAAAGCTACCGGTCAGAAAATAGGCGAAGCTTTCGAAGAACTTATTCTTTCGCGATGGGGAGCACCCATTGGATTCGCTTATAATACCGCATATCACACTTCGGTGGAAACAAGTCCGGCCTTTTTGAACTTCGGTCGCGTGCCAAAACCTACCAATTTTTTGCGTGGTCAAACAGCTGGCACTCCGAATTTAGATGTTCAAACTACCGAAGCGAATGCAAAATATGCAACACCTTTGTCAGTAGGTGCCTTTATTAGACAATCCCGACCCTATAACCTACGACAACGCAAACAACGATATGTGATAGGTGACCTCGTGTTAAAACGCCACCATGTCTTATCATCTGCCTCACAACATATCGCTGCGAAACTCGCACCTAAATTCGCTGGCCCTTATCGTATTTCCCGAATTCTTTCTCCTGTAGTCTATGAATTATCGGAATTAGAGGGTACTCGAGTAGTGGGAAAAATGCATGCAAAAGACTCGAAACTGTACCATATTGTAATCCTGTGCCTTAACCACCTGCAGGAGATCCACTTACTCGACTATACCGACCTCTATCACTCGGAGCTATCGAAATGGACATCTCAGACGACGAGGTAGAGAACCCCCGCGGCTGGGACCGCCTACGAAAATATTCTGCCTTGTTGGATCTCATGTGCGCTGCCCACCCGCAGTTACCACTAGACCTCATGGCAGCCTGTGCCGAGGTTAACGAAGACTGGGCTAATCCCCAGAGCGTCTACGACCCCCCCGATATGGTCGATGCAAGGACACAATGTTATAGGACAACCCCAGGAATCACTGTCGGTACCCAAACGGAACCAGTCCCCATGATTCAAGATGGTGGCAACCAGACAGAACTACTGCTACCCCAATCCAACCTACCTCCAACCCCAGCTACTCTGACAAAATCAGGCCCTATCGAATCTTGTGACACCTCTCGCAGCTCTTTCTCATCTTCCCCACTAGACGCACCCACAACCTCAAAGGTTCAACCTACCGCGGGTACTAATCCCTATCGTCCAGGCTCTTTTACCAAGTGCATCGCTGAGCCCATCACCTCCTATCAACCCCCACCCAAGACGTACACTACAACCCGTCCAAGACCCTATCCTGAACCAAGACCAAGAGTCCCACCATATCTACCACGTTTTCCCGCCGCTTGTTGGAATTGTGGCATTATCGGACACCAGTCGTCCCAATGCCCTCATCCAACCCAGAAGCACTGCTTCCAATGTGGCAAGCCTGGGGTAACTAAAGCCGGTTGCCCCACGTGCTGTCACGATTGGGCCAAGGATATCAACCGTCGCCTAGCAGAGGGGAAATCCACCAAATCATGGCGCCAAGTACCCCCGAGCACACACGACTCAAACCACAAAAAAACCCGTAATAACTAACCTATCGTATTCTAGTTACCTCCTTATCATTAGTATCGAGCCTTCTATATGAATAACCAACTTGACTAGTCGAACCCCTTACTTAACGTATTATCATTATTACTTGTTTCCAACTTAAAAAAAAAAAATGTATTATAAGTTAATCATTATTGTGATACTCTTTATTATTTGTTCGAGCTTTGAAGGTTTATTATAAACTAATCATTATTGTGATATTCTTTATTAATCGTTTGGGCCCTGAAGGTCTGTTATAGAGCACTATTGTAATACTCAATATTATTTGTTTCCAACTGGAAAACCTGTCGCCAGGTAACCACTATTGTAACTCTGTAGCCTATGTTAGCTCAAAACAAGGGAGAGCTTCCCTGAATAAATTAGGGAATAAAATACAATGTCTACTTCACCTCATTTAACCACACTACTCACCCAACAGCCCTAAAAACAACCAAGACAGACTCATTGTAAATTGGAGTGTCAACCTTCCGTCACTGCAGATCGTTTCGTATCGAATAACAGGGTCTAGTACCGATCTAGTCAACCAGCAGTGTCGCAATCCTTTAACATTTGTTCTATCCCAGGGATGGCGAACCTTTATTGGTGAACGTGCCATTTTTTATGAAAAAAAATAATAATTCGGTCATGACGTGCTGTCAAAGAATCTTGACTTAGTGATTTGATGGACAAAAAATAAAACTAGATACTATTAACTTAAAATTCTTTATTTGCAACCCGAAATTTGTACAGCAATCGTAATTTTTATGTTTATTTAAATAAAAGAAAGAGTTAGTGTGATTTCTGCTGTTGCAAATTAGATGCTAAATATCTTATATTAGGCTCATACTTTGTTACTTTTAGCAGAATGCAAGCTAACCTGGAGTCATCTGACAAACGGTTTCGATGCGAGTGTTCAATGTTATTCGTTTCTGAAAATAATGACTCACAAGCATAGGTCGATGAAAATATTGTTAAGATAGCAAAAGCCAGCTTCTTCAGACAACTAAATATGTCTGGAATTGAATTCCACGTTTCCATAATTTTGGTATGGGCATTTTTACTCATTTTGCCCTAGAGTCTTTCTATTTCATTTAATTCCAACTCTTTCCTCAATTCGATAAATTTTTGAATCCATATTGAACTAAACTGGAAGTCAATAAGCTGCATTTCAATTTCTTCAATCTCCAACCAATCAAATTTAGACAAGTTTAATTTATCCACTGAAGTCGCATCCGGATACACAATAAATTTGAATGTTTCTGATAATTCTTTGAACTGACAAAATCTTGCTGAAAATTCTTCGATTGATGAATGAATTACCGAATTAAACTCTTTAGTGACTTCTTTTTCGTCTGGTTTTTCGTGTAAATCTAAATCTTTGGTGAATTTTTTCAAGTTTGGGAAAAACTTGAAGTTTTTGGTAGCAATATCGTTACTGTAAACTTGCAATTTAGCCTCAGAAGCACGAATGAGATCTATCATGACGATAATCGTTTTGTTTGGGCCTTGAAGCTTTACGTTCAATTCATTGAAATGCCGGCACAAGTTTGTGAAAAACATTAATTTTGAAAGCCACATAACATCCATCAATTGTGGGTATTGTTCAATTTTTCCCTCAATTTGTAAAAACAGCCTGATTTCTTCCAAACAATCAACAAATCTTTGATGTACGTTACCGCGGCTCAACCAGCGAACATTATTATATATCAGTAAGCCATTATACACCGAGTTGACTTCATCCAACAAAGCATCAAATTTTCGTTCATTTAAAGCCTGCGACGATATGACATTCACTATTTTTGTGACTACTGCCATTATATTTTCAAGGGAGGCAAAACCACCCTTAGCACACAAGGCTTGTTGATGAATGATACAGTGGAATTCGAGAATCGGATGTCCTATGTGTGTTTGAAATGTACTGATAAAACCATTTTTTTTACCCACCATACTTGGAGCAGCATCAGTCGTTATCGAAAGAATTTTACTTAAATCAATTTCTTTCTCAGCGAGTGAATTTTTAACAGCCGTACAAATATCTGTACCCTTAGTAGTTGTTGGCAACGATGTTAACGCAATCAATTCTTCTTTGACGTCGTTAGCTACGCAATATCGAGCAAAAACCGCTAAACGAGCAGATTTAGTTACATCAGTACTTTCGTCGAGACATAGCGAAATAAAAGGAGAGGACTCGATGTCATTTCTTTGTTGTTCGTTTACATTTTCTGCCAGTTTTAGGATTCTGTCTTTTATTGTGTTTCTAGATGAAGGAATATCTTTGATGCGCTGAATTATCTTATCTTTATGTTCAAAATCATCAAAAAGTGAAGGGGCGCATGCTAACCAAGCTTCTTTCAAAAACTCACCCTCATTAAACGGTTTACAATGCTGGGCAATGATATTTGCAGCCGAGAAACTTGCGGCACTTGTATGACAATCCTTGCTAACGTATTTAATCATAGACGTCGACTGTCTATTCCTCTCTTTCAATGCACATGCAATAAATTCCTTTTGCTCTGATTCGCTTTTTTGACAAAGAGATTTGTGATTTGTTTCATAATGCCGTTTTACAGACGATGTTCTATGTACCGCTGTTCGAGAACATAAAACACACACTGCTTTATCGCCTTGATTAATCATGCCATATTTATCAGTCCACCAAAATTGAAAGTCTCTTTGACACTTATCTTGCACTTTTTGTTTTTTTGGCAAACTAGCCATGTCGAATGATACGATTTGAAAACGTTGAAAACTGTACGTCATTGCAGTTGACGACGTACAAACTAAAACAAAACAAACAAGTTGAAACAATGACAAATGAAGTGCGCGCGCACCCCTCCCGCCCCGCGCGCTTACGCCTCGTCATTCCGTTAGTACTCAATTCCGTCCGTTCAGTCGGAAGCATGGGATATCAAGCTATCTCTATCGCGCAATCTGTTACCGTTCAGGCACCGATACAAAGTTCATTGCGTCGTACGCAATAAGCTCTGTTACCTAGATACATGACGTCAAATATAGACGAAAAAAAAATTTTTTTTTGATCAAGTACATAGATTCGTTAATTATTGGCGTGCCCGAATTATTTTGTCGCGTGCCACCACTGGCACGCGTGCCATTGGTTCGCCATCCCTGCTATAGGTAGAGTATAAAATCGGTCATAAAGGTAATATAAGCATACTCAATTAGGCTAGTGTGAGTTGACTATAGGTGAAGCATGAGACGGCATGTGACCACACAACGAAGCCAGGGCCCGCACGCCTACGCTCGAGGTCAATAAGTCCCTAAGCCAATCAGATGCTCGTCAGCCACTAAGTAGGCTCCTAATTGGTCAATCCATACGCGCAGTAATACATGCATCATTGCAGCCGCGGGAACCTCGTCACCTCTGAACTTGAACTAGCGTCTTTCATCTGTCAAATTGCGACGTGCGCGGACGTATAGAACCGTGTGCAATTGTAGAGCCAAGAGTTTTGTTCGATCTTTTCCATCAGTCAAGTGGTAATGCAAAGGACTCTGTACCCGAAAATAAATCTAATTTCAAATTAATTACTTCAGTGCAAGGACACATTGTTACTATATATTTTCATTATAATTATCAACGCGGCCTCACGCCATAGATCCTTTTACGGGTTTATGTAGTTTTAAGACGATTTAACGTATAACTAATTAAGGGGGTATTCTAGTTTAGAGGCTCGATTTTTAGGTGATTTTACGGACGTAATTTAAAAAAAAAACACTAAACATTTTTACTATAAATTTTTTTATCAGTTTTTTGTTAACATTTTAAAAGTATAAAAATGTATTTAAAATAAAAAAAAATTCAAAATTGAAATTGAAACAGGTCGGTGAAGTGGGGACTCAAAAAAAAAAAGGTGGCTCCTGGTTGACGTGATTCCAACCCTCCCGGTGATCTGAAACATAAAATTTTGATGAATTCTTAAAAAACAAGGATGTAGAATTATCTGGACGTAGGCGATTTGAAAAATAAAAATTCCACAAAATGGCGTCCATCTAAAAAAAGAGGTCATTTTTTTGCCTCCGTTTTTCAACTTTGGGAATTTTTTAAGAATGGTAAAAAATTTTTTTCAAAAATCCCGACGTCAGTTACATTTTGATGGTATTAAGAAGGTCTCTACCAAATTTCAAGTAAATCGGTGCATTAGAACTTGAGATATCATGTCAACCGTATCGAAAAAAGTAGTTTCGAGAAAAACACGTTTAAACTTTGGAGTCTCATTTCGGGCAGTCTGAGTCGTTTAATGGTATGTTATACTTACATTTTTTTCAATCAGCGATCCCTGCCTCATACAATGTTCCTTCTTCCACCTCAAAAGCGACATTGTTTGCAGCTATTTCAGCCATATGAGCAGTTCTAGTTTCTTTAGAAGCTTCAGAAGCTCGTAACTCGGAGCGATTAATTCGTTGTTGATCGCGTTTGCTGGCGAATGCATGACTAAAATAACTATAACTCCGAAAATCATTCGAATTTCCAAAAATCCTCTTAGAGGCTTATTCTTAGAGGTCAAAACTTTGAAATTATGAAAAAAAAATCGATTTTTTCAAATTTCTAGACTAGAATACCCCCTTAAAATCCTACTTTTGTTCTTTGATACATTTACGCCCTAAATTATAATGTACTTAAATTCAAATTACGTATCAGTGAAACTCTTTCTAAATTAAAAGACTATTCGGCCGCTCCATACTACACCAGGTCAACAAAGCTAAGTTACCGCGATCGTTCACCTTAAGCCGATATCAGATCCACCTAGTTGTAAATTCTTACGATTGTCTCGCCAACTATTATACGCATATATACTTCCGTTCTGGTCGTTGTATTTAATGAGTCCAAGATAGCTCAATCACAGAATACTGCTCCCACTGATTGTGAGACAATACTGTTCTACTGTATTTTGGGTCTATCCCTGATCTCGGTCGGTGTCGTTCTATTCTGTCAATCTGTCAGTAATAGAATTTGCTGAACTTCAATATCAACGTCTTCTTAGAAGCAACAAACCTTCACGATCCCCACGTCGGTGAACCATCTCATTATATTATTTTATTCTGTTAATCATTTGTTCAAGGGATACTTCATTGTCAGTCCCTTGAATCATTCAGTATTATTTTCATCTAATCGTTCAAGAATATATTATCGTTTTTACCAGTTAATTTCTCACTATCATTTGGTTCACCTCATCCTCATTTAATCATACAATAATTAGCCTCTAACATAGTTTAAGCATTTCAATTGAGACCTGTATACGACTATAAGACGGCAACGATCCCATTTACCGATTTACCGAGAGGTAGGTCTTTTATTTTATTATTTTATTCAGTCTGTGACGGGACTCACCCGATTAGTAAAGTTCGTTTATTATTAAACCGCTCGGATTAAACAACAATACCGCGCCCGTCACAATATACATAAGTGCCCATTTTTCCCGTAATTATGAGACATTTTATATTATTGACCACTTTTTACGGTAAAGGGTCATATAAATATCAAAATCTGTATTCAATCTGAGAGATATTCAAATATAGTTCGTCGCACATGTTGATTTCATGGAAACATAAATTTTGGCCTAATATAAATTTATATAGAGATATTTGTATAGATTATCTACACATAGGTATCGCGCATATAATGCCGCTACAAATGGGCTTTCTACCAAGGGGTTATTCATTCCATTATCATAATGCACGAATGATTTCAAATGAAATCGTTTGCTTGTGATTTCTTCACGGATTTCAGAATGATTGTAATAACTTCATTCATTGAATTATTTCATACGATCGCTGAGATTGTCACATTTGTCAGTAAATTATTCAGTGATAATGAAATCAGGATTATTATGAATTTGGTTGAAATATCGAAGAACAAAAAAGCAATCAGAACGAATGATTTATCTTTTCATAAATGTTCGCATTAATTTCCGAGCTATTGATCGTGAAACAAGGCGAAGAAATGATTATCTCGTAATTGCTTGTTATTAATATATAATCATGTATGTACTGTGACGTTGCATTTTGCAAGCGTCACAATACCGCGCGAGTGGCAGACGACGTGAGGACGGACAGCTGAAGAGAAGTATGCACAGGTCGTACACTAGCTTCTTTATTATTTGGCTTGTTAATTTAATTATTATTTTAATTGATATTACGACTATTAGTCTGATAATAGTTTGATTTATTATGTAACCCTTTGCTTTATATCGAGTCTCTATAATAGCGGAGCTCGGGAGGACAACGCCAGGACGTCGAGGGACTACATCCGACGTCTGAAACCGGGGTCCTTCCCGAACTACAGCTCCCAGCAGCACGTCTTTCTTTTCCAACTCCCGGTCGTGGATGCCGCAGGAGCGGTCGAATAAGGATGACTCCCGGAGTCAAACCCTCCCGTTCCCGCAGGCTGATCAGCCTGGTGCTGAACCACTTCCCGTCAACCATTTCTGGACGTCTAGGCAATGGTTGAATAGAGCAGAGTGAAACTCCAAGTAACCCACCAAAAGCTTCCCGTTGCCAATGACTTACCGACCTGGAGTCGAGCTAGACTTTGTCATCGGCTTTCCCGGTATCGTCCCGCTACCGGCGTTACTCCCGAAAAGTCCCGGTAGAAGAACTGCAATCATGTGAGGCAGGCCTGACTGTACGCCTTCCACATCGCTCATGGGGAATTCTGGATGCAGATCCGGGTATTGGGGCATCAGAACTTCCGCCAGATCCTCTGACTGGTCCGTTTTTCTTGTTAAAACGCAGCCAGGGTGCACTTCGTCCCGACGATAATCCCGAGGAGTCCCGCGACGAGAACCCAGGTTGGAGAAGAAGACGCAATGCACGAAATCCTGTACGAGCCCCGCTATACCACACTCGAAACATCCCGCCGTACCGCCATGTTGGATGAGCACTTGGACAAACTCCTACGACTAGAGCGTCCCGGACTACGCGTCCCGAAACTCACACCAGCAAGGCCGACTAACTGCTGAGTCTGACGACTAAGATTTTGACGAAAAATCTAAGTACGACGATTCGAATCGGATAGCAGCTAGGGGATCCCGCACCTATAAAATGTGGGGTAGCGCAGGACTCGGCCTACTTCTGCGCTGGTTCGTCCTCACGTCGAGACCATCTTATTCCCGAGGTCCCGTTACGGTTGTCGCGCTAAAGAGTGTGTTAAAGATTTTGTTCACGTTTATATTATTGTTATTTTGTTAAAGTTTAGAGGTCTAGTTTATTGTTATATTGTTTTCATTATTCCCGTTTTGTGCGAAGCCGACTTATCGTCGATAAGGTAAGACCTATTTTCTGTAAAACCACGAGGTCGCTCATGAATCCCGTTTAGTTATTTAGTAGGTTATATTTCGTGTGGCGTAGGCCACGATTATGGTTCGTTAAGTCCTTCGACTTCGTCCCGGTTATATTTTATTATATTTAGTCTTGTTAAAAACGGATTCTCGAGTCGACTTGTGCTTAGTGACTATTTGTGGCTTTTTCTCTATGCTTTAGCATGCGGTAGATTCTGTTAGATTTTCTTCTTTTTCTCTGTCTTCTTTCTTATGCAATTTATCGATCACAAACGACCTGTTAACGTACTATTTCCTGGAGCTAGCGAGCGTAGAAGCAAGCATTGTTATTTAGTTTTTAGTTCTTAGTCAGTAATTATTTGGTTGATATATTTTTCATATTCTCTCCTTTAAATCCCGTGTAATTTGATTAATCTTGTATCGAGACGACTACTGTGAATTTCTCTTATATTTTGTCATATTGTGTCATATATTTTGGATATTTGATTATTAGTTTGTTCCCGTAAATTCCCGAATTTGTCTGAATCACAGAACATAATTTTGTAAATATTGTATTACTCATTCCCGTAATTATTGCGGATTGTGCTTTAGTTTTTCCCGTACCGATTCAGTACTTCTGAATAAATCAGTCGAAAATATAATTGGTATTGACTATTAATTGGCACCCTGCCCCTCTACCGTTTGATTGCTATTATATTCTGAGCTATCTGGCAATTTCCGCCGTCAAACTCTATTATTTTATAGTCTTTCGAGTGACGTGAAAACGTCTGGCGCCCAACTATCAGTTTTCTTGTTAGTTTTCTATTAAATAAACGTTGACGCCGAAGTGCGCGTTCCCGGGTAACCCTTCCCGTAAAAGTGCACCGTTGCAATACATATACATGCATCGGTACCTGTTAGGCAAAATTTTTGGTATTTTAGTGATATCACGTGATTCAATGAGTGAGAGAATAGCCTTTCATGCTTTCTATCTTATCGGCTATAACTAGCACATAATAAATGGGGTTAGGTGGAGAAAATTTTTCTCGAACACACATATCTCGCAAGTGCTCAACTAAGAGCATCTTTCAATTGCTAATTTGGCCAGACCCTTCAATAATTCGCTTTTCGAATTATTCCTCTATTTATCAATGTCACAATTTCATTTTTGAACAAGAATATGGAAGAAGAAAATCAACGGTTGGCAGCGAAATGGGCGAGCGTGGGAGAGCTGGAGGAGGCTATGCGGAAGGAAATGCTAGTAGCGGCTGCGAAAGCAAAGCCGGCGAAGGAGAGAAAAGAGGTAAAGGAGTAAAATGCAGAGCTCCAGGCACCACACGTTTTTCATGTATTTATATTCCGCAAAACCGATGACTGACGAACTTTTCATCCGCGGAGTTAATTTCAATCACGAGATACTTCCTTCTCAACTGTTCCTCTGATATCCTTTTTTTCGAACGTCGCGCGTCGATACGTGGCCATCTTCATTCATAAATTCGTGATTCTTCAGACGCTAATTATTTTTTGCATGAAATTTTATCGCTCTGAACTGTATGAAAATTGCAGTCTGGGAATCTTCGCCTTTGACCTCGACAATATCAAATTTTTTATCACTTACTCATTCCTGCTCGTTTATGAGCCGCCGGCCTGACGTTTTACTATCTTCTGCAATTCGTACTTTCATTCGCTTTTTTGAATAGAGGGGCCGTAGCAGGACGCGGAGCGGGACAGTGGATCCGAGGAGTGAGGAGGGCAGGAGGGAAGAGGCTCAGGAGAAGAATGAAAAAAAATACTAAGAAACAGAAGCGAGACAAAAAGTGAGCATACATACGTATATAAAAATAAATTTCCAAGTACTTGATCTTTTATCATGTCAACTCAAAATTGTTGAGGAGTGGCACCGCATCGGGAGCCCTATTGTGTGGGGGATTAATTTTTGACTCCGCTATTGTTCAAAGAATATCACGCGTGATGTTAGAACATACGACAAAGATTAAAGAACTCATAACTTACATTAAAATCTTTACATGAGCATTTTAAGTACAACCGCTGCATATAATATCACGCTATTTAGGAAATATCTGCAGCAATTGGCAACATTAGCAATATGAATATTAATAATAATTTTTCGGAATTTTTTATCTATATATGTATTATGTGGGGCATTCCATGCCAAACCAGTCAACTTCTCGGCCGATCCCCTTTGGATGTTGCGCGCGATTTTTCAAAGTAATCAGCCGACTAAAATAAGTATGTCCAAGTTTTTTTTATATTTGTTTCCCCCAGTAGTAATCGAGATATCAGTTTGAAAAGCTTGAAAAATTTCTAAATCGAAAGATTTGCAAATGTCTGTAACTACTTTCACTCAACAGATTTAAAGAAATGACCCAAAAAAAAATTTCGAGCCATGCAGAATACTTCATGCAGCTCTATCTTGATGATCGTATTTATTTGTTCCCTTAAAACATGAAAATTAAATTTTCAAGAAGTATGTCACAATTGATTTTGATCGAAGAAATGTAGAAGATGCTCGCATCAATACGAACATAGCCATATCATTTTTGGATTTTAAATAGTTTCAATTTTTTGAAATTCGTATCCACTTCAGATAAAATTTGAAAATAAAAATCTCAAATACTTATTTTAGTAGGGTGACTACTGTAAAGTATTGGTAGTAAATTCGAAGGGGGTGAAGCCTAGAAGTTGATCGATTCCGTTTGGAATGCCCCAGCTACACTATTGAGTCACAAATCGTTGACTGACAGCAATTTCCTCGCGCCTATAAAATATACAAATGAAATTACACTCACAATCAGTGATAATTAAGCATACGAAAGCTATACTATGTGGCGTCAAAGTTTGTTATATAATCAACTAATAATGTGGCGTCTGTTTCAGGTATAAGTGGTCTAATCGCCGCAATTGGGGCGATAGGGGAGATCGCGGCGGTGGCCGAGGGGGAAGGGGCGGCCGGCAGCGCGGAAATATATATATGTATATATTTATAAATATATTTAATAAAAAAAACTTTATAAAGAACGAACCCCATTCTTTACTTTTTGTAAACAACCTTCTGACCTTTTCCGCATTCGAAACTTCGCATGCTATATTTATTAGAAGCGTTAGAAGCTACGATAATTATCAAGATACTGTAACAATTTCTTTTTATCAGAACCATGACCGTGGCAATATTGACGTGTCTCATTAATCACTCGTTACTATTTTTAATTATACAGAAGTCTATCCTAATTAATTCTGTTTTGTGATTAGTCGGGAATTAATTTGATCCATCCTCGATTCTAAAAGTGTTTAATTCGAAAATTACTGTTCCCTATAACGTTATTTTGTACCATCTGAAAACAATTCACGTCCTTAAAATATGCCTGCTAATTACTTACTATACATTAGTCTCATTGAATACAATTCACATTTTTTCCCCGAAACAAGCATATATCGGTGATTCTGTTCTAACTGTTACTTTTTTAATTAAACACTTTGATTTTATAATTAAACTTTTTTAGTTTTATAATGCATATTATTACTCTGTTTAATTGTAAAAATGAAAGTCCGAGAGGATAGGTATTATAGGTATTATAGGTATTGCCTACGTATTATTATGAATTTTTTCAAAGCATTTAGATATGACTTGAACGAGAGAATATTTTTTGTTGAATGAGTGCAAGATGTAAATTGATCTATATCATTTAACTTCTAAGTACCTGTTTTTTTCTGCGGCTCGTTTTCCTCTTGTAATTTTCCTCGTACGACTTTCAATATTACTCACGCCTACTTTCACAGTGTCCGTTTCATCGTCTTGCATTTTTACTTTTTTATCATAGGAAGTTACAACAATTTAAATTATCCCATATATTTTACGAAATTAAAATAAAAAGAACCCAACCTAACTCACTTAAGTAAAGAGGTGCCAACATAGAAATCTGCAGGTAGAAGTCTCCCTGTACTCTATAATTCGTTCAAAAAAGGTTTTATCCAAGCGTACACGTGGGATTATCTCACTTGCGATTGATTGGTTGGACATAACATTTTGATTGATACATATTGATGCATGGTCGGTTCATGTTTTGATTTGAAAAAACATTCTCTATGTAATTTATTTGCTCGAAAATAACGCTTCACATATACATATATTAGCAGACGAAAACATGTGGTTTGAAAAGTAGAAATCGATGAGACGAACAACGAATTTTTCAATTTTTTGTGACAAATCACGTTCCGAATGTTAGCCTGATTATAAAACACTAAGGATACACACTAGAGCGTAAATAAGATGATTAGAGCTAACGGAAGGAAGCAAAAGTGGCATGTAAAGGTACAAAATACGAAGCGAGAGGTGTAAAACACGGAAATAGCAGCAGGTACGGTAACGTACAACAAGGTAACGTAAGCAAAAGCCAGATAACTGAGGTAGAAGCAAAATAAGATGCAGTAAGCGATCGAGTAAAATAGAAGTACAGTGAAACAGCATAAAAGTATATCGAGCAGAGTGAAGTAGGTATATGATTAAGTAAGATAAAAAAAAGAAGATAAAATGGATTCGAATACGCTACAATAACGATACGATATAAAGATAAAATAAGAATAAAAATAAAAGTAATAAAACAACGTGAATAGATTGATGAAAATGGGATGTAAAAGTTTGTTTGCCGTCATCGTACGTGTGGGTATAAATAAACTACACGGTGGTTAGGGTTGATGTGTGTATTTACATTAGTGAGAATTATTTTAAAGGTCCTTTTTTTTCAATAACGTTGCATGATGTATAAAAGTGTAAATATATTATATTCATGGGTTGCCCCTCTTAAAATGAGGTTGGTGATCCTGCACCCATCTCTTCGTAATCGCTACTCATCTGGCCGTTGGAACGGCCCGGCCTCGAACCGGCTCCTCTTCGGGCGTGCTCTTCACCGCCGAAATTGCCTCCAACGCCTTCCGGTCCGCTTTCCGTTGCATGAAACGCAATCGCGAAACGGGTAACCCCTCGAATGAATCAAATGTTTCGGAATCCGATTTAGTTAGCGGCGACGGGGCGCTTTGGTAAAAACTGGTCACCGCCGTCTCGTTGGTTGGGCCATTCCGCCTCGTTAGTAGCCGGAGGAGCCGGGGCTGCAGCCGCGGGCGACGACTCACCCTCTTGCCTGTGTACAAGTGAAGAAGAATAAACGTTTGCCCGTGTGACGGGTACCGAGCACGACTCGATTCGAAAATGATTAAATATGATGCGAAGAATAGCGCGAGGTGGAAAAAAATTACGAATTAAAAGCTAATACCAATCTGGAGGAACACCAAGTGACAGGAATACCGAGTCGAAGAAAATACAAAAATAAAGCATGATTGAGAGGTTAAGGGAAACGAAATACAGCGTGAATGCGAAATGAAATGAGGAATATACAAAACTACAATGTCAGAGCGATACCGGACGAATGCTAAATCGGTGATGCTGTTCTGACTGTTACTTTTTTGCTTCAACATTTTTTGATTCTATAATTAAACTTTTTCAGTTTTTTAATGCATATTATCACTCTATTTTATTGTAAAAACGAAAGTCCGGAAGGATTTCGCTGCAACTTCAAAATATCGAGAAAGAGAATCAAATTTCAAATTTTCCGTGCCACGGTACTGACATAAAATAAATTTGGTAGACATTCTTCAGAAAAATTATTACGAATTGTATTATAATTTATTTATGAATTGATGTATTATAGCATCAATTGGATTTATGGATTAATTAGTTTGGATCATTTATTGCGACAAAGAAATAATACAGTCGAACCTCGCTAACTCGAAAACCTCCATATGTCTGAGATTCAGTCTGTTCCCTTGCAAAAACCTCTGTAATTCGAAGAAAAAACAGAGAATACCTAACTCGAGGTTTTGCGAACCTATCGAGGCCCATTATTTTGCCTCTGTAACTCGAGTTTAAATATACCTGACCTCTATAAGTCGAAGGCTACCTCTATAACTCGAGGTTCCAATACCCGGACCTCTACAACTCACAGCGCTTTATGCAATAGAACTATAAGTAAATAAGTATAAGTATGTGTCGAGAATTTTTACAAAACTACGTTACATTTTGTATAACTTGCAATCATGTACATATTTTCTATGACTTGTATGTATGGCCTAAAATAAAGAATATCTCCACTATATTTGGCGAATTTTTACGAGCCTCTATAAGTCGAATATTGTTCTGGTCACCCTCTATAACTCGAAAACTTCGATAAGACGAAACCTCTCTTACTCGAAAGAATTAGCTCTGCCCCTGAGATTCGAATTAGCGAGGTTCGACTGTAAATTCATAGGTAAATTCTAGAAATGGGCATGACACGGTACTGACATTTAAGTCATTTAAACCGTAAGTTTTCTCTGGATGATTGGCGTTCGTTTGTATCCATGCATGATACCTTGGCCTTTAAGCAATCGAATATCGCCGGGCAGGTTCCTGGCCACAGATTTATGTTCCCGAACCAACGTTTTAATGCTGACAACGAGGGAAGAATAAACCCAAAATGTTCCCGCAGTTTGGTGTACAGCCTGGGCGATGTGTAGTGCATCTCCATGGCCATTTCTTTCTCTTTCAGAAGGTATTCTGTATGCTTCTTATGGAATAATTGCATTATCACGAAAGTATACAGAAATCCAGTGACTCTGCGGGCCACTGCCTTGGCGAGGCTATCATCTGAAAATACGCCGGCTCGAATCTTAGATGTTTGTCGCGAAGCCGTCAATTTCGCGTTTATCAGAGACCGTTGGAGCTCCGCATGGCTCTGCTGCAGCCGAATGATCTCGTTGTCTTTGCGTTTGATTTGTCTCTTCAAAGCTTTTCTTTCGAGAGCGCAGGCATGGTGAATACCCGGAAGCGGAGCTACTTCGGTAATGATCGGCTTTTCATCATAAGCGAAAGGGACTGCACCACGCACCAAGCGACCCTTCGGACTGATATTAGTCCAGGAACTTTAGGCAAAAAATGGGCTCATCTTCGGAAAAAGTCCAACCAAGCTGAAAATTGGTATACACTTACCTTTCAGCTCTCCAAATGAGGTGTGAAAAGTCCCCGGAATTCGGTTGTACGCATAACTTGTGACAGCCCAAAAACGGTGAAAAAATTTCCTTTTTTTCGGTTTTTTGCAAATATCTTTGTTCCTGTTGGTCTTACGGCTATAAGGTATACTTATAAAAAATAAAGAGCGGGAAATTCTCTACAAAAAAGGTGGAATAGAGTTTATTGATAGAACTAGTAATTTCCACCGAAAAAAGGTGTGAAACATCAGATTGAGTTTTTTAGCTGCCGCGCCGCTGCGTCCTGCATTCTGTGTGGCGGCGCCATAGCAGCTGCGCTTCCCCTCTGACGTTAGTGCATAGATTGGGTCGGATTTTATACCTGCTGTGCCTGTTTTTGCTGGTGAGGTTTGCTAGACGCACAGTCCCAAATCGTTGCTACGCCACACTGGACGTATATTATGTCGCGTTTTCAAGGAAATTACTCATAATGGAACAATTGTGCGGTATTTGTGACGAAACTCTCGCAAGTGGCGAATCTGTAACAGTTGAGCGGGGAATAGATAAGTTAAAGGCCGCGAGTGTTGAGAGAAATGATGGAAAAATAGCACTGTTTAGTGATGTGCAATCTATCCAGGTGCACGTGGCCTGTCGTAAAGACTATACTCGCCAGTCCAGTATTAACGCTTTCAAAAGGAAACGTGCTACCGAGGATGCTGCTGGTTCATCGGGATGTAGTCCTCCAAAAAGCAAGATGCGATCATCCGCACCATCTTTCGACTTTAAGAAGCTTTGTATTTTTTGTGGAACCGAGGCTGATGAGGAAAAAGAAAAGAAAACCCGTAAGGAGCTCCGCAAAACGATTAAGCACGTTGCAACAATCGGCTTCAAAGAAACCGTAATGCAGATCGTCGAAAAAAGAAAAGATGATCAGACCCAGGCTGTTCGGAAGAGGATCATCTTCGAGACAGATTTGGTTGCAGCCGAAGCAAAATATCACAGCAATTGCTTTATCCATTTTCTTTCACCAGGCACCGGAAAAAAAACAGGTCGCCCTGTGGATGGCCGAATTATCGCAGCAATGGAAAATATTTTCGCCTACATAGAAAATAATGATGACTGTCAATTTACCTTCACTGAATTGAAAGGAGTCCTCGAAGATTTTCAACCAGACGATAAAACTATAAGAACGAAGCTCCAGGACCGTTATGGGGATAGAATTGTCATTACGTCGAAAAGTACGGGACCATCCATTATTTGTTTTCGAGATACACACTACGATATTCTCAATAAAACATGGTACGAAAACAAAAAAAACAACGCCGATGAAGAACGTTATCGAGTTTTGACAGCAGCCGCAGCAATTCTTCGACAGGATATACGTTCTGTAGCCTGTGAAACTGACTATTATCCTCCGAGCACGCGTATGTTTGACGATGTAAATATTTCTGTTCCAAAATCTCTTCGTTTTTTCATAGAGGAGATCATTATTAAAAATAAAAAAGGTAAATTAGAGCCACTACAAAAGAAGTGTACCACCATTAGCCATGCTATCATGTCTGCAGTTCGTCCACGATCATTTCTTTCACCTCTACAGATTGGACTTTCCGTTTATTTGCACAGGCAATTCGCGTCAAAACGACTAGTCGAAATTTTATCGTGCTTGGGTTTGTGTGCACCTTACAAAGAGACAGTTATTTACGAATCTTCAAGTGTATTCCATCCTGAGCCTTTACTTTCTCCTCCAGAAGAGGGCTGTTTCATTCAACATGTTTGTGACAACGCAGACCACAATGTGTCTACGCTTGACGGTGCGAATACATTTCATTCCATGGGCATCATTCGAATCGTTACTCCGCATGATACCATCCATGACAGTCAACAGATATTCAGATTACGAACGATGCCTACTGCAGCAGAGATGGCAACGGTTGCCAAAGTTCCGATACAGATTTATGAAAATAGTGGTGTACAAGGATTAAAGAAGATCACGGTAGAAGAACTTGATTGTGATGAGGTAACGACGAAGTCAGTGCTCCGAAATACAGATGTATTATGGATGTATGGAAAGTGGAAAGACCTACCAAAAATACCAGGTTGGAGTGGCTTCATGGAGTATTTAACGAAAAACGAGGCATATTTCAAGTCCCGTATAATTTTCTTGCCGTTTATCAACGCACCCGCAAGTGATTACAACACTATATATACATCTTTGCAGAGCATTCTTAACGATGGACAAAAACACGGCCATACGACGTGCGTGGTCACATTTGATCAACCCCTGTATTTGAAAGCACGAGAAATTGTTGCAGCATCGGATGGTGATACACAGCTTTCGAAGATAATCGTGAGGCTTGGAGGTTTTCATTTGCTGATGTCTTTTCTTGCATCAATCGGATACATAATGGCAGGAAGTGGTCTGAAGGAAGCAATCAGTACTGTTTACGCACCAAATTCCGTGGATAAAATGTTGCAGGGTCACGCATACGCCAGAGCAATCAGAGCTCATACATTGCTCCAAGTGGCATTGTCTCAAATTGTGTTCAATGAGATCACGTTCGATGACGATCAGAGTGCGTTAGTAAAGCTTTGCCTTCAGAGTTCAGACGAAGAATCGCCATCATTTGATGAGATTGAAAGTTCAAGTGTAGTCGGCGAGTTGAAAAAAGCATTTGATAACAAAATGTCTGAATTGGAAAATAAAGGCCCAACTGCGAAACTGTGGGTACAGTATTTTGAGATGGTCACAATTGCAAAAGAATTCATTAGAGCTGAAAGACTGGGCTGTTGGAAGGCGCATTTGACTGCCATTAAAAAAATGCTTCCATACTTTCATGCTGCGGGGCATTTTCTATACGCGAAATCGGCACATTTGTATATTCAAGATATGCAAAAACTAGAAATGTCTATGGAGAATGAAGCTTTCAAGAAGTTCACCAACAACTTCTTCTCCATAAAACGTTCGGACAAATATTTCTGCGGAACATGGAGTGACATGATAATTGAACAGCATCTCATGAAATCTTCAAAATCAAGAGAAGGATTCACACATGGGAGAAGTACCAAGGAAAGTGTCTTGAGTAAATGGATTCTTGGACTATTGGCTGCGTGCAATATTTCTGAAGGTCTGGAGAGCTTTTGTAAACTTTCTTTCGATACCGGTGAACAACATGTCGATGCAAGAGATTCGCGCGTAAACAGAGACCGTGAAGACGTACAGAAGATACTCCAATGGTTTCAATCTCATCATCCTTTCCCCGATATTCAACAAATTATGTCCATTGCAACGGGGATAAGTGGTGACGAGAAAATAAACTGCCACAATGCTCAGAAGATCGGCACTACTGTGATGGAGAAGAAGATCGGTCAAAATTTCAAAGACATCAAATCCTCCCGCGCTGACAGAGTACTTTCGCTTTTAACGGTCAACAGTAACGTCAAAGTTCGTGATAAGACGGTGCCTATTGATCCATTATTGCTGTTCCAGAGAATCAGTGCCATGAAAAGATCAGATGGAGAGCTCCGTATTTATATGCGATATGAGTTAGCTCCGTTCCCGCTGTCAATGTTTATTGAAGGGTACTTGCGTAAGGGAAAAAAGTCAGCTTTGTTTGACGTCTTCAAACTATCGGTAACTGAACTTGATTTTACAAAAGTTACATACGTCATCGACGGAGGATTTCTCTTACATCGGGTTGTGTGGCATCAGAATGAATCTTTCGATTCGATTTGTTCAAAGTATATTGGTTATGTACAAAGGTATTACGGTTCAAACGCTGTCATAGTTTTCGATGGATACAACAATAGCACCAACAGCGTGAAAGCTATGGAACAACGTCGTCGAGCCGCAAAATCGTCATCTGCTGATACCTACTTCGACGAGACGATGAATGTCACAGTGAACCAAGAAAAATTCCTTTCCAACAGTAACAACAAGCGCAGATTGATTTCGATGTTGTCTGTCAAGTTCGAAGCTAATGATTTTGTTGTTAGACATGCTCAAGATGATGCTGACGTTTTAATAATTGAAACAGCTTTGGAATGTTCACGCACAAATAGAACGGTTGTTGTTGGGGAAGACGTGGATCTCTTGGTAATTTTGGTTGCTCGCACTCCGATTGATGAAGAGATCTTCTTCCTCAAACCGGGCAAGGGAAAAGTCGAGCGAAAACTTTACTCTTCTCGAAGTTTTAATGATCACGAAGATATCAGGGATCATCTTCTACTTCTACACGCTTTCACTGGATGTGACACAACGTCTGCTCTTTTTCATAAAGGAAAAACTGCAGCTCTGAAACTTTTCGCAAAACGTCAAGACCTACGTGCTGCAGTCCAAATTTTCAACCAGAGTGATGCTTCTCGAGAATCAATTTCTTCGAATGGAATTCGAATATTTCTAGCTGTGTATGGCGCTCCAGTTAAACAAGATGACTTGAACGCATACCGTTATCTATGCTTTATGAGAGCTATAGGCAGAAACAAGTCGGTAAATTTGAGTTTATTACCCCCAACAGCTGACGCAGCTAAGGAGCACCTGTATCGTGTTTACTACCAGGTGCAGTATTGGTTAGGAAATCAGCTGAACCCGCAAGATTGGGGATGGATATTCAAAAACGGCATATTGGAGCCAATAAAAACATCGCAACCTCCTGCCCCGGAGCGTCTTTTGAACATGATTTTTTGTAACTGTTCGAAAGGCTGTGGCGCATTGTGCGGCTGTCGAAAGTTGGGCCTCCAATGTTCAGCAGTTTGCGGTAATTGTCGTGGGACGTCTTGTCTGAATGCTGCCCCAATCGAAGATTCGATAGAAAAAAGAAACGATATCGACGACCCAGAAACCGATTCTATTGATGATTCCGAGCAATCTTGGAATTTCCCACCAGTCCCGTGGGAAAATCAAGAACAATTCGAAGAAGGAGGGGAAGCAACTGAAAGAAAATAAGCTGTCAGAAATTAGTTACATAAACAACCATCATTTTTTTAGTTATGTATTCCTAAGTATTCACGAAGAAAAAAATTAGATTATACCTAACCTGACAAACTTGATTTTTTTACGATAGACTTTTACATCTTTATAATGTTAGAATAAGAAGATCAAAAACAGGAACGTTAATATTGCACACTTGAATATACTATTATTTATACCAGAATGTCTATAAAAATATTAAAAGGAGAAGATACCGCACAGAAACTTCGATTTCGATCATTACATACAATTAAATATCCATACAAAATTTATATTGGAGTTTCAATGCCAGATTACGTGAAAACTATTAGTGTTATCAATAAACTTTATTCTACCTTTTTTATAGATAATTTCCCGCTCTTTATTTTTTATAAGTATACCTTATGGCCGTAAGACCGACAGGAACGAAGATATTTGCGAAAAACCGAAAAAAGGTAATTTTTTTCCCCGTTTTTGGGCTGTCACAAGTTATGCGTACAAGCGAATTCCGGGGATTTTTCACACCTTATTTGGAGAGCTGAAAGGTAAGTGTATACCAATTTTCAGCTTGGTTGGACTTTTTCCGAAGTGAAATCCTAAAGTTCCTGGACTATATGGGCGCGAGAAAAATGTTGACTGCATATTCGTATGCGGCGTAATTCTTCATCGGTTCCTCCGGCAATATGGGCAAGACCGCTGTTGACAAGTCATTGTACCGCGAGCGCAGGGTCTGCAGTTGTAGGCAGACCAAAGAACCGTAGACCAAGATTATCTCTGCCACGATTGGCACATCTCGAATACGCGCATGTAAAACTATGCGCTAATTTATGCCCAGCCATAATCCGTGATTAATTTGAATAAATTACGAATCGAAAATTACTCACCTGTAATTAGCCAACGCCTGTAAAATATCCGTATCCGAATACACGTCGAATAACTACAAACTCTTAGAATTCACATAAAAATGTGTCGAGTCAGATGCGCGCGCCGGCAACGACTGACGCTGCTCATGCCTATTCGCAAGCTCGCAGACTTCCACATTGACAGCTGATTGGGCCTAGCGGCTGACTAGCGTTCACGGGCTCTAGGCCAATCATCGCGGACGAACGCTATCCCAGAGGGGTTACGTACAATTATGTGCAATAAATGCATATGTTTATGTATCACAGAAAAAGAAAATTTGATTCTGAATGAATTAAATAAATCCTCAAACTGTATTCTCTATTTTAATTATTTGTATGTACTATCAGCAGCGTACAAAGGCAGTGTGCCTTAATTAACTAAACTAATATGAGCAAGGGATGATACGGAAAATCGTACAAGGTCTAGACACTATCACGAATGCTTTCATAAAACTGTGACGATCTGTGAATAACTCTTCAGTGCATAGGATATAAATTCAACAAATATCGAAAAATGGATTGTACAACGCATATTGAATATTGCAGAGTTTTTTGAGCCGTGATTGGTGAGCCATACGGCGAGATACATGTTCTAAACAGCTACCCGAAACGTTCATCTTTACTATAGTATTGTCTCGCCGTTTTTACTGCCAATCATTGAACAGCCAATTTCCGGATACTTTTCTGTATGCTGCCGAGCAAGTTTGGTCGAATTTCAGTACAAAATAATTGTAACCTTTTGATTGAATAAGACTGACACTTATTGTGAAATGTAAATGATTTCATTTATAACTTGAATTATACAAAATTGAAATCGAACACTTCTTCATACCAGAAAATCTTTGGTACTGTGAGAAAAAACTTCCGTATAAGATTTTTGCGACAAGACGTTATTCCCTGGACCGGATGAATATGGTAAAACGAGAGAGGGGTAAATCACCGGTAAAAACGAATACACGCACGTCATGTCACCACATCTCTTCACAGCTCACCTATAACCCACCAACATCTCCTAATCCTTCGATATCTCACATTTACTCATATCTTCCACGCATCTCCTGTCTTACGTATGTATACTTGGCGTGTTTGATTCTGACCGATATGAAGTTGGCAACACAGTCTTCTGTCCTGTTCTATCCTTCGTGGCTACATAGGAAAAGAAAGAGACAGAAGACAGTGGGGCCAACTTCATATCGGTCAAAATCAAACACGCTGTACGTCAAATTATATACAATTACCACCACGTGGTAAAATAACTGAATATGGACTTGAGGAATCGCTGAGTTTGTTTCTTCTTCTAAGTTGATGAAAAAATTTTCAACTGTCTTCGTTACCGAAATAATGGGAAGAAACACGATTTTTATAGAACGAAAAATTTTCGTATTTTTTTACTTCATCTCGCTCTACATCCTAAAATATTGTAAGGTTTTACGAGAAATTTGAAACAATTATGTGGCAAACTATTCTTCAGCTGGTAGAGTAATTGAAGTTCATCTTCTTTGCAATAAAAAAAAGTTATTAATTTTTTTCTGAGTAACTACCCCAATGGCGTTTGAATATTTTCAATCGCTGGGTCTATCTACGTAAGTTCAAGCAATAACGAACTTTCAGCGGATGACATGATCATCAGGATATGTACGAGTTATCGGTGAAGTTTCACTTTAATTGAGCTAGCCGTTAACAAACTACGAATGTTCAATTGTCTTGAGCGACGCAGCGAATAGAGAACTCAGCAGCGGCTCTAAGCTGTGCAGGCACGGCCACCTGTCCTGGAGGTCATACGCTTTGAAAATCTAATCAATTTGAATTCTTTTCATAACAATAAAAAAAATCATTTTTCCCTTAGGTTTAAAACGATATATTAGCTATATAATGATTATAAAATATATATTACAGATATATAAAGAAATCTGACGCGAAAATTAATTGTTTTTATTATTATAAAACAAATTCATACAAGTGTACGTTGGAAAATTTATTGAATTTTCCAAGTGTAGACCTTCAGAAAAGGTGGCCGTGTCTACCCAGCTCAAAGCCGTTCAAGACAATTAGGCACTCGTAGTTTATTATCAGCTAGTTCGATTAAAGTAAAACTCGAGAGAAGACTTCTACATATCCCGATGACCATTTCATCCGCTGAGAGTTTGTGACTGCCTGAATTTACGTAGATAGACGAAGCGATTGAAAATGTTCAAACTCCATTTCTGTAGTTACTGAGAAAAAAGTAAATAAATGAAAGCGTTCGAGTTTTTTGATTTTTTGCGATCACGTATAAACTTGCATACAAGATTCCAAAAAGCATGAAAATGTATACGTCAAAGTGTAACAGAAGCACACAAAATTCATTTCGGATTTTTCACGTGTTTGTAGATGTCAATTCGATTTTCAAAAACTTTCACCGGAATCTGATAATACCTAAATACATTTGATTTGTAAAAACTCTCAAAGCCTAATCATCTCAAGTATTAATTCCCGAATTAATATGGAAAGTACCCAGAGTGTGCAATTTGGGTGTATACAGAACATTTTCAGAAAAAATCACAGCTGCTACGTGTAGGTTTTCGCATAGTCGATAAGGTGGAGAAATAACACTCGCACTCCACAGTGTGGCTGCAAGTGTTTAAGCTCCCTACCATTATCAATCTGAATTTACCCCATGAGTCAGTTCGCAGCAACGTGAAACTGTAAGTTTCAGTCGGTATTACAGATACCGTTTGCAACGCCAAGCCCACTTCAAGCCCACTTGGTCGGCTCACCAATTTACCCAGGGTGAGCTGTCTTTAGAGGCGTTAGGAACGCATTTGAGAACGAAAATTACTTCAGATTGTTACTCCGCGTCTTTGAATTGTCGGTTGATTGTTGAACGTTGATAAATTAGTATTCGTGAGTTTATAATTGATATAATAGTACCAATTGAGCAAGGCACATCCTCCAGAGTTCAAAAAGTACGTATATGAGAGGGTTTGGCCCATATTGTAGCAGGAAATTTGTAAAATAATTGACCGCAGATTGTTAGATGACATTTATCAATGCTTTCTTCGTTATTGAAACGAACTCTGTTGTATACTTTACCGGTGTTTACTGTTTATCAATTATCTTTCCGTATTTCAGATACATGACCAAAAAGCCGTCACGTAAGTCAACAGAATTTTATCATTATACAAATGTAAATGAAATGGAAAATCGTGATACTTTTTAAGATTTCAGTTCCTGGAGATAAATTCTGAGGTTATGAACGTAGCCCCCACTCGTTGACACGCTTATATCTCATTAAATTAAACTACAAAAACGAGGTCGTAATTACGCGGTAATGTTTATATTTGCAGTAAAACTCAATGGGGGAAAACACGTGATCGGAATTTTGCGAGGATGTGATCCGTTTATGAATATGGTGATGTTTGAAGTTAGAGATTTCTTTTTAATGTCATTGTAGAATTGAAAAGACACAGCTTTTCCTAATTCACCTCCTAAATTGACTACCCTAAACGGTATGAGGCTTGTTGATATTTCCCACATCTAAAATATATCTAATCTTTTATAAATAAGTTTACTTAATCAAAGTGATAAGATTTATCTATCTGTTATTTAAAAAAGCAATTTTTAACTGAAACTTACAGTGAAATTGACGAATATATTATTTCTCTTTCTTCATTATTGATATCTGTTGTTTTCGTTTTACAGGTAATTCGGGGAGCCAGCGTAATCATGCTCGAGGCATTGGATAGAATATAATTGGTACTGTATAAGAAAAAAGTCTGGTGGAACTACACTAATTAAATACATAAATAAATAAATGAATGAATAGAGAGAATTAATTTTTGTAACGCCAGTAACTCAACATTTATTCATTATTTAATAAATTTACAGTACACAATATACGTTGCAAATACCTATATGATTATAAATAATACAACAATTGATAATGAATCTATGATAATTCAAAGCAGCACTAAAGTTTTTTTGTGTTTTTTTTTCAATCTAATCTTAAAGTTTAGGCAAAGACAATTCTACCTATTACATGAACTTGAATATAGGTAGATGATAATAATAATAATAATAATAATAATAATATTATTATATACAGTGGTATATGTACATTGTACATTAGCTTTTTCATTAGTAAAATTGGTTTTTATAAAAATACGAAAATATCCTGCAAAGTTTTTTTTTTGTTTTTCATGAATACGGAAAACATTATTTACCAATTTGAGATTCTTACTTCTTATAACACAACAAAATATAAATTGTCGGAGAGAATTTCAATTTAGAGATGTAAATTCAATTTTCTATTATCGAAATTCTCTGGTATCAGTAAACGGGGAAAAATGGTTATTATTAATATTATTGAAAGACTGAATATTCAGTTTGAGAGTCAAAAGTATTTTAATAAAACTTATATCATTGTATTTATAATAATACTATTTGGAGATTAGCTCAGGAATTTACTGTAATGAAACGCTCGTCAAGCGACTGCGATAAAAGGAGTAATGTGGTCTTTGTCTGGATAGAAAAATGCATTGAATTATCAATTTTATGGCTACAACAGAAAAAGACAAAACTTAATCAGAATGTTGATTTTCCTTCCTGTTTTGTGTAATATCGAAACTTTTGTCGCTGGAAAATACTTAATAATCAAGTGTGAAATATTCGCGAATTAATATAATATCATGGAATTATGTTTTCAATCTGTGATATACTTTTTTTTGACTTCCTTTCAATTACATTGAATTTTTAAATCTATCATTCTCACACCGTGACAAATATGCGGAAAAGAAAAAGTGATCAAAAAAATAAAAATAGGATAACAGTAAATATAGAAACGATATCATAAGATTAAATAATAATTCAGTATTTTTACCTCCTTAAAAATAATAATACACATCATATATAACCGTAGAACAATACAAAATATAAAATATTATATAGGTATGAATCCAACATCTTCATTCGATACATCAGCTTGTCTATTGTGTTTTAGTTTCACTTTCAGAGGTTTTTCTTATCAGGTCAAAATTCTCCATTAATAACTTTTCAGTTTTTGATTATTTCTGTTTACTTAGAACCCCAGTAGTTGCTGTCAAATTCTCGAAACTTCTTTTCTGCAAACAAAAACAGATAAAATTTCTTCAAATCCATTTCAAACACAGTTAGTTATAATAAACGTTAACTGGACAAATTTACTCAAAATACTAACAAGATTGTTTGCAAGAACTTTTGCCGCAGGTAATATTGTGTTTCTTGTATTCAGTCTGGCTGTGAAACGGGTTTTTACATTCTTGACATTCCACAGATTCTTTGGATTTATTAGCGAGATGATTTTCCAATAGCGTCGTGCTTTTAGAATGGTCTTTATAAACAGTACATTGAACGTTAGGGTTTGATCTCCTCGAGCTTCTCCTTACCGCAGGTTTTGTCTCAGCTGGTTTAGAATTATTGGCTCCTTGTTTTAGTACAGCTGAATTATTTTGAATAGATTGTAAATTCTTATTTCCATCACCAGTTTCACTCGCAGTCTTTTTTTTCGGCTTTGAAACACGTACCCTTTTTCCATTATGTGTTCTCTTCCGTTTATTAGAATTCTGGCGATTCCTATCATCCCTCTCAATTCATTTACTTCTATTAGCCTCCTCCTCATCTATCAACTCCTCTTTAATTCTCATCAATATTTCATTTGACTTAGACTCGCAGTCCGAAATGTCAATTTCCATCTCTAAATTATCCGAAGATTCATTGCCATTAAAATTCTGATCTTGACTCTGTTGTATTTCGTGCAGTGCTTCCTCCTCAGTCAACATATGACTTGATATTAAATGCAACTTTAAATCTGCTTTAACAAAATGCAAATGGCAATAAGGACAGTCTATAAAATCGTGTCTTTTACGCTGATGTGTTTTAAGGTCGGTACTCGATCTGTAAGAAGAGTCGCACTTCCCGCATCTACAAGGTCTCTCACCAGTGTGAGATCTGATATGAATTTCTAGAACAAATTTGCAGATAGATATTTCACCGCATATTTTACACCTGCATTCCCCGTCGTTGTGATCATTAAGCATGTGTTTTTTCATATCGTATCTATTGCTGAATGGTTTTTCGCATGTCTCGCAAACAAACAACATTTCCCCTGTGTGTCCAGCTACGTGCATTTTAAAATACCAATCTGTGCTAAATCCTTTCAAACAATAAGGGCATTTAAAGACCTTCGAATTCTTCTCCTCAGATTTTCTCCGACTTTGAGATCTCTGGTATTCTTTAGGCGTTACTTTAATGGGAGTTTCCTCATTGTCTGTTTCAACTTCCGGCGTGGGTGTTGGTGTTGGAGTTTGACTAGCCGGGGCCGGTTGTATAGTTTGTAATTTTGGACCAGTTGCGGGTTTAGGAAGGTTGTCTAGCACCAAACAAACATTTCCGACTATATTGCCCTGAGAGACAAGCCAATCATCAAGAGAAACTGGCGGAACAAAATCGGACTGTGTGACTGAAGTTACTTTGATAAATTGCTGCCGGGAATTAGTCTGGATAGTAGGAACAGTCGCAACGGTTGAACCAGAGCAAAATATATTGGTAATTTTTGGCTGCTTGGCTGATTTTCCGTCGTTTATTTCAAGTCCTGGTCTTTTACCAACAACAAGACCCTGTGGAGGGAAAACAACAGGGATAGAAGATACCAATTTACCGAATGATTCTCTAGAGTTATTCTCATTAGACGCGTTCATTTGATTATTTGATGAGCCAGTAGTTATTGCGATAATAGGCTGCGGCTGAGGGATACTTTTAGGTATAACAATTAGCTCTTTATTACTCCTCAGCATTTCCATAGTCTTTTTATACTCCATGGCCGAATCCAGATATTCTTTTCTTTTAGTTTTTGCCGCTTCAATCATCTGCAGTTCTCCTTCCTTCATTTTTTCCCTTAATATTTGAGCCCCGTTTGTCCGATTATGTCTGTATACTTCCTTACGCGTACAATTTCTGTGGCTCATTCTCGATCTACGCGTTTTGAATACTACATTGCAAATATCACAAGTGCTAATCTGGTCGCATCGGTAGATTTTAATCAAAGCTCTTCTACACCGGTCATGTTTTATACTCGAAGCATCACACAGAGGATTTTTACAGTGTTTTGAAACCGGCGTGTTTATCTCGTCCTCTACGACACCGACGGCTAACATAGGGAGAACTCCGCTCTGGTCAACGTATTGCTGAACCGATGCATCACAAACTATGTTTTCGCATGGTTCACTGTGACCGCAGTTTTTCTGCTCAGATTTTCCATCCCTCTTTGCCGGAAGGAACCTAGACTCATCGGTGCTATCAGATTCTATTGGCATTATCGATATCTCTGGGTTAATGTTTTTGCTCTGCGTTTCTTTGGCCAGGTGTGTCTTTTGTTTCTTGTTATCAATTCCAAGAAAGCCATTATTGTTTGATAACGAATTGTGAGGCACACAGGCACTCGGTATTCTTTCTATTACGATTTTTGGCTGGCTTAGGAGTCGCTTTACCGGCTCAGACTGAAAAACCTAAAAAAATAAGATGGTGTAAATGTTTTGAAGAGTATATAGGCAGGATATAATGAATCAAATAAGTGAATAATTTGGGAATAAATTCTTTGGGATAAAATGAAGTCGTTTTAACGTTAGGGATTCTAGATGAATGAACTAAATTCGGCTAGTGTCGGCTGTGGCGGTGGCTTAGGATATAGTTTTTGATAATTTATTGACATTAATTTCGGGAACGAAACCTGCGACATATTTTCGGTCGATTGATTTATAGATCGTTGTACATTATATCTTGTTTTTTGGATTAGAAATGAAATAAAATGATAAAACATAGTTTTATTAAAACGATAAAATAACTTCGTTTCATGTGTGTATCTATTAAATAGAAATAAAAATACCACCTTTAATCGGTCGTTGCCATGCGCGAATTAATAATTTTTTTAAATTATACATTTTTCTTTTACTTCTTTATTTTTTAGATGATGAAAATACACTTTATTACTGACAGTGTACAGTTGTAATATAAAGTAGTAATCTTTACTGCATACCACTTTGTCTTCTTCTGCCTCCTCGGCCACTGCCACATCTACTTCCCCTAACTCCGCCTCTCCAGCCACTACCTCTTCCTCCGTCGCAGCCTCCTCGGGCTCTTGTTCAGCTGGCGCCACGTCATCAATCTAGAAATTCAGTACCAGAGTTCAAACATGTAAAATAATATTTAAGATAAATTAATTTATATTAATAATTTTTCAAAGCAAATCTTATATTGGCACGCGTGGTGGGAAAGTGATGGAATATGTCCGTTCGGGCGTTCCGCAGCCCAAAACAAGCAACTTTTACATGCATTCGTTGTGAAAATTATTGCATGCGCTATAAATTAATGTCATTAGATAACTCACGACGCGCGCCACTTGATTCCCGATGAGTCCGTCCCGGCCAAGGACATAGAAGGGAGTTAAATCGTCGGTGGCAATCTTCTGCAATATGGAGGCTCTATGATACCTGATAAAATTACGTATTTCGTCTAACTTCTGACTGGATATCCCTTTTTTGCGGTATATGGCAGTGGCGATGGCCGTAACAGATTTCCTCGAGAAGGTAGTCTGGCCTTGAAGTTCATCCAGGTGGTGATTCTTGATGAACTTGATGATGTTAACTTGGATTATTTCTACTAGTGGCATTGAAATCTGTTGAAAGAAGAATCACATTGAAGGACGAAGCACAAGAAGCGCCAAAACAACGCATGCAATCATGAGCAATTTGGTGTTTGAAAAAAAAAAATTTCATTTTCTTGCTCTCTCCCCTTAAGGACTCTACTGAAACTCTGATTTTTTAGTAATTTTTAAATTGAAAAAATTGTTTCTGTCAGTGTTTCAGTAGAGTCTCCCCTCAAATCCCACATGGCCGGTTGGAATCTCGGATTTGCTTACGGAGTATACATATATACTTTTCCATATTTTTTAATTCTTTTTCTTCTTCTTCTTTTTGTCGTAGTTTTTACTTTTTCATCTTTTCTTCTGTTTCGTCTTCTTCGGCTTCGGACACCGTGACTTTCTCAGACCAATTCAAAACTTCTGTATTGTGGGGATGCGTTCAACCATACCCCGTTCGAGCTAGCTTTATTTCTGTGTGAACTCGGTTAGTTAGCCAAGGCCCCGATGACCGCGGCGATCAGCCTACAACAAATCGGGGCCTTTGCGGGGGAAACCTGCCATGTTAAATTTTGGTCCCCTGTTTTTCGCGCTGCCTAAGCTGTACCCCACTGTTTTTTAACTAGATTCCAATATGGCGACCTGCCGGCTGCCACCTTATTCAACCGCCTTATTTGAAAACTATTTATAGGATCCTTCGCAGTCCGGATCGAGTAATAATCGGCCAAGTCAAAACAAGTTAAAGAGTCGATCGTTCACCAAATAAACGAAATTATTATCATTTTCTTGTGTACAGTGTCATTTTTAAATCTTTTGGGTAAGATAATCTTGATATGAAAATATTGTAAATAATGAAATATTATAGAAAAGTTAAAATTTAGAATTAAATTAATTTATTAAAATTTAGATATCTTGAAAAACTAATGACATTTCATCTTCACGTAAATATTAATTATAATAATCAATAATGATCCCAGTCTTCACTGGGACTTTGCACAGCAATTTCATTAAAGTTGTTCGGCTAGGAAGGGGGAAGAAGCTTGACAGAAACCGATAGCAGCTGGGGGATCGTATATATAACGATAAACAGAAGAGTCTCTGCCCCACAGTGAAACGTCTAGCCTGAAAACAAATAGATTTACTTTGAATAGACATTACAAGTGACCTTACTCTTTCAGAAAATATTTATCTCAAAGATTATTAAATAGAAATAAATTTGAATAAAACAGAAAACATAAAATAATAGACTGAATCATATGTATGCCAAGAGATATAGAAACTTACACTTGGTGCATGTTTAGAGTTGCGGAGCAGCATATCCCAAAACTGCTTCTGAACCTGGGTTAATGAAGCAGTAAATTTCTCTGCGAGCTGTGCTGTCGTCGTCGAACCCATGTCCCTGCGATGTTTCTTAAACTGCCTGCTTAATCTGTCATATTTTCTTTTGAAGAGCACTGCTTTTTGGTAAAGGGCTCTGCCTTAGGATCCAAAGAGGTTTGGCGTTTCATGGAGCCAAGAATAGAATTTTCCCGAGCAAAGGAATATCTTTCCACGATGTCTGGCTGTTCTTCATCTCGTACATTCGGTGGTAGTACAGGTTCTCCTTGGATTTCAGTCACGCCATCACCCCTAATCGATGTGCCTGCAAAGAAACCATTTTCATTGTTTGCTTCTATTAAAATTGCCTTACCTGGTGATATATCTTCAGTCTGTCCATTTGTTTGTTTCTCACTACATTCCATAGTTGGGGATGATTCTTCCGGTATATTAAGCGACGGTACTGCTGTGTCCGTCAGGTGACATCTGTGAAATATTGAGTCAAACAATTTAACTTACGCTATTTATAGATGAATTCGAATATTTATAAATGGAAGAATAATTCTGACCTGGACAACGTAAGCTTATATGCTTCTTGGGGAAAGTGCTGGTGACAGACATAAAATTTCTGACGTTGTTCAACACTCATCTCCTGCAATTCTAGATTTTTTATAGCACATGACCAAATATATGATTTTACGGGATCTTTTGGAAAGCGGTGTCTAATGCTCCGCTTTGTAGTTCTGCACCCTTGTACAATACAAGCCTGGCCTTTCGTCATTTTCTTTATTATGAATATTCTACTAATTATATATTAAACCTACCTTACACAACTATCCTATACAACTTAACAAGAACAATATTTGGCTTAACTCCTAAGTAATATGTAATCTAACACTAGATTTCCAATTTAAAACGTCTAATACGGTATTTAATATCTAAAGTGTAAAGCTAGAATAACGTAAATTAACCTATCAATGTAATACTAAATCTCCAATTCGAAATGCCTAATGCTATTCCTATGTAATATCTAAATTATAAAACTAAAATTACGTGAACTAACCTACAAGCTTACTGGTATGACTTCTGAATTACACACTTCTTAATTTAAATACACACTCTTGTTATCAATATTAAAATACAATTCACTTTAGACTAAAAATATTAAGTTTAGAAATATTTTAATCGAAACACAAGTAAAATTCGATAAAATTTCAAAGATTTTTGATGCTCAAAATTTTTTTTCGCAAGTCCACGTACAGAAAAGAAGTTTTGAGTTGGTATCCCTAGCGCGTTCGCCTTCCCGAGGTCACGGTATACGCTTTTATCCGCCAGATGTAGCTATATGTATACAGCGCCAAAAACAGGGACGGTTTCCAAAGGAGAGGATAACTTAGTTCGGTCTGCTAACATCTAGACTTCGTAGCCGCCAGTATCGTAGCTTGCCAGGCGCATAGTGGTATGAATTTAGAATCTCCGAAAATACTCATCAAATCGTATCTAGGTAGAGATACGAAACTAGTAAATTATCTGAATACAGATAGATATGTCAGAGACAGATACTTTATTGTGAGATGTTTTCTTTTCTAAATCTCTTTCAGGTGAATTCGGAAAGTTAGATGAAAGATTCGAAGTTTGATGCTGATGAGTTGGATCGATCACAACTAGGATCAATCTCCGGAACTTTTTTTGGATAGAAAGAACAATGAATCTGGCTTTGAATTTTAGTCACGATGCACTGAATTTAAGACATAGATGTCAGATGAGATTGGAGTTTGTTCCAAGATGAATTAGCTAGGATTAAACCAGTACATAGAAGTATCTCGTTGCAGTATCGCATACTGTACTGAAAAAGTATCACTCTCGATTGTTTAACGTAATAAATACCTGAGGATCAAATATGTTTGGATAGGTCATATATATGGACGTAGAAAAGAGCGAGGCCCGGCAATAAAAGATTACGGTACTGTTTTCCGTTCGAAGCTAGTATTTGATTGGCTTCGAAGAGGCCTCATTGCGAAATCGCATCGCATGAGGAGAAGGGCAGAGGGGTTGTCAATCGAATAAAAGGAGAAGCAATTTCGCGCGTCGAACGGATTCCGAATTTTCGTGTTTAATCGGAGAGTCGCGTTTTGATTACCGGCGTAATTAGGCAGGGAGAGCCGTAGCTACTGTAGTAGCAAAATCTTCAAGATGTCCGTAATGGGAAAGGTGAGACTCGTCCGTATAATCAGTGAATATTTTTTAATCATTCCAATCAACCCCTTTATTCATCCGTCATCATCTACTTGTCAATTATCGCGAGCGTCAACCTAGTTTCATTTTCATTTCTCCATTGATTAATACGGATTGTCGAATCAATAGTGGCGTTCACCACTTGTTTACCTCAAAGATATCAGAAGATTCAAACTACTCATTCCGGTTTCTCAGCCTTGAGAATAAATACAACATTCATATTACAACTATCTATAATCATATCAGTAAACAAATTACAATAATTTATACCAAGGTTTTAGATTTATCCATTTATTCTAGCCGATTCTTTACTCTTATTGGCGGAGTTCGTGTTCCTGGAGGGTGAGAATTGGTGAGTAATTTTTTGGGTATCCAGTACCTATTTTGGATCTTGAATCCATCGCAATTTACTGCGGAGGAAGACTATGGTTCTGACATGGCCATAGCCCGTAAAGAACGTTGTATCCATCGCAGACTCTTGCTCTTCGTTGAACTTTTTTACAAATAGATTATCAAGACGAATGACAAATCCGTGTTGGAGTTATAATTATTTATACGAATTTGGAATCTACATTGATTTAGGCAATTTGTGCCTGATTTTTTCGCCAACATAATCGTGTCCATATCGCTTTGCAATTTCTGTTCCTCAATGCACCTGAATATGTAAGATAAAACGGGTTGGAATAGCAATTGCATGTAACAGTAACACAATTACGATCTCACGGATAAACAAAATTTATCGGGGATTCAATAGCAGAATGAAATCTTCCTCCGGTGGTAATTCGATGTGCATCATTTTTTGACCCGTTATCCACCCCAGTAAGAGAGTATCTAATTACGTATGCGATTTCTCACCTTGGCAGCTCTTAATTTGAAGGAGATACCATATGAGATAAAACCGGTAAGTCTGGTTAAGGGAGGCGGAGAACAGCACTGCAACGAATTTCGCGAGGTCAATCCGATGGAACAAGTGCCTGCACTTCATATTGACAATCACACGTTGATTGAATCCGTAAGTATCAGTTAAACGCTTGAGGAAGAGGAAATAAGTATCAGGAAAACAGGATTCGACTCTTTATAATTATCACAAAGCAGTTGCTCGTTACCACCAGCGAAGGAATTAAATATTTTTCAAACTTAACGATGAAAATTAACTCCTACAACTCTGCAGGTTGTATTTACTAGTCTAGAATATTTATAGTGAGAGAAGAATGATTCGGCGTTTCGGGCTTTTGTATTAGTTGTTTACCGATTCGAGAATTGGATCTTTATAACATTCAGTAGCTCGTAGATGTGGCTATAATTCCTTTGCATCAATGACGGAACTTTGAAAGGCAAAGGTCGAGCATTATCTAACTCTTAATGATATTCCCAACATGCTCTCCCGCTCTCGTTCTCCTTGAGCATTCAGAGCTTGTTCTAGAATATTCAGGGTTGTTGCGAACCTGGAATTATAATGTTGTATGGAAATATTTTCGAAATACTGGCTCAAATATTATGACGGAAAATTCTATTTCCAGTTAAACATTCTCCAATACCTCGAGGAAACGAGGCCACATCGACCATTAATGCCCGCAGATCCGGTCAAAAGAGCCAGAGTCAGAGAAATATGCGATGTCATTGCCAGCGGCATTCAGCCACTTCAAAATCTAGTGGTATTAATCTATGTAGGTGAGGAGCGCAAGAAGGAATGGGCACAACATTGGATCACTCGTGGTTTTACAGGTATGAATCGAAGCAGCTTGTACTCAAATACATAACACATTACCTTTTCTTCAGAAGTTATTATTAATTTTTGTTTTTTGAAAATATATTGACTGCAAGTGAGATACTTCAATTACAGTCATTTTAATGATACTGTTACAGCCGTGGAAAAACTTCTTTCATCCAGCGCGGGGAAATATTGTGTAGGTGATGATATCACACTGGCAGATTGCTGCCTGGTTCCACAAATATTCAGTGCCAGGAGGTTTCACGTCGACTTGAGGCCATTCCCCACTATTCTTAGGGTAGATCGTCACTTGGAAAATCATCCAGCTTTCACTGCTGCTCACCCTAATAACCAGCCCGATTGTCCACCTGAAGCGACCAAGTAGCAAGCGAGGCAGACCACTCTCTTCCTCTTCTAAAATATCTGAAGATAGAAGGGTGGTGGTCAAATAAATGGTAACTTGACTGTGGTAAAATGTAAAACCAGATATTCTTTTCCCTCATTTCATTTCAAATGTAAATATGTCTGATTAATCAAAAGATAAGGTTTTTGTTACGCAGTTTTCTTCAAGGAATTAATCAAAGTTCAAGGAATTATTGCATGTATTACAGAATTGACATAATTGAAATTCCACAGTAATGGGATCCTTTTTTTCATTGTTGATTGATTTTCATGCTGAATGGCAGGTAAACAGTAGTTATATGAAAAACATGGGTAATGAGTTACCCAATTTTACTGCTGCGAGATGAAGTTTGTTCTTCTTTTTTCTTTGTTTTTAACCTGCGTATAACTGTTGAAATTTTTCAAAGGTTTGCATACATTTTACCACTCGAGAGATACGCTTGAGTACAACAATGGTGCATAGTAAGTAAAAGCAGTAATTCGGATACGATGGAATAAATAAATGAAATTAAAGTTTACGATCAAGATTTGAATTTTTGCACATACAGATTTTAAAAAAATTACTGCTACTGACCATGATACAATATTTGTACTTGAATAGGTAATACATGTTGGCCTATTATTTTAATTTCATTCCGTTGTTGTTCTTCGTTTCAATTTTTTTTTTCTTTGTTTTTTTCCTCACGTTAATTTACGAATCAAAATTGATGAAACTTTGTCAATATATAATAATTGCAGAATATTTTGTAAAATTTATCGACCTATTTAAAATAGGTCTTGTTGCTTGAAATCAAAAGTTTACTTTTTATACTTGTGATAATATTATTTTCTCATTTAAGTTTGCCTTTCATCAGTGAAAGGGTAATTGTGTATCGGTATAATAATATTACAGATAGATTCTGTATCTACATACGTTCAAAGTGATTAAGTCAAATCAATCCTTAAGTTTGATGAGGAAATAAATTTACACGATTTAAAAATGAATAGGTAATAATAACGTATAAACCTACTGTGCTCAATCCATACTCTGATATCCGTGGAATGAAAAGTACAAAAAATATTTCTTTCCAATTTAATTTTCCATCTTAGGTACGTTTCATTTCTGTCCAGCTATATCTCATTCTCACACGTACCGTTCACTTTAGGATTCTAAGTATTTTTAGAAATCAACTTAATACGAGTTTAAAATATGTCTAGCATTTAATGCATTCTTTAGCCTGAAAGGTAGACTGCTAGTGTGCTCAACTTTGAAACCAGTTTTTTTTAATTTATACAACAATTTATTACACGGATTAAAACTGCGCCTACTTTCTCAATTCGTACGCAATAAGTATTTCTTAGACGAGCCTGATTTATTATTTAATCAAACTTTCAGAGAGCTGTACAAAGATCCCTTCTCCGACTAGTTCTTATAAAATACTCATTAAAACTTCACAAATCTTTGAAATAAAAACTTTGCTTAGTCTTCTCAATGCTTAAAATTTGCAGTGCGGATAATTTGTATATTTTTCAATTCAGAGCACACTGCGGTCAAGAGCACAATTTATTTTTTTTAGGTAATCAATGTTTGAATACGTTGCTTCAATAATCAATTTCAACTATTGTTTATTTAATCTCTGCACAGATTCAAATTTACGAACAAGCAGGAACCTCGTCACCTTTTCATTTCGTAAAAATATAATAACATTGAGTGTTAAGTACTTAACAAAGGTGTCTTTAATAAAGTCGAAGCTGTCGAAAGATCCCGAGCAGTGCCATTTGGGCTGACCCAAATCTTAAGTTGTTTTTTTAGCACAACATGAAAAATTTGTTATCGAAAATGAAGTAAGATTCTTAATTCGAAACTTCTTCTGAAAATAGTGTTTATTATTTTCAAGATACTGACTTTACCTTGCAGTTCCTGGTCTGCTTTATTTGGTACAGAATTTCACATGCAAAGGATAAAATAGTCGCTTTTGAATAATATTTTGAAATGTTAATAAAATTCGACAAGATTTACCGTGGCACCCAGAATTACAAAGGCAGGTCATTAATAGTTACTATAAATAAGTCCGGGCTTGAATGTGGCCTGTGAGATAGTAGCTCGTAATCACAATGTCTAATGTAACATTGTTTTTATAATTGCTTTACGTAAATAAGATCTGGACATATTGTGAAACAAGGTATGAAAAATGGTTAGATGAGAAAATGTAAGCCTGTATAATAAATAGTAGTGATTCCTAAAAGCTGAAAATACAATATGACGATACACATAGATATTTTATAAGTGACAAAAATGATCATGTACGTTTAATGCTTATAGAGAATAATAAATTCTGTGTCATAATATGTGTAATGGAGTTTAAAAATTTACCCAACTTGTTACTCATCATTATTTGAAACTTACTTAGGTTGCGCCTGCCAAGCTTCATCGCTCAGTATTCTATAAGAATGTTGGAAATGCAGAGTTATAATTGAAAAAAATAAAAACAAGAAAAATTGCAAGATATGTGATTTTATTATCTCTTCAAGCAAGATCTAATGATAATCAAGGAGGATGTAAAACGAGTGAATCGATTATTCATTATGTCAGTTATTTTCGCTTAAGTGTAACATGAAGAAATAAAATAGACATTATTTGATTTTCTTCAACACAAAGTTTATACTTCATTTTATTTCCCAAATTTTCACTCGACACTCTTCTGTGAAGCATAGTATTTTCTGTAACATATTTGGATCGATTTCAATTGATTAAATTATCATTTATATCCTTGAGTGTATTTTCACAATTGAATTTATTACCAAAACACGACACAGGTCGATCTTATAATCATTTTATAAAAAAATATATTCTCTTATCTATATTGACTAGTTAAAATAAAGCTAAATGATATTTCAATGATTACATGATATTACATAGGTATGCGAATGGAATTATCTATTTAGATTGAAGATTATAATTGTTTGTTAATACAGTACTTCACGATTTATGAAATCTTACTAGGCTGCATCTTGAAAATTTTTCATCCTCGTTTGAACTGGTTTAATTTTATACATTTACAATAATATTTATGAACTTTTCTGCCTAACGTTAACATAGTATCATTGACAGCGAATTTATCCTGCAAATTGATCATTATTCAGATATACCATACTTAGGCATTAGGACGACAGGCTGATCTTGGTAAGTAATCTTGAGCAAGGTGCATATAGCAATAAATATAAAAGAGATCGCTGGACAAGATCGGCCCGTAACAATTTACCAGTTCTCGCAAAGTCCAATGCAGTAGATAATAATAAATAACGGTCAATATTCATTACATAAAGTATAACAATATAAAAAAATAATTGAATCTATGAAAATCAGAAACAAATAAGAGGTTTGCTCTCGATTACACAAAAATTTACATCAAACGTTAGTCTAATTAGTTAAATGTCATAAGAACTTGTAGGCAAAACTCTTAAACAGAATATGTTAATTGTACCGCACAACTTGCAATTAATTAACAATTTCTCACATTGGCTCGACTGTGTACAAATTTTATAATGGTAGGCAAGCCATGTATAAATGATATTTACATTAGCTGATTATCTGTCCATTAAATCCTGTAAGCTTACATATTTCATGGCTTTCTAGTAATGTACGATATGTTATATGAAGAAGGAGCCCCATCAAGATCTCTCGATTGTTGCAGTCTCGAAATGAGCTTTTGATCTTTTAGACATTTTATGAACGACCTGTTGTGATTATCATGGCCTTCCAAAAGTGTAAAAAATGATGTAAAAGTGATCGGTCTTAATTTGTTACCCGTATTTTTACAAAAGTTTTCACATTTGTCGTCATGCACATTGTCTCTGCTCTCTTCCCTTCCAACGATATGTAACAATAGTCTCTTCTTGTGAGAACCAGAATTCTATCTAAAACGAGAGAAGATGAGTAATGACCAGACGATGTCACCGATGGACATCTGGATGGATGGATGGTGGGTGGGTAGTGAAATGAATAACAACAGAATGCATTTAATGAGCGATTGTTTATTATGCTCTTATGATCACTTGTCGTACAGGTAACGATGCTTTTTCATGAATGAAAATAGTTAATATATTATGTTTATTTATAATTATTTAACATTGAATGGAATAAGTTGGTGATGAAAAAATAACAATTTTTTGATGCAAATAAATGTGGCTAGAGTGTAGAATAATATTTCAGTAGCATTATATGCCCCAATGATAATAATAATAATAATAATAATAATAATAATAATAATAATAATAATAATAGCAATAATAAGAATAAGAATAAGAATATTATCATCAATTGTGGTTCCCAGGCAAACACACCAAACAGGTGCAGAACGTTATCAAGGGTGGAAGTCTAAAGAATTATCATAATGTTGCAAGATGTGTGTTTGTCAAAGTCAATAAATAGAAATTTTATCTTTAAATTTGTACACAAGCTGTGGGTGACACATAGTATAGCATGTATATGTGGATTTTTTCAAAAAATCTTCAGTTGTGCCAGGATGTCTCACGAAATGATATTGCGGTGCTTGCCGACGGTCCTATACTCTAATAAGCGCTAACTACAAACGAATGACCCGAAAGATAAAAAAAAACATTACCCCTTCAGATGAAAGATGAAGAACACTCGTCGAACTATTGTCGAAACTTAATGCTATACAAAATAGACTATACCAATGTTTAACAATCCTTGGTTGAAAAGTTTCATTTCTAGCGTTAATTTTCTCAGAGATGTGGAACTGAAGCCATCTTTACACGATAACGAAAAGAAAAGTGGCAAGCAAAAAGAAAAATCAGCAAGTACCACGATCAATAGTTCTGAAAATTATTGTATTTTGTTTTTCGACGTATGGAATGCCTCTTGTCGATAACGACTTGTAATGTAAAACATTCTGACTAAACTAAAAATTGAACCGAAGCACGTTACAAAAAAGTTCTTTCATAAATTGAGTTATTGTATTTCATAATTGATGTTGCAGTGCGATGTTGTGAAAGAGAAGAAAAGAAATGAAAATTAAATCAACAGAACTGTTTATTAATCTTAGTTTATATTTTGACTCCTAGTTGTTCTTTTCTCAACTTGTTCGAGGTATGTATCTTATTAGACAAGGTAAGACGACAGATAGTGTTTGCCGTATTTAAATTAGTTACCTTGATAAAGCTGTGATATACGGTCCTAACTTATTGTAAGTATTATATTTCATTAAAAAACAAATATATCTTCTCTGTATACACAAGCAGCAAACTAAACTCTGTGTCTGTGTGTGTGTGTGAGTGTGTGTGTGTGAGTGCATACATAACTAATGTAGCAAAAATGATAGCCCGCATCAATATCTTCTACTCGAAAACTTTTGTGAATACATTTGGCATAAAAATATTCAATATTTATGTGTAGATGGTACGCAAGATGAATAGATTTGGGACACGCAAAATCGGGTTCTTAAATTACGTTATAGCCAAAAGGAATGTAAGGTACAATACTTGACCGTACGCTACCAGTGCAGCCAGTAACTTGCATTACAATAAAAATTCTGACTTCAATATTTGGATGTGAAGTTAAAAGGTGGTTCTGAACCAGAATTTACGCAAAACAAAGCTTCGTTAAAATTAGGTGGAAAATGTTCGGTCGAAAGTGTGCAATGTTAATATAAACAGATACACGTCGGTATAGCATTATAACGTTTGGTATCTCATTAAACCTCCCTAAACGTGTAAAGATGTGCGAATGTTAATATTAAATATGTGTCAATGTATGTTTCGAGTGAATAGTGTATGTGTGACTTAGCAATAGAACTACTTATACTCAACAAGGTACTTAATATTTTTCTTTGTCCCCGAGCTGCTATGTGCTATTTCTACCTCAATGACAACAATCTCAACCAATGGTTTTTTGTTTTAGTTTCTTTTTCTTGCTTTCTCTTATTTTACAGACGCTTCCGTTTGCCTGATACAATATACCACATTAACAATCTAAAACCTATCTCTCACTTCCAATGAAATAACATTACGTACAATTTTGTTAAACCCTTCCAAACATTCCAAACTTATGTACCAATAATGTGAATAATGATTCATAATAAATTCATTAATATAATAGTAGTATTCTAATGTTGTTTTTTTTTCTCTCAACTTTAGGATGCAATTGATGTATTCTTACGCTTTAATAATATATAATTTATAAATATACGCGCCTGGTTAACATACAACAATGTAACAACGACTTTTCTGTCTAATAAAGTGTTTGTATGAGGTCGCAATGTGTGCAATTTATACTTAAGTTAAGTTGATTTTCATTGAGGTTTTATCTTTCTCGTACTACATATAACAATTTCAACTGTTCTATTGTCAATCAATGGAATTCAATATAATAATATAGTCCTCTGTGATCTCTTCTATACATAATATTATACATATTATAATTTTTATAATTTTTTTACTTTTCCTTTACTTTTATTTATATTTTTGATCCTATGGGACTTTGCACGTGTATGTCGGAACGCCTCGTCTGGTTAAATCTTTGATTTTAAGCAGATGGGTCAAGAAAGATATTTAAAAATCATACATTTTCATTATAGACACTCCCAGCGGCCAATAGATCAAAGCTGTAGAGAATTACCAATACCGTTTAAACATTATAGCAGCTAATCAAGCGACGAGGAGGCTACGCACAAACTACCTAAGGATAAAACATATCAAGCAGCATAGATATGACTTACGTTCAGCCTAAAAGTTTCCATCTTTCCAGCGCGACTCGTTGCATTATTTACTATTTTGACATGGGAAACTCTACCTTTCTTGGGTCAGTATGTAACTAGATTGCATGGCGTAACACTAATGCTTGTCGAAGTGAGTTTTGCCAATTTGATAAAGATCGGTGTACAAGGTCGCTGTCTTCACCCACGCTCATACAATGAGCTCACAACCGACGAAAGTAACAAATGAAAATGAACTACATTTTCCTACGTCTATTATTTGTACGAATAAATTTTCACTCCACCATTTAGTTTCTGTTCTAAAAATTTTGTTATTTGTTGATTAATTGGGAAAACAAGATATCAATTCGTGATGAGCAAGAAACACTCCAACAGTGAAAACAATTGAAACCATAAGATAATGTCTGTTATGGCACTAGTGTGAACGGGTGGAGCGCATCGACATACATGCAGTAAATTTTTATCATTAGTTATGCATATGTTAAGAATTTTACGAATTGTTACGAACTTCTTTATACGGGGCAATAAAGCCTATGCGTCGAGTGATTGATGATCGAACATGAATCATGATGTAGCCTAGCACACACAGCCAAGTAATGTAACACATATGCCTACATGTAGTGGCAGAATGTGTTATTTTCAATAATCGTTATAACGTTCGGTACTTATGTTAAATTTGAGGCGAGTCGATGTAATTTCTACGGTTCCCTGATTGCTACACTACGTCGCCACGTGCGAGAGAATAATAGGTATTTACCCATTTAATAGATATTTCATTTTTTATTTATTTATTTATTTATTTATTTATTTATTTATTTATTTATTGACTAACTCGTCGAACCTGCGATGATCATTTAATACGAGATTAAAGAGACTATGATTCTATGCAACTACATCTATAACTTGTGTGTAATTAATTATATATCTTAGCTGTATATACTATATATATATATATATATATATATGTATGTATGTATGTATGTATGTATGTACGTACACTAGGGTGATCCAAAAAAAAAAGTTTTTTTTTTTTTTTCTCGCACACAGGCTCAAGAGTTTTCTTTAGGTATAAGAATGAGCCTGTCAAAAGCTGAGCTCCTAATTTTAATATTAAGATGCTCCTCATCGCACTTTTCTATTTCCCATTTAAATAACACGGGAAAATTTGTTTTTGCTCCTTCTGATTTTTATAACTAGCTAACGATGGGTCATACAGAAAATCTACAAACATATTTTTTCAGGGAATTGAATGCTCTACAAAAAATGTCTTCTACACTTTTTTGATAAACTTAACCATTCAAATGATGTTCGAGTTCAAAGAACCACCTTCCTGACAAAAAATGAGTTTCTAAAATAAGTTTATCAAAAAAGTGCAAGAGACCTTTTTTGTAGAGCATTTAATTCTCTACAAGAATATGTTTGTAGATTTTCTGTATGACGCATCGTTAGCTAGTTATAAAAATCAGAAGGAGCAAAAACAAATTTTCCCGTGTTATTTAAATGGGAAATAGAAAAGTGCGATGAGGAGCATCTTAATATTAAAATTAAGAGCTCAGATTTTGACAGGCTCATTCTTATACCTAAAGGGAAATTTTGAGCCTGTGTGCGAGAAAAAAAAAAAAAGAAGTTTTTTTTTGGATCACCCTACGTACACATATATATGTTTGCATATATATGTATATATATGTATATATATATATATTCAATGTGTTAGTGAATTATATTATCTCCAACTGTACAAAACAAAGATTTAAACAAGGTAATAGTAGCACAGCGCCACAATAGATGCATCATGCTGGCATACATATGTTTTTCGAGCGCCGAACAGTTTTTATGTATATAATTATTCATACCATCTGATATTAAATGTCAATTAGTTCTCAATGAGACAGCGTCATATTTACATCAAAAGAGATCTTGTGTCAGATTATGTAAAACTATCGGCAGTATCAATATGTTTGCCAGCAGTGAAGCGCTCAATAAGGGCCCTGCTGCTAGTCTAGGAAATATGGTGATGCGATGAGAATGCCATTAGGTAGCATGAATCTTTAAAGTCTAGAGTGATGATTCCTGTGATAGAATTTTATGAGACGTTATTGTGAACAATAATTTTTAAAAATTATTATGCTTCGGTTGATGTGGGGCGGCATATACTGCCATTAACAACTCTTTGCTCACCTTCCATAAGTTATAATAATCTGATGCACTATTTAGTTTCAGTAATCGGCCTAACTACAACCTAACAATATATAATTATTAATTTTTTTTTTCTCGTTTTTTTTTCAACTGTGTATTGGAAAAAAACCACAGGTAAAAATTTTAATCCTCAATATAGTAAACGATATAATTAATGGGCGAACATAAAAAGTTTTCTTCATTCCTTAACGGACGCAAATAGTTTTTTTTTTTTTTTTCCTTTTTCTTTCAACAATATTTATAATATCATTTCTCATAGTTTTCAATATATATTATATTTTATATATTATATATATATATGTGTGTGTCTGTGTATCTGTAGATATATATACACACATATTTTTCTCTCTCTCTCTCTCTTTCTCTCTATATTTATACGTATATATACATGTGCATGTATAAATACATATATATATATATGTTCAAATTTCATTTAATTTTTATATAATATGAATTCTCTTTTTGTAGTTATCTAAATCAACCTCTTCTATATATATATGTATATATATATATATATATATATATATAGATAGATATATATGTATTTATAATATTTATCTATCTCTCTCTCTCTCTCTCTCTCTCTTTCTCTCTCATTCGATTTCTTTCTCTCTTTCTTTGTTATATATTATAATTAATAATGTTATGCAATATTTATAAATATACAAGTCATTACCATAAAGTGCAGTGAGCCAGCGCCTCCAGCTTTGAATTATACTTTAGTACATATAGGTATATACTATAATCGAAATTTAAACGTTTTATACTCTGCGCTAATTCTAGATATATATATATTTTTTAGTTTCATTTGTATTCTAATTTTCTTTCCTCTCGTTAATTCATGTTAATTTACCAACTATCATTTGCCACCTAATTAAAGTCACCCTTCCTTAATGTCTACCCTTAAAAAACAATAATTTTCATTATATATTACCTATTTAACTATATACGATAGTTCTTCCTCTTTCCGTTTAAACTAAGGAAATATATCGCAACCATAGAGAAGTGAATTGACAATTATTATTCTTTATATATTTGTAACAAAAGAATCTATCAAGGAACTATTCGACAGTAAATAAACATTTGCTCTTTCTTGTCTTAACATTTAAAATATAACGAACAGAAGAAAAAAAAAAAAAAAAAAAACAGTCAATAGATTATTTTTTTTCAAACATGACAAATTTACGATCTACGACCAAAAAAGAAAAACAAAAAAAATAACGCAACATTGCATGCTGTTCCGAAGCAATTCTTTATAAAAGGGAAAAATATTGTAATACAGTCGGACCTCGGGCACTGACGGAAAAATCTAACCCTCTCCCGTCGACCAATGAGAGACGAGGAACAGGGCCGTACCGCTTGACATTCCCTATTCGACGCCACGGTGCAGTAGAAATTCTAACCTCTTTGAGTTCAGGATTCTACAGCCAGCCCTGGCTTGGGAGAGGAGAATTGCTAGTCTCCAGGGTCCGACTGTATCATGATCGTTGCGTGTTTACGAGAATAATCAATTTTCATGAATTTTTCATACTTTCAGATGAAATCTTCTACTCCTAGCAATGTTCATAACAAAGCACTTGCAATTTGTGATACAAATTAGTTATTTAAAAGTTATCCTTTTCATCAGCCATTCCGTGGTCTAGTCATCTATCCGATTTTACGAGATATACATATATATATTAGAGTAATTCATTTTAGATTGAAATTTTTCTTGGGGGCTCCCGGTTAAAAGACCTTTAGAATTCAGCCAAAGAAATCCGCGCGAAGAGCGAGCTCTCAACTTCAATTTTAAAAGGTCCATCACTCAATCATAAGTTTTCCCGTCTAATGAAACGTGATTCTCAAGGCAATTTTGTAGAGAATTCAATTCCCTACAAAATTACGTCCTTGCAGAATTGGGGAACAGAAATTATCTAAGTATATCGATTTAAACGGAACAAAAATATTTTTCCCCATGTATTTGAACGGGGAAAACTTATAATTGATTGATGGACCTCTTGAAATCAAAACTAGGAGCTCAATCTTCGCAAGAATTTTCTTTAGCTGAATTCAAAATTTTTTTCAACCGGAAGCCCCCCTAAGAAAAATATCGTTTTCAAATGAATACCTTAACATATATTATACATATGGATATATGTAGGTGTATAGTTTCTTAGAGATCACTCATTGAACGCTGCGTATTCACGTTTAGGACATAAGGTAATTAAGAGAGCAGTCAATCGTGAGTCATGAAACGAGTTAAATACCTCGAGAAAGACAAGGAATGATCAGACCTGAACATAGGCTGCTAGTCTTCAGCTATTTATCTCAAGCAACAATCTATCATCGCTCGCTTACTATTTGGTGCTAGAATCATCGGAGTTCATTGAAAATTTATGAAAAATTTTTATTATAAGACGAATAAAGATTTTATCTAACATGGATATCAATACGAGCAAAATCCCGTTAGCGGTGCTTCTGGCCGACGAATGTTTTATCATCTTATTAAACCGGACCAATTTTTTTGAGATATTAAGATTCTTTTTACTTCTAATGACGGAAATTTTGTAAAAATATTTAAAAAAGAACAAAAATAAGAAAAAGATTATGTCGATCGCATAGTGAGGTATTTTAAGGGGGTATACGCACCTAGATGCTGTACCCTGTGATAACAGTAGAGCCTGGGCATATTCTATTTATCTGCTTACCTTGCGGTATGTTTAGAGATTATTTCAAGTCTAGTCTGGTTAAATTATCTCGTTTATTCGTAGAGAAAAATGCATTTTAAATCTCGTCCGCTGAATGCTATCTTAGTCGTTTTTTGCAAGATCCAGTCGAACGGCTCAACTGAAAATTATATTGTTGGGTGTGAATCTTCTTCATACATGTGTCCATCGATGCGTCTAATAAAACTTGAGAAACTGTAATTCTTCCTATATTGTTCTGACAGAAAAATGATGTATGAATCTATGATTCGTAAACCTTTTCCGGATAGAGAGTCAGAGGTATGCAGAAAAAAAAAAATGCAAATTCTTAAATGTTTCTAGACGAATCCATGGCTGTATGTATGAAAAATATTAGCGCCCAACAATATAATTTTTAGTTGAACTGTTCGACTAGAAAAGTATTTCACATGCCACATTTGAAACGCATCTTTCTCTGGAAATTAATGAAATAATTTACACATGCCATGAGGTGACTGAATCAATAGAATATGTCTAGACTTTTCTGTTATCACGGGGTATCGATATTTAGAGACTCCAAGTTGCGTATACCTCCTTAATGTGCATTATTGAAAGGCAGCCTAAGTTTTGGTTTGTTCATCTAATAATCGTTCCGCGAATGAATCAATAACGGAAGGGACTCAGTAAGCCCCAATGTATTAATAACATGGGACAATAGTTGACCTTAGGCAACTCCAGCATGGCCTTTGCAAATATCCTAAAAACACTACCAAGTGTAACTCTATATGGCTGTGATGTAGTGTAAGTGTAATATATGTGACAAAGCCCCGTAACGTGGTGTATCACAGAATAATTGTAGTAGTTATTATATTATATTATATTATATTATATTATATTATATTATATAACATTTATGATGTAAGAATCTTAAAGGTAGAGATAAATGTCAACGAGCCGTGTGATTAGTGCATGGATAGACGATAAGAGGCGATAATGATGCGTGCGCTTGGTGCAGTGATGTGACGAGAGTGGCGACAAGGTGACAACGGATGGTAGGTGGCGTAATATCATATCAGAGAAGGGAACGGTGAGCTGCCCTGAATTGTTTAAACTATGAACAGAGTAGAACAGAGTTTGATAATGGGTATGCGCGGTGGTGGATATAATATAATCAATGGATCATTCCGGCGATCGCGTTATGGCGTGCTCGCTTTGCTTCCTCTTCGCTGATTCGTTGTTCTATCAGGTATTGAGCGGTGCCAATTGCATTTGGAAAACCAGTGATGGTAACTATACGATTCCTGGTTCCAGGCGCGAACATTCCCTTCTTTGATATCTGAATGTTGGCTCCGCTCAGGTGCTGTATCTCGATGAGAGCGCGACCGCCGGGCCCCAAAATGGCTCCAACTATAACCTCTGCAATTTCTATATCTACTTTCTTGGTCTCCTTGTTGTTTGCGTCTACCTGAGTAGGACTCTTACTTACGAGTGACAACTGGTTCGTCCCTAAGCCAAAAGAATTGTTGTTTAGGTGAATCGCGTTTGCAGCTGTGTTGTTTTGCCTGAACGGATCAAACGGCTCGTATCTATCGATCGCCGTGCGAGGTGTAGGAGAGGAAGATCCCAGCGCAGGGACTGTGCCAATCGGCCCGAACACTCCCCCGTTATTGTTAGAGCCATTGGTGGTCGTTGTACTGTCCATGGGAGTTCCCAAGTAACTAACACTGGACGGCATACCGATACCCATACCGAGGATATTGTATTTTGCCAGAGTAGCGATAGCTGTGAGAACTTCGGTAGCAGCCGGCTCTGAGAACCCTGTACTTCGCAGGGTCAATTTTATATGTTCCAGTATCTGGGCGGTCACCGGAGCCGTGCCCGCTGTCATCGCGGCGCCTAAGTTCAAATTTAGACTAAGGCCCGCACCATTCAGGAGGCTCACTGCAAGAAATATACCGTGTGATAACATGGGACCAACTAAATGCAAATCGTTAATGTCAGAGCTCACATTGAGATTCAATTTACAAAATCTATAAGGACTCATCGTCGCATACCTATATCAAACTGTAACAAATTCATCAGGTCGCATCAAGTGCTTTGTCACATCAGAATCTCTACAATTATTTATTATCAGTGTTCACTATGAGTCGTTGAAGGGTATATATACACAATCAATAAAATAAAGACTCAATCGGTGCAAGGCGAGGTCCATAAAATCTCAAATAATTTCCAGGTATGATTCAAGATACAAGTAATCAGCTGTGGAATACCTGAGTCAATAGATTATTCCTGCGCAACATACCAGTGATTTGAAACCTTAATTTGATACAGTTTGACTGAAATGTTGTTGGAATAAGATTGAATATCTATGCAAATCACACACCGAGTGTACCCAAACCGAATCGGGTCCTTTAAAACAACATTTGTCTGCAGCGTACTTCAAGACTTTATAGAGATGAATTAGGACTTTCATAGCTACTTCTCTTTATATTTGTGAACAATGGAAAATTGAAAAGTTACGGATATTCGACTTTTGTGTTCAAAGGTTGTGAAATCGCTACAAGGTCACCACCGCATTGTGTTTTAATTATACAGCGTTCTAAAAAGGGGCGTGATTGCCAAAATTCTAATTTTTTTTTTTTATTTGAAAATTCCAATACGAGTTTAAAACAATATCCGGATATAATATTTTGAAATATGGTATGAACATATGAAATTAGAACTGATGCAATTATAAGCGATCCCAATAAAATGTAATAAACTAATGCTATACATGGGAATTAACACGATTTAGTGAATTGTGTTCGTATGATTTTGGAAATGTATTCCAAACGGTGAAAGGTGTTTGTGCGTTTGAAGGATGACCTAATAGGCCAGCTATTCCTGTCAGAGTATGTTATGACAAATAGGTAGTGGTTTATACATCTGCAAGTGAAATCTTATTTAGAAAAGGAATATCTGTGGATTCAAATACTCGTTCATAACTAAACTTTGAATAATAAATAGCAAGAAAAATTACCATTGACATAAACTTGGTAAAGAATAAGAATAAAGAAGCTCTGTAAGAGTTCAAATTTGATTACAATAAAAAAGCGTCGAAGCTGACAATCATAATTTGTCCAACTACGAATCAATTAACTCATCTATTACACTGAAGGTATGCCTTTGTATGAAATGCAGAGTTACATTTTGTAGTTAAAACCGACGAAACCTTAACATCTCACAAATTTATTCGAATCACTTATACCAATAATGATATGACCGACTTGTGGTAATATAATAATTTCCAGAATCATAATCATGCGTGGAGGATAAGATTCATAATAAGAACTAGCAATGTTGTCGTCGAATGTCAAATATTTAATCAGCGAACCACATGTGGTACCAAAAAGTATTATTGACATTTCAGAGGCATTTATGTGAAATAAAGAGACCACATAAAAAAACTACTCATTTTATAAGCCGTTCTGAAAACTGATCACAATATCTATCGACAAATTTTTGTTACAAATCGAAGTTTTACGATCCAATCATCATTCGATTCAAAGAACATTCTGTATTTGAAAGTTTGACAATTTAATATCCCATGTGAGAACTTTCTTCGCACTGCTTTTAACTGAGCATATTTATAACTGGATGGGAAGACCCTTTTTTCATTAAATGTGAAACAAACGAATTTTGTGTCGGTTTTCGGTTTTTTTTAGCCATTTTCTACCCTATTGTTCCGAATATAAGTTGATCTCTAGTTCTTAGACTGCATCTCAAAACTTTTTCCTTTAGATATTAAATTAATAAATCTAATTTTATGTCAAATTGTTATCACGAAAGTATATTTGCATATGAATGTATGAATTGCATGTTTCAATTACATTTCAAAATTTGCATCACGGACTGAAAAAACTTTTTTATCTACAGTTCGATCGCAAAATTTGGCCAACGAAATTCACGCTGCGATATCTGCTAAATTTCAATTTATTTGACTCAGCATCGGTTAAGTATAAACGAATTGCAAAGGACAATACCTGAGATCAGTGATAGTTACAATAAAAGTGAATATTTCAAGTGCAGGTAGAGTGGAATTCAGAGCGGGGTTCAGAGAAGAATCAGTAGAAAAAAATAATTTCAAATAGTCATGACACAAACTTGAGGTCGGTGGTAACGCGGAAAGCGGAAGCCACCAACAGTTTCCTAAAAATGGCGCGTATAAGTTGAGGATGATTTTTGCTGGTGATATCAGCAATAAAAAACCTCAACTTATATTTGGGAAAATATTTATAATATTTGATATTCTTTAATTGAATGTCATTGCACTTGTGTAGTTGATAAGGTATGATAGAAGCAAAAAACAAAAAAAGAGACTTACCTGTATTCAGACCAGCTGCAGGAGTATATGTTGGTGTCCCTGCTGGCGCCTGCGCATAGGGACTGCCGGTTGGATTGTAGTTTGCAACGGGGCCACTAACATCGGCGTAACTAACATTGAGACACGTTCCACTCTGTGGATCGTCAGCCACTTTAGCCAGAATCATTATCAAAGCATTTCGATTATTTTCTTTCTCCCCGATGACAGTTATGCACCGTTCTTGAAGAGATAAGTCCTTAGCTTTTTGACTGATTTGAACATAGGAGCCCGATTCTTCTTTAATCTGCTTTATATAGTTTCCTGCCTTTCCTATTATCATACCGGCAGTGCTATTTGGCACAAGTATTTTTACCTAGAACAGAAACAACGGGCATTCTTACAAATTGTCTTCTAAGAAATGTTACATACAGTAGAAGTAAGTTCTCTGTTAACGGTTCCCAAATTTCACTATTCCCAAACTAGACTGTTAGATAGCTAAAAATGGTTTTCAGAAATTATATTACTGTTGTAAACGTTGAATTATCCCGATTAGTGTACAGTAGAACCTCTCGTATTGTCCGATCTGGATTTGTTCTGAAGCCACGCCTGTCTACCCCCACCAAACAGTGTGTTACAGCGCTAGCTATGAAATTTTTAACTAGGGATCAAAGCGGCCTAGACTTGACATCCCATTACGTATGTGGCCTCTCGCCTTTATTGAAAAATGTAAATTCTAAATTATAATCATAAAATTTATCCTCTAATATCGCCTATTCTGCCTCTCAACGACTAAACTCTTTCCCACTGACGACCGAATGAAAGTGGCTTGCCACTATCCCCGTCGGATGATGCGAGATCACCGCATTCTCGAAAGTGGAGAACACGGGAGGTTTCTACTGTATTAAATATTTCAAAATCTATTATGTAAGGTTTCAATAGCCATGAACGAATGTGGAATGAATGGCTTCTACTTTTTTTACAAATCAATGTGACTCAATGTTAGATAGTGCGCCATAATAGTACATGTTTCAGATCATTCACCATACATGCACTTGCTAACTAGGTCATTGCTAGCAAGCAAAAGTCACATACTGCAACTTCCATGCTGCTGGAATCAAGTCGTGTACTTTGCGTAACAATTGCAAAAACAATCGGGAGGATAAAACACGCGATTAGAAGCTAAATATTCAGAATTCTGTTTACTTTATAATTTTATTGATTTACTTGGCCTGTACGGTGAAATTGTGTTGATCTTACCTATGAACAAATCAATGTGCGTATGATACATGCTGTATGTATATGTTCTGAACTTTGCATTGAATGGCATACTAGTGCAGACAATAATGATACGTCACTCACGTATCACAGATAGATTCTGTGAGGCAATAATTATTATCTTGTACATAAGGAACTTTCACACATTTAACTTGTTTACATACAACAGTTCTGATGAGCTTTGCTAGCTCTAATAATAGCAGAATCAACTGGGACTCGCGTAATTGTTACAGCATCAATGAATACACGAAGAAGAGATTTTCATCAGATATTCGTTAGAGATGTATAATTTTGATCATAATTCAAAGGATTCATGATATTCAACTTAATTTTCGATTAACATTCGGGAAAGTTAATTTAATAACATCAAGACAGGTTTTAACATGTTAACGTTTACCTACATAAATCGAATAATTCAAGGAACTTTCAGAAAGTTAGTGATAGGATTTTAATGAAGGCAGTATGCTCAAGCTTTGATAATTAGTATGGTAGCTCTTGATATGATCAGTAAAGATAACAGCCCTGACGCCCACTGACCTCCTCCATGCGCTATCAATCCAAGTTTCCATGTACATGTATATAATATATTGCAACATATGGCTACATGAATTTTACCGAATAGAGTGAATGAGATTATTCTATGGAAATGACTTGAAACAGATTTGAAAGTAGCAGACTGTTACTGATCAATATGCGATTACTCTTCTACCAAAATAATCTATCTACCAATGATTTATGACTATTCAGAGTCAACCTATCACTTTGTTGTTATCAAGTATCATAATGTGAGAATATAATTATTTTGAGCGGTGATTAAGACCCAGTTTGATAAAATTCTTATCGTTCATTTAAGCTTGGGTAAAGTTGAGAGAAAGGGATCTAATTTTACAGTCCATATTTCTGTTAGGAATGAAATACCACAATGTAAAAATCCGATTTTTATTTTTTAGTGCGTAAATCTCTTTTGCTCAGTTCAATATTATTCTTTCTGTATTATGAGAGACAGAGCCAAATGCTAAGACACCTACAACAAGCGTTGTGCAGAAGACTCTATTCCTGATTTACAAAATTCTGTTTAAATTTCAGTAGCTCCCAAAATTCTTGGCCATGATTGTTCAACCAGTAATTTAACTTGTATAATTCATTAACTTAGAAGGCCGAATTGATGTTATAAGCACGAGTTAGGCGTTTTCCAGTGACAGAATTGATTTGTAAAAAATTATTCCGAGTGACCAGAATTTAATCACTTACTAATGTACTTTAAACCGATTTCTATCTTTAGAATTTAGCAGATAGTTCCAGCTATGAATACCCTGAGGATATAAATTAAAATTAAAATTAAAATTATGAATATGGAGATGTAAATGATGCTGATCATTACATTTAATACCTGCTTGTCTCTCTCTGCCGTCGTTTTACCAGAGTCAAAGTCGACAGTGGTTTTTGATGTGAGGTCTGGTTTCTCACGTATTTTTTCCATTATAAAATCCATCACAGCCATTATAGCATCAACACTGCCTGTTATCAGGCATACTCTTTCTGTTGTTCCTATAAAATAAAATAAATAATGGATACCAGATGGAAAATTGAATTTTTTTAGTCAAAAAACAATTGATTCAATTTCAGTAATGTTTTCTACTTCATTTCTTACTTTCATATCTACTGGTTCATGTAATACAATTTTTTCAATTGATTTGCGGAGTTAGTACGGTCGACAAAAAGCATATGTTGTTTTGCACAACTGTATAAGGTAAGGATGAACGGTGTGTACAGTTTTATACAAAAATTATGCATTAAGGGGCTTTGATACACGCTCTGATCACCTCGCAAACGCGATTCGTAGTTTCTCCCATACCACACAACCGATCGTAATGAAACTTTGGGGATTACTGCTTCATTTCCACACAAAGTCGTCAAGTATTTCGTTTCTTCAAAATGTTGAAAATTTTTCACAGATTCAAATATCATCAGAGAAATCGGAGCATTATTCACAGATGCACTCGAGTTATCGCACTTTGGAAACATTTAGCTACGCGGTGGTGGCAAACCACATATTTTGAGCATTATCTCACCTCATTTGCTAAGGAAATGACCGAGAAACTACGATTTTGCATCGTATAAAAAACGTACCGACATTTTACAGAGGTGACACTTTGTAGCAAGATAATCACACGGTGAAAGTGGTCAGTGTCGGAGTTCCCACACGACTACCAAAGCCCGTTGAAATAGAAAAAATCACTGAGAATCTTGAGAAATGGGAACCCTTTTGCTCTTTGAGAAGTCTGTCTATAGAAAATATCAATTTCAAGTGGTAGGTGAATTGAAAATGAGGCTTGCATTTCAAAACGTTGTACGTTCCTTAAGATGAGAAAATAAACTAACGCAATAAAGACTATGGAGGGTAAAATATATCAACAATTGATATTCCTAATTTGGCTAATAAGAATACAATGAGTTAGAAGAAACAAAAAGCTTCTGAGCTTACATAGTCGATACATTCAATCGTTAGTTGTCCGCAGCAACGAGAATTGGAGAACAGTTGGCCGCGCTTTACATTTGGTAGTCAAATTGCTCGATAGTCTGGGCGGTATTTTAAAGTTTACATTTACGTTGAGTTGTTTAGATTGTGCAAGAAGTATTTAGACATCATTATGGAGGGTGAATTCCTAACTAATATACACTCAGAGCAGAGTCGAGGTGACCACGCACGTTCATCGCAAGTCCATGAACGATAACATATCTTGATATATTTGATGATTTTAACTATTTTGATGCTCAAAGCAATCCGAACATTATACAATAGTGAGGATTGGAAACTAGGTCGCAGTGAAAAGACATAATTGGAAAACCTTGGTTCAGAGCATCGAGCATAGAGTGCTGCGCGTGAAGCAATGTGACGTGTGATAATATACCAGTTGTGAAAACATCAGTATAATAAAATATCAGATAACTATGGATAAATAATTAATCACTTGACGATTTTCATTTAAATAAATTAAATCTACAGTACTATGCAAATGTTCACATAGTATACGAGTAAACTTATAAATACATGTATTTGTGTCAAATTGTGTTTAACACTCGATCTGTGTAAAAGTGAAAGTGATAGGCATATAGTAGATAAGTGTACAGCACAGGTGAAATAGAAGGTGGAAGGGTCGTAAACAAGTTTAGGTGGTAGGTTAAACTTTGATTCATCTAGGATGATTTAGTACCTGGGTAAAAGTCGTGGGACTTGGACATCTTCACACGAGCGCCCGTGTCTTTCTGTAATTGGGCGATCGTTTCGCCACCCTTTCCAATAATTGCTCCAGCTGCCACCCCGGGAACCAGTACTTTGAGATGATACGTGCCATCTCCACCTGAAAAATAATCGATCTTCGTTAGACACTTCAGACGTTATACATATGCACGAGTTAAATGCTTTTGAACTTGGTGGCCGTTTTTAAATTCTACATGAACTCAGGCCCTCTGTCCCGAAGTTCACGCGAAAAGTGCTCGCGCAGCTCGATCCAATCTTTGTATTATGAATTTGGAGCTTTCCAGATTTTTCTAAGTGTGAGAACTTAATGTTCGAAAATATGGCCAACACCAAGTCGACTGGAGAACTGTGAAAAATTTTGCCATAGATCGGTTGTAAAAGACAGAGTCCAGTTTGCATGTTCTTGTAATTTTATGTTAAACTATACGTCTTTTATGAGGTGAAAAATTAAGAGCTAAACTCGAAAACGAGTTCGACACGGATCTTCATAATTATGCTGCTACTCAAATATTCGGCATAACGTACATGTGTTTTTAAAATCAGTTTTCAACTAATAGTTCCACTAAGATACAAATGTATGTGTGGTAATATGTACGAGTTCTAGAAATACTCCTTCGAAGGTATATATGCACTTTTAAACAACATTGACCTTAATTTGATAATCGTTATATATGGTCATCCACTTCTCCATAGTAATAGAAAAGTCTCTGGGTTTTCAGTTATATGTTTCCTAATCCCCTATTCCTAAAGCGTGTGGCGCTATTATGGGTTAATTATAGTTTCAGGAATATTGCAGAGCTATTTTGAAGCCGTGGCTATCTCATTGTCGGGTTTCAAAAAGTTCGAGCCTTAGACCTCACAAATCTACATTCTGAACTTGTTCTCCAATTTTAATAACATATTGTGCCTATATTGTCCAACCATAGCTTTATCATCAATTTATTCACTGTACTTCAGTATATCGCACAGAAACCAGTGAAATTTAATGACAGAGTGTTTGCTTCTCTAGACTAAATTCCATTGAGTTTTAGAAAATGATTCTCTTGTGTTGTTTGTTGCACTATTATGGCAAACATGTGAGCGAAGCAAAGAAACTTGTGAAATAGACTAAAGTAGTAGCAATCAAGTATATATTTCTCAGATAAATTAATTTGAAAATTAATATAAAATTAGTATAAAATTCCAAGTTTTACAGGATTTCCAAATACTTTAGAAACTCCGATATGCAAAATAAGAACAAAAACATATATATTGAAGACTAAACGATGCGGTGATTAATACTGTGCCTAAATTGTCAAGTCATTACCGAATGTGATTAGGACAGACTGCCACATCATCACATTTGATATTGATTGCAACAATCAAACATTTAGCAACATTGGTAATATTGACCAGCTCAGCTTACAGCTTCATTCACAGTCTTCAATATACCACAAGCTTTTACAACATTGTTTTATATTTCAGTGTTGGACATCCATTGAATTTTTTCTTGTTTAGTCTACAAAATCACAATGAGTTAAAGCGTACGTGTCAAATTCTAATCATTGCCGTTGATATTAAAAGTCTATTGTTTTTCATATCTAATAGCATGTAGAGGCAATTATCACCTGGACTAACGTTACCGTGTGACTCAGGAATGCAACACAAATAATAGAATCCTTTGAGTATTTACAGTGTAAAAGGCAACAAACAATTCGAGTATTTATCAATAGTGTTATTGTATCTGATACTGGACTCTGGATACAAAAGTACTTCACAATACATACAGAAGCTTAAGACAATGAGAGTCGAGTTTTATGATAAATGTTATCACTCTAATTAACGATCAAACAATTTGATAGCTGTCAAGCTCATCCGAAGTGGATCCAAATATGTAAATTAGGCTGCAGATAATTGCGAACGTCAACGTAACTGGTTCTTTTGATAATTAATGCGTCAAATTTTTTTGTGCCAAGATTATCAGGCGAGCTGAGGTCTTTGAAACTCTGAATAAGTCTAAAAAAGATACTACTCCTGCATATGCTTATGAAATCTGTTGCATCATATGTTGAATAACAAAAAAGATTTTGATTGTGATAAAAAAAAATAAAAAAAATAAAAACCTGGTTGAAACTGGTTTTGCTACTATTATTTTTATACCGCGAATTCATTCAGCTCGGTATCCGATTTCTTCTACCGATACGACAAAATTTCTGAAATGTCGACGAATGTTACGCAGGGAATTTCTGCCTGGAATGGAATCGGATAATCGAGATCATTAAATTAAAGGACACTGGGATAAATTCTCAACGATAACCGTGCAGCAGATTTCAGATACAAGACTCAATGTTACATGATATTTTGATGGCTCCGGGCATACGATTAATTCTCTAATGTTAGGCCATATAAAATGAACAATAATTTATATATCCGACAAAACACTAACGTCCACATACATGATGCGAAAACATTGATGGTTAAAACGATTCTTGACTCATTTTGCGGCATTAACGATCTACCGAGGAAACGTCATTAAGAGGTTTGTCAATAATAGATCGTCTTTTACACGCGCGTATGATTACGCATTCTTCCATACGTGAAATAACCTTTAAAAACCGGTTGAGATATGGTTATAGCCACGGTGTTACCGCAGCGCCTCGGCGAAATAATTGCGAAATGTTATATATCAAATAGCTTGTTGGCGTTTAGTGAGAATTGATCTTCGAATACGCGAAGAGAAAGCCTCTGGTTGGTGTGAAAATAATTTAGAGAAAGATTAAATGGCCCATAGTGTACAGAGACCCGATGACAAAGGCAAACAGCTGTTTGACAGATGGGAGGTTCGTGTCGATCGCTCGCACACTCTGACCTTGACCCACGACCTCGATGTGGGGTACCTGACAACTCACCAATATGCCACATTTTAGGTCGAACCACGCGCGAGGTGCACCCAGGTGTAACCCGGGACGAAATTTGAGTTATATGAAGCTAAAAACGGGCGAAATACCCGCGCGATAGTCTCTGTCAAAAGTTGCAAAGTCACGGAGTACGCGCGTCGCCCGCAGCCGAGCCACGGTCCTCCATTAACGTCAAGAGTCGCCCACGCAGCGAGCGAACGAACGAGCGAACGAACGTACGTACGGACGAACGAACGTACGAACGAACGAACGAACGAGCAGACTGTCAAATTCAAAATACAGGCTAGGAAACGTCGAACGTCGCTGCGTCGCACGAAACCGCGCGCGCTGCGACGAACACACGGTGTACCGACAGCCGATCGACGAAACGACGGACGTGGTAGTAGTGATACTGCCGAACGAATGGTGCGCGAATCTGGCCCCGTTCGAGTCTCGACTCCCGGTACAGCCTGACATTCGTATGTAGTTCGTACCATTCCGACTACATATGTAAACGAAGCGAAAGGAAATTGATAATCGCGGAGATTGAAGAACGATGGGTGAGAGTGGCAGGCAATCGTAAAATAAATCTCCGCGAAATTGAGCTTGTCAAAAATACCGTGGCACTAGTCGCGTCAAACAAGATCAGCTCAAATAATGCCTCCTCATAGTCGTACAACAGGGGATACAATATAAATTGGGTATATCGAATCCCGCCATGTTCGACAGGGTCTGATTAATATTGTGAAATATTTGTCGAAATACCTGAGCCATAGTGTGACCTTTTTGTAGCACCGTTTTCTACGTCGCAGTCTAGTGGCCGTTTTCTTGAATCCGCGATTTCTGGGGAGGGACACGTCTCCATTCCCGAGTCAGCGGCCATCTTTACTTCGTTGTTTCGCGCACACGAATCAAACGACCACGACCACGACCACGATCACGACCGACGGACCGACCGACCGACCGCCCGACCGACCGACCGACGGAGCGACAGACCGACAAACTCCACACACTTACGTCGGCACGACCTATACGCGTCTCACTGGCAACTGATCGTAGCTCCCTCGGAACTCCCTCGCTAAACCAGCTGGTTGCCTCCACATCGCAACTCCCTCTTCCCTTTCTCGCTCGCTCCTACTATCTTTGACGGACGTATCTTCCCCCTCCCCTCTGTCGCTGTCGCGCTTTGTCACATCGCATGCACACAACATGACGCTTGCTTCTTCCGTCAAAATCCGCTAATAATAGAAAGGTAATGTTTCAAAAACGGCCAGGAATTTACAATCACTTGCCCAATTATCGTGGTAGGAAGCCCATAACAATAGCTAGTACAAAACTGATCGTAACAGCGGGAGCTCTCTTCCTCGCCAACACGTAAAAAGGGAAAAGGGGTTTATTTTCGGGTCGCGGTGCATTTCGCAACTCGCAATGTCGCAGCAGGGCCTGTCTACTGACGAGCTGGCAATCTGGTGGCTCTAATATTACTCTTCGGCGTTGATAACTACTTCGTAACTCGTGTTACAGCATTTGCTTACGTTTAGTCCATGGTTCAGCTCTGGGCACCTGCTGACGCCGATGCATATGAACCCTTCGCGTATACGCAAACATTCATTTTTCATTTAAATTCGTTGTCACTTATGCAGCGAATATGTTGTACTTTTCGCATCGCTTCTGAATTCATCATCAGCCATTTGAATGAGGTATACTGATTCGTGTCAATTACACGTTACCGCTATACGTGCAGTATACCCATAGGCCAATATGATCTTTGCGAACGATAGTTCCTCGACGTTGATCGCTGCATATACGAAGAACAAAATTACTGCTGTTTATCGTTAAAAATTTGCATTAAGTATAATATGATCGTATCGAGCGATATGGAACTACGTAATGATAATCGGCATGGCGCATGGTCGAAAACTATATACTGTCTTTCAGACAGGGTTTGTCGGGATGTACTACTTTGCGCTTTTCGTATATGAACGTATACGTATATACACGCCGTTCTCTTGCACAACTGCAGAAAAGGAATAAGTCCCTTTACAGTTTACGTCGACGTTGTCCTTGCCCCATAGCAACTTGCACATTCTTTCCTAGACTCCGGGTTAGCAGTCTCGATCCATCCAGCGAGCTATACTTAAGTATGAGCACATTGTATTGCACGAATGCTGCATACATTTGAATGCTCACCCAAGGCCACCACATACTGACACACTACCGTCTAACGCTATAGATATTATATTAGCGCTTAAACCAGTGACAGTACGAAATCGCCGTGCTGCCATCATAGCTCCGTCCCATATGCCCTTGATCGATAATTTTGCATTGGCGCTTCTAGGGTATTAATTGACGGGACTGGGTGTACAACGATAGAAATATAACATTTTCTATGTCTCTTTACGTTCGATCGTAGAGTGTTTATTTATTTTTATCACATGAAAAAACCTATCTTGCACCAGTGTCTTGCACAAGGCCAAGCCAAGCGTCTTTAAACTTTACCACTACTATACCACGAGCGGACTCTCGCTTAGCTATCCGTGAACGTGATAGTTGCCTAATCAAGTTTTTCTTGGTAGGTTTGCCTTTTGCTCTTTGTAATAAGTATACAGTTTACAGCTAACAGCCATATATTATAAGTTATAACTGAGCTGGGTTTAATTTGAAGTTGCGTGTATTTAAATATTCGCTCTAATCGACGACGAATATATCGTACCACAATGTGTGTACAACATGAAACTAAATTGAATCGTTTAAATCCTATTGTCATTGTGTATAAAATTGAAGCATATCGACCTTCTAATCAATTCCCTCGTACCATGGCTCAATACTTTGCTCCCGTCTACATTTCCTATCTATTTCATCGATTATAGTTACAACATTTCTACTCGATAACATATACGTAGACCTATATATATATATTGTCCGATCTATGCAGTCCAATGCGTAATACGTATAGGTATGTATAGTTCCGTTGGTTTTAACAGTACTATATTGCTTTCGAATATCGCACGTTACTAACTAGACAGGTGACTATTTATTTTTCGTGCAATAATAAAGCCTGGCTCGTTTTGTGCGTTCTCACTTCCCACTTCCCCCTGACCTCATTCCGCTTTTGACCTGATTATTAGGAACTGCATTCGGGTTAGTTCGAGCGAGGCGCCAGCTAACAGGTGTTACGTCATCACCGCTGGTGTCAAATTAGCGACGAGTCGATGAAAACAATGCATTCGTAATGATACAAAAACTGTCAACTAGTCGACGATATTCTCATATGAAATTTCAGCACTGATTTTCGATACTAAAAAAATATCAGATCAATTATCAGCGGCGTTCTTGTGTTCTTTTGATCGCGTGTACGGACATAACCTCGTTGCCGAACGTCATGTAACATGTTTCACGTATTCCATGTCGTAATCGCGTTGACTGAAAACTACGATTGTGCAACGCAGAACAAATTCATGGACCCAGAACTCGTTCGCGTGTAGCTAGATAGAGCCAAGGTGTATTCCAGCTATACTGTCATTATGTCTCGATAGCTCGTGATGGACGGTGGCCTGCGAAACTCGCAGGTGAAAATTCTGTTTTTCGCTAAAGCGCGCGAATTGGCTGGTGTCAAAGAGTCCGAGATCACACTGCCGGCTAACATCACTTACGAATCTTTACTCGACACAATTGTTCGAAAATTCGAACTTGAAACTATTCGGGAAGCTGTTATTCTATCTGTCAACGAGCAGTACGTCACAAGTGACGTCCTACTCAACCTAGCCGACAGGGACGAGATCGCCGTTATTCCCCCGCTCAGTGGAGGTTTGTTTATAAGTAATTACCCCTGATTTTCAGGGCTGAGCTGCCTACGAAGCTGATTTTTATCTTCGGGGTCGTAATTTTGTCCAATCTCATCTATCTCTGATCCTTCGCACAGGTTAAGATGGACAAATCGAAGGATGTCGTTGGGCTGCAGATGGAACCTTTGGGTATAGGAAAAATAATTGAGCTAGTGGTGTCTCCGAATTGCGGAGCGATATCTACGTTCATTGGTACGACTCGTGATAATTTTGGAGAAAAAAAGGTATATCTGCTTTCAGTCGCGGCTTGTATCACACTTGGAGAACTTATATGTTTTTGAAAAGATTTGCGTCATTGGATTGTCGACATGTAACAAAGAGTTCATTAGCGGTTTAGAAAGGGCTGGCTTGAGCATGCACCGCGTCGCTCTGGAATCTGAACTAGAAAAAAAGAGAAACTTAAACCTGAATTGAGAACCAAATGGAACCAGAATCGTTTAAAATTTTGATGAAATCCGAAGCGTGACTGGAAAACTTCGTTTAAAATTCATCCGCGCAAACATGAAACCCTCGTTTCAAGTGTTTGTGAAACTAAAACCAAAACTCAGTCAATCCGAAATAGAAATGGAACCGTTAATGAAATAACAGTTATTTCCCGTTTTCCAGAAACTGTAGATAATTTACTGGCTGCATTATTGAAAGTCACATTCGCTGATTAGCCATAGCTATTGGCAGTCTGGGTTGAAATGCGAATACTGAAACCGAAACTGAAAACCGTGAAGAACCAAAATTATTCGATACTTTTTTAGGAAAGAAACTATTATTACAAATTTGTTTAGATATAAATCCAAAACCTTGTACAAAATTGTCAGACAATCGAAGTAAATCACAAAAACTTTATTTCCAATATTTTTAACACCGAAAGCGTGTTTTTCATGTTTCTATGGAGATATAAGATATAGGACGGAAAAAAAACATTTTTTACGAGTTTGTAAGCCAATGGCTTTGGAGCATTTCATGGTAGGTACTTTTACCGACATCTCTTCAGATTGAAGTGAATATTAGTAGTTTCTTTTATACAAAATAAATGTCCTAATCGAAGTCTATTTCATACAAACGGCAGGAGCTTGAGACATTCTTTAATATAATTTAGGTTTCAATCAGCGAGCTGAGTTCTACTGCTTTGAAAAATCTGTCGAGTTGAAAAATGTGCTTGTTCGATCAGCATAGCACTCATTTTTTGTCCAGGAATTCCTTGTGGGCTCCTTAACATGTTCTCTAACAGCCCTAAGGAGGAAAACATGAGATACGAAATCGTTAGGCTGTGCTACAACTCATCTAGATCCCTGAAACCGATATTTGCAAGCTTCCATTAGTCTCAAATCTTGTAAATCACATTCCAAAATGTACTCCCTAACAAAAACCTGTGCAACTCAAATATCTCCTGTAGAACTAGACACACCAAGAGCAAAGTAATAGTATCTCTGCTTGAGGGATCGATTGAATGATAATTATTATTATTATCTTTCCTAACACTAATTCTATGAAAATTAAAAGTTAGATGCATTGCTTGAGTGGGAAAATTGATAAGCCAGTGGGTGAAATGGTTTAGAAAGAGTTCAAAATGTTAATACTTTAAAAATGAAACAGGAAACTGCTTTTCAGACTACTACTGTGTACAAGCTTCTTTAAAAATCTATAATCTCAATGATTTCTAATTTTGTATTGATTTCAAATTCGAAAGTGTTTCAAGTGCATTGGTCTTTCGATTCCTATATAACAGATCGTATTTTTTGAATACAAGGAGCCAGAAAACGAGCATTCAAAGATAAACATCTCATATGAATATGGCCCGATCCTTCTCAAAACACGTATGAGATTCCGATTCATGAAATAAACTCAATACTGTATGGCATTTTATGGCAGGTTATCACGTTGGAATATGAGGCGTACGAGCCGATGGCCTTGAAAGAGTTGCAGATCATATGTTCAAAGATACGTGCTCAGTGGGAGGTTGAGCGAATAGCGATTTATCACCGCCTGGGTCTAGTGCCTGTTACTGAGGCAAGTGTCATTATTGCAATTTCCTCGCCGCACAGACACGAGAGCCTAGAAGCGACGCGGTTTGCTATTCAGGCGCTGAAAAGTACCGTACCTATTTGGAAGAAGGAAATATACGACACCAAAGAGTCACAGTGGAAAGAAAACAAGGAATGCTCCTGGTCTACTAGTAAATAATTTCAAACATTGAATATTAGCTTTTTAGTGTGACTTGGAGAGATGATATTTTGGGAAAACCAGAATCAACGTTTGTTATTTTGTACAAGTGTGTTCAATACCAAAAAAGAAGTGCAATAATTTGCAGTATAATTAATGAAAAATACTTTGTATCTGGCCTTTTACCAAATATTATTTATAGACACTTACAATTTCACAATATGGCATCTGAGGTTTATTTTTTGTGATTATAAAACCTCGATATGATGATATATGTATGCTACAGTGAATAAAAATATTCAGTACCGTTATATTCATATATACTATTGTAATATACTATTTTCCTTTTACAATTATCCGAAAGATAGTGACTTCTATTTTAAAAGATGAACTCGTTTGTTGGCAGGTCAAGATGAAACACTTACAATACAGGCAAGGCTCACAACTGCCAAAGATTCACCGTCATTAGACAAACCGATAATGTCCAGTGCCGAGAGAAATCATATAGCAATCAAAAGTCACGTCATAGAGAAGAGAGAATCATCTGATATAGTAATCGATCCAAATCTTGTACAAATTCGCGCCAGTGCCGAGGAGCTAAACCGCAGAATAGATGCTTTCATTGCAAGAAAGAGAGAGCAAGTGAATATTGTTAATGTACAAGAGTTCTGCCGTCATAGGTTCGTTGATTTATTAACATACCTGAAGCCAACATCGTAATATTTATCTTTAAGTCGCAATATTCTTTGCTGGGGTATGTGCGTATCCTGGGATAACAGTAAAGTCTAGCCTTTTTTAATTTATTCAGTTATCTTGTGGCATGTTTCGAGATTATTCCAGGACTAGCTTGGCTGAATTATCTCGTTTATTTGGAGAAGAAAATGCATTCAGAATACGTTTCTCTCTATGAATAAACGATATAATTGAACCAAACTAGTCTGGAAATAATCCGGACGCATAATATGTTTGGATTTTACACACATATTACTAATCTATACTATACTATTACTAATTGTAAGTGGGAAAAGGATATGTTAGGATTGTATGACAATACCGCATACTCATTCTTCCATTCATTACAATATCGTATTACAGAGCCAGAGTCGACACGGAAGAAGAAAGCTCCTGTGCCCGAGTCGATGCAATTTTGATTCGGCGTAAAGATTCCAAAAGTCACGTCAAAGGTATAAATCAAATGAGACACAGCGTTGCAAATCACGATTACAAAACGACAATATTTTATTACATACAATTATGGTCAGGCTTTATTCACGAGGTAACAACACAGGAACTCACAAAACCCATTGCATTGCATAACTATAAATATAACGTACAAACAAGGCTATCATACAGATAATATGTGCACACAGGTGTATACTGGATAGTCAATCTTTTGTCTCTAAAAATAGTACAAAAAACTTTATTTATCCGGTCGGCCAGGCCGATATTTGTCAAGCTCTGTAGATCATCGCATTAATTTATGTTACTTTCACTTCGGTAGCTTCAGGGTTGGTGTAACACAAAAATCTGTTTATCTTTGTGATGAAATTCAGAATCCAAGTATGCTTAAAATTGATGTTAAAGCTGAGGATCAAGTCTCAATTAAAAGTACGTGACATTAAATTCGTTGATTAGTTCACAGGGTGCTGAATCCTTGGGGACCGCAAATGATGGATCCAGCGGCCTTGCAAAAGAGTTCAAACAGTCATTGCAATCAGAGTTCTCCTGGTAATTATCCACCTGCACTTGAGGAGAGGTTCACAACAAACGAGGGCCACGTTGGAATCAAAGGACCTGTCCCAAAGGACGTCTATCAAAGGCTGAAAAGGATCGAGGAGAGAATATTGTATTTGGAAAGTTTATCTCCCGAGTACAAGCATTTTTGGGTAAGAATATCCGATTATTGACAATTCTCGTTCAAATTTATGAATTATAAAATGATTCTTGGAAGTAGCATCTTGTTCAATTGATTTGGAAACTCACAATATAATCATATTTCAGGGAGGGCAAGAGGATGACAGTTTCAAAAGCAGTTACAAGCCTGTAAGAAAAAGGGTAAGTTTAATTTGGATCATTTATTATTCATTAGTTTTCATCTCCAGGCCCTGAATGTTTGTGAATTGTGAACACAGGGCGGTCATGAAACTGGAAAACGTAGAAAACCTGGAAAGTCGGGGAATCTTGTCAGGTCGAGTCAAAGACAAAAATTTGTTCCTCAAATTTAGAGCCTTGAGACGGCTAGAGCATTCCAATTTGTCATCGCCTTTCTCGATTCACATACATACAACATTCATCAATGCAGGATATAATTCGATGTAATATTAATAACGATGGTAATAATCATATATATCGCAAATTTTGGATAATCATCCATGGACTGTTATTGTCACTCATTCCCTATTATAAATTACGGAAAATTACCCGTGCTCGTAAAAGTGAGGCTGATCTGATCCAGCATTAATATTTCGACCGCTATTTGCTGACCTAAGAATATGATATGTGTATACCTATGTATAAATGATGCAATCAATGGCTTGCGTGTTGTAGACATTCTCAACGGCGGAACTTGACACAAAACTTCACGAGTTGGAGAACAAATATGCTAAGAGGGCTAATTGATTACCGAAATTATACTAAAATGCTGAATGGATTTCATACGGTTCATTATTAGCTATGATCATGAGTATATGAGGTAATTGATATTAGATATCTGCATTTTCAAACGTATTTATATATATTCGGAAAACTAATAGTCCGTAGAAATGTCAAACATTTCGATCTTCAAGATTGGTATAATTTTGTAAGAATTCGTAACATTGAAACTAATTTGTATATTTTAATATAACAGATTTTGTACAAAAACGCAGAGTCATATTAGTTCGATTGCTCGGCTATATTTTACCTAGAAAAAAAAATAATAATAAAAAAAACAAATCCTTTTCATTTTCCTTGAAACATGATTTTTAAAGGATGATTTTCAACACGGTCGTTCACGGTTATCGGAAGGCGCATAGAATCGCTTCATAATATATTATAATATCGTGAATCCATCCTGATTTTATTGTCGTGGTTTAAGAGTGGTTTGATCAATTCATCGGGCGAATAATTGGCCAAAGGCTGAAAGTAATCGAGTATTCGATAGTCAGCTAGATTATAGTAGCCAGGAATTGCCGTCTTCGTGCTCGACAACAAACCGAACGGTACGCATTCTGTAACTGCTAATTAATATGCAGAGTAGTAATACGATTCGTATTGACCTAACATCATAAAGTATAGTTTGAATAAAAAATGAGTCCTAGTGGAATCGATGGATGAACGATTTGTTCATTTATAGACCGCGTGTCATACGCTCTGTCACGTATCGTACCACACGAATATTCGAAGATAACACGCCGAAAGAAGAGCAACAGCGATATAAAAAAGACCCAATCATGGTTTTTCAAAATTCTTTGAAATTAAGCGGTCAAAAATTCAATCTGATCGATTTTTAATGAAGAATAATAAACTGCGCAGGCCGGGAGGTGTCAACTTATGCGCATGAGTGTACTCAGCGAGTACCGATTGAGAATAGTTCGTTGTTTGGCAGTAAGAGGTAGTAGCAATCGGTTAGCAGTCGAGCTGCGAAACGGTATGGCCGAGGTAGCACGGTAGCTTTTTACCTCACAATCAAGTGTTGAATACCTAGTTCATCGTAAGAAAATATGTGTCTTGTGACTACTTTATGAGAAGAAAAAGAGCACGTCAATAGTCCTGCGAAGGTAAGATTATACTTGTAATTCAATCAAATCTCAATATTTTCAACTTTCTCATTGTACAATGCACAGCGATGCGTGCATGTCAACGTCGTCTGCCACCGTGTGACAAGCACACGACTTTTGATCGTCTTTTTTTTATTTTACCCACAGCTGGGCGGGTTTTATGATTTATAAAAATGCCGGTAGCATCATAACAGCGGTTTGTCGTTCTGATTTCGCGTTACAAAAATTAAACCATATCGTCGGTTACCGAGTCCGGAATATCAATTTTATTCTTATTATTCCTCTCGATAGCTGTGCACATTCTTTCCTCTTATTGTACCCCCGATCGCGTGTAGTTAAAGAGGCGGCTTCGCCTGCGCTCGGCTATGACAAATTGTGATTGGTTGATAGTTCGATCACGCAACTTGGCGCAGTCTTGCTTCCCTGAGGGTCGAATGACGCTAAAATTGATACGTTTCTGTTATTTGCAGGGCATACTACTTCCTCTTCCTTCAATTTGATATCTTACGCACCCCTACAGCGGACCGAATAAACATAGTTCAGCTAAATATAGCGTTATGAAATCGAGTTCAAAATATTTTAGAGAATACGTATTGTGTGTACACATGCCTAACTCTACCGCTCTCCTAGCCAACGTCCTGCTTCCGGCGTTACATATATCGGCGCGATACATAGACGTGCGAAGCACGTCTATGTCAAAACGATCAACGTTTTAACAGACTATCTCCAAGCTTTACGATATCCACATCTAGTTGAGCCTGGATTGTCATTAATACTGCGATATTATTATCGAATTTGAACTACAAAGAAACCGCATCAAAGTCTACGAATACGTTTTCAGTTTCCGTTCGACGAACTCTATGCGTGAACACGGTAAACATAAATAGAGTTTGTATGTTCGTTGCCGGTTGGGATTGAAGGTGAACGACTTTGGGCTTGGTACATGGTAGATCATTTCGGCGTTAAATATCCTTAATCGCTAAGATATTTGCGAACATTTATATGTATACCTGGATCATAGCATGTTTAATACTGAGAAAACATGGACAAAGATGATAGGCAAACAGTCAGTATTCATCAAATGTCTCTGTGCATATATGTATATGCGGTTACTTCAGCGAATCGTGATTACATCATACGTCCCCTGTATTTATCACTTCTACATTAAAACCAATAACAGGATTTTTGCCCAAATTTGGATGTCTGCAATCTTGCTCTAAGCACTTTGCTCCATCAGTAAGTGAAAGATGCGAAAGATGTATACACACACACATTTAACATCAAGTCGAAGTTATAACGGCCGTCTTGGAACATATTCAACGGTAAAAAGTAGTGGCCGAAACCAAAATAAATTACTTGGTCAGCATGCACTCTCTTGGCATTATACAAGTTCATTCACATGTCACATGTTCGAAAAGTGTATAAGCGAATTTCCGTTCAGTTTGTCCAGACGAGAAGAAATAAAGTAATATGGTTCGAGATTATTCCTGACTTCTTCATGTAATTGACTATTCCGTACAGGTGCTAGTTCCTGAAGATGATGGAGTTGTTATTCACCGAAACGCGAGATACTTACGATAGTCGGAAGTATCGTGACCCATAAATATACGCGATTTTTTTTCCCCATGGTTTGGTCACACGCAAATTTGAACGAATCGATTGAATAAGCACGTGGTACGCGTGACTCATACATGCATATGATATTTAAGGTATATGGATATATACTGCAGAGTTTCGCGCTGCATTGACTATTGTGTAACCATAATTTCTCAACAATCGTCATTCACAGCTTGTATAGAAAATCACGTCCGTTCACTCAACGGGTTGATAATATTAAATCCGTTTAACGGTACGAGCTACTACCTGCAATTCCTTTCTTGAGTTGGTGCTGCAAAAGGCAATGTTATATACCTCAGGCAATCAAATTCTCCCCTATACGGTTTCGATGAAGTTAAGACGCGACTATAATTAAGGCCTTACTCATAATCTATAATTATAATGCACTATCATTAATCGCTACATGATACATCGCGATATTATTTCCATATTCGAACAAACTTCAGATCGCGAAAAGAATCCTTTCACGTAGAATTATCAAATTTAATGAAACTTGCATTTGCAATCTATTAACAGCACATTTTTTCATCGTTCCTTCTTGTTTGTTTATTCTTTCAGCACGTTTACGGCTGACAATGATGAGACCGGTCACGGTGGTGCTGAGCGCGGTCCTTCGAGATATCGAAATAATTTTAAACCGTTATTAATAAAAGTTCATAGAGCACATGTTGCTCAGCTTGATCCAGTCCACGCGATAGCGAAGTGGAGACCTAATTGCGTAAATATTAACCGCATTCCAACGTTTTGCGATATTTTCGCACACGAGAAGAAACACTTTTCATACATTTTCATCAGATCCGGGAAGCAATGACGCTATCGCTTACCTCGATAAATTTGCGCATCGTTGAGCTGCTTGAATCGCTAGCTAGGTAGCGATTCGAATGGGCTTGGCAAAATCGGAAATACCTGTTGTTCGCCTCATGAATGAAGAAGTCATCTATATTATAGCCTATCCGTGTCCCGTGGCGGCTGCGATCACGGAATCATCGTATTATATTTGCATAGATAGCATTCCACCTCTTCGCAGTGACGGAGTTGAGGAGCGATCACCGCGAACAAATCTTGGAATTGAAGATTGAAAATCTTTTTTAACGGGCCCTGGTAGTAATGTGGGAACTCCGACGCGGGCCAGTCTTACCGAAAGTCGGTATTTCTTTTATACGACACCAAATCGTATCGTTGTCTCGGTCATTTCTCGATCGAATGAGATGAGATAGCGCTTGAATCGGTGGTTCGCCACCAATTGGTGGCTAAGTACTTTAAAAGTTCATTAAATCAAGTGCATCTGTGAATGATTCCACGATTTCTCTGATCGCAGCAGAATCTGTAAAAAAAAAAAATTGTAATTTTGAGAAAACGAAATACTTAGCCACTTAATTTCTGCTGAAATGAAGCATTAATCTCCAAAATTTATTCCGATCACTTGTGTGGTATGTGAGAAACTACGAATCGTCTTACTCCCATATGCTTGTGTCCCCTTGCATTCTTCATACATGTGCGTGTGTATTCTGAGTTTTGTATAGTGCAATCACCAGCGAATGAACATAGGTGATAAAACCATCGGTTGGTTGCATTGATCATTTAACATTTTGGAAGTACGAACAAAAACGGATTATGGGTATAGCATTATGCTTATTGCTCAGCCAATTTTTAAGAGGAGCATCGCTACATGGATGACATTTGGTCCCGGCAATTATCCAATTACTTGTCAACTATTGACGAGCCATCTCCAAACACGGCTGAGCACAGTATGACCTCGTTCCAGAAATTACTTTGCACCTTTTTCGCGTCGAGAGGGAGCTCCGGGGGTAATGCGGCGAGTAAGCAGTGTACAGCAAGTTCTGAAACGTACTGCGGCGATATACGTATAATTATACGGTATCACCATCGTCGTTTAATTTTTCTGAGTTATGCAATCCAAGTAAGAAAGTTATTTCGTAGTTGGCGTATTCCTCTGGAAAGTTCGCACTTGAAGAGATGCTCGCGAAGTGTCGGTATATCTTGATGTAGTAGTGTTTCTGGAAATAACATCATATGTGTAAATAGAAGTTAACATGACACTTTTTTTTATCTTGATCGTCATCTCGATGTCCTTTCCATTCGTGTTAAAACGGGCGCGTGCAAGTTTTCAATTGCGATCATATCAGCGCGTCTTCGAACATGGTTCAAGTCACCTTATCAGTAATACTGTTCAACAAGGAGTTTCTTTCGCTAATAAAATCGCAGCCGCTCTATTTATTTGGAAAGTAGGCACGCTTTGTTCGCTATCTAGATGTAGCTGTGCCGCCACTTGTCGCATGGCGCGATCGTTACGGTTCTTTCTATTGTTAATAACGAAACTTCGATTAAATTCACCTACTGGAAATCTGTTCGCGGTAAATCAAATTGCTGCCCAAAAAGACGCCCAATTCATCGTTCCAATTCGATTGTTTTGCATTTTACATGTTTCGATTGAGATCCGTCACTCGCAGGATGTGGCGATAAACTGATAGAGCTGATATGAGTTATACGCTAATACAGGCAATATCTGAACAATCTAACGATTAATCACTTTGTCTAAACTGTAAACAAGCCGTCTTAATTCTGATTGTGAGTCACGCTCGAGTATCGATCACGGAAATTTGAAATGTTAATGGCTCGAGTGTATTACGTTCAACGCTCTCATAGTAGGCATCGGGTCTTGTGCTATTTATCCTTAATAACATTACCGTTGTATGTTACATGCAGTATGAGCTCGCGGCGTACTCGAAACCAAAATCAATATTTTTGATGCTGTATGTAAAACGTTCTTGCGCCATATGCTGAGAAGGAACTCCGCGAATTGGTATTCTTTAAACTATGTACCTATACAGCGTTCAGAAAGTCACTTCACAGTAGTAGCAACAAGAAATTAATTGCTTGTTGTATCAGTGCCGGATATAACTTGTGACGGAAAACAGCGATTGTTATTTACCAATATTAGAGACTATCGATCCGAAAGTTCATTCTAATCCTGCAAAAAAGATATCAAATATTTGGAGATACCTGCACCGTTTAATCTATATTTAGTCTGGTATGGCGATTAAGAATTGATTTTACTTTCGTCGGCTTCGAACTAGCCTCGGATCGTCGCCCAACTCAATCTTTTCGTAACTGGCTTAAACATGAGTTTTTGGGGCCACTTTTAGTCTCTTGAGAAAAAATAAATGAATAAATAAAACGAAAAATACTTTGAGAAGATGTAGTCTTTCGCGAATAATTAATATAAAATATAATACTCTTGTATGTGGGAAATTGATGAGACACACGATTAACTTCCGAATATAACGTGTATTTGTTTGATTGGTTTATACACTCGGATATATAGGTATATCTTCAACCGTGCGGCCGTACGTGCAACCAAGCCTCTTTTAGTTTTCTTGCTGCCACCACTACTACTGTTTTCTTCCGTTTGGAACGCCCGCAGCGCCGCTCTTACGTACTAGTGGGGTCTGTTTCGCTCCCGACCCTACACTTAACTATAGAAGAGAAATGATTAATCCAATCGTTGGTGAAATATTTCGTGAAAGAAATGCTTGTATCGTCAGAAATACAAACATTCTGAGACCTTGGCGAAAGTGGTATCTCTCTATCAGTACGAGAGTTATTAATTATTTGATATCGTGCGTGCCTGTTCATCGAGAACATCCGTCATTGTAGATTTTTCATCAGATTATAACGATGAGATCTAAATTAGATAATTGAACAGCGAAAAAATCCGAAGGACTAACCACTTTCGAATGGGAGCTGTTTAAGGTCCTTACTTACATTAGATGCGCGCTCTGATCACCTCGAAAACGCGATTCGTAGCTTCTCCCATACCACACAACCGTTTGGAATAAGACTTCGGGGATCGGTGCTTCATTTCAGCAGAAAGCGGCTGAGCATTTCGTTTTTTGAACATTTTCGAAAAATTTTCGCAGATTTAGTTATCATCAGAGAAATCGTGGAATTATTTAGGTACAGCTGCACTCCATTCATTGCATTCTTGAAATACTGAACCACTCCACGCCGGCAAACCACACTTTTTGAGCAGTATCTCGTTTCAGTTGATACAAAAAAAAAAAATACCCACCTCTTACGGAGGCGACACTTTGTAGCCACATATCACGCGGTAAAAGTGGCTTGCGTCAAAGTTCCCGAGCGACTTCCAAAGCCCGAAGCCTGAGGCGGAATAAATGATTGAATTAATGAATATAAAGTAAGGGCTGAAGGAATAAAACGTCTGTTAGGTGTGACTGATTTATTCATTATATTAAAATCAAAATTAACAATATGATTACTGTGCCTATATGTATAACGCCACGAAATCTATTTTTGCAATAGAACATGTTTTCTATAAATAAACGGTGAACAATATATAAAAATATTGATACCAAATTCAGAAATGTTACCTCATGGTATAGTTGAATTTAACTTAATTTGGTCCTGGGGTGAATTTAACCAAATGGTGCTACTTACTCATGTTTTTTTTTGTTCTTCTTTCGAAATTGCGAAAACACAAAAGCAAGTTGTAATTTATACCTACGCCATGTATTTCGTGTATTAAAACTGGCGTGGCTGAACACTATGATGCAAATGTGTGCTTCCGCACGTCTAGAATTTGTATGAATAATCAATTTGTAGATCAGTCAAGTGTCAACTTTTGAATTTGTGTTGTCATACCGCCTAGAGAGACGTAACACTCATTCAGGGGGTCATCCGACATAACGTAAGACAAAATAGTATTGGGCTGTAATTGTTTCGTATTTTGATTGGAAAAGGAGCTGCAGGCTCCGAAGCCGCGTTACCAAATACATCAATTAAAAATTTGTCCGTGTATCGTAGTTACTATGATGCCGAGGAAATGAAACGAAATTCTCGATATCGCTGAACGTTCCAGCAGCAGGATAAATTTAGAAGAACCTATATCTATCTCGTAGTTCTGTTTACAAAACTATTTATCCTCAATAAACTGGATTCCTTGGGGAACTACATTTTAGGTCGGGCGGCAAAAGCTCGCTCCGTTCGAGTAAATGATCGCGAGTATATGACCGATTTTATATAGTTTGGTGAGAACTTAAATATCTCGGAATTCCGTCTGTCCAATTAGGTAACAACACATTTGAATGATCGTATTTTTATCAATAACAAATTTGAATCGGTTTTATATCTCATCAATCGACATTGTTCCCGACGAATCTTGAATATTCTCGATCCAACCTGAAGGACATAATGTTGTTCTCGCATTAAAGCTGGATGTGATCGATATACGAGCGAAGAGTTGTTCAGTCAAAAAAATCGGTCAGATAATCGCGAATGTTCCATTACAGCGTTACGACGTACCTAACAAGTGCTGCAGCTGTAATTTAGACGAATCAATTATTTGGAAATAAATTATGTAGAATAAGTCTCGCGGTATCAAAAAAATTGGCAACATTCATCATTTTTTTCTAAACCCCCTCGGAATTCATATTTATCAAGAAGTATAACTTTGTGCATGACCGTATATGTGGAATGCTCTCGCCTCTTTCGATTCATTTAATTATCACGTACTGCAGTACTTTAATTTCCTCTAAATCAGGTCGTAACCAACGCTGGGTGAACATTCAACTCTGAACATTTCACTCGTCATATATCCACCGAAATAAAATCCCCATTTAAGTAGCTAACTAACGCGGAAGGCGTTGCCACACCGCGATCCATAACGTAGTAATGCAGAGGAGCCCAAGGTTTGCTGCCAAAGCACATGTCATTGATGGCTTGTCTTCCGGCCTCGGTAATGTGCATGGCGTGATTGGCAAAAGTTCGAAATTGCAGACAAGTGGCCGGTGTCGAGGCTGCCCTCAGTCGCAATCCCATGTCTGCTAGGAGCTTGTAAAACTTGATCCCGCGGAATCTGGTACCCAGAATATTGATGGTATGAAGCCGACTGCATCTTTCCAGTATCCTGATCAAGTTGAGCGACTTCAGGTACAGTTTTGCCGTCGACCCAGTACTATTCAAGATGTAAAGTTCCTCCAGGTTTTTATTCGTCAGTGACAATTGACGCAGAATGTCATCGCTGTCTGCCCTGGCGTTCAGGGTGAATTTCTTCAGTAGAGGCATTCGCCGCAGCTCATTAATCACGTGGATAGTGCTGATTTCGTTTCCAATCACCTCGAATGTTCTCCACACAAGCGGGTTTCCCACCACGTGGTCGAACAGCTTGCAGACTTTTCTCAGGTTGTACAAATCCTGCGAGTTCAGGTACGAGCAAATTTCCAGCAGCAATTCGACGGGCAGATGGGTTATTCCGTGACGAAGTGAAATCGGTATTGGCGACGAATTGATAGACCTGGCTTTGCGCTTTCCGCGAAGTCTAAGACGTTTTCGGGGGTTCTTCTCCCGCACGTGAACGTCGCGTGATTCTTCTTGCGTGACCATGTCGGTATCAGTTATTTGTCACATATTTCTACATGGTATAATCGCAAGGATAATTAATGGTTTCCGGTGCCGACTGCATGACTTCTTTTGACTTGTCTGCCAGCATGAATTACGAGAAATTTTGGAAGTGACACGTGTCAGTTTATCGAGAATTCCTACTGTCCTAGCGATTTGACGTTTGATCCGAGGTGACAATTGATAACGCGTTTATACGAAGTCTTCTTCGACCATTCTCCCTACTTTGTTTCATGAGCCCAAAAAAAGACGATGAGGTTGCCACAGACGTGAATAATGCACCGTATCGATTTTGACATCTAGTTTACATTCGTTTTTGAATAAAAAATTAACCATTCTAAAAAAAATCTCGAAAAAAAACACGTTCACGTACCTTTCACCTCGAGCGCTGCTTAAACGAAGGCAGATAGACCATGGGTTGACAGGAGTTTTTATGTACAGCGTTAAATGCTGCACAAAAAACTCCGCGACGGCATATATCTACGGTCGATATTTGATGCGTTTGAGACGATGCAAGACGGACCCACAACACGACGCTTTTTCGCCGACTGATGGCATGGCAACATGGCGGCCGTGTCGCGAGGCCGCTGTGTAGTGTAATTTGAAAGCGTAAAATGATTAGGCTGAAGGGGTCGAACATTATAGCGCCTCATTGTTCCTCTGAGGTCCCATTATTCGTCCTGGGGACCGATTGTAGGTTCAATTAATAAAATAAGTGGGTTCTTGCTGAAAGGTTACAGTGTACCGAGTTACGGAAGCACGTGGGTCGCTTTATGTACGTGTGTTTGGAGGTTGTGTGTACATATACTTACGAATTCAGGGCAAACCATGGGAGGCTTACAGCTGCGTATTTTTACTTTAACGACTACGCTATGAAGATTCCAGGTCTCCACGTCATACCGAAAGCATATCTACGTACAAGTCTTTGATTTCTGATTAATGAAATAATAATGGGAGTTGCCCTGTTCGGAAGCAGTTTTTAAATGACTTTTAATTCTATCGAGTAACGCTACCAAAATTACACAACTCTTTATTCTGTAAATTGACAGAGGATTCTAAACATATAATAAAAATATGGGTTTCCATGTAAAAACTCCAATATGCCTTGACCTGCCCTTGGCACCCGCAGTCAAGGTGAATCAAATAAAACCATTCGATGTATGTTTTGAAACCCTATAACTTTTGTAATAGACATTTTCTTCCGAAACGCTTTGTATTTAAGTTGTCCGCCGTTTCTTAAAGCGGTGGAAAATGCATCGGGCGGTTACTACGTTCAAAATACCGCCTCAGCACACATAAAAAAATATGTGTCGATTGTTTTTGACTGTTTTACAAGTTTTCCGTAGTTTTATTCAAATCGGAGAATGACGTTTGGGGACCGTTACTTGTAAGCGTAACTGTAATCGTTCGATATGAGATTGGAGTCTGTTGGGATTTCATCACAGACTTCATTTCCGCAAACGTGGAATTTGTGGACGCTGATGGAATTCAAGGCGAACTCACGGTCTTCCTTGACCGACCGAGGTTACTTGATTTCTATTTGTCGTTTAATTGGTAAACTAATGTGAAAATATCGACTCAAATTTCAAGAGAATATTGCTGGTGGAAAGTTTGCCACGTTGCGGAGTTTACAGAAAAATCCACGGTTTCAGAAGCATCAAGAAGTAACACGTGATATTCTACAATATTGCTTCTATGCAATATTTTCTACGGGAACAGTAAAGTACAATTATTTATCGTTTTTTGGGGCTCGTCGCTATCCCACTCTCTATTTTTACTCTACGTATATATGAGAGATCAGTTTTGAGAACAGACTTCAGAACCGATCGGAATGAAACTATGGAACTGCTTCATTTCAGCAGAAAGTGGCTAAGTGTGTCGTTTTCTCCAAATTGTGAACAAATTTTCACAGATTCAGTTATCATCAGAGAAATTGTGGAATTATTTAACATTCAACACTTAGCCACTCGGCGGTGGCAAACCACACATTTTGAATCTGATCGAGAAATGATCGAGAAACTACGATGCTGGGTCTTACAAGAAAAATACCGACATCTTATGGAGGCGACATTTTGTAGTAACATAATCACGTGGTAAAGGAGGCCCGCGTCGGAGTTCCTAAGTTCAGAATGTACCCCAGAGTAAAAAAAAATCAAAAGTGCCTCATCAAATGTTGAATGAGTCTTTCTATTCAGTTGCCAAGACATTGCATTTCGGATTAGTCGATTCTGTTCACGTAGCGTATAACCAAGCTTGTGTTGTTCTATGCATGCACACAGTTGTTGTCCAAGTAACCCTTGGAACTCAAATAGCTGGCGCTGATGGCCGTATACGTGCACGAGCATACAAACACTGGTAGCGTGCTAGTATTGTATGTGACCGAGGAGGTTATTTCGAGTTACAAGCGGTCTGAAAATTAGGTTTTTGTTATTTTGTAAAATTTCGAAAGAATATTTTAATTTCGCTCACGGATAAATGGAGAAACTATTGACAATGAATCGTGATTATTTTATTCAATAGACAGCAAAACTCGCGATCATAAAATTGAAGGGAGTGAGGGCTAGACATCGATCAGAACGGCGTGGCGTGAACGCAACCCCTTGAGACTTGCCGATGATTCATTCACCGGATGTTATTTGTACGAACTTCGTACAGGATTCAACCTTTTTCCACGATTTTATATGGTTTTCTGTTGACGAGATATCACCATCGCATATAATACCTACTCGATAACATCGCAACGGTTGGTCAAATCATAAATCTATTTACACGGAACTGTTCCCGAGGGACTGCAGTCGAATCCCTATATTTTTCCAATAACTATGAACCGAGTGGCCTCAATTGTCATATACAGGGTGTCCAATTTTAATCTTACACCTGATTTATCTCGAAAAATACGACTCCGATCGAGTGTTGAGTATAATAAAACTTTGAAGGTCCGGAGGGGGACGTTCAGAAAAAAATTTTGTTTTGGTCTAAAATAAAAAATGGCGGAGTTAAGATGACCAACATGTTTTTTTAAAATGGAAACACGACTTTTTTTTCACCAAAAGATTTGTCAAATAAAAACGAAGAACTTTTGTCGGAAACATTTTTCCATTAACCCATTTGTAGTCAGGCGAAAATGAGATTTTCGTGCCAGTTTTACCAGATTTATCCTACAATTTTAGTATTACGGTTTTTGGGGTCGCTGAATCCAAATCTGAACTCAGATTTTCAAAATTCAAAATGACGGATCCAATATGACGGACGCAAATTCGAAAAATGGTGAGATTTCGACGAAAATGAGTACTCTATGGTTTTTGAGGTCACAAACATCTGAAGATACAAATTTTTGTCGAAATCCAACTACTTTTCGGATTTTCTCCCGCCATATTGGATTCGCAATTGTAAATTTTAGAAACCCGATTTGAGATTCGGATTCGGCGACCTCAAAAACCATTACATACTCACTTTCGTTGGAATCAAACTATTCTTCAAATTTGCGTCCGCCATATTGCATCCGCCATTTTGAATTTTGGAAATCTGATTCCAGATTCGGATTCAGCGACCCCAAAAACCGTGATACTAAAATTGTAGGATAAATCTACGAAAATTTTTTCCCAACACAAAAGTGGCACGAAAATCTAATTTTCGCCTTACTGCGAAGGGGTTAATGGAAAAATGTTTCCCACAAAAGTTGTTCGTTTTTCGTTGACAAATCCTTAGGTGAAAAAAAAAGTCGTGTTTCCATTTAAAAAAAACATGCTTGCCACCTTAACAGCGCCATTTTTTATTTTGGACCAAAACAAATTTTTTTTTTGAACGTCCCGCTTCGAACCGTCAAAGATTTATTTTACTCAATACTCGATCGGAGACCTATTTTCAGAGATCAATCAGGTGTAAGATTAAAATGGGACACCCTGTGTAACAAACTGGTTCTTGGAAAAAATCGAATCTTCGTGAAAAAAGAAAAAATAAATCCTCAAGCTTCCGAATACTTTTTGTCCGATATTTTTGCGATTTCTTTCATCGAATTATACACTTCGAAAGTTATAGGGCTCACTCTGATAACTTTTGTTCTCAACCTGAAGCTCCGATGATTTAAAAATGCATAGAGCCATCGAATGACCGTTATTCCTTAAAAAATAATCACTGCAGTTGGTTTTATGGTACAAAATAATCTCCAACTAAAAAAGATTTTGACGCGCACGTTTCCGCGAAAGATTCCCTTGGATTCGCTCAATTAGCGTTAATTCGGTCTTATAATTATCTCATTAAGCGTGAACCGGCAAGTAGGCGTTATTAAATTATACGCCATGCTTTGAATCAGACTTACATACATTCAACTTTCAGAAGCGGAATCTTGACCGGCGAGACGCACGCGACTTAGGTATGACGCTAGCGAAGTATGTTTAGTCATAATTCCATTAAAAACTTTGCAATCTCAGAAGTGAAGGTAAAACACAGCACAGAAATACCTATCTTGTATCTTACGTGGCGGCGAAACGTTTGTATAGTACCAACATATCTTAATTTAATCATCATTTGCTGGTGTGTAAAAAAAGGGTTACAAGGCTACACACTTTCTGCTACGGTAAAGGTTAACTTGTAGTAGATTATGGAATAATATTTTCCACACAAGGCGCTTCCAGCTCTATTGGATCACCTGAAAATCTCATTAATCATTCAATTAATTTCCATGCCCGGATTTTAGTTCGCGCAATTCGTGTTATTGCGTAATATCACTTCGTTCTGAACTTTTAACGAGCGTCCCATATAAAGATAGCGGTCTTTTATGTTCACTAGGTGTTTCCAAAAGTTACTTTCCTCAAGAGGTATATTTCTCCTAATCACGGCTTAACTATTCAATTATTCTGATTAATATAATTGGAAGTTTTATCGCTGAAAGAACATGACCTGCTGTAGGGCGCTCGGAAACGGGCGCCTAATGGGCCGCAACCCAACTTACACGCTCGTAAGTTGTAGCCTACTCTACAGGGTATACTTACGTCAGGTAACTGGACTATTGCTATTTCCGTCCATTCGAGAGCTGCAGCAAAATCTATTTGCGGATAGTTGCATTGTTCCGGTTTGGCAAAACAAAATTACAGTTCAGGGTCTCGGGATATTCAGGGCTGAAAATGTTTGTTCAACCGGGCAACACGGTAGTTTTTTTTTCACGAATTTTGATCGTCGATATCTACTGGTACCTTGAGATCTTGAAACCTAATGTTCTTCGATTACAATGAATTTCAAACATCGCGGAAAAGAGCAAAGTTCTCGCTAACTCAGTTGTTTCCTCAGATATTCGAGTAGAAGAAAGTCGAAGAAATCAATTAGAACGCTAGTAACGAATACCCGGCGAAAAATTGAGAAATATAATTACTGTTATGACAGTATATGATTTTTAATAATTTTCTGATTCATTTTACAGGCCTGTTTTAATCATTTCATTTTGTTATTGCAGACAAATCATGCTAGCCCAAATAAACCACAACTTGCGCACCTCGGCGGGAAAGCTAGATGGCAAACGAACGAAAGAGTTAATGTCATCGTCTAGTTTGTCCGGTATGTCGCAACTTTCAAACAGTAGCGACGAGACACTGGAACCGCTTGTACACAAATCTCATAATATCCTCGAAAAGTCTGAAAAGTACGTTACTCATCCAATAATTACCCTACATACTTTATAAATGATTGATCAATCAATTCAATTCTCATATTTGTCAATCCACGAATACACAACATTTTCTATATTTTTGATTCGAACGGAACAACGAGGTGCTTTTCAAAATTCATTCTAACAAAGGCACTACAATTTTTTGGGGATATTCAATTGCTCGTCAAGTTTCTTGCATGTCGTGACCCTTCACTACATAACCTAGTCGACTCTACCCATACTGTAAGATAATTTGTACTACGAGGAATCATGAACTGAATTCAAAAAAGCTACGTGAATCTCTTCAAAATATATTCACAAACGAGCTAAGAAAGTTTAAAATAAAGAACTTGACATTTGTGACGCAAGGAGCATTTAGAAACCTCCATATTTGAAATGTTATCAAAATGCTTCTTGGATCACAGATATTCAGCTTGTCAATTCAAACTATTCTTACTCATTTGTGGATGTACTTTTTAAATTCAGAAGCGTTATTCTTCCCATAGTGAAAATTATTTTGCGATTTTGGTTAGGTCATTGGTACCAACCGTGTTTGATTCTGACCGGTATGAAGTTGGCCCCACAGTCTTCTGTCTCTTTCCTTCTCTATGTAGCCAGGACGGATAGAAGAAGACAGAAGACCGTGGTGCCGACTTCATATCGGTCAGAATCAAACACGCCAAGCGTACCACGTACAAACGTGAAATGGTCTCAATATAAGGCGACTTTCACTATTTTGACGTCCAGATATATTTGACTGCAGATTGATTCTATTCGTTTTTCATGAGAAAATGAGTCGTGCAAAGGCTGAGATCTGTAAGACGATATTTAGAACCACCGCATAAATAAATAAATGCATACGCAAAAATTGACGAGCGATTGTATATCCCAAATTTGCCTTTTCTCCCGCATGTCCTGACAGGTATAAATATTAGCCGGAAGTTTATAATGAAACGCCAGAACCTTTCGATTTATTGATTGTTCATTGGATAGAAAAAAAAAAAAAAAAAACGACATTTGCCTCGCTATTCGCTGTTGAATTCATTCGTGTGCGGCGTATATGATCTCCTCTTCCGATAAATTATCATGCTGCCATCGACGGAGGTATATTTGAGTAAATATACTCCTTTTTTTTACAGCACAACGAAAGATAAAGATAACAACGAATGGATATTGAATGGGCCTGGCGGAAGCAAGCCACCTGTGCTGCGATTCAAGTAAGTTCCTACTCGGGATTAAGTAGTGCAATAAAAAGGGTTAGAATGCTGATGACGGTCGATAAAATAATCTGCTTTCATGTATTTGAGCGATTCTCCCGCTAGATATCAACCAGGGTCTGGGTCTGACCATTTCCAATTGCCTTCTAACTTCAAGTACCTTTTGTTCCAGTCACAAGGAGCCCAAAAATATTAGTTGCTAAATTTTTTCAAGACCTCTTGCAATACCTATTCACACGTTCATAATATCTAAGGTCCAAGGAGAATCAAAAAAACATGTGAGAAATCATTTTCACGTCGAATTTGTGGCGTGTTTCGAATGAAAATATTTTCGTTCGCCTCCGATATATGTGAATGCTTGAAAATTTTATCTTTTTACTTTGTAACGGCATTTCGATACCCTTTTGCGACCTTTTTCTTCGATTTAGTCTCTTTTTTTTTTACTCATATCGCTCACAATACCGAAGATATGATTTTTTGATCGAGATCTCGAAAGGGTTTAGTGGTCGATCAAGTTTTCGGAAAAAAAGTAATCAAAGATGAAAGTTGCGGAAGGGCATTGAAATGCCTTTGAAATGTCAAAAGGCAATTCTTTAAACATTTAGAGATATCGGTAGTAAGCGAAAATATTCCAATTCGAAAGCGCGGGAAATCTGCATAGAGTTGCATGATCACATTTTTTTTTTTTGCTTTTGGAGACTTCAAAAGATCATTCAACAGATTGGCTATCGAAAAGGTCACAGATATTACGAATGCAAGTACGCATTGCAAGGGGTCCAACAAGATCTAGATAAAAAATATTTTGGGGCTCCTCTGTGACTGAAAGTAAGGGTACTTGAGGTTGGAAGGCAATTAGAAACGGTAGAACCTTAAATCCTAGTAGCCCGGGGGTTAGTGACAGATTTTGGGATACGATTTTACTCGGTTTGCCTTTTAGAGGACGATATTACCCGTATATCCTCACGATAATAATGCATGAATCAAAGAGTCGTCCTGGGTTCTTCGTACTAAAAAATGATTCGTCGTTTGTTCGAAAATTATGTGTTTCGGTACGATTTTAATCAGGCTGCAATGTGTTTTGTAATGAAATTCAAAATGTCTTTGAGATATCAGTATTTTGAACCCGAAATTTGATGAAAATTTCAAGTTCTGAGAATTTCCGGAACAGGCAGCTTCCATTTATTGTTAAAACTGGCATGCAGCAGTAGAAATAAAGTGGAACTCCTTTCAGCATTTATTGTCGATGTGAGTGACCCCATATTTTACACTCTCTAGCAAAAAAGCACGGAGTTCATTGAAACTTTGAAACCACCGGACCTAAGAATGCTGAGAAATCAGCAAAGCTATTAATTTGAATACCGCGCAAATCGCCAAAATAACACACATTTGCTTCGCCGACATTCATCAGAATTTATAATCGATGCTTTCTCAAGGCAACATTCTACTTGCATCAATGGATATCTTTTCAAATTGTCTTTTATCTCTTAATAGATGCTCCGCGCTGGCCACACCACCGGAAGATCCACCGGGCAAACAATTACACATGACCTACAAAATCTTTCAAACCGATACAAAACTTATCAGTTTGCTGCTTCAAACGCACGGCCTTGCCGAAGTAAGTGCAAATTTTTACTTACAATCAGTTTTCAAATATACATACGTTCATTGATCAATGAGTCTCGTGTAGGAGCCAGAGGTATTTAAAGCTGTGACTGATTCTCGTCTTTATGACTGATTCCATTTCAAATTACCCGGGCTGGATTGAGACCAAAAATTCAAATCACTCCGTCACTGATCATATCATTCTTTCGTTAATTCTTCTGTTAATTTCTTCAATTGGCTATAACTTCTGCAGAGATCAACCGGTTCGCATGATTTCTTTTCCAGAACGTCAAAAATTTAGCGTCCTTCCGGAAAACCTTTGATTCGCTTGAATCGATACAAAATTGTCAAAGTTATCGGGTATTATTTAAGAGAAACAGGAATGAAATCCAAGCTCGATCTTCGGCAATTGTATATTTTGTTATTCCTTGCCAATTTTTCCTAATAGTCTTTGCAAAGTCCTACATTCGCGTGAAAGTTTCATATGCTTCAATTTTTTTAAATCATACATTTTTTTTGTCGATATGTAGTTTATTTTTTGCTATTAGATCTGGAATCTCAACTGTGTGGTATTACTCACATAATAACAGAAGTTCAACCCAATAAGTTTTTGTCACACTCCCTTTCTTCTTTTTTTGAAAGACCGCCAAATACTGAACATTTTCAAACAGATAAGTGAATCGGTTAATTTTTGCAAAAGCTATAGCCATTCGAAGAGATTGACAATCACAGAATTAATAAAAACGGGTTAATGCTAAAGCAAGCAAAAAAACTTAAAGTGAATAAAAAAAAAAAAAAATACAAAAATATAAAATTACGGGTCTCCTTAAATTGCGCAAAGTATTTTATATTCAATCGCCAAGTGATTTGAGATGGAATCATTCGTATACATAAAAAACATTAAAATAGCATATTGAAGTCGTTTCAATAAAACACAGCGCTGTCTCTTCATATCGTTTTATTATATTGCCAATTCAATCAGAGAGGATAAACGATTGATAGGGTTGAATTCATTTGGGTTGCATACGCCAAAATAGATTCCTATGGATTAATTCTGAAATGAAATTAAGGTAGTTGTCCTACTTACCTTTAACTACCTTAAAGTAAAACGAGCAGTGCTCACCAAATGAATTGATATTAGGGAATTCAAACGACGATTTTATTCCATAGGTATACGTGATATACCGATACATAGGTATACTATGTAAAGGTATATGTGAACTTGAACATAAAAACTTTTATTGTCTCTTTCAGAGTTGAATGTATGGTGTCAACTTTGTTGGATAAAAATTTAATAATGCGTTATGTATATATCCTATATTTGTATAACGATATATTTGTTATTTTTTACATATACTATAGAAAAAATATCGGGCACAGCATGTCTGAAAAATATTTAAAAAAAAGAAAACTTACGGAGCGCTAGTGTTTTTATCTCTGTTAAAGCTAAATTTTGATATCTCAGAAAACCAATGATAAATTATTTGTGAACACATGATATACCTATGCATCAGATATATTGTATAGCTATTTTCACCTACAGTTTGATTTAATTACCATCTCTAAGTTTAAAGCTCCGGTTACTTTAGTCTCGGTATTCTGCTTATTCTAATTAGTTGAACAATTAAATGTAACTAGCTTGAAAAATTGAATTACAAAACGATCGGCTACATTGATCGATAAAAGATTAGATTTTATTGCACAAGCCTAATTGACAAGAAAATTCATTAAGTTTTTTTTTTACCAAGCTAATGGTACTGTACAAACTAATTCATATATAGCTTAAATGCGAATAGGTTTATGTAATACGTAATTACAGAATCCATAATTAAGTCTCAAACCAACTGCTACAGCGACTGCTTGCCTAAAGCAAAATTTTCATATCATTAAACGAACACGGGACCATCTGGGCGCTTCTTAGCTGCAGTAAATCTGCTACGTATGACCGTAGTACTGATTACTGAAAAATTTTAGTGTTAAGACATAGTCGATTTTGTCACGGACTCAGGGATTGCGTAGATGTTCACTTTGGGGGAGCAGCGATTTAGAAAAGTAACGCTATTGGATACAATTACTCCAAAACCAGTGGGAACCAGGGCATAAGTCGACGTCTAAATTAGCGCGGGCCAATGTTCCGCGTAATATTCTCACCCCTTCGCAGTCGAGGCCCCAATTAGCCAAATTTCCAATTCTCCTAAGCTTTGCGCAGCTGTTGAACATGTTCAGAACAGTTGTAGCTGATACATTGCTAGCCTCGTATATGTAAAAGCAAGTTAAATTTTTCACCAAACTGTTTTCACATTTCTCTGACTTTCTATCGCCCGTTGATTTCGCCGAAACATTTAGCAACTTTTCTAAGTGAGCGTTCGTAAGATCAAAACAACTATGAACGTGTAATGCTGTTAGCTCCGGTGCCAGGGAAAGGATCTTCGTTATTGTTACCGCACTAACCGTACGACCGAGCTGGACTTTTGTTAGATGCCTCAGAGGCGGAGGGTCAGGTCCGTCGCTCCAAATCACGTCTGAACCATCTTTGGATAATATTCTGAGATTCGGACAGCTCGAAAATATTTCTCTGAGATCTAGCTGCAGAGGGCTTTCGCTCTGCATTATCCTCAAGTTTAGTTCGTGCAAATTTTGTCCGTTGGTACGTAGGTAGTCGTAGAAGCCCTCGAGCCATTGCTTCTGCGCCGGGATGCTGTGAACACTCAGCGAAGTAACGTAGGAGAAGAGTCTCAGCGCCTCAGGGGGATGGTGGGGCTCAGAAATGTGCAGTTTCTCAACCCTTGGGCAAGCTTGAGCTAAAAGCTCCAGTCTGGCTGGCGTTGTTCGGGAACTACGGGCCTGAGTGAGACTGAACGGCGCTTTCGGACCGGCTACCCCTCTGTTCATAATCTCTACCACTCTTCCCATGTGGTTGTATTCGGCCAAAGATTCTAGTCTGGGCACATGCACCAGAGCCAGAAGCACCCCTGCGCTTGTTACGCCGGTATTAGCTACGTTCAGAACCCTGAGCGTGTCGCACAGGAAGTTTCTGCTCTCACAGTACTCCAGCAGCACCCCGTGCTTGTTGTTCCTTTTAGTCTTTGAACTCTTTAGTTTTAATTTTGAGAGTAGAGTTTTTAGGCGAGACCAGCTGTTAGGCTCTTGTAGGGGGAGGTGCTGGGAAATTTTATCACGAAGTTCGACTTGCAGCAGTAACTGCTTGAGTCCGATGTCTGTGACTTGTCTAGAGCAGGCGACGTCTAAAATCACAAGCTTAGGACAGGATTTTCCTATCACTTGAAGTACCGCGTCGTTCGCTATGTTCCTCAGCGTTAAACTCCTGAGGTTTTTCATATTCAGCAGAGAGGTACGAAGTAGTTTGCAGTCGAGCCTGAGCAGTGCCGAGCGAGCTAGTTCCAAAGATTCAATCCCGACTCCCTCAGTAGTGAGTAAATTCAGCAGCGAAGTTTGATGACTGCATCCGTAATAGCAACACAGATTAACTTTCAGATGTCTAATATCATGGCCGAGTAAAAGCGCAAGTAAATAGAGCGGCGCCGGTCCGGATATCAGAGTAGAGCCGTCCGACGAAGGGCCGTAAAGCATCTTAGAAGTTTCCTCAATCACCTGAGAGCGGAGGCGAGCAGGAAGGGTGCTGACGTAATAAGGCCTGATGGTTTGTTTCGCGTAGGCAAGTACTTGGCCGGCAGTTGATTCCTGAGAACGTACTTGAAGGCGACGGCACACCCCGTCGAGTTGCTGGCACACACGCCCCAAACTGAGCCCCTCTAGGGAGCTAGGCTGACGGTGGCCCGGCATCTTTCGTCGTTCATACACTGCTTGACACAAAAGCATTTTGTTAATTCAAACGGAGTTGAGTTTTAGCCGATAAAGAGTTTTTTAATAGGACCGATCTATCTGAAGGATGGGTTACTTCTCCTCGCGACTTATCCAACTGTTTACAGTTCAGGGAATAACATAATTAACAAATATGCGCTAAGTTTTCCACCGCTTTATAGGTTTTTATGGCTAGAAATGTCCACACGCTACTACCTTTCACCAACTAAACAAGATAATGAGTTGAGTAAATGTTGTGCTGGCAATTGAACTGTTTCAAGCTTCTGCGTTGCTCCAAAACTAGAATCGCTTCAGATAGCAATGAAAAGTGTCGAGCGTATAGAACTTCTAGCTTCCAGAACAAATTTACCGCTCATAGGTAGAATCTGTCGTTGTAATGGAAGACTAATGTGAAGAAGAATGGCTTCTGTGCAAATTTACATTTCAAGGCTGCTTAGCATAAGTTCGTTGCTTCGGATACTATGCTGTTCTTATTTGTCTTGGGGAAATATTCGGTAAGAGAGTTAAAGAGAGAGAGAGAGAGAGAAAGAAGAAATACGTTATGAGTCTGAAGTTTGATCTTTATTTAAACGTTTTTTGTCTGCGGGTGTTTCTTGAAACTTGACATAGCGTAATCCTAATAATGCCACGATTTGAGTGTCACGTGACCGTTGGCCAGGTGACAATCGATCCATGTAACACGCAGATTACACCGATAAAAGAACTTTCCTATTTAAATATAACCGAAATACATGAGCGAGTTATTGAAGCGTGAGAGTTTTTGATCTCGAAGAAAACTACGCGATTTGTTTGGGGGTTACCTCGGAAATATTTTCTCGCCGATGGCCAGCCTCCGAAACATCGTTCAGGTATGTTTGACTCGGCGGCAATTTTGCGCATCAAAATGAATGAAACGCACACATATTTTCTGTGTGCTTAGTGTCGCCTGTTGTGTTTTTTAGCGTTGACGTGACAGAAGTAGCGATGAAAAAGGTGACAAGGACGTGTTTTTCACGCACGCGCGGTTGTCCCTGTTTTGTTTTGTTGATCCCGGAGGTGGCGCCGCCCCACGGCGTTCGTTTCTGATCAACCTACGCGTCCCCCGTCGTCTACATTGATTTTCAAAACCGCAAAACACCTTGACATCGAAACTGATACCTTCTAGTGTTTTATTCGTTCATTTATTCCGCGGACATTCTTTGGTTCACATTTAAGATTCTCGTACCGAGTTTGACCCGATCGCAACGTTCTTTTTTGGTTCTTTAAAGTCACCGCAGGTTCTTATAACAGCGACATATATCTATACCTAATTAGTTTATCACGAATATTCAAGTTATATAATCTTAATGTGTCAACGGAAAAGATTTACTCGGGTCTTCCAAGAATTATGATAATGAGCGTCGGAGTTCGAGAGTGAAAATATACGTTTTAAAAGATTCCACTTTTGATCGTAACTAACGCGGTTGAACATTATGAGCTTTATATATATAACGAGCAAAGATTTAAACGCGGAAAAAACGCTTCTACCTTTTTATTACAGGATGAAACCGGGATGAAAACACTGGATAGACAATCGCTTGAAAGTTAGAAGAAAATTGAATATCAGATCCAAGTCGCTATAGCTACATAGCAGTCTTTGAAAATGTAGTTTCATTTTTCTTTGATGATCGTAAGAGAATATTTTGAAGAGTACACGAATGGTTTTGAACTCGAAGTAACTCCAATATTATGCAGCTTGTTACGAGCCGAAACCTAAGCCGAGCAAGCTTATTTCTATAAGAAGAAACTTTAAAACTCTGGGTCTACCTTGAAACAAGCAAGTCTCCTACGGGTGTCTCCTGAGCGGTAGCTCGCGCTAGACTAATTTAAAAAATGTCTCGTGCTCCACTCCACGCTTGGCTCGCCGCCACGAGCATAGGCGGAGGACGTTGCAGTGTACCGGGTCGTTTCCGTACGCCGGACTCTACAAGCATCGTTCTTTAGTATCGGCGTATGCAATACGGGTCTTAAAATAAACTATTTACAACAGTTTTAATAACAACGGGTAGAGTGCCTCAAATTCCTGGCCGCATTTCTCTCCCCGTTGTCTTTTTACTCCTCGTTGTTTCAAGAACGCTTTTACCATTTGGAAAACTCTATAGCTTCGCAGAGTATATCATATTCTGAATAATTTTGTTTTCCGCTCAGCGTCAATATTCCCGAAAATGAACAATTTCAATTCCTTATCTCACAAGTCGCGATCAATGTACGACTATTGAGAACTACTCGTTGTATACAGATCAAAAATCGAAGAATAATTGCGCGAGAGATTTCCTCAAAATCTCAATCCTAACCCTGGCTCCGACCCTGACCTTGAAATTCGGAGTCAAGACTCTCAGTCTCCGGAGTTAAATCGCAGAAGTAGCGGTGTATATTTAATACAATCATAAAGTCGTAACGAAAGTCAGTGCGTGTTTTATTCAGAAATCCCCCGATTGCTTCGCGTCGATTATTTTTCTATACCAAATTAATTGCAGATTTAATCTGCGGTAGAATGGGGATAGATGAAGAAGGGAAAGGGGGGCGGGGCCGGACTTCCCCAACAATACTCCTCTTTCGTGCCTCTTTCCCTCGCCTCTTCACATATACATATATATATATATATATATATATATATATATATAACGACGAACGCGCGAAGACGTAGACCTCGGACCTCCGCTATTCCGTCGTTCTACCCCCCGCACCACGGTTGTTATCCTTGATTGGTCATGCAATATGCAGCTCACGTACGCAACTCCATAATTCTTGATCCTGGTGATGTTGGTATACATATTTACTTGCGACCGATCGTCTTAGACTTTGATTGTCATTTAGTGGTCCGACCAATTTTCGTTCACCACTGTCGTATCGATGCCTGGGTTCTGCGCAAAACCGGATACGAACTTGCATATCAAATTGCGCGAAGCCGCATTAGACGTGTAAGAAGAATAAAGCAGCGTCATCTCAGCGAAAGTTGTGATATCTTATGATCTTTGCTCTATACTGTAGGGAATTGGAGAATAAGCAAAAAGAATATGCCAATTTTAGAATTTGGTCAAACAACATTTATTGCTCACGGAAAGATTTCGGTTTCGAATGGTCCTGTCATCTGACACAGAGGTTTGTTCCTCCTAAACCAACACAAACAAATGTGTGGATAAGAGGACAACGTAGACGGTATTGGAATACAGAGATGGTGCAGGGATGGAATGATCGGAGAAATTGAACATCGGAAGATAAGGAATAGGGAATGTAGAAAGGATGTCTGTTAAAGAAACACATAGAATTAACGATTACTTAGGGAGAAATTGAGTGGCTAATTCTAAAAATAGTCCAAGACACATTGTCTGCCGAACTGTGCTCGAAGAATCGATCCCCCTTCGACACTACTTTGATGTTGTATCTTGAACAGTTACAGCGGGGCTACACCGCAGACTTTAGTTGTGGTTGCCCATCAGAATATGTGAGGGTTAATGCTGATCCTTTCGATCAACAATTCCTTATGGTGGTTCTTCGTTAATGAACATCCGCCTTTGCAACAGATTCTAACGCATGCACCGCACCGTACGATTCTGACTGGTATGAAGTTGGCCCCACATTCACCTGTCTCCTTCTTTCCTTCGTGGTTATAAAGAAAAAAGACGGAAGACTCTGGAGCCAACTTCATAGCGGTCAGAATCAAACACGTTTGGTGCACAACACGAAATTCGAACCGTATGACAAATCATGCATCGAACGGTACAGCTCTTTCATAGAGTCAGGGTGAAACCATCTCTTCCCAAAAATTTATTGGACCTCAACTTATTTCAAGTTTCTGATACTCTTCGTCCGAAAAAGGGCGAGTGAATTTGTAGCAGACTTTTCAGCGATTGTGTACATTGATATAGTATATTTGGAATTTTTGCATGGTTCTATAAAATGCAAAAGTCCTACCTATGAATCTATCTCATCAAAGGGTCATTAAACTCTCGCAAATTCGAAAGTTGAATAATAAAACAGCCCATCTTTTTTATAGGACTATTAGTTATCTATTACTACTAAACTGGGAATTTCTTGTTTTCCTGAATCTTCGATCAGGGACCCGGACGTCCAATGCCACAAGTTATTCATGATTAGTCTGCATTATTCAATTGTTGATCTTTCCTATCAATAAAAGAAGATCTACAAGAATGACCAGAACTGGGTCCCGGTTGGCAAATGAAGGACCTGTATGGTATGTTTTCCTGCGTCCTAGTAGGAAGACGAAACAACGATGAATCAACCGAGAAGTGCTGGGAAGGTGTTGATAATTACCTGAATTTATTAAAAATTATAGCTTCTCAAGTTAATTTGTGCCACCTCTGAAAATAATGTTTTTTTTTTCACAGTCGAATGGGAGAAATACACCATGAATAGTATTGAGGCCCCTAAAATCAGGCGCCCCTTAGGGGGGGAGGGTCATGTAAACAGGCGGTTTTTTACGAATTTATTTATAAAAAATGAAGACGTTTATTAAATTTTGGTAAAGAACATCGTAATATTGACAATAAATGCTATGAGGAATTTTTTGTCATAAAAATTCAAAATGGCGGCGCTACAGCTGCTCGAAATTTGAATTTTTATGACAAAAAAAAAGTTTAACCTTTTAATTTTTTATAATAAATTCGTAAAAAAAACGCCAGTTTGTATGACCCTCGCCCCTTAAAGGTTTTCAAAACCCATTCCATCCAGCACACCTTGCTATATGGGGAAATGGCGTAGCAAGACGTACAACTCGTTTCTCAACAAGAATTAAGTATAGGGATTAATTCTACAGAACACTGTACCCTGAAAAAGCATCGATTAAGCTCACGAGTAGTATCTAAAAGTGAAGAATCGTGAGCAGCAATCCATTTTGTAGAATCAAGCTGTACAGATCGCTGCACCATTTCTGGTAGTGTTCGTTCATAGAGATGATCAGTTTAGAAAATCTTCGGGGCTTGAGATTTTTTATACCTCAAACCTAGCTGTTTGCAAGCACCCATCCCTTCGGACCTCTAGGCGGTCTAACAGCTCCAGTTATTACATTGTGGTAATTATCAACATTTTCCCAGTACTTTTCGGGCAAATTACAGTCATATACCGAGGGGAAATCTTGAAACTATACACACAGTCGGCTGCGCATGCGCGAGTTTCGTCGTCTGCTGAAGCAGGCTGGCCAACCGAGTTTTAGCTGTCGAATTCGGTTTTTGGCTCCGATGCAATTGATACAAACTTTCGAGATTAAGATCCCAATGAATTGCGGTAGGGATTCGGAAAGGTTTGGAAAGCTTATATTGTTGAGATTGAAACTTGATGTTCTGAAAGAACCGTCGCGATTTATTCCGAACAGCTCATTGTTCGCTACGATTCGATGCATCAGCTTGTTCAGAGGATTTGTTTTTTCAAATTACAATTGAAAACCAGAGGTCTAATTGTAAATGATGGGTGCTTGGGAGAAACAAAACAGCTAGGTGGGAACAGTTTATTCAGTCGTGTTAATTTGATACAGTAGAAATTGAATTAAAATAAAAAATAACATAACCTCGATTAACTGCTTTACGCGCGAGAGTTTGACAGCTTCGCTTCATTTCTTGCAAGTTGGCATCCGTGTCTCGTAGGTTAACCTATCATCGCGGGACGACCTCACTGACCAATAAAATTGAATTATTTGGCGCATGCGCAGTCGACTGTATAGTTTCAAGATTTCTCTCGGTATATTTTTGTATTCCTATACAGGGTGAATTCCTGAAGTCCGTCCACCAAGAGTCGGGTCGAGGTGGCCGAGAGTTGAAATCGGCAATTATTTACTACCAGACAGCCAATCAAGGACCTTGTAGCCACTAAAACTCTTGGTGGAGGGACGTTAGGGATTCACTCTGTACAAGGGCCTAGCGAAGCATCCCATGCAGATATTTTACGTGCCAAATACAGCCCGATTTCGGCCACTTTTTCGCATCTACCTTTGGCAACGAGCCCTCGCGAAATACATCTCACGGACAACTATCTGTGTACTCGGATCTTCAAGGTCGAAACCCCGCGAAAATGAGTCCACGTATTATTTGCACCACTACCCACACTGCCCGTTTTTTCCTTTTCTTTTTCTACTCTACCTTAACCGGCCATTGTTAACATAATAATAAGCATTTCTACACCGGTGTATAATATTATGCGAGGTTCTAAGGCCGTAGCCACGACCCAACTTATCGTTAAAGACACGATGAAGGTGGAAAGCGGGGCGGCGGGACGATCGAGGGTCATAGTCACTCTTTTATATCCGTGACTAAAAAGCTTAAGTGATCTCAAGTCTCGAGTCTCGAGTCACTGGATGCAGCCCACGGTCACGCGCAAAGACTTCTGCCGTTTTGTTTCCGCGTTGCATCACAAACTATTCAGTTTTCCACTATAGTTTGTCGTGGCATCGGTGCGATATCGACGCTGGACATTGATGCCTTTCCTTAGCCATATGTACTCGGTCTATAACATACCTATTAGCGTTGGCCTACTTTAGGCTGCACGTTTCACGACGTAACCGTCTATAAATTTACCACGATAACTGCGCGCTTCGCTTACCTTATTAGAGTTTGAACAATTATAGACCCTGCGATAAACCGACCAGACTTGTAGTTATTAATCTGCTTCCGGGAACCCCGCAGAAAATAACGGACGCTCTCGGGACTCGGAGATATCCACTCCGGGTCCCAAGAGAACCTAATTCTGAGATTACCATGCGGTAGTTTCAGGGGGAACAGGAGAACGGCAGCTACACCCAATTTTTTACTGCAATTAGCCTTCTAATTTGAAACATTTTTCCTAACCACTTCCGGTGAGGTATATGTATGCGCGTTGCGTATATAATATGTATAATATTATGTGCAATTATTTATCATAGTGTTCAGCACGAGGAATAATGCGGAAAATCCATTTCCGTTTCCGGAGAAACTTTGGTAGGGACTTTATGTCTCAAGGTAGCAATAAAGGTCCAGCCTCAACTTATAATCGAGGCCCGCGCTGCGCGCCGATTGCTTTTGAAGGCGATCATCCAGTCTTGCTCTGGCCTCGGCTTGGGTGTCTAGAAAAATTCGAAATCGCGTACAGAGAATCCTGTCGGGGCGTTTGAATACTCCAAGAAGACCTCATACCAGGGGCTTGGAATTGTGCGCAATTTACATATAACGACCACTAGATCATCGTACGAAGTTTCCGATTATATGACTTCCGAACTAATCGAAATTCCATTTTTTTTTTCAATTTTATCAGAAAAGTCAAAAGGGGGTAAAACTTTAACGAATAGAAAATCGTAAGTCGAAATAGAAGAGTCGAGTTTCATTTCACTATAGCATAATACAATTCTATGATCATTTTCGCAACCGTGCTACGCTTTTTTGATAATTTCACAATTATCTAACATTTGATATGAAATTCATGTAAATGGTATACATCCGTTGCGTGTTAGCCTCTAGTTCAACGTGATGTCCACAGTATATGAAAGCTTTCACTGTTGGATTTTTATATTTTTTCAAAAATGCCGACTTTAATCGCAGGATATAACCGTTCGTCACATACAACAGACGAACAATTGTACTTTGTTAGAGAGTCTTAGCGACGACACTGCCTTATCTCTTATCGTAAAACATACATAGTCCACATAGTGTTTTACCAGTTGGCCAAATATTGTTTCCAAAACGTACGCCTATACCTACTACAGACAAACACACGACCATATTTTATACAGGATAGCAAATCATTCCACAAGGAGAATATCAGTTAATTAGAACCTCATATTTCTCATAATACGGCGAATACCTCGTAGAATGAAATGGTTTGCGTTTCCTCCACACTTTTCGATGAATGCCATTCCCGCAAAACATTTGCTTGTTACTCGGCGAAATTTATTGCACTGTAAAGTTGAAAATCCTTTCCATGGATGTACGTGGAAAACCATTTATTACACGTGATATAAATGTGTGCTCGTTATACCTCAATGATGCGGTATAACAAGATCAATTATACAGGTATACCTGAAAGTTACGCCACGATCCTGTAGATACTGAACTTGAAATGCTAACCAAAACGCGCTTTTGTTACACGTATGTACCTGTTCCCTGTACTTACTTTCCGAGCATTTGTTAATTAATATTTGGAAGCGTAGTAGTTTATAATGATTCGCCGTTTTATTTTACCAAAACCCCGTTTTTCTTACTGTGCAGTTACTCCGAAAGTAAAAAAAAAAAAAAAAAATAACTCGTTCTCGTCATCCGGTATGTATATGTTTCCAGAATTCTATAGATAAAAGTTTCCTCATTATCGCATGTCTATAAATATATACATTCTTTTCCGTGCGTTATGTCGTCACTTTTTATGTGACAATATCCCTGATTCGAGGTAAAATATGGCGCGATGATTCTGCGTTTATACCCGTCCAGTTGCGGCGTTTTCCGAAAAATTCATAACGCAGTATCTGTCGCGGTCACAGATCCGTGACAAATAATTAAAGAAAACAAAAAGAGCAATCAAATCGTTTGAAAAAATGTTAGGTACTGAACAGGGCTATGAATAAATGAAAAAAAGTGCTTCTATATAACGTTCCTTCTTATTCACATATATACATAGGTATATATTAGGGTGCTCAAAAAAAAACATTTTTTGTTTTTTTTTTCAAGTACTATCATCTCAAAAGTTTCTAGTAGGTATAAAAAAAATTCTCCCACAAGGACAGCTCGATATTTTGATTCTATGTGACGCTCAAAGGATTTCCGTTTTCCCATATAAATAACACGTAAGAAAATTTTTTTTCTGTATTTCTCAAATAAAACTGCTAAAAATTTTTTTTTACAATTTTGATGGACATGTTCTTGTAGGAAATTAAATTGTCTACAAAAAAGCTCTGATATGATTTTCTCGTAAACCTAACGGGTAAAACGTTATCAGACTTTGAATACCCGCAACCAAGTTAAACCTAACCGTATATGATTTTAGAACGCATTTTGTATTTCACCGGATGTTACCGTATGATTTATATTGTTTTTACACTGCAAATAATTACTCAGTGGTTAAAAAGAGACATATAGGTCTCATATTGCAGTCAAATTTCTTTTTGGAAATAAAAAAAATTCAACCTATATCCACTTAGTTGCGAGTATTCAAAGTCTGATAACGTTTTACCCGTTAGGTTTACGAGGAAATCATATCAGAGCTTTTTTGTAGACAATTTAATTTCCTACAAGAACATGTCCATCGAAATTGTAAAAAAAAATTTTTAGCAGTTTTATTTGAGAAATACAAAAATAAATTTTTCTCACGTGTTATTTATATGGGAAAACGGAAAACCGTTGAGCGGCACGTAGAATCAAGATATCGAGCTGTCCTTGTGAGAGAATTTTTTTTATACCTACTAGAAACTTTTGAGATGATAGGCAGAAAACTTTTTTTTTTTGGAGCACCCTAATATATATATGTATTGATTGATCTGGCTGAAAATTTTATATGTTATACTACCCCACTAAAAACGGTTCTGTGAATTTTTTCAAATTTTTTCACCCAACCGAAAAAAAGTTATGAATTTTGTAAGAAAATTTTTTTGTTCAAAGTTCGACATTTTTGATTTTGTTTTTTTTTCTTCCAAACTTCGATTTATTCTGCGTTTAATATCGCAAATCCCATCGTGGGCCGACTTTCTATTTTTTTTTTGTATTGAACAAATTTTATTTTTACTTTTTCGCAATCTAATTTTGTTTGTATAATAATATAAATATAAATAAATATATCTGGGGTATTCCACGCCAGATCACCCAGCCAATAACCCCGACCATTTTACATTTTCTTCGTAACTTTTTATATGATAGTTCTTGACGCAAAAATTACAGTTTCTTCTTTTTTTTTTAAATATTCAAGCTATCTCAAAAACGCCATTTTTCTAATTTTTGAAAAAATGCCCACAAATATAAGATTCACAAGCGATGATTTTAAGACTGAAACGAGAGTGGGATTCCCGTTTTTTCTATGTTTTGCCAAAGGATTTCAGTATTTAAACTCAGTAATTTCGAAAAAAATTGAATATTTTTGTTGGGGAATTTTTTTCCGCTTTACAAGATACATGTGACACATGTAATTATTTGTTTGCGAAAATTTTCAATTTTTTGTCGAATTTACTGAGCCTAAACATTAAAATCCTTCTGCAAAACATAGAAAAAAACGGAATCCCACTCTCGTTTCGGTCTTAAAATCATCGCTTGTAAATCTTATATTTGTGGGCCTTTTTTCGAAAATGATGAAAATGGCGTTTTTGAGATAGCTTAAATATTGAAAACGAAAAAATTGTTGTACTTGAGTAGAGAACTATCACATAAAAATATATAAAGAAATGTAAAATGGTCAGGGATATTGGCTGGGTGATCTGGCGTGGAATACCCCAGATATATTTATTTAGATTTATTTTATCATACAAACAAAGTTAGATTGCGAAAAAATAAAAATAATTTTTTTAAAATAAAACAAAAAAAAAATAGAAAGAAAAGTCGGCCCACGATGGGATTCGCGGCATTAAACGCAGAATAAATCGAAGTGTAAAAAAAAAAAAAAAATCAAAAATGGCGAACTTGGAACAAAAAAATTTTCCTACAAAATTCATAACTTTTTTTCGGTTGGGTAAAAAAAATTGAAAAAATCCACAGAAACGTTTCTAGTGGGTTAGTATAACATATAAAAATTTCAGCCAAATCAAAAGGAATCGGGTTCAAAAGTGGTCAATTTGGCGTGGAATGCCCCATATACAAGACAATTTGCTTTCATCAGGGTTTTCCAAGATAAACTAGAATTTGTTTCTCTGTAAACAAAGAAACCAGATCTAAAGTTTATTTTTTGCAACTCAGTGCGCAAAGTTCGACTTTTGATGCCTCTTTTGCGTGCGCAAAGTACCCGTTTCGCGCACTAGTGCGCAAAGTGCTCACTTTGCGCACTGAGTTGCAAAAAGTATTGTACGATACGCGTGCGCGTACGTGATTAGGTTCACACTCGTGTGAAAATCACGTACTTTGCGCACTTGTGTCGTAAACTACTATTCTATCACTTCTTTATTTACCTTAATTAATCTTTATAGACTTTCGTCTCTCTTTCTCAATTTGTGAACATGTGCTCTCTTACGTAATCACTTATCTACCTCTTTCTATTAGTGGTTCCCTCTAGTGTAATTTTGAATCTATAAGACATACCATTTCTTGGAATATATATATATACAGTTTTAAAAAGATGTATGAGGACATTAGAGTGGTTCAAAAAAATTTATTAATTTTTTTTTTTAACTCTTACCCTCCCAAATGTTTCTGTTTGATGAGAAAAAAATCCTCCCAAAAGAGGGGCGCTGTAGCTCAACTTTAAGAGGTCGCTATTTTTATTTTAGTTTCCTATTCATTTAACATGGGAATTTTTGTTTTTTCATTAAAATTGAAATTACAACTGATCATTACATTTTTTTGCAAATAACCATTATATATTCAGAAAGCTGACTCTGAGCTTTTCAAGACTCTATGATAACGCATGATTATGATAATTAGAAGACCAGTTACAGCCATCTGAAAATCACTAAATTACTAAATTAAACTACTAGATTAAAAAAAATTACTAAATTTCTGACTACGAAGAAATTTAGTAATTTTCAGATGGCTGTAACTGGTCTTCTAATTATCATAATCATGCGTTATTAGAGAGTTTTGAAAAGCTCAAAGAGTCAGCTTTCTGGATATACCGTGAGAATCAGGTGAAACCGAATGGTCCATCCGCCCAGGCGGCGAATATTTGGTATTTTCATGGGGATAGCCACTCGTTGCACTGAATATCCCTAGGGTGATTTTGGCGCGCGGTCGATGAAACTCGGCAGATCGACCGCGCGCCAGGATCACCCTAGGGATTTTCCAGCGCAACGAGTGGTTAGCCCGCTAAAAATACCAAATATTCACCGTCTGGGCGGATGGACCATTCGGTTTCACCTGATTCTCACGGTATAATGGTTATTTGCAAAAAATTTTAATGATCAGGTGTAATTTCAATTTTAATGAAAAAACAAAAATTCCCATGTTAAATGAATAGGAAACTAAAATAAAAATAGCGACCTCTTAGAGTTGAGCTACAGCGCCCCTCTTTTGTGAGGATTTTTTTCTCATCGAACAGAAACATTTGCTAGGGTAAGAGTGAGAAAAGAAAATTAATAAATTTTTTTGAGATTATACATCAATCTTATTGCGAGACTGTTTTTTGTTCTTGCATTCCAAAATCGAACATTTCGCGATGTATGATCGTCGCATTTTGCTGGTCGGACTAATTACGTTTGCCGTAACGAATCCGTGCTTACAGTCTGTCCAGCAATTTCGATACTCAATTCGAAGTCAGTGGCTCGCGAGACGTTGGGACAGAAATTTCAAGCGAATAGGGTGCAAGCAAAACTACGTATCCAAAGAGTTCAAAAAGGTTCGAAATTTGGAGAATTTTATGGGATTTTTTTCCACTTTCAATTTAGCAATCGGAGGATTATGCTTCGCAAGGTGGTCCAATCCCTTCCAACTAAAATTGCGCCGATACGTAAATATGCGCATCTATTTATTACAACCCTGAAAAGTTCAATTGAAATCGTAGTCGAAGCCTCTGCGGATATTCCTTGTGAATCCCGCATCTAGTAGTACTTCAAACTACCGATGATTCAATGGGCTGAAGCTTTCGTACCTATAAAAATGGGAAACGACGCGGAATCGAGAAATATGAGAAGACTCGTCTCTCATACATTTGTATTTTTTTCTCACGAGGAGAAGAACCGCGAAGAGTTATTCTCCTTCACGAACGCGAGAGAAAAAAATCTTGAAATTTTTATAACGTCAATACGTGCCAATCTGTACCCACGTCCTACAAAAATTCAAGACGAATTAATCGGAACGACGTGGTCGGAAATGTTGATGCCGATTTCATGCCAGATGAATCGGCACTGCCCATCGGCAAATCGTTAATAAATATGGTCAAGAGTATGCGTCAATGGTTGATTGTCAGTGACCTCTGTTTACGTGTTACCAGTCACGTTTCCTCGCTGGTCTGCGCCTTGAAATATGGCGTACGGGTAGCCATATATTTATTCAACTACGTCAAGCTACGTTGCCGCCGTTTCGCACCCTCGAAGTCTTCGTCATCGGCACAATCTGCGATCTACGATTTTCAATTGTTTTCTCAGCAACACCGCAGTCAACGTGCCGTCATTTAATTTTTTACTAATTTCCCTGACGGATGTCACATATGTTCATGATTAGTAATGTATCTAGTTACACATGATAGACAGGCATATAAAGATTCTGTTTTCGAATCTCTGGAAATGAATTATTCAGAAGTTAGTTCCTTACACCGCGAGGTTATACCCACGTCATGATTGAAAACAATATTATGTTTGCTGGGGTCTCTCGATTGAATCAAAATCTTCAATGTTCTCTTCTTTTTTCGAACTTTGCTTGCGCATCTTTTTCAGCAATATTTTTCGTAGCGCGATAAACCGGTTCTCGTAATCACGCAGAAAAAAAAAAATAATTTATCCCAACCGTTTCGCGTTATCCGTCCTGACCTATTACGTACCCACGCGATTTATTTCACTGGAATCTAAATGACGAATTGCAAAATTACACCAGATCAGTTTGAGAATACGAATAGCTGGATTTCACAACTCGTGCAGTTAACAGATTTGTTATGGTGAACACGTGATTCTACTCGATTAACTAAATCGCCCAGCTATAGGTGTGATAGTGTGAGAAATCCAGAGAAAAATAGGTAAAGCGTGGAGAGTGATAGCTATACCTAGTGACGTACCTGACGAGACTTGTAACAATTAAACATATAGGAAGAGGAAGAGAAAGAAGCCGAAACAGAAAGCACCATTCAGTAATGTCCCTAGATTAATTGAGGGTTAAGAACCAGGAGAGTGTGAGCGCAATGTATAAGAATACGATCAAGGCCCTTCTGGCTCTTAGCCCTCGATGTATAATTATGCTGAAAAGCTAACAAGCACCTTCGACCAAGTGTGTATAATCTTGAAACTAAACGGTCGACTGCGCATGCGCCGAATCAATTTTATTGGTCGGTGAGATCGTCCCGCGATGATATTTTAACCTACGAGACACGGGTGCCAAATTGCAAGAAATGAAGCGAAGCTGTCAAACTCTCGCGCGTAAAGCAGTTAATCGAGGTTATGTTATTTTTTATTTTAATTCAATTTCTACTGTATCAAATTAACACGACTGAATAAACTGTTCCCACCTAGCTGCTTTGTTTCTTCCAAGCACCCATCATTTACAATTCGACCTCTGGTTTCAATTGTAATTTGAAAAAACAAATCCTCTAAATAGACCGACACATTAAATCGTAGCGAGCAATGAGCTGTTCGGAATGAATCTCTACGGTTCTTTCAGAACATTAAGTTTCAATCTCAACAATAAAAGCTTTCCAAGCCTTTCCGAATCACTACCGCAATTCATTGTGATCTTAACCTCGAAAGTTCGTATCAATTGCATCGGGGCCAAAAACAAAATTTGACAGCTAAAACTCGGGATGGCCAACCTGCTTCGGCAGACGACGAAACTCGCGCATGCGCAGTCGACTGTATGTATAGTTTCGAGATTTCCTCTCGGTATGTATATTGCATAATACATAAAAATCATAAAATTGATTTCAACAGCAATTGCGATAATTGAATCGAAGTACGAGATAAAAGAAACAGTAGAGAGATAGAGAAGCGCGAGTATAATACTTTAGCCTTTTGATAATTGGAGTCAATTGACTTTATCAGAATAATTGTTGATCACGTGAAACATATGTGTGTAGGCAGTATGATGATATTATAAGTATCGAGTTACGTCGAAATCTGCATCTGATTTGATGTAGGTAGGTAGACGTTATTTGAAAAATTTTAACCGATCAAAAATGTGGCGTCAGACTTATCAGTTATTCGTCCTTATGGAATTAATGCGCAATTATTAATCCGGTATAACAGTTCGTGGGTATTTGATGCTTGGACGAGATTTTCTATGAAACTATCACGTATGTCCGTGGATGGATTCAGTTTTGGTGCAATATTCAATCTATCATGTTCAATATGAATCCCGAGTTTCGAAGTTTCTTTTAAAAATAGTTGACGCAATGCGGAAAACAGAATATCTGTATTCCTATATTCGAATCGTCGAAATCCACAAACTGTCGCAATTCATAATGGCGTTAAATTCATCGACAATTTTACTCAAATTGTGACCGACTAGTATAACGCTGTTTGTCAGGCTGTATCAAATTCTTATTTCTCGTTGAAAAATCGCTACCCCGCCTCGAGTCCTTTTCGACTCTTCACGAATTAGTTGGACCGTATAATATCGGTGTTAAAGGCGTCGACATACGTAGCATCTCTAATGACATAATGTGCGAGAAGAATCGACGCAGGCTACTTATCATTACAAATCAGTCTCGTCGCATCATATGACTATTGATACATACTATTTTTATCGCCTTTTATAGTCTTTCATGTGTATCGTACATCGATATACAGACACAAATACGACGAATACGCGATTTTTGCGGCAAATTCCGTGTTCGGACTCTCAGTGGTTTCGGCCGTTAGAACAAATTGTCGCGCTGGAAAATTACAGTAACAGATTCATCGTGTAAAGGGCCCAGTCCATATGGATTCACCGGTGATTTTTGGCCACCACTTTCGATTCATTTGTAACTTTGGCATATCAATTTTCATGCGATTTCATGAGACATGTGTTTCTGCGTTTTGCTGAAAAACGATGTTTTACCTCTGTTGGGCCATTTTGAAATTTTCATGAAAATAGGGTTTTTCCAAGAATAAAAAATCCACGTTTTTTTCAAATTGCCGCCATTTCGTCACTAATCATCCAATCGCAACGATTTTTTTTTTGAAAATGTGCGCAATTTCATAAGCTTTGAGCTCGTTTTTGGCAAATTGTGATTAAGTGCAAGGTTTTTGAGATAGAGAAGGAAAACTGAAGAAAGTCAATTTTAGGAAAAATTGATTTTCTCAAAAACACCATCTTCGATTTTCGCGAAAATTTTATATGTTTTTCAGCACCCAAAAAGCCATCTTTCTGCCAAGTGGCAATATGCCATTTTTACATATATATATTTTAATTTCTATCTTCCATGTATACGTTCTAATTCATGATTTCGGTTAGTTCAAGATTGGAATGATCGTTGACAACTACATTTAAGTTTAAACGGTACCCATATGATGCTAAAACGTGAATAAATCGCATTTTTCATCGCGAGGCTGTAACTCAGGTATTGAGAAAATGGCATGTTGCCACTTGGCAAAAAGATGGCTTTTTGGGTGCTGAAAAACATATAAAATTTTCGCAAAAATCGAAGATGGTGTTTTTGAGAAAATCAATTTTTCCTAAAATTGACTTTCTTCAGTTTTCCTTCTCTATCTCAAAAACCTTGCACTTAATCACAATTTGCCAAAAACGAGCCTAAAGCTTATAAAATTGCGCACATTTAAAAAAAGAATCGTTACGATTGGATGATCGGTGACGAAAGGCGGTACTTTGAAAAAAACATGGATTTTTTATTCTTGGAAAAACCCTATTTTCATGAAAATTTCAAAATGGCCGAACAGAAGTAAAACATCGTTTTCCAGCAAAACGCAAAAACACGTGTCTCATGAAATCGCATGAAAATTGACATGCCAAAGTTACAAATGAATCGAAAGTGGTGGCCAAAAATCATTGGTGAATCCATATGGACTGGGCCAAAGATATTTTATATAGTATATACTGCAATCATACACAGAAGTGCGGATTATAGTTGCTGCATATGAAATCCCTACGACCAGAATCATTTCCTATTAATTAGGTCTCACCTCCAATATACGAGCTAAAGAAATACGAAGAACAGAGCGAATAATGATATTTCTCTCTTCGTTCTGCCTTGGCCTCTACAAATTGCATTATGTGATCATTATCAATATTATACGCGATATGAGGTCTTATCGGACATTTTGTGCAACGTGGAGACATTTTTAAATCTTAAATAATATCATTGAAATGTCTGATTCGCGTTATGTTTCCTTTGCATCATTTTCATCGCGTAGTTATCATTTGTTAAAGATTAATTGATCATCTGGAAAGAATAGATTTGCTTCTTAATCGAATAGAAGATCACGTAAATATTGATTATAGATTGTTATTTGTGGCCCGTCATGCGAATGCACGTATATAAACTATATTCCATGTTGGATATCAAAAGCTAAAAAAATCTAACGTAAGAAGAAGGGTACCCATTGAGAATTTCAATTGCAAATCATCGACCGAAAAGATAAATCCTTACTCACTGTATGTTACGGATTATGCTATTCAAAGCATACAATATGTAAATTCGAAGTCAACTATTTGTTTGTGACATCTTTATAATCTTATAGCCTGATCAAGCAGCCTTGGTTTAATTGAATTAGAATTACATATTGAGATAAATCATAGTCTCTGAACAAAGTCATTAATTCGTCACCGGGTAGTTTGCAGGCTCGTTAATTGTTCGTATATACGATTCTGAAACAATGACTGTGATTATTGCATTACATCTACATCTTATTCATAAAATTCTTTACTTGTATATTATACCTATATAATTACTTCTCAAGCAAGGTTTTCTCCTTTGAGTAGACGCCTTGACGTAAGATTGATGGAAGGTACATATATCTATAATTGGAACCTTGGATAGGAAATAGAAAGATGTTCGAGAAAAAGACAATTCGATAGATAGCGACAGGAATCCAATCCTTCGGTAGTCACTGTATTTATTATCAACGGCTGATTTCTCTTTTCAATTATGTTCATCTTCTTCTCATTACGAAAGATAGAAGAAAAATAATTGGAATTCACTTGCTGATTCGAATAACTTACATGTCCTGTTTGCTCGATATAATGTCGAAGCTGATCTTGAGAGATAACCAATCTTTCGATAAAAACTTGAAGAAATTGGTTTTGCACAGCTCCAATTGCTGGCATATATCCTGCTGTCCATCCAATAATCACTCGAATTGAATGGCTGCATCATGACTCGATACCACATTTCATTGCTCCAAGAAAAAACAATCATTGCTCAGAATGTGAAACGTTGATGCATATGATATGATTCGCATCGAATGGTCTAACGGGATTGAAAAATGACTTGCACGTGACTTAATTCTATTGTTTTTGTTACAGGTTTCAATGAATGAAACAAACTTCAATATTTTATGGATGGGAAATCATCCGAAGCCAGACGTCCTTAGGAATTTGACGCCGTATCAAAAAGTAAATCACTTTCCGAGGTAAAATAGATGAAATTCGAATGTTGATATTTTTTTAATATTAGTACATAGAAACGGTTTCATAATAATCCATTACGTGTAGCGGAGAATAATTATCTGTGATACGTACATATTTTCAGATCCTATGAAATAACGCGTAAAGATAGACTTTATAAAAACATCGAAGCCATGCAAAGGAGCAAGGGTGCCAGGAATTTGGATTTCATCCCCCAAACCTTCCTGCTGCCCAGTGAATCGAGGGAGTTATTAACCGCACACTTCAGGTATCGCGGGCCTTGGATTGTAAAACCCAAAGCAAGCTCTCGTGGCCGTGGTATTTACATTGTTAACAGTGTGAGCATTATATTTTTAGGTATGGTTTTATTTGACCGACTGTTCATAGTATGCATTTATTAATTTAAATACTCGATGTTAAAACAACGGCTGAAAACCCAGCTCAAACTACTCGAAAAATGAGAGAGTGAGAATATAAACTACAAAGAATGCATTCCTGAATTTTATAGCTTCAAAGTTTTTGTTGGTAAAAAGCTGAATAAATTCTATCATCCGTTTATCTAGAAATATCATCGTTGCGTTACAAGCCGTAACATCCATTGACATGTTTTTCTTTTGCATTAATTTCACTAGAGGCAGGCAGACGCGGATATAAGACAAAACCATAGATGAGACAACTTGATCCACTGTGAGTGCTAGTAGTATTGAAATGCCTTTTCAGTTGATTCATAGCTTTTTGAAACTATATCGTCTATGATAGCTCTGTACAAATGAATGCATATGCCAGTTGTTTCATTAAAAATATCGTTAGTAATCAGCCGACGATACTGAGTCTATAAACAGTTTAGATCCCAACTAAAAGTAGAGGCGATTACCGTTGATCTTGATGTTTCAGCCCGAGAAAGTTCTCACCGATGAATCGGTTATTGTCGCTCAGTATATAAACAACCCACTTTTGGTCGACGGACACAAATGCGATTTACGGCTTTACGTAGCTGTAACGAACTACGATCCGCTGTTGATATATCTTTACGAGGAGGGACTAGTCAGATTTGCCACCGTCAAGTACGATGGTGGCCATCAATACGTCTGGAATCCATGCATGCATCTTTGCAACTATAGCATCAACAAGTTCCACGTCGATTACATCAAGTATGTTAATTAATTATTCCATGTATTGTCATGACTTTAAGACCGTATTTTATTCTTCGGCGAACTTCCACTGACTATAAATATCTCTGGCTTTGACACACTTCTTGATTGATATGCAAAGCCGTATATGTATCGTCAGTTCTTAAGGCGTGTCACAGGCTACCTGATTCTCCAGTTCTGCTCTCGTTTTTTCAAGCTTATCTTGACTCCTGGGCAGACAAGCGTTCTCTGTTTCTTCATCTTCCGCAGTCTCTTCGTCTTTGCCATTTCTTCTCTACTTTCTGTATTTGGATTCGATGTCCGATCTCTATTCTCTGTTCGGTGAAAACCAAATAGACAAGCTTTGAATATCTACACCGCTTGAAAAGTTTTCGTCAAATGAAGACATGATTAAAAATACGTGAAAGTAATCGCTTCTTTTTATCAGCCTGGGGAATTTCGGTTTTTAGGAGCGAGGATCCGGACGCGGAAGATGTCGGTCACAAATGGACATTGTCAGCCCTGTTGCGACATCTTCGATCAACAGGACAGGACACGGAGTTGTTAATGCAAAGGATAGAGGATGTTATTGTGAAATCTATTTTAGCCACCGCGTCCGGCATTGTCAGTGGGGTAAAGCAGTTTGTCAAACATCCGGATACTTGTTTTGGTGAGTTTCAAGAACAAAACATTGAAGGAGCATCGATTTTATGATGAACGAAGGCAGTAAACTGTGGGGTAGATCATTACACGAGATGAATGATCACAAATCTTCCAGAATTATTTGGATTCGATATCCTTATTGACGACACCCTAAAACCTTGGCTACTTGAGGTCAACCTGACTCCATCGCTGGGCTGTGATTCTCCTCTGGATGTCAGATTGAAATCGGCATTGATGGCAGACCTGCTCACTCTAGTTGGCGTTCCTGCCGTTGATCCAATATTGAGACCTCAAAGCACTCATCATCGATCCGTTGTCAATCCTCCAAAGAAGATGACCAGTGTAAATCAATTTGCAAGCTCGTTCTTATTTCCAAAATTCGCTTCTAGTGGATAATGTCTGACGATTTCTTATCTTATTCAGTACAGGAGAGTCCATTCGGCCGAAATGCTCATGCAGAAGAAGAAAAACGTTGCCAAAAATAGCGTTAACAAATCTGGCCTCACAGCTGAACAGCAAAGGATAGTTGCATCGGCCAGAGCACAGTTCGAACGCAGAGGTGGATTTGTTCGGATTTTTCCCAGCCCAAAATCCTGGGAACTCTATTCTCAGTATCTTGGTAAGTTACCAATTGACAATTGTAATAACAGCTGTTCTTAGTTTGTTTGAGGGTGTCCGAGGGGGTCCCATGGTGAGGCATGATTGATACATGCACATATGTGATCAGGATCGAGTTTGCACGTTAATGAACTTTGCCCCCTAAATTATCTAGAGCAAAGAGATATTTCGAAAATCTGTTGTGTTCGAATGGTTCCTTGTATGCGAATGTTGTGCACGAAATAGTGGAGGTCAGCCGCAAATGAACCTGAAGTTATAACAAAATGTTAATAAAATCTCGATGCTGCAGCTGACACACGGATCTATTGCTTGGCGTGTTCAATCATGACTGGTATAAAGTTGGCACCACAGTATTCTGTCTTATTCTTTCCTCCATGGTTATAATAGAGGAGGCAAAGGACAGAAGGCTGTGGGGCCAACTTCGTACCGATCATGATTAAACACGTCAAGTACACAATGTACGAAATGTACACAATGTACACAATGACAGAATAAAAATGGCCGCTGCATCGCACGACTGGAATCACATTTTGGCGACATAATGATTTATTGCACTCGCCAGATACTCAGGACCATTTCGCGCACAACATTATTACGGCAGGAATAATTTAATCATAATCTAAAGTCAAAAGACAATCTGAAGTCCGAGAATTCAGTGGGCAAAAGATCGTTGCCGTTATTTGGCGAAAAATGTCCGAGGGCCCCGTCTGTTTCAGCCGCACAGTCCCACACATTTATATCGAATACAAAACGTATACGGATTAGTAGGGATAGATAGTCAATTTCAGCATTCTGAAACATGACTCGAAGAATTTTTTGTCATTAAGCAAAAGAACTCACGTTTAATAATCAAAAGCATCACATGTTTTTGAAATGAAATCGGCCCTGCAAGTGTAGATTCACCCTTTAGGGGCTTTGGTAGTCGCGTGGGAACTCCGACGCTAAAAGGCGTCGATTCCGTAGAATGTCGATCATTTTGATACAAGACGCAAAATTGTAGCTTCTCACATAGAAAAAAAAAAATCCCGATATCTTACGGAGGCGACACTTTTTGGCAACATAATCACGTGGTGAAAGTGGCCCGCATCGGAGTTCCCACGCGACTTTGCGACAATTTAACAATTTTTAGATCATTAGTATTCGCGATGATGACTAATATTGTATCACCTTTTTCAAAATCCATTATAGTCACGTATTATCAATACCCATTTACAGATCCAGTCACTGGAATACCAGTGGTAACAGATCCGTTGGGACCAGGAAGAATACCACAGCAGGTCAATACGAACTACAATCTAATGCTACACGAACAGTTATTTCCAGCTGCCAGTCGGAACACTGGATTCATAATTCCAGAAGTTACGCTAGATAGGCTTTCAAGGTAGGCCACATCGTCTTTGAACTCGTAATTTTTTGGATTACATTCTTCGTCATTTGAGTTACTGTACTCTATAACAATAGATCCTCTATATTATGGTCATTTGTTGCACGACTATATACCGCTCAGGAAATTGTCGTTCGCCGTGTGAGGTCTCTAAAAGGGAGCAATTATGCCTCTGAGACTTCATCGCTATACTTTAGATACTTTTTCTGATGCTGCATGAAAATCTGTACAGGTATGAAAGATACGAGAGAGCACTGGTTAAAGGCCACAAACAAAGCTTAGATCGTGGGGATAGCAAAGAAAACCTTGATTTAGACACTCACAAGTATAAAGCACAAGTGATGCAGCTAATGGAAGATGGAAATAAGCTCAGGTTAGTAGTCAGGCGTTAAACTGTACTTTTCGAAAATAGGAAAGCTGCCTAAATCATCAACACCATGGTTTCGTGATAAGTGGATGCTCTTATTTCAAATAGAATTATCAAAAAGAATGAACGTTGAACAAATGTTCCCCAGTGTTCGTGAAAAACGATTAAAAAAATTCATAGGTCCCGCCGTTGCATGTGTGACAAACATTGTAGCGTATCGGCACATAACGCGCAGGCGCAAGGTACTGAGTGACCTCCATGCGCAGGCAATTTCAAAACCAGGCGTTCTCGCGCAAAATTCAAACACTTGATTTTAGAAGTTTATTCTAGGTTCATTCGAAAACTAGCCATCGTCAATTTAATCATGATTTCTGACTGATTTTTCACCAAACCTGTCAATAACCAATTTTACAGGAAAAAAATCAAGAAGTATTAGGCAACTTTTCTATTAAAGCTGGCGACAACTTACTGTATACCTTGCCGGCTAATAGTTTGTGCTTCTATGCTGAAACATACCCCATTCCCTTACTCCCATATCTCACGAGTGAGTGTGAAATTAGTTTCATAGTTTATTTAATACTGTAACATAATTTTGCGTCTTTTTTTCTCATTCGTCTCAAATTCGATTTGCTATCTCCTGAGAATCGAGACAAGGTTACATACCATTCAGCAAATCTCATCATTTCCTCTCAAGGGTTGTGAGGGACAAAATGAATGATTCTTGTCGATCTTTAGATGAACCTGACGACTTTCTCTCATAGAGAATCTTGGAAAACAGTGCAAGCATAAGCAGAACAATGTTGACAAAAAAATTAATTTCGAAGCAAATAAGTATAGGTATTACTAAATGTATAATTAATAACTGATCCAGGTAGAATTCTAGAATATGGCGGCTGCAGGCCTTCTGTCGATATTGGGTTTTAGATAATTACCCTTCTAAAAAAAGTAATATATCGAACTACTTGAGACAAAAGTGGATATGAAACATCGAACACAAATTACAATAAAATTTTTCAAGACTGACGAGAATAACAAGACTTTTGAAAAGGAGAAATGTTCCATTGCAATCAACTGTCCCGAAATCCTTAGTAGTATTTAATTTTTGATACTAATTTAAAAATGGCCAATTGTGGTCGAGCAAGTAGTATTTCTACAGAAAAATATTCGAAATACGAATATTTATATTGAACTGCATTTATTATAGTACACATATGGTGAAATTTCGATTTTATACCATCAAGGATAGGAGAAGACAGAAGACTATGGTGTCAACTTCATACCGGTCATGATTAAACAGGCCATAGTACTATTTATTTTCGAAGATCACAGCATAATGAGGGTGTTTTCAAATTTGTCTAAATGTTGTATACGTTATACTAAGTGCTTTCCAAATAAATTTTCATATTCGACAATCATTTCCTAAATATTTTTATTCGCATATTAGGAGAATTCTGAATGATATTTGCTCGTATCTCTAACAATTAGATTTCTTTATACAAGTAAGTTGGTTGACACAGTAGTACTCTATAATAATTCAGCAAATTTATGATATGAATTTGGCTCGTTTATAGCCCAGGTGAAGCGAGGAAGGCTTTTGGATTATATTTGGGATGTATTCTACGTAAAATTTCGCAACCTAGTGCGGAATCAGCATGTTGTGAACTTGTCATGAAGTTCCTTCAGCAGTCTGCTAGTAATTTACGCACGCCCTTCTTATTCACTGTAAGTATACGTATAACAACTGTACTGATAATGTATACTGCATATTCTTTTTCGAACGGTAACGAAATATAAGACTCGAGTAATATACCAAAAAATTGAAATTAGTGTCTTCCAACGTTAGGGGGCTATAAATTCCTAGTCTCTTCGGAATTAGTAGGCTACTTCACTGCGCACAAAAATTAGCGTCCCACCCAATTTTTGTTCCAAGGAACGTCCGATTTCAAAGTTTCATAACTTGGCGAAAAAGAGACGTAAAGAGTCGGCTAAAAAAGCGTGTTGAAGCTTCAAACTTCAACTTTTAGATAATTTTTGGCGGTTGGGTTCACCTTTCTTGGTTCACAAGTTACGCCCCCTCGAAATACATCGCGTCGAATCTCCAAAGTGAACTTTCAACTTTGGAATGTTGTACAACGTGGTGCGGCGTCAGAGACGGGATTGAACCTCTGCGATAGCCATTTCAAAGCTCGAAATGTCCTTTTCAAAAAATCTTTTCCATATATGTTCTTCGATTTTTTTCGATGAGTTATAGAACGTGAAAACAAAAATTGTCCCCAAATTCTTGATGAAATACCCCGGACGAACGAGTCCTCGTATCGAGATTTTCAAAACACAGTTTCGAAGCACAATTCTCGATCTTCCGGAACCTTATTGCAATTTTTCATTCTTCAAATTTTCTCGATGAGACTTTCAGGATTCAAGAATGGAAAATTGAACTTTGACCTGATACAGCTCGCGTAAAAGTGGCGAAATGGGCGGCCCGTGATATCATCTTCAAAGTTGAAGTATTCTCTCTACAATGCTCACTTTAGATTAGGGTTTGAGCTTGTCAATCGTGTTTTGGAAATCTCGATACAAGGACTGGTTCCCTTCGGGCTGGTGATGAAAGATTTGGAGACAATTTTTGTTTCCAGACTGCATAACCGATCGAAAAAAAATCGTAGAGCAAATTGAAATAATATGTTTTGAAGAGGACATTTCAAGCTTCGAAATGGCCATCACAACAGTTCAATTCCTGCGTTTAGCAATTCCCGTGCACCAGCCGAAGTTGAGAGTTCACTTTGCAGATTAAATGTTTCAACAAAACGTAGCTATATGTTTTATATTATTCATTATTAAGCAACGCGTATACATCTTGTGACTCTTTTTACCCTTGCACATATATTTACCTATATAATGGAGGCATCAAATGATTATGATTTATTGCAATCTCCATCATTCACAATATCCTGTAAAGTCTACTCGGCTTAATTGAAAACCGTACAAATATTTTTTTCTTTCACAGGTGCCAAGCAGCAAGTTAGGCGATAAAGATCGCGCAGCCATAACTGCCAAGCAGTTGTCAGACTTCTTGCATCTGTACAACAGAGAAACGGATTTGTATGCAGATACCGTAGATCGACCACGAACGGTACCCAACAGACTGTTTCAAAAATTCCTTGCATCTGCTAGGTAAGCCAATTATCGAACCGAGCACATCTCTTTGAGAATAATTCATTCATTCATAATAATTTTCTACCACTCACTTTATAATTTACGGAGTTCTGACTTCAACTTTGTTCACTTATCTCCGGTGCATTTCTGAAATAGGAAAAGCTCATTGCCTAGAGACTAGGGTATCTCATATCATGTTATAGAAATAGGCGTTTTCATAATGCGCTTTTCAGATATAGCGTTGCCCATTTGTCTATCCATACCTTGCGCTAAAAAATGATTTTGGTAGAATCAGATTTACTACCGCGGCATCGATAGCAAAGTTTAGGTGCAACCATGATTTTTGGCATTTTTTAAGTAACAGGTGCTCTCTCACTAATCGTCTTTTTTCTTCATCACGATATATAAAGAGTTCCTACGAAACTGGAGGTCTCTTCGACGATGTTCAGTACCGCCGCATCGGAGATCTCAAATTTTGAAAACTATGAATTTGAAAAGTTTTTCACAGTGTTTTTTATAGAAAAATAGGTTCATATATCTTCAAAATCATCCCGGTACATGCCAAAAGATGACTGAATGAATTGTGTATGTTTAGATTTTACTGTTATCCCAGGATACAGCATCAAAATGTATCAATATTCCTATACCCCAATGTGCGTATACCCCTTAATATCTATTGACTTGAGTAACAATTATGAATTATTTGTGGTACAGCGAGGAGGATCTGGACGATGTACTAATACTACAAACAAGACTGTATAACTGCGCGCACAGCTTTCTGGGCAGAAGTGGGTTTGCGGGTAGCCTTCGTGGACCTAATCTACTGGGTTCTTTGCCTCATATCACGTCGCGGGTACATTCTAATGCCACTAGCATCGAGCAGTGTAAATGTAACCAGCCTAATAATAGATCAAGTAAGCCTCCACGCTAATGAATGACAATCCTCACCGATACCACATTCGCATCCTTCTAGGTCAATTTTTAACATTATTTAACATAAATAATATATACATATATTGCAATATCAATCGGTTATATAGGATGAAAAGAGAGGCACGGAACTCTAAAAAACATGAACTTATACCATTGAATGCAACTTTGTGGCTTATGTGCTTGAGGAAAAATGTGACAATAGATACCGAGAAACTGACGCGCGAGCTTTCGCGTTTTACGCTTGACTAATGAACTAGTTTTCCTTAGTGAATTTCAAGTTTCACTTGGATATTGGAATGCTGTTGATTCTTTCACAGTTTGATAAATATTTTGAGAACTGTATAAACTGACTTAATACCTAGGTAGTTAAATTCGAACGTATTATATCAAGAAATCTTGACTTATGAATCCTCGGAATCTCGTTTATATTAAAATAGGCTCTGTCTGCGAATTGTTTTAATGAAATAATATATGAACAAAATTAATGATCGATCATCAAAAAATCCGATGAACATGAAATATAGTCGTGGCTGTATTAAAAAGTTGCAAAGTTTTAATTCGGCATCAGTATGCGATAAAGATATTTTCGAATTACTTTTTATAATCATACTTTCACAGATAATCAAACGGGATTATTGATTCCTATTTATTCTCTAATTATTGTTAATATTTATTCATTCGTTGACAGACAAATGGTTGTAAACTTATATGATGCAATGAAACATAGTAATTTCCTAAATGTAAACATATTGCAATCCAGCCATTTGTATGTCAATTAATATTCTAATGATAAGTTTGTTGTAAATGGCCTAACAGATAATACTAGAAAAGAATTTCCTGTCCGCTCGGCACAGCTGTATTCTAGATCAATTTCTTTTAAAGCTTAACAAATCAGCATATCTCACACAGCGTATCATTCCTATTTGTACTGTGTTCCTTTTCCATTTAACCGTTCATGCTTAATTAAGTATTAACAAATTTTATATTTCTGCTCTTTGTTTCTAGTCATTGCAGAGATGCTACATAGCGTGATTAATAGAGATGTTTTTTTTTAATGCTTCAATTTGTTTTGGACATATTTTATTACTGCAATTAAAATTCAGTACCAAAATTCCAGTAATTGATTAGATAATTTCCGATCTACCGATCATTGCTAAATCGTATCGTTTGTAACGAAAAATTTTCTTTGTCTATATTGTAAATTAATGTTAGAGTAATAGCATAAAGACTTCTCACAATTAATACAAGTGAACTTAATAGTGTAAAACAGTATATTTAAAATGAAATTCTGCTACCGTACGTATAGACGAGTCAAGCTCTTGCAAATTAGTATGAATTAAGTATTTCATAAGTTACACGAGCTTTTTACAATACACGGGTTGGCAGGCCCCAATCCACATAGTTTGCACGAAGTGTCCATCCATTCAATTCCGTCGCCATTTTGATGATTCGAGCACAAGATGATGTAGCAGTAAATTGGTACTTTTGAATTAATATAACAATAACAAACTGATGTCCGAATCATTCATAACTAATTCCGAGCAGCAAGACTTCATCTGAAATCTGCAAGGCTCATATTTCAAGTGGGTTAGACAAACTTAGCCCACAGCTTCATTGATTGATGAAGATTCCTTTTAACGGGTGCTTACGGAGAGAGATTCTGAGTAAACTTTGAACTACTTGGGTAGGCAATTCGTTTCTTTTTTTTTCGATACTGGCAACGCTGTCGTACGACCATATCTACAGACACTCTGACGGTGAACTCTAGTCGTCTGTAGATATGGTCGTACGACAGCGTTGCCAGTTTAGAAAAAAAACGAATTACCGTCCCAGGAGTTTGAAGTTTACTCACAATCTCTCTGTATAGGGTGATTATATTAATTTATCACAATTTATTTTAGTTAATATTTATGTTGTTATAGAGATATTTATTTAATAATCATCCCAATTAGTAAAACGTATCAACGATCTCAATTTCGTGCTGAAATTGGAGAACGATATGATATTTGAGGTGCAATAATACTGGGGTTTGGTATATAATATTATTGATTACGTCTGAAGCGAGGAAATTTCTTCAACAAATTCAGCCTGAAACGGGGACACGAATTTCACGGAAATGATTTTTTCTATCGATATTTGAATTAAATTTGAGGGCGCGTGCTTAACCATGTCTAGCTTAGATCACCAGTAACGTTTCTTACGAATGAATGGAAGTTGTGTCATTCCCGTCGTCCGCTATGGACGATATTCTTCACGGCGTTGTTGAAACAGACTTCTCGTATTTTCACCAATTCTGCGATATGAGACCGCCTTCAACTCAAGATAGGAAGTGAACGTCATGGAGAAACACACACTCGTTTAGGAAAAACTTAGTTCGCCCGTCTTAGTTCCGTAAACGAGGCTCAATTTGTCGTAGAAATTCGTCATATTTGACGTCTCAGTATGACATATATCTATCGGAAACTTCTAGACTGACATCAAGTGCTGTGGCACCTTAATTCTATAATTTCTGATCGACACCCCATGAATACGGAAAATTGATATTTTCAACTGTGACTGTAATACATGTAATACATGCGCACAACTGAACATTATGATGATTTAATAGATTTGCAATAACTTTCCAGCTGTGAGTTCTTGAATTGATAAAGTGCATTCTCTTAGACTCAATGTAATGATGTAAGTTATATTTATTTGTTGTACTATTGATTGTTGCTTCGAAACAACATCTTTGGAATCGCACAAATTTTGGGAAAAGCGCAAAAAGAAACCTGGCATCTCTGTCCTAGAAAAGTATATCTTCCATTTGTTACACCGAATATATTTTTCGTGTACCAAGCTCAAATCAAGTCCCAGATTGCCTTTGATCGTTTCAAGTTTAAACTATGTAAGAATTGTACAAGACTACCTTAGACTAGTGGATACTTTTGTTCTTTGGTCATGCGCGGAGGGGAATGTATTTCCCCATCTAATTTTGATATATCTTGTTCGCTTAGTGTTTAGCACTTGTGTACTATAATTAGGTCAAAATATGTCATTGTACTTAGGAATTTTGTATTGTAAGTTTTAAGTAATTTCTTTCATTAGTAGTTTATTACACTCCAATTATAATTACTATGTCTCAAGAACTTGCGCACAATAATATTATCTATTTATATACAATTTTCTTGCGGAAAATTGAGACGAAAGTTACATATGCAAAAAAGTTCGCGAGGACTTAGTTTTCTTGTAAAAGCCGTTAATAACGAAACAATCAGCATCCGGCTTCAGGAAAGACTGCCTTGACTTCGGTAGTGGGGTGAAAGGCTACGCAAAGTTTCAGCCAGTCTTTCCTAAAGCCGGATGCGGATTGGTTTGTTATTAACTGCTTTTATACGAGGAAATTAAGCCCCTGGGGACTTTTTTGCACAGGTAACCTTCGTCCTAATTTTTCGCAAGGAATTCGCTGGTATGCAGGTGGTGCGAGAATTTTCAAACACCCTGTATAGGTATACATATATTCATGCAGGGGTTGCTGATTTGTAATCCTGTTGAAAGTGAGTTTCTATGATTGAGAAAACATTTACTGAGAATAGTTCTTGTTATACATAGTCATTGACATTCGAATTGAACTATTTCTTGAGATTGTGGAGTTGAAAAGATCGTGCGAGTCTTAAAATGCTCATTGAAATGCACGTCACATGCTTTTATGCGATACTTATATTCTACCTGTGATTTGAAACAAATTTGCTAGTCAGCTTATATTGTACGTTGATCCCAGAAACATCTAGCTTATACATAAGATGCAAACATCAGCTTTGTAACGAAAAGCAATCTGTAAATCGGCACTAGCAAATCTGGGTGAGTCGAAATCTTAGCTGCGAATTAGCTGCTGACATGAATAATGAATATGTCGATTATCCGGACGCGAAATGCACGTCTTTGCGAACTTCTACTCGTACTAGTCCTCAGTCAAATTTATTTCTTGAGAATAATTCTGTAGGATACATTATTGACATAGGGCAAAGAACTATGTTGAATAATTTGACCGTGCTCGCGGCTACTTCGATAGCTAAGTTATTTGCAATCTCTTTAAACTAATTGTAAGAAATAATTTAAACATTGAAACATGAACATATATTGTCAAAATGTATTTTTCCCATTGTATGAAATAATGAACTTCAGGCTGCAGATAATAAAAATTATTCACTCGGAAAGAACACAAATTTCTTATTGTAGCTTTAAGTAAATCCTAAAACCTCACAAACTGAAAGGTTCCCAGTGCTATACTAAGTGAGTCCAAACCCTCACAACAGTTGAAAATATCTGTTTCAAGCGTAATCACTTTAATCACGACGTCAACTAATCAAACATTGTTTTTTCTTGATTGGTGCAGATTCTTGTCTCCAATATTACCTTAAATCCCCAAATACGAAATCAACCGTATGACATAGCACACAGTACAAACGAAAACAAATAAGTTAATACGGTGACGCATGCAGCGATCAGTATGAGCTCAATTGATAAAAAAAAATACCGTTGGCGTGATTTAGTGGTCAGATTGGTCTAGCAAGTGAACTGTAACGTAAGAAACAGTGAGGAGTACAGGAAAATAGCGGGACGTAGTAATTGGGCTTATACCCAATGGGAAGTAGCCAGCCACGATACATATTATATATTACGCATCCTAAATATTATTTTAATCTTTGATTTCTCTGGTATTTGTATAGACTTCCGGTTCTTTTGGCAATATTCATGTATACTACATGGAACGTGTTCGATTCTGACCAATTCAAGGCCACGCATATTCTCAACAAACGCGAATCTGGATGAGAACCATTCGTCGGTGGCACCTCTAATGGCCACGGAGGCAATATCGGCCCAATAAGGATATCGACTCCACGTACGCGCATGGTTAGCGCATGGCAATGCTCTTCCGCCACATACAACCGGAACACTGAATTTATAGCGTTTTCGACTGGCCCTATACCGTGTTTCACTCGTATGTATACGCTTGGCGTGTTGATCTGACCGGTATGAAGTTGGCCCCACATGCATCTATCATCTTCTCTCCTTTTATGGTTACAAAGAAAAGGAAAAAGATAGAAGACTGTGGGGCCAACTTCAAACCGGTCAAAATCAATCACGTCGTGTGTACGTTGGCACTCAACACAGTTTTTGTCATTGTTCGTACACTATTTTAAGAGCCAGATACTTTTTTGCTCCATTCATTCGGAAATGATTGAAGGGTGCCCCCTGAGTGTGAAAGCAAGTTGACGCGGCGGAGGAATTATGCTTCAGGAAAATCGTTTTTCTCAAATATCTCGTAAACGGTGGATTCTGGGACAAAAATAGTCCTTACCATATTTACAGAAAATGAAATTCCCTACAATTTGTATTCGAAACTTTTTTCGGTAAAACTCATACTTTTTCAGTTACAGCGCGTCAAAATTTTGTGAAGATGGTTTTTATGAAATATCGCGTTAATGGTTGATCAAACTGTGAAAATAGTTATTATGAAACTTGTAGAGCATAAAATTTTCTGGAAATTTTGTATTAAACTGTTTTTGCAGAATTATTAGTTCAGGAGTTACAGCGTGGCAAACGCTATATTAACGCGTAATTGCCACGAATACGTTATCACATTGCATGTAATAATATAGTACTAGTATACTTTCTGACACCAAATGTTAATACGAAGCAAAGGGGGTGGAAATAACGTCGCTCGCAATTAATAAACGAATTCAATAATCGAATATTACGTAATGAATATGGCAAAGTTGGTGCACAAATTTTCACCCGAGAGTATACGGTAGATTATGAAATAGAAAGTCCCACAAAAAATGCCTAATAATGTCGGCCAGTAGTCAAGAGAGTCTATAGTCAAAAAAAGCGTTATGCCAATAAGACTGTAGGAGACGCTGCGAGCCGGTAGTAACAAGGTAATGGCGTCGAGTGGAGTCGCGAAAGAAGCAAGCATTATCTCGACTAAAAAAAAAGAAAATTAACATGATTCTCAAAATTATCAATGAAGAACCAGGAAAGCAATTATTCAAAACCTAATCCTGAACAACTAAATTACAGATGCGAGATGATCTGTATCGCGAAAATCAGGGAACGATCACGGTGAGCCTTCATTACTTATTACGTCGCATTTGATTTAAATATAAGCAGTCCTCGTTTAACGCTTTCGAATTCATCGTCATCTCGAATCTTTTTGCCGGAAAGGTACACCAAGCGTGTTTGATTTTGACCGATATGAAGTTGGCCCCACTGTCTTCTGTCTCTTTCTTTTCCTATGTAGCCACGAAGGATAGAAGAGGACAGAAGACTGTGGTGCCAACTTCATATCGGTCATAATCAAACACGCCAAGCGTACAACAGTAGTTTATGCAACAAGGGCGTAAAGTTTACGCCCGAATTGCATACAATATTTTTTTACAGCCGTGCGCAAGATTCGTACAACGACAACTTTTGGTATTTCTATCATAATGAAATGAATAGCAGGTGCTGGAAGGGGCAGGACAGGGTCTAGAGACAGAGCCCCTGATGGGAGTGCAGGGGCCGAGGCCTCGCCGGGGGGGGGGGGGGGGGGGCGAAATCCGCCACTCATAAAAAAATACTCGTGAAAAATCGAGAAAAATACGAAAAAACATGAATATATGACAATTGATAACTGTGGCAAAACCTCCCTTCTCATGAGAAAACAAGACACATCAAATTAGATAAATTTGTTAAAAATAAAACAGAAAACTATTATACACATATGACAAGAAGAATTCTGTTGACCACAAAGTTTGTTCGTCCAAAATATAATCCAAAGTTTAGGAAGATCATTTCGCAATTATTATATTACATCAATATTCAAATAAAATACAACAGTATTCATAAAAAATAACATGAATTTAAAAGTTTATTCTCAAATTTTTTTTCTCGAACAATATACTATATCTATATTTAAACATAACAAGGAATTATTCTCCAAGAATTATACGTTAAATTTCTAGAATTGTGTAATGAAACTGAATTATTAATTTTTCACATTGCGTTTTGAAATTCAACGTCAATTCCGAAAGCTACTTAGATAAATTCGATTTAAAAAAGAAAACACTTTACGTACAGCTTTTCACTTTGCACACACCTTAAAAATTTTACACATGTATACGTGAGCGAAAAAGTTCATTTTACGCTCAGAAATCGGCACTTTACACACGAACTTTACGTACACCGGGTCAAAAACATACTATTTTACATAACCACGCGCTGAACCTTTTCAGTTTGAATTAAGTTTCATGAATTACACAGGTATTACATTTTTTTTTTTTTTTAATTTTCCAGGGATATGAATAGATAGATATCCCGAAATTTCGCCTTTTTTTCAATGAATAATGGAGCTTTAAGAAGGAACTGTTGGATCCGGAAAATCCTTGAAGAATTTTCTGGGCAGGAAACACCCTGAGTATACGACATTGCAGTTACCTTCCGACTTACGACCGGCAACAACTGCTTCCTGGATTGGAGTACCCTCTACCATTTGATCGAACCATGCGTGACTGTTACGAAAAATAAAATAGGATTTGATCATATACCTATAGTAGCACTTGAAATAGAAATATTCAAATATCATGTACATTGTCTTTGGAAATATGTCTTAAATTTTTGCAGACTACGATGAGGTAGATATTCTCTCATAGGAATTGAGAATCCCAATCGTTTTTTGTACTGAGCTTACGTGCATGGAAATCTTTTTGCCTTTTCCCAGACAGCATGAAGTCCAGAAAGAGATCCTCAAGAACTCTTTTCAAAGATTAGGAATTATTGAAAATATATCTTTAAGGGGAGGGACCAGTCGACTTTCACCGACTTGTCTTATTTCTCGAATTTCTCCGAAACGGGGCTATCAATCGGATTTTCCTTTTGGCAGTCGATCCTTGACGAGGAATGAGTTCGAGCTAGCTCCTAAAATTCAATGAAATCGGAATTTTTTTCGTTTCGTCGCGTCGGTATTGCTGGCGGCCAGCGCAGGGGCGTAACTATTACATTCACCATAAAGTGACGTGCCGAATATTTTCTGGAGGTATTTTCGAGTCGTGGAATTTATATATTTTTTTTTTTTTGTAAAGTAGGGCAGGGAGCGGTAAGTACGACTAAGTCCTGTTCTGAATAAAAATTCATTTTATCGCCTGGCGACTTGTTGCCTGGGACTGCCGAAAACGCACGCGGAATATGAACATTTTTATCTTGACTAAATGCTTGAACATGTATGTTCTGTTGACAATAATCTGACCAAATAATAATTCAAAGAGAAAATTGTTTGCTCGTTAAAAATTAATTTTAAAGTTGTCTGTGGTGTGAAGAAAAAAAAACAGAAAATACTGACAGTGATGGTTTTCAAGCGTGGAGTTCCCTCTGTGACATGCGTTTACTTTTAAATTTTCGGATTTATCGTCACCAAATTATTCATTACTGAATAGCGTTACTACTGTGTATGTAAAAGCGAAGTAAGGCCGCTGATCAGACCGTTTCAGCATACATAAGACTGACGTTACTCAAAATTGAATGACACAGTAAAAAAAATCTGATATTTCAAAATGATCCTGAAGAGTAGACTTCAGTCATCATTAATTTTCCATTCATTTTTCGATTGAGAACTAAGTAATATGTATTCCAAGGCTTCTTTCATTATACTAGTCTATTTTTTAATTATTCATACATGGGACATTACGTGTCAAACAAATGAATAGAATTATTATTCAGAACATAACTTAGTCGTACTTAAAATTCCGTGCTGCACTTTAGACAGGAAAAAAATATATATAAATTCCACGACTCGAAAATACCTCCAAAAAATATTCGTTCCGTCACTTTATATTAAATGTAATAGTTACGCCCCTGCGCTGGCCGCCAGCAATACCGACGCAACGATCCACGCGCTGAGTTCTCACTCTCGGGCATTGCGGGAACTTAGGATTATCATGGCTTCCCAACAATTCACAATCGCTAATCACAACGAATTGCGAGTTTTCAGATAGAGACTTTATTCCTACGCATAAAACAAAAATGTTTTTGAATAGGAGTGTTTATCATACCATGTAGAATGGCGCTTACATGAGTACTTTCGCGTCAATGATGCGTGGGCTCTGATATTAGTCAAAAAAGGATCGATTCCATTAAATTTCACGCGCTAGCTCAAACTCATTCCTAAACATCGGCTGCCAAGAGGACAATCCGATTGATAGCCCCGTTTCGGTGATATTCAAGAAATTAGATAGGTCGGTGAAGATTGACTGGCCCCTTCCCTTAAGATGTGTTATCTGAGGAGTCCGCTTCAGGGAGTCAGAAAGATGACTTTCTTCCGAGGTTTTTGATATAAGAAATCTATAAATTGTCTCTCGTAAGACATCTCGTAATTCTTAGTAATATTTGATCCAAAAGATATCTTTTCAGCTACTTTGAAAAGATACTGTCAGTCCTGTTGTCGGCGTCCTATTGCTAGGTTCTCCCCGATCCCTGTCTCTCTACCTCAAGACTTTTAGCACTGATTGTGTCACATAACAATAATGATTGTAATTATTCTCATCAATTACTTGTTTGTGTGAAAATTGTTGATAAGTTAATCCGAAAAGTCAGTTCAATATAAAAATAGCATAGAATATACAATTTCCGAATATAAATTATATTTCACACAATTACTTTACGCAATTGACTGAATCGATAATTCAATTTCCATTCCAAGTAGCCCAATGCAACAAATAATGGAATAGTAATAACCAAAGTTGTTCAATGTCATTGATATTATTTTTAAAATTCAAAGCTGACATTTTATGAGACATTGAACAACTTTCATTATTATTTTTAAATAATTGTTTAGATTCAGTTATTCATGATTGTGGTGACTCTGCGGTCTCTCTACAAGCTCACTACGCGGCGCAGCCAGCACGCTTCACTCTCGCTAGCGTTAATCCAGGACTACGGTTCGCGTATAGACAAGTACCAGATTCTTACCGGTTCACATGACCGGATAACTCCGCGTCTAGGACACGGTGTGCTCGGCTCTCAGCCCCACCGACGAGTGCTGCCGAGCATACCGGAACGAATCGCATCCCACACATCGTTCTAAGGTTCAATCTCTCCAAAGATAGTGCGAAAGTTCAAAAAACAAAAGTCTTTCATTTGTCTTATGCGGGAAGTCTCAAAATGAATAAGTTTTAGACATCTTTTATTTGCACTCTTTCAAGAGACAACTTTCTCATGTCCGGCAGAACATCTCTCAAAAATGTTATCTTTCCGGTGGCGGCCCTAGGGCGGTGCGAGCGCCATCATAGAGGGGGGCGCCGAAAACAACCAAAAACGCGGCTAACGAGCGACGATCGGTCTAACTTTTCTGTTCGGAGCGGCGCCACCATGAGGTCTCGCACCACCTGAAAATTTTGCTAGGGCCGCCACTGTATCTTCTTACATCATTTTGACGCGAAGTCTTAATCATTTCTGTAGCTGGCGCATCGAAGTACTTTCTGTGCTCCGCGTACTCTTTCATAAGTTACTTTGGAAAGTTCAACTCTCAAATGAGAATAATTGAAGAGTTCTTTATGATATCTCACTGCTGTTTGGGTTCGATCTTCAAAACGAAATTTCCCTATCTACTATTCGCATTGTGGCTAAATATCATCTTGAACTCCGGCACATCTTTGTAGATATGCCTCGATGATAATTCATGTGCAACGATTAAGTGTGTTTACTTAGGAGAACTTATCGTAGGATAATATCTAAGGAATCAGCGAAACTTGAACGTACGTACCTGGAAATTCCGTCAATGATTTTATCGATGCTTGTCTGGCCCTTGGCGTGACACGCATTGGCAACTACCGAACAGATGAACTTCTTCGTGCAAGGTGCAAGGTAAGAGTTGCCCAGAAGGACTTGCTTCGCAGTTTCGCCATAATTCCACCACTCTTGAGGAACTTCATTTGATCCTAAAAATTACCGATTGATTTGTGTATGTCTTCGCCCAGAATGAAGCGAAAAATGCTCGTGATTTATGGCAAATAGGTAAATACTCAAGGTAGCTCTGACCGTGAGTAAATAAATCCTAATTAACTCACTGTAATTTGGCATTGTTTGAGGCTTGGTTAAAAGCGGAACAAGTATTGTTGACATAACCGCGAATATTCCAGCAATCGTCAGAGCCTTTGTATTTACGTTAACCAGGGATCCCGCGGGTCCATATCCTGGCTCCAAGGGTATCGATAAGAATGGAATTGATAAGTCAAAGTCAATCTGCAAGCAAGACAAGCTATAAAATATTTCAAAACACAATTGGAAAGATACCTCAGCCTTCTTCGAAGACTGGTTAAATAAACTGGTCTCGAGCCGATCCATCCTCAGACTCGTCATAAAACACCCAAGTTGTCAGAGATATCTGACTTTTTTTTATTGATACGAAATTGACGCGATACTCTTTTTCTTCCACTGCGTGTGTCCGTTAACAAATGTTCAAAAATGACTAAGATTTTGCCACATAAAATATTACGGTAGAAGCACGAGTGCATAACGTTACAGTCTGGATAAACCTGAATAAGGACACCTAACAAAACCCTCTTCGGTTCATCAGTAGCAAGCTTCCATTCAAATTGCATCTCATAAATTATGTTCTCACTATTTACTCACCCCAATTTTATCATCCAGAGAGTTGAAGGTGACGTATTTCGAGTTCGAGAATGGGATTTGATGCGTCCGTGCATGCCGTGATGACTTGGTGACGTTGTCACCAGCTACCGAGGGGATAAAAATGACGCACAGTAACGAGATGAGTAACTTTACCGATGTTTGTCGTTGCGCTCGATTCCACTCGCCCATTTTGTTCAGCGGTTCCGTAGTCTTCACCGCCAATCCACTACACAAAGTAATTGAGCAAACTAACGCCGCGTTTTCCGAATAATTTATTGTCCGATCTCGCTGTTTTCTAGTAAAACGCACGGTCTAGTAGTTCTGTAATCATTATTTTGTGACTTATTTGCCAAATTTGTAGATTCTCGAGTGAAGTGAGTATTCAACTTACGCGATTCATTCCCTCCCTTTTGATTTATAATCCGCTATGGATACAAATATGAAAACGCTGATGACTTCAAGCAAAGGGTCTAAAAGAGACAACGTCTAAAACGTTTGCGAACAAGAAAAAAGTCGTTATTTCTGGTGGACGCTGATCCCGTGTTACAATCGGGTCCAGCAACTAGCAAATTATGATTCGAATTCTGTCCAACATCCCTATCTATAAACTGAAAGCTCCCCACCTCGTGCACCGTTTTACATTCATCGTTGCGAATTGATGATACCGACACTTCCCAACGTTAATTTTCGTGGTAAAATTACGCGTGGCGACGTTAATCATATTTCCATGCTGGCCGGCTGCATTTGATTGTCTCCTCGCAATTGTCCGCTACCGGTGAAATCACATTGTCTTTAAGGCTTGAAAGTGCGACAGCGAGACAGTGAAATGTTGAGCGATGATCACAGTCGAGCATTCATCAACGCGTTCTATGGAACGGATTCTCATTCCGCATATGTTCAAGCGCGGGAAATTCTAATAAAGCCGAAAGTGCAAGAGAAATAATGAGCCATTGTCAAAGACTGTCCAGTTGAAATCGGGTCTCATTTGGTCCCCGCGACTGTAACATTTTTTCACCGATAAAATATTGGTAATTCCGCCATTTTTTGCACACCAGAAGCTAGAACTGATCGCTGTAAACAACGATTTTCTGTAAAACGCCGGTCACAATGACCTTGCCGAATTTGAAGCGAGTAAAGAGAGACCATAAAAGAGTGAATAATTTGTGGATCAACATATGGAAGGAATAATTAATATTTGAGGAAATACTTTAGCGAGCGATGATGACATTGAATGTCATCTTGATGTTAGCGTTTCGGACAGACGCTCATGGCCTGTGGTGAAATCTGAAATTACACAAAATCGTAATGACATTGCGAAAGAGAAATTATTTCTGGCAGCGTACACGCGTTTTGTAAGGCAAGAACAATTTCGCGAGAGGTAAAGAAGCGAACACGATACACGCGATAAACCGTAGTTAGTTAGGCCTGTAGGACATTGTCCACCAAGAGAACCTCGAGAAGAGAGTCTCGTGTCACGGTATCGCGCATCGCACTGACAACGAAAGCGAAACTGCGCGACCAATTACCCCTGGCTTTATCATTGTCTTTGTCATTCTCCGCTGACGTCCAGTTCTCTTGAGCTCTTAAGTTTCCTTTCTGGTAGCATCAGATGGGGGACAACCGCTTGGAGGATAGCAATTGCGCGTATATATACGAACATTCTTCAGGTGCGATCCTCAGTCGAAAGCTTCAGCCTCAACTTGCTGATTCAAAGCTACACGATCTGCTCTCTCGCCCTCACAATCGAAGACAGCAATTTTTCGCATCATACGAACGGTAATTCGCAGTGAGCCTGATAGCAATGGCTACAGCTGATGAGATTTGTCAAAAGAATTAAATTTTTGTTGCTCACTGCAAGATTTTATGATTCCGTGCTCAGCTTGAACAATAATTTCACTCACTGCACGTTGCAGCGACCACAAATTGGTATGATTGTTTCATTTGTCAATTTGATTATTTCGCAGATGTCGTTGACGTCCTTCGGCGCCTATTTGTCAGGTGTTTTATTCTGCGCAACGGTAGTCCAATGCATTCCAAAATTTGAATCTGGAGGGTAAGTTCTGCCATTCCATACGCGCTCATCGGAATCATCCAGAAATTTTTGAGAAAGAAAGCAACTGTACATACAAACGTTTGGCGATCACGTTTCGCTAGAGATAAAAAAAAAACAGTGGCCTCTACATTCCCTGGACTAGTTTACCATGATTAGATGTACCAATCAATGTATAAAAAATACAGAATTCAAAGAACGAAGCAGAAGATTGGACATCACGCTCTTCAAAGAATGTAGTCGCAAGAACAATACACTTTTTGGTTTCCAGAGGATTCATGCCGAGTTCTGTGGATTTTATGGAAAAAGTGGATAAAATCGACGACCAAGTCGCGATGCCATCTCAATCTCGAAGCGCCGAAATGGTAGCAGCGACTTTCAAACGTTCTACGGCCGAGGAAAACGATATTTCCAATCGCGAACAAGAACCACGATTTGGTTTCACTAGCATTGGCACAACGGGCACGGTATGTGGTCCGAAAACCTGGCTCTTGTGTGGAATGTGTTTGAGGAGAAATTTTTTTTCCCCTGATTCGATTAATAATGAAAAATTTCCACACACTCGTGACAGGGTTATGGGGGAGTCTCCAGTTACGCACCGGCCAAGGTAGACCTGGGCGGAATACTGCTAGGTGCAATAATCGGCGTGGGAACAATACTGGTGATTCCTAAGCTGCTCTACGTCTTCTCTGGATCTTACGGTGCCTACGCAAGAAGTAAGTAGCACGTTCTCCACGTTCTCGTATATCTCATTCCAGCCGACATGGGGGGAGCTGTGAAGAAGTTTTCTGTGAATGATTTAATGCCTTCCAGGTGACGAAGGTGGGATAACCCAGACGATGTCGCGCCTCGACGACGCCTTGGCGCGTTACGGAGTGGACACGACTTCTTGCATGCAGCGGGCTGTCTGTACGTACTCCAAACAAGCTGCAACCGCGATCCGCGATCACGTCGGAGGCCCAAGCGACGAGGAAGTCTCTTCGCTGGACAGAGCCATTGATGCCATCACGACGAACCAGGTTTTCCGCACGGCCATGGAAGGCACCGCCGTACAGGAAGCGATACAGACCGGAAGGGAGGGCCGTGATTGTCCAAAGACGTATTCGCATTGTGGTCTTTCCCTGGAGGCGCTCCTCGCCTTGTTCACTACCATGATGACTGCACCCTCCGCATCGAGCACCCGAGGTTCAGCATCGACGTCATCTTTGTAGAATTGCCAAGGTCCACCATGAGAGTCACCGCAGGATGATCAGGAAGGAACTCTAAGCCGGCAATTCCTCAAGATAATCGATCCAATACTCGTACAGCGCAATCTACCCTCCTTGTTCTTCGTGGTTAATAATTTCGTGAGCCCATGCGATACTTGGCAGAATGTTGTCAACTGATCGCATGGGATTTTGAGCACGTTTCAAGTATATACGCATATATGTATTTTGGGGTAAAAATAAAGTATTCTATGTTTGTGGACAAACTATACAAAGGCGTCATCTCACTCGATTCGTGAGCTGCGAAGGAATTCAGTGTCTTGCAAGCGCTGTCTCTTGATCATTGACTACGGTTAGTCCGCCATCCGCGAATATCCGTACAAACCCGAAAATGGGATATTGACTGGAAAAGCAGCTTCGCAAGTCAGACATGTGGTGATTTTTGCTATTCATCATACATAGTAATTGAGAAGCTGGCGAACGAGTGCATTATTTCACTTTTTTATTAATTTATTTTGAAAATTACAGAAGTGGAACGATACATTTTTCTCCACACGCCTGATATGCTTGTCAGATGTTTGGTCATACATTAAGGGTATATTTCATAGTGAAACTTTATTCTGTACAATTCAATTTACAAGTTATTTACAGGTGAGGCGACCGAACGTGATACCCTGTGCCTACGCTGTCGTATAACTTCATATACACACATATCATAATCGAATTGACACACTGTATTGTTATCTGAAAATGACAGCTAATTTTTAAATTTGTGGAAATAATCATAATGATGAGAAACTATATACATGTTTACACGAACAACAACAATATTTTGCGTTATTCTAGCCTGTGCCTTTTCATTTTGGGCAAGCAACAAGCAACAATTAGAAGCAGCAGACTCCCACTGCTTGATTCGCAGCTCAAAGGGTGCGCGCAGGGTGCAGAGAACACTATCCCGACTTGCAATGAGTGTCAACGAATGGGAACTTCGTCCTGTTGCTGCCTGCTCCGATTATTACTCGCTCGCAAAGGCACCCATTTCACAAGAACTCATCGTTTTCATTTTTATTCAAAATATAAGTCATCCGAATAAACACTGAATCTAAAGATCGTCTAAAAGCCGTCAAAGAGCTGTGCGGAAAACATGGTCGACTCGAAGACGTCTCGAGGCAAAAAAAAAGATTCAGTGTTGCCTGGGCGCTGGTTGTGCACACGATTGCGATTTTAAGCATACAAGATATGTGTATACCTAACTACGACTATACACTGTACATGATGAAACTTTTGGTCATAGTTTACTAAAAAATAGAAGTACTTCTTTCGGTTTCATAACACGGTACACATTGAATCTCATCGGGGCTTCAACTCGTCGATCAGATTACTTACTTCCATTCGAAATTTTCAAGTAGTTGTGGATATCACTGTGCAGGTCATGACTAGCCCATAACTTTCTCCCTTTCATTTGAACAAGGATCTAACTGCTCAGCGTGAAACTTCCCGTTCGCTTGCAGGAAGAAAAGTCTTTGATTTTGTCTTGGTGAACATCAAGTGCAGTTCTGAGCGATTTCTACTCACAATTAGATTAGATTCTTTCCGAAAGTGCGATGTTCTTCTTCATTTCAAATATTTGCGATTAGGCAATAGTAACATCACACCTCCAGCCACAGCCATGTGCCACAAGCTATGCACTAGGCTGTAGTTCTTCTGGGTCTGCAAAAATGCGTAGCAAATGAGCCCCACGGCGACCAAACCAAGGCCCGCCGGAAAATAGTAATATTGATAACGCTTCGCAGGGTAATGAATTGTGTGTCTGGCCCGGCAGCGACGAACCCATAAGAAGATCACGAGACCGGAACCCGTAACGGTTGGTGTCATAAAGACCCAGAGCGCGGTCCGATTTAGTTCTGAGCACATGGCAAGAATCACGGCCCCTCCAAGGTCGAAAATTGCCGTCAGTCGCGGTGTCAGACCAGCCATGGCTACAAGGGTAACCCAAAAGGCTAAGAGGGCAGTGAAAAAGTCGCAGAACTGTAAAACGCTGACCCGCATTATGCAGAAGCTGTAGACATCCTCGCCAGACTCGCAGGCGTGGTAGAAAGTAGAAAAAAACATAACGGAAGAGTAGACCAACGCCTCTGCGTAGTACTGGCGACGGAGCGCGAAGTAGATGGATCCCATAAACACCAGATTGCTTAAGGTGAGCATCAGCAGTCCAAGAAGTACCGTCGAATCATCCTGAACGTATTGAGCATCGGAGCAATCCAATCCTCGATAATCCTGGGTGCAGTAACACGCAGAGAATACGAATCCCCCGCTCATGTAGTGAACACAGCGTCCATTTGGTCCGCAGTTTCCTTCTATGCACGGTGAAGAGGCCACGCTGATTTCGACGGTGCCAGAAGTTGCCGTCATGCACGGACAGATCGAGCACTTATCTTGGCAGGTCTCTAAGCAGCTACAGTTTGCGGGGTTTAGAAAGGCACGCAGACTTAGGTACCATACCCCAGGCTCTGGAAAGGGTACGTGAACGTAGACAGGGCCAGGATGGTCCTTTGAAGTTATGAGGACCGGGAGACTGGAATTGTTAGCATTCGAGAGGCAGCGGCCAGTCTCGGAAGATATGTCCTGGAAAGTTCCAAGGTGAAGGCAACCGACAACCGTGAAGTATTCCGGCTCTTCGGTCCCCTTGTCTTTGAGTCTCAGGGCCACGGTTAAAGTCCCGCCGATATCGCTTATTGGGTTTAACTCGAAAGAGAAGACAGTGGTCTCAGTGGCAGTCAGATTTACCGGTGAAGATTTTGTCCCGTTACCCACGAGGTACTCGTAGTCGAAGAGGAAAAAATCTGGATACGACTTTCTCAATAATCTGACAACGTTGACATCGGAAGAAATTTGCAGGCTGTCCTGAAGGGCAATAGACACGTTCGTAGAGGTTCCTGACAAAAGGCGAACCGTGACGTAGTGAAAAGCGTTTGCCCACACTTTGAAAGGAACTAGGCTCGTCGTCGAGTTCAAAGTCGTTCGAGCAACTCCGAAATCATCGTATTCAACGCAGGAACCAGCAGTTACGTTTACCTCGACTTCCGAGTATTCGCCGGATGTTGATGTAACGATGATTTCTGATCTCGTTCTATTGCTGGGCATTAGGAACCGCATGACGGAAGAATCCCCAATGTTTTCCAGGTGAATCATCGGCTGCATGATATCCACGGCCAGTGTTTGGGGGCTCGGTGAAAGCTCGACGTAGAGCTCCACGTCAAGGATAGTTTCACACGATGCACTGAGCCCTGAAATCAAGTGTACGTCGGTTAGGAGACGATACTCAATTCTGAGTCCGCCGTTTCATTAGTATCGAGTACATCTCATGATGATCATCAAAGCCTCAATGGAAGAATGATATATAGAATGATGATACCTGAAGTATTGAGTTCAACAGCATGATATTCTTGGCTGAAAATTTTATGTTTACTTTATACATCAATACTTTAATCCAGTTTCAACAGTAAGGGATTTAGGTTTGGAGTGGCTATTGGTTTTGACGAAACTTGGTTGGAAGATTATGTGACAAAGAATTTCCTTCGCAAGTAATTAATAAAGAAATTAATGTAGATAATTTCTTGGAGTTAGGAATTAGCAATCGATGGTCAATGGTTGATGTTGAGTTGGAGATTGATTTTGTTCAACGTTTGCTAATAGCTATATAGGAGTCTAAAGTCAATATTGTTTAGTCGATGATGAATGATGAGCTGCTTAGTTAATGGTTTATTGTGAAGTGAAGAAGCGATAAGACGAATAAAAATTGACATTTTTACCTGACTCCGTGTACCTTACCGGTTTCACATACACTGGTAAGCATCGCATGCATCACAAGATCTGGATGACTTAGATTCGTTATGGACGTGGATGGAGAAGTGAAAGCGATTTATCGCAGGGTTACTTATGCCAGAAGTTGAGGTTGGCATACTGACGATTGATAATTGTTGATCGAGGTGAGTGATGTGGGACCACATGCCTGGACCACATAACTCAATCGACATCACGCATTACACGTTTATTGATAAGTCAGGTGTCGGATAGGGAATGTGGAAGATAGATTTTGTTGAAGTTTTTAATTAAGAAACAAAAAGAAAATTTGTAGTTATAGAATAGTCATTTGTATGGCAAGGGTGCGGAAAGAGGTACTTCATGACGAGTGTGAAAGTGCCGCACGAGCCGAAGGTGAGTGCATCACTATCACACTCGTCATTAGGTTCCTCTATGCGCCCGTGCCCTACATCCTATTTTCTACCCTACCTTTTGTCCAAAACGCGATGACAAAAGATAGTGCAGAAATATCGCGAGTTGCGCTGAGCATTACTGACTTTGTTCGACCTATCGTAGTGGTCCAACAGGTAAGGCCACGAGTACAGAGAACTTTGGCTTACCGTTCTAGTTCGAAAGAAACAAAAAAAAAAAAAACGGCGGTCAGGAGATGAAAACTTTTTGGTCCAAAATCACGCGATAGAGATGGAAAGTTACATGAGGGAATGCGATTGAATTTGAATTGAAATCGTTCGAAAAGTCTCACCTTGTTGCTCGATTTTTTCGTCGTTGGGATCAGACCACGAGCGAAATGCAATGGCAAACCAATCTCCAGGCAAAGGTGCTAAGATGTTCTGGACTTGTTGCGTCCCATCACTCGTAAACGTCAAGGTGTAATGAGCATTCCGTGCCTTTAAGAGATTCGCCGGGAGCTTGGAATTGTCGGGATTCACCAAAGGAATACTGCCAGGCTTTATATGCACTGTGACATTCTGGGCCGAACATCGAAATATGCCACCGGTCTTGATCTCCTTAGCACGAAACCTGATCAGCGAGGAATCGGGTATGATTATGAGGTCTTTGAAAGAATAATATATGGGAAAATTTTACGGGAGGAATATTTTCTTCGATTTAGGATATACGATTAACTTCTGACGCCATTTCAAATGATTTTCAATAGCCCCAAATATCCTTGGATGATTATCTCTTGAAATATCTCTTATTGATTCTCCGCGAACCGTTAGACCCGACGAATCTTCAAACCATTCATAACGGCTGAAAGTGACTAATATACCTGAAGTATTAGACAGATTGTTAGCAGCTTGGATGGCTCCGAATGACATTCTATACTAACTACCTACAGAGATGTCTAAGTACTTTTGACAGTGGCTTCGAATGGCTTTAAACACCTTTCAAAATTTCAAATAACATATACAAGCTAACTGCGTAAATTTGAACGATTTTCAATGACCTCCTAGACTTCTGAGGCTTCTGGTAAGATTAGACCAATAAATTTCGTAAATACCACCATTCAAGTGGCCTTCCGATTTGGATAGTTCCGTGGATATTGGCCAACGACGTTGGGGTACCAATTTATATCATGCGTTAAATAGTGGGATAAATGAAGAATCGAGGCAGCGTAACTCAAATTAGAGAACCAAACTGCACTATACTCACTTCCATGTAGCAACAGCAGCGTCTAGGGGAATCTTGAAGTGAATTATGGACATGTGTCGGTACGCGTAGAACGTAACCAAGGTTGTAGCTGGTAGGTGCCCAATTTTCTCAAGCTCGCTGCTAGTCGTTCGGAAAAGCGTCAGAACGAAAGCAGCGAGCAAATAAGCTATCGCCCTAATCTGCATGGTAAACCTTCACAGTCACGCAGCATAGCAGAGGAGCAGACGATGGCTGTTCATCTGCAAAGATCGGATAGAAACACGATGTTTTTCAACTCCCTTATTAATACTATACGATGACGTTTGATTTTCTTCGATTTCAAATGTAGCAATAGTTCATTGTGATTCATCAACGGGTGCCGAGGGGGTCCGGCAGTTTTTGAAGCATCGCACTGCCGCTGAGTTTTCGAACTACACTCAAAATATGTGTCAAATCAGAGGGCCCTGAATTTCATGGAATTTGTTATCGATTGAGATTATTTCGTAAATATAAATTCTTGCGTATTTATTGATAATCTCGCAGCCAATATTTCACAATACTGAAATTATCGATCCCAGTTTATTCATATTTTCACATTGAATTTATCCATAAACTGCGTACATAAACATTGATCATAGATCAGTGACAAATGAAATGTTAATTCAGTAATCCTATTTGCAGATGTCGCCCGGAGAATTCAAAATCTCTAATAAGACGTCTGATTGTTATAGTTGCAATCAAAGGTATCACAATAATTGCGAATATTTGGAAGATTCATGAAGAAATAGTTACAAATCATTTCCTTTGATTTTGAATGATCCGCGTACTCAAAATGACTAGAAGAATACATCATGATACACGCGAGATGATAATGGCCTCAATTTCCATGCATTATAACATACACGACCTTTAATTACATCGATTCAACCGAAGAGTGTAATATATTACGTGAAAACAGTGCACACGTCGTGTTGCACATGATGACGCGTTTGATAAAACAGGCCCACAAAAAAAAAAGTGTCTGAACTCGGCATGCGAAACATGTTTTCTTACATATTTTTTATCGCTGAACCCGAATCTGAAGTCAAAATGGGGGGGTCCTCCGGGCCGATTTTCAGTAAATGGCTGTTGAAAGTAAGAAAATAGTGATACACAGTCGTATGAGTTTTCGAAATTCATTCATCATAACTATACGTTTTTGGGGTCGCTGAATTCGAATCTGGGGTCCGCTTGTTCCCATCAGGTCGAAATCAAGGTCATCTCAAGGTCACCTGATTTTGACCTGATGGGAACAAACGAGCCCCAGTTTCGAATTCAGCGACCCCAAAAACGTATAGTTATGATGATTGTCTCTACTTTAACAGTTTTGTCTCGTTTTGACCTTGAAATGACCTCGATTTTGACCTGATAGGGTCAAACGGACCTTAGATTTGGATTCAGCGACCCCAAAAACGTATAGTTATGATGAATGAATTTCGAAAACTCATACGACTGTGTGCCACTGTTCTCTTACTTTCAACAGCCATTTACTGGAAATCGGCCCGGAAGACCCCCTATTCTGACTTCAGATTCGGGCTCAGCGATAAAAAATAGGTAAGAAAACATGTTTCGCATGCCGAGTTCAGACACTTTTTTTCTTTTTGTGGGCCTGTGTAATTTAGCTGGGCACAAACTCGTTCATGAGATGCACTAAACTTATATGACGTGTTATGTATCGAATTTTATAGATTGTCCTCATTTATCATGAAGAAATTCTGTCTCAGAATCGGCAGAGAATTGTGTGAAGATACTTAGATTATCAGTCAATTACTTAGGTATGTTAGTTGAACTCGATGGGTTCTTCTCTTCTTCGAGAAAATTTGAGTATCGATTGATAGGTGTCCAAAATGATATGCAAACTACAAACTCAGTCAAGTTATCCTCATAAGGGGCCTTAGCACACGCTCTGATCATTTCGAAATCGCGATTTGTAGTTTCTTTTATATCACACAACAGACCTGAATGGATGTTCAGGGATTACTGCCTGATTTCAGCAGAAAGTCGTTGAGTATTTCGTTTTTTCAAAATTTTGACATTTTTTTAGTGATTCAGGATCGTGAAATTATTGACGGTTTCATTCGATTTATAGCACTTTTGAAATACTTAGCCACTCAGCGGTGGCAAACCACACGTTTTGAGCACTATCTCATCTCATTCGACAAAGAAATGACCGAGAAAACTACGATTTTGCGACTCATAAACACAATACCGACATCTTACGGAGGCGACAGTTTGTATACCAACATAATCACGCGATGAAAATGGCCGGCATCGAAGTTCCAAACTACCAAAGCCCCGTCTGCGCCTAAAACTTTGACAAAAACCAGTAAAATTTTTGCAAATCAATGAAGAAGGTCCAGTGAAGAAATGCTTTTTACAATTGTTAGAAGATTGAAGTATATATGTGTTGAAACGTAAATACAAAAATAAATAACACAAATAATACCAAACATAAAACAAAAAAAAAAAATGAAGATAGAAAAACAAAAAATGAATAATAATATAAATTTGATGTACAGGGTGTCCCATTTCAATCTTACACCTGATTTATCTCGGAAAATACGTCTCCGATCGAGTATTGAGCAAAATGAATCTTTGACGGTTCGAAGGGGGACGTTCAAAAAAAAAATTTGTTTTGGTCCAAAATAAAAAATGGCGGAGTTGAGGTGGCAAGCATGTTTTTTTAAAATGGGAACACGACTTTTTTTTTCACCTAAGGATTCGTCAACCAAAAACGAACAACTTTTGTGGGAAACATTTTTCCACAATCTCTTCGCAGTAATAGGCGAAAATGAGATTTTCGTGCCACTCTTGTGTTGGTAAAAAATTTTCGTAGATTTATCCTACAATTTTAGTATCGCGGTTTTTGGGGTCGCTGAATCCGAATCTGAAATCAGATTTCCAAAATTCAAAATGGCGGATGCAATATGGCAGACGCAAATTTGAAGAATAGTTTGATTCCAACGAAAGTGAGTATGTAATGGTTTTTGAGGTCGCCGAATCCGAATCTCAAATCGAATTTCTAAAATTTATAATTGCGAATCCAATATGGCGGGAGAAAATCCGAAAAGTAGTTGGATTTCGACAAAAATTTGTATCTTCAGATGTTTGTGACCTCAAAAACCGTAGAGTACTCATTTTCGTCGAAATCTCACCATTTTTCGAATTTGCGTCCGTCATATTGGATCCGCCATTTTGAATTTTGAAAATCTGAGTTCAGATTTGGATTCAGCGACCCCAAAACCGTAATACTAAAATTTTAGGATAAATCTACGAAAATTTTTTTCCAACACAAAACTGGCACGAAAATCTCATTTTCGCCTGACTGCGAATGGGTTAATGGAAAAATGTTTCCGACAAAAGTTGTTCGTTTTTATTTGACAAATCTTTTGGTGAAAAAAAAAGTCGTGTTTCCATTTTAAAAAAACATGTTGGCCATCTGAACTCTGCCATTTTTTATTTTAGACCAAAACAATTTTTTTTTCTGAACGTCCCCCTTCGAACCTTCAAAGTTTTATTATACTCAATACTCGATCGGAGTCGTATTTTTCGAGATAAATCAGGTGTAAGATTAAAATGGGACACCCTGTATGATATCATAATATTTATAGTAAAAAAAAACATAAATATTCCGATGCCTTGTATGAGACGGCACTCTCATTTAGCCATTGATTTGATTATTCCAAACAACCAGAATTATTTATTATTCATTATTTTATATAATATTGTCCTCTCTGTGTGAAATGCTTGATATCATGCTTCATATAAGTATGCTAAAATCTATGAGCAGCCTTGCAAGAGTAGTGTAGTAAACCAGAAAACACTAGAGCAAATTCGCGATTCTCTTCTACCTAATATTATCAGAACTAAAAATGTATTTTCGTGTAACATAGGTTGTAGTCAGTACTATTTATAATTTATCATGTTACATCACGTGGTTTTATACATTTTGCACGCCGAACTGGCAGCTAATTATGCCTACGGTTATCGAGTATATACTCTTATTGATGCCTATCCCGATTTTTCCGTTTGATCTTGCGTGCTTATCATAAACAATAATATGCAGAATTAATTTCGACAACCTCGGAGCAAATTAATTATTGATGTCAACGACTGTGAAACAGGAGTTGCTCCAATTTTTGAATTCCAGCCTGTAGCATATTCACGTAGCGCACTGTTCGAGCCGCCGGAGTGTACGTTTTGTATAAGATTGTAGATGTGCGTGGCTGTGTAAGTGAAACAGACGGGGCCCTCGGAAATTTGTATTCGGCTATGGGTTCTGACAACTTGAGTTGGCTTGAGTCAACGAGCCAACAGTGGCGCCATTATTGGCTAGAAATTTCCGCCCCCTAAATTCTCCCAATGTAAATTGCTCTACAACTTGGCATGGTGAATCAACTAGTTCTACTATAATATTGTTATGGGTGAAATAGCGCTCGGTACACGTCGAGCGTGGAAAATCATTGTATCGACAAAATGTGGTGTCAGTCGTCTTACGCGGCAGCCATGTTTACTGTGTCAATGCGTGTATCTTCAGGCTCATTTGTGGTTAACCTCCACTATTTCACCCGCAACATTTTTATTCAAGGTACACTTCACACGCATCAGATTCTTGAAATAATTCTTGATTCTCGAGAATTCAGGAGGCGAAATTTACTCGTAGTTGTGTATCATGGGGCCCCCTCGGCACCCTTGAATTTCGGAATTATACTCGAACAAGTCCGATGGATGTAATGTTAATAATGGGATGCAGGATGCGATAGGCTATCACTTCAATTGGACGCAAAATTCCAGTTTATAAATGAAATTGTTCAATATCGAGTTAATCACCATTTCTCGTGTGTCACAATATTTTATATTTTTTGGCTTTACACCCAGTCCGACCAAAGACTATTATAGACTGGCAAGAACTTAAGTGATTGTGATTCACGCGACTGACGCGAGAGTTGAAAACAAACCATATGATTACACGTATATTTATTTCTCTGCATGTGGGTGTTATCAACACTGCACCTATCAGCAATAAATAATAAGAAAGAGACTCAGTACAGATAATTGCCTTCCGATAGCAGGAAAGTCTACTGTAGATATAATGTTATTTACAAAGTACGTAGCGATCATGCATTTATGTGCTTATCCCTATCCGGAAAAAAAAACAAAATAACAAATATATCAATTGACTCAACACTAGGGTGACAACTCTTTGACTTCAAATCCCCAATTTTCGTTTTCGCACCAAAATATCGTAGTTTTCAGTATTTGAGTAAGCCTCCCAAAATTTTGGGCAAAAATAATAATATTTAGGGGTCGCTCGAGGATCTTTAACATTTAAATAATAATCTTTTCGAAGCTTTCGAGCGACCTCTAAATATCAATATTAGGGATCGATCTTCTTTGTGCTTGCATAGGTGTGCGTAATGAACAAATACAGAAGGTGAAAGTCGCGATAATGCACGCAAAAATGAATGTATTTTAATCTTTGGAAAAATAAATATTTTTCTCAGTCTATCAATAATCTCATTAATCTTTATATCACTGACTCAACTAGATTCCTGATATCTACAAAGTTCGAGTGTTACCTTCACAATGTCCAATATCTTCAAAATTTTTGAGCGACCTTCAAAAATTGTTCAATTCCGCCAAAATTTTGGAGAGCTTATTCAAATACTAAAAACTCGGGGTGCGACCCAAAATTGGGAATTGAAGGTCCAAAAGTTGTCACACTACTGAATACCCAATCATTTCATCGCCAGCTCTGGATAAAAAAAAGTCAGACTTATTCGGCCGCATTACTACATCTGAGCGAGGAATATACATAGCATATAGAGGGATAACGATCGGCGATTTCGAATAATAGAAGTAAAACGACCGGTCAGCGTGTTACCGAGGCCATGTGTCGACTGCGGACTACCTCCCCTCGTCTGTCATTGCTTTATTCTGTATAAACTATAAATACCGAGAAATTGAAACCTTGTTTATTCATACAAATTGATTCATCTGCAGCCCACGAGACAGGAAGCAGAAAATAATTTCCGGTTCTGTGACATTCATTCTCGAACCAACTTATACATTAAACATGCACATTCATACTCATGCACAAATATGTGCACGGTGACGGTAATTTGGGAATGAGTCACGTATAATAATCACCTGAGCTATGATTCGTCCACGAATGGCTTGACCGTTTTTACGGGAAGCTGCGCTTTCCTCACAGACTGCATCTTGTAGTTATTGAAAGATTTGAAAGAACGGCAAACTACATGCGCATGGTTCATTTCAAGCTAGCACACGGTCTTTAGGAACGAAGGCCACGGTCAGTGGCGTAACTAGGCCAATCCAACCAATGCGGTGCAGTGGGGCCCTTCAATTCTGAACTGGAGAAGGGCTTTGGATTTGAATTGAGCTATTAGAATCTGAATTTGAAAAACTTTGGACAGTTATAATTTTATCCAAATTTTACCAATATATTCCTGTATTTGTTAGAAATGTATATTTTTTTTTCTGGAAACTGATTGTAAATATTTTATGTATACCTATAATCTCATAATGAGCTGCTATTTCTGTAGATATGCTTCAGAAAATCATGAAATATATTAATCAAGAAAAGATGTTTAACGATAATATGCACTTGCGATAAAAAATCCTCTTTTTCATTTGTAATAATGATAGAAATGCGGAGAGTGAGGCTTGATCGGCGTTGGCATTGGGACGTGAGCTTTGTAGTTACGCCACTGCAGTGGTCACTAGTGTACAGTTAAAGACCACAATGACGTTAACTATAATTAAGAACTTTCAACTCCGCATAAAACCATTCGACAATCAACAAAATGAGTATCAATTTTGTTGGCACTTATCCCACAGTAAAAAAATGCATAATTATACGTCTTAAATATGTTACGCTTTCATGTCCATACGCTAGACTTCCTCGATAGCTTCTCTGCAGTACGCATGAGCCAAGATCCGCTCTCTAAATAAACTGCGAATAATCATTGAACTGGGTAAGGATTACGGACACGGTGTCATAATGGAAGTGATATACGTGAATGTTAGTGCAACTTGGAAATTACAACTAAATTCGAACGTAGGTACGTCGACAATCACCTATTTATATGTAGCGAATTGTATCGGTGAATCAATAGGCTAGAAGTTCACCTGCTGTAACAGGTGACAGCGGTGGCAGTGCAATCGGAGTCCATGCGGATAGGTGGTTTGTTCTGCCCAACGTAATTCAGTGTTTATCAATTCCTATTGTTTCGTTTCGCATGGCTAAGGAAAGTGCTAAAACACCAATCGGACGTTCCCTGCGTATTTGTTACGAAAATCTTTGAATATACCTTGTTAAAGAATATATACGTTCATTGGACAATGAACGACGAGCGTATAAATGTGAAAGCCAACGTGCGTACGCATGTCAAAAGCGTTACAATAGTGGGAACAACTGTACAAGGAAAGCAGACCTTAGCAGACAACTTAGTCTGATTAATAATAATTATGACCTTGACATAGGATATGAAATTAGCTCCAAATAAAATGTTTTGAAAAAGGATTGAGTCACTGTAAGTAGCAGAATTACCTACCATAGTTGAAGAAACCTAACACCGACACTTTTCGTCAATGCTGTCAGAATCAAAAACCGGAGGAATTGAGGGGATATTTGAGAGCACTCGAAACTTCAGAGCACTCTGATCTTCCCCACAATGTATTGATCCGCAAATATCAAGCGACGCATCCCAAACAGGCGGATCCAAATGCAAAATCTCGCGAGAAATACATCAACGATAGATTATTGCTGCTGCCTCGTTCCACAGCGAGACTGTACTGCCTCCAGCCCACATTCTGCGAGCGTATGTATACAAGCGGATATACCAATCTCAGCGCACAGCAGGCTCGCAGACACAGTCGAAAGCCGTAGTGTGGCATCAATTATATCAATTGATGTCGAGTTTAATTCGGCTTTTCAACTACGCTTGATTACAGTATAAAATTCCGCGTAAAGCCTATATTTTGTTATCTATACAAAGCGTCTATACTTTTATCGAACTTGGAAGGTCACCCAATCATTCTAACCGTGCATACGACTGTGTCTAAAAAGTCGCACAGAAAGTGCTAAAAACCGCATTGAGACCATCGTTCTTATGCGGTTCACAAATTATTGACGTCGACTTACATGGGGCTGTCCACCGAATCCGATATACTTTACTACTCTGTCGTTTGAGATTCTCTGAATATATCCCAGGTTCATAGTACATATACATTAGACTGGTCGTTAAAAATTGAATTTTTCCCGACGCCCCCTAAAAAGCTTCCTTTTGATGAAAAAGCGCGAGGAATTTTTTTTATTTTTTTCATTAAAAACAACACGTGCCGCAAGACGATCTAAGTTAATTCTTTGGTAAAATCATGTTTTTTTTGGAAAAACATTACAGAAGTAAAAGTATAAAAAATACTAAAGAAAGTTTACTTGAGCCTTGGAATAAATAAATCTGCTTATAAAAAATAAGTATGTACTAATTTAGTTTTAGAATAAAATTATTAATTCAAATATCCTTCATTTTTTATTCACTAGACAATATGAAATGAAAGAAATTTCGAAATTTTATTCATTTTAGTTCCAAAATTGTTTATATTTCAGGAAAAATACTATTTGTGATAAGAAATTTCCAAAAAAACACGATTTTACCAAAAAATGAACTTAGATCGTCTTGCGGCACGTGTTGTTTTTGATAACAAAAAAAAAAAATTTACCTCGCGTTTTTTCATCAAAAGGAAGCTTTTTGGTGGGCGTCGGAAAAAATTTAATTTTTAACGACCAGTCTAATATACATATACACTCGGAAGAAGGGTATTACCTGCGTATTACTTGGGATGTTTTATTTCTTCACGGGTTCTATCGAAGAAGAGTATTTTAATTATACGATCGCACAAAACAAGCCACCAATGAAGTATTCTCCGCGATATAACAAGCAATGAATACTATTCTCGCGGTAATTATTGGTGGTTAACTAACATCTAAGATAACATTTTCCGAGAATGAAGAAAGTAAATTGGCACAGATTTTGTTCGGGATGTTCAGTAAAAAATTGGAGATTTCTTACGGCTCTAGAGACCGAAGATTCAGATAACGGTCTTATATAGGTAGTATAGCTATAGTATAGACGGAAAGCATAATCGGCGGAAATGCCGATTTAGACGTTTTATTAGCTAAACCACGATGACATAATCGTATCATAGTGTATGTGCCAGATACTGAAACCCAGAGATCTTATTATTGGAGTCAGAATTATCACACGGAATTAATCCGCATCGTTCTGAATCGGATAAGCTACCAATAGCCCATAATATAAATTACTGTGGTACGCGTGTTTGGCTTCACATATCACGGAGGTCTAAGTTTTTCCTAATTCATCGATAAGGTAACGGGGAAAAAAGATGTATCGGCCGAGTACGAACGTTGTAGCTACAAAATTTCATACAATGTTACACAAGATTTCATCAGCAAACTTATGATGTCTGGGAGTTATTGCGCCCAAACTTGCTTTTTCGTATTACTCAGCCGGTAAAGAAAATTGGTTGAAACCGATTCATCGAAGGTAAATCGTAATAAATCGTATTTCCTGTTTCGAAATATCAAGATAAGAAGTATCAATATTCATGATTAGCAATTTTGAAAAACAGAATCTGAAGTATAAAAATTAACTAACTGTTTTGTGCAGAGAAATGATGTATGTAATCTGTCGCTGAAAAAGAGAAGATTTTTGTACTTGGCGGTAATTTTTGACATTCACAATGTTCTCGCCGGGTATTTCATTACTTTTTGTATGTATGTATACAGACGGGTCAGCGATGAACTGACGTTAATGTATTTCACAGATGCGAAGATCAACTCCTATAGTCGTTTATAATAACATCAAATTTCATCTACTACAATCAACCCATGTATTTTGATTGATTTTTTTTTCGGAGGATATTCATCCAAATCCGAAAGTTCGTGTGAATCATCGGTTAAATGGCCATTTCAACAATTAGAAATTCATTAATCTCAGATTGTAGGTGTTCTATCTTTCTGCTGTCGATACTCAAAATGATAGATTTTGACGTAAAGTATGCTTGTCCTAAAAGGAGAATCCTCGTCCGGGTCATCCCGTAACTCTTCAAGCTTCATCTCGAAGCCCACTAATTTTATCATGAATACCTCGATTCTTCCACTTCAAAATGGGCCCAAAACGAGCCTAATATCTTAATTCTTAGCCAAGTTTTAATTTTCGTAGTATAAAGATGTTTCTTTCCGCTGTGGGCTGTGTTATTATAATTAATATGGGAAATTGCAATCCCGTTTGAATAAGTATATACTTCAATCAGAAGAAGTTACTTCACATCGACATCGATCATTTGGAGTATCAGCATGAAAATAATTTTGAAAAAAGTTTATTTTCGACACACCCTAATATGCATATCCTATGAGAAAATTTGAATTTTCCGTGAAAGTATTTTAAACGAGTACATCGTGATTGAATAATTTTTGTTTTTATTTTTTGTAATCTGTTTTACACCTACGTGTTATAGAAATTTGATTAGTAACATGTGGCGTTTAAAAATAATTATATGCCATACATAAATGTATATGTGATATCGAAAATTCGTATATTAAATAACAAACCCAAGATTTTGTATATTATCAGCCTTCGTGGAAGCTTGGTTGCGTGTATTCCTCATTTATTTATTTGAAGGCTCACAAACATGCTTTAGAACTCCCAAGAATCCATCCATCGCAGTGAGTGTAGCGGACTTTCTGGGTCCGAAGCAGAAGGACCGTCCATACCATACGCTAATGGAGAGAACAGGTAGAAGCTGAGAAAGAACAAGAAATAAATGAATCATGAATAAGTTTTCTAGGGCTATCAGAATTCTGTAAATATTCTGCGCAGATGAGTACCTGTATATAGTTCCAGATAGGACCAGCCCCACGATGGAATGATAAACCGTATCCCCAATCACACCAGGAATCAGTGCAGGTATAGTTTCAATGATATAGTTCAATGTGATTCCCGTCAACATGGAACTGAACAATAAGGCAGGGAAGTAATGGTGGAAATACAGCACACGTCCCATGGCCCAAAATGGTACATAATGCAATAGCCATCCGATAAACATCCAAGATCCAGCCTCGAGTGTTCTTCTTCGTTGCTTTCGAGTATCAGAACTCTGTAAATATCCTCGCTGTTCTTGCACCGAGGCACATAGATACACAATGGCGAAAAGGACTAGGAACGCTATGTTTCCCCACCATATAATTGGGTTGCCAAGTAAATAAATCCGATTTTTGCTACCGGAAAAAAATTGTCCCTGAAAAGAAACATCGTTCTAATCATGAAGGAGATATTTCATCGATTGACATAAGTGATGCTGTTTATTATCATGTTTAACTCCTTTTTCAAGCTCTAATGATAATAATTGTTTATCGATAATTGATAGCAACGCAATAATAAAATCAGAGTCATTAGATCCTCCAACGACCTCTGAACACTTTCTTACTCTATAGTTTATAGGCCATTGCCATGGCCTCGAGGTAACTTCTCCCTCCTTGGGTTTTAAGTCGGAATTACCTTGCAGCATAACTGCATGGGATTCAAGAAACCTTTCCAGGAAACCGGGAGCGTATACTTGAAAACTAACGTTTGGCACTATTGGGAAATATTTAATAATTTGTTAACATTTATCTGCAGGATTTAAATGAGGATTTATTATGAATAGTATATGACATGAAAACTTTATGCATGAATGCATGGGAGGTATGAAATAAGGGATTACGAAGTTCAATGCAATATAATAAGTTGTGATAACTCACATTTGGAAAAGACGTTATCTTCGATATTCCACAAAGAATTTTTGTCCCGCATGTTCGGGTTACAGGAAACTTCTTGCTGACTGTACGCCCTGATGAGAAGTTGTTATCGACATAATATCACTCGAGCAATTCAAAATTTCAATGAATTTTCATTCTTCATACCCTCAGAGCAAGACTTACCACTTTGGTAATGTTTTACCACTACTCGTGAGCGCACAGTGATGAAGATAATGTACAAATTTTAACTTGCTCGTGACAGTTTCCACAACATCATCCTCTTGCCCATTCACTATTAATACTTTCCAAACATCATTTGCATCGCCAGTACCATTCTGAAAATTTGAATTTCTAATGCAACATTATATTTCGAGTATCTTTCATATAGGGTGTATCAGAATGAGGCCTTTTCCTGGGACCAGTGTGTGCCTCGTCGAAAACTAAGACGAAAATGTTTTCAATGGAAATATATCAAGGACAGAATTGTTTTTACATAACAGCCATTCGAGGTTGACCAACACTACGCCGATAAAAATCTGATACGGTTTTATATACTGTTTTTGATGCTTACCTCTCCATAGCCAGTGACCTGGTAATGTTTCTTTGAAATAGGGGCAACTTCTTTATGCGAATGCAGATTTCGCTGGGTAACTACATGCTCCAGCCGAATCAAGTCGCCATGTTTCACTCGTACAGCATCCGACGGTATATCGTTGGTGTCAAACTTCTTGACTAACCAGCGATTATTTTCATCCTTATGAGAATACGTGGTTACCTGAGGAATGCCTGGGATATAAATGAGGTCAAATTCGAATTTCTATACTACTGGATCATTTGAATGTTCGAAGAAAGTGGCAAATGGAATTTTAAACGAATGAAACAAGTTCTTATCTGCGTATTGAAGAATTATACCTGCTGTTGTCGAGCTCCCATTCCTTCGGGATACAAATGCCAATGAGAATGTAGGTAGCCTCCTCCAGTCCGGTGATTTTTCAACGTTATCGAAGCCCCGTAAGCCAAGTGTCGAGGCATCGTTGCATTATGCAATGAATTTCCTTTGAGCTGAGATTGGAATCCAGAACTGTAAAAACCATCTCCGTTTCCACTGTAATGAAGTTGATTCAGAATAAGTAACGATCTAATGACTGGTTGATATCATTGATGTGTTTTTAACATGAAGCGAACAAGCGAGAATAACATCGACTATAATAAAATAACTGGCCTTCCTGCCGAGTGAAAAATTAAATAGGCATAATACAACATGTAGAAGAGTTCGGATAAAATATTATATTAACTATGTTAATCTCACCTTCTATTTAAAACAATGAGATGAACGTAGAAAAATAGCATGTAGAGAGCTATTGGTAGTATTATGAGGCACATAATCCTAGCTAATAAGTGTTTAAATGCGTTTGTCTGTAAACAATAATAACAGCATTCAGTACGTGTGTAAAAATAAAGGAATCATTATTAAACAAACAGTATCTAATTGTAAATATTTTAAACCGAGCTTTTTGGACAAAAACATTTTTTTTGTCGATTCACAAGGCTTTTGAGGGTGATCAATATACTTCAGTGTGGTTATAGAGTAATAAATGAGAATCCTGCCTTCTTAGGGCAATAGGGTAGTGTGTGGCTTGTTGATTAAACATTTTTAAACCATCTTATTCAATAGAACTTACGATAGGCTTCGAAAGATCGCCTAGTTCTCTCCACAATTCATTTAACGTGTAAATTCCAACCAAAAGTACAACAAATAGACCAACAAATTTAACACTTATTGTACATGCTAGTGAAAACCCAGTGAAAGTCATCCAGCTCCACCAACTTGGTGTAAACGATTGATGCTGTAGCGAACCGACTCGAGCCATTCCCCATAAGGCACACATCATAAAGCAGAGGAGAATTGGATCCAAAAGAATGTACTGATTCAGCGTCAGCAGGCCAACATCTGTAACAAATGCTCTCATGTAATTCGATACATTATTATATCGAAGATAAAGATTTTACTGGGAAAGTTGCAAAAGAAATATCTTCGATTGTGAGAATAAATAAATCACATATAAACAGCAGTTCAATAACTTATACGAGTATACTAAAACATACCACATAAAATAAAGGTAGCAGCATACCCAGCAGAGGATAAGGACTGCGTCAAGTCCCAAACAGTAAGAAATCCCAGAGGGACGATAGTTGCCCCCAACATCGTGCAAAACTGTAAATGTTCGTATAATTGAAGTATAGCAGAGGATGAAACGATCATCAGAACTTAGAAGGGCGTACATATACCTCGAAACTTGTTTTTGTAAAATGGCATTTGATAGACAAGTAATCGATGAAAAAAGATCATTCAAAGCCAGATTGATCTCAGTCTTCATCAATTCATAATCCATTACCTGGTAGAAATTTATACTCCTACAATTTTCCATGAATTTTCAGGGAAATTGGATCATTTGATAGTTCTCCATCAAAAATTGAAGTTTCACGTAGTTTTTCATAAAAACTAGTTGTTCTCGTCGAACAAACCAGAAACCAACTTTAATTTCTTGTGGAAAAATTACAACCGGTTTCGATCTTTCCCGATGAATTGTAGAAATTCGTAGAATTATTTTCACCAGAGTTCCCAAGCATATCATTATAGGTATAAAAAATCTATTTCAAGATATAACGATAAAGATATGTGCCTTAATGGTGCTAACATTCAACTGTACATTACTCACTACTCTCATTCCGATATAGTTTGTATCTTCATACTTGTCTCCAGGCTTCTCAAAAGGAAACGAGCCGTTGTAGCCTGTCAAATATCCAGAGAGCCCTATGAGCATCTGAAGCAAAGCAGGATTCAGATTTGAATTAACATACTGCAAAGAGTTATGCGCTGAAAGAAAAAATTGGAAAAAAAAAACAAAAAAAACTATAACACAGAAGCCTGAAGAATCTCGGAAACCAATAGTAAATACTTGAAAATAGATTAGCGATTTTTTGAAAACTGCGAAAAAAAAAATGAATAAGGAATCATGTATACAACATAGAGAAAATGTAATGTCAGCAGGCTTCCATACTTTCCCTAAAGGCGGATGCACGTCGAAGAAGAAAGTCCTGTTTATATACCAGCTCCCCATTTTACCGAAATGCGTTTCGTCCCAGCTGAATGAAAAACGAACAATACATTGCGAGGTGAAGTAGTCTATTCATACCTGTGAATATCTTGCAATAAGTACAACTTACCAGACATGATCAGGCTCAGTCACTTTATAAAACCGAGTAGCGATAGTCGCGATTAAAATAAGTATGAAAATCGACCACCAAGTCCTGTAATTTAAAAATAACTGCTGTAACGTACAGTTACAGGTACAAATGGATCGCAACATTAGTCAATTAGTCAATTCGAACTCTGAGAAAAACTAGTTCATACGAAGTTTCACGCGTAGTTGATTTCGAAAATGAAATATAATAAAATCGACTGATCGAAACTTGTAGTATTGCGTTTGGAAATTAAATATCTTCCCGAATGATTATTAATGAGATATTTGATTCAACTCGATGATAAATTTGTCAACAATGAATTGAATAAATCGATTTTCATCTGCGTATGGTATACTTGCACAGGTTTAACTTCGGCGCTGGTGCTGCTTGATTTTTTTGAATCTGGCGCTTTTTGAGCAACGGATTCATCGCTCGTCTCCCTAGCCATCTCCAGTGTAAATCGATGATCGAATTCCAATTGAAATAATGAAACTGATTACAAGATAATCCTTACCGCAAATAAAACTCTTATAACGTGTTAGAGATTATGAAGCATCCACCATTACATTATAGGCATTGTTGCCGTGTACCGTTGTATATACATATGTGATGATCAAATATCCATCAGGGTTATTTGTATCGTAATGAAAACAGGAATAATGAAAAATGATGTTTAATCAACATATAATAATAACTGGGCGTAGAAACTCTGCGGAATTCGTAAATTAATTATAAAAAGCAAACACGGATCGTAGGACGGCAACAAAGCTAACTGTATTTTGTATTCTGGGGTTATTTCAGGTCTACCAATATCAAAAATTTCAAACGAGGCTCAAACACTGATGTGACACGAATGTGTGACGTCCTGAGTGTTACGTCACGGCTAGTAGGCTAGTACTACTGATAGATGTCACCACTTTAAAACCGCGACAGAATTCAAATAATAATCCAATCAATATTATATTCAATAAAGTAATAGAAAAATCGAATGATTATAAATGCTCGCAAGTTTCTCACGAAACTTTGTTTATTCAAATATTTATAAAACTTCCTTAAGGCTGTTGAAGGGGGTCCGGCCATTTTTGTCGACCGTTCGCAGCGCCATACGCGTTGAGTTTTCGGACTAAACTCGTCAGGACCGTGCTGATGCAAAATATGGGTGCAAATCAGAGGGCCCCAAATTTCACACAATTTGTTGTAAAATGAGAATATTTCTCAAATCTAAATTCTTGCGTATCTATAAACAATCTTGCAGCCAATATTTCACAATCCATGAATTATCTATGAACTGGGTACATCAAAATTGATGGTAGACGTGACACATTAAACTTTAATCCAGTAATTCTACTTGCAGTTATCGTCCGGAGGATTCTAAATTTCCAATTAAACGTCTGATTGTTTCAATAATTACAATTAAGGACATTAAAGTAATTGCGAATATTTGAAAAAATAGTGACGTATAATTTTTAGTTTATTCATCTTGACTGTGACGGCAGCTACTCTGCAGCGTCACAACTAATATGAGGTTTTGAATGATCCGCATGGTCAAATGATAATAGCTTCAATTCCCATGCATTTTAACATATACGAGATTTAATTACATAATTTCAATTGAGGAGTGCAATATGTTATGTGAAGACAGTGCATACACAGTGTTGCGCATGATAACAAATTTGATAATTTATCTGGGCACGAACTCATTTATATGAGATTATACCTTAACTTATATGACATTTTATGTATCGAATTCTATAGTTTGTCTACATGTATCATGGAAACGATGAATAAGGGATAGTTCAAGGCATGCAAGAATTCTGTCTCAGAAATGAGAAATAGTTGTGCGAAGATACTTCATTATTTATTCTATCACTTATGTCAGTTGAACTCGCGAGTTTCTTATCTTCTTGGGGGAATTCGAATATTAGAATCGATTGAGGTGAGCATAATTATATGCAAACAAGGAACTAATTCAACTTATCCTCATAAGGGGGTCTGCGATTGAAACTCTCACAAGAACCATTTAATTTTTTGCAAACTAATAAAAATGCTCCACTAGAGAAATGCTTTCTACAATTTTTAGAATATGGAAGTATATGTATTGGAACATAAATCTCAATTTTCTGCAAGACTATTGTATGCGCAGGGAACCTTACGCAGAAGGATCCCTATGTATTGCTGCAAAGGTTCCCTGCGCTGAAATTTTATCGCAGAAGGTTGAATTATTTTTTCCATACAAATACACCATGAAGTAAGAATTGCAATAAGTTTTTCTCGATTGGACCTTTTATAGTCATTTGCAAATATAAAAAATGACTTTTATTGAAGTTTCAGTGACGTTTCCCCTCACTTGATAAGAAATGAAGATGCACAGCAGTTTCATCCGAATGGAGAGATCTAATATGCCTATATTACATAAGATTATGTACAAAATGTGCAACACAGTTTATGCACGTTCACATTATTAAGCACGGACAGTTTGTCTACGAGTAAGATTCTAACCTACAAATTAATTAATAAGTAGTTTAATCGTCAGCTAATTATGCCTACGATTCGAGTATACTACTATTGGTGCCTATCCCGAATTTTTGTCTCATTTTCTGTGCTTATCATCAACAATAATCTGCAGAATTAATTTTCATAACCTCTGAGCAAGTTATCGATGCTTACAACCGTGGACGAAACGAATTCCAAATTCTGTGGCATATTCACGTAGCGCACTGTTTTGAGCCGCCATAGTGTGCGTTATGTATAAGATGGAAACGTGTGTGATTGTGTGAGTGAAACAGACGGGGCCCTCGGAAATTTGTATTCGGCTATGAGTCCCGACAGTTTCAGTCAACGAACCAATAGTGCCGCCATCTATTGGTTACGAATTTTCGCACGGTAAATTCTCCGATCGTAGACAGCTTTACAACTTGGGATGGTGATTGAACTATTTCTACTGTAATATTGTTGTGGGTGAAATAGTGCTCAGTACTAGTCGAGTGCAAGAAATCATTATATCGCTCGAATTAGATGTCACTCGTCTCATTCGGCAGCCATGTTTACTGTGTCAGTGTGTGTATCCATGTGCCAGCTGTCGCCAGGATATTATATAAAGATTTTATTAGAAGTTCAGGCTTAGTTGTGGCTAACCTCCGCTATTTCACCCAAAACAATTTTAATCAAGGAACATTTCGTACACATCAGATTCTCGAAATAATATTTTATTCTCGAGAATTTACCGTGCGAAATTCACTCGTAGGTGTGTACATGTGTATGTGCCGTTACCCCCACCATGCGACCCCCTCGGCAGCCTTAAGAGGAGATCATAAATTTAGCTTTTGAAAACAAAAAAGTCAAATACAAACGAGGTTGGAATTTGGAATAGATCGCGTAAACAAGCCCAACTCCGTCTGTTTATGTTCACACGAAAGGTGTAAATATTTCTCTTAAGTGGATAGACGCTAGCCAAAACAGACCATGCACGTCGATACGGACTCGAACCTAGCCCAATGCGTGGAAATAAGAATAACCTTAAGAAGGGGCAAGGCCCAACCTCCATGCATGGAAGGGGCTGTGACGTAGCCGCCCCTCCCGTGGATGTATACAGTAGGGTACAAGACTATATTTAAGTGTGTGTAAAATAGGTGTAAGAATGAGTGCATGCTGTGTGAATGCACCGGAGGGGTCTCCAACCCTGGGACCCTCCGGAGTAGAACACTTCTATCTTAGCGCCCACCTAGCGCAGTTGCTCTCTTTCTCAACAGCAGTTTCAAATAGTTTTCTTGAATAAATAGATTTGCGTTTCAAACTTTGGTAATAGTTATTTCATATCATAATCCAATTTTCCTTTGTAATATTAAATAACCACCTAGAAGAAGCTCTGTATTTAGCTGAAGTGTCCCTTTGGACTTTAGCGACAAACTAATCTACCGCCCATAGCCCAGGTTTCGAAAGGTTTCAAACGAACAAACATGGTTATTTTATTCAGGACGGTATTTTAATTTTAATAATTAAATTAAATTATCAGAATTGGTGAAACGTTTAGGGGAGTATGAGTAAAATAAGAGAATTCTTCTTTTCATACGTTCGTTGAACGGATATCTCTAGTTCTTTGAAACATGTATATTACATTCAAGCTGGTACACAAAGTATGCTAGATGTCACATAATTTTCAATATTCTTCTGTCAACAATTTAGCACATGCAAGCAAACATTTAATGTTCCTGCACTGTAACGAGGCATCAGGTAACAACAATGATAGCTACTTATGATACACTTTCTATACCCAAATATTACAGGTTTGTAGTTTATGATATAAGCTTTTGAAATATAAAGTTTTCTGGTTTTAAAAAAATAATGCTAAAATAGCACTTACAAAATTTCAATCAATTTCAAAAACCATTCGCCCACAACGTTGCTACAAACTTGATTTCTTGGCGATATAGTTTCGAGATATTGAGTATTTCTTGACCCAACAATTATATTTAATGGCTATGACGTAAAACTGATACTACTGTCGTGAATTGTAAGATAATAAAAAGGTGTCGACATCGAGCTCTGATTAGCTGCATCTATTTCTGTAGCAATTTTCGGGATCAAGGTTTCGCTCAGTTTGTCATGGAAAATTACTTATTTTGGCAAGAGCATCTATTTTTAAACTGGGCTTACGAGATATTGGAATTCTGAAGTGTGGAGTAATACTGTAATGTAGAACAGTAAGTATTGGAGATTAGAAAATTCATTTCCTGCATTTTCATCGTAGTACTGAAAGAAATTGGATGTAAAAGATACGGAGAAACTGAGGCAATCATATTGCTCTAATCATTCAAAATTTCTTCTGAATCATTGTCTTCGATCGAATGTATGTCCAGTCGAATTATCAAAATATTCATTCTGAATTCAAGTGGTAGCATTGAAACCAGAGGCTTCAATTGATAGCTCGCAGCTTACGCACAAACGACGCAGAGCATGTATCCAATTACAAGAGATTAATAAGGGTCATGTAGTTTTACGTCAAGGAAACTTCCACGAATTTCGAACTATTTCATACCCCTCGATGGGAGGAAACAGATTAGATGATATTATTAGAAGAAACCGTTCATTTGCATACAGTGGTCATATCAGTACACACTATGGTGTCTCTCTCATGTAATAAAACAACCGCTTGCTTGGTGCTGCTCTTCTTCCTTAGCAATTGCCAAAAGGCGTATTGTCGTAGACTAATCGAAAAAGTGGAGAATGGAGTACGTCCAGAAGTTACGATACCTCAGGGAACGGTTTTAGGTGTGAACATGGTCACTCATCACAATAGAAGATTCTTTGGCTTCAAGGGGATTCCATTCGCTAAACCACCAGTTGGAAATCTGAGGTTTGCTATAACATATACGCTAAGGTGTCCGTTAAAACACCCAACTCTGAATCGGACTAGACGCACCCCCTACAATGATTGCAAATAAAAAAAAAAAAAATTTTAGTGCGATTTGATCCTTTTAACTTAATTAGAAAGCGTGCCTAAGTGTCCAAATAATCTTCCATTCAAATAACATGGAATTTTTTCATTTTTTAGTTCCAATTTTTTACATAGCCAACAGAAGGTAGAAAAAAATCATTAATTCATACAAATCTATCGTAAATACATATTTCTACCTTTTAAAAATTTTAAGCGCGATTTGATCCTTCCGACTCAATTAGAAAGCATGCCTGAGTGTCCAAATAATCTCCCATTCAAATATAATAGAATTTTTTCATTTTTTCAGTTCCAATTTTTTACATAGCCAACAGGAGGTAGAAGTATGCATCTATGATAGATTTGTATGAATTAATGATTTTTTCTACCTTCTGTTGGCTATGTAACAAATTGGAACTGAAAAAATGAAAAAATCCTATGTTATTTGAATGGGAGATTATTTGGACACCTAGGCACGCTTTCTAATTGAGTCAGAAAGATCAAATAGCGCTTAAAATTTTTTATTTATTTTTTGCAATCATTGTAGGGGGTGCGTCTAGTCCGATTCAGAGTTGGGTGTTTTAACGGACACCTTAATATACGCGTTGCACAGATGCAAGAACATAATACAAGCGACTTTGTTCTTATTGATGTTGGAAAGCTCCTGAACCAGTTAGTTGCTCAAAGTTTTGTCATTGGCAGCCAAAATTTAATTAAGCCGTGATTTGTTATTTCTTATGAAATTGTCTTGTGATTGCTGATAATAGAGTCATTTTCAAAGAGGAGAGTTACTTATGTAATTATTCAATCAAAATGTTCGACAAAGTAGACACGACAAATACATTTCGCTGTATTGTTACAATCTAGATTCAAGGGACCTGTACCACCGAATCCTTGGAATGGAACTTTAGATGCCAGCAGGGATCCCAATGAGTGTCCTCAGCTCAAGGCCAATGTATTTGTCGGAGACGAGGACTGTCTGTATCTCAACGTTTATACACCACAGGTTACACATGTTCAATTTATTATTTGATTATGTATTCACAAAACTCGTTCAGTTACCATTTTTACTATCGATATCGTTGACTGGCTTAAGGGCTTTTGAGCGACCGTCTGTTTGATCGACGGAGTACGCATTTTCGGCCAGTCGTCACGACCGCTATTTAGTCCACGGATCACTTCTCTATCGGTTCACTGATCACTCTCAGTTTCCGTAGGGATAATCCTTAGATTATCAGCTAGCGCGCGCTGGTATCCAAAGAGTAAATGAATGTATTTCCAATTAATGATTAATTTATTTATACCAAGCTGTGAAATCAGCTGATACTAATAAATCGCCGATACACAGACACTGGAAAACATTAACATTATTCTTCACTTTCAATGAAAAATCGGTGTCGGGACAACCATCGGCCGTATAGGCTAATGTTAGCAATCTTCTGATATTATTCCGAGGAAGATCAGAGAAGCAGGAGCAGTATAAGACGTGGACTAAAATTCGAAGTGACAAACTAGTTCGACACAACATAGGCAGAAACTGTACTATAAAAGTGGTTACTGCAATAGGGTTCTTGAGCTAGGCTGCTAGAGGCGCTCAACGGATGAGGAGTTGTCAAGGCTCGCTCAAAAGCCCTCAAGAAAAAGTATTTTCACTTTGCAGCTTCCTGCTGGTGAAAACTCCACATTATTACCAGTTATGTTCTTCATCTATGGTGGACAGTTTCAAACGGGAACCAATAGTGCCAGGCGATGGGGTCCTGAATTTATCCTGAACAAGGATGTGATTCTTGTAGTTCCCAACTATCGTTTGGGAGTTCTGGGATATCTGAGCACAGCCGATGCAGTTGCACCTGGCAATTATGGCCTCAAGGATATGGTTCAGGCTCTGAAATGGAACCAACACAACATTCAGTACTTTGGCGGTGATCCGAACCAAGTTACCCTCTTTGGGGGAAGTTCAGGCGCTGTATGCGTTCATCTTCTATCGTTATCAAATTTAACGAATGGTATGATTGATTGTTTGATTTCAGGCACTCAACAGGAACTTTTCTATTGCAAACATAGTTCACTTTTGTTCCAGAATCTATGTTTTTGAGTTGCATTCACAGTGAATTTAACCCGAGTCTAAACAAAATCACCATTGTTCGCATTTATCCCCAGCAACAAGTGATCAATTTTTTCTCTAGGCCTTTTTCATAAATATATCACGGAGAGTGGTTCAGCATTCTACCCTTTGAACATGCAATCCCGTAGAGCAGTCTCGAATCGTACCGTCAAACTCGGCAGGCATTTCGGTTGTCCAACCAACACATCGGCATCCCTTGTTGAATGTTTGAGGAGTTTGAATGCGTCACAGCTCGTTGATACAAACTCAATATTCTGGGTCTGGAATAGATCGCCACCAGTCATCTGGAATCCAACTGTCGAGCCCGATATAGAAGGAGCATTACTCACTGATACACCTTCAAACTTGATTGCGGCTGGTAAAATCCGTGATTTGCCTTGGATTACCCTTGTTACTCGTGACGAAGGAATTGTTGGGACTACACGTAAGTATCAACACCACAAAGCTAATTATCAAAGGATTTTTCAAACATCAACAAAGTGCAGTGTATGTGTAGACATGGAATACTATAACTTAGCAAGATAGGTTCCATTCACAACTATTTTCTGTTTTGTCTTCAGTATTCTACGAAAATCCAGATTTGTTCCAGGAGTTGTTAGATGACCTTGACCGTATTTTGCCCGTTGTTCTCCAATATGATTCATTAGTTAACAATGTGGCAGCCTACACTGCAGCCTTGAAGTCATACTATTTGAACGACTTGTCTGTTAATCGGAGCATAGTAGGTGTTCCAGTTGCGTTAACGAATTAAGTTTTTTCCTCAATTAGCATGTAACGAATTGCACTTTTTCAGCTGTTGAATAACTTCACACAACTTGTGAGTGATGCCTATTTTACCCATACTGCGTACACCGCGATGCAGCAACACCTGATTCACGCAAAGAGCCCTCAGTATTTATGCTCCTTTGAATACCGTGGCACAGTCAGCTACAGCTACTTTTTCAGTGGTGGTTCCACAACAAATTGGGGTGTAGCACACGGTGACGAGCTTCTCTATCTTCTCCCTGGACCAGATGCTCAATTTGGGCCCCCAGGCTGGGAATTTAGTCAGAGTGATTGGGATATGGTCGAAATAATGGTCCAGCTGTGGACTTCCTTTGTGATCAATGGGTAAGGTTACGCCTAAAGTAGTAATGACACTATTTTGGTAGAATTACTAGCGGTTGATTGCCCTTTCAGAACGCCGAGTACCTCTAATCACAACGGCACATTGGTTTGGGATCCGTACTCGTCCCGCGAGAATTATCTTCGTATAGGAAATGGTCCTGATACAGCACTCGAAGTTAAACACGGTTTTCTTGTAGACCGAATGCGGTTTTGGAAAGAGCTCACTGCTGCTACATCGGACATCTAGCCTCCACAAATTTTGTTGCAAACTTGCCTTGAGGGCAAATTTTATTTTCTGGTTGTAATCAATTTTCTAATACATTGTATTTGTTTTGCAGGATCTTAGCATGGTTGCCACGAGACGGCTCATAATAGAGTGACCCCATTTGAGTATATTATTCTTTTTATTCATTACTATTTAATTATTATTATTATATGTATGTATTATTATGTATGATTATTATGTTACATTTTCAGTATAATTTCGTTTATTGTTTTCATTATTACTATTGTTTAGGATAATTTTTGAAATACAAAAAATATGAACAAAACATATCAAATGCGTTATCAATCACCTCTGGATCACTGCATTTCTGGCCTCCTGAGTTTGTGTCAATGGCTCGTTCTGGTTCATCGCCTCAGTGACCTCCTCGATGGCTCTGCTAACGCTTGCTTGACTCAGACCCGAATTGCTGTCACTACCGGTTGACTTCTGATAGCTGCCCTGGCTAAAGAAATGAAGGGCGCACAGCACCTGAACAGAAATTAGATATTGCCATGCATTACAGTTCAATTAAAATGAAGTTGAGTTGCGAGTCTGTATCTCTAAGGTGATTGTTGTTGCGCGTTGTGCAGCGGGTGTCAGAGGCCGCAGCTCCTCGATCAGATTCAGTGCCAGGACCCGGGTCAACCTGTATAACCCACAAAAAAACTCATGTGTCACTTGGAAAGGGTCGATGCGTCTCGAATAAGTCTCATTTTTCTGTGCCTGGCCTCCTCTATTTCAAGTCTGCGTTGGCGTCATCGTCGCAAAACCAGAAGTATCACGAAATTCATCTGAAAATTGACAATTAACTTTTGATTCAAGCAGTATTTAATTGAGATAATATGGGCTGCTTCAACTTCAATCAGCCGGAATGCTTTGAAAATTATTAATTTAACTTTTAAATGCAATATAACTTCAATTATGTCAAGCTAGTTTCAAAAACTTGCTTTTCAAGCGACAAATTGTAGTCAAGAGGCATAATAATTGAATTTCTTGATCCGCAATTTTGAAATAACGTTAACGCACTCACTTACCTTGAGATTCGTTCGGATACAACCGAAACCGAGACGTTTTCCCGCTTCACGGGATCGGCCATGTTTCGGAACGAACCGTGCGGAAGCTTATCGTATCACACAGGTGGTCAACCGCGAGGGTCAAAATCGGGTCAGAGTCGGGTTAAGGTCGGCAAAACCCTACCCTAAATTTTTATTGGGTAGAGTTTGGGTCGACACGAGGTGTTTCCACCGCTAGAACGCGCACACGAAACCCGACTCTGACCCGATTTTGACCCTCGATGGAAACTTAGTCCGAGTCGATGTGACGTCACGTACGTTCAGATAGTGTCGAACCGAACGGATAAAAAGTTACTGAATAGGGGTAGCGAATAGAAATTTGACAGGTTCCGGGCTCCATAAAATTAGCCCCCCCCATCTACCCAGATCAGTTAATTCTTGTCTTAATCGATTGTAGGTCGTTTGTAGATTATATCAGTCTAGGGAATTTCCTCTGTGACTGAACCCGATTCAAAATTATTTCATTTTTTATAAACGAACGATTGATTATCAAACATCGAAAATGCGTTATCAATCATCTACAAACAACCTACAATCGATCGCACACTTGCCAAATCAAATTCCACCAAGAATTATGGTAGATGGGCTATCTTCTCTTAATTCCCTAGGCGAATTCGTTTTAATTTTTATAAACAAACGGTTGATTATCAAACGTCGCGAATGGATTATCAATCACCTACAAACGACCTACAATCGATTAAGAAAAAAATTAACTTGATCGGGGTAGATGAGGGGCTAACTTTATGGAGCTGTTCTGTAGTCGCCTCACTAGATAGATAGTCGACGTGCGCACCGAGGCTGATTCATTATCCGTGCTCGTAGGCTATCACACAAACGTGGAACGTGAGTGTATAACTTTTTTTTGACAGAATTAAATGTTTTCGAACATACCTGTCAACGAAAATGTCACAAAAATATGATAGGAAAATGAGAAATCCGTCAAAAAACCAATTCTTCGTGTATAAGAAGCTGCCTAATTCACCACGATATTAATAATATTCATAACTCTCCTATACCGTCTCTAGATTTTATCTTATTTCTAAAAACAATCATCTGGTCAAGGTAATTTGTTCGCTTTCGCAGCTGATACTAAATATAGAATCCTCTGCCCTCGTCACATTTATGGAAAACGCCTATAATACCTTCGACAATTTTAATAACATCAATACTAAATATTATCTCATTTTGACCCAAATTTTTTTAGCTAGAGCGTTGTCATATCATGAATAAAACGTATTGAATCTAAAGTAATACATCATAGCTGCATTCGATTTTCAATCAAACCGTTCATTCTCGCACGAAAATAATTCAATGTCAGTATCAATAAAAATTTTAGATACTTAATCATTTTATAGAAACATTATGAAAGACACGCCCTATACGGTAGTACCGCTCCACAAGCGAATTGATCTAACTAAACAGTGCTGCAAACTGGTAAACTCTGAATGGCCAAGGAGCGAGGTAGCAAGGTAAGTCAATCAGAGTTCTATCAGATTATTTCAAACAACTGAACTTCGGCTTTCACATTATCGAATCTTGGTAATATGTGAAATATATAATAGACGAGTCATTTGCTGATAGATAATTATTATCGTGCTTTGCTGGGAGGTATGGTGTGCCAGTGAAGGCCCAGTCTTTAGTTTTGTAACACGATTTGTAATTCTACAAATTTTGTTTATATTTTATTTACAGATTGAGAAGCTTGAATTCTTCGTGCGATAAATTCCCTACCTGTCTTGTACTTTTGGATGATACATATGTCATAGGACATTGTAAAATATCATTAGTACCGAATATGTGCGATAGTTGTTTTATAGAATCTGGTGAATATATTTTATAATCAAAGGTATATGTATTTAGCCGGCGCATTTTAGTACCTAAAGTATTCATTCAGTATAAAAAATCTGGTGGATTGGAATTTTCTTGAATAAAAAAATTCTTTTTCTATTCATACAAAACGTCACGAAACGAATTGTCTACTCTTCGCTAGTTTAACAAAACAATTCTAGCAACAATATCGTATAGACGAGTGGTACATCAAATATCCAATAATGAATGATGACAATGTTCATTTCAGTCGTAATTGACCAGAGATCCAGATCCCGTGGGCTTGGTACGATGTTAATGCGTGAAGCAGAGGAGTATGTAGCAAGGCGAGGAATTCTCAATGTATTTTTATCAACAAAGGGACAAGAACAATTTTACAAGAAATTAGGCTACGAAATTTGCGAGCCGGTGAGTTTGTACGGGAATTCGTATGTCGGGAATGATGCCGGTCTGGCTTCAAATAAACTATCAAAAGAGCCTAGATCAATAGGACCACCTCCACCACCAATGCCCATTATACGAAACTCTGGTTTTCCATTTTCGACGGCAAAGACGTACATGATGAAAAAATTGTAAACTGCCATAATTGTTATAATCACAACGCTTATTATTATTATGTGTAAATCAAATATATTTTTCTGAATATTTTTATGTGAGAAATGAATGTATTAACAAATGTACCTACAATATATTATAATTTCTGTAATATTTTTTCATTCCCTCCAACGGCTCCATATACAAAATTTCTTATTTATAAATATACATTGGTGTATGTGTTGTCGGTTCGGTCTAAACACCCCAAACTCTTTAGTCAAATCGTAGATAAATTTATCAGAGGTTTTAAAACCACAAATCTCAAGATAGTTCCACCAGTTGCCGTAGGTTTAGACCGAATCCGACTTCAATTCGTGCTTCTTACATCTATTTCAATATAATTGAAATCACAAGATAATGCACGAGAGCTACAGCAATCTAGGAACTCGAAGTAGTCGGTGCATGTTCATCAACTGCCTAGCTTAGAATAAGAAATATGTCCACAACCAAAAGTTATGTGAGGTTCGAAAGTTGATCGATCTGATAGTGTTTTTCATTGTTATTTCTCTCTCTCTCTTTCTACAGTGAGGTATCAGAGGAGTGGGAGAAAAAGGAAGGGAAGTACACTACACCTGTGTAACTTCGTGCTGCTCAATGGAAAACACCATTGAACAAACAATCTATTACCTCTCAAAGACACCTATATACCGTTTTTTATCAGTTTACTAAGATAAGCACGGTCGAGCTGTACTTTTTTAGCTAAATAATAGAATAGTACTGAGAAAAAAAAAAAAGAAGAAGTCTTCCTCATAGAGACTCGATAGGTGATTTTTGAAACTACTTATCAGCTGATCTTTGAACACTATATCAGATATGAGCTAGTTTTGTTGTCAATATTACGGAATTATTAGTTCGAACAATTTATTTTACATCACAAACAAGAATAAGTATAAAGTTTGCTGTAGGCGTTGAAAATATAGTTATTACAATCTCGTCACAGATAAAGTATCTTTATGCTCACCTGGAATGCTTGGAATACATAAGTCTATATAAAAGCTCAGCAGTTGAGTAGAAAATCTAGAATTCTCACATTCAAGTTTTCAGTTTTCAAAGTAGATTGCTGTATGGTTTTTTTCTTTGCATCAATAAATGAAAAAAAGTGTATAATTTTTTTCTTCATAAATGCAATAAATCTCATGTCTATAAGCCTATTGCAAAAATAATATAAAATTGATCATATCATTAACAATCTGTACAGAAGACTTCTTTCAAGGTTGATTGACCTACAGCAAAATTTCTACTAGGAACAACACCGCAAATTTCAAATTATTGAGGAGCATTCGCTATGCCACATACCTTTTGGTAGTGTTCTGGCTGGCTAAGACTTTCGACTAAAAACGCACCTAAATCAAATTTAGATATAGCCCGTCCAGGAGATTCGTCATATTTAATAACATATTTTGAGCTCGGAGCATCTGAAAGTGATAAAAATAGTAAAGATCATATTCACAAGAATTAAGTTTGTCCAATTTTTCTAGATTCAAATTAATTCAGCAAGTTAAAAATTTACCTGCGATGTGAGGCGGTAAGACAGCAATCCACTTCAGTCCGCTTTGCTTAGTAATTTCAAACTGGCGTTCATGATCGCCGTTCAAGTATTTGAAAATAGCGGGCACCTTCTCAGGTGGGTAAAATAAGAAAGCTGCAAACATACATTTATACATTTTTAAAAATTGTTCATATCTAGATCACTTAGAAATTCCAATCGACGAGGATAGTAACTATTTTATAGTAAATAAACAATAACTATGAGAAATAATTGAATAACTATGGCTATCCATATACATTTCTCTTAACATCATGAATAAACGGAGGAGTCCCGAGTTCCTTCAAGTAAATTATAAGTTCATCCATTATCAAACAATGGTGAGGCCCGCATTTAAACCCTCCATTCCAAGGGGCATTTCAGAAGGCTGTGATCAACGAGGCTTGCATTATGAAATATGACTATTATACGGAGACATTCATTTAGTACTCATCAGCATTAATAGAGACAAAGAGAGCTGGAGCGACTCTAGCTTGAAAGATTTGTGACACTGGAACTCGTTCTTTATATGATAAGTTAATATATTTGTAATAGTGATACGTGTTTTATATCATCAAAGCCTCCTGAATAATATACTCAAATAAAAGAAAAGCTCAGCCATGAGATAGTCTCGTAATGGAATTGTCGGACTTTAGATAAATCTAGAAGAAGATAATGAAAGACTGACTTACCTGACAGACACACAGATGTAACTTCTACTTGGTGCTCTTTCATAGCAGCCACTATATTCCTCATACCATCAGAAAGTATTGTGGTTGGACCTACGAAAATGGAAAACACCTGTTCATTTTATCATTCCCTGAATCAACACTGCATGTTTAGATAATCGTCTGTTTATTTGCTAAGCAGAAATCGTGCAACAAGATTTGATATAACAAGCAAAGAATGTCTTACACAAGCACGAAATAAATTAGCAAACATTTCACCTAGGTCGTTTCTGGTTCCTAGGACCACGACAACACCGTCTTTGCCAGACACAGCCTTGGAAACTTGTTCAAGATTGGCGACATCACCTACGGCTACTTCCACTTTGTCCTTAATATCGGGAGGGATTTTGGATTCATCTCTCACAAAAGCAGTCACCTCCAGACCTAGAAGAATAAAAACCATCTTAGGATGTGCACTCTGACTTTACTTAGCACCTTCTAGGCATAATTTTTGCAGTCTTAATCGGAACATATGGAATTAAAAAACATAGTCTTTTTCAACCTTCACATGTGAATGTGTTTGAATCAGAAATGATTTATTCCTTGAAGATATGCTCCAAAAATGTATGAACTTTTACCGATTATTTCATAATCTCAAAATAGTGTTCAATTGGAGAATCAATCAGTTTTACGATTCCGAATGACTATAAATCAATGGACTGGATAGGCTCTAAAAGTTAGACAGTGCTTGAAGGTCCTATGTTTCGCATGTGAAATGTGCAAATTTTAATCTATCTTCACTATTCGCTGAAAACTCACAGGGATGTGATTTTTAGTTGTTATGCGATTCCTACTCCATTTTTGATCCAAAAATTATGAAAGACATCGAGATCTTGCAGATATCTGTGTCGATTCAGGTTCAGATTTCTTCCAGTTTTTTTCGCAATAAACTCAAGCTTTCAAAAAACCCTGAAGGTTTAGACTGCCGACTATCGATGGAATTTAGAGAGTGACCAACTTTTTTACAGTATGAACATCTGGTCATGCTTGATTTTCTATCATTTTTTCAGATTTTCTAGAAAGGTGCGCCATTGTCAAAAAAATCAAAAACCGACTTTTCAATCTTTTTTTTTTCACATACACCATCAAATATATTCTTCAGTCTAAAATTTTCGGTACTAAATTCACTCGTAATGGTTACTCTGTAATAATTCGGGAGCAGTCTTCGGCATCCGGTAGTTTATAATCTAGCACAGCGTTGAAGAGGCATTGCCCGCTACACTCACAGAATACTCACGGGTACTCGGGAATTTGAACCAACCAATCGAATCCAACACTTCGATACATAATCGATGTAGCATTTGTAAGTCTTGCTATTTATGTGCCGTGATCTCACCTCGATTTTAAGTATATTGCTCTTCTCTTTGAGATAATAAAGATTGTTATCGGCATCGATCATTTCTGATAAATATGAAACTGCTTGAATCAACTAGTATAATCCATGGAATGAAATTTTCAGCCCTTTCTCAGTTATTTGGAGAAAATCGAGGAGGTCTGTCTCATTTTCTTCTTGACAACTTCTTTACGGCTCGACATGCTAAACATGAACATTAGGGTGGCTCTTATTTGGGGGTCGGTGGAATTTTGTCCGCAGACAAAAAGTATATTCTGCGGTTTTTGAGAAGTGTAGGATCCGATCGGTTGGTTCAAATTACCGAGTATCTGTAAGTATTCTGTGAGTCTATTACGCATGCCTCTTCAACGCTGTGCTAGAATATAAACTATCGCATGACGAAAACTGCTCCTGAATTATCACAAAGTCATCATTACGAGTGCACGTAGCTCCGAAAACTTTAGACTGAAAACTATATTTACTGGTTTAGGTGAAAAAAAGATCGAAAATTCGGTTTTTGAATTTTTTTGACAATGTATCCGACATTTAAAAAAAAAACGAAAAAATTACAAAAAATCAAGCATGACCAAAAAAGACATTGGTCACTCTCTGAATTCCATCGATAGTCGGCAGTCTAAACCTTGAGGGATTTCTGAAAGCTTGAGTTTACTGTGAAAAAGTCTCCAAAAAATCTGAAACATGGATCTCGATTTTTTTTCATAATTTTTAGATCAAAAATGGAGTAGTAATCGCATTACAACTAAAAATCACCTCCCCGTGAGTTTTCAGCGTAATAGTCAAGATAGAAGCTTAAAATTTAGGTAGTCTTTGTTCTGTATGAAGAGCTAAAATTTGACGCATAGCAAGGGCACATTTCACATGCAAACTCGGCTAGGTCCTGTCTATACTTTCAAAGTACTGTTCGATCAGTTTCGAGGAAGAAGTTCTGACCTTTTGAATGACCATGCACAGAGCCGTTGAAGTTTTAATTGAAACTGATCAATTTAATTCGACCCGCTACGTATAATACGGAAATAGAAATCAGCGAAAGAGCCCTAGCTAGAAATTTACGTATGTGAGATTCCATGCCAATTATTGGACCTACTTGAAACGGAATGCGTCATACAGTTTAACTAATAATTTATCTCCTGCTAGAAAGGACTCGAGATTTCGATAAAATTAAGGTTAATAAAGGAATACGAAAATCTCAACGTGAAGCGTTATCAGTTTTTCGGGAATTTGTTTATCAATCTATAATGAATGTTGCTACCGTTTAAAATGCAACTATTGTCTTCTCAGCTGCAATTGCTGCGACTAAACAAACAGACATACTATGTTTTAAGGGGGATGGGCTTACCGAATAGAATTACATAATGATCCGGGTAATTTTTATTCGAGACGATTCACTTAACCTAGAATATTTACCTTTTTCTACCGCTTTGCTCAAGGCGCAAAGGCCGGTGGTTCCCGTGGCTCCAAAAATGACGACTTTCTTTATAATCGACATTGAACACAATGTTTTGTTCCACAATAATTATCCAGAAATATTACTTATAAGAAAATCACCGTGAATTACGTACGAGACTCAACTTATCGCTGGTGGCGCGACGTGACTGATCGTAAATTGTTTAAACTGGACTTAAACCGCATCAAGATTCATCAAACTCGACCTCCGCCGGGTTCTACGAAATATTATCGAATACCGACGCGTTAGTAAGGTTAATACGAGAGTATTCAATACTATATGCTTGAGAATATTAGTCGTTAGAATTTCTTGATAAAATATAATTAGTAGCGAGCTAAGAGCGCTTATAATAATTGATATTGTCAATATCTTCGAACTGATTAGAAGTGACTTGCGATACATGGTAATTATGGCATTCTGATTTCCAGCTGCATATTTATCATTTTCGAAGTCATCGTTACGCGCATATAACAATGACTTGCAAGTTACAAGTTCAGCACGGTAGAGTACTAATCAATCATCGTAATAGGACTGGTATACATATATAGCAGATTGCTTGATTTCTAATACCTAATAAACTCAAACGATCGAATTATATTTCATTACGATTGTTATGAACTCCATTCTCCAAGATTTCGAGTGACGAATGAAACCGAATTCTTTTCGTGTCAACGTTAATTTTTTTCTTCTGATTCTTATATGAAATCAAGAAAATTTGAAATCAAGAAAGGAATTTACTAATTTGATCAATTTCGATCCTAGATCACCGACTTTTGCAATAAACCAAATTCTCAAAACTTTCGAAAAATACGTACAAAAGTTTTTCAATAATACAAATTTCTTTCATTATTCTACACATTTTCATCTCGATATTGCCATTTTATCTCCCGCGCGAAATTCGAATAGGGTTGTCCTGTTTTACCGACGTGACACAGAAGTCAATGCAGAAGTGCACTCGAACGAAATAAAAACAAATGAAACCTGCATAGAACGCTCTTCTATAAAATGTTATGTAGTCTGTGTCCAGCGGTAGAACACAAACGGTGTTCTAGAAGCCCATGCAAACATTGGTCTTATTTATTAGTTTACGAAAAGCTACCGCATGTCAAGCATGATGTCAGGGAGAACTCCAGTGCCCGGTAAGTCGGACCTTACAATACAACGACTTCAGTCAGAAGAATATAACCTGTAATGTAACATTCCCGAATCTTTTCGATCCGGCGATAAGAATTGTGTTTCAGATTCATAATTCGTGCTATTATTAAACTTTGGATTTTTGATGAATTTTTTACTTCTTTTTTCGAAATGCAAACGCTTCGTTGTCAGTTTTACTCTGAACGTATTTACAGATAATCCATTGGGCCTGTCATGGCACGATAGTGCTTGGATTCCAATGCTCAATCCGAGCAATATAATGGACTATTTTTCTGAACGAAGTAATCCGTTCTTCGACAGAACTTGCAACAACGAAATAGTCAAAATGCAGCGCCTTAATCCCGATCAGTTAACGTAAGAGTACTTGTCACCTTGTTAAGGGCTTACATACATAGTTGAGATATAATTTTTACTCCTATGTTTTGGAATGATTTATGCAGTCAATAAGTCTAGCATCAATTCGCCTTCGAAGTGTGTTTTTTCATCGATTATATCTTCGTCAAACGCTATTTCGACACATTGAAATAATTCATCTAGTCAGCTCAGCTCGTAGCTTTTAGAGGCAAATCTATGATTCATTGATTCCTACAGAATTACTCTGGCTCTGATCATCTGAAACAAATCAAGTTTCACATTATTGTTCTGGACAGGTAAATCTATGAAACTCATAGAAAACCTGATGAGAAACCTAATGCGTTGAGGTTTTTATCTAACTATCCCAGTTCTCAAGCCTGATTATTGATCTTAGATCTCTACTCATCAACTTTTTCATTAATAAGCTCGTATAATTATTTACAGAAATATGACTGGCTTTGAGTACATTTTGTTACATGTGCAAGAGCCTATACTGTATGTGATTCGAAAACAACATCGCCATTCACCGACGCAAGCTACACCTTTAGCAGACTATTACATCATCGCAGGCGTTGTTTATCAGGCACCAGATTTAGCTTCCGTTGTCAACTCTAGATTGGTATGGGTTGTTAGTCGCAACGTTCTCTCTATAGTCAAGATTTTGTCAAAATTGCCGATTTTTCATTCAAAGTTTTGTCCTTGAGAGGCTTTGATATACATTCTGATCACCTTGAAAAGGCGGTTCGTAGTTTCTCCTGTACCACACAACCGATCGGAATCAAAATTTGAGTATTACTGATTCATTTGAGCAAAAAGTAGCTAAGTATCTTGTTTTTTCAAAATTAAAATTTTTTTTTTCACAGATTCAGGTATCATCCGAAATCGTGGAATTATTCACAGATGCACTCAATTTATTGCACTTTTGAAATACGTAGCCACTCGGGGGTGGCAAACCACACATTTTGAGCACTATCTCATCTCATTTGAGAAAGAAATGACTGAGAAACTACGATTTTGCGTCTTATTAAAAAAAAAAAAAAAACAACTTACAAAAGCGACATAATCACGCGGTAAAATCAGCCTGCCATGGAGTTCCTACGCGACTACCAAAGCCAGTCAAATACATAGAGGACCTCGTTCATTTCTTATGGCTGAATTGGCTGAATTCATGTTCACTTTTGAGTCATTCCACGTCACCGAGATAGATTTGGCTACAAATATCCCTCGATGTTTCTGATTCTTTTTTAATTTCTTGTACATATTTTCTGGCCAAAATAGATACATGGAACATTTTTTTTTTCTCTACTTTAATGGCTTAGAAGCTACGAGGGGTTGAATTTCTGAAAAAACGACCAAAAATCGGACTCGCGCTCTCCTTTAAACGTTAATATCTCCGGTTCCCTTTGTCGTACAGACACCAGCAGATAATCATTTTGAAGCTCTTGAATTGTACTTTTGTCTAATTTATTTCAAATTCATCGAATAAACAATTTTCTATTTGCTGGCACTGGCACGGCAAGATCCTGTTCACGCGCCGTTACGCACTAAGCTTCCACTCCGGTAAGAAACTAATGCCGGGTAATACAATAAAAATAGTCATTATCTAAACACTTGATAGTGCGGACTCTCAGATATTGAAAATCCCCTTTTTTCACCTTTTTATGGCTTCCTTTCGACAGCCTGCCTTGAAAGGAGTTCGAAAATTCAATCCCTTGTGGCTTCTGAACCATTGATTGAAGAAAAAAAAAATGTTGCGTCTATTTATTTTACCCGGAGAATTTGTAAAAAAAAATTACGACAATTTTCAAGCACATGCAGTCAAAAAGGTGTCCCTCTAGACGTGGAATGACTCTTTTGCGGGTACTCAATAAGTAGGTATTACAGAGTTATCCCAGATTAAGAATTTCATGTCTTCTCTAGTTGTCTACCGTCCATCACCTACAGTCAGCATTTGAGGAGGCAAGTTCGTGCTCTAGATATCACCCTAGCAAAGGGTATTCGTGGGATTTGAAAAATGGCAAAGCCTTGCCAGCAAAGAAGGAAGTACCTGTTAGAGAGGAACCAAGTTCACTGTTCCAGCGTCAGAGAGTGGATATGCTGCTGGCTGATCTAACTCGTAAATTCCCATTACCTGTACCGAAGCCAGTACAACCAGCTATTGAATCTTGTGAGCATTGGGACCGTTTTGTCACCTCAAGTCTCTGTCGTTTTTTTTTTTTTTACAAATTCCTAGTTGATGTTCGTTGTATACAAATATCGTGAATTATGCTTTCACAGCCTGTAGAAAAATGTTTCATAGTTTACGAACACTGAAACTCATTTGAATTCTCATTACATGTTGTTAATCACTTCATTTCAGCGGTGGAACCTAAACAAGAGATCAAGACTGAAAAGAAGGACATGAAACCTCCTCCTGAGAAGAAACCTAGAGTTAATTGATTTCATGAGGTAATAGAATAAGTGTGATTAATCAATGTTAGAGGAATAATTATTTTATAACTAAAGAGAATGAAAGATATTGATTTAGCAATAGAATTATGGAATAAATAGACCGAATGATAATCTTTACGAATATTAAATTAAAGTTGTTTTTTCAGACTCTTCCATAATGCAAGTTTCCAATGTTACATAGTTATGTTTTGCCTATCTCATAATACATGGTATGCTACTATTCATTTCTTGCAATATGGGCAATCAGGATTATCAGTTATCAGTCGCGCAGGCTGTTTCAGCTTAGGCGGTTCCAGAGGAGGTTTGTATTTGCAATCGACACTTGGAATAGAGTCGCAAATCTGAGGGTTTGGGCAGCGTTGTAGCTCTTTCGATTTCTTGTCTGGGCATTGCGGGCGAGATAAATCTTGACGCTTCAGTCTAGCAGTACTTGTTGAGAGGTTGTTGGATAAAATCTGTTCCAATATGAATGATATCGTATCCATAAGAGAAAAATGAGAATAAACGATAGCAAGATGCAATTCCTCGAACATATAGCATTTACAAATGCATGATAACGAACATTGTTCTTTCATTAAAGAACCTTAGTTTGGCAATATGTTAATGTTGCAAATTGAATTACAGACCAGCGAAAGCCTAGTTGCCAGCCTCATAATTTTACAGCATGAGAATTTTGGATATGGTGTTGATTTTTCCTAAAATGTTGAAGATACTGCATCGGAATACATAATTTGGATTCATTTTCTTAGCATTTGAAGAAAAGTTGAACAATTGAGGCTCAGAAACAGATTGGTTTGCAATAGCAGTTAAATATATTATGAGCATATTCAGAGTTGAGCGAGTGAACATATGTTTGAGAATATTATGGATTTTGGCATCCATGAAAGGGGACTCTTTTTTATTTAGGTGAGCCTTTACTTTTAAATATCGTATTACGCATTTGATAGAAGTATTGTATGATATGACGTCCATGCAACATTACAAGAGGTCGAAAAGCATTGATTGTGATAGCGTAATTGGAGATAATGTGGATACTATTAAACCCTCTGATAAAAATGGAGAAATTATCAAACAGATACGTCACGCTAAATGTAAGGTGATTCGATTAGCTCGTGAGCAGATGCAAAGATTTAACGACAGACAAGTACGGTCAATTATTCATTACTTTACAAAACGATATCATATTATTATTTTTAGACATTTTTCTGAAATGACCGGTTGACATCACGACAATAGCATATGTATATTTGAATCCAGGGTATCATCGAAACTTTCTAACTATCAATCTTGTTAAGTACGGTGGATGGCCATGCTGTAAAGAATCTGCGAAAGTTGTGAGTGTTGCCGTATTAAACATCGAGTATCTACTGTTAGAATAAGACTATTTGTCCACGTGATGTCCGCCTTGTTTTTTCAGCTAATATAATACTAGTAAAACAGGAGTATCGGGGTTGCGTTTTGCAAAGCTTAAATAACTTCATTAGCATCGGTCCATATCTTTTATTCTAGACAAAGGTCGAAGCGAGAATACAAGCTGCCAATACTATATGGAATCGGATTAAAAAGCGTGGACACTTGATTATGGTCTCTGTGATAGTTGGGATCCTTGTGTGGATGTCTTTAGTTTATGGAGCACTTCTCGGAGCGACGGTGTGCAGCAGTGGACGATCAGGTTTCCCATTTATGTCATTTCATGCTACACAAGTTAAGCATTCTCTCTTCTGAGCCGTCTCCACATACGCCGAAATGCACTGCTATTTAATGTTGGAAAATTTGTGATCTTCTCGTAATAAAATGGACCATCTAAAAAAATGTTGTCATGTCCTTCTTCACTGCGATATTGTTTCTCCAGTGTTTTGAAAGTGCTTGCCAAGGTAAGTTTTATTACTCTGTGTAAAATGACGATGAAAATGTTTGGACAACTTTGAAAATGCATGTAAATAAATAATAACGATAGCGTAAAACATTCCTGACAGTACAAGTAGTTACAAAAATTGTTAATGAATTACATGAAATATGGTACATTATATAGCATATTGCTCTTACTCTTAGGTGACCGAATCAGAAGTGACTTTCTTTTAGATCTGCATGAATTTAGACATTCGAATGATGTATTTGAAATGTATTACCATATAAGTGAATGCCAATAACACTAGAGCTGTCAAGTATCTTCGACGTAAAAATGGCTGATATCGATTGCTTGGGATTAGCTGAGTTTGACACAAGCCTAGTCTATGCGTTATTGAGTGAATTTATCGGGTGTGCTGCAATATGTTTTTTTGGCTGTGGTAGTTCCATGAAATTCGATCCTGAAGCACAATTTTACATCCTCAGTGTAGCCTTGACCTTTGGATTGATGTATACAGTTTGCACGTTCATGTTCATTGACATGTCAGAAGCTCACTTCAATCCTGCTATAACTGCAGGATTAATGATCATAAATGAAGTAAGTAGTAAAGATATAATTGCAGTTTGAGTAAGTGAATAGTTAACTAAAGCTCATTTGATCATTGATTATTCTGCTGCGTGTCAATATCTTTGACATCTGTAGATTGATGGACACATTGGATTTGGCATCAGAATAAAGTAGAAATTAGCAGATCACGAACAATTCTAAAAATTATAGAAATTAAGATTTGATTGACATTTCTAGACGAAAATGCTCCGGGGTATTCTGTATGTGATGATGCATTTATTCGGTTGTTGCATTGGAGTTCTATTACTGCTTTGTGTGACGCCTTTTGATATGGAGCAAAAATTTTTCCATAGAAATTACACATTGGGATATACTGCTCCTAGCCAGTTTGTAACAACCACACAGGCATTGCTCATCGAAACACTTGTCAGTAAGAGGACTGGATTTCAACATTTTTTATTGGTATTAGAGTGTGTTGATAGCTTTGGATAATGCACATCGATCTACTGTTCCCAAAAACGTTTTCTTATAGCATTCATACTCATGCTGACTGTTCTCACAACAATGCGCACAAGTAATACAAGCGTACGACTTTTCGCACCATTTGCAATTGGATTCATTTTCATAGCTGGTATTACTGCTTTTGGCTCATATACTGGCGGCTCATTTAATCCTGCGAGAAGTTTTGGACCCGCTCTGCTCGCAGGCTACTGGAGTAGCCATTGGGTAATAAATACATGCAAGGGATAGAAATTATTGAGCTTCTAGTCATTGAAATTGTTCATCAATTCAAATCCCAAACTTGAAACTGACATGAAACTTCTTATTTGTTTATCAAATTTGAAGCAAAAGCTTAAGCTGAGCCTAATTAATGCTAACAATTTCACTACAAGGTTTACTGGGTAGGGCCTATACTCGGCGCTGTAGCAGCTGCCGTTTTGTTCAAATGCATTTTCAAATCAGCGTTTGATGATGACGAAGAGCTGGACGACGAGGATATAACACCAAAGTCAGAAGGGATGGCTCCAAAACAGGGAGAAAACGGAACAGTAGAGAGAAAATTGGGTGAAAATAATTAGGAAAGTAGAAGAGTGAACACCAATTCCCGTATCAAGTAATCAGAACGAAGAGTGATCCATTCAAAGAGTAGTCTGATCCATGGATGGGTGCCACAATAATGCGCTGAACAATAAATGATCGATAATATTAGTTCCATAGATAATTAATTAGTATAAGTAAAGATGAATTAGAAGGTAGGTAGGAATCAATGTTACAATTGAACATCTCACAAGTTGATTACAAACTAGCTTGGTGTTTATTGAAAATCGATCTGTTTTACATAACAATAGAATGTATAAAAAAAAAGGGATTTATTAAATTAGACCTATTAAAAATGACTACATCTTTACTATTTTTCCTTGCATTGCAACGCAGAGTATCTAGTTAAGTGTGTATGTATATTATACATAGGTATATGAGCCAATTCTAGCGTCGGATCCGGTCTCACCCTCTCGGATCTTTTTGTAACTTCACCAGCTGAAAGTTCACTCCGAAAAACGAGTCCCAAAATTTTCTCCTTTCTTATCTTCGCTGTCATTATATGGGGTATTTTGTGATTTTTTCAATTTGTTTGTTTTTCATTCAGTTTTCGCGCCGTTTTGCCAGCATAAAAACATATATGCAACATATGTTTTCTGTGTGAAAAAAGCTCAGCTTTTCAAAAAAATATTGATCTTTCGATTATCATTGTGCAAAGCCCCTAAAAATTAACTTTGAAAACTAAAAAAGCCGTTTTTCTGCCGTTGCACAAATTTGGAAAAGAATTCAATATTTTTTTCGAAAAACTGAGAAAATTTCACATGTAATATGTGATTTTCAGGATGGGTTCTCCGTAAACAATAAAAAACGAATTTTGTTTTTTAAATTGATATTCATGTTTCAACGCAAATACAAATGATGGATTATGTCATGACGTTTTAGCATCTGAAAGATAAAAGAAAAATATACTGCGATGTTTTTTTTTTCGTTCAAAAAAAGTTGAGGCGAAATAATGTCAAATTAAATTTTCTTCGTTAATAAAATTATTCCAATAATATCGTCCTTATCAGGATTAATGAGAGCCTTCGGAATTCTCGCAACTCTACATGGGAAAAGGAAAAAAAATGACGCCAGTACACTAACCGTGTTTGATTCTGACCGGTATGAAGTTGGCCCCACAGTCTTCTGTCTCTTTCCTCGTCTATACAAGCATGGAGGAAAGAAGGAGAGAGATAAACGAAGCCAACTTCATACTGGTCAGAATCAGAAACGCCAAGCGTACATTTGAAATTGATTCATATTCATGAGACTTATTTAAAAATTCTCTAGGTGGAATTATTGCTGAATTTTCGTTTTTTATTAATTCCTGGAGTGTTTACGGAGAACCCATCCTGAAAATCACATATTAGATGTGAAATTTTCTCAGGTTTTCGAAAAAAATATCAATTTTTTTTTCCAAATTTGGGCAAGGGCAAAAAAACGGCTTTTTAGTTTTCAAACTTATTTTCACGGGCTTTATACAATGATGATCGAAAAATCAATATTTTTTTGAAAAGCTGAGCTTTTTTCACACAGAAAACATATGTTGAATATATGTTTTTATGCTGGTAAAATAGCGCGAAAACTGAATGAAAAACAAAAAAATTGAAAAACTCACTGAATTCCCCATTTAATAACAGAGAAAATAAGGGAGGAAAAAATCTGAAAAAATTTTGGAACTCGTTTTCGACGTGAACTGTCAGCTGGTAAAGTTACAAAAAGATCCGAGAGGGTGAGACCGGATCCGACGTCTACAATTGGTAGACTTGCTCATATGTTTGTATATATATATAGGTATATATATACATACATACATATATATATGTATATAATATATGTATAATCGCTGTACCTTTTATGTACAATTCAGGTAAATCTAATTACAGACTACGTATTTAAAAAATTTTATTACACAAAAAATCTGCCCGGTCAAGCCTAATTTGAGAACCAGATTACTCTGTTCATCTAAATTTAGTAAGCCACTAATTAATCCAGAATGAAACTTATGGAGAAACATCTTAAACGCCAATAAGCAGAAATGCAACATTAACATTACTTTTTCAAATCTTTCGTATTGGTTTTAATCGGAACGCATTAAATCTCCGTATAATCAACGATTGTATTTTCAGATTAGCGTTCTGTAAAATATTCTGTAGATTTCAAATAAGAGAAACCTCGATATTCATTGAGAAAAATCAATGAGCGCTTATCATTAATCATATAGAAAATATTTTCATTGTTACGCGATTGAAATCGCTTGGATAAATCAATTTACTTTAAAAACGTTACAAATGATGTAAAAAAAAAAGAGTTAAAAACGATCAACAGGTTTTGTTAAAAAAAAAAAAACAAATCTATGGCTGATTCAAAAAGAAAAAGAGAATTCCAGTTTAAGAAACAATAAGATCCGTGAAAGTATGAAAGACAATAAGGCGATAATTATAAGAGGCTCTTCTACTATTCATTAGAGTTGTCTTTAGTTTCATTTTCTGATTCAACAGAGAACATAATTTCGCTTACAATTCAGCATTCCATTATTGGATATATTCAATCCATACTTCACGCAATCGCAATAAAATTTTAATTCTCAATGAATAATGGCATAAAAAATGAATGTCATAAAGACTGTTGTCCGTTATAAATAATGAATGGAAGCAATGTTTTCTATGTACAAAATCTTTTAATTATTCCCTTCGGATCATATCAGGAATATTAATTTGTATGTAACTATACGCTGTGAGATTTATTCGATTCATGTCATTACTGCAAACCGATAAATTTCACTATACCTATTACATTATGAATGCACACCACAAATCACATGAAATTCATAGTTTATAATGAACTATTATTAACAATCCAATATAAAGATATCCCTCTGATCGGATATTGATCTGTGAAAAACGTTGTAAATGTTTTTTCTATTTTACAGGTCGCTCCACATCAGTCAAGCTCAATATTTCTCCAACAAAAGCTGCTGTATCTGTATCTTTCGCAGCATGTACAGTTACGAAACTGAATTCCAACAATTGATTGTAATTAGGCCGGGCAGTGTAATTTTTCATTAGGCTGCAAAATAAAATATTTTCATATGTGTCTTAATAGGTATAATATTGTGTCCAAAGAAAGGTAAATAGCTCTTAAATGTTTCCGATGCAAAGAGACACTTTTGATATCATCACGACAGCTATCAGATCGTGTCACCTACTCTAATTTGGCTAATCCAAAGAATTGCCGTACAATATTTCAAGCAGGCTTACCATTTGTTGATAAAGTCTTCAAAGTCTGAGGAAAATTGACCCGAAGGAAGTTTTGGAGCATCATCCTTGACCACTTGTTTCAGTTGTTCGAATGGAGTGCCCCACGAGGCATAAGGAAACTTTCCAGTTGCTAGCTCGACAAGAGAAATCCCTAATGACCAGACATCCGAACGGATGTCATATTGCGACGGATTACCTGTTGGGTCTATCCTTTCTGGCTAGAAGAATTAGTAAATGTACACTGTTTTCCTCTCTCCAATCAAAACCTTACATGTGTTCTCAAACATCTCCTTTCACACGGAACACTCTTATGTAGCGGCACATAGATGTCTTGCTATTATTCAATTGAAATGCCTTCAAAACGAATAATGGATTAAGGGGACTAGGAAGACTTGGAATCTCGAATAAATCACGGCCGGTCGAATTCAGTATGGCTTTATCCTCATCCCTAGAGATTCTTTCAGTTTTTAACAATGAAAATATAGATGTACTGCGGCCACTGCTGCGACTGAACATTTTCTGCAGACTTCATTCTTGAGTGCAGGCCGTTTTTGACTGTACTGGCAGAAATACTGTACCGAAACTTTGAAAGCCATTTTCTCGAAACTACATTTTCCCGTGATTGTGCTACGATATCTCGAGAACTGTTAAAGATATCAACTTGAAATTTTAACAGATGTTAAAAAACATTACAAAGCGTTTATTGAACCTGAAAACGGAAGAGAAAAATATTTTTGGTTTCAATATAATAATAAATTTTCAAAGCTTTTCGTTTTTTCCAAGCCATTTTGTAATATATTCTTGTGATGTTGAACCTTTGAGGTCTGAACGATAGAGAGGGGCCTAAAAAGCACAAATATCGCTGGGAATTACCAAAATCTTTATTTGTTCTCCTGGAATCGTGGCAAAACCGGCTTTTGCACCATCTGCATCATTACGTTGCACCGCTATTATTACCGACTAACGAACAATTTTCACTGCATTTTTATATTTTATTTCTTTCAGCCTTGTTATCAACAATCAACCATGAGAGAATTTTCGGCCGTCCGAGACTTACTAGTACCCTTAAGATAAGAAACTAGGGCTAGAAGAGGGTAAGAAGAAATACATACCGCCATGTATGGTTTACAGCCGGCATCTATGGTTTTTGCGACTGAATCTACGAGGTAACCAGATATACCAAAATCACAGATCTTCACCTCTCCTTTCTGATTTATCAGAATATTACTAGGCTTGACATCCCTATGTATAACCCGCAGTTGTGAATAGAGATAGTGAAGTGCACTAACTACCTAAAAATTAAAAATATTTGTGTTGTTTTATCATCAATGAAAATGAAAATCAATAATCCCTCAATAATAAATTTCTGCAGAATTTGATCAGATTTCATGGAGTTTAATTGCATTGCACTGGGTTCCATAGTGACTGCCACCCGAGTTATCTACAGCTATCGTAAACAAAACCAACTTCGTACGAGATATGAGTTTTGCACACATTGCGATCATCAATTACCATTAGGATGACCACTGCGATCATTTTCACCATTCCGCTTAATTTTCTGCACACTATTTGACCAATTTTTGATAACTTCCAATTTTCTGCTACGATATTTTATAAATATACATCGGTTAATAGACCTTGAGGTACTACTCCGTGGTTTCACTCTTATTGCAAGTATCAAAATTGAATGTACTATCTGAAATGACCATGACGGTTAATTGGAGTGAAAAATTCAAAGTATACTTTGCTGATGAATCACACTAAAAATCCGCGATCAGAATTTCTCCAATATATTTATATCTTTGAAAAAAAAAATACACGAAATAGTATGGTAATACTTACCGCAAAAGCTATTTTTCCGAGAATGTCTTCTGGAATAGAACGTCCGTGTTCGTAAACTTTTAAATAAAACTTGTCTAGACTCATATCCATAACTTCCATACATATCCAAACGTCGCCTTCTCTAAATAATGCACCGTAAAACTGTACCGTGTATGGACAGGCCGAGCTACGCATGGATACATCTAGATCCATCAACAACCTTTTTTGCTCTTGTGTGTTAACCGTCGCTGTTATTCTCTGCGGGAAATAGATCAATCATAGGAAATCTTATTTTGAGTATGTTAAAATTTGGCTGGCAGAGATACGCACACTAAGATATTACGAATTTTAGCCTCATTCTTTAGTTTTGGTTTCCATCTCAATTTCACAAACACTCATGCCAAATATAAATATTAAGAGGTCACAAATTTTTAAGAAATCTGAAATATCTTTGTCCCACAAACTAGGTTTAAACTTTGTTAATGCCGTTCAAGTATTCACTTCGAGGACCTTTTCAAATTTATGAAACACCAATAAAATAATTCATTTCGCGGAATCAATTCAACATATTTATTCCTTCAATTCAAAATTCTGTATAATTTTGGGAAAATGATTATTAAAAAAATCTAACTTTACGTGTTACAAATAGTTATCAAATTATTTCGAAACTCTTAAAGGTTCCCTGTCCTTTTGACTTTGCGAAAAAGTTTGAGCCAAATTTGTGGGGCATGAAATCTTGGATTTGGTCGTAACTCGACATTTTTTAACCACTCTAGCGACCTGTAGATGTTGATTGGCTGGTTACAATTATTGGGTAATAAGACTCGAGGGTGAAACCAACAGTTCAGAAAATGAAGACTAAGATGATGCTACCTCAGCGCGCATCCTTACATAGCAAATTCATATATGGGACAGTCTCCGTCAAAATGTACGGGAATAATAATTCGAATTTTTGATTCCATCCAAATTTTTATGGGTGATTACACCTAATGAGATCAGCTTTCACGATTTTTTTCGATTTTTTTAGTTCATGTGTTCTTGAAATATGAATTTTTTATTTTTTTTCTTTAAAAAATTCACAACTTCTTGAAAAATTGACCAAATGAGTTTTTTTTTTTTTTTTTAATTTTTGTTTTTAACTATACTTCAAGAAAAAAAAATTCCAAAAACGTGATTATTATCAATTGCGGTACAATTTTTTCATTTAAAGCTCAAACTTCACGGTTTCGAGAGGTTGGACATTTTTTTTTTTAAATTCTCATAAAAACATTATTCTTTTTACAAACTTTGCCGTTGGATTCATCGTGGGGCCTGTCTCTATTCTCTCTCTCACACCTCTTCTATTTTTTTTCTGATTCAAAGTCCTTTTGCGTAAATTTAATTGTACTAAATTTCTGAAAAGATTCAAAATAACAATTCCGTTGAACTTTAAACTTTTCCCAAAAGAATGTCGTGAAGTTAGGAGAAGAAAAGTAAATAAAATACAATAGATTTAACGACAATTCTTTGTAGATCATTTCCTGATAAATGTCGTTAAAATGTTGAAACTTGTCTTCGTTGAACTGTCATGTTTTTAGCCCTTCTTTCAGGCCGAAATTAGCTTTAGGTACGATAGCAAAAATTCACATCGGTTTAGATTTGAGTGCAAAGAAATCTGACTTTTTGACGAATTGTATGCTTTCCTAGTAAAAAAAGTCATCGCGACATCGACATATTATTCAATATTGATAGCAGGATTCAACTCGCGAAAATTTTGTGAAAAATAGTCCCTAGTTTTCAAAATAATAAAATTGGGTGAACGAGTTCCAGAGAAAGTCAAAATTTAACGAAATCTTCCTCTCTGATTTGATACGGAAGTCTTATTCTGCAGAAAGAAATTTGAAATTGAAAAAACTAATAGAATGAGATGGAACCCGACGATAAATCCAACGGCATAATTTGTAAAAAAAAAACAATGTTTTGTGTGAGAATTTAAAATAAAAAATAAAAAAATGTCCGACCTCTCGAAATCGTGAAGTTTGAGCTTTAAACAAAAAAATCGTACCGCAATTCATAGGAATCACGTAGTTCGTATTAATTTTCTTAAAGTATAGTTAAAAACAATTTTCAAAAAAAAAATACTCCATTTGGTCAATTTTTCAAGCAGTTGTGAAGTTTTGAAAAAAAAAATTCAAAAATTCATATTTCAAGAACACATAAACGAAAAAAATGGAAAAAAATCGTGAAAGCTCATCTCATTAGGTGCAATAATCACCCATATAAATTTAGATGGAACCAAAAATTTGAATTATTATTCTCTCACGTTTTGACGGAGAATGCCCCATATTGCATATCTGCAGACTTAAAGTACCAGAATGGTAAGAATCAAAAACCGATAAAAATCAGGAAACACATTGGTGAAAAATGATTATAGAATCGCTCGATGTTTAAACCCGTGGCAAATCTTCCCGGAGTCTGATCAGATGATCGTGTACCCGTCTAGGAATAGATACCTTAACAGCCATTATAGTGCCGCTTTGTTTATGCCTCATCTTATCGACGACGCCGTACGCTCCACGACCAAGAACACACAAGGCTTCTAGATCATCAGCTTCGACATTGAATGTTTTCTCTCCGATTGTAATCGTGGTTCGTTTGTCCAGGTTCCTTGGCGGTGTTCTATTGTAAAATTTGACATATAGAGAAATTAATCACTCCCCACGAGGCGCGTGTTTTTACGGACATCGAAAAACTCTTAAATGCAGCAAAAATAACATTTCTTCATTATGTTTAAAATGTTAAAAGATAACTTATAAGTCGGAATATCGAAATTAGAATATTTTTGATGGGATGAAACCATCATGGATTTACTTACAACGAGGTCGGAGCCTCTTCCGATACTTGAAGTTTCAAATTTCGTTTTCCTTTACGCAGAGCCATGTTGTTGATCTGTATTGATCAATTGACTATAACGATTGTTATGGTAAATTTCAAAATCTTTTGCTCATACTCAGTCGATCTGTGAAAACAACGGTATGATATGGTAATTCGACGATAAACGGTTGTTAAAAGTAACAGACAATATAGGACAGTGTATTGTAAGTTCTGTAACGAACTTAGGTTATATAAAACATGCAAATTAATTATGTTTGACAAAAAAGAGAGATACTAAAGCCGCACGCCATAGTTAAATGCATGTAGCGATCGGGTGGTATAGCAGCGAATTTATTAATGAATATTGTGACGTTACCTCATATAAATAATAGGTATATTCGAATTTCTCCTTGCCCATATATGCAGTTTTTAATAAACTCAAACTATCGATTGAATTTGGTCGCAATTCACAGGGTCGACGGTATGTAAATACCAACACGGAACAACGAAAATTTGGAAAACTCGTGTTACAGACGTTTGTACGCAAGGCGATGACGCCGGACTCTTCGCTCGACGAAATTATTACGTTTTCAATATTTATTTATGCAAAATGATTACCCTAATCGATCGGCATCAAATTCTGTACTAAAATAGTGTGGTCTGGAAAACAGAAAACACTATAGAAGGTTCGACCAACTTCAGGTTTGTTCGCAAAGCTATGAACGACGGATTCTTTCTCTCAAGTTTCTTCCACTGGTCCATGGCACTGCTGTCATCCAACCGCCAGACGCGGGAAATGTCGTCTTTGGGTATCAAGTAGCAGCAGGGTGGAGCGATCAACCGAAAATCTTTTAGTCGAAAGATTTGAGTTAACAGCAGGTTAGAAGTTCAATGTTATATTGTCTGCATTATTCACAGCACAACCTACTTTGCGATTTAACACAAATCCGGAATCTGTACAACGGCAATCTGGTTTGAGGTATAACCTATTCATTCGACCTTTGAAAACCACTTTTGAACACGAATTGCCCTTTATTCGCACATCTACATTGGATTTGAAGTCGAATTATCGAGTAAAATTTAAATTGACAAAATAAAAGATTTGATTTCAAATTCAGATGTGTTACGATATTGTTACAGTTCATACATCTGGAATGTGTTTCTTTCATGTTAAATATTCAGCATGACCAGCGAAGCAAGTCAGATCGACTACGAATTGAATATCTATTTCGTTGTGGCGAGCAATCAACAAAGTGAAAATGGTTGCTCCAGTGACATGTGGCATGCGTTTAATGTAAGTATTTACGTTATTTAGTGTGATAAATATCGTTTACCTTCGCTAATATCTATCGTCAATGCGAGTGTCGAATGTTCCAAAAAACCTGAAAAAGTCAAACCTCAAGGGATTCTGTAGAGGTCAAGGAATTTCGGATGTGTCTAAAATTTGTTTACAATTTGCCATATCTTTGAAGTAATTGAAGTATTTTCTTGACATTCCACCTCAGCTTGGCCATTCGTTGTTTCTCCTTTATCCTCAAAGACATTGGACATTTTTCTGAACGTAATGACAGGCAAACCTACCAGATTTGAACCGTTCACCTTAATTCTCAATTATCTGCTGCATTTATATCGATATATTTGTAAAACTGTATGTCGCCGAACAAGTTTTTAGAAAATGGAAGTGATCTCGACGAACAAAAGGAAAAGCAATTTTTTAACCAGATTAAATCATTCTGCTTTCATTGAGAGAACTGAAATTATTTTCTTCATCCAAGTACATATTATGTGTTAGATCTCGCTGGGATTTGGATGGAAATGACTAAGGGATTGATGTGAATTGTTCCAACCAATTCGATTTCGTGCTTTGGCAATAACGGCCAAATTAGTGAAACATAAGATGAAGGATACTTCACATGCATTTTTACAAACACATTTTACTTTTTTTGGAAAGATTTATACTTGGTGAAAAAAATAAGAGAACTTTAAACGATAAATACTTTGGGAATATATGAACTTTGAAGCCCAGAAATACAACAGCAATTTTGAGAAATTTAAATAGCTATAACTGCCTATTTTTTCAGAACTTTTGCAAACGATCCTGAAGGAGTTTTTTCAGACAACAGTACGGCATGTTGAATTACCGAACGATTCGTGACTCGACCGTTTTCATTTTAATTGAAATTTACACGTTACCTAATTCTTTCTTTTCATATTTAACAAAAAGAGAAACACGTCAGAGAACCATGATATAGAAAACGAGTGGCCGCATTCTAACACTTATTCGAGCATGTGGTTCAAATGTTTTGGCTCTTTGCGTACAATTTCTAGAAAAAAGATACCTTATAGTAGATTACCACAAAGCTGCTTGACTCCTTGAAACACAAATAATGATTTATTTATGCTTCATATTCATTCTACCAGCTCTTCAAACATAGTGATTGTTCTCACTGGTTTGGAGAAAAATCTGGGAACGTAAGCTGCTTATCTACAGTTGATCAGAGTTGCCATAGTATGTAGCAATTAGTATTGAAGCTTGTCACCACGGAGACAATAGATAGGAACACAAACTCCTCTACCTAATGTGAATTCGATTATGGTTCGAAAAACTTACGTACCTCACGGTGCAGAGGCCACAATCCAAGCTTGGCTATATAATAGCCTTTTTATATAGTTAGACTGCTGTCCACTGAATGCAGACCTAGACACTTGCTGTGTGCACTAGACTGTATGGCAAGAATTGGTTGTTAGCACCTGAAGGCCTGTTCGGTATTTAATTATTTATGAATTGGTACATTCTTGCCTGGTATTGAAGCAGAACACAAAGCGAGGCAGATATTGCCCTTATTACTGCAAACCTTGAGCCCTCCTGATCTTAATCTGCTATTGAAATTAGTTGTGAATGAAAAGCATGAAAATGAATCTCTTTTCCTCATTTAGTATTTTAGGTTTTGAACATCTTCCATTCTTATTTTTCAGAGCTGCCACGAACATGATTTATCACCGAAGTGGATCAGAGAAAGTTTGTGTGAAGACTTGAAGGCAGAAAAAAAAGATGTATTTGTATTTGAAGAATTTCAAGGGGCCATGTTTGAAAAGTTGGCAAAATCGAAATGCTCGTAAGAATTTGGTACAGCATTTTGAGGGATGTGTATCAGCTATTGATTTGTGATTTTTTATCGTGGCATTCAAAATGAACATCTCAATCTACGTTTGATACGTTGAGAGGAATAGTAAATCTAGTAATCAATTATCTCTGTTGTCAATGGTAGCAAATAATGCCAATTTACGTTTCAGCAGAATTGTTGGTCCACGATGTTTACTGAGCTGCTTTATGACCGGAGAACCAATTCCTGAGGGAACTAGTCCTGTTTTCACAACAGCAATGCGAGGTCTAGTTGTCTGTGCGTCTGGGCTCAGTGTGGAGGCAAAGGTAGGCGGATTTGCATTATATTGATGGTTCGAAGATGCCTTTTATTACCAATTGTACAAATAACTGATTTGTGTACAGAAAAATGTAGGACAGAAAGTAGAATACATGGGAGGTATATTCACACGACAGTTGCGGAGCAGTGTCACACATTTGGTTACCGATTTTGTAATGTCTGCTAAATATGAGGTCAGTAGTTTTATGTGACATTGTAAAATTGTAATAGTATTTGAGGAAAGGGGGTAGTGAACTCGATACCGATACATGCACCGACGAGTGCCAAGATTGCGCCAAGAAACCTGGCAATCTAGATAGGTAATACTCAAAGGTGATTTATGCATTTCGTTTGTTGAAACCGTCTTCACTACCTCCATGAATTATAATTTCCAATAATTTTATACTTTTGGGATTCTGTGAGTGGAGACATTGGCAAATTATCAATTGTCTTCACTACCTCCATGAATTATAATTTCCAATAATTTTATACTTTTGGGATTCTGTGAGTGGAGACATTGGCAAATTATCAATTGTTATGAGAAATATTCGTATCCATTATTCACCCCTAGAGAGCTGCCGAAGTAAAAATACCAGTTATGACTGAAAAATGGATATCGGCAGTATGGGAGGCAAGTCTCGTAGAAAATGTAAGCGCTTCAAGTAGCCGATTCGACAAATACAAATGTCCTGTATTCATGAATTTGGTTGTTACCTCGACCAATTTATCGAAACGAAAAAAGGCAGAAATAAGAGAATTGATCGCTGATCACGGTGGAGTAAGTTTTTATTGTTATGTGCCAAGTAGTATGGAAGAAATTGGAGGAAAATCAGAACGACTATGATGCCGATCTTGGTAGCATTTGTATACTGGTTGATATCAGCTTATATGGTTCTCTTTTGAGCATATATTACCAGAAGAGTTCATGATTAAACGTAACATTTGCAGACCTTCATGGGATCTCTTGACGGTATAAAGGTGAAGATTGTTATAGCACCAGAAAACTCCGCCCTTAGTGACAAGTTGAAGTTTGCATTGCATAATAACATTGCTTGTGTGAAGCCCGAATGGGTACATCAAAGTGTTAAGCATGGCTATGCATTGCCGTTTTCGGATTTTTTAATCAATTCCACAACAGGATGTTCAACGCCGGAAAAATCCAATGGTTCATTCATTTCCTTATATTTATATTAATCACTCGTTGTAGCATGTATTATTTCACGTTCTGTATTATGCTGATATGTAATGCAATGGCTCTTGTACTGCAGTGAATGCAACCCTGGACTTTTCCTCTATAAGTACCATCCCGGGAGATATCATTCAGAATGGTATTATTGAAGAAACTCTAACGTCGACGATATCTTCAATGTCCTCCACCATGGACCGTTCACCACTAGAGCTCAAAGGTGAGAAATTGCAATTATTTGATGTCTGTTTCACATGTCGTTGCAGGATCGATAGAAATGAATAGCTTCTTGTATATTCCATGCCAGTCAACTAGTTTGAAAACCTATCCGATCTTCTATAACAATAAAAAGCTGTTGAGTAATAATATTACCCGAAAGTACACTATACTACAACTATTTGAAAGCGATAGTTTAGCTGAGCATGTAATTATATTTCAGCTGCTTATGTGGAGGTACTGGCAGGGCTTAATGTCCACGAAGCAAAAATGGCCGGCCCATTTTTGGACGGTTGTAATGTGAGTGTCATGCAGTTGCATTTTTAATATCCCGTTGAATGCTCTTTGGGGTCTAGAATATCGATACATTGTGATGCCGGTAAAGTCTAGACATGTTACTCGTTAAATTATCTCGCTTATTCGTTGAGAAAAATGCATTTCAAATGTGTCCAGCCAAATGTTTTTCGACTTGTTTTTTCGCAAGATCCCAGTTGGATGGCTCAACTGAAAATTATATTGGTGGTTGTGAATCTTCCTCAAACATGTGCGCATGGGTCCATCTAGACCAATGTAAAAACTAGTCACTTGTTCCAGTTTTTTTTTTTAATAGAAAAATGATATATAAATCTATAATTTACAAGTCTTTTTGCGTTTTTCTCAGTAAAAAAACGAGATAATTTAACCGATAATATGTCTAGACTTTAACGGCATCAAAATATATCGATATTCTAGACCCGAAGGGGCCTATACCCCCTTAATAGTGTCAATATAAAGTAACCATTTCATTTATAGATTTACTTGACGGGATTTCCGCCAGATCACAGAGAAAAAATTAATCGCATATTAAACGTTGGCAGTGCTACACGACTGGACAGTATCTCAGATGCTGTGACTCACGTTATCATAGGAGATCCAAATAGAGCATCGGCTGAACTAAAGCTGATCAAATCATTGGGACTCAGGTATGATATTCAAAGAAATTATATTTTCATCTGTGTTTAAGGAAAAGGGAAACAATTTCGTGCCCTTATTTATTAATATCTGTTTTGTACCTTAACGGGTCATACCTGGTTGGAATTTTCATGAAAATCAATTTTTTTTTTACATATTATTATAGATAGATCTTTTAAGAATAATATGAAGCAAAGCCGATGTCGAAATTCCAAAAATTGAGGAAGTTATGGGTGGAATACTGCGCGGCTGTTCGCTAATGCCCACCTCAGAATCAGTAAAAACTTTGAACGCGTCTATCTTGAAAAACTTTTCCGACACGGTGGGCATGATAATTTAAACTTTGTAATTCCGCATCTGTTCACGTAGCATTTTGTTCTATTTCCGATTTACCGTTTTTTTTATCAACAATGAGATTTTAATAACAAAAATTGATTATATCCTTCAAATCGTAGTTTCTCTGAAATTTTATTCAATTTCAAAAACCCACTACGCAAAGAGATAGCCATCGTCATGTATAATAAGAAAAATTCTAAATTTTGAATTTTTAATACGGGAGTTCATCGATACAATGTTCACCGTTTGGTCATGCAAAAAGCACAGAGATTCGGGAAGATGGCGATAACTTTCGAACGACTAAGTTTTTTTTCCCTGTTTTTCGGCGGTCCGACCCGGTATAATCCCTTAAGATATGCCTCATACTTTTCAGTCCGTATCTTCTAACGGTCAACTGGTTAAGAGAAAGTATGAAGATAAAAAGTACAGCAGTGGAGGAGGACTTCAAGTACGAGCTAAACTCAGGTACATCCGAGCAACAAAAAATGGAGCCACCATCTCCACTGAGTAAAAAGGTTTGGTACTCTTTGTTACTCGATCGTATTTGCTTTCATATCTCGGTGTAATATTAACATACGTGTATTACGGTCTTTAGAATTTACAGTTACTACAAAAACCGAGACGACCGCCAGTGCCGATATTTAACATTGATAAAAAATTTGATCCTGTCAAGGAAATCGATGAACCTGATCTTGTCCAAGAATACCGCAAGTCTAATGTACCTAGTACGTACCTTTTACAAAGTCTGAGATATTAGACATGTATGAAATACATATCGTTATTTATTATTTACTTTATTTGTCAAGACGTGATTTTTTTTACCATTTTTTTTTCTCACTTATTCTTTATTTTTACCCAACTTCTTCGACCGATGAGAGTTATTCATATTAAATTCGAATCACTATATAGACATTTTTATTGGATTTTATTTTTTAATTTTCATACTATTTTCATTTTTCAATTCCATTTAGTTTATTTCATTCACACTATTGTTTATCCGACACAATTATACCAATCATTTTTGATAATCCTAGAATCTGCAATTCAAATTGTAGAAGCGAACTCGTTTAAGTACGTGCGCCCTCACTCTCTGTTCTTTTTTTGCGCCCCTCCATTTGCTTCATCTCCGCAATCTATCCCCCAATTCATCCACCACTTTTTCTCCTCCTCAGCCCGCCTTTGGTCTTATTACATACATCTGTTACATGCTGCAAAGTTTCTTCCCGCATAATTTAGAGTTCGCTTTGTTACCGGTCAGCCTGATCTTATTTATATTGCTTTCATTTCCAAGCTGAATTGAAATCTTGGTATTGTTTGGATGTTTTCTTTTCCGTTAATAGCATCCATCTTATCATAGATACTGCTGTCTCTATTCTGTCCATGACAAGGCGCTTTTCTGTTCCTGTATATTGGCTCCTGATCCTTAGTTGCACGTGAATACCAATGCTTCTCATCTGTACCTAATTTGCCCCATAATATATATATACATAGAATGTTTCATCTCTACGTTTTTCAATGTACCATTTGGATTCACAATAGTACATTGTGTAAAGAGTCCGGGAAGTTTGTGATCTTTCCTTCAGAAAGAATGACAAGAAGCAGGAGTGCAGGAACACCAACCCGCCCGAGTTGCGTATACTATTTTTTGACATGAGTCGCGGGAAGTTTGATTGGAACACTGGTTGAAAAAGAGAGCTGATAACACTGTAGTTTGAGTAAAAGAAGAGAGTGCGGGTAGCGCCCGGGGCGTGGAGCAGGGCCCCCCACCTAAAAAAATAATAATCAGTTTCGAATATACTGAACTATTGTACAACTCGCATCGAGCATGTGCACGAAAAGAAACAATAACATAACATAAAAGCAAAGTAAAGCCAGTAGGTCCATTGGTAATATCGATTAACAAGCGCGCGCTTGCTCGAGCCTGCAATACCCTACGGCCTAAGTCGCATGCATACTCTTAGCCCGGCATCTCTTTATAGATTTAATTACCCATAATAAAAATGTCACGACTTTTGCCGCAGTCGTCGCTTATGAAACATTATATGTAATACCAGTATAAGAAATTTTGTCACAGTATACGATTTTATTTCCACAAGGAAAACTTGTGTCTTATTATGGTTGAGTACAGGGATCAAACACTTTCCGCACGCTCCACAGGCCTGGAAAACGAACTTCCCGCACGCTGTGTCAAAATAATATTTTTCAGTCGCCTAACAATATATTTTATAATAATCCATAGATGTAGCTGATACATCTCTGCTAAAATCACCACAGCTACACAATCAGCTCCCAACACCACGAAGAATTGAAGATCACGATGTAAACAATACCAAAAATGATAGTATCAATGATAACGATTACGAGAACCGTGTTTCGGGATTGGCTGATGAAACCACAGTGCCATTAACACAACCGTCAGAAATGACTGAGCTATTTTTCGAAGGTAAATGGAGTTTTTCAATTCTGAAAATTAAATGAATCAAGAATATCAAAAATTTTGTATGAAGATTATTTCTTTCGTATTTTAGGTATTCACTATTAATCTGAGTAGCAAAAACCAATTTTATTTCAATCGGAATATTAACAGAGTGAAACTCATGAGCCTGGTTCTTTTTTTTTATAGGTTTAACGTTCGTTTTATCCGGATTTGACGATTCAACAAGTTCTGATTTAACTACAAACATAGAGAGTCGGGGTGGACAAATAGTTCGAAATTCCTTCAAAGGAATTCCTGATTTTGGGGTAGTCCCGATAAATGGTGCTCAACTTAAACATGCAGTCAACGAAATTGTCACAGTCTTATTCATTGTAAGTTCTGAAGCAACTTTTTCGCTAATTCCTTCCATGCTAAATTACTCACTTCGCAAATACAGTTATATCAAGAAAATTTCATATGTAGATTTTGGACGAAAATTTATTCATGCAAATTTCACAAATCCTGGTCATTACCATGTCGCAATGGAGACTAGGACCATCACATGATATAGACACGATATTGGAACTATTTACTCGAGAAATATTTTTGAAATAAATTTTTTTCAATCCCTAAGTCACTAAATATTCACTTCTTGTTTGCTGTTTTCGACTAGCCAGTCCACTAGGAGTCCTGTATCAAGTAAATGTTTGGAAAGAACCATATCACATGATATTTACGTATTAATCCTATTTGTTGAATAATTCCTTGCAGGAGGACTGCATAGATCAAGCCGCGGTAATTGATGTAGACTATTACCACAAGCCAGTATCTATAAATGAGGAAGCTACCCCATTAGCAGATTGTGTTATTGCAATGAGTTCCTACACAGGCAAGGAGCGAACTTTTTTATCCAATGTGGCCGTAGCTCTTGGGGCAAGGTAATGTAGACGAATAGTACTCATCAGTACCTTCTCTTTCACGCCCTAATGAGATGAGCTAATCGTGAAAGTTTTAAGCAACGGCGCCAGTGAACCACATAACTGAGACGGTCTCATTTTTGAGCATAGCTCATGGCATGACCACATAGTAGCTCACTTGTGTCTTGTAATTCAGCTGATTATATGTCCCGAGCGCTGATTGTTTCACATAAAGTGTGATTGACTGCACGCGCATAGTTACACACTTAATCACTCACCTCCACTAATAATGAACATGTATTGGAATGCATCGCCGTTTCAACCCTATTGCAATAATGTAGATATTTATTAAACTCCTTTTCCTTCTTACAGGTACCAAGATGCACTGGCACGTAAAACAAATGTGAGCAGGAACGTACAAGGATGTACTCACTTAGTATGCCCAGCCCCGGAAGGAAGTAAATACAATGCAGCAGTTAAATGGAAGCTTCCAGTTGTAACGGCTTGTTGGCTTTTGGCTTGTGTAGCTCAAGAACGTCGAGTGGCTGAAACTCCATATCTTGTTGGTGAAAGCATTGGTATAAATAACATTTGCGTACCTATGCCATAACGCACCAGACTAAGGGGGTATATGCACATTGCTGTATTCTGATGTCGTACCATGTGATAATGGTAAAGTTTAGACATATTCCATTTATTCAGTTATCTTGTAGCATCTTCCAGGATTATTGCAGGACTAGTTCGATCAAATAATCTTGTTTATCGTAGAGAGAAATGTCTTCCGAATGTCGTACACGAAATGCTTCTCTAGTCGTTCTGCGCAGCTGATAATTATATTGATGGGTGGTGGATTTTCTTCATACATGTGCCCAGAGACGTGTCTAAAAAAATTGAAGTATTTATAATTTTTTTAACTCTCCTGACTCTTTTAGTAGGAAAGACTTTCAAATTAGATTGATGTATCATTTTCCCATTTAAAAAAATATGGAAATAACTGCGGATTCTCAAATTGTGATTTGAAGTGATTTGATGAAATTATGAAGGAGATTCATGCCCAACAATACAATTACCAGTTCAGCCGGTCGACTGGGATCTCGCATGAAATGACTAGTAACGTATTTCGCGGTCCATATTTGAAATAATCTCGAAACCTGCTACAAGATGACTAAATGAATAGAATTTGTCTAGACTTTACCGATATCTCAGAGTACAGCATCGAAATATAACAATATTTCTAGACCTCAAGGTGCGTATATCGCATTAAAACTTTGGGGAATGTAGTATCAGAGCTGTTATAAATCTGGAAAACCAGGAAAGGCCTGGAAAAAGTCAGGGAATTTTGCAAGTTGGAATATGTAACAAACTCTTGACTGCCTATAGCTGAAGAAAGATCCGAGGATATTGACACAACAACACCGAAACAGAGGAATTCATTTGCTGTTCAGATGGGGCCACCTACTGATCCTAATATCAGACACATTATAACTCCAAAACGTAACTTACCACTTTTACAGGCAAGTTTATTTTAATCTGAGTATGAACGATCTTTGTATTGTATATTTTCACCAATTTGCATTCTACTTATCTAGGATGCTGGATCGACCCCGGGCATGGCACCAATAAACAAGAGGCTGAGTGTTGGTGATTGTAAAACGCCGCCATCTCCGCTTCATTTATCTACTCCAGACACACCTTACGGGCAGTTTTTAAAGCCAGATCCTTCACCAAGTACCCGAAAGCGATGGCTTAAATGGGCGGAAGACATGCCTGACATGAGAGTTAACGAACCACCATTAAAACGCAGAGCACCTAGCACTGTGAGTCAATTTTAATCAATTGTGGACAAAATCCTGAAATTGTTCTTTCAAAACGACAAAATATTCCAAATTCACAGTTTTCAAATTCAAATTGTTTAAATCAGTTTTCTTTCCTTCCAGCCACTTTCCGACCTAAAAAGACAGATGTGGGTCCAAATGAAACAGCCTCTTGGTAATAAGAATGTAAGTTGTTAGCAACTGTGACTTATGTGTACCAGGATCAAATACAAATCATTTAATTCTTTGTTTCGATTGTAACTGATAAGGGAGCTGAGACGGCAAAAGAATTACTGGGAAATGAATCTGCTGACTCTTTGAAATTAGCGCAAGGCAACGTTCCAGATACTTCATCTGCAGCCAGTGCAACACCGATAAAGAAAGTTTTGTCATTTGGCGATGAGAACAGTCCTATGACAACAGATCAAATAAGTTTGTGAGTCAATTCTGCCAATTAGAATGGAATAGTGATGATTTCTCTTGCATTGAATTTATATGAAAGATAAGCTGAACTTGGGATTAGAAAGACCGACTTGTTTCAGGCAACTTGCTCAACTGGACCAAGTACTACAGGCATCCACACCTGACACTCGGCATTCGTTATCTGCGGAATCTGCCAAACAAGTTATCTGTGATTCTGAACCTGCTGACCACATGGAAAAATGTATGTATTATTGGTTCTGATTAGTTTACCGAACATTCTGGGGACAGAATGTCTGTACAGTTAGTTTTTGCAGTTCTTCAGACCTAAAAAATTCCTTCAAATTACTTTAGGCACAGTTAAAGACTCGCAACCGGATACTGTTGGGTGGGAGGATCCAGTTCACACTGCGCTTCGCAGGAAGGTGAGCCATTTGTGTTATGAAATTCTATTTATTGGATTATTTTGATGTCTAACTTGTGTTCCAAAAAATAGTCAACTATACCTGCGGAACCAGAGCCGGAAGACATGAAAGAAGAATTATCGCCACAGAAAGATATCGAAACAGATATAATACTACAAAAACCTAGATTCATGATCTCTGGAATAAAGGTTGGTGTTTATTTGTTTTTCGTTATATTAGACAAAAGACTGGACCCCTATTCGGTAACTCCGAATACGATCGTTCCGATGAGTTTACGACCGAATGTGGCGTCAGCGACCAATAAGATTTTCAAGGAAGACAAATCTACCCAATAAAAAATAAGACAAAAGAAGCTGATCCGATCGTTTCGTTAACGAAAAGTTACAGAATAGGGGCCCTGGTCAGTAAAAACAAGTTTTTTTCTGATACATGGATGAAATTATTCGATAATAGGAACGGATCAGCTATGAGAAAGTAATAACAGAATTAGGTGGTGAAGTTTCAATGGAACCAAGCTTTGACCCGACTGCAACTCATCTGTTATGTTTTAAGCCGGGAAGAAATGAAAAATTTCTTGCAAGTGTAGCTGCAGGAAAATGGGTACTACACTATCTCTATTTGACCGATTCTGAACGAGTAGGCACCTTTCTTGATGTGAGTATAACATGATGAATAACATAGAAATTTTATCACAGTAATACTTTTGGAGTCGATTTGGGGCTGAAAGTTTGGAAGACTCGATTCCTCCAGATGATCAATATTTGCTACTCAGGCATGATTACTGTATAAAATACATGTGAATAATTTTTTCAACTTTGCTTTGCATGGAGAATAATTTAGTTTTCAGTAAAAAATATGTCCGTGAGTAGTATGTGCCTCATATTATAATTGACTATTTGATAAAGGAAGAAAAGTACGAATGGGGCAATCCAAAAAGTAAGAACATTATTCCTCAACCCTCTACCGAAATTGAAAGGCACATCGCAGCCGCAGCATACAGATGGAGGTTTAAATTGATGGCAAATCCAGGTGGTGCTTTTCGTGATATGGTTGCTCTACTCATGGGACCTCAGGAAAGATGTCAGCAATTTCAAAGATTAATTTGTGCTGGTGGGGGAACAGTTGTAGAGGCCAGGTAAAATCAATATTTTCTTTCAAAATCAGTTCAAAGTCTAGGATTAACGTAAAAAATTGGACCAATTGGCTCCAGATTTTCGTCCAAGTATTCATGATTCATTGTTGTACTCGATTACAGACCTCCGTACAATACAAGTCCAAAATCGAAGAAGATAACACATTGTTTTATACAAGTGAAACAGCTAGACCAACCGGTAGACTGGGCGATGATGGCAAGCAAAGGGATTCTATGTTTCTTGCCGCAATATCTTAGCGATCATCTGATTTCTGAAGAACCATTGAATCCGAGGGAATGTGTGCTGCCAGAATTTAGAAAATATCTTTCTCTTCTACCGAAATAAATTGCAATGGATATAGCAGTAGTTTGGGAAAAACTAAAAACAGCAATAATAATCTTTTATTAATTCCCAATGAATCGCAGATTGGCAGAGTTACTGTCCAAACTGAACATATGATATCGATTCAGATGATAAAACACGTACAATCCAATTTTCAACATTGAGTGGGAGAAACTAACGAAGATAATAAAACATGTCAATGCGACTTATTGCTGAGTCAGAATATTCCGTAATGCAACTGGAATATTTGTAAAATTTAAAAACTAATGTCTTTTTATTTTATGTATGTCAGATAAAGAAATAATTATCTCACTGACTGCCGCAGTGAAACGGTTAACAAGTTTCCTTTATTATTCCGCATAACATTGGATTAGAAATACTAGTTTAAACAAATTAAACGTCTTCTTTTTTTTGTTGACCAAAAAAGAATCGAGAGCGTTGTTATTAAAAACAAGTGCTGTTGAGTCTCGAGTGCCAAATATCCATCCATCCAATTTACTTCCGAAACAATAAAACGGACGCCGAACGAACAGACATTAGTTCTCGTTTGGCTTTCTTGACCATACAATTGTCTGCCATCATTCTTCGGCTAAATCTCATGTGATTTTTACATCATGTGTGCAATCATGTGCATCGTTCATTTTTACTCTCGGTACTTCACAGTCACACTATGAGTTTCAACATATCCATCAACAAACGAATTTCCACAAATTCTGTATCAAAGGCACCAACAGCTCTGCGGGCATGCCTCACGCATTCGTACAAGTTTTTACCATTGTCACATGCTGAATAATTCTCGAGTTACATCTAGACCTTGGGTTCGAGGATGCTGGGTGATGGAGTCCAGCAAGCGTCGAGAGCCGAAGTCGCACTCTTGAATAGAAACAACGATAACCAACAGAGTCCACGCCCTCTTCGGATTTCTATAGATAATTCCGGCTCAATAGATCAACAGAGTGACATGCTCTCTTCAAATTTCTACACATAAATCGGCTCGACCAGAACCATATGTTATCTGCGAATTCTCAACAGAATTCGGAAACCCCTAGAACCAGACTGTGTCTGTTCAATAACTGACTGTCCCAACCCGCATGGGTACAATCTCTCGGCAAAATCCCACGTTTGCACTCGTGACCAAAAACTCTTGGTACCACCAGTTTTTCGGACCGAATCCCACGAATCGCCACGCGACTCCTTTCTGACCTTCTTCGCTTTCTGCGGCAGAACTATCCTGACTCGCGTTATCTCCTGGAGCTGGGATCAGTTTATCATGAGATACCTTAACGCTACTACGGCCTCTCGATTCGGAATCTACTTTCCTAACTGAATACCTATCGTTCGATAGCACCGCGACGATTTCTATGGGACCGCGATATCTTGCGTCCAACTTTGTCTTTATCCTACCATTGTTCTACCATTAGAAAATCTCCAATTTTAGATGGCTTAACCCGTTTGTTTTTTCTGTCAAACCTGATTTTTTCTTTCGCGGCTGCTGCTGTTATGCTATCTGCAGCCTTTGCCCTGACATTCAAATTAACACTGTCGGTCTCGACGCTATTGTGCTTCACGCGTTCAATCTCGATTGAATTTATTTTTATGCCAAACAAAATTTCGCCAGGACTTTTCCCTATCGTTTTCTGAACAGTCGAATTTATTGCAAGCTGCACTTTACCTAACTCGTTCTGCCATTGCTTTCCCAGATGAGTCTTGCTTATTGTCAACATATTTCTCATTTGACCATTAGCTCTCGGCGTTACCGAAGCTATAAGGTGAACTAAAATATTTTTTGCCTCACAAAATTTCTTAAATCGCGTATCTGTAAACTCTGAGTCTTGGTCGCAAATGATTCGTCTCGGAACTCCAAAAGGAAACGAGTGTTTCTGTATCCAAACGGTCTATCCAATTCAATGTTACGAATTTCGTAAATCCATCTATAATTACGAAAACGTATTCTCTCTTGTCAGAGGGACCTGATAATTTTCCCGATATGTCTATGTGAATTGTATGCGTATCGTCTTTGTCTATAGGATGCAGCTGTGCTTGCATCGGTCTTGATACCGATTTGCAAGTTTGACATAAGGTGACATGAAACGTTTGTCAAAACCTCGAAAACGGGAATCGTCAATTCTCTCAAACTACGCAATTATTCGCAATGAAACTTTGGGGAATGACGCCGTTTTTTGGCAAAAAGTGGCTGATTATCTTACTTTCTCAAAATTTGACAAAAATTTCTGCAGATTGAGTTATCGACCACCTAAATCATGCGATTATTCACTGTTGCCGTACGTAATCGCATTTCCAAGGCAATCAGCCACTTCGCAATAAAAAACCACACACCTCGAGCCTAATCCCGTGTCGTTTCGTAGAGAAATGGCTGAAGATTGACGATTCTCCGTTACTCGAAACCAAAAAAGGGACATTTAGTCGAGGTGACACTTTGTATCGACATTGTTCCCAGTATACCCGTGAGGCGCGCGGCGGCGCTAGTGAAGGTTTCTTCTATCACTATACGTAAGTGTGAATGCTGCACGCGTGACGGAAAATACAAATAATCGAAATCGCGAGTTTAGTGTACGTATATGATTCAGGTTAGGCGCATCACCTTACGTGGGTGTATTCCTCCTGAGAATTTATGACTCAATTTCTTTTACCAAAACTTCGAGGGACTAACGGTTTTGGAGCTACGGAAGATCTTAGTTGACCAATCACAGGGCTTATGAGTGACCAAGATAGGGCCGGTTCAAGAGTGTAAGTCGAACAGTGCCCGCGGCGCTTCGATTTTTATTGTACGACGTTTCAGTTCGATTTCTAGATGAGTAGGACGGCGTACGCCTCCTGGAGATGTCTTCGTACGACATTCGCCTTCGTTCTCGTCGTCCTAATCCTCTGATTCATAATTTCAGTTGTCCAGGTCCTGCGCTTCGTAGTTTTTGTAGTCCAGGTCCTCCGCTCCGTAGTTTGAGTCGTCCAGGTCCTGCTCTCCGTAGTTTCAGTCGTCCAGGTCCTGCGCTTCGTGATTTCAGTCGTCCAGGTCCTCCGCTTCGTAGTTCCAGTCGTCAGGGCAGGACCCCTGGACGGATCAGGACGACGAGAACGGAGGTGAATGCCGTACGAAGACATCTTTAGGAGGCGACGCCGTCATACTTATCTAGAAATCGAACTGAAACGTCGTACAATAAAAATCGAAACGCCGCGGGCACTGCCCGACTTACACTCTTGAACCAGTCCTGTCTTGGTCACTCATAAGCCTTGTCATTAGTCAACTAAGATCTTCCATAGCTCCGAAACCGTTAGTCCCTCGAAGTTTTGGTAAACTAAATTTAGTCTCAGATTTTCAGAAGGAGTACACCCACATAAGGCGGTGCGCCCAACCTGAATCACCCTGTAGGTAGCAACGTTGGCTAACGAGTTGCGACTATTTAAGGCTAGTTAGAAGACGCGTGCTGCGCCATCTAGCGGTATGCAGAGGTCCCAATCTTGGGATCTTTGTCTTACCGCGGCGAAGGGGACCCGACCGTGGCTGTGAAACCGGAAACGTTTCATATCCCCATAACATACAATTTTCTTAAAATTTCCTAACTCGCTTCGACATCTGGGGGAACCAATACAGTTCGTACAATTTCTCCAGAGTCTCTTCCCAGCCCAAATGGCAGATATTCGCGTATACGTGATGTATGAGTAGCGTACCATCAGTCTCGGCACTACGGGTAGTGTTATTTGTTTCGATTTCCTTTCTATCGTCCGCATCAAGATCTTGTCTTCGATTGAGTATGCCTTTGCTGTCTCCGATTTGTCCAGTAGTTCGCAGTACAAAGTTTTGATTTCATCGTCTTTCCGCTGAGCTACGATCAACCAATCATCGGCTAATTCGACTATTTTATTCCTGTCGTCTTTGACTACCTGCAATACATTCTTTTCAGTGACTGGATTTCTTGACAGAAAGTCCGCGTGCTTCATTCGTTCACCCGCGTGATATTCTATTTCAAACTCGAACGACTGCAAAAATGCCCACCAACGATAAACACGTGGCGTTAGATCTTTTTCAAGGCTCGCGGCCTGTAACTGTAAGGAGTTACAGTCTGTCACAACTAGAAATTTACGTCCTACTAATTGTAAGTATTGTCTAAAGTTCTTCATTGCGTTTACAACGGCAAGAGTCTCGAGTTCGTACGAATGGTAACGAGTTTCAGCGTCTATGGTACGTTTGCTGTAATCAGCAATCGGATGTTCTTCTTTGTCAACACGTTGAAGCAACACAGTGCCGTGCCTGGGGGCACTGGCGTCGGTATGCAGTTCGATTGGAAGATTAGGGTCGAATATTCGCAGTAACGGTTCCGGTGTTAAACATTCTATGAGCTTGGTCCTAGCGTCGGTGTGTTCGCCTGTTCACATTATCGTCCTGGTACCTGCGGTAATTTTGTTCAGGGGGCCTACTATCTGCGAGAATCTTTGTATAAACCTACGAAAATAAGATGCTAACTCTGACAATTGCCTTACCTGATGGGTCTGCGTTCGGGAGATGGGCGACTGCACCAGGACTTCGATTTTTCGGAGGTCAAAACTGGAAAAAACTTTTAAAGCAGGGACAATCATCATAACTATTCGTTTTTGGGGTCGCTGAATTCGAATCTGGGGCCCGTTTGTTCCCATCAGGTCAAAATCAGGTGACCTTGAGATGACCTTGATTTCGACCTGACAGGGTCAAACGGACCCCAGATTTGAATTCAGACCCCAAAAACGTATAGTTATGATGAATGAATTTCGGAAACTCATACGACTGTGTATCACTATTTTCTTACTTTCAACAGCCATTTACTGAAAATTGGCCCGGAGGACTCCCCATTTTGACTTCAGATTCGGGTGCAGCGATAAAAAATACGTAAGAAAACATGTTTCGCATGCCGAGTTCAGACACCTTTTTTTTTGTGGGCCTGTGTAATTAATCTCGGTTCTCAAGAATTGACATTTCTTTAAATTAAACGAGAACCCATTCTCGGCTAGTTTTGCCATCACGATTTTCAATCTATCTAGAGCCTCTTTCTCAATTCTACCGGGTATAAGAACGTCATCCAAATAAACAATCGCGAAAGAATATCTCAGTTCTCCCAACGCGTTATTGATTGCTCTCTGATATACGGAAGGTGCATTCATCAACCCAAATGGCATTGTTAAAAATTCAAACTGTCCTTCGGGTGTAATAAAAGCGAGCTTCTCATCGAGTTCTCTTCAACGGGTATCTGATGGAACCCAGCTGTCATATCTAATGACGAAAAATGGTGCACGCCGGACAAGCGATCTAACTGATCTTTAATCAGTGGCAACGGATAACGATCTGCTACCGCGTTCGAATTTAACTTTCGAAAGTCTACGCATAATCTATCCGATCCATCCTTTTTGTTTACCAAAATGATTGGGCTAGAAAACGGGCTTCCGCTTTCCCGAACGATTCCTGCCTCGAGCATCTTATCAACCAAACCTCTTACAGTCTCTCGTTCTACAATGCCTAGCTTATAAGGCTTTCTCTGCACGATTCTATTCTCGTCTTTTAACCTCATCTCAAGGTGGCGAGATATTACCCGAATCTTTGGAGCCTCAATGCTCATATGTTTCACATACAGTTTCAACAACTCTACAAGTGGTGCTCTAATTTCAACCGAGTCACACCCAACAGCGTTGATATCAATCTCTACACTACACGAGCCAACGAATTTATCTATCTTTGCAAATTTCACCATGGTTCCGCCCAACGTGACTGAGATACCAGAATTAACTTCGCGGACAAACTTCCGTCCAGTACCACATACAAATCGATTTCAACGTTGATGCCATTCAGCTTTCTACTAGACTCTCTGCTATAAGAGAGCAGTCCGAACCGGAATCAAAGATAAATGGATTCGACGTCGAACCTTCGAAGACGTCGCTTCAATCGCAACATATTGATTCTGATCCTCACCCTAGTAGAATATTCCAAGTTTATTGCCTTTTCCGTATTAATCTTTTCGCGCCTCTGCGGATCGCAATTTGCGACTTAAATAATAAGCCGAGTAATAGAAGAAGAAGAATAAGTGATTTCAAGAAAGTTTAAGTGCGCCTGTGTCATCTGATCCTTATACCTAATTCACCTGCGGGTACGAGCACGTGGCATCACATTGGGTTTCTCCTCTTGAAGTCTCCGGCGACCTGAATATTCTTCGATCTGCTATTTCGAGAGGTTCCGAGTATTTTTCCGATTTTGCGTCTCAGGAGTTTGGTCGATGGACCTCGATTAGGAGGGATCCGGCTTTAGCCTCGTGAATCCAACTTCCATTGTTTTCAGCTTACCACGTGGCGGTGGTCTAACCTCTCATTTCGGACCCCGCACCGTTCTACTGGAGCTGCTGCAGAAGGATCGGATCTCCTGGGCGATAACCCGAGTACTTGAGGGTGCCCCATCTCTTCCCCGTTGTTTCTTCAGGGTTTGTCTCCCAGGTTTCTTCCAGGATTTCGCGCAGGGCGCTTAACCTACAAATAATTATCCGTTTCTTACGTATCAGTACGTTGAGGCGGACCTGCCTACTCTATTCTCACACCTTTTGCCTTTCTTGGCGCTTGCCTCGTCCCTGTTGGGTTTACCACCTTTTTTGTTTCTTTTTTTTTTCATTTTATTCTCTCTTTCTTCTTCCGCTTAATTTCCATCCTTCTAGGTTCTCCTTACATCCATTTCTTTAGCCTCGAGATCCTGTATCTGCTAGCAGGCCTTTTTGCACTTCCGCATTCTCTTTTCCCCCTTTTTCTTTCTGTGGTTGTTGGGGGTGTAGTTTTGCCAGCTAGTTTACGAGTATGAACAAACGACAAAAGCCGGGGGACTCTGCTAATGATTCGGGATCCTCTCTCCTCTTTGAGCTCCTTCATCTGAGAGAGTAGCTCAGAACCTCTCCGGGAATGGGGAATTTTTTGCGGACATAGCACCTGGTAGTTGGGCTCAGTCGATATGGACGGCCAATAGATACTCTGAAGGGAGTAAAGGTCTGTTCTTTGTTCATGTCTACGACATACATCACTCGAACTTCCTCGGAAATTACCACCCTATTTTAGTCGGCAAACGCATTTTGAGAGCGGGAATATCTGTTCGCGAAATCCTGAAGGGGGGAAGGACCGGGTTACTATCGTCTTTGATTCTCCTGCCGAGGCCAACAGCTTTATCGAGGGGGGAGTGAAGTTAGTTAATCCCGAATGGTTCGGTGTTATCCCCGACATTGCAATTTTTGAAGTTGGGGTAGTTCGCGACATTCCTTTAGAAGTCTCTGAGGAGGATTTTTTTGAGCGCCACGATCCCGAAGCCAAGTCTGTTGTCATCAATACCCCCCGATAGTACTGAGGCCGACGCTCCTCTATGGATCGAATCGGAATCTTTGGCGCGGGCGCTCTTCCCAAGATTATAGGAATTTTGAAGGTTCCCCCTAGGGCTGTAAGTTTTGTGCTCCCTACTCGGCGGTGTTATTCTCGCCAACGCTTTGGGCACGTAGGTTATTCCTGCCGCTTTTCCAATCGTTGAGTTACGTGCGGTGACTCTCACGAAGACGAATGCCTCGCGGACCATTCTTGTGCCAATTGCAAAGGTCCTCATCCTGCATCCAGCCAGGAGTGCCTATTTTATCAATTTCTTAGTCAAGTTAATTCAGTCAATGCCAAATTGGGGAACAACACTCGCCAGGCTGTAGTCTGGTGAAAGACTGGTTCCGCGATACATTTGGACGTTTCGAGGAAGGTACGCTTGTTCTTGTGTTTCCATATCTGGAAGAACAAGTTAGTCCTCTTGTTAATATGAGGGAGTGGAATACGCCTTGCGAAGTGGATCCGGTAGGGAGTCGGTCGCTGGAGAACCTTTCTCTTTGTTCTGGTGATCCTTTACAGACCGGTGATCTTGAGGTGCCAGCTTTGCAGGACCATTCTAGTATTCCTGAGAAAAACGTAGTTATTTCCTGTGCTGAGGAAGAGGTATGATCGTCCTTTCCATAGTTCTGCGATCGATTCTTTAGAATAAGTTAGGTTAGGGAACAGTGTACAACTTTGTAAGAGTAGTGACCAAGCTGGTGAAGCGCCTTTAGGATTATGAAGATCTTCTGTTGGAATGCCAATGGCCTCAAAGGTAAATTACCTGACTTACTTAACATTCACAAAAACTTTGACATCCTGGGAGCCTCAGAAACCAGGTTTAAATCCCGTTATCGTACTGGTTCTATGTCTCAGTTTAATCAAATCTGACTCGACAGACCGGGTAACACGGGAAACGGCGGACTTGTACTTTACGTCGGCAACAAGATTAAATTTAACTTCATCTCTCTGAATTTCGCACTCCCCGACGGTGCTGAGATCTTGGGGATTAAGATCTTTGGTCGAGACGTTTCATTTCATCTTTTCCTAGTTTATCTGTCATCAGGCTCTCATATGACTCAACTTGCGGTGGAAACCTGATGAGAGGGCTGGCCGCTTTTAAGAACATTCTTATAATGGGGGACCTTAACGCTCAATCAGCTTCTTGGGGGAGTCATATTCCTAGGAAAGGACTCGGATTGTCTCCGGTTCCGACACGGTTAGCGTCCCAGATTTAGTTATAGTTTCTCCAGACCTTATTGATCTTATGGAATGGAATGTTGGCGAGGATTCCATGGAGAGTGACCACCTTCCTATGTTTATCTTCTCCTCTAAAATCAGATTTTATAGGGGGGCCAGGGGTCCAAGACTGATAACTAAAGACGTTGGCTGGGCTCGAGAATATGCAGACGGGGGCGCGGATATTTGTAGGTCGAACTACTTGGGTAAATATCGCAAGTTTGAGTCTAGAGTATCTTCCTGCCTTAGTGAGTCTAAACCGCCTCCCTCTTCCTCCTTCACGAGTGCTAGCCCTCGTCCAGCGGTCTGGTGGGATCTGAAGTGCAGGAGGTTGTTATGGAAAGAAGGCGGGCTCAAGCACTTTACCTGGCCAACTGCACCTTGCTGAACTGGAAATTATTTTGTCTAGCTCAAAATAGGGCTAATAAGACGCTGGCGGAGGCCAAAAGGATGGGTTTCCTAAAGTTTTGTCAAAGTTTGTCTCCTTCCTAATCTCTATCATTGGTTTGGAATCGTATAAAGGGTTTTAAACGTAGATTCTTCAACTCCTCTCCTAAAGATTCGGACAGCTCCCTATTTTTCGACGACCCTTTGGTCAGAAAAGCAGTTGGGAAGATATCGCGGGCTCTTATGACTACTCCCTGGACTTTCATAAAGAATTCCCCAGCTCTTCCGCCCTCAATCTCGTTATGGGTTCTCCTATCCTCCTGGGCGAAGTCGAATCAGAGATTAGAGGAGCCGAAGCCAGATCTGGTCCCGGCCCAGATGACATCTCTTATTAAACGACCACGAATTTTCCCGATGGAGTCATCAGGTTCCTACTAGTAATCTTTAACTGCATTTTTCTCTTTGGTATTATCCTGGAATCTTGGAGCTCCTACTCGGTTCGGCTCATCCAGAATCAGGGTATAGACCAATTGCCCTGTCCTGTGCCCTCCTTAAGATATTCGAGAGAATCGTCAATGATAGACTCGCTTGGTGGTTGGAAAGAAAGGGGGCTTCCAATAATAACTCCTTTGGTTTCAAAAGGAACCGCTCTTGTTTAGACTGCATGGCTACCTTGAGGACAGATTAGGAAGCTGCCGAATTGAAAGGCCAATTCACAGGGGCTCTTTTCTTAGATGTAGAAGGGGCTTATGACAATGTCAATATAGAGAAACTTTGCCTTAAACTTTTAGAATTCGGGGTTAAGACTAATTACGTGAACTTCATTCGCTCCTCCATGGGGCAAAGATTCCTCTCGGCGTACGTTCACGGCACTCTTAAAGGAGAGTTTTTTTTATCAATGAAGGTGTGCCAAAAGGTTCTATCTTGAGTCCTCGCTTGTTCAACTTCTACATAGCGAACTGTTACTCCAACCTTGCTCCACTAACCAGATGCCTGGTGTTTGCAAACGATATCGCTATATATGCATCCTCTAACTGCATGGCAGACCTAACTTAATGTTTGGCAGAAGATTCGGATCGAATAGGAACAAGCCTAGCTGACTTGGATTTGGTTGTCTCCGAAGGCAAGACCAAGTTCATCGTTTTTTCCAAAAATAATAAAGCCATGCTACCTAACTGCGCTTTTGTCTTGGTCAAAGGTGCTAGAATTTTGATTGTTGAGTCGGTCAGATACCTGGGGGTAATTTTTGATTTTAGGCTGAATTGGGATTTACATAATAGTCATCTGAGAGAGAGAGGGGGGTCAGTCTGCTTAGGATGCTTAGATGTATCTCTGCTTTCTCTTGGGGCTCCCACCCTGTGACGATGCTGACCTTCTTTAAGGCTATGGCGACGCCCGGTCTCAAGTGGGGGTTTTTCCTCTTTTCTGAAGCCCGGTAGTCCCTCCTTTACAAACTGGAGGTTATCCAAAACCAAGCCTTTAGATGCTCCTCGGGCTGTTTCAGAACCACTCCTATTGATTTTTTGCTTCACATCAACGGCCTCGTGCCGTTAGCCATTAGACATAAATTCCTCACACAGAAATTTTAAGTAGGGTGTTTTCTTCTAAAGGGTCTCTGGTTGCTTCTAACTTGAGGAGTTTTCTCTCCTTGGTCGAAAGTAATCTTAACATGGGGCCGTCCAACTGAGCCTATCTTTATCAGTCCTGGCATGAGATACGGAGTATGCTATCCTGCATTAGTGCAAATCCTTCTCCTGTGTCGTTTTCTATCCCTTACTTCGCTTACTTTATCAAGGACTTATGTCACTGCGCGTTTGGCAGACCTATCCAAAAGTCGGTTGACCCTCCAGCCTCTTTTGCGGGGATTATCAACAAGGAGTTCTCTGACAATGAGTTTAACATAATATTCACTGACGGTCCTAAGGACCTCCCCTGCATCAAGGCTGACTTGGGTATCTGGTCAGATCCTTTGGCAATATCATATAAGGGCGCGTTCAACCCCCCATCTTCACGATCGAAGTATTTGCCATCCAGAGAGCTATTGAGCTAGCCTTGGAAATTGGACGTCCCAGGAAACTTTCAATTTGTTCGGACTCTTTCAGCGCAATATCTAAATTAAAAAGTCAGGGCCTCGACAGCAAAATGCTTGACTCTATGGGTGTTATTAGAAGTTTGACTTTCTCTGTGCGAGACACTCCCAGGGAAATTCAATTTATGTGGGTTTCCGCACACTTAGGGATTACTGGGAACGAATCAGCGGACAGGCTGGCCAAAGAAGGGGCGTCGTGCGACTCTTCGATCTTGTGTAAAATCCCGGGTTCGGATTTGTATTCTTCTTTTAGAGAACTTATGATCAGGATTACTCAAGCGGAGTTTTTGACCTATGGTTCGGGGTCATACTTGCAGGGGAGAAGCTTTCTAGATTATACCCAGCCTTTCTCTCTTAGGCCTAGGTACGTGGATAGCTCCCTGTCTAGGAGAGAAATCGTTTTGTCTAACAGAATCCTCTCCGGGCACATGCAACTTAATGCTCATTTGAAAAGGATGAATATTGTGGCCCAGGGGGAGTGCGTATGCGGTTTTATGGGATGATTTAATGATTCAATTCAAAAGAAAAAAATTTATTAAAATAACAAAAATAACAAATACAAAAATTATTAAAAGAATATTTCAAGGCATAATTCACCATATTCCAACAGATCTACATTATATTACGATTTAATCTAACTAAGCATACAATTCTATAATAAAACATCCACCACAACGATTTCTGGATTCGTTAGAAGATTTAAATTATTTAAATAGAAGATTACGAAGTATTCAAGAAGGACTACCCAACTAGCGACGTCGAAATATAGATTTGCCATCTTGTACTGACTGGCAGAGTTGTCGATTGGCACAAGATTGGCACTTGTGACGTCCTGAGTCAAATTAGGGACAAACCAAGGCGGCACGTTTGAGCGAAGTTGCCTGGGCTGTAGATTAGTTTTGTCGCTCAAGTCGTTGACACTTCAGCAGAATGCAGAGCTACTTCTAGGTGGTTATTCAATATTACAGAGGAAAATTGGATTACGATATGAAATAACTATTACCAAAATTCGAAAAGCAAATCTATTTATTCAAGAAAACTATTCGAAACTTCTGTTAAGAAAGAGAGCAACTGCGTTAGGTGGGTGCTAAGATAGAAGTGATCTACTCCGGAGGGTCCCACGCTTGGTGACCCCTCCGGTGCATTCACACAGTCATACACTTATTCTTGCACCTATTTTACACACAACTTAAATATAGTCTCATATTCTACTGCACACTTTTAGGGGAGAGGCGGCTACGTCACAGCCCCTTCCATGCATGTAGATTGGGCCTTGCCCCTTCTTGAGGTTATTCTCATTCCCACGCATTGGGCTCGGTTCGAGTCTGTATCGACGTGCATGGTCTGTTTTCGCTAGCGTCTATCCACTTGAGAAGTATTTGTACCCCTATAGTTCGATATTCGTCAGACACCTTTCGTGTGAACCTCAACAGACGGAGTTGGGCTTGTTTACACGATCTATTCCAACTTCGTTTATATTTTAGTTTTTCTTTTCTTAAGGAAGTTTTATGAATATTTGAATAAACAAAGTTTCGTGAGAAACTTGCGAGCATTTATAATCATTCGTTTTTTCTATTACTTTATTGAATATAATTGATTGGACTATTATTTGAATTCTGTCGCGGTTATAAAGTGGTGACATCTATCAAAAGTACTAGCCTACTAGCCGTGACGTAAGGGTGCCGTCCCATGTGGGGCCGGAACGGAAAACCGGAACGGAATCTAGTGACCTTTTCCATGTATTGCGTGTATGTATACACTGAGGCCGGCGTCCCATGGTCCGCAATACATCCGGACGGAACGCTCCGGTAGCCAATCATCAATGACGGATCCAACAGAAAATCGTTAGCCATTGGCTACCGGAGCGTTCCGTCCGGATGTGTTCCGGACCATGGGACGCCGGCCTCACACACTGTTACAAGAGTCCAAATGGTTGTCTAACATATAAAATACCGTCTTCCGGCTCTATATTTAGAATATAAAACTCTTACCTACGGCTGGTTACTTCCTGCCGAGGTATAAGCAAATGAAGAAGAAGAAGAAGATTAGAATAAGAAGAATTGTTACAAATCGCGGCCATTATCGATCGCTCCGGTTATAATCATTCAGTGTAAAACAAAACTTGATTGCACATATTGAAATAGGCGCATATTTATAGTACGTTTCATGTAAGTAGGATTTAGATGAATTTGGAATCTGAAAATAATTTACTAAGACAGAAAATAGCAATTTTTCAAATTGGTCTAAAATTTCACATTTTCCATTCACATTCATCGTGAATCGTATTTTTTCATATATATTTGGATTTTTTGTTGATTTCTCTTATTTTCGGTCACACACATAATAAAACTAGTTGATTCATTTAGAGAAAAAAAAAAATTACAGGATCTAAATTAATAACCTTTAATCGTTGCTCCTTATTTGTCACTGTAATTTTTTTTGTACATAATCGGTATTGGAAATGCATAACTTAATGTAACTTTGATTCATTTCTTTCACAGGTTTCAATAACTCATTCGTACATCATGCCACGTGCTTCGATCGTCCCTCGGGACGATGCAATTGCTATGGTTGAGCATTTTATCGCCCATTTTGCGAAAAGGCCATATCCTCCGTACACATCTGTTGTGTGGAAAGATATGAGTAAATTCTTGAATGGACGATGGACTCCGCACAACGTCTATGTAAATGTGAGGAATAACAGACGATCCATAGTATCGACAGCATGTGCTAACAAAGGCTTACCTTTCGACGATGTCGCGGCCAATCACAATCTGAACAACGCCGCGCTCGATTCCACGATGCATGATTCTTCCGATCTTGAGGTTACTGACAATTCGTACGACGTCGAACCGGAATCTGCTGGTCTTGACGAATTCAAAGTTCATATTACTAATGAAGAATGGAGATCAATGCAAGAATTTCCCGTCCGATATGGGAATAGGAGATACCCCATTTTGAAGAGGGGTATGTGGACAGATGTTTTGTCACTTGCCATTTTCAAACAAACACGGCTCCCATGTGCGTTTGTCTTCAAAAACTCGAAGGTATATACCACTCCTGGGAGCCTGCATTTTGTAAGAATTAAAGGACATTGCAAGAGCAAGAAATGCGGTAATGTGATATTTTGTTATGTTGACAAAGACCCGGGCGATGATGCCGTTGACATTACCATAAAAACCAGAGACACCATGTACGACGATCACGAAGATGTTAAACGTCCGCTAAGGGGTCTTAGGAGACAACAGGTTGATCAGGGGGTACTCTGTGAAAGATGCGGTAATTGGCAAAGACTAGAAGTTATCAAAGATATTGAAATTGGGGAACGTGTACCAATGCATATTCCTAATTTAGAAGTTCTTTGTCGAGCCAAAATGGAATCTGTAAATTACGAAACTTGACTTAAAACCCTCTGATGGAAAAGACATTTTTAATACCATTTAAAGGATGAAACATATCGCACCATATCACGGATTCATCCACAAAATAAAGCGTGACAAGTTCTATGTGTCTTTTGGAGCTCCAGCTCAGCTGTATGCATATAAACAGTATTGCAGAATTGTGAAAATGAAAACTACATTGCCAGTAGATGGCACAGGAAGTATTGTCCAACCACTAACTCGATACGACGGGTCTCAATCAGGCCAAATTTTTCTATACTCGATAGCGATTAACTCTCATGGTACAACATTATCAGTTTACGATCTGCTGTCTGAAAGTCAAGAAACGGATGTTTTCTGGTGGTGGCTAAGCCATTGGCTAAAGTTAGGTACTCCTAAGCCTGCATTTGCTGTCTGTGACTCGTCCAGAGCACTGTTGAATGGAATGTCTCTATCCTTCAACCAGCAGACCATTAAAACGTACATTAGAAGTTGTTTTTTGTACGCTAACAGGAGCGAGGAGTACTATTACCGTCCTATGAATACGTACATTCGGCTGGATGTGGCCCATATAATGGCCATGGTACGGCGGTGGAAATGCATGAAAGAAATGAGGCACAGTACAGTGCGACAATTCTTCTTTTACTGCATCGCTTTGATGTTTGATTGCCAAACATTCGAGCAATTTTGGGATATTTTTCCTTGACCTGCACAGTTGCGCTACACGCGTTTCAGGATTCAGAAATTCAGACCATACCCAATAGCACCGTCAATGATTGCAGAAAGAAACTGGAAACCTACATTGCCGCTAGAAAATTTGATACCGACTTCGAAAATAATATAGCTGATGGTGATGAGATCCGCTATGGATATGAAAACAAAGACAAGGAGAAAACAAATCGAAGTAGCTAAAGGAATGGATTGATGAAATACACTCAGCATGTGAGATGACTGAGACGAGAGGCACCGAGCCAAATCCCTTTTACTTTGAGGATTCCATCCTACGCTTGATGCCACTTGCTTATGAATTCCCGTTATGGACTTTGGTTGCGATTCCAAGCAACGCTCAACGAGGTACATCTACCTTCTGGGTAGAATGGGCATTTCAATGATCTCAAGAATAGAGTATTAAGAAATTATCCGAGGCCCTTGAAAGCAGATAAGTTCTTAAAATTAGCGTTTCAAGATAACAGCGCAGGCGCCATAATCCTATCATCAAAGTTGAGGAATTTCAAACAAGTGAGCCATCCACATCTCAGCTCTACCCCACTGCCAAAGGAGTTACTGAATACGGAATGTTAAGATGAATTTCCTGCCTATCAAGATTTTCAACGAATATCCTCCGACTCGCTGAACATCAACATCGATAATCATGGCCTACAAAGTACCGATGTACTGAAAAAAGTGGGAAAACACTTCCAGTGTCGACCAAATATAAAACATCGAAATAACCGAGCCATGAACATCTGAGAATTATGGTTACTCAGAAACGGTAATAGTGTACAACACTTCGCATTAATAGGTGGCAAACGCTATTTTGCATATAACACTTGTGCCTGGGGCTTCGTAATCCAAATATTAGCCAACAGCGCAATGGACGATCCGTGATATCTGAAATCAACAGAATTATCATCGAATGAAACATTAAAATTTGTCAGGGAATTCATTCAAACAGGACCGTCGACTGAATTATACAAAGAACGAGTCGGTATTAAAACCGATCTTTGAGACGAAAATAGAAGCAAAATTCGATAAAACTCCGGAGTTGACGTCATACACGATTAAACTATGGGATAGTGCATCTGCTATTTGGAAGGCATGCTTTTCCTCACTCCTGAGTGCCTCCGATTTCTATCCACCAGAAAAAAAAGTCGGCCCACGATGGGATTTGCGGCATTAGACGCAGAATAAATCGAAGTTTTTTTAGAAAAAAAAAAAACAAAATCAAAAATGGCGAACTTTGAACAAAAAAATTTTCTTACAAAATTCATAACTTTTTTTCGGTTGGGTGAAAAAATTTGAAAAAATTCACAGAAACGTTTTTAGTGGGGTAGTATAACATATAAAAATTTCAGCAAAATCAAAAGGGGTCGGGTTCAAAAGTGGTCGATTTGGCGTGGAATGCCCCATATATAATGTTCGCAAACTAATAGTTTCCTAGAAATCGAGGAATTAGTATTTTACACGCTCGGGATATGAACCGTAAGAGTTTCACTGCTATGCAACCAGAGCGGTGGCGCAGTGGTTAGCGCCAGGGCCGTTCCCAGCATATTGGGTACCTGGAGCAGTAGGAATTTGAAGCCGCCTTCCTCCCCCACATGCACATTTAATTCGCTCTCTGTAATAACCAGAATCAACGACGTGGACGTGGCGAATTACTGACTCCTTCTTTTTTTTTCTTTTTCAACATTTTGAAACTTTTTTTTCATATTTTTTTTTTGTTAATTTTTGTTAATTTTTTAAAAATTTTATTTATTTTTTTGGGTTTTTCATTTTCTTTTCTCATCCAGTTTCTTACGAACTCCCCTTTTCGTCTTGCAAAATATATTTCATGGATTTTTTGTCCTACATTGCCAGCAGTTTCACATTAACAACAATAAGTCTCGCTAGGGACCTCTAGATGAAATTAATTTTCCGGGCTTTAACTAGAGCAAAATACTTAATCAGTTCTGGAAAGCTTATTGAACCACATAATTCATGTTCAATAGAGATGGTCATCACACCAACCAATCGCTCTTGGCTCATGGTCGACCGTAAATAATTTTTTACCAGCTTCAATTTAGAAAAACTGCGCTCCCCGGATGCCACGCTAACGGGTAGAGTTAGCAATATTCGCAATGCTACGATGACATTCGGAAAAACCGTTTGCAATTCAGTTCTTGCTATAAAGTTTAAAACTTCAATGGGTGTCAGTTTCGAAGGCAAGATAGCAGCCAAGTTAATCAGTTCATCGCAAAGATCGATTCCATCCACATCCATGTTTTCCCCCTGAGTTAATGCTCCTTGTAAGTTCATACAATTTGTAAGGACTTGATCTTTAGAGAGGGACTTCAACTCGTGGATGTTGTAGATAAATATGAAATTATTGCCATGCGCCTCTCAAAGCTGAAATCTTTCCTGCATTGAAGTTATTGTAGTATCGAGGATATGGAAAAAAATTCCGTCTTGAATTTCTGTTTTGGATCTGTAATCGGTTCATCTGTAGTTTCATAATCAAATAGACGTTTTTTACGTCGAACTCGAACTGTGACTTCTGCCGGAAATAGAGGTTCAATTTCTAAATCAGCTGCCGGTTTCGTTGCTTCCTGTAGTACTACAGAGAAGCTTTCCTCAGTTCGATATTGTTTGAAAGTCTCAATAGTTTTCTGAAGCACCTGGCAGCAATCAACAATGTTCAATGAAGGATCCTGCATCATTTTTGTAGCAGCGTTTATTTTATCAAGAACATTATACCAGATGATCAAACTGCATAAGAACTTGAAATTGTGTAAAGATTGGGCTAAGCACTTAGCTCGTGTTGCACTTGAACAGCTCTACCTGTATCCATAGATATTTCCAGGAGTGCATCATAAATTTCCCCAACATTATTACGTAATGGTTTTATTGCTTCAATCCTGCTTTCCCAACGGGTGTCACTAACAGCCTTCAAAGTAAGTGATGAGATATGGTTTTTTAATACATCTCATCGACCAGGCGAGCTCGAGAAGAAAACATGAACCTTCTGAATAACATTAAAAAAGCCGGTGATTTCTCCAGTGGCAGAAGCAGCATCACAAACCACGAGGTTTAATGTATGAGCCGAACACGGTACGAAAAACGCGCGGGGATTTATATCTAAAATTCTGCGTTGAACACCCGAGTGTTTTCCTCTCATATTTGCCCCGTTATCATATCCCTGACCACGCATATCTGAAATCGGAATGCTCAAAGATTCTAGCTCGCTAATTATGCGCTCAGTTAAACCTTTGCCTGTAGTATCAGTGACAGGAATTAGTCCCAAAAAATGCTCCCGTATTTCAAATTTCTTCACTTCATCATCGTATTCTACAACTCGTACGATAATAGACATTTGCTCAATATGACTTTTATCAGGGGTACAGTCTAATATGATCGAGTAATACTTTGCGCATTGAATTTTTCTAATCAAGATTTCTCGTATCTTTGACGAAATTAATAAAATTATTTCGTTTTGGATAGTATTACTTAAGTAATGGCATCGGGTTTCCTGATTGCGTATGCGTGAGAGATGATTAGCCATGACTGGATCAAACTTGGAGAATAATTCAATTCGTTTCAGAAAATTACCATTGTCTCGATCGTACAAACGATCTGAGCTACCTCGCAGGGCAAGGGATTGTCCGGCTAGGTACTGTATAATGCTTGCGATTCGGTGCAAAACGTTTTGCCAGTGCTCAGCCTCTTGGTTTACGATACGTTGATGTTGCGCATCAATGGTTGTCCCTACTTTTGAACAATAGTCAAACTCCTTCCAATCTTTGAAAGCGGTAATATGTCTGGCTGACTTCTCGTGAGCAACTAAATCCCGCGACAAATGTTTCCAATCACACGAGCCCATAGTTGGCGATTGGTTTAAAATCGTCTTGGAAAATAATAGACAACACAAGCAATATACTTTATTCGTATCTTTCGAATAAATTAACCAGGGTCTGGTTGTTTTTTCACCGTTATTTAGCCTGCTAGTATAATAATTAGGAAAATCATAGTCTTTGATTTGTTCGACGCCTTTTTCCAGAATGAACTGTCGCATAGTTGGATCAGTAACTGATACCCAAGTCGCAGGATCAGACAAAATACGCTTACATATTTGATTTGTGGACTCAGGTTCTTCTAGTCGTTCAAAATTTGCAGGATTTACATCTAATTTTCGAAGTTTTCGTATCGGTTGTTCGTCGGCGTCGCCATCGGTAGTGGAGGAGTTTCCTGGTACTATAGTATCGGTTATAGGATTTGATTCAGAAGAGGTAGAGGAGGGGGGTACATCATTTTCACCTGTTGATGAGTCGCTATTTTGTTTTAAAAAGACATCAATATTTTTATTCTTGTTCAATTCATTTTGTTTCGCAATTCTTAGTTTTTTGTACTCCCACCCGGATTTTTTTTTACGTTCCATTTCTTTTCGCCAGCAGTTGTAGGATTTATAAGAGTGCAGAAAACCGAAATAATCTATTGATGGATTTGCGAAGGAACGCACGTCAGAAAGTATTCTCTCCCAATTCAGCCTCGCAATTGGTGCGAACGAAGCAAGCAAGTGCGTTTCTTAGACTTACGACCGCGCTGAGAGAGTATAGAGCGTTTTGGGTGTAGGATGCGAACGCTAGAATCGCTAGGATGGCAGTAGGGTAACCGGGGTAGCGTATACAGAGATTCTCTGGCGTATATTGAGCTCCCCTCTCTGCCTGTTTCGAGGTTCAACCATGGACATAGGAAATACCGGGACGGAGTGTATCGTTGCGGGGGGTTGCAAGCGCAGTGTTATCAGAATAAGCGACATAACCTATGAAACATACATGTGGGATTTATGGAAGGGTGAGGGGCAAAAGAATTGCAGAGTCAGTTTAAGTGAAAGAAACTTCTAATTAACATTTATTTGGCACCGGTTTCACATATTGCACTTTCTTTGGTTGCACTTTTTCGACTGCCTTTTCCCTTCGGGTTTTCGCCCTTCGGGACCCTCTTACACTCAAGCATACTCCCACCACCACACTCTCTCTCTCTCACTCTCGCCTTACGTACTAATTATATCCTAACTTACGCTACCTCTCTTGTTCTCTCCTCTCACTCGCTATCTCTCTCTCATTCTCCCCCTCTCTCATTCTCTCCTTCTCTCTCCCTCTTCCGTGCGCCCTCGCCCTAACGGCTGGGGCGTTTGCCCAACCTCGCTGACCTGGCCTGGGCCTCCAAGCCCCGGGCCCACATACATTCCAAACAGAATAAACGACATGCGGTACTGTGCATGCTCATGAGCGAGCCAATCAAAAGTGGGCACACTTTACCTCGGCACCCTCCCTGAATTGGCGTCATGCCCCTCGCCTATCAATGGAGTTTAGACTCCGTCCCGGTATTTCCTATGTCCATGGGTTCAACGTGAGACCACGCCGCGGTCGCTCGCCTGCCGGCGCCGCGGGGCGCGGGATCAGGGGAGGCGCTGCGCGCGCCTCACATCACTGTACAGGCGCTGTAGGCGTAAAATTCGGTTCTGCTGAGTTTTATCAATTATTATGGTGCCAAAAATCGAAAACATGGCTGAATTTTTTCTTGAAAATATCGATCTGAGATTTCGAATGTTGTCTCAAAATGCCGCCTCTTCCAAATGGCGCCTGGAGCACTTGCCCCTTTTGCCCATGCCTGGACACGGCCCTGGTTAGCGCGCCTGCCTACAAATCCTGGGTTCCGTGTTCGATTCCCTTGATTGCGTTTTGTATTTTTTTTTCTTTTTTTTGGGGAGGGGGAGGGGAGATGTGGAGATAACAATAAAAAATGACTAAAAATATTATAGAAACACTTACACATATATTTTATTTTCATATCACAAAATAATTATATCGGTGTGGTTCAATCGTCCCGCTTTCTTACACTTACTCACTCTTCAATTCTCGCAAATCGCCCTCACAGTGCGTTGGATGATAGTCGTCGTAAAAACATTGAAAACAGGTGAACTTTCTGCACCAAGCACATTGGATGAAAGCCACCTTTCCGCATGTGCATTTCTCCCGCCCAATAGTGGTCGGAAAACAAACTTGATTTACGTTTATGAAGACACGTCTCTCGGTAATCAATTTTGATGCGTACCATGCATAAGATAGCATCGCCTGAAATATTGGGGCCGATAATTGGTTGTGTATAAGGCTATGAATTGTGATGGCATCAGCTCGATTATGTAGTTCTCGCTGTGCCTCGATGACTGTATGGTAATTTTGGAGCTTTGCAATGAAGTTCTTGACTTGGCGGAAAAAATACACGTCACATGGTTGGCATATGGGTGTACACTTCGGCGGTATCACTTTCAGTGTGCAAGTGGGTTGACTTTGATCGTCCACGAATGTAGAATCGTACATGACCATGTCTGTTTGTCCGCCCCATCAATCCAACAGCAAGCAGAATTTATTTTTATCAACATAAGGTTTCAAGACGTGTTGAAGGTACAACTTGTAAATACCGGTCGTTAATTTTCCAGATTTTGAACAGGTAACATATAAGTTTTTGTATATGTATCTGTCAGACGGTCTACTTCCTGCGTCACTCTAGGGCCGAATTTATCGGTAGTTTCCTGTAAACACAGAAAAACTTTCGGCAACAATTTTCCAGAAGCTGTTTTCGAATATTGCGCCGTGTAGGAATGTGTGACTTTACTAATACTACCGACCGCGACAAGCGTTTTTTTTTCTCCCCTGTAGGATAAAGAACGTCGAAAATTTGATCGATATTCGCACCCGGTTTGGTCGGTGTTTTTGTGGTTTTGTGGAGTGAATGCAGTGTAAGGCAATAATTATGCGCCGATATAATGATAACATACGTCTCTTTATTTGCTACACATGGTTCCTGCTTAACATGGCGAGTACGACTGAGGTGTAACGTGGGTGTAACAGATAGGTAGCGACGCCTGTAATAAGCGAGCCAGAACTATCGCTCTCTATTCGCCCTCGGTATGACGCGCCATTATATTGAGATTGACATATACAATATCCTTCCGCAATCGAAAAATATAATGAGCAATTATTAACAATATAATCATAAACAATAATGAAAACGGACATACTTTTAACAACACGCATCCTTTACATGCATTAAACACACATTTTTTTTTTTTTTGAAAAGGAGATCAGTTCCATAAGCCTATCTCGGTTACAAAGTACTCTAATTTGTTTTTCGGTGAAGGTTTAGTTAAAGCGTCGGCTAATTGTTGCTCAGACGGAACAAAATCGACTATTGTTTCGCCCTTATCTATACATTCTTTGACGAAGTTTCGTCGTAGGTTTATGTGTTTTGTTCTTGCGCTAAAATTAGCGTTCCTAGAGAAATCTATTGCGCCTTTGTTGTCGCACCTAATGTGGAAAGGCTCAGGTCTCAGAATTCTCAATTCGGTTGTCAGTCTCCTAAGCCAAATGGCCTCTTGCACTGCCGCTGACAATCCATAATATTCTGCTTCTGAACTCGATAATGCAATCGAGGCCTGTCGTTTGCTGTTCCACGAGATTGCTCCTCCTTGAAGTAGAAAAACGTAACCAGTCACTGATCGTGAATCAGTTTCGTCTGTTCCCCAACTCGCATCGCTGTAACCGATCGTTTGGTTGTTGCTTCCCTTTGAGTAGGTTAATTTATAGTTTGAGGTACCCTTTGGGTAACGAAGAATCCTTTTTATAGCGTTCCAATGGTTTTCATTGTATTTATTGTTGAATCTACTTATTGAGCTGATTGCGTAAGCTGGGTCTGGTCTTGTCGCTTGGACCAGGTACATGATCGAACCTACTGCGCTCTGGTAAGGTATGCGTTGCATCCTTTCGGCTTCCTCTTGATCCTTCGGTGCATTTGACTTTGCTAAGGTACATCCAGGCTCCATCGGTGTACTGACTGGCTTACATTCTTCCATGTAGAAACTTTTCAGGATAGATTCGATATAATCGGATTGGTCTAGTTGGATAATTCCCTTCGACCTGTTCCTTTTTACATTGATGCCGAAGCACCTTTTCGTTTCTCCTAAATCTTTCATGGGAAAGGTTGAGAAAAGTCCTTCCTTCAAGATCGATATCAGTTCCATGGAGTCTGAGAAGACAAGAATATCATCCACAAAAATGGCCACAATTATAAATTCTCGTCGTCCTCGGTAGAAGTATACACATGCGTCAAACTCTGATTGATGCATGTTCATACTCTTCAGTTTGGTGTCTAGTTTTTCGTTCCAGGCTTTACTACCTTGTCGCAGTCCGTAGATTGCCTTCTTAAGTCGACAAACCTTTGTCAATTTGCCCTGGAACTTCTAAGCCTTCCGGTCGCTGTATGTATATTTCTTCCTTTAGGTCTCCATGTAGGAATGCTGTGTCGACGTCGTAGTGAAACATTTCTAAGTTACGTTCAGCTGCATATGCGAACAACAATCGTAGGGTCGTTAGTCTGACAACAGGAGAATATGTGTCATGAAAGTTAATGCCTTTGGTCTGGCTGCAGCCTTTTGCAACTAATCTTGCTTTGTGTGTTACCTTGTTACCGTTCATCTTCTTCTTGTATACCCCTTTAGTCCCTATAACGTTGCAGTTTGCCGGTGGGTCACATAGTTCCCAAGTATTATTTTTGATTATCGATTGGTACTCAGTAGTTATTGCGTCTAATCATGCCGCCGATTCTTCATTGTCGATGGCTGATATGTAATCATGTGGTTCGCCACAATCGCTGATCGCTGAATATATTACATAGTCATCCAAACTCCTGGGCAGTTTGGACGTTCGACTCGTTCTTCTTGGTCGGATTGTCGGGGTGTCGACGTCCGAATCTTCTGCTGAATCTGTTCCTTCCGTGCTTTCTTCTTCGCCTTTATCGTTCTTTGATGTAGACGGTACATCCTCTTCCGATACGTCTTCTCGTTCGTCATTATTGGGGTCTTCTGTTGCATCTTCGTAATCGGAGTGGCTGTCCATGGGTAATAATGCCGTTGATCTTTCCTTAACCACCTGTGTGTTCTCTGAAAAGATGACGTCTCGACTGTTTATCACCTTTTTCGCTGCGATATCCCACATGCGATAGCCTTTTTGGTTTGGGCTATAACCTAGGAACAAACAGTCTTTAGTTTTTGGAAGCATCTTGTCCCTCATGTGTGCTGGGATATGCACATGTGCCTTGCATCCAAATATTCTTGTATGGGATAAGTCAGGCTTCATTCGGGTCCATAATTCTTCTGGGGTTTTCATCCCTAGACATGATTTCGGTGATCGATTCGACAAATATGAGGCCGTTGCGATGGCCTTCGCCCAAAATTCTTTACTCAGATTGGCATCCATCGTCATCGAGCGTGCCTTGTCCATAAGGGTCCTATTCAATTTTTCCGCACGACCGTTTTGCTGCGGGCTGTACGGAATGGTAGTCTCGTGTTTGATGCCGTGATCTTCAATTATGCGACGCAATCTCTCATTTAAATATTCCCTACCGTTGTCGCTTCTTATTGTCCTTATTTTACATCCGCTCTGGTTCTCAGCATACTTCAAAAAATGGGCAAATGTATCGGGTACTTGATCTTTTGTTTTCAGAAAATACACGAAACTTTTCCTGCTATAATCATCTAGGAATGTTAGAAAATATATAGCGTTACCTATTGATTTCGTTTCCATCTTACATAGATCGGTATGCACCAGTACTAGTTTACCGTCTGCTCTCTTTACGTTTTGTTTGAATGGCTTCCTCGCCAATTTCCCTCGTATGCAAGCTTCACATTGAGGTAGTCGTTGCTTCTCGTCGAAAGTTATGCCTGTTGCTGCGCTCCTTTGTAGAAGTCTTAGGTAATCCACATTTACATGAGCCATCCTCCTATGCCATAGATTCACGTTTTCGGCTGTTCTGTCTGAGAACGCTTTGATGACTTGGCTAGAGTTTTTAGGTTTGGGATTATTGTTATGATCTAAAGTTAACTTATATACACCGCTCTGCGTCAGACGAGCGTTCAAAATGACTACGCCTGCTTTGCTGACTATTTCACAACTTGTCTCATTAAATACTACGTTACAACCAACACTCATAATGCGACTAACAGACAACAAGTTGGTTGCAATCTTTGGAACATATAAAACATTTAACAATTTGACTTTCTTATTATCTCCTATCTGTACATAAATGTCTCCTTCTCCTTCTACCGGCAATGTATCTTTATTCGCTATAGTAACACGGGTAGTCGCCGACTTACGTATGGAAGCGAATAATGCTTTGTTGTTACACATGTGTCTGCTATCATACCCAGAAACGCGTAAGCAATGTTTGCATCACATGTCTCCTCTTCTGTGCTGCAGGCTTTCACGTCTTTCTTGGGGTCATCCTTAGATGTGTGGCACTCTCTGGCATAGTGTCCTTGTTGATTACATTGATAGCATCTAATGTATCTTTTGGGCATGTTGTTGTGATAGCCTCTGCCTCTTGAAAAACGCCCCCTTCTATTGAAACCTCTGCGCTGGTTAGAGTATGCAAGGTATCCTGATGCCTCTCCTTCACCTTTATTATTGTTATGCCATTTCACCTCTTGTATTATTTTCTGTTTGACTAAGTCGGATGTCACTGGTGTTGACAAACTTTCTAGGGCCATTATCATCGGTCTGTATTTACTCGGTAATCCCGTCAACAAAAGTGCCCCGATTAGCTCGTCCGGAATTTTCAAACCGGTGTCCGTTAACTTATGCGCCGTGGATATAACCGTATTCACATACTCTTCTTCGGAGTTACAATTTTCTAACTTTGTGGTTGTCAACTCGCACAACAAATTCACACGACGGCTTAAACCATTGTCTTCATATGCTTCTTTCAGCCTGTCCCACGCACCTTTCGCTGTTTCTTCGTTCTCTATATGGGATAATATGACCGGATCAACCGACAAAATAATCTTTGCACGTGCTTTGGCAACCTTTTTCGGGTCGGTAGACACTGATCCTGTGACAACTTTAACCGTATCCCAAAGCTCTTCATGTTCCAAGTACGCTCTCATCGATACTGACCATGCGTGATGATTTTCTCTCCCGCTTAAACGTTCGATAGACTGGAGAACGCCAAAGGAACTTGCTCGCCATTTTTATAACTCTCAATAAACTCGTATTTGCACTTTCAAACTGTAATTACACCTTGAACACGCTTCGAATGCACTTGTCTGGGCCCATAACCTTTTGTGGTTTTGTGGAGTGAATGCAGTGTAAGGCAATAATTATGCGCCGATATAATGATAACATACGTCTCTTTATTTGCTACACATGGTTCCTGCTTAACATGGCGAGTACGACTGAGGTGTAACAGATAGGTAGCGACGCCTGTAATAAGCGAGCCAGAACTATCGCTCTCTATTTGCCCTCGGTATGACGCGCCATTATATTGAGATTGACATATACAATAGGTGTTAATCACGTAGTCAGGATCGAATGTACTGATAAGAGGTGCCGTTTGTTTTTGAAAGAGTTGTGCTAACTTCAGCGTATCTTCGAACGTCGTTGTGTCCTTCGACGAGACGTATTTCGTAACGTGACGTTGCCGAATGTTATGTTTTTGTTTAAAATTTCTCGCCCAAGACAATGATGCGGCAAATTTGAAATCAGTATCAGTTGTATACTGAAGTGCTGCACTGGCAGCCCACTGCTGGAGTGTTCTTGTTGTCACGTTCTCGCTACGTCGCCTGGCTTCAACAAATCGATCCACCGTCCATTTATCTATGGTTGTGTACTTATCCAAGTTTGTTCCTCCTTTTCCGATGTCTTTCTCCCACCTTGTCAAATGGTTCTTGCTTTTCAAGGCTAATGTAGCCCCTTTTTTTTGCAATGTTCGGAGATTCCACTTCGGATGTTCTCTAGCTAAAGTGAGCGCCTTTATTTTAACGTCAAGAGGTATGCTTTCGAATTTTGACTTCTTACTTGCCGGTTCATAAGTGTCGTCCACAAATGATGAAGCAGAACTTGAAGACGATGTCTGTATTGCCGTGTCCAAAGCGGGTAAATCAGCTTCGGAATCGTCCACCTCGATGTCTTCTTCTTCGTGGAACAACTCTGCGACGTCAGCAAATACCATTTCACCTTGCAGTTCCCAAAATCGTTCCAAAATAGCCTCACCCATCAGTTTCGAACGCGTGGAAATTAAGCTGCTTGCTTCTGGATTGATGACATTCTCCTTTTCCAATGCGCTAACGAAATAGTGCACGGCATCCGTCACTTCTTTTTTCGTGTCTTCTGTGACAGGTTCACGAAAGTTTGTACAAGCGCTTGTCGAAGGCTGTTCTTCATCCATGGTTGTTTTGATGCAGCCACCGAAGCGACACTATTATGCTTTACGCAAATGCGTTATCGTAGCTCGAATAATAAACGTAATACATTTGAAATCCTTTTTTGCGTTTATGAATTAAATATTATATATGAGATATCACTCACCAAAGTTCACTATAATGATTGGTTCTAAAATATATAATATTCTCTCAATATCCTTGTTTCAACATCCACTACTATCCGGTTCGACGATTCACAATGTACTGACGAGTGAGCCTACCTGGCTGCTTGCTAACGGACAAGTTTGAAAAGAATACACGGACAGAAGGGTCGAAGGCATGGATATAATGGCGGAGGGGACAACGGTCATATACCTGGGACGACGGGTAGTAAAGGTTTTTACGCAGTTCTCGAAACGTCATAGAGGTTCCCTACATTTGTGTGGCGTTTATTATGCTGTGCATAAAGTTTTTCTGTTCATGTGTTTTATTACAATAATCTATCGCATGGATGGTACAAATTGTCTCTCAGAGAAAATGAGAGAGAGAGAGAGAGACAGCCTCCAAAGAAAAAAGAAAAAAAAAATTACAAAACGCAGTTAAGGGAATCGAACATGGAATCCAGGATTTGTAGGCAGACGCGCTAACCATTGCGCCACCGCTCTGGTTGCACACCAGTGAAACTCTTACGGTTCATATTCCGAGCGTGTAAAATACTAATTCCTCGATTTCTCGGAAACTATCAGTTTGCGAACATTATATATATATGAATAAAATATCCTTGTTTTTTACTTATCTAACGATTCCCCCAGGTCCGAAATCGATCTGGCGTCATGATCTTTGACCTCAATTTTTTCAAAAACTAAGGCGTAGTGACCTAAACCCTTTTACCGGAGTTACTTTTGAGTGGCCCCCGACCAGTATGTTAAGGATGATCGAAATCGGTGGCTACCAGGGTCTGCCTTCCCCTTGTCAGTATACAAGTACGCCAGGGCAGGACTTTTAGACATATTGTTTTGTCAAGTTAGGAAAGATAAATAAACTCAAATTAGATCTGCCAGAGGATAAACTAGTAGATTTTGTGGCTTACGGAATTCACGACAAGAGTATTCGTACGACCGTTCTTCCAGCTCGTTGTAAGACTCTAGCTCTAGCGGAACTCACCGATCGTTTGAGCATTTTCAGTGCTTTAAATACGGAAAGCAAAGATACGAAAGAGGCAACACGATCTACGGATCGCGAGGCCTCAACGAGAAAATCGGCGACGCGCGGTAGATCAAGCGTTTGTTTTAATTGTGGTAAGACTGGACACATCAAATAGTACATTGTGTGACGAGTGCGGTATAGTTGCCAATAACGCACGCGGGCGCGTTGGCACACGAGCGCAGCGAGTGCGTCAGAGGCATTAAGTCATTGGGATCGTTCGACATGGGTGACAGCGGTCGCGAATTTAAACAGGCTTCGATTTGACTGAAAATCGTATACAATTCTTCGAAGGTTAAAAGCGCGTTTCCGATCACCTTCTTCATGTGTGTCTTGGCCGATTTTACACCTGCTTCCCATAGCCCGCCGAAATGGGGCGAATAAGCCGGAGCAAAATGCCACGTAATTAATTGGTTACCGAGGTACTCGGCAACATCCGTTCGGTGTTTCTCGCTCTTCAAAAGATTTGCGAGATCTTTTAACTCATTGTTTGCGCCTACAAAGTTAGTACCGTTGTCCGAGTACATCTCCGAGGGCCGCCCCCGACGTACAATAAACCGTTTGAAAGCATTCAAAAATCCGGTAGTCGAAAGGTCGACGGCTAACTCTAAGTGAATGGCCTTTGTAACTAGGCAAAAAAATAGGCACAGGTAGGCCTTTCCCGATTTATTTCGTGAAATTTTTATACAGAATGGGCCAGCGTAATCTACCCCGCATTTCGAGAACGCACGTGCTGGTGTGACGCGAGCTGCGGGTAGATTACCCATTAATGCAATGCGGGTAGATTACCCACTATGCAATGACGCACGACGCTTGGAATTGTGTTGCGACCTGATAATGGCCAGTACCTACATCGCAACGATGCGAGAAGCGCTTGAGGTCCAGCATGCAACAGCCTGTAGTGTTCTTCTCGTATGATAAGACGGGTGAGACGATGTTTCGCCGGCAGCACGATTGCATGTTTTTGTGCGTATGGCAAGTTAGAATTTTCCAACCTACCTCCGACTCTAATAATCCCGTCTTGGTCCAAAAATGGACGCAATGTTAGCAATTTACTGCTTGCGTGTAATTCGCGATTTTGATTGAGGGATTTAATTTCGTCGGAAAATTCTTGCACTTGCATTAGCACGATCAGCCGTTTTAGTGCCAAGTCCAGCTCGTTAGCTGTTAGTGGTCCCATCTTGCGACTTGGAGCATTCAATAAATTGTATTTAAATCGCAAGCAGTAGGCCGTGACTCTAGTTAACTTACTTAATGAGGAATATCGCTCGAATATCAGAAAGTTCTTTATTACACTAGAAAATACCACCTTCGGTGTTTTTATCTCAGGTATGTCTGCAGTCTGGGGAAGGTCTTCCCGCGGCCAGCGCTCTGGTTCGAGGGAAAGCCAGGTAGGCCCTTGCCACCAGATATCGGTTGATTCCAAGAGTTGAGGGTCGATGCCCCGCGATATTATGTCAGCGGGGTTGTCCTCTGATCGCACGTGTCTCCAGGTTGCGTGGCTGCTCCTTTCTTGAATTTCGGTCACTCGATTAGCAACGAACGTCTTCCACTGACAAGCCTCACCCTTGATCCAGGCGATAGTGATTGTAGAGTCGCTCCGATACACCGTTTCATGTATAGGCATTGTCAGAGCCTGTGTTGCCTTCTGACCCAGCTTTGCCAGTAGGAGTGCGCCGCGTAATTCCAGTCGTGGTATCGATACGTTTTTTATCGGTGCCACCTTAGATTTTGCACACAGCAATTGAGCCGTCCAGGTGTTGGACGCCGCCAACGAGCGTATGTAGAGGCATGCTCCGTAAGCTGCTTCGGATGCATCGCAGAAACCGTGGAGTTCGATTCGTATTGGGTGCGTAGTTCGCACCAGTCTGGGAATCTGAATTTCTTCTAGCTTGTGTAAGTGTCCGACGTATTGCATCCACAAGGTATGAATGTCGGAAGGGACTGATTCATCCCAGCCGATCTTCACGAGCCACAGGCGTTGTAGGATGATTTTCGCCCTTATCGTTGTGGGCCCGATCAAACCGAGCGGGTCAAATATTTGTGAAATTGTGGAAAGAATTATCCTCTTCGTGACCCTTTGCGGGGTCTCTGGAGTCCGCACGCGATATTGTAATTCATCGCGTTGAGGATGCCATAGCAAACCCAGTGTTTTTACTTGTTTGCCAATATTGCGGACTGCTGCCACGTTGTCCCGAGGAACACCGTCGAGTAAAGTTGGTTCGCTAGCCGTCCATTTTCGCAGACTAAATCCCGCCGTTTGAAGAATGGCCGATACGTCCGTCAGGATCCGAGCTGTTTCTTCTAGTGTGTCAGCTCCCGACAGCAGATCGTCGACGTAGAAATTGTCCTTGATGATGCGACTGGCGGTGGGAAATCGTTCGGTATTCTCATCTGCTAATTGATGCAGACATCGGATGGCTAAGAACGGTGAGCAGGCGAGTCCATAAGTTATAGTATTCAGGCGAAAAATGCGAATAGGTTCATCTTGGGACCGTCTCCACGAGATACGTTGTAAATCACGATGCTCGTCGACTACTTCGATCTGACGATACATTTTCTCAATGTCAGCGGTTATGACGTAAGTATGCTGTCGGAACCGCAATACGATTGAAAAGAGGTCCTGCTGGATTGTTGGTCCAACTAATAATATGTCATTAAGAGAGACGTTGGACGAGGTTTTGCAGGAACCATCAAACACCACCCGGAGTTTCGTCGTTTCACTCTCTTCTTTCACGACGGCATGGTGTGGTATATAATATACTGCATGTGGTTCAGGCAGAGTGTTATTGACCTCGTTCATATGCTTCAGCCTTTCATATTCATCCATGAACTGGGTATATTGGATTTTCAGTTCAGGTTGTCGCAGAAACTTTCGTTCCATCGCTTCAAGGCGATTTGTTTTGACTCTCCCAATTGCGTTGGATCATCGCGGAAAGCTAGCTGCAGGATGAATCGCCCATCCGACAGATGTTTATGCGTCCGTCTGTAGTGCTCGTCGCATGCTTGCTCCTCTTGCGTAAATCGAGGTTTCTCAACGCATTCCTCGAGCTTCCAAAATTGCTCCAGGCAGGGCCGTCCCGAGGGTCGAAAGCGCCCAGGGCGAAGTCTGACAGAATGCCCCTTCACCGGGGTGTTTTGGGGGAATAACATAGTTGTTTTAAACAGTTCGTGCAACATAGTGTTTTTTATTTCTTTCAGTATCTAATGCAATTCTTTTTTGATTTTTTTTCAATAAATTAAATATTACAAATAAATATAGTTATTTAATTTATTCTTGATTCAATTGTTATTTTATTAGGCAATTATTTTTGGTACAATATATAAAACTGTATATTTTAATAATTCCACATTTTACAGTCATTCGAATAATTTTGCGATAAAAAATTTTTGATTCTTAAGAGCCCTCTCGGTCGCGGCGCCCCCTCAGTTGCGGCGCGCAGGGCGGTTGCCCCGCTCGCCCTGCCCTTGCGACGGCCCTGGCTCCAGGTTGTCGTGGATCTGCTGATGCACAGATAGCCCACAGAATTGTTGAGGCTGTTTCGTACTCTGAATAGAAGCAGGGAGCTCTCCTGCGATTACTCAACCGAGTCGTGTTTTCTGGAATGTGGGGTGTCCGTTAGCCAATTTGATTCGTCCTACACACAAGAGATCCCAGAAGATGGCAGCTCCTATGAGGATGTCGACTTTCCCAGGACGGTCAAAGGTTGGATCCGCCAACGTCAGATTCTCCGGAATTCGGATCCCAGAAGTGTTGAGGTGCGTGGCTGGATAACGTCCCACGATGACGTCTATGACGAGGAACGGTCCCTTCGCTTCATATTCGTTGAATCTCGATCCAAGTGTCATCGCTATTCGATCGCGCACGTTGGTGAGGGTATTATTGACTCCGTTGATTGGCATCGTTACTCGTTCTCGAGGTAGTGATAAACGATCACTGAGATCCCTCGTCACTAGATTTGACTGAGATCCAGAATCTAGGAGTGCTCGGCACTCGTGAACGTTTCCGTTCTTATCGTGCACCAGGACTAGGGCAGTGGAGAGTAGTACTTGCGACTCCCTGGCTCCTTCGCATTGCGTCAGCGTGACGGTCGCATTTGACGGTTGAGCGATGCCAGCCGTGCTACTGTTGCCGTCGCTTACCGCAGCGTGATTCACCTGCTCGGTACCTGAAGTACTCGGGCCCGGGGTGTAACTATTTGATGCACTGTGTCCTTTATTCTTGTGAAGCAACGAGTTGTGAAATTGATTGCACTTGCGGCACCGACCGAAAGTGCACTTGTCGCCGTGGATTCGTAGGCAATTCATGCAGAGTTTATGCTTTTTCACTTCATTGACGCGAGATGATACCGCGAGATTACGAAACACCGGGCGCTTATACACGTGGTGAGAGTCCTTGCACACTGGACACGATATTGAGTCTGTGGATACACCTGTGAAGCTCTGCGACGCCCCTTTCGATTGTCGCGAGTTAGATGTTGCGTTAGGTTTGGGGCCTGTCTTCCCGGCCGTGCCAGCACCCACGATGATGCACCGATCTTCTAGAAAGGCTGCTAATTCGGTGATGGTAGGCTTCGGTTTATCCTTTGTCACAGTACTCCATTCACGTTTAGTCCACATATCCATTTTCCGAGTCATCATGTGTGTTAGCATCGCATCCCACGTGTTGGCTCCAAGAAATTCCAATGCTCGAGTGTGTTTTTGCAAAGTATCGAGCATTTGGCGAAGTGCTATGCCTGAGTCCTTCTGCATCACCGGAATGTCGCACAGTGCTTGCAGATGATTCTCGATCATTACCCTTTTATTGTCGAAGCGTTTCGTTAATAATTCCCATGCTATCTTATAATTTTCTTCAGAAGATACCAGTGATTGTGTGATTTCGGCCGCGCTGTCCGTAAGTGAGGTGCGCAGATAATAAAATTTCTGTAAGCTTGATAGCGAGGTATTCCCGTGTATCATCGTCTTGAAAGTGTCATGAAAATTCAGCCATTGATCGTAATTACCGTTGAACGTAGGTAAGCTCATTGTCGGTAATTTTATGTAAGGGCTACTACCGTTATTGTCTGTACTGACAATTGTCGACGCATTATTGGAGATGGGAGTATCATTGGTCTGCCTCCTGAGGTACGTTCTTGCCTTACCCACAGCCGTGTGGTAAGCAGTCTCGGAATTTAGACGATCTTCTTCGTGATCGGATTCTTGGTCTGCAGCTGCGATCCTTCCTTGGACATCGTCAAACTCAGACGGAAGAGTACGTACCTCGTCTAACCGTGACTCCAAGATTCCGAAGTTGCCGGTCTGTGGGTCGAAGCTGTCAAGCCATGTTGTGAAGCGCGTTACCTTGCCCTTAATCACTCCTCGGGCCGCTCTCAACGCGGTTAAATTCGCCATGATTATGGAGATTCACGTCGATGCTAGTAGTCCGACGTGCAGAATTCGACGTAGTTCGTCTTCGTTTCGTGCAAGCACTCGTGGCTCTACACTAATTGTTTATTAAGTGCTTTGATTATGATTAACACTAGGTCACTAAGCACTATGGTCGATAGTTCATCATGCACGAGTGTCAATAGATCACTACGCACAATTGTCTATAGTTCACTAGGCACGAATATTATCACTGGATCACTCCGGTCAAGAAGGATCCGGCTCGAAGGACCAAAATGTACGGTACCCTAGAATAAGTGTTCCAGGGGCGAATTATCTTCTCGTCGTGTGTAATAAACCAGTTTTAAACAAAACAGGTAATTTATTCAAATATGATTTACATGTATGGCCGCTCTCGTTAGTGCGACTTGGTGATAATTTGTGTGAGGTTTAATGTTAAGATAACTAATATTAGTGAAGCTAACCTTAACCTGAGTTATTATGTGGTACAACAAACTGAAGTGCGTCTGAGGGAATCGCGATTAGAGAACCGGGAGTAGAAGTACACTCGACGACGGTTTCTTGACAATTGATTTTACATTACCTTATGTTAACCTAGCTTACATAGATATATACTATGACGTTGCAGATTTTCTGCCGTCACAGTAGCCCTTCCGGCGAACTTTTCTAGCTCACTATACCGCGAGAGAGAGGTAGAGCACGTCTCGACCTCGGGATAATAGCGACACACTTAGTTAAGGAATATTAGAGTTAGACTAATTTGATGTGTTTTTTCGTTAATGTACGCCGAGAGAGAGAGAGAGAGAGACGATTTAGATCAAGACTGCCGCTTCGAGAACTTCCGCTCCGAGAACTTCCGTTGCTGAGATGACCGCAACTATCGCCACTGAAGGCCTCCACGGTACGCAGCCCGGGACCTGTACCTTAGAAAGTACCGAGGGTAGTACCGCATCATCTGGAGGGAAGGTTGTTGACCTTGGACGAAGATGCCGCTGAGAGTGAACAGGGCCTGCATACGGCTCCCTGTCAGCTGATGTCTCTTACCGCCGAGCATCTGGCCAGCAACGACGGCGTACAGGGTTGTACGCTACGACGCCGCAACCTCCCGTCAACGCACCAGCCACCATCTACCGCTCCTGTTATTATTACCGACGCCACGTTTGGTCCAGGAAAGACTCGTGGCGTAACGTTATCGCCGAGGGATGAGCCATGTGAGAGTGGGCGAGGATCGCGTCCCGCATGCTCCCGACAGATCAAGAGAGGTGCAGATCCGGTCCAGGGGCGCCTAGATCTCGTCAGGAGGCTGCAGCGAGGTCGACTTCGGGTGAGTCTGCCGCTGTAGAGCCTATCCCGGAGAGATTAGTAACGCAAGGACGGTACCGCCACGTAACAGCCAAGGTCACACCTTCCCCACGTCATCTTGCAACCCCAGCCTCGAGGAACGGCTGAGTTACCGCTGAGAAGCGCGGAGCCCTACGCCTGATGGCCGGCAACAAGATGACACTTCGTAGACAACGGCTGACGAGCTGCTGCTACGAAGTCGTCGGTTAAGGGAGCCAATCAACTAATGAGAAGTACCTCATAGGTTCCCCACCCCCTAGGCGTAAGGAGCATCGAGGAGACCACCGAAATCCTGCAAGAACTCGTCACTTCTACGTACAGCTGTCACCTAAGGAAGACGTTTATTCGGAACCTCTCTCTTGCGCAGTTGCATTACCGTCTCACGTTACCTTGTTAAGTTTTCGCTGTTAAGTTTCCACTGTTATCGCTGTTGAGTATTGTTATTTCTAACTTCATTAAAAGGACGAAATTCAGTAAAAGGATTTCGTGACTGGCTGTAGCCATTTTCTCTGCCTATTTTAGTAGGCCTATCTTTTCGGATTATCTCTGATACGTGTTGCTTGATACTTTACTACTTGCTTACTTGACCGCTTGATTAAGCTATTTTCTCTATCTAATTTCTATATCTCTTTTCTCTATCTATTTTCTGTAGTTACCTTTTGATCTATCTTGGTAGTTAGTATTATATTATTGTGCATGGTGTGTCGCTAATTAATTTCCAACTCCCCGAGGGTTGGCTGAACGTAGATGTCATAGGCTAAGTTAGTTAATAAGTAATTTCTTTGATCCGAATCCCGCTGTATATCGTTGAATCTATCGTTATCCGAGATACTTAATAGTTCCGTATATTGCGAACCCCTGATTATAAACTAGTTCTGCACATTTGAATCCAGTCTGTTATCTGATAAAGCTAGTCAAATTCAGTTGTTAAAGTATTATCGCCTATATTATAATTAATATCGCTAGCGTGCCGCCGTGTTAGAAAATTTGCCAGAGTATCGTATCGCTCGGTGATACGCAGTCTAAAACGTAGTATAATAGCTTGCTTTGTATCGCTTCTAAGGCGCTCGCTAGCCGACCGGCGTGTTATTGTTTTTTGCTACCGCTGCGTCGAAAATCAGGCGTAGTTAAATTATATCCTTTCCTCTGTAAATTCGAATTTATCCCCAGTCAAATCACATAATATACCGTCTCTATTATATTATTTTTAGTAGCTTCTTCCGATCATATTATTTTGGTTCTAGTAAATTTATTTGTTACCGATAACTATTGTTAACGCCGAATTTTGGTCAATATACGGAATCGTGGATTCCCTTGAAGGATTTATCTGGTGTACCAAACTTTATTTTATTAATTAGAAGGCGAACCTACCCACTCTACCATTATCGCCGTATATGAGTCATTCCACGTCAAACCGGACAAAATAAATCAAAAATTGACCTCGATGTTTCCGATTTCGTTCTAATTTTTTTAACGGGTTCTTTGGAACAAATAAATTGATCAAACAATTTTTCGTTTTTTTTTTCCGCCCCTATTTTCCAAGTTACACGGGGGTGAAATTCACGAAAAACGGCCAAAAATCGAAAACATACTCCTCTTCAAACGGTCATATCTTTGGCTGCGTTTGTCCTAGAGTCTTCTTTCGAGAACCATTTTGAAGCTATTGAATGGCACTATTATTATATATTTATTGAATTCTGCGACAAAGAGCGATTCCATTTGTTATAAACAAATATATTATTCAAACGTGGTTTTCTAGGTGAGAACCACGCTTTAAAATTCCCAAAAAAATATGAGCGTATTCCTTGATCAATTTCCTATAAAACTGGTAAGTTATAGAATGGAACTCCGATGGAAACTATATTAAAACGATTTATTTATAAGCGACGGCGCGCGCTGCCGCTGAGAGACCTGGCTCGGGTACGTGTAGCTCGCGTAAAGAAGAAATGGTGGGCATGTAGATCTATATTAAAAAAATTCACCATGTCAGAAAACAATGTATATCATATTAGTTTATTGAATATCTAACTAACGATAAGTAAATCATGATCCTAAATCTGACATAAGGATCCCCTAGTCACATTATACCATATATAATACCTGGAAGTCGTTATATTTGCTTATAATTAGTGGTTTATTTAGGAACAACGGCCTCTACTGACTTTTCGGCATCAGAGTATCTCTTGTCTATTAATTCATTCTTTGTTAGTCGCATTAATTTATTTTTTTGTTATTGGCTTAGGAGGAGCCCTCTAAAGACTAGCGGCTAAAGCAAGTCTGGAATCCTTGCAGGAACCAATAAATACACCACAATTTTTTTTTTCTATGGGTGCAGAATATCAAAAATATTAAAAATACTGATTTAGAATTTTCCACTGAACTGCATTGCAGCCTCGTTTCGGGAAAGCTAAATTAGTTCATGGTACACTGACATTTCATTGTATTCTGCCACAAACGAAAAATAAATTAATAACTAATGTAAGGGATACTCTGATACCGAAAAGTCAGTGCAGGCCGTTGTTTCCAAATAAACCACCCTAAAATTTTTAATAATCTTTCCTAATTTAATTGCTTTATTTTCTTAATTTGACAAAAAATTGCCCCGTTATTTCTTTCAACTAACTTTAACAATAATATAATTATTTATATTTTTGCTTTAACTTCAACAGTTATGGAAGCAATTATATGAATAAACCAAACTTCTATCGAATTAATTATAGTGTATTCATCAATTCAGGTATTATACATATAGGTATAATATAATGTGACTAGGGGATCTTTATGTCAGATTTAGGATCATGATTTACTTATCGTTAGTTAGATATTCAATAAACTAATATGATATACATTGTTTTCTGACATGGTGAATTTTTTTAATATAGATCTAGATGCCCACCATTTCTTCCTTACGCGAGCTACACGTACCCGAGCCAGGTCTCTCGGCGGCAGCGCGCGCCGTCGCTTATAAATAAATCGTTTTAATATAGTTTCCATCGGAGTTCCATTCTATAACTTACCAGTTTTATAGGAAATTGATCAAGGAATACGCTCATATTTTTTTGGGAATTTTAAAGCGTGGTTCTCACCTAGAAAACCACGTTTGAATAATATATTTGTTTATAACAAATGGAATCGCTCTTTGTCGCAGAATTCAATAAATATATAATAATAGTGCCATTCAATAGCTTCAAAATGGTTCTCGAAAGAAGACTCTAGGACAAACGCAGCCAAAGATATGACCGTTTGAAGAGGAGTATGTTTTCGATTTTTGGCCGTTTTTCGTGAATTTCACCCCCGTGTAACTTGGAAAATAGGGGCGGAAAAAAAAAACGAAAAATTGTTTGATCAATTTATTTGTTCCAAAGAACCCGTTAAAAAAATTAGAACGAAATCGGAAACATCGAGGTCAAAAAGGTGTCCGGTTTGACGTGGAATGACTCATATCTGAGCTAACCGTGAGCTTTAAGGCCGTCGTTCCGAAAACTTTTCTGTATCTTTTTAGTCTGAATTATCGTAGTTATCTGTGACTGACGCAGTAGCGTCTGGCGCCCAACAAAAATTATCGCTAGAGTATTTATTTCGGAAATTCAGTTTTATTTGAGGAACGCCGTAGGGTGCGGCGGTGCCCCTCTGACACCGACGTTACAATACATAAAGCGGGAATGTGCACATAGGCAGGACATATCGCGAGTGGGAGGAAGGACCAGGTATGTGCTGAATAAAACAATGAGACATAGGACTCCTTTGGGCCTCTTCGACCGCGCCGTTCCGGGAAGGCTGCAACTCACATTTGGCGACCAACTGCATGTTGTAATAAACGTAAAAACCCGGGCCAGCAATTCTAACGTACCCTTCGAATATCGCTAGAAAGCGTTGTCATTGTCTCAGGGCACGTAGTCGCGAAATACGGGTCTTGTCTTGCCAGATGTAGTGCGATTGCCGGTGCCGGAACGCGGGTTCAGAGTTGACCCGGCCTGGGCCTTTCCTCCCCTGCAGATGTGTGGGAAAGCCCGCGACTCCGCATAGTCGCTTCTTAGAAAATTAATTTTAAACTATAATAAACTGTACAAGTAACTATTTCGGTTAGCAGGACCGAACAGAGAAGGAGACGGAAATGAAGGCTCGCTTATTGATAGATGAGTCTCAACCGAAAGAAGGCGAGGTCGAGGTCGGAGATGTGAAGAGGCCTCTTAAGGCGTGTCAGATTAATGGGACGAATAGGCAATGCATCGTTGACTTAGGGAGTGATTGTTCATTAATCAAGCACGAATATTAAAGCTAGTTCTGTATCCGACGGATAAAATTCTTTCAGCGTTCAATCAGACTCTGGTTATACCGATAGCTTGCGCGATAATTGATCTGGTCATAGACGGTATTACTTTCAAGTCCGAAATTATCGTTGTATCTGACGAACAACATTCTCGACAAATATTGATCTGATGCAATATCCTTGCAGAACCTGACGTAATAGCGATTACAGATGCTTCTGGCGTTAAAATAATTTGAGATACGGAAAGGTCAGGACCAAGATTTGAACCAAATCCGTTACGCGGTATACGAGAGGTAAATGAGGTACTCTCTCAAGGAATAAGACCAATTGAAGACTGAGACGTCTATTGTCCAAGCACTGACCGAATATAGTGTAACTTTTCGGGTGCTTTACGCGACACGGAAAGTGTCGCGTATGGCTAGTTACTTGTGAGTGTCTTTACTCTAGATTAATTTCTAGGGCTCCTTGGTAGAGGTAATCAATTTGTTAGTCCCTAATACAGACTAGGGTGGAGCGAATCACACCGTAGCTGCCTCCCTCAGACCTGGATGCTGCAAGCAGCACCGAGGCTGTATCAGACTTGGGATTCAACGCACTTGCCGAGACCGTATCTCGACTTGGGTACGCCTAGCGCACCGAAGCGAGTATCGGATCTGTGCAGTGCAGTCGTCACCGAAGCTGTATATTAGCTAATTAAATGCAATGTGTTGGTCAGGTCAGTTCAGCCTACGGAGAAAAAGGTTTTAAAGAAAAGGAAACCGTCCCGATTAACAAAAAGTTTAATTAGTCAAATAAAGTCATTATTAGTAAATGGTTGCAACCGAGAAATTATTCTATAAGTAAGTTACATAAGTTCAATCAAAAGTTCATAGGTTTAGCTACGCAACGATCCTATATTCGTTTAAATTTTAATTATATCTGGAATTTAATATTGTGAAATTGGATATAAATCAAATGATGAGTTAGTTATAATGAATAAAGAAAAACAAAGAAAATAGTTGACTCTAAGACGTAAAACGCCGCTATGGCCGTTTCCGTATGCGAGAAAAATGAAGCTAGAGAGTACCAGGGCGCTTTGCCTGTCTGGCCTCGGAGAAATATCTAGGCGAGTCAGTGTGGCGCTTTGCCTAACACTGCTCTGATTAATTAGTATAGTGATCTGGTTATTTCCTAGTATCGAGAGCAAGATGTGAGCCGACCAGGTTCAGTTGACTTTGTTAACTGGTGAAATCGGAATTCCCTATCATATTGTCATCCAACCCTTACCCATTCCACTGGCGCCACGCTGGTAGTTTCTGTGGGGCAATCCGTGTTCTCGGACGGACTTGATCACTCTGTTACGCGGAGTATGGATTGGGTTACAGAATCTATCGCTCCCTAAGGTAGAGATTTTAAGAACAATTTCTTGGACAATGCACCTTAATTATAGATGGTGGTAGTCGAGGACGACTCAACGTCAGTATGGCCGAATGAAGGGAAATTTTTCATGGCGTTGCACGGGCCTAGGGCTATACCACAAGAGGCCTCTATTCATCCTATGGCAAGCAGCGGTACTCTAAATGTTTATATGAGGAATAAGCAATATGAGCCAGAGATGTAAACATTTGGGTCTGGATTATCGGGCCCAATGCCGGCGACGGTACTGGGAAACGAGCCTTAGTACTGACGAGTCGTGATCTCAACTATTTTTCAAGTAGAATATTATACCGCATTTTTAATTCTGGATTTCGATCCTTATTGTATTTTTAATAAATAATTTTATATCTCGTATTTTAAACAATTTACTACATAGGTAATCAAACAAGTTCTCACTCACACAAATTCGCATCCGTTTCCATACAGACATAATACTTTTTCTCGAAATTTACATTTTGTGCACAATAAGGATTCAATGAACATGTTCTTCAGAAACATTTTTTTTTTCGCTTATACTATAGGTAAAACGTTTTTCGCGCAACTTTGATACGTAACATCCCCTTTTTTTGTTTTATATTTCACTTTCACTAATTTAACAGGCCATTTCATCAAACGAGTGCATATTTATTTATTTATTTCGCTCTTTTTTTTTCACACGCTTTTCACTTAATTTCGGTTAATCTCTTTCACTTTCCAGTAATTATCCGTACTCGGGGAAATATCGGTCGGGGTGTCGTCGGGGTCGTTGCAATCTTCGGTTCGTTGACGTTCTCTCTCCCGGGTCGTCCTCGGGTCGGGTTTTTGTGGTCGTAGCTGTTTCAGCTGCCTCGTCATTTGAAGCTTCGGTTCCACTCTCGTTTTCTTTAGTCTCGTCGTCTTCCGGAGGAGCTTTCCATATCTTTAGCTGACTGGCATGAGCGGTGCTTGCGTATCTTCTCCTTGGTGTATTTGCGCGTAATTGCGTTACTCGATAGGTATCGTTGGACAGGACTGCGGAGATTACGAGGGGTCCTCGATACGGTGTTTGAAGTTTTGTGCTTTCTCCGGGGTTGATTGCGGCGGTAGTCATGAACACGATGTTTCCCTCGTGAAATTTAGCATCAACGTTTCGTCCTTTATCGCAACGGGCTTTATATTTGGCTTGTTCGGTGAGAATTCTCTCCCGCGCTTCGGTTTGTAAATCTGCCGGTGGGTTGTATGGAATTTCACTTTCGTTCGTCAGATGGCGTATTGCATCTTCGTCGAATCGGGGTATGTAACCGTAGAGTCAGTCATCGCTACGTTGCAGGCTGGCTTGGATTATCGGCAACATCGTGGCATTTACAAGTTCCACCATGCCGTTGGCTCGAGGGTGCCTCGGGGAAGTTACGACGTGTTTAATTCCATGAGTTGCGCAGAACTCGCTGAATTGTTTCGAAGTGAAGCATGTTTCGCGACCCGATATTATTCGTAGGTGTGCACCGTACTGGAGTACGAAATTATTCAGAGCCTTGATGACTCCAAACGTCTTGGTATCTCTCGCTGCATGCAGCGTTACGAAGCGAGTTAGGTTATCGATGATGACAAACACGTATTTATTTACCCGAACCCGAATGATCGATTTGGATGGTCTCAAACGGTCTTTTGCCAGGGGGAATCGGGTGCAGTTGTCCGGCTTGTCTCCCGGGTTTTGTCTTTACCAGAGCGCAGTGAATGCATGCATTTATATGTTGACGTAGATACCGTTTCATAGCTGGGAAATAATAATACTCACTCATCTGTTTCAAACATCTGGCTAGTCCGGGGTGACCACGGAGGTCGTGAAATCGAATCACTAAACTTTTACGTAATGCACTCGGTACCGCCTACGTTCATTATCCCTTGTTTTGTACACGATCCCGTTATACAGTTCATAATCGCGCACTTCGTCTCTCTCCGATTGTAATCGTTCTCTTTCGGGTTTTTCAAGAATCACATGTTTACGTTGAAGTGTCTCGTCACTACACTGATACATTGCCACTTCGTCATCTTCGTTGATCAAAATAAACACTGATCGCGTAGGTTCGAGGCCAACTTCGGTGTTTTCTTCGGTCTCTACTATCCCTTTCGTGGGTGCACGACTAGTGCATCAACATGCGCCATTTCCGTTCGGGGTCGGTGACGGATTTGACGTCGTGTTAACGGAGTTGAATGGCCCAGCGTGCGATCTGCGGTTGTTTCGACACCAACTTGCAATCGATCACTATCACAAACGCGATGTTTATCAACATTGGTCGTAGACGGTTGATTGCCCACACTATGGCCATGAGCTCGAGTTTCGAAAAATGATAATTCCTTCCTATGTCACTGGTACGTCGGCTAATCGCGCTTACTAAATGCCGTTTATTGTTTTCCCCTTTTTGCCTCAGCACCGTGTGCAATTCGGTCGGATGTTTAGGATTGTACGGTTTTAGGACTGGACGGCAGGCTAAAGCGTCACGTAGGTTCTGGAATGATCGCGCTGCTTTTTTGTCCCAGTTAAATGGCACTTCCTTCTTCAACAGTCGATAGAGGAACGCGGCCTTTTCTGCGTACTTCACAACAAATCGTCGGAAGAATCCTGATAAACCTAGAAATCTTCGTACTTCATGAACGTTCGTAGGGAGGGGAAAACCGATGATAGCTTGTAGTTTGGCTTCTCCTGGTGAGATCGCGTTGCCGGAAATTCCGAATCCTAAGTACGTAACCTTCTGTTTTAGGAATTGACACTTCTTGACGTTCAGTGTAAATCGGCACGTCTCAACGCCATTAAAACGAGTCGTAATTTTTTTTTACGGTCGGCCCAGTTGTGTCTGGGTATGGTGATATCATCCAGGAAGTAGTAGACGATCATCGGAAATAGGGGCATGAGCGCTTTTCTAACTGCCTTCATGAAATAAAATGGAGCGTTCATGAGCCCAAACATTGCTGTAGTGAACTCGCCGGTGTCGTCGGGCGTGATGAATGCTGTTTTTTTCAGCGGCATCTTTGGTCAATGGTATTTGTAGATATCCTTGAGCCATGTCGAGGGTTATAAACAATTCGAATCCCCCTATTTCTTCCAGGTATGCGTCGAGGTCGGGTAATGGAAGATTAATCCTTTCTGTTTGTCTATTCACCGCGCGATAGTCGACGACGACGCGAGAGTCGCCGTTTTTCTTCTTTATTATGAACACCGGGTTCGCGTATGGAGAGTTTGTTTCCCGCACTATGCCTGCGGCTTTCCAATCACACACTATTCTACTCATCTCCTTGCGTTCATGCAGACTTGCACGGTACGGCTTACACTGCGGAGGTCGACTTCCGGAAATCGCTTTTGCATCCATTCTGATCAGGTCCGTTTTTCCAAGTTCAAACACATTCATCGCGATCGTATCGCGAAATTCATACAATAATGCGAGTAACTCGTCGAGTTCTTGTTCTTTTACACTTTCCCCACAGTCAAGTTCTTCGCGCACTACCGGTTGACGTTTTACACTCAGGGGTATCACTGGCACGGGTGAGGTAGTGCAACACTCCACCTTGGTCTTCTTGTCGATTTTTCTGGGTAACGCGTCCTGGTTGACGGGAGGTAACTCGACTTTTCCTATTTCGGTTATCAGTTGCACAAACTGAACGGTTCGCGGAGGAATTTCGGTTGGATGCATCACGACTGGTCGGCCCGTACTTTGTTCGAGGTCTTCCGAGATCGATTCGCGAAAGAAGGTCAAACGATCACCGTGTTTTTCGTATCCTACTCCCGGCGCATCGGTGAAGGTTCGGCCAATTAACGTGTCGAGTATTTGGTAATCGTCCGGCACTACCCTCAGGGGTACGTTCTCGACGGTGACGTGGTCTATCGTAATCACTATTAGCACTGTTTCTAGCGACTGAATTTGATGTTGATCGGGTCCGAAACATCGGATTGTTTCCGCCTGCGGTTCGGTATGCAAGCCGTAGCGAAGCACTGTCGATGCCTTGATGGTACAATCGGAACTACCGGTATCCACAAATCCTTCGATTGTGTGATGATTCACCCGGACGTCCTTCAGGTAGGCTTGGCCGGAGCTCGTGCGGATGGTTACCATATTTATCCGTGGTGTTTGAGCTGGCGTTGTTGTGGCGGTCATGGTCGTGGTGTTTGTTGTGGTAGGTGTAGATCCAGATGTCGGGCAATATAGTTGTGTGTGCCCAGTCTGTCTACACTGGACGCAGAATTTCTCTCGTCTAGGAGAGGGACAGTCTCGCGAAAGGTGTCGGTATTGGTTGCAATTATAACATTTGGGTTTGCCCCTTTCGTTGCGTAGTGGTGGGCGATTATCTCGAGGTGTTGTTGATGTTGTTGGCGGAGCTGCGTCACTCGCTGGGATGCTTGACGTGGTTTGTAACGTTCGGGCTAGACCGGGTGGATTGTGGGGACGGGAGATACCCGGTGTAGTCCGCAAACGGGTCTGGGGTTTTCTTCCCCCTCCGCCGGATGCTCGGGACGACCGGTGGGGGTGAATAAAGGAGTAGACAGTAGTTTGGTAGAAAATAACAAAATTAAACTGTATTCAAAAAAAAACAATAAATGAATAAACAAACAAAAGAAAAGGATAATAAAGAAGTATAAGCTTAAGAACTAGCCTCGTCCTGAGGTGCAGGCATGGGTTCGGTACTGTAACAAAATAATATCGAGAACACACTATTAGTATAGCTAGTCGTTATCCTAAGTGATCACTGTACAATAAATATATATAGGTATGCCTTTGAACTAAAGTCAATAATTAGTCTAGTTAGCTAGTTTCTAGTGGGTGGCTATTTTAGACGTGAATGATATGGGCTCGAAAGCGAAACCCGATGCGGTATAATTAAACCGTTGTCTTTTAATAGTAATTAATCTGAATGAAGCTAGTATGGAGTCCTAAACTCCAGAAGCGGCATTAGCGCCGGTTATCTAGTGACTCTAAGAATAATACGCGATCGCGACCTAGTGCGGAACGGGAAAAATTAGAGGTGATGCCTCCATTACTATCGCGAACGCGCCTAGCGGTCCGGGGTCTCTTCCCGCGGTCCGTACGTCTCGAGAGACAGAGTTCAGCTGGTGACTGGTCGGTAGACTGGTTGCCAGAGAACTGCCTAGCTCGGTTCTGTTGTGCCTATATAGGTGCGGACTAGTGTGACTTTACTCCCGGGAGGAGCGATCGGCTGGGTAGCCGCCTAGTGGCGCGGTGATGTACTGGCGTCGTAGCCATTTGTTGGTGTGATGTACGTGTTCTCTGTATAGTGGCGGACTTAGTTTGAGCTGAGCCTAACTGGTTCGTCACACCCCCCCCCTCCTCCGGGAGCGGAGACGCTTACCTCTTCTTGGGGCCTACATAGGTGAGGTTCCCGGCTCGGTCGAACCGCAGGGTCCTCTCGTACCCCTGCCTTCGTAGTTTCCACTTCCTTGTACCCACGGGGACGGTTACTTCCCCTCCGTCGGGGAGCTCGTAGCTTTGGCTGGGGCGTGTGGAAGGTAGTGGTCTTCCTGTGAGGTACCCCTTTACTTGCGGGGGTGCCCTTTTTCTCGCCGGCCTGCGGCGGTGGGGTACCGGTCCGTCGAGGAGGAGTATCTCCGTGGATTCCCTCCTCAGCGCTGGGCGACTTCCCGGTGCTGGGATCGGCGGTGTTGGCCTGGTGGGTGCGGGTCTCGGGTTACCCGGGGCCTCAAGCGTTGGTGGCTTGGCCATTGGTACGAATACCCGTGTACGCGTGTTTTGTCGGCCTTCTGCCATCGTGATTACGTGCTCCGCGAGGTTGACGTGACTAGACTGATAGGGCTTGGTATCGTCATCTAGGTCCCTATCCCGAATCCTGATGGCTGTGACTTCGTCATTGTCTTCGTGGTAGGGTTGTAGGTCGCGTACATGCACGTGTTTGATTGGCTTGCCCCGTGCGCTCCTGAGGTCGAAGATGACCGGAGAAATTTTCTTGACTACCGTGAGTGGTCCTTCGAATTTGGGACATAGTTTCGCGTTTTCATTTTTCGCTTTATTGGATAGGAAGTGGGTGCGCTTCAGTACTTTCTGACCTATAATGGGTTGCCATGGTCTGTGTCGTAGGTTATAGTGTTTTTCCTGTTTTTGGAAAGCCCGGGCCTGGCATATGCGCACGAGTTCGTTTGCTTCCTTTAATCGCTCGGCTAAGGCCTTGGCGGGTATGCTGCCCTGGGGTTGGTGCTCCCCTGGTGGATTCAGTTCTCGTCCGTGGTTTAGGTATGCGGGCGAGAACCCGGTTGAGTCATGTACTGCGGTGTTGTAGGCGAACGCTAGTTCTGGTAGTTTCTGGTCCCAGTCTTTCTGATTTTTCCCTGTGTATTGTGCTATCATAGTTTTGATTACGCGGTTAGTACGTTCCACTGGATTGCATTGAGGTGTATAGGGGGGTGTCTTCCGGTGTTGGATACCGTACTGGTCTAGCATTTCTTGGAACTCTTTGCTTATGAATTGTTTCCCATTGTCGCTGATGAGTGTCTCTGGTATGCCGTGTCGTAGCAGTGTCTCCCTGACGGCCTTTGTAACGTTTGTTGCTGTCGCGGTGCGTAGTGGGTGAAGTTCTACCCATTTTGAAAAGCGGTCCTGTGTCACTAGTAGCACGGTGTGTCCGTTTTTGGAACGGGGTAGGGGTCCTACTAAGTCGGTGGTTATTAATTGCCATGGGTGGCCAACCTGGGTGGCGTGCATGAGTCCGGGGGTGGCTTGTTGCGCCACCTTGTATTGTTGGCAAGTTTTGCAGGAACGTACGTAGCGGGCTGTTTCGTTGAACATCCCGGGCCAATAATATCGTCGGGCTAGTCTAGTGATTGTCTTGGCTATTCCGAGGTGTCCTGCGGTTGGGTCATCGTGGTTCTGTTTCAGAGTGCTTATTCTTTGCTCGCGGGGTACGCATTTTTTCCATTGTTCCTCTATGCTGTCTTCGTTGTAGTCTAGTCGGTCTAGTAATCGGCGATAGAGAATGCCATTGGCTATTCGGAAATCTGGGTTGTCATCTGGTCGTGCTTCTACTAGTCGTTTGATCCGGTTATACCATCGGCATGTGGTCTCTACTATGGTTATCTCTGTTTGTCGCGAGAGTGCGTCGGCTACGATATTTTCGGCTCCTTTCCGGTATCGCACCGTGAATTCGTATTGTTGGAGTTCTAGTGCCCATCTAGCTAGGCGGCCTGACGGGTTGTCTAGTCTTTGTAGCCATGTGAGAGCCTGGTGATCGGTAATTATTTCGAATTTGTAGCCTTCTAGGTATCCCCTTAGTTTCCGTATTCCCCATATGATTGCTAGGCATTCCTTTTCTGTTACTGTGTAGTTCCTTTCTGCCTTGGAAAGTGTCCGGCTGACGTATGCGATTACTCGCTCTTTTCCTTCGTATTCTTGGGTGAGGACGGCTCCGATGCCGGTATTACTCGCATCAGTTTGCAAGGTGAATATTTTCTGGAAGTCTGGGCAGGCTAGGATTGGTGTCGATGTTAATAGTTGTTTCAAGTGTTCGAACGCTATTTGTTGTGCCTCTCCCCAGTGCCACCTAGTGGATTTTTTTAATAGGTCGTTTAGTGGACTGGTAATGGAGGAGACGTCTGGGATAAATCGCCGGTACCAAGATACTAGCCCTAAGAAGCGTCGTAGTGTTCGGCGGTTGTGGGGGGCGGCCATTCTGGTGATGGCCTGTGTCTTTTCTGGGTCGGTGTGGATTCCGTCTTTGTCGACGATGTGTCCTAAATATTTTAGGCTCTGCACACAGAATCGGCATTTTTCGGTGTTAATTTTTAGACGAGCGTCTCTTAGTCGTTGGAAGACTGTTGCTAGGTGCTTCAGGTGTTCCTCGAAGGTGGCGCTTACTATGATTATGTCATCCAGATAGGCGAATGAGTACGGTTCTAGTTCAGGGCCTATTACTTGGTCTAGTAGTCGTTGGAAGGTAGCTGGCGCGGAGTGTAGTCCGAACGGCATAACTCGGAACTGAAACAGACCTCTGTCTGGTACTGTAAAAGCAGTTATGGGTCGGCTATCTTCGGTCATTGGTACCTGCCAGTAGCCATTTTTTAGGTCTATGGTTGATAGGTATCGTGCTCCACGTAGTTTGTCCAGTGTGGCGTTTATTTGCGGGAGCGGGTAAGCATCTCGTTCGGACACCTGGTTTACCTTGCGGTAGTCTACGCAGAATCGGGGTTTTCCGTCTTTCTTTTTGACTATCACCACTGGTGAGCTCCACGGGCTGCTTGATGGCTCGATGACTTGGTCGGCCAACATCTTGTCTACTTCCATGTTAATGATCTGTTGGACGTGTGGGTTTCTTGGCCGGTACCGTTGTTTGATCGGTGTGTCGGTTATTAGACGTATGCGGTGTTCGGCTAGTGGTGAGACGCCATGTATGTCGTGGGCTTTACGGAACTCGGCCCTCAGGAATTCTTCTAAGCGGCATTGCTCTTCGGGGGTTTGTGTCGCCAGGCCGGTGTCGGGTTCGGTCGTACACGTTTCCATGTGTTGGTTCTGCTGGCCGTTTAACGATATTATCAGGTTTAGCTTTACTAGTATATCCATGCCGAGGAGCATTTTATGTTTCAGGTCTGGCATCACTAGGAACGTGTGTTGTAGGTGTCGTCCCTGTATTTTTACTGTGCCGGTGAGGCTAGTAGTAATCTCAGTGAGGTTTCCATTGGCCATTCTGGCCGTGATTTGTCCCTGTTCGGGCGCCATGTAACGTTCGGGCTAGACCGGGTGGATTGTGGGGACGGGAGATACCCGGTGTAGTCCGCAAACGGGTCTGGGGTTTTCTTCCCCCTCCGCCGGATGCTCGGGACGACCGGTGGGGGTGAATAAAGGAGTAGACAGTAGTTTGGTAGAAAATAACAAAATTAAACTGTATTCAAAAAAAAACAATAAATGAATAAACAAACAAAAGAAAAGGATAATAAAGAAGTATAAGCTTAAGAACTAGCCTCGTCCTGAGGTGCAGGCATGGGTTCGGTACTGTAACAAAATAATATCGAGAACACACTATTAGTATAGCTAGTCGTTATCCTAAGTGATCACTGTACAATAAATATATATAGGTATGCCTTTGAACTAAAGTCAATAATTAGTCTAGTTAGCTAGTTTCTAGTGGGTGGCTATTTTAGACGTGAATGATATGGGCTCGAAAGCGAAACCCGATGCGGTATAATTAAACCGTTGTCTTTTAATAGTAATTAATCTGAATGAAGCTAGTATGGAGTCCTAAACTCCAGAAGCGGCATTAGCGCCGGTTATCTAGTGACTCTAAGAATAATACGCGATCGCGACCTAGTGCGGAACGGGAAAAATTAGAGGTGATGCCTCCATTACTATCGCGAACGCGCCTAGCGGTCCGGGGTCTCTTCCCGCGGTCCGTACGTCTCGAGAGACAGAGTTCAGCTGGTGACTGGTCGGTAGACTGGTTGCCAGAGAACTGCCTAGCTCGGTTCTGTTGTGCCTATATAGGTGCGGACTAGTGTGACTTTACTCCCGGGAGGAGCGATCGGCTGGGTAGCCGCCTAGTGGCGCGGTGATGTACTGGCGTCGTAGCCATTTGTTGGTGTGATGTACGTGTTCTCTGTATAGTGGCGGACTTAGTTTGAGCTGAGCCTAACTGGTTCGTCACAGGTTGTTGGTGGCGATCGAGGGATACTCGACGTTCCTCGGGGTCGTTCGTATGGGGTTTCTCGTTGCAGGCGGAGGCGATTCACTCGTTGTGTATCCAGTCTTTCATGCACGTCTCGTAGTACGGTGATCAGATCTGCATGTGTTTGAGCCGACATGTTATTGCACAAGTCTCGTGACCAAAGTCCAACGAGAATCTGTTCTTTCGTTTCTGTCACATTGAGATGAACGGCTGAACACATCCGCGTTTTGGCATGGAAATACGTTGTTAGGGGTTCGGCTTTGCCTTGCACGCGTTCCACCATTCGTTTCCACTTGAGGGCATAGCTCTCCGAGCTCACAAAGGTCGCGTGGAAACGATCGTAAAATTCCGTCCAGTTTCGCATGTCTCCTCGGTCGATGAAGACGAGCCATGCTCTCCAAGTTTTCAAGCTATTCTCGTACTGCATAGCCTCCTGTTTCTCCGTTGAAATCTCCATCGGTTTTGGTTAAATCAGGAAGGATGCTGTAGTTCATTGCCGCCTCTTGATTTCGAAGGGGTGCCGTTGCGTTTCCTTGCGGTGGTAGGCGGTTGAACATTTCCATAAACAAGGCGTCACGGCGGCGGTTTTCTTCGATGAGGAGGCGGATGGCGTCCTCATTCGTTGTTGGTGTTCGTGTATCTTGTCTGTGAGCGTCTGGTCTTTGGTCTATTGGTCTGTTTATAGGTATTGCTGTTCCTGGTCTTTCAGCGGGGAGTTGTTGATTTACTCCTGGTTGTGTATGTGCCAAGTAATCCTAAGCTGGTGGTAGACCGTCTCTATTGTCAGGGAAGCGCAGATAAGATTGAGTTCCCTCTGTTTGTTTGGGTGACGATCGTCGTGTTTCTGGCGCAAATGCTGATCGAAAGTTCGGGTCTCGGGGCCTTGCTTCTTGTGGCGGAGGTTCCCCATTATTACTCGTGAGACGAGGTCTTGGCGTGTTAAGAGTCTCATCGGAAATATCCATATCAAAGGCACGTCGATCTGCTTCCTCTTGTAAGCCTCCCAATTGTGGTGTGGCGAAGTTCTCGAAGACAGACGCGTTCGCGTTAATCCTTTGTTCATGACTTTGAGGTAACACATTGTTTACATTTAGACCTTGTCCCGTTTGCCCGTGGACCATTTTGATCGTGGTTTCCAATTTGAGTCGTTATGTTGCCATCTTGGTATTTTCGTATCGCGACCGTTATTCGAGCAATCTTTTTGGTTCTCGTCGTTTCGCGGTTTTCGTACTATCTTTTTGCTTTTATTTTTGGGCTTAACGAAGGTATATCCCACATCTGACTGTTAAACGTAAGGGTTTTCTGGTCAGGATTATGGTCGTTCCGGGGTAGGGAATTCAAATAAGATGCGTTGGATGCTTGCTAGGTTCAAACGAATTGGTTTTTATTGCAAAAGATTAATTAATCAACGATTGCGTTCTCATTCGTTGTCACACTCTCACACACGGGCGACGGACTTCGGTTTCACGATCATACTTTTCGTTCTCACACACGCGGACCATACTCCTCGGGCTGCCACCCGCACGCTACTCATCATTCTTTCCCTTTCACCTCTCTCCTTCCCTACACTGTCCGTGTCTTTTCGATACACTACCTACTCTCGCACACAACACAAGAACCATTTAATTTTTGGCAAATTAATAAAAAAGGTCCAGTGGAGAAATGCTTTCTATAATTTTTAGAATATGGATGTATATGTATTGGAACATAAATCCCAATTTTCTGCAGTGCTATTGTATGCGCAGAGAACATTCCGCAGGTCTCCTATGTATTGCTGCAAAGATTCCCTGCGCTGAAATTTCATCGCAGAAGGTTGAATTATTTTTCCCGTACAAATACACCATGGAGTAAGAATTGCAATAGGTGTTTCTTGATTGGAACTTGCAGAAATAAAAATTTACTTTTATCAAAGTTTCAATGGCGTTTCCCCATACTTGATAAAGAATGAAAATGCACAGCAGTTCCATCTGAAGAAGATATCTAACATACCTATGGGCTATGTTACATAAAATTAGGTAAAAAATACCAGCACAGTTTCTGCGCGTTCACATTATTGAGCACGGACAGTTTGTTTACGAGTATGATTCTAATCTACAAATTAATTAATAAGTAGTTTAATTGGCAGTTAATTATGCCTACGACTCGATTATACCACTATTGGTGCCTATCCCGAATTTTGATCTGATTTTCTGTGCTTATCATCAACAATAATCTGCAGAATTAATTTTCATAACCTCTGAGCAAGTCGCTAACAACCGTGGAACGAAGTCCAAATTCTGTGGCATATCCACGAAGTCCACTGTTTGAGCCGCGTAGGTGCGTTTTTTTTTTTTTTTTTTCCCTTAATGGTTATATCCCCTCAAGTGCGGAGCACGGGGTAAGTACCAAGCTTTTCACAGGTGATAAGTTTAAATTCTCGTTTATTTATTTTATTTTTTTAATTCTTTTGCTCAGGCTGCACTTTTTAGTTTATGCTTCTTCCGGACGGGATTTCCCTTTCCCGGTTAGTTTCTGTCTCCACCGGGACTGGCAGCACTGATCCATGGAGTAGATTTCGAACCCGACGAGTAGCGAAGGACCAAATAATGCGCCCGAATACTTGCGTGGAGCCGCCACTCGGAGGATACCACAAGTTCCGATACACCCGTTCCCCTATAGGCTGTCGGACTGGGTAGAGGAGGTTTCACGAGCACAGACGACACAAGACTCTTTTAGACAAAACAAACGGAGGATGTTAGTACCTATCATAATTCCAATTTATTATCATTAATAAAATTACATATGGCTATTTGAATCCTCAGGGACCTGGTTAGAAAAACCTCCTGAATGTTGGTTCCCCGCGCAACGCGCATTTTATCTAGCCTGGAAAGAAGCTTAGATCTGGAGGCCGCTAGACTGGGACAATCCCAAATAAGATGATCACCGAACATGGACCAAAAACCCGCGAGCATTTTGCATCCTCCACGATGTTCATCCTATACAGATGAGCCCTGGAGGAGCAGTGATTGGACCTTAGTCTATTGATCAGCGATATCTGCCCTCTTCCCAATGATAGGCCCGAGAACCAAGAGGAGAGGGAGAACTCCGGAGATCCTTGGATAAATAGAACACCCTTGTTTTGGCCCTGGTTAAAAATAGTCCGACCAGAGTTTATACGCAACTCTCTCTTAAACATGTAGGTTAGATCCGACCATGGCACGGGGAAGCTCTGTGTAACCTCATACGACATAGCCTCTCTCGCAAGCTTGTCCGCCCCCTCGTTACCCAGAATTCCCACATGAGACGGGATCCAAGCAATGATAAAGGAGAACCCTCTGTCTTGTAATTCTGCTAACAGCTGTCTTGCCGAAATCACTAGAGGACATGGGGATCTCCCTACTCCCGGACCACCCAATGCTTTGATGACACTCGACGAGTCAGAGAATATTGCTACCTTATCCCAATTCTCATTTTTGCTTAGCTCTAAGGCTTTCAAAATTGCGTATGTTTCCGCCGAGAATATTAACATCTGAGGATTCAATCTATACCCAATGCTTAACTCCGATCCCTCCACAACGGTAGCCGCTGAGGCGTTCGGAGGATCCAAGGTTCTGGATCCATCCGTGTAGATAATTTTGTAAGACGGAAAATTCAGGTCTACGACCTCTCGAAAAGCCGCCTCTGGGGAGCTTTCCCCTTTGACCTCCCTCCCAATATTAAGATTTGTCTCCAAGCGTTTGAACGTATAGGCATAATCCAAACTGAAACAGCTAGGCCGCTCATTACTGCAAATACTGGTAAGCGAGTTCTTAAGACTAACCCAGATCAAGTATAGGCCCGGTAAAGAACCCTGTCTGACCACAGTTTTGAGATCTCTCTAAAATCCACATAAATCTTGGAAACAGCGCATTAGAGGAAATAGAAGCCACTCTGGCGAGATACTTTTTCATTCAGAAGACTCTTTTTCTCTCAATAGAGGAACACCAGCCAGATGGAGAAGGACATTTGTAGGAGTGGTTCTTAGACACCCGAGGCACGACCTCAGCGCCGCAAATTGCACTCTTTCCAAGGACTCTAGGGCCCCCGCGGCTCCGTCGTGAAAGAAAAAACTGCCCTAGTCCAGAATGGATCTTACCAGGCCTTTAAAGACCGTTAACAGAGTTGCGGGGTGAGCCCCCCACCTAATGCCAGCGAGAGCTTTGATGACTGAGACCGCTTTCGAGGCCTTCTCCCTTGTAGATAGGATTTGGGCTTTCCAGTTTAGGGAAGAGTCTAAGATTACACCTAAGAATTTCACCGAGAGACTATTTAGAATTTGGATATTATTAAGCGAAATGGAGATAGGTCTATCGTCCATTTTTTTCATTTTTATTAGAGACACACAGACGCGTCTTCTTCCCTGAGATCCTAAGGCCTCTAGAGACGAGCCAGCCATCCAACAAACTCAGAGAGAGGGATACTTCTTCCAGTGCGTCACTCAAACTGCTTGCAGAGCAGTACAGAACGACATCATCCGCATAAGTTAGTAACTTGGATTCGTTACCAATATGAAACAAGATTTTCCTCAAATATAGGTTAAAAAGGATTGGGCTGAGGATCGATCCCTGAGGCAGACCCTGGCATGTTCGCCTCACCCCCATTAAGACTCCCTGAAAGTACCCAGATATCTATCTTTCCCAGATGAGACTCTTGATCAGCATTGCTAATTTAAACGGAACCCCTAGATCTATTAGATCTTGTATCAGAATGCTCGGTATGACGTTGTCATATGCACCTTCAATATCTATAAAGACGGCTGCCAAAAAATTGTTTTTAATAAAGTTAATGTGGATATCTGTTACCAGGACTGCTATATCGTCTGTGCAGGATCTAGCCTTCCGGAACCCGTAGAAGCAACCCGGTAGCAGGTTCTTTTTCTCGACCCACTAATGCAATCGGTCATTGATAATTCGTTTCAGAATTTTCAGAAACACCGAGGAAAGAGCTATAGGACGCACCCCATTACCACCAGGTTTCGGAATTAAATAAACGCAATATTCTAACCAACTAGTTGGGATGCGACTGCTGTCCAAAATATAATTATAGATCCCTGACCCTAACAGAATGTTCATAGCCTCTACAGGCATCCTTTTCACGATGTCGTACGAAATCAAATCCAATCCCGGAGCAGATTTGGACCTCGATCTCTCTACCGAAAACACAAGCTCCTCCCTTGAGATAGGAGCCTGTAAAAGCGACTCGATAGAGAGACCCGGCTCGAACAGACCCTCTTCCACTGCTGCGTCTGGAGTAATCTTATGAAAGGCCCGAGGAAAGGCCGCAACAACGCTAGGGTCTTCAGAAGACATAGATTTAGAAGGAGATGAATTAAACCTTCCCTTAAACGCTTTGATTGGCCCCCATATTTCGTTTACCGGCGTGCTAGGGTCTAGAGAGCTACAAAAGGACTTAAAGCTAGTTCTCTTTGCCCTAGATAAGAATTTATTGGCGATCCTACAACACCTCACATAGTCATCGTAATTTGTGTCCGAGGGATTCCTCCGATACATAACACTTGCCCTATGTCTCGCTTCAACTACATTAGAGCAGTCTTCCGACCACCATATCGTCGGGGCCGGAGATTTGCGCGCCCTACCCGGATCCGAAGTAGAGGGGATCCTTGCTCCTGCCGAACAGAGAGCATCCTTTGTAGCGTCAATTAATTCCCTATATGCACCCAGAAAATTCTCTCCATTCACCACTATCGCTTTACATTTGTCTCTTAGGAACTCTTTAAACATTGTCCAATCCACCTTATTTGTGGAGATTTTTGGTCGTAATCGGACTCTGAAGTGTGGGAGATTAGAAATCTTCATCCGAATGGGATAATGATCGCTCCCCATGGGATCGTCTCCCGTAGACCAGACCACTTCTGACGCTAAGTTGGGAGAGGATAAGGATAGATCAGGTGAACTCTTAACCCCATGTTCCACGTGAATTCTTGTCCCATCCCCCGTGTTTAAGATGCACAGGCTTGAGTTGAGAATAGTTTGAGATAGCATATGACCATCATGATTAATTAATTCGCTACCCCACAGATGGTGGTGAGCGTTGAAATCGCCTCCTATAATGAGGTTCTGGAGCTGTTCAAATTTTGCGAAGAAGGAGTTCCATTCTACAGCAGTTAAGTGTTTGTTCGGAGGTTTGTATAAGTTAAGTATCTTAATATTCCTATTACCCAAAGATATTTCTATAAGGATCCATTCCACTTTTGCTGCCTCCTTTGATACCTCGAGGACCCTAGACTGAATCTCCTGCTTTATGTAGCAAGCTACCCCCCCTCCATGTGACGCGGATCCTCTATCTCTTCTAACTAAATTATAATTCCTGATGTTAACATTCTGGTCGGGTCGTAGCCACGTTTCTTGGAGACATAATATCGAAGTTTATAATAAAATTGGTTATTGTATTCCACTTGCTAGCCAGACTCCTGCAATTCCATTGTCCAATGATCAGAGACTCACTCATCTAAATCCTTCCCTACTCCTTGCACGAAGGATTCCTCCACATCCTTTATGACTTTAATTACTCTAGCCGAGTCGTTGAGTTCGCTTGCTAGATAATGCCATAAAACCTCGGCCAATTTCGAGATTGCTTTCCTAATTTCCTCTCTAACCACGTTTTGGATTAGACCCATTTTATAATCTATGAATATATCCTCGTCCCTATCTCCGCCCTTCACTGTGCCCTCACTCCTTGCGTCCTCCCCATCTAGATCCGAATAACCCATCTCTATTTCGTCGGTCATCTGATGACCGAGGGACTCTTTAGAAACGGAAGGCAAAGATCCAGCCCCCCCGCTCTGTCCTCGAATGTTGTTACGCTCTGTCGTTCTCCTTTGAGACCCTTCCTGAATGATACTCGCGTATCTACGCGCCTCAGAGGATCTCTGCGTGGATACTATGGGATAAGCCCTAGAAGCCAGCTGCGGAAAGTCGCTTCTACGACCGATCCAAGGGACCGCCTCAGTATCGCCGGAGGCTTTCCCCAGCGATAACTGAGAAGGACCGTTGGCTTTCCTAATTTTTTCTTCGAGTAATTTCTTTTTTTCCACGAACACTGGGCAAAGTCTGGATGAGGCCCAATGGGCTCCGGAGCAGTTCGCACACTTACTCCTCGAGTCGTTTTCCTCCCTCATTGAACACTCCGGTTCAGGGTCGTCCCCAGCGCATCTATTACACCTTGCTTTACTCCTGCATTGAAAGCCTACATGACCGAATCTCAGACAGTTAAAACATTTCTTAATAGAGGGGAAGAATTGGGTGACGTCCCTGATCGCGTACCATATGGCAACCTTCTTGGGAAGGGAGTTGCCCCTATAAAATAATTTGAGTCTAGATGAATTAGCCTTCGAAACCGCACCAGAGGAGTCGGTTATATTGTATTTGATTCTTTCAATACGAAATTCCGAAAGTCCCTCTTCTCCCACCACTCTGAAATTCTCGAGAATCTCCCCCTCCGACAAGGCCGGGTCGACCCCTCTAATCACGCCGACTTTATAAATGGCGTAATCAAGAATGTAAGCTCCATAGTTTGGATCTACTTTCAATATCCTTCCCTCGACCATCTCATTGGCGTCCTTAAAGTTTTCAAACATAATATTGACTCTATCTAGTCCCGATGGCGCTATACCTGATACGCCGGCTGAGTTGCCTCTAAGCTTCTTCCCAAAACTCATTATATGGAGATTGCCTAATCTTAAGCCTCTTAAATCGTATACCTGCACAACAAATGGACCTTTGTCCTTGTCGGAATAGCGGTTCGCCAACAATCTAACCGGCGGCCCTTAGCTTTAACAGGCGACAAGGCTTTGATTTTGGACGGTTGAACCTCGGACTCTGAGGTTCCCCCACTCTCAACTTCCAACGATCTTTTGTTTACAAGTGAAGTCATGACTTTTACTGTAGGATGTTATAATACAAACGGAATCTTACATACACATAGAGGTCCCTCGTGGAGAGCAGGAATTGTGGAAAAAGGAGTCCTGCCTATTCCCTTCCAAATTCTCCCTCTCTCAGATGGCTTGTGGTCTTTATTCCTTGCACCCCAAACAGGAATGAAGATGTTGATTAAAAACTTCCTATCTCAGAGATCCTGAGGACTTTAATTCACTTGCACCTCAAACAGGCGGAAGATGTAGCTTTCAAACTTCTAATATTTATACCCTGATTCCAGGAATGATTGGAAAAAGGAGAGAGCTTCTAAGAGGATAACCTCCAATGCAAACTCCGAAATTAAACTCCAGAATAAACTTTGAAATTGCACTCCAGTATAATCTCTAAAGTGCACAAGAGAAAACTAGGAATGAACGCTAAGCCAGTGATCCGCTCACCATGCCGGTCACAATCAGACCCCCGGTTTCACACTTCACACGCAACTCGTAGGTACGTTTTGTATAAGATGAAAATGTGTGCGATGTGTGAATGAAACAGATGGGGCCCTCGGAAATTTGTATTCGGCTATGAGTCCCGACAGCTTCAGTAAACGAGCCAATAGTAGCGCCATCTATTGGCGATAAATTTTCGCCTGCTCAATTCTCCGATTGTAGACAGCTTTACAACTTGGGATGGTGATTGAACTATTTCCACTGTAATATTGTTGTAGGTGAAATAGTGCTCAGTACTAGTCGAGTGCGAGAAATGATTATATCGCTCAAATTAGATGTCACTCGTCTTACTCGGCAGCCATGTTTACTGTGTCAGTGTGTATATCCATGTGCCAGCTGTCACGAGGATCTTATAGTCTAAAGTTTTATTAGAACTTCAGGCTTATTTGTGGCTCACCTCCACTATTTCACCCAAAATAATTTTAATCAAGGAACATTTCGTACACATCAGATTCTCGAAACAATTCTTTATTCTCGAGAATTTAGCAGGCGAAATTCACTCGGAGGTGTGTAAACCAAGCGTGTGACTCTGACCGGTATGAAGTTGGCCCACAGTATTCTGTCTCTTTCTTTCCCTATGATAGCCATGAAGGATAGAAGAATACAGAAGACTGTGGTGGCAACTTCATATCGGTCAGAATCAGCACGCCGAGCGTACATGTATGTACAGTAATGATCACGGATTCTGTCACACTGGAAATATGCAACCGAGGGTACATGCTTTTTTTAAGTTGGCAATATCCTAGGCAACAATAATTAATAATTGCCGCTCACCGTCGCGAGGGTACTCAAGTCAGCTACTTTCAGCTATTGCCAACTTAAAAAGAGCATGTATCTTTGGTTGCATATTTCCAGTGTGACAGAATCCGTGATCATTACTGTACTACGTTACCCCCACCATGGGGAATAGCAAAACATTGATATGAAAATTGACAAAACTTAGAGCAGAATTATGAATAAATAATAAAAGACTATAGAAACATGTGAAAACGATAAGAGTTGTATTAACAATGGGGAAATGAACGGTAAAAGTTATAGTAAAAATCTTTAAAAAAAAATTATTCGGAGGAACATTTAGATATCGGCGCACTGAAATTTAATTTCCCTCTCAACGGTTGAAAATAAAACTAGGTATTATCCCACGTCGCTAGTCATTTTGGCTGTTTGGTTGTTCAAAAAAATTTGAGCGCAGCTTTTCCTATCTTGTACACTTGGCGTGTTTGATTCTGACCGATATGAAGTTGGCACCACTGTCTTCCGTCTTCTTTTATCCTTCATGGCTACATAGAGAAGGAAAGAGACAGAAGACTGTGGGGCCAACTTCATACCGGTCGGAATCAAACACGTTCGGTGTACATTGGTCGATTGCCTGCGTGGTGCTAAAATGTTCACGGAATCACTAATAATATTATCTTTGAGTCATTCTTTGCAGACATTGCCTTTCGCCTGGGCACTCATGGGGCGCAAAAGTCAATCGGCATATGACTCTGTGCTGACTTATCTGAAAACGGCGCTGGCCCTTGACTTATCCCCAACGTCATTTATGACCGACGTCAAGAAAGGATTGTGTCACAAGGACACCAAAGATGGCATACTACTGAACCACAGACAAATCATATGGGCATGGGAAAAGTTAACAGATGGCAGGATAACGATTGCTGAATTTGTCGAACAGGCGTCGAATTTTGTCAACAACCTCGTCAACAATCTGTTGTATGCCGGCCGAGTCGCCGACAATCTGGAGGACCTAGAGTTGATCGAAGCTGCGGCTGAGGTCCCTGCGCCTCTCCAAGCTGTGGTTGGGGTCCCTAATACCGTTGTGGCTGACGCTCCACCTGTTATACCTGGTAAAATAACTATATTTAACACATGCGTGTAATTAACAAAGATTATAATCAACATTTATCAAAAGTTATAAAAGCTACGTTCGCGACTATCGTTCGCTGCTGTTTGCGATGAATGCTGCTTTCCTGATTATCTGTAACAACCAATATTGGCAATTATTGATTGTAATCTATATTTTCAGATGAACTTGACCTGGACGATGCGGACTTAAACTTCTGGTCGACGTCATCGAACAGGGTATGTAATTGAAAAAAAAGTGAATATTTTGTCGACAGCCAAAAATTCACACACTCGTGATTTGAATGAGCGTGAGAGATTATGTGTGATCGATTACCTAATTATAATGTATACTTTTAGATGAACCTGATCTAGAAGTAGGCGAAAGGATGATCATTTCGGATGACGAGGAAGGTATGTGTTTCTTGCATTATTACGTGTATGAAGTAGTATTTAGAATGACAGCATCGAAAATGGCTTTAACTGACCCCTCCTTGCTGCACATGCCAGGAATCACAGCGTACTTGTATAAGTATTCCGTGTTTCCATCTGGTTTTATGCAGCCAGTGTGCGAATCATATCCTACACACAGCGCGGGATTACCAGAACGGCGATAATCCCCTGTTCGGGCAAGTCAGATGCCCGTACTGTAATCTGTGGGCAACTGCCTTCAGAAGACCAAACATGCCGCAGGCTTGAACGCCTTTTGACAACAATGACCGAAGCGAGTATTTGTTTCTACTTAGTCTCTAGAAATAACAGTAACCGACCTCTGAGCTTGTTATACATCATAAATCAGATTCTTGAATATGACGGTCATTAACTGCACAGGTATACCTATACATTCCGACTCGGCCCAAAACGTTCTATATGTATTTTCAATTCCTTTATTTCCCAACCCGGACACAACTAGGTATAATACATGTATACTGAATACAGTGCCTCACTATAACGCAAGTGCAAATCAGTCATTTCTGACATTAATTGAAGAATGTTTTCAGATGACAAAAATGCCAGTCCTGAGATGTGTGACTGACCAGTGGAAGACATCGCGGACGATTATTCGCGGCCTTTGCGACCGTTCGAATCCTCAGTACGGCAGGCAAACCCTGAGGAGAATCAAGTTCATGCATCTATATGGATATAGGTGTACAGTGATCCCGTAATTCGAAAAATATCAGGGTTCTTCGAGACACGGATTTGGATTGGTGATCTTGTTTCTAATATTATGTCTTTAGATATTTCAATTTACAGTCGACCGTGAACTACAATAACAAGGGTCGCTTAGAAGGAATCGAAAGTCAACCGGTAAGAATATGCTACCAGTTAAAAATCCTATATTCTACATTTTAGTGTATGCTACCCACACAGCCCACTATATTCACGAAATAGGTATCAAATATTTATAATTTGAGAAATAGAATGATAGGTATTCATGATAAATAGTTTATGAATGGTTTTATGTCCGCGATTCCGGAGTCTTGAAAATATTTGGTGATTGCTTTCAGTATCGTGAAGATTTTTATAAATATTTTCAGCAGTGCTTACTGGATATGTCAAAAACACTATCCGAAATATTTTCCAACGATCTTGGACATAAGTTTGGATAACACATCTTATAATTATTCATGCAACATTGAGTAACAATATTTATTATAACGATAGCGTGCTGTATGGGTACAGCGAGCCCTAGAATGGGATGCATTATTACTATAAAAGTATGTTGGCTGCTGCAATCTATAAATGTACCTGAAAAATTTCTGCAGCGACTCGCCACAATGGACAACTGACCAATGCCGTTCGGCACCAAAAGTCGAAGAGGAGAGGTAGTTGGAGCCTACAGCGAGCTAATTGTTTTTCAATAATAGTTATGCTCTGCGACCACAAGAACTAATCAAATGGAAAGTTCATCATCGTATAATAAAGAATAATTAACATAGCTATTACTGTGTATTTATTGCGTACTATACCCACAGTATGAACTAAAATTGCCTGCTATAATTCATTCCTACAGTCCATATAGATAAATAAGGTGAAGCCAAGGTTTGGAAGCTTTTAAAATATTGTTCATTCACATTTTCTATTTGAATATTCATCAGATATGTCGAGTTGTGAACTGCTAAGTGACTTCAGATTTCCGAGTGCATAGAAGTAATTTAACGCGACTTTGCCTACCATCTCAAACCTAATTCGAGTGATGTAGAGATGAGTGGATTATTATAATTCGTGTTAGAGATGCACGCTTTCTCTAACCACTTCGTTTTACAATTAGTATGGAGTGTTGCAGCTGTGACAGATTATACATAGATGAGTAGATTGAAAAAGAATCAACGAACGAGGCGAGGAAACTGTAGGATTTCTTGTTTTTCGTAAAGAGAGAAAATGGCATCACAAAAATCGCGATGATCTTCATCACCGCTAGATCTTTCGTTTCTGGAGTTTTTATAACCTCTAATTTGATTATTGTGTTATCATATTCTATAATATTAAAGAATCGCAGTGTCGTTGAAGTGAATGAAAGAAAAATATCATCTGGCGTATAACAGAGGTTATATTCACAAATATATACATATCTATTCGGCCAACAGGATTCAAATTTATTTAAAATAATTTCAACCACATTAAGTCGCTGTCGCTCGAAAACGCTCATGGAAACCAGGCTATCGCTTTCGAGTTCCTGTCTGGGATTCAACATTTAATTTGTTGCAAACATAACGGGTGTTGAGGTTTCCTTTTTAAAGCTACTCCGTCACTGGTGTACGCGATGTTTACTACCTTTATCAGCCGTGATATAAATTTCAGAATAAGGCCCCTGTACTTTTCGCGGATCTTTCATGCCTGACGAAAGTCTGCGTTTGAATGAACCTCCAAATCTAGCCTACCAATATGGCGGTTCTTTCTCCCGGTTCTCCCCGCAGTAGTGCCGAGCCCCTCAACCATAATGATACCTTACAGTTTTACATGGTTTTACACTTCGTCCCTACTTCTTAGGTCCATGATATGGTGTATTATTTACGTTTGTCGCTACCTCGTAGTATTTCTTTTATGCTTTTCCACGATTAGTGTGATTCAAAAGAGTAAAATGATTGGTCTATTAACTTCCAGAACGAGAAACCTCAGGGACGTGAGATCTTGATTGTTGAAGATTGTTGGCAATCAAAGTTCCAACAATAAGCTGCTGGTAACACTGAAATTCAAAAGTTGACCGTTAAAAGTGTTAAAACAAATCCCAAGCAGAAGACGCGACCGCGTAGTTTGCTCTTTGCTGGATATTCGTGAACGGCGAAATTGTTTTAATACTTACCTGGTACTCCGTGCGAAGAGGGTATAACCTCGAAAGAAAGTAAATACGAATAAGAAGAAATTGTAATTTGAAAGAATATTCCTCACGGAATGTCGGACAGCGTTCCTGATTTCACGATACCTGGGGATAGGGATCAACTACTCGTATCGCACCCAGGGAAATATAGCGTTAAAAAGGTCTTCCCACTCCGAGAGCTCCAAGATGTTATTACCGGTACTTCGTCTTTCTATCAGCCTTCCTTCTTTCTCTCATTTTAAAAATTGGTGAGCAAAAGCTAGATTCGACTCTCGTTATTTCAGACACAAATTCTGTCCTCCGGGCTCAGGGACCGGATTTCATACTCGAACACTTCGATGAATTTTTTTCAATCCTCGTCCACGGCGCGAGCGTAAAGTTACCAATATTCGTACTGGGTGTTGAACGGATTTACAAATGTCTGGACATGTTTGTAAACGAGTTGGACAAGGAATTTAACAAGAACGGCGAACCCCAGCCGGCAGACAAACCTCGGCTAGTTACGATAAATAAAATGCTGGTTTACTTATTATACGGCTTAATTCGTCACATAGAAGTCACCCTCTTCCACGACATTGCCGGACTACAGACCAAGGTGAATTTACCGAGTTTGGAACTTGGGGGTAAACGAAATTTTGTTGTTGTTATTATGTCCCAATTGTGCAACGTCTTTTACAGCGGAAGAAGAACCTGGACAAATCGGATCTTGAATACCAGTGGCACAACCAGACGGATAAAGTTCTTGTGCTGATATATCACTGGGTTAATTTGCCGCTAGAAAAACTTTGGCAGCCTCCGATAGCAGAAGCGAGTTTCGTCACGTCAGTATCTCTCTCCTCTGTCTATTTGCAGTGAAAAAAAGTCCAAAATTGCAAGCGGCGGTTTGAAATTAAAAAACTCTTCTCTCTTACAGGTGCGTCGCTGATATATGTTACAGGATCTTAGAGAGATGTAAAAACGCCAGAGATAAATCGATTCGAGAATCCATTTTTCAAGTTCGTTTCACCTCAACTTTTACATCATTTTGGGTTCCTGCCATGAAGTTTCACTGTTTTTTTTCATCATGTCTTTCAGGTCATAGGAGTTCTGGTGCAAAGATACAACCACAGCATATCATGTGTTATAAAAGTAGTACAGGTTGGTTCTCCGATAATTATTCATTGAAAAATACGTGGTTATCGCCGATGAAGCATATTGAGATCCTTTTTCCCTTCTCACTCAGCTGGTAAAAATGTGCGACGGACTTGCGCCGCATTTGGCAACCGGGATAGTCCAGCTGATCGAAGAAACTAAATGTACCGGTATAGTCAAGGAAATACTGCGAGAAGTGGATAGGGCAAAGCCAGAAGAAGGAGGAACACGTAACATTGGGATATTCTTGGAAGGAATTACCATGTTGAAGCCAGAACTGATGCTGCCTGCTATAAGCAATTTGACCGATCATCTAGCCAACGAAGTAGTTCAAAGTTTTTGTGGATTTTGTTCAAATTCTTTACCCAGACTTCTGTGTCGGACAATGACAATGTATTGCTACTTTACAGTGTTACTTGATGAGGAACTGCGTCATTGGTATACTGGGAACTGTTATCAAGGAGGTACTGACCTCCGAGGACTTATCTCAGGAGAAAAAAGCAAAGCGAGACGAATGTCTGGATACTTTGATGGAACATCTACTGGACTTGAACGCATACGTCAGATCGAAAACTGTGCAAGTTTGGCAATACCTTTGTTCTGAAGGCGCTGTCCCTTTAGCAAATCAAAACGCTCTTCTTGGGGCAGCAATCAGACGCATTGAAGACAAAAGTCCGGTCGTTAGAAAGCATGCCTACAATCTGCTGAAGACTTTACTGCAGAATAATCCGTTCGCTGGAAAAGTAACTATTCCTTGATATGACTTCCCCACTCGATTTTCTAGCTCGACGAACCGCCTATTTTACATATTATTTTCATAGTTTGACCAAGAAGAATTAACCAGTCAACTAACAGAAGCAAAGAACAAACGCAAGGCCTTGAAACGAAGAATTGTCAGCCTAAGCGAACCAGGAGCCACAATTAGATCAGATGTTTGGAATCGTCTAGCCTCGACTGTTCAGCAAGCGATAGCCAATATGCCTGCGGAAGGTAATGTGGCATTTTCGTTTTGAAGCGCAAAAGGAATAGGAGATGCTTTTAGAGCAGATTTTCTTTCTATCTTGTTTGCGATTTCTACTTATTGATTACTCTCGCAAATTCTTTAGAGTCTTCGGCAATGGACACAAATGAAGATCTGGAAGCTGATGCTGCGTACGAAACTGTTAGGCAGCGACTTTTAGAAGAAAAAGTTGTAGAAGCACTACAGCTGTTGCTGAGAATAAATTCAAAACTACCCAATGTTCCCAGTCTCGATAATATGACAGCGGAGGCCAAAGAAGAGTATCTAATTTCTCTTCTATACAAGGTATTCATGGATTCGCAGGAGGTCGGAAGTGTTGTGGAAAATGCCGAGGATGACGAAGCTGATAGAAGAAATAAAGTCGATAAAGAAATGGATAAGCGAAAAACGGCATACAAGTCGCAGGCCGCAGTAGTTGAATACGTAAAGGTGAATTCAAGGAATTCCTACAGAGTCGAAAATTTTTTTATACACTGTGAATTATTCCAGTGGTTTCTTCAGTTACAACATAACAAAAGTTTCACACTCCGCCGCGATTATAACATTACTTTAAATATTTTTATTATAGAATTGCTCGACCTTTGCCAACCAGCTAACAGAAGTGATTCCTGTAGTAGAAGCGCGGTTATGTTCGTCAACACCGAGCGATGCTATTGAGGCCTGCACTCTTCTCGGCCTGGCTTATCAATTTAAAGTCAAGGGGACGAAACAAGCTATGCGCAAAGCACTTCGTCAGGTATAATTGTTGAATATTTCGATTTTCCAGTCATATCGTATATGATCTACATATATTAGGAAAACAGCCTTTTGATTTTGAATTCGTAATTTTTTGTCTCCCTCAACATTCTTTAGTGTGAAATGTTTGAGTGAGCTCCTCAAAATTTTGATGGGATCAAACAAATTTTTCAATCGATTTACATATTCTCAATCTATGTATATGATACAGGCTTTTTACCCGGATGCATCCGTGTGTGAGAACTTGGCAGAGACTTACAAAGAATTATACATTGGAGACGACAAATGGTATCAATCCGAAAGACAGAGGGGGCTAGTCGTCGTGAAAGTGCTCACCAAGATACTAAGAACACTGGAACCTGGAGAAAGTCCTGCTCTATCTAAGCTCATCACGACATGGCGAGCGAAGGGAATACTGGGCACCGAAGTGCTTCAGGTGAGTGTTCTTAGCTTTTTTCTCTTACCATATGTGAAGTTCATTTCTCTATTCTTACTTTGAAAAGGTAATGTGGGAGAGGTTTTCCTTAAAATTGCCGGAAACTACGGCTGAAGACAGCCGTGCAGCGCTGATACTGCTAACTATGGCTGCTTTGGAAGAGCCCGCGATTATCAAGGACAACCTTGACGTTCTTCTCTCAATAGGCCTCGGTCCGCGTTCAGAGACTGACCTCTTACTAGCTAGAGACACCTGTCGGGCGATAACTAAGATACAACTCCAACATACTGACCCTCTGAAACGTCCGTCGAGGTAAAATACCTTATCTAAAACTATATTCAATTCTGGTGGTATCTGTATATCTCTCTTCGAGCCTGCAATGGAACTGGCATTGAGATAAGTTGCCAAATTTCGATGGAGAATCATTGTGACAATTTTACAGACTTGCCAATGACCATGAGATGTTCGAAAGGCTTGTGTTCCTTTTAGTCAGCAACTTTCATAATGTAAATGAACCTTGCTACACGTCGTTTTCTATTGAAGCAATCAACGCTATTTATCACGTAAGGTTTTCAGCCATTATTTTTCCAAGTAATTTAAATAATTTATTGCATTCAAGTTGAAAGTAATTACCTAATTATGCTAACCAAGTTCCGCAACTTTTTCCCACAGATGGCGGACCAACCGGAATCTATCATGAAAGAGTTGCTAATTAAATTGGAGAAGAATTTTCAACCGGTTCAAAGTTCGATTCGTAAGAGATCCATGATTACTTCGTTGCTGGCAAATTTCTTCAACATTGTAGGCCATGTCGCGATAAAAGAATTGGTACACTTGGACATAACTGTGTACAGAGAAATCAAGCGGAGAGATGCAGTAACGGAAATGGCGAAAGATAAGAGGAAGAAGGGGGCACAGAGGCCGAATATGAGCATTCGTAGTTTGAGAAACTGTAGTATTCGTGACAACGAGTCGGGGAGGACATCCAGTACTAGAGATGTAAACAATAGTGTAAGAATCGTCCTCTGTTCAGAAACGTTCAGTGAAAACTTATAACAATGAGGATCCAGCGTGCAACTTTCAGCCAGCACCGGTGCCACTGGGCTAGACACTATACAGCAGACCGCCTGTAGCTAGAAAATGCTAGTGTTTGCGCGTTACTACATTACTTGAACATTGTTATTATGCGTAGTTTTGTGAAAAATCCCGATGTGTGCATGTCAGGACTTTGAAATATCGGTGGCCATAAGTTGCAACAAGAAAAACCAAAAAAGAAGTTCCATAAAACTGTCTAGTAGCTATTAAACGTGAAAAATCGTGATATCTGCATCCTTTCTCATGCGTTTGATTTATATCTTATATCTACCGAAAGTTTTACATATCCGGATCCTCATTGCAGCAATTCAGCCGTAACAAATATACAAATCAATCAATACCCTGCTCTTTTCACTTTGCGCAGTATTCGACCAGGGAAGATTGTGGAGAAGAAGCGTTAGAGGGTGCAACAGCGGACGACTCTGAGGCCGACTTTATCCAACACGTTCTGGATCACGAGGTGGTCACAGGAGAAGGATTGTTGGCACGGTTCGTGTAAGTATGGTGACGTGTTAGTTTCAAAATTGTGAGCTGAACAGTTGCTGGTTTTATTTTGACTTTCAGTGACTTACGTCGTACAAACTTGTTTTCCAAAATGTATAATATTTATGCGAATCGTGATTCTTGAGTAAATTGACAGGTCCTCCTCATAGATGCCTCGAAAGCATGTCATGTAACTAATGCCTTAAAAGTTGAGGTCGTAACTTGTATCATTTTTGCATGAATAAAAAAAAAACAAAAAAGATACGACTCTGGCTTTTGCAATGCCAAAAGATTAATGCAATGTAATAATACGAATAATGACAAATGTAAAGTAATGTCACTTTTGATTTCATGGCATGAGTCACACGACATTGGACAGTATAAAAAATGAAGAAACCGAAACGTACAATAGTAATAAAAGATTTTATCGATGATCATGATCGTTTTCTTTCAGTCCTGTAGTTCGTGCTGTTTGTGAGCACCCAGAAAAGTACAAGGACGAACAATTGCAGATAGCCGCGTCATTAGCGCTGAGTAAAATGATGACCGTCAGTTCGGTACTCTGCAAAGAATCCCTCCAGCTTCTGATAACCATAATGGAAAGGACGCCGTATCCATCTAGCAGATCCAACATTCTTGTAGGAATTACAGATATGATGAACAGATTTCCTAATGAGGTTGAACCCTGGACTCCTCACATCTATGGCCGGTAAGATGTGTAACACTTATAGGGAAACTGCTCCTAAGTAATCTGGAGTTATCACTCATACATTTTCGAATTTTGTTCCTTTCCTAATTTTAGACTGAGAGACGAGAGTCCAGTGGTCAGACGCACATGCGTTAAAATGTTGACTGGTCTTATAATGAAGGAGATGATCAGAGTCAAGGGACAAGTTTCTGACTTGGCTGTATGTCTGGTCGACTCGGATCCAAATATTCGGTTAGAAACAACACAATTTTTCAAAGAGCTAGCTAACAAAGGTAACGCTCTCTACAACATCATCCCTGATATATTATCGAGACTAACTGATCCTGAATTGGGTCTCGAGGAAGACAATTTCCAGGAGATAATCAAGTAAGAAATGAAGAGCTTCACAACTACAGTAAAATTCTTTGTATTGTCATTGAGGTGCCACAGAATCACCGTTAGTTCAGAAGTTTCCGGTAGGTATGGCTATATGTCATGCTTACACGTCAAATATGAGGAATTTCGTCGACAAATTGAGTCGCCGTTACGACCCTTGATCTTCATCATTTTTGAAATTTTACCTTTAAACTACGGAGAAAATCGAATTTTACCTAGACACCATTGATTTATTATTATTATTTATTTTTTTTTTACAAGAAACCATTATTGCGTAATAATTTTTTTTTGCAATTTAGCATTTTTGAAAAACATAAAATTAGGAACAAATATCAGTTGATCTCCGCCCACTCTCGAAGTATGATAAAATAGTTATTTCTGCACTACCTTCTGTCAAAAAAGCGATGTGATACGCGTGAGTACAGGGACAATTTACTAGTTTATAGTCCTAAATTTTGTGAAAAAAATTTAATCATTCCAAAAAGGTCTTTTTGGCTGTTTTTGCTTGATACAGCGATATCCGATGATGCGGGATCACAAAAAAAATTGAAAAATATTGAGGTTTCATTCTGGGCCTGAATAGACCCAAAAAATATTCATGATCAAAATCGGAACTGGTCCGGCCGATGACCCCGTGATTTGACTTGGAATGCCCCGTATGGGACATTCGCCGTCAATACGTACGTGAATAATAATTCGAATTTTTGATTCCATCAACATTTGTATGAGAGATTACACCTAATAAAATGAGCTTTCCGATTTTTTTCGATTTTTTTTGTTCATGTGTTCTTGTAATATGGATTTTTGAATTTTTTTTTTTACAAAATTCACAACTTTGTGACGTCGGGATTTTTTACTTTGCCCGACTTTGGTTCATACCTTATGGTAATTAACGATGGGAATTCTTATTTTTATCCGAGCGGTATTAATTTGTGTCTAAGGGCGGGTTTGTATTTAAGGTTCGACTTGTTTTACACTAAATAGTAACTAAGGTAACATAGAAGGATGTTTGGAATAGCAAAGGATGATAAATGATTGTTGATTTATATTTAAAGTTCGAATTTCGTTTAATAAGATTTATAAATTGAGATAGAGATAGAGATTTAACGTTCGGGAAGGAGTAGGAATGAGAGAAGATGTCTAGAGGGTAGGAGAGTCGACTGGGAAGTGTTGTAAAATTAGTATAGAATAATGAGGAATGCTTGGTGCTGACCAAGGTGAGGAGGCCAAAGCGCAGAGGTAAGCATACAGGGAGTGATAAGGAGCCGTGGGCACGGAGTGGCTATGCCAGGACGTCATAACTGCTTGAAAAATTGACCAAATGAGGTGTTTTTTTTTTTTTTTTAATTTTTGTTTCCAACTATACTGTAAAAAAAAAAATACAAAAAACCTGATTTTCATCAATTGCGGTACGATTTTTACATTTAAAGCTCAAACCACGCGATTTCGAGAGGCTGGACTTTTTTTTTTTTTTTTAATTCTCATGAAAAACATTGTTTTTTTTTTTTACAAATTATGCCGTCGGATTTATCGTGGGGCCACATCTCCTTTATTTTTAACTGTCATGATTTTTGCCCTTTTTTCAGGCCGAAATTAGCTTCAGGTACGATAGCAAAGATTCACATCAGTTTAGATTTAAGTACAAAGAAATCTGACTTTTCCACGAATTGTATGCTTTGGTATCCTGGTGGAAAGAAACATCCCAATATGGACAGATTATTTAATATTGATAGCAGGATCCAACTCGCGAAAATTTTGTGAAAAATAGTCCCTAATCTTCAAAATAGTAAAATTAAGTGAATGAGTTCCAGAGGGAGTCAAAATTTAACGAAATCTTCCTGTCTCATTTGATACAGAAGCCTCATTCTGCAGATCGAAATTTGGAATTGGAAAAAAAAAATAGAATGAGATGTGACCCCATGATAAATCCGACGGCATAATTTGTAAAAAAAAAACAGTGTTTTTCATGAAAATTCAAAAAAAATGTCCAACCCCTCGAAATCGTGAAGTTTGAGCTTTAAATGTAAAAATCGTACCGCAATTGATGAAAATCACGTTTTTTGTATTTTTTTTTTTACATTATAGTTGGAAACAAAAATTAAAAAAAAAAAAAACACCTCATTTGGTCAATTTTTCAAGTTGTGAATTTTCGAAAAAAAAAATTCAAAAATTCATTCTTCAAGAACACATGAATGAAAAAAATCGAAAAAAATCGTGAAAGCTCATCTCATTAGGTGTAATCACATGTAAAGATGTTGATGGAATTAAAAATTCAAATTATTATTCCCGGACGTTTTGACGGAGAATGCCCCATATATATGGGGCTGTCCACGTTAATTCACCTAGCCTCCAGACCGCACCATCTCCGATTTGCCCCGTAATTTTCCATGTTGTTGTCCTTGCTCTAAAACATTTTCCTGGATTTTTTCAAAATTTTCAGACCAAGCCTTTCTGAGTTATAATTTTTTTTACCTTAAAAAGGAGGACCATTCTTGAAAATCTGAAAAAAATCACAAAAATTGTATGACTGAGGTAGAACAGTTCCCCGGTAGTGAGAATGTGGAACACTTTTTTCTTATATTTTTTTTTACTTGATACCGTGTTGGCCCGAGTATAGGTCGACCCCGAATATAAGTCGACCCCCAATTTTTGACCTCTAATTCAGGACTTTTTTCTTGGATCTGAATATAAGTCGAATGTCGGAAGAAAATTACCTATTAGCACAGGTGGATATTTATTTATAATATTATTCAGAAAAAATTGAAATTCGAGTTTTTGATTTTCGAGATCAAGCTCGCGCGCGCGCGGCCATTGCGCGAATATACATTGCATTGCTGAAATATTACGATTATCGGTCAATAACAAAGTTTTCAATCGATAATGCAAATCCCCTAAAAAGTCCCGAATGTAAGTCGAGCCCGAATATAAGTCGAATACGGTTTTTGAGGGTCAAATCGATTACCAAAAACCTCGACCTATACTCGGGCCAATACCGTAATTTTTTTTTCAAGAAAACAAAAAAAATTCTGCTGCGGACAGAGACGTGGTTTGGAAAACATAAAATCATGTGAGACATAATCTTTAGATAGATCTTCATATGTAATTTCGTTTTGTTTATTGCTTACGAACGTTTTTTTTTTAAAGGTGTGTGTTTGGTACTCTCCTGCACTCGAGTATTCTTTGGTAAAAACGACCCATTGCGTTGGGGAATAAAACAATGTAGTTGGGTTTGTGGAACCCTTTTGACCCTTTTTACAGTTCAAAAATAGTGTTGGCAGATCTATGGAAGGATAAAAGTCGTGGGTGTAGTGTTTTCTTGAAAAAAAATGTTGATTAGGTAAAAAAAAATGTAAGAAAAATGTGTTCCACATTCTCATTACCGGGGAACTGTTCTACCTCAGTCATACAATTTTCGTGAATTTTTTCAGATTTTTAAGAATGGTCCTCCTTTTTAAGGTAAAAAAAATTATAACTCAGAAAGGCTTGGTCTGAAAATTTTGAAAAAATTCAGAAAGATGTTTTAGAGCAAGGACAACAACAAAAAATCACGGGGCAAATCGGAGATGGTGCGGTCTGGAGGCTAGGTGAATTGACGTGGACAGCCCCATGTATATGGGGCATCCCATGACATCTCGATCAAGATTCTAAGTCGATGTCTCTGATCGGCTTTATAATTTTTAGTATGAAAGTACATGACCAAAAATGCAATCGCAATTTTTTTTTCAGAATTTTTCGACCCAGCGTATCTGACATATAACTTAAAAACGTGAAAAAATACCCTCATTTTCTAAAATCTGAAAAAATTCACAAAAATCTTATGAAATATGACGAAATTTTTGACGCCTATGAGAACATGGAGATTTCATCACATTAAAAGATAAATAAGAAAAACTAAAAAAAGAAAAAAATCATTATTGGATTGCATTTTTGACATAAGAATGAACATAAAAGCTCATTATAACATGGGCCGAAAAATGTCTATTTAGAGAGTTACAGGGAATCAAATATATTACGATAATATTTATATTACAAATTATATATTCGATGATTCGAGTTCAACAATTTTTTCATTTGATTATTCTCTAAGTCATCTCGGTACTAGATGCAGAATATCGACGAGTAATAACTTTATTTTCGGTCCTGAAAATCGCGCAATGCATTTGTTGCGTTTGTGGAAGTCTACGCGCGGTATTAAACCTCGGCTTCAAGAACTCGGCGGTGCTGTAGTCTCCTTGCGTAATATATTTGATTTCCTGTAAGGCTGTAACTCTTTAAATAGACATTTTTCGGCCCATATTACAATGAGCTTTTATGTTCATTCTTATGTCAAAAATGCAATCCAATAATGATTTTTTTTTTAGTTTTTGTTATTTATCTTTTAATGTGATGAAATCCCCATGTTTTAATAGGCGTCAAAAATTTCGTCATATTTCATAAGATTTTTGTGAATTTTTTCAGATTTTAGAAAATGGGGGTATTCTTTTCAAGTTTTTAAATTATAGGTCAGATACGCTGGGTCGAAAAATTCTGAAAAAAATTGCGATTGCGTTTTTCGTCATTTACTTTCATACTAAAAATTATAGAGCCGATCAGAGACGTCGACTTAAAATCTTGATCAAGATGTCATGGCATGCCCCATATAAGTATACACATATATATTTTGCATCAAGTCTCTAGGATGAATACAACCAAAGATAAGACCGTTTGAAGGGGAGTGTGGTTTCGATTTTTGATTCTTTTTCCTGAATTCCACCCCCGTGTAACGTGGAAAATAGGGGCGGGATAGTACATTATGTAACAAGGGAATAAAGTCGAAGATTATTCCCGAGAGTGAGTTTACTGCCCGAACGAAATTCCCGAGGGTGAGTTTACTGCCCGGGCGAAGCGAGGGCACTAATCACCCAGGGGAATTTCTGCGAGGGCAGTAAGCTCGAGGGAATGATGGACTTTATTCCAGTGTTACATATAGGACTTTATTCCCGACTCGACCGTAAAGGCCACTTTTTCAATTTTTAAAATATATTTTTGTCCCGCAAATTTACTTTTCGTCCCGCAAATCTACTTATCTCCGAAAAATGCGGGAAAAAAGTGAATTTGCGGGACAAAAAGTATAGCAGGGAATCAAGTTCTACTTTTGTCCCGCTTTTCACGTCAAAAAAGTGGTCTTTACGGTTGAGTCCGGAATAAACTTTTCTTAAGTGGTTGGATGAATTCATTTGTTTCATAGAGACCGGTTGAAAAATTATAGCGAAATCGGAAACATCGAGGTCAATTTTTGATTTATTTTTTACGGTTCGACGTGGAAAGACTCATATAGAGGAAACTCCAATTCTATGGCATCTCAAGGGGCTCTGATAGTTGCATGGGAACTCCGACGTGGGCCTCTTCTACTGCGCGATTATGTTGCTACAAATGTCGGCACTGTAAGATGTCGATATTTTTTCTAATAAGATGCAAAATCGTAGTTTTTGATCACTTTTTTTTTTCATCGAATGAGATGAGGTAGTGCTCAAAATGTGTGGTGTGCCACCGCTGAGTGTCTAAGTATTTCAAAAGTACAATAACTCGAGTGCCTCTGTAAATAATTTCATGATTTCTTTGATGACAATTGAACTTGAGAAAATTTCTTGAAAATATTGAAAAAACGAAATACTTAGGCACTCTCTGGTGAAATGAAGCAGTAACCCTAAAGTTTCATTCTGATCGGTTGAATAGTATGGGAAATACTACGAATCGCGTTCTCGAGGTGATCAGAGCTTGTGTATCAAAGTCCCTTAAGGTGCCATAGAACTGCCGCCAATTCACAAGTTTTCGATAGATATACGTCATACCGAGACGTCAAATATGAGGAATTTCCTCGACAAATAGAGTCTTATTTACGGGACGCAGATGGGTGAAATAAGTTTTTCCGAAACAAGTGTGTACTTCTACAGGGCGCTTGCCCCCTCTGCTGAGTGATATACGTTCTCATCTCCTAGATGCGGTGAAAATCTGACAAGTCGGTAATTGCAGGGATTCTGGTGCCGCCATAATGGATGTGTATAAACGTGATGTGATTTTCAATTCATTCGTAATACACATTACTGGGTGATCTACGCTGCAAATCACTGGGCAAGCTCCCTACAGTTTAATTTGAGTTTCTATAAATAAATCATTTCCGTGAAATGCTCATCCCCGTTTAGGCTCAATTTATTGACGAAAATTCATCGCTTCTTCATCAAACTGTTAAATATTGAGGGGGCACGCTTGCCTTTTTTGCTCACCGATGAAAGCAAGAGAGAACGTACAACTTTCTGTTTCACCGGAGGCAGTGCAAGTGCAGAATGCGATTTGGTGCTGAAACCTAACCTAACCTAACCTAGCACTTGTAGGATTAACAGCTTCACTCTGACTGCGCATGCGTTGCTCCAGAGAGACAGCGAATCTCCGTCCCGCTCTGTCCTCTCACGTGTGAGCAGTCTCCCATTTATACATATTGGGATATGCATGTCCTCCCTATACTTATAAGCTCTTTGTTCAATAAGCGAATCCAGCTTCCCCCCTCTGTCACCACCACCGCCATCACCAACCCCATGGGAGTTACAAGACTCATATAATAATTATGACGACCATGGTAAAGCTCATGAATATGAAGAGGACATGCCTGTCTTGATACAATGGGAGACTGCTTATTAGACCTGTCCTTAAGCAGGGCAAAATCAAATTTTAATGGTCTTACCCCCCAAATTGGGTCGAAATAATTAAAGAAAAAGGTCAGAATTTTTGAAAATTTTTCCCTCCATATTTACCCACCGCTAGGGAGCCTTATTTTTTCCCATAAGAAAAGCATTGATTTTTCGTGACTTTCAATCTTTTTTTTTAGCGTTACTCTAATTATCAGCTAAAAAATCGTAAATTCTCAGAAAATGTTTACAGTAACGTAACCTTTTTGTCGAATTTTTTGGAATTCGATCCAAGCATTTTTGGGTCAGATCAATCACATCTTTATTCTCTGTATGTTGCTAAGAACGCGGAAAAAGAAAAAGAAGTCGAAGAACGTCGTTTTGAGAGTTAAAAATAAGAGGAATAAAATGGCAGAGTTTAAAAAAAGATAAGAAACTTTTTGCTGAAGATGATGTATTATCGAAAATCGCTGAAAATAGGAATAAAAAGTCGAAAAGTATCTTTCAGAGGTCCAAATATACAAATTAAAATCGGTCAAGTCGTCACATATTGTATTAAGGATCTTGTCCCTGTCACGTATTTCTAAATTATATAGCAGAGAACATCATGATACATCCTTAAACCGATTGCTTTGTTCATAAATTTTGCATGACCGTTACCTTCTTCGAATCAGGGAACTTTCTCCTATGTTCCTCAATGACTTGGAAAATGTATTGTTTCTGGTTTTCATTATGCGTCAGAATATTATTAAAATCCGTCAATAGACCAACAGCCCTTTCTGCCGCATCATTCACAACTTTTAATTTTTTGACAATTTCCGAACCTTCTCGGAAACTCTCAGTTCCAGACCAAAGAGATGGGTCAATTTTTAGAAACGATTGATCAATTTCAAATCGGAGAAAAAAATTCCGGGTTTGTGATGTTACAAAATGATCGATCTCTTTGTCGCAGTAATTGCCAATGTCTTTTACGTTGATTACAATTTTCTTCGGGCAATTTTGATCAATTTCTTCGATCACGTCGAGCGGGCCCAACTCGGACACCATGCAACGTTTCACGTCCAATGGTAAATTCTCATCAAAAAATGATAAGGCGACCGTTTCAGGGCTCAAAAACCAGAGGTGATTTACAAATTTTTGCATAGCTGCATTAGCTATCTCTCTGTCAACACTCTTATAATTATAGAGTTTTTTCAAAAATTGAAGATCATGATTTGGAGCTGCTCCTGCGACTGGAGCACTTGTTTTTATATCAAAACCTGACACTCGCGTGTTGAAAAACAAAACTTTTAAAACTTGACGAGTTGATGGTAGTTTGTTCCCGAAAATTTGGGAATCCACACAACCAATCAAACGAATGTTTTCTCGTAAACGCATTGTGCACCTAACCCAAATCGACGAAATATGGGAGACTGCGATTGTAGGGCCTCAAGTCGATACTCTCGGAGCTCGGAGTCCAGCGGTAGCAAGACCCTTTGTTTGGGGGCGTTGGTGTTAATCCGCGTCGATATAGTTTTTCGACTTTTTTCCGCGTTTTTCGCAACCTACAGAGAATAGAGATGTGATTGATCTGACCCAAAAATGCTTGGATCGAATTCCAAAAAATCCGACAAAAAGGTTACATTACTGTGAACATTTTCTGAGAATGTACGATTTTTTAGCTGATAATTAGGGTAACGCTAAAAAAAAGATTAAAAGTCACGAAAAATCAATGCTTTTCTTATGGCAAAAAGTAAGGGTCCCTAGCGGTGGGTAAATATGGAGGGAAAAATTTTCAAAAATTCTGACCTTTTTCTTTAATTATTTCGACCCAATTTGGGGGGTAAGACCATTAAAATTCGATTTTGCCCTGATTAAGGACAGGTCTACTGCTTATACGTGAAAGTGACAGAGTGGGACAGTTGCTGGCTTCATTAAGGGGGGCACTCCCTATAGAACGCCAAATCTTAGTCGATTTTCATGATTTTTATTAGAGGGTAAGGGATGTAAATATCTTTTCAGGGTCGTAGGTACTTTTTATTACATTATTCCAGTTTTCAAAACGATTTTTATTTCTTAAAAAAAGTGAAAAATGATATAGCCGGTCGCCGTGAGGCTGTCCGGAAGGGAGGCCGAATGCGGTGTACACTCCAGCACCTCGTAGGATTACACAGGCCCACAAAAAAAAAGTGTCTGAACTCGGCATGCGAAACATGTTTTCTTACGTATTTTTTATCGCTGAACCCGAATCTGAAGTCAAAATGGGGGGTAGGGATTGCAATCCGGAAAACCGGATCCGGTGATCCGGCGGATCCGGCATCATTAGACGTCTATCGGATCCGGTACCAATTTACCGGATCCGGTCACCGTATCCGGTTGAAAATACATGACATCAATTTTTTGGAAAAATACTCGCGTTGTTGCATGAGTAGGTACTTGACTGTCCGTTTCCATGCAAGCGTTACAGCACGGCAAAACGCATGCGGCGAAACATTCAATAATCAAAATCGCGCTGCCGCACGCTTATTGCCGCGCGGCAACGCTTGCATGGAAACGAGCAGTAAATACGTGGTGTGTATGCGTTCGAGTCGTTCGACGCTGACCCGCTCGCCAGCACACTCCGTGCCTGCCCCACGCCTCAGCCGCCGCGCCAAGCGAGCGTATTTTGTCGCTGCTTCGTCGAATAAATGTAAGTAAATAGACATTTTTATTGTTTAATTCATAGGTGAATTATTTTTATGTTGCATGCACGAGTACTAGAATGATTCAAGTAGGTAATTAGACTTAAAAATTATTTGAGTAACGATCCATATTTTAATTTTTTTTTTTTATAATATGACTTTCTTATGACATAGTAGTGACTGAGTGACCGAACTAACGTTTTAAATTGTAATTACGTTCATTTGTATTGCATTGCAGGTACTAGTCTAAAAGTTTTGAAACATGTCACTTTCAAAACCAAGCCGAAATGAGGCGAACGGTGGTGAGGACAGAGAGAAAAATGTATGGTATTATTTCAAAAAAAGGGACACAGACAACTCCGCGAAATGCTCACTGTGCTCTAATATACTAAAAATCAGTAAAGGTTCTTACAAAGGTTTAAAAACACATTTGAGAACAAAGCACTGCATTGATCTAAAGCCTATTACAAGGTTCTCATAATTCTGATCTATTTTCTAAAGCATCCTCGTCAAAAACTGATTCAATTGATATAATTTCTGATTGCGAGGAACAAATACCCAGGAAAAAGCCTAAAACAATTGAGAACTATTTCAAAAAAGAAAACTCTATGGAGAAGATGGTCTCAAGAATGGTGTGTAAAGATGGTGTCGCCCTCAGTTTATTTTGTACATCGCCAGATTTGAGATATTTATTTTCGAAAAGCGGATTTCAACTTCCTAATTCACCAAACACAATAAGATCTATAGTTACAAATTTTGCAAATACCGTCAAAGCTGACTTGATAATTGAGTTCGAATATCTTAAAAAACAAGGAAAAAGATTCGCTTTAAGTTTTGACGAATGGACTTCCCAGAAAAATCATCGATATTTGAACCTGAACGTACACCACAAAGAAAAACACTTTAATCTGGGCTTAATTAGAATACATGGCTCGTGTACTGCGGAACATACTATCAGTTTGATAAAGACCCGCCTGGAAAGCTTCGGTCTTAATTCTGACACTGATATTATTGGCATGACTACTGACGGCGCAAGTGTCATGGTCAAAGTTGGCAGACTCATGAGTTGCTACCAGCAACTGTGCTTCGCACATGGATTGCAATTAGCCGTGGTCGACGTATTGTATAAAAAGAATATGGAAAGGGAAGAAAAGCACCAAGAAACAACTGCTAATGCATCAGATACAGACGACGAAGACATAAATGATACTCATGATGAACAAGGAGTGACAGTAACAATAACAACGGATCCTCGTCATTCTCATCTTTCAAGGGTTGGAGTAATTCCTAGATACAATGATCTTCTTCAAAAAGTGCGGAAAGTGGTGAAGTTATTTAAAAGATCGCCCACTAAATACGATATGTACCTGCAAAAGTATGTGAAAGAAGATACAGGCAAAGAATTAAGCCTTATTCTAGACTGCCGCACACGTTGGAGCAGTCTGTTGGCCATGATAGAAAGATTTTATAAGCTGAAAGTATGTATAGATAAAGCTTTACTTGATGTACGATCTGACATAAAATTTAGCGATTTAGAATGGTCGGAAATAAAAGACCTGATTGACAGTTTGCAGCCATTTAAGTTGGCTGTAGAGGCACTATGCAGAAGAGATTCGACCCTGTTAACTGCTGAAACAACACTAAAGTTTGTTTTAGAGAAGTTGCTCACTCAAGACACAGTATTAAGTGCTCAATTATCTGAGACACTGCGTGCGAGGATAAAAGAACGCCGCACTGTAGTAACAGGAATATTAATATACTTACAGAATCCAGAAAAATATGATGACGATACAAGACAAGCTGATGATACATTTACTATGCCAAAGAAAAAAGTTATACGACTAGAAATGAAAAAAATCTTAGAAAGAGTTATTCAAAATGATAGCTCTAACGAAAACGTAGAGAATATGATAGAAGACAACTTATTGTTAGATTCATCGTCAGTGAAAAATGATTTGACATTACAGGAAGAATTACAAATGCAAATTCAGCAAGAAGCGAAAACCTATACCATAAATACCAAAAAAGAGAAAGATTTTGAGAAAGTACTAAAAAAAGAAATGACTACATATGAAAGTGAAGGAGTTCGAGGAAAGTACTTGTCTTCTATTCATGGCTATTTGTTGACAATAAAACCGACAAGTGTAGAAGCTGAAAGGGCCTTTTCGGCCGCTGGCTATATTTGTAACTCTATGAGAAGTCGATTGGCAGATGACACAATTAACACCATTTGTTTCCTACGATCCTTTTTTCAGAACCAAAATTAATTTTTTTTAATCGTTATACTTAGAATAATTATTTGAAGTAAGTTTATTTAAAAATAACACGGAGTTTCAAACTGGCTATTGTGATAATTGTGCCATTCATTGAACAGATTCATTATGCCGGTCATTATAATTATAAGAGTGAGACTGCTTAGCTTGCCTGAGTTACCTAATTATTGTGATCTCAGTTTATTAAGGTTGATTTAGTTAAATTTAATATAAGTTACTTACATAATGTAATGTAACTTGTAAGTTACAAGATAATTTTCATTGATGTAATTTGGGAAATCTAGTAAGACTGAACTTAACCATCCGTTATTGAATAATTATTACCAACATAAAGATTAAAATTTAACTAGTTACACTACACTATACTAGATTTTCATTGTTGATTTGATTCGTAAGTGTTGCTTCATTATAACACCGTAAATAAAGTTGATTTCATAAGAAATAAACAGTTTTTTTTCAATAAACTTTATAATACACTCACTTGGACATTTTATACAGTTGATTTTGGAATGAACAGGAAAAATCGTTTTGATGTGACCAATGCGGCCGGATCCGACCGGATCCGACCGGATCGATGAGGATCCGGCCGGATCCGAACGGATTGAAATCGGTGCCGGATTGCAATCCCTAATGGGGGGGTCCTCAGGGCCGATTTTCAGTAAATGGCTGTTGAAAGTAAGAAAATAGTGATACACAGTCGTATGAGTTTTCGAAATTCATTCATCATAACTATACGTTTTTGGGGTCGCTGAATTCGAATCTGGGGTCCGTTTGTTCCCATCAGGTCAAAATCAAGGTCAATCAATCAGAGCGTTTCTTGTTATCGTAATAGTGCCAGCTCAAAAGCAAGCTATGAGCAGAGCCCGTAGTATCTTCCTTATCAGCTTGGACAACCGCTATTTTTATTATTATTCAATTCAATTTGTAGTTTCGGTCGTCCAGGTCGATTGCACCGTAGTTCCTGACGCCCAGGCCGATCGGATCATGGTCTTCGCCGTCTAGGTTTCATCCGGCGTAGTTCACGTGGACCGCTCATAGTTTCAGCTATACATACCTATACTATACATATACAATTGATGTCAATAAACGAGTAGTAAAAGGAAAACAATTTTTTTATCGAATGCCAGTGAACGAGAATAGTCACGATTCGTCACTATTCTCGTTAATTGGCATTCGATAAAAAAAAATTTTCCCCTTTGCTACTCGTTCATTGACATTTATTGTATATATTCAACAAGACTACACCACGATGCAGCAATTTTTGGAGCTGTAAAATAAGATCAAATTGAAGAAGAGCGATGTTCCCGTGTTAATCAAATGGGAAAAATACTTTTTGCAACTCAGTGCGCAAAGTTCGACTTTTGATGCCTATTTTGCGTGCGCAAAGTACCCGTTTCTCGCACTAGTGCGCAAAGTGATCACTTTACGCACTAGTGCCCAAAGTTCGACTTTTGATGCCTCTTTTGCGTGCGCAAAGTACCCGTTTCGCGCACTAGTGCGCAAAGTGATCACTTTACGCACTAGTGCGCAAAGTTCGACTTTTGATGCCTCTTTTGCGTGCGCAAAGTACCCGTTTCGCGCACTAGTGCGCAAAGTGCTCACTTTGCGCACTGAGTTGCAAAAAGTATTGTACGATACGCGTGCGCGTACGTGATTAGGTTCACACTCGTGTCCTTGTCTCCCTCGCTTCGCTCGGGCGACAAGCTAACACTCGTGTGAAAATCACGTACTTTGCGCACTTGTGTCGTAAACTACTATTTGCGATGAAAAAAAATCCCACCGTGGGCGTATTGATAGGTATTAATATCGACCTCATAGACTCACTATTTTACGGGTGCAAACGCAAATTAAAAAATGTGGACGGCTAAATGAATAACTCTAGTGTGCAAATATGTGTTTTTTAGGCTATGTACCCTGACAACATAACATGTTGTATTATCTATATTCAAGTATATGTTTATATTTTTATAATCTTGCACAATGTTTCAGATGACTGTTTATAAAAGGCTATTATCTATAACCTATAACCTATCGAAAAATCTAAATAAAGCAATACTACAATTTACTATGACAATGGAGATATTCCGCACTCAACTCTTACAAAAGAGAATTTACGGATTATCGACTGTTTTTTTCTTCTTTTTATTATTTGTTTTATCTTCATTGAGTTTCAGAAAATTTAAACTTGACGCCGCGGCCCACGACTGCGTCAATATACAGGGTGATTCAGGTTGGACGAACCATTTCAGGTGGGTATATTCATATTGAAAATCTAAAACTAAATTTCCTTTACCAAAACTTCGAGGGACTAATAGTTTCGGAGCTATAGATGATCTTAGTTGACCAATCACAGGGCTCGTCAGTGACCGAGACAGGGCCGGTTCAAGAGTGTAAGTCGAGCAGTGCCGGCGGCAGATCGAATCTTATCGTGTGACGTGTCAGTTAGATTCTTAGATGAGTATGACGACGTCGTCTTTTGGAGATGCCTTCGTACGGCATACGCCTCCGTTCTCGTCGTCCTGATTCTTGAATTAATAGTTTCAGTCGTCCAGGTCCTCCACTCCGTAATTCTCGTAATCGTGGTCCTCGGCGTCGTAGTTTGAGTTGTCCGTAGTTTGAGTTCGGTTTCGTAGGACGACTGAAATGAAATTACGGATCCGAGGATCAGGACGACGAGAATGGAGGCGTATGCCGTATGAAGGCATCTCCAGGAGACGACGCCGTCATACTCATCTAGGAATCGAACTGAATCGTCGCACAATAAGACTCGATTAGCCGCGGGCACTGCTTGACTTACACTCTCGAACCGGCCCTGTCTTGGTCACGCATAAGCCCCGTGCTTGGCCAACTAAGGTCTTCTGTAGCTCCGAAACCATTAGTACCTCGAAGTTTTGGTAAGGGGAATTTAATCTTAGATTTTCAAGAGGAATACACCCACCTAATCCATAAACCATTTGAACATCCACAGAACTCATTAGTGACATTTTGAGTCTGGGTGCCAAACGCGTTTTGGCTGGTGGCGATGAAGTAAGGTTCCATAAATAAACGATTGAGATATTTGCTGATAAAATCGAATGTATCCGTTTTGAATAGATGCAAGGTATAATGGTGCAAAATCAAAGAAGCTTATTATAGCGAGTATCGGGCGCGACGCTCGATTGTCTGCTCACCGATGAGCTGACGCATTGGCGCAAAATGCTGAGAAATCACTTCAAAAAATTATAATAAATTCCTATGTGCATTTCCTCGCATAGTTTTCCGATTGAATTTGACGGTAAATTTGCCCGTTACAAATTGGTAATTTAATTTTGTTGATTGAGTAAGATCGGAGAAATGGAGGGTAAAAGTCAGTTAGGCGCAAATCTGGGATTGTTTTTTATTAATTATTAATCTGCCCGGAAAAATCGAGATGATACAAATTGATATGTTCATAAGGGGACCTCCAGGTATCGATTGGTGTAACTTGCATGCTCTGAACCTCAAGTTCATGTACACGATATATCCAAAATCTAGATTGACTAGACTACTAGCAATGTATCATTTGATCTCTGGGTCCAGATCCAGAGACGGAAATTCCAAGAAAAGAAGTGTTAACCCCCGCGACCCGACTTCGGAGACCACATGTTCTTCAGGTTAATTTACTCAGCTCGACTCCCTCTATTACCCCTATCATTTTGTGTACTTAGTTCCGGGACACCCTGTATATAGAAAACTTTAGTATACAGATAGGTTCAAAGCAAAGTTGACACGACCGCGGTAGGCAATTCGGGTTTTTTCGAAACTGACAACTCTGTGGTACGACCATATCTACAGACAACGTAGCGGCAGCTGTCAATTTGTGGTTGTCAAGACGTCTGTAGATATGTTCGTACGACAGCGTTGTAAGTTTCGGAAAAGACCGAATTGCCTACCGCAGGCGTGTCAACTTTGCTTTGAACCTCTCTGTATAAATAGTTGCACGCAGGCGTTCATGTTAGACTAAATCGGCAACTGTGCGCTTCACATTGCGCACATTAATGCAGAGCGTCATTCACGTTAACTAGAAAGTAAGTACCTGCGTTACCAGCTAAAGCAAAGTGCGCTAACCTACTTTTCAACATTTCCGCCGGTTAAGCACTTGCTGGTTTCTTTGTAACATTTATAATATTTCTTAATTTTACTAACTTTTTCTTAGGAAGAGCTTTTGTAAAAATGTCGATTTTCTGGAGTTCAGAAGGAACATATTCTACTTCCATTACTTTGCCTTCTACTTTTTCTCTAATGTAATGGTAACGAATGTCTAGGTGTTTAGTGCAATGCTGAAATTCGGGATTTCTAACTAATCGCATTATGCTTTGATCACACAGGCCCACAAAAAAAAAGTGTCTGAACTCGGCATGCGAAACATGTTTTCTTACGTATTTTTTATCGCTGAATCCGAATCTGAAGTCAAAATGGGGGGTCCTCCGGGCCAATTTTCAGTAAATGGCTGTTGAAAGTAAGAAAATAGTGATACACAGTCGTATGAGTTTTCGAAATTCATTCATCATAACTATACGTTTTTGGGGTCGCTGAATCCAAATCTGGGGTCCGTTTGACCCTATCAGGTCGGAATCAAGGTCATTTCGAGGTCAAAACGAGACAAAACTGTTAAAGCAGAGACAATCATCATAACTATACGTTTTTGGGGTCGCTGAATTCGAATCTGGGGTCCGTTTGTTCCCATCAGGTCAAAATCAAGGTCATCTCAAGGTCACCTGATTTTCTTACTTTCAACAGCCATTTACTGAAAATCGGCCCGGAAGACCCCCCATTCTGACTTCAGATTCGGGCTCAGCGATAAAAAATACGTCAGAAAACATATTTCGCATGCCGAGTTCAGATACTTTTTTTTTTTGTGGGCCTGTGTTATCAATACTGTAATGAGTCGGAGACCGTTATTAATTTATAGAGGTAGGGCGGGGGCCGGGGTTGAAATAAACGGCTCGACGAAGTAGTAGGCGCAATTAACGGAGTTTATTGATAGCTTAGCTCTCTATTCCTAGGTTTACAAAGACCGTGTCGCGTGTGTGTGTGTGGGTGGGTGTCTAGTACGTATCGAGTATGACTAAAAAGGTACTGACCTTCGGTGGAAGCTTAGGAAGTGCGCACAAATCGTCGGTTTACTAACTGGTCACGTCTAATCTTGCTCACTTCTCTAATTCGAGTGCCGATCGGCCTCGGCTAACTTCGTTTTTCTCCCCGTGTGGTTGGAAGTTTGTGACTTTCAACGTCACAATGCATATCACTGTGGCATTTGCACATGGACATCCGATATTCTGTAGTATAGTGTTATCAGCCAGTTTGCTTCTCTTGCAGCTGACGCTGCAGCAACGTACCATTTTATACCTTCTGCAAGACCAGGACACTGGACCGTTAGCTAAAGCAAACAGGTAACCGGTAGCGCGTTTCTACGTCGCCGGCGTAATCGGCATCTGAGTGACTTAATAGGTTTGTATTGTTGCCGCCGCTTTGATACTCTATGCCGTAGTCAATCGTACCGACTAAATACGAAAAAATTCGTTAACTGTCCGCTAATAATCCTCGTTATGATTGTTTAGGAATTGACTTACTAAATTCACAGCGTAGGTAATATCTGAACGCCATACTACTGATAGAAACATTAGTGAGCCGACCGCCTCTCTATAGGAGCTTTCAATAGTTGTTCGTCGTTCTCGCTCGCTGGGTGTAAAATAACGTGTGGATTCGTAGGTACAGAAAGTGGTTTCACTTCACTCATACGAAATTTATCCAATATTTTCTTAACATACTCCGTTTGGTGTATGAATACAGACTTATTCATTCGATCCCTTTCAATCTGCATACCGATAAACATACTCGCATTAGTCCAGTCGAATTATACCAAAAATCTATAAGGGTTTATTCCGAAATATGTTAGGTCTGCAAATTTTTTGACAAGTTCATTACATCCCCACAATCATACCCATAAGTTATCGTACGAAATTTCTGACGGCTTTGGTGGCAAAAAATTGTTAAACAATTGAAAACCTACTTTTTGCGATTGAGCTTTTCTCCTATAGGTTTTACAACAAAATGCTTCAAACAAAAGTTGTTCGTCTCATCGAGCTCGGAAGAATGAGCTCCTCAAAAGTCATGTATCGTTATTAGTTTAACTGTAAAATGAAGAAAACCTGGGAATTTTTTTTTTTGCAAGTAACTCTCCGAATTTTCAAAATGCGGTTACGAAACTCACACTGCATCTAGTATGAACTGTCCTCTAAAATAATCTGCAAACCCGATCTGACTATGTATTATAGTCTCGCAGTAATAAACGATCTGCGAAAATCCGCGGTTTCGCTCTCCTTTTAAAGATCCGGGGCTCACATCGTACAGAAAAATCTGAGGCTCAGTTTTCGGTACTCACTTTCAACATATATTGAAAAATGATTTTTCCGGTTGAAACATAGTACTTATTCCGAGGAAATAAGATTTTTCGTTATAAACAAATGGAAATAACTCCGAAAATTGTCAAATTATCTCAAATGTTTTCACGGATTCTTGTACGTCTTTTTATAACACAAATTAAAAAAAAAAAATGTCAAAATATCTTTGTTAGAACCGGAGATAACGCTGTTTCACGTTTTTATTCTTCAATGCTCTTGTAAATAATATTTTTCTTCAAAAAAAATACAGTCAGTTCTAGAAAACTGGGAGAATGAGTGTGAATTTTTCCATATACCTCGGGCCGTTCGGTTCGTCGAAAAAAATTATTGAATCAGAACGAGCGCGACGGAGCGCGGCGGAGCTCGCGGCGGGCGTGGTGGGGGGCTATGGGCCGCCCAAGCCGTGATGTCACGACGCGCTGGACCCTTTTAGTTGCAAATTAGATATCTCCGTTATAAATTGTCGTAGAATATCGTTTTTTTTTTCTTAAACCTACGTGTTTTTTTCCGTAAAATTCGAAAATCCAGGTGAAATTTAATTTTTTGCATTACTTACCCTGATTATTCTCGTTTTCCAACACACGCGTTGTAAAAATTGCTGTAAATGAATAGTAATTCGGTATAGTAATGGTAACATGAATAAAATACGCTTACATCTGAGTAATATTTATTCAAAACACCAGGTTCAGTTGACGAAATAGAAAACAGCGACCCTTATCTTCCGCAAAACAAAAGGAGAATGATGTAATGCGGAGGTAATACCTATTATTTATTATCATACCTGAGGATTCCAAAAATGTTCCTGGTGCTTTAAATAAATATTACTCAGATGTAAGCGTAGTTTATTCACGTTACTACTACTATACCGAATTACTATTCATTTGCAGTAATTTTTCCAACGCGTCCGTTGGGAATCGAGAATAATCGCGGTAAGTAATGCAGAAAATTTAATTTCACCTAAATTTTCGGATTCCAAGGAAAAAAACACGTAGGTTTAAAAAAAAAAAGATATTCTACGACAATTTATAACGGAGATATCTAATTTGCAACTAAAAGGGTCCAGCGCGTCATGAAGTCACGGCTCGGGCGGCCCGAGGCCCCCCACCACGCCCGCCGCGAGCTCCGCCGCGCTCCGTCGCGCTCGTTCCGATTCAATAATTTTTTTTTACGAATCGAACGGCCCGAGGTATATGGAAAAATTCACACTCATTCTCCCAGTTTTCTAGAACATACTGTATTTTTTTTTTGAAGAAAAATATTAATTACAAGAGCATTGAAGAATATAAACGTGAAACAGCGTTATCTCCGGTTCTAACAAAGATATTTTGACATTTTTTTTTTTTAATTTGTGTTATAAAAAGACGTACAAGAATCCGTAAAAACATTTGAGATAACTTGAGAATTTTCGGAGTTATTTCCATTTGTTTATAACGAAAAATGTTATTTCTTCGGAATAAGTACTATTTTTCAACCGGAAAAATCATTTTTCAATATATATTGAAAGTGGGTATCGAAAACTGAGCCTCAGATTTTTCTGTACGATGTGAGCCCCGGATCTTTAAACGGAGAGCGAAACCGCGGATTTTCGCAGATCGTTTATTACTGGGAGTCTATAATATATAGCTAGATCGGGTTTGCAGTTTCTTTTAGAGGACAGTTCATGCTAGATGCAGTGTGAGTTTCGTAACCGCATTCTGAAAATTCGGAGAGTTACTTGCAAAGAAAAAAAAAAAAAAATTCCCAGGTTTTCTTCATTTTACAGTTAAACTAATAACGATACATGAATTTTTAAGAGCTCATTTTTTCGAGCTTGATGAGACGAACAACTTTTGTTTGAAGCATTTTGTTGTAAAACCTGTAGGAAAAAAGCTCAATCGCAAAGAGTAGGTTTTCAATTGTTTAACAATTTTTTGCCACCAAAGCCGTCAGAAATTTTGTACGATAACTTATGGGTATGTTTGTGGGGATGTAATGAACTTGTCAAAAAATTTGCAGACCTAACATATTTCGGAATAGACCTCATGTTCTATTCGACTGGACTAAAAGTCCGTATTAAGGTTTTCAGTGTTTGTTCAATTTTTCTCTTATAAGAGCTTCGAAAATCACACCCGTGACAAAGATATTCACGCGGACTAGCACTTTATCGCCAGCCTTCAGCTGCGATACATGTGCAGTAAGTTACAGTACATATTGATTTATTAGAATAAGGACATAAGATACAAAGGTCTACTTAGATGGCTCACAAGTCACAGGTGGCTGAGGTGTTGTTACCCCAGCCATTCGGTTTCACCCCTGTACTTCGTCTTAGGCTTAGTTGGTAAACATATACATGCCGATATTTCACACATTGCATTTGTAAGATTTTCATTTCTCATATACGACCGCGAATGTATCTAACTAATGAGTCTTACATCAATCAATTTTCTTCTGTTCGCTGTTTCAAATCAGCGTTTCAACACCTTCCAAAGTTTTGGCTTCCGCCCACCAGGAAGGTGCTATTGGACTTAACACGATGAATTATAATACAGCTAGCTACGATCCTGAATGATTCCCCCCACTTACGACCGGGTGGGAAGTCGCCCATCCCCACTTCCGTTAGACTTTACGAAATCGCTTTAGTCCCGATGTATACAATACGGGAGGTCTTACTGACCTTGTATTCCGGCTCTGAGCAATTGAATAAAACGAGATTATTATTTGATTTTAGGTTCATTTTGGGACTTGTACAGAAGGAGAAACAAGTCGACGCAATTATTGAGAAAGTCTGCGTCAGATTCAAGCTAGCTACGTCTGAGCGCCAATGGCGCGACTTGTCCTACTGTCTCTCGCTTCTTAAGTTCAATGCCAAAGGTGGGCTGTTTGAATTGATTTGGTAGTTTTCAGCTTTTCGACAATTTACTTGACCCGATCACTGTAGGGCTTTTCTTTCACCCATAGCGGTCGGAGTCGAATCGACCCACACCTACAGTGATCGGGTTGAGGGAACTGCATAAGTTTGGCGCTCAAAAAATAGGTCAAGTGTCAAAAATTTATTTTGACGCAGGCATTGGAATGGAAAGGTCAGTTTGTCTTTACGCACGGTTAGTACGTACTTCCGACAAGTTTCAATTTCTTTTTTATTGAGAGATTCGGATAAATAGCGAAGTTGTTGTTGATAAGCCAAAGTGATTCGTCCGTTGCATGATCCCGTCGGCGTACGTGTTCTCGGAAACTCCGGTGATTTGAAACCAAACCAAAATTATGTACAGTTGGGCAATGAAGTTCTTGTAGGGTCGAAATTTAGGCTCATGCGTTTCTGTGTCTACGCCGTTGAGCAGGCCCTTCACACCGCATACCCCGTTCGCAAAACCCATCGATGCGTTACGGCCGATCGGTCAGCTAGCCTGGCCCGACCGGCCTGTGGATATTTCGGAAGTATTTCTTACTTTACTTTGAGTAGGTAATCTGCCCGGTTTTGCCGTCTCGCCTACCGATTCGTCAAACGTTGTCGACAAATACGTACAGAATATTTCGTCACCTGATTCCAAACTTCTTTATTTTAGTGAAAAAGAGTTAAATTCGAACTCGATTTTGATGTTATACAGCACTTATGTAATGAGTTAAAAAAATGTTATCTAAAAATATGATGCCCAACTCATCAAAATTCGCAATTCAGATTTATAATATTTCGATTACAGCAAATTCTTAATTTCTTGTAGGTATTATTCTATGTGAGTTTTCTATTAAATGTATATCTAGATTGAGTGAAAAAATGGAAAATTGAGTCACAGGGAAAAGAATTGAGGTAACGTACTCAGTTGGCCGTTTATAAATTTGGATAACATTGTATATTTTTATTAAATAAAAAAAACAAAACTCCAAAATTCGAACTCAATAATAGATAAGAACAACACAATATCAATGAAGTATAAATGAATTATAATAGAGATGATTTGTAACATACATAAATATAATAGTTTGAAAACTTAGAGATTTATAAAAGATTTTATTAATAAATATTCCGTTGTATTTTCTTATTTAGAATTTTAACGTTAAGATCTTATCAAAAAGTAATTAATTGTTTCTTGAAATATGGATACGATGGTTATGTGATCTACCTGCCTTTAGTATTTATTGCTTTCGAATTACATTTAGTGGATGATTATACTTTTATAAATTTGTAAGTTTTCATATTATTAATATTTATGTATGTTTCAAATCATCTCTATTATAATTTATTTATACTTCATTGATATTGTGTTGTTCTTATCTATTATTGAGTTCTAATTTTGGAGTTTTATTTTTTTTATTTCATAAAAATATACACTATCATCCAAATTTATAAACGGCCAACTGAGTACGTTACCTCAATTCTTTTCCCTGTGACTCAATTTTCCATTTTTTCACTCAACTTAGATATACATTTGATAGAAAACTCACGTAGAATAATACCTACAAGAAATTAAGAATTTGCTGTAATCGAAAATTTATAAATCTGAATTGCGAATTTTGATCAGTTGGGCATCATATTTTTGGATAACATTTTTTTTAACTCATTACATAAGTTACTTCTGTATAACATCAAAATCGAGTTCGAATTTAACTCTGTTTCACTAAAATGAAGAAGTTTGAAATCAGATGACGAAATATTCTGTACGTATTTGTCGACAACGTTTGACGAATCGGTAGGCGAGAAGGCAAAACCGGGCAGATTACCTACTCAAAGTAAAGTAAGAAATACTTCCGAAATATCCACAGGCCGGTCGGGCTAGGCTAGCTGACCGATCGGCCGTAATGCATCGATGGGTATGCGGTGTGAAGAGCCTGCTCAACGGCGTAGACACAGAAACGCATGAGCCTAAATTTCGACCCTACAAGAACTTTATTGCCCAACTGTATTTCTAGTACGATAATGGAACTTCAGATTGACCGGATATTTTTGTAAAATTTGTCGATTCTTCACAAGAAAATAGTATTTTTTGCAACTCAGTGCGCAAATTTCGACTTTTGATGCCTATTTTGCGTGCGCAAAGTACCCGTTTCACGCACTAGTGCGCAAAGTGCTCACTTTGCGCACTGAGTTGCAAAAAGTATTGTACGATACGCGTGCGCGTACGTGATTAGGTTCACACTCGTGTTCTTGTCTCCCTCGCTTCGCTCGGGCGACAAGCTAACACTCGTGTGAAAATCACGTACTTTGCGCACTTGTGTCGTAAACTACTATTTTGCAACAAGTGCGTAAAATGGAAATTCTACGCACGAGTTGCAAACAATGGTTTTTGAGGTGTGTGTGAAATCGCATTTTACGCCCGCAAAGCGAGGCGTAAAATCGAATTTTACGCACACTACATCAAAGAAAGCTTTGATTCTTTTTCCTACACGTTGCTATTTGCACAATTTCAAAGTGTATCTAGTCAATCTGCGGTTTCACTATCCTACTCGAAGACCCCAGTTGCCGAGAGTAGTACGTACAATGACAGGGTCATGTAATAAACGAGTCATTTTTGTTTACTTACAATAACTCTGGTGTTTATCAATACTTTTCGATAAAAGAAAGAGAGAAATTAGACTTTGTCAAGAGTGTGAGGCAAAAGACCAACCTTTTCATCCCGATACTCGTGTCGAATTTTTTTTGTGCAAATCGACCTATCTTTGGGCGCCAAGCTTATACAGACCCCTTAAGTTAGCTACAACGCTTTACCTTTAGTTTAATCGATTGTATAATATTGGTTTCACTTATTTATTGCAGGCATACGTCGTCTTACGGACAGTCTGACCCTCATGAAGGACAAAATTCATTATGATCCATTGCTAAAGGTTCTTCAAGATATTATAGATCAAGCTAAAAAGAAACCGGAAACAAAGGCAGCTTGCGTTGAGTTGGAGGAAAAACTCGAGCAAATTCTTGGCGGTAAGGACAATGAGAATGAGAAGCAGTCAGATGCTGAAACCACAATCATGGCTCCGCCTACTACAGTGTCGCGGCTCACTCCAGTGCCGCGGATTACAAGGTCCAAAAGAAGACATCGTGATGCTTAGCGAATACGAAAAGTAAAGGGCTGTGGAAAATTTCACGATACATCATTCCGAAATTTTCACTTATGCTTACGGCACCAAAAGAGAAATTGAAGATTTAATGACTCACTAATGTGGAAATTTTAACTAAGTTCTTGTATTTTTATATTTTTTTCATAATAACGCTGAATATTTTGAATCTCGTTTCCCAATATCTTGTTTGTAAAAATTCATTAGCTGTTCCAAAACGAACAGTTTGAAGACTATCAAGGTTGGCGAGTGGGATCTTACCATCTTATCATTTCCGTGCTTCTGCAAGGTGTTTATAATACCAGTCCCAAAAATCTGAAATCCTGGAATCGTCCTGCGATTACAATGAGGTCCTGTAAATTCCAGATAGATCGTAGTTCCTCTTAATTATCCTGAAATTTTTAGTAATCTCCTGCAAAAGTTACTACTTTTGAGCTTTACGTTAATGACGGACCTCGTGAATCAGGTACCACATATACCGCAGTTCGCCCAGCCAGGCCATAACCGTCGCCCCCACCGATATGCTCAGATTGAAGGAAGAGAAAGAGAGGGTGAATCTATGGTTAAATAATGAAATAAATCAGAAAGGCCGTTCTCAATCATTTTTTGGTGACAGTAGATGGACAAGGGGGGTTCTGGAACAATCTAGGTCAGTCAGTGTTGGTCCAGAACCCGCCTATGTTCTGATTGGTCGACATCGAGGTCACCATACCCCACCGCTGCAAGGGCCACCCCAACTTAACGGTAATCGTTTCGATGATGTCGCAACTCGGATAACGGGTGTTTGTAACCGCTCCCGAATGATTTCATCCTCCACCCAGTGCAAAGGTCACCCAAAGTAACGGTAATCGTGTCGCGAAAAATTTCACCCGCGGCTACGGATGACGGGTCTTTGTAGGTGCCCTCCTGATTTCATCACCCTCGATTGTCTCAGAGAGGGAGTTCTGACTCGAATCGTTGGATTTGAATTAACGGGATTAGTCGTGTAAGTTTTTTTTTCTATTATACGAAATTCTTTTTCTATTATACGAAATTCGATCCGATGAGTCGGAATGTATGCAAGCCCATCTCTGAATTTATCCGTGGCTTGCCGACCGTTGATACTTTTTTATCGATCTCTCGAGCTGGTATGTGCGCTATCGTGCGAGGGAACGTCAAATTCATCTATCCGACGACGAGGATGACGAATGTATGCGAAACAACGATCGACTTAATAAATATCCTGGAACTAAAAATTCTACAGACCAAAAATTGTAGAACTGAAAGGTAAAATAACTAGTCGCAAAGCATAAATTCTCTGAATTCAGCGAGGGTGAAACGGGGAATGGAATAATACTTATTGGCGTAACAAGTAGGCTAATTCGCTCGTGCCTGCGCACCTCCGACTCTTGCTAAAAACATTGCGCTGGACGGATTATGACTTAGCCTACATGTTGCGCCCATAATTTGATTCAACTCATGTGCGATTTTCATGTTTTATCGAAAGTCTAAAAAGCGAAGTCTGAATGGTTGTTTAGCGACATGGTGGAATAATTTTGATATTAAAAATTTGTTAACGACACCAACAGCACGATCGAATGTTTTGGTTTAAGGTTAAGCGTTTATGAGTAAACTTCACATCAAAAACATTCGGCATTACAATTTTGGGTACTCGACATGTAACAACAGGGAGTTGTAATTATCCCGCGGTTCGTCAAGGCTCGAAAAACTGTTACGTTATTTTTCATTACATCGCAATGGTCGGGATTGTAGGAATCTTCATTGCGTTTTCACAAATAATTTTTTTAGGCATGATAAAACGTAAATAGCGCGCATGAGTTGAATAAAAATAATAAAGATGTATGCGTTACCCGGAACACTTTATTATATTTATTAGCAGAGCCCTGATTACGAACCCCAATGATAATTTATATTTATTATTTATTTGTATTTACAATTTGCGAATGTAATTGTCGTTTATTTTCTCGGCGATTACAATTTCAGAGCTCTTCTCAATTTGAGTTCAAAATCTTGGATTTATCTGTAACCGCTTTGTTAGTTCTAACTTTATTAAATGGTTAATTATATATTTCGAATATATAAATTTGTATTGATAGGACCCGTCATGGAGAATATTATACGTTATTCCCACATCTTGTGCGTGACCCATCCAAATTTGTTAAATACTTCAGAATGTCGTACACTAAATTTAAAGAGCTACTTAGTTGCGTTACGGTGGATCTAACTAAAGAAAATACTGCTTTCTGGCGACCAATAGGACCTGAACAACGGTTGGTAGTGTGTCTCAGGTAGGCTAAAAAAAAAAACAACATTTATCACTAAAATTTCATCGTAGCTCGTATACACAGAGGTTCACTGGAAACTTGCCACGCCCTATGGTAGGCAACTCGTGTTTTCGCGAAATTAACAACTGTGTCGTACGAACATCCATGGAACAGCCACAGAATGACAGTTGCCGCTACTTTGTCTGTGGGTATGGTCGTACTGCGGCGTTGTCATTTTATCACAAACACGAGTTGCCTACGATAGGGCGTGGCAAGTGTCCAGTGAACCTCTCTGTATATGTATTTCAAGATAATGCATAAAGTATAATTTACGTTTCAGATTTCTGAGCATAGGCGATTCTTTCGCAAGTATAGGTTTAAGCTATAGTATGGGAGAGTCGACAATGCGCCGAATCATGGCCGGCAACTATTGTGTGGTTGGTGTGGAGGCAACCGCACTCGAAATGTTCAGTGTGTGGTTTTTCCATACACGGAATTCGATCACTGCAAACCGACATTCATTGAGTATCACAGACCACGCTACAAAATTTGAAAACTGAAAAAAATGTAACTACCCCCCCCCCTCCCCCCCCCCCTCCCCCCCCCATCGCCAAATCCACCACACACGGAAAATTCATAACTTGCCGGCACTGCGCCGAATTGTACATGAGGGCTGCGAATCAATCTGGAATAGATTATCTCCAAAAGTGCTTCCAACTCCGGATACGGATGCATGGTTTAAGATTGCGTAACGTTTTGAAGAACAGTGGAATTTTCCAAATTGCTTAGGTGCGCTAGACGGTAAACACGTCGTAATTCAAGCACCTGCGAACAGTGACTCAATGTACTTTAATTACAAAAAGACATGGCAATGAAGACATAAAAAGGGTGAACTGAGGAATCCCTTGCCGTAGGTGGCTCAGGAGTCTGATTCTATTATTTATTTATTGTTACTTGATTATGGGTTGAAAATTGATACACTGATTTGGGAAGAAGCCTTGCGGCATAAAAAACCCAGTTTATTGTTTGATGATTAATAAATAACGAGTTGATACAAGAATTAATTACACAGAAACAATAATGATTCGACACAAGTACACGAGCTGGCACTAGTATGTATAGGTTTGTTGTTTTTTATTTCAGCCAGTATGGCGAATGAGTGTATTTAATTATTCAGCCGTATTGGCGATGGACTTATAGTCACTGTAGCCAAGAAGGCCGTTAAGATTGGTTTTTGCGCTAGAGAGCTCTCTACCGTTTGAGTGTCGGGGTTCGACTGTACTTTGCCGCGTGGCGGCAAGTTCGTGCTTCACTCTTCGCGCACCCGCGTGTTGCGTCTCTTGCATCGTGCGCATGCGCGCTATTTCTATATTCCGACGGAACAAAGGGGCTTTCACTACAAAAAGTCAAGAAAAGTTATAATTTGGTAGATTCGTACAGTTCGGTGTCCTCAATAATATTCCGAGTTTGCGACCTTGAGCGACCGCCGCTTGCGCCGCCATATTGGAATAATGGTACCGAAAACCAGTTTTTCGAGAACGTCTTCTCTCCAGCGCCACCTAGGTTAAAAATAGTTATTACAAAAATCATAGAGCATAAGATTTCCTGCAACTTTTATCTGAAACATTTTTCAATGAGATGAATAGTTCACGAGTTATAGCAATTTGCGAGAAGATATTGACATCAGTGAGCCTGGACCATCTAGGCATCGAAAAGGAAGAAAACCTCGAAGAAAAGACATCACTAAATGACGAATTGTGGATTAGGCCTACTATGGATACCATATGAAAAAAAAACGCGCATCTAACTCTACCTCATGGTGGTGCGGAAATGAGTAAAATACGGTAGTACATGTTAACTCAAGACGGTCACACTCCATGAGAATCCCGTGGTGGTCACCTGGGGTGTGACACACCCCAGGCGCTTTGAAGCGCCGTAGAATGGCGTAGAATTATTCCGTGGTCTCAAAAAAAAAAAAATTGAGTACATATTTCGAACCTTTCTCTATTAACCTATTCAAGAATGTGACAAAAATTTTAGGTTTGGGTATGTTTAAAAATTCTTTGTAAAAAAAATACCAAAAATTCCCTTTTTTTTTTTTACAAAAGATCATACATTTTTGTTGCGTTTTGTTTGCGTCTGATTCCTGAAAGGATTCTCTTCTTGGTGACTATATTAGTTTTTGTGGATTTTCCAAAAAGTATACTTATTTTGCCGAATCTATGCAAAGAGATGTGACGCCACCGCTGCGAGTAAGATTAGCTAGACATCTCGCGCGCAGCCCCGGAACTCGGCGCGAGACCGCGAAGTCACGCCGCCACGCTCACCAATCGGCCGCGGATCTCAGCGGCCCGCAAGCCGAGGCAATGGCACCTTGAGCGCCTTCCGAAAGAGACGTTGTCGGCTGGAGGCGGCGGAAGAGAGAGCTAGATTGGAGCGATCCCTACTAGCCGAAAGGCAACGTATTGAGCTGGAACTTATCGAGGAACGACTGGCTGCGAACCTTGAAGAGGGCATCGACTCTGACGAACTTCCTCGACCACCGGATGGAACAGAAGAGGCACGCCGGATTGATGACGTACCACAGAGCCCGGAACGAGACCCACGACCAGAGCGAGTCGTGGAGCCGGCTGAGAATCCAGCACCTGGCGGAGACGGCGACTTGACTCAAGCGATAAAGGACGCGCTTAACGTCGTGCGAGTGGCCTCGTCAAACGGCAGTGGTTTCCAGCGCCTTGTCAACAGACTGACCTCGGCCAAAAGTCTGCCTACCTTTGCAGGGGATAGCCTGGAGTGGTTGCGGTTCAAACAGGCCTTCGAATTATCATCCGAGCTAGGTGGCTATTTGGAGCGGGAACACGTGGCACGCTTGTTCGAAGCATTGAGAAGCGAGGCCAAGGAAGCCGTCGACGCATTGATGGTCACCGCCTGCAGCGCTGGTGAGATCATGAAGACGTTGGAACTGAGGTTTGGGAACCCAGACAGAATCGTCGAACGTGTGGTCCAAGACATGCGAAAGTTACCCCGCCTGTATTCAGGAAAAACCGACCTCACCACGTTCGCGAGAAAGATCCACAACGGAATGGCGGCCATGCAAGCACTGAACCACGTAGGCTACTTGCACAGTCCAGACTTGGTGAAAGACATCATAAGTAAGTTACCCTCTGCCCTGGTGTACAACTACAACCGCCGCGTCAACATGAACTGTCCCGACGACCCTAGATTGGTGCTCCTGACCAAATTCTTGTACTCAGAGGCGCAGATGGCATGTGCTGCCGGAACCTCGGCTCAGCGAACCCCCAGCTCGAGCAACGCGAGAGGGAGTGAATTGAATTGAATTGAATTGAATTGAATTTTATTTTATGCCCTGGACATGCCTTAGGCAAATAACAAATCATATAGGATAGATCATATCAAAAGAGACTAAGCTTAATTAACTGAGACAACAATGAGTAGTATGCTACAGAGAGAACTATAGGAGAAATTTCAGTGAACTACAGAGAAGATAAAATAAAACAAAAAATAAAACTAAAAAATAAAATAAAATAAAAATAAAATAAACATAATAAAAGAATAGAATAGTGATAGAATAATGATAAATAAATAAGCAGAATAAGTGAAATAAACATGGCGAGGTTGTTTCCGGATCCTCTGAGGAGGTAGGTCAGTAGTGACAGTAGGTAGTGAAGTAATCGTGGATTGCGAGAACCAGTCACGGAAGACACAAGAGGAAGGAAACAGGAAGTAAGTGGAGAAGACGGGAATAGGAAGTAAAAGAAAGAGGAAGGAAAGAAGTGAGTGAGGTGAGAAAAGGCGAATAAGCCGAGAACCTAACCTAAAAGCAGAGGGACAGTGGGGGAAGAGCGCAGGCGCGAATGGGTAAAGACGGACTACGTGAGTCGGAGACCGGAGCGGAGAGGAGGGAGGAGAGTGAAGAGGAATACACGGAGGAGTAGGGAACGCCGAGAGGCTCGCTGGAGACGATAAAGAGGGGGAGGCCGTTCAAAGCTGAAACCTGGAGCAGAGAGAGGGCAGCATCGGATGGATCACTGGTAGAATACTTCAAAAAAAGGAAAGCAGAAGAGGGGCAAGGAGGAGCAGACGAGAGGGTATTCAAGAGGAGTACAAAGGTAATCAGATCACCGGGAGACAAAAAAGTAGAAAGAAAGGAGGACAGCGGGATGGAAGGAGGAGAAAAGAGCAACCCCAGAACTGAAGAAAAAGAGGAGGATCGACGGAAAAAAGAGACAGAAGGAGGCTTGGCGGGTTGGATGAAAATGATAATAGAACAGATGGCGGAGGGTACAAGAACAGTGACGGAGGAAATGAAGAAATTAAGAGAAGAAATCGAACTAGGAAGGAGAGAAACGAGAGAGGAAGTGACAAGTCTGAGAAGAGAACTTGGAGAGACAATAAGATAAGGGAGAGAAGAAAGGGAAAGGCTGAAAGTTAGAATCGAGGAATTGGAAGAAGAGTGGAGGAGGAAGAAGATAAAAGAAGAGGAGAGAAGAGAAAAAGAGATCAGAGAAGGGGAAGAGAGAATGAGAAGCGTCATAGAAGAAGCAAGAGAAAGAGAAAAAAGGAGAGAAAGGACACAGGAAGGAAGAGTAAAAGAGTTGGAAGACTCATGGGAAAGAAGAGACAAACAAGAAAGAAGAAACAGCATCATAATAAGGGGAGATGAAGTAAACACAGAACGCGGGATAGAAAGAGCTGCAAGAGAGATAGTAGAGAAGGTGACAGGATACAGTGTAGGAATAAAAGAGGCGGTAGGGCTGGGTAAAGCGAGAAAAGCGATAATAGTAACGTTGACGAGTTGGGAGGAAAAGAGGCAAATAATGGCAATGAAAGGAAAGCTGAAGGGAAGCAGAATATTCATCGACGAAGACCTAACGAGAAGGGAGAGGGACATTCTAAAAAGAACTGCTAGACAGGGCTAGGGTAGAAAGAGAGAGGGGAGCGAGAGTAAGAGTAGCGTACCAAAAGATCTGGATCGGGGAAACTCTCTGGGTTTGGGACAAAGAGCAAGGGGAGCTTAGAGAAGCCGATAAAATAAGGGGGAACGCAGAGAGAAGGGGAGGGAGAGGAAGAGGAAGAGGAATAGGGAGAGGAAGGGGGTAGGATAGCGAGGAAGAAAAGGGAGCGAAGGTGCTATTCTGGAACGTAGCGGGAGTCAGAGGAAAAGACGAAGAATTCTGGGAGTATATCAAGGGGGTATATCAAGGGGAGGAAAGAGAGTGGGAAAGGTCGAAGAAGGTGTCACCAAGTGGATGGAAATGGCAATGTCAGGGAGCAGTAAGAACAGAAAAGAAGGGAAGAGCAAAAGGAGGAATGATAACAGGGGTAAGAGAAGAAATCGCAGCGATAGAAGAGAAAGAAAGAGAAGAGGAAGGGATACAAGAAAGAAAGGCCAAGATAAGAGGCAGAATCTGGAGAATCATAACGGTATACAACAGAGGTGGAGAGAGTGAGAAACTGAGAAGACTTGAAGAAGTAATAGGTGAGGAGCAAGAGGAAGGGAAACTCCTAATGAGTGGAGACTTCAATGCAAGAATAGGAGAAAAAAGGATAAGGGGGGAAGGAAAGGGAAGGAGAGAAGAAAAATGGAAGGCAAAAGATAAAATAATAAACAAAGAAGGAGAACAAGTAATCGAGACAACAAGAAGAAGAGGGTGGACGAGAAAGGGGAAACGACATACAGGAGGAACGAGGTAGCGACGACAATTGACTACTGCATAGTGAATAAAGAGACCTGGGAAAAGAAAGAGAGAATGGAAATAGAAAGGAGGATAGAGTCTGACCACCAGCCAATGACAGTCACAATTAAAAGAGAAAAATGGAAGGTAGGGAACAGAGAGAAGGAAGGAAGAGAGAGACAAGTATGGGAAAAGAAAGAAATGGAAGAATTCAAGGAAAGAACGAAAGAAATAAAGTGGGAAAAAGAAGAGCTAGAAGAGGGGTGGAAAGAACTCACAGACAGGGTGAGGGAACTCACAACTAGAAGGAGGATCAAGAAGAGGTGGAGTATAGGGAAGAAGGAATGGCGGGATGGGGAGTGCAGAAAGCAAAAGAAGAAAGTACAGAGAGCATGGAAGAAAGTAGGAACAAGGGGGGGGGGGGGGGGGGGAGCGGCATGGAGCATTTTAGAGGAGAAAGGGAATGTTATAAAGTCATGTGCAGCCAGAAGAAACAAGCGTGGAGGGAGAGAGAAGACAAGGAAATAGAAGCAATAAAAGACGAAGGGGGGATGTGGAAATACATAAACAGGGAAAGGAAGAAACGAGTAGGGGTGAGTGACAAGATAAAAATGGAGGAGTGGACGAAACACTTTATAGAGCTGCTAGGAGGAAAAGAGGAGAGATGCAGGGAAGAAAGCGATGAGGAAGAAAACGGGGGTTTGATTGATTGATTGATAGGTTTACTATGCCCTTGCTCAGCTGGGGCAAATATGAAAGTAACACGTAAACAATATCCGAAAATATACATAAATAAAATCAAGAGACTCGGTAGAGTCTCGCGCCTAGTTATATAAAAAAAAAAATTTTTTGTATGCGCCGCGCGAGACTCGACCGAGTCTATATACCCGAACGAGAGCTGAGCGGCCGTTACGGCAATTTATGATCGTTAATTTCTTCCGTCTCACTATAAATACGGAATTGTAATATTTATCGCAGGATGTGGCCGAGAAGAGCTTTCATTTAAGCCCTATTTCGATTAAATCGGTGAACGTAGAGCTGAGATATGATTATTCGACGTTTTAGATTCAAGTAAATCATACTTGTTTTCGTCGAGTGTTCATCATCATCATCATCTCCTTCAGTCAGTGTGACACTAAACCTATGTGTATAAAAATTAGCATAGAGTGGCCTTCGCTAGGCTATGTAGAAAGAAGAGACCTACCAAGTACGGACGTCAGTAGCCAGATGGCGCTTTGGTTAGCTCTCTATTTTCACCACCTAGTTTTTCTGTTTGGATCCTTTTTAATGGCTTATATCTGATAAGGAATTTAGCCGAACCACCAACTACAGTACGGTATCATATCCCATCATGCGGGGTATGATTTATTACGTCAATTTATTTTTGGTCGTAATGTTATGTGTATAATTCAGCAAACGATCATGTAGGGTATGGTACGATTTATTTTTTATGAGATAAATTGGAATTTTTTTTTTCCTCGGAATCAAGTTTAAAAAAAAATTCGCCCCTATAATAGTATATTTCATGTAGAGAGTGGTCGACAATTTATGCAATTTATTACGGATACGAGAATAATTATACTTAATTAATCAAATTCTACAAAAAGTAGTGATATCCCCATAAAAAGCACCTTTGGTGCAAAAACCTTTCGCCTAGTTATATAAATGATATAGTTATACACAAAAATTCCTTCCTCATAAAAAAAACAATTCGAAATCATGTGCTATTGCCTAGTTGCCTAGTACCGACATCACGTTGATTTTTTTTCGAATTGACAATTAGGCTTTTCATAACATGGTATTCACAGCCTTCTTGTCTTGCCACATAGAATCATGGAGGTAACGATGGGCGATTGACGCCTCCATTTGTTCAAACAGAAAACATAAAAAAAAAATAATCAAAAAAAAAAAAAAATTTGGAGGTAGTGGTACTAGGCGGGCCTTTTCTATACAAGTACAAGTAAACGGCGATTGAACCACGTCAATGATCCTAATATAATAATACGAAATATTGGCCCGCCTAGTACCACGTACTCCAAATTTTTTTTTTTTAAATTATTTTTTTTGTATGTTTTCTGTTTGAACAAATGGAGGCGTCAATCGCCCATCGTTACCTCCATGATTCTATGTGGCAAGACAAGAAGGCTGTGAATACCATGTTATGAAAAGCCTAATTGTCAATTCGAAAAAAAATCAACGTGATGTCGGTACTAGGCAACTAGGCAATAGCATATGATTTCGAATTGTTTTTTTATGAGGAAGGAATTTTTGTGTATAACTATATCATTTATATAACTAGGCGAAAGGTTTTTGCACCAAAGGTGCTTTTTATGGGGATAATATAAGAATATACTCTAAAACATGAGTTAAATAGTAAACTAAATAAAATAAAATAAGACGAAAAAAATGAAATAAAAACACAAAAATCTTAATCTATACAAAAGCACTCAACAGTACAAGTAAAATTAATGACAAAACTACCTAGAAGTTAGTTAACTATAGCCTGGTGCTTACCCTAGCGCAACAGCCCTTTAAATGGGACAGTAACTATGAGCAGGACTAAAGCGACAGTCAAACCGAGCCAGTGTCGCGTTCAAGAAGGTACGCAAAGAGCTTGGTACGAAAGGTACTATCCGCCGCACACGAGACTAGCTCAATAGGCAAGGAATGCCAAAAGTAAATTGCCGCAAGGTAGAACGAGTTCCGGAAAAGAGCAGTGCGATGTAACGAGATATGAAAGACGTTCCTGACCTGACGTGTGTGTAGCCCCATAGCTGGCCTAGAGCGAGCGAAGAGGTCAGTGAGGAAGGCAGGTGCACGACCATTAACAATGTTAAAAACAAACAAGCCCAAAAAGTATAGGCGTCTGGCCCTAACAGTAAGCCAACCAAGCTGTCGACGGAACGGCGTGACGTGGTCATCGCGACGGAGGTTAAAGATAAACCTTATGCAGCTATTGAGCAAACGCTGCAGCAAGAGATTGAGTTCACCCGATAGGTCGTTGTACACAAGACAACAGTAGTCTAGTTGGGGAAATATCAGCGAGGCGACAAGTTTAGCCTTGAGCTCTTGCGAAAGAGCGTTTCTATTGAATTTAAGGCGATAGAGAGAAAAATTTACTTTCTTCGAAATGTGCATCACATGCCCACGCTATGACAAGTTCGACTGCATGATAACACCGAGATTACGAACTTCGTTGACATAAGGCAGTACCGTGCCATTCACCAGAATGGGAGTTAAACTGCCCAAATCAATACGATTAATAAGCGTAGCGCTACCTGTTACCAATACTTTCGATTTACTGAGATTAAGTTTCAGTTTGTTAGCCACCGCGTAGTCAGCTATAACGCCAACATCATGAGCAACTTTCGCTAGACCTTCATCAAGTTCGGAGGGGTGGCATGTAAGATATATCTGAGTATCATCCGCAAAGATAATGTGCTTAGTAAAGGCAAGCCCAGCTCCAATATCGTTGATAAATAGCGAGAATAGTAAAGGTCCAAGGACCGATCCCTGCGGCACGCCAGACGAAGTTGACCGCCAAGACGAACAGGTGCCGTCATGCCCTACCACAGCCTGGGGACGGCCCGTAAGGTACGCGAAAAACCGGCGCAACGCGCCATCAGAAAACCCTAAATGCTTCAGCTTGGACAGTAAGAGAAAATGATTCACCTTATCGAACGCTTTGCTAAAGTCGAAGAGCACGATTACTGTTATGTGCCCCAGATCGACTCCATGCCTAATTGCATGACACAGTTGAAGAAGAGCGGATTGTGTGCTGTGCCTTTTTCGGTAGCTAAACTGACACTCATCTAAAATATTGTGCGTGTCAAGGTAGTCCAGGATTTGCGCGTGAACCACCCGCTCAAAAATCTTAGACAACTCACTCAGATTTGCAATAGGTCTGGCATCGGCAGGTGACTGAGGTGGATTAATTTTAAGCAGAGGTCTGATAAACGCACGTTTCCATGGTGATGGAAAAAAACCGTGCGCAAGGCAGTGATTATATAGAGCGGCAAGTCTATCAGCTAGAAAAGGTGATGATTGATGCAATATGAAGAGAGAGACCCCGTCTGGTCCAGCTGAACGTGATGCAGATGACGTGAGACGAATGAGCGAAGATACACACGAACTAGAGACCATCGAAAAAGTGAAGAGCTCACTATCAGCAGGCAAAGAACGAGGCTCAGACAACAACGAGTCAAGCTGCACCTGCTCACACGCAGGAGAAACATTAGAGACAGCAGTGAACGTAACATTCAATTCGTCAGCGGTGAAAAACACAAGCGGCGAGCGTTGTCGCACTTTCGCAAGTCCTAATTTCGCAAGCTCAGTCCAGAGTTTGGAGCAGTCGCTAATGCCAGAGAGCACCCGTAAATTGAAACTATCTGCAGCAATCCTCATGTCGCGCGTTAGCTCATCCCGATAGTGGCGAAAGATAGCCATAGCTAAAACGCAGCCTGATCTTTTAGCTAGTTTGAACAAGGAATTACGGCGCTTGGTACGAGCCTTCAACTCTAGTGTAAGCCATGGAAGATGGCGCTTCCTAGCAGTAAAAGTGCATATCGGCGCATGAAGTTCTGTAGCATCCACTAAACAGTCAATAATAGAGCTAGTGTATGCGTCAACCTCAGGGCAGGTGGAACCTAAGACTAGCGTACCTGAGTTGGCTACATTTAAGTTATGCATAAGAGTGACTAAAAACGCCTCTGCATCAAAATGTTTGAAATTCCTGCAGGTGATGAGATGTTCCTGAAGCTGGCTAACATGAAAATTATAGGTAAGTTCTAATAGGTCGTGACCTGCTATAAATGGAGCATCGGACTTAGTGAAAGCAGAAATTTTCTCCATATCGTCGACAATAAAAACATCTAGCCAGGAATCAGACGTGGACGTATGATGAGTTGCATTAGATTGAACAATGTGCAGCGATTGAGACGACGCAAATTCACGGAGAAAAGTAGCTTCAACGTTCGTACTGAGTAGATTACAGTTAAGATCACCACAGATAATAATATTATTGAAGGCGACTGCATGTTTCGTAAATGACGAAATGAAATCTTTAAAAAGGAGCCCTTTAGGTCTTCTATACTGCAACGGTGCACTTTTACGGGAAGGGTTACCCGGGAACCGCGCACTTCGGCGTCAACGTTTATTTAATAGAAAACTAATAAGAAAACTGATAGTTGGGCGCCAGACGTTTTCACGTCACTCGAAAGACTATAAAATATAGAAATTGACGGCGGAAATTGCCAGATAGCTCAGAATATACTATATCAACTAAATGGTAGAGGGGCAGGGTGCCAATTAATGCTCGAAGACAAATAATTATATATTCGACTGATTTATTCGGGCATAAAATGCCGATACGGGAAAATCAAAGCACAATCCGCAATAATTACGGGAATAATACAATATTTGCAAACTTATGTTTCGTGATTCAGACAAATTCGGGAAATTTACGGGAACAGACTAACAAATCAAATACTCAAAATATATGACGCAATATAACAAAATATAAGAAAAGGTCACAGTAGTCGTCTTGATACAAGATTAATCAAATTATACGGGACTTAGAGAAGAAAACATGAAAATACATCAATCAAATAATTATTAACTAAGAACTAAATACTAAATAACAGTGCTGGCTTCTACGCTCGCTAGCTCCAGGAATAGTATGTTAACAGGTCGTTTGTGATCAGAAAAATTACATAAGAAAGAAAGAGAAAAGAAGAAAATCTAATAGAATCTACCGCATGCTGAAGCAAGAGAAAAGCCACAAATAGATACTAGCACGAGTCGACTCGAGAATCCGTTTTTAACAAGACTAAGTATAATAAAATATTACCGGGACGAAGTCGAAGGACTTAACGAACCATAATCGTGGCCTACGCCACACCAAATATAACCTAATAATTAACTAAACGGGATTCATGAGCGACCTCGTGGTTTACATAAAATAGGTCTTACCTTATCAGCGATAAGTCTGCTTCAAACACAAAACGGGAATAATAATAAAACACTAACAATAAACTAGATTTTAAACTTTAACAAAATAACAAAAACTTTAACTTTAACGGGAAAACTTAACAAATCTTTAACACTATCGAAACTCGGGAACTCGGGAATAGCTGGTGTTGATCCTGACGTGAGGACGGCTGAGCGTAGAAGTAGGCCGAGTCCTGCGTTACCCCACACTTTATAGGTGCGGGATCCCCTAGCTGCTAGGTGATTTGAATCGTCTTACTTAGATTTTTCGTCAAAACCTAAGTCGTCAGACTCAGCAGTTAGTCGTCCTCGCTGGCATGAGTTTCGGGACGCTCAGTTAGTAGACGTTTGTCCAAGTGCTCATCCAACATGGCGGTACGGCGGGATATTTTAAAGCTGGTATAGCGGGACTCGTACGGGATTCTCGTTCTCTGTGTTCTCTTTTCCAACTTCGGTTCTCGTCGCGGGACTCCTCGGGATTATCGTCGGGACGAAGTGCACCCTGGCTGCGTTTTAACAAGAAAAACGGACCAGTCAGAGGATCTGGCGGAAGTTCTGATGCCCCAATACCCGGATCTGCATCCAGAATTCCCCATGAGCGATGTGGAAGGCTTACAGGCAGGCCTGCCTCACATGGTTGCATTTCTTCTACCGGGACTTTTCGGGAGTAACACCGGTAGCGGGACGATACCGGGAAAGCCGATGACGAAGTCTAGCTCGACTCCAGGTCGATAAGTCATTGGCAACGGGAAGCTTTGGTGGGCTACTGGAATTTCGCCCTGCTCTATTCAACCATTGCCTAGACGTCCAGAATTGGTTGACGGGAGTGGTTCAGCACCAGGCTGATCAGTCTGCGGGAACGGGAGGGTTTGACTCCGGGAGTCATCCTTATTCAACCGCTCCTGCGGCATCCACGACCGGGAGTTGGGAAGGAGAGACGTGCTGACCGGGGGCTGTAGTTCGGGAAGGACCTCGATCTCAGACGTCGGAAGTAGTCCCTCGACGTCCTGGCGTTGTCCTCCCGAGCTCCGCTATTATAGAGACTCGATATAAAGCAAAGGGAGTTACATAATAAATCAGGCTAATCGTACTAATAATAAAACCATTAATAGAAATAATAATCGAAATAATTAGCAAATTCATAATCAAGCTAGTTTACGACCTGTGCTACTTCTCTGGAGCTGTCCGTCCTCACGTCGTTCGACACTCGCGCGGTATTGTGACGGTTGCAAAATGCAACGTCACAATACATACTGACAAATAAAAGTGATTGCCTGTTGGGACCACAGATGTCGAGAATTAAAAACTCAGGCGCGTTTGAGAACAGACCAGGAGGATTCCAATACTTTAACATTTAGCGAACGATGTACGTCACAAGCAACGCCACCTCCCTGCCTGCCCTCGCAATCCCTGCGGATCAGTGTGAGATCATCCAGACTAATCAAGTCATCAGGCACCAGAGGGTGGAGCCAAGTTTCCGAAATAGAAATTATATGATAGAAATTAGTCATTAAATGAGCTTTAAAATAATTCAGATGTCCTACTAACGAGTTCGCATTAAATTGTGCAATCTTAACCTTAGTGAATGCAGGAACACGCCTAGTATCACGATCATCAGTTAGTCAAATAAGTTTAGAAAGATCATCGTCCTTTTCAATAAAAATTATGGGTGCTCCCTCTGTTTTTTCGCACACAGATGACCCCTGAGCGTAGCCAGACATACTTATAATGAAGGTTAGCAGCTTTAGCTTTAGTGCGTTTGAGCAAGTCGCAGGCTTTCGAAGAAAGAAATTCGTTCACATAAATCAGACCCGTATAATTAGAAGGAAACACTTCAGCAGCCGGCAGGTTCTTCTTAGTACGCTTTAGAGTAATAATATGATCTCTAACCACTTGTGACCTGTGAGTAACGATTGAAGACTTATAGGTATTGCGAGTAGACGACGAGCTGCCCATGCTATCACCAACCACGGAGCTTGTTTTCCTAGCTAACGGACGAATGTCTAGAACTTCAGTAATGAGATCAGGCGCACCAAGAGCAGTAAAAATTTTCTGTACGGCGGTTCTAGGTGGATCCGCTACCGCAATAGGTACGCCCGCAAGTATTATTTTGGTAGCAGATGTGACAGGTGACGCAGATGTAGGTGCAGATCTGATCTGCTCGATATCGTTAGTCAAGCGCAAGTTGCTCGCTTCGAGTCGCGCTATAATTTTAGCATGCCTATCGACTTTCGCGAGCAATTCAGGCAGACAATTTAATTTATTAGCAATTTCAGAATTGACTTTAGTTTGCTGAGCAACAAGCGCCGCTAGCTCTTTATTCGTGGCCGACAGTTCTCTATTCATGACATTAGACTGGTTGATAGCAGCGAGCATTTTGTCGATAAGGTCCCTGTCCATTGCTGCTGTTACCTCACTAGAGTGCAACTGGTTGCCCTGATCAATTAAATTATCGCTAGACTTAGAATTATTAGAAAGACTAAGCAAGCTCTTCTTACAACACTCGCTAGCGCTTTTGTAAAGAATGTACTGACCACAACAGCCAGGATGGAACACCCGGTTGCAGGTAACGCAAGCCTTTGTTAACCCAGCAATACTGCGCTGGCACTTGAAACAAAGCGGCGGCATGCGTGTCGAAGGCTCCCAGCAGACAGACAGCCAAGGGGACAAGATGTCAGCCAAGTCTTGATCCGAAGAGCGGCACACAGCATAAACACATTGACAGATGGCAGGTAGCATGTAGACACGGCGAAGCAGACGAAGGGGCTCGGTGATAACAACAAATCCATGTAGCCGATAGCGCACACAATAAGGCACGTAGACAAACACACCTCTAGATGAGCCAGAATAATCGTCAACTCATCAATCCAGGCCGAAGCAAAACCAGGAATGAATGTTGATAGGATCCTATCCAGGAGCAGAAGGCCAAAGAACAACTCGAAGTAAAAAGCAAATAATAGCGTGCTCAAATCTGCAAAAGAACAGGGCCCGAAGGCAGCTCGCGGCAGAGAAAAGTCAAGAAATACAGAGCAGAAAATAGCGTGACAGGCGATACTTACTACCACACAGACAGTCACATACAAGGGACTGATTGATTGATTGATTAGTTTATTAATATGCCCTGGGACACCTTGGGGCAAAAAGAGAAAAAGTACAATATTAACAGGAAAAGAGAAAATAATAAACATGATAATAGCAGAAGAAGCAACGGATCAGCAACACATCAGAAACACATTGTTTTGTTTTTCTGAGTTCTTCCCGGGCGCTCAGTCCATGCGGACCATTGTGCCCGAGCCCGTGAGGGCACCCTATATTGTAGGAGCCGAGGTCAGGTTGGCCATCCTGGCGAATCGCATCAGCCCACCCACCCCGATCTCCTCGATCTTCATGCCTTCGCTGTAGGTTCCTCCGAGGGCTGCCTTCCGAGGTCCCTCGAGGCCCCTACACCGCGCAATCAGATGAAGCGGGGTTTCCTGCTCCACCCCGCACCTGGTGCAGAGAGGCCCGGTTCTGAGCCCCATGTGCACCAGGTGCTTACTTGTGTACTAGTGACCGGTGACAAGTCCTACCAGGGCCCTGAGACTGGTTCTGTCCAGATTGATTAGTGTGGCACCTAGCTCGCGTGAAGGCCCCCGGAAGAGGGCCCTCGTGTGAGTCATGCCAGGTGCCCGCGCCTAGAGCTCCTTGAAGCGGCGGTCCGTCCAGCCCTCCGCTAGGCCCTTGGCGTGAGCCGAGGTTAGGCCTATTCGGCACCCGTCGTCGGCTTCTTTGCGTGCGGCACCTGCCCTGGCCAGGCTGTGTGCCATCTCGTTTCCCTGTATATCGCTGTGACCCGGCACCCATAGAAGCTTCACGCGGTTTCCACGTGAGATCTGTGTTAGCAGTTCTGCACAGTCGCTGACGAGCCCGGATCTTATTACGCAGTTGCGTATTGACCTGAGCGCCGCCGAACTGTCACTGCAGATGTATATGTGTTTGCCCTTGGGGTTGTGAGCCAGGATAGTTCTGGCACAGGTCCATATGGCGAACACCTCAGCTTGAAGGACTGAGGCCGTAGGCCCCAGGGCGAGCGAGATGCGCGTCCTGGGTCCTTCGCTCCACACGCCGGCCCCAGCCCCTGTGTTCGTCTTGGACCCGTCTGTGTACCAGACGAGCCCTTGTGGTTTGAGCAGGTTGTCCTGGTCGTTCGTCCATGGCTGCCTGCTCGGTGCCTCCACCATGTATAACGGGTCCAACTGGTGACGGTTGGGGCAGCGATCCCCGCCTTGGGATGGGTCTACCTGAGGTGCCCCCTCCCGCAGCAGTATCGTCGTATGCCCCACGCCCGTCCTCTTCCAGTGGCCCTGTTGCGTTAGGGGCAGAGCGGCCCTCCATGCCTCAGCCTCCACCGTGAGATGAGGAAGCGGAAGGTTCAGGAGTGCCCCTATAGCGAGCGTAGGCGAGGTTCCGAGCGCCCCCGTTATTCCTAGTCCCGCTAACCTGTACACCCGGTCCGGTATCCTGCGGAGCGTGCTTTTGTCCATTGCTGGCCACCACACAACGGAGGCGTATGACAGCTGGGGCAAGAGGATGGCTGTGTAAATCCACTTGACCACTCTTGGCTTGAGTCCCCTGGTTTGTCCCACCATTCTCTTGCAGGCCCAGTATGTGGCCGTGGCCTTCTGTGCCTGCTTGGTGACGTGGGCTTTCCACGACAGTTTGCTATCCAGGGTGACCCCCAGGTAGCGCACTGTGGTGGATGGTACTAGCTTCGACCCGAAGACCTCTACGGGTCCTACCTCGAAGCGGCGTTTCTTGGTGAAGATCACCATCTCGGTCTTGCTGGGGTTGATCCTCAGTGATTGAGTGGTGCACCAGTCCTGTACGACGTTCAGTGCTTTTTGCATCCTGCTCGTCATGTAATGTGGGTGGTCGCCCGCGACAACCAGGGCCTCGTCATCGGCGTAGCCCACGGCCGTCACCCCTAGCCTGTCGAGCTCCGCCAGGAGCCCATCAACGACCAGAGTCCACAGCAGGGGGGAGAGACCCCCCCCCCCCCCCTGTGGGCAGCCCCTGTCGACCTGAGCCCTGGCAACCGACTCTCCAAGCTCCGCGGTGACCGTCCTGGATTAAAGCATCTGCTTAATCCAGTCCACCACCGTGGTGCTGATGCCGAATCGTACAGCGGCATCGCATATCGAGTCGAAGGAGGTGTTATCAAAGGCCCCCTCCACGTCCATGAACACGCACAGCGCCGCTCTCTGCCGGAGGAGCAGCCCCTCAATCTCGCGCACGAGGTGGTGGAGCGCTGTCTCCGTAGATTTGCCGGCCTGGTATGCGTGTTGTGCCCGTGAGACTGGTCTTTCGACCAGGACACAGTCCCTGATGTACCTATCTACCAGTCTCTCCATGGTTTTCAACATGAAGGACATGAGGCTGATGGGTCTCCATGATTTCGCGCGGTCATAGCATCCTTTGCCCGGCTTGGGTATAAAGACCACTCTGACCTCCCTCCAGTTCCTGGGTATGTAGCGGAGAGCTGAGCAGGCCCTGAAGATCGCGTTCAGTTTGGCAACGAGGTTCTCCCCTCCCCTCTGGAGGAGGGCCGGGAAGATACCGTCTGTGCCTGGGCTCTTGTAGCTGTCAAAGGTGTCAATTGCCCATCTTATCCTTGACGGCGTGATTATCGCTGCCGCTGTTTTCCAGTCCCCTGGCCCCTGCCTGCCAGAGACCTCTCTCTGGGGTGGTCCTTGTGTGGCTGGTGTGGAGCCCGGGAAGTGGGTGCTCAGCATGTGCGATAGTATATACGTCTGGCTCTCTGCCATGCTGCCGTCAGGGAGCATGAGGCTGTCCAGCTTGATTGGGGGTCCGGAGGTGAAGACCCTGCGGAGCTTGGCCACTGCGCTTAGAGCCTCAGTCTCCTCGCAGAATCCCCTCCAGGCCTCGTTCTTTGATCTTTTGATCAGCTTCTTATAGGCTTTCTGGGCTTCCCTATAGGCCGCCCAATCCGGCTCGAGCTGCGTCCTGAGGGCCCTGTTGAGCAACTTGCGAGAGCCGGTTCTACTCTTGTCCAACTCTCTGCTCCACCAGGGTACCTTCTTTTTCGCTTTTCTCTGCTTTACGGGGCACGCGGCCTCGTAAGCTTCTGTGATGGTTGCCTGAAGGTGGGCTACCTCTTTCTCCACCATTCCCTCAGTCCTCGGCCGGTTGCTGGGTCCCCCAAGCTTCCCTTCTAGCCCCTCTTTGTAGGAGGTCCAGTCGGTTGTCCTGGGGTTCCTGTATTCCTCCGTCCGTTCCCATGTCGCGTTCGCATCCAGGACGAGCGAGATGCGTCTGTGGTCTGAGAGAGTATCCTCGCTCCGCACCCGCCAGTCCTTGACCAGACTGGTAAGTCTGGGCGTGCAGAGTGTGATGTCTATCACCTCCTGCCTATGCGGGGTGACGAAGGTGGGTCTCGATCCTCTGTTGAGAATCTCGAGTCCCGTTGAGGAGAGGTACTCTAGCAGTGCCCCGCCTCTCTTGTTTGTGTTCGAGCTGCCCCATACTTCGTGGTGCGAGTTGGCGTCGCATCCGATCAGCAGGTTGAGTCCCTTGTTGCTGCAGTGCTCCACCAGCACCCTGAGTTCCTCCGTCGGTGGGGGTGCCTCAGAGTCGTAGGGCAGGTACGCCGAGCAGACAACCACGTCAGTTGTGCCGCCTCTGGCTAACCTTACCCTGATGGAGACCGCTGGCAGAACTGGCTCAGCCTGGTGGCGCAGTGCTTCTTGCTGACGAAGACGCAGGCCCTGGGGCCCGCCCCTCCCTCCGCGTACACCAGCGCACCAAGGCTGGAATCGATACCCCTAATCCGCCCCCCGACTACCCAGGGTTCCTGTATTAGTGATATGTCTGTTGTTTCCACCGCCAGGTCACGGCTGTGTATAGCCGAGGCCGCCTTGCAGTGGCGCAAGTTTATTTGTGATAAGTCGAGTCCGTCCACGGCTGTAGGACTAGACTTGCTTACCCCCGTAGCGCGGAGAGAGTAGGGGAGCCCGTTTTACCGAGCCCTCTAGTTCTCCCCGGTCGCCGGTGCATGAGCCCCCGCTGGGGGGAGCTCCTACCCGGGTGTTCTTGCCCTCGGCGCTTCGCCGGTCAGGGTCGTTTGGACTCCAGCCCTGACGCTCTCCCTCCCGGTCCTCCGTATTTCGGAGGCCCTTGAGGGACGGCCTCTGGGCCTGTTGGGTTCGCCTCCCCTACCGGCTCCGCCGCCTCTGCTATGAGGGGGGCCCGTCCTGCCCGGTGGTCCCAGAGTTGCCTCTTGGTCCCCCCGGGTCGACGAGCCCTGCCTCTCGTACCCTGCGGCCGCTTGCGGGGCTTTGCCCTCGGAGGGCCCCATCACCGTTTCCGGTGTCGGGGTCTCCCTCGGGGTCACCCTCTGCACCGGTGGACCGGGAGCCTCCCGTCCTTCCCTCGGCCCCTGGTGGGCCTCCCTGAAGAGGACCCTCCCGAGACCGTAGTGGGCCAGGTGGCCCCCCGTCCTCAGTGCGTCCCTGGAGGTGGCGTCCACCCCCAGCACAAGCTGCACCGACTTTTGGCCCTCCTTCCTGTCCCAGACCCTCTACAGGTGGGTCTGGAACCCGGCGTTTTGGCGTCTGAGCCTCTTGAGGATGATCTCGTTCTTCTCCGGGATACCAGGGAACCATCGAGACCATCCTGGTGAACCTGGGTAGTTGCCCCTTCTCCAGTAGTTGGAGAGAGGCCCCCCCCAGGGCACCAACGTCGGAACCGTGGACCTCAGCCAGTCCAGAGCCGTTGCATCCGAGCAGGTCACCCACAGGATGCCCTGATCGCACCGGTACTGCTCGAAGCGAGGTACCCCCTTCCCTTCCGGGATGGAGTCCATTGCCGCGCACAGCGCCCGAACCACCAGGTCTCCCTCCCCAGAGCCAAGGGTGACCTCGGGATAGCCGGAGGGTGCGATTACCACCCTCCTGCTTCCCTCCGCCGCCTCTTTGTAGCTCAACGGTTTCGGGTGAGCCTCTCTGCCCCTCTTGGGCGCCGAGTACACCTCCGGCGGGGTGCTGTCCGAGGGCCTGGGCCTCTTCGTGCCCGAGCCCCCCGCCCCCGCCGGTGTGCTGCTGGTAGGCGCCCCGTCCACGGGTCGCCCATTGCCTGGGCCCCCCGCTTCGGCGCGCTCTGCCGTGCTGGCCTGGGGGGATCCCGCCCAGGTTCTGCTCTGAGGAGGTCGCGGCGGCCTGCTTGGCCTTCCTCGCCCTCCTCTTCGCCGCCCCCGAGCGGTTTGCCCTCTTGGCCCTTTTTTGTGTGGATTCCGAGGTCCCGGTGGGTACCGAGCCCTCTTCCACCCTTGTCGACTGAGTCGGGGTCGGACTGGTCCCCGAGACCGATAGGCCGCCGTGTGTCATGGAGACAAGTGCCTCCATGTCCACAGCCAGCCCACCTTCCCCGGAGCCCTGACCTGCCGGTGAGTCCACCTCCATCGAGGCAGCCTCACCGCGCGAACCCAGCTCTCAGAAACACATGCTGATATACATAGAGAACAAAATAAATGAGTTAGAATTAGAAAACAGAGTAACGATACTAAGGATAAAATAAGATAAGCAGAGTACGAAAATAAAATGAAAGTAAAGTAAAACAAGAGATGGAACATGGAGTCCGATACCGCTAAAATATAGTATTAAAATAAGCAGACTTAAAAATAAAGATAAAAATAGAATAGAGTACATAAAACCATAAGTGGGTCTGAAGGTAGACTGAGTAGAGAAGATTGGAGAATTTAGCCAAGCGCCAGGAACCAAAACTAACTAAAGAATTAAAATAAAGCACGATCAGCAAAGTGACTAGGTTGATCCAGTGTCGCGCGCGAAGAGAAACTCAAAGAGCCTACGTTTGAAAACCACCAACGAAGAGGAGTCGACAATCTCCGCAGGTAACGAGTTCCAAAAGTAGGCAGCAGACAGGTGGAAGGGGTTTCTCAGGGTAACAGTTCTGTGTGAAGGTATGAGGAAAAAGCCAACAGAGGAAGGACGCAGTGAGCGACCCTCGGAAGGCTGGGCACGGTGGAACAACACGGACAGATAAGGAGGAGCTAGGCCCTGGACAATGTTAAAAATAGTAATACCTAAGAAATAGAGACGCCTGGATCGCACCGTAAGCCAACCTAGCTGTCTGCGATAGGAAGTAGTATGGTCGTCGATACGCAAATTAAAAATAAACCGTCTGGCGTGATTCACTAACCGCTGGAGGACGAGGTTAAGCTCGGACGATAAGTCGTTGAAAACTACACAGCAATAATCGATAATGGGAAAGACGAGGGACACAACAAGGGACGACTTGAGCTCGCGAGACAACGCGTGGCGGTGATATTTCAGCCTGTATAGCGCAAAGTTTACTTTGTTTGAGACAGTCATAACGTGGCCCCGCCAGGAGAGGTTGGACCGCATAATGACACCCAGGTTACGGACCTCGTCGACGAAAGGGAGCGCAGTCCCACTCACCACGATAGGAGGAAGGTGCAGGAGGTCAATACGGTTAATAAATGTGCCAGTGCCCTGAATCAGAATCTTCGACTTGCTCAGGTTCAATTTCAGCCCGTTCGTCACCGCGTGGTTAGTGATAACATTCACATCATGGGAGACCTTGGCCAATCCAATGTTAAGCTCAGACGGTGTGCAGCAATGCTGATTGGGTGCTAAACCCTTCCCTGTACCCGGACTGTCGCGGATCGAGGACGTTGTTGGCTTTCACGAAACTCAGGATCTGCCGATGGACGATGCGCTCAAAGATTTTGTATATCTCACTAAGATTTGCGATCGGACGGGTGTCGGAAGGGGACCGCGGGGGATTGACCTTCAAGAGAGGGCGGATAAAGGCCCGTTTCCAGCAAGAGGGAAAGTGGCCGTGATTCAGGCAGCTATTAAAGGGACGGTAGGATTAGGAGGCGACAAGCTATCTGATAGGGGTTCGAGACGGTACGATAGGGTTTCGAGACGGTACGGTACGGTATGGTTTCGAGACGGTACGGTACGGTATTGATTGATTGATTGATTAGTATATTAATATGCCCTGGGACACCTTGGGGCAAATAGAGAAACAGTACATAATAAAAGAAAAGAGAAAGTAATAGATATAAAATAGCAGAAGAAATTACAATCATCAAAACTTACATCTAGAGTGACAAAGAGGCACCATTTGATAGCTAACTGGCAGGACGAATGATAGGTAAAGCAGGAGCAGATACACTTAGAGATAAAGAATATAGGAGTAAGATAGAAAACAGAGCAGTACTTCAAATAGGATAAAGATATGCAAAGCGCAATAATAAAGACAAAAATAGAAAAGTAAGATAGAGTTAAATTAGGTTAAATAATAAAAATGAAATAAAATAGATAAAAATAAAAAGAAAATAAAACTTAGGGTAAAAATAAATAAACAGAGTACAACAATAAGATAAGATAAGATAAGTGAAAGTAAAATAAAATAAAGTAAGTAAAGATAAAGTAAAAATAAAATAAAATAAAATAAAAATAAAATAAAATAAAAATAAAAATAAAGTAAGTAAAAATAAAATAAAACAAGAGTACTAACAACAAGAAGTTCATTACAGATAAGATACACTTATAAATATAGCCGAGCGCAATAAACCAAAACTAACTAAAAAATTAAAAATATGAAGCTCGGTCAGCATGGCGACTAGGTTGATCCAGTGTGACGCGCAAAGAGAAACTCAAAGAGCCTACGTTTGAATACCGCCAACGAAGAGGATTCGACAATCTCCGCAGGCAGCGTGTTCCAAAAGTAGGCTGCAGACAAGTGGAAGGAGTTACGCATGGTAACAGTCCGATGAGAAGGAATATGAAAAAACCCGACCGATGAAGGCCGCAGGGAGCGACCGTCAGAAGGCTGGGCACGATGAAATAACCCGGTTAGATAAGAAGGAGCTAGGCCATGGACAATATTAAAAACAGTGATACCTAAAAAATAGAGACGCCTGGATCGAACCGTAAGCCAACCAAGCTGTCTACGATAGGGCGTGACATGGTCGTCGAAGCGCAAATTGAAAATAAACCGTATGGCGTGGTTCACTAACCGCTGGAGGGCAAGATTAAGCTCAGACGATAAGTCATTAAAAACTACACAACAATAATCGATGATAGGAAAGACAAGGGACACTACGAGAGACGACTTGAGCTCACGAGACAACGCATTGCGGTCATGACATGGCCCCGCCAGGAGAGGTTGGACCGCATAATGACGCCCAAGTTGCGGATCTCATCGACGAAGGGGAGCGCGGTCCCATTCACCGTGATAGGAGGAAGGTGTAGGAGGTCGATGCGGTTGATAAATGTGCCAGTACCTTGAATAAGAATCTTCGACTTGCTCAAGTTCAATTTCAGCCCGTTCGACTCCGCATAGTTGGCAATTACGTTCACATCATGGGAGACCTTAGCCAAACCAATAGCAAGCTCAGACGGCGGGCAGGTAAGATAAATCTGTGTGTCGTCAGCGAATATAAGATGTTGCGTATACTGTAAATGAGCAGCTATGTCGTTAATGAAAAGACTAAACAGTAACGGGCCCAGAACCGAGCCTTGAGGGACACCCGAAGACGTGGTGAGCCAGGCAGAGCAGTCACCTTGATCGTTCACGACTGCCTGAGTTCGACCGGACAGATAGGACAGAATCCAGCGTAAAGCGACCTCAGAGAAGCCCAACCTACTGAGCTTGACAAGGAGACGAAGGTGATCTACCGTGTCGAACGCCTTGCTGAAGTCGAACAAGACTAGAATGGTCAAGCATCTGTTGTCAACCCCCTGCCTTACATCGTGGCACAACCGCAGCAATGCTGATTGGGTGCTGCACCCCTCCCTATACCCAGACTGCCGCGGATCAAGGATGTTATTAGCCTTCACGAAATTAAGGATCTGCCGATGGACTATGCGCTCAAAGATTTTAGATAGCTCACCAAGATTCGCGACAGGGCGGGTATCGGAAGGAGACCGCGGGGGATTGACCTTCAAAAGAGGGCGAATGAAGGCGTGTTTCCAGCAAGAGGGAAAGTGGCCGTGATTCAGACAGCTGTTGAACAGGGCAGCAAGCAGAAATGAGAGATGTGGTAGAGCCTCGTGAATGATGAATAAAGAAATCCCATCGGGGCCCGACGCATGCGACGGCCTGGTGGTGGACTTAATAAGTAAAGAAACTTGTTCGGCACTAACAAGTGAGAAATGAAATGAAGAGGAGACAGTAGGAGAGGCATCAGAGGTGGAAAGGAGATGTACGAAGGCATCCCAGGTACATCCAGGATAGGTGTTGGAGACAGCTGCGAACGCTTCATTCAGCTCATCCGCGGTGAAAAAAGTAAGCGGGGATGTTAGACGAGGACGAACGAGCCCCAGGTTGGCAAGCTGAATCCACAACTTGGAGCTATCCTTAATGGCCAATAGCCTACTCCTGGCGTAGTCATCGGCGGCGCGTCGGATATCAGCCGAAAGACAGTCACGATGCTGTCGGTAAATAGCGAACCCTAGAGCGCTCCCAGATCGCTTCGCCTGCTTATACAGAGAGTTTCTTGCACGCATACGTGCCCTAAGGTCGTCAGTCAGCCACGGCGCATGAGGTTTGGTAATCTGGAAGGACTGCATCGGAGCATGAAGATTGACTGCAGCGGAGATAGAACACATGATAAAGTTAACTAGAGGGTCAATGTCACCGGCTGGCACACCATGAGCAGGCACAACGAAATCACACGCCGCAAGCGCTTGAGCCAAATCACTAAGAAAGTTACCCGAGTCGAAGCGCTTAAAGTTGCGACGGGAGATAGTCCTACTCCGCGAGCAAGGTACATCGAGTCTGTAGGAGAGCACGATCAAGTCATGCCCAGCTATAAACGGACAGTCGGATTTATAAAATTTACAAATGTTATCGGCGTTATTTACAATAAAAACATCTAGCCAAGAGTCCGAAGTCGCGGTGTGATAGGTGGCTTGCGACTCAACGATATGCAGCGCGTGCGCCCAGACAAGCTCACGTAAATACGTCGCCTCCACATTGGTGCTCAACAAATTGCAGTTTAGGTCACCACAGATAACTATATTTTCATATGCGACCGTAAATCCGGTAAAAATTTGAATAAAATCATTAAAAAGTAGACCTTTGGGTCTCCTCTACATAGCCGCGAATAATAGTGGGCGAGCGTTGCCGTGCCGTAAGTCGAGAATCAGAAACTCCGGAGCATTCGAGAATAGGCTAGCGGAAGTAGCTAAGACCTTGACCTTCAAAGAGTCATGTATGTAGCAGGCTACGCCTCCACCCTGCTTACCCTCTCTATCAATTCGCACCAAAGTATAATTATTGAGCTCAACTAAACTGTCCGGTACATGCGCGTGAAGCCAGGTCTCGGAGATAGAAATCACGTGGTAGAAGTTGGAGGCAAGATGAGCTTTAACTAACAAGGAGAGTGTCAGGTAGAGATGGGCGATGTTGAAAATATAAATCGATTCTTAAATAATCGATGTTCAAAAAGCATCGATGTTTAAAATCGATGTTTCAAAAATAAATCGATACATCGATTATTTTTAAAAAAAGTTATCAAATTCACAATTTATACGTTATTTAATTAATATTTTTCATTATCATACCATTCAGTTTGAAAGTTGCTAGGAAATTGGTAGTTCTGGTGATGGCGCGGGTCTCCAATCGTTGGCCTCTGGATTTACTACAAAATTTTTAAAATTTTAATGATGAAATATTGCATGCGGATTCAAAATAACTAATTTAATATTGCATACGCCTGCATAACATAGTAGAAATAATATAGGTGTATCATACCTGTCGTGAAGTAACACCATGGAACGAACAAATTATGGGATTTGGGTATAAATGAAGACGGAATTAGTCATTGTGGTTATGTGGTTTTGTACTTAATTGTTAAGGCAAACGAAAAATATTATAATAACAGCGAAGAAAGGTAAAAATAGCAGGTCAGACATACACATATATATAAAAACCATTCAAGTTACTAAAAACTACATCCCCTAGCCCATTCCCCATTCTTCACGGGTGAGAGAACTCAAAAATAGCAATTTGTTCAAGTGCTCACCGGAGAGTCTATTTCTATTTTCCGTTTTGATGTGTCCTGCTTGAGAAAACATTCTTTCTGATGGCACTGATGTTCCAACAATGCTCACGTATCGCATTGCAACTTTCGATAGCGCTGGGAATGCATGCTCGAGAGATTTCCAATGAGCAAATGGATCTTTCAATCGAAATGTGACGGGCTGGCTCAAATACTGCCGTAGTTCCAAGCTTGTACTTTCGTCGTGTGTACTCACATTAGAATTTTTTTAACATTAAATTGTCATGAATCTCCCAAATACTTTTTTGGGGATCTTCTTCTGTTTCCGGTTTATTCTCTTTGTCTGTCAAGTTTTCTTGAAGTGTCCTTCGAATCTTATGGCTGATCTGTGTTATAGCTCTGGAAGCAGCTAATGCACTTCGGAAATGCATTTTATTAAACCTGGGATCCAATATTGTTGAAATTCCTAGAATGGAATTTAACTCAATGTCTTTGAACCTGGATTCAATTTGAACTTGGAGCTTTGTCTTAAATTCAAATCCCAATTCTGTTTCAGGTGTTATTCGCTGAATTGTAGCTTCCGGGCACCGAATGATTGGTATGATAATACTACATGTCGGATATGCATCACCGCTAACCTCTGTAATAACGTTTTCCACAGGTTTCATGAGGAGTATAACATCAGTTAGAATTTGGATTTCCTCCCTTTTCAGCATATCTGGTGAATTGCTGCATTTCAGAAGAACCGGGTACACGTATTCTTCTAGGAGAAGAAATCTTTCGAGCATATGCAAGGACGTATTCCACCGCGTAGGCACATCTCGTATAAATTTGAAAGCTGTCCCCTCACTTTTGCCATCCCGAATTTGTAATCGTTTCAGTTCGTCCGAAGCAACGACGCTTCTTCTAGTTAATGTAACAATACTCTTGACTTTAGCGATTATGTCGGTCAAAGCTGGCATAGTACTCATTGCATCTGGTACAAGATGTGATAGTGTGTGTGAAAAACACCAGAGCTGATTTTCTTTGCCCACTGTGCCTGAAACAGCTTTCTTTATATTTGCTCCGTTGTCACAGATAACTGCCATGGTCTTTGCTCGGTCTAAATTGAAGTCATCAATTACAAAATTTGAAGCCTTTGCGAGATACTCGGCCGTATGATTTTCGTAGAGTGGAACCACCCCTAGGCATCCGTTTTTCATCACTAAGTCTGCAGACAAATAGTGAATAGAGACTCCTAAGTAACTCTGATTACTAATATCAGTCCACACATCGCATGTCAAAGAGTAGGAGTTAGCTGTTCGCAAACTGGATTTGCAACGTTCTTTTAGGATATCGTATCGAGAATCTATAAGCTTCGTCAGCGTTTTCCTACTTGGGATCGTGTAGAATGGGACCACGGTTTTCATCAATGTCTTAAAGCCTTTATTCTCAACAGTTGTGAACGGCATTTCATCCACCGCAACCATATATAAAATAGCGTTCGTAATTTTATCTGCCGTTTCACCTCCATCTGTAAAACATTTGCAAAAAGGGTATGTGAATGGTTCAGGTAGTATTATGAGGAAAGTTTTTTAATGTATGATTGTTTATACTAACTCGCATAGGAAGTCATCCGTTCAAAAGCTTCATCGATAGGCTGGAGTCTATTGTCCTGTAAATAGAATAATTGTCTTAGTATTTCTAGTATCCATTGTTATTTTTCTATATCTTTTATAAATGTTATTCTTAGTCTTCAATATATATTATCATGAAAATATTTTTAATATATTAATATTATTATTTGACTGAGCAATGGTTATTTTGTTTGCTCATGCAACATTAATTCTCATGTAGTTTAGTGCCAATTCCACATTCAATTTTACTCGTTGTTATATCTAAGAAATCAGGGTCTCCGAGATCAAACGATAAAAAGCACATTGAATTGGAGGTGGATAGCTAGCACCACGTAAAAGCTGATCGATACCCGTGGGATCCAGCCTCCCTATTCTCCTTGTTAGTGATGAACATAATTGTGGTTTGTTCACCTCTGTTTGAAGTTTCATCCGTTTCATGGCTGAATGATTGTTGCCTGACTCATTGCTTAATTGGCATGATTCCCGCTGTCTCTTTTGGTTTCCTACTGGTTGAAATAACAATGCATGCTTTCTATTGAGATGTTGCGTCAAGTTCGTCGTATTCCCAGAATGCTTGAAGACCTTATTGCAAATGGTGCATCGAGCAGAGGTTTCAGTTTCTTTTTTGAAGTGCTTCCAAACTCCGCTTACTTTCATAGAGCTATAATAACAAGAGAATTACTGGGACACAACATTAAATCATAATAAATCAACGATAGGTGATCAAATTTTTATATTGGTTGGATTAATGTTATTGAACTTTCTATAGAGGCAACCGAGTTTTCAGTCAGTATCCGGAGCACGTAGTAAAATAATTTGGTTAATAATACACAGTTGTACACACCGTGATGGCTGCCTACTTTTTACCGATTCACGAATCTCATCATGTGAAATGTGAGAAAATGATGATGAAAATCAAATTCTTTAAAGAAATTATGATCAAATCAAATATCAAACAATAAACATGATTTGAATACCGCTATCTGTTGGCTTCACAATTTCTGACTCCACTGTAGTAGGGGGTTTGTCAGATGTTTGCCTGCTTTGCAAGGTAAGTGGAAATGTAAGTTGTGACTCATCAGAGTTTTCAATGGTAGCCTTAGCAGGAATCAAAGATGATGAGGCCGTTTGCTCTGGTAGGTTCACTGGAGTGCTTTATAGAAGTACATTGATTTGCATGAGAACATGAACTATAATAAATACTGAGATGAATACATTGCTTCCTGATTCGAATGCCGTGAATGCCTGGGTATACAAAGTGTAACAGAATTCAATACCTAAAATATTTCATCACGAAAAGCTTCCTTTTTTCTACTGTATCAAAAGATCACAGATTTACAATAATGCGACCTAAATGTAACCAATCAATGAACAGAAAATCTCAATACTTACTAATCTATATCATCAATCGATCGAAACAAAGAATTTATTCTCCCAGCAGCAATGGATATTTCATTTTCGTGAAATAAGTTCCTAACCAGGTCATAAACCGCTATGTCATTATCTAAAATTACAAAATCAAACGGGCATAATAATATTCTTAATAGTACAGACTACCATTATTATACAATAGCACTATCGAAGTGCTTTTAAACTTTGTATACACTTGTATAACTGATCGTACATAGAATAAGTTGCCAAAGGTAACATATGTGATTACAAACATATTGTTCGGAAGTGAAGATTGGATATACGTACGCTTCAATTTTACATACTGGTTCGTTGTCAATTTTCCCAGTCCATAAGGATCTTGGTCATTGATTTGTATATAGATTTTGTGTCTTCTCTGATCTATAAAATAATACTGTATCAACGCTATTAACATTAGAAGACTGGTGCGGAATAATGGTGAATTATGTTTTCTCGCTAAAAACCACCGCAAATCATCAGGTTACACGTCTACTCAAACTTTTGGCTCGTACAATGAAATGATTGACGGAATCTTACCTTCACTTTCAGTATTATCCATAGCTTACTCAACAACGCTCAACTGATCGACTACTCGACACTCGTGATTTCAAAAAATTCAAATCACAGTTGGAACTTGGGAACAACTTGGGAATTGGGATTCCCAAAGATTTGTTCTTGGGAACAAATGTCGATTTTTGTCGATGTTTTTCTACGATATTCGACGGAAAACATCGAACATCGATTAATCGAACCTAAAAAACATCGACCGAAAATAATCGATTATCTAAAAAAAATAATCGACCTATTCGATTAATTGGTGAACATCGCCCATCACTAGTGTCAGGACTCCGGGTAACGCTTTTGAACCAAACTGCTAGGGGTGTTTCCTTGGGCCAAAATATGAGGCTCACCATGCTTCATTCAATCTCATAGGCCCTTTCAGGTTTAACGTCACCCAAATTGGAAAATTATCTCAGAATTCAGCGCCTTTCATATTATTTCATAATATTGCAACGAATTTCAGTTTGGTAGCTTATCCTGACTGGAAATAGACTGTCCTAGAAAAAAGAAAGTTTTTGCAGCCTGAAAAGTGTACTTTTTGCAAGTACGATCTCCAAAATTCATAATTCAAGGTAAAAAATGATTAAATTCAGCGTTCCTCCCTGGGTAGGGCGGAGAGACTCTTTGAAAAACTATTATATTATGTCTACCTGTTGTAAGATATTCATCCAATATACGGTAAGTCCATCCATATACCATTTGAGATCTATGCACAATAGATACCTGCGGATCGTTGGAAGGCGCAACTGGATTATCATTTTTTGAACAGTATCTCAAAAGCTGCTCATTACCACAAAGCATCAAATTTCGTGAAGTTATAACGAAAATTTATCGTGAAATTGTAGTCATCTGAAATAGGCATATTGGTAGAGGTATGGGCCAGGTTAGGTTTCCATCGAATGTATCTGGAAAAATCAGTTTGACATATTCGTATCGCATACATCAAAAATCACCTTTCATGAATACTATTTCGCCAACGAACAGCTTCTGCGAATATACAACTGTAACAATAACTTGGTAATACGAATGTTACTTACACAACACTATGCAGGTAGAGGTTGACAGATCGCGATCGATGCTTACGGGGCTTGTTCAAATGAGACGTTGGGAGGCTACGCGTGATTGGTCGGCTTTGAAATATCGTCCAATGAGATGCTACTTTCTGACGCGACGGACCCACTGTAAGCATGGCTCGAGATCTGTCAACCTCTACCTGCATAGTGTTGTGTAAGTAACATTTGTATTACCAAGTTATTGTTACTGTCACATATTCGCAGAAGCTGTTCGTGGGCGAAATAGTAATCATGAAAGGTGATTTTTGATGTATGCGATACGAATATGTAAAATTGATTTTTCCAGATACGTTCGATGGAAATCTAACCTAGCCGACACCTCTAACGATATGCCTATTTCAGATGACTACAGTTTTACGACAAATCTTCGTTATAACTTCACGGGATTTGATGCTTTATGATAATGTGCAGCTTTTGAGATACTGTTCAAAAAATGATGATCCAGTTGCGCCTTTGGACAATCCGCAGGTATCTATAATGCATAGGTCTCAAATGGTGTATGGATGGACCTACCATATATTGGATGAATATTTCACAACCGGTAGGCATAATATAAGAGTGTTTCAAGGAATTTCTCCGCCCTACGCAGGGAGGAATGCTGAATTTAATCATTTTTCACCTTGAATTATGAATTTGGGCGAGCGTACTTGCAAAGAGTATACTTTTCAGGGTGCAAACACTTTCTTTTTTCTAGGACAGTCTATTTTCAGTCAAGATAAACTACGAAACTGAAATTCGTTGCAACATTATGAAGTAATGCGAAAGGCGCTGAATTCTGAGATAATTTTCCAATTTGGGCGACGTTAAACTTGAAAGGGCCTATGAGATTGAATGAAGCATGGTGAGCCTCATATTTTGGCCCAAGGAAACACCCCTAGTAGTTTGGTCCAAAAGCGTTACCCGGAGTCCTGACACTCTCCTTGTAAGTTAAGGTGTCCTAAAAGAGAATTGGCATTAAAGTGAGCCAATTTGATGTGAGGATGCGATGGTGTAAGGGGGATGGTGCGCGAAGGTGGAAGTCAGATGAGCTTGTTTAAGTCATCTTCAGATTTAATAATTATAACAGGCCCACCATCCATTCTTCGAACGCGGATCACGCCCGACCTAACCCAAACGTACTTATAGCTAAGGTCTGCAGCTCTGGCCTTAGTCTGACGCAACAGCGCGTGAGTCGCTGGAGGGAGGAACTCATTAACAAAGACTTTCATTCCCGAATGAGCGGTGAGAGAGAAAACGTCGCTGGCTAACAGGGTAGGCTTGGCACGCTTCGCGGAGATGACGCGGTCCCGCACCAGGGATGATTTAAGGACCACGATATATGATTTAAAGCTAGTGGGGGGCGAAGAACTAGCAGAAGAGGTTGAAGGCTCAGAAAGCTCAGGGCGGTCCCCAACCGCAGACGTGGTCTTCCTAACCATCAGGCGGATGTCTAAGACCTCAGACATAAGGTCCGCAATGCCAAGCGCCGAAAATATTTTCTGCACTATAGACCTGGGTGTGTCAGACACTAAGAGCGGAATTCCCGCAAGGATAATTTCCGCCGAATGATTGGAAGGCTCGGAAAAAGATGATGTCTTAATTTTCTCCAACTCGCGCAATATCTGAGCATTGCTGGCCTCAAGGCGAGCGATGACACCATCATGCCTGTCAAGTTTTGCTATCAGCTCCGGTAAGCAACTAAGTTTGTCAACAATGCTGTTACTAATTGCCGTTTGCCGAGCCACCACAGCGGCAAGCTCCTCGTTAGTTTTAATAGACCGATTAATGGCTTCGACTAACTTATCTAGTGTGGCCCTATCCATCGATTGCGAGTCAGTGTCCCCAGGAGTAAGGTTAACTTGAGCAGCTAGGCTTTCCTTGCAGCAAGGGTTAGCGGTTTTGTAAAGAATATAGGCGGCACTACAGCCTGGGTGAAACTCACGCTTACAGTTGGAACAGGTGAGCGAGTATCCAGCAATGATACGGTGACACCTAGAGCATGAGCGAGACATGCGAGCTTGAAGGTCCCGCGCTGAGCAGATGTAAACACCAGAATTTGCAGTTGATAATAGCCGGCAGAATTGAGAGTCGAGCGGTTGAATTTGACAGGAGGCGCATGCGCAGCGAGAGCAACGGACTCAGCTCTGTCAAGGCAAAGGCCAAATTCAAGCGAGGTTAGAAATGGAGCAAGAACAAATGATGGTTCGCAGACGAATAATCGGTGATCCACCCAGAAAAGCGTCAGCCAAAAATGGAATTTGCAACTAGTAGCGTGCACAGCCTGCAAAAAAAGAAGGCCCGAAGGCACTTTGAGGCAGAAAAAGACCCGAGAAAGGTAGAGCCGACAAAGACGTGACAAGCAGTACTCACAGCACACGAAGAGAGGGGGCATTGTGACATTGTGGGAGGGGGGACATTTAGGGACATCAGAGGTGGTATGGATCGGGTATCAGGTCTTACTGTATTGTACGGTATGGGGACGGGTGGTATACTTCTTATTACGGGGTTCGCGACAATATTGCGAGGAGGGGCTGAAGTAGCAGATAGTGCAGCTACAGGGGTTCGTTCTTCCGGCGTAGCGGTCGGGGGAGGTGCGTTCTTTGCTCCGTTATTTCCCCATTTCTTTTGACTACTAGGCGGTTTTGGAGCTTCGGGGGTAGTTCCGATATCTACGACATTTTCTAAAGCAGCTACGCGGGCGGGGGGTAGGGTACGTTTGCCCACGTGAGCATGTTCAGGAAGGATAGATTCGTCGGCAGTGGAAGGCGGTACATATAACCTAACTAACGCTTGGGAGGACTCGACTTGTTCACCGGCACGTTCTAGTTCTTCGAAAGTATTGAAATGCTCTCGTGACAGCAAAAGACGATATTCTGGGTATAGATTTGAGAAAGCTAGTTCTAGTTGTTCCCTTTCCGATAAGGGAGGGTTTAAGTAAGCAAGGATCATTCTAATACTCAACAAGTAATCGGCTACTGGTTCATCTTGACCCTGGGTTCTCCTACGCGCTTCTTCCCTTACTCTGAACTGGAATTTGATACCTCCGAAACGCGTACGAAAGGCTGCGACGAAGGGTTGCCAACCAGTCCAGGCTGAACGATTTAACCTGAACCAATCTAAAGCTTTATCGGATAAAATAAAGGGCAAAGTCTCAAATAGGTCGGTGTCGCTCAGATGACTTCCATGACGACACTCGTCTACCCGTTTCAAAAATTCTTTCACGCTAGTACCGCGTGTGCCCGTAAAATTAAGGTTCCACCGCCGAACGATTTTATGTAAATCGCGGGTGGTCTCGTTTCTCGATCGGTGATTTGATCTCTCATTACTATCCCGGTGAGTCGGAAAGGGGTCCGACAACAGACGCTGGGGACTTGGGACTTGGGCGTCCAGTAATAAGTTAGTAGCTTGAGGAAAGGGTTGGTGGGATAATAAAGCGAGAGGGGGAAGAAGGGGTAGTGAATTCGACGGTCCGGCAGAAAAGTTAGTCATCTGTTGGGGAACTGACATTCGTGAAGGGTTAATAGTGTCTTCGTACGGAGTTATTCTTGGGGGTGGGTGGTTGAAATTGGAGGGTAAAATATATGTGGCGAATGGATTAGGAAGACTGGTTCGCGGGGTGGTATCCAGGGAAATGTTTTCCGGGGCTTGGCCGTGTCGTACGTGTATTTGACTTGGTACCGGAATTTCCGCGAAGCTAACCCGCGGTTGACTATGGGGGTTTAGAATTACGGTAGACTGACTTATTGGGACTGGGGGTAATTCGGAAGGGGGGGTCAGGGTTCCTTCGGGCGAGAGGGGTAAAAGTTCGCGAGGGTCTTGTTCGGGCTCAACATTAGCTTGCTCGTGAAGGGTAAACTCGTCATCTTCGGGGACCCAAGTTACATTGAATCCTCGACTACGTTGATAATTTCTGAGTAATCGCCATCTACGCGACTCAATACTACCGGTAGTTTTCAAAAATGCCCTTTGAAGCATCTAGTTTATACTTTGCTCGGGTAAGCCACTCAAATGGGGGATTAGCATATCGGTATTGTCTGGCAAACTGATGCCAGGGGGAGGAGATATCGTCGCAGGGGGTATGGGGAGATCACTTTGTGTCGGATCCATTTCAAATATTAAAAAAAAACTGTATATTACCAAGCCAACTACTTAAGAAAGATAAATACAAAAGCGATAGAAAAACAGAGAAGAAGTTAAATAAGAAAGAAATCAGGGATAATTATTGTGGGCCCCGCGTTAGGCGCCAAATTTGTGACGGGCACGACCGACGATTGTGGGGCAGGGGGGGGGGGGGGGGAGTCGTATACTCGGGATCGGCTGCGTTCACGAAACCGGCGATCCCACCGTTTGGTAAATCGAGATTTTACTGTTAATGAATAATTATTCAACAACGAAATCTGTATGAAATATAAGGTTGGGCGCCAGGTACGTAGGGTACCGCGATAACGAAAGGAATAGAATAATAAAAATAAAATTGTTTTTTTTTTTTTAAATTTAAATAAATCAATCAATCCAATAAGGTTAGACGAGACTACTCGGCGAGTTCAGGGTGAGGGGAACGTGGGGGCGAATAATATAGGCGAAGCGAGACAATTAGGGTTTATGGAAAAATCACAAAGAAACCAAATTTATTTTTTGCAACTCAGTGCGCAAAGTTCGACTTTTGATGCCTCTTTTGCGTGCGCAAAGTACCCGTTTCGCGCACTAGTGCGCAAAGTGATCACTTTGCGCGCTGAGTTGCAAAAAGTAGTGTACGATACGCGTGCGCGTACGTGATTAGGTTCACACTCGTGTTCTTGTCTCCCTCGCTTCGCTCGGGCGACAAGCTAACACTCGTGTGAAAATCACGTACTTCGCGCACTTGTATCGTAAACTACTATATCGTTAAACAATAATGTAACATTCATATCAAATTGAGTCATTAACCCACAGCTAACCCTACAATTAAATTAAAAGATAAACAAAATATATCGTTAAAAACAATCAAACAGGGAGGCCGTGACTCAATGACCGAAATTGGCAAACAGCTGATAGACTACAAGGTATATGGGTCACAAGCAAGGAGGTAACAGTTAGGGTAACATAGAACGATTCACAAAACAAAGAAAAGAACTACCTTAGGGTACAGTAGGAATTAATCATAGGATACAAAGAAAAGAATAAGACTAGGTCGATAACATAGGGGGATCTGGGGGAGCTAGGGTCGACACTTTTGGAACTATTAAAAATCAATTAGGAGGGTCGATAATGTAGAACAATTCACCGAAAAGTGCAGTGCATAGGGGCGAACCCGTACGAACTCTCACGGACATCCACGAATACAACTACACAAAGCCTGCCATACCATGATGCAACACATTATAATTAATGAATAAACAAATTATGATAAGGGACTATAAATAATGCTACCCGAAAATCTTAAATAAACCAGCTCAAAGTCTCGAAGGGTTTTTAGGGGGTTTCTCATCAGGATGGGATGGATTCATACAAGTTTGGGGAGAATCTTATCTAGAATGCGTTGGTCGATCTTTCTAGAGACACGTGGCTAGGTAACGATTCAAACAGTAACAAAGGACAAAACCCAAGCTCGCAATGCAGAGATAGAAACGACGCGATATTTTGGGGCCAAAGGCTTTCTAGAAAAATCGATCTAACGATACACAATTACAGATACGATAATATTCAGGGAATTACAAATAATCAACTGTAACGTCGGTGTCAGAGATGCACCGCCGCACCCTACGGCGTTCCTCAAATAAAAGATTGAATTTACGAAATAAATACTCTAGCGACATTGGTTGTTGGGCGCCAGACGCTACTGCGTCGATCACAGATAGCTACGATACTTCAGACTAAAAAGATACAGAAAAGTTTACGGAACGACGGCCTTAAAGCCCAGGATTAGCTCAGATGTGCACCAGATAATGATAGAGTGGGTAGGTTCGCCTTAATTAATTACTGAAATAAAATTTGATACACCCGATAAATCCTTCAAGGGAATCCACGATTCCGTATATTCCAAATTCTTTGCGTTAACAATTAGTTAGCGGTAACAAATAAAGTCAATATCACGAAATAAGATGGTCGGAACAAACTACTAAAAATAATATAATAGAGACGGTATATTATGTGATTTGACTTGGGATAAATCCGAATTTACCGAGAAAAGAATATAATTTAACTACGCCTGATTTTCGACGCAGCGGTAACAAAAAAAACAATAACACGCCGGTCGGCTAGCGAGCGCCTTAGAAGCGATACAAAGCAAGCTATTATACTACGTTTTAGACTGCGTATCACCGAGCGATACGATCCTCTGGCAAATTTTCTAACACGGCGGCACGCTAGCGATATTATTTATAATATTGGCGGTATTACTTTAACAAATGACTGTAACTAATATTCGGAGGTAGCCGACTGAATTCAACGGACTGGAATAGATTATAATCGACGGGTTCGCACTGGACGAAAATATTACGTACTGCGGATAACGGTAAATTCAAAGATATGCGGCGGGATTCGGATCAAAGAAATTAATATAGAGAAATTACTTATTAACTAACTTAGCCTATGACATCTACGTTCAGCCAACCCTCGGGGAGTTGGAAATTAATTAGCGACACACCATGCACAATAATATAATACTAACTACCAAGATAAATCAAAAGATAACTACAGAAAATAGATAGAGAAAAGAGATTGATTGATTGATTGATTAGTTTATTAATATGCCCTGGGACACCTTGGGGCAAATAGAGAAACAGTACATAATAAAGAAAAGAGAAAGTAATAGTAATAAAATAGCAGAAGAGATTACAATCATCAAAACTTACATATAGAGTGACAAAGAGGCACCATTTGATAGCTAGCTGGCAGGACAAATGATAGGTAATGCAGGAGCAGTTACACTTAGAGATAAAGAATATAGGAGTAAGATAGAAAACAGAGCAGTACTTCGAATAAGATAAAGATGTGCAAAGCGCAATAATTAAATAGAAATAGGAAAGTAAGATTGAGTTAAATTAAGTTAAATAATAAAAATGAAATAAAATAGATAAAAATAAAAAGAAAATGAAACTTAGGGTGAAAATAAATAAACAGAATACAACAATAAAATGAGATAAGATAAAGTAAAAATAAAATAAAGTAAGTAAAGATAAGTAAAAATAAAAATAAAAATAAAGTAAGTAAAAATAGAATAAAACAAGAGTACTAACAACAAGAAGTTCAATACAGATGAGATACACTTATAAATATAGCCGAGCGTAATGAACCAAAACTGCGTAATGAACCAAAACTAACTAAAAAATTAAAATATGAAGCTCGGTCAGCATGGCGACTAGGTTGATCCAGTGTCACGCGCAAAGAGAAACACAAAGAGCCTACGTTTGAAAACCGCCAACGAAGAGGATTCGACAATCTCAGCAGGTAGCGTGTTCCAAAAGTAGGCAGCAGATAAGTGGAAGGAGTTTCGCATGGTAACGGTCCGATGAGAAGGAATATGAAAAAACCCGACCGATGAAGGCCGCAGGGAGCGACCGTCAGAAGGCTGGGCACGGTGAAATAACCCGGTTAAATAAGAAGGAGCTAGGCCATGGACAATATTAAAAACAGTGATACCTAAAAAATAGAGACGCCTGGATCGAACCGTAAGCCAACCAAGCTGTCTACGATAAGGCGTAACATGGTCGTCGAAGCGCAAATTGAAAATAAACCGTATGGCGTGGTTCACTAACCGCTGGAGGACAAGGTTAAGCTCAGACGATAAGTCATTAAAAACTACACAACAATAATCGATGATAGGAAAGACAAGGGACACTACGAGAGACGACTTGAGCTCACGAGACAGCGCATTGCGGTGATATTTCAGTCTATATAGCGCAAAGTTAACTTTGTTTGAGACGGTCATGACATGGCCCCGCCAGGAGAGGTTGGACCGCATAATGACGCCCAAGTTGCGGATCTCATCGACGAAGGGGAGCGCGGTCCCATTCACCGTAATAGGAGATATAGAACTAGATAGAGAAAATAGCTTAATCAAGCGGTAAAGTAAGCAAGTAGCAAAGTATCAAGCAACACGTATCAGAGATAATCAGAAAAGATAGGTCTACTAAAATAGGCAGAGAAAATGGTTACAGCCAGTCACGAAGTCCTTTTACTGAATTTCCTCAGAGAAAAATGAACTAATCACGTGGCCCGTAGGCTTCACGCTACACAAAAGACACGATAGCGGAAAATTCAGCGAGACCTCGTGGCTTTACAACAGATAGAGCAAAGAGACCTTACCTTACGAAAGATGTGGGTTCTCACTCACTTAACTTTACTTTTAAATTTAACACCGCGATAATCTAATAACTTTAACAGCGGTAACAACAGAATAACAAAAAACTTAACAGCGAAAATTAATAGAGATAGTAATTGAGAGTCTACGGCAATTGAGCGAGAGAGAGGCTTCACGATTACGTCTTTCTCAGGCGATAGTTGAACGTAGAAGTGACGAGTTCTTGCAGGATTTCGGTGGTCTCCTCGCTGCTCCTTACGCCTAGGGGGTGGGGAACCTATGAGGTACTTCTCATTAGTTGATTGGTTCCCTTAACCGACGTCTTCGTAGCAATTGCTCGTCAGCCGTTATCTACGAGGTGTCATCTTGTTGCCGGCCATCAGGCGTAGGGCTCCGCGCTTCTCAGCGGTAACTCAGCCGTTCCTCGAGGCTGGGGTTGCGAGACGACGTGGAGGAAGGTGTGACCTTGGCTCTTACGTGGCGGTACCGTCCTTGCGTTATTAATCTCTCCGGAATAGGCTCTACAGCGGCAGACTCACCCGAAGTCGGCCTCGCTGTAGTTTCCTGACGAGATCTAGGTGCCCCTGGACCGGATCTGCACCTCTCTTAATCTGTCAGTGGCATGCGGGACGCAATCCTCGCCCACTCTCACATGGCTCATCCTTCGGCGATAACGTTACGCCACGAGTCTTTCCTGGACCAAACGTGGCGTCGGTAATAATAACAGGAGCGGTAGATGGTAGCTGGTGCGTTGACGGGAGGTTGCGGCGTCGTAGCGTACAACCCTGTACGCCGTCGTTGCAGGCCAGATGCTCGGCGGTAAGAGACATCAGCTGACAGGGAGCCGTATGCAGGCCCTGTTCACTCTCAGCGGCATCTTCGTCCAAGGTCAACAACCTTCCCTCCAGATGATGCGGTACTACCCTCGGTACTTTCTAAGGTACAGGTCCCGGGCTGCGTACCGTGGAGGCCTCAGTGGCGATAGTTGCGGTCATCTCAGCAACGGAAGTTCTCGGAGCGGAAGTTCTCGAAGCGGCAGTCTTGATCTAAATCGTCTCTCTCTCTCTCTCGGCGTACATTAACAAAAAAACACATCAAATTAGTCTAACTCTAATATTCCTTAACTAGGTGTGTCGCTATTATCCCGAGGTTGAGACGTGCTCTACCTCTCTCTCGCGGTATAGTGAGCTAGAAAGTTCGCCGGAAGGGCTACTGTGACGGCAGAAAATCTGCAACGTCACACAACATACAATAAAACCGAAACAAAACAATTCGATAAGATTTTAAGGGAATTTAAATTCGGATAATTTAATTTGGATATTGTCGGAAAGTCGCCAAAGGCTGGAAGCTTACCTTAGGTAGTAACACTCGGTGACACAAACACACAACAACAAAGAAAAATATAACAATACAAAAGTACAAAGATAAGAAAAATAAAATAGAACAAAACGAACAAATCAAAAAAAAATATTAAACACACAAAAAAAAATAACGTTACGAAAGATAAAAAGGGAAAGGGAAATCAGAAATTAAACACAAAGAAATTCTCTTTGAATGAACAGTCGATTACGAAATCACGCTCTCTCTGTAACGGTATCCAAACAAGAAGTGGCGTGTTTCCGCCTGTTGCTACCCAAATTAAAATTAGGGGTAGGGGGAAACAAGAGTGCATCAGATGCATCAATTAGTGTGCAGTTTCGTTCTTCTTGCTTCTTCGACGAGGTGGCGGGCCTGACAGGGCCTTTGGCACTCAGAGCTTTTGCCAGGGGGTTGATAGATGGCATCTCAGGTTTCGCGATACCCTGGAAGGCGGAAATATCTGCATATGGACCGGTGGACCGGTGGATATCTTTGGCGATCGGAAGATCTTTATGCAGCGCGCTTCCAGGCATATCTCTGGATATGATGAGCTTGGCCGCCCCGGCTACTGACTCTGAGGCTTCCAGGTGACCTGCCAGGTGTAGTGGGATTGAGGGGTGATCTTCCTCGTTGATCTGGTCGAGACGACATGTACGATATTACAGAGGGACGGGAAAGACAATAGATTATAAATGATCGGGATTACAATAAGGGACCTTCGGAACTTGAGCTTCGGACTTCTTGTTTCGATTATTTAGGTATTTTGCGTGGGGTTACTTTCGTCTGAGGAGGAGTCGATTGTTTCATTACGAGACAAATAATTTGCCTCGTTACAATATATATACAGGGTGTCTGGAAATTCGCCCACCATCGGTATACTGGCGGAGTCCTTGCGAAAAATTAAGACGAAAGTTACCAATAAAAAAAAGTCCGCAACGGCTTAGTTTTTCTGTAAAACTAAGAGAATGCTCTACAAAAAAGGTCTCTTTTAATTTTTTGATAACTCAACTCCTTTCAATACTTACCTAATTTATTAATACATTCTTGGTACTCTAGGTGAGTATTGAAAAAAGTTGAGTTATCAAAAAATTATAAGAGACCTTTTTTGTAGAGCATTCAATTCTCTATAAAAATATGTCATGGGCTTGTCTGTACAATATGCCATTGCCGAGGTATAGAATTCCAAACAAAAAAAAAAAAAATTCCATGTTATTTAAACGGGAAATCTGAAAATGCGATGAGCTACCTCTAAAACTTGAAGTTAAGAGCCCATCTCCTAACAGAAGTTTTGTTTTGACATACCCTACCGATTTCTGGTGAAGCCCAGAAAAAAAAAAAGTTTTTTTTTCGACACAGTCTAATATATGTATATATTGTTGCAAAAGAAGTTTACAGGTTGTATAGAATAGAATAGAATAGAACAATGTTTATTATGCCGGGGCCATGCAGGCCAAAGGGCAAATTATAGAATACAAAATTTTTGTTTTTAAACATTACAGTACAGACGGTCAACATAAAAATGTAGATAGCAAACATACTTTGCTTATGACAAGGCTGAAGAAGTAGTGAGCTAATAATAATAAATGGTAAATCTAACAGACTCACTTATAGAAACAATCACATTAAAGCTCTAATAATACTGATAAGAAACGCAGGCAAACGAGCCAGAAAAATCGAAAAACATAGAAAATAGAAATACAATCATTACATGCGAGCAAGGCCTCGCAAATACCACTACTGCACACCACCCGCCGCAGCAGGTTCTAAACAACAGCCCTCAGACTTTAGTAGGTGCGCCAGGAGCCTCATTTTAAAGACTTCCACAGAAGAAGCTGAGACTAGTGAGTCCGGGAGACTATTCCAAAAATGGATTGCCGATAGCGCGAAAGAATTTTGATAGAGCGATGTACGACGGGCAGGAATAAAAAAAGCTGCCGAGTTTCCCAGACTCTCTAGTCTGGATGAGCGACAGATGCCTGCGTCAACATCTTCAAACAATTCACGCAAATACTGCGGACGAGATGTCAGTAGGACCTGAAACAGGACCGAGCCAATAAAGTACAGCCTCCGATTCACAACCGACAACCACTTAAGCTTATGCCTATAGGGAGTGATATGCACATCTTTCCTCAAGCGAAAGATAAACCTAATCCCGCAATTTACTACTCTCTGAAGTTCCAGATTTAAATAGCCTGTGGCATCATGAAACACCAGACCACAATAGTCAAGGTGCGGTAGGATGAGAGCAGAGACCAGCGTAGTCTTCACTTGAGGAGAGAGGAGCTCACTGAGATGCTTGAGCCTATGCAGCGCCGCGTGTACTCTTTTAGAAACCAGCGCAATATGAGCATTCCAGGACAGATCAGCGGCAACCATTACACCAAGATTACGAACCGTGTTGACGTAGGGAACGACCATGCTCTTTATGACTATAGGAGGCGAATTCAAGTGATGAGAGATCGCCCTTTCGAGCACCTTAGCAAGGTGTGAGAGATTGGCTACCGGCCTAGTGTCAGATTTGGAACTCGGAGGCGTCAGCTTGCTGAGAGGAATTATGTAGGCTTTTTTCCAGATCTCAGGAAACAGCGAAAGTCTTAACGATGCATTGAATAAGGCCGTAATATGCGGAACAAGAACATGCAGCTGATCTTTAATATGAGTCAACTTTATACCGTCAGGGCTACGCCCACGGGACTTGCCAATATAGGCAGATAAGATCAGAAGGACTTGGTCAGCCTGAACAGGTGCGAATGCGAATTCACATTGCGCCTAATTCACATATTTAGCCTCTTCGCCGTCGTGTAGAGGTTGTTTCGCAGGCTAATACGCTGCTTAATTTCCGAGGTAAGCCACCGAGCTGGGGGCTTCCTGACAACACGAGAGAGTACCGGCGCATGGATATCTAAAGCCATGATGATAGAGTCACACAGCACTTCAGCATGGAGATCCAAATTGTCAAGTACCATTGGTACAGAATCAGCAATATTTGAGGCTAAAGCGTCCCCAAGAGCCGCACCATCGCAATCTCGGAAATCCCGACACTTATAACTACTACTAGTGATATCAGGACCAGGGAATTTGTAAACAGTTTCAATAAGATCGTGGCCTGCTATGAAAGGAGCTGAGGATTTAGTAAAAGAACACAGGCTGTCGGGTGACCCGAGAATTACAACATCCAGCCAGGAATCGGAGTGAGCGGTGTGGTGGGTGCTACCATGGGGAACAAGAAAAAGTGAATGACTGAATATAAAGTCACGAAGATATTTAGCCTCAAAGGTTTCCCCGGAAAGATCACAATTTAGGTCCCCGGTTATAACGATATCGCTGAACCCATGGGAAAAATTAGAAAACTGGCCAATGAAGCCGTCGAGCAGAATACCCTTAGGCCGACGATAAATACACGCAAACAGAATCTTTTCGCGACCATGCTTAATTTCTAATATTACAAACTCAGAAACGTTAGAGAAAGGGGGGGGGGGGGGGGGGGGGGGAGAGGAGGCAAGAATCTTACATTTCAAACCGCAACGATAGAGTTTTTCCAACTCTATCGTTGCGCACAAAGCAATAATCACTTCTGCAACAGCGGCATGCGGAATATCCGCATACAACCACGTTTCTGTTACCGCTATAATATGAAAAAACTCATTCGCAAATCGCTGATTGATCAGGTCCATGTGCCCTAACAGTGAGTTTGCATTAAAACTAGCGATCTTCAATTGGTGAGCTGAAGAACTTGAGGGACCAACACGTACACCAGCGACAGGAACAGCTGGTGACCTCGCAGGTAGTCAAGCATTAGGTGTCAGACGGGTAAGATCCGCCTCTGACTGAATGGCGATAGGTTCCGATTCTGCATCGCGCTTAGCCGTAACCGTCCCGTTGTTCACCCAGATATAACTGTAGCCACACTGCCTGCCACGCTCTCGCGCCTTACTCAGAAGCGCGCTCACCGCCGATGAGAGATGTTCTTTAATGAACACCGGGCTATGCGGATGCTCACCTGCCAGTCCGAGCTGATCCGCATAGAGATGGCCATAAGATCGCTTGGCTGCGAGTATGCGGTTTCGGCAGTCAACCGACTGCAGCCTAACTAGCATTAGAGGTGGTTTATTTGTGACCCTGTTACTCCTGATACGGACAATCTCGACGACCTCTGTATCTGCGACAGTAGCCGAGAGCAATGCCATGGCAGAGCGGAAAATAGCCGAGAGGTCTTCGCCCGCCAACTGATGAACACCGGCAATCATTAGGTTGCGACTTAACGCATTTTGCTCCAGAACCTTAACTCGATTCGCCAACATAGCAATCTCAGCGGCATCTGCAGCTCGAGCTGCCTCCAGGTTTTCAGTTTTTGCCGAGAGCACAAGATTTTGGGCAGTGAGAGTCTTCGCTTTGCCACTGAGCTCCGCCACAAGGTCTGTAGTAGATTTCGATAGCTCGTCGACCTTGGAAGAAAGATCATCAACCCTAGCTGGAAGAGTTAGAAGTCCATCGATTTTCGCATTTAACAATTTGGAGCTGGCTTGGACTGCCGCAAGGATTGCGTCAAGAGTAGGGGGCTGCGCGGATAACGAGCTGGCATCACAAGTAAGCGACTCAACCGCAGCACTTGGTCCAGGTAGTACGCCAACAACAGTAGGAGCAACGGTAACAGCAGCGAGAGCATTTGAAGCAGCAACGCAATGTTTGCATCCCAGAGCAGACCTGCCGTTTGGTTTCGTCGTCTTCGCCAGTTGACCACAGCTAGGGTGATAATAGCCACTGCATTTGTAGCAGTGAACCGGAGATCTCACTTCCTTCTTGCAGCCTTTGCAAAATCTGACAATTTGCTGCGTCTGGAGATCAACAGCTGGTTCCGCCATGGCTAAGCCAGAGACAGTACACAGAACAAAACAGAATAGGCTTGGCGGCGGTTAAGCGCGGTGGTGAGAAAAAAGGCAGATTTGGACGTGATCACCAAGCGGAACAGGCAAAGTCCAAAATCACAAATATTAATCCAGAGTCATGTCACATCCACACACTACACGGAAGCAAAATATATACACCAAGTACAGAAACAGAAAGACTCAACGGAAAAGTCAGAGAAATACGCGATAAATGCACTTTAGTCGCAAGAAAAGGCACCAAACTATACGTCAGCCCGCGAGAGATCACTTGGGACGTCTTGTGGCACAAAACGCGAAGTTGAACGGACACTTAAAACACCAAAAATCAACCAGAAATCACAGAGCAGAAATAATAGCGACTACGAGAGCAACAGTCTGTCAGAGAGAGAATATACTGTGAGTTCTTGAGATGAATAAAATGAGCCAAACACAAAATTAAGTGAATCAATGGAAAATTGCGTATATTCAATAGAAATTGTATACAGGTCTTGTCTAGACTAATGCCAGAACAAGACTGATTTGTTTTACAATAATCGTTATTGACGCAGCAACCGTAGTTCTTATATTTGAGAGATAACTCTTTTATTCTAAAGCTACTAGATACTGGTCACGAAATACATATATGTTATCGAACAGATATAGGGCGTTTCACCCGGCGTAACACTACCCTCCCCCCCCCCCCCTTTAGAAGAAGAGTCGTCCCGACTCTCAGGGTGTACAAGTTAAAAAACTTCAAGATTCTATCAAATATATATCGTATGTGTACTTTGTTTGAGTGTTAGAGCTGTGGCTCGAGAATTTGAAGATTTTCCCAATACTACCCGACATTTGTCTCCACTCTCAAGGTAAACCACAGAAAACCTTGAGAAGATAGGTAAACTTTGCCAAATCAAAATGAACAATAAAAAGTGTATTAAAATAAGTGTTCTTCACATCTTCGAGAGAGGGACTGGAGAACAGGAACAGAAAAACAGGGTCCGTGAGTAGTATGGTAAAGATCTTACAATCTGTAAAAGGAGGCGACAGGTGGGCGTAAAAGGGAGGAAGTTCTGGATCATTCCAAAAATGTAGTCTTGGTCCCAAGATCGCCTAGTCCAAACCTCTTCAAAACTTGACAAAACGACCTAGATTGGAGGACAAATATTAGCCTCCGAAGTTATAACAGGGTCTCAGTTCAATATTTTGGCAACAGCCTTAATTACAACATTTTATTATTTTTAGAAAAACAAATTGACTAAAATTATCAAAATCTATCAAATGAAAATTCAGAACGATCTTATCTGGTGAGGATGAATTGGATTGATTGATTCTGATCCGATCAGTCCTGGCGTCTATAATCCAATCCTACGTCTTGCTGAGGTACCTTTTGTATCTCATTAATGGTCTCGGGCTGTAAAACTTGAATTAATCTCCGTAAAAATTAGCCTATCACTATAGTCTAGCAAATCTAGAAGTTATTTCCCGCAATGAGCTAAATTTGTTCGGATTTTTCCAGAATGTTTTGTCTAGTCGGCTCGTCTTTTCTCCAAGACGTTTGAAAGTTATCTTGTGGGGCATTGAACCTTCGTTCTAGCGCAAAACACCTATTCGCTTCGTGACCCGTCTTTCTACAAAACCTACACTGTATTGGGGCCCTACTCTCGTTACTGTTCGAATAAGGTTTTTTATTATTATTTCGCGTAGGCTGCCAAGGAGCAGATTTTTTGAGTTCGTCAGTTTTAGGCGGGGTCGGGATCTTTTTTCGATTCCTACTTGTCTAATCTTTGCGGGACTCTCGTATTGTTTGTGTATTGCGTCTATTTCTAAACCCTTTATAATAGCTTCTTGTAGGGTAGAGGGTCCTGCCAGGCTGAGGGCGCGTTTTAAATCTGAATTTGATATCGCGTTGATAAACTTGTCACAAGCCAATATTTCTCGAGTCGGCTCATCACACTGAGGCAGCGCTACTCTAGTCAATCGTTCAATATCTAAGCCTAGGCTGGCGAAACCCTCATCCTTGGCTTGTCTTTAATCAGCGCCGTGCGAAGGAAAACCTGCGCCCGGGGCTGAACTTGAATTTGGCGCCCCCCTTTTATGCAAAAAAAAATTCGAAATTGAGCAATTACGTACGTATACGCAAATTTCCCGACAGATAGAATATAAAATTTGTGTTCTTCCTTTGTCAGTGATCGGGTGGATAGAATTAGATTTCGAAGAAACAAGTCCAAGTTGAAAAAAAACATTTTATTGACGTTAAACACATGTAACACAAATCAGTTCTATCATAAACAAAGACAGAAAGTTGATACAAACATCAGTTTTAATTATGAGACTGAAAATATACACAAGACTGCTTCCTTTAATGTTCACAAGTTGAAACACATGTATACATGTGTATTTTTTTGTTCTTATAAGAATAGACAAAAATCAATTTAACTTCACTTTCCTAGCTTTCAAGCAGGCAAAATCATTAATAATCTTTTCCAAATCTAATGATTGCGTGACATCGGATTCAATGGAAAGTAAACTCAAACCGCTTAGTCTCTCCTGACCCATTGAAGACCTTAAATAATTTTTTACCAATTTGAGTTTACTAAAGGATCTTTCCGCCGATGCGGAGGTTACAGGAATACTCAGAAAGATCCTATAAGCTGTCTCCATATTTTTATGATTTGCTGTCAAATCAAAATCATGAATTAGTTGAAGCATTTCTAAATGGTTCCTTTTTTCAAAATTTTCGGCCAAAGCCGGAAACAATTTCTTCGCGCTCAAGACTTCACTTAGAAGCTCCGATCCATTCAAGTCAGCCGCATATTTGATGGTCAGGTCCATACAATGCTTACTTATAGTATTTTCATCCATCGCTACTAAACTCGACCCGGTGAGAAAGTCAAAATCTTGAGCCACCTTTCGAAGTTCTTCGAATCTCCAGTTGAGTTGTCCGATGATTGTATCAAGAGCCTCTATGTATGTAATACGGAATCTCTCGGCCTCATCCAAATCTGCACCTTCATCGGAAGTTTCATAGTTAAATTGTTTCCGAACTTTCCGTTTTCTACCCTCGTTAAATGTGAAGTCGATATTCATGGGCTTAGCCAGATCTACACTTTGCTGCTGAAAAGTCGGGAACTTTTCATCTCTTATTTCTATCATTGTGTTCTTTAGGCTTTCAATGAGTTTGCTGGCAATCGAAACAGTAATCGTTTTTTTCTGAAGAAGAATATTAACCTTCTCTATTTCGTCTAAGATGTTGTTCCACACTATCAAACTGCAGATGAAGTGAAAGTCTTTTATCTGCTTTATGCAGTTCTTGGCTCCTGAATATGTTTCCGGATTCCTCCTGATTTGTAAAATATCTTCCAGAGCTTTCAAGATTTTCGGCAACTGTTTGTACACTGCCGATATAGCTTGTTTTTTCGACGACCACCGAGTATCGGAATATTTCTTCAAAGATACTGTTAAATTTGACATGAGTATATCCCATCTTTCAGGCGAAGCGGAGAAAAAAACGAATAAATTTTGTATGATACCAAAAAATGTCATCATTTTTGGCGATATGCTGGCGGCGTGTACTCCAACTAAGTTTAAGGAGTGTGCCGAACATGGTAAAAAATAGGCAAATTCGTTTACTTCGATAATCCGGACTTGCACTCCTTTATATTTACCAGCCATATTTGCACCATTATCATAACACTGGCCTCTGCAATTTTTTATGTCGATGTTATCGGCCTGTAATTTTTCTAAGATTTCTTGTGCCAGTCCTTCGCCAGTTTTTTGTTTCGATTCTATAAAATCAAGAAACCTTTCTTCAATAGAACATTTTCCTTCCTCTGTAACCTTAACATACCTTATAATTTCAGTCATTTGCTCTTTGTGAGCTATATCTGGAGTACAGTCGAAAGAAATGGAATAGTACTTCGCTTTTAAAATTTCACTCACAATGATTTTCTGTACTTCATTGGCCAGTAAGTTTATGACTTCATTTTGTATATTATTTGAGAGGTAAGAGATATGTTTTCCCGGTTGTTTCACGGCCGCTATGTGACATCGTATTTCTGGGTCATGTTTTGCGATTAATTTAATAGTTTTAAAAAAAATGCCGCAATCTTTACTGTCAATATCATTTGACGAGCCTCTTAACGCCAGATTGTTCTCAGCGCAATAAAGAATAGTGTGTATCACTGCCTTCAATATGTTCCGCCATTTAATCACTTCAGCCTGGATATTTCTCTCCAATTCAGAGTCAATCACTTGACCTGTCTTCAATCGTTTTTCAAGCTCTTTCCAACGGATATATGAATTCTTATGCTCTTGAGAAGTTTCGTGGTCAGGAATTTTAGGATTTAACTTTTTCCAATTAGAAAATCCATAATCTGGATCGGCCAACTTTGGAGGGTGATTGTGAATTTCCCAAATAATAAACACGCGAAGCAAAATAATGACCCCTTATTTTTGCTATACATAAGCCAATCACGTTTTACCGTTTCTCCATTTGACATAATTTTATGAAACCACCTTATAGAAAACTGCCGTCCTTCATTATCCACAGATTTTGAATAATCGGCAGCTTCATTCTGTTCAGGACCTCTCTCTACAAGAGCACTAATCATAGAATTACTGTAAGGACGTTTCCATGTGGCTGGATCCAAAAAATTCAGTAATTTTGTGTTTTCGATAAGGCTTTCTTCTAGAATGTATGTTTCCTGAGTAGTTTTTGGATGATTAATTGATTTCTGTTCTTCAATATCCAGCTCCAGCCCATCATCATTATCCTGTTGATTGACATTTGTTTCTACTTCCGCAGGAAAAGTAGTTGACGAAGAGCATCCGGCCTCTGCATTTGTTTCTTTATTTCGCCATTTTTGCCAAACGCTGGCAAGTTGTTTTGTTTCCTGCTCTCGCTTCTTTTTCAGCTTCCGGTTTTCCGCCCCCGATTTTTTTGGCATGTCTAGTTTGGCAACACGGACGAAAAAAATAATTGTATATGCCATGTATTTAAAATAAGGCTAATCGGAAACTTCGATAAGTGGCGATGAAAACTATAAGAATATACATACCTGCTGGCTAGTCGCTGCTACAATAATTTTCAATGCAACACTGCCTTTGAAAGTTTAAATAGGCGGCAATTGCGAGCAAAGCGATGCAACAAACTGATTCTATGAAAAGGCGGGGCAACGATTCGTAAACATGCGCTTGCACGCAGTGGACGACCGCCGGTACAAAGTAATTTCTCAGATATAAGAAGTATTTTTGGAAGAATATCAAATTTTGCATTCAGAAATCACAATGGAAGGAATTATTAGTCTATAAGCCACGACGATAATTATGTAACTTGATCAAAATATATAGGTCTTGACTCTTCTCCGGCTGGCCCAAATGTTCATATCTCGGCATCGTTTATACAATGTAACATGAACGTTCAGAGCTCCGTTGCACTGCTATGATATATCTAGGGCCTTGAGCAACTAGGCTCATTAATCGTCTTGAAAAGCTTATCCTCACGAGGAATTTTAACGTTTCAGAATTCAATTATAAAATTCTCATGTGTTAATCGTTTTTATTTATAGATAGCTCATCGAAAAAAAGATTATTTGCAAAAAAATTTAATTTATTTTTATTCGTACGCTATTCACGCGTGATTCAGGATTTTCGCGCCCTAAAATTTTAGCGCCCCCACGAAGTGGCGCCCGGGGCGGGCGCCCCCTTCGCCCCCCCCTTCGCACGGCGCTGTGTCTTTTGAGACTTAACTGTGTCAAAGAGAGTTTTGTTAAGTGTTGGCTTCCAAATCGAAGTTTCAGGGCCGCATTGATCTTGTTAAAATCTTTCAAGTCTGTATTAGCTAGGGATGTTAAAACTGTTAGAGCAGGACCTTTCAGGTTCCCTGCGAGGTGTGCTGCCTTGGCGGTTGCAGACCAGCCATTAACTTCAGCGATTAGTTCAAATTGTTTCTCATACTCGGCCTATGGGAAGGAGCCATCGTAAAAATTTGCTTTTGGGAGGTTAGAGGATCTTTGAACTAGATCAGTGCGTTCTTCGCGGTGTTTGTTTATCGCTATTTGAATTATATTTGTCAATTCTTTATCGCGTCTGCTCCCGGCGCATGGTTCATCGGGGGAAATGTGGTTACAACTAACTGCGATGCGCGGTGGGAGAGGACCGTTTCTACAGAAATCGTTTCTACAGAGCAGCAGTTCTACGGATTCGTTTCTACAGAGGAATTATTCTACATGGTTCGTTTCTACAGAATGATTATGAGTTCGATCCTACAGATTTTCGCGTAGCACGTTGCACAGGTTCGTTTCTACAGAAGAATAATCGGCCGCAGGTACGTTCCTACAGAGTTCGTACTCGGAGGTTCGTTTCTACAGAGTTCGTACTCGAAGGTTCGTTTCTACAGAGTTCGGACTCGGAGGTTCGTTTCTACAGAGTTCGTTTCTACAGAAGAATAATCGGCCGCAGGTACGTTTCTACAGAATTCGTATTCAGAGGTTCGTTTCTACAGAGTTAGAACTCGGAGGTTCGTTTCTACAGAGTTCGTACTCGGAGGTTCGTTTCTACAGAGTTCGGACTCGGAGGTTCGTTTCTACAGAGTTAGGACTCGAAGGTTCGTTTCTACAGAGTTCGTACTCCGACGGTCGTTTCTACAGAAAAATCATTTTGCATGGTCAGGTTCTACAAAATAAATCTGACAATGAGATTATCTATACAGTAAAGGTATCGTTGTCGAACTTTCGTTGCCACTCTATACGTTTCTTCATGTCGAGTCCTTTTATTTTTTGTTTTAACTTATAGGGGTTTGCAAATAGTGGTCGAATCGAATCGAATCAAATAATTGCTTTAGTTCGAATGGTTCAAATTATTCGATTCGGATTTCGATTTTTTCAATTTGTTTTGTTGGAATCCGAGCCGAATTTTCAAAATAATTCACATTTGGGAACTATTCGTATTACCCAATTATCAAAATCCTTGAAAATACGGATTACTCGATTCATTTGAAGAGCCTTATTAATTGATTCGTACCGAATTATTCATCAATAATTCGCACACCCCTAGTTCTAACATCTTTTTTTCGATTTATATAGGAGGGCTTCTTCGTCAACTCAGCCACTTTTTTTTCGTCGACTTCGCGGATATTTTAAATATTTTGTCAGTATGTAGTGCTACTCAAAAGAGCCTTTTATGAATTATTTCAGATTTTCTTTAACCAACCGTTTGGACGATGCACTCATTCTTTCAGGTCAGTGTAGAGCGCAAGCTATCGGCTGCACAAAAAAAACCACGAGAATAAAAAAGTTATAGCTTCTTTTCAACTTTTCAAGGGATTGAGAGAAATAACTTTATCGATCTTATATAGCATTTTTTAACAAAAACATCAAAAATAATTCGTATCTCAAAAACAAACCTTCTTTCCACGAATCGAAAACTTACCGTTTCCAGGAACGTGTCTAAACCTTTAAAAAAATTAGCATTAAAGTGGCGTCGAAGGTTTTTGAGTGAAAAATATTTTGTGAAGAGATTGATTGGATACCTCGCATCAACAAACGGTCAACGCGTATGATATTTGAACCTTGCTGCTGCCAAGTATCCAATTCCAAATTGTACACGAGAAATTTTTTCGTACCATATGCCATAAAGACATACGCTGTATATAGATCTACCTTAAGAGCCATAAAGGCATATAAATTTTTTTTTGCCCAATTGCTTCAGAATAACTTGAAATGGATATTCTGAGAGAAAAAAAAATTAAGACCAAAAAGGCCTATAATTATGCATATGAATTTTTGGTTTTAGGCAAGATAATAATTAATGCCAAAAAGGCATACAAACAAAAATAAATTACAACAAAATACAACACGCAAATTCAAATTTAAACACATATCGCATCTCTACTAATACCAAAAAGGCATATAGTTTTTTCAAACTTTGCCTATCGCTTCGAAAACATGAAAATCGCATAGAAAGTCAAAACAAAAAAATCAGTTTCCCTAAAACCAAAAGGGCCTATGGTCAAAGAGATATGCCCTTTCGGCATTAATTTTTTTTTATTTTTTGAGCTAATGTCAAAAAGGCATATAAGTAGAAAATGTACATGCCTTTTTGGCATTAGCTTAGAAAAAAGAAAAAAAAATAATGCCAAAAGAGCATATCTTTTTGGCGATAGGCCCTTTTGGTTTTAGGAAAACTGATTTTTTTTTTGACTTTCTATGCGATTTTCATGTTCTCAAAGCGATAGGCGAAGTTTGAAAAAACTGTATGCCTTTTTGGTATTAGTATGCCATAAAGGCATAGAACGACGATATGCCTTTATGGTATTAGAGACGCGATATGACAGCCAGTTCAACGTTTTTTGAGGATTTAGTATTTTTTAACTTAAACTTTAATGCCAATTTTTTGACTCACGAAAAAAAGGGTCTTTTTTGAGATACGGATTATATTGTATGTCTTGCACTAAAAGATGGCATTCATAAGATCGATTAAATTATCTTTCTAAATTCATCGAAAAGTTGAAAAGAAACTAACGTTCTTGCCCTGATGGGTTTCTTGTGCGATTGATAGCTTGTGCTCTATGACTTCAAAAAATAATCGCGTTTCGTAAACGGTTAGTTCAAAAAATCTGAAACAATTCATATAAGGCTGTTTTGAGTAGCCCTACAAACTGACGAAATATAAAAAATATCCGCGAGGTCGACGAAATAAAGTGGCTAAGTTGTCGGAGAATCCTTCATCCATATCATCCAGCCCGGTTCGAATTTTCATGCGTGCGTGGGTTTAAATGTCTCCAAATGAATTTTTAAAAAAGTAGCCCAAACTCAAGTCTCTATTTCAATGATAAGTACTGTCACCAAGTCTTTGAATTTTACCACTTGAACAACGTAAGTTTTCTGACACTTGGCGGGTATAGTAGTAGGTATATTCCTTGAAAATTTTACTGATTTCTACCGATATCATTTTTGAAACCATAGCGCGCCAAGACCAATTCATTGTACAAATTATATCCGAATACAGGAAAAATATTCCAGATTCACCAAAATCAAACTTCTATTGTGTGAAAAAGAAAGTAGATCCTAATAAAAAATCTTTTATAGATTCTAGTGTGAAGAAAATACCACTTATCTATTCGGTAGAGGCACATGTCGAAAGTTGGAATTTTCTGAATATGCTGAGTTAAAATCCGTTTGGAAAACATCATTCCGACCTGCTCAAGTCCGTGGACTTGTTGGCACAAATGCAGACTAATGTCTTGAGTTCTGTATTTGCGATTCGACGGCAACGCGCAACGCGCCTCCACCGAATAGAGAAGCTGTAATATGTTATTCTTGTTATATTTTTATCTTATATATATTTGAAAACTCATGTTGAAAAAAAATGTAGACCACCTCAATGTAATTTCTTGAGACACCTTCATTATGAAACACACTAGTGATACATTGACATAATAAACAAACAGCTGTCAACCTATAGCTCCGAAAATTAGATCTGTATGAAGTGTAAAATTTTTGTGAAATACCTACTAGTATGGATTAGAAGTGAACGAAGTTTCAGATATGTTGGAGCCACATTGCGGAAGGAGAACAAAATTAACCGCGGGGTGTTAAAAATCGTATGTTTCCAAATGGAAAAATCCGCAAACTTGAGGGCAGTACTTAGAGTCGAGATAGAGAGCTGAAATTTGGGCAACTTAATTTTAAATTTATTTGCCTGAGAGAGCATGGCAAGTTGAAATCGACAAAATTAAGGATCACTTTAAGGTACACAGCAATGGCGATCGTGAATGGCCAGCTCTGGAATATACGAAGCACAATGCCAGCGGATATACTAATAATTGATAACACGAATAGTTAAAAACAGTTGTGTGATAGAATATAGGTAGGGCTGAAATAATCATAATGATAATAAAAACTGTAAATGATATTTTTAATGTTTTTCTTTGCTATATTGCGTTTTCACATTCATCGGTCATGGGTTTGGCCGTATGCGAAATACGCCGACAGAGTCCCCCCGACATAGGGGACAACGCAGGTCATGTTGTGTCGCACAACCCTCGCAGCAACACTGATGGCCGCAAGGAATATAGGCGTGCGTCTCAGGATTATTAAAATAAATGGAGCATGCTCCTACAAGGCGCCCAGTTTCTGCCCGGGGACGCTGACCGATTACGGCAGGATAAAACGGTACCTCCACTTCAGGTACCGGTAGCGGCTCAAAATCATCTTCCGGCAAACGGAAGTCATCTGGAATCGGAAAAGTACAAGACATGAGTAGACTCTTCCTATGTAAATATATAAAATGTTAGGAGGGGGCGCACCCCCGTGTATGGGCGTATTCCCCATCAAGATACATGAAGAGAATGTTCCATAAATAAATAGGGATCAATGTTTTTCAGTTGAGATGGTAACGACCCGTGCTACAGGTAGAATAGTTTACTATGAACTGCTTGTGGAATAGTCACTCGACGAAAACGTCGGGTAGTTATTCTCTCGGCTGAAATTTTCTAACGAGGGTGCTTTCACACTTTGGTGTACCTTCGTTCCATACTCCATCATCGAGTACGGCGTCTTGGCCTTCAGCCAGAACAATCAGCCCTGGTTCCGCTGCAGGTGCAGGCTGCTCTTCGTGTGCAGGCTGTTCCTCGGGTACAGCCAGCACCTCAGGTTGGTCTGGTTGTGGCGCGATTTCTGGTGGTATGGTCCTATCGCGGGCACGTCGCCCTCTTCTCCGACCTCGTCCCTGACCTCCACGACCTCGCCTGCCACCATGTAAAACTACAAATAGGTAGCGTTAGTATTAGGTCATACCGGAAATTGATAGGTAACGGCAATGAAAGTAGTTCAAAGAACATAGCAGTACACTGAAGTGTACCTTGCTCAACAATTCTGGGTTCTCCGACCGCCATTAGCCCAGGTTGCACCAGCTCATCGTCTAGCTCTGCTTCTGTGGTATACATAAACGGTTAGGCTGGAGGTATACATCGACTTGAATATCCATATTCTCGTAATTCTTTCGCACTCTTGGCCGAGATATCTCGCGACAGAATTGCGTCCGTTTAACGTTTTGGCAAAGATATCCCGCGGACTGATTCGGTTTGTTCGGATCGCAAAATCTCTCGTCCAAGAGTGCGGAAGGGTTGATCGTAAAATTATTGACCTTCTGTTTCCTCGTCTTGTTGCAGAAGCCTATTTGGGCGAGTTGCTCTTGCTGCGCATCGTTCCAAAAACTCCATTAACGTGTACCTTCAGGAAATGGAATATACATCATGTTCAATATGAAATATACAATTTGTTTAATGATGAACTATAGTAAATAATTTTCTCGAAACGAAATAAAGCACAACTTGAAGGGGGAAGCAGCTTCGATTCCAGGGTAGGTCGTTCTTGAAGCTCGGAACGTCAACAGACAACTTAGTCCAAACGGATTTTATTCACATTTGGATCCGATTTATAAGTGCTTGAAGCTAATTGTGCATTACCTGCCGATACTCAGGCTATGCTGGGCATCCCTAATATGCGTGTCTCGAGCCATATTGTGTACTGTTCGTGGTCGTCTCGGTCGCTCTCCGTTTTGTAGCCTCGTGAGATCGATCCCCTGATTTGTGATCAGCTCCGTTAGATGTTCTGGGAATTGCAAAATAAAAGAAGTTATCAGTCCCACTGCCACATTTATGACCTGCTTCTTCAAGACATATGACCTACGGACGAATTTCCAAATATTTGGGTGGAGCCTTCCTAGCTTACGCTTCGCTTCATTGTGGAAGGACTCCACCAGATTATTTGTCCGGACCGGACACCCGTGGACACTGACGACAGCGGCCAGCGGAGTCCAATATCTCCGCAAATATGCCATGAATTGCAGTATAGCTGGGTGCTCCTCCGCAATCGTGTCGGCCATTACGGCCAATAATCCCAGCCCTTCTGCAAATCGCTCAGCCGGAGCTAGCGGTAACGCCATGGTTAACGTCAATATAGCTTTAGGGGCATTGTTTAGGCCCAGACGTCTTCATCGCCGTGCAAGGGCCTTACATAGAGAACAAATATCCGTGAATTAGGAAAATTGTAAAAAAAAAACGATTATATTTGCATCGAATGACGCATACGAAATTCTGAGGTCAGAGGGTCAGTAATTTATTTCCGTACAATATCAGCTTGATAGATTAATGTCTGAGAATTTCACATTTTTGGGCCCATAATTACTCCTACAAAAAAACAATCGCTACAAAGTGCAGGAAACTCCATGTACTTCGAATGGAAAAGTTTACCCGGGTAAATGATTCGCAGCTGGCGCTCGCCGGCCGAAAGTACTTGCCGGCGATTCGCTGCCGCGAATCTTGATACCCTATGTGATCAAAGGTTAAATATTAAACAATAAATTTAAAATAATTACAGAATTTTTTTGTATTTCTTTGAAGCCGAATTGGGGAGCGGCCGAATTGGACGACGCTCACCTGAGATATGTATTTTTTTAATCATGATTACTCATGAAAGTACGCGAAATATCAGGAAAAATATTAATATTTATAGGTTGCTCTAGAATGTCTAAGATTCGACAAAATATTAAGATTTTATCATCCGAATATAATAATTTGTAATCAGCCATTAATTATTATTGATTCATAATAAACGACCTTTGAATGATAATACGCACGTGAAAGCACGAAAAATGTCAAGTCTTGATATTGATACCATAGATACTATTGTATTTTCACCTGGTTAAAATGGAACCAGCATCCATGGAGATTCGCTTCGGGAAATACCTCCCGTAGTGCATTCATCGCTGCACTTTCATAATCCCCCATTACGAATCTCAGATGCACAGCGATACCGGGAGCTAACTCGATGATTCGTTTAAAAATTTCGAGATATAGTGCCTTGATGCGAGCACCACATAAGATGTAAACGGCTGCGATCCCCTGGAATGCGTGTGCAAAACGATATTTCATATGTGTTTTTAAATGAAATACATCACTAAAAAAGATTACGCATAGAGTTGTTACGTACGTTATCCATGACGCGTAGATGCACTGTATGTAATTGGGCGATCGGTGGATGGCTGGGTGCGACCTGGTATTCATCATAAAGAATTAGACACGGTTTATGTAAGGTGTGCATCAGGGCTTATCGAAGTTCTTGGAATAAAATTGCCAATCCTGCATATGATAGCCCTTGCAGCTCAGGTTAAAAAGCTGCTTCGCGCATTTGTATTCAGTTTTATTATAATAAAAAAAAAAAAATATACGAGATGAAGCTTTTACAATATTTGGGGGAAAAGTACATGGCGCACTCCATTTTTCCGTATCTTGCTTGGGATCGAAAATATCGGTCTGGGCCGAGTACAAAAATCAGTCGGTACAAGAGGAACTTAGTGACAGTCCGTCAAGGGCTAATTACGAACATAAGGCATTTAGTGGGAATATAAATTTACTCAATTTCATCTTGAATGTGCCGTCAACGTATATTGCGCTGGCAGTATTGAGCGATTCTAGCATTTGTTCGCTGACAAATATCAGGCCAATCGAGCCATCGGTCGCCTCCACGAGGCCCCGGTAAATTGGCTCATACGTAGCTAAGGCATCCGCTAGTTCCCGCAGACTTCCAGGTATGATTGGCCTAACCCGCGCACGGGCTCGTGTTATCGCATTTTTCAGAGTTGGAAATTTCAGTTTTGGTGTTACGATAGGATTTCTGTTATGGAATTGAGTATCGATTATAATTAATGTATCGAAAAAAAATCGTACCGGCGACCAATGTGGGGTATTAATCAACCGTCATTGGTTTCACCGAATTAACCGAATATATGGGGTATTCCGCATCAACTCGCCGTGTCTCATAACTTTGACAATTCCAATAACACTAATTTTTTTCGTGCATATTCACCATAGCTTCGATGATGAGTCTTATCGTTTCGATGGGGTATAAGATTGAAATTTCCAAATATTCGATGCTACGAAATTTTGAAACATACGTAACTCGAAATCTGTCAGTATACTATAGAATAAATCATCACAGCGAAGTTTCTTGTGCATTAATTGTACTATTTGGAAATAATTTTTTCGTAATCTTTCAACCACTGTATCAGTTGTCATTTTCGAATAAAAATTAAAATGCTGTTTTTCGTAGAATAGGTTACTTTCGATGTTATTGAAAATTTTAAACGGTATTCTACAAAAAGTTACGTAATTTCTAAGACCTTGTTTGAGATGGCACGACTCTTAGTTCAGAAGTTACAATCATTTGGAAATCAGCGAAAGCCTAAAACGGAACGAAACCTCCTGAAATAGTACATTACGCAACAAGTGCAGGGATCATCAACCCGCCATTGTTGCGTATACTATTTTTTGACACGAGTTGCGGGAAGTTCGTCCGAATTGGCTGTGATTGAGTGTTAACTTTCCGCCCTTGTTGCGTAATGTACTATTTCCTGTAATTTTTTATTTTTCTGGGCAATATGTAAAATATATATTTTTTTCTTCCAATTTTCAATTATCTTGTTTAAATTAATCATTCTTCTGGAGTTTAGTATTTGGAATTTCTAAATTACAATTTCAAACGTAGATTGAAGATAAAAAATGACAATTTTGGAGTATTTATGGAGTAGGTTCATCTTATGGTAGTATATGCACAAAAAAAATTAGCGTTATCGAAATTGTGAAAGTCTGGAAAGACGCCGAGTTGAGGCGGAATACCCCATATGAAGTCATTCTACAAATTATCCACGGAATATTCAATAAACCTTTGGCAAACGTCATCGAAAATTTGCTTCAGCGGAATGTTAGACTCCACGGCAAGGTCCAGCATCGCAGAACGCATTTCCGCCTCCTCAATGATGGTATCATTGGGATCATGGCCCGAGTGCGGCTCATACACGTCAACAATATTTCCCTCAGGTACTTGCGCAGCGCCCATACACCCTGTACTGGATCGCGTGGAACATCGGTATAGGCAACGCCGGATTTACCAGTAGGCCCAGTAGGCCCGGGCCTAGAGCGGCAAATTTTGGGGGCGGCAATTTTGACCGATATAATTTTTTTTTTTTCATTGATCATTGACGAGGGATGAACTTTTTTCCAAAATTTTATTGCCATACAAAATGACTTCCAAAGCAACGCAGCCCTGTCCGCAATTAAAAGCAAGTCGTAAACTAATCCAATGTAGCCGAATCCATCTCAAAGTCAACTGCGAATTCAAAGCGATTTGCATTCAGCCTGCTGTCCCCGACATTTAATCTCCCGAATCCTCGCAAACCCAGATAACCAAGTTTTATCTGAAATTTTTTGAAAATATGAACGAATTGAGTACAGTAAGGTATTTATCATGGAAATATGAATATTTATATTTTTACTACAATGTATGCACCAACTGGTAGCATTGCGCTCACGCCTGCAGAATATTCCCAATATCTCGGTGGGCACGTCTTGTGGTGTATCGTAGTCTTCCAATCTCTCGGGACATACAATCTAATTGAGCGAGTTTTGTGACCAGTGACATCGTCAATTGAATTTTATCTCTGAAGATGAGTGATGGGAGAAATAGACTAAGCGGTGCCGAATATAAAAAACGCGCCAAAGAAAAAGCATTAAAAGAAGCAGAACTGATCAAGAGAACCAATAAATTGGATGCGTTCTTCAAACCACCTCAGAAAAGTGTGAACATTGTCCAAAGTCAAAATTCCGATAATGACTGTGTTTCCTGTTCCCCGAGTACTAGTGCTGAAACTGTCGAAACATCGCAAAGTAAAGCTGCTATTGGTGCCGATCTTGTTTCGAAGCCATTAGTTATTCCTGCACAGTCGCCAATTTTTGTAGACAGAGATCCAGTGACATGGACAATAAACGAGTCTACACGAGACCACATAGCGATGGAAGGGTTTCAGCAAAACATGGAGGCGGATTTCATCAAAAGTAAACGTGTTTATGATGATAAAACACGCTTCTTATCCAAATCATTGTTCGAACGACAGCTTTTAAATGGAGAGAAGAGTCTCCGAAACTGGTTAATTTACTCCGAAATCACAGGTCATATTTACTGTGGACCGTGTCTTGCTTTCGATGGAGGGACTCAGTTCGGAAGCAAAGAGGGGTTTAATGATTGGAAAAATGCCTCGAATCGGACTGCAGCTCACGAAAACTCGTCCACCCATAAGTTATCGGTCTTAACAATGAAAAAAAGAGGAAGCACACTCGGTCGCATTGACCGAAATCTAACAGCGCAACTCGACGACGAAATAGTGTATTGGAGGAACGTATTAAAGCGAGTAGTGGCAACAGTAAAGGCACTTGCATCGCGTGGATTGCCTTTCAGAGGCCACAATGAGAAATTTGGATCGCCGCATAACGGAAATTATTTAATGTGCTTAGAGCTTATAGCCGAATTCGATCCGTTTTTGGCCGAACATATTGCTCGTCATGGAAATCCGGGAAGCGGGCGTACGAGTTATCTTTCTTCCACAATCTGCGAAGAATTTATTGCATCCATGGCGAATAAAGTTACAAATACAATTCTAACCGAGATTAAATCGGCCAAGTACTTTTCGCTTATTGTAGATTCGACGCCAGACATATCGCACGTTGACCAACTGACATTCGTCGTCCGTTATGTACAGGCCGACGGTTCAGCCATCGAACGCTTTTTGAAATTTATTCCCAACGTCGGTCACAAAGCGCAGCAAATGACAGACGCTATTACCGCGACTTTGGAAAAATTTAGACTTGATATCGCGAACTGTCGTGGGCAGTCTTATGACAATGCCTCCAATATGTCTGGTGCATACAACGGTCTACAGGCACAAATTAAAAAGCTTTCTCCAGTAGCCGATTATATTCGTTGTGCAGCACATTCGCTCAATCTGGTGGGAGAGACTGCTGCAGAAAGTTGCGAAGAGGCTTGCTGGTTCTTTGCAGTTTTGCAAGAGCTCTACAACTTTTTTACGGCGTCAACGCATCGGTGGGATATTCTTCAGGCTCAATGCCGCTCCAAATCAGAATCACAAAGCTCACAAGACAAAACAGTAACCATCAAAAGCCTGTCCGCTACTCGCTGGTCGGCCCGTGCAGATGCGTGTCGAAGCTTATATGAATCCCGAGACAAAATTCTCGCTGCACTACATTCTATCGAACAAGATAAGCAGCAAAAGGCGAACACAAGGTGTGAAGCCAAGGGTATTCGGTGCAAGCTTGAGCGGCTAGAAACTACTTTCATGGCTTGCTTTTGGGGTTTTTTATTGAATCGTATAAATATTACGAACAAGAAGCTGCAGACAGTCGATATTGACATATTTACAGTTGTGCAGCTCTACGATTCATTGATAATTCTTGTTTCCGAAACTCGTGAACAATTTGATGATTTTGAACGCAAGGCACTGAAGTTATCCGAAGAGCAAGAGTACCAAAAGGATGTGAAGCGGACAAAGAAGCGCAAGGTTCGCGCAGGTGAGTCTGGATCAGACGAAGTAGAAATGACTGGTCAGGAACGTTTTAGAGTAGCCACATTTTTTATCATCATCGACAGCCTTCTCTGCGAACTGCGTAAACGACGTGAGGCATATCAAAAATTTCATGAGAAGTTTTCTTTTCTCACTGATCTACCGGCACTCAGCTCAGCTGAAGTTGTAGCAAAAGCACAGGCTTTACAGGCTATTTATAGTTCAGACCTCGAAGAAAGCTTCGCTGATGAATGCATTCATTTCCGTGCACACTGTTCTTCAAACGAGGAAAAACGGGTAACTGCATTAGTATTGTTGAAATCACTTCGAAAAGACGATCTTCAAACCGTTTATCCCAACATCGACATTGCGCTACGCATATGTGCTTGCACTCCAGTTACGAACTGTTCTGGAGAACGAAGCTTTTCGTGTTTACGGCGCGTTAAAAATTATTTACGCTCCAGAATGAAGGAAGATAGGCTGAACGCCCTAGCCATACTCAGTATTGAATCGCAGTTATCGCGATCCCTCGATTATGATGACTTGATCAGCACGTTTGCGACCGAGAAAGCAAGGCGTGTGGCAATGTAAATTTTTATGTTTTATGTAACGATTATACTTTTTGTTCGACGATCATAATAAAATTTGATACGATTACATGTGTGTTTTGCCTATTTTGTTGAAAAAATAATAATGGCCTTGTAGGCAAAGTAAAGATATATCCAGATAATCACGTCAAAATTCAAATATTGATATGACCATGTATAGGAAAAATATTACTTCTTGCTTGATTTCCCGACGAAAGGGGGCGGCAAACTCTCTGAGGCCTAGGGCGGCAGTAGAGGTAAATCCGGCGTTGGGTATAGGTGCGGCGATGTGGTATCGATATGATACTCATATCCCTCGTAGACATACCGAACGGTATTCACGCGTTTACCGCGAATTTGTTGCATCTAAATTTTCAAAATAGCTGATTACTACAAGGGATCCGCGAGCAGTCAATAAGTTGTTACGCGATTATAGTACGCAATGTATCAAGTTATATAATACGAGCTCATTGTAATCGATAACTGTCTTTTTAATATCTGATAGTAGGTAAACGCTGCAAAACTACACAATTGTAAGTTTCGATGCTAACTTTAGCACGGTAATGAAGACTAATAAACAAAGCATGTCAGATATGCGAATAATTAAAGAAAGGAAAACCAATCGTGAAGCGAATTTTCAAGAAAATAATACCATTTTATTCAGAACCAAAAAATATAATTACATATCGGGATTGGATAGTTAAAAGAAAAGAAAGTTTGTCTTATGAAGCGAAGTGTGAGCCGGAGAGTATCTCCTTCTGATAGCGATTATCAGGAAAGAAGAGCTAGAGCAGCCCCCTGCTCCAGCTTATATTTGTTCGTCCCCTCCAGCTCGCAACTCGCTCGTATCGTGTCGGATACGTATTGCCAAATATCTCCCTCCAGGCTCCTAAGTTGTTGTTGTCGCGAGTGAAGCTTCTCTTCGATGCGACACGGCCAATCTGACATTCACACGTCCCGGGTGATAATCATCTGTATGCCTGGGTCTGTTGGTTGTTCAACAGCTGGGATGAGAAGTAACTAGAAAATTCGAACGTATAAGCATTAACTCCGTTCGGTCATTCTGACTGATACAATCTCTTGCAAGCAATGCTTTTTTTTTTTTTTTGACACTTTCTATGGGCTCGCATGTCCCCTCTGCCTGAGACATCCTCCGATTCTCATCCGGCAATTCACCTAGGTCACTTCTAGAACCTATCCGGTGCTTCTGCCTGAGTTTCCACATGTTACCCATCCGGCAATAGAAAGTCCATTGGTATAAAACACCAAGTCTTTCCCACAAGTGACGTCTCACAAGTGCAAGGGTCATCTGTCAGTCAATTTTTGGTTTTGGTCAGATTCTGGGTGATCAAGCCAGCTAGCACCTCTACCATCCATCAACTTCAAGAATTGCCTTATAAAGTTTCAAACCAGAAATATCAATTTTTTTTTTTTTCGAGTCTCTTCATTCAGACTTCGGTTTACCATAGAGACCACTACTCTCTTCAATCTTTCACTAGATTGGATGCACACCATGTCTTAAGAAAATTCTCTTTTCAAATCAACTTTGTCATTGATAACTATTGCAGAGCTTCCTTACTACGACTAGTCTCGCCTAACTCTCCACCTGCGGCACCGTCCTCCTGATCGTTGTCCGGACTGGGAGCGGCAATGAGTCTGTCGTGTGCTACCTTAAAGCATCTTTTGCTTTTTGGCTCTACCCGTTTTATCGCATATCGATCATTATCTAGGACCTTAACTACCCCATACGGGCCCTCAAATTTAGCGTCCAATTTCGTTTTTATTCTGTCGTTATTTCTAACCAATACGAAACTGCCAGTTTTAAATGGGACGACTTTTGCATGTTTGTTATCGAACTTCTCTTTTTCTTTTTCGGCCTGGAGTTCTATCTTTCTATGAACTAATGCTCGTGTCGCGTCTATATCAACAGTTTTCCCTTCCACCGACTTATGTTTAATTCTCTCGATTTCTACTGAGTTAATCTTGGTGCCAAATAAAATTTCCGCGGGGCTCTTTCCTAATACCTTATGAACTGTCGAGTTCAATGCCAGCTGTGTTCTGCCCAACTCCTTTTGCCATATTTTATTCTCTGCTTTAGCAACGGATAGTAAATTCCTCAATGTTAACATAACTCTCTCTACTTGACCATTTGCTCTGGGTGTTCCAGATGACATAACATGCAGCTCGATATTATTTTCTTCGCAGTAGATTTTGAATGCTGCATTCGTGAAACCAGATCCTTGATCGCAAATGATCCTCTTTGGACTTCCGAATGTGACTATGTGTTTTTCGATCTGGCTAATTGCTGTCTCTGCGTTCAATCGTGTGATTAGACTCAGCGTTACAAATTTCGTGAAACCGTCAATGATTACGAAGACGTATTCCTTTCTTTCTGATACTCCAGATAGTTTTCCCGAGATATCAATGTGGATTGTATGCCACGGAATAGAAACTTTTTCAATTGGGTGTAGTTGGACTTGATTCTTCCTTGACACTGATTTACACGTTTGACACAGAATACAGCTGGCAACGAATTTCTTTACCCTTTTTGACATACCCGGAAACCAATATAGTTCATAGATTTTTTCGAGTGTTTTCTCCCAACCGAGATGGCAGATACTAGTGTGTACGTGATGGATTACGGACCATATCATGCTTCGTGGAACTACGGGTAGTACTAAGGTTTCTGTGTTTCTATTGATTTCCCTCACTAAAATTTTGTTTTTCAATTTGTAAGTGTTTGTAGGTTCTGAACCTTCAGAGACTTCGTGGCAAACGCGTCGTATACTATCGTCTTGCTGTTGTGCGACGATTAGCCAGTCGTCTTTGAGGTCGATAACCTTATTATCTTTACCTTTTCCTATATCTCTGTCTTTATTTTCAATTTTATCTTCTGTAGTTTCCACTAATGAATTATGCGTAACTTGCATTACTGTTTTCTTTTCAATAGGGTTTCTCGAGAGGAAATCGGCGTGTTTCATTCTTTCTCCGGCGCGATATTCAATATCGAAATTAAAAGATTGTAAGAAAGCCCACCAACGATAGACTCGCGGAGTGAGGTCCCTTTTTTTGCTCGCAGATTTTAATGAATTACAATCCGTTACCACCAAGAACTTTCTCCCAACTAGGTATTGGCGAAAATGCTTTATAGAATTTACGACTGCCAGAGTTTCCAGTTCGTATGAATGGTATCGAGACTCTGCATCGTTTGTGCGTTTGCTATAATAAGCCACAGGGTGCCCTTCCTTCTCAATTCTTTGCAATAATACTGCACCGTAGCCTAAGGAGCTAGCATCGGTGTGAAACTCAACAGGAAGTTCGGGATCGAAGATACGAATCAAAGGTTCTGAAGACAAATGTCTAATCAGCGTGTCTCTAGATTTTGTATGCTCATCCGTCCAGTGTATTTTTTTTGTTTGACCTGCCGTCAATTTGTATAGGGGAGTTGCTATCTCGGAGAACCTCGGAATGAACCGTCTAAAATATGACGCAAGTCCAAGCAGCTGTCGAACCTGGGTCTGTGTTTTTGGAACGGGGGCCAGAGTCAAGGCCTCGATCTTACGAACGTTTGGCCTCAACTCACCATTCGAAACAGTATAACCCAGGTAATCGATCTGCTGCTGTAGGAACCTACACTTTCGCAGGTTAAATGAGAATCCCTGTTGAGCTAGAGTTTTCATTACGATTTCTAATCTATCCATGGCCTCATCTTCTGTCTTGCCAGGAATCAAAACATCATCAAGGTAAACTATAGCGAAAGAGTGTCTCAAATCTCCCAGGGCATTATTAATAGCCCTCTGATACACCGAAGGTGCGTTTGTCAGTCCGAACGGCATCGTTAGATATTCGTAGTGCCCATCGGGAGTAATAAACGCGAGTTTTTCGATCGATTTTTCTTCTACCGGAATTTGGTGAAATCCAGATACCATATCAAGTGACGAAAAATACAAAGCCCCACACAAACGATCTAACTGGTCCTGTATCAAGGGTATGGGGTACCTATCCGCTACTGTATTCGAATTTAATTCTCGAAAATCCACACAGAGTCTATCAGATCCGTCTTTCTTTTTTACCAGAATAACTGGGCTTGAAAAGGGGGACTTACTTTCCCTCACGATCCCCGCCTCAAGCATCTCATCAATCAATTCTCTCACTGTTTCCCGTTCGCATGTGCCTAATTTATACGGTCGCCTTTGAACGATTTTACTCGGATTCTCTAATCGGATCTCACATTTTCCGGTCTTAACTCGTATCTTAGGAGCATACACACTTATGTGGTCTTTCAGAGAGTTCAACAATTTCTCTACAGACCCCCTTTTTGCTTTGGAGCCACACTGAATTTCGCTACTCAGAATATCTTGGCTACAGAGGCCTACAAATTTATCTATTTTTGTAAACCGCACGGTAGTTCCATCCATATTGACAGAAACTCCGTTAGCAAGTAGTTCTTTTCCCAAAATCAAATCATCGGAAAGCCAATCGTCCGGGACAACAAAAAGTTCTAGTTCAATTTTCAGGCCGTCTACTTCGGCTGCAACACAAATTTGCTCATTGCAATCCACATACCCGTTCCCCAAACCGTTTAACCGTGTAGAGACGACTCGTCTCGTTCCGGGCAGTTGTTCAGCGATGCTTTGTTTAACTAGGGAACACTCGGATCCAGAATCGAATAAAAATGGGAGTACTTTACCGCTTGATAGCTTCAACTTGTTTTGTGTAGTCTTGCATAGCTTGACATCCTTTCGTGTTTTCGTGGGGCAGTTCGGGGCAATATGCCCCTCCTCATTGCAAGCGTAGCAGACTATGGTCTTCTTCCGGCCGTGGTGTTGATCACGTTCTTGGTTACGAGCTTTCCCATCCTTATAACCTGATTTCTGGGGATGCCAGCAGTTGGATCTATAATGCCCCTTTTTGCCACAGTTGTGGCACTCGATGTTGGAGCGACCCGGTCGACTCATTGAGTTCTCACGGGATGACGAGGCACCAGTATGACGACTGGAGCTATCACCCTTGCCGCGAAATCTCCGAGATTCGACCGTTCGTCCGTCCAAAAATAACATTGCCTCTTGTAGCGTTGCCGGGGACTCTCTCACAAAAACGTTTCGTATGAAACGATTTTGGAACGAGTACGACAACCCAGTAAGATGAGCAGCCATTTCGTCCACATTCTTACGATCGCTCAACCAAGTTTTAATGCGGCGTCCTCTTTTCATGAAATTCTCTATTGTAAATTCGGAATCCTCTTCCCAGGCGGAATAGAGTTCTTGAGCAGTGTTTCTATTCTGCGCATAAGCACTTAGGAACTCAGCTCGGATTTCTGGCCAATTTTTGCCTCCCGGATTTATGCTCATAAACCACGGTCCGGCCTCTCCTTGAAAGGCCTTCGCCAAATGTTGAACAAGTTCCCAATCGTCCATTTTATAGCGAGTTATTCACGTGTCCACCATCTTTGCCCATCCTATAGCATCTGAGAACTTTGGGTCGAATCTTACAAGTTCCATTGGAGCACGTTCGCGAGTTTTCAAGAGATCCAGTAGTCTTTCATTTTCTTCTTGTAAGAGTGTTGTTTCATCCTTCGAGCCTCGCCTCCTTTTATTTTGTGGTTCGGATATTTCGGAGGCAGAACTATAATTTTCCTCGTTATTTTGTTCGCGCCTGCTGCGCTTTTCACCTATCCTTTCTCTAGATGCCTCTTCCGCATTTTCGCTCGGCGGATTCGCCTTGTCTGCCGGTTTTTGGTTGGGTTTCACCCTCATTCATTCCTGTATTATTTATTGATTTTAATGGATTATGCTAAGTCCGGGAAAAAAAAGAATTCAACTGATCCACTATCCCACTTCTGATGTCAGATATGCGAATAATTAAAGAAAGGAAAACCAATCGTGAAGCGAATTTTCAAGAAAATAATACTATTTTATTCAGAACCAAAAAATATAATTACATATCGGGATTGGATAGTTAAAAAAAAAGAAAGTTTGTCTTATGAAGCGAAGTGTGAGCCGGAGAGTATCTCCTTCTGATAGCGATTATCAGGAAAGAAGAGCTAGAGCAGCCCCGTGCTCCAGCTTATATTTGTTCGTCCCCTCCAGCTCGCAACTCGCTCGTATCGTGTCGGATACGTATTGCCAAATATCTCCCTCCAGGCTCCTAAGTTGTTGTTGTCGCGAGTGAAGCTTCTCTTCGATGCGACAAGCATAGAAAATAGAAGATCACCTCATATCACAGTATTTTTTGCTTTTTGATAATCTATTGTCAGACTAAAATTGGAGCATATCGGTAATTCATTGTGAGGGCCTGAGGGCCGGAAGCATCACAAAGAGAACAGAAATTAACGTATAAATATTTTCATACAACGTCTAGACGTGAACAATTGAACGCGTCTAATTTTTTTACCGATCCTAACCCTACAAAATCAGAAATTTTTTTTTTAGCAATCATGACACTTCTTCATTTGGTCAACTATTGGGTGAACGAATATCTATCTTCCCAAACACTAACGACAGAAGATAGAGCTTCCAATATCCGTGTAGGAAAAAGTCAAATTTTCTTAATTTAAATTCTTTGATAAAATACAGCAATCGTTAATTGAATATTTCATGTGAAAATTCGGATTGAAAAGTACAAGCGAGCAAAGACGAAATAATTATGTCATGTGTAACTTACCGCAAAAGATTGCACCCCAACGCTCAAATAGCCCTGAAAAGGGCTGTTTTATGAGAAAATAGAAAAGAACAGAAGAAGGTGCAAAATATTTTTCAAAAAAAGAATGACTCGAAAAATCAGAACAATTAAGAAAGCTATAGAATATGGGAATAGGTATACGAAGAGGCAGGTATAGAAAAAAATGAAAAATGACTCGAAAAATTAGAACAATCAAGAGAGCTATAGAATATGGGAATAGGTATACGAAGAGGCAGGTATAGAAAAAAATGACTCGAAGGATTAGAAAATTAACGAAATTGAAACACAAGTGTGGGCACTATATAGAAGTATAAGATCCAAAATCAATGATGCTAACTGTTCGAAGGCACAAGTCAACTAACTTCTCCAACGTGAGCTTCACCTATCCCCTTAACGACGAGTTGGCAAATAACAACGCAATAGCCAATGAGGAGGCTTTCTAGAACAATCCGAAAAATTTCAAAGAACTTCTCCTCATGTCGGTAGTTATCAAAGCTACGTGCGATAACCGAGGCCTCAAGGAGCGCGCAACATTGTAGGCAAGTTGGTGCAGTTTAACCAAGTGAACCGAAAAACAAGATTTTTTCGCGTTTCTCGAGAAAAAACATTTTTTCAACCTAGTATATCTCAACAGTTTTAAACTTTCACGATTCGATCAATACATAGACAGGTTTGCCGACCAATTGGCTATCGAAAAAAAGCCCATCAAAATACGATCATTTTACTCGGAGTTATGATTGAAAATCCGAGTGGGGTGCGACAGACCACAAAGTGGCAAGTATGTCCCAAAAAAAGAAGTGTGGAATAATAGGAAACGCCAAAAAAAAAATTATAGTCTAGTAACGTTACATAGATTATTATATAGATTATTCCCATGTATATTAATCATTAAAATCCGGAGCAGACCAAACTTGATAATTGAATCAAAAGTATCGATGCTATGTAGGCATCAAAATTGCGGAGTCCATACCCGCTCACAATTAGTTTTATAAATAAACAATGAAAATCAATAGAAAGTGTCGCAAATTTGTGACGCCTGCACTTTAACGCCTTCTCCGAGAATTTTTTTCGAAATAGAGCAAAAATGCAAGCAGACAATTGTGTAGAACGTAGAATTCCCTATAGAAAAGTCAGTAGTGGCATGATTTCTATGTTCAAGACCTGAGTCGTGAGAGGAGTCCGAAAATATAATTTTTTTTTCATTTGTCGTGTTTCACACGTCATTCACAATTTCCGCGTAATATAAGAGCCTTGAATTGAACAGGTGGAAAAATTCATGGCTCATATTGACCTCAAAAGTAATTTGTCTATAATAAAAAACAATTTTTTTAATAAAAATTGGATTTTTAACCGATCGATGAAAATGTTTATTCTATTTTTCCTAATTTTAACATATCTCATAAAATAGTTCTCAGTCGTTATCTTTCTATCCCCGGAAATTCGATCTCAGTTTTCATGGTAGAGTCGATGGTTTTGCCGTAAATATATCATTAAGGGAAGACCCTGTGGAGATTTTTACTAAAATCGTTTAAAAATCGATTTTGCGTTTTTGTCGGAAATACACTCCAGGGGTCTGTCTCCACCTCGTGAGAAATATTCAAGGCCCTGTGATGGTTGTTAATTCAGGGGCAGCTGATTTTATGAATAAAATTGTTTAAAAAAAAAAAAAAAAATTGTTTCCCGAAAATAAACTTCTAGAACCTCGTCCAAGTATTGGAAATACCATTGAATGTAAGTTTCATAAAAGATATAGTCAACGTGTAAACTACGTGGCCAAACGTATGGGTACTGAAGGACTTTTTTAGTTTCTGTAGGTCCGCCTTTAATCACTGGCTGCGCCCGGTGGCCGGAACCACGACTTCAGCTGGAATCATCTCAGGAACTATTTAAAACATCAAAAAAGTATCAATAACTATTTTCAATAAAAACAATTGAAACCTTTGGTGAAAGAACCAGATAGGTCCACGTTTATACAATTTTCAGTATGAGAAAAAAAACATCGAAAAAATCTAATTCGGAATTTGAAAATCAAACTAAAAGTAAAACAAGTAAATTGAGATGTATATATGACTGATTGAATTACGATGTTTTTTTTTTCTTCTAAATTTACTTAGGCAATATCATGTAATCATAATACATGAATGATTGAAATCAAATGTGAACTGTAATGATCAATCATAGACAGTGGATACTCCGAAAAAAAGATTGCAATAAAAACATTTGTGTCTAATTGTTTACGGTAGAACACGTTATTTCGACTTTCCTGATATTTCTATTAGTTCCTGATTGAGATTTGGAAACAACCACAGCCGTTTGAATTCGTAAGCTGCGCGCGGTGGCTACCCCTCGCGCTGATTGTTCGAGTGACCGGCCGCAGTTCATGATTAGAGATTGTTTCACGGTAAAACTGTGAGGTCTACGATGAAAACTAAATCAGTTAAATTTTGGAGGAATAGTATGATAAATAATGACACCAAAGCTGATCATCGTCCGACAATTAATTCATGAGATATGTTAAATTCGGGAAAAATAAAATCAAAATTTCACACATTTGTCAAACGTTACATGTTGGAAAAAAATATTATTTTTCATCAAGGGCAAATTACTTCAGGGGTCAGTATAGGCCATGATTTTTTCCAGCTTTTCAATGCTGTCATATTATGAGAAAATTGTGGATGACGTATGAGGCGCAGCAAATAAGATAGAAAATATCATATTTTCGCACGCGTTTCAATTTGCAATCATACTCTATGTTGAACAGTTTTTCCGGGGGAGGCATTGAAAGTGCACGCGACACAAATTTTCGACATTTTTTGTCCGTTCTCATTGTTTATTTATGAAACTCAGCAGGTATGAATTCCGCTATTTTGATTTCTTCATCACATTGATACTTTTGATTTAATAATTGGGCGCAGTGGACTGCCCGATTAGCTTCCGAAAGCTCTTTCTCTTTCGTGAAAAAACTCTCAAAAACTGATATATATGTACCTACATAATCTGTAGGAATATCGAGATGTTTGATGATCATGATTTTCAACAATTTCCATTTATTTCATTACGATTTCCAGTTGGCTATTTGAATATTTGGAACTGTGAAAAATATGATTCTTTCCAACGAGCTCCTCGTTGTTATAACAGGTGCGATCAAATAAAATCTTTAATTGAAAATAAACCCTTATATAAATTTCAAAATAAAAATATCGACGAACTCCTCATTCCATTCCATTATATGTGAAATGGATAACTTCTTTTTTCTATGGAGACGTTTATAATTTTACCTTTTTAAATCTTTTATGCAGAGATGCTGCGAACATGCTGCGCTGCTCGGTTAATAGCGTTGCACATGCGCGCTAGACTTGCCCGGCCATCAATTTGAATATTTGTATTTGCTTGTAATACCGAAAAGGGATAATTTGATTCCATTGAATGATGATCATACCGCTGTTCTCAATGAGCACGAGAATGCACACATCCTATTGCAATGGACGTTTGAAGATAGAATATTATGTGAAATAACAAAAACATTGTTTAGTGTGTTGCTTAAAGTTAGCTAGGCAATTTGAGGAGAAAATCTACGTAGCGCCACAGATTTTATCTCTCACCTACGAGAACAGTATTGCTTTTTTTTTAAATATACTTTAGTTATTATTATTATTCCGGCATACGGAATTAAGAAGAATCGTATACGCATGCAATTCATATATTCAGACATATTCTATTTAAAAAGGCAGCATTAACTTTCAAATGCTACCTGTGTGAATAAGCGTTGCAAAATCGATATAGGTAGATGAGAATAACCTTGTAGGATTTCAGGATCTTACCGCTACGATTAAGCTTTGCGCAGTGCACAAACTAAAACGCTTCATGTAATCCAAATATCATTCTTCGAAACTCGGGGGACGAGATCCGTTCATACAAATTTTCGTTTTCGTGGGAGATTTATAGATACGAATGTTTCGCAGAGGTACTTCGCCTCCATGGGTGTTTGATTCCTTTCAAAGCAGGAGTGTGAATTTTAACTTATGCACTCATTAAATTGGATCACAATAGGGTTCTATACATAGTATAATTAACATTCACTTACCTGGGCGCGTCCAAATTGTTTCATGGTCAAATCTTGAATCCAACTCATCAATTCACAATATTCACTCCGGAGCTATGGCGGTCTCAAACAAGCTTACAAAAATTTTGACTCCGTACGTTCCTCATAGGAGATAGAATTTTCAGAATTTACAAAAAAAAAAAATTCAACTATGCCTTCATACTCACCAAATCTCCATCTGTCAATTAAAAATTGAATTCAAATAGGAAAATATTTCGTCTTTCAATTACAAGTTAATCCAATTCGGGTAATATTTGATCTTTTAATTATAAATTGAATATAATTAGAAAAATATTTCGTTTTCCGATTACTAATCAAATTCAGTTTTAAAAATACCATTTCTTTCAATTATTCATTTTAACTAATTCAGAAAATCATCAGTATTTGAATTAGATTTTCAATTGACCAGCTCTGCCTATAATCTCATTGTCAGATTTATTCTGTAGAACCTGGCCATGTAAAATGATTTTTCTTTAGAAACGAACCTCCGAGTACGAACTCTGTAGAAACGAACCTCCGAGTACGAACTCTGTGGAAACGAACCTCTGAGTACGAACTCTGTAGAAATGTACCTGCGGCCGATGATTATTCTGTAGAAACGAACTCTGTAGAAACGAACCTGTACAACCGAACCTGTAGGAACGAACCTCTAGAAACGAACTCTGTGGAAACGAACTCTGTGGAAACGAACTCTGTGGAAACGAACCTCCGAGTCCGAACTCTGTAGAAACGAACCTCCGAGTACGAACTCTGTAGAAACGAACCTCCGAGTCCGAACTCTGTGGAAACGAACCTTCGAGTCCGAACTCTGTAGAAACGAACCTCTGAGTACGAATTCTGTAGAAACGAACCTCCGAATCCGAACTCTGTAGAAACGAACCTCCGAGTACGAACTCTGTAGAAACGAACCTCCGAGTCCGAACTCTGTGGAAACGAACCTTCGAGTCCGAACTCTGTAGAAACGAACCTCTGAGTACGAATTCTGTAGAAACGAACCTCCGAATCCGAACTCTGTAGAAACGAACCTCCGAGTACGAACTCTGTAGAAACGAACCTCCGAGTCCGAACTCTGTGGAAAGGAACCTTCGAGTCCGAACTCTGTAGAAACGAACCTCTGAGTACGAACTCTGTAGAAACGTACCTGCGGCCGATGATTATTCTGTAGAAACGAACTCTGTAGAAACGAACCTGTAGGAACGAACCTCCAGAAACGAACTCTGTGGAAACGAACTCTGTAGAAACGAACCTCCGAGTCCGAACTCTGTGGAAACGAACCTTCGAGTCCGAACTCTGTAGAAACGAACCTCTGAGTACGAATTCTGTAGAAACGAACCTCCGAATCCGAACTCTGTAGAAACGAACCTCTGAGTACGAACTCTGTAGAAACGTACCTGCGGCCGATGATTCTTCTGTAGAAACGAACTCTGTAGAAACGAACCTGTACAACCGAACCTGTAGGAACGAACCTCTAGAAACGAACTCTGTGGGAACGAACCTCCGAGTACGAACTCCGTAGGAACGTACCCGCGGCCGATTATTCTCCTGTAGAAACGAACCTGTGCAACGTGCTACGCGAAAATCTGTAGGATCGAACTCATAATCATTCTGTAGAAACGAACTCTGTAGAAACGAATCTGTAGAACTGCTGCTCTGTAGAAACGATTTCTGTAGAAACGATACCTACTCCTTGTTTCAACTCCCGAAGGTGCTTGCCTTTGAGTTAATTGTGCAGGGGAACGTCTAGGAGTGGGAGCAGGGGTTCGGGTTTCCAACGCCTCTGGACGTCGGAGGAATCCTCCTCGCAAGAGTAGGGATGGGCAAATGTATAAAATATATCGATATATATCGTATCGATATTTTCAAGCAATATCGATACATGCAGAGTAAAAAATATCGATATTTCGATATATCGATATTTTCATCTCAAAACGCGATTACCTGAAAAATTGACAAAATATTCGAACGTGAAAAAAATTAACATATATTTGGCAGTTTTATGAGTTTTATTTATTATTAAATGACGTATTAAAATATTATTAGTAAAATAAAAATAGTTATTAGTAGTCACAAATTTGAACAATTTAAACAATAGTATCTTCTTTAAATTTTATTCGAACCAGTACTCATCGGATATAGACATCAGAAGCACTCGTTCCTTGATGTGTTCCCCGGTTAACCGGCTTCTATTATCGGGTACAGCCAAATTTACAGCTGAAGCAAGTCTTTCAGACGATACTAAGGAGCCTTGACAGATTAAATATTTCAACGCAATTTCAGATAAAACCGGCGTAAAATGGCGACAATTCACCCAAAACTCTATAGGATCAGATTTTCTATCGAGAAGTGGTTGGTCCAGATACTGCTTCAATTCATTAGGGACACAACCGGAGCTTGGAATTTCTGCTCTATTTGTGCTGAGGTTAATCAACGTCTCGTGCCGAGACCAAATTGATGACGCACTAGTTTCTAATGCTGCTTGAACTGGTGGTGGGTCTGGAGAACGCTGGCCTCTGCGTTTATGTTCCGACCGAATCTCGTTGCTAATTCTTGATATTGAATTTGATACGGCTCTTGAAGACGTAAAATGGATTCGTTTAAAACGGGGGTCCAATATCGTTGCGGCTGAGAGATAGGTATTTGTTTCTAAGGGAGTTAGTTTCTGGCCCATTTTTTCTAGTAAAGCCTCTTTCACAGTTTCTCCTAGAGAGGTTGATGGGGTTGATTGATGTATTGCTTGACGCAATAAATTTGAGACCGGAATCACCAGACTTGAAGTTACATAATGTGCCCCACTTATCTCAACAGTAGCTTCTTTGAAAGGACCAAGAAGTGTAATAAGTTCTCGTAATAGATTAAGCTGCGAAGTCGCAACCATATCAGGTGTGTTTTTATTGGTTTGGCTCTTTGTGGCTAAAATTTTAGCTACAAGTGCAGATAGCGAAACAAATCGTACCAGCATATCTAAGCACGAGTTCCATCGAGTGTTGACTGCTTGTATTAATGTCAAAACTTCACCTTCTTTTTTTCCTGATGCTTCTTGTTCAGCTCGTAATTGGTCAGTGGCATTCACGGATTGCTTAAAAAACGTCACAATACTTTTGACGTGATCGCAAAGGCTAGAAAACGCATGAACCTCCCTCAGTACCCCATCAACAATAAGATTTAAGCTGTGAGCCATACAGGGAATCCTATAGTCATCTCCTAGAAATAAGCGTACCGCTGCTACCATATTTGCGCCACCATTAGTACTGATAGACACAATTTTACCCTTGTCAATTGCAAACTCTTCGCAGATAACATCCCAAATTTCTTTAATATACTGCGCTGTATGACTCTAAAAAAGATGTATATTTATAAATTATATTTATACATTATATCAAATATAACTACCAATCAAAACATACTTGAGACAATTTCTGCGCACATAGATTTATACTCTGAATGGAGGTCGAATTGTTCCCCTTTGTACTATCAATAAAGTGAACCGTCAACACTAAAAAGCTTCTAGTAGAATTAGTGATTGTGAGTATATCACTTGTGAAAGATACAAAATTTGCTTCGTCTAATCTTTTTCTAAGAACCGATTTCGTAGTATTATATCGGTTCTCGACTAAGCGAGTCACCTGAAATTAAGAACGTGGCAGTTATGAACTATAATTTTAATTAAAATGAATGATAAAATGTGCTGAAATACCTTTTTTCTGGATGGCAGTTTATAAAGAGGACCAACTGTGCGAACAAACTTTTTTAGACCACTTTTTTCGACACATGATAGTGGCAAATTGTCCTTACATATCATGTAAATTAGAGCCTGAGTAATTTCGATGTGTCTTTGCCCACCTTCTAAAATATATGAGTTGTAAATAATACAATTAATATTTACTTATTCAAAAAAGAGAAAAAAAAACAATAATATAAATTGAATAACGTATAAATATCGATATTTTCGCAAATTGATTAGGAAATACTACTAAATGTTATGAATCATTTCTAAATTTATAACAAAATAAGTATTCATAATAGTTACATATTTGAAAAGCTAGATAGAACTAACTTACCTTCAAAGCTTGAACCTCTTTCCAAACAACTTATAAGCGTAGATTGTTTCCTTTTTTTTGGTTCTTGAATGGAGGACTGAGCACAGTCTGAGGAATCCTCTGATACTTTTTGTGTTAGATGGTCATTTTGGTCACTTGTCAAATTAGGCTAGAAATAAGAAAATAGTTTTAAAAATTAATAAATAAATGATAAATTTATAATGTACTTATTTTAAATCACCCGTTAAATTATTGCAAGTTTAGTATGTATCTGTAAGACATACCTCAATACTAGGATCATCATCGTCGTTTATTGATAAATTGTCTTTCGTTTTGTTGCCGGATTCCTCCGGTTTTGATTTCTGCATTTTTTGTAATTGTAAATGAGCGTTGTAATGCTTTGTTTTCAGGTGTGCAGCTAAATTAGTAGTATTGCCACACGTCTTGTAAGTTCTACCGCACAAGTTGCATGAAGGTAGATTGTTTTCTTTTTTTGTAAAAAACTTCCACACGGCAGACATTGTTAAATATAGAAATAACACAAAATAAAAACATAAACATTCAACGAGCCACACCACGTGATACCACTATTTTCCGCCATTAAACTGTACTGTACACACACTAGTTAACATGTTAACAACACACTATCCAAGGCATTTCTTTTGGTTGCGTTCACAAACTACAGAGGGATACTACGCATATACCATACGTTCAGAACGAATCAATTTGAAGACAGAGGCAGCACTTATACCAAAACTCGCGCGCTTTAGTTTACATTAATTTATACTTACATGAAACGAACACAAATATCACAATTATAAGTGGAATAAAGAATAATTATTATAAAATATAATAAAGCTCTTAAAAAAAATATCGAATTTGATATTCGAAAATAAATATCGATTATCGATATTTCGAAATTAAAAATATCGCCGATATTTATCGATTATTTTCTAAAAAAATATCGATATTTTGATATATCGATAGTTGGTGCCCTTCCCTACGCAAGAGTGACAGGGTTGCCTGTTGGACAGCAAGGTTGTTCTCGCGATCCGCCCGACATTCCTCACGTTCACGCTTTTCGCGTATCTGCTAGGCTTCCCGTTCTTCACGTCGAGCTTCTCGCTCTTCGCGTTGGGCGTCTGGGGCGGCCTGCTGTAGGATCGCCTGTGCAGCTAGATTAGCTTGTTGTTGAGCGGACAAAACTTGCAGTAGCCGCTCTATCATGTCAAGTTGCGGTTGGGCCGCAGGTGTGGGTAGCTGGGTACCAGCTGACGTGTCTTCAGATTCATGCAAAGGAGCGTTAGCTCGTCGACGAGAAGTCATTTTCGTTTTCAGATTATTTCGGTATTACCTTAGTTTTATTTATCTCGAAAAGTATCCCGATTCTGACACCAGTGTTGCAAAAGAAGTTGGCAAGTTAATATAGATAGATAGATAGATGCTTTATTATTATGCCGTAGCCTATGCATAGGCCAAAGGGCAATCGAAACCAATACCTAATAGTAGTACATAGAAATAGTACATGATATACATGCAGAAAAAGAGGCTAATATAGTACATAAATAATATAAAAACAATGTAAAAGAAAAAAACGAAATAAAATAAATGCTAACAAGTACATAGATAACAAATGAGAGGGACAAACTTAACTAATAAAAAGGTGAAAATAATTGAGCATAAAAATAGATGAAATGGACATCGAGATGGAAATAGAAACGTAAATAATAAATAATAAAAGAAAAGTATACATAGTAAGTATAACAATAGGTAAAATGGACAGTCCGATGGGAGATACAAACATAGGCCGCCAGCGGTAACGATAAGCGAGTAGAATTAAGAGTCGACGGTCATAATTCCGGCATTACGCGAAGCGACGATGTAGCAGTAGGCACGTATCGACCCAGGCGTAACCCATCGGACTGCAAGTTTGAAATCAGACGTTAAGCATTGCATCAGTAGTAGAATCTAGCGCCTCTGTAGATACGCTTACAACTGCGGCAAAGAGCCACAGCCACATATTGGTCTGACTCTGAATTTAGCTAACTACGCTAAAATTCACATAGAGTAATGATGAGAGCCCGACAGTGATGCGAGTGCGCCTGACAGTCAAAGCCGCGGTCTAATCTCCTCGGCAGTACAACAAGCCTCCGCAGTTGCTAAGTGTTGCATAAGTCTGGCCCTGAACACGCCCAAAGAGGACGATTCTCGAATTTGAGACGGAAGACCGTTCCAGAAATAAGTGGCCACAAGCGCAAAGGAGTTACGGTAGCTGGCTGTACGGTGGTTCGGGACGACAAACGTCGAGGCAAGGCCCGCCTCAGCAAGCCTGGAGGAGTGACGCAGACAGGGATCTGGATCACGGAATAATTCCCGCAGGTAGGGAGGGGAGGGCGTAGCCACGATTTGGTAAAGGAAGCTACCTAAGAAGTACATCCGCCGATCAGCCACCGAGAGCCACTTCAGTTTGCGACGGTACGGCGTAATGTGGACGTCTCGCCTCAAACTAAAAATGAACCGAATCGCACAGTTCATGAGCCGCTGAAGCTTCAAATTCAGGTAGCCCGAAACATCCGTATAGATCAAACAGCAATAATCAAGATGCGGAAAAACTAACGCGGTAATCAGCATAGTTTTCACCTGCGGTGACAAGGCTGCGCAATGACGCCGTAGTCTGTAGAGTGATGCATGGACCTTTCTTGAGACTTGGGCAATCTGACCGTTCCACGATAGATTTCCCGATATACAGACACCTAGATTTTTAACCTCGTCGACATAGGGCACAGCTTGGCCATAGTTGGATATTTGGGGGAGAGTGTGATGGTGCAACAGATCTAAATACGGTGAACTACCTAACAGGATTGCTTTTGTTTTGGTAACATTCAACCTAAGACCGTTTTCCCGAGCCCACTCCGCCACCGCGTTCGCATCCCTGTTTATTTTGAAAATAGCATCTCTAATATCGCCAGGCGACGCATGCAAGTAGATTTGCAGATCATCCGCGAACATGACGTGCTTTGAATGACTAAGGACACGTGCGATGTCATTAATAAATACCAAGAAGAGCAGCGGTCCTAAGACAGAGCCTTGAGGGACTCCGGACTTGGTTGCCAGGAAGCTAGAGTGCGCCCCCGCGAGATCTAGGACAGCCTGGGATCTATCCGATAAATAGGAGTGGAACCACCTAACTACTTCCTCCGACAGCCCGTAGTGCAGCAGTTTTGCCAAGAGCAGTCGATGATTTATGCTATCGAAAGCTTTGCTCAAATCGAATACCACTAAGACAGTGACACACCTATCATCAATGGCTTTTCTGGTATCGTCGAGCACTCTGAACAATGCCGACTGGGTACTGTAAGATTTCCGGAATCCCGACTGCGCTGGGTCAAAAATAGAATTCTGCTCGAGATAAGATGAGAGTTGGTTTGCAACCAGACGTTCGAAGACCTTAGCTAGGTGCGGAATGTTGGCGATGGGCCTGGTATCGGATTCGGAGTTTGGAGGATCACACTTGCTCAGGGGTATGATATACGCCTGCTTTCAAATTCTCGGGAACAGGCAGTTTCGAAGCGAACAATTGAAAAGAGACGCTAGATGGGCAGCCAGCGCAGCCAAATGAGATTTAACGTGCGCCAGTTGGATACCGTCCGGGCTCTGTCCCCGCGATTTGTCAACATAAGATTGGAGAATTTCAAGGACCTGCATCTCTTGAACAGGACAAAACGTGGAATGAGACTGGACCTTGGATGGTTCTGAGTGAAGCAGATACTGCAGTTCGTCCAGGGAGCAGGAAGGATGGGCATTCGCAACCGACACATAAAACACATTTAGCTGGTGAGCCTCGAAATGATGTAATGGGGAAGATGACTTGCTGCCAGAGGTAACGAGACCCAAGCGTTTTAGCTCTGACCATGTACTTGCGGGATCCGAATGCTTAGATAGGCGATCAATGAAATAGGCATTTTTTGCAGTTTTGATTTGGGCTTTGATGTCACGCCGTAGAGCGCGGTATTCAGCGAGGGACTCCAGTGAGTCCGCGCGTTTGGCCACCGCGTACAATTTATTCCGCAATTTGATGCGCTGCTTAATCTCGGGTGAAAACCGCCCAGCCGAAGGCTTCCTGAACTCCCGAGTCACCACCAATATACTGTGAGTTCTCGAAATGAATAAAATAAACCAAACACGAAATTAAGTGAATCAATGGAAGATTGCGTATATTCAATAGAAATTGTATACAGGTCTTGTCTAGACTAATGCCAGAACAAGACTGATTTGTTTTACAATAATCGTTATTGACGCAGCAATCGTAGTTCTTATATTTAAGAGATATCTCTTTTATTCTAAAGCTACTAGATACTGGTCACGAAATACATATATGTTATCGAACAGATATAGGGCGTTTCACCCGGCGTAACAATATACAGGGTGACCCAGAACCCCCGCACCACCTTGAATAGGCGGGTTCCTTATCAAATTCTAAGACGAAAGTTCCTTTACGAAAACTTTCCAAAGCCAACGGTTTTCGAGTTATTCAAAATCGCGATTGACGAATCAGAGCGTTTTTTATCATCGTAATAGTGATGGCTCAAAAGCAAGCCATGGGCAGAGCCCGTGCTATCTTTCTTATTAGCTTGGACAACTGCTCTTTTTATTATTATTCAATTTAATTTGTAGTTTCGGTTGTCCAGGTCGATTGCACCGTAGTTCCTGATGCCCAGGTAAGGGCGTCCCAGAAGTAACGGACGTCATTGTTGCCTATGATAGAAAAAAAAATTCTGAGACGAAAAGTCCTTAGCCATTTTTTGATCTGACCCATAGATAATTAGTTGTTAATTAAAATGAGTAACCAATCAGGTGCGCGCTATAGCGGTAAGAAAAAGCAGAGCTTCTTTACTCCCGTGGACTATCGCGCGAGCCAGCTTACGGCTGTACTTCTCGCGTCTCACTGTCGCAGTCACCTCTCACTCTCGCTCTGCTTTTTCTGTGTAGGTGAAACGCTTTTGACTCTTTTTACAGTTCAAAAATAGTGTTGGCAGATCTACGGAAGGATAAAAGTCGTGGGTGTAGTGTTTTCTTAAAAAAAAATTTGATTAGGTAAAAAAAAATATAAGAAAAATGTGTTCCACATTCTCACTAGTGGGAAACTGTTCTACGTCAGTCATACAATTTTTGTGAATTTTTTCAGATTTTTAAAAATGGTCCTTCTTTTCACGTTAAAAAAAATTATAACTCAGAAAGGCTTAGTCTGGAAATTTTGAGAAAATTCAGCAGAATGTTTTAGAGCAAGGACACTAACATGAAAAATCACAGAACAAATCGGAGATAGTGTGGTCTGGAGGCTAGGTGAATGGACGTGGACAGCCCCATATATATATATATGCATCCATGCATCGCTTCAATCACTCTACTTTAATCTAGGGTTCCTATTCTTATCGGTTACCTCTGGTTATTCCTGAATAATTGTGTTAATGATCAGAGGAGTTACATCGAACCGACCGTACGATGTGGGGTCAGCAAAAACCCTCAACACCGTATCTTTTACGTTATGACTAAGGTTTAGGTTTCGCGACGTGACTTCGTGATCTTTAAGCCGAGGGGGTTTTTGATAAACTTTAAGAAATAGTGATTATAATTTACTGCATTTGAAGTATTCTCACGGGTTTTATTTGAAGTTCCCACGGAAACCCGTTGTTGTTGACTATCGTTTCCGATAAATAGGTATTATCTTAAAATACAAATTTTGAATAATGTGAAGCGGTACGTAACACTGCTGAATTAAAGGAAATGAGTGATAATGACAAAGTAGAAATAAAACGAGAAATCATGCAAATTTTGTGGAGAAACAAGGCCCCTTAAAGAATCATGTGATTTCTTTGTCATAATAAGTGAGCTTGCCAAAGAACTACCGAATAATTTTATATTTTAATAATTTTAATGCATTTTTGTAAGGAGAATTGGAGTTCATTTTTAACTATTGCACTCTAGCTAACTTCATGTATGAACTATTCTTTGCATATAATACTTACGTATTAACCTGACTATACCAGAAACCGCAGAATAAGCTTGAACTTTCATATAATTTTGATATCGGTGTAATTATAAGTAGGTATGTTACGAACTTTATGAATAACTATTAATTAAGTTTATAATTTTCATACAATTTTATCATCTAAAGTTACAATGGTATATGTATAAGTATAGTGACAAAAAATAAAGCGTTTTATTATGCCGTGATTGTAATCAGACTTAAATACTAAGTAATGTGATATAACATTATTTGAATGTTTCATTAACCTGAACATGAACAGCAATAAATAATATAATTTTATGTTTAATTTTGTATGAGTGAACTTATTCCGTATTTTGTCCCCTTGTTACATAATCATGCTGCCAATTAACCATACCATTCGGTGATAAAAAATAATCGGCCAATTCATCTCTTAAACATACTGCATATTCTATTCCATTTTGGTTGTGCTCTACTATTTCATCATGATTCGCAAAATCAATATTATTGGATTCAATGGTGCGTACATAATTGTGTAAGCATATTGTTGCTAAAATATATTTATTGATATTATCCGGGAGTGCAGCAATTGGTCTATTATAAATACTCCATTTGCGAGCCAATATTCCAAATGAATTTTCTATTGTACGCCGTGCACGAGATAATCTGTAATTAAATATGTTTTTACGTTCGCCAAGGTATCGCCCGGAATAAGGCCTCATTAAATGTTTACCGAGGGGAAATGCTTCATCCCCGATGAAAACATAAGGAAATTGCACATTCGTTCCATTCAATGCACTTGTTCCTTCAGGGATATCAAGCTCACCATTTTCTGGATTCAAGTCGGTGCTTGTAAAAATTCCACCATCGCTGTTTTTACCAATAGAACCAATGTCAACCAAAGTGAATTTGTAATTATGATCACATATAGCCATCAACACGATACTATATCGCTTGTGATAATTGAAATATAGTGTACCAGAATTGGGGGGGCATTGTGCGTCAACGTGTTTCCCATCAATTGCTCCTAAGCAGTGGGGAAAATTCCAGAGTTCCCAGAAGCCTTGTGCGTTTCTTAAATATTGCTCTCTTGAAGGAGGTTTCAAATATACTGGACCGAGAACTCATCCAAATACGTCGCTTGTTTCTTTTACGATTTTATGTACTGTGGATATGCCAAGACGGAAAGACAAAGCAATCGCAGGAGCTTTTTCTCCAGCTAAAAATCTGTAATGCATAACAATATACTTATATTGTGATATTAATTGCATTATTATTTACACATCAATGGACGCATCGGGAATTACATCTGGGGTAATAAAAATATTAACCGTAATGTCAATGCTACTCGTTGCTCAGGTTCAATAGCACGTGGACTTCTCTTCACCAAACTTGGATTAACAATATCCATCAAGTTATCAAATGATACTAGGGTCATGCGTGCATATTGGTAGAACATTTTTGGATCTGTCTTGATCTCCTGAAAGAGATTGCGGAAAGCTCCCTGCTGGGGTCTACGCATGTTAATTGGTCGTACCCACATACGACGTTGACGACGACGCTCGCGATTCATTCTTTCTCGTCTGCGACGAACCAAAATTGCTCCAATATTAACCAATGAGATCAGCAATAAGTCAAAATCATCCATTTGTTTAATCAAACTGTTTTCCAATGATGTATTCTAAAAATCTGTAATTCACGAGCAAAACAATCATAATACCGCTTGGCTATAGGAATTTATGATTACATCTGTGATAATTGGACGAATATTTTACGCAAAGCCCGTATAACCTCAACATATGATCGAGTACATAGTTCGAAGCATTACAGAAAAATGATATGAATCTCAATTATTGTAAATACACTACATCCTTATCGACTAGATGTACTTACCTGTCTGATATGTGCAATGTATGAAATTAAAGATTTTTGTCGTTCCGTAGATTCGTAACAACACACAAATCACTGAAATCGCGCTCTTTGTTACGGCCATGGAGCATGGACTACGGACTATGAATTTTTATGTAGATTGAAAATACAGAAGCCATGGGCAGGATGCAGAAGCCGTAGCGCACGCGCAGTACATACTGGACTTTTGCGATGGCGCATGCGCTATGGCTTCTGCCATCTGCCCATGGCTTGTGGCATTTTATGTGCATCGGCCTTTACTTTTTTCTTTTTATTACCGCGCATATAACTCCAAGTTTATCAAGTATTTATTACTCATCATAGATTGGTTTACTTTTTTCCTTTTATTACCGCGCATATAACTCCAAGTTTATCAAGTATTTATTACTCATCATTTAGAGTGATTTACGTTTTTAATTTAAGTTATGTTCAGTTAATTAAAAGTTTATCAGGCATTGAATACTTATTATTTATTATAAGTTCTGTTGATTTAAATCAAAGTCTATTATATTACATGCATATTGTTTGAATTATTGTTAATAGAAATACACCAAAGAAAAAAAGTACTAAAGCTTTATTTATTTACCTCTGAATCACTGCATTTATGGCCTCTCGAGTTGATGGAAAGACAATCCACCTCGTCAGCTGCTCGTCCCTGTTCATGGCGTCGGCGACCTCCTCGATGGCTCTACTGACACTTGCTTGACTGAGGCCAAGGTTGCTGTCGCTACCAGCTGATTTTTGGTAGCTACCCTGCCCAAAAAAGTGCAGGGCGCAAAGAACCTTAAGATTCAATGGAACTGCCGTAGAGCGTCGTGCAACAGGTATCGGAGGACGAAGTTCCTCTGTGAGGCTGCGTACTAATTCCCGGTCCGACCTGTAAAGCCCTCTAAAAATGTTGTCGCTGATTTCGAAAGGGTTAGACGTGTCTCGGATTTGCCGGAGGCGAATCCGGTTCACCGCGCCCTCCCGAAGTCGACGCTTCCCCCCTCACCCTCTGGCGACTCTGTCGGAGTTGAGTTGAAGTCTCCTGCTCTTCTTCTATCATTTTTAATTCTTACTAGGTACTTTTCACTGTTTTAATGTGCAAGAAGTTTTTCATTCGGTGGTGCCCGTCCTTTGTGACTTTTGTGCGGTGGAGTGTAGTATCGTTTTTCTTAGTTTTTAATTATTGCAGAAGTGCTTGTGTTAATCCTAACCTATAATAATCGGATTGTAGCCGTTATTGTCCACAGCTGTTAAAGTGCGGCAGGTTTGTGCGGGGCCACTCTTAGGCGCGTTTACAAGTGACATTTTAATCCTCTGTTTACCTTGTAACATTGCAAGGTGCACCTGCCGTTACAATCAGCTCCCGAACCCTTAGGCGGCCGTAATTGAGGAATTTAGTATGAATGGTGGAAGCACGAATGCGTGAGAGTAGCCGCGAGGTTAGGACCTAAGATCCGAGAGGCGACCGTGACTGTACTGGGACTGTAGACTTGATTTCTTATTCTGTTTGTTTTTTTTTACTTTCTCTATTATGTGGGAGACATGGCCAAAATGTTGGTGGAGTATGACGCGACCCGACCGACACAGACTTACGTGGAAGATCCGGACCGTATGAGGCCCACCTACACTTCAGGCCGCTATGCCCCTGGGGACCTAATCCTACGTCGAGCGACGGAAAATGCGGGGGAGTGCCGAGGGCACTCAGCGACGAGGGAAACCGGTGGTGGAGGTGATTCCCGCCACCCCCAAGAGCCAGCGAACCGCGTTCCGCCAGAAGAATCCTCGAGGATCTCCCTTTAAGAATTTGAAGTTTCGCGCGTAGGGCGGCCAAAACCGCCATAGTTACGATCTAGCAGTCGATAGGCAAATCGATAATTGCCTGACGGCCGAGGGTGCGCAACACCGGCGCCATGCGGTCTCGCTAGATCACTCTGCGTTAGGCCGGCGAGATAGCCAGATAGAGAGCTTTCGTTGCGTTCTTTTGTCTTTTGTAGTTCGGTTGAGTTTTGTAGTTTTGAGTGTGTGGGAGCCCACGAGGGAAATACCCACGGTCCATTTAGGATGGATTTTGCCTACGAGGCTGAGGAATTTCTAAGGTGGCTGGAAAGCGGTAAGCGTTAGCTAACTTTACCCATTTTCCGATTTGTATCCGGCAACGGCCGTCTGCCATCTTGCCTTTAGTTAAGCCACGAGGCTCTTTAGTGATTTTGGGATTCAAATTACGACGACCCCCGAGTCGGTAGGCCGTCACCAGTATCCTCACTTTAATAGAGAACTTTCGCGTTTCCTTTTGAGTACGATTTTTCTAGTCGAAATTTGTAATTTTGTCGCGTTACGTTCTGCCGCACACGAGTCCGAGAAGGACAGTCTTAGTTCGGCACTATCGCCGTCTCTCTTCCTCCTGCGAGGAGACTCAGTCGTTGAGTACAGGCGTGAGCCTGTTTTTGGTTTTTCGCGTCTCTCTCATTGTTATAATTTCAAATTTCCGTTAGCCTAAGCAGGCAGAGTTAGGTTGAGTTAGGGTTAAGTTCCAATTTTGTAAATACTCAATTCACGAGGAGGCCTAGCCTCCCGTAGGCTCGCCGGTCGCCTATACACGACCGACGGCCGAGTCATTTTCTTGTTATTATTAATTTATTCGAGTTTAGGTAATTATTTGTGAGCACCTCATGGTGATTATTCTATTTGTTAATTGTGATATTGTTCCGCGAGGTACCGATTTGACGAGTTAATTATTAGTCCTTATTTTCCTGTTATTGCTGTCCTACGTGGAAGCTCTTGTTTTTTTTTATTACTGTTGTAAAACTCGCAAATCGCGGCGAGGCCGCCTTTACACGGCCTGCAGCCGACTAGTACCCGAGGGGCAGTACCCCCGGGTATGCACGATTATTGTTACTATTCTTAAATTCTTTTTTCTCTATTTTTATTCAATAAATTTTTATATTTTTGTTACACTAAACTCCACGAGTAGTTATTTAACGCCGAGCTCATCCTTAATCTGATCCCGACCCCTCTCCGCGGTACTGTTGCTAGCCGCCGCATTAGATTCCGTTAGGCTTTGTTTGTTTAGAGAATTTTGGAAAGTGGCGAGAAGTCGCCTGGCGCCCAACATATTAAATTCGAGATCTCGGGTATAGCTGTGTGCACGTTGGATTGACCCCGGAGACTGGCTATCCGGTCCAGATCCGAGGGCCACCAAAAATCCACGTCGCAATATATATATTGTAACGTGGTATTTTAACAACTCCTAGTTACAAGGAGAAAATCTCGAAACTAATGCGGCGTAGCGTGGACCGGTACTCCAGGAAAAGGGAAATTTAGGGAAACTGGTTAGCTTTAACTAATGCACTATTTATTTTTGTAAATCTATGTAATTGGATCACGATGCACCACGGGATCTCTACCGTCGTGGGAACTACCTAAGAAAAGTACAGCTCATCCTGAGGTAAGGAACCTCTCGTATCGTCGCTGACGGCACTATCGGCGTGCAAACCTCCGATTCGCCAAGGAAGCGGCAAGGTCAACGCCTCCTCTAGAATCGGAGAATCTACTACCCCAACAGTCAGGATCGACGGCGTACAGGGATGTGCGAGAAGCACCCTAACAATCCTCCCGTCGTCCGACTAAGCTATCGTCTACTATACCCCCTGCAAGTCTTAGGGTGGCGTACAAGGTCATGTGAGGACACCTTCACAACCCCCTACTCTAGGACTTATCAAAAACAGGTATCGGTCATCCAAACTTTCTCTGAAACCGTTATCGCGGCTGTGGTTGGTCCAGAAAACCCCCGGATCGGTGTTCCAACCTGCGGAACTTCATCGTGGGCGAGATCCTTGTGGTCCAGCGCGAGGCTATTACTCATTTCGTAGGGATTGACATCATGTAAGGCCCTAGCGAAAAGTATCGAATAGCTCTGGTAAGCGAGATTTCCAGTGGATCCAGCGCCAGGGAGTTCTTACGGAAGGCGGCAGAAAGAGGAGTACAGCAACGGAGGGGTAAGCTAGATTTCTCCCAGATTACGGACGAACACCTGACGACCGTCTAAACTACCGACAATTGACGCGAGCCAATTAAATCACCGATACGTCACGTGACCTACATCACCAGACGGATGAGCCGGCACGCGTAAATAAAGGCTATACAGGGTGTCTGGAAATTCGCGCACCATCGGCATACTGCCGGATTCCTTGCGAAAAATTGAGACGAAAGTTACCTATGCAAAAAAGTCCGCAAGGACTGAGTTCCCATGTAAAAGCACTAAATAACGGACCAATCAGCATCGGTTTTAAGAAAGACTGGCTAAAGCTCCGCATCGCCGTCCCCCCCACTACCGAGATCGAGACAATAATGTGTGGTATTCCCCGCTTCGCCCAGGAGTGGGGCGGACGGCTATGCAATGTTCTAACCATTCTCTCCTAAAGCTAAACGCTGATTGATTCGTTATTAAATGATTTTACAGGAAAACTAAGCCGTTGCGGACTTTTTTTTATTGGTAAGTTCCGTCCTAATTTTTCGCAAGGAATCCGCCAGTATGCCGATGGTGCGCGAATTTCCAGACACCCTGTATAAGGGAGACGCACTTGTCGCTCAGCCTATTTCGCCACCATATCGTCTACGCTACGCTGCGGAGTTCGCCGAGTATCGCATATCGCACCTCCAATATCGTATCGTCAATATCGTATCGCCATCATCGAGTATCGAGAATATCGAGTCTAATTTTAAATAGTGTTGTGCATTATCTGAAGTCAATTAAGGTAAGGTCTTGATTCTTTCTGTGAAGACACGAGGTCATTCGAATAAAAGTCTGGATTATCGTATGTTTTTTTGGCTATGAAGCTCGTCTATCGTTAATTTATCGAACGACCTGGTGCCTGACTGAGTTACGTAGATCTTATACTGCTTTTGGCTGTTACCTATCGTATGGCTTTGTAAATCTAGCATCTTTTAGTATCTTGTGCATGAACTTGATAGTATAATTCCTTTCCTGGAGTACCCTGAGCGAAATTAGCCGCGAGGAAGACCTCGCGTTACAGTTAATTTGTTATAATTTAGTTATGTTATCTCTCTCGTATAATTGAGTATCGTTTTGACTATGTAAAATTCAGTATCGAAGCTTTCGCAAAAATATCGTTTAGAATCTGGTTTACTACCATACTACCGCCCTCTAAATAATCGGTTATCGTTGAGTTGAATAGTTAGCGTGTTTTGAATGACCCCGGTCCCTATCTACTTCGAAATATCGTTGATTGTAAGGCCCAGCGTGCTGTCGATTAATACTTGGAGAATCTGTATCGTTATTGGATTTCGGCTAAAGAGCTGCATAACAGTGCTTGGCTGTGTTATGATAAATTAAACTTGCATTTGGGTACGAAGTATCGCTCTGTGATACCAAGTCTGGAGTCTAGTATATTGTCTTATATCGAGTCACTCTGACACACGCCTATCGCTAAAATTGTATCGAGAAAAACTAAATTCTGTCCCGTATTTAGACCAACTATCGTAATAAACGAATAACTCTGTACCAATCCTATTATCGATTCTATCGGATTTGTTAAATATCGAAAAATATGGTAAAATAAAATCTGGTTGATGTGATCTCAGTTAAAAACGTTGAATTACTGTTTCTATTTGTAACTGGTGTACCCTGCCTCTCTATCTAAGGATTTTAGAATACTGAGCTAGTTGAGTTGTCGCTCGTCGCATCTCATATGTTTTAGTCTATCGTATCGTAAAACTTTGTTAAAGAAACGACGCGCAAGCGTCTGGCGCCCAACATATGGTAAGTCAGAAAATTAACACGGGAAAGCGTCGAATTGTGACGTAGTAGTTGGTTTTCCTTTCCTCTAAAGAAAACTGCGTTACAATATATATATATATATATATATATAGGTATATATACTAGAGGCTTCGCCCCTGTGCGCTTCGCGCGCCTCACTAATGGCAAACTTTAGAAACAATAACCAAGTCGATATCGCATCGGGCCTATGAAATATCGAGTAATCCATGAAAACACATTTTACCCTTTTTCATCCCTTTATGACTTGAATTTCGAAAAATTCCTTCTCATTCGGTGTTTACATCACGGAAGTAATATGCTCCCCAAATTTCATGATTCTAGGTCTAGGGGTTTGGGCTGGGCGTTGATAAGGCAGTCAGGACATCTTCTTTATACATATATACATATATATTTTTGTATATATAGATTTATCCATTTTTATTGAATTATTACAGCTATATTTTTATAAATCAAACAAATTGTTTCATATTCCTCCCATATTTTTATTTAATGAATGAAACAAATTTTGTACTAATATCCTAACATTTTTATTTCTAATTATGTATTATCGAAAAATTACACATGATGATTATATTTATTCGTCGTCCATGGTTCTTGAGCTGCTAACAAAATGTCTGCATGTTTATTATTCATCCATACACAATGTATATAATTACATGTTATTTTAATCCTTTCATCCGCAAATTACATGCAATTTTTTTTGTACTCACCAAACGAACACATACCATTCGCTGTCTCCGGTGTTTGCAGCTTCTCTTTCAGCTGCCTTTACGGCCTCCTAAAGGATTTCATCCGACCCATCATCTTTTTACGAAAAATTGTATACAGTTTTTGTGCAATGATAAAAATCATTCGGTTATACCAGGCTTTTCATCCAACGGTTCTGCGCAATTAGTTACCTAATTAGTAATTCATATTGTCATTAATCTTATTACTTTCAATTCTCCAAAATACGTTGAATTGAAAATACTCACGTCGACATCTCGGCACACATCTTGTCATACATACATGCGACTTTTGTCTGCAAGATGTTGTTTTTGTTTTGTTTTCGGCACCTCACATTACCGTCAACTTAATGCGCTATACTATCATTATTGTTATCTTTTTTTGCTATAGTTTAATGTGTGTTTCTCCCACTGATCTCTATACTAACTGGATAGCTGATCAGCGTACTCAAGCTGTGCCCATTAGAAGCGGATGAGACCGACACCAACGCTACTATATCCAACCTCGAACAAAAAATTTCGTCTAACGCGCCTCGCGTACACCTCGTAATGAAAATGACGGAATGAATGGTTTGCATTGACCATTTATTTCTAACATGTATGAAACGCGGTCTGTGAGATGTGTTTTCGGAGTTAGTAGATTTGTCAAGAGCATGAAGATGAAATTAAAAAAAAAAATGATTGATTTTTTAGGCTTATAATTTCTTCGAATTCTATATAATTAAAGTAAGTAATTGTAAAATTATTATTAAATTTGTAAATAGATTTTTGTATTTTTATACAATTATTTGTAAGTGAGAATCAGGTGAAACCGAATGGTCCATTTGCCTAGGCGTCGAATATTTGGTATTTTCATGGGGATAGCCACTCGTTGCACTGAAAATCCCTAGGGTGATTTTGGCGCGCGGTCGATGGAACTAGGCAGATCGACCGCGCGCCAAGATCACCCTAGGGATTTTTCAGCGCAACGAGTGGTTATCCCCCTAAAAATACCAAATATTTGGCGCCTGGGCGGATGCATGGAATGGATGGACCATTCGGTTTCACCTCTTCTGGTTCAGTAAACTGAGCTTGCTATAGTAAGCTGAAATACGCCTGTTTTAATGGCTGGCTTAAATATTTGGTGCGATGTTACATAGTAATAACCGCATTGAACCGCATATTTCAGCTGCTCAGTGGCCCTTCCAAATAATTTGCCTCGTTAAGAAATGCCGAATGCTTGTGCCTGTGATAGCATACGAGTAATTTTTCGTGAGTGCGTACATCCTAATTTCGATGTAGCGAACAATTATTTCGTGCGTAAGATGAACCATATGATTAGTTGCTGTCTCAAAAATGTAAGTATCAATGAAGTGCTCATCAAGTTCAGTAAACAATGTAGTCTTCGACGCAAGTAATTATTTCTTCACAGATGAACACAGCATTGCTGGGAAATTTTTCTCAAGAGGAGGCATGCCAAGGTCGCAGTTACATGCTTCCCGGAACAATTTCTCTACTGTACGACAAATGCTCACTACACTAGACGATGGTACAGTTAATCCACCGTGTGTCTTTGCAACTATTAAAGCAACGCTATCTTTAAGATTTGTCGTATCATTTGTGGAATGTAAGGTCTCGCAAGCCTCGAGACATTCACTACATTTTATACGTGAACGGATGGATTGGACTACGAAGCCAGCTATATATCCAACGGCTTGGTGTGAAAATTCTTTCATTGGATCTGGTAAGCACCATGCGAAATGAAGGAACTCTCCCATTTTTGTATCAATGTTTTCACGAGCGGACGTTTCATCAAGGTGATATTTTGCACAAATTCTGGCGTTATCTGCCTCTTGATAGACGCGTGGGTCGTATCGGTCAACTTTGGCGATCTTTTGTCGTTTATGTGATGACGAAACAGTTAGAATTGCGGTGGAATCCTGGGCACTTGCGTTGCCATTAGTACTCTGGACTTCGTGCAGAACGAGCAATCGCTTGAATGCAGAGACAACCTGAGCAACTGTGGGGTTTGGGCACCACCCACTTCTGCTCCTTACAGCACAAAAAAAAGCTCAATATGGTCTTGGCTTATTCTATATGTAAGAAGGTACCGCAATGGTGCTATGTCTGGCTTGACATACTTATCAAAAATTCCTATTACTGCCATAACCGAAGTATAAAACCCAACAAATCCGGTTTTGCGTCCAGAATAAATAACTAAACTATTATTGTTTGTCAAGAGTCTAATTTTTGATAAGTAATTGATTGATTCTAAAATTCTGGTTCGCCAAATGTGCTCATTGTCTCGTCTTAGCGGACTCTTGAATCCCTTTGCCCACGGATTGCGGATGTTTAAGAAGTCAAAAGTACAATCTACCACTCGAATAAATTCAACAGTAGCTGCAGAGTTACTAAACTGTGGCAATTTCAAAATCTGGTCGCAGAATTCAATGGCAGCTGCTACGCTGGCGCTTAGTGTTTAAACAGCTAAGTAGACTTTCATGATTTGTTTCTTAAAATCCAAATGCTGTACCCGAAATTTATTTCCTAGTCTTAATCCTTCCTGCTGCTGTAGGCTCGCAAGATTGTCAATAAATTGCCACTCAATTTTCCCACCATTTTCGTCTTCAAAAACTTTTGAATGCTGAAATGCATTCCTTATCAGTTTCAGCATATGGCACGGATCCAATACAACATAAATATTATCTTCAGAATTAGAAGGGTGAGTAAAAAATGGCTTGCAGTTCTGGATTGTGAGTTGTGCTCCAAAAAGTCTTGCACAAGCAAAATGAGCGGGTGGACCATCAAAAGTCAATGACGAAATTTCGACACCAATATCATGTAGACGTGAAATAGCATCCGTGAAGAGGGCTTGCAGAACGTATGCATTTAATCCATTGGTGAGGAAATATCCTATTGGGAGCTTCCAGCTTTGATCCAATGACACAACTAGTAGCACACCAGCTTCTGAGGCAACAGGCAAGTCTTCTCCTTCATTTAATCCACAACCGATATCCACATGACCACGAACGATACCATCCCGACCTCTTTGGCACCCCCTCTTTATTCCCATTTCATCATACATCAGTGCACAAATTAAGCGCTTACCACTCAATTTGCGTTCCTCTACTTTAAGTTTCAAGGTTCTGAAGCACTCTTCTGAAAATCCTGGTTCTGCATCGATACTACTGTACCATGATCTTTGTTGTATTATTTGTGTTTATTGTTTTATTGTTTAGGATTAAAGAATTATTTTCCTTTATGTTAACTTTAAATATGGTTTTATTTAATTAGAACATACATAGAATTATACTTGTTATCGTATCTATCGATCAGGATCAACTAACTAACTAGGTCGGCTTCGCCTCATGGCGATGCGTGCGCACCTGGGATCGAAGTCATACGACTAAGGACGATATGGTCAGAAAGAAAAGTCGAAGGAACTATTACTTATCTTAACACCTTCCCTGTTTCTGTACTTTTCTTTTGACTTGTTCTACTCTCTTAACTTTAACTTTAACTCGTCGCACAGGAATTTAAATCGATTCTTTGGTAGAGGCTTAGTAAATATGTCTGCTCTTTGCAGTTCGCTTGAGACGTACTTGACTACTATTTCCCTCGCATCTACTTTTTCTCTTATAAAATGGTATCGGATGTCGATGTGCTTCGTCCTTTTGTGATATTCTGGATTTTTGCTAAGTCGTATGGCGCTTTGATTATCGATAAATAATACTGTAGGTTGAGCACACCGATATCCGAGCTCTTCCAAGAGTTTTCTAAGCCATACTGCTTCTTTAGTGGCAGTTGCTGCGGCTACATACTCTGCCTCGGTTGTGCTTAGTGTTACTAAGTTCTGGCGTTGCGCTGACCAGGTGATTAGCCCATTCGAGAAACAGAATGCGTAACCTGTGGTTGATCTTCTTGTTTCCAAATCATTTGCGTAATCTGCGTCTGAGAATCCCATGAGTTGAGATTCTTCTCCTGCACTTCGGTATTCTATTCCTAGGCTAGGGGTTCCTATCAAATATCTATAAATCCTTACTACTGCCCGCCAATGACTGTCGTTATGACTGTTCAGGTACTTGCTTACATTGTTTACAGCGTATGATATGTCGGGGCGAGATACAGTCGAAAGAAACATTAGGGAGCCGACTGCCTCTCTGTAAGGTACAATTGTTTGACCTTTTTTTTCTCCGTCTTGGACGGGACTCAATATGCTATGCGGATCAGCTGGAATACTGATTGGTTTCGCTTCACTTAATCTAAATTTACTTATTATTCTATTAACATAACTTGTTTGATGTAACGATACTGACTTGTTCACACGATCTCGCTCTATTTGTACACCTATGAAGCTGGTAGCATCACCAAGAGTTATATTGAAAGATCTCTCAAAACATTTGATTATTGAGGTTAGGGCTGTCTGTGACTTTGATGCTACTAGCCCGTCGTCTACAAAGAGAGCTAGGTACACACTGCATCCATTCACAGTGCCAGTGAATATGCATTTTTCAGACTCACACTCATACAGATTATACTGTTTTAGAAAGTTGCTAAATTTTTCACTCCAACAACGCGGTGCCTGTTTCAGGCCATACAGAGATTTTTGCAACTTGCACACACTTTCACTTTCACTGTCGTCACATAGGCCTTCTGGTAGCTCCATGTAGATTTGTTCTTGAAGCTCGCCGTACAGGAATGCGGTCTTGATGTCGAACTGGATTAGCTCGAGATCCTCTGCTGCGACGATTGCTAGGAACAATCTCAGTGAGTCATATCTTATGACTGGTGCGTAGGTTTCAAAGTAGTCACTTCCTTCACGTTGTAAGAACCCACGGGCACAGAGTCTTGCCTTATGCCGGTAGATTTTCCCATCTGCGTCTTGAAGTACTTTAAAAACCCACTTTGAGTCTATGGTTCTGAGTGCTGGTGATTTGGGTACGATCACCCAAGTCTCATTTTGTGTGTGTGCGTCGAGTTCATCTTCTATAGCCTTCTTCCACTTTTCAGAGTCGGGACCACAGGTTGCTTCCTTGAATGTATTGGGTACGTTATACTCAGCGATATTTGCATCATACCTGATAGGTCGCCGGAGTGTTCCGCGGTCCCTGAGGCGATTTCTCTGTTCATCACCATCACGTGGTGGTGTCCTTTCGACTTCTCGTTGGGCTGGTACTTCTGGTGCGTCTACGTATTCTTCTGCGGGATCTTCTTCCGAATCGGGATCATCTGCTTGTGCTTCTTCTTCCTGCTGCTCGTCTGTCATCAATTTGAAAATTCGGTTGTTGCAGTTCTCGTCCGGAGTATTCTTAGTCTGAAATTTCTCATTGAATACTACATTTCTCGAGACCAATACTCGTTTCGTTATTGGGTCATATAGCCGATAGTTTGATGATTCTGCTTGATATCCTACCAGCAGAGTTTTCTTTGCTTTCGCATCAAGCTTCTTTCTAAACTGTTTGTCTATGTGTGTGTACGCTTCGGATCCAAATACTCGAAGATAAGATAGGTTAGGTTTCTTACCCGTCCATACTTCGTACGGTGTGACGCTGTCATCGTTGCTTGACGCGGTTCTGTTGAGAATATGGACGGCTGTACTTATTGCTTCAGCCCAGAGAGTTGGCGGTAGGTTCTTTGCATGTAGCATGGCTCTTGCACTCTCTACCATAGTTCGATTATCTCTCTCCGCCTTGCCATTTTGCTGTGGCGTGTAGGGTGCTGTTGTTTCCAAACGGATACCTCGTGATAGCAGCAGTTTTTGCATCTCCGAATTGCAATATTCCTTCCCGTTGTCTGTTCGTAGGGTTTTCATAGGTCGGTTGAATTTATTAGCGATCATCCTCTCGAACTCGTTGAACCTCTCGACTACATCTGATTTGTTTCTGATGAAATAGACATGTCGGAATCCTGAGGAGTCATCCTTGAAGGCAACGAAATATCTTGCTCCTCCAAGAGATTCTACGGACATTGGTCCTACTACATCTGAGTGAAAATACTCCCCAGGTTGTGTGGCTTCTTTGGTTTCTTTTTCTTTGAAGCTTAATCTATGAGACTTACCTAGCTGGCACGCCTCACAGAAAAAGTCTGCCAGATCTGCTAATTTCACACCTTGCACGACGCCTTTCTTCACCATCTGTGTTAGCGTGTTTTTGTTGACGTGTCCTAGGCGTTCGTGCCATAACTTTAGGTTTGTTGTAGCCACGTTTGCTTCTCCGGTGTTTGATTTAGTCTTTACGCGAAACATCATTCGGTAGATTTCATTGTCTTGTTTCACTCCCTGTCCATACACTTCACCATCTCGTACTAGCACGACACGTTGTCCTTTGAAAAGAACATCAAATCCTTTCGTCGTACATACTCCGACGGAAAATAGATTTTTTCGTACTTTAGGCACGTATAAGACATTCTCAATTCGCGATTCACTCCATGTGTCACCAACTAATTTCTCTATGATTACTGTTCCGGTACCAAGCACTTCGCACATACCGTCGTCACCGAGTGAGACTGACTCACCGCTTATGGTACGATACTCACTGAGCCACTCGCGCCGGTGGGTAATATGGCGTGACGCGCCGCTGTCGGTAATCCAGATATTTTTCATGTCCATGCGCATAAGTTGCGCGATCTCACCGCTAGATGGTTCTTCCACACTATTAGTTGATGTTATCACAAACGCACAGTTACCGGTATGCCTACTCGGTTGAGTTTGGCTCGAGTTGTTTTCGCGTTTGTCACTGTTGTCATTTTTTTCATCACGACGTTTCTTTCTGCACTCACTGGCGTAGTGTCCCCTTTTATGACAATAGTAGCACTCCATATCAGACCTCTTTCCTCGCTGTGATGTCTGATTGTTTTTCGTATTGGGTTTCGCAGCCTTCTTGTTCGCGCCAATGGACATGACGGCTAACGCACTCGTGGTCTCGTCATCCATCTTTTGCCGGCCTTCCTCCTTGATAAGTCTCTCTTGCAGGTTATTGATCGTCTGATTCCTCGGATCTACACTGTCCCATGCAGTTTTCAGGGCGTTATATTTGGATGGTAGACCGCCAGTATTTTTGCCATTATGGCGACATCTGAAATGTTCTCGCCCACATCCACTAATTGCCGAGCCATATTTTGTACTCTGGCCACGTGTTGTACGACCAATTCGCAGGACCCCATTTTATACTCATGGAACTTTTGCGTTAATAGTAACTTATTAGATTCGGATTTTTGTTCATGAATCGAACTCAATTTTACCCACATTTCTGCAGCTGTTGTACATGTCAGCAGACATTCTAGCTGCGAGCTTTCAAGGGATGATGAGATTACGAACATGGCTTTCGCATTCTCTCTGACCCACGTTTTTGCTGCTGCTGAGGCAGCGTCGATCGGTGCTTGTCTCGCACCGGTTACTATGTCATAGATTCCATACGTGATTAATATTTGCGTGACTTGGAATTTCCATGTTTGAAAATTTGTGCCATCGAGTTTCGTTATATGCCTGCAGGATATTTCTTCCGCCATGTTCATTTATTTGGACGGTTCACTTGTATAACGGCTTCGACTCCTCTGACCGATTCGCGACACGAGAAAACTATTTTCACCTCTAAACAATTACGCAGTGTAAGGGTTCTGGGCCCATAACCTGTTGTATTATTTGTGTTTATTGTTTTATTGTTTAGGATTAAAGAATTATTTTCCTTTATGTTAACTTTAAATATGGTTTTATTTAATTAGAACATACATAGAATTATACTTGTTATCGTATCTATCGATCAGGATCAACTAACTAACTAGGTCGGCTTCGCCTCATGGCGATGCGTGCGCACCTGGGATCGAAGTCATACGACTAAGGACGATATGGTCAGAAAGAAAAGTCGAAGGAACTATTACTTATCTTAACAATCTTAAAACAGATGGATGGGGTAGTGCTGACTGAAACGTCTTGCGAACATAATCATATGCTTTGGGTGAGTAAAAATTTAGAGTTAAAGCAAAACTTCTTAGCTCGGGTGGATATTTTTGTCGAGATGGTCTATTTTTTTCATATTTTCATTCATGCGAGCAAATAGTTGAGCAAGCTTTGACTCCCAACTTTCAAGACAGTACAATCCTGTGTCAGAAACCAATTTTTGATGCCGTAAATCTTTAATCACTGATTTCAATGAACGAATGATTTTTTTCGTACGTTGTACTTTCTGCCGCAAAACTTTTCTTTGTGATTTTAACTTGACAATACTCTTACGAGCAAGATCAAGTTTGTTTTTCAGTGTCGTAGGCGTGACAACGTAATGATGGTCATGCTGTACCAATTGCCTTGTTCGTAGTCGACATGTTGGTGTGTGAATTTTGGCATGGGGCGAATGATGCGTTTAAAGTTCAGGATCGGGAACAAGCGGTGTGGTGGAAGGAGGAAGGTGAGAAGGGAAGGGAGCTTCAGGATATAGAATAGGAGGTGCATGAGCTTCATTATGCGGAACAGGCGGTGCGTCAGCTTCAGGATAAGGAACAGGAGGTGCATGATCTTCGGGATGCGGAGTTTGCATATCGATCATTTCTGATAAAAAAATTCAATTACTATTTATAGATAAATAAAATGGGTATTCAACATTCACAGTTTTTTCTATTATATAAACCTACAACACATAAACTTTTTAAACAAATATCAAAATGACAAGTTAAATCATGTGCGATAATGACTGGAAATCACTGATCTCTGTACTGAAAATACAATAAACAATCGTGAAGGCACTTTTTGAAAATATACGTACCCTCGTAATCGTTGGAGTTTTTAAAAATGGTCGGTACAGAGCCTTTGACTAGTCGAACCCGATATTCGCCGTAGTCTAAGCAGTTTTTAGTGAAGTGATTGGAGCACAAGGTACTGTAGTTAAACGGTGTTCAATTTTGAAAACCCATATTTGTCACCCATTTGCTATAACCTTGTTTCGGGAATCTATTAAATGATAAATATAAAATTATCTATTCTTTGAGTTACATTTCATTCAACTAAACGTACGTACCTGAAGAAATGTGAAGACGCACGCTTATTTCCCTTCTTGCAATAAATGCAAAAACCCCCCATAATATAGAAAAATTATTACTATAAATGCAAATAAAATATTTACGAATATAAAGATTTAAAGTTTAGCGCGCTGTTGTATTGTCATGGCAACACTACAGGTACGAATTGTATGTATACATACCACACATACATACTAAGTCACGTGACTTGATAGTTCCAGGTTGGATATTGTGGCGCGTGTGTCGTTTTTCAGCGCTTCTAGTTGGCACAAGCTACTCTGTGCTGGAGGCATGGGAGTCAGCTATCCAGTTAGTATAGAGATCAGTGGTTCCTCCTGAAAATCTAAGACTAAATTTCCTTTACCAAAACTTCGAGGGACTAACGGTTTGGGAGCTACGGAAGATCTTAGTTGACCAATCACAGGGCTTATGAGTGACGTAGACAGGGCCGGTTCAAGAGTGTAAGTCGAGCAGTGCCCGCCCCAGTTCGATTTTTATTGTTCGACGTTTCAGTTCGATTTCTAGATGAGAATGACGGCGTCGCCTCCTGGAGATGTCTTCGTACGGCATTCACCTCCGTTCTCGTCGTCCTGATCCTCTGCTTCATAGTTTCAGTCGTCCAGGTCCTCCGCCCCGTAGTTTTAGTCGTCCAGGTGCTGCGCTTCGTAGTTCTTGGAGTCCAGGTCCTCCGCTCCGTAGTTCTTGTGGTCCAGGTTCTCCGCTCCGTAGTTCTCGTGGTCCAGGTTCTCCGCTCCGTAGTTCTCCTAGTCCAGGTCCTCCGCTCCGTAGTTCTTGTGGTCCAGGTCCTCCGCTCCCTAGTTTTCGTAGTCCAGGTCCTCCGCTCCGTAGTTCTCGTAGTCCAGGTCCTCCGCTCCGTAGTTCTTGTGGTCTAGGTCCTCTGCTCCGTAGTTCTCGTAGTCCAGATCCTCCGCACCGTAGTTTGAGTCGTCCAGGTCCTGCGCTCCGTAGTTTGAGTCGTCCAGGTCCTCCACTCCGTAGTTTCAGTCGTCTAGGTCCTGCGCTCCGGAGTTTGAGTCGTCCAGGTCCTGCGCTCCGTAGTTTGAGTCGTCCAGGTCCTCCGCTCTGTAGTTTTAGTCGTCCAGGTCGTGCTCTCCGTAGTTTCAGTCGTCCAGGCCCTGCGACTGCGAGAACCACGACGCGCAGAACCTGGACGACTCAAACTAGAGTGCGGAGGACCTGGACTACGAAAACTACGGAGCGAAGGACCTGGACGAGTGAAACTACGGAGCGAAGGACCTGGACGAGTGAAACTACGGAGCGGAGGACCTGGACGACTGAAACTACGAGGCGGAGGACCTGGACGACTCAAAATATGGTGTGGAGAACCTGGACTACAAGAACTACGAAGCGCAGGACCTGGATGACTCAAACTACGGAGTGGAGGACCTGGACGACTGAAACTATAAATCAGAGGATCAGGACGACGAGAACGAACGTGAATGCCGTACGAAGACATCTCGAGGAGGCAACGCTGTCATACTCATTTAGAAATAGAACTGAAACGTCGTACAATAAAAATCAAAGCACCGCGGGCACTGCTCGATTTACACTGTTGAACCGACCCTGTTTTGGTCACTCATAAGCCTTGTGACTGGTCAACTAAGATCTTCCATAGCTCCGAAACCGTTAAGGCCAGCGCCCACTAGACCGCACGGAACCGCACCGATCGGATCGGGACCGAACCGATCGGCACCAAATGTTATCGTTTACATGCTTTCTTATGAGAGTGCGCTCACTAGTCGGCTGCGATCGTCAGCGAAATTAAGAACATAAGAACATTCGGTGCCGATCGGTACGGTGCCGATCCGATCGGTGCGGTTCCGTGCGGTCTAGTGGGCGCCGGCCTTTAGTTCCTCGAAGTTTTGGTAAAGGAAATTTAGTCTTAGATTCTCAGGAGGAATACACCCACGTAAGGTGGTGCGCCTAACCTGAATCACCCTGTATGGAGAGATATTAGACTGGTCGTTAAAAATTAAATTTTTTCCGACGCCCCCTAATTTTTTTTTTTTAATTAAAAACAACACGTGCCACAAGACGATCCAAGTTCATTTTTCGGTAAATTCATTTTTTTTTTTTTTTTGGAAAAACATTACAGAAGTAGAAGTATAAAAAATACTAAAGAAAGTTTACTCGAGCCTTGGAATTAATAAATCTGCTTATAAAAAATAAGTTTGTACTAATTTAGTTTCAAAATAAAATTAATAATTTAAATATCCTCTATTTTTTGTTAACTAGACAACATCAAATGAAAAATTTTTTTAAATTTTATTCATTCGAGTACCAAAATTGTTTATATTTCAGGAAAAATACTATTGGTGATAAGAAATTTCCAAAAAACATGGTTTTACTGAAAAATGAACTTAGATCGTCTTGCGGCACGTGTTGTTTTTAATTTTAAAAAAAAATTTACCTTGCATTTTTTCATCAGAAGGAAGCTTATTGGGGGGCGTCGGAAAAAATGTTATTTTCAACAACCAGTCTAATAACACATTTTAATATTATTATAAATGGAATGGCGACGAGTTGAAGTCGAGCTACGGATACACAGATACAAGTACGTTAAAAAAAAAAGTTTTCTAACATATAGCGATATCTCTGATTTTAAATTTCTCGACGTGGCAAACTCCACAGTTTCAGAAACTGTATTGCACGATGCATTGCGATTTTCTCATGAAGAGCTATTGGATTCCAAACCGACGCGTATCGATTGAATGGCCCGATAGTTATTATCACAGATACTTCGATTAGAATCTTCACTGATTACTCACTTGCTCCCCGTTTGCGCCCCGCAAACTTTGAAGAAACTCTTCACTCTTCACTCTTCTCAGACTCTTCACATACATATATTTTTGTTTTTATAATTCTCGGAGCTGGATAAGCGAGCTACAAAAAACTTTAAGAAATGTATTCTGAAGTAACCAATAAATTCATTTATATAATGCAAGCATGTTTTACGCGTCTTTTCATGCATGTTTTCAGGACCTAAAGTAGCCCATTATGCGACGGTGAGTGGCGCGCATGCGCCAAGCACGTATTTGGGGCTCTTTATAGTCCTAGGACTATAATACGGTTCCTAGTACTATAAAGTCCCCGAATACGTACTCCGCGCATGCGCATTCGCTCTTGGCCCGTGCGTGTTATTGCACACACGGGTTGGCGGATTGTGTCGCACCTAAAATCTGCAACTGATTGTGAGGGTACATATCTTTTTAAGTTGGCATTACCCTAGGCAGTAGCTGGCTAGGGTGCTCCCGCAATGGTGAGCGGCGGAATAGCGAGATGTGTATCGCTTTATCAGTCAAAAACTCAATTCGCATAACCATGAAATGCACAAATGCCAACTTAAAAAGATGTATCCTCGGTTGCAGATTTTAGGTGCGACACAATCCGCCAACCCGTGTATACTTCGTACGATGTCAACATAACCTCTTCACGCAGAGACGCGTCAAACATGCCTTTGTTATATAAAATATCGTGTGGACCATGGAGGCACGGTCCTTTTACGCATCGCGTATTTGCAATACTCGTCTTCGACTCGTCTACGAATCGTATTGCAAACTCACGCTCAGTGTAAAAAGACTTACTTAGCCTTCTTGGTATACAATATACAACCGTTTTCTACCCCGAAGGGAGGAAAACGATTATTTCGGGTCTTGCCAAAGGCTTGACCTATCGGAGATTACCTACCATTTCTTTCATGTGTATTTACCCCAGAATTGTCAACTTAGGCCTACAATAGGCCGGGAGGAGGTGCATTTTCCCTCTCCCTTCGTGTGATCTATGGTGCCGGCTAGCACGCACCGTCTGGTGTCGCGTTTCGTCAGTACTCGCTCCGATTAAAGCCGGCAAGGCCTTGTCTAGGTCAAGCCTTTGGCAAGACCCGAAATAATCGTTTTCCTCCCTTCGGGGTAGAAAACAGTTGTATTTCAGGTCTGTGCCTTCGGTTTGACCTAACGGAGAGATCTTTGAATTCTGCCGGCACCAACAGCGTACTGTGACCTGAAAGTATCACTTACTTCTACCTTTATCTACCAGTAAGTGAAACAAGGATGCATTATTTCTTGTTTTTTTTTTTTTGTTTATTAAACCGCATAAGTTCCGTCTCTTTCAATTTTTATGCTTACATAAGGTTTATAATTATCTTTGATTATTTCTAAATATTACTTGTTAATTTGTGTTTGTTTGTTTTTTTTTTTTTTTTTTTTTTTTGAATGACTAGACCACTACACTGGTTCAAATACGTCTTGCAATACATTTTTTGATAGCGATCCCGGTCTTTTCACCTCTCTGCAATAATGTTTAAAGAAGTTTCCTGCTCCTTGCCAATTACCACGTTTTAGGATCAAATCTAAATCCATTTCCTGTTCAAAACTGTATGAAGCTACAGCTGACCGTACCGATCCAGGACTCGCATTAATTTTTAGATCTTCAAAAATTGTTTTCATCCCGCCACTAATTATTGCTCTCGATGCTTCTTTAATTTTACCCCTAGTTGTGATAAACAATTCAGGCAAGCCAGGTACTGCTTTACGTCTGTCAGCCGATAAAGCTATTAATCGTTTTACCCAATAGACTACATCAAATTCTCGTTGTTTCGCCTTTGTCAATTTCCATCCTGATTGTCTATGGCGAATATTGTCTGTCTTTGACCCGAAAATCGGCCAAAAGCCGATGGTATTACGCTGAGACTCGTATTCTCCCGGGCCAATGGACAAGAGCGTCAAGTCGTGCAATCGCCTTCCTGACGCTAGCAGCAGTAGAATAGCCGCGTGCCTAGTCACCTGAAAAATGCTGTTCTCTTCTGGCGGGTGACTTTTCAACCATTCAATCAGGACTTCTATATTCCAGATGCTCTTGTTAGAGGTAGCTTTGGATGCCTCTGGAATGTCAATTGCCTTTAGCATCGACTTTACCAGCGGATGAGCACTTAATTTGTCCTCGCCACTTGGATTCGCCAGCGAGCTAATCATTGATTTCTTGGCCAGTATAGTACGATAGGTCAACTTCTTCTCATTGAATAAAAACCCTAAGTACGAAGCCAATTGCTAGCCAGTTGGTCGGTTAGGTACCACCTGGTTATCACTGCACCATCTGGTCCACTGTTTCGATGCTGATCCATACGCTTTCCACGTTGAACCTCTCCAAGCTGAAGATATCAGGTCGACATCCGGGCCTCTCAAGCCTGATACTAAATCGGACCACCCCGTATTTTCCAGACCTCCAAACATAGGTCTTTCACGTTCTGAGGTGGCAGTCCGGTCGCTAGATCCACTAGCGAGTGTTCCAGGTTCCGCAATTCGAAGGGGGCTGATACACTCCTGTTCTTCAGCTCTCCTCTCCAGAACGTCCTCTCCCAGCGGGGTGCTACAATCAGGAACATTCCTATCGCCGAATTCAGGTGATGGAGCACTTGTGGGATCAGTGGAGGAGGTGGAAACACCCAGGCGAGGCCCATCTTCCATTTCCTGTTGAACGCATTGGTGAATGCAGGCTCGTGATCGTTGGCCTCCAAGGTTACGTACTTCGGGACGACTTTGGATCGGTTTGTCGCAAACAGGTATATTTGCGGCTTTCCCCACTTTCTGAATATCAGTTGGATCATACTGTCCTTCAGATGCCAGTCGGTGAGTGGTAAACCCCGGGATAGTCTGTCTGCCCAGCAGTTGTATTGTTCTGGTAGATAGAAGTGGGTCAGTTGAATTCCAGCTTGATGACTCAAGATCAGTATTTCTTTGACTACCCCCTGCAGTCTCTTGGATCGTGTCCCGCCTTGATTCCGGATATATGCCACCACTGTCTTGTTGTCGGATTGCAACATCACTGACTTGTTCCGTAATTCCTCTTTGAACTCTCTGAGTGCTATTAATACAGTTCCTTGTAGTTCACATGCCATTGACCTTGTTCTTGTGTCCAGAGTCCCGCTCTGACTTCGTTGTTCAAATGAAATCCCCATCCTTTTTATGACGCATCCGTTGTTAGGAATACTGTCGGGTGTTGCTGGAATATCGCACTTGTCTGATGGATATTCTGTTCCCACCAGACGGAATCGTTCACCGCTGATGGTGGTATCATAATTTTTTTCTTTGGCTTTGACTCTGGAAGTTTCAAGCTCTCTCTCTCTGCAGTTCTCGAGAGAACAGGCGACCCAACGGGTTGACCATTGAGGCAAAATTGAGTTGACCCAACAACGATGTTCCGCTTGACCAATTCCATTTGCGCGCTATTATCATTGGTCTGATGTTACTCAGAACTCTACTCTTCTTGTCGTCCGGTAAGGTTTTCAGGTTCATTTCGGTATCCCAAATGATTCCCAAGAATTCCAGTTTTCGCGTGGGTGTGGTGACTGATTTTTTGACGTTCACTAGCCAACCCAGTTCCTGAAGAAGACTTATTATTTGTCTCGCCTGTTCCCGGAGAGCTTGTAGGTCTTGATGAGCCACCAGGAAATCGTCTAAGTATACTAATACTCTCATACCGAATTGACGAAACAGACTCGCCAACCAGTTGCTGATCCTCGAGAAGGCCAGTGGGGCACTTGCTAGGCCGAAAGGAAGGCACGTCATGTTGTAAACTCGGCCCTTGTATACCAGGCATAGGTATCTCCGATGACGTTCTGACACTGGCACGTGGAAATAAGCTTGAGAAATGTCTAGCTTTACCATGTAATCGTATCGTCGAAGGAAACGAGGAACCGTTCGTTGATTTACCAACTGAAATTTGTTTGGATGAAGATATTAGTTTAGGCGTTGCAAGTTGAAAATTTGTCGTACCGAGCCATCTGGTTTTGGGATCAGAAACATGGGAGAGATGAATCCCTTTGTCCATGTCGCCCTTTCCAATATTCCTGCCTTTAGCAAACTCTTCAATTCTTCTGACATCCGGTATGACTCTCTGGTTCCAAATCTTCTTATGTTCCTTTTTGAGAATGGTACTGTTATCAGTTTTTTTATATAAGGAATCGTATAACCTTCCAACATGTTCAGAATGTATTTTGGAGCCCCTCTGTGGCGCCACTGGGCGATAAAATTCTTCAGCTGGCCTCCTCGAAACTGGTAGTCATAGTCTTCTGGGACGATGTTCTCGTTTACCTGAATTTCCTCTCCTAGGAACTTTCTTGGAATCTCCTGCGCTTGTCTTACGAAAGGTCGATGAACTCGTTGGTGTGTAAGATCTGATCTTATGACCCTGAGAGAATCCTGAGCCACTTGAGGAACGATTTGGCTTAGGCTTTGTGCTTTGGTATTCTTTTCCCTTATAGGTCTTTTGTTTGAGAGAGAAGATCCTGTGGAACCCACCTCGTTGATCAAAAAATGTTGACAACGACTCCTCATCGAACAAATGAGACTCGGATAGTGGAATCTCGGCCATTCTGGCCGCAAGGTGCTGATCTTTAGGTTTAAAGATTTTTCTTCTCATTTCAATTAACTCGGGCCTTCTAGCACACGTATAATGGAGTAAATCATCGGAGATCTCTTTGAAAGGTGATTCCCCCAAGAAGTTTTCTTTGATCTCTTCATACGCATTTGGGTATTTCTGCGCGATCTTCTGCATTCCCTCTGCCATCTTTTGCCTCTGTTTCAGCAGCCCGTGCGTAATCGTTCCTGCCATCTCCTCAGCTCTCTCTAGCACTGTATTTCCAAACGATCTTTGCACCAGCCCTTCCAATTGACCGTTTACCTCTAGTGCGTCAAACACTGGAGAAGCTTGAAGCTTCTTTTGTACCTCTTTGTATCTAATTTTATTCCAGCTTGAGGTACGGAATTTTTTACATTCCAAGCCTTGTGCCCTGATTTCTGGTATCGGTGGCGGTACTGGCGGCGCACTCTCCTTCACCTGGGGTACCCACGACAAGGCTTCTAAATTGACAGGCCCTTTCTTCTGTGTGGATACCAAAGCCGGCGCTTCCCAGTTCGACGGTTCTTGTACATAATGCCCTGTTAAACCATGCTCCGAGGCACCTTAATCGTAAGAGTCTCCTGACTCCGATTCACTCGATCTTGCGCAGTCTTTTTTTATCCTCAATCTTATCGAGCAAAATCTGGAACATGTTTTCCATTCTTTCCTCCAAGATTGACACCTTGGATCTTTTAGCGGGCCGACCCGTTCGCATTGCTGCCTCCTCGGGCCTCCTTTTCCCATTAGGTCCTTCGTTCTCATCCACTTCCGACTCTGAACTCTCTTCCTGTGGTTTTAATCGCGACGCCGCTTGTTTACGAGAGATGAACGTTTCTTTCAGCGGCCTTAGGGCATGGATGAATAGTTCTGCTTGGCTCGCTGACCCTTTTATTTTATTTGTGATTGATGGTGGACTCATAGTTAAAGCTCGACAAAAGGCCCAATCTAATATCTCAATCTTGTAATCCCGATATTGTTTCTCCGACAAATCCAGAGCCGATGGATTGAATGCTATTGCAATGGCCACTGTGGGCAGGGCGAATCTCAGCTTGTTTAAAACTTGTGGATCTATTTCGTCTCCAAACACTTCCTCCTTGGAAAGATTAACCACCTTCCAATTCCTCCAACCCTCTGGGAGCCACTCTTGGGCTGACAACTTCAATCTGTCGAGCACCCTATCCTGCTCTTCCGTCTCTGCTGACTCCTCTAGCAGTTCTTCCATTGTGACAAATGCCGACGATGGTATCTCCATCTGGAATTTAAGAAACCACAGTCCAATTTTAATTAGAGTTTGTTTACCTAATTAAAGCTTGAGATAGAATGTCTGCAAGCTATTTTCTGTTCAGACGTGCCTTTCTGTAGCAAGCGACAAAATTGGCTAAGTCTGTTGAAACAGATATTGTTTGATACCAAGCCCATAGGGCTGTGGATCCATTATCCGAGCCTTTGCGCCTTGGTAATTGCGCCTGTATGGCTGCAACTTTGCTCCTGAGGCATTCAGATGCGTATTTCGAGCCTGTGAGGCTGAGCCTCTACTCCTTGAGCCGTTGCGGCTGCATCTTCGGAGTCTGTGCGGCCGAGCCTTCGCACGTCGAGCCGTTGCGGCTCTGTCGTCAGCCCTCTTCGGGCTGCGAATGCGCATTTGGAGCCTTTGTCGGCTGCGTTTTGCGAGCCGTTGCACCCGCGGTTGCGCCCGGCGACCCGTAGCTGCTTGTTTCTGCAACAAATAAAGGCACCTAGCAAATTGTCTTACCTTTTTCCTTGATATCCAGCAATTTTTATACACTTTTTCGCACTTTTCACACTTTTTTCTATTGTTTTTTTTTTTTTTTTTTGCGAACGTTACAACAACGTTTGGGTTCATACACACTATTTGAAAAACGATAGCGTACTGACGAAACGCGACACCAGACGGTGCGTGCTAGCCGGCACCATAGATCACACGAAGGGAGAGGGAAAATGCACCTCCTCCCAGCCTATTGTAGGCCTAAGTTGACAATTCTGGGGTAAATACACATGAAAGAAACCGTAGGTAATCTCCGATAGGTCAAGCCGAAGGCACAGACCTGGAATACTATTTTGTGCAATTACATATATTATTATTTTGTAGATCTGTTGTACTCTTTTCCGCGTCAAACGTAGAAAGAAGTTGCGCTCCAACCATTAGTTACAGATTGTATAAAACTAAATTCAAAATTTTATTTTTGACTAGGGGCTTCGCCCCTGCGCGCTTCGCGCGCCAACCCCGCTCGGCGCTGCGCGCCTCGGGCACTCGGCGCTTCGCGCCTCACTCGGTCACATACATTGAATTGTGAATATCCTAAATTATCCTCACAAAACCTCCATTTCTTATCTTCGAAAGTGCCTCGACTTCTCTATTTTCCTTGCTTTCTCATGTATGTTACAAGGGAACTTCGCTAAGTAAACTTTGAAATTCACCCTTAATATTGATGCAGCTGCAGTCAACTCTTCGTGACCGGCGTATATGCCATTCTTACTTATATGTAATCTATAATCTTCTGCTGACCTTATTGAAACGCCATGTGATTCGTCACCCATGATATAATCTCTATAGCTATCCCAATGTTGCCGTATAAATGAAACGATGGTCAATCTTAGCTCTTCATGCCTATCCTGATTTTTTGACAGGCAATACGACAGCGCGCGAAAAAGACAATTCCCATCTGGTTTCATCTGCACTACCTTTTTATCCATTTTTTTTTTTTTTTATATGAAATAATATTTCTATTTAATCTGTCAATTACTCACAGTGAATGACTGTCATTCACCTGAAACAAAACGGACATACCAAAAACAGCGCAAAACGCCCGATGCCATGCAACCCAAATGGCATTATGCGACTCATCGCGCTCATCTCTTTTTCGCCCAGATTTTTTTATGTATATAGAGAGATATAGAGAGATATATTTCAATGAATATTGTGCCGGCACGATAACACAGGCCCACAAAAAAAAAAAAGTGTCTGAACTCGGCATGCGAAACATGTTTTTTAACGTATTTTTTATCGCTGAACCCGAATCTGAAGTCAAAATGGGGGGTCCTCCGGGTCGATTTTCAGTAAATGGCTGTTGAAAGTAAGAAAATAGTGAGACACAGTGTAACTTTTGGGGATGATACGGATCGCGGCACTGAAGGTGACGTGAGCCGGAAGTTACTTGTGAGTTCTTTGTCTAGAATTATTTATCAGGACTCTTTGAAGTAATAAAATATTAGTGCCTAATACAGACTAGGGCGGAGCGAATCGCGCCGTAGCTGCCTCCCTCAGACCTGGATGCGGTGATCCGCACCAAGGCTGTATCAGACTTGGGTCGGCGTTATCTTACCGAGACAGTACCCTGACTTGGATGCAACTAGTGCACCGAAGCAGGCATCTGATCTGGGCAGCGCTTGCCTGACCGAAGCTGTATATTAGCTATGGTTTGATTAGTAGAAGAGGTGAAAGAGAAATGTTCAGAAATGGATTTTAGCAGTTCAAGTAAATAATAGTTCAATTCTACGAAATTAAAGAGGAAAATATTTACAAACGAAAAATATTACAAAAAGAAAATATTAACCTAAATAGTTAAATTATAAGAATAACCTAAGTTTTGAGTGCGTTTTGAGTTTTTGGCTAAGCCACGATATTACTGTTATAAATGTGTGAAAATAATAGACAAGGTATTGATTGGTTGAAATTGAGATTGAAATGGAATGATTAGCTAAGTTGACTCTATACGTAAGCCCCTGCTGTAGGTGACTCCGTCTCGCAAAATGACTCTAATAAGGTACCTGGGCACTATGCCTGTCAGGTCCTGGCAAATAATGAGGAGTGAGTCGCACCGGTGCTGTACCTGGAATGCGCTGCTCTGACGAGCAGCACAGCTCATTAAACAGCGCTTTGTGACGTCAGTTGTTATGCGTGCGGGGTGCTGCGCTGTAGTCTCATGTAACGTTATAACAGTCGTATGAGTTTTCGAAATTCGTTCATCATAACTATACGTTTTCGGGGTCGCTGAATTCGAAACTGGGGCCCGTTTGTTCCCATCAGGTCAAAATCAGGTGACCTTGAGATGACCTTGAGCGACCCCAAAAACGTATAGTTATGATGAATGAATTTCGAAAACTCATACGACTGTGTGTCACTGTTCTCTTACTTTCAACAGCCATTTACTGAAAATCGGCCCGGAAGACCCCCCATTCTGACTTCAAGTTCGGGCTCAGCGATAAAAAATACGTGAGAAAATATGTTTCACATGCCGAATTCAGACACTTTTTTTTTGTGGGCTTGTGTAATCTATCCACAAAAACATCTGTCTCACAGAGAATGATATGGGTAATGCGAATATGAACCACCGTGGATTTATGTACCGGGCAGTTTCTTGGATAATGTGTCTTTGTAACACATGCACGATTCTCGCGTTTTATTGACCTAATAATCGGGCGTAAAGTGAACGTTTTTGTATCGGCGGACAAAAAAAGTCAGTAGCGGGCGATAATGAACTTTTATCGTCCGCTAACGGTGAGCAACGGGCGATACTGAACTTTTTTCGCCCGCTAACAGTGAGCAGCGGGCGATAATGAACTTTTATTGCCTGCTACCTCAGTGCCGCTTATAAACACAAAAAACGCAAGAATCAATACATGCGTTACAAAAAATATGGTGTGCACCAAGGACTAATAAGTGGGCTTTTTGACCTCGTGTGGTTGCAGTACTCGTCTTCGGCTCGCAGACGCACTCGCCCTCGGCTCGTGCTAGCTCGCCTCCGACACGTACTGCAAACTCCACACTCGGTCTAAAAAAGCCCACTTTACGCCCTTGGTACACAATATACTATTATATCTATCATAACTATTTATTTTGAATGAAATTCATAAATATGCACCGAAATACCTACTTTTCCTGCGGAAATAATATCAGATTTTCTGTGTGGTTCACAAGTTATTGTACATGTGTTAACATCAGCAAGTTTCAAGTGTAAGGGTGATCTCGTCTGCCAAATTATTGTATACAGCCGGGGTTTGAGCGTTCTTGAGCATATATCCATTTTCATATCCGTGATAACATCTAAGTTCGATTGCTATTTAGCTTCACACAATTTTATCTTTTCATGCAAATAATTCTAATATAATTATACGGAACAATAAAACATCACACTTTCGTTTCCAAAAATTGTGAATTGAGTTTTACAATCGTATGACAAAGCATCGAGCCTTCTTACAATTTCTGGAAAATCAGTCTTCGTTGGTTTCATATTAGTTTGCTACAACCGTGCCCGGATTTGAATCATTTCCATTGTTACTTTAGTACTTGTCACCCCATTTCTTGAAATATTTTGCATTACAACTTCATATTTATTCTCATACGCCAATAAGTTACAGCGCTTGAACGTAGGTGCACGGAGAAAAATGTGTATATTGAAAATAGCAATAATAGTATTGCTCCTAAAATATTGCAGGGACAACAATAATTTGGTTACTCATTACACCACTAGATTGCTCTTCGCATAATGTGATTATCGTTGAATAACCTTTGCTGTTGTAGCTATAATGTATTGCAAGATATCGTATCATATACCTTGCAGAACTAGCGATATAAGTTGTTTTCGGTACATCAGAGTAGAGTTTCAAGTGCAACACCGTTGTTGTTAAAATTTAATTGTTATCGCAACAATATTATCTAATGCATCTGCAACAATAATCTTTCGTAATATACAGCAATGAAATGTTACCTTCTCAATATTGCAAGAACAGCAATATGCTTCGTTCGCGGTACATTGCAGTTGTCTGTCAAGTGCAACACCGTTGTTGTTAAACTTTAAATGTTATCGCAACAATATTATCTAATGCACCTGCAACAATAACTTTTCGTGCAATATAGCAACGGAATGTTACCTTCTCAATATTGCAAGAACAGCAGTATGCTTCGTTCGCGGTACATTGCAGTAGAGTGTCAAGAGCAACACTGTTATTGCTAAAATTAAATGGTACCACAATAATTAGTAGGGCATACCAGTTATTGCAGCGGGTACAATGAAATTTGACGGTGATACAATACTATTGCTGACTTGTTTGATGTTCGGCAAAATCAATATCAAACTATAAATATTTATTTTTATTGAATATAGACATTGTTTTTGAATGCTTCAAATTTGTCCTTAGGACATGCAATTTGCATGGTGCAGAAGTCGATAAAAAAAAAAGTTCTGTATAGAAGAACCAATATCACCCTAATTACCGCGGTTCTTATGCGTATACACGCTATGCAAATTTGTATTGGGTTGATTCAACGGAATATCAATTATTAGATAAGAATAATTATCATTATGCCTATACAGTTACTGCATCTATATTTTCATTCATATATGCAGATCATTTACCAACCCGTAATGAAGGCCTGCACGCGTGACACACTTCCACCTATACTGCCGGTACCCCATATGTCACTTCGACAATCTTTGTTGGGATCGATTCATCCATGTTTTAACTATATTGATATACTTTGTAACATTGCAAGGTGCACCTGCCGTTACAATCAGCTCCCGAACCCTTAGACGACCGTAATTAAGTAATTTGGAGTGAATGTTGGAAGCACGAATGCATTAGAGTAGCCGCGAGGCTAAAACAAACCTCCGAGGGGCGACCGTGACTGCACTAAGACTGTTGGCTTTATTTCTGATTTTGTTTGTTTTCTTTTTCACTTTCTCTATTATGTGGGAGACATGGCCAAACTGTTGGTGGAGTCCGACATGACGCGACCGACCTAAACTTACGTGGACGATCGGGACAGTATAAGGCCCACCTAAACTTAAGGCCACTACGCTTCTGGGGGCCTAACACGTCTACGTCAGCCAACGGAACAGCCAGCGAGAACGCGGAGGAGTGCCGAGGGCACTCAGCTACGAGGGAACACGGTGGTGGAGGTGATTCCCGCCACCCCCAAGAGCCAGCGAACCGCGTTCCGCCAGAAGAATCCTCGAGGATCACCCCTCACGACTTTCAAGTTTCGCGCGTAGTGCGGCCAAACCGCCATGTAAGGCGATCTAGCGTTCAATAGACAGATCGATAATCGCCTAATTACCGAGGGTGCGCAACACCGGCGCCATGCGGTCTGGCTAGATCACTCTGCGTTAGGCCGGCGATATCGTCAGATCTAGAGAGCCTTCGTTGCGTTTTTTTTGTTGTGTGTTTTTGGTATTGTTGAGTGAGTGAGAGCCCGCGAGGGACATACTAAAGCCCCGAGCAGATGGATTTTGCCCACGAGGCGGATGCGTTCTTGAGGTGGCTGGAAAGCGGTAAGAGTTAGTTAACTTTACCCATCTCCTGATTTGAATCCGGCAACGGCCGTCTGCCATCTTGCCTCTAGTCAAGCCACGAGGCTCTGTAGTATTTTTGGGATTCAAATAAAGACGATCCCCGAGTCGGTAGGCCGTCACCAGTGTCCCTATCTTAATAGAGAATTTTCGCGTTTTCTCTTGAGTCATACTTTTCCAGTCAAATTTTGTATTTTGGTCGCGTTTTGTCCTGCCGCACACGAGTGCGAGGAAGACAGCCTTAGTCCGTCACTGTCGCTGTCTCTCTCCCTCCTACGAGGAGACTCAGACGGTTCGCTCAGGCGTGAGCCTGCTTGGCTCTTTTGTTTCTTGTTTATATAATTTCAAATTTCGGGTCGCCTACGCCGGCAGAGTTAGGTTAAGTTAGTGTTAAGTTCAAATTTGTAAATCGTCAATTAACGAGGAGGCCTAGCCTCCCGTAGGCTCGCCGGTCGCCTATACACGACCGACAGCCGAGTCAGTTGTTGTTGTTAATTTATTAGATTTTAGGTAATTATTCCTGGACACCTCGTGGTGATTATTCTATTTGTTAATTGTGATATTGTTCCGCGAGGTACCGATTTGACGAGTTAATTATTAGTCCTTATTTTTTCTGTTATTGCTGTCCTACGTGGAAGCTCTTGTTTTTCTATTACTGTTGTAAAACTCGCAAATCGCGGCGAGGCCCCGCCTTTACACGGCCTGCAGCCGACCAGTACCCGAGGGGGAGTACCCCCGGGTACGCACGATTATGGTTATTAATTTTTAAATCCGTTTTTCTATTTTCTTAAATAAATTTTTATATTTTTGTTACACGAAACTCCACGAGTAGTTATTCAACGCCGAGCTCATCCTTAATTTGATCCCGACCCCTCTCCGCGGTACTGAAGCTAGCCGCCGCATAAAATTCCGTTAGGCTTTTGTTTTGCTTGTTTAGAGAATTTTGAAAGTGGCGAGAAGTCGCCTGGCGCCCAACATATTAAATTCAAGATCTCGGGTATAGCTGTGTGAGCGTTGGATTGACCCCGGAGGCTGGCTATCCGGTCCAGCTCCGAGGGTCTACAAAAATCCACGTCACAATTTATACCAACTTCACAAATCTAAACGGGTCATTTATCGGGTCATTCGGTATACAATGCGTAGAACTACGATACAGAATATTTCCTGAATTGTCTTGCACCGATAAAAAAAGAGAGAACATTACTTCTACCTTCTACGTCTACCAAGGTCCGCATTACCAACTATATAACTACAATGTATACGCATATGGCGAAAAATGTATATAATATATAATACAATGTCATGTCATGTCATTTCGTATTCCAAGCTCACGTCAGTCAGTTTTTAGGCAATCTGTGCTAAATTTATGAGGTGTAACTCGGATCGTGACTACCGCAAGATAACTGTATAGGATTACCTTTTCAAGATATAGATTTTTTTCGGATACCTATACCATATAGGTATCATTAGGGTGTATCATTTTGGGGCAACTTTTTTTTCAACTTAGAAACAGGTTGTACACTTGCAGGAAAGTAAAATTTAGAGCCTGTAAAAATTTGAGCTCTTAAGGGGAGGGACCAGACGATTTTTACCGACCTATCTAATTTCCCGAATATCTCCGAAACGGGGCTATCAATCGGATTGTCCTTTTGGCAGCCAATGTTTGACGAGGAATGAGTTCGAGCTAGCTCCCAAAATTCAATGAAATCGAAATTTTTAAAAAAATTTTAATCGCAGAATGTGGGCATGTCACTTATTTCGACTAATATCAGAGCCCACGCATCATTGACGCGAAAATAACTGTGTAAGCGCCATTCTACACGACATGACAAACACTCCTATTCAAAAACATCTTCGTTTCATGCAGGAATAAAGTCTCTATGTGAAAACTCGCAATTCGTTGTGATTAGCGATTTGTTGTAAGCCCAATAGCCTTTCGCAATACAACGGAATGTGCAAGCGCAACTCAGCAGGTTAATGAACCGTACGTTGCGCTATGCTAGAGAATTCGCGGATGCAGCTCCTAAAGTTCATAAAGGACGGAAAGACAAGGCGCTCCGGGTCAGACCATCAAGACCAGTAGTCAGTCACAGTAAATCAGATATCAGAATAATCAGAAACCTTTGTAAAGATATTAATTGTTATTTAATAAACTATTCACTTGATTGTACGATTGAGTTCCAACTCTTAACTCAACACGAACCTCCTAAATAAATAAATTGTAGTTGTCTGAAGGATCTCAGGATCCCGATCACAACAGATTGTAAATTGTTGGGAAGCCATGATAATCCTTAGTTCCCGTAATGCCCGAGAGAGAGAGCTCAGCGCGAGAATCGTACATCGGTATTACTGCCGGCCAGCGCAGGGCCGACTATTATATTTGGCATAAGGTGACGTGACGAATATTTTTTGGAGGTTTTTCGATTCATGGAATTTATATTGTTGAAGCTAATGGCCCGTATTCAGCAGTCGCTTTTAAGTCGCTATTAGCTAATAGTACGGTGATTTTCCCTAGATCTAACTAGTTAAAAGGGAACTCGTATTCAGCAGTCGCTTTTAACTAAAATTTCTGGTAACTTTCTTAAAAGCGTTCCCACGGTCGCTATTAGGTAAATTTGCGTATTCAGATGTCCTTTTAACTCGCTATTAGCTATCGGGACCCTAGGAAAAACTGAAAAGTGGGTCCGGGCACCTTTAACGAGCCGACAAAAATGGCGGACGCGTTCGAAATTGTTGATGCAATTAACGAAGCGGGCGCCGTTAGGGATGTGGTGCAAATGCGGGCTCGAAATCCAGCAGTTTATCGGGAGAGATTAGATCCGTTCGACATTTACAGTGATCCGGAATTCCGGAATAGGTATCTGTTGAGATATGTATTTTAAATATAGGCGCCTTTTCATGTGTCATGAAGAGTGGGTCAAAATGGAGAACACATCCGCATCAAAACAGAAGGTGTTTTGATATATTGGTAGTGACGTAGCTCCGCTATTGTCTCCCTCTGTTTTCTCACTTTGCCTCTTCTTCTTGTGCCTTTTGCCCCAGACCGCATGTGTTCTCTCCCTGCCGGATTTTTTGTTATTTTTCGCATTTATAATTGCTATTGTTTTTTTTATTTTGGGCGATGTGATTATACAATCACAAGTAATCAATAAATCTATTGCATATCGACTAAATTGATCAGATAAGAATTATTTCTCTGCTTCCTAATAATCTTTAACAGTATCGATTAAGCAAAGATAGTGTACGTTTTGTGATAGGCCTGGTCGAAGACAGGTTAGCTCCGCAGTCGGTTCAAGAATTGAATATATCTCCATCGCTACAGGTGCTGGTAGCATTGCGTTTCTACGCAAAAGGCTGCTACCAAGTAGAGTCAGGTACGTTTCATTTCTATGTTGTCCCTTAAGGTGGTACCTCGCGTGTGATAACGTTGTACAAGTAACTGCCTGTGTTGTAGGTGATCTACACGGCATTTCCCAACCGTCGGTGTCCAGGATTGTCGCCAGGGTTTCGGAAGAAATCGCGTCGCTGCTACCTCGATTCGTTTCATTCCTACCGAGAGTAGAAGACCTAATGACGGACTTCTACCGCATAGCCCGTTTTCCGCAAGTGGTAGGTTGTATCGATTGTACACATGTACCGATACAATGCCCCAGCGGAGAGCAGGCTATGTTGTACATGAACCGGGAGGGCTTCTACTCGTTGAACGTTCAGGTAGTTTGCGACGCACAGCGACGAATCCTGGACATCGTCGCCAGGTGGCGAGGCAGTGCCCACGACGCTCGGATATGGGACAGTTGCAGTCTGAAGGACGAGTTTGAAGTAAGTTGTGATATTCAAATATTCCAGGACATCACATGTGTATAGGAACTAAATAATTTTAATGCGACGAAAGTTCAAGGTATACGTCGAATAATATATAATAATATTACAGGCATCACGGATGAAGGGTATTCTGCTCGGAGACTCCGGCTACCCGTGCAGAAGATATTTATTAACACCTATCCTTCATCCGCAAACTCGTCCCGAAGACTTGTACAACAGTGCCCATAGACGAACATGCGTCAGTGTGGAGCGCTGCTTTGGCGAATGGAAGGGGATGTTTAAGGCGCTGAAAAACGGTCTGCGAATTTCGCTCCCTACCGCAAAAGCTGCCATCGTCGCCATGGCGGTTCTCTTCAACATCCGCAAGATTCACGGCGAGGAAGCCAGATACGGTACAGATACTGATTCATCGAAGGCTAATAATATAGTCAATTGTATTTCAGTGTTCAATTTAGACCTTCTATCGTCCTCAAGAAATTCAGATTATCATAGTAGTTTTGCAAGTATTTCCGGGACTCTGCTTTAAAAATCGAAGTACAATTAAAATTTGAATGATCGACTAACGTGATAATTGTGATGTAGATACTGACTCGGACGAAGATCCGGACAGTGACCTCGCCGAGGATGTTGAAGAGGCCGAGCCTAGACGACGTGGGCAGCCAGAGCCGGGTAGTGTTTTCCGCAGAACATTTGTTCAGCGCCATTTCACCTGATTCATATGCGGCATGTAGCAATTCTTGACCGATTGAGGAGCGCATCACAAAACGTACATTATGTGTAAATGTCAAACGAATCTAATCTCAAACCAGTGGATTTCGAGCTCCTATTTTCACCACTTCCCAGTTGGTGAAATTGTCGTGTATATAATATATTTGTATAATATATTCGCAACACAATGCCTGTATATTATAGAAATAAATTATAATCTACGGTAACTCGTAACTTTTTTTTAGTCCTTTCCTGTGCTTCTGTTATCTGCTTAGGCATGAACTTTTTTACTTTGTAGCTCTCGCAACTGTGCACCTTCTCTATATAAGTGTATCTCACGTTCTTTTGGTACAGCAGAGGGTTGTATATAAAAATAAGTCCTTTATGAAAATATTTTTTGACTTTATTATGAAAAAATATGTACACAGCCTTCATTTTAGTAATGTGGAAAAATCGTACATAATCAACTTCGTGAAGGAACATCGCAACGTGATCGGAAATAAAAGCAACGACGCTACGTTGCAACAGGAGAAACAAGCGAAGTGGCAGCTTCTGTCGAGCGAGTTAGCAGATACCGGTACCGACAGAAGCTGGACATCCCTCAGAGAGGCGTATCACCGGTGGAGTGACAGGTGGTGGCCCAGGCCATCCGGAACCCAGCGCACTCGATTACGAGATTGAAGCCATCACGCCTAACGACTTCGCTGGAAGTTACTCCAGCCTTTGACGCTAATACTCATTCTCGAGCCTCGCTCTTTGTAGTTCTTCTTCTTCTTTGGCCAGCTGCCTTTGCAGAATCTTCATCTTGAGATCGTGTTCTTCACCTTCTTTGGCCAGCTGCGTTTCCAGAATCTCCATCTTGACCTCGTGTTCTCGGCGTTGCTGTTGAATTGACTCCTCCATCTTCGCTGTCTGCAGCTCTAACAGCGCTTCTTCGTAGGCGCTTAGGCCCTTGGTTTTTTTCGAAGGAGGCTGTCTCTCTGGTGGCGTTTGAGACAGCCTCTTGCCCTGTTTAGAACTGCCGACAGCTGTCCCAGATGTTGATGGTTCAGATGCAGAAATCCATTCACTATTAGACAGGTCAAGAATTTGAGTAACTTGTACTCCGATTACCAGTGTGAAAGTTTTTGCTTACCCAGAGCGTTCGTCGAGGACGTACTCGATGGAGACTTCTGGCAAACGCTGGGCCTCTCTGCCTCTTCTCTGAAGAATACGAGAATAAGGACAATCATTTACTTGCTCATAGATGATCATTACACTATCATACTATTGAATTGCAGATCATAAGTACCAAAGCATCGGAATCGAAGGTGCTCTCATCTTCACTGAAGTCGTTAGGCGTGATGGCTTCAATCTCGTAATCGAGTGCGCTGGGTTCCGGATGGCCTGGGTCACCACCTGTTGCTTTGAGCGATTTCTTATGGGCAGAGATGTTCTTCTTTGCTGTAAGCTTCCACCGTTGATACGCCTCTCTGAGGGATGTCCAGCTCCTGTCGGTACCGGTAGCTGCTAATTGGCTTGACAGAAGCTGCCACTTCGCTTGTTCTCGCGTTGTACCGTTGCGTCGTTGCTTTTATTTTCAATCACGTCGCGATGTTCCCTTACGAAGTTGATGATGTACGATTTTTCCACACTACTAAAATTTTCTTGACGTTTCGGCGACATCTAAAATTATAATAATATGTTGAATGTCACTTTACTTAACACATAATTCCATTTATTTAACAATTGTTCACTTACGTTGCAAATTCGTGCGCCTCGTATGGTGTAATGGTATAAGGTCACATTGCGCTCACCTATATATATTTCGTTCGAATACTGGTGAATTGCCGCCAGTAGGCACGGCTTCAGCATGCGTGAACGCATCGTTTCGGGACAAAATGCGACGTTGTCAAATGTATTTCCCTAGGCCACCGCTTTTAGCTAAAAGCGACTTAAATGCGAGAGTAGAATACCGACTTCGCCTAATAGCGCTAGTGACTTTTAGTTAAAAGCGACCACCGCTTTTAGCTAATAGTGACTGCTGAATACGGGCCATAGGCTCTAACCTATACGGGAGAGTTATACTCAGGCCAAAAACATTGCCCTATCGCCTGAAAGGCTCTAACCTTATCGGGAAAATGAGTTTCGCAATGGAAAGGATTTTAATTATCTACGCGTTATGGGCCCTAACCCAGTAACCATACCTAGATGTACGACATCGTCTGTTTTTCAGTCTATGAAGATAACAACGGCAATGTCGGTTGTTATTTTTTGTTTATCAGGGCATCGTCACGGCTCGAGATATTCTCGACACTCTCCAGACTCGCTTCATAGCCACGAGGGGCATCAGAGCCGGATGTCGATTCAGTCCTTCAATACCGATGAGCCGAGGGGAGAGGACGGTTCTGAGCATAGTCAACAGTTAAATACTGCCCAAAATACTCAGGCAGTTCTTGCTACTGACCATGTGCCGGAGCATCAGACTGAAACACCAGTTACGCAAGTTACAGAAAATATGGGACAAATTGACTGCCCCGCTCCTCCTCAGGTTCCTGAAACTTAAATACATGAAGACCAAGGAGACGTTGTCCTAGATCCCAAGATCCTCGAGGTTATGGGAAAACGATTCCTAGAGGATCGATGTTTGGCTGCCGCTATCCCGAAAGATTTGGGTATTCGTTGGGAAGAAATATTGAAGAGTGGTATGCCATCAGAGGACAGAGTGGCTCTGATTAAGAAATATCCACCGCCAAAAAACTACTGCATCATAGATCCTCCAAAAATCAATCCAGAAGTTCGAGCGTCTCTACAAGAGACAATAATTAAGAGGGATGAACGCATTGAAGCTAAACAGGCCAAGATTGCGGCATGTTTAGCGGCGGTGGGAAAAACTTTTTTAAGTATATTGGAACGGCACAGTGGCCACGATAACCTTGATATTCTTGAACAGCCTAGTGATATTGGGAGACTGTTATCAGACTTGCAACACGACGAATCAAACATCAGAAAGAGCTTAATATTGGCCAACTTGAGCGCGCCTTTTAAGGACGTGCTAAATGGGACTACTCCCGACGAGTTGCTCTTTGGAAAGCAGCTTGAAGAAAGGTTGAAGGCTGCAAAGGCACTGGAAAACTGCAAAAAGGATTTAAGACCAGCGTCAAAGTCTCAAAACAGTAACGTTCCAAAAAAACTTGAAACTCCCGCCCCGTCGATCACACGGAAACCAACGACAGGTCTCATCAACGCCGGGCGGGAAAAAACAACAGAATACGAGAACTCAACATGCTTCGGCCAATCGACGAGGCAACCACAACTGAAAACCCAACCAGAGATACGACCATCGTCAGAGACGATACTAGAGTCTGTAAGTATTATTGCTGGCAGACTCCGTTTTTTCATCTCGGAATGGAGAGAGATAACTTCCGATCGATATATTTTGTCGTGGATACAAGGGTATAAGATACCATTTGAGTCTTATCCGACTCAAGTTAATCTGCCGATAGAGCGTGCTATGAGTTCAAAGGAACATTCGGAAACTTCGAAACTGATTTCGAAATTTTTTAATAAGGGTGCTATAAAACCATGCGATAACAGTCAAGGCCAATTTATATCACGTATCTTTCTGGTCACAAAATCGGATGGCACCAATCGATTTATTCTTAACCTCAGAGAATTGAACGAGTTTATTCATGCAGAACATTTTAAGCTCGAGGACCGCAAGGCCGTTATGAATCTGATGAGCGAAAACTGTTTTATGGCAACAATAGACTTAAAAGACGCGTATTATGTAGTTTCTATTGCAGAATCTCATCGGAAATTTCTAAGATTCCGTTATAACGGCCAACTTTTCGAATTCACTTGCTTTCCTTTTGGTCTTGCTACGGCCCCATATACATTTACGAAGATCCTAAAACCAGTAATGGCAACCTTGAGACGTAAGGGGTTTACATCGGTAATTTATCTTGACGATTTGTTACTCTTCGGCAGATCCTACGATGAATGCCAAGAAAATATCCGTTGCACTCGCTCACTTTTAGAACAACTCGGTTTTGTTAATAATGAAGAGAAATGTCAATTGATACCGTCAAAAAAGTGCAGATTTCTTGGTTTTTGGTTCGATTCAGAGAAAATGATCATTGAACTCACACAAGAGAAAAGAGATCGGGTAAGAAGAGAAATTAAAAAATATCGGTCGATTGAAATATGCAAAATTCGTAAATTTGCTGAGTTCGTAGGTGTGATTAGTTCGTGTTGTCCCGCGATTAGGTATGGTTTGGGACATACAAAAGCATTTGAGAGAGCTCGGTATTTAGCTTTAAAAGCGAGCAACGGCTCATATGACAGTCTCATGACCTTAGACAAGAATCTGCATGCGGACTTTGAGTGGTGGAGAAAAGCTATCCTCTATACAAATAATTCCATTAAACCACTTGAATTTTGCCGTGAGATCTTCACAGACGCTTCCTTATCGGGATGGGGAGTCGCCTGTGAACAGGCGAGATCGCATGGGTTTTGGGATAAAGAGGAACGAAAGACCCATATAAACATACTGGAACTAACCACCGCCTTTTTCGGCCTTAAGTGTTTCGCAAACGATCTGAGAAATTGTGATATTCTATTACGCTTAGATAATACCACAGCCATATCGTGCATAAATAGAATGGGAGGAGTTCGACTCGTGCGCTTAAGTAGTCTAGCCAGGCAAATTTGGGACTGGTGTGAAGAGCGGGGAATTTGGATCTACGCGTCGTTCATCAGCTCCAAAGACAATTTTGAAGCAGATTTTGAGTCGCGAAAATTGGAGCCAGAAACGGAATATGAGTTATCACAAACGGCATTTGATAAAATAGTCCGGTCTTTTGGGAGACCTGACGTTGATTTATTTGCCACTCGCGTAAACACAAAGTGCGAGAAATTTATATCGTGGCTCCGAGATCCGAATAGCATAGCAACTGACGCCTTTACGGTGCCTTGGAAGAATTTGTTTTTTTACGCTTTTCCACCTTTTGTGGTAATCTTGCGGGTATTGCGGAAAATAAGAGATGAAGGGTCCCGGGGTATTCTTGTAGTTCCGGAGTGGCCTGCGCAACCGTGGTACCCACTATTCCGCGCTCTTCTCGTTGCAAAGCCGATATATTTCAAGCCTAACAAATATTTGTTATCTTCTTCAAACAGAGAGCCACATCCACTTTGGAGAAAAACTACCCTGGTTGCCGGGCTCTTATCAGGAGATCTTTCGAAATAAAGGGTATTCCACACGAGTCAATGGAGATAATGATCGCCTCCCTTCGAGATTCGTCACTTAAGCAATACAACAGCTCATTAAAGAAATGGTGGGACTTCTGTGTTGAGAAAAATACCAGTCCTTTTCAAACTTCAATCGAAAATGTGATATCGTTACTTACCAAGGAATACAATAACGGAGCTTCGCGAGGATCTCTGAACTGCCTACGATCGGCTATAGCCTTAAGGGCTTTTGAGCGAGCCCTGACAACTCCTCATCCGTTGAGCGCCTCTAGCGGCCCAGCTCAGGAACCCTATTGCAGTAACCACTTTTATAAGACAGTTTCTGCATGTGTTCGTGTCGAACTAGCCTGTCACTTCGAATTTTAGTCCACGTCTTATACTGCTCCTGCTTTTCTGATCTCGCTCGGAATAATATCAGAAGATTGCTAACATTAGCCTATACGGCGCGCTGGTTGTCCCGACACCGATTTTTCATTGAAAGTGCAGAAAATAATGTTAATATTCTACAGTATCCGTGTATCGGCGATGTAGTAGTGTCAGCTGATTTCACAGCTTCGTATAAATGAATTTATCATTAATTGGAAATATAATAATTTACTTTTCGGATACCAGCGCGCGCTAACTAATAATCTAAGGATTATCCCTACGGAAGCTGATAGTGATTAGTGAACCGATAGAGACGTGATCCGTGGACTAAATAGCGGTCGTGACGACTGGCCGAAAATGCGTACTCCGTCGGTCAAACAGACGATCGCTCAAAAGCCCTTAATCATGGGCCCTAAAATAGGCCAGGACTTTAGAATAAGGCGCCTGTTCAAAGGTGTGTCTAAATTACGTCCATCCAAACCGAAGTACGAGCAGACATGGGATCCTAAGATCGTTTTAGATTACATAAGTACTCTTGGTTCAAACGAGGATATGTCCCTCGAAATGATTTCCTTAAAACTTGTCACTCTATTCGCGCTTGTAACCGGCCATCGAATGCAAACGTTTTCGCTAATCAAACAACAAAATATCGAAAGACACAGAACGTCCATACAGATCAAAATCCCGGATAAAATCAAAACTTCCGCAGTTAACAGAAAACAACCTCTGCTAGTTTTGCCTTATAATGACAGGGAAAACACAATTTGTGCCGCAGCTACATTGGAATCTTATCTATTAAAAACCAAGGCCCTGCGTGGTTCAGCAGAATCGTTATTTATCGCTTTTAAGAAGCCTCATAGAGCTGTTTCTTGTCAAACCTTGCGTCGATGGACAAAGAGCATGCTATCTAAAAGCGGTCTGAACACCCAGATCTTTTCAGCGCACAGCACTCGGCATGCGTCGACGTCAACCGCGAAAATCAAGGACGTCAATATTGAAAGTATTAGAGCAACGGCAGGATGGACAAGTAACTCACAGACCCTTGCTCGTTTTTATAACTTACCTATTACTAGTGATAAGGAGGCATTTGCCGGAGCAATAATGCAGTAATCACACATATTGTCTCGTATGTGATTTAGTCAGTGTTCTTTGTAAAAAAAAAAAAAAAAAACATGTTGCCGTAAACGACTTTAAACATCTACAGTTGATCTTGAGGAAGAGGCGCGAAATACAATTGAATGATTAAACGAACTTACCTAAGTGAAGTTCTATCATAATTGTATGTAGCGCCTCTTCCTCAAGATCAGTCCCGCCCTATATATAGATGGATTGTAACGCAGTTTTCTTTTAGGAAGAAGAAAACCACTACTACGTCACAATTCGACGCTTTCCCGTGTTACTTTTACTGAAACTTACTAGATGTTGGGCGCCAGACGCTTTAGCGTCGTTTCTTAACCAAATTTTTACGATACCATAAAACAAATTATTTAGCCAAAATTACGAGAATGCAACGAGCGAAAACTCAACTAACTCAGTCTTCCGTAGCCTTAGATAGAGGGGCAGGGTGCACCATACAAATTATTAATTCGACACGAGTATTTGAGGTAACATCAATCAATTATTTATTTAACGGAAGTGAGTACTTGAGTCGTACCGGTAACAGAATCAGACATAGGTTTTCATTAATCGATTACGATAGTTTTCCTACTTGTCGGGGTAGAATTTACGTCTTTTATACTACGGAACGAGTCATAGGCGGGTCAGAGTTGACTCGATATAAAACTAGAAACTAGACTCCAGATTTGGTATCACAGAGCGATACTTCGTACCCAAAGCAAAATTATTTTCACAACACCGCCTAAGACAGGGATTTTATTTTTCAGTCGCTAGCCGACAAAGCGTGGTAACAAACGATACCGTTTTACGTAGGGGCTTGCTAAACGTGATAAATACGATATCCTGAATTCTAGTTTAAACTAGGAACCGCATGGTCACTCGAAATGAGTTAAGCAAAACAACGTTAATAGATCAAAGCTGTAGACGATATATTAAACCCGATTCTATAAGATATGATTACTCGATGACACAGTATTAAATTATGCAGATTATACTCAACTTTACGGAATGAATTTACGTTAAACAAAACGGTATTAATGATAAATTATAACAAAATCGTCAATTATGACCAGAATTAAACAGAATTATAACTAAACTTTACTGTAACGCGAGGCCTAAGGCCACTCGCGGCTATCTTCGCTCAGGTTCTCCAGGAAAAGTATTTATTCTACAGATTTCATGCACAATAAATATTTAACATACTAAATAGAAGAAAATACTACGATAGAACAAGCCAGAAAGCAATATATAACCAATAGTAGCGAAAAAGCAATAGCAAGTCTACGAATTCAGCCAGACTCGAGGTTGTTCGATAAATTAAACAAAGTGTCACGTCCTCTGGACCCAGCGCCCCCCTACGCAATCCATACGAACACTAAGAGTAGGAACCTATGTTACCCACAGCTGCAGGGCGGTGGGGTATGTTCTTTCCTTTTACCAATTACTATACGTAGGCCCCACGGCACAAAACAGTTACCATAGACAAACATTATTTAGGAAAAGGTATTGCAGAGCCTGCGAGGAAACGAATTCAAGAGATTCATTGATAAACTAATGTTATAAAACTTAACGGATCGGGCAGTTAATAGGAAACCCAAAGCATGAATATTCCTTCCAGGTGAAGCAACCAATGAACCATATATTACCAATAACCATAGAATTTATTACTAATAAATATAAGAATTTAATAAGTATATTGGGGAAACCATACGATTATAACCGATTCTTACACGGTCCTACATATATATACAGGGTGACCCAAAATTCTCGCACCACCTTGAATAGGCAGGTACCATATCGAATTCTAAGACGAAAGTTCCTCCACGAAAACTCTCCAAAGCCTGCGGTTTTCGAGTTATTCAAAATCGCGATTGACGAATCAGAGCGTATTTTATCATCGTGATAGTGCCGGCTCAAAAGCAAGCCATGAGCAGAGCCCGTATCTTTAATATTAGCTTGTACAACCGCTATTTTTTATATTATTCAATTTAATTTGTAGTTCTGGTCGTCCAGGTCGATTGCACCGTAGTTCCTGACGCCCAGGTCGATCGGATCATGGTCTTCGCCGTCTAGGTTTTATCCGGCGTAGTTTACGTCGACCGCTCCATAGTTTCAGCGGTCCAGGTCGTCCGCTCCATAGTTTTTTGCGGTTCATGTCAACAGCTCCATATTTTCAGCGGTCCAGGACATTCGCTCCATAGTTCTCGGCCGTCTAGGTCGACCGCCCCATAGTTTCGGCTGTCCAGGTCGTCCGCTCCATAGTTTTTTGCCGTTTACGTCAACCGCTCCATATTTCAAGCGGTCCAGGTCAATCGCTCCATAGTTCTCAGCCGTCTAGGTCAACCGCTCCATAGTTTCAGCGGTCTAGGTAATTCGTTCCATAGTTTCCGCCGTCCAGGTCATTCGTTTCATAGTTCTCGGCCGTCTTGGTCAACCGCTCCATAGTTTTAACCATTCAGGTCATTAATCTCTAACACTTTGGAGCGGTCGACCTAGACGGCCGAGAACTATGGAGCGAATGACCTGGACCGCTGAAAATATGAAGCGGTTGACCTAGACGGCTGAGAACTATGGAGCGATTGACCTGGACCGCTTGAAATATGGAGCGGTTGACGTAAACGGCAAAAAACTATGGAGCGGACGACCTGGACAGCCGAAACTATGGGGCGGTCGACCTAGACGGCCGAGAACTATGGAGCGAATGTCCTGGACCGCTGAAAATATAGAGCGGTTGACATGAATCGCAAAAAACTATGGAGCGGACGACCTGGACCGCTGAAACTATGGAGCGGTCGACGTAAACTACGCCGGATAAAACCTAGACGGCAAAGACCATGATCCGATCGACCTGGGCGTCAGGAACTACGGTGCAATCGACCTGGACGACCGGAAATATGAATTGAATTGAATAATAATAAAAATAGCGGTCGTCCAAGCTAATAAGAAAGATACCACGGGCTCTGCCCATGGCTTGCTCTTGAGCCGGCACTATTACGATAATAAGGAACGCTCTGATTCGTCAATCGCGATTTTGAATAACTCGAAAACCGTTGGCCTTGGAGAGTTTTCGTGAAGGAACTTTCGTCTTAGAATTCGATAAGGTACCTGCCTATTCAAGGTGGTGCGGGAATTTTGGGTCACCCTGTATAAATATACACAGTTATACCTAGGTACCAGAATAAGTCCCTTCAACGAAGCAATTTCTATTAACGTTAACAAATAAAACCTATAAAACTATCACTAACAACGATATACATTTAATATAACATTATCTCTAACAACGATATACATTTCCAAGAAGGAGGCATAGAGGAGAGTAGCCCCACGAAACAATCAACACGCAAATGTAAACGCCTCAAATCTGGAAAGGAAGCAATGCGTAGTAAACAGAAATTCAACGGATATATAAAATATATCCATGTCACCGCATTAAAGACTCACAGGCGGGGAAATCGCCTCCAAGAGGGGATCACCAATAGTTTGATGCACATTGTTTTCACATATCGAGATCCTAACGAACGGGCGCTACTCTGAATCTCCTCCTTCGTTAGTTATTATTCACATATTTGACCAATGAGATTTAAAGAATTGAACCCCACTCTTAAAAATTATTCATATAAAAGGGTCAACAGAGCCATCAATCACTCTCTCGATCACCGGCTCCCCACTTTGACTCCTTCTTAATCGGCTCTCTACTGTTCGCCCTGATCGGGTTCGCATCGATTTTTCTCCGTTTTCTTGGGCTCTTACAGTCATAAAATCTCTAAAGTCTACTTGGTCGAATATTCAATTATTAAGTATTAACCAATCATAAATTGTAAACCTAACAAAACCAAATAAATCTTAATATTCGAGAAAGAGTCTCTTAATTTCCCAAAGCGTAAGTAATTTTATTTACTATTCTGGTTACTGACGATTTTCTTTTCCTTAATACGTCATTACCCGATATTCACAAATACATTTCCCAACCTATACTCCTTAATTTCCAACTTCGGCTCGGACACCCGGAGACAATATCTCTGGTTACGGGGTAACTATCTCGGAGAATATCCTTGATTGTGCCTTAAATTGTCGCCCGAAGTACTCCTTAATTTCCAACTTCGGCTCGGACACCCGGAGACAATATCTCTGGTTACGGGGCAACTATCTCGGAGAATATCCCTGATTGTGCCTTAAATTGTCGCCCGAAGTACTCCTTAATTTCCAACTTCGGCTCGGACACCTAGAGACAATATCTCTGGTCACAGGGTTAATATCAAAGAGAATATCTTTGGTTGTACCTTAAGTTGTCACCCGAAGTCTCCCCCGTTCTTTCTTATCCCACGACCGTACCAGATCACCTAATGCCGAGAAAACCGCCAGTGACTAAGCAAACCAACGATAAAAAACTTAAACGTCCCAGAATACCAGTAGAAACAAGGAAAGCATTAATACATTTCCATAATAACCTTCGCCACGTTTCCTTAGCTCTCGACCGATTAATCCAAAATACTGAAAACTCTTTCCCCTTTTTGCCAACGAGTCAACATACAACTGAACAACCCGTAACCCTAACCCCAACACCATCATTATTCCCTCAAGCCGGAGTTACACGAATAACAGTCGAATTCCCGTCTTCCAATACACCGCGTCCATTAAGGGTAGAATTGATTCCTCAAAGTCATCCCCTAGATCCGAACACGCCAACCCGATCTCCTCAATCTCTTGAGGGGAATTACCATTCAGCAAAAGAAACTGAAATCCCATCCAATAACCGCATAGACAACTCATTATTAATCCAACAACCCGCTACGTCCTTAGCCACGCTAGACCATCCTCGGGGAAACTCACTCCCAACGGAGCCAACTCTAATTGTTCCCGAACGATTGCCCATTGAGGAAATCGATTTCTATTTGGAGATAGCTAGCTCGATCCTTAATTCACAAAAAAAAACCCCTACCGACTCTTTCTGACGACACCCTTAATATACTGGGCGACCTTGGACATCGGTAAACTTCGTTTTCGACAGGATCACTCAATTACATAAGGTAAGAAGAAACATTGGTTTACAACTTTCCACTTTACCATCATATTTTCTTCGATAAGGAATCTTTCTCTATTACTCCCCGTATCCCGATACATGTGTATTTGAAAGGGAGTTTTCTTTACCGGTAACACGCGAAGTAAAGTCACTTGACGCTAGGGTACGTTCGCTGCGATTCATAGATCCAATTCTATTTATTCGCATTGCGAACATAAAGTCCCGGTTTATAGGAGACTGACTCGCCAGGACGTTACATATTTGTGGTGACAGCGGTGGGATAACGATAAAAAGAGAAAGCCTAAAGAGGAAAATATAAGGCCTTAGAAAAAATGGAAATCGAGATACCAGAGAAAGATATATATACCCAAGAAGATCTTTTAGAAATTGCAGCTAAATTTCGAGAACAGCTTAAGGTCGAACAAACACGGTTGGCCGAAAAAAATCAGGAATTAAAAACTAAAACACTAAATTATAGACAAAAGGAATTAGAATTCGACAAAATAACCTCGAACCTAAAAGGGAATGTAGAAAAACTAAAATCAGAATTAGCAATAGCCCAAAATCCAGGTATAATGACAAACATAACCATGGATGAGACAATCCAGGATTTCCGAACAAAATTAGATGAAACAATTAAGAATTTCACAGCCCATGAAGACTCACTAAACGAGGAAGTAGGAAAGTTACGTAATGAAATATTAGCTCTTAAACAAACCCCAGAATCTAGCGAAAAATCAGAAACGAAACAAGCTAGGATATCGGAAAACCGAAATGAACCAAATCTCACAGATACGACTCCGAAAACTTCACGGGTACCAGAATCACTTAGAGCAATTTCCCCTAATAACGAAAACTCCACACCTATATCATTCGAACCATCTACCGACGCCCGCGTAATGCATTCGACCCCTTTAGATCGAATAGAGCAGCGCATTAAGCACATAGACGAACAGTTAGCTACACCACACACTCGAGCGATACCATACCAAGACGCTCCAATTCCCCTTAAACACGCTATAAGTACAATACCTGCGTATAACGGTGATAATATGCCCATAATGCAATTCATACGAGCATGTAGAAAGGCAAAAGAAATGACCAGTCCAGGATCCAGATCATACTTTACTAGACTAGTCAAGAATAAACTACACGGACGCGCATACACCGTCGTGGAGGATAAAGATTATGACGATGTCGAATCACTACTAGATCGCTTATCAGAAATTTTCGGGCCATCCAAATCCGTAAACTATTATCGCGGTGAGCTAGGGAGATTGTATAAGAAGCCTAACGAACATATAATTGACTACATAAATCGCGTAAAGGACCTCAAGACGGCTATATTAGAGGCAGAACGCCGCAGCGGATTTGAAATCACCAACGAAACTTTAAAATCAGACGACAAAGACGTGTTAAAAGGATTTTTGGATGGATTGCCATCAGATTATAGAAACGGCATAGACATATTAGGTTATAAGACACTAGATCAAGCATTCGACAGGGCGATGGAACTAGGGAAGCGTTTCAACCGAGAAAGTGAAAGAGGAAAAACAGACCGACCTACAACTTCGCACCACACAGAAAACTATTACGAAATGCAAAGGGAAAACACCTACTGTAGGATCTGTAAACGTAATAATCATAATGAAGAAAAATGCTATTTTAACCAGGGTAATAGATTTAAAAACAACGATGCTGATAGAAATCTAACACCGCCGCAAAACCACGGAAACGAGCGCGCAACAAATACAAGTAGTTATCGTATTCAAGCAAACGAAAATCGAAGTAATCAGCAAGGGAATAGGAATTTTAATGAGAATCGGGAAAATTATGAGCGCGGAAATAATAATTCGCGACGCGGAGAAACATACAATTCCGTACGATCAACGTTAATTTGCGCTTATTGTAAGAAACCGGGGCACGTCATAAATGATTGCCGAAAACGGGCTTATAACGACTCGTTAAGAAATAAAGACCAAGATAACCTGGGGGATCGTCAATCGGGAAACGGAGGCGGACCCTCGGGGACATGGGGCGAACCCCGAGAGTCCAATCAGACCTTTCCCGCTCTACCTATACAAACAGAACAAGCCGTATCGCCACAGTCAAATTAACCGCCCATGAACAAGTGCCCTCGGTAAAAATTTTGTCAAGAGATCTAAATGATAATGTAGATATGATGATAGACACCGGCTCCGAACCCAATCTTTTGAAAATAAATACACTAAGAAACCAAAGTAATATAAATCATTCTGAAATTTTGAAACTGACAGGAATAACTGAAAACTACGTGAATACGTTGGGGAAGATAACGATACAAATATACGATATACCGGTTTCTTTTCATTTAGTCGATGATGATTTTCCTATATCACAAGAAGGTATATTAGGATCAGATTTCTTTCGTACACACAAAGCCACGATCAACTATGCGCAGGAATGCGTCGAACTGAATAACAATCAACTCTATTTCAACTCAAGGGAAACCGCGGTAGTCCCGGCTCGCACAACTTGTAACTTTCCTATTAAAATAAAAAATAATGAAATGAAGGAAGGATATGTATCCAGACTCATAGCAGGAGATGGGATATTCTTAGGCGAAGCATTAGTAAAAAATTACGCAGGCAGGGCCTACATTAAAGTCACTAATACAAGGGACGAAGACGTTAGATTAATAGTACCTACTATTGAGCTAATGCCCTGTCATGACGCGAAACCACTGACAGACTCTTCGTTAGAACAAGAGCTACAGACAGATCACATAGAAGATTCGGTAGAGCCTCCAATCAATAATGAAATCTCCGAAATAAATCCCGTGGTTGGGCATGGAACAAATGAAGAGATAAGTCAAGAGTCGTATGAAGAAACTCTTGCACTAAAGGAAAATCAAAATCCAAATCCAAATCAAAGTCAAAATCCAAATAAAAATCTAAATCAAAATCAAAACCAAAATAAAAATCTAAATCTAAATCAAAATCAAAATCAAAATCTAAATCAAGATCAAGATCAAAACAAAAGTCAAAGTCTAAATCAAAACCAAAATCAAAATCAAAATCAAAATCAGGATAAAAATCTAAATCAAACTCAAAATCCAAATCAGAAACAAGTAAATCAAAATGAAGGAAATCCTCTAGCTCGAGGTCAAGAAATAACACTAAATCATCAAGAAATTTCAAATATCGCACACCACCATTCAAGCACGAAAGATAATAGAATTAGGACTAGAATCCGCACAATATATGGCGAAGAAAGGTACGAGGAATTAACAGGGCTTCTAAGATTAGAACATCTGAACATAGAAGAGAAAGAGAGCGTTAATAGACTCATTAAGCAAAATCAAGATAGATTCCATATACCGGGAGAAATGCTTGGGACCACTACGGCCATAGAACATGGTATAAATACAATTGACGCGGTGCCAGTAAACACCCGACAATACAGGTTCCCTCCTATCCATAAAGAAGAAATAACTAAGCAGGTAAACGAACTTTTAGAAAATAAGGTAATTAGACCGTCCCTTTCACCATACAACTCGCCCTTGTGGATAGTCCCTAAGAAGCCTGACTCTAAAGGAAACAAACGTTGGAGGATGGTCATAGATTATCGATCGTTAAACGAAAAGACAATCGGTGACGCCTATCCGTTACCAAACATAATAGAAATATTGGATCAATTAGGCAATGCAAGATATTTCTCAGTTTTTGACCTCGCATCTGGTTTTCACCAAATCAAAATGAAAGAAGTTGACGCCCATAAGACGGCCTTTACTACACCTTACGGGCATTACGAATTCGGTTGTATGCCCTTCGGTTTAAAAAATGCACCGGCTACTTTTCAAAGACTAATGGATCGGGTCCTCACAGGATTACAGGGGATGGAATTATTTGTATACCTCGACGACATAGTCATTTATTCCAAATCTCTACAAGAACACGAACAAAAATTCAATACCTTAATGAAACGTTTAAGACAAGCTAACCTGAAATTACAGCCAGATAAATGCGAGTTTTTAAGAAGGGAAGTAATGTATTTAGGTCACATTATCAGTAAGGATGGATTAAAACCAGATCCCAAGAAAATTGAAGCCGTCAAGAAATTTCCGAAACCAAGAAGTGCTAAGAACATAAAACAATTCTTAGGGCTAGCAGGATATTATAGAAGGTTTATACCCGACTTCTCAAAGATTGCTAAGCCTCTCACTAATTCATTAAGAAAGGGGATACGTTTTACCTGGACTAACGATCAGGAACTAGCTTTTGCGGAATTACAAGATAAATTATGTAGCGAACCTATTTTGCAATACCCTAACTTTAACGAACCATTCGTGATAACTACAGATGCATCAGGGTACGCTATAGGGAGCATACTCAGCCAGGGACCTATCGGAAAGGACCTGCCGATTGCATATACCTCTAGACTTTTGAATGCAGCAGAGCAAAATTATTCGACGACTGAAAAGGAACTGCTTGCAATAGTATATTCGGTAAACCATTTTCGCGCTTATATTTATGGAAAAAAATTTATACTCGTTACGGATCACAGGCCCTTGGTGTGGTTACATTCGGTGAAGGACCCAACTTCACGTTTGGTACGCTGGAGATTGAAATTAGCGGAATATGAATACGAAGTCATATACAAAGCTGGAAGAGTCAATGCTAATGCAGATGCATTATCCCGAAATCCGGTAGAATTAAATCAACAAATTTTAGCTATAAAACCCAGTGACGGAAACGAAACTATGTCTCCCATTGAAACCCTCCCAGGAAGCTTATTTGATTCAGGCAACGATTATTCATTAGCGCACTGCGTAGCTAAAGATTTTAAAATGGGAGCAGGAGTAGCGTTAGAATTCAAAAAACGTTTTGGAAAAGTAGAAACTTTATTGAATCAACAACAGGAAGTGGGCGAAGTAGCTTATCTGCATACCGGGGAGAGATATATATTTTACCTCATAACCAAAGAACATAGTAATGACAAGCCTACACCGGACGCGTTGGAAGCAAGTCTCAAAGCCTTGAAATCACTTTGTATTAAGCTAGGCTGTTACAAGATAGCCATGCCTAAGATAGGCAGCGGTCTAGATCGGCTTCCATGGGAAGAAACCGAAGAGAAAATTCAACGAATTTTCGAATCTCCATTTTCTATTAAAATATATACAAATCAAGAGAGCTTGTCAAACCACAGAGCTAGCAAAGGAAGGGAGACCTCAAAGACGATTAACATCACAGAAAAACGGAACTTACGGGATAGACGAAACCTACATATGCCTACCAAATACGCAGAGTACGACTTAAGAGACAGACGAACTAAAAACGCAAAGGGTCGTGACAAGGTTATCAAACCTTCAATTCATTCAAAGGATTATCCCAACGAAAATTTGATAAATATGGGTACCACAGACCATACAGATACGATAAGTTGCCAGGGCTTGGGAAAAACCCGAACCCAAGATTCATATCACCCGGGATATCCTGGGGCGGTCGACTCAAACGGTACCGGTGAAGAAATAAACGCATTAGAATCACCTAGCGATAACACTCAGGATACACTAAGCCACGAGATTAAAAACGAAGGGGACTTACAACAACAAATTAAAACAAGTGACTTCGAACCTAATGCAACTAAGCGAACGAAAATAGACAAGTTACCTAGAAACCTCGGGTCGACTTATGAGAATTCTTTGCATCAACCTAAAACATCATCATGTCAAATCCAAAGTCTAGAATCAATATCAGAAGAAGAAATAATTAACTCAGAAGAAAACCTGGAATATGACACACCCGCGAACACGTCCCTCATGGATCTAGATACCTACCTAGACCAAATAGGAGCAGACGCCATGGGAACGGTGCGGAAATATGACACGCCCACCATTTCCGAAGCCCATTTTCCTTTATACATTTATGATGACACACATACACATTCGAACGATGCAAGCGACAGCGGAGAAACTGACTCAGGTTCCAATTCAGAAGACGAACAACAACATCTCAACGATATATATATATATAACCGGGTACAAATATCTGAAACTAGAGATAAGTTAACCATGCAAAAGGGAAATATAGCGTTTTTTATAACCTTAGGTAATGACCCCTGCGACGAAGGATCGAAAGACTTACAAAATATCAACAAATTACCCCAATATGTGGACCTAATGCTAGGAAGAGCTAAAATATTCGAGACCGGAAAGAAAAGGTACATAGGGGTACCCATTAAGGAAAGCTTGAGTACACCATTAGATCACGAAACATTAATCGAAGGATTAAAGTCTCTGTTAGACGTTATAAGAGAACTCCAACTCGAAACAATAGCATTAGCTAAAACAGCGAGTATCGATAGCATAGATTGGAAAGAAATTCGTAAACTAATACGTAACATATTTTTAAATACCCCATGTAAAATAACTATCTGCAACTCATTGATAAGAATTCCCTCCACAGAAGACCGAATACAGATAATACAGGAATATCATTCATCTGCTTTAGGTGGACATAAAGGAGTCACTAAAACATATAACAGAATCAGGCAAAACTATTTCTGGGAAAATATGAAAAGTCAAGTTCAACAGTTTATTTCAGAATGTACAAGTTGTCAATTAAAGAAATTAACTAGAGTCAAAACGAAGCAACCAATGATTCTAACCGATACGCCAGGATCAAGCTTCGATAAGGTATCTATGGATATAGTTGGACCCCTACCTATAACCAGGCTAGGAAATGAATATATATTAACCATCCAAGATCAATTAACGAAATATTCACTGGCTATCCCACTAAACGAAACCACCTCTGTGAGAATAGGAGACGCTTTAGTTAAGAACTTCTTTTGCAAATTCGGAGCACCTAAACAGATTTTAACAGACCAAGGTGCGAATCTAATAAGCTCATTAATGAGAGCAATAGCTAAACGATTCAAGATAAAACAATGTCGAACAACCGCATTTCATCCACAGTCAAATGGATCCATAGAAAGATCGCATCACGTATTGGCAGAATATCTCAAACAATTTATTAATAAAGAGAACAATTGGGATGAATGGTTAGATCTAGCTATGTTCTCATACAATACCAGTGTACATGAAGGTACACGTTATACCCCATATGAATTAGTTTTCGGAAAACTGGCTAGGTTACCTTCTAATCACGCAATCATGGAAGAACATAATAATAGAACCTACGGTGAATATTTAACCGAACTATTTACAAAAATTAGGGATTTACAAAGTCAAGCTAAACTCAATTTGATGAAGGCAAAAGAGAAATATAAATTTTATTACGATAAAAATTTAAAACCAATTAAACTGCATCTGGGAGATATGATCTACTTATTAAGAGAACCACGAAAGGGGAAGCTAGGAGATCAATACACGGGACCACACGAAGTATTGGAACTATTAAATAACCATAACGTTAAAATAAAAATTGGTAACAAAACCAAGATAGTTCACGAAAACAAGTTAAAGATTTCTAAATAGCCATTTAAGCAAGAAAACATGTCCCAAGACACTTCGCCCTACCCACCTGAATTATCGTCTCCTTTTTCTTTTCACCAAGATCCAACAGAACTAAATGAACCTATAATCGACTACCTTAAAGAAAAGTTAGAAACCTATTAATTAACTTATAGAAACTAAAAGGTAAATAATGAGTCAAGGAACAAAAGAATTCGAAATAATTTTTTTTTATTATTTCAAAAGAGGGGGAGATATATTCCCCCCCCCCCCCCTTTTTTTTTCAAACTTCATACATATAGGTTTGTCTCTATCCTTAAATCCCATACACGGACATGATGCCCGCAGGGGACTGCCAGGCTGGGTGACCCCAATCCTCAACTGGGTGGTCTTCTCCCCAGCGCCCCTCAAACAACCACCTTAGGCCAAAAAAATCGAAGTCATCTTGGGGGCCGACCCAGCCCTCTTCTTCATCGAACCACCGGGCTATCGCCCGCCGCTGGGCGCTCCGCCATCTTTTCTCCCTCATCTCTCGCCCGAGACTAATCTATAAAAAAAATGCATATTTAATAATGAAAACCGTATCAAAACCGTTCATAAACAAAAGGAAAAACCAATAAATAATAAACTGATCGGGTTACTAGTAAAGAAACGTAACGCAAACAAGAAAAATTGTACTCACCCTCACCTCTTCGACCATCTGGTCCACCAAACGATAGATTCGCCGATGATCCATTTTTATTTATTTATTTTATCTTTCTTTCTCTCTTCACTTACTATTTGTTAAACAGAATGAACAATTTGACGCGAAATCGACGGTTTTTATACCGAAGGAACGACGATAAATTATCCCCAAACCTTGGGTTAACCAATAGCGTTCCGAGAAGAAATCCCTCCCCAAAACCCCAGTCAATATCTACACCCATATAGTACCGCCCCTGAAAGGCAGGGAACTTTATGACCCCTCCATACATTGCAGAATACAAGAAAGCCTATGGGATCACGGATAAAACCACCGTAATTGATTATCATACATCACCCACCTAGGCTTACTGCCATACCGTTCCCTTTTTACAACATCATACTAACCTTTGAACTCGAGTATTTTCGGCTTATACAATCAACGGACGGGTTAAAATGTCCGGACGATACGAAACCCACAACACATATAATTAAACTATAAAACGGATAATCGAGACATCAGAAACAGACCGCCTCTCTCACTCATCAATACACATGAAAGAGCAAGATCAATAGATTCCATTTTTTTTTTTTTTTTTTTTTGTTATAGACCAATCACACAATGCCTGGTATACAAGAACTATGGTGCGCCTTGAACCCCCAGCAAAAACTGCGAACGATAAGTTTAGAGATTACAGGAAATAAAGCGGTAATAACTACAAGAATCACCATACCAACCTTAGTGAAAACAATTATAGTAGATCTGCTTGTCGACGGTATTCTAACTTCCGGGGATTATTATTGTACGATAGCCGAGCAAACCGAAACCAGAGATATAATAAATAGTTTACACTTTCCGTGTGAAATTCACACGAACTCCTTGATAATGGTTAAACAATTACCAACTAATAAGGTACACGTCAGGATAAACAAAGCCGGGGAGAATTATTCGATCAATACGAATTAAATAGGAACAATCTAATTTGTTGTCCCAAAAATAATTATATGATAACGGTGGACGGAATAAAATTATTCAAATATAAAGACTATGATTCCCATAAATCTGTATAATCAAACGTAAGGCACAGAAACACCCGACTAATCACACATAAGGACGCTAAGGCCAAATTATTTTATTCCCCCAAAAGTTTGTGATACAAATAATAGCATAGAATGGGTAAAGACAATGTATTATTTCCCCTTTCTTTCAAAATTTCGCTAGAATAGACCCCACCTTACCGCGACAACTAGGGATCTTACCTTATCGAATCGAAGGATAAAGACCGAACATCTAAACCTTGATAACTAACACAGGGAAACTTACAGGCTAATTAACAATGCCACAAGAGCTGGAAATCATCTTCGAAGGCCTCAATTACGGCGGACGAAGATTTATAGAAATTAGTCGTGGAAAAGGAAGAATCAATGTAGAATCAAATGGAGAATTTGTCGCATGGGAAGAAGATACCCTAACCTATCTGATAAGACAAAACCTACTGCCAGATGGACGATATCTTTACGGACGGTTTTTCTCACTTACCGCAATGAATACCATCTTGGCAGACGGGACCGAGTCGCAACCATTAGGGGAAGTTATAATGGCAAAACTCCCTTATTGCGTTACTGTTACCAAAATCACCACAGAAGACTATAGCATATATCAAGAACTTACAACGATCGATGGAACTGTGGTACCTCTCTAACAAAATAGGAAGATCTAAACCACACGTACCTTTACCCATAGACAACAAATAAAACACTTATCCTCACCTATTATCACCCCCTATTGGAACCTTACGACTGTTACAGAAAACACATAAAACCACGGGACGATGCTACCGGCAACACAAACATGGTATGGTAATGAGTGCGACTACAATGCACCAAGACATCTTACCGTGAAAAACAGGGATTATGACACAGAGATAGGAGTAACAAGATGTTTGTTTAAATTTGAACAAGAGACACTGACACATGTATTATCACGAGTATACTTACCCAGCGGAATATATAGATATGTATTGTCAAACGAAATCGAAGATAGAATTAGACCATATAACGTGAAAAACGAAATTGCACTTATTAGAACTATGGACGACAAAATCTTTGTCGTAATTACATTAGAGGAATTATATGTTTATGTAGAATTCCGCTGGCATAACGGACAATTAGCATCAAGACACAATTTAAGCAAATCTTATAAAGGGAACTTTAACCCGTACCAATAGAAAACGCTTTCAAAGTACCGGGTACCCTCTTCCACGATGACAATACACGACAAATGCACCAAATCTTATATGAATCTCATATACGTATGCATAACAGAAATGGCTAATGATAATGATTTATAACTCTATCCATAATTTTATTATACACACACATATATATATATTTTTATCTTCTAATTGTTAAATTTAAATTCTAATTTTAAGGGGATTATCAATCCAAGAGCGATGTTTAAATATTTGATCCCATTACTACTACTACTACCACTATCATGGGGTTAGGTCGGTTACGATTGCGGAGGTGGAGCCCTGAACATCACCACGATAAATCTACTAGACACCCTGGAATGCGATATACCCGAAACTCAACCGAAAACCGAATCTACATACATACAACTACTCCAACTCTCAGAATTTCGACATACCGAGGTGAAACAATGCAGGATTGAGGTAGACCGTACGGTTTACCATTGTGGAATGCATTCACACGTTTCCATACTTAATCAAGGGAGACGATCTTACATAGCCCCGATTAGCCGAGAAGCATGTCTCGAGCTGCACGCAACCGGCGCAATAGTTTTGAGTGGTAACAAACGATTAACTGAAATACGCCAAAATACTACCACAAGGAAAGAAGTGACCCTGGCTGGATCGCTCGGTTCTGACGGATCATGTGACGGCGGATTCTTCGACGATGGAGCAGGACAATGGTCTAACGTCGTGGTACAAGCTATAGTGAAAATAACATTAATGCATCAATATGCAACGGTAAAACTAAATACAGGAAAAATAATTCTCAAAAACGGAGTAACGTTCGAACTAAATAAAGGGTATTGTTTCGATGAAGAAGGGGGCTACTCCTTTTGGCGAGATTCACCTGCAGATGACTGTAAATTCGATTCTTACGACGTACTCTACGAAGGACCGGCAACCATAATTAAAGAACGAGAAAACACCTATTCAACTCCGGATGTATTTACTCTCTCTACGGACGACATAACCTTTGCCCTAAGCAGAAAGGAAATAACCAAGACCTGCGGACACACGCTCATAAAAACCGAACACCCAAAACTCTTCATCTTCGAAACGACGAGAGGCAACACCGTCAAAAGCAAATCATCAATTTTGGTAGAAAATGTTGACATATTTTCATATATCAACTCAAAATTTATATATGTGGAAAAACATATTAAAGGACAATTAACCAGCCTCTACCGAAATATGATAGAACAACGTTGCGAACTAGAAAAACAAGTGTTAAAACATGCCTTAACTCTCGCTACGTTAACTCCAGACGAATTTGCATATAACTTAATGAAAGGACCCGGCTACATGGCAGTCACAGCAGGAGAAGTAATACATATAATAAAATGCATACCCGTCGAATGCACACTACGACCGGCGAAGGAATGTTATACGGAATTACCAGTATCCCTCAGAAACGAATCATTATTCATCACGCCAAAATCAAAAGTAATCGTTAAAACTGGAACTCAACGAGAATGCAACCCATTCTTGCCGACGATGTACAGAGTAGAAAATATCTGGTACCGATTCTCGCCGGCTCCTGCGGAGGCACTGCCACCTCAATCGATTAAGCCTACTACCACATTAACATGGAGATATATAAATCCGGGTCGATTGGGAACCAGCGGTATCTATAGTCAAAAGGACCTCGAGAATCTAAAGGAACACTTAATGTTTCCGGCAGAAAAACCAGCAGTACTAAATGAAGTCGCAAGAGAATTAACGGGACATGCAACCCAACAAAACACAATATCCCTTCTTAATTTGTTAGACGAAGACACATTGAACCGCATCACTGAATCAACGGGTAAACGCCTATGGCAAGGATTTCTGTCGTTTGGCACGGCCAGTGCCGCGGTTCTCGGTATTGTTACCATCATACAAATCATTAAATACATCATCGATACGATAATTCATGGCTACGCCTTGCACTCCATCTATGGCTGGGGAATCCAAATACTAGCAGCAGTATGGCACTCCATCGCCAACCTACTACTACATTCTAACAACCGACGTGGTACCCAACCCCAACAGGAACCAGGAAAATCGCAAGAGGAACAAGATCACGAAACAGGCACCCACCCTTCCGTAATCGCATCAACCTCCAGATCACCCATAACCTATAGAAAATTACAAGAAAAACTCCACTCTCCTCAAAAGCCAAACCCAGGTTTGACTTTTGAAAATGAGGGGGGAGGTGTCACGTCCTCTGGACCCAGCGCCCCCCTACGCAATCCATACGAACACTAAGAGTAGGAACCTATGTTACCCACAGCTGCAGGGCGGTGGGCTATGTTCTTTCCTTTTACCAATTACTATACGTAGGCCCCACGGCACAAAACAGTTACCATAGACAAACATTATTTAGGAAAAGGTATTGCAGAGCCTGCGAGGAAACGAATTCAAGAGATTCATTGATAAACTAATGTTATAAAACTTAACGGATCGGGCAGTTAATAGGAAACCCAAAGCATGAATATTCCTTCCAGGTGAAGCAACCAATGAACCATATATTACCAATAACCATAGAATTTATTACTAATAAATATAAGAATTTAATAAGTATATTGGGGAAACCATACGATTATAACCGATTCTTACACGGTCCTACATATATATATAAATATACACAGTTATACCTAGGTACCAGAATAAGTCCCTTCAACGAAGCAATTTCTATTAACGTTAACAAATAAAACCTATAAAACTATCACTAACAACGATATACATTTAATATAACATTATCTCTAACAACGATATACATTTCCAAGAAGGAGGCATAGAGGAGAGTAGCCCCACGAAACAATCAACACGCAAATGTAAACGCCTCAAATCTGGAAAGGAAGCAATGCGTAGTAAACAGAAATTCAACGGATATATAAAATATATCCATGTCACCGCATTAAAGACTCACAGGCGGGGAAATCGCCTCAAAGAGGGGATCACCAATAGTTTGATGCACATTGTTTTCACATATCGAGATCCTAACGAACGGGCGCTACTCTGAATCTCCTCCTTCGTTAGTTATTATTCACATATTTGACCAATGAGATTTAAAGAATTAAACCCCACTCTTAAAAATTATTCATATAAAAGGGTCAACAGAGCCATCAATCACTCTCTCGATCACCGGCTCCCCACTTTGACTCCTTCTTAATCGGCTCTCTACTGTTCGCCCTGATCGGGTTCGCATTGATTTTTCTCCGTTTTCTTGGGCTCTTACAGTCATAAAATCTCTAAAGTCTACTTGGTCGAATATTCAATTATTAAGTATTAACCAATCATAAATTGTAAACCTAACAAAACCAAATAAATCTTAATATTCGAGAAAGAGTCTCTTAATTTCCCAAAGCGTAAGTAATTTTATTTACTATTCTGGTTACTGACGATTTTCTTTTCCTTAATACGTCATTACCCGATATTCACAAATACATTTCCCAACCTATACTCCTTAATTTCCAACTTCGGCTCGGACACCCGGAGACAATATCTCTGGTTACGGGGTAACTATCTCGGAGAATATCCTTGATTGTGCCTTAAATTGTCGCCCGAAGTACTCCTTAATTTCCAACTTCGGCTCGGACACCCGGAGACAATATCTCTGGTTACGGGGCAACTATCTCGGAGAATATCCCTGATTGTGCCTTAAATTGTCGCCCGAAGTACTCCTTAATTTCCAACTTCGGCTCGGACACCTAGAGACAATATCTCTGGTCACAGGGTTAATATCAAAGAGAATATCTTTGGTTGTACCTTAAGTTGTCACCCGAAGTCTCCCCTGTTCTTTCTTATCCCACGACCGTACCAGATCACCTAATGCCGAGAAAACCGCCAGTGACTAAGCAAACCAACGATAAAAAACTTAAACGTCCCAGAATACCAGTAGAAACAAGGAAAGCATTAATACATTTCCATAATAACCTTCGCCACGTTTCCTTAGCTCTCGACCGATTAATCCAAAATACTGAAAACTCTTTCCCCTTTTTGCCAACGAGTCAACATACAACTGAACAACCCGTAACCCTAACCCCAACACCATCATTATTCCCTCAAGCCGGAGTTACACGAATAACAGTCGAATTCCCGTCTTCCAATACACCGCGTCCATTAAGGGTAGAATTGATTCCTCAAAGTCATCCCCTAGATCCGAACACGCCAACCCGATCTCCTCAATCTCTTGAGGGGAATTACCATTCAGCAAAAGAAACTGAAATCCCATCCAATAACCGCATAGACAACTCATTATTAATCCAACAACCCGCTACGTCCTTAGCCACGCTAGACCATCCTCGGGGAAACTCACTCCCAACGGAGCCAACTCTAATTGTTCCCGAACGATTGCCCATTGAGGAAATCGATTTCTATTTGGAGATAGCTAGCTCGATCCTTAATTCACAAAAAAAAACCCCTACCGACTCTTTCTGACGACACCCTTAATATACTGGGCGACCTTGGACATCGGTAAACTTCGTTTTCGACAGGATCACTCAATTACATAAGGTAAGAAGAAACATTGGTTTACAACTTTCCACTTTACCATCATATTTTCTTCGATAAGGAATCTTTCTCTATTACTCCCCGTATCCCGATACATGTGTATTTGAAAGGGAGTTTTCTTTACCGGTAACACGCGAAGTAAAGTCACTTGACGCTAGGGTACGTTCGCTGCGATTCATAGATCCAATTCTATTTATTCGCATTGCGAACATAAAGTCCCGGTTTATAGGAGACTGACTCGCCAGGACGTTACAAAAGGACGAGCTTCTTAGCTCAAGAAATAACCATAAAACAGACTTTTATACGAACGACCTCGTGCCTTCACATAAAGAAATCAAGACCTTACCTTAAATTGCCTCCAGATAACACACAGCACTAATTTAAATAGATTCGATAATTAACAATTTCCGATATACCGTACGACGACGATAAGTAGGCGCAGACAGAGCGAAGAGTAGGCCGATTAGCCTACGTAGCCTCCTTATATCGTCCTTATTTTCGCTCGTACCGACTTCTGATGGGTCACGTGGCTCATCAACTTCCCAATTGGCTCTCGTCTTTTCGGTAGTTTCGACGAACGTATGAGGTGTCGTTGCGTTTCTCAGGAGGAACCTAGCCTACCCCTGCCGTTACGATACCCCTTTCCTGCTGCCATCCGATAGAACTCCCTGACGCTGGATTCATAAGAAATCTCGCTCGCCAGAGCTACATGATAATTCTCCCAAGGCCTTACATTATTAGTCAATCCTTAAGGAAATTGCACAATAGCCTCGCGCTGGACCACAAGGATCTCGCCCACGACAAAGTTCAATAGGTTGGAACGCCGACCCGGGGGTTTTCTGGACTAACCCGGTCGCGATAACAGTTTCTGAGAGAGTAGTTCTATGATACCTGCTCCAGCTGATTAGTCATTGAGTGGGAGGCTGTGAATATTCTTCACCTGACCTTGTACGCCACCCTCGTTTCAGTTGTGCAGTCTTGTCAAACGGTAGGCTCGTCGGATGGCGGGAGGATTGCTCGTGCTTCTCGCACATCCCTGTACGCCGTCAATCCAGTTCGTTGGGGGTGGTAGAATTCGCCTGGTCGAGAGGAGGCGCTGATCTTGCCACTTTCTCAGCGGAACAAAGATTTGCACGCCGATCGAGACGCCGATAATGACTGTAGATGTTGAGGTTTCCTGATGAGCCATAGTTTCTCCGGTAGTTTCCACGACGGTGAATGCCTCGTAGAAGGTGTACATGATTTACAAAAATAAAAAAGTGCGTTAGTTTAACCTAATAGTTTTTCCTAATTTTGTCTTTTCCTGGAGACCTTGTCTGCGCCACGTATCATCGCGTTTTTCCGATAGAGTTCCCTTGTAACGGGGATTATCAAAATACCACGTTACAGTATATATAAAAAAAAAAAAACCCATATCCATTGTTTACAATAGATATATGCCCAGATGTCTACGGCAACGCTTTTAATACATGAGGTAACGCGCTAGCACAGATAACAGCGCCACGACCAGCGCCGGAGAGGAAAAGTCCCTAGACGGGCTTTAAAATTTGAGGCGATACCTGCGTGGGGAAGGGGGTACTACAGTTGATCTTGAGGAAGAGGCGCTACATACAATTATGGTAGAACGTCACTTAGGTAAGTTCGTTTAATCATTCAATTTTCCATGCATCGCAGTAAACTGTTCTTTCTTTGTATATCATGAAATGTCCTCAGATGAAGCACTAATGCTCTGATGGATACAAAGTCATTCGAGCAAACATAGCACTTCGGCATGGTTAGGCCAAAAAATCTGAATAGATCTGAGAAGACTTGACGTTGTGTTAAATTTTTACTCCTGATCTAAATCATGGAGCAAAGTGTTAAGTCCGACTGACAATTTTTTGTTACGATTCGATGGAGTCTTAATATCATATAGAGCTTTTTCGAGAAATAGCCACACTAGTTCTAATTCAAGACGGTATAATATATCTAAAGCGTGCATTGCTTTGAAACAAACGTCTATTGCTTTTGGTGGTGTGTCTAAAAGATATGTGGTACCTTCAATTGAAACATAGCTTGCTTCAACTTTTCGAAAACTGGCTGCAACAATTATTACCACAGCTTGCAATGTTATACCTTTCTTGTCCATTTTCTGCGTGCGTCTCTCGATCGTAGGCTTCAAATCGCTAACATCCTATAAAATAATTCATGCATATTTGAAGGTGATATAAGTGAATATTTCATTAAACGGCTAATTTCAGTGAAACTAATCACAGTACCACACAAATTTTCTAATAACATTGTCGCGTTACAATTCATATTTCTGATTGTAAGTGTGAAGTGTGCATAACGTAGTACTTCAACCGCATGATATCGGGAATGAAGTGAAAATAACAAATTGTACGAAAAATATAGCATCATTCACCTTAATCTGAGTTATGAATCCATCCTGGACTGCAACTTTTGAAGGGCGCCAGCTTGCCTTCTTTTTTGTTTGGACTGTGATGACTGGTAGCAGTAAGAGTAACAATCTCAGAGCAACAATCGTTTGTACCTCTGGAAACATGCACATATCCATCATTAATGTCCCAACTTCATTTTTTTTTTTTTTTTAAACTTGTATTTCATATTTTCATCACCAATGCCTGATTATATCAAGATATGAACCAAAATTAAATGCCTAATTTTCAATTTCCCATCAAAATAAATTTATAGATGCAAATCCATCATACGCCTGATTATGGCTTATTTCAAACTCACCATCAGTATCATCCACCGTTAAAACGTCGAGATAATTTTTGTAAGCTGGTTTATTAGAGCGCTTTGCGTAGTGCAATTTTTTTTTACAATATGCTGGCCAGTTGCTGAATAAATTCAGCTCTTTTCCTGAGTACTTTGCACTAAAGTCAATTTCCAGCTATAACAATGAGGGTACATAAATTAAAACGACATATAATCGATAAAAATACTTTCAGTCGTAATAGTTATCTACGCACTAATGTGTATCCCACATTTTGCTTCAAAACTGGAAATGACCCAATATAGTTCTTGATCGAGTTCTGAAATTCAAGAACTCTGGCCCTGCAAGTAAATTTCCAGTACTCGACAACTAAGTTCCATGGTTCTTGCAAATTCTTCAACCATTCTACCTTTTCCGTTCCGTCAGTTGATGGGGTATAGTCTGCAACATACATGAAACATTACATGCAAGTGTATAAATTTTATATACATTTATTGACATTACAGATCTCACAGCACTCCAGGTATCCAATTTAATGAAAAATAAAAGATATTTATACAAATAGAAAACGTCCATAAAGTGTACACAACAGAGTTTCATGATTTCGAGCCCTATTTCTTCATATTTGGTGTTATAAAAAAATGATGTGTTTGTTAACCCGAAGCTTGATTACCCCAAAGCTATAGTGTGAAGCAGCAGATGCTTCTTATCGTTGATCAAACCTCAATTTTCTTTCTTTTAATTCCGGAATAAATAAAAACAGACCTTAACTCGACAATGAAATAATTATTCAGTTATTTTAAAGATCTCAAAAAAATTCAACTTCAACATTTTCTGGCCTCATAAGTAACCAAGTTTTAGAAACTCCTCGACGACATGACGCAATAATGAAAATAGATTGTAACGAGTGATTAGGTCGTCAGCAATAAGTGGAGTGAGGGCGGGGGAGTAATGACTCGAGAGGATTCTGGTGTCTAGAATTATTTATTTTCTACTCTTACTGCCTAGTATGTACAAGGGTGTGTGTGTGTGTGGGGGGGGGGGATCTACGGATTGGAGAACGTTACTGAAAAGGTACTGACCTTACGAGGGTTCGATCGTGGTCTCACAAAAGGGGTTTCGCACGTTTTTCGTCCGGTACTCACTGGGTCTCTAATTAGAGTGCCGATCGGCCTCGGCTACCTTCGTGTTTGTTCGGTTCTTCCCGCGTGGTTTGGGGGTTTGTGACTGACAACGTCACAACTCCCCCCTCCCCACGCGGGCTGAAGCCTATAGGGTGAGCCTGTGTGTGTCTGTGTTTCGTGGTTTTGTGTTTTTCCTTTTGTTTACTGTGTCCTTATTTCTATGTTATTATCTATTTTGCGTTATCCTTATTTTCCTAATTGTATACCCTTCTCTGTCTTGAATCCCCCCAAAAACAATAAAAATGTATTCTTCCTATACTCGCTCATAAAACCAGAAAACCAAAAAAAAAACCAAAGAGAAACCAAAAAGAAAACCATTATTTTTAGCAAAGCGAGAAAAAATCAAACAAAAATTATCTGTCCTGTGCCTATTCCTATTTTTTTTTTTTTTTTCATACTCCTGTCGTGTCTCCGTCGTCGAGTTGTTCCTGTGTTCCGTTTCCTTCGTCGTTGTCTCTCGTTTTACCATTCTGTGTCTTCGTCGTCGATTTCGATTATCAGTGTGTCTGCGTCCGTGTTCGTGTCCGTGTCCGTGTCCATCCCCTCCGCTGTCTCGTATTCACTTCCTTCTGTGTCGTCTTCTTGTGTATTTTGTGTGCGTTCTTTTGGTGTAATGTGATAGTTTTTGGGGAATAGTGGATGTGTTCTTGTGCGTGTGCGTCTGAGGTGTCTGGCTATGGGTTTTAGTGGTGTTTGTGTGACTGTAACTGTGTTTTCTGGGTTTGGTGGTGGTTCATATGGTGGTAGGTTGTGTATGTCTCTATCGTGTTGGTGGCTACGACTGGGTGTATTTGTGTAGCTTTTCGTCTGTGTAGGTTGTGTCTGTCTAGTGCTTCGAGTATCTGTATTTGTGTTTCGACTCTTTGTGCTAGTTGTTCTATGTCGTTTTGTGTGTCTGTGGTTGGTGTTTCAGTGGTTGGGGTTGGATGTTTTTGTGTGGCTGTTGATGTCGTGTTGGTGGGGGGTGGATTGGGGTATCTGTGTGTTTGTGGTGCCAGTCCGGGTGTTTGTAATAGTGGTATTTTTGTTGGTGGTGTCGTGGGTAGCGTGTATTGTTGCGGTATTGGTAGAAGTGTGCGTCTGGCTGGTGTGGGTGGGTGTATGTTGTACTGTCGCTGTATTCGTCTGTCTGTTTGTAGTGTGTCTTCTGTCTTGTATCGGTCCGGATGTGTTGCCTGTCGTGGTGTCGGTAGTAGTGGAGTTCGTGTTTGTGTCCTTGTTGCTCTGTCCATTTTTGTATCTGTTAAGGTCGAATTGCATTCATTAGTTATTTATATATATAGTTTTAAATTATCTATGTGCCATTTTCCAATTTTTTTTCCAGTTCTGTTGTTAGTTCGTATACTGTTGGTGAAATTTTGTTTGTTATTATATATGGTCCTGTATACTTATGCGCTAGTTTTGCTGCTACATGGTCTGCTTTTGACGAAAGCATGTGATTTTTCTTAAGAACCCTATCTCCCACCTTGTACTCCGTGTTTCTCCGTCTTAAATTGTAATAGTGTGCCTGTCTCTCGTTTGCCTCTGTCAGGTGTCTCTGTACTTCTTCCCTAATTATTTGTAGTCTACGTAGGTGGTCTGTCCATTTGTCCGTGTCTTGCCGTTCTATGTCGCCTTCGTTCTCGATGTTGTTCCGCAGGCATTGTGTCGGGTGTAGTTCTCTCCCGAGGTTTAGGAATGCCGGTGTGTGTTTTGTGGATGTGTGTGTACTTGTGTTTAGTGCAAATTGCAGGTCTTGTAAGTGTATGTCCCATTCCCTGTGGTCTTTTTCTACGTACGCTTGTATCATTGTTTTTATTGTTCTGTTTATTCGTTCTACTGGGTTTGCCTGGGCGTGGTATGGTGGGATTGTTGTGTGTCTGATGCCAAATTTTGGTGTGAGTTCGCGAATTAATTTGTTTATGTATGGTGTGCCGTTATCTATGAGTATTACGCGTGGTGTACCCCATCGTGATATGACGTGTTTGTGTAATGCGTGTTTTACTGTCTGTGCAGTCGCTTTCTTTAGTGGTATGATTTCTGCCCATTTCGTTTATAGGTCTTGGAAAACTATTATGTATTGGTATCGTGTTTTTGAGATAGGGAGTGGTCCCATTATGTCTGATGCTACTTATACTGTCCATGGTTCTTCGATTATTCTATGTCCCATTAGGCCTGCTGGTTGCTTTTGTTCTATCTTTGTTTTTTGGCAAATTTCGCATTTCCGTACATATTCTACTGTGTCCCTGTACATCCCTGGCCAGTGATATTCTTTCGCTATCCTTTGATATGTTTTTTCTATGCCTAGGTGTCCTGCTTGTGTTGTGTCGTGATTTTCGTGTAATATTTGTGTGATTTGTTCTTTGGGGATAACTAATTTCCATGGGTTTGTGTCAGGTAATAGGTTGGAGTGTAGTGGATCGGGTCTATGGAAGTATAGGTATGTGTCGCGTATTCTCCATGATTCGTTCTTTTCTGGTCGTGTTTGAACTTGTGTTTTTTTGTATGTGTACCATTTATCTGAGGTGTTTTCTATCGCGCCTAATTGTAATTGTTCTTCATGTTCGTGTAATCGTGATAGTGCATCCGGTACTTGGTGTGCTGTGCCTTTTCTGTGTGTAATTTCGAAGTCGTATTTTAACAATTCTAGTGCCCATCTTGCTAGTCTGCCTGTTGGATTTTTTAAATTGTGTAGCCATTTGAGTGCGCTGTGATCTGTGATTACTGTGAAGTGGTAACCCTCCAGGTATGGTCTAAATTTGTATATTGCCCAAATTACCGCGAGGCATTCCTGCTCTGTTGTTGTGTATTTCCTCTCCGCCTCGCTCAGTGCACGGCTGGCGTATGGTATTACGTGTTCTTCTTCATTCTTTGTTTGTGTTAGTACTGCACCTATGCCTGTTCCGCTCGCGTCTGTTTGTACTTGAAATGGTAGTGTGTGATCGGGGCATGTGAGTGTGGGTGGTGTTGTGAGGATTTGTTTGATTGTGTTCGTTGCGTGTTGTTGTTCTGCTCCCCAGGTCCATTTCTGGTCTTTCTTTAGTAGTCGTGTTAGTGGTTCTGTTATGTGTGCGAACTTCGAGATAAATCTTCTATACCATGAAGCCATTCCGATTAATCGTCTCAATTGTTTTAATGTTTTCGGTTCCGGATAGTCTGTTAGTGGTTGTATTTTTTCTGGGTCTACATGTAATCCGTGTTTATCTACTATGTATCCTAAGTATTTAACTTGTGAACAGCCGAATTCGCATTTGTCTGGATTAATTGTGAGTCCTGCGTGTGTAATTTTATGTAGTATTTTTCCTAGCCAGTGTAAGTGTTCTTCGAATGTTTGTGTTACGATTATTATGTCGTCTAGGTATGCGAACGCGTATGGTTCTGATTCGGGTCCTATTAATTTGTCTAGCAGTCTGTGAAAGGTAGCTGGTGCTCCTGTTAAGCCGTATGGCATCCTTTTAAATTGGTATAATCCTTTTCCCGGTACTGTGAATGCTGTTATGTGTCTGCTGTCTTCGTGTAGTGGTATTTGGAAGTATGCTTCTAATGCTGGGGGTGTGTCCTTGTGTGTCGATTTTGTGTGATATTAGGTGTGTTACTCCTAGCTGTCCTGGGAGTGATGTGATTTTGTTTGCTAGAAGTGTTTGCAGTTCTGTGTGTTGTGTGTCTGTGAGTTGTTGTATTCCGCTGCAGATTCGCGGTGGCGGTGTATTGTGTCGGGGGTATAGGTTTGGATTTGGTGGGATATTTGGTGTTGGTAGCAATACCTTTCGTATAGGTATCTCCGTCTGTGTGTGTTTTCCTATGTCTGTGTTTTGATTATCTGTAGGTTTGTATAGGTTCGGATTAGGTGGAATTTTTGGGGTGGGTAATAGTGGTTTTTTTCTTGGTGGAGTGTTTGTTTCTGTTTGTTCCGTTACGTCTATGTTTTGTTCTTGTTTATCCTGATATAGGTTTGGGTTAGGTGGAATATTTGGGGTCGGTAATAGTGGTTTTCGCTTTGGTGGAGTGTCTGTTTGCGTTTGTGTTTGTTCTGGTCCCTCTGGTTTTGAGTTTTTTTGTAAGTGCTTCTCTAGCTCTCTTTTCCTGCAGTGCTGCTGCCTTTGCTTTTTTAGTATGTGTTTGTGTTTCTTGTTCCCTAGTTTCCTTATGATGTGTATTTGTTTCCTGTTCTGTGTTTTCTGCCTGTTTGCTGGGGTTTTGCCTCGGTGTCTGTAACGGTATTGGAGTTGTCTGTGGCCATCGTTCCATTCTGTATGTCAGGTTTGGCCTTTCGCTTAGTGTCCAAGTGTTTTGTGCAAAGTTTAGTTGCATACCAAATTGTCTTATGGCGTCGATGCCGATGATGCATATCCACGCGAGTGTGGGTATAATGCCTAATTCTATTTCTCTAGTTGTGTGTGCTATTTGAATCTGTCGTGTTGTTATGCCCGATATTCCGGCACTTGTACCGTTCGCTACTAAGACTCTTGTGTTCGGCGTCTCCTGTATTTGTGTGTGTCTGTCTTTTAAAATTTCTCCTATCTCCTGTCCTAGGTATGAATGTGTTGATCCCGTGTCTATCAGTGCATTAAATTCTAATCCGTCCATCTCTATTTTTATGTGGAATCTTGGATCGCGTGGATTATGTATGATTGTATTGTAACTTTTTGGGTGCTGTACGCGACACAGAAGGTGTCGCGTATGGCTAGTTACTTGTGAGTGTCTTCACTCTAGATTAATTTCTAGGGCTCCTTGGTAGAGGTAATCAATTTGTTAGTCCCTGATACAGACTAGGGTGGAGCGAATCACACCGTAGCTGCCTCCCTCAGACCTGGATGCTGCAAGCAGCACCGAGGCTGTATCAGACTTGGGATTCGACGCACTTGCCGAGACAGTATCTCGACTTGGATGCGCAAGGCGCACCGAAGCGAGTATCTGATCTGTGCAGTGCAGTCGTCACCGAAGCTGTATATTAGCTAATTAAAATAAAAGATGTTAGTCAGGTCAGTTCAGCCTACTGAGAAAAAGGTTTTGAAGAAAAGAAAACCGTCCCGATTAACATAAATTTCAATTAATCAAATAAATTCATAATAGGTGAAATGGTTGCAACCGAAAATGTGTTATAAAATTAGATTATATAAATTTAGTCGTAATTTGTAGATTTAGCTAAGCAACGATTCTACAGTCGTTATACATGCAATATAAATTAAATTCTCGTGAATTTTGTGAGGTTGGATATAAATTAAGTAAAGATTAAATTATAATGATGAAAAGAAAACAAAGAAAATAATTGACTCGAAGACGTAAAACGCCGCTATGGCCGTTTCCGTACGCAAAAATGAAGCTACAGAGAACCGTGGCGCTATGCCTGTACGGCCTCGAAAAACTAAATGAGTGTGAGTCAGCGTGGCGCTTTGCCTAACACTGCTCTAATTAATAGAACGATCTGGTTACTTTGCCTAGTATCAGGAAGAAATAGGTGAGTCAGCGTGGCGCTTTGCCTAGCACTGCTGATTAGCCTGGTTAGCGCTGCGCTTAAATAGTCACCGATTGACGTCACTTGTTGTGCGCGGTTGATGGTGCGCGTTGTGACGTATTGTCTCGGGCTTAGATCACCCGATCCGTTACAGTATATGTTGCGTGTTCGGGTGTATGTGTATTGTGTGTTTCGGGAATTGCCTCCACCCGTTCTGGACATTCCCTTACTCGTTTCCCGATTGTTGCGGTTTTGTGCATTGCCATCTCATGTGGCCTGGTTCGTTGCAATTATAGCAGCGGCGTACTGTTGTACCCGTCTGCGAGTTTGGTGTGGTGTGTATGTCGGTGATGTGTATGTGATTGCGGGGCGTTGTGTTGATTGAAGCTGTGGGTGTGTTTGTGTTGTGTTTGTGTACGATGGCTGGATGTCTGGTGTTGGTAGTAGGAATCTACGTGATTGTGTTTGTGGGGTGTATTGCGTGTATGTGTTTCTAGGTTGCTGTGTTATCTGAGTGTTCTTAGTCTTTTGTCTCGCCTCCTCCCATGCGATGTTTGTTTCCCATTGTTTTCCTGCGTTTTCTAACTGTTCGAACGATCTAAATTCGTGTGGCCTTATGTATTGTTTGTATTATAGTCTAAGGTTTCTGTATGTGATCTCTATCTCTTGTGTCGGTGTGTATGGCGGGTTTAGCAGAGTGAAGAGTGTTCTTATTTTTATTAAAAATTCCGTAATTCTCTGTGTTTCCTCTTGTACGCAGTTTCTTATGTCCTCTTCTATTTTGTCTCTACGGCGTGTGTCTAAAAATGCATGTTGTATATGTGCTGTAAATTCTTGCCATGTGTTCCGTTTTCCTCTGTGTAATCTATACCATTGTTTCGCTGTTCCGTCTAATACCGGTATGAGGTTGTCGGTCAGCTGTTTGTCTTGTAAATCGTAACCTAACTGTAAGTCGCGGAGGTTTTGTAAAAACTCGTATAAGTCCTCGCCTGTTTCTCCCGAGTATTTTATGTTCCACCCTTGAATCTCTTTGATTGGTATCGTCGATTTTTGTGGATAACTGTTATTAAGGTACTGGGTGTGTTGTGGTTGTATTGTCTGTGTATCATATTGTATCGGCTGTGTTTGTGGTGGGTCTAAGTCTATCAGGTTTCGTATCTGTTGTATGTTTCGCGTGTTTGTACCTAAAAACGTTTCCGCGCCTGTTATTTCTTGTCTTCGCCGGTCGTCGCAAAATGTATGACCGTACGTCTTTGCGTTATTGGGGCTCGGTTGTATGGTGTGTGTGTAATCCGCTGCTTCGAAGCGTGCCGGTTGTGTGTTTTGTATGTGCGTGCTATGCAACGTGTGTTGCACTGCCCTGTCTAGTGTGATCGGTTCGTCTAGTAGGTGCCGAGTGTTGTGCGTTCTATCGTCTCTGTATGGTTCGTGTACTTGCATCCGTGGTCGGAGGTGTGTGTGTGTCTCTTGTGCTTCTATGTATCTGTGTGTACCTTGTATGTTTCTGGGATCTATGTCCAGCGTGTTGTTTATAAAGTGCGCACGTACAGGCCCGTGCCTCTGTGTGTCGCTTGGCAACGCCGGTTCGCTTAGCCACTTAGTGATATTGCGTGTCCGTGTGTTTGGCCGTTTCGTATTCGAGTTTCTGTACCGTGTTTTTCGTACCCGCCTCGTGTAAAACCGTTCTAATTTTCTACTCTGTACCCTGTATTCTCGTGTTTTAATGTGTTTTGTGAATTGTTTAATGTCCTCTATTAATGGGGAATTTGTAAATTTTTCGTTGGGCGCCAATTTGTAACGAGTGATTAGGTCGTCACCAATAAGTGGAGTGAGGGCGGGGGAGTAATGACTCGAGAGGATTCTGGTGTCTAGAATTATTTATTTTCTACTCTTACTGCCTAGTATGTACATACAAGGGTGGGTGTGTGCGTGTGTGTGTGTGTGGGGAGGGGGGGGGGGGGGGGGGGGATCTACGGATTGGAGAACGTTACTAAAAAGGTACTGACCTTACGAGGGTTCGATCGTGGTCTCACAAAAGGGGTTTCGCACGTTTTTCGTCCGGTACTCACTGGGTCTCTAATTAGAGTGCCGATCGGCTCACGCTGCCGATCGGCCTCGGCTACCTTCGTGTTTGTTCGGTTCTTCCCGCGTGGTTTGGGGGTTTGTGACTTACAATGTTACAAGATAAACGAATAAATGAACAGAATATAACAAACCGCTGAAATGCAGGTGGCTTCTGAATGTACTACTTTTTTGTGGTATATATTAATGGAAGGCCTCCAAAATCTGGTATGCTCTCAAAGAAAATGTGAAGGGACTGTGGAGTTGTCATTCTTATGACAGATTTTTGTCCAAAATGTACAAAGTTTGATAGTTAGTTTTACAAAATTGATCTTACCTGCAGATACTGATTCGACAGTGTCGTTCGGATCAACTTGTGCCCCTGTACGAATCAGTGCACCTGCACTGCGTAAGGATCGCCTGGTGTTATAATATTTGGACCAAAGCTTGCCTTTTGCTTGGGAAATTTCCTTACCAGCTTTGGCGTAAGGTATGTAATAAGTTGCCTGTAAAACAATGTCAGATGATATTTAAAAGTGAGGGATGCAATATTGCATATACAGGGTGTCTGGAAATTCGCGCACCATCGGCATACTGCCGGATTCCTTGCGAAAAATTGAGAAGAAAGTTACCTATGCAAAAAAGTCCGCAAGGACTTAGTTTTCGTGTAAAAGCACTGAATAACGGACCAATCAGCATCGGTATTAAGAAAGACTGGCTAAGGCTCCGCACCGCTGTCCGCCCCACTACCGAGATCGAGACAATAATGTGTGGTGTTCCCCGCTTTGCCCAGGAGTGGGGAGGACGGCTATGCAATCTTCTAACCATTCTTTCCTAAAGCTGAACGCTGATTGGTTCGTTATTAAATGATTTTACAGAATAACTAAGCCGTTGCGGACTTTTTTTTTATTGGTAACTTTCGTCTCAATTTTTCGCAAGGAATCCGCCAGTATGCCGATGGTGCGCGAATTTCCAGACACCCTGTATATAGCAGCAGAAACTTTTTACTTTACCTTTTCTTCTGTTGGGAACAACTCGATTATTTCGGTTCGCAGTTGTAGGAAGCGGTCCGTACTTATGCTGTAATAAGTTAGCATTATATTTAAATTCAATCACGTCTTTATGATCATTTTTTTTTCATATACCGACATGTAGGAAAGAAACAATTGAAACTCTTACTGATGGTCGGTTGAAAGTCGTAATTCAGCGTTAACTATTATTTCGGAAAGTTTGGATCTCAAACGATCGTTCAAAACTTTTGAACCTGCATAAAATGCCAAGATTTCTTGGCCCATAACATTATCCGTTAGCACGTGTTTTAGATTGTGACGGGGCCTAACAATTGTGGCAGCCGTTGTTGATAAATCAGATGAGTCTGAACCTTCAAAATGACATCCAAAAAATTGATTTCAAGTAAACAACCAATTATAGCCCTCTTGTGCAATGTATTTTATTTACACACTGAAAGAGTATCTGCTTCAGATGTTGAAGGTGTAGGTACCTGGAAAATGGATATTTGATTATATATAGAATATTATAGGGAGGAATTAGAAGCGAAGTTATGATATTCTTCTACCGCACCTCTCTATTTAGTTGTGTGAATTCGCAATATTTTTTCCAAAACTTGATTCGCAGTCCCAACTTTGGAATTAATTCTTTAACAGAGTTCAGATCAAGAGCTCTGAATGCATCTTCGTCAATTTCTTCAGCTAATGTAATGAAAAATGGATAAAATTTAACTCCGGTTACAAATGTATAATCTTTGAGCTGCGACAATTAATATTTTTCATGACATTTCTTAGCCAACAATTTACTTTACATAATTAGGAAGCTTTCAGAACTTTGGATAATTTGCAAACAATAAATACAAAAGTTATTCATCAGAAGTGGAGAAAAAACAACCTTGATACAGATCTATTCATACGGAATTAAGGGGGTCGTACCGTGTGAGGGCTATATTTTCTCGCTTTTTTTGTGAATTTTTTCTAATGAACCATAAAAATACACCATCTTGGAATTTTCGCAATATATTTATTAACATTTATAGAGTCATTCAAAATTTTTAGAACCCAAAATATAGATTGGAATCGACTTTACAGCGTTCGAAAGACACACATGTGAAAAATAGGTAGGTTGATGGCTGACATGATTCCAGCTGTACTATTCATCCGAAATCAAAAAGTCAAATGGTATTTTAATTTATAGACCTGTAGCTATAACCGGAATTAGAATTAAGTGAAAATATCGAAAATTAAGTTCCGGTTTTTATCATTTTTTTTCGACTCAAGCTTTTTTTTAAAAAAAAAAAAAAAACTATGACAGATATCACAATTATCCTACTTCGAGGGAGGACTATAAGTGTACTAAATATACCATACAAATTTAAGCAAAATCGATTCAGTAGCTCTGAGAAATCGTGTCATCCAATTTAAAAAATGCAGTCTGGATAAAAAACGCATTGAAAGTTCAAGTAGGTACGCATCACACAAAGAAAATTTTGCCTCCCCATTTGTTGAAACGTTACTATAAGTTCCTGGATTGATGAGGAAGAGAGTGAGTGGATTACAGTTTGAGGATTGAATTGCACAAAATGAGAAAGCCACTATAGATTTAAGAGTCACGACGTATATTTTTAATTTTAATTTGTTGTCAAGGTACAGAATAGATAGGAGCTACACGGTAACACGCGGCTAAGCGCAAAACGTTAAGTAAATTAAGTTGAGATGTTTTCAAAAGTGAGGAGCGCAGTGAAAGTAAGATTGTCTGTAATGAGAAAGGTCTAGGCAGTTATAATGAAATTCACAGGATTTGAGAAGTACAGTGAGAAAATACTAGATTGAGAAAAGATTGAGGAACCGCAAAGTATATTAGCTAACTCACAGTTTGCCGAAAGATAACTGGTATGAGAAGAGAGACAAAAAGGGGGGGGGGGGGGGGGTTGTTGTCAAGTGAGGAGCAAAGAGCAGGCTTGGTCAGTAGGTGCTGCCTTCATTTGTGAGTCGTCCGAAACAGAGCAGGCGGGATTTTCAACACCATTAATCTGCTAAGTTACGACATTTTATAGAAGCAATTTATCAAATAAAATTTTCTTCAAGTTTTTAGATCTGCCACACGGTACGATCCTCTTAACGCCGTTAATTCTTGAACAACTGGTGGGTAAAATGCATCATACGTATTATTGTGTCTAACGCTTACACTCAAATTTTTCTCGCAAATCGCCCATTTCCCACCACACCAACATATTTGCAACAAAATCGTTCGTCATTATGTGATTCGATAAATATGGTACACGCCACTTCTAGAAGAAAGATAAGAGCTATGTAATTACTGCCTTGGTGTCATTTGATTGAGATTTATCATATTATATGTATAGATAATCACAGTTCATAAGACAGTTAATTTGAGGAAAAATAAGGAAAATTTACGGGATATTGCGAAAATGCCACGCATATAGTATTATTATTGCGAAACGAAAGAAAATTAGATTTAAACAAAAATTGATAATTTCGTCTCTTGCGGTAACGCATGAACGGATCCCGGTAATGTGACCACGGTAAAACTGAATGGATAAATAACCAAAGAAAAGTAGAAATTAAATGCTGAAAATAGGTGCAGCTTACAGGGAAAACCGTTCTACTGGCCGTTAATATATTTCGGGGGACCACCTTCAATTTATCGTGTACAGGCCACAGGAATCGAAAAAAATAATGTACTTTCAGCGGAATGCGCACTAGGTAAAAGAAAGGTCGGTGGCATCAAAAGATGAGTCAAGACTGTACGAGAACTACCAGAAAAGTCTGTGTGCCCCGGCCCACGTGCTCGGATGAATAGAGAAATCTCGGACTAGTCGTATTTCGTTGTATAATCTGGGTTCTCGATCTTTTACTGCATACCGCATCAAGATTATTATTAAACTGTTATAACAACCCTAAAATATCTGGATCAAAAGAAAAATCCACGGCTTCGTTGAATTTACAACCGAAACTAGGGAACACGTTGAGAATACTTAATTGTCATACTTACATGTATAGGTATAATGCGATGATTCGATTCGGCCAGTTGTTTTGCAGGAGCAAGCACTTCACGAAACTGAGAACTGATCCTCGTTGCTCGTTGTTGGCCGTGGAAATGGCACGTGTGCATTGGAGCAACAGGCACGCTTCCCCATGTGCTGCCTAACAACACCGTAGATACGAGCTCGGGCTTGCCGGCTCGCGCGATTTGCCGCCACGGGTCACGAGTCCTCGCGCCAATCAAAGATCTCCTAAATTTTTACAGCGCGCGTCTTTGTTTTGCGGACAAACAGCAGCGCTGCCATCAGTAGCGTAATTAGGCCAATACAATGGGGCCCTTGCTTGAGGAGACCCTTGAATTGTGCGAGGACAACGAGACATGAATTTGCATAACTTCTCCAACGCTAAATGTCGTAACGAGAATTCTTACAGTACTTTTATTAAAATTTTATGCGTGTATGTATGTTTCATACTTGTATACAATCTCGGTCACAACTGCAGATATACTTTACGAAATAACGACATAAACTGAATAATAAAGTATTTAATGGTATTTAATAATATTATGTATAGTTTTAAGCGGCGGGGGTTTCTCGGCGTTAGCGTTAGCGCCTAAATTCTGTAGTTACGACACTGACTGCCATACTGTTAGCCCTACAGTTGGAAATATGTGACCATAAGACGTGCGTTCTAAATTTTCAATCCATTTCATCGTTACGTGCCAAATCTTGTCTAGCGCTTCCCCTGATAACTGATAATCGGCACTTCGTGATAGGGTGAAATGAGATAGTCGTGCGAACTGAAAAATACTTACACACTATATACGGCACGGGCAGATATATGAGCCTCTGAGAAATAAAGTAGTGTAGATTCATTTTTTCAAACATTTAAAAGTGCAACATTTATTCTTTGTCAACTAAGAATATTTTTTTGTAATTTTTTTAAATTTTGGAAAAATTGATTTACACTATATTTTTCTGCAGTGGCCATATGTATATGATCGAATAAAATTTACGCCTTTCGTCAGAGCAGTATTATTCCTTGTGAAAAATGGGATCGAAGCTTCCTTTACCATTTTTTCTCCAGGTTATACCTATACATTTCTTGTGATAATTCATTGAAAAATAGCCTTATGCTGCAAAGACCCTATTAAAATCTAGGCACACAATTTTCTAGGTTTCTCTAAGAAATTTCTTAATTCTCTCCTGCAGTGTATCGGAAATCTCATTATGTGTATTCAAAGAGAGCTCAACGGGTTTCATCTTATTGTTATGTTACGTCCTAGGTTGAAAGCTCAACATATAATCTTTAGGTATAACAGATACCGTAGTTAGTACCGTAGGTATAGAAAATACCGACGTGCAATTACCATCAGAGTTTCAATAACACCTCTATCGATGTAATTCCATTTATAATTTTTTTTTCTAAATTCTTTATATTATTTTACCTATAGTTATAGGTCAATACTTTTAAGAAGTCTCAAACTCATACACCATAACTAATTTTTCCATAGTCTCTCACAAAACTAAGCAAGCCGAAAACACTCGAAAACCCATAAATTTGGAATCCTAAACTTTAAGTAAACTTTTGAAAACGCTAGAAACTATCTTTATTGAGGAAACATAAATCTTCAAGATCTTTAGAATTTTACTGTCAAACGCGGAGAACCCAAAAGACAAAGACAGTTTTGTTTAAAAGAAGACAGATCATAGACGCTTAAAACATCCCTTCTCAGCATCTCGACGCTTGGGCCTCTGACCCAATCGGCTCGCACAAATTCTATTTTAGCCAACCATATTTTTTCCCTCTTAAATTTAATGTGTCTTTTACCAATGAGAAAAGACTCGCTTTCCCGCGAGTACTAAAAACTTCCTCCCCCGCGTAACCGCGAGGAGAGATCCTTTTTTCCTTCAGGATTACGGAGTTAGTCACGAGATTTCAAAGAGTAAAGATCAGATCCACAAAAGACTTAGATTTCAGAATATAATACCAAATTCGAAGTGTTTAATATATTCATAAATTAACCAAGTGCAAAAACTTATCAACATATAAAAACCATAGACTAAAGTTAATCAACATGCATATGTTCGATTAGCAACCAAAATTGTTAAGCAGTTTGTTAAATAAATATTGTTAGTTAAAAGTGAAATCAACAAACATTTATTTCACCCACGCATAGTGGTGACTGATAAAAACCCATTACCTCAACAGAATACGAGTTATACGTCAATCAGAAGAACTAGTAATCCAAGACTCGGTAAGAAATATAGAACTCTACCAATTCAGAATCAGAACCTCAACACATCTAACTAGTGATTCGAAAACTTTATATAGTTAAATCCAGGACGTAACAGCTCTATTCTATAATAAATTTGGTGGCAGCGTCGGAATATCAGTTTGAAATAAATTCAAAGTGAATCGAAGAAACGAAAACATCTAAATCAAAATATCTGCTAACAATCGTAAAATTTTTTTTTTGCATTGGTAATTTACAAACTATAAAAATCATCAAACAAACGTGACTAAACATCATCGATCTGATCATCATAATCAACATCTTTATCATCAACGGAACCGAATCTTCATACCGATCATCATTCGATTCGCCGTCGGAGAACATCGCAGCGCAGAACTTCAAACTCAACTCCAGCAACCTAAGACCCGCCCTACCGCTCACCCACGAAGACTTCTACACCAACTCGCATAGATACTTCACTATCGTTATTTCTCTTTATTTGAGTAAGTCAAAACAAATTATATTAAAATGGCCAATGAGACCGTACATATGGATATCTCACAAGCCTCTAGTAGTGGGCCAAATTCAAACCCTCCAGATAGAAACAATCCACAAAATCCAGATGGAACTCTAGGTTTAAATAGCACAAGTAGTACAGGATATGATTACAAAGAATTTTTTTAAAACTATTCCTGAATTTAATGGTACACCTGATGGTTACTCAATCAAATCATTCGTTAGAGATTGCAGAGACGCAAAAGAATATATTTCAAGTTGTGGAGAAAAATTTATCGTTCGAATGCTTTGTTCGAAATGTAAGGGTGAACCTCTTAAACGCGTTAGTGACGGAGAAATACAGACGATTGACGAACTAATTAAATTTTTAAACTTACACTTCAGACCTAAAAAACAAGTTGCTGTATGGCTTAGAGAATTTAATGACTTTGAACAGAAACCGAATGAAAGGGTAATTGATTTCAACTACAGAGTAGGTAGTCACTTACAACAAACACTTTTTGAAATAGATCTTGCCGGTGGAAGTAATATCGAGTCAAAAAAAGATTCAGCTAAAGACATGGCTATTCAATCTTTTCGTTCCGGACTCAATCCTCGAATTTCATTATTCTTGAGTAAAACTTCATATGAATCATTAATTGATATAGTAAACGATGCCATGCAAATTGAAGAACGTCAGTTAGATATAAAAAACCTTGATAAATACTTCGCTAAACAAGAGACCACGACGAAAGATTGCCTTCCTATTCAGTCGAATCAAAATAATAATTATAAACAAACAAACAAATCTAATAACCAAAATAAATCAAATCAAGGAAACACTAATAATCAAAATAGTACAAAAAATTCATCTAACTCGAATCAACAAAATTCTAAGTTTTGCAATTACTGTAAAAAAAATAACCACGTTATTAGCGATTGCAGAATTTTACAGAATAAAAATAAAGCTAATAATACTCAGCAAAATCCACATAAGTTACTAGAATGCAATTACTGCAAGAAAAAAGGTCACATAATTCGAGACTGTAGAAAACGTAAATACAACGACGCTAAACGGGACGCCAATAAAGATACGACTGTTAATTCAGAGGATCCCGCGGGAAACGAATCGTCGTCCCCTCGACAAGGCGCAACGACGGGCCAGTCATAAATCAAGCGCCAGTCCCTCAATTTAGTCATACAATCCTTACGGCAGAATGTAAAATAAATTCCATATCCACAGCTTATAACTCTCCTTCAATAATAATTCAATCAAAAGACTTAAAACGAAACGAAAGTAAATTTTTAATTGATACCGGATCACAATTAAATTTGATTAAAATTGGTGAATTAAAAGACTTAAATTCAATAGACAAGTCAATAACTTACGAATTAAATGGTATATCAGAAAAAGACAAACCAAACACTTTAGGACAAATACAGTTACAGTTGACCAATACAAACGGACAGTTTCACGTAATACCAGACGATTTTCCTATAAATTTTTCAGGAATCGTAGGGTCAGAATTCATGCATGCAAACGAAGGTAAAATCGATTATGAATCAAAACATGTAACTCTAAATAATAACAAAATTCCATTTTGCGATAGAGAGAGTATTCTTCTGCTGGCCAGAACGAAATCTCTCATGTTTATTCGAGTTAACAGTCCTTTAGAAAAGGGTTACGTGCCGCGATTAAACATGCATGAAGGTATTTTTGCAGGTGAATCTTTGGTTACAAATAACAACGGAAAAGCGTATTTATATGCTATTAACACCACGGATAAAGACATTAGGGTTGATATTCCCGTAATTCCTCTATATCCTTTCGATATGAGCGAAGACGAGGACAATAGTTTAGCAAAGGACAATGCCACAGAGCGCACAAACATTACTCGGACGCGAGGAAACCGCGCTAATGAGGTCATAAACCTTTTGCGACTAGATCACCTTAACGAAGAAGAGCGTAAAGCAGTATTTTCTTTAGTAGAGGAATACTCTGACCTGTTCCATATCCCAGGAAATCCCCTACGTGCTAAGTAGATAGGGTGCAGTATGGCTCCGGATTTATGACCCCCCATAAAACGCCCCCCCCCCCCCTCCCCCCCCCCCTTCGGCCGCCATTTTTTTTTTTTTTTTTTTTTTTTTTTTTTTCTTGCAGCTAACCTAACCTAGCCTAGTTTGGCTTAACCTAGGTGAATATCCTTGATCTTAACCTAAGTGAATATCGTTCATTCTAACCTAAGTGGTTTCCGCCTCTTCTGCAGTATGGGTCCGAAATATATATAGTTATACCTACCCTTGGGTCCGTCGCTTCTGCAGTATGGGTCCGAAATATATATAGATATACCTGGTCACGACTCCGAGGCTTCTGCAGTATGGGTCCGAAATGTATATAGATATACCTACCCCTGGGTCCGTCGCTTCTGCAGTATGGGTCCGAAATATATATAGATATACCTGGTCATGACTCCGAGGCTTCTGCAGTATGGGTCCGAAATGTATATAGATATACCTACCCTTGGCTCCGTCGCTTCTGCAGTATGGGTCCGAAATGTATATAGATATACCTACCCTTGGTTCCGACGCTTCTGCAGTATGGGTCCGAGATATATATAGATATACTTGGCCATGGCGCCGTCGCTTCTGCAGTAGGGGTCCCGATATATATATATGGATATAGCTAACCTAGGTCCTTTCGCTACGAGAATTATGAATAAAGACGAGGAAGATTAGTCTAGGGTTCTGAAAGGAGTACAATTGATTATGGTTTGAGTTCGTGTTTATTCATTTAGCTAAATTAATACTCGTACACTACAGATTTAAAACTAAGTATAAGAAGTCTTATTACTAGTTGAGTTTCGTATAACATGAAATAATATTATTACGGAAGATCAGGAGTTACTTATTTCTAATGGTTATAGAAAAAAAAAGAATTACTTATATTTCAATCAATTAGGTTATCTTTTACGACAACAGCACTGAATACAGCTTACGGTACCGAAACTATCACGTATTTTACGTTTTAACTTATTCTGTGTTAAACGTCTGTAAAATGAGCTGACTAGCTTATCGTTCTCCTCTAAATTCATAGTGAAAATACTTGTAAACTGTTTCAAAGTGAAACCATGCGTCATATAATATAGGAACATGATGCAGAACTGTCCGCATACCAGGGAAGAGGAGCTTTGCAGTTGTTTTACATTCCAACGATAGGATATGCAGTTCCGGCGTAGAGCGCGGATGTGATGCGGTATGATAGGGGGTAGTCCAAAACTGTCGAAATAGATACCTTCTCCGGCTGCTGTGACGTGGAAAGCTACCCAGTGTGTTCCGGGTTGCGTATGGACATCTGTATTTGCCACGATAGCGGTAGGGTACGACCATCGCAGAGGTATCTGATCAGCTGGGAAAACGCCCTTGGTCCGAGCAGGTACCAACTCTAAGACATCGAGTATTTGGAAACTATCCATCCTCTTCGCTGGTTGTGAAGTCACTGAGAGATACGCTCAAACAGTTGCGAGATTGTTAGTCATGCACTTCGGCAGGCAGTCCTCATGCGTGCGGTCATCTCCTCTACTCCCATGGGTCCGGGGCCACACTCATCCTCACCCTGCTCGAGAGGATTATCTCCACCATCGTTACTCTCAGGCTGCTCGAGCGAGTTTAACACCATAGTACGAAAAGGAATCGAGGACAGCACCTTTTCGGATCGCACACGAGATTGTAGCCAATTCTTCAATCTCATAGCGTTACGCAATGCGCAGTTGAAATTCCTTCGTTCACCAATGTGGAGGATGCACGATTTATCCGATGACATGTCTTTGAACGCCGGGCACTCGCACTCACCACGTTCCAGGTTGACGATTTCACGTGACATCACTTCTTGAAGAAATTTGGCCTTTTGTACGCCGCGACAGAAGATGTTCTTTGCCGTGAGCGTGATCGCACGTAGATTCGCATGCAGATGTTTATGCGAGACTTCGCCCTCGAACCATTCTATCCCGTGGTGATTACTTGTCAGCCAGTTGTTCTGCGTTCGTTTTGATGAAGAGAGCTCAGAGATGGAGAACGGCGGCGCGATAAGCCAGTGGGCTATAGCCTCTGTCTCGTAGGCGACAACGGCAACTTCTTTTGGCATGAAGTTAGCACTCTCCCCGCAGAAGCCTTGTATATCGATGATATAGTTCATGCTGACTTGAAGAACTGAGCGCGTTTTACTCTTGAGGGTGCGGACCACTGTCGGTGAACTGAGGCGAAGACGAGACTGAGCGAAGTATTTAGACTATCCTGTCTTGCAGTTACAACCTCCCCTCTTCACATTTAGCACGAAGGAAGGGATGAACAGGATTCAGCAAGTTTTATGGCAGGGTCCGACCGCTTACCAAGAGGAGTTGTCCCAAGTGCAGGATTATGACGTGCAGCTCCCGACAGGTATCCCGTACTTCGACTAGCTGTACCTCGCAGCTAGTTACCAAAGTCCGTAATAACTTGACGCATCGAATCGATTTCGATTACGTTGGAGAATTCGGCATACACAATACAATTTATGGTCGTGGTCAGGGCCGTCTCGAAGCGTGTCTCGATCCGAACACTGCCATGCTTGATGAGATTCCAGTGGCCGTTATCGCTTGCTGATAGGTCGGGAGTGAGATCGAACGCAGTGAGGCAGTATCCCTTTGCATAGTCCTGACGCGCAATTGAGTTTCCCTCGTTGAGGAAGTGTATACCGGTACCCGTGAACAGGGTGTTGTAGGAATCCACAAATAATTTACTCGTGAAATCGGGTTGTAAAGGCTTGGATGGAATCTGGGTACCCTCAATATACAAGGATAGATGGTTGAGTCCGAAGGCCGAGAAGTTGAACGGATTGAGTTTTTTATCACCGTTATAGGCTTTGTTATCGACAAATCCGATGATTATACGCTTCGGTATTTGTCCAAGGAAAACATTATCAAGGGTTTCAGCCTGCACACCGCTATGTATTGTCATAGTCTTGACCTCCACTCGTGTCATAGGGTATTTTGCAGTTGTCTTAGCTAGGGTTCTTGCATGCGCCAGCAGAATTCCTGGACTGATTTTTACACGTCGTACAAATAAGGTCACGTCCATAATGTCCACCTTATGATCGTTTTTAGCCTCTATCAAGCAAAAGGCGTCCCGGGATCTGACGAGTCTCAATCTGAGCTCTACACCGTTTAATAGAAATTTGTCCTGATTGAAGACATCGCAGTGAAGACGACCAAGCATATCCACGGGCGTGGCTCCAGAGAAATATTTACATCTGCTTGCGAAACCCGTATTGTTACTGCCGGTAGTCTCCTCAAAATATCCGGGAGAGTCGGAATACCATAATCCGGATGTGAGATGGGACTTTTTAGCTGCATCACCATAGTTTAACAAGGTTTCGATGTAAGCTCTGTACGCGTATGCATTGTTACTCGGGGAGACCAATTTTTGATTGAAGTAGACATCGGTCTGATTGAAGAGTGTATGCAGGAAATTGTTCGCCGGGGCCACTATTGCTGCTGTTGTTTCTTTTCCGACATTAAGTACACGAGCACATACCTTAAGCATCGTGTGTGAGAGATCAATGTACTCGTCGCCCTGACCCGGAACGACGAATTCAATTGGTGCGTCATCAGCTAGTGCGGAGACGGGTTTGTACTGTACCCATTGACCGCCCTCGATAGAAGTCTGAGTAGGTGGCAGGGTAAAGAGGTCTAGTTCGGATTTCAAGCATTCGCAGGAATGAGCATGTAGGTAGGCCATTTCAACGGATATGGCTAGCAGGAGTATATACTACCGTTTTTTACAAGGGTCCGAAAATATCCGAAACAGCTCTTTTCTTGCAGCACTTTTTCTTTTTACTTTTGGCGACTGTCTTTCTGGTACTTTTTGTCTTCTTCTTCTTCGAACGAGTCTTGGCAGGCTTTTTTTTTCTTCTCTGAGTTTTCTTGACAGTTTTACGAGTTTTAGTAGATTTAGACGAAGCACTTGCTACGGAGAGGCGCGGTGCACGAACAAGACTAGACTGGTCATACCCTCGCCCATACTTCAGTTTATAACCCTCACCTCTCATAACCTTTTCAAGTCCTTCCTGAGCCTTCCGCTTCAGGTTCTGACCTGTCTCGGCGGCTCGTGTTTTAAATGCCTGTTTCCACGGTACGTCGTTATCCAGGTCAGAGACGAAATTCATACCGCTGCGTAAAACCTCTCTACCAACCGCACGTGCACCCCGTTTCAACATGGGAATAGCCCGACGAAATAACCCTCCTAGGAAACTACCGATACCGTGACCCCGTTGGTTGGCTGCTCCGACAAAAACGCGATCGATTCCGCCACCTATTTGTGACTCGTAATGCTCAATGTAGTGGGACATTCTCGCCACGTGTATCCAGTGATCTAGAGAATCTTCTTGAAGTGTAGTGTGACCGTCAACGTCCCGTGATCAAATGGTATAGGCTTACCCTGGTGATCTCTTATAGATATTTCGATCGTCCGAAAACTCGAAAGCAGTAAAGGCAGATAGTGTGGCGGTGAAAACGTTTTTACCTCTGTACCAGTGTTATTGGAGCTTTGTCTAACCTGTAGTATACGCAGAAGCGGAGCATAGACGTCTCCCACGATGCGTGGTTCGATGATGTCACAGTAGACGAACATGAGTGACGGTATCTTTTGTACCTCTTCAACGGCCTTCCCAGGTATGAATATCATAGGTGTATCATCGGATTCGAAAATTTCACCCCCATTCGCAGGTCTGTTCATGGCAGCGTTTACACCTCTATCTATATGATTCGAAACCCCACTACCGGTAGTGTTTACACTATACCCGTCTTCGGCTACCTGAGGGGTCGCTCTCCCCTTCCTGGTCGGCAGGTATGTTAAAGGGTATTGTATTTCGACAATAGCAACTTCCCACTCGCCATGAAGTTCGATCGTGCGTGGTAGTTGAGTAATATAGCAGCAGGTCTTGTTATCCGGATAAATTTGCATCGAGCTATTACTCGGTAGGGTTATGTAGAACTGAGACCTCATCATGGAGCGAGTTCCTGGATACTAGCTGCGGAAATCCAACTGTTGAACTTGTCGGGATAACCTTTCCAGCTGACAAGAAGTTTCTTACTAGGACCACGTCCCTTGCTGCGTATGATTTTATCAATTTGAAACGTAGTACTTTCGAGGTCCTTGCTCACGCGTTGTAGTTCGGGTTCGTAGAAATAACCGTCGATCTCTTCTCCCGAAAGGTCCTCTATCTCGTATACTACCGGTGAACCTGTTACAACCCGTCGAATCTTGAACAACTCCTCGCTCCAGTTAGCCTCGTACCCTTTAGCGAAGGTGCCTTTTGTCTTACTTATACGCACAAGATCCCCTGTCTTGTATTTTGGTTTTCTGGTTCTGTGTAACGGCTGGCTACGTTGAATATTCGCTCGTGCCTCTGCCGCGTTATAGAGCGTCACCTCGGAGGGTGCCATCTTGATGCTCGAGTGTACGGTGTTATTATACGAGTTGATGAGCTTTTCTAAAACATCGATGTAGCGGTGGGTATTTTTATGCGTGAAGTATCTCCACATACGCTCCTTCAACGTGCGATTAAATCGTTCAACTACGGCTGCTTTTATGTCGGGGTTACGTGTCACGCGAAAACGTATATCATTTTCAGCTAGTAGTTTTTGAAACGCCGCGCCCACGAACTCTTTACCCTTGTCGCTTTGTAGGGTCTCGGGACGGCGATCCGTGTTCGATAATATCTGTTTAAAACCAGCAGCTACGACTCCTGTGGTTTTACGATACAACGGAACCACCCATACAAATTTGCTCAAGACATCGATGACTACCAGCAAGTAACGGATGCCGTCATTATGTTCCTTTATAGACCCAAGTTCAACCAAATCTGCTTCCCAAAGATCATCTATATTGGACACGTTGTACCGCAGTCTTGGGAATTTCCGACGTACCGGTTTATGTAGGGTATAGGTGTCCTGGGTACCTAGCCATTTTTCTATTGCGCTGTCGTTTACACCCCGAGCTGCCTTTTTCAACTTCCTGGCCCCCGCGTAACCTGATGGGCAGGAGGGCTCGAAGTACAACCGTTCCAACTCTTTCATTTTCGTAGGCCAAATGTTAACCAGCTAGTCGGTTGCTGCGTGGATTTCTCAGGTGTTTCCGATGTTCCGCGAGATCTCGAAGGTGAGAAGGAATTGTCTTCTGACTTAACGGAATCGTTGCTGCTGCTGCTCGCGGTATTTCTTCGCCCGTGTGGGGTTCGGAGTCTTTTAGTCCTGCTCCGTGTCGCAGAGAGTACTGCGGTCGAGGGTGAAGGCACTTGAACATTCCTCCAAACATTATCATTTCCGACATATTCTCGCGGAACATTGATGCTATGAAGCAAGCGTGCGTACGCATGTCTACCATGAGGCTGAAAACTTTTTCTCGAACGCACAGTGTCGTTAATTAGATCAACGATATTTGTCCCGGGGATGGCTACGCTGTCTATAGTTACACCGCCTCGGCTATCCCATGAAATCCGTGAAGGGTACTCGGCCAGATGTTTTAGAAGAAGCTCCGCCTTTGACTGGTATTTTTTCGGTACTGTCGAGGCAATTTTCGCTATCATCTGCTGCTTGTCACTAGAAAGTTCATTTCCTTTCTCCGATGCCCCATCCGTAGGATTAGGTTTATCAGGGATGGAGTGGAGATCTAGACGTAGCGGTTTTCTTGAGTCCTCGGCGAAATATAGAAAACGTTGTAAAATCTGCTGATAAAGCTTCCACCTCGTCGTGTCATCCAGGTCGGGAGTGTTCAGGATATTACGCATTTCGTTATCAAGCCTGGAGGTGGGTGAGGTTGTACTTTTCTCATCACTCGCACTGCTGCCTTCCGAAGCTGCGCCCGATGAGGAAATATTGCGTTGAAACCGTTCTATGGTATCCGAGGGAATTAAAACCATCTTCTTTGCATGCTCCATTTTACACCCTTATTGATTGTCCAAACAGTTGACCAAAAAGCGTCCCAAGAATGGGTGCTATCAGCATAGGTAGAAATCCGCTTCCGCGTTGAACTAGTAATTTTTTCTTGCTCTTCCAGCTACCCTTGTTAGTGGACAGTTTACGAAGAAGCTGCTTATGTCTGGCAAGTCGGGCCTTCTCTCGCCTACTGAGTATGACGTTACCGCGCACGGTGTTCAAAGCGCATTCACAGATATTTTTCACGAGCGAATTATCGGCCGTGCGTAGTAGAGCTATCCTCTGCTGAGGCTTTAGGCAGCACAATGCCTTCAGCGTCTCAGTGTTGGAGCTTCCGAATCGTCTACGCGCCTCGGCACTCCGTCTGGAACCAGCTCTACTTTGGACGGAGTCCGTCCTAGCGTCAATTTGGCCGGCGCGTGGCATTACAAACGAATGACTGGTAGCCCCTGCTGAGCGCGTGACTTTATATCCTTTCTTGGGATGTATACAAACTGGTGCTTGTCCCCGGGAAATATATTACTACGATAGCGACAGTTTTCGGGGGTACTTTGTTTCAGATCAAGTAAGAGATAACCGTGGGGGCGAGCTGTCGCATCGTGGTAAGCCTCCTGAACAAAACGTGGATCCTCAGGATATACCTGACGAGCTAAATGTTGCACCTGGGCGCGATCTCGTGGATTCTTGAAGAATATAATATAATTCGCGTTAAGAGAAATATCACGCTGCCCGCGACCCTGATGAAACAAGTTCTGCGTGATGAAAAATACACTGAGATTCTTATGATGACAACCTTTGGTGAAAAGATCAACGATTATATTATTGGAGGCTTCTCGCATAAGATCATCTATTATAAGCAATTTTGGTAGCGTGTTTGAGTCATAATCAGATTCTTGGGGTAGGCCTTCTCGATACTCGATGTCGCTAAGCGGTGCGGTGTCTCCTTTTTTAATGCCGTGGAGTGATTGCTGCTCTGCGTAATACCATATTATACGACTGAAGCGAGTGTCACACATATTCTCAATATGCCGAAGGAAATTTTTCACAAAAACTGATTTTCCACAGCCAGAGGGCCCGGCTATTATCGCGGAAAACGGGTGATTCCAACGGGTATCCATTTCCCCGATATGAATAGAATGCAAAGTTTTCGACCTTTCAACGCGAGCGACTCGACGACTATGGTGAGATCAGAATGAAAAAAGTTACTACATCCCAAACGGTATTTTTTTTTTATCCCCGCGGTGGGGGGGGGGGGGGGGGGGGGGGGGGCCGTCGACGCGGTGCGCGCCATCTTCCAGCTAATACTAGGCGCGCTGATAGGCTCAACAAACCGGGGGTAATCAGCTGATAAATAATGTGTGAACTGCTAGCATGCCCTATACGCCTGAACCAGCCGATATTTAGCGTATAAAAAAGAAGCATGAAAAAGATAGCTGCTTGTCGAGAGCCGAACTTTGGTCGCTTAGACCACTATGATTGAGCTTCCAGCTACAGGTAAGAGGTCAAAGGTGTTACAACTATTTAAAGAAGCTATACCTTCAACTCTATCCACCCTTCGGGAATCATTTCTTACACCCTAGCAGGGAGGTATTTTTTTTTTTTTTTTTTTTTTTAGGAGAGGGGTAATAAAGGTGTACAACTGTACAAGAAATGATATTTGTTTTCATTCATAGTTTTATTCAACGTTGGGATTTTGCCAGTAGGAGTAGGTAAATGAAAGGGCTTAGAATTAACGATAATGTGAATTACTTCGTAAATTCTTTTATTACGAATTCCATAATTATCCTGAATGCCTCCCTCATGGTATAGGATTTCGACAGTCAGGAGTGCCGCACAACAAGTGTTATACAAATATTTATATTTATATTGTTACAATTAAACTAGGTTAACCGATTTTGAAAGGTACAGGATTTTCCTAAACTTAATAGTAGAGTCTTAATCTGTTAAACAATTAGGCAGTGCTATGTACTGCTGATTATATTATCCTAGGCCTAGTATAACATGTAACTTATAAGAGAAACAGTTTAAAGACTACGCTATATATATATATATACTAGTTTACAAACAGTGTACAGCTAAAATACAATAAAAACTAACCTAACTCGAAGCTGATCGCAGTGTGTCATATTTACACGGCTCGCGTCTCGTATACAACTCAGGGCTGGATCTGCTACTCATCTGTATGGCCGTAGGGGAGAGTATCATAGCTGCTCCTGCAACATCGCCTCTTAACAAAAACTGGCCGACATGTTTTCGTCTGATCGCGAGTCACCACATCATGCATTGCGGTTCGTCGGATCGCACGAAAGTTTAATTTAATACTCTCCCCCTCCTCAACTACCATTTCACGTACTGCGTTGAAATTTATCTTTTTACGCGTCGTGTAATTGAGGGTAATTCCCTTCACCTTGCAGACCTCTATCTCTTCCCCGCCTGGGCATACTACGATAAAAGCGTAAAACTTTGCCCCGCCGGAAACAAAAGCCCTGATGTAGCTACCCTCACCGTATTGCTCGAGCTCATCTGTCAGGTCGCCTAGAAAACTGCCTACAGGCGGTTCGTACTCTCCGGCTACGTTTGACCGCACGTAAATGACTGAGTCGGTATCATAATATAACACCCTACGATCCAGCTTCTCTAGATAATCATATAATTTGAGCCGCGCCTGTGCCGTGGTATAAGCGGCTATAACGACGTTCGCAAGACTCGAAGCTTCTACGCTTTCGTCTTTGTATGACCAGCGAGCGTATACTACCTCGTCGTTTACCGGTACCAGGTCCTCCAGCACAATTGCCGGGCTTGTCACCAGACTCAGTAGTTCCTCTCTGCTCTTAACTACACTCGTTTTCGAGAGATTGTCTCGCTGGCCAAACTTACCCCAGAACGAATTGAGGCATAACTTCGACACAGAACGCAGCCCGGGATTCTTTTCTATTTTTGCCTTATCTAAAATGATTCCCTCCACCCGGGCGTACTCTTCGATATATCGAGACCGAAACTCTTCATTCACACAGCCAGCGGGCCAGCCACTCGCCTCTTGCTTTATTTTTAGAAAAGTGTCGATATACTGAGCAAAGTGACCGCCCTCCCGGGTAGAGGGATCAAACACAGTGATCTCATACTGCCAGATTTCAGATACCGACACTACCCTAAACCCCATCGCGACGGCCTTCTTCACCTCGTCAGAGACCCATGTTCCGCTCAGGTACCGATCATGCTCGTGCATATGCGGACACGGCCCTTGTTCCATATCTCTACAGCACGAGCTACACAGAGGGAACATGAGCTTGCCATGCATGCGAAGGGGTAGTACCGGGTGATAGAGATTCCTAGGCGCAAGTACTCTACATTTAATTAATCCCTCGACTCTAGCTAAATCTATACCGTTGGCCCCGGTTAGTCTTTTACATTCCTCACCTACGTAGACGACGGGGTGCCCCTTCGGGAATTTGCCGGTTTTACAGATGCAGGGGTATAACGAGCAAACATCGACATAGCGGATTTCCTCACCGAGTCGGGCGTCTACTTCGCGGTATCTCGAGGTATTACCCGTCCGGCCACCGTAGAATGCCTCACGCGGATCCAGTTTAGCGTTCTCCGCACTCGGTAGAAACCCGTTATGCTCGAGGTATTCCCGCACCTCACCCCTTGCATCCAAGAACCGTGAAAATTCACACTCCCACATCTCCTCTACGATGAAGCCATGCGCCCGCATGCGTCGCGTTTTAGCATGAGTCTCCTCGAGTCGCCTATCCATACTTTCGCCGCCTACGCTTAGCTTGTCCCTATTTACCCGAAAACACCGGGGACAGCCATGCCAATAGCACCCGTGAAATTCGAGAACGTGACGGGTGCTATCCTCCGCTACGTAATAGCCATCCACCCGACGACCCAGCACCCGCTGCTCCCGAGCCCTACCTGCGTGCAGAATCTCCCGTCCTAGCTCACGCTCCCGCCATACCAGCCACTGAATAGCCTTGCTGGATTGTTTATCGGCCAGTCTGTAACCGGCAGGCGGAATAATGCCGATACTATTATCACGAAGGAAATTTTTTCGGAACACCATAGAACATGCCGAAGCTATCGTCGTGCTCTCCGTGAAGGGACAAACATCGCCGGTTCGCTGGAATATCTCTCGGAATGCTATACACGCGAGGCGTAAGATGGTAACGTCCGAGCGACAGTACTCTACGATTTCCCTGCCAAAATCAAAAACATAGCCCGATCGTACTGCCGCTTCGTACCATGCAAAGAAACGATTCCGTGCTTCGGCAGACATGGTGTCCGGTGAGTAAAACTCAGGCGCAGGTAGCACCCCCACATACCCCTGGTTAGCCGCGGTATTGAAAAGATGCGGAAATAGTCCCTTCTGAGTGGCCTCAGGTAATCCGAAGGCCTTAGGTAAGGCGGATAAGGCCATCGGCATGTAGGCTAGCGAATCTAAAAAACGGACATTGCCCGTCTCCAGAAGAACTATTTTACTGCCGTTCAGTATGACCTGCGGGGCCTCTCCACCTCTCTCTACCAGGTAGCGAAGAATAAATTGGGCGTCGAAACCTTTCGCGTTATGCGCAATACATATCACCTTCTTGTAACCCTCGATTCGGTTATCAGCCAATTCTACTAGACTACGGACCGGGGCCTCCCTAAATACAAACTCCCGTTGCTCGCCACAACCGTCACACGGCTCGAGGATACTCGCCCCTATACAGCGTGTACAAGTTCGCTGCGCAACACACAAATTTGGCACGTGAATATTAATCGTCTCGTCACCGTCAACAGTCTCGTCCTGTCTTGTCTCGAAATCGTAAAAAATAAAGATATAATTTGGCTGCTCGCCGGTGTTCCGCTTCACAGGTCGCATGTAACAGCGGTGATTAATCTCCTGAATCGAGCGACAGGTCCTGCAGTATGCTCTCCCGCAGATATGTTTCCCCTTTGAGGTATCCGTAAAGATATCGCAGGTTCCACATATCCGCAGAGTACCGCAGACCGAACGTTTGCCTCTAAACGATCCCTGCAGGGTGTGCCGTCTGTAGCACTCTACACCGTAAAAATCGCGCAGACAGAGCTCGCACCCGACTTTTTCGACCGTCTTATGACATGCAGGAGTCGAGAGACAACGATTACATTTATTTGAGCATCTATGCTCGTTACCATGCGAGTAGGCCACATTACAGGGTTGACAAAAAAAATCAGCGGCAGCAGCACCCCGCATATTTAGGATGACGTCGTAATGTCCAACTCGCGGATAATAAAGAATATTCAGTCTGTGTACAATATCACGATTACCCATACCCAGTACTATATCCTCGCCATTGTAAAGCGGTCGACCACCCTTTCCTAATGTCTCACTGTCATAAACCAAAATCGCGAAACCCTCCCGTGCCAAATATTGTTGAAACTGCGCAACTTCCTCAATACCGCAACCCTCCTCAGGTATAACAACCCCTGCCTCCAGCGCCAGCTGACGAGCCTTCTCACCCTGATACCTTTTTCCGGATGCCCTAGCCCTATTCCACTCAGCCTGTAACGGCCCATCCCGTACAGAACCTCTCCTCACATGCACCGCGGCAGCGAACAATGCCCTCGGTAAACATAAATTATCTCTATTTGCTATGGTGAGAATCGAACGTTTACCGACTAGTTGTTCACCGTTCAGAGCCACGCGTCTTCCCTGGCCTATGGGGACAGCTATAGTCATTATATTTACCGTGAACGGTTGATCAGTTGAAAATTCACTCGCGCTCTGTGTTACCCGGAACACAAGACCCCATAAATCCTCAAAGCGAAAATCGCGAGCCGGTCGAAAACTTAACCCCGCAGACCCCCTTGTAAACCCCTCAGTCGTGAAGCTAATACCCATAATGTCGTTCGGAGAGCAAAGCGAGATGAAGTAACTGTACAGTTCGCGGAAAGCCTCTTCTAACCAGGTGAGTGGATTTGCTGATTCAGGCGGAGTGGCAATTCTTACGGTGATCTGACTACCGCCTAACCCGAAACGTTCGAAGCGTCTATTTATGCGCCTAGTTATATGAAATCTTCTCGAATTCTCTCTATCACCCACCTCTGGCTGCTCCGCGAGTACATTTTCAGGCGCTCTGTCCTCAGCCTCTGATGGTCCAGCAGTAGGAAGCTCATCCGCTGACCGACGTCCACCACCGAGCTGGTTGCTCTGTACCCTCGAGGTGCTGGCTCCCTCGTTCACCCCAAACAGCCATCTTTGCGAGCGAACCCTCACGGGTGGCTGACTAGCTGCGAAAATTGAATAAAACCGTTGTTTTATTTATTTCTTTTTTCTCCATCGGTTCGAAATATAATACTTAATTCTATACTCTAAAGTAAGGAAGCGTACAATAAAAACTACTCCTCCCCGGAGGCTGCGCGGAACCCGTCTGGAAGTTCGCCATAAGGGGATGGTATTATTAATGTTTCCATCGAATCGAAATCCGAAGGAAGATTTTCCCGAAAATCATCCGTACCGACGTTAGCAACTATAGAATCATGAATCTCCTCAGCAGAGATGTCAATAGCAACAGCTGTTTGAGAAGAGGAAATTGTAAAAAAGAGAATACGAAAGGTTTCTCGGACTAGAACAGAAAAGCCCAGTGGCATATGGTCTTATTACAGTAAATTACGAAGACTACTTACACTCCAGCTGACTGAAAACGTCGGGGTCGGGAGACGACAAGGGAGCAGCGACATCGTCATCTTCTTCTCCTTCCGAGTTAGTCGCCTCAGCTATTACAATAAGAATTGAAGAAAGAAGGTATTAAGATACGATTATAAACTCTCCCCCGAATAACTACCGGATAATAACATCGTTATACATGATTACGAGGTAATCTACTTACATTCTCCGGAACTAAATATGATGCATACATCATCCTCTAATTCGGAATAGCTGGTCTCACCATCTCGAAGTCTCTGTTGTCGGCTTGTCGAGCGCTCCACGCTTTTCACCGACTCTGGCGAGGAAGGTTCTTCTGCTTCGAGTATGGACACCTGAGATAGACGTTCGACCGTCTCGCTAGTCAGCTCCGACCTCTCGGCGGTTTTATCCTGAGTACACCGCCCGGATAACACTGACTCGGCCTGTATCTCAGGTTCTTCCATCACCGATGCTGTAACTGACCGCTCGAGCGTTTCGACTGCCTCGACTAGCATCGCATCATCCTCGCTTCGTTGTAGGAACGTGACTTCCTCTGAAAATGTCAGCTCTCGATGAGTCACTGCTCTAACCGCGAAATAGCATATAATATAAAAATTGAATCACTGTTTTCACTTACCGGGCTGCGTAGGACGAGGTGACTGTAAAGCTCTGAGACTTTCGAAGAAAGCTTGCACCACTGGGTGATCTTGAAGATCCATAAAGCGCAAATGCGACTCGATCACTTGCATGCAAAGTACATTGCTCCTCAACAGATTATTACGGTGTATCAGGGCAATTACTCTCGCGTTACAAGTACCTATTATTTGTCGGAATATCGACAGCAAGATGTCGGTAGAGTTGACACGCGGTATACGAGTAAAATGCGGCGAGTTCGCGCCTCCGTACACGAGTCTCGGTTCTTTGCTTGTCAGAAACCGTAGTACCGACAAGGCGACTCTTCTGATTCCGGCTACAGTTTGCGACACCATTATGATTCAAAGCGATTTCGGTAAAGCACGAGTTCAGAACACGAGTCAGACTATCGTAAGTATAAAATCGGATATTTTCAAAATACAGTACAGTAATGAACGGAGTTTCCGACTCTGAGATTTTTTCAGTTATGGTAGGAATTCGGTGATGACACTCCACTATATCCACCCTGTCGGTCACTTCCACCACCACTCTACCCGCGGAAGGGGCGAGAAGGAGCGGGTGGAAGACAGTTCTTACCACGCACCTAACGTTAATCGTTTTTAGACTACCTCTATAGCGACAATCATGGCAGCAATAGTCCACTGATTAAACCTCTAGGAACTAATTGTTTTTTGAGCCCATTGAAAGGGTTTTCAATTAACGAGCGTCGCAGACACCGATACAATGGCTCCGGAAAATATCCCCATTGTTCATAGTGCAAAATAGCTCTGTGCCCCATGACCGCGGGGCTGCCCTTTCTACGGTGCCGGCACCCCTCAGGTATATCTGCTACGGCTGATTGAACAGGGAGGCTACCTGAGGAAAGGATGCATAACCACTTGGCCGTAGCATTGCATGAGGATTATACACTGAAACCTTTTTTTCTCTGCATGTAGCAAGTTGACCATGTACCGATATTGAACAACTCGTGGCCTGCGCTCACTGAGGTAAAACCTTTTCATTCTACTCAGACTTTGTTTTCCCGGTCCGGTAAGGGTTTAGGCACTCAGTAATCCGTTTTTTCACTTGCTTGAAATTTTTCTGGAAAACCGTCAAACAGACCGGAGTATCTGGGGAATAATTACATTTTATTACCCAAGTACAGTGTCGCTCAGGCATCGGTGCTCTGTGCTGTTAATAGTCTAGGAGAGGTTCAAAGCGGGTTTTTTTTTGCGATAATTTTACAGGGCTACGTGCTCTCGAGTACTCCTCTAACAGGACGGGACTTGTCGCGGAAGATACTACTTGTAGAAAGAGGACTTGTGCGTCACAAGCTCAGCTTTTACTCGAAAAAAGATTACAAAAAAATTCCACTTCCCTCCGGTTCACCTGATCCGTAGTGGAGGTGGAAACCCTTGAAATAACACTGTATTCTCTCGTCCATCATCCAGAATCATCTCGAACTCCTAGTCGCTTACACCCGGAGCTTGTGAACTACGTAAACGTGAAGTAACCATGTCCACTGACGAATTTGTGCGCGATATCGCCCTCTCAACCGGGATGGACGGTAAACATTTGAAACTGCGAAAAAAGTTACTACTGTCGACTAGGTACGGACTAAATAATTCTTTCTCTAAAACGGCAGTGGTCGGCTATATATTAACCAGTGAATATAGTTTCGAGCCCGTTGTGCAAATTAACGGGGCTGGTGTTACCGGGGTTACCCTACGGATGGCTACATGGATAAATCTGAGACGAAACGTCGAGACCATCTCTGCATACTTCGAGTCCACGGAATCGGCCACTGATGATAGCTCAAAGTACACACCCTTGGACCTGGGAGGCCTAACACTATCCTTTACCACCGCCTGGGGTGAGAAAGCGATTATTCTGACCGAGCGGGAGGGAATACTGAGTATGCGTGAAACAACTCCAGATCTCGAACCATTGCCTAAAAAAGCGAAATCGTCATCACCCTTCATTGTATTACAACACGTGACGTATAATGGACTTGCTACTATCGCTCCCTGCATCTCCGAGTATCTGAAAGACTTATCAAAGCGCTCTTCCGAAATAAATCAGTGCAAGAATGAGCTGGTTAAGGAACTCGCCGGGCTAGCTCACAGTCATGACCTCCTGGATGCTCCGCTTGACCAGCTCACCGATCTTGTCTCGCAGAAATTCGATGAGAAACAGCTAGTCATCAAAAGTGTTGTGAAACCACGTTTTGCGAAGAACTATTTCAAGATGACAATGCTTGAGATAAAGGCCTTATTTACCGATAAACTTGCCGAGGAGATTAAAAGTGTTCTAGAGTCTACGAGATCCTTAAGAAGATAGAGACTGTATATTTAGCTACATAGTCTGTGCTACACCGGTATTAATTTAGCTAAATGAATAAACACGAGCTCAAACCATAATCAATTGTACTCCTTTCAGAACCCTAGTCTAATCTTCCTCGTCTTTATTCATAATTCTCGTAGCGAAAGGACCTATGTTAGATATATCCATATATATATATTGGGACCCATACTGCAGAAGCGACGGCGCCATGGCCAGGTATATCTATATATATCTCGGACCCATACTGCAGAAGCGTCGGAACCAAGGGTAGGTATATCTATATACATTTCGGACCCATACTGCAGAAGCGACGGAGCCAAGGGTAGGTATATCTATATACATTTCGGACCCATACTGCAGAAGCCTCGGAGTCATGACCAGGTATATCTATATATATTTCGGACCCATACTGCAGAAGCGACGGACCCAGGGGTAGGTATATCTATATACATTTCGGACCCATACTGCAGAAGCCTCGGAGTCGTGACCAGGTATATCTATATATATTTCGGACCCATACTGCAGAAGCGACGGACCCAGGGGTAGGTATATCTATATATATTTCGGGCCCATACTGCAGAAGCCTCGGAGTCATGGCCAGGTATATCTATATATATTTCGGACCCATACTGCAGAAGTGACGGACCCAAGGGTAGGTATATCTATATATATTTCGGACCCATACTGCAGAAGAGGCGGAAACCACTTAGGTTAGAATGAACGATATTCACTTAGGTTAAGATCAAGGATATTCACCTAGGTTAAGCCAAACTAGGCTAGGTTAGGTTAGCTGCAAGAAAAAAAAAAAAAAAAAAAAAAAAAAAAAAAAAAAAAAAAAAAAAATGGCGGCCGAAGGGGGGGGGGAGGGGGGGGGGGCGTTTTATGGGGGGTCATAAATCCGGAGCCATACTGCACCCTATCTACTGTGCTACGAACGTTTTGACACACCGTATTCTGACCACGGACAATATACCTGTAAATACCCGTCAATACAGACACCCTCCACACCAAAAGACAGAGATAGAAAAACAAATTAATGATCTTTTGAAAACAAACACAATACAACCGTCAACCTCGCCGTATAACTCACCCGTTTGGATCGTACCTAAGAAAGAAGACTCTCAGGGTAATAAAAGATGGCGTTTAGTAATTGATTATCGCAAGTTAAACGAGAAAACAATAGGAGATGCATATCCATTACCATTAATAACAGACATTCTTGACCAACTCGGTGGAGCGAAATATTTTTCGATATTTGATTTAGCATCAGGTTTTCATCAAATTGAAATACATCCCGAGGATAAACATAAAACAGCTTTTACAACTCCTCATGGTCACCAAGAATTTAATAGAATGCCTTTCGGATTAATGAATGCACCCGCAACGTTCCAACGTTTAATGGATACAGTTTTGAGAGGATTACAAGGATCGGATTTATTCGTTTATTTAGATGACATCGTCATTTACTCGCGTTCAATTGAAGAACATGCATCCAAATTTAAAAAATTAGCAGAGAGATTAAGAAAAGCTAACTTAACTTTACAAACGGATAAATGCGAATTCCTTAGAACAGAAGTAAAATATTTAGGACACATCATTTCCGCCGATGGAGTAAAACCAGACCCGAAGAAAATAGAAGCAGTTAAAAGCTTTCCAATTCCAAAGACTCCGAAAAACGTTAAAGAATTCTTAGGACTCGCCGGATACTATCGTCGTTTTATAAAAGATTTTTCAAAAATCGCGAAACCGTTATCGGACCTCACAAGCAAAAACGCACAGTTCGAATGGACCTCACAACATAAGGTAGCTTTCGAGACCTTGCGCGATAAGCTTTGTGAAGCACCGATATTACAATATCCAGATTTTTCAAAACGTTTTATTGTCACGACTGACGCATCAGGCTACGCGGTAGGAGCTGTTCTTTCTCAAGGCGAAATTGGGAAAGATACTGCAGTCGCGTACGCTTCACGTGTACTTAATAAACACGAAAAGAATTACTCCACGACCGAAAAAGAAATGGTAGCAACAGTTTTTGCGTTGAAAACTTTTAGACCGTATCTCTATGGTAGACAGTTTACTCTGATAACCGATCACAGACCGCTTGTATGGGTAAATTCTATGAATGACCCAACATCGCGAGTAATGAGATGGAGAGAACGTCTGAAGGAATTCGATTATACAATTCAATATAAAGCAGGTAAATCTAACACTAATGCTGATGCATTATCGCGGAATCCTGTCATATTACCTATCAAATTCAAATGGCGAACATCAAATAATGTAGAAGGTCAAAAGTCATTGCTAGGACAACCAGGTATAGCTAGGCTTAGATCATCTTCCGATACAACTACTAACTTACCTACGAAAAAATCTAAATTATGTCAAACCTCAAGTTCAGATATAGAAGATTTTAGAGGATTTCCAAAAGAAACTAGTGAAACTAAAACTGAAACAGTTGAGCCCGTGATAGCGACAGATCCGAGAGAATCGTGTGCGTGCTCAATCGACTCAATCTCAGAAGAATCTACGAGCAATGATAATAGGTCTGATCAGCCAATAAATTATTGCATTAATAAAATCACAGAAAATACTCGTAGGAAAAAACCTAAATCAGCTATGGAGAAAAAATCAGATGTTAAGCGGCATACTTCATTACAAATTTCTTTAAAACCGTATACATCATCGTCAAGCGACGAATCAGATAATCTTAGACTAGGAACTGAATCCAAGACTACTTCCAAATCTGAATCTGAAAATATTTCTAAAGAACCCGAAGTTAAACAACATTCTATACAAAAACTGGAAGAACAACAAAATCCAGAAATCGAACAAGAGATCCGAAGTGATCAAATTACGACACAAGTAACTGATGAACAAATTATGGTAGAGGAAAATATAGATTTAGACACTAAAGTAGTGTTGCCCAATTTTATCACCTTAGAATCAGATAGACCTACGGAAGAACAAGGGAATGACTTATTGTTAGTCCCTACCCCTTCGGAAACCCCTACCCAGGGAACGCCGACTAATACTCGTAGAACTCAAACATTTCGTACACAGAATAATTTTCAACGTAATTTAGCTAAAGATTTACTAAACAAAAGATCAGTACAATCAGCTGAATTTACACCTTCTCCAGTATCGCGTACGAAGAGAAAAATTGATAGAACTAATATCAATATTCCTAAAGTTACTATTTCTGAAAGTCATTCAGACATAATAGATTCAGAGGAACCAAATGAAATGGAACCGATGGATATAAATATTTCTCAGCAAAATTATACTATACGTAACTGGTCTTCAGATGAAGAAGATAATATGTCTAATACTATTACGACAAAAGCTTTAGTTCAAACTGAACCTATGGATCAAAGTAACGTCAGCCTCATGGAAATAGATAATAGTCTAATAGTAAATAAATCTTTCACAGATTCACATAAAATTGAACCCTTAGTATTATCTACTATTGACGAAGAACAATCCGAGAAAACCGTTACGACACACGTGCAACAGAAAAAATCGGAAACTCCCCGAAAGAACAATAAAATGTTAGGATTAACAGGGACGTCTGACCCAATGGTCAAAACTGCAAAAAAAATGGACGCTCCTCAACCGTCACAGTTAATACGAAAATCGACAAGACAACGAAAAGCGAAAGCTAAGTGCCCATGTTGCAGCGAACCAAATGCACATACTGAAAAGATTAAGAAAAGAAACGCACCTAAAGCTCCAAAAAAATCGACAATAGTTGAGAAAAATGAAATAGCAATATCTAACTATTCACCGCAAATTGTTACAAACTTAGACGAAGTAAATTCACACCAATCACAAAACGTAATAAAGACACAGAATGAAATAAGATCACAGGATGGAATTAATCCACAAGATGAAATAAACTCACATCATTCGCAAGATGAAGTTAATTCATTAGATATACCCGTTAACACTCAAAATAGATTAACTTCAGTAGAATCAAATAACTCTCATAACAACACAGACTCAGGAAGCGAAATAATTGTTGTAAATCAGGAAGAAGACAATTTAAACAATCTGATAGAAACAAGGGATAATTTAGAAATGAAAAAAGACAATTATATTTGTTTTATATCTGCAGATGGTACCGTGTCAGATGACATAGGCAAACGATTAATGGAACTAGGATTATTAAATTTAACACCGTTAGAAAAGTATAATTTAGGTCAAGTAATAATATCAGGAACTTCGAAAAAGAAAGTATTTGCTTTAGTAACCCGAGAACATGATCAAACTATGCCTAAAGTAAGTAGTTTTAAGAAAGCCTTTGAAAACCTAAAAACAATAATGAATAACGCTAATATTAAATCAGCTCGAGTATCTCAAGGTAGAAGCAACCTTCACATTTCAGCTTGGTTAACTATAAAAGGAATTATTCGTAAAACTTTTGCAGGTACGAACATTCAAATTACTATTTGCAAAGATAAAATCATTATACCCGCTGTAGAACAAAGACAAGGTATAATCAGGGAAAACCACGAGTCACCCGTAGCTGGTCATAAAGGCGTTACCAAGACTTACAATAGAATCAGACAAAAATATTTTTGGGACAATATAAAAAAACAGGTAGAAGACTTTGTCAGGAAATGCATAAGTTGTCAGAAAAAGAAATTAGTAAGAGTCAAGACTAAACAACCTATGATAATCACGGATACTTCAGCCGACGTATTCGATAAATTAGCCTTAGATATCGTAGGACCAATCAATAACGCTTCAGATAAAGGATACAGATTCATTTTAACTATGCAAGATGATCTTTCGAAATTTTGTTTAGCAGTACCATTAGTAAATGCTACAGCTAACGATATCGCAGATGCCCTGGTCACTCAATTCATTTGTAAATATGGATGTCCAAAGGTAATCTTTACAGACCAAGGTGCAGCTTTTATTGGACAAGTAATGAAACGACTAGCCAAAGTTTTCAAAATCAATCAAATTAAAACAACAGCATTTCATCCCCAATCAAATGGCTCTTTAGAAAGAAGTCATCAAGTACTCGCAGACTATCTTAAACATTACACAGACAAGAAAAACTGGGACGAATGGCTCCCACAAGCAACTTTTGCTTATAATACAAGTATACACGAAGGTACTAAGTACAGCCCGTATTACTTAGTTTACGGTCGAGATCCTCGTATACCTTCAGAATTCCCTTATTTGGACGAAATCCTTACGTATGACGACCATGTAAAAAATCTCGCATTACGTTTAATCGAAAGTAGGAAAAACGCCCGAGAAAATCTAGAAAAAGCAAAGCAAAAATCCAAAGAATATTACGATAGGAAGCTGAATCCTGTAAATTTTAAAATAGGACAAGAAATTTATTTAGTTAAAAATCAAAGAACAGGAAAACTAGACGATAATTACAAGGGACCATACAAAATCACAGAAGTATTTCCAGAAAAGAATGATATAGAAATTGAATTAGCAAAAAATAAACGAAAGATAATTCATTGTGATAGAGCTAAAATAGCTTATTAAATAGCATTATAATTTTCATAAGCGTAGACCTTTTATTGGTACACATTTTTCCAGGAGAATGGATAATCGCAGCATCAGGACAACCCTCATGGGACTGCTCATGCTTAGTATTCAAACTACATATCGTCTAATAGCCTACGACTGCGGTGCACCGTCTATGAACATTACAACATTATCATTACTCAACATCAAGGAATGCGACATTCCTATCGCAAAACCAGTAACTATTGACACAAAAATTCAATTATTACAAACAGCCGATTTTACTCATGTAAAAGTAATTCAATGTAAGATAGAAATACGCAGATCTGTTTACTATTGTGGCATGCATTCTCATATTTCAGCAGTATCAAATGGTGATATAGAATATATAGATGAAACATCATTCGAGCAATGTAAACGAATTCACGATACTCAATCGTACAAAACTCATAATAGTATATTTACTCGAATAACTTTAAACGCAACTACCAGTAGACCATTAAAATTAGCAGGCAGAATACACGATGACGGATTTTGTAAGGGTGAACAATTCTCAGATCACTATGGTTCATGGGACAATGTAATAGCCTACGGACAAATTTTTATTACGGTACAAGATTACCTAGCAACAGTAAACCTAGATAAAAACGAACTAATACTACGCTCAGGAGTGAGATGTACTTATGGCCAAGGTTCATGTATGGATATCGAAGGCGGTAATACATTTTGGGTATTACTCCCGCCTGATCAATGCAGATTTAATCGTTTCACTGTCCTTTACGAAGGAAAAGCTGAAAAAATTCGGGATAACACGATTCATAAATATGGAGAAGAGATCTATTCAATTACTTCAGATGAAATCACATTTGCATTATCGATCAGAGGTTTTCTTCCAGTATGTGGTTATAAATTAATTAAAACAGAACATCCACGTCTTTTTATTCTCGATAGAGATAACGGAGATTTCTTTACTCACAGAACAGGAATAATAGTAGCTAACATGGATATGTTTACCTATATGAATTCAAAATTTGTATATTTAGAACGACATCTTAGAAGCCAAATAATATCATTATATAACGATGTAATATTACAGGAATGCCAATTAGAAAATAGAGTCTTACACAATTCCTTAGCTATAGCACCCTTGGCACCCGCAGATTTTGCTTATCAGTTTATGAAAGGACCTGGATATATCGCTCATATCTCAGGAGAAGTCGTCAGAATAGCGAAATGCGTACCGGTCGAAGTTAGATCGCGTAAAACTGATCAATGTTTTCAAGAACTTCCAATCTTCAGAGGCAATGAAAGCTTATTTATGTTACCACGTACTCATATAATAACTAAAACAGGTAATCAAATCGATTGCAATTCTTTTCTAGCACCTATGTACAATATCAATAACGCATGGTACCAAGCATTACCACAATTAGCTAGTGCCGTTGAACCAGAACAAATCTCGTCACAAACAAAACAATCTTGGAAATATGAAACCCCTTCTAGTCTCGCTTCAGGAGGAATTTATTCACTCGAAGATCTCGATAAACTACGTGATAATATCATGTTCCCAGTAGAAAAACCGGCAGTGTTACACACAATCGCGAGAGGCGCGACAGGACAAAATGCACTCAATCAAGGAATCTCTGTAAATAGCTTCATAGATGAAAATGCAATTAGAAAATCTTTTGAACAAGCCTGGGGAAAAGTTTATAATTTTTTTAATACGGTAGGAACTTTTAGCGTTACTCTACTTGGAGTTTGGGTAACTTTTAAAGGAATCAAATTTTTGATAGACACACTTGTTCATGGTTATGCTCTTCATTCAATCTACGGTTGGAGCATATGGCTTATAGGAGCTATATGGGACTCCGTAACTAACTTATTATTACACCTCAGCAAAAGACAACCTCAAAATAAGGCAAAACAACAACCCAACGAAGACGATTCAACAGTAACGAGAGTAGATATTGAATTAGAAGCACAGAAACTTCCAATAACAAATCAGAGAGAGATCCAAATTAGCCTATCAGATCAAAATCCAGGAACTTCAACTCGACAATTCATGTAGAACAACGATGAACCAACTAAAAATACTTAACACTAAATCTTACAAACTTAACTTACAGAACTAAAGGTAAATAATGAATCGTGAAACATAGAAATTGAAGTTAAAATATTTCAAATTCATTTATTAAATTTTTTCTTTACTTTTTTTCTCAATAAAAAATGAATGAGTTAATTATTATATGCGGAGAACATCCCATCTGGCGAAGTCCAGGCGGGATGATCCCAGTTTTCTATTGGATGCTCTTCTCCCCATCGCCCCTCCTGCATCCATCTGATTCCGTAATAATCAAACTCTTCCTCCATATTATAATCCTTCGAACACCGTTCTTCATACGCCTCTCTGGCTTGCACACGTAATACTCTCATCTCCCGCCTCTCCTCCTGCTCTAGCCTCATCCTCGTAATTTCACGAATCACATCGTTTAAGGCAAGATCCTATAACAAACAGTTCAAAAAAATGTTAATTGAAATATATTTCGGAAAGATCTCAAGACAAAATAGAGTTTTTTTTCTTTAACAGAACATTTTATAAATTGAATAAAAATCTATAATAAATTTGGGAAGAACGGGTACTCACTCTTAAAAACCCATATGCGGCTCGCATATCAACGGTCAATAGGACAGATTTAAAATTTTCCATCTTTTTTACTGTTCTTTTACACTTCTTTTAACTTTTAACTTCAAAAACGGACTCCAAACGCACAATTCGACGAAAAATTGCAGAATGAGTAAACTCACCTCAAACTGACATTTTTATATTACACTTGAAAATGCAAAACATCCCCTCTAAAACTAAAATTGACCAATGACGAAGACGAATTTTTTTTTATTAAGGAAAGGGTAAAACCCCACTACAATACTAACCCCGCCCAACACGGCAAGGGAAACCCTTTACTTAACGGAAACTCCAGAAACTCTTTTAAGAAAATTCTCAATTATTTTTGCAAATATCTTCAAATATCACGATTATAGTAATCATCAGATGTAACCACGATATATACTTTATATCAAAATCTTAGACAGAACATCTTAGACAATCATTTGCTATAACTCGTAGATATAACTCATAGATATAACTCGTAGATATAACTCGTAGATATAATTCATAGATATAATTCATTTATAATTTTCATTATATTATCTAGGAATATATCATATTAACCCCATTGTAGATTAACTTGTATTTTCATAAACTTTATATTCATAAATATATGTCTAGGATACGATTAACTTCATATTAAAAATGTAAGATAATCATACATCAATACAATAAGCATAAGTAATTTTAATCATTATATCACTTACCTTTAATCATTTAATCACTTTATATTGTTAATTTTTAACATTTCATACATTAATTTTAAATATGGTAAACCATGTATCAATTTATATCACTGTATATCCACTTTACTGTAATTTGCTTTAAGTTAATACTTCAAATATTTTACACGAAACCAAGGAAATTTCACGTCGATAAACCAGAACCCGCTAGGTCGAGCGGGGACGCTCGAAACCTAACAGGGGAGGTGTTACGTCCTAGGTTGAAAGCTCAACATATAATCTTTAGGTATAACAGATACCGTAGTTAGTACCGTAGGTATAGAAAATACCGACGTGCAATTACCATCAGAGTTTCAATAACACCTCTATCGATGTAATTCCATTTATAATTTTTTTTTCTAAATTCTTTATATTATTTTACCTATAGTTATAAGTCAATACTTTTAAGAAGTCTCAAACTCATACACCATAACTAATTTTTCCATAGTCTCTCACAAAACTAAGCAAGCCGAAAACACTCGAAAACCCATAAATTTGAAATCCTAAACTTTAAGTAAACTTTTGAAAACGCTAGAAACTATCTTTATTGAGGAAACATAAATCTTCAAGATCTTTAGAATTTTACTGTCAAACGCGGAGAACCCAAAAGACAAAGACAGTTTTGTTTAAAAGAAGACAGATCATAGACGCTTAAAACATCCCTTCTCAGCATCTCGACGCTTGGGCCTCTGACCCAATCGTCTCGCACAAATTCTATTTTAGCCAACCATATTTTTTCCCTCTTAAATTAAATGTGTCTTTTACCAATGAGAAAAGACTCGCTTTCCCGCGAGTACTAAAAACTTCCTCCCCCGCGTAACCGCGAGGAGAGATCCTTTTTTCCTTCAGGATTACGGAGTTAGTCACGAGATTTCAAAGAGTAAAGATCAGATCCACAAAAGACTTAGATTTCAGAATATAATACCAAATTCGAAGTGTTTAATATATTCATAAATTAACCAAGTGCAAAAACTTATCAACATATAAAAACCATAGACTAAAGTTAATCAACATGCATATGTTCGATTAGCAACCAAAATTGTTAAGCAGTTTGTTAAATAAATATTGTTAATTAAAAGTGAAATCAACAAACATTTATTTCACCCACGCATAGTGGTGACTGATAAAAACCCATTACCTCAACAGAATACGAGTTATACGTCAATCAGAAGAACTAGTAATCCAAGACTCGGTAAGAAATATAGAACTCTACCAATTCAGAATCAGAACCTCAACACATCTAACTAGTGATTCGAAAACTTTATATAGTTAAATCCAGGACGTAACAGTTAGTCCACAGGTATGGGAAAATATTATACAGGGTGATTCAGGTTGCGCGCACCACCTTACGTGGGTGTATTCCTCCTGAAAATCTAAGACTAAATTTCCTTTACCAAAACTTCGAGGGACTAATGGTTTGGGAGCTACGGAAGATCTCAGTTGACCAATCACAGGGCTTATGAGTGACGTATACGGGGCCGGTTCGAGAGTGTAAGTCGAGCAGTGCCCACGGCGGTTCGATTTTTATTTTACGACGTTTCAGTTCGATTTCTAGATGAGTATGACGGCGTCGCCTCCTGGAGATGTCTTCGTACGGCATTCACCTCCGTTCTTGTCGTCCTGATACTCTGCTTCATAGTTTCGGTCGTTCAGGTCCTCCGCTCCGTAGTTTTAGTCGTCCAGGTCCCGCGCTTCGTAGTTCTCGCAGTCCAGGTCCTCCGCTCCGTAGTTTCAGTCGTCCAGGTCCTCCGCTCCGTAGTTTCAGTCGTCCAGATCCCGCGCTTTCTAGTTCTCGCAGTCCAGGTCCTCCGCTCCGTAGTTTCAGTCGTCCAGGTGCTACGCTTCGTAGTTCTCGCAGTCCAGGTCCTCCGCTCCGTAGTTTCAGTCGTCCAGGTCCTCCGCTCCGTAGTTTCAGTCGTCCAGGTCCCACGCTTCGTAGTTCTTGCAGTCCAGGTCCTCCGCTCCGTAGTTTCAGTCGTCCAGGTGCTGCGCTTCGTAGTTCTCGCAGTCCAGGTCCTCCGTTCCGTAGTTTCAGTCGTCCAGGTCCTCCGCACTGTAGTTCTCGCAGTCCAGGTCCTACGCACTGTAGTTCTCGTAGTCCAGGTTCTCGGATTCGTAGTTTGAGTCGTCTAGGTCCACCGCTTCGTAATCGTCCAAGTTCTCGGCTTTATTAGGTAATTATCGATTAACAATTAATATTGTACAAACAAATTTGATTAACTTATCTTTTTACAGCGAGTTGTAATTTGGCAGAACCGGTGCGACCCATAACAGCTGTTACTAAAAATCGGGCTTTATCCAAAAGTAATAAATTATGCTTCGTATGAGTACAGGTAAGCTGTTAATGTGCCTGCATGCCTTCAGAAAAGTACATAGAGAGACGTGAGCAGTAAATGTCAGTTGAGAAATGTATGGGTTAATATTTAAACGTTACAATAGCTGTTATGTTATGGTGATCATCCGATTCATTTGATGAATCTATTATAACGTTAATAAATTTACTAAAAGCATGAAAATAACAACAACATAATGAGCAACGACCAATAATTATTTGATAATGATAATACCAGATATAATAATTGTAACATCAATTTTTTTTTTTTTTTTCTTTTTCTCGGAGGGGAAAAATGCCTTATGCACCGTCAGGGGATATTCGTATCCGCTGGTGTGTGGGACTCGCACCCACTAAAAAACCACCTCCTCGACAGGCATGTATAAAATAATTAATCGAACAATAATATAAAATAAGTAATAGAAGAATAAATTGAAATAGGTAATTGAACAATGAAATAAAATAAGTAATAGAAGAATAAATTAAAATAGGTAATTGAACAATAAATTGAATAAGGTAACCGAACAATAATATAAAATAAGTAATTGAAGAATAAATTAAAATAGGTAATCTGACAATAAAATAAACAATAGCGTCATCCGCTCCGCTTGTATTCGGTGTAGGTGAGTCTGCGATCCCATCACTTTCAAACATCCGGTTGATCCTGCAAAATTTCAAACCAATGATAATTGACAGACATTAAATGATGAATTGCTTGACTCACCTTGAGTAGGTGTTCGAAGTGGCCCCCTTGCATCTCAATGCAAAGGTTCGCTCGTCGAATCAGATTATTCTGCGCTCTGCCGAGCATTTCGGGAGTCAGTGTTGCGAGGGCCTCGTCGATGGCATCTCGCAGTTCTTCGACGTTATTGTCAGGTGTTCGGTACACATATTCTTTAATGTGCCCCCATAAGAAGTAGTCCAGCACCGTGAGGTCCGGAGATCTTGGCGGCCAGGCAATGGGTCCACCACGGCCGATCCAGGCGTTCGGAAATTCGCGTTCAATTACATTCCGCGCGCGTAATGCAAAATGCGCGGGTGCGCCGTCGTGCTGGAACCACGTATATTTTCGTCGATTATGACTCCCGCGTTTCCCAGCAATTCTGGCAAATCTTTTTCCAAGAACGCTTCGTAATTGGGCCCGTTCAAACGTCGCGGGAGTTCTATCGGACCAATCTGAAAATAATTAACGACATATTAATTTTTCACTCGAGGTGCATGATGCAGCCAAACTGATTATTTTTACAATTATTGTGTGATCTACTAACGTTCATCATTAATGTATACAAATGTATTATTCGTAAAAAAATTATATGAAAAATAAGCTTACTCAATCGTCGCCTCTTATCCCAGCCCATATAGTAGGGGAGCCTAAGATGCTAAATGGGGATTTACTCGAGCGTCGCGGGGACCTTTTGGATTGTGAAGATTAGATGCTAAAAAGCAAAAAACGTTTATGCTGTATGCCCTTTCAGTGGTGGGGGGAGTGTGTACAGACTTTCAAAAATGTAAAAAAAAATCTTTACAAAGAAATACTCGAGCGCGTCAGATATTAATAGTGTATACGCCCCACGTGTTTCTGATAACGGAGGAATATTAATCTGCTGGTCTGCGTGGTGGAGGTGGCCGTACGAAGGGGTTGAAAATTAAAAAAAAAAATGTATTCCAGCGCGTCAGATATTCAGAAGGGATGTTAAGTAAGCCCTAAAGGAGCTCCTATTCAAAAGACTGACGATTTGGACGTGACCAAAACTCATAGCCGATTTTTGAAAATGCAAAAAAAAATCGTGACATTGAAATACTCGAGCGCGTCAGATTAATATACAGACGGTTCAGCTTGATGTCCTTGTCTTGCTGATCCATAATCTGACAATTATGTGGAGGAATTTCCCTAATCTGACGACGGAATTAGTAGTATGGGGAAGGTACGAGCGAGTGAGACATAGAGAAAGAGCGAGCGAAGGGAAGAGAGGCGCGGAGTGGGAAATACATAGTTCTCAGCAGCTGCACGCACCACACTTTATAGATGATTTTAACTACTTCGGCTTGAGGAAATCGGCAGATTATATTATTTCCGTGATCCTTGAATTATTTCCTTCAAAATAAAAAAAAATTTAACCGCGCTTGAGAATGTCCAGGTGACGTTTTTTTTTTTGCAACTTTGTGACTCTCCTATTTCCTTATGTCACGCGCAAATCGTCAGATTATTGAAATGCACACTTTTCTGCATGTAATTAACTTACCTTGCCTTAATCTGATGCGCTCGAGTTTTTCTAACGATCGATTTTTTTTTACTAATCTGATCGGCTGCCCTGAACGCGCGGCCCTATATGAAGGGTTCATATATGGTGGGAGTACTTATCAGGGTGCAAAGTTTCCCCCCTTATGCTATTCTGCCGCGCTTGAGTAAATCCCAAAATCCCCGCTTGGGCTCCCCTACTAATAGATTTACTCCAAATCTGTACTGGTGACCGCGTGGCATTGTCACGTGTGGGTTTTCGGAATCCCATACGTGGTAATTGTGTGCGTTGAATGTGCCCTCTCGTCCAAACGTTGACTCATCTGTAACAATAATTCGTCTGGTAAAATTCGGATCCTCAATATTTTTCGCGACGAGCCATCGACAAAAATCTAAACGCCGCGGGTAATCGCCCGGTTCTAGACTCTGCACTCGCGTGTAGTGGAACGCGTGCAACGCGTTATCGCTGAGGATCCGTTGCGCTGTCGAGTAGCTCGTCTCGCACATCCTTGCTACCGCTCTAATTCCGAGTGTCGGATCATTCGCGATCGCATCCAGCACCATCTCTTCTTTTCCCGGAACACGCGCGTCTACGCGGCCTCCGATCGCATTCCCGTCATCTCTATTCGGCACGAGTTGCCCTGTCTCCCTGCTCCGGTTGATCAATCGCAGAATTACATTTTTGTCCGGGTGTCTACGATTCGGAAACCGCACGGAGTATTCGGTCGATGTCACCCGCGCGTTTTGCCCACACTCGCCGTATAAAATAAGCATATCGCAATATTCTGATGCAGTATATTCCATTTTATTGATATCTTTCGGTGGTAAAAATGATAGCTACAATACAAAGAATGCCAAGTAACTGATTGTTTATAAAAAAAAATACATAGCGAAACAAAGAAGAAAAAAAAAAACGATCACCCGAGCGCCAAGCTGTTACCAAAACAGATTTGGAGACATCTATGAGGTGCGACAAGAGACGAGGAATACACCATTTCAGGAGGAATACACCCACGTAAGGTGGTGCGCCCAACCTGAATCACCCTGTATATAGTCATTACATCATATCATTACATCGCGCGGCTGATTGCTGCAGTTATTCTTCTATAATTTATATACTATGATACCTTAGGGTGTGTCATTTTTGGGGCAACTTCGTTTTTTTCAACATAGAAACAGGTTGTACACTTGCAGAAAGGTAAAATAGCAGGCCTGTTAAAATTTGAGCTCTTAATATTAATATTAAGAGGTGCCGCATCGCGAATTTCTATTTCCCGTTTAAATAACATAGGAATTTTTTTTTTTATGTTTGGAATTTTATACCTCGGTAATGGCATATTGTACAAACAAGCCCATGACATATTTTTATAGAGAATTGAATGCTCTACAAAAGAGGTCTCTTGTAATTTTTTGATAACTCAACTCTTTTTAATACTTACTTAGAGTACCAAAGATGTAATAATAAATTAGGTTAGTAATACCAAATTTCACGCGAAGTCGTGCACCCGCGTATTTGCTGCAATTCAGGCGGGCTAATAGATAAAATTAGATCAGACTTAGCCTCTTTATCGCCGTGTAGCCATTTCCTGAATGCTGTTTCTCTCGCCGTGTCTCCAGCCGTCACCGTCGGTGCCAAAGCTTCGCCGCTCGGATATTTCCACGTGCCATTTTTCGTCATCAGCGCTTCCACCTGCATGCTCCAGGAGTCGTAATTATCCTTGGTGAGCAATTCAATCCGCATCGGGCTAGCTATCGTAACACTTTTCGTTATTTCACGTCCCCAAAGGAATTTCGGGTACACAGATGCACTGGCAGAAAAATTGTCTCAGCACGTGCACAGAAAACACTTCGCGACACGCGCACTGAACCGACGCTCGTTCAAACACGATTTCCGACAGAGTATATTTCAGAAAGAAGAAAGTCTAAAAAAAAAGTCCTGGACCCATAACCTGTTAGCCAGAGTGCATGGGATGCCGGAAAAAGTGGTGAACGGACTCAAAGTAAGCTACACTTATTTGAACGAGTAATATAAAGTCTTTATTGTATTTGAGTATAGAAAAGCGAGACACGTCCGTCTGTACAGGGATCTACGGAGCAACAGGATTTAGATCTGCAGGCGGACGTGCGTAGTTATCGAAAAGCGCCTCTATAGGCTAATCTAGGATCCTTAACTAACTCACGCGTTAAGCGCGCGCAGGATTGAAATGTTAAACCTAATAGGTGACATTGGCCCGTATTCAGCAGTCGCTTTTAAGTCGCTATTAGCTAATAGTACGGTGATTTTCCCTAGATCTAACTAGTTAGAAGGGAACTCGTATTCAGCAGTCGCTTTTAACTAAAATTTCTGGTAACTTTCTTAAAAGCGTTCCCACGGTCGCTATTAGGTAAATTTTCGTATTCAGATGTCCTTTTAACTCGCTATTAGCTATCGGGACCCTAGGGAAAACTGAAAAGTGGGTCTGGGCACCTTTAACGAGCCGACAAAAATGGCGGACGCGTTTGAGATTGTTGACGCAAATAACGAAGCGGGCGCCGTTAGGGATGTGGTGCAAATGCGGGCTCGAAATCCAGCAGTTTATCGGGAGAGATTAGATCCGTTCGACATTTACAGTGATCCGGAATTCCGGAATAGGTATCGATTAAGCAAAGATAGTGTACGTTTTGTGATAGGCCTGGTCGAAGACAGGTTAGCTCCGCAGTCGGTTCAAGAATGAAATATATCTCCATCGCTACAGGTGCTGGTAGCATTGCGTTTCTACGCAAAAGGCTGCTACCAAGTAGAGTCAGGTACGTTTCATTTCTGTGTTGTCCCTTAAGGTAGTACCTCGCGTGTGATAACGTTGTACAAGTAACTGCCTGTGTTATAGGTGATTTACATGGCATTTCCCAACCGTCGGTGTCCAGGATTGTCGCCAGGGTTTAGGAAGAAATCGCGTCGCTGCTACCTCGATTCGTTTCATTCCCACCGAGAGTAGAAGACCTAATGACGGACTTTTACCGCATAGCCCGTTTTCCGCAAGTGGTAGGATGTATCGATTGTACACATGTACCGATACAATGCCCCAGCGGAGAGCAGGCTATGTTGTACATGAACCGAGAGGGCTTTTACTCGTTGAACGTTCAGGTAGTTTGCGACGCGCAGCGACGAATCCTGGACATCGTCGCCAGGTGGCGAGGCAGTGCCCACGACGCTCGGATATGGGACAGTTGCAGTCTGAAGGACGAGTTTGAAGTAAGTTGTGATATTCAAATATTCCAAGACATCACATGTGCATAGGAACTAAATAATTTTAATGCGACGAAAGTTCAAGGTATACGTCGAATAATATATAATAATATTACAGGCATCACGGATGAAGGGTATTCTGCTCGGAGACTCCGGCTACCCGTGCAGAAGATATTTATTAACACCTATCCTTCATCCGCAAACTCGTCCCGAAGACTTGTACAACAGTGCCCATAGACGAACATGCGTCAGTGTGGAGCGCTGCTTTGGCGAATGGAAGGGGATGTTTAAGCCGCTGAAAAACGGTCTGCGAATTTCGCTCCCTACCGCAAAAGCTGCCATCGTCGCCATGGCGGTTCTCTTCAACATCCGCAAGATTCACGGCGAGGAAGCCAGATACGGTACAGATACTGATTCATCGAAGGCTAATAATATAGTCAATTGTATTTCAGTGTTCAATTTAGACCTTCTATCGTCCTCAAGAAATTCAGATTATCATAGTAGTTTTGCAAGTATTTCCGGGACTCTGCTTTAAAAATCGAAGTACAATTAAAATTTGAATGATCGACTAACGTGATCATTGTGATGTAGATACTGACTCGGACGAAGATCCGGACAGTGACCTCGCCGAGGATGTTGAAGAGGCCGAGCCTAGACGACGTGGGCAGCCAGAGCCGGGTAGTGTTTTCCGCAGAACATTTGTTCAGCGCCATTTCACCTGATTCATATGCGCCATGTAGCAATTCTTGACCGATTGAGGAGCCCATCACAAAACGTACATTATGTGTAAATGTCAAACGAATCTAATCTCAAACCAGTGGATTTCGAGCTCCTATTTTCACCACTTCCCAGTTGGTAAAATTGTCGTGTATATAATATATTTGTATCATATATTCGCAACACAATGCCTGTATATTATAGAAATAAATTATAATCTACGGTAACTCGTAACTTTCTTTTAGCCCTTTCCTATGCTTCCGTTATCTGCTTAGGCATGTGCTTCTTTACTTTGTAGCTCTCGCAACTGTTCACCTTCTCTATATAAGTGTATCTCACGTTTTTATGGTACAGCAGAGGGTTGTATATAAAAATAGGTCCTTTATGAAAATATTTTTTTTCTTTATTATGAAAAAATATGTACACAGATTTCATTTTAGTAGTGTGGAAAAATCGTACATCATCAACTTCGTAAGGGAACATCGCAACGTGATCGGAAATAAAAGCAACGACGCAACGGTACAACGCGAGAAACAAGCGAAGTGGCAGCTTCTGTCGAGCGAGTTAGCAGATACCGGTACCGACAGAAGCTGGACATCCCTCAGAGAGGCGTATCACCGGTGGAGTGACAGGTGGTGGCCCAGGCCATCCGGAACCCAGCGCACTCGATTACGAGATTGAAGCCATCACGCCCAACGACTTCGCTGGAAGTTACTCCAGCCTTCGACGCCAATACTCATTCTCGAGCCTCGCTCTTTGTAGCTCTTCCTCTTCTTTGGCCAGCTGTCTTTGGAGAATCTTCATCTTCATGGCGTGTTCTTCACCTTCTCTGGCCAGCTGCGTTTCCAGAATCTCCATCTTGACCTCGTGTTCTCGGCGCTGCTGTTGAATCGACTCCTCCATCTTCGGTGTCTGCAGCTCTAACAGCGCTTCTTCGTAGGCGCTTAGGCCCTTGGCCTTTTTCGAAGGAGGCTGTCTCTCTGGTGGCGTTTGAGACAGCCTCTTGCCCTGTTTAGAACTGCCGACAGCTGTCCCAGATGTTGATGGTTCAGATGCAGGAATCCATTCACTATTAGACAGGTCAAGAATTTGAGTAACTTGTACTCCGATTACCAGTGTGAAAGTTTTTGCTTACCCAGAGCGTTCGTCGAGGACGTACTCGATGGAGACTTCTGGCAAACGCTGGGCCTCTCTGCCTCTTCTCTGAAGAATACGAGAATAAGGACAATCATTTACTTGCTCATAGATGATCATTACACTATCATACTATTGAATTGCAGATCATAAGTACCAAAGCATCGGAATCGAAGGTGCTCTCATCCTCACTGAAGTCGTTGGGCGTGATGGCTTCAATCTCGTAATCGAGTGCGCTGGGTTCCGGATGGCCTGGGCCACCACCTGTCACTCCACCGGTGATACGCCTCTCTGAGGGATGTCCAGCTTCTGTCGGTACCGGTATCTGCTAACTCGCTCGACAGAAGCTGCCACTTCGCTTGTTTCTCGCGTTGTACCGTTGCGTCGTTGCTTTTATTTCCGATCACGTTGCGATGTTCCCGTACGAAGTTGATGATGTACGATTTTTCCACACTACTAAAATTTTCCTGTCGGTTTGGCGACATCTAAAATTATAATAATATGTTGAATGTCACTTTACTTAACGCATACTTCCATTTATTTAACAATTGTTCATTTACATTGCTAGTTTGTGCGCCTCGTATGGTGTAATGGTATAAGGTCACATTGCGCTCACCTATATATATCTCGTTCGAATTCTGGTGAATTGCCGCCAGTAGGCACGGCTTGAGCATGCGTGAACGCATCGTTTCGGGACAAAATGCGACGTTGTCAAATGTATTGCCCTAGGCCACCGCTTTTAGCTACAAGCGACTTAAAAGCGAGAGTAGAATACCGACTTCGCCTAATAGCGCTAGTGACTTTTAGTTAAAAGCGACCACCGCTTTTAGCTAATAGTGACTGCTGAATACGGGCCTCTCTTGGTCTGAGTAATAACTCTCGTGAATAGGTTAGAGCCTGAACACGCGACCATTATTCGTCTATCTCAACATAATACCTTTTTTCGCGATGAAGCTAGAAGATGTGCGCTAAACAAAAAAAAAAGGAATCATGAACGATAACCTTCGGAGACTTACTGCGTTTCCTCTTCCGTTCTTTCTCCTTCTCCTTTCGGAGAAGTAATTCTTCCAACCTCTTGATTCGTTTGTCGAGACAATTCTCCTTATTCTCGCTTTCTGTTGATCCACTCCTTCCGCATTTTCTATTCATATTTACTCGATTCTTCAAAAAGGCAATGAGAGAAGAAAAAAAAAACACGTGTGGTTTCACCCGCCAAAAAAAAAGAATGAGGTAACGCGCTAGCACAGATAACAGCGCCACGACCAGCGCCGGAGAGGAAAAGTCCCTAGACGGGCTTTAAAATTTGTGGCGACACCTGCGTGGGGAAGGGGGTACTACAGTTGATCTTGAGGCAGAGGTGCGAAATACAACTCTTGTATGACCGAATTTAACAATGTCTATGTATTCACAAAGCACCTTAAAAACCAACATTATTGCAATCCAGTGAGTACCCCTATAGTTCGACAAAATGCAAGTGAAGGTAATTCGACTTGTACAGTTTCAGACGATAGTATTTTAGTTCCGAATCACGATGATTACTATGATGCCACTGACTCAAATTTCAATCGAATAGAAGAGAGTATTAATAAAAGTCAGTTAGTCAAGGATTCAGTAGGAATCAATTTTCAATCACTCCAAAATCTTTTAGAAACTACCGTAATAGCATTCCTATCTGGATTGTACCTGATTCGGATACTGCCTAGAATTGTAATTCAAAAAATCGTGGACAATATAACTTCATTGCTGAGTCGAACATTTTCAGTTGCATTAGAAGAGAACATCTGTAATCATTTGAAAAACTTAGGGGATTCAGAATCAAATATTCATGCTGTTTCTTCTATATTCAAGTCCATAAGAGATCCTTTCAAAAAGATATCTACTGAGTACCTGAGGTTTGAATACTTTACAAATTTACAATATTTCATTCGTCCGGAAGATGTTATTGTGGGGCAAACTCTACAAGACTCGGTGGTAAATGGTAGTGTTCAAGTACAGACATATAACGCAACAATGAAATTGATTCCGCTTCGAAAAATTCTAAAATTATTTTTCGAGTTACCAAACGTGCTACAAGCGACTATAGATTATATGAACAGCCTTTCATGTCATAGTGAAATTTTAAGTAATTACATACAAGGGGATGCGTGGAAGGCCAAAGCCAAGTGGTATGGTGATAAACTGGTTCTACCACTTTTTTTATATTTTGACTAGTATGAAGTTAACAATCCTCTGGGTTCCAGAGCAGGCTTAAAAAAGTTAGGAGCCGTGTACTGTACTGTTCCATGTTTGCCACCGCAGTATCAGTCAAAATTGTAAAATATTTTCTTGGTTCTCTTGTTCTATGCTCGCGATAGAATAAGATATGGAAACTCAGCAGTTTTTCGAAAGGTAATAGATGAACTGAATTTTTTGCAAACTGAAGGAATTTTAATTCGGACACTCACGGGAATGAGACGAGTATACTTTGTTTTTAGTTCGATAACTGGTAATAACTTAGGTTTACATTCGGTCCTTGGATTTGTGGAGAGTTTTTCTGCCAATCGCCCCTGTCGTTTTTGTGATATTACAAAACCAGAACTGTCAACTAAAAGCTTTAATGAAGATAGCGTTAATTTGCGAACGCTAGAGAGCTATAACGCTGACTTGAAATCTATAAATGTATATGAATCAGGCATAAAAGAAAAATGTGTTTGGAATTTGGTGAAAAACTTTCATGCTCTCTCGAATAATATTGTGGGTATTATGCATGATGTTCTAGAAGGTATCTGTAGATTTGATATGTCATCTTGACTTGAAATTATTTAGCTTGGAAACGTTGAATTTTAGAATGAGATGCTTGAACTATGGTCTAATTGAAAGGAGAAACAAACCACCTCAAATAAAAAATTTGAACAACATTAAAATGTCTGCCTCCGAAATGCTCTGTTTCGTACGTCACTTGTCGTTTATTATAGGCGATTTGGTTCTTAGAGAAGACCCTTATTGGCAGTTGTACTTGAAATTAAGGGAACTCTTGGATGTTATTACTGCTCCGCTTCTTCACAAAGAATGTGCCGGTTTACTTAAAACTTTGGTCCAAGAGCATAACGAATTATATTCACAACTTTCGACCAAAAATTTGAGACCGAAACATCATCACATGATTCATTACCCTACAATTTTCAAACTTGCCGGACCTTCAGTTCACCTATGGTCAATGCGATTCGAAGCTAAGCATCGTGGTGGAAAGATCACTGCATCTATGACTACCTCGCGGGTTAACATCATACGCACAATTGCGATCAGGGAGCAAGTCCAACTCTGCCAGCGCTTTTTGGCAAATGAAGGTTTTTCGGATCATGTAGAGATAGGGCCTAGCATAACTCGGCCAATTGACGTTGATACCAGCAAAGTTCCCCTTTCATTCCGCGAGAATTCATTTACTACAAAGTGGATTTCAATTCAGGGAATAGTCTACAAACCGCACTTAGCATTAATTATAGAGTCCGAGCCAGTTGCTGTCATTCGCCATATAATGATCAATAAAAACCAACGTGTTTGTTTTATGTTATAAAAATATGTCACAATTTCATATGATGAGCATATGCATGCTTATGAAGTCAGACAACAAAACGAGTCTGTATTCATTGTTTTTGAAGAATTAACAAATGATATTCCAGTTTCCATAGTACCAACATCTAATGGCAAATCTTACTTTGCGCGACGCTCAGTACTATAACTTCATGAAGTATAAGGGGAGACTTCGGTGAACTTTTAATAAAAACGATTTTTTTCGTTTTATAAATTACTAAAAAAATTCTAATCAAAAATCCCCTCTACCAAGATTCAGGTTATGGCGACGCTGCTTACGAAAAGTAGCACGTTTCAAATTTCTTACGAAAACTAGCACATTTCGACTATCCACGAAAACTAGCACGTTTCGATATTCACCGCGAAAACTAGCATGTTTCGGTTTTCGCCGCGAAGACTAGCATGTTTCGGATTTCGCCACGAAAACTAGCACGTTTTGATATTAACCGCGAAGACTAGCATGTTTCGGCTTTCACCGCGAAAACTAGCACGTTTTGATTTTCACCGCGAAAACTAGCATGTTTCGGCTTACACCGCGAAGACTAGCACGTTTTGATAGTCGCCGCGAAAACTAGCACGTTTAAATTGATGCCGCGAAAACGTTTAGTTTAACAAGGATTTTCTGAAGATTTGTGCGGTGTGCGGTAGTCGAAGTGAAAGTTAATTTGTGGATGCAGGAGTGCGTTTTCTTGTGTGAAAATAAACTTATAAATCAAAAATAAGTCTTCAAAAAATTAATGCTTTTTTTACAGGCTCTTTACATATGTTTCAAATTTCTTCCAGATTTTGTTATGAATATAAATATAAATTGGCCTTATTATATTGATATCAAGTAGTCTTCACCTAAACTATGCGTAATCTTCCTACAAGAGTGTAATAAACTATTGTATCTTATTGAAGATTACGAAATCAGTCTTTTTGAATTCTTTTTACCCAGTGTTCGGGAATTAGAGAGGTTGCCGCAATAATGCGAACTATTGGGTCAAAGTTCACGCGCTGCCGACGATGTCGTCACTTTCCGAGCTACAAATTCTCGGGCAAAAAAACATGCGCGTCATTGATCTTCATCGATCGCCATGATTGACTTTCAGTTAAGCATCAACTACGCAAAACGCTTGTTGACAGTTCAAGAGACGTACAGAGCGTATGTATTGTGTTTTCGTGCGAAATAAAGTAAGTATTATATAAATCGAATTTTCATAAAGGACATCATACCACGGTATGTTTACCATCGATCCCTTCTCCTTGATATTTCGATCGGTTTTTCGATACTCTTTTTATTTCATTTGGCTTAGTTTGTGACAAGCTTTCTGATGAATACGACAGTGTACTTATAGTTCAAATTCCTTCGCGTCCATAATTATTGAAGTAAAATATTGTAAAGGTAATAGTGGAATATCGTTGATTACTCCAAAATTATTTTTCAAATTTCATTTGGCTTGAAATAAAAAAAAAAATACATAATAATGAACAACTCTTCAGACTGTAAGTAAAAGATACTTTTTATAAATAATGATTCTGTTTAATTTCATCGACGATTCCGAAATTTGAACTCGTAAAAAATATCATTGATAAACAATTTCAGTTGTTGAATGGTGGAATGTTGCGTTTTCTGAAGCGCGTGCATCTGCGACTGATAATGAGGCCATGGTTCGTGACATCAGCTTGGATTCCTGCCAGTCTGGTAAGTTACAGATTTTTAATATTTTCAACCAAAATTGATTTTGACAAAATAACGCTCTGTAAATGAAGATCTTAAAATTGAGCGAATTTTAAGATTCCCGGCTAATTTTTTCTACATAAATAGAGTCAGCCCAACTTTTCGAAATTTGCAAAACTTATATCAATTCGATAATTTTTCGAAATTTTTGAAGAATACCAAATTTTGTAATATTCGAACCGTTTGAACGCTTCTACTCAAATTTTATACCAACTTTTTACTTTTATAATACTCTACGTGAAAAAAAAAATCAGCATGATATATTGAAATTTGCCAAAATTAAAGCGATTTGCCGATTTTTCTAAAAAAAATTTAATTCATAAAATGTGCAATTTTTTTTTAATGGTTTTTTGGAATATTAAGCGTCAGTGTACGATCATGAATCTTCTAACGATATGCCGCATGATGTTGAAAAAGATGACACGTCGATGGATTCTAGATTATCGTCTTGTAAAGATCCAGTTGGTGAGTGATGGCTAAGGCTCGATTGCACCGCTTGCACTTAAGCCATAAGTGAAACTTAAGATTTTAAGTAGCTTGCACCAACCAAAAAGTGATACTTAATCGCGCTTAAGTTCCACTTTCACAAAGTGCAAGACCGGCATCACTTAAGCTACTTTTAAGTCATACGTAACCTACAAATAGTGTAGTCCACACGTCAGAGGTCGTGCGAAATATGGCTAACCTAGAAAATGAACTGCTTGACGACGATGAATTGAATCCCCTCGTGTTAATTGTATACGGAATTCCGCGAAGAATTTTCGAACGGACTAATTATTTTGAAACTCTCGATGAATTATCATTTTATCGAAGATTCCGTCTAACAAAACGTACGACAGAACGTGTACTACAACTCATTCAACATCATTTGGAACATCAGCATAATTTGTAAGATATTTTACAATACTACTGAAAGGAATGCATATTAATGCGTGAACTCTTCATACGAGAGTATAATCGGCTATTATGTTACAGAAATCGATGGGTCCCTCCTATGATACAATTACTAATGTGCTTGCGTTTCTATGCAACAAACAGTTTCTTAATCACTCTGGGCGATTATGCTGGTATTCACATGTCGACTGCTTCTCGTGTTATTGCAAGAGTATCACGAGCTATTGCTGCTCTTTCACCACAATTTATCAAAATGCCTACAACAGAGAATGAACGTAGGTTATCACAAAGAAACTTCTATGAAATCGCCTCATTCCCTCGGGTGATAGGAGCTATAGATTGCACCCATGTCCGCATTCAATCGCCAGGTAAGTTTCAATATTCTTCCTTGATGTCCATCCATACAGTAATGTAATGCCATATTTTCTCTTAGGTGGCGATGATGCTGAAATTTTCAGAAACCGAAAATCATACTTCTCAATAAATGTGCAAGCTGTTGCAAACGAGAATCGTGAAATTATAAACTTAGTTGCCCGATGGCCAGGATCAGTACATGATGCAACTATATTCAACAATAGTTCCTTACGCGCTCAATTCGAATTAGGCACATTTGGCAATGCTATTTTATTAGGTATGTTGGAAGATGTAATGATTGATTTTTAATCATTTTTTGTAAATAATTTTTTCTAGGTGACAGTGGATACCCATCCAAAACATATTTATTCACACCACATTTGAACCCCATAACGGAAGCCGAAGTACTGTATAATGAATCTCAAATTAGAAGTAGAGTACTAATTGAGCACACGTTTGGCATGTGGAAGAGGAAATTTCCAGTTCTTGCTTACGGTGCTCGCTTAAAGTTGGAAACAATGCTGGTAGTTATTGTGTCAACGGGTGTACTCCACAACATTGCTCGTCAAATGAACGAAAATGAAGAACTTTTATTAGACTTCGATAACGAATATGAACATCCGATTAACGCAGATCAACTGCCAGATTTACCAGATTTCCGGCCTCAAAGAGCAAATGCTGGAATTTTAGCAAGAAATGCTCTGATTCAGGATTATTTTGGTGAATTGGCTAGACGTCGTGGGTAATCAGATAGTAAATTAATCATGAGAATAAAATTGTACATAAAAATATTTATTAAATTTGTAACAGTTTCGTATATATGTACTTTGATAAACTATATACTGAAATATCAAATATGCCTAATAGACTTTAATATCCAATCTAATTCGTAGGGATGTTAATAATATGTAATAGGAACCCTTTTTGTGATACCTTGTCTAAAAATAATATGCTAAATGAATTAGTATCAAGAACTTATACACTACCTTAAATCTATGGAAATTATTTGTAATATTTGGTATGTGTGTGAAAGGAACACTTGCATATCACATTTTCTTTCTTAATCTGACATCTTCTTGATTGCCTTATAGCAAAATGCTATTTGCATTCTACCCATCCAGTACGTCTTTCAAACGCTGTGCTTGTCTTTTTTTAATTTCAATATCTAACTCGAGACATTTCTTTCTCAGATTAAACTCTATTTCGTCTCTTTCTATTTTTATTCTTGCAGCTGTTCTTGAGCAACTTGTAGTTTGATAGTTGCAAGTTCGGAGTACTCTTTAACAAGGTCGGTGCTATGTAGACCTATGATTCCTGGACGTCGTTGCGAAGATTTTGATACTGTAATGTTTTTAGATGGTGTCTTGTTTGTATATGTGATATTGGACTTTGATTTCTTGATTGTTGGTATTGAATTGTTGGTTGTTTGCCTTTCAGTGGTCCGAGCTTCCAGCTTCTTGTTTAAAGGCCTCTTCAAGTCAATTGGGGTATAACGTCTCCAACTGCCATCGACAGTAGTCGATGGATTGTTTTTGTCAATCATAGCAGTACTATTATGTACGTTTGGAATTTCCTATAACAGTAATTTCGGATCATGAATATCGGTATGTTGGTACAATTTATTATGTGTAAGACAATTTTTCACCGGTTCATTAGGCTCCTGTATCAGCGATTGCATTACAGCATCATATTCTTCATTAGTCACATCAGGTAACATTTCGACAAGAAAATCGTCATCGGCATTATTTATAGGAACGTTAAGAGCATCCGAGTCAAATGAATTCTGTAACCCTATATGATCACACATGTTACATACAAAAATATTGAGAAAATTGACTATTAGGTTTATGTGAAGCATTTGCTACCTTCAACAGTCTTTGAATTCATTATAGACAATGCCTTTTCATGGACTGGATCCATCACAGCTATCTTCGCACGGCCACCACCCGTCTTAATTACTTCATTTCTCTCTTCAGCAGATTGTTTCTTTGCGGTGTGTTTTATGTTTTCGTAGCATTTTTTCAGTGAGTCAGCAGACCTAAATGTTGCATTGGGAGACAGTGCATTGAATTGCGAGGCTATTGTATCCCATGCAGCCTCTTTGTCCTTCCATGTGACGCTGTCAGTTTTTTTCGATTCGACGATACTTTTTAACCCAGCGACGATGGTACACAGATCATATTTCTCAGTATTGGTGTAATTGCTAGATCGAGGTTTCTTACGTTGGGCTTGAAATTCATCCATCCTGAAATCTCGAACTAAAAAATTCATAATTACAATTTATACAATTTTCGAGAACAGTTTTTCAGCTATTGAGGTACAAAGATACGAAGTTATGTATACAAAGTCATCTGAGACTCTATGCATGTACAATACATATGATTTAATAATACAATCATTATTATTTTGCAGCTATGCATTTTCATTACATATTACATGTATTTGTCCATTTTTCAACTTACCTGAAAACCGCGAGCGTTTAAACGATTAAAGAGAAATGGCCGCGGTATACCAATCACAGATAAACAAAGTTACTAGAAATATCACACTTAACTAAGGTTCACCCGTAACGAGTTGGTGCAAGGCAAGCGGGCTTAAGTCACACTTGTGACTTAAGTGTCACTTGCTAAAGATACGCTCTTGAGAGCAAGCGGTGCAATCGGACCTAAGTCTCATACATGAGTTCGTAATATATTTCCAAATATCAGAAATGAAATACGAAATGTAATTGAAACTTGGATTACAGCTTTGATAGAGAGTCTCAATAATTTCCATGTTATAATAATCAAGATTCGCGGCAGCGAATCGCCGTCAAGTACCCCCCCCCCCCCCCCCCCCCGCGGCTTTTTTTTTCTCTCTTTTTTACTTCAGGCGAGCGCTGGCAAGAATCATTTACCCGGGGGGTCGTTGAAATGACACTTTTGCATAGAAGAATACGTCATATCTCCGGAAGGGAATAATATTTATGGATGTTATTTACAGGGCTGAAAGACTTACCTAAAAGGACTTTGTAGTTTAAATCTTAACTAAATTGGTCGAACGGATCTCGAAATATTAATTTTCAAAGCTAAAAAAGATTACACAAAAAATTAATCTTCTTCTTCTTCTCCGCCCAATTTTTCGCAGACATGGACCACGATATCTGTCGAACAGCTGCACGCATATAATTGAAACTTTGAACGTAGATATTCACCGTCTTTTCCCAGGCCCCTATTGATTTTGAGCCGAATCTGAACTCGCACTCGGTTGCTAGATATAAATAAAGTAACGAAGTGGCGGGTACGGCTAAGTAAAAAAAAAATGGCCGTAAGCGGCGCGTACTTGTGACGTCAGAATACTCGTGACGTCAGAAAAATTTAAAAAAATGGCCGCATGGAGGCGCAAGCGGCGCGTACTTGTGACGTCAGAATACTCGTGACGTCAGAAAAAAAAGCGCCCAGCCTCAACCGGGATAATTTCGATCTATATAAAATGTAATCGATGTTTCATCGATGACAGTTATTATTATCTACCATCCTAAAGTGTCCTTGGCTACATTCCATTGTGGAGTTATTAACCCTAGAGCGCTGACCTTATTTTTTGTAACCTATTCCGGTAACGTGAGGTGAAAAAATACCCCAATTTTGAAAAATTCATATCTCGGGTATAATTTCACGTAAAGGATCCTACAGGGGCTTATTCTTTTCGTTTCTTAATGCGGAAATTTTGCGTGAAGTCTGAAAAGTTGGTCAAAAATTAGGTAAGAGGGTAAGAAACGGGAAAAATTTATGAAAATGATTTTTTTTATTAAATTTGCAATATCTCCGCTAATTTTCAACGAAATTGAGTAGAACCATCGGCATTGTGAAGTGAAAGTATATAGTTTCAAGACAAGTAGATTAGTTTTTACTCGGTTGTCCAAAAAGTCCATTCATTTCGGGAATCGAAGTCTGGGAAATTCGAAAAAGTCGAAAGATTGACTTTTGCCGCAAAAATTGGTGTAACCACGCCAAATTATGTGCAAATCGAATGAAACCCACTCCGTTTTGGAGAGGAAAGGTACTTCTGATATGCCTCAGAAAAAAGAAAAACCTAAGTGCCAAAAAGTATGAACCAATCACAAGACAAGAAGAAGAAAAAGTTATAAACCTGAGTCAACCTCTTCGTTGTAGTCTATAACGATCAACTAAGGATCAATCAAACAACCACCTTCTTCGTCGTGCAGTCAACAGATCGTACCTGTCATTTTTAAATCCACTATCTGACTTCGTTAGACGTATATACGATACATGGTAATATTATTTGTTATCACGATCTTACAAAAAGAAGTGAAATCCGGGTCCAAAAACATCTGAAATGTAAAAAAATCCGTCAAGTACCCAAATTGTCTTACAATGAAAATTCACGACAAACCTATCGCCAGTCTCTGGCATGATATTAGGAAAGCCTGCAAATCACTACAATTTCCCCGCAAGTATACGTCGTGAAGTCGGACCTCGCTCTTTCGTGTAGTGATATCGAAACATCATTCCAAGAGCTAGGTACTTGGCGGGCACATTTTTTTTCCTCCACTTATACTATTTCACCATTCCACTGTTCTTCAAGAAATACTTGTTAAGCAATAGTAACGTTCGTAATAATTGGACTGATAATTTAATCATAATCCGTATACAAATAATACGATACTTTTATTGTTATAGACATGACGGTATTTGCATAAACAGCTTATAATATCTAATCATCAGCCTTATTCTCGGCATGCGTAATTCTCTCTTTATATCTACGTTCGTCGCTTAAATACAGATTCTTAATGACTCGCTTATCGTGTCGACGTTTTCATTTCAAGTAATTTATAAATAATCAAATATGATATTACGGTGATAAATTTGACGGCAAGGAGAGGACAACAAATATTCTCAAGTAACTGTTTGCCGTGTGGTCCTGAATTGTACGCAACGATGGACCAATTCTTGTTGACGATATCTGAAGTCACCAATAGTATGTGTGCTTCTCCTTCCTCTCGGTTATACAATAATATGTATTAGCAAAATTCGTCGCGCACGACGATATTCTGACGGTATATTACCAATGGGAACTAGGTATGAAGAGCTAATTCAAGGCATATATCAAGTAGCTGACAACGAAGCAACCGAACTCGGTTCAAATTAATTTATAATTATTCTTCATCTAATTTCATTATCTACATATATCTGGATACATCATGCATACCTCTGCATTGCAAATATTATTACAAGTAAAAGTTTCTCAACCCCAAGACAGCGTGGCATTTTTTGAACGAATTATTTTTATGAACTGGTACCGATCAAGTTTTGGAATCCAAAATCCATCGCCTTATGCCAGAACGTACAGTCGTATCTTTGTTGATCCTGCAGCCAATAGAATGTAAATATAAACTTGTGCACAATCACGGTAGAATGCAGAAAAAAAATGTGCCCGCCAAGTACGTAGCTCTTGGAATGATGTTTCGATATCACTACACGAAAGAGCGAGGTCCGACTTCACGACGTATACTTGCGGGGAAATTGTAGTGATTTGCAGGCTTTCCTAATATCATGCCAGAGACTGGCGATAGGTTTGTCGTGAATTTTCATTGTAAGACAATTTGGGTACTTGACGGATTTTTTTACATTTCAGATGTTTTTGGACCCGGTATTATAGACCATGACGAAGAAAACATAATTCGTTCAAACGAAACTGCCCACGACTTTCGGGTTCGTAAATGCGAGCGTACGAACCAACCAAGAACGCTGACTAGAAAACGGACATGTCATAAGGAGGAGTGGATTGACGTGTCATCCAAAAGAGCTAGGGTCACTGGGACCGAAGGAACTGGCAGAAAAGGTGTTCCTGTACCGGCAAAGAAGATGCGTGAGGGATGCAACGAAAAATGCCGTTTCAAATGCCGTACGCATATAACAGACAAGAAACGCCAAATTATATTCAAGCAGTTTTGGGAGCTTGGCGATATTACTAAGCAGCGGCAATGTTTACTACATTTAATACAGACGAACGAGCTTTGTCATGAATCCGACGACGAAGCCAACTTTGAACAAAAACAAGTTGCGCATACGTATAGATTGCCTACTGAAGATAAAAATTTGGCCAAAGTCTGCAAAAAAATGTTTTTGGACACTTTGGGTAAGTAATTAAAAAATAAATCTTTTGACACGTGTAAATCAGTGACGAGAACAATGCACATAAAAATTCGATTTGACACGCTATTATAGAATTTCTTAATATTTTGAAGATCTTCAATCTTTCTAATAGTAGAGAATTTAGTTTCTTATACGTTGGTATCAAAATCTATAAGTAGATTATTATAAAATTATTGTAAAAAAAAACGTGTTTTCATTTTATTAAATTGTAAATAATGATACTGGAAGTTTAGAAAAATATTTGAAACGAAGTGAAAATTAAATACGATAAAGTTGTAGTCCGCAATTGAACGTCAAAATCATTATTGTTTACTTTTAAAAGTACAGCAGTTTATCGCAAATTGATTCGTTGAAACATGTGACATTTTTGCTCATGTATTAGTAATGGCAAGAAAATGAATTGTTCATTTTTTATTACGCTTGTCATAGTTATATCATATCAGTGGATCAGGACGGTTGATGAAAAAATGAAGGCTGCTAATGAAACCCGTGTCATGGGCTGTGATGAGCGAGGGAAACATTTTAACAGACCATTTAAGGTGCCTGATATATTAAAAAACGTCGTTCGAGAGCACATCAGTTCATTTCCCGTCATAGATTCTCACTATTGTCGGGAAAACACAAAGAAGAAATATTTGGAAGAAGGGCTAAGCCTCTGTAAAATGTACAGAATGTACAAAAGTGATATTGAAAAAAGAGGCGAAAATTCCTTTGTATCTGAACAGATGTACAGACGAATTTTCAACTCTGAGTTTAACTACGGATTTTTTATTCCAAAAAAAGACAGGTCAGTATGTTGTCTTCTTGAATATTAAATACAAATGATTTGCTTATCAGCTTTGGATGTAATCAGTTTATGCAATGGAAAATATATATAATTGAGGCAACTACGGCAATGCACAATATATTCAATTATTATTTATGTATTTTTAAGGTGTGAAGAATGTGAGGCGTTTTCTAATCTCGCTGAAAGTGATAAAAATCACCAAAAACAGGATAAACACCTGAATAATAAAATGAAAGTCAGACAGTTAATGCGAGATGATAAGGCCCGAGCAATAGAAAATTCTGCTTTTTGTGCAATCAATTTTGATTTGCAAAAGGTTTTGACAACTCCGCGAGCGGAAATCGGACCTCTATATTATATGTCTAAACTTTGTGTTTGGAATTTTACGATTTACGACATGGCCAATCACGAAGGACTGTGTAATGTGTGGAACGAGACCGTTGGTTTCAGAGGAGCAAATGAAATAGCTTCATTTTTATGGCGCTATTTCAACAAGAAGCAACTGCTTGGTGTCCGTGAATTTTCACTGTATAGCGACAACTGTGGCGGACAGAACCGAAATAAAATGGTTTTCAGCATGTACATTAAGGCCGCAAACGATTTAGGAATAAAAATTACTCACAGGTATATCATTTTATATGAATGTATCAATATCAATCTTTCAATAAATTATTTATTTTGTGTGTTATTTTTCAGATTTCTGGAAGTTGGTCACACTCAAAGTGACGGGGACTCCATGCATGCACGCATTGAACAGTACTGCAGTAATAAATCAGTGTACACACAATAACAATGGTGTACATTTATGAAAGAGGCCAAAATATCAAACCCTTACTCCGTTAATGAAGTAGCGCAAACGAAAATTTATGATTTTTTAGACCTCTCAAAAAAATTTTATTGGATTCCAATTAAAATTGCAAGTATTCGAGAAATTTCCGTTGCACCTTACGCCGATACAATCCACGTTAAATATGCCTTCGATCAAGAAGGACGAGACATGAAGATATTCAAAAAGAACAAAAATATGAATGATGTGCATGTGCACCAATTAAAACAAACGTTTCATAACAAATTGCCTCTTGCACCGAGAAAAAAAAAGATTTACAGGCAATGCTTGACAGAGGTTTGATTCCGGTCGAACATCACCAAGCTTTTTCAGAAATATTAGACTACAACCATCTCTAAGTTTGTTATATTATGTTTTCATTACGTTATTATTTTTGTATAGTAAATGAAAAATATTTCTTAATATTTTCAATTATGTGATAATTTTTTTGTAGAAAATAACTATGAATTTAAAAGTTGTATCAATTTTGATTGATAATTATCAAAATATTAGAAGAAGCTACAAGTTCAAAATAAAAATTTTATTATGCAAAAAAATTGTTATATTTCTTATAAATACCATTTTTGTCTCCAATGGTATGGCGTACTTCGCCTTTTACGTATCTCCTCCCCTTACCCCTTTCAATTTCCCTTTCCTTCCATCCTTCTTTTTTTAAGACCCTCCCCGGGTGTTGCCCACAGCCACCTTATTTTCGCAGTAAAATTGATCGTTGATTTATTTTTATAGAAATCCTCGTTTTTCCTCTCCTTGAAATAGCGCATTTTCAAGTGATCGAATATTTATACTTTTTTCGGCATAAACGATCGAAGCCCGATTTTTCTTAAACATTAGGGTGTCCATGACGACAATCCATGGTAATTTTAGAGCATTTTTTAATTGCTGAAATTTAGGTCAAAAACACTTTTTTTTACCGTTTTCGCTCAGATACTAATTTATAGTATAAAATATAATAGATTTTGTACTTAAATAATCATGGATTCTCATTCTAGAGGGATTCAAAAGTATACATGAATTTTTTTAGATTTTTTAAAGCGATTTAACACGTTGAATACTGTACGTGGACGTTTTCATCCCAGTGCGACCGCGGAAGCAGCGAAATAACAGTGTGACCGCGCAGGGTTGAAGAATGATAAAGCATTGCAGATAGAAATATAATTTGTTTCGCGGTGAAAATCAAAACGTGCTAGTTTTCACAGTGAAAGCCGAAACATGCTAGTCTTCGCGGTGAATATCGAAACGTGCTAGTTTTTGTGGTGAAAGCCGAAACATGCTAGTTTTCGTGGTGAAAGCCGAAACATGCTAGTTTTCGTGGTGAAAGCCGAAACATGCTAGTTTTCGCGGTGAATATCGAAACGTGCTAGTTTTCATGGTGAAAACCGAAACATGCTAGTTTTCGTAAGAAATTTGAAACGTGCTACTTTTCGTAAGCAGCGTCGATGGGTAAGTAGTGTGTTGAATAAAAATTTCAATCTTCTGCAATGAAAGTGTGTGCGTAAAGAATTTTTGGCAGCAGTGCGCAGGTAGTCTTCTGCGCAAGATTCCTCACACTTTCATCTCAGAGGATTGAAATTTTTCTTCAATTCACATAATACCATAATCTAAATCTTTGAGGAAGGAATTTTTGATTGGATTTTTTCAGTAATTTATATAACGAAAAAATCGTTATGAAACTCGCACCGAAGTCCCCCCCTTAAGGTGCGTTATACCTTTTCATGTACTTCATCTATGGTTTGGTTAATTTCGTTATAAAAAGTTAGCTCTGAGTAGATTTGATGTATAACGATTGATACATATGCATATTTAGTCATGATTTTAATGATCAGAAATACAAATCAAAAATATATGTAGTACTAATACATAGTGGAACCATTATGTTCCATAAATGTATTCTAAACAATAAGTCTCCTAAGAAGTTGTCTAAGATAAATATTTATACCAGAAAAAGTGGAGCCCATAAATCATAAGTCACAAAATATATAGTGGGTCCAACAAAATATCTATCAGTACAAAGTGCATTGCAATAACGTCAGCTATCTTTAAGTTTCTAAGTGAATGTTCCTATTTTCGAGTTTAAGTAAAAAATATCGTAGTAATTTCGCTTGAATCTTGTGAAAAACTGTGGTGGGTATGCAAAACAAATCGACAAATGTTCTTTTTCTGCATTCCCATCACTCTAAACGATATATAGATTCCAACCTGAATTAATTAATCCTCATTAAAATTATGTATAAGTGCAGTAAGAGTTGTTTATAACAATGCAAGAAAGATTGAGTAAATTCATTGCGTATCATATTATAGCATATAATATTGTGCAACCATTCACGCATATGATTATAGTTGTGTGATCTCAAAAATGTCACAAGTATATGATCGCATATGACAAATGTACTACCTATCATACCCGTATACATATCACATGTTTTTAATAAAATAAAATATAATATACAACTGAGTGTTATCAATTCTATCTAAAAATGACCGAAAAATATGAACATGAAATACTGAATTGAATGCACCTTGAGCAACTCGTATTGTCAGATATGAACTACAATATGTATTATCCATAACAATATTTATCGCTACGGGAGAATTGAATATTACAGAATTTGCACAATAATAGATGCTTATACTACTAATTTAAATAGCTCTTATGGGCTGCAGAATTATTTGCCAACGGCGATGTCAATTTGTTGTGGTGCCTAGTAATAACATGTTGAATGCAACCAAAACTTGAAGTGTGCATGGCTATATTACATCGCTGTGGAGCAATGTATAGTATAAGCAAATTCAACAACATGTAATTGCTGTTATGGGCTGCAAAACTATTTACTGACCTAGCAATGTTAATCTGCTGTCGAGTATAGCAATATAAAAAATTGAATCTAACTATAACTAGAAAATGCGCATTGCTATATTATATTTCTGTACAGAAATGTATCGTGTAGCACAGCCCACGATTTTCATTGCCTACTTCGAATAGCAAGCTAATTTGCTGTTCTAGCTAAATCAATTTACTGAAGCCCATTGCAATAATATTTCGTAATATGCGTTTACAATATTTTTGTTGCTCTGAATGCCAGCGTTATATTATTGTAGAGTCATGAAGAGATACTCATATTGTTTTACTGATCTGCAACATGGACAAAGTCAATACAGCAATAAAACTTTGTATGTTGAAATAGTACAATGAATTATTGTTCACTTGACTATATTATTGCTAATATTTTTCTCCGTGTGGTGATAAACGCCCTAAAAATCGTTTTCAATTGAATCTTTTACATATGGGGCATTCCATACCGCTTCGACCTGGGTCTGACCCTTGACCGCTCAGATTGGGTCCGTGATTTATCAAGATTCGCGGTAGCGAATCGCCGCCAAGTACCCGTAGGCAGGCGAGAGCTAGCCGCGTATATTTTCTCGGCGGAATTAGTTATACCTGTAAGCACGGTGTCATAACTTCGGAACGCATAAATGTTTTTCGATAAAATTTACACGACAGGAATTCCCTCCCCACACGACTTCGCTGTACAAATTTGATTGAAATCGGTACACTGGTTTCCGAGATATTAGTCACGAAAGATGATGAAAAAGCATCTTCTTCTCCTTCCTGGTCATGGATTTTCGCTAGACATTTTTGTTTGAGACCACGATATCTATCAGTAGTATATAGACAGCCATGGCCCGTCATAACAAATGACGTCATCGGTGCAGCGATCTGCTATGTGTAACCCGATCCCGGGGTCACTGACCGGCAAGGTCGCTGGCGGTCGCTCCGAGGTGCCTCTCGACCTTCGAGGTCGTGGGGTCACTGACCGGCAAGGTCACCGACGGTGGCTGTTCTCTAGAGGGGTGATGTCACCCTGGAGAATGCAAGATGGCCGCCACGCAATATGGCCGTTTATGCAAGATGGCGCCGTTTTGGCGGGGCCGATGCGTTCAGTTTTTCGAATTTCAAGATGGCGGATTTTCAAAATGGCCGCCTGTCACAGATGGCGCCGTTTTGGCGGGAAACGCCCTTGACAGGAATGCAAGATGGCGCCGTTTTGGCGGGAACGATGTGTTCAGTTTTTCGAATTCCAAGATCGCGGATTTTCAAAACGGCTGCCTGCGCAAGATGGCGCCGTTTCGGCGGGAACGACGCGTTTATACCTTTGGAATTCCAAGATAGCGTCTTTGCGGCGACTAACGGCGATTGAACCCCTCTACAGCGACGCGAAGACCAAGATGGCGGACCTGAAACGTCTTACTCTTACCGACCGTGCCTGAAAATGTTCTCAAGGTGGTAACGAGGAGGATGGTGAGTGGAGGGGATTTTCAAAACAACGACTCTTCGCATACATACTAGATTTATTTATTTATTTCTACAAATCTTGTCATTCCTTCATTCCACACACACCCACACACACACACACACACACACACACACACACACACACACATATATATATATATATATATATATATATATATATATATATATATATATATATATATATATATAGTAAACCAGCTGTACGGCCGATGAGCTTATCGCGACGGATCCGGTAACGGAGGATCTACACAGCGAGACGCGCAGTTTGCCGTTTCATGACACTGAAAGCGTGTAGGTAACTAAACCCCCCCCCCCCCCCCCCAGCGCCGTAAAACGTCAAACTACACGTCTCGTTGTGTGTATCCTCTGTCACCAGATCCGTCCTGATAAGCTCATCGGCCGCCCAGCGGATTGTGACACTTAAAACTATTTAAAAACGTTTATAATTTCTGAAAGTCGGTGAACGAATCACAAATGTCTCCTCCTCCTCACACACTTCTGCACGCAGCTCAAACAATCGGTGTAGGGGTCGCGGGAATGCTTCAAATTTTTCAACAAACAGCGGTAAAACGATGCGGCTATCTGATCGTTTTTCACGTAATTATTTGAAAAAATTGATGTAAACTGTTCGAGAGTGTAACCACAGTACATATAATACAGAAACATAACACAAAACTGGCCACACACGTCCGAAAAGGTACTTTGAAGTCGACGCGTGTTGCTCCGGTACCAGCAGCAGTTTCTTCGGAGACCTCGCACGTGGTCTGGGACAAGAGGCGGAACGCCGTAACTGTCGAAGTAAACCCCGTTTCCGTGGACATCGCAGTAAAAAGCCACCCAGTGCGTACCAGGTAGAGTGTGATTGTCGGTGTTAGCCACGATGAAGCACGGTCTAGACCATCGCCGGGGTATCCTGTCGGCTGGAAACACGCCGCAGGTTCTATCAGGGATCGCTCTCAGAATACTCCGTATCTCTCGACTGTTCATCGCTCGCTCAACCCAGGGTCGCTTCTATGCCTTCGTCGTCGTTAGCGTCGGCGCTGCGTTTTGCGAGAAGCCACGCTTTCATCTGTCCAGTGCGATTCAACGAGCACACGAACCTACCCCGTCGGTGATTAGCGTGATACAAACAGTACGTCTCGCACGGTGGTAGTTTGCCGAATGCGGGACAGGCGCGGTCTTCCAGGTTTATCACATCCCTCGATGTGATACGTTGCAAAAGCTGCGCTTTTTCAGCTCCTTTGGTGTAAATAGTCGCGGCCGAACGTGCCACAGCTCTCAGTTTGGAGTAGATTTGTTTCGGTGCCACATCACCGTCGAACCACTCTATACCGTGGTGGATGCAGGACAGGTAGTTGTTTTGCGCCCTGACACTGCTTGGCAGCGCGTCGAAAGAGCAGGGTGGTGCAGCAAGCCAGTGACCAACATGATCGGCGCCCAACGCCACTACCGAGCACTCTTTCACTAAAAACTGATCCGAAGCGTCCCGCAAGCCTTGTATGTCGATCACGTAATCCATCGTCACCTGATTCGATTTTAGCACACCACACCCAGACCCTGTTGACGGACTACTGACGGCCGACGCTCCGCAGATGATCTTCGCGATGCCTCCCCACCAGCGTCTTCTCGCTGTGTCAGCTACATCTCGCCTCTCCCTGTCTGTTTCTTTATTCCGAAACATATGCGCAATTCTTTTCATCTGCACAAATGCAGCGACAGCGTGTTGACACCCACCCTCCCCCGGTTCCCGGCCCGGAGTGATGATGAAACCTTTGTGAAATTTAGCAGCCAAAGTCAACGATAACCTGGCGGGCCGAATCAATCTCGAGTATATTGTCGAATTCGGCATAAACGATGCAATTTATGGTTTTCTTCAGAGCAGATTCGAAACGCACCTCGATTCTCACGCTACCGTGTTTCACCAAATTCCAATGCGAATTAGTGTTGGCCGATAAATCCGGAGTCAGATCGAAAGCTGTTAAACAATACCCGTGGGGATAATCCTCGCGACTTATTCCGTTTCCATCGTTCGAATAATGTATCCCCGTACCGGAGAACAGGGTTTGATAGGCATCCACGTAAAGTTTGGATCTGGTGAAGTCTGGTTGCAGAGGCTTCGATGGTATCTGCACACCGTCGATGTAAAGAGAGAGAAAATTCACGTTGAAATGTTGGAAATTGAACGGGTTGCTGGACTTGTCGCCGTTGAACGCCTTGTTGTCGACGAACCCGACGATGAGTCTTTTTGGCAGCTGTCCTAGGAAGATGTTGTCCAGCGTTTCCCCCTGTACACCGCCGTGAATCGTCAACGCTTTAACCTCGACTCGCGTCAGAGGATACTTTGCTGTACCTTTGCTTAACGCTCGGGCGTGTGCGATAAGTATTCCCGGGTTTATGGTTACGCGACGTACAAGCAGAGACGCTTCTAATATGTGCATAGAGTGTGTGTTATCCGTCTCCATGATGCAGAAGGCGTCTCTCGAGCGCACGAGGCGAAGTCGTAACTCGACGCCGTTGAGTAGAAATTTTTCCTGATTAAATACATCGCAGTGTAGATGTCCTAGGAGATCCACTGTACCGCCGGACCGTAAAAGTTTCTGTCGTTGTTCAAACCCCGTATTACCACCACCCAAATCGTTCATTCTACCAGGCGTATCCCCGTACCAGAGAGTGGTGGAGAGATGCGAATTTTTTGCGGACGAATTGTAATTGAGGAGCGTCTCGATGTACGCTCTGTAGGCGTAGGCATTGTTGGTCGGCGATACCAGTTTTTGATTGAAAAAAACATCCACCTGACTGAATAACGAGTGAAGCAGATTGTTCACGGGAGCAGCTGGTGGTATCGGATCCTTGAGCTCTACCCGCGGTACCATGCTAACGCGTAAGCTCAGCATCGTGTGTGAAAGGTCTAGGTAATCGTCGCTCATTCCAGGTACCATGAACTCTATCGGTGAATCGTCCGTGAGAGAGGACACGGGTTTGTAGTGCACCCACTGGCCACCTTCGATGGTGGTTTGTGTGGGTGGTAACGTGAACAAATCTAACTCGGATTTCAGACATTCGGACGAGTGGCCGTGTAGGTAGGCCATGGTTTCTGAAACGATATTTTTTCCTTTAGTGAGTTCCGAATATATCGGCTACCGTTCGTTTTCCGCAACAAGTTTTCTTCTTCTTCTTCCTCGTGATTTTCTTCGCCCTTTTAACCTGTTTGCCAGACTTTCTTCTCGTTCTAGCTTTAACTTGTCTCTTCCCTGTTTTACCAGTGACCCGTCTCTTCACGATAGAACCCAGCCTGTGACCGAGCGTATACTGACGACCCCGCAAACCCCGCAACGCTTTATAACCACCGCCCTGTATCACGGATACCAGTTTCTCCGACGCTTTACGTTTGAGATTCAAACCCGACTCCATAGCGCGATTTCTGAGCGACTCTCCGAACGGTGTGTCGTGCTGCATGTCCTGAACAACGTTCATGCCGGTGCGCAGCGCCTCTTTTCCAAGAAAACGGGCGCCTCTGGTGAGAAGCGGTATGCTCCGTCTGAACAAACCGCCCAAGAAACTGCCGATTCCGTGACCTCTCTGGTGCGGCGCCCCGGCGTAGATACCGTCTATACCGTCACCGTTCAGCTGGTTGTCGTAGTGGTCGATGTAACGAGCCATCGCTATACGCGTCTGAAGTGTAACGTTACGCTCACTGTCCCGCGAGTAAATGGCATGGGGTGTCCCGAAGAATCCCTTATATCGATTTCCACAGTGCGAAAGTTTGAGACCATAAGCGGCATGTAGTGCGGCGACGAGAACGTTTTTGACTCCGAGCTGTTGTGTTTAATATTCTTCGCTGTCGTCTGTATTATGCGGAGCAGAGGAGCGTGTACGTCGCCTAGTATGCGCGGCTCCACGATATCGCAGTAGACGAACATCTGCGAGGGAATTTCACTTGTCATATTGACGGGGTGACGAGCTACCAGCTTATCTCGCACGTCGTCGGTGAATTTTTCGAAACCGAGCTGTCTGTACAACCCCGGTGAAAATGAGAGGTAGTGAGGCTCGCTGCAGTAGCACTTTCTCTTAACAATCAGACGTTCGTCTCCTGTTTCGGAGCTCGAAAATTCGAGATGTTCGTTCAACGCCTCTATGGCGTTGAGAACCTCGATTACATCCCACACGTTGGTGTACGCTCCCTGTTTGATGTAGAATTCCTCCTCTATGTACCTGGTTTGTTTTGGGACTCCTCTTTGAATTTCGTTGGGCATTTCCCCCGGCTCGGGTGGTCGTTGCGAGTGTAATCTTACAACGTTTCGGGGTGCGGTGACGGTCTCCAGCGTCAGCGGGTACTGAATTTCTACCAAAGCCACCTCCCAATCACCCTGCATCTCCAGATGTCGGGGTAACCGCGTCGCGTAGCGCGCGGTTGTGTTTCCGGGGAAAAATTTCGACGAGCTGTTGCTGGGTAGCGTTACGTAGAACTGATCCTTCATTTCGACAGTTTCGCGGTGCTCGCGTCTATCCAAGAGTTGAACTTTTCCGGGTATCCTTGCCAGCTGACGAGTAGCTGCTTACTGTCGCCTTTACCCCTCGTGCGTATGATTTTGTCGATGACGAAAACGTTGTCTTTGATCACCCGTTGCATCTCAGGCTCGTAGAAAATACCGTCTATCTCCTCACCGGCCATATCCTCGAGCACGTAAACGACGGGGCTTCTGAGCAGAATCTTCCGAACTTTGAAAACCTCCGCGGTCCAGTTAGCTTCGTATCCCTTTCGGAAGGCACCTTTCGCTTTGCTGATGCGCACCAGCTCACCAATCTTGAACCTGGGTTTACCGCGACCGCGCCTAACGACACGCCGTGAATTTTCCATGTTGTACCGCGCGGCGGCGGCGTTTTCCAAGGTCACCGTCGACGGTGCCATTCTGATGGTGGAGTGTACCGTGTCGTTGTAAGCCCGCACCAGCTGTTGAAGCACGTCGATGTAACGACGGGTACTCGTGTGAGTAAAATAACGCCACATTCGCTCCTTCAGAGTCCGGTTGAACCGTTCCACAACGGCTGCCTTGATGTCCGGGTTACGGGTGGCTCTGTAACGCACACCTCTTGCCTCGAGTAATCTCTGAAACGCGATTCCGACAAATTCTTTGCCTTTGTCGGTCTGGAGATAAACGGGGCACCGTCTCGTGGACGATAGAATTTTGTCAAACGCCCCGGCAACGGTCGAAGCTGTTTTGTCGTGCAGAGGCTCCACCCAGGCAAACTTGCTGAGAACATCTATAACCACCAAAAGATATGTGTTTCCGTTGTTGTACTGTTTGAGCGATCTAAGATCCACCAGGTCGGCCTCCTAGACGTCATCGATGTTCTGGACGTTGTACCTAGCTCGTCTGAATTTTCGGCGTATAGATCTGTGCAGCGTGTAGGTATCCTGGGTGGCCAACCATTCCTCCACCTCCCGTTTTCCCGTTTCACCCTGTACAGCCTGTGTCAACCCTCTGGCACTAGCGTACCCCGCAGGATGAGTCGGTTCGTAGTAAAAACGTTCTAGTTTCTTCATTATTTCCGAGTCTTGTTCAATCTCATCGAACACCACCGACCGCTACCCGATTGAGTCGCCGCGCGTTGTGTGTTCACGGGCGATGGCGTACCGAGAAGTATCACGTCGTCTTCTCCCCCCTCTGCCCCACCCGAGTCGCGTTCGCCTTCGCCTTCGTCGTCGTCGTCGTCGTCGTCGTCGTTGGTTGTGTCCCGCATAAGCGTTCTACGCACAGGTTTGGTTTTACTTATTTGCGGTCGTTGTCGAAATTTGGGGGGGCTGATCTTCGACCGGACCGCGGTCTTTTTGGCAGGTTTCCAAAAAGCCGGATTTCCTATAAATTCCCTGGGTGTGTGAACGGTGTGAAGCAGTTTCGCGAACTGTCGTCTTCCGACGGCTTGCACGCTTTTTCTTTCCCTCATCACGTCGTTTATCAAGTCGATGATGTTGGTACCGTCGAGGGGTTTGCCAGCGATGGAGATTTTACCGTCCTCGTCCCACGTTAAGTCTCCCTTGGCTTTGCCGATCAAATAACGCAGTAACTTTTCTGCCTTGGTTCGGTACTTCGGGGGCACGCTCACTACCACGGTTTCTATATCGACGCTGTTATTGTGCGCCTCGTCCGCGAAAGCGCGGGTTCCGTCGTCTCCTGGTGTCACGACGTCCACCGGAACGTCCTCCGAGTTGTCGTTACGACCGTCCCGCAAGATCTTGTTAGCGGTACTCGCTTGGCCGATACTCCGTATATCGATTGTCAGAGGTTTTCGAGACTCCGCGGCATAGAACAAATAACGACGCAGCACGCTGCTGTACAATTTCCATTTTTCCCGGTCGCTCTTTCCGTTCAAACTCAACACGTCGTTCATCTCTCTGTCCAGTCTTGAAGCAGGGTCAGAGTTTGAGGTTTCTCCGGCATACGTTTGTTTGTGCCGCAGCAGACGCTCAACGGCTTCGCGCGGTATCAGGACCATCTTCTTGGCGCGCTCCATGTCGAAGCGATCACCGACAACCGACGATCGGCGTCAATAGAAGAGGTAAAATTTTCGCGTGTCTGATCAAAAGACGTTTCTTCGTCTTCCAGCTACCGCTGTCGCTGCGGGCCAAGCGACGCAGAGCGTTCCTGTGTCTGATCAAGGCGTTTTTCTGATTCTGATCGAGCGCCACATTACCTTTCAACGTGTTCAAAGCACACTCGCACACGCTGCGAACGAGCGAGTCGTCCGCGGCACGCAACAGGGCAAGTCTCTGGGAAGCGTTCAATTTACAGATGGCATGCAGAGCTGCGATGATCGACGAGTTGAACCTTCCGGCCACTCCCCTCTTGCCTGCTCGTCTTCCGTCCATCGACGTTACGGGTGAAAGACTGGTACACCGCGCGATCCTGCACCACCCTTTATATCTTTCCTAGGCACGTAGACGCAGTGGTAAGCGTCGGACGGGAATATTTCCGTACGGAAACGACAGTTCTCCGGTGTCGATTGTTTCAGATCCAACAGCAGATACCCGTGTGGGCGGTCGGTCGCGTCGTGATATGCCTCTTGCAGGAAGCGCGGGTCCTCGGGGTAAACCTGACGCGCTAGATGTTGTATCTGACCGCGGTCCCGTGGGTTCTTGAAAAATACGATGTAGTTGGCGTTGAGCGAGATGTCCCGCTGTCCGCGTCCTTGATGAAACAGATTTTGCGTGATAAGAAACACGCTCATGTTCTTGTGGTGACACCCCTTGGTGAAGAGGTCTATCACCACCCCGTTGGACGATTCTCTCATCAAATCGTCGATGATCAACAGTTTCGGCGCTGTGTCGCCGTCGTAGTCCGTAGGCTGCGGCAGCCCCTCCCGATATTCGATACCTTGACTCGAAGACTCGGCGTACAACGGTTGCCACTCGGCGTAATGCCACACAACCTTGCCGAATTCGACATCGCACATTTCTCCCGCGTGTAGCAGGAAATTTTTCACGAAATTTGATTTACCGCAACCGGACGGGCCGGCCACTATGGCCGAGAAGGGGTGCTTCCACCTCGTATCCATCCTTACGACTTACCTCGCTCGTTCACCCGCGCGTCGCTTTAAACAACGGCAGACGCGGTGTCGAGGTCGCATTCCCTTCCGTGAAATCTAACCGCGGGTGGGGGGGCCCCCGCGCGGTGGCGAGCGTTCGATTCCTAGGCTGCCGAACGCTCGCGCGGCAGCTGTCCTCGTAACCAGCTTTTCACGTCCGGCTGACCGGGAACGAGCTTGTGCATGGTCAGCCCGCCCGCGGACGACAACCGAGATGAGCTGAAGATCGGTTGTTCGCGGTGTGCTAGCCCACCACCACCGCGATCGTCGGTCTAGATAAGTTGGAGCTAGTCCCCGACGCCCGAGCCACGCTTGTAGGTTTTCACGTGGAATGTTTCGCACATGATCCCGATCGATCCCCCCCCCCCCCCCCTCCCGGCTCAACTCGGTAACGATCACAGTAATTTTAAATAAAAAACAACATATTTTTGGCTACCATGTGCATCTTTATTGCCTTTGTTATCCAAATCTCTCAACGATTCATTTCCGGCAATAACTATCAATAATAATAATAATAATAATAATATTCTTTATTTTGGTTAGTACCGTAACATTACAATACAGGATATTGCTGTGCGATATTCTGGAATTATAACAGATGCTCACATTTAATAACAATAATAATGATAATAATAATAACAATAATAATAATAATAATAATAATAATAATGATAATGATAATGATAATAATAATAACAATAATATAATAATAATAATAATAATAATAATAATAATACAATATCGTATATAACAGGTGTGATTTAGGTTTTGTAACCGTATGGTAGCGTGTCGTAGCTATCGACGCAAAGGCGTCTCTTTGTTTGTACGGGTTCGCATTTCTTGGTCGTCGTGAGAGTAACCACCTGATGTAGAGCCGTTCGTTGGATGGCTCGTCTATGCACGTGAATCGGTTCGGAACCGTCGACCACCATGTCACGGATGGCAGCAAAATTAACTTTCCGACTTGTTTGATAATTTAACGTTATTCCTCTGACCTTGCAGACCTCAACGTCCTTCCCGTCCGGTACGTGCACCCTGAATGCGTAAAATTTGGGACCCCCAGAAACAAACTCCTTTATAAAACTACCGCTACCATATTGACTTAGCTCGTCCGTCATTTCGCCTAAAAAATTGCCGGTCGACGGTTCGTACTCCCCACGATTCGTCTTGCGCCGCACGTATACAACAGAGTCGGTGTCGTAATACAACACACGCTGATTAAGACCCTCGAGATACGTGTAGAGCTTAAGCCGCGCCTGGGCTGTCGTGTACGCCGCCAACACAACGTTGGTCAGCGGTGACGCGTTTGAACTCTCGCTCGTGGACGCCCAGCGTACGTACAGAACTTCGTCGTTCACCGGTAATATATCGGTAACCTCTGTTTCGGGACCGGTAAGAAGTTCGAGTAGTCTCTGACGTTCTCTCACAACCTCCGTACGAGGCAGATTATCGCGTTGGCCGAATTTACCCCAGAACGAGTTGAGACATAATTTGGAAACAGAGCGCAGACCCGGGTTTTTTGTTATTTTGTCGCGATCCAACCGAATGCCTTCAACCCTCTCGTACTCGTCTAGATAACTCTGTTTGGCAGTCTCATCGGTACAATCGCCGGGCCATCCGCTGGCCTCCTGTTTGATTTTCAAAAACGTGTCGATGTACGACGCAAACAGACCGCCTTGTTTAGTATCGGGGTTATACACAGTGACCTCGTACTGCCATATCTCGATGACATTGGTCACGACGTAACCCATCTCTACGGCTTTCTGAACCTCCACCGATACCCACGTACCTGTGATGTTTCGCTCTTCTACATCGTCGTGCGGGCAGTCGGTCTGCGTCATACACTCGCAACACGTACGGCACAGAGAAAATAGCAGCTTACCCCGCATGCGGACGGGGAGCACGGGGTGATAAAGATTTCGAGGCGGCAGAACCGTGCATTTGATCAGACCCTCGATCTTGCTCACGTCGGTACCGCTAGTCCCTGTCAGTGTCCGACACTCGTCCCCCACATAGATCTTGGGATGTCCTACGGGGTATCGACCTGTTTTGCAGACCCATGGGTACAGGGAACAAACGTCGAGGTATCTGATTTCTTCGTCGACACCAGCCTCGTAGTAACGTTTGGTGTTACCCGTCCTACCTCCGTAAAACGCGTCTCTCGGATTCAGAGCATCGCTTGCTCCGAACTTGACCAGGGGGTGTTCTTTCACGTAACTACGCACGTCGGGGTTTGATTCCATAAGTTTTCTAAAATCGCATTCCCACATCTCAGTGACGCTGTACCCGAGATCCAACATTCTGACCGTCTTTGCCCTAGTCTCCTCGTATCTCTTATCTAGCGTGCTTCTGTCCATCAGGGGGTGATCGCGGTTCACCCTGTAGCACCTGCGACAACCGTGCCAATAACACCCGTGAAACTCGAACACGCGTCGCGTACCGTCTGCGGTAACGTAATACCCGTCGACAGGGCGTCCCGTTTCGGGCAGCACATGCTCGCGTCCGCGCGCCGCCTGAATCAAGACGGTACCTAGTTCGCGTTCTTTCCACACTAACCATTCGATAGCGACGGCAGACTGATTATTACCGAATCTGTACCCTCTGGGCGGTATTATCCCTATGGATTGCGCTTTGAGAAATTTGGTGCGATATACCAGCGAACAGGCCGACGCTATCGTTGTACTTCTGGAAAACGGACAAATCCCCCCGCAGTTCAGAAATATGTCTCTGAACGCCACGCACGCTCTTCGCAGTATGTCGACGTCGCTTTTACAATACTCTACGAGTTCGGTGTTGAAATCGAATACGGTGCCGGCGGTTACAGCCTCCTTGTACCAAACGAGAAAAGCGTTCCGCTCAGCGGTTCCCATGCACTCGGGCGAGTAAAACTCTACGGATGGCAGCGGACCCACGTATCCCTCGTTCTCGCGTTTGTTGAAAAGATGCGGGAAAACGCCCTTGCGCGACCCCTCCGGTAGCCCGAAAGCCTTCGGTAACGCGGCGAGTGCCATAGGCATGTACGCCAGAGAGTCCAAGAATCTGGTTTCGTTCACCTCCATCAAGACTATCTTGGTACCGTTTAGGATTATTTTAGGCGGATCTCGGTACTTCTCCACCAGGTACCGTAATATGAATTGCGAGTCAAACCCCCTAGCGTTGTGAGCTATACATATTATTTTTTTGAAATTTTTAACATCGCGCGTGACAAACTCTACCAGCTGTTTGACAGGGTCGTCTTTGAATACGAACTCTCGTACCAGACCGCAGCTGGAACACGGTACGCGTATGTCAGGCACGTGTATGCAGCGTGTACAAGCTTGATGAGCCACGCATAAGTTCGGAACGTGAACGTTGACTTCCTGGCTACCGGGCAGGGTATCAGTTTGCCGAGTTTCGAAATCGTACCAGACGAACACGTAAGCATCGTCTTCGCCGGTGGGATCGAGAGTTTTCATGTAACACCTGTGATTCGCGATTTGTACGGATCCGCAGGTCTGACAGTACGAGCTGCCGCAAGAGTGTCGTTGCTTGCTAAGATTCACGAAACGACCGCAGCCGTTGCATATCAGCAGAGTCTCGCACACGGTTTTTCGAGAATTAAACGACCCTCCCTCGCGATGTCTGCGCAGGCAGTCCTCGCCGTAAAACCACCGACCGCAGGTTTCACAGGGTAACCGTTCCACGCTCGTGTCGCACGACGGAACTTTCACACAACCGGGACATCTGTTGGAGCATCGATGATCGCTGATATATTTATAACCGACGTTGCAGGATGCGCAATACTGTCTGGTTGCGGCCGCCGCCGTCAAGTTTAAAATCGGTTTGTAATGCCCCGGGTTGTGAAAATACATAACGTTGAGTCTGGCTGCAACGTGACCGCCCTGCTCTCTGATAACCCGCTCACCGTCGTATATCGGGTGTCCGCCGCGCCCGAACGTTTGAAAATCGTACACCACCACAGCCAGGCCATAGCCGGATAGGTGTTGTTGGAACATGCGTATTTCGTTTATACAGCAACCACCCCCGTTCGACGGTATCTGCACCCCGGAATCTCTGCATAACGCTTCCGCTAGTTTCCTCTGAGTTACGGAATTCTGGCGCCTAACAGAGTCCCAACACGGTTCCGACTCGTCTTCTCGCACCGACCCTCTACGAGCATGGGCTCGCGCTGTTACCAATGCTCGTGGTAAACAAAGGGCGTCTCGCCTAACTTCAAGAATCGAACGTTTTCTGACCTCTGCATGCGTGAGAGGCTTGCTTTTCCTCCCCCTACCCTCGGGCACGCTTACCAGCGACACCGTCAATTCAAAGGCGTCGTCGATCGCAAATTCGGACGCGCTCTGTGTAACCCCGAACACCAGACCCCAGAGATCATCGCGCCGACAATCGCGAATCGGTCGAAACGACAAACCGGCCGCGCCCATGGTGAACGAGGGTGCGTTGAGACCGAAACCTATGTAGTCGCTGGGGCCGGAGGCATCACCGACAGCGTAATCGTAAATTTCATCGATGGCCTCCGAGAGCCATGTGACAGGATCGACGGTGGCCGGAGGTGTTATGATTTTAAGTTTGAGTTGTCGCCCAGTTATGGCAAAATTTCGAAAATGTTTACGACTCTCTTCCACTATTATGAATCTACGTGACCGCGGAACTACCGTACGAAGCGCGTCCTGTGATCGCGATGCTACGCGCGAGCCCGAGGTCCCACCTCCACCTCGCTGCTGATCTAGCAGCTGTTGTTGTTGTTGTTGTTGTTGTTGTTGTGCAGATTCTTGCTCTATGCGCGTATTCGGCCCGGCGTCGAAACAGGTGTTATCGGAGGTTGTCTGTCCTAACCGCACAGGTATCGGCTCTGTCGTTCGAGAATTTAGAAGTACGTTAGCGATAGGTATAGATGAAATATCAGATTTCTTTGCCCTTACGGGGTAATGTTACTATTCCGATGTATTGCTCTGCGGAATCTTCGGACATCGGATCATCGATCAGCTCAACCAACGCTGTGGAAATCTTTCTGATCATCGGCGAGTCGCGGTCGCTCGAATATTCCGAGGTATCTGCGAGATGTTAACAACGTTGATGAACAATGCGATATGAGATTAATGAAACTATGAAGGTGGAGGAGTGCTTACCGTATCGTATGTCGTTCGGTCGTTCGTTCGCTTCCGTGTCTGTTTCCGACTCGGATTCTAATAACAGTTCCTCTCGTGCTTCCGCCTCCGATTGTGATGCATCCTCGTCTGGTTGTATTTCGACTTCCGCTCCTACTTCTACGCCCTCTCCCGCGTCTTCGGGGCGAACGACAAGGTTCGCGTTTTCAACCCCTTCTTCACGGTCTGTGTCGTGCGTATAATGGGTGGTGTCGGACGACGAGGATAACAGACGATCGCGATACCACGTATTCGTAAGTTCCGACTCTGTGGATACGAACAAATCTCGTGTTATTGTTACACCTTGTACGGTTCGTCGCTCAAATTATTATTATTATTATTACTATTATTATTATTATTATTATTATTATTATTAGGATTTTTAACGTTACCGCTGGCGTATAGCGGCGAATTGTTATGACTGCTCTGTGAGTCATCCTGCATCGCGTGGTTCTCAGTTACCGCGACTGTCTCTTCTCCCCTCTCACCATCATCATCATCATCATCATCATCATCATCATCGTTCGTATAATGGGTGGTGTCGGACGACGAGGATAACAGACGATCGCGATACCATATATTCGTAAGTTCCGACTCTGTGGATACGAACAAATCTCGTGTTATTGTTACACCGTGTACGGTTCGTCGCTCAAATTATTATTATTATTATTATTATTATTATTATTATTATTATTAGGATTTTTAACGTTACCGCTGTCGTATAGCGGCGAATTGTTATGACTGCTCTCTGTGTCATCCTGCACCGCGTGGTTCTCAGTTACCGCGACTGTCTCTTCTACCCTCTCACCATCATCATCATCATCATCATCATCATCATCATCACCATCATTATCAACAGCAACGGTGTTGAACGAGAACTTTCGTTTTTTTAGGGGTAAGGAGCGTTGGTTTTCGCGATCGCGGTCGATGACGATCGTGGAGACGTCGGAATCCTCGGGTTCGTCAACCGTTCGATCGATCTCTGATTCTATAGATACAAAGGATATAGTGTTTCGATAGTGGTGCTCGTCGTTTGTTCGTTACGTTTTATGAATAATTTAAGACGAATACTCACCCGCTCGACGGTTGTAATAGGTCATCAACCCTCGGACGACCGCTAATCGTTCGGTACCCCGATGTAATAACACACTCGCTGCCGTTTTGATGCACGGCCAAACACCACCAAACACGCCTTGGTCGAACATACGACCGATCACCCTATCGCTGCAGACAGCCAGCACAGAACGGAGGCGTATCAACATGCCGTCTATCGTCAACGACCGTAGCCCCGCGCACCACCGGTTGTTGAACGCTCGCGCGGCTGAAGGGTTGACGATCCTCGCCCTGCGTACCACCCTCATAACAATATTGGACAACTCAATGTACGAAGACATGTCGAACGTTTGATTACGGATAAGTGTATACGATGTTTAGCGTTAGCGAGCCAGGATACGTATGAGTATCTCTTTGAGATGATCATCACCATCACCGACACCTTGATTCTATATGATTCGTAATTAGTGCTCATGTACAACCGAAGTGTGTGTGTGTGTGTGTGTGTGTGTGTGTGTGTGTGTGTGTGTGTGTGTGGGACATCGCTGGACCGGGGTAAAGACATATCAGCCGGGCGTGACAAAATTCTAAATCTCTAGGGTCTCAAACAATAGCTGCCTGAGCGATGAGGCGATAGGTAGATGATTTCATATGTTTTCTGTAGCAGTTCTTCATGGTTCGACATATTACAATGGTAACGAGATATCCACAGCTGCACCGCTTCTATGACAATAAAGAGATCATGCCATACCATCCCCCACCAGCGTCTTAGTTGCTTGCTTCGCCTAGCCTAGCCTAGTGCAGCTGGCTACAAATTTTTGCTTACGAGGCAAATGCAACAACAAAGTAGAAACAATAAAGTAGTGTATAATTGGTCAGGAATGGCGACATGCTGCCCTGTTATTGGCTGGGGTGTATACGAGATGACAGTGACCCCCGCCGCGAAGAAATGTTGAGCGTTCGGTCGTTCGCTCAGTGTCATCGAGTACGAGCTCGAGGTAAGCTGGTATAAGAAATGGCGTCGGGAAAAAGCGGTTTGTCGCGGGCTGGGTGCAGTAAATTATTCAAAACACTGGATATTGCACTCAAGAAATCGGAGCGACATCTGCTATTATCCACCACTTACGGGCTCAATCACTCGTGGTCCAAAAAAATTACGGTAGGACTACATCTGCGTCTCGACGGAAACTTCGAACCGGTGGTTAGACTCATAAACAACTACTCCAGCGGTGTGACCCTAAACCCTGCAGTGTGGGAGGCATTGGTCGGAAAATTCGATGTTTTGGAGAGCTACTTCGAGAAAGATGGCGAACGGGCAACGCCGATGAACGATACCATAACTCTGGATAATTGTTCTGTACGATTCACAACGGCTCACGGTTCGAAGGTGGTAGCGTTTTACTCGAACCGAGTTGAGGATGGCGTGGAGGAGGAGGAGGAGGAGGAGACGGAAAGTCAAGTAAACACCGATAAGAGCGAAGGCGGGGAACCTGCGGCAAAGAAGAAGAAGAAGACGTACGCTCCAGTAATCGTGATGCAGAAAGTGAGCTTCGACGGGTTGAAACATATGGCCTGCTGCGTGAACGAGCATCTATGGCGGCTGGAAGAATTGGTTGCTGATGTCGACCTGTGCAAGAAGGCTCTCGTCAAATATTTCGCTTCGCTCGCAATCTCGCGGAAAATGACGAAACCCACCCTTCAACAAATCAGCGCGCTCGTGTGTGAGGATTCGGACGCTGCTCGAGAGGTGGTAAGTCTACAGTCGGAGAACAACTTCCGCGACTACTACTTCGACATAGTATTCTGCGAGCTGATGAGAATGTTCCTGTCCTTTATCATAGTGGATGTGCGACAAAGTATTGCTACGGGGTTGTGATCGGTTCGTTCGATCGTTTATCGAAATATCCTTGTGCTCGGTGTGTGAAACAAAATTTCAAACAAAGTCCGAAAATATTTGTATTCTATATACATGTGTATGCGTGTGTGTGTGTGGAATGACGGAATGACAAGATTTGTAGAAATAAATAAATAAATCTAGTATGTATGCGAAGAGTCGTTGTTTTGAAAATCCCCTCCACTCACCATCCTCCTCGTTACCACCTTGAGAACATTTTCAGGCACGGTCGGTAAGAGTAAGACGTTTCAGGTCCGCCATCTTGGTCTTCGCGTCGCTGTAGAGGGGTTCAATCGCCGTTAGTCGCCGCAAAGACGCTATCTTGGAATTCCAAAGGTATAAACGCGTCGTTCCCGCCGAAACGGCGCCATCTTGCGCAGGCAGCCGTTTTGAAAATCCGCGATCTTGGAATTCGAAAAACTGAACACATCGTTCCCGCCAAAACGGCGCCATCTTGCATTCCTGTCAAGGGCGTTTCCCGCCAAAACGGCGCCATCTGTGACAGGCGGCCATTTTGAAAATCCGCCATCTTGAAATTCGAAAAACTGAACGCATCGGCCCCGCCAAAACGGCGCCATCTTGCATAAACGGCCATATTGCGTGGCGGCCATCTTGCATTCTCCAGGGTGACATCACCCCTCTAGAGAACAGCCACCGTCGGTGACCTTGCCGGTCAGTGACCCCACGACCTCGAAGGTCGAGAGGCACCTCGGAGCGACCGCCAGCGACCTTGCCGGTCAGTGACCCCGGGATCGGGTTACACATAGCAGATCGCTGCACCGATGACGTCATTTGTTATGACGGGCCATGGCTGTCTATATACTACTTCTATCGAATAGTCAAATGGATCGACTTGAAATTCGAAACGTGGGTACAAACCACTGAAATCTCGTCCCCTATTGATTTTGGTATGAATCAGAATCCGCACTTGGTCGGTATGTGCTGATTAAGTTACAAAGTGAGCTACGAAACGTCGACTAAACAAAATGGCCGTCCGCTCGCGGCTAATAGCTATTGAGCGCTATTGACCGTTAAAATCTACACAATTTTATATATAAAATATTCACAATTTTATATACAATTATTTATATTAATATGATGTGTTATCTTATTATCAAGATTCGCGGCAGCGAATCGCCGCCAAGTACCAGTAGGCAGGCGAGAGCTAGCCGGGAATATTTTCTCGGAGGAACTAGTTATACCTGTAAGCACGGTGTTATAACTCCGGAACGCGTCAATATTTTGCGATGAAATTCACACGACAGAAAGTCCCTTCCCACACGACCTCGCTGTATAAATTTAACTAAAATCGGTCCACTGATTTCCGAGATATTGGTCTCAAAAGTTGATGAAAAAACGTCTTCTTCTCCTCCTCCTCCTCCTGCGTCCTTTTCGCTAGACGCTGGTGTTATGATTATGGTTGTGGATGTTGTGAGTTCTGTTGAGATCGTTGAGTTCGTACCTCGTTTTTACACCTGAGGGTAACCGGATTACGTGCGGATGGTTGAAGTCAATAATGTGTGCTCGTTGATATGATCGTAATTAGAATTATTTATTGATACGTGGTTATATTGATGGTTGAAGACAAGTATGCGTTAACTGTAATGTCTTAAAGTTAGGTATTAACTATTTAGATGTAGGATTTGAGTGTTTGACAGTTGATTGTTCGAGAGTTAATTGATGTGTTGATAGCTCGATGGCTAATTGAAGAGTGGTGTGCTAATAAAGAGTATGGTGTCCGTTCGAGAGTGAGTTCTTTGTCTCTTGGGCGTGAGCGTGTTAAGCTGCAAGGTTTGCAGTTTATAGGTACTTAGGTAGGGATGATGGTTCTTCGAATCGTAAGGTTGAGACTTCCTTTGATTAAGGGTCATGGGATAGGATGCATGCAGGATGTTGTGTATCAAGTATTGGGAGTGAGAGGTATAGGGAACGTAACACGCCCATCCCCGGGGGAAAAAAAAATTTGCTCCTGTGAAGCAGGGGAAAATTTTTTTTTTTTTTTTCAAAAATTTCTATGTTAGGTATAAGATTTTATGTTTACGGTAGTAAACATTTCTATGTTTACGGTAGTAAACATGTCTATATTTACGTTAGTGAATATATCTAGGTATATGTATTATGATTTCGATTTCGAAATTGTAATATGTTTAAAATTATAAGGTTTTATATTTACGACAGTAAATATAATTATATTTACGTTAGTGAATATATCCAGGTGTATTGATTATGATTTTGATCTCGAAATTATAATATAATTAAAGTTGCTTATGTGCAATAAGTTCGGTTAGTTATAAATGTCTTATGCTGAGTTAGTACATGTATGGTATATTGAATGTTAGGGTTTCGAGTTTAAGATAGCTAAAGAAGATTGAAGTTTAAATGTTTTGAGTTGGAAGATTGGGTTAGAGTGGGAAATTTGGGGGGTTGGAATAAGGATTGTTTAAACATTTGGTTTCTTGGAAGGACAAGATGGAGGAGAGGTAAGGGTTCGACGGACGTGGTGAAACAATAGGGGGAAGTTTTTCGATGAGCACAAAAGGAGTCATAAAGGAATTGTTTGAAGGAGAGTTTGAATTTTTGGGTCTCCCACATTTGGTTGCCAAATGTTTTCCCAAAGGTGTGAGACGAGGTTTTTATGGTCCTTTGCCTCAAGGCATGACCGGCAATTGAGTTTGTTAAGCCCTCTAGTAATGTTTCGGATAGACCTTAAAAATAATTAACTATTGACTTACTAACTAAATGGGTTGATTAAATAGGGCGTGACATAGCACGCAACAATATCTGATTAATAATGAAATATATATGGGGTATTCCACCTCAACTCGACGTGTCCCCAGACCTTGACAATTCCGATATCGCTAATTTATTTTATGCATGTTGCACCATCAGATACAACTACTCTCACCAAAGCTTTTAGGGATTGGTCTCATCGTTTTGATGAGGCAAAATATTGAAATTTCGATGTTTTCGTTGACACGAAGATTTCAAACGCATGTAACTTGAAATCTACCAGTCCTATCGAGAAAATGAATAACACAAAATTTCTTGTTTTTTGAATGTTCTACGTGGAAATAATTTTCTTAAAACTCTTCAACCCTTGTGTCAGTTGTTATTCGCTAATGAAAATGTAAATGCTGTTTTTCGAAGAATAGGCCACCTTCGATTTCATCGAAATTTTCACGAAATATTCTACGAAAAATTATGCAAATTTCAACACCTTGTTTGAGATGGCTCGACTTTTGGTTCAGAAGTTACAATCATTTGAAAATCTGTAAAAGCCTATAACGAAACGAAGCTGCTTGAAAATGGAACGATGGAAAAATTGGAAATCAAAATAGTCGTTGGTATTCAAATGAATTCTGCATTTTATTTTCAAATACAGTACAGCTTATACTTACTGCTTATTTATTAAGCTATGGATTTCGTCCTCGGTTGCGAAGGAATATCTTTTCATTAAGACGTTTCCGTTCGCAGCAGGCACGAGACAATGTTTTTTTGGGTACATGGGATGGATTTAGCTTCATTAAAACGGCAATCACCCATTGATAAAATATTTTTTGCCCGTTCGTAATTCGCAGAGTCACTCCATCTCATTGCGATACCAGGTATATTGTGGTAGGCCCACTCGTATAACTGTCGAGGTGTCGTAATTTGTTTATCCGCTGGAAGTTGGAGACTAGCCCTGGCTGCCAATCTCTTGACAGTCCCCCCTACGCCATCACACGGACCTTTGCCGTGGGCCGTGGCGAAAAATGCCACTCCGCAGGTACCCCAAAATCTTCCTCGTGATAGTACACGTTCGAAAAATGTTTGTAATTTTTAAACTGCTGCGGAGCACCGTCGGAAAAATAAATCACTTTCGTGGGATGGTCAATGAATTCTTTAACGAAGTAATTAATCGCTATGGAGAAGGTGTAGACTGCTATTGCGTCGTGCTTTAGACAGTCTGAGACTATGACTAGGCTTTTGTGCTCCAAACCATTTCCGTTGTTATAATACAAGACAACGGGATAGATCGTCGCTTGATTATTATTCCAGTGGAATCCTGGGGCCGCGTTTTGGATCACAAAAGCGTAATTCTCTGCGAAGTCACAAATAGCTACACATTCGCCCTGTTTCAAATTATCTTTGGACCATTTTAAAAAACGGGATTGCTGTTGAGCAATAAACGAGTGTGTGAGTAGGAGTTTAGCTTGGTTACAAAATTTCTCAACAAATTCCAACACAGGAGAAGTCGTTGACTCAAGTGTTGTGCGAGGCTTTGATACCCACTGTTTATATTTTATGTCACGGACACCGCTATCGGTTAATGTACGGTGAATAAACTGATACAAATTCTTCGTTCCCGGGCAGTTTTTGCAATTATCAAGACAACACTCTGGCCGTTCATCGTCGCAGGTTATAACAGCAGGACATCAGCGTAACTTTTGATAAGATAATCAAGACCCCTTGTTAATGACGGCAAATTAGACGCTAAAAAGAAGAGAAAAGTGAAACCTTGTATTAGAAACACGACTGAACCCTGTTTTTAACGTGTCGAATGAGGAGGGTCCGCTATTATCACCTTGAATCATAAGTTTCATATTCTCATGCATAGAACACACACATACGGTGTGTGTCCCACTGGCTCCTGCCAATACACAATGAAGCGGTCTTAATGATGAAAATTTTGAAAATCCCACATTTAGTCCATTGTTCATTTCTTTAAAGGCCATGTACAACTCTTTCAAGTTGGAAAGTATCAAGCGTTTTTGCTTATGGATACGTTGTTTTTCTCCATGAGTGCACTTTATTGAAACAAAATCCTTCTTTCCTGGCATAAGGGAAGTCATTTCGTCATCTTCATAAAATTTGACGATTTTAGATATCACTTCTGGATTCAATGGCTTACCTGAGCAAATAAATAGGAAAAAAAAAAACTTTCACGACTGAAAGATGATTTTATATGTGCACGATTTCATCTTGGACTTGTCATAGTGCAGGATCAGCCAATAAAATTCAGTTTTTTGAGTCAATACCAAGCGTATAGAGTGATATAGCAAACATGAACTCATATGTTACCTTTCTTTTTAGAGGGCCTAGCAAGTATTCCATGCTGTTCAACAAGTTCTTTTGCCTGTTTTGCCATATAGTAAGTAGCTCCCATCTGCTGAACTATCATTGGAATGCTCCAACTTTTGGGTAACAGTGTCAGTAGCTGTATCTTTGTATCACGACTTGTATTAGGTGAATGAAATTTTTCCCTTGCTTGAAAAAACATTTCCGAAGTAGTTTGTAGGCTGTTGTTCGTTTCACAAGTTTCGGGGACTCCAAGAGCTTGTTTCAAACTATTAGCCACGTTTTCCACCTTCCGCGTGGCCCACTGGCTGTTGGTGAGCTTCAGTTTCTTCCGAGGAATTGGAGACTGATTCATCAGTTGCAATGCCTTATTCACAACCGAGAGACTTGTGTTAATGCTCACATCTGATACTTGTGGCGTGATAAGATCTACCTCTTGACTAGAATTACTGTCTGAGGTTGGAATACATTGATCTGTGGGATTGATAAAATAAAATGATTAATAACATTAATAATGAATGATCAACAGTTCGTAGTTATGCGAGTTAAATTGTAACGCTGAAGAACCTGTAACTGAATACTGTATTGAGAATTTCATTCAGATTATTATGAATGAATATTAACTTTACTTCGTGGAAAATTAGTTCTCTATGCTTCCGATAAATTATTTACCTGATTTGTGATCTTTTACAGGCATCTTTTCGATACGATTTCTGCAACTACTACATACTAAATGCGTTTTACTCAGGAAGGGCATTTTTTTAATACACGATTCAGAAATATACCGTAATGATTCTTTTCTGAGATGACGTTGTATTTGAAATGGATTGCAACAACGATCTTTGTGCCATTTCGGTGCCATTGTCTTCTGAAAGAAACATTCGTAGTAGTCGTAGGCGGAAATATATAGCGTACCTTATACGAATGAATTGCAAATAATGTCAGCTATACTTACTTTTCAAACTACTTGTCAGAGTACAACTTTCCATAGTTCACATCGAATAATATACTGGCGTCTTTCATCAGCGCCTCATACCTTCTGATCACAATGATGCGTATCTAATCACCTCTCAACAATCTTTATGATTTACAGATTGATTCCCAATTTCAAAGATGAATTTCACACTTGATAGAATCAATAAACTGATATAACTACACAAACTGTAACAGCAGTAGTTAAATTCGACGCGCTTACTAATAAACAACGTTTCCATGGCAACGCTTTACACGGTAGTGCGCGCATGCGCGTAGATGATAACACCGCGATCGCGGTAAGCTCAAAAATAAGAAGACAAATGTAGGGTTATGACCGTACACAGCAAATTGAACTTCGAAATATAATGAATATGAGTTACTGAACCTGTCAATACTACTAAGAACAGAATAAATAATCAGTCTTTTCACGCCATCAAGTTATTACGCAAACTGTGACTGTTTTGATTTCCAATCTTTCCATCGTTCCATTTTCAAGCAGCTTCGTTTCGTTATAGGCTTTTACAGATTTTCAAATGATTGTAACTTCTGAACCAAAAGTCGAGCCATCTCAAACAAGGTCTTGAAATTTACGTAATTTTTCGTAGAATATCGTGTGAAAATTTCGATGAAATCGAAGGTGGCCTATTCTTCGAAAAACAGCATTTAAATTTTTATTCGCGAATAACAACTGACACAAGGGTTGAAGAGTTTTAAGAAAATTATTTTCACGTAGAACATTCAAAAAACAAGAAATTTTGTGTTATTCATTTTCTCGATAGGACTGGTAGATTTCAAGTTACATGCGTTTGAAATCTTCGTGTCAACGAAAACATCGAAATTTCAATATTTTGCCTCATCAAAACGATGAGACCAATCTCTAAAAGCTTTGGTGATAGTAGTTGTATCTGATGGTGCAACATGCATAAAATAAATTAGCGATATCGGAATTGTCAAGGTCTGGGGACACGTCGAGTTGAGATGGAATACCCCATATGCTATCTTACCGTTGTAGGTATTGTAATATATAAGAAGTTTTGTTAGGTTTTTGTGAAGCGTTTCTTATGTCGCGTAAAAGGATGTATGAGGTGTTTCGATAATTTCTACGTTTGGTGTGATAGGAGTAGTAGTAGTTGCTGGGGGGTTGGCCTGCTGAATGATGATTTGCGTGTGAGGTGTTCGTGGTCATGTGGCTATTTCTTGTGTTTCTGGTGGGTTATCTGGTTCGGTTTGATTCTGATTTCCACGGTAGCTAACTATTTGATTATTTGGTTCGTTTCGTTGACAGAGGGTTTGAATTGTTGTAAAAATTTTCAATAGTTTGCTTAGTATCGAGAATTTGTTTGCGATGTACATTAGTGATAATGATCCGAATAAAGAAGAAACGTAATATAATATGCTTTCGATACGGTTTTCGTTATCCGTGGATTCTTTATGTTTAGTTATTTCGTTTGTTTGTTTGATGATATCGTCGAGTGTCAAGCCGTTTGAAGTTAAATCTTTAGAGTTAAGGTATGGGGTCTTGTTGAGTGTTGCTATCGGGATAAGGGATAAATTTTTGGGGTCTTCGTTTTCGGATGGGTTATAGAAGTCTGAGATATTTAAATTGAATTTCGGTGCATAAGAGTGGGTTTCCGTTGTTTGGTAGTGTTTGGTTGTGGATAGGGTGATTGTGTTAGAATTTGCTGTACATTTGTTGTTTAGTTTTAGTATTCCGGAATCGCTCAGGGATATTTGGATTGAATTTTCATCTGTGCATACGATGTGCATGATTTCTGTTTTTGTCAAAGAGTAGATCCAGGAGTTGGATGTAGTTAGTTCTGTCCAATATACTCCGTTGAAGGTTCCGAGTCTGACGTCGCATGTTTTGATATCTGTTTCTGTTGGTTGGATGAATAATCCTATTTCGCAAGTGATGTGGTCGTTCGTGTGGAATAGTGGTTGATTTTGTCTGCAGATGTACACCCAACGAGTTTGATTCTGATACCTTCGTTCTGGACAACTTTTAAATAATGTTGGCAATAGTGACGTCTCACAGCGCGCTGTGACAGACCGGCTTGCAATCAAAGCGCGACCCGTGAGCTGTCATTTCTACGCCGAGTGACTCTACTAACCCTAAATTATAGGCTAGTTTTTATTATTGAAGATACTTTACAATGATGTTATTTTTTATAAATCAGCTGAATTTTTTATGAATGATTGGATGTAATGAAAATAAAAATAAATGTTAGAGCTTACAGTTTGTTGAGTTGTAATAAGTTTAATTTGGATCGATATTACTCAACAAGAATTAATAATCCGTTGTCTTATTTATAATTATCGCTAAATAAATAGTCAAAATAACGAACTTGTTTAGTTACAACGAGTTTTATTCAGAATTGATATTTTATTATATAGCGTTTCATTGTGAATGATTTATGTATGTTCAGTAAAAATAAAATTATAGGTATCTGTAAAAATTTGTAAAAATGTGATCAACGTTCGTTGTACCGTATATATGTATATTTTCTAATCAGTAACGATACGTGTCGCGGTAAAATTGTCACGTCGCATAACTACATCTGCTTCGACTGTGCCATAACTTTAAAAAAATGTCAAAATATTGAAATATCGTAATTCTAGTATTGATGAATTCGTTGATTAAATAAAAATGGAAATCGTATGACAAAAAGATTGTCAGTATGATTTCATTTCCATTACATCCAATCATTCATAAAAAATTCAGCTGATTTATAAAAAATAACATCATTGTAAAGTATCGTCAGTAATAAAAACTAGCCTATAATTTGGGGTTAGTAGAGTCACTCGGCGTAGAAATGACAGTTTACGGACCCGCACTATGGTTGCAAGCCGTTCTGTCACGACCCGCTGTGAGACGTCACTATTGCCAACATTATTCAAAAGTTGTCCAGAACGGAGGTATCAGAATCAAACTCGTTGGGTGTACGTTTCTAACGACATCATACATTTATTGAATTTTAATTCGGTTAATTTGAAATATAGTGTTCTGTCTCTTGTTATTGCTATGTAGTCGCTGCTTGGTTTAATGTATGCGAACTTGTCGTCCGTGGTGTCATAGTATTGTTTTACTGGGATCGGAATTAGTCGGTAGATATTGAAGGTATTGGTGTTTAGTAGTGGTATTGAAATAATGTATATAATTTTGGTATCTATGTAAGTTATGTCTAGTCTTGAGAGTCTTATTAATTCCTGTGCGTATTCGTTTTCTAGTGGAACTGGGAATTGTTTCGTAGGGTTGTGGCTCTGTATTTGTCTAATTGTTGACATGATTTGTTCGGGTGTTAGGATTTTGGGGTGGAGTAGTCCCTGTCTTGCAAATAAGATTGCGTCGATTAGGCTATTGAGGTCTAGTTCATATTCGTTGGTGTATTGGTCTAGTTGTATGAGATGTTTGAGGAGGAGGTTGTTTCCTCTATTAGCTCTCGCGTTTTCGTTTATGGCGTCGACTAGATAATGTAATTCTACTTGTTTTATTTCTTTGATTTGGTCCATAAGTTCTCTGAGTTGTATTCTGTGTGCTCCTAGGGTAGATTTTACAACGTGTGTTTGTTCTTTGAGTAGTGAAGCTAGGTGGTTGTTGTCTACGTATAATTTTTTGATTTGTTCGTTGTAATATTCTGCGTCGTCTGCGTCTAAGGTTCCGAATAGTGTTTTACTGATTTTACTTATGAATTGGAATGGTAGTGATCTTTTATGTTTGTGGTTGATGTATTGTGTGAGGTATTGTTTTATGTTACTGTCGTCGTGTTTGCCTACCAGAATTCCTATTTGGTTCTGCTGTTCTATTACTACTGATATTCGATTCTGGATCATTCCTATATGTTCGTGCATGTCGCACCTGCTTGCGTACGAGTCGCATTGTCGTTTTATTGTGGTTAAATATTTTTTTAGTATTTCGAATTTTTCGTTTAGGTTATCTAAATCAATAAAGTTTATTAATGTCCATTCGTCGTTGTAGGTTCTGAGGTTCTGTACGTGCTCGTAGTAGATGCCAGGGTTTTCTTTGAATGTTGATGTTTGGTATAGGCTTCTGATTTCGTCCTGCTCAGCTAATGTAGCTCTGAAAATGTATTCGTTTACGGTCGGTATATGGCGTGTCTGGGTTTCGTTATGGGTGGGGGTGGTTATTGGTATGTATGAGTTTAGCTTTTGCTGATACGGTCGGTTTTGGTGGTTCGGTCTCATTCGTCTCTTGGTGTTCGAAGCGTTCAGTTGAGGTTTCTTTTGTGTTCTGCATCATTATGAGTTTGGGATTTGGTGAAGTGGCGGCTTTCGAAAGAGGTAAGGGATTTCGTTTTTGTTGTGTAAAATGTCGGTTTTTATTGGTTCTCTTATTTTTTTTTTTTTGTTTAGTTTTTGATGAAAAATTAGATCAGGCTGGGGTGGTGGCTGGTACGAGGTGGGCAATCCGCGAGCTGAGGGTGCCGTACGCGGATTCTTGGGGTGTGAGGGAGCAGATCTTACGTGAGGCCTGGAACCACGGCGGTTCGTGCACACCGGCGAGAGGGTTTGCAACAGTTGCTATCGACGCCATCGCTCAGCGTTGGTCCGGTATGAAGAATTCCGGACCCATCGCTGGGCATTACATCAAGACGGTGTTTCGTTGTGCCGTCGATGCCGTCGTTCTTTAGACGTTGTCACCCGGATGGGGTGCGCTTTGTGTAAGGAGAATTTCGAAGCGTACCTCTCCGTGGAGGCCCGTGTGTGTTATCCGGGTGGAGTTTTGGTTCCGGTCCTTGGGGGTCCGTGCTAGTTATAGCATTGTATATATATATATTATTATTATTAATTTTTTTTTTGTAGTTAGAATTTCTTTCTTAGTTCTCGTTTTAGTTGAGTTGTTGTTTATGTGTTAGGTAAGATTAATAAGCGGGTTAAGTTTAGGTAATTAATTTTAATTTTGAGTTTGTTGTTTATTGTGTTTTATGTTAATAAATGTTAAGTATTGGTTTATTTGGCTAGTTTGATTTTATTTATGTGGACTATTTTCGTTTTGTTGTCGTTTATTTGAATTTCTGCGTTAATGTTGTTAATTATTCGAATTATTTTGTATGGTCCTTTATAGTGGTCGTCTAGTTTCTTTTTTGTTTCGTTGATCAAATAGACATATTGTCCTGGTTGGAAGCTGTGCGCGTTTATATGTTTATCGTATCTCAATTTTGATTTTGATTTTGCGTTTTTTAGATTGTTTGTAGCGTCTTGTCTAGTTTCTTTGAGTCGGGTTATTATTTCTTGGAGGTATTCCTCATATTTGTTTGAAACGTTTTTGTCTACGCGTATGTTTGATAGTTGGCGCGCTATCATTCCGAAAATGAGTTCGTGTGGTGTGTAACCGGTACCTTCGTGTACTGATGTGTTGTACGAGAATATTGCAAAGCGAATCCATTTGTCCCAGTTATTTTTATTATTAATGTAGTGTTTTAAGTATTCGATTAAGACTTGATGGCTGCGTTCGAGGGAACCGTTGGATTGGGGATGGTAAGCTGTTGTTTTGATTTGTTTGATTCTGAAGATTTTTGCTAATTGTTTCATCACGGGACTTAGAAAGTTTGGACCTTGGTCTGTTAGCATTGATTCGGGTGCTCCGTAGCGGCAAATAAAATTTTCTGCGAATGCTTTGGCGATTGTTGTCGATGTCATGTTTTTTAGTGGTATTGCTTCTGAATATTTGGTTAGGTTATCTTGGATTGTTAGTAAATATTTATTTTGTGAGTTTGAAGTTGGTAAGGGTCCGACAATGTCTAATGAGACTTTTTCGAAAGCTGTTGTCGGTGTGTCGGTTATTACCATCGGAAGTTTGACTTTATTTCTGACAAGTTTTCGTCTTTGACAGCTTTCGCATGATTCTATAAATTTGCCTATGTCGTTTTTCATGTTCGGCCAGAAATATATTGCTCGGATTCGTTTAAATGTTTTAGTTATTCCTTTGTGGCCAGCTATTACGGATTCGTGATTTTCGCGAATCATGTCTTGGCGTAGTTCTGGTTTAGGAACGTTGATTTCGTTGAGGCATATGTTAACTGTAATGTCTGTGTAGTTGGAGACTTTTCTGAGAATATTTTTTATTGCGAACCAATTTAATTTGTCGAATCCGCTGCCTATTTTAGAAATTGAAAAGGATTTTATGTGTTTTGCTTGTAGTATGTCACGAAGAATAATTAGTGTGTTATGTATTCCTTCTACCGTTGATTTTTCGTAGTTTTTGTTTTGTGTTACAAGACTGAAGATGAATTTTTTATTATTTGGTGTTATGATTACGCTATTTATTTCTGGGTTTTGAGATTTTAGGAAATTTGTATCTAGGCTGCCAATATCGATTAATTGTTTAGCAACTCCTTTTTTTATAATGCAGTCAGCTGGCATGCAGTGTACATAGTTATCTCTTTTCATGAGAATATCGTCGTTTGTTTCTTTGATATTGGTCGCTGTTGGCGTTGGATCTATTTGGCTGAAATGTGGAATGGGGTTTTGAGGTGGATTTTGTCGTGTATTATCTAAACTCGTTTCTTCGATGTTGTGTGAGCTTTGGTTAACGTTTGGAGGGGGATCATTATTTTCTGGAATATTATTCGGGTTTTTATGTATGTTTGTTTCTGTGTAGTTGTTTTTTGGATTTTCAGGTACGTTTGTATGTTCGGTTTGTATGAAATTTTCGTTATTTGAGTTTGGATTTTCGGGGTTATTTTCTGGATGTGGTGCGGTTCTTTGACTTGGTTTGAAATCACAAATAGTTATTTTTACGTCTGAATTTTGGAAAACGAAGTAAATCATTGATCGAACGGTCTTCCAGTTTAGTTTGTCTAGTCCGCTACCTATTTTTGGTATAGATATCGACTGTACATTGTCTGATTCTAGTTTTTGTCTGAGCTTACATATAATATTATACATAGTTTCGTACGTGGGCTTGTTGAAAAATTCCGCTTTGGTGATTAAGTTATACACTTTGATATTATTGTACGGTGTTACTATGATGTCACCTACTCGGGGGTTATTTGATTTTAATACGTCGCGATTTATAATGTTTCGTTCAATCATTTCTTGTGCTATACCTTGTCCGATTAGACAGTCAGCTGGGATGCAATGTGCTAAATTGTCGTCTTTTGTAAATAAATCTTCGGTTATCTCTGTTATGAATTGGTTTTCTAGATCTGGTAAGAGTTTTGAGACTTCTCGAAATTGTTTGTAGGATGGGTTATGGTAAATGGATTCTGTGATTGGGCATGTAGTGTGTTGTCTTGGAGTGGTAGTTTTGGGTATTGTTGTTCGTTGTTTTTCTTTCACGACGTCTGAATATGATTTTTTATAATTCGTTTTGTGAGTCTCTGATTCACTAGAAACGGGCGATTTTTGTTTGGAAGTAGAATTTTTGCGGTTCGAGGTCCACGATTCGCTGGAGGTAGGGAGTTTTTGTTTATAATAAGGGATATGGTCGTCGTCTGACGATGTGTCAAGTGGTAGGGGAGGAGATTTGGGTTTTCTTGGTCGTAGTTTATATTTGTATGCGTGTGTTGGAGATCGTGCGCTAGTGCGTTCGCTGCACGTTGTTTTTTCTTCGCGCGTGTTACTTGAGTCTGGGTTATCGCTAGGACTGTTTGGAGTGAGATTAGGCTTGCTGAATGAAGTGTTTCTGTTCGAATAGCGTTCGGTATTTCGTAATCTTTTATTTAGAGGTAAATTGTCTGGGGAAATATCTGTATACGTAGCGTTTCGTTTTTGATCGATTCTCTTGAACAATGGTAAATTATCAGCGGAGGTGTCCGTAGATGAATCGATTTTTATTGTTTTAGTAGATTTTGAAACGTTAATTGGTTTTTTAGGCATCGGGAAACTGTCTGTCGAGTCGCCTGTGGATGGATCTTCTGAAAATGTGGTCAGATTGTCTAAGAGACTCTCCATTTCGGTATCAGTTGATGAATTATTTCCTGTATGTTTGTCTGGTAGGTGAATTAGTCTCTTTGTGAGTATTTGATTATCTACAGAACTATCGGTTTGTGAATAGTTTGTTAGGGGTCTATTTGGAAAGTTTACTATTTCTCTTGCTGATGGTAGACAATCCATGGAGGTATGTGTAGGTTCGTCGTTGTCTGTATTTGTATCGATGTCGCCTTTATATTTCTTTACGGGAGCGGGGTTTGGTGATTCATCTGTACTTTGTCGCGGGTGAGTTGGGAATTGGTGTGCTTCTTTTCTTCGTTTCGCGTCAGGATTTGATATACTATCTGTGCTCGGATTTCGGTCGCGTTTTGCATTGATTGGTAGTAGTTTATTAGCATCTACAGGTGGATTGCGTGATAGTGCGTCTGCATTGCAATTGATTTGTCCTTTTTTGTATACGACAGCATAGTCGTATTCTTCTAGTTTGAATCTCCATCTCAGTAATCGTGAGGTTGGGTCTTTGACGCTGCTGACCCAGACGAGAGGTTTGTGATCGGTAACAAGTGTAAATCTATGTCCATATAAGTAAGGTCTGAAATGGTGGACTGAATATACGATGGCTAGTAGTTCTTTTTCGATTACGGAATAATTTAATTCTGCTTTGTTTAGTGTCCGCGAAGTATAGGCTATCGGTAAGTCTTCTCCTATTTTACCTTGGCTGAGTACGGCGCCTATCGCATATTTAGATGCGTCAGTTGTTAAGATAAATGGTTGATCGAATTTGGGATATTGTAATATAGAGGATATACATATCAAGTCTCGTAAGGTTTCGAAGGCCATTTGGTGTTCGGATGTCCAGAGGAATTTAACGTTCTTTTTGAGTAGTGCAGTTAATGGTCTCGATATTTTTGAAAAGTTTTCGATAAAGCGTCTGTAATAGCCGACTAGACCGAGGAATTGTTTGATTTGTCTGGCTGTTTTAGAAACTGGATATGATTTGACTGCTATTATTTTCTTAGGGTCTGGTTTTACACCGTTTTCTGTAATAATGTGTCCTAAGTAGACTACTTCTTTTCTTAGGAATTCGCATTTTCCAATTTGTAGACTGAGATTCGCTGATTGTAGTCGATTTGCTAGTTTTCTGAATTTAGTTTCGTGTTCTTCTATGGAGTGTGCGTAGATAACGATATCGTCTAAATATACGAATGCAATGTTTCCTTCTAGACCGGAAAGAACTTGGTTCATCAGTCTTTGAAATGTCGCCGGGGCGTTTTTGAGTCCGTATGGCATGTCATTAAATTCGTAATGGGCATGTGGAGTTGAAAAAGCTGTTTTATGGGCGTCAATTGGGTCCGTGGGGATTTGGTGAAAGCCTGAAGCGAGATCGAAGGTTGAGAAATATTTAGCGTTTCCTAACTGGTCGAGTATGTCGTTTATGTTTGGCAGGGGATACGCGTCGCCTATGGTTTTTTCGTTGAGTTTTCTGAAATCTATAACCATTCTCCATCTTTTGTTGCCTTCCGCACCTGGTTTTTTAGGTACGATCCACACGGGGGAGTTATAAGGAGAGGATGATGGTTTGATGATATTTTGGTCTAATAAGTCGGAAACTTGTTTCTGTATCTCGTCTTTGTGGATGCTTGGGTATCGATATTGTTTTACGTTAATTGGGATGTTGTCTGTGGTTGGAATTGAATGTTTTGTTAAGGGCGTGTGCGATAGTTTGTCGCCTGGTAAGAAAAATAGGTGGTTGAATTCTGTGGTAAGTGCGAGTATGGATTCTTTTTCTTCGTTGTTTAGGTGATCTAGATGCATCAAGTTTTTAAGGATCGTTAATCTTTCGGATTTATTGTTATTATTATTGGCAGTTGTAGTAGCGTTAGGTTCGATTGTGTCGTTTATTGTTAACACGTTTAGTTTTTCGTGCGTATCCTGAGTTGGGTTATGAGGTTTAGTATCGTAGATTTTTACTGTAATATTTGTGTTATTGAAGGTTGAGATTATTATTTTCAAAATGTTATCCCATTTTTGTTTGCCTAGTTCGTCAGATAGGTCAGGAATTGAGATTGATTTTGTGTTTTGCGTTAGTAAATGGTTTTTCAGGGTATCGAGTGTTTTCGTAATCATTATATCGTCTGTGTCACTGTAATATGTTTCCATAATTATTGAGTGGTATAATATTTGTGAGGTGTTAGGGATTGTATCTTTTATAGTAGCTCCGACTATACTATTTTTTGCGTAGGTGATGAGCTCGTACTCGTTCAAATTGCAGGCTTCTAGTAATTTGACCGAAATTCCTCGTAATATTTGGAATTTTTGTGGTATGAAATGAATGATTGCGCCTGTAGAATTGTATATGTCACCGTGAGTTCTTGAGATTTGTTCGAGCGCTGGGCGTTCTGTAGTAGTTTCTCGTGTGAGTGTACTAAATGTTTCGAGCACAGGTTCTAGGGTTACTGTCGGCACTCTTATTTCGACAGCTGATTCGTTTGAGTTGATCGCGTATATGCATGCTTGACCGTTTCTATTTGTTAGGAGTGCTTTACCGCAGTGGATATTGTGACCTAGATTGATTGTATCTACGTAACCTTGATTGATTTCTGAATTTGCGATTTTAATAGGGATTACTTGGGCTGTACGGCCTGGTATTGTGATGGTCTCGGCGATTGTATGTGAATTATGTTTTTGGAGTTTGAAGGGAATTACTGTATCTATCAGAGTTAGCGTATTGGATTTGTAAGAAATTAGAGCTTTTTCTTTGGATAGCAAGGGTTGTCCGATAATGCCATCTTGAGCTATTGGGAAGTCGTCGGGGACAATGTGAAATTCGTGGTGGTTGTCGTTGATTTTTAATTTGGTTTCAGCTAAGGTACTAGTAAATCCATCTGTTATTCCCGTCATTTTTCGCGTTTTATTTTCGTCACGTTTTGTTTCCTCTTTTAAGCGATTGAGTTTGATGATATTTATGTCTGCACCAGTATCTATTACAAATTTTGATTTTTTTTTTAATTCTGTTATATCGATTTCAATGACTGGTAGTAGCTCGTTTATTGATTTTGATTCTGTCTCGAAGACATGATTTATTGTATCGTTGAACGCTGTTGTGTTTGTTCTGGATCCGTCGGCGCGTTCTCCCGGCGGACGGTGTTCGAGTTTAAAGGAGGCTGTGATTGTTGGTTGCGTGATTTATTATAGGCGAGTTTTCTACAATTTTCGATTGTGTGTCCTTGGCGTTTACAATAATTACATGATATTGAAGAATATTGCGTGTTTGATCGATTAGACTGTTGTGGTTGATCAGATTGTTGTTGTTGATTTGACTGTTGTGTTTAGTTAGGTTGTTGTTGATTTTTAGCAGAGCGGCACTCGTTTAGGGTGTGGCCCTGTCTCTGGCAATATGTACAGTATTTAGCTTGTTTTATATCGCGGGCTTGGGTATAGCAAATGTCTTCTGTGTGACCTCTGCGGTTACAGTAAGTACAAGTTACTGGATTTTGGTTAGGTTCGGGTCGTTGGTTTGGGTTCCGAGGAGTTGATGGATTTTGAGGGTGGTTGTTGAATCGTCTGTTTGGTTGCGTGTTTGGGGGTTGTGATTGGTTTTGTTGTGTTTTCTGGTTATTACTATTATTGTTACGGTTAGTGTTATTTTTACTATTATTACTATTGTCGAGGGGGTTGCGATTTAAGAATTCTTGTTCTTCTGTGAGGGCTATTTCAATTGCCTGGGTCAAAGTGGTCGGGTGCGTACCAGCCACTCTGAACTCTATATCGGGAATTAGGCCTCTAACGAAGCATTTTAATACGTTGTCTTGAATTGCCGAAATCATGCTAGTTGTGTCTGTGTTGGTGAGTGAATTGTTGATGGCTTGTATTGTGTTGTACAAGATATCTTCAACTTTAGTGCTATAATCCAAAACACGTTGGTCGTTCTTCTGTTTAACACTGTTCAACTCGGTTTGCCATTCGAATATGGTCTTTTTAGGTAAAAATGCTCTCTTTAGAACTGCTAAAATTTCGTCAAGTGTATTATATTCTTTACTACCTAAATAGGATTCTGCGGTTCCGTAAATTTTAGTTCGTACCATTCGCGTTAATATCGGACTTTGTGATGGTTTGACAAGAGGTTTTGCATTTTCGCAGCTTCTAATGAAGTTATTTATATTCACGTTTCGACCGTCGAAGTATGGAATCGTATCTAATATGTCTTTAAAAGACCAATATGGAACTTCTGTTTGCGTTCCGGATGAGGGTTCATTGTCCGTCATTTTGGCGATTTGTGTGTTGGATTATTTCGATCTAAAACTGTTTGCTTAGTGTAAAATTAAAAGTAACTTACAGGCTGATGATCAAAATTAGAATGATTTTCATTTTGGATACGAATCTGTGTCAGTGTTTTTCGGGGGTGGAGTTGTTATGTAGAACTGCGTTGGATCTAGGATGTCGTGATGAGTTAAGATGTCTTGCCGTCGGCTGGGGAGTACGGACTTCGTTGTAGCGAGGTTGCTAATCGGTGGATTCAGGTGAATCTTTGTGGGGCGAGATGCCTTTGAGGATGTTGTTGGCACTTCTTTTTAGCAACTTTGATTTTATTGCTGGGATATTTTCTGTGGTTTTGTTATATTTTCACTTTGATGTATGTATATATGCACTTTGTATTATGTAGATTTGTATATTCGTAGTTTGTGTCTTCGTTCGGTATTTCTGTGTTCAGATTTATGGCTTTCGGAGTAGTATAATTACTGTCGGTAGGTTTTTACGACTTGTCACAATGATTTGGAGTATGGAAAGTTTTCCATGAAGGAATGTGTATTCAGAAATTGCGGATCACTTTTGTCGCGTATATTTAATGATGTAGAATTCACTTATTTTTAGCACTATAATTCGGTAAACGAGGGGTTCCGCTGCCACCAATGTTATGATTATGGTTGTGGATGTTGTGAGTTCTGTTGAGATCGTTGAGTTCGTACCTCGTTTTTACACCTGAGGGTAACCGGATTACGTGCGGATGGTTGAAGTGAATAATGTGTGCTCGTTGATATGATCGTAATTAGAATTATTTATTGATACGTGGTTATATTGATGGTTGAAGACAAGTATGCGTTAACTGTAATGTCTTAAAGTTAGGTATTAACTATTTAGATGTAGGATTTGAGTGTTTGACAGTTGATTGTTCGAGAGTTAATTGATGTGTTGATAGCTCGATGGCTAATTGAAGAGTGGTGTGCTAATAAAGAGTATGGTGTCCGTTCGAGAGCGAGTTCTTTGTCTCTTGGGCGTGAGCGTGTTAAGCTGCAAGGTTTGCAGTTTATAGGTACTTAGGTAGGGATGATGGTTCTTCGAATCGTGAGGTTGAGACTTCCTTTGATTAAGGGTCATGGGATAGGATGCATGCAGGATGTTGTGTATCAAGTATTGGGAGTGAGAGGTATAGGGAACGTAACACTGGCTATCGACATCGGTTGTATCGAATGAGTTCAAAGTTGGACGGTGGGTTTGTGGCATGGAAATCTCGCCCTCTATTGATTTGAGGCGGAATCCACTGATGCTAACGGTGTTTTTTTAAATTTATTACAACAATTTATTGATTACAACGATATTTGTGGAACGGTCTAACATATTATGTTCTTGAAAGTTGGACTGTGAGGTGTTTACATGTCAATATTGAATTAATTTAATTTTCTCCAAAATCGATAACAACACTTATTCGGGTGATATCTTTCGAACGAGTTGATATTATTCCATGAAAATTGTGAAGATTCATCTCTCAGACTTCCCAAGTTTACGGTTCAAATTTCAGCGAAATCGGTTGATCAGTTTCTGAGATATTCACCACCAAAGTTGTATGAATCGAGTTGCGAAATGAGCTTTATTACAATATGGCCGCTCGACAGCAGTGTTGGACAGCATCAAATTATAATGTGTAATTCATTACAAATTACAGCTGTCATTTGTAGTTAAAAATAAATCAATTACAAATTACTTCAGTATAAATTGTAATTTGTGATTAAACCGAAATCCATTATCCATTACAATTGTAATTTGTAATCAAACCGAAATATATTACCCATTACAGTTGTAATTTTAATCAAACTGAGATCCATTACAATTGTAATTTGCAATTGAAAAAAAAACAATCACTATTTCTAAATGTAATCGGAATCTTTTTTCGAATCAATTTGGATTGTAAAATGTCATATTTAACTTTCCATGAATGTGAATGTGAATGTGGATGATTTTGTATACGTTCAAAATCATGTATAACTATAGGTATATACGAGAATAAAAATTTGAGTAAAAGAAATTATCATTATATGTGTATTGATTCCGTCAATACGGACAGTCATATACTGTGGAGTATTGCAATAAATTACATCTCAGTAATATGTGTGGAAAATGCCACATTGGCTCTTCCGTGAAGTCGAGGTTTAGTATAATATCCAGGATTGTTACAAAATCGAGGTCTCCCAATTCCGTGACTTTTTTTGCGCGGGATAAGTAAAAGTAACTAATCAAGAAACAAAGGTTTAACAACAGCAAAAGGTGTGATTAGACTCGATAAGAGGCTAGTATATACGCTGTTATCGGATTAAAATTCAGAGAAATGACTCGAATATAAAAACGGTTAGACTTTGCTGAGTCTACCGGGAAAATACTCAAAATTAATAGCAGCGCAATATTCGCAATTATGAAAAGTTATCAAATATCGGGAGGAAGGCGGTTCATTAACGAATCAAGATAATAAACCTAATAATAACTTGAACTTTAGGCTACAACTACGCTCACTACTCCAGGGTTTCACTCGACAGATCACATAAAATATAGAATCGCAAAGGTTGAATAACCAGAGTCATAATAATAATATTCAAAATGAACGGGAAATGTCAAAGAAATCAAAGAAAACTAGATACATCGGGTAAATAGCAGAGCCATGACAAGTATCCTGAAACACACAATCAGATATCAGAGAATTAACATCAAAATAATAGTAGTAATTAACACAGATTTCGACAAAATGTAGTGAGAATGATAAGAGAAGAAATACGCCGTAGTACCAAATAGAACCGTAGAACTAAATTTACCTAGTGATCTGTGGTGAGCTTCTACCCTGTAGCTATCTGCTGTCACGTTACTTGGGTACAGATCAAAACCCCGTGGCTGGTTGCGAAATGCAACGTCACAGTTTATAATAAGTAATTCAATTGAATTTTTCGATTGAACACGCTCTCAGTTTTACTACAATCAGAAATTGTGACTGATGCGAGAAAAGACTTCAATTACACTTAGAAGTAGTAATTTATTTTTTAAAATTACATACGACAATTGTAATCGTTAATGGATTTCGGTTTAATTACAAATTACAGTTGTAATGGGGTAATTGATTTCGGTTTAATTAAGTTCTACTGAATAAATTATCTATGTTTGTCACAGTTGACGGTTAAAGTGAAGGTGTTTTTCTCAATGAATGTTTCTCCCCTTACCCCCACTTCTGAAAGTATTTCTTGAGATAATTACACTACAATAACGTATATAAAATTAATAGAACTGGTACGGAAATCTGATCAAAATCATTCCTATAAGTCGGATCGTTATGATCCACGGACAACGACTGTGCCACGCCTAGGATGCGCGGAATAGGCCACCGACGATACCCCCATAAGAAATAGCACGAGGTGCATCGTCGGTCGCCTATTTCGCGGAACCTAGGCGCGGCAGAGTAACCCTAGACGCAAATACATAACTTCTGTAAATACAACATGTCTTGTGAATGATCGGGAGTTGGTTAGGATTGTCGGTTGAATAGGATAGCGATATCAAAGATGCGTACTTGCAAAAAGTAATGAAATCCCACGCAAAAACATCGTAGATGTAAAAAAAGCCGCCAAGTACCTACTCAAAAATCATAATTGATTTATAAGTAGAACGTTTCGCCAGTCTCTGTCGTGAAATCAAGAAAATAGCCAAGCACCGAACGTACCCCTGCGATCTTTCAGCAAGTCTACGTCGTGAAGTCGGAGTTTCGTATGAGGATATCGAAACATCATTCCAAGAGCTACGTACTTGGCGGGCACATTCGGTTTTTCTTTTTCGTGTTGGTTGTTTTGGCTTTGGATTGATAGTACTTTCACATATCTTGCGAACCATTTTTCTACAACCATTTTCCATATTGTTTATTCATCAAATCTGGCATCCAAAAGCTATCGATTAATAGGACACGACTTTTTGCAGTTTTATTCTGTGTTTGGTTGTTTGTCTAACAGTTCTTCCGAACTGTGAATAGTTGCTTGTATCGGTACTTAGCGGCTGATGGATGTCTCAAAGTACTATGTTTCCGGTCGATGGATTATACACGTCATGGATCTTGCATCGACTGACGAATGTCCGATTGGCAGATAACATTGGTTCGGTTCCAAACACACTCATTTAAAATGCATCTTCCGATCTTGTGGGATGACTTTGTCGGGGCAGTTGAAAGATTAGCACGTGCGAGTTTACGTTCGACCGAATTTTTTCAAACGTTTTATGTTATTTTTTTAATAGAAGCAAACGCTGGCCCACTCCGGCTCTAGGCTGAAAAATTTCGATATCTGCTACAGGATTTTTGAAAGTTTTATTAGATTTTTAAATTGTGTCGATCAATAGGTTCGTTTTGAAAAATTATAGATAATTCATCGATTTCAAAAACTTTGATCAAAGAAAGCTGAGTGCTTTCGAAAGTTAGAACAATCATATAAAACATCGCGAGCGTTATCTGAGAGGCAAAGGGTGAGAGCCAGGTCGAAGTGGTATGGAATGCCACATATACATATATATATGTCGGCGCGTATTATTTAGACACCTGATGGGGAAGACGAGTGATGTTTGATGTCGCTCGCACGGAGCCGTTACTGCAGTGATAGTTTCTTCATCAGAAAAGGGACTATCGATTGCTGGGAGACTTGTTTTTAAAAAAAGATCTGCAAGAGGATTATTATTGCAGAATTTGAAAGGATCCCGCGAAACCGTGTTGTCTTACCCATCTTTCAAAAGAAATAATTCTGTTCTTAAATTATTGTTCTATTCAATTTCTGTGTTACGTTCCTCACATTGAGCTTGTTTACCCGTTTATACATTTGTTCATATTTAAAGTTGAGTTGAAATTAAAAATGAAGCCCACAAGAAAACCTTCGTCTCATTCTTCGACTTCAGAAGTGGGATCACTACAAGCTCTTGCTGAAGAACCACCACGACAGACTACGTCTTCTCAAGATATTTCAGCAGAAAGTACTGCAGAGGAAAGATGGCAGAGACTGATGGAAGTGCAGACTCAAAGTATGATGGAGATAGTTCGAGCAATACGAAGACCTGTAAATACACCTTCCACCGTTTCGACTATAACGTTCCCGAAATTTGATCCTGACACTGGAGACATTGATGTCCAAGCATGGTGTTTTACGGCAGATTTATGCATGGAAAACGAAATTCTTGAGGGAAGTTATTTAATGAATGCTTTGAGTCGAGCTATGAAAGGAGCAGCAGCTTCTTGGTTTCCTCGAGTCAGTTTTCCTGGAATGACGTGGAACCAATTTACGGACATTTTACTTGCTCAGTATGCTACTGTGGAAACTCCTGCTGCAACGTTGATCCGCATTAATTCTGGAAAACCAGAAGAAGGAGAGTGTTTAGCAGCTTATACAAACAAAATTCTAAACTCCTTGATGACACGATGGCAAAATATGTCCGTAGAGCAAATTGCAGTGTCGGTTGCTCTAGTACATGCAGTTCAAGTGGAACCTCGTCTTCGAAAATTAGCTTTCACTTCTGACATAAATTCGAGGTTAACACTACAGCAAGAATTGATGGCCTCTGAGTTCCGCAAGCGAGCTTTGCCGATCAAGGGAAGCAGAGAAGATGTTCCAGAAACAAAGAAGCCAAAGACAACTACTCCGTTGAAGTGTTTTTACTGTGGGAAAATTGGGCATAAGGCTGCTGAATGTCGGAGTCGGCAGAATACCCAGGAATCGACTTCTAATCAGAAAACAGCTACCGGAACTACATCAAATTGAGACATGAATTGTTAACCTGACCCATGAAAAATTGTTATGATTTGGTGAGCAGTTTTCATTTTGTTTTAATTAAAAATCACGAAAGGAATCAAACCAAATTAGATGCAAAATTTAAAGGTCCTTTTAGAATTGTGGAAGTATTGGAAAACGATCGCTATTTATTAAAAGCTTCGAATTCGAGTCGTATTTTTAAATATGCTCACGATAGACTTCGTAAGATGCCTGAATGTTCTGTTCCCACAGAACTTGATGTTTGTAACCTAGAAATGTGATGTAAGATGATCGGTGGCCAGTGTCGGCGGATTAGAGTAGTTTTTGAGTAGATTCTAATTTGAATTTGAGTTGAATTTAAAATTGACAAAAAAAAAAAAGAGTGTCGGAGAGTTTACTGTGAAGTATAGCTCTGAGAGAAATGATGAGTATACTAAGATGTTACTCTCTTTTGGAACACACATTCATTGTGCTTATTAGTTGCAAATCATAAAGACCCTAACCCATTTGGCGGGCGGAGATGGAGCAATGTAACAGCAAATGATGTGGTGTTGTCTTATTGATTAATAACTGGTTGACGTGGTTAACAGCTGGTTGACATGGTTGATAGCTGGTGGACAGTTGATTAACGTGGTTGACAGTTGGTTGACATGGTTGACAGTTGTTTCATATGTTTGATAGAACATTACTTTGACACTAAGAATTGTTTGAACAAAACTCAAATTTGAATTTGAATTTTCTAGAAATTGGTTGATGAAAATAAAATGGGAACAGAACAACCTTGTATAATTATAGTTGACTTTATAAACGAATAGTCAGGTAGGCCGAACGATTGGAAATATTTGAAAACTTGTTACAGAATTGAATGAAGGATCACACGAGGACGTGTGAAATGTCAGTATGGCCGTGTCGGCGCGTATTATTTAGACACCTGATGGGAAAGACGAGTGATGTTTGATGTCGCTCGCACGGAGCCGTTACTGCACTGATAGTTTCTTTATCAGAAAAGGGACTATCGGTTGCTGGGAGATTTGTTTTGAAAAAGGATCTGCAAGAGGATTATTATTGCAGAATTTGAAAGGATCCTGCGGAACCGTGTTGTCTTACCCATCTTTCAAAAGAAATAATTCTGTTCTTAAATTATTGTTCTATTCAATTTCTGTGTTACGTTCCTCACATTGAGCTTGTTTACCCGTTTATACATTTGTTCATATTTAAAGTTGAGTTGAAATTAAAAATGAAGCCCACAAGAAAACCTTCGTCTCATTCTCCGACTTATATATGTATATAGTTTTTTTCGTCCATCGTGACAAAATCATCTAAATTCTAAATCATGTAATGAAAATAACATTATGGGCTCATTGGGTTACTTTAGACGACAAAATTCAAAAGATCCGGACTGCTCATCAACTGATGTCGATAGCTCGATTTTCATTGCCGAGACCTCCACCAATTCAGCTGCCGAGTTCGACAAAAACGATGCTCATTTCTTCAGTGGAAATTTTTTATCCTCAGAAAGAAATGTATCGACGGAAATGGACATCCCTACCCATTGTGGCGTAGAAGAGATGCCGACCGTTGAAGAAAATCTGTGTGCTTTGAGCACAGATACGGAAATCGCACCAGAAGGAGTTGAACATAATTACGAATCGAGGCAAAAAAGTTGCCCGAGGGTCGCCAGAGGTTCATTTCATTAAGGCGACCCTGAATTTTCGTGGCGTAGTCGAGGGAAGCAGTGTACTGTAAATGCCGCAGCAGCCCTGGCTATGTGCAAAAACACAGATCCCGATTTATGGACTCCAGCACTCGTCGATTCCGTACTCATGACAGGTGATAACCTGTACACAGACAGCATGACAGCCCGAAAAGATGTTGATCCGGATGAAGGGCATACGGAATTTTTTACGGCTGCGGAGCTGCAAACGGAAATTGATATGCACTCTGACAAATACATTCTCCTCGTAAAACCTGATTGGATATGCGGTCATTTGGATAACGATTATCCTGACGATAGATTTCCAAATTTGAGGAATCGAATCTGCGACTTTGTATCTGAAGAGAAATTAGGCATTTTGACTTCAAATTCAATTTTCGTCGCTGTTTTCAAAATGGGCGGTACAGTGTGGATGTTCGATTCACACAGTAGAAGTCAAGCAGGAGAAGTTACCTTCGATGGTCGAGCCTGTTTGATGGAATTCATCGACGTGGAATCCTTGTTCGAACTGCTTCGAAAGAACATGTCCGCTGGGAGACCAGATGACCCATCGCAGGATACTTATGACCTTACAGATGTTAAGTTACAGCGTGAGCGTAATGACGAACAACTGTCTATATAGGTTAAAGCAGCATCCAATCCGCGTAGTTCACCTCAGACGGAATGCGATATTCTTCCGGAGGCTTATCCAAGAGGAGGGTTGCATTTGAAAGAAATATCGACCGAAGAACACAATCTTGAAATAGAAATTGCAAACATAGTTCGAGAAGAACGATCAATCGACGAACATGAAGTAGTAGTAAGCCACGATGCGATGAACGAAGGCTTGTAGGATGTCAGCGGGCTAGAAAAAGGAGTGTATTCGTTTCTTCATGTCTGGAATAAGCTGCATGTGCTGTTCGATGAGTATGAGAGAGGCGTAGAATGTCATTTCCGTGACTTATGACTTGTCGGATATCGCCATTGGACTAAAGACATCATTGCACTTCAAGTGCTCAATGTGTTTTTTCCAAACATCTATTATGAGTGAGCCTGAGGATGAAAATGTGTTGGACATCAATACGGCGGCCGTATTGAGGAGTCTGTATGCAGGAAATAGGAAACTCTCAGCTGGAGCACGCACAGCTTCTAGATGCGACGGATGTGAAATGTATGGCTGCTACAACATTTCGACGCGCTCACGACGCGGTTTATGATGGATTAGTACAAACCGCAGCATCGGAGAGGAAGTTAGCTGGTGATGGAGAGCAAGAACTTGCCATACAGAGAAACGACATAATCAACGGGATTCCACGTATACCCGTGGTAGCTGATGGCAGTTGGATGAAAAGATCGTACAAATTGGGGAAGTCGATTCATCTTCTGGCTTAGGCGCGATCGTCGGATTTCACTCGAAAAAAGGGTTGTTTGTCGGAGTGAGAAATAAATTTCGCTCAATCTGCGAACCGGCGATGAAAAAAGGCGCAACTCCTAGAGAACATACGTGCTACCGGAATTGGGGTCGCAACGCAAGTTCGACCAGTATGGAAGGCGACGCAATCCTCGAAGGATTCAAAAACAGCTTAGATCAACACGGGCTGATATACTCCGTTCTTATAGCAGATGGAGATAGCAGTGTTTATAAAAAAATAACTGACTACAATCCGTATCGTAATCAAGAAGTATACGTAAAAAAAGTGGAATGTGGAAGCCACTTGGTAAGGAATGTCGGCAGTAAAGTGAAGGAAATTGCTAGAAGAAAGGGAATACCTGGCCCCTTACGTAGGAGGATGACCGACAGTGTACCGAGGTTTAATGTTGCCATCCGAAAAGCTGTTCAGTATAGACTGCAGCAGAATATGTCAGCGACGGAGACGAACAAGATGCTGAAAAATGATATTTAGAACATCCCTCGTCACATTTTCGGAGAAAATGCAAAATGCGTCTCCATTGGGTATTTCTGTAACGGTGTACCCAAATTGAATTAGGAAAATGTTGTTCCGGAGATGAAAGGTTTAGGGCTATTCGATGCACTGAAAGACACTGTGTCACGTCTGAGCCACCATACTGATAGCTTACTCTATAACGTGAATAACAATACTGTTGAATCGTACAACGGCATAGTAGCTAAATTCATAGGTGGAAAGCGCATCACCTACGGCAAGAGAAATTCTTACAATGCGCGGAGCCTGGGGGCTGCTGCACAATTCAACACTAAGAAAGTTGTAACGCGCTTCAGAGAGGTGGCAGGTAAAGAGCCGTCACACGTAGCAAGCACCATTGAGAGTAGCGGAGCAAGGTGGGCAGAGTTACAGAAAGAACGCATCGCGCGTGCGAAAGAAACTAACGTTATCAGATGGGCAGATACGAGACAGCAAACAGTGGACAAAGATTACGATCCAAGCTCTGAAAAAACAGATTTGAGTGAGGAAGCGTATGTTGCTGAACTTGACCGACATACCGTAAGATTAAAAGCTTTTCAACAAAATCGAGTTACTCTGGAAAGGAAAACTGTCGATCAGGCGAATAGCACGCAGTGGTTGTCTACGAGACGAAAGCTGCTTACCGCGTCTAAATTCGGTAAAGTGTGTCACATGAGAAAAAATACGTCTTGTGAATCTACCGTGCAGGCAATATTATATTCAAAAACTTTGAACAATGTACCTGCTGTAGAATACGGACGAAAAAATGAAAAACACGCTCGCTTAGACCTCGAAAGGCAAGCAAATGTCCAGGTGCGCGAATGCGGTTTATTCGTGGCCACACAAAATTTTTGGCTTGGGTGCTTCACCTGACGGTCTACTTGGCGGTGATGGAATCGTAGAAATAAAATGTCCGTATTCCGCCCGTGAGTTAACGCCAGACGAAGCTATTGGCCGGAATAATATCTCTGTCCGTAGAATATTTAAAAATATCGACGCTACTGCGATGAATGAGAACCATGAGTACTATTATCAGGTATGGACTACAAGGGCACATTACTAGGAGAGACTACTGTTTCTTCATGATGTGGACGCCGAAGGGTTAGCAAATTATAAAAGTAGTCAGAGATGACGAATTCTGAAACAAAAAAATGAAATCTTGTCTGCTACAGTTCTACGAAAACTGTTCAGTCCCTGAAATAGTGGACAGTCGATATGTTAGGAGTATGCCCATTAGGGACCCACGATACATACTCGAGGCACAGGAGGCAGCCGCCAAACGAAGGCAAGAGAATCAGCAAAAGTGTTAGCGAAAAAAAAAAAGGTAGATGAAGGGGATCCATGCTAAATTCTAGCGCGATGTTAGTTGTGACGGCGTGTGCATGTATTGCGTTGAGTTTCGCGCAAGGAATATGCAAACGCTTGAAAAGTATAACTGTACATAAATGTTGCGTACAAGTACGCAATGTATCGGTACTTTTGAGCTGAAGCTATACGTGCCGCACAAATATTGCGTTAAGATTTCGCGCAAGTCGTGAGCACGCGTAGTAAAACAGCCGTTCATATAAACAATGGTTCGTCCGGCAGCACATAGGTATATTGCGTTGATTTTCGCGCAATGAAGATGCAAGCAATCGCACCACTTTGGCTATCAGCTAATGGAAGACATCCAACTACCTTCTCGTGGTTTCCGTCGAGCAGTAGCACTTGTATGTACATAATGCATTGATTATAACACTGAAGCATTTATTGTATAGGGAAAACCGGGGAAACTGTGCACCTCTGCTGAAAATTGATCCAAAGAAATTAGTTTCGATAAAAATATTTGTGCTTTAGAAATCTTTTAATAGCTTTGCGTTTACTCGAAAACAGGGTTGGTACTAATTTTAAATTCAAAAACTTCCTGATTTTCACATGTTCTATTGACCAAAAATGTACTTTATTCAGGACTATTTATGATCGTTTGAATAAAATCATTCTGAATCCTTGTAAAATAATAAATCTCGATTTAAAATTTCTCCCAAGATTCAACCGCATAACAAATCGAAGTATCGATGATGAAAACCTATCATATCGCGAAAACACTGGGTTGAACTGAAAATCGACATGTTGAAACGATAATTAAGGAATGGTCTCCCTTATTTTCACAGTAATATTTCTCATGTATTATTCAAAATATACAATTGGTATTGGCCAAAAGTGGGACTCCCTGTTACTAATGTATGTAGAAATAATGATTGAAAATGTATGTATGTTATTGGAACCGAAACATGTACAATAAATCTAAGCTCAAATAAACTTGTAAATGAATATACGAATGTACGAGTCAATAAATCTGTTGTTCTATATTATTCAGCCCCTAGCAAGATCGTATAAATATAATTCATGCTCTATACGTGTCAGAAATAGGTCCGAACCTGCGGCAAACAGCGTTATGCACCGACAGAGTTTTATGATTTTTTGTGAGACATTTTTTTTCGAAGCAGTTAGCTCAAGTTTAGATATAATGCGAAGATATAAAATTTTCAAGAATTTTTCAATGCGAAATTACTCAAATATTTGCAGTGCTCCTGATAGGTTACATGGTGGTTATATAAACATAAGAAAACAAAAGCATAATACATTTATGATGGCAGGTTCTTTATATCCCTGAAGCAAGATAAAATCGCATAGGTAAAATATGAGAAACATTGCATATAGTCTTTTCATCTATCAATAGCATATTGTTATTTGTTTGTTTGAAAACATTCGATTTGAATGTTCAATATGCAAATGATCGTTGTGTGCATAAAAGGACGTGACACAACAACAGAACGTACATGTTAGTTTCGATACCCTTCTTTCCTACGAAGTTATAATTAATCGAAATCTGGGCGAATCAACAATGTCAAGGGTCGGTGACAAGGTCATTTCGCATGGAAAAGCTCATATACGAGTACAGAGGTTCAAAGAAATGTATTCCTACTACCTGTAATGATGATTCACATATACGTTCAGAGATAATATTTCATGAATACACAATTCATTGAATTTCACAAACTGTACTGACGAGTACGTTGATTTGGTGACACTGAAAATATTCGTTATGTCACGAAGCTAACATCATTGGGACGGTATTACACCTCATTGAATATCATGAGTTTTCAGAAATTTTTTTCACAAGGAGATGCTCAATCTAGTGAGAATTATTCCTATGAAGAATACTTCCGTGATTGTGCCTTGAATAATATATATATTGTAACGTATCAGGCGTTATGCCTGATACGAATACATGAGACTACCGCGCAGCACCCCGCATGCATAACAACTGACGTCACAAAGCGCTATATAATGAGCTGTGCTGCTCGTCAGAGCAGCGCATTCCAGGTACAGCACCGGTGCGACTCACTCCTCATTATTTGCCAGGACCTGACAGGCATAGAGCCCAGGTACCGTAATTAGAGTCATTTTGCGAGACGGAGTCACCTACAGCAGGGGCTTACGTATAGAGTCAACTTATCTAATTATTCCATTTCAATCTCAATTTCAATCAATCAATACATTGTCTATTAATTTCACACATTTATAACAGTAATATCGTGGCTTAGCCGAAAACTCAAAACGCACTCAAAACTTAGGTTATTCTCATAATTTAACTATTTAGGTTAATATTTTCTTTTTGTAATATTTTTCGTTTGTAAATATTTTCCTCTTTAATTTCGTAGAATTAAACTATTATTTAATTGAACTGCTAAAATCCATTTCTGAACGTTTCTCTTTCACCGCTTCTACTAATCAAACCATAGCTAATATACAGCTTCGGTCAGGCAAACGCTGCCCAGATCAGATGCCTGCTTTGGTGCACTAGTTGCATCCAAGTCAGGGTACTGTCTCGGTAAGATAACGCCGACCCAAGTCTGATACAGCCTTGGTGCGGATCACCGCATCCAGGTCTGAGGGAGGCAGCTACGGCGCGATTCGCTTCGCCCTAGTCTGTATTAGGCACTAATATTTTATTACTTCAAGGAGTCCTGATAAATAATTCTAGACAGAGAACTCACAAGTAACTTCCGGCTCGCGTCACCTTCAGTGCCGCGATCCGTATCATCCCCAAAAGTTACAATATATATATATATATATATATATATATATATATATATATGTGGTCCATTTAAGTTGGCACAGCAGAATATCTTGAGAACAACGTATTTTAGAAAAAGATGTTTGGAATAAAAGTTTCATGGTTCGGAGGAGGAAAAAGACTGTGCTATCGTACTTTTCATTCGGTGGGGGTTGAAAAGGTCATTCGGAGGTCAAAATTTTTTTTTTTCAATGGAAACGTATACTTTTTTTTTCACAGATTTGCATTTTGCACAAAAAAATACAAAACTTCTATCCCAAATTGTTTTTTCTACGACATCAATTTTTCAAGATATTTCGAAATTAATAAAATAGGTAGCAAAAAGATCTGGATACTTACAGAGTTAGATGCCAACTCGTTTATCATCAACTTTATCGTAAAAATAGTAGAGAACAATCAGTTGCGGGAAATTTAATCACTTCCTGCAATTTTCCTGTAACCAAAGTCGCAGGAAATGACGAAATTTGGTTACAGGAATGTTACAGGAAATAAAATTTCCCACAAAGTTGATAATAAACGAGTTGGTGTCTAACTCTGTAAATATCGATCCTAGGGTAAAAATGGTAAGGATCAAACTTGTGGCAAATCACAACTCACCCTTCAGAGATTGTCCCGAAAATCGGGATTTACGCTTCATAAAAGTAGATTGACCCTCATGAAATGAATACAAAAACATAGGCGGATCACTACATTGGGGCCTGCTGGGTCGCTAGATCTTTCTACTACCTATTTTATTAATTTTAAAATATCTTGAAAAATTGATGTCGTAGAAAAAACAACTTGGGATAAAAATTTTATATTTTTTTGAGCAAAATTCAAATCTGTAAAAAAAAGAAAACGTTCCCGTTGGAAAAAATAATGTTGACCTCCGAATGACCTTGTAAACCTCCACCGAACGAAAAGTATGATAGCACAGTGTTTTTCCCTCTCCGAACCATAAAACTTTTATTCCAAACATCTTTCTCTAAAATACGTTGTTCTCAAGATATTCTGCTGTGCCAACTTAAATGGACCACCCAGTATATATATATATATTAGAGTGTCTCGAAAAAACCGACTATTTTTATTTTTTCGAAGAACATTGAAAAATCGTTAGAGTATCCCTAGAGAAAGACCCTGTGAAAATTAGAGCTCTTAATATTAATATTTAAAGGTGGCGATTCGTAATTTTCTATTTTTCATTTAAATAACATGGGAAATTTTTTTTTCAAACTTTGGAATTTTTTACCTTAATAACGAATAACTTTACAAGTGTGACAAAGGGACGTTGTTATAGGAAATTTAATGCTCTACAAAATAGGTCTCTTGCACTTTTTTGATAAACTTATTTTGGAAACTCATTTTTTGTCAGAAAGGTGGTTCTTTCAACTCGAATATCATTTGAATGGCTAAGTTTATCAAAAAAGTGTAAGACATGGCCGGCGGAAACACAGTGGAAGATATGGAGAGTTCCATAGCTGGTAATTTGTCAGGTATGGAATTCCATACCTGACAAAGTACCGCAAATCGACTAAATTTTCACTCGTTTTATATTTTTACTAAAATTAAACTAAGTAACTGAGTAACTGAGTCGTATCATATGGTTTCCCGTGTGTGCTGGCGTTGACTGAATATTCTAAAGACAGCTCCCCTTATGGACCTTTGAGAGCCGACTAAAATTCGTCGCGAGCTAGCGCCCCCTCAGTAATTCTGGCGGCATATTCAAGAAGCGTATGAAAAATATTGAAACTCGCTGGATCTGTGTTGCGATTACCGACTGGAATAAACCGTTTCCGTGATGATACGTCAGAGTAGGTAGTTACAGGAACTGCAAATATCCCCGAGCCCACGCACGTGTTTTTACCGGCTCCGTAGCATGTAGCTCACAGAAGTATATAAAATAAAGATGATTGATGATGACTGTAATTAATAAATAATGCGAATTGCGAACACGTGTTCACGCAATCCCAAGCTTTCCTACTTCGTCCTACTTAGACATGATGGTAATATGAAGAATTAACTCCAAAATGAGTCACTGAGGCGTGACTATACGTTAGATCGAATTCGTAAGCAACGCTTCTTATAAGTACCAGCAATTGAATAACATGATAAGAAGAAATGCGTTGGTTTAAATAAATATGTTTTCCACTGTATAAAACACATTTAGAATAAATCACAATTACAGAACAGAATTTATGGCTGTATCTGGAATTGAGGAATTCCCATATCTTTGGCATTGCCGAAAGTCGCGATCCGTGATCGAATCAGCTGAATCGAAAAAAAAAACAATCGGAAATAATCACGTTCTTCCCGTTTCCCAGATAACACCTATTCTTAATTAATTAACTAAATTCCAGATCGATATGAAAAGCGTTGTGATATCTTCGGGAGCTTGTTGAGAACGACGGGAGATTATTCTGTTATGCTACACAAAGTCACACAGCTCTTGAATATTTTTACATTGAACGGAACAATATTTTTTTCTTTTTATTCTGCAACAAAGATTGACTGAAGAAGAAAAATGCGAATATTTCAGTTAATACAAAAGTTATAAATTTTCTAAAAACATTGATAATGAACTATGATTGTGTATATTTCCGGAGTCCCGATTACCTACTTTCCATCTTTCACGGACTGCGAGTCGCTTCTCCCATACATATATATACATATATTATATGCTGAAACGTTTTTATTTTCACTCCTTGAAAGTAATTAATCAGATATTCAATTATTCGTTTTTATTGATTACTTTATCTTATATCTCCGGGCTACTCAAGCAAACCGACATACGATTCGATTGTTTGATTTTACTTTTCTGTAGTAAATGAATGATTAAATATCTTAATTTAATCAGATTTCATCAAGATATTATAATCAATAATTGCGGCTTCGGAGCGATAATTCGTCAGCGTTAATTATATGATTTTCATTGATTGTGAGATGAAATATAGGTTGCAGCCTCAGGGTAATACCCGTTAGCGTTAACTAGTGTATTTGATATATTCAAGGATTACAGCTTCGGAGTGATAACCCGTTAGCGTTAATCGTAATATTCAGAATTATGATATGAAGACGATTGAGGATTGAGGATAAGATATTTTATTAATTGCGGCTTCAGAGTGAGTATCCGTGAGCGTTAATTACGGTGGGAGGTAATACTTACACACTTGATATATTTAAAAAAAAATATTTATCGCAGGTTATCTTTCTCTTTAGATTTTCAATTTTTCTTTGACTTTATGAATTTTATGATTCTATGAATGATCACAGCCTCTTTGCTTGTTTCCTTATATAGGTGATTCCCCTCCCCTAAACTACTTGTTTACTACGATTCTATTTCATTTCTAAGGCTTTCCCATGGTCTGTTATGCGTAATATTAGATGAAATACTACGCTTACTCTATTTGAGATAAGCTTCGACTTCTTCATTTATTTTATATAAATGTTTCCTTTCATAATGATAATGGAAAATAATGTTTCATTACATATGATTGAGGTATATCGAGTTAATAAATTTAGTACGTCATTAATTGAATGATACTGTGACGTATTCCGTTTGATGGAATCAAAAAGTACATTATTTCACCACTTATTTTTAAGATTTGAGCCAAGTGTGTACTTCTATATTTATATTTTTTTTATTTCAAGTTCATTATTCAGGATGAAATAAAATAAATAATTCCATATATTATTGGATTTGATGAATTCAAACGTATAATATGCCCCCCTATACCCTGCATGTAAAGCGAACAAGCCTCGGATTCGGCGCGCCGCGTACATGGCCGCGCACGACGTCCCGCACGAACCGATCGCTTTTTTCATTTAGTTTTTTTTAGAGTTTCATTTTTAAACTTACAAGTTCCGTAGCGAATGAATCAAGGAACATGCTCGTATTTTTTTCAGTATTTTGAATGGGGGTTATCATCTCGAAAATCGTGTTGAAAAAATATAGTTGTTCCTAACAAATAGAAAATTGTTTATTCAATGAATATAAAGCAAATAAGATGAAAGTACACTTCAAGAGCTTCAAAATTGGTATTCTCTGGCGTCTGTACGACAAAGGGAACCGAAGATATTAAAGGACAGCGCGATTCCGATTTTTGGTTGTTTTTTTTTAAATTCAACCCCTTGTAGCTTCTGAACCATTAAAGTGAAGAAAAAAGGTTTCAGGTATTCATTTTACCCAGAGAATATGTAAAAAAAAATCACGAAAAAATCAGAAACGTCGAGGAATATTTTTGGCCATATCCGTCCCGCTTGACGTGGAATGACTTATATACTCTTGCTGTAACCTACGCGTGACAAAGCCAGGCGGTGGTGAATTAAAACATTAACAATTTTTTAACCATTGATTCGATTGAAGTCAAACTTTCCAGAAAACTTATTTTCACCTTAATAAACAACTTCCTCACTGGAAGTTGCTGGCTGCTCAAAATTCGTTCGACTCCGAGAGCGTTTAAAGATATACATAACTGATTTTTACAATGTCCCGGAAGAAAATTAATAACTTTTTTGGCAACAATGATATGCACCTTTTTTTTGCTTCAGTTAATCGCAAAATACTATAATATATGATTCCTGAAAATTTCATTTAAAAATTTCGAAAATTGGGTAATTGAGCGCGATTGAAGTGAAAAAAGGCAGAAATTTTTAAATTCCCAAAAATACATTTTTCGTAGATATTTCGAAAACGACAAGAGCTACACTTTTTTTTATAGGAAAACAAAGATGCGGATTCAAATTTCCTACAGAAATGCATGTTTCAAAATTCGAAGTTCGCAACTTCTTTTCGAAACGGTCAGGGGCCACTTCTGTGGAGCGAAATAAAATTAATAGATCAAACGAACTTACCTAAAGTGAAGTTCGATCTTAATTATATACTGGTCTCGTTCTCGGTATTACAAAACGTAGTATCGCTAGTTCCACCGCGATGCCGCCACATGTTCAGAGTAAAAGACAGAGAACACCTTGTATCTGTATCCGCTTACGTCTATGGTCATAATTTTTAGAGTTTTAAATAAAAGTATTAAGAAAAATAAAGTTAGGCAACTTTATCATTTTCATGGGGTGGGAAGATTTCTACCAGGGATTAATTTTTTTTTTTTTTTTTTGGGTGGGTTGTAATCCTTTCGAACGAGACCAGTATATAATTAAGATCGAACTTCACTTTAGGTAAGTTCGTTTGATCTATTAATTATATATGGTCTCGTTCTCGGTATTACAAAACGTAGATGTTTAGAGTAAGTTTCATAAACATACTTTTATTTATTGCTTCGTGAGATAGTTTATATATGACTTTTATTAACTAATATAACTTTGGTTAATACATGTAATAGTATTTGGCATTGACTTGTAATATGTATTATAGGAACACAGCCTCTGCAAACCCTTGGCTGATTTCTTTTAGTGGTCGATTATAAAATTTCGCAAAGACTTGCGAGGATTTCGACCAACCGGCTGTGGCTTTGATCACATTAATGTCCACGCCTTTTCGCAAAGCGGATGAAGTAGACGCGTGCCTAGTGCTGTAGGCCGTAAATTCTTCGTCTACCCCGCTTTGCGATAAGACTGACTTTATCCACCGTCTAATTGTTTGCGTAGTGGCTTTTTTATATGGCTTCTTATAGGTAATTAACAGCTGATCACAGTCTTTTCTCAAGTTTTTGGTCACTTCCATGTACTTAATCACTGTACTAGCTATGCAGACCTGAGGCTTCTCTGTGAAAAAGGGGAGTCTTAGGATAGGCTGTCTAACCCCTTTTTTAGACGTCTTGATAGGATCCGTAATTTCTATCTCTAAGCCGTCTGATATACTCTTAATATTATTTATTCTAATTAATGATAACGTCTGAAGTCTATGGGCCGTGCCCAGAGCTAGCAAGATTGCTAGCTTGCCCGTTAGCTCCGAAAGTTTCAATGTTTCGAGCGGGTATAGATTAGATAGATGAGCTAATACTACTGCTGGGTCCCACGTTCTTTCATATTTAGGTTTCGAGGGACGACATTTGTGTACGCCTCTGAAGAATCTGTTTAGTAATAGACTGGATGAAAAGTTTTCTTTGGCAATCAAAGATATTGCTGCCCTCATGGAGTTTAGGGACCCATACGAAGCTCCTGCTTGGAATTTTCCAGATAGGAATTCCAGCAGATCCGTCTCCCTAAAGTCATACGGATCGATGTTTTTCGCTGTACAGGCTTGCCACCAGATCTTAATTGGGCCTGAGTACTGTTTCAACGTAGCTTCGGACAATGAAGCCATCATTGTTTCGGTTGTAAGAAGTGATAGGGTTTTCTTCCTGAATGCTGTCCGGATAATTTCCCGGCAATCAAAGAGAGCTTGTTGGCCAGAGGGTGTTGGAGTGACCTGCAAGGAGATAATAAGAGATATCTGGAGGGTCTCAAAATTATAGGTTCCTCTAGAAGAAGAGACTGAAACTTAGGGAACCAGGGCTGCGATGTCCAAAACGGGACGACCATGATACCAGAGGCTTTATCCGTTATTATTTTTTGCAGTACTCTAGGTATCAGAGAGAATGGAGGGAACGCGTAAAGATGATAGTTGGACCAGTCTATTGTAAATGCGTCAACAAAGGATGCTTCCGGATCCTTAAACCATGAACAAAATATCGTGCATTTCGCGTTGACTCTAGAGGCGAAAAGGTCTATCGTAGGCCTCCCAAAGCGTTTGGTAATTCGTGCAAAGGCCGAGTCTGCGAGTTCCCATTCCGTGTCAACATTGGTAAGTCTTGATTGTCTGTCCGCTTGAACGTTCTCCTTTGAGGGAATATATGATGCGAAGATACGAAGGTTCCGTAGTTCGCACCATTGCCAGATCTTTCTGGCAAGGTTATTCAGTCGAGGGTACTGAATTCCCCCCATGCGATTCACGTAAGAAATCGCCGTTGTATTGTCCACCCTCAGGAGAACGTCGCAGGTATCAAGGTCCGAAGCGAATGTCTTTGGGGCTAAGAAGACCGCGAGTAATTCTAAAAAATTGATATGATACGCCTTTTCCTCTAGTGGCCACAGCCCGTGAGCCCCTTCTTCATTACAGAACGCGCCCCAACCCGACTGGGATGCATCGGAGTAGATGACCCTCGCGAATGTATACATGTTAAGAGTCCCAACTGACGATACAATATTCGACTTCCACCAAGAGAGATCCTCCTGGAGTTCTTCTGGCAAAATCATATTTGCCTCATAGTTGTTATCGTGAACCAGTAATGCTAAGAACTTTTGTCTTTCAAAGAGTTTGGTGTATAGCCAACCGTACTTTATGGCTGGACAAGCTGCTATTAAGTTTCCTATAAATTGAGCAAACTTCCTTATCTTGTAAGTCTTTGTAACGCTGAAGTTTTCGAGCATGCACCGAATTTTTTGTCTTTTGGACTCTGGTAACTCAAGGGTCATGGTTCTGGAATCCAACACCAAACCCAAAAACTGACATCTGGTATTAGGAGTTAGCTTACTCTTCTTTTCGTTAATTACAAACCCGAGTGACTGTAATAGATGTATTGTGGAGTGTATGTTCGATTTACATGACTCATAATCTTTGCCGATGCATAAAATATCATCCAGGTAAGTTACTGATAAAAACCCCCTTTTGCGTAAGCAATTCATCACCGGTTTTAAGACTTTTGTGAATATGAAAGGTGCTGTGGACAAGCCGAATGGTAGACAAACGAATTCGTATAATTGGTGTTCGAATTGAAATCTGAGATATTTTTGACTATCTGAATGCATTGGGATTAGAAAATACGCATCCTTTAAGTCTATATGGGCCATGAAGTCTCCTTCTGAGACCAGCTTTGACGCCGTTTTAACATCCTCTAGCTTAAAGTGTTCTGTCTTAATAAATGTATTTAACTTTTTTAGGTTCAATACGAATCTTTTCCCTCCATCCGACTTGTCAACTAGAAAGTAGGAGGAGACAAATTGGCCTTCCTCATACCCACAAGGGACAATAGCGCCCATGTCGATCAGATTTTGAACGACATTTTTATATTCCTTCAACTCCTGCGGTGAATCAAAGGACGGACCTGGGGGTTCACGGGTCTGGTATACAGACTCATAAAAATCAATTTTATACCCTTCGATACAGCTTAGCACGAAGCTACTGTTAGTAATTGACTGCCAATTATCGAGAAAATATTTCAATCTCCCAGCGTTCTTATTCACCTCTAGGCCTTCCGTTGCTCCGTCTTGTAGCGAGATGTTTTGTACTGTCCTTGTGGGGTTGGTTGTCTTGGCTTTCTTGACGTGGTGTTTCTGGAAAATTTGAGGCCCGAGGACTGCTTGTTCCCCACACCCGAATGCCACTGGTTCCGCGGGGGTGGGGGTTTCCAGTTTAACTGATTCGATTGTCCAAGCGGAGCTTTTTTAGGGGTTGCCTTTGGTTTCAAGTCGGAAGCTATTTTTTCGATGGATTTTGTTGACTTAATTTTATCGGATAAATTTTCGCCGAAGAGAAATTTATCTGGCTTACTTTTTTCCATAATGTCTTCGATACTTTTCTCCATTCCAGGCAGAATAAATGATTTTCGGGTCACTGCTTCATGATGATGTGCTTCAGCCAGTAACTTACCAGCGTTGCACAAATATTCTAGGAGTTGGTTTTTGTCTACCCCTTCCTCTGCGTTTTCTTTTAGTAGCATTGAGATAGCTAACCCCATGGCCAGCATTGCCGAGCCAATAAGGTTCTGTGTTTGTGCGGCAAATTTATCTCTTTTTAAGGCCGCCTCGTGCAGCGTAGCGGCCACCTCAGGGTTTAAGACTTGTGCCTCCAATAGGCAATTGCCAGCTCGAGGATAAGTTTGCAGGAGTTCCTCCTTAACCTCTTTTTTCAGCCCTTCGGTAATCCAGCTTGACCATCTTGCCGCCAACTCAGTGTGTAGTCGTCCCACATTTGAGTCTTCGGTTCTAGGGTCTTCTCCCAAAATCCTTAATGTTTCTTCGTCGACTACCGGATCGTCGATGACAGTTAAAGGCTGGGCCGAGGTAGACGCGCTGGCAAGCTCGGTTGAGGAGGACGAGCCGTTGATAGGGTGCGCCATCTGCTGGCCGCGAGATGGGCCGGTTGGTCGAGTGGGACTGCTGGTAAGTGTCCCAGTCCGATTAACGACTGCGCATGCGCATCATCGGGGCCGCTTGTTGTCTCTATGACCACAAAGAAACTAGGTTATGCCTTACCACTCGTGTAAGTACTAAACCAGTGTAATGAACGATATGTCCTACCACTCGTGTAGGCTCATCGCCAAGAAAAGAAACCCAAAAATAATGGTTTTAATCGGTATTCTACCTACCATGGTTCGACGGTTGACCGGACTGTACCGGCGTTCCTTGCTGCGTAGCGGGGAACAAAGCCCCCAGATTTGTTTCTAATAAGCCTTCCAGAGCCTTCAATCTTTTCCAGAGTTTCCCCCGATCCTCTTTATTCTCTTTCTCTCTTTTGTGTTTATGTTTTCCCATTTTTACTCACGAATTTGACGTAATTAACTCTGATCGTGCGACGAGATCGAGCACAAAAAACGTTATGACCATAGACGTAAGCGGATACAGATACAAGGTGTTCTCTGTCTTTTACTCTGAACATGTGGCGGCATCGCGGTGGAACTAGCGATACTACGTTTTGTAATACCGAGAACGAGACCATATATAATTGATATCCTTGCTTGCATTCGGCTCCTCAAATGTTTATTTAAAAATGTTAATGAACTATAAACTGACAATACTTGAATGCAAGATTTGAGGTACTTGTATTCAAAAGATCTCAAAAATACCATGTAAATAAGTTTTGCAGTAGGCTCAGGAACGTTTACTGTCACCAGTCACCAATGTGTAAACTACATAGCGTGGGTGAGATAAATCACACTTCGCTGCAGCTGTATTGCATGGTGTGCCAGCCTATATAGGCTCTAGTCTCTCCCGCAAGACGCACAGTTCGCACGGTGAAGTGTTGCCTGTTGGTGATTTGTGAATTTGAGTAAGTAGCAGATTTATTTACAAATTCTAAACGTAGCCCATATTAAAACGGTTATCGGGCTTGACCAACTAATCAGGGTACCAGCTTCTGTATACGCTGCAATGTCTCCGGGGTAACTTTAATGAAAATCATCGAGAAACGTCATTGCATTGTAAATATGTCGGAAACCTTTTCGAAAAGTTCGTTGTTCAATTTTTTAGACATCTTTTATTAATAAATTATTTATTTGAACAAAACATTTTTTTCCATTTCTTCTTGATAAAGGAAAAAGAAAATAGTACATTACGCAACTAGTGTGAGAAGTATATGATTATCGCACGTGTGGATAGGCGGCGCACGAGCGAAGCGAGTGCGCCGAATATACACGAGTGCGATCATCTTTCTCACACGTGTTGCGTTGAATATTTTTTAAAACGAGTGTCGAGAAGCTCGATCAAATCACAATATAAATACTAATAATAGTACATCGTGTAACGAGTGCGGTATAGTTGTCAATAGGGAAAGAACGAGGTGAGGCAGGTAACGGTAAAGGGGGTCCAGGGGCGCAGGGGGCGAAGCTCCCGGTGGGGGGTTTGGGGGGCGAAGCCCCCCGATTTTCCAAATTTTAAATGATTTTTTGTCAATTTCGTTCACAATGGAAATTTTGTTCATTTATCCTAGGACAAAAGAATTAACGAATTGAATCCTGACTCAAAAAAACATTTTCATGATTGAAGTGAAACTTTCGGTTATACTAGTTGATGAAGAACGCTAATTCTTGTTCTGAAAATACCGTATACTACGTATAATAATTGCCGTAAATTCATGAACTTATTTAAACCAGAGGATTATTTTTATCCACTATTTTTTCTTGAACAGTACTCTTCAGAGACAGCGTAGTCAAATTTTTTCGGAGTTTTCGGGCCCCTTGATTCGGAAATGTCAATATTTAGAACTCCGAATTTTGGAGTAAATTCAATTATTTAAGCAGCTGTAACAAAAAAAATATTGATCCTATGAAAAATACTCAAAAGTCCCAAAATTTTTATTTCATGAGATAGTTCATAAAAAGAAATTGAAATTGTTTTTTTTGGGTCAATGAATAATTTGTTATTAAAGATATGTATAAACAATTGAACAGACGACTTTTCAGAATAGTACCCGCATATTCACAGTAAAAGGACTTTACCTGATAATCTTTATCAAAGTTACCTCAGAGACATTGCAGCGTATACAGAAGTGTAGAGGCGTTCCGAATATTTCTGACGCTCATTTTTCCCGTAATTATGAGACATTGTATTATTGACCACTTCTCACGGTAAAAGTCATATAAATATCAAAATCTCAATTTAATTTCAAAAATCCTCAAATACAGTTCGTCACACATGATTACATGGACACAAATGTCGGCCTAATATAAATTTATACAGAGGATTATTTACATATGGGGCATTCCATGACATCTCGATCAAGATTCTAAGTCGATGTCTCTGATCGACCTTATAATTTTTTGTATGAAAGTACATGACGAAAAACGCAATCGCAATTTTTTTTCAGAATTTTTCGACCCAGCGTATCTAAAATACCCCCATTTTCTAAAATCTGAAAAAATTCACAAAAATCTTATGAAATATAACAACATTTTTGACGCCTATTAGAACATGGAGATTTCATCACAGTAAAAGATAAATAACAAAAACTAAACAAAAAACAAAAAAAATCATTATTGAATTGCATTTTTGACGTAAGAATGAACATAAAAGCTCATTGTAATATATTATATTGAGCTTTTATATTCATTCTTTTGTCAAAAATGCAATCCAATAATGATTTTTTTTTTTAGTTTTTGTTATTTATCTATTACTGTGATGAAATCTCCATGTTCTAATAGGCGTCAAAAATGTTGTTATATTTCATAAGATTTTTGTGAATTTTTTCAGATTTTAGAAAATGGGGGTATTTTAGATACGCTGGGTCGAAGAATTCTGAAAAAAATTGCAATTGCGTTTTCCGTCATGTACTTTCATACAAAAAATTATAAAGCCGATCAGAGACATCGACTTAGAATCTTGATCGAGATGTCATGGGATGCCCCATATATAGGTATCGCGCAGACAATGCTGCTACAACTGGGCTTTCTACCGAGGGGCAATATTCCATTATTATAATCGTTGTATAGTACACGAATGATTTCGAAATAAAATCGTTTCCTTGTGGTTTCTTGACGGAATTAAGAATGATTTTGATGACTTCAGTCATTGAATTATTTGGTACGATTCGAATCGCTCAGATTATCACACCTGGCAGTAAATTATTAAGTGATAATTGAATCAGGATTATTATGGATTTGGTTGAAGTATTGAAGAACACGAGAAGTAGTCAGAATAAATGATTTACTTTTTCGTAAATGCCATTATTAATTTCCGGCTGTTCCGGCTGATTGATTATTAACTGCTACAATTTAATTTTTCAACCAGGACATGGAAGAAGATAAAAGTAGTTTGGCTGCGCAATGGGAGAGCCTGAGGAAGCGGGAGCAAGCAATGCAGAAAGAGCTGGAGGAATTTGCAAAAATGAAGCGAGAACTCGCCGAAGAATTGGCGAAAGCCAGAGCTACGGCAGCGGAGAGAGAAGAGGTAAATGAGGCAAATGTATAGAGCTCCAGACACCACACGTTTTTCATGTATTCATATTCCGCAAAACCGATGACTGACAAACTTTTTATCTGCGGAGTTAATTTCAATCACAAGATACTTCCTTCTCAACTGTTTCTCTGATATACTTTTTTTCGAACGAAGCACGTCAATATGTAGCCATCTTCATTCTTAAATTCGTGATTCTTTATATGCTAATTCTTTTTTGCATGGATTTTGATCGCTTTGAACTACATGAAAATTGCAGTCTGAGAATCTGTGTTTTCTTGACCTCATAAATATCAAATTTTTTATCACCTTCTCATTCTTGCTCGTTTATGAGCCACCGGCTTGACATCTTACTATCTTCTGTAACTCGTACTTTTATTCGCTTTTATGAACATATTTGTGTTCGTCTAGGCCAGGGAAAACATACGTACCAGGTCGCGGAGCGGGAGAGTGGATGGGAGGAGTGAGAGGGCAGGAGTGACGAGGGAAGTAGTGACGAGGGCAGGAGTGACGAGGGCAGGAGCGAGGAGGGCAGGAAGAAGAAGAGCAGGAGTGACGAGGGCAGGAGCGAGGAGGGCAGGAAGAAGAAGGGCAGGTGTGACGAGGGCAGGAGCGAGGAGGGCAGGAAGAAGAAGAGCAGGAGTGATGAGGGCAGGAGTGATGAGGGCAGGAGGAAGGAGAGCAGGAGGGAGGAGGGCAGGAAGGAGGAGGGCAGTAAGGAGGAGGGCAGTAAGAAGGAGGGCAGAAAGGAGGAGGCTCAGAAGGAGAATGAGCAAAAAAATTCAAAAAAACAGAAGCGAGATGAAAAGGGAGCATACATACGTACATAAAAATAAATTTTCAGGCACTTGATCTTTTATCATGTCAACTTGAAATTGTTAAGGAGTAGCACCGCATTGGGAGCCCTATTGTGTGAGGGATTAATTTTCGACTCCGCTATTGTTCAAAAAATATCACGTGTGATGAGTGATGTTATAACATACAGCAAAGATTAAAGGACACATAACTTACATTGAAATATTTACTTGAGTATTTTAGATACGACCGCTTCGATATATATCACGCTATTTGGAAAATATTAGCAATTGGCAATATATAGCAGTACGAATATTAATAATAATTTTTCGCAACTTTTTATCTACATATGTATTATGGGGCATTCCATGCCAAACCAGTCAACTTCTGGGCCTGATCCCCTTTGGATGTTGCTCGTGATTTTTTAAAGTAATCACCCGACTAAAATAAGTATGTCAAAGTTTTTTTTTGATTTCTTTCCCCAGTAGTAATCGAGATATCAATTTGAAAAACTTGAAAAATTTCTAAATCGAAAGATTTGCAAATGTCTGTAACTACTTTCACTCAACAGATTTAAAGAAATGACCCCAAAAAAAATTTCGAACCATGCAGAATACTTCATACAGCTCCAGTGGTGGATTTACACATTCCCCAAGTATAGGCTGTTAAATTTTGGCCGCCCTTACCTCTACAATTGTCAGTTCCTGGATTATTTTTACAATCCAACAATTTGGTTGAAATTGCATTAGAAATAGATTCGGGTATATTTATATTTATACTATGTAGCGTCAAAGTTTGTTATATAATCAATTAATAATGTGGCGTTTGTTTCAGGTATAAGTGGTCTAATCGCCGAAATTGGGGCGATAGGGGAGATCGCGGCGGCGGCCGAGGGGGGAGGGGCGGTCGGCAACGCGGAAATATATACATTTCCAACGCGTAAAATCTCATAAGGTTTTACGTGTTGAAAATGTATATGTATATCTATATGAATATATATATATGTGTATATTTAATAAAAAAAACTTTATAAATAACGAACCCCATTCTTTACTTTTTGTAAACAACCTTCTGACCTTATCCGCATTCGAAACTTCGCATGCTATATTTATTAGAAGCGTTAGAAGCTACGATAATTATCAAGATACTGTAACAACTTCTTTTGGTCAGAACCATGACCGTGGCAATATTGACGTGTCTCAGTATTCAATCGTTACAATTTGTAATTATAAAGAAGTCTATCCTAATTGATTCTGTTTTGTGATTAGTCGAGAATTAATTTGATCCATCCTCGATTCTGAAAGTATTTAATTCGAAAATTACTGTTCCCTATAACGTTATTTTGTACCATCTGAAAATAATTCACGTCCTTAAAATATGCCTGCTAATTACTTACTATACATTAGTCTCATTGAATACAATTCACATTTTTCCCCGGAACAAGTATATATGGGTGATTCTGTTCTAACTGTTACTTTTTTAATTAAACATTTTTTGATTCTATAATTAAACTTTTTTAGTTTTATAATGCATATTATTACTCTATTTTATTGCAAAAATGAAAGTCCGAGAGGATTTCGCTACAACTTAAAAATATCGAGAATGAGAATCAAATTTCAAATTTTCCGTGCCAAGGTACTGACTCATTCATCCACGGTACTGACATGAAATAAATTTGGTAGACATTCTTCAGAAAAATTATTATGAATTGTATTATAACATCAATTAGATTTATGGAATAATTAGTTTGGATCATTTATTGCGACAAAGAAATAATAAATTCATAGGTAAATTCTAGAAATGGACATGACACGGTACTGACATTTAAGTGATTTAAACCGTAAGTTTTCTCTGGACTGCAAGTTATATTATACGAAAGAAGCGATGAAATATGTTCATGAGGATCATATTGATACCAAAATTTTATGAATAGATTGTTGTGAGAGCAACAGTACAGGACATTAATAGACACAGTTAGAACGGAATCACCGATATAACAGATATATTTCGCAGCTAGAAATAACTCCAGTTTCCAAAAATTCCACGTGATGACAAATATTTATTATTCCAGCTTTTTAAATAATCTATTGTAACGTATCAGGCGTTATGCCTGATACGAATACATGAAACAATCGCGCATCCCCCTTCACGCATAACAACTGACGTCACAAAGCGCTATATAACGAGCGGTGCTGCTCGGCAGAGCAGCGCATTCCAGGTATAGCACCGGTGCGACTCACTACTCTTCACTTAGCCAGGACCTGACAGGCATAGAGCCCAGGTACCTTATTAGAATCACTTTGCGAAACGGAGTTACCTACAGCAGGAACTTACGTCTAGAATCAAATTTATTCAATTCCAAATTAATATTCAATCATTTAACATCTTATCCAATTGCTACACACATTCATAACGAAAATTTCGTGGCTTAGCCAAAACACAAAATACTTCAAAACTTAGGTTCTCTTATTACTTAACTCTTAGGTTAATATTTCTCTTTTGTAATAATTTTCTTTTTGTATTATTTTTGTTCGTAATTTTTATAGATTAAATTATAATTTAACTGATCAGCTAAAATCCATCTCAGAACATCTTTCTTTCCTCTATTCTACTAATCAATCCATAGCTAACATACAGCTTCGGTCAGGCAAACGCTGCCCGGATCAGATGCCTGCTTTGGTGCACTAGCTGCATCCAAGTCAGGGTACTGTCTTGGTGAGATAACGCCGATCCAAGTCTGATACAGCCTTGGTGCGGATTACCGCATCCAGGTCTGAGGAAGGCAGCTACGGCGAGATTCGCTCCGCCCTAGTCTGTATTAGGGTCTAACATCTACCTATTTCGGGAAGTCCTGATTAAAATTTCAAGACAAAGAACTTACAAGTAACTACCGGATCGCATCACCTTCAGTGCCGCGATCCGAGCAACCCCAAAAAAGTTACATTTGGCGCCCAACGTGGGGCTTCCTTTGTAGAAAAAGTAAAAGTTAGAGCCAACGTACGACTCCGTGTCGAAATAGAAAAATTTAGAATCATTAATATCGTAAAGTTAACTTCAAAACTAAAATGTAAAGTCAAAATTCTGGAGCAATGTCCAAAAAGGGTTCAGAGAAGGATTTTAGCATGAAAAGTACGGATAAGAACGTAGGTAGGCGTGACAAAGACAGAGGCATGTTTGAGTTAGACAAAGCGTTTATTGATAAACCGACCGATAGTAGCTCTGAAAAGAAAATAGCCGCAAGTCCAAACGATTCGATGATGCTTCAAATCCTAGAACAGATAAACAAAAAACTAGATGAGAAATTTGCTTCAGTTGAACGTAAAATGATGATATTTAAATCAGACGTAGAAAAAGAAAATTCGAAGTTCGAAACTAGAATCACTAGAAAATTAGAAGAACAACAGCAAATTAATCAAAAACAAATAGAGTCAGTAGAAGGTAATGTCAAAGGAATAGAAGAAAAGTACTGTTCAGAATTAATATTATATCAGGAACAGTTAACTACATGTCAACTAGATATAAGAAGCGAGTTTAATGGTAGTTTGAATAAACTAAATAATAAAGTAAAAGAAAACTATCAGGCTAACATCGATAGGTTTGTAGAGATTGAAAACAAACAAGATAGTTTGAAAACAAACTTGGATTTAGAGGTTAGGCGAAATCGAACTCGAAACAATGGACAAGCTAGCGACTATAATAGCATCATAAGCAAACATATTAGAATGCCAAGTTATAGTGGAAAAGCGTGGGAGAGACCTGCTTTATTTATTAAAGAACTAGAAGAATACTTTACCGTTATAGGCGCAGACAGCGATGATCTATGTTTAAAGTTTGTAGGCCAAAGTCTAGGTCACGATGCGAAAGACTGGTGGACTGCGCGTCGCGACGTGATCAACACATGGGATTCTTTTAAGACCCGGTTCCTAAATAGATATTGGGGAGAAGAAACGCAAAGAGAATTAAGAAAAGATATAGAATTCGGATTTTATAACCAAGACTCGAAAGTAACATGGTCGGAATACGCCAACCGTAAATTTGCATCAGCCACGGGTTTAGTTCCGCGGATGCCAGAATGTGAAATCGTACGTAGTCTTACCCGACATTTCAACGAAAGTGTAGTCGAAGCAGCTAGGTGCCGTAACATCCAAGACATCGATTCGTTACTCTCGTTTCTTGATGAATTGCAATTTGGTGGACGATCAAACGCTCCACGAAGTCGAATCACGGTCACAAACAGACAAACACCAACAAACTATCGTGGTGGCGAAACGCGTGATAAACAGGTGTCATGGCGAACGGATTACAATAGCATAACACCTAAGCTAGGCGACTCGGTCGAGAACAATAAGCCAGGTACGCAAACACAGAGTCCAAGACCGAATAACTGGACAAGTCGTCATGTAAACTCGATAGATTGTGAGGAGACAATAGACGAACAAAATTCGGTAGAAACAAACGCGGAATCGGAAAACTAGATGTCGCTGTGCCGGTCACAATAACACCGGTACCGACACAGCGCACAATGGAAGTTTTTGCGATAAACGTTTCAAATTCAAATACTTTTGAAGATCCGAAAGAATACTTGTCGGAGGAAGAATCCAACGAAACGACGGATTCAAACACATGTCCGGAAGTAGCGATTAGGGTCGAGGACATAGCGGTAAAAGCCTTGATTGATACGGGCAGTCAGGTGACCTGCGTCTCGGATAGTTGGTATAACAAATTTCGTGAGCAGCTTACAAATTGCGAAAAACTACCGGTCGTAAACTTTCAGATTACCGGAGCGGCAGGGGGCAAACCGATAAAAATCAAGGAACAGTTCCTAGCTAGCGTAAAGATTGGAATTACCAACGATCTGGTGGGGTTTCTCGTCGTGCCTGGATTAAAACATGAGGTCATATTAGGAATTGATATTTTCCACCGCTGGAAAACGGATATTGATTTGAAACTTGGTAGACTGAACATCGAGATAAACAGTAAAAAACACAGCATTGAAATTTACGGACCTAGTCACAAGCAAGAAAACAGAGCGGTAGCGTTAAAAATTGCAAATATAAGCTCAGAGGAGAACAATTTTGGTGTAACCGATGAGGAGATCATGTGCAAGCTATCTGAATGTCAGGTACTAGGAGTCGATGAGTTAAAATCTTTTGAGAATCTTATCCTGGAGTACCGAGACGTGTTTCAGAAAGTCCCAGGTCGAGTCACGGTTTACGAGCATAAGATCAAGATATACGAAGATAGACCATTCGTGAAAAGATCCTATCCAATACCAATTATGTATCGTGATAAAGTAAATCAAGAAATACAAAAAATGCTGAAACTTGGAGTAATCGAAAGGTCGTACAGTGAATACGTCAATCCAGTTGTGGTCGTAGCAAAGAAATCAGGTGATATTCGTCTCGTTTTGGATGCAAGATTCATAAATCGACTTATAGTACCTGACCATGATTGTGCGCAATCAACTGAGGTTTTATTCCAGAAGTGCGGGAATGCATCAGTAATGTCCAGCTTAGATTTAACAGCTAGTTTCTGGCAAGTGCCATTGCACAAAGATTCAAGGAAATTCACTGCGTTCATGCACGAGGGGAAAACCTACCAGTTCACGGTAACACCATATGGATTAAGCACAAGCTTAGCCAGTTTAATTAGAACACTAGACTTGATATTAAAAGAAAATGAGTTATTTACAATTAATTTTGTAGACGACATTTTGTGTCTATCTGATTCGTTCCAGTCGCATCTAGATCACTTAAAATCACTATTTGAAACATTCAGAAAATATAATTTAACGGTAAATTTTAACAAATCAACGTTCTTTCGAGAAGAAATAGACTTTCTTGGTCACCGAATAACCAAGCATGGGATTAGCCCGCAGCCTGAGAAGGTTGAAGCAATACAAAATTTCCCAGTACCAAAGAACGTAAAACAGTTAAAAGCTTTCTTGGGTTTAACGAACTATTATAGTAAATTCACAAAGGAATATTCTGAGGCAACCGCGCCACTTTTGAAATTAGTGAGGAAAGGATCTAGATGGGAGTGGACTGAAGATATGATGGCGCACTTCACAATAGTAAAAAATTTATTTTGCAACAGCATGGTAATACACCACCCGAACCCGAAGCATAGATATTATTTACAATGCGATGCTAGTAATTATGCAATTGGTGCAGTTTTATACCAGCTATCAGAGCAATAGGAGGAACGCATTGTCGGTTTTGCGAGCAGGACATTAAAAGGAGCAGAGTTGAATTATTTTACATCTGAAAAAGAACTCTTAGCAATTGTTTTCGCGCTGGGAAAATTTAGAACGTTCATACTTGGAGCTAAATTGACAATACGTACCGACCACAAAGCTTTAACATTCTTGTACACGTGTAGGTTATTAAGTTCAAGGTTGACTAGATGGATATTATTTATTCAAACCTATGAATTTGATATTGAGTACATCAAGGGAAAGGATAATATAGTTGCCGATATACTGAGTCGATATCCTCCTGAAACAGAAGGAAGTACTGCGTCAGTAAATCAGATCGTAATTATAGCACCATTAGCTAAAGAGGTGACAGACGAGTTAAAGACTAACTTAGAGTCACTGGGTGAATTACAAAGACAGGATAATAAGATCAGCGACATTATCAACTCAGATGACATTAAAATCAAAAAACGATTTAAATTAACTAACGGGGTTTTATATCACATAGAACCAGGGGGCTGCATGCAGGCTTACGTACCCAATACCTTGATAAAAACTCTAATAAAAGAATGTCATGAGATATACGGACATACGGGAGCAAATAAATGCTACCACATCTTGAGAGAAAGCTTTTACATACCGAAATTTGCACGAGTAATTAGACAGGAATTAGCGAGGTGCGATCGATGTCAACGGTGTAAGGTACCTAATTCGTATAGTTATGCAAGTATGCAGAACATAGTTCCGGAAGGCGTAGGAGACCTAGTCTCTATAGATTTCTTTGGACCGTTACCTGCGAGTCGCGGAAATTATCGATGGATATTAGTTGCTTGCGATGCATTTAGCAAGTTTGTGCGAATATACCCTATGAGAACGGCGAACGCGGAGTCCACTATTCGGTGCATATTTGAAAAATACATACCAGAATTAGGAAAGCCGGACAGGATCCAGTTCGACCATGGTACACAGTTTACCTCGGCAAAGTGGTTGAACAAATTAGAGGAAGAAGGGATTACTCCAGTTTTCTCATCCATCCGTCATCCTCAAGGCAATATCGTTGAGCGAGTAAATCGCGAAATAGGGAGATTTTTTAGAACTTTTCTCACAGGTGAACACACCCAATGGATAAACTGGATCCAGGTAATCGAGTGCTGCATAAACGAAGTGTATCATGACTCGACTGGATTCTGTCCGTGCGAAATCCAACTAGGCACACCACCAACCAGATTTTGGGAAGAGTGGTTGATAAAAAATAAAAGTAGGATATCACAAGAAGTAAAGCTAGGTTTAGTTAGACGTAATATATTGCGCAAAGGGCTAAAGCGAGCCGCTAGATTTAATAAAACACATAGAATAATTAAGTTTCATGTAGGAGATATGGTTTTAGTACGAGCATTAAACGTATCAGATACAAAAAACAAAAAATTAGCCAAATTCTTTACTTTGTATGAGGGTCCATATCAATTAAAAACCAGAATAGGGGAAGCAACGTTTATACTAGAAAATCCGATTACTGGGCAAGAGCGTGGAAGATTCCATGTAAACATGTTCAAGAAATATCTGGAACCTTCGAGAGAAGAATAGAAACGGCAAGTAAAGAACACACAATCAAAACGGATCGATTTGACGACACAAAACACGAAATGAAAAAAGAATACTCACCGATGTCACACATGTCATTTGTTGACTATAAATAAAGTCACCCCGAAGCACAGAGAGTATTCGCCAAAATGAGTTCTTTCCGATATGAGTACACCAGTGTGCAGGATAAAGGTACCCAAACGGAGAACCTAGAAAATTCAGACGAGAACAACAATCAATATAAAATACTCGAGTCAAATGGGAAATTTCTATCGGGAAAAGGAAGATACGTGAAAGGGAGAGGAATACAGACGGCAGCGAACAACAGAAGACTAAGGCTATGATATTAATTTCTAGTAAAGTAATAGTATCATAATAATGATAAAACAAAACATACTCTGCCTGGATTATCCGGTAGCACGGAAATATTATTGGAAGACTCGCCGGTAACAATCGACCACCTGATAAATGCAATGGAGATGGAGGAACAGCCGAAGATCGTGGAAAAAGAGGTACCAATTAAATTTTCACTGCCGATCAGAATCCCATTGGAGTTGACGAAATTACCTAGACCTGAAACAAAACAACCGAATATGACGAATATACCAAACAATAACAACACGGATGAGACAATAAAGACGAGTACAGTAACTACTTACCTTCCATGGAAATTAACTCCAATTGATGTACCGGAATGGACCAAAATGCAAAAAAAGGAGCATCGAAGAAAAATATCAATGCTACGACTTTTTGGGACCCTAGACTTATCTGATGATGAGACACAAACACCACCGGCCAAAGAACCACGACGCGAGGAAATAGAGATACCAACCGATATCGACGTCACCGATCCTCTAGGATTAAAACGATTATAGAGTTCACTCACTATTGAAGATTGGTCAATCATCGTCCGAACATCTGACTGCAAGCGTCATCCGAAGAACTGATGATTGAAGGGGGCAATGTAACGTATCAGGCGTTATGCCTGATACGAATACATGAAACAATCGCGCATCCCCCTTCACGCATAACAACTGACGTCACAAAGCGCTATATAACGAGCGGTGCTGCTCGGCAGAGCAGCGCATTCCAGGTATAGCACCGGTGCGACTCACTACTCTTCACTTAGCCAGGACCTGACAGGCATAGAGCCCAGGTACCTTATTAGAATCACTTTGCGAAACGGAGTTACCTACAGCAGGAACTTACGTCTAGAATCAAATTTATTCAATTCCAAATTAATATTCAATCATTTAACATCTTATCCAATTGCTACACACATTCATAACGAAAATTTCGTGGCTTAGCCAAAACACAAAATACTTCAAAACTTAGGTTCTCTTATTACTTAACTCTTAGGTTAATATTTCTCTTTTGTAATAATTTTCTTTTTGTATTATTTTTGTTCGTAATTTTTATAGATTAAATTATAATTTAACTGATCAGCTAAAATCCATCTCAGAACATCTTTCTTTCCTCTATTCTACTAATCAATCCATAGCTAACATACAGCTTCGGTCAGGCAAACGCTGCCCGGATCAGATGCCTGCTTTGGTGCACTAGCTGCATCCAAGTCAGGGTACTGTCTTGGTGAGATAACGCCGATCCAAGTCTGATACAGCCTTGGTGCGGATTACCGCATCCAGGTCTGAGGGAGGCAGCTACGGCGAGATTCGCTCCGCCCTAGTCTGTATTAGGGTCTAACATCTACCTATTTCGGGAAGTCCTGATTAAAATTTCAAGACAAAGAACTTACAAGTAACTACCGGATCGCATCACCTTCAGTGCCGCGATCCGAGCAACCCCAAAAAAGTTACATTAGAATTTGGCTAATTTTTTGTTTTTTGTATCTGATACGTTTAATGCTCGTACTAAAACCATATCTCCTACATGAAACTTAATTATTCTATGTGTTTTATTAAATCTAGCGGCTCGCTTTAGCCCTTTGCGCAATATATTACGTCTAACTAAACCTAGCTTTACTTCTTGTGATATCCTACTTTTATTTTTTATCAACCACTCTTCCCAAAATCTGGTTGGTGGTGTGCCTAGTTGGATTTCGCACGGACAGAATCCAGTCGAGTCATGATACACTTCGTTTATGCAGCACTCGATTACCTGGATCCAGTTTATCCATTGGGTGTGTTCACCTGTGAGAAAAGTTCTAAAAAATCTCCCTATTTCGCGATTTACTCGCTCAACGATATTGCCTTGAGGATGACGGATGGATGAGAAAACTGGAGTAATCCCTTCTTCCTCTAATTTGTTCAACCACTTTGCCGAGGTAAACTGTGTACCATGGTCGAACTGGATCCTGTCCGGCTTTCCTAATTCTGGTATGTATTTTTCAAATATGCACCGAATAGTGGACTCCGCGTTCGCCGTTCTCATAGGGTATATTCGCACAAACTTGCTAAATGCATCGCAAGCAACTAATATCCATCGATAATTTCCGCGACTCGCAGGTAACGGTCCAAAGAAATCTATAGAGACTAGGTCTCCTACGCCTTCCGGAACTATGTTCTGCATACTTGCATAACTATACGAATTAGGTACCTTACACCGTTGACATCGATCGCACCTCGCTAATTCCTGTCTAATTACTCGTGCAAATTTCGGTATGTAAAAGCTTTCTCTCAAGATGTGGTAGCATTTATTTGCTCCCGTATGTCCGTATATCTCATGACATTCTTTTATTAGAGTTTTTATCAAGGTATTGGGTACGTAAGCCTGCATGCAGCCCCCTGGTTCTATGTGATATAAAACCCCGTTAGTTAATTTAAATCGTTTTTTGATTTTAATGTCATCTGAGTTGATAATGTCGCTGATCTTATTATCCTGTCTTTGTAATTCACCCAGTGACTCTAAGTTAGTCTTTAACTCGTCTGTCACCTCTTTAGCTAATGGTGCTATAATTACGATCTGATTTACTGACGCAGTACTTCCTTCTGTTTCAGGAGGATATCGACTCAGTATATCGGCAACTATATTATCCTTTCCCTTGATGTACTCAATATCAAATTCATAGGTTTGAATAAATAATATCCATCTAGTCAACCTTGAACTTAATAACCTACACGTGTACAAGAATGTTAAAGCTTTGTGGTCGGTACGTATTGTCAATTTAGCTCCAAGTATGAACGTTCTAAATTTTCCCAGCGCGAAAACAATTGCTAAGAGTTCTTTTTCAGATGTAAAATAATTCAACTCTGCTCCTTTTAATGTCCTGCTCGCAAAACCGACAATGCGTTCCTCCTGTTGCTCTGATAGCTGGTATAAAACTGCACCAATTGCATAATTACTAGCATCGCATTGTAAATAATATCTATGCTTCGGGTTCGGGTGGTGTATTACCATGCTGTTGCAAAATAAATTTTTTACTAATGTGAAATGCGCCAAATTTGGCTAATTTTTTGTTTTTTGTATCTGATACGTTTAATGCTCGTACTAAAACCATATCTCCTACATGAAACTTAATTATTCTATGTGTTTTATTAAATCTAGCGGCTCGCTTTAGCCCTTTGCGCAATATATTACGTCTAACTAAACCTAGCTTTACTTCTTGTGATATCCTACTTTTATTTTTTATCAACCACTCTTCCCAAAATCTGGTTGGTGGTGTGCCTAGTTGGATTTCGCACGGACGATCTTTTGGATCTATATACAAGTGTCAATTCATCAATTATTAGCTGCTCAGATTTTGCGAGCATTTCCAGGAGACGCCACGAGGAGGCTAATTGATAATGTCTCCCACATGTTGTTCAGTCCGATCATCTCTGCAAGGAGATGCGAAACTGCAACTTTGATTCGTTCAACCCCAAAGAATTGCGAATCATTTTTTTTTTTTTTGTCGATCAACTCGATCATCTGCAAGGAGATGCGACGTTGCGACTTCGGTTCGTTCAACTCGATCATCTCTGCAAAGAGATGCGAAGTTGCGATATTGGTCCGATCAACCCCGAAGAGGTGCGAATCATTTTTATTTTTGTCGATCAACTCGGTCACCTGCAAGGAGATGCGACGTTGCGACTTTGGTTTGATCAACCCCGAAGAGTTGCAAACTTTTTTTTTATACTCAAATGAGAGTACAATGATCAAAAAAAGAAAAGAAAACACGTGATCAATTTCTATTTCATACTATGCACTTCGCAGATTCGTTAATTTTTGCGGAGCTTTCGAATGTAAACTACGGGTGGATTGAGCTCTCAATAACTCACCCATCCACTTTACATCTTTGTTGATTTTCACACGCATGAAGTTATACGCAAGTTCACAACGATGTTGGCCACAGATTTCCTCATCGAACCAACCACTATATTCGGGTGTACGATTTACAGCTGATTTCATCAGACGAAAGAGCTTCTCTTGGATGTCATACTGGGCCCTGAACAGCGGGTAACCGGCGTCAAAAATCGCATTTATCAAATCGAAGATAAATGAAAAATTATCGGTTGCTACGCACATGTGCCCGAATTTTTTTTCGTCTTTTGTGTCGTAAGCTCGGAAGTACGTCAACAAATGTCTATCACCGAGCTTCGGATCAGGATGGATGAGCGTTTCTCGACATCGCTCGCATCCTGTCTTATCAACAGACTTTTTGGCAATGTAACCTGCTAGGTATTCCACTGCAGACTTTGCCAGCGTTGCCTCGGTTGTACGTGATTTCCAACCTTGGCGAGAATCTCCTCGATATCGATTGGTTCCTCTTCGTCATCGCTATCGTTATCGGGTTCCTCGTCAAAGTGGTACTGCAGAGCATTGCTCTGGCTGGCCTCTGTATTGGGCTCAGCTACTTTTCTCGTTCGGTTATTCGCTGCTGCCTGCACGTCGGCATGCAACAACGTATCATCTTCATCGTCCAAGCAATTTGCAGATTGCGCTGGTTTCATTAAATTGAGAACGATGTTTTTCTGGAAGATGAGTCGGAATTGAGTTGCTGTAGGGTTCTGATTGTAGGTTCCTCCATGGCAGCGTATCATGGAAAACAAATTTTCCAACGGGTCCTGATTTAATCTCGATGTCATTAGAAATTTAACATCTTCGGTTTTGAGATCCTCCCACAGCAATAAAACAGCTTTGATGGTTTGCTGGACACCTTTGAAGCACGGAGGAACCTTCAGACCCCTATCAGTGACTCTACGGCAGTCAGCAGAACGCATTAGGACTTCTTCCAAATTTTCCTGAACTTGCGGACGCTGGTCGGAGAGAGCGCATCGGTTCGGATTCGCGTCATTAGGACATCGACTGTTCAAGTTGTCGAACGAGTCATTCAACTCCCTGGAAAACCATGCGGTGTCCATAACGGTATTGCTGTTAATACAATCCGTGGTTCCGGCGGTCATTAATGCTGCAGCAACTCTGCGACTAAAGACCTGCAACGCCAGGCGACAATTCATTTTCTGAAAGATGCCGGGATAAACATGTTTAGTCGATAGTTTGACTGCGGCTCTTGTCATTTGATGCTGCTCGAGCCTCCATAGCTCACGCACATCATTCCATGATGCTTTCCGAGGGCTAGCGAACACGATGTCGTGCATCAAAAATTGATTTCTCAAATTCTTCCACAAGTGAGGCGGGTCGAAGAAACAATATATTTTCCTTTCCTCGTAGAAGAAGTACGGGCCGTCCGCAGACATGCGGTTACTAATAACACTCTGATTATTAGTGCCTTGATCGCAGACCAATCCTCGTACCTCTAGCCCTGTAGCAATAACGCCATCAAGTACGATATCAATCAGTTTTGATAGCGTTCCGGAATGCACAGAGCCAGCTGTCAGGAAATAGGCAACTGGCTGCTTCCAATTGTTCAGCAATCCGCGGGCCATGAACACGAGAGCACTCGTAGCCACGCCGGTCGAAGGACCTAGACTGCCAAGATCCTGGAAGCCTTCAATTTTTTGACGACTCTCATTGAACTCGAAGCCTTTCTTCAATTTCACCTCGTCAAAGAGGAGAATGCATTGGCGTTCGTTTGTATCCATGCATGATACCTTGGCCTTTAAGCAATCAAATATCGCCGGGCAGGTTCCTGGCCAAAGGTTTATGTTGCCGAACCAACGTTTTAATGCTGACAACGAGGGAAGAATAAACCCAAACTGTTCCCGCAGTTTAGTGTACAGGCTGGGCGATGTGTAGTGCATTTTCATGGCCATTTCTTTCGCTTTCAGAAGGTATTCTGTATGCTTCTTATGGAATAATTGCATTATCACGAAAGTATACAGAAATCCAGTGACTCTGCGGGCCACTGCCTTGGCAAGGCTATCATCCGAAAATACGCCGGCTCGAATCTTAGATGTTTGTCGCGAAGCCGACAATTTTGCGTTTTTCAGAGACCGTTGGAGCTCCGCATTGCTCTGCTGCAGCCGAATGATTTCGTTGTCTTTGCGTTTGATTTGTCTTTTCAAAGCTCTTCTTTTGAGAGCGCAGGCATGGTGAATACCCGGAAGCGGAGCTACTTCGGTGATGATCGGCTTTTTATCATAAGCGAAAGGGACTGCACCACGTACTAAGCGACCTTTTGGACTGATATGGGCGGGAGAAAAATGTTGACTGCATATTCATATGCGGCGTAATTCTTCATCGGTTTCTTCGGCAATATGGGCAAGACCGCTGTTGACAAGCCATTGTACCGCGAGCGCAGGGTCTGCAGTTGTAGGCAGACCAAAGAACCGTAGACCAAGATTATCTCTGCTACGATTGGCACATCTCGAATAAGCGCATGTAAAACTATGCGCTAATTTATGCCCAGCCATAATCCGTAATTAATTTGAATGAATTACGACTGGAAAATTACTTACCTGTAATTAGCCAACGCCTGTAAAATATCCGTATCCGAATACACGTTGAATAACTACAAAACTCTTAGAATTCACTCAAAAATGTATTGAGTTAGATGCGCGCTCCGGCAACGACTGACGCTGCTCATGCCTATTCGCAAGCTCGCAGACTCCCACGTTGACAGCTGATTGAGCCTAGCGGTTGACTAGCGTTCACGGGCTCTAGGCCAATCATCGCGGACGAACGCTATCCCAGAGGGGTTACGTACAATTATATGCAATAAATGCATATGTATATGTATCACAGAAAAAGGAAATTTGATTCTGAATAAATTAAATAAATCCTCAAATTGTATTCTCTATTTTAATTATTTGTATGTACTATCAGCAGCGTACAAAGGCAGTGTACCTTAATTAACTAAACTAATATGAGCAAGGGATGATACGAAAAATCGTACAAGGTCTAGACACTATCACGAATGCTTTCAGAAAACTGTGACGATTGTGACGAAAACTGTGAATAACTCTTCAGTGCATAGGATATAATTTCAACAAATATCGAAAAATGGATTGTACAACGCATATTGAATATTGCAGATTTTTTTGAGCCGTGATTGGTGAGCCATACGGCGAGATACATGTTCTAAATAGCTACCCGAAACGTTCATCTTTACTATTGTCTCTCCATTTTTACTGCCAATCATTGAACAGCCGATTTCCGAAAACTTTTCTGTATGCTGCCGAGCAAGTTTAGTCGAATTCCATTACAAAATAATTGTAACCTTTTGATTGAATAAGACTGACACTCATGGGCGCCGCCAGGATTACTGTCAGGGAGGTGCATCCATCTGTATCTACACAATATGCTATTAACTAGTAAGATATAATTTACAAAAAAAAATTTCTTAATCTTTTGCTGCGTATTTTTTTTCTGGCAGGGGGGTGCAAGTGCACCCCCTTGCACCCTGCTGCCGGCGCCCATGCTGACACTTATTGTGAAATGTAAATGATTTCATTTATAACTTGAATTATACAAAATTGAAATATAACACTTCTTCATACCAGGAAATCATTTGTACTCTGAGAAAAAACTTCCGTATAAGATTTTTGTGACAAGACGTTATTCCCTGGACCGGATGAATATGGTAAAACGAAAGAGGGGTAAATCACCGGTAAAAACATCTTCCCACAGCTCACCTATAACCCACCAACATCTCCTAATCTTTCGATATCTCACATTTATTCATATCTCCCACGCATCTCCTGTCTCACGTATGTATGTACGTAAAATTATATATAATTACCACAGCGTGGTAAAATAACTGAATATGGACTTGATGAATCGCTGAGTTTGTTTCTTCTCTCTAAGCTGATGAAAAAATTTTCAACTGCCTTCGTTACCGAAATAATGGGAAGAAACACGATTTTTATAGAACGAAAAATTTTCGTATTTTTTTACTTTATCTCGCTCTACATCCTATAATATTGTAAGGTTTTACTTCAAATTTGAAACAATTATGTGTCAAACTATTCTTCAGCTGGTAAAATAATTGAAGTTCATATTCTTTGTAATAAAAAAATGTTATCAATTTTTTTATGAGTAACTACCCCAATGGCGTTTGAATATTTTCAATCGCTGGGTCTATCTACGTAAGTTCAAGCAATCACGAACCTTCAGCGGATGAAATGATCATCAGCATATGTACGAGTTATCGGTGAAGTTTCACTTCAATTGAACTAGCCGTTAATAAACTACGAATGTTCAATTGTCTTGAGCGACGCAGCGAATAGAGAACTCACAATCAGCAGCGGCTCTGAGCTGGGCAGGCACGGCCACCTGTCCTGAAGGTCTACGCTTTGAAAATCTAATAAATTTGGATTCATGTGAATTATTTTCATAACAATGAAAAAAATCATTTTTCCCTTAGGTTTAAAACGATATATTAGCTATATAATGATTATAAAATATATATTACAGATATACATATAAAGAAATCTGACGCGAAAATTAATTCTTTTTATTGTTATAAAACAAATTCATACAAACGTACGTTGGAAAATTTATTAAATTTTCCAAGTGTAGACCTTCAGAAAAGGTTGCCGTGTCTACCCAGCTCAAAGCCGTTCAAGACAATTAGGCACTCGTAGTTTATTATCAGCTAGTTCGATAAAAGTAAAACTCTAAAGAAGACTTCTACATATCCTGATGACCATTTCATCCGCTGAGAGTTTGTGACTGCCGGAATTTACGTAGATAGACGGAGCGATTCAAAATGTTCAAACTCCATTTCTGTAGTTACTGAGAAAAAAGTAAATAAATGAAAGCGTTCGGGTTTTTTGATTTTTTGCGATCACGTATTAACTTGCATACAAGATTCTAAAAAGCATCAGAATGTATACGTAAAAGTGTAACAGAAACACACAAAATTCATTTCGGTTTTTTCACGTGTTTGTAGATGTCAATTCGATTATCAAAAACTTTCACCGGAATCTGATAATACCTAAATACATTTGATTTTGTAAAAACTCTCAAAGCTTAATTATCTCAAGTATTAATTCGCGAATTAATATGGAAAGTACCCAGAGTATGCAATTTGGGTGTATACAGAACATTTTCAGAAAAAATCACAGCTGCTACGTGTAGGTTTTCGCATAGTCGATAAGGTGGAGAAAGAACACTCGCACTCCACAGTGTGGCTGCAAGTATTTAAGCTCCCTACCATTATCAATCTGAATTTACCCCATAAGTCAGTTCGCAGCAACGTGAAACTGTAAGTTTCAGTCGGTATTACAGATACCGTTTGCAACGCCAAGCCCACTTCAAGCCCACTTGGTCGGCTCACCAATTTACCCAGGGTGAGCTGTCTTTATATTCTTCAGTCAACGGTGCTGGTCTATAAAGCGAGTCGGTCAAAATACTATCAGTGTTACCGACGCTGCAGTCTGTATGATACGATCGACTGACGTTCGTTGGCTACTCGCGCGTCGTTACCGACGCGAGCTACACGCGCACGTGAATGTTTTGTTGTGACTTGTGTATACTGCGTCGTTTCGTGTGAATGTGTGTCGAGGATCGGTTTGGATCGGGCCTGTGTTATGGATAAGTTTATAGTTAGAAAGCCCATTGCAGATGCTAATCCCGCAGCGGCCGCAGGTGGTTCGGCTCCTGCTGGGTGTGAAAAGGATAGCGTTGCGAATATAACCTCCAACACCTCCAATGATAGAACCTCAAAAAAAATTGCAAGATCGCCAAAGAAGAAAAAACAAAAGTTAGGCAACAATAACCCTACGAATACAATCAACGACATCGTTAATAATAATGTGGAACCTCAAACTAAACTGCTGCCACCCGCGTTTTCTAACTGGCAAAAGACATTTCCTTGGTTAGCATCGAACTCGAATAATAAAGCAATTTGTTCGATATGCACATTGGCTACGGAAAAAAAGTTGTTATTGGCAAGTGGATCAAGTCGAAGTTGCCATATTTCTCGTCAAGCATTCGTTGATACAGGAGTTAATTGTTGGAAAAATGCAAATGCGACCTTTCGAAGCCATGAAGCCAGTGAACTCCATCTCAATTCGATGGGAGCAATCAACGATATAAAAAAACAAAGCGTCTTGCAACAAATTTCTAGTGTGAAGCAAAAAGAAATGATGGATTCTCGGGCCGCTTTGAAAAAGATTTTCAGCATCATTAGTGTATTGAGCAGGCAAGGAATGGCTCTACGCGGTAATAACAATGATGAGCACTCAAACTTTATACAAATTCTAAAAATGAGGGCAGAAGACGTTCCGGAACTGAAAACTTGGCTGGGACGCAGTGGTCAAACATGGCTACATCATGACGTTGTATGAAATTCTGGAGATCATGGCAATTGAAGTACTGCGGCAGAACTTAGAATTCATCCGGGCTGCAAAGTATTACGCTCTCATCCTCGATGAAACATCAAGATTCGCGGCAGCGAATCGCCGCCAAGTACCAAGCCCCAAAGTTTTTTTTTGTTATTATTTTTATTTTGAAGTTAGGCGAGCGCAGCCAAGAATTATTTTCCCGAGGCAACGGTTTATACCTGTAAACATACCGTTATATCTCCCGAATGCGTGAATATTATCGGATGAAATTTACAAGATTATGAGTCCCAGTCCAAATGAGTTCGTTGTCCAAATTCGAACAGAATCGGTCGTTTGGTTCCAGAGGTGTTAACTGTTAAAGTTGATGAAAAAACACAATCTTCTTCTTCTTCGCCCCATTTTTCGCTAGACGCTTGCTAGGTACCACGATATCAATCGAACGGCTGTATGTATCGACTTGAAATTTAAAACGTAGCTGTTCTCCATCGAAATCTAGCTGCCTATTGTTTTTGGTGCGAATCGGTACTCACACTCGGTCAGGAGATTTTAATAAAGTCACAAAGCGCTTAGTACGGCAAAATGGCCGCCCGAGGGCGTTAATTAAATTTATATATTTTTTATTACAGGGTAATTTAGGCTGGACGCACCACCTCAGGTGGGTGTATTCCTCCTGAAAACTAATAATTTCTTTTACCAAAACTCCGAGAGACCAATAGTTTCGGAGCTACACGAGACCTTACATTAGTGGACCGATCACAAAGTTTATGAGTGAGCAAGAGTGCAAGTCGAGCAGTGCCCGCGGAGGATCGATTTTTATTGTACGACGTTTCAGTTAGATTAGATTCCTAGATGAGTATGACGGCGTCGTCTCCTGGAGATGCCTTCGTACGGCATTCACCTCCGTCTCGTCGTCCGCATCCTCTGATTCATACTTCCAGGTCCCCCACCCAGTGATTCTCGTACTAGATCCTCAAAATCGTAGTCTCATTTGTCCAGATCCTCGGCTTTGTAGCTTGCGTAGTCCAGGTCCTCTGCTCCGTAGTTTGAATCGTTCAGGTCCTTCGCTCCGTAGTTTCAGTCGTCCAGGTCCTTCGATCCATAATTTCAGTCGTCCAGGTCCTGCGCTTCGTAGTTTCAGTCGTCCAGGTCCTTCGCTCCGTAGTTTGAGTCGTCCAGGTCCTTCGCTCCGTAATTTCAGTCGTCCAGGTCCTTCGCTCCATAGTTTCAGTCGTCCAGGTCCTTCGCTCCGTAGTTTCAGTCGTCCAGGTCCTTCGCTTCGTAGTTTGAGTCGTCCAGGTCCTTCGCTCCGTAGTTTCAGTCGTCCAGGTCCTTCGCTCCATAGTTTCAGTCGTCCAGGTCCTGTGCTCCGTAGTTTCAGTCGTCCAGGTCCTTCGCTCCGTAGTTTCAGTCGTCCAGGTCCTCAAACTACGGAACGGAAGACTTGGGCGACTGAAACTACGAAACCGAAGACCTGGATAAATGCGACTACGATTCCGAGCATCTGGACTGCGAGAATTACGGAGTAGGGGATCTGGACGACTGAAACTATGAATTAAGGGATCAGGGCGACAAGAACGGAGGTGAATGCCGTACGAAGACATCTCCAGGAGACGACGTCGTTATACTTATCTAGAAATCGAACTGAAACGTCGTACGATAAAATTCGATCCGCCGCGGGTACTGCTCGACTTATACTCTTGAACCGGCCCTGTCTTGATCTCTCACAGCCCTGTGATTGGTCAACTAATTTCTTCTGTAGCTCCGAAACTATTAGTCCCTTGAAGTTTTGATAAAGGAAATTTAGTCTCAGATTTCCAGGAGGAATACACCTGCCTAAAGTGGTGCGTTCAACCTGAATCACCCTGTATATAATTTACGATTCTCGATCGATAAGATATAATCGACTTGACGAAAATCAACAATTTTTTGAAAGCAAACGTTGAATGAGTCATTTTTCGCGTTACGATCTCACGGTATCATAGGATCAAGTATCGAATAGTTATACAAATATCGTTCGGTACAGATCAATAATATATGCATAATGCAGGTAGATTTCCACTATCTGACTTCATTCTGAGTTGTAGGCGTGTACAACATATCCATCGGATGCGAGTGCGATCTATCTTGAAAATATTGGAGGTATCACTTATATTAAACGTCTGTACGGTACGCGGCATTACGCGGCTTACAAAAAGAAGTGAAATCCGGGTCCAAAAACATCTGAAATGTAAAAAACTCCGCCAAGTACCCAAATTATCTTACAATGAAAATTCACGACCGACATATCGCCAGTCTCTGTCATGATATTAGGAAAGCTTACAAAGCACTGAAATTTCCCTGCAAGTGTACGTCGTGGAGTCGGACCTCGTTGTTTCGTGTAGTGATATCGCAACATCATTCCAAGAGCTACGTACTTGGCGGGAACATTTTTTTTTTCTTAGCTGCAAGATCAATGAAGAATTTGCCTTTGTTTATGCATAAGATAGTAGATTTACAAATTAATTTGAACCAGAGTCCAGTCAAGTCGCTGACACCTATTTCATAAAAGAATCATCATCTGATTGATGACTTAGAGCATAATCCTGATTCTTACATTTACGCGTTATGAGTCTTGTTTTGCAACAAATATATTTTACAGAAGTAAATAGGCCGTATATCGCCATGTGCCTCGAATAACCTTGTTCAAGCTAGTTCCCGTTCGTATACTATATCAGAATATCGTCGCGCGTTCTTACACTCATTTTTCATTTTTCAATTTATCATAATTTAATTTCAGTTTGTTGTTCAATTAATTCATAAACTTTATTGAGTGTTTAATTTATCATAATTTAATTTCAGTTCGTTGTTCACTTTAGTCATAAACTTTATTGAGTGTTTAATTTATCATAATTTAATTTCAGTTTGTTGTTCACTTTATTCATAAACTTTATTGAGTGTTTAATTTATCATAATTTAAGTTAAGTTTGTATTGCGATGCCAAGAGTTATTTACACTGTTCGGGAGAGAATCGAAATGGTGGTGCAACATTATCAAGGAACCAGCTATCCCCACATCGTGGACCATTTTGCTGCAACTAACCAAGATCGTCCGATCCCTTCACCCTCAACGGTGCGCAGAATAATCAAGAGCTTCGAAAACACAGGGAATGTGGATCCGGCGAAGAAGCCAAAGACAATTCATCCAACGCGTAGACTATCAGAAGGTAATTTAAATTTGAATTAACGAACAGAATACATTTTTTTTTGTTAATAAAAATTACAATTAAAAGAAAAAAAATCTAACATTCATTAAAAAAAAAATTACAGAGACCAAGTTGAATATTTTCTTGGCCGTGGTCGACGGTCGCAAATGAGCAACAGGTGTCCATGCGCTCAGTATACAGGACACTGCGCTCACAACACTACCGCGCCTACAAGTTCCAGGAACACCAAGAGTTCCAGTGGAACGACGATGAGAGGAGAATGGTGTTCTGCGAGAGGATGATGGATCTTATAAATGAAGATCCGGCACTGATAGACCGCGTATGCTTCTCGGACGAGTGCACCATCGAGTTGGTCGGTGCTCCCAACAGGCAGAACCACAGGGTGTGGGCTCAGGTACCGCCAACAGAAGTACTGATGTCTGGCACCCAGTACCCGATGAAGGTGAACGTGTGGGTCGGAATGATCGGGGACACTCTCATCGGGCCATACTTCATAGAGGGAAACCTCGATGGTGAAAAATACCTGCGACTGCTGAGAGAGCAGATAGTGCCTGCGTTGAGGGCAATAGAAGGGTTTGTGAGTAACTTTTGTATTTTACGCGAGCAGTCGTTGGTCGTTGAAATGATATGAAATTGAAATTAAATGATTAATCGACTTCAGGGTAATCACGTGTCTCGATTTTTTTGCAGGGTCCTCAATTATGGTTCCAACAGGACGGTGCGCCAGCACATTTCACTTTTGGAGTGCGAGCTTTTTTAAACGAAGAGTTCCCAGATCGGTGGGTAGGAAGGAGGAATCCGGTACAATGGCCGCCACGGTCGCCGGATTTGACCCCTCTGGATTATTCACTGTGGAACTACTTGAAGAACAAGGTGTACGCCGAAGGGGTAATGGGAGATTTAGCGGAGCTGCGCAACCGAATTACTGATGTAATTGACGATATGGATCCCGCTAAAATTCATAAAATGACACACGCGTTTTATGACCGGCTCGGATACTGCAGCGCAGCCGCAGGACGACATTTCGAGCAGCTGCTCAGACGTAGTAGAGGATTGTAAAAGAACCCCGACTAACTCCTGCTGCACCAAACATCGTCTTCATTTTCTTCATCTCAATCATGTTCTTTGTCTCATTCATCTTCATGTTCATCTTCTACTGATCATCTTCATCTTCAAGCCGAACTGTGATCGCAGTCGGCTAACGGTGACTGCTGCTGAGACTCGCTTGAAACTGAACACACACGCTACGATGAGCCTCGACGATACGATGAAGCATCACCGCAGCAGTCGTCCGAAGTTGAATACCTGAATGAAAGTCTGCCAAGTCCCTCGACGAATCTTGCGGAGACACCTCGAGGCTTCTCAAGCCGCAACCAACTACAATCGATCATCCTTCGGTGATTAACAAAGTCAATCGTCTCAGGTAATTTCTGATCTGACTGCGGACGCTGTGCAAGAAGGACTCATCTGTAAATCTCTTTCATTAATGTTGTTACAGAGACGATAGTCTTTGAAGATGTTCTGCGGTGTTGCTTTATACAGAGTGCCTGTGTCATGATGTTCTGTGCCACGCAGCAGGCTACGATGCAAGGATTGCTCTTCGCTGGGACTCAGCGTGGGTCATCTAAGATGTCCTAAGGTGAAGAAAATTTTACAAAGAAGCAGTGATGAGCTCTGGATAGAAAGCTGTTGGAAGTTAGCTGGCACGTCAATGCTAATCACATGCTCCTGAAGAGCATGCGATATTGAGGTTCGTTGAATGCCACGATTCAAATTTGATTTAAACGTTTAATGACGTGGCGTTTATAGATTCTTACTTTTTTGTTCCAGACGCAGCCCTGATTTATGAAACTGGCTGAGGCAGTCGCCGGGCACCGATCATCTTCGATTGCTTACTATTATTTTAAACAAACAATTTGTAGCAATGTAATTAATTAATGTAATGTAATTTGCATGTGCCATCATTGTGTTCGAAGGTAATTAGTAAGCACTTTATTGTTCCGACGATTAGACAAAAACATGTTGAAAATTGCTTTATTCATAATAAATTGATTGCAAGTCAAACCTGTCATTAATTAATAATAATTTAGATTGGGCTAAATCAGCTTACTTATTTACTTATCCACACGATTGACTAATTTATTCAAATTCAGCGAATAACCTACAAATTCTCGCGCGCTATTTCGAAATAAAAAAGAATAAAGCTAGCTTGATGGTTGAACGAAATCCCCACTCGTAAGCGTGCAATCGTCGGTTGGTATCCCTGCCGCCACACGGACGAGGCGTGCGTGTGTGTTGGTGAAACTAGCTGTGCCGCATCCACAGAAAGTCACGGTATACATTATTGTAACGTGGCAAACGTTTGACCTCCTCCTCCCCCAGCCTTACCGACGTACGCGAGCTCCGCCGCCCGATTTAGATCGGTGCCGCCTCGCCCTGCGGAGCCATCTTGGCCAAATACCGTCGCACGCAGCAAACCGGTAACCGCCAGCGCTCCTAGGCCGAACGGAGCCGGCTGGTACTAGAGATAGCGGAAATCACCCTCATTGCCTTTTGACCCTTGGAAGAGTGAACCTCGTGCGCTTGGAGTTTTGAGAGTTTAGTGTGAGAGAGAGTGAAGTTTGTATCGTGTATTGTGTGTTTGGTGTTGACCCGTGCTACCCCCTTGGACTGTGATTTGGGATTTGGATCTATTGGACTGCCGTGCTTGATAATACGACCCTCGCTTTCCCCCGGACACGTGTTGTCTTACGGACGGATACCGTAGTACCGGCGAATGCTAGAGCGCCGTCGCACCAGGTAGGATCTATCCGATCTCAATTCTATCCACCCCCTTTGCACCCCCCATCTTCCAAATTAACCACTCGAGCCTCGCGTCGTTCTAGCGCGAAAGTCTAACCGTTCCTCGCGAACCGTTGGGTCTGACCGTTTGAACGAGTCACGTGGTGTTTGTCGGGCGCGTAGCCGTGCCAGTTTTGGTCACCGTCGCGCCGATCTCCGAGAACACCGCGCCGACGCAACATAGCCCCGGCCTCCTGACGTCACGCATCGCACTCGGCTGCTGCGAGTCAGAGCGCCGCCGCTTTTCCCCTAGCCATCCCCGCCGCCGCTACAGAGCGAGCCGCGACACTCGGTTGGGAGTAGAGATGGGCGATGTTGAAAATATGAATCGATTCTTAAATAATCGATGTTCAAAAAGCATCGATGTTTAAAATCGATGTTTCAAAAATAAATCGATACATCGATTATTTTTAAAAAAAGTTATCAAATTCACAATTTATACGTTATTTAATTAATATTTTTCATTATCATACCATTCAGTTTGAAAGTTGCTAGGAAATTGGTAGTTCTGGTGATGGCGCGGGTCTCCAATCGTTGGCCTCTGGATTTACTACAAAATTTTTAAAATTTTAATGATGAAATATTGCATGCGGATTCAAAATAACTAATTTAATATTGCATACGCCTGCATAACATAGTAGAAATAATATAGGTGTATCATACCTGTCGTGAAGTAACACCATGGAACGAACAAATTATGGGATTTGGGTATAAATGAAGACGGAATTAGTCATTGTGGTTATGTGGTTTTGTACTTAATTGTTAAGGCAAACGAAAAATATTATAATAACAGCGAAGAAAGGTAAAAATAGCAGGTCAGACATACACATATATATAAAAACCATTCAAGTTACTAAAAACTACATCCCCTAGCCCATTCCCCATTCTTCACGGGTGAGAGAACTCAAAAATAGCCATTTGTTCAAGTGCTCACCGGAAAGTCTATTTCTATTTTCCGTTTTGATGTGTCCTGCTTGAGAAAACATTCTTTCTGATGGCACTGATGTTCCAACAATGCTCACGTATCGCATTGCAACTTTCGATAGCGCTGGGAATGCATGCTCGAGAGATTTCCAATGAGCAAATGGATCTTTCAATCGAGATGTGACGGGCTGGCTCAAATACTGCCGTAGTTCCAAGCTTGTACTTTCGTCGTGTGTACTCACATTAGAATTTTTTTAACATTAAATTGTCATGAATCTCCCAAATACTTTTTTGGGGATCTTCTTCTGTTTCCGGTTTATTCTCTTTGTCTGTCAAGTTTTCTTGAAGTGTCCTTCGAATCTTATGGCTGATCTGTGTTATAGCTCTGGAAGCAGCTAATGCACTTCGGAAATGCATTTTCTTAAACCTGGGATCCAATATTGTTGAAATTCCTAGAATGGAATTTAACTCAATGTCTTTGAACCTGGATTCAATTTGAACTTGGAGCTTTGTCTTAAATTCAAATCCCAATTCTGTTTCAGGTGTTATTCGCTGAATTGTAGCTTCCATGCACCGAATGATTGGTATGATAATACTACATGTCGGATATGCATCACCGCTAACCTCTGTAATAACGTTTTCCACAGGTTTCATGAGGAGTATAACATCAGTTAGAATTTGGATTTCCTCCCTTTTCAGCATATCTGGTGAATTGCTGCATTTCAGAAGAACCGGGTACACGTATTCTTCTAGGAGAAGAAATCTTTCGAGCATATGCAAGGACGTATTCCACCGCGTAGGCACATCTTGTATAAATTTCAAAGCTGTCCCCTCACTTTTGCCATCCCGAATTTGTAATCGCTTCAGTTCGTCCGAAGCAACGACGCTTCTTCTAGTTAATGTAACAATACTCTTGACTTTAGCGATTATGTCGGTCAAAGCTGGCATGGTACTCATTGCATCTGGTACAAGATGTGATAGTGTGTGTGAAAAACACGAGAGCTGATTTTCTTTGCCCACTGTGCCTGAAACAGCTTTCTTTATATTTGCTCCGTTGTCACAGATAACTGCCATGGTCTTTGCTCGGTCTAAATTGAAGTCATCAATTAAAAAATTTAAAGCCTTTGCGAGATACTCGGCCGCAGCGCCGTGCCTAGGCATGGGCCCACGGGGCGCTGGCCCAGGGCGCCATGAAGAGGGGGGCGCATTTAAGCTCATCGTTCGTTTCTTTTCTTCATTTTAATGCGATCTTTCCAGATTCTATTAATTATATTTTATAATTAAATCACAATCTGACGATGTGACTAGTGACTACATTGTATACGTAGTATACAAGAGTTTTTAATTGTTCTTGTTTCCACCAGAGTTCTCTGCTCACGCAGGGCTCCGCAAATAAACCGTGGAGACAAAATAGCGTCTATAAATAGCATCATTTATACTTCATTCGTGTGATTCCCTGATGTTTATACCCACTACATAACCTAGATTAATCCGCCCTACCCTACATCTCTTACCGTATATTCATTGTGGTTGTTACCACAGTGATTCGAAAATGGTTCCGAAGAAGCTATCGAGTGCGAAATACCGAAAAATGAAAAAAGAAACCGCGGAGGGTAACAAAAAGTTAGCCAACCAATGGGCAAAGTGGGTTAAAAAATGCTACTCAACCAACAATAGTTCAGGTAAAATTTAGTTCTGAATGAATAAATAAGGACTGAATTTATGTAATGTAAATCTGAGTCGGACTCTAATGATTATTTTACAACTAGGCTCACGTAATACCAAAGATGAAGCCGTGCAAGATCAACATCTTGATACTGATCTTGATGCACCTGAGCAAGCTGAAACTAATGAGGATGCAGCATCAAATAATTTCACAAATTCTCGAGAATCCAATGCCCGTAAAAAGCCATTCTTTTCCTTTTCCATTTCAATCCACCTCATTAAGTTTTTTCCCGATTCCACTCTATTCCTGTTGTTGTACCGTTCTCCTGCAGCTCCAGCATTCAAAAAACCAGCTGACGAGATTATTACAGAGGCCGAAGAAGTGGAGCCAGGCACCCTAGCGCATGAAAATTCTGCAAATTGTAGCGAAAATGAAAAAACTGAAAAGCTCAACTTGAATGACCCGTCTAGCTGGCCTGTTATAGATAGTCAACTAAGGACCTACCTCATTGAACGAGGTCCATTGCAAGGGAAGGATGCAGACTTTTCTCTATCGGAAAATCTCATTGATAAGAGACGGTTTTCTGTTGAATGGTTTAAAAAGTTCCTTTCTAATGGCGAAACGGTCGAGCGTGCGTGGATGATATACAGTAAAAGTACAAAAGCGGTGTATTGTTTCCCGTGTATGCTATTTGCGAAATCGTGCGTTATATCACAAGCTTTGGCTGATCCAAAAAAAGGATTTTCAGATTGGAGGCATCTAAATCCTCGAATTTATGAACACGAGAGTTCGAACAGCCATCGTGAAAATTATTTATCGTGGAAAACTTTTGAGAAACATCTGAAGGAAAATAAGACGATTGATGATCGCTTAGAAGAGACAATACGGATTGAAAAACAAAGATGGAGGCATATTCTAAAAATTGTAACAGATTGCGTTATATTTTGCGGTACCAATAATTTAGCTTTCAGAGGCTCCAGTAATCAGATTGGGGATCCCAAATGCGGAATATTTTTGGGATTGATTGAGCTAATTAGTCATTATGATGCTACAATGGCTAAGCATATTGCCGAATCCGAACGAACGACCTATTTATCGAACAAAATTCAGAATGAATTTATAGATATTCTGAGCACAAAAGTAAAATCTGAATTGCTGGATAAAATTCGAAAAGCGAAATATTTCTCGATATTATTTGATTGTACACCTGATATTGCACACGACGAACAGATGTGTCAAATAATTCGATACGTAAGTCTCCAGAAAGATCAGTACGTCGTTGAAGAAAGCTTCATTGACTTTATAAAGACTTCGAAAAAAACGGGGCACGATTTAGCTATTGAAATCCAACAAAAACTGATCGACGATGATTTAGATATCGGTAACTGTCGTGGTCAGGCTTATGACAATGGGGCGAATATGGCAGGAAAGTATCAGGGGGTGCAAGCTCATATACAAAAATCTAATCAACTGGCTAGGTTTCTGCCGTGCACTGCTCACAGTCTTAATTTACTCGGTGTTCACGCAGCTAGTGTTTCAATTAAAATGGTAAACTTTTTCGGCGTTGTTCAACAAATCTTCAACTTTTTTTCGGGCTCTACTCGCCGATGGGAAATATTAAAAAACGTACTCAAATGCACCTTGAAGACACATTCCGATACGAGATGGGCGTCGAAATATAACGCGGTTCATTCGTTGTGTACCCAATTAAAGGAAGTTTTGACTGCGTTACGAGAAATATCGGAAGATCCTTCATTTGGTGATGGAGTTGCTGCTGCTAAAGGCTTGCTGAAGCAAATAACATTCAACTTTGTTTGTTACTTAGTGTTTTGGGATAAGATCTTACACATCGTGTATCGGGCGAACATCGTTTTACAGAGTGCAAATATTTCGATTGATGAAGGTTGTAGAATTATCCTTGGACTAAAAAACGCATTACAGGACCTTCGATCAGGAAACGCTGATGAAATCATTTTACAATCCACAAGTATATGTGAGAAATCATCAATTGAGGCTGCATTTAGTCAGGGAAGAGTAAGGAAAGTAAGAAAGATGCCCGGAGAGCTCGCATCCGACGAAGTGTTTTCTCGAGAACAGCAGTTCAAAATTGATTATTTCAACGTGTTAGACACTTTTTTATCGCAAATGCAATGGCGCTTCGACAAAATGACCGAAGTCAACGATGATTTTTGTTTCTTGACCGGATCAGCCCTCGAATCCTGGTCCGTAATAGATCTAAAGAAACACGCCATGGACTTAGGCCTATTGTACGCTAAAGACATGGAACCTGCGGAGTTTGTTAGCGAGATAGAAAGTTTTAAATTCATGGCGGCATCAGTTTTTCCGAATCTAAAAAAAGCCACGCCATTACAATTGCTTAACGGCATCAGGGATTTTTCAATGACCTCAGCCTATCCTAATATAGAGATAGCTTACCGCATTTTCTTGACTATGCCAGTTACTACTGCATCGTGCGAAAGAGGCTTCAGTAAATTGAAACTCATCAAAACTTACTTGAGATCAACGATGGGACAGGAAAGATTGACAGGCTTAGCTATACTATCTATAGAAAATCGTTTAGCTAAGACCTTAGATTATGACGAAGTAATTGATGAATTTGCGTCCCGCAAAGCTAGGAGGATAGCTAATTTATAATTAGTGCTACAACTTGGTCTAGCTGTTCTGTACGGTATATTAGGTCAATAAACGTAAATTATGATCTTATTCAACAAAACTGGTGAATGATTATTTGTGACACCATATTCTATTAGATTGAGTTTTACGTGCACTTATTCGGGGGGGGGGGGGGGGGGGGGGGGGGGGCGCATTTGTTTCATACTGCCCAGGGCGCTAAATTGTCTAGGCACGGCGCTGCTCGGCCGTATGATTTTCGTAGAGTGGAACCACCCCTAGGCATCCGTTTTTCATCACTAAGTCTGCAGACAAATAGTGAATAGAGACTCCTAAGTAACTCTGATTACTAATATCAGTCCACACATCGCATGTCAAAGAGAAGGAGTTAGCTGTTCGCAAACTGGATTTGCAACGTTCTTTTAGGATATCGTATCGAGAATCTATAAGCTTCGTCAGCGTTTTCCTACTTGGGATCGTGTAGAATGGGACCACGGTTTTCATCAATGTCTTAAAGCCTTCATTCTCAACAGTTGTGAACGGCATTTCATCCACCGCAACCATATATAAAATAGCGTTCGTAATTTTATCTGCCGTTTTACCTCCATCTGTAAAATATTTGCAAAAAGGGTATGTGAATGGTTCAGGTAGTATTATGAGGAAAGTTTTTTAATGTATGATTGTTTATACTAACTCGCATAGGAAGTCATCCGTTCAAAAGCTTCATCGATAGGCTGGAGTCTATTGTCCTGTAAATAGAATAATTGTCTTAGTATTTCTAGTATCCATTGTTATTTTTCTATATCTTTTATAAATGTTATTCCTAGTCTTCAATATATATTATCATGAAAATATTTTTAATATATTAATATTATTATTTGACTGAGCAATGGTTATTTTGTTTGCTCATGCAACATTAATTCTCATGTAGTTTAGTGCCAATTCCACATTCAATTTTACTCGTTGTTATATCTAAGAAACCAGGGTCTCCGAGATCAAACGATAAAAAGCACATTGAATTGGAGGTGGATAGCTAGCACCACGTAAAAGCTGATCGATACCCGTGGGATCCAGCCTCCCTATTCTCCTTGTTAGTGATGAACATAATTGTGGTTTGTTCACCTCTGTTTGAAGTTTCATCCGTTTCATGGCTGAATGATTGTTGCCTGACTCATTGCTTAATTGGCATGATTCCCGCTGTCTCTTTTGGTTTCCTACTGGTTGAAATAACAATGCATGCTTTCTATTGAGATGTTGCGTCAAGTTCGTCGTATTCCCAGAATGCTTGAAGACCTTATTGCAAATGGTGCATCGAGCAGAGGTTTCAGTTTCTTTTTTGAAGTGCTTCCAAACTCCGCTTACTTTCATAGAGCTATAATAACAAGAGAATTACTGGGACACAACATTAAATCATAATAAATCAACGATAGGTGATCAAATTTTTATATTGGTTGGATTAATGTTATTGAACTTTCTATAGAGGCAACCGAGTTTTCAGTCAGTATCCGGAGCACGTAGTAAAATAATTTGGTTATTAATACACAGTTGTACACACCGTGATGGCTGCCTACTTTTTACCGATTCACGAATCTCATCATCTGAAATGTGAGAAAATGATGATGAAAATCAAATTCTTTAAAGAAATTATGATCAAATCAAATATCAAACAATAAACATGATTTGAATACCGCTATCTGTTGGCTTCACAATTTCTGACTCCACTGTAGTAGGGGGTTTGTCAGATGTTTGCCTGCTTTGCAAGGTAAGTGGAAATGTAAGTTGTGACTCATCAGAGTTTTCAATGGTAGCCTTAGCAGGAATCAAAGATGATGAGGCCGTTTGCTCTGGTAGGTTCACTGGAGTGCTTTATAGAAGTACATTGATTTGCATGAGAACATGAACTATAATAAATACTGAGATGAATACATTGCTTCCTGATTCGAATGCCGTGAATGCCTGGGTATACAAAGTGTAACAGAATTCAATACCTAAAATATTTCATCACGAAAAGCTTCCTTTTTTCTACTGTATCAAAAGATCAGAGATTTACAATAATGCGACCTAAATGTAACCAATCAATGAACAGAAAATCTCAATACTTACTAATCTATATCATCAATCGATCGAAACAAAGAATTTATTTTCCCAGCAGCAATGGATATTTCATTTTCGTGAAATAAGTTCCTAACCAGGTCATAAACCGCTATGTCATTATCTAAAATTACAAAATCAAACGGGCATAATAATATTCTTAATAGTACAGACTACCATTATTATACAATAGCACTATCGAAGTGCTTTTAAACTTTGTATACACTTGTATAACTGATCGTATATAGAATAAGTTGCCAAAGGTAACATATGTGATTACAAACATATTGATCGGAAGTGAAGATTGGATATACGTACGCTTCAATTTTACATACTGGTTCGTTTTCAATTTTCCCAGTCCATAAGGATCTTGGTCATTGATTTGTATATAGATTTTGTGTCTTCTCTGATCTATAAAATAATACTGTATCAACGCTATTAACATTAGAAGACTGGTGCGGAATAATGGTGAATTATGTTTTCTCGCTAAAAACCACCGCAAATCATCAGGTTACACGTCTACTCAAACTTTTGGCTCGTACAATGAAATGATTGACGAAATCTTACCTTCACTTTCAGTATTATCCATAGTTTACTCAACAACGCTCAACTGATCGACTACTCGACACTCGTGATTTCAAAAAATTCAAATCACAGTTGGAACTTGGGAACAACTTGGGAATTGGGATTCCCAAAGATTTGTTCTTGGGAACAAATGTCGATTTTTGTCGATGTTTTTCTACGATATTCGACGGAAAACATCGAACATCGATTAATCGAACCTAAAAAACATCGACCGAAAATAATCGATTACCTAAAAAATATAATCGACCTATTCGATTAATTGGTGAACATCGCCCATCACTAGTTGGGAGACGTCGAGACAGACACGCACTCTCGCTACTGTGCCAGCTGACTGTCACGTAGCCGGAGAGCGAGCTTACGAACTTAGTCTAGGCCTAGGAGTTCCTTTTAATTTTCTGATAGTAGAGTCAAGTTTGAATTTAGTTATTTATTTAAGTAGTGTAGAGTCAATTTAAGTTAGCTTAATTTAGTTTTATGAATTTATCATTCCCTATGCCAGGTAGCGGGCGTGACCTAAATTCGCGACCTTTTTCTTTTTTCTTTTTTTTTTTTTAATAAACATTCTATTCTCGATACGCCATTTGTCTCTTTATTCTACGCCCCCACGAAATCCCTCTACCCTAGCGAGCTAGTCGGAAGGCCCCAAGAGCAAGAGAGAGGACTTCTTTCCCGAAGTCTGGCGCCCAACCACTACCCCTAGCCTTCTGTGGTCCCAGGTTTGTACCCGGCTTCCTTTCCGGGATCACCCAAGTCCCGGAAATACCCGTTACAATGTATATATGTATACATTAGGGTGTCCGTTATTTCCCAAATTGACTTTCATCACTTGGGGATGGTCCAGATCATTAGTTTATAGCCTAAAAACAACTATGGAGAGGAAAGAAAAAAATTCAATTTCCATTAACCCCTGCCTGAATGACGATACTTTTCCTGATTGATTAACATGGGATTTTTGCACTTTTTCTACTTTAATTTCTTTTTCGGTTACTATATTCATTACCTCATTAAATATTGTTGATTCTTCTACTGTTCTGACTTATTTAGATGGACGAATTTTTACATTGGAGAAAAAACAATTCTAAAAAGTGCAAAAATCCCATGTTAATCAAATAGGAAATGTATCGTCATTTAGGCAGGGGTTGATGGAAATTAATTTTTTTTTTCCTTTCCATAGTTGTTTTCAGGCTATAAAATAATGATTTGGACCATACCCAAGTGAAAACAGTCAATTTGGGAAATAACGGACACCCTAATATACATATGGGGAATTCCATCTCAACTCGACCCACAAAAAAGCCTGACCCTCTTCGAAAATTCTCAAACTTTGTGATAATTAAGCATTAATTGGTACAAGTACATGTGAATTTCTTCAGAATTTTCAGGCCAACCATTTTCGAAATGGTCGACCATCGATTCTGACTGAAAATTAACATTTTCGTCGGCTTAAACGAGGATATCTCGGAAACTTTTTGTCGTAGAAGAATTTCCAACATACAAAAAAGTCTTGATTTTGATTTGTCTTTCTGATACAAATTTTTTTGAAAATTTCAAAATCGACCGAAGTCCTTTTTTTTGTTTATAAATAGTTTTTATCCTCTTTTTTCGGCAAATATGCCATGATCGATTTTGCTGAAATTTTCACAGAATGTTCTTTCATTAGTGTACATTATGTTATGAAATTTTCGTAATGGGCTCGAATCTCGCTTAGGAATAATAGACACCGTTCCATGCCACTATTTTTGTAAAAATGCGTTATGTTATTGGCCCCCGAAGATAGGTGCATACATTGTTTCAGGAAGAAAGTATCAATACAAAGATTGGTTTCAAGGTACTTTTTATTTAAAAATTTTATGCGTGAGCATATGTTCAATATCGGCGGAATATGATTTTGATACAATTGTTCCATTTTCTTGTGAAATAAAACAGTGCTGTCGTTGCGTTTTGCTTGGTGGACTGACGCGTTCGAATCGTTTGTACAGCAGGAGTTTTGCATCTGCATAGTCCTGTTCGGTTGAGAACTTAACTATGATTGCAGGAACATTAGCTGGTAATGATACCCAATGAAATGAGTCTCTTGGAGTCGTGATTTGGTGAGTCAGTAGTCATTGTAAGCTGGCCCGTGACACGCGGCGCATCTGGCAAAATTGTTCAATATATGCGACAAATAAACCGAACTCAAAGAAAAATGGGCAAGTGATTTGAGTAATGTTAATAATATAACACTGGACAATAGTAATTCCTCTAATTCCATCGTAGGACACATCTACATAATGCGACAGCAATGGCTATGTCATGGCATAACTCGTGAACAAGATTCGGGCCCATGATTAAAATTTCATAACATAATGTCGACGCTGCTTACGAAAAGTAGCACGTTTCAAATTTCTTACGAAAACTAGCACATTTCGACTATCCACGAAAACTAGCACGTTTCGATATTCACCGCGAAAACTAGCATGTTTCGGTTTTCGCCGCGAAGACTAGCACGTTTTGATATTAACCGCGAAAACTAGCATGTTTCGGCTTTCACCGCGAAATGATATTATCAAAACGTGCTAGTTTTCGCGGTGAAAGCCGAAACATGCTAGTTTTCGTGGTGAAAACCGAAACATGCTAGTTTTATCGAAACATGCTAGTTTTCGCGGTGAATATCGAAACGTGCTAGTTTTCATGGTGAAAACCGAAACATGCTAGTTTTCGTAAGAAATTTGAAACGTGCTACTTTTCGTAAGCAGCGTCGATGTACACTAATGAAAAAACATTCTGTGAAAATTTCAGCACAATCGATCATGGCATACTTGCCAAAAGAAGAGAATAAACACTATTTAAAAAAAAAAAAAATTTCGGTTGATTTGGAAATTTTCGAAAATTGATTATCAGAAAGCCGGATCAAACCCGAAACTTTTTTGTACGTCGGAAATTTTCCTACGACAGAAAGATTCCGAGATATTCTCGTTTGAATGGATGAAAATGTTAATTTCCAGTCAAAATCGATGGTCAACCATTTTGAAAACGGTTGCCTCGAAAATTCTGTAAAAAATCACAGATACTTGTACCAAACAATGCTCAATTATCACGAAGTTTGAGAATTTTCGAAGATGGTCAGGCTTTTTGGTAGGTCGAATTGAGATGGAATTCCCCACATGCACCCTGTATATGAGCGGATACACGTCACTTCACTCAAAAATAAACCGTCAAGTCACGGATTTTTGCGCCATTCAAAATATCTTCAGTACTATCGTTGACTGAAGAATATAAAGACAGTTCACGCTGGGTAAATTGGTGAGCCGACCAAGTGGGCTTGAAGTGGGCTTGGCGTTGCAAACGGTATCTGTAATACCGACTGAAACTTACAGTTTCACGTTGCTGCGAACTGACTCATGGGGTAAATTCAGATTGATAATGGTAGGGAGCTTAAATACTTGCAGCCACACTGTGGAGTGCGAGTGTTCTTTCTCCACCTTATCGACTATGCGAAAACCTACACGTAGCAGCTGTGATTTTTTCTGAAAATGTTCTGTATACACCCAAATTGCATACTCTGGGTACTTTCCATATTAATTCGCGAATTAATACTTGAGATAATTAAGCTTTGAGAGTTTTTACAAAATCAAATGTATTTAGGTATTATCAGATTCCGGTGAAAGTTTTTGATAATCGAATTGACATCTACAAACACGTGAAAAAACCGAAATGAATTTTGTGTGTTTCTGTTACACTTTTACGTATACATTCTGATGCTTTTTAGAATCTTGTATGCAAGTTAATACGTGATCGCAAAAAATCAAAAAACCCGAACGCTTTCATTTATTTACTTTTTTCTCAGTAACTACAGAAATGGAGTTTGAACATTTTGAATCGCTCCGTCTATCTACGTAAATTCCGGCAGTCACAAACTCTCAGCGGATGAAATGGTCATCAGGATATGTAGAAGTCTTCTTTAGAGTTTTACTTTTATCGAACTAGCTGATAATAAACTACGAGTGCCTAATTGTCTTGAACGGCTTTGAGCTGGGTAGACACGGCAACCTTTTCTGAAGGTCTACACTTGGAAAATTTAATAAATTTTCCAACGTACGTTTGTATGAATTTGTTTTATAACAATAAAAAGAATTAATTTTCGCGTCAGATTTCTTTATATGTATATCTGTAATATATATTTTATAATCATTATATAGCTAATATATCGTTTTAAACCTAAGGGAAAAATGATTTTTTTCATTGTTATGAAAATAATTCACATGAATCCAAATTTATTAGATTTTCAAAGCGTAGACCTTCAGGACAGGTGGCCGTGCCTGCCCAGCTCAGAGCCGCTGCTGATTGTGAGTTCTCTATTCGCTGCGTCGCTCAAGACAATTGAACATTCGTAGTTTATTAACGGCTAGTTCAATTAAAGTGAAACTTCACCGATAACTCGTACATATCCTGATGATCATTTCATCCGCTAAAAGTTCGTGATTGCTTGAACTTACGTAGATAGACCCAGCGATTGAAAATATTCAAACGCCATTGCAGTAGTTACTCAGAAAAAAGTTGATAACTTTTTTTTATTGCAAAGATGAACTTCAATTACTCTACCAGCTGAAGAATAGTTTGACACATAATTGTTTTAAATTTGAAGTAAAACCTTACAATATTTTGGGATGTAGAGCGAGATGAAGTAAAAAAATACGAAAATTTTTCGTTCTATAAAAATCGTGTTTCTTCCTATTATTTTGGTAACGAAGACAGTTGAAAATTTTTTCATCAACTTAGAGAGAAGAAACAAACTCAGCGATTCATCAAGTCCATATTCAGTTATTTTACCACGCGGTGGTAATTATATATAATTTTACGTACATACATACGTGAGACAGGAGATGTGTGGGAGATATGAATAAATGTGAGATATCGAAAGATTAGGAGATGTTGGTGGGTTATAGGTGAGCTGTGGAGAGATGTGGTGACACGACGTGTATTCGTTTTTACCGGTGATTTACCCCTTTCGCGTTTTACCATATTCATGCGGTCCAGGGAATAACGTCTTGTCATAAAAATCTTAAACGGAAGTTTTTGTTCACATTACCAAAGATTTTCTGGTATGAAGAAGTGTTCGATTTCAATTTTGTATAATTCAAGTTATAAATGAAATCATTTACATTCCACAATATGTGTCAGTTTTATTCAATCAAAAGGTTACAATTATTTTGTACTGAAATTCGACCAAACTTGCTCGGCAGCATACAGAAAAGTATCCGGAAATTGGCTGTTCAATGATTCGCAGTAAAAACGGCGAGACAATAGTAAAGACGAACGTTTCGGGTAGCTGTTTAGAACATGTATCTCGCCGTATGGCTCACCAATCACGGCTCAAAAAACTCTGCAATATTCAATATGCGTTGTACAATCCATTTTTCGATATTTGTTGAAATTATATCCTATGCACTGAAGAGTTATTCACAGATCGTCACGGTTTTCTGAAAGCATTCGTGATAGTGTCTAGACCTTGTACGATTTTCCGTATCATCCCTTGCTCGTATTAGTTTAGTTAATTAAGGCACACTGCCTTTCTACGCTGCTGATAGTACATACAAATAATTAAAATAGAGAATACAATTTGAGGATTTATTTAATTCATTCAGAATCAAATTTTCTTTTTCTGTGATACATATACATATGCATTTATTGCACATAATTGTACGTAACCCCTCTGGGATAGCGTTCGTCCGCGATGATTGGCCTAGAGCCCGTGAACGCTAGTCAGCCGCTAGGCCCAATCAGCTGTCAATGTGGGAGTCTGCGAGCTTGCGAATAGGCATGAGCATTGAGCAGCGTCAGTCGTTGCCGGAGCGCGCGTCTAACTCGACGCATTCTTATGTGATTTCTAAGAGTTTGTAGTTATTCGACGTGTATTCGTATACGGATATTTTACAGGCGTTGGCTAATTACAGGTAAGTAATTTTCGATTCGTAATTTATTCAAATTAATCACGGATTATGGCTGGGCATAAATTAGCGCATAGTTTTACATGCGCGTATTCGAGATGTGCCAATCGTGGTCTACGACAAGAGATAATCTTGGTCTACGGTTCTTTGGTCTGCCTACAACTGTAGACCCTGCGCTCGCGGTACAATGACTTGTCAATAGCGGCCTTGCCCATATTGCCGGAGGAACCGATGAAGAATTACGCCGCATACGAATATGCAGTCAACATTTTTCTCGCGCCCATATCAGTCCGAAGGGTCGGTTAGTACGTGGTGCAGTCCCTTTCGCTTATGATAAAAAGCCGATCATCACCGAAGTAGCTCCGCTTCCGGGTATTCACCATGCCTGCGCTCTCGAAAGAAAAGCTTTGAACAGACAAATCAAACGCAAAGTCAACGAGATCATTCGGCTGCAGCAGAGCAATGCGGAGCTCCAACGGTTTCTGAAAAACGCGAAATTGTCGGCTTCGCGACAAACATCTAAGATTCGAGCCGGCGTATTTTCAGATGATAGCCTCGCCAAGGCAGTGGCCCGCAGAGTCACTGGATTTCTGTATACTTTCGTGATAATGCAATTATTCTATAAGGAGCATACAGAATACCTTCTGAAAGAGAAAGAAATGGCCATGAAGACGCACTACACATCGCCCAGCCTGTACACCAATCTGCGGGAATATTTTGGGTTTATTCTTTCCTCGTTGTCAGCATTAAAACGTTGGTTCGGGAACACAAATCTCTGGCCAGGAACCTGCCCGGCGATATTCGATTGCTTGAAGGCCAAGGTATCATGCATGGATACAACCGAACGCCAATGCATTCCCCTCTTTGACGAGGTGAAATTGAAGAAAGGCTTCGAGTTCAATGAGAGTCGTCAAAAAATTAAGGGCTTTCAGGATCTTGGCAGTCTAGGTCCTTCGACCGGCGTGGCTACGAGTGCTCTCGTGTTCATGGCCCGCGGATTGCTGAACAATTGGAAGCAGCCGGTTGCATATTTCCTGACAGCTGGCTCTGTGCATTCCGGAACGCTATCAAAACTGATTGATATCGTACTTGATGGCGTTATTGCTACAGGGCTAGAGGTACGAGGATTGGTCTGCGACCAGGGCACTAATAATCAGAGTGTTATTAGTAACCGCATGTCTGCGGACGGCCCGTACTTCTTTTACGAGGAGAAGAAAATATATTGCTTCTTCGACCCGCCTCACTTGTGGAAGAATTTAAGAAATATAATTTTGATGCACGACATCATGTTCGCTAGCCCTCGGAAAGCATCATGGAATGATGTGCGTGAGCTGCGGAGGCTCGAGCAACATCAAATGACAAGAGCCGCGGTCAAACTATCGACCAAACATGTTTATCCCAGCATCTTCCAAACAATGAATTGTCGCCTGGCGTTGCAGGTCTTTAGTCGCAGAGTTGTTGCAGTATTAATGACTGCCGGAACCACGGATTGTATCAACAGTAATACCGTTATGGACACCGCATGGTTTTTCAGGGAGTTGAATGACTCGTTCAACAATTTGAACAGTAGATGTCCTAATGCCGCGAATCCGAACCGATGCGCTCTCTCCGACCAGCGTCCGTAAGTTCAGGAAAATTTGGAAGAAGTCCTAATGCGTTCTGGCGAGTGGCGTACAGTTACTGATAGGGGTCTGAAGGTTCCTCCGTGCTTCAAAGGTGTCCAGCAAACCATCAAAGCTGTTTTATTGCTGTGGGAGGATCTCAAAACTGAAAATGTTAAATTTCTAATGACATCGAGACTAAATCAGGACCCGTTGGCAAATTTGTTTTCTATGATACGCTGCCATGAAGGAACCTACAATGAGAACCCTACAGCAACTCAATTCAGACTCATCTTCCAGAAAATCATCGTTCTCAATTTAATGAAACCAGCGCAATCTGCAAATTGCTTGGACGATGAAGATGATACGTTGTTGCATGCCGACGTGCAGGCAGCAGCGAATAACCGAACGAGAAAAGTAGCTGAGCCCAATACAGATTCCAGCCAGAGCAATGCTCTGCAGTACCACTTTGACGAGGAACCCGATAACGATAGCGATGACGAAGAAGAACCGAACGATATCGAGGAGATACTGGTTGGTTTGACGAGGAAATCTGTGGCCAACATCGTTGTGAACTTGCGTATAACTTTAGGCGTGTGAAAATCAACAAAGATGTAGAGTGGATGGGCGAGTCAGTGAGAGCTGAAGCCAACCCGTAGTTTACATGCCAAAGCTCCGCAAAAATTAACGAATCTGCGAAGTGCATAGTATGAAATAGAAATTGATCACGTGTTTTTGATTGTTCTTTTGATCATTGTACTTTCATTTGAGAATAAAAAAACAAAAGGTTTGCAACTCTTCGGGGTTGATCGAACCAATATCGCAACTTCGCATCTCTTTGCAGATGATCGAGTTGAACGAACCGAAGTCGCAACGTCGCATCTCCTTGCAGATGGTCGAGTTGATCGCCAAAAAAAAATGGTTTACAATTCTTCGGGGTTGAACGAATGAAAGTTGCAGTCTCGCATCTTCTTGCAGAGATGATCAGACTGAACAACATGTGGGAGACATTATCAATTAGCCTCCTCGTGGCGTCTCCTGGAAATGCTCGCAAAACCTGAGCAGCTAATAATTGATGAATTGATAATTAATTGATGAAATAAATATTTTTCATCACGTGGAATTTTCGGAAACTGGAGTTATTTCTAGCTGTGAAATATATCTGTTATATCGGTGATTCCGTTCTAACTGTGTCTATTAATGTCCTGTACTGTTGCTCGCACTGGTCATCCATTAACAATCTATTCATAAAATTTTAGTCCGTAAATGTACAATTGTAAAATTCAAGTCCGTAAATGCACATTGTAAAATTCAAGTACCGTAAATGAATGACTCAGTACCGTGGCACGGAAAATTTGAAATTTGATTTTCTTTTTCGATATTTTGAAGTTGCAGCGAAATCCTTCCGGACTTTTTTCACAGTAAAATAGAGTGATGCATTAAAAAACTGAAAAAGTTTAATTATGGAATCAAAAAATGTTGACATTGTAGTTTTGTATATTCCTCATTTCATTACGCATTCACGCTGTATTTCGTTTCTCTTAAGGGGGTCGGGTACCAAAAATTTCACTTCTAGAGCCGCTAACGGTAAAGACTCGCTGATTTTTGTCTTAATAACATTTTTCATAACAAAATACCTCACACTGATGAAATTCAAACAAAAAAAATTTTACCCCATTTTCAAAATTATTTTTTTCGAATCCGTTGTGGTATCGAAAATCCCATACGACAGGTTGTTCATTGTGACTCAAAGAATGTGTGAAAAAATCGACGACCCTTGAAGTTCAAAATTGTAGGAGGAGATACCATTCGAAGTCACAAAAATCGTCCAAATGTGTGAAAAATGTGTCAAATCGGCTTCTAATCTTATTTTCTTGTTGGTTTTAATTTGTTTTCCGTTTTAGAAAAACAAACCGAATAAAAAAATTTCTACGACATGATCAAGTAAAATTTTACCTGAACGAAATTATATAACACTTATCACCATCGTGTGATGTAAACATAAAACAGCATTTTTTTCGAGGAGTGTAAAAGGTAGATTACGTATAAATTGATAAGAAATATGCCGAAAATTGTATGCCATAAAGTTGTATTATAAATACAACCATACATTCTTCTACATTTTATGGAACTATATGCGAGAAGAACCTTCACAAATTATCAACAAGCATGGCTAAGAAATTTCCAAGAACTTACAAGCGCCGGAAGCTGTACTCTATACGTTTCAAAATATGATTGATAGTTGTCTCTTCGGACATCAGTCTGTTTACGCACTCGGTCAGATACACGCACAAACTCGTTACCATGCCAAAACGCGCGAGATCTGAATTTTTCAGCGAATTAGTTTCAAAAAGGTGGAAAACAGACGAGAATAATAATTCTGAATGTGCTCCCGTGAATCCGCCTGTTCCATCAGAAGAGGAACACCGCGACGTACCCCAAATGAACGCACGACTTCAAAATATATCCCGTGTCGTATCTCAAAAAATATACGCCAAAGATAACACTAGTGAATACATTATTGTCGATACAACTGTGTTATATAATTTGCTACAAAAAGTGAAATGCATCGATTGCGATAGTGATAGCTTAGCGTTTGAACTGAGCGATTTGAATTACGGATTTGTCTGTAAAATAAAACTTCGGTGCAATGGTTGTGCAGACGCAGGATTGGAGCCTGTGAAATGTGAAACCTATACGTTGTTGTGATCACTTCTTTATTATAGCTTATAATAAAGGATGTAGGGTTCTTGGGTTAATGATTGGAGAGTATATAACTTTACTGAGTTTTATTTAAGACAACGTTTATGTTAGCGAGTTGAAGATGAGAGTGGTCATCGAAAAGGGGCAACCTGGGTTGCCACCCATAGACAGTGATTTTGCTGACTATGGGTGTTTTAGCATAGGCGTATAGTATGCCTCTTTAGCGGCTCGAAGTCATGAGCATACGGGGGACGGTGTCTTATTAAAGCTACTCTCCACTGTAGTTCGGTGAAGCCGACGATTAAGAAGAAAGGAGAAATGGAGAATTATCGGTATCGCGATGTTTTGTCTTCAATAGAAGGCGAAACATCCCGATCTTGTCTAATAATTAATAAACATAATTGATTTTAAATAACCGGTTGATATTAAACAATTGGGTTATAATACCTTCCCCCTTAAGAATGAATATGGAAGCGAAGCAAGAATATTCATCAGTTTATTAATTCTGTACGGATGAGGATTTACAAAGTTTATCCTCAACCGATTATGTGATTATATTTATTCTTAATATTAACGATTAAAATAATAAAAATGTTTATTCTGTGCGATCCCTATCCAACATATATCGTAAGCGGATAGATTCGCTAGGTGCATCCTCGTCGTCAGTTACTTCAGGCATGTGAACTGTTACGGCTGGGGCGCGCGCGCGACGAGGTTTACAGCAATGAACGATTACGTTCTGGACCATTCCTCCAAATCCTGGATTACGGTTATTTGGATTTTCTGTTATTCTATAGCACCATTTGATAAACTTATAAACTAGATATATGCTCAAGGTAGTAGCTGCGAAATAGGCTAAATAGCTCACGCGTGTGGACATGGTTTCTTTAGCTTGTTCTTTTAATATTTTATCTGCTGATTCTTTGATAATTTTCAATTTATGGCTGGCGATGGTTAGGTCATCCAAATTAAAGGTGTTTGTATTAACCGAATCGTCAAACTGGAAATTAGTGATATTTAGAAATAGAGGTATATCCTCACAACAATCGTCAGATCTTAAATCTATCGATGGTACAAAGGTTTTATCAACAGTGTTATTAAATATTCTATTTGGTGTTAACATGGCTGAATTAGAATAACCCTTACAATTTGCGCTTATTTCTATTTTTCCCGTGTTTTTCAGAAGTATGTCTGAAATTTTGTCATGCGTCGAACAGCTAATTGAAAGTGTTTCGGATTTGGGTAAGACGTACAACCATTTATTCTGATTTCTAAGTTGTATCCACACGGGAGCAGTAAGTTTGATGATCCTAACATCACAGGAAACTGGTAATGGTCTGGTGTTTACGAACAGTAAGATCTCGCAACTATCAGTAGCATGTGTCAGATACACTGGTTGTGTTTGCTTACAGATGCGATAGTCATTCTTAATCAGTCTACAGTCCCGTATCATGTCTTCTATTATAATGTAATTTTGTCTTGTATTAGTTATGCCGAAATATTTTATCGTTGGTTGTATAAAGATGGATTCTTTATTTCCTTGTGTGACCGGCATCGGTTTGACTAAGTAGACCTTAAATTCTCTGTCTTGAATTAAAGGGACATGGATCACAAAGACTAATTTCAGCTCAGTTTTGAAAGTTTCCAGAGTCATCCCGTCCATATTGTAATGGATATTTCGGATATTTGGGGTGAGCGCAAACTCGACATCATTGGGCATATTGTTACCTATCGCTAGTAATTCGGCGAGAAGTTGATTGGGCCTCAAGACGGCCGGGTGTATTATATTCTGTTTAGCGAATAATACGGCGTCTATTACGTTGCTAATGTCAATCAAAAAGGTTTCTATCATAACATTAAGTATCATAAAACTTTCATCAATCAATTGATAGGCCCATACTGTGTTAGTTTTATTGAAAAATATATATACGCCCTGAGCAATGTTTTTCAAATTTTGGTTTATTATGCCCTCGTTTTTATTCAACTGATGGATCGTGTCGTTGAAATTTTGAATTGTTGATGATACGATAGTCGCTTGTTCTTTAACTAATTCTAGGGTTTTCCTCTCCCCTTTGGTTAATTTATCTATCTCTGCATTGAACTTTTCTCCATCATCATTATCGATCAATCCAAAAATTTCCTTGAATACGTGTCCTATTCCATTGAACCAACCCCTTTTAAACCTCCTATTATCGGAATCGTTTTCGTCATAGAGTCCAAGTAGGTCTTGTAGGTCAGTTTGTTTGTCTCTTAGCCCATCGATTACACTGTCAAGGGAACCCAAATATTTCCTGCATGTTAACATTCTATTATCAGTTTGACATGATACCTTAATTTTATCTGCTAGGATAGATATCCGTTGCAGTTGTTGAAAGAAATTGTTCAGATCGAGGAATGTTATTATTCGCCAATCCGTAGGGAACAATTTGACGGTTCCAGTCTGTTCGTAATGGAGCCCAGCAGTATTTTCGTATGGCTCATTCTTGTAGTCGTCTGCTCCCCATATAACGGGTCTGCAATTAATTTATTTATACATTCTTTAACCTCTTAGTCCCTTTTCTTCCCCTTACTTATAAAGTCATTCTGTTTGAATCGGCCCTACTAGTTAAGTTGACTTGTGGTATGGTTTCAGTCTGTTTGCATGCACTATTTTACTCTTTCCTTTAATTTTTACCTCATAGTTCAGTTCGTTAATTTGATCAGTAACGGGGTATGGCCCTAGAAATTTTTGATCCAATGGTCCGGTAGTTTCATTGCTCATTAGTACTAAGGCTCCAATTTCGAAATTTTGTGGTCGAGTAATTTGGTCATAGGAGGCCTTGGATTTTTCCTTGGATTTATCTATGTTTTGTTTCGCGAGAGTTTGGCTGTTCATCAGTTTTTCGGAGAGTCTCTGGGCATATTCTTTATACGTTTCGTCCCTAGGTTCGTGAGGCACACTGCAAGGTACCCTAGCTACTTGTCCGAATATAAGTTCATAAGGTGACATTTTGGTAGTGGTGTGAGGTGTTGTGTTGTACGCAAGGATATAAATCGGGAGTGTTTCGTTCCAGTCATCTGTGGTTGACATGCATCTAAGGTAGTCTTTTAACGTCCCGTGGCTGCGCTCTAGTGCCCCGTTGGTTTGTGGGTGATATGCAGTACTATTCAACTTTTTTATTTTTAGTATTTTTGTGACTTGGGTGAACAGGTTACTCATAAAATTTGTTCCTTGGTCCGTAAGGATTGATAGTGGTACTCCGTAGTTGGAGATGAAATTTCGTATGAAAGCTTCTGCGGTATGTTCAGCCGTAGCAGTCCGGAGTGGATAGGCTTGGGAGAACTTTGTTAGGTCGTCTTGTAGCGTCAGTATATAATTATGACCTGATTTTGTAGTTGGTAGGGGCCCAACTATATCTAGGAAAACTTTCTCAAATGGTTTGTTACTGCTGGTCGTAATCTTCATTGGCATTTTTGTCTTTTGTCGGTCGGTTTTATTCTTTTGACAAGTTATACAATTACGAATATAAAGTTTTACATCACTTTTCATTGAGTCCCAGTAGTATCTTTCTTTTAGTCGCGTCATAGTACGATTAACGCCTTGGTGTCCACCTGAGAGACTGTCGTGAAATTCCTTGATAACGTCTTGAATATGGTTTTGATTGAGATCGGTTCTTATATTTGTGCAGACAGTTATCTTAATTCCCGATCTCTTAAATATGAATCGTAGCATCGTCCGAGCCTTATGCCATTTTAATTTATCGATCCCGCAACCGATCCTGGGTATAGAAACTGTTTTGATCGAATCCATTTCTAGTTTTTCTCTAAATTTTATCAAACTTATGTATAGGTCCTCGTATGTCGGTTTATCCCAAAAATGTAGTTTCGTCATTATGTAATAAACGTTACGGTCCCGTAGGGTCAGCTTGCTAGTTGCGTATAATTCAGCTGATTCCCTCAACCCCTCAATGTTGCCGTATCTAGTTTTGAATTCTAATGCTATTCCTTGACTCATTTCCAGATCAGTGGAAACAGCATGTGCGTAATTGTCGGTTCGGTTGAAAAGGTCATCATGGATTTCTACGATGTCTGCGTTTTGTATTATCGTCGTTTTTATGAGTTTAAGATATTCAGGGTACGATGGGAGAGAGTCTATGGTTCCGATGGGAAAAATTTCGAGCACTCGGTCAGCTGGTGGATCAATAGGATTCCTACTAAGCGCATCTGCATTCTGATTTTTTATTCCAGGTTTGAAACAAATTTCGTAGTCGAATTCCGAAATTTTCAATTGCCATCTGACCAATTTACTATTTGGATCTTTGATGTTAAACAGCCAAGTTAGGGGCCTATAATCGGTAAATATTTTAAACTTCCTCCCGAATAGGTATGGTCTGAAATGTTGTGTAGCCCATACTATGGCTAGCAGCTCGCGTTCGATAGTGGAGTAGTTACTTTCTGCCTTGTTTAAGGTTCGTGAGGCGTACGCTACAGGCCTGTCGTCGCCTGGGATACCTTGAGATAAGACGGCCCCTAAGGCAGTGTTACTGGCATCCGTTGTTAGATTAAACGTCTGCGTATAGTCAGGGTATATTAGGACTGAGTCGGATATTAGGGCATTCTTTAGTTCCTCGAAAGAATTCTGTTGTAATGACGTCCATTCGAATGGTATGTTTTTTCGCAAAAGTTCTGTCAATGGTTTGGCTATCATTGAAAAATTATTGATGAAGCGTCTATAATACCCTACGAGCCCGAGAAATGATTTTATTTTTGTAGGTGTATTGGGTGTAGGGAATTCCCTGACTGCCCTGACTTTATCTGGGTCGGGTTTAATTCCGTTCTCTGATATAATGTGTCCCAAGTAGGCAACCTCTTTCCTCAAAAACTCGCATTTATTCGGCTGTAGCCGCAAATTATATTCCTTCAATTTCAGTAGTAATGCCCAAAGTTTTTTTGTATGGTTTTGAAGTGAGTCGGCGTAAATTATAAGGTCATCTAAGTACACTAAACATTTTAATCCTTGTAACCCCGATAGAACAGTATTCGCTAGTCTCTGGAATGTCGCCGGAGCGTTTTTAAGCCCAAATGGCATGAAGGCGAATTCAAAGTGTCCCTCACTGGTGGAAAATGCGGTTTTATGCATATCATCAGGGTTCATTGGAATTTGATGAAACCCGCTGGCCATGTCAAGTACAGTAAAGTATTTAGAACTTCCTAGCTGGTCCAGGATATCAACTACATTCGGCAGTGGGTAAGCATCCCCTATTGTCTTATCGTTCAGTTTTCGATAATCTACGACTATTCTCCACTTCTTGGTCCCTGATGAGTCTAGTTTCTTTGGTACCACCCAGATGGGTGAGTTCCATGGTGAGTTTGAATTTTGAATTATTCCTTTATTAAGGAGATCTTTTATTTGTCTATCTACTTCTGTTTTGTGGATTTCCGGGTACCGGTATTGTCTAACATGAACCGGTGTCTCATCAGTAGTTTTGATTTTGTGGGTACAAGCTTGTGTGCCTGGTAATGTATCTCCATCTAAATAGAAGAGCTCATTAAACTTGGTGCAAGCTTCTAATATACTTTCTTTTTCTTCTAAATTTAAATGGTCTAATCTCAACGTGTCTTTCAATTTTTTGATTCTGTGAGCTGAATTATTTTCGTTTATGCAATTAACTGATTGTATCTCGTCAGTCTCAGAGTCTAGAATTCTGTAAACTGTTTGTGGCTCGATATAGATAGTTTGGTCCGTGGCGGTTAAATTGATGATGGTTGTGATAGCTGTGTTATCGGGTCTGATTGTCACGTAGCTTTCGCTTATTAGGACTCCTGGCTTTAATTCGGCCCTGTATATTGAGCCTTCCTTTATGGAATCTTCGGCGATGGTTGGGATGTCTGCCAAAATTTCTGTCCTGGCGGGGATAGTGAATTGTTTTTGGTTTTGCAATTTGTACTTGCGGCTACCTAATAGCAACTCGGGCTTATCCGTGCCCTTGTATCTATAACTAATCAGCGCATTATTGAATTGGGTTAAGAGGTGGTTGCCTATTAGACCATCTTGTGCTATGTCTAAGGAATCGTCCACTACATGAAATTTAATCGGCCTAACTTCATCTCCGCCATTGAGCGTGAGTTCGATGGTTCCTAACGTGTGTGCTTGCGAGTCACTGGCTAGACCTTTCAATTTAATGCGCTCCTGTAGGTTTATCTGTGATGAATTTAAAATAAATTTCTTCTTGATCAAACATGGGTAGGCTCCGGTGTCCAACATCAGCAAGCTTTTAGGTTGGTTCAACTCGGGTATTGAGAAAATTACGTTATTCGGTGAGCCAATTAGGTTTATCTTATGTTCTGGTATTTCTATTTCTCCGCCGTTTGTGTTGAGCGGTTTTCTACCACGGACTTCGTTCCGCTCGTCGACGCAGTCCGCTCCCCAAAATTCGAGGTTCCTACGTGGTTTTGATTAGTTTTCGCGGCTAACATGGCTTTCTTTTTGAAACATTTGTTTTCTATATGTCCGGGCTTTTTACAAAAGAAACACCTAATTCTGGAACTATCGATGGGATAGATTCGTTGGCATTCGTCGCACGTAATTTCTTCTGTTATAGAATCATAGCTATTAACTATTTCGAAACAGTTTTGTGAGCAATTGTTTTCTGATTGGTGGTCTGGGTCTACATACTGATCGGATTCTGAACTAGAACCTGTTTCGAGGGTATTTATTGGTTCGAATCTTTGCTTTCTAAAACAGGTTTTCGCTGTGTGTCCGATTTTATTGCAATTTTGGCAAACGAGATCGTTCCTGTTAACAGCAGTATTTTTTGCAAGATTAGTGATTTGATTTTCAGTTTCCCTCAATTTTTCTTCTTCTGTAGCCCAATTGTAGGCTTGAAGTAAGTCTTTGGGGTTCTTTAATCTTAGGATGTCGCGTAGTTTTTCACTAAGTCCATAAATGAAACAGTCCCGTACTTTTGTCGTGATGTTCTTTTCATAAAACACAGTCTCTTCCCTAGATCTTATCGGGGTAGACTCTACTACTCTTATGCACAAGTGTTCTATTCTTTGATAGAAGGAATCGACAGATTCACCGGGACGTTGCCTACAGATGCTTAATTCTAATTCCCATTGTCTATTCGTTCCTTTGGCTCCGTAAAACAGTAATAACTCTCTTTTTAGAGCATTGTAATCTTGAATTTCCCTGTTTTGAATCCTTTCATATGCCTTACCAGTAATTTTGATACGTATATACTCGTAAAGTTCTTCTATTTCTGTATTGATGCATTGTTTGATCGCACGATCGCATTTAGCGATAAATTCTCTGACGCTAATATCCTTTCCGGTAAATACGGGAAGGAGTTTGGCTAATTTTTCAGCTGATACTGGCATTTTCCAAGATTCAAATTACGCTTTTAATTTTTTCTATTGCTAGTTCGTGAGACTTACAGTAACAGTAGGATAATCCAATGCATAACGTTATCAGTGCAGCTGAAGTCGAGTTCGCTGTGCCGTCGGATCCGTAGTCGGTTATTTTGGTGTTGGTCTATTGGGGTATCCTCTTGCGTTTATGTCTTGACGGATCTTGAGATTTCTTCAGTGCCTCTTCATGTAGGGCACGTAAATGTAACTTCTGTACTCGGGATACGATTTGTTGCGAGGATGTGTCAGAATTTGATATTCTCGCAGAGTCGCACTTCGGTATTTTAGCTGGTTATTTTAATTCGCTTTTTCACGTTTTGTTAACGTTGATTTCGTACAATTATGAATTATATGTTAATCCACGCACAGTGATTTTTGTTAACGCTGATGTATAACAACGGTGAGCCTTAATTCACTTTTTGTTTTGATATCGTTGGTTTACTACAACGGACCCTGCTTCTTTATCTCGCAGTTCACTGTTTATTTGTTCGTCAGTAATTGTAACTCTAGTTTGATAATTCCTTGATTTCCAATCAAAAATCGTTACTTCTGACACCATTTGTTGTGATCACTTCTTTATTATAGCTTATAATAAAGGATGTAGGGTTCTTGGGTTAATGATTGGAGAGTATATAACTTTACTGAGTTTTATTTAAGACAACGTTTATGTTAGCGAGTTGAAGATGAGAGTGGTCATCGAAAAGGGGCAACCTGGGTTGCCACCCATAGACAGTGATTTTGCTGACTATGGGTGTTTTAGCATAGGCGTATAGTATGCCTCTTTAGCGGCTCGAAGTCATGAGCATACGGGGGACGGTGTCTTATTAAAGCTACTCTCCACTGTAGTTCGGTGAAGCCGACGATTAAGAAGAAAGGAGAAATGGAGAATTATCGGTATCGCGATGTTTTGTCTTCAATAGAAGGCGAAACATCCCGATCTTGTCTAATAATTAATAAACATAATTGATTTTAAATAACCGGTTGATATTAAACAATTGGGTTATAATACCTTCCCCCTTAAGAATGAATATGGAAGCGAAGCAAGAATATTCATCAGTTTATTAATTCTGTACGGATGAGGATTTACAAAGTTTATCCTCAACCGATTATGTGATTATATTTATTCTTAATATTAACGATTAAAATAATAAAAATGTTTATTCTGTGCGATCCCTATCCAACATATATCGTAAGCGGATAGATTCGCTAGGTGCATCCTCGTCGTCAGTTACTTCAGGCATGTGAACTGTTACGGCTGGGGCGCGCGCGCGACGAGGTTTACAGCAATGAACGATTACGTTCTGGACCATTCCTCCAAATCCTGGATTACGGTTATTTGGATTTTCTGTTATTCTATAGCACCATTTGATAAACTTATAAACTAGATATATGCTCAAGGTAGTAGCTGCGAAATAGGCTAAATAGCTCACGCGTGTGGACATGGTTTCTTTAGCTTGTTCTTTTAATATTTTATCTGCTGATTCTTTGATAATTTTCAATTTATGGCTGGCGATGGTTAGGTCATCCAAATTAAAGGTGTTTGTATTAACCGAATCGTCAAACTGGAAATTAGTGATATTTAGAAATAGAGGTATATCCTCACAACAATCGTCAGATCTTAAATCTATCGATGGTACAAAGGTTTTATCAACAGTGTTATTAAATATTCTATTTGGTGTTAACATGGCTGAATTAGAATAACCCTTACAATTTGCGCTTATTTCTATTTTTCCCGTGTTTTTCAGAAGTATGTCTGAAATTTTGTCATGCGTCGAACAGCTAATTGAAAGTGTTTCGGATTTGGGTAAGACGTACAACCATTTATTCTGATTTCTAAGTTGTATCCACACGGGAGCAGTAAGTTTGATGATCCTAACATCACAGGAAACTGGTAATGGTCTGGTGTTTACGAACAGTAAGATCTCGCAACTATCAGTAGCATGTGTCAGATACACTGGTTGTGTTTGCTTACAGATGCGATAGTCATTCTTAATCAGTCTACAGTCCCGTATCATGTCTTCTATTATAATGTAATTTTGTCTTGTATTAGTTATGCCGAAATATTTTATCGTTGGTTGTATAAAGATGGATTCTTTATTTCCTTGTGTGACCGGCATCGGTTTGACTAAGTAGACCTTAAATTCTCTGTCTTGAATTAAAGGGACATGGATCACAAAGACTAATTTCAGCTCAGTTTTGAAAGTTTCCAGAGTCATCCCGTCCATATTGTAATGGATATTTCGGATATTTGGGGTGAGCGCAAACTCGACATCATTGGGCATATTGTTACCTATCGCTAGTAATTCGGCGAGAAGTTGATTGGGCCTCAAGACGGCCGGGTGTATTATATTCTGTTTAGCGAATAATACGGCGTCTATTACGTTGCTAATGTCAATCAAAAAGGTTTCTATCATAACATTAAGTATCATAAAACTTTCATCAATCAATTGATAGGCCCATACTGTGTTAGTTTTATTGAAAAATATATATACGCCCTGAGCAATGTTTTTCAAATTTTGGTTTATTATGCCCTCGTTTTTATTCAACTGATGGATCGTGTCGTTGAAATTTTGAATTGTTGATGATACGATAGTCGCTTGTTCTTTAACTAATTCTAGGGTTTTCCTCTCCCCTTTGGTTAATTTATCTATCTCTGCATTGAACTTTTCTCCATCATCATTATCGATCAATCCAAAAATTTCCTTGAATACGTGTCCTATTCCATTGAACCAACCCCTTTTAAACCTCCTATTATCGGAATCGTTTTCGTCATAGAGTCCAAGTAGGTCTTGTAGGTCAGTTTGTTTGTCTCTTAGCCCATCGATTACACTGTCAAGGGAACCCAAATATTTCCTGCATGTTAACATTCTATTATCAGTTTGACATGATACCTTAATTTTATCTGCTAGGATAGATATCCGTTGCAGTTGTTGAAAGAAATTGTTCAGATCGAGGAATGTTATTATTCGCCAATCCGTAGGGAACAATTTGACGGTTCCAGTCTGTTCGTAATGGAGCCCAGCAGTATTTTCGTATGGCTCATTCTTGTAGTCGTCTGCTCCCCATATAACGGGTCTGCAATTAATTTATTTATACATTCTTTAACCTCTTAGTCCCTTTTCTTCCCCTTACTTATAAAGTCATTCTGTTTGAATCGGCCCTACTAGTTAAGTTGACTTGTGGTATGGTTTCAGTCTGTTTGCATGCACTATTTTACTCTTTCCTTTAATTTTTACCTCATAGTTCAGTTCGTTAATTTGATCAGTAACGGGGTATGGCCCTAGAAATTTTTGATCCAATGGTCCGGTAGTTTCATTGCTCATTAGTACTAAGGCTCCAATTTCGAAATTTTGTGGTCGAGTAATTTGGTCATAGGAGGCCTTGGATTTTTCCTTGGATTTATCTATGTTTTGTTTCGCGAGAGTTTGGCTGTTCATCAGTTTTTCGGAGAGTCTCTGGGCATATTCTTTATACGTTTCGTCCCTAGGTTCGTGAGGCACACTGCAAGGTACCCTAGCTACTTGTCCGAATATAAGTTCATAAGGTGACATTTTGGTAGTGGTGTGAGGTGTTGTGTTGTACGCAAGGATATAAATCGGGAGTGTTTCGTTCCAGTCATCTGTGGTTGACATGCATCTAAGGTAGTCTTTTAACGTCCCGTGGCTGCGCTCTAGTGCCCCGTTGGTTTGTGGGTGATATGCAGTACTATTCAACTTTTTTATTTTTAGTATTTTTGTGACTTGGGTGAACAGGTTACTCATAAAATTTGTTCCTTGGTCCGTAAGGATTGATAGTGGTACTCCGTAGTTGGAGATGAAATTTCGTATGAAAGCTTCTGCGGTATGTTCAGCCGTAGCAGTCCGGAGTGGATAGGCTTGGGAGAACTTTGTTAGGTCGTCTTGTAGCGTCAGTATATAATTATGACCTGATTTTGTAGTTGGTAGGGGCCCAACTATATCTAGGAAAACTTTCTCAAATGGTTTGTTACTGCTGGTCGTAATCTTCATTGGCATTTTTGTCTTTTGTCGGTCGGTTTTATTCTTTTGACAAGTTATACAATTACGAATATAAAGTTTTACATCACTTTTCATTGAGTCCCAGTAGTATCTTTCTTTTAGTCGCGTCATAGTACGATTAACGCCTTGGTGTCCACCTGAGAGACTGTCGTGAAATTCCTTGATAACGTCTTGAATATGGTTTTGATTGAGATCGGTTCTTATATTTGTGCAGACAGTTATCTTAATTCCCGATCTCTTAAATATGAATCGTAGCATCGTCCGAGCCTTATGCCATTTTAATTTATCGATCCCGCAACCGATCCTGGGTATAGAAACTGTTTTGATCGAATCCATTTCTAGTTTTTCTCTAAATTTTATCAAACTTATGTATAGGTCCTCGTATGTCGGTTTATCCCAAAAATGTAGTTTCGTCATTATGTAATAAACGTTACGGTCCCGTAGGGTCAGCTTGCTAGTTGCGTATAATTCAGCTGATTCCCTCAACCCCTCAATGTTGCCGTATCTAGTTTTGAATTCTAATGCTATTCCTTGACTCATTTCCAGATCAGTGGAAACAGCATGTGCGTAATTGTCGGTTCGGTTGAAAAGGTCATCATGGATTTCTACGATGTCTGCGTTTTGTATTATCGTCGTTTTTATGAGTTTAAGATATTCAGGGTACGATGGGAGAGAGTCTATGGTTCCGATGGGAAAAATTTCGAGCACTCGGTCAGCTGGTGGATCAATAGGATTCCTACTAAGCGCATCTGCATTCTGATTTTTTATTCCAGGTTTGAAACAAATTTCGTAGTCGAATTCCGAAATTTTCAATTGCCATCTGACCAATTTACTATTTGGATCTTTGATGTTAAACAGCCAAGTTAGGGGCCTATAATCGGTAAATATTTTAAACTTCCTCCCGAATAGGTATGGTCTGAAATGTTGTGTAGCCCATACTATGGCTAGCAGCTCGCGTTCGATAGTGGAGTAGTTACTTTCTGCCTTGTTTAAGGTTCGTGAGGCGTACGCTACAGGCCTGTCGTCGCCTGGGATACCTTGAGATAAGACGGCCCATAAGGCAGTGTTACTGGCATCCGTTGTTAGATTAAACGTCTGCGTATAGTCAGGGTATATTAGGACTGAGTCGGATATTAGGGCATTCTTTAGTTCCTCGAAAGAATTCTGTTGTAATGACGTCCATTCGAATGGTATGTTTTTTCGCAAAAGTTCTGTCAATGGTTTGGCTATCATTGAAAAATTATTGATGAAGCGTCTATAATACCCTACGAGCCCGAGAAATGATTTTATTTTTGTAGGTGTATTGGGTGTAGGGAATTCCCTGACTGCCCTGACTTTATCTGGGTCGGGTTTAATTCCGTTCTCTGATATAATGTGTCCCAAGTAGGCAACCTCTTTCCTCAAAAACTCGCATTTATTCGGCTGTAGCCGCAAATTATATTCCTTCAATTTCAGTAGTAATGCCCAAAGTTTTTTTGTATGGTTTTGAAGTGAGTCGGCGTAAATTATAAGGTCATCTAAGTACACTAAACATTTTAATCCTTGTAACCCCGATAGAACAGTATTCGCTAGTCTCTGGAATGTCGCCGGAGCGTTTTTAAGCCCAAATGGCATGAAGGCGAATTCAAAGTGTCCCTCACTGGTGGAAAATGCGGTTTTATGCATATCATCAGGGTTCATTGGAATTTGATGAAACCCGCTGGCCATGTCAAGTACAGTAAAGTATTTAGAACTTCCTAGCTGGTCCAGGATATCAACTACATTCGGCAGTGGGTAAGCATCCCCTATTGTCTTATCGTTCAGTTTTCGATAATCTACGACTATTCTCCACTTCTTGGTCCCTGATGAGTCTAGTTTCTTTGGTACCACCCAGATGGGTGAGTTCCATGGTGAGTTTGAATTTTGAATTATTCCTTTATTAAGGAGATCTTTTATTTGTCTATCTACTTCTGTTTTGTGGATTTCCGGGTACCGGTATTGTCTAACATGAACCGGTGTCTCATCAGTAGTTTTGATTTTGTGGGTACAAGCTTGTGTGCCTGGTAATGTATCTCCATCTAAATAGAAGAGCTCATTAAACTTGGTGCAAGCTTCTAATATACTTTCTTTTTCTTCTAAATTTAAATGGTCTAATCTCAACGTGTCTTTCAATTTTTTGATTCTGTGAGCTGAATTATTTTCGTTTATGCAATTAACTGATTGTATCTCGTCAGTCTCAGAGTCTAGAATTCTGTAAACTGTTTGTGGCTCGATATAGATAGTTTGGTCCGTGGCGGTTAAATTGATGATGGTTGTGATAGCTGTGTTATCGGGTCTGATTGTCACGTAGCTTTCGCTTATTAGGACTCCTGGCTTTAATTCGGCCCTGTATATTGAGCCTTCCTTTATGGAATCTTCGGCGATGGTTGGGATGTCTGCCAAAATTTCTGTCCTGGCGGGGATAGTGAATTGTTTTTGGTTTTGCAATTTGTACTTGCGGCTACCTAATAGCAACTCGGGCTTATCCGTGCCCTTGTATCTATAACTAATCAGCGCATTATTGAATTGGGTTAAGAGGTGGTTGCCTATTAGACCATCTTGTGCTATGTCTAAGGAATCGTCCACTACATGAAATTTAATCGGCCTAACTTCATCTCCGCCATTGAGCGTGAGTTCGATGGTTCCTAACGTGTGTGCTTGCGAGTCACTGGCTAGACCTTTCAATTTAATGCGCTCCTGTAGGTTTATCTGTGATGAATTTAAAATAAATTTCTTCTTGATCAAACATGGGTAGGCTCCGGTGTCCAACATCAGCAAGCTTTTAGGTTGGTTCAACTCGGGTATTGAGAAAATTACGTTATTCGGTGAGCCAATTAGGTTTATCTTATGTTCTGGTATTTCTATTTCTCCGCCGTTTGTGTTGAGCGGTTTTCTACCACGGACTTCGTTCCGCTCGTCGACGCAGTCCGCTCCCCAAAATTCGAGGTTCCTACGTGGTTTTGATTAGTTTTCGCGGCTAACATGGCTTTCTTTTTGAAACATTTGTTTTCTATATGTCCGGGCTTTTTACAAAAGAAACACCTAATTCTGGAACTATCGATGGGATAGATTCGTTGGCATTCGTCGCACGTAATTTCTTCTGTTATAGAATCATAGCTATTAACTATTTCGAAACAGTTTTGTGAGCAATTGTTTTCTGATTGGTGGTCTGGGTCTACATACTGATCGGATTCTGAACTAGAACCTGTTTCGAGGGTATTTATTGGTTCGAATCTTTGCTTTCTAAAACAGGTTTTCGCTGTGTGTCCGATTTTATTGCAATTTTGGCAAACGAGATCGTTCCTGTTAACAGCAGTATTTTTTGCAAGATTAGTGATTTGATTTTCAGTTTCCCTCAATTTTTCTTCTTCTGTAGCCCAATTGTAGGCTTGAAGTAAGTCTTTGGGGTTCTTTAATCTTAGGATGTCGCGTAGTTTTTCACTAAGTCCATAAATGAAACAGTCCCGTACTTTTGTCGTGATGTTCTTTTCATAAAACACAGTCTCTTCCCTAGATCTTATCGGGGCAGACTCTACTACTCTTATGCACAAGTGTTCTATTCTTTGATAGAAGGAATCGACAGATTCACCGGGACGTTGCCTACAGATGCTTAATTCTAATTCCCATTGTCTATTCGTTCCTTTGGCTCCGTAAAACAGTAATAACTCTCTTTTTAGAGCATTGTAATCTTGAATTTCCCTGTTTTGAATCCTTTCATATGCCTTACCAGTAATTTTGATACGTATATACTCGTAAAGTTCTTCTATTTCTGTATTGATGCATTGTTTGATCGCACGATCGCATTTAGCGATAAATTCTCTGACGCTAATATCCTTTCCGGTAAATACGGGAAGGAGTTTGGCTAATTTTTCAGCTGATACTGGCATTTTCCAAGATTCAAATTACGCTTTTAATTTTTTCTATTGCTAGTTCGTGAGACTTACAGTAACAGTAGGATAATCCAATGCATAACGTTATCAGTGCAGCTGAAGTCGAGTTCGCTGTGCCGTCGGATCCGTAGTCGGTTATTTTGGTGTTGGTCTATTGGGGTATCCTCTTGCGTTTATGTCTTGACGGATCTTGAGATTTCTTCAGTGCCTCTTCATGTAGGGCACGTAAATGTAACTTCTGTACTCGGGATACGATTTGTTGCGAGGATGTGTCAGAATTTGATATTCTCGCAGAGTCGCACTTCGGTATTTTAGCTGGTTATTTTAATTCGCTTTTTCACGTTTTGTTAACGTTGATTTCGTACAATTATGAATTATATGTTAATCCACGCACAGTGATTTTTGTTAACGCTGATGTATAACAACGGTGAGCCTTAATTCACTTTTTGTTTTGATATCGTTGGTTTACTACAACGGACCCTGCTTCTTTATCTCGCAGTTCACTGTTTATTTGTTCGTCAGTAATTGTAACTCTAGTTTGATAATTCCTTGATTTCCAATCAAAAATCGTTACTTCTGACACCATTTGTTGTGATCACTTCTTTATTATAGCTTATAATAAAGGATGTAGGGTTCTTGGGTTAATGATTGGAGAGTATATAACTTTACTGAGTTTTATTTAAGACAACGTTTATGTTAGCGAGTTGAAGATGAGAGTGGTCATCGAAAAGGGGCAACCTGGGTTGCCACCCATAGACAGTGATTTTGCTGACTATGGGTGTTTTAGCATAGGCGTATAGTATGCCTCTTTAGCGGCTCAAAATCATGAGCATACGGGGGACGGTGTCTTATTAAAGCTACTCTCCACTGTAGTTCGGTGAAGCCGACGATTAAGAAGAAAGGAGAAATGGAGAATTATCGGTATCGCGATGTTTTGTCTTCAATAGAAGGCGAAACATCCCGATCTTGTCTAATAATTAATAAACATAATTGATTTTAAATAACCGGTTGATATTAAACAATTGGGTTATAACAACGTCAAAAACAGTCCAAAACGAACACAATCAACGCCGCTTCGATATCAATTTGCGACTTACGAAGGCTTTCCTTTACATCGGAAGAGGATTCGCTGCGATCGAACAGTTCTCTGTAATAATGAATATGCATGCCTTTTCAAGTCGCATGTTCACTAAATATATAAAAACTGTGCAACAAGCAACTGATACAACGGTTCAAGTAGTCTTGCGTAGTGTAAGAGACGCGGTGAAAAAAGCCTATGGGGACCTCACACGAAATCCCGAGAACAAAGCCGAAGACTACGAGTCACCGATAGACATAGCTGTTAGTTTCGATGGATCATGGCTTACGCGTGGGCATAAGTCTAAGTTCGGCGTAGGGTGCGCAATTGATCTCCTCACGGGGTACATAGTTGATTTCGTAGTCATGTCGAAATTCTGCCACATGTGTGAGACAGCAAAGAAAGATTTAGGTGAACATTCGGCTGAATTCGCTGTGTGGAGTGAAGGCCACGCTCAATCCTGCCAAATAAATCACAACGGCTCTTCGGGGGCTATGGAAATGGCTGCGGCCGCTGAAATTTGGCAGCGATCTGAGCAATACGGACTACGGTACAGAACAATTCTATCCGACGGGGACTCCAAGACTTTTCTCCACTTGCAAGAATTACGAGTGTACGGTCCTGACTTTCCCATCGATAAGGAGGAGTGTGTCAATCACGTCGGTAAAAGGTAAGGATAGTATACATCATATTTTCGAAAATAGAAACGGCCATAGATAAATATATGTATATATATATACAGGGTGTCTGGAAATTCGCGCACCATCGACATACTGCCGGATTCCTTGCGAAAAATTGAGAAGAAAGTTATCAATGAAAAAAAGTCCGCAAGGACTTAGTTTTCGTGTAGAAGCACTAAATAACGGACCAATCAGCATCGGTTTTAAGAAAGACTGGCTAAAGCTCCGCATCGCCGTCCGCCCCACTGCCGAGATCGAGACAATAATGTGTGGTGTTCCCCGCTTTGCCCAGGAGTGGGGCGGACGGCTATGCAATGTTCTAACCATTCTTTCCTAAAGCTGAACGCTGATTGGTTCGTTATTAAATGATTTTACAGGAAAACTAAGCCGTTGCGGACTTTTTTTTATTGGTAACTTTCGTCTCAATTTTTCGCGAGGAATCCGCCAGTATGCCGATGGTGCGCGAATTTCCAGACACCCTGTTTATATATTTATGCTAATTGTTTCATCATTGTATATTATCGGTGGGTGAATCACAAGGAAAATCTGGTGTAGTACCAAGAGTATGAGATATCGAGAAATGTTCGGGGAAATATTGAGGAATATATATATGGAGACATTGAAGATATTCGGAGACTTTCAGGAGGAAATGTGAAGTGCCATTTTTGCTAGTGATTTACCCCCGTATGGTATGCTGTACTTCCTGGAAGTCAAATAATCTGTATTTTCTTTTACATCATTCGATGACTGCTTGCTCACACTGATTGATCATTTGGCCAATTAGTCCGTTCAAAATTGGTATAACTAACTGAATACACTAATCGTATTCTATAGAATTACACTGTTTACTCTTCTGTTTCTTGACATCCCACGTTAGGCACAGCTCTACGTAATATCGTCAAAGACTCGCGTACTCGTGGCATCACTTTGGGAGGCAGAGGACAGGGAACTCTGAAAGACACGACAATTGTGAGACTGACGGACTATTACAAAAAAGCTATTTATAAGAATAAAGGCGACGTACAAGCAATGAAACTTGCAATCAATGCCTCAATATACCATGCAGTTTCTACCGATAAGAAGCCGCAACATTCAAAATGTCCGACCGGGGAAAAGTCATGGTGTTTTTATCAGAAAGCTCTCGCAAGAGGTCGACAGCCAGGCCCACATGCAACAAATATACGAACAAGCCTCAACCAGCAATGTTTTGAAAAAATTCTTCCCATATATGAAAGACTTTCTGAAGAGACATTATTGCAGCGATGTGTACGATGCCTCACACAAAATGCCAACGAATGTCTCCACAGCTGCATTTGGCATAAGTGTCCGAAAGAATCATTCGTATCAAAAGGCCGGGTCGAAATTGCAGTGGCTGAAGCAGTTTCAGAGTATAATGTCGGACGTTCGAAAGCTCTTGCAGAGTACGAAAATAATTCTGGACTGCTAGTCTCCAACGAATCCATCCGAAAATTTACGCAGCGTGATAAACAAAGACTTGCGAGAAACGATTGGAGAGCTAAACGAAGACGCGAAAATGCCGATAAAATTATAACATTAGCGGAGCAAAGACACGCCACGTCGAGTTCGAATTACGGTACAGAGGAGGTTACGTACGGCGCAGGAGTATTCTGACCAATCCGTGATTCGACCTCGACGTGACGTGTCGTTGTTATAATTCTATCGGCATATTTCCTATCAATTTATACGTAATCTATCTTTTATACTCCTCGAAAAAAATGCTGTTTTATGTTTACATCACACGATGGTGATAAATGTTATATAATTTCGTTCAGGTAAAATTTTACTTGATCATGTCGTAGAAATTTTTTTATTCGGTTTGTTTTTCTAAAACGGAAAACAAATTAAAACCAACAAGAAAATAAGATTAGAAGCCGATTTGACACATTTTTCACACATTTGGACGATTTTTGTGACTTCGAATGGTATCTCCTCCTACAATTTTGAACTTCAAGGGTCGTCGATTTTTTCACACATTCTTTGAGTCACAATGAACAACCTGTCGTATGGGATTTTCGATACCACAACGGATTCGAAAAAAATAATTTTGAAAATGGGGTAAAATTTTTTTTTTTTAATTTCATCAGTGTGAGGTATTTTGTTATGAAAAATGTTATTAAGACAAAAATCAGCGAGTCTCTACCGTTAGCGGCTCTAGAAGTGAAATTTTCGGTACCCGACCCCCTTAACCTCTCAATCATGCTTTATTTTTGTATTTTCTTCGACTCGGTATTCCTGTCACTTGATGTTCCTCCAGATTGGTATGAGCTTTGAATTCGTAATTTTTTTACACCTCGTGCTATTCTTCGCATCATATTTAATCATTTTCGAATCGATTCGTGCTCGGTACCTGTCACACGGGCAAGCGCTTATTCTTCTTTACTTGTACAAAGGCAAGAGGGTGAGTCGTCGCCCGCGGCTGCAGCCCCGGCTCCTCCGGCTACTAACGAGGCGGAAAGCCCAACCAACGAGACGGCGGTGACTAGTTTTTACCAAAGCGGTCGCCGCTAACTAAATCGGATTCCGAAACATTTGATTCATTTGAGGGGTTACCCGTTTCGCAAATGCGTTTTATACAACTCATGCGCGCTATTCACGTTTTATCATGTGTAAAAGCCGAACCCTAAGTGGCCGTTTACCGACTGGCAACAAATTATTCGTGAAAACGCATTGATATTCCTACAATACCGACCATTGTGATGTAGTGAAAAATAACTTAACAGTTTTTCGAGCCTTAACGAAACGCGTGGTAATTGCCACTCCCTGTTGTTACCTGTCGAGTGGCCAAAATTATATGCCGAATGTTTTTGATGTGGGGTTCACTCATGAACGCTTTTCGTTCGTGCGGTTGGTGTCGTTGACAAGATTTTAATGTAAAAATTATTCCACCATGTCGCTAAACAACCACTTAGACTTCACTTTTTAGGCTTTTGATAAAACGTGAACATCGCGCATGAGTTGAATAAAATCATGGGCGCAACATGTAGGCTAAGTCATAATCTGTCCAGCGCAATGTTTTTAGCACTCGTTTCCGGTGCACAGTAAGCACTCGCTTCGCTCGTGCCTGTGCACCTCCGACTCTTGCTAAAAACATTGCGCTTGACACATTATGAATAACTTAGCCTACTAGTTACGCCAATAACTATTATGCAACGGAAAGCGGACCGGAAGGCGTTGGAGGCAATTGCGGCGGTGAAAAGCATGCCCGAAGAGGAGCCGGTTCGAGGCCGGGCTGTTCCGGTGGCAAGACGAGCAGCAATCACCAAACGATGGGTGCGGGATCACCGGCCTTATTTCAAAAAGGGCAACTCATAAACATATACACTGTGACGTTGCATTTTGCAACGATTTGCAACAATTTTGAGAAGTAGCACAGGTCGTAAAATAGCTTGATTACTAATTTGCTAATTAATTTGATTATTATTTCTATCGATAGTTGGATTATTAGTACGGTTAACCTGATTTATTATATAACCCCCCTTTTTCTTCATATTTAGTCTCTATAATAGCGGAGCTCGGGAGGACAACGCCAGGACGTCGAGGGAGTACATCCGACGTCTGAAATCGAGGTCCTTCCCGAACTACAGCTTCCCGTCAGCACGTCTCTCTTTCCCAACTCCCGGTCGTGGATGCCGCGGGAGCGGTCGAATAAGGATGACTCCCGGAGTCAAATCCTCCCGTTCCCGCAGACTGATCAGCCTGGTGCTGAACCACTTCCCGTCAACCAATTCAAGACGTCTAGGCAATGGTTGAATAGAACAGGGCGAAACCCCAAGTAACCCAACGAAGCTTCCCGTTGCCAATGACTTATCGACCTGGAGTCGAGCTAGACTTCGTCATCGGCTTTCCCGGTATCGTCCCGCTACCGGCGTTACTCCCGAAAAGTCCCGGTAGTAGAACTGCAACCATGTGAGGCAGGCCTGTCTGTAAGCCTTCCACATCGCTCATGGGGAATTCTGGATGCAGATCCGGGTATTGGGGCATCAGAACTTCCGCCAGATCCTCTGACTGGTCCGTTTTTCTTATTAAAACGCAGCCAGGGTGCACTTCGTCCCGACGATAATCCCGAGGAGTCCCGCGACGAGAACCGAGGTTGGAGAAGAAGACGTATGCACGAAATCCCGTACGAGTCCCGCTATACCACATTCAAAACATCCCGCCGTACCGCCATGTTGGATGAACACTTGGACAAACTCCTACGACTAGAGCGTCCCGGACTACGCGTCCCGAAACTCACGCCAACGCGGCCGACTAACTGCTGAGTCTGACGACTAAGATTTTGACGAAAAATCTAAGTACGACGATTCGAATCGGATAGCAGCTAGGGGATCCCGCACCTATAAAATGTGGGGTAGCGCAGGACTCGGCCTACTTCTGCGCTGGTTCGTCCTCACGTCGAGACCATCTTATTCCCGAGGTCCCGTTACGGTTGTCGCGCTAAAGAGTGTGTTAAAGATTTTGTTCACGTTTATATTATTGTTATTTTGTTAAAGTTTAGAGGTCTAGTTTATTGTTATATTGTTTTTATTATTCCCGTTTTGTGCGAAGCCGACTTATCGTCGATAAGGTAAGACCTATTTTCTGTAAAACCACGAGGTCGCTCATGAATCCCGTTTAGTTATTTAGTAGGTTATATTTCGTGTGGCGTAGGCCACCGATTATGGTTCGTTAAGTCCTTCGACTTCGTCCCGGTTATATTTTATTATATTTAGTCTTGTTAAAAACGGATTCTCGAGTCGACTCGTGCTTAGTGACTATTTGTGTTAACGTATTATTCCTGGAGCTAGCGAGCGTAGAAGCAAGCATTGTTATTTAGTTTTTAGTTCTTAGTTAGTAATTATTTGGTTGATATATTTTTCTTATTCTCTTCTTTAAGTCCCGTATGAATTGATTAATCTTGTATCAAGACGACTACTGTGAATTTCTCTTATATTGTGTTATATTGTGTCATATATTTTGGATATTTGATTACTAGTTTGTTCCCGTAAATTCCCGAATTTGTCTGAATCACAGAACATAATTTTGTAAATATTGTATTACTTATTCCCGTAATTATTGCGGATTGTGCTTTAGTTTTTCCCGTACCAATTCAGTACTTCTGAATAAATCAATCGAAAATATAATTGGTATGGACTATTAATTGGCACCCTGCCCCTCTACCGTTTAGTTGCTATTATATTCTGAGCTATCTGGAAATTTTCGCCGTCAAACTATATGTTTTAGTCTGTCGAGCGACGTGAAAACGTCTGGCGCCCAACTATCAGTTTTCTTATTAGTTTTCTATTAAATAAACGTTGACGCCGAAGTGCGCGGTTCCCGGGTAAACCCTTCCCGTAAAAGTGCACCGTTGCAACACTTACACAGTTTTCTACATCATCATGCAACGTTATTAAAAAAAACCGGACTTCTTATAAAATATTTCTCACTAACGTAAATTAATACACTGTAACGATGGTGTCAGAGGTGCACCACCGCACCCTACGGCGTTCCTCAAATAAAATTAGAATTTACGAAATAAATGTCCTAGCGATATTGTTTGTTGGGCGCCAGATGCGACTGCGTCGATCACAGATAGCTACGATACCTTAGATAAAACGATAAAGAAAACTTTAGCGGAACGACGGCCTTAAAGCCCACGGTTAGCTCAAACGTACAGCGATAATGGTAGAGTGAGTAGGTTCGCTTTCTAATTAATAAAATAAAGTTGGTACACCAGATAAATCCTTCGAGGGAATCCACGATTCCGAATATTCAAATAAACAAGGTCAGCGTTAACAATTTAGTTAGCAGTAATAAATAAGTTCAATATAACAAAATAATATGATCGGAAGAAGCTACTAGAAATAATATAATAGAGACGATATATGATACGATTTGACTAAGGATAAATTCGAAGTTACAAGGAAAAGAATATAACTTAACTACGCCTTATCTTCAACGCAGCGGTATAAAAAACAATAACACGCCGGTCGGCTAGCGAGCGCCTTAGAAGCGATACACAGCAAGCTATTATACTACGTTTTAGACGGCGTATCACCGAGCGATACGATACTCTGGCAAATTGTCTAACGCAGCGGCACGCTAGCGATATTATTTATAATATTGGCGGTAATACTTTAACAACTGAATTTAACTAATTTTCTCGGATAACAGACTGGATTCGAATGTGCTGAAATAGCTTATAATCAAGGGTTCGCAATATACGAAAATATTAAGTGTGTCGGATAACGATAAATTCAAAAATATACAGCGGGATTCGGATCAAAGGAATTGCTTATTAACTAACTTAGCCCATGACATCTATGTTCAGCCAACCCTCGGGGAGATGGAAATTAATTAGCGACACACCATGCACAATAATATAATACTAAATACAGAGACAGATCAAAGAAATAGTTACAGAATAATAGATAGAAAAAATAGCTGAATCAAGCGGTAAAGTAAGTAAGCGGCAAGGTACCAAACGATAAGCATCAGCGATAATCAGAAAAGATAGATCTACTAAAATAGGCAGAGAAAATGGCTACAGCCAGTCACGAAGTCCTTTTGCTGACTTTCCTCAAAGAAAATGAACTAATCGTGGGCCCGTAGGCTACACGCTACACAAAAGATACGATAAGTGGAAAATTCAGCGAGACCTCGTGTCTTTACAAAGATATAGAGCATAGAGACCTTACCTTGACGAAGACGTCGGTTCGCCACACACTTTCAACTTTAACCCAGCGATAAACTAACAATATAACCAATAACAATAAACTTAACAAGGCGGCGATAACTATAACGAAATATAACAATTTAACAGCGATATTCTGATGTCGAAGCTTTGAGAGAGATAGGCGGCACGTCTATATCAGGCGTTAGTCGAACGTAGAAGTGACGAGTTTTAGCAGGATTTCGGTGGTCTCCTCGCTGTCCCTTACGCCTAGGGGGTGGGGAACCTATGGGGTACATCTCATTACTTGATTGGCTCCCTTAACCGACGACTTCGTAGCAACAGCTCGTCAACCGTTGACTACGAGCGTCATCTTGTTGCGGGCCATCAGGCGTAGGGCTCCGCGCTTCTTAGCGATATCTCAGCCGTTCCTCGAAGCTGGGGTTGCGAGATGACGTGAAGGAAGGTGTGACCTTGGCTTTTACGTAGCGGTACCGTCCTTGCGTTATTAATCCCTGCGGAATAGGCTCTACAGCGGCAGACTCACCCGAAGTCGGCGTCGCTGCAGCCTCCTGACGAGATCTAGGTGCCCCTGGACCGGATCTGCACCTCTCTTGATCTGTCAGGAGCACGCGGGAGGCAATCCTCACCCACTTTCACGTGGTTCATCCTTCGGCGATAACGTTACGCCACGAGTCTTTCCTGGACCAAACGTGGCGTCGATAATAATAACAGGAGCGGTAGGTGGAAGCTGATGCGGTAACGGGAGGTTGCGGTGTTGTAGCGTACAACCCTATACGCCGTCGTTGCAGGCCAGATGCTAGGCGGTAAGCGACATCAGCTGACAGGGAGCCGTATACAGGCCCTGTTCACTCTCAGCGGCATCTTCGTCCAAGGTCAACAGCCTTCCCTCCAGACGATGCGGTACTACCCTCGGTACTTTCTGAGGTACAGGTCCCGGGCTGCGTACCGTGGAGGCCTCAGTGGCGATAGTTGTGGTCATCTCAGCAGCGAAAGTTTTCGGAGCGGAAGTTCTCGTAGCAGTAGTCTTGATCTAAATCGTCTCTCTCTCTCTCTCTCTCTCGCATCGCACATTAACAAAAAAACACATCAAATTGGTTTAACTCTGATATTCCATAATTAGGTGTGTCGCTATTATCCTGAGGTTGAGACGTGCTCTACCTCTCTCTCGCGGTATAGTTAGCTAAAAAAAGTTTGCCGGAAGGGCTACTGTGACGGCAGAAAATCTACGTCACAACACACATCAACCCTATCCACCGTGTAGTTTATTTATAAAAAACATTAAAAATGTCGAAAAAGCCGCCAAGTACCATATAAAAAAAAAAAACTACAAAAACATATGAAATGCGGAAAAAAGCGGCAAAGTACCGCAATGATAATCTGAAAAAACCTCTGAAATGTAACGAGAGCGCCAGGTACTTTAGCATTTTGAGTCCAACTTCGTTGTTCTGTTAAGTTGTATCAAAAAATCGTATCGTCATCATATTGTATCGAAATTCGTATGGTATTACGGAAACAGCATTCAAAGAGCTACTTACTTGGCGGGCACATGCAATTGATACAACTGAACGTACATGAGTAGGTTCGTTCATTTTTTAGGCTACACTTTTCACATTGCTGTTATACTCTCACAATTGCTTAATACAACTTCGACCGCCGCTATACAAAATTTACCAAGAAAGTATCATTCATTCAAGATATTTGCTTTTTCTCTTCTGTCCGGAGAACCTTATTCGTTTATAAGCATTGCAATGCAGATGTACGCACGTTTACGACGAATAATACAGTTTAATTATCAGTTAATTCATGAAGCTAAGTTTAAGACATTCAAGCAACTAAAGATATGTGTATGGTCTTTAACGTACAGAACGATAGGCATTTCTTCATTATTCGTTGGTACAGGTCAGAGCAGGCTGTTGTTGAGACGAGTAACTACAATATGTCGGATAAGAAATAACGAAAGAACAGTATAAATTTGTGAGAATGGAATGAAATGTTATCAATCATATGTTACACATTATCAAGAACCGAGGTATTGCATGTGCCCGCCAAGTAAGTAGCTCTTTGAATGATGTTTCCGTAATACCATACGAATTTCGATACAATATGATGACGATACGATTTTTTGATACAACTTAACAGAACAACGAAGTTGGACTCAAAATGCTAAAGTACCTGGCGCTCTCGTTACATTTCAGAGGTTTTTTCAGATTATCATTGCGCTACTTTGCCGCTTTTTTCCGCATTTCATATGTTTTTGTAGTTTTTTTTTTTTATATGGTACTTGGCGGCTTTTTCGACATTTTTAATGTTTTTTACGGGGATTTCACTTCTTTTTGCGATAATACGTGATGATATTACTGTGTACATTTATGAATAAGAGTGAAAGTAGGAGGCATTTCTTTTTCATAGAAAAGAGGGAGCATAAACCATTTATTAATTTGAATGAATATGTCATCAACATATCATGACTAATAATACACTAAATTACATTAGCACTAAGTTAACGTTTCATAGTTCGATCATGTGATAATACACAGAACGCTAATATGGATACATTTTTTCAAATATAAACTTTGTACAATACCGCTCAATGATTTAATACACTTAATCCGATTCGACGAATTTTCTATACGTATAACTACCTTTATTTGGCAGTTATTTTCCGCAACTCGCCGATTCGGATAGTGTATCAAACAGTTAGTGAACCCAATTCGAAAGATCAATCACGTATAGCTTGTAACGTGGCAAACGTTCGACCTCCTCCTCCCCTAGCCTTACCGACGTACGCGGCTCCGCCGCCCGATTCAAATCGGTGCCGCTTCGCCCTGCGGAGCCATCTTGGCCAAATACCGTCGCACGCAGCGAACCGGTAACAGCCAGCGCTCCTAGGCTGAACGGAGCCGGCTGGTACTAGAGATAGCGGAAACGACCCTCATTGCGTCTTGACCCTTGTAATCGTGAACCTCGTGTGCTTGGAGTTTTGGGAAAGTTTCGAGTGAGAGAGAGTGAAATTAGACCGTGTATCGTGTGAATTGTGTGTGTGACCCTGCTACCCCCTTGGACTTGAGTTTGGACCCAGATTATTGGACTGCCCGACTGTTATACCGACCCTCGCCTTCCCCGGACACGTGTTGACCGACGAACGGATACCATCGCACCGGAGAACGCTCGAGCGCCGGATCCCCAGGTAGGATCAATCCGTGTCAGATCTTGTCCACCCCGCACCCCGTACCCGCTAACCTAACCCCTCGAGCCTCGCGTCGTTCCAGCGTGAAAGTTTAGCCGTTCCCCGCGAACCGTTGGACTTGACCGTTTGAACGAGTCACGTGGTGTTTGTCGGACGCGTAGCCGGGCCAGTTTTGGTCTCCGCTGCGCCGATCGCCGAGAGCGCCGCGCCGACGCAACAGAGCCACGGCCTCCTGACGTCACGCGTCGCACTCAGCTGCTGCGAGTCAGAGAGCCGCCGCTTCCCCTAGCCGCCGCCCCCCCCCCCCCCCCCCCCCGGCGCCGCCGCTGGAGAGCGAGCCGCGCCACTCCGTCGCGAGACGTCGAGAGAGACACGCAATCCCGCTACGGTGACAGCTGACTGTCCCGTAGCCGGAGAGCAAGCCCACGAGCCTCGTCTAGGCCGAGGAGCCCGCGTTCATTTTATCGTAGAGTCATTTTTGTATTGATTTAGTTAAGCCTTATCGTAGAGTAGAGTTTCCTGTAGGTTATTTGATTTAGTTTTCTTAATTTATAATTTCCGACGCCAGGTAGCGGGCGTGACACAAATTCGCGACCTTTTTCTTTTTTCTTTTTTTCAATAAACATTCTATTTTCCTAAGCCACTGTGTCTTTATTCTACGCCCCCACGAAATCCCTCTACCGTAGGTTAAGAAGCTAGTTGGCCCCGAGAGAGTGAGAGAGGACTTCGAACCCGGAGTCTGGCGCCCAACTCAACATTTCCCTAGGCGACCCAGGTTTGTAGCCGGCTTCCGTTCCTGGATCACCCGAGTCCAGGAATTACCCGTTACAAGCTGTAATAGGTGAAGATTCGATTTCTATACGTATACGTAATTAAAAAATATATGTTTAAAAAATTTTAAACTAAAGCAACTATCACATTTCTAAATATGACGCAAATTCTTTCAGTGTGACTGATATCACGTAACATGTAATAAAATAAACAAATCAGCTTAAGTAACGATCAGAAGTCGAATAATATGTTATTAAAGATTATTCGCAATTGTTACAAAGGCTCCGACATCTAAAACGCGTCACAGTTCACACTATACGCAACCGACGCGAATTACAGTCGAAATTCCAACTTCTTGTTTGGATCATCTTCTGTATCTTCTGTACAGTGGCCATTCCTTTCAGTAGACTTTATTCGTTGGTGATATTCCACGACACCTACCAGCTGCCACACATCTGTAAGTAGATACGAGAAATTAGTTTCATTTCATATTACTTTATGTTGCGTAGGAGCTCACATTGGAAACATAAATAAATTAATAATAAACTGTGACTTCCTACAGTATTTATAAAATAATGCACGTAATAAGCTATGTATTTGATACTGTATAGATTCTAAATAATAATGTAGTATTACATAAAAATAAATTCTGAAAATATTCTCACCCAAACAGCAGACATATAACACGAAGGTGAATTTTTATTGCAATATGCTGCATGCAATATAAGTGACTGCAATATGCGGCGGAGTCGTCACACGCTGAAACGTTCATATTCAAACGAAATAACTTGTCCGTAATCATGACTCTCAAAATGCTGTTTTGGAACGCCTACACGAATTTAAAATAATAATTACTAAACATATTTATAAAATGCGTGACTCAATGCGAATAGTGTTCAAGTAAGTCTAAAATAAAATGAACTGATGAAAATTAAATAAAAATTGAAGAGCAGCATACCAAATCTATTGGCATTTTTGATTATCATCTATTACGATGAGATGCCATTGGTTGCGATGTGACATTAATAACACTGTAACCCATCATCCGAATCTTGATTCCATCGGAATCCAATAAATACCTCCGAACTCATTTTATGTCGATTTTCTCTGTTCAGTTTACAACAATCACATATGCACACACAATCGGACAATCGTTGAAGTTTCGATGAATTGTACAATTTGCAAATACATTACCTGTTCACCACAAAATCACATCGAATACATACAATTTTCCATTCAAAATAGATACGAAACAATAGTTTGAGCTGTTACGTGAATGATCGATTTCCATAATAATCAAATTCATAACACATTACAAATGAATAAGAAGTTTTCTGGTATACAAGCATATAATAAACGGAGCGGTCATTTTTTATAGAATAACAGAAAGACTTCAGCTCGGTTGTAACCTATTTAGATCGATATAATCTGAGTGACCATAGTGTAGTGGATACACACAGGAGATAAACTTAACTTATAATATATCAAAACTTATAATTTTATCCAGATATTTCGCATAACATAGCAAAGAGATTGCTATCTCAAACTCACAATAATATAAATCAATATTAAAAATAAACCGTATCTAATTAATTTTGGCCTTCTCACACTCACGCTTTGGATTATATGCTAACGAAACATTATTAAATATAGGGGAAGGTGGGGAACAACGAACCCCTTGAAGGAATATTATTATTTTGACGACTCTCATTGCATTTTTTAATAGGTCCTCCGTTGTGCCCCACTCTCCCCTATGTAAAAGAAACTATGCACATTAGTAAGATAAATTGATATCACAAAGTTGTATTAGTTGATATAGTTGATTGATGATAATACTCCGACCAGTGTTGGACCCACTAACTCATATATAACAGTTTTCAAAAATTTAACCAATGATTGACACTTTTGGGGTCACATTGCCTATTCACTATATGCGATATTCAACATAATCAAGCAATATATCGCATATGTTAAATAAACGTATTATATCTAAACGCAAACTTAATTTTTCTGATTCATCTATTCTAGACTACATCTATGTACTGAATCTCAAGATCAACTTTGATACTATATAATAAAACGTATAATTAATATATTCTCCATTCATGAGATCCGTTACAATATCCCAACACTGGATCGGTCATGAATAAATAAACATTTCTCGAAACGCGCTGATGCTAAACTAATGTCCTGTAAAAAATGGATGATTAGTACAACAACCTCTTCATGCATAAAGATTTTTCACGTACGTCACGTACGTGGAGAAAATCAATAAATCAAGTAATAACTTTCCTTGTGAAGTGTTATCGAATCGAATTGAACATTATTATCAACGGTCCATGCTGACCGTGACTTATTTATTGTAAACACATGTCTAATGAACAATATCCGATCAAATTTACTAGATAATTCAATCAGGTTTAGCGCATAAAATTCTACAACCGGTTCATGCATGAAGGGGCGAAAAATACAAATAATGTGACACATGTGATTGTGTTTTCTCATCAAGGCTCGACTTTATGTTGCTAACAAGCAAATATATGAGAAGATACCATGTTATAAGTTTCCGTTTTTTTTTTTTTTTTTTTTTATAATCAAAATTAATAAAATTTGATATATATCATATTTGAATTAACTTTTATAGTCTTTTTAAGTGAGTTTATAGTTCGTGTATGTATCGTCGTTGGAACATAATCCAAACGAACGGTGAGAGATCATAGTATATCGCCATGACGAATAGTTCCATTACAGGATGAACCTGTCATACATACTCACTTTTATTATATTACTCCATGATTGACAGTTATATTTAGTAGAATGCACCTACTTCAATTACCTCTTCATTTGCAATGTCTTCAAATATATATGTATGGTATAATCATAAGCTGATTTGTTTGCCTCTTTATTCACAATGTCTTTAAATATGTTATAATTAGAAGCATTGAAACGAAAGCATCAGACGTTATGTATGTAAATTAGTTCATACGGTGTTCATATCACAGTTTTTTTTTTTTTATAGATCTGTCTTGAATAATCATTGGGCCTTGCTAATTGTTTATAAATTACAAATGCATGTTCGGCAAATTTCCGTAATTTATTATTATACGGATGTATTTGATACAGGTTCAGAATGTAATGTCACGCACAGGAATGTTACATGCAATAATCTATTTCAGTATATCGACACTGATTTCATAAAATTAGCCTTGCTGTATACATTAACCCGTGCTGCAACATAGACTGTTTGCATATCCATACTTCACAGCGTACACCGATACAGAAGAAATATATGTACTATTTTGCCATAGACTCTTTAAATTCGTTAAAATTCAATGAAACATTATACATACTCGTAGATCAATATTAATTGAGTTCAATTGATTGGTCAACTTACATTACATTACGCTATTCATGGCAGGATTTGCCCTAGTCAGCTATTTCTTCTGCAAGTGTATGTTTTGTGTTTTGGATGAGTGAAGTTTCAATGACAGGACACCCTGTGATGCAACTATTCGTCGGAACGTTATACTATGATCTCTCATCGACTGACGATACTTGCTTTAAATTTTCACTCATTACGGCTTCTAAACCAAGAATCAACTATGATATGAAACCGATATCATATGAATCGTATCGATTCATTTCTTTATATCTTCAATCGCAAATGATAATTCTTCAACCACATGTATCACTTACCAAATTCAAAATTCACACACCTGGCTTCATACATTGTGAATTGTGCACGATATTAATTGTCGGCACGATGTTTTAACGTGTACTGTATAAAATTGCGTAGTGTTCAGCATCTTATATCCGTTGTATAGTTCTACTATTAGCGAAATACAGTCATAACCATCAAGTGGTACGATTTTATTGATCGATTTATCTAACGCTCAAACGGCAGGTATCGAAACTATCACTTATAATGTATTGTAACGCATACGGCAATACACACCGTCGTATCGCGCATTGCCGAGTGCGCATCACAACTATGACGTCACGACAAGTATATATTAGAACGCACGGTAACGCAGAGAGCAATGATAGGCAAAGCGCCACATTGACTCGAGTTCCGTTAGACCTTTAAAGCAATCACAGGCAGAGCGCCTGATTAGCTCGTTCGATTCCTAAATTTGTTGGAGCCTTGTCAAAGCGACAGGTTGCCGTTACCGTAGCTTCAAATTCATTATTGATTCGCAAACACGAGAAATGTTAATTGTCCTATAAAAACTCATATTTATCGAAGTAAATTCACTATTTAAAAGTCGTCATAGTAAACTATCGGCGCGGTTAATTTATTATTTCTTTGTCTAGTAAAACCACGATAAAATAATTTATTAATGTCAATCTCAGTTCATTTCAATGATCATTGAAATCAAACTTCCATTTCGGGAAAATCATCTCATATTCCATTCAATTATAAAATCGCTAACAAAACATCAGACGTGACAAGGTCGACGTCTAACCTCTAGAATTACTGTATAGTTTACTTAGTATAAGTTTGTTATTTCTAACCGTAGCCTTATTATTTTGATTTTATTTTGTAATTATTGGTTGCAACCTTGCTTTATCATTCTCTTTTGTTAATATTCATATTTCTGTTCATATTAAACTTTATATTTAACTTCCAAACCCAGTTTAGATCCATTGCAGACAATCGCTTTCATTTTCCTATTATTTTGCATCCTATCAAATCAGCACCTAGATAGCTAACGGCAGCTTTGACTAAGTGCACGGGCAGCGGTGGTATTATTACCCCCGTCTGACAGATCAACTGCACGAAAGTCCGAGTCTGTGACAGGCTTGGCCTAACGGTCCGGCTCTGAGGGAGGCAGCCTTGGCAGATATAAACAAACCGAGTCTGATAGCCAGCTCTGTTATTATAAATGCTCGGGTCTGCGAAATAGGGAGGTGATCTTGGTCATTCGATCTGGATTCACGACTAGGTTCTGTTTAGGAAAATTTCTATTATAAGAATTAAGGTATTTTTTTCACGAGGAGCTCCGATTTTAATCGTGATACGAAACTCACGCTAGCTTGGGGAATTTACACAATCGCAAGATTTATAAAAGTCCCCGAAAAAGTTACAGTATTTCGCAAATATCCGTACATAATTTTTGCACGTCCACTTCCATACTCGAATGAGCATAATACACTTTCGTAAAAACAATGCTTTCCAAAAATAAATCAATGCTAAGTCAATATTTTATATCTGCTAATGATATCTGTAACGGATAAATACATGTTATCTGTATAAAATTATATCACTATATTTTTCATTCATATCTGTTTGATTTTGATATTAAATACCAATATCAATTGCCACTTGTCGTAGGTATATCGACAATTTATTAAATAAATTAAAGTATATTCTCTAACACAAATATATAAGCATCCTTAGCTCCTCGAGGCCAAATCATCTTACGCACCTCCGCATCGTTAACATTTTGCCAATTATTCGTTTCATATCTTAGCATTGCGGTATAGTGACCATTGTCGATATTTTGCCCATGATGGAATATCGTACTACTCACCTTGAATTTTTCATTGTTCAGTTTTACTGTAGTGGTCGGTACTGCATTTATTTTCAGATTTGTTAATTTAGCTGCACAACCATCTTTGAACGAAAATAACATTAATTGTATAATAATGATTTGTTGTACCGCATCAACAACAGTTTTCTGTACTCTATTGGTTTTGTGACAATTTTCACACGTACCGTCGATCCTTCTCCATCGCGACAAGAAGCTGTCGATCAAATCATGAAGGTTCTTAGGACACTTTGTAATCTGTGTCAATTCAACGGGTATCATAAGAATGCAATTCGGTTGTACGTTTTCGGAGCTGAGCCCGCATTGATTACACCGAGTAGTTGTAATCAATTTATGTTCAATCGCATCGCGCGTTACTTTTGATTTTTGACACAAGGCCATAATAAATTCAGCTGCGTCTTGTTGCGCGTTTTCTTTAAATTGTTCACCAGCAAACGCTCGAACAATCAATGAATTTAATTTTGCCTCATTCATAACATAGGCATGAGCTAATGTCTCTAAGGGGTCGTTGTTGTTGATTTTTATCAATTCCCGTAATATGGATTTACAATGGAATATAGCCTGTAGAGAGGCGTTGGTGTAACAGGAAACACCGTCTACGTTTTCTATGCCAATTGCCGTTGGTACTGGATCTGGCACCGCGATACCGTTGTTTGCAGCTTGTACATCCGGTACGTGTGATCGAACTGACCATACAGTGTCCCAAACTTTTTTATTTCGTGTGCGTAAAATATCAATTTCAGCTAATTCTGGTCGGTAGAGCCTTCTGAGCCGATTGTACTCTATCAGAGCCGACTCTTGAACTTTAAACGAGCCTGGATCCAGATTAATCAAATGCACACCTTCCAACGATGTGACTCTGGATAAAGCGACGTAGGCTTGTCCACAAGTGAATAAAGTATTTCCGATATCCATCACTGTGCTATTCAAAGTGAGCCCCTGACTTTTATGTATTGTTATACCATAACTGAGTGATATCGGGAATTGTTTTCTAAATGCAAATGCGCCATTCATTATTTCGAATTTGGTCGATACCCTTTCAATGACGTGCTCCATACCTGAAGCTAAAGCAATTGTCAATGACTCAACTTCACGCGTGTCGATAGCACGAGTGACGGAAATCACATGGCCAATGGTACCATTGATAAGACCAAGAGATACATCAATATTACGTCTTATCATTATTTTCGCACCGATTTTGATGATTATAGTTTTTGACAATCCAGCTGTGCGGGAGTCGTCTTCGTTTTCTTTATTTAAAAGTTTTTCTATTTTTTTTCTCAGATACGGTATACAATCAACCGAATCCTCGGCTTTGAGCTCGATTTCCTCATTGGGAATCTTCGCTAGCATCGCCGTATTAAGAACTTCGCATTGACGTCGTGTTGCAAACAAACATACCGTATCCATTGGTAATTCGTTAATGTAACTGCATAAGTTCTCAATTCTATCATTTACCGACTCACCAACAAGTTTGATTTTCCTTGATTCGAGAACACGTTGATCGTCGGTTGAGAGTGTTCCAAAACGGACTCTAGATAATGTCTGTAGGTATGTCAAGTCATTTTTTTGTCGTACATTTATTAACAGCTCGTCGTACGTAAACAAATGAGACCACAAATTTACGCTACCGACTGAGCCTAGATATTTTCGTATCTTTTGTCTTGATAGATCTGCAAAGGCTGAATCTTCATTAACGGGAGGTAACTGCAATAAATCACCCAATACCATAACGTGTTTCCCACCAAACCAGCCTCCAGATAAATTTTTGGTATTAAATATTTCAGACAGGCGCAGGTGAATATAAGTCAATGTGATATTTGAAATCATCGACACTTCATCTATGATAAACAGCACTACGTCTTTCAAATCTCTTCTTAAAATTTTCAATACCTCATCGGACAATTCTCTGTACTTGGGCGTGCCGCCATGCTCGATTGGCAATTGAAACAGCCTATGTACCGTTAGTCCGTCGATATTGAAGGCTGCCAGGCCGGTGGGTGCTGTGACTGCAGTTGTTTTACCAAGTATCTGCTTTGTCCATGATCTTATACATTTTATGAGGAAACTTTTACCGGTACCTCCAGCACCGCTCACGAACATTCGCAGTACTTCGTCTTCGTTGGTCGAGGTTAGATCAGCTGTAACTTTATCAAATATTCTTTTTTGATCGGTATTCAATGCCGCAATCATTTCACTGACACTAACCTCGTCAATTTTGCCATCCACGTCAACGAACTCTTGCATAGCTAAACCAGCTTCGACTGGTTGGAACTGTAATTGATTATCATGTTCATTGTTGTCAGATTCTTGACTGTGGTGGCTTGTCTGACGATTAAAATCGGCGGTCTTTTGTTCGATCAATTCTTTAACGCAATCCAACCCTTTCTGAATATCCGACAAACGCTCATGGTATTGCATCGCTTCGATAAGTTTTAGCTTGCTCATTTCGAATGCTTCCGCATACGAATCGCAATTACCTTTCAGCTCATCAGTATCGCGCCACGGTTTGAAGAGCAGTAATAACGCATGAAAATATTTTTTTGACACCGTACCCATCCTTTGTACCGTTTGAAACGCTTTAGCCCTTTGGATTAGAAGTTTTTCATAATCATTAAGCGTTGATATAACGGCTGGTATTTCTTTGACTGTCAGTTGGTTCAAGACGCACGTGGATGGCACCTGATTCTTACGGAATTTATCCAAACAATAATGGCACATAAAATCCATATCACAGCCAGTATCATTGACATACTTCTGTAGCTCCAACCAACACCTCCCTGTCAGAAGTTTTCTCATTTTTCCTATGTCAGTCACATCTCTTCGATAACATAATCTCTCGCACGAGACACAAGGTGATTCCGGTACATCCATCGATCGTTTAGTTAGTTCCGCAAATGCATGAGTAGATAGGCTAGGCGGGTTCTGGATCAACGCTCGTTAGTGCACACGTACACGCACACACACATGCGTGCGCCGTCCGTGTCCGTGTGAGGGGGTCACGATGACGTCATGCTCGCAGATCTCTCGGTCCCCGTCAGACCCTAAAGATGGCGTCGTCCGCCCTAGAACTGACGGCACACACCCTTGAATTGACGGCACCTACCCTTGAATTGACGTCACACACCCTTATATTAGCGGCACACACTCTTAATATGACGTCACACATTTCCGAAATAAGATTCCAAGCCCTGGGTCAGTTCTAGAAGCTTCCTTCGGGCAGTTCCTGGAATTATTCGGCACCCTGTTCGGATCGAGTTACGCGAAAATATGATTATCGAGTTACTTAGGAATGCAAAAATACGATTAGCCTAATGATTCTCAGAAGAATGGTTCTCGGAATAACCTTCAAGTTGTGACACATGCAAAAAAGATCTTCTGGAATGTTCTAGAAAATTAATGGAAGGGTGTAGGTTCGTTAATTTGATACCCCTGCGATTCGCACTAAGAACAATGCAAAAATATGATTAGCCTAATGATTCTCAGAAGAATAGTTCTCGGAACAACCTTCGACTCCGGAAAGATCTTTTGGAAGTTTCTAGAAAATTAGTGGAGGGATTGTCAGCTATAAAAGAGCGAAAAATTCGGGGGTGCGAATTAGTCTTCGACCGATCTTCGAGTAGTAAAGAATCTTCTCTCGCAATGGAGATAATATTGGATGTGCAAGGTTTCCAAAACTTTTACGACGGATTTGTACTAAAGGAGCTGGCTGCAATCAGTGTTCAAGCGGATGACGCAGGCCGGTATGGTATGACTCGCATCCTATTCAAACCACCTTGTTCTTGGGAAACCTTACCGCCTAAATGTAGAGCTACCAATTCCTGGTTGACGCGAAATTATCATGGATTGGAGTGGAATGATGGTGACATGTCTTACGATAAAGTGCAGACAGTATTGAAGAAAATTGTTGAACCTGCAAGTTATATCTATGTAAAGGGTAATGAGAAGAAACAGTGGATCGAGAAAATCATCAACGATGATTCAAAGCCAGTGATCGATCTGGAAGAATTGGGGTGTCCGAGTCTTGGATTCTTGCAATACATCAAAGTGGGTGGTTGGCATGAGGACTATCACGGGAACATTGTCAGATACCGGTGTGCCTGGGAAAACGTTCAGCGATTGAAATCTTGGTTTTTGAAGGACTGTACTGAATCTCTTCAAAAATCTTTGCACATATACCTTCAAGTGGGGAGTTTGAAACGAATGAGGAAGGAGGATATCGCATTTTTAACCAAACAATTCATTCTCATTTACGCATCGGATATCATTGACGAGATATGGGATAAACTATCGGAGGCTATGAAGAAGGACGAAGACATCAAAAGCTGTCTGAAATATCGAAAAAGTAAACATCACTGTTGGCTGAACGACGAATTCGATGGACCTATTCCCAAATGAGACTGTAATTTTCCATTAAATAAATGATGAAATAATTTACAACAGCATTAATACTTTCTGTATCCCTCCAAAATAATTAGATACCGTTGAGCGGCTATTCGGGATGGGAATGATCGACACATATATTTATTGAAAAAAATCTTTATTTGTAGAAATACATAATTATACCAATTTCTTCACCCCACCGCTTATGGGATTGTATTCAACTACTCGATCGTGTAAGATCAAACAGTATGCTGACGTATCGGCAGGGAAGTTGTCTTTGGCTTCAAACTCGAGACGAACGTCTACAGGTCCAAACTTGAGCGATTCGTTTTGTTTCGAGCAGTCGATGACGAATAGGGGAGCGTATTGTAGAAATTGACTCTTTTTCAGCAACGGTTCAGGTTCCTTGTCGTAATAGGTTTGGAAATTTGCGTACATTTCATACAACAGAGCATACTGATTATGACTCATATTGAGATTCAGGTTTCCATAGGGATAGCATTGAGAATTCAAGAAGAGTTTAACGTCGGTGATATTACAGTGATCGAAATGGCTAGCGTTTCGATTCAGCTTATTCTTCCGACTTGTTTGGAAACCCAGTATAACGTAGCGAGGTTTCTCCAGCTGAGTCGATGTCTTCACCGTCCAAACGTGCTTCGAGGTAGTGGGAAGTACAGGATACTCGTATAATTCCCAATTGCGAAAACTCATGGAGATCGCCGGATCTTTCTCGATGAAATTCAACAGTTGTATCTTCCGTTGATCCGCGAGCTTAACATATGGTAACAACCATTCGACTTTATCGATCAGAATTTTGAATTCCTCGTCTTGAGTTTGTAGAACCGCGTTCGTATCGGTCTTTGAACGGGTCAAGATCAACTCGTGTTTGGCGTTTACGATTATCTTGCGATAGTCTTCGGCGAATCCTAGCATCATTTTCAGCGGTACGCATACTTCGAAGTTACCACTGGCATCCACATGGGTTGCGTTCACATTAAGCCAACCAGCATTCTCCATCATCCAATTCTGTCCAGGTCTCAGAGAAGGGTAGCCTTTCATAAGACTAGTGAGACCGACGTTCTTGCTCCTGTCGATCTCAATAGCATTTATCTCGTAACGCATTTCTTCGAACAGGTGACAAACACCGTTGTTGACCAGTGCTGCAGTAGTCGACGGAGTTCCATCAGCTTTGACTATTTTTCCGTACACATGCAATGAACTCTTGCTTGGTAACACGCACAGGTCTTGGTGTTGAACAGCGATACGAATCTCATCACTGTTATTGAAACTTGATGAGGCGTAAGGCTTGTGTGTATGAACCTCGTAGTGTGCGATAGACTCGTCAAAAACTACGGGTGTTTGAATGTCTAAGATTTCTTCCTCCATGGTATACAACAGATGATACAGATGCAAACAAATCTTCGTCTTATTTTGCGGAAATTCCTCTTCCAAAAGGTGTGATCTTGAGACCCAAGCTTTTCAGAAGCAGCACGTTCTGAGGTGTCAGCTCTTTGAGAACCGGTTGACGACTGACGTGTTCGGGGCATCTTACCTTAGTATTATAACCACTTCTGTTATAAACTATTCCCATTATTGAGCCTTGATATGCAACCTTACAGTTAAAACCTCTCCGCGGAAATTAACCAAATCCCCGTCTTGATCGACTATACGAAGTTGGATATGATCTATGATCCTTACGGTGACTGGAAGGTAAATGACGTGAGATGGTACTTCAATGATCTTATATCCAGGTGGAACGACGGGAAAAAACTCATGAATGGTGTGTACTTTACGCTCATTGACGTAGGCACCCGTCGTAATGTTACACTCGACTCGTAGTGCGTTTACTTTAAGAATAGCTACAGGAAGGTCAGACTCGTGAACTTGATCAGCTTGCAAAACACGTGGAGTGAAACCCAATAGGCTGCCTATAGAATCGCCGGGCAGAAAATTTACAGGGTGACTACATTTGATTTCGCTACGCAATGTATTATTATTCGGTTTGATGTTGATGGTGATACCCTTATTCGACAAGACACCCTGTACGTAACTCTCTATATTCTCTATTTCATAGCTACCAGTGGGTATAGTGACCACTTCTTTACCCACGTAAATCTTGTTGTGACCAACATCTACATTAGGAATCGAATTGAAAGTCAGTAATTCAACGAGACCGAGGGAATAATTCTTGAGATGGGAAAGTTCAATCGGAGGAAAGTATTGAGTCTCAAGAACCGAGGAGTTCCCCGATACGGTTAGCGTGAACGAATCGTCCATGACTACTGCGAAAATCAAACTGAGTTCGAGGAATTACGCTGCATGTTTATATAGAAACTCGAGACACAAGTGACCGCAGTTGAACGTATCGTAGTCTTGATATCTTTCATGGTTATATTTGACGCTACCAACGCCAAGGTATCTGACGAGGTCCGACGGTGGGCGATGGTTACCGAAACTGTCAAAGTAGACTACTTCGTCACCGATTTTTCGGTAGGCGACCCAATGCGTGCCAGGACCATCGTTATCATCTAGATTGACGATCGCCGATTCGAGTCTACGCGGTCCGTCCTTGGGCAAATCGTTCCGCATAAAGACGCCGCGGAAATGTGGAATGTTGAGGATTGTCGCGTACTTTAACAGGTCCGCGTCAGTTAGCGCTCGTCGCGGTAGCGTCACTTTTAGTTTTTTGAGTGCGGTTTCAGGTGCAGACCTAAACCCTTCTTGTACGGTTTCAAGTGAAGTCCTTTCCCCAAAGCGATAGCTTCCATCGTCTTATTATGCCGTTGACTCTCTTCCAGTTGCCTCTTGGCGGAGCTTGCGTCATTCACCGCTTTCGCGATACCTGCTGCACCACCAGCTAACGCACCGGTAGCACTCAGCCCAGCGAAGAGGGGTATAAGGAAGGGTAAGAAACCTCCAACTTTGGAGGGTAGTGGTAGAATTCGTGGAGAACGTACATTACGTCTACCACCTGCTTTCTTAACAGCTCCTCGCGCACCCTTCAAGGCAGACTTGATGGCAATTTGTGCAGTTTTGCCGGGAATCATGGACTGTTTAGCTGCATCGATAACCTTTCTCAATACCAACGGTTTCCCGATTCCCATGCCAAGCTTGGTTTTCGCTTTCATTGCGTTTGTTACAGCCCAAGCGGCTGTCTTTTCACCAATACCAGCGTCTGAAGCTAAAACCCGTCTCCAAGCTCTCTCGGCCAAGATCTTATCTGCCGCACTTCTAGCTTCAAGATTTTCTCGATTCTGCGAATAGGCGATATCGTGTTCTTTGCAGGCTGCGTCAAGGGGGTTGATACCTGGATCACCGCGCGCGAGTCTCTTCGCTAGTTTGGTGCCAGGTCCGCAGTATTGATAACCAGGCAGATGTAACTCTACAGGAAGACTGTTAATGATCCGGTTGACCAGACCTTTCCCGCAGCGTTTAGTTCGCTTACGACTGACCGTCTTAGCTTTGTGCACGATCATGGTTATGCTCTGACTGAGGAATCATCTTTATAAACACCCTATTTATACCGTTTACCGTTAGTCTCATTCGAGACGAGGTTCGAGACGCATCTCCCCTAACACTGTCTATGCTAAGTTCGTTTAAACTCTGGGCAAGGTCGTGGTTAGATTTTGGCTTAGGAGTTTCGTACAGTCCTATAGACGGTTATGCTCTGACTGAGGAATCATCTTTATAAACATGCTATTTATACCGTTTACCGTTAGTCAGAGTCGAGATGAGGTTCGAGACGCAACCCGTCAAGCTACCTGTCATGAATTTCGATAAATTTGTGCCAGAGAATGTTGCAACCGAAAAACGGCACGGTGATTTGCTACCAAACAGCGTACGCGCGGTATTTTGCGGTCCGTCCAATTGCGGCAAGACCAATGCGCTGCTCTCCCTAATAACGCACCCCAACGGGTTGAGGTTCGAGAACGTCTATATCTACTCAAAATCATTGAATCAACCCAAGTACAAGTTCCTGCAACAGTTACTCGAGGATGTAAATGGCGTTGAGTACTTTCCATTTGACGAGCATGAACAAGTAGTGGTGCCAGACGAAGCCCTACCCAATTCGATAATAGTCTTCGATGATGTGGCATGTGAGAAGCAGGACAACATCAGAGCTTTTTTCTGTATGGGAAGACATAAGCACGTGGATTGCTTCTATCTCTGTCAGACCTATGCCCGCATTCCCAAGCATCTCGTGCGTGATAATACCAACCTTTTGGTACTATTCAAGCAAGATGAAATGAACTTGAGACATGTATACGACGATCATGTGAATACCGACATGACTTACGCGCAGTTCAAAGACTTGTGCTCTGCGTGTTGGAACAACGGCAAATATAGATTCGTTGTAATAGACAAGGATAGTGATATAAATGAGGGTAGATATAGGAAAGGGTTTGACTGTTTCGTGAGCATAAAGTAGTGAAAAAAATGAGAAGTGGGATCAGTAGCGTTTCAGTCACAGCTGCGTCAACATGCAAGGTATTCGTGAGCAAAAAGAAGTCTTGCGTCACATCGCTAAAGCCAGTGCAGCGATTCGACGTAAACACAGAATGTTAAAGTCGGGTAGGGAGACCGCTGAAAAAACTATGACCGATGTTTTCAAACCGGTAGTTACACCGCTGCAACAATTGGTGGACATTTCTCAAACGACTGTTAAGCCTGTCAAAGAAGAGCCGATCAAACATGAGTCGATCAAACACGAGTCTCGTGGCGATGATTCCTTTCTGCAAGATGAGTCACAAATAGAGGATGAGAAAGCGAATGTGACCTTACAACCGACGGATGAGATTACCGGCGAGTATCTTGAAATGTTACAAGACGGACGAAGTGATCTAGATAACGTTTTCGGTGTACGCAAACTCGCTCACGACAGGTTAATGATGGGTGACTCACCGATAAGTTTTGGGAATGATTTCATTCACGTAGGTGACATGCGCTTTACAAAGACAAAAGGTTTGTTGGAACTATTATTCAAAAAGATTCCCGATGAGATCTACGTGAGTTCAGATGATATCCGAAATTATAAACAAATCGTATCTGCAACGAATGCACATCGAAAATACTACAAAGCTGGTCAACCTGTTCGGGACTTGAACAACCCCAAGTTCAAGAAGTTTATAGCACAAGCCTTCACAGTTCCACTTGCACGCAAGGGTCAAGGTGTGCTACCGGAGTTTATGGTTGCCCGAGAAGGTAGAGGAACGGACTATGTTCACTGGGATGATCCCAACGAGCTGGTGGAACGTTTGCGTTTGCTTCTAGCTTCCCAAGCAGCTGGAAACCCGAGTCACTCCAATGAAATCGTATCAATAATCGAAGAATTACGCGAAGCTGGTATCATTTATTAACCAACATCTATCCATTTTTACCGTCATTTCCAAGATGAGCGTTGATGTGTTCGGACGACAGTTGGACAAGGGTGCAGCTGTGAGCGGTCGTGGCCCTCCCGGTGTTGGGTTTAAGTTCACCACCGACGGACATTACGATATAGACGATAAGAGGCTGTGCAACGTCGCCAATCCCGTGCAGCAAAATGACGCCGTTACTATGAATCTCATGCGACAGGAGATCGACCTCGTGAGAAACGAAATCCTCTCAATGATACATGCTTCGGACTCCCGCATAACAGATGCTCTGCGCACCCTAGGTGTTGATATTGAAGCAGGTCAAGACCTGTCGACTCGCACCGCCAAGATCATTCTTGAGCTGGACACCAGACTGACAGTGTTGGAAAATGAACGAGAAAAGGCTAGCACTCGTGACGGAGCTGCATAGACCAGCCCGAAAGAACTATCAACGTCGTCGTGTAGATGTTCGCGGTTTGGATGAAACCTGGCAAGCGGATCTCGTTGACATGGCACCTTACGCAGGAGCAAACAAAGGCTACAAATACATGCTCACCGTTATCGATATATTCTCCAAGTACGCTTGGGCCGTGCCAATGAAGAGTAAGACCGGTAGAGATACCGCAAGTGCTATGGAATCTGTACTCGTACAGGGACGTACCCCGAAGAATTTACACGTTGACAGAGGCGGAGAATTTTATAATTCAAATTTCGATTCTCTCATGAGACGATATAATATTCAACTATACTCAACCTTTAGTAACTTGAAGGCATCGATCTGTGAGCGCTTTAATCGTACGCTGAAGAACAAAATGTGGATGCAGTTCAGTCTGCAAGGAAATTACAAGTGGATAGACATTTTATCTGATCTGGTTTCGGCTTACAACAACTCCAAACATCGGACTATTCGCATGAAGCCAAAGGACGTTTCCCCTAGAAACGAGCGGGCATTATTGCAGGCTGTATACCAAAAAGTTCGAGTCAGATCCGTTAAACCGACAAAGTTTAAAGTTGGAGACAAAGTCCGCATCAGCAAATATAAGAATGTTTTTGAGAAAGGATATACACCAAATTGGACTACTGAAATATTCACGATTATCCAAGTAGTCAATACTGATCCAGTAACGTACAAGCTTAAAGACTATCAGGATCAGCCTATAGCGGGTGGCTTCTACGAACAGGAACTTCTCAAAGTTAAGAATTCTGACATCTACCTGGTGGAGAAGGTGCTCAAGAGACGTGGAAACAAGCTATTTGTAAAATGGTTAGGATTCAATAATACACACAATAGTTGGATAAATAAGTCTGACTTGTAAGGTTTATTAATAAAGAAACAATATTTGACAAGTATATGTTTATTTATTCTACACAGTCTTATCGTAACCCCACGGAAGCGTGTCGGTAGTATCTGGAAATATGATCCTCTTGTCGTCGTTCCAGCTCAACGCCAACTTCCTTTGCCTCACCGTATGAACCTGATGATTCTTGCTTTGAATTAAATTCTGACTTTTTACCAAATTCTGGTGTTTCAAGACACATTCGATGTAGTCACTGAAAGTTATAGTTTTTAACGTAGATCCCTTGACTCCTTTGGCTCGTTTCGTCTCTTTATTTTCACCTAAAACCTTGAAGGAATATAATTTAGCTCTTAAGCCTACAAACTCAGTCATTATCTTTCCATTATTCTCGTCTTTCATTAATCCCAATACTTTTTTGTTAACCAGCGGTATCTTGTAGACATTTTCCGGAGGATAGTCGGAGGTATCGAATCGGTCTAAATCACGTTTCATGAGCTCGTATATATCGGGAACGGTAAAGTGATATATAAGACTGTCCGTATCGGTATACATCAGTTTAGCTTGGTTTCCAAATCTATGTTTTATGTAATTATAATGGAAATCATATATGTAGGTTTTAGCGAGATCCATAATAGAAAACCCAGCGTATATAGGTTTATTGAATTTGATTTTCGTCCGATTCAACTCAATTATTGTCATATCTTCACCGAATACGGTACGGCTATGAAAATTTGGTTTAGCGATAAGCGCTCTTGCTCCGTGTCTCCCATCCCACTTTGTGATTAACCGCACATCTCTGTGTTTTCTAACATTTTCCATGGTTTTCCCGAAAACGGCGTTATTCATAAGTTTATAAAAATTCTTTTCAAAATCGTTGTTTGACTTTTTTCGCAATTCGGTATTCAAATCTATATATTTCTTGAGCCACGGTGCTTGTTCGAATTTTAATATCCGGTGAATTTTCTCTAACTTCATACCTAAGCTCAAACACTGTTTCAAAACTTGATAGTGAATGACATACCGCTTTTTCGAGAAAAGGGTAGTTGTTAATTTAGATTTTTTGCACGTCGAAAGAGGTGGGATGTAATGCTCCGGACACAATGGTAAATCTTTGTGAGAATCCTGAAGTTCTCGCGGATATGCTAAATCTACTTCAAGTATGTAACCTACGGGAGATTCATTTGAAACGGTTGAAACATCGAAATGTTCGAAATTTGATACCCATTCAAAGGAGCTACACGGTAAGAAGTGGCTCATAGCCGCACCATATAGATTATTAACATCGAAATACATGAGGTATGATTCTTCCTGACTCGGATCGAATGCTGGCCCCATGTATCGGTTGTTGGCTTTAGCGTATCTATTCGAGCATTGAGCTACGCCGCCGCGAATACCTCTTTCTATAAACATCAACATATCAATGTCGACGAGGAGCTCGAGTTCAACACCCGTGCACTTGAGCATCGCGTCAAACGAGAGGACCGGCGCCGTGTAATAATGTAACGGATCTAAATTATAAGTGGACCAACAATTGCTTCTGAAATTTTGAAAAATATCCGCTAAAAGGAGAACATCCGTTTGCAGATACAAGTCTGAATATTGTCCCAGAGTTTTGACTTGAAAAGTTTGCCAAACATCGCACGCGTGCAAATAATTATCCTCCGAAATGCCTACATTATTTAATTTTGAATAGAATTTTTCTATAGGAGGTAACTGTGTTTCTTCCAGGCTTTCCCAACTATCTACATACTCGTAGGGAAATACACCTTTCCTCGTCAATAACTGAAATTCTTCGACGCTTCCGCAATGTTTACGCGTGATTAATTTCTGCTCATCGTTTAGATAAGACGCTAATTTTTCTAGACTGCCCGGCATGAATCTGAACGAATCAATAAACCTAAAATGTATAGATGTTTCTTGTACACTTTTCGTAAAGGATATATATCTGTCCTTGTTGATCGGTAAGAGACTCATGGAACCTTCAAAAGATGTTGCCAACGTTTTAATCAAGAAATGTGAGTCGTAACCCGATAAGTTATGAAAGACCACCGGAATGACGTGCGAATCTTTGTAATTTAAATTGCAAGCTTCGTGCGCTGCACCGCGATATTTGCCTGTCAAATGGCAATGATCACGATGTTTTACCTCTCGAGGTCCGAATGGTTTTTCACAAATGTGACAAGTCCTAGCCGAATGGAATTCTTGTTTCTGGTCATGACTCAACGATTCCATAGGTACGATACACTTGAAATAAGGTTCTAAAGTCTGAGCCAATTCTTCCAACTCGTTTACGAACCATTCTATGCAATCCTTGCCGCGGTTGATTCTAAATTTGGAAACTGAATCGTTGAAGGTACAATGTAAGTAGTAGGCGACACTATATGGGACATGTTCCTCATACACCCTCCTATGCTCAGACTCAGATGTATCGTTAACCGGTTGCAAGAGACATTCCAGATCAGCGTAAATACAAAACGGTACATTTTCTTTGTGTTTGAAGTTTTTGAATTTCAAGATCTTATCTTTTTCGTCCGGCAATATCACTCTGCATTTATTTAGATTCGCGCAATCAATCCGGTGTTTGGTTAAACAATTTTCAGTCTGAAAATGACTCAAACATCTATCACAAAACCAGGTATGACCTTTGTGTTTCGAAATTTGTGAACTCAACAGTCGAGACAAATTTTTAATCCATGCAAAGTGATATATTGTATTGTTAACGTCATCAATTTCATTTGATTCCATATCGGTTTCTAACATAAGAAGATGTATGGTAGACTTATCCGATTCCGCTCGACTCAAATAAACTGGTACTATTTCACGTTCATCTATACCGTAAACGTTGATCGCTAAACCATTTAATTTTTCGAATTTAGAAATTTCGTTCAGACTCATGGGAAAATTCAAACCTTCATACCTTAGCACTGTGCTGAAATGTGGATAAGAAGTCGTCCTATTCACATTTTCACCCGCTGGGAAAAGGGCTGCTGTGACCGACCAGAGAAAACAGTACGGATCGTCGTTCGTAATATTTACCACCGCCTTTTTATCTTGTATATGCTTCGGTAGCTGTGTGTAAGTGGATATACCTCCTCGCAGTGGCACATATTTGTTGATATTCACAGCCATATTTATAATTTCAGTCAACGACCATCCCGAGTCCTTTTCCTGGAAGTCTTCGATTTTGACTAACAATTTCTCCTTTACGTTCTCGTCGAACCATTCATCAATGTTCGTCGCTGGGAGAATAGCTTCGTTTTTGGTATTAAAGAACTTCATTTCTTCGATAATTTCACCGTCTTTTACAGTTTCGAATTTGCAGGACAACACTACATTTACTTTCAAGTTTCCGTCTTTCCGAAGCATATTCTTCAATCTGAGGATGATTAGTTTTTTCGAATCATCTAGAAAATGTTTCAGATCTTTGTGTTGCAGATTCGCTATCATCCCAGTTCTTATTCTTCCTTTGAAAGCTGACTCTAAATCCTCCCACTTTACTCTGTCACTTCTCCGCAGTCTCCTCACACCTTCCCCTGTTTTTCGAAACTGTTCAAACCGCGCTTTCAATGATTTCAAGATTCCTATTGTTGTCAAAATTCTTGTTTTTTCTCCGATCGTTGAAGCGGATTTCCGTAAAATTTTATTTAAAAGCCTTATGTTTTGAGTTCCAAATCTAATCCACTTCTGTGTTTCCGTAGTCGATGATTTCTCTTTCAGAATTTCGTAAGCATTTTGCATAATGCTGATAAGTTTAAGACATTTAGCCGCATCCATTTTCGTGATTACTAACAACAATTGTACACTGTAAAAGTTCAAGCGCGAATGGTTCTTGAATACCGAGGAGGAGTCATTTTATAGGTCAGCATCATCGACAAATTCTGAGAACTGTGAAATTTGATCCGAGAGCCCTTCTTACAGAATATTCTCGAAGCAAGTCCTACAGCTAGTGAAATGATAACCAGTGATCGAGCTTATTTCCTCCGCGTAACCCTGTTTTGCAAAGGTAAATTTTGTCATCAAACCTACCTTTTGTTGAAAATTTTTCCCAAAAGATATTCTAGAATGTTCAGGAAACGACACTTGGTTCATGATTCAATTACCATGGAAGTTTCTGGCGCCTTTTTACTATCGTATTAGTTACATCGATAAGTATGAAAGAACGTTCGAGAGTCTTGCGCTACGATATTTAGTTACAAGTCTTGTGACTAGGACCGGAGTCGTTCGCAAAATTGCACGTCTCTCTCTCTCATGTTATCTTATTTATGATTTTAACCCTAAACAAGAGTGGTATATAGAGGGTCTGATCCATGTACCAGCACGTCAGTCTTACAATTACTCTCCAACTGAAATTGTGTTAAGTGAGAAGCACGTCAGTCTTACAATTACTCTTCAACTGAAATTGTGTCAAGTGAAAAGCATAGGTGAGTGCACTGTGATTAATGAGTTGATTTACAACCAATTTAGTTTCAAGTTGTGATGGATTATATGTTGATTTTTTTCTGTGAATCTTCTAAAATTTTCACGATGGTTTCGAGTCAGTTTAACGTAGGTTGAGGAATTTATGTTGAAGTGTCATTAATTCTTTCAGAAATGGTTGATCGTCCGGAAGACTTTAGCATTCGAGTCCCCAACGAATGGACGGACGGGAATGATGATATCGATGAGTTGATGGAGTCCATCCTGACCGTTGTTCGTATCGCTGAAATCCAACCCTCAGGATACATGCTACTTATGGAGTATCGAGGTGTGATGGCGCGTTTAGAGAGGGACAGTCACGGTTGGTGGTTCCGAAAACTGTAGGAGTTTTAACTGTGACGGAATCGGCTGTCCAAGCGACTCTTCTATCAATATCTTGACTTGACAAAAAGCGTCTACAGCCGAATATGATATCGCTGTTTCATCGTTATTTCACTAACTGAATATTTTGATTTTTTGCTATTCTTAAAAATTGTGCTTCAATGTTATTTCACTGATGAAACATTTTGATTTTTTACTATTGTTACAAGCTGTGTGTCAATGTTAGTTCACCGATAAAGCAGTTTATTAAATATGTACATCAAAAATAAAAAGTTATATATGTATTGAAAATTAAACCTTTAATTTTATCCTAACTTATTATATACCTCTACTCCAACCAAAATCCTATACCTTGATATATCTTCAAATAATTTAATACCTCTGAATAAGTTTATTAGTCTTCATATAAATGTACAATTATTATATCTATTGAGGTGGTGCTCAACTTGCTCTTCAAATAATCAACATATAGTTTTTCAATAATTTGTTTTATTAAATCATATTCACATGATGACAAATAACAAGTTTTACAAACATATATTGATGAGTATACATACTACACACATTCTGAGGTTTCATACAATGGTACGTGGATGAAAGTGAACACTTAAATCAAGATTCACAAATAATCAGCTTACTCTATGGTAAATTTAACGACACGTGAATTATTACTTATAGCTTAAAATAATGTGATGAGAGATTTACACACAGTTGAACTCAATTTGGTTGTACTGGCCTCCTAGGTAGCGCATCTGTAGTCGATTCTCATCAGCAGTTTGCACCATTTTTTGGAAAAGATCAGCATCGTCGTTCAGGACTTTTGCCATGCGAGCTGGTAAAAATATTGAAAAGGTATCTTCTACATCAGCTGTTATCCGATCCCCGAATTTTGTCTTCACTCTTCGCAAACCAGTGATTTGATAGTCTTTGAATATTTCCAAGTCGCTCATTTTCTTATTTGGTAAATATTCTTCCAGTCGAGCAATCTTGTTGATTTTCGTGAGATCCATTATATTTTTCTTTCAGTGATTTACTCTAGTTTAAATGTATGTTTTCCAGCTTCTTCGTGATACGATTTAGATGTGATTTGGTTTCAATTAACTGTTGCACTTCCTTGATATTTTTTAGTAGTAGCTCAAGTCGTACTTTTAATTCACGACGTTTGAGAATGGTTTGAACCATCCGAGAAATAATTGTACAATGATGTTCCAACGCAAATTTTTCACTCTTTTATAGCTGGCAACCCTCCCCTTATTTCAATCAAAAACATATACAAAAGTTTCTAGAACGTTCCGAAAGATCTTTCCAGAGTCGAAGGTTATTCCGAGAACCATTCTTCTGAGAATCATTAGGCTAATCGTATTTTTGCATTCCTAAGTAACTCGATAATCATATTTTCGCGTAACTCGATCCGAACAGGGTGCCGAATAATTCCAGGAACTGTTTGTCTGCCCGAAGGAAGTTTCTAGAACTCCCTGACGCAGGGCTTGGAATATTATTTCGGAAATGTGTGACGTCATATTAAGGGTGTGTGACGTCATATTAAGAGTGTGTGCCGCTCATACAAGGGTGTGTGACGTCATGTTAAGGGTGTGTGCCGCTCATACAAGGGTGTGTGACGTCATATTAAGGGTGTGTGCCGCTAATATAAGGGTGTGTGACGTCAATTCAAGGGTGTGTGCCGTCAGTTCTAGGGCGGACGACGCCATCTTTAGGGTCTGACGGGGACCGAGAGATCTGCGAGCATGACGTCATCGTGACCCCCTCACACGGACACGGACGGCGCACGCATGTGTGTGTGCGTGTACGTGTGCACTAACACGCGTTGATCCAGAACCCGCCTAGCCTATCTACTTGCATGTGGATGCTTAGCTATAAGTTCATCTTCGTTCGGACTTATTTCCTTTGCACAAGATTGGCGTGAAGAAGCATTTCGTGCTGCATCGCTAGATATATCTTTTAGAATTCGTAAATCCCCACGTATTATAGCATTATCGACGTCATTGAGTTTTGCAATGAGCCTAATAATTTCGTAAATCTGTCTCACGAGATATCTTACTTGTGGAAAGTGCGGCTGTAAAATTAAAAGCGGTAACAGTTTCGATTTACAACACATGGGATTGGTATAACAACCTTGAGAATGCCCCAATCTCATACTTGAGTTATTAAAACTACACTCATTGATCCCTTTAACACCGTTGCGAATATTCGTCATTTTCCATAAGCTAATAGCTCGCAACAAGTGTTCAAGTCCATTGACGGTATGTGCATCTGGGCTCACACATATTTTTGAACAAACCCACGATTTGCGCACATGTGTACTTGCACTCGTCGGTAGAATATTAACAACTTGTCCATTTGAGTTCGTCATTAATGATTCTCGATCTTTCGTAATATTCAACTGATTATAAGCGGTATCTGCATAATAAGCTTCAGTCGACCCTGTATGTTTCGATTCACCGCAAAATGCTGCTATTTTGGATTCAACATTCAACGATTCCGCCGCTCGAACCGAACATACGTCTATTCTATTCTTCAAATTAGTCAATGTCTTGTTAACGCTGTAGACAATTCCTTTTCTTGTTCGCATACACCACTTCATTATTTTTTCCGCCTCAATTATAGATTGCGGATTAGGTTTACCGCTAATCCTGTATGCCAAAAGATTGATGTACTTATTTACAGATCCCAATAATGGTATAGTATTTCCCCGTATACTGAGATTTTTATATTTTCTCAAAATTTTTCTCGTTTTTATGAATGTTATGTGACTTTTTTTTCGTTCTTTACGCAAATAATAATTTCGTTTGTTCATTTCCTTTTTCATTTCTGTATTTGCATTGTATTTATTTCTTTCATAATTTTTCTTTATTTCCGGATTAGCATTATATTTCGTTTTTTCATAATTTTTCTTTATTTCCGGATTAACATTATATTTCGTTATTTCATCATTTTTCTTTATTTCCGGATTAACATTATATTTCATTTTTTCATCATTTTTCTTTATTTCCGGATTAGCATTGTATTTCGTTTTTTCATAATTTTTCTTTATTTCCGGATTAGCATTATATTTCGTTTTTTCATAATTTTTCTTTATTTCCGGATTAGCATTATATTTCGTTTTTTCATAATTTTTCTTTATTTCCGGATTAGCATTGTATTTCGTTTTTTCATATGTTTTTTTTTCATCACAAATCGCCACATATTGTGCTTGTGCGTATGCTCTTTTATTGTGCGGATTCACGGCATATTTTTGCTTCTTCTGCGATTTGAGTATCTCTACATTAGCTACATAATACATTGTTTTCTTGGCCTTGTTAATCTCATATCTCTCATCGTCAGTAATATTTTTTTGTGACCCTTTATTTGCATCAGTTGCCTGCTGCAACTTGCCAGCCTGCAGAAGCAAATAGTCATTTCTTCTTTTTCTGTTTATTTCTTCTTTGTGAATGCGCCACCATTCTTTTTGCGAATCCATTTTTCTTTTTGCTGCATCACTGAATTTCGAATCAGTTGTGGGCACTTCTTCGCGCTTATTAACCCCATCATTATTCGTTGCGATTCGATCATCTTGCAGAGTTCCCTGTATCATTCCACACACTGACGCGTAAGTTCTCTGTGATGACAATTGCATCTTCGATCTAACTCCGTCCGGCGTTATTTTTTGAATTAACGCAGAATCTAATTCTTGTTGCCCGATGTGTGATGTAGGACTCACCATCGTTGGAAACTGAGTCAAAGTTTGTTGATTCAATATATTTAACAAATGGTGTCTCATCGTGTGCGTAGACTTTGAATGTTGATCATGATCGTCAATAAAATAACGTAACGTTGTAGGGTCTTTACCCTGTGCGAGAGATGTTGCAATAGCACAGGCGAATACTCCGCAAGATACCCCGTCCGGTTGATGCTGTACATTTTCATACACGATTGAATATTTGCTGTACAATTTTTTCAATATCTCCTTGTGGAGCGGTAGTAATTTTTTCTGCAACGTGTCGTATACATGCACTACTGAACCGTCATAGTACACGCAAGTCCAGTGTCCAACAATTTTTTCACCTATATCACCACCGTAAAGTATTTGTATATCTTTCTCGGCGTCAACTCTTTGGTACCAACGTATACCCTGATACAGCAGCGGGTCCTGGGGTTTAAACAACGTGTTCGTAGATAGCACTTTTAAAAATGCATTTATGCACATGTCGTCCAATTCTTGATTTACGTCCAAAATGCAACGTAGAATTTCTTCTCTTCTTTTACGATCCACGTTTTGAATATCCGTACCTAAATTATCATCCGATATTTCTATCACTTCTTGCGAATCTATACTAATTACGGCCTCGCTAGACTTCAAAGTACCGCTGCCATCAACCCCATTTATTATAATAGATCGCCTCACTTGATTTTTGCGTTCCCTACGTTTCGCATAACTAATCTTCTTTGTTTTCGGCATTTTATTTTTACTCTACTTCACAATTTATACCAAACAAATGAATAATATGTAATGCCACCAGTATTATGTTATACTATCATTTATATATATATAGAGTTAATATTTTTTTTTGTAGTGTACTTACGTATTATATATCTCCAACACTGAGCTGTTCTGCGAGACTATTTATCCGAATGTTTGTTTTCTCCCACTACGTAATTTTGTTACGAAAAAACAATAACTGCCAAAACAATTATTAAACCGTAACAAGCCGACAATATTTTACTGTAGTTAATCAATTTGTCATATTTACCAAATATACTGAATCTATATTCATGTAATGATTGTCATTTAATATATGCTGAAATATTAGTGTTTGTAAATATACCTACACAACATATATTGACATGTAGATTCACTATAATAGAATTTCTCTCACTCTTAACTACCTAGGTCAACTCACTAATTACCGGCTTTCAATAAGTATAATAATTTTGTTGTCGATGAATTAATAGAATTATTATTATAAACAACAACACTATCAATTACACCTTTTTTCTCACTTCGCATGTAGGAAAACTCTCACTTTCAGATCAATTTAAATATATCCATAACAATGTACGTATATACTCGACAATATCTCCAAGTGAAATAGAGTTATGATTGTAATTGTGAAGAATAGTGATATCCAAAAATAATTTTCCTATAAGTGGACATCTACACAAAAGTAAATGATTGGTTAATTCTATTGGATCTAACCAATCAAATACTGTCTATCTTTTTTATTTTACATCGCTCAAAGTCATCAAATGTGACTCTAGTTTTCATATTTGAATACCTAATACGCATTAGGCTGAGAGTGTGTCCTCACTTGTCATCGAAGTGTGAAGCAGTAAACATGTGTAAGTACAATACAAAATTTATATATTCTGCCATATTAAATATAACGTACAATATACCTTTACTCCAATATCGATATCACTGCATCATCCATTTACATCCAAAATTAATTACCACAAAGTATTGTAATCAGTAGCATTAATATTTTGGTTTCATTTGTTTTTATGTTCACACTTTGAAGAGCAGAATTCTATAAAGCCTATTGGCAAACGATTACTGCGCATTATATTATTGAATATATGTAGTAATTATCACTATTCCAAATTGTTTGAGTATTGATGTATATTATCATAATTTTAAGTGTTTGCAATTATTTCTTCACATTGACTAATATTTTTATTGAAATTCCACTAAATTTATGTAAATAAAAATGTAGCTTTATATTGAATACGACTTAATTGTCTTCGTGAAATATATCCGATCTTCACTAATTTTTGAATAATTAGTATTTTTATTCTAATTAGTTAATTTTTATTTCTATTTTTATGTTACAATACTTTCGCGTCATTTACGTCGTGTCTAACAACTTTGAGCTACATACATTTTTGCAAATCAATTTCTCTAAATTAATTTACGAATACCGGTGAGTGTGAATAATTTCAAACACGCCAAATGATACTAAATTAATACTTTAACCAGATGTCTGATGATAATTGATTTCATTTTCTCAAAACTATAGTTAATACTCTGGTTTTCATTTAATCAAAACTGCATAATTTCATATCATATTAATTTATGTGAATAGTTTATTTTATATCGTACCTTTTTTCTCCTTTTTTGTTGAATTTCACTACGGAATAAAACAAATTTTTTGAAATATTTTCTATTTGAATTGCAGCTAACAGCGAAGACGAAATGCGATTGGGAGGAGGTAGAGGAGGTGGTGGAGATTCACCTCCTCCCAATCAAGCGATCGACCCTATTCTAGTAAGTAAACGACATCATATATGACCCGATTATTTTTTCAACTTAACATGCAACTATTTCTGAACAGGATGTTAGATCCAATTTCTTGCTTTATCTAATATTCACCGTCCAAATACGGTTCTGGCCACATGATCCATTTTCATATATGAATAGAATGACTTTTTTTTATCTTACAGATGAATATGATATTGGCAACGGTCGCCCGCTACTTACAAGAAAATAGGGGCGGCCGGGACGGCGGCCAGGACGGCCGAGACGGCGGCCAGGACGGCCGAGACGGCGGCCAGGACGGCCGAGACGGGGGCCAGGACGGCCGAGGCGGCCAGCGCGGCCGTGGTGGCCGAGGGGGCCAGGGCGGCTGGGGAGGCGGCCGGGGCGGCCGGGGTGGCGGCCGGGGAGGCGGCGTGAAATATGTATTCAAGTTTTGAACTGTTTTTTTCCCAAATATTTTATAAGTAAGAAAATTAATAAATAGATTTAAACAAATTCATTTATTATTAATCAATATTTTTTCTTCCTCAAAAAATCACCAATAACATATACAGGGTGAATTCCTAACGTCCGTCTGCTGAGAGTCGTGTTGAGGTGGCCGATATAAAATCGCCGATTTCGACTCTCGGCCACCTCAACACGACTCTCAGCAGACGGACGTTAGGAATTCACCCTGTATAGATAATATTTACTGCGCTATTCGTGCGATATTTCTTTCTGTGTATTGAATTATTCTTATTATCTCTCATAATTATTGAACTCTATTAAGGTAAATGTAAATCAATCAATACTTCATCAAAGTGCTAATTTTCTAATTATATGTTTACTTTCATTCATTTTTATTTATACATTTTTTTATTATAAAGTTTATAAATCTCTAATTGTGTACAGGTTCATTGCATTACACTTTTTTGAACATTATATGACATTATACTGGATCAAGTGTTAGATTTTAAATTACTGCATATTATTATGTATCGTGTTCTATTAGAATTCATGAAATAACAATAATGAAATAAATAACCAATATACCTAAAGCAACTGCTTCATGAATTTCCAACTGTTTTTCAATGAATATTGATCTCATTATGTGCATATTAGGTAACATGTACATAAATTAAAATATGAACATTATCAATATTGTTTTATAATATTATTTCCATATAAATATTAATCACGAATTCAATTATTATAAATTATATATGATGCGATGATCAAGTCACAGATGAAGTACCACACGATGACTAATGTTATCTGCTTGCAGCTAAATGGTCACCTCTTCCAACCCATTGATATGCGTACCTTTTTTTGAGTATAAAAAATAAAAATCAGACATTAAAAATAATGTTCTCAACACAATTGACACATTATAAAGGCTAGCGTTGACACGAGACTAAACAGCATGAGACTATGCGTTATCTTGCTCTGTATTACTATTTTAAAACAAAGATATCCTATCGTTCCATAAAAATTGACGATCAACAAATATTATCTTATTGACATCGGTAAATGAATACTGTATGATTAATTTTATTCCATCTGCCTTCAATAGTTATTTTAAAAGTGTATGTCATAAACAAAAGCAACAAATTTTAAACCCAACAACCAAGCTTCGCCTTATATTTCATCATCAGAAGATTTGTATTATATATTACCTAAATTGCTTATAATTGATAAAAACGTTTCTTAATTACGATCCTCATATGGATCATGCCCCATTATTTCTATCCTATACAACGAATAGTGGATTATCCGTATTGATCGTCGCCTCATCTTACATTCTCATCATGGATTCTGTTATTGTTTTATCTCTCGTCGTAGATGTCATCTCGTCAAGTCACACTTTCACTATTAACAGAGCAACAACGATTTTCAATTCTTCTGATTTCTGATGCAAGCACTAACATCAAGATTATCATCAATTTTTTCATGTCGTTGCGTACATAAACTTAACCAATGCAAGTAACTTGTAAGCAGTTAACATACAACCGTCTGTGACTTGTAAACTTTTCATTCCACGTTGACAGATCCACGACGTTTAAAACATATTTTCAAACTCCGCGCCCTGTGTCTCTCCCTTTCTGTAATCAATCACCCATTCATATAATTTTTACTTCATTTTATTTTTGAATGAGTTCATCGAATTTCATTTTGATACAATATAATAACTAGTACGAATATGCAACAATCCCAACACTTTCTAATTAGAAATACAGATAGGTGAAAGCATCCCATATAAAAGTAATAATTGTGTTAAAAGCATGAAATACTAACGCACATTTTTATACCTATAAATCCAAAATTGAATAAATGTATCGTAAAAATATATGCGTTGACTAAAGAATATACGAAAAGAATTACACTTACAGCATACGTTCCCAATGCTTCATGTTTCACTGTATGTATGTAGTACATTCCATAGGCTAGGTACGCGTAGATCGATGTAAACAATACATTCGATGACTGTTCAATCAGGTGCTGGATCGTGTTAGTTTTCACTGAACAGAAGCACGCCACTGTTCACTAAATAAGATCACTTGATTTTTAGTAATCCAGTATAATCATAACACAGTATTGATTTATTACATACAATATATGTATAACAATTTAACACGTACGGCGACGAAATACTTGACAGGTCGCGTGGCTGCCAGATACTGGGCAGCCACCTTGCTTCGTTCGATATCCATCGATTATTGTAGGGTCGATATACGTACGTGATCCGTATATGACGTACTCAAATATATATAGGTATATATACTTGAAACAACCATACGGTGCCACTAAGTTTTTTCAATTCATTTTTACGACTGAATTCGTATACGGATTCGCACCAAAATCAATAGGGAGCGAGATCACAGTTGCATATATCTGCTGTACAAATTTTAAGTCAATCCGTACAATCGTTCGACAGATATCGTGTCCCCAAGCAATGGTCTGCGAAAAATTGTCCCGAGAAGAAGAAGAAGAAGAAGAAGAGGAAGAAGATTAATTCACGAAATTATCATCGATTTTTCTCAGCAACTACAATTTTAATTACTTTAAAACTTATATGGTGAGATCATCGGCGCCGCAGCATATTGCCATACAAATTTCATCCAAAAGAATAGATTCGTTTAGAAGATATCGCAATTGTTTTATATACAGTAGGGATAGCGGTGAGCTCGCTCGGGTAAAGGATTCTCGGCAGCGCTTGTTCAAGTCATGACGTCAGATATATACACATATATGAGTCATTCCACGTCAAACCGGACACCTTTTTGACCTCGATGTTTCCGATTTCGTTCTAATTTTTTTAACGGGTTCTTTGGAACAAATAAATTCATCAAACAATTTTTCGTTTTTTTTTTCCGCCCCTATTTTCCAAGTTACACGGGGGTGAAATTCACGAAAAACGGCCAAAAATCGAAAACATACTCCTCTTCAAACGGTCATATCTTTGGCTGTGTTTATCCTAGAGTCTTCTTTCGAGAACCATTTTGAAGCTATTGAATGGCACTATTATTATATATTTATTGAATTCTGCGACAAAGAGCGATTCCATTTGTTATAAACAAATATATTATTCAAACGTGGTTTTCTAAGTGAGAACCACGCTTTAAAATTCCCAAAAAAATATGAGCGTATTCCTTGATCAATTTCCTATAAAACTGGTAAGTTATAGAATGGAACTCCGATGGAAACTATATTAAAACGATTTATTTATACGCGACGGCGCGCGCTGCCGCTGAGAGACCTGGCTCGGGTACGTGTAGCTCGCGTAAGGAAGAAATGGTGGGCATGTAGATCTATATTAAAAAAATTCACCATGTCAGAAAACAATGTATATCATATAAGTTTATTGAATATCTAACTAACGATAAGTAAATCATGATCCTAAATCTGACATAAAGATCCCCTAGTCACATTATATTATACCTATATGTATAATACCTGAATTGATGAATACACTATAATTAATTCAATAGAAGTTTGGTTTATTCATATAATTGCTTCCATAACTGTTGAAGTTAAAGCAAAAATATAAATAATTATATTATTGTTAAAGTTAGTTGAAAGAAATAACGGGGCAATTTTTTGTCAAATTAAGAAAATAAAGCAATTAAATTAGGAAAGATTATTAAAAATTTTAGGGTGGTTCATTTGGAAACAACGGCCTGCACTGACTTTTCGGTATCAGAGTATCCCTTACATTAGTTATTAATTTATTTTTCGTTTGTGGCAGAATACAATGAAATGTCAGTGTACCATTAACTAATTTAGCTTTCCCGAAACGAGGCTGCAATGCAGTTCAGTGGAAAATTCTAAATCAGTATTTTTAATATGTTTGATATTCTGCACCCATAGAAAAAAAAAATTGTGGTGTATTTATTGGTTCCTGCAAGGATTCCAGACTTGCTTTAGCTGCTAGTCTTCAGAGGGCTCTTCCTAAGCCAATAACAAAAAAATAAATTAATGCGACTAACAAAGAATGAATTAATAGACAAGAGATACTCTGATGCCGAAAAGTCAGTAGAGGCCGTTGTTCCTAAATAAGCCACTAATTATAAGCAAATATAACGACTTCCAGGTATTATATATGGTATAATGTGACTAGGGGATCCTTATGTCAGATTTAGGATCATGATTTACTTATCGTTAGTTAGATATTCAATAAACTAATATGATATACATTGTTTTCTGACATGGTGAATTTTTTTAATATAGATCTACATGCCCACCATTTCTTCCTTACGCGAGCTACACGTACCCGAGCCAGGTCTCTCAGCGGCAGCGCGCGCCGTCGCTTATAAATGAATCGTTTTAATATAGTTTCCATCGGAGTTCCATTCTATAACTTACCAGTTTTATAGGAAATTGATCAAGGAATACGCTCATATTTTTTTGGGAATTTTAAAGCGTGGTTCTCACCTAGAAAACCACGTTTGAATAATATATTTGTTTATAACAAATGGAATCGCTCTTTGTCGCAGAATTCAATAAATATATAATAATAGTGCCATTCAATAGCTTCAAAATGGTTCTCGAAAGAAGACTCTAGGACAAACACAGCCAAAGATATGACCGTTTGAAGAGGAGTATGTTTTCGATTTTCGGCCGTTTTTCGTGAATTTCACCCCCGTGTAACTTGGAAAATAGGGGCGGAAAAAAAAAACGAAAAATTGTTTGATGAATTTATTTGTTCCAAAGAACCCGTTAAAAAAATTAGAACGAAATCGGAAACATCGAGGTCAATTTTTGATTTATTTTGTCCGGTTTGACGTGGAATGACTCATATATAATAAAAGTACTTAGCGGCGATTCGCTGCCGCGAATCTTGATACCCACACGTACGATGACGGCAAACAAAGCTTTACATCCCATTTTCATCAATCTATTCACGTTGTTTTATTACTTTTATTATTATTCTTATTTTATCTTTATATCGTATCGTTATTGTAACGTATTCGAATCCATTTCATCCTTTTTTTGTTTTATTTTACTTTATTATATACCTACTTTACTCTGCTCGATACACTTTTATGCTGTTTTACTGTACTTCTATTTTCCTCGATCGCTTACTGTATCTTATTTTGCTTTTACCTCAGTTATCTGGCTTTTGCTTACGTTACCTTGTTGTACGTTACCGTACCTGCTGCTATTTCCGTGTTTTACACCTCTCGCTTCGTATTTTGTACCTTTACATGCCACTTTTGCCTCCTTCCGTTAGCTCTCATCATCTTATTTACGCTCCAGTGTGTATCCTTAGTGTTTTAGAATTAAGCTAACATTCGGAACGTGATTTGTCACAAAAAATTGAAAAATTCGTTGTTTGTCTCATGGATTTCTACTTTTCAAACCACATGTTTTCGTCTGCTAATATACATATATAATCGGCCTCTTTAATACAATAATTAAACAAACCGTACGGCTCTGTATAGAGCTGGGCAAGTAAGATCCCATGTACCGACTTATTTAGCGATAAGTCAAATAAATAATTATCTCTTTGCTACGTGAACTACTCAACATCTGCTCGGGCTTTACCCTCACGTAACATAGGCAATACCTATAATACCTATAATACCTATCCTCTCGGACTTGCATTTTCACACTAAAATAGAGTAATAATATGCATTATAAAACTCAAAAAGTTTAATGGCTTTTGAGCGAGCCCCGACAACTCCTCATCCGTTGAGCGCCTCTAGCGGCCCAGCTCAGGAACCCTATTGCAGTAACCACTTTTATAAGACAGTTTCTGCATGTGTTCGTGTCGAACTAGCCTGTCACTTCGAATTTCAGTCCACGTCTTATACTGCTCTTGCTCTTCTGATCTTCCTCGGAATAATATCAGAAGATTGCTAACATTAGCCTATACGGCGCGCTGGTCGTCCCGACACCGATTTTTCATTGAAAGTGCAGAAAATAATGCTAATATTTTACAGTATCCGTGTATCGGCGATGTAGTAGTGTCAGCTGATTTCACAGCTCCGTATAAACAAATTTATCATTAATTGGAAATACAATAATTTACTTTTCGGATACCAGCGCGCGCTAGCTAATAATCTAAGGATTATCCCTACGGAAGCTGATAGTGATCAGTGAACCGATAGAGACGTGATCCGTGGAGTAAATAGCGGTCGTGACGACTGGCTGAAAATGCGTACTCCGTCGGTCAAACAGACGGTCGCTCAAAAGCCCTTAATTATAAAATCAAAAAGTGTTTAATTAAAAAAGTAACAGTTAGAACAGAATCATCGATATATGCTTGTTTCGGGGAAAAATGTGAATTGTATTCAATGAGATTAATGTATTGTAACTTTTTCTGGTTATGCTTCACCAGCAGACGGCTGGTGAAGTTAACCTAGTCCGCGTGGTTCTTTGTCACAGGTAAAAATGTGAATCTTTTTTGGAGCTCCTCTAAGGGGAAAATTGGAAAAATCCTGAAACCCTAATACAGACTCGGATAGATTTTATTTTACCAGAGCTGCCTCCCTACAGACTTGGGATATGTTTGACTCACAGACTAGGGTAGCAATTATAGCTCTACCGTAGCTGCCTGTTACAGACTTGGGTTCGGAACACTTCGAGACTAGGATAGCAATTATAGCTCTATCGTAGCTGTTTGAGTGCCTTTGCCGAAGCTACTTTCAGTTAAGCAAGTGATTTTAAGTTGCTGAAAATTGAAATGAGTTTAAGTTTTAATTAGTCAATAAGGGATCTCTGAAAATGAAATAATAAAAATCAGATTTCTAGATTCGTTTTAATATCTCTATCATTTGTGTTGCATTAATATGGAAAGCAAATGATAGTAGTCTCGTTTCTTGGCTCCACAAGAAAAACAAAAAAAAAAAATTATAAATTGTGTGAAAGAGAAAATAAATCATAAAGTAAAATAAAACATAGTTTTTGAGAGAAGAGTGAAATAAAGAAAAACAAAAAAGAAATTCAAATCTAAATTAACCTAAATCTTATGTCTATTTGAGCTAGCTTTTTGTTTCTGTTTCGTTTTGATTTTTAGTTTTAATTTGATTCAAAATTGAGATGAGTACAAATACTGTTCTAGTTAATTGTCTCCAATATAGTAAGTATAATTCTACTTGGCCGCTTTGGCACGAAGTGAGGAAAAAAGAACAAGTGAGGCTATGGCAATTAAGGTGCCACAGAAGTGGCATGTCCTATGTATATTTTGTGACGTCAGAAGCCATAAATTTTCGTCGACAAATTGAGCCTAAACGGAGAGACGAATATCACAGGAATGATTTTTTTATAGAAGCTAAAATTTAAGTGTAGGGCGCTTGCTCAGTGATTTGCAACGTAGATTAGCCAGTAATATGTATTACGAATAAACGAAAATTATATTACATTTATACACATCCAACATGGCGGCATTAAAATGGCTGCAATTACCGACTTTTCGTATTTTCACCGCATCTGGGAGACACGAACATTCATCACTCAGCACAGGGAGCAAGCGCCCTGTACAAATACACACACTTTTCGGGAAAACTAATTTCACCCATCTGCGTCCCGTAAATAAGGCTCAATTTATCGACGAAATTCCTCGTATTTGACGTCTCGGTATGACATATATCTATCGAAAACCTGTGAATTCACGGCAGTTCTGTGGCACCTTAAGAGTGAAATTAGAGCGATACGCGTGTGAGTCGGTCGGCCGCTTTGGCTCAAATCCGCTCTAACGAGAGAAATTTGAATTACGTTACGAGCAGTGTTGCGACGTCGGGGCAGATATAATTCTGTAGATGGCGCTGGATATTTTCTTTAGATTCTTTAGACCTCTATAAAGTTAGCCCCTCGATGTCGACTTTTAAAAATTTTTTTCTTACAGATCGTTTGTTAGTCGTTTGTTAGTGTTTGTTAGACTAATTAAAACGTTTGTTAGATAATAGTTTTTGCATAAACACGAAAATAATTTTTCCCGTGAAGTTAGCCGTAATATATATAATTGTTGATCATTTTTATTCTACTACGTGTATAATCGATGCAGAATCGTTTGTTAGAATCAAATAAAACAATTACAAGGTTTGTTAGACAATGGTTTTGTTTAAAAAAACGAAAAACTATATGCCGTTTAACAGACGTATGGCAGGGGTGGGGGTATACTTTAGGCGCACGCAGATAGTTTCTCCTGGACTCGCTAGGTAGCGCACCACGCGATCCTTAATCCGCGGTAGAATTCGAATTAGTTTTTAAAATAATTAGAAGTTGTTATAACAAACCTTCTAATTATTTTATTTGATTCTAACAAACGATTCTGCATCGATTATACACGTATTAGAATCAAAACGATCAACAATTATATATATTACGGCTAACTTCACGGGAAAAATTATTTTCGTGTTTATGCAAAAACTATTGTCTAACAAACGTTTTAATTAGTCTAACAAACACTAACAAACGATCTGAAAGAAAAAAATTTTTAAAAGTCGACATCGAGGGGCTAACTTTATAGAGGTATTCTTTAGACACGAAACTAAGGCTAGATTTCCATGTGCGCGACGAACGACGTGCGATTGTGCGATAGCAACAGAGAATCACCATAGCGGGAAGTTATTGCGAGATATGACTTTCCCCATCCTATAACTATCACTAGATTTTAAGCGCTATGATTGGCTCTCAGAATCAATGAGCCAATCGCAGCGCTTAAAATCTGGTGATAGTCATAAAGCGATGAAAGGTATTTCTCATGATAATCCCACCGCCCGTAGTCGCTCGACATTTCCCCTCGGCCCATTGGCAGACAAGCAAACTTCCGCGCATGATCAGAAAACTTTCTTGTTTAAAATCCTTGGTTTCAAAAAATATATGGACGAACCTATTCGCTAAAACCAAAGCGATGAAATTGAGCGTGTTCCTTAAACGTAAGCAACGAAATACTAGCGTATTCGTTACAAAATCTGCAAAAACCATATATCCCCATATTTTTTATTTACATAGGAAAACATGAGTAAGTTACAATATAATATGAAACCGGAACATCATTATCATAGAAACGTAAACGTGAGCTCGCGATCTATATGTCGCATCGCCGTGAAAGTTAAGATCTTCGACGGCACTTGAGTCTTTAAACAAAACGCTGTCGATCCCTGGCCAATGTTTAGGCAACCCCAAGTGCGAGGTGACAAGGGATCGGGCCGAACGACTGCAGAAGATACAACACTCGATGAGTGCGTTCTGAGAAGAACCTCCCCCGATGGTGGTGCGTGGTGCATAGACCACGAGTGGATTGTATCGCGTAGAGGCCTAGGTTCTTGAAGTGGAGACTCAGGGTGCTCCAGGCATTCCTTTTTAGTCAATTGGTCGGACAAGACGTGCATTTTGGTTAAAAGAAAGGCTCTGCGCGATACACCCTACTAGCACCGCTATCGGGTCGTTATTTGCATTAAGAATAAAATATTGTTTTCAATAAATAAAACACTTGTTAGCCGTGTCACTGCGGCAGTCAGTGAGATAATTATTTGTTAGTTTATTATCGGATACGTGACGTACGTTTGGGTGTCTAGATCCTGACCGAGCTATAGCTAGTTTTACCCATGCGTACTCTCGTATCTGACATCAGAAGTGGGATACAGAACGTTTAATCGACTGTGATTCGGGCGGTAAAGATTCTCGTGAAAACCGTGTTAGTGGATAAGTTTGGATACAGCTATGGAAAGCAACGGTGCAAAGAGTGTAAGTGTGGCGACGATAGACGCTGAGAGTGTGAGTGTGCTGGCGAAAGACGCTGAAAAGAGTGTGAGTGTAACTGACCGTGATACAGGCAGTGTGAAACCTAGAAGTAGGAAGAGAGATCGATCCCCGGCGACGTCCGAATCCGAGTACGAATCTGATGATTCAGTACAGAGGAGGAACAGGCGGAGAAGGCGTAAGTCGAGGTTGGAAGAGGAGAATCTGCGACTTCTTGCGTTGCTCACGAGACGAGAACGAGCTCCAATGGATTTGGTCAAATTCGACCCCAAGACCACCGACGCGACTGGCTGGGCGAAGATGGTCGACGAATGGATTCGCCGTCATAAGCCTGATAATTGGGAAGTGGTCCAACACCTGGCGAAGGCTTTCCAGGGCGAAGCGGCCCAGTGGTTCACGGGTATGGACCCGTCGGGCAAAAGCTGGGACGAGATACGTGCCGAATTTTTGAGCGCGTATGCAAAAAATAAGAACGTGGCATCTGAGCTCCATACAATTTGGTCGGAGGACGCTGAGTTTACGCTGGAGAATTTTATGAAGAGGGGGAGAAAGCTCAAAGCGTGGCTTAGCGAGAGACGAACCATCGACGAGGCTGCCGCTCAACTCGCTGGATTGTTTTATTCGGCGAACAACCGATTCATTCGGAACATATTCGTCCGCGAATCTCCCAAAAGTTTGCAGCAAGCAATGGGGTACCTCGATGGACGAACGACCGACCACCATCGACCGCGTGCACCTACCGGAGCCCCTGGTCCACATACCAAGACTTCGGCGCCGCGAGATGGTAGGTCGCACCGTTCGGACATCGAGTGCTTCAATTGCGGAAAAAGAGGACATCGCAAGGCAGATTGTCGATCAGCCCCGCAGTCACAAAGCGTGAGCCATGCACGGGACACCAAGGGTTCGAGCAGCAGGGGTCCAGATTCTAAGAGGCCGGTGACCTGCTACAATTGCAAGGAAGAGGGACATATTGCCCCGAATTGTCCTAAGAAGGATGAGAAGGTAGTAAGGCTTTGTAATTTGACCTCTACTGAGAATACGCTGAAGCTAGCCGACGGTAAGGTGTTGACATTTATTTTTGATTCTGGTTCTGACTGTTCCCTTGTAGCGGAGAGTCTGGTAGAAAGGTTGCCCGGTAAGAGACGAGTAGTCTCTACGCGGTTAAGAGGTATTGGTAATGGATACGTAGATTGCCGAGAGCAGATCTCTGTGTTTGCCGAGCTGAATGGCATAAACGTTGAAATTGATTTGTATGTGGTACCGGACGAAAGTTTGTCCGCGAAGTTAATTCTGGGTAAAGAATTGTTGGCAAATGGTGTCTCGGTCACGTTGGACGGAACCATGGTTAAATTTGCAAAGGTAGACAAATTCGTTGGCTCGTGTATTGAAAAGATTGATATCAACGCTGTTGATTGTGACTCGGTTGAAATGAGAGCACCACTTGTAGAGTTGCTGAAACTGTATGCGAAACATATGAGCGTTGAAGCTCCAAAGATTCGGGTAACATCTGGCAGCTTTGAGATTAGGCTAAAAGACGAGAATAAAATCGTACAGAGAAGGCCTTATAAGCTAGGCATTGTAGAACGAGAGACTGTAAGAGGTTTGGTTGACAAGATGCTCGAGGCAGGAATCGTTCGGGAAAGCAGAAGCCCGTTTTCTAGTCCAATCATTTTGGTAAAGAAAAAGGATGGATCGGATAGATTATGCGTAGACTTTCGGGAATTAAATTCGAACACGGTAGCAGATCGTTATCCGTTGCCACTGATTCAAGATCAGTTAGATCGCTTGTCCGGTGCACATTATTTTTCGTCATTAGATATGACGGCTGGGTTTCATCAAATACCCGTCGAAGAGAACTCGATCGAGAAGCTCGCTTTTATTACACCAGACGGACAGTTTGAATTTTTAACCATGCCATTTGGGTTGATGAATGCACCTTCCGTATACCAGAGAGCAATTAATAACGCGTTGGGAGAACTGAGATATTCTTTCGCGATTGTTTATTTGGATGACGTTCTGATACCCGGTAGAACTGAGCAAGAGGCTCTAGATAGATTGAAAATCGTGATGGCAAAACTAGCCGAGAATGGATTCTCGTTTAATTTAAAGAAATGTAAATTCTTGAAAACTGAGATTGATTATCTGGGGTACACTGTATAGCATGGAGGGTTGAGGCCCAACCTTCGAAAAATCGAAGCCCTGGTGCAATCGCCCATCCCCCGAACGCAGACCCAGGTAAGGCAATTGTTAGGGTTAGCATCTTATTTTCGTAGGTTTATACCAAAATTCTCGCAGATAGCAGCCCCTCTGTACAAACTTACTGCAGGTAGTACCAAGAAATAACATGGACAGATGAACACACCGACGCTAGAACCAAGCTAGTAGAACACTTAACATCGGAACCGTTACTGCGAATATTCGACCCTAATCTTCCGATCGAACTGCATACCGACGCCAGTGCCCTCGGGTACGGCGCTGTGTTGCTTCAACGTGTTGATAAAGAAAAACATCCGATCGCTTATTACAGCAGACGTACCATAGACGCCGAAACTCGTTACCATTCGTACGAACTTGAGACTCTCGCTGTTGTAAACGCAATAAAACACTTTAGACAATACCTAGTAGGACGTAAATTTTTAGTTGTGACAGACTGTAACTCCTTAAAGGCCGCGAGCCTCAAGAAAGATCTAACGCCACGAGTTTATCGTTGGTGGGCATTTTTGCAATCGTTTGAGTTTGAAATAGAATATCGCGCGGGTGAACGAATGAAGCACGCGGACTTTCTGTCAAGAAATCCAGTAACAGAAAAGAATGTATTGAAGGTAGTCAAACGCGACGCGAATAAAATAATTGAATTAGCTGATGATTGGTTGATCGTAGCACAGCAGAAAGACGATGAAATAAAAACTTTGTACCGCGAAGTACTGGACGGATCGGAGACAGCAAAGACATACTCAATCAAAGACAAGATCTTAATGCGGACCATAGAAAGAAAATCGAAACAGATAACACTACCCGTAGTGCCGAGACTGATGGTATGGTCGCTCATACATCACGTACACGCGAACATCTGCCATTTAGGCTGGGAAAAGACTTTGGAGAAGTTGTACGAACTGTATTGGTTCCCGCAAATGTCAAAGCGAGTTAAGAAATTTGTGGAAAATTGTATTTTATGTCAAACTTGCAAATCGGTATCAAGACCAACGCAAGCACAGCTGCACCCTATAGACAAGGACGATACACCGTGGTATACGATTCACATAGACATATCAGGAAAATTATCAGGTCCCTCTGACAAGAAAGAATACGTTTTCGTAATCATAGATGGATTTACGAAATTCGTAACATTAAATTGGATAAACCGTTTAGATACAGAAACAGCAATCAACCAGATAGAGAAACACTCGTTTACTTTTGGAGTTCCGAGACGAATCATTTGCGACCAAGGTTCAGGGTTTACAAATGCGCGATTCAAAAAATATTGTGAGGAAAAGAATATTTTAATTCACCTTATAGCTTCGGGAACGCCGAGAGCTAACGGTCAAGTTAAGAGGGTCATGTCGACCATGAGAAATATGTTGGCAATTAGCAAGGCTCAGGGAAAGCAGTGGCAGAACGAGTTAGGTAAAGTGCAACTTGCGATAAATTCTACCGTTCAGAAAACAATAGGGAAAAGTCCCGCCGAGATTTTGTTTGGCACAAAAATAAATTCAATCGAGATTGAACGTGTGAAGCATAATAGTGTAGAGACCGAAAGTGTTAATTTGAATGAGCTCAGAGCAAAGGCTGCAGATAGCATTACAGCAGAGGCCGCAAAAGAAAAAGAAAGGTTTGATAGAAGAAACAAACGGGTTAAGCCATTTAAAATTGGAGATTTTGTAATGGTTAGGAATAATGACAGGATAAAGACAAAGTTGGACGCAAAATATCGCGGTCCCGTAGAAGTCGTTGCGGTGCTACCGAACGATAGATATTTGGTTAAGAAAGTAGGCTCCGGATCGAGAGGCCGTAGTAGCATTAAGGTATCCCATGATAAGCTGATCGCAGCTCCAGGAGAGGGCGCGAGTCAGGATAGCTGTGTCGCAGAAAGCGAAGAAGATGAGAATAGAATCGCGTAGCGATTCATGTGATTTGGTTCGAGAGACTGTGGTGGTACCAAAGTTTTTGGTCATGAGTGCAAACATGGGGTTTTGCTGAGAGACTGTGCCCAAGTGGGTCGGGACAATAAGTTATTGAACAGACGCAGTCTGGTTCTGTGGGTTTCCGATTTCTGTTGAGAATTCGCAGAGAACATGTGGTTCTGGTTGAGCCGGATTTACCTATAGAAATCCGAAGAGAGCATGGGACTCTGTTGATTGAGTGAGCCGGATTTACCTAAAGAAATCCGAAGAGAGCATGGGACTCTGTTGGTAATCGTTGTTTCTGTTCGAGAGTGCGACTTTGGCTCTCACCCGCTGGACTTGATCACCCAGCATCTTGAACCCGAGGCCTAGACGTAACTCGAGAACGATTCAGCATGTCGCAATGGTTAGAACTTGTACGAATGCGCAAGGCATGTCTGCAGAGCTATTGTGAGCGCAGGGCAATGGTTAGAAAATGTACGGATGCGTCAGGCATGCCTACAGAGCTATTGTGAGCGCAGGGCAATGGTTAGAACTTGTACGGATGCGTCAGGCATGCCTACAGAGCTATTGTCAGTGCAGGGCAATGGTTAGAACTTGTACGAATGCGCAAGGCATGTCTACAGAGCTATTGTCAGAAAAAGTCAATGGTTAGAAAATGTACGGATGCATGAGGCATGCCTACAGAGCTATTGTCAGTAAAGGTCAATGGTTAGAAATTGTGAGGATGCGTGAGGCATGCCCGCAGAGCTATTGGTGCCTTGAGTACAGAATTCATGGAAATTCGTTTATTGATAAATACGTTGAAAATAAAATGATACACATGATTGCACACATGAGGTGGAAACGACATGGGATTTGGCCGAAGAATGATGGCAGACTTGTATGGTCAGGAAAGCCGAACGAGAACTAATGTCTGTTCGTTCGATGTCTGTTTTATTGTTTCAGAAGTAAGTTAGATGGATGGATACCTGGCACTCGAGACGTGTGCTAGTCAGTATGGCCGTGTCGCATCGCCGTGAAAGTTAAGATCTTCGACGGCACTTGAGTCTTTAAACAAAACGCTGTCGATCCCTGGCCAATGTTTAGGCAACCCCAAGTGCGAGGTGACAAGGGATCGGGCCGAACGACTGCAGAAGATACAACACTCGATGAGTGCGTTCTGAGAAGAACCTCCCCCGATGGTGGTGCGTGGTGCATAGACCACGAGTGGATTGTATCGCGTAGAGGCCTAGGTTCTTGAAGTGGAGACTCAGGGTGCTCCAGGCATTCCTTTTTAGTCAATTGGTCGGACAAGACGTGCATTTTGGTTAAAAGAAAGGCTCTGCGCGATACACCCTACTAGCACCGCTATCGGGTCGTTATTTGCATTAAGAATAAAATATTGTTTTTAATAAATAAAACACTTGTTAGCCGTGTCACTGCGGCAGTCAGTGAGATAATTATTTGTTAGTTTATTATCGGATACGTGACGTACGTTTGGGTGTCTAGATCCTGACCGAGCTATAGCTAGTTTTACCCAGGCGTACTCTCGTATCTGACATATATCATTTATCGAGTATCGATTATTTTAGACTTCTTATGTCTAGTTTGTTTGGGTTTGTTCACTCTAAGCTCTACAAGTGGATGGAATCATGACTTTATGTTATATACAGACTAGTATTACATCAATCTAAATCACCTGTTGCTTTTGAATTAAGCGAAGTGAATGTAAACGTATTTTTAACAGTTATTAACTAATCCTTATACTACTCTCAATAATCTAGTTTTTCCAGACCGTTATATTCGTGTCTATAGTGTATGTGGCCTTATATCTTGAGCATAAAAACGTGAATCGTGAACGCGAACAGGATCACGATACCGGAAGTAAACATAATCGTGAGATCGAGATCAATATCGAATATTTGAGATGTTTTTTTAATTTTTGTGCTCAAAACGTTCTACTTTAAAACTTTAAAACTTCTTAATATAATGACTAATATCACATTTATCTGAATCCCGCCTCGTGATAACATATTATACGTATACAGGGTGACCCAAAAGTGCCGCACCTCCTTGAATAGGCGGGTTCCTTATCGAATTCTAAGACGAAAGTTCCTTTACGAAAACTCTCCAAGGCCAACGGTTTTCGAGTTATTCAAAATCGCGATTGACGAATCAGAGCGTTTCTTATCATCGTGATAGTGCCGGCTCAAGAGCAAGCCATGGGCCGAGCCCGTGGCATGTTTCTTATTAGCTTGGACGACCGCTATTTTTATTATTATTGAATTCAATTTGTATTTTCGGTCATCCAGGTCGATTGCACCGTAGTTCCTGACGCCCAAATCTATCGGGTTATGGTCTGCGCGGTCTAGGTTTCATCCGGCGTAGTTTACGTCAACCGCTCCATAGTTTTAGCGGTCCAGGTCGTCCACTCCATAGTTTTATTGCCGTTTACGTCAACCGCTCCATAGTTTCAGCCGTCCAGGTAATTCGCTCCATAGTTTTAGCCGTCTAGGTCATCCGCTTCATAGTTTTCGGCCGTCAAAAAGTGGTTGACCTAGACGTCAGAAAACTATGAAGCGGTTGACCTAGACGGCCGAAAACTATGAAGCGGATGACCTGGACGGCTAAAACTATGGAGCGAATTACCTGGACGGCTGAAACTATGGAGCGGTTGACCTAGACGGCCGAAAACTATGAAGCGGATGACCTGGACGGCTAAAACTATGGAGCGAATTACCTGGACCGCTGAAACTATGGAGCGGTTGACCTAGACGGCCGAAAACTATGAAGCGGATGACCTGGACCGCTAAAACTATGGAGCGGTTGACGTAAACTACGCCGGATGAAACCTAGACCGCGAAGACCATAACCCGATAGATCTGGGCGTCAGGAACTACGGTGCAATCGACCTGGATGACCGAAAATACAAATTGAATTCAATAATAATAAAAATAGCGGTCGTCCAAGCTAATAAGAAACATACCACGGGCTCTGCCCATGGCTTGCTTTTGAGCCGGCACTATCACGATGATAAGAAACGCTCTGATTCGTCAATCGCGATTTTGAATAACTCGAAAACCGTTGGCCTTGGAGAGTTTTCGTAAAGGAACTTTCGTCTTAGAATTCGATAAGGAACCCGCCTATTCAAGGAGGTGCGGCACTTTTGGGTAAAAAAATATGACGAACGGAAACGTGACGATCGTTAAGTGAAATAAATTTAAGAGAAAGAATCCATATCGAAAACCGACGAATCGAGTTTATGAGACTTCTTGGAGCCGAGCTCTACGCTTTCGATCGATCGTACATCGAGTCATTATGTTTTTTTTAAACATTCTGACTGACTGGAAAATCAAAACAGCTCTTATCGCCTATCAGACACTTGGTATGCAACAAGCCCTGCAACGTCGATATATCCAAACGATTTCTTGTTTCCGTTTTGTTTAAATTCACCCGAGAAAAGATGCGCTCTGCATTCGCGCTTGAATGTGGTAGTGACAGTAAGTTCAAAACGAACTTGGAGAGTAGAGGGAATTTCAAAGTACCATCGTCACATTGAATTTTTTGAACCTCGATCCAAAATTTACATGTCGAGCTCGATTCGTTCTCAGCCAACAAGTTCATGTTTCGGAGTTCTCGCCATTCCGAATCTAACTTATTCAACTGATTTTCGTGTACCAAATTTGGAAAACACGACGCGAGTGAGGCAATCGAAGTCACTGGGGTCATACCCACTTTTGTGAAATTGACAGAGTCGAGAATCGAGAACATCCTGATAATCTTTGCCTTTGGGTCTTTAAAATTAAAACGCTTTAGTATCTGTTCACAGCCTTCGATATAAAATGCCAGACATCTCTGTCGCAAATGGTAGATTACGTCCGGTCTTACATTGTGTTTGTTTTGAAACAGTGCCGCTGTCAATGTAGCACCCAAGTATACCTGCTCGAGAGGCAAATAAAAATCAGGATTTTGTGGATTGATGTCTTCGAGTTTCGTTTTCTTCAAATAATCGGGTTTCATAAAAAATTCTACGAACGACTTGAAGACCGTCGCTATCCTTTCGTACAGAACGTGCATCTTTGAATCTTCGGATTGCATCTCAAGATTCAACGTATGGAAAAACGGCAATACGAATTCTAGAAACTGTAGGTACATCTTGATAGAGTCGTCCTTCAGTCTTACCGCGATTGTCTCTGCTGCAAGAATTTTATCAGTCGTAGCAGCTTTATCGAAGAATTTTCCTAGAGCATCGTACTGCTCAAGAACTCGTTTCACGACTGGCAGAAGCGAAAGCCATCTCGTCTGACTGGGCTGTAGCATTTTGTGTGGCTTTATATCTAACAACGCTTGAAACTCTTTATACTCCTCCAGTCGCGTATAACTGTTGTTCAGATAGTTATACGCATCTCTGCAGATGTCTTCAACTACCCTCGGTAATGTGGCGCACGCGTAGCTCGCACATAACGCAAACGAATGACAAATACACTTCATAGTGAAGAGATTTGGAACGTCATTAGCGAGTAGGACAGCAACAGAATGATTCACGCCAAACATGTTACTCGCTCCGTCTGAGGCAAATCCGATAAGATCTTCTCTGTATGGGATCTCGTTTTTTGCGAAAAACTCGACGACACAGTTATAAAGACTTAGAGCCTTAGCGTCAGCGACAGGAACCAATCCGAAAAATTGATCGGATATAGATTGTCCATCGAAACATCTCGCGATTATAACGAGATGTTTGACAGAACTCACGTCTGTCGATTCGTCGACGATGATCGAAAATTTATTTTCTCGTAGAGACTGCACAATCATCTCTAAACCGCTCGCGCCAGTTACGTTCTTCACGATCTGCGTACATTTTTTTCTACTATACGTTATGTTTTTGACCACCTCGCGATCTGTGGCGATTGATTGTAGCAGCGGAACCATATGATCGATTACGTTGAATGCTATGTTGTGTTCGGCAATAAATGCCGATAGCCGAATTTCCGCCTCTTTCACTCGTTGAGACAACAGGGTCGTTTTTTTAAAGCAGTGTGAAATACCGGGCTGTGTTATGGTAACGGCTTTAGCCTTTGCACAATGCTTCTCGCTCATTTCGTGTTTTTTTAAATTCGACTTGCCTCCAACGGTTGTATAATCTTCGGCGCAAATTTTGCAACGAAAATAGCAGTCGCCTTTTGCGCTTCTGCATAACCAACGTTTAAAGGCAGGATCCAGGTCCCAGTTCGAATTATATTTCTGTGTGTATATTGTAACGTGTACGGCTATACCAGCCTATACTGGTATAGTCGTACACAGCACATACGCATCGCGCAGGTGGGATGACACCTGATGACGTCACAAGTCATATATAAGAAGCACCGCTGAGACGCAAATTAGCGGACTTGAGCCAAAGCGGCCGACCGACTCAGACGTAAATTCACTTCAAAATTCCTAACCTAAAATCAAGCATAAATTCAATATAGCTAAAATTGCTTTTTGATTAGAAATTTCAATTAAAATCGTTCTAGCCAAAGCGGCAGTTCAAGTAAATAAAGAAAAACTTATAAGATTTGTACTCAGCTAAAACAGCATTGCAAGAAAATAGAATCACTAAACAGTATCTAGACAAAATTAGAGAAAACCAAAATAACGAGGTCCGACCATTGAAGGAGATAGGAATAGCGTAATATTAAGTTAAATTAGGAAACATTCATTCACCTCACTCTTTCTTTCATAATTATAATTTTTTGTTCAACCATTATAACTTTTTGTTTGTAAATAGTTTGGGCGAAACAACGATCGCAAAATAAACCGAAATATGATCAGTAGATCATAAAATTATCAGAAATTTGATTTTTGTTTTCAATTCACTAATTAACCGCATTTTTCATCATCTCTTTCAGAAAACACTTCGTTTCAAATTAATAAAACTTAAATTCATTGTTTAGCTAAAAGGCAGCTTCGGTGAGTGTGATGGACAGCTACTTATTATCTATTATATCTCATGCTAACATTCCAATAACTCATATAGGAATCAGCCACGAATATTAAAAACCATTCCCTTAAAAAAAAAGTAAGAAATATCAGTATTTTTTGTCCGACAGTTTTCACTGACCTCTGAACAGTGTTAGCTTATTAAAAGCATGCCTATCACTGCGTGCCGTGTCTACAATTTTTTTCCCTATATAATAGAGCCTTATTTTGACGTATTTACGGGCAATTGCTGATGTCAAGTGGACAGAATGATTTTCTAAGGCCATTTGATCGCAACAATGATCATGCAAATTGCGGAATAAAGTGCTCGTCTCAGTTAAATTTGACAGAACGCAAGTTAGTAAATAGTCCTCTGTGAATTTTTTCAGTAAAAATTTGCCACCACTTTCTTTCAAAGCAAAGCGTATAACTTTTTCTGCTGTGCGACAAATGCGCTGTACACTAGAAGATGGGTAATGCAAGCCGCCTCGACTCTTCAATGATATTAGGGCGCTTTCTGGGTCTGATTCGTTGCCTGACAGAGCATTGACACATGTTTCACAGATTACAGTTTTACTCAGATGTTTGACGACAAAACCGGCAATATACACAATGATCCTGTCTGAAAATTCTGATATAGTTCGTATGTCGGGGAGATAGGAATGATTATCGAAAATATTCCACGTGTCATTCATATTCAAGATTGGGTCACTACCAATTAACCGAGCAGTTGATGTAGCAGAATTTATTATATCCTCTGGTTTTCCGGCGGATGTGACGTATAAGATTGCTATATTCTCTAGTGGTATGCAATTGCCCGAGTCTGTGTCACGAATTTCAGAATGTATCAGAAGTTTTTTGAAAATGGCTTTGAATTGACGGACCGTTGGGTTATTATTATGACCTTCATGTGAGCGCACGCAGCCAAAAAATAACTCTACATGGTCTTGACTCAATTTGTAGGTCGGTATGTGCGTCAATACTTTTGTGTTTTCACAAAGTTCGTGAAAAATGCCTTTGAGGCTTTCAATACAGATTAAAAACCCCAAGAAGCCCATTTTGCGTTGTGTATTGAGAATACTGCGTCCAGTGTCAAATTGTTTCAAACTCAATATGAAGTCTCGACATTCGTCAAGTTTCGTCAGAATTTCAGCTTTATTCTCAGAATGGATTGCCTTTTTCAAGCCTGCCTGTGTCAAATTTTTTGAATTGAGTATATCAAAAAGATCATTAAATATTTTAAGAAATTCTTCGGTGGCTGCAGACTTTTCAAAATAATCAAGTTGTAAATTTGTTCTACACAGTTCGATACTTTTTGCAAGAGATGTGCTAAGTACCTGTGTGGCGAATTTCACTTTCATTTTCTGTTTGTAAAAATCTATATGGCGTGATCGTAACTTGTTACCTAAGTGAAGACCTTCTTGTTCCTGTATCTCATGGACCTTTTTGATATAATTCCATGAAATCAAGTCACCATTTCCATTCACGATTATAAGTTTTGGGTCTCCTAGTGCGTTACGTACTAATTTGATCATGTGACAAGGATCTGGAATGATGTATACTTTTTCCGAAGTCACAGGATGTAAAAACCATGGTCGGATAGAGATAAAGTTATCCAAATTACAACCGAGTTGTTTTGCCATCGACATGTTAGCGGGAGCTCCATCAAATGTTACAGATATGACTTTTACACCAGATTCTTGGAGCATGGTTAAACACTGATTGACGAGAGTGACTTTTTGATTCGCATTTATGCAACCCGTTAAAAAGAAACCGACTGGTATTTTCCATGAGCTGTTAATACATACGAACAAAAATACAGCAAGAGCTTCATCCGTTCTGGAGCGCTTGAGTTTGGTTGTTTCTTTGTCGATGTTTATGTTGCTCTTCTCTAGCAGTACTACAGCGTCCTGGTCGGTCACATCGTGAACTTTGAAAACCTTAGCCAAGGAAAACATACAATTTACACTCCCACTGCTGAAAAGCGTTGATAACTTATGTGAACACCATACAAACAATATGTTGAACTAACACTTGGAACAGCATTATCTTTTAGTCGGATCTTGCATGCTGAAGTTCGATCGAATGATTCGGTTGAAAAGTGACACGAACATAAATGAGGGTATTTAGGTAAAGATACTTCTGTCAATCCCATACGATCGATCCATACCTTTCACTTATCACTATTCTTTGGAAAACTAAAATGTATGTAACATAATATAAGACATCTACTAGGCCCTTCACTGTTACGTTGTTTTTTTTTTATTATACACGTGACTTACCAATGAAATGTAATCTTATTGTGTTTTTCAAGCTCCAATTGAGCTTTACTTTTGGTACTAGATTTATTCGTGCAACCTATTGCAGCACAGTGAGGCATGTTGTATCCAGAGCTGAAGACGAAAATAATAAGGTATATCCGTCAGAGTATAAGTTTGCCGTACATCCTAACCTATAAAATTATGAGAATGATCTGTCGCAATAGACTACTATACTTACTAAGAAAGTGGCTGAATTACATTAATTGTTGATTTCACTTATTTCATATATTACAAACACTTGTTAGGTATCATTCGCGAAAATCACTGGCAATACCGCATCAGGCACTACATAAACAAATATGTAGTACACGTGGTATATCTATATCGATAGTGCCTGTCAAGATGGCCGATCATCTGAATCCCCTTCCGTCTATCGCTTCACCCCCGCAAAGAATTGCGCCGACCATAAGTCCGTGGTAAAGACACAACTTCTTCTCCTTTCGCTCCATTATCGCCACCTCTCGGCGGCATGTAACATCACTCTTCACCAAACATAGTGCCGTAAGTCGCCGCTAGGAGACGTCATCGATTTGAATATACATACCGTGGAAGAGCGACATGCCTAGTTCCGAAGATAGCCGAACGTACGCCCTATTATATGCAACTGAGGGTGATTGTCATATATATATATATACAGGGTGATTCAGGTTGGGCGCACCACCTGACGTGGGTGTATTCCTCCTGGAAATCTAAGACTAAATTTCCTATACCAAAACTTCGAGGGATTCACGGTTTGGGAGCTACGGAAGATCTTAGTTGACCAATCACAGGGCTTATGAGTGACGTAGACAGGGTCGGTTCAAGAGTGTAAGTCGAGCAGTGGCCGCGGCGGTTCGATTTTTATTGTACGACGTTTCAGTTCGATTTCTAGATGAGTATGACAGCGTCGCCTCCTGGAGATGTCTTCGTACGGCATTCACCTCCGTTCTCGTCGTCCTGATCCTCTGCTTCATAGTTTCAGTCGTCCAGGTCCTCCACTCCGTAGTTTGAGTCGTCCAGGTCCTGCGCTTCGTAGTTCTTGTAGTCCAGGTTCTCCACACCGTAGTTTGAGTCGTCCAGGTCCTTCGCCTCGTAGTTTTAGTCGTCCAGGTCCTCCGCTCCGTAGTTTTAGTCGTCCAGGTTCTTCGCTCCGTAGTTTTAGTCGTCCAGGTGCTACGCTTCGTAGTTCTTGGAGTCCAGGTCCTCCGCTCCGTAGTTTCAGTCGTCCAAGTCCTGCGCTTCGTAGTTTCAGTCGTCCAGGTTCTCCGCTCCGTAGTTCGAGTGAAACTCGGAGGACCTGGACGACTGAAACTACAAAGCGCGGGACCTGGACGACTCAAACTACGGAGCGAAGAACCTGGACGACTAAAACTACGGAGCGGAGGACCTGGACGACTAAAACTACGAGGCGAAGGACCTGGACGACTCAAACTACGGTGTGGAGAACCTGGACTACAAGAACTACGAAGCGCAGGACCTGGACGACTCAAACTACGGAGTGGAGGACCTGGACGACTGAAACTATGAAGCAGAGGATCAGGACGACGAGAACGGAGGTGAATGCCGTACGAAGACATCTTCAGGAGGCGACGCTGTCATACTCATCTAGAAATCGAACTGAAACGTCGTACAATAAAAATCGAACCGCCGCGGGCACTGCTCGACTTACACTCTTGAACCGACCCTGTCTACGTCACTCATAAGCCCTGTGATTGGTCAACTAAGATCTTCCGTAGCTCCCAAACCGTGAATCCCTCGAAGTTTTGGTATAGGAAATTTAGTCTTAGATTTCCAGGAGGAATACACCCACGTCAGGTGGTGCGCCCAACCTGAATCACCATGTATATATATATCAGTATTTTTGACATTCGCACCTTTACGGCAAGCTGTCAGTTGCTGTAGATCCTCTATGTGCATTGGTCGCGATGTTTATAGGTTATTCTTTAATCATAAAACTATCTGGGTAACGCGGATCAGCGATCAATCGATTTAGAAGAATTACGTGTGATTGATTGCAACAGATGATTTAATCAATTCAATCTGCCAGCCTGTCGATGCAATGTAATCTGATAGGTTGGAATGTCTCCACCTGCACTGCAGATATGTGTTTCGCGTAAAGGAAAGTAATGTTTCGCTGTATTAGTGATCTACGTGTGAGAAATCATTGGAACTCGAAGTAAACGATAACAGGTAAATTTCATTCTATAATTCATTGTAGCAATACATTTCAATAATCAACGTGATTAATTTACGATTATACTCGGTTTATTTATAATCATCTTCAATTAGTCAATTTTTGCGGTCCATAGGTACAGCACCTGCACGAACACTGGCATCAATCTCCTACTTCCTATCCAACATCTTTTCTGCTCGCTATACCAGAGATCACAATGAATATCACAGGGATACCAGGACTCGTATCGTTACCCTGTACGATTCATTTTCATGGCACTGAGACTCTATGATAGAAGAGTATGTCGCACAGACTCTGCGGCCTAGATGATCAGAATTATATTAAAATTTGATTTAAATAATGTTACGCATGTCTAAGAATTGTTAATAAAGTACATTCATACATCAAATACTGTGTTCGTTACCTGAGTGTGAATTCAATCATACTGAATATCAAATTGATATTACCCTACTCACAATTTAAATGAATACATAATTTATTTGTTGACAAACACTCTAACTTGCAACAAAAATTATTCTCACAATAGATGATTTGATTAATTCGTTAGCTTGCATAATAATTAATGTCAATAAAGATTTGATTATCATACAATTTGCAGTTCTTTCTTAATCTCAAGTCGCCCTATACAGATTTCAAGTCCGTTGTACCTACCACCTTCATTATAGCGAAGCACAGTTGAAAGTTGAACCTCAACTTCAGTAAAATAACTGTTGGGATGCACAATTATTTTTCTAACCCTGTGGCAAGCAGACATTAGTCCAACGATGTACGAAGAGTAGTGACCCTCCTGTGACACGCTTCATCTCAGAACAGATAATATAATTCAATACCTATGCACTGTAATTTCAGATGAGAGACTTCTTTTATACACAACTGCTAAACGACACAGCATAATCCAACAAGTTCTTCCATGCCAGTGTACAAAATAAATTAGTTTTACAACACATGTCGCCTAATGTTTTATATGCAAGTTGTTTATTCAGCATTTATTCATTTCATTCAAATTAGTATAAACTTGCAGCTTCGTTTCAGTAAATCTTAACCACAACTTTGTGTAAGTATGCACAGTAGCGTTGACAATATTGGAATATGCATATGAAGTAAGTATTCATGTGGTGCACCATGCATCACTCCACATTGAAGTTTCGTGATTACAATCCAATGGGATTTAGGTTAATCTCTTAGCAAGCCTGTAGCGTAATCTTCAACTATGAGTTATTTATGTTCGATTGAGTCAATGACGTCCATCAGTTGATGTATAAGTTTAACAGTATAACTAATGGATTATTAGAATTGAATTTACGTGTGTATATGCGTGCACTGCTGCAACCGATGGTGGTAGTTCTACAGTTGAAACCAGTCGTTTATAAAAATTTCATGGAAAACTAGTATCGACTTCCACGATTTAATTGCGTTCAATAAAAATAACATCAAAAAACAATTTAATGAAACAATTTGTAAAACAATTTAAATATGTATTGTTCAATGCATTCAACTGACCGTAGTAAAGCAAATACATATACATAGTTACACGTTTGGTCAGACATCACGGATATCTATAAATCCGTTATTAAAAAGGAGAAGGAATCGAAATCCCGTCAGCATTTTATTCGTGTTCTGATTGGGCGTTTGTTTTCGAGGTGCGAGGTTCGAGATGATCGCGGCGCTGCTTCGATCGGTCGTGTTGTCAAGCGCGCGTAATTTGTATACGCGTCATCACTCATCAGTAATCTGTACATTGACATCTGTCTGACTTGGTCTGCTTTTGCAAACCTTTTTTCAAGTGAATTGGTTAAAGTGTTTATAACTAGCATTTCGTTGCGGTTCGACGGACGTGTGTTAAGACTTCTACGGATACGCGGGAAGAGCAACAGCGTAGCAAATTGTACAGATAAATATATATTCTAAAATTGTGAGTATAAATATTTCAATATACATTTCACCATCATAGGAGTCGAACGATCAATGAGTATTTTCTCGCATGAGTACCAATTGAACCTAAGACATGAGTATCACGATGAAAACGATGAGTATTCCTTTTGCATGAGTAACGAGTACCTATTACACGAGTAAACCACGACGAAAACCACGAGCTTGCAAGTTTTGCAAGTTTGAAATTGAAAAAGCAGCATCAGGATATCAGTTTTTTAATAGTCGTTGAGTTTGAATTATATTTCGTAATGGGCAGACGTAAAATTTGTCGAAATGCAGACGAAGAAGAGGAGTTTCAACGTTTACGTCGCGCGAAAAATAATGAGTACCAGCGCAGATATCGTCTCAAGATGCGAAATGAAGCATGTTCGAGTAATACTGTTGTTGACGACATACCAGATCATGAATGCCAAAGACGATATCAAACTCAACGAACAGCACGATCCAGTATTCTCGCTTTTGACTCGGATCATGTCAATGAGGTACCTGAGCACTACATAGGAGAGATGAATATATCGTGCAAACATTGTGGTGCCAAGCATTTTTCCGCTGAGAGAGTGGTTGGTAAAGGAGATTCATTCAATGACTGTTGCAATCATGGTAATGTCGTTTTAGATGCGTTGCCAAATTATCCAGATGAACTAAAACCATTATTCGATTCTACGCATCACAAGTCTCGTAATTTTTATGAACGCATACGCTGTTATAATAGTTCGTTTTCTTTTGCGTCATTCAATGCAAATTTAGTTAATTTCAGACATCCGGGACCTTATTGTTTTAAGATACAGGGGCAAATTTATTATCAGATTAACACAGCTCTTTACCCTGCCCCCAACGAAATTCCAAGTTATGGTCAACTATTTATAGTGGACTCTAACGAAGCAACGGAACATCGTTTAGGCCAAAATTCGAATCTCGATAGTGATATAGTTCAATTATTAGATCGAATAATGCGTCAAATAAACATCTTTGCACACTCTTATCAAATGATGGGCGAAGAAATCGAAACACAGCGTCGATTCGCAAAAAATGAGTCTATTCAAGAAATGCAATTGCTTTTTACGTTGAAGCCTGGTCTGGATCGCCGTCGATTCAACTTCCAAAGAACCAACGAAGTTGCTGCTATTTTTTCAACGACAGCTGATGGAGAAATTCCGGAATCCTATGTTACTGTACGCAATCGAAATACTAAGATATTGCAAAGTGTCAGCACGATGGATCCGAATGTTGAACCATGGGTTTATCCACTATTTTATCCATACGGTTCGCAAGGATGGCATCGCAATTTGATGAAGCAAAATAGCAGTAAGCGTGTAACCCGAACTTCATACGTCAAGTATCGAATGGCCGTGCGAGATAGCTTCAATATCTTTCTGATGGGTCGTAGATTATTTCAACAATGGATAGTGGACAATTATGTTAAAATTGAGAAAGATCGAATACATTACTGCGCTACACATCAGTCCCAATTACGCGCTGATACGTATCAAGGGCTTATTGATCACCTACAAAGTTCATCCAATAATGTGAATGGCCGAGTTGGCAAAATGGTAATATTGCCTTCGACTTTCGTTGGATCACCGCGTAATATGATGCAGAGTTATCAGGATGCGATGGCCATAGTCCGGAAATATGGCAAGCCGGATCTGTTTTTGACAATGACATGCAACCCGAAGTGGCCAGAAATTGAAAAGAATCTACTTCCAGGTCAAGTAGCATCTGACAGACCAGACATATGCGCACGAGTCTTCAATTTGAAAAAAAAATTCTTAATAGATTTGATTGTGAGGCAAGAATGTTTTGGTCAAGTAGCAGCATACGTCTATGTCATTGAATTTCAGAAACGCGGCTTACCGCATATACATATGTTGGTAACCCTTAAACAAAACTACAAAATGTCAACTCCAGAAATAGTAGATCATTATATCTCAGCAGAGATACCCGATCCGACTCAGCGTCCCGTTTTGCATGATATTGTTATGAAAAACATGATACACGGACCATGCGGTGATTGGTGCTTGGTAAATGGCAAGTGTTCTAAACATTTCCCGAAGCTAAATCAAGAACAGACAATACTGGATGGCGACGGGTATCCCAGCTATCGGCGCAGAAATATTGATATGTTTTTCGCACGTCCTGGGGGATACATGGTTGATAACCGTCACGTTGTACCATTTTGTCCAATGTTGTTAGTTTTGTTCAATTGCCATATCAACGTCGAAGTTGTCTCAAGTATTAAGGCGGTGAAATATTTATACAAATACATATACAAAGGTCACGATGCGGCCGCTATTACAGTAAGTGAAGCTTCATCAGAAACTGTCATTGATCATGATGAGATCAGAGATTATATCGAAGCCCGGTACGTAGGGCCTGTGGAGGCATATTGGCGTATCACAAGCAAACTTTTACAAGAAAAAAGTCATTCAATCGTACGGTTACCGGTTCATTTACCAAATGAACAGAATGTATTAATTCACTTGGAAGCTGTCGGTGAGCCCGCCAATTATGAACGTGAAATGAACAATGTCTTAGATCAGAGAACAATGCTTCTAGAATATTTTTCGCTGAATGCTCGTAGCCAAGAATCTAAACAATACTTATACACTGAAATACCATTTTATTATACCTTCAAGAAAGAAAAAGTCGATGGTGTCCATATTTCCCACTGGGAAAAACGTAAATCACACTTCAACTGTATCGGACGTATGTATTCTGTGAGTCCTACTCAATTAGAATTATTTCATTTACGGTTGTTGTTACTAACGGTTAGAGGAGCTACAAGTTTCGATGATCTCAGAACGGTGAATGGCAGGCTTTATCAAAACTTTTCAGAAGCTTGCTTGGCATTAGGTCTTATAGAAGATGATGAAGAATGGAGCCGAGCTATGCATGAAGCAGAAGTGTGGATGATGCCTCGAATGCTACGCAGATTATTTGTACGCATATTAATACACTGCCAACCTGTTCATCCTGCACAGCTTTGGGAGGAATTTGCGATTGCAATGTCTGAAGACTATGTACAGCATATGGATGCATTTCAAGCAACAAAAAAAGCCTATGCCCAAATAAATGCAATGCTCAATGCGGAAAACAGAAGTCTTGCAGATTTTCAGGGAATGGTGCAATTGATGGACGTTGATGAAGTAGAAGAGGATATATCTGATTTGGAAGCAGCAGCAATAGGAGCAGAAAAGTATAAACAATTGAATGATCATCAAAAAGAAGATGTAGATGTAGTGCTTCGCGTTGCAGATAATGACACCATTGACGAAGGAAACTGTTTTTACATCGATGGACCGGGAGGATCTGGTAAGACCTTTCTATATACAACACTTTGGTATTTATTGAAGAGTAAAAACAAACAGGTTAGTACTATGGCTTTTACGGGAATCGCTGCAACACTGCTTCCAAATGGAAGAACTGTCCACAAAACTTTCGGACTACCCGTTCCTTTATTCCATGATTCGTCATCAAACATCAAAATACAATCAAAAGAAAGTGAGTATCTGCAACAGATTGAGGTTTTCATTTGGGACGAAGCACCGATGGCCCCACGATATGCATTGGAAGTGATTGATCGAACATTACGTGATATTATGAATACCAATTTACCATTCGGCGGAAAAATTGTTGTACTTGGCGGTGACTTTAGACAGCTTCTTCCTGTACTGCCTCGTAGTACACGTTGCGAAATTGTAAATCTCTCTATCAAATTCAGTCCACTATGGATTCATTTTAAAAAATTCTCATTAACAAAAAATATGCGCGCAATGCCACAAGAATTAGAGTTCAGTCAATTCTTAATCAATGTTGGTGATGGAATCATAAACGATATTGATGACAATATTGAAATACCACGACGCTGTGTGGCCGCAGCTGATGCGGATATAGTTAACGAAACTTTTGGCGATCTGATTGGTATGAAGCATTATAAACAGGCCGCTAAATGTGCAATATTATCTGCTAGAAATGTCGACGTAAATGAATTAAATAATAGAGTTGTAGACCTACTAGACATTACAAGTGAACGGATATATACGAGTGTCGACAATGCGGAAAATTGCGATGATAACGGTGATATTACCGAAGCTCTTCTACCAGAATATCTAAACAGTCTATCACCACCATCGCTTCCACCGTACGAATTGCGACTGAGATTGAATAGTGTTGTGATGCTTATACGAAACCTTAGCATACTTGAGGGTCTTTGCAACGGTACTAGACTGCTCATCTTGGAACTTGGAAATCATCTTCTCAAATGTGAAATATTGAGTGGTGATAAAGCTGGGGATATAGTGTTTTTAAATCGGATCACCCTCTACTGTGAAAACTCATATCCATTCACATTCAAACGAAGACAATTCCCTATAAAATTAGCTTTTGCCATGACGATTAATAAGTCACAGGGACAGACGTTTGAAAGAATTGGCGTTGATCTGCGTAAAGATGTTTTTAATCACGGACAATTGTACGTTGCTTTTTCACGAGTTCGTTCATTTGAATCATTGAAGGTCTATCTTGGAAACCAAAGGAACAATCATATTGTGAAAAACCAGGTTTACAAAGAAATTTATCAATAATCATCACGTTTTAGATGATAGACTAATTTTATACAATTGACTCTATCAAACTTTTTTTACATCATTCGAATTGAACTTCCGTTTCCATTTCAATAACTCGACCTTAGAAAAGATGTATTTAATCATGGACAATTATACGTTGCTTGTTCACGAGTTCGGTCGTGGGATACCTTAAAAGTTTACTCAGGCAATCAACGTGACAACACATGTGTTGAAAATTATGTATATAGAGAACTCTATGAAAGGAATTACATTCAAATTAACAGAACGATGGTAAAAACCGTGAACATAAAAATAAAAATACAAATAGAACGATTTATTACGTTCGGTACACGGCGTATAAAAATCTAATTTCGCATCAATTGTTTCGGTATTCATTTGATAATTAGAAAATGAGTGTGTTCGTTAAATTTACTGAGCTGGTGTTCTGCGCTTTGTAATCAATCGTTATTGGAGAGTGAAAAAAAAAAACAACCAACTAACGATGCAGTCCGCCTACTGAGTAGAACGAAAAATCAAAACCTAAATATAAACAGTTGAAAGAAATTTTTCAATTGTTATTGTGTATATACCCCATAGCAACGAAGAATTCTATTGAGCACGGACGTGAAAAAAATTATATTCGAAAATAATTTAACCGATATCACCAAAAAATACGAAGTTGAAGTGATTATGTCTTGTAAAAATTCTCAAAGCAGCGGTAAGTACACGGAATATAATACTTCTCCGTTTTTTCTTTCAATTGATATAATAATCAATGATATGAGAGCGGGATTCAATTAGACTGGGCCATATTTTCAGGGTGGATTTTTTCATGTCATGTTAGATTAATCTGATCTAATATTTCTATGAGCCTTCATTCACGCCGTTCACCGTCATATTAATTTGTTTGTGTAGCATCTTCAGAATCGTTGCTACTTAAAGAAGATGAAGACGTCGAACTTTATGAAAAAGACGAAAATGATATCCTGGACTGTGACTTGACGAAAATTAGTTATACTTCAAGCGAACAATTACACAAAATTACAGCATACGATTCCACGGTGTTAGTACATTCTTTATTTTATTCGAATTGAATTCAGATAGACCATAAAAATATTACAATCAAATTCAACATGCGATAAAATGAATTCACTGTTATAATTTGCTGAATTCCATGATATACACCGATCGAGTTGACATTATATTTTGTTTTACAGAGAAGTAATCGGTTATGTGGATATAATTGAGGCATCAAGGTTGGTAGGCGCAAAAAATCTCAGACTCTTCAAATTTTACTTGAACAACGGTTCAGGAGACCGTGTCCAAGTTGTGGCCTGGCGGAGTGAAGTGGACCGATGTGAAACAATCTTGAAACCAAATTCAGTACGTGCATGAAATATCAAATAAAATTTTTGGAAAAGTTACGCAAAAATTGATAAAATATTGATATCTCTGAATTTAAATAATATCCATGACGAAGTTAAAAAAATTATTCTATTTATGTTCCAAATTTGTGATCACATTCTGCTGAATTATTGAACGTTTAAATTATAGATATTACACATCGATGGTGCGTATGCGAAACCATCGTTAGTTGGCAATTTCAATAAAGGAACCATCAACTTTGAATTAATCATTCAATCTGCAACTAAATTAAATATATTCGGGTACCATTCCATAATCGAAGATATAACCGCCACAGCGCCAGAAATAATACTATTAAAGAATATTGGGTCTGCAACCAACAAGTGCATCAGTGAGTGTTATTTCATTTATACTATTGAGTTCATAAACAAGTTTGGAAAAATATTGAAAAAAGTGATTCTTTTTAATGAAAAAAATTATGTTTAATTTAAATTTAAATCAAAAATATAATTATAATGAATCGAATGAATAGAATTTCGATCAATTTTTAATAAATAAATGATTCAGCAAAAATAAGGTCATTTACATATATCTAATCATGTTACAGAAGTGCAAGGATTCGTGAAAACAAACTTTGGAGTAATTGTCAAACAGTCAACAAATTCAGGAAACGACTTCGGATGTGGTTCTATCACTGACGGAAATTTTAAGATTGAAGTTCGCATTCCGAAAATGGAAAATACAGTACACGATTTCGTAAAGGGGGATCATGTAGAAGTAGAAGGTGAACTACAGATGAACGGTAATAACTCTTTGAATCATAATAAATATTCAACAAAGACAATTACAAATATATGTTGAGCTGGAAAAAAAAACGATTCCATCACATCGAAAGAATCAATAAAAATAATTACGTCCTAATACAACAAAATTTTATCATTACTCTTTTCCTGATCACAAAATATGGATAGAAAATTAATTATGTCCAGAAAATACATGTATTCTGTGCTCAATCTACAGCTTCATTTAATTACGTGAAATTATATTCTTTTTCTTTTCAGCAAATCCAATATACATACTATGCAAATCAATCGATAATGTGAAAAAAATCGACAACAAACGAATGCAATTGATGCAGTTATTACAAGGATATAACGTAATATCAACTGGAAAGAAAAACGAAAATTACGAAACACCGCAAAAAAAAATTAAACAGAACTGAAATAGTATGAAAATACAATTATTTAAAGAAAAATAATTACTTTTTGAGTTTGCTATTTTCAATGTTTCATTAACCACATAATAACATACTTCCGCATCCGGCTTAAGAAGGGCCTATACTGAAATTGGGCCAAAAAATAGTTTTTCATTTTCCAAAGCTGTAGAAAAGGTCAAATTAAAGAAATCCTACGTCAAGTTGTGAAGGATAGTAGTATCTATATACATAAAAAAAATTAATCTTACACTTTGAAAGTGTAGATGCAAGGAACCTTTCGCAGAACCTTGCAGCGCAGCGAAGGAAAGTGGAAAGAGCCTTTTGCAGAAACTTTCTTTGCTGTGCGGTAAGGTTCTGCGAAAGGTTTCTTGCGTCTACACTTTCATGGCAAAAGATTGAATTTTTTTCTATTCATGGATACTAGCATACTACGATCATTACAACATCAAAGTAACGTAGGCTCCTTTTCTTTGGACTTTTTCTACACCTTCAAGAAATGAAAAACTATTTTTTTCAAAATTTCAGTTTAGGCCCCCCTCAACTTCTTGCACTACCATAATTTTTTTTTTACGTCCTTGCCCAATAGAATTTTTCGTTGTTATGGATAAAAGTATACTTCTCTCTTAAGATTTGAAATTTGAAAATTTATAAGAAAAAAAAATTACAATAAAATATATTATATTATATTAATTAATTATATATTATTTTGATATGATTATATTTTATATATTATTATTTTTTTTTTATATTTTACCCTACGAGTACCTAATGATGGAACTATAAGAACCTCTACAATCGTAAGTCAGTTATACTTTAGTTCAGAATTGTTTTCATAATGCCACGTCGCAAGACCATTCGGACTGTTGAAGAAGAGAAGGAGTTTTTACTCGCGCGTAGGGAAAGAAGTGATGCAAGTCAATGTCTGCGTCGTCAGAGACAAATCTCTCTCAATGATGTGTCAAATTTACCAATTATTCGTCAAGATGTCAACATTGTTGGTTGAATATTGTTGAGTTAAATGCATCTTTGAAAACATCGACTTTTTACGGCCCCATAACAGAATTCACGTATCTTCATTATAACATTTGGTTTCGTGATAAAAAATCCTTACTATACTTTTACAATCGAAAATGCAAAATCGAAATCTGAAAAGTTAAAGACAGACGCGCGCGAAGCGCGCGAGTGAGCTAGTTTATTTAAACGATGCCGAATTATATTTATACGGATGAAGAGCGTATTAAGTGGGTCCTTGATTATGCCTCTGGGCTAAGTGCACGTCAAGTTGTTGACCAATTCCAAATTCAGAATCCTGGCCGGCCAATACCACATTACTCGTGGATAATCCGTACGTATGATCGCTTTCATGATACTGGCAGTGTTGCAAAGCACGATAGAAAAGTTTCCTACCCAAACCGTGCCATTTCCTGGGAGACGAAGATTCACATTTGTGCCAGTGCAGAAGTTGATAGTCGATCAAGCACTTCGAAGGTAGCTCAACAAGTGCATGTCGCTAAATCTACTGTGTGGAAGGTGTTGCGTGCTGAAAAGTACAATGCGTTTAGAATCGGTGTTCACCAAAAGCTATACCCACACGACTTGGTATTACGAAATGAACACTGCACTGACATGCTGCGGCGGATTAACGCAGATCGTAGTATCTTGGGCAGAATCTGCTTTGCTGACGAATGCACAGTACAGATCTGTGGTACACCAAATAGACAGAATGTGCGCAGGTGGGCCAGGAAAAATCCGTACGCATTCACCGAGTCCCGCACACAGTACCCCATGAAGCTCAACCTTTATGGGGCTGTGTGCGGAGACACTCTCATTGGGCCATACGTGATAGGTGGCAACCTTAATGGAGGTCGTTATCTGCACATGCTGCAGAATCATGTTGGAAACGACCTCAAAAATGTTGAACTGAACGTATGTATTGAAACGCTCCATGATTATCAAACACCTGAAAATAAATAATCCTTCATGAATCATTGAAATAATATATGAATAACTAATTAAATAAATTATTGATTTTTGAAAAAAATGTCAAACCTTGAGTTCAAATTACAAATGAAAAATGGTATACCATTGAGGTCTTCAAATCTGAGCGAATCTGTTAGTAATTTTCCAAATACACCAATAGCTGGATGGACCAATGTGGTACGTGCATGATGGTGCGCCGGCTCACTCCACATTGGCTGTTACGACGCACCTCAATCAACGATTCCCTGGACGATGGATCGGCCGCCACGGACCGATCAGATGGCCCGCACGTTCTCCGGATTTAACACCAATGGATTGTTTTATTTGGCCACATATAAAAAATCAATTATACGCAAACGATCCATTGAACAATCTGGAGGACTTGTGGGCCAGGATCCAAGAAATCTATGGGAATATAACTGCTGAACAGATACGCAACTGTATGGCAAATTATCATCGTCGTTTGCAGCAGTGCTATGATTGCGGAGTTGGGCACTTCGAGCAGCTGGGATAAGGTACAGTTGTCAGCTGTATTGATATACATCTGTAGTACAATATTCAACAAAATTATGTTCATTTTAAGACAAGTGTAGGTCTGGTATTTTTGAGTATGAGGTTAATCTTGTTTAATTTTATAAGTAGAATAAAAATGAATCTGATATGTATAGTCACATTCGTTTGAATCGATGTCAATCCACGAACATTTGAATTTATCATTATTTGTTTTGAGACATATTTACTCTTCGGATTTTACAAAAATGATGGTAAACACTATAATCTGATTATATAAAAATAAACTTCATACAAAAAGAATTCATCCGCAACGGTCACTCATTAACTTACGTTACCGAACAGGCCCTGTACTGGTCACTCATCAGTCCGTATATTTGTGAACTCATTTCAGCACGTGGTAATGGAGAAACACTGAACGGAAGGAACAATGAGCATCCCAACAGTTATTTTACTGAGGTTGAGGTTCAACTTTCAACTGTGCTTCGCTATAATGAAGGTGGTAGGTACAACGGACTTGAAATCTGTATAGGGCGACTTGAGATTAAGAAAGAACTGCAAATTGTATGATAATCAATTCTTTATTGACATTAATTATTATGCAAGCTAACGAATTAATCAAATCATCTATTGTGAGAATAATTTTTGTTGCAAGTTGGAGTGTTTGTCAACAAATAAATTATGTATTCATTTAAATTGTGAGTAGGGTAACATCAATTTGATATTCAGTATGATTGAATTCACACTCAGGTAACGAACACAGTATTTGATGTATGAATGTACTTTATTAACAATTCTTAGACATGCGTAACATTATTTAAATCAAATTTTAATATAATTCTGATCATCTAGGCCGCAGAGTCTGTGCGACATACTCTTCTATCATAGAGTCTCAGTGCCATGAAAATGAATCGTACAGGGATACGAGTCTTGGACCCCTATTCAGTAACTCCGAATACGATCGTTTCGACGAGTTTACGATCGAATGTGACGTCAGATCGATTCGTTTGTCCTAAAGTGCGATTCAGTAAGTTTCCGAACGCTTCGTTACGATCGCAAACGAATCGAAAAATGGCCGATTCAAACGAGCGGGAAAACCTCTCGTTTCGTTCGTTTACGATCGCATCTCAAGGTAAGTCCATGTGATTTCGTATTAGCTCAACGGTTAATTCCATTATTATGGCATTGGGTTATAAGCAGGTATAAGTGATAGCCCAAAAAGTCAATTTTACCGAATCCAGACGATGCATTCTTAGTTTTATTTCATTTCAAAGCCATATAAATTATTTTCAAATATTCGAACGCACGTGCACGAACGAGGTTAGGAAGTCATCAAATTTGAGTACAAAACTATAATGCTATCATGCATTATTTTTGAATTTACAATTTGAATGATATATAAAATAAATGTGATCAATTTTTACCATCACTATACCTACTAGTAGTATCCAGATATAATTTTCAGTTATTTGCCCATTTCAGATGAATTTTGAACTTCTGCTGGTCATGCGACGGCGACGAGTAGAGAGAGAGAGAGGGAGAGGGAGAGGGAGCAGCGTCGACTTCGGGAGGGCGTGGTGAATCGGATTCGCCTCCGGCAAATCCGAGACACGTCTGACCCTTTCGAAATCAGCGATAACATTTTTAGAGGGCTTTACAGGTTGGACTGGGAATTAGCACGCAGCCTCATAGAGGAACTCCGTCCTCTGATGCCTGTTGCACGACGCTCTACGGCAGTTCCATTGGAACTTAAGGTTCTTTGCGCCCTGCACTTTTTTGGGCAGGGTAGCTACCAAAAATCAGCTGGTAGCGACAGCAACCTTGGCCTTAGTCAAGCAAGTGTCAGTAGAGCCATCGAGGAGGTCACCGAGGCCATGAACAGGGACGAGCAGCTGACGAGGTGGATTGTCTTTCCATCAACTCGAGAGGCCATAAATGCAGAGATTCAGAGGTAAATAAATAAAGCTTTAGTACTTTTTTTCTTTGGTGTATTTCCATTAACAATAATTCAAACAATATGCATGTAATATAATAGACTTTGAATTAAATCAACAGAACTAATAATAAATAATAAGTAATAAGTATTCAATGCTTGATAAACTTTTAATTAACTGAACATAACTGAAATAAAAAACGTAAACCACTTTAAATGATGAGTAATAAATACTTGATAAACTTGGAGTTATATGCGCAGTAGACCAGTTCAAAAAAATCGAATAAATATTGATATTAAGAGCTCCGCTTTTAATAGACGTCTTTTCTCATCACTCTGAAAGTATTTCAGTGTTAGTTTTGAAAAAGAGGCGATTTTTTTTAACTGGTCTAATGCGCAGTAATAAAAAAAAAAAAGTAAACCAATCTATGATGGGCAATGAATACTTGATACACTTGTAATTATCGGTAGCCTAGTTTCCTCTGTTTTGCTGGAAGTACTGCATCATCCTGAAAAACAAATATCAAACAGACAATTTCATTTTTGTTCACAGGAATTTTGCCTCAAAGCCGATGCCAGGTGTTCTGGGGTTCGTGGACGGCACACATGTCGCCATTATAGCACCAATGCAGCACGAAGAACTTTACGTGAACAGAAAGCATTTCCATTCATTGAATGTTCAGATCGTTTGCAATTCGGACCTTGTTATAATGAACATTTTGGCTAGGTTTCCAGGCAGTACACATGATTCTTTCATCTGGAGGAACTCTGCCGTCTATAGGAAGATGAGACAGTTGTGGGACAATAATGAGCGCTGTTGGCTGCTAGGGGACTCGGGCTATCCGCACGAGCCTTGGCTGCAGACACCAATTCTACACGCAGAGGAGGGAAGCCTGGAAGCAAGGTACACGGAGCTGCACATGGGTGCTCGATGTGCGGTAGAGCGCTGCATCGGCCTACTAAAGGCACGCTTCCGCTGCCTCCTTCGCCATCGTGTGTTAGAATACGCACCAGAGAAGGCAGGCAGGATCATTAACGCGTGTGCCATCCTGCATAATATGTGCGTAAAAGCCCGTGTGCCTGATCCACCAGAGCTACTCGTTGTAGAACTGGCTGTAGAAGTGGATAACCACTTTTACGACGCTGCCCAAGATGCGATGCCAGAAGGGCAAAACATCCTGCGTGATGCACGACTAGTTCGTAACAACATCGTACGCCGCTTGCATTGACCACAACTTGTTGCATCAGCCTATTCATCATTCAGCTGCAAATCAGCAGGTATGTATTTGCGGAATATTCCAAATGTATTACTTCTCCATATGGTATTACATTTTGACAATAATTTATTCTAGGTACTGGTTGCGAGGATTAGGGCTATGAGGCGACACCTCTTTAAAAAAAACGCGCCGAATGGGTACCTCGAAGGTGGTGTGGAAATCCCAGAAAAAAATGATAGAAACGCTGTCTACAAATAACTCACGTTTCCAACGCAGCTTCTCCACATGCGGATAGCACCCCAGTAGACGCTGCTTGATCTTGCAAGGCTGCAACCGCCTGCTGCATTAGCGTTGTTTGTTGACGTAGAACCTCATTGTGGCTGTAAATGGCTGCTGTATTTTCACGCAAAGCAGCGGTATGTTCTTGGAGAATTAGTGAGTGTTGATCGGAAGCTGCAGTCTGTTTTTCTGCAGCTGACAACACCTGTGCATCATAACTGTCTTCAATGGAAACATCTGTTCTACGGCGCTTCCGACGTAACCTCTCAGAGGCAGCCGCAACTGAAACGGCCTCCAGGGGTTCACGCCTGGATGTAGACGCAGCGCTATGGTCATTAGATGAGACTGGAGATGGCATCTCTTGAAGAGGTTCGAAAGGGTGTTCTTCAACAGCTGGTTGATTCATGTTGTCAGTGGCAATACCCCGGTCGTTCGATTGTTCAAGAGGGTCATGTACATTTAAATGACCTGTAACTGCTACCCGTCCAATTAAGGATAACAGCTCGGTCTCTAGGTCTGTCAGCCTTGTTTTTTTCGGCGGACCACCGCCAGTACCCTGTGCGTGATTCGCTAGAGCAGCTCCTTTTTTTTTCGTCAAACTCCGCCAATCCTGCCATGACTGAAATTGAAGTAGAAGTATGTTTTGTTTATATATCGGCGATCATGAATGAATATTTAGATGAAACTAGTAGAACAAAATTTACGTCACCTTCATCCACCGATCAACCGTTTTGGTTGTCCCCGTGGCATCCGCATTTAGCAGTTGGGCTAGTTGTGCCCACAGCTTCATCTTTTCGATGGCTCCCTGTGGCCCGACAAATTCACCCTTAAGCAAACCTGGATTAGCCTTCATGAATTCGATCATTATCGTCCTCTGATCATGCGATATACGGTTAGCGTAATGAATCTAGTTGTAATTTTTCAGTGTAAATAATTTTGTAATATATTAGTAATTTTAGAGTATAGAAATGTATGAAAGTTTGAATTTAATATTAGTATCATTATTGGTATTAGTATATTAAGTCTTATTATTAGTATTTATTAGTTATTAAGTATTGATTGTCTATTAGTATTAAGTACACTACTGTTTATCCTAATATATAATTGTTCAATAATAATTTGTTGAAGGTAAATATTTAACAATTATCGTACTTACTTCGTTATCCATTTTGGCGTTGTTTGGTTAAACAATTGCTTTGAACCAAGCGCTCTTTTATATGACGCGTTATGGGTCCACATTCTGAATTATGATTGGTCAATGAGTGAAAGCGAAAACTAGTTAGACACAAGTCTAACGTCATAAATGGCATCAATGCAGATTTTTTCGGGTATCATCGGGCCAAGCGTATCGTGAGCCGAAACGAGTCGATTGCCCTGTCGATCGCGATAGTGAATCGCAAATCTGTGATAACCGGTTTCCGATCGTTCAGATTTTCGTTCGTTTCGAATACGAACGTATCCGATCGTTTCGTTTACGAAAAGTTACTGAATAGGGGTCTTGGTATCCCTGTGATATTCATTGTGATCTCTGGTATAGCGAGCAGAAAAGATGTTGGATAGGAAGTAGGAGATTGATGCCAGTGTTCGTGCAGGTGCTGTACCTATGGACCGCAAAAATTGACTAATTGAAGATGATTATAAATAAACCGAGTATAATCGTAAATTAATCACGTTGATTATTGAAATGTATTGCTACAATGAATTATAGAATGAAATTTACCTGTTATCGTTTACTTCGAGTTCCAATGATTTGCTGACACGTAGATCACTAATACAGCGAAACATTACTTTCCTTTACGCGAAACACATATCTGCAGTGCAGGTGGAGACATTCCAACCTATCAGATTACATTGCATCGACAGGCTGGCAGATTGAATTGATTAAATCATCTGTTGCAATCAATCACACGTAATTCTTCTAAATCGATTGATCGCTGATCCGCGTTACCCAGATAGTTTTATGATTAAAGAATAACCTATAAACATCGCGACCAATGCACATAGAGGATCTACAGCAACTGACAGCTTGCCGTAAAGGTGCGAATGTCAAAAATACTAATATATATGACAATCACCCTCAGTTGCATATAATAGGGCGTACGTTCGGCTATCTTCGGAACTAGGCATGTCGCTCTTCCACGAAAACGCACGGTATATACATATATTTGTACTAGCGGAACATTGGTGATTGGTGATTGGTATTGCAGGTATTGCAGTTGCGAGCTACGACCATGCCCATAGGTCCGTACCGAGTTTCCAGTTTCCACCGTCTAGGGAATCTGAAGGATTGAAATACGAGACTGAAATTGAACCAAGGCAAATGAAAATGTGGTTCAATTCCAGTCTCGTTTCAAACCCCCGATTTCAGTTGCAGTGGAAAGTGGAAACTCGATAGATGTTAAAGAGCTCGAGCGAAACGAATACGTACGCTTGGCGTGTTTGATTATGACCGATATGAAGTTAGCACCACAGTCTTCTGTCCTCTTCTATTCTTCGTGGCTACATAGGAAAAGAAAGAGACAGAAGACAGTGGGGCAAACTTCATATCGGTCAAAATCAAACACGCTTGGTGTACATATGTGCAGAACCATTGGCAACTTTTCTTTAGTATTCTTAGGAATCTAGAAATTTCTTCAAAAATAGTCTAAGAATTCTTAATTCTTGGAAACAGAGCAGGATTCTTTAGATTTAAGAAATTTCTTAGATAGTCGCAACGCTGGTTACGAGTCGTACCGCCGCTCTGGCTAGATACGCTGCTCGTTGCCTCAGTGCTGCTGCTTATAGAGTGTTTGTGACGTCATTAGACGTCACCCCACCTGCGCGATGCGTATGTGCGGTGTTCGACTACACCAGTATAGACTGGCATAGCCGAACACGTTACAGTATGGTAAGTAATTAGCGGGCATATTTTAAGGACGTGAATTATTTTCAGATGGTACAAAATAACGTTATAGGGAACAGTAATTCTCGAATTAAATACTTTCAGAATCGAGGATGGATCAAATTAATTCCCGACTAATCACAAAACAGAATTTATTAGGATAGACTTCTTTATAATTAAAAATAGTAACGACTGATTACTGAGATACGTCAATATTGCCACGGTCATGGTTCTGATCAAAAGAAATTGTTACAGTATCTTGATAATTATCGTAGCTTCTAACGCTTCTAATAAATATAACATGCGAAGTTTCGAATGCGGAAAAGGTCAGAAGGTTGTTTACAAAAAGTAAAGAATGGGGTTCGTTCTTTATAAAGTTTTTTTTAATAAATATATTTATAAATATACACATATATATATTTCCGCGCTGCCGGCCACCCCTCCCCCCTCGGCCACCGCCGCGATCTCCCCTATCGCCCCAATTGCGGCGATAAGACCACTTATACCTCAAACAGACGCCACATTATTAGTTGATTATATAACGAACTTTGACGCCACATAGTATAGCTTTCGTATACTTAATTATCACTGATTGTGAGTGTAATTTCATTTGTATATTTTGTAGGCGCGAGGAAATTGCTGTCAGTCAACGATTTGTAACTCAAGAGTGTACCTGGGGCATTCCAAACGAAATCGATCAACTCCTAGGCTTCACCCCCTTCGAATTTACTACCAATACTTTACAGTAGTCACCCTACTAAAACAAGTATTTGAGATTTTTATTTTTAAATTTTATCTGAAGCGGATATGAATTTAAAAAAATTGAAACTATTTAAGATCCAAAAATGATATGCCGATGTTCGTTATTGATGCGAGCATCTTCTACATTTCTTCGATCAAAATCAATTGTGACATACTTCTTGAAAGTTTAATTTTCATGTTTTAAGCGAACAAATAAATATGATTATCAAGATAGAGCTATATGAAGTATTCTGCATGGTTCGAAATTTTTTTTTTGGGTCATTTCTTTAAATCTGTTGAGTGAAAGTAGTTGCCGACATTTGCAAATCTTTCGATTTAGAAATTTTTCAAGCTTTTCAAATTGATATCTCGATTACTACTGGGGGAAAGAAATAAAAAAAAAACTTGTACATACTTATTTTAGTCGGCTGATGACTTTGAAAAAACGCGCGCAACATTCAAAGGGGATCGGGCCGAGAAGTTGACTGGTTTGGCATGGAATGCCCCACATAATACATATATAGATAAAAAATTCCGAATAGTACATTACGCAACAAGTGCGCAAAGTAGGTGATTCTTGTACGAGTGGAGTTTGTCGCCCGAGCGAAGCGAGGGTGACAAAAGCACGAGTGCGAGATCACCTACGCGCACGTGTTGCGTATACTATTTTTCCAAACAAGATGTGCAAAATTCGACTTCATGAAAAATCGTGTAAGATAAACCAAGAAATGGATTGAGGGCTGGCAATGGACGGGGCGGAGGGAGGGGGCCCAGGGGCGCAGCCCCTGGTGGGAGTGCAGGGGGCGAAGCCCCCGCCGGGGGGCATAGAAGCCCCCCATACAAAAAATCATCAAATTTATAAGAAAAATAAAAAAACTCAGAATCATACGAAAACTAAAGATGTTAAGAATCATTAAAAATCTAGAAAATATCGCAATCATCATACAACCTAAAGTTCCAATACTTATAATATAGCCTTCATCCATTTTTCCGTCAAAAAATTCTTAGCATACAAGAAAACAATGAACAAATAATACAATTTTTGTTGACATAACGCGTTTTATATTCATATAATATAATATTCTATGTTTTTATCAACAGAATTGACAAAGAGTAATTTAAATTCAATGTTTATGTCTATTTTGTTATTTGTATATTGTTATTTGCATTAGTGTCATGACAACGGAATAAACAATGACAAAATGAAGCTTCGCTTCGCTCGCTCATGAATAATTTCGACGATATTATACGCAGAATCACTGATTGCGCCCGCTTTTTCGCAATGGTAATAGGGCATTTTGCGCACTCAAACCCGTATGCAAAATCGAACTTTGCGCACGCAGTTTGGAAAAATCATATATTATATTGAAGTTCGAAATCGGATGTCCGGATGTCCGAATGTCACAAAATCGGGGATGTATCTATTCATGCCTGTATGAAGTTTCTGTGTTATCGTCAGTCATATATTGTGATCGTCAATTCGAGCCGAAGGGATTTTTGGGTTAAGACGAGAGTTTTTGAGATTATGAAAAAAGTATAGCAGGGGCAGTATTAATAACATCTCTTGGAGTGATATTCTTTATATTATATTTTTTTATCGATTTTTTATTTCGTTTATTTTTTTTCAAACATTCCATTTAAAAAAATTCGAAAATTGTTCATCACCGCCTCATTCCAGGACTGTTCTCGCCGCTGCTTCAGCTTCCTCCGCCACTCCCGAGCGCTGTTGCCGCCCCTCGTCCCCCTGTATGCTGATTTTCCTGTTGGCAATTGCCCCAAAAAGTTAATACGTGTTCTTTCGTTCTTTATTTACGACGATTACTTTGAACCATAATTCCCTTCTGATTTGATCAACACAGCCAGAAGTATTGAAAATTGAATAATTAACCTTTGGATTACAGACAGGTGCGAATTCGCATCAAGGTTATCTCATTCGCCTGTATATCCTAGAAATCGAAAAGTACCGTACGTTTCCCTCACCACGGAAGAAAAAATTCGAATCGTTCCCCCAGTAGATGGCTCTGGATCAGCACTCAATTATATTTTGGCCGTCGAAGAAGACGGATGTCAATTTATTTTCGGTGCGAATTTAGACCGGTGTACAACCCCCGGCTGGTAAACGAATTTTTTGCAATTAAAAAATCAAATACTTGAACGCATATTGCGTTATCGTAACATTCTTCGTTAATTTGTTGATTTTTTTATTCATTCGAAACAAGAATTATTCTTGGTTGTCGTTGAAATACTATACAATTTTATTTTCGGGTCACTCCGATAATACTCTAATTTCCAACCACTCCACTGTGGGCAGATTCACAAAAAAATCGAAAAAATCCAAAAATTGAATGTTGTCATTTTTGATTTGTATGTATGTCATTTCAAAGATCAGGTATTTCTTCGCCCTATTGTAGAAGGACCGGTCCCTACCCTTCGCGGTACTCGACTGACAATAGTCCGAACTCGACCGTTTGCGAGTGAAGAACGTGGCGATTTTGTACTCTGAAATTTTCGATTCGCGCGAAGTGAAATATATTTTGTTCTACGCTACCGATTTCAAATCGGTAAAATGGAAGATAAGCTTGAAGGTATGTGGAATATTTTTATGTCAAATCGTTTTTTCAAATTTTAAACATTGTATGTTTGAAAGAGTGTTCAATGTGTACATTTTAAGCAAGCGTTTAAATTTAATATTCTAAAAGAAGTATGAATACAGTTATGATCGCGAGAGATCTCAGACTTTTGAACATTGTACACTATTGATAATGTTATTAAGATTAGAAATTGATGAAAACTTTCCGCAGAATGCTGCATATCTGGCTCTGGGAAGCGGAATTCTCATATCGCGCAACGCTCGGCATGTTTGTTCAGGCTGGGCGCATAGTCCCCAGCAGGTATACCTGTGCCTGCTGGGGACAATAGCCGTTCCTTGTGGAATATAAAATAATTTTCTACCCAATGATCTATTCGTCAAGAATCATAAGTCATGTAACGGGTGTTCGAAACGTTTTGATAATTTATTCTATCATTTACAAGGAGATTTAAATTTTTCCCATGAAAACATTCGTTTTTTAGTAAATATTTATCATACCTGTTTTATTCTAGGTTCATGTGCCATGGATTACACGTGCACTTATCAGGATATTTTTGGAATGATTGAGGAGAAATATAAATTGTGCCTGGATGCGCAATTCCAGATTTTGGAGGAGAAAATTACTCTTGAGTCATCCGAATCTTTCTCGACTGACAGCAACGTAAAGGATTCAATTAAAAAATTACTTTCTAATATCAAAAGTAAATGGCTAGAAGTGCACAGAAGCCAATTTTAATTCAATATTTTCAATAAGTGACTTTTAAACCGCAAATTTAACAATCCCTACACAAATTGGATGCTTTTTAGTAACGCAGATAGTCACTTCCGGTTCGCTATTTTGTTTTTTCGAAATTTTTATTCGAGATTTAAAATCAGCGAAGTCAAAAACTTAAGAATCACCATTGCATTTTTCAGTACGCACATCTGCCTAGTCTTGCCGATTTTTCTGTGAATCTGACCATAGTGCGCTCGATGAATCGATTTTTTCCAAATTGTAAAAATAAACTTATATATACCCTCGAAAAATCAATATTCTCGTTGATTATAGTCTTTACAATTTTCATAATTTTAATAATCAAGAATTCGCACCAGTGTGTAAAACTAAGGTTTTCAAATATGTGTTAGATCAAAGGATTATGGATGACATTTTTTATCCATTCTCGCCGCTTATCATCGCTGAGTAAGTATGAAACTAAACTGATGAACAATCGAAATCTTAAGTCAATGTCGTTACTGAATTCACGTGCAATCTCATATCTAGGGTCTACTCAATTTCATCCAAATTTTAACTGAACATATAGTTCAACATGTTATGAACGTTTGGTAAAATTTTCAGCTTACTTTTTTTTGTCATCGTCAACGTCAACGAAATATATTTCATGCGGTCATGACTGCGGTTTGAGGTGAATCTGCCCAAAATGTATTTATTCAGATGGTCCCGGTGGCAGTGGAAAGAGTTATTTACACAACACTATTATAATTACATTGAAGAGTTCAGATATGACTGTGCTCCCTCCAGCGTGGACAGGAATTGCAGCGAATTCATTGAAAGAAGGTAGAACTGAACATTCCACATTTAAATCACCGTTTTTTTCTGAATGAAAGATCAACGTGTAACATTAGACCAAATTCTAAACATGGATCACATGTTCGAGATGCGAAAGTTATAATTTGGGATGAAATAACAATGGCATCTAAATATGCACTGGAGGCTGTTGATCGTACGTTAAAAGACTTGTGTCATTGTAACGAGCCGTTTGGTGGTAAAATTGTCATAACTTCCAGTGATTTTCGGCAGACCTTACCTGTTGTACGACATGGAAATAGAACACAAATTTTAGAAGCGTGTGTCAAAAGAAGCAGCCTATGGAGTAAATTCACATATATGCCATTGAAGGGTAACATTCGTGTTTATGATGGACAAACGGATTTCACGCAATGGCTTCTGAAGGTTGGTGATGGGTTATTCTCTGATTTCTTGGAACGTGATAACGAAGTTGTAACCATTCCTTCTGATATTCTCTCGAAAGGAAATATTGTAGAAGAAATATTCGGAGAAAGTGTCGATCCTCAAGATCCGTCGAATTATGGCAAAGTTATATTAGCTCCGACAAACGTCGATGTTATCGCCATTAGTGACAAAATATTGTCGAAAATTAAAGGTGTCGGTGTAGATTATCTGAGTGTAGATTCAGGTAAGGATGAAGATAATAAAGATATCAAAAATATACTTTCAATGGAATTCATGAATTCATTGACACCGAATGGTCTTTCACCGCATAAATTAACGTTGAAAGTAGGAAGCATTGTTATCCTGCTACGTAATCTAAATTTATCACAAGGATTATGTAATGGTACCAGACTGGTTGTTAAAAAGTTGAACGAGTATTTGATTTTCACTGAAATTATCGGTGGAAATTGCGCTGGAGAAACAGTATTGATACCCCGGATGGATTTATCACCGCCCGAAGAGGAGATGCCATTCGAGATGGTAAGAAGACAATTTCCCGTCAGATTAGGTTGTGCGACGACAATTAACAAGTCGCAAGGTCAATCTTTCGACAGTGTCGTTGTGTATTTACCAAATCCAGTATTTAGTCATGGTCAACTGTATTGCCTTGTCCAGAGTTAAGTCTAAAAATAATTTGAAAGTTTTGTTAATAGACAGATCTGCAGTGACGGATTTACCAGCAGGCTGAGTAGGCTTGAGCCTAGGGCGGCAGATTTTAGGGGCGGCAAATTTGGGGACCGACTTTTTTTTTTTATTAGCCGTCTTACAGAAATCAAAAAAATTTCCGTAAGATGGTTTTCTGATGTCCTGCAGAAAGAAAAATTTAACGCTTTAGCTCTTTTGTGCAGAGTCGGAATTAATGAACAAGATTACTTACGACAATATCATCGATGATTTTGCCAACAAAAAATCGCAGAAAAAGGTATTGTAGGAAACTTTCATAAGTTAATTGAATTAATTATTTTTTAACTGTTGTAAGCGCAATAAAGAGTGATTAATTACATTTACCGAATGTACATTATTGTGTCAGTAGCATACATTACCCCGCTATATTAGTCGTACATGATTGAGCTGTGATTAGTTCAGAAACATATCCAAATCTATTTCTAGTGCAATTTCAACCAAATTGTTAGATTGTCAAAATAATCTCGGAACTGACAATTGTAGAGGTAAGGGCGGCCAAAATTTAACAGCCTATACTTGGGAAATGTGTAAATCCGTCACTGCAGATCTGTCATCACTAACAGTGAAAATTCGACTCATAAATTACGTACAAGAAACATTCTCTAAAAGGAAATACTAGATGCTGAGTGAATTAATCGATTCATAGCTACAATTGTATATTTATACCGGCACTCGGAAAAATATACTGTGTCGAAAATGCAAAGTTCACAATACATGTACATGCACTGTTGCATTCACATTGACACTTTGAATTGTACCGAATACTGTGAAACTGTAATAATCAATTACTATCTTAATAATATTCTATCCGAAATGCAGTAATTGACGTTACTGAATTTTCCGAAAATTCAGTTGCTTACCTACAATGATGTCAGTCTAACGGTCGGAACAATTACCTTATGCCTTATGTAGATATCAGCGCTGAAAAAATTAGCTGCCAACGCCCTGTGTGGCTTCGCGCCACAAGAATTATTAGCGGCCTGACACTTTGTGTCGCTAAGCGCTACAAAAGTTATTAGCTGCTGAAGCCTCTTGTGGTTCAACGCTCGAAATTCTTATATGGCTAAGCGCTGCAAAATCAGCCGTTAAAGTCTCATGTGGCTAAGCGCTACAAAATTTGCTGCTGATTCACTTCATCGTAATAAAAAAATTATCTCTTATCGATTTGACTCGGGAAAGAATTTTCATTTGCCCGAGATACATAGTTGGATATTGAAATAGTTTGAAACTATTATTCTATCCGAACATATCATTAACCATTCCCCTCCCAATTCTGGCCTTCCCGATGGAAGAAACCGCATCACCTTCTCGTCGGTTCTCATTGAGCGATAGTACTTCTATGACCAATGAAACGTGTACTGATGATTGCAGATTCAAGTTAGAAACCTGTTCTATCAAGTATAAAAGAGTACTATCGGATGAGAGTGCGCTATGCGTTTTTGAACTTTAAACTGAATAGATATACACACACACACACACACACACGCATACACAAACACACACGCACGCACACGCGCGCGAACTACCCAGTCGGTAGTTGTGGCTCTCGAAAGACTAGAATAGGTGAGAGCTCCTCACTGATCCACCGAGAAAACGCCTTGAATTTTCCGGTGCCAATACGTCCGATGCCAAAACGTCTTGTGCCTAAACGTTCCAGCGCGTAAATGTCCAGCGCTGAAATGTAGTGCACTCGTGTGAGGTGGTATTCTTTTGTAAACGAATAACCTATAGGTTAACAATATTTTTATCGAACGATTGGTATCCCAACAATTGGACAACCCGAGAACCACTAACAACCGAGCGAGCGTAGCGGGTGAGGGGCAACGCAAAATCAAACGAGTGAGCGAGCGAAGCGAGTGAACGAGCACAATTATCAGCTAGTCATTCATGAAATTATTCGCGAAGGCTTCTTGCAACGATGATTGGGCATGTTCCTATTTTTGCAGCATATCTTTTGCGTACTGTACGTCTGCAAAACATCGAGCGAAAGAATCTATTTTAGAAAATCGATTCGATACAGCATTGACACTTCGTGGCACTCCGAAATTACATGCGGTCATTCCAATATCCCATAAACTCGTCGAAACAAAATTATTTTTCGCACCAGAAAAATTTGATTCGATGAAAATTATGAATTGATTTCAAACAAAGGTGTTCTAAAGTGTCATCCAGCGAATCATCGCTGAAAACATCGGCCCTTTTCAGAGCCACCAGAATATTGCAAAATATCCATCAGTTACATCTCCACTACGCTACACAACGAGCTCGCGGGAGTCGCGCGGACGTGGATCGGCGCGCGCGGCGACGCGCGACGAGACGTTTTATTTTTTTTCTTCGCCCCAGATATTCTCTCCATAGATTTTTTTTTTAGGATTGAAGGGAGGGGATCCAGGTATCCAAAAAAATTATCTCCATGAATTCATTTAAGTCCTGTGGAAATGGCAGTAAAATGTAAAAAAAAACGACGAAAAAGAAGTGAATGAATTTTTTTTTCCGAATTGACATTTTTTGCATAAAAGCGCATTCTTTTACAAACAAAGTGATTCAAAGATCAGTCCGCTTCGTTGAATACTTTCGGAGATATGAATTTTTAAACATAGCGGGGCAACAGCGGTTTGCGAAAATTCACATAGCTCTAACTCCGCCATTTTGAAAAATTTTTGAAAATCCTTGAAGTCGTATTCTTTTTTTCCATAGTACTAAAGATATTTTGAATGGCGCGGAAATCCATGACTTGAACTTGACGGTTTATTTTTGAGTGAAGTGACGTGGATCCGCTCACATGGCACTTGTATAAAGACGATAGAGTCATTCGGGTCAAGTGTGCGCACTTAAGGATTTAGACCGGTGTTCAAATTAAACAATAAGGAATGAGAAAAAAAGAAACCATGCATATGATAAAGTATTTATTGGACTAATAAATAAATTGAGTATTAACACATAAAACCGTGACACTTGAAAAAAAAAGGTTATTTATAAAAATTTAAAATGCGCACACTTGACCCGATTTGCGGGTAAGTGTGCGCAATCGTTCGGGTAAGTGTATGCAATCGTTCGAGTAAGTGTACGCATTTCGGGAAAGTGTGCGCATTTTTTTCATAGTTATAAATGCCTTAATAACTGATAATTTCGTGGCATTATAATTACAATCTGAAATAAAATAAACATCATTCATCAATTTTTCTTACTCATTTATAAAATATAAAATCAATTGCATAAATCGAAAACCAAGGATCGTGGTTTTTGAGCCTTATTTTAATACCTCGTTACCCAATCAGTTATTCTCAGTCAGTTTTTGTTCGCTAATCGTCAAAGATGAATGCATCCCCGTATCAGCACGGGGGGCAAGGTGAGCCTTTCCAAGAGGTGAGCACCGAAAAACATATTTTTATTGAAGTTGACTATGACTTTTCGCCATTAAACGTATAGAGTTGAACACAACTTAGATAAACGTCAAAAATTAAGTCATAACCGTATCATACAGTTTCATACATTAGTCCTGATTTGTATTAGACACAACAAAAGTTGTCTGATACATTATTTCTGATACCTATTCGTTTCGCAATTACAGTATGTTCCACAATTTAAATCAGTGGACTTCAATGATATCCCGGAGCATTTCGGTCATCCGCTTCCGTTCTCTGATATTGGATCCAACGAAACTGCAATTTACGTATGGTTCATTGAAATATAAATTGATAATGTTTAATTTATATATTCTTCAAATTTTTCTTTCGCTTCTGCCTAAGAGGAAACGTCATTCATTTGAGATTGTTGTTTGAAGTATTTTTTAAAAGCGTACTGAAGCACTCGAATCCTATCAAATTGTAAATTATCGAGATGGTTTTATTTTAGAGCCAACTCCAAACATCTGTGCCAGCGAATTCTTATTTGTCAATCCACCCAGACTCGGAGTCTCGGGCATCTACTAGCACTAATTCAATAGCATTTAGCGTGAATCAGCATCCCGAATCAGTACGTCAGATATTTGAACTCTTTATTGGATTGATTTTTTGAATACCGTCGAATTGTTAATTATTGACGTATTATTATTATAGAGCCAACTCCAAACATCTAGTCCGGCGAATCCTTATATGCCAATCCACCCAGACTCGGAGTCTAGGGCATCTACTAGCTCTTGTTCAATAATATTTAGCGCGAATCAGCCTCCCGAATCAGTAAGTCAGATTTTTGGAACTCGCTTTATCGTTAGAGGAGTTTTATCCATGTATTTATTTAGTCAATGTCAATATGAATTAATTGTTTAGAAATTGGAAACATTGTTAAAGAAGTATACCAATGGAAAAGTGATAAAGAGGTCTTACAAGCTCAATAATGGTTTTTTGACTGACACAGCGCGAACACTTCTCGTTCATTTAATCATTCAGAGTGAAGTTGATAAGGCTTTAGCGACATTATCCGACGACGGCATTGACAAGCTGCAAGATTTTACGTAAGATTGGATTTATGAAGCACGCGTGATGAGTTGATATTAGTTGTTACTTTCAGGATAATTATGATTATTTATTGCACATAGAATTTCTTCGGCAACGTTCACCAATTATGCTGCTGATATCGAGAAATTGTTTAAAACTGAAAGTCGTGGGACATACTTTAACGCTTTTAAATCAGTAAATGGGGTTCGAGTACTGGCTCATGGAAACTGTGGGAAAACTTTGGGTATATTAAAGGCGTTTTGAGACAGCAAAGGGTACTCGAGGCACGATGACCAAAGTTGAAGGACACAAATTCACCAATTGTAACAGGTTAGTCGTATTATTGTTACTATATGAGTGGATGCACACAATCTAGTATAATTCTAACAATATCTACACCTTTGTAGATGATGTCAAACGGCAACTAGAATGGTTAAAAACTCACTGCGAGCCGTGGGAAGAACTATTGGATAAATGGAGAGCTACTCATGAAGCGCGTAGGCAAACTATCATAACCGGAAACAAGGCAGCCTTCGACAATTTTAGCGAGATCTTGGCCGTTCGTCTGCAAATTGGATATAAACTGGTGCGTATCTATAAATATATTCCTCTTAAGGGGAGGGACCAGACGATTTTTACCGACCTATCTAATTTCCCGAATATCTCCGTAACGGGGCTATCAATCGGATTGTCCTTTTGGCAGCCGATGTTTGACGAGGAATGAGTTCGAGCTAGGTCCCAAAATTCAATGAAATCGAAATTTTTTTTTAAATTTTAATCGCAGAATGTGGGCGTGTCACTTATTTCGACTAACATCAGAGCCCACGCATCATTGACGCGAAAATAACTGTGTAAGCACCATTCTACACGGCATGACAAACACTCCTATTCAAAAACATCTTCGTTTCATGCAGGAATAAAGTCTCTATGTGAAAACTCGCAATTCGTTGTAATTAGCGATTGTAAATTGTTGGGAAGCCATGATAATCCTTAGTTCCCGTAACGCCCGAGAGAGAGAGCTCAGCGCGCGAATCGTGCATCGGTATTACTGCCGGCCAGCGCAGGGCCGACTTGTTGCCTGGGACTGTCGAAAACGTACGTGGAATATGAACATTTTTATCTTGAAAAAATGCTTGAACACGTATGTTCTGTTGGTAATAATTTGACGAAATAATAATGGAAAAAAAAGATTGTTTGCTCGTATAAAATTATTTTCAAAAGTTGTCGGTGGTGTGAAAAAAAACAGAAAATTCTGGCAGTGATGGTTTTCAAGCATAAAGTTCCTTCTGTGGAGTGCATTCACTTTTAGATTTTCCGATTTATCCTCACCAAATTATTCATTATTGAGTAGCGTCACTACTGTGTATGTGGCAGTGGAATGAGTCCGCGAATCAGATCGTTTCAGCATACACATGACTGACGTTACTAGAAATTGAATAACACAGTGAAAAACATCTGATATTTGAAAATGATTCTGAAGAGTAGACTTCAGTCACTAATTTGTCATTAATTTTCCAATTTGAGAATTATATTATATGTATGGTGAGGCTTCTTTCATTGCACTAGACTATTTTCTAATTATTCATACATGGGACATTACGTGTCAACTCGGCCGTCATCTGACCCTGACCATTTCGTATTTGATGCATGTTCTTGCATATTATATTTGTTTCAACTTATGGCCGGTTCGAAAAGCGAATGGGTAACTAATTGATAGAAGGCGATATAATGAATAGAATTATTATTCAGAACATAACTTAGTTGTACTTACCGTTACGTGCTGCACTTTAGACAGAAAAAAAAAAATATATATATATATATATATATATATAGTATATATAAACTCCTTGAATCGAAAAACCTTCAAAAAATATTCGTCACGTCACTTTATGCCAAATATAATAGTCGGCCCTGCGCTGGCCGGCAGTAATACCGATGCACGATTCGCGCGCTGAGCTCTCTCTCTCGGGCGTTACGGGAACTAAGGATTATCAGGCTTCCCAACAATTTACGATCGCTAATTACAACGAATTGCGAGTTTTCACATAGAGACTTTATTCCGACATGAGACAAAGATGTTTTTGAATAGGAGTGTTTGTCATGCCGTGTAGAATGGTGCTTACACAGTTATTTTCGCGTCAATGATGCGTGGGCTCTGATGTTAGTCGAAATAAGTGACACGCCCACATTCTGCGATTAAAATTTAAAAAAAAAATTCGATTTCATTGAATTTTGGGCGCCAGCTCGAACTCATTCCTCGTCAAACATCGGCTGCCAAAAGGACAATCCGATTGATAGCCCCGTTTCGGAGATGTTCGGGAAATCAGATAGGTCGGTAAAAATCGTCTGGTCCCTCCCCTTAATGATAAATTTCTACTTTGTAACTATATGATTCTGTATATTTATGCTCGCAGCTTGAGTGTGGCTTTAATCAATAATGGCCAGATAGGCAATCGTAGGCGTAAGACGTCACTCAATATTCAGAATAAGAGGCGCAAAGAATATCAGAAGCATTGAAGACAAAGCTTATGTGCACGCACTTCCTTCTTTGCCAGCAGGTGAACATTTACGTAGTCTTATAATTTTTTCTCACTAATTCGCATTTCTGTAGATAAAAAGTTGCATGAGCATGCATATACCTGACTGACTAAAATGTTTTGTGGTTTGTTTAACAATCTTCAGATCAACAAGCCTCTGTAATATTTGCACTTTTGCCCTACCTCCTACCATCGGATAGATCAAAAAGTAGGAAGAGAAAGAGAACTTCCAAATAGAACACGTCTGAAGAAGACGTATCTGTCAATACCACGGCCAATGCACGAAAATTAAGCTTACTCGAAAGAAAGGAATCCTTCACGATAATAGTTCCGGTAAGTGTGAAACTGCTGATATTCGTACTGTAACGAGGCAAAATATTTGCCTCGTAATAGAACAATCGACTCCTCCTCAGACGAAAGCGACCGCGCGAGTATAGAATAAAACCGAAACAAGGAGTCCCCAGCTCAGGTTCCGAAGGTCCCCTAATTTAATTTCTATCGTTTATAACCCTTTATTTTTCCCGTCCTTCTCTATTATCGTACGTGCCGTCTCGACCGGATCAACGAGGGAGATCATCCCTTAATCCAACTACGCCTGGCAGGTCACCCGGAAGCCTCGGAGTCAGTAGCCGGGGCGGCCCAGATCATCGATCCTGAGATACGCCTGGAAGCGCGCTGCATTACGATCTGCCTATCGCCAAGAAAATCCCGCTCCCCTCCCCATCTGTCTCCTACCGGCCTGGTCCACCGGTCCACATGCAGAATTTCCGCCTTCCAGGGTATCGCGAAACCTGAGATGCCATCTACCAACCCCCTGGCAAAAGCTCTGAGTGCCAAAGGCCCTGTCAGGCCCGCCACCTCGTCACTGAAGATTGAAGAACTATCGTCTACCAATTAGATGCATGGATGCACTTTTGTTTTCCCCCTCCCTCTAAACTTTAATTTGGGTAGTAACAGGCGGAAACACGCCACTTCTTGTTTGGATATCGGAATAACAGCAGCGTGATTCTTGCACCCGATTATTCCTTTTTTAGAAAACTTTGGTTTTAATTTCGATTTTTTTTTTGTTTCAATTTTTATTTCCTTTTCTCTTAATTTTTTGTGTGTATTTGTTTTCTTTTATTTGTTCGTTTTGTTCCTTTTTGTGTTGTGTAAATTTTATTGAAAGACTGTAATTTGTGTGTTGTGCCGTCGAGGCTGTGTCCTTAAGGTAAGCTTCCCATTCTAAACGACCTTCCGATGATATCCAAATTAAATTGTCCGGCTTTAGCTTCCTGTAAAATCTAATCGAATGGTTGTGTTTCAGTTTTCCCTTATTCTTTGTAATCCCCTGAAAATTTATCCTATTTATAATTGTGTATCGTTAGATCGATTTTTCTAGAAAGCCTTTGGCCCCAAAATATAGCGTCTTTTCTATCCCTGCATTGAAAGCTTGGGTTTTGTCCTTTGTTATTGTTTGTATCGTTACCTAGCCACGTGTCTCTAGAAAGATCGACTAACACACCCTAGATAAGATTCTCCCCAAACTTGCATGTATCTCTCCCATACTAATTCATAACCTCCTAAAAGGCCTTTGAAAATCTGAGCTGGTTTATTTAAGATTTTTAGATAATATTATTTATAGTCCCTTCTTGTGAATTTCTTTGATTATTAATTATTATCGTGTGTTGTCTCATGGCATGGCGTACCTTGTGTAGTTGTATTCGTGCATGTTCGTGAGAGTTCGTACGGGTTCGCCCCGACGCATTAGATTTTTCGGTTAATTGTTCTACTTTATCGACACTTTTAATTGATTTTCAATAGTTCCAAAAAGTATCGACCCTAGCTCCCCCAGATCCCCCTATGTTATCGACCTAGTCTTATTCTTTGCTTTGTATCCTATGATTAATTCCTACTGTACCCTAAGGTAGTTCTTTCCTTTGTTTTGTGAATCGTTCTATATTACCATAACTATTAACTCCTTGCTCGTGACCCACATACCTTGTAGCCTGTCAGTTGTTTGTCAATTTCGGTCACTGGGTCACAGCCTCCCTGTTTGATTATATTTAACGTTAAATAAATTTTTGGGTTTCTTTGTGATTTTTCCATAAACCTTACTTGTCTCGCTTCGCCTATATTATTCGCCCCCACGTTCCCCTCACCCTGAACTCGCCGAGTAGTCCCGTCTGGTGTTATCCAATTGATTGAGTTATTTAAATTTTGACATTTCATTTTTATTACTTTATTCTTTTCGTTACCGCGGTACCCTAGGTACCTGGCGCCCAACCTTCTATTGTACGCAGATTTTGTCTGTTGAATAATTAGTTATTAACTGTCAAATCTCAAATTTACCGAACGGTGGGATCGCCTGGTTTTGTGCACGTAGCTGACCTCGATAACAACCCCCCCCCCCCCCCCCCCCAATCGTCGGTCTTGCCCGTCACAGTACCAAAACCTAGAAGACCCACATGTTTCTCAAATGTTTTATGAAACAAATTTGGATAGTATTTGTGACATCCTATGTCGCTAAATCTTTCATGCATATTATTTGTAGGTTCATTCTTGATTATTTTAGACTGCAGCTGACATCAATACAGTCATTGAAAAACAAAAAGATTATCTACGGACACGTGGGCTCAGCTTCTAACCAGCCGTCGTGATTGTGGGATCATTACCGGACATTAAAGCTGCGCATGTTGTAATCGACAACATCATATACAACGTCGCATCATATCTCCATGCTATTGACGTAACATTCAAAATTTTTTTTGCCGTCAATTGCGAATACCCGAATCAGTGCAGAAGTCTATGGCTTTTCTTGCAAAAGGCAATTTATAATATTGAATCCCCAACGGAAAAATTTCCAGTAGCCGTAACTGCATTAGCTGGGGAGATAAAACAAATATTGGCGCCAAAAACGTAAGGGTAGTAACTAACTGTTTAAATCATAATCTTTCTCATCATATTTTTCAATAAAGTTCAAGCAAACATACAATGGACTGCTTTGTCTGTCAGTGTTCATTTTCCGATAATACTAGCCTCATAAAACACATTTCTCTATTTCATGCTGAATCTTCAGTTTATCGTTGCGCTACAAATGAAAATTGCGAAAGAAGTTTTTCATGCTTTAGTTCATTTAAGAAACACAGACGGAACAAACATGCATCTGATATACCCGTAGGTTTCAAGAACAATACTTTGGACAATAATTGTATTAACGAAGATGCTTCACTTGCTCTTTTATCTGAAAATCATATTGACGAGAATACCGATTTTATATCTTTTAAGGATGAATCTATCAATGAGCGTGGATTTCAGGACAATGATGATTTTAACAATGACATAGATATCGATACTGAATTTCTAGAGAAATTGAGAGATTTTGAAAATTTACAATCTCAAACTATAAATCCAGTTTTTCTACCTCAAGATAATGTACTGAAAAACATTCTTAAAGATAAAGCATTGCTATTTGTAGCAAAGCTGTATGATTTTCCCGAAATTCCGCGAAGCAGAGTCCAAGATATAATAAAGGAAACCTCGGGATTAATAAGTGAAATAGTGAACATTATTCAGGAGAAAATTCAGGTGTATTTGGAACCTCTCAACGACAGTCCTCAAAATTTTTCAAAAGTCAAAGACATCTTTGAAACTTTTACGAAGCCATTTGCCAATGTAGATACGGAGTGGCATCGTTTTACTAATTTTGTTCAACGTAAGACTTTGATACTCCCAGAAAATTACATAATTGGTGACAGACAAGAATTCAAACAAAAAAAAAAGTGCGGGTCTTACATCACGTTAAAGTCACAGCTCAGTATATTCCCATAAGAAAAGTTTTTAAAAATTTGTTTGAATTGCCAGGTGTGTTTCAACAAACAATGGATTATCTTAAATTACTACAATCTGATTTAGGGATCATTTCAAACTTTGTTCAAGGTAGTTTAGGGCAATCCAGAATGTCCTCGTTTGGCAAAAAAATTGTCTTACCGCTGTTCATGTATTTCGATGATTACGAGAATAATGATCCTCTTGGAAGTCACAAAGGTATTGGTAAATGTGGAGCAGTATATCTTAGTATACCATGTCTACCACCGAACTTTCAATCAAAATTAGAAAATATTTTTCTCTTTATCCTTTTCAATTCATTAGACCGCGAATTGTTCAACAATGATATCGTATTCACGAAAGTGATCGAAGAATTACGATTTCTTGAAGAGGAGGGCATAACAATTAATCTTGAGACCGGCAACGTTAAATTATTTTTTAGTTTAGGGTTGATATTGGGCGACAATCTTGGTTTACATTCGATCCTCGGATTCGCAGAAAGTTTTCAAGCTAATTTCTTCTGTCGATTTTGCCTAACTAAGAGGGACAATATTAATAACATTTTCCACGAAAGTCAATGTATACCGCGCGATGTTTCGAACTACAAAGCGCATTTGCAATTGAACGATCTACCGCAAAGCGGTATAAAGGAAGAGTGTGTTTTTCATAAAATACCTGGTTTTCATGTGACAGAAGGTCTGAGCGGAGATGCAATGCTTGATTTTCTAGAAGGTGTTTGTCCTTCCGATTCAGCTAAAGTATTACATAATTTGATTTATGAAGCTAAACTTTTTTCATTGGAGCAATTCAATGATAGGATCCGGGGATTTTATTATGGGCCAAAATATAACCAAAATAAACCCCCGCAGATTTTGGAACATCATTTAAAAAAAAAACAGCGTTTAGTAATGTCCTCCGCAGAGATGCTATGTTTCACAAGGCATATATGTTTAATACTAGGTGACTTAGTGCCCGAGGAATATGAACATCGGCAGTTATTAAAATTGTTGAAAATGATAATCGAAATTGTGATAAGCAATAATGTTACAGCGGGCACTCACGACTATCTTCGCAATTTGATAACAGAATACTTGCAATTGCATGCGAAATTATTTCCCGGATTTATGATACCAAAGCATCACTTTATTGTACACTATCCAAAACTAATGCAAATTGCAGGTGTTCTGTGGAAAACTAGCGCAATGCGATATGAGAGCAAACATCGCGAAGGCAAAATAATATCTCATTCTGCAGTCAGTCGTATTAATACATGTCGGTCAATAGCATTGAGGCACCAACTGCGATTAAATTACCGGTTTTTACTGAAAAGAAATTGATATTGATATATTACTGGGCCTAAAACGGCCATTAACGTGAGTGACATGTTTCGAACCACTTTATTTCGCAACGTACTACCACCGGATTTGGCAGAAAATGTACATCTTGCCATGTGGGTCAGATAACAAAATGAGATTAAAAATAAGCACAGCATCATAATGATTCCGTTAGAAGAAGGCCCCGTGTTTCACGATGTCCAATATATTATTTTAGATGATCATTACGAGATTCTGGTGATAACACGCGAATTGTTGGACTGCTGTTTCCATCCGCACAGCCAATCGTTTAAAATACTTGATGCAAACTGTTATGATTACACATATGTAGCATACAAAGATCTGCAAAATGCAGTTGTTACATACAAGAATAATAGTAGCGACGGCTTTTCTTACATCACAAAGAAGTGGATTTAAGTAAAAAATGAGTGTAATTCAGAAATAATTTATTTTACCTTATTTTTAGTTGATATAAGTTGTTTATCATATTTTATTGAATGCATAAGGAATATTTTTACTATGATTTGTACTGTTTTTATTATTTCATAATAGTCCACGATGCTGTATTCTCTAAATTTGAATCAGGCAAAAGTCCTTGATTGCGGTGGTAAGTATAATGATTGATTAAGTTCACTGATATACTTATAACTGAAAATCAGTGATTCATCCTGCTTATTCATATTTGGAGTAGAGCGCTATCCCTGTACCTTGTCAAAGAAAAATAACCATGCAGTATTTGGATTTGAGTTATACGACACAGGAAATTCTCAATATTAGATCTGAATACAAATTACCACAAATATTCGAGTATTAGCTTTACTGTATGGGAAAATTCTCAATATCGTGCTTGGGTAGAAATGACCATACAGTGTGCGAGCTTTGGCTATGCTGTGTGGTTAAATTTTGAACGTCATAATTGAATACAAATTATTACACTCTTTCGTGATACTTGATGGATGCCGTATAGTGGTATTCGCTATATTGTAGTTTAGTTGAACCAAATATACTACCATAGCGCTCGCTCCTGTGGTAGTATGTTGATTTTCGCTATACGGTGTATAGTAAGACATACTCAGTAGATTTTCACATACGGTATTGTAGAAACTATCATATTGCAAGTATGTCCAGAGAGTAAGATACTGTATGGCATCTATTGTTATAATTTTTGCTGAATGACTCCTATAAAGGGTCTAGCCGGATAAGAATGGTGAATCTGCCCCCACCGAAGTTTGTGGCGCCGATTTTTCCAAAGTTTCTGACCTAAAAAAAATACCTTGTGCAAAATTACAACTTCCTACATCGATTCCGAGGGGTCTTTCTGCCAAAAAAACGTGTTTTCTCGTTTTCTGCAGTTTTTGGAACCAAGAGATGGCCGAAAAATCTGAAAAAATTCTGAAAAATCAGAAACATGTTAACATTCATGGAAAAAAAAATTTCAATTTTTTAAATGTTAAACTCTATTGTTAATCATCGAATCTTCGTTTAAAAAAATTATTTTGTAGTATATAGATTTTGCTGCTATTATGGAAAAAATGGACATGATTCTACTCTCCATTCCCTGCAAGTTAAAAAAAAAAAGTCCGAAAATTCGACCTGCAACACATTGAAAAAAAAATAAAACGACATTTCATATTTTTTTATGAGAATCCATACATAAATCATTCTATTCCAGGCCTATTTTCTTACTCATTTCTTCATTTCTCCTCCGTGACAGTTGTGAACCATTCGTCTCATCCCATACAACTAAATTGACACACGTCGTAATCAAATGTGTGGTGCACGCACGGCATGCGCATCGACGTTTCGGGATACAGCGCGCACTGAGCGCGCGAAACTTCTTCAAGCAGCGAGAACGAGGTGCGCGAAGCTTCTCGCCCTAACGGGAGCGCGCGAGACGCAGGCACCACTCAGCGAAACGCCGCGTATGTTCCGGAACGTAAATATGAATATATGAGCGGAACGCTCACGCGCCTAGGCAGTCATTACACTTCACGATTTCAACTCGTCAACTACGATCTGCTCAGTGAGAATATTCAGTGCAAGTCCTAGTCAGTGCTTAGCTACAAATGTATGAATTTCTATCCATTTTATACGATACTCGAGACAAAGAATGAAACAAAAATAGCCGTGCTGTTGGTGAGAATTTTATCAATGTTTCGTCCATCATTAAGCTGGGTTTCGCAGTGAAAACTGGCTTTTCATGCTAGAAGATATACACCCTCACAACATCTCAATTTTGAGTTATTGATCAACATCAGGAGTATACCATGTCAACGCCACAAGCAAGCTCGGATTCGACGACAGATCCGACGAGATGTGCATACTGTTCTCGTGTGCTTAGAGCATTAAAGGGACAGCGAAAAAGAATGAAGGATAATGGTGAATGTTCGGAATACTCTGCAAGAATAGGCAAAGTCCTGAAACTTGGGGATATTCTCTGCAATTATTGCAGATCGATGCCATACAGCAAACGTGCACGAGTGAATGAAAGTAGCACTAAATCATTAACGACATCTGGTTCAAGAGAACCAGGATCACAACAAGCAACAGAGTTTGGTGGATCTCACCAAAGTTCTATGCCACAAGCTGATGATGAAGATTCAGACCTCTATAAGTTGCCATCGCAGACATCTTCACTTTCTTTACACTCATTTCAAATGAGTTCTTCACAACAATCTTCTACAGTGACATCTTCACAAAGTTCCACAGTCATTCTTTCACAATCTTCTACTGGCGACCCATCATTTGTTGCGCAGGAGCCAGTCAATGTCGAATTGGTAGAAATGCCGTTTCCACGGGTTGTGTCAACTCACAAATACTGCTGTCTTTGTTGCTCATCATTACCAATCGTCAGTGTCCCTTCTCAAGCTCGATTGCAAGCATTCCAGAAAAGAAAGATCTTCATTCCTAAGGGAAATCGTTGTTGCTCAACTCATCTGATAGAAGAAAAATTCTATTCAGATGATCTAGCAGCGTTGAAAATACATGCTGGTAATAGTATGATTGAAGTATCAGACTTGACGTTTTTCCTTAATGCCTTGTCGAATGGTCAAGAATTGAAGCATCAAATTGGGGATTGTACTCTATCTGATCAACGTCTAGAAGCATTGACTGGTTTTAGTTACGCAAATCTGAATGAGCTGTGTGGGAAAATGAAATCGATGAGGAATTCCAAGACCCGTAACATTTTACAAGCATTGGTAGTGTTTCTTTTCAAAATGAGGACTGGGAATTCGAATAGTATAATTGCATCTGTACTAGGGCTCGATCGTGACCAGCAAGTTTCAGATTATTGTGCAGAAGTCGTGAACTCTTTTGAGAAAGATATTTTACCAGAGGGTTTTGGATATTTTAGCAAATCAAGGAACGATCTTGTGGAACATCAGACTTCGGATACAGTTAAAAAACTGTATGAGCTCGAGGGCCAATTAGTGCTGATATTTGATGGAACTTACATTCGGCATCAGAAGAGTACGAACAACAACTATCAACGAAAATCGTATTCTGGACAGAAGAAGGTACCATTATGCAAACCTTTTACTATTTGCACGACGAATGGGTACATTGTTGAGATGGAGGGGCCTTTTTACGCCACTCAAAACGATGCCGAAATAATGAAAATACTGCTAGACAATCCGAATGGTCTTCAACGAATCATGAGACCAGGTGACATTTGTGTAGTTGATCGAGGATTCCGAGATGTGGTGCAACAATTGGAAGAGAGAAATTATAAAGTATTCATGCCAGCATTGAAAGGACAACGTGCTCAGCTCACAACTGAAGAGTCGAACAACTCTCGATGGGTTACAAAAGTTCGTTGGGTGGTCGAAGCAGTTCATGGCATCCTTGGCCAGAAATATAAGCTACTTCATCACTCTTTAGATAATAAACTCCTCCCAAATGTTCAATTACTCTTCAGGATTGCTTGCTATCTGAATATACCTTTGGAAAGAGATTGAACTCCGATGTTGGCATTAGGGATGATATTATTGAGCAGATGAAGTCCAGGCGTAATAGCGAGAATTCATTGGCAGAAGAGGCAGAGTTGGAGCATTGGAATCGTCGAAAAACGCAATTTCAACAATTAACATCAGCTGATTAGCTTGATTTTCCGGAGCTGACCGAAAAGGAATTGGAGATATTCTTTACTGGTTCATACCAGCTATCTCAAACAGTATCTTACCTTGCTGAAATGATGGACGAGGATGCAAATATCGCACTCAATTATTTGAAGAGATTAGAAGATGCGAATCACGCAATCATTCAAGTTCTCGTGAGGTCGAGACACATTAATAGCAAAACTTATAAATGCTACATTGATTACACTCGTGATTTCCAAGGATCTTCTGGAATTCGCCGTTACGTTTGTGATTGTCCAAATGGCAAACGAATCGTTGGCTGCTGTTCACACATTGCTGCGATCTTTTATTATCTATCTAATGCTCGATATCTATCAAAAATCATAAGACCAGCTGAAATCCTCACAGGACTCTTTGATGTAGAAGAGGTCAATGCCGTGATCAACAGTGATAGCGATGAAGACTAAATATGTAGCAATATAGATAGTAGGAGTAAATGCTCGATCAATGATATTTATGAAAAATGTATGTGAATAGGTTTGAATACAAAACGATTTTGGACTCGATTGAATACAAAACGATTTTCGGCCATCTCTTGGTTTCAAAAACTGCAGAAAACGAGAAAACGCGTTTTTTTGGCAGAAAGACCCCTCGGAATCGATGTAGAAAGCTGTAATTTTGCACAAGGTATTTTTTTTGGGTCAGAAACTTTTGAAAAAATCGGCGCCACAAACTTCGGTGGAGGCAGATTCACCATTCTTATCCGGCTAGACCCTTTAAAGGTCCCTGCATGATCTCTAAAGTATTGTCAGCCGTAGTGTATGAACTTGAGGATTGCAATGGAAACCCCGTAGGAAAATCCCACATTAAAAACCTGAAACCCTATCGTATCTTCCCTTCCGTAGAAATTCCAGAAATGAATCCTGAAGAAGTTCCCCAGGAAATAAATAACCAAGAAATTTCCCCGCAAGTAAAAACAGAACCCTTAAACTGGTTAAATGTTGATCAACTCCCGGTAACTCCCTATAGACACGATGTGGAGAAAACCGGTCCCCAAGTACCGAACCGCGACTCCCAGCAGTCGCCGAAACCGAGAGGAGTGAGCAGACCGCCACGAACCAAGTCGGCCGCTGTACGAGCCACCAGCCCTGGACCCGAACCCAGAGGAAACCTTTCCAGCACCTCGAACTCTGGTACCGCAATCTTCTCAAGCACGAATCTTGACCAGCGAACCAACATCATCAGCGTCCGGACAGGACACCAACCTGCCCGAAGAATTTACAAACTCCGACTCCGACCCCGAAACCAATAACCCACTAGCCACCTCTAGCCCCCTACCGTCCGCTCATTCCCCATCCTTCCCAACCCCAGCTCACTACCGCTCCACCCCACCTTTACCGTCCCCCACCGCCCGATGGCCAATAGCTAGCTTGTATTATGAGGAAGGCCAGTTCCGACAAAGGACCCCAAGTTCGGGCTCCTACCGGGAAATTAACCAGGGCCCGCCACCAGTTACCACCAGCCCCGTTTTCCCCACTTCCGGCTCTTACCTTAACCCCCGCATCCAACCCCCTTCCTCCCAATCAAACGCCAGGCCAGTTCCGTTGTGGCAAGCGACAGGGGCACCAGAATTAGTTGGGCCACCAATGCCCCTTGGGTCCGTGCTAGCAAGGGTTCCCTCAGTACCACAACCAACAGCCCCCGTAAGAACCCCCGACTTGCCCGCACCGGGGCAATGTTGGAACTGTAGACATTTCGGGCATCAGTACTCGGCCTGTCCACATCGCCGCCAAAACTCCTTTTGTTACGGGTGCGGCCGATTGGCCCACACGAGAAAAACGTGTCCGACCTGCCACTCGGAGTGGCGGCGGGAGACCCAGGTCAGACAACCCAACCCCATGCCACCCCCTTACCCCCCTATATTAGTGACCCTCTCCCATCAAGTGGAGATTTTGGGGTCCATTGTACAACTCCTAGGGTCCCTGACCCCTAGGTAGTAAGTGTTCTTTTTTTTCTTTTTTATATTAAATTTGTTTTGTTCTACTGTTGTTCGTTTTCTATCTTTCTTCCCTTCTTGCTCCCGTTCCAACGTTCTTTTTTTTTATGTTTGTTTTAATTTAATTACCGTTCATTCCTCCTCCTCTTTCGTTTCCTTTCTTGTCTTTCTTTCTCGTGCTCTGTCTACCGTGCCCCCTCTTTCTTAATTACTGTTCCGCTTCCCTTTATTCTTGTTCTCTTGTTCCCTTCCTACCGTCTATCTTTACCGTTTCTATCTACCGTCTTCTATCTTTCACCGAATATGTACCATTACGCTGGTATGTGAGTGATTTTCGATATTCTGCGCTAAATGTACTGCAAATTGTCCAATTTGAATTGATTTATGATGAGATTATTATCCAAACTTCCATAGAATAGATCCCGCTCGAATTTGGGCCCTTGTTTTGCCTGGATATAGTCGTTCACAATTTTTTCATTATTATTACAAACAATAGGAAAGTATATGTCCAACAAGTGAAAAATCATAAATCATCATTATATTATGTATACAAATGTGCTGTCGATTTCAAATTCAGCGGTTCTTCAAACGGTCTCATCTGCGCGTCAATCTGTGGCGTAAAAATTCAGTATACCGTGAGTCAATTTCTGCCTACATAGTTTTCGCATCTATAACTTCCTATATTCCCGGGTGGATCGTGATCTACCGCCAATAAGCCGGCCATATTGTTTTTCGAACGAAAGACATTCGCATTGTGTGAAAACTTTTGGCTCTATTTTGTACAATTCGTTTCGTGTAAATTTTGAAGAGACCTGCCTCTCAAAATGCATCCGACAAGTACTCGTTGGCGCCAGCCTAAGAGACGAAGCAGTAAGACCACGCGCCTTGCCAAAAACCTAAGGCGTCAGAGCGTCAGTGAAAACGTAACCGCGCCTAAACTCGCGGCCACTGGCGTGGAAGATTTAGAAATCGGAGCAGTTGCTGGACCATCTGGAGTGAATCCAAAAGGTAATTATTTTCAGAGAAAACTTCTTTCAGAGAATCCAGGGCCATCTCGACTGCCAGAAAATCCAGGCCCGTCCCGAACGCAAGATATTCCAGGAACAAGTCGTCCTTTGGGAAGCTAAGTCTTTTCGATTGAAAGTGTACGCCAGAAGAAGCTGCATCTCACGGTGCGGTCCAAGATGAATTTCTCCTCGTACACGCTACCTGTTGGAAAAGACTCATCAAGAACTTTACGTGCGAGGAATGCGGCCACAAATCCCTTGTTGTACAAACAAGAGAGCAGAAAGGTTTCTGCGCCAGGCTTGTTGTGAAGTGTGAAAAGTGTGGATATGTAATGGGAGAGAGCTATACAAGCCCCCGAACAACAGGTACCACAAAAAAGACAGCACCATTTGAAGTCAACAAACGAATGGTCGATGGCATAAACAGCTTAGGATTAGGGTTTGCTGCCATGGAGAGATTGTGTACCCTCATAAGCATGAAAGGTATGAGCAACGCTACATACTATGAGCACCTGAATAATTTGGCTGAAGGTACCAAAGATTTAGAACGAAAGGTTCTGACGAAAGCGAGAGAGGCTGTCAGAGACGCTCACGAAGCTATAGACCCTTCCCTAAGAAATGCGGAAGTGCTTGACATTGGTGTGTCGTACGATGGAACGTGGCAAAAACGAGGCTTCACATTGTTGCCCGCCTACGCCGGCAACCCGGCAACCCGCATGCCTTCTCTTGCGTCCGGCGTCCGAGGGGGTGGGCCGGCGGGCGCCGTAGCGCACCGCCTAAACACCTCTCTCACAATAGAAGTAAGGCTCCTATTAATTAAGGTCCGTCGATTTTTAATGTAAAATCAGCTTCGCTACGACAGTTGCCAAGTCGACGTAATACTCGACCGAACGTTTGTCAGTAAAGCTTTGCTAACCCTAATAAAGAGACGGTGTCTCGTACTTTCGCACAACTACGGTGGCTCAGTTATTTAACTCCCCGACTACCTCTACCATGCCGACGAATGGTCGCGAACGATCTGTTCTCCCAGCGTCTAGCGTTGACTTCCGACGACATCCGACGGCTCGCCCTCGCCCAACGCTACGCGGCCCGCTGCACCCGTCGCCCCAAGGGACCCCGTCTAGCGTGGTCTACCAAGCCGGACTCCCGGACCCAAGGGACCCGGACCGCCCCGGGTTCCAGGCTTCCACGGCCAGTCAGACGGAGGGACCCTCCAAGCGAGTTCGGGTCACCCCGGCCAAACCACGGACGTGCGTGGCAAGGACCTTCGCCGGAGCTCCCGTCTAGCAGTTGCCTAGCGAGATTGAGCCGCTACCTCCGCTGCTACCGCCGTACCAGCCTTACGTCCGACCCAGGGCACCAAGGCATCGCGCCAAGACGGCCCGGACCGACACCGCAGCGCCTTAAACCCGGCACCGCCCGTATTTTTCGGCTGGTCTCCTGACCAGCCACCTAAACCCCCTAATCCCCTCCCCGGCTCTAACCTAGGGACGGGAGTCTCTCCGCACGAAGGGACGTTCAACAACATCTCTGTATGGAGTAGGAATCGTTATAGACATTGTCACAGGGCTAGCTATTGATTACGAAGTCCTATCAAAGTACTGTCACATGTGTGTCGTTACTGCAGCTCAACTTGACGCCAGTTCACCAGAATTTTGTCTTTGGCAAAATGGTCACCGAGCAGCCGGGGAATGTGGTATGAACTAGCAAGGATCGTCTGTTGCCATGGAAATGAAAGCAGCCGAACATTTGTGGGTAAGATCTGTTGCGAAGAATCAAATGAGATACACAACCGTGTTATCAGATGGTGATGCCAAGACACACCTTCATTTGAAAAACAAAGCCCCATATGGAGACGCTGTATCCATTGAGAAGGAAGAGTGCGTCAATCACATAGCGAAGAGAATGGGCACAGGACTACGGAAGCTTGTAAAAGAGTAGAGAGTGAAAGACGTGACCCTCGGTGGCCGTGGTGTTGGCACATTGAAAGAGGCGACGATAACTTCCCTTACAAGTTACTACCGGAACGCCATAGTCAAGAACATCCCCGACGTACCGGCTATGAAGAAAGCGATCTGTGCAACCGTTGCTCACTGTTCGTCGACTGACGAGCATCCACAACACGCTGACTGCCCCACCGGACCAAGCTCATGGTGCTTCTTCAACCGAAGTATAGCAAAAGGAGAACAGCCAGAAAGTCACGACAAGATGTCATTGAAGCTGAATGCCACAGTAGTAGAAAAGCTGCAGCCGCTGTACGAACGCCTCTCCAGCGACGAACTGCTCGTTCGCTGCGCACGAGGAGTAACGCACACTGCGAATGAGAGTTTACACTCTTTGATTTGGAGCAAATGTCGACAAGAGACCTTCGTGTCAAAAAAAAGAATTGATCTGGCAGTGGCAACGACAGTGGCTGAATTCAACATGGGCGCATTGCACGCCCAGAAGGCAAAAATGTCAGCGAGGACAGAAAAGGTATCAAACATTGCTGAAACCATCGCAATGCAACGAGACGCTAGAAGGAAGCGCAAGGGAAAGTGGAAGGCAACCACAGAAAGTAAGAAAGCCAGACGGGCCCGCGCAACAGACAAAGCCGCATCGGAGACAGCCAAGAAACAGGCGGAAGGGACGACTTACACTCCTGGAGGATTCTAATCTTTCCTGTACTGGATGACTCTTCAAGTACCTGGGACTAAGATCTATTTTTGGTTCGTATTTTCATAGTAGACTTTTGTAGAGGCTAGATCGATATCATAGGATATTTATTTAGCCTCAATTAATATTCCACATGATGAATGAAAAAAAAATTTCTTTTTCTATGATTGCCACTGAGAAAATTCCGAACGCCATGACCACGATCGAATACAACTAGTGACTCCAAAATGGAACGATGTAGACAACCAAGGAGGACAGGGTATCACAGGTGTGATATACAATATACCTCAGAACAAAGAAGCCGAGAGCAGAATACCTACAAGATGCCTCGCCACAGATGTAACATCCAGTATGGCTACGCTCATGAAAATATTTTACAAGAAGTACATTATATATTCAGTGAATTTATATTTTCTGACTTTGGAAATTAATCTTAAGTTCATTATCAATAAAGATATTTCCAAGACATTGATAATAAACAGAATTTGTGGTTTTCTGAATCTCTTATGGTCCTGAAATTATTTCAGAATTCAGTACTCCATCCTACAAATCTTATCTATAATCATACACAAGTTTCAAACTGTAATTCAGTTTTTCGCGTTTATCTCAGAACTATGATTTTGGGCATTCAAAACATCCTCTGCGCATTGGTTTTAGACCGATCACCTTGTCCTTTGATAGACATATTCTAGGACATGTTTTCCTCGAATTGCTGTCAGGAATTTGATGTGCGATCAGTTGAATCTGTTTCGCAGACACTTGTATACTCAAAATTGCAGCGACAAAATTGAGACGATGACTTTTATACCTGAAACTAATCGAATCTAAAATCGCCTACAGCAATTGATAGTTTATGTCATTGGGTGCTCTGAAAGCAAAAATCAATGGTCTGCGATCAAAACCAATGCGCAGGGGATGTTTCGGGTGAAAAATGAAAAAAATTCGATAACTCTGAAAGTTTTCATCGAAATCAGTTCATCTCTTTAACAGAATCTAGTTTTAGGGTTCCAAATATATACTCCAAATTAGAAAACGATTTGATGAAAAACAAGAAAGTTTTTCAAATCTGTAGAGTCCCCCCTTGAGCGATTTCGCTCGTTTATCGTTATCCTATGTTATGTATTGTTATTGTTTGATTGTTACCGTACCGTACTTACGCATAATCCTACTAGTCAGGAAACCGTACTGTAAACCTTCCTCGACTTATGATTGACTGAGGGATAAATGTACTACGTGCCATACCGAAAACTGTTCAAAGTCAAATCTTAGAACCAAAGAAGAGAGTTAGACCTCCCAATTAGGAAAATCCTAAATAAACCTCCAGTTATGTTTCTCTAATCAAGACTTGTCGTTTTAATTAGGTCCTTTCCCTTGAGAATCTTATCGTTACTTGTTGTTGTTTATAGGTAGAACTTACTTGAATTCCTACCGAGTAATTTAATTGTCGTTTATGTTTTATGAAATATGACCTGTCGAACTTGAGCTGAAGCATGAAAATTCGGTGAGATTACGAAGGAGTCGATGGTTTGAGAAGCTTTGTAGGTCTCGCTCGGAGACTGCACGCTTCGTCTGGGGGGGAGCTTTGTAACAAGGCAAAATATTTGCCTCGTAATGGAACAATCGACTCCTCCTCAGACGAAAGCGACCCCGCGAAAAATAGAAATAAATCGAAACAAGGAGTCCCCAGCTCAGGTTCCGAAAGTCCCTTAATTTAATTTCTATCAATTATAATCCTTTGTCTTTCCCGTCCCTCTCTAATATCGTACGTGCCGTCTCGACTGGATCAACGAGGAAGATCATCCCTCAATCCCACTACACCTGGCAGGTCACCTGGAAGCCTCAGAGTCAGTAGCCGGGGTGGCCCAGCTCATCACATCCTGAGATACGCCTGGAAGCGCGCTGCACAAAGATCTTCCCATCTCCAAGAATATCCCGCCCCCCTCCCCATCTGTCTCATACCGGCCTGATCCACCGGTCCACATGCAGATATTTCCGCCTTCCAGGGTATCGCGAAACCTGAGATGCCATCTATCAACCCCCTGGCAAAAGCTCTGAGTGCCAAAGGCCCTGTCAGGCCCGCCACCTCGTCATCGAAGAAAAAAGAGAAAAACCGTCCACCAATTAAATGCATCGCATGCATTTGGCTTACCCCCTCCGCACTAATTTTTAATTTGGGCGGTAACAGGCGGAAACACGCCACTTCTTGTTCGGATATCGTAATAACAGCAGCGTGATTCTGGCACCCGATTATTCATTTTTTAGAAAACTTTGGTGTTTAATTTCGATTTTTGTTTCAAGTTTTATTTCCTTTTCTCTTAATTTTTGTGTGTATTTGTTTTCTTTTATTTGTTCGTTTTGTTCCTTTTTGTGTTGTGTAAATTTTATTGAAAGACTGTAAATTGTGTGTTGTGCCGTCGAGGCTGTTTCCCTAAGGTAAGCTTCCCACTCTAAACGACTTTCCGACAACATCCAAATTAAATTATCCAAATGTAGATTCACTTAAAATCTTATCGAATTGTTGTGTTTCGGTTTTGTTGTATGTCGATTATTTGTAATTCCCTGAATATTATCGTATGTGTAATTGTGTATGGTTAGATCGATTTTTCTAGAAAGTGTTTCGCCACAAAAGATAGCGTCGTTTCTATCTCGGCATTGCGAGGTTAGGTTTGTCCTTTTTTATTGTTTGAATCATTACCTAGCCACGTGTCTCTAGAAAGATCGACCAACGCAGTCCCAATAACATTCTTCCCCCAAAGTTGTATAAATCCCTCCCATCCTGATTAGGAACCCTTCGAAACCCTTCGAGACTCTGAGCTGGTTTATTTAAGATTTTTGGATAGCATTATTTATAGTCCCTTCTTGTAATTTCTTTATTCATTAATTATTATAGTGTGTTGCCTCATGGCATAGCGTGTCTTTTGTGGTTGTATTCGTGCATGTCCGTGAGAGTTCGTACGGGTTCGCCCCGACGCACTACACTTTTCGGTTAATTGTTCTACTTTATCGACGCTTTTAATTGATTTTTAATAGTTCCAAAAAGTATCAACCCTCGCTCCCCCAGATCCCCCTATGTTATCGACCTAGTCTTATTCTTTGCTTTGTATCCTATGATTAATTCCTACTGTACCCTAAGGTGGTTCTTTTCTTTGTTTTGTGAATTGTTTTATATTACCCTTACTGTTACCTCCTTGCTTGTGACCCACATACCTCGTAGTCTATCAGTGGTTTGTCGATTTCGGTCATTAGGTCACAGCCTCCCTGTTTGATTATATTTAACGATAAAATAAATTTGGTTTCTTTGTGATTCTTCCATAAACCTCAATTGTACCGATTCGTCTATATTATTCGCCCCCACGTTCCCCTCACCCTGAACTCGCCGAGTAGTCCCGTCTCATGTTATCGGATTGATTGAGTTATTTAAATTTTGAAAACTACATTTTATTTCATTTTTTTATTATTTTATTTCTCTGCGTTACCGCGGTACCGTAGGTACCTGGCGCCCAACCTTATATTGTACGCAGATTTTGTTTGTTGAATAATTAGTTATTAACCGTAAAATCTCAATTTACCAAACGGTGGAATCGCCTGGTTTTGTGAACGTAGCTCACCTCGATAACAAACTCCCCTCCAATCGTCGGTCTTGCCCGTCACAGTACATGGAACTTCGTTCGATGACAGATGTCTAGGGGGTGGTGTCTGTTACGTTGAGACGACAAAGTAACGAGATAGCCCGCAATAACATTACGAATCGAATATTATCGCCAAGTACGAAAATAGTTTGACCGCTCGAAAACTCGGAAGCTTCGCGCGCTTTCCAAGCGACAGATTCCAAACTTGGTTTCTCCGCACGAAATAATACGAGAAACCCCTAGCGTAAGATCAGGCAACGAAGCCGAACTATATACGTTGGTCGCCTTTTGTGTTTGGAATTAGGTTGATCGATTATTAATTAATTTCGGCATGAGAATCACAGAAATTCTGGGCGGTGGTGGGTATGTTGCTCGAACGATTCTAAATGTGTCTATCGATGTGTGAAACGTTTGATACGAATTATATACGATGACGAGAAACTGATAGAATCTCTGCATGGTTTTATACACTAACCCGGTTCGTTTTGTCGGTTTGCGGGGGCTTTGTTACTTTTTTTACCGGGTGGTAATTTTTAACGTATGCAATGTTTTCGGGTGGTTCTGGCTGTTGCTACGGAAGCGAACCAGATCAACCGAAACCGCGATTGGTCGCCGACGCTAGCTTGTTTTTGATACGCAGATGGATCCGGAAGCCGACCGGGACGGGTATCAGCCCGACGATGAGATGAGCGGCTCGGAGGAGGATGAGTCGCTTGCGTCGTCGGAGAGCGCGAGCCCGCCGTCCAGCCCGACGCGATGGCTACCGCCGACGCCACCGTCGACGCCGGAGTTTGTTGTGCCGGCGGAGGAGGTGCGGCACTGCATGGTGTGGACCGGCGAATCGAGCGAAATCGCGTCCGACGTCGAGGTCATTTCGACGCCGACGGAGTACGACTCGACGGACGAGACGATGGCCCTGATGGACCTGCCAGGGCCAAGCTTGGACAACTCGTGGGATGAGGTGATGGCCGTCATGGACCTGCCGGAGTTCCGTGACGGCTCGGACTACGATTTGTAAAGCTATGGAAATACCGAAATACTAACGAATGTCAAATCACTTTTAATTGCGTACAAGTGTGTTTTCTTGTCAGAATCCTGGGTTAGTTTCCCGTTTGTCCTCGCCGTTCCCGTTGTCTCGAATCTTCTCCTCGGCTTGTTTCAGATCCTTGCGAGGTTGGTTATGTCTCCGAAGGCTGACGGATGAGGTTGCGGATTCTCATTGTGTTAGCGATGATTCCTCTGCACAAGTCTGGTTGATTCTCGAATTTTTTCGAGCTTGGACATGGATCTTGATCCCGTGAGATTTCATTGTAGCTGTCCTTGAAATAGCCCGCAAAGACATTACGAATAAATATTTTGTATAGTGACTGGAAATATGGTTGTTTATTCCTCGATGACTCGTAATATCGGTTGCGGAATACTTGGCGAAATAATTTTCAAAGGGCCCTGCGCTCTGAAAAATAATTTGATACTTCCGTCGCATCCGCAGTGAGACCCATACTTACCCTACGTGGTGCGTGACGTTTTCAAGAAATTCTAGTTTGTTCCGTTAGTAATGTGGACGTCGAATTTCTCCGTTGAAACGTTGATTCGCAAGCACTTGTGTAACGATGGAAACTTTGAGGCAAGGTCGTCGGTATCTTGGTTCTCGTCATAGATTCTGAGCTTGGCTGCCGATGCGCTGTTCTGTTCGAGGTGAAGTATGAATGCCCGTTGGTTCTTGGTTGATTTACATTGATCCATATTTGCTGAACTTGATCTGAAAAATAAAACTTAACCGAGGTATCGCTTGGCTTCGATGCCTGATCACACGTGCGAGATTTTCACATCGTTGGGCCGGCAAAACAATTTTTTTAACGGGCGGTAGTTCTTGACATTTGCAATGTTTTCGGGTCGTTCTGGCTGTTGCTCCGAAAGCGAACGAAACTTTTAAAAATAGGTCGATTTGACGCTGAGGCATGCTTGTTTTGATGCGCAGATGGATGGGGAAGACGAAGCGGACGGCTACTGGTCGGATGACGGGATGGGGGAGGAGGAGTCGACGACCGCGGACGATTCGGAGTCCGAGGAGGAGGAATCGGCGACGACGACGGACGAGGAGTCGCTCGCGTCAACCATTAGCGCGCCAATGAGCGTCGAACAATGGTTTCCGCCAACGCCTCCGACAACCCCGGAGTCCATCGCGCCGCAGAAGCAGGCGATGATGTTTGCGGCGTGGCATATAGTCATCATGGGTCGGCGAGAAGATGAGTCGTCCAGCGAACTCGTGTCGGACGTCGAGATGGTTTCGTCGCCGACCGACTACGACTCGCTGGGCGAGGCGATGGCTGTGATGGACCTGCCGGGCCTGAGCATGGACGAAGACTCCTTGGATGAGGCGATGGCCGTCATCCACACGCCGGAAGTCCGCGACGGCTCGGACTACGATTTATTAAACCATTGAAAAACTGAAATCAAATAAATGTTGAGTCACTTTTAATCGCGTCCAAGTGTAGTTTTTTTTGTAGAATCCTCGATTAGTTTCCCATTTTTCCACGCCGTTCCCGTTGTCCCGAATCTTCTTCTCGACTTGTTTCAGATGCTTGCGAGGTTGGTTATGTCTCCGAAGGATGATGGATGAGGATGATTCTCGTTCTATTCTCGATTCCTCTACCCGAGTCGGGTTGGTTCGCGAATTTTTCCGAACTTCGACTTGGATCTTGACCCCATCGAGTCTGTTTGATATTGTCGCGGCTTCGGATGAAGTTGATCCGTGATTTATTTGCGAATTTTCCGTCCGGGTCGCGTGATTCTTGAAGATATTTTCAGCCTCGAACTTCGGATATCGACTTGGGTTCAAATTTGACTTTGCGGTAAATAAAAAAATTGCAAAACTCTGTTCTTGGGTGAGATGGTGTTGCTGTTTAGGTCGGAAAGTTTCGGCTTACGTCTGGAAGTGTCGTAACTTGAGCTCCTTCGCACCCACGTGCTTTTTGTTTTCGTCTCCGCTGATTCTCGATGCGCGAGTCTCGTTTTTGTCTATTTAAATCGGTGTTTTTTGTTAGCTCGGGGGGCCTCGACCCCCGAACCCCCCCACCGGGGGCTTTGCCCCCTGGACCCCCTTGGGGGGGCTATGCCCCCCGTCCCCCAGTTGCCGGGGGCTTCGCCCCCGGATCCCCGGATCAGTCGGGTGGCCTAGCCCGATCTAACCTCGAGCCTGTCGACTGGTCAAAGCCACCGTCCGCGTCGACGCATCTGGGTGTGTGTGTGGGATCAGTCGATCGGGTAGGTCGGTAAATTGACTGGGGTCAGAGACAAACTTGGGTTAACGATGCACCGCGGTGAAATAATAATATCGCAAAAATCTGTTAAAAACGATCACCCCGGCCGAAAATTAGTGAGGGTCGCGAAACATGATACTTTGTCTACTGGTGCGTTGGACTAGATATTTTATGAAGTGCGTCACATCGGTTTGGAGGATCGAGAAAGAAGGTTGAAATCCTGCTGGGGGGAAACATGGTGCCGGCAGAAGTTTTTGTTCTCTTGAGATTCCGAAATTGATCCTCGACTCGTCAGCGATGTTGACCTGCGGGTCCCCAATTATTGGTCGATTTGAGTTTTATTTTGGCATGCGAGCTTTGTTCTGTTTCAGTCTCGCGAGCGATGAGTGCGGACGACACCCCGCGAACGGTGCTGGCGCGCGGTCGGATGGGTACGACGTCGACGGACGACATCGATTCATACGTCGTCTGTGCCGAGGATTTGGCGGCCTTCGCCTGCCCCATGGTTCTGCAAGCGCAGACAGGGATAAGGCACGCGCGATTGAGCGAAAATCGCAAACTTTTTGTGCCTCTGTGCGTCTTGCCGGACCTCTATAACGAGGATAATCGGGGTCTAACGTGTACTGTTTGCTCAGATAGTACGCAATGAAATCTACTCTATTTGATAGGGTTTCCCTTTATTTTCTCCAGAGCTCAAGTTCAATATCATTTGTTCTTTGTGAGGCTATGTCAGGGCGCTTGGAAGAAATCCTTGGGCCCCTTTTAAATAGGCAGGGGGTGTGAAATCATTCAAGTACACACGGAAAGAAATCTTTCAGGGTATTGACGATACTTCTACTTCGATGAACCATAATGAATCGCTATCTCAGCCACTGCCATACCGTATTGTTATTCAAGTCATACATTTCTAGCCAGTATTTATTGTTGTCGTAGATTCACTATATTGGGGAGATATTCATATTCCGGATAGAAGTAGCGTGGTTAGTGAGTATTGCTGTAATGGACAGAATCAAGAGCATGTGAATCAACTCTATCAGTATAGCTGTGTTGCCTATACGAAACTGCATGTGACCACCAGACCTGCCTAATTATATGCATCTTACTTTTACGGGTGCTCGAACGATCTAGGTATGGTGGGGACCACAATATGGACCTGGTCCCTTGACGATTCATACTTGTCAAGGGAAAATTGAAGGCAGCTGATTTATAAATGTGTTATAGCTACGACAGCTAGACCCGAAGCGCATCACTGCCAATCAAACACGACATCTTAGCCTCACTTCATTATTCAACGATTCCGGTGTTATGAAAGCAGGCGTTCAAGTACGTTGAGTTAACGGCATATATTCTAAAAGATTAGCCATGTTTATGGTGTGAATACACCAAATATTTCAATGAATGGAAGGGAGAGCGGGGGGTATCTTCGTAGCTCATATGAAGAAATAATACAAATATATACATATGTATTATAAAGCCGTAAACGGTATTTATTTACCTCCGCTTTACGGGCGTATATATTTCACACAAGGAGAATAAACCTTATAGTTAAATATATCTAGAGCCAACTACGCGGAACAATATAATGTGAGTATATGATACATGCTCATTCATGATACTCATAGGCACGGGGTCCAATAAATCGTCATATTTTATGATTCGCCAGGAATCGGTTAAAGAAACTTGATACACATAAAAGTGTGATTGAAAGGCAAGAATATCCACCTCGTTATAAATAAAATAAATGTCTTAGTTTTTGTCTGTAATTACATATTCAATAAGGCCGAAAGCCGGTAATCCATCGTCATCACCTGTACTGATGACCGTGCCACGTTTATACTTGTTTCCTATTCTTTTTACCCAATTGATTATGTAGATCGTGGTTGTCAAAGACACCGGTGTTTCACCCGTTATTAATAGGTCTAAATCCGACAGTTTTGCATAGTTGCCAGGACCCATTTCCACTGTTACCGTGAATCCGACATTTAGGATAAATTGAGAAGAATATCAAACCGAATACGTGCAACGTCCGAATCGCATGAACTCTGATTGTCGACTAAAATTCATTACCGAATGGGACCGCCAACCTCTGGACTCGCAGAAACTTGCATGTGGTACAGATGAATTAGCTATACCGATCGAGCTGAAGCAAGCGCGTAAGGTTACACTATGCAAGATTCAGCTAGATTTTCTAGTTGGATAGCTGATTCGGCGATAGAATGGGGTTCTGTCAACGATACCGGTACGATTAAATCTTCAGACCCTACAATGTAGTAATTAGTCATATTGGTTTCGGTGAATCTCAGTTCGTACGGTACTTTATGAGTTGATCAGCTATACTGATAGAGTTAGATCTTCTGCATAGTTATGCATGAAGAGCAAAAAAGTTGCACTACCGGGGCAGATGTCGCATTTACAATTTAGTCATACCCAATAATATTAGAATTGCTAAACATAAAATTTACAATATAAGTTTCATCGGTTTTTATAATCGAGGTTCAGTGATGCAGCTATACCAAATTGTTGATCTGTCGAACATCGAGTGATAGTACTACCATACTCAGAATCTACTTGTCAAATATGCGTGTCTTGCCAGAATAACTGAGCCATAGTTGTCTTAATTTCCTATGCAAATAAATGGCTTAGCGAAATTCAAACAACTATATTTGTAAAGGGGATTCAACAACCCAGGCCTTCCAATACTAACAATTGTTCACTCAATCGAAGCATATTTTCTTTTCACCTATACCATATTTCTCGACTAGAATGGTTTTCCTAACAGGCCTGAAGGATTTCTTTCCGTGCAGATTTTATATATGTAACAAGGTAACTCGTCTCTTTTTATTTAGGATGAGTAGATATATTAACGCTATTACTATAGGTTGGTGTTATAGAGCTGACTTGACTATATTTAGACAATTACTAAACAAGCAGTCTTTTTACTGTTTCTCTTAATAGTTTATTCAAAACGCATTTGTTTGCGTATGCTTCTTGGCTTTATATAGACAAAAAAATGTGTTTCGTGATATTCAAAGCATGTTTAATTTGAAGTGAAGCTGGCTTTTATTGCATAACGGGTCCGACATCCCAGAAGGCTGAAACAAGCAAGGTAGCTTCTCCGTTATACACCAAGCAAAGGAGCATAGACACGTGTCCGGACAGGTGGGGAGGCCGAAACAACCCTCACGTGCCAAACACGGAATACACTCCGCAATTGTACATTGAACAGTCTTGCTGTTTTTCTTAATAGCTAGTTAAAATATAGGCACATGCATATTATTATGAACAGGTATTATATATTGTTACAAAGGTCGAAAAACACCCCTCATATTTAATTTGCAAGGTCTAGTAGTCATCTAAGATAAATGATGTTAACATCTGATAAAACTATAATCGATTTTTCTTCTCGCGTCAATCAGTAAGGTTATGGAAGTCCAGAGGATAAAATAGAGAGAATCATTCTCGACAGTCGAATCGATTCTCGATTTTCAATACGGTCTTCGATTTTCGATTCGATCTAGGATGCTACGACTTTCAATGGCCGACTCAAGAATAATAACATCAAGAAGATTAGACCAGATTTTTTTTTTATTTATGAAAAGAAAAACAGAGAGAGAGTATTAAAAATTATCTCTTGGAAAACACCGAGAAGTGGCGGGCTCTTGATGGGATCTCTTTTATAAACTTCTCCACTGAGCTCTTGGATTCTGCGACATCGGACGCAGTCTTCTGCAGGTCTTAACAAGAAGGTGGGGGAGAGGCCGCAGTCTCCACAGAGGCCCTCGATGTTGCCGACGCCATTTTTATTTACGGTGACATGAAGGTCTCTCCTCCACAGATTGCTTTTCTGCTGGGTTCTTAGAGAAAATAGAAGAAGATGAATTGTATTACGCGCCTCTTCCTCATGATCAACTTGTAGTTCCCCCCACTTCCCACCGATGTCGCCACAGTTTCTACGTCTTCTGGCGCCACAGTTTCTACGTGCTGGCGCTGCTGTACCATTCTCACGGCTCCTCATTCTTTCGCTTTGTGCCGAGTAGCCACGTGTTAGCTATCCAAAATCAAGAAAAGGAACAGCCAAACATGGGTCGGAAAAGAAGCAGAAAAGACTATTCTAGTGAAGAAAGCTCAGAAGATGACAAACTGGAGAAGTTAGTTAGACGACTGAAGAAAAAATTAAAAAAGAAGAAAGAAAGGAAAGATCGACGCCGGTCACGGTCACGGACACGAGACCTACACAGCAGAGACAACTCTATAGCACGCTCAGAGTCGGAATACGATTGTAAGTAAATCAAGTGGGCTCTAACCTACGTGATATTGAGTTATTACTCAAAGATTCTGCACCTACCCAAGTGTAAACAATACACACCCTTGCGTGGGCTCTAACCCATAGCGGGGTACACATCTCATATGTGTTGGTAGAAGAAGGAATCAAGGCATACTTACAGACGCTAATCTGTGAGGGAGCCACATGACTCACTTATGCGTTCGAGAACTTTCCGTTATGGGCCCTAACCTATACGGAAGGAATCAGCACAACGTACATACGTCTGACATTAATGGACACTAATCCGTGTATGTCAAAGGGTATAGATACAGAACAAAATGTTTCTGCACTAGAAAAATGTTTTATCTCAGGTTATATCTTACGAGATAAGAAAGCCGAAATCACAATCAAGATTGTTATTTTAGCTAACAGAAGCAGATCAGGGTCAAGATCCCCAGTGAGGCCCTTGTCAAGAGACATAGGTCATGTCAATCTGGAAGGAAGCGAAAAGGAAAATCTTTCTGCGCAGCCAATGACGAACACCGAATCTCAAGAGTCTTCGCTAAGTGAAGAAATAAAGAACGCCATTGGAAAACCAATATGCAGAGACAGAACCTGGGGTCCGGCCATACACCCAGATTTTGTGGATCGTTGGGAAGACATAATAAAACAGGGCTCACCCGATAAAGAAAAGAACGAATTGATTGAAAAACACCCTGCACCAAAGAATTGCATACTGGCAGATCCACCAAAGCTAAATCCACAAATAAAAGCCGCGGTACAAGAGGCTGTTGTTAAGAGAGATACACGTATAAAGGAAAAACAACAAAAGATAACTGCTTGCCTTGCAGCTACTGGAAAAGCCTTATCACTCATAATTGAACGAACAGAAACTGCAGAGAATATTCCAGTTTTGGAATGTCTAGGTGAAATGAGCAGTCTCTTGGCAGACTTACAACATGACGAATCAATTATTCGCAAAAGCCTCATAATGGCCAATATCAACACATCATTGAAGGACTCTTTGAGTTCCACAATGACTGATGAGTATTTGTTCAGTGAAAAACTAGATGACGTCATAAAGTCTGCTAAGGCCATAGAAAGTACTTCTAAGGAGCTCAAAACTGCTCCAAAAATTCAGCCTAGTAAGATGACAAAAAACGGGAAGGCCCCGCCCCGTCCACGATTCAGGGATTCTACAGTACCCATGCGACAGGGCGGGCAGAAACGACAACAAGGACCTCAGAGGAGGAACGCAGGCAGACCCTACTCCAGACCTCCGGTGAGGAAGGAGCAGGACCATCGCAGGCCTCGTTGATCAATTCAGTAAGTCAAATAGTAGGCAGACTTGGTCATTTTGAGTCAAAATGGCACGAGATTACGTCCGATAGGACTGTGTTATCGTGGATTAAGGGATATAAAATCCCGTTCACCTCTCGACCGGTCCAAAAGATAGAACCAGCTCGTAGAATATGGGCTCAAGAGAAAAAAGCTAAGGTTAGGGAGCTGGTGGGCCAACTTGTTGACAAGGGCGCCGCACAAGAGTGTAGCGAAGATCAGACTCAATTCATTTCAGACATTTTTCTAGTGCCCAAGCCTAGTGGAGCCTACAGACTCATACTAAATCTAAAAAATCTCAACCAATTCATTACAACAAATCACTTCAAAATGGAAGATGGCAGAACAGTAACAAAACTTCTGACTACAGGATGTTTTATGTCTTCTATAGACCTAAAAGACGCTTATTACTTGATACCTATTCACGCTTCTGTTCACAAATACTTAAGGTTTAGGTTTGAAAATAAGTTGTATGAGTTTAGATGTTTACCATTTGGCCTGAATACAGCACCATACATTTTTACCAAGGTGCTAAAACCTGTCGTTCATCACCTTCGCCAATTAGGTTTTCTATCGGTCATCTATTTGGATGATTTATTGCTAATAGGTGATAGTTACTCTAGTTGTTTGAAAAATCTTACCACAACCCAGACCCTTCTGGAAGACCTAGGTTTTATTATCAACAAGGATAAGAGTCAATTAATACCAGACCAGAGGTGCAGTTACTTAGGGTTCATATACGATTCAAGAAAGATGGTAGTAGAATTGCCAGATTCAAAGAAACAACGCATTGTAAGTTTAACAAAAAGCCTAAAAGAAGGTCAAACAATTAGCATTCGAGAATTTTCTAAAATTTTGGGATTTTTAGTATCATGCTGTCCAGCTGTAAACTACGCATGGGCATATACGAAAGCCTGTGAAAGGGTAAAATATCTAGCCTTGGAAGCAAATAATGATAATTACGAGGGAAAAATGATTTTATCAGAAGAGGTTATGGAGGAAATTACTTGGTGGAAGTCTGTAGCCATCCTGTCAAAAAACCCAATAAGAGAATCTACATATGAACTAGAGATTTTCACAGATGCTTCCTTAACAGGCTGGGGAGCTTTCTGTAATGAACAACGGGTTCACGGTCATTGGAAGGAGGAAGAAAAATCCAAATACATCAACCATCTGGAACTCTCAGCTGCTTTCTTTGGTCTAAAATGTTTTGCAAAGTACTACAAAAACTGTCAGATCTTACTGCGTATTGATAACACCACGGCAATCTCTTACATCAATAGAATGGGAGGTGTCCAATTCGAGAATTTAAATAAAAAAGCAAGAGATCTGGAAATGGTGCGAGAGTAGAGGCATTTGGATATTTGCTTCCTATATCGCGTCAGAGTTGAATATCGAGGCTGATATTGAGTCACGACGAATAGAGCCCACTGGCGAAATTGAACTGTCCAATGAGGCCTTCAGGCGAATAACGTTGCGGTTTGGAATGCCAAAAATTGATCTATTTGCTACAAGGGTGAATGCAAAATGTTCAAGATATGTATCGTGGAAAAAAGACCCAGAGTCCATGGCCATTGATGCTTTTACGATAACTTGGGCCCAGTATTTCTTTTATGCATTTCCGCCAACCTCAGTTATCCTAAGAGCATTACAAAAGATTCGAAACGAAAAAGCATACGGTATAATGGTAGTACCAGAATGGCCATCACAGCCTTGGTATCCCTTATACTGCTCAATGATGACGTTAAATCCGTTAAGATTAAAAGCTGAAGATTCACTTTCTCATTCTAACAGGGAGCCGGAGGATTTTTGGAACGGAGTTACCCTGGTGGCCGCAGTCTTATCAGGAGAGCGTTTGAAATGAAGGGCATACTAGCTGAGACATCCATAAACATCATGGTTTCGTCCATAACCGACTCACCACCAGCGTTGCCAACCGTACGGTCTGGACCGTATTTGTACGGTAATTTCGCCTTCTGTACGGTCATACGGTCCGATAGCTCGACCGTACGCTGAATGTACGGTCCTAGACAATTAGGGATATTTTACAATGCATAATCGACACCAATTGAAATTTTTATCGGTAGATGAACGACTACGTTTACACCGAGGCAGAGTTCAAACGGAGTTCGCTAATTGGGAATGAGATTTGAGAAAAAAATAGGGAATTCATTTTCGAGTCTCATTCCTGATTGGCCAACCCCGTTTGAATTCTGCTCGATGGAAACGCGCCCAGCGTGAACTAATCACAGTAACCAGGAAAGGCCAGGACGTCTCTGATTGGCGATCCGGAAAGTGACAAGATTCCGAATCCGTTCCGAATCCGTGATTTCCGGACCATGGGACGGCAGCCTTAGAGTTCTAAAAGAAATTCCCCATTTTCTCTCGTCAGAGATTATTTGAAGTTCAACATTTATTTGTTTCATACTAAACATTTGTTCCATATTAAAGCCACGGTAAACAGCAAACGTACAATTGTGGTTCTAGCTTGAGTAATTGAGTATACATACGCATCTAGTACTTATGTCAGGTTAGTGTATTCCCTAAATTCTGTGTCTTTCCTGCCAATCTACGGAAATCGCGCCGATTACTACAAAAGTACAAATATGAATTTAGATTCAGATTCCGATGGCGATGCTGGCCCTTCTGCGGCAAAACAAGCAAAAACTTCTAAGAAAATTACCAGACGAAAACAAAAATATAGGCCTGCGTGGGAAAATATTCTGGAATATAAAAAATGGCTATGCAAAGATGATACTAGTGCTGTAAAAGCGAGATGTAAAATTTGCGGCCTAAGTTTCACAGCGGACATATCCAATGTCAAAAAGCACAATGGCAGTGAACAACACACGAGGAGGATGCAAGGCGTATCGGTAGCAAGTCAAAGTAGCATGACTTCATTCATCGCGAAAGCAAAAACTGAATCGAGTGTCGACAAATTGGCACGAACTGCTGAAATACAACTGGCTGGTTTCTTTGCCGAACATAATATACCTTTCCGAGCCATGGATCATCTGCAAAGTGTTTTAAAGTCATCATTCTCGGATTCAAAAGTTGCAGAAACCATTCATATGAAACGTACCAAGTGTACAGCTATAATAAAAAATGTTATTGCCAGAAATCACAAGGAGGAGTTGGCAAAGCAACTTGAAGTCGAGAAATTTAGTGTACTGACTGATGAGTCAACCGATTTTGGAACAGTTAAAACTTCGTGTATTGTCGTTCGATTTTTTGACATCAACACAGACAGAATCGTGAGCAAGTTTTGGAACCTCTCCAACGTTCTTGACTCAGGCGATTATAACACAGCTAACGAAGGTGCGACTGGCGAAAATTTATTCCGAGGGGTCATGAATTCTTTGAAAGAATACAATATTCCGAGCGATAATATTATTGGATTCGCGTCTGACGGCTGTAACGCGATGATGGGAGCTCGTAACTCAGTGATGACCCGTTTTAAAGCACAGTGCCCTGGCATAACTGTCCTAAAATGCGTGTGTCTTTCGCTCCATTTGTGTGCCAGTGAAGCCTGTAAACATCTCCCTAGACGCTGTGAGGATTTGGCGCGTAATATTTACAACTTTTTCGGCGCTAGTGCCAAAAGACAAGCGCAATTGCAGCAATTTCAGGCATTTGTCGAAACTCCTATACACAAAATCCTGCACCCCTCGCAAACCAGATGGCTTTCTCTACATGCTATTGTTGCCAGGATAATCGAACAGTGGGATGCCTTGCGGCTGTATTTTGATTCGAAATATTTAGAAGAACGGTTGATAGCTGCCGAGGAAATTCATCGTTGTTTGAACGATCCGTTCATGAAACTTTTTTACTATTTCTTGGTTTGGATCTTGCCAAAATTTACTGGGATTAATCAGTATTTTCAGAGCAGCAAGGTAGTCATAAGCGATCTTCATGTGAAAATGCAAAGCTCGTACAAAGATTTGCTACTGTGTTACATGGATCGGTCGTATGTGAGTCAAACTGAACTGTCCGAAATTGATCCTAATAATTTTGATAAATTTCTGCCGGATACAAGTATGTACTTGGGAGTAGACGTAATGAGAACGCTACAAAAACCTGAAGTCGCTAGTCAAAAACATCTGCTCACGGATTTTTATCACAGATGCAGGCAGTTTTTACAAAAAGGATGTCAGGAATTGAAGAAGAGGTATGACTATGATGACACCCTTTTGCCATTATTATCTCTTCTACCACCTAAGAAAGCTACGTCTAATCAAGAGAGAGAAATAACGCCGTCTCTTGTTCCTCTTATAATGCAATTGCCGAGGATTGTTTCTATCGCGGATAGTGAGCAACAGCAGCATATTGATGACGAATGGCGAAAATTACCGGATACTGATATTCCCGACAATATAAAGAACTGCGTCGAGCCTGATGAATTTTGGGCTAAATTATTGAAGCTTCGGGATATCTCCGGTGATTCGCCGTTCTACAATCTATCGAAATTTGCACTTGCAACTTTATCATTGCCTCATTCGAACGCTGATTGCGAACGCGTATTCAGTAAGGTCAATTTGATCAAGGTCAAAAACCGAAATCGACTCGACACTACATCCGTGAATGGCTGTATACTCGCCAGTCAATGCGTGCAAAATGGTGGCTCGTCGTGTGAGAAGTTCACGGCTTCCGATAAAATGCTGAAGCTAATGACGAAAGATAATTTATACGGTCGTCCATCGGAATCAGCTTCGACGTCGAATCCCGGGAACTATGAAGACGACGCTGGCACTGACGATTTTAGTTTTGATGATTAGCGAGGACCATATATGGATGGAATTACGCAATAACGTCTTAACCAACATTTTCAAAAAAATCGAGTTATTATGATGAACGTACTTGGTAAATTTTATCATGATAATAACTCGATTTTTTTGAAAATATTGGTCAAGACGTTATTGCGCAATTCTATCCATATTTGATTTACATAAAACACTACACCCGTATCATGAAAAGCCGCGAATTTTGTTTCGCTAACGACTCCCGGAAATGCATTATTATATAGTATTAGTAGTATATAGTATTCGAAAAAAAAATCGAAGAAAAAGTACAAAATATAAGTGCAATAAAAAAATTTCAATAATACATGTTGTAATATTTACTTATCTAGTATTCAAGACTTGAAAATTGGTAATGTCATATGAAATAAGGAAGAAAAATGCGATTTTATAGTGGGTATAATTCGAAAAAACATTCGTACGGTCCTGACATCTCAAAGTACGGTCCATTTCCACATTGCGTACAGTCTGTTCGCGCTCGAGGGTTGGCAACGCTGCTCATCACATAAACAATACGAGTGCTGTTTCAAAAGATGGTGGGAGTTTTGCATTGGAAGGGCGCTGAACCCCTTCACTACATCTGTCTCAGACATTTTAATTTTCTTAACAGAAATATTTGAAAAAGGGGCTGCATATGGCTCCATTAATTGTTATAGATCAGCACTCTCATTGCTTATCGGGCCAGAAATTGGTCAGGATTATAGAATAAGAAGATTTTTTAAGGGTATTTCAAAACTGAGACCTTCAAATCCCAAGTACGACTTAACATGGGACCCACAAATTGTGCTAGACTACTTCTCGTCCCTTCCTGATAACCACGAAATGCCGATTAAAGACCTGGCCATGAAGCTTATATGCCTGCTGGCATTAATAACAGGACACAGAATGCAGACATTCTCCTTGATCAAGATTGAGAATATCCAGACAAACGAAAAATCAATCGATATTAAAATACCAGATCGAATCAAAACCTCTGGATCTAATAGGAATCAACCAGTTTTGGTTCTACCTTATTTTAATAAAGATAAAAAGATCTGTGCAGCTACTGCATTGGAATGCTATCTCCGTAGAACGGAAACCATGCGGGATAAAACACCATCGCTCTTTATTTCAAGCAAACGTCCTTTTTAAGCCGTCACTGCACAAACACTGAGCCACTGGGTCAAAAATGGGCTCAAACGATGTAATATAGACACAGATATTTTTAGTGCGCACTCAACACGACATGCGGCATCATCAGCCGCAAAGAGAAAGGGATTAGACCTAGACTCATTGCGTAGAACAGCGGGGTGGACCAAAAATTCAAGAACCTTTGCAAAGTACTACGACCTCCCAATAGCCAAAGATAAAAAGGCATTCGCTGAAGCGATTTTAAATAAATAAGAGTGGAATAGTTAGAGATAAGACCCTAGGCTTTATAGTTCATGTTATAAAAAAAAAAAAAAAAAAAATTGTTCCTGTGTTTTATAACGTCTTCCAGTTCTAACTGGTATAAATAAATCATTATCGTATAAAAACACGAGCGTTATTTCTCGTTGCCGTAACATATGCGTTGAACATCTACAAGTTGATCATGAGGAAGAGGCGCGTAATACAATTGGAAGATTAAACGAACTTACTTGTAAGTGAAGTTCTATCTTAATTGTATGAAGCGCCTCTTCCGAAATGATCAGTCCCAACCCTGAAGAGACCCATCTCAAGGTACATACTTGAAGCCCAAAAAATGTTACGGCAAAGCTTTGAAAAAATGAGGAGCCGTGAGAATGGTACAGCAGCGCCAGCACGACGCGCAGGCGCGGGTTTTATTTTTAGAAGACGTAGAAACTGTGGCGACATCGGTGGGAAGTGGGGGGAACTACAAGTTGATCATTTCGGAAGAGGCGCTTCATACAATTAAGATAGAACTTCACTTACAAGTAAGTTCGTTTAATCTTCCAATTATAAGATTGAAGCTAATCAAAGGAAAATAATTCAGACCAATAAGAGTGAGGTAAATCCGAATTGTTACTGACCCGTGGATATGACAATTGAGGCAAATAAAACCTCCTCCTTCTTCTTTAAGTATAGTTGCCCTTCCACATAATAGTTCGATGTTAGGAGAAGTTCGTCTCACCAAAACTCCTAGATTAATAATTTCTTCCTCAGAGAGGTTTTTCTTGAAGAAACGCACTTGTTCACTCGACATTTTTGATGCTTCTAATAAATTTTTATTCATTTGTTTAACAATTTGTTTCAACATTTGATTGTTCATTGATAATCTCCTTTTATAATAGATGGAGTAGTTTCAAGTAGATAGCCTTTTATTTCTTGAATAATAAATTTGTCCTCTTCTGAGACAATTTCGTGCGAATGTTGTTTCTTGAAAAATGAGAGATCCGAATAGGATTTCGAATTTAATTGTTAGTCTAAGCAACTAATTTAATACAAGATTTTCAGAACTGAATTTATCTAGTATTCTGAGGTTGGAAAATCAAAGCAGAAAGCATCCCTTCCTGAACCTATTTATCCTGTTTTCCTGCTTCCCCTCAGATAAGATCGTTCCACTTTTTATTATCTTGATTATCATGATTATATCTCACATTTTAACCTTTATAAGGATTTTTCTTCTTTCACGTTTTATACATGTCCAATGTGTTTTACGTGTAAAACTCATATTTGTCCTCCTATATAGGTCGTTTACTAAAAACTTTTGAAGAGGTTTGGACTGGACGATTTTGGGACCTAGGCTTCAGTTTTGGAATGATCCAGAGCTACTCCCTTTTTCCGCCCTCCTGTCGCCTCCTTTTGCAGATTGAAGGATCTAACTCCCATGCCGCTCACATCCTGATCCTGCTCTTTTTGGATTCTTCACACAAGATTGAAAACTTTGAAGAACATTTTTATACTAAATTTTTCACTTTGATTGGTTAAGGCTCAACTATCTTCTCAAGTTCTTTTGTGTGGTTTTTCCTTGAGAGTGAAGGCAAATGCCGGATAGTTTTTGGGAAAGAATTCTTCAAATTTTCAATCCACCACGCTAACTTTCCCTATTAGAGCAAGCACACACAATTTGACTAGTAGACCTTTCGTTTTTCTTTCAATTTTTGCATTTCGAGAGTCGGGTCGACTCTGTTACTAGGGGGGGGGGGGGGGGGGGTAGTGTTACAAAGGTCGAAAAACACCCCTCATATTTAATTTGCAAGGTCTAGTAGTCATCTAAGATAAATGATGTTAACATCTGATAAATGATAATCGGTTACTCCTCACAACGACATTATTGTAAAAACAGTCTTGTTTTAGCTTTGAGCTATAACGGACGCGTATTTTCCTAAATACAACCTAATATTTATTTCCCATTATTTCGTTTCCTGTTCAACTTATTTCCCTCGGGAACCCACATTTAATTATCTTATCAATCGCGAACCATAATTCGCAACAATATGTATGGGGGAAGTGGTCAAGAGTTTACGATATCTTGATGTTAAGGTATGTCTTTGTTTGTGAATTGATAAAGATGGTTGCTTGATGCAATGAGTGAAGAAAACAAAAAAAGAGTGAATTTAAACAAGTTTCTGATAAGTGATTTGAAATAATGCTGGCTTGTAATGGTATAACGGTCCGACATCCCAGAAGACCGAAACAATCAAGGTAGCTTCTCCGTTATACACAAAGCACATGCCAAGATATACGGACTAGTAGGGAGGCCGAAGCAACCTATACGCGCCGCACACTCGATTCATATAGTAAACACGGAACTGGGATCTCTAGGAAGTAGAGTCCTCCTTTTGGACGTCTGCAGGCCGAACCTTTCAATACGTCTGGTAGTTACTTATTTTGCGAGAAAGGTTTTCGCTCGGGCCTCAGCGGAGGGCCGAGATCCGAGTTAGCGACACTGCAGGGAGATGGCGCGCGCGAGAGCCACATACTGCGCTTAGCGTCTGCTTTATTTCAATAATATAATTATTCTAATATCTTTTGATTTTGCCATGTTACAAACGTACAAGTACACCTTCTTGGAGTTCGTGTTGGGTGGCTACGGACCCGACACGATACATGTGCTCTACAAAATCTCCGCGGGCTCGCCGGGAGTGGACGAAAAGCACGCGCGGGTGAGTTTCAACCGGGCTGCGGTCTTTGCATCTCTACAAACGTTGCCACCGACGTGCAAAACGAGGCGTCATAACGCAACTATCGTGCGATCCCTGGAGGAGGGCTCCATCAGGGTGTACAAAGAAGATTGGCCTGAGTTCGCGAAGTCGGCGACCGTCTTGGCGAGACGAAACGCACCCGAGGGGGTCACAATCTTTTACTACAGGTGAGTGTACGACGACCTGAAGTCGATGGACCGACGCGGGTTTGTTATATTTGTGACGCTTTCAGAGCCGCGCATGGATTGATGTGCGATCCGGAGGACGTCGGGCGTTTCATCCGAAGCACCGTCGCGGATCCGGAGCTGCTGTTGCTGGTGCAGTGGCACGCTGGCACCGAGATCCGGTCCTCGGCAAAGCTGTTGGTGACGTTCGACCTGCAGAAAGTTCGCCAGTTCGTGGGGAGCGAGGGATGGAGGACTGCCTCGGTGCACATTAAGTACGGCCTTCCCCACCGATACGCGCACTTCAGCGGGGTGAGCGCGATTCACGGTTCGCCGAAGGTGACGTACGTACAGGGCTACGATGACACGGCCCACATGCTGTCTCACAAGCGCGGGAACCCCGAACCGAGAGCGTCCGTCCTGACGAACTTGTACGCCGCGTGAGCGCGGCGCCACGGCGGCTTGTCGGAAAGATACTCGGACGCCTTCGGGCGCCCGGACGCTGTCTTCAAGAAGCAGAACTTTCTTACGGCTGCGAGCGGAAGCGAGGCAAAGGCGTTCTGCCGAGGTATGATAACACCGAGCCAGTTAGCGGCGGCGATGCTGTCGCCCGTCCACAGCTTCGCGATAATGGCGTTGTGTGCGGTTACCGCGCCCCCGGCCGAAGGGTTGAAAGGGGCGTTGGAAAGCATCGCGAAAGAGCGGATCCAAGTGTTTCCAGCGTCCTTGATCGGTCTAGGCTCAGACGCGCGTGAATGGATCACCGTCGAAACACCGGCGTCGGTGACTGCGAGCCACTGCTTGTCACCGCCGTCCAAGAGTTTCAACTTCAGCGCGTCGACCACCCAGCTTGGGCGAGAGCTTCACCTGAAGCAATTCGTTGCTCAGTTGAAGTTGGTTCAGCGGGAGAACGTGCGTACTGCGTTGCAGTACTACGCCGCTGTCAGCGAAAGCTACGTACGTGAGAATCGTGGCGCGGGCTTTCCATCGGAACCTCGAATGCTGATCTTTGTTACGCTTTTTTTCAGCGACGACGGTTCGAGCTCCCGAACCGGTCAGCTCGGACAGACCAGTGGCACCGGAGACGGATCTGCGGCAAATATATTGCCGACCCGCCACTCCTGCGGTGGAAGCACCGCCGCCGTCGCCGCCACCACCTGCGAATACGGCGCCGACGGAAAGGTCTAGAAACCCTTTCTTGGTACAGCGCAAGTCGCTTCCAACTGAGCAGTCGGTTATCGCGGTGCGGGACACCGCGGAAGAAGCGCCCCGATCGGCGACACCACCGCTCCAACCGCAAGCAGGCCCCAGATCGTTCTTCGCGGTGCGGGCCACCGCGGAGCCACCGCCGCCGACACCGACTCAAGAGCGGGCCGCTGCAGAAGCGCAGCCTCGGCCGTCGCCCCGACCGTCTGCGACGCAAGAGCGCCCCTGCTTCAGCAGGGACTCCGCGGCGGGATGCCTGCCGGCGCAAGACGTGCTGCTCGGCGGGACCGCTTCCAGAGTCCACTTGATGTAGTGAGACCTTAGTCTGTCCTTAAATGGTTTATTTATAACGAGGTCTGAAACTTGTAGCTGTGAAGTCATGCCTCCTGGTATGACAACCAGGTCTGTGTTCAATTCCTGAATCACACGTTTTACACCCTCGGTTGTGTGACCTCGGAATGCATCGAGCACGAGCATTGCTTTTTTCTTTAGCAAAGCACCAGGTCGTCTGTTCCATACTGTCCGTAACCAGTCTTTCGCCAAGTCTTCGCGCATCCAGCCGTTTTCTTGGCAGCGAACATGGATTCCATTTGGAAGCTTTTCTTTAGGTAAACGCTTACGTTTCAAAATGACATGAGGAGGTAACTTGGTACCATCTGCCTATACTGCTAACATGACGGTGATCCTCATCTTATCGTTACCACTAGTTTTTATTAAGACACTTTTTGCACCTTTTGCATTAACGGTTGTATTTGACGGCATGTCAACTTACACAGGTGTTTGGTCGGCATTACCCATCCGACCAAGCAGGTAATTATTGTTTCTTCGGAGGTTTCAAGCAAATCTTTGATATTCCGCTAGTTTTTATTCGAAGTCGTTTGGCGAACGTTGTGCCAAGGTTGTTCTTCGCCTCAATGATAGACCATTCCTCAGCATCATCCGCCTACACCAACCCAAACTAGCCTTGAATTGCGCCTGAGGGATATTCATGTTTCTCGCAGTCTCCAGTGCTTTGAGTTGAATCACTTCGCGAGTTATGGCAAAGCCTTGACTCCGTTTCTCGTTAATATAATCGGTTACTAGATTGTCGATTTCAGGATATTTTCCGATTTTCGGACCTCTAAAATTCAGCCGTGTAGAACGCGCGTTTTTTGATTTTTGTTTCATTTGCCGCCAATCGCGAACGTTTTTTTCCAAAACACCATATTTATCTGCGGCTCGACAATTGTTGGTTCTTTCCGGATCTCGCACTACAGTTAATTTGAAATTCGCGTCGTAGCTGTTTCGAATTTTATTTTTTACGCGATTTTTCCGCGAAGCACTAGATTCCACTCTATCACCGCTTCGAATATCCATTTTATCGCAATGTTCAATAATATCGCGTGAAATCTGGTTTGCGATCTGTTTATAATTGTAACCGACGCTATCTAAAAAACAATATGTGCGAAACAATTGATGTTTTAAAAAATTGACATTCGTATTTTCAATATCTCGCACATTACGCGCGCAGCCGCAGTGTCCGTACGTGAATTTCATTGGCCGAATTATACGATCGAACTCTCGATAAGAATCGATCGGTCGATAAAAAAGTTTGCCGCGGTTGATAAGGTAAATTTTGTATATTATCCCGAATTTAAGTCGACTCCACGTATAAGTCGAGGGCGCATTTTCGGGTGAGATTTGGTTACTAAAAACCTCGACTTATACTTGGAACAATACGGTATTCAAATGTGTCGACATCATTTACATATGCTTAGGTCTGGTTACCTACTACGTATAGTCCGCTGCATTTAGGATGAAATAGGCCAAGTCTACGGACCGAGTCGTATGAGAGCAAACCATGGTTTGCATGCAGTGGACTAATGTAAAGATAAAACCTAACCTGCTACAGTTTTTATTAAGTGACAGGTAGCGATAGCAACCTTTTTTAACGTGTGCAGTAATACACGGATATAGAATCAAAATTGTCGATTATCAAATGTGTTCTGGATTGTTATGTAACTGAAGTAACATCTTAGAAATATAGTAGCAACAAACAACGTCCGCGGTGGGAATAGTTTGTGCTTGAAAATGCACGTTTGTGAGTAATGGATAATTCTAGATATAACTCGATATGAAGTACGATAACTAAACGTGACGTATCAAAAATAAGTAAACAGTATCTGATACGGTAATGATAGTGATTGATGAAAGAATGAATCCTAAAATTAGTATAGCACCTAAAATTAAACTATGAATAACGGTTAATTTGATAATATATAGTTATATCGTATGATATACTGTATTAATCATATTAGTGAGAAATATTTTGAAGGTCCCTTTTTTTTTTAATAACGTTGCATGATGTAGAAAACAGTGTATGTTATATTTATGGGTTGCCATTTTTAAAATAGGGGAGAGTAGGGTACATCGTACCACCTGGTAAATCGTACCACTTGTATATATTTAATCCTGGTACGAATAGTTGACGCCTGGTGATAGAAACACAAAGTCCTATTACCATCAAACGCCGACACAAAGTTAGACGCGACTAGGAAAACTTGTCTCGAAGATACGAACTATTACCCCTTACCGGACAGTACTGGACCCCTTCCAGTCTGGTTTCCGGAAAGGATGCAGCACACAAAGGGCACTCCTTAAGTTGACCAACGACGTTAAGCAGTCCATCGATGAGCGTATGATCACTCTGGTCATACTCTTTGACTTTAGCAAGGCCTTCGATACCGTTTCACACCCCATTTTGCTCCGTAAGTTGAAGGCCCTCGGCTGTGCTATCTCTGTTGTTGAGTGGTTCCGGCCTTACCTTAGCGACCGCCGGCACGCTGTACGTGGCTCCGATGGTACTCTTTCTGCATGGGCTGACATCTCATCCGGGGTCCCCCAGGGGTCGGTTCTGGGTCCCCTGTTATTTTAAATTTTTATTAATGATTTACCGCTCAGCATCAGACACTGCCAGCACCTCTTATACGCCGACGACCTCCAAATATATTTATCTTTTAACCCATCTGACATATTATACGGCATTGCGCGTGTGGCGGAGGATGTGAACGCGATTTGTGACTGGGCGACGGCTAACAGCCTTTCCATCAACACCGGTAAAACCAACGCTCTTTTCTGCGGTACCTCGCGTTTTTTGAATCGGCTTGACACCCCGATCATGGCATGTGGTGACGCGATACCTTATGTGCAGGGAGTACGTAACTCGGGACTCCATCTGTCTTCCACCCTCTCGTGGAACGACCATGTCCTTGCTGTATGTGGCAAAGCCAGTCGCGCACTTCACCAACTGAAGGTTAACAAGGAGCTCCTGTTGGCCCCCCTCCGCAGATGGCTAGTCACAGCGTTAATTTTACCCCACCTAGATTACTGCGCCACGGTTTTTGTAGATTTACCTGGCATCCTTGACCTCAGGCTTCAGCGTATGGTAAATGCGTGCGCTCGCTTCATTTTTGACGTCGCAAGGGATGAACACATTACGGTGGATCGGCTGAAGCTTGGATGGTTGACCCTGAAGAATAGGCGCCGTTACCTTACGGGCTGTTTATTGTTTTCTGTGTTAACTAGCGGCAGGCCCGACTATCTCTCTGTGCTTTTCCGTCGTTCGGACCTCCAATGCGAGTAAACTGTATGTCCCTCCTTGTCGGACAGCCATATTTCAAAAATCCAGCATTGTTGCAGCAATCTACTTCTGGAATTCACTGCCCGAAGTTATAACATCCGCGGGCTCGCTTGAAATTTTTAAGCACCGACTATATACTTACCTTTTCGACCAGGAGCGGACATTCTTCGACTCACTCCGGCACTAGCCACCGACCTACCTGCCTATTTTATTTTGATTTTATTTATTTATTTATTTTTTATTTTATTTTTATTCTATTTTATTATTATCTATTACTTATTTATTTCGGGGTATGTCCATTCTCAGTTACCTGTCCATTCACCCATCCGGAGTCACATCTCACCTACTGCCACCTGCCATCGTCATATTTTTATCTTATTTTTATCATGATTTTATGGCTATTATGTTCTCTTCCATACCGTTATATTTCAGCTACACTGCTCTGCTTACTTTATTGTATCATGTTATGTTATTTTCTTATGTACTCCTATTTTATCTTATCTTGTCTCCGTTTACATGACTCTTATATGCTGCCTAGGGGACTTGTCCCATGGCTGATTAAACTATATTCTATTCTATTCTATTCTATTCTATTATTTATTTCACTGGTACTTGATGCAGATTTCGCGAGTCAGCCCTAAAGCTACTTTGTTTTTGAAAAGCCGAATGATACAGCGTATGAATAATGGTATAAGAGTGTGATTTTTTCCGATTATTTGCATACAGTAACATTGAGTTTTTTTTTTTTTTTGATATGTGTGCAGTACGCGATTTTTTAAGAAAACAGTGCACAGTCGGCTAATTCGTACCACTGTTGGTCGGGTAAATCGTACCGGGGTACGAAGCAAACGTGGCATCGAAACATATGTGTGTGCTTCTTGCAAATAATATTAAAAGAACAGCATTATAAAGCAATATAAATATATTTCATAGAAAAGAGTGCAAATTAGTTATAAGTTGTTTTTAACGTTGAAAATAATATAATTAAAGTATTTTATAGTTAAGATTAAAGTGTTGTGAGAATAGCATTGTATATTATAATATAAATATTGCAAAACGGCTCGAAATTATTATGAAAATGAATTGAAATTATTTATAAGTTGATCTCATGCTAAATAGTATATTTCAAAGTATTCTATACACTTGTAATAATGGAAATAATGTAATACATACCTACTATCTACTGTGTTATGAATAAATGTGTGCAAATATGTGCTACTATAGGTTTTTTCTGTATTTATAAGGTGGTACGATTTACCCTACCAGTCGGCTATATCGTACCGTTTGCAGAGTCTTAGCAAACAAATGTTTTCTTACCTTTATCTTCAAATTACAACGGCAGTGATTTTTTGGGGGGTTCGTAAAGGAATATATAACACGAAAAAAAATTACCCGAAGCCATTTGATTGAAAACTGAAATTTGCAAAATTGACAAGTCCGAAGTGGTACGATATACCCTACTCTCCCCTAAGACTGGTGATCCCGCACCCATCTTTTCGTAGTTGCTGCTCGTCTGGCCGTTGGAACGGCCCGGCCTCGAACGGGCTCCTCTTCGGGGATGATTTTGACCGCAGCTATCGCCTCCAACGCCATCCGGTCCGCTTTTCGTTGCATGAATCTCACTTGAGACACGGGATACTCGTCTGATAGATTGGATGATGCGGGATCCGATTTGGTTAGCGGCGACGGGGCACTTTGATAAAAATTAGTTACCGCGGTCTCGTTAGTTGAGCTTTCCGCCTCGTCAGGAGCCGGGGCTGTAAAAAAATTACGAATTAAGAGTTAATACCAATCTAGAGGAACACCAAGTGACAGGAATACCGAGTCGAAGAAAATACAAAAATAAAGCATGATTGAAAGGTTAAGGGAAACGAAATACAGCGTGAATGCAAAATGAAATGAAGAATATACGAAACGACAATGTCGCAGCGATACCGGATGAATGATAAATCAGTGATTTTGTTCTGACAGTTGCTTTTTTGCTTCAACATTTTTTGATTCTATTATTGAACTTTTTCAGTTTTTCAATACATATTATCACTCTATTTTATTGTAAAGACAAAAGTCCAAAAGGATTTCGCTACAACTTCAAAATATCGAGAATAAGAATCTGATTTCAAATTTTCCGCACCACGGTACTGACTCCTTCATCCTCGGTACTGACATAAAATAAAATCGGTAGACATTCTTTGGGAAAATTATTAGGAATTGTATTATCATTTATTTATGAATCGTATTATAACATTAATTAGATCCATGGATTGATTAATTTGAATCATTTATTGCGACAAAGAAGATAACGAATTCATAAATAAGTTCTAGAAATGGACGTGACACGGTACTGGCGTCTAAGTGATTTAATCGTCATTACTTTCGATTAAAAATACCGAATATTTATTTGCCCACCCGTAACGGCACATTGATAAATTGAATGATATCTTTCTCTCGCACTGTGGGCAGATTCACAGAAAAATCGGCAAAATCCAAAAATTGAGTGTTCTCATTTTTGATTTCTATGTATGTCATTTCAAAGAGCAGGTGTTTCTACGCCCTATTGTAGAAGGACCGGTCCCTACCCTTCGCGGTACTCGACTGACGACAGTCCGAACTCGACCGTTTGCGAGTGAAGAACGTAGCGATTTTGTACTGTGAAATTTTCGATTCGCGCGAAGTGAAATATATTCTGTTCTACGCTACCGATTTCAAATCGGTAAAATGGAAGATAATCTTGAAGGTATGTAGAATATTATTATGTCAAATAGTTTTTTGAAATTTCAAAAATTGTAGGTTTGAAAGAGTGTTCAATGTGTACATTTTAAGCAAGCGTGTAAATTTAATATTCTAAAAGAAGTATGAATATAGTTATGATCGCGGGAGATCTCAGACTTTTGAACATTGTACACTATTGATAATGTTATTGAGATTAGAAATTGATAGAAACTTTCCGCAGAATGCTGCATATCTGGCTTTGAGAAGCGGAATTCTCATGTCGCGCAACGCTCGGCATGTTTGTTCAGGCTGGGCGCATAGTCCCCAGCAGGTATACCTGTACCTGCTGGGGACAATAGCCGTTCCTTGTGGAATATAAAATAATTTTCTACCCAGTGATCTATTCGTCAAGAGTCATGAGTCATGTAGCGGGTGTTCAAAACGTTTCGATAATTTATTCTATCATTTACAGGGAGATTTAAATTTTTCCCATGAAAACATTCGTTTTTTAGTAAATATTTATCATACCTGTTTTATTCTAGGTTCACGTGCCATGGATTACACGTGCACTTATCAGGATATTTTTAGTATGGTTTAGGTTCATCAATGGAAAACTCCAGTGATGAATCAGAATCCACCGATTCCTCTGACGACAACGACCACGAGGCTGACGATTATGATTAATATTGATAATATATTTATTATTTTCGGTAATATTTAATTCGTAAATTGTCGATTGCTGTTTTAACTATGTTTAGCAATAAAATTCGTTTAAAATGCTTTATAAATAATTTTCCGAAATTCTTTGAAAACTTTCCCTCACTTCCAGACAAACGTTTTATTTTCTCCAATTCTCATTCAAAATTTCTAAAAAAACAACCTCCAAAACACACAAATATTGATTTCTGATAGAAAAAGTTGCCTGTGAGTAAGATAAAAATATATTTCCGGTTCGCCATTTTGTTTTTTTCGAAATTTTGATTCAAGATTTTCAATAAGTGACTTTTAAACCGCAAATTTACCAATCCCTACACAAATTGGATGCTTTTTAGTAACGCAGATAGTCACTTCCGGTTCACCATTTTGTTTTTTTGAAATTTTGATTCGAGATTTTCAATAAGTGACTTTTAAACCGCAAATTTACCAATCCCTACACAAATTGGATGCTTTTTAGTAACGCAGATAATCACTTCCGGTCCGCACTTTGTTTTTTTGAAATTTTGATTCGAGATTTGAAATCAGCGAGGTCAAAAACTTAAGAATCACCATTGTATTTTTCGGTACGCACATCTGCCTAGTTTTGCCGATTTTTCTATAAATCTGCCCACTGTGTCTCGGTATGTATGGTGGGTGAGTTTGGAAATTCAGGAATGAATAATAGCTGATTAATAGTAAAGAACAATACCCTTTAGTGTCCTTGCCGGTTGCATCCATGACTTAGCTGATATTACCTCGCTGAGAGACGACGAACTACTGCCGGCCGAGCGTCGAGCGGTGCATACCCTCCCCCCCCCCCCCCCCCCCCCCCTCACCGTCGGCAGACTGTGGCGTCGAAACTACTTTTATTATCGTTTAAAATAATGAAAAATAGTGTTGAAGGTATTCTAATCTAACTGAGATATATGCGTTATATTCTTTTTTAACTGTTATGTTTGAGAACTACAAATTTTCTGAGCCCTTAATTCAACTAGTAATGCGTAACAGTTGCGCCGCACGGTATATCACCTACCCGCTAAAGAACACAGAGTATCGTTGCGTCAACTGCCTTCGAGAAGTACAGTCTGTGAATTTCCATAACTTTGTCCAACACTTTTCAATATACCGTTAATTAAAGTGTTGTACATAAATACTCGTCGTTCTGGACTCTGCGATTTACGAACAATAACCGTGGTATAAGCGTTATATTCTTTTTTAACGGTATTATTTGAAAATTCAAAATTGTCGTTGCGTCCCTAAACGCAACGAGTAAACACCGCGACAGTGTCACCGCGCGGCGTATCCCCCCCCCCCCCGGAGAACGCCGTGCATCATTGCATCGACTGCCATCGAGTAGTAAAGCCCAAATCTCTACATCTTTTCAAACAGTTTATTATACAGTGAATTAAAACGTTGTAGAATTAATTCGTCGCTTCGTGCTCGACAAGCCGCACTGCGTGTATGTGTGTGTGTGAGTGAATTATTTTTTAGGCGTTTCAAACAACACTTAGTGATAAACTCGATGCATTGTTATGGACTCTACGAGCCGCACTACATCGATGTGTGTGTGACAATTTTTTTTTAAGTTAAATAGCATAAGTCAGCGATAGACAGTTAACGCATTGTTTATAGGACTCTACGAGCCGCGTTGCGTTGACGTCTGTGTGACTATTATTTTTTGAATCTTAAATTATATAGCATAAGTTAGTGTTCGACGGTTGATGCTTTGTTCGGGACTCTACGAGCCGCACTGCATTGACGTGTGACTGAATTCTTTTTCACGTGTGTTCGGTATACAGACTTTGTAGAGATCAATTTGCATTTGGATCGCCGAAGCAGTCTCGAGAGTAAGTAGCTTCGCTTTGTGATGTTTTATTTTTTTTTCTTATTGTGAGAGCTGATTCACGTCGTCAGGGTCGATTGGAAATGAGATTCCGCGGGCCTACTTACTATTTTTCGTTTCGTTAAAATTATGAGTTAGCAGAGGTTGGGAATTGGATCAACAAAAAATACGATACTATAGGTTATTTAAGGTGCCACAGAAGTGGCATGTCCTATATATATTTTGTGACGTCAGAAGCGATAAATTTTCGTCGACAAATTGAGCCTAAACGGAGAAACGAATTTCACAGGAATGATTTTTTTATAGGAGCTAAAATTAAAGTGTAGGGCGCTTGCTTAGTGATTTGCAACGTAAATTAGCCAGTAATATGTATTACGAATAAACGAAAATTATATTACATTTATACACATCCAACATGGCAGCATTAGATTCCCTGCAATTACCGACTTTTCGTATTTTTACCGCATCTGGGAGACGAGAACATTTATCACTCAGCACAGGGGGCAAGCGCCCTGTGAAATACACACACTTTTCGGGAAAACTCATTTCGCCCATCTGCTTTCCGTAAATAAGGCTGCATTTGTCGACGAAATTTCCAGGTGACACGAGGCAGAACAGGACGCAGAAGAAGTCTGTAATTTAGTTTACTAGCCAGCACCTAGGAGCGCTGTAGTCGAGTAAAGCGGTAATACCGACTCATCCTACATTTCGCGCATCCACTCCTAAGGTAACAATCTGCAGTACCGAAGAAATACAGCCTGTCTCTTTCCTTGCAACGGAAGCAAAAATACCCATTATGTATGGGTAATTCCTTATAGCTTCTAAATTTTTGACGTTGCAGTCTCTGATTTTCTTCTAAACTACCTGATATGAAAATATTCATCCCGGGTTGATGTGGCACGCATGCACACTTGTTAAAAATTTACGTTTTTCTGACTGATCGGAATTCATCAAATATAAAATCTTTCTCAAAAAGTCTCAGGATTTGAATGAAACTACGCCGATAAACCACGGGAAACATGAATGTTCTACAAATATAAGCTCTTTTATCCAAGCTAACACATTTTATATTGAAGTGAATATTTCTATGGTATTCCCTGATGTTATTCACGTCGTGTATGAGTTCTTAGGCCGAGGATAATGATGGAGTCAGCTAAAATACTATACCGCGAGAATCAGGTGAAACCGAATGGTCCATCCGCCCAGGCGCCGAATATTTGGTATTTTCATGGGGATAGCCACTCGTTGCACTGAAAATCCCTAGGGTGATCAGATATTCCCAAATATTCGGCGCCTGGGCGGATGGACCATTCGGTTTCACCTGATTCTCACGGTAGAAAGCGCTATAAGATAGACCATCTCTATATTGGCTATCCACTTTTCAGACCAATACTTTTTATCTATTGATCTTCCTTATCAAGATAGATTATTATTGTAGGTATGTCTCAAATTTAATCGTTATTATCTAAATTATTATACTATAATCTATCACTAGTTTCAATTAGTCAGTAACAATGTTTGAACAATCTTTAGTAATAGTTTTCGACAGAACAACCCGACATAAATATTACGTGTTGAAAAGATAATGATAACAATAATAATGTGGAAAAATAATATATTGCATGTTTTTATTGAAAAGCTAAGAATTCTTCACTAAAGGTTGTACATTTGATAAATTTCAATTTGTATAATAAAAAGTTTATACACGTGCTATATCAAACCAAGCGAGCTGAAAAATGTGACGAAATTCCAGGCATCATTTTATCGCATATAATTTTTTATCATATACAGTTAGAACAAAATCATAGACCCTAACGTTCAAGAGTGTACAAGTTTGTGAAAAATTATTGATATACGTATTCACAAACAGCAGGATTATGGGAACTGGCGGGATGATTAGAGATCAATGACAACGACAAAGTTTATTGGTAATGAAATTTATTTAAAAAAATTATGTTATAATTATGATTAAAAAAAGTTGAAAACATTGCGTCCTCTTTTTCCGCCACCGCGTCCGCGGCCACGGCCCCAGCCCCGGCCCCGGCGGTGCCTGTCCCGGCGGCTGCCTTCCCCCCGAGTTGTCGCAGCGACCGGCATCATTTTAGCCACGATCGCTGCGATCCGCTCCTATAGACAATCAAACAATTGTTATATTAAATATCTTCCATAGTGAAAGAGTAAGCCTCTTCATCGAATCCTTCGACGAGCAGACAAGTCAAAATAAATTTTCCATACGATAATATACAGGGTGTCCCATCTTACTCTTACACCTGATTTATCTCTGAATATACGACTCGGATCGAGTATTGAGTATAATGAAACTTTGAAGATTCGGAGGGGGAGGTTAAAAAAAAAAAAATTTGTTTTGATCCAAAATAAAAAATGGCGGAGTTAAGATGGCCAACATGTTTTTTTTCAATGGAAATACGATTTTTTTCACGAAAAGATTTGTCAAATAAAAACGAACAACTTTTGTGGGAAACATTTTTCCATTAAAGTTCTTAATTTTTCGAAGAGAACAATCTTTGGTGCGCGTGCGCGTGTGACACTCACAAGGATTAGGTCAATTCGAATTTAAATTCATAAATAAATAAAATAAAAAAATCGAAGTGAAAAAAACAAAATTGGAGGTAGTGGTACTTTGCGGGCTGTGAGTTCAATTGCCATAAAAGCATTGAGGTAACTCAATTTTATTCATAAGATTAAAATGGGACACCCTGTATAGGTATTCACGAACCTCGAGAGTCGGGCTGACCGGCCGAGCGGTGGCACTCGCCGGAGACGGTTGCGGAGATTGCGATGGCGGTGGTGGCGGTGGCGGTGGCGGCGGTACCGTCACCAGCAGCCCCTGGGCATATGGAATCTACGCAAAAAAAAGCATAAAATATACGCGTGATAGTGCTAAGAAAAAAAAAAAAATTGGCTTACTGGAGACGGCAGCTGGGGAGGGGGCTATCGCCACCCTTGCCATTGCGGTGGGGGCGGCTGGCTCCAGGCACTATAATCTCTTACTGGGGCTGAATGCCCCCCATGATGCTCGGATGCACCGGGTACCGGTGAATCGCGGGTTTTCCTAGACCACCACCTCCGTATTGAGGTGGTAACGGCGCAAGGCCTGGAGGTGGTGGTTGGGGTTGGGGGACATTCAGCGGAATGCCCCACGAAAATTGTTGATTATCGTTCGCTGAAAAATAAAATAAATAATGAATCAGAGATATTGCATTTCGAGTATAGGTATTGTTTATAAATGTTACAAATTATGAAAGACAATATGCGCGACAATGTGAGTCCAGCATTTTTGCGAATTTACTCCGAAACAATGCTTTTTTTTAAACGTTATAACTCAGTGGGAAGTTGTTGTAAAATTGGATGAAATGAAGAAAAGATTTCAAGTTTCCACTTCCATACTACAGATAATATTTTTTAAATTGGGTTTCGAATGCCTATTTACTCCAACCGGGATAGCCAATCGCGGCTAATCGTGAGTGAAATCAAAAATTGTAGACCAATACAGAGAATACCATATTGGATCAGACATTCAAAACTTCTTTTTTTATAAATTTATTTATTATAACCCTTCACCGGGTTATAACGTGTTCAGACAAGCATTTTTTCGGAGTAATTTAATTTAAACCATTAATCTTTCGGTAAGTGTACCAATTGTTGACGTTGGGAACAACAAATATGCGGTACAGTAATTTTTTTTCTGATACAAATATTGTGTTACGCGCTAGATTATTTAGTAATGAAATACTTACGATTCATCCTTGTCGAGACTTGGAGAACGACTGCCGCTCCGCAGACACTTTGGTAGCCGTTATTTAAGAAATATGGATATCAGGGACCCGCAGTATATTTTAGACGCTCGTCAAGAAAAGCAAAGTAGAACCTCTAAAAAAGGGGATAAACTCCCTTAGTAAAAACTATGACTATCGGATAGGCCTTGCATCGTGATCGCGATTATAACCGAAATCGTACAGATCACTTTATCGCGTCAGCTTCTCTTCGTGCGTGGTACGGATCATACAATATCGGCGTAGGATATAGTAGTAGTATACGAAGAACGTATCGTACCTTCCTAATTCGTTCAAAAACATTCAATTGTTCGTTAGAATAAATGTACAAGCCACAATTACTCACGGGTGTCCGTAATCTCAGTCGAGAGCTCGGGTTACACCGTTCTGGCGGGCAATACTATGACAGGTAAAAACATTTCACGACGAATCTCCCGTGATGTCAATTGTGTTGTACATTTATTGTTTTGCAAGTAATTTTTGTAACCTAGACTCGCACGAAGGAAGCGTCGTAAAATAGTATATTGTGTACCAAGGGCGTAAAGTGGGCTTTTTCAGACCGAGTGTGGAGTTTGCAGTACGAGTCGGAGGCGAGCTAGCACGAGCCGAAGGCGAGTGCGTCTGCGAGCCGAAGACGAGTACTGCAACCACACGAGGTCAAAAAGCCCACTAGCCCTTGGTGCACACCATATTTTTTGTAACGCATGTATTGATTTTTGCGTTTTGCGTGCTTATAAGCGGTACGGAGGTAGCGGGCGATAAAAGTTCATTATCGCCCGCTGCTCGCCGTTAGCGGGCGATAAAAGTTCTTTTGCGCCCGCTGCTCGCCGTTAGCGGGCGATAAAAGTTCTTTTGCGCCCGCTGTTCGCCGTTAGCGGGCGATAAAAGTTTTTTATCGCCCGCTACTGATTTTTTTGCCCGCCGGTACAAAAACGTTCACTTTACGCCCGATTTTTAGGTCAAAAAAACGCGAAAATCGTGCATGTGTTACGAAAACAAATTATCTAGTACGTCAAAGAATTTTAGCACATTTCACGTATATTGAGATATGAATAATTATATCGCCTGTTTGTTTGCGATAAAATACATGTATGATATATGTTTACTGTTTAGTTTGACACGCATGCTGTAGAACGTATAGTCTGTCACCTTCTAAGCTATGCATGACATGTATTTAGTTGTGAAATATCTAAGATGAACATTACGTAGTTAGTTATGAAATATTTAAGATGAAAATTACTTTATGCATTTAATTACAAAGCCATCATACATTCCTGCGAGCATGCCACGATACGTAACAAGTGTTCCAGGACATCATTGCAATATTATTGATGGCATAATGGAGATATGATGAAAAATTCGAAACTACCTTATGGTAACGTTCGACGATCCTGTCATACGACTGCCAGTCAGAACGACACCCGCTCTCGATTGGGATTACGCACTATGGAGATTCGGATTACTGTCAAACCGCGGCGGTTTGACGGTAATGATAAATAGAAATATATATGTAGCACCCAAAAGATATGCAAGGCCTACCGAATGATTATGAGACGTGTGCCGTATTGACTAATAATTGTATATGTGTTTCAATTTTTTCAGGTGTTTACCATTATTTGTGTTTAACCTTTTCAGGCGTTCAACATTAGGGGCCGTTCATAAATTATATACGTGCTTGGGGGTTTCGGGGAGAGATTCTATGAATTTTACGTATAGCTTTTACTTTTGGCGTGGATCCGAGTTCAACAATGTGAGTTTCTTGTTCAGACTCATGTTGAGCGGCGTTTCAGCTCAATTGAGATCGATTTCAGAATTTATGAAAAATAAGCTTTAACCGCGGCAAAGTCGCAAGAAACTTGAAAAATGCTACGCGATGCAAAGAAATTTCGAAACGTCTCCAATTTGGGAAAATAACTTCAATCGATGAGACTAAAGACCACAAGGTCTTCTGTCGAATTCCGAGCGGGTCGTGTGCGTAGTTTCAATAGATTGACGTAGAATTACCCACAGATACAAATGGCATTATGGGTTCCTGTGGTTAAAAATACAATAAGCTTGTCGCATGAAACAGATAGAAAATGTCTCCGATATCAAACTGGAATTCCACGTTTACTCATTGGCTTCATAATCAACGAAAACAAGATTTTTCATAACGTACACGAATTGTCATTTCAAACTATGTAGTCTTACCGGACCGGCTTAATTTTACGATCTCAATTTTCAGAAAATTAAACTCAAAAATATTCGAGATCGAGGGATCACCCCCCATGCTATGTAAATTATGCATGGCTCTCTGATGTAATAGGGAAACATCGGGTAGCCCGCAACGCCTTACGTTATTACAGCTATCAGCGCTGTAATATGACGGCAAGCAGGATGATCCTGGAATGCCAGAAACGCGTTCCCTGCTCGATAAAATGGATCACAGGTCGCGGATGTATGCTGAGAAATTCCGGGTGCCAGAGGCTACCCGACTTACTCGTGACGTTGCAAGTTCCTAATATAGACGAGTTCAGTTTACAGGAAAGTTCGTTGGAATCATTTAACAATTGTTTCCTCATTTACAGAACCGCATATATGCGGGATGGTAAACCATCTGCGGATTCGAAGACTTTACGATGGATATCCAGCATTCCAGAAGAAATGATTTTCCCCACACAACCCTTCAGATTGTGGTTACCTTGATTCGCCGATACTCGACCGATATGTATGTAATTAATCATTGATCTGTCACCAGATCATTGCATCGATTTTGTTTTATAAATTATCATATATTGTTGAGAGATCACTGTTTCGTAAGCTATTGAATTTAAAATTGAAGAAACGAAAAACGCTACTCGCAATTATCCGTTATTAAAAAGGAGAAGGACTCGAAATCCTGTCAGCATTTTATTCGTGTTCTGATTGGGCGTTTGTTTTCGAGGTGCGATCTTCGAGATAATCGCAGCGCAGCTTCGATCGGTCGTGTTGTCAAGCGCGCGTAATTTGTATCTGTACATTGACATCTGTCTGACTTTCCCAACCTTTTTTCAAGTGAATTGATTGAAGTGATATAATCAGCATTCCGAATTATAGATATAAATAATTTATACGCAGGAAGCAATCAGCAAATTGTGTAGATGAATATATATATTCTAAAAATTGTGAGTATAAATATTTCAATACACTATTCACCATTATATGAGTACAACGATCAATGAGTATTTTTACGCATGAGTACCGATTGAACCTAAGATATGAGTATCACGATGAAAATAATGAGTATTGTTTCTGCATGAGTAACGAGTACCTATTACACGACTATACCACGACAAAAACCACGAGTGTTTTGCGAATTTGAAATTGAAAAAGTAGTATCAGGATATTAGTTTTTTAATAGTAGTTGGGTTGGAATTATATTTTGTAATGGGTAGACGTAAAATTTGTCGTAATGCAGACGAAGAAAAGGAGTTTCAACGTTTACGTCGCGCGAAGAATAATGAGTACCAGCGCAGATATCGTCTCAAGATGCGAAATGAAGCATGTTCGAGTAATACTGTTGTTGACGAAATACCAGATCATGAATGTGACAGACAATATCAAACTCAACGAACAGCACGATCCGGTATTCTCGATTTTAACTCAGATGATGTTAATGAGGTACGTGAACACTACATAGGAGAAATGAATATATCGTGCAAACATTGTGGTGCCAGGCATTTTTCCGCTGAAAGAGTGGTTGGTAAAGGAGATTCATTCAATGACTGTTGCAATCATGGAAATGTAGTTTTAGATGCGTTGCCAAATTATCCAGATGAACTAAAAGCATTATTCGATTCTACGCATCACAAGTCTCGTAATTTTTATGAACGTATACGCTGTTATAATAGCTCGTTTTCTTTTGCGTCATTCAATGCAAATTTAGTTAATTTCAGACATCCTGGACCATATTGTTTTAAGATCCAGGGGCAAATTTATTATCAGATTAATACAGCTCTTTACCCTGCCCCCAACGAAATTCCAAGTTATGGTCAACTATTTATCGTGGACTCTAACGAAGCAACGGAACATCGTTTAGGCCAAAATTCAAATCTCGATAGTGATATTGTTCAATTATCTGATCGAATAATGCGTAAAATAAATATATTTGAACACTCTTATCAAATGATGGGCAAAGAAATCGAAAGTCAGCGTCGATTCACAAAAAATGAGTCTATCCAAGAAATGCAATTGCTTTTTACGTTGAAGCCTGGACTGGATCGCCGTCGATTCAACTTTCAAAGAACCAATGAAGTTGCTGCTATTTTTTCTACGACAGCTGATGGAGAAATTCCGGAATCCTATGTTACTATACGCAACCGAAATACTAAGATATTACAAAGTGTGAGCACGATGGATCCGAATGTCGAACCATGGGTTTATCCATTATTCTATCCATATGGTTCGCAAGGGTGGCATCGCAATTTGATGAAGCAAAATAGCAGTAAACGTGTATCCCGAGCTTCATACATCAAGTATCGAATGGCCGTGCGAGATGGCTACAATGTCTTTTTAATGGGTCGTAGATTGTATCAACAATGGATAGTGGACAATTACGTTAAAATTGAAAAAGATCGAATACATTACTGTGCTACACATCAGGCCCGATTACGCGCTGATACGTATCAAGGGCTTATTGATCACCTACAAAATTCATCGAATGATGTGAATAGCCGAGTTGGAAAAATGGTAATATTGCCTTCCACTTTTGTTGGATCACCGCGTAATATGATGCAGAATTATCAGGATGCGATGGCCATAGTTCAGAAATATGGCAAGCCGGACCTGTTTTTGACAATGACGTGCAACCCGAAGTGGCCAGAAATTGTAAAGAATTTACTTCCAGGTCGAGTAGCATCTGACAGACCAGACATTTGCGCACGAGTCTTCAATTTGAAAAAAAATTTTTTAATAGATTTGATTGTGAGGCAAAAATGTTTTGGTCAAGTAGCAGCATATGTCTATGTCATTGAATTTCAAAAACGCGGCTTACCGCATATACATATGCTGGTTACCCTAAAACAAAACTACAAAATGTCAACTCCAGAAATAGTAGATCGTTATATCTCAGCAGAGATACCTGATCCGACTCATAGTCCCGTTTTACATGATATTGTTATGAAAAACATGATACACGGACCATGTGGTGATTGGTGCTTGGTAAATGGCAAGTGTTCTAAACATTTTCCAAAGTTAAATCAAGAACAGACAATATTGGATGACGACGGGTATCCCAGCTATCGGCGCAGAAATATTGATATGTTTTTCGCACGTCCTGGTGGATATATGGTTGATAGCCGTCATGTTGTACCATTTTGTCCAATGTTGTTGGTTTTGTTTAATTGCCATATCAACGTCGAAGTTGTCTCAAGTATTAAGGCTGTGAAATATTTATACAAATACATATACAAAGGTCATGATGCGGCCGCTATTACAGTAAGTGAAGCTTCATCAGAAACTGTCATTGATCATGATGAGATCAGAGATTATATCGAAGCCCGGTACGTAGGGCCTGTGGAGGCATATTGGCGTATCACAAGCAAACTTTTACAAGATAAAACTCATTCAATTGTACGGTTACCGGTTCATTTACCAAATGAACAGAATGTAATAATTCACGTGGAAGCTGTCGGTGAGCCCGTCGATTATGAACGTGAAATGAACAATGCCTTAGATCAGAGAACAATGCTTCTAGAATATTTTTCGCTGAATGCTCGTAGCCAAGAATCTAAACAATATTTATACACTGAAATACCATTCCATTATACTTTCAAGAAAGAAAAAGTCGATGGTCTAAATATTTCCCGTTGGGAAAAACGTAAATCGCACTTCAACTGTACTGGACGTATGTATTCTGTTAGTCCTACTCAATTAGAATTATTTCATTTACGGTTGTTGTTATTAACGGTTAGAGGAGCTACAAGCTTCGATGATCTTAGAACGGTGAATGGCAGACTTTACCAAAACTTTTCAGAAGCTTGCTTAGCGTTAGGTCTTGTAGAAGATGATGAAGAATGGAGCCGAGCTATGCATGAAGCAGAAGTGTGGATGATGCCTCGAATGCTACGCAGTTTATTTGTACGCATATTAATACACTGCCAACCTGTTTATCCTGCACAGCTTTGGGAGGAATTTGCGATTGCACTGTCTGAAGACTATGTACAGTATATGGATGCGTTTCAAGCAAAAAAAAAAAGCATATGCCCAAATAAATGCAATGCTCAATGCGGAAAACAGAAGTCTTTCCGATTTTCCGGCAATGGCGTCATTAATAGAGGTTGATAAAGTGGGAGAGGATATATCTGAGTTAGAAGCAGCAGAAATAGGAGCCGAAAGGTATAATCAATTGCATGATCAACAAAAAGAAGTTGTAGATGTAGTGCTTCGCACTGCAGATAATGACACCATTGGCGGATGCAACTGTTTATACATCGATGGGCCGGGAGGATCTGGTAAGACCTTTCTGTATACAACACTTTGGTATTTATTGAAGAGTAGACACAAACAGGTTAGTACTATGGCTTTTACGGGAATCGCTGCAACACTGCTCCCAAATGGAAGAACTGTCCACAAAACTTTCGGTCTACCCGTTCCTTTATTCCATGATTCGTCATCAAACATTAAAATACAATCAAAAGAAAGTGAGTATCTGCAACAGATTGAGGTTTTCATTTGGGACGAAGCACCGATGGCCCCACGATATGCATTGGAAGTGATTGATCGAACATTACGTGATATTACGAATACCAATTTACCATTTGGCGGAAAAATTGTTGTACTTGGCGGTGACTTTAGACAGCTTCTTCTTGTGCTGCCCCGTAGTACACGTTGTGAAATTGTAAGTCTCTCTATTAAATTCAGTCCATTATGGATTCATTTTAAAAATTCTCATTAACAAAAAATATGGGCGCATTGCCACAAGAATTAGAGTTTAGTCAATTCTTAATCGATGTTGGTGATGGAATCATAAACGATATTGATGACAATATTGAAATACCATTACGCTGTGTGGCCGCAGCTGATGCGGATATAGTTAACGAAACTTTTGGCGATCTAATTAGTACGAAGCAATATAAACAGGCTGCCAAATGTGCAATATTATCTGCTATAAATGTCGATGTAAATGAATTAAATAATAGAGTTGTAGACCTACTAGACATTACAAGTGAACGGATATACACGAGTGTCGACAATGCGGAAAATTGCGATGATAATGGTGATATTACCGAGGCTCTTCTACCAGAATATCTAAACAGTCTAGCACCACCATCGCTTCCACCGTACGAACTGCGACTAAGATTGAATAGTGTTGTGATGCTTATACGAAACCTTAGCATACTTGAGAGTCTTTGCAATGGTACTAGACTGATAATCTTGGAACTTGGAAATCATCTTCTTAAATGTGAAATATTAAGTGGTGATAAAGCTGGGGAGAGAGTGTTTTTAAATCGGATTACCCTTTACTGTGGAAACTTATACCCATTCACGTTCAAACGAAGACAATTCCCGATAAAATTAGCTTTTGCCATAACAATTAATAAGTCACAGGGACAGACGTTTGAAAGAATTGGCGTTGATTTACGTAAAGATGTTTTTAATCACGGACAATTGTACGTTGCTTTTTCACGAGTTCGTTCATTTGAATCATTAAAAGTCTATTTTGGAAACCAAAGGAACAATCATATTGTAAAGAATCATGTTTACAAAGAACTTTATCAATAATCATTACGTTTTAGATGATAGACTAATTTTATACAATTGAATATATCAAAATTTTTTATATCAATTCAAATTGAATTCCCCGTTTGTATTAGCATTTAAATCAGTTGCAAATACTTCTATACCTTTTACATGCAAAGAAAAGAATTGAATTTCAAAAATTCATCGAATCATGTTCAACTGTTGTAATTGGGCCGCCTGGGTTGGCATTGGATTTGAATTTCCATTTTTTTACATCACTTTTACGTTGCAAGCAAGAGGATACGCACGAATCAAGATAAATATAAGCGGAAATGGATAAAAGTGAGTGAAATTGATTTGATTGAAATTAATTCGAGTGCCCATCGCTGTTGATTTTAATTTAAAATATTGACAAAAATTCATACACGTAAATTGAATTGAAAAAAAAATGTCATAATGGATTGAAGACAATGAACAGATATTTGCTAATTCAGATTAAAACGTATCCGTTAAATTTAATCAGTACAAAAGTTTTGATACAATGGTAACGTAATTATTCATGGCATTTCGAATTGCTTGGATGCAGACGGATTTCATTGAATACTATTTCCCAATGGCGCGCATCACGAAACCCATTCACAAAAATACCCGGTATAGTTGCTATGTAAACATTTTGAAAAAAGAAAATAATCATAATCACGATCATTTGATAAAATCACGAATGCATGGCCCACAGAACTAGACTATGTTCCCCTTTTCTTTTTTTTCCTTTTTTTTCGCGGATAAGCATTGCTGTGAACTGCTATCTGTTCCGTTTTAAGCACGCTGAAAATATGAACATAGCCCTAGGAATCGATTGGCTGTAAAAAATTGAAATTATTGAAATCAAACAAAATTATGTGCTGGAAAAAAACTTCGAGGCTGTCAACGCTGTAGAGTCATTTGTGCACAAAAATTATGGATTAAACACTATGCTGTCGGGACCGTCTCGGTCGTATCAGTCGGTGGTGCCCGACGTCTTAATTCTTTCTCGCGCGCAATAGGAAAAGACTTATTTTTGAGATTTATCACCTGCGGTGGGCTTGTTATCAAGTACGTAGATACGTCGTTAAGTTTTTGATAGGAAACTTGAGTTTCATCTTTAGATAATTTTACATGTAATAAGATGGTCGATTGATCACAATCATGAAAGTAATTGATACCACGTTGATTACGTCATTAACTTCATATTTATACTATAATATTGATTATATATTATGTAGTTATGGATGAAACATCGATGTCATCATCAGATAGCGAGGAGGAAATTCCTCTTACGTCGACTGAAGACCTAGGCTTAATTAAGCCATACGATTCGACTGTGTGAGTATACAATTCGTATTTTCGAGTTCATATGATCAATATAATCACGTAAGTCTACGTATAATTTGAACAGAATTTCAATCAATATTTGGAACAAAAAACCACAGTTTATTTTAATAAAAACTTTTGTTTATTTTAATTTAAAAAAAAAAATATACCGTAAATATATACTTTAGTTCGAAAATGGATTGACAAAATTAAAATTAAAATTGAATAGTTCTCTGTGGAACCCAGTGATAAGGAGTATCACTGAATTTTGAATAAGTATTTACAGTTTATTCATCAATTTATTATTTTCTATTATTAACTTGAAGGGAGGTTGTCGGATATGTCGACGGAATTGAGAGTAGCAGGATTGTGGGTCAGCACAATCACAAGATTTTCAAATTTTTTATTAATAATGGTATGTCCGATCGAATACAAATAATCGCATGGAACAAAGAAATCTTACGAGTAGAGGATAGAATTAGAACCAACGAGGTGAGAATTATACCATTTTAACATTAAATCAATAAGTATGAAATCAAAATATCCGAATCCGTTCAGTTATTATAGGATAAAAGTAGTTGTAGCATAAAGATTAAAGTGTAAAAATTATGATCGAAAAAATACGAATGTTAGAATCGGGACATGCCCGTCGAAACAAGATCTCATTGAGACATCGATAGACCGTAATTGGTGCATATACTAAATGAATTGGTACAAAAATACAAAACATATAATTATAATAAATTCATTACAGATAATTCATATTGACGGTGCATATTGCAAGCCATGCACCAACATAAATTTCAATAAAGGAACGGTGTCTTTTGAACTGATAATTCAATCAAACACCGTAATCAACGTTTTAGGCAAATATAATATTAATAACTCCATTCCAAATTACGAACCAGAATTGGTGGAGCTCGCGGAAATCGGAGATACTACCAAATGCATAAGTAAGATGAAGATAAAACAAATGTAACAAACAGTAAACAAATCAAGATTTTTGAGAATTGTAAGTTCAATAAATAATGTGCAACATTACAGAAATACGAGGATACATAAAATCAAATTTCGGGATAATCGAAAGGCAGAAGAGTAGAGGAGTGGAGATGTGTTGCGGCTCAATAACGGACGGTGTTTATAAATTAGAAGTTAGAACGATGGCGGACTTATACGATTTAGAGTTAATCAAAGGTGAAAAAATAGAAGTCACCGGATTTCTGCAAAGAAATGGTTTGTAACGAAACAGAACCAACTATTCATACTATGCCGTCCATAAAATGTAATAAGAATTCATATTTAATTACAGCTGTACCAGTTCACTTATTAGTGAAATCGGAAAAAGATATCAAAAGAATAAATTCGAAGAAAATGAAAATTGCACAACTTCTAAGAGGAAATAAAAGTGTGGAACTAAAGAGAAAAAATGAAATTGATTTACCCGGACCATCAGCTAAAAAAACAAAATTATAATTACCATTGATTAAAAATAGAGAGAGCTGCTTCGACGGGCACGGTGACGGATATACTTTTTCAATGTGATTTTAAATTTCAATTTTCATTTCAATATAAACAGACAATTAATTAATTGATTTATTATTATTATTATTATTATTATTATTGTTATTGTTGTTATTATTAATAATGTTTGAAAGATCAAACAAAATAAAAATATTATAAGTTGAAATAACACACTACTATGCACAGAATATATGAGCGGAAATTACACTGCATTACCGTAGTATTTGACCAATTTGATCGAAGTGAAAAATTCAAGGTTTTACACCGTTTTCACAAATTAATTATTTAAGCTCAGAAAATCAGTCAATGACGCGCGCGAAGCGCGCGAGTGAGCTAGTAGAGAGTAAAAAGTAGTCCACAAATCGATGTCAATAACCAATTCATGTGTATGTATACGTAAAATAAATGAAGTTTTACCAAATTAAGATACGTATTTGTTTTTAATCGCTTTCACATGCGAAATTACTGTTTGCTTGGTTCCGTGTGTTATAAGATGTAATATTTCTTCTATATTTGAGAATATTTCAAGATGTTGCGTTGTAACATTTTTGGAAAATGTTTCTTCAAATCTTTCGTGCTGTGTGGAGACGCATTGGGCTGCTTTTTGAACGTAATTGTTCGGTAAAATATTGCTTGGACCACGGAATTATATTCAACCCGTTATTCAAATATACACGCAATCATTTCGGAAACCATTACATAGTATTACATACATAATACATATTCGCCGTCGTTATTCATTCTTCGATCTGTTTAAATATACATACGATATTTCCCAACGTGTCACGTTATCATGTGTACAAAAAAAAAAATCGAGTCGGTAACGCTGGTAAGGTTATCATTTGAGATCCAGACGCTTGACCGACCCAGTTTCGTCTTGATTAGCGTTACGTTACTTCCCGATAGGTGGTAGCACTTCCGACTGGTTTGAAACTCAGCTAAACTATACAGAGGGCGCCTTACGGATGCTAATTTTTAGATCAAGTTCTGTGGCACCTTAACAGAAAAGAACGTTGGTTTATTAAGCAAGTACGGGATATGGAACATGCGTTATGCTGGGATCATAGATCTACTCATCCGTGAGAATTACGGTTTAATGTCATCTTCTATTTTTACTTATCGCTAGGGATTCTAAGTTTGAGCACAAGTAATGATCTGATTGTTTTTCTTTTTTTTTTAGCTAACTTCGTTTTGGCGAACGACCGTTTGATATGTTTTCTTCTATTTTATTGACTCTACGGGTTAAAGGCGAGGAAAAGAGAAATGTCTAGCAATTGAAAAAATGATATATTCTATTCATGAATCGACTATTACTACTATTAATGCATGTTGGATTTGAGCGACAGCTACCGGCTCCCTATATAAACTATAAGGATCATTTTTAGTATATAAGGTGGACTGCGCGCATGCGCCAGTTGTTCTGAAATATAAGGTTGGCAAGACTGTCTTCTTTCTCTTGTAACAAGGCAAGCTAAAACACTAAAGAGGCTAATACAATACCTTTTGTTACAACAACTGTCCGCTTCAGTTTTCTTTTCTACCCAGACCACAACAGGTTATGGGCCTAGCACGTTTCCACTGCGTGAATTATACAGTGTAATTAAGAGAAAGAAAAGGTCTGGGAAGATCGGAAAATCTGAATCTTTAACACGTGTGTTATGATTATGGTTGTGGATGTTGTGAGTTCTGTTGAGATCGTTGAGTTCGTACGTCGTTTTTACACCTGAGGGTAACCGGATTACGTGCGGATGGTTGAAGTGAATAATGTGTGCTCGTTGGTATGATCGTAATTAGAATTATTTATTGATACGTGGTTATATTGATGGTTGAAGACAAGTATGCGTTAACTGTAATGTCTTAAAGTTAGGTATTAACTATTTAGATGTAGGATTTGAGTGTTTGACAGTTGATTGTTCGAGAGTTAATTGATGTGTTGATAGCTCGATGGCTAATTGAAGAGTGAGTGCTAATAATGAGTATGGTGTCCGTTCGAGAGCGAGTTCTTTGTCTCTTGGGCGTGAGCGTGTTAAGCTGCAAGGTTTGCAGTTTATAGGTACTTAGGTAGGGATGATGGTTCTTCGAATCGTGAGGTTGAGACTTCCTTTGATTAAGGGTCATGGGATAGGATGCATGCAGGATGTTGTGTATCAAGTATTGGGAGTGAGAGGTATAGGGAACGTAACACGCCCATCCCCGGGGGAAAAAAAAATTTGCTCCTGTGAAGCAGGGGAAAATTTTTTTTTTTTTTTTTTTCAAAAATTTCTATGTTAGGTATAAGATTTTATGTTTACGGTAGTAAACATTTCTATGTTTACGGTAGTAAACATTTCTATGTTTACGGTAGTAAACATTTCTATGTTTACGGTAGTAAACATGTCTATATTTACGTTAGTGAATATATCTAGGTATATGTATTATGATTTCGATTTCGAAATTGTAATATGTTTAAAGTTATAAGGTTTTATATTTACGACAGTAAATATAATTATATTTACGTTAGTGAATATATCCAGGTGTATTGATTATGATTTTGATCTCGAAATTATAATATAATTAAAGTTGCTTATTTGCAATAAGTTCGGTTAGTTATAAATGTCTTATGCTGAGTTAGTACATGTATGGTATATTGAATGTTAGGGTTTCGAGTTTAAGATAGCTAAAGAAGATTGAAGTTTAAATGTTTTGAGTTGGAAGATTGGGTTAGAGTGGGAAATTTGGGGGGTTGGAATAAGGATTGTTTAAACATTTGGTTTCTTGGAAGGACAAGATGGAGGAGAGGTAAGGGTTCGACGGACGTGGTGAAACAATAGGGGGAAGTTTTTCGATGAGCACAAAAGGAGTCATAAAGGAATTGTTTGAAGGAGAGTTTGAATTTTTGGGTCTCCCACATTTGGTTGCCAAATGTTTTCCCAAAGGTATGAGACGAGGTTGTTATGGTCCTTTGCCTCAAGGCATGACCGGCAATTGAGTTTGTTAAGCCCTCTAGTAATGTTTCGGATAGACCTTAAAAATAATTAACTATTGACTTACTAACTAAATGGGTTGATTAAATAGGGCGTGACATAGCACGCAACAATATCTGATTAATAATGAAATATATATGCTATCTTAGCGTTGTAGGTATTGTAATATATAATAAGTTTTGTTAGGTTTTTGTGAAGCGTTTCTTATGTCGCGTAAAAGGATGTATGAGGTGTTTCGATAATTTCTACGTTTGGTGTGATAGGAGTAGTAGTAGTTGCTGGGGGGTTGGCCTGCTGAATGATGATTTGCGTGTGAGGTGTTCGTGGTCGTGTGGCTATTTCTTGTGTTTCTGGTGGGTTATCTGGTTCGGTTTGATTCTGAAGATTTTTGCTAATTGTTTCATCACGGGACTTAGAAAGTTTGGACCTTGGTCTGTTAGGATTGATTCGGGTGGGATATTGTTCGGGTTTTTATGTATGTTTGTTTCTGTGTAGTTGTTTTTTGGATTTTCAGGTATGTTTGTATGTTCGGTTTGTATGAAATTTTCGTTATTTGAGTTTGGATTTTCGGGGTTATTTTCTGGATGTGGTGCGGTTCTTTGACTTGGTTTGAAATCACAAATAGTTATTTTTACGTCTGAATTTTGGAAAACGAAGTAAATCATTGATCGAACGGTCTTCCAGTTTAGTTTGTCTAGTCCGCTACCTATTTTTGGTATAGATATCGACTGTACATTGTCTGATTCTAGTTTTTGTCTGAGCTTACATATAATATTATACATAGTTTCGTACGTGGGCTTGTTGAAAAATTCCGCTTTGGTGATTAAGTTATACACTTTGATATTATTGTACGGTGTTACTATGATGTCACCTACTCGGGGGTTATTTGATTTTAATACGTCGCGATTTATAATGTTTCGTTCAATCATTTCTTGTGCTATACCTTGTCCGATTAGACAGTCAGCTGGGATGCAATGTGCTAAATTGTCGTCTTTTGTAAATAAATCTTCGGTTATCTCTGTTATGAATTGGTTTTCTAGATCTGGTAAGAGTTTTGAGACTTCTCGAAATTGTTTGTAGGATGGGTTATGGTAAATGGATTCTGTGATTGGGCATGTAGTGTGTTGTCTTGGAGTGGTAGTTTTGGGTATTGTTGTTCGTTGTTTTTCTTTCACGACGTCTGAATATGATTTTTTATAATTCGTTTTGTGAGTCTCTGATTCACTAGAAACGGGCGATTTTTGTTTGGAAGTAGAATTTTTGCGGTTCGAGGTCCACGATTCGCTGGAGGTAGGGAGTTTTTGTTTATAATAAGGGATATGGTCGTCGTCTGACGATGTGTCAAGTGGTAGGGGAGGAGATTTGGGTTTTCTTGGTCGTAGTTTATATTTGTATGCGTGTGTTGGAGATCGTGCGCTAGTGCGTTCGCTGCACGTTGTTTTTTCTTCGCGCGTGTTACTTGAGTCTGGGTTATCGCTAGGACTGTTTGGAGTGAGATTAGGCTTGCTGAATGAAGTGTTTCTGTTCGAATAGCGTTCGGTATTTCGTAATCTTTTATTTAGAGGTAAATTGTCTGGGGAAATATCTGTATACGTAGCGTTTCGTTTTTGATCGATTCTCTTGAACAATGGTAAATTATCAGCGGAGGTGTCCGTAGATGAATCGATTTTTATTGTTTTAGTAGATTTTGAAACGTTAATTGGTTTTTTAGGCATCGGGAAACTGTCTGTCGAGTCGCCTGTGGATGGATCTTCTGAAAATGTGGTCAGATTGTCTAAGAGACTCTCCATTTCGGTATCAGTTGATGAATTATTTCCTGTATGTTTGTCTGGTAGGTGAATTAGTCTCTTTGTGAGTATTTGATTATCTACAGAACTATCGGTTTGTGAATAGTTTGTTAGGGGTCTATTTGGAAAGTTTACTATTTCTCTTGCTGATGGTAGACAATCCATGGAGGTATGTGTAGGTTCGTCGTTGTCTGTATTTGTATCGATGTCGCCTTTATATTTCTTTACGGGAGCGGGGTTTGGTGATTCATCTGTACTTTGTCGCGGGTGAGTTGGGAATTGGTGTGCTTCTTTTCTTCGTTTCGCGTCAGGATTTGATATACTATCTGTGCTCGGATTTCGGTCGCGTTTTGCATTGATTGGTAGTAGTTTATTAGCATCTACAGGTGGATTGCGTGATAGTGCGTCTGCATTGCAATTGATTTGTCCTTTTTTGTATACGACAAGCATAGTCGTATTCTTCTAGTTTGAATCTCCATCTCAGTAATCGTGAGGTTGGGTCTTTGACGCTGCTGACCCAGACGAGAGGTTTGTGATCGGTAACAAGTGTAAATCTATGTCCATATAAGTAAGGTCTGAAATGGTGGACTGAATATACGATGGCTAGTAGTTCTTTTTCGATTACGGAATAATTTAATTCTGCTTTGTTTAGTGTCCGCGAAGTATAGGCTATCGGTAAGTCTTCTCCTATTTTACCTTGGCTGAGTACGGCGCCTATCGCATATTTAGATGCGTCAGTTGTTAAGATAAATGGTTGATCGAATTTGGGATATTGTAATATAGAGGATATACATATCAAGTCTCGTAAGGTTTCGAAGGCCATTTGGTGTTCGGATGTCCAGAGGAATTTAACGTTCTTTTTGAGTAGTGCAGTTAATGGTCTCGATATTTTTGAAAAGTTTTCGATAAAGCGTCTGTAATAGCCGACTAGACCGAGGAATTGTTTGATTTGTCTGGCTGTTTTAGAAACTGGATATGATTTGACTGCTATTATTTTCTTAGGGTCTGGTTTTACACCGTTTTCTGTAATAATGTGTCCTAAGTAGACTACTTCTTTTCTTAGGAATTCGCATTTTCCAATTTGTAGACTGAGATTCGCTGATTGTAGTCGATTTGCTAGTTTTCTGAATTTAGTTTCGTGTTCTTCTATGGAGTGTGCGTAGATAACGATATCGTCTAAATATACGAATGCAATGTTTCCTTCTAGACCGGAAAGAACTTGGTTCATCAGTCTTTGAAATGTCGCCGGGGCGTTTTTGAGTCCGTATGGCATGTCATTAAATTCGTAATGGGCATGTGGAGTTGAAAAAGCTGTTTTATGGGCGTCGATTGGGTCCATGGGGATTTGGTGAAAGCCTGAAGCGAGATCGAAGGTTGAGAAATATTTAGCGTTTCCTAACTGGTCGAGTATGTCGTTTATGTTTGGCAGGGGGTACGCGTCGCCTATGGTTTTTTCGTTGAGTTTTCTGAAATCTATAACCATTCTCCATCTTTTGTTGCCTTCCGCACCTGGTTTTTTAGGTACGATCCACACGGGGGAGTTATAAAAAGAGGATGATGGTTTGATGATATTTTGGTCTAATAAGTCGGAAACTTGTTTCTGTATCTCGTCTTTGTGGATGCTTGGGTATCGATATTGTTTTACGTTAATTGGGATGTTGTCTGTGGTTGGAATTGAATGTTTTGTTAAGGGCGTGTGCGATAGTTTGTCGCCTGGTAAGAAAAATAGGTGGTTGAATTCTGTGGTAAGTGCGAGTATGGATTCTTTTTCTTCGTTGTTTAGGTGATCTAGATGCATCAAGTTTTTAAGGATCGTTAATCTTTCGGATTTATTGTTATTATTATTGGCAGTTGTAGTAGCGTTAGGTTCGATTGTGTCGTTTATTGTTAACACGTTTAGTTTTTCGTGCGTATCCTGAGTTGGGTTATGAGGTTTAGTATCGTAGATTTTTACTGTAATATTTGTATTATTGAAGGTTGAGATTATTATTTTCAAAATGTTATCCCATTTTTGTTTGCCTAGTTCGTCAGATAGGTCAGGAATTGAGATTGATTTTGTGTTTTGCGTTAGTAAATGATTTTTCAGGGTATCGAGTGTTTTCGTAATCATTATATCGTCTGTGTCACTGTAATATGTTTCCATAATTATTGAGTGGTATAATATTTGTGAGGTGTTAGGGATTGTATCTTTTATAGTAGCTCCGACTATACTATTTTTTGCGTAGGTGATGAGCTCGTACTCGTTCAAATTGCAGGCTTCTAGTAATTTGACCGAAATTCCTCGTAATATTTGGAATTTTTGTGGTATGAAATGAATGATTGCGCCTGTAGAATTGTATATGTCACCGTGAGTTCTTGAGATTTGTTCGAGCGCTGGGCGTTCTGTAGTAGTTTCTCGTGTGAGTGTACTAAATGTTTCGAGCACAGGTTCTAGGGTTACTGTCGGCACTCTTATTTCGACAGCTGATTCGTTTGAGTTGATCGCGTATATGCATGCTTGACCGTTTCTATTTGTTAGGAGTGCTTTACCGCAGTGGATATTGTGACCTAGATTGATTGTATCTACGTAACCTTGATTGATTTCTGAATTTGCGATTTTAATAGGGATTACTTGGGCTGTACGGCCTGGTATTGTGATGGTCTCGGCGATTGTATGTGAATTATGTTTTTGGAGTTTGAAGGGAATTACTGTACCTATCAGAGTTAGCGTATTGGATTTGTAAGAAATTAGAGCTTTTTCTTTGGATAGCAAGGGTTGTCCGATAATGCCGTCTTGAGCTATTGGGAAGTCGTCGGGGACAATGTGAAATTCGTGGTGATTGTCGTTGATTTTTAATTTGGTTTCAGCTAAGGTACTAATGAATCCATCTGTTATTCCCGTCATTTTTCGCGTTTTATTTTCGTCACGTTTTGTTTCCTCTTTTAAGCGATTGAGTTTGATGATATTTATGTCTGCACCAGTATCTATTACAAATTTTGATTTTGTTTTTAATTCTGTTATATCGATTTCAATGACTGGTAGTAGCTCGTTTATTGATTTTGATTCTGTCTCGAAGACATGATTTATTGTATCGTTGAACGCTGTTGTGTTTGTTCTGGATCCGTCGGCGCGTTCTCCCGGCGGACGGTGTTCGAGTTTAAAGGAGGCTGTGATTGTTGGTTGCGTGATTTATTATAGGCGAGTTTTCTACAATTTTCGATTGTGTGTCCTTGGCGTTTACAATAATTACATGATATTGAAGAATATTGCGTGTTTGATCGATTAGACTGTTGTGGTTGATCAGATTGTTGTTGTTGATTTGACTGTTGTGATTGGTTAGGTTGTTGTTGATTTTTAGCAGAGCGGCACTCGTTTAGGGTGTGGCCCTGTCTCTGGCAATATGTACAGTATTTAGCTTGTTTTATATCGCGAGCTTGGGTATAGCAAATGTCTTCTGTGTGACCTCTGCGGTTACAGTAAGTACAAGTTACTGGATTTTGGTTAGGTTCGGGTCGTTGGTTTGGGTTCCGAGGAGTTGATGGATTTTGAGGGTGGTTGTTGAATCGTCTGTTTGGTTGCGTGTTTGGGGGTTGTGATTGGTTTTGTTGTGTTTTCTGGTTATTACTATTATTGTTACGGTTAGTGTTATTTTTACTATTATTACTATTGTCGAGGGGGTTGCGATTTAAGAATTCTTGTTCTTCTGTGAGGGCTATTTCAATTGCCTGGGTCAAAGTGGTCGGGTGTGTACCAGCCACTCTGAACTCTATATCGGGAATTAGGCCTCTAACGAAGCATTTTAATACGTTGTCTTGAATTGCCGAAATCATGCTAGTTGTGTCTGTGTTGGTGAGTGAATTGTTGATGGCTTGTATTGTGTTGTACAAGATATCTTCAACTTTAGTGCTATAATCCAAAACACGTTGGTCGTTCTTCTGTTTAACACTGTTCAACTCGGTTTGCCATTCGAATATGGTCTTTTTAGGTAAAAATGCTCTCTTTAGAACTGCTAAAATTTCGTCAAGTGTATTATATTCTTTACTACCTAAATAGGATTCTGCGGTTCCGTAAATTTTAGTTCGTACCATTCGCGTTAATATCGGACTTTGTGATGGTTTGACAAGGGGTTTTGCATTTTCGCAGCTTCTAATGAAGTTATTTATATTCACGTTTCGACCGTCAAAGTATGGAATCGTATCTAATATGTCTTTAAGAGACCAATATGGAACTTCTGTTTGCGTTCCGGATGAGGGTTCATTGTCCGTCATTTTGGCGATTTGTGTGTTGGATTATTTCGATCTAAAACTGTTTGCTTAGTGTAAAATTAAAAGTAACTTACAGGCTGATGATCAAAATTAGAATGATTTTCATTTTGGATACGAATCTGTGTCAGTGTTTTTCGGGGTGGAGTTGTTGTGTAGAACTGCGTTGGATCTAGGATGTCGTGATGAGTTAAGATGTCTTGCCGTCGGCTGGGGAGTACGGACTTCGTTGTAGCGAGGTTGCTAATCGGTGGATACAGGTGAATCTTTGTGGGGCGAGATGCCTTTGAGGATGTTGTTGGCACTTCTTTTTAGCAACTTTGATTTTATTGCTGGGATATTTTCTGTGGTTTTTGTTATATTTCACTTTGATGTATGTATATATGCACTTTGTATTATGTAGATTTGTATATTCGTAGTTTGTGTCTTCGTTCGGTATTTCTGTGTTCAGATTTATGGCTTTCGGAGTAGTATAATTACTGTCGGTAGGTTTTTACGACTTGTCACAATGATTTGGAGTATGGAAAGTTTTCCATGAAGGAATGTGTATTCAGAAATTGCGGATCACTTTTGTCGCGTATATTTAATGATGTAGAATTCACTTATTTTTAGCACTATAATTCGGTAAACGAGGGGTTCCGCTGCCACCAATGTTATGATTATGGTTGTGGATGTTGTGAGTTCTGTTGAGATCGTTGAGTTCGTACCTCGTTTTTACACCTGAGGGTAACCGGATTACGTGCGGATGGTTGAAGTGAATAATGTGTGCTCGTTGGTATGATCGTAATTAGAATTATTTATTGATACGTGGTTATATTGATGGTTGAAGACAAGTATGCGTTAACTGTAATGTCTTAAAGTTAGGTATTAACTATTTAGATGTAGGATTTGAGTGTTTGACAGTTGATTGTTCGAGAGTTAATTGATGTGTTGATAGCTCGATGGCTAATTGAAGAGTGAGTGCTAATAATGAGTATGGTGTCCGTTCGAGAGCGAGTTCTTTGTCTCTTGGGCGTGAGCGTGTTAAGCTGCAAGGTTTGCAGTTTATAGGTACTTAGGTAGGGATGATGGTTCTTCGAATCGTGAGGTTGAGACTTCCTTTGATTAAGGGTCATGGGATAGGATGCATGCAGGATGTTGTGTATCAAGTATTGGGAGTGAGAGGTATAGGGAACGTAACACGTGGAACACGAGGCACGTGTTTGGTGAGAAAAGATCCGAAAAATCTATGACAATAAGGAAAATCAGACTGAGAGGACAAAAGGGCCCTCCGATGAAATGAGTGAGTACTGAAAAAAAATAAACTAAAAAAAAAAAGGAGGAATAACAAAAGTGTCGGAAAACTAACTGTCGAAGAAACTAGAGGGGTAACGTAAGATCAGCCAAAATGGCGTCTAGCCCACACCGACACAGAAATAACGGAAAGAAATAAAAAAAACTTTATAAGTTAAAGGAATTTTTTTTTGAAAGGTTGAAAATATTATTTGAGGTGGGATAAGAGTGAAGGAAAATTATTGTTTAATAAATCCTGTGAGACGAGACAGTAAGTGTATGCGCGCGCAGCACGGTCGGTTGATGGAGAGAGACAAAGCTGCAGCTACGTGCACAAGCTCGAGCAAAACAAAAAAAGGGTGTACGCAAAACGAAGTCCTTCCATCACCTGTCACGTGTATGCGCGAGATTAACACAACAGGTAGAAATGATCGTTTAGGTGCTAATATAAAATCGGTTAAATAGGTGACGACCTAAGAGAAGTGTGGAACTTAATTATCTATAATTTCAAACTGGATGAACTCCACCAGGGAGAGACCATCACGCTAGTGATAAAAGGGGAAACACTCAGAATCCTGCCAGAAACTGGTTCAGGGTATATGACAGGTGAGTTCGAACGGTGGAAAAGTGTGATGAGTGCACGAATACAAATATAAGCGCAATTGTGAGAAACTTGATCAAGTAAATTAAATTGAAAATACTAGTAAACTCAATCTGTATCATAACATAAATGATAAAGACTCTGAAGAGTTGACTAATGAATGAATGCCTGTGTTCGGTGTTCATAAATTGGTTGACTTGGACCAATTCAGGATAAATATTGTGTTCATATTTTGAATGTTTTGGTTCACTCCGAGGTCGGCTATACTTGTGTTCAGCCAACCGATCTTGGAGCACGCGATGTTGGCATAATTTATTAATCTCTAACAATTACTTCACTCAGAGAAAAGAATAATGGAGGAGAAACAGTGGGGTTCCTTGGAATCATGGTACGAAGAAAGGATCCTCGAAGGAAAAGCGACCATTATGCCAACAACCATTCCAGAGCAAAGCTCAACCATAGCACAACAAGGGCAGAATGGTGTGAAAGGTCAGAAAGATGAGCAAGGTCAGAACGGTGTTGAAGAACAGAACGGTGCGCAAGGTCAGAACGGTGTGCAGGGTCAGAATGGTGAGACTACAAAGGGTGCCGGGAATATGGTCGAAGCTCAAGAAAAAGGAAACACACATTTGAAAATTTCTAGTGATGTACCTGCTAAAATAAACCTCAAATTGATTAACTCTAACAATACCCAAACGATACCAAATGCAGAGAAAATGGAAAATAACGACTCAAGAGAAACAGCCTCAGTTGAAGGGAAAATAGATAAGCTATGTGAGACAGTTAGTACACTAACTGAGAGTCTGAAAAAGTCATGTAACTTAAGTGCAGATGTGGCAAAGCTCATGGTTGGGGTAATTGAGAGTTCAAAGAAACATGCTGAAAAGATGAATGAAATGGAAAAAGAAAGACAAAATATGATGAACCAGCAATTGTCTCAACTAAATGAAATAGCTACAAACTTAGCAAAAACCTGTGGGTCAAATCAGTCGGGCACTCAGGGGAGAGATATTGATACTCAAGGTGCGACAAATAATGAGCAGGTCAATTCTATGAGCATAGAACGTCAGGGAGAGCAAACACAAGTGAGAGATGAAAATTCGAATACCGATGCAACCAAAGAACTAGCGGAAGCTATTAAATTGGGATTCTGGAACAAAAGTCAAACGGTCAAACGAGATTATAAACTAGATAATAAAATGAAATATGAACATTTTTATGACTTTCTTCAATCAGAATTAAGGTCGGACAGATTGTTACACATAATCAATGATAAAATTGAATGCTCAGTAGATGAGAAAACTCTTGAGGAGCAAAAATTCATGTTCACGTACCTAGCCCCCCCCCCCACTTTCCCAAAAATTAAAAACTAGGTATGGAAAATTAAGAGCTATTTATGAGCTTTCAGACTAGCCCTGTCTCGATTTTTGAGCTCGAACCATCGAGCAGGAATTCGCGTTTTTGAGTGGAGGGGCCGGAAGCGTACGTTGTCAGCCCCCCCACCCTTAAAAAAAAATCGAAAAAATGTTTCAAGCATACAAGAATAACGAGCTTTTTATGAGCTTTCGAATCACGGCAGGTAAGATTTTCGAGCTCTAACTCCAAACCGACTTAATTCCGAAAAACCTGGCTTACACTGAAATACATTATTTTTTATTCAACAAATGATGATTCCCACTTTCCCAAAAATTAAAAACTAGGTATGGAAAATTAAGAGCTATTTATGAGCTTTCAGACTAGCCCTGTCTCGATTTTTGAGCTCGAACCATCGAGCAGGAATTCGCGTTTTTGAGTGGAGGGGCCGGAAGCGTACGTTGTCAGCCCCCCACCCTTAAAAAAAAATCGAAAAAATGTTTCAAGCATACAAGAATAACGAGCTTTTTATGAGCTTTCGAATCACGGCAGGTAAGATTTTCGAGCTCTAACTCCAAACCGACTTAACTCCGAAAAACCTGGCTTACACTGAAATACATTATTTTTCCCAACTCAAACGTAAAAACAGGCGATTTTGTCACCTGCTGAAAATGAACAAAACACGCTATTCCTCAATGGATGACGTGCGCGTTGGGAAATGGCGAACCATTTCTCCACTAGTGGGCAAAAACAGTTTTTGCCCACTAGTGGAGAAATGGTTCGCGAATTTCCCAACGCGCACGTCATTTATGGAGTGTGTTTTGTTCATTTCCAGCAGGCGACCAATCGCCTTATTTTACATTTTTGTTGGGAAAAATAGTATGTAGAACTCGTGGGCAATGACGATTCTGAGTTCGTGTGATATTTTTGGTTTGAGCATACGGGAACAGTGGATGGACACTTGATAAAAGTATCTCAACCAAACAGAGAAATGAGTTTGGATACGATGTTGGCGATTTGTTTGTCGGTCGAAGAGGACCCGACAAAGCCTGCAAGACAGATTGCACAAGAAATCGGGGTGTCGAAGCCATCAGTAATAAAGGTCTTGCGTGTAGCGAAATACAAATCCTATAAGATTCAAGCTCACCAAGAACTGTTACCTGGTGACGCAGAACGACGCATGATCTTCTGCGGGGAAATGCTGAATCTGTTTGACGAGAATCCGGGGATTAGAATATGCTTTAGTGACGAGAGCACGGTGTTTTTGGTAGGCAATCCAAACCGGCAGAATACCAGAATATGGGCGCAACATAATCCGCATCTATTCGTCCAAAGTGGTACACAGTACCCCGTTAAGGTCAACGTTTGGGTTGGCATGATTGACCACCACATTATCGGGCCTTTTTTTATAAACGGCAATCTAAATGGACAAACATATCTCGAGCTGTTAAGAGAGCAGATCGTACCTGCGATTAGAGAAATTGAAGCGGACGTAAGTAAAATTTATTTGATAAATAGATGAATAATAATAATAATAATAAATAATAATAACAAAAAAAAAAAATTAATAAATTGATTAAAAATAAAATGATACTGTGAATATTATTAACATTAATGTCAATGTCATTATTTCATTCGGATTTTCAGGGGCATCCGGTTTGGTTTCAGCAAGATGGTGCTCCAGCACACTTCACCTTACCCGTAAGGGAATATTTAAATGAAGAATTTCCCGAAAGATGGATAGGCAGGGCTAGTCCGACCATAGAGTGGCCAGCACGCTCACCCGATATGTCGCCCCTAGATTATGCCCTGTGGGCATATATGAAAAATAAGCTGTAGACAAAAAATAGAATAGAGAACCGTGCAGCACTACAGGCGAGAATCAGAAATATTCTGGAGAATATGTCGCCTGAACACTTGACAAACATTGTAGGTGCGTTCTACGATCGCCTGTGGTACTGCACGGTAATGGGTGGAGGCCATTTCGAACACCGAATGAATGGTTTTCTCTAAATAATAATAATAATAATTTTAAATGATTCTCTCTTCTTGCGGCAGGGGAGGGTGGGGCAAAACGGACCGTTAAAAAAAAAATGCTTGACTGCAAAACTTGAGTATGAATAAGAACTTTATTGATAAAATTGATGTGGAATTGAAGAAAACTCGAAGCACATTCAATATTAGTGTGATATTGTGTGCAAACCAGAAAGCCATGATGAATTATGTTGCTATTTTTCTTTATTTTAATTTTTTTTGTTCATAATTTTTTTTTTCAAGACCTAGATTTTTCTTAAATTTCACATAAATTGTGTCAATAAAGTTCATATTCATACTCGGATTTTGCAACTATTTTTTTTTTTTTTTTTACCGGTCCATTTTGCGCCACCCTCCCCTACATTGAAGTTTTTACTATTATTACTATTTTTCGCTCACGGTGTTGATGTCTACGTTTGTTTTACTGTTCAAGTTAATGTACTTTTTAATATTATTATTATTATTATCATTATTATTATTCATTCCCGATGTTCGTGTTCGTTTTCGTTAGCCTGTTCGAGTTCCTGTTTTTGATATTATTATCATTTTAATTATTATTATTCGTTCCCGATGTTCGTGTTCGTTTTCGTTAGCCTGTTCGAGTTCCTGTTTTTGATATTATTATCATTTTAATTATTATTATTCGTTCCCGATGTTCATGTTCGTGTTCCTGTTAGTTTTCCTGTTACAGTTCTTGTTCTTGTTCTCGTTTTTATTTGCATTATCATCATTATATCCGTGTTGTTGTTCGTTTCATTATTATCATCGTTGTATCGATATTTTTGGAATTGTTAAACATAATAAAATTAATTAAAACCATTTGATTTATTCACTAATAACGTTAATGAGATGAATTATCTTCAATCACCTACTTTGCCGACCAGAAAAATGGAAAAAAAATAGTGGATGGCCAGCCTGCAATAAACAGACGAAAAACCTGGAGTGTGCCGAGTTGGCTGTGACTGAGTGTTAACTTTCAAGGTTTCCTCTCGGTATATATAGAAAATCAGTCGAATCGAAAATTCCTCTTGCAGGAATACTTGGTGATTTATGAGCAGACGGATTATCTCAGAATGGGGGGGGATTTATTCAGAATCGATACATGCAATCGATTCAACGACTCTAATATAAGATACTGACAGCGCTTCGAGAATGTTAAAAAAAGGCGTCCTGTATCAAGTTCGCATGTCTGCCTCTTGGAGTGATGTTCAAAAATTCTTCTAAGAATAAAGAAAATCCATGAGTCCTGCGATCACGTATTTTCATTTCTAGCTCTGTAAATATCGATCCTAGGGTAAAAATAATAGTGACTAACTTGTGAAGAATTAGATTTTCCACAACTCTAGCCCTTATCATTTTCACTCTAAAGTTGAAAATAAGCTAGTTATTTAAAAAACTAAAAATCAGCCTTTAAATCAAGATGGCGTGAACGCGATGAGGGGTCGTTCCGAAATTCGAGTTTCACACTACAGACCCCGAATTTTTTCAAAATGAACCGATTTTTAGACCTATCGCGACTGGACTGATATACCAAAATGCTCGCTAGCTCTGGATCTATTACATTGTTGCTATAGGCGGCGTTGACTGCTGGATCCGATGGAATAGTGCTGAAAATTTAGTTTGCTCTGGCTCTCGGCTGTGGTAATATCTTTGTTAGGCTTCTTTTGCTTGCTACATTTGAGAATATTTAGCTCTAATATTACGGTTTATTTTCAAAAATTCCACACGTATGAGCGCAGTATGAGCGCAGTCGATTATCTAAATAGTGCATCAATATAGTTAGTGTAAACAACAAACAATGTAATTAATAAATGGTGTTAGAAACAAGTACACATATTATATTTATTGAAAAATGAAGCGCGGAAGGCCTTGTACATACGATAAGGACGTTATTATTGCGGCCATAGTATCGCGTAAATCGGAAGTGTTATCCGAACATGGAAAAATCGTGTCTAGGTACGATGAAGTATGGAAAGTGCTATCGGGTGAACTGAAAAATGTAATTACACCCCATGCCTTGTTCACTTTTGTGACTAATAATCGCTATAATGTCAAAGATGTTATAATCCCTCCAAGCAGCCCTTTGCCGAAAGTGGCAGTCATAGAAACTTCTGTAAGTGAGGAATCATCTAATCTTCTCGACTCGTCGACGGCCTCTGTAAATCAAGAAAATAATGAGCAGTTAGTGAATATTACATTTGACAAAGGTGAACTGGAAATGTTAATAGTGAAAAAACAATATAGTAGGTCTGAAAAAAAAACGACCACAGATTGCGTTTAGGGAATATTTAGTCTTACAGCCTGGTAAGTGGCAAGCAGTTGTTACGACAAAGCTCTGGGAGGCTTGTAAAAAAAAGTGCGGTTTTCAGTTTAAGCGCAATAAAATTTACAACGACAAACTTGAGATCTTGGGTAAGTGTAATTGTGGCTCGGTACTTAGAGGATCGATCGAACGATTGAACCTTCATTCTGAAACAAACACAATGACGTGTGCAATTACCTGTGGTGATGGAACATGCGGAAAACGGAATTTGCGCGAACCAATTAGATCCGAGATTGGTAAACTGTTGTATGAAACAAACAAAACTGCGGAAGTGTATCAGGCAGAGGAAGCTAATCGACTAATGTCACCCAACGACCCGGAACCTCCCCATCTATATAAGGCCGAAGCTTTGAGAAAGGCTAAGGAAAAGTATCAGGAATCGCTTACTCTCCACAAAAATCCAGTTACCTCTATCTTGCTCGCAAAATTGTCATCTCTCAAATATTTCGTGCATAACATTAGTTTGAGTCCATTCCACGTACACTATTGGTCTAGTTTCCAAACAAATGTATACAAACAGTATTCTCTTTCCGAACCATCCTCTGTGGCGATAGATGCTACCGGTAGTATAGTTCGTAAACTTATTCATCCCGATGGATCAAAATCACATCATATTTTTTTGTATACATGTGTCGTCAATTCCTGCGATAGCCGAACGTTGCCGATCACGCAAATGATAAGCGAATGTCACACAACAGTGTCAATATGGTATTGGTTAATGGAGTGGACACGGACCGGAGCACCACCTCCAAAAGAAGTCACTTGTGATGCGTCGAAGGCTCTTTTACTGGCGGTAACAAGAGCGTTCACCTCCTTCACGTCTGTTGATGAGTATGCCAGAAGGTGTTGGGGAACGTGTGATATGCCCCCGTGCTATATCCGTATTGACGTCGCCCACTTTATGAACACATACGCCAAGTTCTTGAAAGTAGCCATCAACCCTAAAATAAAAACATTCTATTTGGCAGCAATGGGACAACTTATACTATCCCGTACGATACATGACGCGGAGAAAATTTTGTTCGGTATTCTCATAATCGCCAAAAGTAAGACAGAGGGCTTTCTGATAGATGGACAGCAGTCAGTGTGCGAGGCCCAGAAAAGCATACTGATCGATATCCTAAAAGATAGTATTTCCAATACAAACATTCCTGAAGATTTCGAGCAGCATGTTGTAGATGATAGTATATTAGATGATACGGAGAGCGAAGCTAATCCGTGGCATGATTGGGCTATGAGGGTGTCAAACAAGATCTCCCCGGCATCTTATGATATGGGCGATAGAGTAAATGCGCATTACCTACCAGAATTTGCTGATCGTCTATCGAAAGACATGAAATGGTTCCCATTATGGTCCTGTGTCCAGACCGATCAGTTCGGTTACGGTAGGATTCCTGCATCCAGCGCATCAGTTGAGTCTGAATTTAATAATATCAAAACTAGACTACTTGCTAACGTGATCCTACCCATTCGTGCTGATGTTTTCCTAAATAAGCATGCGGAATATATTAGCGGCCGGTTGAAAATCATGAATGCTGAAATGCAGGAATTTAATATCCCCACTACCGAACCATTAGAAATAGACAGATGTATGGACGACAGTTTGGTGGGTGAACCGGTCAACACGGAATGCCCGGCCTGTGCAATGGGTGATGAACCTACTGGAGCGCACTCTTGCGCAATGTGTGGAGTATTCGTACATGCTATCGATGCCTGTTCGAAGCCAATGCCAAACGAAGAAGAAGGCTTTGGCCAGAAGCGACTCTGCGGGTCTTGTTCAAAAATCCCGGAAAACGCAGCCATAGATATAATCAACTCCGGCGAACAAGAAAATTGGCGAGGACTATCTCAACAACCTCCGAAAAAGAAGTCCAGATACTTGAAGAAAAGTTTTACAGAAAATGAATTTCTTTTGCATGGCAAAATAAAACAGGTTCCTATTCTGAAAAATGGCAGTTCTTTAATGTTACAGGCAACCAATTTAAAAGGACAAAAAATAACATTAAGAAACACTTGTGCTTTCGATAGTATGTATCAAATCTTTTTGACCGCGGCCTTTGACAGTCCCAATTTCAAAAATGAGTGTAGCCAGTTAGCGGAAAAAAGCCTCTTCTTTAAAATGATTCGAGCCAGTGAAAGTAAAGGGATCACTAAAAATATATATCACCTGAGAGCTGAGGCCTTAGTTGCCTTATTCCCAGCAGAACCCGGATATCATAACACTCGAGAAGTAAAGTGTCAGGTAACTATAAGTTACTTATGTAAACTGCTATTTGAAGATACACCAAGTGTTATCGAAGTATCGTCATGTGATGAGGGATGTTCACCCCGGGTCAAATCACTTCCGAAGATACCGGTCTCTTTGAATTCTTTTGCTGCAGATAATTTCAGTGAAGCCGTCGAGGATAACTTTATTCTGAGTGGCGCCAGTCATTGTAGCCAAAAGAATTGCGTGGGAATTGAAACTACAGCTCCTCCAACAGTCGGTAATGTTCACAATATTACATACCTCATATTAGAGAGAAATTTTATTGACATTTCCTCATTTCTACATATACATTTCTACATATACATTTATTACAATTATTTGAAACGTTTAAAATTTGCTGAGGACGAACAACTTTGAATGTCCTATGATACATACATTCTCTGCTTCTCCAATACATCCGGTCGTTCCCGGTGATCACCTGATTCTTGAATTTTGTCCACAGGCAGCTTTGTTATCTGTGATATATTTCACCTCGAAGACCGGGAGGACTCTACTAAACTGAGCAGTATTCCCCGAGAACTTAAATTATCATTCATGCCACAGCCATACATGTTAAGAGGTGTGGTCGGCTGGCAGGCTCCAGCTCGAACTGGACAATCAGATCCCGATTATAAGGCTATTGGTCATTACTCCGCGATTTCTTTTCGACCAGATGGCACATGGGTACAATATGACGATACCGCGCCCCAACGCGGAAGAAAAGTAGCGGCTAATTTTTCTGCAAGAGTGCAAATTATTATTTACAGCATATAAACAAAATTCTTCAAAAATACCAAATTTTTTACTGAGTGATTCATAACGTACCTGTTCTGTGCCTGTCAGACTTACAAGAAATATTATCGTTAAGAAAGAAATATTATCGTTAAGAAAGAAATATTATCGTTAAGAAAGAAATATTATCGTTAAGAAAGCTTCATTTTATACTCAAATATCTAGACTAGGGTGGCAATATTTTTTCGACTTCTTTGTTTCAAGCTCACATGGAAATTTGTTAGTTTGATGCATTTCAAGAGCCCTCTCCAAATTTCAGCTCAATCACAAATTTTGTAGACGTCGCTCAAGACTTTTGAAAATGTCAAAATTCGAAGAAATCGTTTTTTTTTTTATAATCTTGAGTTGTTTACTACTCCAATGTTTTTTGTGTAGAGTGTAGAGGAACATACTTTTAAATATTATTATTTTTCCTTGAAATTTCAGTATGTTCCTCTACAATCTACATAGACAAGATTGAAGTAGTGAACAACTCAAGAATATAACAAAAAAATCGATCTCTTCGAATTTTGACATTTTTTAAATTCTTGAGCGACCTTTGCAAATTTTTAATTAAGCTGAATTTGAAGAGGGCTCTTAAAATGCATCAAACTAACAAATTTTCATGTGAGCTTGAAAAAAAATATTGCCACCCTAATGCAGTCATATGTGTATAGTTTATATTTACAATTAGATTAGTTTGTAATTAGAAATTAAGCCACGCACATTTCATCTTTATAGAGTTCAATATTATGGAATGTCAGTATTTCTCATTCTCTGTTCTTCTTTGTTGGCGAATTTTTTCAAATTCGTCTCTAAACGCGAATATATTTTTCCTCCTGTTGATATATCAGTTATTTGACTCAAGATATGTCTACAAATGATCTTTCATTATGTTTATCAATTATTCAACTATGATTCCTGAAAATCTGGGAAAAATATCTTAGTATTAGTATTGCAAGCAACTTCATAATTTTATACTCATTATATTAAACATAAATCAATCATCCTTTCGCACTCAAATAATACAGCTCTGTTCGGAAGCAAGATTTTTTAACTCAAACATAAGTCTGTCTTTACTGAATGAAACGGATCAGAAATTACAAATTGAAAGGAAAAAATACTGTTTTTTAATCTAAATTATAATTTTCCAACCGAACAATTTTCTTATGATGCATACATATACAATTATATATGGTATTATGGCTATGATTGATTTGTATCAATAATTGTATATACGACCTCAATACTAAAGGGGTCGCTCGAGGGGGTTTGGTGCTCGAAAATTAATTCTGAGATAATCGGTCTGCTCATAAATCACCAAGTATTCCTGCAAAAGGAATTTTCGATTCGACTGATTTTCTAGGCACATAATATACTATATATATATATATATATATATATATATATATATATATATATATATATATATATATGTATGTCTAATTGCGGGGGTAAATCGTAATGGGAGCTTCATGTGGCTATCGGGGCAGAGACGTCAGAGGTTGGAGCTCAAGAATCAGAATCGCGATATCTGGCTAGCTCATGAGTCGCTCAACATTTCCGACAGTCAGGGATCATCATTTTTTGAATAAAAAATAATGTATTTCAGTGTAAGCCAGGTTTTTCGGAGTTAAGTCGGTTTGGAGTTAGAGCTCGAAAATCTTACCTGCCGTGATTCGAAAGCTCATAAAAAGCTCGTTATTCTTGTATGCTTGAAACATTTTTTCGATTTTTTTTCAAGGGTGGGGGGGCTGACAACGTACGCTTCCGGCCCCTCCACTCAAAAACGCGAATTCCTGCTCGATGGTTCGAGCTCAAAAATCGAGACAGGGCTAGTCTGAAAGCTCATAAATAGCTCTTAATTTTCCATACCTAGTTTTTAATTTTTGGGAAAGTGGGGGGGGGGGGGGGGGCTAGGTGGGTGAACATCAAAAATTCAGAGTCAGGGATATTCTAATAAATCATCTCGATAGAAATTATCACTCAAAGGTTATGAAGTACAATGATCCGGTAGAAATATTAACCAAACTGAAAGAAATCAAAAGATGCGAGACTAATGTCACTTCATGTACAGTCAGAGAAGAAATCTCTAATATGCAATACATAAAAGGTAAAATAACAGCAGGTGAATTTTGCGACAAGTTCGAAGACGCGATTAGAAGCTATGAAAACTCTCCAGACGCGAAAGCTCTGTCAGATGAGGAAAAGAAAGATGCATTTTACAATGCTGTAATGGTGTCGGTGCCCTCAGTACAAACGCTAGACGTATACGCAAAACTGGACGGTAAAGGTGCAATTACATATGAGCAATTAAAGTTGATTGTTCTACAGGATGAGGCCACAAGCAAGCAAGTAAATGGTGAGAAAAAGGACATCAGAGCAGCCAATCTAGCTGAAAAGACGAACAATTGGTGCTTTGAATGTGGAGCTTATGATCACTTTGCTGTGAACTGTCCCAATGAAGGGAAAAAGGTGTGTTACAAATGCAATGGTCTTGGGCACAAGGCAAAAGAATGTCCAACAGCTCAAGGGTCCAGTAGTCATTCAAGAGGTAATCCAAATTTCTCTAGATCTAGAGGTCAATATTCTCGGGGTACAATGAGAGGTGCGATGAAAAGAAAGGCAGAGCATGAAAGTTAGAGTTGGACGAAACAAGATAAATTTAACAATCAAAGAGGCAGGGGGAATGCACGTTATCAAAGGTCCAGAGCATGGACAAGAGGAAAACCTGCTAAGAATTCAATCAAGACATCGAGTGAAGAGACTGGAAAGGATAAAGGTAAGAAAATAGACAATATTGATTTAGACATCATTGAAATTCCTATGGAAATCAATGATATATTAAAAGGTAAGGCTATGTACTTGAATCCGATAAAACTAGACGGGGATAAATTAATATCTGAATTCTTAGCTGACTCAGGAGCTACTGAGCACTTGTCGAATTCGAGGATCATTTTTAAAACATTTGATGAGAACAGTGTAGGTGTTATCAGATGTGCCAATAAGGACAAGTCAGCGGACTTGAGAACGGAGGGAGTAGGACAGGTAGAAATAAAATTAACAAACTATAGGATACACAGTCGAAGTGATGGACAAACTGAATGCGGAATTACAATTGGCAAGTCCAGACACTCCTGAACACAATGGTGTATCGGAGCGCTTCAATCAGACAATACAGAAAAAGGTAAGAGCGTACATGTTTGATGCCAAACTTCCTGAGAATATGTGGGATTTGGCTTTGTCTGCAGCAGTGTATGCCTACAATAGAACACCCCATAAAACAAATCATATGAAAACCCCATTGGAAGAATTTGCCCCAAATCACAATTTCAACATCAATCAAATTAAAAGATTCGGGTGCGTAGCTTTTATTAAAGTACAGCGAAAATCAGGACCAAAATTTAGATCCGAAGGTGTGAGAGTTATACTAATTGGATATACCCCAACGGGATATCAATTTTTAAAACCGGAAAATGGAAAGTATTACGAGAGCAGGAACGCCCGGTTTAACGAAAAGTTAGTCTATGGTGATAAATTAAAAAAGAATGAGATCAAAGATTTTCCGACAAACGAAGAAAAGATAAATCAAGTGAGTGGTTTGTCAAATTTATGGATAACAAAAGTACATCAGAGGAAATATCAAAATCGGAGGGAGCAAGTAAGCGTAAGAGAGGGAGACCTCGAAAAGAAACTGTAAAATCAAATGAAGGGGAGTTGACGAGAGTAGTTGAAGGTGAGAAGAAACCATCCACGTCAAATCCTCCGACAATTGACGAAAAACTAGATTCCGGAATCTTTATGTCATGTGTCACAGACGAGAATGAGAGGAGCCTAGATGAATTAAATGACGAAATTCATCATGCATTACTAGCAAAAGTAAATTCAGACCCTGTTAATTATAGTGATGCAATGAAAAGTAAAGACAAAGATAAATGGCAAAAGGCAATCATGGAAGAGCTGAATTCCATGGAAAAGAACAAGGTTTGGAGATTAGTAAATAGACCAATGAGAATGAATAATGGTAAAAAGGCCAATATTGTTGACTCAAGATGGGTATTCAAACAAAAACTAGAACCAAATGGAAAGATTAGATGGAAAGCACGGTTAGTAACTCGTGGATTCAAAGACACGAATGTCTATGAACTAAGGGAGACGTATGCTCCTGTGTCAAGAATGCCATTGGTGAGGGCAGTAATTGCCATTATAAATAAATATGATCTTGAGATGTGTCAATTAGACGTTAAAACGGCATTTCTTAACGGAGAGATAGATGAAGAAATTTACATGGAGATCCCAGAAGGAACTCTGCATACTGACAAGGAAAGAAGAGATAAGGCGTGTAAAATGGAAAGAGCTCTCTATGGACTGAAAATAAGCCCAAAAAGATGGAACGTAAAGTTCACAGAAGTTGCGTTAAGTGTAGGGTTGAGAAATTCGGACTCAGAGCCATGCTTGTTTACATGGAGGAGAGATGATCGGTTCTTGATTCTTTTACTCTATGTGGATGACATTTTGATGGCCAGCAACAGTGCGAAGAAACTTGAAGAAGTCAAATTGAAACTAAGCTTAGAATTTGAGATGACGATTATGGGTGAGCCTAAAGAGTTTTTAAGTATCTCAATTAGACGGGATAGAGAAAATGGCATAATCAAGTTATCACAAGAAAAATATGCTGACAAGATTCTGAAGAAATTTGGATTTGCTGATTGTCATCCACAAAGAACTTCAATGCTCACAGCACAGTCATCAAATCATGAAAGAAGATTGAGAGAATCCGATACTGATGGTGAATTGAGTCAAATAAGGGAGGTTGAAATTGATTGTCCATATATAGAGAAGTAGTAGGAAGTCTTCTATATTTAGCAGGTGCGACACGACCCGATATTTCATATACTGCTAACATCTTGAGTCGGCACCAAATAAATCCTACCGATGAGGATTGGTTAATGGTGCGAAGAGTACTGAGATATTTGAAAGGTACGAAATCGTTAGGTCTTAGATATTCAGGGGAGTATGATGACATCGAAGGCTACTCAGATGCCAGCTTTGCAGATTGCAAAAATCCCTGACCACCTGTGGCTATGTGATTAAATTGTTTGGTGATTCGATTACTTGGAGAACTCACAAACAATCATATGTAGCATTATCCACATGTCAAGCCGAGTATGTAGCAATGAGCGAGGCGAGTCAAGAAATGCTCTCAATCTACAACTCCTTGAAACTAATCCTGGTAGAACCCCCATTGCCTATGACCTTATGGTGTGACAATAAGGCGGCAACAATTAGCGCTGAAACTAATGGAGGAAAGAGACTGAGACACATCATTGAAGTTAAAGCACATCACATTAAAGAATGTGTCAAATTAAATTTAATAAAAATTGGATGGATCGCATCTAGAGATCAATTGGCAGATGTGTTCACAAGACCATTAGCTTTCGAATTGCATAAAAGACAAGTCGATAAAATAATGAATTCAAATATTTAATATGTTTGTTGGTGTGTTCATATAGGTACCAAAGAGTCCAAGTAGGTGATAAAAGGGATCAACCGAAGCAGTCGGGAGGGAGTGTTAGATTTGAGCGACAGCTACCGGCTCCCTATATAAACTATAAGGATCGTTTTTAGTATGTAAGGTGGACTGCGCGCATGCGCCAGTTGTTCTTAAATATAAGGTTGGCAAGACTGTCTTCTTTCTCTTGTAACAAGGCAAGCTAAAACGCTAAAGAGGCTAATACAATACCTTTTGTTACAACAACTGTCCGCTTCAGTTTTCTTTTTTACCCAGACCACAACAATGCAAGAAATAAGATTTTAATGAAAGAATTTATTGATATGTGAATCTATTTGAGCGATACCTCGGATAGGACAAGCCAGGAAGACGAAACGACCTGTGCTTGCTTCTCCTTGGTAAAGAAGTGAAGTGACGAGTGAATGAATTTAGTAATAAAAAGGATCACTAAATATCAGGACAGGCTGTGAAGACGAAACAACACTAGCTAGCCCAATATCTAGAGACTTATTAATTTCTCTTTCTCTGATTTATACCTCGATATTCACGGATACTATTGACGTAGAATCTCACTTTACTTGCGAGAGGAGTTAAGTCTTTCGAGCGCTCGGAGGTTCAGTGCAAGCAAAGGGGGGTTCGCCATGAGCATCAGAGATAGCGCTGGCGCGCCTATATCTAATTAATATTAATTTGGAAACGTTACAATTGTCCCTGCAGCGAAGTAAACTAACAATATGTTAAGACGTGTGAGGATACTTTGTTGTACTAAATTTAACTTAAAAATTGAGAATCTTAATATTAATTATTTGGTTAAATCACAGGTGGTCATTTGGAGGACCTTATTCTGAATATCAACATATGCTTATAGGAACATTCACCTTATGAGTTGAGTACATAGGTTCAGAAAAGAGAATAATATAGTATAATAATGAGATAACATAAATAAAAGTTTGTCATGCAAACTGCGTGCTTAGGCTCAAGAAAAAATAATGTAATATTATAACGAAATAACATAAAGAAAAGTTTGTCATGCAAACTACGTAATTAACGGAACAAAAAAAAAAAAAAAATAATATAATATAATAATGAAACGACATAAATGATAGTTCGTCATCTAACCGACGTATTTAACTCAAAGAAAACACAAAATATTAATGGCGTGGCCTACCATTTCTGTCTCTTTTTTTTTTGATATATATATATTGTTTTATGGGAGTGAGTCGGAGGGGGGGGGGGGGGGGGGGGGTCTTCTGGGGCTTTGGTCATCGCTGCTACCGTACTAGCTGAGGGTATCGTCCATCCTTCTCCTGGCATCCAACTTCGGATGTTTTCGTCCGTGAGCTCCACAAGTGTAAAATCGTACGGAATATAGTGGGACTCACGTATGATTCGCGGGGAGCGTCTTGTTGGAACGCTGGCCTTAACGGAGATCAGCTCCCAAAGGATAATCTTCCCTGTTATGCGCTCCTCAGTTTGGGTACCCCTGTGTGCTCGGGCCTGACGTAGAGTTTGGCTAGCGCGCCCTGGAGCAGGCCTTCCTTCGTGCTTTACCCATGGCCTGGGGGTGATAGTGGGGATTTTTTCGCCCTGGGTCATGAAGACGTCGACATCATCCCTGTCGGTCTGTAAGTTGACATGCCGACTCCCGGAGCAGTCGGTTTGGCATTCTTGATTCATTATTATTTTTTTTTTCTTTAGATAGACGATTTGTTCCTTATTTTTCCTTTTCGTAGCTCTAATGATGGGAGTTCAGGCTAGAGTGACGATCTCAGGCGGCATGGCAATCGATGAAGATCCAAAAAAGAAGGGGGCAGGGAGGGGGTGGCGTGCTCGTTCCTTTGAGCCGGTGACTTTTTCACTCTTTGTATTGTAACTTTCTGTGGTTGTTTGCGGCACGGAAGGTGCCGCAAATACCACCGTTATTGTGAATTCTTTGTCCTATGGACAAGATTGGAGCCCCTCTTGTGGAAAAAGTGAAAAACCACGAAATTATCCCTAATGCACGGACTCGGATGTATGCTAGATACACCAGAGCCGCCTCCCTGCAGAGCTGGGATATGCCGCGCTAGCCGAGCCTGAGCGCAGACTTGGGTGTCGAGACACTGGTAAGAATTGCAGACACGGGTGTTTAGCCAGTGCTGCCAGCCAGTGAATCTAGCCGAAGCTGCCTCACAGAGCTGGGGTTCGCGTAGGCGCACCGAGCCTGCCTAACAGACTAGGGATTGATTCTCTGTAAATCTAGACTCGGATGGAGTGTGAACTCCACCGTTGCTAGTGATCAGAAGAACCGCACCGTAGCTGCCTCTAGCTAATCAACGATGTTAAATTTGAAGCTGAAATTTGGAATAAGAAAATTAATTAGAGAATTAAGGAAATAGAAAGAAAAGATGCAGATTCACAAGAGATAAATTTGGTTTAATTTAATACTAATGCAATTATGTTGCGTGGCCGGACTGCCGGCTTCAATAACAAAACAAAATGAAATAATAAACTAAATGACAATTGTAAGAAGAAGAAATTAATAACAAACTAACAATAGAAAATGACTTAAAACTATCGCGCCTAAGCTCTGCATTCAAACAAAATAATTGCGCAGTGATAACTGTCGCCTGCGACTTTGATATTTTGGTTATAGTGTGTAAAATTTAAGAGGTTGTTTTTCGACTGGTCGAAGTGAAAGAGTATTTTGATTTAAATAGAATTTCAATATCGCGTATCTCTCTACCGCAGTTTTAGCCGGTGAAGTACCACGACTCGAAAATTGAATTGATGGTCACGCACAATTTTAGCTACGTGCCAGGTAAAAAGGAAGCTATGTGGCTCGCTGGGCGCTTTGCCTCAGATCGGCCGAAAGAATAATAATACAAGTGACTCGACGGGCGCTTTGCCACACAATCGGTGCTCCGCGGCTTAGCGGCCCCCTTTTTATACACGTTGCGGCGCGATCACGCGATCTCCGCGTGATGCGCGTCGCGAGGTGCGTAATGGACGCGGCCCGGCTGCACTGGCGGAGCCAGCACAGCCGGAACGTTACAGTATTGGGGGATCATTGTAAGATTCTAATGAGTTGATATGGGAGACCACTGCTTCGTATTACCATTAAATGAGTTATAGATAAATATTTTTTAGATATGGCTCATGGAGATTAGAAACGGACAAGAATCCTGATTAATGTTACTTATGAGACTATCGTACTATTATTGTAATGCTACCCCTATATTTTTTTAACTCATGCGATGGTATACCCCAATAACTTTGGGGGGGTTATCGCGGCTCGGGAGCTTGAAAGCATTAGCATATGGACAATCAACAATGACATACGGACCTTGGTATAGGTGAAAGAACTTTCCTATTTTTTTTTCTATTACCGTGGACATTTGTGGCACCCGCAATAAAACCAACTCACCCACGTTTAATGAAACTTCCTTTTTTATTATTTCGCGATGATTACGTCTAGCCGCGCTGCGTGTCATTTTTTCGTACGCTAAGCGAATCTGTGTTTCCCTGGGAGGGGAAATACTCAGAGGGTATTTTATAAGCCTTTCAATCTCATTTCTTGGCCCGAAATGCAATTCATAAGGGGTGAAGCCCGTACTTTCATGGTAAGTTAAATTAATCCATTTTTGTATCTGAGGGACTATCTGAGCCCAACCGGTGTGTTTTTCGCTGCAGTATGTGCGAAAATACCTTCCTAATTCGCGCATAACGCGTTCCGACGGGTTGCTCTGCGGGTGGCGAATCGGGGAAAAGATAATTTCTACGTTACTTTCAAGAGCAAACCTTTCCCAACTTTGGGCTGTGAATTGACTGCCGTGATCCGAGAGGATCTTTTGGGGTTTCCCTACGTTCAGGAAGTATTCACGTAATTTTTTTATACAGACATTAGAGGTGGCCTTCTTCAGGGGAAATAGGGCTACGTACTTGGAGAATGTGTCTAGTGTAACTAATATGTATTTGACCCCCCCAATGGACGTAGGCAGTGGACCATGAAGATCTAACGCGAGAAGTTGATTAATATTCCTCGGAATGAAACTAGTGCGCTGAGCATCCATTGAGAAGTTTATAGTTTTAACGCGTTGGCAGAGATCACACGAGGCGACTTGTTGCCTGATATTACGTTGATAGCCGGGCCAGGTAAAGAATCGGTCGGTTGCGTTAATGCACTTCTTCGTTCCCGCGTGCCCCGTGGCTTCGTGTATATGTTTTATTACCTTAGCAACCATTTCGCGGGGGAAGCAAATTCTCCACGACGGATTATCTCTTGAATTTTTAAATAGTATTCCGTGGTGTCGACGGTACCGCAGGTGAGTATAATCAGGGTCTGCTTCAAATCTTTGAATTACTTCGAGGAGTCTAGCGTCCTCTCTTTGTAACCTCTCTATCTTTCTCAGATTCTTAGCTAGTTCCCTATCTACTTTTATCTCGAGAGCATTAATGTGGGCGATTTCGTTATGGTCATCTCGATAATCGGTCTGGTTCGTGGAATCGGATAGGTTTCGACTAAATAAGTCCGCTACTAAGTTGTCACGGCCTTTGCAGTGCGCAATTTCAAAATCATATTCCTGTAGGAATGAGATCCATCGTGTGAGTCTACTGTTATTGGATGTTGTTTGCATTAAGAATGATAACGCTTTATGGTCGGATAGGACGCGAAATCTTGTCCCCGCTAAGTAAGTACGAAATTTGGTAATTGAATAAACGATCGCTAGGAGGTCTAGTTCCGTGGTTGTGTAGTTTTTTCGGCGCTATTGAGACCGCGGCTAACCAGAGATATTATCCTATGATTTTGTTCGTTGTCTATTTGATAGAGAACTCCGCTGATTCCCCGTTTACTCGCGTCGGTTTGGACGTAAAAAAGTTGTTCCGGAATGTAGTGTCCCAGAGTAACCGTTTCGATGAATTTATCTTTTATTTCTTGGAAGGCTAAGTCGTGTTCGGTTGTCCAACCGTATTTTTTTTTTATGCCAAGTAATTCTCGGAATGGATCTAGATATTCGGCGTATTGGCTGGCGAATCGCCTATAATAGTTGCATAGGCCTAGAAAACCTCGTAATTGTTTGATATTTCTGGGCTTCGGAAATTCGCGAATCGCCGCGATCTTCTCGGGATTAGGCTTTACACCCGTTGTTGATAGTATGTACCCGACGAATTCTACTTCGGATCGACAAAACATAGTCTTTGAAAGTTTTAGCGTGAATCCATGAGCGATTATTCTTTTGAATACGCGGTCTAGGTGCTCAAGGTGTTCGGAAAATGTTTTGGAAGTGATCAAGACGTCGTCTACATAAATCGTTGTGAATTTATCAAATTCGCGGCCAAATGCAAGGTTTATTGCGCTCATAAATCCACTTCCGGCGGTTTTGATTCCAAACGGAATTCGGCGAAATTGGTAAAGAGAATAATTATGTAGGAACGCGGTGAATCGTCGCGATTCTTTCGCGAGTGGAACTTGCCAGTATCCCTGTATGAAATCCGTCGAGGTAATGTATTTTACTCCATCAAATTTTTGTATTATTTCGTCAACAGGTCTTGGTCGCTCATTATCGGCAATCATAATCTCATTCAATCTTCGCGTATCTAAGCAGATTCTAACTGAGTTGTCCTTTTTTACTACCCTGGTAATTGGGTTAAGATAAGGGGACGCGCTTCTTTCTATTATTCCTTCGTCTAACATAGTTTCTATAGCTTTCCCGACAGCGCTTCGTTGTGCGTAAGGCACGGGGTAAGAGTGTGCGACGATGGGAATATTAGTTTTTAAATCGATTTTGTGTTCGTATATGTTGGTGCATCCGGGTTTGGTGTCGAACGCTTTCTTATTATTTAGGATTACCTCTTCTAATGCTTGTTTTTCAACGATGTCAAGTGATTCGAGTTTTTCGATTATTTTATGTACCTCCGTATGAAATTCGTTAGGTTTTTGGCGAATTGTCGCGTTTAGATCTTCGTGATTGGTGCATGCGTCGTGTGTTATTGCGTTTAAAAAAGATGTTTCGGGATCATTCTTTGTTTCGTTATCTGTGATTTTGACCAGTCCCGCGATTTCGGACTCAGATCTGTCTCGGACTGTGATTAAATGTAAGTTATGGCTGTTTGGTTCTTTATCCCCAATTTCAGTACTAATGGTTGAATCGCGTAGGGTATGGTTGTTGAGTTTGATCGTTTGGTGGTTAATATCTATGACAACGTAATTTGCTTGTATCCAGTCTATTCCTATGATCATGTTTTCAAAAGCTATCGGTAATATGTAACAGGTCGTTTCGATCGTTTGTGATTCTATCTTGACTTCTATTAAGGCTTGTTTTTTTATTGTTGGGGATTTGTGTAAGAATGGGCCGCGTATTTTCATATTTTGAACCGGTAATGTAGGAATTGCTTGTTTCTCTTTTAGCCGTTGATACAGGTTTTCCGATATTCCCGTGATTTGACTCGCTGTGTCCAAAAGTGCCGTAACCGGAATGTTATTTATTTTTAAGTGTAATCGAGGGCAATCAAAGGATTTTTTCGTTCCTTCTACAGCTGTCGGCTCTCCTTCAGCCTCAGCTATTACTTCTTGGGCCATAGTGTTCACATCGGCCGAACCTAGGCTTTGGCCTTCGTCTAAGTTCGTTGTTCGTTTAAATGCTTCGGGTTTGCGTTTCCGTTTGGCCGAGATTGATTATTATCACTACGCCACGTGTTTTGATTAGGGTTTCTATTTTGACTTTGATTTCTATTTTGACTTTGATTTCTATTCTGGCTTTGATTCCAATTTTGATTAGGATTCCTATTTTGACTAGGCGAGTTGTCGGAATATGGGGTTTCGTTGAATCTATTTTCATTTTGGTTCCATGGAGAGAAGTGCGTTTCCGGATGGTCAAGCAAATTCGGATTTTCTATGACGCTTATTGTTAGTCTGTCTAATACGGAGCTCATATTGTTACAATCTACGGTCCCGATAAGTGAGTATACGCATTCCGGTGGGAATTGGCGAATAATGTGATACGTTATTTCGAATTTTGACATTTTATCGTCTATTTGTGTTGCCCGGTGCAACTGATCATAGAAATATTCTGTTAATGATATGCCCCCTTTTCTATCGTATCTCCGATCCGTCCACTCGCTTCGCTTTCTCAAACGCGTCGGCTCGCTCCAGTGCGTGCGCAAAAATTCGTCTCTGAATTGTTGATAGGATTCTAAATTGTTTTTTATTGCTCCAAACCAGTATTTCGCGCTCCCTTGGAATACGTCGTTACTGGTTTTTAATTCGTCTAATCGGGCATTAGGCGGTATGTTCCATTTTTTGAACCAATTTTCGGTTTCTTCTAGGAATTCTAATGGAAATATTACGTCCTTGTTTGAAAATGTGGGTGGTTTTTCCATTGCTAGGCGCATTAATGTGGGTAGTTGATTATCCGTAGCTTTACATAGACTTACTATTTCTGTTCCTAAATCATCTACCTTTGCTGGTGGTATCTGGGAAGGCTTATTGGCTCGACTTTCTAAGTTTCCTAGACTTTTTATTTGATTTGATGTTTCTTGTTGCAGTTCTTCTTTAGCTTTTTCTAGATTGTCAGTTAGTTCGGTGCGATATTTATCTATTTTTTCGTGGGTTTTTTGAAAATCTTGTCTGATTTCTATTTGAAATTTTGTCATTAACGTACCTAAGTTTGCCATTATGTCTGTTTCTTGTTCTATACTAGTGCTAGGTTGTTGATTATCATGCTCCGTTATATTTATATTTGTTTGGTCCAATTCCCCGTGTGTATCTTCTCCTTTGTTAGTCATTTTTGCTTTTATTTTTTTCGCGCTACGAGTTTTAACCATTCCAAAAATTTATTTGTTGAAAGAGTTTAATTATGTAGAAACAGCCACCACGTTGGGCGCCATTTGTGATGTTTTATTTTTTTTTCTCATTGTGAGAGCTGATTCACGTCGTCAGGGTCGATTGGAAATGAGATTCCGCGGGCCTACTTACTATTATTTCTTTCGTTAAAATTATGAGTTAGCAAAGGATGGGAATTGGATCAACAAAAAATACGATACTGTAGGTTATTTAACAGAAAAGAACGTTGGTTTATTAAGCAAGTACGGGATATGGAACATGCGTTATGCTGGGATCATAGATCTACTCATCCGTGAGAATTACGGTTTAATGTTATCTTCTATTTTTACTTATCGCTAGGGATTCTAAGTTTGAGCACAAGTAATGATCTGATTGTTTTTCTTTTTTTTTTTAGCTAACTTCGTTTTGGCGAATGACCGTTTGATATGTTTTCTTCTATTTTATTGACTCTACGGGTTAAAGGCGAGAAAAAGAGAAATGTCTAGCAATTGAAAAAATGATATATTCTATTAATGAATCGACTACTACTATTAATGCAAGTAATAAGATTTTATTGAAAGAATTTATTGATATGTGAATCTATTTGAGCGATACCTCGGATAGGACAAGCCAGGAAGGCGAGACGACCTGGACCCCTATTCAGTAACTCCGAATACGATCGTTCCGATGATTTGACGATCGAGTTTGACGTCAGATCGATTCGTTTGTCCTAAAGTGCGATTCAGTAAGTTTCCGAACGCTTCGTTACGATCGCAAACGAATCGAAAAATGGCCGATTCAAACGAGCGGAAAAACCTCTCGTTTCGTTCGTTTACGATCGCATCTCAAGGTAAGTACATGTGATTTCGTATTAGCTCAACGGTTAATTCCATTATTATGGCATTGGATTATAAGCAGGTATAAGTGATAGCCCAAAAAGTCAATTTTACCGAACCCAGACGATGCGTTCTTAGTTTTATTTCATTTCAAAGCCATATAAATTATTTTCAAATATTCGAACGCACGTGCCGAACGAGGTTAGGGAGTCATCAAATTTGAGTACAAAACTATAATGCTATCATGCATTATTTTTGAATTTACAATTTGAATGATATATAAAATAAATGTGATCAATTTTTACCATCACTATACCCACTAGTAGTATCCAGATATAATTTGCAGTTATTTGCCCATTTCAGATGAATTTTGAACTTCTGCTGGTCATGCGACGGCGACGAGTAGAAAAATTCTTTCTTTATTATTATTACAATTACAGTTTGCAAAGTGAGGGGAGTAAGTAAGTGAGGGGAGTAAGCGGTGGCAGTTAGATATAGAAACACTCGCATTCGCACGAGGGACAAGGGAAAACTGCCGAAAGAACCTTGTCCGAGTGTAGCCGGACTAAGCTCTAATCCTCAGCCCATTAATTCAGCGCCTGAACGGCGTGACCCGTCTTACAAATTTTGCGGGCTGCCGCTCAGGTCTTCCTCGACAGGCCGGGGACTCGAACCCACGTCCTCCCGCTCCGCAGTCTCGAGTGCTAACACTACGCTACTACGGTCGGTAGTAGAGATAGATAGATAGATAGATAGAGCGGATTTTATTCGACCTTGGAACAATGTTCCCTCAGGCCGTAGGCTGCATACAGACAAGTAACATGGAATAAGTACTACACAATCGATGCACAGTAATAAAAGTAAAAGCGAAATTAAAGTAAGTCTAAGAAAAGCAGATAAAGTAATGAGTAAAATAAAGAGCCGAAAAATAAGTAAAGATAAAAACAAATAAGAATAAAGTAGGCGAAATAAAAATAAAGTAAAGTAAGAATAACATGGGAGTACAATAGCGCAGGTGAAGTATAAGGCATAAATAGCATAAGAACAATAACAATAACAGAGATAAAGTAAAGTAGAGTAGAGTAGCAACGTGCAGGGTGCGACCGACGAGTAACTGCCACTGCGTATGTGGCGAAATTAACAGAACTGGGATTAAAAATAACACAGTACACTACGATTAAAACTAGGAATTAAAATAAGATAGAAATAAAATAAGATAAAAAATAAAAATAAATAGCATAAAAATAAAATAGATAAAGTATAGTAAATAAATAATATTGAATGCACTCGGATTTAAACTAGGAATTGAAGTAAGATAAAATAAAATAAGATAAATATAAATATAAAGAAAGATTAGAATAAAACAGAACACAGTGCTCCGAAGTTAGGCACTTACAGTGCATTTCAGCGCGGCAAGCGAATAAGACTCGACGGATTCGCCTCACGCTCCTCCAAAGCTAGAAGATATTGAAAACAGCGCGCACGAAACTCAGTAAGACTGGGTGAGGACGTCAAATCGGGTGGCAGCGAGTTCCAGAAAACAATGCCAGTGACTATAAAAGATTTTTGCATCGTTGTCGTGCGGACTGAAGGAGCGCGAAGCGTATCCGTCCGCGCCGGATTGCGACGCGACGCAAGAGTAGTCCGAAGCTGGAGTCGGTCGCAAAAGAGCCCCGGTATGCCTAAACAAAGCGCTTTATAAAAAGCACAGCCTATGAGCTGAAGGCGACGCATGCAAGGCCGCAGCCAACCACAGCGTCTCCTATGCCTTGAGACGCTAGCATCACGCGGCAGATGAAACAGGAAACGTACACAGTTGTTTAACGACACGAGCAGAGACCGCTCCAATTCTTCGGACAGGTTGGTCAATACTGGCGCGCAATAATCATATATCGGAAAAACCAAAGCAACAACCAGTCGGCGCTTCAAGGCAGTATTGAGGCTACTATCATTCATTCGGATCCTATATAGCGCTCCCGCCGCCTTTTTCCGTACAAGGTTAATATGTTCCGTCCAAGCTAAGGTACTGTCAAAAATCACGCCAAGATACTTCAAGGAGCTTACGAGCTGTATTGTGGCAGTGCCTAAGAGTATTTCCGGCAGATCGACCGAGCGGACCTCGTTGACATACCTTGAACTACCGAAGATCATTGCCTTGGTCTTCATAGCATTCAATTGCAGCATGTTCGCAACACTCCACCGTCGAATCGCATCAATATCAGCATTGAGCGCGCAAACACAATGCTGTATCTCGGTCGGGCGGCAACTACGATAAATGACAAGATCGTCCGCATACATTAAGTAGGAGCAATGTTGCAAACATCGCGGCAGATCATTAACGAATAGTGAGAAGAGAAGGGGACCCAGCACGCTACCCTGAGGGACACCAGACGAGAGCGGGAGCCACCCCGATAGTCCCCCCTTGCCATCACTGACCGCCTGCACCCGGCCACGCAGGTATGAATGGAACCACTTAAGCGCCCCACATGAAAACCCAAGACCGTGGAGCTTACGCAACAGCAAAAGATGGTCAATGCAGTCGAAAGCTTTGGTAAAATCGAAAAACACAGCAACGGTGATCTTTCGGTCGTCAACACCTTGCCGAATATCGTCAGCGAGCCTCAAGACAGCTGTCTGAGTCCCCATCCCCTCCCGAAAGCCAGTTTGACGCGGATCAAGCGAGTCCTGCGACCGAAGGTAAGACATGACTTGCTCAAACACTACTCGCTCCAGCACCTTCGACAGGGCGCAAAGCAGAGAAATCGGACGGTAATCTGAGCATACGAGTGGGGCACGAACCTTCGGTATTGGGCACACGAATGAAAACTTCCATAGGGCCGGGAAAACGCCATCCATAAGTGAAGAGTTAAACAAAACGACCATAAGCGGCAATATAACCGCACGCATTACTTTATACGCTTGGATTGGCAGAGAATCGGGGCCCTGTGCTCTTGTCTCAACCCGCTCGAGTGCGCTTACTACTTCAACAACATCAACCACCCGAAACGCAAACCCCCCGTCGCACCCTGCAGGGCTACCGAGACCGACACAACAAAAATTTTCGCGACAAAGTCCCCAAGACGAGAGCGGGTCGCCGGAAGAGACCAAAGCGAACTGAGCATTTAATGCTTGCAGGGTAAGATGCCCTGGTAGATCATGCCTGACAGAGCGCGTGATCCCGAGGATGTCTACTTCCCTCCAGAAGCGACGAGAGTTTCCCCACACATCAAATTTCGCTTGCAAAAAGTCTGACTTAGCTGCATCCATTTTCCTTTTAAAATCACGCCGAAGACGCACGTACTCAGCAAACAGGCGCTGAGAACCCGCCCGCTTTGACGACCGATAACAGGCGTCCCTGTCTCGCTTCAGTTTCCGCAGATCAGCAGAGAGCCATGGCACAGGCTGTCGGCTCACTACAACCTCACGCTGAGGGGCGGCACGATCCAGCACGTCACGCACAAAACAGTTAAAAACAGCTGACTTGCAATCAACGCTTGGCTGAGTTGAGATGACCATCGGATCGAATGTCGAGATCACTTCCGCAGCCGCCTCCAGATCGGCCTTGTCCCAAGCCCGGTAGAGTAACGCCCTAGGTGCAGGCAACGGAGCAATGTACTTTACAGAAATATAAATGAGGTCGTGGCCAGAGAGAAACGGTTGGGCGGACTGACCCCAGGAGTCTAGGCAACGCAAATCGCTCACGGCACACACATCGAGCCAGGTGTGCGACGTTAGAGTATGATGCGTCGGCTGCAATGGCACAATATGAAGTCCTTGAGAACCGAGGAAGCTCCTAAGATGACCCGAATCGTAGGTGTTGGAGAGCAGATCCGCGTTGAAGTCACCTAGGACGCATACAAACTTGTAACGTGGAGCAAAGGACACCAGTTCGTTCTCAAATAAGTTGAAAAATCCCACTTTCGGCGGCCTATAAACAACAGCGATTAGCATCTTAGGCCGAGAAGGCGTCCAGACCTCTGCTAGAAGGAACTCTGGAACCCCATCACGCTGCAAAAAATCAGACGACGCTACCACTTTTCCACTCAGACCATTTCGCAGAAATAAAGCAACACCTCCACCATGCCGCCCCCGACGATCCACCCGAAGCACTGTGTAAGATGGGAGTGAAATCTGACTGTCCAAGATTCGGTCGTTTAGCCAGGTCTCCGTTACGGCGATGGCATGGTACGGATTCCGCACGAAGTATTCGCGGAACTCATCGACATGCGCGGGTAATGACTGCGCATTCAGGCAGCATACATTAACAACACTACAGGACGACAGAACAGGCGAGGCAGGCACAGCAGACGGTGCAGGCAACGCATCAACTAGTCAAACCCCGAGCTGCGAGAGGTCAGTTGAAGGAAGGATCCGGATCGGCTTTGAGGTCCCATCTTTCCTCAGCAGGACAGCAGCATCATCGATCCAAACCGACTTTGGCGAGAGGGTCGGGAACTCCTTGAGCACTTTTATCCGCAATTTGGCAAGCTCTGGAGGATGGCGACGGTTAACGTACACGGCGCTTTCTTGAGTACCGTCACCAAAATCGGCGACAAACAGATCCCGTCTGCGACGTTTCGCAGCTAAGATCTCTTCACATTTAGTTTTGGTAGTCAGCTCCAACAAAATGGCACGCGAATGAACCCGACCATCAGCAACAGGATCGGAGATGGCCGTCTTCTTCTTCTTGTCCCTGCTGGCAGCTGGCTTCCTGCCCATGCGCTCAACCCGGACAATGTCAGAGGCAGCCAGTGGTGCTCCCAACGCGCCTGCTAGTTTCCTCACCGTACCCACGAGATCCTCAGTATCCGCAGCAGCCTCTGGCACACCCGTAACCACGAGCTGTGTGACACAGCCTTGACATAAGGCCCGGAGCACCAAAGACTCACTAGCACTCGACAAGCCTCCAGCCGTCGATGGCCTGGCAGCAAGTTGATCTTCAACAGCACGCAGACGGGAATCCTGCGATTCTAGGTCCTTCTTAACTACTGCCAGGTCCTTCTTTACTCCCTCTACAGCTACCTTGACCGCAGACATATCCTCCTTCAATTCAGAACTATCTGCCAACAGCATGTCAACCTTGCCGCCAAGGGCAGAGACTTCAGAAGCAAGGTTATCGACCTTGGTAATGGTTTGGTCGAGCTTATCGAGCTTATCGAGCTTCGCCAGCTTGATATTCATGGCTTCGAGCAGAGAGAGATGTTGGCAAACGGGACAACTCTTGCTTAATGCAGCCGCAGCATCAGCACATGAGTCCAGAGACAGCCTTGTAATAACATAATCTAAATGAAACGTATGCCTACATGGTGCCTTAGTGGTAGCACCCTCCGAAGTCTTATCAACATACGCATAGCACAACGCACACACAGGCTTAGGCATGGTCGGTAATGATGTTATGACGCGAGAATCAGTCTCAGACGGTGGACAAGTTAGCCAACACAAATTGTCCAATACCACTTAGTCAGATTAGCTGATACAATAGAGTAAAAGGCCAGCGACCGGATTAACACAACACTTAAATACCTTGCCGAGTAATTCGCGCACCACTCTATCGAAATACACCGTCTATGGCTCAAACCAGCGGATAACAGAATTAAAAATACACAAATACAAGGATTTAAACCACGGGGCTCTGCGAATTATAACACCACAAGAAGCCTAGAATCTCTACACGTAGGACTACGTCACTTCACGCAATATAATAGCAATTAGAAAGAAAGTGCAGTGAGAAAAGAGCACAGCTCACAAGTTCGTTACCACCTGTCAACTCAGCGTCTGAGACGGAGGTAGAGAGAGAGAGAGAGGAAGAGGGAGAGGGCGCAGCGTCGACTTCGGGAGGGCGCGGTGAATCGGATTCGCCTCCGGCAAATCCGAGACACGTCTGACCCTTTCGAAATCAGCGATAACATTTTTAGAGGGCTTTACAGGTTGGACCGGGAATTAGCACGCAGCCTCACAGAGGAACTCCGTCCTCTGATGCCTGTTGCACGACGCTCTACGGCAGTTCCATTGGAACTTAAGGTTCTTTGCGCCCTGCACTTTTTTGGGCAGGGTAGCTACCAAAAATCAGCTGGTAGCGACAGCAACCTTGGCCTTAGTCAAGCAAGTGTCAGTAGAGCCATCGAGGAGGTCACCGAGGCCATGAACAGGGACGAGCAGCTGACGAGGTGGATTGTCTTTCCATCAACTCGAGAGGCCATAAATGCAGAGATTCAGAGGTAAATAAATAAAGCTTTAGTACTTTTTTTCTTTGGTGTATTTCCATTAACAATAATTCAAACAATATGCATGTAATATAATAGACTTCGAATTAAATCAACAGAACTAATAATAAATAATGAGTAATAATAAATAATAAGTAATAAGTATTCAATGCTTGATGAACTTTTAATTAACTGAACATAACTTAAATGATAAGTAATAATAAATAATAAATAATAAGTATTCAATGCTTGATAAACTCCTAATTAACTGAACATAACTGAAATGGAAAACGTAAACCACTTTAAATGATGAGTAATAAATACTTGATAAACTTGGAGTTATATGCGCAGTAGACCAGTTCAAAAAAATCGAATAAATATTAATATTAAGAGCTCCGCTTTTAATAGGCGTCTTTTCTCATCACTCTGAAAGTATTTCAGTGTTAGTTTTGAAAAAAAAGGCGATTTTTTTTAACTGGTCTAATGCGCAGTAATAAAAAAAAAAGTAAACCAATCTATGATGGGCAATGAATACTTGATACACTTGTAATTATCGGTAGCCTAGTTTCCTCTGTTTTGCTGGAAGTACTGCATCATCCTGAAAAACAAATATCAAACAGACAATTTCATTTTTGTTCACAGGAATTTTGCGTCAAAGCCGATGCCAGGTGTTCTGGGGTTCGTGGACGGCACACATGTCGCCATTATAGCACCAATGCAGCACGAAGAACTTTACGTGAACAGGAAGCATTTCCATTCATTGAATGTTCAGATCGTTTGCAATTCGGACCTTGTTATAATGAACATTTTGGCTAGGTTTCCAGGCAGTACACATCATTCTTTCATCTGGAGGAACTCTGCCGTCTATAGGAAGATGAGACAGTTGTGGGACAATAATGAGCGCTGTTGGCTGCTAGGGGACTCGGGCTATTCGCACGAGCCTTGGCTGCAGACACCAATTCTACACGCAGAGGAGGCAAGCCTGGAAGCAAGGTACACGGAGCTGCACATGGGTGCTCGATGTGCGGTAGAGCGCTGCATCGGCCTACTAAAGGCACGCTTCCGCTGCCTCCTTTGCCATCGTGTGCTAGAATACGCACCAGAGAAGGCAGGCAGGATCATCAACGCGTGTGCCATCCTGCATAATATGTGCGTAAAAGCCCGTGTGCTTGATCCACCAGAGCTACTTGTTGTAGAACTAGCTGTAGAAGTGGATGACCACTTTTACGACGCTGCCCAAGATGCGATGCCAGAAGGGCAAAACATCCTGCGTGATGCACGACTAGTTCGTAACAACATCGTACGCCGCTTGCATTGACCACAACTCGTTGCATCAGCCTATTCATCATTCAGCTGCAAATCAGCTGGTATGTATTTGGGGAATATTCCAAATGTATTACTTCTTCATATGGTATTAAATTTTGACAATAATTTATTCTAGGTACTGGTTGCGAGGATTAGGGCTATGAGGCGACACCTCTTTAAAAAAAACGCGCCGAATGGGTACCTCGAAGGTGGTATGGAAATCCCAGAAAAAAATGATAGAAACGCTGTCTACAAATAACTCACGTTTCCAACGCAGCTTCTCCACATGCGGATAGCACCCCAGTAGACGCTGCTTGATCTTGCAAGGCTGCAACCGCCTGCTGCATTAGCGTTGTTTGTTGACGTAGAACCTCATTGTGGCTGTAAATGGCAGCTGTATTTTCCCGCAAAGCAGCGGTATGTTCTTGGAGAATTAATGAGTGTTGATCGGAAGCTGCAGTCTGTTTTTCTGCAGCTGACAACACCTGTGCATCATAACTGTCTTCAATGGACACATCTGTTCTACGGCGCTTTCGACGTGACCTCCCAGAGGCAGCCGCAACTGAAACGGCCTCCAGGGGTTCACGCCTGGATGTAGACGCAGCGCAATGGTCATTAGATGAGACTGGAGATGGCATCTCTTGAAGAGGTTCGAAAGGGTGTTCTTCAACAGCTGGTTGATTCATGTAGTCAGTGGCAATACCCCGGTTGTTCGATTATTCAAGAGGGTCATGTACATTTATATGTCCTGTAACTGCTACCCGTCCAATTAAGGATAACAGCTCGGTCTCTAGGTCTGTCAGCCTTGTTTTTTTCGGCGGACCACCGCCAGTACCCTGTGCGTGATTCGCTAGCGCAGCTCCTTTTTTTTTCGTCAAACTGCGCCAATCCTGCCATGACTGAAATTGAAGTAGAAGTATGTTTTGTTTATATATCGGCGATCATGAATGAATATTTAGATGAAACTAGTAGAACCAAATTTACGTCACCTTCATCCACCTATCAACCGTTTAGGTTGTCCCCGTGGCATCCGCATTTAGCAGTTGGGCTAGCTGTGCCCACAGCTTCATCTTTTCGATGGCTCCCTGTGGCCCGACAAATTCGCCCTTAAGCAAACCTGGATTAGCCTTCATGAATTCGATCATTATCGTCCTCTGATCATGCGATATACGGTTAGCGTAATGAATCTAGTTGTAATTTTTCAGTGTAAATAATTTTGTAATATATTAGTAATTTTAGAGTATAGAAATGTATGAAAGTTTGAATTTAATATTAGTATCATTATTGGTATTTGTATATTAAGTATTATTATTAGTATTTATTAGTTATCAAGTATTGATTGTCTATTAGTATTAAGTACACTACTGTTTATCCTAATATATAATTGTTCAATAATAATTTGTTGAAGATAAATATTTAACAATTATCGTACTTACTTCGTTATCCATTTTGGCGTTGTTTGGTTAAACAATTGCTTTGAACCAAGCGCTCTTTTATATGACGCGTTATGGGTCCACATTCTGAATTATGATTGGTCAATGAGTGAAAGCGAAAACTAGTTAGACACAAGTCTAACGTCATAAATGGCATCAAATGCAGATTTTTTCAGGTATCATCGGGCCGAGCGTATCGTGAGCCGAAACGAGTCGATTGCCCTGTTGATCGCGATAGTGAATCGCAAATCTGTGATAACCGGTTTCCGATCGTTTCGAATACGAACGTATCCGATCGTTTCGTTTACGAATAGTTACTGAATAGAGGTCCTGTGCTTGCTTCTCCTTGGTAAAGAAGTGAAGTGACGAGTGAATGAATTTAGTAATAAAAAGGATCACTAAATATCAGGACAGGCTGTGAAGACGAAGCAACACTAGCTAGCCCAATATCTAGAGACTTATTAATTTCTCTTTCTCTGATTTATACCTCGATATTCACGGACAGGGTTGCCAGATGTTCCTAGAGAGAAGGAGCCAGAACCCTCCTGCGAGGTAGCCTAAAATCGCCGCCTCAAATTCTCGTGCGAAGTAGCCCATAATCGCCGCCTTTTAAGGGGAGGGACCAGACGATTTTTACCGACCTATCTGATTTCCCGAACATCTCCGAAACGGGGCTATCAATCGGATTGTCCTTTTGGCAGCCGATGTTTGACGAGGAATGAGTTCGAGCTGGCGCCCAAAATTCAATGAAATCGAATTTTTTTTTTAAATTTTAATCGCAGAATGTGGGCGTGTCACTTATTTCGACTAACATCAGAGCCCACGCATCATTGACGCGAAAATAACTGTGTAAGCACCATTCTACACGGCATGACAAACACTCCTATTCAAAAACATCTTTGTCTCATGTCGGAATAAAGTGTCTATGTGAAAACTCGCAATTCGTTGTAATTAGCGATCGTAAATTGTTGGGAAGCCTGATAATCCTTAGTTCCCGTAACGCCCGAGAGAGAGAGCTCAGCGCGCGAATCGTGCATCGGTATTACTGCCGGCCAGCGCAGGGCCGACTATTATATTTGGCATAAAGTGACGTGACGAATATTTTTTGAAGGTTTTTCGATTCAAGGAGTTTATATATACTATATATATATATATATATATATTTTTTTTTCTGTCTAAAGTGCAGCACGTAACGGTAAGTACAACTAAGTTATGTTCTGAATAATAATTCTATTCATTATATCGCCTTCTATCAATTAGTTACCCATTCGCTTTTCGAACCGGCCATAAGTTGAAACAAATATAATATGCAAGAACATGCATCAAATACGAAATGGTCAGGGTCAGATGACGGCCGAGTTGACACGTAATGTCCCATGTATGAATAATTAGAAAATAGTCTAGTGCAATGAAAGAAGCCTCACCATACATATAATATAATTCTCAAATTGGAAAATTAATGACAAATTAGTGACTGAAGTCTACTCTTCAGAATCATTTTCAAATATCAGATGTTTTTCACTGTGTTATTCAATTTCTAGTAACGTCAGTCATGTGTATGCTGAAACGATCTGATTCGCGGACTCATTCCACTGCCACATACACAGTAGTGACGCTACTCAATAATGAATAATTTGGTGAGGATAAATCGGAAAATCTAAAAGTGAATGCACTCCACAGAAGGAACTTTATGCTTGAAAACCATCACTGCCAGAATTTTCTGTTTTTTTTCACACCACCGACAACTTTTGAAAATAATTTTATACGAGCAAACAATCTTTTTTTTCCATTATTATTTCGTCAAATTATTACCAACAGAACATACGTGTTCAAGCATTTTTTCAAGATAAAAATGTTCATATTCCACGTACGTTTTCGACAGTCCCAGGCAACAAGTCGGCCCTGCGCTGGCCGGCAGTAATACCGATGCACGATTCGCGCGCTGAGCTCTCTCTCTCGGGCGTTACGGGAACTAAGGATTATCATGGCTTCCCAACAATTTACAATCGCTAATTACAACGAATTGCGAGTTTTCACATAGAGACTTTATTCCTGCATGAAACGAAGATGTTTTTGAATAGGAGTGTTTGTCATGCCGTGTAGAATGGTGCTTACACAGTTATTTTCGCGTCAATGATGCGTGGGCTCTGATGTTAGTCGAAATAAGTGACACGCCCACATTCTGCGATTAAAATTTAAAAAAAAATTTCGATTTCATTGAATTTTGGGACCTAGCTCGAACTCATTCCTCGTCAAACATCGGCTGCCAAAAGGACAATCCGATTGATAGCCCCGTTACGGAGATATTCGGGAAATTAGATAGGTCGGTAAAAATCGTCTGGTCCCTCCCCTTAAGGCTGTTGAAGGGGGTCCGGCCATTTTTGTCGACCGTTCGCAGCGCCATACGCGTTGAGTTTTCGGACTAAACTCGTCAGGACCGTGCTGATGCAAAATATGGGTGCAAATTAGAGGGCCCCAAATTTCACACAATTTGTTGTAAAATGAGAATATTTCTCAAATCTAAATTCTTGCGTATCTATAAACAATCTTGCAGCCAATATTTCACAATCCATGAATTATCTATGAACTGGGTACATCAAAATTGATGGTAGACGTGACACATTAAACTTTAATCCAGTAATTCTACTTGCAGTTATCGTCCGGAGGATTCTAAATTTCTAATTAAACGTCTGATTGTTTCAATAATTACAATTAAGGACATTAAAGTAATTGCGAATATTTGAAAAAATAGTGACGTATAATTTTGAGTTTATTCATCTTGACTGTGACGGCAGCTACTCTGCAGCGTCACAACTAATATGAGGTTTTGAATGATCCGCATGGTCAAATGATAATAGCTTCAATTCCCATGCATTTTAACATATACGAGATTTAATTACATAATTTCAATTGAGGAGTGCAATATGTTATGTGAAGACAGTGCATACACAGTGTTGCGCATGATAACAAATTTGAAAATTTATCTGGGCACGAACTCATTTATATGAGATTATACCTCAACTTATATGACATTTTATGTATCGAATTCTATAGTTTGTCTACATGTATCATGGAAACGATGAATAAGGGAAAGTTCAAGGCATGCAAGAATTCTGTCTCAGAAATGAGAAATAGTTGTGCGAAGATACTTCATTATTTATTCTATCACTTATGTCAGTTGAACTCGCGAGTTTCTTATCTTCTTGGGGGAATTCGAATATTAGAATCGATTGAGGTGAGCATAATTATATGCAAACAAGGAACTAATTCAACTTATCCTCATAAGGGGGTCTGCGATTGAAACTCTCACAAGAACCATTTAATTTTTTGCAAACTAATAAAAATGCTCCACTAGAGAAATGCTTTCTACAATTTTTAGAATATCCCTGACGACTTTTTCGCAAGGTTGTCACTAGGTAAAAAAACTGTTAGGATATCGTTTATCGACGTATTAACCGCGTATGGTTACTTGAAGAATACCGTATTTTGGCGCCCTTTTGCAGACCGTCTTGCACCGGTATTGTTTCCGTATGAACGTGAGCTTTCATACGGTATGGACACCTTACCATACCCACAAATTTCCTGGTTTCTTCCAAAAATTAGGTATGACCGTGGTATGTGTATCGTAGCTAGATGGATTCAGTACCGCATTCAGACCATATCCACACCGTATTTTAGTAGCACTCACACTGCATCAATACCGCATTCTAACAGCATTCATACGGTTGAGAAAAAAAAATTAAAAAAAAAAAAAAATGGGAAACCCGAGAACGGCGACGCCTCGGCGGAGGAAGACATGTATAGAATGTCATTTGAAAATCATGCTGTCCCGCATATTTCAACCGATGCAGGGATAGCATGATTTTTAAATGAAATTCCATATATGTCTTCGCACGAAAGCGTCGCTCTTTTCTGAGCAAGACATATCGGACTATTCTCTGTATATTGGATTTATTAACGAGAGAAAACTACAATAATTCACTAACTTTACATGAAGAGACATATAACATTGCAAGCATAATTTTCATATTTATGTCGTCAACTACGAAAATATTAATCGGAGCAAGAAGTACATAATAGTATACTGAACAGAAAATACGTATACTATAGTATACTTCAGGTAATTCCCGTAATTGTTGCCTAATTCATTGTCATAATATTAAATCGTACATCAAGTGAGCGAAAGAGGGGATTCTAGTGGTAGGCTTCAAGGATGCGACGAAAAAAACAGACGGGGTCCAGGGGCGAGCCACATTTTCCTTCTCGAAATCTGGAATCTTGTACTCATACGCCAGCGGTACTTTGTTCCGGTCCTTCCCTCGTCGATCGTTCGTATTACATGCTCCGTCTTTCGGTGAAGTACGCCCCCGTAGCGAAGCAGTATCGCCTGAGGCGGCCTTGACAATTCAGCAGCCGTATACTCGGTGCGTTTGCAGTCCATTCGCGTTACCGCATCATCCGTGGTACCTGAACAATTTCAATAAACGATTTTAATGAATTTTCATTATTATCAACCTTTAATACCATTAATAGCAAATGGCGTACGTATGTTAATGCTAACCTCCGATCATTACAATAGTAGCACGACACCGGACGGATCCGCGTACAATACATTATCTTCCGACGGCGTTCTCTCTTGTGAAATGGCATCTGGATGAGACTGGAACGAGCTCGGTACTTCTACGCTTCCTCCCGGTATCGCCGCATGTCCCGTTGTATCGCACGTTCGCGCACTCCTTTGATGGTAGTCATCTACCTGAAAATTATCAACATGCGAATATGGCGGTACACGGTGCCGAGTGTATACTACATTTGTTGGATTCTGACACATATGAAGTTGCACCCAAATTCGTCCGTCTTCTCTTTTGCTAGTATAAGTATAGGGAAAAAGAGAACAAAAGAATTGGGCGCATGCAACTTCATATATGTCATAATCAAACACACCTAGTGTACATACCTACTATATTCTAGGTTATGCCTCAAAATTTTCATCGCATTTCAACGCGGGTATATCAAGGTATTGTACAACAGCTCTACGTAGTTCATACCTGAACGCTACATACACACGAGAGTTGAGGAAGTTAAGCAATTTTCGTAACGACTGATTTCAACAGAGAGCTCGTAATTATGGCGGCGCGACAGCATAACGGTTTCAACGTCCAACCGTTCTACTATTTATATCTTCATACATATTAATCGTATCACATACTTACCTCGCATTTGCTTCCTCCTTCAGGTTCCGATTAATCCTTCGGCTTCGTCCTTTGTCGTCTCTTCCATAAGAGGCGTAATCACGGAATTTGTAACAATTTTCACGTAGTAGGATCACTTCTTTGTTCGCCAGTAGCCCAGCAGTCTCACCTCATACGCGTCCACCGCGGCCATATGCAATGGAGTCGAATCGAATATTCCAGTCTATTCCGTTGCTACACAGGCGTGACGTATATATCTAACTACTTTTCTTGTGTATCCATATATCTATTTATCGAACTTGTGACTGCCACCAAGGCGGTGAGTGTCGCCAACATAGTTGCACCGCGTGATTCACACTACCTCATTAATTGTCATCGAAAAATTACAGTTTATTGTTTTCAATAACCACTCATCCTGGGCAAGCGACTGGCTCAAGAACAAGAGATTTCAATTAAAGACAGCGAGTCGGAAGTGAGGAGCGACTTGTGCGACGGAACGAATGTCTGCATGTTAAGTGTACACCAAGCGTGTTTGATTTTGACCGATATGAAGTCGGCACCACAGTCTTCTGTCCTTTTCTATCCTTCATGGCTACATAGGAAAAGAAAGAGACAGAAGACAGTGGGGCCAACTTCATATCGGTCATAATCAAACACGCCAAGCGTACAAGTTAGAAACTTCCCTTCGGACTTCGTAAGTTCAGAGTCATTTAGTTTCTAAAGTCGTGCGACATCGCGCTTCCCTTCGTACTTATTACGTTTCACTTACTTTAGAGTTTGTAAAGTCGTGTATACGACTTCGCGCTTCCCTTCGTACTTCGTACGTTCCTAACTATTTATAGTTTGTAAAATCGTGTATGCGATATCACGATTCCCTTCGTACGCTTCGTACGTTTAATATTGTCAATTAATATACAATGCAAAATAAATTATTTTCATACTGATATGCGATTGTCTTTGGAATTCGTTTATTGTACCGGAATCCCAATCCACCAAATGTACCTAAAATATTTCCAATTTCTTTAAAAAAAATTTTATCAGACGAATATCTCAAATTGTCAACAATCATTCCGACACAGTTCTTGTGGATTTCGTTATAAAATTCGTATAATGAGATAAAACAAAAAAGTATACATACCGTATTATCGAAAACCATACCGTATGGGAACGGTCCAAATACGGTCGAAAGACGTTCTGCATACTGCAGTCTAACCGTTTGCAAAAGGTATTTCATTGGTAGTTTGATTGAGGGGCATTCGGTTTGCAGACCCTCTACCAACTGTTCGGATACGGTATGCCAAGGAGCGCCAAAATACTGTATTGAGAAGGTACAAGCCCCGTTTTCAGACGGTACTGCCACGCTGATAATACCAATACCACGAGAATACACGCAAAATACGGTCGAAAACTGTTAAAATACGTTTCGAAAAAGCCGTCAGGGATGGAAGTATATCTATTGGAACATAAATCTCAATTTTCTGCAAGACTATTGTATGCGCAGGGAACCTTACGCAGAAGGATCCCTATGTATTGCTGCAAAGGTTCCCTGCGCTGAAATTTTATCGCAGAAGGTTGAATTATTTTTTCCATACAAATACACCATGAAGTAAGAATTGCAATAAGTTTTTCTCGATTGGACCTTTTATAGTCATTTGCAAATATAAAAAATGACTTTTATTGAAGTTTCAGTGACGTTTCCCCTCACTTGATAACAAATGAAGATGCACAGCAGTTTCATCCGAATGGAGAGATCTAATATGCCTATATTACATAAGATTATGTACAAAATGTGCAACACAGTTTATGCACGTTCACATTATTAAGCACGGACAGTTTGTCTACGAGTAAGATTCCAACCTACAAATTAATTAATAAGTAGTTTAATCGTCAGCTAATTATGCCTACGATTCGAGTATACTACTATTGGTGCCTATCCCGAATTTTTGTCTCATTTTCTGTGCTTATCATCAACAATAATCTGCAGAATTAATTTTCATAACCTCTGAGCAAGTTATCGATGCTTACAACCGTGGACGAAACGAATTCCAAATTCTGTGGCATATTCACGTAGCGCACTGTTTTGAGCCGCCATAGTGTGCGTTATGTATAAGATGGAAACGTGTGTGATTGTGTGAGTGAAACAGACGGGGCCCTCGGAAATTTGTATTCGGCTATGAGTCCCGACAGTTTCAGTCAACGAGCCAATAGTGCCGCCATCTATTGGTTACGAATTTTCGCACGGTAAATTCTCCGATCGTAGACAGCTTTACAACTTGGGATGGTGATTGAACTATTTCTACTGTAATATTGTTGTGGGTGAAATAGTGCTCAGTACTAGTCGAGTGCAAGAAATCATTATATCGCTCGAATTAGATGTCACTCGTCTCATTCGGCAGCCATGTTTACTGTGTCAGTGTGTGTATCCATGTGCCAGCTGTCGCCAGGATATTATATAAAGATTTTATTAGAAGTTCAGGCTTAGTTGTGGCTAACCTCCGCTATTTCACCCAAAACAATTTTAATCAAGGAACATTTCGTACACATCAGATTCTCGAAATAATATTTTATTCTCGAGAATTTACCGTGCGAAATTCACTCGTAGGCGTGTACATGTGTATGTGCCGTTACCCCCACCATGCGACCCCCTCGGACAGCCTTAACCGAACCAATCAGGTTCGAAAAATTTAGTTGGCTACGATATGACCAAATTCACAGAACGTACCCGGCAGTGCGAGTAGCAATAGGATTTTAGTAACTTACTATAGTTTTTAGCCAATCACCCAGCTATTATTAGCATTATTTCCGTGATTTGCTAAGGGCTAGTAACTTAGCAAAATTCCGCAGCCATGCTTACCACGCTTGAAACGAAAAATTCAAAATTCGAATGTATTAATAACTTGGTGGCAACTGCTTTATGAACTCGCGTACAAGGAAAAATAGTACATATGCGCAGAAAAAAAGCACAGAAACCGCCTCCTTGAATGAATTTACGAATACTAGAAACAAATATATTTCTAACTGCAGGAGCCCAAAATCGTTAAGGCAGAATTTCAGATAGCCCATTCGGGCGACTGGCGATTTCTCAGATTTTGCGATCGCCGTTTCGCCAGCGAGATAGCCCAAATGGCGATAAATCGCCCAATCTGGCAACCCTGTTCACGGATACCATTGACGTAGAATCTCACTTTACTTGCGAGAGGAGTCTTTCGAGCGCTCGGAGGTTCAATGCAAGCAAAGGGGGGTTCGCCGTGACCATCAGAGATAGCGCTGGCGCGCCTATATCTAATTAATATTAATTTGGAAACGTTACAGCTTGTATCATTGGTTTAATCGTTGGTTCCTAAATTTTTCGGTCTCGGCTTGGTCCGAGTCGGGTTAAATATTTATATTATTATATTTCTTATTCAATTGATATTATTTTTTATTTTTCGATGGACATTGCCTGCTTGAAAATTAGTTTTCGTTAAGAGAAAAATCCCCGCCAGAGGTCGAATTTCTAGTTAAACTTAAAGTGGACGATCGTCAATTCTTAATAATTAAATAAATAAATAAATTGTTCAAACATTTGCATATTAGACTTTTCCATCATTGGGTACGAATAAATAAAGTTTGTATTCCGTCGCTTGAAACGAGTATCGAGTATCCGAGTTTTTGACCGGCGAAACAATTTTTTTACCGGTCGGTAATTTTTGACATTTGCAATGTCTTGGTGGGGTTATCGCTGTTGCTCTGGAAGCGAACAAAATTCATCAAAATAGGTCAATTGTATGCTGAGGCAAGCTTGATTTCGATACGCAGATGGATCGGGAAGCCGATGAGGACGGCTATTGACCAGACGATGAGATGGAGGACGAGGAGGAGGAGCCAGGTACCGTGGACGAGGAATCGCTCGCGTCGACGGTGAGCGTGAGCCCACCAATGAGTGTGGAACAATGGCTGCCGCCAACGCCACCATTATCTCCGGAGTTCGTTGTACCAGCGGAAAAAGTGAGGCAGTTGGCGGCGTGGCAATACGTCGTCGTGATGGGCAGACGAGCGACATGGAATCGATTACGTCGTTGTCCGACCAGGATTCGTTGTACGAAGTAATGGCGGTGATGGATATGCCGGAACCCAGCGCGGAAGACTCGGATGAAGCTATGGCCGTCATGGACCTGCCAGAAGTCCGTGACGGCTCAGACGAGAGCTTCTGAAGACGACAATTCAAATGAAAAGCCAAATAAACGTCGTTTCGCTTTCAATTGTGTCCAAGGGTCATTTTTTTGTAGAATCCTAGATTAGTTTCCCATTTTTCCCCGCCGTTCCCGTTGTCCGGGATCTCCTTCGCGGCTCTTCACTTGTTTCAGACCCCGGCGAGGTTAGTCGTGTCTCCGAAGGCTGATGGATGAGGTTGATTCTCGTTCTATTCGCAATTCCTCTACCCGAGTCGGGTTGATTCTCGAATTTTTTCAAACTTTGACATGGATTTTGACCTCATCGCGTCGATTTGATATTCTTGCTGGATCGGATGAAGTTGATCCTAGATTTATTTGCGATTTTTCCGTCCGGGTAGCGTGATTCTTGAAAATATTTTCAGCCTCGAACTTCGGTTATTGATTTGGGTTCGAAATTGACTTCGCGATGAGAAATAAATTGCAAAACTCTCTTCTTGGGTGAGATGGTGTCTCTGTTTGGGTCGGAAAGTCTCTACTTACGTCCGGAAGTGTCTAAACTTGAACTCCTTCGCACCCACCTGCTTTTTGTTTACTTCTCCGCTGATTCTCGACGCGCGAGTCTCGTTTTTGGCGATTGAAATCGGTGTTTTTTGTTGGCTCGAGGGGCCTCGCCCCCCGAACCCTCCCACCGGGGGTTTCGCCCCCTGGACCCCGTTGGGGGGTGTCGCCCCCCCCCCCCCCGTCCCCCCGTTGCCCCGTTGCCCGGGGCTCCGCCTCCGGACCCCCGGGTCAGTCGACTGACCTAACCCGATCCAACCTCCAGCTTGTCGACTGCCACAGCCACCGTCCGCGTCCAGCGTCTGGGTGTGTGAGTGGGATCGGTCGGCCGGGTAAGTCAGTGAATCGACTTGTGTACGAATTTGACGAGGGTTCCTAAATTACGTACTTTCCCACTATATCCGATCAATTCCAAATCGTCTTTTGTTTAGTTATTGATCGTGTTTATGAAAATACTGATGCTGAAAATAATTCCGTTATCCATTTATTTTATTAAATACTTTTAGCTCCGGGGATACGTTAGGATAATCGTTCGGATTTATTAAAATTAATAATTGACGACGGTGTTCAACGATAACCGAAACAAGCTACAGCTGCTCCAGTTGCGATGGTAAGATGGATCGATAAACCTACGAAGCAGGCGATGGGATGTTGGCTTTTGGGAAAGAGTGGTAATTCTGCAAGGAATGCTGAAATTATATCAACAACGACCGAAAGAATATTTGGTATAGGTTTATTTATTAAATGCCTTAACAAAAATAAATGTCTCAATAATCACGCTTTTCGATGTCGAAAGACAAGCGAGTAAACAACTTGTATTCGTAGAAATCAGTTACAGTGACTGTGAATTCAAAAGTTATAGTGACCCGTAGACGGTTACATTTGCCGTTTGGAAGCAATATTCATGAGACGAACACTAGTGAATACAGCCGCACAATGTAATAAGGTAGTTAGCGTCGAAAATACTAATGCGACCGATGAGAACAACGAAAAAAAGGTAATGAAAATGTTTTTGTAATTTAATTACATATCATTGTGCATATTTTGAATTTTGTTGAAATTTGTTATACTTGATGAAAGATTATATAATGTAGTTTTTGTTTTTGAGATTTTTATACAGCGCCTTATAATGTTACGTCGTTTCGTGTTATGGGTACGACTCGGGGTGCTCCAGGCTATCGTTTTCAGTCAGTTGGTAAGACAAGACGTCTATCTTGGTTACAGGAATGCTATGCGTAATACGCCCCACTAATATTGCTATCGGGTAATTTTTGTATCCCAAATTGAATATTGTTTTCATGAACAACAACCGTGTTAGCCGTGTCAGTGAGATAACAATTTTGTTCATCGATCATCAGATGCGTGACACACGTCTGGGTGTCTAGATCCTGACAAGCCTGTACCTAGCTTTTACCCAGACGTATTAGCGTATCTGACAAGTATAAGGAGCGACAGCCGAAATGTTTAAGTCGTAGATCTAAGGGTTAGGATAGCTAGGGTCAGGGGTCACGTGTCACGTCCCCTGGACCTAACGCCCCGAACCCGTTCGACGCATACAACCCACACGACCGCTAAGGATAAGAAACCTACAGCTACGCGAGTAGTACGTCTGAATAATATTCTTTTCTTTTATCCATAACCGTATGTAGGCCTTATGCCATAAAAAGGTTACCATGGATAAACATTATTTTCGAAAGTTATTGCAGAACCTGCAAGAAAGCTACTCGACACACCTATGAATGATAGGCAACCAAACATACCTAAACGACATCAGAAAGTTAGCGCATAAAAATAGTTAATGAGAAACCTGAAACATGACTATTTCCTTTCAGGTAAAGCAATCAATAGACAATATGTTATCATTGGTTATGAAACCGAATAACCCTAAATTTAACAATAATAATAATAATAAACAATTAAGGTAATGAGTAGTTGATAAAAGGTGTTGGGAAAGCCATCCGGACGTTATCAAATTTTTATACACATAAATATATATCAACATCTTTTAGACATATTGGGATAAGTCCCCATGACGAACCAACACCTATCAATATTAAATTTATGAGTAAGAAACTTGGTTAAACTATAACGTAGATTAGTATGGACACCATGGTAGAAGACTAGAAATTAACAATCATATATATACAGGGTGATTCAGATCAACCGCCCGTAATTTCACACGGAGATTCCTTGCAAAAAATGAATACGAAAGTTCCTTAGCGAGAACTTCGAAGCTATTATAGTTTTCGAATCAGAGCAGGTCTAAGTTAGCCTATGAGGGAGCTCGCGCGCCACGCGGCCAGGACCGTTTTAATACATTCTGAGCAAGGTACTCGTACTCTGTTGTTTCCGCGTTCCCACTGAAATTTTTCGGCCGAATCGTCGCTAGATCATGTCCAGGTCGACAGGCACTATAGCTTTTGTTGCCCAGTTCGACCGGGCCCGTAGTTTTTATAGTCTAAGTTGACCGGACCATAGTTTTTGCAATCTAAGTCGACCGGGCTGTACCGACTGGAAGACAAGAAATTTAATGACAGTTCAAATGTGACACGAAGTTTTCAATTGAACCTATTTGAAATTGATGAACCTTTCTATCAGTAGATTATTTATTCAAATCGGCCCGGTCGACTTAGATTGCAAAAGCTATGGCCCGGTCAACCTAGACTATAAGAACTACAGCCCGGTCGACCTGGACAACAGAAACTATAGCGCCTGTCGACCTGGACACGGTCTACCGACCATTCGGCCGAAAAATTTCAGTAGGAACGCGAAAACAACAAAGTACGAACACCTTTGTTCAAATTTATTAAAACGGTCCTGGCTGCGTCGCGTGCGAGCTCCCTCATAGGCTAACTTACACCTGCTCTAATTCGAAAACTGTAATAGCCTCGAAGTTCTCGCTAAGGAACTTTCGTTTTCATTTTTTGCAAGGAATCTCCGTGTGAAATTACGGGCGGTTGATCTGAATCACCCTGTATATTAAGGTGCTTTTTTTTTGGGACTATTTTTTTTTTCGCTCCCGGCCTAAAATTTTGTTGTTACAAATTCATAACAAATTCATACAATAAACACTAACAATAACTTAAACCTAACTCTGCCTCGTAGGCAAGTCCACAGGACCTTGACTCGAGAATTACCAAACAAAACGCAACTCGACTCGACTCTAACTGATTGTATTTGAATCTCGACGCGAAAGAGAGAGACAGTGACTGACTTAGACTTTCTCACTCGCTCTCATAGGCGAGCCTCGGCACAGCTACAGTTTGACTACTAAATGGCCGCTTTTTAGGCCTAAAACCAAATTTTTCAAACGCGAAAAGTTCTCTAAAACACTAGCTACGGCCTACCGACTCGCAGCACGGCTTAATCGACCCTCAAAAGTGTTAATTCGCCTCGTGGCGCAGATCAAAGGCAATATGGCGAATGGCCGTTTGCCGGGTTCGAAAATTTGTGGATTAGATAAGTTGACGCTCACCGTACTCCAGCCACCTCATGGAAAGAAGGGATAACGCCTCGTGGCGATCGACTCAAAACTACACCCAAGCACACGCCAGACTCAAACTTAAACTCAAAAAGTCCCACGTAGGGGAGTCGCAAAAATAGCCTCGCGGCTGAACAAAACCAGACTTTAACGCAAGAATTAGAGCTCGGGGCTCTACCTGCGAAGCAGGCCTACGGCAGAGTGGTTTCTTCCAAAATCGCTCATCGGGCGGATACTCATCCGCGCTCTATCTTTGCGCATTGTCGCCGGGATTTTCAAAAATCGGTTGGCGGGTTGCGCTACGGTAGGCACCGGTCGACGGGTTGTTTCTGCGGTGACGATTTTCTTGGCCTACGATTTCGGGAGGCAGGGAACGCGGCTCACAGGCTCTTGGGGCGGCGGGAATCTCCTCCACCGCCGATTTTCAACGTCGGTGAGTGCCCCCGGCACTCCTCCGCGTTCCTTCAGGTTAACAACTAGGCCACGTAGGTCGGTCCAATACGTCGTGTCAGTACTCGTATTCCAGCCCTCGATCTAGGGACATCTTCCCTCGGCTCGCACATAATAGAGATTATGGAAGAAAATCAAACACACAAAAAAATAAGAACTCAAATCAGAAGTCTAAGTCGGTCACGGTCGCCTCTCGGAGTAAGATAACCCTAACTGTGGGTGCATTCACTCTGGACCTCGGTGGTCCCTTTACTCTTTCGCTCCCTTAATTAAACCTATCAAGGGTTTGGGGCGAATTGTAACGGCAGTCACAAACTGCAATGTTACAATATATATGTATCACAGCGTTTCAACGTTTCAATATATACATGTATCACAATTCAGGGAAAGATAGTTAACAGAAAGGATACGAAGATATACAGGGTGGTCCATTTATCTCTGGCACCCCGAATAACTTGGTTATTATTGATTTTACCGAAAAGTGTCATATGGAAAAGTTGTTGTATTTGAAGGGGGAAAATGAGTTCTGGAAGTGAATGTCATCTGAAGGTCATATCTTATGAGATTTCGGTGGTCGCGATGTTTTTTTAAATGGGATTACCTATTTTCTTGCTCACTACAAGAAAGCTGACATCGAAACGCATCCAACCACGTGCAACAACATGACCTTCGAATGACCTTCGGCTCCACAATTCATGATTAAGTAATGGAGGTGGGAATTCAAGGAAAATGAATTGTATCGGCACATTCAATACTTCTTTCACGTAATTCATTTCATGAAGTGCTCAAAATGTTGTCCATCAACCTGAATGCACTTGTCAATACGCGTAGGATATCAGGTAGTCTATTCACTTCTCCAAATACCAGGAATCGTAGTGATCAAACACTTTACTACTCCGTCAGCTACAATGTTCGCAAACACCGTAGATTATGTGCGACTAGGTTTTGTCTTTTTCGAACTTGAAAAACTTTGTTTGATTCATTCAGTCCAATTCGGAATGCTTGAGAGCCCTCACTTCAAAGTACTTCCAGACCTATTGCAAAAATGTTCACCCAATTAAAAAAAATTGATATGGTGTTTTGTTATGGCAACGCGGGGCAAAACTCAGTGCAAGCATGTCAGCTCTATGCAGAAAAGTATCCAGATAGAGTACACCCGGCTCGTAGTACTATTGACAACGTCATCAAATTATTTCGCGCAACAGACAGTGTTCAACCAGCTAAAAAAAATCGGGTTAGAACCCAAACTCATGCAGGAGCAGAAGTCGCTGTTTCAGCTGCCGTAAGAGTGGATCCACATGCTAGTTCGAGACGAATTGCTAGATATTCTGGTATTTCCAGATCTAGTATTCTGCGAATATTGAAACGACATAAATTTCACCCATATCACATTTCACTGCATCAGGCTCTTGAAGAACAGGATTTCCAAAATCGTATCAATTTTTGTCATTGGGCATAACGGCAATTACAGAACGATGGACGTTTCTTCGAGAACGTTGTATTTAGTGATGAGTTAACTTTCACAAACCATGGCGAGGTCAATACGCACAATATGCATTATTGGTCGGAAGAGAATCCGAGATGGCTTCGACAGGTCGTTCACCAGCGTCCATGGAGTGTAAATGTGTGGTGTGGCATATGGAAGAATCGAATTATCGGTCCATTTTTCATTGATGGAAATCTAAATGGACAAAAATATGCCGACATGTTAACTGACCAGTTTCCGGAACTATTGGAGGATATCCCATTACGAGATCGTCAACTGATGTGGTATCAACACGATGGTTGCCCAGCACATTTTGCGCACGTATCACGTGGTGTACTGGACCGAAAGTTTCCCCGAAAATGGATTGGTCGAGGAGCACAAGTTTGTTGGCCCGCTCGTTCTCCTGACTTAACACCTCTTGATTTCTTTCTCGGGGGAATGATCAAAGATATTGTGTACCGAGACGTCCCAACAACACGGGAGAATATGAAGGAACGTATCATTAATGCGTGTGCAAGTATTACTCCGGAAATGATAAGCAGAGCTAGGGAATCCTTCATTATGCGTATTGACAAGTGCATTCAGGTTGATAGACAACATTTGAGCACTTGATGGAATAAATTCCGTGAAAGAAGTATTGAATGTGCCGATACAATTCATTCTCCTTGAATTCCCACCTCCATTACTTAATCATGAATTTTGGAGCCGAAGGTCATTCGAAGGTCATGTTGTTGCACGTGGTTGGATGCGTTTCGATGTCAGCTTTCTTGTGGTGAGCAAGAAAATCGATAGTCCCATTTAGAAAAATATCGCGACCAGCAAAATCTCATGAGAAATGACCTTCAGATGACATTCACTTCCAGAACTCATTTTCCCCCTTCAAATACAACAACTTTTCCAGATGACACTTTTCGGTAGAATCAATAATAACCAAGTTATTCGGGGTGCCAGAAATAAATGGACTACCCTGTATATTGTGACGTTGCAGATTTTCTGCCGTCACAGTAGCCCTTCCGGCGAACTTTTCTAGCTAACTATACCGCGAGAGAGAGGTAGAGCACGTTTCAACCTCGAGATAATAGCGACACACCTAATTAAGGAATATTAGAGTTGAACTAATTTGATGTGTTTTTTTGTTAATGTGCGATGCGATAGAGAGAGAGAGCCGATTTCGATCAAGACTACCGCTTCGAGAACTTCCGCTGCCGAGATGACCACAACTATCGCCACTGAGGCCTCCACGGTACGCAGCCCGGGACCTGTACCTCAGAAAGTACCGAGGGTAGTACCGCATCATCTGGAGGAAAGGCTGTTGACCTTGGACGAAGATGCCGCTGAGAGTGAACAGGGCCTGCATACGGCTCCCTGTCAGCCGATATCGCTTACCGCCGAGCATCTGGCCTGCAACGACGGCGTACAGGGTTGTACGCTACAGCGCCGCAACCTCCCGTTAACGCACCAGCCTCCACCTACCGCTCCTGTTAGTATTACCGACGCCACGTTTGGTCCAAGAAAGACTCGTGGCGTAACGTTATCGCAAAAGGATGCGCCACGTGAGAGTGGGCGAGAATTGCGTCCCGCGTGCTCCTGGCAGATCGACAGAGGTGTAAATCCGGTCCAGGGACGCCTAGATCTTGCCAAGAAGCTGCAGCGAGGTCGACTTCAGGTGAGTCTGCCGCTGTGGAGCCTATTCTGAAGGAATTGATACCGCATGGACGGTACCGCTACGTAAGAGCCAAGGTCACACCTTCCTCCACGTCATCTCGTAACCCCAGCCTCGAGGAATGGCTGAGTTATCGCTGAGAAGCGCGGAGCCCTACGCCTGATGGCCCGCAACAAGATGACGCTTCGTAGATAACGGCTGACGAGCTGTTGCTACGAAGTCGTCAGTTAAGGGAGCTAATCAAGGAATGAGATGTACCTCATAGGTTTCCCACCCCCTAGGCGTAAGGAGCAGCGAGGAGACCACCGAAATCCTGCAAGAACTCGTCACTTCTACGTTCAATTGTCCTCAGAGCAAGACGTGTGAAAGCCTCTCTCTCGTTAAATTGCATCGTACCGCTACTCGTTAAGTTTTCGCTATCCAATTGTTGAGTTTCACTGTTTTCTTGTTATTGTTATTTGCTTTATTGTAAATTATTGCCGTTAAGTTTATCGTTACTCTATTATCGCCGCGTTGAAGTTAAAGTGTAGTGAGTGACGAGCCGACGTCTTCGTCAAGGTAAGGTTTCTTTGCTCTATCTGTTGTAAAGCCGCGAGGTCAGTAGATAGGCTAGGCGGGTTCTGGACCAACGCGTGTTAGTGCACACGTACACGCACACACACATGCGTGCGCCGTCCGTGTCCGTGTGAGGGTGGCAGAGAGGGGTCTGGCACGATGACGTCATGCTCACAGATCTCTCGGCCCCCGTCATACCCTTGTTACGTACCAACTTTACGCTTTCCCTAAAAATTTATAATAATCAATCAATCAATTTATAATAATCAAATTTGAGTTTAGATCAGACAAAGACATCAGCATTCGAGGAAACCCTAGTTGTTACTCTTCTTTTTGGATACTCGAGAAGGAGAATTATTAAAACGTGCATTTTGTCACGATTCGCTTTGTTATTTAGAAAAGATTCATTACCTCCTTAATGTCGAAGAAGTCACGTATAATATAGAATACCTAGGATTAACGCTTACAACGTAGCAGTTTCTGTTGACCTAGCACCTATAGTCGCATCCTTATAACTCTTTCTAATAAAACCCTAATTATCCTAGTATAGACAAGGTAAACCATAAGACCTAGGAAATTCTAAGTTAAAGAATTGGGATGTGTGTTATGCATGGAGTGATTGTATTTAGCTAACCTTAAGAATCTAGCATAAGTATAATTTAATTACTACGGTGAACCGACTATGTGGGTGCAGACGGCTGATTACGAGCGAGGTAGCGATCATCCTTTTGTGTCTTTCTTCTGGTAAATCGCGAGGCGCGTGGATGCAGAGAACCGGGTGCTAGTTAGAGCCTAGAGTTGGTGTTCAATCTTTAACAAAGTGGTGACCCAAGGGACTCAGTACTCGTCAAAAAAAATAATTATTCAGTTCAGTTTTGCCAAGTCTCGTACTTGTAATTATAGATTCAGTTTTAAGTTCAAAAATTCAAACATTACGTTCCATTATAATCAAAACTTAGTGATAGACATTTTTCAAATTCAGGACCTTATTAATTTCATCAAAAATATTCAAAATTCGAGTCAGTGTATACATACTTTATTAAACACCGAGACTGTTCAAAAAACCCACATCGATAGTGCGAAGTTTGGAGTTAGAAGATACTAAAGGTGAGGACCCGCAAAATCAAGGGTGCGACGCGACATCCAGCCCTCCATGGTCGGTTCTACTAAAGCTAAGTGTCGACGATCGTTATCCATGTATTATCATTCATGCTAAATTCCATCTTTACTATCAAATTGTTTCCAGTATTCTCACAAGTATACTAGTTATACTTGTAATTACACTATATTTTGTCATTATCCTGTTACCTATATCTATTATCTATGCTTGCTATGATAATTAGTTTAAGGAAGCCCAAAGACCTTGCCTAAAGCTAGTGCAAAGACACTTCGGGGAAAACCCTCAGTTTTAAGCGAGTTCGCGACGTCTCCAACTTGTCGAGCATGGCTATATAATCTTAAGCAATATAATATTAGTATAACCATAAGGAATTGCAACGAAAGAGTTATAAGGAGTTGCTAGTTTGCAAAGATTTATCAACCCAAACATTAAAATCCGAGCGACATCATATTCACACATTATATTATTTTATCACTACCAAGGTGTCAACGCGAGAATCGAGAAGGGCATATTTTTGTTTGGTACCTATCTAAAGGTTTCTTTTAAGGTAAGCGCTCTTCACGAACCCGCGTCGACACACACATCATTACCCTTGTATTAGCCATACACGATATTCATTTATGTTCAGCCGTACGTTTTACTTCAAATAATCGTTCAAGAATATAATCTATTTCTATCAATTAATTTTCCTTATCATTTTACCCGACCTAATACATTCCTGACAAGACAATTAGGCCCTTCTGTTTAAATAATTAATGCGAGACCTGTATAGGACTAGACGGCGTAGGATCCAAAAATCGATCTATTGAGAGATAGGTCAAAATTATTTTTATTTGTTATCATAGATAACGGGCGGTTATACTTAGACGCTACGCGGTTAGGCATACTCGGACAACTCATGTGACGTTCGTTACAGTACTCTCTGCCCAGGGAGTCGATCTGATGGAGAAAGAAATGGGCAATTTTCTCCAGAGGGATAACCTAAGCTATCCTTTAGTGAAGGGTAGCCAGCAAAGCTCCCAAATAGTTAAGCAATGCCTTGAGCAAAGCTATAGTTTAGAGGCCAAAATTATCCCGGGCCCGGATGTGGTATGGGGAGGTCAGCTTCCCATGCGTCAGATGCCTAGAAGGACGTCCTTGTTAGATATGACAGAGTTAAGAGAATTGTTAGAAAAACAAGCAGAAAGAATACTAACACTAGAGTCATCTAAAAGAAGTGCACAAGATTTGAATTTGAGTTCAGAGGATTTCAGTAATGATAATTACAAAAGATTACAAAAACAAAAACATCTTACCAGCCGTGGCGTTCGTGTATGTCGAGACTTTGAAAACCCTAATTTTCAAAAGAATATCCTTCAGATAGAAACCTCAGACGATGAATCCTTCCCCGAATCAATCTCAGATGACGATGATGATTATTCAGATGACGAAACGGACAATCCTTCTCAAACGGGTACACCCGTACCTGCAAAGAAATCCAAGAAGTCAACTTTGGCAAACGTATTCTCAGAAAGCAGGGATGGAATCTTTATGAAAAAGGATAATATAGCCCATTTTATTTCTGCCGATTTTAAGTCAAAAACTTCAATAACTCGCGAATTAATAAACGAGAAATACATCAATGAGAATGAATTCCCTACCAGTAAACCAGAAATTGGCGACGTAATTATTTTTAAACACAATAATTGGCACATTTTCACAATAGTTATAAAAAATATGTCAGAGGATAAAACATTATTAACTAATGTAATTTTAGGAATTACTAAGCTAAAAGATGCAATGGATTATTTTGGAGTAAAAACTGTTAGGATAGCTAGGACCGGAGACGGACTTGACAATTTACCTTGGGGTAACATTAAACTACACTTAGAAAAAACCTTTCCAACAGGATATCATGTCACCTTGTGCTTGAACCAAATCCGAATACCAGAATTAGACCAACGACCGAAGATAATCAAAGAAATGCATGAATCAGCAGTAGGCGGACATAAAGGCGTAATGAAGACATACGAAAGAATCAGACGCGAATACTATTGGAAGAAAATGAAACCTGAAATCCAAAACTTCATTAAACATTGTATTACTTGCCAAAAGAATAAGCTCGTTAGAATTAAAACTAAACAACCTATGGTTATTACGGATACGCCGCAAATAGCTTTCGAAAAGGTAGCTCTAGACATTGTAGGACCTTTACCGATCACAAACACAGGATACAGATATATCCTGACTATCCAAGATAATCTCACAAAATACTCTTTAGCGATAGCACTTAAGGAAACTTCAGCTGAAACCATTGCCAAAGCCTTTGCAGAGAATTTTATATGTTATTTCGGGTGTCCTGAAGCAATTTTAACAGATCAGGGTTCCAATTTTACAAGCGAAATAATGAAACGTTTAGCTAAATTGTTTAAGATCACACAGTTAAAGACCACAGCATACCACCCTCAAACAAATGGATCACTAGAGAGGAGTCATTTAGTATTGATCGAATACTTAAAACATTACATTGATACCAATAAAGACTGGGATGCTTGGTTAAAGTATGCCATGTTTTCTTATAATACCTCTGTGCATGAGTCAACGGGATTTACACCTCATGAGTTAGTCTTTGGTCGAAGCGCTAGAATCCCTTCGAGTTTTGCTAAAGAAAATACATCGTTCACATACGTGGATTACATAGGAGATCTTGTTCAGAAAATTAGGGAAACACAGTCAAATGCTGCTGCAAATTTGGATCGAGCCAAGTTTAAATCAAAAGAGTACTACGACAGAAATGTTAGTAGAAAAGAATTTATTTCAGGCGACTGGGTTTTCTTGATAAATGAAACAAAGAAAAATAAACTTGATCCTAACTACCTAGGTCCTTATGAGATTGATAAAATTATGGGTCATGAAAATGCGCAAATTAAATTGACTCCTTATCGTACGAAAATAGTACACATAAACAGGCTAAAACCTGCCTACCTATAAAATAACCATGAAAAATTTCAATGATAACATTATAAAGGGTATATATTATATGCCCGACAAGTTAATTAAATATAATTAAGGTTAGAAGTACCTGTGTTCATGTGTCATCAGTAGTTCATAGTTATAAGTTCACCAATTTCTTCTACACAAGTTCAAGTCTTGTAGAAAATATTTGAATTTGTAATCGATAATAGTTCACTACCAGGTGACGTTCCTTTATTACTTTACCCTCACAAGGTGTGATAAAATTCGTCTCTGTGTGAGCCGAATTTTCTTTAAGGGGGGAGGTGTTACGTCACGGCTAGTAGGCTAGTACTTTTGCTAGATGTCACCACTTTATAACCGCGACAGAATTCAAATAATAGTCCAATCAATTATATTCAATAAAGTAATAGAAAATCGAATGATTATAAATGCTCGCAAGTTTCTCACGAAACTTTGTTTATTCAAATATTTATGAAACTTCCTTGAGAGGAGATCATAAATTTAGCTCTTGGAAACGGAAAAGTAAAATATGAACGTGGTTAGAATAGATCGCGTAAACAAGCCCAACTCCGTCTGTTTATGTTCACACGAAAGGTGCCTAACGAATATCGAACTATAAGCTTACAAATATTTCTCTTAAGTGGATAGACGCTAGCCAAAACAGACCACGCACGTCGATACGGACTCGGACCGAGCCCAATGCGTGGGAATGAGAATAACTTCAAGAAGGGGCAAGGCCCAACCTCCATGCATGGAAGGGGCTGTGACGTGCGCCCCTCCCCTAGATGTATATAGTAGAGTATAAGACTATATTTAAGTTGTGTGTAAAATAGGTGTAAGAATAAATGCATGACTGTGTGAATGCACCGGAGGGGTCTCCAACCCTGGGACCCTCCGGAGTAGAACACTTCTATCTTAGCACCCACCTAGCGCAGTTGCTCTCTTTCTCAAAAGCAGTTTCAAATAGTTTTCTTGAATAAATAGATTTGCCTTTTAACCTTTGGTAATAATTATTTCACATCATAATCCAATTTTCCTCTGTAATATTAAATAACTATCTAGAAGAAGCTCTGCATTTTGCTGAAGTGTCCTTTTGGACTTTAGCGACAAAACGAATCTACAGCCCAGGCAACTTCGCTCAAAGGTGGCGCCTTGGTTCGTCACTAGTTTGACTCAGGACGTCACAAAAATCACCCTAGGGATTTTCAGTGCAACGAGTGGCTATCCCCATGAAAATACCAAATATTCGGCGCCTGGGCGGATGGACCATTCGGTTTCACCTGATTCTCGCGGTATATTGAAAATATTGATATTTGATATTTTATATTTGAAAATGAATCTTGAATTTGAAAATGAATCAAATATTTTATACTTGAAAATGATATTTGATATTGTGATATTTGAAAATGAATCAGATTTTTTTCACTGTATTATTCAATTTTGAGTTACGTCGGTCATATGTATGCTGAAACGGTCTGATTCGCGGGCTCACTCCACTGCCACATACACAGTAGTGACACTACTCAATCTACTACTACTCAAAAAAATCTGATATTTGAAAATGATTCTGAAGAGTAGACTTCAGTCACTAATTTGTCATTAATTTTCCGATTTGAGAACTATGTAATATGTATGGTGAGGCTTCCTTCATTACACTAGACTATTTTTCAATTATTCATACATGGGACATTACGTGTAAACTCGGCCGTCATCTGACCCTGACCATTTCGTATTCGATGCATGTTCTTTCTTATTATATTTGTTTCAACTTATGACCGGTTTGACAAACGAATGGGTAACTCATTGATAGAAGGCGATAGAATGAATAGAATTATTGTTCAGAACATAACTTACATTAGTCGTACTTACCGTTCCCTGCTGCACATTGTACAGAAAAAAAATGTATAAATTCCATGACTCGAAAAACCTCCGAAAAATATTCGTCACGTCACTTTATGCTGAATATAATAGTTCGCCCCTGCGCTGGCCGGCAGCAATACCGATGCACGATTCGCGCGCTCAGCTCTCTCTCTTGGGCATTGCAGGAACTAAGGATTATCATGGCTTCCCAACGATTTACAATCGCTAATTACAACGAATTGCGAGTTTTCACATAGAGACTTTATTCCTGCATAAAACAAAGATGTTTTTGAATAGGAGTGTTTGTCATGCCGTGTAGAATGGTGCTTACACAGTTATTTTCGCGTCAATGATGCGTGGGCTCTGATATTAGTCGAAATAAGTTGCACGCCCACATTCTGCGATTAAAATTTAAAAAAAAATTTCGATTTCATTGAATTTTGGGACCTAGCTCGAACTCATTCCTCGTCAAACATCGGCTGCCGAAAGGACAATCCGATTGATAGCCCCGTTTAGGAGATATTCGGGAAATTAGATAGGTCGGTAAAAATCGTCTGGTCCCTCCCCTTAAGGCCAACGCACACCATTGCCGCCCGGCGCGGCACGGTGCAGCATTTCTGCCGTATCGCAGGAACAACACAATTAACCGCAAAATAATATGGTCCATTCGGCTATAAATCTCAGAAGTATGTGATCGAATTTGTTTTACGATTGTTAATTTCAGCTGAGCTTACACTACGAACAAGCGCGCGGTACCAAATCCTTCAAAGCATTTCAGAGCCGTTAGGATGAGTTTCCGACCATGGGTGTATTACCTCAAAATGCTTGTTTAGGCAGCCCCTACGCACCCTCGAAGTTTCTGCAGAATTAAAATATACACCCTTTATACATATATGAAAGTAATCTACTTCGGTACTTCATCTTCACTGGTCGCTGACACATTTGATATGAGAATCTAACGTTTTCGTGATTTTTCGGGTGTTTTTTTTTTCTATAAATTTACCTTTTTTCATTATAAAAAATACGCTTTGATTGTTTGTAGATGTTGTATATTTAACATAACAATGAGAAATGAATAACAACAATAATAATAATAATAATAAATTTTAATAATACGTAAATAATAATCTATTTTGATTACGTAGTTGAAAAAACGTGATAATAATAATTGCTAGTTAAGGGTTGAAGGTCTAAATTTTGAAACGTGAACTTATTTTAAAAAGTATTTCATTAAAATAACTATGCTTTAAAATCAATAACTTCTAAATGAATAGTCTGTAGAATAAGATAGAATATTCGAAAAGAAAACACTGTGTGCGAATGATATGAGGAAAGTTGCGGTGGTCAAAGTAGAGAGGAAACAGTGAAATGAGACCGGAAAGCATGTAAGAACGTAGGAAGTAAAAGAAAAAGGTGGAACGAACAGGATAGACGATACGAAGAAGCGGAAAGGCAGAGAAAAGTGAGAAAAAGAAACAACACATAACCTGTAGAATAAGATAACAAGCTATTGTGACGAGTCGTTATTAATTTTCCGTAGATTAATAAAATTTTCGTCATCAGGGTGCATTGTCTCCGAATTGATTACCTGCGGTAATAAGCGTACTTGACCTTCCGAGTATGATTCGAATTCATAACTGTCGGTACGCCTAGCTTCAAAATCTAAATCTATCGATGAATTTTCTTCATTATCAAAATTTTGTTTTTTTACAGAAAGAACAGATGTTGTCGGTTTATTGATAGGTGAATTTGTTAATGCACGCATCTCATATTCAGTGAGGATGTTAAAAAATTTAGATTTAATTTCGACTTGAAAATGTGCAGGTAATGTCTCTACAGTTTCTGCCATCGAAATAAATAATTTTTTTGTTGGACTATTATTGTCTCTATTATTTTTAGCATCTTCTTTTTCTTTTAAATATTTGATTAGGGCATTTGCGACCTCAGATGTTGGTTTAGTGTTTTGACGAACTGTTTTTTTTTTTAAATTACGTGTTGAAGTCGACGCAGTCGCAATTTCAGGAGCAGTACAGCACATTCTCTTTTTAACTCCACTGTAACCAATATCTGCAAAATTTAATATTTTTATTTTAAGTTCGTATTTTATATTTCAATATATTGTACAATGTACAGTATGTTGATACTAAATATGGTATACTGTGTGATTTCGGTTTACTAACATTCATTAAGATTTACAGACGATTATAATATAAAAATGTATAATACACATTTTTGAAATTAAACTCACCCGAATTGTCACAGCTGTTTGCAGTATCATACTGCACGTCTTCAATATCGGCATCCTCACTCGGCATCACATCAGATTCTTGAGAACCCTCGTTGCTCGTAGATGCAGGTGAATTTATCGTATTAATATTTTTTGACTTAATATTGGATATTGTGTCCCTCTCGTCCATACATATGTCGAGGAATTGCATTTGATTTTCCCATTTCCATGGCCTGCGGTATATCGCTGCCTGACCGCTCTTTGAATTTCTATTTTTCTTCGATTTTCTATATCCATCTCGTAGTTTTCTCCCCAAAATTTTGCATGCATCTGCTATATGAATAATATAAAACATCACAGATCGCTGTAAGTTATTCGATCATGAAAGTACAATAAAGCATATTAATATGCATATTGTAAAATATTCATTGTGTGATGCATACATCGTAACACTATCATGCATATGGTGTATTATTGTTTTAAAACTTACGTGTTTCTTTCATTGCTCTTGAAATTTCACGCCAACAATTTTCACGACGATGATTATTCGAATAGTGTGGGTCCCGCATGTCCCACAATATTCTATACGTTTGCACAATTAATATAAAAGTTTCTTCGTCCATACCGTTATGGTCTGCAAAGCCTTTTTAAATGAATTAACAAATGCGTAAAATTTGTTGTTGATTTCATTATTTACAATTATTTTGGCAACAGAAACCGATGTACTTCTGCTTCGGATTTTCAAAGCTCTTAGTTCAACTATCATACCTATAATTTTACTCATAAAAATTTGCACAGTTTAAAATATAAATAATTATAATTATAATATAATAATAATCTACATATACTTATTCAAGATTAATTAAGTACATAACACTGCGTGACAAATAAGGTTTTTTTATGTATAACACAACATAAAATACATATTTATTTTCGAATTTTAATTAACATTTGAAGAACAATAACAACAATAATAATAATAATAATAATAATAATCAAAATATGCAGTAACTTATAGAAGAAGCAAATAGTTAATAGCTACAGTTCTACCTTGCGATTTAAAAATATATTGTCCACAGACACAACAAAATTTATTTTGAGAATTTTGACACGTATAACGGTCATTTTCTTTAGTATAATTTATCCATGTATACTCCTAAACATTCCGCCTACCTAGTCTGACCATTTGCTGTTGCCATTCAACAGAACCAGTTGCAGAACAAAAATATTCTTTGAATATTTCGCGAATAGCGATCGCCGCGTTTACTGCATTTCCGTCAAAGTATGGATTAAGGCCCCCCCTTCCCCCAACTATCAAATTTGGAATATGCCGTGGTACAGAAGGTAGATGTACAGAATGTTGTAAAACGTCGTTCTGCAAAAAATTATGCAAGCAACAAGTTGCTAGAACAACCTTGTCCACATGCTCCGGTTTTAAATTAATTCGTCGTTGATATATTTTAAATTTTTGTGTTAATATGCCAAATGCGTTTTCAGAAACTCTTCTAGCACGAGACAATCGATAATTAAAAATTTTGTTTGATTCGTCGTCATGCAAGTGCGCACCTGGGTATGGCCGCATAATGTTTTTTTTTAAGGCGAAGGCTTCATCACCTACAATGACGTATGGTACTGCAGGATGGTCAGTTCCAGGTAATGGTTTGTCGTTCGGAATATTCATCGTGCCATTATAAATTTTATTTCCAAAAGTTGAATTTGTTAATATACCACCATCACTATTTTTGCCAAATGCACCAACATCTATGGTGATAAACCGATAGTCGGCGTCTACAAGTGCCATAAGTACAATGCTGAATGTCTTTTTGTAATTAAAGTACATTGAGCCACTGTTCGCAGGTGCTTGAATTATGACGTGTTTACCGTCTAGTGCACCTATGCAATTTGGAAAATTCCACTGTTCTTCGAAACGTTGCGCAATATTAAGCCATGCATCCGTATCCGGAGTTGGGAGCACTTTTGGAGATAATCTATTCCAGATTGATTCACAGGTCTCATGTACAATTCGGCGCACTGTCGACTCTCCCATACTATAGCTTAAAGCTAGGCTTGCGAAAGAATCGCCTGTGCTCAGAAATCTGAAACGTATGCATTATGCAATTGATAATGCAATTGATAATTTTGAGAACAATCTATGCCCGCCGAGTTTGTATCATCATACGAGCTAACTTCTTTCAGCAATATTTCCCGTCGCCAATATGCTGTTCTGTCAAAGGTAACGAATGATCGTTTTTCCATTCATTTCCATCGATTGACATTTGGAAAACATAATTTGAAGTATGAAAATTAACTGAGGGAACGCTCGGCTTCGCTACCTGATTTCACGTATTATTTTGTACTATTTTGTGTAACGAAATGATGTTTGTAATCTATCGCTGAAAAAGAGTATAATGTTTCAGATTTTTTAGTCGGTGAAACCATTTTAGAACTCGGCTGTAATTTTTGACATTTACAATGTTTTTGCAGGGTATTTCATTACTTTTTGTATGTACCACAAACGGGTCAGCGCTGAAATGATTTTAATGTATCATACACATATGAAGATCAACTTTTAGTCATTTGTCATAAAATGAAATTATGTATCTTTGGGTTCACGCAAAGCGGACAAGATATTCTATAGGACCAAGAAATCTTCTTCTGAGAATCATTCGATAGCTTGTACCAATCATAGTTTATGCCACCCACGAACTCGTCTATTCAAACAGCGCCACATATTCAGATGTAGTACAAACATAGAATACGGAAAATGTTCTTCAATCGTCTGGTTGTGAAATTCTTACGTGAAATAAACAGGCCCCATTTCGAAACGAACCATCATGTGATTCTATGATATTTTTCAAGCTATAGCTCGCACTTTGTCGATATAGCCTTATGTATATGTAAGTATTGCTGAACGAACAACGAACATTGCGTTGAAAAATTAGTCCCACGAGCTTGAAGAATTGCGATGTTTTTTCATTCTAAACTTGAAATTCATCGTACATAAATTTGTTTAACACTTGCATTAGCGTTATTTTTTCTCATTGAACATAAATACCTCAGAAACTAGAACCGACAAGGTGGAACCTTTTCATACCGATGATGTATTACGAAAACAAAAGTTTCGGGAATGAGATTCAAGACAATACTAATAATAATACTTATTGATGTGTTGATGTCAATGACTTAGTATATTGATTGGGGTCAATTTTTTTGTTGCGTGATCAGATTTGTTCAACGACCAATAGGCAGCGAGATATCGATAGAATCAATTTTCCTTCCAAATTTGGAATCGATGTGTGCATCAGATCGGGGAATAAATGTGTTGTGGGAAAGTGTCTAGACCAGAGGATCTTGACACCGAAAACTATGGAGCGCAAGACCTAGACACCGGAAACTACGTGGCGCTAGACCTGGATATCGAGAACTACGCAGGAAAGGACCTGGATACCGAAAACTAAGAAGCGAAGGACCTGGACACTAAGAACTACGAAGCGGAGAACCTGGACACGGAAAATTACGGAGCGAAGGACCTGGACACTGAAAAATATAGAGCGGAGGACCTGGGCACGGTAAACTACAAAGCGGAAGAATTAGACACCGAAAACTACGAAGCGGAGGAACTGGATGCCGAGAACTACGGAGCGGAGGACCTGGGCACCGTAAACTACGGAGCGGAGGACCTGTATACCGAGAACTACGGAGCGAAGGACCTGGACTCTAAGAACTACGGAGCGGAGGACCTGGATACGGAAAACTACGGAGCGGAGGACCTGGATACGGAAAACTACGGAGCGGAGGACCTGGACACTGAAAACTACGGAGCGGAGGACCTGGACACGGAAAATTACGGAGCGAAGGACCTGGACACTGAAAAATATAGAGCGGAGGACCTGGGCACGGTAAACTACACAGCGGAGGAATTAGACACCGAAAACTACGAAGCGGAGGAACTGGATGCCGAGAACTACGGAGCGGAGGACCTGGACTCTAAAAACTACGGAGCGGAGGAACTGGATACGGAGAACTACGGAGCGGAGGACCTGGGCACCGTAAACTACGGAGCGGAGGACCTGGATACGGAAAACTCCGGAGCGGTGGAACCGGATACTGAGAACTACGGAGCGGAGGACCTGGACAGCGAGATTTACGGAGGGGAGGACCTCGATACCGAAAACTACGGAGAAGAGGACCTGGATACCAGAAACTACGGAGCGGAATACCTGGACACCGGAAACTACGAAGCGAAGGACCTGGGCAGCGAGATTTACGGATGGAAGGACCTGGATACCAGAAACTACGGAGCGGAATACCGAAAGTTATGGAGCGGTGGACCTGGACACTGAAAACTCCGGAGCGGTGGAACCGGATACTGAGAACTACGGAGAAGAGGACCTGATGGATACCAGAAACTACGGAGCGGAATACCTGGACATCGGAAACTACGAAGCGAAGGACCTGGGCAGCGAGATTTACGGAGGGGAGGACCTGGATACCAGAAACTACGGAGCGGAATACCTGGACATCGGAAACTACCAAGAAGAGGACCTGGACACCGGAAACTAGGGAGCAAAATACCTAGACGTCGAAAACTACGGAGCGGGGGACCTGGACATTAAAAGGATGACCCGATTAAAATGTTAACACGTTAATAATAATAAAATAATAATAATGATAATCATACATACCTATATGTATGAAAATTAGCAGTATTATATCCGATCGATGTCATGAGAATCGGGACTCGTGACGTCATTCTCATTCTCAAAATATGTGCATATATAAATAATCAATATTACATGAATAACTCAGTTATGCGTGGTCGATTATTGCTCAAAAACAATAGGGGGCGAGATTCCGGTGACAAGAACAACCCTACCAAATTGCAAGTTCATAAGTGCAACGTTTCGACAGATATCGTGGTTCCAAGAAAAACGTTCTGCAACGAAGAAGAAGAAGAAAAAGAAGAAGAAGAAGATTGTGTTTTTCGATCAACTTTGACGGTCAATATCTCCGAAGCCACTTGGTCGATTTTGTCGAACTTTTGCGAGCAAGGTCAACTGGGGAGGGCCTTACGCCCCTATAAATTTTATTAAAAAATAATCAGCGGTTCAAAAGATGTGGCAGATTTTTTACAAGAACAAGAGCTTGCTCGGGTAAATGATTCGTGGCTGCCGCGCCGAGTTAGTAGGGAAGGAACTCGGCTGCGATTCGCTACCGCGAATCTTGACCTTAACATAACTAAGTAACTCTTTAAATTTGGTGTGGGACATTCTGAAGTATTTGTCAAATTTGGATGGGTCACGCACAAGATGTGGGAATAATGTATAATATTCTCCATTACGAGTTCTATCGATACAAATATCGTGTACCCATTTACGTTTCAGGCCTTGTCGTTCTTGCCTCTCGGCTTCCTCAAATTCAAGGGAAACGATAACAGCTTCCTCGTCGGAACTATCCATAATACTTCTCGCAATTTACAGAAACTGAGCAGTATGAATCGTCTGTTTGCTGTATATTTGCCATGGCAATTTTGAAGAAAAAAAATGATGAACTTCATGATTCGTTTTACCAATTTATAATACAATCCGCATTATCGGTAGCAGGCGTCGGATTTAGAGTTCACCGTTATGTCAGCGATCAGTGAAGATGAAGTACAGAAGTAGATTACTTTTATACATATATGCATGTATACATATTGTAACGTGTACGGCTATACCAGCCTATGCTGATATGGTCGTACACCGCACATACGCTCCGCGCAGGTGGGGTGACGTCTGGTGACGTCACCAACGGTATATAAAGAGCAACGCTGAGACGCAAATCAGCGTATCTAGCCAAAGCGGCAGTGCGACTCAGATCAACTCTTGCTCAATTCAATTCTCTATTCTTCCTAACCTCAAATTTAACTTGTATTTCGCTTCGTGCCAAAGCGGCCTAGTAGAATCAAAAATCACTTCTATTAGAGACAATGAACTAAAACAGTACTTGTACTCGATCAATTCCAAATTCAAATTTAAAGCCTCAACTCAAAATCAGAAACAATACAGCGCAATTAATTATAAGAATTAGGATAAGTTAGATTTTAGAGTTTCTTTTGTATTCTATTCTTTTCTTTTCTTTTAGATTTCATTTCATTTCTTCGCTTCACTCGTTTCAATTGAGATGTCAAGACATTTGATTTATATTAATTTATGATTTATTTTCATCACTAGATTTATGATTTTTGTTATATTTTTCTTTCTTGATAAGACCAGATTTAGCCAATACTAGTGTTATTTGCTAGCCATGCAAATAATACTAGATATTAAACAAATATAGAAATCTGATTCTTATCAATTCATTTTCAAAGATCCCTTCTTACTAATCAAACATTAAATTCATCTTTCAGCAACTTAGATTCACTTTGTTTAGCTAAAAGGCAGCTTCGGTGAGTTTGACTCAAGGCAGCTACGGTATAGCTATAATTGGTACCCTAGTCTGTGAGTCAAGCATATCCCAAGTCTGTAGGGAGGCAGCTCTGGTGGAGTAACATCCATCCGAGTCTGTATTAGGGTTTTCAGGGTTTTTCCAATTTTCCCCTTAGAGGAGCTCCAAAAATTACATTTCACCCGTGACAAAGGACACACGCGGACTAGGTTAACTTCACCAGCCTTCTGCTGGTGAAGCATAACCAGAAAAAGGTTACAATATATTCAAAATATATAATTAACCATTTAATAAAGTTAGAACTAACGAAGAGGTTACAGATAAATCCAAGATTTCGTGCTCAAATTGAGAAGAACTCTAAAATTGTGATCGACGAGAAAATAAACGACAATTACATTCGCAAATTTTAAATACAAATAAATAATAAATATAAATTATCATTGGGGTTCCTAATCAGGGCTCTGATAGTCAATAATAACTACAACTGTAGTTTGTGGTCAGTTTATTTTTAAAGGCTCAACTAAAATTAACAATCGTAAAACGAATTCGATCACATACTTCTGAGATTTATAGCCGAATGGACCATATTATTTTGCGCCTAATTGTGTTGTTCCTGCGATACGGCAGAAATGCTGCACCGTGCCGCGCCGGGCGGCAATGGTGTGCGTTGGCCTTTAATGTTTTCCTTCCTTCCACGGGTATTTCGATTGTCTTAGGTTTCTTGATAGTGGCTTCCCGAGTTACTGGCGCTCCTCTTGGCATTAGGAGGCTTAATTATGGATAGGTAATAGAAAAAATAAGCACTCACTTCAGGTGACAACTTAAGGTATGACCAAGGATATTCTCCTCGGTGCTTATCCCGTGACCAGAGATATTGTCTTCAAGTGTCAAGGCTGAAGGAGGTTTTGGAATATGGTTAATGAAATTATTCATGGTGTTGGGTAATTGAATTAATATAGAGGAGTTTGGAAGTAAGAGGAAAAGAAGGACCTACTTCAAGTGACAACTTAAGGTGTGACCAAGGATATTCTCCTCGGTCCTTACCCCGTGACCAGAGATATTGTCTCTAGGTGTCAAGGCTGAAGGAAGTTTTGGAATATGGTTAATGAAGTTATTAATGACATTGGGTAATCAAATAGAAAAATCGGGAGAAATTGGAAAAGTGAGGACTCACTTCAGGTGACAACTTAAGGTGTGACCAAGGATATTCTCAACGGTGTTTACCCCGTGACCAGAGATATTGTCTCTAGCTGTCAAGGCTGGAGGAGGTTTTGGAATACGATAAATGTGGTTATTAATGTTATTGAGAAATCGAATCATTATAGAAAAATTGCCAGTAATTGGAAAAGTCAAGAACTACTTACTATAGGGAGTTGAACGACTCGTTCTTTATTATTTAGAATTGTTTTATTTCGCTTCTACTGAGTTACACTTGAGAATAAAATATGTTCTTTAAAATACCAATGTATTTGACCAAGAAAATTTAGAAATGCGTGACGATTTATTACTGAGTTGAGTATTACTGAATAAATTGAGTAAAAGATTTTGTGTCTAATTTCTATCTTTGAAACTCTCTTCTATTACACTCTTCTATTAAAATCTGCTCCTCTAATAAACTAGTGCTCCATAACACTCTGGAGCGGCTTCTGTGTCGTCCCTTTTATGGGAGTTTTTTCTAAGAGTCAGGTTTTACTGGGCTAGATCTCATTGGTCAATTGCTTACAATTACAGTTTATAAGAAAAAAAAAAATTAACTTAGTTTATGAGGAGCGCTCTTGCCCTCGAACTGTTTAAATGTGGAACCAATGACAGTCAATCGGTGGGTTGCTCCTATGCATCTCTTGCATGTTGAGTTACTAGCTTGCTGTTAGTATATATTGTAGCGTATCAGGCGATATGCCTGATACACACATAGGAGATGACCGCGCAGGACCCATCACGCATAACAACTGACGTCACAGAGCGCTATATAATGAGCCGTGCTGCTCGTCAAACCAGCGTATCTAGCCAGAGCGGCAGTGCGACTCACAGCTAATCCTGGAGCGCATTCCAGGTATAGCACCGGAGCGACTCACGACCTTATTAGCCAGTATCTGACAGGCATAGAGCCCGGATACTTATTGGAGTCATTTTGTAAAACGGAGTCGCGTACAGCAGGGACTTACGTATAGAGTCACTAGTTTCTCATTTAAAATTATCTTTTTATTTAAATCTACCAATTATACTCAATTATATTCACTATTATAAAAAACTTGACGGTAATATCGTGGCTTAGCCTTTTCCATGACCGGTGGTAGAAAATATCCATTACTTTTTACGTACTGAGTTTTTCCGTCGACCGAAACAACGTAGCGACACAGAGAAAATAATTTCTAGTACAAAATCTAAGCTGCCTGGAAATAATGAAAATTCGTGATATTCAAAAAATCATAACTCCTTTCAATGAGCTTTGCGCCTAACAAAACTTGTACGAAAAGTTAGTGTTCTTTAAAGACTATTTGAGGAAAAATCAGCGATAGAATTGAAAATTATGCAATCGCCGAAAATCGAGCCTGAATTTCGTCCCGTTGTTTTACATAATGCTAAATAACTCGGGTAGTTTTGCACCGATTTTGGCAAATCAGAGTTTTTATAAATGAGTATAGAATTCCGCACATTTTGAGAAAAAAATCGTTCGAATCGGTTGCTTTTTGCCAGAGTTATAGCCGTTTGAAAAAAACATCAATTACAAAATTGATAAAAATGAGTATTTGCGAGAAAAAATTGAAAAATCTGTACAGGGCTTGAAATTAAAAATGAAAATCCTGAAATAGGGGTTCCCTTAAATTGCCCGAAGAATGATATATTAAATCGCCGAGTGATTTGAAATTTTGGTCCCGACCTGCCTGGACGATTTGAGATGGAACCAGCCAGTAACAGCTCGTCAGCCGTTGTCTACGAAGCGTCATCTTGTTGCGGGCCATCAGGCGTAGGGCTCCGCGCTTTTCAGCGATAACTCAGCCGTTCCTGGAGGCTGGGGATGCGAGATGACGTAGAGGAAGGTGTGACCTTGGCTCTTACGTAGCGGTACCGTCCAGGCGTTAATAATCCCTCCAGGATGGCTCGACAGCGGCTGACTCACCTGAAGTCGACCTCGCTGCAGCCTCTTGGCAAGATCTAGGCGTCCCTGGACCAGATCTACACCTCTGTCGATCTGCCAGGATCACGCGGGACGCAATTCTCGCCCACTCTCACGTAGCGCATCCTTTTGCGATAACGTTACACCACGAGTCTTTCTTGGACCAAACGCGGCGTCGCTAATACTTACAGGAGCGGTAGGTGGAGGCTGGTGCGTTAACGGGAGGTTGCGGCGCTGTAGCGTACAACCCTGTACGCCGTCGTTGCAGGCCAGACGCTCGGCGGTAAGCGATATCGGCTGACAGGGAGCCGTATGCAGGCCCTGTTCACTCTCAGCGGCATCTTCGTCCAAGGTCAACAGCCTTCCCTCCAGATGATGCGGTACTACCCTCGGTACTTTCTGAGGTACAGGTCCCGGGCTGCGTACCGTGGAGGCCTCAGTGGCGATAGTTGTGGTCATCTCAGCAGCGGAAGTTCTCGAAGCGGTAGTCTTGATCTTAATCGTCTCTCTCTCTCTCTCGCATCGCACATTAACAAAAAAACACATCAAATTAGTTCAACTCTAATATTCCTTAATTAGGTGTGTCGCTATTATCCCGAGGTTGAGACGTGCTCTACCTCTCTCTCGCGGTATAGTTAGCTAGAAAAGTTCGCCGGAAGGGCTAATGTGACGGCAGAAAATCTGCAACGTCACAACTCCTCCCTCCTAAAAGGAGGCCTCGGAAAGGCCTCTTGCTCTTGTTATATCACGAGCGATAATAAGCGACTTCATGACTGACTTAGCGACAAAGAAAAAAAATTTTTGACGAAAAGGGTACGTACTTAGTTAACAGCTGATTGCGGGATTTACGAGACTTCGTTGGGGGTCGCTACTGAACGAGAGGCAAGACTAAGTTGTTTTTCGACTAGAAACGACTAGAACTGTGATTTGATGCGGATACACTAAGATAGCTATATGACAAAAGATCTTGACTGTGGCAAGTGTCTCGGAGACTAAACTTCACAGAGAGACTGACAAAGACACTCCTTAGGAACTTGCGATATCGACGGAAGATGGAACTCATTACTAGATCTTTCCTGACTTACTGATGAAGATATGGATGCTGAGGTGGCGATAGCAGCGATAGGGATTATCATACTTACAACCGGGGGTTAAGGGGTTGTTCAGCTAAGTTTAAGGATTGGAGCTAATTACGAGACATAGGGGTTTAGTCGAGACTATCGGTGACAGCGATATAAAACGATATTCATTAGTAAGTGATAGTAAGTAAATAATTAGGAGTACTATAACGAAATCAACTTGGGCGCCTTATCCCGAACGCGCGGCGGTATTAGTAGCGGTATTCCGAAGCGGTACGGGTGGTCTGGAGTCTACCACTGGCCGGGAGTGTCATCCCAGTCGCCGCGGCAATAAGGACAGGTGGAGCATTTCGTCCCGGAGAGTCCACAGCGGAAACAGTAGATGTAATCGGGGTGCCCGAGCCTGGGACAATCCCTGTGCTGGTGGCCGTAGAGGTGACAGCACCAACACGCACCATACGGAGCGTGCCACAAGATAGGCAGTGGGGAGCTGTCGCAGGGCAGGCGGGGGGGCGCATGCCGGCGTGGAGCTCTCGGACGGATATCGGTGGAGGTGGGCGGTATGGGGGGTTGTGGGTCGTTAATGGTCTCCCGAGTCGGGTACCCCACGTGGGAAGCAGGAGGGGTTTCCGATAGGGGGCCCTGGCGGACGTATCTGTCCGTCGGCAGATCTTTGGGCGCTGGACGAGGGCGCGTTCGCCGTTCCGCGTTTGGTTGATCCCCAACCTCCATGGGTTCCGGCTCAGGTGTCAGCGGTATGGTTGGGCGAGAACAAGGGCTAGGGCGGTCAGTCGATTCTGCAGGTGGGTGGTAGCGGAAAAATCCGAAGTCTTCGTCGGTCACCTTCGTGGAGCGGCGTCTGATCGGGCTCGGGGAGCGGCTGGTGGAGCGCGGGATCAGGGTGCGCGTCGGCGAGGCGGAAAACGTCACGCGTCTCGTTTGGGTTGAGGCGTCGCGGGTGTTTCGTGAGGGTGGTTCCGTCTGGGTACCCGTATGCCACCTGGTCGGTTTCGGGGTCTGCGTGGTCGTGGTAGCGGTAGTCGGGCGCACCTGAACCCTTGCGTGCCGGCGTGGAGGCGGTGAAGTTTGGGTCTCAGCTCCTTGAATTCCCGACGATTCGGTTTGTGTACCGAGCTCGGTGACGTCGGGGACAAATTGGGCCTGGCCCGTTGCCAGAGGGTCCGGTTCCAGGCGGACAGCTCGTACGGCTTCCGCAATGGGGATGTAAAGTTGTCAAGCTGAGCGCAGATGGCGCCAGGATCGTTGGTCCACTTTGCCACGTATTTTAAAAGTCGTAAAAATGGAAAAGTATTTTGGGTGCGCAGTAGAAGAATTAAAGAACGAATTAAACCGCCGTGGTGCGTCCTTGAAAGGAAAGAAAAAAGATTTGCTTGAAAGGTAAATAAATTGTCAAATAATGTACTAATTGTGACCGTTATAAGCATAACCTTGAATAAATATTAATAAAATAGTCGCCAGATTTGTTGAATTATTTGTAGACTTCGAAACACAGTTTAGCTTGTGGTCCTGGTTGATCAACAATATAGTGTACTTTTATTTCAGATTATATTTTTATGACACTAACAATAATTTTGTTCAATCAAATGCATCTGCGCGAACTGATGAGGACTGCTCGGAGGCAACATTTTTATCGCCAAACGACAATGATTACAGAGATATTAATGCTAATACAATCATTCCACTAATTACTAAGGAACATGTAACTTTATTTCTAGACAGGTAATATTTCTTTGTATTGATGTTTTATAAATAAAACTTCAATAATGATGTCAATGGAAGAGCAAGTTTATTTATGTTTTGGTTTTAATTATTAGATTTTCAGTAAAAAAGGATTTGGGGAAGAGAATGTATGAATGCGAATATTTATTGTGTGCGAGAATAGCTACACTGAGCAACTGTACTTTTCTTCGAGGATATTGCCAAGCGCAAATGAAGAAAAATGTTCAATATGTAGTGGACATTCGTCTATCATCAAGCGGGTTTATTGAAGCAACCCATTGCGAGTGTGCTGTTGGGAGCGGAATCACAGCACATTGCAAACATGTTGCTGTGCTATTGTGGGCTATGGAACACATGGGTCGAGAAAAAAAAATTATTTGCAAAAGATCATGCACAGAGCAGCTACAATCTTTTCACAAACCAAAGAAAGCCTACTTTGGAACCTCGCTCAAAGCAGAAAAATTGCCAAAGAATAAGAGATCTGTTGAATTAGATGAGTATAACACTCCTCTAGACCTGGAATGTGTTGATGCGGAAGCGTACAACCGAAGAATCCGTAATCTATGTATTAATTTCTCCGCTGTGCATCAGTCGACGATGCCAATCATGCATCTATTTCAGCCAGCTAATTTGTATGCTGCAGTATGGGATCATTGTTATGACTGCGATTGATCCAGAAGAGCAGCTTCTTCACGAGTTGAAATTACTAGGAATTACAGATGATATGATAAATGAAATTGAAGAAGAGACACGTGGTCAAGCTGATAATAAGAAATGGCACGAATATAAACGACACAGGATCACAGCATCACATTTTCATACCTGTTGTATAACACGCACTCCTGAGCAGCAGAATGCTGTTGTTCAAAGAATTTTGAACCCGACACCATTTAAGAGTAAAGCTACAATTCATGGGCAATTAAATGAGTCCGTGGCAATTGCTGCATGTGAATCTCTGGGTGTAAAAATAGACACCTGTGGATTATTCATAAGCAAAAGTCAGCCTTATCTAGGAGCATCTCCCGATGGACTCATTGGAGAACAAACAATCGTCGAAGTCAAATGCCCATTTGCGCAGAGGAACTCTGTTATTGATGAGAACACAATTCCATATCTATACAGGGATACAAATGGAGATTTACGACTGTGTCCTGATCATCCGTACTTTTATCAAATACAAGGACAATTGTTAGTTACTGGTAGGTTGATGGCCAAGCTCGTAGTCTTTACACATGAGCAAATAGCTGTGATTGATGTACCTCGTGATGAAACTGCAATAGTCGACATGAAAACTCTCTTGTCTTCCTTTTACACTAATTATTTTAAACCTGCACTATTGGAAGAATATATTTACAAAGGATATAGAACCATATTCCAAAGATAATCGTGCAATCTGCATCATATATTTCTAATAAGTTATGTGTTACACAATTTGGCATTATTACAAAAATCATAATTGTTCCAAAGAAAGTAGTTTATATTTATCAAGAGATATAAAATAATAAGTATATAATAATTAGCACCATTTGATTCGGATAAGATATATGTTGAAAGACTTGGCATTGTTATAAAAATTAAGATTGTAAAAGAAAAAAAAAATTAACGTATCAAAAAATACATAATAATAAGTATTGTACAGTGTTGTTTATACAGTATTATATAACTAATTTTCAAACAGTTTTATGCTTCTTCGCTAACGATACAGTCTCGAAAGTTACAGAGCATAACACATATTGAATATATTTTTGTTGCTAGTTGTGTATAATAAGGGTTTAATGGTGTTTGCAGTATACGAAATGTTTTGGTCAACCCTATCAGTCGTTCTATGTGAACACGTTTTGAAGATAACTTTCTATCTGATAAAACAGTCATGCCCGGTAGTTGTTGTTTACCTTTCAAAAAATGTGGAATATTAACGGCAACACCCTGCGGAGCACAAATATCCTGTACGTTAAAACCACGATCAGCCATAATGCAGTCACCTTTCTGACATTTTTTGATTAAATCCGAACGCTCCCAAATCTGTCTATCGCTTGTACTCCCTCCATAAGCCGCGGAACAGTAACTCAAAAGACCATCAGGTGATGCTCCTACAAGTACTTTTACTGTATTTCTGTTCTTGTATGTACTAAAGGTTGCTTGTTGAGCTACTGGATGCGTCGGTTTGACAATTGGGATTTCTGTTGCATCCACAATGATTCGGGTTGATGGATATAGTTTCTTGAAACTTTTGGGCATATAAAAATCTACGAGCTCCCTAGAAGGCCATGTATCCATCAAAGACCAGAGTTGATACATGAAATTTATCCAGGTGTGAAAAATATTGGAAACAAGAGTCACACTTATTGCGAATAAACGACTGAGCTCATAATCAGGTTTGTTTCTGCGTAATTTGATCAGAGTGAGAAAAAGCATATCTTGTGGCGTTACACGTATAACTTCAGATCTCTTGAATCTTAATTTATCAACGTAAGGACTTAGGGTTTGAAACACTAATTCAAATTTAGCATAACTTTCCAATCCGGTATAAAACAGCATTCCTTTATTGTCATCGACCAACATGCTGACTGTGTAATACCCAAGATTAGTTCGAATACCAACTGATCTCATATTTGGGCAATCACTACTGAGATTGACTTGAATGGAGGCCTCTTTCCTTTTAATATTTTCCTTGTTATCTTGGACTTTGATGATATCCTCGCTAACGCATTGAGTACTTAAATGATTTTTGGATTGACGAAGCTGGTTCAGTAATGGTTCTTTGGGATGAATCATTGCTTGTACTTGCACATGAGAATTAGTATCAGGGATTTCAGTATCCTCTTGTTGGAAGTTACTGTCATTGAAAACTACAGCGCCTTGACCTGCCATGGAAACTTCAGAAACAGCTTCGCCACATGTGAAACATTCTTCGGGAGCCTCCTCTGGAACGCTGAGTATGCGTGGGCAAGATGTAGATGAAGTAGAATAATCTACTCCGAAAAGTCTCCTTCGAAGTTTCCTTGCCCGTGATTCATAATCTTCCTTTAGTGACAACATTTGTGAAGGGACTGCATTTTTCTTTAAAAATCTTTTGAAAAGAGGGAGTCCTAAACAGATAAAATAAGCTTACTAATTTGCCGTGAAACGTTTCACTAGTTATGGGAATAAAAGAATTATTACCGGTCCGATAGCTCGTTTGCTCTTCAATAAAATTATCCTTTTCAAAGTGTATGGCACATAACCTTGAAGACGCTGAACTACGAAAATCTACGTGTATTGCGCGTTCCCACTGTTTCCGACGCTTTCCATTCTTCGGAAAACGGAAAACTCCTTTGCTTCGACAGTGAGGTACACTACATTGCACCATGACGACAATGATTTTGTGGCAGTACTAATAGGATAGACAGTCCTCGTTATGCTGAGTGAATGCTTTAACTTTAGCAGCATAAGAATATACTACATATCGTGTCTCTAATGCCAGAAAGGCATATACGTTTTCATATGCCTTTTTAGCATACCATAAAAACGAAAAGGAATATAGTATTCTCAAAGTTTGCCTATCACTTTGGAAACATAGAAATAGCATAAAAAGTCGGAAACAAAATCATTTTTTTTAAATCCAAAAGAGCCTATTGTAGAAAAGATATGCTTTTTTGGCATTTATTTATTCATTTTATTTTTGTTTTATTCACCTCAAGTTATTCTAATGCGATCGGCCGAAGAAAATTTTTTTTCATGTATTTTTGGCTACTAAGGTAAATCTATAGGTATATGGACTATGCCTTTTTAGCATTAGAAACGCGATATCATCCAATCTCACGAAAATACACCTCGAAATTATATAACACTTTTACATATTTTGCCTGAAAACGTTGCTACGAAAAATGTTCGTGAAAAGAATATTCAAAGAATCGCGCCGAAAAGGACCAACTATAGTGGTGCCACCGAACGGTCAAGTTTGGCAGTTTACATCCCCATTGCGATACCGAGGCCTGGAAACTGGCAGCACGCGGCTGTCAGTTCATTAGAGAATGGCTCCAGGTAACGCCTGGCCCGCGGGTCTGTCCACCACGCATCCATCTCACGGGTCACTGGCCTCCGGCGTCTTCCGTGGGTAGCGGTAGAGCGGTAGAGCGGTAGAGCGGTAAGCGGCTATGGCACAGGGGGAATCATTTGGCGATATAATTTCAGATCTTTAACATGTATTTTCCCAACCACTTTCCCCACTATTTATGTCGCTCAACTCATGCACTACAGGTGATAGGGTTCGGGTGATGCGGAAAGGACCATGGAATTTTGGGGCGAGTTTGGATGCGATATGCTGGGTTGCGGAAGATAACACGTGATGCCGTTCTAATACTAAATCGCCTACAGCGAAAGCCGGAGGTCGGTGGTGACGGTCATATTGTTTAGATTGTCGGCGGTACGCTTCATCGAGGTTATCGGTAACCCATTCGTGTAGTAGTTGTAACTTTTCTATACGCTCAGCCCAGAGCTTCAGCGGCAGGGGTGCAACGGCGAGATTTTCATTAGTCCTATGCCTGAGGGAATTAATTGGTTGCGGTACGCGGCCGAAATTTAAGAAAGCGGAACTAGTTTCGATCGAGGAATGATATGCGGTATTGTAGGCGAAGCGGAAATCGCTGAGATGTTGATCCCATTCGCGGTGATCTTTCTTGAAAAAGGAGATAATCATCGTCTTTAGTACTCTGTTGACTCGTTCCACTGGATTCGCCTGTGGATGATACGGTGCCGTGATACAGTGTGCGATGTTATAGGTGGTAGCTAATTCTTGCAGAGTACGATTATTAAATTCGGTCCCATTATCAGTCAGAAGAACTTGCGGTATGCCCCAGCGTGACACTATCAATTCCTTAAACGCATCACTAATCGCTTTACTTGTGGCTTTTCGTAATGCACAGCATTCGACCCATTTAGTAAAAAGATCTTGGAAGACGAGAATGTAGGCAAAGCCAGCGCGGCTTGGCGGAAACGGGCCCATGATGTCGGCAGCGACAACGGTCCATGGTTGCTCGATAACTCGGATGACCCATAAGACCTGCGGGAGCTAATTGACTGACTTTACAGCATTGACACGTTTCGCACTGCTTCACGTGCTGGTTGACGTCGCGAAACATTCCAGGCCAGTAATATGACGTCGCTACGCGGCGATATGTTTTATCGACACCTAGGTGTTGTTGTATAAAGCAACATAAGTTTTTAAACTGACGCGCCTTATGCGCCACCTATTGTACCTTTTGGGTAGTATATAGATATATCGATCTATCGATCCTGTGAGTTATAGGTCGTTATGTTCTTTGCACGTTCTCCGTACGTATGAATAAAACCAACTTCTACCAAATAATAAAGTGTCTGTTATTAACAAATAACCTTAGATTACAACAGGTGTCCAGCCTGTGGCTCATCGTGAGCTTCGTGTAAGACTTGCTCGCGTCGATCAGCTGGTAGGACGAGCTTCCACGCTTTCAAGTCGGTCACTAGCTTGCCAAGTAACGGATCTTCGCGATAGAAATATAATTCGTCTGCCTCGATTTTCCAAGCGGGATATTTTTGCGGTACCGTAGCTACTTCCTGCTTTCGGTGTTCATACCAGGTAGCGGGAGGCGCTATTACAGCGGCAACAGTTTCCGGAATACGAGACAAGGCATCAGGTACATGATTCAGGGCACCTTTGCGATATACTATTTTAAAATCGTAACCGAGCAATTCCAAAGACCAACGCGCTAATTTACCGGTGGGGTTCTTGTGATTATGTAACCATTGTAGACTGCTATGGTTGGTGACGACCGTAAAGCGATAACCTTCGATATAGGCGCGGAATTTCTGTATAGACCAGATGACTGCGAGACATTCTAACTCGGTCACTGAGTATTTGCGTTCGGCGTCTGAAGGCGGTCTACTCGCGTAAGCGATAACATACTCCACCTCATCTCGGGCTTGCGTGAGAACGGCACCTAAACCTACTATGCTAGCGTCAGTTTGCAATACAAAGGGTAGATCGAAGTCTGGGCAAGTTAACGTGGGTGCACTCGTTAGATTTTCGCGGAGCGTCTCGAACGCTTTTTGCTGTTCGGCTTGCCAGACCCACGGTTGTGCTTTCTTTAACAAGCGCGTGAGAGGTTCAGAGGTAGTAGCGAAATTAGGAATAAACCTGCGGTACCATGAAGCCATGCCTAAAAATCGACGTACCAATTTGACGTTGGTGGGTGTTGGATAATTAACTACCGGTTCGATTTTATCTGGATCGACTTGTAATCCGTTTTCATTTACTACAAATCCGAGATTTTTACTTCCGAGCGGCAGAACTTACTTTTTTCCGGATTAATGGTTAAGCTAGCAGTATGAATCGTGTGTAGCACCTTTTTGAGCCAGCGTAGGTGGTCATCAAAGGTTTAGGTGGTTACGATAATATCATCGAGATAGGCGAAAGCGTGCGGATCCATATCCGGCCCGATCAGCTGATCGAGTAGCCTCTGAAAAGTGGCCGGGGCGCCGGTTAAACCAAAAGACATTCGCGTAAAGTGAAAAAGTCCTTTTCCGGAGACTATAAAGGCGGTAATTTCTCGACTATCCAGGGTGAGCGGTATTTGAAAGTAAGCCTGACTTAAATCAATCGTAGAGATGTATCGAGCGGGACGTAACTTATCGAGCATTGCATTTATTCGCGGTAGGGGGTATGCGTCGCGCTTAGAAACACTATTTACCTGGCGGAAGTTAATACAGAAGCGATATTTCCCATTAGGCTTTTCAACCATGACTATGGGGCTCGCCCATTCGCTATGCGAGGGTTCAATTATTCCTGCTTCGAGCATTTTATCCACTTCGGCATCTATAGCTTCTTGGATTTTAGGCGACGCACGGTAACATCGCTGTCGGATCGCGGGATGTCCTCCGACGTCAATGCGGTGAGACGTTAAGGTAGTGGCTCCGAGGCAATCTGTACGCGAGTTCGGGAATCATAGATTTTTCCGGGGTTGGCGGTACTTTATAATGACTGGCGCAGCGGAAGCTTACTTCCAACTGCAAGGCCAGCTGTTCTAAGTGAGCGATATTCCGAAGCTCTTCGCGCCTAATTAGCACTTGATAACGCGATAATAAATTGTGATAAGCGTAATCCAGCTGTTCGTCTTCAGGCCATGCTGGTCGCAGCCTACCGAACAGTGCTCTCATGCAGGTGAGGTAATCCGAGGCGAGTTCATGTTCGCCTTGAGTTCGGCTTCTAATTTCCTCCCTGATTATGAGGCGGAGATCGGAATTCGCGAATCTTTGTCGCCAGGACCTTTCAAAGTCTTCAAACGTCACCCAAGTAGGACGTCTGTCGCGATACCAATACAGAGCAATACCAGATAAAAAGAATGGAATGCTATTCAGAATGTCTTCGTCTCGAATGTGTACGAGAAGTCTACCTTCCTTGATTCGCATCAAGAAGGCTTCCGCGTCTTCCTGATGCGCGCCGGAGAATTTTAAATTCCACTTCCGTAAAACATCAAACGCAGCGAGAGGTGACTGTACTCGAGAGTCATTAGCGGTATTCGGACGAGGAGGATAAGTTTGATTCAAATGTCGCGTTCGTGGCGATCGGTGGTATTCTACTTGCTCGTGCGGTATAGGTAAGTCAGCCTCATATGACTCTCACTGCCAAGGGTAGTCGGTTCTGTATTGACCTCGGTACGGAGAATAATCGCCGGACCTAACCCCCCAAAAGGTTGCGGTACGTCGTGATCACGGTATCTAACCTCTCGCGAAGGCTGCGGTACGTCGTGATCGCGGTACCCTGGCCCTGGGGCGGGTAGATAGTTCGAGCGATATTCAGGTCGACTGATTCTTTGCGGAAAATCAAAATCTCTGCGGTCGTTCGGGTATGACGCAGGCGGAGCGGCATATCCACGATAATCAGGTCGATTGGTCAGATGTGACGGACTTGGATAGCGGTATTCATCTGGACACTGATGCGGCGGTACTTCATACTCGCGTGTGTTCGTTCGGCTAGGTCGGAGATGTGTTGCGGGAAATCGGGATGGCGAGATTTCGAATGCATCGAAATTGAGGCTAGCGTGAGGGTGTTGGGGTACGAACGGTGCGCTTGCGGGGTTTCTACCGGGATGAATCGGTTCGCGAGCTCCTGTCTCGCTAACAGCTGGTGCGTTAGGAGAGTCCGTTTCTGTAGCGGGAGGTTCCGGATTTATTATCACGTTGGCTTCGATATGCCCAGGTGGATTAGGCGGCAAGATCTGTGAGGGATCTTGACTCTCTCCCTCAGGCGCGGACGAGAGCGTTTCTCTACCCTCGTCACCAGGGTGTTGAGAGTGCGGGGATTGTTGGCTACTTTCGTCTGGCTGAGATGGCGGAAGTATCTCGTCTCCGTCGGACATACTCTTTAGCGACATGTTCCGACGAGCTGCTCTAACGGAATTTTTCAGACGTTCACGTAATTCGGAAATTGGCCCTTCAGTCGAAAGATGGCGTCGCGATAATACTAACCTAAGGGTGCTTTCACACAATAATTGAACCAACTCGTAGTCACTAGAACTACTTGACATAAAGTCACCCAATCAACCAGGGGGTGTTCGAATAAACGCGAACTATAACCGGTGATTATCAACCTGCGAGATTAGCAGTATTTAAGTTGAATGCGATAGTTGTTATTAAATCGACATCGAAGTTTCGGGGATTAGCGGTATTTATGTTCGATATTTATGTTCTTTTCGATCGTTATTATTAAAGCGTTCTTATTGAATCGAGGTTAAACTTAGCTGAATAATGCGGTAATCCCTGTACAACAACAATGGGTCGCTAATAATCCCAAAACAGTGAAGAAATAAGGATTAACGATTCCAACGGTTTCGCTATTGTTAATTCAAACTTTCATGTACCGGTAATCGGGCGTTCCGATAGCTCGTATGGGTAACGCTGTAACGGTTTGTCTCGTATCTTAAGGGGTTTTAATACTTTTAATATTTTTCAAGGGGTTTGGAAGGAGGTTCGTCAGCAAGAAGGAATCAATCTAGTGTAACCCCCCAAAAAAGTATTATCCCAACTCAAATCTGATCATTTTATTCGGAGACCTTTAGAACTCCTTCTACCTACAACGTGGCCAAGACAGCAGAATAATATACGATACAGGATTTATCTGGGTTAGACCTGACTACTTGTCATTTAAAAGCGGTACTGTTCAAAGGAAAGTCTCTGAATTTTATTGGCGTGGCCCCACGTTGGGCGCCATTTTGTAACGATGGTGTCAGAGGTGCACCACCGCACCCTACGGCGTTCCTCAAATAAAACTCGAATATATTAAATAAATCTTACAGCGGTAGTTTTGTTGTGCGCCAGACGCGACTGCGTCGATCACAGATAGCTACGATAATTCAGATAAAACGATATAGAGAAATTCAGCGGAATGACGGCCTTAAAGCCCACGATTAACTCAGATATGCAGCGATAATGGTAGAGTGGGTAGGTTCGCCTTAATTAATTAATAAAATAAAATTTGAGACACCAGATAAATCCTTCAAGGGAATCCACGATTCCGTATATTAAAAATAATAAGCGGTAACAATCACGTTAGCGGTAACAAACAAATTCAACTGCTATGAGAAAATAATATACTCGGAATGAACTACACTGAAAATCTCATATTGGTGTAGGACCGATACAGAATTATCAATAATTTGGAATGCTCCGTGAACAATACTTATAATTATAGCAACAAAACTGAATAGGAGTTACATCGAAAACGTTCAGTTTGCCCTCTTAGCAATTTCGTTTCGTTCTAATAGGCATAAATGTATTGGCACGACAGGTATAAAAGGTGGATCGTTCCGCCACCTAAGTGTATAGTTGTGGCAGCTATACCATTTTGCTGCAATGCCCAGAAGTAGCGCTACGACGGTAACTACGACGCGTAACTGAATTACCGCGGAACCACACATAACCTCAAAACGCGTCTAAAGTGTATGTATACGATACGAAGACTTGCTTTACCACCTTGACAGACGAAAATATACTAATGTGCGATTTATTTAAATGGATCAGTGGGTAGAAAAAAAACTTAACGATTGGGGATTGACAAAATACATTGATTTGTTCAAAGGTAAGTATGAAATGCTATAAGATGTGGCGCTCACAGCGCTCAAAGCGTGCTCCCCGAACGCACCCTATATCGTGATCGTAACCAAATTATATTTCTCTAGTAGCGATACGGCGCTGCTAATGACTGTATTGCTGCTGCACCTATACCGCTATAGCTGCAACAGCCATACGTTTTTGTGTTGTGTACAGAGCAATACCATAAGGTTCTGTGGACGCAAATATGGCTACCACAGCGATATTGGATTTTCAGTGTACTAGAAATAATGTAATAGAAGCGATACATGATCTGATTTGATATGGGATAAATACGAAGTTACAAAGAAGAGAACATAATTTACCTACGCCTTATTTTCGACGCAGCGGTATAAAAAACAATAACACGCCGGTCGGCTAGCGAGCGCCTTAGAAGCGATATTATACCACGTTTTAGACTGCGTATCACCGAGCGATACGATACTCTGACAAATTTTCTAACACGGCGGCACGCTAGCGATATTACTTATGATATTGGCGATACTACCTTAACAACTGACTTTAACTAATTTTCTTAGATAACAGAGTGGATTCAAAGATGCTGAAATAGATTATAATCCAGGGTTCGCAATATACGGAAATATTAAGTGTTTCGGATAACGATAAATTCAAAGATATACAGCGGGATTCGGATCAAAGAAATTACTTATTAACTAACTTAGCCTATGACATCTACGTTCAGCGCACCCTCGGGGAATTGGAAATTAATTAGCGACACAACATGCACAATGATATAATACTAACTACGAAAATAGATCAAAGAAAGGATTACAAAAAACTAGATCGCGAAAATAAATAGAGAAAATAGCTGAATCAAGCGGTAAAGTAAGCGGTAAGGTATCAGATAATAAGCATCAGCGATAATTGAACAGACAGATCTACTAGAATAAGCAGAGAAAACGGCTACAGCCAGTCACGAAGTCCTTTTACTGAATTTCCTAGGAGAAAAATGAACTAATCACGTGACCCGTAGGCTTCACGCTACACAAAAGATACGATGGCGGAAAATTCAGCGGGACCTCAGTAGATAGGCTAGGCGGGTTCTGGACCAACGCGTGTTAGTGCACACGTACACGCACACACACATGCGTGCGCCGTCCGTGCCGTGTGAGGGTGGCAGAGAGGGGTCTAGCACGATGACGTCATGCTCGCAGATCTCTCGGTCCCCGTCATCCCCTCAAGATGGCGTCGTCCGCTCTAGAACTGACGGCACACATCATTGAATTGACGGCACACACCCTTGAATTGACGTCACACTCCCTTAATATGACGTCACACACCCTTATATTAGCGGCACACACCCTTAATATGACGTCACACATTTCCGAAATAAGATTCCAAGCTCTGCGTCAGGGAGTTCTAGAAGCTTCCTTCGGGCAGACAAACAGTTCCTGGAATTATTCGGCACCCTGTTCGGATCGAGTTACGCGGAAATATGATTATCGAGTTACTTAGGAATGTAAAAATACGATTAGCCTAATGATTCTCAGAAGAATGGTTCTCGGAATAACCTTGAAGTTGTGACACATGCAAAAAAGATCTTTCGGAATGTTCTAGAAACTTGTGTATAAGTTTTTGATTGAAATTAGGGGAGGGTTGTCAGCTATAAAAGAGTGAAAAATTTGCATTGGAACATCATTGTACAATTATTTCTCGGATGGTTCAAACCATTCTCAAACGTCGTGAATTAAAAGTACGACTAGAGCTACTACTAAAAAATATCAAGGAAGTGCAACAGTTGATTGAAACCAAATCACATTTAAATCGTATCACGAAGAATCTGGAAAACATCAAGATTCGCGGCAGCGAATCGCAGCCGAGTTCCTTCCCTACTAACTCGGCGCGGCAGCCACGAATCATTTACCCGAGCAAGCTCTTGTTCTTGTAAAAAATCTGCCACATCTTTTGAACCGCTGATTATTTTTTAATAAAATTTATAGGGGCGTAAGGCCCTCCCCAGTTGACCTTGCTCGCAAAAGTTCAACAGAATCGACCAAGTGATTTCGGAGATATTGACCGTCAAAGTTGATCGAAAAACACAATCTTTTGCTTCTTCTTCTTTTTCTTTTTCTTCTTCCTTGCAGAACGTTTTTCTTGGGACCACGATATCTGTCGAAACGTTGCACTTATGAACTTGCAATTTGGTAGGGTTGTTCTTGTCGCCGAAATCTCGCCCCCTATTGTTTTTGAGCAATAATCGACCACGCATAACTGAGTTATTCATGTAATATTGATTATTTATATATTTTATGCACATATTTTGAGAATGAGAATGACGTCACGAGTCCCGATTCTCATGACATCGATCGAATATAATACTGCTAATGCTAATTTTTATACATATAGGTATGTATGATTATGATTATTATTATTATTTTATTATTATTAATGTGTTAACATTTCAATCGGGTCATCCTTTTAATCGCCAGGTCCTCCGCTTCGTAGTTTCCGGTGTCCAGGTATTCCGCTTCGTAGTTTCTGGTATCCAGGTCCTCTTCTTGGTAGTTTCCGGTGTCCAGGTATTCCGCTCCGTAGTTTCTGGTATCCAGGTCTTCTTCTCCGTAGTTTTCGGTATCCAGGTCCTCCCCTCCGTAAATCTCGCTGTCCAGGTCCTTCGCTCCGTAGTTTCCGGTGGCCAGGTATTTCGCTTCGTAGTTTCTGGTATGCAGGTCCTCTTCTCCGTAGTTTTCGGTATCCAGGTCCTCCCCTCCGTAAATCTCGCTGTCCAGGTCCTTCGCTTCGTAGTTTCCGGTGTCCAGGTATTCCGCTTCGTAGTTTCTGGTATCCAGGTCTTCTTCTCCGTAGTTTTCGGTATGCAGGTCCTCCCCTCCGTAAATCTCGCTGTCCAGGTCCTTCGCTCCGTAGTTTCCGGTGTCCAGGTATTCCGCTCCGTAGTTTCTGGTATCCAGGTCTTCTTCTCCGTAGTTTTCGGTATCCAGGTCCTCCCCTCCGTAAATCTCGCTGTCCAGGTCCTTCGCTTCGTAGATTTCGATGTCCAGGTCGTCCGCTCCGTAGTTTCCGATGTCCAGGTTCTCCGCTCCGTAGTTTTCGCTGTCCAGGTCCTCCGCTCCATAGTTTTCAAGATTCGCGGCAGCGGATCGCCATCGAATACCCGTAAATTTATCCGATATCAATTATAATATCTCGAGAAAATTATCTCATTATTTATATCATTATTATTATTAATATCATTATTATTATTATCACTATTATTATTAATATTATTATTATTATTATCATTATTATTATTATTATTGTTATCTATTTATTTATTTTTCGCTTGTTTTATACCTATATCATCAAGATTTTGCTCAACTTCAAGTGGTCCGTCATCAATTTTTTCAACATTTCATCTTTATAAAACGTGACAATTATTTTTTTTCTCCTGAAATAACATGACTATTGCATGACTATTGCAATTAGTACTGCACTTCCCATGAATGATTAGAACATTAATGTCTCGAGAAAACCAATATACGAATGAGCGAAAAAGTTTTACTTAAAGCGTTTTCAACCGGAACTTTTCATAAGCTATCTAACCGTCACTCGCTCATCCGCGAATTCGAAAAACGAATCCTAACTATATTTTTTTTACTCAGCCCCAACGAATATAAAACACGGAGGTATAGTTGGCACGAATTGTTTGTTGTCTAATTGCAGTAGTCATGTTATTTCAGGAGAAGGGAAATAATTTTTAGGGTTTTAACATCGATGAAACATTCAAAGAAATTAATGAGGGACCACTTAAAGTTGACCTAACTAAACATTCAACACTTTGCGAGGATTTATAAAATCTAACTTTCAAGCAGGTTATATCGAGAAAATAAAAAAAAATTAATAAATTAAAAAATAAACCAGTAATTGGGAACGATATCTCAAGAACGAATGAACGGATCCGGTTGGGGTTGCGCGAAGCATCGAACACGATGCTAGGCTACAAGCTATAACTCCGACATCCGAAGTCTGCAATATTTGCACAGAGGCTACGGTTTTCTTGGCAATTTATCTAGGTTTAAAGAAATGTTGCATTATATGCCTAATTCGATTAAATTCTTAGAAAAAAATGATGTTTTATTTACCAAAAAATATTTTTTTACACACATACATATATATATATATATATATATATTATATATATATGTTTTATTTTCTATGATCGAGTGTAATATGTTTAATACATGGAAAAAAAAACAAAGTTCTCTAATCAAGAGTCGATTTATTTCGCAATATCTAAACCGCCTCTTTTTGTATATAAATCTACGCTACATATTTTTCTATTATACACCTATAATATACTAATATAGTTATGTTAGCTCGAAAAAGTATTGAAAAAAAAAAAAATTAGAAAGAAAAACACCGAAACGTTTTATATAATACAATACCAACCGAACACCGCTTGTATTCGAAATACTTTCAATTTACTCGGAGTACATTTACATATATGCGACGGTATATAAATTGAGAAATTTCCTAGTCTACTATATAAACCCCAAAACTAAAAAAAAATAAAATATATACATATATGTATTTATATATGTGTACATTTGCTTTCATTATTTCAAAAATTTCACCTATTTCATACTACTAACTAACATAAGTTGCAAAAACATATTTCTGTCCAAATTATTATTCATTTTTTTTAATTTCATTACATTTTATCTTGTTTTCTAGTTTCACTGGGATCGCAACCATATTATATACATACCTATACATATATATTCGATCGACACTTTTCCCATTTACCTAAGGCCTCTACAAGCCGTTCCGCCTGTCGCGTATGTACATATGTACACGTATGTACATATGTATAGAAATCGAATATAATGAATCGGTATAATGAATGAACGAAAAAGGTTGAAAAAATTTATGGTTGGGAAAATTCATTGTGTTACATAAAAATTGTTAGTGCGGACCCTCGACCCCCCTTTCCTCCTCTGCCGCCGCTACCACGCCGCCCACGGCCACCTCCGCGACCGCGACGCCAGCTACGCCACCCTCCGCGCCCACGATACCTTCCGCCGTGGCCGGGGCCATGCCTGGCGACCATGGCCGATCGCACACATTCGTTGATGGCCTCTCGTACCATTGCATTCTGTAAGAAGTAATATTTTAGTAATCGATTATTGTATTAAAAGATTATCCTCTGGGCTGCCCACGTATAAGGCACCAAAATATTTATAATTTGATATTTCGCAAGTGCAGTCTGTATATGGGCAGTCATTTATAAACATAAATAATTATTTAAAGCTAAGCGAAATATGTATACACTAAGAAATTATTTCATAGCTCAATCGATCCTATTGAATATTCTATTTAGTGAAAATCAATAACACTTTATTTTAGATTGAACTTGTGATGAGCAGCTAAGAATAATTCATGAAGACTATGACGCATAGTTATTACGTACACCCATAGACTGTCTTTTATTTAATCGAATATGTATGATGCTGCTTATCGAAATAAATCTTCCAATTTGTCTGGGATATTTCTATTGAGATTGTGAATATTAGAATGAGGCGTGCCAATTATACGCGTTGACAACATTCTATAAAATAGTAGTACGTACGATTTCTTCCCGGGTTGGAGTAAGTGGCTGCGGCTGCGGCTGCGGCTGCGGCTGCGGCTCTGGCCGTGGCTCTGGCGCCACTTGTTGGATTGTTGGATCCACCACCCGCATGTTCTCGTCTGGCGGATGGTGCTGTGCGGGTGGTGGATCCATTTCCATATTGCAATCTTCGATGGTAATTAAAATCGAATCGTCCGAACAGGCTATTATACAAAAAGATTGAAATGAAGAGAATGGTATTGAATAAATGTTGTGGTTACGGATGACATTACTATATCGAAGAATGGTGATCTTATGATGGATTATACAGTATACATATACGTGGGTACAATGTAATTAGCATCAATTTTCTCGCGAAGAAAATGTGAATGATAATTTTGATTACATTATTGATGTAGGATAATTCCAGTAAGGATTAATGTGTTACACCATATGAAAATGCATTTCATTTGAAGCAAATCGAGTATAACTGACATGATTTTTCAAGAATTTTGTTTGGATTATCAATGATCTGCCGTATTATGAAATCAATTTTTATTAGATAAAATATCGGATTCAGTTTGACATCTTGGTAGTTTGTTAGCAATAGCATTGTTCTACTTATGAGTTGAATGTAATACTACTATTATATTTCGCAATGTATCAATTTCATTTAGTGAGGTCAGTTTGCTGGTATTATCGTTTTCAGTAATTAAACTCAATCAATGCTTCGAATAACTTCTTAAATCATCAAGTCGTTTTTACTGCGAAAATATCGGTACATCAAATATAATATATAATAAATGTATAATTAATAAATAGTGTGTACTTACCAGACATGTGAACAGCTCAAGTCGTACGACGCGATTGAGCTGTGCCACGAGGTGACGGTAGATAGAAACAGAAGGATTAGGCTCACATAGCTAGGTATTCGAATATTTGTGTTTTCAAAAACGTTATAGGTTTGACTTGTATATTCAAAGAATACAACAAGTCATGTTCATCCTTGTCTTTCGCATCGAGTAGAATGAGACGCAATGATATGACTATCTGTTATTCAGTCTATGGCTTCAGTCAGTATCGGCTTGAGGGTGGGGGGCCAGGACCAAGGGGGCACCGTGCGTCGGAATTTATCAGTTAATCAGCGAGTCGCGGGTGAAATGTTAGTTAATAATAAAAAATAGAGGGCGATGGAGAATATGTCGCCCGGGGCGCCCGGAAGGTTAGGGCCGGCGCTGGCTTCAGTTGCCGTCCTTTGTGAAGATAGATATGACTATGTTCTTATAGGTTGACCATTTATTTACCAATGGGAATTATTCTGCCATAATTTGAGGACATCGCTGTAGACACCTTATATTCGTGGAAAATAAGTCGTGCGTTCGTGAAGTTAACAATTTGCTGCGTAGATCGAAAATTTGATAAAATTTTCAATTGTTTGACAAGTGGACGTTATTCTTTATATCTACTGTGCATCACCATAATATGAAAATTGATAGTAGCTTGCAATAATTCAATGATTATACATTCTTAATATACCTTTTTGTAATAAACTTGTGACGGGTGTCAATTCATGAAATTTATTCGACGACGACCAAATAATTATTTGGTATTGATCGATTTATGATCACGAATTCTCAAATTAATTTGTGATACAAGGTAAATAATAAATTAATCGTTGACGCAGAACAGTACCTTACAAAATACAAAGATTGTACGTGAGTATAATATTTTCATGATAATAATTCGATCATTGGAAGAAAGATAACTTGATATAATAATGCACATTTGTTCTGAGCTGAAATTTTCAATTATTATAACATATATATTATAACTTGGTGATTAATTATTGTTAACAGATTTTTTTTAGTACTTAGCATGAGACTCGTTCCATCGTTACAAATCAGGTGAAAATTTTTGAGATCGTGGTATATTTCATTCATAATTTCATAACATACTTTCATAATGCCGAAAACGAAGAAGCATTCATATGCAAAATCCAGGGAACGTAGAAATGTCGCAAAACGTTTGGCAAGAATTGACACTAATAATAACGATGCTAGGGATGACATTATTAATATAGGTTCTATGCAAACGATAGGAGCTGATAATGATTCCGATGCAAACAATGCTTGTGACGTATTACAAAGAGAACGAGTAAGCATTTCGGCACGTATTGCTGACGTTACACTTGAATTAGATGATCGATGTATTAACGCGTTTCTCAAGGTTCTAGCGATGGGTACATCCTTCCGGCCCCAGGATCCATTACTTTACCAAGGCGTACATTGGTATCGACCGGTAGAAACTGATAGGGATATTCAAATCATTTATGGAGGAAAAATAGGTAAGGATGAGGTGGGTCATTGGACGTGTATATATTACGAGGGATCCATAGTACATGTATACGATTCGTTGCGTAAAAAATTATCACCGAAACAACATGACATAGTGAACAGGCTCTATCCAAATCACTCGGTGAAATACGAATGTATCCAGATTCAACCGGATGGTGTATCATGTGGAGTGTACGCTTGCGCTATTGCAACTTCTATTGCATTACAGATAGATCCTAGAACAGAATATTATTTTATAGATAGCTATGGGCCAACGAGGTCCACGTATACACTCAGACGTCATTTGCTCGAAGTTTTAGAACAACAGACGTTGATTCGTTTTCCGCGGATCGGGGCTGATACCGGACGTTCGGACGATACAACCATGTACGGTCCAAAGGTTATTAGAGTTGAAAGTAGAATTAATTCAAGGGATATGCCACCTCAATCGAGAAAATCTCAAACAAAGACTTATGCATCAGTCTGCAAATCACAGCGAGGGCAAATTGTTGATTGCATTCCAGTTATTCCAGAGAATGCAATTACCGGTGATGAACGCCAACAGGTAACAAACCAAACAGTCGAGAGTAGAGTAGAGGCAATAAAATGTATGAAAAAAGATTGGTGGATTAGTCATAAAGATGAGATAAGCACAAGAAGGCATATAGAATATTCTATTAACCGGGTTGTCAGACAAAATGAAACTAACAAAAAGTATGCTGCCGACTCGGAGAGTAAGAAAATTAGGGAAAAGGCGAAGTATGCTGCCAATCCGGAAAGTAAGAAAATTGCGGAAAAATTAAAGTATGCTGCCGATCCGGAGAGTAAGAAAATTAGGGAAAAGGCAAAGTATGCCGCCGACCCGGAGAGTTATAAAAATAGGGAAAAGGAAAAGTATGCTGCCGATCCGGAGAGTAAGAAAATTAGGGAAAAGGCAAAGTATGCAGCCGACCCGGGGAGTTATAAAAATAGGGAAAAGGCAAAGTATGCTGCCGATCCGGAGAGTAAGAAAATTAGGGAAAAGGCGAAGTATGCCGCCAATCCGGAAAGTAAGAAAATTGCGGAAAAATTAAAGTATGCTGCCGATCCGGAGACTTATAAAAATAGGGAAAAGGCAAAGTATGCTGCCGATCCAGAAAGCAAGAAAATTAGGGAAAATGCACGGTATGCTGCCGACCCGGAGAGTTATAAAAATAGGGAGAAGGCAAAGTATGCTGCCGATCCAGAGAAAAAGAAAGATTTGAATAAGAAAATGTATTATGCCAATAAAGAAAGAAAATTAAAGATCCGCAACTTGGTTGTTTCTAATAACATTTCAAAGAAATATAGACACTTGGGAGAATGTAGTAATACAATGAAGTTTTTTGGATCAGTAGAAAAGTGTATTAATGCTTTAGCGTTCAAAATTAATCGCGCGTCGTTGCCGAAGTCCAGAATAGAAGCTGAACAAATTATTAAATGGTGTATTCATGTCAGGAAAGATTTAGTTTTCAGTTTAAAGAAAGTGTTAGCCAATTCTAAGCGAAATGCGGAGATGTGTTTGTCGCGTGCGGCAGAATCTTCGGATGTTGAATATAAAGTAGTAGCGTTTTGTGGTGTTTCAAAACATACTGGATCATCTGAATCCTATTTCGCTGATACTGCTTACAATGAGCTGGAAATGGTCAACGAATCGCTCGTTACAACAGCGACTGGGCGAATTGCTAACATTTTACCCGTATGTTCAAGCAAGCATATTCGGAAATCGTGGACTTGCGACTCAAAAATGTGCGTGAAACCGGATTTATGTACAATCGATAAAATAGAATATTTTCTGAAACTTGTTAGTCATTGGAATTTAACAAATATTCGGAAAAACATAATACAAGTTAATGTCTGCAGTATTAACAAATTTGGTAATAAACTTGGGCACCCACATAGCTGCTATGCAAATCCGGGCACCTGTCGATCCAAGCTTTTACCGATGCAGATCTTGAGTGCTCATTTCACACGAATTAGATACTTCGTTAGACAGGTGTTTCAGATAATAAGTCTCGTCAGAAAAATTACTTACATTGACACCGCTTTAAAGCGCAGTGATTTGGAAGTTTTAAACGATATATCGATTAAATCGGCACAAAATGCTCAAGCTCATCAGTCGTGTGTAGACGGAAGAATGAATTTGAACGAAGATGCCATAATTTCTAAATATCGGCATGCGTTTGAAGCGTTGACTAAGCGTTCGATGGATACACCGCGACTAGCTTGCGAGTCTTGTGCGAAACTTTGTTGCCGAAGACACGTTGTGGAAATTTCGAAATTGAGAAAACCACTGTCGGGAGTTTACTGGTCAGATCTAAAAGAGTACGTTGATGTTACTGGCTTCATTTGTCATTATTGTCTGGGCAACTTTCGCGATGGTAAGTTACCACCGACTTGCAGCCTGAATCAACTAGCCGCGAGAGAAAGACCAGACGTAGTATCGTCGTTGAATGATTATGAAAGAATTTTAATTCAAAGAGCGAAAGCTTTTCAGACGGTTCAAAGAATGGGAACGGTAGCTAAAAAGAATTTGCCTAATACCGTTAAGATACAAAAAGTAAAGGGCAGAACTTTTCATTTGCCGTTGCCTTTGGAGGAGACGTTGAAGAAATTGCCATCTCCGACAGATGCAATAAATCTTAACCACGAATTATACATATTGGTTTGTGGTATCCCGAACAAATCAAAGGTGGTTTGGAGTAAATTGGTAAATGTACAGAAAATTCATGATGCGCTGGCATGGCTAAAAACAAATAATTCGTTGTATCGAGAAATCAAATTACCGGTAAAGAGCCACTCGTTGTTGGACGATTTGATTGAAAATGCTGAAATTCAGGTAGAACAGGAAAGCGAAGATTTAAAACAATGTGCGGAATTAAAATTACCGTGCAATAATGATCAAAAACGTACCGATCCCTCGGCGATGTTAACTCAGATTGTCGATTCCGATGCATATTGCGAACAGTTTACAATATATCCGATACATGAGGACAGGGAAAATAAAAGTGCTACAGATCTCTATCAATTGCTCAAAGTACAAGCAGCGCCTCTGAACACATGGGATAAAAGTTTAGACATAGATATTATGTGTTTTCCGGATCTGTATCCTTATGGTGTCAATGGTCAGTACCAGATACGAACGGTTCACCTGCGAGAATGTGACTTTATAAAATGCAGATTAATGTCCAAGCACGCTTGCTTTAGATTGAATCATCAATATCTTTTCTACTTGCTGCACGACTCTAACATTCGTCAATTAAGGAGCGGTATTTTTCATAAACTGAATGTCATCAATCCACGAGAAAACTTGACCGCAGCGAGTTGCTTAGAAATGATTTCCAAAGAACAGCTGGAAGGAAATCTTACAACTATCTTTTCTAGATTACGCAATACGGAACAGTATTGGCGTAGACCGCGAAATAATTTAACTTGCATGATTCGTAATTATGGTCCGGCGACATGGTTCCTGACCATAAGTCCCAGCGAATGGATGTGGGATGATTTGGCAGAATATATCCGTCAGGTAAATGGACCCGAAATGTCGAATTCGTCGACGAGTAAGCTTGTAGCTGCCGATCCGGTGTCCACTTCAAGGTATCTTGATAATAAATTCCAGGCGATGCTTAACTTCATTTGTTCGAGCGATCACCCGATCGGGGAAGTAACTCATTACTTTTGGAGACGTGAATACCAAGGGAGAGGTACGCAACATTTTCATTTATTGATTTGGATCAAAGATGCTCCTGTTATTGGTGAATCTTCCACCGATGAGGTGGCTAGATTCATTACTAATCATGTTACGTGCAAGATGCCTAATAAAAACGTATCGCCAACGTTGTATCGTAGGGTAGACACGTATCAGAGACACAAGCACAATGATTACTGTTTGCGTAGCAAAAAAAATAAAAAGGGATACTCCAGAGTTTGCAGGTTTGGCTTTCCACGACCTATTACGGATTCATTAGTCATGAGGGATGTGGCTATCTCTGTTGCGGGAAGAAAACAGTTGAAGTCGAAAAGTCGATTGTACGACTTACCGCGCTCGGAGGCGGAGACCTGCATCAATGACTACAATCCTGTTATTCTCACGGCTTGGGAAGGGAACATGGATATGCAATTCGTCGGTGAAAAATCTACATTGCTCACTTGGTATTGCACGAAATATACGACGAAATCTGAATCTAGTGATGGAGTGGATGTATTTGATGACATTAATTCAACCAAGTCGTTGAGTAGTCGACTTTGGAGTGTAGCGGTGCGCAGTCTGGCTAATAGAGAATGCGGAGCTTTGGAGGCTGCAGATACGTTATTAGGAATATCACTCTATGGCACTGATCCAAACACAACGATCAAATGGTTGGATGTTAATCAAATACGAAACAGAAAGTTAAAATCATTCAAAACTGTAAAAGCACTAAATCCAGAGTCAACGGACATTTTTTTTCCGTCGCTCATCGACAATTACTATCCAAACAGGCCCAAGCAGTTAGAGTCTGTACATTTGTACGATTTCGCGGCATGGTATGATATAACGAAGATAAAGCCTATAAATACCAGCGTAGAAATATATAAACTTAACGACGGTTTGTATTTGAAAAAGCGGCAGCGTGCTTATCTGATAAATCATTATCAATATAATGTCAACGTACAGCCAGAAAAATATTTTTACTCTCTGTTACTTATGTTCAAACCCTGGCGAGATACGGATGACCTGAAACAGGGTTGTGACTCCTATGCCGAATCTTTCGATAAATCAAAATCTGAGCTTATGACAGCTCTTGAGTATCACGAACGCTTGCTAGATATTCAAAAGGGGTTAGAATTCATTAAAGAACAAATTGAAAACAAATTGGTCGATTCAGCTGATAAGACGAGCGTGCTTAGTGAAAACTCTCAAGGCGGTGAGGATAATCCATTAGGTTTTCAGCCAGTAGAGGCTGACGTAGCGATGCAAGAGTTTAACTGTGTCGAGGAACAACTCGAAGACGTTGATATCAACCAAATGATTTCCGAGCTCAATGATGACCAGAAAAGAATATTTGATAAGGTCACAAGCATTCTGCATTCGGGAAATAATGGAGAAATCTTGCGTCAATTTGTGAGCGGCGCCGGTGGTACTGGTAAAAGCTTTCTTATTAAAACTATAAGATGCTGGACTAAACAGATACTCGGAAAAGTTACAGCCGTGACGGCACCCACCGGGCTGGCAGCCTTCAACATTGACGGGTTAACAATACATAGATTATTTCAATTGCCTATTGAACATGGAGGTACGCCGAAATATAAAGAATTATCGGATCAGGTACTGAAAATTTTAAGACAAGAAATGAAAGACGTTGTTTTAATCATTATAGATGAGGTGTCAATGATTTCAAATGTCACACTGGCATATATTCACTTGCGGTTGTCTGAAATATTCAACACGAAAAATTCTGACGAAGGTTGGTTTGGAGGAAAACATATAATACTTCTGGGCGATTTGTTACAGCTACCTCCCGTAAATGATGAATCAGCTTTCATCAAAATATCAAAAGACCGAGTAAAGAAATACTTAGGCTCGTTAGGAATAATCAATTTATGGTCGCATTTATTCACGTATGACGAGTTGAAAATAAATATGCGTCAACAAAACGACTTGTCCTATAAAGAAATTTTGGATCGAGTTCGGTTCGGTATTTTGACTAGGGGCGACCTAGATATTCTGCAATCGAGGCAATTGGAATTCGTTGAGAATAGCATAGGTGATAGACTTCACGAACTATGCGACTATATTAATAAACTACCAATAGATACGGTTTGCTTGTTTTCCACTAGACATCAGTGTGAGGTTCTGAATATAGCAATGCTTGCAAGAATTGAAAGCGACGAAATAGAACTCAATGCCGAGGATACTGTTGATTGTATGTCGTATTTGAAGAAAAAAATATCTAAACTTTTGAATAACGAAAATGAAGATAGTTCTCGTACTGCAGGTCTTGCGAAAACTATTACGATTAAAATTGGAGCGAAGGTTATGATCAGAAGAAATATCGACATAACCTCGGGTCTTGTCAACGGCACGATAGGTCGTGTTACATCTGTTTCAAAAAGCATTGACACCGGTCAAGTGGAATCGCTAACAATTGCTCTATCGTCTGGCAAAGAATATACGATAGAAAAACTTTCGGCCAAGTTCGAGATAATGAACGGAGCATTCATTTTCAGAAAACAGTTTCCCTTGTCTCTTAGTTACGGTATTACTATACATAAAAGTCAAGGATTGAGTTTAACAAGTGCCGTCATAGATATTGGCAATAGGGTGTTTACTTCTGGACAAGCTTACGTTGCGTTGTCAAGAGTAACGTCCCTGGAGGGATTGCATGTGATCAACTTAGATCCATGTTCAATCAAAGTTCAGGAGTCGGCATTAGTCGAATACAATAGGCTGAGAAAGCTGTACAGGCCTGAACTATCGGCAATAGATGTTGTGCACGAACCGAAACTAAAAATCCGAGATACCCTTTGGTCAGTTTATGATAATAATAATAAAAATACCGAGATTTGTGACATCCAGCCCGACGTAGCCAGTATTACAAATCGTGCTTCTGTACCGAACGTCGTCGGCATGGTCAATAACGATAACGTTTCTTGTTACGCCAATGCAATAATTCAGTGTTTATTTCACTGCCAAACTATTGTACAGATGCTCAATAAACCAGAAAACGAGGATCCACTAGGAATGTTAGCTCATTCTTACGTAAAGGCCGGTGAAAATTTGAATTCCCTCGCTGTTCGTAAGTTTGTTGATCACCGATTCGCGGAGACGGTTCAGCAAGATGCAGCGGAATTTCTCATGGCACTTTGTCAAAAATCGAAAATCATCCGTGACGCGATAGAACATGAGACGATTACAACTATCAGATGTAACGACTGCGGACTCACTTCGGAAAATACAGAATCGAATTATATTGTTACGTTACCCATCAATATTGCGCCCGGTGAAAAGTGTCCTAAGAGTCTTCAGGATTTGATAGACATGTCTTTTTCACGATGGACTAGAATTGATAGTACTTGCGATAACTGTCGCAAAATGAATAAATTACAGAAAACTGTTGTCGCGTCTGTTAAAGAAATCGTTGTTCTACAATTGATGCTCTTTACTTATCAAGTAGATCGAGCAATTAAGATAGGTGATTTCAAATTGAATGCTATTCCAACGACAATCGTATTACTTGATGGTCGAAAATTTAAAGTAAGTAGTGCGATATTCCACCACGGCGATAATGTTGATAGTGGTCATTATACTGCTATGCTAAGATCCAATCAAAGTAATTGGTTAAATGTGAGCGATATGCAAGTACGCAAGATGACTTGGCCGAGAGGAGGAAAAAATGCTTATATGTTTGTGTTACAAAGATGGCCGTGAATACAATAATATGTTGTATGCCAATTGACCATGTGAAATTGTTTGTGGATTGTGGTATGTTGATTCAAAACAAAGGTTCGTTTTAACGATATTGTTATATACGGTATATATGTATATATATAATGCATAATTTCAAACAAAATAGATCCAAGCTACCTGTACTTTATCACTAATAAGATCGGCGATAGATCCGTGTGCCTACATACAAGAAGTACAACGATAAATTGCTGATATTTATGGTCCATATGTTTCAAATCACAGTGTGATTGTAGATTCATAATCTGCGACGTGTGTAAATTGCAAATTTGAAATTAATTCGAGTGAGAGAACAGAGTGTACCGTTTCGGTTAATAGTTGCGTTACCGGATAACCTGTCATTTGAAGAGTACATATGAAATCATATGTTGAAAAAATGTATAGTGGACAAATAAGAGAGGGGCCTATACGTATTTTGCAATTGGCGAACAGTATCAATTTTCAAATAACTTTGACTTAAAATTTTAATATTGCCTTCATCGTGTCATACATATTATATATTCATGACCCGAACTGATTTGTAATTCATGACATTATTAAAGCAAAGTGTAGGCCTCCGTCTTATTGGATATTTTCACTCTACAAGAAAAATTTGCAATTTATCCTACTCGCAAGATTGTGATGAAAAATCTGACAAGTAATCGTCTCACATTTTTTATGTACGAAGATACAGATTAGAAATTTTTACATGAGCGTTAATATTTCGGAATGAAATGACGGTAACATGAACCATATGCAGAAATGATATACTATTCCATACATGGATATGTGGAACGAGTTCTATTGTTTAAAGTTCTTTAAAAACAAGATACGCAGCAGCAAGTCGAAAAAATTATGTCATTTGAAAAGACTGATGCAAATATAATTTTGTAACATATGGACATTAGATATCAACCTTAAGTGAAATATGAAATGAAAATGAATGTATGAAATACATTAATTATAAACTATTCGAATAAGGAGGCAACTCAAATATATCCAGCAATGTTCATTAAGGTATAAATCCGAAAACATTTGAATCGCAAGAACATTATTGCATGTAAATGACAGGCTTATCCTGCAACGCAACTATTAGCCATGGCGGTACATATTCTGTTCTCTCACGGTCAGCCTCGATTATGATGCGAGGCGACAATACGAAAATATGAATATAAATGAAATCTAAAAGAAAGTGACCATGTTGCCAATCATATATTCACAACAAAACTATACCCTATATGTTGTGTCGTCTTCCCATATTATATATTATTATTTTACCTCTTCATGCATAAAAGATTCATCTGAGTGGTCACTTGACCTTTTTTCCATTAGTATTTACTCTTGATTCGAGAGGTGAGCCAATAACGATCAAACATTATGAAAATATACATTTTAGAATAATAATTGTGACAATGTTCGTAGCCAATGACAATAATAATTGTTGAAAGTGGCTACATTTCTATCATACCCTCGGATGAATTTTGTGAGGAGCTTATATGTGTACTAATTTCCAAATTTTCCATAGGCTCATGATTAACGCGACATGATTCAACAATATTAAAATCAGCGCATACACAGTATTCAATCGTTATATGTCATCCTTACACGATTCACGGTGTAATTGCACGTATCATACTATGAATGTCGCGTACATATTATCGGTACGGAAAAGGTCCACTTTATCGATTTTAGATTCTAAGACATTTACGTTCAAAGAGGAAAGAACCTTATAACAAGCAAGTGTTAAATGAATTAATGCATATGAATATCAAGTTTAGAATGAAATAACATTCCAATTTTACCAGCTAGAGGGACAAATTTTCTATCGTGATTTTCGTTGGTTATTCAGCAATACTCACATATACATCACGCTATATAGCGATGCAGTGAGACCTATTCGTATACGGATGTCCACGGATATGCATATATAAATATATTGTATAGAGAAGAAGATAGGGCAATATTGAGCTTTGATAGCTAGCAGCAGGGAATATCATGTGCTCGCGGACTTATCTGCTCGTACAATGTACATTCATCTGTGGCTGTAGGATAAAATCAAGTGAAATACAAGTTACACTTCCAGGTAAATTTCAAGTCACATGTCAAGCTCGTGTAACTGCAAATACTATGATCTCAAATGGCTGCAAGTCGAAAAGTATCAAATGGAAATTATTATGTTATGTATATTTCTTATTTTGAACCATGCAGCTACAGATAGGTATATGGCACAGTTTCGCGATTATTGAATAACTATTTTCATTATTTACCTATTTAGTTTATAAGCAGCAGAAACATTGCAAAACAATTTGAATTTTTATCTAAAATTGTACATTTGGAGACTTTTATTATATATTGTCGAATTTGTTCAGTTGGCAAGATGGCCGTAAATATATACTAGTGAACAGCCTTTTATTTCAAATGAAGGTAAATATGCTACAGGACAACTTTCAGGTAGCGCATAAGGACACTATATTGAATTGCACGCCTTGACTCTTATTAGTCACATATATACAGTTCTCTAATAACATGAGACTTAGTTCGGCATTTGATTTCAAGCTAATCAACATTCACGATACATCTTGAATCGAATAAGTTACAATTCATTACAAATAGACCCTCGCGAGCGCAATTATTTCGTTAGTAATAAACATCCACTTGACGTAGCTGTATAATCCACGCCGATATCTATGTCATTTCAATGTCGCGCAAGATGCCAGGTGGTGGATCTGATACAAGGAGAACCAAACTCATTTGTAAGTTTATCCCTCAATATGATAAAAATAATTATTATTTTTTAGTTTATTCATTTCCTTTTTTTATTGGTACGAATTAATATTACAAAAATTTGTTTTGTAGAGTATTACTGAACAGCGTTTTCCATGCATTCATTTTTGAGTCACTTAATCTTTCTCCTATTATGATATTTATTTAAAAACATTTAAGTATTAGTTATTCATTTTTCGTTACAAGTTTGTTTGTATTGACAGTCAACAGATTCTGAGATGTAACAGCAGGTGACCAAGATCTAGTGACGGATTCACGATCGAAGTAATATTTCATAGATCATGAATGTGAGGAAATCATCTGATTTACGAATTTGATTCGTTTAACCCAATAAAGCACATGAAATAGAGAAGCAGCGCAGGTGTGACCGTTAAGTTCTTGCCAATCTAAATTGATTTCATCTGGAAGTTGAGTAGATCTTAATGACACGAAATAATATTACTCGTATCTATTCTTATGACAATATTTGCTTCAACCGATTGATTGAGTGACATAGTTTGAGCATATCATCATTGGCATGCGAGTTGAAAACATTCACCTGTAGATCAAACAATTTTCTATTGGGGAATACTTGAGTACTGGTTTCACACATATGAAGTATGAAATAACCAGGCTACTAGATAAAAAATTATGTATTTAATTAAACGGTTCTCATTGTAGGTTCATTTTGATGATAACCAGAGCCTTAACCGTATGATTTTGGGCCGCAGGATGCTACGATGCAAACAGAAGGAAAACTTCTAGATGAATGGTTGTATTTATATAGCAGACTACTTTACCGGAAACATGTAGTAGATCATATAACGATACATCATATAACTAAATTTTCTTGCCAACGACACAAAGCTATTTACAAACTATTATATCTATAAGTAGAAAAAATTTTCCATATGATTTAAGACGTTTTGAGTTGTAAGAAGTGTTAACCGATTATTGTACTGATTATGAGTAAGCTTTCTACGTAAGATGATTCTTATGATCATTCTACTGCATTTGATTGGATGGTTGACCTTTTATTTACGAATGCTATCTTATTGATTGCTGAACCAAACATCGACCATCCAGTTGAATGTAATAATAGGATAATGAAAATTTACCTTTAGTTCGGCGCCGCGAAATTCAGGTCCGGTTATATGCATACTGTACGTAGAATTTAATGTTGTGTATCTTGTATGTATCAATATGCTATGAGGATGATGAAATCATTAAATTTCATTTTAATGATACAAGTATGATATTGTATACGTTGTTTTATCTACCATATATACATTTATTTTAGGTTATCTTGAAAAATATTATAGAATCTCATGATGGTTTGTTTCGATATTAGATCTGGTTATTTTACGTGAGAGTTTCACAATCGAACAATTCGAGAACATTTTCCATGTTCTATGTTCGTACTACATCTAAATATGTGGCACTGTCTAAATAAAATGGGATCATGAGTAGCATAAACTATTATCAGTACAAGCTATTGTATGATTCTGAAAATGAGATTTCTTGGTCGAATAAAATATCTCGTATCTTTTGCGCAGGTTCCAAAATGAATTTGTCGATTGTAGCACATGAAATTCAATTACATTACGAATAACTAAGAATTGGTTTTCATACATGTGTAATGTGTAAAATACATTACAGTCAGTACAGCGCAGACCTGTTTACACATACAAAAAGTAATGAAATACCCGGCAAAAACATTGTAAATGTCAAAAATTACAGCCGAGTTCTAAAATGGTTTCACCGACTGAAAAATCTGAAACATTATACTCTTTTTCAGCGATAGATTACAAACATCATTTCGTTACACAAAATAGTACAAAATAATACGTGAAATCAGGTAGCAAAGCCGAGCGTTCCCTCAGTTAATTTTCATACTTCAAATTATGTTTTCCAAATGTTAATCGATGGAAATGAATGGAAAAACGATCATTCGTTACCTTTGACAGAACAGCATATTGGCGACGGGAAATATTGCTGAAAGAAGTTAGCTCGTATGATGATACAAACTCGGCGGGCATAGATTGTTCTGAAAATTATCAATTGCTGAAGTGTTAGGTAATAAGATCAACAATTAGTGTGTCTTTGAATGTAGAATATACTTTCGCTTCTATGTGTATCTACTGTATGTATCTACTGTATGTAAGTCAAACAGACGTTAAAAAAGCATTACCCAAGTGTACCGATAATGGGTACGTCCAGGATAGATATGTATCGTTTCATGGCTGTCATATGTTTGTAGCATGGCGTTATAACCATAGGCGAATGTTGGTGAACGATAGATGCACAATAAAATTGGATTCCTCTTCAAACCACGAATTTGATCATCGTGCCTGAATTTATTACTTCTTATTATGAACACACACTATAGGTATATTTCTAATTCAACTTTAAGTTCTAACGTATTACTCACTCGTTTCATTTATTTATTTATGCACTACCTGTTGTGAGAAACACGATTTTCGTTGAGCTTTCCCAGCACTAGTGCATGGGAAATGTTTATAATTTTTAAATCTGAAAGAAAATGTAGAACGTAGGGCACAGGCACATAGAGGGACTTCGTGACGAGTGTGAAAGTGCCGCACGATCCGAAGACGAGGTCTTTCCGCGCCCAAGTCCTATAAAAAACTATTATATCGCAGTTTCAGTCTACAATAATAAATATCATCAATGCCAAAAATGTTCAAACAGTCTTCGATCATGCTTGAAACAATTTTGTGGGTGTGATCGTTACGGAGTGGCTGGAGGAAATAAATAAAAAGAAAAGTGCAATTGATAATTTTCAGAACAATCTATGCCCGCCGAGTTTGTATCATCATACGAGCTAACTTCTTTCAGCAATATTTCCCGTCGCCAATATGCTGTTCTGTCAAAGGTAACGAATGATCGTTTTTCCATTCATTTCCATCGATTAACATTTGGAAAACATAATTTGAAGTATGAAAATTAACTGAGGGAACGCTCGGCTTTGCTACCTGATTTCACGTATTATTTTGTACTATTTTGTGTAACGAAATGATGTTTGTAATCTATCGCTGAAAAAGAGTATAATGTTTCAGATTTTTCAGTCGGTGATACATTTAAACTAGAGTAAATCAGTGAAAGAAAAATATAATGGATCTCACGAAAATCAACAAGATTGCTCGACTGGAAGAATATCTACCAAATAAGAAGATGAGCGACTTGAAAATATTCAAAGACTATCAAATCACTGGTTTGCGAAGAGTGAAGACAAAATTCGGGGATCGGATAGCAGCTGATGTAGAAGATACCTTTTCAATATTTTTACCAGCTCGCATGGCAAGAGTCCTGAACGACGATGGTGATCTTTGCCAAAAAATGCTGCGAGCTGTTGATGAGAATCGACTACAGATGCGTTACCTAGGAGGTCAGTACAACCAAATTGAGTTCAACTGTGTGTAAATCTTTCATTATCTACATATTTCATCATAATCACACATCATTCTCAGTTAAATGGAGTTATAAGTAATAATTTTAAATATAAAATTCAAGTATTATTTGAATGAGCTTTTCAAATCAATTTGGATAACTATTCTGTGTGATAACATGTATGCTTTAACACACCTATATATCTGGACTAGTGAGTAAGCTAAGCTAATCATTTGTGAAATTGTTAAAAACTATATGTTCATTATTCGAAGAGTAAGTGATGTACCACCTCAAGAGATGTAATAATCACATACATTTATATGAAGACTAATAAACTTATTCAGAGGTATCAAATTATTTTATGAATAGCGATAATTCATGAAAATAAATAATGATGTTCAACTCTAAACTGATTTTATACCAAATACGTTAATATCTTGTTATATTTACTCTACTTTTTAACGATCAACTTTGTACGAATTGGAAGAGCTGGAAATAAAAGTATCTTAAATGAAACTGTGTAATATTTACTCTTTGTCTCTCTTCATGTAGCGATTAGATGACTTATGATAACCTGAAAAAACCTTAGAATAAAGATAAATTGAGGATTAGGATTTGAGTATGATTTATGAAGGTTTGGAGTATAGATAAGAATTAAATTAGAGGTGTAATCGCATAATTTTACCGATTTCTCTCTCTCTCTCTCTCTCTCTCTCCTTCAATACAACGATGTTTTTTTACATAAAAGTTATTCGATTTAGATATAAAAATTAGTTTGAATCTAAAATTTTAGTCAATACAACGATGTTTTTTTTTCACATGTTTTGGTTCTATTAAAATTTCTTAAACCAATAACCATCGTCGTCCTTTTCGAGACTTGCCATCACTCCCCTGTAGATCATAATCGTAACGCTGTTTGGGATTTCTTCAGCTGTCCTTATCGCAGCTGATATAGCATCCATCAGTTGGTCTATCATGGTGTAATCCGCTCCGTCCGTCCACTCATCGGGCACTCGAACCATTAACTGAGGATGTTCCATTTCTGGAAGGAATTCAAAGAAGTTTAACATTAAAATGATAATCGAAACTCAAAAATGTATGCACTAAACTAAGCAACGACAAATACGTGAATATTAAATGTAAACTAAGCAACGACAAATACGTGAATATCGAATGTAGACGAGCACCTTAATTGTATGTTTTTTAATCAAATTAGGCAACGTATGACAATTCGTGTTACACTCACCGTACTATCCGCTTGAACGTTGATGATGATGATGATGATGATGATGATGGCAAGTATAAATGTGATCAGAGTGATGGCGAGTCTCGAACGTTGAAGGCTGAAGAACACCGAAGAATTAGACATAATTTACGAACACATTGATTACATAATATTTTACGGAAAAAAAATCCCGTCACATCACTGATAATAAACAAAGTAACAAAATTGAAATATATAGTTTAGAAAGAGCTATTTGATTTGTGCAACACAATAAAAAAATCATGAAAATTCAGAAGAATCATTACGGATTATAGAAAGAACTTGATTGACCCACATATAACTCATGATTTGAAAGATCAATACTGTAATCGTTATTCGAATTAGATAATGAAGTGTAAATTGTCGGATTTAATGTTATATTATAAAAGTAACGGTATGTTCCACTCACTTTTGACACCACACTTCTCCTCGAGAGAGAGATTGAAATTGAATGAGCTGTCCGTGGTAGATGATCAACTTCTATATACCCCTCTTGTTTAGGGTTAAAATCATAAATAAGATAACATGAGAGAGAGACGTGCAATTTCGCGAACGACTCCGGTCCTAGTCACAAGACTTGTAACTAATATCGTAGCGCAAAACTCTCGAACGTTCTTTCATACTTATCGATGTAACTAATACGATACTAAAAAGGCGCCAGACACTTCCATGGTAGTTGAATCATGAACCAAGTGTCGTTTCCTGAACATTCTAGAATATCTTTTGGGAAAAATTTTCAACAAAAGGTAGGTTTGATGACAAAATTTACCTTTGCAAAACAGGGTTACGCAGAGGAAATAACATCGATCGCTGGTTATCATTTCACTAGCTGTAGGACTTGCTTCGAGAATATTCTGTAAAAAGGGTTCTCCGATCAAATTTCACAGTTCTCAGAATTCGTCGATGGTGCTGACCTATAAAATGATTCCTCCTCAGTATTCAGGAACCATTCGCGCTTAAACTTTTGCAGCGTACAATTGCTGTTAGTAATCACGAAAATGGATGCGGCTAAATGTCTTAAACTTATCAGCATTATGCAAAATGCTTATGAAATTCTGAAAGAGAAATCATCGACTACGGAAACACAGAAGTGGATTAGATTTGTCACTCAAAACATTAGGCTTTTAAATAAAATTTTACGGAAATCGGCTTCAACGATCGGAGAAAAAACAAGAATTTTGACAACAATATGAATCTTGAAATCATTGAAAGCGCGGTTTGAGCAGTTTCGAAAAACAGCGAAAGGTGTCAGGAGACTGCGGAGCAGTGACAGAGTAAAGTGGAAAGAGCTGGAGTCAGCTTTCAAAGGAAGAATAAGAACTGGGATGATAGCGAATCTGCAACACAAAGATCTGAAACATTTTCTAGATGATTCGAAAAAACTAATCATCCCTAGATTGAAGAATATGCTTCGGAAAAACGGAAACTTGAAAGTAAATGTAGTGATGTCCTGCAAATTCGCAACTGTAAGAGAAGGAGAAATTATCGAAGAAATGAAGTTCTTCAATACCAAAAATGAAGCTATTTTATCAGCGACGAACATTGATGAATGGTTTGATGAGAACGTGAAGGAGAAATTGTTAGTCAAAATCGAAGACTTCCAGGAAAAGGACTCGGGATGGTCGTTGACTGAAATTATAAATATGGCTGTGAATATCAACAAATATGTGCCACTGCGAGGAGGTATATCCACTTACACACAGCTACCGAAGCATATACAAGATAAAAAGGCGGTGGTAAATATTATGAACGACGATCCGTACTGTTTTCTCTGGTCGGTCACAGCAGCCCTTTTCCCAGCGGATAAGCATGTGAGTAGAACGACTTCTTATCCGCATTTCAGCACAGTGCTAAGGTATGAAGGTTTGAATTTTCCCATGAGTCTGAACGAAATTTCTAAATCGAAAAATTAGATGGTTTAGCGATCAACGTTTACGGTATAGATGAACGTGAAATAGTACCAGTTTATTTGAGTCGAGCGAAATCGGATAAGTCTACCATACATCTTCTTATGCTAGAAACTCATATGGAATCAAATGAAATTGATGACGTTAACAATACAATATGTCACTTTGCATGGATTAAAAATTTTTCTCGACTGTTGAGTTCACAAATTCCGAAACACAAAGGTCATACCTGGTTTTGTGATAGATGTTTGAGTCATTTTCGGACTGAAAATTGTTTAAGCAAACACCGGATTGATTGCGCGAATCTAAATAAATGCAGAGTGATATTGCCGGACGAAAAAGATAAGATCTTGAAATTCAAAAACTTCAAACATAAAGAAAATGTACCGTTTTGTATTTACGCTGATCTGGAATGTCTCTTGCAACCGGTTAACGATACATCTGAGTCTGAGCATAGGAGGGTGTATGAGAAACATGTCCCATATAGTGTCGCCTACTACTTACATTGTACCTTCAACGATTCAGTTTCCAAATTTAGAATCAACCGCGGTAAGGATTGCATAGAATGGTTCGTAAACGAGTTGGAAGAATTGGCTCAGACTTTGGAACCTTATTTCAAGTGTATCGTACCTATGGAATCGTTGAGTCGTGACCAGAAACAAGAATTCCATTCGGTTAAGACTTGTCACATTTGTGAAAAACGATTCGGACCTCGAGAGGTGAAACATCGTGATCATTCTCATTTTACAGGTCAATATCGCGGTGCAGCGCACGAAGCTTGCAATTTAAGGGGGGACTCTACAGATTTGAAAAACTTTCTTGTTTTTCATCAAATCGTTTTCTAATTTGGAGTATATATTTGGAACCCTAAAACTAGATTCTGTTCCAAAGATGAACTGATTTCGATGAAAACTTTCAGAGTTATCGAATTTTTTTCATTTTTCACTCGAAACATCCCCTGCGCATTGGTTTTGATCGCAGACCATTGATTTTTGTTTTCAGGGCACCTAATGACATAAACTATCAATTGCTGTAGGCGATTTTAGATTCGATTAGTTTCAGGTATAAAAGTCATCGTCTCAATTTTGTCGCTGCAATTTTGAGTATACAAGTGTCTGCGAAACAGATTCAACTTATCGCACATCAAATTCCTGACAGCAATTCGAGGAAAACATGTCCTAGAATATGTCTATCAAAGGACAAGGTGATCGGTCTAAAACCAATGCGCAGGGGATGTTTTGAATGCCCAAAATCATAGTTCTGAGATAAACACGAAAAACTGAATTACAGTTTGAAACTTGTGTATGATTATAGATAAGATTTGTAGGATGGAGTACTGAATTCTGAAATAATTTCAGGACCATAAGAGATTCAGAAAACCACAAATTCTGTTTATTATCAATGTCTTGGAAATATCTCTATTGATAATGAACTCAAGATTAATTTCCAAAGTCAGAAAATATAAATTCACTGAATATATAATGTACTTCTTGTAAAATATTTTCATGAGCGTAGCCATACTGGATGTTACATCTGTGGCGAGGCATCTTGTAGGTATTCTGCTCTCGGCTTCTTTGTTCTGAGGTATATTGTATATTACACCTGTGATACCCTGTCCTCCTTGGTTGTCTACATCGTTCCATTTTGGAGTCACTAGTTGTATTCGATTGTGGTCATGGCGTTCGGAATTTTCTCAGTGGCAATCATAGAAAAAGAAATTTTTTTTTCATTCATCATGTGGAATATTAATTGAGGCTAAATAAATATCCTATGATATTGATCTAGCCTCTACAAAAGTCTACTATGAAAATACGAACCAAAAATAGATCTTAGTCCCAGGTACTCGGAGAGTCATCCAGTACAGGAAAGATTAGAATCCTCCAGGAGTGTAAGTTGTCCCTTCCGCCTGTTTCTTGGCTGTCTCCGATGCGGCTTTGTCTGTTGCGCGGGCCCGTCTGGCTTTCTTACTTTCTGTGGTTGCCTTCCACTTTCCCTTGCGCTTCCTTCTAGCGTCTCGTTGCATTGCGATGGTTTCAGCAATGTTCGATACCTTTTCTGTCCTCGCTGACATTTTTGCCTTCTGGGCGTGCAATGTGCCCATGTTGAACTCAGCCACTGCCATTGCCACTGCCAGATCAATTCTTTTTTTTGACACGAAGGTCTCTTTTGGACATTTGCTCCAAATCAAAGAGTGTAAACTCTCATTCGCATTCTGCGTTGCTCCTCGTGCGCAGCGAACGAGCAGCTCGTCGCTGGAGAGGCGTTCGTACAGCGGCTGCAACTTTTCTACAACTGTGGCATTCAGCTTCAATGACATCTTGTCGTGACTTTCTGGCTGTTCTCCTTTTGCTATACTTCGATTGAAGAAGCACCATGAGCTTGGTCCGGTGGGGCAGTCAGCGTGTCGTGGATGCTCGTCAGTCGACGAACAGTGAGCAACGGTTGCACGGATCGCTTTCTTCATAGCCGGTACGTCGGGGATGTTCTTGACTATGGCGTTCCGGTAGTAACTTGTAAGGGAAGTTATCGTCGCCTCTTTCAATGTGCCAACACCACGGCCACCGAGGGTCACGCCTTTCACTCTCCACTCTTTTACAAGCTTCCGTAGTCCTGTGCCCATTCTCTTCGCTATGTGATTGACGCACTCTTCCTTCTCAATGGATACAGCGTCTCCATATGGGGCTTTGTTTTTCAAATGAAGGTGTGTCTTGGCATCACCATCTGATAACACGGTTGTGTATCTCATTTGATTCTTCGCAACAGATCTTTCCCACAAATGTTCGGCTGCTTTCATTTCCATTGCAACAGACGATCCTTGGTAGTTCATACCACATTCCCCAGCTGCTCGGTGACCATTTTGCCAAATACAAAATTCTGGTGAACTGGCGTCTAGTTGAGCTGCAGTAACGACACACATGTGACAGTACTTTGGTAGGACTTCGTAATCAATAGCTAGCCCTGTGACAATATCTATAACGATTCCTACTCCATACAGAGATGTGAAGCCTCGTTTTTGCCACGTTCCATCGTACGACACACCAATGTCAAGCACTTCCGCATTTCTTAGGGAAGGGTCTATAGCTTCTTGAGCGTCTCTGACAGCCTCTCTCGCTTTCGTCAGAACCTTTCGTTCTAAATCTTTGTTACCTTCAGCCAAATTATTCAGGTGCTTATAGTATGTAGCGTTGCTCATACCTTTCATGCTTATGAGGGTACACAATCTCTCCATGGCAGCAAACCCTAATCCTAAGCTGTTTATGCCATCGACCATTCGTTTGTTGACTTCAAATGGTGCTGTCTTTTTTGTGGTACCTGTTGTTCGGGGGCTTGTATAGCTCTCTCCCATTACATATCCACACTCTTCACACTTCACAACGAGCCTGGCGCAGAAACCTTTCTGCTCTCTTGTTTGTACAACAAGGGATTTGTGGCCGCATTCCTCGCACGCAAAGTTCTTGATGAGTCCTTTCCAACAGGTAGCGTGTACGAGGAGAAATTCATCTTCGACCGCACCTTGAGATGCAGCTTCTTCTGGCGTACACTTCCAATCGAAAAGACTTAGCTTTCCAAAGCTATCAACTGTAGCATCAGTCAAAGGACGACTTGTTCCTGGAATATCTTGCGTTCGGGACGGGCCTGGATTTTCTGGCAGTCGAGATGGCCCTGGATTCTCTGAAAGAAGTTTTCTCTGAAAATGATTACCTTTTGGATTCACTCCAGATGGTCCAGCAACTGCTCCGATTTCTAAATCTTCCACGCCAGTGGCCGCGAGTTTAGGCGCGGTTACGTTTTCACTGACGCTCTGACGCCTTAGGTTTTTGGCAAGGCGCGTGGTCTTACTGCTTCGTCTCTTAGGCTGGCGCCAACGAGTACTTGTCGGATGCATTTTGAGAGGCAGGTCTCTTCAAAATTTACACGAAACGAATTGTACAAAATAGAGCCAAAAATTTTCACACAATGCGAATGTCTTTCGTTCGAAAAACAATATGGCCGGCTTATTGGCGGTAGATCACGATCCACCCGGGAATATAGAAAGTTATAGATGAGAAAACTATGTAGGCAGAAATTGACTCACGGTATACTGAATTTTGACGCCACAGATTGACGCGCAGATGAGACCGTTTGAAGAACCGCTGAATTTGAAATCGACAGCACATTTGTATACATAATATAATGATGATTTATGATTTCTCACTTGTTGTACATATACTTTCCTATTGTTTGTAATAATAATGAAAAAATCGCGAACGACTATATCCAGGCAAAACAAGGGCCCAAATTCGAGCAGAATCTATTTTATGGAAGTTTGGATAATAATCTCATCATAAATCAATTCAAATTGGACAATTTGCAGTACATTTAGCGCAGAATATCGAAAATCACTCGCATACCAGCGTAATGGTACATATTCGGTGAAATTTGCCTTATACAAATATCATACGGCAACCACGATATTTTCCACTGATGAGGAAGGGTTTCAGGAACATTTTTCCGTCAAAAAAAAAAAATCGAATTTTTAGTCATTTTGGTCGAAAAAACCTGCGGAGTCCCCCCTTAAATTACAAAGATTCGCATATCATTCCGGTGGTCTTTCATAACTTATCGGTTTACGACTCACATTTCTTGATTGAAACGTTGGCAACATCTTTTGAAGGTTCAATGAGTCTTTTACCGATCAACAAGGACAGATATATATCCTTTCCGAAAAGTATACAAGAAACATCTATACATTTTAGGTTTATTAATTCGTTCAGATTCATGCCGGGCAGTCTAGAAAAATTAGCGTATTATCTAAACGATGAGCAGAAATTAATCACGCGTAAACATTGCGGAAGCGTCGATGAATTTGAGTTATTGACGAGAAAAGGTGTATTTCCCTACGAATATGTAGATAGTTGGGAAAGCCTTGAAGAAACACAGTTACCTCCCATAGAAAAATTCTATTCAAAATCAAATGATGTAGGCATTTCGGAGGATAATTATTTGCACGCGTGTGATGTTTGGCAAACTTTTCAAGTCAAAACTCTGGGACAATATTCGGACTTGTATCTGCAAACGGATGTTCTCCTTTTAGCGGATATTTTTCAAAATTCCAGAAGCAATTGTTGGTCCACTTATAATTTAGATCCGTTACATTATTACACGGCGCCGGGCCTCTCGTTTGACGCGATGCTCAAGTGCACGGGTGTTGAACTCGAGCTCCTCGTCGACATTGATACGTTGATGTTTAAAGAAAGAGGTATTCGCGGCGGCGTAGCTCAATGCTCGAATAGATACGCTAAAGCAAGAATCATCAGGTTCATACGGTGAGGCAAAGGAAGTTGGCGTTGAGCTGGAACGACGACAAGAGGATCATATTTCCAGATGCTACCCACACGCTTCCGTGGGGTTATGATACATGTAAATAAACTATACATGGGTGTAAAATAAAGACTAATTTATTCAAAAAAACCTTACAAGTCAGTTTCATTGATCCAACTGTTATGTGTATTGTTAAAACCTAACCACTTGACGTATATTCTTCTTCCACGTCTCTTCAGCACCTTCTCCACCAGGTAGATGTCGGAATTCTTAACTTTGAGAAGTTCCTGTTCATAGAAGCCACCCGCTATCGGCTGATCCTGATAGTCTTTAAGCTTGTACATTACTGGATCAGTATTGACTACTTGGATAATCGTGAATATTTCAGTAGTCCAATTTGGTGTATATCCTTTCTCAAAAACATTTTTATATTTGCTGTTCACGCGATCTTTGGTTTCGTAAGTTTTTGTTACCACGTGAACGGTCTACACCAACTAATTAAAGGAGTGTAGGGATTTTTTGTGGTGGTAATAAATGATTGTTTGATAACGTTGAATATTGACTGTATTTTAAACTGATAAAGGATATAAAAATTGAAGTTAAATGAGCTAATAATAAATGTGTTTCAAGTTGCTGTTAGAAATTGTGTGTTTGTTGCTTTGACTTAGGAAAGATTTGAACTGTTTGATTAGTGGATTGAGACTGCAAGATGATGATGCGAACCGACTGGTTCTGTGGTTGAGGTTGTACTTGAGTCGAGCGGAATGCTCGAACTGCTCTGTACGAAAGTTAGTTACAGACTGATTTGGCATGCAAGTAGGTAGTTGGGTGCATGCGTGCCGAAAAGTAATAATAGAAAGAAATAGAAAGAAATAGAAAGAAATAGAAAAGGTTTTTGAAAAGAATGACGAAGTTGGAAAAACCGGGACCTGGGAAAATCCGTCTCGCCAGTGATGTCTGGTCGCCAGATTTTTTATGACCTCGTGGTGCTGGTCGAGTGCGACCCTTCCAGGTACCGCGGAATTGGGAAAAACCCGAAAACGGTTCGCGGGTAGCGATAGTCGAAAACTAGGAACAATAGAGAAGGTAGAAAAATAGAAAGAATAGGAAAATATTTATAACTTCAGTATGTGCAAATGTTTGAGTGGCATAGGCGTATATGAAGACATAGTCGCCACAACTTAAAAGCTAAGACTTAACGTAAACTTTCCCATGTTCTGGTCTTTGCTCTGCAAAATATCTTGTAAAGAATTTGGACTAGATGCCCGACGCAACATTTGCTGATGCGGACTTTGTCTCCAACTTTGAACTTTGCCGATTTAACAGATCTGACTCGAACTTTTGGGTATACAGCCTGCAATAATGCCCGCTCGTTTCTAGGGGAAACGTCCTTTGGCTTCATGCGAATAGTCCGATGTTTGGACTTGTTGTAAGCCGAAACCAAATCAGATAAAATGTCTATCCACTTGTAATTTCCTTGCAGACTGAACTGCATCCACATTTTGTTCTTCAGCATACGATTGAATCGCTCACAGATCGATGCCTTCAAGTTACTAAAGGTTGAGTATAGTTGAATATTACATCGTCTCATGAGAGAATCGAAATTTGAATTATAAAATTCTCCGCCTCTGTCAACGTGTAAATTCTTCGGGGTACGTCCCTGTACGAGTACAGATTCCATAGCACTTGCGGTATCTCTACCGGTCTTACTCTTCATTGGCACGGCCCAAGCGTACTTGGAGAATATATCGATAACGGTGAGCATGTATTTGTAGCCTTTGTTTGCTCCTGCGTAAGGTGTCATGTCAACGAGATCCGCTTGCCAGGTTTCATCCAAACCGCGAACATCTACACGGCGACGTTGATAGTTCTTTCGAGCTGGTCTATGCAGCTCCGTCACGAGTGCTAGCTTTTTCTCGTTCATTTTCCAACACTGTCAGTCTGGTGTCCAGCTCAAGAATGATCTTGGCGGTGCGAGTCGACAGGTCTTGACCTGCTTCAATAGCAACACCTAGGGTCCGCAGAGCATCTGTTATGCGGGAGTCCGAAGCATGTATCATTGAGAGGATTTCGTTTTTCACGAGGTCAATCTCCTGTCGCATGAGATTCATAGTAACGGCGTCACTTTGCTGCACGGGATTGGCGACGTTGCACAGCCTCTTATTGTTTATATCGTAATGTCCGTCGGTGGTGAACTTAAACCCAACACCGGGAGGGCCACGACTGCTTACAGCTGCACCCTTGTTCAACTGTCGTCCGAACACATCAACGCTCATCTTGGAAATGACGGTAAAAATGGATAGATGTTGGTTAATAAATGATACCAGCTTCACGTAATTCTTCGATTATTGATACGATTTCATTGGAGTGACTCGAGTTTCCAGCTGCTTGGGAAGCTAGAAGCAAACGCAAACGTTCCACCAGCTCGTTGGGATCATCCCAGTGAACATAGTCCGTTCCTCTACCTTCTCGGGCAACCATAAACTCCGGTAGCACACCTTGACCGTTGCGTGCAAGTGGAACGCTGAAGGCTTGTGCTATAAACTTCTTGAACTTGGGGTTGTTCAAGTCCCAAACAGGTTGACCACCTTTGTAGTATTTTCGATGTGCATTCGTTGCAGATACGATTTGTTTATAATTTCGGATATCATTTGAACTCACGTAGATCTCATCGGGAATCTTTTTGAATAATAGTTCCAACAAACCTTTTGTCTTTGTAAAGCGCATGTCACCTACATGAATGAAATCATTTGCAAAACTTATCGGTGAGTCACCTATCATTAACCTCTCGTGAGCGAGTTTGCGTACACCGAAAACGTTGTCTAGATCACTTCGCCCGTCTTGTAACATTTCAAGATACTTGTCGGTAATCTCTTCCATCGGTCGTAAGGTCACATTCGCTTCCTCATCCGCTATTTGAGACTCATCTTGCAGAAAGGAATCATCGCCACGAGGCTCGTGTTTGATCGGCTCATGTTTGATCGGCTCTTCTTTGACAGGCTTAACAGTCGTTTGAGAAATGTCCACCAATTGTTGCAGCGGTGTAATTACCGGTTTGAAAACATCGGTCATAGTTTTTTCAGCGGTCTCCCTACCCGACTTTAACATTCTGTGTTTACGTCGAATCGCTGCACTGGCTTTAGCGATGTGACGCAAGACTTCTTTTTGCTCACGAATACCTTGCATGTTGACGCAGCTGTGACTGAAACGCTATTGATCCCACTTCTCATTTTTCACCACTTTATGCTCACAAAACAGTCAAACCCTTTCCTATATCTACGCTCATTTATATCACTGTCCTTGTCTATTACAACGAATCCATATTTGTCGTTGTTCCAACACGCAGAGCACAAGTCTTTGAACTGCGCGTAAGTCATGTCGGTATTCACATGATCGTCGTATACATGTCTCAAGTTCATTTCATCTTGCTTGAATAGTACCAAAAGGTTAGTATTATCACGCACGAGATGCTTGGGGATGCGGGCATAGGTCTGACAGAAATAGAAGCAATCCACGTGCTTATGTCTTCCCATACAGAAAAAAGCTCTCCTGCTTCTCACACGCCACATCATCGAAGACGATTATCGAATTGGGTAGGGCTTCGTCTGGCAGCACTACTTGTTCATGCTCGTCAAATGGAAAGTACTCGACGCCATTTACATCCTCGAGTAACTGCTGCAGGAACTTGTACTTTGGTTGATTCAATGATTTTGAGTAGATATAGACGTTCTCGAACCTCAATCCGTTGGGGTGCGTTATTAGGGAGAGCAGCGCATTGGTCTTGCCGCGATTAGACGGACCGCAAAATACCGCGCGCACGCTGTTTGGTAGCAAATCACCGTGCCGTTTTTCGCTTGCAACATTCTTTTGCACAAATTTATCGAAATTCATGACAGGTAGCTTGACGGGTTGCGTCTCGAACCTCATCTCGACTCTGACTAACGGTAAACGGTACAAATAGCATGTTTATAAAGATGATTCCTCAGTCAGAGCATAACCATGATCGTGCACGAAGCTAAGACGGTCAGTCGTAAGCGAACTAAACGCTGCGGGAAAGGTCAGGTCAACAGGATCATTAACAGTCTTCCCGTAGAGTTACATCTGCCTGGTTATCAATACTGCGGACCTGGCACCAAACTAGCGAAGAGACTCGCGCGCGGTGATCCAGGTATCAACCCCCTTGACGCAGCCTGCAAAGAACACGATATCGCCTATTCGCAGAATCGAGAAAATCTTGAAGCTAGAAGTGCGGCAGATAAGATCTTGGCCGAGAGAGCTTGGAGACGGGTTTTAGCTTCAGATGCTGGTATTGGTGTAAAGACAGCCGCTTGGGCTGTAACAAACGCAATGAAAGCGAAAACCAAGCTCGGCATGAGAATCAGGAAACCGTTGGTATTGAGAAAGGTTATCGATGCAGCTAAACAGTCTATGATTCCCGGCAAAACTGCACAAATTGCCATCAAGTCTGCCTTGAAGGGTGCACGAGGAGCTGTTAAGAAAGCAGGTCGTAGACGTAATGTACGTTCTTCACGAATTCTACCACCACCCTTTAAAGTTGGAGGTTTCATACCCTTTCTTATACCCCCTTTCGCTGGGCTGAGTGCTACCTCAGCGTTAGCTGGTGGTGCAGCAGGTATCGCGAAAGCGGTGAATGACGCAAGCGCCGCCAAGAGGCAACTGGAAAAGAGTCAACGGCATAACAAGACTATGGAAGCTATCACTTTGGAAAAAGGACTTCACTTGAAACCGCACAAGAAGGGTTTAGGTCTGCACCTGAAACCGCACTCAAAAAACTAAAAGTGACGCTACCGCGACGAGCGCTAACTGACGCGGACCTGTTGAAGTACGCGACAATCCTCAACATTCCACATTTCCGCGGTGTCTTTACGAAACGATTTGCGAAACGATTTGCCCAAGGACGGACCACGTAGACTCGAATCGGCGATCGTCAATCTAGATGATAAAGATGGTCCTGGCATGCATTGGGTCGCCTACCGAAAGATCGGTGACGAAGTAGTCTACTTTGACAGTTTCTGTAACCTTCGCCCACCGTCGGACCTCGTCAGATACCTTGGTGTTGGTAGCGTCAAATATAACCATGAAAGATATCAAGACTACGATACGTTCAACTGTGGTCACTTGTGTCTCGAGTTTCTATATAAACATGCAGCGTAATTCCTCGAAGTCAGTTTGATTTTCGCAGTAGTCATGGACGATTCGTTCACGCTAACCGTATCGGGGAACTCCTCGGTTTTTGAGACTCAATACTTTCCTCCCATTGAACTTTCCCATCTCAAGAATTATTCCCTCGGTCTCGTTGAATTACTGACTTTTAATTCGATTCCTAATGTAGATGTTGGTCACAACAAGATTTACGTGGGTAAAGAAGTAGTCACTATACCCACTGGTAGCGTTGAAATAGAAGATATAGAGAGTTACGTACAGGGTGTCTTGTCGAATAAAGGTATCACCATCAACATCAAATCGAATAATAATACATTGCGTAGCGAAATCAAATGTAGTCACCCTGTAAATTTTCTGCCCGGCGATTCTATAGGCAGCCTATTGGGTTTCACTCCATGTGTTTTGCAAGCTGATCAAGTTCACGAGTCTGACCTTCCTGTAGCTATTCTTAAAGTCAACGCACTACGAGTCGAGTGTAACATCACAACGGGTGCCTACGTCAATGAGCGTAAAGTACACACCATTCATGAGTTTTTTCCCGTCGTTTCACCTGGATATAAGATCATTGAAGTACCATCTAACGTCATTTACCTTCCAGTCACCGTAAGGATCATAGATCATATCCAACTTCGTATAGTCGATCAAGACGGGGATTTGGTTAATTTCCGCGGAGAGGTTATAACTGTAAGGTTGCATATCAAGGCTCAATAATGGGAATAGTTTATAACAGAAGTGGTTATAATACTAAGGTAAGATGCCCCAAACACGTCAGTCGTCAACCGGTTCTCAAAGAGCTGACACCTCAGAACGTGCTGCTTCTGGAAAGCCTGGGTCTCAAGATCACACCTTTTGGAAGAGGAATTTCCGCAAAATAAGACGAAGATTTGTTTGCATCTGTATCATCTGTTGTATACCATGGAGGAAGAAATCTTAAACATTCAAACACCCGTAGTTTTTGACGAGTCTATCGCACAGTACGAGGTTCATACACACAAGCCTTACGCCTCATCAAGTTTCAATAACAGTGATGAGATTCGTATCGCTGTTCAACACCAAGACCTGTGCGTGTTACCGAGCAAGAGTTTATTGCATGTGTACGGAAAAATAGTCAAAGCTGATGGAACTCCGTCGACTACTGCAGCACTGGTCAACAACGGTGTTTGTGACCTGTTCGAAGAAATGCGTTACGAGATAAATGCTATTGAGATCGACAGGAGCAAGAACGTCGGTCTCGCTAGTCTTATGAAAGGCTACCCTTCTCTGAGACCTGGACAGAATTGGATGATGGAGAATGCTGGTTGGCTTAATGTGATTGGAACCCATGTGGATGCCACTGGTAACTTCGGAGTATGCGTACCGCTGAAAATGATGCTAGGATTCGCCGAAGACTATCGCAAGATAATCGTAAACGCCAAACACGAGTTGATCTTGACCCGTTCAAAGACCGATACGAACGCGGTTCTACAAACTCAAGATGAGGAATTCAAAATCCTGATCAATAAAGTCGAATGGTTGTTACCATATGTTAAGCTCGCGGATCAACGGAAGATACAGCTGTTGAATTCCATCGAGAAAGATGCACCGATCTTCATGAGTTTTCGCAATTGGGAATTGTACGAGTATCCTGTACTTCCCACTACCTCAAAACACGTTTGGACGGTGAAAACATCGACTCAGCTGGAGAAACCGCGATACGTTATACTGGTTTTTCAAACAAGTCGAAAGAATAAGCTAAATAAAAACGCTAGCCATTTCGATCACTGTAATATCACCGACGTTAAACTCTTCTTGAATTCTCAATGTTATCCTTATGGAAACCTAAACCTCGATATGAGTCATAATCAGTATGCTCTGTTGTATGAAATGTACGCAAATTTCCAAACCTCCTATTACGACAAGGAACCTGAACCGTTGTTGAAAAAGAGTGAATTTCTACAGTATGCTCCCCTATTTGTCATCGACTGCTCGAAACAAAACGAATCGCTCAAGTTTGGACCTGTAGACGTTCGTCTCGAGTTTGAAGCCAAAGACAACTTCCCTGCCGATACGTCAGCATACTGTTTGATTTTACACGATCGTGTAGTTGAATACAATCCCATATATAAGCGGTGGGGTGAAGGAATTGGTATAATTATTTAAACTGTATTTCTACAAATAAAGATTTTTTTCAATAAATATATGTGTCGATCATTCCCATCCCGAATAGTTATGCCGCTCAACGGTATCTAATTACTTTGGAGGGATACAGAGAGTATTAATGCTGTTGTAAATTATTTCATCATTTATTTAATGGAAAATTACAGTCTCATTTGTCATTGGGAATAGGTCCATCGAATTCGTCGTTCAGCCAACAGTGATGTTCACTTTTTCGATATTTCAGACAGCTTATGATGTCTTCGTCCATCTTCATAGCCGCCGATAGTTTATCCCATATCTCGTCAATGATATCCGATGCGTAAATGAGAATGAATTGTTTGGTTAAAAATGCGATATCCTCCTTCCTCATTCAGTTCAAACTTCCCACTTGAAGGTATATGTGCAAAGATTTTTGAAGAGATTCAGTACAGTCCTTCAAAAACCAAGATTTCAATCGCTGAACGTTTTCCCAGGCACACCGGTATGTGACAATGTTCCCGTGATAGTCCTCATGCCAACCACCCACTTTGATGTATTGCAAGAATCCAAGACTCGGACACTCCAATTCTTCCAGATCGATCACTGGCTTTGAATCGTCGTTGATAATTTTCTCGATCCACTGTTTCTTCTCATTTCCCTTCACATAGATATAACTTGCAGGTTGAACAATTTTCTTCAATACTGTCTGCACTTTATCGTAAGACAGGTCACCATCATTCCACTCCAATCCATGATAATTCCGCGTCAACCAGGAATTGGTAGCTCTACATTTAGGCGGTAAGGTTTCCCAAGAACAAGGTGGTTTGAATAGGATGCGAGTCATACCATACCGGCCTGCGTCATCCGCTTGAACAGTGATTGCAGCCAGCTCCTTTAGTACAAATCCGTCGTAAAAGTTTTGAAAACCTTGCATATCCAATATTATCTCCATTGTGAGAGAAGATTCTTTACTACTCGAAGATCGGTTGAAGACTAATTCGCACCCCCTAAATTTTTCGCTCTTTTATAGCTGACAATCCCTTCACTAATTTTCTAGAACCTTCCAAAAGATCTTTCCGGACTCGAAGGTTGTTCCGAGAACTATTCTTCTGAGAATCATTAGGCTAATCATATTTTTGCATTGTCCTTTGTACGAGTCGCAGGGGTATCAAATTAACGAACATGTACCCTACACCCTTCCACTAATTTTCTAGAACCTTCCGAAAGATCTTTCCAGAGTCGAAGGTTATTCCGGGAACCATTCTTCTGAGAATCATTAGGCTCATCATATTTTTACATTCCTAAGTAACTCGATGATCATATTTTCGCGTAACTCGATCCGAACAGGGTGCCGAATAATTCCAGGAACTGTTTGTCTGCCCGAAGGAAGCTTCTAGAACTCCCTGACCCAGGGCTTGAAATCTTATTTCGGAAATGTGTGACTTCATATTAAGGGTGTGTGCCGCTAATATAAGGGTGTGTGACGTCATATTAAGGAAGTGTGACGTCAATTCAAGGGTGTGTGCCGTCAATTCAAGGGTGTGTGCCGTCAGTTCTAGAGCGGACGACGCCATCTTGAGGGGATGACGGGGACCGAGAGATCTGCGAGCATGACGTCATCGTGCTAGACCCCTCTCTGCCACCCTCACACGGCACGGACGGCGCACGCATGTGTGTGTGCGTGTACGTGTGCACTAACACGCGTTGGTCCAGAACCCGCCTAGCCTATCTACTGAGGTCCCGCTGAATTTTCCGCCATCGTATCTTTTGTGTAGCGTGAAGCCTACGGGTCACGTGATTAGTTCATTTTTCTCCTAGGAAATTCAGTAAAAGGACTTCGTGACTGGCTGTAGCCGTTTTCTCTGCTTATTCTAGTAGATCTGTCTGTTCAATTATCGCTGATGCTTATTATCTGATACCTTACCGCTTACTTTACCGCTTGATTCAGCTATTTTCTCTATTTATTTTCGCGATCTAGTTTTTTGTAATCCTTTCTTTGATCTATTTTCGTAGTTAGTATTATATCATTGTGCATGTTGTGTCGCTAATTAATTTCCAATTCCCCGAGGGTGCGCTGAACGTAGATGTCATAGGCTAAGTTAGTTAATAAGTAATTTCTTTGATCCGAATCCCGCTGTATATCTTTGTCGAACGTCACATGAGTTGTCCGACTATGCCTAACCGCGTAGCGTCTAAGTATAACCGCCCGTTATCTATGATAACAAATAAAAATAATTTTGACCTATCTCTCAATAGATCGATTTTTGGATCCTACGCCGTCTAGTCCTATACAGGTCTCGCATTAATTATTTAAACAGAAGGGCCTAATTGTCTTGTCAGGAATGTATTAGGTCGGGTAAAATGATAAGGAAAATTAATTGATAGAAATAGATTATATTCTTGAACGATTATTTGAAGTAAAACGTACGGCTAAACATAAATGAATATCGTGTATGGCTAATACAAGGGTAATGATGTGTGTGTCGACGCGGGTTCGTGAAGAGAGCTTACCTTAAAAGAAACCTTCAGATAGGTACCAAACAAAAATATGCCCTTCTCGATTCTCGCGTTGACACCTTGGTAGTGATAAAATAATATAATGTGTGAATATGATGTCGCTCGGATTTTAATGTTTGGGTTGATAAATCTTTGCAAACTAGCAACTCCTTATAACTCTTTCGTTGCAATTCCTTATGGTTATACTAATATTATATTGCTTAAGATTATATAGCCATGCTCGACAAGTTGGAGACGTCGCGAACTCGCTTAAAACTGAGGGTTTTCCCCGAAGTGTCTTTGCACTAGCTTTAGGCAAGGTCTTTGGGCTTCCTTAAACTAATTATCATAGCAAGCATAGATAATAGATATAGGTAACAGGATAATGACAAAATATAGTGTAATTACAAGTATAACTAGTATACTTGTGAGAATACTGGAAACAATTTGATAGTAAAGATGGAATTTAGCATGAATGATAATACATGGATAACGATCGTCGACACTTAGCTTTAGTAGAACCGACCATGGAGGGCTGGATGTCGCGTCGCACCCTTGATTTTGCGGGTCCTCACCTTTAGTATCTTCTAACTCCAAACTTTGCACTATCGATGTGGGTTTTTTTAACAGTCTCGGTGTTTAATAAAGTATGTATACACTGACTCGAATTTTGAATATTTTTGATGAAATTAATAAGGTCCTGAATTTGAAAAATGTCTATCACTAAGTTTTGATTATAATGGAACGTAATGTTTGAATTTTTGAACTTAAAGCTGAATCTATAATTACAAGTACGAGACTTGGCAAAACTGAACTGAATAATTATTATTTTTTTTACGAGTACTGAGTCCCTTGGGTCACCACTTTGTTAAAGATTGAACACCAACTCTAGGCTCTAACTAGCACCCGGTTCTCTGCATCCACGCGCCTCGCGATTTACCAGAAGAAAGAGACAAAAGGATGATCGCTACCTCGCTCGTAATCAGCCGTCAAGCCTTTGGGGACTTCAGTCCCAAGAAGTGCACGCGTCAGCCGTCTGCACCCACATAGTCGGTTCACCGTAGTAATTAAATTATACTTATGCTAGATTCTTAAGGTTAGCTAGATACAATCACTCCATGCATAACACACATCCCAATTCTTTAACTTAGAATTTCCTAGGTCTTATGGTTTACCTTGTCTATACTAGGATAATTAGGGTTTTATTAGAAAGAGTTATAAGGATGCGACTATAGGTGCTAGGTCAACAGAAACTGCTACGTTGTAAGCGTTAATCCTAGGTATTCTATATTATACGTGACTTCTTCGACATTAAGGAGGTAATGAATCTTTTCTAAATAACAAAGCGAATCGTGACAAAATGCACGTTTTAATAATTCTCCTTCTCGAGTATCCAAAAAGAAGAGTAACAACTAGGGTTTCCTCGAATGCTGATGTCTTTGTCTGATCTCAACTCAAATTTGATTATTATAAATTGATTGATTGATTATTATAAATTTTTAGGGAAAGCGTAAAGTTGGTACGTAACATCCCTCCCTCCTTAAAGTCGACAACGTCCTCGTTGTTTATCAAGGATATATAGATATAATGTATAATATAAAGGTAATGTAGAAGGTTATTTAGTTAACTACTCCCCTTTTGCTAATGATACTAATACCCGGTCAATAACAATACAAAGGTTAAAATATGGTAACAATATAGTAAAAATGAGGGTAACAAGGTTAAGGATTCAATTACAGTTGAACCTTCCGTTCTATAGTGAGACACAGGTATAGATCGACTAGGGTTTCCCCGGAGTGTATTGCTGCACTGTCAGCCATTTTTCCGGAGGTTCACATTCGCAGGATTTTCACACCTTTGGGGTCACGTCAACTAGGGTTTCCCCGGAGTGCAACAAGTTACACTATTGAGTGGCTGTCCTTCAGGATAGGTCCTGCTCATGCACACCTCCTTCTACCCTCTCATTCTCAGAATAGTCGAAGACTAGTTCGCTTGTAGTTTATCCTAAGATATAGATTATTTTCATCCCTACGTGCCGGATATGCTCCCGTCTCGCCTAGGTATAAATGTAGGATCGTCAAATTTTTATAGACTCTTCGTCTAATCACATCAGTTGCGCAGGCAACAACGTGTCTGGTCAGGTTACTGCAACCTTCGGCGTTGAGGTATTCCAACGCTGGGTTGTTCCGTAGGGCTCCACAAATGTCCTCGTCATTTATCCCAAGATTGTCCCGGCATTGTAGGGTTTCGAGCGTCTTCATCAGCCCCAGGAAGTTGCCGCCGACCGTTGGGTGCATATTGCATATGCACAGATGTGTGCAATGCGCCAACAGCCCTATGGCGTCCAATACGTACAGTCCCCGAAGGTTCGTACATCCACTGAGATTAAGGGTTGTTAGGCGTGGAATGTGCAATGCTACCCTTTCGATGAAGACTCTGTCCACCCATCCGCAGAATGTTAGTTCTAACTCCGTTACGGATGTTATGGAGCTCGGAAGTGCTGGCTGTAGAACTATTCCTCCGTATGCTAGTTCTACGAAGTCTCCTTGTTCATTGAAATCATCATCATCATCTTCGTGCTCTACTGGTCCATCGTCCCTGTTTATGCCATGAATCTTCAGCCGATGGAGGGTTGTTCCAATGGTGTCACTACCAGCTAGGGCTTGCAGTACCTCGCTGTGCTTCAGGCTGGCGCAGTTGCTGAGCTCTAAGGTCTTCAGCTTCTTCTGATGTTTTATATACGCCGCCATGGATGTTCCCGTCAGGTTTGCGCAGTCGGTTATGATCAGTCTCTCGGTGTTTGCTGCGTGTACCAAGCTCTTTCCGGTCAGTGGATTTTCGAGGATTTCTAAGTCTTCTAAGTGTGGGTTGTTCTGTAATAAGCTTGCTAGGTCCGGATCTACTGGTCCTAGAACGTTACCCAATTTTAATGTTTTCAGTTTGGATAGATTTCCTAGCTCTCTTAGCGCTGCTTATCTGATGACGACTGGATGAAGGATAAGTATTTCTAGCCTGGGACAGTTTTTGGCTGCTATGGTGATTAATTGCGTCTCTAATTCTACCGATGATTTCGTCAAGTCCAATGTTATGAGATAATTTCCGCATCTTCTTATAGCCCAATAGAATTTGTTTGATGATATTTTGAGTTCCCATCCCTCCTTCCATACCCAGGATCCTGTTGCTAGGGTGGATCTCTTTTGGTGTGATAGTAGGCTCCCATGCCTCCAGGTTTGTAAGACCTGCTCCATTCTAGCTCTGTCGGAATATGGCAGATACTCTGCTATTAGGGCGACGCACTCTGGTGGTAGTATAGGCGCCCATTCGTGAATGTAGTATGGCAAGGGTTGCTCGTGTATGGGCACTGGTGGTGGTGTTGGTGCCCTTGGTTTCTCGTATCGATCATGCCATTGATCGGAATACGAAATTCTCACTCTTCGTTTGTTTATGACGAGTATCCCCTTCATCTTGTCCAAAGCTGTCCTTGCTGCTTCTCTGGATTCGAATGTCACGTAGGCCGTGACCGCTGCCCTTCGTAGAACGACTGCTCCTACCGGGTGGTAAGGCTGAAACGCCTTCAGTAGATGAGCCCTCTTCGTATAGGCTGCCAGGTTTGACAAGAACAGGCGGGTTGATGCTTTCTCGCCCTTGTCTCCCATGATTGGTAGCAACAGCTTTTAATATAGGGTAGGATTCGAGGTATGGGATTTTGTATAGAGTGGAATACTATATGTTGTGGAAATTGGGGTAGTGGGTTTTACGGTAACCTAGATTAGGGGTTACCCGAAGTGCTTTCGCACTGTCTAGGTGGCACCCTTTAGAACAGAATAAGGTGTATTACGTTATGTATAGTATTTTGTAAGTTCAGTCTAAAGTCTTTGTCTCGGTAACGTTCGTAAGTCTCACTTTGGCTTGCCCCCCCCCATTAGTTCACCTGAGCCCTTTGGTCCGGCAGGACCCGATTCGCTGGTTCCTTGGAACAACCTGGGTTACTTTCTTCCGCTTCCTCTAGGTTCACAACTTCCTCACCCGCTTCCTTGTTCTTTAAATTTCTAAGCGTGAAGGATTCTTCAGCTGCTCGGATATTGTTGTTCCCTTTTTCCCTTACTCCCTTTTTACAGCTGCGTATCTTCCATAAATGTTTGCGAATGCAGGTGATGAAGGTTACTACTGCTATCGCTACAATAGCTAAGTAACTTCCGTATACTAGGTGTTTTTGATGTTGTTGGACCCGATGCCGGTTTCCCAGTTCTTCAAGTTGTTCTTCTATTTCATAAAGAGATCTTCCAAAGTTGTGATCGCCTGTCTTCCTTGGTCTAACTTGATATTCTCCCTGTGTGTTATCCAAAAGATGATAAGTGTGAATCACCGGAGAGATCATGCTGATGTTTAATATTAATCTCGGTTGGTAAAGGTATTGCTTCTCTTGTGAGAAGATTTCGACTCCTGGTAACGTGACGTAGTGAGTCTTTCCCATGCACTTCTCTCTCAATGTTAAAATTCCAGATCCTTGGAGCGTTGCTAGTTGGTCCTTCATGTTCTTACATATAATTTGGATATCCTCAGGGTCCCTTAGTGAATAAAGCCATGCCCCGATGGAATTCAATCTCGTCCAAAACGGTTCATATCCGGGTTTTATTCTTATGTCGCACTGTCGTAACATTCCCAGTTCAGGTTTTAATCGCAGCGATACCTCGCAGGATGTTGACGTCGCTGTCTCAAATAGGGGCAGCTGTAGTGGACACATATGACAGTACCAAGTGACGATGCATTCTTTTAGATATAATGCATCTGGTAGAAAATAAGTCCTATGATCGTCGCTCAAGCCTATGTGAGAAGATTGTGGTACAATCCGTGCTGAAATGGTGGTGTTCCCTGCTTGTTGTGGTGTTGGCCAGGAGTGCATCCTGTATAGATGGTATATTGTTCTCTCTACTAATGGTAATCGAAGCAGTATTATTATCTGTCCCTGATGATGTCCTACTTCCACAGTTGCTATCTTAGTCAGTTCTTCATTCCTGAGACTAGAGCGTGGTAGTGGTAGTTCATAGGCTTCTGCTAATTCGTGAATTTCCCTGACTATAGCTCTCAACTGATTTCCGGTTAGCAAGGCTCTATCTAATCTTCCTTCACGTGCTAGCTCTATTGCTTTTACAAATTTTTCTGTTGTATCGATGTAGTGTTCTAAAGATTTTTCCAAGTTAAAGCAATAGTCCCACATGGCACTCATATAAGCCTGCCTAGCTGCTTGTGCAGTTAAGTTGTTTAATGTTCTGATTACGATACTAATTTTATTTTTATTAGAGTTAATCATATTCTGCTGTTCATTTAGTCTATCATGATACTCGTGTAACTTACTAGATATAAGGTGTGTCTGGTTTTTCAAAATTTTGGTTAATTTGCTCTGATCCTGGTATAATTTGTCTATTTCTGATAGAAAATATTCACCATCCTCAGATGTGAGTGTTCCAAATAAATAACGGCTGGCCGAACCTACGAACTCAAAAGGAGCTCCTCGTTTTGCTATAGTATGTGGTAAATTGTCTATATTTGGTGCTGATATTTCTGCCCCCAAGCTCCTAATCTCGTTCCGTAGCTCTTCTGCTTCCTTTAGAAGTTTAGTCAGCTCTTCTTTTCTGAAGTTGCAGGAAACTTCAGGCACATCCGCATTAATACAGTGGTTGACCCTCTCGAGGTACGCTGGGGTCTCTTCTGGGAGTTGCTGCGCTAATCTGTCTATGCCGATATGAAACACTAGTCTCCATTCCGCTCGTTTAAATCGTATATTGTGTAGTTTCTCGAAGTATAACCCTGGACTCGAATTTAGCTGAGTTGCCTCGTAGTTGTTTGGTTCTGGTTTTATGTGGCAAATGTTTAGTAAAATTGTCAAACTTGCGATTGTGAACTTCATTTCGGCAGTTTTAGTCTGGCATTGGAAATTTACTGCTCTCCCACATAAACTGGTGACGGATTTCGTAACACTCCCAGGGTAACCTTTAGTGATTATATAGTTTATGATTTCCTTTCCTCTTTAGTTTTGTGTTTTATTGTCTCAAGAGGGCGACTAGGGCAAGCCCGAAGTATTGTTGAATACTGTCGATCTCTAGGGTGGTTGTCAGGGTTACGAGAATTTATTGAAATTGTAAGTTACGTCAGTCCGTCATGATTTATTCAATAGGCTAGTTCTACCTTGTCCATGTGCTTGACGAATCGCTTACCATCATCCATCTGTAATACGACATTATTATTCTCCAGTATTCCCACAATTTTATACGGACCTTGGTACCTCTTACCAAATTTGCCTTTGCGAACATCTATCAGCACACGTGCCATATCCCCAATTTTTCCGGCAAAAGGGCGAACTTTCTTATCATAAAATTCCTTAGATTTAAGTTTCGATAAGTTAAGTTGTTGGGCTGCCAGATCTTGCATTTCGCTTAACCTAGCCATCAGATCACCCAAGTAAGAGTTGTACGTCAATAAGTTTTCGTCCGTTGGGAATGAACTCGGTATGCGTGCTAGTTTGCCAAACACCAATTCGTACGGTGTAAAATTCGTTCCTTCGTGAACAGAAGTATTATAGGAAAACATCGCAAAGGGTATCAGTTCGTCCCAGTCATCGAACTCGTCGATATAATGCTTTATGTAATCGGCTAGCGCCATATGACTTCTCTGTAAAGCTCCGTTCGATTGTGGTCTATAGCTTGATGTAGTAACATGCTTTGTTTTAAAGATCTTGCCTAATTCCGAGAATAAATTATTGACGAAACTAGTTCCTCTATCTGTTAAAATTACGCGCGGCGCGCCGTATTTCAAGATAAAGTGCTTTACTAATGCATGAGCTATAGTCTCGGCTTTTATATCTGGGACTCCTACTGCTACACAATATTTAGTTAGGTTGTCCTGCATAGTAAGGATGTGTTTATTATTTCTCGGAGTGGTTGGTAAGGGTCCTACCGTGTCTAGGGCAATTTTTTCAAACGGCTCAGATGAGGTGTCCGTGATTAACATAGGCTCCCGTGTCTTGACGCGAACTAGCTTATGCTCTTGGCAGCTATTGCACTTCCGGATGAAGTCGCTAATGTCATTGCGCATTCTCGGCCAGTAAAACCGCTCTCTAACTCTTCGGTATGTTTTGGTTACTCCCTTATGTCCGCCTAATAAACTACCATGCATTTCTGATATTATTTCGTCGCGGATTTCTTCTCGCGGTACTTGTGTAATTCCCGTGCATAGCGTGACGTTAATGTTGCTATCGTCAAAAATATCTGATAATAGATTTGGCCAAAATTCCGGTGATAATTCATCGGTAAAATCTCCCGTTTTTGAAATTCTAAAACTGTTTAACTGGAGTTCCTCAAAAATGATTTTAAGGTTCTCTAGTCCGAATTTAACATCATCTGCCAAAATTTTGTCGAAATATTTATTTTTGACTATTACACTAAATACGCGATTATTACCTCGCTTGGTGATTAATATTTGTCCGATTTTAGGTTTTATTCCTCGTTGTTCTTCTACATTTATTATTTCTAGATCCGATAATAACTTGCTGATAGGTGTTGTCGTTTCCGAGTCAGTAGATGAAAAATGAACGTAATTATCTTTGATGTACGTCAGATTTTCTCTAGTGGACCTTACGTTGCTAATTTTGTGATTTCTATATCTGGGAAGGTTTAACGGTGAGGTAGGTTCTACGTCAGGTAGTATACCCTCGGTTATTTGTATGCTAATTGGATTGCATTCTGTTATGCAACTCGGTACTAAACGCCTCGGAGGTTTACTAACTTTTGCCTTTGTTGTTACACTATCGGCGACCGGTGGCACTGTACCAACGTATGGAGTGGAAAGTGCTATAGGCCGTGGCGCGACTGTAGGTGTCGGGAGTCCTGCTCTCCTAACCGGCTCACTGATAATGGATAAGTCTTGGCTTACGCCAGCTGCGCTCGAGATTAGGGATGTACCCGAAGTGTTCGGCACACTGTCTCGGCATGCCTGACTCTTATTTGATGCTTCTACCTCCGATTTCTTCAACAATCTTTCTATCCTAGAATTTAACTCTTCATCTCCTGTCTCATCTTGATATGGATCTTGTTCGGTAATTAACTCACGAGTGACTTCGTTTAAGTCTCTATCTACTGATATAGCCCTGGGTAAGGTTACTGTTTCTGTATCATCTGTCTCTAGTTCAATTATACTTCTTTCATGAATTGATTTATCGAGCCGTTGAAATGACTCGTGTAGACTTCTCAAGTCTATAGGTGGCTCGAAGGTAAAGACGTCATTGTCTTCGTCCGTGTCAGTATTTTGTACTGGTGGGTTTATTCTGATGGCAATTTCGTTTTGGTCAGAATCATTTTCTGTAGCTTGTTCCACGTCTGTCTGTCTGTCCGTCTGTACATTCGGTACAGGCGAACCGTTCTGCTTGTTGATTGTACGTCAAATCCTAAACTTGGTAAAACACTTTTCCGTTTCCTGTAAAGCGGTGGTTCTGAAGACTCGTCGTCAGAAGAATCTTCAAGAGTCCGTTCCACAATTGGATCTAAAGGTCTTGGTGTTTCTGTCTGATTGATTGATTTAGGTTGTAACCTAGAGCGCGTTCTCATTGCTATTGCACTCGTATCTAAAGCTGGCATTGTTTTCAATCTACGTCTGGGTTTAATAGTTTCGTCGATTTTTTTGTGTTCTTCTGAAACTGATCTACTTACGGGTCTACCTACGTGTCTACGTGTTGGTGGTTCAGGTATTTTTGAAGCTTTAGTAGCCTTCGGGCCCTGTTTAGCTATTGGGTACAGTCTATGCGGAATTTCGTCCAGGCTACTGTCTGAGTCTAAGTCTGAGTCCGGTGTTAATTTTTGTGAGACTACCTTGACTGTCTGAGCTTGTGTCTCTGATTCATTCATCCTGATATTTGTGCAAACATAGATTTTAATTCCGGTTCCCTTAAAGATGTAACGAAGCATTGCTCGTATTTTCCCCCAAGATAATCTGTCTAAACCACAACCGATCATTGGAATTCTAACAGTTTCCACTTTGTCTTATTCTAAAACGCTCCTGAAATTTATTAAACTTTTGTACATGTCTTCATATGTCGGTTTATCCCAAAAATTTTGCTTTGTCATAATGTAGTAAATAGTACTGCCTTCTGACTGCAATCTGCCTACTGAGTGTAATTTCGCTTGATTTTTAAGTTCATCTGGAGCTCCATATCTTTCTTTGAACTCCGCGGCTATTCCTGCACTCATCTCCAGATCTACTGAGACGGTATGAGCATAGTTATCTGTTTTACTAAAAAGATCTTCGTGCACTTCTTTGACATCAGGGTTCTCTATTGTCGTTGATTTTATTAATTTTGAATATTCTGAATATTTGGGTATTTCGGTTTCCACTACGCTTGAGTCTACGCTATCTTCTTCTGATAGTTCTAAGCTCGAGGAGTCCGATGACTGGTCGCTATCTATTGGATTTCTGGAAAGTGCATCGGCATTGGTGCTTAGTTTACCCGGTTTGTGCACAAAGGTATATTCATAGTTCTGCAATTTCAACCTCCATCTCACCAGTCGTTGTCCTGGATCTTTGATAGAATTGATCCAGCGTAGCGGTTCATGATCGCTAACCAAAGTGAATTTACGTCCGAATAAATAAGGTCGAAAATGCAATACTGCACATAGAACTGCAAGACATTCTTTCTCAGTTGTGAAATAATTTTGCTCGGCATTTATTAGAGCTCTTGATAGATAAGCAATAGGCATGTCGTAACCGTCCACCTCCTGACTCAGGACCGCACCAATGGCGTAATCCGATGCGTCGGTGGTCAGAGTGAAGGGCTTTTCGAAATCCGGATATCGCAGTATAGGCCTCTGACACAATGCTTTCCTTAGAATTTTGAAACTATGGCGCTGTTCCTTTTTCCAAATGAAGGGCGCGTTTTTCTTTAATAAATCAGTTAAAGGTTTAGCTTTTGCAGCAAAGTCTTTAATACATCTGCGATAATATCCTACTAATCCCAAAAATTGCCTAATGTTCTTTTGAGTTTTTGGTCGCGGAAATTTCCTTACAGCCACGATCTTTTTGGGATCTGGTTTTACTCCCGTTTTTGTTATTACGTGACCTAAGTATGCTACTTCGGTTTTCAAAAATTCACATTTATCTGGTTGTAAAGTCAAATTCGCGTCCGCTAATCTTTTAAATAATCTCCTAATTTTCTGTTCATGCTCATTTAAGTCTTTAGCATATACAACGATATCATCCAGATATACGAATACCTCCGCCCCTTGTAATCCACGCAGTACCTGATCCATCAATCGCTGGAAGGTAGCTGGAGCGTTTTTCAACCCTTCAGGCATTCGTAAAAACTCGTAATGTCCGTTCGGTGTTGTAAAGGCGGTTTTTGCTCGATCTCGCGGTTCCATTTCTATCTGCTGGAAACCACTGGCAAGATCGAAGGTTGAAAAATACGTAGCTCCACCCAAGTGATCCAAGGTGTCGGTGATATTCGGTAAAGGGTAGGCATCGCCTATGGTTTTTTCGTTCAATGCTCGGAAATCCATGACAATTCTCCATCTCGGATTTCCTTTCGAATCAGGTTTCTTTGGGACAATCCAAAGTGGTGAATTGTATGGTGAATTTGACGGTGTGATTACCTCGTTATCTAATTTGGCTTTCATTTGTTTTTCAATCTCTAATTTGTGAATCGGAGGGAAACGATATTGTCGAGTATTTATCGGTATATCGTCGGTAGTTGGTATACGATGCTTAATCGCGGGTGTGGATTTTAATTTGTCTCCCGGTAGATGAAAGATTTCCGGAAACTCTTCGATTAAGTTTAATACATGTATTCGCTCCTCATCATTTAGGTGCTCTAAACGCAATTTTGACTCGATTTCCTCTAATCTGTCCATCGCTTCTGGTTCGACGTTCGAATTTCCCGAATCTGAGTCATACCCAAATTCTTCGGGAAAATGGTGATATTCGAAAGGTATGACTTCCTGGGGGAGAATCTCTACCTCTATATCCCTATCTAGCGTGTTAATGGCTAAGACCTGGCAGGCGCCATTACTAATCGAGACGGCAGCCTCGCCAATGTATAACCCTTCGCTTACAGGAATCTTCGGCAGGTATCCCTCCTTGAGTTTACAGTCTAATACGTCCACAGCTATCACTTGTTTTGTCCTTGCCTTTATTTTCCATACGCGCTGAGTATTGCTAGATTCAGAGTCTGAACTTGCAGAATTTTGTTCGTTAATAAATCGAAAAGGCCTAATTGGTTCTGTCTGTGTCACAAGAGTGTTGTGAGAAAATGAGATTTCAGCTTTTTCGCGGCGCAGATAATCTTTGCCTAGTATACCATCGCATCGCAAAGGAAACTCGGAACTTATTACGTGTAATTTATTAACTTGTCCCTGAAGGGTAATTTCAACGGTACCAAATGTTCTCAATTTATCGGTAGTTATACCAGTAATTATCGTGGTTTCATGAGCTGCAATTAATGCATCCGGATTCAGCATATTTGCTTTAATTAAGCTTATGTCTGCTCCCGTATCAACTAAAAATATCCCGAATTTGTCTTTAAGTTCCGGTGCCTTGATTTTAATTAGTGGCGATTCTCTATTTCTCCCGCACGTATAAACTCTTGACCCGGCTCGGTGAATCTTACCGTCGGCTGACGCTCGTATCTCGCATAGCCCGCCGTTGCGTCCGGGCGTCGGGCTGCGTGAGCGTTTAAAGACTCAGCCGGTTTGTTTCGGTTGTTGTCATACGGTGATGGTGATCTAGTTCTTTGATTTGATCCGCTGTCAACGTTTCGTGTTCGCGATTCCCGATCTGTTATTGATCCTTCCTGCGTATTATGAGTCACAATAGGTGAAGTTGGTCTATGCCCGATATTAGATGTACCAGTGTTAGAATTAGGTGAAATCGAACGCTGTCTATAATCGTAAGGATATCTATACCCTGTCTGATTTTGTCTAGATATGTGGCTTTCCATTTCCTGTGGGTATCCGTAGGGTGGGAAATACGGATAAGGCATAGGTGGGAAATATGGATAGGGTGGAAAGGGGTAGGGGTACGGCTGTCTCGAAGAGTACTGCATATTATACCCCGATTGGTTAGAATAATTACGCGAATTAGTTGAAGGGGAATCTTCTCTTATTCGACGTTCTGCAACGGGTGATGGGCTTCTCGGTCTAATATTTGCACCTGCGGATTCGCTAACATAGTAGTTACTATGCTCTCGCGGCTGACTCGGTTGATAACGTAAGCTGGTGTAGGTAGGCGACGGCGTGCGCGCAAAGGCAGGCCTATGAATTTCGGTTGATGCTAATATTCCGGTCTGCATCCGCGTTTCTAATCCGGCTGCGCATTTTTTTGCAGCTTCTAAATCTTTCGGATCGCGTGCATCTACCAGCTTTCCCATTTCATCCGGTAACCCTCGCAAAAACGCATTGAAGGCGCTTGTTTTGACAGGTTTCATCATATCGTCTACCGCGGCCGCGTCATATTCATCTTCTAGACTAACGCGTGCTCCGCTGAGCAGAATATTTAGACGGTCATAAAAATCATTAACCGTTTCATTGCGTTTCATTCGTATATTTCCAATCTCGTGTTGATAATAAGAGAAATCCTTTCCCGACGCGAATCGCTCTTTAAGATGTTTTGTAAGTTCGTTTACGGTGTTAAATCTTTTGCCGTAGGTGCTATCACGTGCTGGGCCTTGCAGCTTGCCTAACACAGCTTTTACGTATGTGCTTTCGGATGTAGGCGGCACATATACTGCGCCGTTATGTACGTCTTGCAGAAAATCTTTCAATGGCATGCATTTCCCGTCAAAGTAAGGGACGTTTAACGTACTATTTTGGAGAGCAAAACACTCTGCCATAGATGTCATCATAGCGTGACTCGCGCTTAAGTTTGCGCTGAGGTCAGCTGGGTCAACCATTATGAATATGATTTTGGCAAGAGGCACAAGGTTTCACTTAATGTAACAAGTATTGATGTATAAAAAGTATATATGTATATATATATATATATATATTGTAACTTTTTTTGTGTTGTTTGCGTCACGGGAGTGGCGCAAACGATAAGTTATTGTGAGTTTTTTATCTAATAATATTTAGAGCCGCTCTATCGAATCTAGTGTGACTGGTTTCTAATGCGGACTTGGGAGTAGAAGACTCCGAAGCCGCCAATGCATACCTGGGTGTGCAACTGCACACCAAGGATGCCTTGCTTTTCTAATCGCGGACTTGGGAGTAGGAACTCCGAAGCCGCCTCCCTCAGACCTGGGTGTGCTTGACACACACCAAGGCTGTCACAGACTTGGGCAAGTAAACTCGCCAAAGCTGTCTTCTAGCTAAGGTGGAAATAAGCCGCGATAAATAAGGAAAACTCGGAGTAAAGAAGCCTGCGTCGTATGCTTTAACTTAGATTTTAATACCATTTGCGTGAACAAAAACAAAATTATAAAATATGTATAAAAAATAATAAGAAATAATAACAAAATTTGTACCCTAAGGTTGCAACCGAAAACATTAAACTAAATATAACTAATATAAACCGTGGTTTTGTTTGGGTTTGAGTTCGAGTTGACTAAGTTTGAATCGTGTGTATAATTTGAGCAAATAGGAAAATGAATTCTAAATAGTAATAAAGTGATTCGACCGAAATAATATAATTTTAACTATTATCCCAAAAATGACGTGATTCTAATAGCTCTCCGGGCGCTTTGCCTCGGAGACTCGTTACTGAAGAGTGAGTGAGCCAATCAGGCGCTATGCCGTGTATTGCTGTCTAAAGGTAGTGAGACGCCGGGCGCTATGCCTCGAAAACGCTCCTGAGCTGAGTGGCGTCGCGATTTATATATTTGTCGTGACGTCACTCAGTCCAGTGTCGCTGTCGCTGAGGTGGTGCCGTGTGCACGCTGTTTGTTTGAATTGTAACGGCACAGGCCTGGGTAGGCCTGGCACGTTACAATATATATATTATTGTATGTATTTACGATTAAAGAGTTGCAAGGAAGAGTTATAAATTTCGAAGAGAAATCAACCAGCAAAAATAATATATTTTTTTTTTTTCTTTTTTTTTTTTTGGTTTTGTTTAAATAATTAACTTGTTTAACGGCGTTAAAATCCCACTTCTGACACCAATTTTTATTCTCATGTAACGAACGTCACATGAGTTGTCCGACTATGCCTAACCGCGTAGCGTCTAAGTATAACCGCCCGTTATCTATGATAACAAATAAAAATAATTTTGACCTATCTCTCAATAGATCGATTTTTGGATCCTACGCCGTCTAGTCCTATACAGGTCTCGCATTAATTATTTAAACAGAAGGGCCTAATTGTCTTGTCAGGAATGTATTAGGTCGGGTAAAATGATAAGGAAAATTAATTGATAGAAATAGATTATATTCTTGAACGATTATTTGAAGTAAAACGTACGGCTAAACATAAATGAATATCGTGTATGGCTAATACAAGGGTAATGATGTGTGTGTCGACGCGGGTTCGTGAAGAGAGCTTACCTTAAAAGAAACCTTTAGATAGGTACCAAACAAAAATATGCCCTTCTCGATTCTCGCGTTGACACCTTGGTAGTGATAAAATAATATAATGTGTGAATATGATGTCGCTCGGATTTTAATGTTTGGGTTGATAAATCTTTGCAAACTAGCAACTCCTTATAACTCTTTCGTTGCAATTCCTTATGGTTATACTAATATTATATTGCTTAAGATTATATAGCCATGCTCGACAAGTTGGAGACGTCGCGAACTTGCTTAAAACTGAGGGTTTTCCCCGAAGTGTCTTTGCACTAGCTTTAGGCAAGGTCTTTGGGCTTCCTTAAACTAATTATCATAGCAAGCATAGATAATAGATATAGGTAACAGGATAATGACAAAATATAGTGTAATTACAAGTATAACTAGTATACTTGTGAGAATACTGGAAACAATTTGATAGTAAAGATGGAATTTAGCATGAATGATAATACATGGATAACGATCGTCGACACTTAGCTTTAGTAGAACCGACCATGGAGGGCTGGATGTCGCGTCGCACCCTTGATTTTGCGGGTCCTCACCTTTAGTATCTTCTAACTCCAAACTTTGCACTATCGATGTGGGTTTTTTTAACAGTCTCGGTCTTTAATAAAGTATCTATACACTGACTCGAATTTTGAATATTTTTGATGAAATTAATAAGGTCCTGAATTTGAAAAATGTCTATCACTAAGTTTTGATTATAATGGAACGTAATGTTTGAATTTTTGAACTTAAAACTGAATCTATAATTACAAGTACGAGACTTGGCAAAACTGAACTGAATAATTATTATTTTTTTTACGAGTACTGAGTCCCTTGGGTCACCACTTCGTTAAAGATTGAACACCAACTCTAGGCTCTAACTAGCACCCGGTTCTCTGCATCCACGCGCCTCGCGATTTACCAGAAGAAAGAGACAAAAGGATGATCGCTACCTCGCTCGTAATCAGCCGTCAAGCCTTTGGGGACTTCAGTCCCAAGAAGTGCACGCGTCAGCCGTCTGCACCCACATAGTCGGTTCACCATAGTAATTAAATTATACTTATGCTAGATTCTTAAGGTTAGCTAGATACAATCACTCCATGCATAACACACATCCCAATTCTTTAACTTAGAATTTCCTAGGTCTTATGGTTTACCTTGTCTATACTAGGATAATTAGGGTTTTATTAGAAAGAGTTATAAGGATGCGACTATAGGTGCTAGGTCAACAGAAACTGCTACGTTGTAAGCGTTAATCCTAGGTATTCTATATTATACGTGACTTCTTCGACATTAAGGAGGTGCATACAACTCTTTCTCTATAACAGAATAGTTCAATTCTGCTCCTTTTAATAGTTTTGAACCGAAAGATATAGGAAGATCTTTTCCAATTTCTCCTTGGCTCAGTACAGCTCCAAGTGCATAGAAAGAAGCATCGGTGGTTACGATAAAAGGTTGAGTGAAATCAGGAAATTGCAATATTGGTTCTTTACAAAGTAGGTCCCGAAGGTTTACGAAGGCATTTTGTTGTTCGTCCCTCCAAGAAAAGGGTTGTCCTTTCTTTAGGAGTTGGGTAAGAGGTCGGGAAATATGTGCAAAGTCACGAATAAATCGTCGATAATAGCCAACGAGACCCAGGAATTCCTTGATGTTCTTAGGATTTTTAGGAACTGGGAAGTTCTGCACCGCTATTGTTTTTTCTGGATTCGGAGATAAGCCTTCTTTGCTTATTACATGCCCCAAGTATGTTACGCTTTTCTGCAAAAATCTACATTTGTCAGGTTGCAATGACAGTCTAGCGGTACGAAGTCTACCTAAGAGATTCATCAGCTTACGCTCATGTTCTTTTAAAGATGAAGCATAGATAACAATGTCGTCGAGATAAACAAATAGTTCAATGCCCTGCAATGCACTTAGGACTCGATCCATCAGCCTCTGGAAGGTGGCTGGGGCATTTTTTAAGCCAAATGGCATTCTCTTGAAATGGTGATGACCGTTAGGGGTAGTAAAAGCTGTCTTTAGTTTGTCTATCTCATCCATAAGTATCTGGTGGAATCCTGATGCTAAATCGAAGACCGAGAAGTACTTCGCTCCCCCTAATTGGTCCAGAATATCAACTTTATTGGGAAGAGGGTATGCGTCTCCGCAAGTCTTCTCGTTGAGGTTTCGAAAGTCAATGACCATCCGCCAACGTTTATTACCTGAGGAATCTGGTTTTTTAGGAACGATCCACACCGGTGAATTATAGGGAGAGTTTGAAGGTTCTATGATTCCTCCAACGAGTAGCTCTTTAATCTGTTTCTGAATTTCTTCCTTATGCACAGGAGGATGTCTATACTGTTTAGTGTTAACCGGAATATCATCTTTGGTTGGTATTTTATGTTTTACAACGTTTGTCCCTCTTAATTCGTCGTCTGGTAAGTGAAATTGATAAGGAAATTTCGCGACTATCCTGACTACGCTATTCTTCTCTTCGGTACTTAAGCCATCTAAATGAAGCATTTCTAAGAGTCTATTTATTCTTGTTTTTACTGGTTCTTTTCCTTGAACTTCATCGCGTTTGCCTGTCGATTCTTTCTCTATTTCCATTAGGTTGACTATGGGGACACTAATCTCCTTTTCGTCTTGGCTACAATTAATTACGTAAATCCATGCAATACCATTTTGATTGGTTACCAGCGCTTCGCCTGCATACAACTTATCACCCAAGTTAAGCTTAGGTATATACCCGTGATCTAGTTCAGTATTAGCTATCCTGACTCCTACCCTTTTCCTGCATCTACCCGGAATTTTGATAGAGGGTTCTACTAGTGGGATATTAATTCCTTTGTTCTTTATTTTCAGCATATTGTCATCAAAGCATAGAGTGGCCTTTTCGGACTTAAGAAACTCCATTCCCAAAATACCATCTTGCTTCAATGGAAAGTCGGCTGTAATAACTTGGAACCTACAAGGGATAGAATGAAATTGGACTATTACTTCTCCAAGGGTTTCTGCTCTTCCAGGAGTGATTCCTGAAAGTCTGTATCTTATATTTCTATCAATTGTCAATCCTGGTATCAAGCAATTTTCTTTTATCAAATTAATATCTGCTCCTGAATCAATTAAAAGTCAGCTTCTCCTCAGATTAATCAACTCATCGCTTGTAATGGTTACACAGGGCGGAGCTATTCGGCTAGACTCACTAAGGTTTATTGTTGCAACTTGTAATTGTGATCCGGAAGATTCTGCCATTGTAGACTGAGTGTCTGTGTTTTGAGTATTATTGTTGGTGGTTGTAGCATCCCTGTTTTTGTTTGTTGAGTTGTTAGGTTTTTTCCGGCAATCTCGCGTGTTATGACCCGTTTTTTTACAATGAACGCAATAACCCGGTTTATTTTTACTATAGCATTCCCTTTTAAAATGACCATTTTTTCCACAACTAAAACAAACAATTGATTTTTTGTCTAGACCCCCCTTTTTACCTGAGTTTGCTGATTGAGTATTTCGTACCCAAGCCTTCCTTCGGTTTCTAGGATTTGTTTGAGCCTTTGACTCGTCATAATTTTTCTGATTTCCTTCACTACTCTGTCCATTATCTGAATCGTTATTATCTTGATCTGGGGTTTCTAGTTTGAACAGGGAGTTTCGCTGTTCAACCTCTTTTTCAAGCTCCATGGCTAAATAAATCGCATTTGCGAGTGATGCCGGTCTACAATTAGCTACTCTCAATCCTAGTTCCCCTCTGAGCCCTCTAACGAAGCTATCTCGTGCACCTTCCTCCGTGCTAGCTAATAACCCTACACGAATTTCTGTAGAATATTTTTCTGTGATTAATTCCGTCACTCCCTGCACGATTTCGTTTATCCGCGTGACGTAGTCCATGATACCCTCGTTTGGCTTTTGGTAAATACTGGATAAAGATATTTGCCATTGCGAAAGGGTCCTTCGCGGGATGAAAGCTCTTTTCAGATTTTCAAGCACTTCATCAAAACCTAGCCCTGTTTGATTTGCTATATACTTACTAGCCTTACCCTGGATCCGTGCCTTGATCAATTGTGTTAGATGCAATCTACTCGACGGGTGGATTGGGAGAGCCGTTTCTTTACATAAATCTATAAAACTACTAACCGGCATGTTTTCCCCATTGAAAATTGGTATTAGGCTAAGGGCTTCTCTAATGCCCATGAACCCTGACATATTTGAGACCTGCACATTAATTGGATTGTTATTTCCAGATGTTGAAGAATTGACTGATTCATTCTCGCTAACACTAGAAGAGTTCTCTACTATCGGAACTATTTCATTTTCCGTGGGAACAACTTCCCAACCTGTCGTTGATGACGACATATTGTTAATTTAAATATCTCTCAATTATTATTCAATTATATCTAGGAAATCTTAAATACTCTAAGTGCTCTCTTTCTCTGAATGGACACCTAATTTAGGCTGCGGCCTTGCTTTTATTTCAGAATACCAGTATTCACTGCAAGATCCAGGGAAACCGCAGAAAACCTGGATAGTATCTCGATGTCCACTCCACTTAATTCAAAAATACAATAAAGGACTTATACTAGACTTACAGATTGTTGTCCTTCAATGCAACCTTGTTCTAAGGACTAATCATGCACACTTAATCACTTATTTCACTCACAAATTGCCCTTTTTCACTTTTCACTTCTCACTTTTCACTTTTCACTGTTCACTTATCACTTAGCACTATACGAAGCGTCTTCTGTCAGCACCTGATATGTATCCAGACGTCAAGGGAATAAGTATCGAAGTTCTTTATAGATGATATCAATCCTAGATTCTGCTGAATGCGACAAATCCCACCGCTGTCACCAAAAAATTCACTTCTGTGACGTCCTGAGTCAAACTAGTGACGAACCAAGGCGCCACCTTTGAGCGAAGTTGCCTGGGCTGTAGATTCGTTTTGTCGCTAAAGTCCAAAAGGACACTTCAGCAAAATGCAGAGCTTCTTCTAGATAGTTATTTAATATTACAGAGGAAAATTGGATTATGATGTGAAACAATTATTACCAAAGGTTAAAAGGCAAATCTATTTATTCAAGAAAACTATTTGAAACTGCTTTTGAGAAAGAGAGCAACTGCGCTAGGTGGGTGCTAAGATAGAAGTGTTCTACTCCGGAGGGTCCCAGGGTTGGAGACCCCTCCGGTGCATTCACACAGTCATGCATTTATTCCTACACCTATTTTACACACAACTTAAATATAGTCTTATACTCTACTATATACATCTAGGGGAGGGGCGCACGTCACAGCCCCTTCCATGCATGGAGGTTGGGCCTTGCCCCTTCTTGAAGTTATTCTCATTCCCACGCATTGGGCTCGGTCCGAGTCCGTATCGACGTGCGTGGTCTGTTTTGGCTAGCGTCTATCCACTTAAGAGAAATATTTGTAAGCTTATAGTTCGATATTCGTTAGGCACCTTTCGTGTGAACATAAACAGACGGAGTTGGGCTTGTTTACGCGATCTATTCCAACCACGTTCATATTTTACTTTTCCGTTTCCAAGAGCTAAATTTATGATCTCCTCTCAAGGAAGTTTCATAAATATTTGAATAAACAAAGTTTCGTGAGAAACTTGCGAGCATTTATAATCATTCGATTTTCTATTACTTTATTGAATATAATTGATTGGACTATTATTTGAATTCTGTCGCGGTTATAAAGTGGTGACATCTAGCAAAAGTACTAGCCTACTAGCCGTGACGTAACATTTTGGCGCGCGGTCGATGAAACTCGGCAGATCGACCGCGCGCCAAGATCACCCTAGGGACTTTTCCGCGCAACGAGTGGTTAGCCCCCTAAAAATACCAAATATTCGGCGCTTGGGCGGATGGACCATTTGGTTTCACCTGATTCTTGCGGTATATGATATTTGAAAATGAATCAGATTTTTTTCACTGTATTATTCAATTTTGAGTTACGTCAGTCATATGTATGCTGAAACGGTCTGATTCGCGGGCTCACTCCACTGCCACATACACAGTAGTGACACTACTCAATCTACTACTACTCAAAAAAATCTGATATTTGAAAATGATTCTGAAGAGTAGACTTCAGTCACTAATTTGTCATTAATTTTCCGATTTGAGAACTATGTAATATGTATGGTGAGGCTTCCTTCATTACACTAGACTATTTTTCAATTATTCATACATGGGACATTACGTGTAAACTCGGCCGTCATCTGACCCTGACCATTTCGTATTCGATGCATGTTCTTTCTTATTATATTTGTTTCAACTTATGACCAGTTTGACAAACGAATGGGTAACTCATTGATAGAAGGCGATAGAATGAATAGAATTATTGTTCAGAACATAACTTACATTAGTCGTACTTACCGTTCCCTGCTGCACTTTGTACAGAAAAAAAATGTATAAATTCCATGACTCGAAAAACCTCCGAAAAATATTCGTCACGTCACTTTATGCTGAATATAATAGTTCGCCCCTGCGCTGGCCGGCAGCAATACCGATGCACGATTCGCGCGCTCAGCTCTCTCTCTTGGGCATTGCAGGAACTAAGGATTATCATGGCTTCCCAACGATTTACAATCGCTAATTACAACGAATTGCGAGTTTTCACATAGAAACTTTATTCCTGCATGAAACAAAGATGTTTTTGAATAGGAGTGTTTGTCATGCCGTGTAGAATGGTGCTTACACAGTTATTTTCGCGTCAATGATGCGTGGCCTCTGATATTAGTCGAAATGAGTGACACGCCCACATTCTGCGATGTAAAATTTTGAAAAAAATTTCGATTTCATTAAATTCTGGGAGCTAGCTTGAACTCATTCCTCGTCAAACATCGGCTGCCAAAAGGACAATCCGATTGATAGCCCCGTTTCGGAGATATTCGAGAAATTAGATAGCTCGGTCAAAATCGTCTGGTCCCTCCCCTTAACGGAAACAGCACTTGAAATCGAAACTAAGTGCCAGGTTACATTTGACACTCAGCAACCATACTTGTTCCCATCGATACAGTCCCTGACATTCCCTGATCCTAAACATCTCTCGTACGCAGCCCTACGAGCTAATTTATGGATCCTAATATTTATTTTATACCTAGACCGATATTCAATAGGCGCGACGACGTTGTCTCCAGGGAGGTCTGGGTATTATAACGTTTGAAAATGAATTGAATAAAAATCACATGGAAAATGAGAGGAAATGAAAATTATATTGAAGCTGGGCCGTAACAATTACCTTCCAAAAAAGAATTTTATTCAACATTAAATGATGAAAATGTTTCGGAGGATGATTATTCGCATGCTTGTAATGTTTGGCAAACTTTCCATGTTAAGAATTTGGGTCAATACTCAGACTTGTATCTGCAAACGGACGTGCTCTTTTTAGCGGGAATTTTTCCAAATTTCAGACGTGACTGTTGGGCCACGTACAGTTTCGATCCGTTACACTATTATACGGCGCCAGGCCTCTCGTTTGACGCGATGCTCAAGTGCACGGGTGTCGAACTTGAGCTCCTTCCGGACGTTGATATGCTGATGTTCATAGGAAGAGGTATTCACGGTGGTGTGGCTCAATGCTCGAACAGATACGCTAAAGCCAACAACAAATATATGGGGACAAAATTCGATCCGAGTCAGGAAGAATCATACCTCATGTATTTCGATGTTAATAATTCATACGATGCAGCTATGAGTCATTTCCTATCGTATAGCTCTTCCGAGTGGATGTCAAATTTCGAACAATTTAATGTCTCAGATGTTTCGAATGAATCCTCCATAGGTTACATACTTGAAGTAGATTTAGAATATCCGCGAGAACTTCAGGACTCTCAGAAAGACTTACCATTGTGTCCGGAGCATTACATCCCACCTCTTTCGACATGCAATAAATCTAAATCAACAACTACTCTTTTCGCAAAAAAGCGGTACGTCATTCACTATCAAGTTTTGAAACAGTGTTTGAGCTTAGGTATGAAGTTAAGAAAAATTCATCGGGTATTAAAATTGAAACAAGCACCGTGGCTTAAGAAATACAGTCCGACCTCCAAATAAGAAACCCGGCAATAAGAAACCTTTCCCAGTTTCTCGCTCAAGCAATTCCCCCACTACGACTCGAGCTTCGAGCTCGAGAATTTTGTGCGCGCACCTCTGGTGAAGAACGAGCCTGGGAGATATTATTCGGGCAAAATAGAGCTAACGTGTAGTGTAAATTCATGTGTACATGCGTGCGTGAGTGTGTGTGTGTGTGTGCGTGTGCAAATGTAACACAAAAACTACAAGTTTATCAGAAATTTTTTTTATTCATTAAAAAGATATGTGTGTTGACAAGATTTAATATAAAATGAAAACGAAGATAACGGGGTTTAAAGATTTTCATATAGAACAGCAAAAGTTTCCGAGAAATAATGAAAAGCGTTTTCGTCTTGTTGCGTATTATTTTGATCCGCAACGCACTCAACTGGAGGTGGGATATTTTCGAGAGAGTCGAACTCTGCCATTGAAGATGAATTCTCAGAGATATTGACTTTATTTCTTTTTATATAAATGGGATAAAACAATATGGACATGAACATAAAACGTTTATACTCACCAGACGATGGCATAACGAGCATTGCTCGTGGCCAGTTTTAAAGAAAAAAGAAGAAGAAAATAATACTTTACTTTTTTCTGTTTTTTGAATCCAATTTAATACCGTTGCTGCGTCCACCTCTTCATAACCGTCGACTTTTTTCAGGCGATTCAGTTAATTAGTTACGTCTCGATCATATACACACTCTAAGAAAAAAATATAGTATATAGTAGACTTTCGCACAGTTGTAAATTTATAGCTGACCAGTACTTATTTATTGTTCTATGAATCATTATATAATTGTCATCATCATAATGAAATGATTGCATCAATTCTAGCATTATAGTACGCCAAATTACTAAAATTTGTGTTAATCCTACTACAATATCTGTTATGAACGGCACTAGTTTTATATATAGTCAAATTAACAATCTTGATTGAGTTACGTTAACATCTTAGGAGGTGATTACACTATCATTATAGTTGATTCTTCTTCACCGATATTGTCGACTTAACATTTTGCCACATAGTTGAATCAATGTTTCGCCTTTCCACTATCAACGATTCAAACTTAGTATGCCATACTTTATGTTCTATAGGGGCAACAAAAAATATTGTAGGACCTGTTACGATACTAGATATTGTCGGTACTACTGCTATAGTTGGAGCGACAATATCGTTCAGTTACGTTAACATCTTATAAGAAGAGTCTATCTACTTTCCCTCACCGATTCAATTCATTTTCATCGTCTGCGTAGGACATGACCAGGACTTCAACAGGTATAATTTGCAAGATGCACTTTGCAGACAATCCCGAGAAAATCGAGTTTGAAAAATTCAGGTGTGTTTATATACACTATGTATGTTTCACATATCTCAAGTAGCTCAGCTGGTCAACGCTCCGTTGCATAAGCGCGAAGTCTCTAGATCGAATCTTGCTGCTGGTGATTTTTTTTTCATTTTATTCTACTCTACGTTATTCTAAAAACAGACATTTCATAATTGTGCAAATGATTAATATACAATAATCAATTTTAATCGGAAAAGATCGGTCTTGTTATTTTCATAATCTCTCTCCTAAAAATCTGATTTTTCACGAAAATATACAATACTTTTCTCTTGTTGAAAGTCAATCATTTTAAATATTATATTTGTAATTATATTCAAAATATATACTATAGATATTATATTATACTAATAATTATTAATAAAATATTAATAAAATTTATTAAATATAAATATTATATTTAAAATTATTGACTTTCGACAGGAGAAAAGTATTGTATATTTTCTTAAAAAGTCAAGTTTTTGTAGGAGAGAGATTATGAAAATATTATAATAAACTAGGATATTTTTCGATCAACATTGATTATTGTATATTAATAATTTGTACAATTATGATATATCTGTTTTTTAGAATAACGTAGAGTAGAATAAGAAAAAAAAGTCGCCAGCAGCGAGATTCGATTCAGAACCTTCGCGCTTACAAAACGGAGCGTTTACCAGCTGAGCTACGGGCTACTTGACGTTCGTGAAACATATAAAGTATATAGATTTTCAAAGATCGCTATACGCTTGAAAAAAATTACGTTTATTTTACATATTATCTACATGAATGAAGAGATACAATATTTTCAATGGAAAACTGGACATTGCTGAGCATGAGGTTCGATCCGTTCCGAAAAATAATCTTTCATACAGATATACAAATGAAAATAAACAAATCAAAATAATCTTGCTGTAATACTTTGTCCGTGCGCATGTTTATTTATGTTTATAATGTTCATACAGTATACACCTTAGTTTTTCAAACTCGATTTTCTCAAGATTATCTGCAAAGTGCGTCTTGCAATTACACCTGTTGAAGTCCTAGTCATGTCCTACATAGACGATGAAAATGAATCGAATCAGTGTGGGGAAGTAGATAAACTCCCCTTGTTAGGATGTAGTTATACTATCATTATAGTTGAATGTTCTGTACAGACATTGTTGGTTTTACTACCTGTCACGTAGATGAATTAGTGCGCTGCGTAGTTTTTTATTAACTATGTTGCCTTTTAGTCTTACTTCATATTTAGTAAGGGCTACCAGAAATGTCCATCGAACACATTACGATACATATACAAGCTTGAACAAACGGATGAGTCGGTATTGCGTGCACTGACAGAATGATTAATCGTATACTACCGAGTTGCCGAGTTTAGTGTTAATACATAAAAAAATATTCATTTTTTAATGCTTCGAGAAACCAATTTCGAAAAAACTGTTGATAAAACAACAGATTTTTTTTATAAGATATGACAATAATTGCAATATATATCGCGGTCAGTTTGATATATGGGGTATATACCAAAGAAGCTCTGAAAATACACATGCGCACGGACAAAGTATTATAGCAAGATTATTTTGATCTGTTTATTTTCATTTGTATATCTGTATGAAAGACTATTTCTCGGAACGGATCGAACCTCATGCTCAGCGATGCCAAGTTTTCCGTTAAAAATATTGTGTTTTCATTCATGTAGATAATATGTAAAATAAACATAATTTTCTTTAAGCGTATAGCGATCTTTGAGAATTTAAAGCTGAAGTTGAAACCGGAAGATTGCTATCAGAAAAAAAAACAGTTTTATACCTGAGTACGTATTTTAATCAAAACTAGCTGGTAATTGTTCTTCGCTCGCTATGCTCGCGAAGAGGCATGTAAGTTGTCTCTCGCTCGCCACGCTCGCTTAGAGACGTTTTCGTTGTCTCTCGCTCGCTACGCTCGCTCGGAGGCGTTTTTATTGTCTCTCGCTCGCTGCGCTCATTTGCTTATCAGGATTTTTCATTTTTATCATCAGTGTTCGAATATTGTTAGTTTTCTAAGCGTTTTCAATTGTCACTATTGTTTGGAACGAATGCAGGTCTTATATGTATATTTCTTTTTGTTTCATTAATAGTGAAATCCAAGCTTTTTTGTCTATAACTTTTTATCGCATTTCTAAGAAACAGTAGAAAAAAGAAATGATGTCACCTTCTACATGATTGTACAGAGCCGCAAATATTAATTGATTTTGTTTTGCATTTTGATAACGTTTGAACATCAATTTTTGTTAATCCAAAATTTTCAAAGAACTCGAAGAATTCGTGCGAAAATTACATTTGTAATATGTAATTAAACGTTTTTGTTATTATGCATTACAATAAACATTACGATAAAAGACCTTTCTTTATTTACCCATTATATTCAATTGCAAAATTGTATTCTAATACCATGACCAATGGGTGTGATGTATAATTAAAATAAATATAATTACCCGTTACAAATGTAATAGGTAATTAAAAAGAGTTCAAATGACACAGTAAAAATGTAATTCAATGGATAATTAAAATAAGTTTATCACTACATTAGAAAAGTAATGATTAATAGCATTACCAAAGTGATTATTGACTTACATCATTGAATACAATATACTCGATAATATATGACTCATAGTGACAATAAAACTAATATGGAGATTATTAAAATTCACAATCATGAGCATAATGAGAACATACTAAAAATGAGGATGATGAGAATAAACTTCATACGAATAATGAAAATAATAACATCAGGATCATTATAATCAAAATAATACTAACTAACAACTATATGTACGGGGCATTCTCCGTCAAAACGTACGGGAATAATAATTCGAATTTTTGATTCTATCAAAATTTTTATGGGTGATCACACCTAATGAGATGAGACTTCCGTTTCCGTTGCGAGTGAGGTAAGAAGTGTGTAAGAGTGCGAGCGTGAAAAGTTGATTGTTGGAGAGGGGAGAGTGAACCTGGGTGGGTGAAAAAAGGGAATAGTAGCTCGGAGTAGGCAAAGAAGAGCTGGCATAAAAAACGTACAGGGAAAAGGGTGAGTTGAGAGGGAAGAGCAGAAAAGAGAACACCAGGGTAGAATAGAGGTTAGGAAAAAGGGAGGGAAAGTAGCGGAAAGAGTAAGGCAGGAGGCGGCGTCTAGGGGAGAAAGTGGAAGTGTAAAGGTCCATAAGGCGCGGAATAAGCAGGTAACTAGCCGACCATAGGTAAAGTAGGATATGGGGGATAAAGACGGGAGTGATGAAGGGGGCGCGGTAGCTAAGAAAAAGGTGGGGCCGGGGAGACCGTGCAAAGCGGTGAGCATGTGGAGAGAGAGAGAAAGAAGTCTAAGTGTAGGTACAGTGAACTCGCTACCCGAGCTATGGAAGAGAAAGAGGGATAAGAGAGAGTCAGTAAGAGCGGGAGACATGAATAGGACAGCCGCAGAAGACGAGGAGGTAAGAGCTGCAGCAAAATGTAGGATAGTTGTGAGATCACCAGGGGCGGAGGAAAAGAGAAAGGTGGAAGAGGTAGAGAGGGGCCTAGAAAATTTGAAGGAAGAGATGAGAAAAGCAATGGAGGATTTGAAAACGGAAAAGAAAAAGCTAAGAGATGAAATCAGTGCAATGAGAGAGGAGGGTGATAGAAAAGAGGAAAGATGGCAAAGAAGGATAGAAGAATTGACAGAAACGGTAAGAAGATTGAAAGAAACGGGAAAGAGGGGCGAGGGGGAGGTAACGGAGAGAGAAAGAAGGGAAACTGAGGGAGACACAGAACAGGAGGCAGAGGAAGAAGAGAGCATAGATGAAGAGGTAGAAAAAAAAGGGCAAAAAAAAGGGTGGAAGGACAGGATAAAGGACATGGAATGGGCGTTGGAGAGAAAAGAAAGAGAAGCCAGAAAGCAAAATATCTTAGTAAAGGGAATAAGTAGAAACGGGGAAGGAAAGGGAGAAAGTTCAGGAGCTGATGAGGGAAATAGGGGTAGAAGTAGAAATAAAGGAAGTAAGAGGAATTAGAAAGAAAGGAAAAACGACGGCAGAGATGCTGATAGCCAAATTAGGCAACCGCGATGAAAAACTAAGAGTGATGGAAAGCAAGAAAAAGTTATGGGGAAGGGAGGAGAGAATAGAGGACGATTTAACGTGGAAAGAGAGAAAAATGAAGTGGCTGCTGCGAGATATAGCGGCAGAGGAGGAAAGAGCAGGAAGGAAAGTGAAAATAGGGTACGGAAAGCTGTGGATAAACGGGAGAAAATGGTTATGGGACGAGAGAGACGAATGGTTAGTAAGAGCTAGGGAGAGAGGGCAGGGGAGTGGACAGGAAGATAGGGGAGAGACGGAAGAAACAAGGAGAGAACAAGGTGAGAGGAGAGGGCAAGAGATGGAAGAAGAGATAGAAGAGACGGAGGTAGAGATAGGAGAAAGTCAGGAGCAGGTGGAACAGGTACAGAGGGAGGGGGAGGAGAATAGACAGGATGAATGGCAAGCAGTGGGGAGAGGACGAGGCAGGAGAGGAGGTAATTTAAACCAAGGAAGAGGAAGAGGGAGAGGGGAGAGGGCGAGCGAGGGCAGAGGCAGGGACAGACGGTAAGAGAAGGGGGGAGTATAGGAGAGAAAGGACAGGCGAAGGTAAGAGTAAAAAAAGATTTGGGGAGAGAAAAGGAGAGGGAAAGTTGGAAAGTAGCGTTCTGGAATGTGGCAGGACTAGCAAGGAAAGATAAGGATTTCTGGACAGGACTACAAGAATGGGATGCAATAGTATTGAGCGAGACGTGGGTAGAAGAGAAAGGGTGGGAAAAGGTAAGAAAAAAGCTGCCGAAGGGATATGCTTGGGAAACGCAACATGCCAAAAAAGAGCATAGGATGGGGAGAGCAATAGGGGGGATGGTGATGGGAATAAGAAAGGAAATAGCGGAAGAAAAAAGTGAGAAAAAGGTAGGACAAGAGGAGGGGATGCTTATGGGAGAAGTCACGGTAGAGGGTGAGAAGTGGACGATGGTAGGGCTATACGTGAGTGGGAACCTGGAAAGAAAGATGGAAAAAGTGAAAGAGTACGTTGAAGAGGAAGGAAAGAGTAGAAAGGTTATAGTAGGGGGAGACTTCAACGCGAGGACGGGGGAGGAAGGAGGAGGATATTGGGGGGTAGAGAGAAAAGAGGAAATGGCACAAAAGACAAGAAGGTCAAAAGACAAAAGAGTAAACAGCAAAGGCAAGAAATTGCTGGAAATAATCGAGGACATGGGGTGGTCAATCATGAATGGGAATACAAGAGGGGACGAGGATGGAGAGGTGACGTTCACGGGTGACGTAGGGAACACGGTGATAGATTACGCAATAGGGGGGAATGAAGTAAGAGAAAAAGTAGTAAAGTTAGAAATAGGGGACAGGATCGACTCAGATCATCATCCGGTGGTAGTTGAAATAGAGGCGAGGAAGTGGAAGAGGGAGGAAAAGGCTAAGCCAAAAAAAGTGGTAAGGGGGATATGGTCGACGGAGAGAAGGGAGAGATTCAGAAGGGGAGTGAAATGGGAGGGAGAGGAGAGTAGAGAGATAAATGAGCAGATAGAGGAGAGATTGAGGGAATTCAAAAGGGTAGCAGAGGAGATAGAAGAGGAAGGCAGGGAAAGAAGGCACATAAGAAGAAAAGGGTGGTGGGACGATGAGGCTAAGGGCAAGAAGAAAGAAGTAAGGAGAGCGCTGAGAGAGTGGAGAAAAGGGAAAGCGGGGGAGGAAAGGTTTAGGGGGGAAAAAAGAGAGTACAACAGACTATGTGAAGCGAAAAAAAAGGAGGAAAATGCCAGATTTATAAAAGAAGCGGAGGAGGCAAGATCGGAAAGCAAAGTATGGGAGGTTATAAATGGGGAAAGGAGAAAAGGACGCAAATTAGAAGATAGGATGGAGAAGAAAGAATGGAAAGCGCATTTTATGAAGCTGCTGGAAGGGGTGGAGCAAAAACCTGGGGAGGGGGCAAGGTATGAGAAAAGAGGAGTGGACCAGGAACCGGAGATAGGAAGAGGGGAAATAAGAAAAGCCATAGCGAAACTGAAAGATGGAAAAGCTCCAGGGAGTGACGAAATAGTAAATGAGGTGTGGAGGTATGGGGGGCAAGAGGTTGAGGAGTGGGTATGGAAGGTTTGCAATAAAGTATGGAAAGGGGAAGGGTGGCCAGAAGCATGGAAGGAGGGGTGGATTGTGCCGATAGCGAAAAATCAGGAAGGGAAAAAAGTAGAAGATTACAGGGGGGTAACGTTAATGCCGACATTGTACAAAGTGTACGCGACAGTACTGGCGGGAAGACTGGAGGAAGAGATGGAAAGGGAAGGGATGATACCGCAAAATCAGACGGGATTCAGGAAGGGCATGGGGACAGTCGATAACATTTATGTGTTGAATCATTTAATTAATAGAAGGATAAACAGGAAAAAAAGGGAAAATGATAGTAATGTTTATCGATTTGAAGGCTGCGTTTGACTCGGTGAACAGGGAGGTATTATGGGAAGCAATGAGAGAGAGGGGGGTGAGAAAAGAGCTGATAGATAGGGTTAAAGAGATATACGGAGAAACAAAGAATAGGGTGAAAGTAAGCGGAGAAGTGGGGGAGGAGTTTTGGACGGTGATGGGGGTCAGGCAAGGGTGCCCGCCGAGTTCGTTCCTGTTCAGTCTGCTAACGGCAGACATGGAGGAGGAGCTGAGCAAAGCAGGCGAGGCGGGGGGTGTAAAGTTAGGAGGAAAGAGGGTATATTCGTTAGCATACGCGGATGATGTGGTGCTGATGGCGGAAACGGAAGAGGGAATGACGGCACTGATTAGAAGGCTAGGAAAATACCTAGAGAGAAAAAAGCTAACGTTGAACGCGAAGAAAACTAAGGTAATGAGATGTAGGAAAGGAGGAGGGAGAAGTAGGAAAGTAGAATGGAGTTGGAAAGGGGAAAAGATAGAGGAGGTGAGAGAGTTTAAATACCTAGGGTACGTGGTAATGAAGAATGGGGGACAGGAAGCGCACGTAAGAGATAGGGCGAAGAAGGCCGGAGTGGTGATGAAACAAGTATGGGGGATAGGGAAGAGAAGGTTTGCGAAAGATTGGGAAAGAAGGCTATGGTTGTTTGATAGACTGGTATGGACGGTAGTAGAATATGCGGCAGAAGTATGGGGATGGAGGGAGTGGAAAAGAGTGGAGGCGCTACAGGAAAGATACATAAGATGGGTTTTGGGGGTAGATTGGAGAACGCCAGGTTATATAGTAAGGGAAGAGATGATGAGAAATAAGTTAAGGACAAAGGCAGGGAAAAGGGCGTGGAACTTGGAAGGAAGGTTAGAACAAGGGAAAGGAAGCGAGCTGGCCAGATTGTGCTGGCAGGAGGTGAAAGAGAGACAGAGAAGAGGAACAGACCTGTCGGGGTGGGAAACGGACAGGGATGAATTCATGAAGGACAGGGCACAGGAGGGCTTAGAGCAGGAGGAAGGTAGCGAGGACAGAAGAGTGGAATATGAGGAAATAGAGAGGAGGGATGTTGAAAGGCAAAAAGCGGAAAGGTGGGAAAAAATTTGGGAATCGAGGTATAATAAATGGTACAAGGGGATAAAGAGCGAAGGGGTGCCAGCCTACCTGAAAAAAGGTTGGGGGGAGAGTAGATGGCAAAGGGTAGCGAGATTCAGGTTGGGAGGAGAAGTGAGGGAAGCAAGGTACTGGGTAAGGGAAGAAGATAGAAAGTGTAGGATATGCGAAACGGTAGAGGAAACGTGGGAGCATGTATGGGAAGGGTGCTTAGGAGGGAAGGAAGGAAAAGAAAGCTGGCAAGAGAAGGTGGGGGAAATGTTGGGACAGGAGGGCGCGGGAGAGGGGTGGATGAGAGAGATTGAGAGTATAAGGGCATGGAAAATGAGGAATGAATGAGGCGAATGGGAAACGGGAGTCGGCGGAATGGAAGGGAGAGAGAAGAGATGTAGGTTAAGGCAAATGTAATGGTGAACATTTAAATAGAAGGATAAGGAATAAGATAGAGCTAGGGCAGTAGGGAGGCGAGAGGGGGAGACGAAGAAGAGAGATATCATGATAAAGGCAATGATAAAGAAAATGGCAAAATGGCAATGAGGCAGTGAGGTAGTGCGGAAGAGAGAGGCAGGCGAGAGAGAAAGAAGATAGAATTAAGTATAGAACTAAGTATAGAAATAGGAATAGAAGCAAGTGCTGGTAGCATGTAAGGTAGAATAAGGAAATTGTGTAAGTCATGTAACCCCAAGGGGAACATTAAATAAACATACATACACCTAATGAGATGAGCTTTCACGATTTTTTTCGATTTATTTCGTTGATGTGTTCTTGAAATATGAATTTTTGAATTTTTTTTTTCCAAAATTCACGACTTCTAGAAAAATTGACCAAATGAGGTGTTTTTTTTTTGGTTCATTATTGTTTTTAACTATACTTGAAGACAAAAAATACAAAAAACGTGATTATCATCACTTGCGGTACGATATTTTCATTCAAAGCTCAAACTGCACGATTTCGAGAGGTTGGACATTTTTTTTTTTTTTTGTTGAAATCTCATAAAAAACATTGTTTTTTTTCACAAATTACGCCGTCGGATTCATCGTGGGGTCACATCTCATTCTATTTTTTTTTTTCAATTTGAAATTTCTTTCTGCAGAATAAGGCTTCTGTATCAAATCAGACAGGACGATTTCGTTAAATTTTGACTCCCTCTGGAACTCGTTCGCTTAATTTTACTACTTTGAAGACTAGGAACTATTTTTCACAAAATTTTCGCGAGTTGAATCCAGCTATCAATATTAAATAATCTGTCCATGTTGTGATGTTTCTTTCCACTAGGAAAGCATACAATTCGTGGAAAAGTCAGTTTTCTTTGTACTTGAATCTAAACTGACGTGAATTTTTGCTATCGTACCTGAAGCTAATTTCGGCCTGTAAAAAGGGCAAAAATCATGACAGTTACAAAAAAAGGAGATGTGGCCCCACGATGAATCCGACGGCATAATTTGTGAAAAAAACAGTGTTTTTCATGAGAATTTTTTCAAACAAAAAAAAAAATGTCCAACCTCTCGAAATCGTGAAATTTGAGCTTTAAATGAGAAAATCGTACCGCAATTGATAATAATCACGTTTTTCGTATTTTTTTTTTCTTACGGTATAGTTGAAAAGAATAATTTTCAAAAAAAAAAACACCTCATTTGGTCAATTTTTCAAGAAGTCGTGAATTTTCGAACAAAAAAAATTCAAAAATTCATATTTCAAGAACACATGAACGAAAAAAATCGAAAAAAATCGCGAAAGCTCATCTCATTAGGTGTAATCACCCATAAAAATTTGGATATAATCAAAAATTCGAATCATTATTCCCGTACGTTTTGACGGAGAATGCCCCGTATATGAATAATCAAGGAAATAAAAGAAATTATATTAAAGCTCAAAAATTTTTATACTCCAATCGTTATATTTCCGAGATCCAAAAAAAAACAAAATTGTATTAATTCAAAAACAAAGATTCGTCGATGAAATAATAATAATAATAATAATAATAACAATATTAATGTAAGTTGGACTGGATTGTAAGTCGGTCTCATAGCTCGCTCAAGTCCATGGACGCCATAATTTCATCCCACTCATCTCCTGAAACAAAATATAAGAAATGAATGAAATAATGTCATCAACCTTTCAGGGAGCTTGATCCACAATCGAACAAATCGTCATTCTCATTCTCATTCTCATTCTCTCTCTCTCTCTCTCTCTCTCTCTCTCTCTCTCTCTCTCTGATACTCGGCCTGTCGCGAACCTTGCGCACCTCTCTAAGGTCCTCGAGAAATTCGTGGCCAAACAGATGGTGACATATCTTGACCAGAATAACTTACTTGATAGCTCGCAGGCTGGTTTTCGCAAGGGACATAGTACCCAGACCGCCCTACGGAGAGTCTTGGAAGATGCTAGAAAGGCGGTAGATAATAGGTGTGTCACAGTCCTACTCCTCTTCGATTTAAGTAAGGCGTTTGACTGTATTGACCACACGCGTCTCCTTGGCAAACTTATCCAGTACGGATTCTCCTTTGATGTTGTTCACTGGTTCCACTCCTACCTCACTGCTAGGTTTCAGGCAGTCCTGGATTCGGATGGTGGTCACTCTAGATTTCTGCCTAACTTCTCGGGTGTGCCCCAGGGTTCGGTGCTCGGACCGCTCTTATTTCTGATTTTCATAAATGACGTGCAGCATGTGTTGAGGCATACCAGCCATGTCATATTCGCGGATGACCTACAAATTTATTTACACACTCCTCCTAGTAACATCTTAGAGGCCATTACTGACTTGAGTCGTGATGCGGAGGCTGTCTCGAACTGGGTAGGGGAAAATGGTTTACAGCTTAATGTTAAGAAAACTAAGGCCATAATTCTTGGGAGCCATGCTTACGTTCAACAGCTTAAGCAGCTCAGCCCACCGCAGATAAAAATTATGGGCGAGACTGTGCCCTATGTAGATGTTGTCCGCAACCTAGGGGTTCATATCTCTGCTGATCTTACGTGGAATGCACATGTGGCTCAGATTTCTAGGCGAGTTCATGCCTCGCTACATAGGCTAAGATACAACTGCTATCATCTCTCTCCGCGGGTCAAAACTTTACTAGTATCAGCTTTAATTCTGCCGCATCTAGACTATTGCTGTCTTGTATACTACGACCTGACCGAGTATCTTAACCTCAAGCTTCAAAGACTTGCGAACGCTGGGGTGAGATTTATTTTTGGATTGAAGAGAGATGTGCATATTACACCTTATCGGCATAGGCTAGAGTGGCTATCTGTTGCAAATCGTCGCGTCCTTTTCCTTGGTGCTCTGTATTTCCAAATCCTTGCTACGGCTTCCCCTTCCAACTTGTCGGCACTTTTTGCCGAATGTCAGCCTACCCTTGTGACTCGACGCTCGGCTCGTATAGCTAGTGATAACCCTGTGGATCTGCCTCTGATACCGATCCATAGGACTTCCAGTTATCACAATTCATTTACGCTTTCAGCTATCCGACTTTGGGAGAGCCTGCCAGCCACTGTCAGATCCAAAACTTCACTTAATGCGTTCAAGGTTGGACTACGGAGGCATCTCCTTGCGAGTGAGGGGTGTCCTATGGCCTAATGTATTTAATTACTTATTATTTAATTTAGCCGAGACTCATTTGTTTACTTGTTTACTGTTGTACCCAATTTATTTAGCTTTTAGTTTTTTCTGCTATTGTTTCTCTGGCTTAAATTATCTAGTTATTAGTTATTTATTTATTTTTTTTATTTTATTATTTGATCGTTTCTTTTATTATACTTTCTTATTACACTTATTATGCCTAATTATACGTATTATTTTAATTACACTTATTTTTTCTGCTACGGTTTCTAGTTTAAGGTATTACGTTATGAGTTATTTATTTTATTCCTTATTTTTTTTTATTTTCTTCTGTTATTATTTGATCGATTTTTTTCTTTTACTATACTTTATCTTCTGTCTGTACCTTGCCTTCTGGCCTTTTCTAGGCTCTGGCATAATAAAGCACATCTATCTATCTATCTATCTATCTCTCTCTCTCTCTCTCTCTCTCTCACCATTTATGTCAACGAGGCTCTGCCTGGGGAAACTCATAAGCTTCTCATTGCAACTAAAGCGGCAGCAAGGGAGAAGGGCTTTAAATATGTCTGGCATCGCGATGGAGTCATTCTTGTGCGGGAATCTGATGGAACACGGGTAAGGCGATGGAACGGGTAAGACGGCTGAACTTGAGCAAGTCGAAGATTCTTATTCAAGGTACTGGCACATTTATCAACCGCATCGACCTCCTACACCTTCCTCCTATTACGGTGAATGGGACCGCGCTCCCCTTCGTCGATGAGATCCGCAACTTGGGCGTCATTATGCGGTCCAACCTCTCCTGGCGGGGCCATGTCATGACCGTCTCAAACAAAGTTAACTTTGCGCTATATAGACTGAAATATCACCGCAATGCGCTGTCTCGTGAGCTCAAGTCGTCTCTCGTAGTGTCCCTTGTCTTTCCTATCATCGATTATTGTTGTGTAGTTTTTAATGACTTATCGTCTGAGCTTAACCTTGTCCTCCAGCGGTTAGTGAACCACGCCATACGGTTTATTTTCAATTTGCGCTTCGACGACCATGTTACGCCTTATCGTAGACAGCTTGGTTGGCTTACGGTTCGATCCAGGCGTCTCTATTTTTTAGGTATCACTGTTTTTAATATTGTCCATGGCCTAGCTCCTTCTTATCTAACCGGGTTATTTCACCGTGCCCAGCCTTCTGACGGTCGCTCCCTGCGGCCTTCATCGGTCGGGTTTTTTCATATTCCTTCTCATCGGACCGTTACCATGCGAAACTCCTTCCACTTATCTGCTGCCTACTTTTGGAACACGCTACCTGCTGAGATTGTCGAATCCTCTTCGTTGGCGGTTTTCAAACGTAGGCTCTTTGAGTTTCTCTTTGCGCGTGACACTGGATCAACCTAGTCGCCATGCTGACCGAGCTTCATATTTTAATTTTTTAGTTAGTTTTGGTTCATTACGCTCGGCTATATTTATAAGTGTATCTCATCTGTATTGAACTTCTTGTTGTTAGTACTCTTGTTTTATTCTATTTTTACTTACTTTATTTTTATTTTTATTTTTACTTTATCTTTACTTACTTTATTTTATTTTATTTTTACTTTATCTTATCTCATTTTATTGTTTACTCTGTTTATTTATTTTTACCCAAGTTTTACTTTCTTTTTATTTTTATCTATTTTATTTCATTCTCAGCTATATTTATAAGTGTATCTCATCTGTTTTGAACTTCTTGTTGTTAGTACTCTTGTTTTATTCTATTTTTACTTCCTATTTTTATTTTTATTTTTTACTTTATCTTTACTTACCTTATTTTATTTTCATTTTTACTTTATCTTATCTTATTTTATTGTTGTACTCTGTTTATTTATTTTCACCCTAAGTTTTATCTTCTTTTTATTTTTATCTATTTTATTTCATTTTTATTATTTAACTTAATTTAACTCAATCTTACTTTCCTATTTCTATTTTTATTATTGCGCTTTGCACATCTTTATCTTATTCGAAGTACTGCTCTGTTTTCTATCTTACTCCTATATTCTTTATCTCTAAGTGTAACTGCTCCTGCTTTACCTATCATTTGTCCTGCCAGCTAGCTATCAAATGGTGCCTCTTTGTCACTCTATATGTAAGTTTTGATGATTGTAATCTCTTCTGCTATTTTATAACTATTACTTTCTCTTTTCTGTATTATGTACTGTTTCTCTATTTGCCCCAAGGTGTCCCAGGGCATATTAATAAACTAATCAATCAATCAATCTCTCTCCTCTCTCTCTCTCTCTCTCTGTTAGTGCCGGTTGTGTTCTTCTTTTGCTCCTCAAATTTGCGCTTGTAAAAGTGTTTATTCTGGTTCTTCTTCATATAGAGTGGCACTACCTCAAGTGGTTTTTACGGTGGTCTTCGTTGATATTGAGAGACTGTGTTTTCCTCCACTCATTTGTACAAAAATCAGGTATTCCATGCACGTTTTATTCTAACCTATTTCCTAAATTAGACAGTTGAATTTTCCAACACGCAGCCTGGCTTGCGCATGCCAGTGCTGTCTCTGGTGTTATCTTGCGCTATCTTTCTTTGTTTACCTGGCTCTATAGCCAAATTACCGACTGCGAATATGGCATCAGCTACGAGGAGTCGTGCGGGTAGTCAGGGGTCAGGCGCGAACACTAGTTCGGTGTCTTTTCTAGACAATTCGGTTTTTGCAAGTCCCAATGTGTCGGGAGCAGATTGTGATATCTTTCTCCCAATAGTTAATGAGGAGATAAATGAACTGCGTTCAAATCTGCTGAAGCAGGACAACATAGTGATGAAACACATTAGGGCGTGTAAAGAAACGGTCGAAAAGAAAACCGCGCTTCAGGATGCAATCCTAATGTATCAAACGTCCTTCAGCAAGTTGATGGGTGCCTATCTAACACTCGCAGCGCAAATCACGACGGCAAATGAATGCAAGAAAGCAGTCATCAAGGCATGCGCGGGCATTACTAGAAACTGCACTACCGGGGTGATGGAGGTCCTAAATAAGCATCCAGTTGCGCAAAATCCGGTCCAAGAAAGAAGTTTTGCCGCCGCGGTAAAACAAAATAAAGTTCATGTACCGAAAGGACCCACGGTCGAGGTTAAAAAATCGGTAAACTTCATTATCGCGCCTAAAGCCGACTCTGCGACTAAATATGAATCGTCGGGTGAAACCAGAAAGGCTGTGACAAATCTCGTCAAGCCAGCTGAGGTCGGATTACAGGTGCAAAGGATCACTGGATCCAGAAACAACGGCATTCGCATTCAGGCAAACAAGGTCGGTCTCGATAAAATCCGGGCGCATCCAGCTCTTGCAAAGGCAGGACTCGAGGTTGTAGAGGACCTAAGATATAATCCGCGAGTCATAATATACGGCATTTCAAAAGACCTTACAAAGGATGAAATTCGGTCAGACTTCATCAATTTGAACTTGAGTGGTACGGACGATAAACTCACTAAGGTTATCTATATTTTTCCTCCGCGAGATGGTAAAGCGTACACAAACTGTGTCCTTGAGGTGTCTCCCAAAACTCGGGCCACGATTAAAGACGAGCAGAGAATCTATATCGGTCTCTCGGCGTGTAGATTTGACGACCACGTTAAAGTAGCGCAATGCTACAAATGTCTCGGTTATGGACATAAAGCGCGCGACTGCAGATCGGCTGCCTGCTGTGGGCATTGCTCGGGTGAGCACGAGATGCGTGATTGTAGGAATAGGGATAAACCTCCTTGCTGCCGAAATTGCAAATCCGCCGGTACAGACTCCGCGCATACCGCGTTAGACGGCACAAAATGTCCGATCCTTAAGAGGCGCATACTAGATAGAGTCGGAATGACAAACTATGGATAACCCGGATAGATACTCGCGCGGCGCTCTCAGGCTATGCCATGTAAACTGTCAGTCGCTTGTCGGTCACCTCGACGAATTTCGTATGTTCTTTGAAGCTACAGACTACGATGTCATCTGTATGTCTGAGACGTGGCTGAAACCACCCACATCTGACGATTTTATCGCGCTTCATGGGTACAAGGTTTTTCGCTGTGATAGGCTAGGGAAAACTGGCGGAGGCGTTGGTTTCTACATCCGCGAAAATTTTCAAGTACGGGTGCTGGGTGACTCTGGAGGTTCCTATCAGGGTAAACCTGAATATGTGATAGCTGAATTCTCACCAGGCTATGGTTCTAAAGTCCTCCTAGCAGTGGTGTATCGACCACCTCACTCAGGTTTCCTCGACCTCTTCGAAAATGCACTCCTGAAACTATACCCAATGTTCAGAAATCAAATCATCTGCGGTGATTTCAACACAGACCTATTGAATGTCAACCACGATAGCAATCACCTGAGGCGGTTCATAGGCAGCTCAAACTTACATCTGGTTCCTTCTGAACCGACGCATCACCTCCTAAAATCTTCTACACTGATTGACCTTTGTATCGTGGACGATCTTGATAAGGTAACAGATCACGGACAACATGAAGTCCCCTTCCTCTCGGCGCACGACCTAATATACATAACCTACGATCTGAAGGTAGTAAGACAGGCTCCCCGCACATTCTCTTGTCGCTCATTGCAGAAGATAAACCTTGAATTGTTCCACAGGGATCTGGAAGAGGCAGATTGGAGTGAGTTCTTTGAGGTTCCCTCACTCGACTCCAAAGTTGAAATCTTCAATAGTCTTGTGACTGATTGTCTAGACCGACATGCTCCTATTCGTCAGGTTAGCGTTAAAAACTCACCGGCGCCTTGGCTCACTTCCGATATAAGGGAAGCGATGGCGAAGCGCGACAGGGCACGTAGGGCCTGGAAGAAAAATCGCGGAAACCCTTCCCTTCACTTCAATTTCCGGAAATTACGAAACGAGGCACAAAATATGGTCAAGGAAGCAAAATCGCGGCACTATATCGACACTTTTAGGTCTGCTGGAGACGTTAGAGCCATCTGGTCTGAGCTTCGTTAATTTGGGCTTATTCCCACAAAGAGGACTAACACCTCGATAGACCTCCCTCTATCTGAGCTTAATGCACATTTTGTGAAAATGGGTGGTGAGGGAGAGGGCGACTCAGTTGCCCCCTATTATCTGGGGCAAATCGAATATGATGATCGTAAGTTCTATTTCAAAGACATCTCTGTTAGGGTACTAGACAAGGCGCTTAATCACTCTCGGTCGAACGCTACAGGCGTTGACGGTATAGCCATAAGTGTCATCAAACTGGCTCTTCCAAGTCTGAGGACACAAATTCATCATCTCTTTTCCTTCTCCTTAATGCAGGGCATCTTCCCGGAAAACTGGAAATACTCGCTCGTCACTCCATTACCCAAAGCTAAGACGCCTACCTCATGCGGAGACTACCGACCAATTTCTATACTTCCTTCACTCTCTAAAGTCTTAGAAAGAATTGTTACAGAGCAAATCATGGAATTCCTCGACAAAAATGGCCTTCATGATCCCTTTCAATCAGCGTATCGAAAGGGTTTCAGCACGCATACTGCGCTACTCCGGCTGACGGACGATATTCGCAAGGCTGCAGATCTTAGAATGGTAACTGTGGCCGTCTTCTTCGATTTCTCCAAAGCTTTCGACAGGGTTCGACATGATGTGCTACTCTCGCTACTAAGGGGGCTAAATTTCTCGAACTCGGCCCTCAGATGGCTATGCTCTTACCTCATTGGCAGAAAACAGGCAGTCCGGGACGGACAGAAGAATATTTCTGATTGGCTTCAGGTCGAGAATGGAGTTCCTCAGGGTTCAGTACTTGGACCCCTCCTTTTCTCAATTTATGTTTCAGATCTCAGGAAAAGGATACAGCACTGCAATCACAGTATCTTCGCGGACGACACGGTCTTTTATCTACATTGTACACCATCGCAACTAGAAACTGGTATACGACAGGTCAACGAAGATGTAGCATCATTCTACGCATGGGCGCTTGAGAAAGGGCTACTACTCAACGCAGATAAGACAAAGGTCATGGTCATTGGAACAACTAGGCATATAAATACGATCAACCTTATCAGCCTAGCTCCAGTCACTGTTCATGGGCAGCCCCTTCAATATTCGACGAACATAAAGTGTCTTGGGATCACTATAACGAACAAACTACGATGGCATCAACACACTGACTCTACAGTCAGAAAGGTCTTCGGCACACTCCATCAGCTGCGGATAAATAGAAGAAACATCCCCAAAGAACTCAGGGTTCTTCTTATAACCACACTAGTGTTCCCACATATTGACTACTGTTGCCTCATCTACCTGGACCTGACGGGGGAACTAAACCTCCTCCTGGAAAGAGCCCTGAACGCATGTGTGAGGTTCATCTTCGATCTGAGAAGGGATGAACATATTACACCGTACTACAAAAAGCTTGGATGGCTCAAGATCAACGATAGACGCAATTATTTCCTCGGGTGTATGATTTACAACATACTCAGGACTGAAACACCTCACTACCTATCGCAGTATCTTGTCTTCAAGGATAGGACGTTATCACGCGACACAAGAGCACAAACGGACCATCTCATTGTGCCAATCTGTAGAACCGAACTGTTAATGAAGTCCTTTCGATCAGCAGCACCACTATTCTGGAATTCACTGCCCACGGAAATTCGAAACATAAAGAGTCACAGTTCATTCAAAGCCAAACTCTTTTCACATCTCTTCAAACTAGCATATACTGGCTCATGCTCAGAAGCGAGCTGAGGTCCTTTTTCTTTTTCTTGTTCTTTTTTGCTGTACCCGGCATAGGTTTTTCCGCAGTTTTCCCTATAGCCACGTCACCAAATGGGGGTACTCCTTTGAACTTGTCTGCAGACTAAATTTTCCTGTTCTCACTTATATTCTTTTATCTCATCTGTTTTTTTTTCTTAAATTATCTTATCTAATTTTACTCTTTTTTTTCTTTCTTTATATACTAATGGTAATTATGATTGCTACTACTACTATTTAATTACCTGTATGATTTTCTTTCTGCTGTATCTGCAATGCGCTTGAGGGGACCTGTCCCAGAGCGCCAAATAAAGCTTCTCTCTCTCTCTCTCTCTCTCTCTCTCTCTCTCTCTCACCATTTATGTCAACGAGGCTCTGCCTGGGGAAACTCATAAGCTTCTCATTGCAACTAAAGCGGCAGCAAGGGAGAAGGGCTTTAAATATGTCTGGCATCGCGATGGAGTCATTCTTGTGCGGGAATCTGATGGAACACGGGTAAGGCGTATTCGCTCTCAAGACGACCTGACGGCGTTTGAATCCGCCTGACGTCGCCCGGCCTCAGGGTCTGCCCCTGTAGTCGCTCAGCCACTACGCTTCTGTCACTGCAACGCGAACTCTCTGCCTGGCCACATTAACTATGTTAGGTTTTACTTCGAAGCCAATCATTACGACGTCATAGCCGTCAGCGAGTCCTGGCTGTCACCGGGCATCCCTGATGCGCTCGTTGCCCTGCCGGGATTTGTCCTGCACCGCAAGGATAGGGTAGGCAAGCATGGTGGAGGTGTTGCGCTATATGTGCGTGACACCTTCTCCTCGAAGATCTTAGTGGCGTCGCCCGCACCTTACTCATCCAGACCTGAGTATATCATAGCCGAAGTCAAACCTACCGGAGCGTCACCAATACTTGTGTCAGTGGTTTATAGACCACCCAAAGCTGCGCTGCTGGCCGATTTCGAGGCTGACTTCGATGCCTTCTCTCACGCTTTCCCGGTTTCACTAATACTTGGGGACTTCAATGCGGATCAGTTGTCGAACACCTTCGAAGCCGCGTATATCCGTAACTTCTGTTTCGCCCGTAGCCTGCACCTGGTGCCCTTTGGAGCCACCCACCATGCCCGAGGGGCCAGCTCCTTGCTCGATCTTATCATGGTGAGCAGCGTCGACCTCATCCACTCGCAGTTGCAGTCAGACGTCCCGTTTATAGCGGGCCACGACCTTGTGTTCGTCTCTATTAGTGTACCTCGGCTCCGTTCCCCGGCTGGCTCTTACCGGTCCCGGTCATTCACCAACTTCTCCTCGGTGGAGTACTGCACCCTAGTTGAAGGTTCTGACTGGTCGCCGCTCTCTTCCGGGTCGTCTCTCGATGACCAGCTCTCTTGCTTTAACTCCAACCTGCTCGCGGCACTTGACCGCCTCGCCCCGGTCCGTCAGGTCGTTGTAAAGCGCCGTAGTCCTTGGATCTCACCTGAGCTGTATTCTGCAATGCGCCGCGTTATTACTCTGCGCGCCTTAGCAGCATCGAACACCCGCGCCTCTTGTGGAAGGAGCTTCGCACGCTTGGCATTTCCGCAACACCGACTGCACCTAGTCTTGCGATCTCGCTGGATGACTTTAATATGCACTATGTTGCCTCTCTCCAGCCGGCGTCTTATGATGACGAGCTCTTCTACTTCGAGGATATATCTCCGCTTGCTCTCTCGGACGCCCTCGGTCACTTCTCATCCCAGTCCCTTGGCGTAGACGGTCTCTCCCTATATTTGACTACTGCTGTGTTGTTTACAACGATGTTACGGGGGTCTTAAACTCTAAACTTCAAAGGCTTTCAAACTGCTGCGTGCGATTTGTTTGCGGAGTGCCTCGGGACCAGCACATTACGCCTTTCCGAAGGCAGTTGGGCTGGCTGCGGGTGAAGGATAGGCGTCTATATTTCCTGTTGTCGCTATTTTACGCCGTTACGCGTACAGGCCACCCCGACTACCTGCGTGAGTTTTTTGCTGAGCGCCTACCTGGGGCCTACGGGTCTCAGCGTCGAGAGCGCGGAGACTTTGTTCTCCCGCACTTCTCCACGGAAGCGGTCAAGGCCTGGGAGGCTCTCCCGGCCGTAATCAGGAGTGCGTCTACACTTGCGTCTTTTAAAGCCAGAGTTTATAAGCACCTTCTTGAATCAGAGGATGTACGGGGGGAAGCACTGTCTTTCTGAGCGCCCTTGTGTATATTCGTGCGTATCTCATTCTGTTGTACCTTGCGTATTTTATTCTGCTGTACCTCGCTTATTTTCTTTTATTGTATTGTATTTGTACCTATTTTATTACATCTCATTATTATTTAATATAATTTATCGCCGCTTCACTTTAGTTTAATTTCATTTTTTATTTTTATTTCTGCTGTATTTTATTATTTCATTATGGTATCATTTTTACTGTACTGTACTGTATTTTATTATTATCTTATGGTCTTACGTTTACTGTATTTTATTGGTTCACTGTATTAGTTTACTGCCTTTTATTCTTACTCCATTTTTACTTTTATTCTTTAATTTTTACTCTGTTCTTTACTTTTTAATTTTGTTATTTTATTTGTCGCACTGCTCGCTTTGCTTTACTTATTGTATTTTATTCTTACTTTATTCCTATCTTACTCTTATTTTATTTTAGCTCTTTACCTTGGTTGTATCGTATCATAGCCTCTCTCACTGTTTTACTTTAATCTTGATCTTACCTTATCATACTTCTACTTCACTCTTGCCTCTTGCTCTGTGTTTTGTACCTCTCTCTGCGGCTTTTGCTTTTTCTCTCTTCTGTTAGCTCTAAGTATCTTATTTACGTGTGTGTATTATTTGTTCTTTATATGTATGCTATGCCCTGCTTGTCCAACATTGCCATGGACATTATTAAACTATCTATCTATCTATCTATCTATCTCTCTCTCTCTCTCTCTCTCTCTCTCTCTATGGGTGAAGAGGTGTCTTCGGAGAGTGGGACCTTTTTCGTGTGTTTTCCGGTGCTAGAGATAGAAAACCTTCGGCGGACTATCAGATTAGCATCCACTAAGCTGCAGCTCTTCGCAGATATGAAGGTAGGTGCCTTCCTGCCCTAATTTTTCTAATATTCTAGTTTTTCCTTTTCGCTTTCGTGTCTCACCTCAAAACACAGTGACTCGACAGCGACCATCGAACATTATTATCATTGCAGTTTGACGCCTGCTGGCGTCATCTGCCGCTCTCCCCCCTACTATCGATCGACCGATCGATAAGTATCCTATTGTATCGACGCGTTGATGAGTTATTGTCATCATCTGACAGGTGGTATTAGCGCTCTAGTGCCCCTCGGGGCCGATAAACTCATATTAAGATGCCGGACACGCGGGCGATGCGTTCAAACGCTAGCAGCAGCGCCGGTTTCTCTGCATCTAGAGATTCACCTCATCGCGTTAGGCTAGGATCGGAGCCTGATCCCGAAGATCCACGTTTTGCCAGTCCTCTTAAATCTGATGGCGAACAACCAATTTCATATAATAGGCTTAGGGAGATGCGTACACAATTGAGTGTACATGACGGTACACTCGCACGGCTAATTAAATCTTCAAAATTAGCGTCAGACGAGAAGCAGGCTCTCAATCAGGTAGCAATAGACTACCAAACAGCGTTTAGTATGGTATCTTCGGCCTATGCCAAACTTGCCGCGGCGTCAACGACAGCCGATGAGTGTAAGCGAGCCGTCCTTAAAACATGCGAGGCTATCACCAGATCATGTGTAGATTCCGTAAATTCGGCCATCAGCAGAAGCGTACCGGCAATAATTGAGAAGAATATTCCTGATCTCGGAGCCATCGTAAGAGGTCATTTACCTGAGGCGGGTGCTGGCAGAACGGCAGAAGCCAGGTCCTTTGCAGAGGTCGCCAAATCGTCTGGTCCTAAAATCCAAGTGCCGAGAGGGCCTACCGTCAGAGTACAAAACACTCAGACGTTTGTCTCAGCCCCAAAGAGCAGTTCGGTGGACAAATATCCTAATTACGAAAAGGCTAGGGATGCAGCAATTGGAGCTCTAAGGGCATCACAAATGCGGCTAAAGATCGAAAATATTAGAAGTGTAGGCAAATGTAGCGTCAGGATAGAGGCAAGGTCGGTAGACCTGGATAAGGTGAAGGCCCTCCCGGCACTTGCCGAGGCCGGTTGAGAGGTAAAAGAGGATGCCAAGTTCAATCCTAGGCTAGTTCTCCATGGCATTCCAGCTACTTTCAGCAAGGACGATATCAGGTCAGATTTTATCGCGCTCAACTTAGAAGGCAAAACCGATGAGGCTCTCAGAGTCGTTTACATCTATCCTCCCAAAGGGAACAGGGCCTACACTAGCTGCGTAGTAGAGGTTTCTCACGGCACGTGGGCTTCTCTCAAGAATGAGAATCGAATTTACATAGGCCACTCGGCATGCAGATTTGATGATCACGTCAAGGTACTTCAATGTTTTAAATGCCTAGCTTTTGGGCATCTTGCTAAAGATTGTAAGTCACAGGCTCGCTGTGGTCATTGTGCTGGGGAGCACGAAATGAAAACCTGCCCCATCAAAAACACCGGCAACGGGCACACTAAATGCCATAACTGTCACGGAGCAAAGCTTGGAGATGATAAGCACTCTGCTCTCGACAACAAAAAATGCCCACTATTAATTAATAAATTGAAGGACAAAATTAGTAGAACACACTATGGCTAGTAATGCAGCATCTGTTGCGAATGTCCAACATCTTAAAATCTGTCATGTAAACTGTCAAAACCTTTTAGCTGCCAACCACTTCGTTGAATTCAAACAATTCTTTACCGGGTCTGATTATCACATAATCTGCATATTCGAGACCTGGCTTACTCCAGATATTACAGATGTCTTCACGGATATGGTCGGGTACAATCTATACAGATGTGACAGAATAGGGAAAAAAGGGGGTGGCGTAGGCTTCTATGTCAAGTGCAATCTTCGGACACAAATACTTCTGGATTCAGGGGGAGAATACTGCCGTAAGCCAGAATTCATCATCGCGGAGATAGCTGTGTCTCGGGCAGAGAAGCTAATGCTGAGCGTAGTGTATCGGCTCCCGGACACGGCTTATCTGATCGACTTCGAGAACTCCTTTTTGCAATTCTTCGTGCATCACTCCAAACACGTTGTCATTGGCGATCTCAACCTCGACCTCAGACCGCAAGCGTACGATTGTGACAAAATGCGCGATCGGCTATGGAATTTCGTTAACAGTTCTAATCTTCATCTCGTGCCGTTCGAGCCGACACACAATCTCAAAAATAGTGCGACGTGGATTGACCACTGTATTGTCGACGGTCCCGACGAACTAGTGGCATCTGGGCAATTAGACGTATCATTTCTTTCCGCGCACGACCTCATCTACGTGGTACTCGACGTCGGAGTAGAGACAGAGTCGAGAGAAATCTCCTATAGAGATTTCAAAAATTTCTCAATTGACAACTTTCTGAGTGATTTGACTCGAAAGTTGAGTACATGAACACCACCATGGCTGTCTGTCTGGATAGGCATGCACCCCAAGTCAGGGCCACGACCAAGCCTAATAGGGCCCCTGCGCCATGGCTGACGTTAGAAATTAGGGCTCTCATGAGCGAGCGTAACCAGGCACGTAGAGCATGGAGGAGAAAAAGATGCCTGACACTGCACAACAGGTTCAAACGTCTTCGGAACCTGGTCAGAGCTAAAATCGATAGTGCTAGAAATGAATTTTACACCTCTACCTTCGGCACCGCTAAGTTTCCCTCGGAAGTGTGGGCAAAGCTTAGGAGGCTAGGACTAGTCAAATCGAAATCTTCTTCGCATAGCTTGCATCTATCCATCTCAGAACTAAACAAACACTTTGCGGCGTCTGATTCTACACAGGTCGGCTATGGTCGCCTAGTGTCTCCAGACACCCTCAGTCAAGCATCTAAGGAACCATTCGATGATAGTCAGTTTCACTTCTGCAACATCGTAACGGAAAAGGTCCTCAAAGCCATCTTTCACTCCAAGTCGAACGCAATTGGCATAGACGGCATTTCAATCGATGTGGTTCGGAAAAGTCTACCTGTTCTCATGCCCATCATAGAGCACCTGTTTCATTTCTCGCTCTCACACGGGGTATTTCCATCATCATGGAAAAATTCAATCATTGTGCCGCTTCCCAAAAGGAAATCCCCGATGTCATGTAACGACTACAGACCTATTTCGATTCTGTGTGCACTCTCGAAGTGTCTCGAGAGGCTGGTAGCTGACCAAATATCAGACTATCTGGAGGAACGTAACTTGTATGACCAATTCCAATCGGCCTACAGGAAGGGTCACAGCACTCATACCGCGCTTATTAGGGTTGTCGACTACTGCCGCCAGGCGATAGACAAAAGAAAGGTTGTCATTATGGTCTCCTTTGACTTCTCCAAAGCCTTTGATAAGGTTAATCATTCTATACTTCTTACGAAGTTGAGGAGGTTAAATTTCTCTCCGTTAGTCCTCAAATTTCTTCATTCATATCTCACCAAGCGGCGGCAGGGTGTTAGAGGAACAAATGGGGAACTCTCGGAATGGGTCAATAAGACGCTGGGCGTACCCCAGGGGTCGGTTCTTGGACCCTTGCTCTTCATTATCTATGTTTCAGATCTTTGCAATATTTTACGTAACTGCAGCTACAACTTCTACGCCGACGACCTTCAATTGATGATCGAGTGTGAACCGGCCAATATCCTCAGTGGCATCGCTACGGTCAACAGGGACGTCGATGCGGTCTGCGACTGGGCAACCGATAACGGGCTTCAATTGAACGTTGGCAAAACCAGAGTGATAGTAGTTGGTTCCACCAAGTACATAAACTCTTTCGATTTTAGCACTTTGCCGCGCATCCATGTACAGGGAACAGGGGTCGAGTACTCCTCCAATTTATGCATACTGGGGGTTACGTTAACGAACGACGTCACCTGGAGGCCTCACATTAACAACGTTACTAAACGGATATATAGTACTGGCTGCCAATTGCGCCTTTGTCGCAAATTATTGCCCGAACACTTACGCATACAGCTAATATCAACTCTGGTTTTTCCTCTGATCGATTACTGCTGCATCATCCACCTCGACCTGACAGACGAACTTACGGTCTCGCTACAACGAGCCTTAAACTCATGCGTTAGATTTATTTATAATATCCGACGGGACGAACATATCAGCCCCTACTTCACTAGGATAGGGTGGCTAAAAGTAAACGTCAGGAAGAAGTATCTATTGGGCTGCATGATGCATAATGTACTGAAGACCGGAACACAGCAGTACCTGAAGGATAAATTTAAGCATAAAACAGAGGCAGGGATCAGAAACACAAGAGCACCATCCGAGAATTTAGCTATCAAACGGTGTAGGACCCAATATTTCAAAAAGTCATTCACACATGGTGGGGCCGAGTATTGGAAAAGCATACCTTTAGATATTCGAAATTGTAAAACTCTAGTCGCTTTCAAATACCATTTATTTAACCACCTACTCTCTAGTCAGATATAGGCAAATGCTATACTTCATTCTAGTCAACTAGACTGAGTCCTTCCCCAGGTTATTTAGGCCATGGTTTTCCCTGCGGACAAAGAGCTAATGCTGGGACTCGCTGAGGAGGCCTCCATGGCATGTCAAATCCACCTCACTCAGCCTCGCATAGTTATGTAGGCCGATACACACAATACACATGTACTACTGCACACACAGACACACACACGAAGAACACACAAACATATGCCTACTTGGCACTAAACTAGTCCATATTACTTTTATATTATACTATACTAGCTCACTCGCGCGCTTCGCGCGCGTCATTGACTGATTTTCTGAGCTTAAATAATTAATTTGTGAAAACTAAACGGTGTAAAACCTTAAATTTTTCACTTCGATCAAATTGGTCAAATACTACGGTAATGCAGTGTAATTTCCGCTAATATATTCTGTGCATAGTAGTGTGTTATTTCAACTTATAATATTTTTATTTTGATTGATCTTACAAACATTATTAATTATAACAACAATAACAATAACAACAACAACAATAATAATAATAATAATAATAATAATAATAATAATAATAAAAATAATAATAATAATAATAATAATAATAATAATAATAATAATAATAATAATAATAATAAATCAATTAATTAATTGTCTGTTTATATTGAAATGAAAATTGAAATTTAAAATCACATTGAAAAAGTATATCCGTCACCGTGCCCGTCGAAGCAGCTCTCTCTATTTTTAATCAATGGTAATTATAATTTTGTTTTTTTAGCTGATGGTCCGGGTAAATCAATTTCATTTTTTCTCTCCAGTTCCACACTTTTATTTCCTCTTAGAAGTTGTGCAATTTTCATTTTTTTCGAATTTATTCTTCTGAAATCTTTTTCCGATCTTACTAATAAGTGAACTGGTACAGCTGTAATTAAATATGAATTCTTATTACATTTTATGGACGGCATAGTATGAATAGTTGGTTCTGTTTCGTTACAAACCATTTCTTTGCAGAATTCCGGTGACTTCTATTTTTTCACCTTTGATTAACTCTAAATCGTATAAGTCATCGTTCTAACTTCTAATTTATAAACACCGTCCGATATTGAGCCGCAACACATCTCCACTCCACTACTCTTCTGCCTTTCGATTATCCCGAAATTTGATTCTATGTATCCTTGTATTTCTGTAATGTTGCACATTATTTATTGAACTTACAATTCTCAGAAATCTTGATTTGTTTACTGTTTGTTACATTTGTTTTATCTTCATCTTACTTATGCATTTGGTAGTATCTCTGATTTCCGCGAGTTCCACCAATTCTGGTTCGTAATTTGGAATGGAGTTATTAATATTATATTTGCCTAAAACGTTGATTACGGTGTTTGATTGAATTATCAGTTCAAAAGACACCGTTCCTTTATTGAAATTTATGTTGGTGCTTGGCTTGCAATATGCACCGTCAATATGAATTATCTGTAATGAATTTATTATAATTATATGTTTTGTACTTTTGTACCAATTCATTTAGTATGTGCACCAATTACGGTCTATCGATGCCTCAATGAGATCTTGCTTCGACGGGCATGTCCCGATTCTAATATTCGTATAATAACCAATGAAACATATTACGGTGACCCCCATTGAGGAATCGGATATATTTTTTTCGATCATAATTTTTACACTTTAATCTTTATGCTACAACTACTTTTATCCTATAATAACTGAACGGATTCGGATATTTTGATTTCATACTTATTGATTTAATATTAAAATGGTATAATTCTCACCTCGTTGGTTCTAATTCTATCCTCTACTCGTGGGATTTCTTTGTTCCATGCGATTATTTGTATTCGATCGGACATACCATTATTAATAAAAAATTTGAAAATCTTGTGATTGTGCTGACCCACAATCCTGCTACTCTCAATTCCGTCGACATATCCGACAACCTCCCTTTAAGTTAATGATACAAAATAATAAATTGATGAATAAACTGTAAATACTTATTCAAAATTCAGTGATACTCCTTATCACTGGGTTCCACAGAGAACTATTCAATTTTAATTTGAATTTTGTCAATCCATTTTCGAACTAAAGTATATATTTACAGTATATTTTTTTTCAATTAAAATAAACAAAACTTTTTATTAAAATAAACTGTGATTTTTTGTTCCAAATATTTATTGAAATTCTGTTCAAATTATACGTAGACTTACGTGATTATATTGATCATATGAACTCGAAAAAACGAATTGTATACTCACACAGTCGAATCGTATGGCTTAATTAAGCCTAGGTCTTCAGTCGACGTAAGAGGAATTTCCTCCTCGCTATCTGATGATGACATCGATGTTTCATCCACAACTACATAATATATGATCAATATTATAGTATAAATATGAAGTTAATGACGTAATCAACGTGGTATCAATTACTTTCATGATTGTGATCAATCGCCCATCTTATTACATGTAAAATTATCTAAAGATGAAACTCAAGTTTCCTATCAAAAACTTAACGGCGTATCTACGTACTTGATAACAAGCCCACCGCAGGTGATGAATCTCAAAAATAAGTCTTTTCCTATTGCGCGCGAGAAAGAATTAAGACGTCGGGCACCACCGACTGATACGACCGAGGCGGTCCCGACAGCATAGTGTTTAATCCATAATTTTTGTGCACAAATGACTTTACAGCGTTGACAGCCTCGAAGTTTTTTTCCAGCACATAATTTTGTTTGATTTCAATAATTTCAATTTTTTACAGCCAATCGATTCCTAGGGCTATGTTCATATTTGCAGCGTGCTTAAAACGGAACTGATAGCAGTTCACAGCAATGCTTATCCGCGAAAAAAAAAGAAAAAAAAAGAAAAAGGGAACATAGTCTAGTTCTGTGGGCCATGCATTCGTGATTTTATCAAATGATCGTGATTATGATTATTTTCTTTTTTCAAAATGTTTATATAGCAACTATACCGGGTATTTTTGTGAATGGGTTTCGTGATGCGCGCCATTGGGAAATAGTATTGAATGAAATCCGTCTGCATCCAAGCAATTCAAAATGCCATGAATAATTACGTTACCATTGTATCAAAACTTTTGTACTGATTAAATTTAACGGATACGTTTTAATCTGAATTAGCAAATATCTGTTCATCGGCTTCAATCCATTATGACATTTTTTTTTCAATTCAATTTACGTGTATGAATTTTTGTCAATATTTTAAATTAAAATCAACAGCGATGGGCACTCGAATTAATTTCAATCAAATCAATTTCACTCATTTTTATCCATTTCCGCTTATATTTATCTTGATTCATGCGTATCCTCTTGCTTGCAACGTAAAAGTGATGTAAAAAAATGGAAATTCAAATCCAATGCCAACCCAGGCGGCCCAATTACAACAGTTGAACATGATTCGATGAATTTTTGAAATTCAATTCTTTTCTTTGCATGTAAAAGGTGTAGAAGTATTTGCAACTGATTTAAATGCTAATACAAACGGGGAATTCAATTTGAATTGATATAAAAAATTTTGATAGATTCAATTGTATAAAATTAGTCTATCATCTAAAACGTAATGATTATTGATAAAGTTCTTTGTAAACATGATTCTTTACAATATGATTGTTCCTTTGGTTTCCAGAATAGACTTTTAATGATTCAAATGAACGAACTCGTGAAAAAGCAACGTACAATTGTCCGTGATTAAAAACATCTTTACGTAAATCAACGCCAATTCTTTCAAACGTCTGTCCCTGTGACTTATTAATTGTTATGGCAAAAGCTAATTTTATCGGGAATTGTCTTCGTTTGAACGTGAATGGGTATAAGTTTCCACAGTAAAGGGTAATCCGATTTAAAAACACTCTCTCCCCAGCTTTATCACCACTGAATATTTCACATTTGAGAAGATGATTTCCAAGTTCCAAGATTAGCAGTCTAGTACCATTGCAAAGACCCTCAAGTATGCTAAGGTTTCGTATAAGCATCACAACACTATTCAATCTTAGTCGCAGTTCGTACGGTGGAAGCTAAGGTGGTGCTAGACTGTTTAGATATTCTGGTAGAAGAGCCTCGGTAATATCACCATTATCATCGCAATTTTCCGCATTGTCGACACTCGTGTATATCCGTTCACTTGTAATGTCTAGTAGGTCTACAACTCTATTATTTAATTCATTTACATCGACATTTCTAGCAGATAATATTGCACATTTGGCAGCCTGTTTATATTGCTTCGTACTAATTAGATCGCCAAAAGTTTCGTTAACTATATCTGCATCAGCTGCGGCCACACAGCGTAATGGTATTTCAATATTGTCATCAATATCGTTTATGATTCCATCACCAACATCGATTAAGAATTGACTAAACTCTAATTCTTGTGGCAATGCGCCCATATTTTTTGTTAATGAGAATTTTTTAAAATGAATCCATAATGGACTGAATTTAATAGAGAGACTTACAATTTCACAACGTGTACTACGAGGCAGCACAGAAAGAAGCTGTCTAAAGTCACCGCCAAGTACAACAATTTTTCCGCCAAATGGTAAATTGGTATTCGTAATATCACGTAATGTTCGATCAATCACTTCCAATGCATATCGTGGGGCCATCGGTGCTTCGTCCCAAATGAAAACCTCAATCTGTTGCAGATACTCACTTTCTTTTGATTGTATTTTAATGTTTGATGACGAATCATGGAATAAAGGAACGGGTAGACCGAAAGTTTTGTGGACAGTTCTTCCATTTGGGAGCAGTGTTGCAGCGATTCCCGTAAAAGCCATAGTACTAACCTGTTTGTGTCTACTCTTCAATAAATACCAAAGTGTTGTATACAGAAAGGTCTTACCAGATCCTCCCGGCCCATCGATGTATAAACAGTTGCATCCGCCAATGGTGTCATTATCTGCAGTGCGAAGCACTACATCTACAACTTCTTTTTGTTGATCATTCAATTGATTATACCTTTCGGCTCCTATTTCTGCTGCTTCTAACTCAGATATATCCTCTCCCACTTTATCAACCTCTATTAATGACGCCATTGCCGGAAAATCGGAAAGACTTCTGTTTTCCGCATTGAGCATTGCATTTATTTGGGCATATGCTTTTTTTTTTGCTTGAAACGCATCCATATACTGTACATAGTCTTCAGACAGTGCAATCGCAAATTCCTCCCAAAGCTGTGCAGGATGAACAGGTTGGCAGTGTATTAATATGCGTACAAATAAACTGCGTAGCATTCGAGGCATCATCCACACTTCTGCTTCATGCATAGCTCGGCTCCATTCTTCATCATCTTCTACAAGACCTAACGCTAAGCAAGCTTCTGAAAAGTTTTGGTAAAGTCTGCCATTCACCGTTCTAAGATCATCGAAGCTTGTAGCTCCTCTAACCGTTAATAACAACAACCGTAAATGAAATAATTCTAATTGAGTAGGAGTAACAGAATACATACGTCCAGTACAGTTGAAGTGCGATTTACGTTTTTCCCAACGGGAAATATTTAGACCATCGACTTTTTCTTTCTTGAAAGTATAATGGAATGGTATTTCAGTGTATAAATATTGTTTAGATTCTTGGCTACGAGCATTCAGCGAAAAATATTCTAGAAGCATTGTTCTCTGATCTAAGGCATTGTTCATTTCACGTTCATAATCGACGGGCTCACCGACAGCTTCCACGTGAATTATTACATTCTGTTCATTTGGTAAATGAACCGGTAACCGTACAATTGAATGACTTTTATCTTGTAAAAGTTTGCTTGTGATACGCCAATATGCCTCCACAGGCCCTACGTACCGGGCTTCGATATAATCTCTGATCTCATCATGATCAATGACAGTTTCTGATGAAGCTTCACTTACTGTAATAGCGGCCGCATCATGACCTTTGTATATGTATTTGTATAAATATTTCACAGCCTTAATACTTGAGACAACTTCGACGTTGATATGGCAATTAAACAAAACCAACAACATTGGACAAAATGGTACAACATGACGGCTATCAACCATATATCCACCAGGACGTGCGAAAAACATATCAATATTTCTGCGCCGATAGCTGGGATACCCGTCGTCATCCAATATTGTCTGTTCTTGATTTAACTTTGGAAAATGTTTAGAACACTTGCCATTTACCAAGCACCAATCACCACATGGTCCGTGTATCATGTTTTTCATAACAATATCATGTAAAACGGGACTATGAGTCGGATCAGGTATCTCTGCTGAGATATAACGATCTACTATTTCTGGAGTTGACATTTTGTAGTTTTGTTTTAGGGTAACCAGCATATGTATATGCGGTAAGCCGCGTTTTTGAAATTCAATGACATAGACATATGCTGCTACTTGACCAAAACATTTTTGCCTCACAATCAAATCTATTAAAAAATTTTTTTTCAAATTGAAGACTCGTGCGCAAATGTCTGGTCTGTCAGATGCTACTCGACCTGGAAGTAAATTCTTTACAATTTCTGGCCACTTCGGGTTGCACGTCATTGTCAAAAACAGGTCCGGCTTGCCATATTTCTGAACTATGGCCATCGCATCCTGATAATTCTGCATCATATTACGCGGTGATCCAACAAAAGTGGAAGGCAATATTACCATTTTTCCAACTCGGCTATTCACATCATTCGATGAATTTTGTAGGTGATCAATAAGCCCTTGATACGTATCAGCGCGTAATCGGGCCTGATGTGTAGCACAGTAATGTATTCGATCTTTTTCAATTTTAACGTAATTGTCCACTATCCATTGTTGATACAATCTACGACCCATTAAAAAGACATTGTAGCCATCTCGCACGGCCATTCGATACTTGATGTATGAAGCTCGGGATACACGTTTACTGCTATTTTGCTTCATCAAATTGCGATGCCACCCTTGCGAACCATATGGATAGAATAATGGATAAACCCATGGTTCGACATTCGGATCCATCGTGCTCACACTTTGTAATATCTTAGTATTTCGGTTGCGTATAGTAACATAGGATTCCGGAATTTCTCCATCAGCTGTCGTAGAAAAAATAGCAGCAACTTCATTGGTTCTTTGAAAGTTGAATCGACGGCGATCCAGTCCAGGCTTCAACGTAAAAAGCAATTGCATTTCTTGGATAGACTCATTTTTTGTGAATCGACGCTGACTTTCGATTTCTTTGCCCATCATTTGATAAGAGTGTTCAAATATATTTATTTTACGCATTATTCGATCAGATAATTGAACAATATCACTATCGAGATTTGAATTTTGGCCTAAACGATGTTCCGTTGCTTCGTTAGAGTCCACGATAAATAGTTGACCATAACTTGGAATTTCGTTGGGGGCAGGGTAAAGAGCTGTATTAATCTGATAATAAATTTGCCCCTGGATCTTAAAACAATATGGTCCAGGATGTCTGAAATTAACTAAATTTGCATTGAATGACGCAAAAGAAAACGAGCTATTATAACAGCGTATACGTTCATAAAAATTACGAGACTTGTGATGCGTAGAATCGAATAATGCTTTTAGTTCATCTGGATAATTTGGCAACGCATCTAAAACTACATTTCCATGATTGCAACAGTCAATGAATGAATCTCCTTTACCAACCACTCTTTCAGCGGAAAAATGCCTGGCACCACAATGTTTGCACGATATATTCATTTCTCCTATGTAGTGCTCACGTACCTCATTAACATAATCTGAGTTAAAATCGAGAATACCGGATCGTGCTGTTCGTTGAGTTTGATATCGTCTGTCACATTCATGATCTGGTATTTCGTCAGCAACAGTATTACTCGAACATGCTTCATTTCGCATCTTGAGACGATATCTGCGCTGGTACTCATTATTCTTCGCGCGACGTAAACGTTGAAACTCCTTTTCTTCGTCTGCATTACGACAAATTTTACGTCTACCCATTACAAAATATAATTCCAACCCAACTACTATTAAAAAATTAATATCCTGATACTACTTTTTCAATTTCAAATTCGCAAAACACTCGTGGTTTTTGTCGTGTAATAGGTACTCGTTACTCATGCAGAAACAATACTCATCATTTTCATCGTGATACTCATATCTTAGGTTCAATCGGTACTCATGCGTTAAAATACTCATTGATCGTTGTACTCATATAATGGTAAATAGTGTATTGAAATATTTATACTCACAATTTTTAGAATATATATATTTATCTACACAATTTGCTGATTGCTTCCTGCGTATAAATTATTTATATCTATAATTCGAAATGCGGATTATATCACTTCAATCAATTCACTTGAAAAAAGGTTGGGAAAGTCAGACAGATGTCAATGTACAGATACAAATTACGCGCGCTTGACAACACGACCGATCGAAGCTGCGCTGCGATTATCTCGAACCTCGCACCTCGAAAACAAACGCCCAATCAGAACACGAATAAAATGCTGACAGGATTTCGATTCCTTCTCCTTTTTAATAACGGATTATATTATATTACACTAGATTAAAGTAAATTAAATTGAACTCTCTCTTATTTGTACATAAAACCAGCACGATTACGATACCTGATCTACAATGTATCATAAGCACATGTAAAAATACTTGCTACACTGTAATTTTGAGTGCCAGCGCTTGAGGGGATTCGTCCCAGAGCGCTCAATAAATGATCTATCTATCTATCTATCTCTCCGAGATAATGAGCAGCACAGGGATACGCGGGTTCCCCCTGACTCGCTTATTGTACCTTTGGCAAGGACGTCAACGTTCCAAAATTCTATAATTGTTCGTGCTTGCGTCTTGTGGAACTCGTTGCCCCCTGCTGCTCGGCAGGCGAGGTCAGTGGCGGCGTTCAAGGTGCAACTGCTATTGTTTCTTAGTTAAGTAGTTTTAAGTGCATAGTCTCTCTGCTATGTTTGAATTGACACTGTAATTTTACGTTTCTCTCTAGCCATTTTTCTCAGTTATGTATTCTTTATTTTTTTTTGTACTATATTGAACTATTATCTTTTCTGTATTGTTATCTGTTCTCGCTTTTTGTATTCTTTCATTATTTCTTTTTTGGCGTCCTTAGGGGATTTTATATCCCAGGGCGAAATAAATGCATTTCTCTCTCTCTTTCTCTCTCTCTTAGAGAGCCTATCCTCTCCTCTGTGCAATATCGAAAGTACTCGAGCGTGTGGTGTTCGATCAGGCCGTGGAGTTCCTCGTGGCGAACAACTCCCTTGACCCGCGGCAGACTGGCTTTCGTAAGGGCTCAGGGACTCAGACTGCTGTCCTGCGCCTGATCGACGATATACGGGGGGGTGTTGATGAGCGGATGATTACTATCGCGGTGTTTTTCGACTTTACGAAGGCGTTTGATACAGTTGATCATACCTTGCTATTTCGTAAACTCCAGTGCCTTCACTTTTCTGTTAATGCCCTCAGTTGGTTCCACTCTTACCTCAGTGGCCATCTCCAAGCGGTCCACGATGGTGCGGGCGGACTCTCTGAGTGGCTCCCTTTAAATTCTGGAGTTCCGCAGGGCAGTGTTCTGGGTCCCTCGCTTTTCTCCCTATTTATTAATAACCTGCCTCAGTGTCTCGTCCATAGTTCCTACTTACTTTATGCGGACGACCTCGTTATATACCTTCGGTGTCGGCCTGCTATGTTTGCTGAATGCATTCGCCTACTAAATGCGGATGTTGCGTCGATTGCGTCGTGGTGTCGTGCTAATCGGCTGAGCCTGAATGTGGGAAAGACTAAGGCGATGACTTTTGGTAGTCCTAAATATGTTAATGACCTCGATTTTGCCTTGCTCCCGTCTCCCGTGCTGTGCGGTGAGCCGATTGATTTCGTGTCTACCTTTCGCTATCTTGGTGTCCACCTAGATAGCACTCTTTCGTGGACTGTGCATGTCACGCAAGTATGTAAGAAGAGCTCCAGCGCGTTATATAGGCTACGTATGAATGACAGTCACCTTAGCCTGGCTGTAAAGCGTCGCCTGGTCATCGCCTTGGTCTTTGCCCATTTTGACTACTGTGCTGCAGCGCTTACCAACCTATCAGACGGGTTGGAGCGTAAGTTACAGGTAGCCCTTAACAATTGCGTTAGGTTTCTGCTGAAGCTCCCGCGTCACGTTCATATCTCTGCCCATCGACGTGGACTTGGTTGGTTAGCTCCTTGCACTCGGCTCAAGTACTTGATTGGGTGCCTATTTTTCAAAGCGCTATGTCTCAGCGAGTCTGGGCTTTTTGGGGCCCAGCTCCAACTTAGGCCAAATCTGGCAACGCGTCGTGATCCGACTCGGACGGACACGCTCTCCGTGCCCAGCTCTCGAACGGTTTTTCACCAGCGGTCTTTCTTGGTGGTTGGGATCCAGTTTTGGAATTCCCTGCCTCCTGAGATCACCTCACTCGCCTCACTTGCAGAATTCAAGGATCGTTGTCTGCGTTACCTTCTGTCTGAGGAGGAGCGGGAGGCTAACTAACCAACCAGCTAGTTACTCGGGCTATAACCAAAGCTGAACTTACGGTTAAGATTAAAGTTAGCTTAAGGTCAGCTTATATATATTTATTTCTTATATTTATTTCTTATATTTATTTCTTATATTTACTTCTTATATTTATTTCCTATATTTATTTATTTACTTATTCATTTCATATTTATCCTTTATATTTATTTTTTATATTCATTTCTATTTTATTCTACTTTACTCTATTTTATTTATTTCATTTAATGTATTTTAATTCTTGTTCTCTTTATTATCGCTCCGCTCTATTTTATTTTATTTTGCTCTATTTTATCTATTTTATCTTTACTTTATTTTACTTTATTTTTATTTTTATTTTTACTTTATTTTTACTTTATTTTTACTTTATTTTTATTTTTACTTTGTACTTTACTTCTTTTATTTTAGTTTATTTATCTATCCCGTTGATTTGGTTTATTTACTTATTTATTTTATTTCATTTCATTTTATTTAATCTCATCGGGCTATGCCGAGGTCATGGTGCGGGTCTGGGTCAGCTTGGTTGTCTACCTTAAACGTAAATTTATCTTTAGCCGCTCTATTTCACTCTGGAATTATGTCTTCTACCTATGTTTGTGTCACTTACTCTATTCTGCACTGCGTCATTGTGTTATTTTGTTGTATTTATTTTTAGTTCTATTCCTACTTTTATTTTCATTTTTATTTTTCGATTACAGCTAATTTCACCTTGTTCTATTTTATATCAGTCTATTGATCTAATCTGTTTTATGTTTATTTCATTTATTCTATCCTATTTCATATGAGTCAGTTCGTTTGATTAACCTTATTTCATTTTCAATGATTTACTTTATTTTTATTTTTACTTTTATTAACATTTTATTTCTATTTTTGTATTTTATTTTATTTTACTTGTACTTATTATGTTAAATTCAGTTAAGTCGTCACATTCTGTCTCGTCAATGATTTATAATTGTAAGATTGTCTGTGGTCCTTGGGGAGCCTATGCTCCAGGATCAAATAAATACGCTTTCTCTCTCTCTCTCTCTCTCTCTCTCTCTCTCTCTCTATCTTGTTTCATCCTGTTTTATCCTATGTTATGTTATGTTTATAGCATAGTTTATATGATTGCTTTTAAGTATTTTGTTTGCAAGTTGTGCTCATGATTGCTTATTGCGTATTTTTTCTTTGCTTTTCTGTTCTTTGTGCAATTTTTGCCTAGGGCTTAGCCATGGCATAATAAAGTTCATTCATTCATTCATTCTCTCTCTCTCTCTCTTACTGTGAGTATTGCCTGTCATGTTGAACTTCGCTCCGTCTATCTAAGAACATATCTCTGCCGCAAGGACCTTCGGGCCACCTATTTTTACAGATACTAGCATGCGAAACTGTGCTTTACCGCGCCCGCCTGGTATTTTCGTGCTCCTGCTTGGTGTTTTGTGGCGAACAGGTGTTTTAAACCACCGGGATTTCCTGACCTAATTCGCTGTGGATCTGCTAGTTGCCGTTGCCGTGTGATACACCACTTGCGCCTGCGCTGCTCCTCAACCGTTGGCTATCTCCATCTGAGCCTGCGCCGAGCACCCCCGCCTCTCCCCGCGGCACCGCTTCGCCATTAGCTGACATCTAAGACGATTCTCTTCTGTAGCGTCGTGGGAGTTTTCGCATGTCACGTAAATGTTTTAAGTGCCTGTGTAAAATTGCGGGATCATTGCTTTCCTGCTCCGAGTGTAAACGCGAATTTCACCCAGGTTGCTGTTCTGCATATTTACAGTACAAGAGTGCTAGTCCTTGTTGCCTTGCTCACCTTGGAAATTCTTGCATTAACGATTCTGAGTCAGATTCAGATTCAGATTCCCCAATCATGGACAAAGCTCTTGTAGATAAGCTACTTAGTTCTATTAACCAAATGAACAAGACCAATATCGAGCTCGTTGCCTTAATATCTAAGCAAACCAAAGCAAACGATAACATTGCTAATAAACTGAACTGTTTACCAGAACTGTTTGCGAGAATGGATAGGCAGGAAGGCTTGATCACTAATCTCGAAGCTAGCATCGCTCAATTAACGAATGAGCTAGAACACATTAGGGTCTCCTCTTCTTCTGGGACTCCGACTGCCACCACTGAAGTTATACTAGCAGGTATTCCTGCTTCCATCAATGATGCGCCTAAAATCATTGTCCAGAAGGTCTTTGCTGCACTCGGGACCCCTAGATCTTTAGACGAGGTCTCCAACATTCGTCCGCTGATGAGAAAATTGCCGGATGCTGCAGGTAGTAGCCCAGGCCCTATATCGTCGGGCATTTCCGGCACCAAGTCGCTTATAATCACTCTCAAATCGGCAATGCCGTGCGATCATATAATTTCAATGAAACGGGCCAAGAAGGATCTATCCATCCGCGACGTCTTCGCTTTATCTCGTCCGGGCGCGATCTTTGTAAACGAGTTTGTCCCAGCCGACGTCTATAATCTTCTTCGCCGCACTAAGGTTAAAGCCTCGGAACTGGGCTACAAGTACGTATGGATCAGATCTGGCATTATCCGAGCGCGAAGAGCTGATGGGGCATCAGTGGTCACCATCAAATCTGACGACGACATCCGCAAACTAACATGACTTCCACGACCTCCGGCTCCTGCGCCTGTGCCCTCTCTACTCCCAATTACTGTTGCCCAGTTTAACGCTAATTCGCTACTGGGGCATTTTGACTTTGTCAAAGCACATTTGGCGTCCACTTTTTACCACATCATTTCAATCTCTGAAACATGGCTCCATTCTCACATTTCAGATGATCTGGTGCGCCTTGATGAGTATTATCTTATTCGGAATGATAGAGAGGGTAAACAGGGCGGAGGTGTGGCATGCTATGTCCATGAGTCCCTGAAAGCTAATGTCTTGCTAACCTCACCTAGTCAATTCTCCAATGCTCCGGAGTTTATCATTTTGGACATTCGCGGCCCGTCTAGTCAACCGCTCCTTTTTACCAGCATGTACAGACGACTGTAAGGTCTACTCTTTGAAGACTTCATAGCGTCATTCACTACTCTTGCTGCTAAATATTCGAATGTAATCATTTGTGGAGATCTTAATTGTAACCTGCTTAGCAGCAACGTTGAAGCCACGTTTCTACGCGAGTTCGCCTCTTCTCAAGCCCTACACATTGTTGACTCCGAAGCCACGCATCACACCCCGAGGTCCGACTCGTGACTTGATGTTTTTATCATTGACTGCCCCGATAAAGTTTTATCTTTTAACAAATCCGACATTCCTTTTGTAGCGGGCCACGATCTAATAGAACTCACATACAAGTTCGACAACGTTCGCCCACAGCAACGCATCATAACGTGTCGCGACTTCAAAAACCTCAATGTTGAAGCTTTCGAGTCAACATTTAACAATGAATTAGCGACTAATTGCCAAAAGTCGCCTTCCTTCAACTCCTCTTGCGCCGACCTTGACTGCTACATCAATGCCATCAACGACGCGTTCATCCTTTCCCTAGACCAGCATGCGCCAATGCATACCTTTTCAGTTAACAAGCCTCGAACTCCATGGCTCACTGAGCAGCTCAAATTACGCATCAGGTCTCGCAATGTGCTATACAAGCAAGGTGAGTTAAGGCAATGTGCTATACAAGCAAGATGAGTTAAGGCGTGCAGCGAATGACTTCAACTGGCGCGCCCTTTCGAAAATCACTGATTGTTCCAAGTTGTGGCGTGAGCTTGCGAATCTAGGGCTAGTTAAACCCCGCGTGACGTCTCCGCTTACTTTTTTCTCGCCGGACGAGCTCAACTCGGCGTTCGTGGCTATTGCTAACTCTGCTGTTGTTCCAAACGCCTTTGATTTTAACCCAAGCGACATTGACTCTTTTAACCTTCTTATCGATTCAACTGGCAACCCGCCATTAGCCATGGCGCCCTTTGAGTTCTCGCCTATTTCGCCGGAGAGAATTTTTTCAGTTACAAGGTCGTCAACCGCGCCTTCGAAAGGTGCAGGCCCCGATGGCATCTCGCTTTTCGTCATTCACCAGGTTCTTCCTAGTTTGGCCTTTGCTTTGGCGCCACTCTTCAATCATAGCCTTAGACTGGGCTTCTTCCCACCGTGCTGGAAACGCGCATTTATTCGCCCTCTGCTTAAGTGCAACCCGCCGCGTTCTACATCTGACACCAGACCAATAGCGAAGCTTTGCGAAATCTCCAAGATATTCGAGCGTCTCGTTCACTCCCAGATATTGGAATATGTCAACTCTCGTCATCTTTTTGACCCGTATCAGTCTGGGTATAGGATAGGACTTAGCACTCAGACTGCTTTAATTAGGTTAACGCATGACATCAGACACGCTGTCGACGAAAGACGTCGCACGATACTGGTCCTGTTCGATTTTAGTAAGGCGTTCGACACGGTCAACCATCTCCATCTCCTTGCTAAGCTAAGAAAGGTGGGATTCTCGAATGATGCGCTCCGGTGGACTATGTCCTATCTATCGGGGAGGTCTCAGGCAGTAGTTAGTGATCAAGGTGGCCGCTCATCGTGGCTGTATACGCACTCGGGTGTACCCCAAGGTTCTGTACTAGGTTCTCTTCTCTTTTCTCTTTTTATAAACGACATAGGGGCAGACCTGCTATATACGCGACATCTGATCTTCGCTGACGACACCCAAATTTACCTCACATGCCCCCCCTCTGAGCTGTCAGCTGCGATCGGCAAACTCACTCATGATGTGGGGGTCATCGCCAATTATGCGGCGACCAACGGCCTTAAGCTCAACCTAGCTCAATCTAAGGTCCTTATTTCGGGTAGCGGTACTTACATCAATCGCCTAGACCTCGACAACCTTCCTCCGATCGAAGTGGAGGGGACTGTCCTCCCCTTCGTGAACGAGGTGCGAAATCTTGGGGTCGTCATGCGTGCGAATCTCTTCTGGCGTGGTCACATCTTAGCTGTTTCCAACAGAGTCAATTTTTCGCTTTACAAAGTGAGATTTCACCGCAACGCCCTGTCTCATGATCTGAGGGCCAAGCTTATCGTCACTCTAATCTTCCCCTTAATTGACTACTGCTGCCTTGTCTACAATGACCTCACGGATGAGCTGAATCGCATGCTGCAACGCTTGCTAAATGCAGCTGTCAGATTCGTCTTTGACCACCTCAGGCGAGAGGAGCATGTCACGCCTTACTGCAGGCAGCTGGGCTGGCTCACCGTCCGCTCGAGGCGGCTATACTTCCTAGGCATCTCAGTTTTCAATTATTTTCGGGGATCCTTGACGTCTTATCTGTCTGAACTGTTTGTCCTGCATAAGCCGTCCACGAGTCGCCCAACGCGTCAGGGGAGCTCCGCTGTGTTCGATATTCTATCTCATCGAACCGTGACGTATCGTAACTCGTTCAGCCTCGCGGCCATCTACTTTTGGCACTCCCTTCCTGAAGAAGTAACTAGCGTTCAGTCTCCGCGTGCGTTCAAACACAGGCTCTTTTCGCATCTCTTTGAGAGGGACACTGAGTCTTCTTAGTCTAGTCAAATGAGTTCAGTTTAGTTTCACCCTGACCTATTGTTTACTACGTACTACTTATCGGCTACTCAGCACACCCAGGCTAGCTGCAGTTATGTATTTTTGTAGTTATGTATTATGTATTTTTTATTTTTATTTTTATTTTTCATTACTTATGTAGTTGTAGTTAGCTGTAGTTATCTATTTTTTGTAGTTATGTACTATGTATTTCTATTTTTATTTTCACTTTTCTTTACTTATGTTTGTTTTATTTTTATTTTTTGTATTCTGTATTTAGCATTTTGTATTATGCTTTGTAACTTCTTGCCCCAAGGTCTATTCAGGGCACAAATAAACGCGCTCACGCACTCACTCACTCTCTCTCTCTCTCTTATACAATACAATAGGGTATACAATAGCTGTGCTAGCATATACAAGATACCACGGAAGAGCGTAAAGGAAAACTTAGACCACCAAATGAGGATCAAAAAGTAAAAAAGTAAAAAATTAACGAATAATAAGACAGAGGGAAATGGAAAGAAGGGGACCAGAAAATTGTGATAAATGTAAAAAAAAGGTACAGACGGAAGTACACTACTGCACAAAGTGTATGAAATATTTCCATCCAGGATGTGTGACAGTACACAAAGGATATAACGAAAAGAACCAGCTAGTACCATGTGTCGCGAAGATTGAAAGCTACAATGTGAAAAGAAATGAAAAGGATCAATGTCTAAAAGATGGAGAGAAGAAAAAAGAAAGAAGGACTGAAGATGGTGAAAATGAAATTAATCAAGAGATCGAAAATCCGGAATATGAGAGTATGGCAGGGAAACTGGAAATAGTAATCCGCGAAGAAGTGGAAAAAATGAGATAAGTATCAAACGAGAAATAATGGGAACAATAGTAAAAAAGACGATGCAAGAGATAGTGGAAAAAGAGGTGGGAAACGCGACGAGGATCCCGAAGACGGAAATAGAAGCACTGAAAGCTCAATTGGCGAAATCAAACACGCAAATGGAACAGTGCGATAAGGAGATAGATACAGGCATAACAAATATAGAAACAGAACAAAAGACAGTAAAAAGGGCAATGTACTCACAAATGGCAAAAAAGAGCCAGAGAGAAGAAATAATAATCCAACCAGTGGTAGAGCAAACAAGTGATGTCACAATAACACGATGAAAAGTAATATTAATATAATGGAATTAGGAGTTGGAGTTAACAATATAGTAAGAGGCCCGAAAGGAAAAATAACCATTGAATGCCACAAGAGTAAAGATAAAGAGATACTTGCGGGAGCGTTAAAAGAAAATCTTGGGCCACAGTACAAAGTGAATGCACCCAACAAAAAGCTACCGAAGATGAAAGTAGTTGGAATTGAAGAAGACATAGGGAGAGAGGAAGAAGCGGAATTCATCAAGAGAGTAAAAACACAAAACGAACTCGAAAACAGAACAACAGCGAAAATGAAGATCATCAAAAAATACCAAACGAGAGAAAACGGGACGACGATGATTTTAGAAACAGATCCGGAAACGCACAAGCTCCTAGTGGAAAAGCAACGGGTTAAAGTGGGGTGGGTAAACTGCCCAGTGTACGACTATGTGAGTGTAAAAAGGTGTTTCAAGTGTTGGGGATACGACCACTTCGCAAATGACTGCAAAAACGAAAAGCGCTGCCGTAGATGCGGCGGAAACCACGACGTAGTGGAATGTACATCGAACGAAAAAAGATGTGTCAATTGTTGCAGAATGGTAGAGAAGTTCAAAGTGGAAGGTGTACAAACCGATCATGAAGTGACTGATGTTAAATGTGAATCGTACCAAAGAATGGTAAACAGAAATAGAAAGACCATACAATATGGCCAGGAATAGCAACTAAAGAACGAGAGAGGTAAAATAGATGGACCGTTCATTCTTTTACTAAATGCACAAGGCTTTTTGAATCATAAAGATGAAATTGACGAATTAACGGTAAGATTCAAACCAAAAATATTATGCTTAACTGAAACGCATGTAACGGAGGAAATAGAAGAAGTAGAATTAAATATTAAAAACTATGAAATGGTACGATGTAACTCGAGTAATATAAGAACGGCTGGAGTAACTACATTTATAAGAAAAGACATAAAATATAGAGTTTTAACAAACAAAAATATTGAACAAAATACATGGATAATTGCAATTAAGTTAGGGGGAGTGTACAACGAAATTATTATATGTAATCTCTATCACTCACCTAATACGAGTGATGGCGCATTTATAAGTGAAGTAACAAATGAATGTGAAAAAAATTATAGATAGGGGACACGTCATAATAGCGGGAGATTTTAATATTGATGTAAGTAAAATCAATCACTACTCAAATAGACTATTGCGGAACTTAAGATCTCTTGGTTTGAAACAGTATATTACCGAACATACGAGAATCACGGAAACTTCCGAAACAATAATTGACCTGGCCTCAAATTTTTACATAATGACAGAAGTATTTCAAACACCTAAAATCACTGACCATCAAATTGTACAGATAAATATTAAAACGAAAGAACACGTAAATAATAAAAGAACAGAGTACTTTAAAAGAAACATGACGAGCTTCCAAGAAGAACGCTTTAACAAAACACTAACTGCTGTGATTAACGAAAAATGTGATACAAATAGTAATAACATCAATGAGTCAGCAATGAATGTGGTGGACAGTATTGTAAAGGCAATTAATATTGAAGCCCCCCGTGAATTTAAAAGCATACCAACGGCATGGAGGCAAAAACCGTGGATAACGAGTGAAGTTAGAGAACAAAGTAAAAGAAGAGACTGGGCTTACAAACGTGCAGCGAGTACAAAATTGAAACGGGATTGGGATGAATATAAGATGGCAAGAAATGCAGTAGTTAGTTTAACGCGTCAAAGTAAACAGCAGTATTATGAGGATAATACAGATGCAGCAAAATCAAACACCACTAAAATGTGGAAGACGCTTAAAGAATTAATAGGTAATAAAAAAAGGGGTGTTAGCATAAACGGTATCAGCTTTGAAGGGAATAAAGTGCGAGGAAGAACAAATGATAGCAGATAACTTTAATACATTTTTCCTCCGAAGCGTTGAGGAAATAGTCAGTATAAATGGAATTGAAGAAGAAAATGAAGAAGGAATGATTGTAGAAACAGAATGCAGCATAGAAAAATTCCGAACAGTAACAAAAGGTGAAATAGACGAAATTGTAAGCAACCTAGAAAATAAAAAAGGGACGGATGAGGGGATAAGCACCTTCTATTTAAAAACAGGGTGGAAAAGGGTGGGACAAGTTATGTTAGCATTAATAAATAAATCACTGCGAGAAGGAGTTTTCCCGGAAAGTTGGAAAACGTCAACGATTGTTCCAATTCCAAAAATAGCTGGAAGCATGAAAGCAGAGGAGTATAGACCAATCAATATGCTACCTATCTACGAAAAAATATTAGAAATTGCAGCAAAAAAATCAATTGGTTGAATATATAGAAAGTAATAGCATACTAGTAGATGAACAGTCTGGCTTCCGGGAAAACTTCTCCTGTGAAACAGCGGTTGAAAATGTGATGATTACATAGAGAAGAGATCTTGACGAAAGCAAATTGACCGGTGTTGTCTTCCTGGACTTCAAAAGAGCATTCGAAACAGTGAGTAGAAGTATAATGTTACAGAAACTGAAGCAATATGGAATTAAAGGAGAAGTTTATAAATGGCTAGCATCGTATATGGGAAAGCGCACGCAGCAGGTTAAATACGGAAATAAAATTTCAGAAAAAAAAGAAACTGTGCACGGTGTCCCGCAGGGGTCTGTACTAGGTCCGTTGCTATTTATCTTGTACATAAACGATATAGTGAATCAATTAGAGTACTGTTCGTGTAAAATTTTTGCTGACGATACTATGATATATGTGAGTGACGCAGATATCTGTCACATAGAGAGGAAACTAGATCATGACCTGAAAAATGTTGTACGATGGTTAGAAAGGAACTCACTTAGATTAAATACGGGAAAAACTAAATTCATGACCATTCACGACCAAAGAAAACCGTATACAAAAAACGCATGTGATATCCAAATTGAACATGCAAAGATAGAAGAAGTAGATGAAATAAAATATTTAGGTATAATAATAGATAATAAATTAAAATTTGATAGCCATGCAGCTTTCATTGTTAAAAAGGTAGCGAAAAAAATTAATTTTATGTATCGAATAAATAAATATGTGTCAACGAATACATTAGTCACCATATACGAAACCATAGTGGCACCACATTTCGATTACTGTAACACACTTTTGTTAAACATAAATCAATACTGGATGGATATACTACAAAAAACGCAAAATCGTGCGATGCGAGCGATATTACGATGTGATCGGTATGCAAGAGTAAATGATATGTTGAATGCACTGTGCTTCCTAAATATAAGACAGAGGATGAAGTTTAATGTATGTGTCTTTCTATACAAAATGAAAAATGGAATGCTGCCGAGGTCTTTGAACAACGAAGTGTAATTAGTAGGGGAAGGGCACACATATCGTACAAGGCAAAGAGGTGCAATAAAAGTAGACTTTCGCAAGACAAGCGCAGCCCAAAAATGTATAACTTACACAGGATTTGAAATGTTTAATGAGTTACCAAATGCAATGAAAACAGTTGGAAGATTACAGGAGTTTAAAAGAATGTTAAAAGAATATGTGAAGGCAGAAGAAATTGTATGAGAGAATAAGGAAGTAGCGATAAGCCTTGAGTAAAAAAGATGTATTTCGTTTCTTTTTTCTTGATGCATACTTTTATGTAGTAGCCAAAGGCTAAATAAAACGCAACCAATCAATCTCTCTTGGTCGTCGGTCGGTCGATTGTACTATACGGATGTATACTTGTGTGCTCTCTCTTTATATCTGTTTTTCGTCTGTCACCAAGGTTCAATCTCTGCTAATTAAAAGTGAATAAGAGAGAATAAGTGCTAACGTCCCTTGCTGACTGGTAACGGTGTGTAGCTATTGCGTTTCCCGTCGGTTAAGTGCAGTTTTGTGGCCGATTTTGGATCTCTTCTACATTTTGACGGTTAATCAGTGTTGTGGACTTGTCTCTTGACGGGCGGCTCATGTGTCAATCTATTGTTGACACTCTTCTCATTTGGACGTTGCCCGACTTGACTCTTAGTGCTTCATCGGAGCTTTCGTTGGCTCTCGCTACTGTATGTCGATAACTTGCATTAACGACTTTGACATCGGCAGATAACGTATCCTCGGCTTATCATCGTGGTTAATCATCTGATATCTATTACCATGCCAAATAGTGCTCCTAGCTCTCCTCGCCTGCTAAAAATCTGCAAGAGTTGTAAAAAGGAAGTAAAAAACCCTTCCTCTTGTCCTTGCTGCCGTTGTCACTTCCATCCCAGTTGTGCTCAATTCACGAAGGTTGTTATTAATGGCGCGTCAACTTCGAGGTGTAGAGCGTGTTCGGCCTCAGCAACTCCTGCCTTATCCTCCACCAACGGCCCTACTACTAGGGCTGGCGTCTCTGGCACATCGCACAGGAGTAAGCCAGCTTCACCCATCTCGCCTACGTCGTCGCCGTCTTTAGCTATGATTCTAGCGGCGATCGAGGAGAACGCCCGTATCGCAAATAAGCAATCCACGGAGCTGAATGATAAGTTAGACAAGCTCACTGACCTGCCAGATAAAGTGGAGGGTATTGCGTCCAGGCTTGACGCTCTGGCTCTTTCAACTGCCGATCTTGCGAATGAGCTACGCGCCAAAGTCGATGCCCTGGCCACTGAAAATCACGCTCTTAAGGCTCGCGTCACTGAACTCGAGGATCTACAGAAAGTGCAGGAGGTAGATGCTGCTCGCCTGGCCATGCAAAACTCTGATCTCTCTGTGAGATTGGGGAATCTCGAACGCAACCACCTATCTCGGGACCCGAGGGGTGTGCCTGAGATCGATGACGAGGATCTCCAGATGGTTCTGCAATCGAATGCAGGCCGCCTTACAATTACTGTCGCGGTGTCGGATGTCGTTGAGATCACGCGCATCAGGAGCACCCGAAATTCCGACCTGCCGCAGCTGATATTGGCACGCTTCCTGTCCACCGAGTGCCGTAATCGCTTTCTGGCGGCCAAGCGTTCAGTGGGGCACGTCTATGCCGATGAACTCGGTCTGGTTGGCGAGCACCCTCATAGGAGTCAATCCACGTCAAGCGGGACGGATTTGGCCAAAAATATTCGTCGATGTTTAGGATTCTTTTTTAATTTTTTTTACACATTCTCTGGGTGAAATAAACAGATGAAACATTTTTTTTTTTTTTACTCAAAGGGCTTAGCAGCTGCAAGGGGTTGAATTTTCGAAAAAAACACCAAAATTCGGGATCGCGCTCTTCTTTAAACGTTAATATCTCCGGTTCCCTTTGTCGTGCAGACATCGTCAAAAACTCATTTTGAAGCTCTTGAATTGCACTTTCATGTTATGAATTTTTAATTCATGTAATAAACAATTTTCTATTTGTTATTAACAATTATACTTTTCAAACGCGATTTTCGAGATGACTACCACCTTCGAAAATTCTGAAAAAAATACGAGCGTGTTCCTTGATTCATTCTCTACGAAATCTGTAAGTTTAAAAATGGAACTCCAATGGAAACTATATTTCCAAAGCGGTTGATTCATGCGGGACGTCGCGCACGGCCGAGTACACGAGCGTTGGGGCGGCAAGACCCTGTTCGCGCGTCGTTACATACTTGGAATTGAACTCAGGTGAGAAACTAATTCCGCGTAATGCAATAAATATGCCCATTATTTGAACACCTGTGTGTCGACCCTCAGGTATTTAAAATACCATCTTTTCACCCTTCCATGGCCTCCCTAGAATATATAAATGTATTGCAGGATTTGACTATTTCAGTATCGTCTTGACGCTTACTAAAGTCACATCGATTCTTTGTTCACGTAGTTTCACACGACTGAAGAATATTTGAAAATTTCAAAGTGCATCAAAATCGAATCATAGCAATAACTATTATGGCACCAAAACAGAAAAGTTTTGACTGTTGCTTCAATCCGTTCAATTTAGAAAAGCACGGAAAGAAATACTCTAAAAATTTGAGACGTGTACTTCCGGCAATGCTACGGAAGTTGGACAGTAAAGATGCAGGGATGTCCACGAATATGAAAATTTGTGACTACTGTCGGTTAAAACTTGCAAAAATGCCTGAAATCACTGACAGCAGCGATAGTTCGTCTATAAAAAGTGAAGGTCCTGAACCTAGTACCAGTGCAGTAATCGAATCGTTGAGCGAGGGGAGTTCACCGGCAAGTAAAAAATCTGTAGATATTTCAAAATTAAATGAGAGTTTAATTGGATTAGGAACATCACCAATCATTAAAAAAAAGTTAGGGCAGAGGAAATATCCTCGGGAAAAATTGGAAAAATTGCGCAGAACACTGGCTTCGAAGGTATTTCATAATGAAGAGGAAATTGAAGCGGAATCAGAAGAAAAAACCACAAAATGTGAAATAATTGAAAAATTAAAGGAGGAGTTTCATCTTACGAATGACCGAAATAAGAAAATTCAAATTCTGACCATATTTAAAAATTGGTCGTTTCTCAAAATCAATGAAAACTTCGCTGCTTCGAACCGGATGATTGCCGTAGCCAAAAAAACAGCAGAAGAATACGGAATTCTATCCACCCCTAACGCGAAGCCTGGTAAAAACTTGAGCCAAGACACAGTGAATTGTGTTGTTGATTTTTATACATCTGACCTTATGAGTCGTGTGATGGCGGGTAAGAAAAATTATGTTGCGGTTAAAGAAAATGATCAAAAATTACATAAACAAAAGCGACTGATACTCACTAATTTGAAAGAGACATACCGCACCTTTAAGGAAAAGTACTCGGATTTGAAGATCGGCTTTTCGAAGTTCTGTGAGCTAAGACCAAAGCACTGTGTACTTCCTGGAGCTAGTGGGACTCATTCAGTTTGTGTATGCGCGATTCATGAAAATATAAAATTATTGTTAGATGGTGCAAAAATAGCAAAATTGACGGCAAGAACACCGCAGCCATTGAACAATTACAAAGATTGTTTGAAACGAATGATGTGTGACCCACCCGAAGATAAATGCCATTTAAGGCAGTGTATAAGTTGTCCAGGCACCGAAAATATAGTGAAGCAGTTGGAAGAATTATTTGAGGAGGAATTAATTGATATCGTAATGTACAGACAATGGGTATCAGTAGATAGAACAAATCTCGAAACTATCCAAGCACCCGTGGAGGATTTCTTGGGAAAGCTCCGAGCACAACTGGAGTCGCTGGTGACACATGCATTCATTGCTCAGCAGCAATCTGCTTATTTTTCGGAAAGAAAAGAACAATTGGTACCAGGAGAATGTTTAGAAGTCTGCGATTTTGCAGAAAACTATGCTTTTGTTATTCAAGACGCGATTCAGGGTGTACACTGGAACAACGATCAAGTGACGATACACCCTTTCGTTGCCTACTATATTGAAGACGGAACAATTAAACACAAGAATTATATTGCAATTTCCGAGTGCCTCAAACATGATACTGTCGCAGTCCATCTTTTTCAACGAAGATTTGTGGATTTTCTAAAGCGTGAGATACGTGAAGTTAATAAAATCATTTACTTTTCTGATGGGGCCAGCGCACAGTATAAGAACAAAAAGAATTTTTTGAACGTATGTCTTCACGAAGAAGACTTTGGAGTTAGCGCAGAATGGAACTTCTTTGCTACTTCACACGGAAAAGGGCCTTGTGATGGCATTGGGGGTGCCCTCAAAAGATTAGCCGCGAAAAGCAGTCTAGAACCATCACAAGAACCGATAAATAGTCCCCAAAAATTTTTTTCCTGGGCTAAGAATAATCAGAATATTAAAAATATCTACGTCGATTTTTTCACAAATGATGAGTACAAAAAAGAAGCTGTTGCATTACAATCTCGATTTGAAAAAGCGAAGTTAGTCCGTGGAACATTGACATTCCATTGCATGAAGCCTATTTAAAGAAAAAAAAAGTGTTGCTAAAAGATATTCGTATGCACAGAAGTCAGTAGAAGCATTGGTTTCCAAGTAATTGAACCATTAATATATAAATTTAAACTCGCCGTTTACTTTAAGATTTTATTTGAATGTATATAGTATCAGAGTTTAGATTAAATATTTTTCAGTTTGTTAATTTAGTACGTAATTGATTAAATAACACTGTGATGTATTCTATTTGATGGACTCAAAAAGTACATTATATTTACCACTTATTTTCGATGACTAGGAGCTTCAGTTTCGAATTTGCGATATGTTTTAAGATTTTAGTTAAGCGTTTTATTTCTATATTTGTATTTTTGTTGTTTTAATTCGAATATTCAGTATGAAATGAAATAAATAGTTAATAATTTCGTGAATTAATGGACTGATGAATTTGAACGTATAACCACCCCCCCCTGCATTCCTTGCATGCAAAGCGAACAAGCCTCGGTCTCGGTGCACTCGCGTACCCGGCCGTGCGCGACGTCCCGCATGAATCGATCGCTTTTCAAATATAGTTTCCATCGGAGTTCCATTTTAAAACTTACAGATTTTGTAGAGAATGAGTCAAGGAACACGCTCGTATTTTTTTCAGAATTTTCAAAGGTGGTAGTCACCTCGAAAATCGCGTTTGAAAAGTATAATTGTTAATAACAAATAGAAAATTGTTTATTACATGAATCAAAAATTCATAACATGAAAGTGCAATTCAAAAGCTTTAAAATGAGTTTTCTACGAGGTCTGTACGACAAAGGGAACGGAGATATTAACATTTAAAGAAGAGCGCGATTCCGATTTTTGGTGTTTTTTTCGAAAATTCAACCCCTTGTATCTTCTAAGCCCTTCGAGTTAAAAAAAAAAAAAAAAAATGTTTCATGCATTCATTTTACCCAGAGAATATGTAAAAAAAATGACGACGATTTTCAAGACCATGAGGTCAAAAAGGTGTCCCGCTTGACGTGGACTGACTCATAGGCCTGTTTTTGTTAACGAGGATCTTCCGCCTGCCGTGGTTGCGCTCTTGAGGAAGGTGAAGGAAGTTGCCAAGCAGCGTAGCTACCGATTTGTGTGGACTCGGAACGGGGTCATCCCAGGGCCTCCAAGTGCAAGTGGGGCAAGCTGCGGCGAAGTTTGTCGCGTCATGACTAATAGATGGCGTTAAACGTGACACGCACACTACTTAGCTCTATGTTAATGATTTTAGACACATAGGCACTCGTGAGTCATGTCAAAATTTCGCGCGTCTTTTTCGAAAGCATAACCTCAATCAATACGTTTCTGACAGTTGCTGATAATGCTTATGAAAATTATCGATGAATATTAGTTGAGTGTCAAACTGTCGATTCAAGTGTTATCTCGTGCGGCGCATAGTTACATACTTCGAAAATCACAAGTAAGTCTCATAGTTTCTATGATCCACTTAGATCTATAGAAATTTGGAATTATTTTACGCGCCTTGGCTTTACAGCATCTGAAATTCTCTGTTTGCATTGTGAATTCGTGAAAAAATGTTACGTCTTGGAACAATTATGAGAACTAAATCGATAAAAATTGCAAATGACTGCTGAGCTTGATGCTATTATCTGATTAGTAATAATTATTTTAAGTTTTCATCATTGCCTATAACATGTAATGTAAATAGTTTCGTTCCACAAAATGGTATGAAGTTCCGTTCAAGATATCTCTGCCGAAACATATTCAGAAATTAATTACGAGATTTTTCCACTTTTCAGTAAATCATGAGTGCTCGAAAGTGTGCCGTGCGCTTTTGCGCCAATACCTCAGGACGCATGTTCACATTCCCGAATCCACTTCAAGAAAGAGAACGCTTCCAAGAGTGGATTGCGGCGAGTGGGAACGCACACTTGTTGGGCGTTCCTCAAAAAAAAAAATAGTACAGAGAACTATTTGTTCTATTCATTTTGAAAAAAAGTATTTTCTCGCAAAACGGCTAAGTAAATCAGCCAAACCAACTCTACATTTGCCAGGTATGTTATGTTCAGGAACGGCGGCAACATCAGTTTGAGAGTTTAATGTTATTCTCATGAACTGACAATAATGCGAATGCATTTTGAATTAGAACCCATTGATGGAAAAGAATATAAGATTCACACCCCAACCGAAATTAACTTGCCCGAACAACCAGAAGATGTACAGAAGGAAATAAATTTGCCTAAGCCTCTTCAGGACGTGTTGTCAAAACCAGACCTTCGAGCCGAGACATCTACAACAGATGAACCGAGAAGAAGTGACCATGCAATCTCTGAACGCAATGAGGACTGTCTGTTCTGTAAGAACGCCAATTAATAATTAGCGAACAAATTCACCTTAAATTTTGTCTTATCACTATGGGAAATTTTCCATACTTGATTTGAATTTACTTCTGTCGACTGACATTTCTTGCGTTTACAGTACCTTCCTCGAATTTGCAACTCACTGACAACATCCCTGAAGACATTGGTCACCAACCAATTATTGCAAACGCTGAAGGCATTAAAATAAGCGGCACTGACGAATTATTTGGTACAGTGTAATATTCTTATGCATAAAAACATAATTAGGAAGGGTCTTCCAGTGTATCCATGAAAGTCACTCAGAATATCCGCTTACAGGTGCTCCAGCTGGCATAAAACGTAAAAGAACTGACGATGATGACGGTATACCACAGTCAAAACCGAAATTAAAGAGACAAAGAGGTAAATATTTGCAATGCAGGCCAGGCAACAATGATAATTTGAACCTTATTTTGTTACATGTACTTATCCAGAATCCACGAAGGTAATGGAGTCTTTCTACAAGACGACGTCCATCAAGATATATTAGATACAGCAAATCATCTACAATCAATTTTTACAAATCAATTACAAAGACAGATCGAGTCCACCATTTTACATAATTATCTATTTCAACTTATTCATGTATTGTAACTTTTCGGGTGCTTTACGCGACACAGAAGGTGTCGCGTATGGCTAGTTACTTGTGAGTGTCTTTACTCTAGATTAATTTCTAGGGCTCCTTGGTAGAGGCAATCAATTTGTTAGTCCCTGATACAGACTAGGGTGGAGCGAATCACACCGTAGCTGCCTCCCTCAGACCTGGATGCTGCAAGCAGCACCGAGGCTGTATCAGACTTGGGATTCGACGCACCTGCCGAGACAGTATCTCGACTTGGATGCGCAAAGCGCACCGAAGCGAGTATCTGATCTGTGCAGTGCAGTCGTCACCGAAGCTGTATATTAGCTAATTAAATACAAGATGTTAGTCAGGTCAGTTCAGCCTACGGAGAAAAAGGTTTTAAAGAAAAGGAAACCGTCCCGATTAACATAAGTTTTAATTAATCAAATAAATTCATAATCTGTGAAATGGTTGCAACCGGTAAATATTCTATAAATTAAATTACACAAATTCAGTCAGAAATTATAGGTTTAGCTACGCTACGATCCTATAGTCGTTACACACGTTATTTAATATGGTCGAAAAACAATTATCAAATTGAAATAAGAAATCAATGGAATAAATCAAAATTATATATCAGAAAAATAAATAGAATCTACTACGTAAAGCACCGCTATGGTTGCTTCCGTCTCGAACAAAGTGAATCTAAAGAGCACCAGGGCGCTTTGCCTGTCTGGTCTCAGAAAAATCGAGGTGAGTCAGCGTGGCGCTTTGCTTATCACTGCTCTTATTAGTATAGCGATCTGGTTACTTTGCCGAGTATCGGAAAGAAGAAATATGTGAGTCAGCGTGGCGCTTTGCCTAACACTGCTCGATAAGGTGAGAACTAAGTGAGTCAGCGTGGCGCTTTGCCTAACACTGCTCGAATAATTGGGAATAAGTGAGTCAGTCTGGCGCTTTGCCTAGCACTGCTGTGGAGCCATGTTAGCGCTGCGCTTATATAGTCACCGATTGACGTCACTTCTTGTGCGCGGTTGATGGTACGCGTCGTGACGTATTGTCTCGGGCTTAGATCACCCGATCCGTTACAGTATTTTATACTTGTATAGAGACATAGAGCATCGATGGGGATTTACCGAATCGAGTTCCTGTATTCTCTCCCAACGATTGAATAAAAATAGTAATTTACTTGTACTTTTTACATCTCAATAGTAACTTATAGCATAGTAAGACTACCGCAATACAGGGTGTCAGATACTATATGCTGCTACGACGAATAATCATAATGAAATTTTATAGACGTTTATAATTTAGGTCTCTGACGGTCCATAATTATCAACCTATTTATATTTCTTTATTTTTTCAATGACTTGTGTGTTAATGAAGGATAGTCGCATCAATTTGTATGTAACTTCGGAATGCTGTGTTTACGATTTGTTATATTGTATGATATTGCATTCTTTTGTCAGTGCGAAATTTTCTTTTTCTTTATTTGAATTTCTTGACCTTGAGTTGAAACCTGATTTTTGTGTTCAATTTCGCTTCTTTTGATTCTATTTGCCACTGTTCATGACGTTCTTTCCAATAACTTCCTTCACTTCTATTTATAATTGTATTTTTTTAAATTTCTGTTCTCAGTTTCTATACTCCAGTATTTTAATAAAAGCACACAGCGGCAGTTATCAGAACAGGATAAAAGATTATACAACTTTGTGGTGCAATTGTCAAAATCAGTACGCCAATCGATAAAAAAGAGAGAATCTGCGAAGATGCGTTTACGCCGTGCTGAAAACATGTTGAAGAATGGCTCTTGGGAGGTTTTAAATGAGCTACCAGTAACCATAAAGAACTTCATAAGAAGCCATATAAGGAATGCAGGTCGAAATAAATACACTAGGCGTTTTACTTTAAACGATAAACTATCAGCACTGGCAGTCTATAAGAGAAGTCCCACAGCATATCGCCAGTTACTCAAAATGTTTTGGCTACCAAGTGTTGAAACTTCACGTCAATTGATTCAAAAAATTCATTTACAACCTGGAATGTGTAATTTTATTTTTGAAAACCTGAAAAACCGGACTGACAAATTAGATTCAGAGTTAAAGAAATATTGCATTCTCATCATAGATGAAATGTCACTAGATCCTTCTCTGTTGATCGATCAACCAAAAGGTACCGTGAATGGCTTTTGTGATGATGGCGTGGAGCGTAAGCCTGAAATTGCTGACCATGCTGCAGTGTGGATGCTTCGAGGGATACATGGTAATAGGCCCTGGGAGCAACCAATTGTTTACAGCTACTGCCAGTCTTCGACACCAGCTGAATGTATTCAACGCATGTACACAGAGATAGTGCGGCGAGTACATTCAATTGGTCTGAGAATCGTTGCCTCAGTGTATGACCAGGGTTGTACCAATGCAAAGGCAATACGTCAACTAATCCATAATTCAAAACGAAACGCATTTCAAAAGACTGAGGAGTTCAGACATGACGTTATTCTCATAGATGACTATGTCATAATTCCGCTATTCAACCCTCCTCATCTTTTGAAATGTGTGAGGAACAATCTTTCGACAAAAAATCTTAATTTTACGCTCAAAGATGGCAAAAAACGTGTAGCCAAATGGTCACACATTGAGACAGCGTATTACATTGATCAGGCATCTGGCGTATTTAGAACAATGCCAAAACTCACAGACTACCACGTCATACCTTCTAAAATAAAAAAAATGCGAGTTGCGAAGTGTGCTCAAGTATTGAGTCGAACTGTAGGATCTGTGGTATCGCTCATGAGTCGTATGCAAGCAGATAGCATGGATAAGAAAAGGAAAATGCCAGCTGAAGGAAATGATACAGCGCATTTACTATTATTTTTCAATGATCTATTTGATAGTGTTAACGGTGGATGTGGTAGCCCCAAATCAAAAGAAAATACCCTTAGATCTATAGTATCAACAGAGTCTGATCATTGTCCTCACGAAGATACATGGAATGATGCAATTCAAATAATTAAAGGAATGTCATTTGAGAAAAGGAGGCCTGGCGATCGAAGAATTCCTGAAGTCTTGAAAAATTGGGTACTGACTCTACAGAATTTTAAAATATTGAGAAAAACCTTGAAGGACTTAGGTTTCAAACATTTTTCACCAAGGGCTTTCAATCAGGATCCATTGGAAAACTTGTTTGGACAAATACGGCAGCACGGAAGACGAAATGTTCGTCCGACGTGCTCCGCATTTGAATCATATTATAAAACTTTATTGATTAACAGCTTCTCCAACTATTCAAGTCACTGTAATTGCGAGGAAGATGAATCGTCAGGCTTTATAACTGATTTGACAAATTTCCTTGATACCGCAACTGCTCAAGCATCTTGTACACCTCTCTGGGAATTACCCGCTCTGCCACATAATTTCAATGCAGACAGTTCAATTTCTGATGCTGCAAATGCAGATTTAGATGCGTTCTTGGCAAAGTCTGTATTGAGACAATGTGAAGACTGCCCAATGTGCTATATGAATGTTTTACAGAGCGAAGCCACAAACGATGTTAGTAATTTACATCACATTTTAGTTAGAATTACTAATATCTGTGGGTACTTCGTTCCAAAGGTAGCACACCTGGAGCAGTTTATACATAAAATTGCCTCTTTTGTCCTACAAAACATAGATTTTCAATTCGGAGAATGCGCCCACACTCAAGCTCTCACAAAAAAAATAACGAACAGCTATGTCCATTACTTTTGTGAAAAGTACTTCATGTTAATTCGTAAAATTATGAAAGGTAATGGGCTGCCTAGTGACCCTGATGAACTAATGTTGAAAGTTAACGAATATTTAAAAAAAAAAAAAACAGTAACGTGTAGCTAATTACAATAAACTTTATTCCACTACCACCATACACCTGAGACTGATACTACAATATCTCCATAGTATTTAGCTTCGGATACAAATTTTTGTAGTCCCCTGAAATGTTACTGATTTTTCGAAATTTAGTTATCCATAAACTAATGAGACTAGTCAACATTGCATAGTATTTAAATAATTTTTTTTTTTTTTCGTTTTTTTTTTTTTTTTCTTTTATACTCTTTCCGTATTAGTATTATCCATATAATATACTTGACATTTTGTACGTGGATATCAATACTATAAAATGGCATTAAAAATCCATCATTGAACACGACACTCTTTACATGTTTTTATTTTCGGATACGTTTCATTTTGCTTCAAAGCTTAATTCGGCTCGAAGAAGAGCACAAAAAAGTAATGAGCTGATTAACTGTATAAAAAATCGCTGAGGATTTGTTTGCTAGTATTATATTCTAAAATTCCAATTGCAAATCAAATGTATCTCTGATTACCCTCACTTGAATCGCAGATGAAAATTAATCACTTGGAAGGATAAGAGCAAAGAGGTGATGAATGATAACTCAAACAATTTCATGGACACAAAACAGTACTGTTAAGGTGAAATGCAACGTTTGTCAAAACCTCGAAAACGGGAATCGTGAATTCTCCGAAACTACACAATCAATCGCAATGAAACTTTGGGGACTTACGCAGTTTTTTTGCAGAAAGTGGCTGATTATCTTACTTTTTCAAAATTTGACAAAAATTTTTACAGATTGAGTTATCGACCACATAAATCACGCGATTATTCACTGTTGACGTAGATAATCGCAATTTCAAGACAATCAGCCACTCCGCAATGAAAAACCACACACTTTGAGCCTAACCCCGTGTCATTTCATAGAGAAATGGCTGAAAATTCACGATTCTCCGTCACTCGAAACCAAAAAACCGACATTTAGTCGAGCAGACACTTTCTACCGACATTGCACCCAGTATACTTGTAAGCCGCGCGGCGGCGCTAGTGAAGGTTTCCTAGGTCACTATACGTAAGCGTGAATGCTGCTCCCGCTTGACAGAAAATAACAATCGACATCGGATCGCGCCCAACCGACAGCTAACCTAAAAGACGACCGTCGGATGACAAATCGTATTTGCGGTTGACGTTACAGAAAGACGATTGCTCTGTTATTTATTTTACTCATATTGTTCATCCTGATTTGTAGAAAAATGAATTTATGTATGTGAATATCTATAATCAATATCGAACCGCAGATGATATAACCTGACTCGTCTGACAGCTAACCTAAGATTCGAAAATGGGATGTATAAACTTTCATTGTAGAATTGAGGTTGCGAAGAGAAGATTAGTCGTTGATTCATTTCAATTATGAAAATGAATTCAAATAATCGATAGAGTATCTCGGACGTTATAACCTCACATTTTTGACAGCTAACCTAGCAGCCGAACAGGGTTTTAGTTTGGAATTGAGGTTAGGAAGAGACTCTGGCTAGTTTATTCGTTTCATGTATATTTTTCAGTTCCTCCGACTCGTTGGACAAAAATTAAAATATGAAAGTAAATTCCAATATTCGATCGAAGATCTTAACCTCACATTTTTGACGGCTAACCTAGAAGTTGAACATAGAGTTTTAAGTTAGAGTTGAGGTTAGGGGGAGAAAAATAAATTCGAATAATCGATCGAGGATCTCGGACGTTATAACCTCACATTTTTAACAGCTAACTTAGAAGCCCGATGTTCGGCTTTTAGGTGAGCTGTTGAAAATGTGAGGTTATGATTCTCGATCGACTGTTGGAATTCATTTTCGTATTTTTATTTTTGTCCAACGAGTCAGAGGAACTGAAAAATACACATGAAACGACTAAACTAGCCGGAGTCTCTCCCTAACCTCAGGTCCAAACTAAAACTCTATGTTCGACTTCTAGGTTAGCCATAAAAAATGTGAGGTTAAGATCCTCGATCGAATATTGGAATTTGCTTTGATATTTTAATTTTTGTCCAACGAGTCGGAGAAACTGAAAAATACACATGAAACGAATAAACTAGCCAGAGTCTCTCCCCAACCTCAATTCCAAACTAAAACCCTATGTTCGGCTGCTAGGTTAGTTGTCAAAAATGTGAGGTTATAACGTCGAGATAAGGTGGAAGCAGACAGAACTGCAGACGCCATAAGCAGAATGCAGAAGCCATAGCGCACGCGCAGTTGCAAAAGTCCAGTGCACAGAGCGCATGCGCTATGGTCTCTGCATTCTGCTTATGGCGTCTGGAGTTCTGTGTGCTTCCACCTTTACTCAATCGATTATTTGAATTTATTTTTCCCTCCCTAACCTCAACTCTAACCTAAAACTCTATTTTCGACTTCTAGGTTAGTTGTCAGAAATGTGAGGTTATGATCCCCGGTCGAATGTTGGAATTCACTTTCATATTTTAATTTTTGTCCAACGAGTTGGAGGAACTGGAAAATACACATGAAACGGATACACTAGCTAGAGTCTCTTCCTAACCTGAACTCTAAACCAAAACTCTATGTTCGGCACGCATTTTTCCCACCTTCGCGTTCGTCGCACCGACCGACGCGCTAGGGGCCATAGAAACACGTGACAGTGCACATGGTGACGTGACGTTTACTGAAGATCTCTCCGAGCTTGTTAGTGCGAGAAAATAATTGAAAAACAATTGAGTAATAAGTTTCTAAACACAGCAGGTGTGTAATGTGTTAGCTGAACTATTTCTGTTGAATTTATTTCCAGTAACTACGGGTATGATAGTGCAGCTTATTACGTGAGATCTGAACCTAACCTCAAGAAATTTTTGCGAGCATGTGCTTCTTGTTCATTGCGAATACGTTTGTAAACACTGTGCTGGGACATACAACGAAAGAAAAAAGCGACTATTTTCCGTATATATCCCGTGGGACTTGACACAGCGCGTTAGCTATACTTTGTTATTAATTTTTATTATTTCAATCTGCTTTCAGTGATAATTTAGTGAATTAGTTTTCACTCATATCTACCGCTCTGCTCAAGGGCGAGGACGATTTGCTCGTCATAACCATGAGAAACCAGAATAAGGATTTTGTCCGTATTCATTTTTCATGTCTAATTGTAAGTTAGAATTATTATAGTGAATTAGTTTTCACTGATATCTACCGCTCTGCTGAAGAGCGAGGACGATTTGCTCGTCATACCCATGAGAAATCTGAATAGGGATTTCGTCCGTATTCGTTTTTCATGTCTAATTGTAAGTTAGAAATATTATAGTGAATTAGTTTTCACTGATATCTACCGCCCTGCTGAAGAGCGAGGACGATTTGCTCGTCATACCGATGAAAATCCTGAATAAGGATTTTCTCTTGGTTTGTTCAAAATGTTTAACACATTTGCAATATTATAGTGAATTAGTTTTCACTCATATCTACCGCTCTGAACACGAGCGAGGGCGACTTGCTCGTCATACCCATGAGAAATCTGAATAGGGATTTTGTCCGTATTCGTTTTCCATGTCTAATTGTAAGTTAGAAATATTATAGTGAATTAGTTTTCACTGATATCTACCGCTCTGAACAAGAGCGAGGGCGACTTGCTCGTCATACCCATGAGAAATCTGAATAGGGATTGTGCCCGTATTCGTTTTTCATGTCTAATTGTAAGTTAGAAATATTATAGTGAATTAGTTTTCACTGATATCTACCGCTCTGAACAAGAGCGAGGGCGACTTGCTCGTCATACCGATGAAAATCCTGAATAAGGATTTTCTCTTGGTTTGTTCAAAATGTTTATCACATTTGCAATATAGTGAATTAATTTTCACTCATATATACCGCTCCGAACAAGAGCAAGAATAAGCCACTTTTGTTGCTGGATACTGTGACGTTTGTCGAACACAGTGGTACGTACATGATGTACATGAATAATTCTCGATTTGTTCGGGCTATAATTTAGTGCAATTATTTGCATGCATTGCGGTGCTCATGGACACTGCCGCGTAATAATCGCGAGTATTAGTGTATACGTATATACATATTGGTGTAGCAAACGTCTGCTAACTGAGTTGCTGGTTAGAAGATGCGTGCTGCGCCATCTAGCGGTATGCAGAGGTACCAATATTGGGACCTCTGTTTTACCGCGGTGAAAGGGGACCCGGCCGTGGCCTTGAAACGTTTCATTTCACCTTAAACTTTCCATGTCTGTTATCTATCTCCTTTTTGCTCTAGTCCTTCCAATCACCCGCCTCCGATCTCTTATTTGAATCCATAGTGCCACGTATTATTATGATTATTTATCTAGTTCAGCGTCATGACTAACAGAGGGAGCCACCATCGCCGAGACTCTTGAAACTGCGTTGGAGATTGTCGGCCCTGGGTCATCCACGCTAAACGTGACGCCTCCGCAAAGCCAGTTACCATCCGCTCTGAAACGGATCTAGCTTTGCTGACCCAACCGCAGGCTACTGATGCAGCAGGACATCTCTGCACGGATCGGGAACCTGTCCCGGGTCCTTCAGGCTCTAGATCTGGCCGCCGCGAGAACATCTGACAATCCCGGTCGCCCCCATATGACGCAGCGCTCGGCGACCTCGAAGCTCAATCGGCGCGTTATCTCAAAGTAGCACATTTCAATGCAAATTCCTTATTCGGACACATCGATCTCCTTAAGTTCTTTCTATCAACTAATTTTTATCACGTAATAGCAGTTTCAGAATCTTGGCTGCATCCGGGAATCCGTGATGAGCTTGTCACTTTGCCGAACTACTGCCTTTTGCGTAACGACAGAATTGGGAAGCTGGGTGGAGGAGTTGCTTGCTACGTCTATAAATCCCTACTTTGTAAAATCCTCGCGTCTTCTCCTTCCATATCATCAAATTCTCCGGAATTCCTCATTCTTGAAATCAAGTCGAATAATGACAAAATCTTTTCGCCATACTTTATCGCAGGCCTAAGGCCATCTTGCTTGACGGTTTTATTGAAGAGCTCATTAATTTTTCACCTAGCTACAGCAATATCATAATCATGGGCGATCTAAATTGCAACTTGAGTTCAATTTTGAGGCTACTTATCTGCGTGACTTAATCTTCAGCCATTCTCTTTTCTTGGTCCCGTACGGCAATTATTATCGACTCTCCAGATAAACTACACTCTTTTGCGAAATCGGCCGCCCCGTTCATTGTAGGCCACGACTTAATCGAGCTTGAGTATAAGTTAGCAGCTGACTCGGCCAAGTCAGGTGCTTAGTTATCGCGATTTTAAGAATTGTGATTTGGCAGCTTTCAATAATACTTTGATTTCTACCTTTTCCACATCACTGCCTGTTCCGCCTGATAACATTGTAACTCTATTCTGAATGCCCTTGACATCCATGCGCCAGTCGTATCGCGGAAGGTTGTCAAGCCCTGTGCTCCGTGGCTAACTGCTGAAATCAAGCGCCGCATTAGTATTCGTAATAGGTTATATGACGCAGCGAGGCGGTCAGGGTCAGCTATTACATTCGAACAGTACCGGGCTATGCGCAAAAATGTCAAATCCCAGATCAAAATTGCCAAATCTATCTTTATCAGCGAGCACATTGGTAGCCTGCCTGATGCATCCAGTATTTGGGCTGAGCTTAGGCGCCTTCGTCTCTGTTGAGAAAATAGCTCATTATACATTTGTATTTATCCCCTAGGCTATTAATTCCAATATTCGATGGTACAGATTATACCAACTGGAAGACCAAGATGTTAAAGTTTTTACAGTATAAAAAATGCATAGTGGTAACTCAAAAGGAGAGAGAAGGAGAAAATGAAGACGCCTGGAATGAACAAGATATAAAAGCGACGAATTACATTTACAGTTCAATCTCAAACAAGCAGCTAGAGTATGTTAAACTAGTCCAGTCAAATAAACTTTTTTCGTCAAATTTTCGCCTACCCGAAAAGTAGCTGTGGATTCCGGCAGAAACGGGTGTCCTTATTATCCCCTAAAGTTTGCGCCAGATTCTGTGCATGCGTTTAGCAACAATTAGCGGTTGAATGCCGAAAATCATAGATTTTTTTTGTTTTTCGCTTATACAATGAAAACTATTGGTCGGATCTAAAAAAAGTTAAATTGAAAGTTCTAAATAATTGAAAAATCTATCTATTAGCGTTGGTCCAATGTCGATATTCTAATTTGTTGCTTAACTATTGCGCTCGGAAATTAAAAAGAGGCGTTTTTTTCATTATTTTATAAAAAATGTTAGAATGCATTTGCGGAGCTGCAATTGTGGATTTTGGAAGCTTTCAACTAGTCGAAACTACAGTTTTAATCTGGTTTAAAAAAAGTTGATAGTTTAGCAACAATCTAATTTGCAACTAAGAAAGGTGTCCCACTAGATTGTTATTTCTTGCCCTATGGATAATCGTAGAGCAATGAAGAAAACGGTTTTGGATAGTCAAAAAGTTAAACTACAACTTACCATTTTTGGAAAATCGATTTTTGCAATTTTAGACCTTCAAAAATGGCGTCAAAAAAACGTCGTTTTTGAAACAAAAAAACAATGCGGAAAAAATGGTCGTATCGAAATGCGACAAAATGCATTTGAAAGCTGCTATTTTTCTACGAATTTTGCCATCCTGAATTTTGTTCCACAATAATTAGGAGCCGAGATAACACTTTTTTTTTTTTAAATTCCCCCTCACTTTGTTTATTTATATGAAGCAGCGAGACCTCGACGACTGCACAGAGGAAGAGTCATATTATCCATAGGAGCCAGCAGAATTCGTTTTCCACAATTATTTATCGTATTTATTGATGTGGGAAGTGGAGATTCTTCCGGGACCGTTCGACGCGCCGCGTGGAGGGGGAAGCCGTGGAGAGCGACCCAGCGCTACGCGGCCGTCCATTTGATCGCGCGAAAAGTGATTTCAAAAGTTCAAACTGACCTCGCTGTCTGTATCTCGGGAACTACCCGACGGATTTTGATGATTTTTCTTTTAATTTGTACTAGCCCATCGAGATATGATCGAATATCACTATGGCTTTCCCGGATTGTAATCGGAAATCCCTCAAATCACAAGTAATTCAATTTTTACGCTGCAAATTTAATAAATTATTCGTTCCTTTCAAATTTCATTCTGATAATACGATGTCAAATGTTACCTTAGACGAAGAAAGCAATTTTATTTTGACATTCGAATATGAATAAAGCACGGCTTATAATAAACATCTCCGTACCAAATGATATTTTTACAAATTTGAATATATGAATGTTATTCAATATTAGTAAAATATTTGTTTAATTTATGTGCAACATTATTCTTTGAATATTTACACAGATTTTTGAACATTAACACAGATGTTTTCTGGTCGGTTAGTATTTGAATCATAAAATTAATAAAATAAAATAAACATTTTCGGAGCGTGTAATAGCATCTGCCTCTCCCCACCGTGATCCTCTTTTATTTAGGGACTGCAGGTATAAACTGCGGCAGCTGCACGCCAATCAGGTAACAGGCTTCTATTTTGACCGTCAGTTTCAAACGTGTATTCGTTCAGCGAACATTGTGAACAGTGAGAATAAATAAAATAAATGTTATAAAAATGATAAAAGTATTCTCGTTCACGTTATTTTTTAATTAAATATAACGCCGTTTTTGGAATGAGCGTCGTATCCTCCAACAGTGCAAGCAGCATTCATCATTTGTGCATCAAATTATAACGTTTACGAAGCTGCAGCAAGTGACTTATTCCAGGTAAATAAATAACGTTACTGTGCTATATATACAATAAATTTCGTTTTGTTATACAAAACATTTATTTTATACGTGTTCATAAATCAATCAATTATTCCGTCATGTTCATGCATGTTTCCATTTTAAATGAGTGAAGGATAGAATTTTGTTACAATATAAATTAAACTAATTATCATTGATTATATCATTTAATATTTTTTTATTAAATTCATAAATCAATTCATTTATCACATAATAAAAAAATTGAAACTACTTTCTCATATTTTTTGTTAATTTATCAAACAGCAGTAGACATGGACGAGCAAGAGGAGGCAGCAGGTGGTAGCCAATCGGAGGATGTAGCGTCTATTTGTGTTTTGTGTGATCAACCCATGAGAAGAGAAACATCTTGTACAATTGGAGAGCGGGCGATTGATAACATTATAGATGCTAGCAAAAAACGGAAAGATCGCAAACATCTCCGGATTGCAGATCGACGATCGCTTTTGGTCCACCAAAACTGCCGCAAATCCTACACGAAAGCGAAAAACATCGAGGCAGCAGCAAAATCAATGAGCGAGCAACTTGCCAGAACAAGGTTAATAAATGCCGAGGCTCGTAAATTCGATTTTGAAACGAAATGTTTTTTTTGCAATAAGAAAGCTGTATTGACAGAGACAAGAGTTAAAATAAAATCTGTAGCATTAAGTAATACAAGAGAAAAGATATTGGAAACTTTAAAAACTCGTGCTGATAATGAGTTCAATCAGAATCTGAAATCGCGTTTAGAAGCAGTGAAAGATTTAAAATGTGTGAATGCCCGTTATCATGCTGATTGTATGCGTACTTTCTACGTTAGTTGTATTGGTAACTTATCTGTGCGCCAAGCAGATAGCGATACATTGAACGCTATAGATTTTATTGAAGTTTATTTTAAAAATCATGCCGATGAATGTCAATTTTCATTTAATGAATTGAGAGAAAAATATACTGGTGTCATGCCTGACGTTGGTATAATGAGAAAAGAACTCATGGAACGTTTTGGCGATAATCTTTGTTTGTATACGATGAAAAATGATCTGATTATGTGTTCGCGTGTAGACGTGAATAAGATTGTTACTGATTACTGGCAAAAAAATAATAGCGGAACTCTAGAAGAAAAAGAGAACCAAATTATTGATTTGGCATCGGACATAATTCGGCGCGATATAAGATCGAAGCTATATGATGTAACCGATTATAGAGCACCAAGCAAATTTCTTGATGGTATTGATGATGACATTCCTACAACTCTGAAACGATTCATGTCGAATGTTATTGTTAAAGACAAGTATATTAACAAAGAGGATGCGCGTGTAAAATGGAATAGGCGTGTCGCTACGATATGTCATTCAATTATCTCATCGGTTAGACCACGATCATTTTTATCGACAATTTTACTTGGGCTTTCATCGATGATCCATAAAAAACTCGCATCAAAGACCTTGATTGATGGATTAGCGTATTTAGGGCATGGAGTAGCAACAGCTCGATAAATGATATTTTAAAACAATACGTTAATTACGTAAAATCATCGTATGCCGCAAATAGCTTTGTAGTGTTCGATGGATACCCAGATCCCACAACCACAGATAGCACCAAAAACGTTGAACGTTCGCGACGAAAGATTAAAAATATTGGTCGAGAGATTAATTTCGATAGAACAACCAAAATAACATTCTCTCAAGAACAGTTCCTATGTAATGAAAAAAATAAAATACGATTGATCGCTGCCCTGAGTGAAGAGCTTAATACATTAGGATTCCAAACGAGAACTGCAGAAGAAGACGCGGATGCCTTGATTATAAAAACAGCGATAGAAAACGCATCCAGAATTCGTAATGTTATTATAGTGGGTGAAGATATTGATTTGCTGGTTCTCTTGAATCAATTTTCTAGCCCGCATAATAACATATACTTCGTCAAACCTGGAAGAAAAAATAAATCTGCAGCGAGTTACGCATCTTGTAGTTTCAAACACGAATCTCTTCGTGATATCGTGGCATTTTTGCATGTATTCACTGGGTGCGATACGACCTCTTGTTTTTATAATCAAGGCAAAAAAGGTTTGATAAGATCATTCCTTGGAAATTCCGAATTGAAAAAATGCGCAGAAATTTTCGTTCAGACAGATGCAGATCCCGAACAATTAGTAAGTCACGGTAGCAAAATTATATCTGTTTTATACGGCGGTAGTACAGAAATTACCTTAAACGAATTGCGCTATATCAACTTCCAAAGAGCGGCGTGCAAATCAAATTTCAAATTAGAAAGCCTTCCTCCAACAGCTGCTGCTGCTAAACAGCACATATTTCGCGCGTATTATCAAATACAATTGTGGTTGGGTAGTATTCTAGATGCCACGCGATGGGGGTGGAAAAGAACAGACAATGGTTTGCAGCCTGTTTACTCAACCGAAAAGCTTTTACCCGATAATATGTTAAGACAAATTAGTTGTCGATGCACAAAAGGGTGCAAGAGAGCTACGTGTGGTTGCAGAAAACACGGATTGCAATGCACGATTCTATGTAATAATTGCCATGGTGAAACATGCACGAACATAGAAAAAAAACGTGTTGAGATCTCGGACATTGACCAAGAACTTTTGTACGAGAATAATATATTCATTGATGAATCAAATGTTCCGGTACAAAGCTGCGATTCGAATAATTCTGGCGAATGTGTGCTTGACAGCGAAAATGATGAGGATGAGAGCGATGCGAGCGAAATTGAATATCCTATAGCAAATAAGCGACCAAGATTGTAATGTGAATAAACAAATACTTGAAATGTAAATATAGTAAGTACATGTAAACAAATACTTTAAATGTAAATATAGTAAGGACATGTAAATATTTGATAATGTAAAGTAAATTTTTTGATTAGAATAAATATACATTCATAATTATTCAATCCTTCTACGAAACAATCCTATTTCAAGTCGACATTCATTTCCTATGTCACGACGTTATTAACCTTCGAAAAAATCTATTTATTTATTAAATTTGCAGCGTAAAAATTGAATTACTTGTGATTTGAGGGATTTCCGATTACAATCCGGGAAAGCCATAGTGATATTCGATCATATCTCGATGGGCTAGTACAAATTAAAAGAAAAATCATCAAAATCCGTCGGGTAGTTCCCGAGATACAGACAGCGAGGTCAGTTTGAACTTTTGAAATCACTTTTCGCGCGATCAAATGGACGGCCGCGTAGCGCTGGGTCGCTCTCCACGGCTTCCCCCTCCACGCGGCGCGTCGAACGGTCCCGGAAGAATCTCCACTTCCCACATCAATAAATACGATAAATAATTGTGGAAAACGAATTCTGCTGGCTCCTATGGATAATATGACTCTTCCTCTGTGCAGTCGTCGAGGTCTCGCTGCTTCATATAAATAAACAAAGTGAGGGGGAATTTAAAAAAAAAAAAGTGTTATCTCGGCTCCTAATTATTGTGGAACAAAATTCAGGATGGCAAAATTCGTAGAAAAATAGCAGCTTTCAAATGCATTTTGTCGCATTTCGATACGACCATTTTTTCCGCATTGTTTTTTTGTTTCAAAAACGACGTTTTTTTGACGCCATTTTTGAAGGTCTAAAATTGCAAAAATCGATTTTCCAAAAATGGTAAGTTGTAGTTTAACTTTTTGACTATCCAAAACCGTTTTCTTCATTGCTCTACGATTATCCATAGGGCAAGAAATAACAATCTAGTGGGACACCTTTCTTAGTTGCAAATTAGATTGTTGCTAAACTATCAACTTTTTTTAAACCAGATTAAAACTGTAGTTTCGACTAGTTGAAAGCTTCCAAAATCCACAATTGCAGCTCCGCAAATGCATTCTAACATTTTTTATAAAATAATGAAAAAAACGCCTTTTTTTAATTTCCGAGCGCAATAGTTAAGCAACAAATTAGAATATCGACATTGGACCAACGCTAATAGATAGATTTTTCAATTATTTAGAACTTTCAATTTAACTTTTTTTAGATCCGACCAATAGTTTTCATTGTATAAGCGAAAAACAAAAAAAATCTATGATTTTCGGCATTCAACCGCTAATTGTTGCTAAACGCATGGACAGAATCTGGCGCAAACTTTAGGGGATAATAAGGACACCCGTTTCTGCCGGAATCCACAGCTACTTTTCGGGTAGGCGAAAATCGTCATTTTGGGCTCTTGAACAGTTTATTTGACTGGACTAAACATCTACCATGGACTTACGAGATAATAAAGAAATTAGACAAAGAATATTTGAAAGAGTCGACAGCGTTACAAATAATTAAAAGAAATAAGTTGGAAAAAATCAAACTAGATGATTATTCTGAAGTTACAAAATTCTTCGATGAGTTTGAGAAAGCTGTGAACGAAGTAAGAGCAGCAGGCGCAAAAATTCGGGTTGAAGAAACACTAAACTACATGCTAAAAGCGCTCCCAGAATCCTATAGTTACATAGGGGATTTAATCGATGTTTTACCAAAAAAAAAAGAACAGTAGAGTACCTGAAAAGTAAAATCGAAATAAAATCAGAAAGAGGAAAAAGTGAAAATAGTGAAACATATAAAGACGGAGAAAGTGCTGCAAAATCAAGTGCGTTCAACGTAGAGACACAAAGGAAGTGCTATAGCTGTGGAAAACATGGACACATTCAAAGAGACTGTAGACAAAGATACGATAGAAGTAGAGGGGGCAGCGAGGAGGCTGGTCACAAAGAGGATGAAGCAACTATGCCAGCAGCGAGCCACAAAGAGGAAGAAACAACTCTGGTAACAACGAGTATCATAGAAGGAGAAGCAGTTTCAGAGAAAATCAGTACGAAAGAGGGAGAAGCCACCACCAAGGTGGTTACTGAGGACAATAGAGAGGCAACCATCAGGGAGATCTCAACACAGCGACGAGCAGTCAAGACTATCAAGAAGGCAGTAATGTATTTATAACAGAAGTAAACAAAACACAAACAAGTGTCACAAATAAAAGAGACAAAGGTATATTATATTGGATTTCAGATAGTGGATGTACTGACCACATAATAAATGACGATACATTGTATAACGAACATATAGAATTGGTGAAACAAGTCGAGGTAAAATTAGGAGATGGTAGATCCATGAAAGCAACAAAGATAGGTACAGTAAATGCAGTCTTTACAGTCGGTAACACAGAAAACGTAGTAATCTTGAAGAATGTTTTTTATGTACGAAAAATGAAATCAAATTTAATCAGCTATGCCAAAGTAACAAACAAAAACTCAATAATTTCATACAATGACATTTCTGAAATTTACAATCATAATGATGAGTTGATAGCTATCGCAAGAAAAGTAAATAATGTTTATGAAATGACAAGTGGTGTCAAAAGAAACGAATACGAAAAAAGGGTTAATAATAGTCAAACGAACGGTAATATAGAAGAGACAATGTCACAAAAAGAGAAATGGCATCGCATATTAGGTCACGTCAACCTCAATTATTTAGACACATTATGCAAAAAGGAATTAATCATAGGAATACCTAAAGAATTAGAGCCAGAATATATGCAATGTGGAACATGTATCGAGTTAAAAATGCACAATGTACCATTTGAAAATAACAGAAAACGAGAAACAGAAATACTAGAGATTATACACACTGATTTAAATGGACCACATTCAGTTAATAGTAATAGAGGGGAAAGATACTTTATATCATTTATAGACGATTATAGTAAGCTAGGCAAAGTGTATTGTATCAAATCCAAAGATCAAGTGTATGATTGCTTTGAAGAATATGTAAACGAAGTAGAGAGTATAACCGGAAAAAGAGTGAAAGTGTTAAGATGCGATAACGGCAGAGAATATATAAACAGTAGAATAGATCAACTTGCAAGAAAAAAAGGAATTGAAGTTATGCCATGTCCACCATACGTTCATGAGCTGAACGAAGTAGCTGAGAGGTTTAACAGGTCAGTAATGGACTGTAACGTGGCACTTAGTAATGCCGTTACAAGGTCGGGAGATAAGAGACGTCTAGTCGGCGGAACTCCGGGAAAATGGCAAACAGTTAGGGAAATTTTAGGCTTAACTAATATTCTTTCATTTTTGTAAAAATTTATGTAAGACGGACGAGATTCCTAATGGCGTGGGAAGACCACAGGACGTAACGACGAGGACCAGCAGGTACCACACGAAGCGTGTTCTTTGAATCGCCAAGAAAGCGTCGAAGAAGGCGCATCTTACCGGTACCGAGGGTCACCTTGGCTCTCCAGCGTATAGACGGCGTTCAGGGATGTGCGTGAAACACATAGCGATCCTCCCGTCATCTGACGAAACTACCGCTACCGAAGCTGGATGTCTGAGGGTGGAGTATAGGGCCGCGTGTGAACGCATTCACAGCCTCCCGCCCTCCGACTCATAAGAACAGCACCTAGACCATCTACCGTCTCAACCACTGTTACCGCGGCCGGGTTGGTCGAGAAAACCCCCGGTGCAGACGTTCCGTTAGCGGAGTTCCTCTCGTGATCGAGGCTGTCGTTGCCCAGCACGACAACCCTGGTGGAGGACCTGGCGAATTGACCGTAGCTGTAAGGTCGTCACCCTCCACCTGGATCATTGGACGAGCGAGATATCGCCGTGTATCCAGCGTCGAGGAACCACCAAAGACGGCAGTGAGGAGAGGGGTACCGGAAAAGCGGAAGAGCCAAGGGGGGTCCCCCACATGCACCCCGCACTAACACCCAGCGTGACGGCTGACCTACCGTCGAGAAAATCGGGCCAATTAACATACGGTGAGATGTCACCTGACCCATATCGCCAATCAGGATCGCCTCAAATTTCAGGATCACGGCCAGCCGGTCGAGTGAGGCACAGCACTCAGCCTACTCTACGCTTATCGTTCACAGAGACTGGACGTCTTAAGAATTCTATCGTACCGAAAACTACCGAGTCTCGTTATAATTCAAATCATAATTTAGTTTAAAGTGTGTAAGTCTGCTACTGCAGCCATCTTTTGTAAGGTAAGGTCTGATACTGTTTATTGTGAAGGCACGAGGTGGTTTTTTTTTTTATAATAATTAATAATCTGTAGAAGATATCGTTGGGCCAAGAGGTCCCGTGTCTCGTAAGCTATAGTTTCATTAAGGAAGCAACCTCGTGGCTGGCCATTTTAGTGATTATATTTCTTGCACGTGTTACGTGCGTAACTTAGTTACCTGCGTTCTCCCTCATTATTTTTCAAAATTAATAATTATTTCATTTACTCTTCGAAATCAATAATTATTTAAACTATCGCATTTATTCTTCGAAGCATTAATTATCAACCCTATATTTCTTAAGTTACATAGGGAACGATAGTTGAAAGCCAAACCCAATATTTTTCTTCACACTTATCTTTCAAAAACAATTTAGACCTCCCATATACAATATCCGTCACGTAGGCACCGATATCGAGGCCTGCATAGCATCACCCGAAAAGGACAGTGGAGTAAGGAGAGGCAATCCTGAGAAACCCCCAACCGTTGCTGCTCCCTTACTACCACACTAATATCTATAAGTAAAAGCATCTTCTCTCTCTCTCAAATTATACAAAAACCATGAAAAATATGGATAATTATTAACTAATTATACTAAAAATTATATAGTATTATTCTAAATTAATGAATGAACGAGTGTGTGTGAAATTCCATCATAACATTGAGTTGTAAATGGAATTAAATATAATTCATCTAAGCTAGTGTGAGTCAACTATAGGTGAGCCGTCGAACGGTGAGGACCGTGCAGCGCGAAGAGGACCCTCCGCCTACGCTGACTAAAGCTAGGGCCCCCTCCAATCAATGGGCGCATAGAAAATAAGCAAGTCGCTAATTGGTCAAGTCAATGCGCGGAGTAATACTTGCATCTTTGCAATTGCGGGGAGCTCGTCGCCTTTGAACTTGAACTGGCGTCTTTCTTCTGGTAAATCGCGAGGTGCGTGGATGTAAAGAGCCGTGTGCTAATAGAGCCAAGAGTTGTATTCGAACTTAGTCTTTTTCAAAGTCTGGTGGTAATACAAAGGACTCGGTACTCGTTAACCATTATATAGACGTGATAGAATCTAAAGGTTTAGTGATCTGTCTATTAGCTTTAAATTCAGTGCAAGGACACATATTTCATTTAATAGTTTTTAATTCAAATTTCTGTTCGCGCCATACGCTCACTAAGGGTTGTATGTAAATTTAAGATATTCTAAAATCATCAAGATCACCGTTAATTCCACATTCACTCATAATACTTTAACAATAATAGTTTTATTGCATAGCTTATCGTAATTCTCTCAAACTAAATTGATTCACTATAAACTCTTCCTCAACCTAAATTCATTGTATAAATACTTCGTTTCGACAATAGACACTTTACTAGATTATCTTTCGGACAATTTTAGACAAATTAGATCTTTCGTAAATTCATCCTAAATTAACGTGACGCATCTGTGGTTCAACGATAAATCGACGAGGTTCCTACGAAGGTGAGGGCAGCGCAAATTTCCACCCTTCCTCCAGCCGTTTGACGGAAGGCCAAGTCGACCAAAAGCTAAGTCACTGCGTTTCGTTCGCCAACTTTCATTTACTTTAACTTTACTTCCACACCGTAACAGTATACATCCATGTATTACCCATAGCTTACACGTTTTCCAGTATTCCGTTAGGGCCAGTATACCTATAGATATTCTTTTTCTTAGTATTACAACCTTATGGGTGTTCCGCTCGAAGGGTCGGTATAGTAATTCCAGTACTTCGGGTTATTTCCCTTATACCTGACTCGCGAGTGACGGGTACCCGTAGGTAGGTTATACCCTTGTTTACTGCTACAAGCCAGTAAGGCCATTCGATCATTTATTTTACTTGCTTTCCTTGATATAGCATATTGATCCCTATATATAGGTATATATACAAATATTCATATAGGAAAGACTTCTGTCAAGTTGGATAGAGACGTAGTCAGTGTAATTATCCGGGACAATATAATTATATATATTTCGGGTTATTTCCCTAATCCCGGGGAATTCCATATTTTGATTATTTAATCTTTCCAAAGACCTGTGAGGGACCCCTCGTACATTCTAAAGGGTCATCTAGTTTTCAAGACCCGACTTGACCGAACTTCCATCATTATATTATAATTAAAGATTATTGACGCTATATACATATGTATATTTACGCTTCAATTAATATTCTAAGAGAGAGAGAGAGTTCCAATTTTCATTATATTTTAATAATCATTTATCATATTGTTATATTCCTAACGTATGAATCGTGAATAACCATTTCCTTAATTTCTAATATTTTTTACTAGTATTTTTCTATATAACAAAGCTTCACGATCCCCACGTCAGTAACTCATAAACTTAATCATTTATTTTGTTAATCATCCGCTCAGGAGATATCCATTGTTCATCTTTTGAGTCATACAGTTTCCTCATCTCATTTAATCAATCGCTCAAGAATATATTATCGTTTTTACCAGTCAATATTTCACCAATCATTTTAATCACCCCATTTTCACTTAACTATAACTAATAGCCTCAACCATAGTTTAAACATTTCAATCAAGCCCTGTATAGGACTAGGTGGCAACGATCCCATTTACCGGTCTATCGTAAGGTAGGTCCTTCTTTTATTTTATTATTTATTTTCGGTCTGTGACGGGACTCACCCAATGCGTAAAATTAATTTATTACTCAACCGCTCGATTAACTAACACTACCTCACCCGTCACACACGTGAGAGCTTCTCTCGTTAATATCGTAACGCTTATCGTTGCCGAGCTTGCGTATTTATATTTCTATTCCTATTTCTATTTCTATCTCTTTTCTTTTATATTATACATCGCCTGTGTTATAAAATACTGTTTGCCAATTTTTCCTGGGGTAAAGCCTAAGCGTGGGTAGCCGCGGAGACCGGATGGCTCCGCGTCTGCGTTATTCAGTAGTTATTATTTTGTACAATATTATTTAGTATCTTATTATTTAGTATCGTATTAATCAGTAGAATATCCTCCCGTACAGTATGGTTTGATATATTATTCTCTCGAGTTCATTCTCCTGCGCATTAGCTGCGTGCCTTTCGTATTCTTCTTTATAGTAGTTCGTCCTATACCGGGTCAATCGTGCCGTCAGACAGAGAATATTTCTTTTGTCAAGTACCGAGTATCGCTTTGTGATGCGAGTAGAGTGTTATTCTTAAAAATTATATCGAAGCAGCCTGACGCGCTTTTGCTCCCGGAATTATAATTTCGCCTATCGTTCCTACTGTACTTTGTTCTCTTATTTAATATACGGCCGTAAGGCTCATTGAAAGTTATTTACTGTGTTCTGGTGTACCCTGCCCTTCTACCTTAAAGCATAGCAGCTGAGCTAGCCTAATTGTCGTCCGTCGACTTCCCCAGCCATTCGTTAAAATATCGTGAAGAATTTTGTAAAGAAACTGGTACTAAGAAGTACCTGGCGCCCAACTAAATTTGTTTAAGTTTGTCCTATCTTTTTGGGGGTCGCCGAAGAGTGACGTAGTAAGGGCTATTCCTCCCCTTAGTAAAAAACTACGTTACAATATTAATATATTATATATTATATTAAAATTAGCCTCACCGTGAATTTTTGAATTGAGATCCGTGAAAATGCATGTGTTTTACATGGGAAACTTTGCGACCTTACCGGCACGGGGTAATTTCATTTTAAAAACCTCCCACTGGGGCCAAAATTTTTTTCTATTTTTTGTCTATAAACTGTGGGGCTTCACTCCTCAAGATGGTATTTAACGTCCACCCTAATATATATGGGGCATTCCACGCCAAATCGACCACTTTTGAACCCGACCCCTTTCGATTTTGCTGAAATTTTTATATGTTATACTACCCCACTAAAAACGTTTCTGTGAATTTTTTCAAATTTTTTCACCCAACCGAAAAAAAGTTATGAATTTTGTAAGAAAATTTTTTTGTTCAAAGTTCGCCATTTTTGATTTGGTTTTTTTTTTTTCTAAAAAAACTTCGATTTATTCTGCGTCTAATGCCGCAAATCCCATCGTGGGCCGACTTTTTTTTCTATTTTTTTTTTTTATCGAAAAAGTTTTATTTTTATTTTTTCGCAATCAAACTTTGTTTGTATAATAAAATAAATCTAAATGAATATATCTGGGGTATTCCACGATAGATCACCCAGCCAATAACCCTGACCACTTTACATTTTCTTCATATATTTTTATATAATAATTCTCTACTCAAGAACTACAATAATTTTATTTTTTTGATTATTTAACCTATCTCAAAAACGCCATTTTTCTAATTTTTGAAAAAATGCCCACAAATATAAGATTTATAAGCGATGATTTTAAGACTGAAACGAGAGTGGGATTCCGATTTTTTCTATGTTTTGCAGAAGAATTTCAATATTTAGGCTCAGTAATTTCGACAAAAAATTGAAAATTTTCGTTGGGGAAATTTTTCTCTGGAATTTTCGCAAACAAATAATTACATGTGTCACATGTATCTTGTACGGCGAAAAAAATTTCCCCAACGAAAATTTTCAATTTTTTGTCGAAATTACTGAGCCTAAATATTGAAATTCTTCTGCAAAACATAGAAAAAATCGGAATCCCACTCTCGTTTCGGTCTTAAAATCATCGCTTATAAATCTTATATTTGTGGGCATTTTTTCAAAAATTAGAAAAATGGCGTTTTTGAGATAGGTTAAATAATCAAAAAAAAAAATTATTGTAGTTCTTGAGTAGAGAATTATTATATAAAAATATATGAAGAAAATGTAAAGTGGTCAGGGTTATTGGCTGGGTGATCTATCGTGGAATACCCCAGATATATTCATTTAGATTTATTTTATTATACAAACAAAGTTTGATTGCGAAAAAATAAAAATAAAACTTTTTCGATAAAAAAAAAAAATAGAAAAAAAAGTCGGCCCACGATGGGATTTGCGGCATTAGACGCAGAATAAATCGAAGTTTTTTTAAAAAAAAAAAAAAACCAAATCAAAAATGGCGAACTTTGAACAAAAAAATTTTCTTACAAAATTCATAACTTTTTTTCGGTTGGGTGAAAAAATTTGAAAAAATTCACAGAAACGTTTTTAGTGGGGTAGTATAACATAAAAAAATTTCAGAAAAATCAAAAGGGGTCGGGTTCAAAAGTGGTTGATTTGGCGTGGAATGCCCCATATATATATATATTGTGACGGGCAAGACCGACGATTGGGGGGGGGGGGGGGGGGGGGGGGGTTGTTATCGAGGTCAGCTACGTGCACAAAACCAGGCAATCCCACCGTTTGGTAAATTTTAGATTTGACAGTTAATAACTAATTATTCAACAGACCAAAATCTGTGTACAATAGAAGGTTGGGCGCCAGGTACCTAGGGTACCGCGGTAACGAAAAGAATAAAATAATAAAAATGAAATGGGATTTTCAAAAGTTAAATAACTCAATTAATTTGATAACACCAGACGGGACTACTCGGCGAGTTCAGGGTGAGGGGAACGTGGGGGCGAATAATATAGGCGAAGCGAGACAAGTAAGGTTTATGGATAAATCACAAAGAAACCCAAGAATTTATTTCACGTTAAATATAATCAAACAGGGAGGCTGTGACCCAGTGACCGAAATTGACAAACAACTGACAGACTACGAGGTATGTGGGTCACGAGCAAGGAGTTAATAGTTATGGTAATACAGAACAATTCATAAAACAAAGAAAAGAACTACCTTAGGGTATAGTAGGAATTAGTCATAGGGTACAAAGAAAAGAATAAGACTAGGTCGGTAACATAGGGGGATCTGGGGAAGCTAGGGTCGATACTTTTTGGAACTATTGAAAATCAATTAAAAGTGTCGATAAAGTAGAACAATTAACCGAAAAAATCTAATGCGTCAGGGCGAACCCGTACGAACTCTCACGAACATGCACGAATACAACTACACAAGGTACACCATGCCATGAGACAACACACGATAATAATTAATAATTAAAGAAATTCACAAGAAGGGACTATAAATAATACTATCTAAAAATCTTAAATAAACCAGCTCAGATTTTCAAAGGTCTTTTAGGAGGTTATGAATTATGATGGGAGAGATACATGCAAGTTTGGGGAGAATCTTATCTAGGGTGTGTTAGTCGATCTTTCTAGAGACACGTGGCTAGGTAACGATACAAACAATAACAAAGGACAAAACCCAAGCTGCCAATGCAGGGATAGAAAAGACGCTATATTTTGGGGCCAAAGGCTTTCTAGAAAAATCGATCTAACGATACACAATTACAAATGGGATAATTTTCAAGGAATTACAAAGAATCAGGGACAACCGAATCACAACAATTCGATAAGATTTTGAGAGAAGTTAAAATCAGGCAAATTAATTTGGGTAGTTTCGGAAGGTCGTTTAGAATGGGAAGCTTACCTTAGGGAGTAAGACTCGAGGACACCAACACACAACAACAACAACAAAGTACAAAGTTCCACACAAAAAAGAACCAACGAACAAATCAAAACAATTAAATATCAAAAGTAAAACAAAATCAAAGGAAAAATCAAAATCAAACACAAGTTTTATGGAATTGAAGGAAATCGCTTAACAAAATCGCCAAAGAATGCTCTATGTGTAACGGTATCCAAACAAGAAGTGGCGTGTTTCCGCCTGTTACTACCCAAATTAAAATTTAGAGGGAGGGGGAAAACAAAAGTGCATCAGATGCATCCATGCATCTAATTGGTAGACGATAGTTCTTCAATCTTCAGTGATGAGGTGGCGGGCCTGACAGGGCCTTTGGCACTCAGAGCTTTTGCCAGGGGGTTGGTAGATGGCATCTCAGGTTTCGCGATACCCTGGAAGGCGGAAATTCTGCATGTGAACCGGTGGACCAGGCCGGTAGGAGACAGATGGGGAGGGGAGCGGGATTTTCTTGGCGATAGGCAGATCGTAATGCAGCGCGCTTCCAGGCGTATCTCAGGATCGATGATCTGGGCCGCCCCGGCTACTGACTCTGAGGCTTCCGGGTGACCTGCCAGGCGTAGTTGGATTGAGGGATGATCTCCTTCGTTGATCCGGTCGAGACGGCACGTACGATGATAGAGAAGGACGGGAAAAATAAGGATTACAAACGATAGAAATTAAATTAGGGGACCTTCGGAACCTGAGCTGGGGACTCCTTGTTTCGGTTTATTTCTAATTTTTCTCGGGGTCGCTTTCGTCTGAGGAGGAGTCGATTGTTCTATTACGAGGCAAATATTTTGCCTCGTTACAAAGCTCCCCCCCAGACGAAGCGTGTAGGCTCCAAGCGAGACCTACAAAGCTTCTCAAACCATCGACTCCTTCCGAAAAATTTATTATTTGGCCAATGTAAGTTTATCTGTGATTCGTAATCTCACCGAATTTTCATGCTTCAGCTCAAGTTCGACAGGTCATATTTCATAAAAACATAAACGACAATTAAATTACTCGGTAAACATTCAAGGAAGTTCTATAAGCAACAAAAAGTAACGATAAGATTCTCAAAGGAAAGGACTTAATTAAAACGACAAGTATTGATTAGAAAACATAACTGGAGGTTTATTTGGGATTTACCTAATTGAGAGGTCTAGCCCTCTTCTTTGGTTCTAAAATTTGACTTTCAACAGTTTACGATATGGCACTTAGTACATTCATTCCTCAGTCAATCATAAGTCGAGGAAGGTTTACAGTTAAAACTACCTTACACATTAGATCATATCACAGTCTTTAGGAACTTAACATTGGAACAGTACGGTTTCCTGACTAGTAGGATTATGCGTAAGTACGGTACGGTAACAATCAAACAATAACAATACAATAAATAGGATAACGATTAACGAGCGAAATCGCTTAAGGATTAATCTACGATATTTACGGTAAAGGGGGGGAAACGGTAGACAGAAACGGTAGACAGAAACGGTAAAGATAGACGGTAGGAAGAAAATAACGAAACAAAAGAAAGGGAAACGGAACGGGGCGGTAATCAAGACGTAGGGGGGGTATGGTAGATAGATCATTTTAGAAGTGTAGTAACGGAAGGAAAACGAAAGAAAGAATAGGGCCCGTTGGTAGTTAAACCCAAACCAACAGAAAAGAGGGGATTATGAAATGATCGCGTGAAAGATCAGAGACCCGGTTAGACGGTAAGAGAGAGGAGGGATAGAAACGAAAAGAAAGGAAAGAGGAGGAGAAAGAAACAAAAAGGAGAACGATCACTAACGAAATTTACCTAGGAGTCATGGCTCCTAGGAGGCTAACCATAGAGTTCAGAATTCCTAATCGCTCGGAGGGTGTTACCAAGAATGGGGGGTAGTCAGAAGGGACGTTGGGCGATGGTAGGACCTGTCTTTCCCGCCTCCATTCCGCCTGGCACGTTATACAGGTGCGTCGGGTGTGTTCCATTCTGCCACAGCCGTAACAGAATTTTCGGCGGGGTCTGGGGCATCGGGAATATCTATGCCCTGTTCGCCGACAGTTCCAACATTCATCTTCCGTTGCTGGGTCGGGGATTCTGACGGAGGGCATAGGTCGTTAGATCAAGGAAACCCTTGGCCGGATTGTTGCAAGTGGCGTTGGTGGACCGACGAGTCCCGGGGCCCTTGCCGCTTGCCATAGCGGAATTGGCCAGATTTGGTTTTGGAAGCGAATGGGAGGTGGGAGAGGGTTTATGTATGAACCGGGAGTAGGAAAAACGGGGGAGGTGGTAATCGGTGGCGGGTCAGGGTGGACTTCCTGGTAGGAAAACGAACTGTATGTCCCTTGACGGAAGTGACCATCTTCATAATATAAACTGGCTATGGGCCTTCTGTCGGTGGGAAGTGGTAATGGTGGAGAGGGTTGGTAATTGACGGAAATTGGGAAGGTTGGGGGTTGAGGGGACAATAGGGGACTAGGGCTTTCGGGGTCGAAGTCCGTACACCCTTGGGACAGAGTGGTGACCTGCCCGGGGGCTGGTGGGTTGGTTGGTAGTCGGGACCGGTTGGCTAACATCCGCGATCGGGGAGTCGATGGTACCGGCGTTTGATCCTCTGGATTTGCGGGTTCCGGGTTGGGGTTGAGGACCATTTCTTCGTATCGGGGTCGACCGGGTTCGTATCTGTCGGACCACTCCCCCCGGTTCCGATGACTGCTGGGGGTCGCGAGTAGTTGTTCTAGGCCGGTTCTGGATCAACGCGTGTTAGTGCACACACACACGCACGCACACACGCGCACCTCGCCGTGTCCGTGTGAGGGGGCGGGGAGGGGAGACGGGGGGTATCAGGTTTCATGACGTCACGCCTACGTCACGCCTACGTCACGTGACGTCACGCTACGCCACGTGACGTCGCAGCTACGTCACGGCATAGGACTCTCGGAATGACGTCACACACCCTCAAAATGACGGCACACACCCTCAATACGACGTCACATACCCTCGAATTAACGTCACACGCCCCAAAATAAGATCGCAACCCCGCGTCAGGTTGGGGGTGGTGCGGGGGCCCGTTCGAGAAGCTTCGACGGGTCGCGACTCGTTTTTTCCGCCGGGACGCTCCTTGTCGCTCGTAACCCGACACCTCCGGTGAGCTCGCCGGAATCGGACGATCGGTTCCCGGAACGCGAAGAACGACCTCGGGCGCGCTTCGTCCGATTCGTAGAATTTTTCAAAACGAACAGTTCCTGGTATGTCCTTCGAGTTCTTGGAATTATCGTTTCGGCACCCTGTGAGACGTGACGAGTTTCGACGAGTCTGTTATTTGATACCTCAGCGTTTCGCATGAAGAACATACAGATGCAAGTCCGATAACCAACGATTCGTGGAATTTTTCGAAACAAACAGTTCCTGGTATGTCCTTCGAGTTCTTGGAATTATCGTTTCGGCACCCTGTGAGACGTGACAAGTTTCGACGAGTCTGTTATTTGATACCTCAGCGTTTCGCATGAAGAACATGCAGATGCAAGTCCGATAACCAACGATTCGTGGAATTTTTCGAAACAAACAGTTCCTGGTATGTCCTTTGTTTCCCAGAGACACGAAGCATTGTTTCATCATACGATATATTCGATAGAAATATGTATTAGATCGAATAAAACCAGAAATATCACCCTCAATTGCAAAAGACGAGTAGTGGGGGTAAAAAACGATTATATTAGCGGAGAATTCGCACTGGAACATCGCAGTTCACAATTATTTCTCGAATGGTTCAGACCACTCTGAAACACCGTGAATTAAAAGCGCGACTCGAGCTATTAATAAAGAATATCAACGAAGTGAAAGATTTGATTCAGACAAAATCAGACATCAACCGTCTCACGAGTAAGCTTGACACGATAAAGATTTGACTGAAAACATGGATCTCTCCGCGATCAACAAATTGGGTCGTTTGGAGGAATTCCTCCCGACAAAAAAGTTAAGTGACCTGGAGGTGTTGAAAGCCTATCCCATTACCGATCTCCGAAAAGTGGAAACCAAATTTGGAGCCAGGATAGTGGTGGATGTGGACAACAGATTTTGTATCTTCTTACCGGCTCGAATGGTGAAAATTTTGAAGGATGACGCTGCCTTATTGCAGACAATGAGAGAAGCTGCTGATGAAAACCGCTTACATGTTAAATACCTTGGTGGAAAATATAATCAAGTCGAATTCAACTACATATGAATTTTTTATTCAAGCACACACTATATTTCATTATTCAAACATGAAAACCCAGATTAAATTGATCCATACCTAGGTATATATGTATATTAATTTTCACAACGATGTTTTCCATTTATTTTTTTTATATAAATATTAACTATATTTTGTAAATCTAAGATTTAATATTTCGATTTCAGTAAGTCAATCATTGTATATGTAAATGTGACCATTAAAATAAACGTATTACATAAAACCATCCAACTATCATTTGCAAACGTACCCTTATACATTTATCCTGTAGTATATCATGTTTGATATATTACGCTATAATATAGTGCGTAGAACCTGAGCAGGAGTCTCATGTTACTTTGTTCCTAGAATGTAAACTTATCATTAATTTAGAAAGACATGCATGATGCAGTTCTTAGAATTCATTAGTGAAGCTGACCTATAAAATGATCACTCCGCAGTGTTAACGCATCATTCAAGTTCAAGCTCTCTTAACATACAACTGTTGTTAGCGATCACGAAGAATGGATTCAGGCAAGTGTCTTAAACTTATCAGCATTATGGAAAATGCTTACGATATTTTGAAAGAGAGATCATCGACTGTAGAAATAGAGAAATGGCTGCGATTTGGAACTCAAAACATCAGACTTTTGAATAAAATTTTACGAAAAAAGGCTTCCACCGTCGGTGAAAGAACAAGAATTTTAACAACCATAGGAATCCTAAAGTCATTGAGAGCACAGTTTGAGCAGTGTCGGAAAAGAGGAGAAGGTACAAGGAGATTGCGGAGAAGCGACAGAGTAAAGTGGGAAGATCTGGAGTCAGCTTTCAAGGGAAGAATAAGAACGGGGGTTATAGCGAATTTACGACACAAAGATCTGAAACATTTTCTGGATGATTCGAAAAAATTAATCATCATCAGATTGAAGAATATTTTGCGGAAAGAAGGAAATTTGAAAGTAAATGTAGTTTTGTCCTGTAAATTTAGTACCGTGAAAGGCGGTGAATTTGTTGAGGAGATGAAGTTCTTCAATACCAAAAATGAAGCTATCCTACCAGCGACGAACATTGACGAATGGTTTGATGAGAATGTAAAGGAGAAATTGTTAGTCAAGATCGAAGACTTCCAGGAAAAGGATTCGGGATGGTCGTTGACTGAAATTATGAATATGGCTGTGAATATCAACAAATATGTACCACTGCGAGGAGGTATATCCACTTACACACAGTTACCGAAGTATATACAGGATAAAAAGGCGGTGGTAAATATTATGAACGACGATCAGTACTGTTTTCTCTGGTCAGTCATAGCAGCTCTTTTTCCGGCGGGTCTTAATGTAAGTAGAACGACTTCTTATCCGCACTTCAGTACAGCGCTCAGGTATGAAGGTTTGAATTTTCCTATAAGTCTGAACGAAATTTCGAAATTTGAAAAATTGAATGGTTTAACGATCAATGTTTACGGTATAGATGAACATGAAATAGTTCCTGTTTATTTGAGTGGAGCGAAATCAGACAAGTCTACCATACATCTTCTTGTGTTAGAAACTAATATCGAGTCAAATAAAATTGATGACGTTAGCGATACAATATATCATTTTGCATGGATCAAAAATTTGTCTCGACTGGTAAGTTCACAAATTTCAAAGCATGATCATCGTAGCTGGTTGTGTGATAGATGTTTGAGTCATTTTCAGACTGAAAATTGCTTAGTCAAACACGGGTTAGATTGCGTGAATTTAAATAAATGTAAAGTAATATTACCGAACGAAAAGGATAGAATCTTGAAATTCAAAAACTTCAAACAGAAAGAGAACGTTCCGTTTTGCATTTACGCTGATCTCGAATGCCTCTTGCAATCGGTTGATGATGCATCCGAGTCTAGAAACAGAAGGGTGTATGAAAAACACGTCCCGTATAGTATCGCCTACTATTTACATTGTACTTTCAACGATTCAATTTCTAAATTTAGAATCTACCGTGGAGAGGATTGTATAGAATGGTTCGTAAACGAGCTGAAGGAATTGGCTCAAGCTTTGGAACCTTATTTCAAGTGTGCCGTACCTATGGAATCGTTGAGTCACAATCAGAAACAAGAATTCCATTCAGCTAAGACTTGTCACATTTGTGAAAAACCGTTTACACCTCAGGATATGAAACATCGTGATCATTGTCATTTCACCGGTAAATATCGCGGTGCAGCGCATCAAGGGTGCAATTTGAATTACCAAGATTCACATATAATTCCAGTGGTCTTCCACAATTTATCAGGTTATGACTCACACTTTTTGATCAAAACTCTAGCAATATCTTTCGAAGGTCTGATCAGTCTCTTACCGGTTAACAAAGATAGATATATATCCTTTACAAAAAGTGTGAAGGGAACATCTATACATTTCAGGTTCATTGATTCGTTCAGATTCATGCCGAGTAGTTTAGAAAAATTAGCGTCCTATCTAAATGTTGAGCAGAAATTGATCACGCGTAAGCATTGTACGAACGTTGAAGAATTTAAATTATTAACGAGGAAAGGTGTTTTCCCGTATGAATATGTAAACAGTTGGGACAGACTGGAGGCGATACAATTACCTTCCAAAGAAGAATTTTATTCAACGTTAAATGACGAAAATGTTTCGGAGGATGATTATTCGCACGCTTGTAATGTTTGGCAAACTTTTCATATCAAGAATTTGGGTGAATATTCAGACTTGTATCTGCAAACGGACGTGCTCCTTTTAGCGGATATTTTTCAAAATTTCAGACGTAACTGTTGGTCCACGTACAATTTAGATCCGTTGCACTATTATACGGCGCCGGGCCTCTCGTTTGACGCGATGCTCAAGTGTACGGGTGTCGAACTCGAGCTCCTTATCGATGTTGATATGTTGATGTTTATAGAAAGAGGTATTCGCGGTGGCGTGGCCCAATGCTCGAACAGATACGCTAAAGCCAACAACAAATATATGGGGACAGAATTCGATCGGAGTCAGGAAGAATCATACCTCATGTATTTCGATGTTAATAATTTGTACGGTGCGGCTATGAGTCACTTCCTACCGTATAGCTCCTTCGAGTGGATGTCGAATTTCGAACAATTTAATTTCTCAGATGTTTCGAATGAATCCTCCATAGGTTACATACTCGAAGTAGATTTAGAATATCCGCGAGAACTTCAGGACTCTCACAAAGACTTACCATTGTGTCCGGAGCATTACATCCCTCCTTTTTCGAAATGCAATAAATCTAAATTAGCAACTACTCTTTTCGCAAAAAAGCGGTACGTCATTCACTATCAAGTTTTGAAACAGTGTTTAGGTTTAGGTATGAAGTTAGAAAAAATTCATCGAGTATTGAAATTTAAACAAGCGCCGTGGCTCAAGAAATATATAGATTTGAATACCGAATTGAGAAAAAAGTCAAACAACGATTTTGAAAAGAATTTTTATAAACTTATGAATAACGCTGTTTTCGGGAAAACCATGGAAAATGTTAGAAAACACAGGGATGTGCGGTTAATTACAAAGTGGGATGGAAGACACGGAGCAAGAGCGCTTATCGCTAAACCAAATTTTCATAGCTGTACTACATTCGGTGAAGATATGTCAATAATTGAATTAAGTCAAACGAAAATTAAATTCAATAAACCTGTATATGCCGGATTTTCTATTCTGGATCTCTCTAAAACTTACGTTTACGATTTCCATTACAATTACATAAAAAGCAGATTTGGTAACCAAGCAAAGCTCATGTATACCGATACGGATAGTCTCATATATCACTTTACCGTACCCGATATATACGAACTCATGAAACGTGATTTGTACCGATTCGATACTTCCGACTATCCTCCGGAAAATATTTACGAGATGCCGTTGGTCAACAAGAAAGTGTTGGGATTGATGAAAGATGAAAATAACGGGAAAATAATGACTGAGTTTATAGGCTTAAGAGCTAAATTATATTCCTTCAAGGTTTTAGGTGAGAATAGAGAGCGGAAACGTGCCAAGGGAGTCAAAGCGGCTACACTGAAAACTATAACTTTCGACGACTATGTACAATGCGCTCTGCAGCATCAAAATCTAACAAAAAGTCAAAATTTAATACAGAGTAAGAATCATCAGGTTTATACGGTGACGCAGACGAAGATAGCGCTGAGCTGGAACGACGACAAGAGGATCATATTTCCCGATACGACGGACACGCTTCCGTGGGGTTATGACACATGTAAATAAACTGTACATAGGTGTGAAATAAAGAAACGTCGTATCTTTATTATTAATAAACCTTACAAGTCGGACTTATTTATCCAACTGTTGTGCGAATTATCAAATCCTAACCATTTTATATATAAGTTATTTCCACGTCTGCGCACTACTTTCTCGATCAGATAAATATCTGGATACTCGACTTTGGTGAGTTCCTCCTCGTAGAAACCTCCTTCGATCGGCTGGTCCCGGTAGTCGACGAGCTTGTAGGTCACCGGATCGGTGTTCTTCGTCTCACTTATCGTGAAGATCTCCGTTGTCCAATTCGGTGTATATCCTTTCTCGAAGACGTGTTTGTACTTGCTGATTCGAACCCTGTCTCCGACCTTGAATTTCGTTTTCCTCGTTCGATTCGCTCGGGGATTTCGATACACTTCTCGCAGCAGCCGCTGTTCATCCGCGCGGGTGACGTCGATCGGTCTCATTCCGATGGTTCGATGCTTGGTCTCGTTGTACGTCGATACCAATCGCGGTAGAACATCCGTCCACTTGTAACTGCCTCGCAGTGTGAACTCCTTCCACATTTTCGTTTTCAAAGTGCGATTGAAACGTTCACAGATCGACGCTTTCAGGTTGCTGAACGTCGAGTACAATCCGATTCCGTAACTTCGCATCAGAGCTTTGAAATCGCTGTTGTAGAACTCCTTGCCCCGATCGACGTGTAAATTTTTGGGTACACGCCCTCTCGTTAACACGGATTTCATAGCACTCGTCACATCCGCACCAGTTTTCGTCTTTATCGGCACTGCCCAAGCGAATTTCGAGAACACGTCGATGACGGTGAGCATGAATTTGTAACCGCCGTTGCACGTTGCGTAGACCGACATGTCAACGAGATCGGCCTGCCACGTCTCGTCCAGCCCGCGAACGTCGACGCGACGACGAGGGTAATTTCTACGAGCGGGTCTGTGAAGTTCTTCCGCCACCGCCGCCTTCTTGTCCATGTTCCAGCGCGTTCAATCTGGCGTCGAGTTGCTCGATCGCTCGAGAATTACGAAGCACCAGTTCGTGTCCGCCCGTGATATCCGTTCTAATTCGCTTCAACGCCTCGTTCACGTTCGATTCGAGGCTCCGAATCATGGAAGTGTTGTCTCCGACGGCTTCGTTCAGTGCTCTCAGTCGGGCTTCCAGGCGAGAAATGACCTCGGAGTTGGCGGTTACGAGATCCTGAACCGTTTCGCTGTCGACGCTTTGCTTCTTCAGGTTATCTTGGAACTCGGATCGCAGAGCGCGAATCATCAGGTCGTTGTTCTCGGTACTGTTCTGCAACGACGACGTGACTCGGTGCACCGTACGAACTTCCTGCTGTACGATGCTCTGCACGCTCTTCACGGATACGGCGTCGCTCGACTCTCGAGGATCGGCGACGTTGCACAGTCTCTTGTTGTCTATATCGTACTGACCGTCGGTGGTGACCTTGAACCCTACGCCGGGCGGTCCGCGACTACCGCTCTTCGTCGCGCTCGTCGCAATCTGTCGTCCGAACACGTCCACGCTCATCTTTCGCGCAGGCTCTTCAACGGTCGACGTGCAAATGGCGTCGATCAGTCGCGCGACTCGATTAATAAATGATTCCAGCCTCACGCAGTTCCTCGACGATGGAAATGATTTCGTTGGAGTGGCTCGGATTCCCGGCGGCTTGCGACGACAGGAGCAGCCGAAGCCGGTCCACGAGTTCGTTGGGATCGTCCCAGTGAACGTAATCCACTCTTCTGTCTTTCCGAGCAACCATGTACTTGGGTAGAACTCCTTCACCTCTACGTCGACGTTTCGGTGGCGACGGTGGTAACGGTAAGACGTCCACGCGGCCGCGTTTCGTCGGCGGTGGCGACGGTAAAACTCTCTTGCACTTGCGTTTTCTCAGCGAGGAGTCTCTACGCTCGCGTTTCGTCGGCGGTGGCGACGGTAAGACGTCCTTGCACTTGCGTTTTCTCAACGACGGGTCTCTACGCACGCGTTTTGTCGGTGCTGGTAAGATATCCTTCAACTTGCGTTTTCTTGGTGGTGGCGAGACGTTTGGTGGTAGCGAGGTGTCCATACGCTCGTGTTTTCTCGGTAATGGTAAGAGCTTCGTAGGTTTCCACTCTATAGGTGATGGCAAGACGTCCGTACGTTTATGTTTCATTGGCGGTGGTGGTACGATATCGGTACGTCCACGTTTCGGCGCTTTCCTCGTCCTCAGACTCCCTTCATCATACGTTGTTGGAAACGTTTCAGTTTCCATTTCTTCCGGTGGCTGCCGGATCTCATCCTCAGAGATGGCCGTACGTTTATCGGGTGGTGGCGATGCTGCGATGTCCCCGAGTCTACGTTTCGCTGGCGCTTTTCTCTCTTCTTCCCCTTCATCCGCTGTTACAAACGTTTCAGTCTCCATATCCTGCTCGGTTTCGTCTTCGATCGGTTTCATCTCCTTTTTGACCGGATTGGAAACTTTCACCAATTGTTCGAGCGGGGTAACTATCGGTTTGAAGACGTCGCTCATCGTCCGTTCGACAGCCTCCCTGTCCGACCTCAGCGTTCGATGTTTCTGACGAATCGCGTCGCTCGCTCTCGCGATACCACGCAAAACTTTCTTCTGTTCGCGGATACTTGTACCCTGCATGTTGACGCAGCTGTGTCCGGAACGCGACTGTCTCACCGTTATGCGAACACGATACATTTATCACTTGTTCATGCTCACAAAACAGTCGAATCCTTTCCTGTATCGTCCTTCGTTCATCTCGCTTTCCTTGTCGATAACAACGAAAGCGTACTTGTCGTCGTTCCAACACGCGGAACACAAATCTCTGAACCGCGCGTACGTCATATCCGTGTTAACGTGATCGTCGTAGACGTGCTTCAGATTCATCTCGTCCTGGCGAAAGAGTACCAGCAGATTAGCGTTGTCGCGCACCAAATGTTTCGGGATACGAGCGTACGTCTGACAAAGATAGAAACAGTCGACGTCTCTGTGTCGCCCCATGCAGAAGAAGGCTCTCACGTTGTCCTGTTTTTCGCACGCTATATCGTCGAAAATCATGATCGAACTGGGTCGCGCATCCTGGGGTTTGACCACCTCCTCGTGCTCGTCGAAGGGAAAATAACCGACACCTTCGACAGGCTCCAGTACTTTCTCTAAAAACTGGTACTTGGGCTGACTCAGTGATTTCGAGTAGACGTAGACGTTCTCGAATCTGAGACCGTTGGGGTGGGTTACGAGGGCCAGAAGCGCGTTGGTCTTGCCGCAATTGGACGGACCGCAGAAGACCGCTCGCACGCTGTTCGGCAGTAATTCACCGTGTCGTTTCGCTCGCGTCTTCGCCATTCGTTGAGCGATTTCGTCGAAGTTCGTCACCGGCAACTCGGTCGTTTGTTTCTCGAACTCCATCTCGACGACGACTAACGGATAAGATATATAAACCGGCGTCTTATAGAATCAGAGTCAGTTGTGATGTGACAATGATTGTGCACAGACGCAAGAACCAGCGACGAGGCGGCAAAGGGCTGATCAACCGCATCATCAACAACCTTCCGGTTGAATTACACATACCCGGCTACCAGTACTGCGGACCCGGCACGAAATTAGCGAAGAGGTTAGCTCGCGGCGATCCCGGCGTCAATCCTCTCGACGCAGCGTGCAAAGAGCACGACATCGCGTACTCGACGAATCGGGAGAACGTCGCCGCGAGAAACCAGGCGGACAGGGTGCTCGCCGACCGAGCCTGGCGATGGGTCTTCGCCAAAGACGCGAGCATCGGTGAGAAAGCCGCGGCCTGGGGGATAGCCAACACCATGAAAGTCAAGGCTAAGCTCGGAATGGGTCTGAAGAAGAAAAACGCTCCCGTGACGACGACGACCTTGAAACAAATCGTCAAGTCGGCGAAGGAGTCGATGCGTCCGGGCGCGGATCCCGTCAAGTCCGCGCTCCGGGGTGCCCGCGAAGCCGTCAGGAAAGCCGGTGGGAGGAGGAAGGTGCGATCACCGCGCGTCTTGCCCGTACCCTCGAAAGTGGGGGGCTTTTTACCCTTCCTCATACCGATTTTCGCCGGTCTGAGTGCCACCGGAGCGCTGGCCGGTGGTGCGGCGGGTATAGCGAAAGCTGTGAACGACGCCAGCGCCGCCAAACGAGAATTGGCGGAAAGTAAACGTCACAACGAGACGATGGAAGCTATCGCTCTGGGCAAAGGTTTGTTCCTCAAACCCTACAAAAAAGGCATGGGACTCTATCTGAAGCCAAAAAACGCGTGAAGCTACCGCGCCGAGCACTGACCGACGTCGATCTGGAAAAGTACGCCAAAATTATGGAAATCCCACACTTCCGCGGTGTTTTCATGAGAAACGATCTGCCCGAGTCCGGTCCGCGGAAGAACGAGTCGGCCATCGTCAATCTGGACGACAAGGCTGGGCCGGGAACGCACTGGGTCGCGTACCGGAAGAACGGCAACGACGTCGTCTACTTCGACAGTTTCGGCAACCTACGACCACCGAAAGATCTGACGGACTATCTCGGCGTTGGTAGCGTAAAATACAATCACGAGAGTTACCAGAACTACGACACGGTCGTATGCGGACACCTGTGCCTCAAGTTTCTCAGCGGACAATTATAAAGTCAACGCGACGCAACGACGCGGCCACAGTCATGGACGATTCGTTCACCTTGACGCTGTCGGGAACGTCCTCCGTCCTGGAGGCCCAATATTTCCCACCCATCGAATTGTCCCCAACGAAAAATTACGCTCTGGGACTCATCGAATTGCTGACATTCAACTCGATTCTCAACATCGACGAGGGCAACAACAAGTTCCACGTGGAAAATCGAGTCGTCACTGTACCCACCGGTAGCTACGAGATCGAAGATATCGAAAGGTACCTGCAAAAAGTACTACCCGACGTCTCCGTCAGCATCAAGCCCAACAACAACGAGTTGCGCAGCGAAATCAAATGCAGCGGGCGTGTAAATTTCATACCCGAAGACTCGATCGGTCGATTGCTGGGATTCACACCGCGCATCTTGGAACCCAATATCACTCACAAATCCGATTCACCGGTGGCCATTTTGAAAATCAACGCCCTGCGAGTCGAGTGCAACATCACGACGGGCGCCTACATCAACGAACGACGAGTACACACCGTTCACGAATTTTTCCCGGTCGTTCCACCGGGATATAAGATCATCGAAGTGCCGTCGCACGTCATTTATCTTCCGATCGCCGTCCGCGCGATACATCATCTCCGGTTGAAGATAGTCGACCAAGACGGAGAATTGGTGAATTTCCGCGGTGAAATTATCACGATAAGATTGCACGTGAAGACAATGCGATAATGGGAATTGTGTTCGAGACGAAAACCGTTGGCAGAAGCTATAAGAGCGAACCGATATGCCCAAGACCCGCCAGTCATCGCGAACCTCGCAAGGAGCTAACACGTCGAAACGTTCAGTTTCTGAGGAGTCTAGGTCTCAGACCTCGTGGGAATTTGGAAAAGTGAAAATCCGCCTCTGCTGTCTCTTGTGCGTTGTACCATGGAAGAAATCTTAACGATACAGAAGGCTGTCGTCTTCGACGAATCCGTCGAACACTGCGAGATCCACACGCACCAACCTTACGCGTCGTCGACCTTCAACAACAGCGACGAAATTCGGATCACCGTCCAACACCAGGACTTGTGTCTGCTGCCGAGTAAAAGCTCGCTGCACATCTACGGCAGATTAACCAAGACCGATGGAGCTACCGCAACCCCGCACACGGCTATGGTCAACATGGCTGTCTGCCATCTGTTCGAGGAACTGCGTTACGAACTGAACGCCCTTGAGATCGATCGGAACAAGAACGTCGGGCTCACGAGTCTTATGAAGAGCTACGTATCTCTGAGCCCTGGTCAAAAACATCTATCCGAGAACGCTGGTTGGTTGAACGAGGACAACGATAAATTAACCAATGCGGATGGATACTTCGACGTGTCCGTACCCCTGAGCTTGCTACTGGGATTCGCCGAGGATTACCGTAAAATCATCGTCAACGCCAAGCACGAATTGATCCTCACGAGAGCTAATACCGATACGAACGCCGTGGTGCAAACCGTTGCGGAGAATGTTAAAATTTCACTCAGAAAAATCGAGTGGATGATACCCTACATCAAAGTCTCCGACAAACAGAAGATCCAACTGCTCAGTTACATCGCCAGAGATCCACCTATCCCCGTGAGTTTCCGTACCTGGGAAATGTACGAGTACCCCTTGCTACCGACGACCACGAAACACGTCTGGGCCGTGAAGACGTCGACGCAGCTCGAGAAACCGCGGTACGTCATTCTGGGATTTCAAACCGCTAGAAAGAACACCGGGACCAAGGACGTCAGCCACTTCGACCACTGCAGCCTCAGAGACGTCAAGTTGTTCCTGAATTCGCAGAGCTATCCCTACGCGAATTTGAATCTCGACATCGGTCGTAATCAGTACGCCGTACTCTACGAGATGTACGCGAGCTTCCAGGCCTCGTACTACGGCAAAGAACCCGAACCGCTGCTGACGAGAACGCAATTCCTGCAACGCGCCCCGCTCGTCGTCATCGACTGCTCCAAGCAGAACGAGACCCTGAAATCCGGACCTGTGGATATCCGTATCGAGTTTGAGTCGGAAGCCCAGTTTCCGACGCAGACTTCAGCTTACTGTCTGATTCTACACGATCGTATAGTGGAGTACAATCCGCTCAGCAGCGGAGTCCGCAAATTGATGTAAAACTATACTAACAATAAGTTAAGGAACTTGGGGGTCATTTATTTACAGATATTTAAGTTTTATATCATTTTTATTTGTTTATATTTACAAATAATATTATAAAATTAAGCTGATAGTTATAAGTCGAACAGATGGTATTATAAAACTAGGGTGATAATTTGTTTTAAGCATTATAAAAATAAGTAAAAATTCAAGATTTGAATTTTAATCGTAGACGGGAATGAAGTCAGAAGCAGAAGAAAGTGGATCCTATGTTGAATACTGTGAAAATGAAAAATTGTTTCAGAATAACATGACATATGTATACGTAATCACATGATCTTAGTGATCAATACTTACAAAATCCAATTTTAATCCTCGGCTTCCATCCTTCGAAAGAATATTAGGCCGTCTTCTATGGAGATTTCGGTTGCTACCTCATTAACGATTAAGATGACATTTTCCCCCTGTTGATAATGGCGTAGGGCGAGCCACACGCCGCACAACAGGAGGAATCTGTCGACGTTAATCCATTCGTGAGGTACGTACACCAATTGCGACAGCTGTGCATAGTTTCTAGAATTTGAATCAGACGTATGAGTTCGAATATGAAATATGCACGTTCACTAATTGTAAATGTATTCGTCACACACTACTTACTGGTCGGTCATTTTAACAGAATACTTTTATGAAACGCCTTTTAAATTCGAACGTGGAATGTTCTGCGGATGGGAGCTCGGAGCTCTTTTATATGATTCGATTATTTATGTTTATTAATTGAAAAAGGATGGTCAAATCTCATCACGCCACAGAGGATAATCGAGACAAGTGCATGCGTACCTATATTCTTAGCGACGCGGGCTGGTTTCGGGTTACACAAAACAGTGGGACACTGTACATTTCACGTACGCTTCACAACCGATCATTCGAGAAAAAGCATCATCGTTTGAGTAGGTATAACTTTTTTCAAACGATGGAGGATTCCTTAAATGAGAAGAATCCGTTGATTTTCGTTAGTCTTACGTGAACACTCTTCGCGTCAACGTCTGAACATGGAATACATCGTTGACCTGCAGGGGTTCAAAGAACCAGAGAATCGTTTCGTGGTTAAGGAACTAGCCGTAATTGCTACAGACGGAGAATACCCATCGGTATTCTTTTTCGAACCACCGTACGCGTGGACCGATTTACCTGTCAAGTATCGAGCGATCAACGCCTGGTGCACACGCAATCACCACGGACTACCGTGGGATTTCGGATACGTCCCTTATTCGAAAGCGAAGGAGATCCTCCGCGCTATCTTATCTACCGCCAAAACGGTATACGTGAAAGGAGCGGAGAAGGTAGAGTGGTTGAAACACTCGATGGGGGACAACAACGTTGAAGTCGTTCTGGATCTCGGAGACTTTTGCTGTCCGTCGCTGACTAAATTACCGCCGCTATCGACCCGCGAGTGTTTCATCCATGCGAATTCCTCGAAAAACACCACTTGCGCTTCAGAAAATGTAAGAAAATTGTACGATTGGTTCAACGAGCATATGTGAATAAAGATTGAAAACCAAATTTTACTCGTTTCATCAATTCGTTCCCTCGCGAACCGCATCCTTTCCGAACACCTCTCCCGGATACCTCCTACCCCTCTAGCCGTAGCATCGTTCCATTCGAAAAATCTCTCGCCGACAGGTTTCGAGAAACTCCTCGTTACAGGTGACGTTCTCGTCCCGATGCTCGACGGTTCAGCTGAGACGAACCGCAGCTACAGTCGTGAATTCATACTTCATGCAGCGAACTCCTCGCGTCAGAGGGTTCACGTTACAGGCGATAAGACGGTCGGCGGTCTCTTCGGAACACCGCAGAGAGAGAGAGAGACGTCGACTGGAAACGCTAGCCGTTTCAATCCGTACAATGTCACCTATGTTAGCTCTTCTCGAATCATCCGATCGCTCGTTACTCTCGTAAGGATAGGTAGGAATTTATTATCGAAACTTCGAGTATAGCGAGTACAGATACGAACTATTTGTCTCGGAATTCCTTGGAATCTGATCGTCTGCGACGCTCGTGTGTCTTTGTGAGAAAAAAAATATGCAGAGGTTTATTTGATCTGAAAAATATCAAGCCCAATATGTCGTATGATGAAACAATGCTTTGTGCGCTGAGGTATCAAATAACAGACTCGTCGAAACTCGTCACGTCTCACAGGGTGCCGAAACGATAATTCCAAGAACTCGAAGGACATACCAGGAACTGTTCGTTTTGAAAAATTCTACGAATCGGACGAAGCGCGCCCGAGGTCGTTCTTCGCGTTCCGGGAACCGATCGTCCGATTCCGGCGAGCTCACCGGAGGTGTCGGGTTACGAGCGACAAGGAGCGTCCCGGCGGAAAAAACGAGTCGCGACCCGTCGAAGCTTCTCGAACGGGGCCGGAATCTTATTTTGGGGTGTGTGACGTTAATTCGAGGGTATGTGACGTCATTTTGAGGGTGTGTGACGTCATTCCGAGGTCCTATGCCGACAATTCCGAGAACCGTTCGCGAAATTCCGAGAATCGTCGGGGGCGTACCCCGGGGGGCAACCCTCCGCCCTCGGCGGAAAAAATTTAACGGGGTTCGGGATCTCATTTTTTTTTTTTTGGGGCGTGTGACGTTGATTCGAGGGTATGTGACGTCGTATTGAGGGTGTGTGCCGTCATTTTGAGGATGTGTGACGTCATTCCGAGAGTCCTATGCCGTGACGTAGCTGCGACGTCACGTGGCGTAGCGTGACGTCACGTGACGTAGGCGTGACGTCATGAAACCTGATACCCCCCGTCTCCCCTCCCCGCCCCCTCACACGGACACGGCGAGGTGCGCGTGTGTGCGTGCGTGTGTGTGTGCACTAACACGCGTTGATCCAGAACCGGCCTAGAACAACTACTGTCGCGCTCCGGTACTTGGGCACCGGTTTTCCGCACATTTTCTAAATAAGGAGTTATCGGTGTTTGAACAATATTTAATTGGTTCGGGGATTCAGTTTCTACTGGCCGGAAAATTTCTTGGTTAATTATCTCTTGAGGAATTTCTTCAGGGATCACCTCTGGGATTTCTACGGGAGGGAAGGTACGATAGGGTTTCAGGTCCTTAATGTGGGATTTTCCAACGGGGTTTCCATTACAATCCTCAAGTTCATATACTACGGCTGACAATACTTTGGAGATCATGCAGGGACCCTTAAATTTTGGAGCTAGTTTTGAGGCTATGAAGTCTACGGCTGAAGAAAGGACATGCTGTCTACGCCAAACCAAATCACCAACGGAGAATTTTAGGTCTTTCCGACCACGGTTATAATATTTAGCTTGACGCTCGGAGGAATTTTCGATATTCTTGGCGACTAGGTCACGCAAGGCCGACAATCGGCGAACTCGGTTTTCCCAAACTTCGGGCGGTATTGGTTGGATTTGGGGAGGACCTTCTTCCCTTTTCTTCAGGGGATTGTTCGGTCCGAGTTCGCGTCCAAAATTGAGAAAAGCACGGGTTAGTTTGGTTGAGCTGTGGGAGGCGGTATTTATAGCGAAACGAAATTCTGAAAGGTGTAAGTCCCAAGTACGGTGGTCATTTTCTATAAAGGCTACGATCATTGTCTTCAATACCCAATTAACTCTTTCTACCGGATTCGCTTGGGCGTGGTATAGGGGAACGGTACTGTGGTAGATACCCATTTCTTCACAAGCTTGCTTCAGAACTTTATTTACGAACTCGGTACCATTGTCGGTAAGTAGTACTTCTGGAGTGCCCCAACGGAAGATAACTAATTCTTCTAGAGCTTTTAATATATACGCGGAGTTGGCTTTTCTCAGTGCGATGACTTCTACCCACTTGGTAAATAAATCCTGGATCACCAACACATAAGTGAAACCTTGACGGCTAGGAGGAAAAGGGCCCATGATATCTGCCGCGATCATTGTCCATGGTTGCTCTAAGACTCGGTTCCCCATTAATCCTCGGGGAGCGGTCTGTTCCACTTTGATCTGTTGGCAAACCTCACAGTGCCTTACGAAATCGGCTATCTCCCGATACATGCCTGGCCAATAGTACAATAAAGCGGTTCGGGCATACGTTTTCTCTATTCCTAAATGACCAGCGGTAGGTAGAGAATGATTTTCGATAATCGCAGTATTTCGGGATTCAGTTGGGAGAACTAGTTTCCAAGCATCTAAGTCGGGAAGGAGGGGGTCTGCCAAGGCATCTACTCGATGACAGTATAATCGTCCTGCTTCTACTTTCCAATCCGGGTATTGCTCTTGTCGCGAATTTACGTTTTCCACGCGTTTTTTATACCAAGCATCGGTCGTTTCGGCAATCGCGGCTATGGCGTCGGTAGGGTCTTCAAACATACGAGAGAGGGCATCGGGTACGTGATGAAGGGCTCCTTTGCGATGTATGATTTCAAAATCATACTCTAAAAGTTCTAAGGCCCAACGAGCTAAACGTCCGGTGGGATTCTTCAGGTGATACAGCCAACGAAGGCTACTATGGTCGGTAATCACGGTGAATCGGTAGCCCTCTAGGTAGGCACGGAATTTACGGATAGCCCAAACCACAGCCAGACATTCTTTTTCAGTAACGGTATACTTTCTTTCAGGGGGGGGTCAAGCTTCTACTAGCATACGCTACGACGTATTCTTGGTCGTCTACGGTCTGAGTTAAAACGACCCCAACTCCAGTATCACTAGCGTCGGTTTGTAGAAAGAAAGGGGCAGAGAAATTCGGACAATTCAGGGTGAGGGCGGTAACTAACGCGGACTTTAGGTCTTGGAAGGATTGTTCCTGTTCGTCCTCCCAACACCACCTACGATTTTTCTTTAATAGAGAGGTTAAAGCCTGTGCTCGGGTGGCAAAGTCGTTAATGAATCTATGATACCAGGAAGCCATTCCCAAAAATCTTCGAACCTGCTTAATGTTTCTAGGAGCGGGGTATTTGATTATAGCGGAGACTTTTTCCGGATCTGCGCGTAAGCCTTGCTTGTCTACCAAAAATCCCAGATACTTCACGCTAGATCTACAAAAATAGCTTTTATCCCGATTTATAGTCAGACGGGCTTCGGCAATTCGATTTAAGACAATTCGCATCCACTTGAGGTGCTCTTCGAAGTTCGAATTTACGATTATAATATCGTCTAGATAGACAAAAACGTAAGGTTCCATTTCCGGTCCGATGAGTTTATCCATCAACCTTTGGAAGGTGGCTGGAGCTTCCGACAGTCCATAACGCATTCTTTTAAAATGAAATAAACCACGACCCGGTACGGTAAAGGCAGATACTTCGCGACTCGCGGGATCTAGGGGCACTTGATGATAAGCCTGACTTAAATCAATAGTCGATATATATTTCGCCTCACTAAGTTTGTCTAAAATGGCAGTCATATACGGTAAGGGATACGCGTCCTTCTTCGCGATTTCGTTAATCTTTCGGAAATCCAAGCAAAATCGATATTTTCCATTAGGCTTTTTAATCATAACTACGGGAGTGGACCATTCGCTGTTCGAGGGCTCGATGATATCCGCTTCTAACATACCATTTACCTCTTCGTACATGGCTTCCCTAACTATAGGTGAGACGGGATAGTATCTTTGTTTTATCGGGGGGTGATTCTGAGTATCGATTTTGTGGGTGGTTAAATTGGTGAGACCGGGATAACCTGAAGAAGGAGGGATTAATTCGTCTAATACCGCGTTAACTTGATTCAATTGGTCGGTAGTTAACTCAGCGATACCGATATGCGAAGAATTGGGTTTTGGGGGGACGATTTGAAGTTCGCCCGGGGTACTAGGGTTTTTCTCACGCGGAGGTTCCGCCAAGGAATCCACATAACTGTCGGTACCCCTGGGAGAATTCCTCTTTCCAAGTCCCGAGGGTTTGAACGGAAGTGGCAATTCTGTCGACACCGGAGTTGAACTTACGGCAATTTTCGCCAAGGGCTTGGATACTGGAGGACAAACCTTTAAGACCTGCGCGGAAGTCTTCGAGGCGATAGGCAAGTCCCCCACCAGACGAAAATTCGAGGGGTCAGTAGAGTTGGGAGGCGACCAGTTATTTTTCGGAATCGGTACGATAGGGGTCGAAGAGGGTATGACAATCTTTCGAGACGGTACGGTAGGGAACGAGACGATAGGGTTCAAGGACGAAGTTCGAGACGGTACGAAAGGAGTTCGAGACGGTACGGTAGGATTTCGAGACGGTACGATAGGGGTTCGAGACGGTACGGTAGGGGTTCGAGACGGTACGGTAGGGGTTCGAGACGGTACGGTAGGGGTTCGAGACGGTACGGTAGGGGTTCGAGACGGTACGCTAGGGGTTCGAGACGGTACGATAGTATTTCGAGACGGTACGATAGTATTTCGAGACGGTACGGTAGTATTTCGAGACGGTACGATAAGGTTTCGAGACGGTACGATAGTATTTCTGGGAAGAGTTGCCTGGTCTTCTCTCGAGGAACCCGGTTTTTCACGATGTATCTCGGGGTTTTCCAGAGCTGCGGTACCAAAAGGTTCTCCTTGTCGAGTCAAAAAGGGGTTTTCGGTCGAGTTGGGACTACTCCAACAGTGAGTTTGAAAATTAGCTGTTACGTTAAAGGCGTTGGCAAAATCCATTCCTAGGATTCCCTCATATTCGAAAGAGGGAGCAAAACGCACTACAAGGTCCTTCCGATAACCTTCAAAATGAACTGGAAGAGCTAATTCCCCGTGAGTTGTATCGACCGTTCCATTTGGATAAACGATCTCGGATCGATGATTCCGAGAAGCAATTTCCCGCGCTTCAGTAAAACGATCTAGCGATAGTCGACCGATATAAGATACACAGGCTCCTGGATCGAACAGGGCTCTAACCGGCTGATTATCAATGAATACGTCTAAATAATACCGAGTATCATGAGAGAGAGCCGCTACCATGGGACTATAATTTATCAGCGGGTTAGTCGATGGGGTTGTTTTATTTTGAGGGGAACAAGAGGATACCCCTTTCCTTAGTTCCCGGAGCGGTTTTCCGTGCGAGATCCGGCACAATTCGGACAACTAACGACCGTTACACCTGGTGCCCCACAGCGATAACAATGTCGTGATTGAGGCTGAGGGCATTCGCGGCGCATATGACCGGTCTGACGACAATTCCAACAGTGCATTTCGTTTACTGTGGGAGGGGCGACATTTAGAGACATCAGAGGGGGTATGGATCGGGTATCGGTTCTGACGATATTTCTCGGCAATGATTCAGGGGCGGTATTACGGACTACAGGGTTCGCAGCAGCGTTGCGAGGAGGGGCTGTCGTAGAGGGAATTGCTGCTACGGGGGAACGTTCTTCCGATGTAGCGGTCGGGGAAGGTGCGTTCTTTGCTCCTTTATTTCCACCTTTCTTTTGACTATTAGATGGTTTTGGAGCTTCGGGGGTGGTTTCGGTGTCTACGACATTTTCTAAAGCGGCAACGCGAGTCCGAGGTAGGGTACGTTTGCCCACGTAAGCATGTTCAGGAAGGATAGATTCATCGGCAGTGGGGGGCGGTACGTATAACCTACCTAGCGCTTGAGAAGACTCAACTTGTTCACCGGCACGTTCTAGTTCCTCGAAAGTATTGAAATGTTCTCGTGATAGCAATAGACGATATTCCGGGTACAGATTTGAGAAAGCTAGTTCTAGCTGCTTCCTTTCCGATAGGGGAGGGTTAAGGTAAGCAAGAATCATCCTAATACTCAACAAATAGTCGGCTACTGGCTCGTCTTGGCCCTGGGTTCTTCTACGCGCCTCTTCTCGAACTCTAAATTGGAAGTTGATACCTCCGAAACGCGTACGGAAGGCTGATATAAAAGGTTGCCAGCCAGTCCAGGCTGAACGATTTAACCTGAACCAATGTAGAGCTTTATAGGACAAAATAAACGGCAAAGTCTCAAACAAATCATTGTCACTCAGGTGACTACCATGACGACACTCGTCTACCCTTTTTAGAAATTCTTCTACGCTGGTACCGCGTGTGCCCGTAAAATTAAGATTCCACCGGCGAACGATATTATGCAAATCGCGGGGGGTCTCGTTTCTTGATCTATTATTGGACCGCTCATGACTATCCCGGTGAGTCGAAAATTGTTCCGACATCAAACGCTGGGGACTGGGAACTTGGGCATCCAGCAATAGGTTAGTAGCTTGAGGAAAGGGTTGGTGGGGTAGGGAAGAAAGAGGGGGTAGAAGGGGTAGGGAATTCGACGGCCCGGCAGAAAAGTGAGGCATCTGCTGGGGAATTGACACTCGTGAAGGATTAATAGTGTCTTCGTACGGAGTTAATTTTGGGGGCGGGTAGTTAAAATTGAAGGGTAAATTATATGTAGCGAATGGATTAGGAAGACTGGTTCGCGGGGTGGTATCCAGGGAAACGTTTTCCGGGGCTTGGCCGTGTCGTACGTTTATTTGACTCGGTACCGGCATTTCCGCGAAGCTAACCCGCGGTTGACTAAGGGGGTTCAGAATTACGGTGGACTGACTTATTGGGACTGGGGGTAATTCGGAAGGGGGTGTCATGGTTCCTTCTGGCGAGGGGGGTAGAAATTCGCGAGGGTCTTGTTCGCGCTCAACATTAGCTTGTTCGAAAAGAGTAAATTCGTCATCTTCGGGGACCCAAGTTACATTGAATCCTCGGCTACGTTGATAATTTCTGAGTAGTCGCCACCTACGCGACTCAATACTGCCGGTAGTTTTCAAAAATGCCCTTTGGAGCATTTGGTTTATACTGTGTTCGGGTAAGCCACTCAAATGGGAGATTAACATATCCGTATTGTCTGGCAAACTGATGCCAGGGGGAGGAGATAACGTGGCAGGGGGTATGGGAAGATCACCTTGTGTCGGATCCATTTCAAATAATAAAGAAAAACTTTCTACTACTAAAACAACTACTTAAAACAAATAAATACCAAAGCGATAGAGAAATAGAAAAGAAGTTAGAAAAGGAAAAGTTCAGGGATTATTATTGTGGGCCCCACGTTGGGCGCCAAATTTGTGACGGGCAAGACCGACGATTGGGGGGGGGGGGGGGGGGGGGGTTGTTATCGAGGTCAGCTACGTGCACAAAACCAGGCAATCCCACCGTTTGGTAAATTTTAGATTTGACAGTTAATAACTAATTATTCAACAGACCAAAATCTGTGTACAATAGAAGGTTGGGCGCCAGGTACCTAGGGTACCGCGGTAACGAAAAGAATAAAATAATAAAAATGAAATGGGATTTTCAAAAGTTAAATAACTCAATTAATTTGATAACACCAGACGGGACTACTCGGCGAGTTCAGGGTGAGGGGAACGTGGGGGCGAATAATATAGGCGAAGCGAGACAAGTAAGGTTTATGGATAAATCACAAAGAAACCCAAGAATTTATTTCACGTTAAATATAATCAAACAGGGAGGCTGTGACCCAGTGACCGAAATTGACAAACAACTGACAGACTACGAGGTATGTGGGTCACGAGCAAGGAGTTAATAGTTATGGTAATACAGAACAATTCATAAAACAAAGAAAAGAACTACCTTAGGGTATAGTAGGAATTAGTCATAGGGTACAAAGAAAAGAATAAGACTAGGTCGGTAACATAGGGGGATCTGGGGAAGCTAGGGTCGATACTTTTTGGAACTATTGAAAATCAATTAAAAGTGTCGATAAAGTAGAACAATTAACCGAAAAAATCTAATGCGTCAGGGCGAACCCGTACGAACTCTCACGAACATGCACGAATACAACTACACAAGGTACACCATGCCATGAGACAACACACGATAATAATTAATAATTAAAGAAATTCACAAGAAGGGACTATAAATAATACTATCTAAAAATCTTAAATAAACCAGCTCAGATTTTCAAAGGTCTTTTAGGAGGTTATGAATTATGATGGGAGAGATACATGCAAGTTTGGGGAGAATCTTATCTAGGGTGTGTTAGTCGATCTTTCTAGAGACACGTGGCTAGGTAACGATACAAACAATAACAAAGGACAAAACCCAAGCTGCCAATGCAGGGATAGAAAAGACGCTATATTTTGGGGCCAAAGGCTTTCTAGAAAAATCGATCTAACGATACACAATTACAAATGGGATAATTTTCAAGGAATTACAAAGAATCAGGGACAACCGAAACACAACAATTCGATAAGATTTTGAGAGAAGTTAAAATCAGGCAAATTCATTTGGGTAGTTTCGGAAGGTCGTTTAGAATGGGAAGCTTACCTTAGGGAGTAAGACTCGAGGACACCAACACACAACAACAACAACAAAGTACGAAGTTCCACACAAAAAAGAACCAACGAACAAATCAAAACAATTAAATATCAAAAGTAAAACAAAATCAAAGGAAAAATCAAAATCAAACACAAGTTTTATGGAATTGAAGGAAATCGCTTAACAAAATCGCCAAAGAATGCTCTATGTGTAACGGTATCCAAACAAGAAGTGGCGTGTTTCCGCCTGTTACTACCCAAATTAAAATTTAGAGGGAGGGGGAAAACAAAAGTGCATCAGATGCATCCATGCATCTAATTGGTAGACGATAGTTCTTCAATCTTCAGTGATGAGGTGGCGGGCCTGACAGGGCCTTTGGCACTCAGAGCTTTTGCCAGGGGGTTGGTAGATGGCATCTCAGGTTTCGCGATACCCTGGAAGGCGGAAATTCTGCATGTGAACCGGTGGACCAGGCCGGTAGGAGACAGATGGGGAGGGGAGCGGGATTTTCTTGGCGATAGGCAGATCGTAATGCAGCGCGCTTCCAGGCGTATCTCAGGATCGATGATCTGGGCCGCCCCGGCTACTGACTCTGAGGCTTCCGGGTGACCTGCCAGGCGTAGTTGGATTGAGGGATGATCTCCTTCGTTGATCCGGTCGAGACGGCACGTACGATGATAGAGAAGGACGGGAAAAATAAGGATTACAAACGATAGAAATTAAATTAGGGGACCTTCGGAACCTGAGCTGGGGACTCCTTGTTTCGGTTTATTTCTAATTTTTCTCGGGGTCGCTTTCGTCTGAGGAGGAGTCGATTGTTCTATTACGAGGCAAATATTTTGCCTCGTTACAATATATATATATATATATATTGTAACGGATCGGGTGATCTAATCCCGAGACAACACGTCACAACGCGCACCGTCAACCGCGCACAACAAGTGACGTCAATCGACGACTTTTAAGGGGAGGGACCAGACGATTTTTACCGACCTATCTAATTGCCCGAATATCTCCGAAACGGGGCTATCAATCGGATTGTTCTTTTGGCAGCCAATGTTTGACGAGGAATGAGTTCTAGCTAGCTCCCAAAATTCAATGAAATCGAAATTTTTTTTAAAATTTTAATCGCAAAATGTGGGCGTGTCACTTATTTCGACTAATATCGGAGCCCACGCATCATTGACGCGAAAATAACTGTGTAAGCGCCATTCTACACGGCATGACAAACACTCCCATGCAAAAACATCTTCGTTTCATGCAGGAATAAAGTCTCTATGTGAAAACTCGCAATTCGTTGTAATTAGCGATTGTAAATTGTTGGGAAGCCATGATAATCCTTAGTTCCCGTAATGCCCGAGAGAGAGAGAGCTCAGCGCGCGAATCGTGCATCGGTCAGGGTCAGATGACGGCCGAGTTGACACGTAATATCCCATGTATGTATAATTAGAAAATAGTCTAGTGCAATGAAAGAAGCCTCACCATACATATAATGTAGTTCTCAAATTGGAAAATGAATGACAAATTAGTGACTGAAGTCGACTCTTCAGAATCATTTTCAAATATCAGATGTTTTTCACTGTGTTATTCAATTTTTAGTAACGTCAATCATGTGTATGCTGAAACGATCTGATTCGCGGACTCATTCCACTGCCACATACACAGTAGTGACGCTACTGAATAATGAATAATCTGGTGAGGATAAATCGGAAAATCTAAAAGTGAATGCACTCCACAGAAGGAACTTTATGCTTGAAAACCATCACTGTCAGAATTTTCTGTTTTTTTTATCACACCACCGACAACTTTTGAAAATAATTTTATACGAGCAAACAATCTTCTTTTTCCATTATTATTTCGTCAGATTATTACCAACAGAACATACATGTTTAAGCATTTTTTCAAGATAAAAATGTTCATATTCCCCGTACGTTTTCGACAGTCCCAGGCAACAAGTCGGCCCTGCGCTGGCCGGCAGTAATACCGATGCACGATTCGCGCGCTGAGCTCTCTCTCTCGGGCATTACGGGAACTAAGGATTATCATGGCTTCCCAACAATTTACAATCGCTAATTACAACGAATTGCGAGTTTTCACATAGAGACTTTATTCCTGCATGAAACGAAGATGTTTTTGAATAGGAGTGTTTGTCATGCCGTGTAGAATGGCGCTTACACAGTTATTTTCGCGTCAATGATGCGTGGGCTCTGTTATTAGTCGAAATAAGTGACACGCCCCCATTCTGCGATTACAATTTAAACAAAAAATTCGATTTCATTAAATTTTGGGAGCTAGCTCGAACTCATTCCTCGTCAAACATCGGCTGCCAAAAGGACAATCCGATTGACAGCCCCGTTTCGGAGATATTCGGGAAATTAGATAGGTCGGTAAAAATTGTCTGGTCCCTCCCCTTAAGCGCAGCGCTAACCTGGCTAATCAGCAGTGCTAGGCAAAGTGCCAGACTGACTCAATTATTTCCGAGCAGTGTTAGGCAAAGCGCCACGCTGACTCACTAATCTTCTCTTGTCGAGGCCGTACAGGCATAGCGCCACGGTTCTCTTTAGCTTCACTTTTTGTATACGGAAACGACCATAGCGGCGTTTTACGTGATAGAGCCTTTTTAATTTGTATTATATTTTCTTTCCAATACTTTGATCATTTTGTTTCACCTTTAATTTCACAAATATTACTTGATAACGATTTATAGCGGTAGTAGATCCGTTGCTATGCTAAATCTACACAATATCATGGAATTTATTTAATTTAAACTTGTATAAAATTTCCGGTTGCAACCATTCAATGAGTATGAATTTAATTGTTTAAATCAAATCTTATGCGAACCGAGACGATTCTCTTTTCTTCCAAACCATTTGCACAGTAGATTGAACTGACCTTACTAACTCATCTCACTTATTAGCTAATATACAGCTTCGGTGACGACTGCACTGCACAGATCAGATACTCGCTTCGGTGCGCTTTGCGCATCCAAGTCGAGATACTGTCTCGGCAAGTGCGTCGAATCCCAAGTCTGATACAGCCTCGGTGCTGCTTGCAGCATCCAGGTCTGAGGGAGGCAGCTACGGTGTGATTCGCTCCACCCTAGTCTGTATCAGGGACTAACAAATCGATTATCTCTACCAAGGAGCCCTAGAAAATTAATCTAGAGTAAAGACACTCACAGTAACTAGCCATACAGCACCCAAAAAGTTACAATCAAGATTCGCGGCAGCCACGAATTATTTACCCGAGCAAGCTCTCGTTCTTGTAAAAAATCTGTCACATCTTTTGAACCGCTGATTATCTATATCTATATAAATATATAAAAATGGAGGTGTTGTTCGTATATTTCACTTTGCAGCCAAAACTACTCAACTAAGACTACTGGTGTTTATGTAGGGTAGTAGCCCCGAGTCTCCCGTCGTGCACCATGGTGGTTCCGTGTCGGTAGCTATAGGGGTGTGGGAGATACAGGGGTTGAAAGTGATCGACTGTTCCAGTTTCTTCTAGAAAATTCTAGAAAATTCTAGAATTTTAAAGAGAGGTCTACAATGTCCTGGAACATTGTGGAATCCTCACACACATTCTTCGTCCTCACCCCCACTCTTCACCCCTCTGCCCTACGCTCCCTGATTGATAAAAGAAATTACACATTTGTACATTCTTTCGAAATTAATCAATCGAATATAAGTCAGGAGTGTGTACTCCACGTGTGATCCCCACGATCCACTCTTCTCCACAACCACCAGTTTGGTCGCACTACCGTTGCGTGGGCGGGTGGGGGTGGCGGAAATGTCGCGAGTTGATCGCGCAATTATCTATCTCTTTATAACCCTTTTTTTTACGAATAGACTCGAGAATTTGTCGACTGCCGTTTAGCGTGGCCGTGAGTAACAGAGATGTATTTGAGTTTTCCAGAAAATTCTTTCTCCAGAATGTTTCGTCAGAATAGACTCGAGAATTTTTTGACTGCCGTTTATCGTGGCAGTGAGTAACAGAGATGTATTTGAGTTTTCCAGAAAATTCTTTTTCTAGACTGTTTCGGAAGAATAGACTCGAGAATTGTTTGACTGCCGTTTAGCGTGGCAGTGAGTAACAGAGATGTATTTTAGAGTTGTCCAGAAAATTCTTTTTCCAGAATGTTTCGGAAGAATAGACTCGAGAATTTTTTGACTGTCGTTTAGCGTGGCAGTGAGTAACAGAGATGTATTTTTGAGTTTTCCAGAAAATTCTTTTTCTAGAATGTTTCGGAAGAATAGACTCGAGAATTTTTTCACTGCCGTTTAGCGTGGCAGTGAGTAACAGAGATGTATTCTAGAGTTTTCCAGAAAGTTATAAAATATTTGAAATTTTAATTATTTCTCAGCTAGAATGTTTGAAAATCAACTGGACTAGAAGGATCGAAAATTTTTTGGAATATTCGAGGACTATGTCAGTAGTGGGGATGGGTTCTGAGACTATATAAGGCGAAGCGTGACGCGTATGGATCAGTTGACTTTTCATAGATAAAAGGGTACGGATAACAAAAAAAGTGAAAAGTGTAAAGTAGAAAATGAATAGTGAAGTGTAAAAAATAAAAATATTAAGAGGTAAAATGCCTCAGCGTAAGAAAGAATTTTCGCGATTTCGAATCGTATCGCAAAGGTAAACGATGGCGCGAAAAAAGCAAATCGAGCTAGAATGTGTTAGAATAAACTGGACTAGAAGTATAGACATTTTTGGAATATTCGAGGACTATGTGGGTAGTGGGGATGGTTTCTGAGACTATATAAGGCGAAACGTGACGCGCATGGATCAGTTGACTTTTCATAAATAAAAGTGTACGGATAACAATAAAAGTGCAAAGTGTATAGTGAAAAGTGAATAGTAAAGGTGTACGGATAACAGAAAAAGTGGAGAGTGTAAAGTGCAAAGTGAATAGTAAAGTGCGAATCAAAATATAAAGAGATAAAATGCCTAATCGTAAGAAAAAATTTTCGCGATCTCGAATCGTATCGCAAAGGTAAAAGATGGCCCGAAAAAAGAAAACCGAGCAAGAAAGAGAAGTACGTCTAACAATTCTGCGAGAAAATTCTCAACGGTATAGAGATGGTCAGACAGAAGATCAACGTGAAAATGTTAGTGAAACAGATCGAAGAAGACAACGAGTATGTGGAAAAAGAGAAATAGTTACACAGGCGGATAAAAGAATTGAACAGAATAGAGAGAGAATTACTAACCTTTGCTTAGGATAGCAGAATGAGACGAAATTATTAGAAACAGCTGTTCACGCTCTGCGCGAAAGACGACGAATAAGTTACTGTCTTGAACGAGAAGCGTTTCGTTATGACCCAACCAAAAATTATACTGAACATCCAAATGTAGTAATTGGAAGAATGGATGAAGTAGGTAAGTTTTGTAAAGCAAATTTTTACATATTTAGTATGTACGATATTTATGTACAAAAAAGAAAAAACAAAAAAAAGTAAAAAGAAAATAGTCTTTTAATGCACGTACCAAAAAAAACCCAGCGAAGCGGGTTGCTTCAGCTAGTTTTTCAATAAAATTCATAGGGGCGTAAGGCTCCAGTTGACCTTGCTCGCAAAAGTTCAACAGAATCGACCAAGTGATTTCGGAGATATTGACCGTCAAAGTTGATCGAAAAACACAATCTTTTGCTTCTTTTTCTTTTTCTGTTTCTTCTTCCTTGCAGAACGTTTTTCTTGGGACCACGATATCTGTCGAAACGTTGCACTTATGAACTTGCAATTTGGTAGGGTTGTTCTTGTCACCGAAATCTCGCCCCCTATTGTTTTTGAGCAATAACCGACCACGCATAACTAAGTTATTCATGTAATATTGATTATTTATACATATACACATATTTTGAGAATGAGAATGACGTCACGAGTCCCGATTCTCATGACATCGATCGAATATAATACTGCTAATTTTTATACATATAGGTATGTATGATTATCATTATTATTATTTTATTATTATTAATGAGTTAACATTTTAATCGGGTCATCCTTTTAATGTCCAGGTCCTCCGCTTCGTAGTTTCCGGTTTCCAGGTATTCCGCTCCGTAGTTTCTGGTATCCAGGTCCTCTTCTTGATAGTTTCCGGTGTCCAGGTATTCCGCTCCGTGGTTTCTGGTATCCAGGTCTTCTTCTCCGTAGTTTTCGGTATCTAGGTCCTCCCCTCCGTAAATCTCGCTGTCCAGGTACTTCGCTTCGTAGTTTCTGGTGTCCAGGTATTCTGCTCCGTAGTTTCTGGTATCCAGGTCCTCTTCTCCCTAGTTTCCGGTATCCAGGTCCTCTTCTTGATAGTTTCCGGTGTCCAGGTATTCCGCTCCGTAGTTTCTGGTATCCAGGTCTTCTTCTCCGTAGTTTTCGGTATCCAGGTCCTCCCCTCCTCAAATCTCGCTGTCCAGGTCCTTCGCTTCGTAGTTTCCGGTGTCCAGGTATTCTGCTCCGTCGTTTCTGGTATCCAGGTCCTCTTCTCCCTAGTTTCCGGTATCCAGGTCCTCTTCTTGATAGTTTCCGGTGTCCAGGTATTCCGCTCCGTGGTTTCTGGTATCCAGGTCTTCTTCTCCGTAGTTTTCGGTATCCAGGTCCTCCCCTCCGTAAATCTCGCTGTCCAGGTACTTCGCTTCGTAGTTTCCGGTGTCCAGGTATTCTGCTCCGTAGTTTCTGGTATCCAGGTCCTCTTCTCCCTAGTTTCCGGTATCCAGGTCCTCTTCTTGATAGTTTCCGGTGTCCAGGTATTCCGCTCCGTAGTTTCTGGTATCCAGGTCTTCTTCTCCGTATCTTTCGGTATCCAGGTCCTCCCCTCCGTAAATCTCGCTGTCCAGGTCCTTCGCTTCGTAGTTTCCGGTGTCCAGGTCCTCCGCTTCGTAGTTTTCGGTGTCCAGGTCCTTTACTCCGTAGTTCTTGATGTCTAGGTCTTGCACCACGTAGTTTTCGGTGTCTAGGTCTTGCGCTATACAGTTTTCGGTGTCAAGATCATCTGGTTCAGACACTTTCCCACGACACATCTATTTTCTGATCCGACGCACAGATCGATTCCAAATTGGCAAGGGAAATTGACACTGTCGATATCTCGCTTCCTATTGGTCGTTGCACAAATCCGATCACGTAACAAAAAAATTGACCCCGATCAATATACGAAGTCATTGACATCAAGACATCAATTAATATTATTATTAGTATTATTTTGAATTTCATTCCAGAAACTGATGTTTTCGTAATATATCATTGGTATGAAAAAGGCCCACCTTGTCGGTCCTAGTTTCTGAGGTATCTCCGTTCAAAGATCACCGTATCCAGGTCCTCCGCTTCTTAGCTTCCGGTATCCAAGTCCTTCGCTATCAAGATTCGTATTTTCGTACCTTCGATACCCGTACGTCGGCGCGCCAGCCTCGAATCATCATTTATCCGATATCAATTCTGATATCTCGAAAAAATTGTTTTATCACCTATATTATCAATATTATTACTATCATTATCATTATTTTGTGTTTAGCTTGTTTTCTCACTTCATTATGGAGTTAAACCTTTTGTCACTTGATTGGTGCTCTTTTTGGACATTGTCACACATTGACACATCATTTTGCAGATCTCACCAGTGTCTTGAAACATGTCCGTTAATGCAAACAGTCGTCCGAGATAGGCTTGGTGCATAAAGAGATCAGATATACTTGAGTGTCTGCGAACTATGATGCAATTGTGCATTCGTGCCCTGTGGGTACTTGGGGTTTTTTTTTTTCATTTTTTTTCCGTGGTTACACTGAAAGGAGAGTTTATTTAATGTTAACAAATCTTTTTTTGGATTCGGCGAAATGAAGATTTAGTTGTTATCACTCAATTTCAGTTGAACCAAAGACGATTTAATTTAGCCCAAATATATCGAAATAACATTTGGTAATAATAACAAATATGGTAATAATAACAAATATCATTTGGCTCAACTAAAATTTAGTAATAACAACTAAATTTTCATTTCCCTATATCCAAAAAAGATTTGTTAACATCCAACAAGCTCCAATGAACTTTTTTCTCAGTGTATTACCTGCTTAAAAGTTATTTTTTATGAAGAAAATTCGCGTAAAGGGTCAACTTCAGCTCAACTTCAAGCGATTTATCATTAATTATTCAAATATTTGATCCGACAAAACCTACAAATGTTTTTTCTTCACGTGAAATAACATTGCTATTACAATTAGTATACTGCAATTCCCATAAAAAATTAAAATATTGATATTTCAAGAAAACCAATGACAGAGACAGCTTTACTTACAACGTTTGATCGAATAGGAACTTTTCGAATGCTGGCTCATCGTAACTCGCTTATTCGCGAATTCAACGACCGAATTATTACTATATTTTTTCGTTTCATGATTACAAAACACGGAAGCATAGCTGGCGCTAAATATTTGTTGTGTGATTGCAATAGATATGTTATCATTTTGGGAGAAGAATATTAATATATAGGTTATAATAACCAGGTCCATTTAAACAGATGAGTGAAGTTGATTGAACAGTTAGTTAATCTTTGATAATAGAAACTGAATTTCCGTTAACTGAACATATAGTTGTCATTTATTGAAGGAATAGAACATTTCAAAAATACCATACATGTATCTCGCAAAAATTGTGCCTGGCACAACAGATTAAAAATACTTACAGTGAATATTTACGAAAAGTTGATTATACGGCCGAATAAGATTGTAAATATTACTAAATTTCTGGTGTAGTTACTGTTATGAAATTATGAAATCACAAATCAATGCTTACTGTACTAGATTCTATTATTTTTATCATTCTCATTATTATTATTTTATATGTTACCTCAGCGAAGACAAAATTTCATGGTTACTATGAAATAACATTTTAACTATATCGAAAATGTTGATTTTACAAATTGATTTTCTCTCAGTGTGGGCTACAAGTCATAATTCTAGAATCTTCTTCAATATTTTCACAGAAAGTACGGGTTTTCGAGTAATTTATGGAAATAAGAAATTGTTGCATTCTATGCTTAATGGCACGTGTCGAATAGGTATATGCGTTTTAGTGATAGTTGTATGTATAGTTGTAGCTTATTTTTAAATAGGAAAGGAACAGATTACGGTTAAGGTTCAATAAAGTTACTGATACAATTTTTGTTTTCATAGGTATTATTTATTATTATTTATTATTAAAATTTTACATGAAAATTGTTAGGGATGATCTTCCCCCCCTCCCGCCCCGCCCGCCGCCCCGGCCCCCTCTCCCTCTGCCTCCGCCGCCGCGACGCCCGCGGTAGCCCCCGCGACCGCCACGCCTGCGGTAAGCGTCGCCGCGTCCTCGTCTGTTCATCATGATGCCGCGCAAGCAATTATTCACCGCTTCGATTATCATTGCATTCTGTAAGAAGTAATATGTCATTAAAATGATTATTATATTAAAAGATTATCAAATGGGCTGCCTATGTATAAGACAGCAGTATATTATCATTGAAAATGATTCCATTTTGGGGGTATTTGCGAAGTATAAGGGATCCAATACTGAAATGTCACACTTTTTCGTAATATAAAACCGTCATGGATAATTTAGATTATATCCTTACCGACAGTTGATGATCGCAGTCGATAATATAATATATAATATATTATATTTTTTTTTTTTCTTCAATCATTTCATCAACTATCAACTATCCAACGAATTATTCCCAATTTGGCTAATCGGATCGTGTCTCGTGATAGAGAAATTTTGACAATGTTGGAAATTGTTTTTTTTTTTTACACATGTGAAATATTAAATATACAACTATTGATCCAAAAAGCTCGTGGGGATAGTTACAATTATAGTTCAAAATTAAATAATTACCGATGTTGAAAATTCTTTATCGAGAGACACCATATGAGAAAGAAAATTACTAATAATTCTTTGGATAGCCGATAAAACGATTGAGAAAAAATTAACTTCCAAATAACGAAAAAATCCCATGTTTCACGAGTGAGAAAAGTAAAGTGATTCGGCACGGCTTAAAGACATCGGAGATTTTTCTTTGTGTCTGAATTTCAGTGTTGTGGTATAGACTCAGGATTTAGGGGGCGTCAGAGGGAAAATTTTTGTTTTTCGAAATAACGGACACCCGAATGTAGGATGCTGCTTATCGAAATAAATCTCTAGATTTGATTGAGTTATTTCGATATTCTGATTATGAACATTAGAATAGGTGTGCTAATTATACGCGTTGTTAACATTCTGTAAAATACGTACGATTTGTTCGCCAGTTGGTTGCGGCTGCACTGCGAGGGGTACCGGTGGCGGCACCGCGAGGAGCGGTGGCGGTACCGCGGGTAGCTGCGGCGGTACCGCGGGTAGTTGCGGCTCTGCGGGTGGATTTGGATCCACCACCCGCGTGTTCTCATTTGGCATAGACTGCCCGGGTGGTGGATCCATCTCCACGTCGTTGTCGTTGTTCATTGTCACTTCAATAGAGTCGTTCGAGTAGTCTATTATATATTCCAGAAGATTGGAATAAAAGAATCGTATTCAGTAAATGTCGTGGTTATGAATTACATTATTATTGAAGAATGGTGATTGTGTTACACCATGTGGAAATGCATTTCAGTTGAAGCACATTGAGTATAAACGAATTATTTGATTTGTCAAGAATGTTGTTTTGTTATAAATAAGCTACTGTATTATGAACTCAATATTGCCCAGATAAAACATCAGATTCATTTCAAGAACTTGATAGTTTATTAGCACTAGCATGTTTCTAATTATGAGTTGAACGCAATATTATTACTATATATATATCGCGATATAGTATCAATCAATTTTATTCAGTTGGGTCAGTTTGTACGTATTATCGTTTTCAGTGATTGAGCTCAACTATGCTCCAATTAACTTCTAAAATCATCAAGTTGTTTCTACTGTGAAAATACCTCTATATTAGATACAATATATATAATAAATATCTGTTGTATAGGCTTTATTACTGTAGCCTACTGCGTTAGTAATTCGGAGGGTCGGCGTCTTCCCAGAGGTGAGGTAAAGGTTTCACTTTGAGTCGCGTCGACGAAACTTGATTTTATTAACGAAATACAAAGAATGATACAAAAGGTAAAAGGTTCTAGTCGTAGGTTGAGCACTTGCTCACGTTCGAGTTCTTGAGTATTCATATAATTCAGCTAATTAATGAGGTTAGCTTACAACATCCCTCCCATCGCAGAAGAATAGGCCTCCGGACTATAGTGCCCGTCTGTATCGTATTTCACTAAGCTTGTGTCTTTCTGTTTATGGGTTATGCCTGCCACCGGACTACCATTTCTGTGCCAATGCTTTATTTGAGGTAGGTCCGATTGGCTTACATTTCAGGGTTATTGCTTTCGAGTTAGTTCCTTGATGGCTATAGTTAGTATTAGGTACAGTTAACTATTCTATGTAAACCCGTGTGTTCCCGATATTTTGTGTAATCTTAAAACTAACTTATACAGTACAAGTGATAGGCGAATTTCTCTTAAAAAAGAATCTGCCGGTAGGCAGTTTCCGCTCCCGTGGCCGTGGTGGTTCCATGGCAGGGGTCCGAGTGTCACCTCCTGTGACTCTTCGCTTGCTTATATACCTATACACTATGAAACCCATGGATGATAATACTAATACACTGCTTATCGAGTAGGAAGTGGCGGTATGCGCTAGATGCGTTACATAATTAGTTTGCCTATTTTCCATCTCGTCATGCAGATCGCTCAATCTAGACCCTAAAGAGTTGAGTTCGACGGCATCGTGTAGTACGTTTTTTAGCGCCACTTTCCCACTGACATTCCCTACCCTGGGGATCACTTGTATATCGTTCTCGTGGAGGCTAAGGTTAAATGGCGGTAAGTAGTTGTACTTCTGTGTTTGTTGGTATCGTCGTAGTGTTTCCAGACGGAAATCTTTTGCAGTTACAGTACATTTCCCGTTGAGAGTTAACGTGCCAGTCCCTAATAATGTTTCGTGCTGCGCAGGGTAACCGTCACACGTTATCGCGACAGTATCGGGTTTTGGAACAATAAATATCCACGCTCCTTCCCGGTGTAACCTAATTATTACTGTCCTGTCTAGCTTCATTATCCTTTTGGGACACTCCGCTAAGGGCGTGTCAGCCTTTGCGAATATTGAAAGTTCGCAAGGTATTCCGTCGCGAATCACGTTCGTGGGATGCCGGGGGTCACACAGGTAGTGTGATCCGAAATGTTTGCAGGATTCTAAATCAACCTGCCGCATACGTACAAAATTCCGGTATTCCTGGTCTACTACGGCTAGTTCTTCTGCGGTTTCTAGACAACAATAGGTATCGTTCTGTACATGCAGGGGAAGTGGATATATTTTGCTAACACTATACTCCTCATTCCCGACTAGAGGTATCTCTATCACGGTTACTATACCGTCCTGGCGTCCGTAGGATTTTGCGTCAGCTGTCGCCATTAGTGCTGGGATACCTGAGCGTGTCAAGGGTATAGGGAAGCTATGCCCTTGAGGTAAATGCGGTAGTGCTGACTCAAGGTATTCCAATATTTTTGCGGGCGGAAGTACTTTTGGATTGACCGCTCCCTTGCCTATATCGCTCAGATAGTCTACGAGATCTTTTACGTCGTTCAACAATGCTTCTACTATTAAACCTATTGATTCAATGTGCTCGTCGAGATTCTGTCTTGCGGAATTCTTCTCGATGGCATTGGTTAGACTTAACTCTAAATGTCTGTTAACTTCGAGTAATGCCTTTTCGTTAGCCTCTATGTTCTCCATGGAGCTATTAAATATTTCTAAGGAAGAGGAAACAATCTGTATCTGTTTATTCATTACTGTCTTCAAATTAGTCTGATCGCTTCGGAGAGCATCTATTTCTTCGTCTATTCTTGCTGCGTCCGCTGCGTCCATGGTCCCGAATAATGACTTTGCTATCGAGCCTAAACCGTCGACTAAACCTCGTTGTTTCCGCGTTTCTGTGCCTACTATATCGTGTAATAAATCTAGGTCTTTTTCCACTTTACCTAACATACTACTCACTTCGTCGCTGAGCGTCTCACACAGTATTGAGTTCGCGTTGGTTGGTTTCTTACATGTTTTGCCTATGTTTGCTAAATGCGTCTTTACGTTCATTTCGCGTTTGAAAAGGCTACCCAAGTCCATATTCACTACTAAGCTCCACTTATTTTTGTAGATTTGTAGTGTGCCTATCTTCTCAAAATAAATCCCTGGATTGTGATCGAACTTGACTACCTCGTATGGCGTTCCGTCTACTGCGCCGTTGGTGCCTATAACCACGAACAATCTGAAATCCCGACAAAAAGGTATTACTATCTAGATCCCCTCCCTCCTGTTGAAAGCGATAAAGGGTTAGGATGGGGTAGGAAAATTTTTTTTTTTTTTTTGACGTTGACGACTACCGATTAGTGCTCCACGAACAGTTTTAACCGGTTGACGTGCACTTTCACCCCCTTTCTACCCTTTTTGATGGTGTAGTTGACTTCCGAATTCCTCTCTAGGATAACATAGGGTCCTATGTATTTCGGTGTGAGTTTTTTCGACCTGCCTCTTCTAACTGTTTCGTCCAGTAACAAAACTTTATCCCCTGGATTGAATATCGTTGTTTCAGTTTTCTTATCGTAATGTGCCTTTGCTTTTTTCTTGGACGCATCTAAATTTTGTTTCGCTGTAAGATTGGTTGTCCTGAGTCTTTCGCGTAGCTCTTGTACGTAGTCATCGTATGCATACGTCAGCCTTGGTGCCTGCTTCATCGATGAGGGTATCTCGGCGGTGTGTCCGAAAACTAGTTCGTATGAGGCGTCGTGTTGTAGGTGAACATTGCGTAAGGTAACCACTCATCCCAGTCGCCCTGGTCCTTATCGATGTAATTTTTTAAGTACTCCGCTAAAGTCCTGTGGGATCGCTCTAGTGCTCCGTTTGATTCTGGATGGTATGCCGTCGTTTGGATTTTTTGTATTTTCAAGAGTTTACACACGTTTTTAAATACTTCTCCAAAAAAATTCGTCCCCTGATCTGTGAGTATGACTTTGGGGGTTCCGTATTCACATACTATGTTTTTCACGAATTCTTTGGCAACTGTTGTAGCTTCCTGATTGCTTAATGGCATGGCTTTACTGAATTTTGTTAGTGCGTCTTGAAAAGTGAGCACATACTTGTGCCCTCTTTGTGTTTCAGGCAAAGGACCTACAATATCTAGAGCACATTTTTCGAATGCCTGCTCAGGCGTATCTGTCACTATCATCGGTGCTTTGCGCATTTTTTGCGTTTTATTCGCTTGACATTTTTCACACTTGCTAATATAGTTTTCTACAGCTTTCCGCATGTGGGGCCACTCGTGTTCCATTTTGATTCGTTTTAGAGTTCGTGATGTTCCTTGATGACCTCCCATGGGGGCGTCATGGTATTCGTATAATATTTTTTCCTTTTCTGCCTCTGTGTAATTTTGTTCCGAATCTTCAGCTTCGCTTATCTCTGTTTCCTCTTCTGAAGCTACCTCTTCCTCGAGCTCCTGAAGATGCGAGTGTATAATGTAGATTCTGCTCAATGCATCCGCATTGGTATTCAATCTTCCTGGCTTGTAAACTACGTCATATTCATATTCGGCGAGTTTGATCCTCATTCTCAATAACCGCGAACCAGGATCTTCGATTTTAAAGATCCATTTTAGGGGAAGGTGATCCGTGATCACAGTAAAATGTGTTCCGTACACATACGGGCGAAACTGCTTGGTTCCAAAAACGATTGCCAGCATTTCCCTCTCGGTCGTTGAGTAGTTTCTTTCGGCCTTGTTTAGGGTTCGGCTCGCGTATGCTATCGGCAAGTCCTGACCTATTTGTCCTTGAGATAGGACAGCTCCTATCGCTTTGTCGGAGGCGTCTGTAGTTATTAGAAATGGTTTCGCGAAGTCTGGGTACTGTAAGATGGGTGCACTAATCAGCTTGTTTTTTAAATATCTCGAACGCGTTCTCCTCCTCCTGCGTCCATTGGAATGTCCTTTCTTCGTCAGCTGCGTTAGTGGTCGTGCTATGCGCGAGAATCCTTCTATGAACCTCCTGTAATAGCCTGCTAGGCCTATGAATGATTGTACTTGCTTGACGCTGGTCGGGCTTTTAAATTTTTTAACATCCTCAATTTTCGAGGGATCTGGCAGTATACCATCAGCAGTAATTACATGCCCTAGATAACTAGTTTCTTTTCGCAGGAACCGACATTTTTCTGGTTGAAGTGTCAAATTACTTTCCCTAAGCCGTTTTAAAACTTCGATGAGCCTGTCGTTATGTTCCTTCAGCGTTGCACCATGGATGACGATGTCGTCCAGGTAAACGTAGCATTTTGAAGCCTGCAACCCCGCTAGTACTGTGTTCATTATACGTTAAAACGTCGCGGGAGCATTCTTGAGCCCGAATGGCATCGAATTATATTCGTAATGTCCGTGCGCTGTTGAAAAAGCGGGTTTCTCCTTATCCTCTTCGGCCATTGGGATCTGGTGGAATCCTGATGCAAGATCTAGCGTAGTAAAATACTTTGCTTTTCCTAATTGGTCCAGGATTTCTGTTATATTGGGTAGGGGGTACGAGTCTCCCACCGTTATCTCGTTCAGTTTTCTATAATCAACTACTATCCTGAATCTCTGTTTTCCCGAAGCGTCGGGTTTTTTGGGTACCACTAAGAGTGGTGCGTTCCATTGGCTCCTACTTGGACGTATCACGCCGTTCTCAAGCATCGTCTCTACTTGTTTCGTCACTTCCTGTTTCTGCGTTTCTGGTAGTCGGTAAGGACGAACATTTATGGGTTTTCCACCCTCCACAAGCGTTATGCTATGCTCCGCCGCATTAGCTATACCTAACTTGTCCCCAGGTAAATAAAACGTTTCGCTATAGTTTTGACATATTTCCAGCAAGGCTGCCTTTTCTTCCTCGTTGAGGTGATCTGTGTCGATGGTATCAAGCAACAATTTAAATCTCTGATTTCACGTCTCTTTGGTCAGTAAACCAATGTAGGCTGTCTCTTCTTTCTGTGCCTCGTCGTCTGCTTCTCCTAATTCCTCCAATTCCACGGTTGGGGTATCTAGTAATACTTCGTGATCGTTGAGGTTCATTATGTCGACGACGCATTCCTGGTTTACTGGCCTGGTTACGCAACTTCCCAAGTATACCTTGTCAGCGAGTTCTCTTTTTTCTACAATGCCAATGTACTGGCTGTTTGTTTTCGCGCTAACTTTCGTTATTGATCGTGGTTCTAAACTTATTTTCCTCACTCTCGGTTGTCTTAATATGTTTAAACGTTCCCCGTACAAGAAGAGTGCGCTGGCGCCTTTCCCTATAGCGGCTCCATGGTTCTCTATGAAATCTATTCCTAGTATTCCGTCGGTATCTAGGTTAAAGTCGTCTCCTACGACAAGAAACGTATGCTGGATAATTCGATTTTTTAGTCGAATTTCTAGTACGGCTTTACATAGTGCTTTTATCGCACCTTGTCCTATCCCTGTGATACTTGTCGCCTCATCTATGACTGGTAAATCGTCTGCTAGCATACTTACTTTAATAATGCTGACATCCGCTCCGGAGTCTACTAACATGGCTAATCTCTCTTTGGTTGTTCCGTTAGCTGTTAATTCAATTCTATTTCGACTTGTTCTTTCAGAATTTGCAACGTTCACAGATTTATACGAGCTAGCGGTCTTTGTACCTTGATTTGGTCCCGTGTTTTTATTTCCTGAAGAGTTCTGTTGGCCAGTAGTATTCTTCTGGTTTTCCCTAGGTTCCTCATCGTTATTTTTAGTCCGTCGCTCATCGCGGCGCATTCTATCACGGCAGTCTTTGTATAGGTGTCCTTTACGTTTACAGAAATTACAATGTAGCTCTATTCGATTTATCGTTTTATTCGAGCCTCCTCTAGCCTGTGTCTGACCGTCAGATTTCTGAGTACAATCTCGTGCGATGTGCCCTATTCGATTACATTTTAAACACCTTACGCCTAGTCCGTTTCTATCCCCAGCGTAGTTTGCTCGGCGGTTTATTGCGTTCGTACCGTTCTGAGATTTTTCTTCTTCTTCTGCGCCTCTAATGGATGCAGCTAGATCCGTATAGTGATATGATTTCACCAGTGTTCTCAGGTTGACCCTCAACCCGTTTTCGAAGATGGCTAGTGTTTGGTATCTAAGTAGATCCTCTATGACTTTTCGTTCACTAACTACCTCTGTTCTAGCTCCGCATGATCTAATCAAATCCATCATGAGTTGGGTTACTCTCTTTCCATAATCGTGCACATTTTCGTTTGTGCCTTGCTTTCTTGAGAATAGGTCAACTAGCATCGCGGGAGTCGAACTTTTCGCCCCGTATAACATTAAAAGCTCATCTTTTAAATTTTCAAACGAGTTTATCTTCTTGTATCTAAGTTCCATAGCTGCTTCACCCTGGATTTTTGTCTTCACGATTAATTCTAATACATCTGCCCTCTGTGCTGGGTTCACCTTGTCAATTGCATATTCTGCCGTCTGCAGCAGATCGTCTACTTTGCGCGGATTGCTACCGTCGAAAACGTCGATCATTTGTCGCGCCTCTTTTAATGTCAGATAGTCCGTCATTTTGGTTGGTCCCTCACTTTCCAGCTTTTTACTCGACCTTTCCGAAACGCTTGGAGGTACGGTTGAAAAGGGGGAAGAGGGTTGTACAAAGGGTGATGGTGAGGAGGTTGGAGGGTTTAAAGACTGTGCTGTATTTCTAACGAAATTGCGTAGGACTCTACGAATATCCTCGATACTATCTGCCTCTGATACTGCTATCTCGTAAAGTTCGCAAATTAGGATTAGTTTTTCTTTACTTAGATCTTGGATCCACGAAGTACGGCCTGAAGCAATAAGCTCTTTGATCTTGGCTTGGCTACTAGACATTTGTTCTAATACCTGTACAGCTATTTTAATACGTAACTCTGACGCATTTCCTTTTTCAATTTTCTGGCAGTTAGACTCTCAATAACAATGTTTCCGGCTTAATGGTTAGGTACTGCAAAAGATTGACTTACAGTAGGACGATCATCTTCTTCCTTTTCCTCTCTGCGATAGCTGAATGGCTGTGGACTTCCGGCTGGCCCGTGTTGTCCTCTACTGCTACTGATTACGGCTACGACTGCGTGTTGTGCTTGTGCGCTTGCACTCTCGATCTTCGAGCTTCCTTTCCTTGGATATCACTCTCGCTTCGTCTTGCGACCTCTGGTACATGCACTGACTCGATAAGAAAAACCGCTGCCACCAATGTTGTATAGGCTTTATTTCTGTAGCCTACTGCGTTAGTAATTCGGAGGGTCGGCGTCTTCCCAGAGGTGAGGTAAAGGTTTCACTTTGAGTCGCGTCGACGAAACTTGATTTTATTAACGAAATACAAAGAATGATACAAAAGGTAAAAGGTTCTAGTCGTAGGTTGAGCACTTGCTCACGTTCGAGTTCTCGAGTATTCCGGGATTACTACCCAGCTCCAAAAGATTCTGCTCAAGACTGGCGCGCCGGGGGTCGGCGCCTAATTTATGCCTAAACGATGCATGGTCAGCTTTCCCAAGTATTTAGGTCGATGCTGAACCAGTACATTTTCTTTATTGCTTAACTATAACCATCTGACAAATAAGCTATTTGTTAATTCAGCTAATTAATGAGGTTAGCTTACAACATATCATAAATGAAATAAATAGTTTGTACTCACCAGACATGTAGATTATTCAAGACGTGGAACGCGATTGAGCTGTGCCACGAGGTGACGGTAGATAAAAACAGAAGGATTAGGCTCACATAGACAGGTATTCGAATATTTGTGTTTTCAAAAACGCTATAGGTTTGACCTGTATATTCAAAGAATACCACAAGTCATGTTCATGCTTGTTTTTCGCATCGAGTAGAATGAGACGCAATGATATGACTATCTGTTATTCAGTCTATGGCTTCAGTCAGTATCGGCTCAAGGGGAAGGGGTCAGGACCAAGGGGGCACCGTGCGTCGGAATTTATCAGTTAATCAGCGAGTCGCGGGTGAAATGCTAGTTAATAATAAGGAATAGAGGGCGATGGAGAATATGTCGCCCGGGGCGCCCGGAAGGTTAAGGCTGGCGCTGGCTTCAGTTGCCATCCTTTGTGAAGATAGATATGACTATGTTCTTATAGGTTGACCATTTATTTACCAATGGGAATTATTCTGCCATAATTTGAGGACATCGCTGTAGACACCGTATATTCGTGGAAAATAAGTCGTGCGTTAGTGAAGTCAACAATTGCTGCGTAGATCGAAAAATTCATAAAATTTTCAATTGTTTGACTAGTGGATGTGATTCTTCATATGTACTGTGAATCAGCATAATATGAACATTGATAGTAGCTTGCAATAATCCAATGATTATACATTGTTAATATACCTCTTTCTAATAAACTTGTGACGGGTGTCATGAACTTTATTCGACGACAACCAAATAATTATTTGGTGTTGATCGATTCATGATCACGAATTCTTAAATTAATTTGTGATAAAAGGTTAATAATCAATTAATCGTTGATGCAGAACAGTACCTTACAAAATACGAAGATTGTACGTGAGTAGAATATTTTAATGATAATAATTCGATCATCGGAAGAAAGAGAACTTGATATAATAATACACATTTGTTATGAGCTGAAATTTTCAATTATTATAACATATATATTATAGCTTGGTGATTATTTATTGTTAACAGATTTTTTTTAATACTTGACATAAGACTTGCTCGATCGTTACAAATCAGGTGAACATTTTTGAGGTCGTGGTATACTTCATTTATAATTTCATAACATATATTCATAATGCCGAAAACGAAGAAGCATTCATATGCAAAATCCAGGGAACGTAGAAATGTCGCGAAACGTTTGGCAAGGATCGACACTAATAATAACGATGGCAGGGATGACATTATTAATATAGGTTCTATGCAAACGATAGAAGTTGATAATGATTCCTATGCAAACAATGCTTGTGACGTATTACAAAGAGAACGAGTAAGCATTTCGGCACGTATTGTTGACGTTACACTTAAATTAGATGATCGATGTATTAACGCATTTCTCAAGGTTCTAGCGATCGGTACATCCTTCCGGCCCCAGGATCCATTACTTTACCAAGGCGTACATTGGTATCGACCGGTAGAAACTGATAGGGATATTTAAATCATTTATGGAGGAAAAATAGGTAAGGATGAGGTGGGTCATTGGACGTGTATATATTACGAGGGATCCATAGTACATGTATACGATTCGTTGCGTAAAAAATTATCACCGAAACAACATGACATAGTGAACAGGCTCTATCCAAACCACTCGGTGAAATACGAATGTATCCAGATTCAACCGGACGGTGTATCATGTGGAGTGTACGCTTGCGCTATTGCAACTTCTATTGCATTACAGATAGACCCTAGAACAGAATATTATTTTATAGATAGCTATGGGCCAACGAGGTCCACGTATACACTTAGACGACATTTGCTCGAAATTTCAGAACAACAGACGTTGATTCGTTTTCCGAGGATCGGGGCTGATGCAATTTCGCTTAACCCGCAGCACCAGAATAGTGAAATTCTTGGTGAATTTAATATCAATACCGGACGTTCGGACGATACAACCATGTACGGTCCAAAAGTTGTTAGAGATGAAAGTAGAATTAATTCGAGGGATATGCCACTTCAATCGAGAAAATCTCAAACAAAGACTTATGCATCAGTCTGCAAATCACAGCGAGGGCAAATTGTTGATTGTATTCCAGTTATTTCAGAAAATGCAATTACCGGTCATGAACGCCAGCAGGTAACAAACCAAACAGTCGAGAGTAGAGTAGAGGCAATTAAATGTATGAAAAAAGATTGGTGGATTAGTCATAAAGATGAGATAAGCAAAAGAAGGCATATAGAATACTCTATTAACCGGGTTGTCAGACAAAATGAAACAAACAAAAAGTATGCTGCCGACTCGGAGAGTAAGAAAATTAGGGAAAAGGCAAAGTATGCTGCCAATCCGAAAATTAAGAAAATTGGGGAAAAATTAAAGTATGCTGCCGATCCGGAGAGTAAGAAAATTAGGGAAAAGGCAAAGTATGCCGCCGACCCGGAGAGTTATAAAAATAGGGAAAAGGCAAAGTATGCTGCCGATCCGGAGAGTAAGAAAATTAAGGAAAAGGCAAAGTATGCCGCCGACCCGGAGAGTTATAAAAATAGGGAAAAGGCAAAGTATCCCGGCTGGAAATTTATTCAGGCTAGCCAGATTCAGGATCAGGCTCTGGTCGGGGAGTTGCATGGCTAGCGTGGTACGGTAGGCCTGATTTGGCAGCGTTCAGGAACACATCAGGTCGACCAATTGTGGTGAACCTGACGTGATATGGTGTGGCTCTCATGAAGTAAACTTGAGGCCAGCCTTAAATGATAGAAGGCGCTTTTATAGCTGATGCGTGTGCATTATTTCCGAAGCGATAATTCCACGTTTATTGTCGAAAGTGAATAATTATTTGTACGCATATTAGTAATGTATGCAGTGAAATAAAAATATGAATCCGGAAGAACGGAAGCGCTTTTTAACACGAATGCGTGTTCAAAGATTTAGAGCCGCAGCCCGTACAGAAGATGAACCGATACCGATGCAAGGTATGTTTAACCTCTATCGAAAAAATTCAAATAATATACAATCAAAAATCATTCTGATTCATTCATACAATTTTTATTCCATTTTGCGGAATGAAAATATTTTTTAATACAATTATATTGATTGAAACAGAAAATATATTTAAACGAATTAAGGTGAATGTATTTAATGAATTTTGATTCAGATTTCCTTTTTAATGTACTAATTAAGCTCTGATATATTTTCGAACATACAGCGATGCCATCCACCAGTTACGAGCATACGACTGAAGAAGAGGATAACTATAGCGAAGCAAGTAGCAGCAGTTGCCAGCATCCAAATAAAATTCCAGAAGAGCAGGATACTCATAACGAATCAAGTAGCGACAGTGAATCGAGCATCGAAATTGAAAATGATATCGAAAATATGAGTGTTGATTCACAATCGAGTACAGAGCATGACGAAGTGCCTGCCCAACAAAATCTGGTGGGCGCAGAAGAAAATGATACAGAAAGATTACGCAAGTGGGTGGTGAATGCCAATAGTCCTCATGCTCAGATTGATAGCTTGTTAGCAATCCTTCGCAATAGATGGTCATCTAAACTACCAAAGTCAGCGAAGACATTTTTGAAAACAACTTCAACAAGTTATGAAATTTCGGAGTTTACAGACAATAATGGCGAAACAAAAGGCCAATATGTATACTTTGGAATAGCAAACTACTTATGTAGATTCGTAAACGTCAATATTCATAACGAAGCAGTTTTATATTTACAATTCAACATTGACGGAATGCCACTATTTAAATCAAGCAGCCAACAGATCTGGCCAATACTGTGCAAATTATTTTTCGATCCGGATGTTTACAAGCCGTTTCCTGTTGCTATATATTTGGGCCACGAAAAACTTGCTGACATAAATAAATATTTCGAAAAATTTGTTGCCGAGATACTAGTTTTGTTACGCGACGGAATTGTTATAAATGAAAAGTTTTTTCAAGTTCGTATCAAATGTTTTACATGCGATCGACCTGCTCGTTCACTGATTAAGTGCATAAAAAATCACGGCGCATATTATGCTTGTGAGCGTTGTGTAGTCTCAGGTGAGAGATATGAAAATCGAACGATATACGTTCCAATATCTTGTCCGAAAAGAACCGACGAAAGTTTTAGAAATTTTACTCAGCCAGAGCACCACGCAGGTATCTCACCGCTTACTTTGATTCCCGAACTCAATATGATAATTGATAGATCATTTCGTATTAGATTTCATGCATCTCGGTTATCTCGGAATAACAAAAAAATGTCTCGATTATTGGCTGAACGGTGCAAGAGCAGTAAGAATGAGCCAAAACAGCAAAATTCGACTAAATCAATCTTTGTTGAGTTTTCAGTCGCAAGTTCCGCAAGATTTTCAGCGAACAACTAGATCATTAGCAGATATAGCAAAGTGGAAGGCCACAGAACTTCGTTTATTTCTACTTTATTTGGCTCCAGTGATTCTACAAAATACGTTGCCTAACAACTTATTATGGAGACACTTTTTACTTTTCCACGCAGCTACTAGAATCCTATGCTCAAAAAAACTAGCGTCAAAGTATCATGAGCACTCAAAATTATTTTTACTTTCCTTTGTTCAATTGGCAAAGCATTTATACGGTTCAGAAAGTCAAATCTTAAACATGCACTCGCTCATCCATTTAATAGAAGATTTCCAAAATTTTAACTGTTCATTAGATAGATTGTCAGCATTTCCTTTCGAAAACGCATTAGGAAAACTTATGAAGATGGTGCGAAGTGGTAGGTGTCCTTTATCGCAAATATGTCGTCGATACAATGAACAATTTTTTGCGAATGTTGAAAATGTAAAAATCAAAGCGGACATCGAAATCATAAAAGTAAAACGTGTGCGAAACGATGAGAATACGAGTGTACAAAAACTCAGGTATAAAACTAGGATTTTAACAAACAAGCGTCCGGACAACGTCATACTGCTGTGCAATAAGAAAATTTTAATGATAAAAACTATGTACATTTTGAAAGATAATCCGCCGAACGCGTTAAAAATAGTTGGCAAATTGATGACAGCAGATGCAGCTGTTTATGAATATCCGTGTGATTTAAAAATTCTCGACATTTGGAAAACAAAAATTACAAATATTAATAAGACATGTACCCTCGATGACATTGTTTCCAAAATGTTTTTTTGTCAACTTGATGATGGTCAGGGACTTAATAAAATGTACGCAATGTCGTTGCTTCACGAATAAATTTCTGTTAAAAAAACTCTCTTCACCATGCCACAACAAGAACGCCGGAACATGCGCAAAATTTGACGGGGATGAGCACATAAGCGCGGAACAATAAGACGATACGACGAAATATAAGGTATAACAAAAAATTCTATCAATTAATTAATTTTATATAAAAAAAAAAACGGTAGTTCCAATAAATCGAAGAATCGTGTGTGACAAGGGTATCGATTAAATAATTATTACAAGAGATTGTACGAGATATGTTATTTTGAGGTTAAGCGCGGTGCAAACCGCATAGACTTCTTAATGTTCATTGTTTCACTTTTTTGTACAGAGATGGATCGTTACAAAATCGTTGAATTCCACGAGGAATCAACGAAAAGCGGTCGAAGTTTAGATTTCGTCCCTTCACATTGGATTTCTTTCGATAGAGAACTTGTGTGCAAGTTCCAACCGCCACCGTATAACGAAGAAAACACGGCATACTTCCATTCCCTCGTGGAATGCCATGCCCCGGCACCAGAATCCTGGCCGTCGTATCCTGTGACGATACGAGGGGTTGCAAGTAATATATTCATTGATATCAATAGAGATTATTAGCGAATTCACATATAAATATATATTATTCAATAAAAAAAAGTATTGATATATTATATTCGTACGACCAATCTAAACTTTACAGAAACATGTGCAGAGGCGGCGGCGAAAATAATCGAATTACGAGCGAAGAAAAAAGAAAATGTTTTTAGCTCGGATTCGGAGAAAACGTCGAAGGAAAAAGCAGAGTTATACACGCAGGCTTATAAGAAAACCGAATCGGACGACTTGTCACATCTATGGACAATTCCAGCATTATTTGGCATAGACGATAACATGAGTGGGTGTTATTTTTTTCTTTTTTTAATATTAATTTTTATTCCATCTTTGTACATGAGGAAAGATATCCCTCGGCATGTTTAATTACTGTATATGTGGCGAAGAGAACTATCTTCGCTGACATTGTACACTTTCGATTGCCAAGTATGTCGAAAAATTTTGTCCACTGTAAAAAAATGAATTGAGAGATGTTTACAGTGCAGAGAAATGCTCTTCGACATACTTGATAATTAAATCTGTGTATTTGAAATGGAGAGAAATCCTCTTCGATGTACATCACAACGAAGAGCATCTTTCAAAAAAATGAATTAAAAATTTTTTTTAGCGAAGAAAAATGATAATCAAATGTGTGTCTTCGCTGCGAAGAAAAATTCTCATTAATACATTTGATTGACATGTGTCGAAGAATATTTTTCTCCATTATAAACAATTCTCAATTCAGTTTTTGAACAATGCGTTTCGACATGTTTAATTGTTATGTACATCTAAGAGAATTTTCGCACTAGCAATACACACATTCAGTTGTCAAATGTGCCGAAAAATTTATCTGATAATTAATAAATTTCCATTTGAAATTAATGTATAATATAATATATTTATCGTATTTTAATTTACAGACGATTCGAGTATATCGAATACCAAGACTTGTGCGAGAAACCAACCGAAACATGGGGAAGATATAAACAGCACACAGGGAACCTGTTTATTCGACGAAACTCTGCCAGTCATCGATCCTGTGTCGTTAAGCATACAAGGTGAAAATTAACATTTAATAATTTTTAGGAATGAAACTTTTACTCAATGCCATAATTAGATATGAACTTTGTCTTGTATTCAATTTATCGAAAAGTTACATAATAATTTTCTAATTGTCATTGGAATTTATTCTTCAATATATTTATTTTACTTCGATTTTCAAAAGGATCGAGTACGTCAAATAGTTCGGCTTGTGAGCAACAAAAAAAGAAACGCAGGAGAGATGAAAATACGATTGATGAAACTGGATCTGCCACGAACACTGTTCAAATATCAAGTTTGCAAGGTGAGAATCAACATTCAATAATTTTTATTACTATGAATTTCATTATTTCCATATATATATTTATTACATTATAAAAAAAAGTTGTTTCTGCCGTTTTTCAGACTTTAAAAAATACATTGATACCAAGTTCTCACAGATTTTTACCAAAATAGGAGATCTGGAAATTGCCGTCAAAAATGCGAACCAAGATAAGACACTACTAAAGCGAAACTTCATTTCAATGAGCGATGAACACAAAATCGAGTTTCCTCTAAAAACGGTGGACGAATTGAAAACTTTCGACGAAAAATTATCCACGAATGAAAAGTTTTGCGAAGAAATGGTAAGAAATTGCAATTCCCATTAATTCATTTTTTATTTACCTAATTAATTTGTTTCCTTCTTCCTTAGGTTACAAATATGTGGCTAGTAGCCAATTCTTCGTACCCCGTTATTCTCACCGTGCGAGATATTTTGAAAAGATTCATTTCACGAGAGGTTTTATTGACTTATACAGCGGTGAAGGATACAGGAAAAAAGGCGGTCTTCAAAGACACTAAATTTTTTTCAGTCATGCAAAGTACGCTTTATAGAAGATAGTCAAAAATTCTATTCACGCATGTCATTATGTTATATTAATATTTTTTATATTTCTAGGTGCTATCCAAGCGAAGTTTACTGATGACCAGAACAGACCCACTGTGACCGTAAAGGAAATAGAGCAAGCGATGGGCAAAGTGTTCAACAACGTTAAGGATTGGGATGGAAATCGCGCCGTACGCCGAAATAAATAGTTTAGTTGTAGTACAACTAAAGTTTTTGTCTTATATGGAAAGTCTTTGATTTTTGCAGTGTTCACTGTTTATTTCATTTTTATTCATTCTTTATTTTATCTTTGTTTGATCTGTAAACTCCGATCTTTGAAATCGAGCGAGTGATGAGCAAAGTTTGCAATGTCAAGATAGTGCAACTAAAGTTTTTATCTTATCTAAAAAATATGTTATCTTTAAGTCTTTATCTTTGCAGTTTTAATTGTTTATTTAATTTTTATTTTATCTTTATTCGATCTTTGTTCATTTTATATAAATTCTAATAAAATACTCGTCATTGAAAAATAATAAATGTCAAAATAATTCTCAGACAATTTCTCCAAATGATTGCTTTCAGCATTATATTACTTTTTCAACCAAGGACACATATTTTTGGTTGAAAAGACAATGTACACTGAAAAAAGCTTCGTTGCCCTAACTAAATGCACGCCTGAATACGTTCAAAAAAATATTTAGTTAGTAGAACAAAATCTTTGGTTGACTCACATCTACGTTTGTCCACTGCGGATCTAATCTTTTTTAAAAGAATCAAAAACTTTGTTCTACTAACTAAATATTTCTTTGAACGTATTCAACCGTGTATTTAGTTAGGGCAACGAAGCTTTTTTCAGTGTACATTGTCTTTTCAACCAAAGACATTAGAAATGGCTATCCTCGGTCAAACCTGTATGCGCCATGATATGGCACCAGTGCAGGGACCCGATTAGGCTGGCCTGACCACAGCCATGTGTGCTAATGCGTTACCAAACCTGGCAGGTTATGCTCAGGTTGCTATATCAGAGCCTGAGCGGGCTAGCGAGGGAGCCTGATCCCAGCCTGACTCGGCCCTTTTTTAAATTTCCAGCCGGGATGCTGCCGATCCGGAGAGTAAGAAAATTAGGGAAAAGGCAAGGTATGCTGCCGACCCGGAGAGTTATAAAAATAGGGAAAAGGCAAAGTATGCTGCCGATCCGGAAGGCAAGAAAATTAGGGAAAATGTACGGTATGCTGCCGACCCGGAGAGTTATAAAGATAGGGAAAAGGCAAAGTATGCTGCCGATCCAGAGAAAAAGAAAGATTTGAATAAGAAAATGTATTATGCCAATAAAGAAAGAAAATTAAAGATCCGCAACTTGGTTGTTTCTAATAACATTTTAAAGAAATATAGACACTTGAGAAAATGTAGTAATACAATGAAGTTTTTGGGATCAGTAGAAAAGTGTATTACTGCTTTAGCGTTCAAAATTAATCGCGAGTCGTTGCTGAAGTCCAGAATAGAAGCTGAACAAATTATTAAATGGTGTATTCATGTCAGGGAAGATTTAGTTTTCAGTTTAAAGAAAGTGTCAGCCAATTCTAAGCGAAATGCGGAGATGTGTTTGTCGCGTGCGGCAGAATCTTCAGATGTTGAGATAGAGTAGCAGCGTTTTGTGGTGTTTCAAAACATACTGGATCATCTGAATCCTATTTCGCTGATACTGCTTACAATGAGCTGGAAATGGTCAACGAATCGCTCGTTACAACAGCGGCTGGGCGAATTGCTAACATTTTACCCGTATGTTCAAGCAAGCATATTCGGAAATCGTGGACTTGCGACTCAAAAATGTGCGTGAAACCGGATTTATTTACAATAGATAAAATAGAATATTTTCTGAAACTTGTTAGTCATTGGAATTTAACAAATATTCGGAAAAACATAATACAAGTTAATGTCTGCAGTATTAATAAATTTGGTAATAAACTTGGGCACCCACACAGCTGCTATGCAAATCCGGGCACCTGTCGATCCAAGCTTTTACCGATGCAGATCTTGAGTGCTCATTTCACACGGATTAGATACTTCGTTAGACAGGTGTTTCAGATAATAAGTCTCGTCAGAAAAATTACTTACATTGACACCGCTTTAAAGCGCAGTGATTTGGAAGTTTTAAACGATATATCGATTAAATCGGCACAAAATGCTCAAGCTCATCAGTCGTGTGTAGACGGAATAATGAATTTGAACGAAGATGCCATAATTTCTAAATATCGGCATGCGTTTGAAGCGTTGACTAAGCGTTCGATGGATACACCGCGACTAGCTTGCGAGTCTTGTGCGAAACTTTGTTGCCGGAGACACGTTGTGGAAATTTCGAAATTGAGAAAACCACTGTCGGGAGTTTACTGGTCAGATCTAAAAGAGTACGTTGATGTTACTGGCTTCATTTGTCATTATTGTCTGGGCAACTTTCTGGGCAACAGTCATTCCCTAAAAATAAATTAAACTCTTTTTTTAGACGAATCAAGGTGTGTCGATTGCTTCCACGATCCTTCCACATATTATATATATATGTAATACATATATATGTATATATATATGTAATATATATATATATATATATATTGTAACGTTCCGGCTGTGCTGGCTCCGCCAGTGCAGCCGGGCCGCGTCCATTACGCACCTCGCGACGCGCATCACGCGGAGATCGCGTGATCGCGCCGCGACGTGTATAAAAGGGGGGCCGCTAAGCCGCGGAGCACCGATTGTGTGGCAAAGCGCCCGTCGAGTCACTTGTATTATTATCCTTTCGGCCGATCTGAGGCAAAGCGCCCAGCGAGCCACATAGCTTCCTTTTTACCTGGCACGTAGCTAAAATTGTGCGTGACCATCAATTCAATTTTCAAGTCGTGGTACTTCACCGGCTAAAACTGCGGTAGAGAGATACGCGATATTGAAATTCTATTTAAATCAAAATACTCTTTCACTTCGACCAGTCGAAAAACAACCTCTTAAATTTTACACACTATAACCAAAATATGAAAGTCGCAGGCGACAGTTATCACTGCGCAATTATTTTGTTTGAATCCAGAACTTAGGCGCGATAGTTTTAAGTCATTTTCTATTGTTAGTTTGTTATTATTTTTTTTTTTTATTCTTGCAAATGTCATTTAGTTTATTATTTCATTTTGTTTTGTTATTGAAGCCGGCAGTCCGGCCACGCAACATAATTGCATTAGTATTAAATTAAACCAAATTTATCTTTTGTGAAGCTGCATCTTTTCTTTCTATTTCCTTACTTCTCTAATTAATTTTCTTATTCCAAATTTCAGCTTCAAATTTAACATCGTTGATTAGCTAGAGGCAGCTACGGTGCGGTTCTTCTGATCACTAGCAACGGTGGAGTTCACACTCCATCCGAGTCTAGATTTACAGAGAATCAATCCCTAGTCTGTTAGGCAGGCTTGGTGCGCCTACGCGAACCCCAGCTCTGTAAGGCAGCTTCGGCTAGATTCACTGGCTCGCAGCACTGGCTAAACACCCGTGTCTGCAATTCTTACCAGTGTCTCGACACCCAAGTCTGCGCTCAGGCTCGGCTAGCGCGGCATATCCCAGCTCTGCAGGGAGGCGGCTCTGGTGTATCTAGCATACAGTCCGTGCATTAGGGACAATTTCGTGGTTTTTCACTTTTTCCACAAGAGGGGCTCCAATCCTGTCCGTAGGACAAAGAATTCACAATAACGGTGGTATTTGCGGCACCTTCCGTGCCACAAACAACCACAGAAAGTTACAATATATATATATATATATATAATGCATAATTTCAAACAAAATAGATCCAAGCTACCTGTACTTTATCACTAATAAGATCGGCGATAGATCCGTGTGCCTACATACAAGAAATACAACGATAAATGGCTGATATTTATGGTCCATATATTTCAAATCACAGTGTGATTGTAGATTCATAATCTGCGACGTGTGTAAATTGCAAATTTGAAATTAATTCGAGTGAGAGAACAAAGTGTACCGTTTCGGTTAATAGTTGCGTTACCGGATAACCTGTCATTTGAAAAGTACATATGAAATCATATATTGAAAAAATGTATAGTGGACAAATAAGAGAGGCGCCTATACTATCTTGCAATTGGCGAACAGTATCAATTTTCAAATAACTTTGACTTAAAATTTTAATATTGCCTTCATCGTGTCATACATATTATATATTCATGTCCCGAACTGATTTGTAATTCATGACATTATTAAAGCAAAGTGTAGGCCTCCGTCTTATTGGATATTTTCACTTTACAAGAAAAATTTGCAATTTATCCTACTCGCAAGATTGTGATGAAAAATCTAACAAGTAATCGTCTCACATTTTTTATGTACGAAGATACAGATTAGAAATTTGTACATGAGCGTTAATATTTCGGAATGAAATGACGGTAACATGAACCATATGCATAAATGATATACTATTCCATACATGGATATGTGGCATGTGGAACGAGTTCTATTGTTTAAAGTTCTTTAAAAACAAGCTACGCAGCAGCAAGTCGAAAAAATTATGTCATTTGAAAAGACTGATGCAAATATAATTTTGTAACATATGGACATTACATATCAACCTTAAGTGAAATATGAAATAAAAATTAATGTATGAAATACATTAATTATAAACTATTCGAATGAGGAGGCAACTAAAATATATCCAGCAATGTTCATTAAGGTATAAATCCGAAAACATTTGAATCGCAAGAACATTATTGCATGTAAATGACAGGCTTATCCTGCGACGCAACTATTAGCCATGGCGGTACATATTCTGCTCTCTCACGGTCAGCCTCGATTATCATGCGAGGCGACAATACGAAAATATGAATATAAATGAAATCTAAAAGAAAGTGAACATGTTGCCAATCATATATTCACAACAAAACTATACCCTATATGTTGTGTCGTCTTCCCATATTATATATTATTATTTTACCTCTTCATGCATAAAAGATTCATCTGAGTGGTCACTTGACCCTTTTTCCATTAGTATTTACTCTTGATTCGAGAGGTAAGCCAATAACGGTCAAACATTATGAAAACATACATTTTAGAATAATAATTGTGACAATGTTCGTAGCCAATGACAATAATAATTATTGAAAGTGGCTACATTTCTATCATACCCTCGGATGAATTTTGTGAGGAGCTGATATGTGCACTAATTTCCAAATTTTCCATAGGTTCATGATTAACGCGACATGATTCAACAATATTAAAATTAGCGCATACACAGTATTCAATCGTTATATGTCATCCTTACACGATTCACGATGTAATTGCACGTATCATAGTATGAATGTCGCGTACATATTATCGGTACGAAAAAGGTCCACTTTATCGATTTTAAATTCTGAGATATTTACGTTCAAAGAGGAAAGAACCTTATAACAAGCAAGTGTTAAATGAATTAATGCATTTTACCAGCTAGAGGGACAAATTTTTTATCGTGATTTTCGTTGGTTATTCAGCAATACTCACATATACATCACGCTATATAGCGATGCAGTGAGACCTATTCGTATACGGATGTCCACGGATATGCATATATAAATATATTGTATAGAGAAGAAGATAGGGCAATATTGAGCTTTGATAGCTAGCAGCAGGGAATATCATGTGCTCGCGGACTTATCTGCTCGTACAATGTACATTCATCTGTGGCTGTAGGATAAAATCAAGTAAAATACAAGTTACACTTCCAGGTAAATTTTAAGTCACATGTCAAGCTCGTGTAACTGCAAATACTATGATCTCAAATGGCTGCAAGTCGAAAAGTATCAAATGGAAATTTTTGTGTTATGTATATTTCTTATTTTGAACCATGCAGCTACAGATAGGTGTATGGCACAGTTTCGCGATTATTGAATAACTATTTTCATTATTTACCTATTTAGTTTATAAGCAGCAGAAACATTGCAAAACAATTTGAATTTTTATCTAAAATTATACGTTTGGAGACTTTTATTATATATTGTCGGATTTGTTCAGTTGGCAAGATGGCCGTAAATATATACTAGCGAACAGCCTTTTATTTCAAATGAAGGTAAATATGCTACAGGACAACTTTCAGGTAGCGCATAAGGACACTATATTGAATTGCACGCCTTGATTCTTATTAGTCACATATATACAGTTCTCTAATAACATGAGACTTAGTTCGGCATTTGATTTCAAGCTAATCAACATTCACGATACATCTTGAATCGGATAGGTTACAATCCATTACAAATAGACCCTCGCGAGCGCAAATATTTCGTTAGTAATAAACAACCACTTGACGTAGCTGTATAATCCACGCTGATATCTATGTCATGTCAATGTCGCGCAAGATGCCAGGTGGTGGATCTGATACAAGGAGAACCAAACTCATTTGTAAGTTTATCCCTCAATATGACAAAAATAATTATTATTTTTTAGTTTATTCATTTCCTTTTTTTATTGGCACGAATTAATATTACAAAAATTTGTTTTGTAGAGTATTACTGAACAGCGTTTTCCATGCATTTATTTTTGAGTCACTTAATCTTTCTCCTATTATGATATTTATTGAAAACATTTAAGTATTAGTTATTCATTTTTCGTTTTAAGTTTGTTTGTATTGACAGTCAACAGATTCTGAGATGTAACAGCAGGTGACCAAGATCTAGTGACGGATTCACGATCGAAGTAACATTTCATAGATCATGAATGTGAGGAAATCATCTGATTTACGAATTTGATTCGTTTAACCCAATAAAGCACATGAAATAGAGAAGCAGCGCAGGTGTGACCGTTAAGTTCTTGCCAATCTAAATTGATTTCATCTGGAAGTTGAGTAGAACTTAATGACACGAAATAATATTACTCGTATCTATTATTATGACAATATTTACTTCAACCGATTGATTGAGTGACATAGTTTGAGCATATCATCATTGGAATGCGAGTTGAAAACATTCACCTGTAGATCAAACAATCTTCTATTGCGGAATACTTGAGTACTGGTTTCACACATATGAAGTATGAAATAACCAGGCTACTAGATAAAAAATTATGTATTTAATTAAACGGTTCTTATTGTAGGTTCATTTTGATGATAACCGTATGATTTTGGGCCGCAGGATGCTACGATGCAAACAGAAGGAAAACTTCTAGATGAATGGTTGTATTTATATAGTAGACTACTTTACCGGAAACATGTAGTAGATCATATAACGATACATCATATAACTAAATTTTCTTGCCAACGACACAAAGCTGTTTACAAACTATTATATCTATAAGTAGAAAAAAATTTCCATATGATTTAAGACGTTTTGAGTTGTAACAAGTGTTAAACGATTATTGTACTGATTATGAGTAAGCTTTCTTCGTAAGGTGATTCTTATGATCATTCTACTGCATTTGATTGGATGGTTGACCTTTTATTTACGAATGCTATCTTATTGATTGCTGAACTAACCATCGACCATCCAGTTGAATGTAATAATAGGATAATGAAAATTTACCTTTAGTTCGGCGCCGCGATATTCAGGTCCGGTTATATGCATACTGTACGTAGAATTTAATGTTGTGTATCTTGCATGTATCAATATGCTATAAGGATGCCGAAATCATTAAATTTCATTTTAATGATACAAGTATGATATTGTATACGTTGTTTTATCTACCATGTATATATTTATTTTAGGTTAACTTGAAAAATATTATAGAATCTCATGATGGTTTGTTTCGATATTAGATCTGGTTATTTTACGTGAGAGTTTCACAATCGAACGATTCGAGAACATTTTCCATATTCTATGTTCGTACTACATCTAAATATGTGGCACTGTCTGAATAAAATGGGATCATGAGTAGCATAAACTATTATCAGTACAAGCTATTGTATGATTCTGAAAATGAGATTTCTTGGTCGAATAAAATATCTCGTATCTTTTGCGCAGGTTCCAAAATGAATTTGTTGATTGTAGCACATAAAATTCAATTACATTACGAATAACTAAGAATTGGTCTTCATATATGTGTAATGTCTAAAATACATTACAGTCAGTTCAGCGCAGGCCTGTTTACACATACAAAAAGTAATGAAATACCCGGCAAAAACATTGTAAATGTCAAAAATCACAGCCGAGTTCTAAAATGGTTTCACCGACTGAAAAATCTGAAACATCATACTCTTTTTCAGCGATAGATTACAAAGATCATCTCGTTACACAAAATAGTACAAAATAATACGTGAAATCAGGTAGCGAAGCCGAGCGTTCCCTCAGTTAATTTTCATACTTCAAATTATTTTCAATGCTAATTAATGAAAATAAATGGAATACCAATAGGATCATCCGTTACCTTTGACAGAACAGCATATTGGCGACAGAAAATATTGCTGAAAGAAGTTAGCTCGTATGATGATACGAACTCGGCGGGCATAGATTGTTCTGAAAATTACCAATTGCACTTTTCTTTTTATTTATTTCTTACAGCCACTCCGCAACGATCACACCCATAAAATTGTTTCGAGCGTGATCAAAGACTGAACATTTTCGGCATTGATAATATTTATTATTGTAGACTGAAACTGCGATATAATAGTTTTTTATATGACAAGGGCGCGGAAAGACCTCGTCTTCGGATCGTGCGGCACTTTCACACTCGTCACGAAGTCCCTCTATGTGCCTGTGGCCTACGTCCCATATTGTCTTTCAGATTTAAGAATTATCAACTTTTGCCATGCACTAGTGCTGGGAAAGCTCAACGAAATTCGTGTTTCTCACAAGAGGTAGTGCATAAATAAATAAATAAAACGAGTGAGTAATACGTTAGAAACTGAAGTTAAATTAGAAATATACCTATAGTATATTCATAACAAGAAGTAATGAGTCCAGGCACGATGATCTGAGTAATTTAAATTCAAATTCGTGTTTTGAAGAAGAATCCAATTTTATTGTGCCATCTATCGTTTAGCAAGATTCGCCTATGGTTATAACACCATGCGACAAACATGTCAACGCCATGAAACGATACATATTTATCCTGGATGTACACATTATCGGTACACTTTGGGTAATGCTTTTTTAACGTCCTCTCTGTTCGACTTACATACAGTAGAAACACATCGGAGCGAAAGTATATTCTACATTCAAAGACACACTAATTGTTGATCTTATTACCCAACACTTCAGCAATTGATAATTTTCAGAACAATCTATGCCCGCCGAGTTCGTATTATCATACGAGCTAACTTCTTTCAGCAATATTTTCTGTCGCCAATATGCTGTTCTGTCAAAGGTAACGGATGATCCTATTGGTTTTCCATTTATTTTCATTAATTAGCATTAGAAAAACATAATTTGAAGTATGAAAATTAACTGAGGGAACGCTCGGCTTCGCTACCTGATTTCACGTATTATTTTGTACTATTTTATGTAACGAAATGATCTTTGTAATTTATCGCTGAAAAAGAGTATGATGTTTCAGATTTTTCAGTCGGTGAAACCATTTTAGAACTCGGCTGTGATTTTTAACATTTACAATGTTTTTGCCGGGTATATATATATACCGTGAGTTTTTCTAACGACGCAACGATCCGTTCGCCTGAGATAGGCAACTGGAGGTACACCTCATGTTTAGGTTGAGAACCGTTTTCCGCCACAGCCATTCTACTGACAGCATCTCTCAGGCCATTCCACTGACAGCATCTGACAGCCCATCCCCAACCTCAAATATCATTTTTCAAAATAACCTGAATATTCGATAATGTTTTAAATGATGGTAAATTGAATTCAGGCAATCATGTAAGGTAGTAATGCGGTAGTTGAGAGTCGGACTGTCATCAAATTCAGTTATTCATTGTGATTATGAGATGACACGGTTTTCTGTTTACGATTTTATTATTGAGCCAGACGCAATTTTCAATTCTCACAACGCTACAGTTGACCGCTACTGCGTCAGAGGGTGCAAAGATTGTAACTGGAGTGCGAAGTAGATTATCCTCTGTGCGATTGAACAACGTGTCTCGGAGTGTTTATGAGACGAGACACTCCTTAATTTTGAACGTCAGTGGAGCAAGCAAATCGACGTCGATTAGCGTGGGAATTGCTCCGCAGGCCTACTTAAAAAAAAGATGTTTAATCCTGAATGTCTGCGGAGCAAGCCAATAGACACCGAATAGTATTTGCCCTTCCTAAGACTGCTGGGTCAATCCTTGTCCTCTTAGACGAGTCTTCGCATCTTCAACGCCCCTTTGCTAATATGAGAGTCAAGTTGCTAATAAGGAGAATCGTCCAAGAGTGCAGAGACTAACGATGTTAAGAATTGACTAAATATTAGTGAATCTTGTGAATGAGTAGTGATTAGTGCAAATCGGAGCGGGTAACAAAAATAATTACAGCCAATTGATGTATATTGAATCAAAGTCAGGTGTCACTTGCAATGAAGTTATTATTATTATTACATTATATTCATTTATTGGTAACAGTATAAATACCTATGATAAAAACCACTGATCTCTATACTAACTGGATAGCTGACTCCTATGCCTCCAGCACAGAGTAGCTTGTGCCAACTAGAAGCGCGGAAAAACGACACACGCGCCACAATATCCAACCTTGAACTATCAAGTCACGTGACTTAGTATGTATGTGTGGTATGTACATACGTACAATTCGTATCTGTAGTGTTGCCATGAGAATACAACAGCGCGCTAAACTTTAAATCTTTATATTCGTAAATATTTTATTTGCATTTATAGTAATAATTTTTCTATATTATGGGGGGTTTTTGCATTTATTGCAAGAAGGGAAATAAGCGTGCGTCCTCACATTTCTTCAGGTACGTACGTTTAGTTGAATAAAATGTAATTTAAAGAATAGATAATTTTATATTTATCATTTAATAGATTTCCGAAACAAGGTTATAGCAAATGGGTGACAAATATGGGTTTTCAAAATTGGACACCGACTAACTACAGTACTTTGTGCTCCAATCACTTCACTAAAAACTGCTTAGACTACGGCGAATATCGGGTCCGACTGATCAAAGGCTCTGTACCCACCATTTTTGAAAACTCCAACGATTACGAGGGTACGTATATTTTCAAAAAGTGCCTTCACGATTGTTTATTGTATTTCCAGCACAGCGATCAGTGATTTCCAGTCATTATAGCACATGATTTAACTTGTCATTTTGATATTTGTTTAAAAAGTTTATGTGTTGTAGGTTTATATAAAATAAAAAACTGTGAATGCTGAATACCCATTTTATTTATCTATAAATAGTAATTGAATTTTTTTATCAGAAATGATCGATATGCAAACACCACATCCCGAAGATCATGCACCTCCTGTTCCTTATCCTGAAGCTGACGCACCGCCTGTTTCGCATAATGAAGCTCATGCACCTTCTATACTATATCCTGAAGCTCCCTTCCCTTCTCACCTTCCTCCTTCCACCACACCGTCTGTTTCCGATCCTGAACTTCAAACAACATCATGTCGACTTCGAACAAGGCAATTGGTCACTGATCTCTATACTAGATCAGTGCAATTGGTACAGCATGACCATCATTACGTTGTCACGCCTACGACACTGAAAAACAAACTTGATCTTGCTCGGAAGAGTATTGTCAAGTTAAAATCACAAAGAAAAGTTTTGCGGCAGAAAGTACAACGTACGAAAAAAATCATTCATTCATTGAAATCAGTAATTAAAGATTTACGGCATCAAAAATTAGTTTCGGACACAGGATTGTACTGTCTTGAAAGTTGGGAGTCAAAGCCTGCTCAATTATTTGCTCGAATGAATGAAAATATGAAAAAAAATAGACCATCCCAACAAAAATATCCACCCGAGCTAAGAAGTTTTGCTTTAACTCTAAATTTTTATTCACCCAAAGCATACGACTATGTTCGCAAGACGTTTCAGTCAGCATTACCCCATCCATCTGTTTTAAGATCATGGTACAGTAGTATCGATGCAGAACCAGGATTTTCAGAAGAGTGCTTCAGAACCTTGAAACATAAAGTAGAGGAACGCAAATTGAGTGGTAAGCGCTTAATTTGTGCACTGATGTATGATGAAATGGGAATAAAGAGGGGGTGCCAAAGAGGTCGGGATGGTATCGTTCGTGGTCATGTGGATATCGGTTGTGGATTAAATGAAGGAGAAGACTTGCCTGTTGCCTCAGAAGCTGGTGTGCTACTAGTTGTGTCATTGGATCAAAGCTGGAAGCTCCCAATAGGATATTTCCTCACCAATGGATTAAATGCAGACGTTCTGCAAGCCCTCTTCACGGATGCTATTTCACGTCTACATGATATTGGTGTCGAAATTTCGTCATTGACTTTTGATGGTCCACCCGCTCATTTTGCTTGTGCAAGACTTTTTGGAGCACAACTCACAATCCAGAACTGCAAGCCATTTTTTACTCACCCTTCTAATCCTGAAGATAATATTTTTGTTGTATTGGATCCGTGCCATATGCTGAAACTGATAAGGAATGCATTCCATCATTCAAAAGTTTTTGAAGACGAAAATGGTGGGAAAATTGAGTGGCAATTTATTGACAATCTTGCGAGCCTACAGCAGCAGGAAGGATTAAGACTAGGAAATAAACTTCGGGTACAGCATTTGGATTTTAAGAAACAAATCATGAAAGTCTACTTAGCTGCTCAGACACTAAGCGCCAGCGTAGCAGCTGCCATTGAATTCTGCGACCAGGTTTTGAAATTGCCACAGTTTAGTAACTCTGCAGCTACTGTTAAATTTATTCGAGTGGTAGATTGTATTTTTGACTTCTTAAACATCCGCAATCCATGGGCAAAGGGATTCAAGAGTCCGCTAAGACGAGACAATGAGCACATTTGGCGAACCAGAATTTTAGAATCAATCAATTACTTATCAAAAATTAGACTCTTGACAAACAATAATAGTTTAGTTATTCATTCTGGACGCAAAACCGGATTTGTTGGGTTTTATACTTCGGTTATGGCAGTAATAGGAATTTTTGATAAGTATGTCAAGCCAGACATAGCACCATTGCGGTACCTTCTTACATATAGAATAAGCCAAGACCATATTGAGCTTTTTTTTTGTGCTGTAAGGAGCAGAAGTGGGTGGTGCCCAAACCCTACAGTTGCTCAGTTTGTCTCTGCATTCAAGCGATTGCTCGTTCGGCACGAAGTCCAGAGTACTAATGGCAACGCAAGTGCCCAGGATTCCACCGCAATTCTAACTGTTTCGTCATCACATAAACGACAAAAGATCGCCAAAGTTGACCGATACGACCCACGCGTCTATCAAGAGGCAGATAACGCCAGAATTTGTGCAAAATATCACCTTGATGAAACGTCAGCTCGTGAAAACATTGATGCAGAAATGGGAGAGTTCCTTCATTTCGCATGGTGCTTACCAGATCCAATGAAAGAATTTTCACACCAAGCTGTTGGATATATAGCTGGCTTCGTAGTCCGATCCATCCGTTCACGTATAAAATGTAGTGAATGTCTCGATGCTTGCGAGACCTTACATTCCACAAATGATAAGACAAATCTTGAAGATGGCGTTGCTTTAATAGTTGCAAAGACACATGGTGGATTAACTGTACCATCGTCTAGTGTTGTGAGCATTTGTCGTACAGTAGAGAAATTGTTCCGGAAAGCATGTAACTGCAACCTTGGCAAGCCTCCTCCTGAGAAAAATTTCCCAGCAATGCTGTGTTTATCTGTGAAGAAAGAATTACTTGCGTCGAAGACTACATTGTTTACTGAACTTGACGAGCACTTCATTGATACTTACATTTTTGAGACAGCAACTAATCATATGGTTCATCTCACGCACGAAATAATTGTTCGCTACATCGAAATTAGGATGTACGCACTCACGAAAAATTACTCGTATGCTATCACAGGCACAAGCATTCGGCATTTCTCAACGAGGCAAATTATTTGGAAGGGCCACTGAGCAGCTACAAACATGCGGTTCGATGCGGTTATTACTATGTAACATCGCACCAAATATTTAAGCCAGCTATTAAAACAGGCGTATTTCAGCTTACTATAGCAAGCTCAGTTTACTGTACCAGAAGAGGTGAAACCGAATGGTCCATCCATTCCTTCCACCATGCATCCGCCCAAGCGCCGAATATTTGGTATTTTTAGGGGGATAACCACTCGTTGCGCTGAAAAATCCCTAGGGTGATCTTGGCGCGCGGTCGATCTGCCGAGTTCCATCGACCGCGCGCAAAAATCACGCTAGGGATTTTCAGTGCAACGAGTGGCTATCCCCCTAAAAATACCAAATATTCGGCGCCTGGGCGGATGCATGGTGGAAGGAATGGATGGACCATTCGGTTTCACCTGATTCTCACTTACAAATAATTGTATAAAAATACAAGAATCTATTTACAAATTTAATAATAATTTTACAATTACTTACTTTAATTATATAGAATTCGAAGAAATTATAAGCCTGAAAAATCAATCATTTTTTTTTTAATTTCATCTTCATACTCTTGACAAATCTACTAACTTACGAAAACACATCTCACAGACCGCGTTTCATACATGTTAGAAATAAATGGTCAATGCAAACCATTCATTCCGTCATTTTCATTACGAGGTGTACGCGAGGCGCGTAAGACGAAATTTTTAGTTCGAGGTTGGATATAGTAGCGTTGGTGTCGGTTTCTTCCGCTTCTAATGGGCACAGCTTGAGTACGCTGATCAGCTATCCAGTTAGTATAGAGATCAGTGATAAAAACCTATGCGTCGTTGCGCGTTTTACAATAGGCTTTTTGATGTGCCCGTGGGTGAACGCGCAACGAGGTGACAAAACAAATTAGTACAGACAATAATTGTAAATAACAAAAAAGATAAAAAAAGATGATAATAATGATGCTCCTTGTTTTCCACCCGCGAGAAATTCTTTGGGATAAGTAAATAAAATAAAGTATAATAAAATAAAGTATAAAAGTAATAAGATAAAATTATCATTGTTACTATGCACTGCATTTAACATGCATTCAACATGACTTGACATTACATGATTATTGCTTCGATTCAATTCATCCGCCTTCGGAGCCTATTCTCAAAATGTTTTCCCTCCGCAGCGCTACATATCCACCCTATCGTAAAACGCCCGATTTATATTCCTAATAGTGTCCGGACCTATATCCGCCAAGACTTCTGTGATACGATTTTTCAATTCCGGTATATTCTGCATCCTGCCTTGCGCATATATACCCTGTTCTTGAGCAGACTTCATAACGAATAATCCAGAGGAGTCAGATCCGGTGAACGAGGCGGCCACTGTACCGAGCCACCTCTCCCAATCCAGCGGTCTGTAAATTCGTCATTCAGGTAGGCCCGTACAGCAAGCGTGTAATGAGGGCTAGCACCATCTTGTTGATACCAGACAGGTTGATACTACAAAAAATTGAGGTACATGATAATTTTCTGAATGAAATCAATTATTCAAACGAAAAAACAGATACAATCTGCGTAACTAATGACTTTGCAGTAAAGGACCTTTGGGGGTATCATTTTTTGTGTTTGAATAGTTGAATCCAATTTTCAATGCATTTATTACAGCTCTTAATTGTAGATACTACAAGATAGATGATCTCCATTAATTAGTTACCTTTAATTATTCAATATTCATCAATTATGAAATGGTCCGACAAAATGCGCAAGGGTTTAGCTACCAGCAAATTGCGGACTATTTCGCTGCCGAGTTCAATCAACGTCCGATTCCTAATAAATCCACGGTATATCGAATTGTGAAGTGTTTTATCGATACTGGAAATGTAGATCCTGCAAAGAAGGGTAAACATAGCCGGCCCAACCGGCGATTAACTGAAGGTGATGTTAAAAACATGATAAGCCAACTGAGTATGAGGCGTATATAAAATTAAAAAAAATTCAAATGCTCATTTATATTTAAATAAAATGTTCACAAAGATGAAGTTAAATATTTTCTTGGCGGTAACAGAGGCGGACGGCAGGACACCACTCAGCAAAGTCGCGCAAGATTTGCAGGTGTCCAAATCTGCAATATATAAAACTTTGAAGTCCGAACACTACAGGGCATACAAGATGCCGGAGCATCAGGAGCTACTGTTCACCGACTATGAGCGGCGAATGATATTCTGTGAGCGGATGATGGACCGAATAAACGAGGACGAAGGATTGCTGGATAGAATATGTTTCTCCGACGAATCCACAATTGAGCTGGTTGGTGCTCCAAATCGACAGAATAATAGAGTTTGGGCTGATACGCCGCCAGAAACCGTAATAGAGACGGGTACCCAATTCCAGCAGAAGGTCAGCGTTTGGGTTGGCATTATCAAAGATAGGATTATTGGTCCGCTGTTCATTGATGGCAATCTCACTGGCGGAAAATATCTCCAGATGCTACGTGAGCAGATTGTGCCAGCGCTTAGGGCCATTGAAGGAGATGTGAGTAATTTTCATCGTGAATAGGGTTTCATTTTGGTTTATTTTATTCAACTTGACTTGTGAAATTCAAAATTTTATTGTTAGAAAATTATCATGTACCTCAATTTTTTGTAGTATCAACCTGTCTGGTATCAACAAGATGGTGCTAGCCCTCATTACACGCTTGCTGTACGGGCCTACCTGAATGACGAATTTACAGACCGCTGGATTGGGAGAGGTGGCTCGGTACAGTGGCCGCCTCGTTCACCGGATCTGACTCCTCTGGATTATTCGTTATGAAGTCTGCTTAAGAACAGGGTATATGCGCAAGGCAGGATGCAGAATATACCGGAATTGAAAAATCGTATCACAGAAGTCTTGGCGGATATAGGTCCGGACACTATTAGGAATATAAATCGGGCGTTTTACGATAGGGTGGGTATGTAGCGCTGCGGAGGGAAAACATTTTGAGAATAGGCTCCGAAGGCGGATGAATTGAATCGAAGCAATAATCATGTAATGTCAAGTCATGTTGAATGCATGTTAAATGCAGTGCATAGTAACAATGATAATTTTATCTTATTACTTTTATACTTTATTTTATTATACTTTATTTTATTTACTTATCCCAAAGAATTTCTCGCGGGTGGAAAACAAGGAGCATCATTATTATCATCTTTTTTTATCTTTTTTGTTATTTACAATTATTATCTGTACTAATTTTTTTTGTTACCTCGTTGCGCGTTCACCCACGGGCACATCAAAAAGCCTATTGTAAAACGCGCAACGACGCATAGGTTTTTATCATAGGTATTTATACTGTTACCAATAAATGAATATAATGTAATAATAATAATAACTTCATTGCAAGTGACACCTGACTTTGATTCAATATACATCAATTGGCTGTAATTATTTTTGTTACCCGCTCCGATTTGCACTAATCACTACTCATTCACAAGATTCACTAATATTTAGTCAATTCTTAACATCGTTAGTCTCTGCACTCTTGGACGATTCTCCTTATTAGCAACTTGACTCTCATATTAGCAAAGGGGCGTTGAAGATGCGAAGACTCGTCTAAGAGGACAAGGATTGACCCAGCAGTCTTAGGAAGGGCAAATACTATTCGGTGTCTATTGGCTTGCTCCGCAGACATTCAGGATTAAACATCTTTTTTTTAAGTAGGGCTGCGGAGCAATTCCCACGCTAATCGACGTCGATTTGCTTGCTCCACTGACGTTCAAAATTAAGGAGTGTCTCTTCTCATAAACACTCCGAGACACGTTGTTCAATCGCACAGAGGATAATCTACTTCGCACTCCAGTTACAATCTTTGCACCCTCTGACGCAGTAGCGGTCAACTGTAGCGTTGTGAGAATTGAAAATTGCGTCTGGCTCAATAATAAAATCGTAAACAGAAAACCGTGTCATCTCATAATCACAATGAATAACTGAATTTGATGACAGTCCGACTCTCAACTACCGCATTACTACACGGAGAAAAGTGCCCTCAAAGAAAATAGTGCACATTACCATGTCACACAGTAAAAGAATTACTTACTCATTTACATGTTAATAATAAATAAACCAATGGTATAAATCGCCTTGTAAAAGATTACAGAGCGCATTTCAAACTGCCAAGCTTCGAAGATCCAATATGCATGGTGTCAATACACATTTTCTTTAGTATAATCGCAATGTGCCATCCGTAAAAACAAAAAAAACTTTGAGATCTTGCTGATGTTACAACATTGCATAGTTGTATGAACTATGAACACTCGATTATATTGACTAAATGCATAGATGAGAAAATCAGAGATTCGCTACGTCGATTATTACCTGGGTACATGGTCTAAAGTTGCAATTTAACAAAACATAGGGCGCAAGGAAAATTGCGAACTTCGAAGATACAATAGACATCGTGTCGATTACATATTTCTTTCAGCAGAATCGCAATGTGTCATCAGCGGAACAAGAAATACTTTCAGGTTTAGCCAATATCGCTGCATTACATTGCACTATAAACTCCGAAATATTCATTTTCATAACAGTGTGTTAGTAATAAGTTTGGCAGTTTGCCTTGTCAATTATTTTCTGGTGACATTGGTTAGAGTTACATTTTAGGAAAATGTAGAGTGGTGATGCGAAATTTCAAGCTATGAAGAAGCAATATATTTGGTATTTATTGCCAATTTCTATTACCAATATTGCAATGTCTTATGAGTAACGGGCGAAAAACTGCAAGACTTTACTGATATATAACTATAATGCATTGTATCGTTAACTATTGAATATTAGTAAAGTAACACATTTTGAAGAAATAATATAGGCAATGTTCAATATACATTTTTTACTTTTAGCAAAATTGAAACCTAAAAAAAATCTCGATTAGATGTAATGCCTCACAATGCAACACGTTCATATATCCGATGTGATTGTGATTGAACATCATCTTTTAAGGCTTTGACCCTTTTACGCATAATCAACAAATAATCTATATCTATAATTTAAATACCAATTATGTCTACTCATAATTATATTAAATTCTTACTCCATGATATATCACACGGTTCAACATCTTGATTCATCTAGAATATGCTCTATTCGGGCTCAATCAAGTGAAATTTAGGGCCCTTCAAAGAATTACCTTGTCCTATCTAAAAATTATCCATGATTTTATACAAAATATTCAACGTTATAGATTCAATTGTCAACGTAATATCCCGGAATGCATACTAATTCGAAGACGCATATGCTACTCAGCGCACCTTTCACAGTTTAGAAGTGTGTGCACCGAGATAAATTAAAATGATCTAGTTGAATATAAGCTAACAAATTAATTTGTCAAAATTAAATTTCTAGTAGCCATGCACCAATATGTAGCAACTGAATTGTTACAACAAACAAAAATTAGCAATTTCAGATTTCGTCTGGTATATAGTTTCTGTACTCAGTGCAATAATAATTCAACATCCTTAAATCCATTGTCAGGAAACTTGGTATAGTGTCCCAAATATCCTGTAGCTATATACCACGCCGTAAACATTTTTTTGTTGGAAAGACGACGTATATTTCTTGTCTATTTCGGAATATCCAAATCGGAGTCGTCTTGTTAATACCCTGAGCATATTATCAATTACACAGCGTTTTGCTCATTACAAGCAATGATTGAATAAGAATTTCAGTTTGCTACCAATACAGCAAACTGTAGCTTCAAAACAGATATTAGGCCAATCATTTTATGGTTTTAAATGACACTAATTGTGGGCAGCATAAAAAAAAATCCTACGAGGTAGCGACAGGCGTACATAATATACCGTACCATTCCTGACATCTAGTTTCCATTTGTTTTTGAATAAAAAATTAAAAACTCGAAAAAATCTCGAAAAAAATTCCCTTCTGTACCTTTTGCCTCGAACGCTGCTTAAACGAAGGTAGATAGACCATAGGTTCACTGGACCTTTTTTGTAGAGCGTTTAATTCTCTACAAAAAAAGTCCGCGACGGCATATATCTTTAATTGATATTCGACGCATTTGAGGCGATGCAAAACGCACCTACAAAACAACACTTTTTCGTCGACTAACAATTAGTGTCATTTAAGGCCGTAAAATTGCATAAAGTGACTGGTCATTATGAATTTCTGCCATACGACAATGAAGGCAATTCACATAATGTTCCATTCGCCACGTCAGATTGTAGCGTTTACAATCTACGAGTGGGAACATCGCATTCGCAGCGTCAGGTTGTTACGTTTACAATGCAGAAATGTGAAAATTATAATGCAAAAATGTGAAAAATACAATGTTTTCCTGCAGTTCGACAGGTCGCGGAGAGAGTAGACGCATTTTGCATTTGGGGCATTCCACGCCAAATCAACCACTTTTGAACCCGACCCCTTTTGATTTTTCTGAAATTTTTATATGTTATACTACCCCACTAAAAACGTTTCTGTGAATTTTTTCAAATTTTTTCACCCAACCGAAAAAAAGTTATGAATTTTGTAAGAAAATTTTTTTGTTCAAAGTTCGCCATTTTTGATTTGGTTTTTTTTTTTTTCTAAAAAAACCGATTTATTCTGCGTCTAATGCCGCAAATCCCATCGTGGGCCGACTTTTTTTTCTATTTTTAATTTTTTATCGAAAAAGTTTTATTTTTATTTTTTCGCAATCAAACTTTGTTTGTATAATAAAATAAATCTAAATGAATATATCTGGGGTATTCCACGATAGATCACCCAGCCAATAACCCTGACCACTTTACATTTTCTTCATATATTTTTATATAATAATTCTCTACTCAAGAACTACAATAATTTTATTTTTTTGATTATTTAACCTATCTCAAAAACGCCATTTTTCTAATTTTTGAAAAAATGCCCACAAATATAAGATTTATAAGCGATGATTTTAAGACCGAAACGAGAGTGGGATTCCGACTTTTTCTATGTTTTGCAGAAGAATTTCAATATTTAGGCTCAGTAATTTCGACAAAAAATTGAAAATTTTTCTCTGGAATTTTCGCAAACAAATAATTACATGTGTCACATGTATCTTGTACGGCGAAAAAAATTTCCCCAACGAAAATTTTCAATTTTTTGTCGAAATTACTGAGCCTAAATATTGAAATTCTTCTGCAAAACATAGAAAAAATCGGAATCCCACTCTCGTTTCGGTCTTAAAATCATCGCTTATAAATCTTATATTTGTGGGCATTTTTTCAAAAATTAGAAAAATGGCGTTTTTGAGATAGGTTAAATAATCAAAAAAAAAAATTATTGTAGTTCTTGAGTAGAGAATTATTATATAAAAATATATGAAGAAAATGTAAAGTGGTCAGGGTTATTGGCTGGGTGATCTATCGTGGAATACCCCAGATATATTCATTTAGATTTATTTTATTATACAAACAAAGTTTGATTGCGAAAAAATAAAAATAAAACTTTTTCGATAAAAAAAAAAAATAGAAAAAAAAGTCGGCCCACGATGGGATTTGCGGTATTAGACGCAGAATAAATCGAAGTTTTTTTAGAAAAAAAAAAAAACCAAATCAAAAATGGCGAACTTTGAACAAAAAAATTTTCTTACAAAATTCATAACTTTTTTTCGGTTGGGTGAAAAAATTTGAAAAAATTCACAGAAACGTTTTTAGTGGGGTAGTATAACATATAAAAATTTCAGAAAAATCAAAAGGGGTCGGGTTCAAAAGTGGTTGATTTGGCGTGGAATGCCCCATTTAGTTCTCTGCCAGGATCACGTTAGAGCAGTTGACTATTTTGTAAGTTGTTTTCTGTGAAAATTCGAAAAATTTTAAATTTTAAATTTTTAACTTTACACATTTTATAAATTTTGATACGATTTGAAGTATTGTGAGTGACTGACAAGGGAACATCGCCAAGTGTCCCCCTCCGATTTCAACGAAACTTCGAGAGATTGTAGAGGGGGTGAAAATATTCGACACGTATTTTTTTATATCTGCGGAACTCCACCCTAAAGGGGTGTAATCAACCCCTGAAAATCGCGAATTTCGCTATTCGATAGCTCGCGAAGAACGACCGGTCGAAGATTTTTGGCTGACAAGGTGCTACCGGGGGTTTTCGGGGTCGCTGATTTCAAATCTGCAGTCAAAATTGAAAAATTCAAAATGGCTGACTCAAAATGGCGGACTGAATTCTTCCATAATGGTGCGGATTGCTTCGGATTCAGTATTCCCAGGGTTTTCGGGGTCGCTGATTACGAATATGAATACCATATCCGAAAATTTTAAATAAAAGACCCCATAAATTAACAACAATCTCATGACTAAAGAAAAACTACGCTGTAGTAAATACATCGCCAATTCATGAATAACTTACTTTTGGAAATCGTTTTATTTATTTGGATATATGTATACAGAGCGAGTCTTTTCAAAGGTCTCAAATGGGTGGGACTTACTTGCGGCGAAGGCATGCAAAGATGTATTGTGATATGTCAAATTTGGGATTAAGCATTGCTTCACCATCCCCACCTGGATAATTGTTTACTTGATTGGCTGAATAAGAGTACCTTCGCCGCAAGTAGTCCTACCCATTTGAGACCTTTGAAAAGACTCGCTTTGTATACATATATCCATTCTAGCGCACTATTATATTAGTAAATAAAACGATTTCCAAAAGTAAGGTATTCATGAATTGGCGATGTATTTACTACAGTGTAGTTTTTCTTTAGTCATGAGATTGTTGTTAATTTATGGGGTCTTTTATTTAAAATTTTCGGATATGGTATTCATATTCGTAATCAGCGACCCCGAAAACCCTGGGAATACTGAATCCGAAGCAATCCGCACCATTATGGAAGAATTCAGTCCGCCATTTTGAGTCAGCCATTTTGAATTTTTCAATTTTGACTGCAGATTTGAAATCAGCGACCCCGAAAACCCCCGGTAGCACCTTGTCAGCCAAAAATCTTCGACCGGTCGTTCTTCGCGAGCTATCGAATAGCGAAATTCGCGATTTTCAGGGGTTGATTACACCCCTTTAGGGTGGAGTTCCGCAGATATAAAAAAATACGTGTCGAATATTTTCACCCCCTCTACAATCTCTCGAAGTTTCGTTGAAATCGGAGGGGGACACTTGGCGATGTTCCCTTGTCAGATGAAGAAATTGTGGAAGCAATAAAATTTCTCGAGGGTAACGTGGAGCCGTGGCCAAAAATTCAAGAATTTTGGTCGAAAACGTTTCAATATAGCAAAGAAAAACTAATCTCCATAACAGAGATACACGACTATTTCGCAAAATTTCCTTGCCTTAAAGAACCTCTTGGATTTTCATTAGTATGTGTCATTGAAATCCTATTATCTGGAATCACACGTGAAAGAATCTTTGTATATTTTATTGGGATGTTTCTATTCGATAGTTGGAAGACGACTTTGCTGAACTATACCCTACCAAAAAAGATTGTTTCACGAGCAAGTGGCCTATTGTTTCCGCACGATTGCAGGAATTATTGACAAATGTTCGGCAACCGAAAGATAAGGAATTTCGACATAGAGCTTTGAAACTGCCGTACATGGAAGGAGGTGTGCATATCCTATAAAAAACAAGTTTCGTGAATATGGTCAATAGGCTTGTTTAAAACTACGTTAATCATACTGATATAATTTACATTTGCATATTAGAGCATGTCAGCGAATGTTTCATTATTCTAATAAGATGCTAATCTCAATATCTTTGTCTCTACGTCTAGCTGAATTAAATAATAACATCTTGTTCCTGCTCCCTGTTATGTTTGGCAAACCGGCTGCTGTAACCGCAGGAGACAGTACGACTATCCATAGTCCTGGGAAAGCCAAATCAGCCTCCAGAGGAATATTGTGACGCGGAAGAAATCGAGAGAGCTACTGCAGATCTGTGTCTTGAAAACGAAACATTTTCGTACATGGTATCTGAGCGGGCATCTGATTTTGTGTCAAAACTTTATGCTCAATGTAACTTGCCGAGATCTATGGTTCAAACTCTTATTGGAGATTTCAACAATTTTTTTGCTAGTGCAGGGCCCATAGGTATGACTGAAAAAATAATTCTAGACGAATTAGGCAATTTAAATGCTGGAGAAAATGTTATTCTTAAAATCACGAATATGTTTGCGAAGTTGAAAAATCCATTCCATGATTTGCAAAGTGAATGGGCTAGATTTAAAGCATTCGCTGCTGATGGAAATTTTATACGGCCAGAACCTATACTGATAGGCAGTGCTCCAAGTGTTAGCCGAGGTAATAGGCCCGTCGTGGAAAGGGAAAATGTACATTGCCAATTTGTTCCCATGCGGTCGGTCTTAAAAAAATTTTTTGAAATCCCCAATATCTTGAATCGTACCTTGATGTATATGAACTATCTTTATAAAGAAAAAAATGCCATTTCAAATATCATTCAATGTGAGTTATGGAAGAAAGTCCGTGAAAAGTATGAATCCAAAATAGTGCTTCCAGTTTTTATTTATTTTGATGATTATGAAAGTAACAATTCACTTGGCAGTCGAGCTGGCGGTGGTGGAAAAATCGGCGCCGTTTACCTAAATCTACCGTCATTGCCACCAGAGTTTCAAAGTAAAGTTGAAAATATTTTTCTTTTCGCATTGTTCAACACGAGAGATAGAACACAATTCGGTAACAAAGCTGTGTTTCGTAAAATCATAGAAGAATTGAAGTTATTAGCTACAAGTGGAATAATGATTGAAACTACCGGTTGCCAGCAGGTTTATTTCTCTTTAGCATTGATATTAGGTGATAATTTGGGATTGCACTCAATACTTGGATTTGTAGAATCATTTTCGGCGACGTACAACTGTAGGATTTGCCGGATTGACAGCAAACTTAGTCATAAAACCTTCTGCGAAATTCCTCATTTGCTGCGGACGCAAGAATCATATCGGGAGAGTATAGCGTCATTATCTACCACAAAAAAAAACAGTTGGGGCATTAAAGAGGAATGCGTCTGGCATGAAGTTCCAAATTTCCATGTGGCTTCTAATCGTAGTGTGGATATGATGCACGACGGTCCAGAGGGGGTGTTCAAATATGAACTTGGTGACGTTATTCACTATTTAGTTTACGAAACTAAATTAATTAGCGAAGAGACATTGAATAACCGTATCGCGGCATTTAATTTTGGGCGTAACGAAGTGAGAAACAAACCGCCTTATTTATCACCCGAGCATCTGAAAAAAAAACATCTCAAAATGTCAGCGGGAGAAATGTTATGTTTAATGCGGCATTTTGGTATGTTAATAGGCGATTTGATTCCAAAAAACAATCCCATGTGGTTGGTTTATACAGGCTTGAACGAAATTCTAAATATACTATTGGCAAAAGTGCACCATCCATTGTGTACTGAATTGCTTGAAACTCTTATCACAGATCATCTAAAATTATATCATGATATTACTGGAAATAATTTAAAGCCGAAACATCACCATTTAACTCATTATCCAGGTATTATGAGATCAATTGGACCGCTTGTACACATATGGTCCATGAGACACGAAAGCAAGCACAGAGATGGTAAAGTTGCAGCTCGCGCTGCTATTTCAAGGGTCAATTTACCATATACTCTGGCAATTAAGCATCAATTACAGTTGCATCATAGATTTCGTTTAAACCAAATACCAAGCAATGCACCTACACTTGGTCCCAAACATGCAGTTCAATTAGAAAAAATTCCCGATTACGAAGTGTTTGCATCTCAACTACCGCCTAGTTTACCACTAATCGTAAATTTGATCGTATGGATTAAACATATGGGACTTTTATATTTTCGCAAAGACATCCTCGTAATTATAACTAGTGAAGGGCCGCGATTTTTTGAAATACAAGAAATTTTACAAGACAGCAAAGGAAAAGTTTTTTTTATAACAAGAAAAATGCATTCTAATTTTAGTCACCATATGCAAGCCTACGAAGTACATGTCATCAATGATAAATATTCAGTAATATTTTTACATGATGTCGATGATATCAGTTTTATGTCAAGACTTCCAGACGGAAAAAGTTATGTTGCCAATAAGTGGTAATGTTTATTATATACCTATTTTTCTCCATTATTTTATTTCTACTATTGTACCAGATACCGATCGTTTTTGATACCAAATAAATATTGTAATTTGTTATTACCTGTGGATTGTTGTGATTCAATTATGACCGAATCCTTTCTATAAACTTCTTAGACTTTACTTAAGAAATAAACCCTTCAAAAATAAATTAAATCACTCTATAATTAAAAATATGCGATTGAATACAGTATTTGACTTTGAAAGTATAATAATAATACGAAAGTGGTTTATAATATACAGAGTGAATTCCTAACGGGTAAACAGGTGAATTCCGAGTGCGCATGTCCAGGTGCCCGATCGCCGATTGTTTCTCAGTGCGGCCAACCGTCGGAAATATGAAATTTATACATGACAGATCGCCGCGATGTATCTAACCCAAAATATTTTGACAGTTTTCTCAAATCGGTCATTTATTATTCGTGGTTATTGATTAAATATAAATAAATGCTCCGACACAGCGTAGTATATCTTTAACAATTGCAAATGACACGAAATGTTTTGTGTATTCTGTGCATACGCCTTCGTCATTTCTTACTACCCCTCTGTCCAAGTGATGGTTGCGGTTAGTTATAGGTTATTTTTGTGGTTATAAATGAAATTTATTTAGCAGGGACAATATTAACAGAACGATGAAACCTTTTGCTACAGCACAGCTTTTGCTATACCAAATACCTGAATTGTCCCTGATTCATAACTATGAAAAGTGAGCATATGATAACCGCTACTAATCGTTATCACTCTGGTCACTACCAGGGTCGTCAGTGACCCCAGGCCACGCATTAACCGATAAGACTTTTAAATATATTAATAAAAATAATAGCCATAATAATTGATTGACTCGCATTTTATTATTAATGATTATATTTCACTTTATTCATGTATATTATTCTAAACAATTATAGTATATTTGAGGCCTACAAGTACCACAAACAGCAACATTTAACAGCCGCAGACCCATACCAAAGGATGGTGTTCTGTGAGGATATGAGTGCACTTTCATTTTATTTGCATGTACCGGTGTTGTGGGATCTTTCATGTGCGGTAGGGAAAAGGATGAGATGATTTGAACGTTTATGGATGACTGGGAACTTTCATGGAGGACTGTGAACTTTCCTGGAGCACTGGGAACTTTCATGGAGGACTGGGAACTTTCCTGGAGGACTGGGAACTTTCCTGGAGGACTGGGAACTTTCATGGAGGACTGGGAACTTTCCTGGAGGACTGGGAACTTTCATGGGTGACTGGGAACTGTTTCTGGATTCTGTAAATTTCAACAAGGTTAGTCATTTTGTATTGTTAATTATTCCAACATAAATAGACAATAACTTCCTGCAAAGACATGCAAATATAACACGGCAATACTCAATGATATTCTTGATGTTATCATTTAACTAAACAATACTTTATGCCGTAATAAAAAACCAACATCAGCTGATGTAAATTTGTATCACTCGTCGTGACACGGTCACAAGTGTTTTAGTTTATCTATTACAAATGAATACTTACGTAATTAGTGGAGGAATTTCTCAAATGGCTCGCCCTCGGCTAGAGTGCAATACCCTAGCCGGTCGTAAAAGGCATCCGTGGCGTTTCGGAGTTCTTGTGGCGTGATGCCCGCCAGAACCTCTCTTATGCCATTTTTCAATTCCTCGACATTTCTCAACTGTCTTTTAAAAAGTTGATTTTTGAGATGTCCCCATAGAAAATAGTCTGGCGAAGTGAGGTCCGGCGAGCGTGCAGGCCAGGCAATTGGCCCAAATCTCCCCAGCCACCTCCCAGGAAACTGCTCGTCCAAATATCGCCGAATTGGCATCGCCGAATGGGCGGGTGCCCCGTCGTGCTGGTACCAGATCGGCTCGTCCTGTTTTTTGTAACAAAAATAAGCTTATGAGTTAACATGATAATGCTTGGCAATTTGTAGAGCAGAAGAAATGAAAGTATTAGATTTAGTAAAGTTAATGTTTGCAATCAACAAAAAATATTTAATTTAAAAATCAATTGCGTTGTCCTCTAGTGCTCTTATTTGTGGCACAACTTGCTGCTGGAGCACCTCGAGGTATTGCCTCCAGCGCAGGTTGCCCTCGATAAAAATTGGCCCGAGCAGTGTCCCTCCGTAGATTCCGCACCACACATTAACTTTGTGCGGCCACTGCGTACTCACATCGACTGCCCTGAACGGATTATAAGATTTTCTGATACGAATATTCTGCCTATTCGGAGCACTGTACAGCTGCACAGTGCTCTCGTCAGTAAATAGAATTCGGCGTGGTAGCCCTGGGTCTGCGTTGATCCGTTCACTCATATTCTCACAGAACACCATCCTGTGGTATGGGTCTGCGGCTGTTAAATGTTGCTGTTTGTGGTACTTGTAGGATCTGCACTTCATCTTATGCAACAGAAAATTTTGGACAGTCGATTGAGCCAAGCCGAGTTCTTGTGCAGCAACTCTAGTGCTAGTCTCATCGTCTTCCTCGCACATTAGTAAGATTTCCAGCTGATCTTCGAAACTTAGCTGGCGTGTCGGTCGGGGGTGGACAACATTCTGTACATTTACCGCGCCGTTATCTTCCAACTGTTTGATTGCTCCGAAGATCGTTTTAAGGGATGGCACTGGCCGGTTCGGAAACTCGGCAGCAAAATGGTCACGAATACCGCGGTAGGTCACACCGGACCAACGTTGGTGCGACCACACTAGCTTCTCCTGCGCTGTGTACTTATTGTACATTATTTTAACGATATTTAACAATTTCAAAAAAAGGACCCCCGAATCAAAATTTAAAATAAAATAAACAATTAGATAAAATGTAACAGAAGTGCGAAAAGCGCAAATAATGGTCAATAATAATTAAATAACAAATGTAACGCAACTCAAAGAATTATTATTGAATATAAATTAACAACAACAAATATTAAAGAACGAATGTAATAACAACAACAAATATTAAAGAACGAATGTAAGCACTAGAAAAACCGTATGTTAAATGAATTGAAACTTTGAACTAGTTAAACATAAAAAAATTGATGAAGTATTTAATATAATAAATGTAAAAATACCAACGATGAACGGAAATAATGAACAAACTAATAAATTCTCCCAAAACTCTCAAATATTGAAAAATAATTACGATAGGACACAAAGGCACAAGACTGCTAGGCAGCTTCCCCAATAATGAGATAAATGCCTGTTTGCGAATTTGTTGATAATTTCGTAAAATAAAAGTGGGTTGCTACGTGAATGAAAATTGAAAATCTGAATCAGGTAGCTTGATCTTTCTATCATCAAATACATCAATGAATACATCATATTTGAAATTGAATTAAAAAAATGAATATCAATTTCTAAAATAATGTACGATAAGTACACAGCACATGAAAAGTTAGTGTGGTCGCACTAGCGTTGGTCCGGTGTGACGTACCGCGGTATGAGCGATCATTTTGCTGCTGAGTTCCCTAACCGACAAGTACCATTACTGAAAAACATCTTCGAAGCTGTGAAACAGCTAGAAGATAACGGTGCAATCAATGTACAGAATGTCGTACACCCTCGCCCGACACGCCTGCTAAGCTTCCATCATCAGCTGGAAATATTACTGATGTGCGAGGAAGACGACGAAGTGAGCACCAGGATTGCTGCACATGAACTGGGCTTAGCTCAATCGACTGTGCAAAACTTCCTGCTGCACGTAATGAAGTGCAGATCGTACAAGTTACATAAGCAGCCGCACTTGACAGCCGCAGACCCTTATCAAAGGATGGCGTTCTGTGAAGATATGACTGCATGCATAAACGCAGACCCAGGGCGACACAGCGTATTCTTTCCACCGACGAGAGCACTGTGCAACTCTAGAATGCTCCTAACCAGCAGAACATTAGTATCACAAAAGCGTACAACCCCAACGATGTTAATACGCAGTGGCCACAGAAGGTGAATGTCTGGTGTGGACTGTTTGGAGGGACACTGTGTAGTGTGCGAAATTGGAAGTATGTCCGTGTGTGTGTGTGCTAGTATGCGTGAGTATTGTCTGATATTATTGTATGTGTGATGTGTATTCGGCATTAAAGTCGCCAGTAGAACGCCGGACCTTGTACTTGACGGTAATAAAGACGATCCAATATACAACTATTCGCCAACGTATTTCATACCTGCAAATTTTTATACTACAACTGGGGGCTCAACCGCGATCGAAAACTTGGTTGAATAGTTGTCGTAGCGAGTCCGGTGCACGACGATAACGACGACGATTTTAAGACGATCCCAAGACGATAACGACGACGATTTTAAGACGATTCTACGACGGTAACGACGATTAAGACGATTTTAAGACGATTTGACGACGCGCGACGTGAAGACGAATCAGTGACTGTGTAGCGAAAATAGTGATTGCGAAGAGTGATGGCGCCGCTAAAAAGCGCTCAGGAGTTCACGGTCACTGAACTCAAAGAAGTTTTGAAATCGATGGGACAGAGTGTGGCGGGTACAAAAGCCGAGTTGATAAGCCGACTAATGGCGGAAGATCCAAGTGGCGACTGGATACGTACCGCTAACGAAAGATGCGGACGACAAAATGGCGATGAGCAGATGGACGATGAAAACGAACCCATAAGAACGACGAATCGCTCTCGTGAAGACTGGCAGCGAGAGGCAGAAATGCAGCGAAGAGAGAAAGAATTGATGGAACGAGAAGTGGCACTAGCTCGTCAGGAAATAGCATTCCTTCGACGCTTAACCGAAGCAAGCGTCCCGGCGCCGGATAGGCCGGTGGTGCAGGATACGTCTCCGAGGGTTAACGTGAACGCGATTTCGGAGCTTTTGAACGTTTTCGATGGAAGCAGTGCAGGCGTATACGATAAATGGGAAGCACAAGTGAGATTACTCCAAACATCATACAAACTCGATCAACAGACGACGAAAATTCTCATTGGGACACGCCTGAAAGGCCGAGCGTTGGATTGGTTCCATTCGAAACCCGAACACATAGGAATGGCAGTTGAGGATCTGCTAGGAGAATTGAAGGCGATGTTCTCACATAGGCAAATCAAGGTCACTATGCGAAAACAATTTGAGGATCGAGTTTGGAAGAAGGGAGAAGCTTTTAGCGACTACTTCCATGAAAAAATCATATTGGCGAATCGTGTTCCGGTTAACGACGACGAAGTCGTTGACTACATCATCGACGGCATACTGGATTTATCCTTGAGAGATCAGGCTCGCATTCACCGTTTTGATACCACAGCTTCTCTCTTAGAGGCATTTAAGACGGTTACGCTCCGAACGAAGGGATTAACAAACGATAACACCAGTGCGAAGTCCAATGAACAATCCCGCAAACAACCGAAGAGCGATGGAAGTGATGAGGCAAGGCCAGATGTGCGTCGTTGTTATAATTGTGGACAACAAGGCCATGTGAGTGTAAGGTGTCCATCAAAACATAAAGGATCGAAGTGTTTCTCTTGTGGTGAGTACGGGCATGTGGCACCTAGATGCCCGAAAAAACGAAGTGATACCAAGGAAGCAAACGCGGTGCACAGTCGTAGTCTTGTAAATTGTTCGCAGAAGAAATTTGTCAAGAATGTTGTCATAGCTGGTCGCGACGTCAAAGCACTGATAGATACAGGAAGCGATATCAGTTTAATGCGTGCAGAACAATATAGGTATAAAAATAGGTGCACCGCCGTTGAAAGAGGACGAAATAAGTTTCCGTGGCGTTGGATCAGACAATAATAGAACACTAGGAATTTTAAATGTAAATGTTATGATTGACGACAACTCTTTCGTAGTTAAGGTACATGTAGTCACAGACACGCTCATTCAGTACGGGTTACTAGTCGGTGCAGATTTCTTAGATACAGTCGAAATGCATGTCAGAAATGGTAAAATCGCTATTTCTAAACTTAGTTATGACTATACTTCAAACTCTGACGTATTAGAATTATCTCTGATAAATGACATACGCGAAGTAAACACGGTCGACGTATCCCATGTACCGAATGAGTATGAAGAGCAAGTAAGACGAATGATATCCGATTATAAAGTTGATAAGGTGTGGTGAGACGAATGTAAGAATGCGTTTGATTTTAAAAGACGACGAGGCTGTTTATCAGAGGCCTAGACGATTATCAGTGTCAGAAAGAGAGTTGGTAAATGACCAAATTAGTGCATGGTTGCGAGACGGAATAATACGGCCGTCGTTGTCAGAGTACGCCAGCCCTATTGTTCTAGTAAAAAAGAAAAACGGAGCAACTAGATTATGTGTAGACTATAGACAGATAAATAAGAAAATCGTAAAAGATCGATATCCGTTGCCTCTGATAGAAGATCAATTAGACGCGTTACAAGGAGCGAGAATTTTCAGTACCCTGGATTTAAAGAATGGATTTTTTCACGTTGCAGTAGATGAAAGCAGTCGGAAATATACAGCATTTGTGGTTCCAGATGGGCATTACGAGTTCTTAAAAGTTCCTTTCGGATTATGTAATTCACCTTCTGTGTTCCAGAAATTTATAACCGTGGTTTTTAAAGATCTAGTAGCCGCAAAAGTCGTATTAACCTATATGGATGATCTTATTATCCCGTCAGCTGATTTGGAGAGTGGGCTGAAAAATCTCGCGTTAGTGTTGAGTGTAGCGTGCAAGTATGGCTTGAAAATCAATTGGAATAAATGTTCCTTTTTACAGACCGAGGTAGAATATTTAGGACATATTGTGACGAAAAGTGGCATTCGCCCCTCGGAAGGTAAGACAAAGGCGGTCGCGAAGTTTGCAAAACCCACCGACGTCAGGCAAGTTCAAAGCTTCTTGGGCTTGACCGGGTATTTTCGTAAATTTATACCCCAATATTCGATAATTGCACGACCTTTGTCCAACTTGTTGAGAGCGAATGTAGCCTTTGAGTGGGGCAAAGAGCAAGCTAACGCATTTGAGCGTCTAAGGGAGATTTTGAGTGACAAGCCTGTTTTGCGACTCTATAATGTAAAAGCCGAAACAGAGTTGCATACAGACGCTAGTATGCATGGGTATGGTGTGATTCTACTCCAGCGAGATAGCGAAGACGGTGGTATGCACCCGGTGTATTACGCAAGTGGGAAGACGACGGAAAGCGAATCGCGTTATACCAGTTATGAGTTGGAAGTGCTTGCGATAGTTAAGGCATTAAAAAAATTTAGAGTGTATTTACTAGGCATCGACTTTAAAGTGGTTACAGATTGCCAGGCTTTTGTCATGACAATGAACAAAAAAGATTTGTGTGTACGGGTAGCTCGATGGGCTCTTTTACTAGAAGAATTTCGGTATTCAATTGAGCATCGCCCAGGCAAAAGCATGTCACATGTCGATGCTCTGAGCCGTTACCCCCTTCCTTCGTGTTTGGTAATCGACGAGTGCGAAAGTGGCCTTATCGCTCGGTTACGAAAGGCGCAAAACGATGATAACGACTTAAATAAGATCATTGATCTTTTAAAACACCAACAGTGCGAGGACTTCATAGTCAAAAACGGACTCTTAGTTAAACAGTGCGACGGCGAGGTGCGCGTGGTAGTGCCGAAAGCGATGCAGTCGCAGGTGATCAGACGAGTGCACGAAAATGGCCATTTCGGAATTAACAAAACGGAGACGCTTTTGAAGCGGGACTATTGGTTTCGAGACATGCGACATAAAGTGGAGAAGGTTATACGAAATTGTTTGAATTGTATTTTGGCCGAGAAGAAACATGGCAGGCAGGAAGGCTTTCTGCATCCCATAGAGAAAGGTGACGTGCCGCTGGATACGTATCACATCGACCACGCAGGGCCGTTGCCTTCCACAAAGTAAAATTATTGTTATATTTTCGCTGTTATAGACTCTTTTTCAAAGTTTGTGTGGCTCTACGCAACCAAAACGACGAATGCTGCGGAAGTGTTAGATCGACTCAGAAAGCAGGCAAGGATTTTTGGGAACCCGCGCAGGATCATATCGGATCGGGGATCGGCGTTTACATCCGTCGCCTTTGAAGAATACTGTAGAGAGGAAGGTATTCAACATACCTTGATTACTACGGGTGTCCCTAGGGCAAATGGACAAGTTGAACGTGTCAACCGCACGTTAAAACCACTGTTGACGAAGCTAGCTGCGCTGAAAGGGGAAGAATGGCATAAGTACTTGGAAACTGCACAATGTTATCTCAATGCAACCCCAAGCCGAAGTACTAATGTGGCGCCTTTCGATTTGATATTCGGAACACGGATAAGAATGAAGAGCGATCCGACGATCAGAGAAGCTATAGAAGAAGAGTGGGCAACTATGTTCCAAGAGGATCGCGACGAATTAAGAAGACAAGCAAAAGAAAAGATATTAAGTGTGCAAGAGGAGAATAGAAACTGCTATAACAGAAAGAGAAAGGCAGCGATTCGGTATAAAGTCGACGAACTAGTGGCTATAAACCGAACGCAGACTGCACCCGGGTCGAAACTAGCTGCAAAATATCTTGGGCCTTATCAGGTCACAAGAGTCCTTAGAAATGACAGGTACTGTGTAGAAAAGGTAGGAGAGCATGAGGGACCGCGTCAGACCACGACAACAGCTGATTACATGAAGCCCTGGATAAATCACGACAGTGACGAGTCACTCACCGACGATGAGATCTGAGGGCAGATGCCAGATCAGGACGGCCGACTGTAGTGTGCGAAATTGGAAGTATGTCCGTGTGTGTGTGTGCTAGTATGCGTGAGTATTGTCTGATATTATTGTATGTGTGATGTGTATTCGGCATTAAAGTCGCCAGTAGAACGCCGGACCTTGTACTTGACGGTAATAAAGACGATCTAATATACAACTATTCGCCAACGTATTTCATACCTGCAAATTTTTATACTACAACTGCTCGGGCCAATTTTTATCGAGGGCAACCTGCACTGGAAGCAATACCTCGAGGTGCTCCAGCAGCAAGTTGTGCCACAAATAAGAGCACTAGAGGACAACGTAATTGATTTTTAAATTAAATATTTTTTGTTGATTGCAAACATTAACTTTACTAAATCTAATACTTTCATTTCTTCTGCTCTACAAATTGCCAAGCATTATCATGTTAACTCATAAGCTTATTTTTGTTACAAAAAACAGGACGAGCCGATCTGGTACCAGCACGACGGGGCACCCGCCCATTCGGCGATGCCAATTCGGCGATATTTGGACGAGCAGTTTCCTGGGAGGTGGCTGGGGAGATTTGGGCCAATTGCCTGGCCTGCACGCTCGCTGGACCTCACTTCGCCAGACTATTTTCTATGGGGACATCTCAAAAATCAACTTTTTAAAAGACAGTTGAGAAATGTCGAGGAATTGAAAAATGGCATAAGAGAGGTTCTGGCGGGCATCACGCCACAAGAACTCCGAAACGTTACGGATGCCTTTTACGACCGGCTAGGGTATTGCACTCTAGCCGAGGGCGAGCCATTTGAGAAATTCCGCCACTAATTACGTAAGTATTCACTTGTAATAGATAAACTAAAACACTTGTGACCGTGTCACGACGAGTGATACAAATTTACATCAGCTGATGTTGGTTTTTTATTACGGCAGATATAAAGTCTTGTTTAGTTAAATGATAACATCAAGAATATTATTGAGTATTGCCGTGTTATATTTGCATGTCTTTGCAGGAAGTTATTGTCTATTTATGTTGGAATAATTAACAATACAAAATGACTAACCTTGTTGAAATTTACAGAATCCAGAAACAGTTCCCAGTCACCCATGAAAGTTCCCAGTCCTCCAGGAAAGTTCCCAGTCCTCCAGGAAAGTTCCCACTCCTCCATGAAAGTTCCCAGTCCTCCAGGAAAGTTCCCAGTCATCCATAAACGTTCAAATCATCTCATCCTCTTCCCTACCGCACATGAAAGATCCCACAACACCGGTACATGCAAATAAAATGAAAGTGCACTCATATCCTCACAGAACACCATCCTTTGGTATGGGTCTGCGGCTGTTAAATGTTGCTGTTTGTGGTACTTGTAGGCCTCAAATATACTATAATTGTTTAGAATAATATACATGAATAAAGTGAAATATAATCATTAATAATAAAATGCGAGTCAATCAATTATTATAGCTATTATTTTTATTAATAGATTTAAAAGTCTTATCGGTTAATGCGTGGCCTGGGGTCACTGACGACCCTGGTAGTGACCAGAGTGATAACGATTAGTAGCGCTTATCATATGCTCACTTTTCATAGTTATGAATCAAGGGGAATTCAGGTATTTGGTATAGCAAAAGCTGTGCTGTAGCAAAAGGCTTCATCGTTCTGTTAATATTGTCCATGCTGAATGAATTTCATTTATAACCACAAAAATAACCTATAACTTACCGCAACCATCACTTGGACAGAGGGGTAGTAAGAAATGACGAAAGCGTATGCACAGAATACACAAAACATTTCGTGTCATTTGCAATTGTTAAAGATATACTACGCTGTGTCGGAGCATTTATTTATATTCAATAAATAACCACGAATAATAAATGACCGATTTGAGAAAACTGTCAAAATATTTTGGGTTAGATACATCGCGGCGATCTGTCATGTATAAATTTCATATTTCCGACGGTTGGCCGCACTGAGAAACAATCGGCGATCGGGCACCTGGGCATGCGCACTCGGAATTCACCTGTTTACCCGTTAGGAATTCACTCTGTATATTATTATAACTTTACATACTGCAACGCAGTTTTCTTTTAGGAAGAGGAAAACCACTACTACGTCACAATTCGACGCTTTCCCGTGTTAATTTTACTGAAACTTACTATATGTTGGGCGCCAGACGCTTTAGCGTCGTTTCTTAACCAAATTTTTACAATACCATAAAACAAATTATTTACCCAAAAAAAAATACGAGAATGCAACGAGCGATAACTCAGCTAACTCAGTTTTCCGTAGCCTTAGATAGAGGGGCAGGGTACACCATACAAATTATTAATTCGACACGAGTATTTGAGGTAACATCAATCAATTATTTATTCAACGAGAGTGAGTAATTGAGTCGTACTGGTAACAGAATCAGACATAGATTTTCATTAAATCGATTACGATAGTTTTCCCTACTTGTCGGGGTAGAATTTACGTATTTTATACTACGAACCGAGTCATAGGCGGGTCAGAGTTGACTCGATATAAAACTAGAAACTAGACTCCAGATTAGGTATCACAAAGCGATACTTCGTACCCAAAGCAAAATTATTTTCATAACGCCGCCTAAGACAAGGATTTTATATTTCGGTCGCTAGCCGACAAAGCGTGGTAACAAACGATACCGTCTTATGTAGGGGCTTGCTAAGCGTGATAAATATGATATCCTGAATTCCAGTTTAAACTCGGGACCGCATGGTCACTCAAAATGAATTAAACAAAGCCACGTTAATAGATCAAAGCTGTAAACGCTATACTAAACCCGATTCTATACGATATGATACTCGATGACACAGTATTAAACGATACTCAACTTTACGAAATGAATTTACTTTAAACAAGACGGTGTTAATGATAGATTATAACAAAATAGTCAATTATGACCAGAATCAAACAGAATTATAACTAAAGATTACTGTAACGCGAGGCCTAAGGCCACTCGCGGCTATCTTCGCTCAGGTTCTCCAGGAAAAGTACTTATTCTACAGATTTCATGCACAGTAAATATTTAACATACTAAATAGAAGAATATACTACGATAGAACAAGCCAAAAAGCAATATATAATCAATAATAGCGAAAAAGCAATAGCAAGTCTACGAATTCGGCCAGACTCGAGGTTGTTCGATAAATTAAACAAATGACGAGCTTCTTAGCTCAAGAAATAACCATAAAACAGACTTCTATACGAACGACCTCGTGCCTTCACATAAAGAAATCAAGACCTTACCTTAATTTGCTTCAAGACAACACACAATCACTGATTTTTAAATAGACTCGATAATTATAACACAAGTTCGATATACTGTACGACGACGATAAGTAGGCGCAGACAGAGCGAAGAGTAGGCCGATTAGCCTACGTATCCTCCTTTTATAGTCCTTATTTTCGCTCGTACCGACTTCTGATGGGTCACGTGGCTCATCACCTTCCTAATTGGCTCTCGTCTTTTCGGTAGTTTCGACGAACGTATGAGGTGTCGTTGCGTTTCTTAGGAGGAACCTAGCCTACCCCTGCCGTTACGATACCCCTCTTCTTGCTGCCTTCCGATAGAACTCCCTGACGCTAGATTCATAAGAAATCTCGCTCGCCAGAGCTACATGATAATTCTCCCAAGGCCTTACATTATTAGTCGATCCTTAAGGAAATTGCACAATAGCCTCGCGCTGGATCACAAGGATCTCGCCCACGACAAAATTCAATAGGTTGGAACGCCGATCCGGGGGTTTTCTGGACCAACCCGGTCGCGATAACAGTTTCTGAGAGAGTAGTTCTATAATACCTGCTCCAGCTGATCAGTCATTGAGTGGTAGGCTGTGAATATTCTTCACCTGTCCTTGTACGCCACCCTCGTTTCAGTTGTGCAGTCTTGCTAAACGGTAGGCTCGTCGGATGACGGGAGGATTGCTCGTGCTTCTCGCACATCCCTGTACGCCGTCAATCCAGTTCGTTGGGGGTGGTAGAATTCGCCTGGTCGAGAGGAGGCGCTGACCTTGCCACTTTCTTGGTGGAACAAAGATCTGCACGCCGATCGAGACGTCGATAATGACTGTAGATGTTGAGGTTTCCTGATGAGCCATAGTTTCTTCGGTAGTTTCCACGACGGTGAATGCCTCGTAGAAGATGTGCATGATTTACAAAAATAAAATAGTGCGTTAGTTTAGCCTAATAGTTTTTTCCTAATTTGTCTTTTCCTGGAGACCTTGTCTGCGCCACGTATCATCGTATTTTTCGCCTAAATTCTCTGGTAACTGGGAATTACAAAAATACCACGTTACAATACATATGTATGTATACCCATATTCTAATGCTTTTACTTCATGGAAATATTTCATTTTTTTACATGTGCAAACTTTTGTTAAACCGGACTCTTACACCTTCATTTAAAGATCTTTCATTTTTTGTTGTTTTTTTTTTTTTGGTCGTACATTTCATTCACACGTCGATTACCCGTAAACTTGTGCGTAAGAGTGTACAATAAAGTTCTTCCGAACTATATTTTATTATTTACCTATATCTTTATACAGGGTGATCCAGAATGAGGTATTTTCCTTCCACCAGTAGATTCCTCGTGAAAATCTAAGACGAAAATTATCAATGATAAAATGTCGAGGGTGAAGCCGTTTTCGGACAAGAGCCGTTCAAAGTTAGCCAATGTGAGAGCAGATACGAAACTGTCTCAGGGCCGCACCGCCGGTCTGGCGGTCCTCGCGATGCGTCACCAGCCACCGCGATCTCGCCAACTGACAAAACGACGATCGCGGCCCTGAGGTAGTTTCGTATCTGTTCTCGTATTCGCTAACTTTGAACGGCTCTTATCTAAAAACGGCTTCACCCTCGACATTTTAGCATTGATAATTTTCGTCTTAGATTTTAACGAAGAATCCACTGGTAGAAGGAAAATACCTCATTCTGGATCACCCTGTATACTGTAACATTGCAAGGTGCACCTGCCGTTACAATCAGCTCCCGAACCCTTAGACGGCCGTGATTAAGAAAATTCCGAGTGAATGTTGGAAGCACGAATGCGTTAGGGTAGCCGCGAGGCTACGACATAATATCCGAGAGGCGACCGTGACTGTACTGAGACTGTAGACTGTATTTCCGATTTTTTTTTTTTTACTTTCTCTATTATGTGGGAGACATGGCCAAAATGTTGGTGGAGTACGACGTGACCCGACCGATACAAACTTACGGGGACGATCCGGATAGTAGGAGGCCCAGCTAAACGTAAGGCCACTGCGCCCCTGGGGGGCCTGATATTACGTCAATCAACGAAACAGCCAGTGAGAACGCGGGGGAGTGCTGAGGGCACTCAGCGACGAGGGAAACCGGTGCTGGAGCTGATTCCCGCCACCCCCAAAAGCCAGCGAACCGCATTCCGCCAAAAGAATCCTCGAGGATCCCCCTTCACGAATTTGAAGTTTCGCGCGTAGGGCGGCCAGACCGCCATGGTCCACGATCTAGCATTCGATAGGCACATCGATAATTGCCTGACTGCCGAGGGTGCGCAACACCGGCGCCATGCGGTCTCGCTAGATCACTCTGCGTTAGGCCGGCGACTTAGCCTGTGGAAGAGAGAGAGTGTTGGGTCTTTTTTGCTTTGTACGTTTTAGTTTTGCGATTGTGTGTGAGCCCGCGTGGCAGAAAGCACCTGAGAAAGACGATGGATTTTGCCCACGAGGCGGAGGAGGTGGCTGGACAGCGGTAAGCGTTAGCCAACCTCACCCATTTACTGATTTGAATCCGGCAACGGCCGTCTGCCATCTTGCCTTTAGCCAAGCTACGAGGCTCGTTAGAGTTTTTGGGATTCGAATAAAGCCGACCCTCGAATCGGTAGGCCGTCACCAGTGTCCCAACATTAATAGAGAATTTTTGCGTTTCCGTTTCAGCACTATTTTTCTAGTCGTAAATTGTACTTTTGCTGCGTTTCGTTCAGCCGCACACGAGTGCGAGAAGGACAGTCTTGGTTCGTCACTGTCGCTGTCTCTCCCCCTACTGTGAGGAGAATCAGACGGGTAGCTCAGGCGTGAGCCTGCTTGGTTCCTTTGTCTCTCTGTCATATTATTTCAAATTACGGTTCGCCTACGATGGCAGAGTTAGGTTAAGTTAGTTTTAAGTCCAATTTGTAAATAGCTAATTAGCGAGGAGGCCTAGCCTCCCGTAGGCTCGCCGGTCGCCTATACACGACCGACGGCCGAGTCATTTTTTTTTTTTGGTGATGTTCCTATTAATTTATTAGATGTTAGGCAATTATGTCTGGACACCTCGTGGTGGTAATGCTGTTTATCAATTGTGATATTGTTTCGCGAGGTACCGATTTTCCGAGTTAATAGTTAATTCATTATTTTTTCTGTGTTATTGCTGTCCTACGTGGAAGCTATTGTTTTTTTTTTTTCTCTATCGTTATTGCAAAACTCGCAAATCGAGGCGAGGCCGCCTTTACACGGCCTGCAGCCGACTAGTTCCCGAGGGGGAGTACCCCCGGGTACGCACGATTATTGTCATTATTTTGAAATCCTTTCTTACATTTTATTAAATAAATTTTTATATTTTCGTTAACGTGAACTCTACGAGTCGCTATTTAACGCCGAGCTCATCCTTCATTTAATCCCGACCCTTCTCCGCGGTACTGAAGCTAGCCGCCGCATAAGAATCCGTTAGGCTTTTGTTTTGTTTGGAAGATTTTGAAAGTAGCGAGTAGTCACCTGGCGCCCAACTTAGTAAGTTTCAAAATCTCGGGTATAGCTGTGTGAGCGTTGGATTGACGCCGGACGCTGGCTATCCGGTCCAGATCCGAGAGTCAACAAAAATCCACGTCACAATACATATGGGGAATTCCATCTCAATTCGACCTACCAAAAAGCCTGATCCTCTTCGAAAATTCTCAAACTTCGTGATAATTAAGCATTGTTTGCTACAAGTATCTGTGATTTTCTGCAGAATTTTCGGGGCAACCGTTTTCAAAATGGTTGACCATCGATTTTGACTGAAAATTAACATTTTCATCCATTCAAACGAGAATATCTCGGAATATTTCTGTCGTTGCAGAATTTCCGACGTACAAAAAAGTTGATCCGGCTTTCTGATGATAAATTTTTGAGAATTTCAAAATCAACCGAAATTCATTTTTTTTTTTTGTAAATAGTTTTTATTCTCTTCTTTTGGCAGTATGCCATGATCGATTGTGCTGAAATTTTCACAGAATGTTCTTTCATTAGTGTACATTATGTTATGAAATTTTCACCATGGGCCCGAATCTCGTTTACGAGTTATGCCATGATATAATCATTGCTGTCGCATTATGTAGATGTGTCCTACAATGGAATAAAATTAGAGGTATTACTATTGTCCAGTGTTATATTATTAACATTACTCAAATCACTTGCCCATTTTTCTTTGAGTTTGGTTTATTTGTCGCATATATTGAACAAGTTTGCCGGATGTGCCGCGTGTCACGGGCCAGCTTACAATTACCACTGACTCACCAAATCACAACTCCAAGAGACTCATTTCATTGGGTATCACTACCAGCTAATGTTCCTGCAATCACAGTTAAGTTCTCAACTGAACAGGACTATGCAGATGTAAAACTCCTGCTGTACAAACGATTCGATCGCGTCAGTCCACTAAGCAAAACGCAACGACAGCACTGTTTTATTTCACAAGAAAATGGAACAATTGTATCAAAATTATATTCCGCCGATATTGAACATATGCTCACGCATCAAATTTTCGAATAAAAAGTACCTTGAAACCAATTTTTGTATTGATACTTTCTTTTTGAAACAATGTATGCACCTATCTTCGGGGGGCCAATAATATAACGCATTTTCACAAAAATAGTGGCATGGAACGGTGTCTATTATTCCTAAACGAGATTCGAGCCCATGATGAAAATTTCATAACATAATGTACACTAATGAAAGAACATTCTGTGAAAATTTCAGCAAAATCGATCATGGCATACTTGCCGAAAAAAGAGGATAAAAACCATTGAAAAAAAAAAGAACTTCGGTCGATTTTGAAATTTTCAAAAAATTTGTATCAGAAAGGCGAATCAAAATCAAGACTTTTTTGTATGTTGAAAATTCTTCTACGACAGAAAGTTTCCGAGATATCCTCGTTCAAGACGACGAAAATGTTAATTTTCAGTCAGAATCGATGGTCAACCATTTTGGAAATGGTTGGCCTGAAAATTCTGAAAAAATTCACAGGTACTTGTACCAACCAATGCTTAATTATCACCAAGTTTGAGAAGTTCCAAAGAGGGTCAGGCTTTTTGGTAGGTCGAGTTGACATGGAATTCCCCATATACGTATGAAGACTAAATGAATATGAAGTAGCACTTTTTATAGAGAATTCAATTACATTCAATTTTGTTTTTCAGGATTTTTGTCGTAGAATGGCTGTCGACGAGATATATGAGAAAACCTGAGCGTCGTCGTGCATTGGACGCCGTAAATGGGGCGCTCCAAACACTAGGACTATCTTCCCAGCGCGATTCCCTGGAAACCGTTACCGGTACGGACAAAGTGTTACGGATCTTTTTTGTAGCAAATTTAGTTTACTTCATTTTTGTACTGGCTATTTTTATCGTAGGATTGAAACATTCTGAGATATTTCCCAAAAACTATTTTTTTGTACCTTTTGGCCGCCATTTTCAGATGTTCTGGAGAGCTGATCAATGTCGACTTTTGAGAGGTTAATCCTGAGGCCAAAACGAGATTGTATACCAAAAATTAGCTTGGTGTGATTTATTCCTAAATGAAAACCTAAGGTGACTGGACTAATCCCTATTTGGTAATTCGTAACGAAGCTCCAGAAAGAAAGAATGCCCGATTCCCAACAAGCTGATTTCTCTCATAGATTTATGTAACAATTAATTTTGTGGAAATTGTAACTTACCATCAAACAGTGTTCTTGAGTGACCACAAGAGCTCACTGATGAACGTTAAAGGTAGGTCGTGTTTTTTAGTCCTGAAAAGGTCTCTTTGGTAGAGAAAAAGCAGAAAAAATTAACGAAAGTGAAGAATGGAAGTAATAAAGAGAAGATGAAAATTTCAAGATGTAGACCAGAATAAATCAAAGTGTTGAGTGGAATCGAAATATTCAAAAAAAAAAAAAGATAAATAAATAACGAAAAGAAATCACTAAAGAGAAACAGAGAAGCAAACTCATAATAGCAAGACGCAAAGCGGACCGAGTAGGCAACGGAAGGGAAAGAAAAGGATAAAATGACGGGTTTTGAAATTGTTAGTATAAGAAATTAATGCACTGATATTAACGGTTCACGATACAACAGCAGAATGCCTTCGTTAGCATGGGCCCCGCGGGCCATTGTTACCGTTCGCACTTATTTCAATCTCCATGGTAACGAATTCAACAATACCGAGAGAATTTGTATACCTTATATGCATAACAATTCAGCAATAACAGGGCAATGAACTCCGTTATATGCTGAGAGTCCGCAAAATTGTATAGGAATACCCAGGGAGTAAGAGGGAAGGAGACGAAACTCTGAAAACAAAGTCGGGCCAGATTTCTGGTGCAGAGTTAGGGTGCGACCTTAATCCACACGACGCCTCAATCCACTCAGAACTGTATTATCGCTGGTTGATCCTATAACACAGGAGACATATAAAATAAAAGTTGCACCTGAAGATGCGAGGAAGGCTGGGCAAGGTAAGTTCCATTGAATTTTCAACATCAAGTGAATTTTAAATATTCACTGCTAAAGCTAACGTAGCATGAGTCTAGTTGCATGATAGTTGGAACTGATTGACGTGAAAACGTCTATTCGCTCGTGATAATCGGTCGAACTTTCCGTGTTACAAAATATTGTAAGGTTTTAATCGCTAATAACTACGAGTAATGATACGATAACAACGGCTGAGCCCACAATGGGTAGAGCACGCCTGTACGAGTTCGTCGTGCAGCATTTGTTTTGTCTGTGACGTCATCGGACTAGTGTACGTGCATCTTCGCGATTGTACAGAATTAGCGTTGTGTGAAATTATAAATTAGTGTAGCGTGAAAATGCGTTCAGCTAGGACGTTGATTCAAGTGTCATTGGAAAGAGCTCGCGAATCACTGCAGAGAGCCGAAGTGAGATAATAAAAATATTTGCCAGAATATAAGTAAAGATCGATATTAAATTGAAAATTAAAAAAAAATTAAGATATCGTCTCATATGAGCCGTAATTGTAAAAAACTCGAATTGTAAAAAACACAAACTAGAAGAAAGCTTGCGTCAATAGGAACCCAAAAAACCTGAAAAGATCAGGATCGAACAAATGCGAGAGCTACGACAGCTTCGTAAAGAAAATGAAAAAAAAAACAGAAAGGCGCAGTTCGCGTCCGCGCCGTAGATTTTTCGTGAAAACGTCGTGATAAAATCATAACAAGTGTTTTGTATGAATATGTGATTTAATTAATGTAGGATTGAGGTGTGAGTGAGAAGACGGATAAATGAGAACGTGAGTACGAGAGCGAAAGACGATGCCAATGGCAGAAGGGCAACTGCGATAGAGTGCATGACTTGAGTGCAACAGAGATGGAATGAGTGTAGGTGGTGAGTAAAACAAAGAGCGTAAGGAGTATGGCTGAGGGAGAGAGTGCTTATGCGTGCTTGAGACCCGAGGGTAGTTGGGGGTGAGAGTTTTTTCGGTCAGTTCAGTTTTTGCGAGCGTATAAGGACGTGTAGCCGAGAATGAAATGAATCGTTTTGTTTTATAATATAAAGAATATAGCTGGTTTTATGATTTTTTATAACCTCCACCACATCCGACTAATCTCTACATTAACAATTTCTTCAATACACACAGAACTTTGATACATGCGATAAACTTATTATTTATCTATTCTGTAACTGTTATACTACTCTATGTAACCACTGCATTGAAGAGATTGGTAATTAAATTACATATTGATACAAAACATTTGTTATGATTTTATCACAACGTTTTCACGAAAAATCTACGGCGCGGACCCGAACTGCGCCTTTCTGTTTTTTTATTGTTGGATATTCACGTCAGTATCCCGAAATGTATTCAAAGCGAGTTCTTTGTTTCCCAAAATGTATTTCCCAAAATGTATTCAAAGCTAGCCTCTGAGGCTAAGGCTTAGGTTGCCCCAAAGGCTTTGCCTGTTGTTAAAAGAATTGCGGTTGTCCCTAAGGCTTTACCTGCTGTTACAACTGCGGTTGCCCCAAAGGCTCAGCCTGTCACAAGAATTGTGGTTGTCCCTAAGGCTTTGCCTGCTGTTACAACTACAGAACTTCGTAACGTACACTTGGGCTCTGCCATTAAATCAATACCTCTTCGCTGTCCATACAAAGCTGAGGTAGGAACTTCGGCTTCAGAATCCCCAACTCAAAACATCGAAACCCCTGACGAGAAGGACGAGGGTAAGGATAAATGTCATCTGCTGTCTCAGTATTCTCACCTTGCGTATTACTTTTATGAATTGTAATTTATTCACACTAGCTCACTCGCGCGCTTCGCGCGCGTCATTGACTGATTTTCTGAGCTTGCCAATAATATTAGGGTATTGATTGACTAAATTTTGTCCGGTCGACACTACTATCCAAAAATACAAGTTTCTAAAAAGATGTTGGTTTGTCTGTCTGTGTTGCTCCGCCTGAAAAATTCGCAGAATGATTTCGTAGTAGACTTGATGTAAAAATTTCAAATTCACTGAGGCATACAAGCGAATGATCCATCATGAAAGCCATGTTCCGTTCAATTCTAAAGCTCAGTCGAACTGTGAGAACTTCGACTTACAATTTTCTATTAACGACACATTTCTTTGGCTTAAATCCATGCTTCCGCGAATATCTCGTAAACGGCGACACGCGACAAAATATGAAATTCCCATTATTATTGTTATTGTACGAATGTTTACAGAAATTGATTTTCATTTTTTGACCACCAATTACTTCTGTTGATCTAATCATGTGCTGCATAGTATTACCAGTGTAATTGCATTGGTGCAAACTAAACAATGTAAAACCTTGAATTTTTTACTTCGATCAAATTGGTCAAATACTACGGTAATGCAGTGTAATTTCCGCTAATATATTCTGTGAGTAGTAGTGTGTTATTTCAACTCATAATATTTTTATTTTCATTTATCTTTCAAAGATTAATAATAATAATAACAATAACCATAACAAGAACAATAATAATAATAATAATAATAATAATTATGATAATATATTAATTAATTAATTAATTAATTGTCTCTCTATAGTGAAGTGAAGATTGAAATTTTAAATCGCATATTGAAAAAGTATATCCGATTCCTCAATGGGGTTACCACCAATTTGCCATTAGGCGGAAAAATTGATGTACTTGGCGATGACTTTAGAGAGCTTTTTCCTGTACTGCCTCGTAGTATACGTTGTGAAATTGTAAGTCGATCTATTAAATTCAGTCCATTATGGATTCATTAAAAAAAAATTTCAATAACAAAAACTATGCGCGCATTGCCACAAGAATTAGAGTTTGGTCAATTTTTAATCGATGTTGGTGATGGAATCATAAACGATATTGATGATAATATTGAAATACCATAACGCTGTGTGACTGCAGCTGATGCAGATATAATTAACGAAACTTTTGGCGATCTGATTGGTATGAAGCAATATGAACAGGCCGCCAAATGTGCATTATTATCTGCTAGAAATGAATAGTGCATTGAAATATTTATGCTCACAATTTCAGAAAATGGTAAATAGTGCATTGAAATATTTATACTCACAATTTCAGAATATATATATTTATCTTCATAACTTGCTACGCTGTTGCCCTTTCCGCGTATCCGCAGAAGCCTTAACACGTACGTTGAACCGTAACGGAAGGCTGATTATATTACTTCAATCAATTCACTTTGAAAAGGGTTGGGAAAGTCAAACAGATGTTAATGTACAAATTACGGATGACACGCATACAAATTACGCGCGCTTGACAACACGACCGATCGAAGCTGCGCTGCGATTATCTCGAACCTCGCACCTCGAAAACAAACGCCCAACCAGAACACGAATAAAATGCTGACGGGATTTCGATTCCTTCTCCTTTTTAATAACGGATACGACACCTCGATAAAAAATGATCATGAAGATTTCTGCATCTACAAAAATATTGATGTTCATCGTTAAAACGGGTACTTTGTACACGACATTTATCTGATACTACTCGTTGCATATTTATAAATAGCGGATTGCATCTGGACAAAGCTTATGGTCATGCTGCTTGTCCGCACTTACAAAGAAGAAGAATCAAATTTCACAAGCGGAAAGATGAGCCAAAAGCGAGCTTGGGAACAATTAAGTGAGTTCATGTCGACCAAAGGATATACAGTATCAGAGAGTAAATGTGCCTCCAAGTTTTCTTCGCTGAAACGCACATACAAATCAGTGAAGGATCACAATAACAAATCAGAGAACCAACGGAGAACCTGGTATTTCATGGATGTGAGTTATGCATTACTCTGATATGTAGACGCACTTTATCAATCTAAACATCGATCTTAAGTTGTATCTACAGGGTGATCCAGAATGAGGTATTTTCCTTCTACCAGTAGATTCCTCGTGAAAATCTAAGACGAAAATTATCAATGATAAAATGTCGAGGTGAAGCCGTTTTCGGACAAGAGCCGTTCAAAGTTAGCCAATGTGAAAGCAGATACGAAACTGTCTCAGGGCCGCACCGCCGGCCTGGCGGTCCTCGCGACGCGTCACCGGCCACCGCGATTTCGCCAACTGACAAAACGACGATCAGCGGCCCTGAGATAGTTTCGTATCTGTTCTCGTATTCGCTAACTTTAAACGGCTCTTATCTAAAAACGGCTTTACCCTCGACATTTTAGCATTGATAATTTTCGGCTCAGATTTTCACGAAGAATCCACTGGTAGAAGGAAAATACCTCATTCTGGATCACCCTGTATATAAAGAAGTCGTAGTTAAATGTGCAAAATTTGATGAAATTCATAGCTGATGAATGAACTCTTCTCATCCAAACCATGGATGGAACCTGTCTCCACTGCTTCGTCCGACAGCCAGAATAAATCTGATACAGAAAGTAATACTTCAACGTTTGACAGTTCAATCCATCAGAGTAAATATTTTAATCCTATTGTGAAAATTTTATTACAATATAGACAATTAATTGTTAATGAGTGAATAAGCTCATCAATTGCAAATTTTCGTATGCAAGTGGTGTGCGGTATTAGAAATAAAGTAAAACTGTTGATCATATTTTATGCAAATGAAAGACGTGAACAAGCTTTTTGTTTGACTCACTGTACTCTTACCTTTTATTGAAAGAAGCTACTCGAAAGCGGAGGAGAGCTAGCGATAGCCTGATGGAACGCTTAAGCCGGGATTACGATAAACTTAACGTGACGTGACGTATCGGGACGGTAACTTAACGGAACGGTACGGAAAAGTATATCGTATACTAATCAACGAGACTGATTATGATGAACTCGACGTAATGTGACGTTACGTGATGTGACGTGACGGGACGGCAAAGCTTGACAATGTCAATCTTTTCCGTCCCGTTACGTCAAAAGTCAGCGCGGTCAAGTGACCCGCACCAAACAATCGGCATGCAAGCGTCATGTCATGGCGGTGTTGTTTATAGAAAAAACGCAGTTCAGTGTAGTTCAGCTATGAATATGGACGATAGTACGTTAATTGCTGCCGTGAGAATTCGTCGTGAAATATATGATATTGGTCATGCCGGCTTTAAAAACCCGGCGATTAAAGATAGCGCGTCTAAATACGTGGCTGAGGCAGTGAACGGTAAGATATCCTATTGTTTTTCATTTTATGTCAATTAATTTTCATATCGATAAAATTCTACAGACTCCTGGTACAAACATTATGATAAATGAGTGTTACGATTTGCATTATTACGTGAACTCATTATTTGATCACAAACAACCAATTGATATAGCGGGCTATGGACACTGATGGTTTTTTCTATTCTAGCTAGCGTAGCTGAGTGTACCGCTCAGTGGCATACACTGAGAGAGAGGTTTGCGAAAGAAAAGAGGCTTCAGGAAGGTGAAGAGAGAAGTGGTGCAGGGGCTTCGAAAAGACCAACTCGGCTTCATTGGAATTCGTTAATTTTTTTGAATGCCCACATTCGAAAAAGGAAGTGAGTACCACTTATCCATTTATTTCATTTTGCAATTATGTACTTTGTGATTTATTTCAAACCTTGTTCAACGTGCTCTTATTATAACTTTTCTATTCTATTTAACAGATCTATCATTAATTTACCACCGTCGTCGTGTGCGTCTTCTGTGCAACCGCCACTTTCATCACCCAGTTTATCAACATCATCCGTGGATGATGAACCGAGCCCTTTGGTTACGCCAAGGTATATAGAAAATTGTGATGACGTTGACTTAAGTACGGACTATCAAGAATTGGAAGCGACAAAAAATTCACAATTTACAGTCATTGCCCAAGTGCCTCCAATACCAGGATCTTATGTGGCTGGCGTTGGAAGCACCAAATCTACAGCTGGATCGCTACTTTATTTGGGACCTACTGGGAGATGCAAGAAACCAAAACTTGACGAGACAGCAGAAATGTTTAAACAAACTCTCGCAAATCTAAATAGAAATATGGCTGTACCTGCGCCACCGCCACAACATGTCGAATTGACCGACCCAGATACGATAATTGGGCAGAGTGTGACTGTCTGTTTGAAATCTATACGAGATAATCGGCTGAGACTGCGTTTTCGAAGAAAATTCAGAGAAATAGTTCAGGAGTGTGAGGAGGCAATGATAGAAGATGAGTGATACTGACTGTAATTTTTACCTTCGCATAATGTTTCATTTTAGTTTTACATTTATCATATTTTAATAAACTACTAGTAATGTTAAAATAACTGAGTGGTGTATTTCCTTTCTTTAATTTATTCATTTTTAAAGAATTAAGCAGAGGCTACAGCTAATCTTTTCTGATCAATCGCTGTCGTACTTGTATAACTCGACTCTGCCATGGCACCACTCCTACTCCATTGACGAATTCCCTGAGGCTGTTTCTGTACCCTGCCGTTTGTGCTGTTGCATTTCTTGCACCCAAACGCGGAGCAGCAATGAAGGCCCCATTTTCATCTGCGACAATATCACGCCATTCTCCTTCGACAAGATCACCCGCCGGTAGCTCCGTGTCGATGAAGTTTGGTGGGCAATATTCAATTCTCAGCCTGTCGCCAGCTGTCTTCATAATGAAATTATGCAGGCACACGGCGGACTCAATGATTTTCTCTGTATTCTGCAGTGAAGCGCATATAGGACGCCGAAATATTCGCCACCGGGCCGATAGAATTCCAAAAGAATTCTCAATCGTTCTTCTGGCTCTGCTTAGCCTATAATTAAAGATTGCATCTTCATGTGCTACATTGCGTCCCCCATATAGTTTCATCAAGTATGGCTTGAGGGGAAATGCAGCGTCACCAACAAAAAAGAATGGCATGCCCACTTCCGTTCCGGGCAGATAATTTAACTGAGGAATTCCCAACCATTTTTCTTCCAGACGTCTCCCTAATTCCGAACTCATGAAAACTCCACCATCGCTCTGTGACCCTTCTGCACCGATGTCGACTATTAAAAAATTATACTCAGCATCACAGACGGCGAGCAAGACAACGCTAAACATTTTTTTGTAATTGAAAAAAACGCTATGCGAAGCTTGTGGAGCTTGGATTTGTATATGTTTTCCGTCAATAACACCTAGGGTATGAGGAACTGCCACTTGTTCCAGAAGCCACTGGCGATGTTACGCCACTCCTCTCTACCAGACGGAGCTACCAAATATAATGGCTTGAGTACCTCAACCAAAGCTTGAGTCGTCTCTTTCAGCACGCAAGATACGGTACTTTGCGCACACCGATAGGCAAAGCTTAGCGAATCCTGACTGTCACCAGCTGCAAGAAATCTGCAACAGTTGAAATGATATAAGTGAGTAACTTACCCAGGTTACTTACTTCTGTCATTCTCATTCAATCTGGGAACTGTAATTTTAGTCCTCTGATTTCCATGCATCTGTTGTACCTCAAGGTCATTGCCAATCGTTGCACAGGAGTGATGGCAGTATACATGTCCCGTTTTTTTAAAAGAGGCCCGACTATACTCAGAAGATATTCAAACCTGTAAGATATTTATATAAAAATAACAGCTATAATATTGAGTATTACGTTCACGTGCGTATTTAAATTACCTTTCATTATTCATTCTGGTGTATGTAAAAAACATATACCAGTCGCCCAAACGTAGTTCCTCCAAGAGGTTATGGCCATCCCCATATTCATGTCTTTTCTTGAAAATTTCACGAACTCCTATTTTTCTCACTCTTCGCTTCTTTTCCATTTTAAAGTATAAATATCCAGCGAGAAGGAGATTACACATCACATAATAATCTTCTATCGCAGGCATCTTTGTACGTAAACAAGCGCACAAACGTGAAAATTTGAAAAACGGCAGGCAACGGTACTCATTACGTCCCGTCCCGTTGCGGCGATCATAATTACACCGCCACCTCCGTTACGTGAAGTTGACGTCGCGTCGCGTACCGTCGCGTTACGTTCCGTCCCGTTCCGTTAAGTTCATCGTAATCCCGGCTTTAATCGAAGAAAAGCGAAAGTATGCAGAACAAATGCAACTGCAGCACAATGAGAAAACTTTTGAGGCGAGAAGACTCACAAGGAGAGTGTCAGGACTCCGGGTAACGCTTTTGGACCAAACTACTAGGGGTGTTTCCTTGGGCCAAAATATGAGGCTCACCATGCTTCATTCAATCTCATAGGCCCTTTCAGGTTTAACGTCGCCCAAATTGGAAAATTATCTCAGAATTCAGCGCCTTTCGCATTACTTCATAATGTTGCAACGAATTTCAGTTTTGTAGCTTATCTTGACTGGAAATAGACTGTCCTAGAAAAAAGAAAGTGTTTGCACCCTGAAAAGTATACTCTCTGCAAGTACGATCGCCCAAATTCATAATTCAAGGTAAAAAATAATTAAATTCAGCGTTCCTCCCTGCGTAGGGCGGAGAAATTCTTTGAAAAACTATTATATTATGCCTACCGGTTGTAAAATATTCATTCAATATATGGTAGGTCCATCCATACACCATTTGAGACCTATGCATTATAGATACCTGCGGATTGTCCAAAGGCGCAACTGGATTATCATTTCTTGAACAGTATCTCAAAAGCTGCACATTATCATAAAGCATCAAATTCCGTAAGGTTATAACGAAGATTTGTTGTAAAACTGTAGTCATCTGAAACAGGCATATCGGTAAAGGTGTCGGCTAGGTTAGATTTCCATCGAACGTATCTGGAAAAATTAATTTTACATATTCGTAGCGCATATATCAAAAATCACCTTTCATGATTACTATTTCGCCCACGAACAGCTTCTGCGAATATATGACGGTAACAATAACTTGGTAATACAAATGTTACTTACACAACACTATGCAGGTAGAGGTTGACAGATCTCGATCCATGCTTACAGTGGGTCCCTCGCGTCAGAAAGTAGCATCTCATTGGTCGATATTTCAAAGCCGACCAATCCACGCGTAGTTTCCCAACATCTCATTTGAACGAGCCGCGTAAGCATGGATCGAGATCTGTCAACCTCTACCTGCATAGTGTTGTGTAAGTAACATTTGTATTACTAAGTTATTGTTACCGTCATATATTCGCAGAAGTTGTTCGTGGGCGAAATAGTAATCACGAAAGGTGATTTTTGATGTATGCGATACGAATATGTACAATTAATTTTTCCAGATACGTTCGATGGAAATCTAACCTAGCCGACACCTTTACCGATATGCCTGTTTCAGATGACTACAGTTTTACAACAAATCTTCGTTATAACTTCACGGAATTTGATGCTTTATGATAATGTGCAGCTTTTGAGATACTGTTCAAAAAATGATAATCCAGTTGCGCCTTTGGACAATCCGCAGGAATCTATAATGCATAGGTCTCAAATGGTGTATGGATGGACCTATCATATATTGAATGAATATTTTACAACCGGTAGGCATAATATAATAGTTTTTCAAAGAATTTCTCCGCCCTACGCAGGAAGGAACGCTGAATTTAATTATTTTTTACCTTGAATTATGAATTTGGGCGATCGTACTTGCAGAGAGTATACTTTTCAGGGTGAAAACACTTTCTTTTTTCTAGGACAGTCTATTTCCAGTCAAGATAAGCTACAAAACTGAAATTCGTTGCAACATTATGAAGTAATGCGAAAGGCGCTGAATTCTGAGATAATTTTCCAATTTGGGTGACGTTAAACCTGAAAGGGCCTATGAGATTGAATGAAGCATGGTGAGCCTCATATTTTGGCGCAAGGAAACACCCCTAGTAGTTTGGTCCAAAAGCGTTACCCGGAGTCCTGACACTCTCCTTGTCAGTGCAATACTGGAGAAGTTACTTGCCAAAAAAACTCAATCTAGATTTTATGATCGTACAAGTGACTTCGATGAAAACGACACTACGGAATAATCCACACGCCTTCGAATGTATTACTTCTTTAATAATAATGACATACTTACCTCACTTTCTCAACCTACTTTTACGTATTATATTATAGATGCTGCTATTCTGAGTAACTGAAACTTACTCTGTACGTTATTTTTATTTTAGTTTTACATTGTTTACATGATAACCGAGTTATTTTAAATTTAGTTAACAGAAGAAGGCGAAATCAAAGTAGTCCAAAGATTACCCGTACAAATATTTGGTAATTATAAAGTTTTATAAATATACATGTATTTTGTTACAACGCTTCTAAAAAGTCTGCAAGAAACGTACTGTAATTTTATGAGCCTCGTATATACATTGTAACGTACACATAGGAGACGACCGCGCAGGACCCATTACGCATAACAACTGACATCACAGAGCGCTATATAATGAGCCGTGCTGCTCGTCAAACCAGCGTATCTAGCCAGAGCGGCAGTGCGACTCATAGCAAATCCTAGAGCGCATTCCAGGTATAGCACCGGAGCGACTCACAACCTATTAGCTGGTATCTGACAGGCATAGAGCCCGGATACTTTTTCGAGTCATTTTGCGAAACGGAGTCACCTAAAGCAGGGGCTTACGTGTAGAGTCGATATTATTTCACTATTTCATTTCAACTCAAATTTCAAATATTCTTAAATTATTTCAATCATATTCTCAGATATAGAAGCATAACGGTAATATCGTGGCATAGCCAAAAGGACTTAAGGGGAGGGACCAGACGATTTTTACCGACCTATCTAATTTCCCGAATATCTCCGAAACGGGGCTATCAATCGGATTGTCCTTTTGGCAGCCGATGTTTGACGAGGAATGAGTTCGAGCTAGCTCCCAAAATTCAATGAAATCGAATTTTTTTTTTAAATTTTAATCGCAGAATGTGGGCGTGTCACTTATTTCGACTAATATCAGAGCCCACGCATCATTGACGCGAAAATAACTGTGTAAGCACCATTCTACACGGCATGACAAACACTCCTATTTAAAAACATCTTCGTTTCATGCAGGAATAAAGTCTCTACGTGAAAACTCGCAATTCGTTGTAATTAGCGATTATAAATTGTTGGGATGCCATGATAATCCTTAGTTCCTGTAATGCCCGAGAGAGAGAGAGCTCAGCGCGCGAATCGTGCATCGGTATTACTGCCGGCCAGCGCAGGGCCGACTTGTTGCCTGGGACTGTCGAAAACGTACGGAGAATATGAACATTTTTATCTTGAAAAAATGCTTGAACATGTATGTTCTGTTGGTAATAATCTGACGCAATAATAATGGATAAAGAAGATTGTTTGCTCGTATAAAATTATTTTCAAAAGTTGTCGGTGGTGTGAAAAAAAACAGAAAATTCTGACAGTGATGGTTTTCAAGCATAAAGTTCCTTCTGTGGAGTGCATTCACTTTTAGATTTTACGATTTATCCTCACCAAATTATTCATTATTGAGTAGCGTCACTACTGTGTATGTGGCAGTGGAATGAGTCCGCGCATCAGATCGTTTCAGCATACACATGACTGACGTTCCTAAAAATTGAATAACACAGTGAAAAACATCTGATATTTGAAAATGATTCTGAAGAGTAGACTTCAGTCACTAATTTGTCATTAATTTTCCAATTTGACAACTATATTATATGTATGGTGAGGCTTCTTTCATTGCACTAGACTATTTTCTAATTATTCATACATGGGACATTACGTATCAACTCGGCCGTCATCTGACCCTGACCATTTCGTATTTGATGCATGTTCTTGCATATTATATTTGTTTCAACTTATGGCCGGTTCGACAAGCGAATGGGTAACTAATTGATAGAAGGCGATATAATGAATAGAATTATTATTCAGAACATAACTTAGTTGTACTTACCGTTACGTGCTGCACTTTAGACAGAAAAAAAAAATATATATATATATAGTATATATAAATTCCATGAATCGAAAAACCTTCAAAAAATATTCGTCACGTCACTTTATGCCAAATATAATAGTCGGCCCTGCGCTGGCCGGCAGTAATACCGATGCACGATTCGCGCGCTGAGCTCTCTCTCTCGGGCATTACGGGAACTAAGGATTATCATGGCTTCCCAACAATTTACAATCGCTGATTACAACGAATTGCGAGTTTTCACATAGAGCCTTTATTCCTGCATGAAACGAAGATGTTTTTGAATAGGCGTGTTTGTCATGCCTTGTAGAATGGTGCTTACACAGTTATTTTCGCGTCAATGATGCGTGGGCTCTGATATTAGTCGAAATAAGTGACACGCCCACATTCTGCGACTAAAATTAAAAAAAAAAATTCGATTTCATTGAATTTTAGAAGCTAGCTCAAACTCATTCCTCGTCAAACATCGGCTGCCAAAAGGACAATCCGATTCATAGCCCCGTTTCGGAGATATTCGGGGAATTAGATAGGTCGGTAAAAATCGTCTGGTCCCTCCCCTTAACGCTCATAGAAAATAAGACACTAATAGAATTAAATTCTCTAGGTTAGATAATTCTTTTTGTATTATATATTTTTTTTTGTGTAAATCAATCATAGAATTCGTAGATTAAACTTATTATTTAATGCATTGCTAAAATCTGTTTCTGAACACTTTCTTTTTCCAAAACTACTAACATCACCTTAGCTAATATACAGCTTTGGTCAGGCAAACGCTGCCCAGATCAGATGCCTGCTTTGGTGCACTAGCTGCATCCAAGTCAGGGTACTGTCTTGGTAAGATAACGCCGGCCCAAGTCTGATACAGCCTTGGTGCGGATCACCGCATCCAGGTCTGAGGGAGGCAGCTACGGCGAGATTCGCTCGGCCCTAGTCTGTATTAGGGACTAACTTTTTACTAGCCCAAGGAGTCCTGATAATTAATTCTTGACAAAGATCTCACAGTAACTCCCGGCTCGCGACACCTTCAGTGCCGCGACCCGCAGCTCACGCGAAAAGTTAGAACATATATTATTATGTACAGTAATGATCACGGTTTCTGTCACACAGGAAATATGCAACCGAAGATACATGCTCTTTTTAAGTTGGCAATAGCTGAAAGTAGCTAACTTGAGTGCCCTCGCGACGGTGAGCGGCAATTATTAATTATTGTTGCCTAGGATATTGCCAACTTAAAAAAAGCATGTACCCTCGGTTGCATATTTCCAGTGTGACAGAATCCGTGATCATTACTGTACAATCACACATGTCTAATTTTACATCAGTCTCATAGGTAGAGAATTTGTAATTGTAACGATATAAGGCATTCAAAGCTAGCGCCTAATATAGTCCAGTACATTTAGGATTTAACCTCGGAATAAATCCCAGAGAGCTGAAATTTTTTTGACACTTACCTCTCGTTGTTCCAAATAAGGGTTGAAAAGTCCCCAACGATCCGTTGTACGCATAACTTTTTACAGTGCTAAAAGGGTCTATTTTTCGGGTTTTTAACCATATCTTCGTTTTTATTGATTTTACGACTACGAAGGTGGAATAACGGAAGGAAGATAATAAAATTATCTACAAAAAAGTGAATTTACATTTTTTTTATACCTACACGCAATAATTTTCACGAAAACTCGGTACGAAAGTCATAAATCTAGAAAATACTACTGTTTTGCTCCATACTATACTCTAATTACGGTCTAAAAGATTAGAAATACACAAAATGCGAGTCATACTTTAAAAAACAAACATAAATGAATATTTCCAAGTCATACAACAAAAAAATATCATGAAATTCGATTTTTGAAACTCCTCAACAACGGTTGTATTTGTACATGAATTACCAGATATTGTACGATGTATGTAACAATATGCAATCGAAAAATACAACTCATATTGTATGTATTCTTCTTCTTATTAGTATGGAGCAAAACAGTAGTATTTTCTAGATTTATGACTTTCGTAACGAGTTTTCGTGAAAATTATTGCTTCTATAAAAAAACTGTAAATTACCATTTTTGTAGAGAATTTTATTATCTTTTTTTCGTAATACCACCTGCGTAGTCGTAAAATCAATAGAAACGAAGATATGGTTAAAAACCCGAAAAATAGACCCTTTTTAGCACTGTAAAAAGTTATGCGTACAACAGATCGTTGGGGACTTTTCAACCCTTATTTGGAACGACGAGAGGTAAGTGTCAAAAAAATTTCAGCTCTCTGGGATTTATTCCGAGGTTACATTCATTTTTCGGATAAATGCACTGGACTAATACTTGACTCATGTGGTGCGCTACGCGACACCACAGTCGATGTTTAGTACTAGAAAAACCGGTTAGCCGGAAGAGAAGAAGACTCTCTCTCTCGACTCTGGGCCGTGATGGAAGACAGACGTGTCACTAATTGTTGTTGATTGGTAGTAATCTAGAATCATCATTGAAATGTGAAACTGATCAGTAATAATAATCACGAAATAATAATCAGAAATGTATATATTCTCTACAATCTTCGTCCAATGAAACAACAAGAATACGCCGAGATCATCTATCAACTTAAACTTCGAACAAAATATAAGTATTCTACCATGCGGCCACGCCATTAATTCATCATTACTGAGAGACTTATCGAGAATGTATAATTAGCACTATTAATTCGAATCACTATATAATGTCATTTTGAATCATTTTTGTATATCTATAAATGTATGTGTATTGTAACGTTCCGGAATTTCCCGGGCTGAAAGCTGTAGGGAAATCCGGTAGTTATTGTGGATTTTTTGTCTCGACTGTGAGGGACTTTGGTGGAATATGAGAAATCGGGACTCTTCAACGCGCTTGGTGGGGAAAAGTTGGTTATGCCACAAAAAGCCACCTGTTTACTGTTTTAATCAACCTTTTGCTAGCTATGACGGACTCGGAATTAACAGAGCCGTACATTCGTGGACTCGGAGTTAACAAAGCCACCTACTATCCAGAACCGGCGCTTTCGCACAAGCCTGGCGTCCTATCAGTTCTTTATTCCTGACTAATTTCGATCCCTAGATTATTCACCAGACTCGGCGGATTTCTCCACAAAGCTGTCTCTATTCTAACCTATCATAGGCTCATGTGGCGTCAAGGTGCTGGAAAAGTTGGCTAGGCGAAATGTCGAACAAAGAACTTTATATTTTAGATTCTCGAATTTTATTGAGACATTAAATAAATAAACTGAAATATTGTTCGCGAAATAAAGACTTTGCCCAAAAAATAATAAATCAAAATGAAATTTTAACAAAAGAACTTACTGCTATTCTTATTCTAGCTATTATTCCTAATTTTGATACTCGTTATTCGAGGTAGATTCTGTTTGATTTGATAATGAATTTACTGAGTCCCTGCTTTTAGCGACTGCCTCTTTGATAATTATAAGATTTGCTATTCTTTATTGTAAGTAATAGACTTCGAAATTGGAGATTGAATTGGAATTTAAGTGAAAAGTGAATCTAAGTTATTAGTCCAAGTAGGTCTTGGATCTAATATGCCAAGTGAGTCGATCTAGCGCTTTGCCAAGTATCGCTGCTGAGCGAAGTGCTCAGCTGCTTTTATATCCTACTCCTGCCTACCAATGACGTCACACGTCTCGAACCTTCGGCGAGCATCTTTGTATACGTGCTAGACAACGGCCGGTCTGTTGTTTTGTATTCTCCGTCGCTCTCGCTTTCCCGTGTAACGAACGTCACATGAGTTGTCCGACTATGCCTAACCGCGTAGCGTCTAAGTATAACCGCCCGTTATCTATGATAACAAATAAAAATAATTTTGACCTATCTCTCAATAGATCGATTTTTGGATCCTACGCCGTCTAGTCCTATACAGGTCTCGCATTAATTATTTAAACAGAAGGGCCTAATTGTCTTGTCAGGAATGTATTAGGTCGGGTAAAATGATAAGGAAAATTAATTGATAGAAATAGATTATATTCTTGAACGATTATTTGAAGTAAAACGTACGGCTAAACATAAATGAATATCGTGTATGGCTAATACAAGGGTAATGATGTGTGTGTCGACGCGGGTTCGTGAAGAGAGCTTACCTTAAAAGAAACCTTTAGATAGGTACCAAACAAAAATATGCCCTTCTCGATTCTCGCGTTGACACCTTGGTAGTGATAAAATAATATAATGTGTGAATATGATGTCGCTCGGATTTTAATGTTTGGGTTGATAAATCTTTGCAAACTAGCAACTCCTTATAACTCTTTCGTTGCAATTCCTTATGGTTATACTAATATTATATTGCTTAAGATTATATAGCCATGCTCGACAAGTTGGAGACGTCGCGAACTTGCTTAAAACTGAGGGTTTTCCCCGAAGTGTCTTTGCACTAGCTTTAGGCAAGGTCTTTGGGCTTCCTTAAACTAATTATCATAGCAAGCATAGATAATAGATATAGGTAACAGGATAATGACAAAATATAGTGTAATTACAAGTATAACTAGTATACTTGTGAGAATACTGGAAACAATTTGATAGTAAAGATGGAATTTAGCATGAATGATAATACATGGATAACGATCGTCGACACTTAGCTTTAGTAGAACCGACCATGGAGGGCTGGATGTCGCGTCGCACCCTTGATTTTGCGGGTCCTCACCTTTAGTATCTTCTAACTCCAAACTTTGCACTATCGATGTGGGTTTTTTGAACAGTCTCGGTCTTTAATAAAGTATCTATACACTGACTCGAATTTTGAATATTTTTGATGAAATTAATAAGGTCCTGAATTTGAAAAATGTCTATCACTAAGTTTTGATTATAATGGAACGTAATGGTTGAATTTTTGAATCACCGTACCACATCAGAGTCACCGTAGCCCACGGTACGATGACCTTGTTTCGTAGGATGATGTCTTCTGTGATCGTTGGTAGCTGTCTTGATGCTGTTTTGGTTTCAACATCGACGGCATCGAGCTCAACGGAATCAACCAACACAGGTATGTCATGCCTGTTTTCTTTTAATTTCTCCAATTCTTGGATTAGCTCCTGCTTAATCAGCTCGATCTCCACCTCCGCCAGGTTGCCGGATGTCCCGTAATCCAGGTTATTGTTAATATCCTTCTTCCCCTTTTTCTTCGCTTTAGGTTCTCCAGATGTGATGTCGAGTATCGTCCGCTTCGTCGGTGTTTGAGTATCTCTCCCAGGTCGGTACGAACCCCATCCACCGATGAACTTTCGGTTTCGACCCAGGACGCGACACATCTCACCTTCATCATTGGTGGAGGTAACTTCCCCTTCAACATCCGTCTGCATTCCGCGGTCTTGGATGCTGAAGTACTCGTACTTGTAACTCGCCATGGCTTATCGCAGGTATTACTTAACTAATCCAAATCCTGTTAGCTGGGCTATTATATAGACTAACGAGGCGCTTGTTTTTGTTTTGACTTTGTCACCAATCGTCTCTACTTACTTATTTCAAATTTGCTTTTATATTCGAATAACAGAGCGGGGTCTCTTAATTTAATTTCTTATATCTACTTCTGGCTAATATAATGTTTGAACATATTCACGTGAAACCTACCGCGTTCTTTCAACGTGATAGGATTCACTAACAAATAGGTTGCCTCCCCTACTTGTTTTTCGATCCGGTATGGGCCTTCATATAGCGAGAAGAACTTAGCTATTTGTTTTTTTTTGTGTGTCTGACACATTTAAAGCCTTCACTAATACCAAGTCCCCTGTTTTAAACCTTGTCATCTTGTGACTCGTATTGAACCTAGCCGCTCGTGCCTTCCCTTTTTTCATTATGTTATGTCTAGCTAATTTTAATTTGTGGTCATGCGTCAACTGGGATTGATCATGAATAACCCACGGTGCCCAAAATCTTTTAGGTTTCTCATTCAACTGCAACTCACATGGTGCAAACTCGGTGGTATCATGATATACCTCGTTCACACATGACTCGATTACTGACAGCCATTTGATCCAGGCACTATGTTTGTTTGTTATGAACGTTCTGAAAAATCTTCCTATTTCACGGTTCACCCGTTCTACAATATTCCCTTGTGGGTGTCTGATTGAAGAATATATGGGGGTTACCCCTTCTTGTTTCAGTTTATCCAACCATTTAATTGACGTGAACTGAGTGCCGTGGTCAAATTGCAGTCTTTTAGGCTTACCAAATTCTGGGACGTACTTCCCGAAGATGCTTCGGATCGTGGATTGTGCGTCTGCTATTTTTAACGGATACAATTTTACATACTTGCTAAATGCATCTATAACAACGAGCAACCATCGATAATTCCCCTGGCTCGCCGGTAATGGGCCGAAGAAATCTATCGAAACCAACTTCCCAACACCCTCCGGTACTATGTTCTGCATTTCGGAATAACTATTTAGGTTCGGCACCTTGCATCTTTGGCAACGATCGCATTTAGCTACTTCCCTCCGTACCGTCTTGCCTAACTTTGGGTAATAAAACCCTTCCCGAAGCATTCTATAGCATTTGTTAGCTCCTACGTGTCTATATACTTCATGGCATTCTAGTATTAGCTTTTTGACCAAATTTTCGGGTAAAAATGCACGCAGTTTGCCCCCTGGTTCACGCTGGTACAACACATTATCTTCCGTGTGGAATTTGCGTTCGTTTTTTGTATGTCCCCTCTCGATCAAATTATCAATCCGCGGGTCGTTCTGTTGATGCTTCGCTAGTGACTTTAAATCATGGATTAATTCCTCGTTTACGCTTTTAGCTAGCTCGGCTATAACGTCAGTCGCGTTTATAACTTCCTTTTGCTCCGATTTGACTGGAGGGTATCTACTCAAGATATCCGCTACTATGTTTTCACTTCCTTTGATGTATTCGATTCTAAAGTTATACGTTTGCAAATATAACACCCATCGAGTGAGTCGTGAGCTCGTTAACCTGCAACTCAGTACAAACGTTAAGGCCTTGTGATCTGTTCTAATAATCAACTCCGCGCCGGTGACATACGTTCGAAATTTTTCAAGCGCGTAAACGATCGCCAATAACTCCTTTTCGGTGGTGAAATAGTTAATTTCAGCCCCCTTGAGGGGCTCACGAACCCGATGATTTTATGGGTTTGGTCCTCGTCTACCTGGTATAATACCCCGCCAACAGCGTAACTACTGGCATCGCACTGGAGATAGTATGCTTTCCTGGGGTTCGGATGGTGGACTATCATGGTTGCGCAAAACTGGTTCTTTAGGTTTACAAAATGTTTATGAACCTCATCGTCCCAGACCCATTTCGTATCCTTTCTTAATAGTTTCAACAGAGGGTACGTGAATTTTGCATAGTCTTTAAAGAATTTACTGTAATAATTAGTCAATCCTAAAAATCCTTTCAATTGGTTTGGGTTTTTCGGCGTCGGAAAGTTATTGATTGCTTCTACTTTATCGGGTAACGGTTGAATCCCCGTTGACGTTACTTTATGTCCCAGAAATCCGATTTCGTTTCTAAAGAATTTGGATTTCTGGAAGTTTATAGTCATATTATTTTGCTCAAACGTCTCGAATAGTTTGTTTAAGTGGCCTAAGTGTTCTTCAACAGAACCTGAAGTGCATAAAATATCATCAACAAAGTTTATAGTGAACTCATTTACTTCTCGTAATACTAAATCTAGAGCTCGCACTAGACTTGCTAAGCTCGTGTTTAATCCATATGGGGTGACTCTAAATTGATATGTTTTACCAGCATGCATGAAAGCGGTATATTTTCTTGAATCTATGTGCAAAGGTACTTGCCAAAAGCTGGCGGTTAAATCTAAACTGGACATTACATTGATGCTGCCACACTTTTGAAAGAGCTCCTCAGTTGATTGAGCACAATCTCGGTCCGGGATTATCAACTTGTTGATAAAACGTGCATCAAGAACTAATCTAATATCTCCGGTCTTCTTTGCCACTACTACGATTGGGTTTATGTATTCACTGTTTGATCTCTCAATAATCCCGTAATCTAACATTTTTCGGATTTCTTTATCTACCTTTTCTCGCTGCATGATAGGAATCGGGTATGATCTGCGAACGAATGGTCGATCGTCATAAATTTGTATCTTATGTTCGTACACCGTGACTCTACCAGGAACTTTACTGAAAATGTGCCGGTATTTTTCTAACAGTTCCCGAAAAGCTTGTCGATGCACGTTTTCCAACGTCTGACACTCCCCGAGTTTGGCTTCGATTTCATCATCGGTAAGCTCATACGTCGTGTCGTTATCGGCGCACTGTCCGTTTTCACAATCATTTGATTCTACCAACGCAATTTTTAATTGTTCTTGTTCCTGATCTGGTTCTCTGTGTTCGAGCAGTTTATACTTGTTGACTTGTTTTTCAGTCTGTATCGTCAGTCTATTGAGTTTTAAGTCTAAGTCAGCCTCCCATCTCCCGAGTGCGTCGATGCCAATAATCACGCGGCGGCGGAGTCTTGGTATTACCAATACCGGAATTTGGTCGACAAACTCCCCTAACTTAATCCTGACAAAAAGCTGGAGTTTCACTTTAGCAGGCTTTCCCCCTGTTGCTCCTACTACTTGGTAATTTACTACTGGCAACTTGTCACAATGTCTAAAACTGTCTTCTTTTTGCAGGTACCATTCCTCTGAGATACAGGTGGCCTGACTACCAGTGTCAATCAACGCTGTAACAAACTCTTTTTCTAAATAAATCTCTATCGCTGGACATGATTTGAACGCTTTTGACTTTACCTCTTCTTCCCCCACCAAATAGTCGTTAGGGTTTTCAAATATGTCCGTTCCGACACTTGCCGCATTTATCTCTAGTGTCTCATGTGCTGTATTATCTTGCGACCCGTCTAATACAGCACCGATTCGTTTTCCGCGTCCGGTTCCGTAATTTCGTTCTTACCGACCTCATCAATATTTTCAAATTCTACCGCGTTTATTTGCTTCGGGCTTGTCCAGTTTGGACGCCTTGTAGCTTCTTGAGGATTTGCCTTGAATCGGCCTTCAGGTGTGTCCGCTGTGCTATGGTCGACACGCGACGTGTTAGGCCTCGCGGTGTTTATGTTTTGGCTCGCGTTGTTACGCCATGTGTGCTGTTTCGAACGCTCGTCAACAAAACGCGGAGCTGCACTGTAACGATTATAGTTCTGGGCTATCGGGTTATTTCTCGGTGCATTCGACCGACCCCCGGATTGCATTCGATCTAGTAAGGACAGCAGACTATCGATATCTTTAACACCTCGGTTATTTGCTGCTTCTACCACGGATTCGTCAAAGTGTCTGATTAAGCAGCTGACGATTTCAGCCTCTGGTACGGGAGGGATTAAGCCGCATGCTGTCGCGTATCTTCGACTAGCATATTCTGACCATCTGACTTTTGCATCAGGTGAGTAAAAACCTACCATCAGATCTCGTTTCACCTCCTGTTGTGTTTCTTCGTCCCAATACCGTGCCAAAAACCTACTCTTAAAATCATCCCACGTGTGTATTACCCTGCTTCGCGCAATCCACCAATCCTTGGCCTCATTCGTTAAGCTTTGTCCGATTAACTTAATCCCGATGTCGTCTTGGACATTTAGAAATACTAGGTACTCTTCTAATTCCTTGATAAAATTGACTGGCTTCTCCCATGCCTTACCGGCATAAGTTGGTAATTTTAACTGTTTTGCTAAGATATTTGTATTGCCTGGCGAGTTTGGCAGCGGCATACGCTGTTGTTTTAATCGTCTTATATCGGCTTCTAGCCCAATCTTTAGATAATCATGTTTGTGACTTAATTCCGCGATAATATCTTGACTTACTCTTTGATTTTCATTTATTGTTCCCTTCAAGAGTTCATAGGTCGCTGTTTGCTCGCCACGCAATATGTTTTCGCTGGTTTCTATCTGGTTTCTACAGTCTGCTAACTCATTATCAAATCTCCTTGTAACTGTTTGTAACTCAGTACCTAATCGATCTATTTTCGTGTCTTGGGTCGCTTTATTCTCTTCTAACTGCACCCTAACCGTCATTTCTAACTTTGCTTGCTCTACTACGCTTTCAGTCTTGTTTTGTATCACCGTTTTTTCTAAATTTTCATACTTGCTATCCATTTTTTGTTCTAGCCTCTCTAAGGCTGCAAGGATCCTCGCAAACGGATCTACCTGACTGTTTTCCTGATGTGCACTGGCTGTTTGTGAGAGAATACTCGCATCTCCAAGACCTGAGTCTTGTACCTGCCCCCTAGACCCGACGACACCGGAATTTTGTTCTTTGCTCGACATTTCGCGATACCTGAACACAATTGCCAAATGAATCGAATCTGGTGAACAGTCTATAAGATTTGAAGTGAATTTGAAAATGAGATTGACTTTACGTTATTTTAATTACTTTTTTCTTTGAATTTGATTTGAAGATACGTTAAGTTAAACAAAAGTTGATTTACAAATTTTCCAAACAACAATATGACGATTTTACGATGAAGAGCCCCACGTTGGGCGCCAAATGTAACGTTCCGGAATTTCCCGGGCTGAAAGCTGTAGGGAAATCCGGTAGTTATTGTGGATTTTTTGTCTCGACTGTGAGGGACTTTGGTGGAATATGAGAAATCGGGACTCTTCAACGCGCTTGGTGGGGAAAAGTTGGTTATGCCACAAAAAGCCACCTGTTTACTGTTTTAATCAACCTTTTGCTAGCTATGACGGACTCGGAATTAACAGAGCCGTACATTCGTGGACTCGGAGTTAACAAAGCCACCTACTATCCAGAACCGGCGCTTTCGCACAAGCCTGGCGTCCTATCAGTTCTTTATTCCTGACTAATTTCGATCCCTAGATTATTCACCAGACTCGGCGGATTTCTCCACAAAGCTGTCTCTATTCTAACCTATCATAGGCTCATGTGGCGTCAAGGTGCTGGAAAAGTTGGCTAGGCGAAATGTCGAACAAAGAACTTTATATTTTAGATTCTCGAATTTTATTGAGACATTAAATAAATAAACTGAAATATTGTTCGCGAAATAAAGACTTTGCCCAAAAAATAATAAATCAAAATGAAATTTTAACAAAAGAACTTACTGCTATTCTTATTCTAGCTATTATTCCTAATTTTGATACTCGTTATTCGAGGTAGATTCTGTTTGATTTGATAATGAATTTACTGAGTCCCTGCTTTTAGCGACTGCCTCTTTGATAATTATAAGATTTGCTATTCTTTATTGTAAGTAATAGACTTCGAAATTGGAGATTGAATTGGAATTTAAGTGAAAAGTGAATCTAAGTTATTAGTCCAAGTAGGTCTTGGATCTAATATGCCAAGTGAGTCGATCTAGCGCTTTGCCAAGTATCGCTGCTGAGCGAAGTGCTCAGCTGCTTTTATATCCTACTCCTGCCTACCAATGACGTCACACGTCTCGAACCTTCGGCGAGCATCTTTGTATACGTGCTAGACAACGGCCGGTCTGTTGTTTTGTATTCTCCGTCGCTCTCGCTCTCCCGTATATCCACGGATACCGTTTCAGTATGTAAATTTCATGATACCGCATGTTTGTCTATAGTGTTCAAATGTCCATTGTCTGTACTCGAAATTAGCGGTGTCATTATTTCCTTTCTACGGATGTTTTTCAACATCCTATAGAGTACTGTGTCGTCTGTTTTGTCCGTTAAAATTAAGATAATTAGATTCTGATCGTCACGGGTCAAGAAATATTATACAATCAAAGTTAAGAATCAGTACATTAACATGTTACTTGAATCGTTGATATTTTCATCTAAACTCCAAGACCTGTTGCAACAATCTAAGACCTATTGTTCATATCAACGATTACATATTTAAATTCCAAAAGAAATCATTTCAATCAAAAAAGAGCTGAATTTTCCATCATCATAAACGAATTCGTAATTCTCAGCTCAATGACCTGTTGTTGTATTATATTATTTATTTAAACCTTAATACTCATAAACTCACGTAAATAAATTTTAAAAAAATCCTTATGTTGTGACGAGGATTTTGTTAACCCTCGGATCTGGACCGGATAACCAGCCTCCGGGGTCAATCCCACGTACACACAGCTATACTAAAAACTCGAATTTTTAAATGTTTGGACGCCAGGCGAACTATCTTCGCCACGAAACTCAGAATAAAAAAAAACAACGAAGCCTCACGAATATTTACAAGCGGCGGCTAGCTGCAGTACCGCGGAGAGGGGTCGGGATTATGTGAGGGATTAGCCAAGACAGTAACGACTCGAGATATTTAAAAAAAAATAATAAAGAATTTATTCAAATAACAAAAAAAAATTAATAAAGAGAAAATAATAATTCTAACAATAATCGCACACCTCAGGGGTGCTTCCCCTCGGGGTGTCAAACGTTACGATACACTAAATCATACTCCAAAAACTAAGCTTCCACGTGGGAGAGCAATAACAGGCAGAAAGAACAAAACAGAAAAAAAAAAGAAACCAAACTAATTAGCTCGAAAAATCGAAGCCATGCGGCCCATTACCACTAGTTAACGACTAAACTCAGCAATTCTTAAAACTACTCGGTGGTGGTAGCGCAAAATCAAAATAACAAAAAGAAAGATAAAAGAAATAACAGAAACGACTCAAAAATTTATCCCACGGCTGTTGCTAGGCAGCAACCGCGACGACGAGAGGTTAGGCCTCTGCGTTACCGACCACCTATTTTCTTTCAATTCTTACTTAACTAACTTATTCTAACTCTGCCTCGGGGGCAACAAAAAAAAATAAATGGGAATCTGAATTTCGCCAACCGTTCGTACAATAAAATAAACAATAACCAACTTCTGGGTGACTCAAAACCGCCTTAGTCTAGCCTAACGGCTGACTCTCCTCGTGGGAGTGAGAGAGAGAGCGCGACGGTGACCGACTCTGTCTCTGTCGCACTTGTGTGCGGAGATACTCGACTCTACAAAAATCGTATATTTGACTCGAAATGTTGGTCCAACTAAAATTTGACTCGAAATCACTTTTTCTCTGGGACCCTGGTGACGGCCTACCGACTCGGAGATCGGTTTAACTTGATCCCAAAATCTAATGAGCCTCGTGGCTGCGAACAAGGCAGTATGGCTGATGGCCGTTGCCGGATTCAAATCATTCGTGGGCTAAGTGAGCTATCGCTTACCGTTGGCCAGCCACCTGATGAAATAGTCTCCTTCGCAGGAGAAATCCCAAATCAATCCCTCGGGGGTCCTCAAAAATCCACAACTTTCCCCCGTGGGGTCTCACAAACTCAATATTCTACTGGACTCGAAACTCAATCGCCAAACAAATTCGCTAAACACTAATCTAAGGTCTAGCCTAAGGCAGAGCCTACGGCAGAGTGTCCTCCGATCGCAAGGTGCCGGTCGTTAGCACCCTCGTTAGACGATCGATTGTTAGATCGCCTAACACCTGGCGGCGTATTGTCTTGCCGTGCGAAAACTCAAAATTCGCATCGACGTTGGAAGTCCTCGTAGTAGGCCCACGGTTCGCCGGCTCTTGGGGGTGGCGGGAATCTCTTCCACCACCGATTTCCCTCGTTGCTGAGTGCCCTCGGCACTCCCCCGTGTCCTTGGCCGTAGGTGAGAAAGCTTCCGTAGTCAGGTGTCATCAAAATCGTAGTTCGCGGGGCTCTCACGCCAACCCGCGGTTAATTCGGCGAGTCATTCGTCCGTCAAGCGTCATTCATTGGGAATCTCCACCAAACGTTTGGCCGTGCCTCCCACATATCAGAGAAAAAGTGCAAAAAGAAACAAAAGAATAAGTCTTAACTCAACAATCTAAGATCGGTCACGGTCGCCTCTCGGAGTGAAAATTAGCGTCGTGGCTATCCTAAGGGATTCACACGGCTGCGCAGGCATTCGTTACCCCCTTAACTAAGGTCGTCTAAGGGAAGGTGAGCGTATTGTAACATGCAATGTTACAATGTATATGTGGTGAGGAGATAGGTTCTACTATCAAATCATTACATAATGGATACTCGTTTCGTTAAACCAGCCGCTCTTGCAGCAGCAGGTATGTTGCGCATTTCATGCTCGCTGTTGTCATTTTCGATTACTAAAAGTTCTTCAAATTGATCGTTCTTAACAAGGCAATGTTATGTATCACACCGCAGGCGATGATATAACGTGGAATAAGGTCCACTCTCGTCATAGACAGGCAGTCCAAAAGACTACGGAATCGTCCTTTTAGTAATGCTAGTGACCTTTCCACAACCATTCGAGCACTTGAGAGCCAATAATTATAATTTTTTTGTCGTATTGTCAAGTATCCGATATCTTTGTACGGCACTAACAAGCGCTTCTGAATTGCATACGCACAGTCCCCTCATATGTGACTGTTATTTGGAAATTTGTCATCATCATCAAGAATATTTTGTACGTTCGAGAGGCGAAATACACGCTGATCATGAACTGATCCTGACTGACCAGTATAACAACGCATAAACTGCATTTTGCTATCGCAAATCACCTGCAACTGCATGGAATGCCGACCTTTCCGGTTTACATAGCTCTTAGGATTTTCCCGCGGAGCTCGGATGTTGATATGGGTCCCATCGATGGCACTAAGGGCCCCAGGCAATCCATGGGCCTCTCTAATAGCTGTCACATTTTCCAAGTCCTCATTCCATTTGATAAATTGTGGTGCAGTACGATACAATGCATTTGTGACTCTGCGAACGGAATGAACAGCCGTCGATCGGCTGACATCAAACCGACCATATACAGATCTGTGCACAATAATGTAGTGCAAATTGAACGTCAAAGGACTCTTACTTTTATTTACGTATCACACATTCTATGCTCACCTGTATGAGCCCGGAGTGGCAAACGTCCAGATAGCAATCAGAATTTATTTTTCTGCTGAAATACGGGTTCGGCCTCTTCCATGTAGGCCGTTGGGGAAGGGTGAAATTTTATGCAAGAAGAATTGGAAAGTATCACGTAATATTCTGAAATTACTCAAATTCCTCGTCCAAATATTGAAATGCTGTGGTCTCCACGTAACCCTCGATACGAGGCCTTAGTTCCATTGGCTTGTTATGTGAAAACTCAATCGCCAATTCATTCTCGCTGGAGCTATCTGATGAGGAATCCAATAAGCGCTTTATACCGGTCACAGCGGCCACCACGCCAACTTTTTCATTCGCAGACAGTCCCTGCAATCGGTACATACTAATATACTTTTCTATTTCAAGGTTATGTAATCTTTTAACCAGCACGCTGAGCCAAAATAGTGTAGTTATTGAAAGTGAGTTCACAATTACCAATTCATCATCAGAGTCATTGGAGCTCTCAGATGTACATTTTAGCAATCGCCTAACAGCCGTCACTGCAGCTACGATGACAAATTCTTCGTCCGAGGACATAACCTATAATAAAATTTGACTAAACGGTCGCTAAAGTACTTCAATTTACTGACAAAATATGACCTTAATTTGAATTGGACTCAACACGTTGGTGAAGTAACCCCTGCGAATTTCTGTAGTTACGTATTTTGAGGACTCGTAGCTGAGCGAATTGGAGCGAACATCGGTACACTCGACGAGGTTGATTCTGACCCATTCAAGGTCGCATATTGCACCTACTCCGTGATTGCATCATTCACTGGAGTGCTGACAGTCGTTCCGTTATTGTAGCACTTGAGCACCGCTTGGAATATCGGAACGCTTGTTTCGTGTCCACCGTTTCCAGCGTTCGGAACGAATATCGGAACGTACCCTTAGTTGGTACAACGTTTCGCCGGACTGAGCGCAGTTGATGTTCGGTCGCTCGAATATTATGATTATCGAGTATGACAGCTGATGGCGGCCGTCTGCTCAGCGTCTGCTCTTATGATAGCATACTTTTACCACAAGACATTCTACATGCTCTTAGTTATTCGATGCATTTCAGCGGTAAGCAATAACAAATACTAAAATGTTGAAGTTGAAAACATTTCGGGAATCATTGTGTGCAATAAAAAAAAAACAACATAGGTACTTACGGTGCAAGCCCTGAAGAAACTTTTATTTTTGATACCGGCTTCTCTATTTTTCCGCCTGTCACTCATGTATGCCGATTTGCATCCCGATATAAAACACGACATGGCAACGCTTTTTCAACCATACGGATTTGCTTTTTAAATTTAGGATCATGATTTACTTATTGTTAGTTAGATATTTGATAAACCAGAATGATATCCATTGTTTTTTGACACGGTGAATTTTTCTTAATAAAGATCTACATGCCGACAATTTCTTCCGTACGCGAGCTACACGTACCCGAGCCAGGTCTATCAGCGGCAGCGCGCGCCGTCGCTTATAAATAAATCGTTTTAACATAGTTTCCATCGGAGTTCCATTCTATAACTTACCGGTTTTGTAGGGAATTGATCAAGAAATACGCTCATATTTTTTTGGGAATTTTAAAGTGTGGTTCTCGCCGGGAAAACCACTTTTGAATAATATATTTGTTTATAACAAATGAAATCGTTCTTTATCGCAGGATTCAATAAATATATAATAATAGTGCCATTCAATAGCTTTAAAATGGTTCTTGAAAGAAGTCTCTAGAACAAACACAGCCAAAGATATGACCGTTTAAAGAGGAGTATGTTTTCGATTTTTGGCCGTTTTTCATGAATTTCACCCCCGTGTAACTTGGAAAATAGGGGCGGAAAAAAAAACAAAAAATTGTTTGATGAATTTATGTGTTCCAAAGAACCCGTTAAAAAAATTAGAACGAAAGCGGAAACATCGAGGTGAAAAAGGTGTCCGGTTTGACGTGGAATGACTCATATATGCATCTTTAGCTCCTCGTGGCCAGATCATCTTACGCACAGTCATATCGCTAACACTCAACCAATTATTTTTTTTGTCTTTTAACATCGTGCTATAATGACCGTTGTTTAGATTCAGATCGTGATGAAATATTGTACTATGAACTTTAAATTGTTTATTATCAAGTGTAACTTTAGTGGTTGGTGTAGCATTTACTTTGCAATTTGTTATTTTTGTTGATTGTCCATCTTTATATGAAAAAAGCATTAATTGTAAAATAACAATGTCTTTAACCGAAGCAACAATAGTTTTCTGCAGTTCATTGTAATTTCGACAATTTTCGCATATACCATCAATTCTTATCCATCGTGAGAAAGAGACGTTAATCAGATCTTGAAGATTTTTGGGACACTTTGTATTTGCTTCAAATGTAACAGGTATTGCTCTGAATTGATTTGGTTGCTTGTTCTCAGAGCTAAGCCCGCAATTATTGCACCGAATATGCGTAATTAATTCGTGCTCAATTGCGTCACGTGTTATGTCCGATTGTTGACACAGGACCATAATAAATTCTGCTGCGTCTTGTTGCATATTTTCTTTGGAACGTTCGTCTGCAAATTCTCGGACAGCTAATGAATTTAATCTTGTCTTATTCTCAATGTAAGAACGAGCTGATATTTCTAAAGGATTGTTATTATTCATTCTGGTCAATTCATGCAAAATAAATGTACAGTGGAAAATAGCCTGGAGAGAGACATTGGCATAACAGGAAACGTCGTCTATATTATTTAGACCAACAACAGCTGGCAAGGGATCATGCAATGTAGTATTATATTCTTCGATCTGTTCATTAGATATGTGCAAAGGAATTGACCATACAGTGTCTTTGACTTTCGGATTTCTTACACGCGAAAGATTAATTTCCGCTAATTCTGGTCTGTACAGGCACCTGAGCCGATGTACTCTATTATTGCCGACTCTTGAACTTTAAATGAGTATGGATCTAAGTTGATCAAATATAAGCCTTCGCGCGACGTGACTCCCGGTAAGCTACATAGGCTTGTCCAGAGGTAAACAAGCTATTACCAATATCCATTACTACGCTATTCAAAGTCAACCCTTGACTTTTGTGTATCGTGACGCCATAACTGAGAGACACGGGGAATTGTCTTCGAAATATGAAGGCGCCATTCATTATTTCAAATTTTGTTGATATCCTTTCAATGATATGTTCAGTTCCTGATGCTAATAATATCGTTTATGACTGCACTTCACGTGTGTCAAGAGCTCGAGTAATCGAAGTCACCTGGCCTATGGTACCATTGACAAGGCCTAATGACATATCAATATTTCGTCTTATCATAACTTTTGCCCCAATCTTAATTATCAGAGTTTTTGCCAATCCGGCTGTGCGAGAGCTATCTTCGTTTTCTGTACTTAGAAGGTTTGATATCTTTTTCTTCAAGTATGGTATACAATCAACACTGTCCTCAGTGTTAAGCTCGATTTTGTCGCCCGAAATTTTGGCCAGCATTGCTAGGTTCAGAACGTCGCACTGATTTCGAGATGAAAATAAGCATACCGTATTCAATGATAATTTACTAATAAAGTTACATAGCTCTTCAAGTCTGTCATTTACTGATGTACCGACGAGTTCAATTTTTCTAGATAGAAGAATCTGTTGGTCATCAGTTGTTAACATTCTAAAACGAACTCTAGACAATATCTGTTGATACGTCGAGTCGCTTTGCTGGCGTACATTTATCGACAGCTCATCGTATGAGAACAGATGGGACCACAAATTAATATTTCCCACCGAGGCAAGATATTTATGTACTTTGTATTTGGATAGAGTTAGAAACGCTGAATTTTCGTTAACTGGTGGTAGCTGTAACAAATCGCTCAATACTATCATGTGTTTTCCGCCGAACCAGCCGTCGGGTGAATTTTTAGTGTCGAATATTTCAGACAGACGTAGGTGAATCTAAGTCACCGTGACATTCGAAATCATTGATACTCCATCTATAATAAACAATACAACGTCTTTCAAATCTGCTCTCAAGATTTTCAAGACCTGATCAGCCAGCTCTTTGTACTTTGGAGTACCACCATGTTCAACTGGTAGTTGGAACAGTCTGTGTACTGTCAGTCCGTCGATATTGAAAGCTGCGAGGCCTGTCGGTGCAGTGACAGCAATTGTTTTACCGAGGATCTGCTTCGTCCAAGATCTAATAGTTTTTACGAGAAAACTTTTACCGGTACCACCGGCACCGCTTACAAACAATCGTAATATTTTGCTATTATCGTTTGTGATTAGAGCGGACGTGATGGTATCGAATATTCTTTTTTGATCGCTGTTGAGTTGAGATATCATCTCACTCACGTCAACTTCCGTAATTTGTTTCTCAATATCATTGAACTCCTGCATAGCTCGGCCAACTTCGATTGGTTCAAATCCCAATGGGTTATAGAGATTTTCATCAGAATCCTGACTAAGCTGGCTCATCATTTTTACGAGGTTGTCCATTTTATTTTCGAATAACTCTTTCACTTGTTCAAATCCCTGCTGGATATCCAACAAACGCTCGTGATATTGCAATGCTTCCATGAGCTCTGTTTTGCACAGCTCAAAAGCTTCTGCGTAGAAATCACAATTACTTTTCAGTTCATCAGTGTCTCGCCACGGTTTGAATAAAAGTAATAATGCGTGGAAGTATTTTTCCGGATTGACATTGACATTATATTTATAGTGATTCATTAAATAGCCACGTCGCCTTTTCTTCAAATACAAGTGATTGTCAAGTTTGTATATTTCTACGTCATCATTTACGGGCTTTATTTTTGTAACCTCGTACCATTTCCCAAAATCGTATAAATGTAACGACTCAAGTTCTTCGGGTCGATTTGGATAGTAGTTATCAATCAGCGATGGATAAAAAATATCTGTCGATCTTGGATCCAGTTTCTCTACGACTTTGTAGGGCTTTACTTTTCGATTTCTGATTTGATTCACGTCTAACCATTTAATGGTTGTGTCAGGATCGGTTCTATACAATGGAATTCCCAACAACGTGTCAGCAGCTTCTAGAGCGCCGCACTCTCTATTATTCAAACTGCGTGTTGTCACACTCCATAGTCGACTACTCAACGATTTGGTCGAGTTGATAGTGTCGAACATTTCCTCCGAATTACTAGTTTCACTCTTGGTAATATATCTGGTGCAATACCACATTAGTATTGTCGATTTTTCACCAATGAACTGTATGTCCATGTTTCCTTCCCAAGCAGTAAGGACAACTGGATTATAATCATTGATAAAGGCTTCTTTTTCCGATCGCGGTAGGTCATACAGTCTACTTTTTGATTTAAGTTGTCTTCTACCTGCGATAGATACAGCCACATCTCTCATAAGTAGCGAATCGGTAATAGGTCTAGGAAAGCCGAACCGGCATACTTTCGAATATCCTGTTTTAGTTTTCTTGTTATGCAAACAGTAATCGTTATGCGTGTGTCGCTGATGAGTGTCTACTCGGCGATGTAAAGTAGGCGATACGTGTTTATCGGGTATTCTGCAAGTAACATAATTGGAAATGAATCGACTCACTTCGATCGTTATGCGTGTGTCGCTGATGAGTGTTTACTCGGCGATGTAAAGTAGGCGATACCTATTTATCGGGTATTCTGCAAATAACATAATTGTTAATGAATCGACTCACTTCATCAATACAGGATTCTCTGATTCTAGGAGTGTTCTTGATCCATGTCAACAGATGGAAATGTTGCGTACCTCTGCCTTGGTATTCTCGTCGCCAAAAGTAATGGGTCACTTCCCCAATCGGATGATCTGGTGAACATATGAAGTTCAGCATCGCGTGGAATTTGTTATCCAGATATCTCGAGGCAGATACAGGGTCTGCTGTGACTAGTTCACTGTTCGACATATAAGCCATTTTCGGTCCGTTAACCTGACGAATGTATGCGGCTAAATCTTCTCGCATTCACTCGCTTGGATTTAGAGTGAGAAACCATGTTGCCGGACCATAGTTATGAGCCATACATGCTAAATCGTTTCTGGGTTTACGCCAATATTGGTCAGTATTTCGTAATCTGGTGAAGATGGTTGTTAGGTTTCCTTCAAGTTTCTCCTCGGACATCAGTTCTAAATACCTTTCAGCGTATAATTCTTCTTTTGGATTGATTAAGTTCAATTTATGAAATATGCCGCTCTTCAATTGACGCATGTTCGAATCGTGCAGTAAAAAAAAAAAAATACTGCTGATTTAATCTGAACATGGAGTGTTTGGACATCAGTCTGCATTTAATGTAGTCGAATTCCCGCAAAGGAACAGTTCGGTCTTGATGTTGGCCATTTACGCCATGCGGGTTGTAACGTAACGTATGAGTATAGCGAGTCGCAGCTAGGTGCAGAGACCTAGCTGTTATGTTTTTTGTTAAATAAATTCTATCACAAATGATAAACGCATTCAATACATAGAAACACAGAAACATTAAATTGATATTTAATTTTTTGTTTCTGTGTTTCTATGTATTGAATGCGTTTATCATTATAACTCATAATAAAAGTAATTATTGTATTTTTATATAAATAATCCATTTTGATTATTCGAGAGCGCCATACTCCATTTAAATAATCCTCTGAGGCATCGCGGATCGTACTTCGGTCTTTCTGCCTGTCCTTAAGATTTTTTCTTTTCAAATCACTAAGATTTGCTAGCATCGCGGATCGTATTTCGGTCTTTCTGCCTGTCTAGCTTTTCTTTTTATTTTTCGGTTTGTACGCATCGCGGATCGTACTTCGGTCTTTCTGCCTGTCGTGCTTTCCTCTTTTTGAATAACCATGAGAGTCATTAGAAAATAGACTAGCTTGCATCGCGGATTATACTGAGGTCCTTTTGCCTGTCAAGCTTTTCTCTTTTCGATGAAAGAAATCTTTTTTAAATAAATATAAATTGAATATTATAATTAAATTCATTTATAAAGTAAACTCATATATCATATGGTGATCTAAATAATAAGCGATTTTTCTGTTTATTCTCCTAAATGAGCATAGATTCAAATAATTTTATTAGATTATTATTTTAATTTAAACCTTTATAATTACTCGTTCAACATTATTATAAATAAATTGATATATTATTTGATTGAAATGTCTGCATATCCTTGTTTCTTTGTACAATATTGAAAATCCTTTATATTGTTGCGAAATTAGGTTTCGCGATTATTAAGATAATTAAATGTGGGTTCCCGAGAGAAATAAGTTGAACAGGAAACGAAATAATGGGAAATAAATATTAGGTTGTATTTAGGAAAATACACGTCCGTTATAGCTCAAAGCTAAAACAAGACTGTTTTTACAATAATGACGTTGTGAGGAGTAACCGATTATCATTTATCAGATGTTAACATCATTTATCTTAGATGACTACTAGACCTTGCAAATTAAATATGAGGGGTGTTTTCCGACCTTTGTAACACTACCCCCCCCCCCCCCCCCCCCCCCCCCCTTAGTAAAAGAGTCGACCCGACTCTCGAAATGCAAAAATTGAAAGAAAAACGAAAAGTCTAGTAGTCAGATTGGGTGTGCTTGCTCTAATAGGGAAAGTTAGCGTGGTGGATTAAAAATTTAGAGAATTCTTTCCCAAAAACTATCCGGCATTTGCCTTCACTCTCAAGGAAAAACCACACAAAAGAACTTGAGAAGATAGTTGAGCCTTGATCAATCAAAGTGAAAAATTTAGTATAAAAATATTCTTCAAAGTTTTCAATCTTGTGTGAAGAATCCAAAAAGAACAGGATCACGGTGTGAGCCGTATTGCGGTTAGATCCTGCAATCTGCAAAAGGAGGCGACAGGAGGGCGTAAAAGGGGAGAAGCTCTGGAGTATTCCAAAAATCAGGGCTTCGGTCCCAAAATCACTCAATCCAAGCCTCTTCAAAAGATTTTTTAGTAAACGACCTATATAGAAGGACGAATATGAGTTTTACACGTAAAACACATTGATCACGTAGAAAACGTGAAACAAGAAAAATCCTTATAAAGGTTAAAATGTGAGATATAATCATAATAATCAGGATAATAAAAATGGAACGATCTTATCTGAGGGGAAGCAGGAAAACAGGATAAATAGGTCCAGGATGGGAAGCTTTCCGCTTTGATTTTCCAACCTCAGAATATTAGATAGATCCAACTCTGAAAATCTTGTATTAAATTAGTTGCTTAAACTAACAATTAAATTTGAAATCCTATTCGGATCTCTCAAACGAGCTGGTAATGAAACGTTTTCAAACAACGCCTGTAAGATGCCTCTTCAAAAGAGAACAAATCTATCGTTTGACAAATAAAAGGCTATCTTCTTGAAACTACTCCATCTACTATAAAGGGAGATTACTAATAAACAATCAAATGTTGAAACAAATTGTTAAATAAATGAATAGAAGTTTGTCAACAAAAGTTTCAAAGATGCCAAGGAATAAAGACGCGAAACTTTTCAAGAGACTCCTCGACGATGTTACGTGCGTAACTACAGCTATCCACAGAACACCTATCATTCTCCAAAATTATTAATAGTATATCACAAAATACAAGTTGAAATAAATAAATATCGATTCCGTTCGTGATTTATGAGCAGCAGTGCTTAGCACTTCGGGGCACCCTGGCTGCTCTCAAATTACGAAGAACGTGGCCCAGAGTCAAACCCAAGTCAAATCACACTTGAGAATATAATATTTCTTTGAAGAAAATAAACATCCTCCTTTCTTAAGCAGCATAAGTCACGCAGAAACCGATAAGGAAACCTGCATAGTCTCAGTGACTAGGAGCCCCGTGGTGAGGGGCGAGGCAACGCTGGAAACCCCAGTTTTGCTGACCCCTCATTATAACACTACCATATATTAGTTCATAGATGTGAATTCTCTCCCTCTCTTTTCCTATAGAAATAGGAAAAATTAAGTTACAAGTCTATTGAAATAACGCAATAATAACACCATAAGTGATCTAAAATAAGGAATGAATGAACGTATGACCATAGAGTGTAAAATATGGTTATAAGGATAATATAAGCATACTCAAATAAGTTAGTGTGAGTTGACTATAGGTGAGGCACGGGACGGCATGGGACCACACAACGAAGCAAGGGCCCGCGCGCCTACGCCCGAGCTAAGTAGGTCCCTAAACCAATGAGACGCTCGTTAGCCACTAAGTAGGCTCCTAATTGGCTAATTCATACGCGCAGTAATACACGCATCATTGCAGCCGCGGGAACCTCGTCACCTCTGAACTTGAAATAGCGTCTTTCATCTGTCAAATCGCGAAGCGCGTGGACGCAAAGAACCGTGTACATTCATTGAGCCACGAGTTGTGTTCGATCTCTTCTTTTAGTCAAGTGGTAATACAAAGGACTCTGTACCCGAAAATAAATCTATCTTAAAATTATTAACTTCAGTGCAAGGACACATTATAACTAAATATTAACGCAGCTTCACGCCATAGATCCTTCTACGGGTTTATGTAGGTTTAAGACAATTTAACGTTTAATCAATTAAAATCTTAGTTGTTCTCTAATACATTTTTGCCTATTCTAATTATAGTGTGCTCGAATCTAAATTCAAAAGACTATTCGACGTTCGTGCTCCTAAGCTATCCGGTCCTAAACACTCTAGACTCAGTGAAACTCAAATATCGGTTAAATACAATATCTAGTTAAAAGACGCTCTAATCCATTTAAATACCCTAAATACATTTGTGGTACATACGAATTGGTGACAAGGTTCCTGCGAAGGTGAGGGGCTATGAAATCCGATTTACTACAAATTCCATGCCGATCCAGGCCACACCAAGTCAACAAAGCTAAGTTACCACGATTGTTCACCTTGAGTCGTTATTAGACCTAACTAGCTGTATGCATGCTTGAATCCAGAATTCTTACGATCATTTCGCCAACTAGTACACGTACACATTTTTGCTCTGATTGATCGCATTCAATGGCTGCAACATAGCACTATCACAGAATACTGCTCCCACTGAGACAATACTGTTTTACTGTATTTTGGGTTTATCCCTAATCTCGGTCGGGGTTATTTTATTCCTGCATTTTGCCCGTAATAGAAGACTAAAGGGGCGCCCTATATAGTGATCCCCTAACGCGCGCTATATTATTCTAGAACTAAAGTTACCTTACACACCAATAGAATTTAGTTAACATTTAGAAGAGAGAGAGAGAGTACCAATTTTCATTATATTATCTAATCATATATTCATTTATGTTATATAATCATATATTCAAAATTATATATATTCAGTTGTTGTATTGCTAACGCGTGGATCGCGATTAACTGTTTCCTTGAATCTAATATATAATATTAGCATTTTCCTATGTAACAAAGCTTCACGATCCCCACGTCAGTAACTCATATATTTTATTGTTTCATTTTGTTAATTATTCACTCAAGAGATATTCTCTTGTTCATCTCCCGAGTCGTACCGTATTACCATTTCATTTAATCAATCGTTCAAGAATATAGTATCATTTTTACCAGTTAATATCTCACCAATCATTTCAATCACCTCATCTGCACCTAATTATAACAACTAGCCTCTAAAATAGTTTAAGCATTTCAATTGAGACCTGTATAGGACTAGACGGCATAGATCCCATTTACCGATTTATCGAAAGGTAAATCTTTTATTTTAAAATTTTATTCAGTCTGTGACGGGACTCACCCAATTAGTAAAACTCATTTATTAATCAACCGCTCGGATTAAACAACATTACCGCGCCCGTCACAACGAGGAAGAAATTATTAACGTCGGGATCCTCGCTTTGCAGAAATTTTCTAAGGAAAAGTATTGTGGGCGAGCCACTGTATTAAAAGAAAAAGAAAGTGGAAAGATAGTGTGTCTTGAGTGTTTCACTCGCGGGTTAGTAATAACTTGAAATATTTAATTTTTTTTTTTTTTTTAAATGGAAAATAATGCTAATTCCATAATCCTTTTTCCTTTATCTATCTCAAGAGCGCCAGAACGTTCAGATATATACCGTTCGGTTCTACATAGAACAATCTACGAAATCGGACGGAACGGATCGAGAGACAAGAAAGATCGGTGCATCGATTGTGGCTGCACCCCAGTGCTCAGGGTCCGACCTGTGGCGGAATGCCGTCGCTGCGAGAGAGTCGGCGACTTAGTCGATGAAATTTCCAACGTGGACTTAATCGAAAATCAAAGATCGATTTGAAAATCGATCATCGATTCCGATGTTGTCGAGAAGGACTTTCTTCTTTACCTTCCGAATTTCTATAACCTCACTAACTGACGTGAAAAGAATAGTCGATTATAATTTTATCGATATGACTCCCTTCCTTCTAGGTTTTTATAACCTCGCAAAATCTCGTATAAACTTCGTCAGCTGATTTTTCGGTATCGAGAATTAAAACTGGAGCTGGTCGGAGAGAAAATAACCTATTTATCAACCAGTCCTCATGAACTTTATGTAAGATCTTTAAATAATTCAGGGGAATCGAGTCTTCTTCAAGTCGCGAACGAGATGATACTCGCGAATAAGAGGTTTCTGGACTTGACCTCAAATAAATTACGAGGTCTACTTTGAAATTGGAAGAACTCTCGACTAATATCCTGATGTTTTCAGATAACAGGTGAGCTTCGAAATCTTCGAACTCTCTGGATCTACGGCGAGTCTCTATAAAACAATTGGCACTAAAAATCGACCTTTCTATGATTTTAACAGGTTTCGAAGTTTGAATTAAATGTTTCTTTCTCATCACCATCGAAGCGTGATGTTGAAAATGGTAAGCATATTTTTTAGGATCCCTGTACATCTTTTCTAACAAATTCACCCCTAATACGTTTCTAAATTCTTCTACTGGTTCCAAAAGAGTCAAAATATTCTCATCTTCTAGGAATTTCTTAGTGAAAGTGCTCTTTCCGCACCCTATATTACCTTCTACTATGAACGTCAGGGGTCTGTTAGGGCTTTGCTTGATCCCAAATGATTGTAATCCAGACCACCTTAAAACTGAAGGTTCAGGAGTCTGTTCTATAGGGGATCTGCTCGGAGTAGGGGTCCGTAAATGTGATTCCGGGCCCTCAGAACGCCGGCGAAGTCTCTCGCGAAGAAGGGAAAGGGTGGCTTGATCGCGTTCGCGTTGAGCTGCAAGATCTGTTTCTCTTTCCTCGCGTCGGGCCTTGCGCTCTTCACGATCTCGTTCGCGCTGTGCTAGCAGGTTGGCTTCACGCTCTTCGCGTAGCGCTGCCAGGCTGCGTTCTTCCCGTTCGCGTTGACGCTCCGCTTCGCGTTCTTCGCGCTCACGTTGTGCAAGGAGATTGGCCTGTTGTTGGGCTGCCATAGATTGGAGGAGGCGTTCGATCATATCGAACGGCAATTGGGCTGGTTGTGGAGAAGGTAGCTGGGTACCAGCTGATCCCGAAGTCGAAGCAGCGGGTTCGTTGTTAGCAGAGTTTGTAGCCCGTCGGCGAGAGGACATTATGTTCTCTAATTACTTCGAATTATTTCAAAAGTTCAACTTATCGATCTCGGGCAAGATCCTCAGTTCTGACACCAATGTTGCGAAATTAGGTTTCGCGATTATTAAGATAATTAAATGTGGGTTCCCGAGAGAAATAAGTTGAACAGGAAACGAAATAATGGGAAATAAATATTAGGTTGTATTTAGGAAAATACACGTCCGTTATAGCTCAAAGCTAAAACAAGACTGTTTTTACAATAATGACGTTGTGAGGAGTAACCGATTATCATTTATCAGATGTTAACATCATTTATCTTAGATGACTACTAGACCTTGCAAATTAAATATGAGGGGTGTTTTCCGACCTTTGTAACAATATATTCGGATACCGGATAGTTTCACATATCATTCGTTCAATCCTCGTTATTATCCTCTTCATTTGACCAACCCAGAGAATTCTCAACGCCCTGAGCTTCACAAGTTGTTTCTAATATTATCATATATTATTTGATTGGCGCCCAACATATTAATTCATAAAATATTTATCAAAGTCCAATAAAAGCAAAAATAGCTTCAGGGTGTAACGAATTGTTGTCCGTTAGCTACGGATGGAGGTGGAGGGGGGGGGGGGGGGGGGGGGGGTAATGAAGGCTCGTGGATTATTCGAATGCAATTAACTATTTATTCCTTATCCTACTTGCTAGGTACAGGGGTGGTGTGTGAGTGGGTGTGGGTATGCGCTATTTGATGATGAATTATTCAGAGGTACTGACCTGCGGTGAATAAAGCCGGGGCTCCAAAAAGAATAAAAGGTTTCTCTATCTTTGCTCACACTTACTTCTCACGCGGTCTCTCAAGAGAGTGCCGATCGGCTCTCGCTGCCGATCGGCCTCGGCTATTTTCGTTAATTTCAGCGTGGTTTGGGGGGTTTGTGACTTGCCATGTCACAACTCCCCCCTCCCCACGCGGGGTGAAGCCTATAGGGTGAGCCTATGTGTTGCGTGATTTTGTGTTTTTACTTTTGTTTACTGTGTCCTTATTTCTATGTTCTTATCTATTTTGCGTTATTCTTATTTACCTAAGTATTTTGTGTTGTTCCTATTTCTATCCTATCTTTTATTTCGTACTGTTTGTCGTTGTGTCTTCCTGTTGTCTTCTTGTCTCGTGTCGTTCCTGTGTCCTGTCCCTCTTCTCCGTGTTTTCTGTGCGTCTTTTTGTCCAGTGGCGTTTCCGTCCTGTTCCGTCGCTCCGTGTTCTTTTTGTTCCTCCTCCTCCTCCCTCTTTTTCTGTCGTTTATATTGTGTCTGTGTCGTCTATTTCTATGATTAGTGTGTCTGTGTCTGTCTCCGTGTCCGTGTCCATCTCCTCCGCTGTCTCATATGTGTCCGAGTCTGTGTCTTGTGTATTTCGTGTGGGGGTTGTGTCTTGTGTGTGTTCTTTCGGTGTTATGTGGTAGTTTTTGGGGAATGGTGGGTGTGATCTGGTGCGTGTGCGTCTGAGATGTCTGGCTATGGGTTTTAGTGGTGTTTGTGTGACTGTAGCTGTGTTTTCTGGGTTTGGTGGTGGTTCATATGGTGGTAGGTTGTGTATGTCTATCGTGTTGGTGGCTACGACTGGGTGTATTTGTGCGGCTTTTCGTCGGTGTAGGTTGTGTCTGTCTAATGCTTCCAGTATTTGTATTTGTGTCTCGACTCTTTGTACTAGTTGTTCTATGTCGTTTTTTGTGTCTGTGGTTGGTGTTTTAGTGGTTGGGGTTGGGTGTTTTTGTGTGGTTGTCGATGTCGTGTTGGTGGAGGGTGGGTTAGGGTATCTGTGTGTGTGTGGTGCGAGTCCGGGTGTTTATAGTAGTGGTATTTTCTGTGCTTGTGTTGTGAATGCGGTGTATTGTATTGGTGTGGGGAGTAGTGTGCGTCTAGGTTGTGTGAGTGATGGTGTGTGTGTTTTTGTTACCTGTGTGCTTGTCTGTGCGTTGGTGTTGATTGTCGTGTATCTATGTTCGTGTGGGGTCCGTCCCGGTGTTTGTAGTAGTGGTGTTTTTTGTCCGCGTGTTGTTATCAGGGGTGCGGCGAACGTCCCTTTCCTATTTGTTTTGTCCATTGTTATCTGTTGGGGTCGAATTGCATTCATTAGTCATTTATATGTACAGTTTTAAATTGTCTATGTGCCATTTTCCCATTTTTTTTCCGGTTTCCGTTGTTAGTTCGTATACTGTGGGTGAAATTTTGTTTGTTATTATATATGGTCCGGTATACTTATGTATTAGTTTTGCTGCTATATGGTCTGCTTTTGACGACAGCATGTGGTTTTTCTTGAGAACCCTATCTCCCACCTTGTACTCCGTGTTTCTCCGTCTTAAATTGTAATAGTGTGCCTGTCTCTCGTTTGCTTCTGTGAGGTGTCTCTGTACTTCTTCCCTAATTATTTGTAGTCTACGTAGGTGGTCTGTCCATTTGTCCGTGTCTTGCCGTTCTATGTCGCCTTCGTTCTCGATGTTGTTCCGCAAGCATTGTGTCGGGTGTAGTTCTCTCCCGAGGTTTAGGAATGCGGGTGTGTGTTTTGTGGATGTGTGTGTGCTTGTGTTTAGTGCAAATTGCAGGTCTTGTAAGTGTATGTCCCATTCCCTGTGGTCTTTTTCTACGTACGCTTGTATCATTGTTTTCATTGTTCTGTTTATTCGTTCTACTGGGTTTGCCTGGGCGTGGTATGGTGGGATTGTTGTGTGTCTGATGCCAAATTTTTGTGTGAGTTCGCGAATTAATTTGTTTATGTATGGTGTGCCGTTATCTGTGAGTATTACGCGTGGTGTACCCCATCGTGATATGACGTGTTTGTGTAATGCGTGTTCTACTGTCTGTGCTGTCGCTTTCTTTAATGGTATGATTTCTGCCCATTTCGTGTATAGGTCTTGGAAAACTATTATGTATTGGTGTCGTGTTTTTGAGCTAGGGAGTGGTCCCATTATGTCTGATGCTACTACTTTCCATGGTTCCTCGATTATTCTATGTCCCATTAGGCTGGTTGTTTTTGTTCTATTTTTGTTTTTTGGCAAATTTCGCATTTTCGTACGTATTCTACTGTGTCCCTGTACATCCCTGGCCAGTAATATTCTTTCGCTATCCTTTGATATGTTTTTTCTATGCCTAGGTGTCCTGCTTGTGTTGTGTCGTGATTTTCGTGTAGTATTTGTGTGATTTGTTCTGTGGGGATGACTAATTTCCATGGGTTTGTGTCAGGTAATTGTTGTGTGAACGTACCTTAGCGACAAGGAGCTATAGCAACGGGATTAACAAAGAGTTGTTTAAAAATAACAGTCATACGTAAATGGCCGATCTAAGAGGAAGCATTCACACAACGCTGTGAATTAGCTATATTAAAGTATATAATAATTGTTATTATTCCTCAACTTCATAACCCACAATACATGGTGTCAGAAGTGGTCTGTCCTGGGAAGAAGTGGCCTACCCCGGGAAGCAGTTTAAATACGAATTGAGTCGGATTACTCTAAACGCGAGTATACGGAAAAAAAAAAAAACGTGGCGTTTATTTGGAGTAAACAAAGGAAATTCCGGTAAAAATGGCACAATCGGTATCGGGAACAGCGTACCTGAAACCACCGGATTCTTTCGACTTTACAAGGCCAGAAGCATGGTTAACTTGGAGGAAAAGATTTGATAGATATATATCAGTCTCGAATCAACATTCAAGGTCAGAAAAAGAAAAAATTGACCTATTATGTTATACTATGGAAGAACGAGCGGAAGAAATTCTTATGCAAATATTAAACTCAATTGGAGTTAGTACGTGTGAAATGGTATTACGAAAATTTGATGAATATTTTTCACCAAAAAGGAATGTCATTTTTGAAAGATTCAAATTTAACTCAAGAGTACAGGCGGGGAGCGAAAGTATAGATGATTATATAACAGCTTTATATACCCTTGCTGAAATTTGTGATTATGATACAAAAAGGGATGAACTTATACGAGACCGAATTGTCATCGGGATATTCGAGAGGAAGACGTCCGAACGATTGCAGTTAACAGCAGATCTTACACTTGAGAAAGCTATAGCGATGGCACGACAGGCTGAGAGACATGCTAAACAAGTCAAGATAATTAGAACAGACTCTAATGAATCTTCTCAAGTCAACAGGGTTAAAGTGTATCCCAAGAATATGAAAGGAAGACCGGCAGAGAAAATAGCAGCACCTGGTTATCAGCAGCGTCAGAATACTATATGCTACAGATGCGGACTCCAGAGACACACCGGAGGCAAGAAATGCCCAGCGGAAAAAGCAGAGTGCAGAATATGTAAGCGGATAGGACACTGGGAGCAGGCATGCAAAACGAAGAATGTGCATCAAATAGAAGAAGCAGATTCACAAGAAGAACAAGGAAAAGATGAGTTCTTTTTAGGGACAATAGATTCTAAGACAAATGCAAATACTAGTTTTAGAATAAAAATAGAGATTATAGACTTTGCTAAAGAGGAGGAATTTCTCATAGATACAGGGGCGGATGTGACATGCATACCGGCAAGTTCTGTCCCGAAAGAGTTTAAAAAAACAGTAACGCGACCAGAAAATATGATATATGGGCCAGATGGTAAACAATTGCATGTTAGAGGTTGTATGAACTTGAATCTTAAAGCTAAAGGGAAGGTACAATTGGTTAAAACTTATATAATTGAAGGGTTGCGAACACATATTTTGGGACGTCAAGCGATCCGTCAATTTAAACTCTTCAAAGAGATTAACCGAATACAAATGAAAAATACAATTCCAATAGTAAAATTAGATTCAGTAAGTGACGTTGAAAAACAGTTTCCAAAAATATTTCAAGGTTTAGGAAACTTCAAAAAAGAATTAAAAATACAATTGAAATCAGAAGCAATACCGTCAGCTCAAATGGTTCCTAGAGTAGTAGCAGTACCGCTACTAGATAAACTAAAGAAAGAACTAGATAAGTTAGTGAGTCAAGATGTAATAGTACCAGTTGAAGTATACACAGAATGGTGCAGTCCAATAGTTTGTGTACCAAAAGGTAACGAGGGAGAAATTAGGTTATGTTGTGATTATAGGGAACTAAACAAAAATGTATATAGAGCAGTGTTTCCAATTCCCAAAGTAGATGTTACGCTGGCCAGAATGAAGAATGCGAAATTCTTTACTAAACTAGATGCAAAGGCAGGGTTTCATCAAATTAAACTTTCTGAAGAAAGTCAACCGCTAACCACATTTATTACACCTTTTGGAAGATATATGTTTAAGAGATTACCATTTAGAATTAATTGTGCACCAGAATACTTCTCTAGAATGTATTCAGAAATACTAAAAGAAATATCTAACGTGTTAATACATGTAGACGATGTTTTGATATATGCTGAGACAAAGGAGAAGCATGATGAAATATTAAGAGAAGTATTAGGAAGATTAGAGAAGGAAGGGGTAACTTTGAACAAAGAAAAATGCAAGTTTAATGTTCAAAGTGTAGAATTTCTAGGAAACATAGTATCGACAAAAGGCATAAGTATTTCACCTGAAAGGGTAGTAGCGATATCAGAATTTCCAGCACCATTAAACAAAACATCATTATTGCAATTTTTGGGCATGGTAAATTTTGCAGGGAAATATATACCTAATCGTTCACAAAGATTAGAGCCTTTAAATGCATTATTAAAAGACAACGTACCTTTTATATGGGATGACATGCAAGAAAAAGCTTTTATAGAGGTTAAAGATTTACTTAAGCAAGCGCCAACTTTGGCATATTACGATCACACAAAAGCGATAGTAGTGCAGGCAGATGCCTCAAATTATGGAATAGGAGGGGTCCTAATACAGGGAAAAGATGAAGAAAGACAAGTAGTGGCTTATACGTCTAGAACTTTAAGCCCGTGTGAACAAAAATATAGCCAGATTGAAAAAGAAGCCTTAGGGTTAGTTAGTGCAGCTGAGAAATTTAAAGAATATGTAACAGGGATAGAGATAACTTTGGAAACAGATCATAAACCATTATTACAGATCTTACAAACAAAGCCATTAGATGATCTTACTCCTAGGTTACAGAGAATTCGTATAAGACTGATGAGATATAATTATAACGTAGTATATGTACCAGGCAAGCAATTGATTTTAGCAGATGCACTATCGCGAAATCCCAGAGGAAAATATGAAAAACAAGGAGAAGACTTAGAAGTTGAGACTATTAAATATATAAGACTGATTGTAGAAAATATACTTAAGAAAGCCAAAGATGTTAATTTAGGTTTATTAGGATATAGAACCACTCCATTAGAGAATGGATATTCTCCAGCAGAATTAATGTTTTCTAGAAAAATTAGGTCAACAGTATTAATGTTACCAAGTAGCCTGGGAACATTTCATTCACATGAAGCAGTGGTACACAAAGAATATGAAAGGAAAGAGAAACAAGAAGACCAGTACAACAGAAAACATAGAACTATAAGTTTAAGTAAATTAAAGTTAAGAGATAAAGTATGGGTAATAGACATGAAAAGACATGGAGAAGTGATTCAAATATTAAGAGAACCAAATTCATATGAGATAAGAACGGAAAAAGGAATTATTAGGCGAAATAGATGTCATTTAATACCGGAATATTATAATATGGGTGAGATAGATGATATAGAAATAGATTACACTAATATTCCAGTGTTAGAGAATGTAAGAAATGGACTTGAAGTAGATCCCGGAATCCAAGAGCAAGAGATAGGGAACAGAGAACCGATAGAAGAACAGGAGCGTAGGGGTAGACCCAATAGAGCAAGAAGAAATCCAGTATGGATGAGAGATTATGTGTAATACTCATTATCGTGAGGAACATATGTAAAACTCATGTATCTAAACACTGAACTTTAAAAAAAAAAAAAATAAATACAAAGAAGGAAGGGTGTTGTGTGAACGTACCTTAGCGACAAGGAGCTATAGCAACGGGATTAACAAAGAGTTGTTTAAAAATAACAGTCATACGTAAATGGCCGATCTAAGAGGAAGCATTCACACAACGCTGTGAATTAGCTATATTAAAGTATATAATAATTGTTATTATTCCTCAACTTCATAACCCACAATACAGTAATAAGTTGGAGTGTAGTGGATCGGGTCTATGGAAGTATAGGTGTGTGTCGCGTATTCTCCATGCTTCGTTCTTTTCTGGTCGTGTTTGTACTTGTGTTTTTTTGTATGTGTACCATTTATCTGAGGTGTTTTCTATCGCGCCTAATTGTAATTGTTCTTCGTGTTCGTGTAATCGTGATAGTGCGTCTGGTACCTGGTGTGCTGTGCCTTTTCTGTGTATAATTTCGAAGTCGTATTCTAACAATTCTAATGCCCATCTTGCTAGTCTGCCTGTTGGATTTTTTAAATTGTGTAACCATTTGAGTGCGCTGTGATCTGTAATTACTGTGAAATGGTAACCCTCCAAGTATGGTCTGAATTTGTATATTGCCCAAATTACCGCGAGGCATTCCTGTTCCGTTGTTGTGTATTTTCTCTCCGCCTCGCTAAGTGCACGGCTGGCGTATGCTATTACGTGTTCTTCTTCATTCTTTGTTTGTGTTAGTACTGCGCCTATGCCTGTTCCGCTCGCGTCTGTTTGTACTTGGAATGGTAGTGTGTGATCGGGGCATGTGAGTGTGGGTGGTGTTGTGAGGATTTGTTTGATTGTGTTCGTTGCGTGTTGTTGTTCTGCTCCTGTTCTGTGTTTTCTGACTGTTTACTGGGGTTTTGCCTCGGTGTCTGTAATGGTGTTGGGGTTGTCTGTGGCCATCGTTCCATTCTGAATGTCTGGTTTGGTTTTTCGCTTAGTGTCCACGTGTTTTGTGCAAAGTCTAGTTGCATACCGAATTGTCTTATGGCGTTGATGCCGATGATGCATGTCCAAGCGAGTGTGGGTATAATGCCTAATTCTATTTCTCTAGTTGTGTGTGCTATTTGAATCCTTCGTGTTGTTATGCCCGATATTCCGGCTCTTGTACCGTTCGCTACTAAGACTGTTGTGTTCGGTGTCTCCTGTATTTGTGTGTGTCTGTCTTTTAAAATTTCTCCTATTTTCTGTCCTAGGTATGAATGTGTTGATCCCGTGTCTATCAGTGCATTGAATTCTAACCCGTCCATTTCTATTTTTATGTGGAATCTTGGATCGCGTGGGTTATGTGTGATTGTGTATGTTGCGTGTTCGGGTGTATGTGTATTGTGTGTTTCGGGAATGGCCTCCACCCGTTCTGGGCATTCCCTTATTCGTTTCCCGATTGTTGCGGTTTTGTGCACTGCCATCTCATGTGGCCTGGTTCGTTGCAGTTATAGCAGCGGCGTACTGTTGTACCCGTCTGCGTGTTTGGCTGTGATGTGTATGTCGGTGATGTGTATGTGATCGCGGGGCGTTGTGTTGATTGAAGCTGTGGGTGTGTTTGTGTTGTGTTGTGTACGGTGGTTGGATGTCTGGTGTTGGTAATAGGAATCTACGTGATTGTGTTTGTGGGGTGTATTGCGTGTATGTGTTTCTAGGTTGCTGTTTTATCTGAGTGTTCTTATTTTTATTAAAAATTCCGTAATTGTCTGTGTTTCCTTTTGTACGCAGTTTCTTATGTCTTCTTCTATTTTGTCTCTACGGCGTGTGTCTAAAAATGCATGTTGTATATGAGTCATTCCACGTCAAACCGGACAAAATAAATCAAAAATTGACCTCGATGTTTCCGATTTCGTTCTAATTTTTTTAACGGGTTCTTTGGAACAAATAAATTCATCAAACAATTTTTCGTTTTTTTTTTCCGCCCCTATTTTCCAAGTTACACGGGGGTGAAATTCACGAAAAACGGCCAAAAATCGAAAACATACTCCTCCTCAAACGGTCATATCTTTGGCTGTGTTTGTCCTAGAGTCTTCTTTCGAGAACCATTTTGAAGCTATTGAATGGCACTATTATTATATATTTATTGAATTCTGCGACAAAGAGCGATTCCATTTGTTATAAACAAATATATTATTCAAACGTGGTTTTCTAGGTGAGAACCACGCTTTAAAATTCCCAAAAAAATATGAGCGTATTCCTTGATCAATTTCCTATAAAACTGGTAAGTTATAGAATGGAACTCCGATGGAAACTATATTAAAACGATTTATTTATAAGCGACGGCGCGCGCTGCCGCTGAGAGACCTGGCTCGGGTACGTGTAGCTCGCGTAAGGAAGAAATGGTGGGCATGTAGATCTATATTAAAAAAATTCACCATGTCAGAAAACAATGTATATCATATTAGTTTATTGAATATCCAACTAACGATAAGTAAATCATGATCCTAAATCTGACATAAGGATCCTCTAGTCACATTATATTATACCTATATGTATAATACCTGAATTGATGAATACACTATAATTAATTCGATAGAAGTTTGGTTTATTCATATAATTGCTTCCATAACTGTTGAAGTTAAAGCAAAAATATAAATAATTATATTATTGTTAAAGTTAGTTGAAAGAAATAACGGGGCAATTTTTTGTCAAATTAAGAAAATAAAGCAATTAAATTAGGAAAGATTATTAAAAATTTTAGGGTGGTTTATTTGGAAACAACGGCCTGCACTGACTTTTCGGTATCAGAGTATCCCTTACATTAGTTATTAATTTATTTTTCGTTTGTGGCAGAATACAATGAAATGTCAGTGTACCATGAACTAATTTAGCTTTCCCGAAACGAGGCTGCAATGCAGTTCAGTGGAAAATTCTAAATCAGTATTTTTAATATTTTTGATATTCTGCACCCATAGAAAAAAAAAATTGTGGTGTATTTATTGGTTCCTGCAAGGATTCCAGACTTGCTTTAGCCGCTAGTCTTTAGAGGGCTCCTCCTAAGCCAATAACAAAAAAATAAATTAATGCGACTAACAAAGAATGAATTAATAGACAAGAGATACTCTGATGCCGAAAAGTCAGTAGAGGCCGTTGTTCCTAAATAAACCACTAATTATAAGCAAATATAACGACTTCCAGGTATTATATATGGTATAATGTGACTAGGGGATCCTTATGTCAGATTTAGGATCATGATTTACTTATCGTTAGTTAGATATTCAATAAACTAATATGATATACATTGTTTTCTGACATGGTGAATTTTTTTAATATAGATCTACATGCCCACCATTTCTTCCTTACGCGAGCTACACGTACCCGAGCCAGGTCTCTCAGCGGCAGCGCGCGCCGTCGCTTATAAATAAATCGTTTTAATATAGTTTCCATCGGAGTTCCATTCTATAACTTACCAGTTTTATAGGAAATTGATCAAGGAATACGCTCATATTTTTTTGGGAATTTTAAAGCGTGGTTCTCACCTAGAAAACCACGTTTGAATAATATATTTGTTTATAACAAATGGAATCGCTCTTTGTCGCAGAATTCAATAAATATATAATAATAGTGCCATTCAATAGCTTCAAAATGGTTCTCGAAAGAAGACTCTAGGACAAACACAGCCAAAGATATGACCGTTTGAAGAGGAGTATGTTTTCGATTTTTGGCCGTTTTTCGTGAATTTCACCCCCGTGTAACTTGGAAAATAGGGGCGGAAAAAAAAAACGAAAAATTGTTTGATGAATTTATTTGTTCCAAAGAACCCGTTAAAAAAATTAGAACGAAATCGGAAACATCGAGGTCAATTTTTGATTTATTTTGTCCGGTTTGACGTGGAATGACTCATATGTGCTGTAAATTCTTGCCATGTGTTCCATTTTCCTCTGTGTAATCTATACCATTGTTTCGCTGTTCCGTCTAATACCGGTATGAGGTTGTCGATCAGCTGTTTGTCTTGTAGAGCGTAACCTAACTGTAGATCGCGGAGGTTTTGTAAAAACTCGTATAAGTCCTCGCCTGTTTCTCCCGAGTATTTTATGTTCCACCCTTGAATATCTTTAATTGGTATCGTCGATTTTTGTGTATAACTGTTATTAAAGTACTGGGTGTGTTGTGGTTGTATCGTCTGTGTGTCATAGGTTATCGGCTGTGTTTGTGGTGGGTCCAGGTCTATCAGGTTACGTATGTGTTGTATGTTTCGCGTATTAGTGCCTAAAAACGTTTCCGCGCCTGTTATTTCTTGTCTTCGCCGGTCGTCGAAAAATGTCTGCCCGTATGTGTTTGCGTGATTGGGGCTCGGTTGTATAGTGTGTGTGTACTCCGCTGATTCGAAGCGTGTCGGTTGTGTGTTTTGTATGTGCGTGCTATGCAACGTGTGTTGCACTTCCCTGTCTAGTGTGATCGGTTCGTCTAGTAGGTGCCGAGTGTTGTGCGTCCTATCGTCTCTGTATGGTTCGTGTACTTGCATGCATGGTCGGAAGTGTGTGTGTGCCTCTTGTGCTTGTATGTATCTGTGTGTACCTTGTGTGTTTATGGGATCTATGTCCAGCGTGTTGTTTATAAAGTGCGCACGTACAGGCCCGTGCCTCTGTGTGTCGCTTGGCAACGCCGGTTCGCTTAGCCGCTTAGTGACATTGTGTGTCTGTGTGTTTGACCGTTTCGTATTTGAATTTCTGTACCGTGTTTTTCGTACTCGCCTCGTGTAAAACCGTTCTACTTTTCTACTTTGTACCCTGTTTTCTCGTGTTTTAATGTGTTTTGTGAATTGTTTAATGTCCTGTGTTACTGGGAAATTCGTGGATTTTTACGTTGGGCGCCAATTTGTAACGAATTGTTGTCCGTTAGCTACGGATGGAGGTGGGTGGGGGGGGGGGGGGGGGGGGGTAATGAAGGCTCGTGGATTATTCGAATGCAATTAACTATTTATTCCTTAACCTACTTGCTAGGTACAGGGGTGGTGTGTGAGTGGGTGTGGGTATGCGCTATTTGATGAAGAATTATTCAGAGGTACTGACCTGCGGTGAATAAAGCCGGGGCTCCAAAAAGAATAAAAGGTTTCTCTATCTTTGCTCACACTTACTTCTCACGCGGTCTCTCAAGAGAGTGCCGCTCGGCTCTCGCTGCCGATCGGCCTCGGCTATTTTCGTTAATTTCCGCGTGGTTTGGGGGGTTTGTGACTTGCCATGTCACAAGGGTATAGATCCGAAAAGCACATAACGTCCAAAAACTTATTCCATGTACTGAGAGGTGCTTCGTGAACTTTCAGCATTTGATAGAGAGCTGTTGCAGTGTTGTTTTCTCTACCAGTATTAATGGGATAAATTGTATATTGCTCGTAGTAATCATCAGCTTCAATTATTTGAGTCAATATAGCTTTTCGTTTATTTGTTTCCTGCTTAATGGATTCCAATGGCATATCCGTATATTCTTCTGAAGTTGACTGTTGAGGTTCTACTTGGACTTCAACATCGTGGGTCAGTGGCTCCAATAACAATTCGGCATCCGCAGGTAATTCAATCTCAGAATACAGTGGATTGTTTTGTTTTAGCCACACTAAGGCCTCATGAATTTTTTTTACATCCACCAAATTACTCCAAACAACTTTTGATTTATTGGGGATACCCATTATCAGTACGAAAAGCTCGTGGTTAATATTAAGTGCATCAGTCGGTGAGGATAGTTTTTTCAACGATTCTTCCAAAGATAAAGGTAAATGAAAAGTTCTACCCTCTACTTTTTGTATTCTCAATTTGTTTGGTAAATTTTTTTTGCCACCGTGCCCATTCTTTGAACCGTTTGAAGTGCCTTTGCTCGCTGAATTAGGATCTTTTCGTAATCATTCAGGGTTGATAACACGATTGGCATGTCGTTCACAGCCAACTGATTCATTATGCAAGTGGCCGGTAGTTCATCGTTGCGAAACTTTTCCAAACAAGAATGGCAAATGAAATCAGTTGGGGTGCAGCTATGGTGATTAATGTATTTTTGTAATTCTGTCCAATACCTTCCAGACAATGGTTTATCGAGTTTTGCAATATCACGTACATCCCGTCGGTAACACAATTTTTCACATGACACGCACGGTAATTGCGGTGTATCCATTGAACGCTTGACTAGTGTCTCAAATGCGAGTGGATGTTTTGCAATAAGTTCATCTTCATTAAGTAAATTTATTTCCTCGGTATGTGATTGATGTGTTGAAGCTTTCTGTGCTGTTTCAGCTGATAAATTTTTCAAAGTTGTCAAATCACTTTGTGCTAACGTATTGTCAATACGGTTAATTTTTGCGACGAGTTTGCTCAGCTCATAGATTTGTCTCATGAAATATCTTAGCTGTGGAAAATGAGACTGTAGTACTTGGAGCGGTAGGAGCTTTGATTTACAAGTGATTGTATCGGCATAACAACTCTGTGAATGTCCAAGTTTAAGTCCTGATTTATTCATACTACACACGTTCAGTTGGTTCAAATTGTTGCGAATGTTCGTCAGTTTCCATGAGCTTATAGCTTTCAAGTAATGTTCTAGTCTGTTGATAGTCTCCAAACTCGGCTTTATACACATTTCGGAGCAGATCCATGATTCGCGAACATGCGTACTTCTAATTATTGGTAAAATATTAACAATTTTGCCGGCTGTAGTTGTAATCAATGGTTCTACCATAATATTTAATTTATTGTAAGCTGTGTTCGCACAGTAAGCTTCTGATGAGCCGGTGTGCTTGGATGGACCGCAAATTGCTGCGATTTTCGATTCCATGTCTGACGATTCTGCTGCTTATGTCCAACAGATGTCGATTCTATGCTTTAAATTAGTTAATGTTTTGTTTACATCACGGATGAGAATTTTTCTAGCCTGTACACACTACTTCACGATTTTCTCCGCTTCAATCCTAGACTGTGGCTTCAATTTGTGATTGATTTTAGAGGACAAATCTTCGATGTACCTCTCTACGGATCCCAACAACGTGATTGTATTCCGTCGCCAGCCTATGTTCCTGTATTTTCTTAAAATATTATTCTTTTTGACTAATTTTTCTTGAATGCATTTGATTTGCAGCTTTTTTAATTTCGGGATGCGCAGCATATTTGAATTTTGCATATGCTTATGTTTTATTAATTTCTGGATTTCTATCATATTTTTGTTTTTCGCGAGTCTTTCTGATTTCGGGATTTGCAGCATATTTTTGTTTTTCACTAGTCTTCTTTATATCGGGATTCGCTGCATATCTACGTTTTTCATATGTTGTCTTAATCTCAGGATTCGCTGCATACTTGGCCGTTTTCTAATGTTTTGTTGCAGTCGCATGAACTGCATAGTTTGCTCTTTTTTGTGCCTTTTTATTTTCTGATTTGCCACTGTGTCTTTCAGTTGTATGACTTTTAACGGCATAGTTATTTCGTCTATTTTTATTGATTGTGTCTTTGTGATTTCTCCACCATTCTTTTTTCAAATTTCGTTTTCGATCGACTCTACTGCTAATTTTGTGATCGATACTGGTTTGCGGTACGCATTTCTGGATACCGTCTGCCGATGGCACTTCCTTAACGGTCGAATATTTTTTTGGTATCGCTCGACAAACTGACGCATAAGTCCTCTTTGATTGTGCTGCGATCTTTGGTTCCATTTCCTCTTGTTTCAGTACAATCGACAATGCACTTGGCTGTAGCTGCGAGCTGTACAGCAACGTTCTCAATTTTATTGCAGGGAAAAGAATCAACATTTCTTGATCCAGTACTTTAATTAAATGCTGTCTCATTGTAAGGGTGGACTTGGAGCGTTCATGATCGTCTACCAAGTAATGTACTGTCGTGGGGTCTTGTTCCTGCGCTAGAGTAACCGGGATAGCACAGGCAAATACTCCACATGATACTCCATCCGGTTGAATTTGTACTTCTTCATATACGATTGAACATTCCTAATACAGGCGTGTCAATATTTCCTGTTGGAACGGTAATAATTTTCGGTGTAATGTATCGTACACGTGTACTACCGATCCGTCGTAGTATATACAAGTCCAGTGTCCGATCCGATCAACCCCTATATCTCCACCATAAAGTATTTGAATATCTTTATGAGTTTCGATTCGTTGATACCAATGTATGCCTTGATAGAACAGTGGATCCTGGGGTTTAAACGATGTATTCATTGCTAGAACTTTGAGGAATGCGTTGATACATTGGTCATCTAATTCTTCTTTCATGTTCAGAATACGAGCTTGAATTCTCTCTCGATTTTTACGTAATATATCCTGTGCGTTAATGTGTACATCATCATTCTGAATTTCTATAATCTGCTGTGAATCTACGCTAAGGACTTCGACAAGTCTTGGGTCACCGCTATTGTCAATTTTTACTCTTCGTGCTTCATTTCTGCGCTCTCTACGTTTCGCATAACTGAGTTTTTTAGTCTTCGGAATTTTTTATCTAATTCTTACGTTAAAATTATTCTAATAAATACGCGTTTTTTTAAGCTATCTATATACATATATGTATACCGCGGTGGTGCTTTTTGTCGTGAGATTATTTCTCTAATGGTAGGTACTTACGTTTGTTGTTTTCAGCTCTTCGTAACTCTTGTTATCCAACAATGTTTTTACAATTTTTTTATTTCAATTTACTAAATATCAATATTAAATAAATGATATATTCCCTGATACACTATTATCACACAAGTACCGTTAAAAATCACTGTTAGGTTAACTTTCGTAAGATTTTATTTTACTGCAGGCAGCCTGTCAATACCGATCTTCGAAACAGGTTAATCTTTGACTAAATAATATTAATACAAATTAAAAAATATTAAATATGACTGTGTTTTTGTCGACTCTAATCGAATTTAAATCAACAATAACTCACACTTGTCAAATAATTGCAAGTTTTATCAATTCGATATGTTCTATACAATATCTGCAAGTGGAATAACATCCTTCCAAATCAACAGTGCTGCCCTCAGTTTTTCGGATCCCATTCCTAAACTCATCAGCGGGAGATTATCCGTCAGATTTACTTAGCTGATGCTAGATTTGACGACTTTCTATCAGCCCAACTACCCTTAGTTTTTCGGATCGCGTTCTTAAACCAGTCAATAGTAAGATTATTCGTCTTATTGTCTGGTCATTGGCTGATAGTAGATCAATAGTCGATGGAGAACTTTCCGTTGTTCTCAACTTCGCGCCTGTGATTAATCCGTTATAAAATTTGTATGAAAATCGGAGCATCATTCAACATTTGGCCATCAAGGTGAAAACATGTGTGAGTACGAATTGATTATTTTGTTCAAAATATTTTCTCGAATGTAATAACTGATAACTACTGTAACGCAGTTTTCTTATTAGGCAGAGGACAACCGCTACTACGCTACAACTCGACGCTCACTCGGGTTACTTACGGAAAACTTACTTGAATGTTGGGCGCCAGACGCAGATGAGTCGTTTCTTTAACAAAATTACGATACCATAGACCAAAAACAATAAGCCAAAATTCGCGAGAATGCGACGAGCGATAACTTAGCTAACTCAGTAACGATAGCCTTAGATAGAGGGGCAGGGTACACCACACAAAAATATCAATGCAACGATAGTATTTGAGGTAACATCAATCAATTATTTTTATTCAACGAAAGTCGATAATTATTCGATATCGATAACAGAATTGGACAGAAAATGTATCAGCTTGCTACGATAGATTTCCTACTTGTCGGAACAGGATTAACGTGTTTTAACACGCAAGGTCAGTCATAGGCGCGTTAGAGGTGACTCGATATAAAGCAATGTACTAAGACTCCAGACTCGGTATCACAGAGCGATACTTCGTACCCGAATGCAAAATTATTCTTTCTAAACGCCGCCTAAGGCCGATAGTTCTCTTGGCTGCTTTAGCCGACAAAGCTCGATAACAAACGATACAGTATTTAACGTAGGGGCTCGCTATACTTCATTATTACAATATTCTGAGAAATGATTCAATATAAGGACCGCATGGTCACTCAAAATACGAATTAGCAGAGCAACGTTAACAGATTTAACTGAGAAAAATATTATTAACCAAATTCTATACGATACGATACTTGATGATAAGATATTAATTTATCCAGAACGATACTCGACTTACGAGACGATATTACATGATACAAAACGGAATTATTACCAAATTCTGACAAAATCGGCAATATTAACCAGAATTAAACAAAATTATTACTAAATATTAACTGTGACGCGAGGCCTAAGGTCACTCGCGGCTATCCTCGCTCAGGGTTCTCCAGGAAAAGTATTTTCTACGATTTTCATGCACAATAGATATTTAACATACTAAATATAAGAAAGCCATACGGTAGACATAAGCAAAAAGCAATATATAATCAATAATAGCCAGACTCGAGGTTTTTCGATAAATTAACCAAAGACGAGCTTCTTAGCTCAAGAACAATAGATATAACATATAACGAATTCAGCCAGACTCGAGGTTGTTCGATAAATTAACCAAAGACGAGCTTCTTAGCTCAAGAACAAATCATACCATAAAACAGACTTTTAAACGAACGACCTCGTGCCTTCACATAAGGAAATCAAGACCTTACCTTAGATTGCCTCAGACGAAACACAATCACTATTTTAATTAGACTTCGATATAAACGATACGGAAGACGATACGATAGAGATTCGATGCACGATGAGCTAGTACGTAGTGTAGCGCAGACGGAGCGAAGAGTAGCCCGATTGATCTACGTATCCTGCTTATATAGTCCTTAATTCTGCTCGTACCGACTTCTGATGGGTCACGTGGTTCATCCTCGTCCTAATTGGTTATTGTCGTTTTCGGTAGTTTCGACGAACGTATGAGGTGTCGTTGCGTTTCTCAGGAGAAACCTATCCTACCCCAGCCGTCACGATACCCCTCTTCCTGCCGCCTTCCGTTAGAATTCCCTGACGCTGGGTTCATAAAGAAATCCAGCTCGCCAGAGCTATACGATAATTCTCCTAGGCCTTACATTAGAGTTAATCCTTGAGGAGTTACTTAATAGCCTTGTGCTGGGCATACTAGGGCCTCGATCACGACAAAATCCTTCGGGTTGGAACGCTGAACCGAGGGTTTTCTGGACCAACCCGGCCGCGATAACGGTCTCAGAGAGAGAGAGAGAGAGAGAAAATTTATTTGTCCCTGGAGCAATGCTCCCTAAGGGCCACAGGCGAATTACAAAGAAATAGTTAAATGTATAATAAACTTGAAGTTAGAATTGAAATTAAGATTAAAATTAACATTAGAATTAAGCTTGAAATGGTAATATAATTAAAATTGAAATTAAAGATAAAATAGAAAAGAATAAAACAGAAAGTTAGAATTAGACTTAAAATGACAATAAAATTTCAATTGAAATCAAAACTAAAATAAAAAGGTGAAAAAGTCAAAGTAGAAGTAGTTACCCGGACATCCCAGCCTCACGCCCCTCCTCGGACAGTAGGTATCTAAAAACGAGGTGTCGAAAAGCCGGAAGCGTGGATGCAGAAGTGATTGCTGGCGGCAAGGAGTTCCAAAACTGAATTCCAGTAACCAGAAAAGACTTTTGAAAAGTAGCCGTCCGGGCAGAGGGGACATAAAGTGTGTCTGTCCGGGTTGGGTCGCGGCATCTCACTAGGTCCGGTCTAAGTCGAAGCTGGTCGCCGAGAAGCCCCGGCTCGCCCAGACACAGCGTTCGGTAAAATATGCAACCAATGAGGAGCTTTCGACGGTTATGTGACCTGAGCCAGCCGAGACTTCGCCGGTGACCAGATATGTGCTCACGACGAGGCACCCTTAATAGAAATCTGACGCAGTTGTTAAGTGAGACCTGTAGCTTTAGTTCCAGCCCTTCCGACAAATTGGTGAGCGCCGCCGCGCAGTAGTCGAAGTGGGGAAGGACCAGAGCAACAACCAGGCGACGCCTTAGCTCAAGAGTAAGGTTATTATCGTTCATGCGAACGCGATAAAGAGCTCCGGCAGCCTTGCTGCACACCTGTGCCACGTGCTGAGTCCACGACAGGGTACTGTCCAGCATAACTCCGAGGTAGCGTAACACCGGCACAAAATCGATAGACTCACCACGTAGCGAGGGTGTTGGCAGCGTTGAGAAGTCGAACTCATTGATGAACCTCGAACTACCAAAAGTCATTGCCCTGGTCTTACTCACATCAAGGCGCAAGTGGTTTCTGTAACACCAAGACGCAATAGCCTCAACCTCTTCATTCAGCGAACGAACCGCGTCAATAAACTGTGAGGGCAGGCACCGAAGGTAGATTACCAGGTCATCGGCATAAAGTAAGTGCGAGCAGTGACGAAGGCTAGCGGGTAGGTCATTTAAGAACATAGAGAAGAGAAGAGGACCCAGAACGCTGCCCTGCGGAACACCTGACCGGATAAAGCGCCATTCAGAGAGACCATTCTCACCGTCACGAACCGCTTGGAGACGGCCGCTTAGATACGAACGGAACCAGTTAATGGAACTCTCCGAGAATTGCAACCTTCGAAGCTTTTGGAGCAGTAGCGAGTGGTCAACCATGTCGAAGGCCTTGCTAAGATCAAAAAACACGGCGACAGTTACCATACGGTCGTCTATACCTTGCCGAATATCGTCTACTAGTCGCAGTACAGCCGTCTGAGTCCCCATCCCTTTCCGAAACCCTGTCTGACGCGGGTCGAGCAGGTTATTCGCCTCGAGAAACTCTGTGACCTGGTCAAAAACTACGCGCTCCAGAACCTTGGAAATCGCACAAAGCAGAGAGATAGGCCTGAACTCAGATTATGTCTGCGCGCTACGCACTTCAGGAAGAGGTACCACATGTGAGAACTTCCATAGGGAGGGATAAGTTCTGTCCCGAAGCGAAGTGTTAAAGAGCGGTACGATGAGAGGCATTATTAGCCGACGAAACGCCTTATAGGCTTGAATAGGCAGATTATCGGGGCCGTGCGCGCGTGTAACCACTCTAGCTATAGCGGCACCAACACATTGCTCATCTACGACCGAAAAGGAGAATTGCACGTCCGCCCCGAGGAGATGCCGAGGGACGTCAACATCTAGAGCGCTAGTAGGAAAATCAGGAGAAGGTACAGAAGTAAAGTACTCATTTAGCGACGCTGGACATAGGTGTGACGGAAGCACGCGGCATACCGATTTACAATTAGTTATACCTAACCGATCGATCTCCCGCCAGAAAAGACGAGTGTTTCCGAAAGCTGCGAATTTAGATTGAATAAAGGCCGACTTAGCAGCGCATAACTCTTTTTTGACATTCCGGCGCGGTGAGGCGTACCTTTCATGTAACGACGGTGAGCGAGATCGTTTGAACGCCCGAAAACATGCATCTCTCTCACGCATTAGGCATCGCAAATCTTTAGAGATCCAAGGCGCTGCCGGGCGTTTTGCGATAACTTCTTTGGTCGGCACAAAGGATTCTACCAGGTCATTCATGAGTGAGTTAAACACGGAAAGTTTGCAATCGATGTTTGGTTGCTGAGCAATGAGCGACGGATCAAATCCAGAGACCGTAGCAGCCGCGCCATTCTGATCAGCTTCATCCCAGCACCTATATCGGAAGGATCTCGATACGTGCCGTGGCACGGCGTACCTGAAAGACACGTAAATAAGGTCGTGACCTGAAAAAAAGGGTTGCGCAGATTGGCCCTACGCAACTAGGGTGCTAAGCTCGCTAACAGCGCAGACGTCCAGCCATGTGTGCGATGACTGTGTGTGATGCGTCGGTGATAGAGGGACAATGCGGAGGCCTTGAGAGGCGAAGAAGTGAGGTGAGTCGAGTCGTAGGATGAAGTCAGGAGATCGGCGTTGAAGTCACCGAAGATACATACAGATTTGTAGCGGGGAGCAAGTGCCACAAGTTCAGTTTCGAACAGGTTCATGAAACCAACCTTTGGTGGCCTGTAGACTACAGCTACCAAGATCTTCGAGCGGTCGCCTGCCCACACTTCAGCAATGAGGAACTCAGGCACCCCATCGCGCTCCAACGAGGTAGAGGAGGCTACAATCTTTGCACTGAGCTCTTTGTAGAGAAACAAGGCAACGCCACCCCCATGACGCCCTCTACGGTCTACCCGAAGAATAGAATATGAGGCGAGTGCCACCTGGTCGTCCGTGATTCGATCATTCAGCCATGTTTCCGTGATGGCAATCAGGTGATACGGGTTAAGTCTGAAGAATTCGCGAAACTTGTCGATGTGCGCCGGAAGAGACTGCGCATTCAAGCAGCATGCATTGAGTACTGCTTCACTGGCAGAAGGAGACGGGAGTACGCGAGAGACGACTGTGCCACTCAGTCACTCGGCGAGTTGAGCCAAATCGGTGGAGGGAAGGATTCTAATAGGTTTTGATGATGGACCCTTACGAACGAAGACTGCCGCATCCGCAATCCAGACATGTTTAGGCTGTAATGAAGGGAGATGCTGAAGAACTTTTGCGCGCAGTCGATGTAACTGCGCCGGCTGGCGATGGTTCACGTAGACCCTGCGATCGCCGTATTTCGTGTTAAGCCTGCAGGCCCGCAAGTCGGGTACTGATCTTTTTCACAGAGAGTAGTTGTACGATACCTGCTGCAGCTGACGAATCATTGGGTGGGAGGCTGTGAATATTCCTTCACCTGACCCTATACGCCACCCTCGTCTCAGTGGTGCAGTCTTGTCAGACGGTAGGCTCGTCGGATGACGGGAGGATTTCTTTGTGCTTCTCGCACATCCCTGTACGCCGTCAATCCTGTTCGTTAGGGGCGGTAGAATTTGCCTGGTCGAGAGGAGGCGCTGACCTCGCCGCTTTCTTGGCAAAACGAAGGCTTGCACGCCGATCGAGATGTCGATGACGATTCCAGATGTAGTTTCCGCAGTCATTCCCACGACGGTAGAAATCTCGTTGCGTATCGTGCTCGCGTTACATATTTACAAAAATAAAATAGGCATCAGTTAAAGCTAATATTTTTCCCTAAATTTTTCTTTTTCCTGGAGGCCCTTGTCTGCGCTACGCATCGCCGTATTTCCCGATAGAATTCCCTTATAACTGGGATTATCAAAATACCACGTTACACTACATACTAAATGTACAATTGTATGAGAGTATTTAATCTATTCCTCACTTTTATACTCCAAAATAGAGTTGAATTATAACTAGCACATCAGTCTATTTTTTTTTTAAATAGACTAAGTCGCGCCTTTATGAGTTTTTACCTTTGATCTGGTTGACGCGTTTTTCTTTCTTATTTTGATGCAATTATATTTGTTTTACTTTTTTTTTCTTTTTTATTTCGGCAATAAACAGTTTGGAGTAAGTTTTGGAACATATAGTTTGGAGTCAATTTCAATGCATTATAAATTTACTTTCTCGATCAATTTATTTTATGAATTAAATAAGTAGTTCAAATCATCCATATTTTATGAGAAAAATATAGTCAATATTTTGCTTTTCATGAGCCGAAATGTTCCTATACTTTCATAGACAAAGAATTACGTACTTTTTAAGAGTTATTTTATTTGGAAAATCTATGAAAATTGACTAGTTGTTATGATTGTTCCATTTTCATTAAAGCGGATTCCGAATTATCATTTATGGATGAAGATCGCGTAGCTGGAGATGGTGATATACCACCTCCAGCAATGCCTGTACAAGCAGTGCCGGCTCCAGAAATGCCGGAACAGGCTGTCCTACATGCCAGGGTACCAGCCGAACAAATAGTTTGTATTCACCGTCATTGTTTTATCTGATCTTTTTCTAAATTTATTATTTGAATAATTCCGTGTTTGTCATGAGCAATTATTTTCTTACCGACTGTTCGGAGCTGATGTGCTTTTTTTTCACATGTGTTAGACGGATTTGTAAATATTTTCTCAGTAATCTTATGTATAAAATGTGGCAATTTCTTCTAGATGGAAGCAGTACGCCAAATACTTGCCAATTTTCCAAACCCCCGAGGCAGGGGATGGCAAGGCCAGCGGGGCCAACATGGTGGCCCGCAGCGGGGCCGAGGTGGCCAGAAGGGTCACATCATTTTTCATTTTAAAATGTAATTTTATTTAATATTTTTCTTTACACATTATTTATTACTTTCGTCAATATTTTTATTATTATTTTGAATTCAAATGAATATATTCAAATATATATCAACTTTGTTGCTTTGCTTTGCTACCATACCAATTATCTCAATCATATTCCATAACTATATTTTTTTTGCTACTAATATCATAGTCCAAAGCATCATTGTTATTAAATAGGAGAAGTAAATGTAAATTCAACAAATAAGTTTATATATGTATATATTATTTATTTTTTATTTTTTGTTTCATTTATTCAACATTATTTTCTAGTTTTCTTTAACCCTGCGTTTTTGCTATTGCATTGAGATCAAGAATGATTCATATCGATGCCGGGAATTATTGAGAATACTTTAAAAATCAAATAAACTATATTTCAAACAATTTTCACTCATATTCAATTATGCTATGAAATTGAACGAGCAAAATGTTTTCTGTCAATATTGCTGTTTTGAAGCCAATGATGATATGCTGCTGTTTCAAAGCCGAGTGCAAAATACTGCCGTTTTGATTGAATCCAAGACCGAGGTATGAATCTAATTGTAAGGTGATTGTGAATTCTAGAATAAGATACTGAATTCTGAGTTCAGCCAAAATGTGTATCCGTTCGAATAATTATCGGCTACAATAACTGATTTCCGGGGCTACTGTAAACAGAAAAAAAATGAAACAAATGTAACGTATTGACTGAAATAAACGTACAAGTAGTGATTCAATGATAATTTTTTCGATGCCAATGTTCTTTTTCAATTGATATAGGTAGATTTATATAATGATAATTAAATTTATGAACTTATATAATACCAGTTATTTCTAAATGACAAATTAGAATTATTTTTCTTATTTGTAATTATTCTTGAACTTACCATAGCTATTGAGTCGCCCATATAGATTCATATGATGATGATTTCAATGAACCGACTTCCGTGTTTCATTTGAAATCTTCATTCCCAAGTGAGAACATATTCTGTGTGTCACCGGCTCGTCGTTATGATTACAAATAATTCTCTTTTGTAAAATTCAGAGAATCTCGTCATCTTTTTTATTTGTTGCTGTCTTTTATTTAGCATTGTCTGGATTGATGATGACTGTCTTTTGGTCGATGCAATATCCTTATCAAACTCACCGAATTCACCCACTTGCTGAAGACCACTATTATTTATTACTTTTTATGTTTGCTTGTTATTATGATATAACATTATTGTATGCATGAATCACCAGTTTATGCTTCCGTCAATTTTAAATAAATCATAATAATATTGTAATGTACAATCCGAGTTATTATTATCATTGTATTTAAAAATGACAAGTACGATCTGTTGATTGCACGACGAAGAGGGTAATTGTTTGCTTGATCTTTAGTTGATCGTTATAGACTACGACGAAAAGGTTGACTCAGGTTTATAACTTTTTCTTCTTCTTGTCTTGTGATTGGTACTTTTTGGCACTTAGGTTTTTCTTTTTTCTAAGGCGTATTCCGTCATTGGATGTAGCCAAGATACTTTATTATAGATTCTTTTTCTTCCTTCCTTAGGTTTAGGTAGATTAATATAACTCCATAATGAAATGTAGCCAGACACTTTAGGTTAGTAGATAATGTTAACTGTAATCGATCGAACATCGATTACATTTTGTATAGACATGGTGGCGACAATTTCGTTGAAATGAAATTCCCTAATTTTTCCCTGACTTTTCCCTCTAAAAAATGCACGATTCCCTGATTTTTTCCCACCAAATCCGAATAATGTTTAGTGGTTTCGTAAGCACGAAATTGTCTACCTTTATTTTAATGAATAGAACACCAATCTTTCCGTGACATGTGGTGTCATTCTTTGGCCGAATTTATTGAATAAAAGACAACTCTGTGGGGTATACAAGATATTCAGTTATATATTCTTCATTCAAAATATTTATCACAGTCACATATTTATAATATTGCATCAGGAAATTATTTAACTTAAAACAAAATAACTAACTTTGACTGTCCACTTCTTCGTGGATTTGAGTAAAAACGTAGTTGTATTATATTGCGTAAAGTACGTTACAAAAAAGAATAAATATGCACAAGACAGGCACATTAGTTGAATGAATATCTATCAAGAAACACATATCATAATTAAGAATAAACTTATAATAATAATTTAGAGTACTGTTTCATTAACTGTATACGACTAGTTCACTGCTTCTTAAGCTCTCCTATTCTTTCGTCTATCAAGCTCATTTTCTTTTGGGCTTCTTTCAACACTTTAGCTCTCTTGTTTTCCAATTCCTTAACGATACTGTCTGCTTGCCTCTTTTTCTGGAGCCTCTTTCTCTGTTCTTCATTCTCTTTCAGGTGCTTCTCTTTGAATTGTTGGAAACGCGCTCTCGCATTTCTTGCAGCGTGAAGGAGTGATTTTGTCATTCCGACCTTGGAAATCCCACCAATTGCAGAAACGGCATCGTAAGTGACACGTCTAGCCACCAATGTTTCCTCGTGCATATTATTCAGTAGACAATCGGCATTAATTGAAAACCGTCTTTCTACCTGCGCATTTCCATGAGATAGAATCATGGAAGCTCTCTCTCTATCTGTAGCTCTCTCATAGTCGCAGCGTGTTATCACTCCGCTTAAACTTTACTGTTACTTCTATCAGACTGTGCTAGCTTGAGTTCGGGATTGGTGTGTTACTCTGAAGGAGGGCTATCTACTGTCGCTATATATTTCGTTAGTTTAAGTGCAGTTTATCCCAGCAATCTGTGAATTTATATCTGGGCGGCCGAGTGGCAGACATTTCTATTCGCTACAATCTATCCAATCTGTGTGCCATATTGACAGTAGAAGTAAACAAGTTGTGGATGTGTGGTGTTCGGTCCAGGTGTGTGCTGTGTGATGTGCTAGTGTCGGTGTCGGTAGCACGATTCCGTATCCGAGTCATTGCCATCTGATCTCAGCTGTGTTCGCTTTGAGTGTGTGCGAGTAGCACGTTTCCGTATCCGAGACACTGTCGCTTGACCTGTCCTGTACATCATGTCACTTAGTGGCCCCAGCTCTCAATCCCTGCCACCCAAGATCTGCAAGGGCTGCAGAAAGGAGGTCAAAAACTCGGTCTACTGTTCTGCATGTTGTGGTCACTTCCACCCGAGCTGCGCGAGCTCGGTCAAGGCTACGGAAGAGGGGCGGTCTGTCACGAGGTGTAAGACGTGTGCAGCTAATGCCAGCTCGTCTTCTGCCCCCATCCCGAAGGGCGCCCCGGTCTGCTCTGCAACTTCGACTAGGGATGCATCGTCTATCCAGACATCCTTATTGGACAGCATCCGGGCCTTGGTTCAGGCAAATTCGGATTTCATAAATAGTTTTGCAAGGGAGCTTGGTGGAAAAATAGAGAGACTAACCTGCACCCTGCCTGCTAAGGTGGAGGAAGTAACGTCTAAGTTGGATAGCATCTCTAAATCGACTGCTGACCTCGCCAATGAGCTTCGGGCCAAGCTTGAGACGTTGACTGCGGAAACTGCCAGGACATCGGGCCGACTAGATATGCTGGAAAATGCACAGGAAGACCAGACATCCGAAATTACTCGTCTTGCAGCTCAGAACTCCCAGCTGGTCTCTAGACTTGAGTCCATGGACCGCAGCCTACTAAATCGTGATCTAATGATCTCGGGAGTCCCGGAAACAAGGGATGAGGATCTTCCTGGGCTCATTCGCAATATTGCCTCCCTGCTGTCTGTACCAGTCTCACGAGCTGACGTCACTGAGGCTAGCCGGCTGAGAAGCACTAGGGACACCGACCAACCACGTTTGGTCTTGGTTAGGCTCCAGTCGTCCACTTGCTGGAACCGCTTCCTTGCGGCAAAGCGTGCCAGATAACACCTCTATGCTGACGAACTTGGGCTGACAGGAAATCATCCTCACAATCCGATTTTCCTGAATGAACATCTCACTCCCTCGCTAGCCAGCCCCCTGAGGAAAGCGAAAGACTCAGCGAAGAGGTTTGGCTATCGTTTTGTTTAGACGAGAAATGGGGCCGTGCACATCAAGCGCTCGCCAACTGCAGAGCCGATCATAATTCGCTGTGAGGAGGATCTTCAACAACTCAGGCATGCCCGTGATGGTGAAAACTCTCCCCGAGATGGCCGAAACCAAGGAGATGATCAAGCGGAGGGACACTCTCGCTCTGGTTCCCCCGGGGCGATCCGACGCTCTCACCCCACCCGGCGCACTGCTGCCTCAGGGACGTCTCTCACTCTCGATTCCGTGCCGACCAACCTTTTAAAGATTGCTCACCTTAATGCCAACTCGTTACCAGGTCACATTGATCAAATAAAGTCCTGCTTTTCTGGATCTACCTATCATGTTGTTACTGTCTCTGAAACCTGGCTCCACGGTGATGTCCCGGATAGCATTGTCACCATTCCCGATTATTGCATAGTGCGTAATGATAGATCTGGTAAGCGGGGTGGAGGTGTGGCCTGTTATATTCATAAATCACTAAAATGTAAGCTCCTCGCCACGTCTCCTTCTTTGTTTTCAAACTCCCCGGAGTATTTAATCCTAGAGCTGAAGACGCATTACACGAGAATTCTTTTTGCAACTGTCTATCGTAGACCTAAGGGCATCCTACTTGAGGCTTTTTTCGATAAACTTGAGCATCTCATGCATGAGTACAAAAATGTCGTAATTACTGGTGATTTGAACTGCGACCTAAATTCTAATAACTTCGAGGCCGAGTATCTACGCGATGCGATCACCAGTAGATCGCTCTTCCTTGTGCCTCACGGCAGTACTCACCATACAGCGCGCTCAGATTCGTGGCTAGACGTGGCAATCATAGATTCACCTGACAAACTTACGTCCACTACCAAATCATCAACGCCGTCTATTGCTGGACATGATATGATCGAACTTGAATATAATCTTCCAATACCTGTTTGTGCGGTCCGTAAAGTGAAATCTCGAGACTTTCGAAACTTCTGCCCAGCAGCCTTTGAAGGTGCACTTACGCCCGTGCTTAACGATCTGCTATTGACTCTTTCCGACGATGTTGATCTCGATGTTGATGCATCGGCAGAGTCCCTATGCACGGCCGTAAGTCGTGCATTTGATCTGCAAGCGCCTTTAGTGTCCCGCGAGGTTAAGGGTTCGCCTGCTCCTTGGATGCCGGCGGCGATCAGGGATCAGATAAGATTGCGCAACAGGTATTATAAATTGGCACGGCGTCGCAACGCGGCCGCTATCTATGACCAATTCCGTGCCCTGCGCAAGGTTATTAAACTTAAGATCCAACAAGCAAAAGACACCTATCTCAAGGCTCGGTTTAGTAGCCTCTCAGATATTGCGAGCATCTGGTCGGAACTCCGGCACTTGGGACTCATAAAATCACCGTCCTCCTCACCCCTCCACCAGTTTTCGGCTCACTAACTAAATGCCTACTACGTGTCTGTCACAAATGCTCACCCATCTTGTTCTGAAGCTGACATGACGCAGATTCTCCATGATTCCAACTCTGTCGTCAAATCCTGCTTCACGTTCTCACAGATTCAGATCTCCCAAGCCACCTTGATCCTTTCCTGATGGCATTAAATTGGGCCATCTCAGGGATGTTTTGCCGATACTCGCGTCTATACTAACTGCTTTATACAATGCCTCGCTGCGCCTCTTGACCTTCCCGAGAATCTGGAAGAGAGCATACATAGTGCCGCTCAACAAGAAGAATCCTCCTGATTCAGTTTTAGACACGCGACCGGTTGCGAACCTTTCGCACCTGTCTAAAGTTCTCGAGAAAATTGTCGCAAAGCAGCTGATCTTTCATCTGGAGCTCAACGGTATCCTCGATCCATCCCAGGCCGGTTTCCGCAAGGGTCACAGTACGCAAACGGCTTTGCTTAAGGTTCTCGACTATGCCAGAAAGGCCGCTGACGACAGATGTGTTACGCTTCTGCTTTTATTTGATTTTAGTAAGGCGTTCGATAGCATTAATCACAGTCTGCTACTCACTAAACTCAAACGCACAAGCTTCTCGAATGACGTCGTCAAATGGTTCCACTCGTATCTCACTGGCAGAACGCAGGCCGTGCTTGATCTATCGGGCGGTCACTCCACCTTCTTGGGAAACCTCTCCGGCGTTCCTCAGGGGTCTGTCCTCGGTCCACTCCTTTTCCTCATCTTCATCAACGATATAGGGCCTGTACTCAAACATGCTAGTCATGTAATTTTCGCCGATGACCTACAAATATACCTACGCGCTTCACCCAGGGATCTCCCCGCTGGGATTTCTAAGCTTAATGAAGATGCTGATGCCGGATCGCGCTGGGCGACGGAAAACGGGCTTCTGCTAAACGTCGCTAAAACTAAAGCCATAGTTCTCGGCAGCTCTGCCTACCTCAAACAACTTTTGCTCGCGGGCTCGCGGCCTCCCATTGTAGTAAATGGAGCGATAGTGCCGTATGTAGATACAGTCCATAATCTGGGCGTGCACTTGTCCGCAGATCTTTCCTGGAATGCTCATGTAGCGCAGGTCTCTAGGAGAGTGTACGCGACGCTGTACAAACTTGAACATCGTAGTGGCGCCCTGTCCCCTCAGGTCAGGTCGCTGCTAGTCTCTGCATTAATCCAGCCGCATATCGATTACTGCTGCGTTGTGTACCTCGGCTTATCCGACTACCTGAATACCAAGCTTCAGCGGCTGGTTAACTGCGGGATCAGGTTCATCTTTGGCTAACGTAGGGACGTCCACATCACTCCGTATCGGCAAAAATTGGGTTGGCTCTCAGTTGCGGCTCGACGATCGTATTTTCTGGGTTCAGTTGTGTATCAGGTCCTCGGCACTTCCTCCCCGTCCTACCTACGCGATCTCCTCGTTGAACTGGACCCAGATATCCGTCGCTCAGTCAGGCTTGTGGGTTCTCAGACAGACCCATCGCTCGCATTGTTCATCCCTACTCATCGCACCGCCATTTATCATAACTCATTTTCACTAGCTGCCAGCTATTTCTGGAATGAGCTTGATTCCTCTATCCAAAATGCAGCTACGCTTGAAGCATTTAAGAACCATCTATTCGCTCATTTATTGCGTGAGGAGGCTAGCATCGTCTTTGGCCCTCTTAGAGCTAAGTTGTGAATGGACCGTGCCCCGATCTTTACATTGCGTGTGAGCAGTTTGAGTCCTGCTCTACTCGCTCCCTTCTCTTGTTGTCCGATTTTTACTATTTTTATTTTTATTGTTATTATGTGCTATACTATCATTACTGCTGTTACTGCATTACTACTATCATTTACCACTATGTTATTATTACTCCCTGCTTCTATGTTGTTGTACTTTATTCACCTTTTCGTTATTCATGTTGGGACTGAAATCGATAGCAATTTGCGCCTATATGCTGCTCCGAGTATCTGCTGGTAAGCCAGCATCGTTAGCGTTAGACTATAAATTAACTGTTTAGTTTAGTTCTTAGTGCCTAGGTTATAAGTTCTTTGTACTTGTCTTCTAACCATTGCCTTCCGGCCCTGTTTAGGGCTATGGCATAAATAAATGGAATCTATCTATCTATCTATCTAATCATCACCATCCGCATTACTTTAGTGATTATGGATGCTTGAGCTTGATCAAAGATTCGGTTCCAAAAATTGTCTAACCGCTGCTCCGGTCTCCGAAACTTCTTCAGCTGTTCTTTAACCACTGGCAATGAGCAACAAATCGAAAATTGTCGCGCGGCTTCGTCGGCGTTCTGGCCAGAAATCCAATTGTTATCAACCAGTATCGTTGAAAGATTCTGCAACCGGTTTTGACCTATTTTTGATTCCACAGCAACGGATGGATCGAAGCAAGAAGCCGCCTTGGTAAGCCGATATTTGATAGGCGACCGTTCTATCAATTTCATCACAGCAGTTGAAAGGCAAGTTCTGCAGCTCTGTCGAAAAGTTAGGATTTCGAGATCCGACAGCTTCTCGGATTTTCTGAACTCACTTTCCGAAGCATGACCGATATTGATTTTCTGTGGAGGTAGTAGGTCTTTATTATCCTTCAAATCCACTTCGTCCAAGGAAGAACATTTCTCCAGTACTTCTGACTTCACAAAACGGTCCATTAAATTGCGCAAAATGTTTGTAATGGCAGAATGAAGGAATGGCACCATAGGATCATCTGTTTGCAACTCTCTCATAAACGGTTCGAGATCGGATGCTAATGCGCAGAAAAAAGCAAGTTTCGCCGAAAGGAGTATCTGCAAGAGCATCTTGAACGATCTTGAAGCTGTCACAAGAGGGAGCTATTTTTTCTTTGATGACGCCTTTCACAAACGTCCGTACACGTGGAAGAATATCCAACGCCCGTTGTGCGACTACGTTGCTCTTCAGCCACCGTACCGCACAGAACTTTATAGGGAATACTGTAGATGAAGTCAGCCGGGTATATATTCCACGCCGCGCGGGAAGGTTTTTAAAGAGATTATAAGAGGCTCTCAAAAATTGAATTATTTTCCAGCCAGTTATATTTATTTCAGCCTTGAATGCGCAATGCATTGTGTGGATGCCGCAACTTTCCATATAAAGAATAGCAGCATCTTTCTTCTCTTTGCGGACATCATTTTGTAGCTCCCTGAAAAATTTAAAATTTACGTTGGGCCCGTCCATTGAAACCTGAATAATTTTAGACAGTGGCAATCCTAAGGAGGCAACCGCATTGATGAAAGCTGCCAGCAAATCCATCGCCGTAGACTTTTGCAAAAAAGCTGAAGATAAATGCTGAGCGCAGACTTCATTTTTACGGATAGTGAGGTCCATCTGTTGTGTTTGGGACACTTTATTCAAAGATTCATCAAAGCCGATAACAAAATGAGTAGATTCTCGTAGGACATCAAGGAGCTGATTTTGAAAGTATGGTTTTAAGCCAAAAACGATGATATATGAGATTTTATCGCGATGCATCTTCATTTTGGCAGCGATTTCGCTATCACTGAACATGAGAGGGAATAATTCAACGTCCTTTTCAGCCGATCTCAATGACCTGTGATTCATCACGTTCTGAAGACACCAACGAACTTCAGCCTCAGTTACCCTATCATTCAAAATGTAGGTCTTTATGGCATTGCGACCAACCGTCGGAATGGCTGCTGAGGAAGGAAGAGGCAAGGCGATTTCTTTAACAGATGAAAACTGTACAGTAGACGGAACTGCAACAGCTAGTATGGCTGAAGCTTCAGGCGTTGAAACTGACGGTGGACGAAAGAAGGTACTGGAGATCGGTACCGTTGATTGTGAAATTGATAGGGCCGATTGATGCTTTTTCCCTGCTTTATGGGATTTTAAGGCAAGCAATCCTATGTTACTAACTGAGACTGAAGGTATACCGGCACAGGGAACAACGCGCACGATGTGGATCTTTGGGGTCTTCTTGCAACCATTGCGAAAACTGTGCGTCTGCCAACCAATCTTTTCAAAAACGCGTCGCTTTCGAGGCCATCTTATATCTGAGATAACAAAAATTGACAACAGTATGTTACGCCCTAAATCATAGACTTACATCGGGTACATAGGTTGGTCCAAGAAATGTCTGAATGAAAAATTGGGACTGAACTAGACGTTTTCAAAAGTTGGTACGTGATATAAATGAATTCTCTACGGATTCCCTACAAACCGTACCAGAAAGATATTTCTATTCATTTTCCCGAATGCTGGAAAGAAAAATCGGAAATTGAAATAAAATGAAAGAAATCAAGTAATCGTCTCAAATTTTCGTTGGTTATTGAAAACAAACTATGTAATTGTATATAAAATTATCATGAGTATGAAACTTATTCCTTGAACAGTGTATGAATTCAAATGATGCTATCATATTTCAAACAAATTTCAATTATTTTACTTCGTTGCAACTCTGTATACGAAATATTTTTTTTCGGAATTGAGAAGCATTGTGCAACAATGTTATATGTCTCACAAATTGAGCATTTTCATCAAAATTCGCGGCTAAAGAGTTCTCTTTTGTCGATAGAATATTGTGCCAATAAATTCAATTTGAAATATAACTTCAGTTATACCTTAGTACCTATGACATGTCCGTTATATCACCGTTATTTCATGCTCAACATTCATTTGCCTAAGCTTTGTGCCCGATGTATCTTACTCATGCGAATGATAACATGAATCAGAACACCACATAATTAATGGCATCCTGTTTCTATAGCAATAGTCATTGGGGCTAGTTTGTACCGACTTTATATTTGAAGGTAATTCAATAAACATACTAAAATAGTAGTTTACGATTCAAGTGCGCGAAGTACGTGATTTTCACACGAGTGTTAACTTGTCGCCCGAGCGAAGCGAGGGAGACAAGAACACGAGTGTGAACCTAATCACGTACGCGCACGCGTATCGTACACTACTTTTTTCAACTCAGTGTGCAAAGTGAGCATTTTGCGCACTGTGCGTGGCGATGCGTGAATCGGGCACTTCGCACACTACCAACAGGCACGAGAAGTCGAACTTTGCACACTGAGTTGGAAAATAGTAGTTTACGACACAAGTGCGCGAAGTACGTGATTTTCACACGAGTGTGAACCTAATCACGTACGCGCACGCGTATCGTACACTACTTTTTGCAACTCAGTGCGTAAAGTGAGCACTTTGCGCACTAGTGCGCGAAACGGGTACTTTGCGCACGCAAAATAGGCATCAAAAGTCGAACTTTGCGCACTGAGTTGCAAAAAGTATTTATACTAACTTTTTGTTGCAATACAGCCATGCAGGGAAGTGATGACTAAAATTTAGCCGCCGTGTTGGAGACGATTACTGGTTGAGATTTGAATATATATATACACTGCAAAACACTGCACTGACACGTTGTCCGGCCACGCGGTATTTCGGCAAGGCTCGACCGATTCCGGAGCGAAAAGCGGCACACGGTTCGTGCGCTCGTTCCAGCATAGCAGCACCGGTAGAGGCAACCAATCACGGATGTGTTTCGCGAATGGGTAGTTGCTCAGAGCGGAGCGCGGGAAGCGCCACGGCGCGGGGGGGGGGGGGGGGGGGGGGGAGGCTGAGCTCAAAGTTCTCATCTTCGAGAGCGAGCTTCGCTCACAAGAAAAGGTACTTTGGTGTATCCCTCCGATTTCGATAAATTTGTTATATGTTGTAGCCCATCGAAAAATAGGAGACACGTATTTTTTTTTATCGGTCCAAAATTGATTCTAAGGGGTGAAATCAACCCTCAAAGTTGAGCATGTTTCGTAGCTGGTACATTGTTTCATACAGAAGCACTTAACCAATCGAAACAAGACCAATTGCAAAATGTTCCTCACGTCAAATAACCTATTTGACATGCCCAACTTCTTATGCACCCTTATTGCATGGGGGTGAACCACCCGCTAATATTCACAAATCGTTTGTAGAAAAAAAAATTATCATCCGATTTTGATAAAACAAACGCCATCTTGAAGAGCAAAAAAAAATGAAGTTGACTTGTCTTTGGATTTTCCCCAGAATAAAAATTAAGGGGCAAACACCCCTAAACTTAAATTTAATTTTAAGTACCGAAATATTTCGAAAGAAATTTAAACTGTTTTATTACCATTGTATGACGACTTATACGCTCAAAAATATTTAATTCGCATGTACATCAGCTGTTATCATAATTATATTAAGAATTCAGTACTCCTACATTCTTTATGTTCGTGAGGTTCACGATTTTCAATTTTCGGATGGCTTTACCGATATAAATACGTAATCCATGCTTCGAGAATTAACATATCTTTAATTTTACACAACATTACATAATTCAAAAATTTATTGGATTACAACATAGGCGATAGAATCTTCGTGTAGTAATAATCGATATCAATTCATATTTCCATTTCAATTATCATTCTAAAATTTATTGATTATATTTAATGATCAAAGTGTTATTTACGTATTTATTGTGCTCATTATGCAGTCATAACATTGCAAAACATTTGATATAAGAGCGAACACCAACTCTTCAGTATGAACGTAAAGAATGTAGGAGTATTGAATTCTTAATATAATTATGATAACAGCTGCTGTACATGCAAAATAGATATTTTTTAGCATATAAGTCGTCATACAATGATAATAAAACAGTTTAAATTTTTCTCGAAATATTTCGGTGTTTAAAATCAAATTTAGATTTAGGGGTGTTTACCCCCTAAATTTTTTTTTTGGGGGGAAAATCCAAAATTCAATGTTTGAATTTATAACTAATTCGAAAATGGAGGGAGTAGATTTGAAAGAAAAATTAACAAAAAATTCTCAAACCTATCTCGAAGATTTGGACGACGATTTGTTTATGGAGTGGACGCAGTTTTCTTCGTTTGTTTGAAGCAATTTTTTAAGTTGCGGTTTATCCGATAGTCCACGCGAAGTTTTGCATTACCTAATTAGGAATGATTTGGGACAAGTTGTTGTATGGTGCTGCCATCTACCTAACCTAGAAGGCTGTGGCGTAGATACAAGCGCCCGCCAACAAACAAAACGAGACCGAGCATCCATTATCTAGAAGAAACACGCTGTCGTTGTAACCGTTTATATTCACATTAATAAATACATTAGATCCTAAAGCACAGTGTCTCATAATTAGATGAACCTACATAAAACATGGCGCAGTCTGGACACAAAAAATAAAAACAGTGACGTGGGTAAGAAGCGCAACATAAAAACAGTGACTTATGGTATCGAACGGGCAGCGTGGTAAGAGTCGTGGCGAGAGTCAGTAAAATAGCTCACAGTGATAGTAGTAAACAGTGTATAAGAAGCGAAATAAGCATTAAAAACAGTGGTTTCACGTAAATATTTAGTGATTTATAGTTAAAAGATAAGAATTAACAATGGAAGGAACGGGTGGATATAACCTCCCACCCAGGCTATCGTTCGAGGGTAACGTCCATGAGAATTGGAAACGGTTCAAACGCCACTTCATCGTATATTTGGGAGCTACGGGCAAGGACCCTGATTTAACAGGAAAATCAGAGGAACAAGTGAAGGCCATCAAAAAGATGCAGGCCAGGACGTTGCTAAATGTAGCAGGCGAAGAAGCAATCGACGTGGCGTCGACCTTCAATTTGAGCGAGCAGGAGCTTGACGATTATGATAAGTTAGTCCAATCGTTTGATAACTATGCTAAGCCTAAAACTAATGAAACGTATGAGCGTTTTGTATTCAACCAGTGTGTACAGGAAGAGGGAGAAATGTTTGATCATTTTCTCACACGGGCAAAAACGCTAATCAAAAGCTGCGGCTACGGTGATCAACAGGACTCGCTGCTAAAAGACAGGATAGTTATTGGAGTCAGAGACAAAAAGTTAAGGGATTCCCTCCTTCGAGTGGATAATTTGAAACTCGAACAAGCTGTCCTTGATTGTAGAGCAGCAGAGCGCAGCAAGTTATACAGCAAGACACTGCAAAGTGGAACGCCGGGACCGAAGGAGCCGCTTCTTTCTGTAATGAAAAAAGAATTACATAAAGTACCTTCAGCAACATTAAGAAGACTACGTCTTAAACTGTACAAATATAATCTTAGGTTAGAATACTTACCTGGTTCACAAATGTATGTAGCGGACTTACTATCTAGATCCTACTGTACTGAGTTTGGGGATGAAGATGAAACTGTTAATGATGTCATACACGGTATAACTCTAGCAATATCGGATGAAAGAGTCCAAGAACTAAAAGACCACACAGCTCAGGACGAGATTTTGCGAAAAATTTTGAAACTTGTAATGATAGGTTGGCCACCGAAAGCGGGTCAAGTGTCAGCTGAGTGTCAAACATATTGGAAAATCAAAAATGACATCTTTGTAGATAACGGATTACTATTCTATAATGGTTCGGAGGGGCCAAGGGTCATAGTCCCAGTGACACTAAGAGCAAATATGTTGAAAAGAATTCACGAAGGTCATGCAGGAGTGAACAGATGTATAAGTAGAGCTCAGCAGGTGTTCTACTGGCCAGCTATGACTAAGCATATCGAAATGTATGTGAGCTCATGCAAAACTTGTCAAAAATTCATGCCTGCAAAACAAAAAGAAATAATCCAATCACATGAAATACCTAAATTTCGATGGGAAATTGTTTCTACTGATATTTTTGAGTTTGCGGGGAAAAGCTATTTGGCAATCATAGATGCATACTCTAAGTGGTTAGAAGTTATAGCATTAAGGGACAAATCAGCTCAATCGGTAATAAAAGCATTTAAACTTGTAAATGCAACACATGGAGATCCGAGAGAGGTTATGAGTGATAACGTACCATTTGATTCATTTGAGTTTAAGATGTACCTAAAAACTATTGATGCTAAGTTGAAAACGTCTAGTCCGCACTTTCCAAAAAGTAATGGTAGGGCAGAAAGGGGAGTAAGAATTGCAAAAACTTTAATGAAAAAAGCTTTGGATGAAGGCTCAGATTGGATAGATTTGCTAAAGGGGTATCGCAATACAATAATTCCTAACCTTGGTGCTTCACCAGCTCAAATATTGTTCAGCAGGGCACTTAGGACAAGTTTACCTGTAACTATTCAGGCCTTGCGGCCGAAAGTTCAAAGAAAGGTAGAAGAAAGATTAGTGAAAAATCAAGAAAAAATAGCTATATGGTATAACAAAACGGCTAAGCAAAACTTGGATGAATTTAGTCCAGGAGAAATGGTTTTAATTAATGAAGGGGTAAAGGGTCAAGAGTGGAGAAAAGCAAAGATTATAAAGAAAGATGAAGCACCAAGGTCATATTGGGTGAACACGCAATCAGGTAGTCTTATCAGAAGAACTTCACAGCATATCAGGAAGTTCCGAGATACTAATGGTAACGAATCAGATTATGAATATGACTACACTCTCCCGTCACAAAGTGAGAAAACGAATGATCAAATTGGTATTAATAATCAGCCGCTGTACCTTGCGCCTGAAAGAGAACACAATGAAGTTCAGGAGGATGTTGACAATGTTCAAGACAATGTCCAGAATTTAGTTCAAGATGATGTTCAAACACAGGCACAAGCTACAGTAGCTTCAGAAGGAACAATTACTAGAACTGGTCGGGTGAGTAAAAAACCAGCCCGATATCTCAACGCTTAAGGGGGAGGTGTTGTATGGTGCTGCCATCTACCTAACCTAGAAGGCTGTGGCGTAGATACAAGCGCCCGCCAACAAACAAAACGAGACCGAGCATCCATTATCTAGAAGAAACACGCTGTCGTTGTAACCGTTTATATTCACATTAATAAATACATTAGATCCTAAAGCACAGTGTCTCATAATTAGATGAACCTACATAAAACATGGCGCAGTCTGGACACAAAAAATAAAAACAGTGACGTGGGTAAGAAGCGCAACATAAAAACAGTGACTTATGGTATCGAACGGGCAGCGTGGTAAGAGTCGTGGCGAGAGTCAGTAAAATAGCTCACAGTGATAGTAGTAAACAGTGTATAAGAAGCGAAATAAGCATTAAAAACAGTGGTTTCACGTAAATATTTAGTGATTTATAGTTAAAAGATAAGAATTAACAATGGAAGGAACGGGTGGATATAACCTCCCACCCAGGCTATCGTTCGAGGGTAACGTCCATGAGAATTGGAAACGGTTCAAACGCCACTTCATCGTATATTTGGGAGCTACGGGCAAGGACCCTGATTTAACAGGAAAATCAGAGGAACAAGTGAAGGCCATCAAAAAGATGCAGGCCAGGACGTTGCTAAATGTAGCAGGCGAAGAAGCAATCGACGTGGCGTCGACCTTCAATTTGAGCGAGCAGGAGCTTGACGATTATGATAAGTTAGTCCAATCGTTTGATAACTATGCTAAGCCTAAAACTAATGAAACGTATGAGCGTTTTGTATTCAACCAGTGTGTACAGGAAGAGGGAGAAATGTTTGATCATTTTCTCACACGGGCAAAAACGCTAATCAAAAGCTGCGGCTACGGTGATCAACAGGACTCGCTGCTAAAAGACAGGATAGTTATTGGAGTCAGAGACAAAAAGTTAAGGGATTCCCTCCTTCGAGTGGATAATTTGAAACTCGAACAAGCTGTCCTTGATTGTAGAGCAGCAGAGCGCAGCAAGTTATACAGCAAGACACTGCAAAGTGGAACGCCGGGACCGAAGGAGCCGCTTCTTTCTGTAATGAAAAAAGAATTACATAAAGTACCTTCAGCAACATTAAGAAGACTACGTCTTAAACTGTACAAATATAATCTTAGGTTAGAATACTTACCTGGTTCACAAATGTATGTAGCGGACTTACTATCTAGATCCTACTGTACTGAGTTTGGGGATGAAGATGAAACTGTTAATGATGTCATACACGGTATAACTCTAGCAATATCGGATGAAAGAGTCCAAGAACTAAAAGACCACACAGCTCAGGACGAGATTTTGCGAAAAATTTTGAAACTTGTAATGATAGGTTGGCCACCGAAAGCGGGTCAAGTGTCAGCTGAGTGTCAAACATATTGGAAAATCAAAAATGACATCTTTGTAGATAACGGATTACTATTCTATAATGGTTCGGAGGGGCCAAGGGTCATAGTCCCAGTGACACTAAGAGCAAATATGTTGAAAAGAATTCACGAAGGTCATGCAGGAGTGAACAGATGTATAAGTAGAGCTCAGCAGGTGTTCTACTGGCCAGCTATGACTAAGCATATCGAAATGTATGTGAGCTCATGCAAAACTTGTCAAAAATTCATGCCTGCAAAACAAAAAGAAATAATCCAATCACATGAAATACCTAAATTTCGATGGGAAATTGTTTCTACTGATATTTTTGAGTTTGCGGGGAAAAGCTATTTGGCAATCATAGATGCATACTCTAAGTGGTTAGAAGTTATAGCATTAAGGGACAAATCAGCTCAATCGGTAATAAAAGCATTTAAACTTGTAAATGCAACACATGGAGATCCGAGAGAGGTTATGAGTGATAACGTACCATTTGATTCATTTGAGTTTAAGATGTACCTAAAAACTATTGATGCTAAGTTGAAAACGTCTAGTCCGCACTTTCCAAAAAGTAATGGTAGGGCAGAAAGGGGAGTAAGAATTGCAAAAACTTTAATGAAAAAAGCTTTGGATGAAGGCTCAGATTGGATAGATTTGCTAAAGGGGTATCGCAATACAATAATTCCTAACCTTGGTGCTTCACCAGCTCAAATATTGTTCAGCAGGGCACTTAGGACAAGTTTACCTGTAACTATTCAGGCCTTGCGGCCGAAAGTTCAAAGAAAGGTAGAAGAAAGATTAGTGAAAAATCAAGAAAAAATAGCTATATGGTATAACAAAACGGCTAAGCAAAACTTGGATGAATTTAGTCCAGGAGAAATGGTTTTAATTAATGAAGGGGTAAAGGGTCAAGAGTGGAGAAAAGCAAAGATTATAAAGAAAGATGAAGCACCAAGGTCATATTGGGTGAACACGCAATCAGGTAGTCTTATCAGAAGAACTTCACAGCATATCAGGAAGTTCCGAGATACTAATGGTAACGAATCAGATTATGAATATGACTACACTCTCCCGTCACAAAGTGAGAAAACGAATGATCAAATTGGTATTAATAATCAGCCGCTGTACCTTGCGCCTGAAAGAGAACACAATGAAGTTCAGGAGGATGTTGACAATGTTCAAGACAATGTCCAGAATTTAGTTCAAGATGATGTTCAAACACAGGCACAAGCTACAGTAGCTTCAGAAGGAACAATTACTAGAACTGGTCGGGTGAGTAAAAAACCAGCCCGATATCTCAACGCTTAAGGGGGAGGTGTTGTATGGTGCTGCCATCTACCTAACCTAGAAGGCTGTGGCGTAGATACAAGCGCCCGCCAACAAACAAAACGAGACCGAGCATCCATTATCTAGAAGAAACACGCTGTCGTTGTAACCGTTTATATTCACATTAATAAATACATTAGATCCTAAAGCACAGTGTCTCATAATTAGATGAACCTACATAAAACACAAGTATTTCCGAATATTTTGATTATCTATCGCCTATATCTTACGATCCCAGCTACTAATTGTTCATCTGAGCGGTCTTTTTCAAAATTATCTTTGATAAAAAATAGATTGAGGTCATCGCTGGAAGAAGAAAAACTCAACGCTCTGCTATTGCTTTCAATAGAGAGCGATTTAACAAAAGCTTTATCTTTCGATGATATCGTTGACGATTTTGCTAATGAAAAGGCGAGAAAAATTGTCTTGTAAGAAAAGTATTCTGAAGAAACTGTAATATGATTTGAAGTATAACAAATAAATACGTATCTAATAGATAATTTTTCGAAATATTTGATTCTCCAATAAATTACTAATTAACTTGATTAAGAAATAGATAAAATAGGGCCCCGTAAAATACGGTCGCTTACGGGCCCCCTCAATCGTTGATCCGGCGCTGTTCGTCAACAATGCCCTTGATTTTGCCAGTAATTGAGGAACGTGTTCGCTCAGATGTCACTTCAGTTCCTTGGCTATCCTTCCCAACGTCTTCGCTAATGTCAGTTAAAGAGCCCGGTTGAATCTCATAAAATCATTTTGATAAAAAAAAAAGATTTAATGAAATTCCCTGTCAACCAGTGGGATTCCCTGACTATTCCCTGATTTTTCCCGACTATCGAAATTCCCTGACTATTCCCGGTTTTCCCGGTTTGTCGCCACCATGATAGATCGAAATTATTACAGTTCAGGCTGGGCGCTTTTTTTCTGACGTCACGAGTACTCTGACGTCACGAGTACTCGCCGCGTGCGCCTCGATGCGGCCATTTTATTCACTTAGCCGTACCCGCCACTTCGTTACCTCATTTATATCTAGCAACCGAGTGCGAGTTCATATTCGGCTCAAAATCACTAGGGGGCTGGTAAATGACAGTGGATACCTACGTGTGAAGTTTCAATTATATGCGTGCAACTGTTCGACAGATCTCGGGGTCCATGTCTGCGAAAAATCGGGCGGAGAAGAAGAAGAAGAAGATTAATTTTTTTGTAATCTTTTTCAACTTTGACATCTAATATTTCGAGATCCGTTTGACCAATTTGGTTAAGATTTAAACTACAAAGTCCTTTTAGGTAAGTCTTTCAGCCCTGTAAATAACATCCATAAATATTATTCCCTTCCGGAGATATGATGTACTCTTACATACAAAAACGTGATTTCATCGGTCCCCCGGGTAAAAGATTCTTGGCAGCGCTCGCCTGAAGTGAAAAAAAAAAGAAAAGATAAAGCGGGCGGGGGAGGGACTTGACGGCGATTCGCTACCGCGAATCTTGATAACGCATACTAAAGCGTCACGTTATGAAAAATAACGCACGCTGCACCCTCACGGTGTATCTCAGGTAACAAAATAAACAAAATAAATGTCCTCATATCATGCAATATGGCATTTTCCAAGCACGTATGATAAAAAATAGTATGTGTAACTCGTGCGATATAGTTGCCAATAGCGCCACTTAAGCGACATGGCACACTCGCTGTGTGCTCAACGCGCCCACGTGCCCTATTGGCAACTATACCGCACTCGTTACACAATGTACTATTGGCGGAGCAGCCTTCCTCTAATAAATCCTGCAAGAAACGCATACGATCGGAATTCGAATTGTAAATTTCTTATCTGTACCTATCATTTACGCATGCGCCAGCGAGTACGGATATTAAACTGTCAGGACCGCACGTGTTGCGAAGAACAATTCGTATTCCTTTGACAGGTACCGATGGGCGTGGAATGCCGTTTTCTAAAAGGCCAACACCCACACATTTTTTGGAAAAACTTGTCAATTCAAATTCTGGACAGGCGTCCAGATAAGTTCTATTTTAGCTTGAACCTGACGGATTCTGATTCTTCCAGTTATGTTCAACGTTCAATTCTGAATCGTTGTTGTGGCTTCTGCTGACTACGGGAAGAGAAGAATTGTCTTCATCAGGATCTGGTTCCATCATCATCACCTCGTTCACCATCTTTTTGGAACTGTCAGGAGAAATATCACGAGATGAAAGATTACCGTGGGAAAAGGATTCTACATCTGCAGTCGGAGAAAGCATGGCAGTTGAAGTGGGCGGAATTGAATTTTGATCACATTCAACCGTAGTATCGAGAGAACTCTCAATCGGACGAGATCGGTTTACCATCTGACTCATCTCGTCTATTGCCCATTCCTGCGACGCAACAGCTAATTCCGCTCTACCTTAGAATCAGCGCAAATGTACAGCGACAAACTTATCCGCCCTCATTGGTCGAGAACTGTTTCTTAGCATGACGTGCTTGACGTCATTCATCTCCGATTCGACAGATGCTGAACTGATATTTAGTTCCCCGTACCCAAATACCGATATCATAACCCCTGAAAATAACGGAAACTAGTACAGCAAATTCTTCAAATGGTTGCCTAACTCCGGGACGTAATAAGGGTTCATTTAATCCCCGGTATCTGCCAATGCTACCGTTTCGCGACATTCAGCGATCAAATTGTGAGCCCATGTCACGATATTACAATCGTCCAAAGTAATGTCAGGCTCAAAAAAATCATTTTTATCGGGAACTTCTTCCTTCACCTGTACGTCAACAATGCCCTTGATTTTGCCAGTAATTAAGGAACGTGTTCGCTCAGATATCACTTCAGTTCCTTGGCTATCCTTCCCAACGTCTTCGCTAAGAGAGAGGATAACGATGCGTTTGGCTAAATCTTCAATTTCAGTGAAACGCGTTTACTTCGTGAGCAATGCCAAAGCGAAAAGATAAAATTTTTTTACTTAAGGATTCAATCCCGAGAAAAACTTTCAACGCGACACAAAATGCATGTAATGACATATCTCTAAACGTATGAAGCACTTGGGGATTTTAATTCCAGGCTGATAAAAAATTACAGAATAACACGTGGACAAGGAATTCTTAAGATTTACGCATTGACCGAAGGATTTAGCAAAGGCATTCAGCAAAGCTTTGTCAAAATCAGATACCACTGTCCATGGCACTGGAAACTGTGACTTATGCTATTTACCAATTCTTAAGAACTCAAATATCCAATATTGGATCGCATTAACAGTTTGGACGGAACTCAACATTTGGAAGACGGGCATTTCGTAAGTTGGTGTACGGGTAACTGCCTGATACAGGTAAATATGCGGACATTCATCGCCGTTTGGCAAAAGTAATTTAGTCACCAACGAGCCAGTGGCATCGATGTATAGAATTTCGTGATAATGCATGTACACCGCTATTTGGGAGGAAGTCCAGTAATAGACGAAAAACGGATCATGACTGATGGCATGAATATCTCATGCATAATCGGTATATTTCATACTCTGTAAACTGGAAATTGGACACGTCCTTTTAACTTTCAAATCTTTATCGCGCTTCTGCCGCTTAACTTGTCTCAGGGTAGCTGCTCTGGGTAATTGCGGAGGTTCATCGTCATATAGATCCATCAGATCGTCAGTTTCCTTTCGGCGCTATGTAGTGACCGAAAAGCTCCCGATATGAATGCTTCGGAAACTTTGACCCTCTTCTCGTCATTGAGAGGTCGTTTCGTGACATGTTTAACCGAAGGATCAAATAGCGGAACACAACATACCATTTGTACTGCCAAGACCTTAGCTGCAGGATTGTTGGCAATAGTTTCTATCAGAGTGGCTTTGCAATCAGGGCATTTTCCATTAATGGTTGCATAAATACCCGTCTCTGAAATTGCGCACTTTTCAAACATGAAGGCACACGGTAATTTCGTCTGCTCATGACGCATAGTGGAACAATTTCTCTGAACCTTCGTCATCGACTTATGAATTCCTTTCTCGCAATCTATGTCGTGCCATATTTTCAACGGTATTTGAATGACAAAATTAATGCCTGTGCCGTCATTCGATTTGTTGAGGGATTCATTAACAGATGAAGATGTTAGGTTGGCAGGCCATTCCAAATTATGATAACACAGAAGTGCTTGGTGTAGATCATATCTATTTTTTAGTATATATACTTTTTGTCGGTGTATATATACTTTGGCGACATTGCAGCCTCCAACAAATCGCTTACCTTTTGATGAATATAAGAATTCGGAACCACCGGCTTTTCAATTTCATCTAAAATGTGACGATATTTCGGACTCATCAAATACTTTCTCAGTCTATATATGGGAGGTATATCGAATAATAATAAGCTTAAAATTGCAAGATTGCGTAGTGTTCAACAGTGGGTGGTTGCGTGAAAACGTAAAGCTTGACGCAAGCCTATATTTTGCTGTGGACCTTCAGAATATGAATACCGATACCCTATTAGTTCAGGAAAAACCAACCAAAGCCAACGAAATAAACCAAACGACGAAACCACAAGTCAAAACTCCAAGAACCAGCGGCCACCATTGCCGTAGGTATACCACGTAGTCTTACAGCCAACTTTCTGCAGAGGTATCATTTTGTGGAGCGATATCGGTCGCGAGGCAAGCTCCAAGCGAAGCGTTACGACGCGTCGCTCGAGCAGAGCTGGTGAGAGAGAGAGGAAAAACAGGTGCGGGTGCGCTCTCTTTCTACGGAACAAGTGTATCAAAAATCGTCAAAGCACCCCAACTTTTTATTTCTGAGTGTAATTGATTTGGACTATTGGGATTATTTGCAGATCTCTTACCCGCGAATCAGAAAATCTAACCAGAACTCTTCAAAACTCCTATTCTTCGAATGACTTTTTTTCCAACTTGACATATCCGGCCGAACTATATAGTTTAGGTCCTCAGGAAAAGAGTTGAATATACCAAAGAATCGTAGGGTTTAACTGCTTCGTTAATATATTTTCGAAAATCGCGATTCCCCGGATAGATGACAAGGGGATGGTCCGAGAAACTCGAGTCATGATATAAAGTCGTTGGTCTCGCCTAGCACAACTCGGCAACTTTCCTGCATTTTCGATTACGGCACAAGTTTGCACAAACTCAGCACAACTTAGCACAATTTTCAAAATATTGATATCTTAAAAGTGCTGGGCTGGCCGAATTTTCCGACTTTCCCAGAAAACCGTTCAGGTTGGGAAATCGGGATTCACGGCACAAAATAGCACAAGTCCAGCACAACTCGCAAGGGGAAGGCAGACCCTGCGACCAACCGATTTCGATCAACCTTAACATACTGGTCGGGGGCCACTTAAAAGTAACTCCGGTAAAAGGGTTTAGGTCACTACGGCTTAGTTTTTGAAACAATTGAGGTCAAAGGTCATGACGCCAGATCGATTTAGGACCTGGAGGAATCGTTAGATAAATAAAAAACAAGGATATTTTATTTACATATATAATGTTCGCAAACTAATAATTTTCGAGAAATTGAGGAATTAGTATTTTACACGCACGGCGTATGAATCGAAAGAGTTTCACTGGTACGCAACCACAGCGGTAGCGCAGTGGTTAGTGCGCCTGCCTACAAATCTGGATTCCGTGTTCGGTTCCCTTATCTGCGTTTTGTATTTTTTTTTTTTCTTTTTTTTTGGGACGGGGAGGGGACATGTGAAGATAACAATAAAAAATGACTAAGAATGTTACAGAAACACTTCAGGTATATTTTATTTTCATATCACAAAATAATTATATTTGTGTAGTCTAATCGTCTCGCTTTGTTACACTTACTCTTTAATTCTCGCAAATCGCCCTCACAGTGCGTCGGATGATAGTTGTCGTGAAAACGCTCAAAACAGGTGAACTTTCTGCACCAAGCACATTGGATGAAAGCCACCTTTCCGCATATGCCTTCCTCCCGCCCGATATTGGTCGGAAAACAAACTTGATTTACGTTCATGAAGACACATCGCTCCGTAATTAATTTTGATGCGTACCGCGCTCAAGATAACATCGTAGCATGGATATAATGGCGGAGGGGACAGCGGTCACATACCTGGGATGACGCGTGGTAAAGGTTTTTACGCAGTTCTCAAAATATCATAGAGGTTCCCCACATACGTGCGGCGTTTATTATGCTGTGCATAAGGTTTCTCTGTTCATGTGTCTTATCACAATAACCTATCGCATGGTTGGTAAAAATTATCCACTAGAGAAAATAAGAGAGAGAGAGAGACAGAAAAAAAGAGAGAGACAGCGAGATTGAAGGATAATTGAAAAACATATTGTAACGGATCGGGCGTCATAATCCCGATACAATACGTTGTCACGCACACCTTCAATGGCGCACAACAAGTGACGTCAAACGGTACCCTTATGAAGCGCTGCGCTAACCTAGCTAATCAGCAGTGTTAGGCAAAGCGCCAGACTGACTCACTCCTTATCTCTCGAGCAGTGTTAGGCAAAGCGCCACGCTGACTCACACTTACTTCAATTTCGAGGCTGCACAGGCATAGAGCCGCAGTTCTCTTTAGACTCATTCGCTGTAGACGGAAACCGCCATAGCGGGGTTTTACGTCATAGATTCATTTATTTCATTTCTTTGCCAATTTACTTATTATCAACATAAATTATTATTTCATCTAAATTTGAAACTTAACGGTAGTAGAGCCCGTAGCTTAGCTGAATCTACAATATGTATTAAAATTAAAGTAGTTTACTTTATATTAGGTTTCGGTTGCAACCACTTGAGAAAAATGACTAAAATGTTTGATCAAATTATATATTAAATCGAGACGATTTCCTTATCTTTTCGACCTGTTTTTCCAAGATTCAATTTGACCTACTAACTTAAATTTCATCGATAGCTAATATACAGCTTCGGGGACGATTGCGCTGCCCAGATCAGATATTCGCTTCGGTGTCGGTACGCGCGTTGAAACCCAAGTCTGATACAGGCGGAACCCAGAATTCGTAGGCAGGCGCTCTAACTACCAGGCCCATCTTTCCGCATGGGCTCGCTGGGCTTGAGCCCAGGGCCCCGCGATCTATAGGGCCCCCTACCCCCTAGCCCCGGCGACCAACCAATAAACAATTTTTGGGCCAATAAAAAATCCCATTACTATTACAAGCTAGTTCAGTCTAGGCTAAACTGTAATAGATTGTTTTCTCCACTCTACTTACCAAATAATAACTGAATTGCTTAGCTGTTATTTGGTAATTAATCAGAGAATTTTTTTAGACCGTTAGTTCATTTTTTAAGTATGTTCAGATTAGTTTGTAACTTTTTAAATATAAAAATAACAATTATAGGTAGGATGTTGTTTGTTCGTGTTGCTTACCCAAATTTCTGTTGGGGCCCCATATATCCTAAAGTGCCATGAGCCCCCATTTGGCTTAAGACGGCCCTGCTAACTACTGCGCTACCGCTCTGGTTGCGTACCAGTGAAACTCTTTCGGTTTATACGCCGTGCGTGTAGAATACTAATTCCTCGATTTCTCGAAAACTATTCGTTTGCGAACATTATATATATGAATAAAATATCCTTGTTTTTTAGTTATCTAACGATTCCTCCAGGTCCTAAATCGATCTGGCGTCATGACCTTTGACCTCAATTTTTCCAAAACTAAGGCGTAGTGATCTAAATCCTTTTACAGGAGTTACTTTTGAGTGGCCTCCGACCAGTATGTTGAGGTGCCACAGAACTTGATCTAAAAATTACCATCCGTAAAGCGCCCCTGCATAGTTTAGCTGAGTTTCAAACCAGTCGGAAGTGCTACCACCTATCGGGAAGTAACGTAACGCTAATCAAGACGAAACTGGGTCGGTCAAGCGTCTGGATCTCAAATGATAACCTTACCAGCGTTACCGACTCGATTTTTTTTTGTACAAATGATAACGTGACACGTTGGGAAATATCGTATGTATATTTAAACAGATCGTAGAATGAATAACGACGGCGAATATGTATTGTGTATGTAATACTACGTAATGGTTTCCGGAATGATTGTGTGTATATTCGAATAACGGGTTAAATATAATTCCGTGGTCCAAGCAATATTTTACCGAACAATTACGTTTAAAAAGCAGCCCAATGCGTCCCCACACAACACGAAAGATTTGAAGAGACATTTTACAAAAATTTTACAAAGCAGCATCTTGAAATATTCTCAAATATAGAAGAAATATTACATCTTATAACACACGAAACCAAGCAAACAGCAATTTCGCATGTGAAAGCGATTAAAAACAAATACGTATCTTAATTTGGTGAAACTTCATTCATTTTACGTATACATACATATGAATTGGTTATTGACATCGATTTGTGGACTACTTTTTACTCCCTATAATTGCGAGTAGCGTTTTTCATTTCTTCAATTTTAAATTCAATAGCTTACGAAACAGTGATCTCTTAACAATATATGATAATTTATAAAACAAAATCCATGCAATGATCTGGTGACAGATCAATGATTAATATACATATCGGTCGAGTATCGGCGAATCAAGGTAACCACAAATTCAAGGGTTGTGTGGGAAAATCATTTCTTCTGGAATGCTGGATATCCATCGTAAAGTCTTCGAATCCGCAGATGGTTTACTATGCCGCATATATGCGGTTCTGTGAATGAGGAAACAATTGTTAAATGATTCCAACGAACTTTCCTGTAAACTGAACTCGTCTATATTAGGAACTTGCAACGTCACGAGTAAGTCGGGTAGCCTCTGGCACCCGGAATTTCTCAGCATACATCCGCGACCTGTGATCCATTTTATCGAGCAGGGAACGCGTTTCTGACATTCCAGGATCATCCTGCTTGCCGACATATTACAGCGCTGATAGTTGAAATAACGTAAGGCGTTGCGGGCTACCCGATGCTTCCCTATTTCATCAGAGAGCCATGCATAATTTACATAGCATGGGGGGTGATACCTCAATGTCGAATATTTTTTAGTTTAATTTTCTGAAAATTGAGATCGTAAAATTAAGCCGGTCCGGTAAGACCACATAGTTTGAAATGACAATTCGTGAACGTTATCAAAAATCTTGTTATCGTTGATTATGAAGCCACTGAGTAAACGTGGAATTCCAGTTTGATATCGGAGACATTTTCTATCCGTTTCATGCGACAAGCTTATTCTATTTTTAACCACAGAAACCCATAATGCAATTTGTATCTGTGGGTAATTCTACGTGAATCTATTGAAACATCGCACACGACCCGCTCGGAATTCGACAGAAGACCTTGTGGTCTTGAGTCTCATCAATTGAAGTTATTTTCCCAAATTGGAGACGTTTCGAAATTTCTTTGCATCGCGTAGCATTTTTCAAGTTTTTTGCGACTTTGCCGCGGTTGAAGCTTATTTCTCATTAATTCTGAAATCGATCTCAATTGAGCTGAAACGCCCCTCAACATGAGTCTGAAGAAGAAACTCACATTGTTGAACTCGGATCCACGCCAAAAGTAAAAGCTATACGTAAAATTCATAGAATCTCCCCCCGAAACCCCCAAGCACGAAGTTAATTTATGAACGGCCCCTAATGTTGAACGCCTGAAAAGGTTAAACACAAATAATGGTAAACCCCTGAAAAAATTAAAACACATATACAATTATTAGTCAATACGGCACACGTCTCATAATCATTCGGTAGGCCTTGCATATCTTTTGGGTGCTACATATAGATTTCTATTCATCATTACCGTCAAACCGCCGCGGTTTGACAGTAATCCGAATCTCCATAGTGCGTAAAACCAATCGAGAGCGGGTGTCGTTCTGACTGGCAGTCGTATGACAGGATCGTCGAACGTTACCATAAGGTAGTTTCGAATTTTTCATTATATCTCTACTATGCCATCAATAATATTGCAATGATGTCCTGGAACACTTGTTACGTATCGTGGCATGCTCGCAGGAATGTATGATGGCTTTGTAATTAAATGCATAAAGTAATGTTTATCTTAAATATTTCATAACTAACTACATAATGTTCATCTTAGATATTTCACAACTAAATACATGTCATGCATAGATTAGAAGATGACAGACTATACGTTCAACAGCATGCGTGTCAAACTAAACAGTGAACATATATCATACATGTATTCTATCGCAAACAAACAGGCGATTTTATTATTCATATCTCAATATCCGGGAAATGTACTAAAATTCTTTGACGTACTAGATAATTTGTTTTTACGACGCTTCCTTCGTGCGAGTGTGGGTTACAAAAATTACTTGCAAAACAATAAATGTACAACACAATTGACATCACGGGAGATTCGTCGTGAAATGTTCTTACCTGTCATACTACTGCCCGCCAGAACGGTGTAACCCGAGCTCTCGACTGAGATGACGGACACCCGTGAGTAATTGTGGCTTGTACATTTATTCTAACGAACAATTGAATGTTTTTGAATGAATTGGGGAGGTATGATACGTTCTTCGTATACTACTACTATATCGCTACGCCGATATTGTATGATCCGTACCACGCACGAAGAGAAGCTGACGCGTAAAGCGATCTGTACGATTTCGGTTACAATCGCGATCACGATGCAAGGCCTATTCGATAGTCATAGTTTTTACTAAGGGAGTTTATCACCTTTTCTAGAGGTTCTACTTTGCTTTTCTTGACGAGCGTCTAAAATATACTGCGGGTCCCTGATATCCATATTTCTTAAATAACGGCTATCAACTATTTCAGGTACCAGACAGCATTTATAGAATCTCGTCAAGGAGGGTTCAATTGTCTGGGACCAAAACTCATCGTTTTTTTGTACGACGATACTTTTCATACCTCGTGGTGTCCAAACAGCGAATACGCAGTACTTCCTGCGGGTCACGTGCAGCTGACCTTGCACTTGATAGTGATACTCGTGGTTCTCGTTCATTTTGTTGCCTCAGCTGTCAAAGATACGATGCACGTTCCGTCTCTTCTGAGCGATTGCCTCCTCCGGGGTGAAATTTATCACGGGAAATGGGCATTAGATTTCCACAATCCCATCGTCGTCGATCAAACCGTCTGGCGAAGCGCCGATGTACGGTAGCTCCTCGTCGATGAATAAGGCACACTCCGTTATTAGAATATTGCGCTCAATTTCTAATTCTCGTCGCGCTTTTTCTTCGTATTGCTGACCGTGTTCGATTGCCGGAAGCCGCAACGGTGTGGGGTATAGCAACGATTTAACCGTATTTTGACACGATGTGTCAGCACGCATGCGACACACGCGTCCGAAATTCGATGCAGTTACGATTTTCTTGCGTATCGACATCCAACGCTCGCTTTTGCCTTGTTGCCTCGTAGTACGCTTGATTTCGTTGCGGTCGGCTTGCCACTCAGCTAATCTATCGTAATGATGCCGCGTGTTTTGCTCGAATTCATCCTCCGATAAATCCGGACGTTGAGAATTACGCCCGTAGTCTGCAGTAGCAGTGTTTGGACGTCGGACTTTGCTCCTCTGCTCTATCGGGTTGTCGTTTCCCTGATCCTTCCGCTTTTCGACAGATCGTCTTCTGCTAGCTGTTTTATGATCGTTTCTCTTGATATGTCGATCCTCCATTTTAGTCAATGTCGTTGTTGGTTCCTTGCCGATGTTTTCATTCAATACGCTCAAGGATTTATTCGTATTAAATTGTACGACGGCTGCGGCGCATCTTCCGGTGTATGAACCTCTGGACCCGTAATTGATACGTTTTCCACCAATATATTTGGCAATAATGGAATTGTATCTTTCTACGCTATTGCTATTGACGCCTAATATCAGGCTGTCAGAGTAACAACTAAGACTAGCGAAGGCTTCCTTTATTTTATCATAGAGTCCAAGAGCGTTTAACGCGGGAACTATGTTTTCTTCTCCTTCCTTCGATGATCCGTCACAAAAGTAACCGATTTCAGCGCACTTTTTATGCTCGCCAAATACGTGGCTCGGCGCGTTCACAATATCGCACGAAAGCTTGCGTGCTTTCAAACTCGTGGGGCCCTCTTCCTTCGACCTGAATTGCACAGCCTTCGTCACAGCAGTTCGCAGTCTGAGAACGCTGCCTTCGATCACTTGACGTAATTTTCCAAGACGACCTTTTCCTTTTGCGACCTCTTTGATTTTCGTAGCAAGATTACGCAACAAATGGTTGGTACATTCGACTTTTTTGACAAGCATATTTGGGTACGGATTGCTGTCCAAGATCTTCTTGTAGACGCTACTGTCTCCATCTGCGATTAAGGTGGAGTACATAAGTCCGTGCTCCTCGATGCTACGCCTAAACCCGTCGACGATAGCGTCACTTTCCATGCTGGTCGAACTGCGGTTTCGCTCCCAATTTTTATAACAAAAATGCTCGGAAGGTTCGTTCTCCGTGCGTGCGGCCCGTTCGCATGTTGCGCAAAATTTGTTGCGTACCCCGATGAAAAGGATCTTCTGCGTGTGGTAACCGACGATCGCGCCAACTCCAGACAGAGAGTCGTACTTCCCGGTTCGGTACGATCTCTTCAACCAGCTACCATCCGCTACAACGGGAATATGTGGAATGCCATCGATGATATCACCGCGCGTGATAGCTAATTCCCTTTCGAGTTTTTCAGCAGCTTGCATCTCTTGTGATGAACTCATGAAGTCTTGGGTCATCTCGTCTTCGTACCTTCGATATGTATTTTCTGAAATGTTTGGCACATCAATCGCTGCGAACAGTTGTTCCATTTGCGAATACCCAATTCCGCTGGTGATGCACCCGGCCACCGCGCTACGATGAATATCCATGGATCCGAGATCCGACGGTTCAGGCCATATGCTGTCCTTGTACAGGCACATTTGGCACTGAAAAAAGATTTGCGTTCGCAATCCTTTTTCCCGCGACCCTACGATTTTTAGGGCCGACATCGGACAATCGAAGCGAGGCGCGTGATTACCGAATTTATTAAAGAAATCAGAGAACAGGTGCTGTACATTCACGGCACGGCGGCCTTCGATATTAGCCTTTTCACGACGGTACGTGTCGTGGCCGCTGCTAGAAGTTACGAGCGTGAAATCATCCAGATTGTCTTCTTCTGGCCACATCCATTGATCTGTCGCCTGTTGTTCTGCCTCTGTACCAATTATCTGTTCTTCGCAGTCGTTTTCAAGCGCGTGATCTGGTTTGGGATTACGGCCAGACTCAGACACGTGTTCGCTGTGTGGTACGGTGTGTCCATCTTCCGGGATTTCACTTTCGTAAGTGATTTCCTCTACAATCACTTCTTCATCGCTGTCATCTGCCGATCGCGATATCCGTAATAATTCGGGAGTGAATGTGCCGTGTTGGGAGGTATGTCCCGAACTGCCCGGTTCACAGTGACCGAAGCCAACTTCAGGCTGACTAGCCTCTGCAAGACGCTGCTCGTCTTGTTTGCCAATGACCGTGGCCGCCGAGTTTGATGCCACTGCGGTCTTAGCATCTTGCCCAGTCTTTCGGCAATTTCGTCGCCTATAAACAGAGAGAAGTTTACAAAATTTAGAATAGTATAAAACCACAACGATAACATACAGTGCGCTGAAACATATCTGTTTAAATATACCGCACACAGCCAGATGTATGAACCTAGATAATACAATTACATCGGAGTTCACCAATTCACGAAAATTGAATGCGTATTTGTACTACCTACACAGGGTACTAAAACGCAAATTTGAAAATATTTTAACCGGAAATTTGTAGAATTTGTGTACTGAACTATAATACAGGTGACATACTATTACGAATAAACAACTTCATCTACGTAAAAAAATTAGTAAATATTTCGTCGAGGATCACCGGAATGTGGTTAGACAATTTTCAACCGCTTCGTCTATCTATAAGGAATTCAACACAAGCTCCAACTTCCAGCGGATGAAATGTTCATTAGTATGTTATAAAGTTTTTTTGAAAAGTATTACTTTTATTGAACTAACAATCAATGAATGACATAGAAAATTGAATGTTAGATTTTTTCGGTTAACACATAGAATATTTTGAGTTACTTGTTCATTTATTACCAAGGTTCACAGATATAATTCGGAGTACTTGAAATTCCATATATTTTTCTGTAATGTGATTTCATAAACTATAAAATTTGAAATAATTTTTGGAGCACTTAAAATTAATAAACCAGCAATTTTTATGATTCTATGAAAGAACCGAATCGAGAGAATCGAGTCTTGGCTCAAACGATGCGAGTCGCTCCGGCCGAAACCCTGGAGTTCTATGCACCCGCGCCATCAATGAAAGCAAATTGAATGGCTGGTTCAAGCGGAGTAATACTCAAAACAAAATATATATATTAGACTGGTCGTTAAAAATTACATTTTTTCCGATGCCCCCTAAAAAGCTTCCTTTTGATGAAAAAACGCGGGAAATTTTTTTTTTTTTCTTTAATTACAAACAACACGTGCCGCAAGACGATCTGAGTTCATTTTTTGGTGAAATCATTTTTTTTCTTTGGGAAAAACATTACAGAAGTAAAAGTATAAAAAATACTAAAGAAAGTTTACTCGAGCCTCAAAATTAATGAATCTCCTCATAAAAAATAAGTTTGTACTAATTTAGTTTTAAAATCGAATTATTAATTTAAATATACTTCATTTTTTATCAACTAGACAACATCAAATGAAAAAAATTTCGAAATTTTATTCATTTGAGTTCCAAAATTGTTTATATTTCAGGAAAAATACTATTTGTGATAAGAAATTTCCAAAAAAACATGATTTTACCAAAAAATAAACTCAGATCGTCTTGTGGCCCGTGTTGTTTTTAATAAAAAAAAAATTTACCTCGCGTTTTTTCATCAAAAGGAAGCTTTTTAGGGGGCGTCGGAAAAAATTCAATTTTTAACAACCAGTCTAATGTATATATATAAGTCGAAGAATGAAACGAAGGTTTTCTTGTGGGCTTCATTTTTAATTTCAACTCAAGTTTAAATGTGAACAAATATATAAACGGGTAAACAAGCTCAATGTGAGGAACGTAACACAGAAATTGAATAGAACAATAATTTAAGAACAGAATTATTTCTTTTGAAAGATGGGTAAGACAACACGGTTCCGCGGGATCCTTTCAAATTCTGCAATAATAATCTTCTTGCAGATCTTTTCAAAACAAGTCTCCCAGCAACCGATAGTCCCTTTTCTGATTAAGAAACTATCAGTGCAGTAACGGCTCCGTGCGAGCGACATCAAACATCACTCGTCTTTCCCATCAGGTGTCTAAATAAAACGCGCCGACATACATATAAATATATGGTAAATTCTAATGAAAATAATGAGATTACCTTGATAGACGCAGCGAATGAAAATTGTCTACTTCTATTTCAATATTTCTTGACGAAAAAATTACCCCTTTTTTTAGGTAGTAAAAGTTATTCATTTGTAGTAGTATATGATAGTTTAGTAGACAACTCCGACAGATTCAAGGTCAAAATATTATCAACTTCATGTTTCGGAACGAGATGAAGGGACAGGTCCTGACAAATTGTTTTCGTCAGAAAACCGTGTTTTGTCGGGTTTGTTACAAAAACGGCGACAGCTACAAATTTTTTTAAATGGCAAAAAAGATGCGCCATGAAATTTCCCGTGTACGGAGGCGGGTTTGAAAATTGAACTGCGCACAAATAATTTTCAACCTGTCAAAGGCATCGAATAGCCGGCAGAATTTTATGTTGAGTTTTACAATCCTGTTTTGTCCCGCACGACACTTTAGGTGGAGTGAGGGTATTTAAATTAGTATAAAAAATTGTTGTGTCTAGTATAAATTATGATATATATTTACTATACAGTTATTTTCAGTTTCTTATTTCTTAACGTGAGTATATTCGTACTAGTTGATTATTTTGAATCTGTGAATTTGATCTTAGACTTTGATTGTTTGTCGATAGTTGATGATAGATTATTTGTTAGAAGTTGATATTAGTTGTCAGTGGAAGGACTTGATGTGTACTGATTTTTTGGCGAAGGTCCCAAGTAAGAACTGGGAATATTTTGGAAAAATGGAAGGGCGTAGAGGAGTGGTCAAGGATATGTCAGTTGAGTTGATTGGATGAGGAAGGTACATAGAGGAAAGTAGGAAGTTGGAAATTCTGTATATAGGAAAAAGTGGGAAATTCGAAGAATCGTATATAGATAGGAGGCAAAAAAGGGAAACCAGGTATTTCTTGTTTTAAACAATACGTAGCCCTCGCTGCGTCCTCGCGCTTTCGCTGCCTGGGTAATATAATGTCCACATTTGGCGACCAACTGACGGTTGTAAACTAGACACATTCCCGCTGGACATAATAAAGTGGAAAAACCCGTGCTAGAAGTCACGTACGACCCTATTGACTATTTAGTTATTGTTCCAAAAAATACTTGAATTACTTAGGGTCGTGGTGTCCCCAGCACGGTATTGTCTTGCCAGATGTGGGCCGATCGCCCAGGCAGCGCGGTTCGTATCCCCCTGACTTGGGACTTACCCACCGTGGAGGGTCCCGGTCATGGAATATTGACTATATTGATCAAAATTAGAATAATGCTACGCAACAAATCCGGTGGTTCAATTTTTTCACGATATAAAAATGAAAATGAGAAAGTATAATTATAAGTCAACTTTTCTTCTATAATTAATAATTTTTGACTAATAATTATCCCGCAATGTGATCAATTTATGATTTAAATAATTTCTGCAATGATATACAGTCGCCACCGTTGCCGGTCCTCCTTAGTACCACACCGTTCGTAGAAAATGTTGAAAAGTCGCGGATTGATGGGCCGATTAGTAATGAATAAACCCTAAAGAATCTAAAAAATATGTTACGGTTACTCACGATATGTATTTATGAATAGCGGACAAAAAACCAAGAAAAAAAAATGTGAGGTCTAGTTTGAACCAGAAAACGAATTCGGAGCAGATACCTGTGACTTCTCATTACAATGTATGGTATATGAAGAGTTGGACTTAATCGAACACGCTCGCTACGGCCTGAAGTCATTGACGAACGACTTCAATTCTAATCAATGTCTTCATGTCGGGCTGTATGTCAATTCTACCCCTATCGTATAAAATTATTCTCAAATTTTTTTTACCACTGTACTACGTATGAAAAACTTATTCCCGATCTACACATTTTGTCTGTGATGAATGTAAGAAAATTGGAAAGAATTGATTGAGCTCAACTTTCATCGAATATTTTATTGGCGACGATCCGAGATACATAGCTCGGATTTGTATCAATTATTTTATAGAAGAATACATGTGAGGCTCTCCACGCCAAATCGATGCCACAAACACTACCTATTGTCTCCCACTATTTATTGAAAGTAGTTTGCATTATGTGTGTCAAATTTTTATCTCAATCTGTTGTGGAGTATGATTTTTTTTTCAAATTCAACCCTAGTCTTTCAGTAAAAACTACTCATATTGAGGAAGAGGAAGAGGGTTAACAATTTTTCCGTCTTGGAACGTCCTTTCATAAAATCACATTGAAGAAATTATCAGAAGTTTTGTTGAACAGTTGCTTCACATCTCAAGTACCAATCAAATTTTTTAAACATGATTCCAATAATTAATTTCATTTGTTTTATTATCTAAAGTACCATTATGAATTCTACAATATCAATCCCCCATCGTAGTGAAATGATTATTTGAATTTTTTCATTTTTGTTGTTTAATTTTCAAGCGGAAATATTTTTTTTTATCCCGTGCAAAGGATGAATGTATTGATGAATAATAAGACAATTGTATTTTTTCACCTCAATCAACTACGTTATACTTTTCGAAAATTCAATTTTTAAGTTTCAAAGCCAAAATTAATTATTATCATGTAACCACAGCTTCTACAGCATTGTATAAAAAATGTCCTCTTCGAAAATGTTCAGATTGTTGAAACGTTGATTTTTTTCAAAATGTATATCTCGACCACCACACGAGCTAAAAATCTGTAAAGAATCATAGACGTTTATATTTCAATAGCCGTACAGTACGGAGGATTCTCCATGAACTCAGTCAATTTTGTATTTGACTCTCATTCATATATCTGATAATTAAGATTCTGATTGTTTTCGAAAATTAATTATTCACACAATTTGGAGTTGAATTTTTCTCTATATCTATAGACTCATAAAGAGGTGAGTGATAAAAAATTAAATTGTTGTACAGACAAGTTATCTTTTTTGATAAACTTTTGAACGAAACAAGATTCAATTTTTCATTCGTATCCCAAAAGCCGATTTCATTTAAAATATAATGAAATAAATTATTTGCGGGCAATATTGCGCTTTTGATATCGCCGTAGATTTTACACAATATTCATGGACGTGTCTGGACAGGCAAAAAAATCGCCACGACCGGCATCGCCGTAGTTCACGGGTAAAAATTATGAAATTATAAATGATTTACCTACATAGGTAAAAAAAAAATTGAGTCTACTGTTACACCGTAAAAAAATACGAATTTTTTCGTTTGTAATCGAATTGGTGCGAAAAAAGTCACTGTCATACATTATTACACGCGAAATGGTTGATTATGATTTCGCGGATATTATGACCTTTACTCGTGAACCACAGCGATGCCCCTGATGACGATTTTTCCGTACATTTCGCACATGTCTATGAATATTGTGTAAAATTTACAGCGAAATGAAAAGTGACTTGTGAGAGGAAACCAATTGATTTCGTTATTTATTCGCTCAAATCGGCGTTGGAGATATCAACAAAAAGAAATACCTTCTGTCCCAGACAAAAGTTCATAAAAAAGATAACTTTTATGTATACAACAATTCTGGGATGTATACAGTTTCAGCGCCTTATTTTTTTCTATTTCAGAACTGTGAGAAATACCGCGCTGCAATTCTTATTAGTGGTTCTGGATATATTCCGTAAGATTCAATAAATTTTACCAAATGCCTATAGGTATTTTATTGGCCAAAAAAAACATTCGTGATAATTGTTAGCAGAAGATGTAGCGTGTATCATGAATAGAATAATGCCTAAAACTGCGTTGAAAAATTCAAGCTTGGGGAATCTATGCTTCTCATGATATGATCAATTGTAATCAGAGTGCATCTCCGAAATAGTTGACTTTAAGAATCGGATAACCTTCATAGTTCATTTTTCAGGTAGTATTGCAAACTGGCTAGTTCTAAAAAAAATATCCGAGCGGTTGATAGAAATAAGTGTTTCGATTTACAACGAATGTCCCATATGCGAAGTTCCATTCTATTCTATTCGATACTGAATTATTTTCATGAATTTTCAGCAACAGTGGTCGAGAATAGAGTTTACACAAGGATGAGAATGCTACATAGCCCCCGCTGTTACAAAGTATTATAGATATTTCATGCGTCAAGGGACGTTCGGAAGAAAGCGTATTAGAATCGGAGTAATAGAAATGGTTCTATGTTTGATTAATTGTAAATTGCATAAAGCACCCTATACCATAATATCTGAACGCATTTCAGGGCTGTAACTTATCAATATTTTACACAAACTCAAACGTGATATTTTGATCACGTGACAGCTCACTTCAGTAAAAAAAGAGTATCACGTACTGTAAGTACAGCCTCAGAAGAATTGTCAGGAATTATCGGAATTGTATTTCTGATTGCTTTTATGAAAAATAATGTAGCGATAGTAAACACTTACCCATGCAATGTACGACTCGTTCTTCGGGCGGATAAACGCAGCTTTTTTTTCTTATCATCCCTCCGACGTTGACAGTACGTACGATCCATTTTTTTACTCACTGAACTACCGGTGTTGCACGTAACAAACATACACGGCTATGCGTCAAAATTTTATCGCTAGTCGAAAAGCGAATATAAAGTTGTTTTGAGGGATACAGATGCAACGACGCGGAACGATCAAAATCGAATCTGCATTTTCTCGCGTTGATTTCGCTCCACGCGATAAGTGTATGGGACCGGCAAGAGTGGCAACCACTGGGCCCGGCCGCTGTGACATAGCGCGCAAGCGCTGATGCCACGAAAGTGTCTGCGGAGCGGCAGTCGTTCACCAAGCCTCGACGAGAATGAATCGTAAGTATTTCATTACTAAATAATCTAGCGCGTAACACAATATTTGTATCCGAAAAAAAATTACTGTACCGCATATTTTTTGTTCCCAACGTCAACAATTAGTACACTTACCGAAAGATTAATGGTTTAAATTAAATTACTCCGAAAAAATGCCTGTCTGAACACGTTATAACCCGGTGAAGGGTTATAATAAATTTATAAAAAAAGAAATTTTAAATGTCTGATCCAATATGGTATTCTCTGTATTGGTCTACAATTTTTGATTTCACTCACGATTAGCCGCGATTGGCTATGCCGGTTAGAGTAAATAGGCATTCGAAACCCAATTTAAAAAATATTATCTCTAGTACGGAAGTGGAAACTTGAAATCTTTTCTTCATTTCATACAATTTCACAACTTCCCACTGAGTTATAACGTTTAAAAAAAAGGCATTGTTTCGGAGTAAATCCGTCGAAGTGAATCCGTTAATTGTCGCGCATATTGTTTTTCATAATTAGTAACATTTATAAACAATACCTATACTCGAAATGCAATATCTCTGATTCGTTATTTATTTTATTTTTCAGCGAACAATAACCAACAATTTTCGTGCGGCATTCCGCTGAATGCCCCCCAACCCCAACCACCACCTCCAGGCCTTGCGCCGTTACCACCTCAATATATGGAGGTGGTGGTCCAGGAAGACCCGCGATTCATCGGTACCCAGTGCATCCGGGCATTATGGGGGGCATTCAGCCGAATGCCCCAGTAAGAGATTTTAGTGGTTGGAGCCAGCCACCCCCACCGCAATTGCAAGGGTGGCGACAGTCCCCTCCCCAGCTGCCGTCTCCAGTAAGCCAAATTTTTTTTTTTTTTTTCTTTTAGCACAATCACGCGTATATTTTATGCTTTTTTCGCGTAGATTCCATATGCCCAGGGGCTGCTGGTGACGGTACCGCCGCCACCGCCACCGCCACCACCGCCATCGCCATCTCCGCAACCGTCTCCGGCAAGTGCCGCCGCTCGGCCGGTCAGCCCCACCCTCGAGGTTCGTGAATATCTATATGTTATAGTATAAAAAATTTATTTTGACTTGTCTGCTCATCGAATAGTTCGTGCAAGAGTACGTCTTTAGCGTCATTCGTAGCCTTTCTTCGGATGCGAAATGTATCTTTCAGACAAGTTTTTTGGCGCACAGAGTTGACTTATGACGAAGAGATTTACTCTTTTACTATGGACGATATTTAATATAACAATTGTTTAATTGTCTGTAGGAACAGATTGCAGCGATTGTGGCGAAGATGATGCCGGTCGCTGCGACAACTCGGGGGGGAGGCAGCCGCCGGGACAGGCACCGCCGGGGCCGGGGCCGCGGCCGCGGATGCGGTCGGGGCAAGGGAGGCCGAGGGGCGACCGTTTTTAATTTTTTAAAAATAAATAATTCAATAATAATAAATGATAAATAATTCAATAATAAACTTCGTCGTTGTCATTGATCTCTAATCATCCCGCTAGTTCCCAGACAACTCGGGGGGGAGGCAGCCGCCGGGACAGGCACCGCCGGGGCCGGGGCCGCGGCCGCGGATGCGGTCGGGGCAAGGGAGGCCGAGGGGCGACCGTTTTTAATTTTTTAAAAATAAATAATTCAATAATAATAAATGATAAATAATTCAATAATAAACTTCGTCGTTGTCATTGATCTCTAATCATCCCGCTAGTTCCCAGACAACTCGGGGGGGAGGCAGCCGCCGGGACAGGCACCGCCGGGGCCGGGGCCGCGGCCGCGGATGCGGTCGGGGCAAGGGAGGCCGAGGGGCGACCGTTTTCAATTTTTTTAAAATAAATAATTCAATAATAATAAATGATAAATAATTCAATAATAAACTTCGTCGTTGTCATTGATCTCTAATCATCCCGCTAGTTCCCATAGTCCTGCTATTTGTGAATATATACATGAGTAATTTTTCGCAAACTTGTACACTCTTGAACGTTAGGGTCTACGATTTTGTTCTAACTGTAGATGATAGAAAATTATATGTGATAAAATGATGCCTGGAATTTCGTCACATTTTTCAGCTCACTCAGTTTGATATAGCACGCGTATAAACTCTTGATTATACAAATTGAAATTCATCAAATGTACAACCTTTAGTGAAGAATTCTTAGCTTTTCAATAAACACATGCAATATATTATTTTTCCACATTATTATTGTTATTATTATCTTCTGAACACGTAATGTTTATGCCTAGTTGTTCTGTGGAAAACTATTACTCAAGATTGTTCAAACATTGATACTGACTAATTGAAACTAGTGATAGATTATAGAATAATAATTTAGATAATAACGATTAAATTTGAGACATACCTACGACAATAATCTAGAACGATAGGGAAGATTATTAGATAAAAAATACTGGTCTGAAAAGTGGATTGCCTATATACATGGATGGTCTATCTTATACCGCTTTCTATAGCATTTTAGCTGACTCCATCATTATCTTAGGCGAAAAAACTCATACCCGACGTGAATAACATCAGGAAATACCATGGAAATATTCACTTCAATATGAAATGTGTTAGCTTGGATAAAAGAGCTTGTATTTGTAAAACATTTATGTCTCCCGTGGTTTATCGGCGTAGTTTCATCCAAATCCTAAGACTTTGGAAAAAGATTTTATATATGATGAAGTTCAATCAGTCAGAAAAACGTAAATTTTTAACGAGTGTACATGCATGACATATCAACCCGGGATGTACATGTAATATAATTTTATAAATAAAAAAATAAGATAATGATTGTAATATAATTTTCGCTTATTCGTAATACATATTACTGGCTAATCTACGTTGCAAATCACTAAGCAAGCGCCCTAACACTTTAATTTTAGCTTCTATAAAAAAATCATTCCTGTGAAATTCATCTCTCCGTTTAGGCTCAATTTGTCGACGAAAATTTATCGCTTCTGTCGTCACAAAATATATATAGGACATGCCACTTCTGTGGCACCTTAAGGGCTTTTGAGCGAGCCCCGACAACTCCTCATCCGTTGAGCGCCTCTAGCGTCCAGCTCAAGAACCCTATTGAAATAATCTAGCGACTACGGCGCCTCTAGCACCGAGCCCCAGAACTCAGTATGGGCGGAGCCTCAGAGTAGAGGCGCTCAACTTATTTGTAAAATACGTATATTCGGCTCCTCAATTTTGTGATTTTACGACATGATAATAATTCTACATTTCTGCATCAATTGTGAGGATGAGCAGCGTAGCGTGACTCGAACTACACACAGCGCTATTGCAAAAGTTGTATGTAACGTAAATTTTTCAGATTCGCATTCTTGTATTCACGATCACGCTATTATCTACGTGATAATTGTGTCTAGCCTGAAATCTGACTAGCAAAATCAAACAATCTATAATAACGACACGAATCGAAAATTTGTTCTATTATCATTAGTTTGTCAGTGGAGGAATTGTATTACGATTAGATAATACCTTTGCATAATTATATTGCGAATGCTTACGGTCATCGCAATATATATGTGTGTATATATATACAGGGTGTATATTTTAACTCTGCAGAGACTTCTAGGGTGTATAGGGGCTGCTGAAACAACCATTTTGAGGTAATACATTCCATGGTCGGAAACTCATCGTAACGACTCTGAAAATGTTTGAAGGATTTGGTACCGCGCGCTTGTTCGTAGTGTAATGAATCAGATGTGATCACTTTTCACCCAATTTTTTAATTCAGCCGTAGACGACATCACAGAGTCCTCGTGTGAAATCAACAAAACGATAAACTTTGCAACGAAAAAAAATAACAAAACTTTTTGCAAATCCTGTTTAGAAGCACTGGAAAAAGTTTCGTTATTTTTTTTCATTGCAGAGTTCATCGTTTTGTTGATTTCACACAAGGACTCTGTAACGTCGTCTACGGCTGAATAAAAAATTGGGTGAAAAGTGATCGCATCTGATTCATTACGATGAGTTTCCGACCATGGATGTATTACCTCAAAATGCTTGTTTAGGCAGCCCCTGCACACCCTAGAAGTCTCTGCAGAGTTAAAATATACACCCTGTATATATTGTGCGTATATATATATATATATATATATATATATATTGTAATGGATCGGGTGATCTAAGCCCGAAACAATACGTCACACCGCGCACCGTCAACCGCGCACAACAAGTGACGTCAATCGGTGACTATATAAGCGCAGCGCTAACATGGCTCGAGCAGCAGTGTTAGGCAAAGCGCCACACTGTCTCAACTCAACCATTTTCCGAGGCCAGACAGGCAAAGCGCCCTGGTACTCTTTAGATTCATATTTTTTATACGGAAACGGCCATAGCGGCGTTTTACGTCTTCGAGTCAAATATTTTCTTTGTTTTCCATTCTTCATTCTAACTTACATTTCAATTGATTTATATTCAATTTCACAATATCACTAAAATTAAAATATAAACGAATATAGGATCGTTGCGTAGCTAAACCTATGAACTTTTGATTGAACTTATGTAATTTAATTTATAGAATAATTTATCGGTTGCAACCATTTACAAATAATGACTTTATTTGATTAATTAAACTTTTTGTTAATCGGGACGGTTTCCTTTTCTTTAAAACCTTTTTCTCCGTAGGCTGAGCTGACCTGACTAACATCTTGTATTAATTAGCTAATATACAGCTTCGGTGACGACTGCACTGCACAGATCAGATACTCGCTTCGGTGCGCTTTGCGCATCCAAGTCGAGATACTGTCTCGGCAGGTGCGTCGAATCCCAAGTCTGATACAGCCTCGGCGCTGCTTGCAGCATCCAGGTCTGAGGGAGGCAGCTACGGTGTGATTCGCTCCACCCTAGTCTGTATCAGGGACTAACAAATTGATTACCTCTACCAAGGAGCCCTAGAAATTAATCTAGAGTAAAGACACTCACAAGTAACTAGCCATACGCGACACCTTCCGTGTCGCGTAAAGCACCCGAAAAGTTACAATATATATATATTGTAACATTGCAAGGTGCACCTGCCGTTAAAATCAGCTCCCGAACCTTTAGACGACCGTAATTAAGCAATGTCGCGTGGATGTGGGAAGCACGAATGCGTTAGAGCAGCCGCGAGGCTAGGACATACTATCCGAGAGGCGAACGTGACTCTACTGAGACTATAGACTGTATTTCTAATTCTGCTTGTTTTTTTTTACCCTTTCTCTATTATGTGGGAGACATGGCCAAAGTGTTGGTGGAGTACGACTTGACACGACCGACACACATTTACGTGCACGATCCAGACCGTATGAGGCCCACCTAAACTTCAGGCCGCTATGCCCCTGGAGGCCGAATCTTACGTCGAACAACGAAAGAGCCGGCGAGAACGCGGGGGAGTGCCGAGGGCACTCAGCGACGAGGGAAACCGGTGGTGGAGGTGATTCCCGCCACCCCCAAGAGCCAGCGAACCGCGTTCCGCCAGAAGAATCCCCGAGGATCCCCCTTCACGAATTTGAAGTTTCGCGCGTAGGGTGGCCAAACCGCCATAGTTACGATCTAGCAGTCGATAGGCAAATCGATAATTGCCTGACTGTCGAGGGTCGCAACACCGGCGCCATGCGGTCTCGCTAGATCTCTCTGCGTTAGGCTGGCAACGTAGGCTGTTCAGGAAAGCTGAGTGTCTCGTACGATTTAGTTTTTTTTGTTTGTTGTATTTTGTGGAGTGTGTGTGCCCGCGTGGGCTATATTACCGCAGCTAGAGGATGGATTTTGCCCACGAGGCGGAGGAGTTTATAAGGTGGCTGGAAAGCGGTAAGCGCTAGCTAACTTTACCCAATTTCTGATTTGAATCCGGCAACGGCCGTCTGCCATCTTGCCTATAGTCAAGCCACGAGGCTCTTTAGAATTCTGGGATTCGAATAAAGACGACCCCCGAGTCGGTAGGCCGTCACCAGTGTCCTCACTTTAATAGAGAACTTTCGCGTTTCCTTCTGAGTACGATTTTTCTAGTCGAAATTTGTAATTTTGTCGCGTTACGTCCTGCCGCACACGAGTGCGAGAAGGACAGTCTTAGTTCGGCACTGTCGCCGTCTCTCTTCCTCCTGCGAGGAGACTCAAGGTGCTCGCACATAAAACGACGTTACCGGAGAGCCGGAGACGGAACACAGACGAGCTGTCCGCTCACGCACACGCAGCACCGACCAATCGCGCGCGAGGTCCGAATCCGTTCCGGGCATGCCGCTTCGCTGTCCGTTCTATCCAGCAGAAGTCCCGCTTTACGCTGTTGCCGTTGTGCCGCGCTCGCTCCCACGTGTTCAGTGACAAGCGAGCAGGACCGCGCGTAGCTAGTACCAGCATTTGTTTGTTTTGATACAAAGGGATAATATATCGTCATCGAATAAACAGCTGAAATATCCGTTGGGCAGGATTAAGAACAAGTAAGTAGATGATAAGTATATAAATTTCTTGCTCTTTGTGACCTAAAAATATTTTATTTATAACATATAAATCCCACATAACCTTTTTGAAATGGTAAATTCACCAATCTCTGATTCCCTTGCACTCGATTAATCGTTAATTTTCGTATTATACAAAAAAAAAATGGGCAATTCATTTTAATAATTTTGGCAGTTGTTGATAATTGATCGTTTATGAGTATATAATTTTGTATACAGATGCCTCGATTTCATGAAAACTTTCAAGTTACACTAGTCTTTCTTCCACGTGTTATGCTTTTTGTTACGTATTTGATACTTGCTTCCAATCACCCACCTTATATAATTTTACAAAAATTCTTTCCATTTTCAAAACGATATACTTTTTTGTTTATTCGATCCTTTTCAGAGAAATGGATGATGATGAGCTTATACTCATATTAGCGTGGATGGCGTGCTTTATTTTATTGCGACGAGCAGGATGCCTGCGTCGAAGGATATGTCGACGCTGGTGGGTTAGGCCGTTGAACCAAGAAAGACTACATCAAGGGGATTACTATCAACTATTCAGACAATTGCAATTAGACGACACAATGTTACATCGCTATATAAGAATGGATTTGCAGACATTTCACCACCTACTCGGAATGGTTTATCCATATCTTTTGAAGAGAAGTCACCGCGCTCTTCCTCCAGAGCACCGCCTTTTGTTGACATTGCGGTATGGCCTTTGACAGAAGCTGCAATGAACGTTGAGCTCAACAGCTATGTGATTTTTTCTGCCAAAAGGAATGATTTAGGGAAATTTAAAATATTCGATATGGATTGTATTAGCCGGACTTCATACAAACTGACATGTTAGGATGGCTCATAATTCTGCTGATTACCAGATTATCGGGTTGATAAATATGTTGAGGGGAGACGGTACTGAAACTTTGTCAAAAACCACTTTTTTTTTTTTACCACTCAAAATGGTTCAATCAAAAATCGCATCCGAAAATTTGTAAATATTAGTAGTATGTGTATTGGAAAAAAATATCAACCTTCTGCGATGAAATTGTATGCGCAGGAGACCTTTCGCAGTGGTTCGAGAGAAATCTTCTGCAAGAGGTGTCCTGCGCATACACTTTCATCGCAGAAGTTTGATATTTTTTTCCAATACACATGTTACCAATATCTAAAAATTGTCGTGTGCGATTTTTGATCAGACCCTTTTTGGTAATTTAAAATAATGAAAAACAGTTTTTGTCAAAGTTTCAGTAGCGTCTCCCCTTAACATTCATGTGAGAAAAATGAATAGGATAGAATGGAATGAAACTTTCACACACATTCTTTGTTATAGGTACTTTGCGACAGGAGATGTGATACTGTCCGTAGCATTAGCTTATAGGGTCGGAGAGTCCACAGCAAGAAACATTATAAAAGAAGTTTCAGAAGTTTTGGTTCAGGTTCTTGCACCCATCCACCTTAAACAACCGCGCGAACAGGACTGGCAAAGAACTTGTGTTCAATTCTTGGAACAATGGAATTTTCCTAACTGTTGTGGAGCAATCGATGGCAAGCATGTTCTTATTCAGGCGCCGGCAAACTCTGGGAGCTTATTCTATAATTATAAAAAATCATTTAGTATTGTATTGCTTGCCACGTGTGATGCAAATTATAAGTTCACCTTGGTCCACGTCGGGGAGATGGGAAGCCGACACGATGCTGGTATATTTGCCGACAGCACAATGGGACAGACTCTGAAGCACGGTCAACTTGGATTACCTAACGGAATGGCCATGCTTCCAGGAAGTCAGCAGAAAACACCTTGCTTCTTCGTTGGTGACGAAGCTTTCGGACTCTCTACGCATCTAATGAGACCCTACGGTGGACAAAACTTATCGGAAGATAAGCGTATCTTCAACTATCGATTGTCCCGAGCACGCCGAACGATCGAAAATGCTTTCGGGATTTTATCAGCTCGTTGGCGTATATATCGCAGGCTTATAAATTTACATGTTGACAGTGTCGATGCCATCATCTTGGGAACAATATGTTTGCATAATTTTTTAAAAACGAGAGATGAACTTGAGAATCCGCCAAGGGTTTTGTACTGTCCTCCAAGGTTCGTAGACTGGGAGGCTGAGCCTGGAGTTGTTAATGGTGGGCAGTGGAGACTAAGGGAAGGTGGAGCATTACGAAATATACTAATGCATGATATTCGAAACGAAGCACAGAATGCTTTAAGAATGAGAGAAATATTGAAAGACTACTTCGTTACGCCTGAGGGGGCTGTACCTTGGCAGTACGACTATGTTCGAGGGACTGGACGTATGTGATGGTTTATCGATAAAAGTGAAAGACGTTGGATAAATTGGTTTATAAATGAAAATAAAGGTTTATTCTGGTTATTATCTTATAGGTTATTATACATTATCACCCGTATTCATAGACATTTAGTAGCACACCTAGATCTAAACTAGGACAAGTCAAAAAATCGCATTTTTCAGTATGCGGAAAAAACGTTTTGCTCCAATTATGCCTTTGGATAATTAATCAATTAAGTAATTATTATTTATAATAAATATAATTATATAATATTACTAATGATAATTATCATTAATTATTATTATTAATATTATGATAATTATATTATTATAGTATTATTATTGATTATTTATTGATTCAGCAAAACCAAGTCAGTGCAATCTGTCGTCATGATTATGAACATTGAGCTGAATCTGTTCTTGTGGTTAGTTGCGTATGGTATCAGGGTATACAAAAATGATGATAACTCAAAATTCAAGTTTTTTTACTTGTCCTAATTTAGATCTAGGTGTGCGATATATGTTTTTTACTAGTGAAATAAATGCTATTTTAAATACATAAGTGAAAGCGAAACAAAAAAAAAGAGACTCAAAGAAATTCTACAATATTATATCATTTTAGATAGAAGTATAGAAAAATCACCTGCACGCTGGAGTACATACACACAAAACATAAACAAAACAAATGTACTATAATTAAACTCGAAGAGTTATGAATAAATAAATATCACATGTTGGTTTATTGAAAAATAATTAATGTAGGAATACACCACTTGAATGTGACTCGTCAAGACGTATGATGACTTTTCTCAAAAGAACAACAGCTTTATTTTTCACTTAGCAATTATCTGTCATGAAGTTATAATGAATATACATTAGGGTGGTCGTTAGAAAAAAAAGATCCGAGCCGCCCGCCAAATCGACGTCAAATAGATCAAAACCAACCCTGTAATTTTCTAAGATTTTTATTTTAACTTGACCCTTGACCACAGAGCATGAACTTTTCTATTGAAAATGCACGGGGTTTCGCGGTCTTTCCAGTGATTATTTTACTGTAGTACTGATTATGGGCCTGAAAATTTGAAATTCTCACAAATTAGCCTACGCAATTGTTGGTGTGTGGGAAAAAATACCAGCCGCAAAATTGTGTATGGGTTATCCCATGCCCATTCGATGATTTTTTTTTTCAATTTAACCGAATATAGTTCAAGGACATTGGAAATATATGTTTCCTGATGTTTGAACGACATTCGATGAAAATGAGAAAAAAAAATCATATAGGCATAGAATAACCCATAGTAAATTTTGACGGCAGGGGGGGTAGCAATTTTTTTCCGCACAGCAGCATTCTTGTAGACTAATTAATGAGAATTTCAAATTCGTAGGCCCGTTATTAGTCCCACAGTAAAATAATAACTGGTAAGACCGCGAATCACCATGCATTTTAAATAGACAAGTTCAACCTCTGTGGTCAAGGGTCAAGCGTTTAAATAAAAATCTGCAAAATTATAGGATTAGTCTTTATTCATTTGGAGTCGATTTGGGGGTCAGCCGGGGAAATCTATCTTTTATCCCAACTTAACGACCACCCTAATAAACATATCATATTGAGAAAAATCTTTTTGTTAATCCTACATTAGACATAGCTCATAATAATAGGAAAAAATAGAGAAATCGATACTTTAAGCCATAAAACAATTATTTTTCATACAAAACTTTCAAAATTTTCGCCTTCTTCGCAGCTTTTGTTTCCTCATCGAAGTCTGCCATTTCCGCGAGTACTAAACTCATGAAAGCTTCATCGCCTCGTGGGGGTCCTCTGTTTTTATTCGGCTCTACTTTAGCACGATTTGTCAAATGGTCTTCTATTACAGATGATAGACGTAGAAATGAAGATTCTATAAGATGATTTTTTTTTTGTTTGTCCAATTTTTTATTGTAACATGCGCTCGGTTCAGTAAAACAGTGCGATCTCCGGTCAGATGAAGGTATTGGTAAACTGTTTTGCTCAGGAGAGACACGATTATGTAAAGTATTTAATCTGGATGAAATAGTAGAAGAATGTGCTATTTCGGTACTAGACCAGTTAGATGTCGTAGGAAATCGGTCATCCATTAGCCACGCTGGTGTTGGTGAAGAAGGAGCTGAAGATATCGGTGAATCTGAGGCATTCGTAGATGTACTCACGCTGGCAGATGGAGATGTATTGTAATACATAGGTGTTAGCGTGCGTTGTGGAGGTGTAGGTGTTGTCATAGGTCGAGTTGGAGTTGATGTGACGGGAGAAGGTAGAAATGATGGTATCGATCGCTGTGGTTCTGAGACTGGTATAATTGTTGTTACTGGTGAAGTTGATAGCAACATAGTGGGTGAATCTGGCATTGATGTCATTGTGGATGACGAAGATGCTGATGTGTTTACAACGGGATGCGGATCAATCACAGACGTTGTCTCAATGGTGGATGTTGTAGGCAAACTATTGCGGACATCATGCCATGGAGTTGACGTTACAGATTGAAGTACTGTTGCAAGTGAACATGTGGCCACTGGTGTCAGATCTGGAGGTGGTGTTAATGGTGTTGCATGTGCAAATTCAGTCGTTACCGCATTGACTGGTAATCTAACATTTTCAAATGATTTCGCAATACATGCAGCTATGTATTGTCCACGCTCTTCTATATCATTGACTGTGTTCAGAGGAATTGATCCGTAATTACAATCCAACCCTGTATTTAAACGATGCACGAACTTGTTTGCCTTTACTTTTGCAACATTACTGAACGTCCTGAAAAGCACGTCATTTTACAGTTACAGTTATACAGATGAATGAAGAAGCTCGAGATCAATACTAAATAAAACTTGCATATTGGTTTCTCACAATATTTGCTCGCTTACAAAGCTCGTTTAACTATGTGCCTCATTATTCTGGCTCCCTCGTACAAAAGGTTTTGAGGACGCGGAAAAATGATGAGAAATAATGTGCGAATTTTTCATGTAGAAGTTTTTCCAATCTATATATAACATTTGTCAACAAATGTACCTTCTTTTTTGATAATGAGATTCCAAAAATTTCATGTCGTTGTACAGGCTGAAGCCTTGCCTTTGAGAAAGGCCACTCCCGCTCTTTGATTCGTCTTCTCGTCGCCTGTTTTCTCGTCCATAGCTTTCACGCAACTGTCCCCACCGTTTCGAACACTCTGCGGCTAGAATAATGTCAATACCCTTTACTATATTGTAGTTCTGATACTAGTTGGTGTTCGTATTTTGTCAATCCTCAACATCAGACATTTTGAAACAAAATTTGATTTGTAACTACATATATACCCAACTTGTTACTGCTATCTACTTATCTACTTACGTAGCATATTCATCACTAGGCCAATTTGAATCCAGGCAGCCTCACGAAAGTTATTATTTCGGTACTCTTTAATTTGCTTATTATATAAGCATGGAAATTTTTCTACTAATTCTATAAGGAGCGGATCGCCCTGTTTTTCTTCCGTACTATCTCCGTCCATATTTTCTTGATTCTGTTTCTGTTGAAAAGTAGTAAGAAGTATCAAATCCTAAACAAATACACACGAGTGAAGCTTGAAAGTTTTCATGAAATCGAGGCATCTGTATACAAAATTATATACTCATAAACGATCAATTATTAACAACTGCCAAAATTATTAAAATGAATTGCCCATTTTTTTTTGTATAATACGAAAAGTAACGATTAATCGAGTGCAAGGGAATCAGGGATTGGTGAATTTACCATTTCAAAAAGGTTATGTGGGATTTATATGTTATAAATAAAATATTTTTAGGTCACAAAGAGCAAGAAATTTATATACTTATCATCTACTTACTTGTTCTTAATCCTGCCCAACGGATATTTCAGCTGTTTATTCGATGGCGATATATTATCCCTTTGTATCAAAACAAATGCTGGTACTAGCTACGCGCGGTCCTGCTCGCTTGTCACTGAACACGTGGGAGCGAGCGCGGCACAACGGCAACAGCGTAAAGCGGGACTTCTGCTGGATAGAACGGACAGCGAAGCGGCATGCCCGGAACGGATTCGGACCTCGCGCGCGATTGGTCGGTGCTGCGTGTGCGTGAGCGGACGGCTCGTCTGTGTTCCGTCTCCGGCTCTCCGGTAACGTCGTTTTATGTGCGAGCACCTTCAGTCGTTGAGCTCAGGCGTGAGCCTGTTTGGTTTTTGTGTCTCTCTGGTTATTATGATTTCAAATTTCCGTTAGCCTAAGAAGGCATAGTTAGGTTAAGTTAGTGTTAAGTTCCAATTTTTTAAATAGTCAATTAACGAGGAGGCCTAGCCTCCCGTAGGCTCGCCGGTCGCCTATACACGACCGACGGCCGAGTTATTTGTTGTTGTTAATTTAGTAGATTTTAGGTAATTATTTCTGAACACTTCGTGGTGATTATTCTGTTGGTTAATTGTAATATTGTTCCGCGGGGTACCGATTTGACGAGTTAAGTATTAGTCCTTATTTTTCTGTTATTGCTGTCCTACGTGGAAGCTCTTGTTTTTCTATTGCGGTTGTAAAACTCGCAAATCGCGGCGAGGCCGCCTTTACACGGCCTGCAGCCGACTAGTACCCGAGGGGGAGTACCCCCGGGTACGCACGATTATTGTTATTATTCTTAAATTCTTTTTTTTTCATTTTTAATTAATAAATTTTTCTATTTTTTTGTTAAACTAATCTCCACGAGTAGTTATTTACCGCCGAGCTCATCCTTAATCTGATCCCATCCCCTCTCCGCGGTACTGAAGCCAGCCGCCGCAGTAGATTCCGTTAGGCTTTGTTTTGTTTCGAAGATTTTGAAAGTGGCGAGTAGTCGCCTGGCGCCCAACTTAGAAAATTTGAAATCTTGGGTATAGCTGTGTGCACGTTGGATTGACCCCGGAGGCTGGCTATCCGGTCCAGATCCGAGGGTCACCAAAAATCCACGTCACAATATATATATTGTAACTTTTCGGGTGCTTTACGCGACACAGAAGGTGTCGCGTATGGCTAGTTACTTGTGAGTGTCTTTACTCTAGATTAATTTCTAGGGCTCCTTGGTAGAGATAAGATCTTTGTTAGTCCCTGATACAGACTAGGGTGGAGCGAATCACACCGTAGCTGCCTCCCTCAGACCTGGATGCTGCAAGCAGCACCGAGGCTGTATCAGACTTGGGATTCGACGCACTTGCCGAGACCGTATCTCGACTTGGGTACGCCAAGCGCACCGAAGCGAGTATCGGATCTGTGCAGTGCAGTCGTCACCGAAGCTGTATTGTAACGTATCAGGCGTTATGCCTGATACGAATACATGAGACAATCGCGCATCCCCCTTCACGCATAACAACTGACGTCACAAAGCGCTATATAACGAGCGGTGCTGCTCGACAGAGCAGCGCATTCCAGGTATAGCACCGGTGCGACTCACTACTCATCACTTAGTCAGGACCTGACAGGCATAGAGCCCAGGTGCCTTATTAGAATCACTTTGCGAAACGGAGTTACCTACAGCAGGAACTTACGTCTAGAATCAAATTATTCAATTCCAAATTAATATTCAATCATTTAACATCTTATCCATTTGCTTTACACATTCATAACGATAATTTCGTGGCTTAGCCAAAACACAAAATACTTTAAAAACTTAGGTTCGCTTATTACTTAACTCTTAGGTTAATAATTTCTTTTGTAATAATTTTCTTTTTGTATTATTTTTGTTCGTAATTTTTATAGATTAAATTATAATTTAACTGATCAGCTAAAATCCATCTCAGAACATCTTTCTTTCCTTTATTCTACTAATCAATCCATAGCTAACATACAGCTTCGGTCAGGCAAACGCTGCCCGGATCAGATGCCTGCTTTGGTGCACTAGCTGCATCCAAGTCAGGGTACTGTCTTGGTGAGATAACGCCGATCCAAGTCTGATACAGCCTTGGTGCGGATTACCGCATCCAGGTCTGAGGGAGGCAGCTACGGCGAGATTCGCTCCGCCCTAGTCTGTGTTAGGGTCTAACATCTACCTTTATCGGGAAGTCCTGATTAAAATTTCAAGACAAAGAACTTACAAGTAACTACCGGATCGCATCACCTTCAGTGCCGCGATCCGAGCAACCCCAAAAAAGTTACAGTATATTAGCTAATTAAATACAAGATGTTAGTCAGGTCAGCTCAGCCTACGGAGAAAAAGGTTTTAAAGAAAAGAAAACCGTCCCGATTAACATAAAGTTTAATTAATCAAATAATTCATAATGGATGAAATAGTTGCAACCGGTAAATTAGTCTATAAATTAAATTACATAAATTTAATCAAAATTCATAGGTTTAGCTACGCTACGATCCTATATTCGTTTATAGTTTAAATTTTAGTGATATTGTGAAATTGGATATAAATCAATTGAAATGTAAGTTATAATGAAGAATGGAAAACAAAGAAAATATTTGACTCGAAGACGTAAAACGCCGCTATGGCCGTTTCCGTAAAAAATATGAATCTAAAGAGTACCAGGGCGCTTTGCCTGTCTGGCCTCGGAAAATGGTTGAGTTGAGTCAGTGTGGCGCTTTGCCTAACACTGCTGCTTATTAGTATAGTGATCTGGTTACTTTGCCTAGTATCGAAGAGAATCTATTGAGTCAGTGTGGCGCTTTGCCTAGCACTGCTCTAAAGAGTGAGAAATAAGTGAGAATAAATGAGTCAGTCTGGCGCTTTGCCTAGCACTGCTCTAAAGAGTGAGAAATAAGTGAGAATAAATTAGTCAGTCTGGCGCTTTGCCTAGCACTGCTGCTGGAGCCATGTTAGCGCTGCGCTTATATAGTCACCGATTGACGTCACTTGTTGTGCGCGGTTGATGGTGCGCGTCGTGACGTATTGTCTCGGGCTTAGATCACCCGATCAGTTACAATATATATATATATATATATATATATATATATATATATATATATTATTCAGGGCACAATCATGGGAATATTCTTCATAGGAATAATTCTCACTAGATTGAGCATCCACTTGAGAAGGAAATCTCTGAAAACTTTATATTCAATGAGGTGTAATACCGTTCCAATGATGCTAGCTTCGTGACATAACGAATATTTTTATCGTCGCCAAATCGACGTACTCGCCAGTACAGTTTGTGAAATTGAATGAATTGTGGATTTATGAAATATTATTTCCAAACTTATATGCGAATCATCATTACAGGTAGTAGGAATACATTTCTTTGAACTTCTATACTTGTATATGGACTGTACCATGCGAAATGACCTAGTCACTGACCCTTGACATTCTTGATTCGCCCAGTTTTCCTCTATATGATAGCTGCCGATGACTGAAAAATATATACCAATTTTCGGATGTTTATCCCAATCCGTTTCCGCTTTATAAATTTCCAAAAAATAAACGGAATTATGCATTCGTTTACTATTTATAACTTCGTAGGGAAGAAGTGTATCGAAACTAGCAAGTACGTTTTGTTGTTGTCTTACGTTGCACTTTACATGGGAATAGGTAGAAGAATATACAACATAAACTCGATCATTTTTATACGTATAATATAAAAATTGATTTTCGTCAAGTTAGACACCTTCGTTTTTTCTAATACAAATTGCATAAATTCTGGAGCCCAACCCTGAATTTCGAGGACACAAATGAAAACGGACCTCCAACTTCTTCGATTCATTTTCAATTCTTGATATTTATTTCTATGACGCTTTGTTGTAAATAATTACTCCAAATGTTAGAAATTAGATTATATTATTTTGGAGAACTCGTAATTTCAATAATACTATTTTCATCCATTATTCCAGAAACATTGGTTTAATGCAATCGAATTTTTCACATTCCAAGTAATTATTAACAATAAATCGGCATAGAAATAAATTCCATACATTGTAAAATAAAAAAAAAGAACGAGTTGAATGTCCATCTTCATTTGTGTCCTCAAAATTCGGGGTTCGGCTCCTGAATTGAAAGAATCTGCAGTATAACTGCCATGTAACCTATTACGAGCACTGCAAATATTTATTCGTGAGTAATTTCACATTGAAAAATTCTTGAAAATTTTATATCTTCGCATGATATATATAAACTTCAGCTAACTCCTTCGAATAAAAATGTCTCTCAAAAAATCGTAAAACTCTGTCGATGCATAACGCGGTTTGCCGCAGACTCGAACCTATTTCTGACACGTATAGAGCATGAATTATATTTATACGATCTTGCTAGGAGCTGAATATAGAACAACAGATTTATTGACTTGTACATTCGTATATTCATTTACAAGTTTATTTTAGCTTAGATTTATTGTACATGTTTCGGTTCCAATAACATACATACAACATACATTTTCAATCATTATTTCTACATACATTAGTAACAGGGAGTCCCACTTTTGGCCAATACCAATTGTACATTTTGAATAACACATATTGAGAAATATTGCTGTTGAAATAGGGGAGACCATTTTTCAATTATCGTTTCAAAATATCGATTTTCAGTTCAACCCAGTGTTTTCGCGATATTATAGGTTTTCATTATTGATACTTCGATTTGTCATGCTGGTAAATCTCGGGAGAAATTTTGAATCAGGATTTATTATTTTACATGGATTCAAAATGATTCTATTCAAACGATCATAAATAGCCCTGAACAAAGTACATTTTCTTTGGATCAATTTTCAGCAGAGGTGCACAGTTTTCCCGGTCTTTCCTATACAATAAATGATTCAGTGTTATAATCAATGCATTATGTACGAGTGCTACTGCTCGACTGAAACCACGAGAAGGTGGTGGGATGTCTTCCATCAGGTAGGGGGTATACAGGTGATAGCAAAAGTGGTGCGATTGCTTGCATCTTCATTGCGCGAAAATCAACGCAATATATGAAAGTGCTGCCAGATGAACCATATTTGTATATATGTACGGCTGTTTTACTACGCGTGCTCGCGACTTGCGCGAAATCTCAACGCAATATTTGTGCGGCACGTATAGCTTCAGTTCAAGAGTACAGACACATTGCGCGCTTCGGCACGCAATATTTGTGTACGGATATTACTCTTCCAGCAGTTGCATCTTCATTGCGCGAAAATCAACGCAATATATGAAAGTGCTGCCGGATGAACCATATTTGTATCGTATGTACGGCTGTTTACTACGCGTGCTCGCGACTTGCGCGAAATCTCAACGCAATATTTGTGCGGCACGTGTAGCTTCGGCTCAAAAGTACAGACACATTGCGCGCTTGCACGCAACATTTGTGTATAGTTTTACTTTTCAGGCGTTTGCACCTTCGTTGCGCGAAACTCAACGCAATACATGCACACGCCGTCACAAGTAACATCGCGCTAGAATTTAGCGCGGATCCCCTTCATCTACCTCTTTTTTTTTCGCTATCATTTTTGCTTGATTCTCTTGCCTTCGTTTGGCGGCTACTTCCTGTGCCTCGAGTATGTAAGGTGGGTCCCTTATAGGCATACTCCTAACATAGCGACTGTCCACTATTTCGGGGACTAAACAGTTTTCGTAGAACTGTAGCAGACAAGATTTCATTTTTTTGTTCCAGAATTCGTCATCTCTGACTAACTTTATAATTTTCGAACCCTTCGGCGTCCACATCATGAAGAGACAGTAGTCTCTTCCAGTAATGTGTAACTGCCCTTGTACCTGATAATAGTACTCATGGTTTTCATTCATCTCAGTAGCGTCGACATTTTTAAATATTCTACGCACAAAGATATTTTTCTGGGCAATAGCTTTGTCTGGCGGTAACTAACGGGCGGAATATGGACATTTTATTTCTACGATTCCGTCATCGCCAATGAGACCGTCAGGTGAAGCGCCCAAATCAAGAATTTCGGTGTCCACGAATAAACCGCATTCGCGCACCTGGACATTTGCTTGCCTTTCGAGGTCTAAGCGAGCGTGTTTTTCGTTTTTCCGTCCGTATTCTACAGCAGGTACATTGTTCAAAGTATTTGAATATAATATTGCCTGCACGGTAGATTTACAAGACGTGTTTTTCCGCATGTGACACACTTTACCGAATTTAGACGCGGTAAGCAGCTTTCGTCTCGTAGACAACCACTGCGTGCTATTCGCCTGATCGACAGTTTCCCTTTCCAGAGTAATTCGATTCTGTTGGAAAGCTTTCGATCTTGCGGTATGTCGGTCAATTTCAGCAACATACGCTTCCTCACTCAAATCTGTTTTTTCAGAGCTTGGACCGTAATCTTTGTCCACTGTTTGCTGTCTCGTCTCTGCCCGTCTGACAACGTTAGTTTCTTTCGCACGCGCGATGCGTTCTTTCTGTAACTCTGCCCACCTTGCTCTGTTACTCTTCATGGCGCTCGCTACCTGTGACGGCTCTTTACCTGCCACCTCTCTGAAGCGCGTTACAACTTTCTTACTGTTGAATTGTACAGCAGCCCCTAGGCTCCGCGCATTGTAAGAATTTCTCTTGCCGTAGTTGATGCGCTTTCCACCTATAAATTTAGCTACTATGCCGTTGTACGATTCAACAGTATTGTTATTCACGTTATAGAGCAAGCTATCAGTATGGTGACTCAGACGTGACACAGTGTCTTCCAGTGCATCGAATAGCCCTAATCCTTTCATCTCCGGAACAACATTTTCCTCATTCAATTTGGGTACACCGTTGCAAAAATACCCAATAGAGGCGCATTTCGCATGTTCTCCGAAAATGTGACTAGGAATGTTCAAAATGTCGTTTTTCAGCATCTTGTTCGTTTCAGTCGCCGACATGTTCTGCTGCAGTCTATACTGAACAGCTTTTCGGATGGCAACATTGAACCTTGGTACACTGTCGGTTATCCTCCTACGTAAGGGGCCGGGTATTCCCTTTCTTCTAGCAAGTTCCTTCACTTTACTCCCGACATTCCTTACCAAGTGGTTTCCACATTCCACTTTTTTCACGTATACGTCTTGATTACGATACGGATTGTAGTCAGTTATTTTTTTATAAACACTGCTATCTCCATCCGCTATAAGAACGGAGTATATCAGCCCATGTTGATCTAAGCTGTTCTTGAATCCTTCGAGGATCGCGTCGCCTTCCATACTGGTCGAACTTGTGTTGCGACCTCAATTCCTGTAGCACGTATGTTCTCTAGGAGTTGCGCCTTTTTTCATCGCCGGTTCGCAGATTGAGCGAAATTTATTCCTCACTCCGACAAACAACACTTTTTTCGAGTGAAAACCGACGATCGCTCCCAAGCCAGATGATGAATCGTACTTCCCCAATTTGTACGATCTTTTCATCCAACTGCCATCAGCTACCACGGGTATATGTGGAATCCCGTTGATGATGTCGTTTCTCTGTATGGCAAGTTCCCGCTCTTCGTCACCAGCTAACTTCATTTCCGATGCTGCGGTTTGTACTAATCCATCGTAAACCGTGTCGTGAGCACGTCGAAATGTTGTAGCAGCCATACATTTCACATCCATCGCACCTAGAAGCTGTTCCAGCTGAGAGTGTCCTATTCCTGCATACAGACTCCCCAATACGGCCGCTGTATTGATGTCCAATACATTCTCATCCTCGGGCTCACTCTTAATAGATGTTTGGAAAGAACACATTGAGCACTTGAAGTGCAATGATGTCTTCAGTCCAACATGGCGATATCCGACAAGTCGTAGGTCACGGAAATGACAATCTACGCCTCTCTCATGCTCATCGAATAGCACATGCAGCTTATTCCAGACATGGAGAAACGAATACACTCCTTTTTCTAGCCCGCTGACATCCTGCAAGCCTTCGTTTATCGCATCGTGGCTTACTACTACTTCATGTTCGTCGATTAATCGTTCTTCTTCGACTATGTTTGCAATTTCTATTTCGAGATTGCGTTCTTCGGTCGACATTTCTTCCAAATGCAACCCTTCTCCTGGATGAGCCTTCGGAAGTATATCGCATTCCCAGCGGGAATGTTCTTTCGAAGCAGTTCGAACAAGGATTCCACGTCGGGGAATTCCATCAAACAGGCTCGACCATCGGAGGTAACTTCTCCTGCTTGACTTCTACTGTGTGAATCGAACATCCACACTGTACCTCCCATTTTGAACACAGCGACGGAAATTGAATTTGAAGTTAGAATGCCTAATTCTTCTTCAGATAAAAAGTCGCAGATTCGATTCCTCAAATTTGGAAATCCATCGTCAGGATAATCGTTATCCAAATGACCGCATATCCATTCAGGTTTTACGAGGAGAATGTATTTGTCAGAGTGGATATCAATTTTCTCCTGCAGTTCCGTAGCCGTCAAAAATTCCGTATGCCCTTCATCCGGATCAACGTCATTTCGGGCTGCCATGCTATCTGTGTACAGTTTATCACCTGTCATGAGTACGGAATCGACGAGTGCTGGAGTCCATAAACTGGGATCCGTGTTCTTGCACATAGCCAGGGCTGCTGCGGCATTAGCAGTACACTGCTTTCCTCGGCTACGCCACGAAAATCTAGAGTCACCTTGATGAAATGAACTTCTGACGATCCTCGCGCAACTTTTTTGCCTCGATTCATAATTAGGTTCAACTCCTTCTGATGCGATTTTCGTGTCCATGCTCAAAGCACACAGATTTTCTTCGACGGACGTAATCTCTTCTACGCCACAATGGGCCGGGATGTCCATTTCCGTCGATACATTTCTTACGGAGAATAGAATATTCCCACTGAAGAAATCAGCATCGTTTTTGTCGAACTCGGCAGCTGAATTGGTGGAGGTCTCGGCAACGAAAATCGAGCTATCGACATCAGTCGATGAGCTGTCCAGATCTTTGGAATTTTGTCGTCTAAAGTAACCCAATGAGCCCATAATGTTATTTTCATTACATGATTTAGAATTTAGATGATTTTGTCACGAAAATTAAATATATATGGGGCATTCCATACTACTTCGACCTGGATCTCAGCCTTCACCTCGCAGATTATATGCTGGCGATGTTTTATATGATTGTTCTGACTTTCGAAAGCATTCACCTTTTTTTGAACGAAATTTTTCGAATCGATGAATTATCAATAATTTTTTAAAACAAACCTATTGATCGACACAATGTGAAAATCTATGAAAATTTTCAAAAATCCTGTAGTAGATATCGAAATTTTTCAGCCTAGAGCCGGAATGGGCCTGCGTTAGGTTTTATTAAAAAAATTGAAAAAAACGTTTGAAAAAATTCGGTCGAACTTTGAAAAACAAAAAAACGTTGATAAAAATTATGAACGCGCGCTGCACCACTCTGGGACTTGGTGAAAAAATGTCGATATCTGCCACGGGATTTTTTAATATTTTTCCAGATTTTCAAATCTTATTGATCAATATGTTTTTCTTTTATTGTAGATAATTCGAATCGATTCGAGAAAATCCGAAGAATAAAATGAGTGCCTTCGAGAGTCAGAACAAACATATAATAAATCGCGGGCCCAATCTGAGCGGTCAAACGGATTGCGGATTGAAAACGATTTTCAGGGCTTTTATCACCATCTACGTTTAAGCGTTGTAACTTATTGGCATATGAGAATGAATATGAAGTTGTAATGCAAAATATTTCAAAAAGTGGGGTAACAAGTACTGAAGTAACAATGGAAATGATTCAAATCCGGGCGCGGTTGTAGCAAACTAATATGACTGGTTTTCCAGAAATTGTAAGAAAGCTCGATGCTTTGTCATACGATTGTGAAACTCATTTCACAATTTTTGGTAACGAAAGTGTCATATGTTATTGTTACGTATAGTTATATTAGAATTATTCTCATGAAAAGATAAAATTGTGTGAAACAAAATAGCAATCGAACTTCGATGTTATCACAGATATGAAGATATGACAATATGCTCAAAAACGCTCAAACCCCGCGGCTATATACGATGATTCGACAGACGCGATCACCCTTACTAGTCCAGTAAAAATCCATGAAAGGTAGCAATTTTTAGGTATGAATCCGGAAACTTGATTTAAGGGTAATTCGATGACGCTGAATCGAATAGCGATAATTATTTTGCCATCAACCCCCGGGATCATTGGAAAAAAAGGGTTGAACCGTTCAATTCCGAACCTAATGACTTTATCGACAAATATATCAAACAAAAGTTGTTGGGAACAAAAAAAAACGTAAATAAGTATTTTATGTTTATCTTCGTATCTTCGAAACTAAGGGAGAAAAAAACCAAAAAACTATTTAATTGACTATTTTATTTCATTTAATTTTATTATGTTCGCCAAAGAGTGCGAGAGAGACAGACATTTCTTTGCGTCCCTTATTTTTGAAAATACGAAGATGAACATAGAATACTCTTTTACGTATTTTTTTGTCCCGAACAACTTTTGTTCCACATATTTTTCGATAAAGTCATCAGGTTCCGAATTGAACGGCTTAACCCTTTTTTTACATTGATCCCGGGGGTTGATCGCAAAATAATTACCGCCATTCGATTCAGCGTCATCGAATTACCCTTAGATCAAGTTTCCGGATTCATACCTAAAAAATGCCACCTTTCGATTTTTTTCCTGGACTATACACTTCAAACTTGCTGATGTATCATTGTGAACCACACAGAAAATCTGATATTATTTCCACAAAAAAGGTAGTTATTTTGGTGCATATTTATGAATTTCATCCAAAATAAATAGTTATAATAGATATAAACACATTATCGAAGAAACTTCCTGATACATAGATCCACGGTGGTGCATATTCGCATTACCCATATCGTTCTTTGTGAGGCAGCTGTTTTTGTAAATAGATTATCGTGCCGGCGCTATATTCATTGAAATATTTCTAAAAGAAAATTTTGAATTTAGTTTTATACAATCCGTAACTCATGTTAGAGCACAAATTCCTTCTACGTTTGACGCGGAAAAAAGTACAACAGATTTATAAATTAAAAATATGTAATTGCACCAAAATGAATTTATTTGTTATTTAATAGTGGATTTCTTACATGTGCCACTGTAAAATATATGTGGAGGGGGGCAAGCGCATGATGGGTTGATCAGCTGGGACGCCAGATTTGCGCACACCACAAGTTTGGAAGCATGTTATCTATAGAACTACAAGACACTTTCGTATCAAATTTTATTTCTTCCTAATTCTTTGAGCACAGACAAATATACGATTCAAAAATTCACTTTCATGTAGTCATGTATTTTGTAATTTTTCGAAATCCGTTACACTCGTCGTCAATCGAAATAACCAGTTTCGGTCTGATATAATTAGTGACAGAGTTATCATTTTATTTTTCAAATTTTTACAAATTTGGTATAGTAAATATCTCAATCAATTTGGCAGTATCGGTAAGTTCTTTAAGGACTATCGATGTATAAAATAAAAAATCTCATGGTGGTCACATCTGCTTTACACGAAATACCCCATATCTTCGAACTGACCAGCCTATCCTAATTTTTTTTATATAATGAGAAGGTTCCGCAAGGTGATTCCGAAATATTTGTTATAGAGCTGCCTACAGTAAAAAATGCATAGTATACGAGTTTTTGTAGATTTCGTAATTATTTGTTACGGTACTTTTGGGAAATTGAATTTTTTTCATCGTGATTTTTCATTGAAATTTATCCGGCAGGATTTCAGTCCGTAGTGAACGATTATTTGGTTCAGGAGATGATCTAGATTCGAAAAAATCATGTATGGACTACCAAAAGTATACAGTACCCCCTGTATACGGCGATTAGAATATAGCAAGCTTATATAAGTGTAACCCTCGATCGTTGTTCAAATAAGTACGCAATCAGTTATTCAGCGTTCGTGGAATTCTTTGAAAATATCGTCGATACGATCGTTGCTCCATTTTTATTTCACATGATTATATCGATTCGATTGGAAGTTATTCTATTCCGAGACCATGGATTTATGTAAAGATTTTCCGAGAATTCGTGGTTTATCCGAATTTTAATAAAATAATTGAAAATGTAACATGCATCTAACCGAATGAAATAGGTGCGAGAAATAATCATGGCTCGAGTTTCACTGTGTAATACGATAATTTTTTTTCGGTATTTATACATTATGTGTTCCTGCGAACTTGGATAAGGAAATTTCGACAATTTATAACCAATTTCAGCAGATTGAAAATTAGAACAATATAATATCACCGGTGTTATAGCAAAATCATCAAAATTCGATTGCCTATAACATTTGCAATTATTATTTCGAACATGAAAGAAAAAATATTACCTAATTACTACAAGTTACTCTACTTTATGCACATATAACAATTTACGAAAGAATTCAATACAAATCCCCAATTACAATCCACTAACCTGTTGCGTGCAGCTTTCGACAAGGAAAGCCGTTTTCCACCCAGACGATATCGTTTTCGTTCTGGATCACCGCGACGAAATTTCTTATCCATAATGATAACTCCTGAACACAATTCACAATCAACACGTAAACGTGAACCCAATAAAATAATATCTAACGATGAAGACACTGTTGTTCCGTTGCTCAAGCTACGTTACTTTGTGGAAAGCATCGCGCGTTTCGACCGCTGTGTCGACTGCGAGATCGTACGTTGCTCCAAACTAAGACAGTCGTGACTCAACTGCCACGACGCAACTATCAACAATCATGCCAAGTAAATATTACAGAATTTATTGTATTCTACAATTATTGCATGTGTACAGAAGAAAACGTATTCATCGTTTCGTACATACTTTGATTTGAAAAAAAAACGTTTATGGAAGCATGGATTATAGATATACAGAATGTAACAGAATTCGCAACGACCATTGCGCGGGGTCAATCTCCGTCAACCTGTGATTAAAATTTTCTAAGATAATTTTCACTAAAATGTATAGATTTTTTCTCACAATTAAATAATAGCCTGTGCCGTATGTTACATTTTTTTTTTCATCGCGTGGTTGAAACAGTACGTAGAAGCATAATTTTTCTTGACAGTTCTAGTGAATTGACACAATTCGGAAAGTTGGATTACTTTTCATAAATTCCGATTTTCCTAGAACATAGACGTCATTCTTCAGACCAGTGAATGAAAGAACTTTTATAATTCAGAAAAATCGTTATAATTGAACTTTTATCGTCGTCAATTCATGAGAAATGTTAGAGGGGATGTAGGCAGCAAATCTCGGATTTTATATGGAACTCACCGTATAGAAATTATAGGCAATTGGAATACCCAGATCAAAAACATTAATATTACATGATATGAATCCGAAAAATAATTTTGTATCAGCAATGGCCTTTCGGAGTAAAGCGCGAGTTAACAACGAAATAGTGAAAGTGTAATTACTTTTCTCAATCGTCCAGAATTTTCGATAAATCGACAAAATCATATGTAACGAACCGTAGGTTACGAAAAATTTTAAAAATTAGGGTACGTAATTCTGATCTAGACCAACTGTTTCTGCGCTGATTCGGATAGTGCTCGTTTGTTGTGTACTCTATGTAGTGAATAATAATATTAGAATGGCCAATTATAGATTACAAGATTTACATTTTTCGAACATTACACCTTTCTCAGCTACAGTTTCTAGCGTGAGTGTAGGTATATGCGATTTTTTCATGCCAAATCGGGAAACTCTTTGGCTTAAGTCCTTTGGATTTTCTGCGTGATTTTTGATAATAATCTAATCCATCGACATAAACATCTCGGAATTTTTTCGGATTTGTGCATCAACCGGTATTAGAGATATGAATGTTCAATAATCCAAAATATTGAAATCTTAAAAAATTTTAATTCCACAGACGACCCAGTAATTGGTTCGGGAAAGAATTTACTTTCAAAAAAATACTTCTACAGTCGCAGTATCCCGTTTTCATCCGGAACTTAAAAATTAAATTTTCTGAAAATATGACAGAATTGATTATGACGCAAATTCATTCGAAAATTCTATAATTATTTATGAACACATACACCCATCAGTCATAATAGGTCTCAAGATTTTTCATTTTTTTTTAAAAGATATTTTGCAAAAAATTTAATTGTTTTACCTCCAAATTATTATCACAAATGTGTGTAGCAGATTATGTGTGAAGTATCACAAATTTTGTTTGTTGGCTTCTTTGATCAAATAAATAAGGTTTCTCAAGTACTTGCAAATTAAAAACATTTATAGATTGACAATACATTGTTTGTTAAATATTTTTATTCAGTCGTTCTGTAGAGTCCGTCGTCAAAATTTTGAATCCTTGATCAGTCTCGAACACCACTCGCGATAAAAATCTGTGGAAATTCAGATATTTTTATTTCGATGAGTTTATCACTACAAACAATCAAGCAAAAATTCCAAGAGGGTCACGTCCCGAAGTTAACCGATTTAGTACAGAAAGCCCTATAATAGTGCATGAATGTATACTAATGTAAATCTATTATCCATGGGTTCTTACAATCGACGAGATTTCATTAGCGCTATGCATGTTTCTATTCGTAATTACATGCATTTGAACATGACTGTAGTTTATTGTTTTTTTTTTTTTTCAAATCAATTAATTATTGCGTACGATTACAGAAAATAAGACAAATCAGGTCGGTGGAAGACGCGGAGGGCGAGGGGGACGCGGGGCGCAGACGGGCGAGGACCGAGAAGCTGGAAGGAGGGTAAGTGTGGAGGAGCCGTTCAAAAATCATGTCTTACTATTTTTAAAGGTCCTGGAATTTTCCGGAAATTCAATGACTTTATAAACTAACATCGAAATGCCGTAAATTGTCAATTTCATCCTTGAAATTGTACAGATTGATTTGAACTTATCAGTGCTGAAGGAGTTTGAAAGTTGAAAGAAGTTTGTTCACTCATCGTAGTTGATTCTATATTCGTAAACAATCAAAGATGCTTGTTTTGTATCGCCGCTTCAAAAAAAATATAAAAAATTGGTAATTTTGATGAGTCATGTCTTTTTTATTTCGGGTCTCACCATTGGCTAATGGAATCGTAAGAAAATTATACAAAAAATACATATTGCTGGGCTGTGCCCCCTTCTTATACTGTACTTGAGATTTGATCGTACTTTTTTTCCGACATCATATTATTTATTGAATTTGTGTTGTTGCCCGCCTACGCCGGCAACCCGGCAACCCGCATGCCTATCTCTTGCGCGCGATCGGAGTCCGGGGGGGTGGGCCGGCGCCTAAACCGTCCCTGCCGAAGTCATCAGCGGTATCGCCGGAGCCACCAGCGACACCGCCGAGGCAAGCCGCAGCTTCACCGGCGATAATGCTAACGCCGCGGCTGCTGACGCCACCGCGGCGTTACCTAAGGCGATCGTATAGCGGTCGCGAAAGCAGCAGCGGCCGCGGGCAAGCCGGGAGGCCGGATAGCGGCGGAAGCGGTGGGGTCGGCAGGGGCGGCGAGGGCGGCAGCAACGGGAGGGGCAATGCGGGCCGCAGGGGCTACGGAGGCCGTAGGGTCGCGGACTAAATTTATGTAATTTAATTTATAGAATAATTTACCGGTTGCAACCATTTCACAGATTATTTGATTAATTAAAACCAATGTTAATCGGGACGGTTTCCTTTTCTTTAAAACCTCTTTCCCCGTAGGCTGAACTGACCTGACTAACAACTTGTATTTAATTAGCTAATATACAGCTTCGGTGACGACTGCACTGCACCGATCAGATACTCGCTTCGGTGCGCTTTGCGCATCCAAGTCGAGATACTGTCTCGGCAGGTGCGTCGAATCCCAAGTCTGATACAGCCTCGGCGCTGCTTGCAGCATCCAGGTCTGAGGGAGGCAGCTACGGTGTGATTCGCTCCACCCTAGTCTGTATCAGGGACTAACAAAGATCTTATCTCTACCAAGGAGCCCTAGAAATTAATCTAGAGTAAAGACACTCACAAGTAACTAGCCATACGCGACACCTTCTGTGTCGCGTAAAGCACCCGAAAAGTTACAATACCTATATATGTAGTATCAGTGAGTCCCGTGGGTGTTAGGAAATAAGGTCTTAGCATTTGAGAGAAAGAATAACGGACACTACGGGCTTTCTTTCAGTTCGGGGAGGAAGTCATAAATTTAAGTTGTATAGGCTAGTGCGATATCGGCTCAGTGGAGGCTGGCCAGATCTCACTTGAGAGTGGCATTTTCCAGTTCTGACCTGTAAACACCATAGGCTTAGACTTAGTGTTTATTATATTTTACGGAGTGAGTGGGAGAATGGAGGGTTGAATGTTTTTTCAAGAGTGGTGTGGCGGGGTTGAACGTCTTGCCCCCCGATGACGAGAAGGCAGAACGTTTATGACGAGCAAAGAGAGCAGACGTGCAGATATTATATTCTCCTGATAACTTGTTAATTTGAATAAAGAATCACTTAGTAACTTTTTTAACTAATCCTGTTGATTAATTAAATTCCCACATATTTTTGGGGGCTCGTCCGGGATAGAAATATCAACAGTGACCTCAGTCAAAAGTTCGCGAGTGATTAAAGTGAAAGTGAGTGAAGGTAGAGCCCCAACTGTAAGGCGTGTGTGTTCAAATAAAATACGGAACTATGGCCGACGGTGAACAAGTCGCAGTAGAAATTAACGATGAACAAGTGGCACGTATGAAGCTCTCTGAGCTGAAAGAAGAACTTAGACGACGACAGCTCCGAGTGTCAGGAAGAAAGGTTGAGCTACAGGCGCGGTTGAGGGCCGCATTGTTGTTGGAACGGGAACGCGCCGTGGAGGGCGAAGAAGACGGTGACGAAGGCGCCGAAGAAGAAGACGACGTAGACGAGGTCAACGCAGACGGCAGCGACCGAGTCGATAACGACGACGACGATAACGACGACGACGATAACGACGACGACGATGACGACGACGAAGAACCAGCCCGCGCAACCCCAACTATCCGACGAAGAAGGCCGCGAACGCCGCAACGCGCACTGTTAACATTCAGAGACGTTGAAGAGTCTCTAGAGAAGTTTAGCGGAGACGATCACATGGACGTTACACGATGGTTAGATGACTTTGAAGAAATGGGAGACATGTGCGAGTGGTCCGACGCCCAGAAAATAGCGTACGCGAAGCGTTTGCTCAAGGGCTCAGCGAAGTTATTTGTCAGCTATGAAAGATGCACTAAGACGTGGACAAAACTGAAGAAGTCCCTAAAAGAAGAATTTGAGAAGGTAGTTGATAGTCACAAAATCCACCAGAAACTTATGCAACGTAAGAAGAAGTCAGATGAAACGTTTCAGGAGTGTGTATACAGGATGCTGGAGCTAGCAGCTCAAGCAAACGTAGAAGTTCGTGCCGTTATTCAATATATAATTGAAGGTATTCCCGACGATGCCACGAACAAGGCAATCCTGTACGGGGCTAAAAATATTCGACAGCTCAAAGACAAGCTTGGACAGTACGAGAGTATGAAACAAGAAATGAAGGCGAAAACGAAGACGGCCGACAAGAAAGATGACAGAGCAACTAAGAAGTTCCCAGTGAAAGACAATAAAACGAAGCGAACGGACGATCCATCAGCGGATAAAGTGAAAAGGTGTTTTAACTGTGGTGCGAAAAATCATTTAGGTTCGGAGTGCCCATCGAAAGAGAAAGGAACGAAGTGTTTCAATTGCAATGAGTACGGTCACATTGCGGCAAAGTGCCCATCGCAGCCTACGACATCGAAAGAAGCCAACGTTGTTGCCGGACCGGCAAACAACAAAGAAAAGCAGCACTTCAAGAAAGTTAAGTTAAGGGACAATGAGTTTATGGCGCTAGTAGACACAGGTAGTTGTTTAACATTTATAAGAACAGACGAATATGTAAGGATAGGTTCGCCTCAGTTACAACGCACCAACGTGAAGTTTAATGGTATGGGGTCTCAAGGCCTCGAAACGCTGGGTGAGTTTGTAGCCGATGCGATAATTGACGGCGAAACATACCCGATTAAGTTCCACGTTGTTCCGGGCGCGATACTGAAGTATAGCTTGCTACTCGGTACCGATTTCCCCGACTTGATAGATCTACGAATGAGAGCAGGCCAAGTAAAGATAGGGAAAATCAATTATGTACCCCCGAATGACTCGGAAGTCCCAGATATTTTTCAAATTAATGTCGTAGAAGAGGCAGGAGAGCTAGATTTATCTCACATCTCTGACGCTCAGCACCGCGCTGAAATCGCAAAAATCATATCGAGTTATAAGCCGGAGAAAACCTGCGAAATAGGCGTGACGATGAAAATAATTTTAAAAGACGAAGTTCCGGTTTGTTCGCGACCGCGAAGGTTATCACCGCATGAAAGGAAAGAGGTAGCAGACCTTATCGAATTATGGTCGGCAGAAGGAATAGTACGTCCGTCTAACTCAGAATACGCAAGTCCTATTGTGTTAGTCAGAAAGAAGAACGGTTCAACGCGAATTTGCGTAGACTTTCGGAGTTTAAACAAGAAGATTGTAAGGCCGCATTTCTCTCTTCCTCTTATCGAAGATCAATTAGATTTACTACAAGGCGCGCTGATTTATAGTACGTTGGACCTTAAGAATGGATTTTTCCATGTCCGAGTTGACGAAGAGAGCCAGAAGTACACAGCATTCGTAACCCCAGACGGGCAATACGAATTCCTAAGGGTACCGTTCGGGTTATGCAATTCGCCGGCGGTCTTTCAAAAGTTCATCAATGGGGTGTTCAAATCACTGATCGCGGAAAAGGCCGTGATAACGTACATGGACGACTTGATTGTACCCGCCGCGAACTATGAGGAAGCAATAGCTCGGTTAAAACGAGTTCTCGAAGTAGCAGGCCGGCACGGTCTGAAGATTAACTGGGAGAAGTGTAAGTTTTTGCAAACGAAAGTCGAGTATCTAGGACACATTGTCGAAAAGGGTACCGTTCGTCCGTCGGAACATAAGACCGAAGCTGTTGCAAAATTTCGGGAGCCGAAGAATACAAAAGATGTACAGAGTTTTTTAGGATTGACCGGTTATTTTAGGAAATTTATACCGCGATATTCGTTGATAGCTCGACCGCTCACAAATCTCCTGAAATCAGGTATGAAGATTCAGTTCGGCCCACAAGAAAAAGAAGCGGTCGAAAAGTTGAAGATCGCGCTGATTAGCAAGCCGGTGTTGAGGTTGTACCGCCCAGATGCGGAAACGGAGTTGCATACCGATGCGTCACGATTAGGGTATGGAATGATTCTGATGCAGAAAGATTATAACGATGATGAATTTCACCCGGTGTACTACGCAAGCGGTAAGACGACACCAGCCGAAGAAAAGTATACGAGTTACGAACTTGAAGTCCTGGCGATCGTGAAAGCGTTAAAGAAATTCAGGGTGTATTTGTTAAGTATACCTTTTACAATTGTCACGGATTGTCAAGCGTTTGCTATGACAATGAACAAGAAAGACCTCTGCGTACGGGTGGCCAGATGGGCTCTTCTTCTCGAAGAGTTCCAATATGTAATAGTACACCGGCCTGGGAAAAATATGGCTCATGTTGACGCCTTAAGTCGAAGCCCTCTGCCGTGTGTTATGGTTGTGAATGAGTGTGCGGATGGTATGATTTCTAGATTTAAGAAGGCACAGCGCGAAGACGAACATTTACAAAAAGTGTTCAAAGCATTGTTAAGCGGTGAAGTCGATGATTATGAAGTAAGGAATGATCTATTGTATAAGAGTGTGAATGACGAGCTTTTAGTTGTAGTGCCAAAACGCATGCAGGCGCAGGTAGTTAAGAAGGCCCATGAATGCGGACACTTTGGGGTCAGTAAGACCGAAGCGTTGGCCCGAAATGACTATTGGTTTACGGGTATGCGTGAAAAGGTTGAGAGTGTTATACGAAATTGTGTTGACTGTATTCTGGCCGAGAGAAAGCAAGGAAAACAAGAAGGTTTTCTGAATACGATTGATAAAGGGAATGCGCCCTTCGATACATATCATATAGATCACCTCGGTCCGATAGCATCAACTAAAAAGTCGTATCGCCACATATTTGTTGTTGTGGATGCGTTTGCGAAGTTCGTGTGGTTGTATGCAACCAGATCTACAGACACTGCGGAAGTGATAGATAGATTAAGGAAGCAGTCAACGGTGTGTGGTAACCCTCGAAGAATCATCTCCGACCGAGGCACGGCATTTACCTCGAATATGTTCACTGAGTTCTGTAGGGAAGAAAACATCCAGCACGTGTTGATTACGACAGGAGTACCAAGAAGTAATGGACAAGTCGAGAGGGTTAATAGGACGGTTATCCCTCTTCTGACAAAGTTATCCGCGCCTAAACCGGAAGAGTGGTACAAGTATTTAGATGTCGCCCAGAAGTACCTGAACGCAACACCCAGTCGAAGTACTGGGCGGTCACCGTTCAACCTGCTGTTTGGAACCCATATGCGCCTGAAAGAGAACCCGCAGGTACGGCAGATGATTGAAGAGGAATGGGTCAAGATGTTCGAAGAAGAGCGAGACGAAATTCGGAGAGGTGCGAAGGAAAAGATTGCGACGGTCCAAGCACAGAATCGCAGATCTTATAACAAAAGACGCAAGGAAGCCACGAAGTATCTGGGAGACGATTTAGTGGCGATTAAACGGACGCAGCTAGGGCCAGGACTCAAAGTTCATCCGAAATTCCTTGGTCCGTATCGCGTCACGAAGGTATTGCGAAATGATCGATATTTGGTCGAGAAGGTGGGCAATCACGAGGGGGCCCAACCAAACTTCGTCATCAGCTGACCACATGAAGTCCTGGGCAGCATCGTCAGACAACGACAGCGACAGCGAGGAATTCGAAGCTGAGCAAGACATCTGAGGGCAGATGTCGACACAGGATGGCCGAGTGTAGTATCAGTGAGTCCCGTGGGTGTTAGGAAATAAGGTCTTAGCATTTAAGAGAAAGAATAACGGACACTACGGGCTTTCTTTCAGTTCGGGGAGGAAGTCATAAATTTAAGTTGTATAGGCTAGTGCGATATCGGCTCAGTGGAGGCTGGCCAGATCTCACTTGAGAGTGGCATTTTCCAGTTCTGACCTGTAAACACGAATACCACGAAGTAAAAGACCTGGGGAACGAAAGTCGCCATTCTGACCACCTGGACAACGTCAACTACGTGGCGAAAGACCTGGATGAAGGAAATCACAAACCTGACGATATGGAGAACGAATACCACGAAGTAAAAGACCTGGGGAACGAAAGTCGCCATTCTGACCACCTGGACAACGTCAACTACGTGGCGAAAGACCTGGATGAAGGAAATCACAAACCTGACGATATGGAGAACGAATACCACGAAGTAAAAGACCTAGGGAACGAAAGTCGCCATTCTGACCACCTGGACAACGTCAACTACGTGGCGAAAGACCTGGATGAAGGAAATCACAAACCTGACGATATGGAGAACGAATACCACGAAGTAAAAGACCTGGGGAACGAAAGTCGCCATTCTGACCACCTGGACAACATCAACTACGTGGCGAAAGACCTGGATGAAGGAAATCACAAACCTGACGATATGGAGAACGAATACCACGAAGTAAAAGACCTGGGGAACGAAAGTCGCCATTCTGACCACCTGGACAACGTCAACTACGGGGTGAAAGACGTGGGGCACGAGAGTGACCGACTGGACGACTCAAAGACTGAAAATGACTGAGAAACCAAAATTTCGGGCAAAGGTCATACGCCGCGGGCATCGTTAATTCTACAGGCTTGATACGGGACTGAGCAGGACACGATACGGCCGTCTTATTGGGCGGACGAAACCTTCTCTATCTCAGGAACGACTGGTCCCTCGAAGTTTTTGCTAAGGAACTTTGTTCTTAGATTTCAATGAGGAATATGCATGTGAATTCTTTTCCACGAGGTGTGAATCACCCTGTATATACAACGAAGTATCTGGAGTGAGGTCTTATTAGAATTGTAAGATACATGTCGTACAGTAATAAATTACCAAAATGAGATTCTTTTTCAAAGATAACATTAGAAGACTTGAAAAGTAAAACGACGAATGCGGAATAGTTTAATAACTCTGTTCAAGTGGATCCATGCCTTTCTTTAACGAGCAGGCTTCTCTATGTTTTGCCTGTTTCAGCCGATCTTTAATTGCGGATGAAATATGCATATCAGTCGAATCTGGCGAATCCAGAAAACGAATTTTAACTGCGGCTGTAAACAAAAAGCATAATATACTTCAATAAACCCGTGTTCGCGTAGAATGTATTTGCAAGTCAATTTGGACAGACCATCCAAAAATAAGTGTATTTCTGAGAAAATTCCGAATCAAAAAATGCTGAGCGATAAATTTTTAAGACCAGATGAGAACAAGAGAAATAAAACAATCAAGAGAATTGAGATAATGTAGAGAAAAGGGATCCAAAACGAACAGGAAACAGGAGAAGAATAAGATGAAGAGAATGGAAAGGATGTAGTAGAAGAAGATGAAGCAGAGGTAAAATGATATCTATCGATTATATCCGTGGAATTTTGGGTACGGAAAAAATTCATAGTGAGGATGAAGAGAAGTAAGAAGAAGCGAAACAAAAAGAAAAAGAAAAAGCGGGAGACAAAAATAAAGAGGAGGAAGGAGGAAAAAAAGAAGAGAATATAGAGGAAGATGACGAAGGCGACAAGGGATAAGGATGAATAGGATGGAGAAGATAGAAAAGATCAAGAAGAAGAAGGGGACAAAAGGATGCAAAGAAAGATGAATACAAAAAGTGAAAGAAAGTGCATGTTTTGCCTAGTTCCGGAATAATAGTAGATTATAGCTATTCTTCGCAATTTAATTGTGTAACTCTGATCGAAACGTGAGACTTTGAAGATGTCTTCAAAGAATATAATACTATTGCTGTCATTTCAAAAAGTTTCACCCAAATTTAAAATGGTCAGCTTAAATCCTAGTCAAGTTGGCATGAAATGCCCCATATATAGAGAGAGATACCTGTGATTATTTTAGCCATTTGAGTGACCTTGAAAGGCAACTTCTTGTCTCGTCCCGCCCAATTGAATTGCATTGCCACTCTATTTGTCATTGCGAATTTCAGAATATTCATGACTTCTTGCCGAACGCTGACTCCTCCGATAGCAGCAAGTCGATTTGTCTACGGATGCGAAAATAATTGAAAAACAGGTCACCAAAATATATTTTCCATATTATTTTTCGCAACCTTTTCGGAAAATTGATCTTAAAGTCTGCACTACATTGAGATGAGCAAAGAAAGAGTAAGTTACATCATGAGTTCTTACAAAATAAGTTTCATAGACTTCATTTTTGAGACACTGGTCAAAATTTCTGAAATCTGCAATTGTTTGAATCCGGAGAGAAGGGAAATCATCAGGCTTGATTGAAGTTTGTACACTTCCAAAATTAAATGCTCTTGCCAATTGACTGAGAGAAACATTAATCTGTACGACCTCAGTAGCTAAAGTCCCGAGACGAGTCATAACTTCCACTTGAAATTCTTTTGGCGACAAAATAATTGATTTCGAACGGTCAGGTGTAGTTGTTAAGGAAGTAGAAGGTGATCTTCGAGATCTTTCCTTGGTGGATTGACGAGATCTCGGCGAAGGATTATTTGTCAAATCAAAATCTTCTCGTCCTTTATTAGTAACACTCCTTGGAAAGGATGGTGATGAAGATGGAGGTGAGTGCATCGAACTAAGAGCTTCTAGTCCTTGGTTAGTAATACTCCTTAGAAAAGAAGGTGATGAAGTTCGAGGTGAGTTCTTTGAAATAAGAGCTTCCAGACCTTGGTTAGTAATACTCCTTAGATAAGATGGTGATGAAGTTGGAGGTAATTTTTTTGAACCAGAAGCTACTAATTCCGTGTGAGTTATATTTCTTAGAAGAGTTGGAGATCTGTAGGAAGAGCAATTCGATGGTCCGATTGATGATTGATGATTCTCCTCAAATGCAAATCCGGTATTGACTGTCGAAAATTCAACGTCATCTTCATCCAAAGTATCACTTTCCTTGTCATCGATATCGGTTGAAGCACTACTAGAAGATGAATTTTGTCGTGTTTTCTTCGGCGGAGATCGTGACTTACTGGGTCGAGATTTTTTATTTTGCGATTTATTTTTGGGTACTGTTTCTGATAGACCGTTGGTTTCGGATGCGATTTCTTGTTCATATGATGGTCGGTCAGTTATCATTTTAAGCATTATCGCACTACCGCCACTCTCAGTGGTACTTTGCTCGAGAAGTTCACTCAAATCCTTCTGGATAAAATTGTAGTCCTCTGAAAAAAAGATGATTATCATACGTCATAAGAGGTTTGAAATCAAAGTGGTAAATTTAAAAATCACCAATACAGGGATATGATAGTTGTCTGCTTCCATTTCAAAAACGTATATGATAGTTCAATTCGTCTCAATCATAACGTGGACCAGAATACGACTTTAAGAAATAATGCATTGTGATCAAAAATGGTCGAGTACCTCACTTTTCAAAAATATCAAATTTTTTTTTTCGACATTTTACCATCCTCACCAAACGCGATGTAAAATAATTTATACAGAGTACGAACTTATTTCGCACTATCTATCAATCGCACTAGAATAACTTGAAATTGATATTTTGCGAAAAAAAAATTAAGAGCAAAAAGGCCTATAATTATACATGTGCCTTTTTTGTTTTAGCATGCCAAAAAGGCATATAACCATGATATGCCTTTTTGGCATTAGAGACGCGTCATCTTTAAGCAACTATAATAAAAATCTGTATTTTGACGGAAATTGTTGTGGACTTATCAATCTCATTTTTATCGAAGAATCAATGTGCCAAAATTTAGTCACGAATTATTTAAAATCTTGCATGAGCAGGTTAATATATGATAAAAGTAGAATATCTTACCTGATGTTTTTAAGACCTTGTTAACTTTATACTTTGGCCAGTTTTTATTGTACGGTGAATTTTCTTGTACGAGTTTGACAAGCTCATTTTCAGTTTTTACTCGGGGCCAGTAACATATTTTGTTGTTGTCGTGTAGCCAAATTATCGGGACTACCGCATATTCTTTGTGACTGCCTTTCAAAAATTCCGCGATCGCAGACATTTTATGGAATCTGGAATAGTTCGATTTAGAATTACTTCAATTGATTTACGTTGTTGATTAGTATTTATGTGTCAATCATATATTTACATTCTTCATTGATTGTGTACTAATGTAAAGGATCAGCTTTTTAAAATTCTTCACAAGGAGTATTTGAAAATTCATAACAACTAATTCACGTGTAGCGCACCTGTCTTAGTGCGTAGCTCGCATGCTTTGAAATCATCTTTTTCAATATTCCAATGACGAAAACTTAATAGATACGTTACCTATTGATGAACATACAGAGCGATCCTGGGAAAATGCCTATTAGGTGCATAACTTTACCCAGAATCGCGCTGTATATCTATCTTAAACATTTTACTCACTTGTGTCTTCAATTTATTCCACAACGCGTTGCAAGAGTCCTCGAAATTTACTCAGTTATCGTCAATAAGTTAAAAAAAACATAAATATTGGGAAACATAAATATTTTTACCTATAACCAGATTGGTATACTACTACATATCAAAAATAACGTAAGCCTAATGTAAGTATCTTTTAGAGTAGAATCGAGAACTTAAAACGGCACTATGTATAGAATAGCGGTAAGCTCGCGGATTTCGATAACCTTGATATATTTTGTCGAGGTTAATCTCTTGAGTAATTTTATATATGCCGCTCGTGCTTAGGAGATACAATCAAAAATGTATTAAAAAAATGGCAATTCATAATGAAAGAAAAACATACAGTTTTCTATTTCAACGTCTGATGAGACAGCTTGGCATAACTAAAAGTGCAACAGAAAACAGAACCGAAACTAGGTGAAACGTCGCGAAGGCAGATATTTTTCGTTTTTTTCTCTCATATTGACTCTCTAAATTTAAATCAGTGAAAAGTCACTGACTGCAGTTATACGTACACCACTAATTTAATTAGTGATATATTTTCAAGTGGAACCCGGTGACTATTCACTAATCGTCAACGCCTGATTTAGATTCATTTGTATTCCGCCTTATAAAGATGCATTTGTTCCTTGTTGACATGTTAAGAAACTAAAAATCAATTATTATCACTTTCAATGGAATTTATTATACGTTTCTACCAGAAAAGGGAAAAATTTCTGCCGTTATTTTAAAAGAGGCATGTATTCTTCGAATATATCTTTACCTATATCTTAACTAAGTACAGGCGACGGTTACATATGATATAATATATATATATGAAATTACTCAGGACATTGACCTTGGCAACACATATCAAGGTCATCAAAATTCACGAGGCTGATGCTATTCTATATTATCACCATTAAATCAACTAGGACGTCGAGATTATTGTTTTTGGTGAAGAATGGGAAATACAGTGAAACCGTCTTTATGTGATAGGCATAAACATTTATATGAGATATCGTTAACCGAAAATGTTATAGCATCGCGAGATCCTCTTACAAAATATATTCCCAATTCAGAAGAAGGAAGAAGTTGCTCATAAAAGTCTTGAAGATAATTAAAGGGTATCCCGATACACCTATATTCGCCTGCAATAAAATTGATTGAATTTATTTTACAGATTTGCTTGTTTACTACAACGACGTTATCTGGCCTTTCAATGGAAATCCTAAAATCCTTTGTTACCAAAGATTTGCATTGGAATGAATTAGAATTGTGTTTTGTGTATTCGATGTTCTTCGGAATATACTCAGTACTGTCGGCTTTCTCGCGAGTAACTATTAGACATTCTTCCTTTAATCGATTGCAAATTTGTGACAGTGGCTTATTTTTGGAGCGGATGCGTCTCTTTAATTGCCCGAGATAATTTTCGTAAGAGAAACAGCTATAATCTTCTAAGGTTCCATACACAGATACATCATCACAAATATGAAGGAGAGAATGTACATTATAAGTAACAAATTCCGGGCCATACAGGTCTGCTGATTGAGAGACGAAATCTGACAAACATTTTTTAGCTAATTCCAAATAACGAAGGGTAAGAATTTTATTACTTAAAATAAAAGCGTGTAATAGTGTGAAATGGGAATACTTTTTTCTGTTCAAAACGTTATACATTAAAATTGGACCCGTGTAAAGCAGGAACAGTCTAAACTCAGTGGCTTTCCATCGGTCTATATCTGAAAATCCTCGACACTTACGAGCGAAATCATGCGGAATATGGTCTTTCAATTTCTGTGACAATTTATCGACAAAGTGTTGAATAGCCGACTTAGACAACCGGAATTTGCGTACTCCAGCCAGCCAACACCTTTTTATCAATCTTTTCATTACGCCAAGATAAAGTAAATGCATTGAATCTAGAACAAACTGTGATACAAGCCGAATTAAGCGTAGTAAAGGTGTCTTAGGTTGTTTTATATGTTTGGATGGTTTCTCAGAATGGAAATGTTCGTCTTTTCTTCGACCGTATTTTTTATTCGTTATTGGATAAAATAGATTATGATTTACTTTAATCGCTTTGTGTTTACATCTTTCACATCCGTGAAAGCTTGTATGTGAAGATATCGATTTCAAGAATGCTCTCGCGGGCGCGTCGCAGAAGAAGCATCTAATGTTGACACGATAACGTTTATTATTGTTACGTGAGGGTAAAGCCCGAGCGGATGTTAAATAAGTTCACGTAGCAAAGAGATAATTATTTATTTGACTTATCGTTAAATAAGTCGGTATATGGGATCTTACTCGCCTAGCTCTATACAGAACCGTACGTTCTGTTTAATTACCTAATAAGTGAGGCCAATTATATATAATATTATGGGGATGTGGTTAGATGAGGGTGATAAATGAATGAGTAATGATAAATTGATAGGTAAAAACTGAAATATATTCTGAAAGCGATTCTGTTTAAATGTGATCCAAATGATTAACAAAGGAGATCAAATGAATCTAGCGTCAGCAATGAAACATTAATTAATGACTAAACAATATGACGTTATGAACATAAAGGTTTATATATGTCTATGTGGAACGGGTTCTGAGAAATAAAAGGGATTTCTGATCGGTCGATGAAGCTGTGCAATCTCGCTCTGTCTTTACTATTGGGTAGTATATGTGAAACGAATAATTTCTTATAACTAAATCGGAGAATAATACTATAGCGGGTGATTTTCTAGGTAAGGACCAATTCACGCATGAAAGACTTATGCGCGAATCAACCTTCTTATCACTCGTAGGTGATTTCCTAGCGAAGATAGATTTGCATACGAAAGACTTATACACAAATATATCTTGCGATCACTGCCTGTTTTCGGCAAGCAATTTGGTTGAAACAGATAAAACTTAGCTTTGCTGCACGACTGTAGTGATGCAGGGTCCCGTCGGATGATGTCTAGATCTGTCCCAAAGTATGCTAGGCCAGGGCGTCTCACCTGACGACAACCACGGTATCGGAGCACCACAATCTATCACTATGTTTTATGTCTAATTTTGTAACTGACCGGAATTATGGAAAGAAACTGAAGCTAATGATTCGAAAGTTAATGAAAGAATGAGAGTTTGGTTAAAACGTGAATGATTTTAAAACTAAATGTTTGATAAAACTGGAATTAATCTATGAAAGTATTAAATGTATTTATAAGGTAAGTCGAGTTGAATTTGGATTTAATGAAAAATGTGTCCTTGCACTAATTGTAGGTTTCGTTTAAGAGATTTTATATTTATGTTTTACGAGCGAAATGAGTCCTTAGGTTGTCACTTAGAAAGATTTTCAATCACTAACTATTGCTCAATTTATGATACTCGGGGCAAACGTCCACGCGGTTCGCGACTTGATAGACGAAAGACACTGCATTAGATTTAGGTGCAGCCACGAAACCGCGGTTGTGACAAAGTGTGTATTACTGCGCCCAGGTAATTAGCCTATCAGGAGTCTCCTTTATTCCGCGGATGAGGATTCACCTCGCTCCTGGACACTTTACCTAAGACAGTGTTATGCGGTCCCAACCTTACTACAGTCGATTCGCAATAACATTATAATTTCGCGAATTCGATACTTTAACAAAATCTATTACATATACATTCATGCATCGCTTCAATCACTCTGCTTTAATCTAGGGTTCCTATTCTTATCGGTTACCTCTGTTTATTCCTGAATAATTGCGTTAATGATCAGAGGAGTTACATCGAACCGACCGTACGATGTGGGGTCAGCAAAAACCCTCAACACCGTATCTTTTACGTTATGACTAAGGTTTAGGTTTCGCGACGTGACTTCGTGATCTTTAAGCCGAGGGGGTTTTTGATAAACTTTAAGAAATAGTGGTTATAATTTTCTGCATTTGAAGTATTCTCACGGGTTTTATTTGAAGTTCCCACGGAACCCCGTGGTGTTGACTATCATTTCCGATAAATAGGTATTATCTTAAAATACAAATTTTGAATAATGTGGAGCGGTACGTAACATTATTGTAAACGAACCCTTTCTCCGATAATACTTCTATTTCTTCAATAAAGTTTTTGAGAAACAAATCCAATGGTTTTGGTTTATCTGTACCATCAAAAATTGCTATAGCAAATGGTCGATTGTTCTTCAAAGAGGTACTTCTTGCCAAAATAGGCCAAAACTGGCTTTTACTGCTTTTAAATATGGGTAAGCCGTCGATATTACAATCGATCGATATATGAATGACGTCGAGCAGAGTATTATCAATTTCAAATTGTAATTTTCGTGAAAGGTTCGCTTCTACTCCAAAATATACCATTTTTCCTGTTTCTAAATCGATAGTTTTTCTAGATTTTGGCGTTCCTAACAATGTTTTAGCTGATCGCGGTAAAAAAGGAAATTTTGGCCTTATCAAATTCATTATTTCTTGTATTGTTATCTGACTCGTATTATTCATGTATGCTATTTTGCGTGATTCATTGATGAAAACTCAAGTCGTCATCGTCATCGTCAGCGATATAATAGGAACCAGTGACTGAATCTATGGCTTCTTCATTAGAAGCAATCTTGTTTTCAGGGTGCATATCCAACTGGCGTTGGACTTCATAATTTGATATGTCTGCTTTGGTGGTTATCGAGTAAGATTTGAATACCTGGTGACGATGTATACGACGTGAATATTTATGAGTATAAACTTTCATACCCAAACGAGACATTCCTTGGTTCAATAAATGTCTATTGATTCTGAATGCATTGGTTCAATGCGTAGTCAAAGATCAAAAGCTACATATGACAACAATCTACAAAAAAAAAAAAGAAGAATATGATACTAATAGTTATTATTCAAATAATACCAGCGCCGAAGAAAAATTAGAATCAAGGTAATCACACTCAGAATTTTCTCGCAAATGTCTGAAATACATGGATCAAATCTATATAAATGTAGTATGACGAAAAAAATGTTGAATTTCTCATATTTAGTTTCCTTTAATTCAACAAAATTGTAAATTTTCAAATAAACTTCATATCGAGTTCATATGATCCAAGAGGATTGATGGTTACTCCACCAAAATAATAGATGATTCAGTTTACTGAATTCATTTATTAAAGTGGAATCGAACCTTTCAGAAAACGTTTAATCTTGATGAAAAACTTTCTTTCGGGAAATCGAATATTGACAACCTTTTTTCTCATACTATAAGGTTGTTCGTGTTCAATATCAATTTATGCTTTTTAAGTAAACTTACCAATTTAAATGAACTCGTACCCTCGATTACCTCTTCCTCTCTACTTTATTTTGGACACATCCAAAGAGTGGTGTCTGTATTTCAAAGTACTTGAACTAATTACCTAGAAAGCGAATAATTGGTGGAGTTAAGATACCTACATGGCTTTTTTTTCAATCGTTGCATGACGAAAGTACGCTTGGAATTTTATTTTTTTTTCAGTACGGAATAACATTTTATTTGCTTCACAGTCGAAGAACTGATTCAAAATTGAGGTACTTATTCAGAATAGGGGCCTCTGCAACAATATCACTATATGGGTGTAACAATGTATACAGGAACCATGTATACCAAATCGTGTTACTGCACGCTGGAATATAACGTTAATTCGAGTAATATCGAAGCTTAATGGACGAATCGCGAAGGAAGGCAAAATAGCCCAATTCTATGTATGCCTAATTCAGAACAAAAATGACAAAACTCATTGTCATTATCTTTGCCGACGTGGTTTCGAACGTACGGTTTCAAGAAATTGTCAAAGCCATATCGTTAAAATTGATTCAGATAACTTTCTTTCAGCTATTCATGTCCTAAATGGCACATAGAATTGCGGCATTGCTGCGTTCCGTCCATAAACTTGATATTGCTTAAAATATCTTGACATCGTGATCGCATTGATTGTGTAAAATATTTAGAATAAAGTCGACTGATGGAAAAAAATATTACTTACTGACCAAAAATAAAAGAAAACTTTTACTCGTTCTAAAAATAAAAGAAAACGATTACTCGTTTTTATTCCGAGATATAGTAATTTCAATTAGCCTGTGTTACTACCTACTGCAAAGATCTTTGAGCCAATGCGTATAATATATGTATTATACGTGTGTTATACTTTAGATGAACGATATGAATCAACCGTCAATAGATGCATACTTGGTTCGAATCATGGGTATAATGTACGTATTATATGTATACGTCGTGATTATTCAGCTATCAATCGTATATATGTGTGTACTTGTTTCGATTTTTATTAGATTTTCGAAATGATGTTTCGCTAAAAATCTGAAGTATTGATTCAAAAAAAAGCATTATCACATTATACGTTCGCAAAAAAAAAAAAAAAGAAACGTTAGATCTTCTCTATGACCCAAGTATCACTGTTAGCAAACTGGGTTTGTCAGCGAATAATTTTATCTGCATTCATTTTCAGAAAGCAGGTCTGTTTTTTAATGTTAATACACGTGATGAGGTACTTACTGAAATAATTACTTGAAGGCTCCTCTGCTGCTGCTTCGACACATTCACACAAGCGTACCGCCGGTTAAATTCGCACGTGCTCTCCAATGCATGCTCTCGCTGCGACGCGCGTACCGTAATTTTATGCCGTACCGGCGTCTCGAGCGTGCGCGTGCAGGCGAGTGCAATGTTAGCAGAGTGCATTTACATTAGCATTGTTGCGAACGCCCCACGTGGATATCAGTCAAGATATAAACCGTATAATGATATCGAAGATAAGATGAGATGATATACTTCACCGAGAAAAAAGGTTCATCTGATTTCCATAAATTTAAAAAAAGATAAGATTGTTTCTTTTCTGCAATCGCCGCATGAAATTCAGTCCTCAGAAATTTTTAAAATCTTAATAATGCATAGGAATTCATAGTTTTTCGTAGTTTTGATCTTAGAAAACTACGAATTTAGTGGAATAATGATGAAAATCTAGCGTCTCCTATAAAAAACTACGAGCGGAATAAAAAAAAACAACTATTGTAGTTGTTGTGGAAATCTAGAAATTTCGATGACCAACTACGAATATTTACAAGAAATCCAACAAGATTTAGTTTTTGGTGGATTACCGTATAAAACCGCTAGTTTTCACGACAAATGTACAGAAACCAGTTCTCAGTGGATACAGAACCAAATGATTTTTCGGAGATTATCGTACGAAACGGCTGGTTTGTACCTCGACTTCATGAAAAGTCAATTCCTACTCGATAAAGGAGCGAATAGTTTTTCGTTGACGATCGTGAAGAACTACTAATTTCTCTGAATACCTACTGAAGTCTATAACTATAGAAATAGAGTGTTACTCCATTGTAGAACGTCATGAAATCAACCACGATTTTCTATATAACCCATTGGGAAAATTTTCCTGGAGACCACGAAGAAAGTTACAGTTCGTCGCAGAACGTTGTAGAGGAAACTAAACTAATAATTTCTGCGGACAAATCAATAAATTTACAAGTATCGAAACGTGGAATAATTTTTGATGAATTTTTATAGAAAATACGAGTTTTACAATTGAACTTGTTTTCTGACTTAGCTGTTTTCACTTACCCGAATTGAGATTCACCTAATCATAATGTAGTCTTTTGAGGTATCATATTGTCTCGAATCAGCTCTATCATCATGCGTCAATTATTTTTTATTTTCAGATGCGATAAGTTTAAGTTGAACTTCATATACGTGTGCTTTTGCGATTGATCAAATCTATAAGTCGAGTGCGTATTAAACGTTATAATTATCCGAAGCGAAAACGTATAATATACATTCAGCGAATGGACGTTGCTTTTGCATCCGTCAGAAACGTGTAATACGGGAATACTGGGTGGTTACAACAACGTATGAATCGCGTTTCATATGCACGTATCATGATCTGTTTATTGAATGTGCATGATTTAGATATTGGCAATGGTATACACATCGTTCTTCAGATACCTTTGATATACGTGTGCTTTTGCGATCGATCAAACCGATAAATCGAGTGCATATTATACGTTATAATTATCCGAAAAGAAAACATATAATATACATGAATGAAAGAGTTTATTCGTAGAAAAATCGTAAATTAGAAACGTAGCCATGAAGTTTGCTGATAAACGTATTTTAAGAACGTACAATATTGGTATTGCCATATACTGATACCAGAAATCAACAGAATATTCATGTAATATTCGTGAAATATACGAATGGGTGCTTATTGGGAGGTGAACCAAGAAATACGCGCGTTCCGGCGACCGAGGAAATGGTCATGCAACTCGTAGAAGATGATCCTACGATGAGCCTCAGGAACATAGCGCGAATCTGTGATACAAGCTACTCAACTGCTCAGAAAATCCTCAAGGAAAATACGCTGCACGCGTATCATTATACAAGAGTACACAGCCTGCAGCCGGGTGACTACCCACAGCGATTGGAGTTCTGCAGATGGTTATTGCGTAGAAATGCAGAAAATGCCAATTTCAGCCGTGAGATACTATTCACGGATGAGGCAACTTTCGGACGTGATGGAACATTCAATTATCATAATCTGCACGTTTGGTCTTTCGATAACCCGCACGCAACCAGGATTCGTGGCTTTCAAGTACGATTCACAATAAGTTTGTGGACTGGAATCAAGGGTGATGTCTTGGTGAGCTGAAAATTATTACTAAGATTTATCAACAATATATTTTCTGATAGAAGCAATGAAAAAAATTGTCAAAATGCATTGTGAGATTGAAAATAATAAGACAAGCATTTTATCCCCAGGTGGGTCCATTCGAATTACCAAACAGATTGAATGGAGGAAATTATGCGGAGTTCCTCGAAGGAGACTTGCCCGAGCTGTTGGAAAACGCGGAACTGCAAATGCGCCAGATATGGTTCCAACACGATGGTGCACCGGCGCACTTTGCAGTACGCCCGCGTGCCGTACTCGATCGGCAGTTTCCCAACGCATGGATTGGTCGTGGTGGCCCTGTTACCTGGCCACCGAGATCTCCAGATCTCAACATCCTTGATTTTTTTTTGTGGGGGTACGTAAAAGAAAAAGTTTATCGACATGAGATAAACAACTTAGAGGAACTAACAGATGCGATCACCGAAGCCATCGCAACTGTGACATCGGCGATGCTCCAGCGTGCTCAAGGCAGCCTAATTCGTCGCGCACAACTCTGCATTGATGCTCAGGGAGGCCACTTCGAACACCTGCTGTAGGCAAGTCGGGCGACTCAGCCATCGATATTCGTGAATTATTCTTCGTTTCTATTATTATACTTATCAATTAATCATTTAACCAATTAATTATTCACTAATTATTAATGATCGATTACGCAATTCATTGATTCGTTGATATTATCAATATGAGTGCTACTATTTATTTATTCTCTTCATTATTTCATCGCTATTATCGATACGAGTACTACTATTTAATAACTTTTATTCTTGATTATTTATTCAGTCAATTTATCACCAATTAATAATTGATTATTCACGTCATTATTTTATTGATATTATCAATAGGAGTATCACTATTTATTGTCTTTCATTCATCACTTATTATCCAATCAATATTGTTATTCATAGATTGCGCTAGTATTTCACATTTGATAAAACGAACTTTATGATGAATAAAAGTAAAGGGTTTCATCGTACGTTTTTTGCATCACATTTATTTCGCAAACCGCCGTCGTCGAACGATGCGTTTTCTTCTGATTCATTTTCTTCTTCTTATTCCTGAATGGTCGTATAAAATGTAACATACAGAAACTACGAAGCAAAAGACCTCGAACCTGGAAACTACGAAGCGGTCGACCTGGACCGCGGAAACTACGAAGCAGAGGACCTGGACGGCGAGAACCACGAAGCGCGTGACCTGGACACCGGAAACTACGAAGCGGTCGACCTGGACCTCGGAAACTACGAAGCGGAGGACCTGGACGGTGAGAACCACGGAGCGCGTGACCTGGACACCGGAAACTACCAAGCGGTGGACCTGGACTTCGGAAACTACGAAGCGGAGGACCTGGACGACGAGAACTACGAAGCGCGTGACCTGGACACTGACGATATTTCCTCGAGACTTGTGCCGTATTTGATTTTCTCAAAAACTCGAATACATTCCAGTAAAGAATTGATAATGATCTGTTTAGATTTTATAGACGTGTCATATTTTTTAATTTCAGTAGTAAACGTAGTGATTCTCCTATTTTTTATTTCACGTCCCAGATTCAAAGTTATTTCTTTGTATTTATAATGCCAATCCACATGAATATGAATATATACCCGCTCTCAGCGTTACCCAGAACCAACAGCGTGGACGTGGCGGGATTTTGGTTCCATTTTTTTTTTCAATTTTTCATTTTTTTTTCTTTTTAATTTTTTTTCAATTTTTTTAAAAGTTTTTTAATTATTTTATTTATTGATTTTTCTCGTTTTCTTCTTCTACATTGATTATTTGGATTTAGTACATTTGTTTCTGCAGGTTTTGATTATATATATATTTTTTTAGACTTTAGGCTTTCAACTGCGAGAAACGAGGCGCGCGCCGCGCCGCCCCTAGTTAACGCTAGGGAACTAGCGGGCCTCCTTGGGACTTTCTCGTGTCTCCTCTTTGGGACTTTCTCGGGCTCGTTTCTCGCAGTTGATATTACTCCGAACGTTTATGGGTTGGCGTGAAGTTAGGGCTGGTTCAACGGTATTCACGGTCTTGATACGTGGTTTGGCAACTGATTGGTCTTCTTAGACCTCTGGCGATCTCCCATTATCGCACGGTCTTGATACGTGGTTTTGCTCGGCTTTTGTCATCCGTTTGGCAACTGACTGGTCTTCTTAGACCCTTGGCGTTCTCTAATTATCGCAATTGGAATAGTCTTCTATTATATGTGGTGGCATTCTCATTTTCAAGTATGCCTCCTCCGATAGAAGATTTGAAACGACACATTCTGTGTCCAAAATATCGCCATATTTTAGACGAATACGGAAAGCCTGTTCCACCCAAATCCTACATATACCAGGAAATAAGCAAGCTCTTAAATAATGCACTTTCGCCAAAATATGTGTACACCATAATATTGGCGAATAGATACGGCTTACATGATGCTCTCCTTGATTATCATAACATACAACTTAGCGCTAATAACACTGCTTCTTCCATTGACGAAAATGAAGCTTTCGACAAATCGATCGACGATACTGACCTTAACTTTTCTCTCATAATACCTTTGAAGACCTGGCACGACATAGATTGTGAAAAAGTAATCTATAAGTCCATTGCCAGGGTTCAAAAAAATTATTCTACTTTGCGTCGTGGAAGGTGGACGAACAAAGTATTCGAGCTTGTGCATGCGGAAACAAAGCTGCCTTGCGCTTTCATGTTTAAAAGATGCACAGTTTCTGAAACGGGAGTATACGTGACAATATACGCCTCATGTCCAGATTGCAAATCGTCTTTAACCGGAAGTGTTGTCAACAAACCTGTTAACGATGCAGACGTTCGGATGGAGTGTTGCGTCAAAAAATTCGATCCATCGATAAAACATATAAAAAAGCGTCCTTTAAAGGGTGAAAACCGGGTCGATATATCGAAAGTATTAGCAGAAGGAACTCTATCGGCTACTACATGGCGCAGAAAAGTAGCTGATGAGTTGATGGAACTTTACGACGATGAACCACCGAATCTCTATAAAGCTGCCACGCTTCGAAAAGCGAAGCAGCAGCGACATGACGAAAATTTGAAAGTAACAGGAACGTGTCCGATTTTCAGTTTACTGAACCTGAAGTACAAGCATTATGCAGGTTCAATACACGCTATAGGTCATGATCCATTTTTTGTCCACTACTGGACCTCCGAGCAAATGGCGGTGTACATGAACTACCATGATATTCTTTACATCGATGCCACCGGTTCATTAGTAAAGAAGTTACTTTTACCGAATGGTGAGAAAAGTCCACATATCTACCTATATCAGGTAGTCACAGACACATCGACGTATAAAATGCCGATATTTCAGATGCTCAGTGCTGTTCAGAATGTGAATGCCATTCAATTTTGGTTGTTTGAGTTTCTCAGAATCGGGCAAAAACACAAATATATGTTTCCGATCCCCCGAACAGTCGTGTGTGACTTTGATAAGGCTTTGCTGAATGCTATTGCTAAAGCATTTGGCCAATGCGCAAGTTTGAAAGATTACTTGTCAACTTGTTATTGGTTGCTTTTAAATGAGCCCGGAATCAAAACGCCCAAATGCTTTATACGCCTAGATATATGCCACTATATGCATTTTCTGTCGCGGTGGAAATTTTTTTCTGGACTTAATCCGAAAGTCAAAAAATTTTACCTTTATGCCATGGCACTGTTGACGAAGCAGACGATCTTCGCAGATTTCACTAATCTTGCGAAACAAATCGTTGTTCTGTCTCTGAGCGAAGATCTGGGTAATGACAATCAAGGAGAGAAACTACCAGCTGCGAGAGCATACACTTCGATTGCTAGCAAAATAAAAGGCGTTAACGACATAACAGTGGAAGAGCAAATTGCCGAAGAAGATGATTTTGTCGAGTGTGACATTGCTTTGGACGATTGTAACGTAGTAGTATGGGCAAATAGTTTGATTGACGAGTGTCGCAAAACGGTGGCATCCGCCAATACTGGCGACCAAGTGAATCCCTATTATATTCCGCCGCTGTGCAATAAACTGAAAAATCTATTTTACTATTTTCCATTATTCACAGGCGTGATGATTCCGGTATTCGGCTACGGGAACATTAACATTAGTTCGGCATCCGTCGAATCAGAAATGAAAGACGTCAAACACGTCTTGTTGAAAAACCATTCGCGGCCTATGAGGGCTGATAAGTTTGTTGCTACCCATTTACGCTCGTTTGCAGGAAGGGCAAAACTAGCCATGGCGTCACAAGAATGGGCAGTGGAAGAGACTGGACTAAAAGCAGCATTATCCTCGCCGATTGGAAATTTGGTTGAAATTGCGGATGAATGTGACAGAAGATATTTAGAAAAATCCCAGATGAGCCCGATTCTGATGGAAATGAAAAGTAACCCGATAATAGTATCATCTCCCTCAGCGGGGAATCTTATGGAAATTTCAAACGAATCTACTGAAAATGATTTAGAAGACTCCGAAATGAGTCCGGTTCGAATAAAAGTGCGTGATGATGCACGTCTGATAAACGAGATGATAGTGGAATTACCAGAAACAGATCGAAGTGATGCTTCTCTCCTGGTAGATGATAAACATGAAACGTGCACAAGTAAAGACGAAACCGGACTCAATATAGAACATAACTGGAGAAACAAAAATCCGTCTACTACTACAACTAAAAAAAGAACTTATTTGGATACCTGTCCAGAGTGGGATCTTACTAGTTTTTCGAAAAAACGAATAGCGGTCGGAATCCTGGAAAACGGCAACACGTGTCCGTCGATACCTGACAAGCGTACTAGAATTATCCTCCGTAACACTTGCGGCTTTGACAGCATAGTATCCATACTTGCCGGTGCGTGCGTCCATGATACTTATCGAGAAAAAGTGACCAATTCTACGTCAGAATTTATGCGGTTCTTACAGAATTTTTTGAAAGACGGATGTTGCGCTAAAACTTACAAAAGTAGAGCCCTTCTTATGAAAAATGTAGAACCTTTCATAATTGGACACAGCGAAAACGCAATTACGGTGGATTGCTATTCCAGTATAGGTAACATGGCACAATATATTCTTGTCGAAGACCCAAGCTACACCGAAACAAAAGTGTGCTCCATTTGCTCTCAATGCTCGGAAAGAAGAGCTGTTATCGTCCCAATAAATGTGGACATACTGAAAGACCATGGTATTGGTAGTCTTCACGATGCAATAGTGGGCGGTAGGCCAACGAATAGTTCAATCTGCTGTAAGCAAAAGATGGAAATAATCGTGACATACGGTTCGCAAATCATCGTCGAATGCGACCCTGTTGAGTACGGTTGTCAAAAAAAATATCAGCTATCGGAATTCCCAAAAAATTTGCAACTACTCGACAGTTCCTTTGCTCTCGCCGGCGTAGTAGTTCGTTACGGAGGACGGGGTAAGAGGTCTGGCCATTACATGGGATACTCTTATCAAGGTTTGAAGTGGCTTGAGTTCGACGACACTAAAAAAGCTGCTCGATCCGTACTCGCTTCGTTCAAAATCGAACCATATTTGATTGTGTACGCTTCAGTATAAAATTGTCAAGTGATGAAAATACCACTGCTGTCATATCCTGAAACGGCCCGGATAGCGCAAGGGAACAAACACATATACATATATATATACATATATATATACATATATATATACATATATATGTTATATAATATACATTATCCTAGATATAATCTTATAAATCCTTTATAACATAATAAGAACCTAAAGCCCAAAAAAATATATATATAATCAAAACCTGCAAAAACAAATGTACTAAATCCAAATAATCAATGCAGAAAAATGAAACGAGAAAAATCAATAAATAAAATAATTAAAAAACAAGAAAAAAAAATTGAAAAAAAATTAAAAACAAAAAAAAATTAAAAATTGAAAAAAACAAAAAAAAAAAAAGTGGAACCAAAATCCCGCCACGTCCATGCCGTTGGTTCTGGGTAACGCTGAGAGCGGGTATATGTTATTCATGTGGATTGGCATTATAAATACAAAGAAATAACTTTGAATCTGGGATGTGAAATAAAAAATAGGAGAATCACTACGTTTATTACTGAAATTAAAAAATACGACACGTCTATAAAATCTAAACAGATCATTATCAATTCTTTACTGGAATGTATTCAAGTTTTTGAGAAAATCAAATACGGCACAAGCTAGCACAAACCCAGCACAACCCAGCACAATTTTTAGAATTTTGATTTTCCAAAAAGTCTAGGCTGGTTTTTTATTTTTAAAAATTTTTTTTCCAGTCACGCATTCGAGTTTCTGAGAAAACCAAATGCGGCACAAGCTAGCACAAACCCAGCACAACCCAGCACAATTTTTAGAATTTTGATTTTCCAAAAAGTCTGGGCTGGTTTTTTATTTTTTTTTATTTTTTTAATTTTTTTAATTTTTTTTCCAGTCACGCATTCGAGTTTTTGAGAAAACCAAATACGGCACAAGCTAGCACAAACTCAGCACAACCCAGCACAATTTTTAGAATTTTGATTTTCCAAAAAGTCTGGGCTGGTACCAAAAATTATATTTTTGTATTATTTCGGAAACCCTCGAAGTTGGAGTGCTTTTGTTTTCGGCACAAGTTAGCACAAGTCTAGCACAACTCAGCACAATTTTTAGATTTTCAATTTTCCAAAAGTTCTGGGCTAACTTCACACACATCCTTAGCGTCACGTTTTAAACGTTGATCTGCAGTCGTCCGGTCGTCTTCAGAACTATCTTCTATGCATGTCCATAGTCCCTCGTGAACCAAATGCATTTTTATTTGGAACTTCCAGATGTTATAATTATCCCGACCATCTAATTTATCGAGAGACGTTAAACCGTTCATACCGATGCTTCCCTGTGTGTCGGCCATTTTGTTATATTTACTCGCAAAATTTATTGGATCTTTCCGACACGCTTGGTTCTTGCCTTCTTTGAATACTTTCCACTTGCACTAGGGTCTGGGCCCATAACCTGTTGGATCAGGGTTTTTGAAAGCAGTTCATATTTAATATATGGTTATTAAATGTGTTTTTATTCTTTATTTGGTAGTCCACGGTTTCATTTCTTACACACAGGATTACTTGTCGAAAGAGAGTGGGGTGAGGGCCGTAAGTCCCGAAGCAATAGTCTAAAAGCATGAGTAGTATAAATATACTACATCCTGTAACGTTTAACTTAATTCTAGGTTGTGTAGTGTGTTAGAACTCCGCTAGGGTCTAACTTGTTTTCATTATTTATGGATGACCCGGTCGGTAATTCCAACACAGTTCATAAGACTTTCGGATTACCAGTTCCTCTTTACTCAGATTCATCATCTAGCAGAAAAATACAATCCAAATCCGGAGTATATCTAAGAAAAACAGACATCATCATTTGGGACGAAGCTGCAATGGCACCCAGATATGCTTTAGAAGTGATGGACAGAACGTTGCGTGATATAATGGACAATGATAAGCCATTTGGAGGTAAAATTATCGTAATGGGTGGGGATTTCAGACAATTACTACCAATAAAAGTAAGAGGTACACGCAGTGAAACTGTGAACCTATCAATCAAATTCAGTGCATTATGGAAATACTTCAAACGATTCGATCTAACAAAAAATATGAGAACTTTATCACACGAATTGGAATTTGCGAAATTTCTACTTGACCTTGGAGACGGAAAATTGAATGATAGTAACGATTACGTACAATTTCCAGAACATTGCATAGCAAGTCCTAATGCCAGCATGGTGGAATGCGTTTATGGAAACTACCTCAGAGAGAAGCGTTTTAAAAAAGCAACAAATTGTGCAATACTATCAGCTAGAAATGCAGATGTAGAAAAAATTAATAGGGAAGTAGTAGAATTACTCGATGCAACCAAAGAGAAAATTTACACAAGCATCAATAGCGTAGACAAAGCCGATGAAAATGCTGACATAAGTGAAACTATATTACCAGAGTACTTAGACAGTTTGTCACCACCATCCTTACCGCCGCATGAATTACGTTTGAGAGAAAATTGTGTAGTAATGCTAATACGAAACTTAAGTATTAATGAAGGACTTTGTAATGGGACTAGATTATTGGTAATCGAACTCGGAAATCATTTGTTGCGATGTGAGATTCTAACGGGTGACAATGCTGGAGAAATAGTATTTTTGAATAGAATCACACTTTATTGCGAGGACGTATATCCATTCAAATTTAAAAGAAGGCAATTTCCGATAAAACTTGCATTCGCAATGACAATTAACAAATCGCAAGGCCAGACTTTGGAAAAAATCGGAATAGATCTCAGAAAAGATGTTTTCAATCATGGTCAACTGTATGTAGCTTGTTCAAGAGTACGTTCGTGGGATGCGTTAAAAATATTTTTGTCGAATCACCAAAAAAATAACAAGGTGAAAAATTATGTTTACAAAGAATTATACATACATTAAAGAGTGAAATCTAATAAAACAAAAAATAAAAAATAGTGAACGTTGGCAAGTCAACAATTCCTAATTAAATGAGGCGCGCGCGAAGCGCGCGCGTGCATTCGCGCGCGCAATGCTAGTATTATTCTATAAAGTAGGTTATTGTTACCTCTGCGTTTGATTTTGATTGCCTTAATTGATTCGGCGATGTAGATCGGAACGAGTCAGACTGAACTTCACTATCGGTCAGAGACACCAGACTTACTGTTTGCGTGGAAGAGGATGGTGTCGAACCTCTATCAATCGATGCAATCTATAAAAACAAACGTCAATCCGAAATAAAGAATTTTGGTTCTTGTAAATATCATTTGTTACGTAGCCGTGCATGAAAAATCTAAGGGTTAATTCGTTAGGGAACAAAACTTTGGGTCCCTGATAAAAAACGAAAATTATGACGACCTCATTCAAATGAATTTTTGTTCGTATAAAATGTTTGTATCAGTAAAGATATAATGATGATTCATAGATATTGGCATGCTTTTTTCTCATATGGGTTACTATCCAGGTCTGGGGATGGTTCTCTTACCGATGAACCTAGTTCGTCAAATTGAAGTAATTTGCGTTTACAAGTTATGAAGTGATGGCGTGGGCCTACTTTCGGGATTAGTTCTTTCACCAAATCTTGTGAGATGTGAAGGAAAGCTTCTTCTTCTATGCCTTCCTCTAAAATTTAGAAAAAAAAATATTTCCTCTAGTGAGCCACATGTGTGAGCAAATATGTGTTCATTCAAAGATAGATGAAAATTGTTTAAAAAACGAAAAGATTGTGCAAAGACTGGCTTATATGGTCACGTACAAAAAAAGCTGTTAACATATTTCCGTCAAAATACATGTGAAGGAACAGCACGGAATAAAAACGACTGGAAGGCCCGAAGTTTTATCTTTCATTAATTCTTGTAACCGATTAATAATGGCAATAAATGAGATAGAACACAATTCGGAAGAACAAATACTAATTTCAAATTTAGCCACAGAATAAGTCACTGCCATAAAATTACATTTAAATCTTGAAGAATTATTGATAAAAGAAAAAATTGATGAATATAGGATAAAATATTAATCTTTTAAAGTTTGTGGAAAGAAAAATGTATTCGACTTCGGATGTAAGGACAGCTTAGCTTTCTGCACACTAGGGCTTTGTAGTTCTAGGAAAATCTCTACATAGTTGGAGCCAGTTGGAACAGTTTTTACGCGTTCGGAATTGCGTGATGACGAATTCGGAAGCTACTAAAACGACTGGAAGTACGCTGCCCGAATTTATTATAATATTAGAACAATGAGGCGGAATTATGCAATTTTGCTATCGCAGATTAAACAATTTTTCGTCGAATATAAATAGTTATAATGTTTCATTATATATATTAGCTTTCAGCGACCAGAAAACATTTTTTGTAAATGAATCTACATAATATCTTCGGAAAGTTTGTTTTTGGTATTCAAGAAGAGTTCGTAAAAGTTTGAGACTGTACGAAGTAATGTCCTTTAGTTAAACAATCCGAATCAGCAAACACATATTATCACCAAGCATTAAAGTACCTTAATAGAATTATTTTTCTTAATTTCTTGATTTTCATAAAATTTCATAGCTTGGAGAGTAGCGATATGAGTGCGATTCATTGTATGTAATGTGACGTGGATTTTTGTTGACCCGCGGATCTGGACCGGATAGCCAGCCTCCGGGGTCAATCCAACGTGCACACAGCTATACCCGAGATTTCAAATTTACTAACTAAGTTGGGCGCCAGGCGACTACTCGCCACGTTCAAAATTCTCTAAACAAACAAAACAAAAGCCTGACGGAATTTTATGCGGCGGCTAGCTTCAGTACCCTGGAGAGGGGTCGGGATCAAATGAAGGATGAGCTCGGCGTAGAATAATTACTCGTGGAGTTGAGTTTAACAAAAATATAAAAATTTATTTAATAAAATGAAAAGAACGAATGTAAAAATAATAACAACGATCGTGCGTACCCAGGGGTACTCCCCCTCGGGTACTGGTCGGCTGCAGGCCGTGTAAAGGCGGCCTCGCCGCGATTTGAGAGTTTTACAACAGTAATAGAAAAACAAGAGCTTCCACGTAGGACAGCAATAACAGAAAAATAAGGACTAATAATTAACTCGTCAAATCGGTACCTCGCGGAACAATATCACAATTAACAAATAGAATAATCACCACGAGGTGTCCAGGAATAATTAACTAAAATCTAATAAATTAACAACAACAAATGACTCGGCCGTCGGTCGTGTATAGGCGACCGGCGAGCCTACGGGAGGCTAGGCCTCCTTGTGAATTGAGTATTTACAAAATTGAAACTTAACCCTAACTCTGCCTGCTTAGGCTAACGGAAATTTGAAATTATAACAATAAGAGAGACGCGAAAAACCAAAAACAGGCTCACGCCTGTACTCAACGACTGAATCTCCCCGCAAGAGGAAGAGAGACGGCGACAGTGCCGAACTAAGACTGTCCTTCTCGCACTCGTGTGCGGCAGAACGTAACGCGACAAAATTACCAATTTCGACTAGAAAAATCGTACTCAAAAGGAAACGCGAAAGTTCTCTATTAAAGTGAGGACACTGGTGACGGCCTACCGACTCGAGGGTCGTCTTTATTTGAATCCCAAAATTCTAAAGAGCCTCGTGGCTTGACTAAAGGCAAGATGGCGGACGGCCGTTGCCGGATCCAAATCAGGAGATGGGTAAAGTTAGCTAACACTTACCGCTTTCCAGCCACCTCAAAAACTCGTCGGCCTCGTGGGCAAAATCCATGGCGTTGGGCTTAGGATGGGGTTCCCACGCGGGCTCTCACACACTCAAACAACCAAAAAGAAACGAAACAAACTGACTATGAATCACGAACGCTTTTGCTAACAACTAGCTCTATCGCCGGCCTAACGCAGAGTGATCTAGCCATACCGCATGGCGTCGGTGTTGCGCACCCTCGGTAATTAGGCGATTATCGATCTGTCTATTGAACGCTAGATCGCCTTACATGGCGGTTTGGCCGCACTACGCGCGAAACTTGAAAGTCGTGAGGGGTGATCCTCGAGGATTCTTCTGGCGGAACGCGGTTCGCTGGCTCTTGGGGGTGGCGGGAATCACCTCCACCACCGTGTTCCCTCGTAGCTGAGTGCCCTCGGCACTCCTCCGCGTTCTCGCTGGCTGTTCCGTTGGCTGACGTAGTGTTAGGCCCCCAGAAGCATAGTGGCCTTAAGTTTAGGTGGGCCTTATACTGTCCCGATCGTCCACGTAAGTTTAGGTCGGTCGTGTCATGTCGGACTCCACCAACAGTTTGGCCATGTCTCCCACATAATAGAGAAAGTGAAAAAGAAAACAAACAAAATCAGAAATAAAGCCAACAGTCTTAGTGCAGTCACGGTCGCCCCTCGGAGGTTTGTTTTAGCCTCGCGGCTACTCTAATGCATTCGTGCTTCCAACATTCACTCCAAATTACTTAATTACGGTCGTCTAAGGGTTCGGGAGCTGATTGTAACGGCAGGTGCACCTTGCAATGTTACAGTAATATGAACGACTTATCGATGAAAAAGAGAAGGGTTTTTTCAATCTGTTGTAACGCCCTGTGTGAGATGCCAAAACGAGTAAAAAAAAAAAAATATGCAACCTCGTTGGCTAACTGTAATACGAAAGTGAAATTCTACATACCTTTGAATTTTGCGATATAATCTTGCAATCCCCATGATGTCAATTTCTCTTCGATGAAGTCGGTCTCTGGATTCATTTGCACTGTTTTAATAAAACCAACACTTTAAAGTGCACCGAAACCACCATAGACGTGGATCAAACTCCGTCAAGGAAGATATGAAATTCAACAAATAAGTAAGTTCGAAATCTGCGGTCCCAATGCGCTAGGGGTGCGCACCGGGGGCATTAATATAGGCACAGACCGCTCGTCTACCACGAGCCCACGTGACACGCTGAAAGTCGCGAAGAATCTGTGCTGCACGGAGCGCCGCAGCCAATCAGCGAGCTGCTATTGGATACAGCATTTGAACAGACAGTTGTCGCTCTGAAACAAGCCTCGACACGATATTTTTCAAATACGCAGCAAAAATTCTATGCATATTTTCAAGTCTGAGCCTGCAGTATTTTCGATATAAAATTTTTCTTTCAACGATGGGCTTCATTTCCCTGAATTTGATGCTGAGAATCAAAACGGTTGGGGCACAAGTCATACAATAATTACTAACAAGATTTATCTTATCTTTCAAATATGTAAATAGAGACTATTTTATTATTTCCGGTTGGAAATACGTCTGGCCTTTGCATTATTTACATAATATTAACAATTCTGCAGTATAACGTAAGATTCGAAAACATTTTACCTCAGACTTTTTTTTTTTTATACAGAAGGAACAAAGCTTGTGAAAAAATTATTCATAACAATGGAATTACGAGATCTTAGCATATATATACTACATAATCGTCGAAATTCTCATTCGAGGGGTCATAAATTATGCCGCTGGATCATAGAAGAGCATATAAAATTATCTCGCCTTTTCGGGACGACCCCTGGCGACTTAATAAGATTTCAATTTCTGATTTTTGAAATATATATCCCCATCAGAAATTTGATTGCACATTTTTTTCTTTTCTTTTTCAACAAGTTTTAGCTAATTTAGTTTTCGAAATCATGGAAAATGAACACGATTTTTTTCGAAATGAAAAGCTTTCGTCTTTTTTTACTTCAACTCGCTCTAAATCCGAAAATATTCCGAGTTTTTACTTCAAATTAGGAACATTTATGAGTCAATCTATTTTCAAGCTGGCAAAGTAATTGAAATTTATCTTTTTAATAATAACAAAAAGTTATTAAATTTTTTCCGAGTAATTACACAAACCGCGTTTAAATATTTTCTATCGATCGGTTTATCGAGGTAAATTTAAGCAATCACAAGCTTATAGCGGATGAAATGGTCATCAGGGCATGTAGAACTTGTTTGTAAAGTTTCACTGTCATTGAACCAGCCGTTGATAAATTACGAGTGTTTACTTATATTTAGCGGCGCGGCGTTATGAGTAAAGAACGCATCACATTATTATCGATTAAAGTTATGAAATATTAAGTAATTATTCATATTATTATTTAATCTAATATGAATGTATTTAATATTTAAATATAAATATTTAGCAGGGTCACAATATAGAATGTATAGAATGTATAGAATGTAGAAGGAAGAGGTACACAATGTATCATTTTTTCTCGTTTACGAATCATAACAAAGCAAACGAATGGGATTATGGCACTGTCATATCTAAGTTCTGTATACTAACACGGTCGATGCTTAGACCAGCATTATTATCTATATAGTAAAGTCCGTAAATTGGATTTCCAGATTTCCGGATTTCCAGATGTCACAGAGAAATAAGTACACGATGATTCTATATTCAGTTTCAGTAGATTAGGATAGGATAGGATGCCTCGGAGTTTCGGTCCGTAGTCGCGACCAAATGCAGCGCGGCTTGTGGTTGTAGGAAAGCAGGCCTAAAATGCTCTATTATCTGCGGTTATTGTAACGGACAGAGCTGCGAAAACGTGCCACAGATTTTGTACGACTTAGAAGACGACGTAAGTGCAGAAGAAATCATCGAAGACATCAACATTGACCTAGAACAACCTGGGCGTTCCAAACGAAGCAGGTTACAATAACTACCGAACGAAACAAGTGGATTAGGCCTACCGGGGAAACCACGTTAAAAAAAACGCGCTGGTGACTCTACCTCAAGGTGACTATATCCTCAGGTAGTGTGGAAATGAGTCGGATAACAGCGGATTCCTGATATAATGAATCCTTATGCAATTAAAGATTAATAATTTCAAAGCATTACGTTGAAAACTGGCGTTTTGAAAAATTATGGAAATCGTCTTCGCTTTAGGCTGTTGCAGATCGTAAACTGTTCGATCTAGAAAAAAATGTTTGATACAAAAGTTATAGGGAATTGTCTTATCTATAATATTCATTGAGACATTTATGTAGTAGGACCAACTGGAAAGGAGATGTTGCGAAAATAACGGTTTTGGCCGCCATTTTTCCAAGATGGCGACGCGAGCGGGAGCTCGCCAAGGTCAAAAACTCAGGGAATCATTCATGACCTTGAACCCAACGACCCTGCCAAAAATCAAAACTCCCGGATTTGATGTAGGGCAAAAATACCAATTGACTGGGCTATACGTAGGGGACGTTAAATCACTCGTTCTTTAATATAATATTGTTTTTATTTTACTTCTGGTGTGTACACTTGGAATTAAAATTATCCTCTTCAAAGTATCAATGTATTTGATCAAGAGATTTAAGAAATGAGTGGATTGAGTTGAATATTACCGGATAAACCAAGTAATAGTTTTGTGTTGAATTGTTAGGCTTGAAATTCTTTTGTTATAATTCTTTTATTTAAACTGTTTTGGATTTATCTGATCTCGATTTTGACTGTGAGTGTTAATTCAACCGAAACCTCCGCGCGAACAATTAGAAGTGGCAACCGCCAGCCGGAGAAGTACTACTTTTGCGTCATCCTTTATAGGAGTTTTTTCGTAAGAGTGGGGCTTTTACTGGCCTAAATCTCATTGGTCAATTACTTACTCACGAGTACAGTCACTTACTTACAAGTACAGTCTGAAAGAGTTTAGCTTAGCTTATGAGGAACGTTCTTCCCCTTAAAGTATTTGAATGCGTAACCAATGATAGTCGATCGGCGGGTAGGGCCTATGCGTCTCTCGCGGGTTTGTATATCATATTCCTTCTATTAGTTCTTAGAATCGTGATATACAGAGATATATATGTATATCGTGATATACAGATATATATATGTTGGGCTGTGGATTTCGTATATATTTTGAGATGTCGGCATAACTGAAACGTTGGACTATTGCGATGTTGGATATATTGGTATATTGAAGCGTTGGTGTTATTGCTAATTTCTAGTTCTTCCACCATGGCGTCCGTTTTAGATTGCGTCATAGTTTAACCAAATTTCTTATTCATAAATTTGGTTTCTTATTCATACATTTGTTGGTTCGTCACAGGGACTTATCCCAATATGGATGAAATATGTATAAAATTTGATGACGTCCGCATGGCTTTCCCAACACCTTTATCAACTAGCATCATTACTCTAACTATTTATTATTTTTATTATTGTTAAATCTAGGGTTAATAGGTTTTATAACTAAATGATAACATATCGTTTATTGATTGTTTTACCCGGAAGGGAATACTCATCGAGGTTTTTATTAACCATTACATGGATTAAATTCCTGAGGGTGTGTTTGGTCGTCCATTATTTATAGGTAAATTGAGTTATTCCCTTGCGGGCTCTGCAATATCTCAAACTAACATTTATCCATTTATGGCATAAGGCCTACATATGGTCATTGGTAAAAGAAAAGAACATTGTTTGATCGTACTACTAGTGCAGCTGTGGGTAACGTAGATTTCTTGTCTTTAGTGCTCGTGTGGGTTATATGTGTTGGATGGGTTCGGGGCGCTAGGTCCAGAGGACGTGACACACGCACCGACACGACGTAATTATCCTCGGAGGAAGGTCATCCTTATGGATATGCAACCGCATGCAAAGATTAATAATGGATTTAAGTACATACTTACAGTAATCGATGTTCTCTCTAAATATGCGTGGGCTGTGCCACTTAAGACTAAAAGCGGTAAAGATGTGTCCGAAGCCTTCAATACAATTATTTCAGGACCCCGAAAACCTATAAATCTTCAAACTGATAATGGTAAAGAATTTTATAACGGGACGTTCAGGTCTCTCTTATCAAAGCATGGCATTAATCACTATTCTACGTACAGTGTAATGGAGGCTTCTGTAGTTGAGCGTTGGAAAAGAACACTCAAAAACTCGATGTGGATAGCTTTTACCAGTAATGGCTCGTACAAATGGGTTAATATTCTCCAACGATTTGTTTCGGACTATAACAATCGTGTGCACAGAACAATTAAAATGCGGCCGCGAAACGTCACACCATCGATTGCAAAAAAACTTTTTACCACCGTGTATAGCAACATAAAAATCGCTGGTCGAGCAAAATTTAAATTCGGAGACTCTGTAAGAATTAGTAAATACAAAACTATATTTTCTCGCGGATTCACACCCAATTAGTCCACGGAGGTATTCAAAATAATTAAAGTGCAAGTCACCAATCCTGCATCTTACTTGTTTGAAGATTCTCGCGGACAACCGATTATGGGGAGCTTTCACGAACATGAATTGAAAATAGCTAAATATCCAGATGTACATCTAGTGGAAAAGATCTTACGAAAAAAGGGAAATAATGTATGTGTTAAGTGGTTGGGGTTTGATTCTTCACACAATTCATGGATAAATAAGGATAATGTTTTATCATCATGAATGTATTTGACATGAAATAAATAATTATAAATGTATTTTACATCAAATAAATAATTGTCATCATAAATGTATTTTGCATCAAATAATAGAAACAACTTCAAGCAACTTCCAAATCCTCTTCAATCCCACTACGCAACTGCTGAGTTATCGGTATTTTATAATGACCCCAGGGTAATGTATCAGTGGTATCAGGAAGTATGTAACGTTTAGTGTCGTTCGAGGTCAAAGATATTTTCATCTCACATACTGAATACACTGTATGCAACTTTGAACGTATGGACTGCTGCTGTTTGTTTAAGTCACAGTTTGTCTGCAAGCATTCAAGATAATTCTCAAATATTATTTGTCTTTGGACGACACAATTTTTTACACCTTTAGCTTTTTTCACTTCGTTTTCATCAATTCTAATTGCATACATTTTAGATCTCAAACCTACGGACTCAGTCATTATATTACCATTATTTTCATCTTTCATTAACCCTGGAACTTTTTTATTCATCAGAGGAATATTGTAACAATTATTCACATCATAATCACTCGTGTCGAACCTTTCAATATCGCGTTTCATTATTTTGTAAATATCATCACATTTTATTTCATACACTAAACTATCTGTGTCTGTATATCGGAGCTTGGATTCATCCTGGAATTGAGGTTTCATGTATTCATAATGAAACGCATACAGACACGTTTTGGATATATCCAATATACACATTCCTACGTAAATTGGTTTGAAAAACTTCACCTTCAACTTTCGCAATTCTATCGCAACGAAATTTTTTGAAAAAATCGTTCTTCGATGAAAATTTGGTTTTGAAATCAAAGATGTTGCTCCGTATCTCCCATACCATTTACTGATTAATTTTATATCTACATGATTACGTACATTTTCCATGGTTTTACCGAAAACGGCATTATTCATCAATTTGAAAAGGTTTTTTTCAAAATTATTCCTAGCATGTGTGCGCAGATTTGTATTCAAATCGATGTATGAACGTAACCATGCGGACTGTTCGAATTGCAAAATTCGATGTATTTTCGATAATTTTAAACCATGGCTTAGGCACTGTTTAAGATTTCTATAATGAATGACATATCGCTGTTTATTGTACAAAGTTGCGAGCAATTTCTCATCCTTCGTATTTGGACCCTTGGTATGGGTGGGGCAAAAAGGTAAATCCTTATGATAATCGTGAAATTCTGCAGAATATTCTAAATCAACTTCCAAAATATACCCCGTTGAGGCGTAGTCGGAAATAGATGCCACATCAAATTGTGATACATCCGCAAACCACTGAAATTTTCCCGTAGGTAAATGCTGAGACATTGCCCAGCCGTATAAATTATTGACATCAAAATACATTAAATATTTTTCTGCGACATTCACATCATAATTACCCATGTATCTTGTAACTTTTTTGAGGTTGTTTGCGTCACGGGAGTGGCGCAAACAAGACGTTATTGTGAGTTGTTTGTCTAGTAGAAATTTTAGAGCCTCTCTATAGAAATTTGCGCGACGCGGACTTGGGAGTTCAAGACTCCGAAGCCGCCTTCACATACCTGGGTGCGCAGGTGCACACCAAGGATGCCTCGTTTCCCTAATCACGGACTTGGAAATCGAGATTCCGAAGCCGCCTCCTCAGACCTGGATGTGCACCGGCACACCAAGGCTGTCACAGACTTGGGCGAGGTTATCCTCGCCAAAGCTGTCGTCTAGCTAACAATAATGTTATGATCGCGATTGATGAGGAAAACTTAGGATAAGAAAGCCTGCGTCTTATTGCTTGAAATCTAATTAATTGTACAAAATAAACATAAAAAAAAAACATAAGTAATTACCAAGACCAAACTAATAATATAAATGAAAAATAACGAAGGTTGCAACCGTGATAACTTATACAATCCAAAACTATAATCTTAAATTCTTGTGTTGGTTCTGAAAATCTATATAATGTAATAGCTGAGCTTATTGAAAGTATATGAGTTTTAATAAACGATATGAATCTAAACTAATGGTATAATATCCGCTTTTAGACTATTATCCGACAAATCTACGTGACTCTATAAAGCTCACTGGGCGCTTTGCCTCAGTGACTTGCAATTTCGATAAATGAGCTAATACGGCGCTATGCCATGTATTGCTGCTGGACGGTGTGGCGTTGCGACTTATATATTGGTCGTGACGTCACACCGGCCAGCGTGGTTGTTGATCTTTCTCGACGGTGCGGCGTTGCGGTGTTTAAATGCCAACGGCTCAGGCCCGGTTACGCCTGACACGTTATAATCTATTATTGGCGCAACTATACCTATTCGAACACTGACTCAAACCACCTCGTATACCTCGCTCTACGTACAATAACATATCTATATCGGTTAACAACTCCAAACGAATTTTCGTGTACTTAAGCATTGCATCCCAGGTCAATCCAGGAAGTGTATAATAGTATACGTACATTAACTTAGCGTCGCCATGTTGTATAATCAAAATCTGGCCAACTGCGTAATTTGCCGCAGATTTGCCGTAAAATTGCCGTGCAAACCGAAATTTTGCCGTTTCAAAAATTTTGGGAAAAAACGAAGGTTGCGCTAATTTGAACAGAAAGTTAGCGCGCACCCGTCTGATTAACATACATAAGCTATTTGTACAAAATCCACTATTGTTCCATAATATGCCGCGTTTTTGCCGCAATTTACCTGCCATATGCAAATTCCGAAAAAAAAAACTTTTCACTCAACAAGACGGAATTTTGCTGAGTAAAACAAAAAATTAGCGAAACCAAGTCTGAGTAACGTACAAGGGAGAATGATACGAAATCCCGAATAGGTCCATAATTTGCCGCTATTTTGCCATTAGCGATCTGCCGGATTCGAATTTTTCAAAAAAATTATAATTGAGAGTGAAAAGATTTTATCGATATTTGTTATACCCTAATTGGCACGCCCATTTGACGCGGGCGTTTTCTTCCGTAACTTGGACCCGTGCTAAGATATTCACCTAAAACTTTGCCCGCAATTTGCCGCATTTTGGCAGGTATTTCGCCGCGGGATTCATTTTTTGATAGAGAACTGAATCATTTTTTTTTTTTACCTTAGGTGGCACGCCGAGTTGACGAGGACGTTTTCCTCCGTAACTTGGACCCGTGCTAAGATATTCACCTAAAACTTTGCCCGCAATTTGCCGCATTTTGGCAGGTATTTTGCCGCGGGATTCGTTTTTTGATAGAGAACTGAATCATTTTTTTTTTTTACCTTAGGTGGCACGCCGAGTTGACGAGGACGTTTTCCTCCGTAACTTGGACCCGTGCTAAGATATTCACCTAAAACTTTGCCCGCAATTTGCCGCATTTTGGCAGGTATTTTGCCGCGGGATTCGTTTTTTGATAGAGAACTGAATCATTTTTTTTTACCTTAGGTGGCACGCCGAGTTGACGAGGACGTTTTCCTCCGTAACTTTGACCTGTAGTGCGATATGAGAGAGTATTTTGAAAGAAAGACAGTGTTTTTACGCAGTACTTTTCATCACCTGATAAACCAATGTAATTACTCGAAATACCATCAAGTAAATGCAATTAAAATTTTGTTATTTGCATTTTTCCATAAAACGGTTTACTATTTTTCATGAATTTTTTTTTTTCGTAGAATCGAACATTCACATCAAACGAGATGTGGCAATTTTTTATGCCCATTAACTCAATCCAAAATCATGTAAATCGCCGATTTCTTGAGCTAGCCGTTTTATCATTCGGCGAATTCATAGTTATAGATTCTGAAAGTCGATGAAAAATATTTTTTTAATACAGATTTTTTAGTAACATGTAGGCGAAAATTTGGGCCTACACTCCCCTTAACCAGACTTGTATCGAAATTATTCTCGCTCACTGCGCGTGAGTATATAACCACGAGAAGGCGTCCCACGTCGGCTGGAAGCATTAATCGTCGATTCTTGAAGTCTCTAGTCGATTCGTCGCGGGTGAACGTTTTGTGCCCACCATTATTACGGTTTCTGTCACAAAAAATCATTACGGAATGACTTCTACACGTGGTCCTGGTAAACCAGGCACGATTGAATCGAAGAAATTGATTGAGACGGTGTTAAATCACAAAGAAAATATACTTCGACGAGACAATTCCATACAGACTTCTACCAACGATGTGTGGACGATCATTTCACAAGAGTTGGACGAAATTTTGAAACCAACGACGATACATTCATATGTTGCTGGTAATCGGTATCAATTGAAAAATTTACTCCTTGGGAATCGAGTTGACGAAAGTGCTCTTGAAAAAAATGATTCTATCAATACTACCAGTGAATCTGTACTATTACCTGATACGAGTATAGACTCTCCAGACACATGTGTGATTTCTATGCCAAAATCCGAATTTGACGAGCTCATTACAGAAGCCATTTACACCGGAAAGACGAAGACAGGAAAGAAAAGAATAAGATACCAGACGATTTTGAAACGAAATGAGTGGACATTAGGGTGGTCCTTAATAAGGTCTTTTCCGAATTTCTTCGCTCCCAGGGGCTAAAACAGCTCCATATAATTAAAAATCAAAGTCCCCAAAACTCCGGCCTCCTAAGTCCATCCTAAATACCTGCGCAAGGCATCCCGAATTCTCCATTCGATTAACACGGGACTTTCGACTTTGCGCGGTTAATTTTTGCTTCTGATCTCTGTATTGCTGCTGAAAATCTGAAAATTGGCGAATATCTCACCTACAGTAGTAGGTGTACCATGAAATTTTTGGGGATTTTTTGCTACATTATTTTTCGAGCTACGGCTGGATGAAGTGATGTATATTTTTGTGAAATTCCGGTTATCTATTAGAAAAAATCATTCGCGAAAAATCTCAAAAAATTTCACGTAACACCTACCACTATAGGTAAGATATTCGCCAAGTTTCAGATTTTTGGCAGCAATAAAGCGATCAGAAGCAAAAATTGACCGCGCAAAGTCGAAAGTCCCGTGTTAATCGAATGGAGAATTCGGGATGCCTTGCGCAAGTATTTAGGATGGACTTAGGAGGCCGGGGTTTTGGGTACTTTATTTTTCATTTATTTGAAGCTGTTCTAGCCCCTGGGAGCGAAGAAATTCGGAAATGACCTTATTAAGGACCACCCTAGTGGACATCCAAGATTGCATCATACATTGCTAATGAATTAAAGCTAACCCATGCTTTTCACTTCAAAAGCCATTACCTGAGCCGTTTTGCCACCGAGGGATCAATGACAGGTCTTGCTATTCTATATTATTGATTCAAATTGCTGAGCGCATATTTGGTTACAAAGATGCGGTGGTCGCAACAAGGTTTGCTTTGTTTAGAAACACAACAAAGCCTCCACATAAATTCCGAGTCGAAATGCAGCATTCCCTTTCCACTGCACTTCATATTTTTTATTTGGATAATTTTTTTTTTAATCTTTCAGTACACATTCAAAGTAGTATTCGTGATCTTTTTTCAATTTTCATGTAAATTTATCTCTAATTTAGATATTTGTGAAAAATTTCATCATTGAAAATTTTAAATCCACATAATTGTGGAAAGACAAGCGATAGTGATCAAAAATAAAGGCTAATTTTTTTCTTCTTGAAACGTGCTTTCATAGTGAAATTTTGAAAAAGTCATCGAGAACTTATTTGAATTATAATTTTTTTTTCATTTTGAAGCACAAAATATCTCTGTCCATCCTGGATGACATTTCTCATCTTTTGTTTTTAATTCACAAAAAAAAAAAAAAACGTGATAATTACATAAATTTTCGAGAGGTTATTCACTCACATATCAGGTGTACAACTGATTCCATGATTGCGGGCGATTTCAACTGATTTCAACTGATATCAGCTGATTTCGGAGCATTGCGAATTCAACTGATGTCAAGCGATTTTGTAAAAACAAACCCGATTGAAAAAAAATAGTAAATGAGTCCAAATGATATCAAATGATTTTCACTAAACAGGAAATCTGTGAAATCGATTTCAATAGTGGGGTACAAGTCATTGCACGAGTGAATAGCCCCTCGAAAATTTTAAGCCTTCATCCAGTCGTGGTAAAATGATTCGTTCCATTTTTTCTTCAATTTCGAAGTACAAGGAAATGTTATTCATCCTCAATGTATAGCTTGTGGATTTTTCCAAAAACTTCCCAAGAAATTGTTACTGATTTTTCACATTATAAATCTAGTCTGATCGTGGTAATATGATTCATACTGTTTTGTGATGAGCTCAAACTGAAAAAAACGTGAGGATCAATTAATTCACAACTCAAAGAACGATAGTGGTTATAATCGGAAAATTATAATGTTGTTGCCTGTTACGCTTAAAAACTGAACAAAAACGATGTTTTTACAAACATAAAAACAATCTGTTTGCATTCAACATATTTGGTTTTCTTTGAATAAAATAGTCTCCCTTCAACTGAACCTTTTGACCCAAAAAAATTTGATTCTACTTCAGTTAGATTCAATAAATTCCAATCCATCTAAAAAATACGAATTCATTGCTGCAGGCTTTCGAATTATTTAATATCCAAAAAATACATTTCGGAAGAAAATATAAACGAATTCATGAATGCTATTTTGAATGTGTACTGGATGATGTGAAAGAAAAAAATCCCAAATACTGCGAGTTAGATGGGGTGATTCGTCGTCGAATTCCACATATACTTCTGAATGTACTAAAGTTGTATTCATTTGGATGCAGAATGTTGCGTCTTATAATACGAGAACACTTCGAAAACGATTATTTGGATTAAAAATGAACATACCAACAGGGCATGCCTATTTTACTGGGATTCTCACAGAATTTAAAAAAAAATTGTAAATGTAAATAACTAGGATTTTCGATACATTGAGGTCAAAGCAATCTTTATATAGAATTTCTTCTCATAAGATACGAGTTACAATTGAAAGAAGATTCAATAATCTATTTTAATTTTTGAGTAAAGTAAGGATTTAGGAACTCATGGTAAAAAATCAGTGATGCACGCTGTTGATTTTCTGCGTGCTACTGGTATCAGAAGTTATTTGAAAAATGTGACATTAGTTTGAACAATAAGAACTTCAGTGGGGCTGCTCCTTATATATAGGATTATATTGAAATATCCATTATATACCATTAATGTTTTTCTTTTTGATGCGTACGGAATTATCCTTTTTTTTTTACTGTAGTGATAGGGTTTAAATATGGTGACGCACTTCTTTCAATTATTCCCTGATCTAACATCTTACTTATGGCGTCGCTGACCGCGGTTCGCTGCGAGTAAGGAATCGGATACGGGTTCGCGGTAAAGGGGTGGTCGTTGGTTAATTTTATCTCGTGTTCATACACATTAGTGCACCCGGGTTGTCTGCCGAAGGCATCCTCGTTGCTCAATATTACTTTCTTCAATGCTACTCTTTGAGAAGCGTCAATGGTATTTATTTGATCAATTATCTCGCATACTTCGTGTCGGAACTCAGGCCATGGATGTGCTTGATTTTTTTCTTTTGAAATACTGTCTTTATCGACATCCCACGTTATGGCATTCAAAAAAGATGCTTTCGGAAGATCGGGGGGTCGATTTCCTATAATTCGGACTAGTCCTTCGAGCGCGGTTTCAGTTTGTTCATCGTTCGCTACTATTTGTAGTTTCTGACTTTGGTGTTCCTGATCCCGTTTTTTGAAGCTAACTGTGGGTTTGTTTAAGGTTAGATTGTCAACTCTAATCGTATGAGCGTCTAAGTCAATCGCGACGCGGTGTTCGTGGATCCAATCGATCCCCAGAATCATATCCTCAAATGCTAAGGGTAATATGTAACAAGGTGTCTCGATCTGCAGGGATCCGAGGTTGAGTGGAATTAGGACTTGTTTCTTTATTATAGGGGATTTGTGAATGAATGGACCTCGTACTTTTATGTTCTGGACCGGTAACGTTGGAATGCTTTGTTTTTTTATTAGTCGCTGGTGAAATGATTCGGAAATACCCGTGATTTGGCTTCCCGTGTCCAATAGTGCCGAAGTTAGAACTTCGTTAATTTTTATGTTTAATCGTGGACAATCTAAGGAATCATTTCCGTGACTCGCGTCTCCTTGCGTTGGGCAACTTTCGACATCTTTTATCAGGTCTTTCGCCATACTATCTATATTAACCGAACTCGGGCATCGACCTCTGCCTAAGCTCGTGGTTGGTTTAAAGGTTGATCTGAGCCAGTATTCGCGTTTGGTTTTTGGTGCTGGAAATTGTTAGTCTCGTTACGCGCAGGATGTTGGATTGTTGAGGCTATCCCCCTATTCTGATTTGTTGTTCGTGAAAATAGCTACTGACATCATTAGATGACAGGCGCTTGAGAAATTAATATAGTTTTATGAAATCATACTAATTTGCATTTTCAATCTTCACTTTCTACTTATAGCTCATTGCAAGTGCGGCAGCAACTTAACATGTAAGATCAACAACCCTGCACATAGTGAAGTAACTGAAATAGATTGTTCGATCACTAAGGGAAAAGGCCACAAATGCGGCAAGCGTCAGTTACGGAGCAAGGAGAGAAAAGAGACGGGTGCTAAATTATGCACCATGTCAACGGAAGCTTATAGAGCTGAGCAAGCCAGGAAAAAAATGAAATTTGGAGAACGCGAACCACCGGACATATATTCACCAGCTGTCTTGCGAACCGCCAAACATGAATACATTTCCTCACAATATATTGATAAACATCCTATCAAGGCTCTTCAGAAAATGAAACGGGGGCCAATTGGTCAACACGTCATACATAATATTGGATATGATCCATTTTTCGTTCACTTCGCATCAAAGCATCAAATAAGACTTTGGAACAAGTATTCCGACGAGGTTCCTCTCATAATCGACGCTACTTCCGGCGTAGCAGCGAAAATTGAGCATTTGGAGGGCCAAATGTCGCATTCAATATTTTTGTACATGGCAGTAATTAGAGCTCCAGTTGGCCAATTTGCTACAACGCAAATGCTGTCGGAGCGGCAAGATACGGTGACGATCAGCAATTGGCTTAGAGAAACCATTAAGATCGGTGCTAATTTTCCAAAGCAAGTGGTATGTTTCGTTTTCTTTGCAATACTCAATGATACAAGTTAATGACGACGTAATAATAATTTACTTTGGCTGAAAATGGGATTGTAATTCCCTTGAAAAGAAAAAAAAATTCTGAAAGTCATAGTTTTCTCACATTAATTATTTGAAAAATAGCCAGTCAGGTCCGTCCATTGGACTGACCTAACAGTCTATTTTTCATATAATGGTTGCGAGAATACTATATTCCGTAAAAATATTTTTTCTGAGGAAATTTCGATTCCATTTTGTGATTAAGAGTACCCCTGTTAACCGAGGGGACTTGAATTCTGTTACGCCCTGTATATATGGGACATTTCACGTGAACTGAGCCACCTCCAGACCTGACCCATCCGAGTTTGGGCGAAACTTTTCTTGTTTCACCTACACTTGGCCCAAATTTAAATGTGGATTTTTTTCAGACTTTTTAGGACCACCGTTAAAAAGTTCTTAAGAATCCAAATTCGGCGATTTTGGAAATCTAGGAATTTTCGATCGTTGGCAATATGTATATATATATGTATATGATTAATTTCAGGAGCATATTTTTTTTCACTCCCGTAAGTTATTATGTTAGGGTTTAAAACCCTAAAATAAGAACGTACGGCAGTGAAAAAAAAATATGCTCCTGAAATGAATGACCGTAAAATATATTATTTCAACATACACTCATCTACTAGTGGGTTGGATTTTATTTACAGATTTGTGATTCTGCAAGAGCTCTTTTAACTGCTTGTGTGTGGACCTATACAGGGTACAGAACAATTGAAGAGTATTGTAATGCCTTCGAAACACTTCAAGTACCCGATGTTTTGATTAGTATTGATGTAGCTCATTACATCAAAATATGGGCAAACTTTTTAAAAGATCGTAATCCGTCGATCAAGACCTTTTATTTAGCGTCCATAGGGCAGCTCATTTTATGCCGCGAGAAACATGTGGCTGAAGAGTTGATAACAGCCCTTTTAATAATATCTCTTTCTGCGAAAGATGGCCGACTAGAAGGAACATCGGCATTGACAATTTGCGAAAAAGAAAAGCAGAAATTACAACAGCTCATAACGGAACACACAGACTTTGAAGAACTTAACTCTGAAAATGACAACAAATCCGATGACGTTAAAAGCGATATGATAATCGATGTTCATGATGATTTGACTAATGCCTCTACTGTATGGGATGACTGGGTTAAAGACATTAAACGAGAAGTTGATAAAATTTTGATTTTAAATGAACCCGGTGAGCACGATAATGCGCATTATCATGTGAAATTCGCAGAAAAATTAATAAAGGAGGTGAAACATATACCAATGTGGTCAAATTTATTCAACAACAAATTCAATTCAAACAATAAACGTCCAAGTTCAAGTGCCTCAGTAGAGTGTGAATTTAAGATAATAAAAAATAATGTTCTTGACCCACATCGCAAATACATGAGAGTGGATGCCCTAACAGAAACATTGATAAAATATTATGACGGTAAGTTGAAAATTCTAGCAGCAAAGGAAACAGAAAATGAAACCGAAGCCGCTATCCGTACCGAGGAAAATGTCTGCAGTCAAAGTGACATCAATATAATTAATGAGGGAGATTACGAAGATGATTATGACAAAGAAAATCTCATGAAAGCTCCAAATTATAATCACAATGAGGAATATGAAAGAAAGAAGTCACCTCTGCAGGAATTGCCTACCAATGCCCAGGATATATTATGCGAAGCGTGTAGAAAAGGGGACAATCCGCAAGGCGCGCATACATGTTTAGTATGCCACGATAAAGTACACGCAATTCCAGGATGCTCCATACCTTTGGATGACGATGAAGGTTACGGTCAGAGACGACTCTGTCGGCGCTGCCATAATTCAGATCGAGTGACCGAAAAAATTGCGCATAATGATTTCGAAAACCACAATGGCCTTACCGTAAAAGATTTCAAGAACTCACAAAAAACGAAGCGTAAAGCAATATACTTGGGTGAAAGTACACAAAAAATTCGTGACATACTTTTAACTACGAATTCCTACAAAGCAAACCTGCCTATGTTAAAAAATGGGCACTGTGAAGGACTTCACAAATTTGTGAAAATATTAGGAGCTGAACTTTCATTGAAAAATACTTGCCCATTCGATACCGTATTTCAAATTATCCTAGCTGGAATTTACGACCACGATCACGTCAGAGAATACATAAATAGTAATAGACAGCAGAGTAAATTTTTCAATATCGTTATGGACACTTTTGAAAAAAACATAAGAACGGTCACGTATAAGCAACGGGCAGAAATTTTTTTACACTACTTTGACGAAGTGCCTGAAAAGAATCAAATAAAAGAAATTGATTGTGCCACAACCATAGGTACATTAGCAGCCACTCTCTTTAGAAATGAGCCTAGTTTTGTTCAGAATCTCCACTGTCCGAAAGAATGTACAGAACGATACAATTGGCCAACGAGTTCTATTAGTATAGACGTATTAAGAGATGAAGCTAATTTTTCGGATGTGATTTCGAAACATGTCTTTACCAGGAAGAATCGCATGTGCCCACATTGCTCACATCGATATGCCGTTGCTACACTCAGGACTGGTAAGTTCAAAATATATGTATAGGAGGTATTCATATAAAATGTTTATTCTCAAAACCTGACTATTCTGACGAGTCCAGAGTTGTTTATACATGAAGTGCTGATAAATCGTTTGAATCCTATAGTTGGTTGAAAGTGGCAAGTTCTCCTAATATCAAACCCTTAGAATGGCTGCGGGTATATCCTCATAACGGTTAGTTTTTCATACTAACTTGAGTCGTGAATGAATTTGACGACAGCCATTATCGTGAAATTTCTTAAACATTTGAGCATGAGTTTTATAGTGTCCAAGTAGACCAAATTCAAAATTAAAAATACCATTTTATATTTTATCTGTTCATTTTACACTTGTAAGGGGGGGCACTCTAAAATTGACCCCACCTAATATCGTGCGTAGAGCGCTGTCGATTTATTTTCTGGCTATGTTTTTCGTTAGAAATAACCACCTAAAACGGGAAATTGATTCGATCATTTCTAGACTGTTTGCAATATGTTTATATTTAAAAAAACGAAGATATCGAAAATCCAATACGATCGGATTGTTCGACACCGTTTTCTGAACATGTAAAAAAATCGGCCACTCTTAATCTTCAAAATTGTGGGAGAAGATGAATTTTCAATGAATTTTTTTTTCTGAAAAAAACTGCTATAATTTCACTTCTTCATTATACATTGACGTTACACACATTATATGACTTCAAAAACATAAAATATCCCCGAAAAATGACTTCAAAAACATAAAATATCCTCCGGTGCAAAAATTTTTCGTCAACTATGTTAATGTGATGTATAATATACTCGTGAAAAAAAAGATCCGCAATCAGATGCTACTGCCGAGTACTTACACCACATTTAACTTTTTCAAATTTTTTTTGTTATTGATCAGGTGATGAATTCGAGATTTCCCCAGTGGTTACTGAATTTGCAGAAATTTTTTCTGCCGAAATAATGCGTTACTCCCTAAAGTTTCAGAACAATTGTTTATGTCGTTCGGGAGAAATTACAAATTGCGTTTTCAAAGCAGTCTACTAAGGCCCCTTGAATCTTATGGCTAAAAGTGATGTTCGTGAAGTTGGCCTTCAGTGAAAGGTGACTGCTAAATATGGGCCTATGGCCCGTATTCAGCAGTCACTATTAGCTAAAAGCGGTGGTCGCTTTTAACTAAAAGTCACTAGCGCTATTAGGCGAAGTCGGTATTCTACTCTCGCTTTTAAGTCGCTTTTAGCTAAAAGCGGTGGCCTAGGGAAATACATTTGACAACGTCGCATTTTGTCCCGAAACGATGCGTTTACGCATGCTCAAGCCGTGCCTACTGGCGGCAATTCACCAGAATTCGAACGAGATATACATAGGTGAGCGCAATGTGACCTTATACCATTACACCATACGAGGCGCACAAACTAGCAATGTAAGTGAACAATTGTTAAATAAATGTAAGTATGCGTTAAGTAAAGTGACATTCAACATATTTATTATAATTTTAGATGTCGCCAAAACGACAAGAAAATTTTAGTAGTGTGGAAAAATCGTACATCATCAACTTCGTAAGGGAACATCGCGACGTGATTGAAAATAAAAGCAACGACGCAACGGTACAACGCGAGAAACAAGCGAAGTGGCAGCTTCTGTCAAGCCAATTAGCAGCTACCGGTACCGACAGGAGCTGGACATCCCTCAGAGAGGCGTATCAACGGTGGAAGCTTACAGCAAAGAAGAACATCTCTGCCCATAAGAAATCGCTCAAAGCAACAGGTGGTGGCCCAGGCCATCCGGAACCCAGCGCACTCGATTACGAGATTGAAGCCATCACGCCTAACGACTTCAGTGAGGATGAGAGCACCTTCGATTCCGATGCTTTGGTACTTATGATCTGCAATTCAATAGTATGATAGTGTAATGATCATCTATGAGCAAGTAAATGATTGTCCTTATTCTCGTATTCTTCAGAGAAGAGGCAGAGAGGCCCAGCGTTTGCCAGAAGTCTCCATCGAGTACGTCCTCGACGAACGCTCTGGGTAGGCAAAAACTTTCACACTGGTAATCGGAGTACAAGTTACTCAAATTCTTGACCTGTCTAATAGTGAATGGATTCCTGCATCTGAACCATCAACATCTGGGACAGCTGTCGGCAGTTCTAAACAGGGCAAGAGGCTGTCTCAAACGCCACCAGAGAGACAGCCTCCTTCGAAAAAGGCCAAGGGCCTAAGCGCCTACGAAGAAGCGCTGTTAGAGCTGCAGACAGCGAAGATGGAGGAGTCGATTCAACAGCAGCGCCGAGAACACGAGGTCAAGATGGAGATTCTGGAAACGCAGCTGGCCAAAGAAGGTGAAGAACACGATCTCAAGATGAAGATTCTGCAAAGGCAGCTGGCCAAAGAAGAAGAAGAACTACAAAGAGCGAGGTTCGAGAATGAGTATTGGCGTCGAAGGCTGGAGTAACTTCCAGCGAAGTCGTTAGGCGTGATGGCTTCAATCTCGTAATCGAGTGCGCTGAGTTCCGGATGGCCTGGGCCACCACCTGTCACTCCACTGGTGATACGCCTCTCTGAGGGATGTCCAGCTTCTGTCGGTACCAGTATCTGCTAACTCGCTCGACAGAAGCTGCCACTTCGCTTGTTTCTCGCGTTGTACCGTTGCGTCGTTGCTTTTATTTCCGATCACGTTGCGATGTTCCCTTACGAAGTTGATGATGTACGATTTTTCCACACTACTAAAATGAAATCTGTGTACATATTTTTTCATAATAAAGAAAAAAAATATTTTCATAAAGGACCTATTTTTATATACAACTCTCTGCTATACCAAACAAACGTGAGATACACTTATATAGAGAAGGTGAACAGTTGCGAGAGCTACAAAGTAAAGAAGCACATGCCTAAGCAGATAACGGAAGCATAGGAAAGGGCTAAAAAAAAAGTTACGAGTTACCGTAGATTATAATTTATTTCTATAATATACAGGCATTGTGTTGCGAATATATTATACAAATATATTATATACACGACAATTTTACCAACTGGGAAGTGGTGAAAACAGGAGCTCGAAATCCACTGGTTTGACATTAGATTCGTTTGACATTTACACATAATGTACGTTTTGTGATGAGCTCCTCAATCGGTCAAGAATTGCTACATGGCGCATATGAATCAGGTGAAATGGCGCTGAACAAATGTTCTGCGGAAAACACTACCCGGCTCTGGCTGCCCACGTCGTCTAGGCTCGGCCTCTTCAACATCCTCGGCGAGGTCACTGTCCGGATCTTCGTCCGAGTCAGTATCTACATCACAATTATCACGTTAGTCGATCATTCAAATTTTAATTGTACTTCGATTTTTAAAGCAGAGTCCCTGAAATACTTGCAAAACTACTATGATAATCTGAATTTCTTGAGGACGATAGAAGGTCTAAATTGAACACTGAAATACAATTGACTATATTATTAGCCTTCGATGAATCAGTATCTGTACCGTATCTGGCTTCCTCGCCGTGAATCTTGCGGATGTTGAAGAGAACCGCCATGGCGACGATGGCAGCTTTTGCGGTAGGGAGCGAAATTCGCAGACCATTTTTCAGCGCCTTAAACATCCCCTTCCATTCGCCGAAGCAGCGCTCCACACTGACGCGTGTTCGTCTATGGGCACTGTTGTATAAGTCTTCGGGACGAGTTTGCGGATGAAGGATAGGTGTTAATAAATATCTTCTGCACGGGTAGCCGGAGTCTCCGAGCAGAATACCCTTCATCCGTGATGCCTGTAATATTATTATATATTATTCGACTTATACCTTGAACTCTCGTCGAATTAAAATTATTTAGTTCCTATGCACATGTGATGTCTTGGAATATTTGAATATCACAACTTACTTCAAACTCGTCCTTCAGACTGCAACTGTCCCATATCCGAGCGTCGTGGGCACTGCCTCGCCACCTGGCGACGATGTCCAGGATTCGTCGCTGTGCGTCGCAAACTACCTGAACGTTCAACGAGTAGAAGCCCTTCCGGTTCATGTACAACATAGCCTGCTCTCCGCTGGGGCATTGTATCGGTACATGTGTACAATCCATACAACCTACCACTTGCGGAAAATGGGCTATGCGGTAAAAGTCCGTCATTAGGTCTTCTACTCTCGGTGGGAATGAAACGAATCGAGGTAGCAGCGACGCGATTTCTTCCGAAACCCTGGCGACAATCCTGGACACCGACGGTTGGGAAATGCCGTGTAGATCACCTACAACACAGGCAGTTACTTGTACAACGTTATCACACGCGAGGTACCACCTTAAGGGACAACACAGAAATGAAACGTACCTGACTCTACTTGGTAGCAGCCTTTTGCGTAGAAACGCAATGCTACCAGCACCTGTAGCGATGGAGATATATTCAATTCTTGAACCGACTGCGGAGCTAACCTGTCTTCGACCAGGCCTATCACAAAACGTACACTATCTTTGCTTAATCGATACCTATTCCGGAATTCCGGATCACTGTAAATGTCGAACGGATCTAATCTCTCCCGATAAACTGCTGGATTTCGAGCCCGCATTTGCACCACATCCCTAACGGCGCCCGCTTCGTTAATCGCATCAACAATTTCCAACGCGTCCGCCATTTCTGTCGGCTCGTTAAAGGTGCCCGGACCCACTTTTCAGTTTTCCCTAGGGTCCCGATAGCTAATAGCGAGTTAAAAGGACATCTGAATACGAAAATTTACCTAATAGCGACCGTGGGAACGCTTTTAAGAAAGTTACCAGAAATTTTAGTTAAAAGCGACTGCTGAATACGAGTTCCCTTTTAACTAGTTAGATCTAGGGAAAATCACCGTACTATTAGCTAATAGCGACTTAAAAGCGACTGCTGAATACGGGCCTATATCTTTTACAGGAATGATCATCACTTTCGAAATTTATGCTCTAACTGAAAAATATGACAAGACAGCCAACGTACAAAATCCATTCATTGAAATATCGAAAATCCCCAAATCATTCAATGACATCGACGCAAGCCATACATACAGGCTCATTGGGATAGCAGAGTACATAGGTTCAGAGAAATCCTCGAACAAAAGGACGATTGGCCACTATACGGCTATTTGCTTGCGACCTGGAAACCAGTGGATTCAATACAACGATCTACACCCCAAACCGAAACATTTCAGCGATAAGCAAAAAATTAAACCAAAGTTACTGATTTACATTCGAAACAAATAAAAACAGTACCTCAAAAAGATAGAGCAGATTATTATTAGTGTGCGTGAAATTTTTCCAGGGCTATCATGTGCTGCATACTTTCTATCTGTGTGCCTAGTTATTTTGTCTAGATACAAGTAACTCGCTTATAGCTAATACTAGTGACAAATTTGTGATTATGAAATCGAATTGGGAAAATGTTACTGAGAATAGTTGGTCTTGTTACTGATTCGACACCCCCAAGATGGTGCTGTGAAAACTCACTCGGTATATGTAGCCCGTTAAAGTTACAGAGGAAAACGTCCTCGTCAGCTCGGCGTGCCACCTAAGGTAAAAAAAAAATGATTCAGTTCTCTATCAAAAAATGAATCCCGCGGCAAAATACCTGCCAAAATGCGGCAAATTGCGGGCAAAGTTTTAGGTGAATATCTTAGCACGGGTCCAAGTTACGGAAGAAAACGCCCGCGTCAAATGGGCGTGCCACTTAGGGTATAACAAATATCGATAAAATCTTTTCACTCTCAATTATAATTTTTTTGAAAAATTCGAATCCGGCAGATCGCTAATGGCAAAATAGCGGCAAATTATGGACCTATTCGGGATTTCGTATCATTCTCCCTTGTACGTTACTCAGACTTGGTTTCGCTAATTTTTTGTTTTACTCAGCAAAATTCCGTCTTGTTGAGTGAAAAGTTTTTTTTTTCGGAATTTGCATATGGCAGGTAAATTGCGGCAAAAACGCGGCATATTATGGAACAATAGTGGATTTTGTACAAATAGCTTATGTATGTTAATCAGACGGGTGCGCGCTAACTTTCTGTTCAAATTAGCGCAACCTTCGTTTTTTCCCAAAATTTTTGAAACCGCAAAATTTCGGTTTGCACGGCAATTTTACGGCAAATCTGCGGCAAATTACGCAGTTGTCCAGATTTTGATTATACAACATGGCGACGCTAAGTTAATGTACGTTAATAGTATGCTGGATCCAAGTGATGAGTTATCATGCAACTTTTTCTAAAATTTTCAGACATCCGCTAACAGTAAAACATCTGTCTTTAAGTATAAATCGCTATATTCGCCCAATGTCTTTATATTAAATGATTTCCACTGTCACGTCCTCTGGACCTAGCGCCCCGAACCCATTCAACACTGTGACGTTGCAGATTTTCTGCCGTCACAGTAGCCCTTCCGGCGAATTCTTTTAGCTAACTATACCGCGAGAGAGAGGAAGAGCACGTCTCAACCTCGGGATAATAGCGACACACCTAGTTAGGGAATATTAGAATTAGACTAATTTGAGGTGTTTTTTTGTTAATGTACGCCGAGAGAGAGAGAGAGACGATTTAGATCAAGACTGCCGCTTCGAGAACTTCCGCTCCGAGAACGTCCGTTGCTGGGATGACCACAACTATCGCCACTGAAGCCTCCACGGTACGCAGCCCGGGACCTGTACCTCAGAAAGTACCGAGGGTGGTACCACATCATCTGGAGAGAAGGTTGTTGACCTTGGACGAAGATGCCGCTGAGAGTGAACAGGGCCTGCATACGGCTCCCTGTCAGCTGATGTCGCTTACCGCGCCGAGCATCTGGCCTGCAACGACGGCGTACAGGGTTGTACGCCACGGAGCCGCAACCTCCCGTCAACGCACCAGCTTCCATCTACCGCTCCTGTTATTATTACCGACGCCACGTTTGGTCCAGGAAAGACTCGTGGCGTAACGTTATCGCCGAAGGATGAGCCACGTGAGAGTGGGCGAGAATTGCGTCCCGCGTGCTCCGGGCAGATCAACAAAGGTGCAGATCCGGTCCAGGGGCATCTAGATCCTGTCAGGAGGCTGCAGCGAGGTCGACTTCGGGTGAGTCTGCCGCTGTAGAGCCTATCCCGAAGAGATTAGTAACGCAAGGACGGTACCGCTACGTAAGAGCCAAGGTCACACCTCGCAACCCCAGCTTCGAGGAACAGCTGAGTTACCGCTGAGAAGCGCGGAGCCCTACGCCTGATGGCCGGCAACAAGATGACGCTTCGTAGACAACGGCTGACGAGCAATTGCTACGAAGTCGTCGGTTACGGGAACCAATCAAGTAATGAGATGTACCTCATAGGTTCCCCACCCCCTAGGCGTAAGGAGCAGCGAGGAGACCACCGAAATCCTGCTAGAACTCGTCACTTCTACGTTCACTACCGTTTGAATTAGACGTGTTCACATCTCTCTCGAAGCCCTCATTGTTGTTAAGCCCTAATATCGCGTTACGTTATCACAGAATTGTTAAGTTTTCCCGTTACCACTATTATCTGTAAATTAATTACCGCTGTTAACGTGCCAAAGTTAAAGTTAAGTGTGTGGAGGACCCCCGTTTTTCGTAAGGTAAGGTCTCTATGCTCTATTGGTTGTAAAGCCACGAGGTCTCGCTGAATCTGCCGCTTTATCGTATCTTTGTGTAGCGTGTAGCCCACGGGCCACGTGATTAGTTCATTTTCTTTGAGGAAGTTCAGTAAAAGGACTTCGTGACTGACTGTAGCTATTTTCTCTGCCTACCTTAGTAGATCTATCTTTTCTGAATACTTCCGATGCTTATTGTTTGATATCTGGCTGCTTACTTACTTTACCGCTTGATTAAACTATTTTCTCTATCTATTTTCTCTATCTATTTGCTCTATCTATTTTCTGTATTTAGTCTCTTGATCTATTTTTGTAGTCTGTATTATATTATTGTGCATGGTGTATCGCTAATTAATTTCCAACTCCCCGAGGGTTGGCTGAACGTAGATGTCATAGGCTAAGCTAGTTAATAAGTAATTTCTTAGATCCGAATCCCTCCGTATATCGTTGAGTCTATCGTTATCCGAGATACTTAATAGTTCTGTATATTGCGAACCCCGGATTATAAACTATTTCTGCGCATTTGAATCCAGTCTGTTATCTGATAAAGTTAGTCTAATTCAGTTGTTAAAGTATTATCGCCTATATTATAATTAATATCGCTAGCGTGCCGCCGTGTTAGAAAATTTGCCAGAGTATCGTATCGCTCGGTGATACGCAGTCTAAAACGTAGTATAATAGCTTGCTTTGTATCGCTTCTAAGGCGCTCGCTAGCCGACCGGCGTGTTATTGTTTTTTGCTACCGCTGCGTCGAAAATCAGGCGTCGTTAAACTATATTCTTTCCGTTGTAAATTCGAATTTATCCCAAGTCAAATCACATAATATACCGTCTCTATTATATTATCTTTAGTAGCTTCTTCCGATCATATTAGTTTGGTTCTAGAAAATTCATTTGTTACCGCTAACTATTGTTAACGCCGACTGTTGGTCAATATACGGAATCGTGGATTCCCTTGAAGGATTTATCTGGTGTATCAATCTTTATTTCTTTAATTAATTAAGGCGAACCTACCCACTCTACCATTATCGCTGCATATCTGAGCTAACCGTGAGCTTTAAGGCCGTCGTTCCGAAACTTTTTTGAGTCTTTTTCGTCTGAATTATCGTAGTTATCTGTGACTGACGCAGCAGCGTCTGGCGCCCAACAAAAATTATCGCTAGAATATTTATTTCGTAAATTCGTTATTTAATTTGAGGAACGCCGTAGGATGCGGCGGTGAATCTCTGACACCGTCGTTACAACACATATAACCCACACGACCACTAAGGACAAGAAATCTACGTTACCCACAGCTACACTAGTAGTACGATCGAATAATATTCTTTTCTTTTACCAATAACCGTATGTAGGCCTTATGCCATAGAAAGATTATTATGGATAAATATTACTATAGAGAGATATTGCAGAGCCTGCAAGGGAACAACTCAACATACCTATAAATGATAAAATAACCAAACACACCTACAGGAAATTAATGCATAAAATGGTTGATAAAAACCTTGATGAGTATTCCCTTTCGGGTAAAACAATCAATAAACAATACAAACAATTGACAGTTAAGAACTAATTATTCAACAGACAAAATCTGCGTACAAGAGAAGGTTGGGCGCCAGGTACCTAGGGTACCGCGGTAACGAAAAGAATAAAATAATAAAAAAAATGAAATGTGATTTTCAAAATTTAAATAACTCAATCAATTTGATAACACCAGACGGGACTACTCAGCGAGTTCAGGGTGAGGGGAACGTGGGGGCGAATAATATAGGCGAAGCGAGACAAGTAAGGTTTATGGAAAAATCACAAAAAAACCCAAAAATTTATTTAACGTTAAATATAATCTAACAGGGGGGCTGTGACCCAATGACCGAAATTGACAAACAACTGATAGTTTACGAGGTATGTGGGTCACAAGCAAGGAAGTAACAGTTAGGGTAATATAGAACAATTCACAAAACAAAGAAAAGAACTACCTTAGGATACAGTAGGAATTAATCATAGGATACAAAACAAAGAATAAGACTAGGTCGGTAACATAGGGGGATCTGGGGGAGCTAGGGTCGATACTTTTTGGAACTATTGAAAATCAATTAAAAGTGTCGATAAAGTAGAACAATTAACCGAACAGTGTGGTGCGTCGGGGCGAACCCGTACGAACTCTCACGGACATGCACGAATACAACCACAAAAGACACGCTATGCCATGAGGCAACACACTATAATAATTAATGAAGACAGAAATTACAAGAAGGAACTATAAATAATGCTATCCAAAAATCTTAAATAAACCAGCTCAGAATCTCGAAGGGTCTTTAGAGGATTTCTACTCAGGATGGGAGGGATTTATGCAAATTTCGGGAGAATCTTATCTAGGAAGTGTTAGTCGATCTTTCTAGAGACACGTGGCTAGGTAACGGCTCAAACAATAACAAAGGACAAACACAAGCTTTCCACGCAGGGATAGAAAAGACGCTATATTTTGGGGCCAAAGGCTTTCTAGAAAAATCGATCTAACGATATGTAAATGAAATAGACGCCAAGACTTCAGTCTAACTTCTTTATTAGAAATCTACAAATGTCTCGCGACCGTTCTCCGTGCCGTCTGTTACTAGAATGAATATCTATAACAGCCGGCTTAACAGCTAATCTCTAGCGACTCTTTTGTTTGTTGATTGGCTGGCGCTGTCGAACGTGTAGCTGAGCGCCAGTCTTCCGAACCTTCTGCTATTTATTTGCCTTATTCCTAACATCCGTCCATCCTACCCTTGTGGTTGTCCCCAGCCACAACCCCGAGTTTGGCATAAATGCTGCGTGGTATACTCTCCTACACCTGAAACCCGAGGAATATATTCCTCCTCATTCTCGCTGAGCTGTTCGCTTCCGCAAATCACTGTACCCAGCGTGAGCACTGCACGGCCTTGGTATCTCACAACGCCTTCTGAATATTCGGGGTTCATCTTTCGAGTAATCGCCGTAATCTTAGGTTCATTACCTCTGATCACCCCATATTCCTTTGCGATTTGAACCCGATCACCCTTTTGGCCCGTGCTCACGCTGGATCAACCAGTGCTAGCTAGACTGTGTTGTTCCATATTTGGAATTTGCAGTATTTAAAACTATTATGCCAGACTCGCTAACAACCACGTCTCATTTTTTCTTTTTTGAGTACTTTGGCCTTCTTTGATATTAGTTTAGTGATAATGGTAATTATTAACTTACTCTCTTTTCCCAACATCCGGTTCCTTATACTGCGAATACGTGTTTTTTTTTTTTTTTTTCTCTTCACGACTCAATTTTTTTCAACGACTCAAAAATTATTTCAATATGCCTTTATATTATAATAATAGTAATAACATAACATTGATTGCACTTACATAAAAAGAGGGAAATGGAAAAAAAAAAAACCAATTCTGTTGCAATTTGAATACTTTACATAGTTCCGTTATAGTGTAATTTAAACTGTAAATTTCCACTTCAGAATTCACAAGAAGGTGTGTTCTTATTCCGATGTTAGCTCGTTGATCTTAATCCAAGGTCGCATGTTTTCCACGGCTGCTATGCCCTCGTACCGTTTCGTTGATCTTTCTGCTCCCCTCATATCTAAAATTTTATATCTATCTTTGCCCAATACCTCGGTTACCCGAAATGGGCCTTTGAAAACAGGTAGCAATTTCTTGCTTTGCCCCTCATTGCTGTGACTTGGGATTCTCACTAGTACTAGGTCATCTACTTCAAATTGGTGAGCCCTTCCTCGTTTTGTGTCAAATCTTCTTTTCTGGTCTTCAGCACTCGCCTATATTTTTTTATCCGTAATCCGTCGTAGGGACGCACAGTGGGGAATTTTCACGAAATCGTGGCCATAAATCGGAGGATTATCGGAACTTTGCTAAATTTGGTATACTGACGTTTTCGGGGTCGCTGATTTCGAATCCAATATCAAAATTTTGAAAAACAAAATGGTGGCTCCGATATGGCCGGTTGAAACAAAAATTTCACAATAAATTCGATAAAAAATCAACTTTCCCGATGTTTTCGAGGTCGCTGATTACGAATCCATTATCAAAGTTTTGAAAAACAAAATGGCGACTCCAATATGGCCGGTTGAAACAAAAATTTCCCAATAAATTCGATAAAAAATCCACTTTCCCAATGTTTTCGAGGTCGTTGATTACGAATCTAACATTAAAATTTTGAAAAACAAAATGGCCCATCCAATATGGCCGATTGAAATAACAATTTCCCAATAAATTCGATAAAAAAACCACTTTCCCGATGTTTTCGAGGTCGTTGATTACGAATCTGATATCAAAATTTGGAAAAAAAAAATACAGAACCCAAAATATGTTTGTGGAGCGGCTGCAATAATAGATTATAAAATAGATTCGGAAATTTGTGGAAAATAATTGTTTTCTCGTAATATGGTAAACAAAGTCTTTATTTCTAAAAAATACAAAGAATATTTTAATCCGAATCCGCGATGATTTATGAGAAAATCCGTGAAATCCGTAAAATCCGTCGTAGGGTAAGGCAGCTGCAACTCCAGGTAGGCCCAGTTCGGCTGACCAGGCAGCTCGCACATCACGCGGGGGGGCCTTCTCGGATCACGCATACGCTCATAAAAATTGCTCTGGAACACGCCGCGCACCTTTGCGCACTTTCGTTGACACGCCATTCGGAAGCTGATATTCTAGGCTACATTTTGAAAAAAAAACAAAGGCGGGATTCCGCGGGATTCTATACTAAACGTCTATGCAAAGTCAATATTTACTTCCGAACGAAGGCATTTTTCAGGATTATCGTTAGACTACGCAAACATGGACAATAAATAATATTTTTCAATTGTAAAATAGGCGAAACTTTCTACATACCTTGAGGAAGAGTATCCATTTTGTTAAAATTTATTCACACTTTCCACTACTTGTATATAAATGTTCGAAATTGCGTTACAGAACACAGCACGGTTGACGCTCGCGACGGTCACCGACGAAGGTCGACTTTGAACTGAAATATCTAAAGGCCTATCAGGTATAAAGGGTCGGGACAACTGGGACTTTACGCAGAAATTCGTTCTCAACCAATACCTGTGATCGTTATACCTGTATGGAATTTTTTTTTTTCGATTTTTGGCCAGGATTTCGTGAAAATTCCCCACTGTGGGACGTCACGTTAATTTCGACTTCATCTTCCGATACAAATTTATCATCGTCGATTCTCATGTGGTAACCAAAAAATATTTCACATGGTACCGCTTCGATCGTCTTTTGCATGGTGCTATTTACGCCTTGTTGTATGGCCACGATTTTTTCGTCCCACTTGGCATCATCATTTGCGCTCATTGATCGAAGTGCCTCCAATATTGTTTTATTGTATCTTTCGACCTGACCATTGCTGCGCGGCATCCCTGTGGCCACTGCATGATGTCGGATATTTTTGTTTTGACAATAGTCAACAAATGAGTGTGACGTAAAAGCCGATCCCGCATCGCTAATTATTCTTTCCGGATTGCCAAATATAGCGAAGATGCTGTCCAGGGATTTTATAACCGCCGCCGTCGTAGTATCACGAACCGCAGATAAGAACACGAATTTCGTAAAGGCGTCGACCGTTACCATTAAATAGCAGTTCCCTTTATTAGATTTAACCATAGGACCCAAATGATCCACGTGTAGAGTAAGAATGGTCGCGCGTATTTGGGAATGGGGAATAATTCTCCTGGCTTACGTCCGCTTGAACTCTTATTGTATAAGCATTGCAAGCAGTTTCTAACATATTTAGTCACCGTTCTTCGCATTTTCGGAAACCAATAACGTAATTTAATCCGTTCTAATGTTTTTTCTACCGCGAAATGGCCAATGCTATCGTGATTGTATTTTATAACCTGCCATTCACATTTCTTTGGTACTATCCAACGTCGACCACAATCTGTTCTACGATAGACTTTGTTGCCTAGCAATTCGTAATTTTTGAAAACATTCTTATTTTCATCGGCCTCTCCTGATTCTAATATCTTACGAATGCTGCCTATTTTCGCATCCTGTAACTGTACAGCTAATAACCAATCGTTTTCATAAATTGACATCACGATTTCTGAGTCGCTTTTCTCTCCAGAATTAATTGGGTTCCTTGGGACATGTTGCATACGATTGCCAGCTCTATGTACGATTTCAAAGGAAAATTCTTGGGTTAACAAAACCCATCAGCTTATTCGCGGGATAATCTCTTTCTTATTTAGCGCGAACCTCACCGCATTACAATCCGTAACGATTTTAAATACTGTACCTAATAAGTACAGTTGGAATTTTTCTAGAGATGTTACAATGGCCAATAATTCTAATTCGAAGGAATGATATTGTTTTTCGTCGACCGTTGTTTGCCGACTATAGAAATGGACAGGCTGTTCTCCGATTTCGGTGACTTGCATTAGTATTCCGGCTAAGCCGTCGCGACTCGCGTCTGTATATAGTACCGATTCTCTTTTAGGATCAAATATTATTAGTGTAGTTTCCGCGGTAAGTGCATTTTTCAAAGTTTTTACCGCTTCTTCGCGACTACTATTCCATGCCCATTTTTGGTCTTTTTTTAGAAGTTGCGTAAGTGGACTAGCAATTCGAGCACAACTAGGAATGAATTTCCGGAAGTAATTTACTAACCCCAGAAATTGGCGTAGCTGATGCACCGTCTTTGGTGTCGGAAATTCTTTTACCGCTGCTACTTTTTGCGGGCTTGGCATAATCCCCTTTTCGCATATTTCGTATCCCAAGAAAAATATCCTCTTTTTTAGAAACGAACATTTTTTTAAATTCAAGGTTAAGCCATTATCCCGAAGTAGATTTAGCACTGTTCTTATAATTGTCAGGTTTTCCTCTTTAGTTTCGGTGGTGATCAATATATCAGCGAGGTATACCAGAACTTTTCCGAATCGTAATTTCCCTAATATTTTATTCATCATCTGTTGGAATACCGATGGTCCATTAGACAACCCGAACGGCATTCGTACAAATTCGAAATGTCCGTCCGGCGTAACAAAGGCCGTCTTATTAATTGATTTTTCTTCCATGGGAATTTGATAATAACCACTTTTGAGATCGAGACTAGTAAAAAAACTTGGCACCTCTTAGTCTGTCAATCAATTCCTCAATCCTAGGCATCGGGTACTGATCTTTGATGGTTACTTTATTAAGAGCCCTGTAATCGACACACAGACGTTTTTCCCCCCCTTTTTTATTTACTAACAAGGCCGGGCTCGCAAATGGGGAGGTACTTTCGCGAATGATGTTGTGTTTCAACAAGTCCTCCACCATCGCACGTACTATTTCTCTATCGCGCTCGGATAATCTGTACGGCCTCTGATGTATCGGTTTCTCGTTTACTAATTCTATGGTCATCTCATGACAATTAGTCTTTCCCAGACCTTGCAAATCACTGGAAATGCAATCGCGATTTTCGTTAAAGATGTTGTTCAATTTTAATTCGTCTTCAATTGAGTCTGTTCCTAATATTAGTTGATTTATCTCCCTAACCGAATGGGATTCGGGTATTTTTTTGAAAATCAACTTATTTCCGATTCGAGTATACGTTAATTCTGAATCTTCCGTAAAATTACGGCCAACTAACACTTCACAGTCCGCTAGCTCGTTCACGACATACAATTGTACGTTACTTATCTTTGCTTCGTCGATTGTTAAATCCGCGTAAATCGCGTGCGAGACTGTTGTAACCGCCTCCCCTGAAAACCCTCGTAAGTGCACTTGTCTTCCTAATGGTTTAGTTTGAAATTTGTATTTGTCGATTATTGTACGAGTTGTTAGTGAGCAGTCGCTACCCATGTCTATGAATGCTCTCTGCTGAAAGTTCCCTAGGCTAATCTCTTTACAAAACTTTTCTTTTTTGTCGGAAGTACTAAGCTATTTGACTTCTTCCCCTTTTTCTGGCTTGGTCTTATTTTTCGAAAAACAATTAGACTCTTCGTGAAATCTTTTCCCGCAAAAATTGCACTTAATCGGGCATTCCCTTTTTCTATGGCCGCCCCCGCAAACATAACATTTTATTTTTGTTTTCGGTTCGGCATTGTTAGTTATGCCCGGGTTATTAACCGGTGTAGTAGACGTGGACGGTACTGCCCGCTGGGGAGGGTTGTTGCGGCCCACCCCGCCTGCACTCCCCGTATTGTCAGTAGGTTTACTATCGGTCGATTTATGAACGCGACTATGTAAGAACGAAGCTAACTCTTCGCAATCGTTTATGTTACCGGCCTCAACTGCCGTGGTAATATTATTATCGCCTATGTTACCCACAATTATTGAAATAATGTCATCATCGGAAAAGTTGAGGTTCAATCGGTCTATTTGGCTTTTTTGCTGAAAATAAAATTGGTATAGTGACTGGCCGTTATCTGGTTCACCCTCGATAATCTCTTTAAGTAATGTAAACATGTTTCGCCTCGTACGAAAGGTGCTTGACAAAATTTTTCGCCAATCCACCCACCCCCAAGAAGCCCACCGAGTCTCATTCTTCAACAGCGAGTCATACCATGTTTTTGCCGCACCCTTTAGTTTATTCAGTGCTTGATACTTTACCATATTCTCGCCCCAGTTGAATGATTTTACGTGTACATCGATTATGTTTAACCAATTATCGATCCTATCAGTCAGGGGATCGAAATCAGGTATCATTGCGTGGAGGACAGTCCCATTCTTCACACTACCTTCGTCGTCTTTCCCAGTGCGCCGCCTGTTTTTTCTTCTCGCTCTAGGGGACGACGATGATGCACTAGAGGGAGAACTTGACGTGAATGAACGTCTTCTCCTCCTTGCACGTTCTCGTCCCATTGTGGTTGGATTCTTCGTAATCCCACTTCTGATGTAAATGAAATAGACGCCAAGACTTCAGTCTAACTTCTTTATTAGAAATCTACAAATGTCTCGCGACCGTTCTCCGTGCCGTCTGTTACTAGAATGAATATCTATAACAGCCGGCTTAACAGCTAATCTCTAGCGACTCTTTTGTTTGTTGATTGGCTGGCGCTGTCGAACGTGTAGCTGAGCGCCAGTCTTCCGAACCTTCTGCTATTTATTTGCCTTATTCCTAACAGATACCCAATTACAAATAGGATAATTTTCAGGGAATTACAAAGAATCAGGGAAAACCGAAACACAACAATTCGATAAGATTTCAAGAGAATTTAGATTCGGATAGTTTAATTTGGATATTATCGAAAAGTCGTTTGGAATGGGAATCTTACCTTAGGGACACAGCCTCGGCGGCACAAAACACCACACAAAAAGTTTTTCAGAAATACACACAACAAAAAAAAAGGACGAAACAAACAAATAAAAGAAATAAACACCCAAGGTAAATGAAACGTAAAAGGAAAACCAAAAATCAAAATTAAATACACGAAACAAAAAAAAAAAGCAAAAGTTTCTATGGGTGGAAATAAATCTCAAGAGAAGATCTCCAATTCAACAAAGCTCTCTTTATCACGGTGTCCAAACAAGAAGTGGTGTGTTTCCGCCTGTTACTACCCAAATTAAAAGTTAGTGGGAGGGGGGGGGGGGAATAAACGGTAGTTAAATCAAAACAAATATAAAAAAAAACGTTGGGACGGGGCGAGAAGGGAAGAAAGAGAGAAAACGAAGAGCAATACAACAGAACAAATACAACGAGAGGAAGAAAGGAAAAGAAAAAAAAAGAAAAAGGAAACTTATTATCTAGGGGTCAGGGAACCTAGTAGTTGCACGATGGACCCCAAAATCGCTCAGTTGAGTGTTGACTGGATACCGGAAACTACGAAGCGGAGGACCTGGACATTAAAAGGATGACCCGATTAAAATATTAACACATTAATAATAATAAAATAATAATAATCATAATCATACATACCTATCCGTTATTAAAAAGGAGAAGGAATCGAAATCCCCACAGCATTTTATGCGTGTTCTGATTGGGCGTTTGTTTTCGAGGTGCGAGGTTCGAGATAATCGCAGCGCAGCTTCGATCAGTCGTGTTGTCAAGTCTACTACGAAATCATTCTGCGAATTTTTCAGGCGGAGTAACGCAGACAGACAAACCGACATCTTTCTAGAAACCTGTATTTTTGGATAGTAGTGTCGACCGGACAAAATTTAGTCAATCAATACTCTAATATTATTGGCAAGCTCAGAAAATCAGTTAATGACGCGCGCGAAGCGCGCGAGTGAGCTAGTATGTATAAAAATTAGCAGTATTATATTCGATTGATGTCATGAGAATCGGGACTCGTGACGTCATTCTCATTCTCAAAATATGTGCATATATAAATAATCAATATTACATGAATAACTCAGTTGTGCGTGGTCGATTATTGCTCAAAAACAATAGGGGGCGAGATTTCGGTGACAAGAACACCCCTACCAAATTGCATGTTCATAAGTGCAACGTTTCGACAGATATCGTGGTCCCAAGAAAAACGTTCTGCAAGGAAGCAAAAGCAAAAGAAAAAGAAAAAGATTTTGTTTTTCGATCAACTTCGACGGTCAATATCTCCGAAATCACTTGGTCGATTCTGTTGAACTTCTACGAGCAGTCTATCCAGGGTGAGCGGTATTTGAAGGTAAGCCTGACTTAGATCGATTGTAGAAATGTATCGGGCGGAACGTAACTTATCGAGGATTGCATCCATTCGCGGTAGGGGGTATGCGTCGCGCTTAGAAACACTACTTACCTGACGGAAGTCAATACAGAAGCGATATTTCCCATTAGGCTTTTTAACCATAACTATGGGGCTTGCCCATTCGCTATGCGAAGGTTCGGTTATTCCTGCTTCGAGCATTTTATCTACTTCGGCATCTATAGCTTCTTGAATTTTCGGCGACACGCGGTAACATCGCTGTCGGATCGCGGGGTGACCGCCGACGTCAATGCGGTGAGAAGTTAACGTAGTGGCTCCGAGGCACTCTGGCATTGGCGGCACCTCGGATTTTAGAAACTGCGCGAGCTCTAAAGTCTGTTTGTCGGACAGCGTTACGATACCGTTACATGTAGGATGCACTAAGTTGTCGGTGACGTCATCAAATTCAAACGTTTGAGCGGGATCGTCTTTGAAATGCCATGTGGCTGCGGAAAAATCAACTACCATCTCTAAGTCGCGAATAAAATCTAATCCGATGATGCAAGGAAAACCTAAACTCGGTAACGTACGTGCGGTAATTTCGAAGTGACGGCTTCGTAGTTCGATAGGTAGGCGAACTTCACTCATAAGCTCGGTTGTTTGGCCGGCTGCTAAGTAGACGGTACGTTCCTGAGTATTATATTCGACTTTTCATTTCGACATTTCGACTAACTCGATGCCTTTAGCGCCTAAAAATGTTCGGGAGGAACCGGAGTCAAACAGTGCATCGAGAGAATATCCCTGAATGTTAAGGGTGATGAATACCCATACGGCACGGAATATTTCAGAAATCTTTCAAATACGTAACAATGTTTCAGATCCATAACATATTCTGCAAATATTTCTGCGACGTTTTGAAATATTTCAATTGTAATATGACATTCCCAATATTTCAGAAGTATTTCAGAAAGGTGTGAATCGCAATATAACATTTTCGATCAGTCGGAAACATTGCGAAAACACGTAAAGTGATATATAACATTTCACATAATTCGGAAATATTTCAGAAAGGTGTGAATCGCAATATAACATTTTCGATCAGTCGGAAACATTGCGAAAACACGTAAAGTGATATATAACATTTCACATAATTCGGAAATATTTCAGAAAGGTGTGAATCGCAATATAACATTTTCGATCAGTCGGAAACATTGCGAAAACACGTAAAGTGATATATAACATTTCACATAATTCGGAAATATTTCAGAAAGGTGTGAATCGCAATATAACATTTTCGATCAGTCGGAAACATTGCGAAAACACGTAAAGTGATATATAACATTTCACATAATTCGGAAATATTTCAGAAAGGTGTGAATCGCAATATAACATTTTCGATCAGTCGGAAACATTGCGAAAACACGTAAAGTGATATATAATGTTACGTTCCCTATACCTCTCACTCCCAATACTTGATACACAACATCCTGCATGCATCCTATCCCATGACCCTTAATCAAAGGAAGTCTCAACCTCACGATTCGAAGAACCATCATCCCTACCTAAGTACCTATAAACTGCAAACCTTGCAGCTTAACACGCTCACGCCCAAGAGACAAAGAACTCGCTCTCGAACGGACACCATACTCATTATTAGCACTCACTCTTCAATTAGCCATCGAGCTATCAACACATCAATTAACTCTCGAACAATCAACTGTCAAACACTCAAACCCTACATCTAAATAGTTAATACCTAACTTTAAGACATTACAGTTAACGCATACTTGTCTTCAACCATCAATATAACCACGTATCAATAAATAATTCTAACTAGCTGGTAATTGTTCTTCGCTCGCTACGCTCGCGAAGAAGCGTGTAAGTTGTCTCTCGCTCGCTACGCTCGCTCGAAGACGTTTTCGTTGTTTCTCGCTCGCTACGCTCGCTCGGAGGCGTTTTTATTGTCTCTCGCTCGCTGAGCTCGTTTGCTTATCAGAATTCTTCATTTTTATCATCAGTGTTTAATTATTGTTAGTTTTCTAAGCGTTTTCAATTGTCACTATTGTTTGGAACAAATGCAGCTATTAGCATAGCATTAGCAGCTAATTTTTTCTAGCGCATATACCCAGATAAGGTATTTGCAGCTAATTGTTTCTAGCGCTTATACAGGCAAGGCATTAGCAGCTAATTTTTTCTAGCGCATATACCCAGATAAGGTATGTGCAGCTAATTGTTTCTAGCGCTTATACAGGCAAGGCATTAGCAGCTAATTTTTTCTAGCGCATATACCCAGATAAGGCATTTGCAGCAAATGTTTTCATCGCGTATGGACTCACGGAAGGCATCACCAGGTAATCGTTTCCGTTAGGCTAACATGCTTGTCAGCAACAGAATTTTCGAATAAACTCGTGACGCATCGGATACTACATTTCCAATATAATGATTCTGATCAATGTAAATCAGTACTATAGATGTACGGTATTCGATTTAATGTAAGACACTAATGTGAATTACGAACAATGCATTTTCAACCGAGTATATTTTTCTATCGCATGCACAAAATAATACAGACTCTGTATACTATGAATCGATCGACTCACGATGCACCTAGAATTTCTTTATACACAATATTTCTCGTACACAATTTGTGCTTTGAATTTTTACCGTTGACAGTGACGGATTTCTTTGTTAATAACACTTTCAAATTGTTTTTTGACTTGACTCTGGATAAGGCAACATACAGTTGCCCGTGACTGAACACCGGATTTGGTGAATATACACCAACGCTATCGAAAGATTGACCTTGTGACTTGTTAATTGTCATCGCATAACCTAATCTAACGGGAAACTGTCTTCTAATCATCTTAAACGGTATCTCCTCTTCGGATGGCGATAAATCTATACGTGGTATCAATACTGATTCTCCGGCCCAATTTCCACTGATAATTTCCGCACAAATCAGATACTGACATAACTTTTTGACCACCAATCTTGTTCCATTGCATAATCCTTGTGTTAAATTCAAATTACGTAACAGAATAACAATGCTTCCTACTTTCAGAGTTAATTTATGTGGCGGGAGACCATTCGGCGTCAATGAATTCATGAATTCGATCGGAAGTACGTGTTTAATATCCGTATTATCCTGATCTCCGGCTGAATCTATACTCAGATAATCTACACCGACACCTTCAATTTTTGACAATATTTCATTGTTAAGCGCGATAACGTCGACATTTGTCGGAGCTAATATAACTTTCCCATAATTCGACGGATCCGCTGGATCAACGCTTTCTCCAAATATTTCTTGCACAATATTCCCATTCGAAAGAATATCAGTGGGAATTGATACTACTTCATTATCACGTTCGAATGAATCAGCAAATACTCCATCGCCAACTTTTAGAAGCCACTGCTTAAAATCCGTTTGTCCGTCACAAACACGAATGTTACCCTTCAATGAGATATATACGAATCTACTCCATAAGCTGCTTCTTTTGACGCACGCTTCTAATATCTGCGTTCGACTCCCATGTCGTACAATAGGCAAAGTTTGCCGGAAATCACCGGAAACTACAACTATTTTGCCACCGAATGGTTGGTCACAGTGACATATATCTCTTAACATACTATCAACAGCGTCTAGTGCATATTTAGATGCCATCGTTATTTCATCCCAAATTATGACTTTCGCATTTCGAACATGTAATCCATATTTTGAATTTGGTTTAATATTACACGTCGATCCTTCATTCAAGGCAAGTGGTATTTTGAACGTGGAATGTGCAGTTCTACCTCCTTTCAAGAGATTTGCTGCAATTCCGGTCCATGCCACAGGCAACACAATCATGTTCAAACTATTCAATGTAGTTATGATAGTGTTATGTAAATAACTTTTCCCACTGCCACCTGGACCATCCAGATAAAAACATTTTTCAGAAGATTCACCACGGACCGAAGTCATAATTGCATCAAATACAATTCGTTGATGTTGCGTCAAACTGTTTACTGATGTTGTTGCCATCTGTTTCAACGCGATCAAATTTCCGCGATCATCGTCATGATCGTCCGTATCACGCGGAACCGTAAAAACATATTTAATATCCGGCAGATTAAAATTTCCCAACGTAAATCCATGAAACGTAAATACTTCATTGATTATTTGCAAAGCCTTTTGTTCACTTTGTTCGCTACATTCACTTTGATCAACGAACTCGTGTTTGTATTTTTCAAACAATTGACGGGCATTTATCGGAGTACCAAATACACAAATGTATGCGAACAACCGACACATTTCTTTCGGGAATTTGAGACTGGATCCTTCGGTAAGACATTTTTCCCATTCTTCGTCATCAGCGACTAACTTCCACGCTACAGCCGCTTCAAGAAAGGATGGATATATTACACCCTCGTGAGTTCTCATATCTTGAAAAGATTCTGCACCCCGAACGTGTAATAGCAACATTCTCAAATAATAACGCTCCGTTTCCTTCGGGCTTACAAAATACATTCTACTCAAAACCGGTTTTACAAATTTTTTTCGCTTCGTCCACTCCGTATTTTTTTTATTAAACACGTAATGATTTGGAATCTCGCAGTACAAATACTTACGCGCTCCAATGTCAGTCTTGTTCAAATTAAACCACGCGAGCAATGTTGATTCCTTATTTCTATCTATAGCCACTTTCTCGCATCCCTCTTCAAAATACACCAATTGTTCGTTCTCTATATGAATCGCTAATCGATATACAGCGTGCGACTGTTCGTTCATTGGATATTCGTGTAAACGATGCATTGCTTCAGGTGGGCAAACATATCGCGTAGATATATACTCGTCAACCTCGTCGTATTTGATATATTTATCTTCCTGCGCATCCTTCATTTCAACGATTGCGCAATCATGTCCTTTATAGCAGTACTTGAATAAATACTTTATGCATTGTACCGTAGAACATACTTCTACATTGATGTGACAGTTGAATTTCAATAATAAATACGGATTGTATGGCACCACGTATCTATTGTCGGCAATTCTCCGTGCGCCACCTTTTTTCGTACTAAAAACAAATATGTTCCCGTCGTCTCGTCTACGATATAATGGATAACCCGATGATTGATAATTTGTTTGCAATACGAAATCCTTTGGAAATCGTTTCGTACAAAGATTTGTTGCGCTATCCATACACGGTGAATTCATATTTTCTCGACCACAAGGACCGTGAATCATGCATTGTTTGACTATCTCAAATAACACCGGATACCTCGTTTTATCCGGTATCTCTGCAGAAACGATTTTGTCGACGTCGTCAGAATCTCGGATACTGATATCTTCTTCAAGCCAGAACAACATATGAACATGCGGTAACCCTCGCTTTTGAAACTCGACCACGTAAACGTAAGCGGCACACTTTCCAAATATCGACTTGTCGATCAGTTCTAGTTTCAACTCCTTCACTTTTTGATGAAATACCCGCGATACTAAGTCCGGTCGATCAGTCGCAGTCTGTCCAGGCTTCAAATTATCTATAATCTCCTTCCATTTGGGATTACAGGTCATGGTTATAAATAAATCAGGTTTTCCATACGTCTGCAATATCGTCATTGCATCTATAAAGCTTTGCTGCAAAGCTCGCGGACTTCCGCCGAACGAAGATGGCAATATCACCATTTTCCCGATCCTTGCATCATCCTGTCCAGCTTTGTTATGTAGATAATCGATTACTCCTTTATACATTTCCGACCGTAATTTCCCTTGTTGTTTTTTTATAAAATATAAACGATTGCCTTCAACTTTCGTCCACATATCAACAATGTATTGTTGAGACAATCTTCCCATATCCACACATGGATTGAATTTACCCCTGTTGCTTAACTTATAACTGTAATATTGCAACGCGGTTACTTCGCGGTTCCCTTCGATTTGCTTCATTCGTGGCATCCATCCGGTTTCACCAGAGGGAAACATGAGAGGATAAGTCATAGGGTCGACGTGCTTACTCAGACTCGGTATGCTTATAGCACCTTCGCTTTTTGAATATACGCATACGTCTCTTTGCACTGGAGGATCTCCGTCTTCCGCGACAAACACAACTGCCACTTCGTTGCATGTCGGTATATCGAAACGATTTTTGTCCACATTATCGCCACGCTTCAACCACATTCTCACTTCGCGAACAGGATGACCTGAGGTATTCGATAATTTTCGTTCTTCTTCTTCCATCTCGTACATCATTTTGAAAGCCTCTGCGTATGGATTCATCCTACGTAGAATATCATCCAATTCGCTCAGTAGTTCTGGTAAACAATCGTTATTACCGGGATGCTGCATACGTACTCTAGTAGCAATTTCGTTGTCGATGATATACAATTGTCCGTACTTACGTGCTTCATTGACATCTGGATGAAGCGCATATGTGTTATGATACGTTTGTCCGCATATACGGAATACAAACGGACCCCCACCCGCCTTTAGCGACTCCAATTTTGCACCAAAACTCGCAAACGCCAAAGAATTATTATAACTTCTTACGTTTCGCATAAAATTTTTACTATATTTATCGGTACCGTCAATCAATTGCTTAATTGCTTCAGGGTAGGTACTATCTTCCAAAATATGCACTTTACCTTTGTGACAACAAATGCTATATTTCTTATCGGATGGTAATTCGGAAACAAAATGTATAGCACCACAAAATTGACATACATTATTCATTTCTCCTAAGTAATTAAGTTTCACGTCATTCTCTTGGAAATCTGAATTAGCTATTAACGCGCTTCCTGTATACACCACATCCAAATTAGTTTTGATTTTCTTCGTCCTAGATGAAACTGAAACTTCTGTCGCAACAGATCTTCTCTTATTCGAATTTTTCATTTGGATCGATTTTTTGTTTTCTTTTTTGTATTTTTCAGCAGCCTCGAGTCTATTACTTCGTTTCTTCTTCGATTCCTTGGCTAGACTTTCTTTTTTTCTATCCGCATCTTTTTTACGCATCGCAGCCACCTCTGTTTCAACCGCTTTTTCAACGGATATTTTTTTCGCCTTTTTGTATGCTGCAGCAACCTTAAGTCTATTAATTCGTTGTTCCATGGATTCCTTGGCTAGACTTGTTTTTTTTCTATCTGCCTCTTGTTCACGCATCGCAACCACCTCTGCTTCATCCGCTTTTTCAATGCATATTTTTTTCGCCTTTTTGTACGCTGCAGCAGCCTTAAGTCTATTAATTCGTTGTTCCATGGATTCCTTGGCTAGACTTTCTTTTTTTCTATCCGCATCTTGTTCACGAATCGCAAACACCTCTGTTTCATTCGCTTTTTCAAGGCATATTTTTTTGGCTTTTTTGTATGCTGCAGCAACTTTAAGTCTATGAGTTCGTTGTTCCATGGATTCCTTGGCTAAACTTTTTTTTTTTCTATCTGCCTCTTGTTCACGCATCGCAACCACCTCTGCTTCATCCGCTGTTTCAATGCATATTTTTTTCGCCTTCTTGTACGCTGCAGCAACCTTAAGTCTATTGGTTCTTTGTTCCATCGATTCTTGATCACGGAATTTTTTTTGTCTATCTGCAGCATTCTGATGCGAAAAATCTGCAGTTGCTTTATGACCCCAGTTTGATTGATTGATACGCGAATTTTTTTGCACTAACGGAAAATGTATAAAATGATTCGAATTGAACATGTCTATTAAATGAGGCCTCATTCTTGATATATCATATACAACGTTACAAGGATTCTGTCGAAGAACAATCGAAACCGCGAAAGCTATCGAAAAAACGCCACAATCCCAGTAATTAGTTTGTTGTTGAACTTTCTCAAACACGACGCGTATATCACCGTAATTAGGCAGCAGCTTCGTTAAGAATGTCTCATGATCGTCGTGCAATACTCCTTTATTCGCGCTGTCATAGACGTGTAATACTTTGGTATCATACCAAACACAAATCCAATGTCCCGCTAGTCTCGGGCGATGGAACAATATTTGCAGGCATGCTTGATTCTGCGGAACCCTTCGAATCGATTCCGGAATTTGCAACAATAAACTACTTTGCATGCGATAAGGAGTGTGTTGGTCTAACATACCAATGAATTTATCAATATGTGTATCCTGCAACATACCTGCATATCCAGTCTTCTCCAAGACTGCCAAATCATCGAGACACAGTCCGATGTACCTCCGGCAATTCGACATGGCAATATTTATGGCGATGTTTCTTGTCTAATGCTCTTCGTCCCACGTTTATTCACAACGCACGCTCGATATTTCTTGTTTTTCGAACGAATTGTATTTCTCACGGGAAAGAATGATTTCATCTATTATATATCACCGACGCTCGAACTAATTTATCCTCGCACTGATGCGACGTTCATATGAAGTACAGTATACCTGAAACATACTTACAGATGTTTGTTTGTATACCGATCTCTGTCTTTCCCGCAAATCTATCGAGTCTGAAACAGATCCATATGTATCTCGTTCTCACTCTCTCACTGTGACCCATTGACTCACTACGAATAGCTTGGTGAACGGCGCGTGTAAATTAGTAACCGATACACTCTTAACCGTACACTCGCACGCATATATGTCTACCCCTGTCTACCATTAGGAATTCACTCTGTTAAGTGTTAATATTATCGTAATATATTTGATTCCCTGTAACTCTCTATATAGACATTTTTCGGCCCGTATTATAATGACCTTTTATGTTTATTCTTACGTCCGAAATGCAATCCAATAATATATATGAGCAAGTCTACCAATTGTAGACGTCGGATCCGGTCTCACCCTCTCGGATCTTTTTGTAACTTTACCAGCTGAAAGTTCACATCGAAAAACGAGTCCCAAAATTTGTTCAGATTTTTACCTCTCTTATTTTTGCTGTCATTATATGGGGTATTTTGTGATTTTTTCAATTTGTTTGTTTTCCATTCAGTTTTACCAGCATAAAAACATATATGCATACACGCAAAACATATACGCTTGGCGTTTCTGATTCTGACCGATATGAAGTTGGCTCCATTTATCTATCCCCTTCTTTCCTCCATGCTTGTCTAGAGGAGGAAACAGACAGAAGACTGTGGGGCCAACTTCATACCGGTCAGAATCAGAAACGCCAAGCGTACACCAAGCGTGTTTGATTTTGACCAGTATGAAGTTGACCCCACAGTCTTCTGTCTCTTTCTTTCTCTATGTAACCACGAAGGATAGAAGAAGACAGAAGACTGTAGTGCCAACTTCATACCGGTCATAATCAAACACGCCAAGCGTACATTTGAAATTGACTCATATTCATAAGACTATAATTATAGTAACAAGTTGAGTATTTGAAAATTCTCTAGGTGGAATTATTGCTGAATTTTTGTTTTTCATTAATTTCTGGAGTATTTACGAAGAACCCATCCTGAAAATCACATATTCTATGTGAAATTTTCTCAGCTTTTCGAAAAAAATATTGAATTTTTGTTCCAGATTTGGGCAAGGGCAGAAAAACGGCTTTTTAGTTTTCAATCCTAATTTTACGGGCTTTGCACAGTGATAATCGAAAAAACAATATTTTTGTTGGAAAACTGAGATTTTTCCACACAGAAAACGTATGTTGCATATATGTTTTTATGCTGGTAAAACTGAATGGAAAACAAACAAATTGAAAAAATCACAAAATACCCCATATAATGACAGCAAAAATAAGAGAGGTAAAAATCTGAACAAATTTTGGGACTCGTTTTTCGATGTGAACTTTCAGCTGGTAAAGTTACAAAAAGATCCGAGAGGGTGAGACCGGATCCGACGTCTACAATTGGTAGACTTGCTCATATATATATTTTTTTTGAGTTTCTCTTATTTATCTTTTGGTGTGATGAAATCTCCATATTTTAACAGGCGTCAAAAATGTTGTTATATTGCATAAGATTTTTCCGATTTTTTTCAGATTTGCAAAATGGGAATTTTTTTCTCAAGTTTTTGAATTATACGTCGCATATGCTGAGTCGGAAAATTCTGAAAAAAATTGCCATTGTGTTTTTCGTCATGTACTTTCATCCAAAAATTATAAAGCCGATCAGAGATATCGAATTAGAATCTTGATCGAGATGTCATGGAATATATATAATTTTCTGAACTATTTTCAAACAATGTTTTTTATATGAACGAAATAATCGAGGGTAGACCGAAATCAACCAAACTAATAATTTTTTCATTGTGTTGAAGCACTTTTGAACAAAAATATTGATATCCGATCATTTTTTTAATAATTTTTTGATTTTTCACCCTGCACTTCTCTGGAAAGTGATAGTAGTTCAAGAGTTAATGAAGAAAAATGAATACGAATGATATTCAATGTGCGCTTATCGCCTGATAACGTTAATTACAAACGCACTAATTTAAACAGTTCGACCTAGATCTATATAGACTATGTAACATAGTTTTGTTTGAACTCATATTTTGTTTTTTGCAACAATGTGTAAAAGTGTTATTATAACTGACCTCGCTAATAAAATAACGATTACTATAGATATACATCACATCACATCTCACATCTGTATACATTTTACACAATATTAACAGCACACAAACTGTTTACTATGAATTAATTGAGACTATTAATAATCAAACGAACTTACCTGTACGTGAAGTTCGATTTAAATTATGTGTAGTCCTCGCTCGAGTACATTATACATAATGTAGTATCCTTCCTGTCCACTGTGGCAGCACACGTCTTTAGAGTCTCGAAAGTCAACTACCCCACGTCCCTCTTCACTACTTCACTTTTTTAGAGTATTGAAGCAGGCTAAATTTCTGCTGAATACTTTTTTATTATCTAGGGAGGGATGATATGTGATATCATCTTGGGTGGGGAGTAATGTACTCGAGCGAGGACTACACATAATTTAAATCGAACTTCACGTACAGGTAAGTTCGTTTGATTATTAATTATATGTAGTCCTCGCTCTCATACATTATACATAATGTAGTTGTTTAGAGTATATAGTTATCATCTTTATTTTTTATTCATATGAACTTATTTTATCACTGCTTCAGCAAAGTCATAACCATTTGAAACAATCGGTCTTTGGTAAAATTTGGCGAATACCTTTGATTTTTCAGACCATCCTGCGGTCAATCTTATTGTGTCAAAATCGATGCCTTTTTCAGATGCAGCCGACGTAGCGGCGTGTCTCGTTGAATGTGCCGAAAAGATCGACACATCTATGCCACTCTTTTTTAGCACATCCTTCACCCATCTACTAATCGTAGAGGGTCCGACAGCCTTGTGAGGTTTTCTTGTAGATATAAATAATTGGCTACAATTCTGTCTCAACCTCTTAGTCTTCTTTAAGTATCGGCGCACAGCTGATACTACACATAACTTTGGTTTGTCGTGAAACTTTGGTAGTTTTAAACAAGGCTGATATCTCCCTGGACCCGACGTTTTTATCGACTCCGGGACTGTGATTAATAACCGATCAGCGTCTCTTTTTATATTGTTAATATTTAGTTTAGACAAGGTCTGAGCTCTCTGAGCTGTGCTTAAAGCTAGTAACGTAACTGTTTTATAGGTCAAGTTTTTCATGTTGGAAATATTCAGATTTTCTAAGTAATCTAATACGATAGCTACATCCCATGTGATAGAATATTTTGGTCGCAGTGGTCTCAGATTTGAGACACCTTTCATAAATCTAGTGACGTCTGGGTGTTCACCTACTTTTGTATTCGTCATCAAAGAGAGAGCGCACCTGCATGAATTAATCGTGCCATAGGATGCTCCACCGTAAAATAGTTTCGATAAGAAACTGATTACAGAGATCGGAGTAATATCTAAGAATCCTATTTTGTATTTATAACAGTATTCCTTCCATTGACTTAACGCACAGCCATACTGCTTTAGTGTGGAGTCTTTCAATGATGCTAACATAATGCCAGCCGCCTCCTCAGGGATTCCTCTTTTTAAAAACGATTGCCGGACACTCTGCTTACAACTAACCTTAGGTGGTTCGCCCTTGGATGGATCTGAGACCTACAGGGTGACAATAACAAGGTTGGATTAGCTTCGAACACTATTGGTCTTCCAACTCTCATTGAATCGAACATGGGATACCATGGTTGTTTTTTCCAGAGAGGTACGACAACTATACCGTGCGCTTTTTCGCGCCTTATCTTTGCCAAGGCTTTCAAAATTAAGGCAAAGGGTGGAAATGCATAGAAATAGAACTGTTTCCAGGATATCGTGAAGGCATCAATGTATGATGCCTCCTCCTCCGGTTTCCAAGATGCGAACCTCCTGCATTTTGTGTTCTGACCATTTGCAAAGAGGTCGATCTCCGGGAGCCCAAAGGCTTTAACAATCCTCTGGTAACAGTTTTCATTCAATTCCCATTCTATATCTAAGTTCATTTGTCTAGACAGTCTATCGGCTATTACATTCTCTTTTGACGCAATATAAGATGCTATCAAAATGATTTGACGCCTTTCCGCCCATTGCCAAATTTCCCTAGCCAAATCATTATAATGGTCGTATCTGACGCCACTCATTTTATTTATATATGAGAGGGCAGTTGTATTATCAACCCTAATTAAAATTTGACATTTTTCCAGATCTGAAGCTAAACTTTCCAACGCTATCTTAATCGTGTATAATTCCAAATAATTTATGTGTTTTTTTCTTTCGTTAACCGACCAAACACCATAAATTTTTCTGTTAAAATTGTTGCATGCCCCCCAGCCTGTCAGAGATGCATCTGTGTAAATAGTCATGGCATGCGTACCATCTTTTATAAGGTGAACACTATTTAAAATGTTTTCTTTCCACCATATTAAATCTTGTCTAATAACCTTGTTTATAGACATCAAACTGTCGAAAGCCCCATCATTAATAATCAAGTGATAGGTTTTTTCTCTCTCTAACCTCTTGGTATATAGCCAACCGTACTCGACAGCTTGGCAGCATGCAATCAATTTTCCAATCAGGCCTGCAAATTCTCTGATAGAGCAACTATCTGCACTCAAAAACTTTTCTATTGCTAGAAAAACGTTTTTTCGTTTTTCATCTGGCAATTCAATCAAATATTTATCAGTGTCTAAAATGACTCCTAAAAATTTACATCTCATTTTAGGTTCCAGACTTGACTTTTTATAGTTAACCAGAAAACCTAACCATTCAAGAAGTTCCACTGTTTTGTTTAAATTTTTACTACAGCTATCTTTGGATTTTTCTATACATAAGATGTCGTCGAGATAAATCACCGAAGTCAAACCTCGTTTTCTCAAATAACTCATAACAACTCTCATAATCTTTGTGAAAATAAAGGGTGCTGTACAGAGACCAAATGGTAGGCAGACAAATTCATAAAGAATACCATTAAACATAAACCGAAGATATTTTCTGCTGCTAGGGTGAATTGCTACAAGGTAATAAGCGTCTTCTAAATCAATTGAACCTAAATAAAATTTAGGAAAAATAAGTTGAACTGCCGTTCTTAAATCTTCTAATTTAAAATGTTGGTTCTTTATGAAACGATTCAGGTTTTTAAGATTTAGAATAAATCTGTATTTTCCATTTGGTTTCTTTATGAGAAAGAAGGATGACGTAAACTGATCATTTCTATGAGCGCAGGTAACGATAGCCTTCTTATTCACCAGGTCATCTATACAGCCCTGTAATATCTGATTTTCACTCTTGGAAAAAGACCCTTGTCTTTGGGAACTACAAGGAACGTATTTATCATCTATGGGGATCTTGTAACCTTTTATACAATTCAAGATAAATTTGTCATCAGTGATTTTTCTCCAATGTGAATAAAAGTTTCTCAATCTACCCGCACAATGACTTACTGTGTCTATTCTTTCTTCTCCTGAATTTTGTTCGGAGGTCTTTGTTGATGATGAGGGAATGTACGAGCATTTTGGTTGATGAATTGCTGTTTGTTTTTGAAGAAGACCTTTGGTTTCTGTTGTCCTACGAAGGATGTAGACCCCACTTGGTTTGGACGTCTCACAAATGGGGGCTTCTGGTTTAAATTCTGTTTCGCAGGCCCTGCTGGCTTAGGTTGAGGGGTCCTCAAAGTTTCTGCCATTTTTACCATGGCCTTAGCATCTTTTAGTTTTTCAGTCAAGTCCTTTCCATACAAATATTCATCTACCTTTGTTTCCTTCAATATTACCTTTGTCTCTTTTGATAATCCAGGCTCGATAAAGGCTTTTCTTGTTACGTTCTGCTTATGAATAAGCATGGATAAAATCTTACCAGCGTCTGCAAGAGGTTTTGTAATACTAACAAGGTCCAAGCCTTCCTCGGATTGTTCGTGAATCATAGTGGCTACGAGGCCAATCATAGACAAGGCTGTGCTAGCCAGTCTCTGAACCTCCGTCATATGTTTGTCTCTAGTGACAGCGTAGTCTTTCATAGTTGCTGAAATTTGTGGATTCAGCTTTGGTGGAACTAAGTCTGGAATACATGTATATTTTGTAAGAAGGGCTTCGAGCATCTCCTTTTTCATTCCATTTTTACTGAAAAATTCCCATCTTTTTAATAACCCGGGTTCCACCTTAATCTCCACCGCTGCAGAGGCCGTAGGATCATCTCCCAGCTAAACATATATATTAGGCCCTTTTTAGCATTCATAGTTTTACTTTATAACTATAGTAAGTATCTTTGTTTCGCCACACGTGCGAACACTATATAGACCGACTATCTCTGTCTTGCAACACACGCAAGCACCGATAGCATATAATTTCGTCTCTGTCTTACCACACCAGTAAGCACAGACGTAAGCAACAAGTCCTTGTCTTGTCTTATAACAAGCACAGACCGTTTATTAATAATTTTCTGTTTCTTTTTTTTTTTTTTTTTTTTTTTTACTTACGATTTCCAGCCAGCCATCCTTTTCAATCCCAGTCTCTTCGTCCCGAATGAGACTTACATCTTCTTCTTGGGTTTCGCTTTCAGAAGCGATCTTGTCTGGGGACATCGGCTCGATTTCCTGCGCCGTGATCGATGCCGGCTCGTTTTCCGCCATTTTTTGTATAACCTCTTCCGACGATTCTTCTCCTTTTTTAAGTTTTTCTTCTAGCTTCTTTACTTTAGCTAACAGACTTTCGATTTTCTCGTCTCGTTCTTGTCTTCTTTTCCTGGATTTTTTGCTCATTTTTGCTCAAGAACGGAAAACTTCTCGCTAACTCTATATGCCGTGTTGAGCCTTGCGCACACGAAAGAAAAGTGAAGTAGTGAAGAGGGACGTGGGGTAGTTGACTTTCGAGACTCTAAAGACGTGTGCTGCCACAGTGGACAGGAAGGATACTACATTATGTATAATGTATGAGAGCGAGGACTACATATAATTATGAATTAATCAAGACACGATGGCGATGAAAGAGAGATATCAAGGAAAATGGTCTTCGAAACTGCTCGCAGATTTTTGGTGCGCGTCGAAACGAATTTGAATGTATGAAATTGAGAATGTCCTTTTTATAGAATCGTACGTCGTTGATGTTAAACGCAAAATCCACTGTTACAAAACAATAATGCATTCTACGGTAATTTGACAACTTTTATGATGAGCTGTATAAATAACATAATATATAAATGTAAGAACAATTTAAGAACAATTATGATAGTAAAAAGATAGAACTAAAGGAAAATTTTTTGGGTATAAATCAAACATCAGATACTGAAAATTTAACTATTCACGAACGTTTTATTATTTATATTTATTATATTTATTATATTATTTATATTTATATATTATTTTATATATTTATCTTCACGCCATTGGCACTCCGCCATCACGGCATCCCATTCATCTCCTGAAAACGAGAACAATATATCAAAATCCATACCTACATATTTTCATGTTTTTTTCACACTCAAAGATTTGGAGTTGTATCATACCTTTCATAAACGCCGCAACAATTGCGGCCAAGGCCGCATCTTTGATCGGTTCTGAAAAATAACAGAGATTTCCATTTCTTATTTTCTGACGATCAATCTTAATTTGCTTTCAAATCAATAGTAATTGAATCATTATTCTTTTGCGAAGAATTTAAGTTTTTTCCTCAAGGTTACTCAACAGATTATAACGGAGTTTCTTGTTTTCGTCTTGTATCCTTTTTTGAATTATAAATTTCCGTTTTCTTTCAAATCATGGCAGTTTAATGCGATATTTTTTTTCCGGCAAGTCCCGTCATTTTATGATATTTACATAACAGAATATTTGATTTTTCTCGTATATTCTTTATCCAATCATCATGTTCAATTTGATTATGAATCATAGTAATACGAATCATAGTAATTAGCGGCAATTTTCTCCCGGAGAATTTCTGTACTCTTCATTATTAAGCAGTTCAAAAAGTACTCACTTTCGGCGTTGGTGGCCCGGACGCCTACCATTTTTTTTTTTTTTTGGTTCTCGAAATCTGGAACGGAAATTGAATTAATTAGCACAATATTTACACCGAATTTGTCTCATCGTTGTTCACATCCACAGATATTATATACACGTATGTATGGTGTATATGAGGTATTCTCTTTCAAACCAGTCAGGTTCGGAACCTCGCCCTATTCAAGATTTTCGATAATTTTTTTTTCTACCATCAGCAAACTGAAGACAACGTGTGTGAGTGATTCCCAATTTTTTTTTTCTAAATTTTCCGAGCTGTAAATTTTTTATTTTTTCAAGTAAATAATATTCAAATAATTATAGCTTGGCTCCGGTCGGTAAAGTTGGAAAAAAAACCGATACATGAAAATTATCGTTAGAACATGTGCTTTACGCATATATGTATACATATACGTAGTACACATACCGATTTTGGTCATAAATGTGATCCGAGCGACTTCTCATTATTTTTGTAATGGTAATAATCGGCGAAAAGTTGGATGTTGATTTATAGTCAAGCAAAGGAAGCAGTTTTCGAGAAGCAGCTGATACTAAATAGGAGGGTTCTTTCTAGACCATCCATTTGTATAGAAAATATTTGTAGAATAAATTCAAATAACGTGAACGAAACATAAGAAATACTATTGTTATATAAATCAAACAAATGTATATTTTATATTTTAGTGGGAGTCGACTTACTTTTAGTGTTTCTTCGCCCCATGTCTTCAGCGTTGTGAGCGATATGGCGTTATCACCGTGATACACGTTCAACATTTAGAACTAATCTCTGTTTCCTTTTGTCTTTCCTTACCTTATAGGTACTTATCTATTTACGGAGAAATACGTCATAACATGAATATATAAATACGTCACAGATTAGGCTGACTTAGGATTTGTCTGTGCGTGGCCGCGGGAATTATCCCTACTTTACTTGCGTGTATTAATCTTGAACAAATCGTGTGAACAAATCAGTGTGAATTTCGTCGGCTTGATGAGCAGCGAGATGGAAGAGATTTCCGAAATCAACGGTAAGTCGGAACTATTTTTAAATGATTTGCAAGAAGTATTTCATACACCTAGGATTTGAAACACTTTCATTGTAGTTGCCCATTGATTTCTTTTACAACTCAATTATAATAGTACTTTCTTTCTTCAATATCCTCAAATGCATGTTAGTCGAGTAATAAATTGATTTTGAGGTATGTTGAATTTCATGAAAGACGCTGTACTTAGTTGACATAAAATACCTTATTTATAAGTAATATAATAATACTTTCAGATTACTTGCACGGATTGCAAATCTCAACGCGCGGTGAGTGAGATATATACTGTATGACAAACCATCGAGCGAACAAAATTTAATTACCGATAATTCAAAGCTCAGAAAGTTTTCTCGCGAATCTGTAACTGCAACTATTATCAATATGAGGATGATTAGCGAAATTGCCAATATATTCAACGTACGTATAAATATTTCAGAACCAATGGCTACTACGACTTCGGCGATCGCGAGAGAGCTGGAGAGGGAAGGGGAGACAGAAGAAGAGAGGGGGAAAGGGGCGACAGAAGAAGAGAGAGGTAAAGGGAAAGGAGAGAGGGAAGGGGCGAAAGGAACAAAAGATAGGAAAGAGGAGCGGGATGATCGGGGTAGAGCGGGAAGCAGCGTGAGGGGAGACAGAGGCAGAAGAGTTGAACGTAAGTCATATCTGCAGACGCCTGCATGTATATGTATATAATTATATATACATATAATGTATATAATTATATATACATATAATGTATATAATTATATATACATATAATAGGGTTTAAAAAAAAAAACAATTTGTAATTTATTTAGGTCTCATAATCGCAAAAGTTACTTTGACACCTAAAAAGAATTCTCCTAAAAAAGTCAGTTCTATATCTCAAAAATTGAGCTTGCGCCCGACGGACAAATTTTCTCATCTAAAATGCATATAAAATTTTTTTTTATGTTTTACGTCCAAAAATCAATGAAAAATTTTGTTTTTTGAATTTCGGTCGGCATGTCCATATGGAAAATTAAATTCCCTGCAAAAAAGTTCTGTATGATTATATCGGTAACTTTAACCGCAAAAAAGTTTTTTTATCAATTTAATGAGAAAAACACAAAAAAATATGTATTTAGATAGTTACAGGGAATCAAATCTCGTCCAACCCTGTACTACCCATTAGGAATTCACTCTGTCAATATTATCATAATATATTTGATGCCCTGTAACTATCTAAATACACATTTTTCGGCCCATATTATAATGACCTTTTATGTTCATTCTTATGTCAAAAATGCAAGCAGACACGCTGAGACGAAAAATTCTGAAAAAAATTGCAATTGCGTTTTTCGTCATGTACTTTCATACAAAAAATTATAAAGCCGATCAGAGACATCGACTTCGAATCTTGATCGAGATGTCATGGAATGCCCCATATGTATACATATATTAGACTGGCGGTTCAAAAAACTGTTTATGCTCCAAGTTGAAAAATCTTAAGTTAACCTTGAAAAAAGAAGGTCCTCCAAGTTTCAATGCTCTATCTAACTATTAAGGGGTGCTGGTAATTTTTTCTTCCTTTTTTCTTATAAAATAAGATTTTATTTATGCAAAATATCTATTCGAGTATTTAATCTTTTAACAGCGTACAGAGGGACGAGGGCCGGCAGGAGCGCCAGGGAGTGGCGGCGCCGGCAGCAGGAGCAGCGGGAAGAGCGGAGCCGAAAAGAGGCCATCGCTGATAATTTTTCATATTTTTTAAAATCGTTGATGAAAAAATAAATAAATAAAAATGTCGTGAGAATAGGTGTTTTTATTACTGTCCCTGGATGCATCGCCGAAAAAAAAAAAAATTGTATAGTATTTTGACAGAAACTCAAACTCGAACCGAAAATGAATTCACGTCCGTCTCCTTTGATAGCCAAAATATAATTGAAAGCTAATCTTGGGTCACCTAGTGGGGAAACCATTCGACTTTTTTTTGCTGTCAATTAAACGTACACATTTTTTCGTATATATATAATATGTTTATATAAAAAATTTATTAATTCATTAAATTTATGCAAGCAAAAGAAAAAAGGTAAGCTGAAAATTTCACCAAACGTTCATAATAACATGTTGAACTATGTTCAGTTCAAATTTGGATGAAATTAAGTAGACCCTAGATATGAGATTGCATGTGAACTCAGTGACGACAGTTACTTAAAATTTCGATTGTTGATCAATTTTGCTTTATACTTACTCAGCGATGATAAGCGGCGACAATCGAAAAAAAATTTCATCCATAACCCTTTGATTGAACACCTATTTGAAAACCTTAGATTTACACACTGGTGCGAATTCTTGATTATTAGAATGATGAAAATTGTAAAGACTGTAATCAACGGAAATATTAATAATTTGAGGGTGTATATAAGTTTGTTTTTACAATTTAGGAAAAAAAGCGATTTATCGAGCGGTTGAAAATTAGAGTTTTATCGAAGCAGCCCGAAAATAAAATTGTATATAGTGTTTTAACGACTCCACGAATAATTCTTGTCTAGAATGAATAAAAAAATGAACAAATTAATGCAGAATGTTGTTACAATGCAATATTTATTCAAGCATTTGATTTCTTAATTGCCAAAAACTCGTTTATCAGCCGGGAGTTGTACACCGGTCGAAATTCGCACCGAAAATAAATTTACGTCCGTCTCCTTCGATGGCCAAAATATAATTGAATGCTGGTCCGGGGCCATCTGCTGGGGAAACTATTCGACTTTTTTTTTCGTGGTCAGGGAAACGTACGTTACTTTTCGTTTTCTAAGAGATACAGGCTAATAACATACCCTTGATGCGAATTCGCACCTGTCTATAATCGAAAGGTTAATTATTCAATTCTCAATAGTTCTGGCTGTATTGATCAAATCAGAGGGGAATTATGGTTCAAATTAATCGTCATAAGTAAGAAACAAAGGAACACGTATTAACTTTTTGAGGCAATTGCCAACATAAAAATCAGCATACAGGGGGATGAGGGGCGGCGACGGCGCTCGGGAGTGGCGGAGGAGGTAGGAGCAGCGGCGAGAACAGTCCCGGAAACAGGCGGTGATGAACAATTTTCGAGTTTTTTTAAATGGAATGTTTTATAAAAAATAAAAAATCAATAAAAAAATGTAATATAAAGAATATCACTCAAAGAGATGTTATTATTACTGTCCCTGCTATACTTTTTCCATAATCTCAAAAGCTCGAATTGACGATCACAATATACGACTGACGATATAACACAGAAACTTCATACAGACAGGCATGGATAGACACATCCCCGATTTTGTGACATCCGGAAATCCGGAAATCCGGAAATCTGGAAATCCGATTTACGGACTTTACTATATAGATTACGATCATACCAACGAGCACACATTATTCACTTCAACCATCCGCACGTAATCCGGTTACCCTCAGGTGTAAAAACGAGGTACGAACTCAACGATCTCAACAGAACTCACAACATCCACAACCATAATCATAACATTGGTGGCAGCGGAACCCCTCGTTTACCGAATTATAGTGCTAAAAATAAGTGAATTCTACATCATTAAATATACGCGACAAAAGTGATCCGCAATTTCTGAATACACATTCCTTCATGGAAAACTTTCCATACTCCAAATCATTGTGACAAGTCGTAAAAACCTACCGACAGTAATTATACTACTCCGAAAGCCATAAATCTGAACACAGAAATACCGAACGGAGACACAAACTACGAATATACAAATCTACATAATACAAAGTGCATATATACATACATCAAAGTGAAATACAGGGTGTCTGGAAATTCGCGCACCATTGGTATACTGGCGGATTCCTTGCGAAAAATAGAGACGGAAGTTACCTATGCAAGAAAGTCCGCGAGGACTTAGTTTTCGTGTAAAAGCACTTAATAACGGACCAATCGGCGTTCGGCTTTAAGAAAGACTGACTAAAGCTCCGCATCGCCGTCCGCCCCACTACCGAGATCGAGACAATAATGTGTGGTGTTCCTCGCTTGGCCCAGGAGTGGGGCGGACGGCTATGCAATGTTCTAACCATTCTTTTCTAAAGCTGAACGCTGATTGGTTCGTTATTAAATGATTTTACAGGAAAACTAAGCCGTTGCGGCCTTTTTTCAATTGGTAACTTTCGTCTCAATTTTTTGCAAGGAATCCGCCAGTATGCCGATGGTGCGCGAATTTCCAGACACCCTGTATAACAAAAACCACAGAAAATATCCCAGCAATAAAATCAAAGTTGCTAAAAAGAAGTGCCAACAACATCCTCAAAGGCATCTCGCCCCACAAAGATTCACCTGAATCCACCGATTAGCAACCTCGCTACAACGAAGTCCGTACTCCCCAGCCGACGGCAAGACATCTTAACTCATCACGACATCCTAGATCCAACGCAGTTCTACACAACAACTCCACCCCCGAAAAACACTGACACAGATTCGTATCCAAAATGAAAATCATTCTAATTTTGATCATCAGCCTGTAAGTTACTTTTAATTTTACACTAAGCAAACAGTTTTAGATCGAAATAATCCAACACACAAATCGCCAAAATGACGGACAATGAACCCTCATCCGGAACGCAAACAGAAGTTCCATATTGGTCTCTTAAAGACATATTAGATACGATTCCATACTTTGACGGTCGAAACGTGAATATAAATAACTTCATTAGAAGCTGCGAAAATGCAAAACCCCTTGTCAAACCATCACAAAGTCCGATATTAACGCGAATGGTACGAACTAAAATTTACGGAACCGCAGAATCCTATTTAGGTAGTAAAGAATATAATACACTTGACGAAATTTTAGCAGTTCTAAAGAGAGCATTTTTACCTAAAAAGACCATATTCGAATGGCAAACCGAGTTGAACAGTGTTAAACAGAAGAGCGACCAACGTGTTTTGGATTATAGCACTAAAGTTGAAGATATCTTGTACAACACAATACAAGCCATCAACAATTCACTCACCAACACAGACACAACTAGCATGATTTCGGCAATTCAAGACAACGTATTAAAATGCTTCGTTAGAGGCCTAATTCCCGATATAGAGTTCAGAGTGGCTGGTACACACCCGACCACTTTGACCCAGGCAATTGAAATAGCCCTCACAGAAGAACAAGAATTCTTAAATCGCAACCCCCTCGACAATAGTAATAATAGTAAAAATAACACTAACCGTAACAATAATAGTAATAACCAGAAAACACAACAAAACCAATCACAACCCCCAAACACGCAACCAAACAGACGATTCAACAACCACCCTCAAAATCCATCAACTCCTCGGAACCCAAACCAACGACCCGAACCTAACCAAAATCCAGTAACTTGTACTTACTGTAACCGCAGAGGTCACACAGAAGACATTTGCTATACCCAAGCTCGCGATATAAAACAAGCTAAATACTGTACATATTGCCAGAGACAGGGCCACACCCTAAACGAGTGCCGCTCTGCTAAAAATCAACAACAACCTAACCAATCACAACAGTCAAATCAACAACAACAATCTGATCAACCACAACAGTCTAATCGATCAAACACGCAATATTCTTCAATATCATGTAATTATTGTAAACGCCAAGGACACACAATCGAAAATTGTAGAAAACTCGCCTATAATACGCAACCAACAATCACAGCCTCCTTTAAACTCGAACACCGTCCGCCGGGAGAACACGCCGACGGATCCAGAACAAACACAACAGCGTTCAACGATACAATAAATCATGTCTTCGAGACAGAATCAAAATCAATAAACGAGCTACTACCAGTCATTGAAATCGATGTAACAGAATTAAAAACAAAATCAAAATTTGTAATAGATACTGGTGCAGACATAAATATCATCAAACTCAATCGCTTAAAAGAGGAAACAAAACGTGACGAAAATAAAACGCGAAAAATGACGGGAATAACAGATGGATTCATTAGTACCTTAGCTGAAACCAAATTAAAAATCAACGACAATCACCACGAATTTCACATTGTCCCCGACGACTTCCCAATAGCTCAAGACGGCATTATCGGACAACCCTTGCTATCCAAAGAAAAAGCTCTAATTTCTTACAAATCCAATACGCTAACTCTGATAGATACAGTAATTCCCTTCAAACTCCAAAAACATAATTCACATACAATCGCCGAGACCATCACAATACCAGGCCGTACAGCCCAAGTAATCCCTATTAAAATCGCAAATTCAGAAATCAATCAAGGTTACGTAGATACAATCAATCTAGGTCACAATATCCACTGCGGTAAAGCACTCCTAACAAATAGAAACGGTCAAGCATGCATATACGCGATCAACTCAAACGAATCAGCTGTCGAAATAAGAGTGCCGACAGTAACCCTAGAACCTGTGCTCGAAACATTTAGTACACTCACACGAGAAACTACTACAGAACGCCCAGCGCTCGAACAAATCTCAAGAACTCACGGTGACATATACAATTCTACAGGCGCAATCATTCATTTCATACCACAAAAATTCCAAATATTACGAGGAATTTCGGTCAAATTACTAGAAGCCTGCAATTTGAACGAGTACGAGCTCATCACCTACGCAAAAAATAGTATAGTCGGAGCTACTATAAAAGATACAATCCCTAACACCTCACAAATATTATACCACTCAATAATTATGGAAACATATTACAGTGACACAGACGATATAATGATTACGAAAACACTCGATACCCTGAAAAATCATTTACTAACGCAAAACACAAAATCAATCTCAATTCCTGACCTATCTGACGAACTAGGCAAACAAAAATGGGATAACATTTTGAAAATAATAATCTCAACCTTCAATAATACAAATATTACAGTAAAAATCTACGATACTAAACCTCATAACCCAACCCAGGATACGCACGAAAAACTAAACGTGTTAACAATAAACGACACAATCGAACCTAACGCTACTACAACTGCCAATAATAATAACAATAAATCCGAAAGATTAACGATCCTTAAAAACTTGATGCATCTAGATCACCTAAACAACGAAGAAAAAGAATCCATACTCGCACTTACAACAGAATTCAACCACCTATTTTTCCTATCAGGCGATAAACTATCACATACGCCCTTAGCAAAACATTCAATTCCAACCACAGACAACATCCCAATTAACGTAAAACAATATCGATACCCAAGCATCCACAAAGACGAGATACAGAAACAAGTTTCCGACTTATTAGACCAAAATATCATCAAACCATCATCCTCTTTTTATAACTCCCCCGTGTGGATCGTACCTAAAAAACCAGGTGCGGAAGGCAACAAAAGATGGAGAATGGTTATAGATTTCAGAAAACTCAACGAAAAAACCATAGGCGACGCGTACCCCCTGCCAAACATAAACGACATACTCGACCAGTTAGGAAACGCTAAATATTTCTCAACCTTCGATCTCGCTTCAGGCTTTCACCAAATCCCCATGGACCCAATCGACGCCCATAAAACAGCTTTTTCAACTCCACATGCCCATTACGAATTTAATGACATGCCATACGGACTCAAAAACGCCCCGGCGACATTTCAAAGACTGATGAACCAAGTTCTTTCCGGTCTAGAAGGAAACATTGCATTCGTATATTTAGACGATATCGTTATCTACGCACACTCCATAGAAGAACACGAAACTAAATTCAGAAAACTAGCAAATCGACTACAATCAGCGAATCTCAGTCTACAAATTGGAAAATGCGAATTCCTAAGAAAAGAAGTAGTCTACTTAGGACACATTATTACAGAAAACGGTGTAAAACCAGACCCTAAGAAAATAATAGCAGTCAAATCATATCCAGTTCCTAAAACAGCCAGACAAATCAAACAATTCCTCGGCCTAGTCGGCTATTACAGACGCTTTATCGAAAACTTTTCAAAAATATCGAGACCATTAACTGCACTACTCAAAAAGAACGTTAAATTCCTCTGGACATCCGAACACCAAATGGCCTTCGAAACCTTACGAGACTCGATATGTATATCCCCTATATTACAATACCCCAAATTCGATCAACCATTTATCTTAACAACTGACGCATCTAAATATGCGATAGGCGCCGTACTCAGCCAAGGTAAAATAGGAGAAGACTTACCGATAGCCTATACTTCGCGGACACTAAACAAAGCAGAACTAAATTATTCCGTAATCGAAAAAGAACTACTAGCCATCGTATATTCAGTCCACCATTTCAGACCTTACTTATATGGACATAGATTTACACTTGTTACCGATCACAAACCTCTCGTCTGGGTCAGCAGCGTCAAAGACCCAACCTCACGATTACTGAGATGGAGATTCAAACTAGAAGAATACGACTATGCTGTCGTATACAAAAAAGGCCAAATCAATTGCAATGCAGACGCACTATCACGCAATCCACCTGTAGATGCTAATAAACTACTACCAATCAATGCAAAACGCGACCGAAATCCGAGCACAGATAGTATATCAAATCCTGACGCGAAACGAAGAAAAGAAGCACACCAATTCCCAACTCACCCGCGACAAAGTACAGATGAATCACCAAACCCCGCTCCCGTAAAGAAATATAAAGGTGACATCGATACAAATACAGACAACGACGAACCTACACATACCTCCATGGATTGTCTACCATCAGCAAGAGAAATAGTAAACTTCCCAAATAGACCCCTAACAAACTATTCACAAACCGACAGTTCTGTAGATAATCAAATACTCACAAAGAGACTAATTCACCTACCAGACAAACATACAGGAAATAACTCATCAACTGATACCGAAATGGAGAGTCTCTTAGACAATCTGACCACATTTTCAGAAGATCCATCCACAGGCGACTCGACAGACAGTTTCCCGATGCCTAAAAAACCAATTAACGTTTCAAAATCTACTAAAACAATAAAAATCGATTCATCTACGGACACCTCCGCTGATAATTTACCATTGTTCAAGAGAATCGATCAAAAACGAAACGCTACGTATACAGATATTTCCCCAGACAATTTACCTCTAAATAAAAGATTACGAAATACCGAACGCTATTCGAACAGAAACACTTCATTCAGCAAGCCTAATCTCACTCCAAACAGTCCTAGCGATAACCCAGACTCAAGTAACACGCGCGAAGAAAAAACAACGTGCAGCGAACGCACTAGCGCACGATCTCCAACACACGCATACAAATATAAACTACGACCAAGAAAACCCAAATCTCCTCCCCTACCACTTGACACATCGTCAGACGACGACCATATCCCTTATTATAAACAAAAACTCCCTACCTCCAGCGAATCGTGGACCTCGAACCGCAAAAATTCTACTTCAAAACAAAAATCGCCCGTTTCTAGTGAATCAGAGACTCACAAAACGAATTATAAAAAATCATATTCAGACGTCGTGAAAGAAAAACAACGAACAACAATACCCAAAACTACCACCCCAAGACAACACACTACATGCCCAATCACAGAATCCATTTACCATAACCCATCCTACAAATAATTTCGAGAAGTCTCAAAACTCTTACCAGATCCAGAAAACCAATTCATAACAGAGATAACCGAAGATTTATTTACAAAAGACGATAATTTAGCACATTGCATCCCAGCTGACTGTCTAATCGGACAAGGTATAGCACAAGAAATGATTGAACGAAACATTATAAATCACGACGTATTAAAATCAAATAACCCCCGAGTAGGTGACATCATAGTAACACCGTACAATAATATCAAAGTGTATAACTTAATCACCAAAGCGGAATTTTTCAACAAGCCCACGTACGAAACTATGTATAATATTATATGTAAGCTCAGACAAAAACTAGAATCAGACAATGTACAGTCGATATCTATACCAAAAATAGGTAGCGGACTAGACAAACTAAACTGGAAGACCGTTCGATCAATGATTTACTTCGTTTTCCAAAATTCAGACGTAAAAATAACTATTTGTGATTTCAAACCAAGTCAAAGAACCGCACCACATCCAGAAAATAGCCCCGAAAATCCAAACTCAAATAACGAAAATTTCATACAAACCGAACATACAAACATACCTGAAAATCCAAAAAACAACTACACAGAAACAAACATACATAAAAACCCGAACAATATTCCAGAAAATAATGATCCCCCTCCAAACGTTAACCAAAGCTCACACAACATCGAAGAAACGAGTTTAGATAATACACGACAAAATCCACCCCAAAACCCCATTCCACATTTCAGCCAAATAGATCCAACGCCAACAGCGACCAACATCAAAGAAACAAACGACGATATTCTCATGAAAAGAGATAACTATGTACACTGCATGCCAGCTGACTGCATTATAAAAAAAGGAGTTGCTAAACAATTAATCGATATTGGCAGCCTAGATACAAATTTCCTAAAATCTCAAAACCCAGAAATAAATAGCGTAATCATAACACCAAATAATAAAAAATTCATCTTCAGTCTTGTAACACAACACAAAAACTACGAAAAATCAACGGTAGAAGGAATACATAACACACTAATTATTCTTCGTGACATACTACAAGCAAAACACATAAAATCCTTTTCAATTTCTAAAATAGGCAAATTACATTGGTTCGCAATAAAAAATATTCTCAGAAAAGTCTTCAACTACACAGACATTACAGTTAACATATGCCTCAACGAAATCAACGTTCCTAAACCAGAACTACGCCAAGACATAATTCGCGAAAATCACGAATCCGTAATAGCTGGCCACAAAGGAATAACTAAAACATTTAAACGAATCCGAGCAATATATTTCTGGCCGAACATGAAAAACGACATAGGCAAATTTATAGAATCATGCGAAAGCTGTCAAAAACGAAAACTTGTCAGAAATAAAGTCAAACTTCCGATGGTAATAACCGACACACCGACAACAGCTTTCGAAAAAGTCTCATTAGACATTGTCGGACCCTTACCAACTTCAAACTCACAAAATAAATATTTACTAACAATCCAAGATAACCTAACCAAATATTCAGAAGCAATACCACTAAAAAACATGACATCGACAACAATCGCCAAAGCATTCGCAGAAAATTTTATTTGCCGCTACGGAGCACCCGAATCAATCCTAACAGACCAAGGTCCAAACTTTCTAAGTCCCGTGATGAAACAATTAGCAAAAATCTTCAGAATCAAACAAATCAAAACAACAGCTTACCATCCCCAATCCAACGGTTCCCTCGAACGCAGCCATCAAGTCTTAATCGAATACTTAAAACACTACATTAATAATAAAAATAACTGGGACAAATGGATTCGCTTTGCAATATTCTCGTACAACACATCAGTACACGAAGGTACCGGTTACACACCACACGAACTCATTTTCGGAATGATAGCGCGCCAACTATCAAACATACGCGTAGACAAAAACGTTTCAAACAAATATGAGGAATACCTCCAAGAAATAATAACCCGACTCAAAGAAACTAGACAAGACGCTACAAACAATCTAAAAAACGCAAAATCAAAATCAAAATTGAGATACGATAAACATATAAACGCGCACAGCTTCCAACCAGGACAATATGTCTATTTGATCAACGAAACAAAAAAGAAACTAGACGACCACTATAAAGGACCATACAAAATAATTCGAATAATTAACAACATTAACGCAGAAATTCAAATAAACGACAACAAAACGAAAATAGTCCACATAAATAAAATCAAACTAGCCAAATAAACCAATACTTAACATTTATTAACATAAAACACAATAAACAACAAACTCAAAATTAAAATTAATTACCTAAACTTAATCCGCTTATTAATCTTACCTAACACATAAACAACAACTCAACTAAAACGAGAACTAAGAAAGAAATCCTGACTACAAAAAATTAATAATAATAATATATATATATACAATGCTATAACTAGCACGGACCCCCAAGGACCGGAACCAAAACTCCACCCGGATAACACACACGGGCCTCCACGGAGAGGTACGCCTCGAAATTCTCCTTACACAAAGCGCACCCCATCCGGGTGACAACGTCTAAAGAACGACGGCATCGACGACACAACGAAACACCGTCTTGATGTAATGCCCAGCGATGGGTCCGGAATTCTTCATACCGGACCAACGCTGAGCGATGACGTCGATGACAACGGTCACAAATCCTCTCGCCGGTGTGTGAGACAACCCAGCCGGAACCCTTGAGACACGAACCGCCGTGGTTCCAGGCCTCACGCAAGATCTGCTCCCTCACACCCCAAGAATCCGCGTACGGCACCCTCAGCTCACGGATTGCCCGCCTCGTACCAGCCACCACCCCAGCCTCATCTAATTTTTCATCAAAAACTAAACAAAAAAAAAAAAAAAAATAAGAGAACCAATAAAAACCGACATTTTACACAACAAAAACGAAATCCCTTACCTCTTTCGAAAGCCGCCACTTCACCAAATCCCAAACTCATAATGATGCAGAACACGAAAGAAACCTCAACTGAACGCTTCGAACACCAAGAGACGAATGAGACCGAACCACCAAAACCGACCGTACCAGCAAAAGCTAAACTCATACACACCAATAACCACCCCCACCCATAACGAAACCCAGACACACCATATACCGACCGTAAACGAATACATTTTCAGAGCTACATTAGCTGAGCAGGACGAAATCAGAAGCCTATACCAAACATCAACATTCAAAGAAAACCCTGGCATCTACTACGAGCACGTACAGAACCTCAGAACCTACAACGACGAATGGACATTAATAAACTTTATTGATTTAGATAACCTAAACGAAAAATTCGAAATACTAAAAAAATATTTAACCACAATAAAACGACAATGCGACTCATACGCAAGCAGGTGCGACATGCACGAACATATAGGAATGATCCAGAATCGAATATCAGTAGTAATAGAACAGCAGAACCAAATAGGAACTCTGGTAGGCAAACACGACGACAGTAACATAAAACAATACCTCACACAATACATCAACCACAAACATAAAAGATCACCACCATTCCAATTCATAAGTAAAATCAGTAAAACACTATTCGGAACTTTAGACGCAGACGACGCAGAATATTACAACGAACAAATCAAAAAATTATACGTAGACAACAACCACCTAGCTTCACTACTCAAAGAACAAACACACGTTGTAAAATCTACCCTAGGAGCACACAGAATACAACTCAGAGAACTTATGGACCAAATCAAAGAAATAAAACAAGTAGAATTACATTATCTAGTCGACGCCATAAACGAAAACGCGAGAGCTAATAGAGGAAACAACCTCCTCCTCAAACATCTCATACAACTAGACCAATACACCAACGAATATGAACTAGACCTCAATAGCCTAATCGACGCAATCTTATTTGCAAGACAGGGACTACTCCACCCCAAAATCCTAACACCCGAACAAATCATGTCAACAATTTAGACAAATACAGAGCCACAACCCTACGAAACAATTCCCAGTTCCACTAGAAAACGAATACGCACAGGAATTAATAAGACTCTCAAGACTCGACATAACTTACATAGATACCAAAATTATATACATTATTTCAATACCACTACTAAACACCAATACCTTCAATATCTACCGACTAATCCCGATCCCAGTAAAACAACACTATGACACCACGGACGACAAGTTTGCATACATTAAACCAAGCAGCGACTACATAGCAATAACAAGAGACAGAACACTATATTTCAAATTAACCGAATTAAAATTCAATAAATGTATGATGTCGTTAGAAACGTACATCTGCAGACAAAACCAACCACTATTCCACACGAACGACCACATCACTTGCGAAATAGGATTATTCATCCAACCAACAGAAACAGATATCAAAACATGCGACGTCAGACTCGGAACCTTCAACGGAGTATATTGGACAGAACTAACTACATCCAACTCCTGGATCTACTCTTTGACAAAAACAGAAATCATGCACATCGTATGCACAGATGAAAATCCAATCCAAATATCCCTGAGCGATTCCGGAATACTAAAACTAAACAACAAATGTACAGCAAATTCTAACACAATCACCCTATCCACAACCAAACACTACCAAACAACGGAAACCCACTCTTATGCACCGAAATTCAATTTAAATATCTCAGACTTCTATAACCCATCCGAAAACGAAGACCCCAAAAATTTATCCCTTATCCCGATAGCAACACTCAACAAGACCCCATACCTCAACTCTAAAGATTTAACTTCAAACGGCTTGACACTCGACGATATTATCAAACAAACAAACGAAATAACTAAACATAAAGAATCCACGGATAACGAAAACCGTATCGAAAGCATATTATATTACGTTTCTTCTTTATTCGGATCATTATCACTAATGTACATCGCAAACAAATTCTCGATACTAAGCAAACTATTGAAAATTTTTACAACAATTCAAACCCTCTGTCAACGAAACGAACCAAATAATCAAATAGTTAGCTACCGTGGAAATCAGAATCAAACCGAACCAGATAACCCACCAGAAACACAAGAAATAGCCACACGACCACGAACACCTCACACGCAAATCATCATTCAGCAGGCCAACCCCCCAGCAACTACTACTACTCCTATCACACCAAACGTAGAAATTATCGAAACACCTCATACATCCTTTTACGCGACATAAGAAACGCTTCACAAAAACCTAACAAAACTTATTATATATTACAATACCTACAACGCTAAGATAGCATATATATTTCATTATTAATCAGATATTGTTGCGTGCTATGTCACGCCCTATTTAATCAACCCATTTAGTTAGTAAGTCAATAGTTAATTATTTTTAAGGTCTATCCGAAACATTACTAGAGGGCTTAACAAACTCAATTGCCGGTCATGCCTTGAGGCAAAGGACCATAACAACCTCGTCTCATACCTTTGGGAAAACATTTGGCAACCAAATGTGGGAGACCCAAAAATTCAAACTCTCCTTCAAACAATTCCTTTATGACTCCTTTGTGCTCATCGAAAAACTTCCCCCTATTGTTTCACCACGTCCGTCGAACCCTTACCTCTCCTCCACCTTGTCCTTCCAAGAAACCAAATGTTTAAACAATCCTTATTCCAACCCCCCAAATTTCCCACTCTAACCCAATCTTCCAACTCAAAACATTTAAACTTCAATCTTCTTTAGCTATCTTAAACTCGAAACCCTAACATTCAATATACCATACATGTACTAACTCAGCATAAGACATTTATAACTAACCGAACTTATTGCAAATAAGCAACTTTAATTATATTATAATTTCGAGATCAAAATCATAATCAATACACCTGGATATATTCACTAACGTAAATATAATTATATTTACTGTCGTAAATATAAAACCTTATAACTTTAAACATATTACAATTTCGAAATCGAAATCATAATACATATACCTAGATATATTCACTAACGTAAATATAGACATGTTTACTACCGTAAACATAGAAATGTTTACTACCGTAAACATAAAATCTTATACCTAACATAGAAATTTTTGAAAAAAAAAAAAAAAAAAAAAAAAAAAAAATTTTCCCCTGCTTCACAGGAGCAAATTTTTTTTTCCCCCGGGGATGGGCGTGTTACGTTCCCTATACCTCTCACTCCCAATACTTGATACACAACATCCTGCATGCATCCTATCCCATGACCCTTAATCAAAGGAAGTCTCAACCTCACGATTCGAAGAACCATCATCCCTACCTAAGTACCTATAAACTGCAAACCTTGCAGCTTAACACGCTCACGCCCAAGAGACAAAGAACTCGCTCTCGAACGGACACCATACTCATTATTAGCACTCACTCTTCAATTAGCCATCGAGCTATCAACACATCAATTAACTCTCGAACAATCAACTGTCAAACACTCAAACCCTACATCTAAATAGTTAATACCTAACTTTAAGACATTACAGTTAACGCATACTTGTCTTCAACCATCAATATAACCACGTATCAATAAATAATTCTAATTACGATCATACCAACGAGCACACATTATTCACTTCAACCATCCGCACGTAATCCGGTTACCCTCAGGTGTAAAAACGAGGTACGAACTCAACGATCTCAACAGAACTCACAACATCCACAACCATAATCATAACAATAACATTTCACATAATTCGGAAATATTTCAGAAAGGTGTGAATCGCAATATAACATTTTCGATCAGTCGGAAACATTGCGAAAACACGTAAAGTGATATATAACATTTCACATAATTCGGAAATATTTCAGAAAGGTGTGAATCGCAATATAACATTTTCGATCAGTCGGAAATATTGCGAAAACACGTGAATTTAGAGGATCTCTATAGAATTTAGTACGACGCGGACTTGGGAGTAGAAGACTCCAAAGCCGCCTTCACATACCTGGGTGTGCAAGTGCACACCAAGGATGCCTCGTTTCCCTGATTGCGGACTTCGGAATCGAAATTCCAAAGCTGCCTCCTCAGACCTGGATGTGCACAAGCACACCAAGGCTGTCGCAGACTTGGGCGAGGTTATCCTCGTCAAAGCTGTCCTCTAGCTGGTGATACAATTCTAGCCGCGAGAGATGAGGAAAACTTATAGGATAAGAAAGCCTGCGTCTTGAAGCTTGAACTTAGTTTAATAAACTGCAAAAAAAAAACATAACTTGATTTGATAAAGGGAAATAATAACATAAATTAATATAATGGAAGGTTGCAACCATGGACTATTCTAATAACAATATAATTCTATAATACAGTGCTAATATCATATGTTTGTCTTGGTTTTAGATTGAAAGAGTAGGTTTGATTTTAATTGAGTTTAAGTGAAAATTTGGAAGTACAATATTGACTCTAATGGTATAATATCTGATATAGACTATTATCCAGCAAATAATTGTGACTCGATAAAGTAAATCGGGTGCTTTGCCTCGTGCGACTTGCAAATTTGAAGATGTAAGCGAATTAGGCACTATGCCATGCATTCCTAATATTGCCGTGTATTGCTCGACTTGACAAGAGGTGGTGAGCCAATACTGCGCTATGACAGGTATGCTGGCGAGCGGTGTGGCGTCGCGATCTCATATATTAGTCGTGACGTCACACCGGCCAGCGTCGTTGTCTAGTCCTCTCTGCGTGTGCGGTGTGTCGTCGTTTGAATTGTAACGGCACAGGCCCGGGTAGGCCTGCACGTTACAGAACATATAATTATGTACCGATTTTTTACAACTCTAATATATATACTATATGCAGATTGAGCCAGAATGCATGACTTTGAGCGATTACGAGTTTCGACGCCAGCGCTCGCAGTGGCGGTAAATAGCGTTTACACTGGGCAAAATCCGTCACTTGTATAGGCTAGTTTCGAATTGCATATACGCGGCAAGAAATTCTAACCAATCAGACCAAATGCTATTCCCAGAGTTTTTGCCATTTTCGTCACTTGTGGCGAATGCTGCTACTGCTGCCGGTAGTCGCTACCCTATTGGCGCACTCCAGCGGCAATAAGTGTCGCGTTCGATGCCTTGAACAGTTGAACCAATGAGGATGAGTTGAACCTCATTATGCATGCAGTGAAATCCCGCGGAAACTCTCGCATCAGAAGCATCGTGAAAAGCACATGTGTGTATAATACAAAGAAAAAAAAAAAAGAACAAGTTTGATATCTGGTAAGTAAAAGTTGGATTCACTATAAAACCATAGAAACTCAGATCCAGATCCAATACGGTTGTGTTGTTTTTTTAACTTGACTAAAATACTGCGGTATGCCGCACGTGGGGATGGCCACCGCCCCCCACGTGTTTCGCGATATGCAAATGCAATGCCGACTTTCGTAAGCATCTTTGTTATCGTACATAAATAAAGCGTCTAATGTTTCCATCGAAGCGAAAATAAATAGGACACTTGCATTAAACCATAGTTTTACAGTGCAATTAATGATGTGGATTTTCATCTATGGTAGATACCTAGGGTGAAGATGAGAGATTAGTCTGGTCATACAGAAACAGCGCGTGGGTCCGAATCAACCTCATCGTTCGTCGCTCTCTCGGTTCACGCCAATTTCGACAGGTAATTCGATCACTTTTTAATTTTTTTTTTTTTATTAATATTTTTATACTGTTTGAACCGTTCCACGTATAATTATAAATTTAGCATTTCTATTATCGCTGTTATTATGACGGAATAATGTACAGAATCTCGCAAAGTAAATAGTATATTGTGCAACGAGTGGGCAAAAATGACGATTCTGAGTGAGTGTGAAGAGTGCGAGATATCACACGAACTCAGAATCGTCATTGCCCACGAGTTCCACATACTATTTTGCTGGCTGCCCTAGTGAAACAATTGTGTATTGCGACGTACAGAATGGAACAAACGGACTTGTCGATAATTTCATTTAATGTTCAAGTGTCTCGGTTGAAGCTTGCTCACGCCAAGTAAATTCTCAAAACAAATATGAACAAAGATGTTAGTTTAATATATGATAGTATTCTGTACAACTCGTGACAACACCATAGAGTGATGACTTGCGTGCGAGCACAGAACTCGTCTCTGACTTGCCTTTCTAATTTCAATGCAATTGGTTCTCGGAGAGCTGTAATGTTATCATCTGATCATTTTTTTACGTTTTTTTCTCCAAGTACAGACCAAGACAGTCCATGTACAAATTTGTCATGCGATGAGGTACAGTAATAGGAAGGTGAGAGTGGGACGATGTGAAATAGTAGCCGACAATTCGCACAAGCACCTCGAAGAGGCACCTTTACAGAATACTGACATACTAACAAGTGAATTTGAATTGGTTTATAAAATATTACCTTCTACGGCATATTCTTTGTCTTCAATGTATTTGACAAGACATCAAATAAACCTCATTTTTATGTCAAGTTTGATAATCAGTCAGTAGTAGTGGTGACAATTGTACTATTTCTCAAAATCAAGTCAGGTAGATTTTACAGTATCCTCATGCAGTTTGTTTTCGGCACAGCGTTAAACCACGTCGATAGTTGTTCGTCACCAATGATAGCCAGGACTTACGGCATTCTGCTTCTAATTGACTATATTTTTAATCTCAACGTTTTTTGAGGTCTTTCAAGGTGTTACGCCTAAATACATGTGAACGTAGCTATATAACTAATTTGGGTTTAAAATGCAAAACGGTCGTATTATGGCACTTGCGACCTCATGGCGTTGGACACGCCGCATGCTCGCAATTGGAATCAGAATCCAACCAATAGTTTTCAAGCCAACCGTACTTTTTTTTCTTCCCCAGAAAATGACGCACCAAAGGAAAAGTCATCATTTTTATTCAGCCAGACATAAGCGTAGACTTATTCGACAAGAAACGTTAGCAAGTGTATCTAGAATACAGCAAGCGGTATTACTAGAACGGGCCAGCTCGTCCCAGCAAACCGAACTAGTGTCAAGCCCAGAAAACGTCGATGTCAAACACATTATCAGTCCAAACATTGAAAGCACGCAAATGTCAATAGTAAATGAAACACAAAATGACAATATGGAGAGTAGTATAGATAATGAAAGTGATATGTCAAGAGATAATAGTAGCCATAACAATATTAGTATTTCAGGCGACAGTTTAGAGATGAAGGTAAACGTAGATGCGCATGGTTGCGAACGTGCACATAATGTTGCACATGTTACCGAAGCATGCCATGAATCAAACAACTCGAATGATTCTAATAATTCAAATCCTTCGGATAGTTCAAATGATTTGATCAATGATTCAAAAGAATCACAAGAATCGATTGATAGCGATGACTTGTTCCTTAAAGAATTTCATCAGTGGATATGCAGTTACAGACCTCCGAGAGGTTCCCTTAATGCATTGCTAGGTATTTTAAGGAAACATCTAAACACGAAATTGCCGAAGGATAACAGAGCACTTCTTAAGACTCCCCGATCTACGGAAATTCACTCTATTGCTGGTGGCCAATATTGGCATAATGGTTTAGAAAAAGTTGTGAAATCTATTGTACAAAAACGATTGAAAGCTGGACACGATATTAAAAAGATTGATTTGTTAATAAACATTGACGGCGCTCCGATGGGAAAATCATCACAAAACAGTCTGTGGCCAATTTTGTGCTCCGATAACGTTTTGAAAGAGGTTTATATTGTTGGTGCGTTTTTTGGAGAAGGAAAGCCAAATAATGCGAATCAGTTCCTAGACTTTTTTATAAACGAAGCAGTTGCTTTGGTAGGTAACGGAGTTTTGTTTGATAATGAACGGTTCAATGTTAGAATTCAAGGCTTTATATGTGACGCGCCTGCCAAAGCATTCATTTTACAAGTGAAAAATTTTAATGGATATAATAGTTGTACAAAATGTACAATAGAAGGAGAATATTTAGATCATACAATGTGCTTCCCATCAGCAGGCGAAAATATGACTTTGAGAACGGACGAAAATTTTAGTAATTACGCCTATCAGGACGACTATCAAATTGGACGTACAAATCTCTCAAAAATACCCCACTTAGGGTTAGTTTCGAATGTGCTACTGGATTATATGCACTTGATCTGCTTAGGGATTGTACGAAAATTAATTATGCTCTGGTTACATGGACCGCTAAGCGTGAGACTGTCCGCTTATAACATAAATAGAATCTCTCGTGCATTAATCAACATAAGTCAATATCTACCATCAGATTTTGTTAGAAAACCAAGATCCCTGAAATATGTTAAGTTATGGAAAGCCACAGAATACCGGCAATTCATTTTATATTTGGGTCCTATTGTTTTAAAAAACGTATTGAAAGAATCGATATATGACCACTTTCTGATTTTGCATGCTGCTGTTACAATCTTAGTTAGTCCGATATTGGCAAGACATCCTCCGAACGTTGATTATGCAGAAGCACTGCTACAGCATTTTGTTAAACTTTTTGGGGAAATATATGGTGTTAAGTACATGTCTCACAACGTGCACAATTTACTGCGTCTTGCTGAGGATGTAAGAAACTGTGGCCCCTTAGATGAGTTCAGCGCATTTAGATTTGAGAATCATATGTCTGTAATCATAAAATTAACTCGGAAAGGTGAAAGACCACTCCAGCAAATAGCTAGGAGATTGGCAGAATATGAATATTTATCTGTCAGTAACACAATGGAGAAGGACGCACGTAAAGCTATACAGTTTCAGAAACTTCACTTTGAAGGCCCATTAACCAGAGATATAGGCAAAGGCAAACAGTATAAAATCATGCGCCAAAATTCTTATTACCTAAATTGTAAAGATTCTAAGAATAATTGCTTCATGCTCGAAAATGGGACCATGATAGAATGTGCCAATTTTGTGAAATGTAATAGAACATCCTATGTCGTTGGTTATGAATTAATTGGGCTGGAAGATGTATATTCATTGCCTTGTGAATCACAAACATTCAATATTCGCATTGTCAGAAGAAGCGAAAGCCTCAAATCATGGCCATGCAATGAAATATGCCTCAAGTTCATGAAGATCCTTCTTGAACACATTACAACTTCTCACGATAATAAAATAGCTGTGTTTCCAGTGATCCACACGTCTGCTAACTACTCACAATAATCATGTGAGCTTTCCATTACCCGGAAGGGTGATGGTTATTATCATAAGGGTGAGTCAATTGAAACTCCGAGAATGGGAAGAGCTTAGTTGGTTAATACACATCGACAATTCTTATTGTCATTTCTTATTACCTTGGTTCTCACACAGTCAAGGATATATTAGTGGCCTATAAGAGGAGCCTAATTACCAACTAAACTCCTCCCATTCTCGGAGTTTCAATTGACTCACCCTGTACATAATAAAGACGATATCGCATCTTTTTGCTGATAAAAATAAATATTTGATAAAGACTATGGTTCTATGTCTGACCGTTTTCTTCCTGGAATATCTTTCAACCTTAACTGGAAAATCTGGAAAAGTAAGGGAATTTTTGAGTCAGCAATGCGTAACAACCCTGGAGATGCAATACATTATTGTCCGAAGCGACGCAATATAAATACATGTTTTTATTCTCCGTGTAATTATCCATGAGTCTAATTACGAATTCATAGCCTCAAATATTCACATTTTTTTTACATACTTCGCTTCAAAAATTTGTTTCAGAACTGCAATAACCCACTATGTCGAGTTTCAAAATTGTTGAATTCGACGATGGGCTGCATGTAATACCATTTAGTTGGCTCAGTGATGACGACACGAAAGCTTATTGGCCTCCCTATAAAGACGTGATTAGAATTCGCAAGTCGATAGCTAACATGGAGACCCCAGTAACAAGTGATTGGGCATTGTTGGATGTTTTGGACATACATGGATGTGCAGGTGAATTATTAACTGATAATTTCAATAAAAATAGTCTGTTGTGGTTTGTTGTAATGTTTTCAGTGCTGACTTAATAAGTCATTGCACTGACTTGAAATCAAATAATGAGGTTTGATTCAATATTAATATTGGGTAGCCTGACATTGCAAAGATCGCTATGAAACAGCTGGTGAATAAAACTGTGCACTACAGAGATGAACTTTAAGTTTCAAATCATGAAATGAATGATTATACATATATCGGATGAACTCTTATGTTACGTTTTAGGAATTAGTTTTCCTGAATAAATTTGACAACATATTTACAATGAGTATATGTATGATCGAGGAGTATGGTACATGATAGTCATAATTAATGTTTCTTCAAAATACCTGTAGAGGCAAATTTTTGTTTTGGTATAAACGAACTGTTCGGCGAGGATTATGTTTTTAACACTTCTTGTCAGAATTGCTTTCGGCTTACCGAGCTTGCCAACAGCTTGTGCTACAAATATCATCGACGCCAAAAATTAGTTACATTACGTGCAGCGCACCTAAATTACTGTTTCGTAACTGGTGAAATGTATAAGTTATATGGTATACACATGGTTACCTAAAGGTACCTATCCTGAAGCTGCGGACAAACTTAAATTGATGTCAGATGCATCGGACATGGAACATTTCGCTACCGAAGAAGCTTTAAAAAAATCGAGAGCTAGGCGCCACAAGGTGTCATCCATTAGATCCCAAAGGTTCGAAGAAACAGAAGACGAGGACGGGTCGCCCGAAGAAGTCGTGCAGAAGAAAACCCCACCTAAGAAACCAGCTACCTTCATGACACTCACAGAATCCAGAAAAAATGACAAGCGTAAAAAGGATACTCCGCAGACTCCGCCAGTATTATCTACCAACACCAAAACTCAGGCTGGTGAGGACTTCCGATTCTGCATGATGCTTTTGTTCCACCCATATGTTTATATCTGTGTCTGTATAATACTATATATTTCTCTTATTCATGACACAAAGTTGCAAGAGACAGAATCGCTGAAACTCAGCCGAAGAGGCGAGATAGCACTTCAATAAGGCTTTCTTCTGATGAGGATCCCGAAAATGTTATACTCAAAGGTAAATATCACTTCTACTAAACAATTTACAGGCCAGATAATAATAATAATATTTCAGTAATTGAATTATGGTGAATCATATTGAAGAGGTCTTGGACAATAGGGTTGGCTTGTTGACCAGGTTTATATCGTTTTGTGTAACAGCTACATGTCCTTCATGTATTGTCTATCCAGATTTATATGTATCTATGAGTTATCTTGACTCGAAATTCTTTTATTTTAGAATTTAATGTGGAGCTACTACGTGTCATGAAACAAATTGGTGAAAAACTCGAATCTATCGACTCACGCATGAAAGTCTTCGAAGAACGAAATATAAGGACGGCCAATTAAGTTTTGGAAGTTGGAGATAACGGCAACAATCCAGAGAGAGAGAGTCAATCGAAGACCTTTTACCATTAGCGACGCTTTTGCAATTCGATGAATTAGAAAAAAAATTAGAGGAGAAGAAATTTGCGTCACAAATGGTAAAAGAACCGAGTTACTATTCTATGGAAATTGACTTCGTTAAACTAGATTAGTCTTGAACAGATGATATGCCATTACACAATCTCACATGCTTTTGGCAATAGAATCGCTCTGATCTGAAGTGACAAGAAAACAAAATGTAAAATCTGCACGTATCAAATTCATAGTGTTGATAATTGATTGAATATTTCATATTATTCATATGAATAGTTGAAAATCTTGAAATAACTATAACCAAATCTTCATCCGAGTTCAATAAGGAATATCTAGGTAATTTAAATACACCTAGCTGTCTTATATAGTGTACAATGTTTGAATTCAATAGTGAATTCCAGCGCTTATTGCTCCTCAACATCAGGCAGGTAAAACACACAATGACTATAATAAATATACTGTTTCACATTTGAGGCGAAGCTTACTCAAAATGTTTTTTTTGAGAGAAATGTTGCCTGCAGCTGTGAGCAATTTTATTACTTTTGTGTGTATGTATGTTGGAGCAATGCGTATAATTCATGTTTGTGTGGAGGCTTGAAGAAATCTTTCTTCCTTCTCAAAATGTTTGTATACCGTTTCTATCTGAATTAATTTAATTATCAACTGTAGTCAGTAATCCGAAGGTTATTATATAGCGTCGAGGAGATTATTTCATTGACTTGAAAAAATGCAAAATAAAATTTAAAAAAAAAGTAGAAGTAACGCCGTAGCGGTAGCTGTCACGTCTGAGGGTATCAATCATAGACATATAAGATTATCAGTAGATAGGTTGTCACATTCGGAAAACAAAGAAATGCCTCGCAATTAGACTGACTATTATCCACAGAATGGCTCTGTATACCTAAGTGGTAACTAAGTAGAAATCTGTAATCTTTATGCTGCTTGCGATATTTTTTCAAGTTGTGCATATTTTTTCAGGTGTGCTTTTTGAAATCAATCGGCGGGAGAGATACCCACAACTTTTTAGGCAACATACTGAAACGATCCATAACAAATTCAGTCGCCGTGGCGTTCAGCATGGATGGAAAAAAAAAGAAGAAACCCATGCGAAATACATTGTTTTTGAAAATGATCGTCAGTGAGTATATTTGCACTATTTATGCCCGGTTGCATAAACGTAGGTCACCCCGCAGATACTCCCTGTTTTGAACCTTCATGGACTGTTGAAGGTTAATTAACAGCGATTCATGACAGCTGTCAGATGAAAATAGGTTGAACGGGTAGTAACATTACCGAGATGAATGTTTAAAAAAAATATGCATGCTTATGTTTTATTCAACAGTCATATCTTATTCAAGTCGAAATTATAATCTTTTTAGGAGCTGCAACGTTGCATCGACCAAACTTGGAAGAGGCTACTGCAATCAAAGACGTAAGCACGTGGCTCGCTGGAGCACAATTAAGACTGTCAAGAGAAGAGTAAGAATCTAACGAAAAAATTATTTTTGAGGTCTATTAGCTCAATGATTTGATAGAAATATATTCAAATCTGTCGATTCTTAATTGCATTATAGAGCCAAACTGGGAGCCAAAGCGGGAGCCAAAGAAGCTAGCGTTGAGGAAAGGAATGATCAGGACTGAGAGATTTGAGGAACACTAATGGAAATGTATATGTGAGTCATTCCACGTCAAACCGGACACCTTTTTGACCTCGATGTTTCCGATTTCGTTCTAATTTTTTTAACGGGTTCTTTGGAACAAATAAATTAATCAAACAATTTTTCGTTTTTTTTTTCCGCCCCTATTTTCCAAGTTACACGGGGGTGAAATTCACGAAAAACGGCCAAAAATCGAAAACATACTCCTCTTCAAACGGTCATATCTTTGGCTGTGTTCGTCCTAGAGTCTTCTTTCGAGAACCATTTTGAAGCTATTAAATGGCACTATTATTATATATTTATTGAATTCTGCGACAAAGAGCGATTCCATTTGTTATAAACAAATATATTATTCAAACGTGGTTTTCTAGGTGAGAACCACGCTTTAAAATTCCCAAAAAAATATGAGCGTATTCCTTGATCAATTTCCTATAAAACTGGTAAGTTATAGAATGGAACTCCGATGGAAACTATATTAAAACGATTTATTTATAAGCGACGGCGCGCGCTGCCGCTGAGAGACCTGGCTCGGGTACGTGTAGCTCGCGTAAGGAAGAAATGGTGGGCATGTAGATCTATATTAAAAAAATTCACCATGTCAGAAAACAATGTTTATCATATTAGTTTATTGAATATCTAACTAACGATAAGTAAATCATGATCCGAAATCTGACATAACGATCCCCTAGTCACATTATACCATATAGGTATAATACCTGCAAGTCGTTATATTTGCTTATAATTAGTGGTTTATTTAGAAACAACGGCCTCTACTGACTTTTCGGCATCAGAGTATCTCTTGTCTATCAATTCATTTTTTGTTAGTCGCATTAATTTATTTTTTTGTTATTGGCTTAGGAGGAGCCCTCTAAAGACTAGCAGCTAAAGCAAGTCTGGAATCCTTGCAGGAACCAATAAATACACCACAATTTTTTTTTTCTATGGGCGCAGAATATCAAAAATATTAAAAATACTGATTTAGAATTTTCCACTGAACTGCATTGCAGCCTCGTTTCGGGAAAGCTAAATTAGTTCATGGTACACTGACATTTCATTGTATTCTACCACAAACGAAAAATAAATTAATAACTAATGTAAGAGATACTCTGATACCGAAAAGTCAGTGCAGGCCGTTGTTTTCAAATAAACCACCCTAAAATTTTTAATAATCTTTCCTAATTTAATTGCTTTATTTTCTTAATTTGACAAAAAATTGCCCCGTTATTTCTTTCAACTAACTTTAACAATAATATAATTATTTATATTTTTGCTTTAACTTCAACAGTTATGGAAGCAATTATATGAATAAACCAAACTTCTATTGAATTAATTATAGTGTATTCATCAATTCAGGTATTATACATATAGGTATAATATAATGTGACTAGGGGATCTTTTTGTCAGATTTAGGATCATGATTTACTTATCGTTAGTTAGATATTCAATAAACTAATATGATAAACATTGTTTTCTGACATGGTGAATTTTTTTAATATAGATCTACATGCCCACCATTTCTTCCTTACGCGAGCTACACGTACCCGAGCCAGGTCTCTCAGCGGCAGCGCGCGCCGTCGCTTATAAATAAATCGTTTTAATATAGTTTCCATCGGAGTTCCATTCTATAACTTACCAGTTTTATAGGAAATTGATCAAGGAATACGCTCATATTTTTTTGGAAATTTTAAAGCGTGGTTCTCACCTAGAAAACCACGTTTGAATAATATATTTGTTTATAACAAATGGAATCGCTCTTTGTCGCAGAATTCAATAAATATATAATAATAGTGCCATTCAATAGCTTCAAAATGGTTTTCGAAAGAAGACTCTAGGACGAACACAGCCAAAGATATGACCGTTTGAAGAGGAGTATGTTTTCGATTTTTGGCCGTTTTTCGTGAATTTCACCCCCGTGTAACTTGGAAAATAGGGGCGGAAAAAAAAAACGAAAAATTGTTTGATGAATTTATTTGTTCCAAAGAACCCGTTAAAAAAATTAGAACGAAATCGGAAACATCGAGGTCAATTTTTGATTTATTTTGTCCGGTTTGACGTGGAATGACTCATGTGCGTTATAACATTTCATTATACATTTCCAGAACTTTATCCAGATGTTTGTGTATAATAGATATATTTGTACGGTACATATAAGAAAATGTGACATATTTTTGTGATGAACAAGTGCAATACTGAGCGAAAAAGATCAACGCGAGTTGTTAAGACGATCATAGTTTTAAGTTCGCATTCCATTATAATTCTATGTATAGTATAGGTATTATACTAATTCGGGTATTTGATTTCTACTAGTCACCAAGGCTCTCAAGTACTGTAATAAGACAACATTGTTAAACAAAACAACAAAAATTTATTTCCAAACGCCCATCAAAATTTCGATAGAGCATCTCAAATATAGAATATCTCAGCTGAATATGGGCTCTTAATATTGATATTTGGAGTTTCCTATTTTATTTTTTCCATTTTCGATTCAAATAACACGTAAAGAATATCGGAAAATTGGAAAAAAAAAAATTTCTCGTAAGCGGCTTGATTTATAAACTATCTAAATACAGCTTCTTATAGGAAATTTCACGCTCTATGAAAAAGTGCTGAGATAGAATTTTCCTCACTCTCACCGATTAAGAGATGCTCGCCTATGGACATTGAGTCTTCTTGAATATCTCTTAATCAGTGAGAGTTAGGAAAATTCTGTCTCAGTTATTATTTATAGAGCGTGAAATTTCCTATAAGAATTTGTATTTAGATAGTTCATAAATCAAGCCGCTTACGAGAATTTTTTTTTTTTCAATTTTCCAATATTCTTTACGTGTTATTTAAATCGAAAATGAAAAAACTAAAATAGGAACCTCCAAATATCAATATTAAGAGCTCATATTTCGCTGAGATATTCTATTTGAGATGCTCTATCGAAATTTTGATGTGGATTTGAAAAAAAAAAATTGTTTTTTGGAACACACTATTATACATACCTAGATGTAGAAGTTCGAATAAGAGTCGAAAAAGTTAATCTTGCAGATTTTTTTTATTTTTCTGACAGGATGTCTAGGGTCACCTGCAGGTATTTAGTCATTTCTACGTACTAGGAGCCTTCAGTACTGAGCCTTTAATTCTACTAACCTGTTAATATACCTATCATTATGAGTTATTATCTATTTAAATATCTCTTATTACCGATTATACCGATTGTTTTTATTTTTATTTTTATAACCTTGATTTAAAAAAAAAGTGCCACTTAACTTGGAATCACGTAATACCTCGTTGTTTTATACTATGTGTTTGTCCCAGCAACAGCTGATGCTATTGGAGTAATTTCTCGAGATTTATGTGTCCTTTGATGAGTTAAAAAAAATCTAAATGATTGGACTACATTTCCTTATACTCGCATTTCTCAACACTATGGTGTTGAAAAATGCAAATTTATTATACAAATAATTTGATGGTCAGGTTCCAATGCTGTATGAATTGTCATATTCTATGCATCTAGCGTTTTTGAGATTGGTGTGAAATTATCTATCTTACCAATTACGAACACTGCTTCGAAGGATCATTATACTCAATCAAATTCTTGAGGTATTTGCATTATTGGAACATCATAAAACGAACAAGATAACGTTGACAACACGGCTTAACTATATAACTTAACTACCTGGTATTTTAGACGTCTGAGAAAGGGAAAAAACATATGTCTTCATATTGTGTGACTTGCATTTTTATTTCAAAATAAACGGTTATACAGGGTGAATTTTCTCCGGGGTCTGATCTGGGAGGAGCTTCAACGTGCTAAAGTGCTGAGGTGTGCTATACGTGTGGATGTAAACAAATTTGGAGATAAGGGTATCTGCTTGATAATCACACACTATTGTTCTGATGCGAACGATTTTGAATAGAAGAAGGCGGAGCTCCAGCACGTTGAAGCTCCTCCCAGATTAGACCCCGGAGAAAACTCACCCCGTATATATATATACACACGTCTCCAATCCTAATTGCAGAACTGTTAATATCCCAGAAATGTTTCTAAAATATTTCACGAAAGTTTCTGAAATATATTTCACAAATGTTTCTGAGACCTGCCAGAAATATCTCAAATATTCCACGTAATGTTTTTGAAACATTCCAAGAATGTTTTTGAAACGTTCCAGAAATATTTCAGAAATATTCCTGCATCGTATCAGAAATGTCTCCATGCCTGCATATACAACTTGCGAAATATTTCAGAAATATTTTTGGAACATTTCTTGTAATACTCCAGAATTATTTTATAAACATTCCTGAAATATTTCACGAAATGTTTCTGCAAAATGTCAGAAATGTGTCTATGTCCGCATTTATAACTTACGAAATATCACTAACATATTTCCGAAATATTTCCGAAATATGTCGGTAACATTCCTGGAATATTTCATGAGATGTTTCAGAAATATTTCCAAAATATTTCCGAGTTATTAATCGGAAAAATGTCATAAATGTTTCTGACACGTTTCATGACATATTTCGGAAATATTTCGGAAATATTACGCAAGTTGTATATGCGGACATAGACACATTTCTGACATGTATCCGACACATAACATAAATATTTCTTGTAATATTACATCAATCGAATGAAGGATTTCTGAAAGATTTCTGAAATATTTCGTGCCGTATGGGTAGCTATGGACATCCTCGGTCCTTTACCTCTTTCCCATTCTGGAAACCGTTACGCTTTAGTTATTTCGGATTACTTCACCAAGTGGCCTGAAGTAATACCAATTCCAAATCAGGAAGCTGAAACGGTAGCTCAGGTTTTTGTTAAAGAATTTATTTGTCGATACGGTTCTCCATTAGAACTCCATACGGACCAAGGTCGAAATTTTGAATCTCTTCTTGTAGCTGAAGTTTTAAAGGTTTTAGGGATAAGGAAAACTAGAACGACTCCCTTACATCCCCAATCGGATGGGATGATAGAACGATTGAACAGAACTCTCCTTTGGTATCTTTCTTCCTACGTGGACAAAGATCATAGGAATTGGGATGACTGGATCCCTCTATTTCTTCTATCCTATAGATCAGCTGTTCATGAAACAACTGGTCAAACTCCTGCTTCCATGCTCACGGGGAGGGACCTTAGACTTCCTTCGGATCTAGAAAAGGGACCTTTTCCTTTGGAAGATGCATTAGACTCGAGTTTCGGTTTATCTCTTCAGGAAAAACTGGAAGAAATTCATGAATTTGCTAGAGATAAGATTCAAGTAGTTTCAGATCGGACGAAAGCTAGGTACGACATTAGAACTCGTAACCTTCAATTTAAAACTGGGGATTTAGTTTGGTTCTTTCAACCCAGAAGAGAGAAGGGACGCTGTCCCAAGTTACAGTCCAATTGGGAAGGACCGTATGAAATTAAAGATCGAATTAACGATGTAGTTTATAGGATACAACGATCAGCTCGTACTAAACCAAAGGTGGTTCACTTGGACCGACTAGCCCCTTATGAACGAAGACAACCTTTCCAAAACGACTGACTTGGGAGATGTTGAACTTACTCTTCTCTTTTGAATCCTTCAGGTTCTTGTCTTTTCTGTTTTCAGGTGGTCTGGATTGCAATCATTTGGGATCAAGCAAAGTCCTAACAGACCCCTGACGTTCATAGTAGAAGGTAATATAGGGTGCGGAAAAAGCACTTTCACTCAAAAATTCCTGGAAGATGAGAATATTTTGACTCTTTTGGAACCAGTAGAAGAATTTAGAAACGTATTAGGAGTGAATCTGTTAGAAAAGATGTACAGGGATCCTAAAAAATATGCTTACCATTTCCAACATCACGCTTCGATGGTAATGAGAAATAAGCATTTAATTCAAACTTCGAAACCTGTTAAAATCATGGAAAGGTCAATTTTCAGTGCCAATTGTTTTATAGAGGCTCGTCGTAGATCCGGAGAGTTCGAAGATTTTGAAGCTCACCTTTTATCTGAAAACGTCAGGATATTAGTCGAGAGTTCTCCCAATTTCAAAGTAGACCTTATAATTAGAGGTGTGCGGGTAGTCGATTTTGTCGGGTCGGGTCGGTCCGGGTACCCGCCCGGGTTTTGTCGTCGGGTACCCGGGTCTACGGGTATCCGAGTCAAAACCGGGTACCCGACTTCACCCGAGTATACCCGACATCTTGGTACCCGGTTTTACCCGAGAACACCCGATAAATTGGTACCCGAGTTTATCCGGGTATACCCGAAGTCTTGGTACCCGGTTTCACCCGACATTTTAGTACCTTGTTTCACTAGAGTATTAGTTTGACATGTTGATACCCGGTCTTATCTGGGTATACCCGACTATAGTAAGTTTAAATTTTGCTTACTATCATCATTCAAAACCGGAGAATGAATAGGAAAGAAGGCTTATAGTAAATAAAATGGTTTCATAAAGAGGTTATTGCTTATTTTAGTTTATTTATACTATAATGCTGTGCATATTTTAAACACTGGAGGTCACGTATTCAGTATTATATTTTCAAATTAGCATGTAAGAAGCATAATTCTTCCACATGCTCCGGGAGAAGATTGGCTCTGGCTGGAGTGACGATGTTTCCCGTCGTTGAAAAAACCCTCTCGCTACTGACCTGAGTGGCGGGGATACCGAGATATGATCTGGCTACAAAAGCAATACTCGGATATCGATGTCGGTTGTTTTTCCACCAAGTTATTACATTTGTATTTTGCGGTACAACTTTTTCCGATAAATAATTTTCTATTTCGCGCTCAATTGGCGAAGTGCTTTCCCCGTCCGTATCCTCGTCAATGACATTCAGAAAAGTAGCCAATTTTGACAATGACACAACTGAAATGAGATAAAAGTTTTCGTTATAATATGAACATGAAACATTCATATATTATCTAATTAAAATTTAAAATCTTCTCTCTGATGGATTTCATTATACGAATCAAATATTACGATACTAGAACAAATGTTCGAATCATGCAAGAATTGGATTCTATCGAGTAATATTATTATCTATTTGTAGAGCGCAATTACTAATAGATGAACGATAAGATAAAAAATTACCATTCGGTGGAGTGTCAGTTGCGTTAGAGGCCGCCTCGGATGATATCTCGGGTTCGGGATCTTTCAATGATAAACATTTCGCCAATAACGTTTTTTCCGCTGCACTTTTTACTTCTACATCCAGCAGCCGATTTTTGTAACGAGGGTCAACTAGCATTGATACGAGTAAAAGTTCAGAGTTCCGTACTTGTTGGAAACGGGTCTCCAGACTTTGCAGTAGACTACTTCCAAATTGTGCAGCTTCGGGACTGTCATTTTCCGCAATAAAAACTCTCGTCGATTTGAGCAAGCTCGACACAATTGGAATGTACAGGGATACGGTGGCGTACTCTTCACCTGACATAATGACAGTCGCTTCTTTAAACGGGAGCAGAGCATCCACGTAGATGCTGACCAAGTTCCACTCCGATCCAGTGAGATTATCCGGCATCTTAGGCTCAGACAATACAGCTCCAAGGGGCATGCGTAGTTGTAGAATTCTTGAAAGCATATCATGTGTTGAATTCCACCTTGTCTCCACATCTTGAATTAGATTCAAAGGGATGTTCTCTGGATTGGTTGACTTCTGCATTTCTTCGAATTTTACCTTCGCAGTTGAGCTCCTCGAAAAAAAGCCCACCAAACTCTTGCACTTCTTGCAAATTTCTTTGAAATTTGGGCATTCTTTCGTGGCACTTTTTATTGCTAGCTGTAAGCTGTGTGCAAAGCATGGTATTCTTGTCCACGTTTCATTTAAAGATATTGCTTTCACAATATTCGCGGCATTATCAGTGACAAAGTACACCTTTATGCAATCCGCGAGTAATTCCCATTTAGATAATGCTGCTGTTATGAATTCGCACAAATTCTCGCTGGTGTGGCTTTCAGCGACGTGGGATAGGTTTAACAGGAATTGCCGGTACTCAAATTCCTGGTTCAAATAATGAATGGTAAGAGTCATGTACCCTTCGATATTTCGGGATGTCCACCCATCAGTCGTGATAGCTACCGTTGATAGCTTCCCTAGTCGTGAACAAACGAAAAAAAATGAACGAATCAATAAATTCACAAAGAACGAATCTTAATGAATCAACGATTGAATGAATGAATGAATGAATGACTGAATGAATGACTGAATGAATGAATGAATGAATGAATGAATGAATGGATAAATATAATAATATCAATAATGATAACCTTATACGTAAAGTTAAAACTGAAAAAAATGTAAATAAATAAGTATAATACAGCAGAACCTCGCTAACTCGAAAACTTTGATCAGATGAAGCCTCTCTTATCAGCTCTGCCCCAGACATTCGAGTTAGCGAGATTTGACTGTAATCAAGATGAAACGATCCTGAATTGAGAAAGTAGAAAATTTCAACAAAGCAGGAATCAAAATTGACAAGTGATAGACAATCCGATATCGATAAAATACCTCATATTTATTACTTGAATATTTATATAATTTATGCAAAATGATTGTTTGAATTGTGTACTATTTGTCGTAATTTAATGCAACACTGTATCAAAATTGCCGCGACACGACAGGGTATCATAGTCTACATACATGGTAATTTCTTCGGCGTCAGTATAAATGTAAAGTTTAGACTACCTTGAATGACGTCCTGCTGGAGCACTTGGAAAATTCGGGAACGTTCATCCTGGTACATTTTCGGGATCATATTTCGAGAAAATGTGGTTCTCGAAGGAATCAGGTAACGTGGTTCTGCGATTTTTAAAACGGCTTTAAAACCGGGGTCCTCAACCACACTATACGGTTGCAGATCGACAGCTATCATTACAGCTATAGCTTTAGTTAGCTCTTGAGCCTTCGGCGATTTACTGTCAAGAGGCGCTTGTCGTTGAAAAGCTTGCACAATTGGATTTTTTGTATTCGATCCACCTGTAGCTGTTTTGACAGAATCCAACTTCGCAAATAACTCAGGATGCGTCTGTAGATGCCTGCGCAGTGCTGAAGTGCTGCTGAACTTGGTTTTGATCACAGTTCGACAGGTCTTGCATTTAGCAGTCTCTAGATCAAGTGTGGTGAAGTAATTCCACACTTGGCTAGTTTTTCGCGGCCCTCGAGAACTAGATGACGATTGACTAGAATCCGCTGTGCCGGTAGACTCAGAGTCCTCCTCGTGCTGCTCCATGGTCCCTAATTTCTACTACTTATGTTATTCACTACTCGGAGTGATCATCGAACACTGTCAGGTACGAAAACGCTAGTTAGAAGTGTTAAAATGCTATTGAAGTAGGTACTGGTACGATTTTCGAACCGTTACTTGCTTCGACACGCTTGACGCTAAACTGAAAAACTGTTCTGCTACATGCGTACACACGTGTACACTTCGGCGCATTAATTTTTTGATTGTCAAAATGCATATTTGCGCCATCTAGAATAAAGATGTTGAATGTCTAATAGGTATTCAATTTGACGCGGGCATGATACCACCCGGCCTAACTCGGGTACCGGATATACCCGACTTAAACTCGGGTACCCGACTTTGACTCGGGCACAGCGGTACCCGACCGATATTCGCTCCATACTGTAACATACGCGACCTGCCTGCAAGGCATGCCTAGCTAGTTGTTACAGAAAAACACGTGAAGACGGATTATGACGCGATAATCCCCAAAACAAAGGGGATAGGAGGAGTAATCTCGACAGACGAATCGATTTTCGAGTTTCAATTCGATTTTTAATTCTCGATTGGGTTCGCATCGTCATTCGTCATGGTTTACGAAAACTAACTCGAGAATTAATAAACTAGGCGGTTAGTTTAAATTTTTCTTTATTCAAAAAGGATGAAGGAAAGACATTGAAGCACTTTAGTAAAGGTTTCAGGCGACACGTGCAGTCGTCGTTTTTTTGCAACGGTCGCGACGGGTACTCCTATTAATTCTGGATTAAATAATGGAATGATCCAGAGCTCCCTCCCTTTCACGCCCTCCTGTCGCCTCCTTTTGCAGATTGCAGGATCTAACCACAATACCGCTCACATCCTGATCCTGTTCCTTTTGGATTCTTCTTTCAAGATAGAAAAACTTTGAAGAACATTTTTATACTAAATTTTTCACTTTGATTGGTTAAGGCTCGACTATCTTCTCAAGTTCTTTTGTGTGGTTTTTCCTTGAGAGTGAAGGCAAATGCCGGATAGTTTTTGGGAAAGAATTCTTCAAATTTTCAATCCACCACGCTAACTTTCCCTATTAGAGCAAGCACACACAATTTGACTAGTAGACTTTTCGTTTTTCTTTCAATTTTTGCATTTCGAGAGTCGGGTCGACTCTTTTACTAAAGGGGGGGGTAGTGTTACAAAGGTCGAAAAACACCCCTCATATTTAATTTGCAAGGTCTAGTAGTCATCTAAGATAAATGATGTTAACATCTGATAAATGATAATCGGTTACTCCTCACAACGACATTATTGTAAAAACAGTCTTGTTTTAGCTTTGGGCTTAAACGGACGTGTATTTTCCTAAATACAACCTAATATTTATTTCCCATTATTTCGTTTCCTGTTCAACTTATTTCCCTCGGGAACCCACATTTAATTATCTTATCAATCGCGAACCATAATTCGCAACAATATATATACACACATATATATTGCGATGTCCGTAAGCATTCGCAATATAATTATGCAAAGGTATTATCTAATCGTAATACAATTCCTCCACTGACAAACTAATGAAAATAGAACAAATTTTCGATTCGTGTCGTTATTATAGATTGTTTGATTTTGCTAGTCAGATTTCAGGCTAGACACAATTATCACGTAGATAATAGCGTGATTGTGAATACAAGAATCCGAATCTGAAAAATTTACGTTACATACAACTTTTGCAATAGCGCTGTGTGTAGTCCGAGTCACGCTACACTGCTCATCCTCACAATTGATGCAGAAATGTAGAATTATTATCATGTCGTAAAATCACAAAATTGAGGAGCCGCATATACGTATTTTACAAATAGGTTGAGCGCCTCTACTCTGAGGCTCCGCCCATACTGAGTTCTCGGGCTCGGTGCTAGAGGCGCCGTAGTCGCTAGATTATTTCAATAGGGTTCTTGAGCTGGACGCTAGAGGCGCTCAACGGATGAGGAGTTGTCGGGGCTCGCTCAAAAGCCCTTAAGGTTCAATAATAAAGTTAATGTAACATATCGGAATAATATATTTTTATTTTTATTTTTATTTTTCACATGTATATAGTCAGGGCCGACCCTCTTCCTCTCCCGCCGCCACCGCCACCGCCTCTTCTGTCTCCGCCGCCACGTCGCCCCCGCCAGCCGCGCCAGCCTCCACGCCTATAGGCTCCGCGGGCGCGACGGGCGGCCAGAGCTGAGCGGAAGCATTCCGCTAATGCGGCTCGTACCATGGCATTCTATAAGAAGTAATACGTTAATTAATATTTGATTATTATATTAAAAGATTATCATCTGGGCTGCCCACGTATGAGGCACCAAAATATTTATATTTGGATATTTTGCAAATGCAGTCTGTAGATGAGTAGTTATTTATAAGTAAGACTAATTTATATAAAGTTGAACGAAATATGTATACACTGAGAGATCACTTCATATAGTTCAATCGATTTTATTTCAATTTCTATCTAATGGCAATCAGTAACATTTCCTTTATACTGAATCTGTGATGAGCAGCTCAGAATATTCCATAAAAACCACGCATAGTTATTAGATACATCCATGTATTGTATTTTATTTAATCGTATACGCATGATGCTGCTTATCGAAATAAATCTCGAAATTTGTTTGGGATATTTCTATATTTCTACTGGGATTGTGAATATTAGAATTAGGTGTGCTATAATTATACGCGTTGACAACATTTTATAGATTTCGTCGCGATTCGTTATTTGTGCTGGTTGTGGCTGCGGCTGCACCACTGGCTGCGGCTGCACCACTGGCTGCGGCTGCACCACTGGCTGCGGCTGCACCACTGGCTGCGGCTGCACCACTGGCTGCGGCTGCACAGTCGGCTCGGTTACTTGTGGATTTGGATCCACCACCCGGGTGTCGTTTATCCCGACAAGATACTGCCCGGGTGGTGGATCCGTTTCCATATTTTCTTGGGTGATTATCAATTCGTCTGAGCAGTCTATTATACAAAAAAATTAGAATTAAGAGAATCGTTACGAGTGAATGTCGTGGTTACGAATTACATTACTATCGAAGAATTGTTATTTTATTATGGTATTAGTCAGTAATACTGTAACATTGCAGTTTGTGACTGCCGTTACAATTCGCCCCAAACCCTTGACAGGTCTAATTAAGGGAGCGAAAGAGTAAGAGGACCACCGAGGTCCAGCGTGAATGCACCCACGGTTAGCGTTATCTAACTCCGAGAGGCGACCGTGACCGACTTAGACTTTTGGATTTGAGTTCTTAATTTTTTTTTGTTTTATTTTCTTCCATATTCTCTATTATGTGCGAGTCGAGGGAAGATGTCCCTAGATCGAGGGCGGGGATCCGAGTCCTGACCCGAAGTATTGGACCGACGTACGAGGCCTAGTTGTTAACCTGGAGGAACGCGGAGGAGTGCCGGGGGCACTCATCGACGTGGGAAATCGGCGGTGGAGGAGATTCCCGCCGCCCCAAGAGCCTGCGAGCCGCGTTCCCTGCCTCCCGAAACCGTAGGCCAAGAAAATCGTCAACGCGGGAACAACCCGTCGACCGGCGCCTACCGTAGCGCAACCCGCCAACCGATTTTTGAAAATCCCGGCGACAATGCGCAAATATAGAGCGCGGATGAGTATCCGCACGACGAGCGATTTTGGAAGAGATCACTCTGCCGTAGGCCTGCTTAGCAGGCAGAGCGTCGAGCTCTAACTTGAGTCCATAATTTTGTTAAGCCGCGAGGCTAGTTTTGCGACTCCCCTACGTGGGACTTTTTGAGTTTGAGTTTCGAGTCTAGCGTGTGCTTGAGTGCAGTTTCGGGTCTATCGCCACGAGGCACTACTTCTGTACGTGAGGTGGCTGGATTCCGGTAAGCGTCCACTTATCTAATCCCCAAAATTTTCGAACCCGGCAAACGGCCATTCGCCATATTGCCTTTGATCTGTGCCACGAGGCGAATTAACACTTTTGAGGGTCGATTAAGCCGTACTGCGAGTCGGTAGGCCGTAGCCAGTGTTTTAGAAGAATTTTCGCGTTCGAGAAATTTGGTTTTAGGCCCAAAAAGTGGCCATTTAGTAGCCAAACTGTAGCTGTACCGAGGCTCGCCTATGAGAGCGAGTGAGAAAGTCTAAGTCAGTCGCTGTCTCTCTCTATCTCGCGTAGAGACTCAAATAGTCAGTTAGAGTCGAGTCGCGTTTTGTTTTAGAATTTTCGAGTCAAGGTCCTGTGGACTTGCCTACGAGGCAGAGTTAGGATTAAGTTATTGTTAATGTTTATTGTAGAATTTTGTGAATTATCACTCAACACCTCGCGGTGTAGATTTCGCTTATGACCCGTTATCATTGTTCCGCGAGGCACTAATTTGTTAAGTCCTTGATCATTTTATTTTGGTATTGTTTTTTTTTGTTATTGCGTTCCTACGTGGAAGCCTGTATTTTTGTCAACTTTGTAAAACGTGGCGAGACCGCCTATACACGGTCTTTGGCCACAACCAACCCGCGGGGGAGTACCCCCGGGTACACGATTATTCTCTACTTATTTTATCTTAATTTGTTTTTTTTTCTATACATTTTTTTTTATTGAATAAATTCTTTATATTTCTTTGTTAAATTGACCTCCACGAGTCGTTATTTAACGCCTAGCTGATCCTCAATATTAATCCCGACCCCTCTCCGCGGTACTGTTGCTAGCCTTAGTCTTTTGTTTTGTTGGTGAAATTTTGAAAGTGGCGAAGATAGTTCGCCTGGCGCCCAACCAATTTGAATTTTGAAGTATAACTGTGTGCACCGTTGGATCGACCCCGGAGTCTGGCTATCCGGTCTAGATCCGAGGGTCTAACAAAAATCCACGTCACAATACATATGAGTGCACGTATTGCGAAAGTTGATTCGTTACAATTAATGAGAAAGTCGCCGATCTGGCGCGTCTGGACAACACCCGGTAACGCGAACACAACTACGCACGTCACCCATCGACAGACGCTGGCTTATGTTATATGCCTGATCGGCTAGTTTACAATTATTGTCCAAAATCTACGAACTTCCGAAAAAAGTTTGAATGATAATTTTGATTATATTGTTGATGTAGGATAATTCATCAAGGGTAGATTGTGCTACACCATGTAAAAATGCATTTCAGTTGAAGCAAGTCGAGTATAACTGAATTATTTCATTTGTCAAGAATATTGTTTGGATTATAAATCATCTGCCGTATCATGAATTCAATTTTTAATAGATAAAATATCGGATTGAGTTTGACATCTTGGCAGTTTGTTAGCAATAGCATTGTTCTAATTATGAGTTGAATGTAATAATACTATTATATTTCGCAGTATATCAATTTCATTTAGTTAGGTCAGTTTGCCGGTATTATCGTTCTCAGTGATTACACTCAATCAATGCTGCAATTAACTTCTTAAATCATCAAGTTGTTTCTATTGCGAGAATATCGATACATCAGATATGGTATATAATAAATGTGATAAATAGTGTGTACTTACCAGACATGTGGACGCTTCGGGTTGTAAGACGCAATTGAGCTATGCCACGAGGTGACCACAGATAAAAAAATTAAGCTTCGACTTACATAGATAGGTATTTCAATATGTGCGTAACCCGTGTATTCGAAAACGCTACAGGTTTGACCTGTATATTCAAAATTCTTTTTCACCGCGGCAAATAGAATAAGACACAATCATGTGACTATCTGTTTTTCAGTTTATGGCTTCAGTTGCCGTCCTCTGCAAAGATAGACATGATCTACGTTGTTATAGGTTGACCATTTACCAATGGGAACAGGCTGCCAAAATTTGAGGACATTGCTATAGACAATTCATGTTATGAAGAATAAGTCGTTCGTTCGTGAAGATGACAATTCGCTGCGTAGATCGAAAAATTGATTAAATTTTCAATCGTTTCACAAATGGACGTTATTCTTTATATGTATCGTGAATCAACATAATATGAAAATTGATAGTAGATCGCAATAATTCAATCATTATACATTGTTGGTATACCTTATTTTGTTAAACTTGTGACAAGTGTCAATTTATGAACTTTATTCGACGACAGCGTTATAATCATTTCGTGTTAATCAATTCATGATCACAAATTCTCAAATTAATTTGTGAAAAAAGGTGAATAATCATCAATTGATCGCTGGTGCAGATCAGTACTTTACAAAATACGGAAATTGTACGTGAGTAGCATATTTTAATGATAACAATTCGATCATCAGAAGAAAGAGACCTTGATATAATAATACACAATTGCTATGATTTAATATTTTTAATTGTTATAACTTGATCAATCAGTACAAATCAGATAAAATTTCTGACATCGCGATATATTCCGTTTCATAATGCCGAAAACGAAGAAGCATTCCTATGCAAAATATAGAGAACGTAGAAATGTTGCGAAACGTTTGGCAAGAATTGACACTAATAATCACGATGGCAGGGATGACATTATTAACATAGATTCCATGCAAGCGATAGAAATTAATAATGATTCCGATGCGAAAAATGCTTGTGATGTATTACAAAGTGAACGCGTAAGCATTTCGGCACGTATTGCTGACGTTACACTTGAATTGGATGATCGATGTATTAACGCGTTTCTCAAGGTTCTAACAATGAACACATCCTTCCGGCCACAGGATCCATTACTTTACCAAGGCCTACATTGGTATCGACCGGTAGAAACTGATAGGGATATTCAAATCATTTACGGGGGAAATATAGGTAAAGATGAGGTGGGTCATTGGACGTGCATATATTACGACGGATCTATAGTACATGTATACGATTCGTTGCGTAGACAATTATTACCGATACAATACGAGATAGTAAACAGGCTCTATCCGAATCACTCGGTGAAATACGAATGTATCCAGATTCAACCGGATGGTGTATCATGTGGAGTGTACGCTTGCGCTATTGCAACTTCTATTGCATTACGGATAGACCCTGACACGGAACAATATTTTGTAGATAGTAATGGGCCAACGAGGTCCACGTATACACTCAGACGTCATTTGCTCAGAGTTTTGGAACAACAGACGTTGATCCGTTTCCCGACAATCGGTGCTAATTCATTTCCGTTCAACCAGCAGCACTTGAATAATGAAATTCTTGGTTAGTTTCATATCAATACCGGACGTTCTAAGGGTACAACCGTGTTCTATCCAAAGGTAATTACAGATGAGGCTAAAATTAATTCAAGGGATATGCTACCTCAATCGAGAATATCTCAACCAAAGACTTAGGCATCAGTATGCAAATCACAGCGAGGGCAAATTGTTGATTGCATTCCAGTTATTTTAAAGAATGCAATTACCGGTGATGAACGCCAGTAGGTAACAAACCAAACAGTTGAGAGTAGAGTAGAGGCAATTAAATGTATGAAAAAAGATTGGTGGATTAGTCATAAAGATGAGATAAGCAAAAGAAGGCATATAGAATATTCGATTAACCGGGTTGTCAGACGAAATGAAACAAACGGAAAGTATGCTGCCGACCCGGAGAGTAAGAAAATTAGGGAAAAGGCAAAGTATGCTGCCCATCCGGAAAATGAGAAAATTAGGGAAAATGCACGGTATGCTGCCGACCCGGAGAGTTATAAAAATCGGGAAAAGGCAAAGTATGCTGCCGATCCAGAGAAAAAGAAAGATTTGAATAAGAAAATGTATTATGCCAATAAAGAAAGAAAATTAAAGATCCGCAACTTGGTTGTTTCTAATAACATTTCAAAGAAATATAGACACTTGGGAAAATGTAGCAATACAATCAAGTTTTTTGCATCAGTAGAAAATTGTATTAATGCTTTAGCGTTCAAAATTAATCGCAAGTCGTTGCTGAAGTCCAGAATAGAAGCTGAACAAATTATTAAATGGTGTATTCATGTCATGGAACATTTAGTTTTCAGTTTAAACAAAGTGTTAGCCAATTCTAAGCGAAATGCGGAGATGTGTTTGTCGCGTGCGTCAGAATCTTCAGATTTTGAATATAAAGTAGTAGCGTTTTGTGGTGTTTCAAAACATACTGGATCATCTGAATCCTTTTTCGCTGATACTGCTTACAATGAGCTGGAAATTGTCAACGAATCGCTCGTTACAACAGCGGCTGGGCGAATTGCTAACATTTTACCCGTATGTTCAAGCAAGCATATTCGGAAATCGTGGACTTGCGACTCAAAAATGTGCGTGAAACCGGATTTATTTACGATCGATAAAATAGAATATTTTCTGAAACTTGTTAGTCATTGGAATTTAACAAATATTCGGAAAAACATAATACAAGTTAATGTCTGCAGTATTAATAAATTTGGTAATAAACTTGGGCATCCACATAGCTGCTATGCAAATCCGGGCACCTGTCGATCCAAGCTTTTACCGATGCAGATCTTGAGTGCTCATTTCACACGGATTAGATACTTCGTTAGACAGGTGTTTCAGATAATAAATCTCGTCAGAAAAATTACTTACATTGACACCGCTTTAAAGCGCAGTGATTTGGAAGTTTTAAACGATATATCGATTAAATCGGCACAAAATGCTCAAGCTCATCAGTCGTGTGTAGACGGAATAATGAATTTGAACGAAGATGCCATAATTTCTAAATATCGGCATGCGTTTGAAGCGTTGACTAAGCGTTCGATGGATACACCGCGACTAGCTTGCGAGTCTTGTGTGAAACTTTGTTGCCGGAGACACGTTGTGGAAATTTCGAAATTGAGAAAACCACTGTCGGGAGTTTACTGGTCGGATCTAAAAGAGTACGTTGATGTTACTGGCTTCATTTGTCATGATTGTCTGGCCAACTTTCGCGATGGTAAGTTACCACCGACTTGCAGCCTGAATCAACTAGCCGCGAGAGAAATACCGGGCGTAGTATCGTCGTTAAATGATTATGAAAGAATTTTAATTCAAAGAGCGAAAGCTTTTCAGACGGTTCAAAGAATGGGAACGGTAGCTAAAAAGAATTTGCCTAATACCGTTAAGATACAATAAGTAAAGGGCAGAACATTTGCCGTTGCCTTTGGAGGAGACGTTGAAGAAATTGCCATCTCCGACAGATGCAATAAATCTTAACCACGAATTATACATATTGGTTTGTGGTATCCCGAACAAATCAAAGGTGGTTTGGAGTAAATTGGTAAATGTACAGAAAATTCATGATGCGCTGGCATGGCTAAAAACAAATAATTCGTTGTATCGGGAAATCAAATTACTGGTAAAGAGCCACTCGTTGTCGGACGGTTTGATTGAAAATGCTGAAATTCAGGTAGAACAGGAAATCGAAGATTTAAAACAATGTGCGGGATTAAAATCACCGTGCAATAATGATCAAAAACGTACCGAACCCTCGGCGATGTTAACTCAGATTGTTGATTACGATGCATATTGCGAACAGTTTACAATATATCCGATACATGAGGACAGGGAAAATAAAAGTGCTACAGCTCTCTATCAATTGCTCAAAGTACAAGCAGCGCCTCTGAACACATGGGATAAAAGTTTAGACATAGATATTATGTGTTTTCCGGATCTGTATCCTTATGGTGTCAATGGTCAGTACCAAATACGAACGGTTCACCTACGAGAATGTGACTTCATAAAATACAGATTAATGTCCAAACACGCTTGCTTTAGATTGAATCATCAATATCTTTTCTACTTGCTGCACGACTCTAACATTCGTCAATTAAGGAGCGGTATTTTTCATAAACTGAATGTCGTCAATCCACGAGAAAACTTGACCGCAGCGAGTTGCTTAGAAATGATGTCCAAAGAATAGCTGGAAGGAAATCTTACAACTATCTTTTCTAGATTACGCAATACGGAACAGTATTGGCGTAGACCGCGAAATAATTTAACTTGCATGATTCGTAATTATGGTCCGGCGACATGGTTCCTGACCATAAGTCCCAGCGAATGGATGTGGGATGATTTGGCAGAATATATCCGTCAGGTAAATGGACCCGAAATGTGGAATTCGTCGACGAGTAAGCTTGTAGCTGCCGATCCGGTGTCCACTTCAAGGTATCTTGATACTAAATTTCAGGCGATGCTTAACTTCATTTGTTCGAACGATCACCCGATCGGGGAAGTAACTCATTACTTTTGGAGACGTGAATACCAAGAGAGAGGTACGCAACATTTTCATTTATTGATTTGGATCCAAGATGCTCCTGTTATTGGTGAATCTTCCACCGATGAGGTGGCTAGATTCATTACTAATCGTGTTACGTGCAAAATGCCTAATAAAAACGTATCGTCAACGTTGTATCGTAGGGTAGACACGTATCAGAGACACAAGCACAATGATTACTGTTTGTGTAACAAAAAAAATAAAAAGGGATACTCCAGAGTTTGCAGGTTTGGCTTTCCACGACCTATTACGGATTCATCAGTCATGACGGATGTGGCTATCTCTGTTGCGGGAAGAAAACAGTTGAAGTCGAAAAGTCGATTGTACGACTTACCACGCTCGGAGGCGGAGACCTGCATCAATGACTACAATCCTGTTATTCTCACGGCTTGGGAAGGGAACATGGATATGCAATTCGTCGGTGAAAAATCTACACTGCTCACTTGGTATTGCACGAAATATACGACGAAATCTGAATCTAGTGATGGAGTGGATGTATTTGATGACATCAATTCAACCAAGTCGTTGAGTAGTCGACTTTGGAGTGTAGCGGTGCGCAGTCTGGCTAATAGAGAATGCGGAGCTTTGGAGGCTGCAGACACGTTGTTGGGAATATCACTCCATGGAACTGATCCAGGCACAACGATCAAATGGTTGGATGTTAATCAAATACGGAACAGAAAGTTAAAATCATTTAAAACTGTAAAAGCACTAAATCCAGAGTCAACGGACATTTTTTTTCCGTCGCTCATCGACAATTACTATCCAAACAGGCCCAAGCAGTTAGAGTCTGTACATTTGTACGATTTCGCGGCATGGTATGATATAACGAAGATAAAGCCTATAAATACCAGCGTAGAAATATACAAACTTAACGACGGTTTGTATTTGAAAAAGCGACAGCGTGCTTATCTGATAAATCATTATCAATATATTGTCAACGTACAGCCAGAAAAATATTTCTACTCTCTGTTACTTATGTTCAAACCCTGGCGAGCTACGGATGACCTGAAACAGGGTTGTGACTCCTATGCCGAATCTTTCGATAAGTCAAAATCTCAGCTTATGACAGCTCTTGAGTATCACGAACGCTTGCTAGATATTCAAAAGGGGTTAGAATTCATTAAAGAACAAACTGAAAACAAATTGGTCGATTCATCTGATAAGACGAGCGTGCTTAGTGAAAACTCTCAAGGCGGTGAGGATAATCCATTAGGTTTTCAGCCAGTAGAGGCTGACGTAGCGGTGCAAGAGTTTAACTGTGTCGAGGAACAACTCGAAGACGTTGATATCAACCAAATGATTTCCGAGCTCAATGATGACCAGAAAAGAATATTTGATAAGGTCACAACCATTCTGCATTCGGGAAATAATGGAGAAATCTTGCGTCAATTTGTGAGCGGCGCCTGTGGTACTGGTAAAAGCTTTCTTATTAAGGGTAGGAGATACTGAAATTTGAGTGCAAAAATTTCAAAAAAATCGATTTTCGGTTTTTTACAGAAAAGTGTTCTTTGAACTCTTATCTATACATACGTAAATCCTCGAACCGAAAAAAAATTTATTATGCCTCGTTTACTCAATAAAGCGTATAGTGTTTCAGCAGGAGTTTCCAATTTTTCTATATTTCGGTTATCGCTATTTCAATTTGTAAAAAAAAGTAACTTGAGATGCATTTTTTCATCCAGCTACCATACTAAAGTGATTCACATAAGATGTTCTTGGTAATGCAGTTTCTGAATCTATAATTTTGGTCAATGGCGTGAGATGGCACTCACGTTGGGTAGGCACTAGGCATACCGCTAAGGCGGGAATTCGAGCATTACGAGCGGAATTCACGGTGTGCTTTACTCGAATAACGTGCTTTAATAAAAAAATGCATCGAATTCATCGACGTTGGCGAAAGCCTAAAGGGAGAAGTAGCGCTCGGCAGCAGCAGGCGATAGATGCTCGAAGGATTCTGGGCGAAAAACCGGTAGACCGGCAGAACATCAGATAGAGCCGCGTGACTCGAACGACCGTAACCTCAATCCTGATCCCCATCCAAATCCATCTCTTGAAGCAGGTGATTTTTTACCAATTTACTCTTCGAGTTTACAGGATTTAGTGAAAAACGTGAAGTGCAATAACTGTGAAAGGCAAGAAGTGTTCGTGCAAGTGCGTGATCATCATGGTTTCAGTGTGAAATTATTATTGAAGTGTAGTGTGTGTGGTTTTAGATAGTTGGATAGTTATTCAAGTCCACGTGTCAAGAACTATAGTTCTAGTAGTGATATGACCATGTGGTGTAATAATTTTGATTTATTTTCAGCTATCAAGTCGTAAGAGTCGTCTTGACAAAATTGCATTTCGCACAAAGAAGGATGTTTTTCATCAAGCCTCAAAAGATAAGTACACCTAAATATCTAATTTTGTACATTTCCTTTTCTATTATATTACTTATATTATTCTTCAAAGCATAATTATTATCTTGTTTCACTCTGATATTTGTATTTACAGAAACGGTTCCTGTAAAGCTGTCAGTATGATGATCGACATGCAGTTCAAAACGCCTGTATTCTTTCCACAGAACCAGATTTACAAGTTATCAAACGCACAATTCGCTCCGCAGTCCACAAGTCAAATTTCTCACACTCGATGAGACCAAGTTTATATCAACCGAACTGCTAAAATATATGTTCAAATTTTTCAAAGTTGAAATAATTTATATCCTTTATAATTCCATCCAATTTCCTTGAAATCGTAATTTCTGAAATGTAGCATGTATAATGCAAATGTGAATTCCACTCAAATATTGCAGGAGCAATTTTTTTTCAACGTAACATGCTTCAAAACTATTGGCAATCTCGTCCGAGACTAGTTTGGTTCATACAGTAATTGAAATCTTGAATTTTGTCAATAGTCTAAAAAAAAACTTAAAATCGATTTATCTCAAAACTATGTTTTTGCCAATTCAAAAATCTCCCTGCGCTGAAGCTTTTGTTGTAGACTTCTGAAATTTTCAGGGCACATTCTTAGATAGATTAGCTACAAATTTACGTCAGATTATGAAAATCGAGAAACAATTACGGATTTTAGAAAAAATAATTGAAATGAAATTTTTCACTTTTCATGAAAAAGAGTATCCAAAACAAGTTTCGCAGCCATCTCAAAAATACAACGTAGTTTTGTAGCTTAGGTATCCAAAAGTATGTGTGTGGAAGCCCAGCAAGATTCAAGAATAATTGGAGCGCAGGGAGGTGTTTGAATAAAAGCTATTTCAAAAGCATTGTGAGGAGTAACTCTGTACTTATCGGTTCAAATGACTTGAGATTTGCACAGAGTCTATGTTTTGAGATGGAGAACATGTATGTAAAACCTCATTTGAAAATTGCAATTGGTTGAGATGGGCAGATTTCAGTATCTCCTACCCTTAAAACTATAAGATGCTGGACTAAACAGATACTCGAAAAAGTTACAGCCGTGACGGCACCCACCGGGCTGGCAGCCTTCAACATTGACGGGTTAACAATACATAGATTATTTCAATTGCTTATTGAACATGGAGGTACTCCGAAATATAAAGAATTATCGGATCAGGTACTGAAAATTTCAAGACAAGAAATGAAAGACGTTGTTTTAATCATTATAGATGAGGTGTCAATGATTTCAAATGTCACACTGGCATATTTTCATTTGCGGTTGTCCGAAATATTCAACACGAAAAATTCTGACGAAGGTTCACGGAAAAAAATAGCGTGGTTCAATTTACATCTGGGCGCAAGCAAAATTATTGGTGTCGAAATAACACCAATTGGTGTCAACATAACAATAATTTTCTGTTAGAATTACGTACCATGATGTGAAATTCACGTTTTTATCGTAGTAAGTACATTGTAGTAAGCTTTACACACTTGAGGGTAGTGTGAACGACCGACGTATGTGAGTTTTACATTCGCAATAGTAATTTTGAGTTTTACAAATTACACAGCAAACATAACACTAATCAAAGAGTGGCTGCCACTTTGGTCACTGATAATTAGAACACTGTAAGATTGTAAGATGAACATTCATATCTTAGTGAACATATTGTAGTAAATCGCACAAGGCAAGGCTTGTGTCAGTGGCTAACAAACATGTCAACTTTACATTCGCGGAAGTAATGACAAATTTCATGCGTGATAGAGTAAGATCAACTCTACCAAAAGAGTAACCATAACTCAGTTTACTGACGATTTTAACATAATGACATTGTCAAGAATACAGTGAGGTATTGTTTGATAAATCATTTCCACAAGTCGTTAATTCGACGAACGCAATCATAAATTTTACGTGGGTGCCCGGTCGCCTCGACGGCGAGTAGGCTTGCACATACGCAGTAAAACCATCTGTTACTTTCACGGCCGTAGATATTACATTGAAAACCGCTTGTTTTTACAACGTGCAATTCTGCGCATGCGCAGTAAAATCATCTGTTACTTCTACGGTAGTAGATATTACATTGGAGACCGGTTATCTCTACCACGTGTCATTCTGCGCATGCGCAGTGAGAATTTTCGACACGCCGCAGCCGGCAGCGTACTCAATCTTGGCTCGGAAGCTTGCACACGGGCAGGACCACTGATCTCGGCAGGACGCTGGCGTTCTTGTATCATCGTTTCGTGCAATATTAATTATTATTGTGATAAAAATGGACGAGTTTGTAATGAATAAGTTGGCAGAATGGGGCTTGGAATCTCTCATAAAAGTTTTCGAAGGTAAGTGTCCATAAAAATCAGTAAAAGGCTTTGTACGTACAGTTCGCACCCACGTCGTGAAATTCACATGAATTCTACAAACATATTTCTTAAATTAAACTATTCGGTAAAAAAAAAATGTAATGAAATTTTTCCTGATGCACGAAAATGCTATTCGAAAAAAGCTATAGTGTAAAATTGACCAAAATCACCGGTAACGTATGCCGTGAGGTTGTGTAAGTACACAACATGTACGCACTCGAACAATGTATGAACGTGTGTTGAACTACAGTGTCTAGAGGACCTTAGGTATAAGACAAGAAAAATTTCTTATCAACTAGTTTTAGGCAAATTGATAAAAAAGTAATCTTCAGTTTTTACCACTTGAGTCGCTGCATTTACAGCTCAGATATCTATTAATATTGCCAACTTCCAGTGTGATTTCACTGTTACAATTGAGTTGGGCAGAAAATACACAACTTTAGAAGTCGAAAACGAGGTCACAATCGTGGTTTTCCAATTATGTCAATTTTTAGGCACAGTGCGACACAAAGCTATGTTATTGGTGCGATCCAAAAGAAGTGACCAATGACAAAGCTTTGTGTCGCACTATGCCTGAGAATTGACGTAATTGAAAAGCTCTCATAAAGTAAAAATTTTTTTCTTGGTTGACTATGGATTTTTTTCACGATGATTAGTACAGTAAAAATTTCATTACAGCAACAATATAAATATTGTTCAATATTTCTGTGTATAAAATTCATCGAGTTTAAGAAACATTGGTTCCTTACACATTTTCATAGAGGTCGCGAAACCTTGCTAGTTTAGCAAAGATAAATTTATTTTAATGCGCATTCAATGCAACCCATACTTCGACAGATTTTATATTTCGAAGAAATTTGATACACAACTTTTATAGATAAGCCATCAGAAATTGCAACTAATTTATATGAGCTATTTTTGGTGAAATCGTGTGCTAATATCACCATCCCTTTTTAGAAAATGCTGTAGACGAAGAAGTATTTAATGCACTTGATGATGAAATGATTAAAGACCTTGTACCTCAGATTGGACTTCGCTATAAATTTGCGAATAAATATAAAAGTTACATGGCGTCAATCATTCCAGACACGAATAGTGCATCGCAGAATGAGGATTCATTGAATTCTGATGCGCTATCCGAAAGCACTACTGTATCCATTAGATCTTCTTCCAGTATTTCGTTATCTGAAGGTATGGGTGATTTGATTAATCATTAAAATTGTATTCAAGAATAACTGACGTAATTCGCCATTTGTGTAGTTCCACGAAAAATTGTCAGAAAAACGGTCAAGGAAATCTTAGAGCAGGATCCCAAAGGTAGAGTAGTTATGGCTCGCTTCAAGACCTGCGGGACAGTAGACCAGGCTAAACTAGCAGCGTTACTTGTGGACAAAGAACTTGAAAATGATCCAGATACCAGGTGATTATTATAGGAACTCAAGACGAGCTTAAGTAGAGTGGAATTAAATTTAAAAACGATTCGACTTTGATTTGTGATATCAGAATAAGTTCAGCGCTATTCACTACTTGGGCGAGAAGCATCGCAGAGTTATTTCCTGGCATTGAAAGAGCAGAGACGTATTACTCAGCATATACGGGGGGTGAAGATGGGCCAATTTCTGCCAATGGCATATTATGGAATCGCTATTTGAATACAAGACGAGTCTTCCGAAAAATAGGCATGATATCCTCACATAAGAAGAGCTCAGCAATTTCACAACGTTAGTGGGATATACTTTCATCCAAGCTCTTATCATTAGTAATGACATTTTAAGTAAGAAAATGAATAATTTCTCCAAATACAGCTATTGTAACCGAAGAAGCCAAGGAAGCAGTCGTGTGGTTGAAGAACAACGTTGAACCCTTTGATATTGTTCAGGACAGATGGAGGGAAACCCATGATCACAGGTTCAACTTCAACACATCTTCAGGCATAGCAGTCTACTTTGATACGTATAAGTGCCTCAAACTTCCACATGGTCATACTCTGGTAGTTGTTTCAAGTTTTTCGACCTACACTTTTGATGTTTACCAACAATGCAAAAGAAATTGTAATGTTGTTCGTTCATTTCCAGATTGATATTGACTTCGAGTATCTGCATGCAGATAAAAAAAATCAATTATTTGTGGAATGGCCGAAAGTAGCTCGCCAGATAATCGCAGTTGTGAAAACTAAGAAAGACAATGACATAAAAGCATTGCTATCAATGCATGCAGCTCTCATCGAAGCAGGTGAGTGTTTTTCTAAAATCCTTTTGTGTTGAATTTATTTTTCTATTACTCCTAATACTATATTATATTCGAAACTTCTGGAACAGATAATGTGGAGGTGCTTGCACTACTGATCCTCCCTTTGCTTCTCAACGCAGCATCCGTCAAATCCAAAAAAGCTGGATTCCATTGGAGACCATCCAGGCTCGAAATCCAACGAGGATTTTTGCTTCATGCCGAGGTACAGTGAAACTTTTGAACTTATTCATCGATTAAACAGCCGTTCATTGTCAATCATTATTGGCATTTTTGCTTTGCAATCGATAGATATATTCGAGGGAAATTGTTCCACGTGTCTTATTATTTTTGTTTTTCTTTGCCAATAAAACAGAAAAGTGTCAAACACCCAACTGGAAAGGAAACATATTTTGAAGTAATCAAAAAAAAAACTCATTTTCTCATTCTCTGTTTCAGACCGTGGATGATCTACAACTGCTATTGAACAGTAGATTAAAAATAATCGAGAAATACAAACTAACGAACCAACCGCTTCCTGTAATCATCGGTCCACTTGAGAACATCGTCAGCTCCATGGTGCTTATCAACGACACAAGGTACCCAGTACCTTCTCCATCAAAGGCCGTTGACCTGTGTTTTAAGTCATTTTTTGCATTGAACAGTCAATACCCAGTCGAATGTAAGCATGTGTGGACTTTCATTCAGACAGTGTACAACATAACAGATAGCAATCTAAAAACTGAGGGGGTGAGAGCCCTAAAAATTTTTTTTAAATAAAAAATGACACCCAATGGTAATACTATCATAATCTATAAGTTGCCTAACAGATATGTATCTGAAACAAATGTGATAACATGTGAATATATTAGATAGAATATCCATGTATGATGCATACGGTTTATACTTGAATAAAATAAACATCATTTAATCGATCAAATGTTGTTGATGGGGTTCCCCCGTGTGACGGCCTATTTTTTAAGCATTTTTTGGGATTTTTTTTTTTGACGACCAATTCCCCATGTGATCAATCCCATGCAACGTACAAAATCACAGTAGAAGGTCCTGACAATATAGTACTGTGTACATGTGACACAGATTACTGGAACTAACATATATAGTGTCGAATACATCGAATCGGAGTAGAATTTACTCCGGAACGTAGTTTTATTCACAACGGTGTACAGTTAATTTGACCATATGAAGTGGTAAATTACGCACCAAGAAAAATGTAGATTTTATGACACCGCCCATGTAATGTGCACTCAAACCAGATGTAAATTGTACCGCAATAAGATGTGAGGCACGCATCGATTGGAAGACATATTTTACATTTGGTGCAGTAAGCGTGAGTTCCCATGACGATAAATTGAAGAATGTGATGTTGGTATATCCATGTAACATATACGTAAAGCAGATGTAAATAGAATCACAATAAGATGTTGAAAATGCATAAATTGGAAGTCGTATTTGACATTTGATGCAGTGAAAGTGACTTCCTATCACGATAAATTGAACAATGTGATGTTGGTATACCATACAAAAAAAGAAGATAAAAATCACGGTCGTCTGGAGCGTGAATTTTACGGCTAAGTGGGATGTAATATCTACGCCTGCAACAGCAGTCAATTCTACTACAATAAGTTACTACAATAAAATGGTAAAATCGACTCTACACAAGTGCTGTCCATATAATCACCGCTGATTGGAGTAAAATGAACTGCAATTGGTGTGAATTTTACTCTTTTTTTGTTCCGTGTTGGTTTGGAGGAAAACATATAATACTTCTGGGCGATTTGTTACAGCTACCTCCCGTAAATGATGAATCAGCTTTCATCAAAATATCAAAAGACCGAGTGAACAAGTACTTAGGCTCGTTAGGAATGATCAATTTATGGTCGCATTTATTCACGTATGACGAGTTGATGATAAATTTGCGTCAACAAAACGACTTGTCCTATAAAGAAATTTTGGATCGAGTTCGGTTCGGTATTTTGACTAGGGGCGACCTAGATATTCTCCAATCGAGGCAATTGGAATTCGTTGAGAATAGCATAGGTAATAGACTTCACGAACTATGCGACTATATTAATAAATCACCAATAGATACGGTTTGCTTGTTTTCCACTAGACATCAGTGTGAGGTTCTGAATGTAGCAATGCTTGCAAGAATTGAAAGCGACGAACTAGAACTCAATGCCGAGGATACTGTTGATTGTATGTCGTATTTGAAGAAAAAAATATCTAAACTTTTGAATAACGAAAATGAAGATAGTTCTCGTACTGCAGGTCTTGCGAAAACTATTACGATTAAAATTGGAGCGAAGGTTATGATCAGAAGAAATATCGACATAACCTCGGGTCTTGTCAACGGCACGATAGGTCGTGTTACATCTGTTTCAGAAAGCATTGACACCGGTCAAGTGGAATCGCTAACAATTGCTCTATCGTCTGGCAAAGAATATACGATAGAAAAACTTTCGGCCAAGTTCGAGATAATGAACGGAGCATTTATTCTCAGAAAACAGTTTCCTTTGTCTCTTAGTTACGGTATTACTATACATAAAAGTCAAGGATTGAGTTTAACAAGTGCGGTTATAGATATTGGCAATAGGGTGTTTACTTCTGGACAAGCTTACGTTGCGTTGTCAAGAGTAACGTCCCTGGAGGGATTGCATGTGATCAACTTAGATCCATGTTCAACCAAAGTTCAGGAGTCGGCATTAGTCGAATACAATAGGCTGAGAAAGCTGTACAGGCCTGAACTATCGGCAATAGATGTTGCGCACGAACCCAAACTAAAAATCCGAGATACCCTCTGGTCAGTTTATGATAATAATAATAAAAATACCGAGATTTGTGACATCCAGCCCGACGTAGCCAGTATTACAAATCGTGCTGCTGTACCGAACGTCGTTGGCATGGTCAATAACGATAACGTTTCTTGTTACGCCAATGCGATAATTCAGTGTTTATTTCACTGCCAAACTATTGTACAGATGCTCCATAAACCAGAAGACGAGGATCCACTAGGAATGTTAGCTCATTCTTACGTAAAGGCCAGTGAAAATTTGAATTCTCTCGCTGTTCGTAAGTTTGTTGATCACCGATTCGCGGAGACGGTTCAGCAAGATGCAGCGGAATTTCTCATGGCACTTTGTCAAAAATCGAAAATCATCCGTGACGCGATAGAACATGAGACGATTACAACTATCAGATGTAACGACTGCGGACTCACTTCGGAAAATACAGAATCAAATTATATTGTTACGTTACCCATCAATATTGCGCCCGGTGAAAAGTGTCCTAAGAGTCTTCAGGATTTGATAGACATGTCTTTTTCACGATGGACTAGAATTGATAGTACTTGTGATAACTGTCGCAAAATGAATAAATTACAGAAAACTGTTGTCGCGTCTGTTAAAGAAATCGTTGTTCTACAATTGATGCTCTTTACTTATCAAGTTGATCGAGCAATTAAGATAGGTGATTTCAAATTGAATGCTATTCCAACGACAACCGTATTACTTGAGGGTCGAAAATTTAAAGTAAGTTGTGCGATATTTCACCACGGTGATAATGTTGATAGTGGTCATTATACTGCAATGCTAAGATCCAATCAAAGTAATTGGTTAAGTGTGAGCGATATGCAAGTACGCAAGATGACTTGGCCGAGAGGAGGAAAAAATGCTTATATGTTTGTGTTACAAAGATGGCCGTGAATACAATCATATGTTGTATGCCAATTGATCATGTGAAATTGTTTGTGGATTGTGGTATGTTGATTCAAAACAAAGGTTCGTTTTAACGATATTGTTCGGTATACAGGGTGATCCAGAATGAGGTATTTTCTTTCTACCAGTAGATTCCTCGTGAAAATCTAAGACGAAAATTATCAATGATAAAATGTCGAGGGTGATTGATAATTTTGAGAACAATCTATGCCCGCCAAGTTCGTATCATCATACGAGCTAACTTCTTTCAGCAATATTTCCTGTCGCCAATATGCTGTTCTGTCAAAGGTAACGAATGATCTTATTGGTTTTCCATTCATTTTCATTGATTAGCATTAGAAAAACATAATTTGAAGTATGAAAATTAATTGAGGGAACGCTCGGCTTCGCTACCTGATTTCACGTATTATTTTGTAGTATTTTGTGTAACGAAATGATCTTTGTAATCTATCGCTAAAATAGTTATTGGCGTAACTAGTAGGCTAAGTTACTCATAACGTGTCAAGCGCAATGTTTTTAGCAAGAGTCGGAGGTGCGCAGGCACGAGCGAAGCGAGTGCCTACTGCGCACCGGAGACGAGTGCTAAAAACATTGCGCTGGACAGGTTATGACTTAGCCTACATGTTGTGCCCATAATTTTATACATCTCATGCGCGATATTCACGTTTTATCAAAAGCCTAAAAAACGAAGTTTGAATGGTTGTTTAGTGACATGGTGGAATAATTTTTACATTAAAATCTTGTCAACGACACCAACCGCACGATCGAAAAGCGTTTATGAGTAAACTCCACATCAAAAACATTCGGCATATAATTTCGGCTACTCGACAGGTAACAACAGGGAGTGGTAATTACCCCGCGTTTCGTTAAGGCTCGAAAAACTGTTACGTTATTTTTCATTACATCACAATGGTCGGTATTGTAGGAATATCGTTGCGTTTTCACGAATAATTCGTTACCAGTCGGTAAACGGCCACTTAGGGTCCGGCTTTTACGCACGATAAAACGTGAATAGCGCGCATGAGTTGTATAAAAGAGTATGATGTTTCAGATTTTTCAGTCGGTGAAACCATTTTAGAACTCGGCTGTAATTTTTGACATTTACAATGTTTTTGCCGGGTATATTTTACTACGCCTTATTCTCAACACAGCGGTATAAGAAAAAAACAATAACACGCCGGTCGGCTAACGAGCGCCTTAGAAGCGATACAAAGCAAGCTATACAACTTTCCAGGCTTCGTATCACCGAGCGATACGATACTCTATGGCAAATTTTCTAATACAGCGGCACGCTAGCGATATTAATTTTAATATGGGCGATATTCTTTATCAAATGACTCTAACAGATTTTCTAAGATAACGGATTGGATTCAAATAGACTGAAATAGATTACAATCGAAGGGTTCGCAATGTCTGGAAATATTAAGTATTTCGGATAACAATAAATTCAAAGATATGCGGCGGGGTTCGGATCAAAGAAATTAATATAGAGAAATTACTCATTAACTAACTTGGCCTATGACGTTCAGCCAACCCTCGGGGAGTTGGAAATTAATTAGCGACACACCATACAAAATAATACAATACTAATTACAGAGATAGATCAAAGGAAGAACTACAGAAAATAGATAGAGAAGATAGCTGAATCAAGCGGTCAAGTGAGCAAGCGGCAAGGTATCAGACAATAAGCATCAGCGATTATCAGAAAAAATAGATCTACTAGAATAAACAAAAAAAAGGATACAGCCAGTCACGAAGTCCTTATGCCAATTTCCTCATAGAAAATGAACTAATCACGTGGCCCGTAGGCTACACGCTACACAGAAGATACGATAAGCGGAGAATCCAGCGAGACCTCGTGGCTTTACAAACAGATAGAGCATAGAGACTTTACCTTAGCGAAGAGGTGGATTCTTCACACACTTTTAACTCAAACACAGCGGTAATTGATTAACTAATAACGGCGATAATAAGAAACAACAAAAAGAACAGTAAACTTAACAACTTAGCGAGAGATAACAGAGTAGCGAAAACTTAACGATGATAGGCGAGAGAGATTTTGGCACGCGTCTATTCGGTTCGATGGCTGAATGCAGAAATGACGAGCTCTAGCAGGATTTCGCTGGTCTCCTCGCTGCTCCTTACGCCTACTGGGTGGGGAACCTATGACGTACATCTCATTAGTTGATTGGTTTCCTCAACCGACGACTTCGCAGCAACTGCTCGTCAGCCGTTGCCTACGAACAGTCATCTTGTTGCGGGCCATCAGGCGTAGGGCTCCGCGCTTCTCAGCGATAACTCAGCCGTTCCTCGAGACTGGGGTTGCGAGATGACGTGGAGGAAGGTGTGACCTCGGCTCTTACGTAGCGGTACCGTCCGTGCGTTATCAATCCCTCAAGGATGCGCTCTACAGCGGCAGACCCACCTGAAGTCGACCTCGCTGCAGCCTCCTGACAATGTCTAGATGTCTCTGGACCGGATCTACACCTTTGTCGATCTGCCAGGAGCACGCGGGACGAAATTCTCGCCCACTCTCACGTGGCTCATCCTCTAGCGATAACGTTACGCCACGAGTCTTTCTTGGACCAAACGTGGCGTCGGTAATAATAACAGGAGCGGTAGATGGAAGCTGGTGCGGTAACGGGAGGTTGCGGCATGGTAGCGTACAACCCTGTACGCCGTCGTTGCAGGCCAGATGCTCGGCGGTAAGCGATATCAGCTGACAGGGAGCCGTATGCAGGCCCTGTTCACTCTCACAAGGAGAGCGTCAGGACTCCGGGTGACGCTTTTGGACCAAACTACTAGGGGTGTTTCCTTGGGCCAAAATATGAGCCTCACCATGCTTCATTCAATCTCATAGGCCCTTTCAGGTTTAACGTCGCTCAAATTGGAAAATTATCTCAGAATTCAGCGCCTTTCGCATTACTTCATAATGTTGCAACGAATTTCAGTTTTGTAGCTTATCTTGACTGGAAATAGGCTGTCCTAGAAAAAAGAAAGTGTTTGCACCCTGAAAAGTATACTCTCTGGAAGTACGATCGCCCAAATTCATAATTCAAGGTAAAAAATAATTAAATTCAGCGTTCCTCCCTGCGTAGGGCGAAGAAATTCTTTGAAAAACTATTATATTATGCGTACCGGTTGTAAAATATTCATTCAATATATGGTAGGTCCATCCATACACCATTTGAGACCTATGCATTATAGATACCTGCGGATTGTCCAAAGGCGCAACTGGATTATCATTTTTTGAACAGTATCTCAAAAGCTGCACATTATCATAAAGCATCAAATTTCGTGAAGTCATAACGAAGATTTGTCGTAAAACTGTAGTCATCTGAAATAGGCATATCGGTAAAGGTGTTATTATGTAAATATTATGCATGAGATATGAGTGATTATTTTTTATATAGAGGTAACAGATATATGATCTTATGACAACAAGTGGTCTAACATCTAACGAATGATATCTTGGAGGCTCAAATATTTTTTCACTCTTAAGATTGGCAAAATGATTCTTAAGTAGAACTGTGATACTTTTCTTAATAATACTTCAAACGTATATGTTACCGTACTTGATCCACCCTAATGCTAGAATTGTTCATTTAGCAACTTGAAATTCGGCGAATCAACGTTAAGGTGGTGCCTATTTTGCAGAACCCAAAATCTTCTAATTGAAGACATGTAGTAGTTTCCTACCGTTAGAAAGAGATCTAATCGCTCTTGGCGATAGGGATTGAGAATCTAGCAAAGTAAGCATCACCCTAAACAATCTCATAACGACTTTTTAGCCGTGGCACGACAAGTCTCGGAACGTCAAATTATAAATTCAGACAGTGGCTATGAAGCAGAGTAGTTAGATTTGCATTACAGTTACAGCGGTTCGTTAATTGTCCATGTCAATGATACTGCTGTACAGTGACTTGAAAAGTAGGCACATCGGAGCAACGTGTTCGAAAATCTTTCATAACTCAATATATACAGGGTGTCTGGACCATCGGCATACTGGCGGATTCTTTGCGAAAAATTGAGACGAAAGTTATCAATGAAAAAAACTCCGCAACGGCTTAGTTTTCCTGTAAAATCATTTAATAACGAACCAATCAGCGTTCGGCTTTAGGAAAGAATGGTTAGAACATTGCATAGCCGTCCGCCCCACTCCTGGGCGAAGCGGGGAACACCACACATTATTGTCTCGATCTCGGTAGTGGGACGGACGGCGATGCGGAGCTTTAGCCAGTCTTTCTTAAAGTCGAACGCTGATTGGTCCGTTATTAAGTGCTTTTACACGAAAACTAAGTCCTCACGGACTTTTTTGCATAGATAATTTTCGTCTCAATTTTTCACAAGGAATCTGCCAGTATGTCGATGATGCGCGAATTTCCAGACACCCTGTATACTGTAAGATTTTTCTCTTTTCTCGAATCGAATCGATGTGGGAGCAGAGAAGAAAATAGTTAGTCCGACGTCTAGTCGTTATACCTGGTTGATTTATAAAGAAAAAAGGACTCCTCGTGTGAATTAAATCAATATTGTGTCGGGCGACTCTTCTAAACAAATCGCGAAACTACATAAAGTGACACTTATACTCAGTGATTAGATCTAGGCAGCTTGGAATCTACCGAGACTAAGCCACTGCTGCCAGAGCTGGATGGCTTCAAATCCACCGAGCCTGGTGTTCTAAGCGCACCGTATGTTAATGAAATTTTAATAGGACACGGATAGTTTGGGAGCTATCGATGCCTAGGAAAATTTAACCGGGCTAATGATCCTTGAGCGTTTTGACACAACTAAATTGAAGATAAAGATTTATCACATGAAATTAACGTATTTTATTTGCTGAAATTTCCATAATTGCCGAATTTTGGCATACCAACAAAACAAAAGAAAAAAAAAAATAAAACAGAAACACAATTCTTCTATAAATCGACATTTTGGAAAACTTACTCTCTATAGCTTAAATTAACGGCTGTGTCCTAAATCTACGTGTCCTAAATCTACGCCTGTCACTCTTCAATTTGATCTGAAAAATGCATATATTGCTCCTGGGAGTTTAGATTTCACAATTTTACGTTTGAATTTGCTAATTTATTCCATCTACTTCAAATTTCAAACAAGTGCTGATCTGGCTATTCTTGATTTTACGTATTGAATTTCTAAGATCTCATTCGCCCTTTGCACAACGATATTATGAAATAGATTTCTTCGAGCTAACCAAGGGGCGCTTTGCCGCAAGATTGCTGCTGAGCGCACTGCTCCTACGAATTTATTTTCTTGACGCCATGTTGATTTCTTCCCCACCCTTTCGTCGCGCATGACCACGGACATATTTCTGGGTGATTTTCTTAGGTGTGTGCTAACCAGCTGCACATCGGCTGGTTACGTTACAATACATTGGATATGAATAAATGAATGAACCATATCTCAGAGGCTCAGACATTACACGTTTAACATCGACAAGATGATTCTTAAGTAGAACTCTGATACTTTTCTCAATAATACTTCAAACGTATATGGTATCGTACTTGATTCACCCCAATGCTAGAATTGTTCATCCAGCAACTTGAAATTCGGTGAATCGACGTTAAGGTGGTGCCTATTTTGCAGAACCCACAATCTTCTAATTGAAGACATGTAGTATTTTCCTACCGTTAGAAAGAAATCTAATCGCTCTTGGCGATAGGGATTGCGAATCTAACAAAGTAAGCATCACCCTAAACGATCTGATAACGACTTCTTAGCCGTGGCAAAGCGAGTCTCGGAATCTCAAATTATAAATTCAGACAGTGGCTATGAAGCCGAGTACTTAGATTTGCATTGCAGTTACAGCGGTTCATAAGTTATATACGTCAATACTATTGATAACGTGCGTACAAATTACCATTAGCAATTGTCACTAAGTTTATGTGTTCTTGAAGAAGAACAGATTCAAGGTTGAGAAATTCTGATTTGGTTGTAGCGTTTACCATATAAACCTGGAAATGATCGTAACAAAGTGTCTCAAATACCTGTACTACGACTGAAAAACTAGATTTGTCAGGTTTCTTGCTATTTTCGGTTTGCAAATAAATATTCAAAACTTTTGCAAACACAGGAAGGTCATCTACACGTATCAATATAACTGTACCCATTTTGTATTTCAGGCTATGAATTGTAATTGACTTTATATCTTCATAGTCCTTATAACACTGAGGTAGATTGTGAACACCAAGAGACGGTACACGTGACTTCTGTTTGTGCATTCGGAAACTAATATCATCATCAAAACATTCATTTTGTAGAATTGTATTACTCAACGATAGCTGACTTTTGACAGCTCATGTGTGACAAAGATTCACTCGATTGCAGCAAATTTGAGCACGGTTTTTGACTGGTCGATGTTTTGACTTAAATCTCATTGATCAAATATGACGGAGTTGTCCGAACAATTTCATAATATGTGAATAATGGAGCATGACGTGATGTTTCGGGGTAAGGCAATCCCCATAAAGTTCTAGGAATAACATGTGATCTTCGGTAATCAGAGTCTTTAGTTAATCAGCCGTCCCTGGCGCGATACAAGATTGCAATGAAATTTTAAGAATTTGTCTCATTAATTTAAATAGCTCCCAGTGTTTGTCATCCTGATCTAAGATTAAGTCTCCAAAAATCAATCCGGCATTTAGTACAAAACATTTCATTTCAGATGCAGACGTTCTTAGGCGTCCTAGTTTAAGATCATTTTGACTGATAAGAGGAGGCTAATTGCTAGATTCGTAATTAAAATATCAAATCCTTCAATTCAGTGTGTCCAGGGTGAAATACTTTTTCTCATATATTGTATACTTTAATAGGCGACACGGTTCGGAGTTGCATATACCCTCTAGTTCGCATGATATCTACACAATGGTTTTCTGCAGCGTGGAAGCTGTTGATAGAATTCAAAACACACGACTCTTTTATCCCCGTAGCACTGACATTATTTTGCTGTGAATCGGTATAGTAATTATCTCTATTTCTTAGAATTGCTGTATTCTCTGTACACAAACTTTCTGATTCCTGGCGTGAAACCTTGCAAAATCTACAACCAAAATTATCAGCAAAGCTCTCTACGAATCCAAGAATTCCATTTAAACCTAAGTTGTCTCCAATTATCATGGCTAATTTAAAGTGAATGGTCAATACTTCATCACCCAGAATCAACTGGATTTCATGGCTATCTAATTTATTAAACTCTTCAATAAGTCCGGCATAAACCATACTCGTTGTTAAAATATGCGTGTCTTGGGTGTGAAATAATTGCACTAGAAATATATTTTTCAATTTCGAACAGTAGTCGGGAGGCAAACAAGGAATCGATGCATACATGGCACGTATCTTATAAATCCCAGAATGGGAACCGAGTGGATTTCCGGTTTCAAAATCATCTTGGTACAAAAACAAGGGAATGACTATTTCATTACTATTTGATGCCTTAGCTTTCCAAAAATCAGTTTGTACCATCTTCGAAACATTGTCATCAGTTCATTTTGAAAGGTTAAGATAATTATTGACTGTATCAAATACGCCAGGTAACTCAAAAAATGTTTTTAAAACTGAAACTAACGGTATATATTGACCAAATACAGCTTTGTTTACTAGCGAGCCATCTCTACCTGTACTTTCTACGTTACTCAAGTACCATTTCTCTGGTTTTATATAATATCCGAATTTGTGCAGTAATTTTAGTCGCTTATGTTCTGTATTCAATGCCAAAATAAAATTTGTAGTTTTTCAAATTTTTCAGTCACATATGCTTTTTCATCATTTTCAAGATAACTTAGAATTAAGTTCTTCAAACAATTAACGTAATTGTTATTCAAAAAATTATTAATAAGGTTAATGCTCTGATTCACTTGAACATGCGACAACTTTGCATCGGAATAAAATTGAGAAATGATTTCAAGTGCGTAACGACTTGAAACGTATTTTGTTTCTTCGTTACTATATTTGTTCGTATCCTTTACGTCAATAATCAATGATTTTATCTCGGGGCTACCTGAGTAAACTGGGATCGACTAGCTAGCTATTATTAGTTTCTATTACTAAGTTTCTATTACTAACCTCGTCCTATTATACTACTATCGGCTAATACTAATTAGTAGCGGTATTGGATTCTTGAGACAGGGTTCTATTGAGAAAGGGAAAGGTTTTCGATGTATCCTGGCTTTTCAATCGCACCGTGAAGCTATCAGCTTGTTGGTGTTGATTATAAAGGCAGGAGTTTGCAATAGTAGCCGCAAAGTAATACACTTGTTAGCTTTGATAACATATGGAAGGATTTATAACCGTAACCGCGGAGTAATTTACTCGTTGGTGTTGATTATTCAGTAAGGATTGTGATAGATGAGACACTTACGCCTTCTGCTTTTTGTTTTATAATTTTGTTGGAGCTTATCTTTTTTGTTCGCCCGTTTACCCGTTGATCGGTGTGATGTAGTTATCTGTTGTGATAAGAGTGTCCCTAGCCATCCCGCGCACTGCCTTATATAGGCAGCCTTCCCCCTCCGCGGTCGACTTGTTTACTTTACTTCTAAGGCTTCTCGATACTATAGTCCGTTTAATCAGACTTCAACAGAGTAGATATGAGCAATCGATCTCAGATAAGCTCCAGTAACTTTATTTCATCAATCGTATATGGTGTGATACATCTTCATATCATTTAATATCACTGCTATGGCTTCTTAATTCTATAGTCTGTTTGATCAGACTTCAACAGAGTAGAGATAAGCAATTGATCTCAAATAAGCTCTAGTAACTTTATTCTATTTAGCGTATATGGCGTGATACATCTTAATATCGTTTCAGACTCATTGGAAGGAAAATTAATTGGGGGGGTCTCATTAATTGGAGTATTCCTATCGTCTGAGTTTTTCGCACTGATCTTAGTAAATGTACCTGTATTACTGTCTGTTTCATTCGATTCTGCTATAACGCTAGAGCCAGTTTCATGATTCTTTAAATGCTTTCGAAATGAATTAATGTTTGAAAAGGACCGATTGCAGACCTTATCAAAACACCTGTATGAATCGACACTTCCTTGTTTGTCGTGGACATATTTAAGATGTAATCTAAAATTCCTCAAGTGAATTCTTTCTTCGCAAACGTTACACCGAATCATCTTGGCATTCAACAGAAACCTTTTGCAAGTCAGATCAAACAGTATCAACGGTTATAAACTTTTTACTCGCTTTATTGATATCTATCTTGTAGACATATTTTTGTGAAAACTTCCAAACGAATATAGACTCCACTGAAAATGATGCGTTCAAGGCGAAGTATGACTTCAAACAGAAGTCCACAGCACCCACAAGACTACTGGCTTCGTACTTTGCATGGTTGATTATTACGTAATATGACTGGATATCAGTCAACGTAGGTCCGATTGTCACTACAAGTGGTTGAACTGTCAATCCGTACCCAAAGAACTAAGTCTGGCGTCTATTGATAGCCGGCGCTAGATCTCCTATAGTCTATGAAACAAAACATTTTTCTTGTAGAACACATAATGGTTTCCCGCATCCATATCATATATGTGACATCCCAGAAAATATATGTACGATTAAGAAATAACATAATGGACAGTGGAAAACCGAGGTGGATGATTCAACATATTCATAACTCACACAAACTTTTGTGATGAATCCTTCTGCGACTTCTTACTTCGAGGGTTTCCACCTTCGTTTATTTCCTGTTCTAATTTGCGATGAAGTGAATAGATAGGGGAGGATCAGCAGACCGAGTGTTTCAGCTGGTATAACATCTGAAAAAAATAATCAGTTATAATATGTGGCAAAAGGTCAACTCCAAACAAACTGGTATGCAGAGCTCAGGTATGGTGACTAGTATACCTGCTTGCTGGTATAGAAAATCACAGGTTCTCTTTTCAGTAGCTAATTTTATAACAAGTCGAGATAGTGTCGGCCACTCTTTAAGAAAAATGCTAGGATTTGCAGTCAGCTTCATTAGTTCAAAATCGGACTGTAACTGGAACAGTATATCGTGATCATTTGAATAATTTAATTCATGCGCTTTATGGTGTAACAATTCAGGAATTTGTAAAGGCTGTTTATACTCGTAGTTTTAGCTGATGAATATTTTAATTCGTGTGGAATCATTACTTTTCATTTTTAGATGCATGTGCATTATTCGCCAGACACGTAATTTTAATTTTTCTTCAAGAAATAAATGTTACGTCTTCTATCGGTACACTTACCAAAGAATATCCGATAGGTGTAGCTAAAACGGGATAGCTTTGATAGTATTCGGCAATCGATGACTCTACATCTCTTTGCTTCAAAGTTCTACTCCAGAAATCACGCAAGTTTGGATCTTCTGGCGAAATCCCACTAAGTTTTGTCAGAATTTCTATGATCTCAGCTGGGGTTTCAACTATAGGACTTGTTGCAGAATTTTGCAAGACCACAGTTCTATTCATGTATCGTTTGGTGTTTGCCTATTTGTCCCATAATTTTTCTGAAGCCACTCTTCTATTTTCTCCCCCTTGATATGGCACAAAATATGTATTGATGTTTTTATGTGGAAACAATTCCTTAATACTCGTAGACCAAGATGTGAACTGTTCTGTAGTGATTCTGCAAATTAATCAATGCAAGTGTTATGAGGATGCATGAAAGTTCAAAAAATGTTACGAAAAATAGATAAATAAATGGAATATGATTGGTTGTATAATACAGATTAGAGAATCGATGATAAAAACATGTAATTCAATTCATGTACTTTTTCTAAAAATTTCTCAATCACGTGTTCTTAACTAATTTAGATATTATAACAATCTGAAATTTCCTGTGAAATTCCGCACAAAAACGAAGGGGTATATTTAGAAACAAGGAAAACAAATTGGTTGCGTACTTCAAGGTTATGGTGAGAAGATGGTCTATAATAATTCCGCACAGTCGTCTTCTGTCCAAAGACGATACATATGTTTTTCCGATTATTGCTTTTCCGAGCGCGTTTCGTTGTAGTAGTTTTCTCAAGTCCTAATATCACGAATTGTAACATTTAATCGATTAGATATAGTTAATATTGTTTTGAAAGGGACCTATTATAAAAAAATTATATGAGCAACAATATCCTCGCTTTACGGGTGGGGGGGAGATTTTGAAGAAAGCGAAAGATTTCTTTTGTTCTTTAAATGGCTCAACATTGGAATCAAAAAATACCTCCTACAATTTTTGAATGATGGTATGTGTATTAAAAAAAAAAAAAAAAAACTCAATCTTCTGCGATGAAAGCATATGTAATCTTTCATTATAGTACGCAGAAAACGTTCTACGAATGGTGTCTTATGCATATAATATCATTACAGAAGGATGGAATTTTGTTTCAACGTAAATGCTACCATAACGCAAAAAAAATATTTGTTATCCTACCATAAAAAGTTGATGTCCAGTCGAAACTCGCACAATCGCTTTGCGAGTTTCAAATCGAAGTGCGAGTGTCAAGTCGAGATGCGAGTTATATTTGGGAATCGAAAACCGTAAGAAAATGGGAACCTGTCACGGTGACGATTTGTCGATCTGCCGTGTAAGGTTATGCCGTTTATTGCGACACATATTGTGTAAAAGAACTGAAAAGAAGACACCGTAACCTGAAAGGACAATGTGTCGACATATTCAATTATACATCTTCGATACAGAGGACGGTGTGTAGATATACGCAATTATACATCGAAAGAAGACGCCGTAACCTAAAAGGACAATGTGTCTTCAATGAATTTATAAGAACGACGTAACCCCAGAGGACGATGTGTCGACATACGCAATTATACATCCGTGAAATCAACATATAAGCCCATATCCCCGCCGGAAAGCACTGGATATTCCAGCAAGACCTAGGAGAAAAAAAAAAAAAAAAAAAAAACAGGAACGAATATACGATAGAAAATCGAATTGTTCATAGAATTTATAATACAAATTATTAATTATTAATAATTAATACATGCAATAATTATTATTATTGTATTACAATAATAATTCGTATTAATAATAATAAATTACACGTCCCCTATATTATATGGGGTCAAAAAATATGTTCCATCCTCTGCTTCAACTTTAAGGATTTGGAAGACTATCTAGCGGTGCACGGAATCCTTTCCTAAGATCTGGTTCAAGCATTTTGAGTTCATCCAGTAATATTTGATTGCGTTCATTGTTTCTAATTGCAGATACGTTGATCCATCTGTAATCAAAAATATCCAATAGTTTATTTAGGTTTTATATTTTGAATGTATACTTTTGTAAATTTTTTGTATTCATAGTATTAATTATTTTTATTTTTATGATTTTCATTAGTAGTTAGTTAGTAGTCAATCAGTACTTACATTTATCTTTTTTCAAGTGACCCTGCACCGCTATTTTAGTCCCCAAAGTCAAAGCAGAAGACGGAACATAGTTTGCCATTTGTATCCTCAATTTATATGAGCCATCTGTTACTGCTGCTGTGGCGTAACTGCAGGTACCACCGCCTGTGGTCACCTGTGAAAACTCCACACTGATCCATCCCTGTAGAGCTATAAAATTGGAAGATTAAACGAACTTACTTGTAAGTGAAGTTCTATCTTAATTGTATGAAGCGCCTCTTCCGAAATGATCAACTTGTAGTTCCCCCCACTTCCCACCGATGTCGCCACAGTTTCTACGTCTTCTAAAAATAAAACCCGCGCCTGCGCGTCGTGCTGGCGCTGCTGTACCATTCTCACGGCTCCTCATTTTTTCAAAGCTTTGCCGTAACATTTTTTGGGCTTCAAGTATGTATGTACCTTGAGATGGGTCTCTTCAGGGTTGGGACTGATCATTTCGGAAGAGGCGCTTCATACAATTAAGATAGAACTTCACTTACAAGTAAGTTCGTTTAATCTTCCAATTGTATTACGCGCCTCTTCCTCATGATCAACTTGTAGATGTTCAACGCATATGTTACGGCAACGAGAAATAACGCTCGTGTTTTTATACGATAATGATTTATTTATACCAGTTAGAACTGGAAGACGTTATAAAACACAGGAACAATTTTTTTTTTTTTTTTTTTTTTTTATAATATGAACTATCAAGCCTAGGGTCTTATCTCTAACTATTCCACTCTTATTTATTTAAAATCGCTTCAGCGAATGCCTTTTTATCTTTGGCTATTGGGAGGTCGTAGTACTTTGCAAAGGTTCTTGAATTTTTGGTCCACCCTGCTGTTCTACGCAATGAGTCTAGGTCTAATCCCTTTCTCTTTGCGGCTGATGATGCCGCATGTCGTGTTGAGTGCGCACTAAAAATATCTGTGTCTATATTACATCGTTTGAGCCCATTTTTGACCCAGTGGCTCAGTGTTTGTGCAGTGACGGCTTTAAAAGGACGTTTGCTTGAAATAAAGAGCGATGGTGTTTTATCCCGCATGGTTTCCGTTCTACGGAGATAGCATTCCAATGCAGTAGCTGCACAGATCTTTTTATCTTTATTAAAATAAGGTAGAACCAAAACTGGTTGATTCCTATTAGATCCAGAGGTTTTGATTCGATCTGGTATTTTAATATCGATTGATTTTTCGTTTGTCTGGATATTCTCAATCTTGATCAAGGAGAATGTCTGCATTCTGTGTCCTGTTATTAATGCCAGCAGGCATATAAGCTTCATGGCCAGGTCTTTAATCGGCATTTCGTGGTTATCAGGAAGGGACGAGAAGTAGTCTAGCACAATTTGTGGGTCCCATGTTAAGTCGTACTTGGGATTTGAAGGTCTCAGTTTTGAAATACCCTTAAAAAATCTTCTTATTCTATAATCCTGACCAATTTCTGGCCCGATAAGCAATGAGAGTGCTGATCTATAACAATTAATGGAGCCATATGCAGCCCCTTTTTCGAATATTTCTGTTAAGAAAATTAAAATGTCTGAGACAGATGTAGTGAAGGGGTTCAGCGCCCTTCCAATGCAAAACTCCCACCATCTTTTGAAACAGCACTCGTATTGTTTATGTGATGAGTCGGTTATGGATGAAACCATGATGTTTATGGATGTCTCAGCTAGTATGCCCTTCATTTCAAACGCTCTCCTGATAAGACTGCGGCCACCAGGGTAACTCCGTTCCAAAAATCCTCCGGCTCCCTGTTAGAATGAGAAAGTGAATCTTCAGCTTTTAATCTTAACGGATTTAACGTCATCATTGAGCAGTATAAGGGATACCAAGGCTGTGATGGCCATTCTGGTACTACCATTATACCGTATGCTTTTTCGTTTCGAATCTTTTGTAATGCTCTTAGGATAACTGAGGTTGGCGGAAATGCATAAAAGAAATACTGGGCCCAAGTTATCGTAAAAGCATCAACGGCCATGGACTCTGGGTCTTTTTTCCACGATACATATCTTGCACATTTTGCATTCACCCTTGTAGCAAATAGATCAATTTTTGGCCTTCCAAACCGCAACGTTATTCGCCTGAAGGCCTCATTGGACAGTTCAATTTCGCCAGTGGGCTCTATTCGTCGTGACTCAATATCAGCCTCGATATTCAACTCTGACGCGATATAGGAAGCAAAATCCAAATGCCTCTACTCTCGCACCATTTCCAGATCTCTTTTGCTTTTTTATTTAAATTCTCGAATTGGACACCTCCCATTCTATTGATGTAAGATATTGCCGTGGTGTTATCAATACGCAGTAAGATCTGACAGTTTTTGTAGTACCTTGCAAAACATTTTAGACCAAAGAAAGCAGCTGAGAGTTCCAGATGGTTGATGTATTTGGATTTTTCTTCCTCCTTCCAATGACCGTGAACCCGTTGTTCATTACAGAAAGCTCCCCAGCCTGTTAAGGAAGCATCTGTGAAAATCTCTAGTTCATATGTAGATTCTCTTATTGGGTTTTTTGACAGGATGGCTACAGACTTCCACCAAGTAATTTCCTCCATAACCTCTTCTGATAAAATCATTTTTCCCTCGTAATTATCATTATTTGCTTCCAAGGCTAGATATTTTACCCTTTCACAGGCTTTCGTATATGCCCATGCGTAGTTTACCGCTGGACAGCATGATACTAAAAATCCCAAAATTTTAGAAAATTCTCGAATACTAATTGTTTGACCTTCTTTTAGGCTTTTTGTTAAACTTACAATGCGTTGTTTCTTTGAATCTGGCAATTCTACTACCATCTTTCTTGAATCGTATATGAACCCTAAGTAACTGCACCTCTGGTCTGGTATTAATTGACCCTTATCCTTGTTGATAATAAAACCTAGGTCTTCCAGAAGGGTCTGGGTTGTGGTAAGATTTTTCAAACAACTAGAGTAACTATCACCTATTAGCAATAAATCATCCAAATAGATGACTGATAGAAAACCTAATTGGCGAAGGTGATGAACGACAGGTTTTAGCACCTTGGTAAAAATGTATGGTGCTGTATTCAGGCCAAATGGTAAACATCTAAACTCATACAACTTATTTTCAAACCTAAACCTTAAGTATTTGTGAACAGAAGCGTGAATAGGTATCAAGTAATAAGCATCTTTTAGGTCTATGGAAGACATAAAACATCCTGTAGTCAGAAGTTTTGTTACTGTTCTGCCATCTTCCATTTTGAAGTGATTTGTTGTAATGAATTGGTTGAGATTTTTTAGATTTAGTATGAGTCTGTAGGCTCCACTAGGCTTGGGCACTAGAAAAATGTCTGAAATGAATTGAGTCTGATCTTCGCTACACTCTTGTGCGGCGCCCTTGTCAACAAGTTGGCCCACCAGTTCCCTAACCTTAGCTTTTTTCTCTTGAGCCCATATTCTACGAGCTGGTTCTATCTTTTGGACCGGTCGAGAGGTGAACGGGATTTTATATCCCTTAATCCACGATAACACAGTACTATCGGACGTAATCTCGTGCCATTTTGACTCAAAATGACCAAGTCTGCCTACTATTTGACTTACTGAATTGATCAACGAGGCCTGCGATGGTCCTGCTCCTTCCTCACCGGAGGTCTGGAGTAGGGTCTGCCTGCGTTCCTCCTCTGAGGTCCTTGTTGTCGTTTCTGCCCGCCCTGTCGCATGGGTACTGTAGAATCCCTGAATCGTGGACGGGGCGGGGCCTTCCCGTTTTTTGTCATCTTACTAGGTTGAATTTTTGGAGCAGTTTTGAGCTCCTTAGAAGTACTTTCTATGGCCTTAGCAGACTTTATGACGTCATCTAGTTTTTCACTGAACAAATACTCATCAGTCATTGTGGAACTCAAAGAGTCCTTCAATGATGTGTTGATATTGGCCATTATGAGGCTTTTGCGAATAATTGATTCGTCATGTTGTAAGTCTGCCAAGAGACTGCTCATTTCACCTAGACATTCCAAAACTGGAATATTCTCTGCAGTTTCTGTTCGTTCAATTATGAGTGATAAGGCTTTTCCAGTAGCTGCAAGGCAAGCAGTTATCTTTTGTTGTTTTTCCTTTATACGTGTATCTCTCTTAACAACAGCCTCTTGTACCGCGGCTTTTATTTGTGGATTTAGCTTTGGTGGATCTGCCAGTATGCAATTCTTTGGTGCAGGGTGTTTTTCAATCAATTCGTTCTTTTCTTTATCGGGTAAGCCCTGTTTTATTATGTCTTCCCAACGATCCACAAAATCTGGGTGTATGGCCGGACCCCAGGTTCTGTCTCTGCATATTGGTTTTCCAATGGCGTTCTTTATTTCTTCACTTAGCGAGGACTCTTGAGATTCGGTGTTCGTCATTGGTTGCGCAGAAAGATTTTCCTTTTCGCTTCCTTCCAGATTGACATGACCTATGTCTCTTGACAAGGGCCTCACTGGGGATCTTGACCCTGATCTGCTTCTGTTAGCTAAAATAACAATCTTGATTGTGATTTCGGCTTTCTTATCTCGTAAGATATAACCTGAGATAAAACATTTTTCTAGTGCAGAAACATTTTGTTCTGTATCTATACCCTTTGACATACACGGATTAGTGTCCATTAATGTCAGACGTATGTACGTTGTGCTGATTCCTTCCGTATAGGTTAGGGCCCATAACGGAAAGTTCTCGAACGCATAAGTGAGTCACGTGGCTCTCTCACAGATTAGCGTCTGTAAGTATGCCTTGATTCCTTCTTCTACCAACACATATGAGATGTGTACCCCGCTATGGGTTAGAGCCCACGCAAGGGTGTGTATTGTTTACACTTGGGTAGGTGCAGAATCTTAGAGTAATAACTCAATATCACGTAGGTTAGAGCCCACTTGATTTACTTACAATCGTATTCCGACTCTGAGCGTGCTATAGAGTTGTCTCTGCTGTGTAGGTCTCGTGTCCGTGACCGTGACCGGCGTCGATCTTTCCTTTCTTTCTTCTTTTTTAATTTTTTCTTCAGTCGTCTAACTAACTTCTCCAGTTTGTCATCTTCTGAGCTTTCTTCACTAGAATAGTCTTTTCTGCTTCTTTTCCGACCCATGTTTGGCTGTTCCTTTTCTTGATTTTGGATAGCTAACACGTGGCTACTCGGCACAAAGCGAAAGAATGAGGAGCCGTGAGAATGGTACAGCAGCGCCAGCACGACGCGCAGGCGCGGGTTTTATTTTTAGAAGACGTAGAAACTGTGGCGACATCGGTGGGAAGTGGGGGGAACTACAAGTTGATCATGAGGAAGAGGCGCGTAATACAATGAATTAAGTTAGGCACGCATTATGTTATATTGTATTAGCTGAATTACATTTCAATCCCAGGTATGCCCCGGGATATTTAATGTAGATCAAATCGATAACTACATCGTCAATTTTGCCGGCATTGGCGGATCCGTAGAATCTGATCGTCGAATTCCGTTGTACAGAAATTTCGAAGTCCACAAACCCATCTTCATGTCGGTTGTACAACGGATCAATTGGTAGGGATTTAACGTTGATCATTTGTATAATCTGTGGATTTTAGTTCAGAAAATAATGAAATGCAATATAAGCTGTATCAAATCATTGAGAATTATTTATTATTATTATTATTATCATGACCATTATTATTATTGTTATTATTATTATTATTATTATTATTATTATTATTTTTTTCATTTATTATTTATTATTTATTATCTATTATTTATTTATTCATTATTACGTATTGGTTCTCAACTGAAATTATTTTAACGAAACGTTACCTCCTTGAATTTGATGTCTGATTCGTATTTTGAGATCTGATCTTCCCACAGCAAAGTGGTAATTCTCTTGTTGTCATTATTGTTAATAACAAATTTGAATAAATTCAAGTTGCGTTTACGGCCCACGGTTTTAGTACCTAATATAGCATCTATGTACCTGACTATGCATCTGTATAAATTTCGTAAAAGAATGAGTTTCGTTAAATTTCTATAGTATTTATATTTTTAACGAGGTCGAAGCTTACAAAGTATTATCTTATGGTCTGATTTCGTTCAACTCTTCACTTGTCGTGAACTCAGGAATGTCCCTTGAATAAGAATCAATAAATTGATGATCAATAATGAATGGTTATTTAAATTTTCTTGATTTTAACGCCACTTACATGATCCTTCCCTCCCGTTGATCCTTAATTGATCTTTCCTCAATTGATATGTTACTTAATTGAAAATGTGAAAATGAGAACGATAAAATTAGATAATGGTGCTTTTCAATAATTAATCATAAATAGTATACTTACTCATTGACCGTGGGAGGTGATTGATCCACTTGCTTCTTCACAAATTTACTCATCCTTGCTGATTTGTTGCTCATCGTGTTCTTACTCGTTCGACGGTAAACTGGTAACTAATGTGTGAAAAATAATATGCGGTCGCAAAAATGCTGCACGCTATTTTATTTTTTCAAAAACAACCGGTTTTTAATCCGTGATACGTTGCCATTCGCTAATTTCATGTAATTCACCTCTGGAAGATAGATGAATTGTGAATTGAGTATAAATCTGTTTGCAAAATCAATGCATTCCTCACTTCATTTTGGAAACATGAATACTCAAGAACATTGTATTTTTAACTCTGCGCGGATCATATGGGTCATTTCTGACCCAAACAACCCATATGATCCCGTGCTAGCTAAAAATCATATAATCCGCGCAGAGTTAATATTTTATTCTCAATTACAATATTATAATCACGATGTAGATACGGTATATTTTGAAATTGTCAGTAAATGATTATCGAACTAATGGAATTCGTACTCGAATTTCCGTTGCAATCGAAAAATTGAAAATTTACTTATTAGCGTATAATCAATGCAGGCCATGATTTGAATTTGACAGCACACACTGAGGCTAGATTGAACACTCGGGAAGAATAATATATATTGAAAAATACAGATATATAACTGTATAAAACTCAACTGAAGTAGCAGCTACTCGTCGGTAAGATTATTTTACACAACTACAAAGAATTGATACATCTTAAGGGGAGGGACCAGACGATTTTTACCGACCTATCTAATTTCCCGAATATCTCCGAAACGGGGCTATCAATCGGATTGTCCTTTGGCAGCCGATGTTTGACGAGGAATGAGTTCGAGCTAGCTCCCAAAATTCAATGAAATCGAAATTTTTTTTTACATTTTAATCGCAGAATGTGGGCGTGTCACTTATTTCGACTAATATCAGAGCCCACGCATCATTGACGCGAAAATAACTGTGTACGCACCATTCTACACGGTATGACAAACACTCCTATTCAAAAACATCTTCGTTTCATGCAGGAATAAAGTCTCTATGTGAAAACTCGCAATTCGTTGTAATTAGCGATTGTAAATTGTTGGGAAGCCATGATAATCCTTAGTTCCCGTAATGCCCGAGAGAGAGAGCTCAGCGCGCGAATCGTGCATCGGTATTACTGCCGGCCAGCGCAGGGCCGACTATTATATTTCGCATAAAGTGACGTGACGAATATTTTTGAAGCTTTTTCGATTCATGGAATTTATATATACTATATATATATATATATTTTTTTTTTCTGTCTAAAGTGCAGCACGTAACGGTAAGTACAACTAAGTTATGTTCTGAATAATAATTCTATTCATTATATCGCCTTCTATCAATTAATTACCCATTCGCTTGTCGAACCGGCCATAAGTTGAAACAAATATAATATGCAAGAACATGCATCAAATACGAAATGTTCAGGGTCAGATGACGGCCGAGTTGACACGTAATGTCCCATGTATGAATAATTAGAAAATAGTCTAGTGCAATGAAAGAAGCGTCACCATACATATAATATAGTTCTCAAATTGCAAAATTAATGACAAATTAGTGACTGAAGTCTACTCTTCAGAATCATTTTCAAATATCAGATGTTTTTCACTGTGTTATTCAATTTTTAGTAACGTCAGTCATATGTATGCTGAAACGGTCTGATTCGCGGACTCATTCCACTGCCACATACACGGTAGTGACGCTACTCAATAATGAATAATTTGGTGAGGATAAATCGGAAAATCTAAAAGTGAATGCACTCCACAGAAGGAACTTTATCCTTGAAAACCATGACTGTCAGAATTTTCTGTTTTTTTTCACACCACCGACAACTTTTGAAAATAATTTTATACGAGCAAACAATCTTCTTTTTCCATTATTATTTCGTCAGATTATTACCAACAGAACATACATGTTCAAGCATTTTTTCAAGATAAAAATGTTCATATTCCCCGTACGTTTTCGACAGTCCCAGGCAACAAGTCGGCCCTGCGCTGGCCGGCAGTAATACCGATGCACGATTCGCGCGCTGAGCTCTCTCTCTCGGGCATTACGGGAACTAAGGATTATCATGGCTTCCCAACAATTTACAATCGCTAATTACAACGAATTGCGAGTTTTCACATAGAGACTTTATTCCTGCATGAAACGAAGATGTTTTTGAATAGGAGTGTTTGTCATGCCGTGTAGAATGGTGCTTACACAGTTATTTTCGCGTCAATGATGCGTGGGCTCTGATATTAGTCGAAATAAGTGACACGCCCACATTCTGCGATTAAAATGTAAAAAAAAATTTCGATTTCATTGAATTTTGGGAGCTAGCTCGAACTCATTCCTCGTCAAACATCGGCTGCCAAAAGGACAATCCGATTGATAGCCCCGTTTCGGAGATATTCGGGAAATTAGATAGGTCGGTAAAAATCGTCTGGTCCCTCCCCTTAAGTTAGATTTTAATAAATGTGTTATGTATAATCATAGTTATCAGTTTCTTCGATTATCAAACCGAACTCAATACATACTCCGATAGAAAAGAGATACGTTGTTCAAGATTCAAGAAATAAGCTACATCATTTGGCGCATAATACCATTTCACGTTTTTACGTCCTTCACCTCGTACTCAATTATGAAATGGCAATGACATAGGTATTTGAATACAAAAGTGTGGCCATAAGACAATTCATATTCGAGCTCAATGTGTCACGACTAAATTAAAATTGACTAAGTTCATTTTATTTTACATTGGACTCGTTATACTCGTTACTGAACTAATAAGTATATTTTCATGTTTTTCAGTAACTCTGGGGCCACCAATTTTGATTCAATACAGGACCAATTTGGTGTGTAACCATATCAAATTCACTTCAAAAACTAATGCCACAAGATAACTTATATAAAATAAAAACCGGAGTAGTTTGGTGTGTGGCCATACGTCCAGTACAGAATTCAGTTTGGTGTGTAACCACACTAAATTTACTTTAAAAAATTATTCAACAAGATTCACTTGTAAAGTGAAAATCAGAACAATTTGATGTGTGACTACGTCAAATTTAATTAAAAAATAATTAGCAAAGACTGATAGATTAAACAGAAGAACAATTTGGTGTGTGACCGCACCGAATTTACCATAAAAGAAAACAATAATGACTGAAAATAATATTATAAGACGAGTTGATAGACCACGCAGCAGTACAATTATTTTAGACGGTTCATTCAATCAAGGTGATATGCGATTTTGTGAATTCAGCAGAGGTAAGCAATGCACTGCTAATGCTGCAGTATCAATAGCTATGTCTGTTGTAAAACCGTTAATGGCATGGACATTTGACATTATTGATGAAATATTGATTCAAGGAGACAAACTATACATGGACAGTATTGCGAAACGTAGAAATGCGCATAGAGATGAGGATTATATCAATTATCTAACTGTTGCAGAACTTATTAGGAATATTACAGTATTAGCTAAAAATTGGACTCTTACATTCGATGTTGTAATTTCAGGACATATGTTTGATGACTATAGCAATATCGGTTTGCCAAATTTAAAAAACGGATCATGTCACCTGTATAGTGAAGCGAATTCTGGAATATTGACGTGCAATGGAATTTCAGTAGCGGTGGGTAAGTTTAACGCGGGATTTTGGTTATTTGATTCTCATGCGAGAGGACTAGATGGAAGGGTATCCTCTTCAGGAAGAGCTTGCTTGACAACCTTCACATCAATTGAATCTTTATGGTTACTTATAATTCAGAATATTCCCAATGTAGTAGACAGAGCTGGAAATCAATATGACTTGACATATACATATGTGACAATAACTGACAATGATGATGTAATAAATGATCAGACGTCAGCGATAGACGACACCGAAATGCCAAGCACAAATAAAAACAATACAGTAAGTGGAAAAGCGTCCAATAAGCTACAAATTCGTAAGCAGAAGAACCGAGTGGTAGAATTAAATTCTATTGAGCGACTGATGATCGATGTGAACAATGATGAAATTAAGTTATATGTCAATCATGCTGAGAATTTAGAAGAAGTAATTGAAAAGATTGATATAAATCCAAATAAATATAACACTGCAGCAATTGACAAAACATGCAATTTGCAAACAATATATAAAGGTAGAAATCGGGTTGTAGGATTGAACACTGTAGAAGAAATGAGAGTAGATAAGAATATTGAAATTCAACCAATTATCAATGGAGGCCAAAGTCGAGCGAAACGAATGAAAAGTATTAATGCAAGCATAAAGGAAAGTAAGAATACATTAATTGTAAATCCATACGATGAGCTACAAATATGTAGACATCAAAATCAAGTTGTGAGATTGAATTCTGTGGAAGAAATGGTGATTGATGTGAATATTAACAAGAAGATAAATTCAATTATTGTTGCTGATAAAGCAATAGAAAAGCGAATTGACAGCGTTAATACTGATTGTATGGAATATAGACGACAATCTCGAGCTAGGAAAAGGCTTTACATTGATATGCGTCCTGTAGATGAAAGTAGCTTCGACAAAATCGAAGAGCACTATATAGGTCAGATGAACGTGTTATGTTGTAAATGTAGCGCTAAACATTTTGCTACAAAAAGGGTGTCTAATAAAAATTCATTCAATGATTGTTGCGGCCATGGAGACGTGATAATCGAGCAAATGCCAACTCCACCAAACGAGTTACTCAATTTATTCGAAAATCGCAATGTTAAATCCAAACAATTTTTCGATAGAATCAGAAATTACAACAGTTCTGTTTCTTTCGCCTCATTTAATGCTAACTTAGTCAATTTCAGAGAAACGCGTAATGGACCATACTGTTTTAAAATTCAGGGGCAAATATATTATCAGGTAAATACAGCGCTGTATCCAGCTATGAATGATGCTCCGACTTATGGTCAGTTATTCATTGTGGACGCTAATGAAGCAACAGAGCAGCGGCTGCATAGAAATAACCAGCTAGATCGTGAAATTTTGCGAACCATTGATAATGTAATACGCGTTAGAAATATTTTTGCAAAATCATATCAAATGATGGGCGACGAGATAAAAAATCAAGAAAACATAGCGACAGAAAGAAATGAGGTTTTACCAGAATTAGAATTATCATTCACTTTAAAGCCGGGAATGGATCGTCGTAGATTCAATTTACAGAGATGTAACGAGGTTGCTACAGTTTTTTCTACCACAGCTTGAAGCTATTTTACTCATATTGGACTTTAATAAATATTTAATAAATTAATATGTTGGGCGCCAATCAAATAATATCTGATAATATTAGAAACAACTTGTGAAACTCAGGGCGTTGAGAATTCTCTGGGCTGGTCAAATGAAGAGGACAATAACGAGTATTGAACGAATAATATGTGGAATTATCCGGTATCTGAATGTATAAAGGTTTTCAATATTCTACAAAGAAACAAGGATATGCAGACATTTCAATTAAATAATATATCAATTTATTATAATAAGGTTGAACTGGTAATTATAAAGGTGTAAATAATATTCTAATAAAATTGTTTGAATCTATGCTTATAAACAGAAAGATCGCTTATTACCATATGATATATGAGTTTCATTTATAAATGAATTAATTGTAATATTTAAATTATATTTATTTTTAACAAGATTTCTTTTATCGAAAAGAGAAAAGCTTGACAGGCAAAAGGACCTAAGTACAATCCGCGATGCAAGCTAATCTATTTTCTAATGATTCTAATTAAAATAATAATCTAATAAAATTATTTGAATCTATGCTTATAGACATAAAAATCGCTTTTTACCATATGATATATGAGTTTAATTTATAAATGAATTTAATTGTAATATTTAAATTATATTTATTTAATAAGATTTCTTTTATCGAAAAGAGAAAAGCTTGACAGGCAAAAGGACCTAAGTACAATCCGCGATGCAAGCTAGTCTATTTTCTGATGACTCTAATAAAAATAAAAAGAGGAAAGCACGACAGGCAGAAAGACCGAAGTACGATCCGCGATGCGTACAAACCAAAAAAGAAAAAGAAAAGCTAGACAGGCAGAAAGATCGAAATACGATCCGCGATGCTAGCAAATCTTAGTGATTTGAAAAGAAAAATCTTGAGGACAGGCAGAAACACCGAAGTACGATCCGCGATGCCTCAGATGATTTAAATGGAGTATGGCGCTCAACGAATGATTAAAATGGATTATTTATATTAACATATGATAATTACTTTTATTGTGAGTTATATAACCATCTATCGGTGATTATATCAAATTTATGTTTCTGTTTCTATGTATGAATGCGTTTATCATTTGTATGAATTTATTTAACAAAAAACATAACAGCTAGGTCTCTGCATCTAGCTGCGACTCGCTATATTGATACGTTACGTTACAAGCTGATGGAGAAATCCCAGAAGCTTTCGTTACCATTCGAAATAAGAATACAAAAACTCTGCAGAATGTAAGCTCAATGGATCCGAATGTTGAACCATGGATATATCCGCTATTCCATCCGTATGGTACTCGAGGTTGGAATAGAGATATGATGCGTGCTGGTAGAACAGGATCTACGTCTAAACGCATAAGTAGAGCAGCGTATGTCAAATACAGAATTGCTATTAGGGATAACGAATTTAATGTATTCTTACTTGGTAGGCGATTATTTCAGCAGTGGATGGTAGATTCATACGTGAAAATTGAAAAGGATAGAATCAATTATTGCAAAAATCATCAAAAGGAATTGAGAGCGGAATCTTATCAAGGCTTGGTAGACTATTTGGAACAAAGGGCAAATCAATTAAACGGACGAGTTGGCAAAATGATTGTCTTACCATCCACATTTGTTGGTTCACCACGTAGTATGATGCAAATGTATCAAGATGCGATGGCAATTGTGCGTAGATTTGGAAAACCAGATTTATTTATTACAATGACATGTAATCCCGAATGGCGTGAAATCAGCGAAAATATTTTGGATCAGCAGCAGGCAGCAGATAGACCAGACATCTGTGCTCGCGTTTTTGATGCTAAAAAGAGGTATTTAGTCGATTTGATTGTCCGGCAAAAGTTTTTCGGGGAGGTAGCAGCATATGTTTATGTTATTGAATTTCAGAAACGTGAAATAGTATCAAGTATCAAATCTGTAAAATACTTATACAAATATATTTATAAAGGTCATGACGCTGCTGCCGTATCGGTTGGGGAAAACTCGGAAGAAAATACCGTGATCGATCACGATGAAATACAAAATTTCATAGAAACTCGTTATGTAGGGCCTGTAGAAGCGAGTTGGCGAATCATGGGTAAAAGTCTGCAAGACAAAAGTCATGCAATAACTCGTTTACCTGTTCATTTTGAGACAAAATCTTTTCTTCTATGTAATAAATAATAGAAAATATGAAAATCGAAAAGATTTCGCCTGGCGCGGCCGTGGTCCATGCGGCTGCCAGGGCTCTGGTTTGACGATTGAAATAATTTTATTTAATAAATGCTGGGCGCCAGTCGATTAGTCGGAATCGACACCGTTAATTAGATATATTAAATTAATAAATAAATTAATAGAGACAATCACAGGGTGGGACGTTGGAGGACCAAAAGAAATGCGAAATCAATAGAAAATAGTATTCACGGAAAGAAATATAAGTTTATTTAAGACTTACTCGAACGTAGCAATAGACAGTTGAATCAAGGCAAATTCAAAACTTGATTTTACATTCAAATTGACGGTATCTTGATTATTATAAACAATACACAATAAATATGATTTCGACAAATAGGTAGTCGACAATGAAGAATATTATAAATATTTAATAAATATGAAGTATAACTTCGACAATATAAAGATAATATAAATGAACAAAATATATATGTGGACAAAGACGTCCTTACTATAATGAGTCTCCTCGAGAACTGTTTCTATCTTGTCGATCTTTGACAAACGTGTCGCCACCCAAGATTCGATTGTATTTACGGCTTTTGGCGCGTCTCTAAGTGATTTGGATATAATTTCGACAGGTGATCAATTCTCGACGAATTTCATGTAAACGTTATGAATATGGCGAATCAACGGATCACAGGACACAACAGTTTGAATAAATAATTCGGACGATACAACATTTAACGTCAAATTGAAAATTTTATAATTGGGGAGCGCTCGAGGAGTCTAATGAGCGTTGACTCGAGGCTGGACTTAAATTTCCTGTCACAATTTGCACAACCAACAAAGCGTTATATTCACTGATGGTAGAATACGATGTCCTGGAGTTTTGGTCGATACCTTAGAGTCGCGCTCCGTCGTTCTCGCGCTCTAGGTGGTCTTCGTAGTGGATTACGACGTCCTAGGGTTTCGGTTCGTAATTCTGGCGGTCCAGGTCGTGTACGTCGTGGCTTACGATGTCCTGGAGTTCCGGTTCGTAGTTTTCGCGCTCAAGGTCGTCTACGTCGTGGATTACGATACCCAGAACTCACGCTTCGTAGTCCTTCCGCTCCAGGTCGTCTTCGTGGTCGATTACGATGTCCAGGGTTGCGCTCCGTACTTTTCATGCTTCAGGTCGTCTACGTGGTCGATTACGATGTCCTGGAGTTTCAGTTCGTAGATGTCGTGCTCTAGGTCGTTCACGTGCTGAATGAGTCACGCTTCGTCGTTTTCGCGATCCAGGTCGTTTTCGTAGTGGGTGACGACGTACTGGGGCTGAGGCTCGTAGTTTCTGTGCTCCAGGTGGCTACCGTCGTAGATAACGATGTCCTGGAATTTCGGTTCGTAGATTTCGTGCTCCAGGTCGTCTACGGACCAGACTACGATGTCTTGAAGTTTTAACTCGTAGTTGGCACGCTCTTGGGCATCTACCTGGTAGATCACGATGCCCAGGAGTCACGCTTAGAAGTTTACGCGCTTTAGTGCGTCTACTTCGTATATTACGATGTCTAGGATTCGTTTCAAAATGTAGCAATAGCAGCAGATTATTGCGGTCTGACAGAAATTTTTTCACACAAGATACAATGATTTTGATTGTATATTATAACGAATTTCAAAAATAAATCAGGTGTCGGTAATGAACAAGTCTGCAGCTTTTGACAATGAAAGCGGATTCAAAGAGCAAATAAGTGAGAGGGTAAGAGAGTGGGAGGGAGAGTTAAATATATTTCAGAGTTGAAAGATATGTGAGAAAGGGAGAGGTCACCACGGCATGCAAACAAACGTATATAAACATACCGATACAGTGTGTTTCGAGTGTTCCGTTCGAGTACACTGTACTTGTCACGAATTTCAGCGTCACTGCGAAAATAAGTGAGTTACGGAATATCTTACGTCATTTGCGAAGATTACAATAGATATCTCCATGAGTAATCAGAGGTATGTGGAATTATGTTCTGATGATTTGGCAGTCTTGGAGAAGACTGGATATGCAGGTATGTTGCAGGATACACATATTGATAAATTCATTGGTATGTTAGACCAACACACTCCTTATCGCATGCAAAGTAGTTTATTGTTGCAAATTCCGGAATCGATTCGAAGGGTTCCGCAGAATCAAGCATGCCTGCAGATATTGTTCCATCGCCCGAGACTAGCGGGACATTGGATTTGTGTTTGGTATGATACAGAAGTATTACACGTCTATGACAGCGCGAATAAAGGAGTATTGCACGAAGATCATGAGACATTCTTAACGAAGCTGCTGCCGAATTACGGTGATATACGCGTCGTGTTTGAGAAAATTCAACAACAAACTAATTACTGGGATTGTGGCGTTTTTTCGATAGCTTTCGCGGTTTCAATTGTTCTTCGACAGAATCCTTGTAACGTTGTATATGATATATCAAGAATGAGGCCTCATTTAGTAGACATGTTCAATTCGAATCGTTTTATACATTTTCCGTTAGTGCGAAAAAATTCGCGTATCAATCAGTCAAACTGGGGTCATAAAGCAACTGCAGATGTTTCGCATCAGAATGCTGCACATAGACAAAAAAATTTTCGTGGTCAAGAATCGATGGAACAAAGAACCAATAGACTTAAGGTTGCTGCAGCATACAAAAAGGCCAAAAAAATATGCATTGAAAAAGCGGATGAAACAGAGGTGGTTGCGATGCGTGAACAAGAGGCAGATAGAAAAAAAAAGGCTAGCCAAGGAATCCATGGAACAACGAACTAATAGACTTAAGGTTGCTGCAGCATACAGAAAGGCGAAAAAAATATGCCTTGAAAAAGCGAATGAAAGAGAGGTGGTTGCGATTCGTGAACAAGATGCAGATGGAAAAAAAGAAAGTCTAGCCAGGGAATCCATGGAACAACGAACTAATAGACTTAAGGTTGCTGCAACATACAAAAAAGGGAAAAGAATATGTATTGAAACAGCGGATAAAACAGAGATGGTTGCGATGCGTAAACAAGATGCGGATAGAAAAAAATAAAGTCTAGCCAGGAAATCTATGGAACAACGAACTAATAGACTTAAGGTTGCTGCAACACGCAAAAAAGGGAAAAGAATATGTATTGAAACAGCGGATGAAACAGAGATGGTTGCGATCCGTAAACAAGATGCGGATAGAAAAAAAGAAAGTCTAGCCAGGGAATCCATGGAACAACGAACTAATAGACTTAAGGTTGCTGCAACATACAAAAAAGGGAAAAGAATATGTATTGAAACAGCGGATGAAACAGAGATGGTTGCGATGCGTAAACAAGATGCGGATAGAAAAAAAGAAAGTCTAGCTGAAGAATCGATGGAACAAAGAACCAATAGACTTAAGGTTGCTGCAGCATACAAAAAGGCGAAAAAAATATCCGTTGAAAAAGCGGTTGAAACAGAGGTGGCTGCGATGCGTAAAAAAGATGCGGATAGATAAAAAAAAAGTCTAGCCAAGGAAACAAAGAAGAAACGAAGTAATAGACTCGAGGCTGCTGAAAAATACAAAAAAGAAAACAAAAAATCGAATCAAATGAAAAATTCGAATAGGAGAAGATCTGTTGCGAAAGAAGTTTCAGTTTCATCTAGGACGAAGAAAATCGAAACTAATTTGGATGTGGTGTATACAGGAAGCGCGTAAATAGCTAATTCAGATTTCCGAGAAAATGACGTGAAACTCAATTACTTAGGAGAAATGAATAATGTATGTCAATTTTGTGGTGCTAAACATTTTATTTCTGAATTACCATCCGATAAGAAATATAGCATTTGTTGTCACAAAGGTAAAGTGCATATTTTGGAAGATAGTACCTACCCTGAAGCAATTAAACAATTGATTGACGGTACCGATAAATATAGTAAAAATTTTATGCGAAACGTAAGAAGTTATAATAATTCTTTGGCGTTTGCGAGTTTTGGTGCAAAATTGGAGTCGCTAAAGGCAGGTGGGGGTCCGTTTGTATTCCGTATATGCGGACAAACGTATCATAACACATATGCGCTTCATCCAGATGTCAATGAAGCACGTAAATACGGACAATTGTATATCATCGATAACGAAATTGCTACTAGAGTACGTATGCAGCATCCCGGTAATAACGATTGTTTACCACAACTACTGAGCGAATTGGATGATATTCTACGTAGGATAAATCCATACGCAGAGGCTTTCAAAATGATGTACGAGATGGAAGAAGAAGAACGAAAATTATCGAATACCTCAGGTCATCCTATTCGCGAAGTGAGAATGTGGTTGAAGCGTGGCGATAATGTGGACAAAAATCGTTTCAATATACCGACATGCAACGAAGTGGCAGTTGCGTTTGTCGCGGAAGACGGAGATCCTCCAGTGCAAAGAGACGTATGCGTATATTCAAAAAGCGAAGGTGCTATAAGCATACCGAGTCTAAGTAAGCACGTCGACCCTTTGACTTATCCTCTCATGTTTCCCTCTGGTGAAACCAGGTAGATGCCACGGTTGAAGCAAATCGAAGGGAACCGCGAAGTAACCGCGTTGCAATATTACAGTTATAAGTTAAGCGACAGGGGTAAATTCAATCCATGTCTGGATATGGGAAGATTGTCTCAACAATACATTGTTGATATGTGGACGAAAGTTGGAGGCAATCGTCTATATTTTATAAAAAAACAACAAGGGAAATTACGGTCGACAATGTATAAAGGAGTAATCGATTATCTACATAACAAAGCTGGACAGAATGATGCAAGGATCGGGAAAATGGTGATATTACCATCTTCGTTCGGCGGAAGTCCGCGAGCCTTGCAGCAAAGCTTTATAGATGCAATGACGATATTGCAGACGTATGGAAAACCTGATTTATTTATAACCATGACCTGTAATCCTAAATGGAAGGAGATTATAGATAATTTGAAGCCTGGACAGACTGCGGACTTAGTATCGTGGGTATTTCATCAAAAAGTGAAAGAGTTGAAACTAAAACTGATCGACAAGTCGATATTTGGAAAGTGTGCCGCTTACGTTTAAGTGGTCGAGTTCCAAAAGCGAGGGTTACCGCATGTTTATATGTTGTTCTGGCTGGAAGAAGATATCAGTATCCGAGATTCTGACGACGTCGACAAAACCGTTTCTGCAGAGATACCGGATAAAACGAGGTATGCGGTGTTATTTGAGATAGTCAAACAATGCATGATTCACGGTCCTTGTGGTCGAGAAAATATGAATTCGCCGTGTATGGATAGCGCAACAAATCTTTGTACGAAACGATTTCCAAAGGATTTCGTATTGCAAACAAATTATCAATCATCGGGTTATCCATTATATCGTAGACGAGACGACGGGAACATATTTGTTTTTAGTACGAAAAAAGGTGGCGCACGGAGAATTGCGGACAATAGATACGTGGTGCCATACAAACCGTATTTATTATTGAAATTCAACTGTCACATCAATGTAGAAGTATGTTCTACGATACAATGCATAAAGTATTTATTCAAGTACTGCTATAAAGGACATGATTGCGCAATCGTTGAAATGAAGGATGCGCAGGAAGATAAATATATCAAATACGACGAGGTTGACGAGTATATATTGTGACGTTGCATTTTGCAAGCGTCACAATACCGCGGGAGTGGCAGACGACGTGAGGACGGACAGCTCCAGAGAAGTATGCACAGGTCGTAATGTAGCTTCTTTATTACTTGGATTATTAATTTGATTATTATTTTGATTGGTATTACGACTATTAGTCTGATAATAGTTTGATTTATTATGTAACCCCTTTGCTTTATATCGAGTATCTATAATAGCGGAGCTCGGGAGGACAACGCCAAGACGTCGAGGGACTGCATCCGACGTCTGAAACCGAGGTCCTTCCCGAACTACAGCTCTCAGTCAGCACGTCTTTCTTTTCCAACTCCCGGCCGTGGATGCCGCAGGAGCGGTCGAATAAGGATGACTCCCGGAGTCAAACCCTCCCGTTCCCGCAGACTGATCAGCCTGGTGCTGAACCACTTCCCGTCAACCAATTCTGGACGTCTAGGCAATGGTTAAATAGAGCAGGGCGAAACTCCAAGGAACCCAACAACGCTTCCCGTTGCCAATGACTTATCGACCTGGAGTCGAGCTAGACTTCGTCATCGGTTTTCCCGGTATCGTCCCGCTACCGGCGTTACTCCCGAAAAGTCCCGGTAGTAGAACTGCAACCATGTGAGGCAGGCCTGTCTGTAAGCCTTCCACATCGCTCATGGGGAATTCTGGATGCAGATCCGGGTATTGGGGCATCAGAACTTCCGCCAGATCCTCTGACTGGTCCGTTTTTCTTATTAAAACGCAGCCAGGGTGCACTTCGTCCCGACGATAATCCCGAGGAGTCCCGCGACGAGAACCGAGGTTGGAGAAGAAGACGTATGCACGAAATCCCGTACGAGTCCCGCTATACCACATTCAAAACATCCCGCCGTACCGCCATGTTGGATGAACACTTGGACAAACTCCTACGACTAGAGCGTCCCGGACTACGCGTCCCGAAACTCACGCCAACGCGGTCGACTAACTGCTGAGTCTGACGACTAAGGCCCGTATTCAGCAGTCCCTATTAGCTAAAAGCGGTGGTCGCTTTTAGTTAAAAGTCACTTCCCAGCAAACACAGTTTTGTAATATATACTTCAATTTGACGTATCATTGGTTCTGTGAGATGTTACAGTTATATCGAATGTTACGCGAATGAGATAGTGTATGTTCTCAAAAATGTCGTCACTCTATTCGTCCCAGTGACGTAATTGTTACACATGATACTCATGCAAGTTACACAGAATATTTATGTAACAATTACGTAACATCAGTTTGATAAAATGTTTGTAACATTTATGTCATCGCTTGTACAACTGTTACAGCACAAATATATGTTTGTTCCTAGTAGCAGTTATTAGTTTTTTCTCCACAGAAAATTGAAAGAAAATTTTTGGATGATGTGAAAATACGATTGGGCACAAATTTGCGTTGATGCTCAATAATAGTATTAAGGATTATTTTATTAATAATAGGATGTACATAGAATAACTGTATTTTTATTTCAGAATTTTATTCTGTCCTTTTATTTCAGAATTTATTTCAGAAGATAACTGCATTTGCATTTGCAGCACCATTCGCAGCAGCCTTTTTCTGCGCCCTCTTAAACTTTTGAGTTCCTTGACGGAACCACTCTTTCCCCTCATCTTCATAAAATTTGTCGGTACATGCATATGAAACTCGAACAGCATCTGCAAAACACACAATTTCTAATAATGTTAGGCATCTGACATGGAGCCACGTATGCCGAAAGATGTAGGACCCCGAACCTTTAATAATGCTGATTATCTTAAGTTCGCAGACTTTAAAGTTTCCAAGTTGTCCTTGCCAAGACGAAATATTAGCCAAAGAAACGGAAAATATTTTTGACAAAAGCCTTTTAATGCATTCTTTGGCACAGTTTCCACCCACCTGGGAAAGATATGTGACCTGGAATGATATACAATCACATAAGCTGTTATATATTTTAAACTTGACAATTACATAGGTGGAACTTTCAGGAAAGGTATTGGTTTATACCACATGGCGGCGATCATCGTCAGTTTTTATATTTGCTTCAAACTTCATTGCATCAGCCTCGGCTGTAAAGGGAAATGCTGCAGCTATATCAGCGAACTGGTTTGGATTAGTTTGAGCCATTGCATTAATATTAACAGCTCTCTCGATTGCCGTTAAACGACTTTCGATAGCGGTCACAGAAGTAGTCAATTCAACTAAGGAATCCGACACTCGTGAAAAGTAGTCTGTGAACAGATGATATCTGTTATAACAATTAGCCAAATTAAATTCGGTTGTCTAATAATGAACGTTCTTCATCAAACCTTTTATCATCAACGACAGAGCAGTCAACTGATCTGCATACGTATTAGCTGCTATATAAAATTAATAATTTCATGGTTACTCGAACGTTGCAGTAAGGTACGATAACATTTGTAGCATTTTAAATATACAAACCAATAATATCTACTAGCAGGTCATCTCCAGGTGGGAATGAAATAGACCCTAAGCTAGGATCATTACCTAGTGATAATAAAATTCGTTAGTAATATAATACAGGAGAATCTAGCTGCTTATTGAAATTTAAATTACAAGGTTTTGTTTCTAGTAAAATTGTAAACTATATGATATCGATTCGATTAGATGAGTTGGAACCATTCATAGAATCAAGTAGAATACCAATGTCCCTGGGTGTTGTTGGCTCAGTGTATAACACTCTTGGTACTGGTACTCCTAGATTCGGTTTCGGAAATGTGACATCTTGCACAATAGTAGGTTTCGGTTTTTCGCTCGTTTTATCGACATTTCGTAGTGAATTTATGTTGCTGTCGATGATTTTCATTGCTACCTCGTCTAATATAAACAAAGAATCGTTCTTATCACATCTTCAATATATCTAACATTACAAACAAGTATCAAATTGAGCCCGAACCTGCATTTATATAAGGGTTCGTGTTACTGAAGTAGCCCAATTTCAGTGGGCTTACGTTGCCATTTCTTAAATCTGTCAACTGGTGTTTTGAGTAATCTGGCAACAAATAAAATTGATATGAAACTTCAACCAGTTGAAAGTAGAAACCAGCATATCTGAGTCCGGAGATTCTCACTATTAAAAAAGCACTTCGGCCCTTCCAATGCATGACAGTGAGAAGATTTATATCTGCTACTTTGTGCAGGATTCAAGGAACATCGTTAGACCAATTTCATCAGTCAAGGATCAATTTTTTTCATCTCACAATATTCTGTAGGACAACTACTGGATTTTGAAATAAAATTGGAACTACTAAAAATATGTCATCTTTTGTATCAAGTTTTGTGGACAAAAATATAAATATTATGAATCATAGAGAAGTTCACATCTGTGGAAATGTTGGGGAGAAGGAAAATTCTAGTCATATTATAGAGCATTATCTGAAAAAAAAAACAAATAGGCCTCAACGACTAGAATTGATCCAAAGATACTCCTCGAATTCTGTGAAAATTCATCAAAGAGAAATCACTTCTACTGTAATTTATCAAGGGGCTAAATGGATTTTTTATTGGTGAGAATTTGTACACTCAAAGATGTTCAAACGTCTAATTTGTTTATACTTTCACATTACAAGTCAGAACTTTTCGCACAAATTGGAGTAAGTATTGTAGTAATCAAAGTTCAGAAGAATAAACCCCTCAACATTTCAGCATATCTACCTGAATTCTTGTTGATATTTTTTTCCACGTCCAGAAATGAATCCGTTTCATTGGATTTCTTTCGACAGGTATCTTTGAAACCAGATCACAATAATAATATATAAATCACAAACCAGGTCATATATTAACCTAACATTTCAGATAATGGAGTTTTCAACAATATTATAACAATCCACTGAACTGCTATGACTCAGGTGAATTGTAAAACTCTAGTAATGATTATGTACTAACCAATTTGGGAATCAACTCTTGTTGTTTTACAGGATTTCGGAAATTCATTCTTCGGTAGTGTCATTTTCGGTGGATTAGGAATTTTTGGCGACTCCTCATCTGAATCTAAATCTCTTTCCGATATACTATCCATGTACTTATAAGTGCTTATCCTTGTAGGATGCTTTTGATTAAACACATCCCCAGCTTCATCACTTGATGAGCTTGACAAGTACTCAGCCTTCTGCCGTGCTATTTTTAAACTTTCTGCAAGATTATACTTACATTGTCACATCTACTTTCTAATGATCCGATGAAGATATTTTCATATTTGGTGTCTCAGATCGTCAAGAATTAACGTTTTGACACTGAAGGGAGCTGGCCCTATTCAGAAGTCAGAGGTTTCCTTACTATTATACCTTTATTATTTTCAGACTATCGCACGCCTCATAGGTAACGTGGGGATGACATCACGTCGAATTTATCTTTCAATGACACCGTGTCATGCTTGGTCAAGTATACCTATTATTCTTAAAACGCCAGGTGTTAAATTTTTACCCCACTGTGGCTGAATATAATTTAAACTCAAAACTCTTCAAAAATAAAGAATTTCTCGTCAACATTAATCTGAAGCTTTTAATTGGATTTTATTACTACACATTCTTATTCTATTTTATTAAAATAATAAGATAATGAAAAAATAGTTTTAGTTCGTGAAGACGTTCTTCAGGATCAAATTGTCAATAACTGCTCACATTTATTTGATGACCTGAGTCACTAAATAATGAATTATGAATAAATCCGGAATCAATGAAAAATTCAGTACTTTTACAGATACTTACGGTAGTACCCTTCAAATTTAACCCTGTAAAGATTCCATTTCGAACTTTTCTCATCAGGAAGGATATTTTTGGAAATATATTGAGCAATATCTCTAGTTTTGGGCCACCAACATTTTTTTAAATCAGATGTTAACCAAGAGCTCGGGACTTCTGATGATTCAGTTTCTTCACCACATGTTTCGTCGTCCAAAAATGTGACTACCGCAAATTGTCCATTCATCTTCGACATGCTTTTAACCGCAAGAGTACAAGACATAGGTTAGGTTGATCAAAATATCATTTTCATCGCAAGAAAATATTAACACTTTACAGCTTGCGCCATTCGTATGAAGAATTGGTGTATAATTTTATGAGTATGTGTGCGGTTTACCTTTGAAAAAATCAATCAGTCTTCTGATTTCCTTATGCACCCACGTGCGGCCCACATTGCAAGCACGTTGTGGCACTACCAGCGCGTTGTAGATTGTAGGTTACGTCATATAAGATGGAAGAAGGCGCGCGAAAATGGTCGATATTTGAAATTTGGTGTGTTTAAGCGGCATTGTGAGTTTGATTTGTTGCCGTGCCCGTAGGAGTGAAATGTATATGTATAATATTTAATCTTGATGAATAAGTGGAAATACAGCACTTTCATAACAATTTAATGATAATTTCACGCATTTTTGTTTTATCTCCAATGCCGGTAGCATTACTAATACAAATTTGTCCTCCACAACGACCCGAATATCTAGTATCGTAGAATCACAGGGTGTTTTGAACATTGCTATAGGATCTGTATACTTTTTTCCAGATATATAAATGATTTGACTTTCAAGATACATACTCTGAATCGCAATGATACTTCCATCGCGCGAATAAACACAATTATTATTATTTTTCAAATTACAAAAGTAACCTTGATATTGAAGTGATTTTATAAAATGTTTTCCACTTTCTATCTGCCCATTGAACATAATTATGGGATATTGTTTTTCAGATAAATGCTCAGTAATTTTGTGGCTGGATTGTTCCATCGTTCTATTCACAAGTTGTTGTAGTTCTTTACCAGAAGTCTTAATGTGTTTTTTCAGCTTTTGCAAATGATTTTCGTATTTAAAGGAACTAAACTTGTCAAGAGGGCCCAATCGCAGTACATCGTCACAAAGGTGAATTAGATTATGTACATTATATGTAACATGTTCTGGCCCATACAACGTTCCATAGTTCTCCACGAAGTATGCTAATAGGTTCCGTGCATAATTGTTGAATTTTATATGAAATTCTTCACTGGATAAAATTCTAATTGCAATACTGAGGCTGACAAAGTGATTGTATTTATCTTTGTCTAATCGGTTCCGAAAGATTACTGGTCCCGTGTACAACAACAATTGTCTAAATTCTGTTGCTTTATATCTGTCAACATCACACAATGGTCTTGGTTTTCTTGCAAATTCTTTTGGAATTGCTACTTTCAATGTAACTAGGTGAGTTGAAGAGAGTTCAATATCTGTTTGCTTCATGCGCACGCCCTGTTTGCCTTTTACTGCAAACTGTACTATCTTTTTTACGACCCCTTGGTACACAAGATGTTGGGACTCTGATGGAAATGCTGAAATCATTTTGACTTTCAACTGTTCAAGAATTGATGTTTTCTTATGGTAATCTTCATCAGTCTTATGGGCAAATGACTCATTTGTCCTCAGAGGTGCATTTATATCTGGGAAAGTCATGCGATTTTTAACAAATTCACCTTCTACTTCGCACTTTCCACAACCATGACGTGCATTAAATGCTTTCGTACACTTCACATAAGCCATAGCAGGTGCATCGCCTATAAATAGATTAGTGTCTACCGATATTTTCTTTTCATTTATCAATAAGCCCGTCACAGAAATGTTTTTGACATCTTCGACAAAATAACTGAGAAAATTATTACTGTCATCAGGTTTTGAATTCCCAACATAGGCCCCAGCAATTGATGGTATGGTATAAAAGTCGTCATCAATAGATACTAAAATGGGCCACAATTGGGTTCCAGAACTCTTCGATAAAGGCAGGCCATCGACATGTGTATTGAATTTAATTTTATCTGGTAAATTTCCTGGGGAGTAGTGGCTTAGTACACTTTTTACTAATCCGTCGTACAACCCAAAGTGATAGTATTTTCCTGGTTGCATCTCGATAAGCTTTACTGTCCTTGGAGTTTTTACTAATGTTCTTGCATCAGAAGGTAACTCTCCCTCATGCCCATAACGCTGCAGAATTTTCAATAAGGAGCTCAAATGCTTTTGACTCACACATGATTCTGAAGCCCAATTCCGAAGTTCTAATCCTAGATTTTTGCTAGTAAAATCCGGTTTGATACTGTTATTGGCGCTTCTTTCAAACAGTATTTCACGATCACTCCCGATAGGGGAACTAGATCTATCTAAGTTCTTCGAACAGGCAATTTCATGTAGATGATTGACATCAATAATGGGTGGCATAGTGTCAGGCTGACAGCAGTTATTGGTAACTGTGGATAGGTTATCACTATCTACGTAATTAGTCGAAATATTGTCTACAGGAGTACTGACCTCATCAGATATCAAATCGGATATGGAACATGAAGTTGAGTGTGTTATAATTACACGGAGATTTTTCATTTTGTCTTTTTCAGCCTTGCGCAATCTTTGTAAATGACGTTTTGAAATGCTATTTATATTTTTTTTTAATTTTGGCATTTTTGACTCTCCCTGAAAACCATATACCTATGTTATACATGCAAGTTGTATTCAGACGTCTAGCGAACTTACAGGAAAATTTTATAAAATCACTTGAAAGGCCACTAGATCTCACACATAACCTAGCTTTCAACCGACTGAAGAAAATAAAACAGAATATTTATATCAATTGAATTCAATTTAATTTCAGAATTCCAATATTGAATTTGATATGTATCAGCATTAGTAGATAATTGTGATAAAATAGGTATTATTGTATTCATATCAAAAGGCTCAAACGATTATTTAAGGTTAGGTCAGGTACTCAGCTATTCATAAGCTCATTTGTACCAGGTATCAGAATGTGGTGATTATAAATAATAATATTCACGCAAAGCAAAAAAATTATTTTGAATGTATATCTTACCTTTTAAAGAATTCTGCAGTTACACTACCGGAACTATGACACGATATTGAATATAAGTGTATTAAATCACACGTGTACGATGCGCGGCAATGATCGCGACAGGAGCCTACATGTAGAGTATATTATAAGTAACATATAGGTATAATATACCTACATCATGTTATAGAACCGTGATATATAACATTGTGGCATAAAAGTCATCATATTTGATACGTCAGTTTCAAGGAACGTTTTATGATAAAACTCAATGACATATTATTTTCATATCCCTGTGACATCTTCGATATGTCGCATTGTTATGAAAGAGAGATAGCTCAGTTATGAAAGGGCGGTCATTATCACGTATCTGTGACATCAACCATATTCTAAAATAAATACATCACTTCAATACGGAAATATTACGTGAATGATCTCGAGTGTGTTTGCTGGGTTAGCGCTATTAGGCGGAATCGGTATTCTACTCTCGCTTTTAAGTCGCTTTTAGCTAAAAGCGGTGGCCTAGGGAAGTACATTTGACAACGTCGCATTTTGTTCCGAAACGATGCGTTCACGGACGCCCAAGCCGTGCCGACTGGCGCCAATTCACCGGTATTCGAACGATGATACATATACGTGAGCGCAATGTGACCTTATGTCAGTACAACGTACGACGGCGCAGAAATTGTAACGTAAGTGAACAATCGCTAAATAAATGGTATTATACGTCAAGTAAAGTGACATTTAACATAATATTATAATTTTAGATGGCTCCAAAACGACAGGACAATTTTAGTACTGCGGAAAAATCGTATATAATCAACTTCGTGAGGGAACATCGCGACGTGATCGAAAATAAAAGCAACGACGCAACGTTACAACGCGAGAAACAAGCGAAGTGGCAGCTACTGTCGAGCCAATTAGCAGCTACCGGTCCCGACAGGAGCTGGACATCCCTCAGAGAGGCGTATCAACGGTGGAAGCTCGCGGCAAAAAAGAACATCTCTGCCTATAAGAAATCGCTGAAAGCAACAGGTGGTGGCCCAGGCCATCCGGAACCCAGCGCACTCGATTACGAGATTGAAGCCATCACGCCTAGCGACTTCAGTCAGGATGAGAGCGCCTTTGATTCCGATGCTTTGGTACTTATGATCGACAATTCAATAGTATGATAGATTAATGACATCTCTGAGCAAAGAAATGATTGTCCGTATTCCCGTTTTCTTTAGCGAAGAGGTAGAGAGGCCCAGCAGTTGCCAGAAGTCTCCATCAAGTACGTCCTCGACGAACGCTCTGGGTAAGCAAAAATTTTTGCACCAAGTAATCCGAGTAAAATTTACTAAAAGTATTGACATGTCTATTTTAACTGATTATAATAGTGAATTGATTCCCGATCCTCAACCATCAACATCTGGTACAGCTGTCGGCAGTTCTAAAAAGGGCAAGAGGCTGTCTCAAACTCCACCGGAGAGACAGCCTCCTTCGAAAAAGGCCAAAGGCCTAAGCGCCTACGAAGAAGCTCTTTTAGAGCTGCAGACAGCGAAGATGGAGGAATCAATTCAACAGCAGTGTCAAGAACACGAGGCCAAGATGGAGATTCTGGAAACGCAGCTGGCCAAAGAAAAGGAAGATCTGGAGAGAGTGAGGCTAGAGACGGAGTATTGGCGCCGAAGGCTGGAGCGAAGTCCAGCGAAGTCGCTAGGCGTGATGGCTTCAATCTCGTAATCGAGTGCGCTGGGTTCCGGATGGCCTGGGCCACCACCTGTCGCTCCACCGTTGATACGCCTCTCTGAGGGATGTCCAGCTCCTGTCGGTACCGGTAGCTGCTAATTGGCTCGACAGAAGCTGCCACTTCGCTTGTTTCTCGCGTTGTAACGTTGCGTCGTTGCTTTTATTTTCGATCACGTCACGATGTTCCCTCACGAAGTTGATTATATACGATTTTTCCGCAGTACTAAAATTGAAGTGTATGTACATAGTTTTGCATAAGAAATACAAATTATTTTCATAAAGTACCTATTTTTATTTGTAACCCTCTGCCGTACGAAAAGAACGTAAGATACACTTAGGTATATAGAGAAGGTGAATAGTTGCGAGAGCTACGAAGGAGAGTAGGTATACATGCTTAAGCAGATGACGGAAGCATAGGAGAGAATTCAAAAAGAAGCTACGAGTTACCTTATATGAATCATAATTTATTTATATAATATATACGCCTATATTATACAAATATATTATATATACGATACAATTGTACCAACTGGGACGTGGTGAAAATAAGAGCTCGAAATCCATTGGTTTGAGATGAGATTCGTTCGACATTTACAAATAATGTACGTTTTGTGACAGCCTCCTCGATCGGTCCAAGAATCGCTCCATGGTGCATATGAGAATCAGGTGAAGTGGCGCTGAATAAATGTTCTGCGAAAAGCACTACCCGGCTCTGGCTGCCCACGTCGTCTAGGCTCAGCCTCTTCAACATCCTTGGCGAGGTCACTGTCCGGATCTTCGTCCGAGTCAGTATCTACATCACAATTATCACGTTAGTCGACCATTAAAATTTTCATTTTACTTTGATTTGTAAATCAAAGTCTAACTTCAGCACTTAAATACAATTGAATGTATTATTAGACTTTGATGAATCAGTATCTGTACCGTATCTGGCTTCCTCGCCGTGAATTTTGCGGATGTTGAAGAGAACCGCCATAGCGACGATGGCAGCTTTCGCGGTGAGCAGCGAAATTCGCAGACCATTTTTCAGTGCCTTGAACATCCCCTTCCATTCACCGAAGCAGCGCTCCACACTGACGCGGGTTCGTCTATGGGCACTGTTGTACACGTCTTCGGGCCGAGTTTGCGGATGAAGAATAGGTGTTAATAAGTATCTTCTGCATGGGTATCCGGAGTCTCCAAGCAGAATACCCTTCATCCGTGATGCCTGTAATATAATATTCTTATATACTAGTCGACTTTCAACTTGAAATTTCGTCGGATGATAGGTATTTACTTTTGTCACAACCTATACACATGTGATTTCGTGGAATATTTGAATATCAGAACTTACTTCAAACTCGTCCCTTAGACGGCAACTGTCCCATATCCGAGCGTCGTGGGCACTGCCTCGCCACTTGGCGACGATGTCCAGGATTCGTCGCTGCGCGTCGCAAACTACCTGAACGTTCAACGAGTAGAAGCCCTTCCGGTTCATATACAACATAGCCTGCTCTCCGCTGGGGCATTGTATCGGTACATGAGTACAATCGATACAACCGACCACTTGCGGAAAACGGGCTATGCGGTAGAAGTCCGTCATTAGGTCTTCTACTCTCGGTGGAAATGACACGAATCGAGGTAGCAGCGACGCGATTTCTTCCGAAACCCTAGCGACAATCCTGGACACCGACGGTTGGGAAATGCCATGTAAATCACCTACAACACAGGCAGTTCCTTTACACAGTTATCACACGCGAGTTACTACTCTGAGGGACAGCACAGAAATGAACCGTACCTGACTCTACTTGGTAGCAGCCTTTTGCGTAGAAACGCAATGCTACCAGCACCTGTAGCGATGGAGATATATTCGATTCTTGAACCGATTGCGGAGCTAACCTGTCTTCGACCAGGCCTATCACAAAACGTACACTATCTTTGCTCAATCGATACCTATTGCGAAATTCGCGATCACTGTAAATGTCGAACGGATCTAATCTCTCCCGATAAACTGCCGGATTTCGAGCCCGCATTTGCACCACATCCCTAACGGCGGCCGCTTCGTTTATTGCGTCCACAACCTCGAACGCGTCCGCCATTTTTGTCGGCTCGTTAAAGGTGCCCAGACCCACTTTTCAGTTTTCCCTAGGGTCCCGATAGCTAAAAGCGAGTTAAAAGGACATCTGAATACGAAAATTTGCCTAATAGCGACCGTGGGAACGCTTTTAAGAAAGTTACCAGAAATTTCAGTTAAAAGCGACTGCTGAATACGGGTCTCCTTTTAACTAGTTAGATCTAGGGAAAATCACCATACTATTAGCTAAAAGCGACTTAAAAGCGACTGCTGAATACGGGCCTAAGATTTTGACGAAAAATCTAAGTACGACGATTCGAATCGGATAGCAGCTAGGGGATCCCGCACCTATAAAATGTGGGGTAGCGCAGGACTCGGCCTACTTCTGCGCTCAGCCATCCTCACGTCAAGAACACCGACATCATCCCGAGTTCCCGTTAATTTCAGTGTTCCCGTTATCGTTAAAGATAGTGTTAAAGATTTGGTTCACGTTTATATTATTGTTATTTTGTTAAAGTTTAGAGTTCTAGTTGATTGTTATATTGTTTTTATTATTCCCGTTTTGTGCGAAGCCGACTTATCGTCGATAAGGTAAGACCTATTTTCTGTAAAACCACGAGGTCGCTCATGAATCCCGTTTAGTTATTTAGTAGGTTATATTTCGTGTGGCGCAGGCCACGATTATGGTTCGTTAAGTCCTTCGACTTCGTCCCGGTTATATTTTATTATATTTAGTCTTGTTAAAAACGGATTCTCGAGTCGACTCGTGCTTAGTGACTATTTGTGGCTTTTTCTCTATGCTTTAGCATGCGGTAGATTCTGTTAGATTTTCTTCTTTTTCTCTGTCTTTCTCTTCTATTTTATTATTTCGATCACAAACGACCTGTAACGTACTATCCTGGAGCTAGCGAGCGTAGAAGCAACCATTGTTATTTTGTTTTTAGTTCTTAGTTAGTAATTATTTGGTTGATATATTTTTCATATTTTCTTCTTTAAATCCCGTGTAATTTGATTAATCTTGTATCGAGACGACTACTGTAAATTTCTCTTATATTTTGTTATATTGTGTCATATATTTTGGATATTTGATCATTAGTCTGTTCCCGTAATTTCCCGAATTTGTCTGAATCACAGAACATAATTTTGTAAATATTGTGCTTTAGTTTTTCCCGTACCGATTCAGTACTTCTGAATAAATCAGTCGAAAATATAATTGGTATTGACTATTAATTGGCACCCTGCCCCTCTACCGTTTAGTTACTAGTATATTCTGAGCTATCTGGCAATTTCCGCCGTCAAACTCTGTCATTTTATAGTCTTTCGAGTGACGTGAAAACGTCTGGCGCCCAACTATCAGTTTTCTTGTTAGTTTTCTATTAAATAAACGTTGACGCCGAAGTGCGCGGTTCCCGGGTAACCCTTCCCGTAAAAGTGCACCGTTGCAATATCTACGCGATATGTTTGCCCACCTGAAGCAATGCATCGTTTACACGAATATCCAATGAACGAACAGTCGTACGCTGTATATCGATTAGCGATTCATATAGAGAACGAACAATTGGTGTATTTTGAAGAGGGATGCGAGAAAGTGGCTATAGATAGAAATAAGGAATCAACATTACTCGCGTGGTTTAATTTGAACAGGCTGACATTGAAGCACGTAAGTATTTGTATTGCGAGATTCCAAATCATTACGTACTCAATAAAAAAAAAAAAGGAGCGGACGAAGCGAACAAAATTTGTAAAACCGGTTTTGAGTAGAATGTATTTTGTAAGCCCGAAGGAAAGGGAGCATTATTATTTAAGAATGATGCTATTACACGTTCGGGGAGCAGAGTCTTTTCAAGATATGAGAACTCACGAGGGTGTAATATATCCATCCTTTCTTGAAGCGGCTGTAGCGTGGAAGTTAGTCGCTGATGACGAAGAATGGGAAAAATGTCTTACCGAAGGATCCAGTCTCAAATTCCCGAAAGAAATGTGTCGGTTGTTCGCATACATATGTGTATTTGGTACTCCGATAAATGCCCGTCAATTGTTTGAAAAATGCAAACACGAGTTTGTTGATCAAAGTGAATGTAGCGAACAAAATGAACAAAAGGCCTTGCAAATAATCGATGAAATATTTACGTTTCATGGATTAACGTTGGGAAATTTCAATCTGCCGGATATTAAATATGTTTTTACGGTTCCGCGTGATACGGACAATCATGACGATGATCGCGGAAATTTGATCGCGTTGAAACAGATGGCAACAACATCAGTAAACAGTTTGACGCAACATCAACGAATTGTATTTGATGCAATTATGACTTCGGTCCGTGGTGAATCTTCCGAAAAATGTTTTTATTTGGATGGTCCAGGTGGCAGTGGGAAAAGTTATTTATATAACACTATTATAACTACATTGAATAGTTTAAATATGATTGTGTTGCCTGTGGCATGGACCGGAATTGCAGCCAATCTATTGAAAGGAGGTAGAACTGCACATTCCACGTTCAAAATACCACTTGCCTTGAATGAAGGATCGACGTGTAATATTAAACCAAATTCAAAATATGGATTACATGTTCGAAATGCGAAAGTCATAATTTGGGATGAAATAACGATGGCATCTAAATATGCACTAGACGCTGTTGATAGTATGTTAAGAGATATATGTCACTGTGACCAACCATTCAGTGGCAAAATAGTTATAGTTTCCGGTGATTTCCGGCAAACTTTGCCTATTGTACGACATGGGAGTCGAACGCAGATTTCAGAAGCGTGCGTCAAAAGAAGCAGCTTATGGAGTAGATTCGTATATATCTCATTGAAGGGTAACATTCGTGTTTGTGACGAACAAACGAATTTTAAGCAGTGGCTTCTAAAAGTTGGCGATGGAGTATTTGCTGATCTATTCGAACGTGATAATGAAGTAGTATCAATTCCCACTGATATTCTTTCGAATGGGAATATTGTGCAAGAAATATTTGGAGAAAGCGTTGATCCAGCGGATCCGTCGAATTATGGGAAAGTTACATTAGCTCCGACAAATGTCGACGTTATCGCGCTTAACAATGAAATATTGTCAAAAATTAAAGGTGTCGGTGTAGATTATCTGAGTATAGATTCAGGCGGAGATCAGGATAATACGGATATTAAACACGTACTTCCGATCGAATTCATGAATTCATTGACGCCGAATGGTCTCCCACCACATAAATTAACGCTGAAAGTAGGAAGCATTGTTATTCTGTTACGTAATTTGAATTTATCACAAGGATTATGCAATGGAACAAGATTGGTGGTCAAAAAGTTATGTCAGTGTCTAATTTGTGCGGAAATTATCAGTGGAAATTGGGCCGGAGAATCAGTATTGATACCACGTATAGATTTATCGCCATTCGAAGAGGAGATACCGTTTAAGATGATTAGAAAACAGTTTCCCGTTAGATTGGGTTATGCGATGACAATTACCAAGTCACAAGGCACAGCATTTCAAAAATAGGCAAAGGTTCTCTAAAACAGTGGTTTAGTTAGCAGCTTGCCGTGAAGCCGGACTTTAATTTGAACCAATGACCAATTTTTTTCTTGAAATTGGGGGGTTCACAGAGAATAATAACGCCTTACACGAGTCTCTAAGTTATATAGAATCTGAGATATAAATTTTTGAAAATGACTAAAAAATCGACTTTTTCCGAATTTCAAAATATTCTCTAGCGGCCGGATTTGATCGTATCGGGCTCAAATTTTCAGGATCATTTCCTTTTCTGGGGTACTTTCAGGGAAAAAAATTGACATCAAAATCGCTGACCTAAGTGCGCACACTTTCGTCAAAAACTAATGGATCTGCCCATATATATTGTAACTTTTCGGGTGCTTTACGCGACACGGAAGGTGTCGCGTATGGCTAGTTACTTGTGAGTGTCTTTACTCTAGATTAATTTCTAGGGCTCCTTGGTAGAGGTAATCAATTTGTTAGTCCCTAATACAGACTAGGGTGGAGCGAATCACACCGTAGCTGCCTCCCTCAGACCTGGATGCTGCAAGCAGCACCGAGGCTGTATCAGACTTGGGATTCGACGCACCTGCCGAGACAGTATCTCGATTTGGATGCGCAAAGCGCACCGAAGCGAGTATCTGATCTGTGCAGTGCAGTCGTCACCGAAGCTGTATATTAGCTAATTAATACAAGATGTTAGTCAGGTCAGCTCAGCCTACGGAGAAAAAGGTTTTAAAGGAAAGGAAACCGTCCCGATTAACACAAAGTTTTAATTAATCAAATAATTCATAATAAATTGAAGTGGTTGCAACCGGAAAATTAGTCTATAAATTATATTACATATGTTTAATCAAGAATTGTAGATTTAGCTAAGCAACGAATCTACGATCGTTATATAAATCAAATTATAGTTATATTGGAGATAAATGAAGTATGAAGTAAGATGTAGTGAACAAAAGAAAATAAGGAAAGTAGTTGACTCGAAACGTAAAACGCCGCTATGGTCGTTTCCGTGTGCAAATTAATGACTCTAAAGAGTACCAGGGCGCTTTGCCTGTCTGGCCTCGGAAAGAATAGGATTGTGAGTCAGCGTGGCGCTTTGCCTAACACTGCTGCTTATTAGTATAGTGATCTGGTTATTTCCTAGTATCGAGAGCAAGATGTGAGTCAGTGTGGCGCTTTGCCTAGCACTGCTAAATTAGCCGTGTTAGCGCTGCGCTTATATAGTCACCGATTGACGTCACTTGTTGTGCGCGGTTGATGGTGCGCGTTGTGACGTATTGTCTCGGGCTTAGATCACCCGATCCGTTACAATATATATACCGTGAGTTTTCCTAACGACGCAACGATCCGTTCGCCTGAGATAGGCAACTGGAGGTACACCTCATGTTTAGGTTGAAAACCGTTTCGCGCCACAGCCATCCTACTGACAGAATCTCTCAGGCCATTCCACTGACAGCATCTGACAGCCCATCCCCAACCTCAAATATCATTTTTCAAAATAACCTGAATATTCGATAATGTTTTAAATGATGGTAAATTGAATTCAGACAATCATGTAAGGTACACGGAGAAAAGAGAATCGTGATATTAACCTCAAAACCGAAGTATACATTACCATGTCACATGGAGTCATGTACCCTTGAGCGTCAGTGCTGTAAATGTTACAGTGCGTTTCAAATATTTTATTCAAATCGCACAAGATGCGATGAAGAATCGTCATGCAAGTGATGAGGTAGCATTGCTACAGTGCTACGCTATGTCTGTTACATTATCATGTCGCATCGTCATTGAAGTAATGTATTATGTGGATACAGGTATGCCACATCAGATGCATTACCATGTCACATGATCATTGGAGTAATGTAGTATAGCGATAAGGCTATGCTACGTCAGACCCATTGCCATGTCATATCATCATCGAAGGAATGTAGTATCGTGATAAAACTATATGCTACATCAGACCCATTACCATGTCACATCAACATCGAGTCAATGTAGTATAGCGATAGACGATATGCTACATGGGATGTACTACCATGTCGCATCATCATCGAAGTAATGTAGCATTGCGATAGGACAATATGCTACATCGGATGCACTACAATGACACGTCATCGGCGAAGTAATGTAGCATTGCGATAGCACTATGCTACATCGCGACGTACATCTTTCATAACCATTGGAATTCGAATCTTACATAGATTATTTGATGGAATCAGTAGATAATTGCATCCGACATAATTGTAGGGTCAATATGAGAACACCTTCAGCAGTTATTATGATTTTGTGCTGAGTCTATCTCATTATTACACAATTCTTAGTGCGGGGGGTTTCAAAATTTCAAATATTCACTATACTCGTAATATTATTGTACTGTATATATACAGAGTGAATTCCTAACGGGTAAACAGGTGAATTCCGAGTGCGCATGCCCAGGTGCCCGATCGCCGATTGTTTCTCAGTGCGGCCAACCGTCGGAAATATGAAATTTATACATGACAGATCGCCGCGATGTATCTAACCCAAAATATTTTGACAGTTTTCTCAAATCGGTCATTTATTATTCGTGGTTATTGATTAAATATAAATAAATGCTCCGACACAGCGTAGTATATCTTTAACAATTGCAAATGACACGAAATGTTTTGTGTATTCTGTGCATACGCCTTCGTCATTTCTTACTACCCCTCTGTCCAAGTGATGGTTGCGGTTAGTTATAGGTTATTTTTGTGGTTATAAATGAAATTCATTTAGCAGGGACAATATTAACAGAACGATGAAACCTTTTGCTACAGCACAGCTTTTGCTATACCAAATACCTGAATTCTCCCTGATTCATAACTATGAAAAGTGAGCATATGATAACCGCTACTAATCGTTATCACTCTGGTCACTACCAGGGTCGTCAGTGACCCCAGGCCACGCATTAACCGATAAGACTTTTAAATATATTAATAAAAATAATAGCCATAATAATTGATTGACTCGCATTTTATTATTAATGATTATATTTCACTTTATTCATGTATATTATTCTAAACAATTATAGTATATTTGAGGCCTACAAGTACCACAAACAGCAACATTTAACAGCCGCAGACCCATACCAAAGGATGGTGTTCTGTGAGGATATGAGTGCACTTTCATTTTATTTGCATGTACCGGTGTTGTGGGATCTTTCATGTGCGGTAGGGAAAAGGATGAGATGATTTGAACGTTTATGGATGACTGGGAACTTTCATGGAGGACTGTGAACTTTTCTGGAGGACTGGGAACTTTCCTAGAGGACTGGGAACTTTCCTGGAGGACTGGGAACTTTCATGGAGGACTGGGAACTTTCCTGGAGGACTGGGAACTTTCATGGGTGACTGGGAACTGTTTCTGGATTCTGTAAATTTCAACAAGGTTAGTCATTTTGTATTGTTAATTATTCCAACATAAATAGACAATAACTTCCTGCAAAGACATGCAAATATAACACGGCAATACTCAATGATATTCTTGATGTTATCATTTAACTAAACAATACTTTATGTCTGCCGTAATAAAAAACCAACATCAGCTGATGTAAATTTGTATCACTCGTCGTGACACGATCACAAGTGTTTTAGTTTATCTATTACAAGTGAATACTTACGTAATTAGTGGAGGAATTTCTCAAATGGCTCGCCCTCGGCTAGAGTGCAATACCCTAGCCGGTCGTAAAAGGCATCCGTGGCGTTTCGGAGTTCTTGTGGCGTGATGCCCGCCAGAACCTCTCTTATGCCATTTTTCAATTCCTCGACATTTCTCAACTGTCTTTTAAAAAGTTGATTTTTGAGCTGTCCCCATAGAAAATAGTCTGGCGAAGTGAGGTCCGGCGAGCGTGCAGGCCAGGCAATTGGCCCAAATCTCCCCAGCCACCTCCCAGGAAACTGCTCGTCCAAATATCGCCGAATTGGCATCGCCGAATGGGCGGGTGCCCCGTCGTGCTGATACCAGATCGGCTCGTCCTGTTTTTTGTAACAAAAATAAGCTTATGAGTTAACATGATAATGCTTGGAAATATGTAGAGCAGAAGAAATGAAAGTATTAGATTTAGTAAAGTTAATGTTTGCAATCAACAAAAAATATTTAATTTAAAAATCAATTACGTTGTCCTCCAGTGCTCTTATTTGAGGCACAACTTGCTGCTGGAGCATCTCCAGGTACTGCCCCCAGCGCAGGTCGCCCTCGATAAAAATAGGCCCGAGCAGTGTTCCTCCGTAGATTCCGCACCACACATTAACTTTGTGCGGCCACTGCGTACTCACATCGACTGCCCTGTACGGATTATAAGATTTTCTGATGCGAATATTCTGCCTATTCGGAGCACTGTATAGCTGCACAGTGCTCTCGTCAGTAAATAGAATTCGGCGTGGTAGCCCTGGGTCTGCGTTGATCCGTTCACTCATATCCTCACAGAACACCATCCTGTGGTATGGGTCTGCGGCTGTTAAATGTTGCTGTTTGTGGTACTCGTAGGATCTACACTTCATCTTATGCAACATAAAATTTTGGACAGTCGATTGAGCCAAGCCGAGTTCTTGTGCAGCGACTCTAGTGCTAGTCTCATCGTCTTCCTCGCACATTAGTAAGATTTCCAGCTGATCTTCGAAATTTAGCTGACGTATCGGTCGGGGGTGGACAACATTCTGCACATTTACCGCGCCGTTATCTTCCAACTGTTTGATTGCTCCGAAAATCGTTTTAAGGGATGGCACTGGCCGGTTCGGAAACTCGGCAGCAAAATGGTCACGAATACCGCGGTAGGTCACACTGGACCAACGTTGGTGCGACCACACTAGCTTCTCCTGCGCTGTGTACTTATTGTACATTATTTTTACGATATTTAACAATTTCAAAAAAAGCACCCCCAAATCAAAATTTAAAATAAAATAAACAATTAGATAAAATGTAAAAGATGTGCGAAAAGCGCAAATAATGGTCAATAATAATTAAATAACAAATGTAACGCAACTCAAAGAATTATTATTGAATATAAATTAACAACAACAAATATTAAAGAACGAATGTAATAACAACAACAAATATTAAAGAACGAATGTAATAACAACAATAAATATTAAAGAACGAATGTAATAACAACAACAAATATTGAAGAACGAATGTAAGCACTAGAAAAACCGTACGTTAAATGAATTGAAACTTTGAACTAGTTAAACATAAAAAAATTGATGAAGTATTTAATATAATAAATGTAAAAAAACCAACGATGAACGGAAATAATGAACAAACTAATAAATTCTCCCAAAACTCTCAAATATTGAAAAATAATTACGATAGGACACAAAGGCACAAGACTGCTAGGAAGCTCCCTCAATAATGAGATAAATGCCTGTTTGCGAATTTGTTGGTAATTTCGTAAAATAAAAGTGGGTTGCTACGTGAATGACAATTGAAAATCTGAATCAGGTAGCTTGATCTTTCTATCATCAAATACATCAATGAATACATCATATTTGAAATTGAATTAAAAAAATGAATATCAATTTCTAAAATAATGTACGATAAGTACACAGCACATAAAAAGTTAGTGTGGTCGCACTAGCGTTGGTCCGGTGTGACGTACCGCGGTATGAGCGATCATTTTGCTGCTGAGTTCCCTAACCGACAAGTACCATTACTGAAAACCATCTTCGAAGCTGTGAAACAGCTAGAAGATAACGGTGCAATCAATGTACAGAATGTCGTACACCCTCGCCCGACACGCCTGCTAAGCTTCCATCATCTGCTGGAAATATTACTGATGTGCGAGGAAGACGACGAAGTGAGCACCAGGATTGCTGCACATGAACTGGGCTTAGCTCAATCGACTGTGCAAAACTTCCTGCTGCACGAAATGAAGTGCAGATCGTACAAGTTACATAAGCAGCAGCACTTGACAGCCGCAGACCCTTATCAAAGGATGGCGTTCTGCGAAGATATGACTGCATACATAAACGCAGACCCAGGGCTGACACAGCGTATTCTTTTCACCGACGAGAGCACTGTGCAACTCTAGAGTGCTCCTAACCAGCAGAACATTAGTATCACAAAAGCGTACAACCCCAACGATGTTAATACGCAGTGGCCACAGAAGGTGAATGTCTGGTGTGGACTGTTTGGAGGGACACTGCTCGGGCCAATTTTTATCGAGGGCAACCTGCGCTGGAGGCAATACCTCGAGGTGCTCCAGCAGCAAGTTGTGCCACAAATAAGAGCACTGGAGGACAACGTAATTGATTTTTAAATTAAATATTTTTTGTTGATTGCAAACATTAACTTTACTAAATCTAATACTTTCATTTCTTCTGCTCTACATATTTCCAAGCATTATCATGTTAACTCATAAGCTTATTTTTGTTACAAAAAACAGGACGAGCCGATCTGGTATCAGCACGACGGGGCACCCGCCCATTCGGCGATGCCAATTCGGCGATATTTGGACGAGCAGTTTCCTGGGAGGTGGCTGGGGAGATTTGGGCCAATTGCCTGGCCTGCACGCTCGCCGGACCTCACTTCGCCAGACTATTTTCTATGGGGACATCTCAAAAATCAACTTTTTAAAAGACAGTTGAGAAATGTCGAGGAATTGAAAAATGGCATAAGAGAGGTTCTGGCGGGCATCACGCCACAAGAACTCCGAAACGCCACGGATGCCTTTTACGACCGGCTAGGGTATTGCACTCTAGCCGAGGGCGAGCCATTTGAGAAATTCCTCCACTAATTACGTAAGTATTCATTTGTAATAGATAAACTAAAACACTTGTGACCGTGTCACGACGAGTGATACAAATTTACATCAGCTGATGTTGGTTTTTTATTACGGCAGACATAAAGTATTGTTTAGTTAAATGATAACATCAAGAATATCATTGAGTATTGCCGTGTTATATTTGCATGTCTTTGCAGGAAGTTATTGTCTATTTATGTTGGAATAATTAACAATACAAAATGACTAACCTTGTTGAAATTTACAGAATCCAGAAACAGTTCCCAGTCACCCATGAAAGTTCCCAGTCCTCCAGGAAAGTTCCCAGTCCTCCATGAAAGTTCCCAGTCCTCCAGGAAAGTTCCCAGTCCTCCAGGAAAGTTCCCAGTCCTCCAGGAAAGTTCATGTTCGTGAAGTTGGCACCGCTATTTTAAAATTTCGAAAAAGCAATCATTGTGCTAAGTTGTGCTAGTCTTGTGCTCCGTTGTGCCGCAATCAGAATTCAAAAACTGTCAAAAACATAGCGAAAATATTGAAAAAACAATTTTTCAATTCAGCACCGCCATTTTTTTTTTTTTCAAAATCGAACATTGTGCCGAATTGTGCTCGATTTGTGCTGTGTTGTGCTGCAAACCTTGCTCCGATACCTCTGACCATTTTCGAAGAATACGCAGTTGAAAATAAAATTCAGCACCGCAATTTTTGAATTTAGAGTTTTTTTTTATTTTAATAGACGCCGCTCAATTTGTGCTCGCATGTGCTGCAAAGCAAAATCGGGTCAGACGCACCACTTGCTGGGAAAGAAATCAAAATTTAACGCTAAACAAATAAATGCTAGCCTTAGTCAACTTCAGTAAATTTCACGTTGATGGGGTAGTAGAGAGTTGTGCAGAGCACGACGACCTTTCAGAGCGACTCTAGACATCGGAACAATTTCTCTATTCGGTACTATACAGAGCTGAGGGAAATCTTTCTGATGACTCGTACCTCCGGACCAGCCCCTCGTCGATCAACGGGGGGTATAGATTTTTAAAAAATATCCAAATTTGGAAAATTGCAGTTCCTACACTTGTGCTGGGTTGTGCTAGGCGAGATCAACGGTTTCATATCACCACTCGGGGCTCTCGGATCATCCCCTCGTCATCTATCCGGGGAATGGTGATTTTCGAAAATGTTTAATTTTTTTTTCATCAAATTCCAACACTCTGAAACTTGTGCTGGGTTGTGCTAGGCGAGACCAACGGTTTCATATCACCACTCGGGGCTCTCGGATCATCCCCTCGTCATCTATTCGGGGAATGGTGATTTTCGAAAATGTTTAATTTTTTTTTCATCAAATTCCAACACTCTGAAACTTGTGCTGGGTTGTGCTAGGCGAGACCAACGGTTTCATATCACCACTCGGGGCTCTCGGATCATCCCCTCGTCATCTATTCGGGGAATGGTGATTTTCGAAAATGTTTAATTTTTTTTTCATCAAATTCCAACACTCTGAAACTTGTGCTGGGTTGTGCTAGGCGAGACCAACGGTTTCATATCACCACTCGGGGCTCTCGGATCATCCCCTCGTCATCTATTCGGGGAATGGTGATTTTCGAAAATGTTTAATTTTTTTTTCATCAAATTCCAACACTCTGAAACTTGTGCTGGGTTGTGCTAGGCGAGACCAACGATTTCATATCACCACTCGGGGCTCTCGGATCATCCCCTCGTCATCTATTCGGGGAATGGTGATTTTCGAAAATGTTTAATTTTTTTTTCATCAAATTCCAACACTCTGAAACTTGTGCTGGGTTGTGCTAGGCGAGACCAACGGTTTCATATCACCACTCGGGGCTCTCGGATCATCCCCTCGTCATCTATTCGGGGAATGGTGATTTTCGAAAATGTTTAATTTTTTTTTCATCAAATTCCAACACTCTGAAACTTGTGCTGGGTTGTGCTAGGCGAGACCAACGATTTCATATCACCACTCGGGGCTCTCGGATCATCCCCTCGTCATCTATTCGGGGAATGGTGATTTTCGAAAATGTTTAATTTTTTTTTCATCAAATTCCAACACTCTGAAACTTGTGCTGGGTTGTGCTAGGCGAGACCAACGGTTTCATATCACCACTCGGGGCTCTCGGATCATCCCCTCGTCATCTATTCGGGGAATGGTGATTTTCGAAAATGTTTAATTTTTTTTTCATCAAATTCCAACACTCTGAAACTTGTGCTGGGTTGTGCTAGGCGAGACCAACGATTTCATATCACCACTCGGGGCTCTCGGATCATCCCCTCGTCATCTATCCGGGGAATGGTGATTTTCGAAAACGTTTGATTTTTTTTTTTTTGAATTTAAAAATTATGAAACTTGTGCTGGGTTGTGCGAGGCGAAACCAACGATTTCATATCAATCTTGGAATACACCCGTATTCAGATATTATGGTTTCTTTTTTTGAATGTATTTAACCATAACCTTAATTTAACGTGGATACTGATCTTTATGATCACAATCTTAGAATGTAACTTATTTTATGGATATTATTGTTTTTTTTATTGTTTATTTATCACTTACATATATTTAACCATAACCTTACATCTAACGTGAATACTGATCTTCATGATCACAAGCTTACAATGTAACTTTATTTATAGATATTAATGTTTTTTTTTATTGTTTATTTATTTTTTTCATCTATTTAACCATAACGTTAATTTAACGTGGATACTGATCTTTGTGATCACAATCTTAGAATGTAACTTATTTTATGGATATTATTGTTTTTTTTATTGTTTATTTATCACTTACATATATTTAACCATAACCTTACATCTAACGTGAATACTGATCTTCATGATCACAATCTTACAATGTAACTTTATTTATAGATATTAATGTTTTTTTTATTGTTTATTTATTTTTTTCATCTATTTAACCGTAACGTTAATTTAACGTGGATACTGATCTTTGTGATCACGATTTCAGAATATAACTTTGTCTCTAGATATTGTCTTTTTTGATTCATCTCATATTGATTTACTTTTTTTTCGTAATCGTATGCGTATACATTTTTCGTGATTTTTTGTTATTCATTTAGAATAATATAATGCATTTAGTGGTGAATATTCATTACTGTTTTTGTAATTATAGTCGAATGCTGAATGCCATTTAATACTGAACTTATTATATATAATATATTATATATATATATAATATATATATATATTCTCGCAGGTAATTGTAATATTCATTCAGTTTTCCAGTAATTTAAATTGTCGGTTCCAACCCATCTTCACTTACGTAATCACGTACAAACACATGGGCGCTGCGATTTGTTCATCACAGCTGACCCAGACGGATTTTGGTTTTTTCGGACTGTTGTCGCAAAACAGCCACTTTTCGCCAGCTTTTACGTAACTGGTGTAATGGCCTATGGATTTAACATTGTAGCTTCCTACGAAGCCTATCACACCGGCCAAACTGTACTGTTTTTCGCTTGAGATCACAAGACGATCTGGAAAATCCTTAAGTGCTACAATATTTAGCCCACAATCGGTCTCTATTAATAATAAAGGGCTATACTGCAACTCTGTGATGGGGCGTCGTTTGCAACACTGTTTTGGTGGATGTCTACCCTGTTCAATAGCTCTTAATAGGTGACTCACCCCTTGTGATATTATGTCATAATTTGTGCTCACGAAAGCTTCTGCTCGAACTGTAGTAGCACCACAAGTCAAACAGCGTGTGGTGACAGTACAGCTTGGGTCATTTTTGAAAAGGTAGCCAGTCAAGTTTCCAATATTTGATGATGCATTGAGCATGATAATATTCCTGCGTCGTTGTTCTGGCTTTAATTCCGGTATGTTGATCAAGAGTTTGGCTCTCTCTCTAAAAAATCGAGCGCCTAAGCCCTCGTCAACAAAAATCCTCGCACATTCAAAAATTGCGGAACATCCTTCAGTAAGAATATTCTTGTGAGCAATATTATTGCATGCTAGACTTGAAATTATTTGGCAGATGCTATCGAAGCCGCAGGTATTCGACAAGCAAATCGTAACAGTCTTATCGCGTACATTTGGACAATTGTGTCCGTTAGGTATGACTGGCTGCAAAACGAAACCACTGGAGGATGTGGTGAACATGGGGCAGGGATCGGCGTACCGAAATCTTTTAGTTTTTTGGTCATTTTTGTTTCGCCAGTTATGCTCAGCCCGCATCTCTTCAATTTCTGCATCAACTGCATCGTTATCTGTAAGCAGAACTTCGGCCGTGCTAGTTACAAGATCAGGAAAGAACGATTTTTTGATGCTAGCGTTTACAGCTGAATCTGGAAAAGCTGGCAAATCTGGAATTGAGAGATCGGATGAATCTGGGTTGACAGGACTCAGTATGCTACAGTCGATCTGGGTAACATTTTCAGTTACTGCAGTATCAGCAGGCTTCCCAGCCATTGCCAGTTTTATTCTACCAGGCAAAGACAGAATGTGTTTAGTGACAAACTTGTCTGCGCGTAAAGGCAGAGACATATTTCTCAATGTACGATTTTTCAGATCATTAAATTCGGATTCCACTGCTGCAGAAGTAGCATTCATGGATCCATATTTAAATATATGACGCATTATCTCGCTAAACAGCGGGAAGTAAGGCAGTAATGCTTTGAATTTTTTAGCGAACGAAACGCAATAATATCCGTTCAGCTCATCGGTACCAGCCTCCTTTCCAACTAGTTCGTTGCAGTTAGCATATAGAGTATTTGCCCATTCGTATAAACAGGTATGTTCCATTTCATCGCTGTTTAACATCAGATCGTCGCTAGAATCATGATTAGTACCTTCAGAAAGGTCTTCATCGGCTACATCTGGCAAATAATCACCTCTGATATGAGAGGATAAATATAAACGGGACTCTTCAGCTGAACCACCACCATGCCCCTTGTCATTCAAAGACAGAATGAGGATCGATTTCGCTATTTCAACGAACTCTTCGAATGATTCTTGCTTGCGCAAGATTGCTACTGCCCTCAAATAAAACTTCCGAACCTGAGGAGGCTTCCCACTAAAGCACTTCCATCTGGCCACCATGTTGGAAAAGTGACAGACATCCAACCGTAGAAGGCAAGGTGGTACACGATCATTGTTGGATGGGTCCGTTACTAACCGAAAACAAAGATTCAAGTAATGCCTCAGACTGGGCTGTTTAGCAAATGCCTGAGTGACAGCTCCAAGCAGGGCCTTATCGAAATCTGTTACGGTTTCCTTGGGAATAGAGTATGCGGATGACTGTGTAGATACTTGCTGGCAAAATACCTTGAGCCAGATCAAAATATCGTTAGTGCTTTGCGCAGCTGAAATCATCTGACTGACAGGTACTGTCTTTTCTTCAACTTGTGTCACTACTTGATATAGATAAATGTGTGGGCACAAATCTCCATTGGGTAGCTTGATTTTTTTCACAAGTGACCCGGTTGCGTCAATGTAAACAGTTTGGTGGTAATTATAATACACTGCTTCTTGCTCTTTTGTCCAATAATATACAAACAGTGGATCCAATCCAATTCGTTTGATTGCACCTTCATATCTCGCGCTATACTTCATCAAATGTAGGCTCTCGTATACATCCGCTGATTCAACAGCCAATAATTTGTCCTGTCGTTCCTGCTTTGCTTTTCGAAGTACACGACCAGCGTACAAATGGGGTGGCTCTTCATCACCGACTCGAGAAATAAGCCTATTTGCTTCCTTACGCCTCCATTCACAGGCTAGACTATTCCCTTCTACTAATTCCTTTGATACGGCAACCCGTTCAACGCCTTTTAACTGTCGTTTTTTGACGTGTTTAATGGAATTATCGAAACCTTCGATTATACAGTCCATAGTGACAACATCCCCGCTCTGTGGTTCATTTGCGATACGCCCGGTAAAATTGCAATCGCATTCAGGGCACTTCGCCAAAACGGTCACGTAAATACTAGTTTGTGAGACCTTAGCATTTTTGAACACAAGAGCACATGGCAAATGTGTCTCGACGTATATTTTTTCAAATATAATGCTTGTCCACATATTCCGTGTCAGCATATAGATCTTACGTTTATTCCCACCCGCAAACGTATATTCGACTGATTCAGGTTGAATTTTTGACCATATATGCGTAACGTCAATCTTGAACTCGGTCGTTTCAGCTATGCTCAGATCTACAGTTGTATCTACACAATTGGAATCTAGAGAAATATTGGGTTTGACGATGTTATAAGCATCAAGAATCTTGTCATACATGCCGTATCTATTCATCTTGAGGATGGTATATATGTTTTTTGGTGACATGGACTTGAAGTCGGGTTTCAAATGTGAAGATAATTGTACGAAAATATCGGAGCTTGGACGAACAATCTCACTATTTCCATCAATTACACCACGGAACTGAGGCATCCGTAATAGGTGCCACAGTCGCAGGATATGCGGTCGCTCATCCATTTTGGAATAAAAGTTCGAGTTTGCTACTCTATAATTTTGCCAGCAGACTGCTCAATTCACATGTATTTGAAGAAATACAAATTAAACGAATTGAAAAGAATTATAATACAAAAACAGTAAATAAATTCTACACAAACAACAGCAGGAAATGAATCTCATGCGAACCAAACAAACCACCGACGCTAGAACCTATAGTTCTATATATAATCGAAGAAGCACGAAAAGAAGCATCAAATCGACTCAAAAGTCAAAATTGACGCCAATAGTTAAAATGGACGGGTAGTAACCCAAACGATTATTATAAAACGCAGTTCTGGAATATGTCTGCAGAAGACGCCTAACAGCCAAGTCAACCATAAAGCTGACATATTGTACAGAAATCAAATATCGAGAGCGTAAGCAGCGTTCAGCGAGAGCCGACCTACCAATGTTTGGTGCAATATCAACTACGAGAAAGTTCGAAAGAGGAGCACAGCTCTGCGTGCGCAGCGCGCCGTCCCCGCCTGCAGCCGCAATAGAAGCATCCAACTATCGGAGAAGCATAACTACTGACGAGAGACGCCAAGGCCAATGAAATATAGAAAAGCCAATAGCTCGGAAAATAAGCTCTATCGAAAAAAATGTTTCAAACAAAAGTTTTTTCAGTTGAAAGCCCCAATCGATTAGCAAATTTTTTTTAAATTTAGTGCAGATTTTCAAGGTCAAACCAAGGTCGAGTTCATTTTTTTGAACAGAAACCTATATTTTGTTTTTGCAGATTCAAGTTCTACATCAGAAACGAAGAAACTTGAAAATATTTGATTAAGAATGACAATTTTTCGTGATACTCCAACTAATGGAATTGATGAGAACTACCTTAGAACTGACCGGAACTGTCGTCGGAACTTCGAAAAAGACCGGCACCTCGTACTATTTTTGGGATGAGGTGCTAATTGATTTTTTGAATAATCTAAAAAAATTGTTCAACGCCGAGACAGTTCTCGAAACTTCAAATCGTCATGAGAACTATCATAACTTGGAATTCAATTCTTGAAAGCACGTTGAAAATCATCAACTTCTCGTAATTTGATAGGGTGAGGTGCTGGAATTTTTTTTTTCACAATTGTTTTTAACATCTAAAATTGAAAACTATTCTTTTAAACTATAGGGAACTTTAGAACTCTTCGAGAACTATCGATGGAAACAAAAAAAAAATTTTTTTTTTAAACGAGGTGCTACGGGAAGTTGGCACCTCATATTTTCAAATTGACGATTTTTGGGTGAAATCGACGGAACTATTTTTTAGAACCATCAGGAACTCTGGAACTATCGCGGGTGCCAACGGAACTATCACTAATTTTTTTGAATTTAGAAAACGCGGTGCCAGGTTCACACACGTGACAAACGTATGGTCCGAGAGCCTCGAGTGGTGATATGAAATCGTTGGTCTCGCCTAGCACAACCCAGCACAAGTTTCAGAGTGTTGGAATTTGATGAAAAAAAAATTAAACATTTTCGAAAATCACCATTCCCCGGATAGATGACGAGGGGATGATCCGAGAGCCCCGAGTGGTGATATGAAACCGTTGGTCTCGCCTAGCACAACCCAGCACAAGTTTCAGAGTGTTGGAATTTGATGAAAAAAAAATTAAACATTTTCGAAAATCACCATTCCCCGGATAGATGACGAGGGGATGGTCCGAGAGCCCCGAGTGGTGATATGAAACCGTTGGTCTCGCCTAGCACAACCCAGCACAAGTTTCAGAGTGTTGGAATTTGATGAAAAAAAAATTAAACATTTTCGAAAATCACCATTCCCCGGATAGATGACGAGGGGATGATCCGAGAGCCCCGAGTGGTGATATGAAACCGTTGATCTCGCCTAGCACAACCCAGCACAAGTGTAGGAACTGCAATTTTCCAAATTTGGATATTTTTTAAAAATCTATACCCCCCGTTGATCGACGAGGGGCTGGTCCGGAGGTACGAGTCATCAGAAAGATTTCCCTCAGCTCTGTATAGTACCGAATAGAGAAATTGTTCCGATGTCTAGAGTCGCTCTGAAAGGTCGTCGTGCTCTGCACAACTCTCTACTACCCCATCAACGTGAAATTTACTGAAGTTGACTAAGGCTAGCATTTATTTGTTTAGCGTTAAATTTTGATTTCTTTCCCAGCAAGTGGTGCGTCTGACCCGATTTTGCTTTGCAGCACATGCGAGCACAAATTGAGCGGCGTCTATTAAAATAAAAAAAAACTCTAAATTCAAAAATTGCGGTGCTGAATTTTATTTTCAACTGCGTATTCTTCGAAAATGGTCAGAGGTATCGAAGCAAGGTTTGCGGCACAACACAGCACAAATCGAGCACAATTCGGCACAATGTTCGATTTTGAAAAAAAAAAAAATGGCGGTGCTGAATTGAAAAATTGTTTTTTCAATATTTTCGCTATGTTTTTGACAGTTTTTGAATTCTGATTGCGGCACAACGGAGCACAAGACTAGCACAACTTAGCACAATGATTGCTTTTTCGAAATTTTAAAATAGCGGTGCCAACTTCACGAACATGGAAAGTTCACAGTCCTCCATGAAAGTTCCCAGTCATCCATAAACGTTCAAATCATCTCATCCTTTTCCCTACCGCACATGAAAGATCCCACAACACCGGTACATGCAAATAAAATGAAAGTGCACTCATATCCTCACAGAACACCATCCTTTGGTATGGGTCTGCGGCTGTTAAATGTTGCTGTTTGTGGTACTTGTAGGCCTCAAATATACTATAATTGTTTAGAATAATATACATGAATAAAGTGAAATATAATCATTAATAATAAAATGCGAGTCAATCAATTATTATGGCTATTATTTTTATTAATATATTTAAAAGTCTTATCGGTTAATGCGTGGCCTGGGGTCACTGACGACCCTGGTAGTGACCAGAGTGATAACGATTAGTAGCGGTTATCATATGCTCACTTTTCATAGCTATGAATCAGGGAGAATTCAGGTATTTGGTATAGCAAAAGCTGTGCTGTAGCAAAAGGTTTCATCGTTCTGTTAATATTGTCCCTGCTAAATAAATTTCATTTATAACCACAAAAATAACCTATAACTAACCGCAACCATCACTTGGACAGAGGGGTAGTAAGAAATGACGAAGGCGTATGCACAGAATACACAAAACATTTCGTGTCATTTGCAATTGTTAAAGATATACTACGCTGTGTCGGAGCATTTATTTATATTTAATCAATAACCACGAATAATAAATGACCGATTTGAGAAAACTGTCAAAATATTTTGGGTTAGATACATCGCGGCGATCTGTCATGTATAAATTTCATATTTCCGACGGTTGGCCGCACTGAGAAACAATCGGCGATCGGGCACCTGGGCATGCGCACTCGGAATTCACCTGTTTACCCGTTAGGAATTCACTCTGTATATGTTGTGACGTGGATTTTTGTTGACCCGCGGACCTGGACCGGATAGCCAGCCTCCGGGGTCAATCCAACGTGCACACAGCTATACCCGAGATTTTAAATTTACTAATTAAGTTGGGTGCCAGGCGACTACTCGCCACGTTAAAAATTCTCTAAACAAACAAAACAAAAGCCTAACGGAATTTTATGCGGCGGCTAGCTTCAGTACCGCGGAGAAGGGTCGGGATGAAATGAAGGATGAGCTCGGCGTAGAATAATTACTCGTGGAGTTGAGTTTAACAAAAATATAAAAATTTATTCAATAAAATGGAAAAAACGGATTTGAAAAGAATAACAATAATCGTGCGCACCCGGGGGTACTCCCCCTCGGGTACTAGTCGGCTGCAGGCCGTGTAAAGGCCGCCTCGCCTCGATTTGCGAGTTTTACAACAATACTAGAAGAACTAGGGCTTCCACGTAGGACAGCAATAACAGAAAAATAAAGAGCTAATAATTAACTCGGCAAATCGGTACCTCGCGGAACAATATTACAATTTACAAACAGAATAGCCACCACGAGGTGTTCATAAATAATTGTCTAACATCTAATAAATTAACAATAACAAGAAAATGACTCGGCCGTCGGTCGTGTATAGGCGACCGGCGAGCCTACGGGAGGCTAGGCCCCCTAGTTAACTGAATATTTACAAAATTGGACCTTAACACTAACTTAACCTAACTCTGCCTTCTGAGGCTCACGGCAATTTGAAATAATAAAAGAAAGAGAGACGACAAAAACAAAGCAGGCTCACCCCTGAGCTCGACGACTAAGCCTCCTCGCAGGAGGAAGAGAGACGGCGACAGTGCCGATCTAAGACTGTCCTTCTCGCACTCGTGTGCGGCCGGACATAACGCGACAAAATTACAAATCTCGACTCGAAAAATCGTACTCAAAATACAACGCGAAAAGTCTCTATTAAAGTGAGGACACTGGTGACGGCCTACCGACTCGGGGGTCGTCTTTATTCGAATCCCAAAATTCTAAAGAGCCTCGTGGCTTGACTAGTGGCAAGATGGCAGACGGCCGTTGCCGGATTCAAATCAGAGAATGGGTAAAGTTGGCTAACGCTTACCGCTTTCCAGCCACCTCAAAAATTCCTCCGCCTCATGGGCAAAATCCATCATCTGATTCGGAATGGTGTCCCTTCGAGGGCTTGCACACTCTACACACACAACAAACTCAAACGAACCCAAACCAAACGCAACTTGAGTCTCTCGCTATGTCTGGCTATATTGCCGGCCTAACGCAGAGTGATCTAACGAGACCGCATGGCGCCGGTGTTGCGCACCCTCGGTAATTAGGCGATCATCGATCTGTCTATCGAACGCTAGATCGCCTTACATGGCGGGTTGGCCGCACTACGCGCGAAACTTGAAAGTCGTGAGGGGTGATCCTCGAGGATTCTTCTGGCGGAACGCGGTTCGCTGGCTCTTGGGGGTGGCGGGAATCACCTCCACCACCGTGTTCCCTCGTAGCTGAGTGCCCTCGGCACTCCTCCGCGTTCTCGCTGGCTGTTCCGTTGGCTGACGTAGTGTTAGGCCCTAAGAAGCGTAGTGGCCTTAAGTTTAGGTGGGCCTTGTACTGTCCCGATCGTCCACGTAAGTTTAGGTCGGTCGTGTCATGTCGGACTCCACCAACAGTGTGGCCATGTCTCCCACATAATAGAGAAAGCGAAAAAGAAAACAAATAAAATCAGAAATCAAGCCAACAGTCTCAGTGCAGTCACGGTCGCCTCTCGGAGGTATGTTTTAGCCTCGCGGCTACTCTAATGCATTCGTGCTTCCAACATTCACTCCAAATTACTTAATTACGGTCGTCTAAGGGTTCGGGAGCTGATTGTAACGGCAGGTGCACCTTGCAATGTTACAATGTATAGGAACTTTGACCTCTTCTCGTTTTCTATTTTTATTCCGGCGGTGGAGCAGGTGGAGGGAGTTCACAGAAGGTGATTATTTCGGTGGATTGGGGTTCACACTGGGGATGTCAGGAGTTGTCGTGGATTGAGAGTCGTCCTTCGTACTCCAACCGTCGCCAGGCATCCATCCTTTTATATTATCGTCGGTGAGCACGACCAGTGTCCAGTCTTCAGGATCATAGCTTTCTACTGGGTGGACTCGGATTCGTTTTTCAGTTACTGGGGTTGGAAATTCGCAGATGACGAGTCTTCAATCCATGGCGTCTTCGTTTATATGGCCATCTGTATAGGTCCCTCGACTTACTGCTGCTCTTCTTGTAGGCTAGCTAGCTTTTCCGGAGACAAACCGGCCTTCCCGTATTATCCAAGTCCTTGGGATTGAAGTAATACCTATTGAATCATCTACCGTGGCTTCACTGAAGACCTCATGTCTGTCGGTCTGTTGCGCTACGTGTCGCATTCCTGGAAAATTTGCCTAACAACCGCTTTCCATATTTGATGCGCCTTCTTGCATTGTTTGTAGAGTTATGATTCCTCCTCTCTGTTTTTTGTGTCTCGATCTCGAAAAATAGTGTGGCAACAAAGGGGGGAGGGGGGTGTTTTTTCTTGGCCCCACCTTGCGGAATTATACGTCGTTTTTTTTTTTTTTTTTTGTGAACATGTATGCATCTATCTTCCTTTCTTCGTATAATTATCATTAATTAATTTTACTAACAAGGGGAAGGCAGACCCTGTGACCAACCGATTTCGATCAACCTTAACATACTGGTCGGGGGCCCTTCAAAGGTAACTCCGGTAGCAGGGTTTAGGCAGCGCCGTGCCTAGTTGAAATGGCACCTGGGGCAACAGTTTTCCATGGCGCCCTGGTTATTATTGATTTTAAAATATATATTCATATTTGGTTGAAGTTCACTTTTCTCGCTTTTACTTTCGCAAAATCATCTACAATATCACTGTAGCAAATAGAACTGCACAATTCATGTTCGATAGATATTGTTGCTAATCCTACCAACCGCTCTTGGCTCATTGATGATCCTAAATAATTTTCTATCAACTTCAATTTTGAAAAACTGCGCTCTCCAGGAGCCACAGATACGGGCAATGTTAACAAAACACGTAACGCGACGACTCCATTCGGGAAAACAGTCGTCAGATCGTTTTTTTCTAAATAATTCAGAACTTCAAGCGGCTTTTTTTTGCGTATCAGCATGGTAGATAGGTTCATCAGTTCATCACATAAGTCTATGCCGTCGATATCCATGCTCTCTCCGTTTGTCAACAATATATGTAAGTCCTTGCAGCTCCACATCGTATCTTCTTTGTTTAAGGATTTTAAACCAAATATGTCATATAGTAAGTCAAAATTGTTACCGTGGGCTTGTAGCAGCGTGAACCGTTCTTTCAAAGATGTTATAGCTGTGTCGACAGCGAAGTAGAAGAAGTTCACTTTATGAATATGTTTTGGATCTCTAATCGATTCGTCTGGCGCTTCGTAGTCGAAGTTACGCTTTTTGAGACGAATACGAAGCGAATCCGACGGTCGGAATATTGGCTCGATATCCAGTTCAACCGCTATTGTCGATGCATCATCTAATACCCTGGAAAAGTTTTCGTCGGAACGATACTCTTCGAAGAATGTAATTATATTTTCCAAAATGTGATTGCATTCAGAAATATTTGACATGGGACTTTGCAACATTTTGGATGCTACATTTATTTTACTCAGAATATCGTACCAGAGTACACCGCTGCGAATAAATTTGAAATCGCTAATTGCATTTGCCAAAGATTTTGCTTCATGCTGTGTCAGATTATCCCTACCGGCATCGACAGATATTTCTAATAAAGCATCATAAACTTCCCCGAGTTGGTATCTTAAAGGTTTAACGGCCTCTATTCTACTTTTCCATCTTGTGTCACTAACAGTCTCAAGAGTCAGCGACGTGATATGTGCTTTCAGTACCTCCCATCTGTGAGTGGAACTCGAGAAGAACGTGTATAATTTTTGTACTAGGCTGAAAAGTCCAATCGTTTCACCAGAAGCAACGGCAGCATTATTAACTACCAAGTTGAGTAAAAGACAAGAGCACGGAACGAAAAAGACACGTGGATTCAATTCCAAGATTCTATTCTGAGCTCCCAACTGTTTGCCTTTCATGTTCGCACTATTGTCGTAACCCTGGCCACGCATATCCACGAGTGGTATATTTAATTGCTTCAACTCGTCAAGTATCACATTGGTTAGCCCTTTACCCGTAGTACTAGAAACTGGTAAGAATCCGAGTAAATGCTCACATATTTCATAATGTGACGGGCACGGTATTGTTGTTTAATCCGAGCGGTTTATTAATAAACGAACTTTACTAATCGGATGAGTCCCGTCACAGACTGAATAAAGTAAAAGATCTACCTCTCGATAGATCGGTAAATGGGATCGTTGCCGTCTAGTCCTATACAGGGCTTAATTGAAATGTTTAAACTAAGGATTGAGGCTGATAAATGTATAATTAAATGAGAATGAGGTGAATCAAATAATAATGAGGAGTTAACTGGTAAAAACGATAATATATTCTTAAACGATTTAGTGAAAGTAATAATGAATGATTCAAGGGATGAACAATGAACTACCTCTTGAACGAATGGTTAACAAAAATAGAAGGATCAATAATGAACGATTCACCGACGTGGGGAAGTTTTGTTATTTGTAAAGATGTCAATATTAATTTCTGAAAAAAATGGAATGAACGACTTGATTACGATTCGCACGTTCGTGATAAGTTGAGTAAAAATAGTCATATAATATCACGAAAATTGGAACTCTCCATCTCTTTGGGATTATAACTACCGAGTAAATAATACAAGCAATGGTTTATCTTAATTACTATGAAGTAAGGATTCGATCGAGGGTGGCGTTGGGAACAAGGGAGCCTATTCCTTGTCCAAGGAGTCCCTCAGGTTTCTTAGAAAAATCGATTAATGAAAAATGGATATACCGGAGATTAGGGGTTCCCCAAAATATAATTATATTGTCTCGGGTGGTTAGAATCGACTGAGTCCCTTTCCAGTCTTGACCGAAGTACCTCCTTACAAATTTGCGTGCTAATTACTAAGGAACGATAAAATAAGCAATTGGGTTTTCACTGGCTAGTGGCAATAAACAAGGTTGCAGGGAACCTATAGCTCGACGGTATAAGGGATGCAACCCGGAGTACTGTTATTACTATACTGACCTTTTTAGGGAAAAATACCCATAAAATTTACAATACAAAGCAAAGGGTCTATAGGTAAACTGGTCCTAACAGAATTCTGGAAAATGTGTAACACAAGCAATGTGCACATGTATAGGATTATACACGGGTAGATATATGAATATATGTATACCTATATAGATATATTATGGAAGAATTTGGAAGGTGATGAACGAAACGCAGTGACTTAGCTTGGGTCGACTTGGCCTTCCGTGAAACGGTCGTACCAGGGTGGTAATTTGCGCTGCCCTCACCTTCGCAGGAACTCCGTCGATATGTCGTGGATCAACTGTGCGTTTTGAAAGAATGTGAAGAATTGTGAAGTATTAAATTTGTAATTTTAGAGTATAGTCTTTTGGCAAAACGAAGTAGTTATAATAATTAAAAAGAAATTGGAAAGGTTTGGAAGACCGTATAGCACCGAAATATTATTATTAAATGTTCAAAAGATCTTTGAAGAATTCAAATTGCCGTAAGTTTACATACACTCTGAACGAATGTATGGCTCGAGTCAGAATCTACTTAAAATTATTAAATGATATGTGTCCTTGCACTGAATCTAAAATAACTAAACCGAACACTAAAATATTAGATTATTTCTCGTTTAATGAGAATTTATTATCGAGTACTGAGTCTTTTGCGCTACCACTTGACTTTAGAAAGGAAAGATCGAACACAACTCTCTGCTCTAATTAGCACACGGTTCTTTGCGTCCACGCACCTCGCGACTTGCCAGAAGAAAGATACTAGTTCAAGTTCAAAGTAGAATGGCCAAAAACAATCGATTTTCGATTATATCGATTATTTTTTCCCGATTCATCGAGTATAATCGATTATTTCTGCCAGTCGATTAATCGACTTGAGCGATTATTTTTGGCGACAATCGGCGTTTTATCGCCGATATTCACGTGGACACGAAATTTGAAAAGCGTTGACTGTAAAACCTGAAGAATTTGAAAATGGCTCACCGTTGGTACTCTCGTTAGGTTAAGTTAGGTTGACCACGTGAATGGACGACACAAGTAGAGTTATAGGGCTATAGAGTTGAACAAATAGCTTGCATAAATTATAAATTCTGCATTATTGATTCTGAGTTATTTGTCGGTCACACTTGATATAAAATGCCAAGTGATGTGTGGAAATTCCATACTAAACAGCCTGGAAATATTCTCGTATGTAATTTGTGTGGCAACAAGTACAAAAATTGTAGCAACACAACCAATTTGCGTAACCATCTTAAAAGTAAGCATCAACATGCATTTATTGCATGCATGCAAGACAAAACTACCAAAAAGACCAGCAAAGAGAAGAATGTCGAGCCAACGCTTTACTCACTTGACACTTCTTGTTCTCGCTCTTGGTCTCGCTCACCTTTAATTCCACTGAGTCAACATTCTTGTGCTTTGTTATTTCAGGTACGTAGATTCTCATTATTGCAATCCAAAACACTCGTCATTTTACAAATGATTATAATATGTATTCGATTGAATTTACTTTCCCACTGTACAGGGCAGCGACGAAGATAACAACTTATCGTCACTCAGTGAGCATACAGTTACAGAAACAGCAAGCACGTCTACGGTTGCGACATCACACAATCGCCCAGATACACCACAATCAACAAAAAATATCTGTGATATTTTCAAAGATCAGCGCAGTTATGCAGATATGTATAATATTTTCCATTGACGCTAACATCAATAAAAGATGTTTCTACATTCAATGAATTTATTTTTAACAGATGGTGGGCCCAGAGAGGCAGCTATCACGCAATCCATCCTCTATATGATCTGCAAAGATAACCTCCCTATAAGTTGCACAGAAAAAGATGGAATAAAACACTTTCTTAAAACTACTGTACCATTATACACCCCGAAAAGCAGGCAGACAGTAAGCGTTATAAAAATTATTAATATTACATAAAAAATAAAAATTCCTAAATATTACGTGTGGACACATACATAAATACGTGTTTATACATTTATATTTTATAGATGACGCCCATTATTGAAAACAAATACCAGTCACTCTCCGCAGTAGTAGGCAAAGCAATTGCTGGGATTGACCATTTATCATTGACAATGGATATCGCCACGGTTATGAATTCCACGAAAAGCTTCATTGTGCTTACAGGACATTTTCTGGGTTCTTATAAATATTATCTACTTATTTTTGTAATGTTAGGATAATATTTTATCTCGTCTCGTTATGTTATTAATTTTGTATCTCATTCTTTGCAGACGAATCCTCTGCAACTATGCATTCATTCTGCTTTGAGGAAAGACAACTCCAGACACATCATACAGCTGCGCACATCAAGGAGGATATTGAAGAAATGATGGTTAAATTCAATGTTGAAGAATCGAAAATTATATCAATAACTACAGATGGAGGGGCAAATATTGTGGCCGCTGTACGTTCTTTACTTGGATCATCGAAATTCCAAATTCCATGCTTGGCACACATGCTAAATCTTATCGTGCAAAATGGAACTGACTGTATACCAGAATTTATCGAAATTCGTGATAAAGTGAAAGCGTTAGTCACATATTTCAAGCGTGGTAATGTTGCGATAGATTACCGACGAAAATGAACCATCGTATGTCGGATCTGGAAAAAGTAGATCTACTCGTATTTGCTACAATCTTAGATCCCCGTTTCAAGAAACTGCACTTTCAATCAGCTGTTGATGCAGCTAATGCTATAGGTTCAATTTCTCGGGAGGTTCGCCGTGAGTTGAATATTTTGGTTGAAGCTTTGTCAAGCACTACCAATGATGAGCTGCCTGTTGATCCAACTAACTTGTGGAGCATACACGATAAAGAAGCGGCAAAAAATACCCCTGAATCACCTTCACTGAACGACCATACAATCCCGCATCAGTTGAAGCTGTATTTGCAGCAGCCATTTCAACCGCGTCACTCTAGTCCAATGACAATTTGGCATGATAGTAGAAATGCTTTACCAGGAACTTATCGGGTTGCTGTTAAATATCTTACCGTACTAGGGACTTCAGTTCCTTCTGAAAGAACAGTATCTTGTTTGAACTATGTTGCGTCAGATAATAAAGCGCGATTGTCTTCGGCACATACGCCCTGGTAGAAGTCGGCCCGGGCGTTCCCTGTTCCCTGCTAGCGGTTAGACGGGAATAACCGGGTATTCCCAGGTAGGCAAGCCGAACCGGGCACCCGATCAGCGAAAGTCGGGTGTTTTTGGGCAGGCAAGCCCAAATGGGAACCCGATCAGCCAAAGTCGGGTGTTTCTGGGCTGGCAAGCCCAACCAGGCACCCGATCAGCAAAAGTCGGATGTTTCTGGGCAGGCAAGCTCAAATGGGAACCCGATCAGCCAAAGTCGGGTGTTTCTGGGCTGGCAAGCCCAACCGAGAACCCGGTCAGCCAAAGTCAAGTGTTTCTGGGCAGGAAAGCCCAACCGGGAACTCGGTCAGGCAAAGTCAGTGTTTTTAGCTGGGCGGACCTGACTAAGAACCTGGTCAGTCAAAGTCGGGTTTACCCTGCTATTCAATCTCGATCGGAAACCCAGCCGGCTAAACCCTGGGACACCCGTCTATAAGTTTTATTTAAAGAATGAAGACAGACTTCGCCTAGCAAGTTGTGCTCAATCTTATGTGTGACGAACCTACTCAATCTTATGTGTGTTAACCAGCTGATGTGTGACGAACCTATACAGTATAAATACGTTTAGATTGTTGATTTGGTCTTCCACGTTAATTACTCGAAGTGTTTTATGGAAAACATCATTTGTGAATCTAGGTTTAATTTGTCACGTTCACTATGTTTTTATTACATATAGTTAGTTGATATCAACATAATATATTTTCTAGAGAACTGAACTATGGATTTTACACAGCAAAAAAACCTAACCTTAGCTCGTTTGCGTCAACGCAAACGTCGGGCTTTTGTGAAGTTGTTGGAAGCTGATAGGTTAGGAGCGAAAAGAATGCGGAGAGAATGCCCTCAAACTGAAGAGAAAATTGTGATCAATGTAGTAGACTATGCTCACACTTTACAAAGTCATCAACTTAATCCAAAAGATAAAAGCACACATCGGAATTTTGAAGAGGCTAATTCTCTTTTACATCTTCAAAATGAAGTCAAAAAAGTAGTTGATCAAACTTTTCTTAAGGATCAGGATGAAGAGCAATTCAATGCAGTGGAAGACAATAGTGATATTGCTGATAGTTATAATAATGATAGTGTTGCTGACAGTGATAATAATGATGCCGCGAGTGAAAGTGACGGTAATGATAGTATGAGTAATAGTGACCACGGACGTAACGAAGAATGTAATGCCAATGGTTGTGATAGCGGCACTGCAAACGATGGTAGCATTGAAAATGATGAAATTGACAATAATGGTGCAGACAATTACCTAGTTCACGTAGAACGGAATTTTACACAAGAGTCAGGAGAGCAAAGTTTAATGGACTGGGCACTGAGACACAAAATTCCTCACACCGCTTTGAGTGAACTTCTTTTGATAATAAGGAGAAAATGGTGTCCGAGACTATCACAAACAGCCAAAACTTTTTTAGGTACATCGGGTGCTGTATACGACATAAAAAAGATGAGAGACTCGACTGATGCTTTTGGAGAGTTTGTGTATCTAGGAATAAAACAAGGTTTGCTAGAATGCGTGAATATTGATGCACCGGGCGAACGCATTCTAAACATATTTGTAAACATCGATGGTTTACAAATATCTAAATCTAGTTCTCAGACCTTTTGGCCGATCTTAGGTTTGATTCATTCCAAGCATGTTGAGTATAAGCCTTTTGTGATTGGAATTTATTCTGGAAAATCTAAGCCTAAAAATTCTCACGAATATTTACGTGAATTTGTTGAAGAAATTAATGTTCTCCAAAAGGATGGGATTTTAATATCTGGTGTACATTTTAAAGTTCATTTGAGAGGTTTTATCTGCGATACACCAGCACGTGCATTCATAAAGTCAACCGTTGCTCACACAGCATTTCAGGCAAGCGAACGTTGTCATGTTGTTGGCAAAAAAGTTGATAAAACTACGATTTATATAAATGACAACCAACCTAATTGTAAGTTACGAACTGATCAATCGTTTCGAACCTTTGAGTGCCCTGATCATCATACTGGTATCTCATTACTCACATTCATTACACCAGCTATCAACATGATCTCATCAGCAATACTAGATTTTATGCATCTCGGATTTCTTGGTGTAATGAAGAGAATATTGGAATATTTGAACACTAATAATCTTAAAAAAGTGAGTAAAACCAGCAGGGATGAAATTTCCCGACGATTGGAACTTTTAAAATTACAAATTCCAGCTGAATTTCCTAGAAAGTGTCGGTCGTTGAACGATCTCAACAGATTCAAAGCTACAGAATATAAATTAATTGCCTTCTACTTAGGCATAATTATATTCAAAAAAATCTTGAACGAAGATATATACAACCATTTCCTATTATTCTGCGTCGGCTCCCGATTGTTATGGTCTCCAAAAACTGCACTACAGAACACTGAATTGGCACAACAATATTTGAGGCAATTTGTTGATGAATTACCAGAACATTATGATGCTAAAGCATCTGTATTGAACATGCATCATTTGATACATGTAACCGAAGATGTAATCAGTACAGGTTGTAGCCTGAGCGAAATAACTGCGTTTCCTTTTGAAAATTACATGGCTATTCTGAAACGTACGATACGTTCTCCTAATAAACCACTGGCCCAGTTCTGTAGAAGGCTTCATGAACAGTCGAAAAATAAAAAACCAGCTCCTTTGAAATCCAGTTTGTCAATTTTAAGGATGAAACAGAACAAAATTTTAAAATTGAAGTATAAACAAATGATTTTATCTACTAAAACTCCGAATAATATTGTCATTTTACAAAATACTAAAATAATCGAAATAATGAAAATGTATAATCATAACAATTCTGTCATTATTGAGGGCAATATTTTACTTAAAAAAAAACCTATATTTACATATCCGCTCGACTCATCTCTTTTGAAAATGTGGGAAATAGGAAACAATGTTTCATCTCAGACAACTCGGTTTTCCATTAATAATATAGCAACCAAAGCTATGAAATTATGCCTAAACTTCGAGCCAAATGGTAAATTAAGAAAATTTATAATTCCACTTCTTCATGAGTGATGTTATCATTGTAACCATACTATACGCGTGGAATAGGGTTCTTGCTCTCTATTTGAATAACGCGCCGGAACAGACGAAACAGCAGAACAGCACCGACGCCATTTCCGCCCAGCTACTGGAAACTCGGGGATTCCCATTCTTCCGTATTTTCTATATAAAACGTGGTGTAAGGTGAAAATCGAGAGGATTGAAATAAATGTGAAACTATTCCAGTATTGAAAATCATCGCAATAATATAACCAAGAAGAAAAGAAATATGAGTGATTCACTAGAGGTAAACTATGAATTGTTTAAATAATTTTTATTAAGTTACGTTTAACGTGAGATATGACTATCTAACCTCAATTTTCGGGGGGTAGAGTTAACATACTTTTCCGGCGTTATTCATATTTAGTAAGGATTTCTCTACGTCAAGTTTTCAATTGATGATTAAAAGTATGAAGACACCGATAAATGCTTAACTATCTAAATATATCATGTTCCTAATTTTTTTCCATTCTGAAAGGATCTAAATACTATTTCCTTGGTTTTTTTTTTGAACCTTCATTTCTTGCATATTCACCTTGATGAGAGGAGTATATGCACTGATATAGCATACGTTTTGTTCCCTATTCATAACAATATTTCCACTTATACTTTCATTTCAGTCCGCTAAATCAGATCTTTCCGATCAAGATTTTTTATCCGACGAAGAAAATGATTATGATTTTTTTCTGGTGGAGTTCATAAAACGTGGCCCAAAAACAAAAAAATCGATCGACATTGTATATAAGACTTGGCTCTCATGTAACAGAGGCAATGGAAAATTAGTTGCAAAGTTCATGAAACCTCAAAGCAATAACAAGATTCAGTATGTGGCTGAAGATATCAAATTGATTCATGATTTGGTAAAACTGAAATCTGATGCCCCAGAAGATTGGCCTACTTTTAACTGCAAGATAAGAGGCCGTGCAAGTCTGTTTTCACTATTCTCTATCATAGCGTTATATACACGTCTTATGGAAATTCAGTATACCTAATTTTACTAACAAAATTACGTTTTACACAGAGTCATATGAGGATGCTAAAAAAAAACTTGAAGCTTTACATTATAAGGAAGATGTCTTTACGACAGAGTCGAACATGGAGCCAGATCAAAAACGCCAAGAAATTGAACAATCTTTAAAAAGGAAAGCTCTCCAAGAGAAATTTGCTCAAACTCAAAAATTGATGACCGCTAACCTACCTTTACCAACTACTTCTTACAATCGATTAAAAGGCAAGGATTCTCCAAGAAGGAATACTAACGCTTCAGAGAGAATGGTGTCCTCAGATATCTCGGAAGAACAAAAGAGCACTGGTACGACTACTGGAGACTTAACGTTATCAAAAAAAAAAACGTTATGTATCTATTGTCATTGTATTTTTCGTTTTTGATAAATAGACTGCATTGAAGGCGAAATTGATGTGCTTAATAAGACAGTCGACACGGTCGACCAAGTAATTCAAGAAAGCAAGAGGCGTAAAATCGGAGAAGGTATGCAGAATAATGACCTATTCATTATATATAACTTTTAGCATACCGTTGCTGAGTTTGATTTCATAATCTTTGAAATACATGGAAATTTTGTTTTTAGAAAAAAACAATTTGGAGGTATCATCACTGGGGAAGACAGCATCAACACTGTCTTACATGTCGGTATTGCCTACGAACATTTCTGTTGAGCAAGAATGTGAAGTACAATCAACAGAAGACGGTGACTTCCTAATGATAATGAAAGCATGTTAACTTTTTAATACATTGACTTGACGACGTAATTTCATGCATTTCAGATTATTTACTAACGAATAAGGAATTGACCAGAATGGAGTCTCGTCTTACTGATAAGATGACTGACATGGATTCGCGTTATACACAGATATTGTCTGAAATGGATTCTCGTTTAACAACAGTGCAGACTGGAATCGGTCAAATTATTGCCTCATTGAACCAACGTCGAGTAGAAGTTATTCCACAAGGAACTACTTTTGCCGATAAATATTCTATTACCTTGCCGTGTTTGACTATGGATGATGTGGCAGCGCTTAATACCAATCTCGAATCCAATTCATGTCATCAAGAATTTGTAAGTCTTTTCTATTAAGTATTTTATATGATTGTCTTTACCTCAATATGTTTTTGTGTAAATCCATTGTTTTATTTTATCAAATAATATTCCATTTAATTCAGTTTTGTATTATATTTTCAGAATAATCTTATCAGTGCCGGTGTCGATGTTGTTGGTGGTCTGAGTAAATCAACAACCCGAATGTTAAAAATCTGTTTAAGAAGACAGATAGCATTAAATCTGACTGCAGTCAAACAAATGCCCAATAAAGTTGCAATTAAAGAAATGCCGTTCGCCAAAATTATTGAGAGTAATTAGGACATTGATACTTATTATTATGCGTGAAGATTGTTTCCGAGTTTTATAATCATTTCCTGATTAATACGTGAAATTTGTTTTCTTCCATTCAGGCGTTTTGAAGAAAAACTTCCCTCTAGTGACTGAGAAGGATATTTGGTCAGCTATAGGAGATGCACTCTCTAATTCGAAAGATTGGGAAGGCTATAGAAAGAAAAGGGGGAAAAAAAATGATGAAATGGCAAGAGCAGAGGCAAACTCCGAATAAGGATAAAGCTATGATTAAACAACACTAGTCAGTATAAGTTAAAAAAAAACTCCGTTGGAGGAGGGTGCACTGAAATTTTTGTGTTCATTTTAATATTTTTGAAACTTGAAACAACATTTCCACGCAAAAGGAGAAATGTTACCCGCTGCGGGGAGAGAATTTTATCTTTTGAGTGGAAAGGATGTTTTAATTCTTTGAATGATAAAATCAACATGAACGATTTCAGTGGATCCTCCTCCAACACAGGATTTTTCAATAGCATATAGTTCTACGACCGTAGTAGTACCTTTATATAAGTTACTATTGCATTTAAATATTAATATATAATCATTTTTAGTGATATAAGTATTATGATAATCATCCAAGATTAAGAACAAAATAAAGTGTGTCCTCTAAAAAAATCCTATAATTGAGTATGGATTTAATATATAACCCATTCAGAGTTTAGATAGATTGCCCGACTAGAACCTGCCTAGAATTCCTGAGTGGCGTATGGCCAGAATTCTCGACCAGAGCCTACGTAAAATTCCCGACCAGAAACCGGGTAAAATTTCCAACCAGCGTATGGGTTGAATTCCCGATCACAGCCTGGGTAGGGCTCCTGACCAGATGCTGGCTATGTACAGCGTGACATCCCAGGCCTGGTTCCTGGTCAGATTTCCCGGTCAGCGCCTGGTTTCAAACTGGGCCAGCTGACCAGGAACCCGACCAGCGCCCGGTAACAATTTCTACCAGGGCGGATATGCTGGTATTCTTAGATTCTCTAGATAATAAGTTTCGGTTTTCTTAGATTTATCCGTATAGTATAAGCGTACTATAAAATAAGTCATTACTTATTTCAATAAAATTCAACGTTTTACAGGAAATCTTGATTAATTGTGTGAAAAAATTGATGATTTTGAGGTTCCGATAATTTGATGTTGGCTCCCTGAAATTTCAAGTAATATTTGACCTGTTTCATAAAACTTGAAAAATAATCGAAACAATCGAAGAATCGATTATTTTTGGTCGATTAAATCGAGTTATATCCGATTATTTTTTTACAATCGATTAATCGATGCATCGATTATTTTTGGATTTTGGCTATCCCTAGTTCAAAGATGACGAGGTCCCTGCGCTTGCAGTGATGCATGTCTTACTCCGCGCATTGACTTAACCAATTACAGACTTGCTTATTCCCTATGCGCTTATTGATTGGTGGGGGCCCTAGCTTAAGTCAGCGTAGGCGGAGGGTCCTTTTTGCGCCCAACGGTCCCCGACCGTTTCACGACGCACCTATAGACAACTTACACCAGCTTAGATATATTATAACTAATTCCATTTACAGTTTGATTTTATAATGGAATTCCACACTCGCTCATTCATTCATTGATTCAAAACCATTCTTTATAAATTTTAATACAATTAATTAATAACTAAACAAGTTTTCCATAATTTCATATATAAGCTGAGAGAGAGAGAGAGAATGCATTTACGTACAAATATATCAGTGTGGTAGCAAGGAGCTGCAAAGACTGGGGTTTCCTAGGATTCCCCTTCCTTACCCCACTGTTCTTTCCGGTGATGCTGCGCAGGCCTCACTATCGGCAGCTGCGTGACGTTTATTGTATATGGGAGGTCTAAATTGTTTTTGAGGGGGAGGAATATTCGAGTGCGAAGAGAAACATTTACCTCTATAGGTTTAGCCTTAAATTATCGCTTCCTATGTAACTTAAGAAATATATTGGGTTGATAATTAATGATTCAAAGAATCCAATGATAATTTATATAATTATTGATTTCGAAGAATGAATGAAATAACCTATAGGATTATTAATTTGTAAAATAATCCGAATATGCAAGTAACCTGGTTACGCACGTAACAATAATTTTCACACTCATTTGTATTTGAGACAAATCGGATTATTATTGACGTCTGCTCAATGCGGCTAGTATCAAGAGTACAATCTAATATTATTAAGTAATACTTGGCAGACTTTATCAACTGAAAGAGAGTATCTCTGATTTTCTTCGACATAAGGGAAATGATCTCATATTGAATCTTATTGCTCATATAATGACTATGAACTGTTTGGATAGTCACATGACGAATGTGCTCTGCCATTATGGGGTCGAATTTTGCCAGAAACTCGACTAATTTTAAAAAATTGCCATTATTGTGATGATATAGCGCATTTAAAGATCCACGCAGAGCAAAAGATTGACTGCCTAAGTATTGGATGATAGCAACTATTCGTTCCAAGACTTGACGCCAATGTTATATTTCACGATTCATGATTCGTTGATGTTCAGCGTCAATGGTTTTATTAATATCTAATCGAAGCTCGTATTCTTTCCAATCTTTAAATGCATTCACGTGTTTCTCTGATTTTTCATGGTTGGTAAGATCGCGCGATAAATGCTTCGAATTGGATGATCCATCTGTCGGCCACTGACCGCGGAAATGGTTACTCGAAAACAGGATGCAACAGAAACAATATACTGCATCTCGAGGCTTTGAATAAATCAGCCAAGGTCTTCTTACAGTCTCGCCACTATTCAAGCGTCGCGTATAGTATGACGGCAAAAATCGGCGGCCGTTATTCACCGGAAAATTAAAATTTTTTATTTGTGAGGGACCCTTATCGATGATAAGATTTCTGATTTTATTGTACTTTATAGATGATCATAATGCTGAGTCATGATAAGTTTGATCGAAAGTCTCTTCTAAAGATTCTTTTGGTTCGGTCGCGGCGGTTGTCAAAATGTTTCATTTAATTTTCGTCGAAACTGGCCCGTGAGTTATCTCATTCTCAGAAGCAGAAAGATCAAGGGTATCATTTGTAGTAACTATTTGCGAACTAGTGGTATCAGTTTCTTGCATAGGAATGTCTGACACATCAGCCTCAGCCTCAACCGCTATCATAGAAGAGTTGAAGTTAAATGTGGAGACCTTCGCGTTTATTCCACTGATTGATGGAGTACCGGTTTTGTCGAAAAATGACTGTGATGTCCCATACTTTTTGGACGCGGCTTCCTGGGCCAGACGCCTCTTTCTGTTTTCGGATCTAGACTTTTTTTCTTACGTTCCATAACGATTCCCTCACAATGATAACTCTACCTTGGACGTTCTAATTAGGAATATTACTTTAACTTAAAGTCCAGGAATGAAAAGCCAATGAGTTATGTGAAAACTATAAATCAGAAATTCAATGAATAATTTCACCAAGTAGGTAGTTCAAATTTAAGAATTTAAAAAGAATTAGCGGCAGAGCATGAAATAAATTCTCTCAGGTCAAGTCAATGTAAACAAAGCGAACGGTTTCGGATCGTATCTATATCGTATTGCGGAGTGAGCTGTAGCAAGTTGTCAACGCAAGCTCCCAACAACGAGCTGAATGTGCTGAAACGGAGATGCGCCCTCAGCTTCTGCGCAGTAACTAGAATATTGATGGAGTGGGGCGCGGGTGTATGCGCAGTTGCTGGCTGAGTTTACCCCGGGATCTAAGTGGGGATGTATCTAGACACGCTAAAATCATTTCTCCAACTCGCTTTGACGGAACGGCCCACTGTGGGTATAAATCGATTTTGGCTGGCTGAGATTCGAAGAAAAAAAATAAAATTTTCTACTTTTATAAAACATGTGTTATTTCTTGCATGTTTTATCAAAATAAATTTTAATTTTTCTATTTTCGGCCGGCAAAAATTGATTCGGACTAACTGTGCGGCGCCCCATGAGAGGTGGCGCCCTGGCGCGGTTGCCCCATTGCGCCGCCCGTTGGCACGGTGCTGGGTTTAAGTCACTACGCCTTAGTTCTTGAAAAAATTGAAGTCAAAGGTCATGACGCCAAATCGATTTCAGACCTGGAGGAATCGTTGGATAACTAGAAAATAAAGATATTTTATTCATCTATATAATGTTCGCAAACCAATAGTTTCCGAGAAATCGAGGAATTAGTATTTTGGACGCTCGGCGTATGAACTGAAAGAGTTTCGCTGGTACGCAACCAGAGCGGTAGCGCAGTGGTTAGCGCGCCTGCCTATGTATCCTGGGTTCTGTGTTCAATTCCCTTGTCTGCGTTTTGTATTTTATTTTTATTTTCTTTTGGGAGGGGAAGGGGAGATGTGAAGATAACAATAAAGAATGACTAAAAATATTACAGAACACTTCAGGTATATTTTATTTTCATATCACAAAATAATTATATTTGTGTAGTCTAATCGTCTCGCTTTGCGTCTCACAGTGCGTCGGATGATAGTTGTCGTAAAAACACTCAAAACAGGTGAACTTTCTGCACCAAGCATATTAGATGAAAGCCACCTTTCCGCATATGCATTTCTCCCACCAAATAGTGGTCGGAAAACAAACTTGATTCACGTTCATGAAGACACGTCTCTCCGTAATCAATTTTGATGCGTACCATGCGTAAGATAACATCGCGCATGCATATAATGACAGAGGAGACAACGGTCATATACCTGGGACGACGCGTAGTGAAGGTTTTTACGCAGTTCTCAAAATATCATGGAGGTTCCCTACATTTGTGTGGCGTTTATTATGCTTTGCATAAGGTTTCTCTGTTCATGTTTTTTATTACAATAACCTATCGCATGGTTGGTAACAATTGTCTCCCAGAGAAAATGAGAGAAAGAGCGACAGAAAAAAAGAGAGAGGCAGCGAGATTGAAGGATAATTGAAAAACATACATATGATTTTTTTTGTGGTAAGATATACCTGAAGTGTTTCTGTAATATTTTCAGTCATTTTTCATTGTTATCTTCACATCTCCCCTCCCCCTCCCCCAATAAAAAAAAAAATACAAAACGCAGACCAGGGGGTCGAACACGGAACCCGGGATTCGTTGGCAGGCGCGCTAACCTCTTTCGCTTCATACGCTGAGTGTGTAAAATACTAATTCCTCGATTTCTCGAAAACTATTAGTTTGTGAACATTATATATATGGATAAAATATCCTTGTTTTTTAGTTATCTAACGATTTCCCCAGGTCCGAAATCGATCTGGCGTCATGACCTTTGCCCTGAATTTTTTCAAAAACTAAGGCGTAGTGACTTAAACCCTTTTACCGGAGTTACTTTTGAGTGGCCCCCGACCAGTATGTTAAGGTTAATCGAAATCGATTGGTCGCAGGGTCTGCCTTCCCCTTGTAAGTATGAATAACGGTTATTTATGTTGAGGGCCTTCTATACCTCCTTAAAGTAGTGCGGTGATAGATACCGATAATTTCAGATGGGTTGTCGGGATTTATTATCTTCTAAGCGTTGTCAAACGGATAGTCGCTCGAGAGCGGTATCAGTTTGTTTGTTACGTCTTGGATGAGAATTATATAGAGGTTGCGAATCACTAGTTAGATGTGTTGAGGTCCTGATTCAGATGTGGTAGAGTTCTATGTTTCTTACCGAGTCTTGGATAACTAGTTCTTCTGATTGACGTATAACTCGTATTCTGTTAAGGTAATGGGTTGTTATCAGTTACCACTATGCGTGGGTGAAATAAATGTTTGTAGATTTCACTTTTAATTAACAATATTTATTTAACAAACTGCTTAACAATGTTGGTTACTAATCAAACATTTGCATGTCGATTAGCTTTAGTTTATAGATTTTATATGTTGATAAGTTTTGCACTTGGTTAATTTATATATGAATCAAACACTTCGAATTCCGTATTATATTCGGGGTTCTAAGACTTTTGTGGATCTGATCTTTACTCTTTGAAATCTCGTGACTAACTCTGCATGTTCTGAAGAAAAAGGGAACTCTCCCCGCGGTGACGCGGGGGGAGTTTTTAGAACTCGCGGGAAAGCGAGTCTTTTCTCGTTGGTAAAAAGCACATTAAATTCAAGAGGGAAAAAATATGGTTGGCTGAAATAGAATTTGTGCGAGACGATTGGGTCAGAGGCCCAAGCGTCGAGATGCTGAGAAGGGATGTTTTGAGCGTCTATGATCTGTCTTCTTTTAAACAAAATTGTCTTTGTCTTTTGGGTTCTCCGCGTTTGGCAGTAAAATTCTAAAGATCTTGAAGATTTATGTTTCCTCAATAAAGATAGTTTCTAACGTTTTCAAAGTTTACTTAAAGTTTACGATTTCGAATTTATGGGTTTTCGAGTGTTTTCGGGCTTGCTTAGTTTTGTGAGAGACTATGGATAAATTAGTTATGGTGTATGAGTTTGAGCTTCTTAAAAGTATTGACTTATAACTATAGGTAAAATGATATGAAGAATTTAGTAAAAAACAAATTATAAATGGAGTTACATCGATAGAGGTGTTATTGAAACTCTGATGGTAATTGCACGTCGGTATTTTCTATACCTACGGTACTAACTACGGTATCTGTTATACCTAAAGATTATATGTTGAGCTTTCAACCTAGGACGTAACATGTTCATCGTGCGCTACTATTTGTAGTTTTTGACTTTGGACTCCTGGTCCCGTTTTTTGAAACTAACTGTAGGTTTGTTTAATGTTGTATTGTCAACTCTAATTGTAGAATTGTCTAAGTCAATCGCGACGCGGTGTTCGTGAATCCAATCGATCCCTAAAATCACATCTTGAAATGCTAGGGGTAATATGTAACAAGGTGTCTCGATCTGCAGTGATCCGAGGCTGTCTAGGAGTCGACCAGACCTCCGGGTCATGGATCTTGCCTAAACTTATAGAGTCATGTCTTCTTGTACCAAAATATGAAGCACCTACTAAATATGGGCCTTTATCCTATTAATCTACCGCAATATACATTACAAATCTGCGTTATATGGGTCTTGCGAATTACCCTGGAATAATCAGTTTTTGCTTGGCATTATGAGATTCTACATTGAAGAGAATATTTATGTATTGAATACAGTGGTTATTGTACATCTGATCCTTGAAATTTATTATCCCAGGTGTAAAGAATCACTTTATTCTGCGTCTGTTAACACATTGCTTCTCGTCGTTCATCACTCGTACACCATTCCTTTGGTGAATTTGAAGACCTCTGTCCCACTTGAAAGATGTTGAATATATAGCCAGTTTCAATACTAACTCCAGCAGCTTAAAAATCCTGTAAATCACCACGTGACATCAACTTCACCACAGTACTATAGTTAATATTTTGGAAGAATATACCTATATTATACTCATCTAATGGAACGGCGTTAGTTCAGAATAATTGAGGTTGGTTCGTTCGATCATACATTCTTAGGCTACTGCCCAATTTTGAATCGAACTTCTGCATAAACGTCTTCCATGATAAGACTTGGCAAACACTTTTCGCTACATATTCCTGTCTGGTTCGAATTATTTTTGCACGGTTCACAATCGACAAGCATATATCTGTTGATTTTATGCCTTTGGCTGATACACGGCATCCCTATGAGAGAAGCTATTGAGTATTCGCCTTCAAATTACCCTCCTCTTGCCTCCCGTATGCTCAGCGCATGCATGGTCACCTGCTGCGCAGTGTAAACTGTATCTAATTTCCTAGCGTTGAATATTTTCGCCATAGTAAATAGCAAAAATTGTTTACTCTCGAGTAAGGGTTATACACCGAAGAAAATGTCATATTCAGATTCTTCAGACTGGAGAGGTGTGGACAGAGATGAGTCGCGGAGTTGTGATTGCGCGAACCGGCGTAAGAGGAGTCATTCTAACCTCGTCGGTTATGAGGCTTCCAGTAGCAATGACGGGAGCCCGAATAGTTTTCGAGCAAAGAAACGTCGACCTCAGGATGCATGCTTTGAGAGCCTGCAAAGTCAGATTAACGTGCTATCATCGTTATTGAAACAAAACTCTCTCCCTCGACCCTCTACATCTACTGCTACTGAACAACCTTTCCTGTCAAGGCCGACAGGGACGTCAAAGGTCTAAGATCTCGGTGAATTTAAAATAGATGTAGATGAAAAGAGGAGACTACGTCCAGCGAATAAAGATCGTTTGAATTCATTGAACAATTTGCAACGTTTTGATTCTCTGGAATGGAAGGACGTCAGGTACTCGAATGCTCTTAAGAGTTTTTCAGCATCGCCAGGATTCACGGATCTCAGCGTGAACGAGGAGTTATGCCATCTGGATTAAAGTAGAGATCCGCAGCGCCCGACAGACAGAGTCCTAGGAGGTCTTTGCAACGCAGTGCTTAAACAGAAAGAATTACTCAAGGACAGCCTTCAGAGTATCGTAGACTGGGCGTTCAGGAATCCTTCTGATTTGTCCGCCGAGTCACTCTTTGAAGAATTCACATCAGCCTTTGGATCGGGTCCTCAGATGTCCAAGAACTGTCATCAGCAGAGCGATTCTGGATCTTGATAGCACGTTAGCACGATAGCACCGATAACGGCTAACACCGCTAACACATGCGTTAGATCCGAGGGTTTGCGAGCGGTTGCTAGATATCAATTTAAACAAAACGATAATAAGTACGGAGCCTGGTTAAAGGCTATTTTCTTTATCCAATGAGAACGCTGTTCCGTTCCAATCTCTAAAACAGCGTTGTTACTCGAGCGGTATCAACATATTCAATGGTAAGTTTGTAGTAAGAATGGATGGACCATTCGGTTTCACCTGATTCTCACGGTATTAACCCTAGAACTACAAACCCATTTTGTCTACCTTCAAACTACAAACCGGGGTAAATATGTACCCCACGCGTTTCTTGTTCGTAAAATCGTTCTGAAAGCAGTAATGAGACTCGTAAGTACATGAATCTCTTCGTTTTTTCATGCAGAAGAAAATTGTGGAAAGCAAATTCAAATTCATTGAAGTTCAGTCGGTGAAAAATCGACTTAAATACCTGAAAGTGCTAAAAAACGGCGAAAACATCATTTTGCAAACAAAAATTCATATCTGTTGTTCTAATCAACCGATTTTCAAATTTCAAACGCGGTTCTAACGAGGGCACATCAGACTTCTGTAAAAAAAATATCATCACGATGTTTTGCCGAAAAAGTCTATTTATTTGGGACTCTGAAAATGCAAAAAATTGGGGAGCTGATACAGGGTGATCCAGAATGAGGTATTTTCCTTCTACCAGTAGATTCCTCGTGAAAATCTAAGACGAAAATTATCAATGATAAAATGTTGAGGGTGAAGCCGTTTTCGGACAAGAGCCGTTCAAAGTTAGCCAATGTGAGAGCAGATACGAAACTGTCTCAGGGCCGCACCGCCGGCCTGGCGGTCCTCGCGACGCGTCACCGGCCACCGCGATCTCGCCAACTGACAAAACGACGATCGCGGCCCTGAGGTAATTTCGTATCTGTTCTCGTATTCGCTAACTTTGAACGGCTCTTATCTAAAAACGGCTTCACCCTCGACATTTTAGCATTGATAATTTTCGTCTTAGATTTTAACGAAGAATCCACTGGTAGAAGGAAAATACCTCATTCTGGATCACCCTGTATATGGAAAAAGTCGATGAAAAAGCCATGAAATATTGGTTTCTAAGTATATTTGTTTGGTTTTTGTTATGCAAAATATGAAAAAAAAAAAAGAAAAATTCGATACCTGAAAATAATAAAAAGTAAAATTATTATGATTCGACTTATTCATAGGCGCCACAATCGCTACAGTACAGTATTCTGTGATCCGTGCAGGTCGGTCGCTGGCACCTTTCGCAATATATTCGCGTCTTACGATCTGTAGACCTGGGACACAAGCTGCACCGGGCCAGAGTTTTTGGTGCCTGATTAACAGGCTGCACTTTTTCATCAAGAAGATCCAAAATGTTGTTTCTTAACTCCCGGCGAAGAGAAGGTACTTGTAGTCTTGCCCGCAGGTGTGGCTCCAACAGCGAATTGACCAAGCTTTTTATAAATTGTCTTCGGTCCATACCGACAAGATCGGCGTTGAAGTTGTGAAGAATCATGGCGTTGATCCCTCCTTGGTCAAGCATGGCCATCCAGATCCTCATAGGCCATCGGAGAGTTTTTCGGTGCGTGGAGTACGCGTGACACATTTGGTCAAAGGTGTCTGTTCCTCCTTTCGTTGTGTTACAAAAATCTATAATCTCCGGTTTATGGGTCTCCTGGTTGGTTGTGGCAGTATGATGTAATGTCGACAGCAGGATGACTATTTTTTTTTTTTTTTTGGAGTTCGGGATACTAAAGTCATATTCTTATCAAACGCAAACTTGGATGATGACTCAGGTCCTGCGCATCTGAAATTCGCAGGGATTTCGCGTTTATTTTTCCGTAGTGTTCCGACCATGGTAATCGAATGCTCTGTAAGCATTTTCTCGAAAATTGGTGTTGACGAGAACCAGTTGTCGCATGTAATATTTCGAGTGGTTCCATGCAGCGGCTCCGATAATTTCCGAATATAGTATGATGGGACACTCTCGCCATTCTCTGTCGCTACTCTTCCCGCATATGGCACTGCCGAGAACATGTAGAAGGTTCGTGCGTCGTTGAGCATGACAATCTTAATTCCGTATTTATCTAGCTTAGCGCCATTATATACTTTAAATGGACACTGTCCGCGGAAAGAAACTAGTTGTTCATCTATTGTACAGTATGAAGCTGGAGAGTAATATTTTGTACAATTCGATATAAATTGTTCCCAAAGCTTACGGATTGGAGCGAATTTATCAATTTCCTTTCGCTCAAGCCGTGTACTTTTATCATCGAAACGTATGCACTTCGATATAAAGGAAAATCGGAGTCGAGACATTGTTGCACGGTATCTCATGGAGCCGTAATCAGCACTCCATAAATCTTCAAGATTCGTGTGACTCGTCTTTTGCAGGCCCGAAAAGTAAAGTAGTCCTATGTAAGCCTTCCATTCTATCAAACTAATTTCGGAGTACGTAGGACTTGCTGTGGCATCAATTTCACGCGACTCTAAATATCGTTGAATTTCTTGGTTCGTATGGCGAACTATCTTTTCCAACAAGGAATCAGGAAACAGCAAATTCCATGCTTCAAAAGGCGTACGGACTTGTTTGGCCGCTTCAACTGGGTTTGGCAAGTACGATGTTGGAGGATTTCGCCGTTGCTGAGATCGTTCCCGTGGTGTCGTATACCATCTGTGCCCATCTTTACCACGAACGATACTTGGCCTTCGACCGCGATTTGAACGGTCAACACCACGAGTAATAATTGACCTTTCAAGTTTTCGTCTTTTTTTGGGAACTGCTTCCTCTGTATCTGAATGATCAGATTCTACTTGTTCCGGTGGTCTGGATTCTTCATTGTCGGCATCTTCCTCCGACTCCCATTCGCTCATTGGTTCTAAATTGTCGTTCTCATCCGAAACAATGTCGATTGCTGATTCTCTGGAAGTCTTGGATTGCATCAGAGTTTGCATCATTGCATCGACGCTCCTCAAATTATATTTTTTCGCCATTATCTGCAGTCGTATCAATTTATTTTTCTGCTCCCATTGTATGGGTAGGTAAAATATGAAAATCATCGCCGAAAATGATGTATCCAATGCTTTACCCTCAAATAACCTTATAATACGTGAAATAAATTTATATCAACAAAAAACAGAAAATCAACTTACCTTTACAAAACACTAACGGGAACTACAAGCCAGGGTAGATTCCGACCCCACATGCGCTTCGCGTCTTCACTCTGTTCAAGTAAACAAAGATCCGGGTCCAAAAACATCTGAAATGTAAAAAACTCCGCCAAGTACCCGAATTATCTTACAATGAAAATTCACGACAAACATATCGCCAGTCTCTGTCATGATATTAGGAAAGTCTACAAAGCACTGAAATTTCCCTGCAAGTTTACGTCGTGGAGTCGGACCTCGCTGTTTCGTGTAGTGATATCGCAACATCATTCCAAGAGCTACGTACTTGGCGGGCACATTCAATTTCTTCATTGTACTGCAATTATATCTGAGTGTATATTTACATTCTGTCAGCTGCAGGATCAATGAAGAATTTGCCTTTGTTTTTGCATAAGATGGTGGGTTTACAAATTAATTTGAACCAGAGTCCAGTCAAGTCGTTGATACCTATTTCATGAAAGAATCATCATCTGATTGATGATTTAGAGCATAATCCTGATTCTTACATTTACGCGCTATGAGTCTTGTTTTGCAACAAATATATTTTACAGAAGTAAATAGGCCGTATATCACCATGTGCCTCGAATAAGCTTGTTCAAGCTAGTTCCCGTTCGTATACTATATCAGAATATCGTCGCGCGCGAGTGTAAGGACGCGCTTCGTGCGCTTTGCCTATTGGCGCCCGCACGCAAGCGCATCCTTAAGCCGCGTACAGACTTGAGCATATTTGCGCGCACGAACGGTTTGCGCGCACGAATGTTCAAATGAGTACGTGGTCCTTGTGCGTACGCGTACGGTCTGAGCACGCACGAACACGATCCGTCGCTAGTCGGTCCATCAAAAGATTTTCGTGCCAAACAGCGCTCAGTCTGGACGTGTATAAGCACGAGAAATGACGTGCGTACCAAAAAGTAACGAAGGCCCGGAGTGGACCAACGAACTGGCACTGCAATTAATCGATGAATATGAGAAGTTTCCCGTATTATGGGACCCGAAGGACCCCTTCCATTTTTCAAGGAATAAAAAAGCCGATGCGTGGGAGGCCATATCATTGAATGTGAGAGCGGATGTGCCTCAATGTATTCAAAAAATGAATAGTTTGCTCGGATCTTTTCGCCGAGAAAAGAAAAAGGGCAAAAAAAGCAGTGGCACAGGAAAAGGTATTCACTCTTTTTCTATTCCAAGTTTTATTGTTGAGTTAAATATTTGTGTAAAAACAATAGAGTAACGTTTTTTTACAGCCCAATACTTCTTTATTTATTTATTTTTTAAATTTTAAGTTCAATTTTTGAGATAAATATTTGAAAAACCAAAATAGAATATTGTTTGTTTACAGGTCGTAAAGAGGTATACATTTCAAAATGGTACGCTTTCGAAAGAATGCACTATTTATTAGACAAAGATGAACCGCGATCTACGATAGACACAGAGCAGGTATGTAATGAACATTCATTCTTAAGCATATTCATCTTGCCATTCCAAACGTCCGCTGGTAATAAAATATTCTTTGAACTCGTCTCGAACTTCTTTAGCGTTTAGTGTTGCTCTTCGAGGAACACGTGTCAGGGGAAGTAGCGAAGTCATTTCTTCATTATTTTCGTGTCTCCAGCTACCTTCTACTAAAACGCCATTTTGTTCTGAGTCAAAACTTCCTGGAGGAGTGTATAGTGCTCGAGCAACATTGTTTCTTCTTAAAAAATTATGGAGATACGTCACAGTTAAGACGATTAACTGTGCTTTTTCTGGCTCCAATAATAGTGGTTTTCGTAAAACTCGGAACACTGCCGAAGAAATGCCAAACACATTCTCAACCACTCTTCGTGCTCTACTGAGTCGATAGTTGAAAATTCTTTCAGCTGATCCTCTACGATATGTACCTGAGAATGGCTTCATCACATTTTCATTCAGAGCAAATGCCTCGTCTCCGAGAAACACATACGGGATTTCTTTGTTTTTTCCCTGCAGGAACGATTTTTCTGGCAACCCTAAACTGCGTGTAGCTATTTTTTTCGACAATTGGCAATTTTTAAAAACTCCACCGTCAGAAATTCTCCCTTGACAGCCAACGTCGACGTATAAAAAGTTATAATCAGCGTCAACCAAAGCAAAGAGGACAATGCTGAAGTGCGATTTATAATTAAAAAACTCGCTGCCACTGTTTATGGGTGCTTGCAGGACCACATGCTTCCCATCCATTGACCCTACGCAATGTGGGAAATTCCATAACTCTTCGTATTTCTGTGATACTGCTAGCCAATCCTCTGGAGTTGACGGGACCTGGAATAAAATATGAAAAAAAAAAAAAAATTCAATCACTACAAAGTAATAAAACAAATTCAATTTTCAGGAGGATTACGAAGAGCAAGAACTTGATTCTGGCCAAACTTCATCAAATTTGGATCCTGAGCAGAATGAACTAGATGGAGGGGATCAGAATTTGAATCGGGATGAATCGGCAGTAATTGGAACTAAACCGTTTACTACTCCAGCGACTCGGAAGCCAAACAGGAAAAGAGCATATGATAAGAAGGACGACGCAAGGCTGGAAGAAGCTTTCAAAATTTTGAAGGAATCAGCTGCAAAGGAAGAAGTACCACCTGACTATTGTGCTACATATTCACAATACGTAGCCAACAAACTGAGAAGTTATAGCATTAGAACCCGAGCTCAAGTTGAAAATGCTATAAATAATATTTTATTTCAAGCTGACATGGGAAAGTTCGATAACCCTCTTCCTCATTCTTTTTCGCAGTATCATCCAAATCCTGCTCCTGTTTATCAATATCCTGTCACTCAGTTTCTTGGTGATTATCAGACCGTACCTGCTCCACTTCCGTCTCCATCGCCTTCCCATGCAAGTTCAACCAGTTCAATTTCCAACTGCCCCACACCCACGTCGAATTACAACATGCAAGATAACGAACTGCAAAATCTTTGATTATCTGTAGAAACTTGCTTTTCTCCTAACTTTTGATCGTTATCAATCAAAAAATTATTCGTAATAATTTCCTTACTCTTTTTCCACTTTTTCCTGACTGATATTTGATATATGACTGATAATGAAAAAATAAATATTCTGAAACATTCCTACCTTTACGTGTTCTTTCAAGACTTCGTTGAGCGCTTCACAAACTTCAGGAACAATTGTTGATATCAGCTGTTTCGAAACTTTGAACAGGTATTGAAGGCTCGTGTAGGAATCTCCCGTTGCCAAGAAACGTAGCGTTATAGCTAATCTTTCTCCAACAGTAATGGCTTTTCGAAATTTTGTGTCCATTTTATGTATCTTGGGACCTATCAAGTTACATAAAAATGTAAAGTCCTCCTATGACATTCGAGGAAAATTTCGGAAATGTCCGCTGTTTTCTTGCAGCTTCAAGTCGGCTAGCAAGTTACAACCACTATAGGTCTCTCTGCTATTGTACAGCTGGGTCATCCACCATCGCCTATTTCGATTTTTCTTCTTTTTTCTTGAGATAGTATGAGCCACAATGTATGCTGCGCTAGCTACGGCGATGTGTTTACTGGACGACATTTCGTTGTTAACTGGCTAGCTACAATTATCACGTATGCCTAGAGCGCGATTTCCCGCGCACGAACACTGATATTCGGTAGAGGCATATTGACCAAAAAGTTTACACGCACGAACGTATGTGCGCGCAAACCGTTCGTGCGCGCAAATATGCTCAAGTCTGTACGCGGCTTTACACTCGCGCGCGACGATATTTTGTTCACACATATTATTGGTGAATCCGGATATTATCAATAAGAATTAGAACATTGTTACGTATAATTCAGGAGTTCATGATAAGCAGCTAGTTTAAAATGAGTAATTGCCCTCTCCGTAAAGGTCCTCATCCAATTTGTCGGCGTTACATCTTTGGCATTGTATACCGTCACACAATTGACGACAGAATTGGGTCTCGGTTAGAAGAGCCAAGGTGAAATAGCATCTATACTATTCCTATGTTCGAGCAAACAGCTGATACCATAATATATATAAATAGACTATATCAGTATGAAGGTTTGCTATTATACTGTACCTAATTATGATGAATATCTACGATTATACTGCGTATCTCTGCAATGAACATATTCATTTAAATTCTTCAATTTTATTCGCCGTCGTACGTATCGTTCTTGAGTTTTGTTCTGGGTATGCAATTTTGCAGCAAATAATAATTTAATTGCTTCTGGATTATATGACATGAAATCGTTCATGCTGTAGGCGAGTCTTATTAAGAATTTGTATTGAAGTTACGTACGTAGATATGAAAAGAGAATTACACACACTGAGGATAAGGCTGATAATTAAATACTATGGGCTGTTCATGCAAAACCTGCTATGTCGATACCATGAAAAGTGTCGCATTATTTGTATACGTATTATGATTGGTGTAATTATAAGTCCGATTATTGAAAATGTTATGACTGCTTTACAAGTATTTCTTGGAGGAAAGAGGAAAGGTGAAATGGTGCAAGTGATAAACAAAAAAAATGTGCCCGCCAAGTACGTAGCTCTTGGAATGATGTTGCGATATCACTACACAAAACAGCAAGGTCCGACTCCACGACGTAAACTTGCAGGGAAATTTCAGTGCTTTGTAGACTTTCCTAATATCATGACAGAGACAGGCGATATGTTTGTCGTGAATTTTCATTGTAAGATAATTTGGGTACTTGGCGGAGTTTTTTACATTTCAGATGTTTTTGGACCCGGATTTCACTTCTTTTTGTAAGCCGCGTATTGCCGCATACCGTACAGACGTTTAATATAAATAATACCTCCAATATTTTCAAGATAGATCGCACCCGCATCCGATGGATATGTTGTACACGCCTACAACTCAGAATGAAGTCAGATAGTGCAGATCTACCAATTAATATTGATCTGTACCGAACGATCTTCGTATAACTATTAGATGCGTGATTCTATGGTAGCGTGAGATCGTAACGCGAAAAATGACTCATTCAACGTTTGCTTTCGAAAGATTGTTGATTTTCGTCCAGTCGATTATATCTTATCGATCGAGAATCTATACAGAGTGATTCAGGTTGGACGCACCACTTTAGGCAGGTGTATTACTCCTGCAAATCTAAGACTAAATTTCCTTTACCAAAACTTCAAGGAATTAATAGTTTCGGAGCTACAGAAGAAATTAGTTGACCAATCACTGCAGGGCTGTGAGAGATCAAGACAGGGCCGGTTCAAGAGTATAAGTCGAGCAGTACCCGCGGCGGATCGAATTTTGTCGTACGACGTTTCAGTTCGATTTCTAGATGAGTATAACGACGTCAACTCCTGGAGATGTCTTCGTACGGCATTCACCTCCGTTCTTGTCGTTCTGATCCCTTAATTCATAGTTTCAGTCGTCCAGATCCCCTACTCTGTAATTCTCGCAGTCCAGATGCTCGGAATCGTAGTCGCATTTGTCCAGGTCTTCGGTTTCGTAGTTTCAGTCGCCCAAGTCTTCTGTTCCGTAGTTTGAGGACCTGAACGACTGAAACTACGGAGCGAAGGACCTGGGCGACTGAAAATACGGAGCGAAGGACCTGGACAACTCAAACTACGGAGCGGAGGACCTGGACGACTGAAACTACGGAGCGAAGGACCTGGACGACGCAAACTACGGAGCGGAGGACCTGGACGACTCAAACTACGGAGCGGAGGACCTGGACGACTGAAACTACGGAGCGGAGGACCTGGACAACTGAAACTATGGAGCGCAGGACCTGGACGACTCAAACTACGGAGCGGAGGACCTGGACTACGCGAGCTACAAAGCCGAGGATCTGGACAAATGAGACTACGATTTCGAGGATCTAGACTACGAGAATCACTGAGTGGGGTACCTGGAAGTATGAATCAGAGAATGAGGACGACGAGATGGAGGTGAATGCCGTACGAAGTCATCTCCAGGAGACGACGCCGCCATACTTATCTAGGAATCTAATCTAACTGAAACGTCGTACAATAAAAATCGTTCCTCCGCGGGCACTGCTCGACTCGCACTCTTGAACCGGCCCTGCCTCGATCACTCATAAGCTCTGTGATCGGTCAACTAATGTAAGGTCTCGTGTAGCACCGAAACTATTAGTCTCTCGAAGTTTTGGTAAAAGAAATTATTAGTTTTCAGGAGGAATACACCCACCTAAGGTGGTGGGTCCAGCCTGAATTACCCTGTAAAAAATATATAAAATTTATAAAATTCAATTAACGCCCTCGGGCGGCCATTTTGCCGTACTAAGCGCTTTGTGACTTTATTAAAATCTCCTGACGGAGTGTGAGTACAGATTCGCACCAAAATCAATAGGGAGCTAGATTTCGATGGAGAGTAGCTACGTTTTAAATCTCAAGTCGATACATACAGCCGTTCGACTGATATCGTGATCCCTAGCAAGCATCTAGCGAAAAACGGGGCGAAAAAGAAGAAGAAGATTGTGTTTTTTCATCAACTTTAACAGTTAATATCTCTGGAACTGAAGGACCGATTCTGTTCGAATTCGGACAACGAACCCATTCGGACTGGGACTCTTAACTTTGTAAATTTCATCTGATAATATTCACGCATTCGGGAGATATAACGGTATGTTTACAGATATAAACCGTTGCCTCGGGTAAATAATTCTCGGCTGCGCTCGCCTACCTTTAAAATAAAAATATATGAAAAAAAAAAACTTGGGGGCTTGGTACTTGGCGGCGATTCGCTGCCGAGAATCTTGATCACGAGAGTTACCAGAACTACGACACGGTTGTATGCGGACACCTGTGCCTGAAGTTCCTCAGCGGACAACTATAAAGTCAACGCGACGCAACGACGAGGCGTCAGTCATGGATGATTCGTTCACCTTGACGCTGTCGGGAACGTCCTCCGTCCTGGAGGCTCAATATTTTCCTTCTATCGACTTGTTTTCGGCGAAAAATTACGCTCTGGGACTCATCGAATTAGTGACTTTCAACTCGATTCCCAACATCGACGAGGGTGACAACAAGTTCTACGTGAAAAATCGAGTCGTCATTGTACCCATCGGTAGCTACGAGATCGAAGATATCGAAAGGTACCTGCAGAAGGTACTACCCGATGTCTCCGTCAGCATCAAGCCCGACAACAACGAGTTGCGCAGCGAAATCAAGTGCAGCCGGCGTGTAAATTTCATACCCGAAGACTCGATCGGTCGACTGCTGGGATTCACACCGCGCATCTTGGAACCCAATATCACTCACAAATCCGATTCACCGGTGGCCATTCTCAAACTCAACGCTCTGCGAGTCGAGTGCAACGTCACGACGGGCGCCTACATCAACAAACGACGAGTACACACCGTTCACAAATTTTCCCCGGTCGTTCCACTGGGATATAAGATCATCGAAGTGCCGTCGCACGTCAATTATCTTCCGTTCGCCGTCCGCGCGATACATCATCTCCGGTTGAAGGTAGTCGATCAAGACGGAGAATTGGTGAATTTCCGTGGTGAAATTATCAGGATAAGATTGCACGTAAAGACAATGTAATAATGGGGATTGTGTTCGAGACGAAAGCCGTTGGCAGAAGCTATAAGAGCGAACCGATATGCCCAAGACCCGTCCGTCATCGCGCTCCTCGCAAGGAGCTAACACGTCGGAACGTACAGTTCCTGAGGAGTCTAGCCGCGGTATTCATGAACGTCGGTTAAACGTTAACGAGCGTTAAAATAACAGGCCGTTGCAATTAACAGCCGATTTCATGAAAAAACTGACGATTAATCGCCGGTTAATAAACGGCTGTTAATGATGCCGAGCGCGCGCCAACTACGATTGGTACCTTCCATTGTTTCTGGATTCTCAGCTTCACACAATATAAAAAGCACTATTATCGCAAGTAATACCATTCTTTCTACTATATTAACGCAAAAATGGCAATGCGTGTATGGAAAAGCATTCGCTTGTAGACGGTTTTATCGTATATTTTTAATTTACTAACGTTTTGCATATTTTATAATCATTAAAGCTGCTGCCCACTGTTCAATCTCTCGTTTCAAGTCTCTTGACATTCCGGGTGAGTTATAAATATTTCAATACCTCACTGTATAGCCAACGAGAAGGTTTGGACCATGTGTGTGTGTGTCAAAGCTATGCGATATAATATTCTGCTGTGAAAAAATATCATTGACTTTACTCTCTATTGGGTTGACAAGAACTATATTAACATTAAATATTTAAAAAAAATAAAATTTTATGAATTTTGGAGATCTTTTAATCTTAATATTGCTAAACGCCAAACTATGAATATCACTCGGAAAAATTCGGTTTTAAAATGACAGCCAATTTTTGCGAAAAAATTAAACTTTCGTGTACTTATCTGGCCGTCGTTTATGAAATAAACTTTTTCACGTAATAACCCTAATTCAGCGAATAGCTACTAGTATCCAAAACAACTCATGCCAATGCCAGACTGATCGGATCAATTAGTTCAGATACCATTTGGACAAGTGTCCCCGGTCAATTTTGTCTGCGAATTTCTCAAGCCACTCCCTTACCTGTACTCACATTTGTTGAAAAAAAAAAATCAGAATATGTGCGCAAAGACTCAAGGTTTGGACTAGAAGGATTGGAAGGTTTTAATAATTTGACATTCCTCACAAAAAAAAACGTCCAGTTATTTTTTGAATTTTCTGTGCTTGAAACCCCAATATTTTTTATTTGCACACCTTCGATTCATATAACAAACTTCGCGACCTGACCATTTCTGTTTCAAATGCTGTTGGCAATTATACAATCCAAGCGTGATCAAATTTATGTACCAAATTGAAAATTGGTCATACACCAGATTCATGGTTTTTACGGGATAGTTTTGCTTGAATAGGCTGACTACACCAACGGCTAATTTTGTGGTACATTTAAAATTTGCATGATAAGATTTCAAACTGCTTCTTGCATCACAAGTATGAAATTTTTCAGTAGAAACTTTTTCAATTTATGTTCCGGTATGATTTCGAGGAATTGATGTATTACTCCTCATCACTTTGGTGATATATAGAAAGTGTTAGTTTCGGATAAAAGCGACTTGTGCTAATTTCAGCAATCTTTATGTTTGGGGGCTCTTAGCATCTGAAGAACAGATTTATACAAATGTCGGTTTGTCTGTGGTTCGGTCCAACAAACTCGTGCAATGTTTTCATAAATGTCTCCATACAAATAGTTGAAAATTAAGGGTTTCCGTATTCAAATGATGGGTATGACAAATTGCCATATCTCGTTCATTTTGAACATTCGATTCTGTCGCGAAGAATGCTAGTTCAGATTTATTATTAAAAGCTGCTTATTCATTTAGGAATGGAAGATTATATTCTCCAGAGTTCAAAACACTACTATTTCGTAAGTTTGTCTACTATAGAATAGTTTTAATCTACCTTCGGAATTTATAAACTCGAATTTGCCGAATGATCTTGAAACCGACCTTATAAAAAAATCTGAAATGCTGATTTGATTGGCGGAATACGGGCACGAATAATTGACATATCTAGTTTGATTTAAACGGTTGATTATACGAAAACAAGAAATGACTTTCAGTTTCGAAATATTAACCCATTTTTTGATCCTACTCCACAGTAATAATGAAAATTACATGAGTTTGCGGAGCCATAAAAAGTACCGTGAAAATCTGTATTTTGGGCTATTTTTTTTTTTAATTGATCATTTTTATGCATCGTACAAATCATGTTGTGACTTTTACCAAATGAACTGTGTTGCTTTTTAACACCATGAATCTGCAGCATTGATATTTTCATAACAAATAAATACTCATATAATAGCATTATAAATGCGAACTCAATGCACAATATGTAAAAATCGAAGACGTACTCAGTTTGCGTTCAAAAAAATATCTTGCAACATTGATAACGAGACTGAAAACAAGTGACATCTAGAAAATTGAAATCTGTATTACAAAGAGTCGGGTCCAGATATAAGCAGCAATTACTCAATAATTATTCGATGCTTTTCGTTGAAATTATAGTGACGTTTCAAATGGACTACGATTCAATGAGTTCAAGTGATTCAGAATTGGAATTCGTCGACGATGTGGTGCAAGCTATACCTCGGCATCGACCAAGACTCTTCAGAGAACGTGGCAACCCATTCGAAAAATACGACAACGTAGATTTCAAAAACAGATTCAGATTTAGCAAGGAATCTGTTATGCATTTGCTAGAAGTTGTAGGACCGGCCATCGAGATAATGACTAATCGTAGCCAACCAATACCTGCTTTAACACAATTATTAATAACATTGAGATTTTATGCGACGGGCACTTTTCAAAGGGTATTGGGCGATCATGTTGCTGTCAGCCAACCTACCGTATCTCGCATCATACCGAGAGTTACTAGTGCAATAGCAGCGTTAACACATAATAAAAATGCCAGACACCTTGAATGATTGTAGGAAAATAATGAGCAAATTTCACGACATTCGTCAATTTCCATGCCTGATAGGTGCAATAGATTGTACGCACGTTCGAATACAATCGCCCGGTGGGCCACAAGCAGAATTATATAGAAACAGGAAGGGCTGGTTTTCGTATAATGTGCAAGCCGTTTGTGACTCTAATCTCAAATTTCTAAACCTAATTGCACGATGGCCGGGATCTGTCCACGACAGTACCATATTTTATGATTCACCATTACGAATTGAATTTGAAACTGGCCATTATCCAAATTCTTATTTATTGGGGGATGCATGTTACGCATGTAAACAGTATTTGCTTACCCCGGTTAATAACCCCAATACTCCGGCCGAACAAAGATTTAACGATTCCCATATTGCGACCAGAAATACTATCGAAAGGGCATTCGGCTTATGGAAACGACGTTTTCCATGCTTGTCATTTGGAATGCGAGTGAAAAAACAAACAATATTACATGTCATCGTAGCAGCTGCAGTACTACATAATGTCAGCATTGACCTGCGTGATGGCGAACCCGATGCCATTGCGGTCGTTGATAACGCCGCAATTAATGCAATTCAGATGAACCACCTACTTCCTGGAAATAATTTTGCCGTTCGGAGCGCGCTGATAGAAACCGTATTTAGTCAACCACAATAGTAAGGTGCAATGCATAATAACTTTAATATACACAAATATATGTATGTATAATAGGGTGTTATAATAGGAAATTGAAACACCATAATGTATAATATATGTAATAATAAGTATTATAATTAATCGGACATTGGAAGTTGTAGCACATGAGATACAAGTAGAGTATATTTCTTGAGGTAATTAAGGCTGTTGGAACATGGGACAACCTTGACTGACAATGAGTGCTACTAGTGAAAGAAAAATCCGTTCTGATATCTAAATCAATACTAATGATACAAAACCAAGATTTCGATAGTTGCGTGCAATCGTCCTCCCTTACGTACCCTATACTAACGATCAAAAGTAATAGTAACGAATGTTATTTGAATTTAATGATTCACATGTGTGAAGAAAGAATAGTAGCTCAAATGAGACAATAGCATTATAGGTATAATACGAGAGTTATAGGCAAAGACGAACATTTCTAGTTTCCAGAAATAAACTATTGTTATGGGTGCATTGAAACTGATAAGTTCATCGACAAATAATTAGCCTTCTGTATAAAGTATAAAGTATAATAAATTGATACAAAAATATCTTTCGAAAAAAGTAAATGAAAATAGAGGCTATATCATTGAATTCTTAAATTCGAATAATACAGAAATTATTTTTAAAAAAGCTGTATTTATTGTAACGTATCAGGCGTTATGCCTGATACGAATACATGAGACAACCGCGCATCCCCCTTCACGCATAACAACTGACGTCACAAAGCGCTATATAACGAGCGGTGCTGCTCGACAGAGCAGCGCATTCCAGGTATAGCACCGGTGCGACTCACTACTCATCACTTAGCCAGGACCTGACAGGCATAGAGCCCAGGTGCCTTATTAGAGTCACTTTGCGAAACGGAGTTACCTACAGCAGGAACTTACGTCTAGAATCAAATTATTCAATTCCAAATTAATATTCAATCATTTAACCTTATCCATTTGCTTTACTCATTCTTAACGACAATTTCGTGGCTTAGCCAAAACACTAAACACATTAAAAACTTAGGTTCGCTTATTACTTAACTCTTAGGTTAATATTTTCTTTTGTAATGATTTTCTTTTTGTATTATTTTTGTTCGTAATTTTTATAGATTAAATTATAATTTAACTGATCAGCTAAAATCCATCTCAGAACATCTTTCTTTCCTTTATTCTACTAATCAATCCATAGCTAACATACAGCTTCGGTCAGGCAAACGCTGCCCGGATCAGATGCCTGCTTTGGTGCACTAGCTGCATCCAAGTCAGGGTACTGTCTTGGTGAGATAACGCCGATCCAAGTCTGATACAGCCTTGGTGCGGATTACCGCATCCAGGTCTGAGGGAGGCAGCTACGGCGAGATTCGCTCCGCCCTAGTCTGTGTTAGGATCTAACATCTACCTATTTCGGGAAGTCCTGATTAAAATTTCAAGACAAAGAACTTACAAGTAACTACCGGATCGCATCACCTTCAGTGCCGCGATCCGAGCAACCCCAAAAAAGTTACATTTATATTAGTCTTGTTGAAAAAAACTTGGTAACAATATATCAAACCTTAGTTATCCATAATATGTCACAACTATGAAAGTTATCATACGTATGGAAGCACAATAATCTATTATATGGTTTTCAATCTTCATATATTGTGACGTGACTTTTTATTAGCCCTCGAGACTAGACCGGATTACTAGGCCTCGGGACCAGCCAGTCGACAATCAGCGAAAAAAAAAAAACTCGAATTTTAAAATGTTTGGGCGCCAGGCGAACTATCTTCGCCACGAAACTCAAAATCAAGAAGAATAACGAAGCCTTACGAATATTTACAAGCGGCGGCTAGCTGCAGTACCGCGGAGAGGGGTCGGGATTATGTGAGGGATTAGCTAAGACAATAACGACTCGAGATATTTAAAATTAAACAAAATAACCCAGAATTTATTCAAATAAAAAAAATCAAATAAAGAAGAAAATAATAATTTTAACAATAATCGCTCACCTCGGGGGTGCTTTACATTAAATAATACTCCAAAAACTAAACTTCCACGTGGGATAGTAATAACCGGTGAAAAGAACCAAACAAAAAAAAAACGGAAGCAAACTAATTAGCTCGACAAATCAAAGCCATGCGGCCCACTACGACTAGTTAACAACTAAATTCGGCGATTCTTAACACTACTCGGTGGTGGTAGCGCAAAATCAAAATAACAAAAAAAAAGATAGAAGAAATAATAGAAACAACTCAAAAAATCATCCCACGGCTGTTGCTAGGCGGCAACCGCGACGACGAGAGGTTAGGCCTCTGCGTTACCGACCACCTATGTTATTTCAATTCTTACTTAACTAACTTATTCTAACTCTGCCTCGGGGCAACAACAAAAAAAACAAATATAAATGGGAATCTGAATTTCGCAAACCGTTCGTACAATGAATAAAAGCTTCTAAGTGGCTTCTAAGCTTCTAAGTCAGCCTAACGGCTGACTCTCCTCGTGGGAGTGAGAGAGAGAGCGCGACGGTGACCGGCTCTGTCTCTGTCGCACTCGTGTGCGGAGATACTCGACTCTACAAAAATCGTATATTTGACTCGAAATGTCGGTCCAACCAAAATTTGACTCGAAATCACTTTTTCTCTGGGACCCTGGTGACGGCCCACCGACTCGGAGATCGGTTTAACTTGATCCCAAAATCTAATGAGCCTCGTGGCTGCGAACAAGGCAGTATGGCTGATGGCCGTTGCCAGATTCAAATCATTCGTGGGCTAAGTGAGCTATCGCTTACCGTTGGCCAGCCACCTGATGAAATAGTCTCCTTCGCAGGAGAAATCCCAAATCAATCCCTCGGGGGTCCTTAAAAATCCACAACTTTCCCCCGTGGGGTCTCACAAACTCAATATTCTACTGGACTTGAAACTCAATCGCCAAACAAATTCGCTAAACACTAATCTAAGGTCTAGCCTAAGGCAGAGCCTACGGCAGAGTCTACGGCAGAGTGTCCTCCGATCGCAAGGTGCCGGTCGTTAGCACCCTCGTTAGACGATCGATTGTTAGATCGCCTAACACCTGGCGGCGTATTGTCGTGCCGCGCGAAAACTCAAAATTCGCATCGACGTTGGAAGTCTTCATAGTAGGCCCACGGTTCGCCGGCTCTTGGGGGTGGCGGGAATCTCTTCCACCACCGATTTCCCTCGTTGCTGAGTGCCCTCGGCACTCCCCCGTGTCCTTGACCGTAGGTGAGAAGGCTTCCGTAGTCCGGTGTCATAAAAAAACGTAGTCCGCGGGGCTCTCGTGCCAACCCGCGGTTAGTTCAGCGAGTCATTCGTCCGTCAATCGTCAGGTATTGGGAATCTCCACCAAACGTTTGGCCGTGCCTCCCACATATCAGAGAAAAAGTGCAAAAAGAAACAAAAGAATAAGTCTTAACTCAACAATCTAAGGTCGGTCACGGTCGCCTCTCGGAGCGAAAATTAGCGTCGTGGCTATCCTAACGCATTCACACGGCTGCGCAGGCATTCGCTACCCCCTTAACTGAGGTCGTCTAAGGGAAGGTGAGCGTATTGTAACATGCAATGTTACAATATTTACAATTACTATTAGGAAATGCAAAGCAAACGAAAAAAGATAAGGAAAAAAAAAAGAAAATCCTCTGCTTCGTACCAACATTCTATTTTTATAATTTTATATAATATATTGAAAGCAATCGATGTAAGGTGGAGTGTAGATAGTTGCGGTAGTTGTTGAAATTTAAGTGAAATGCTTAACGCTTACAATTAAACAATGGTAATGGCCTAAATCCCTGGATGTGTTGATTTTAATTTGTCCATTTGCGACTCAAGATTGTTTTCTTGTACTCTTATTTCCGTCATATATTTTTTCTTGCGCAGCTCAAATAATTCGTTTTCGTGTTTCTGTACATTCCTTAATCCTTCGATTTCTAAATTTAATTTAACTTTAGCCAGTTCGGTCAGTTCCGCGTTATGTTTTCAGATATCCTCTTTAATTTTTTTTTCAATTTCTAATAATTCCAACTTTTTTTCCTCGTATGTGGATTGCATTTGGATCTTTTCACTCTTCTCGCTCGTGAGTTTGATCAGCCTTTCATACACAGTGTTCGGTGTGCTTCGTTTATCACGCCTTCCGCAAAATTGCTGCGGTCTGTACTTGGCTGATTTTGGCCTCTGGTGGGCTTCATTTCTTGCATTCGAGGAGGAAGGCTGAAAATATTTATTGATGAGGCTTTTAGTGGCACGTTATCATCCACTGGAATTAATCACTATATCATTCGTAATGACTCACAAGGGATGATGCAGAGTTCATGCGAACCGGCGTATCAGCACTGCGAGAATTCATAGAATCGTCCACGTCATTGCTGGTGTCGCTTGCAATGTCGGCTATTTGTGTCAAGTCTTGTTTGGCTAAAATAAGTAAGACTGTTGGATAAAGCGAGTGCAGACTACTAATTTTCAATGTTTTTTTTTTTCAAGTCTCGTCTGTTGAAAAGAAAAGATCTGCAACGCCATGTACTTCATGAAAATCGAATATTATACAATTAGTTATGGTGGTCCGTTCTTCGTGCTTTTTCATATTGGAAGATTAGGGTCGCAATGATGGACAAAGCTTAGGAATAGACTATATTGTGGTTCAACTTCAGCCATAGGGCAACATTACTTTTCGTTTTCTATGCCCCTGCCGTGAAAATATTTTCAAATAAGGCCAAAAAAAAAGGAATATTGAAGAATCAAAAACCATAATAACGCATGCTATATGATAGGTCAACGAATTATAAGTTTTTATATTAAAGTAACATATGAAATAATTTCTTATTTTTTTTTTTTGAATGGTCTTGCAAGGATGTGTTGTGATTGATAATTCAATACTCGTAGATACACTTCGACTCACCACTTATATCGTGGTATGCAGTTGCAGAGTCGAATACATTTTTGTCTGGCTGGAACTGTGGCCGGATTAGACTTATAAGTCGTTCGCCATCTTCATCCAACTTTTTAACGAATTTTCCACCACCAGTCTTGTATAATTCACCCTGAATGAATACACACCCAATAATATATTATCAGTTCAAAATTACTATTCCGATTCGTTTCGTAAATCTCAAATTGGAAATAAACTTTTCACGTTAAACAATGCGGACATGATATCCATTTTTTGAAAATTATATAGTAATACAGCTAGAAGGTACAGTTCCCAGATCGTTTTGAATCCACCGTTCCAGCGCCTTTTTTGAACCCAATATCAAGAAATCGAGTTATCGATGTTGACTTATCTTGAAAAGTAACAAGTAAGTATGTGTTTTTACTGAGGTGTTTATTAATTGAAATTAGAAACGTTTGTGGTAGGATTTGAAAAATTTATAAGAAATTAGGAATGCATTAAAGAAGTAGCAGTAACTAAAAAAAGGGTTATCACTTATATACCGATCGCGAATTTAAAGTCACATACGGTTTTTTTAATTTTTTTGATTTGTAGTTCAATGTATTTTTACTTAAATACAACTTTCAAAAATAACGATCAAAAATATCGACGGATAAAAACTGCTAGGAATTTTCGGCATTTTCAAAGCATTTTGACTCGTATGGATTCTCCGATTCATGGAGGAGACCTACGTCTGTGGTCAATCAGAAATTGTTATAATTACGAGTCTTTGGTAAATTCATCATACTGTACCTTGTCGTCAGCATTATCCTTTCTTGTCTTCCGTTTGTAATTATCGTAATAATTACGCAATTGCAGAGTCGATCGCGGTTCGTTGTCACTACTAATATTGAATTTTTTCGACAACTCATCCCAGGCCTTATTCTTCTGGCTGACACTCACTACATCGGTTTTTTTATTTTCGATTATGTGTATACTTTCCCCGACAAGAGTGATTAAAAGAGAACACTCTTGTGGCGTGAAATGTTTGCCTCTTCTACGTTTTTCGTCCATGATAATAGCGAATATTATAATTGTTGGAGTTTGATGTGTTTGAACGAAGATACAAATCCAGAAACAATGGAAGGCACCAATCGTAGTTGGCGCGCGCTCGGCATCATTAACAGCCGTTTATTAACCGGCGATTAATCGTCAGTTTTTTCATGGAATCGGCTGTTAATTGTAACGGCCTGTTATTTTAACGCTCGTTAACGTTTAACCGACGTTCATGAATACCGCGGTAGGTCTCAGACCTCGTGAAAATTTTGAAAAGTGAAAATCCGTCTCTGCTGTCTCTTGTGCGTGTTACCATGGAAGAAATCTTGACGATACAAAAGGCTGTGGTCTTCGACGAATCCGTCGAACACTGCGAGATCCACACGCACCAACCTTACGCGTCTTCGACCTCCAACAACAGCGACGAAATTCGGATCACCGTCCAACACCAGGACTTGTGTCGGCTGCCGAGTGAAAGCTCGCTGCACGTCTACGGCAGATTAACCAAGGCCGATGGAGCTACCGTAACCCTGCATACGGCTATGGTCAACATGGCTGTCTGCCATCTGTTCGAGGAACTGCGTTACGAACTGAACGCCGTTGAGATCAATCGGAACAAGAACGTCGGGCTTAGGAGTCTTATGAAGAGCTACGTATCTCTGAGCCCCGGTCAAAAACATGTCTCGGAGAACGCTGGTTAGTTGAACGAGGATAACGATAAATTAACCAATGCGGACGGATACTTCGACGTGTCCATATCCCTGAGCCTGCTACTGGGATTTGCCGAGGATTACTGTAAAATCATCGTCAACGCCAAGCACGAATTGATCCTCACGAGAGTTAATACTGATACGAACGCTGGGGTGCAAACCGTTGCGAAAAATGTTAAAATTTCACTCAGAAAAATCGAGTGGATGATACCCTACATCAAAGTCTCCGACAAACAGAAGATCCAACTGCTCAATTACATCGCCACAAATCCACCTATTATCGTGAGTTTCCGTGCCTCGGAAATGTACGAGTGCCCCTTGCTACCGACGACCACGAAACACTTCTGTATTGTCAAGACGTCGACGCAGCTCGAGAAACCACGTTACGTCATTCTGGTATTTCAAACCGCTAGAAAGAACACCGGGACCAGGGACGCCAGCCACTCCGACCACTGCAGCCTCAGAGATGTCAAGTTGTTCCTGAATTCGCAGAGCTATCCCTACGCGAATTTGAATCTCGACATCGGTCGTAATCAGTATGCTGTACTCTACGAGATGTACGCGAGCTTCCAGGCCTCGTACCACGGTAAAGAACCCGAACCGCTGCTGACGAGAACGCAATCCCTGCAACGCGCCCCACTCGTCGTCATCGACTGTTCTAAGCAGAACGAGGCCCTGCAATCCGGACCTGTGAATATCCGTATCGAGTTTGAGTCGGAAGCCCAGTTTCCCCCGCAGCCGTCAGCCTACTATCTGATTCTACACGATCGTATAGTGGAGTACAATCCGCTGAGCGGCGGGTCTGCAAATTGATGTGAAACCAGACTGTACTAAGTCAAGAACTTGAAGTTATAATTATTTAAATGAAATTTTGACACGTGTTTCTTGATATCAACTAGAGTGTGAGAACTCATATTGCATGGTAATGAAGCAGTACAAACCATTAAAAATATAATGCTTTGGAGCGATGATGGTTAGTAGCCTAACTCTCCGCTGGATGGCGACGCGTGATAAAGATAATGCTTTGGAGCGACGATGGTTAGTAGCCTAACTGTCCGTTAGATGGCGACGCGTGATTATTATGCAACTTGCAATACCTTTTACAATGCAAGGCTATTCATACAAGGAATTGACGTCAGATTTATATTGGATTATGCATACAGCGTATTTAATTGCATTTATTTATGGTAGATGTGCACTGAAAAAATATTTTTGATTTTAGAATCATGTGAGTTAAAAATAAAATAGTATTCGAAAAAAGAAATTTAAAAAAAATGTGTGGCTTACCTTTATAGGTATACTATGGCAGTGAAACTTCTGAAGTAGATGGTAGAAATCGGGTTTTAGAGTAATTCTCAGAGTTGTATTGTTACTATTATTTATTCGTGAAATAAATCGTTACGCTTTTTATAACAAGTTTATTCTATAATCTCTATTCTAAAATAAATTAAGTAATACTGTCCAAATTCCTATATTCACAGATAGTTATATAATTATAAAATATCAAAGCTCTGGTAACTCCGTGAAGATGGATCTGGTGATGAATACTGCAAAATGAAGAAAAGTTTCAGAATAACATAATATATGTATGTAATCACATGATCTTAGTGATCAATACTTACAAAATCAAATTTTATTCATCGTTTTGAAGTCTTCTGAAGAATTTTAATCTATTTTCTACGGAGACTGCGGTTGCTACCCCACCAATGATTAGAATAACATTCTCCCCCTGTTGATGGTGGCGTAAGGCGAGCCATACGCCACATAACAGGAGGAACCTGTCACCCTCCAGCCATTCAACGGGCACATACACTAGATGTGACAGACTCTCATAGTTTCTAGAATTCGAAACAGACGTATGAGTTCAAACATAAAATATGCACGTTAATTAACTGTAAATGTATTTGTCACACAGAACTTACTGGTCAGTCATTTTAACAAAAACTTTTCACGATTATAAGATGTCTGTTTTAAATTTGAACGTAGAATGCTCTGCAGATGGGAGCTTGCAGCTCTTTCATATGATTCAAATATTTGTGTTGATTAATTGAGAAAGGATGGTAAATCTCATCACGCTACAGAGAATAATCGAGACAAGTGCATGCGTACATACCTATATTTTTTATTGACGCGTGCCCGTGAACAACGCGACGCTGGCTGGTTTCGGGTTACACAAAACAGTGGGACACTGTACGTTTCACGTACGCTTCACAACCGATCATTCGAGAAAAAGCATCATTGTTTGAATATAACTTTTTTCAAACGATGGAGAATTCCTTAGATGAGAAGAATCCGCTGATTTTCGTTAGTCTTACGTGAACACTCTTCGCGTCAACGTCTGAACATGGAATACATCGTTGACCTGCAGGGGTTCAAAGAACCAGAGAATCGTTTCGTGGTTAAGAAACTAGCCGTAATTGCTGAAGACGAAGAATATCCGTCGGTATTCTTCTTCGAGCCACCATACGCGTGAACAGATTTACCTGTCAAGTATCGAGCGATGAACGCCTGGTGCACACGCAATCACCACGGACTACCGTGGGATTTCGGATACGTCTCCCATTCGAAAGCGAAGGAGATCCTCCGCACTATCTTATCTACTGCCAAAACGGTGTACGTGAAGGGAGTAAAGAAGGTAGAGTGGTTGAAACACTCGATGGGGGACGACGTTGAAGTCGTTTTGGATCTCGGAGACTTTTCCTGTCCGTCGCTGACTAAATTACCACCGCTATCGACCCGCGAGTGTTTCATCCATGCGAATTCCTCAAAAAACACTACTTGCGCTTTAGAAAATGTAAGAAAATTGTACGACTGGTTCAATGAGCATATGTGAATGAAGAGCGAAAACCAAATTTTTTACTTGTTTCATCAATTCTTTCCCTCGTGAACCGCATCCTTTTCGAACACCTTTCCCGGATACCTCCTACCCCTCTAGCCGTAGCATCGTTCCATTCGAAAAGTCTCTCGCTGACAGGTTTCGAGAAACTTCTCGTTAGGGGCAACGTTCTCGTCCCGATGTTCGACGGTTCAGCTGAGACGAACCACAGCTACAGTCGTGAATTCATACTTCATGCAGCGAACTCTTCGCGTCAGAGGGTTCACGTTACAGGCGATAAGGCGGTCGGCGGCCTCGTTGGAACAGAGAGAGAGAGACGTCGACTGAAAACGCTAACCGTTTCAATCCATGTAATATCACCTATGTTAAGCTCTTCTTGCCCATTATATCGTATGATGAAACAATGTTTTGTGTCTTTGGAAACGGAGGACATACCAGGAACTCTTTGTCCGAAAAATTCCAAGAACCATCATCGGGCTCAACTACACGCCAGAAGCTTAGGGCGAAGCGCGCCCAAGGTCATTCTTCGCGATGATTCCGGGAACTGTTCGTTCAAATTCGGCGCGGCGAGCTCACCGGAGGTATCGGGTTACAAGCGTTAAGGAGCGTCCCGGCGGAAAAAACAAGTCGCGACCCGTCGATGCGACTCGCGGAAGCTTCCCAAACGGGCCTCCCCCCCCCCCCCCCCCCGCCGCCAGCCTGATGCGGGGGTTGGAATCTTATTTTGGGGTGTGTGACGTTAATTCTAGGGTATGTAACGTTATATTAAGGGTATGTGCCGTCATTTTGAGGGTCCAGTGAGTGTGCGTGACCTCATATTAAGGGGTGTGCCGTCATTTTGTAACGAACTTCTAACAGGGTGCCGATAATTCCTAGAACTGTTCGCGAAATTCCGAGAATCATCAGGGGCGTACCCCGGGAAGCAGCCCCTGGCCCATGCCGAGAAAAATTTGACGGTAGGGCCCGATCGAACCCGACACGTCGCTGCTGTGACGTAGCTGCAACGTCACATGGCGTAGGTGTGACGTCACATGACGTAGGCCTGACGTGAGCGTGACGTTACGAAACCTTTTAGAACTTTTTCAAGGACACCCCCCATCGCCCCTCCCCACCCCTCGCCCTCACGCGGATACGAGGAGGTACGCATGTGTGCGTGCATGTATGTGTGCACCAACACGCGTTGGTCCAGAACCCGCATAGTATATCTACTTTGAAAGAAAATAAGTGATTTCCAAATAAAATAATATGTTATTAAAATCACTCACCTTTCCCAATATTTTATAGCATTGTAACAATGCCATATATTGTTGGCACTCCGCAGTCAGATATTCATTAGGGTCAAACCATATATTCTTCTGATTCAATTGCTTTTTTTTCTCAGTGTGAGGAATTCGTTATTGAACTTTTCTCAGTCATTTAAAAAACGAAATATCAATTTTTTCAAAGAATGCCATAGAGTGACATCTTAATGTAAAAATGTGATTTTTTTCAGGACGTAGCAACGTATATTGCACTGTAAGGTTCAATTGCTTCTGTGGGATGAGGTTTGAAGTCATCGTGGAGTAACCGTCATAGAGTTTCTCGTGATTGTCAGCTCCTAAGCAGTATGAAGCAATATTGTCAGAAGTCTGAGCAACGATAACCTTCAATCTGAATTAAAAATCAGTAATGCAAATTAAAAAAAATGTGAAATGAAGATTCAGGTACTGCTTGATGAATAAATTCAAGTTTTTTTCGTTGTTACTTTCATAAGCAAAACATATTTAATTTTTGTGTATCAGGCTCGTATACAGCTCAGCACCTTGACGCAAGAATTTGTATTATTTTCAGTATGACTTTTGCATCTGAATAAACAATAATAATACAGAAATAATCAACTAATTGAAATACTCGAAAGTGAAAGAATAATTTATCTGTAACGAGCTGATTGACAATGTAGATGTGAAAGTTTGGATAGGTAGTCACCGTGCACAGGTCTAGGCAATGTTCTTGCTGACATTTGACCTTTTTGAATGACTTGTAAAAATCAAGTGCTTCCTCCAATGCTGTAAAATCTTTTCGAGCAACTAAGTTATGATCAACCGTCAATACACGCATTGGCGAAATATATGTTTTACAAGATTTAACTTCATACTCCTTCAAAACACTGGATTCATTCTTCAGATAAGTTTCCCACGTACTTGTGAGCTTTTCACGTAAATCCATTGTGTACCGAACAATATCATTTTCTACCTCTTTGAAGATTCTTGAAGAGTAAAAAGATTTTAACAACGGGGCTCTTTTTCTATAGATATATCTTGATGTGTTTTCCCTTCTATTGATTCGAGGGTAAATCGTAATGTTTCACCGATTTTTTCATCAAAGGCATGTATACAGGTTCATCCAAAGCGCTGCAACGTAGTACGTGCACTATGGAATTGAAATTCTGTGTGGCACGAAGTTGACATATTTTCTCATCGATCATGACACCGGGCATGACATTTCCTGTTTGCAACGCGAGCATCTGCTCCCCCTCATAAGAAATAGCGACTCTGACTAGGTCCCACAGTTTCATTTTGAGAAAAGAAATTGTCTTTCGCAGTTTCATCAAGTGATATCCCAAAACAAATGTTATGTATTTCTTCTTTCTTGCGCCAGTTATCTCTTCTTGTCATATCCGAATCATCAAGATCGAGGGACTGTTGTAGGAAATTTCGTTCCTGGGTATTTTTTCGAAATTATCTTCCATGTCTAATGTTTCCTCATTTTTAGTTTCACACGGATTCGTTAAGGTTGAGGTTTTCAAGGAACATAAATCTTGTTCAGTTCAGCATCTGCTCCCCCTCATAAGAAATAGCGACTCTGACTAGGTCCCACAGTTTCATTTTGAGAAAAGAAATTGTCTTTCGCAGTTTCATCAAGTGATATCCCAAAACAAATGTTATGTATTTCTTCTTTCTTGCGCCAGTTATCTCTTCTTGTCATATCCGAATCATCAAGATCGAGGGACTGTTGTAGGAAATTTCGTTCCTGGGTATTTTTTCGAAATTATCTTCCATGTCTAATGTTTCCTCATTTTTAGTTTCACACGGATTCGTTAAGGTTGAGGTTTTCAAGGAACATAAATCTTGTTCTGAAACATCGAACGATTGAGATAAAGTTCCTTGAACGTTTTCCTGAGCTATTGATGCAATATACACAACACCATGAGGTTCAAAAACGACATTCGGCAGAATATGTACACTTTTTGACCCGGTATCATTACACGTTTCCCAACAATTGTTGATGCAATATGCAACATAGTGTCCTGGCAATCTAGCCATAAAACCAGCTAGTCGATATCGACAACGATTAAAATTAAGATGCACAGGAAAGTCACGCAAGTTACAAGTCATCCTTGTGGAAAATTCTAGGCTTGGCCTCATATATATCCAGCTCAATTAAAATCTGCGCATTTTATGTGAGTTTTATTTGACACAAATCCGTACAATTCTCATTGATGCATGAAGGCTTGCTATGGAATGCTAGGGCTTCTTGTAGTGCACCAAGTCCCTGGTCTCCAAAGGTCTCGCGATTGACAGATAACGTTGGAACGGACGGAAGTATATATATCGCACCTAAGACATTGATAAATATTCCACGCGCTAGGTTCTGAATCGAAGCATTTCCTCTATTATGTTGCCGAATTAGTCGGTTGAGTATGAAGTTAATTTAGTGCACTGGCTATAATTGACTGAGATCTTCGAATTGAAAAGGTGTTTCAGGAGTACTATTCTTTCTTTATATACAGCAGCAGAAGATCCATTCTTGATAAAATTCAATATAAACTGCAAAGTTTCATTCGTTCATTGCTGTATGAAAGTCATATATTCCGGATCGTCCATTGCACTTGCTGCCAATATTTGCACTATAGAGTCAGGAGCACATGTGTTATGAGCAAAATAATATGAACCGTCTTTGCGAGCTGGCTTACAAGGGGAGGCTCTGATGTTGGGGTCACTGATTCGATCTATCTTTAGTACACGTGTAGGTCATGACCAGGAGTATAGCAGGTGCGAGTAGTAAGGTGCGCTTCTTAGCCGTTTTTGAGAAATTAATTAATCGAAATTTCAGTACGTTCATCTGCATGCTACGTTAATGAAAAGCCACCGAGCGCGTGGTGCAGCGGTAAGAGCCCCGGCTTCGTCAGCGCTAATGCTGATGAACGCACTGAAGTTTCAATTAATTAATTTCTCGGAAACGGCTGAGAAGCGCACCTTACTACTTGCACCTGTTATACTCCTGGTCATGACCTACACGTGTACTAAAGATTGATCAAATCGGTGACCCCAACATCGTAGCCTCTCCTTGTAAGTAATATTAGTTTAAGTTACATTTGAGAAATCGTGTATTATAAAGTAGCTCTGACTGGAAAATAGTGTGAACCAAACTCGATTTTATTGTAAGAAAATTTTGCTGAGCGGGAAAAATAAATTTCAGAAGGTTACAATGAATTTATTACAATGTGTGATGCGTTGAGCACCCACTAAATGTGACAACTGCATATTGATACAAATTACGGATTTTTGAATCAGAAAACTATCGCATTATTTTGGCCGGGATTCGATCCGGGACATACGCATTCGCTCGCATTACTGCAGAATTGGAAGACAACATTCCAAAAATAGCACATGTAACTCGCAACAATTGTGCCTGGTACAGTAGACTAAATAGTTACGGTAAATATTCAAGAAAAGTTGAATAAACGGCCGAATAAGACTGTTAATATTACTAAATTTCTGGTGAAGTCACTGTTACTAAATCACAAATGCTTGCTATACTATATTATAGTTACCTCAACGAAAAATAATTTTATGGTTACTACAAAATTTTAACTACATCGAAAATGTTGATTTTACACATTGAATTTTTCTCACTGTGGTACTTGGCGGACTGATGGTTGAATTGCTATGAGAACACATTGACGTAGCTCAATTTATATTTTCCTGTATTTTTTCTAAGAGGCCCGCCAAGTACCACTACCTCCATTTTTTTTTCAAATTGTTAAGATGTTCCGTTTTTGATTTTCTCATGAGTACGTATGCTGCTTGCTTACATCATAACACTAGCAGGTTATACATGCAACATAATCGTGAATCAAATATTGAGGCCTAATTACGTGCACGGAGTAATACAAATACGGCGGTAATGCAAATAATTGGCGGTAGTATCTGATTTCAATACTTTTTTGAAGGAGGTAGATTTTTTCAAAGTGATGACTACATCAATGTATTCATTGTTAGCGCAAGGTTTTTACACGTGAGGTGCTTTTTGGGAGGATTTCAGTACTCTTTGCACTGGGCCGTTATGATATTTATTTTTGTTTTTAATGCATTGTATCTAGACATATGTCCCCAACATTTGACCCTGCATGCTACCCTCTTTTTTGATCCCAACTTCCGACCGGCAACGGAGAAATGACTTGCACGTGAGGTTATAGGTACCTACTGTTAACTTCGGCAAATCGTTGTAATTGTCTAGTAATTTTTTGAACGCAATCAGATCCACCGTAAGAAGAATATATACGCATCTTGAGCATTTCTCGGCCATTTCTGTTTTGTAACTGTATCAAGATTCGCGGCAGCAAATCGCCGCAGAGTACCCGATTAGCCCAATTATATAAAGTAGGTAGGCGAACGCAGCCAAGAATTATTTACCCGAGGCAACGGTTTATACCCGTAAACATAGTGTTATATCTTCTGAATGAGTAAATATTATCGGATGAAATTTACAAGGTTATGAGTCCCAGTCCAAATAAGTTCGTTGTCTAAATTCGAACAGAACCGCTCGTTTGGTTCCAGAGATATTAACTGTTAAAGTTGATGAAAAAACACAATCTTCTTCTTCGTCCCATTTTTCGCTAGACGCTGGCTAGGGACCACGATATCAATCGAACGGCTGTATTGTGACGTTGCAAGTCATAAACCACCCAAACCACGGCGGGAGGAGGCAACGCGAGCCGATCGGCACTCTGATTAGAGACGCAGATCGTAAAAGACGTGTTTAGTTTGAGAGGGACCTTCTTTTGAGAACCCGCTATAATCACCGTAAGGTCAGTACTTACTAGTACCTCCGCATAAAGACTAACCGCCACCACACTCCCATATACTCTTACACCTCACACTACCCCTACGCTTGTATTTAGTAGAAAATAAGATTAGAAAATAAATAGTTAAATACACCATAATCCTCACGAGTCGTTACTCCTCCGCTCTACCTCCATAATTAGCTGACGAATAGTTAACCGTTACAGTATGTATCGACTTGAGATTTAAAACGTAGCTATTTTCCATCGAAATCTGGCTCCCTATTGATTTGGGTGCGAATCTGTACTCACACTCGGTCGGTAGATTTTAATAAAATCACAAAGCGCTTAATACGGTAGAATGGCCGCTTGAGGGTGATGATTAAATTTTATATATTTTTTACAGGGTAATTCAGGTTAGACGCACCACTTTAGGTCCTCTTGAAAATCTAATAAGACTAAATTTCCTTTACCGAAACTTCGAGGGACTAATAGTTCCGGAGCTACAGAAGATCTTAGTTGACCGATCCCAGAGCTCATTATGAGTGACCAAGGCAGAGCCGGTTCAAGAATATAAGTCGAGCAGTGCCCACGGAGGATCGATTTTTATTGTACGACGTTTCAGTTAGATTTCTAGATGAGTATAGATAGATAAATAGATAGGTTTATTTATGTCTATGGCAATGTTAGACAATACAGAGTCACACAGCATTACAAATGAAGTTACTCTGTGACTTCAAAAGTAAGAGCATGATACATAAGTACTTAAGAGTAAGAATAAGAATAAGAATTAAAGCTAGTAGTTAACCAACACCTAACAGAAAGAGTCGCAGAGAAAGAAATAGGGTTTAGGAACGAGCGTCTTCGGTATTTAGCAAACGCGCAAATACACGATGCTTGAAGGAGGCTAGTGTTGGCGCTGTTTTAAGTCCGGAAGGCAGAGAGTCCCAATAGCGTATACCTGCAACCGCGAAGGAATTGTAAAACACGTTAGTGTGGCAACGCGGCGTCACAAAGCCACTCCTAGGTGTACGCAAGGGACGGTGGGCGGCGGGGTCGCGACCACGATCGGCCAAGACAAAAAGTTCGCGCAGGTAAGTGGGGCGCTCTGATCGCGGAATGATAAAGAGCTGAACAAGAAGAAAGTAGAGTCTTCTATCTTTAATCCGAAGCCAGCTTAGCTCCCTACGATATAGTGTGATGGGCGCATCACGAGGGACACCGCAAACGAAGCGGACGCAGGTGTTTAGGACAAGGCCAGCCTGGAGGTGGGGAAAGACCACGCAACAATAGTCGAAGAATGGAAATATTAAGGTGATCACCATGAGTCTACGCAAATTTTTGTTGCGCAGGCGACGAGACGCTGAGAGCTGCCTGAGGGTGCCATGTACTCGGCTAGATATAACATTAACCTGAGCTGTCCAGGATAACTTAGAGTAGAGGATGACGCCAAGATCACGAACAGTGTCGAGGTAAGGAATTGGAAGACCATCGAGACATACAGCAGGAAAGAGATTGAGCTGAAGCTTGGACACATAGGATCCACTACCAAAAATCATCGCATGAGTTTTCGTGACGTTCAGACGAAGAGGCGGAGACCTAGACCAGCGTAGGGCAGCCTGAACGTCCTCATTGACGCAAGCGACAGCATCCGCAACACTCGCAGGCGGGAACTGGTAATGAACCTGGAGGTCGCCGCATAGACTAGACGACTACAATGCTTGAGAACTTTGGAAATGTCATTGATGAACAAAGAGAACAACAACGGGCCCAGAACTGAACCTTGCGGAACGTCAAGGTTGAGATTCGCCCAAAAGGAGTGGTGGCCATCCTAGGACGCGACCGCCTGCGTCCTGCCCTCTAAGTAAGAGGTGACCCACTGGATGACGTGCTGCGAGAAGCCAAGGGCGAGGAGCTTATTTAGCAAGATTGCATGTGGGATCGATTCAGAAGCCTTAGAGAAGTCGAAGAGAACCAGGATAGTTAAGTTACGACTATCGATACCTCTGCGAACGTCCTCAGCAAGCCTGAGAAGAGCAGTTTATGTGCTGTGGCTAGGGCGAAAGCCAGATTGGTGAGGATCAAGTATCTGCCGACTTTCGAGGAAGAATGAAATTTGTTCGTGTACAACGCGCCCGAGTACCTTCGATAAAAAGCAGAGGTTGGAGATTGGCCCGACTTGGTCGAGAGAGGAGGGCGACTTTACCTTACTTAACGGCAGCACACGTGCCCGCTTCCAGACCTCGACGAAGATAGCAGTAGAGAGGGACCGGTTGAAGAGAGCTAGGAGGTAAGGAATAATAATCGGCAACGTAAGTTGAACATCACGAAGCGACAGATCGTCAAAGCCCCGCGATTGAGAGGTAAAGTGACCAAGGGCTCAGAGTAGCGCAGCTGGAGAGATATCCCGGGAGTAAAAAAGCAAGTCATTATAGGCAGGTGGCGGAAACATTGCGAAGAATTCAGCAACTTCACTTACCGACGAAAGACGCTGGGAGACAGCCGCAAAATGACGGTTGAGGTCATCCACCGCAAAGTCACCGTTGTCATTAGTTCGAAGCGGTGCTATACCGAGATTACGGAGCTCCCTCCAAAGAACCGACGATTCTTGAATGGAACAGAGCCGTTCAGCAAAAAATGCGGGTATGACGGTCTCCTGGAGATGTCTTCGTACGGCATTTACCTCCGTCTCGTCGTCCTGATCCTCTGATTCATAGTTCAGAGTCCCCCACTCCGTGATTTCCGTAGTCCAGATCGTTGAAATCGTGGTCTAATTTGTACAGGTCCTCGGCTTCGTAATTCTCGTAGTCCAGGTCCTTCGCTCCGTAGTTTCAGTCGTCCAGGTCCGTCGCTCCGTAGTTTGAGTCGTCGAGGTCCTTCGCGCCGTAGTTTCAGTCGTTCAGGTCCTCCGTTCCGTAGTTTCAGTCGTCTGGGTCCGTCGATCCGTAGTTTAGGACGTCCAGGTTCTGCGCTCCGCAGTTTCAGGCGTCCAGATCCTCCGCTCCGTAGTTTCAGTCGTCAGTCCGCCGCCGGTACTCGACTTACACTCTTGAACCGACCCTGTCTTGGTCTCTCATAGCCCTGTAATTGCTCAACTAATTTCTTCTGTAGCTCCGAAACTGTTAAACCCTCGAAGTTTCGGTAAAGGAAATTTAGTCTTAAATTTCCAGGAGGAATACACCCGCCGAAAGTGGTGCGTCTAACCTGAATCACCCTGTATAATAATTACGATGCTCGATCGATAAGATATAATCGACTTGACGGAAATCAACAATCTTTTGAAAGCAAACTTCGAATGAGTCATTTTTCGCGTTACGATCTCACGCTATCATAGAATCACGCATCGAATAGTTATACGGAGATCGTTCGGTGTAGATCGATATAGGTAGATCTGCACTATCTGACTTCATTCTGAGTTGTAGGCGTGTACAACATATCCATCGGATGCGGGTGCGATCTATCTTGAAAATATTAGAGGTATTTGAGACGGAGAGGTTTCTCTCTCTATGCAAATTAGCCAGTTTATAAAATATTTGACAAAATTAGCGAATTGTAATTTTGAACCTTTTCAATCGACGCGGCCTCGGTCATGTGCTGTCGAGGCTCACATGCAACATACTAATAATTGGGCGTCAGTTAAATCTGAATTCACCAGTAGTATGTGTTTTTCTCCTTCTTCCTTTTGGTTATACAATAATGTGTATTAGCAAAATATCGTCTTGCGCGAGTTTGCGGATGCGATGGAGCGCGGGCGCCTAAAAGACGCCCGCACGCAAGCGCATCTGTACACTCGCGCAAGACGATATTCTGACGGTATATTACCAACAGGGACTAGCTATAAAAAGCTAATTCGAGGCACATTTCAAGTAGCTGACAACGAATCAACCGAACTTCGGTTCAAATTAGTTAATAATTAATCTTCATCTGATTTTATTCTCTCCATATATCTGGATACAACATGCATTGCAAATATTATTACCAGTAAAAGGTTCTCAGCCTCAAGACAGCGTGGCATTTTTTCAACCAATTATTTTTATGAACTGGTACCGATCAAGTTTTAGAATCCAAAATCCATCGCCTTATGCCAGAAGGTACAGTCGTATCTTTGTTGATCCTGCAGCTAATAGGATGTAAATATAAACTCGTTAAAAATCGCGGTAGAATGCAGAAATTAAATGTGCCCGCCAGGTACGTAGCTCTTGGAATGATGTTTCGATATCACTACACGAAACAGCGAGGTTCGACTTCACGACATATACTTGCGGGGTAATTGTAGTGCTTCACAGCCTTTCCTGATATCATGACAGAGACTGGCGATAAGATTCTCCTGAATTTTCATCGTAAGATAATTTAGGTACTTTGCGGCTTCTTTACATTTCAGATGTTTTTGACCCGTTCATCATCCACATGTGTCCAAGCAGAATTTTCCTCCTGTACCATGCACGTATAATGGCTCGATTGAATATTCTGACCATGGTAGAATATTGCACTATCTACTTTAAATTTTTTTGAGCGAAATAAGAGTTTATCAGTAGGCACAGCCTTTATGTTGTAATTGGTGATCTTCATGACTTGTTCATCCCGTACGGGAGTTAATGTGAGTTGGACAATTATTCTATACCTGTGGACCGTACGCACCTGTAATGCTAACTTTTAGTACCGTCAGCGCTCTAGCAGAATACGTTGAAACCTTAGTTCATGATGAACCTACGACAACCAAGGGGAACTTCCCTGATTGAAGTTAAATTTTTTGCCCATAACTATAATTTCACTTTGCGGCGATAGGCTAGTTGAGGAGGTATTTGCGCTTACAAACTGTTGAGTTCCAAAATATATTGTTTCCGCACAACCGCCGGAAGTGGAAGAAAGCAAAAGATAATATTTTTCCATCCTCTCGCAGCGTATCACTTCATCCTATGTTCCATGTAATTCTGCATAATTATCTCAAGGGGTAACAATGTTTGAATGGTATTTTAGGCCTCGAATTAGTTTCAATACGAAGCTGTATTGCAAGTAACATCATTCAAGATGCAGTCTAATCCTATTACAAATATATAAGAACTATACACATGCTTCGTAATGTTTGTATTAATACTTACAGGTATATGCTTATTCTCTTCCATAATGATTAGGGGGTTGAATATTACATAGTTATGGACAGTAAGGTCATATCGATGATTAATTCTGAGCTGAGCTGCCATTCATAGATTGAAACGTCTTTAATTACACTTTATGAGTAATTAGTATAATATTTAATTAGTGGATTTTATTACTACTTTGTCTTTATATTTCAGAGCTGCTTAAGCGAACTGGCATCCAATTCGATATCTTGAATTTACTTCTTTATAGAAAATGACTTAGATTCAAATACATTCGAAGATCCATACCATTATTTAATTGCGGAAGAAATTAATGAGAAACCAGTCAGTAACAAATGTCTGGAAGTTAGCATCCTTGTATGGAAAATGGAAATGAAGGCATTAATAGACACTGGTAGCCAGATAACCTGCGTCTCTGAAAATTGGTATTTCAAACATAGAGATGGACTATCTAACTGCGAGAAATTACCAGTCGTAAATTTCCAAATGCTGGGTGTGACAGGGGGCAAACCAGCCAGAATTAAAGAACAATTCCTTGCTGAAATAGAAATCGGTGTGGCAATTGATGAAATTGGTTTTCTCGTCGTGCCTGGACTAAGATACGATGTGATTATAGGTATCGACACACTCCATAAATGGAAAGCTGATTTAGACTTACGAATAAACAAGCTAAACATCGAGATAAAAGGAAACAAATTTAGTATCGAGTTATATGGACCGAGCGAAAAACAAAATCGATCAGATTTAACTTCTGAAGTAGCAAGTTTGAGTGCAACAATCGCTCTAGACGCAAAATATAATATAACCGATGATGAAGTGGAGAGCAAACTAACGGAAGTTCAGGTACTAAGAGCCGATGAAATCAAATCTTTTTCCAACTTGACAAAGAAGTATCGAGACGTTTTTCGAAAAATCCCAGGTAGAGTCACGGTATACGAACATAAAATCAAAATCTACGAAGACAGACCTTTTGTCAAACGATCGTATCCTATTTCTATGCTACATCGCGATAAAGTAAATGCGGAAATTCAAAAAATGCTGGATCTTGGAGTGATCGAAAGATCTTATAGTGAATATGTGAATCCAATAGTAGTTGTAGCCAAAAAATCAGGCACGATCAGACTAGTTTTAGATGCCAGATTCATCAATCGACTCATAGTACCTGATCACGACTGTGCGCAATCTACTGAGGTTTTGTTCCAGAAGTGCGGAAAGGCATCGGCGATGTCAAGTCTGGATTTAACAGCTAGTTTCTGGCAGGTACCGTTGCATGAAGATTCTCGTAAATATACCGCGTTCATGTACGAGGGGAGAACCTATCAGTTCACTGTCATACCGTATGGGCTAAGCACCAATCTAGCCATTCTTATCAGAACATTAGATTTAGTATTAAAAGACACGGATCAATTTTCAATAAATTTTGTAAATGACATACTGTGTCTATCTGACTCGATCCAATCACATTTAGAGCACCTTGGTTTATTATTTGAAGTGTTTAGAAAGCACAATATGACGATAAACTTTCAAAAATCAAAGTTTTTCCGAGAGGAAATCGATTTTCTAGGCCACAGAATAACTAGGCAAGGTATTCGGCCGCAACACGAAAAAATTGAAACGATTCAAGACTTCCCAGAGTCAAAGAATGTTAAACAATTGAAAGGATTTTTAGGTTTAACGAATTATTATAGTAAATTCACCAAAATATATTCCGAGGCAACTGCACCATTATTGGCGTGGGTAAAGAAGGACTCTAAGTGGGATTGGACTGAGGAGATGATAACACACTTCACAACAATAAAGAAACTATTTTGTGACAACATGATAATACATCATCCTAATCCAAAGCGTAGATATTATTTGCAATGCGACGCAAGCAATTTCGCTGTTGGAGCCGTATTATATCAATTATCAGATCAAAATGAAGAATTAATTGTTGGATTTGCAAGTAGAACACGTTAAAAGGAGCGGAGTTGAATTATTTCACTACGGAAAAAGAGTTGTTAGCAATAGTGTTCATGTTACGTGTCAAGCCACGTTATAGTAAATTTCATACGTATTTGTTTATATATTATTAGAACTAAACCTAGAAATAACATTAGCCATAAGTCGCTTTTGTACATAAAATAGAATAGTTTATGAGCAAATTTCGAGTGGATACCCACTGCGGGTGGCCACCCGGATTTGCTCTTAGTTTAGAAAATAACCAGACGGACTCTTCAAGTCCTCTGGAAATAAAACAAATGTGCAGGACTCGTGGGAAGAAGGCCTACGTGATTGTCGCAGGGGAAGTTCTAGGTCACCCCCATAAGGAAGATGGCTTAACTATCCTCTGCCAATCAAAAAACGTAGCCACCCCCACGAGGAGTCCTGGAAAACTCAATAGTTTTTGAAAAAATCATACAACATTAGTCTCACAAAAATCGCCAAGGCGATCGGAACTCACAATAATATAACAAGCTCGCTAAGGCGACTAATTAAACTTTTAAGTTACTAAGGTAACCGAATAAATCATATCTTAAAAAATCCGTCACGGCGGTAATTAAAGTAAAGAAAAAGGTTCGCTAAGGCGACGCGATTATATATAAAAATTGTCAAATACAAAAGAACGCGCTATTATATCCATATGTCTGAAACAATATATTAAATCCTTTTTTACCACCAAATCTCTATAATCATTTGAACTACCTGTACAACGACGGTGTTTGCGTACAGGACGGAGAACACCCAACCAGCGTCAAAAATAACGATAGGCCTACCCGTAGATGACATAGTCATAACAGTTCGCACTAGGAAAGTTTCGGACATTTGTGGCAGGAGCACAATTAACAATTCGTACAGATCACAATGCTTTAACGTTTTCATTCGCATGCAAATTATTGAGCTCACGGCTAACCCGATGGATTTTCTTTATTCAAACATATGATTTAGGAATCGACTACGTAAAAGGAAAGGATAATGTTGTCGCCGACACTCTAAGCCGATATCTTCCTGAAAATAAAGAAAAAACAGGATTATTAAGTCAGATATTAATATTAGCACCCTTAGCAAGACATCACCAACGAATTGAAAGCTAATCTGGAATCTATTGCGAATCATCAAAGACAAGACCAGAATATTCGATATATTTTAGAATCAGACGAAGTCAGATCGGAGAGACGATTTAAAATACTAAACGGCGTGCTGTATCACGTAGAGCCAGGGGGCGGTTTGAAAGCCTATGTACCCGATTCTTTAGTTAGAAAATTGATAAGAGAATGCCACGAAGTCTATGGGCATACTGGGTCAAGCAAATGCTACCGCATCTTCAAAGAAGGTTTTTATTATAAAGAAGGTTATTATTATATGCATGTACCTAGCTCGTATAGTTATGCAAGCATGCAAAATAAAGTTCCACGGGGGGTTGGAGATCTAGTATCAATCGACTTTTTAGGCCCGTTACCTTCGAGCAAGGAAAATTATAAATGGCTATTAGTTACTTGCGATGCATTTAGTAAGTTTGTACGGATGTATCCACTGAAAACGGTAAACGCGGATTCCATCATAAGATGCATTTTCCATAAGTATGTACCGGAATTAGTAAAGCCGAGCAGAATCCAGTTTGATCATGGTACACAATTTACATCAGCTAGATGGTTGAATAAATTAGAGGAAAAGGGCATTTCCCCAATATTTTCATCAATACGTCATCTACAAGGAAACATAGTCGAAAGAGTGAACAGAGAAATCGGACGATTTTTTAGAATATTCCTCACAGACGAACATACGGCGTGGATCAACTGGATCCCAGTCATTAAGTGTTGCATAAATGAGGTGTACCATGATTCGACCGGATTCTGCCCGTGTGAAATCCAATTAGGCGAACCTTCATCTAGGTTTTGGGAGGAATGGCTCATAAAAAATGGGGACAATGTACCGATAGACGTAAAGCTAGGATTAGTTAGGCAGAATATCTCACGAAACGGATTAAAACGAGCCGATCGTTTGAATAGAACACACCGATTAGTAAAATTTAGCGTTGGAGATTTAGTTCTTGTTAGAGCATTAAACGTGTCCGATACAAAAGATAAAAGGATGGGAAAGTTTTTTACACTCTACGAAGGGCCTTATAAATTAAAAACTAGAATTGGCGAGGCCACCTTTATTTCATAACATCTAAATAGCGGACAAGAAAGAGGTAGATTCCATACGAATATGTTTAAGCTCTATCAAAAACCTTCTCGAGAAACATGGAAAAACACTTCAAATACACATCGACAAAACATATGGACATTGTGACAAAGGATTGTAATAGAACAAAAGTACTCACCTATGTTATACATTCAAATTTGACACCTATAAAAGCGACCATCGAAAAAGTCACAGGCAGTATTCGGCAAAATGACATCGTTCAGGTATGAATACACGAGCGTCCAAGACAAAGAAACCCAGACCGAACAACAGCCAGATCTAGACTGGAACAATAACGAGTATAAAATTTTATATCCGAATAAAAAGTTTATTTCTGGAAAAGGAAGATTTGTAAAAGGAAAGGCTAACCAAACGGCATCCAGCCTAAAGAAGACGAGGAGAGGCAGGGTGATCCCAGAAACATCGGAGGTAACAGCGGAGGAACCTGAAAATAAAGAGACACTCGCTGAAACTCAACCTGATCAGAAGACGGATTCCGATGTACAGAAGGACGATGACGTAATAAATAAAATTCTAAAACTCACCTTACCGATCCACATTAATCTGACGGCAATCAACAACAGAGAGCCTGAAAAATACGACGAGATAAACATGAACCACCGATTGTATCAGAAACACTAAACCATGAAAAAAATAAGGCAAACAACGAAAAAGACACAACAAGCACTTACCTACCGTGGAGATTGATCCCGATAGAAATACCGGAATGCAGAAAACTACAGCGAAAGAAACATCGACGAAAAATCTCGATGATCACATTATTCGGCACTACTGACATCTCTGATGACGACGAAAAAACACCAACACCGTCAGTTAAACACCAAAAAGTGAAGAGATTGATATACCGAAATTGTTCGATCCGACCGATTAACTGGGTTCGAAGAGATTATGGACGCAATCCACTACTAGATCAATCACCGTCCGAACGGCTGACCTAATCATCCGACGATCCGATGATTGAAGGGGGCAATGTAACGGATCAGGCGTCTTAAGCCCGATACAATACGTTTGTCACGCGCACCGTCAACGGCGTACAACAAGTGACGTCAAACACTACCTTTATAAAGCGCTGCGCTAACCTGGCAAATCAGCAGTGTTAGGCAAAGCGCCAGACTGACTCACCTCTCGTTTATCCGAGGCTACACAGGCATAGAGCCGCAGTTCTCTCTAGAATCATTTTGCATTGGACGGAAATCGCCATAGTGGGATTTTACGTAGTAGAAGCATTTATTAAATTCCTTTGTTAAATTATTTATCTTTAATCATTTTTATTATTTCATTTCAATTTACACTTTACGGTAGTAGAATACGTAGCGTCGCTGAATTTACAAATTTCTGTTAATATTATGTTGTTATCCTTAAGATTAGGTTTCGGATGCAACCACTTCAGGGATAAATTACTAAAATGTTAAATTGAATTATATGTTCAATCGAGACGGTTTCCTTATCATTTAAACCTTTTTCACCTAGATTGAACTCTACCTTCTAACATCAATTCCATCATTAGCTAATATAAAGCTTCGGGGACGACTGCACTACCCAGATCAGATTTCTTCTTCGGTGTACCTGGTGCACCCAAGTCGAAATACGGTCTCGGTACGCGCGTTAAAACTCGAGTCTTATACAGCCTCGGTGCTGCTTGCAGCATCCAGGTCTGAGGGAGGCGGCTACGGAGAGCTAGACTCTTTCCTAGTCCGTATTAGGGTACTAACAAACAGCTTATCTTTTCCAAGGAGCCCTAGATTAATTCTAGAATAAAGACACTCACAATAACTTGCCGTCCGCGACACCTTCAGTGTCGCGAACGCAATAAAAAAAGTTACAGTACATGGCTGCTCGACAAGACAGGAGAGTGGATTACGTTCACTGGGACGATCCCAACGAACTCGTGGGCCGGCTTCGGTTGCTACTGTCGTCGCAAGCCACCGGGAATCCAAGCCACTCCAACGAAATCATTTCCATCGTCGAGGAACTGCGTGAGGCTGGAATCATTTATTAATCGAGTTGTGCGACGAGTCGTTGCCATTTGCACGTCGACCGTTGAAGAGCCTGTGCGAAAGGTAGTACGATATAGACAACAAGAGACTGTGCAACGTCGCCGATCCTCGAGAATCGAGCGACGCCGTATCCGTGAAGAGTGTGCGGAGTATCGTACAGCAGGAAGTTCGTACGGTGTATCGAGTCGCGTCGTCGTTGCAGAACAGTACCGAGAACAACGACCTGATGATTCGCGCTCTACAATCTGAGTTTCGAGATAACCTGAAGAAGCAAAGCGTGGACAGCGGAACGGTTCAAGATCTCGTAACCGCCAACTCTGAGCTCATTTCCCGCCTGGAAGCCCGACTGAGAGCACTGGACGAAGCCGCCGGAGACAACACTTCCATGATTCGGAGCCTCGAATCGAACGTGAACGAGGCGTTGAAACGAATCGGAACGGATATCACAGGTGGACACGAACTGGTGCTTTGTAATTCCCGAGCGATCGAGCAACTCAACGTCAGATAGAACGCGCTGGAGCATGGACAAGAAGGCGGTGGTGGCGGAAGAACTTCACAGACCCGCTCGTAGAAATTATCCTCGTCTTCGCGTCGATGTGCGCGGGTTGGACGAGACGTGGCAGGCCGATCCCGTCGACATGTCGACCTACGCAACGTGCAACGGCGGCTACAAATTCATGCTCACCGTCATCGACGTGTTCTCTAAATTCGCTGAGGCAGTGTCGATAAAGACGAAAACTGGTGCGGATGTGACGAGTGCTATGAAACCCGTGTTAACGAGAGGGCGTGTACCCAAAAATTTACACGTCGATCGGGGCAAGGAGTTCTACAACAGCGATTTCAAAGCTCTGATGCGAAGTTACGGAATCAGATTGTACTCGACGTTCAGCAACCTGAAAGCGTCGATCTGCGAACGTTTCGATCGCACCTTGATAACGAAAATGTGGAAGGAGTTCACACTGCGAGGCAGTTACAAGTGGACGGATATTCTCCCGCGATTGGTATCAACGTACAACGAGACCAAGCATCGAACCATCGGAATGAAACCGATCGACGTCACCCGTGCGGATGAACAGCGACTGCTGCGAGAAGTGTATCGAAATCCCCGGGCGAATCGAACGAGGAAAACGAAATTCAAGGTCGGAGACAAGGTTCGAATCAACAAGTACAAACACGTCTTCGAGAAAGGATATACACCGAATTGGACAACAGAGATATTCACGATAGGTGAGACAAAAAACACCGATCCAGTGACCTACAAGCTCGCCGACTACCGGGACCAACCGATCGAAGGAGGTTTCTACGAGGAGGAACTCACCAAAGTCGAGTCTCCAGATATTTATCTGATCGAGAAAGTACTGCGCAGACGTGGAAATAACTTATATGTGAAATGGTTAGGATTTAATATTTCGTACAACAGTTGGATAAATAAGTCTGACTTGTAAAGTTTAATAATAATGAAGATACAAGGTTTGAAAAATGTGCGTTTCTTTATTTTTACACCTATGTACAGTTTATTTACATGTGTCATAACCCCACGGAAGCGCGTGCGTCGTATCGAGAAATATGATCCTCTTGTCGTCGTTTCAGCTCAGCGCTATCTTCGTCTGCGTCACCGTATAAACATGATGATTTTCACTTTGCATTAAATTTTGACTTTTTGTTAGATTTCGATGCCGCAGAGCACATTGTACGTAGTCATCGAAAGTTATGGTTTTCAGTGTAGCCCCTTTGACTCCTTTGGCACGTTTCCGCTCTCTATTTTCACCTAGAACCTTGAAGGAACATAATTTAGCTCCTAAACCTATAAACTCAGTCATTACCTTCCCGTTATTTTCATCTTTCATCAATCCCAACACTTTTTTGTTGACCAACGGCATCTCGTAAATATTTTCCGGAGGATAGTAGAAAGTATCGAATCGGTCCAAATCACGTTTCATAAGTTCGTATATATAGGGTACGGTAAAGTGATATATGAGACTATCCGTGTCGGTATACATAAGCTTTGCTTGGTTGCCAAATCTGCTTTTTATGTAATTATAATGGAAATCATAAACGTAGGTTTTAGAAAGATCCAGAATAGAAAATTCTGCATATACAGGTTTATTGAATTCAATTTTCGTTCGACTTAATTCAATACTGATATATCTTCACCGAATATAGTACAGCTATGAAAATTTGGTTCAGCGATAAGCGCTCTTGCTCCGTGTCTCCCATCCCACTTTGTAATTAGCCGCTCATCTCCGTGTTTTTTTTAACATTTTCCATGGTTTTTCCGAAAACAGCGTTATTCATAAGTTTATAAAACTTCTTTTCGAAATCGTTGTTTGACTTTTTTCTCAATTCGGTATTCAAATCTATATATTTCTTAAGCCACGGTGCTTGTTTAAATTTTAATACTCGATGAATTTTTTCTAACTTCATACCTAAGCTCAAACACTGTTTCAAGACTTGATAGTCAATGATGTACCGCTTTTTTCCAAAAAGAGTAGTTGTTAATTTAGATTTATTGCATGTCGAAAGAGGTTGGATGTAATGCTCCGGATACAATGGTAAGTCTTTGTGAGAGTCCTGAAGTCCTCGCGGATATTCTAAATCTACTTTAAGTATGTAACCTATGGAGGATTCATTCGAAACATCTGAGACATTAAATTGTTCGACATTCGACATCCACTCGAAAGAGCTATACGGTAGGAAGTGACTCATAGCTGCACCATATAAATTATTAACATTGAAATACATGAGGTATGATTCTACGTGACTCGGATTGAATTCTGTCCCCATATATTTGTTGTTAGCTTCAGCGTATCTGTTCGAGCATTGAGCCACACCACCGCGAATACCTCTTTCCATGAACATCAACATATCAATGACAACAAGGAGCTCGAGTTCGACACCCGTGCACTTGAGAATCGCGTCAAACAATAGGTCCGGCGCCGTATAATAGTGAAACAGATATAAATTGTACGTGGACCAACAGTTACGTCTGAAATTTTGCAAAATATCCGCTACAACGAGCACATCCGTCCGCAGATACAAGTCCGAGTATTGACCCAAATTCTTACTCTGAAAAGTTTGCCAAAATCACAAGCGTGCGAATAATCATCCTCCGAAACATTTTCATCATTTAATGTTGAATCAAATTCTTCTTTGGAAGGTAATTGTATCTCCTCCAATTTGTCCCAACTGTTCACATATTCATAGAGGAAAACACCTTTCCTCGTCAATAATTGAAATTCTTCAACGTTCGTACAATGCTCACGCGTGATCAATTTCTGCTCGTCATTTAGATGAGACGCCAATTTTTCTAAACTACTCCGCATGAATCTGAACGAATCAATGAACCTAAAATGTATAAATGTTTCCTTCACACTTTTTGTAAAGGATATATATCTATCCTTGTTAACCGGTAAAGGACTGATCGGATCTTCGAAAGATGTTGCCAAAGTTTTGATCAAGAAGTGTGAGTCATAACCTGATAAATTTTGGAAGACCACTGGAATTATATGTGAATCTTGGTAATTCAAATTGTAGCCTTGATGCGCTGCACCACGATATTTGCCGGTGAAATGGCAATGATCACTATGTTTCATGTCTTGAGGTGTAAACGGTTTTTCACAAACGTGACAGGTCTTAGCTGAATGGAATTCTTGTTTCTGATTCGAACTCAACGATTCCATAGGTACGGCACACTTGAACTAAGGTTCCAAAGCTTGAGCCAATTCCTTCAGCTCGTTTACAAACCATTCTATACAATCCTTCCCACGGTAGATTCTACATTTAGAAATTGAATCGTTCAAAGTACAATGTGAATAGTAGACGATTCTATGCGGGACATGTTTTTCATACACTCTTCTGTTCCCAGACTCAGATGCATCACCAACCGATTGCAAGAGACATTCGAGATCATTCGGTAATATTACTTTGCATTCATTCAAATTCACACGATCAAACCCGTGTTTGATCAAGCAATTTTCAGTCTGAAAATGACTCAAACATCTATCACAAAACCATGTATGACCTTTATGTTTTGAAATTTGTGAACTTAACAGTCGAGAAAAATTTTTGATCAATGCAAAATGACATATTGTATCGTTAACGTCATCAATTTCATTTGACTCGATATTAGTTTCTAACATAAAAAGATGTATGATACGCTTATCTGATTTCGCTCTACTCAAATAAACTGGTACTATTTCGTGTTCATCTATACCGTAAACATTGATCGTTAAATCATTCAATTTTTCAAATTTCGAAATTTCGTTCAGACTCATGGGAAAATTCAAACCTTCATACCTGAGCACTGTACTGAAGTGCGGATAAGAACTCGTTCTACTCACATTAAGACCCGCCGGAGAAAGAGCTGCTGTGACTGACCAGAGAAAACAGTACGGATCGTCGTTCATAATATTAACCACTGCCTTTTTATCCTGTATATACTTCGGTAACTGTGTGTAAGTGGATATACCTCCTCGCAGTGGTACAGATTTGTTGATATTTACAGCCATATTTATAATTTCAGTCAACGACCATCCTGAATCCTTTTCGTCGAAGTCTTCAATCTTGACTAACAATTTCTCCTTTACATTCTCATCGAACCATTCATCAATTTTCGTCGCCGGTAGAATAGCTTCATTTTTGGTATTGAAGAACTTCATCTCCTCAACACTTTCACCGCCTTTCACGGTACTAAATTTACAGAACAAAACTATATTTACTTTCAAATTTCCTTCTTTCCGCAAAATGTTCTTCAATCTGATAATGATTAATTTTTTCGAATCATCCAGAAAATGTTTCAGATCTTTGTGTCGCAAATTCGCTATGACCCCCGTTCTTATTCTGCCCTTGAAAGCTGACTCCAGATCTTCCCACTTTACTCTGTCACTTTTCCGCAATCTCCTTATACCTTCTCCTCTTTTCCGACACTGATCAAACTGTGCTTTCAATGACTTTAGGATTCTTATGGTTGTTAAAATTCTCGTTCTTTCTTCGACGGTGGAAGCCTTTTCTCGTAAAATTTTATTCAAAAGTCTGATGTTTTGAGTTCCAAATCGCAACCATTTCTGTATTTCTACAGTCGATGATCTCTCTTCCAAAATATCGTGAGCATTTTCCATAATGCTAATAAGTTTAAGACACTTGCTTGAGTCCATTCTTCGTGATCGCTAACAACAGTTGTATGTTACGAAAGCTTGAACTTGAATGATGCGTTAACACTGTGGAGTGATCATTTTATAGACCAGCTTCACCGATGAATTCTAAGAACTGCATCATGCACCTGTTTCTAAATTAATGATAAGTTTACATTCTAGGGATAAAGTAACATGAGACTCCTGGTCAGGTTCTACGCACTATATTACAGCGTAATATATCAAATATGGTATACTACAGGATAAATGTATAAGGGTACGTCTGCAAATGATAGTTGGATGGTTTGATGTGATACGTTTATTTTAATAGTCACATTTACATATACAATGATTGACTTACTGGAATCGAAATATTCAATCTTATACTATAGATTTACATACATATATAGGTATAGAACAATTTAATCTTGGTTTTCATGTTTGAATAATGAAATATGGTGTATGTGTGTGTGTATGTGCTTGAATAAAAAATTCATATGTAGTTGAATTCGACTTGATTATATTTTCCACCAAGATACTTCACATGTAAGCGGTTTTCATCAGCAGCTTCTCTCATTTTTTGCAACAAGTCAGCGTCATCCTTCAAAATTTTCGCCATTCGAGCCGGTAAGAAGATACAAAATCTGTTGTCCACATCCACCACTAACCTGACTCCAAATTTGGTTTGCACTTTCCGGAGATCGGTAATGGGATAGGCTTTCAACACCTCCAGGTCACTTATCTTTTTTGTCGGGAGGAATTCCTCCAAACGACCCAATTTGTTGATCGCAAAGAGATCCATGTTTTCAGTCAAATCTTCATCGTTTCAAGCTTCTTCGTGAAACGGTTGATGTCTGATTTTGTCTGGATCAAATCTTTCATTTCGTTGATATTCTTTATTCACAGCTCGAGTCGCGCTTTTAATTCACGGTGTTTCAGAGTGGTCTGAACCATTTGAGAAATAATTGTAAACTGCGATGTTCCAGTGTGAATTCCCAACTTTTATAATCGTTTTTCACCCCCACTACTCGTCTTTTGCAATTGAAGGTGGTATCTCTGGCATAGGGTTTATTCGATCTAATAGATATTTCTATCGAATATATCGTATGATGAAGCAATGCTTCGTGTCTCTGGGAAACGAAGGACATACCAGGAACTGTTTGTTTCGAAAAATTCCACGAATCGTTAGTTATCGGACTTGCATCTGCATGTTCTTCATACGAAACGCTGAGGTATCAAATAACAGACTCGTCGAAACTTGTCACGTCGCACAGGGTGCCGAAGCGATAATTCCAAGAACTCGAAGGACATACCAGAAACTGTTTGTTTTGAAAAATTCCACGAATCGGACGAAGCACACCCAAGGTCGTTCTTCGCGTTCCGGGAACTGCTCGTCCAAATCCGGCGCGGCGAATTCACCGGAGGTGTCGGGTTACAAGCGATAAGGAGCGTCCCGGCGGAAAAAAACGAGTCGCGACCCGTCGAAACTTCTCGAACGAGCCTCCGCACCAGCCCCTGCCTCGCAGTCCGGAAGGGCGAACCTTCCAGCCTGACGCGGGGGTTGGAATCTTATTTTGGGGCGTGTGACGTTAATTCGAGGGTATGTGACATCATATTAAGGGTGCGTGGCATCATTTTGAGGGTGTGTGACGTCATTCTGAGGGTCCTGTGCCGATAATTCCAAGAACTGTTCGCGAAATTCCGAGAATCGTCAGGGGCGTACCCCGGGAAGCAGCCTCTCACCCTTGCCGGGAAAAATTTAACGGCAGGGCCCCGATCGAGCCGACGCGTCGCTGCTGTGACGTAGCTGCAACGTCATGAAACCTTCTAGAACTCCCCCCCTCCCTGCCCCTCACACGGACACCGCGAGGTACGCATGTGTGCGTGCGTGTATGTGTGCACCAACACGCGTTGATCCAGAACCCGCCAAGAATATCTACTACTGGTGTTACAAGAAATGTAAAATTGAAGAGTACTCTTGCCGTTGCAACGCCTCATTTCTATTCACACAATGTTGAATCAGGATCTCTAGCTACTGAACCCGTTATAGATGAAACTGCTGATAACTCCAATGAGAAAGATGACGGTAAATAAGAATTTCAAAATAGAAGTCATGAAATTCTTGCCACATATAGGTAAATTTCAATCGAACGCAGCGAAGCAGTCAGTTGCCTGTGGGGCCGAATAGTTAATTATCTTCGTAATTTTCGATTTTCGGGTCAGCTGCAAATGCCAAAAAATTGGGGATGTGAGACTCTCGGCCTTCCCAAAGAGCTATTGGAAATGCTCTAATCGCTTTTAAAACGAAATTCGTAATTTATTCGAAATGTAGCAATCTACTCAAATGAAACTTTGCAAAATGATGCATACAAATGTTCAAAAATGTTCAAAATTTCAGAAAAGTAAAATACTTAGCTATTTTATGCAACAATAATGTGTCATTTCCTGGTATTTCATCAAAATTGCTTTAGTAGTTTCTTAAAAACTACGGATCGCGTTTTCGAACCGGTCAGAGCATCGCCAAAAGCCCCTTAAATGTTTCTCTCAGTGTTCAGACATTAGGAACTCACTATGTATTTGATTGAATGTGCAGTAAACATTTGATATTATTTGGACAATTAGGGACATGAGGCTGGACAAAACCAATGGTTTTATTTTTGATTCGTAGATATCAAAAAACGGAATCAAGATTCCGCTTTCGCATCATCATTTATCCGATATCAATTCTGATATCTCGAGAAAATTTTTTTATTACTTATATTATCATTATTATTACCATCATTATCATTATTTCTTCTTCTTCTTGTTTCCTGAGTTCATTATAGAGTTAAACCTTCTGTCACTTGATTGTTGCCCTTTTTCGACATTGTCACACATTGACACATCATTTTGCAGATCTTACCAGTGTCTTGAAACATTTCTGTTAATGCAAACAGTCGTCCGAGATAGGCTTGGTGCATAAAGAGATCAGATATACTTGAGTGTCTGCGAACTATGATGCAATTGTGCATTCGTGCCCTGTGGGTAGTTGGGTGTTTTTTTTTTCATTTTTTTTTCCGTGCATACACTGAAAGGAGAGTTTATTTAATGTTAACAAATATTTTTTTGGATTTGGCGAAATGAAGATTTAGTTGTTATCACTAAATTTCAGTTGAACCAGAGACGATTTAATTCAGCCAAAATATATCGAAATAATATTTGGTAATAATAACAAATATGGTAATAATAAATATCATTTGGCTCAACTAAAATTTAGTAATAACAACTAAATCTTCATTTCGCCACATCCAAAAAAGATTTGGTAACATCAAACAAGTTCCAACGAACTTTTTTCTCAGTGTAATACCTGCTTCAAAGTTATTTTTTATGAAGAAAATTCGCGTAAAGGGTCAACTTCAGCTCAACTTCAAGCGATCTATCATTAATTATTCAAATATTTGATTCGACAAAACCTACAAATATTTTTTCTTCACGTGAAATAACATCACTATTACAATTAGTATACTGCAATTCCCATAAAAAATTAAAATATTGATATTTCAAGAAAACCAATGAGAGAGACAGCTTTACTTACAACGTTTGATTGAATAGGAACTTTTCGAATGCTGGCTCATCGTCACTCGCTTATTCGGAGGAAATATTTGTTGTGTGATTGCAATAGATAAGTTATCATTTTGGGAGAAGAATATTAATATATAGGTCATAATAACCAGGTCCATTTAAACAGATGAGTGAAATTGATTAAACAGTTAGTTAATCTTTAATAATAGAAACTGAAGTTCCGTTAACTGAATATATAGTTGTCATTTATTGAAGGAATAGCACATTTCCAAAATACCATACATGTGACTCGCAAAAATTGTGCCTGGCACAATAGACTAAAAATACTTACAGTGGATATTCACGAAAAGTCGAATATACGGCCGAATAAGATTGTAAATATTACTGAATTTCTGGTGTAATTACTGTTATTCAATTAATAAATCACAAATAATGCTCACTGTACTAGATTCTATTATTCTTATTATTATCATTATTATTATTTTATATTGTAACGTGTACGGCTATGCCAGCCTATACTGGTATAGTCGTACACAGCACATACGCATCGCGCAGGTGGGGTGACACCTGATGACGTCACTAACGATATATAAGGAGCAACGCTGAGACGGCGATCAGCGGATTTGAGCCAAAGCGGCCGACCGACTCATATCAATTTCAAATCTTTTCTCTCTTAACATAACCTCAATTCTCTTACTTTTCACTTTGTGCCAGAGCGGCCTAGTAGAATCATACTCTTATTGCAGAAGACATTCAGCTAAAGTAGCATTATCAAATTCAAACTAGAACTCAAAACGAGAACAGAAACAGAAAAGCGCAATTAGTCGTAAGATTTAGGTTAATTTAGATTTGATTTCTCTTTTGTTTCTTTTCTTTACTTTTCTTGAAATCACAAAACTATGTTTCATTTGATTTTATTTCTCTTTCTGATTTATTTTTCATTATACAATTTATAATTTCTGTTTTTTTTTTTTGTAAATCAAGATGGAAACGAAAACCGCTATTATTTGCCTTGCATCAGCATGCAATGCAAATGATAGTGAAAATTAAACAAATTTAGAAATTTGATTTTTATCATTTCATTTTCGTAGATTCCTTTTTACTAATTAAAACATAAATTCATTTTTCAGCTTCTTAGAATCACTTTGCTTAGCTAAAAGGCAGCTTCGGCAAGGGCACTCAGACAGCTACGATAGAGCTATAATTGCTATCCTAGTCTGGGAGTGTTCCGAACCCAAGTCTGTAACAGGCAGCTTCGGTGAGTTTGACTCAAAGCAGCTACGGTATAGCTATAATTGGTACCCTAGTCTGTGAGTCAAACATATCCCAAGTCTGTAGGGAGGCAGCTCTGGTAGAGTAACATCTATCCGAGTCTGTATCAGGGTTTCAGGGTTTTTCAACTTTTCCCCTTAGAGGAGCTCCAAAAATCACATTTTTACCCGTGACAAAGAACCACGCGGACTAAGTTAACTTCACCAGCCTTCTGCTGATGAAGCATAACCAGAAAAAGTTACAATATGTTACCTCAGCGAATACAAAATTTTATGGTTACTACGAAATAACATTTGGACTATATCGAAAATGTTGATTTTACAAATTGATTTTCTCTCAGTGTGGGCTACAAGTCATAATTCTAGAATCTTCTTCAATATCTTCACAGAAAGTACGGTATTTCTAGTAATTCATGGAAATATGAAATTGTTGCACTTTATGCTTGATTTGAAAAATTTGAACTGTAAGTAAAGCAGAGTCATTCCTTGCGAAAACTGGCACGTGTTGAATAGGTGTATGCGTTTTAGTGATAGTTGTATACGTATAGTTGTAGCTTATTTTTAAATAGGAAAGGAACAGATTACGGTTAAGGTTCAATAAAGTTACTGGAATATATTTGATACAATTTCTGTTTTTGTATGGATTATTTATTATTATTTATTATTAAAATATTACATAAAAATGGTTATAGAGGATCTTCCCCCCCTCCCGCTCCGCCCGCCGCCCCGGTCCCCTCTGCCGCTGCCTCCGCCGCCGCCGTCGCGACGCCCGCGGTAGCCTCCGCGACCGCCACGCCTGCGGTAAGCGTCGCCGCGTCCTCGTCGATTCATTATTATGCCGCGTAAGCAATTGTTGACCGCCTCGATTATCATTGCATTCTGTAAGAAGTAATATGTAATTAAAATGATTATTTTATGAAAAGATTATCAAATGGGCTGCCTCCCGTGCAGAAATTAGTCAACGGTAGCTGGTCGGGCCGATGTTGGTCTTTGCTATTTATCGAGCGGTCCAAGCTTGACAATTAACCCTGGCCCACCATTGTAATGTAACGCCGTGCCAGATTCTACCAACATCGGCCAACCTAAAACGCGCCGTGCTTGGCTGCCGTTCCCGGACCAATATTGTATACTCTAAGCGCCCAATATCATAACATACTATTGGGCCGAGTGACAATTCTAATGATGGGCCGTTATTCTGATGTAATGGGGTGCAATATGCTGCCAATATTGACTAGCCAGTAGTGGACCAGACTTGTTCGCCAATCTAGTACCATTCTTGCTATATTAGGGTTATCAAAATAATGCTAATTGAAATAATATCGGTCAATATTTTATGACGCTAAAAGTTATTTGAATTTTTATTGATGAACATAGTTTTTGAAGAATTTATGTAGATTTTTTCGCGGCTTCCCTCTCCTTTCTCCCGCCCTTGCGGTCGTCTGCCCGCGCTAGCCACTTTGTTGTGCACTGGCGTATATAAATAGCAGTGCATTTTGAATCCTCCTTGAAGCGGTCCATTAGACTAACTATGAAAAAAATTAAATTGGAATTTAGTCAAATTGAATGCAGTTTCAGCCGGAAAGGATGCGAATGCATTATACAACTGTTATTATTCGCCTCGAGAACTGAAGTGATGATAGGTGACATGAAGCAATTTAGAATCGAGTGTTGATATATCATCTGCAATATATGTAACGCAAATGCATATTCACCAGGCCTTATCCAAGTTATTGAAAGTACAAAGATAACTCACGAGTCATGCAATTGAAACATCGCGTTGCAGAGAAATTCTTCTTGCCTCCATATTTCTCTCGCTTTCCCGCTCCACTAAACAGTAATTGCACCTCTTTATCAAATAATCGCGACATTATGCTGGCAACAGCGTCTCCCGCACTTGTTGGTGAGCACCATGTGCTCATCAGGTGTATCTGAAATAAAAATAGAAATTAATATTACTATTCCATGCAGCTGAACAACAAATGGAGTACCTGCTATTGAATAACTTGACATATATATCTCACTGATAGCAACGCGGAGGAGGTCTCAGGACTTTGATTTCTTTCAACAGATAAAATTAGGATTTATGGGGAATTCTACTCCTAATGGTACTAGTTTGGGGTATCACTTTCTTTAATTCCATTGATGATTTTTTTTATCATTCACGTATCGAAAGACAATCGACATCAATTAGTTCAAATTTGTTTTGGAAAACTTTTCATATAAAATGTGTAACAGAATTTCCACAATATTTTGTTAGAAAGATATTTTTTCGACTATCATTTTAATGTACTTGTATTTTCGATCCGACCAAATTTAAGTAGCATCTTATGTTAAGTATCGAAAATTTTTGAAAACAGAAATCCACGTACGTAAACTTGGAGTATTTAGCTCACCATTAATTTTTCTCGCGACCTTCCATCAAGCTTTCGTCGAACTCAACGAATTTTTCGTACGACGCTATTGGGAATTCTACAGCCAGTTGCCGTTGCGCATTGATTACCGGCTTAATACCAGCTTCATCGAGGCGTGCTATCAACAAAGCTTTCATTTGTTCGAAACCTTGCCTGATATCATAGGCAAGGCTTTTACGTACAGATGACAGTTTTTCAGTGATGCCTTCCTCGAGCTTGTTTAGAGTAGCCGTGCATTTGAGACAGCAATCTGAAATCGAAATTCATGTTCAAACAATAATCTAACTTATCATACTACATGACCGCATGAGCTATGAAGATACGAGTCTATCGATCTGGGATGACCATTTTTAAAATCGCAGTAGCCCGATCAATTGATTCAAAACGTTTTGCAGAGTTTCGGAGGAAAAATTTTATATACCCAGAACTCAATCGAATAAAACCAAACAATTTTGCTATCGCCCCCAGAGTGCACTGTTAATTATTATGTATATTAGTTGCAAGTGTATGTGTTCCGACAGCGAATAGAAATGTGCAACTTATTTACCTGATGTGCTAGTACGGCGTTGGGGATTTAGTGATCTTCGATGAGATGGTACTACCGGGTCTGTAGCTGGTGCTTTATCAACAGGCCTTCTTGGCAATAATTCAATTTTTTTGCGCTTTGGAGTTTCAACACAGGACAGTACTGTATCATCAGCAGACTTATTCTGCGATGATGCTAATTTCTTACGTTTTGGTGTCGGATAATTCGTAGCATCTGATTCCGAGCCTAGCGAATATCATTATGTTATGTTATTCATTTGTTAAGTCAAGGATCCACTTTTGGTAACAATGAAATTCGTATAAAAAAGTCTGTCCCTCGAGAATATTACAGTACGAATAACAAAGTGATAATAATGGTTTGTCCATATCTTGACCTACTTCGAAACTATTTTTTTTTTTTTTTTTTTCATTGTAGGCGCGATTTTTAATTTTTTGATTTTTAATTTATTTTTGATCATAGGTAAGTGTTCTCAACGAAAAAAGTTGAACGATACAAAATTCCCAATTATTGTAATAGAATATTATTCACTACGAATTCATCACATGTAAAAAATTATAAATTACATACACACGGCATCTTTATGTTAGAAATGGGAGCTGTAATAATTTTCCCACTTTTTCGAATCATCTATGGAGATGTCATATTATATACTTGCATGAAGAATTACGTTAGAAAATAATTCGTTTTTTCTATTTCCTCTACCTGAATCTTCTGATGAGGTGCTTGAATATTGTACGTCTGGAAAGCCTGGTATCTTGAATAATTCGTCCTCGTCGTCAGCGTTTAGCGGAATCAAATTCGGCACATTAGGGTCGACGTTTTCATCATCCGTACTCACCACAGCCGTTGCACTTGTCTGCAGTCTACTAAGTCGCCTTATACCCTGCTTGTAATCAGCTGTAAAAATCGATTATTTATTGAAATCCAGCAGATTTCCTTTCAGCAGGTGCGCATCAAACAATGTAATACATATAAGAAGAAATTGGGATATGAGTTAAGCATTGACTATAATTGATATCAGAAAACTCATTATCATGTATAAAAGTTGACATTACCTCACGGGAAACAACGTAGCCCGGTCGCAGTTATATTAGCGTACATTCTAAAAAGCCAAAAGAACACGTTTTCAGACGAAACCTCGGAAGTTTATTTTTTGCCCGATAGCGAAGGCGTTGAATTACTATTTATTATTGATTCATCGACATCCAAGGCATTAAAGAAAATAAAAATACAACTGTCCAAAAAAATAATTTCCGATCTGGGTGAACATCGAGGAAAAAAAATACTTTACTCACATGCTTCCTGTAAAATCTTAAGCTTGTAGTGTTTCCAGGTTTTTATCGGACTATGCGCATTCTTAACCATTTCTTTCAAAAGCCTATATTCATTTTTTTCGGGAAATTTGATCAACATTTTTCCCCTCATCGTCATAATCCATTTGCTAGGAACCAAATCAAGCAGTTTTGGATCGTAGTCTCCAATAAACTCTATTATAGAATAGGCTGTCCGTGCAGTCAAAGTCTCATTGTCAGCCATTCCTAATGGTCAGTATTACCGCTGCGTAAAATAATAGAATTATCAATTATCGTTACAACGTACAGGCCAAGGAGTTACCGTATTCAGCCATTATATGAAAATCTGATAGAAAATTTATCCAAGATCAATGTCCTTGTACTTCATGAATATATTATCGAATCAATTTATAGAAAATTGTTTTTATTCATATAATAGTTCATATAATCTCCGGATGACGAACAAAAATTGGTTTGTTACCAATAATTTTCCAAAAATGTAATTGACGGTCACGAGAGAAGAATGTAAAATGAAAAAAGTCATCGGAATGAAGAAGTACAAAGGCAGTCAGTAAATAATATCAAAGGCGGCAGAAGGTACATATATATGCTAGTACAGAGACGCAAAGTAAAATATAAATGGGGAAGTCGATGGATAGTAGCAACAATCAAATGAAAAAAAAAGATCAAAAATAAAAAAATAAGAACAAAATATAAAAATATAAGAGCAAATGGATACAAAAAATGTAAATATAAATAAAAGTAAACAGAAAATGTAAAATAAGCATAAAAATTGAAATGAAATGCAACACTTGAATGATAAACAAAATTGTGAAAATCAAACAGGAGTAGAAAAATTAAAAAAAAAATAAGCAGTAGGACGAAAAATATAGCATAATACATGACACAATATGTAGCGTAAGTCATAATAGCAGCACACTGCAATGTTATAATACACAATGTATATTTTCTATGGTGTAATACTTAAATGTAAGTCAGCGAATAAATTCACGACAACTGCAACAATGTTAAATATTCATTTACATCCGTTGTAAATTTGAATAAAACCATATTGACAACATACTAAAATATATATCTGAGATTGAAACAGCTTCACTAATACAGCTATGTCACCTTAGGGTGGTCCTTAAATGGGGTTGGGAAAAATTTTGACCGGGCCGCCCCCTAGATCAGCTCCAAATAATTCAAAACCAATGTGGGAAAAGTTTCAGCACTCCATCTTACAATTAGAAATTGGCCATTACCAGACGGGGGTCATTTTCCCCTTTAAAATACACGTGTTTTTTCGATTTTTCAAAGACCTGCGTACTAGAGCGTCTTAAACTCTTCCTAAAAATCTCAAATACTCGAGAATGCGTTCCTGGTACCAATATCCTATATCCAGATGGATAAATCAAACTTCTGATTCAACCTTGATAGCTATTATACAGCTATAATATAATATATATATTATATATTATATTATATACAGCTATATACAGCTATAATACAGCTATAATATAATATATAGCTATAATATAGCTGTCAAGGTTGAATCAGAGGTTTGATTTATCCATCTGGATATAGGATATGGGTACCAGGAACGCATTCTCGAGTATTTGAGATTTTTAGGAAGAGTTTAAGACGTTCTAGTACGCAGGTCTTTGAAAAATCGAAAAAACACGTGTATTTTAAAGGGGAAAATGACCCCCGTCTGGTAATGGCCAATTTCTAAGATGGAGTACTGAAACTTTTCCCACATTTGTTTTGAATTATTTGGAGCTGATCTGGGGGGCGGCCCGGTCAAAATTTTTCCCAACCCCATTTAAGGACCACCCTAATGTCACCTATCTATCGCCGATCTTATTAGTGATAAAGTACAGGTAGCTTGGATCTATTTTGTTTGAAATTATTTTTACCGAACCATACTGTTAAAACGAACCTTTGTTTTGAATCGACATACCACAATCCACAAACAATTTCACATGATCAATTGTCATACAACATATTATTGTACTCACGGCCATCTTTGTATCACAAACATATAAGAATTTTTTCCTACTCTCGGCCAAGTCATCTTGCGTACTTGCATATCGCTCACACTTAACAGATTACTTTGATTTGATCTTAGCATTGCGGTATAATGACCACTATCAACATTATCACCGTGGTGAAATATCGCACTACTGACGTAAAATTTTCGACCCTCAAGTAATACGGTTGTCGTTGGAATAGCATTCAATTTGAAATCACATATCTTAATTGCTCGATCAACTTGATAAGTAAAGAGCATCAATTGTAGAACAACGATTTCTTTAACAGACGCGACAACAGGTTTCTGTAATTTATTCATTTTGCGACAGTTATCACAAGTACCATCAATTCTAGTCCATCGTGAAAAAAACATGTCTATCAAATCCTGAAGACTCTTAGGACACTTTTCACCGGGCGCAATATCAATAGGTGACGTAACAATATAATTTGATTCTGTATTTTCCGGAGTGAGCCCGCAGTCGTTACATCTGATAGTTGTAATCGTCTCATGTTCTACCGTGTCACGGATGATTTTCGATTTTTGACAAAGTGCCATGAGAAATTCCGCTGCATCTTGCTAAACCGTCTCCGCGAATTGGTGAACTTACTTACGGCGAGAGAATTCAAATTTTCACTGGCCTTTACGTAAGAACGAGCTAACATTCTCAGTGGATCTTCGTTTTCTGGTTTATTGGAAATAAACACTGAATTATGGCATTGGCGTAACAAGAAACGTTATCGTTATTGACCATGCCGACGACGTTCGATACAGAAGCACGATTTGTAATACTGGCTACGTCGGGCTAGATGTCACGAATCTCGGTATTTTTATTATTATTATCATAAGCTGACCAGAGGGAATCTCGGATTTTTAGTTTGGGTTCGTGCGCAACATCTATTGCCGATCGATAGTTCAGGCCTGTACAGCTTTCTCAGCCTATTGTATTCGACTAATGCCGACTCCTGAACTATGATTGAACATGGATCTAAGTTGATCACATGCAATCCCTCCAGGGACGTTACTCTTCACAACGCAACGTAAGCTTGTACAGAAGTAAACACCCTATTGCCAATATTTATGACGGCACTTTTTAAACTCAATCCTTGACTTTTATCATGGTGGCCACTCAACTGGAAAACCGGGAAAACCGGGAAATGTCAGGGAATTCGATCAGTCAGGGAAGAGTCAGGGAAATGTCAGGGAATTTCTCAGTGGTCAGGGAATTTCACATAATTTGCATCAGACACGCTTTTTTTAATAAAAATTCACATAATTTTGCGATCACGCCGTACCAATTCGGTAGTGCGCGGCCGGTACAGGCAGCAGGCTTCGAATAACCGCCGCCGCCGCGTGAGAAGGCGCTACGGTCTTGGCTACGCCTGTAGTAAGCTGCGACAGTGCGTTAGTGTCGAGCCATCTCACATCAGCAAAGCGACGACGGCTTGCCCATATACATATAGTATACGCATGTACTGACGCGCGAGTGTCGTAGTGAGTCTGTAGTCACGAGTTCAAAACCACGTGGTCAGCTTTGAACCCACGACGCGGCAAATTATTAAGCGTGACTATATTGAAACGGTAAGTGCATACATAATTCTTTCTTTCTATGGTAGAGCATAATATCCATCAGGAACGATCAAAACTCTACATTAACATTGTATTATTAAACAAAATAAAAACAAACAAAAAGAAGAAGTCTTCTCCGGTTACAATAAGACGTTCAAACAATCACAATTTTCTGAATTAAATTCCATTTATACATTCTAGAATATTTTTAATTTCCAATGTAAATTCATCGAACTAATTATCTTATAACAGCGAATTTGTAATTATTCTGTAGTTAACATACTGTAACTTGATGAGTTACGTAAAGAGGAAAAAACTATGAGTCCTCGAGCGAAATAAGCAGACTTGAAGGCGCAATTAGATTGATTCAAACGAATAATTGGTTATATTTGAATACAAGTGCCCGGGTTAAAGTCTTGAGCGAGACTGTTGATAAAACATCGATTGGCTAACAACCTCATTTGGTTGTTTTTAAGTGACATTCGGTAATTGATGGTATAATGTCTATCAATGTTATCAGATCGGGAAGTTTTGGAATATGGGTGATTTCACCTTTTGTGACATTGCCTCCCCCTGAGGGGAAGAGGCGTCCCGACTCTTAAATAGCCTCGTAGAGAGTGGATGAGCTATGGCTCTTAAATTCAAATTCCCTCTCATGTAACTATCCAGCATTCGCCTTTATTCTCAAGGTAAACCATAGAAAACCTTGAAAAGATAGCCGAGCTTTAAAATAATTTCAACATGAGTTCTTGAATCTTCACTAAATCTAGCCGAAGTGAAGTATCATTGAAGTATTTCCTCGAAGAGCAAGGGGTATCTGGAAAGTTGAAAGCCGCCTGGGGATGAAGTCGGTTTCTGATTCGTAAGAGGAAGTCAGGTAGGTCCAGAGGCGGGGAATCAGGAAACAGGAAACAGGAATCATAAGCCGCTCCCAGGTGGATCCAAAATTGGCAAAGAAATTCCAGCACACCCTAGAGTGGGAAACAAATGTGAGTGCGAGGAATAGGGAAAACTGTTTAATCACTAGCTTGCTGAAGGCCGGAGTTAATAATAATTCTTAATTAATACTTAATAAATGTAAAAGATTAAAATTAGAACGATCTTATCTGGTTCGGGGAAAAGCGGAAGAAGGGGGATTCCAGAGGATTGCAGTCTTATTTGTCCTGGTCCGAGTTCTTCGGGTTGTGGATTATCCGGGTTTCTCCCCTTTTTTTTTTTTTTTTAAACAACTTGAGAGAAACCTAAAATTCTCAAAAGAAAATGTTAAAACCCTAACCCCTAAAAATAATTAGAAGGAGATCGCTCGGATCTCTGAATGAATCTATCATGATTAACGATTATCGATTATCATATATCGATTAAAGACAGGTGAGAGTAAAGAAATACCAAGAGCAGGAGTGGGTTCAATCAAAATCAGTCATTTGGAAATTCTTCCCTAATTAACGCGAACTTAGCCGAACGAAGTCGACTACTCCCGAACCTCATCTAATCCAACCTGATTCGCCTCAGAGCGAGTTGTCAAACATGCATTGCTGGAGCCCATAATCTCGCTAAATTCCCTATATACATCGTCTGCCGATGCCTCGGCATCTAAAATAAGGACTGGAGCTGGAAGAGTCGAGAACTTCCCGTTGACGAGCCAATCGTCGTGAACTTCGTGTAGAACTTTCAAATAATCTAATGAGATATTTTCTTCCTCGCTTCGCGCTCGCGAATGAACCCTAGTGAATGACGTTTCTGGAGATAACCTCAGATAAATTATTAAGTCAACCTCAAAGTCCCTTGAATTCTCGGTTAAAACTCTAACATTCTCCGTCAAAAGATGGGCTTCCAGGTCTTCGAAACCTCCCATCCTCCTACGAGCTTCTATAAAACAATTGCAACTAAAAATCGATCTCTCCATTAATTTATTTGGTAGGGACGTCCGGACCATGTGCCTATTCCTCATAGTCATGGCTGCAAAATGTTGGAAATGGTAACCATACCGATGAGGGTCCTGATACATCTTCTCTAATAGGTTTTCCCCTGCTACATTCCTAAATTCCTCTAAAGGTTCTAATAGAGTAAGAATATCCTTTTCTTTCAGGAAACGTTTAGTAAATGTGCTTTTCCCACATCCAACGTTCCCTTCTACTAGGATGGTTAAGTGCCCATTGCCAAATCTAAGATTAATGGCTGAACTTAGTTTTTCAAAATCTTGAATTTCTTCGTCAGACAAGGCAGATAAGATTGTTAATGCCTGGCCCCTGAGACTTCCAGCTAAATTTGCAGCTTTTACGGGGCTATTCCAGCCATTAATGTTAGCCAGGAGGTTAAACTGTCTCTGGTAATCGGCCCAGGGACTAGTGCCGTCAAACGTAGCTACCCTGACTGTCGACGAATGAGATGAAGTCTCGACTCGGGTAACGCGATTATGAGGATTACAAGCGTTGGAATCGGACTGAACAGGCGGTGCAACTAAGGTCACCACCTCATTAGTCTGTACAAGAGGCAAGGGCGGGAGAGTTTCGTCTCCCGTTATAATCGGCACAGACCTTAGGGTAGAGGGGAGCTGGGCCGGTGGGCAGGAAGAAGTGGAAGGAACCGGGGCTGTCAGGGACTGGAGATGGTGTGGTTCGCCTCCGGATCTTCGTCGGTCGTCGTGCAGCGAGGAGAACAGCTGGGTAAAGGACTGCTGCTGATCCTGCAGAACTCCTAGGAGTCGTCCTTCAGATCGGTCGTGTTGTTCGCGGGCGATCTGCTGATCCTGTCGCTGATTTTGGAGGAGTTGCAACAGAATTTGCTGCTGCTCGGCCTGAGCAGCTTGTGCGGCAGCTTGTTGGGTGGCTTGCTGCTGCAAGAGCTGTACTAAGGCAGCAATTGGGGTTGTTTCGGGTTCCGCGGACCGTGGAGGTAGATCCGGCTGAACAGCGGCAGCAGTAGGGGAGGCTTGGCGGTGTGAACGGATATTTCTCCGTGTGCTCATAATTGAGCAGGTTTGATTCTCAGAGGAAAATTCTCAAGGAAAGGGAAGCGTTAAAGGCTTATGGATTCAAATCCAAGCAATCAGCCAGAACCAAAAGAAATGCACCAGAACAAATCCACTTATCGGGCTCGAAAAGAATCGCACTTCTGACACCAATTGTAACTTGATGAGTTACGTAAAGAGGAAAAAACTATGTCCTCGAGCGAAATAAGCAGACTTGAAGGCGCAATTAGATTGATTCAAACGAATAATTGGTTATATTTGAATACAAGTGCCCGGGTTAAAGTCTTGAGCGAGACTGTTGATAAAACATCGATTGGCTAACAACCTCATTTGGTTGTTTTTAAGTGACATTCGGTAATTGATGGTATAATGTCTATCAATGTTATTAGATCGGGTAGTTTTGGAATATGGGTGATTTCACCTTTTGTAACAATACATACCGAGATGATTCCTTGAAAGTTCACAGTCAGTTATTTATTTATTCATACATTTATTTGTTAATTTTAAATCATTTGACGACCTTTAACAATTCAAAATTGAAAAGGGGATGGCCAGCCTGCGAAAAACAGACGAAAAACTCGGGTAGTGTCGAATTGGCTGTGACTGACTGTGAACTTTCAAGGAATCATCTCGGTATTTTTCACGTTAATATAATGCGCCTTCCAGCGTGGATTCAATGTAGTGCATTTGATTCTATTTTCAGATGCAATGTCTTCTGCATCAAAAAAAACTACCTTTAACGAAAAGTGGCTTATAGATCCCACATTTTCTCCCTGGTTGCAACAAGTGGCGAAAGATCCGTATTCTGCCCACTGTTCGTTATGCAGGACGACGATTTCTTTCAGCAATATGGGAAAACAGTCTCTAACAAGTCATATGCGTGGAAGCAAACACAAATGTGCTGTTTCTAGCAGAATGAAATCTGCAAGTTTGAAAGTATTTTTCCGAGATGATGATACGACAGCACATAGTCCCGGACCATCAGGGCTTTCATCTCAAAATCCTCCAGTATCTGCAGCCGTCACTTCTGTGACTCCGTCAGAAAGCAGTGATCCAACGGTATCAATACCACAACCGCGAGGACTTCAGGCATTTGTCTTGAAAGAGCAAATTACGAGAGCTGAAATCATATGGTGTTTACACGTGATCATACACCATCATTCTGTTCGAAGTAGTGCGTCAACCGTATCTCTATTCAAATCTATGTTCCCTGACTCGGAAATAGCGAGTAAAATTCAACTTCAACGATCTAAAATCGGATATACGTTATTGTATGGCTTAGCGCAATTTTTCCATAAAGAGCTATTTGACATGTGTACCGCTTGCTCTCACTTAGTCATCGGGTTTGATGAATCACACACAAAAATCGCGCAGAAAGGGCAAATGGATTTATCTATACGATTTTGGAACTCGAAGTCAAGTGAAGTGTGCGTCCGATATTTTGGTTCGGCATTATTAGGACATGCGACGGCTGAAGATTTGCTGAAAGCATTTACTCAGACGCTCAACGGAATTAATCTTAAAAAACTGCTACAGGTGTCTATGGATGGCCCCAACATCAATCTGAAGTTCCACAAGGATCTGAAAACTTATCTGCAAGGTGATCCTGATGACCCTGTTTTGATGCAGATAGGAAGTTGTGGGCTTCATTCTTTACATAATGCATTCAAGCAAGGGATGAATGCGACTGATTGGAATGTAGTTCAGATACTGAGGGCGATGTATAATTTATTCAATCACGTGCCAGCTCGACGTGCTGATTATATTCATTACTCGGGATCCAATACATTTCCTCTGAAATTTTGCGCTATAAGATGGCTCCGAAACTCCAAAGTAGCTGAAAGAGCTACACTGATTCTTCCCAATCTTATCAAATACGTCAACGCCGTTAAAAAGAACAAACAAACACCCACTTGTAACAGTTTCAAAATCATTTCCACAGCTATAGAGGACAAGATGCTGGGTCCAAAACTAAGCTTTTTTCAGTCACTGGCATCGGATCTGGAACCATTTTTAAGAAAATTCCAATCTGATGCACCTCTCGCACCATTACTCTACGAATCTTTAATCACAACAATGCGAAATGTTATGTTGCGATTTGTAAAGGCAGAAATAATAACCACCACGAACGACGTATTGAAAGTTGATTTTTCTAACGAAGAAAACCTAATTGCGTACAAAGAAATCGATCTGGGTTACGCAACACGTGATGCTCTCCGCCGTACTCGTGGCTCAATAAATGATCGCGACATTTTAGAATTTCGACGGGACTGTCGTAAAGCTATGGAAGCGTTATGTAAGAAATTAATGCTGCGGTCGCCTCTTCAATTCAGACTCACGCGGGGAATTTCTTTCCTTGATCCTCAAGTCGCTGGGCGGTCGACTATTCGAGATAAATGTCTTGCAACTGTTACGTGAGGGTAAAGCCCGAGCGGATGTTAAATAAGTTCACGTAGCAAAGAGATAATTATTTATTTGACTTATCGTTAAATAAGTCGGTATATAGGATCTTACTCGCCTAGCTCTATACAGAACCGTACGTTCTGTTTAATTACCTAATAAGTGAGGCCAATTATATATAATATTATGGGGATGTGGTTAGATGAGGGTGATAAATGAATGAGTAATGATAAATTAATAGGTAAAAACTGAAATATATTCTGAAAGCGATTCTGTTTAAATGTGATCCAAATGATTAACAAAAGGAGATCAAATGAATGTAGCGTCAGCAATGAAACATTAATTAATGACTAAACAATATGACGTTATGAACATAAAGGTTTATATATGGCTATGTGGAACAGGTTCTGAGAAATAAAAGGGATTTCTGATCGGTCGATGAAGCTGTGCAATCTCGCTCTGTCTTTACTATTGGGTAGTATATGTGAAACGAATAATTTCTTATAACTAAATCGGAGAATAATACTATAGCGGGTGATTTTCTAGGTAAGGACCAATTCACGCATGAAAGACTTATGCGCGAATCAACCTTCTTATCACTCGTAGGTGATTTCCTAGCGAAGATAGATTTGCATACGAAAGACTTATACACAAATATATCTTGCGATCACTGCCTGTTTTCGGCAAGCAATTTGGTTGAAACAGATAAAACTTAGCTTTGCTGCACGACTGTAGTGATGCAGAGTCCCGTCGGATGATGTCTAGATCTGTCCCAAAGTATGCTAGGCCAGGGCGTCTCACCTGACGACAACCACGGTATCGGAGCACCACAATCTATCACTATGTTTTATGTCTAATTTTGTAACTGACCGGAATTATGGAAAGAAACTGAAGCTAATGATTCGAAAGTTAATGAAAGAATGAGAGTTTGGTTGAAACGTGAATGATTTTAAAACTAAATGTTTGATAAAACTGGAATTAATCTATGAAAGTATTAAATGTATTTATAAGGTAAGTCGAGTTGAATTTGGATTTAATGAAAAATGTGTCCTTGCACTAATTGTAGGTTTCGTTTAAGAGATTTTATATTTATGTTTTACGAGCGAAATGAGTCCTTAGGTTGTCACTTAGAAAGATTTTCAATCACTAACTATTGCTCAATTTATGATACTCGGGGCAAACGTCCACGCGGTTCGCGACTTGATAGACGAAAGACACTGCATCAGATTTAGGTGCAGCCACGAAACCGCGGTTGTGACAAAGTGTGTATTACTGCGCCCAGGTAATTAGCCTATCAGGAGTCTCCTTTATTCCGCGGATGAGGATTCACCTCGCTCCTGGACACTTTACCTAAGACAGTGTTATGCGGTCCCAACCTTACTACAGTCGATTCGCAATAACATTATAATTTCGCGAATTCGATACTTTAACAAAATCTATTACATATACATTCATGCATCGCTTCAATCACTCTGCTTTAATCTAGGGTTCCTATTCTTATCGGTTACCTCTGTTTATTCCTGAATAATTGCGTTAATGATCAGAGGAGTTACATCGAACCGACCGTACGATGTGGGGTCAGCAAGAACCCTCAACACCGTATCTTTTACGTTATGACTAAGGTTTAGGTTTCGCGACGTGACTTCGTGATCTTTAAGCCGAGGGGGTTTTTGATAAACTTTAAGGAATAGTGGTTATAATTTTCTGCATTTGAAGTATTCTCACGGGTTTTATTTGAAGTTCCCACGGAACCCCGTGGTGTTGACTATCATTTCCGATAAATAGGTATTATCTTAAAATACAAATTTTGAATAATGTGAAGCGGTACGTAACACCCTCCCCTACTTAAAGTCATCGGCGTCCTCGTCGATTTATACTAACTTATGGAATTTTTCCTGAATTCAGATGTTACTACCCTTTGTTTTATTTCTCAGAACCTGTTCTACTCTCAGCTCCTTATCTGGTTATAACTAAACGTCTTAAAATCTAGGGTCATTACCGTCAGTTCACAGGAAGCCGTCGTGACGCTATAGGTTTTAGAATATCATCAAATATATTCAAAAAATTCTGTTTTCGTTATTAACTGCTCTTCCCGGGATCCTTAAGTTGACCATCCTTAATTCCTAAACTAAATTCCCTTTGGACTATGATAATATGTTGCTTATGACCTAATAATAAAAACGAAAATTGCAAAGGAAGGATCTGAACATATATTTGAATGATTAGATATTACGGCTAGTGTGTGATTTTAGGTATTTGCTTTTCGTTTAATTTAACCAGTTATCGATTATCTTAATTTGGCCGTCGTGATTGAGGAGGTGAAAGAGTTAATCATTGGCATGAACAATAGGTTATTACTTGTAGAAACACGTCTAGTTGATATTAGAAAATGCCAATGATTATTATTGTTATTTATTTAGATTTAGTCACGCTATTCTTCCAAACGGTTCGGTTGTAAAACAATAGCGTGAGTTCTCATCAATTTTGCGTGTAATTCAACAGGGATGCGGGAACACTCTATAGGGATAAATTAATATCCGTGGGGAAATAAAATAATGGTATCGCTTATTTCGAGTACGGACAAAGGACATAACATATTTTAGACGCCACATGCGATACCATGAAGTTCACATACATATATATTTGGTAATACCCCGGTCAGACAATTTCTGTGTTATAAAATTTTGGTCAGTTATTTGTCTGTCCGTCCGATCGATTCAATTTACTCTTGCAGTTTGGATGGGGAGGCAACGAGTTGCTGCCTTCCTCTCGATGAGTTCGATTTCCACTGGCGTACTTTCGTTCGTTGGCTTTATGGTTTCTTCTACGGTCCTTGCGATCTCGTATTTATTTTCCTTTGGTTTTGGCGATAATTTCCTTCTGGTTACTGCCCATATCTCTTTGCGGAAATAGATCCCTATCAGTGCGCCTACGAATATCGGTTGTATCAGATATCCTCCATATATTAAATTTTCGTGGTGCTGTTTTTCTCGGTGGTGAGTTCCTAATTCTTCCAATTCATTCTCTATTTCGTATAGGGATGTTCCCTCGTCAAAACTCGTTTTTTCTTTCGTTGTTTCTTCTTCCAGGTACGTTATAATTTTGCGATGTGTCAGCGATGGTGAGATTTGGCTGAGGTTGAGCATCAAATTTGGCTGGTAGAGGTATTGTTCTCGTTTCGTAAAAACTTCTATTTCGGGTAATGTAATGTAGCTTGTTTTTCCTATGCATTCTTTGTTTAAGTAAAGAATTCCTGTTCCGGTTAATGTAACCAGTTCATCCTTCTTATGTCCGCAAATAATTTGTATGTTTTCTGGTTCTTCAAAAGAGTATAGCCATCCGCCAATTGAAATTAGTCTCGTCCAGAATGGATTGTGCCCCGCTTTTAGTCTTATATCACACTGACGTAGCATTTGTTCTTCCGGGTTTAATAATAATTGAATCTCGCAGCTGGTGGAAGTAGCGACCTCGATCAAGGGCAGTTGTAACGTGCACAGATGGCAATACCATGTGTGTATACACTCCTTTATGTGGGTTTCATCCGGTAGAAAATAGGTTCGATGGTCGTCTCCGAGCCCAAGATACGATGTCTTAGGTATTATTTGCATCGATACCGTATCATTGCCGTTTTTCTGCGGTGTCGGCCAGGTGTGCATCCTATAAAGGTGGTAGGTCGTCCTTTCTACCAGTGGAATCCTTACTATCAGCATTATCCTCCCTCTATCGTTTCCTACCTCGGTTGTTGCAATCTTCGTGATTTCCTCGCTTCGATGGTAATGTCGTGGGATTGGTAGCTCATAGGTTCTCATGGATTCGTGAATTTCTTGTATTACCGCCTTCAATTGCTTTCCGGTTAATAGGGATCTGTGTACCTTTTTCTCTCGCGCCGCTTCTATTGCAGTAATGAATTTTTCTACGCTCTCTATGTAGTGACTTAGTGCTTTTTCTACTATGGCCCTGTATCCTCCTATCTCCAAAACATAATTCACCCCTGCAACTGCATCTGATACGTTATTTAATCTCCTGAGCATCTCGTTGATTTTCACCTTGTTTACTTGTATTGCTATTCGGTGTTCATGCGCCTCGTCATGCAGTTGGTGTAATTTACTTGATATGATATGTGTCTGATTTCGCAAAATTTTTGTCAGTCGAGTTTGATCTTGATGAAGCTTATCTATCTCCTTGTTGAAATATTCTCCATCCTCAGCAGATAATGTTCCAAACAAAAATCGGCTAGCTCCTCCTATAAATTCAAATGGTGCTCCCCGCCGAACTATTGAGTGAGGTAAGTTATCTATATCCGGCAATGAAATTTCGTTAGCCAATTCTCTAATTTCTTCGCGTAATTCATTTGCTTCTATTATCATCTGTTCAATATGGGTCCTCTGTAATATCGCATCACATTTGTCCGCAATACCTTGCACTCCTTTGCATTCTTCGTACCTCATCCTGAAGCTTCCTACTTCTTCTGGAAATTGCTGGTCTAATTTCTCTACGTCTATAAAGAGTACCATACGCCATTCCGCCCTCTTTAATCGGATATTATGTAGTTTCTCATAATATAGCCCCGGACTTGACTCAATTGGAGATATCGCATATCCGGAGTCAGCAGTTGTTCCTTCGATTATCGTGATCCAGATCAGTACCGACAGTCCCTTCATTTTCTTCCTCTCCAGCTATTCTCGTTAACCTGAAGTAGTATTATGTTCCGTTCGTGGTTGAATGAAATGATGATTAGTTCATGTCTACTTGTGAGTTTTGTGACGTCAGTCGCGTGTTTCGTAATTCTAAGTCAATGGGTCAGTGAGCCAGTTCAATTTTATCTGTGTGTTTTACAAATCGCTTACCATCGTCTGTTTCTAATACTACGCTATTATTCTCCAATATTTTTACAATTTTGTAAGGGCCTTTATACCTTGTACCGAATTTTCCTTTTCTGACATCTATCACTACTCGTGCCATGTCTCCTTCCTTACCTGTGAACGGGCGTGCTTTTTGGTCGTAATACGTTTTGGATCTTTGTTTAGCCTGGACTAAGTTCTCGCCAGCCAGGGTTTGCATCTCGGTCAATCTTGTTATTAAATCACCGAGATAGGAATTATACGTCATTACCCTTTCGCCTAGGTAGGGAACGAGCTCGGACAACGTGCTATTCTTCCGTAAACTAACTCATAGGGTGTAAAATTTGTCGCTTCGTGAACGGCGGTGTTATACGAAAACATTGCAAATGGCACTAGTTCGTCCCAGTCGTCGAATTCCCCGAGATAATGCTTGATATATTCGGTAAGCACAATGTGACTACGCTCTAAGGCACCGTTACACTGCGGCCTATAGCTGGAGGTAGTGATATGCCTAATTCTGAATGCTCTGGCTAATTCGTTAAGTAATTTGTTCACGAAACTGGTTCCTCGGTCAGTGAGTATGACTCGCGGAGCTCCGTACTGCAAGATTAGGTGTTCTACTACCGCGTGTGCTATGGTTTCGGCTCTAATGTCGGGAATCGGTACCGCAATGCAGTATTTGGTCAAGTTATCCTGCATCGTTAAGATATGTTTGTTGTTATTGGGAGTAGCGGGAAGTGGACCCACGGTATCTAATGACACCTTGTCGAACGGCTCGGATGGAGTGTCCGTTATCACCATGGGTTCCCTAGTTTTCACCCGCACAAGTTTTTGTTCTTGGCAACTATTGCAATTACGTATGAATTTGCTTACGTCTTCCCTCATTCTTGACCAATAGAAACGTTCACGGATCCTTCTATATGTTTTTGTTATGCCTTTATGCCCTCCTATTAAGCTATTATGCATTTCTGAAATGATTTCGGTTCGAATTTCGGCTGGTGGTATTTCCGTTATTCCTGTGCAGATTGTAATTTGAATGTCATCGTCCGCGAAAATTTCTGATAATAATTTTGGCCATGCGTCAGTGGGTAGTTCGTCTGTTATGTCGCCGGTTCTGGAAATCCTAAATGCTGTTATACCTAATTGAATGAGTGTGGTTCTCAAATTTTCTAGTCCGAGGTTCACGTTATCTATCGTGATTTTATCGAAATATCTTTTCTTGACTACTACACTAAATATTTTATATCTTCCCCGTTTAGTAATAATAATTTGACCTACCTTCGGCTTCGCGTCTCGTTGATCGTCGGCGTCAATCATTTCCAAATCAACTAATAATTTACCTATTGGGGTTGTTAATTCAGAGTCTGTTGTTGTGAAATGAACGTAGTTATTTTTGAGATACGTTAAATTCTCTCTACTCGATATTATGTTACGGGGTGGCCGGTTACGCGCTCCTGGCAGGTTTAAAGGTGACGTAGGCGCCACATCTGGTAGGATCCCTTCTGTTATTTGTATACCAGAGGGACCTGATTGGAGCTTTAATTGCGGCTCTAATCGTCTCGGCGGCTTTATGCTCTTTGATTTTACTACGTTTTCATCGCTATTCTCCCTTTCTTCTATTTCCTGTATCGTCAACGGATACGGGGTAGAAAGTGCTAACGGTCGGGGTGCGATTAACGGTGTCGGAAATATAGATTTATGTACTGGCTTGCTAACGACTGACTCATCAAATTTCTCCTGATTATTACTCGTCGGTTGTACCTGTTCGGTCGCTTGATTTGTCTCTGTTGTTTTCTTAAGCAACTTACTAATTCTACGATTCAGTTCTTCGTCTTCAGTCTCGTCGTTGTAAGGGTCTTGGTTAATAAGTGTTTCCCGAATTGACTCTTCCAATTCTTCTCCCTCAGATATCGCGGCAGGTAGTTCTACTACGGGATCATCTGGATCATGTTGTATGATACTTCTGTCATGCAGGGATTGGTCAAAACGGTTGAAAGAGTCTTGTAGTTCTTTTCGATTTATGGGTCCGCGAGAGAATACGTCGTCGTCTACGTCACTGTCGCTATCATGAGCCGGCGGATCAAGTTCTATTGTAATATTCTCGGCGCCTGATTCGACTTCGGTTGTTGACTCTACGGGGGTTACGTCGTTTACAGGGTGTTCGGTACCTCGCGATCGTTTGATTAGAGCCTTAGATTTAAATCCTAGATTTGGAAGTACGCTTCTTTGCTTCCGATAAGCTGGCGGTTCTGAGGATTCGTCGTCAGAGGAATCTTCAGATGAGTTCTCCTCTATTGGATCTAGAGCTGGTGTTGGGTTACTATCAGCAGCTCTTGCTCTGGACCGCGTTCTTAGCGCTATAGCGCTCGTATCTAAGTCTGACATTGTTTTTGATCTCACCTTTATATTCTTTTTACTAACAGGTTTTTTCGGTAATTCCGATACAGATCTTGCTAATGGCCTACGACCAGGTGGGTCAGGTATTTTTGACTGGCTAGATGGTTTACTCTGTTGCCTAGTGATTGGAAATAATTTCGTACTATCCTGTTCTTGGGTTACGCTTGGCTCCGTCCTTAAGTTGATACAAATTGTGATTTTGATGCCGGTGCCTTTGAAAATAAAACGTAGCATTCTACGTACGTTATTCCAGGTAAGCCCGTCTAGTCCACAACCAATCTTTGGTATTGTAACGGATTTAATCGAATCGGCCTCTAAAGTCTTTCGGAAGTTAATCAAACTGAGGTATAAGTCTTCGTAGGTCGGTTTATCCCAGTAGTTCTGTTTCGTCATAATGTAATAGATTGTCCGGTCTGGTAATTCTATTTTAGCTGTTGAATGTAATTTGGCTTGAAGTTTGAGACTTTCCGGTACACCGTACTTTTCTTTGAATTCTTCAGCTATTCCGGCACTCATTTCGAGGTCTACGGAAACTGTATGAGCGTAGTTATCAGTTTGATTAAAAAGGCTATCATGTAACTCTATTATATCTGAATTTTCAATTGTGGCTGTTCTTACTAGGTTCAAATATTCCGAGTATTTTGGAAATGAATTTACTGATTCTACTGGCAAGTATTCCTCCTCCGTTTCAGAAGAGCTTGGTTGACTGCTCACTAGTGATCGGGTTTCGCGATAATGCGTCGGCGTTGGTATTTAACCTACCCGCCTTATGCTCGAAGGTGTACTCGTAATCGCGCAACTTCAGTCTCCAGCGTATTAAACGCTGCCCAGGATCTTTTATGGAATCGATCCACCTGAGTGGCTCATGATCACTAACTAATTTAAATTTACGTCCATAGAGATAGGGCCGAAAATGTAAGATGCCATACAAAACTGCTAAACACTCCTTCTCGGTGGTAAAATAATTTTGTTCTGCTTTTATTAGAGACCGAGATAGGTAGGCAATAGGCATATCATGCCCGTCTTCTTCTTGGCTTAAAACGGCTCCTATCGCAAAATCTGACGCATCGGTCGTAAGAGTAAACGGCTTCTCGAAATTTGGGTATCGGAGAATAGGTTCCCGGCATAATGATTTCCGTAAAATTTTGAAACTTTCTTTTTGTTCTATCCCCCAGGTGAACGGAGTATCTTTTTTCAAGAGTTCAGTCAAGGGTTTTGCTTTCGCGGCAAAGTCCTGTATAAACTTTCTGTAATAACCTGCTAACCCTAAAAATTGTCTAATATTTTTCTGAGTTTTAGGCCGTGGGAAATGTCTAACAGCTTCTATTTTCTTTGGATCAGGTCTTACCCCTTTCCTACCGATTATGTGTCCCAGATAAGCCACTTCGATTCTCAGGAACTCGCACTTATCTGGCTGCAAAGTGAGTTTAGCTTCTTCCAAACATTTGAATAGTCTACGAACTCTTTTACCGTGTTCTTCTAGATCTTTTGCAAAAACTATAATATCATCGAGGTAAACGAGAACCTCTACACCCTGTAAACCACGCAACGTCTGATCCATCAAACGCTGGAAAGTGGCGGGGGCGTTTCTAAGGCCCTCCGGCATTCTCCTACATTCGAAGTGACCTTCCGGAGTTGTGAAAGCGGTCTTCGCACGATCTCGCGGATCCATCTCGATCTGTTGGAATCCGTTGGCTAAGTCAAAGGTAGAAAAATATCTTGCCTCCCCGAGTCTATCAAGGATATCCGTGATGTTTGGCAATGGGTACGCGTCTCCGATTGTCTTTTCATTTAATTTGCGGAAATCTATAACCATCCGCCATCTCGGATTCCCTTTTGAGTCCGGTTTTTTGGGAACTATCCATATTGGAGAATTGTACGGGGAACTTGATGGTGCTATGATTTCATTATCCAATTTAATTTTGACCTGTTTCGCAATTTCTGCTTTATGTATCGGCGGAAAACGGTACTGACGTGAATTTACGGGTATGTCGTCATGAGTGGGAATTCGATGTTTGACTGCCGGTGTGAACTGCAGTTTATCTCCCGATAAGTGGAACGCTTTTGGGAATTCTTCAATTATATCTAACACGTGATCTCGTTCCTCTTCATTTAAATGGTCTAAATGTAATTTTGATGTTATTTCCGCGAATCTATCAGTTATAGCGTTCGATCGCGGTTCGTCTGAATCTGAAAAGTATTCCGGTTCTTCAGGAAAATTATGGTATTCAAAAGGTATTATTTCTTGTGGCGGAATTTCAATTTTTATATCATCGTCCAATGTGTTGATAGCTAAAACATGACACGCGCCTTTCTCAACCGAGACGGCTGCTTCTCCTATATAGACTCCGTCACTAATATGAGTTTTCGGAAGATATCCTTCTGTTAAATCGGAATTTATCACGTCGACAGCGATAACTTGCTTAGTTCGAGCCCGGATTTGTAAAATGCGTCCTTTCAATTTGGACTCGGTATCTGGTATGCTTTCGCCGACAAATCGGAATGGTCTAATTGGTTCTGTTTTTGTCACCAAGGTGTTGTGATGGAATGAAATTTCGGCTTTTTCTCTACGCAGATAATCTTTTCCCAGGATACCATCGCAATTCAGAGGAAACGCGGATCGAACTACATGAAAAACATTAGGTTGACCTTGTAGTGTTATTTCGGTTGTACCCGCTGTTCTTATCTGATCTGTCGTTATTCCTGATATTGTCGCAGATTCATTCAGGTTTACTAATACATCTGGTCTTAACGCGCCTGCTTTTATTAAGCTGATATCCGCGCCAGTATCTACGAGGAAAATTGCTGTTCGTCCTCCGAGTTCGGGTGCAAAGACTTTTATTAGCGGTGATTCTATATTTGATCCGCACGTAAATACCCTTCCGCTGGTTCGGCGAATCTCACTGTTTGTTGACGCTCGGATGTCACTTGGCCCGCCGTCGCGTCCGTGCGACGGGCTGCTTGAAGGTTTAAATGCTCCGCCGGTTTGGTATTGTGCGGAGACGGTGATCGCGATCTCATACCTGTCCCGGTACTTTGCCTCCAGGGGCCGTAACCAGCCGATCTATTAGAATCGTAAGGTCGGGGAATTGACACTGGCGAACTTGGTCTGTATCTCGACGAAACTGGCCTAGGATTCGGAGAAATCGGTCGCTGTTCCACGATTTTAGTCGTATTTACGGGGTACCCGCATGGTGTATATCGCATACACGACATAGCCGGGCACCAGTGTGCATGTATTGGTGGTGGTTGACACCCGGGACACGTCTGTGGAAACCTCGCATGTGTAGGTAACTCACCAGTATACGCGGTCGGCTCGGGTGTTCCTTGAGTACGGAGTATACCTAATGGATATCTCTGTGAATTGGGTGATAAGCTTCGTTCTCGTACTCTTGGTTCTTCCGTAACCGAATAATTATGATAATTCCGCGGCGTATTTTGATAATGATTTTGGAAGTGAAGTTGTGAATTATGATAGCTTGGTGGGCTGAATCGCGAAAAAGATGCCCTTTGCGTTTCGCCCGACGGTAGAATCCCATGTCGCATTCGCGTTTCTATGTGAACTGCATATTCAAGGGCCTTTTCTAGGGTCTTAGGAAATCTTCCGTCGACAGATTTAGCTATTTCTTCCGGTAGACCGCGTATAAATGAATCTAGCGCGCACGCATACACTGGCTTTAGCATTTGTTCCGTGACCTCACTGAATTCGTCTTCTAAAGCAACACGCGCGCCGCTGATCAAAATATTTAACCGATCATAATAATCGTTAACCGTTTCGTTTCTGCGCATCCGGATATTATTAATTTCGTTATGATAATATGGGTACGTCCTTCCCGGTGCAAACCTTTTCTTTAAATGTCTAGTTAATTCATTTACGGTTTCAAAAGTTTTCCCGTAGGTACTGTCACGAGCTGACCCCTGCAGTTTTCCAAGGATTGCTTTGACGAACGGGCCTTCCGATCCCGGCGGTACATAAACCGATCCGTTATGTATATCCTGGAGAAAATCTTTCAATGGGACATTTTTCCCATCAAAGAAAGGAATATTTAATGTGCTATGCTGTAATGCAAAGCATTCAGCCATAGAGGTCATCATCGCGTTACTAACGTTCGGATCTATATTACTCATATTCTGAGAATTATTTGCGCTATTAGCAGCAGTTCTGTCAGAATTGGGCATGATGTTGTTTATAATAGAAATGCACTTAATACACAATAATTATATCAGAGTAATTATATCAAACAGGTAAAAATCGAGCATGCACATACGATATAGTTGTCTAACGGAAAATTCGGTATTCGCTAAGTATATGGTAAAATTACAACAAATGGAGCATGCGCATACAGTATGTATATTTTCCAACAATATAAGACAGAGTGAGCTGCGATTTAGAAACGCTATATTTGTAAAAATTTGGGTTCTTCAAAATTCTAAATTTTTTTTTTTTTTTTTTTTTTTTTAAATAAAAAAACAAAACGTACTTCAGCGAATAGTATCCCACCGCTGCCACCAAAATCTTGTGTTACGTGAGGGTAAAGCCCGAGCGGATGTTAAATAAGTTCACGTAGCAAAGAGATAATTATTTATTTGACTTATCGTTAAATAAGTCGGTATATAGGATCTTACTCGCCTAGCTCTATACAGAACCGTACGTTCTGTTTAATTACCTAATAAGTGAGGCCAATTATATATAATATTATGGGGATGTGGTTAGATGAGGGTGATAAATGAATGAGTAATGATAAATTAATAGGTAAAAACTGAAATATATTCTGAAAGCGATTCTGTTTAAATGTGATCCAAATGATTAACAAAAGGAGATCAAATGAATGTAGCGTCAGCAATGAAACATTAATTAATGACTAAACAATATGACGTTATGAACATAAAGGTTTATATATGGCTATGTGGAACAGGTTCTGAGAAATAAAAGGGATTTCTGATCGGTCGATGAAGCTGTGCAATCTCGCTCTGTCTTTACTATTGGGTAGTATATGTGAAACGAATAATTTCTTATAACTAAATCGGAGAATAATACTATAGCGGGTGATTTTCTAGGTAAGGACCAATTCACGCATGAAAGACTTATGCGCGAATCAACCTTCTTATCACTCGTAGGTGATTTCCTAGCGAAGATAGATTTGCATACGAAAGACTTATACACAAATATATCTTGCGATCACTGCCTGTTTTCGGCAAGCAATTTGGTTGAAACAGATAAAACTTAGCTTTGCTGCACGACTGTAGTGATGCAGAGTCCCGTCGGATGATGTCTAGATCTGTCCCAAAGTATGCTAGGCCAGGGCGTCTCACCTGACGACAACCACGGTATCGGAGCACCACAATCTATCACTATGTTTTATGTCTAATTTTGTAACTGACCGGAATTATGGAAAGAAACTGAAGCTAATGATTCGAAAGTTAATGAAAGAATGAGAGTTTGGTTGAAACGTGAATGATTTTAAAACTAAATGTTTGATAAAACTGGAATTAATCTATGAAAGTATTAAATGTATTTATAAGGTAAGTCGAGTTGAATTTGGATTTAATGAAAAATGTGTCCTTGCACTAATTGTAGGTTTCGTTTAAGAGATTTTATATTTATGTTTTACGAGCGAAATGAGTCCTTAGGTTGTCACTTAGAAAGATTTTCAATCACTAACTATTGCTCAATTTATGATACTCGGGGCAAACGTCCACGCGGTTCGCGACTTGATAGACGAAAGACACTGCATCAGATTTAGGTGCAGCCACGAAACCGCGGTTGTGACAAAGTGTGTATTACTGCGCCCAGGTAATTAGCCTATCAGGAGTCTCCTTTATTCCGCGGATGAGGATTCACCTCGCTCCTGGACACTTTACCTAAGACAGTGTTATGCGGTCCCAACCTTACTACAGTCGATTCGCAATAACATTATAATTTCGCGAATTCGATACTTTAACAAAATCTATTACATATACATTCATGCATCGCTTCAATCACTCTGCTTTAATCTAGGGTTCCTATTCTTATCGGTTACCTCTGTTTATTCCTGAATAATTGCGTTAATGATCAGAGGAGTTACATCGAACCGACCGTACGATGTGGGGTCAGCAAAAACCCTCAACACCGTATCTTTTACGTTATGACTAAGGTTTAGGTTTCGCGACGTGACTTCGTGATCTTTAAGCCGAGGGGGTTTTTGATAAACTTTAAGGAATAGTGGTTATAATTTTCTGCATTTGAAGTATTCTCACGGGTTTTATTTGAAGTTCCCACGGAACCCCGTGGTGTTGACTATCATTTCCGATAAATAGGTATTATCTTAAAATACAAATTTTGAATAATGTGAAGCGGTACGTAACACAACTACACTAGAGATATTTGTGGAACATAAATGGCTCTCTGGTGTTGAGGCGGACAAGGTGCAGCGGCAGTTTAAAGACTTATGCGGTGCAATCCACTTTCTCGAGACTCTGAAAACATTTTCCGGGGATCAAAGATTAGACCATTTATGGTTTCGCACTATGTCCCGCGGATCTGCTATTCCGGAAGAGCTGTCATCTTTCTTCAAAATGATTTTCATTTTTTCGCATGGGAATGCATCACTAGAGAGAGGATTTTCCGTGAACAAGGAATGCCTTGTGGAAAATCTTGCCGAAGAATCGCTGGTCGCACAACGACAAATATATGATGCTATTATCGCTAGTGGGGGACTCGATTCACTGACCATTTCGAAGCCTCTCATTCTTAGTGCTCGAAACGCTCACTCTAGGTACGTGGAAGAACTGGCAAAACGTCGCACCCAGGTAGATGCGGAAAAAGTAGCATCACAGGAGAGTAAAAGGGCTGCAATTAAGGTGAAAGAGTTGGCTGCAAAGAAACAGAAGCTAATCGAAGACGCTTCAAGAGAAGCAGCAATAATTGAAGAAGAGATACAGACTCTTCGTAAATAAGCATAAAGACTGACTATACAGGGTGATTCAGGTTGGGCGCACCACCTCACGTGGGTGTATTCCTCCTGAAAATCTAATACTAAATTTCCTTTACCAAAACTTCGAGGGACTAACGGTTTGGGAGCTACGGAAGATCTTAGTTGACCAATCACAGGGCTTATGAGTGACGTAGACAGGGCCGATTCAAGAGTGTAAGTCGAGCAGTGCCCGCGGCGGTTAGATTTTTATTGTACGACGTTTCAGTTCGATTTCTAGATGAGTATGACGGCGTCGCCTCCTGGAGATGTCTTCGTACGGCATTCACCTCCGTTCTCGTCGTCCTGATCCTCTGCTTCATACTTTCAGACATCCAGGTCCTCCGCTCCGTAGTTTTAGTCGTCCAGGTGTTGCGCTTTGTAGTTCTTGGAGAACAGGCCCTCCGCTTCGTAGTCTCAGTCGTCCAGGTCCTCCGTTCGGTAGTTTGAGTCGTCCAGGTCCTCCGGTCCGTAGTTCTAGTCTTCCAGGTGCTGCGCTTCGTAGTTCTTGGAGTCCAGGTCCTCCGCTCCGTAGTTTCAGTCGTCCAGGTCCTTCGTTCGGTAGTTTGAGTCGTCCAGGTCCTCCGCTTCGTAGTTTCAGTCGTCCAGGTCCTCCGTTCGGTAGTTTGAGTCGTCCAGGTCCTCCGGTCCGTAGTTCTAGTCTTCCAGGTGCTGCGCTTCGTAGTTCTTGGACTCCAGGTCCTCCGCTCCGTAGTTTGAGTCGTCCAGGTCCTCCGCTCCGTAGTTTCAATCGTCCAGGTCCTCCGTTCAGTAGTTTGAGTCCCCCAGGTCCTCCGCTCCGTAGTTTCAGTCGTCCAGGTCCTTCGTTCGGTAATTTGAGTCGTCCAGGTCCTCCGCTCTGTAGTTTGAGTCGTCCAGGTCCTCCGCTCCGTAGTTTCAGTCGTCCTGGTCCTGCTCTCCGTAGTTTCAGTCGTCCAGGCCCTGCGACTACGAGAACTACGAAGCGCAGGACCTGGACGACTGAAACTACGGAGAGCAGAACCTGAACGACTTAAACTAGGGTGCGGAGGACCCGGACTACAAAAACTACGGAGCGAAGGACCTGGACTAGTGAAACTACGGAGCGGAGGACCTGGACGACTGAAACTACGGAGCGCAGGACCTGGACGACTGAAACTACGAGGCGGAGGACCTGGACGCCTCAAACTACAGTGCGGAGAACCTGGACTACAAGAACTACGAAGCGCAGGGCCTGGACGACTCAAACTACGGAGTGGAGGACTTGGACGACTGAAACTATGAATCAGAGGATCAGGACGACGAGAACGGACGTGAATGCCGTACGAAGACATCTCCAGGAGGCGACGCTGTCATACTCATTTAGAAATTGAACTGAAACGTCGTACAATAAAAATCAAAGCGCCGCGGGCACTGCTCGATTTACACTTTTGAACCGACCCTGACTTGGTCACTCATAAGCCTTGTGATTGGTCAACTAAGATCTTCCATAGCTCCGAAACCGTTAGTCCCTCGAAGTTTTGGTAAAGGAAATTTAGTCTCAGATTCTCAGGGGGAATACACCCACGTAAGGTGGTGCGCCCAACCTGAATCACCCTGTATAATATACAAATGTACTAATCAAAATTTTTACTGTGATCTAGTCCTGGCCTAGTGCAATTTATGGTTTTGCTGATAATGATTTATTTTATATCGTATAAGTTATGCTATGTTGAATTCAAAGAAGCTGTAAAATTATTCTATCCGTAAGTAAGGTAGTCTTGAGCAGTAAGCTCCTTAAATCTAAAGACAATTTATGTATTCCAAAATTGAAATTTATGTTCCAAGTGTCACATATGCATTCATATTGTTTCCATACTTCTAGTTCAAATAAACGCTTGCATAATATATCAAAATATCGTACGATTAATCAGTATTCAGCGTGTCAGTTTTATCCCTCACACCTGATTATCGTTCCAAATTATGGAATAATCCGATTACGACGAATACTTCGAGCATTTTTAGGTCACATACGAATTATACTAATGCAGCATTTAGTGGTTTCGTTACATATGGTACATCAAAAAGTCAGGGAAAAGTTATGATTTCAGTCCGGGAAACCGGGAAAAGTCAGGGAATTTCGTGAGCGGAATTGAGTGGCCACCCTGTTTATGTATAGTAATACCGTAACTAAGAGACAAAGGAAACTGTTTTCTGAAAATGAATGCTCCGTTTATTATCTCGAACTTGGCCGAAAGTTTTTCTATCGTATATTCTTTGCCAGACGATAGAGCAATTGTTAGCGATTCCACTTGACCGGTGTCAATGCCTTTTGAAACAGATGTAACACGACCTATCGTGCCGTTGACAAGACCCGAGGTTATGGCGATATTTCTCCTGATCATAACCTTCGCTCCAATTTTAATCGTAATAGTTTTTGCAAGACCTGCAGTACGAGAACTATCTTCACTTTCGTTATTCAAAAATTTGGATATTTTGTTCTTCAAATACGACATACAATCAACAGTATCCTCCGCATTGAGTTCTATTTCGTCGCTTTCAATTCTTGCTAGCATTGCTACATTCAGAACCTCACACTGATGTCTAGTGGAAAACAAGCAAACTGTATCTATTGATAGTTTATTAATATAGTCGCATAGTTCGTGAAGTCTATCATCTATGCTATTCTCAACGAATTCCAATTGCCTCGATTGGAGAATATCTAGGTCGCCCCTAGTCAAAATGCCGAACCGAACTCGATCCAAAATTTCTTTATAGGACAAGTCGTTTTGCTGACGCATATTTATTATCAACTCGTCATACGTGAATAAATGCGACCATAAATTGATCATTCCTAACGAGCCTAAGTATTTCTTTACTCGGTCTTTTGATATTTTGATGAAAGCTGATCCATGATTTACGGGAGGTAGCTGTAACGAATCGCCCAGAAGTATTATATTGTTGCGAAATTAGACTCGCGATTATTAAGATAATTAAATGTGGGTTCCCGAGAGAAATAAGTTGAACAGGAAACGAAATAAGGTGAAATAAATATTGGGTTGTATTTAAGAAAATACACGTCCGTTATAGCTCACAGCTAAAACAAGATTGTTTTTACAATAATGTCGTTGTGAGGAGTAACCGTTGATCATTTATTACATGTTAACATCATTTATCTCAGATGACTACTAGACCTTGCCAATTATACATGAGGGGTGTTTTTCGACCTTTGTAACAATATGTTTTCCTCCAAACCAACCTTCGTCAGAATTTTTCGTGTTGAATATTTCAGACAACCGCAAGTGCATATATGCCAGTGTGACGTTTGAAATCATTGACACCTCGTCTATAATGATTAAAACAACGTCTTTCATTTCTTGTCTTAAAATTTTCAGTACCTGATCCGATAATTCTTTATATTTCGGAGTACCTCTATGTTCAATAGGCAATTGAAATAATCTATGTATCGTTAACCCGTCAATGTTGAAGGCTGCCAGCCCGGTGGGTGCCGTCACGGCTGTAACTTTTCCGAGTATCTGTTTAGTCCAGCATTTTATAGCTGTAATAAGAAAGCTTTCACCAGTACCACCGGCGCCGCTCACAAATTGACGCAAGATTTCTCCATTATTTCCCGAATGCAGAATGCTTGTGACCTTATCAAATATTCTTTTCTGGTCATCATTGAGCTCGGAAATCATTTGGTTGATATCAACGTCTTCGAGTTGTTCCTCGACACAGGTTAACTCTTGCATCGCTACGTCAGCCTCTACTGGCTGAAAACCTAATGGATTATCCTCACCGCCTTGAGAGTTTTTACTAAGCACGCTCGTCTTATCAGCTGAATCGACCAATTTGTTTTCAATTTGTTCTTTAATGAATTCCAACCCCTTTTGAATTTCTAGCAAGCGTTCGTGATACTCAAGAGCTGTCATAAGCTCAGATTTTAATTTATCGAAAGATTCGGCATAGGAGTCACAACCCTGTTTCAGGTCATCCGTATCTCGCCAGGGTGTGAACATAAGTAACAGAGAGTAGAAATATTTTTCTGGCTGTACGTTGACATTATATTGATAATGATTTATCAGATAAGTATGCTGTCGCTTTTTCAAATACAAACCGCCGTTAAGTTTGTATATTTCTACGCTGGTATTTCTAGGCTTTGTCTTCGTTATGTCATACCATGCCGCGAAATCGTACAAATGTACAGACTCTAACTGCTTGGGCCTGTTTGGATAGTAATTGTCGATGAGCGACGGAAAAAAAATGTCCGTTGACTCTGGATTTAGTGCTTTTACAGTTTGAAATGATTTAAACTTTCTGTTCCGTATTTGATTAACATTCAACCATTTGATCGTTGTGTCTGGATCAGTTCCATAGAGCGATATTCCTAACAACGTATCTGCAGCCTCCAAAGCTCCGCATTCTCTATTAGCCAGACTGCGTACCGTTACACTCTAAAGTGGACTACTCAACGACTTGGTTGAATTAATGTCATCAAATACATCCACTCCATCACTAGATTCAGATTTCGTCGTATATTTCGTGCAATACCAAGTGAGCAGTGTAGATTTTTCACCGACGAACTGCATATCCATGTTCCCTTCCCAAGCAGTAAGAATAACAGGATTGTAGTCATTGATGCAGGTCTCCGCCTCTGAGCGCGGTAAGTCGTACAATCGACTTTTCGACTTCAGCTGTTTTCTTCCCGCAACAGAGATAGCCACATCCCTCATGACTAATGAATCCGTAATAGGTCGTGGAAAGCCAAACCTGCAAACTCTGGAGTATCCCTTTTTATTTTTTTTGTTACGTAAACAGTAATCATTATGCTTGTGTCTCTGATACGTGTCTACCCGACGATACAACGTTGGCGATACGTTTCTATCAGGCATCTTGCACGTAACATGATTAGTAATGAATCGAGCCACTTCATCGGTGGAAGATTCACCAATAACAGCGGCATCTTTGATCCGAATCAATAAATGAAAATGTTGCGTACCTCTCCCTTGGTATTCACGTTTCCAAAAGTAATGAGTTACTCCCCCGATCGGGCGATCGCTCGAACAAATGAAGTTAAGCATCGCCTGAAATTTATTATCAAGATACCTTGAAGTGGACACCGGATCGGCAGCTACAAGCTTACTCGTCGACGAATTCGACATTTCGGGTCCATTTACCTGACGGATTTATTCTGCCAAATCATCCCAGATCCATTCGCTGGGACTTATGGTCAGGAACCATGTCGCCGGACCATAATTACGAATCATACAAGTTAAATTATTTCGCGGTCTAGGCCAATACTGTTCCGTATTGCGTAATCTAGAAAAGATAGTTGTAAGATTTTCTTCCAGCTGTTCTTTGGACATCATTTCTAAGGGACTCGCTGCGGTCAAGTTTTCTCGTGGACTGATGACATTCAGTTTATGAAAAATACCGCTTCTTAATTGACGAATGTAGAGTCGTGCAGCAAGTAGAAAAGATATTGATGATTCAATCTAAAGCAAGCGTGCTTGGACATTAATCTGCATTTTACAAAGTCACATTCACGTAGGTGGACCGTTCGTATTTGGTACCGACCATTGGCACCATAAGGATATAGATCCGGAAAACACATAATATCTATGTCTAAACTTTTATCCCACGTGTTCAGAGGCGCTGCTCGTACTTTGAGCAATTGATAGAGAGCTATAGCACTTTCATTTTCCCTGTCCTCATGTATCGGATATATTGTAAACTGTTCGCAATATGCATCGGAATCCACAATCTGAGTTAACATCGCCGAGGGATCGATACGTTTTTGATCATTATTGCACGGTGATTTTAATTCCGCACATTGTTTTAAATCTTCGCTTTCCTGTTCTACCTGAATTTCAGCATTTTCAATCTAATCGTCCAACAACGAGTGGCTCTTTACCGGTAATTTGATTTCTCGATACAACGAATTATTTGTTTTTAGCCATGCCAACGCATCATGAATTTTCTGTACATTTACCAATTTACTCCAAACCACCTCTGATTTGTTCGGGATATCACAAACCAATATGTATAATTGGTGGTTAAGATTTATTGCATCTGTCGGAGATGGCAATTTCTTCAACGTCTCCTCCAAAGGCAACGGCAAATGAAAAGTTCTGCCCTTTACTTTTTGTATCTTAACAGTACTAGAAAAATTTTTTTTAGCTACCGTTCCCATTCTTTGAACCGTCTGAAAAGCTTTCGCTCTTTGAATTAAAATTCTTTCATAATCATTTAACGACGATACTACGTCTGGTCTTTCTCTCGCGGCTAGTTGATTCAGGCTGCAAGTCGGTGGTAACTTACCATCGCGAAAGTTGCCCAGACAATAATGACAAATGAAGCCAGTAACATCAACGTACTCTTTTAGATCCGACCAGTAAACTCCCGACAGTGGTTTTCTCAATTTCGAAATTTCCACAACGTGTCTCCGGCAACAAAGTTTCGCACAAGACTCGCAAGCTAGTCGCGGTGTATCCATCGGACGCTTAGTCAACGCTTCAAACGCATGCCGATATTTAGAAATTATGGCATCTTCGTTCAAATTCATTATTCCGTCTACACACGACTGATGAGCTTGAGCATTTTGTGCCGATTTAATCGATATATCGTTTAAAACTTCCAAATCACTGCGCTTTAAAGCGGTGTCAATGTAAGTAATTTTTCTGACGAGACTGATTATCTGAAACACCTGTCTAACGAAGTATCTAATCCGTGTGAAATGAGCACTCAAGATCTGCATCGGTAAAAGCTTGGATCGACAGGTGCCCGGATTTGCATAGCAGCTATGTGGATGCCCAAGTTTATTACCAAATTTATTAATACTGCAGACATTAACTTGTATTATGTTTTTCCGAATATTTGTTAAATTCCAATGACTAACAAGTTTCAGAAAATATTCTATTTTATCGATTGTAAATAAATCCGGTTTCACGCACATTTTTGAGTCGCAAGTCCACGATTTTCGAATATGCTTGCTTGAACATACGGGTAAAATGTTAGCAATTCGCCCAGCCGCTGTTGTAACGAGCGATTCGTTGACCATTTCCAGCTCATTGTAAGCAGTATCAGCGGAATAGGATTCAGATGATCCAGTATATTTTGAAACACCACAAAACGGTACTACTTGATATTCAACATCTGAAGATTCTGCCGCAAGCGACAAACACATCTCCGCATTTCGCTTAAAATTGGCTAACACTTTCTTGAAACTGAAAACTAAATCTTTCCTGACATGATTACACCATTTAATAATTTGTTCAGCTTCTATTCTGGACTTCGGCAACGACTTGCGATTAATTTTGAACGCTGAAGCATTAATACACTTTTCTACTGATTCAAAAAACTTCATTGTATTACTACATTTTCCCAAGTGTCTATATTTCTTTGAAATGTTATTAGGAACAACCAAGTTGCGGATCTTTAATTTTCTTTCTTTATTGGCATGATCATTTTCTTGTTCAAATCTTTCTTTTTCTCTGGATCGACAGCATACTTTGCCTTTTCTCTGATTTTCTTACTTTCCGGATCGGCAGCATACTTTGCCTTTTCCCTAATTTTCTTACTCTCCGGATAGGCAGCATACTTAGCCTTTTCCCTATTTTTATAACTCTCCGGGTCGGCAGCATACCTTGCATTTTCCCTAATTTTCTTGCGTTCCGGATCGGCAGCATACTTTGCCTTTTCCCTATTTTTATAACTCTCCAGATCGGCGGCATACTTCGCATTCTCCCTAATTTTCTTACCATCCGCATCGGCGGCATACCGTGCCATTTCCAGAATTTTTTTTTCCTCAGGGTCCGCAGCGTACTTAATTTTTTCTTGCGTTTTCTTAGCCTCACTGTTTGCAGCGGACTTTTCGTTTTTTTTCCTTTCGTCTGACAACCCGGTTAATAGAATATTCTATATGCCTTCTTTTGCTTATCTTATCTTTATGACTAATCGACCAATCTTTTTTCATACATTTAATTGTTACCTGCTGGCGTTCATGACCGGTAATCGCATTTTCTGGAATAACTGGAATACAATCAACAATTTGCCCTCGCTGTGATTTGCAGACTGATGCATAAGTCTTTGTTTGAGATTTTCTTGATTGAAGTGGCATATCCCTCGAGTTAATTTTACTTTCATCTCTCACGACTTTTGGACCGTACATGGTTGTATCGTCCGAACGTCCGGTATTGATATTAAATTCACCAAGAATTTTACTATTCTGGTGCTGCGGGTTAAGCGAAAATGCATCAGCCCCGATCCTCGGAAAAAGAATCAACGTCTGTTGTTCTAAAACTTCGAGCAAATGACGTCTGAGTGTATACGTGGACCTCGTTGGCCCATAGCTATCTATAAAATAATATTCTGTTCTAGGGTCTATCTGTGATGCAATAGAAGTTGCAATAGCGCAAGCGTACACTCCACATGATACACCATCCGGTTTAATCTGGATACATTCGTATTTCACCGAGTGGTTCGGATAGAGCCTGTTCACTATATCATGTTTTTTCAGTGATAATTTTTTACGCAACGAATTGTATACATGTACTATGGATCCCTCGTAATACATACACGTCCAATGACCCACCTCATCCTTACCTATTTTTCCTCCATAAATGATTTGAATATCCCTATCAGTTTCTACCAGTCGATACCAATGTACGCCTTGGTAAAGTAATAGATCCTGGGGCCGGAAGGATGTACCCATCGCTAGAACCTTGAGAAACGCGTTAATACATCGATCATCTAATTCAAGTGTAACGTCAGCAATACGTGCCGAAATGCTTATTCGTTCTCTTTGTAATACGTCACAAGCATTGTTTGCATCAGAATCATTATCAACTTCTATCGTTTGCATAGAACCTATATTAATAATGTCATCCCTGCCATCGTTATTATTAGTGTCAATTCTTGCTAAACGTTTCGCGACATTTCTACGTTCCCTGGATTTTGCATATGAATGCTTCTTCGTTTTCGGCATTATGAATATATGTTATGAAATTATAAATGAAGTAAACCACGACCTCAAAAATGTTCACCTGATTTGTAACAATCGAACAAGTCTTATGTCAAGTATTAAAAAAATCTGTTAACTATAATTAATCACCAAGCTATAATATATATGTCATAATAATTGAAAATTTCAGCTCATAATAAATGTGTATTATTATATCAAGTTCTCTTTCTTCCGATGATCGAATTATTATCATTAAAATATTCTACTCACGTACAATCTTCGTATTTTGTAAGGTACTGTTCTGCATCAACGATTAATTGATTATTAACCTTTTATCACAAATTAATTTAAGAATTCGCGATCATGAATCGATCAAAACCAAATAATTATTTGGTTGTCGTCGAATAAAGTTCATGACACCCGTCACAAGTTTATTAGAAAGAGGTATATTAACAATGTATAATCATTGGATTATTGCAAGCTACTATCAATGTTCATATTATGCTGATTCACAGTACATATGAAGAATAACGTCCACTTGTCAAACAATTGAAAATTTTATCGATTCTTCGATATACGCAGCAATTGTTGACTTCACGAACGCACGACTTATTTTCCACGAATATAAGGTATCTACAGCGATGTCCTCAAATTATGGCAGAATAATTTCCATTGGTAAATAAATGGTCAATCTATAAGAACATAGTCATATCTAATTTCACAAAGGACGGCAACTGAAGCCAGCGCCGGCCTTAACCTTCCGGGTGCCCCGGGCGACATATTCTCTATCGCCCTCTATTCCTTATTATTAACTAGCATTCCACCCGCGACTCGCTGATTACCTGATAAATTCCGACGCACGGTGCCCCCTTGGTCCTGCCCCCCCCCCCCCCCCCCACAAGCCGATACTGACTGAAGCCATAGACTGAATAATAGATAGTCATATCATTGCGTCTCATTCTACTCGATGCGAAAGACAAGGATGTACATGACTTGTTGTATTCTTTGAATATACAGGTCAAACCTATAGCGTTTTCGAAAACACAAATATTCGAATACCTATTTATGTGAGCCTAGTCTTTTTGTTTTTATCTACCGTCACCTCGTGGCACAGCTCAATCGCGTTGTACGTCTTGAAGAGTCTACATGTCTGGTGAGTACAAACTATTTATTTCATTTGTAATATTTATTATATTGTAACGTTCCGGCTGTGCTGGCTCCGCCAGTGCAGCCGGGCCGCGTCCATTACGCACCTCGCGACGCGCATCACGCGGAGATCGCGTGATCGCGCCGCGACGTGTATAAAAGGGGGGCTGCTAAGCCGCGGAGCACCGATTGTGTGGCAAAGCGCCCGTCGAGTCACTTGCATTACTATTCTTTCGGCCGATCTGAGGCAAAGCGCCCAGCGAGCCACATAGCTTCCTTTTTGCCTGGCACGTAGCTAAAATTGTGCGTGACCATTAAATTCATATTAATATCGTAGTACTTCACCGGCTAAAATTGCGGCAGACAGATACGCGATATTGATAATTTCATTTCAAATCCACAATCAAAATTTAATTAAATAATTAATTACTTCGATAAACTGAAAAACATCTTAAATTCACACGAATTTATTTAAATATCAAAGTCGCAGATGATTGCCCTTGCTGCGCAAATCTTGAATCCAGAATCTGAAAGCGCGATAGTTTTAAGTTAATTTCTATTATTAGTTACTTTTATTTTTCTCATTCTTGCAAATGTCATTTAGTTTATTATTTCATTTTGTTTTGTTATTGAAGCCGGCAGTCCGGCCACGCAACGCAATTGCATTAATATCAAATTAAACCTAATTTATCTTTTGTGAAGCTGCATCTTTTCTTTCTATTTCCTTACTTCTCTAATTAATTTTCTTATTCCAAATTTCAGCTTCAAATTTAACATCGTTGATTAGCTAGAGGCAGCTACGGTGCGGTTCTTCTGATCGCTAGCAACGGTGGAGTTCACACTCCATCCGAGTCTAGAATTACAGAGAATCAATCCCTAGTCTGTTAGGCAGGCTCGGTGCGCCTACGCGAACCCCAGCTCTGTAAGGCAGCTTCGGCTAGATTCACTGGCTCGCAGCACTGGCTAAACACCCGTGTCTGCAATTCTTACCAGTGTCTCGACACCCAAGTCTGCGCTCGGGCTCGGCTAGCGCGGCATATCCCAGCTCTGCAGGGAGGCGGCTCTGGTGTATCTTGCATACATCCGAGTCCGTGCAATAGGGACAATTTCGTGGTTTTTCACTTTTTCCACAAGAGGAGCTCCAACCTTGTCCGTAGGACAAAGAATTCACAATAACGGTGGTATTTGCGGCACCTTCCGTGCCGCAAACAACCACAGAAAGTTACATTTGGCGCCCAACGTGGGCTCCTCTTAAATAAAATTAAATTCATTTATTTTATAAAGTCAATTTAAATTCATTTATTAAAATCTAGCATAAATTTCAGTAGCTTCGAGGGCGTATTCTTTTCTTTCTTTTTGACTGTTGCATATTATATCAAGGAAATGGACAGGAAAGGTGCAGCTACTGGTCAGTATAAGGATAAGGATGTAGGTCAGTCTGGTAGGGACACCGGGTTCCATGAAAGGGACATTTCAATGTCAACAAACACCAGCATGATTAGCGAGGTTGACAGCCCGAAGGCTGATCGCCAAGATCCCCTGGCCGAAATAGCAGCTTCCTTGGAAGCACTGAAAAAACATAACGAGAGATTTGAGAAAAAGGTCGATGAACGGTTTGCGGCAATGGAACGGACCTTAAATAACTTCCAGCTTAGCAATATAGAAGCACAGGTCGCGTTTGAGGTAAAAATCAATAAAAAGGCTGACGAACAAGCGGCATCAAATAAAAAACGGGTCGAACGAATTGAATCCACGGTGCAGGCGGTAGTCGAGAAATGGGACACCGATCTCGCGGAGTGCCATAATAAAATCACCGCGTCCGAAAAACTGTTAAGGGACGAGGCAACCGGGAATTATGAAGTGCTGAAAAGCAAAATCAAGGAGGGCGACCGCGTTAATCACGAAAAGATTCAAGACCTCGAACACAGGCACGAAAGCCTCAAGATCGGCATCGACGCGGAATTAAAAAGAATCAGGAATAGACCAATTAGTCAGATCGGGAATAACGATCACATCCGATTAGTAACAAAGCAGATGAGACTCCCAACATTCGTAGGGAAAAGTTGGGAAAAACCAGTGAACTATATTAGGGAAATGGAGGAATATCTTACCTTCCTAGGGGCAGATGACGATCTCTGTTTAAGATTAGTAGGGCAGAGTTTAGGTAACGACGCCAAAGATTGGTGGATCGCTCGCCGGGGCGTCATCGACACCTGGGAAATATTCAAAACGAAATTCCTTTCCAGATTTTGGGGTGAGGAGATCCAGCGGGATATCCGCCGAGACATAGAGTTCGGGTTTTATAATCCAGAGTCGAGATTAACCTGGTCGGAATACGCCAATCGGAAATCTGCCGCGGCAGTCGATGTTCGTCCTAAAATAGCTGAGGAGGAAATAGTCCGAAGTTTAATAAGACATTTCGAGGAGTACGTGGTAGTGCCAGTAGTCAATTTCCAAATAGTGGGAGTAACAGGGGGCAAGCCGGTCAAGGTTAAAGAACAGTTTTTTTGCTAACATCAATATCGGAAATTCAAACGACCAAATTTGCTTTTTAATAGTTCCACAGCTCAAACACAAAGTTATACTTGGAATTGATACGTTGCACAAATGGAAAGCTGACGTAGATCTTAGAACTGATAAACTCTCGTTCCAAACAGCTTCCAGAAACGTCAGTATCGAGCTGTTCAAAGCAAATCACATCCAAGATTATCAAAGAGAGTCGATTAAAATCAGTAAAATCAACTTAGAAGCAATGACCGTCGATAAGAGCCAAGACGAGATAAATGAGTATGCACTGACCCGTGATGAAATTAACGAGAAATTGTCTGAGTGTCAGGTACTTAATAAGATCGAATTAGAGTCATTTGCTAACCTACTGATAGAATATCGAGATATCTTTTATAAATTACCTGGTAGAGTTTCGATCTATGAACATCAAATCAAAATCTATGAAGACAGACCATTCGTAAGAAGGTCATACCCAATTCCAATGGTACACAGAGACAAAGTTAGACTTGAATTACAAAAAATGCTTAACATGGGAGTTATTGAAAGATCATATAGCGAGTATATCAATCCTATTGTAGTAGTTGCAAAGAAAACTGGAGATATCAGACTAGTTCTAGATGCACGATACATCAATAAACTAATAGTACCTGACCATGACTGCGCTCAATCGACTGAGGTCTTATTCCAGAAGTGTGGAAACGCATCCTTCATGTCGAGTCTAGATCTTACGGCGAGTTTTTGGCAAGTACCATTGCATCCCAACTCGAGGAAATATACCGCGTTTATGCACGAAGGAAAAACGTATCAATTTACAGTCACCCCTTATGGGCTTAATACAAGTTTAGCTAGTTTAATCAGAGCATTGGATTTAATTTTAAAGGAAACTGAGCAGTTTACCGTCAATTTTGTTGACGATATCTTGTGTATTTCTGACTCCGTTTCGTCCCATTTGGCCCACCTTAAATTATTATTCGAAGTATTCAGGAAGCATAACATGACGCTTAACTTCAAGAAATCAAAATTCTTTAGAGATGAGATCGACTTTCTAGGCCATCGGATTACAAATAACGGGATACACCCTCAGCCAGAAAAGATCGAGGCAATCAAACGATTTCCGGAACCTAGAAATGCAAAACAACTTAAGGGATTCTTGGGGTTAACGAACTATTACAGCAAATTCACTAGTGCATATTCAGATGCAACATATCCCTTGCTATCATTAACAAGGAAAGGTGCCAAGTGGGACTGGACGGAGGAAATGAAAACGCATTTCACTACAGTAAAAGAATTATTTTGCGAAACGATGATCATAAATCATCCAGACCCGAAAAAAAGGTATTACTCGCAGTGTGACGCCAGCAATTATGCTGTAGGTGCCGTGTTATATCAAGTATCCGATAACAACGAGGAACGGATCGTGGGGTTTGCGAGTAGAACGATGAAAGGAGCTGAACTCAACTATTTTACTTCTGAAAAAGAGCTATTAGCAATCGTATTTGCCTTGGAAAAATTCAGGACTTTCATCGTCGGTGCAAAGCTCACGATCCGAACAGATCACAAAGCTCTAACGTTCATTTTTTCGTGTAAGTTACTTAGTTCGCGTTTAGCAAGATGGGTATTGTTTATACAAACTTATGACTTTGAAATTGAGTATATAAAGGGCACCGAGAACATAGTCGCGGACGTCCTGAGCCGTTATCCACCGGAGCGAAAGAAAAACATCGATGTTATAGGGAAATTAGGCATAGCAGCGCCACTGGCAAAAGAAATCGATAAACAATTGAGAAAAGATCTTGAAAATTACGCGGAACATCAGGCGACAGACCCACGAATCAGGGAAATACTAGATTCGGTAGAATTAAAAGAAAAAAAAGGCTTAGAGGTTTCCGACAACATACTATATCACCGTGAGCCAGGGGGCAGACTACGTGCCTACGTCCCAGAAAAACTTATAAAAAGATTAGTCATTGATTGCCATGAGATGTACGGACATATAGGTGCGAACAAATGCTACAAATTACTCAAAGAAGGTTTTTACTATCCCAAATTTGCTAAAAGGATTAGGCAGACGTTAGCCAGCTGTGACAAATGTCAAAGGTGCAAAGTGCCAAACAGGTATAGCTACGCGACATGCAAAACATCGTGCCAGACGGAGTAGGAGAGCTTACTGTCTATTGACTTCTTAGGCCCGCTACCAGCTAGTAAGGGAAATTATAAGTGGCTCCTAGTCACAATAGATGCTTTTAGCAAATATGTTAAACTGTACCCACTAAAAGCAGCAAATGCACAGTCCACGATAAAGTGCATATTTGAGCATTATATTCCAGAACTAGGCAAGCCGAAAAGAATCCAGTGTGACCATGGCACACAGTTCACCTCAACGGCATGGCAAAATAAATTAGCTGAAGAAGAAATTTCATTAATCTACTCGTCGATCCGCCACCCCCAAGGGAACATTGTTGAGCGGGTAAACCGCGAATTGGGGCGATTTTTCAGAACGTTTTTGACGGATAAACATAGATCTTGGATAAATTGGCTAAGAGTAATAGAGAGCTGCATGAACGAAGTGTGCCATGATTCCACTGGATTCACCCCTTGCGAGATACACTTAAAACAGGAGCCATCCAGATTCTGGGAAGCTTGGCTAATCCCGAACAAATCAGAAATACCCTATGAAAGAAAATTAATGTTAGTAAAAAACAATATTAGACGACACGGCAAGCGGCGTGCCGACAGATTCAACGCGACGCATAAAATGTCTAAGTTTAAATTAGGAGAATTAGTTTTAGTAAAAGCGCTTAATGTGTCGGATTCAAAAAATAAGAAAATGGCCAAATTTTTCGAACTATACGAAGGCCCATATAAAATCAGCAAGCAGGTCGGTGAAGCCACGTATGTGTTAGAACACCTCGACACAGGCGAAGAAAGGGGGAAGTTCCATGTAAATATGTTTAAAGCCTACCTACAATGTGAAGAAGAGGAGAAAGAAGGCGGAGACAAAGGTGGTGTGAGGCCAAACGCTACAATGACAGGTGGATGATTGACATGGTGTGACATATCGCCTGATGCCAGGAAGAATAGAGGATTAAGGGATTATCCCCAAATCTTTCAAAAACCGCGGACTATAAATAGATGGCCTAATTACCGGCACGGGTATTCTAATTGTGCAAGCAACAGCGAAGCCACGAGAATGAGTAACGCGAGAAACGGGTACACCTCGGTCCAGGACCAGGGAACACAGACGGATACTGAAGGCGGAAAGGAACAACCAATGAAAGTGATTATACCTTCGGGAAGGTATAAACGGGGTAAAGGGTGGCATAAACCCGGAAAGGCCTGCCAGACCAGGGCGACAAAAAAACAGAAAATAGCCGCAGGCTCGACTGAGGATACGAAGCTTCCTCAACCAGGTAGGCCGGTGACCTACATGCCCTGGCGGCTAATCCCAATCGACGTGCCGATCATCAGCGAAGAAGAGAAGGCCGCAAGAAGAAAGAAGATCGAACTCTTGAAGATTTTCGGGAGCCTCGACCTTCCCGAGCCGGAAAAAGACGGAGATAAGACTCCCGAATGTCTCCGAAGCATCTCTACGCCGGAAAGATACCAGGGCCTCACGACCCCCGATTACATCAAATACTTCGATCCTCAAGACCCGTTGGGCCTAGGGAAAGCCAACGATCCGTAACCAGGAGACCCGAGAGCATATAGGAAACGGACATCAAAGAACAGGAAGGCATCTACCAACCGGACGTCCGATGCAGTGCCACTGCCGACCGAACACCAGTCGGTAGAAGGGGGCAAATGTAACGTTCCGGCTGTGCTGGCTCCGCCAGTGCAGCCGGGCCGCGTCCATTACGCACCTCGCGACGCGCATCACGCGGAGATCGCGTGATCGCGCCGCGACGTGTATAAAAGGGGGGCTGCTAAGCCGCGGAGCACCGATTGTGTGGCAAAGCGCCCGTCGAGTCACTTGCATTACTATTCTTTCGGCCGATCTGAGGCAAAGCGCCCAGCGAGCCACATAGCTTCCTTTTTGCCTGGCACGTAGCTAAAATTGTGCGTGACCATTAAATTCATATTAATATCGTAGTACTTCACCGGCTAAAATTGCGGCAGACAGATACGCGATATTGATAATTTCATTTCAAATCCACAATCAAAATTTAATTAAATAATTAATTACTTCGATAAACTGAAAAACATCTTAAATTCACACGAATTTATTTAAATATCAAAGTCGCAGATGATTGCCCTTGCTGCGCAAATCTTGAATCCAGAATCTGAAAGCGCGATAGTTTTAAGTTAATTTCTATTATTAGTTACTTTTATTTTTCTCATTCTTGCAAATGTCATTTAGTTTATTATTTCATTTTGTTTTGTTATTGAAGCCGGCAGTCCGGCCACGCAACGCAATTGCATTAATATCAAATTAAACCTAATTTATCTTTTGTGAAGCTGCATCTTTTCTTTCTATTTCCTTACTTCTCTAATTAATTTTCTTATTCCAAATTTCAGCTTCAAATTTAACATCGTTGATTAGCTAGAGGCAGCTACGGTGCGGTTCTTCTGATCGCTAGCAACGGTGGAGTTCACACTCCATCCGAGTCTAGAATTACAGAGAATCAATCCCTAGTCTGTTAGGCAGGCTCGGTGCGCCTACGCGAACCCCAGCTCTGTAAGGCAGCTTCGGCTAGATTCACTGGCTCGCAGCACTGGCTAAACACCCGTGTCTGCAATTCTTACCAGTGTCTCGACACCCAAGTCTGCGCTCGGGCTCGGCTAGCGCGGCATATCCCAGCTCTGCAGGGAGGCGGCTCTGGTGTATCTTGCATACATCCGAGTCCGTGCAATAGGGACAATTTCGTGGTTTTTCACTTTTTCTACAAGAGGAGCTCCAACCTTGTCCGTAGGACAAAGAATTCACAATAACGGTGGTATTTGCGGCACCTTCCGTGCCGCAAACAACCACAGAAAGTTACAATATATATTGTATCTAATATACAGAGTGAATTCCTAACGGGTAAACAGGTGAATTCCGAGTGCGCATGCCCAGGTGCCCGATCGCCGATTGTTTCTCAGTGCGGCCAACCGACGGAAATATGAAATTTATACATGACAGATCGCCGCGATGTATCTAACCCAAAATATTTTGACAGTTTTCTCAAATCGGTCATTTATTATTCGTGGTTATTGATTAAATATAAATAAATGCTCCGACACAGCGTAGTATATTTTTAACAATTGCAAATGACACGAAATGTTTTGTGTATTCTGTGCATACGCTTTCGTCATTTCTTACTACCCCTCTGTCCAAGTGATGGTTGCGGTTAGTTATAGGTTATTTTTGTGGTTATAAATGAAATTCATTTAGCATGGACAATATTAACAGAACGATGAAACCTTTTGCTAAAGCACAGCTTTTGCTATACCAAATACCTGAATTCTCCCTGATTCATAACTATGAAAAGTGAGCATATGATAACCGCTACTAATCGTTATCACTCTGGTCACTACCAGGGTCGTCAGTGACCCCAGGCCACGCAAACCGATAAGACTTTTAAATATATTAATAAAAATAATAGCCATAATAATTGATTGACTCGCATTTTATTATTAATGATTATATTTCACTTTATTCATGTATATTATTCTAAACAATTATAGTATATTTGAGGCCTACAAGTACCACAAACAGCAACATTTAACAGCCGCAGACCCATACCAAAGGATGGTGTTCTGTGAGGATATGAGTGCACTTTCATTTTATTTGCATGTACCGGTGTTGTGGGATCTTTCATGTGCGGTAGGGAAGGGGATGAGATGATTTGAACGTTTATGGATGACTGGGAACTTTCATGGAGGACTGTGAACTTTCCTGGAGGACTGGGAACTTTCATGGAGGACTGGGAACTTTCCTGGAGGACTGGGAACTTTCATGGAGGACTGGGAACTTTCCTGGAGGACTGGGAACTTTCATGGGTGACTGGGAACTGTTTCTGGATTCTGTAAATTTCAACAAGGTTAGTCATTTTGTATTGTTAATTATTCCAACATAAATAGACAATAACTTCCTGCAAAGACATGCAAATATAACACGGCAATACTCAATGATATTCTTGATGTTATCATTTAACTAAACAATACTTTATGTCTGCCGTAATAAAAAACCAACATCAGCTGATGTAAATTTGTATCACTCGTCGTGACACGGTCACAAGTGTTTTAGTTTATCTATTACAAGTGAATACTTACGTAATTAGTGGAGGAATTTCTCAAATGGCTCGCCCTCGGCTAGAGTGCAATACCCTAGCCGGTCGTAAAAGGCATCCGTGGCGTTTCGGAGTTCTTGTGGTGTGATGCCCGCCAGAACCTCTCTTATGCCATTTTTCAATTCCTGGACATTTCTCAACTGTCTTTTAAAAAGTTGATTTTTGAGATGTCCCCATAGAAAATAGTCTGGCGAAGTGAGGTCCGGCGAGCGTGCAGGCCAGGCAATTGGCCCAAATCTCCCCAGCCACCTCCCAGGAAACTGCTCGTCCAAATACCGCCGAATTGGCATCGCCGAATGGGCGGGTGCCCCGTCGTGCTGATACCAGATCGGCTCGTCCTGTTTTTTGTAACAAAAATAAGCTTATGAGTTAACATGATAATGCTTGGAAATATGTAGAGCAGAAGAAATGAAAGTATTAGATTTAGTAAAGTTAATGTTTGCAATCAACAAAAAATATGTAATTTAAAAACCAACTACGTTGTCCTCCAGTGCTCTTATTTGAGGCACAACTTGCTGCTGGAGCATCTCCAGGTACTGCCCCCAGCGCAGGTTGCCCTCGATAAAAATAGGCCCGAGCAGTGTTCCTCCGTAGATTCCGCACCACACATTAACTTTGTGCGGCCACTGCGTACTCACATCGACTGCCCTGTACGGATTATAAGATTTTCTGATGCGAATATTCTGCCTATTCGGAGCACTGTACAGCTGCACAGTGCTCTCGTCAGTAAATAGAATTCGGCGTGGTAGCCCTGGGTCTGCGTTGATCCGTTCACTCATATCCTCACAGAACACCATCCTTTGGTATGGGTCTGCGGCTGTTAAATGTTGCTGTTTGTGGTACTTGTAGGCCTCAAATATACTATAATTGTTTAGAATAATATACATGAATAAAGTGAAATATAATCATTAATAATAAAATGCGAGTCAATCAATTATTATGGCTATTATTTTTATTAATATATTTGAAAGTCTTATCGGTTTGCGTGGCCTGGGGTCACTGACGACCCTGGTAGTGACCAGAGTGATAACGATTAGTAGCGGTTATCATATGCTCACTTTTCATAGTTATGAATCAGGGAGAATTCAGGTATTTGGTATAGCAAAAGCTGTGCTTTAGCAAAAGGTTTCATCGTTCTGTTAATATTGTCCATGCTAAATGAATTTCATTTATAACCACAAAAATAACCTATAACTAACCGCAACCATCACTTGGACAGAGGGGTAGTAAGAAATGACGAAAGCGTATGCACAGAATACACAAAACATTTCGTGTCATTTGCAATTGTTAAAAATATACTACGCTGTGTCGGAGCATTTATTTATATTTAATCAATAACCACGAATAATAAATGAACGATTTGAGAAAACTGTCAAAATATTTTGAGTTAGATACATCGCGGCGATCTGTCATGTATAAATTTCATATTTCCGACGGTTGGCCGCACTGAGAAACAATCGGCGATCGGGCACCTGGGCATGCGCACTCGGAATTCACCTGTTCACCCGTTAGGAATTCACTCTGTAGAGGTATTTTCACAGTAGAAACAACTTGATGATTTTAGAAGTTAATTGGGGCATAGTTCATCATCACTGCAAACGATAATATGTGCAAACTGACCCAACTGCATAAAATTGATTGATACTATATCGCGATATATACAGGGTGATTCAGATCAACCGCCCGTAATTTCACACGGAGATTCCGTGCAAAAAATGAAAACGAAAGTTCCTTAGCGAGAACTTCGAGGCTATTATAGTTTTCGAATCAGAGCAGGTCTAAGTTAGCCTACATAAATTCTGAGCAAGGTACTCGTACTCTGTTGTTTCCGCGTTCCCACTGAAATTTTTCGGCCGAATCGTCGGAAGATCGTGTCCAGGTCGACAGGTGCTAAAGTTTTGTTGCCCAGGTCGACCGGGCCGTAGTTCTTATAGTCTAGGTTGACCGGGCCACAGTTTTTGCAATCTGAGTCGACCGGGCTGTACCGACTTGAAGACAAGAAATTTATCGACAGTTCAAATGTGACACGAAGTTTTCAATTGAACCTATTTGAAATTGATGAATCTTTCTATCAGTAGATTATTTATTTAAATCGGCCCGGTCGACTTAGATTGCAAAAACTATGGCCCGGTCAACCTAGACTATAAGAACTACGGCCCGGTCGACCTGGACAACAAAAACTATAGCGGCTGTCGACCTGGACACGGTCTACCGACGATTCGGCCGAAAAATTTCAGTAGGAACGCGAAAACAACAAAGTACGAGGACCTTCGTTCAAATTTATTAAAACGGTCCTGGCGGTATGGCGTGCGAGCTTCCTCATAGGCTAACTTAGACCTGCTCTAATTCGAAAACTGTAATAGCCTCGAAGGTCGTATCGAAAGTCGAAGAAATAAGCTCGAAGCCGCTAAGGAACTTTCGTTTTCATTTTTTGCAAGAAATCTTCGTATGAAGTTACGGGCGGTTGATCTAAATCACCCTGTATAGTAATAATATTGCATTCAACTCATAATTAGAAACATGCTAGTGCTAATAAACTATCAAGTTCTTCAAATGAATCTGATGTTTTATCAGAGCAATATTGAGTTCATAATACAGTAGCTTATTTATAACAAAACAACATTCTTGATAAATCAAATAATTCGTTTATACTCAATGTGCTTCAACTAAAATGCATTCCCACATGGTGTAACGCAATCACCATTCTTCAATAATAATGTAATTCATAACCACGACATTTACTGAATAAGATTCTTTCATTCCAATCTTCTGGAATATATAATAGACTACTCGAACGACTCAATTGAAGTGACGATTATGAATGACAACGACAACGACGTGGAGATGGATCCACGACCCGGGCAGTCTATGCCAAATGAAAACACGCGGGTGGTGGATCCAAATCCACCCGCAGAGCCGCAACTACCCGCGGTACCGCCACCGCAACTCGCGGTGCCACCACCGGTACCCCTCGCACAGCCGCAACCGAATGGCGAACAAATCGTACGTATTTTACAGAATGTTAACAACGCGTACAATAAGCACACCTATTCTAATGTTCATAATGAGAATATCGAAATAACTCAATCAAATTTAGAGATTTATTTCGATAAGTAGCATCCTACATTCGGGTGTCCGTTATTTCGAAAAAAAAAATTTTCCCTCTGACGCCCCTTGAATCCTGAGTCTATACCGCAACACTGAAATTCAGACACAAAGAAAAATCTCCGATGTCTTTAAACCGTGCCGAATCACTTTACTTTTCTCACTCATGAAACATGGGATTTTTTCGTTATTTAGAAGTTAATTTTTTCTCAGTCGTTTTATCGGCTATCCAGAGAATTATTAGTAATTTTCTTTCTCATATGGTGTCTCTCGATGAAGAATTTTTAACATCGGTAATTATTTAATTTTGAACTATAATTGTAACTATCCCCACGAGCTGCTTGGATCAATAGTTGTATATTTAATATTTCACATGTCTAATAAAAAAAACAATTTCCAACATTGTCAAAATTTCTCTATCACGAGACACGATCCGATTAGCCAAATTGGAAATAATTCGTTGGATAGTTGATAGTTGATGAAATGACTGAAGAAAAAAATTATAATGATAATATAATATATTGTATATTATATTATCGACTGCGATCATCAACTGTCGGTAACGATATAATCTACATTATCCATGACGGTTTTATGTGACGAAAAAGTGTGACATTTCAGTATTGGATCCCCTATACTTCGCAAATACCCCCAAAATAGAATCATTTCTAATGATAATATACTGCTGTCTTATACATAGCCCGTGCAGAAATTGATGAACGGCTGCCGTTCGTATTGAACGTACCAATCTCGAACCAATATTGGCATTCCAATGCAATGGCTTCGCATTGGTGATTTGAACTGGCCCGGGTCAGGCACAATATCAGGAACCGCGACAGCGGCCACATGTTGTTGCACTGGATTGGGCCAGTGTTGGCCACATACCAGTTATCAATAAACCGTCTATATATTGGCGTAATATGTTCACCCAATATTGGCCATCGCATGGCAACCGTTGCAGCGGTTAGTCGTCAACATCGGATGTCCACCCAATATTGGCCATCGCATGGCAACCGTTGCAGCGGTTAGTCGTCAACATCGGATGTCCACCCAATATTGGCCATCGCATGGCAACCGTTGCGGCGGTTAATCGTCAACATCGGATGTCCACCCAATATTGGCCATCGCATGGCAACCGTTGCGGCGGTTAGTCGTCAACATCGGATGTCCACCCAATATTGGCCATCGCATGGCAACCGTTGCGGCGGTTAATCGTCAACATCGGATGTCCACCCAATATTGGCCATCGCATGGCAACCGTTGCGGCGGTTAGTCGTCAACATCGGATGTCCACCCAATATTGGCCATCGCATGGCAACCGTTGCGGCGGTTAATCGTCAACATCGGATGTCCACCCAATATTGGTCATCGCATGGCAACCGTTGCGGCGGTTAATCGTCAACATCGGATGTCCACCCAATATTGGTCATTGCATGGCAACCGTTGCGGCGGTTAATCGTCAACATCGGATGTCCACCCAATATTGGTCATCGCATGGCAACCGTCGCGGCGGTTAATCGTCAACATCGGATGTCCACCCAATATTCGCCATCGCATGGCAACCGTTGCGGCATTTGGTCATCGATGTCGTATACTCATCCGATCTTGGTTGTTGAACAGTACCCAGATTCACTTTCATTCACGCGCACAGTTGTATTCATATATACTTATACTTGTATGCACCTATCGAAATGAGGTGAATATATTGCCTGATTTCTCAATATTAGTTCAGTGCACACTGTGTAGTAGACCAGGAATATACGGGTCTCAAATGAAGCGATTCTCGGTTTCGAAATACCGCGTTCGAAAGTTTAGAGATTTACTTAAATCTCGCGATAACGAAGAAGTCTTGGTGCGGGAAGTTTTAAATGATCAAGAACGTGATTCGAATATCGGAGATGACAATAGGATAGATTCAGTATCGCCGAATGTAGAAGATGAAGTTGAAAATAGTGAAGGCAGCGTTGTGGAAATCGAACAGCAGCTTGATGCTTACAATTCGACTGAAAGTTCTGACAGCGATCAGATGCCGGAAAAGGTGGCTATTCCGCCAACGTTATTGCATTCTAACCTAAGAACAAAGCTTCGTGATTGGGCATTAAAGTACATCAACGTAGTAACGAATGAAGCAACTTCTGATCTTTTAATGCTGCTCAGGAGTGAGGGACATAGTGATTTACCCAAATCCGCTGTAACGTTGCTTGGGACTAAGAGTCTTGCTGCAGATCTCGTTCGGCCCATGCTTACCCACAGAGGTACTCTTGGAGAATTTGCTTACTTCGGGATAGAGCAAGGGCTACGAAATAGAATTTCACTGGATTATTATAAGGAAGACAAAATCGATTTATTGTTCAATGTCGATGGGATGCCTGTTTACAAAAGTGCATCTACAGAATTTTGGCCTATATTGTGTATGGTATCAAGTAAAGATTATAACTGCATACCTTTTCATCGTTGCCCTATATTGCGGCGATTCTAAGCCCGGTAACGTGGATGACTTTTTGCAAGAGTTTGTTCCGGACCTGAGGAATTCGTTCGAACATGGCATCACTATAGGAGATAAAACTTTCGAGGTGCACGTTAAAGCGTTTGTATGCGATACACCCGCCCGATCATTCCTCAAATGTACAAAGGGCCATGGGGGTTTCTTTGCCTGCGAAAGGTGCGAAATAAAAGGGATGACAGTCAATAGCAGAAGAATTTACCCCGATGCAGATTGTACACTTCGGACTGATCAGTCATTTCGACAAAAACGGCAGCCTGAGCATCATACCGGAAGATCCCTACTGGAGGACATACCAATACTTGGGCTCGTTACTCTGTTCGTTTTGGATTCTATGCATTTATATAGCGGGGTGATGAAGACGCTATTGCTAAAATTAACTTCAGGGACGAATCGATCTAGAATTTGTGGTGCCAACATGTGTCGATTGATTTCCAAAAGGCTAGTAGCACTACGTAAACATGTACCTGTCGAATTTCAGCGTAAGCCTCGGGGTCTAATAGATTTGAAGCGATGGAAAGCTACTGAGTTTAGGTATTTTTTATTATATGCTGCTCCTGTCGTTTTGAAAGATCTACTTCCTAAAAAAATTTACAGACACGTTCTACTTCTTCACACTGCTGCCCGAATCTTACACGACCCAATTTCAGTGCATAGCACAATTGAGTTTGCGGGAATTCTAATGAAGAAATTCTTTTTACTCCTACCCCACCTATATGGAAAAGATTCGCAAATCATGAATTTCCACAACCTAATACATTCGTGCGACGATGTGGAAAAAATGAATGCTCCTTTAAATCAATATGCAGCATTTCCTTTCGAAAGCTATCTAGGAAAGATAAAAAAACTAGTTAGAACACCAAATAAACCCTTCGCTCAAGTATGTCGCCGCTTGTCTGAATTGGAGTCGCAAGGCTTGAATTTTATGAAATCGAACCCTGGTATATCAGTTCTGCAAAGCGATGTAGTGACAGGTGATGTGGATCCTTTTGAAGTGAAGTATAAAAAAGTTCAGGTGAAGAACGTGTCCCTCAGCTATCTGCCACCAAACAATTTAGTTATCTTGAAGAGTGGGAAAATTGTCGAGATTGTCAATATCACACAATCGACATGTCAAAATGACCAAGACCAGAATGAAGTTTTTATCGAAGGATTTCAGCGAGAAGTAGTGGGTGCATTGTACAACTATCCATGCAACTCTTCAAATGTAGGGATTATGAAGTTAGGACGTCGGTCGAACAACACAACAAAATATTCCTGCTCCTCAATTTTAAATAAACTTGTCAAATTGAAAGTGAAACGTAATATCGAGTACGCTGCTTGTATGCTCCATGTTGTTTAAAACGGCGGGGTCTCGTACTCAAAAACTTGACTATATTTCAATTATACAAAGTAAAGTAAGCCTAAAACTATATTTGAAGCATAAGTGATTTCGAATGCAGTTACATTGGCGCGGGAATGGCGATCGAACGGCTTCAAACCGGCGTTCGCGCTTCCTGGCGCTTTCGAGACAATCGGTCCGGACTTAGCACATCGCTAAATTGAGTCGCTTGATTGGTTGAGCAGATCTTTCCCAGCGAGACCAACACATATAGCGACAGGCGGAACACCGAGTGCGTGCATCCAGTAACAATAGTCGTTTTGTATCGGTATCTGTATTTAGACGTGCCTATAACTCACTTACTCTACAACGGAATTTCTTTGTGAACGACCAAACAATTGGGGTAAGTAAGTAAAATCATAATTATTTTCTCTGTTACTTATGACTTAGGAACTACTACCACTCACACAACTTATATTTTCTGTGTAATATTTGAAAACACGAAAGCGTTCAATACGGTTTTAACTTCTTTGTCGGAAACATCTTTTTTGGAATAATTATTTGTTCTAAACTCGCAGAATTTACATTTCATCTGAATCTACTTCTGATTTACATCTCATCGCTGCAAATTTATATGTATCTATGAGGCTGCATTTGTCGACGAAATTTTCAGGTGACATGAGGCAGAACACGCCGCAGGAGAAGTCTGTAATTTAGTTTACCAGTCAGCACCTAGGAGCGGTGTGGACTCATGACCCGTTATTCAATTTTATAAACAATCATTTCGAAATACCATTACGTAGTATTACATACATATATCGATATTTCCCGATGTGTCACGTTATCATATGAGATCTAGACGTTTGACCGACCCAATTTTTTCTGAATTAGTGTTTACGCTACTTTCCGGTTAGTGGTAGCACTTCCGATTGGTTTAAAACCCGGCTAAATGACGTCATGAAATATATATAGGACATGCCACTTCTGTGGCACCTCAAGATTTGTAAATTCGTTTTGTTGAATCGATTTTATTCCTGATGTTCTTTTTTTTATGCTATCTAATATGTTGGTTAACGAAACCAAGTGATGCCAACGTCAATACACATTTGCTTTTTATCTATATTTGTATTGAGCTGTATACTCTGTAACATTGCAAGGTGCACCTGCCGTAACAATCAGCTCCCGAACCCTTAGACGGCCTTTATTAAGTAATTTCGAATGAATGTTGGAAGCACGAATGCGTTAGAGTAGCCGCGAGGCTAGGACGTAATATCCGAGAGGCGACCGTGACTGTACTGAGACTGTAGACTGCATTTCTGATTTTTTTTTTCACTTTCTCTATTATGTGGGAGACATGGCCAAACTGTTGGTGGAGTACGTGACCCGACCGATACAAACTTACGTGGACGATCCGGACAGTATGAGGCCCAACTAAACGTAAGGCCGCTACGCCCCTGGGGGCCTAACCCAACAGCAGCCAGCAGAACAGCAAGCGAGAACGCGGGGGAGTGCCGAGGGCACTCAGCTACGAGGGAAAACGGTGGTGGAGGTGATTCCCGCCACCCCTAAGAGCCAGCGAACCGCTTTTCGCCAGCCGAATCCTCGAGGATCACCCTTCACGAATTTGAAGTTTCGCGCGTAGGGCGGCCAGACCGCCATGGGTTACGATCTAGCAGTCGATGGCAAATCGATAATTGCCTGACTGAGGAGGGTGCGCAACACCAGCGCCATGCGGTCTCGTGAGATCACTCTACGTTAGGCCGGCAACGTAGCCTGTTAAGGAGAGAGCTTGGTTTTGTTGTTTAGTTGCACGTTTGTTTAAATTAGCGAGTGTTGAGAGTGTGGGAGCTTGCGTGGGTCATATCACGGAGAATATAGAGGATGGATTCTGCCCGCGAGGTGGAGACGTTTTTGAGGTGGCTGGAGAGCGGTAAGCGTTAGCTAACTTTACCCATTTTCTGATTTGAATCCGGCAACGGCCGTCTGCCATCTTGCCTCTAGTCAAGCCACGAGGCTCTTTAGTATTTTTGGGATTCGAATAAAGACGACCCCCGAGTGGGTAGGCCGTCACCAGTGTACCCGCATTAATAGAGAATTTTCGCGTTTTCTGTTGAGTCCTATTTTTCTAATCGCACGCTGTACTTTTGTCGCGTTTCGTCCTGCCGCACACGAGTGCGAGGAAGACAGTCTTAGTTCGTCACTGTCGCTGTCTCTCTTTCTCCTACAAGGAGACTCAGACGGTTAGCTCAGGCGTGAGCCTGCTTTGTTCTTGTGTCTCTCTTCCTTATATTATTTCAAATTTCGGTTCGCCTACGAAGGCAAAGTTAGGTTAAGTTGGTTTTAAGTGCAAATTTGTAAATTGCCAATTAACGAAGAGGCCTAGCCTCCCGCAGGCTCGCCGGTCGCCTATACACGACCGCCGGCCGAGTCATTTGTTTTTGTTAATTTATTAGACGTTAGGTAATTATTTATAGGCACTTCGTGGGGGTAATTCTGTTTGTTAATTGTGATATTGTTCCGCGAGGTACTGATTCGCCGAGTTAATTGTTAGTTCCATATTTTTCTTTGTTATTGCTGTCCTACGTGGAAGCTATTGTTTGTTAGAGTGTGTGACGTGGATTTTGGGTGACCCTCGGATCGGGACCGGATAGCCAGCCTCCGGGGTCAATCCAACGTGCACACAGCTATACCCGAGATCTGAAATTTACGAAGTTGGGCGCCAGGCGACTACCCGCCACTCTCAAAATTTTCTAAACAAAACAAAGCCTAACGGACTCTACTGCGGCGGCTAGCTTCAGTACCGCGGAGAGGGGTCGGGATCAGATTAAGGATGAGCTCGGCGTTAAATAACTACTCGTGGAGTTTAGTGTAACAAAAATATAAAAATTTATTCAATAAAAAAGCATGTAAGAAAAGATGTAAAGATAATAACAATAATCGTGCGTACCCAGGGGTACTCCCCCTCGGGTACTGGTCGGCTGCAGGCCGTGTAAAGGCGGCCTCGCCTCGATTTGCGAGTTTTACAACAATAATAAAAAAAACAATAGCTTCCACGTAGGATAGCAATAACAGAAAAATAAAGAGCTAACGATTAACTCGGCGAATCGGTACCTCGCGGAACAGTATCACAATTGACAGACAGAATAATCACCACGAGGTGTTCATAAATAATTACCTAAAATCTAATAAAGTAACAATAACAAGAAAATGACTCGGCCGTCGGTCGTGTATAGGCGACCGGCGAGCCTACGGGAGGCTAGGCCTCCGCGTTAATTAAATATTTACAAAACGGAACTTACCACTAACTTAACCTAACTCTGCCTTCTTAGGCTAACGGAAATTTGAAATTATAATAACAAGAGAGACGCAAAAACCAAACAGGCTCACGCCTGAGCTCAACGACTGAGTCTCCTCGCAGGAGGAAGAGAGACGGCGACAGTGCCGAACTAAGACTGTCCTTCTCGCACTCGTGTGCGGCAGGACGTAACGCGACAAAATTACAAATTTCGACTCGAAAAATCGTACTCAAAAGACAACGCGACAATTCTCTATTAAGGTGAGGACACTGGTGACGGCCTGCCGACTCGGGGGTCGTCTTTATTCGAATCCCAAAATTCTAAAGAGCCTCGTGGCTTGACTAAAGGCAAGATGGCAGACGGCCGTTGCCGGATTCAAATCAGAACCTGGGTAAAATTGGCTAACGCTTACCGCTTTCCAGCCACCTCAGGAATTCCTTCGCCTCGTGGGCAACATCCATCCTCTAGTCTCAATAAGGTCCCCTCGAGGGCTCACACACCCCACAAAGGCAAACCCAAACGAACAACAACAAAATGTAACTAAAGCTCTCTTCCACAACTTGCTAGATAGCCGGCCTAACGCACAGTGATCTAGCCAGACCGCATGGCGCCGGTGTTGCGTACCCTCGGTAATGAGGCGATTATCGATCTGTCTATCGAACGCTAGATCGCCTTACATGGCAGTTTGGCCGGTGTTGTGAAGTTGGCCCCCCATTTTCGGAAAAATAATTTTTTCTCTAGAGTTCCGTAAACCTTCGAAATAGTTCTAGAGTTCCTGATAGTCTGAAAAAATAGTTCCTTTCGAGAACAATGCGCAAAATCAATTCCAAAAATAGGGGGGCCAGCTTCACGCCGTACATCATTATTTTTTTTTATTCTTTCTTTTTTGAGTTCTGAATACTCCCCGAAGAGTTCTATAGTTCTATACCTTCTTAAGCAATAGTTCCGTTTCCTAGGCCCGGGAAAATAGAAAATGAAAAATAGAAATAGCCCCCCATTTTTTTTTTAATCAAATTATTTTGCAAGATTCAAATAGGTTTTAAAGAGTTCTAGAGTTCCTGTTGGTAAATATTTATTTATTAGATTTTATTTGCGAAGTATGCAGCCCTACCAATTTGCGACCCTGAAAAATGTTGAGTCCGAGAGATTTTTTTTCGAAAGTTCCAGGAGTTCTGAGGTGAGTTCTGGGTAGCTTGAAAAGAGTTTTCACGATAATCCTAATGACATTTTTGGATTCGGTCAAAGATGTACAAGTTATAGTCTATTTTTTCGAATTTTGATTTTCGAGGCGACTCATTTTTTTAGAGTTCCAGGAGTTCTGAGGTGAGTTCTGGGTAGCGTGAAAAGAGTTCTCACGATAATCCTGATGACATTCCCGGATTCGGTCAGAGATGTACAAGTTATAGTCTATTTTTTCGAATTTTGATTTTGGAGGCGATTCATTTTTTTAGAGTTCCAGGAGTTCTGAGGTGAGTTCTGGGTAGCTTGAAAAGAGTTCTCACGATAATCCTAATGGCATTACCGGATTCGGTCAGAGATGTACAAGTTATAGTCTATTTTTTCGAATTTTGATTTTCGAAGCGACTCATTTTTTTAGAGTTCCAGGAGTTCTGAGGTGAGTTCTGGGTAGCTTGAAAAGAGTTCTCACGATAATCCTAATGACATTTTCGGATCCGGTCAAAGATGTAAAAGGCATAGTCTATACTCTTCCGAATTTTGATGTACGAGGGGGAATCATTTTTTTGGAAAAAGATTGTGTTGATTATCGCTAAAATTCTCATGCTGTAACGCAAAAGGAAAGTAATTAATGTTATCTCTTGCAAAATAATTTTCAACCTTTTCTTAGCCGGATCCGCAGATACGTGAATCTGACAGGGGCCGCGACGTGAACGCTCCTGCTGTGGCCCCCTTTTTTTTTGTGGTTTTTTAATTTTTTTTCAATTTTTTTAAATTTTTTCAAATTTTTTTTCAAATTTTTTAATTTAATTTTTAAAGTTTTTTTTTATTGAATTTTTTTCACGTTTTTCAATTTTATGTATTTTTTTTTTCAAATATTTTATTCATTTTTTTGTAGTATTGTATTTTTATATATTTATATGTTTCAATCGTATATTCTTATTATTCCATAGCTCCACTTATATTTTCTAGTTTCATAATATTTTATATGTCTTTTAGATTTTTGTTACGTGCTTCTTTCGTTTTCTCCTTAATTTCCTGAAATAATCGAAACGCTGATAGGGGTGTTTTTTATCTTTTATTATCTTCCGCGAAACCAGCGGTCACTTCGTTATTTTAGGATTCATAAAGTACGGATAATCGTGTGTTTAAGAATTAGTAATATTCTGTTAACAAAAAAAGGGTATTATCATTTTCCTTAACTACATGTATGTATACATATAAATTGAAGGTATTTTGTAACATCGTTCGTTCATTTCACAACTCGATCTTTCGAGAAGGTGAAATCTTTCAATCGAATAAAGAAGGAAACCTTCGGAAATCTGAATATAGCATTACGAATACTGATGATAAAGGATAAAATAATAAAATTATAAATCAATGATAAAGCATTGGTTATCGAGTGGAGCCCTGAGAAGTTGCCGTTCATGCATTTGAGTTCGCAAATGTGTAAATTACAACGTGTGGATATACAAGTTTGTCGTCGCGTACGTACGACCGTTTAGGTTTTAAGTCATTGTATAGGTACCAGCTACCTGTATATGTAAAAGCAACATAATGTCCTGGCTGATACGAAACCACTCCTGAAAGGTTGAACGCTCGTGTACCTAAGACTGTAGCGTACAAGGCTATCGTTCAATTTTGCAATTCTTAAGATACTGTTCGTCACTAAAAATACTGGTATCAATGATCAAGTGCGGGCCATATATTTTTTCGATTGTAGCCGAACCTTTGCATTTCTTACACGTAGCAATACTTAAGTTGGCATCATCAATAGCTTTTTGCATCTGGGAAAACCCCTCTTTCAGTAAAATATCGACAGTTACGTTGACTGTGGGTAGTGGCTTCTGTTTAACATAATTGCACGTACCGCACGAAGTTTGTGATATGCTACTAGGGACATCTTTGAAAAGATAATATGCCAAGTGTCCGACATTGCAATTCGCGTCTAGAGTCTGGATATTCCGCCTGCCTAATATTAGCTCAAATATGGGGATACTGCACAAAATACGTGCCCTCTCACTGTAATGGTATGACTCCAAGTTGTTGCACTTTAAGATGTGATGTGCCAATCGAATGAAAGCATTTTCTGTATCCCTAGTTTGTCGCAGGTACTCTTTGTACATAGCAGCTGCATTTGCTAATATTTGTAGTGTGGAATCAAATGCACATGTTCCTCGTATGATCATGTTATTCTTATTTACGCGCACTGCATTGCATATACTGCCATTCTGTAGAATCGGTATACCCACGGTTTTGTTATTTTTCACAAAGTCCCAGTCCGGACAAGGATCTAGGTAGTTTGGTTTCGAGCGTTTGACGCAGGATTTTGTTTTTGCCTCACTGTCAACTCTAATTTTTCCCTTCCAGTTCTCAATTTCATTTAACGAATCGTGACTTTTATCGGCATTCTCTTCACCCACGTTTACAATATTACTTTTCTCTGTCTCACAACTTTCACTTAGGCTTACGTTCAATCCATCATCACATGTGTCAGTATTTTGAATCGGATTAATGCTGGAGTTATAAGTACTCTGCTCAACGACCTTTGCCGAATGGTCGAATTGATTGATTGCAGGACTCACATCCGATTCAGATTCCCATGTTTCATTTTGCATACTCTCCACGAAATCTTCAGATTCACAGAATTGATTTTCATCACTTCTTCGCGAGGTATCTATTTCTGAAATACATGTTTTATTTTCGTACAAAGTGTCTAAATGATCGGTTCTAGCCATTTTAATGCCCGCAGATGCTAATCGATGTCTTCCATTGATGTAGTTAATATGCTGTAAGATAAACTTATCTACCCGCATCGGTAGTTTACCTTTGAATATTCCATTCTTAATTTGGGAAAATTCAGATTCAACGGATGCAGAAGTAGCAATCGTTTTTCCTGTCTGAAAGATAGATCTCATTATGCCCGTCCATAAAGGCAAATAGGACATCAAGTCCCGTATTTTGTCCGCTATTTCAGGAATATAAAAAGCATTGACAGTATTACCGTCTACGGATTTAGAGGCAATATCTTTGGCTTCATTAAAAACTGACTTGGCCCATTCAATCCAAGTCCCCGCATTATCACAATCGTCAACATACGCAATATCTTCCCCAGTCAATTCAGTCGGCTCTTCAATCACAAGACCTTTGATTTTGGCATTTGTCGATCGAAGAGAAACTTCTGATGCTAGAAGTTCATCGTTATCATTCGCTCCCGTTTCTTCACTCAAAGCGACAACAAGTGTTGATCTCAATAGTGCCTCTGCATCTTGAAAACGGTCCATTTGATAGGCGCATGCAATCGACCTCAGGTAGAATTGCCGCACTTTCGATGGCTTTCCCTTAAGGGGAGCCCATCTTGCTACCATGGCCATCAAATGGCTAACATCCAAGCGAATGAAACAATTTGGTACTTTAGCGGCTTTATTTAATACAGCGATGTCATAGCAGACTTGCATATAACACCGCAGATCAGTGGTATTAGAAAATGCTCTCGCTATAGCTATCAGAATACCTCGACGAAAGACACTCACAGCTACTCGCGGTACCGGTACGCCACTTCTTAAAATCTCAAGCAAGAAATAGGTAATGATTGCGGCATCGTGTTTTGCCGAAATCATTTGAAAGGCTGGAAAGCTGCCTGCGTCACTAACACACATACATTCATATAAAAATAGGTGTGAAAATTTTTGACCGGTAGGGAATTCTAATTTATTGCCAATGCCACCAGTAGCGTCGAGTGTAAGAAAGCAATTAGCATCCTGCTTGTGCGATAATTGATACATTAATTTTCCTTCATCTGTCCAGTACATACAATAAAATGGATCGATCCCAATTGCATGAATGGTTCGAGGATGGCTAGTATATTTTGCTACCTGTAGGTTTTTGATACTATCGCTACTAGATAGTCCAAGTCATTTATCTAATCTTCTTGTTTTGCCTTTCTGAGGACCGAACCATCATACAAAATCGGAGGAATGCAATCACCGACATCCATCAGTCTATTCGCTTCTTCAATACGCCACTGTCTGGCGTCCTTGCGACCGTCTAGCAAATCATTGGCGATTTTTTCTCGTAGATAGCCTTTCAGCTGTCGTTTTTTTTTGTGGTCAACTTCTGCACATATCCCGGATAAATTACAGTCGAATACGACATCAATTTTCCTCTGCGGCTTCTTATACACATAGCCAGTGAGAAGTGTGCCGCACTCCCTACAATGTGCTGAAAATTTGACATAACACTTCGCTTCACCACTTTCAAAAACTTTTGCGCGCTTGAATGAAAAACTGCACGGGATTTTCGTTTGTTGGCAAATTTTTTCTGCAAACATATGCGTCCATTTCCCTGGTTTAAGTGTCAAATATTTTCGCTCGCCATAATTTTGCGAAGTTGGTTTTATTTCAGACCAGCTCTCGCAAGAGATGATGAGTCGAAATTTTTTGCATATAATATCTTTAGACGCCGGAGCAGTATTCGAGTTATTGAAAGTGGTTTCTGTAGAATTTTCAGCTTCGGTTGATATAGAAAACGCATGCAATACTATCTCATACATGCCACCACGATTATTATTGAGAATCGTATGCACGTGTTTGGGGCTGATGTATGATCCGTTTTCTAACATCGCATCTGCAATGTTTTTGAATACCGGGTTCGAAGGTGGTAAGACTTTTCCGTCATCGGTGACAGTTTTATATTTTTCGTCACGCAAAAAAGCGCAGAGTTTTTCTTTATCGTACATCATAAATGCAAAAAAGATTCTCCTACCAATAAACTATCTAATTATCAAAGTTTGTGATCAGTCAGACGGAATATTGACGAAAACTATAGTATCAACGTTGAGCTCATTCCAACCAAAACGTCGTGCTGCAGTGGGGAATAGCGTAGAATGCCGTGTCGACGCGACGCTCATTTGATGCAGACAGCTAATAGAGCAGAAGAAGGTGCGTGAGGCGCATGCGCAGTGACAATATAAGGCAGTCTCATGGACTTAGGAATACTGGGCAGTCTTCACCAGACAATGTTACAATATGGATATGGGTCATAGTTTTTATGGTATAAATAAATAATCTTGAACGAATGTTGTTCTGATCGAATATCTAGTATTAAGTATTTGTGAATTATAATCAACCGGGGAATTCCAGAATAGGAATAACAGCAACGATATGCATATATAATATATACATATGTAATATAAAGCATAACATGAATATTAAATAAATATACGCATACGTCTAAAAAGCACAACTCACCTCAGAACTCCTGGAACTCTAAAAAAAATGAGTCGCCTCGAAAATCAAAATTCGAAAGAATAGACTATAACTTGTACATCTCTGACCGAATCCGAAAATGTCATTAGGATCATCGTGAGAACTCTTTTCAAGCTACCCAGAACTCACCTCAGAACTCCTGGAACTCTAAAAAAATGAGTCGCCTCGAAAATCAAAATTCGAAAAAATAGACTATAACTTGTACATCTTTGACCGAATCCGAAAATGTCATTAGGATTATCGTGAGAACTCTTTTCAAGCTACCCAGAACTCACCTCAGAACTCCTGGAACTTTCGAAAAAAAATCTCCCGGACTCAACATCTTTCAGGGTGGCAAACTGGTAGGGCTGCATACTTCACAAATAAAATCTAATAAATGAATATTTACCAACAGGAACTCTAGAACTCTTTGAAACCTATTTGAATCTTGCAAAATAATTTGATTAAAAAAAAAATGGGGGGCTATTTCTATTTTTCATTTTCTATTTTCCCGGGCCTAGGAAACGGAACTATTGCTTAAGAAGGTATAGAACTATAGAACTCTTCGGGGAGTATTCAGAACTCAAAAAAGAAAAAAGAAAAAAAAATAATGATGTACGACGTGAAGCTGGCCCCCCTATTTTTGGAATTGATTTTGCGCATTGTTCTCGAAAGGAACTATTTTTTCAGACTGTCAGGAACTCTAGAACTATTTCGAAGGTTTACGGAACTCTAAAGAAAAAATTATTTTTCCGAAAATGGGGGGCCAACTTCACAACACCGGTTTGGCCGCACTACGCGCGAAACTTGAAAGTCGTGAGGGGTGATCCTCGAGGATTCTTCTGGCGGAACGCGGTTCGCTGGCTCTTGGGGGTGACGGGAATCACCTCCACCACCGTGTTCCCTCGTAGCTGAGTGCCCTCGGCACTCCTCCGCGTTCTCGCTGGCTGTTCCGTTGGCTGACGTAGTGTTAGGCCCCCAGAAGCGTAGTGGCCTTAAGTTTAGGTGGGCCTTATACTGTCCCGATCGTCCATGTAAGTTTAGGTCGGTCGTGTCATGTCGGACTCTACCAAGAGTTTGGCCATGTCTCCCACATAATAGAGAAAGCGAAAAAGAAAACAAACAAAATCAGAAATAAAGCCAACAGCCTTAGTGCAGTCACGGTCGCCTCTCGGAGGTATGTTTTAGCCTCGCGGCTACTCTAATGCATTCGTGCTTCCAACATTCACTCCAAATTACTTAATTACGGTCGTCTAAGGGTTCGGGAGCTGATTGTAACGGCAGGTGCACCTTGCAATGTTACAAGTGTTATTGTAAAACTCGCAAATCGAGGCGAGGCCGCCTTTACACGACCTGCAGCCGACTAGTAACCTAGGGGGAGTACCCCCGGGTACGCACGATCATTTCCATTATTGTTACTTCTTTTCTTAATTTTTATTGAATAAATTTTTATGTTTTTGTTAACGTTAAGCTCCACGAGTCGTTATTCAAAGCCGAGCTCATCCTTCATTTGATCCCGACCCCTCTCCGCGGTACTGTTGCTAGCCGCCGCGTAAGATATCGTAAGGCTTTGGTTTTGTTGATAAGATTTTGAGAGTGGCAAGTAGTCGCCTGGCGCACAACTTACATTTATTAAATTTTGAATCTCGGGTATAGCTGTGTCAGCGTTCGATTGACCACGGAGGCTGGCTATTCGGTCCAGATCCGACGGTCAAGAAAAATCCACGTCACAACTCTTATATTGTGATACATACTCGTCAAGTACCTGCTCAATACATTTCGCTAATTTTTTTTTTCGCATAGTTAGAAAAATATCTGTATGTAGTTTTTCATTTTTTTGATAATTTATAATAATATGTTCCTCTAATTCGTACTTTTTCGGGTAATTGAAAAAATATTTTTCTCTAATTTTTTTTGGCGGGTAATTAGAGAAATAGTTTCCTCCAAATTTTTTTTCTCATTACAAAAATATTTTTCTTCAATTTTTTTTTTTCGGTTAATTAGAGAAATATTTTCCTGTAATTTTTATTTTCCAGTTAATTAAAAATGATGAATTATTGAATGCAGTGTACTATTAGTACACTCTTTATTTATTCGCTTAAGCATTTATTATGGAAAATAAAAATAAAAAGTATGTTGCCATGTGGCTTAGGCTTATAACTCTCTAGGACACCGCGGTGGCAGCACATATAAGGCAGTTTTATTGAAAAAATCCAACAAACCCCCTCTTAATGCGTGTGTCTTTTACCCCCAGTCCCTGTATACATCTTTTGTGACTTGGTTCGCAGAGACTTTTTGTCAGTACGTCAGCTATCATCTCATTTGTTTGTAAGTATACTACATCAATGTGTCCTTCTTCGAAAACCTGTCTGATGTAGTGATGACGCACGTCTATATGCTTCGTACGTGCGTGATACGCCGCGTTTTTCATCAACTTTTGCGCACCTTGGGTACCACAATGCAGTGTACTTCCCTTTTCTTCTGTTTTCAAGAAATCAATTTGTTTTCAGAGGTTCCTCAGGTAAACTGCTTCTTTTGCTGATTCTGAGAGAGACATGTACTCCGCTTCTACACTCGACAAGGCTACGCTTTTCTGTTTGCGTTATTCATACGTTATGACCGCCCCACTGAGCTTAAAGGCGTATCCTGTCTGTGAAATCCTATCATCTATGTTTCCTGTCCAGTCCGAGTCCACGAATCCTTCTGGGTTTCCATCTGGTTCATTAAAGATCAGTCCATGGTAGCTGGTCGCCTTCAGGTATCGCAGTACCCTTTTGGCGGCATTCCAATGTTACATCGTAGGGTTATTATTGAATCGACTCAGCATACTGACGCTGTATGCTATGTCTGGTCTTGTACTTACAGCTGTATACATCACTGCCCCGATCTGTGATTGGTAGATTTGTGAGCTTATTTCTTCGCTCTCTTCTATTTCTTCTTCTTTACTTAGCTGAATTTCTGGTTCTAAGCGTGTTGGTGATGGTTTCGCTTCGATCATCCCATATCGTTCCAACATGTCCTGGATGTATTTGTGTCGCGTCATAGTGACTAGATGCCTGTTTGAGTCTTGGTAGAATTCAATTCCCAAGCGGTATCGCAGTCGTCCCAAATCCTTCATTGTGAAATTTTCATTTAGTTCATCTCTGGGGTTGCGAAATTGTTCCGAGTTATTTGTTGCTATGATTAGATCATCGACGTAGACTAGTAAGAGTAACGTATCTTCATCATTCTTCGATGAGTACAGGCATTTGTCGGCGTCTATGTATTGAAGTCCCAGTTCCTCGAGCGCCTGGATCAGCTTGATGCACCACTGTCGGCTCAATATATAGCCAATATGGCTAAGGCCGCCAATCTTTCTTGGCTCATCGTGGAGCGGAGGTATGTCTTGGGTAATTTCAGTTTGCTAAAACTACGTTCGCCACTAACGACTGTCACTGGTATGGTCAAAAGTATTCGCAAACTATTCCAAATGTTACAAAAGCATTCGTACATTTTGTTTGTTCGGATGTATTGAAGTACTTTAATCGGTGTTACACTGGGATTTCGAATACAATGTTGTATATGTCGCAGGTCATCATACAATTGTTTGCCATTAATGTCTTCATCGTCTCCCTGTTTCAATAGTTTCTGGAGGGCTGAACAGTGCTGATACAGCACCTCATCTTTTGGAAGGTTTTTGATATTGTAAAGAAACCTTGCACCGTCCTGCCGTTTTAATTGCGTAAAGCGCTCTTGTAAAGAGATAATGGCAGTATCTACGAGAGGGTAAAAGACAGTGGTTTTGAATAGCTGTTCGGGGTCAGTGGGAGCGTCATCCTGTCCCTCGTAGGCAAACATCCTTTTCTTCCGGCGCGAAGGTGCATCTTTGAAAACAGCATTAATACCCAAACTTTCAGCAATTCCCTTTGCGGTCATGCCGGCAGAGTCGTATCCTGCTACTCGGCAATCATTTAGATATTTTTCACGTCCCTGCAATACATTTACAGCAGTAGCCAAATCCATTTCTTTTGCCTGCATGGTTTTACTCGCTAAATTTACTTGAAAGAGTACGTCGTACCAGACGATGAGAGTGACGATGAATTGGAAATCAGCTAAATTCATGGCAAGCGATTTTGCTTCTGAAGAAATCTTAGGGTCGTTTGCTTCTTCCGCTAAGCTCATAAGAGCGTCGTAGATTTCGGGGAACTGATAACGGACAGCCTTCAAGCTCTGAACCCTGCATTCCCACCTAGTTTCGCTTACAGCTTTGACGGTAAAAGTTTCAGCACTCACTTTCAAAATAGACCAGCGCTCTACAGAGCCGCTAAAGGGAGTGTAGAGTAGCTGCAGTACGCCAAATAAGGAGACTGACTTAACCGAAGATCTTGCAGCATCTCCAACAACCAAATTTAAGGAATGACACCCACAGAGGTTGAAAAATGCTCGTGGATACATGTCTAACACCCTCTTCTGCACACCTTTGTTTTTGCCTATCATGATAACACCATTATAGTAGCCTTGGCCCCGGCAATTATTGATATCTAGATTACATTTTGCCATAAACTCATCAAGGAGCAGCGAAGTTAATCCTTCACTAGTTGAGTCTGAGACCGGCCGATACGTGAAAAATGTTCTTCAACGCTAATATTTTCACTGGTAATATCGACAAATCGAACGAAAATATTTGTTCGGTATGACTAACATCGGGAGTACAGTCGAAGATAATTGAAAAATACTCTGCAATTTTTACCCTTTCAAGTATAACCGATTTAACCTTTTCACCCAGTTGGCCAATCAATTCGTTTTGAATTATTTTTCCGCAATAGTGATCATGCATTTCTTTAGCTCGCACTTGTCGCAAATGTTCACTCATAACTGGATCGAATTTACCGAAAAGCTCGACTAAGCCCAAAAAATGTCCATTGTTTGCAGAATCTAATCGGTCTGAGGTATCACGAAGAGCTAAATTGTTCTTTGACAAATATACAACGATAGCTATCAGACGTTCGAGTACAGCTTTCCAGTGTGCTGATACCTTATTTATATGGAGTTGCAGTTGAGCGTCGATTCCACAACACGTGCGTAGACATTTGTCTGCATCCAGCCCCTTTCGATCTGAAAGAAAGTGCTTTTTCGAAGTCTCGTGACTTTTCTAACAAGGGGAAGGCAGACCCTGGTAGCCACCGATCTCGATCATCCTTAACATACTGGTCGGGGGCCACTCAAAAGTAACTCCGGTAAAAGGGTTTAGGTCACTACGCCTTAGTTTTTGAGAAAATTGAGGTCAAAGGTCATGACGCCAGATCGATTTCAGACCTGGGGAAATCGTTAGATAAGTAAAAAACAAGGATATTTTATTCATATACAGAGTGATTCAGTTCGACCGGACCATATTTTAGAGGTAGATTCTTTGTCAAAATCTAAGACTAAAAGTCCTTTACGAAAAATTCGAGGGACCGACGGTGTTCCAGTTAAAAAATATCAAAGTTGACCAATCACGGAGCTCATACGTGACCAAGACAGGCCCGGCTTGTAAGTGAAAACTTAACAGTGCCCGTGGCAAATCGAATAATTGTCAAGATTTGAGTTTGATTACTCGTTGATAATTAAATCGTTGTCTCCGACCGAAATCGTCATGTCCAGGTACCTTGTATACTTTGCTCAGGTCCTCCGCTGCGTGGTTTCCGGAGTTCAGGTCGACCGCTTCGTAGTTTCCAGGATTTACGTCACGCGCTACGTGGTTTTCGCCGTCCGGGTCCTTCGCTTCCTGGTTTCCGGTGTCCAGGTCACGCGCTTCGTAGTTTCGTAGTTTCGTAGGGGAGGACCTGGACGGCGAGAATCACGAAGCGCGTGACCTGGACACCGGAAACTACCAAGCGGTCGACCTGGACCTCGGAAACTACGAAGCGGAGGACCTGGACGGCGAAAACTACGAAGCGCGTGACCTGGACACCGGAAACCAGGAAGCGAAGGACCCAGACGGCGAAAACCACGTAGCGCGTGACCTGAATCCTGGAAACTACGAAGCGGTCGATCTGAACTCCGGACACCACCCAGCGGAGGACCTGAGCAAAGTAAACAAGGTACCTGGACATGACGATTTCAGTCGGAGACAACGATTTAATTATCAACAAGTAATTAAACTCGAATCTTGACAGTTATTCGATTTGCCACGGGCACTGTTGAGTTTTCACTTACAAGCCGGGCCTGTCTTGGTCACGTATGAGCTCCGTGAATGGTCAACTTTGATATTTTTTACCTGGAACACCGTCGGTCCCTCAAATTTTTCGTAAAGGACTTTTAGTCTTAGATTTTTACAAAGAATCTACCCCTAAAATATGGTCCGGTCGAACTGAATCACCCTGTATATAATGTTCGCAAACTAATAGTTTCCGAGAAATCGAGGAATTAGTATTTTACACGCTCGGAATAAGAACCGTAAGAGTTTCGCTGATATGCAACCAGAGCGGTGGCGCAGTGGTTAGCGCGTCTGCCTACAAATACTGGGTTCCATGTTCGATTCCCTTGACTGCGTTTTGTAATTTTTTTTTTCTTTTTTCTTTGGAGGCTGTCTCTCTCTCTCTCTCTCTCATTTTCTCTAGGAGACAATTTTTACCATCCATGCGATAGATTATTGTAATAAAACACATGAACAGTAAAACTTTATACACAGCATAATAAACGCCACACAAATGTAGGGAACCTCTATGATGTTTTGAGAACTGCGTAAAAACCTTTACTACCCGTCGTCCCAGGTATATGACCGTTGTCCCCTCCGCCATTATATCCATGCCTTCGACCCTTCTGTCCGTGTATTCTTTTCAAACTTTACCGTTAGCAAGCAGCCAGGTAGGCTCACTCGTCAGTACATTGTGAATCGTCAAACCGGATAGTAGTGGATGTTGAAACAAGGATATTGAGAGAATATTATATATTTTAGAACCAATCATTATAGTGAACTTTGGTAAGTGATATCCCATATGTAATATTTAATTCATAAACGCAAAAAAGGATTTCAAATGTATTACGTTTATTATTCCAGCTACGTTAACGCATTTGCGTAAAGCATAGTAGTGTCGCTTCGGTGGCTGCATCAAAACAACCATGGATGAAGAACAGCCTTCGACAAGCGCTTGTACAAACTTTCGTGAACCTGTCACAGAAGACACGGAAAAAGAAGTGACGGATGCCGTGCACTATTTCGTAAGCGCATTGGAAAAGGAGAATGTCATCAATCCAGAAGCAAGCAGCTTAATTTCCAGGCGTTCGAAACTGATGGGTGAGGCTATTTTAGAACGATTTTGGGAACTGCAAGGTGAAATGGTATTTGCTGACGTGGCAGAATTATTCCACGAAGAAGAAGACATCGAGGTGGACGATTCCGAAGCTGATTTACCCGCTTTGGACACGGTAATACTGACATCGTTTCCAAGTTCTGCTTCATCATTTGTGGACGACACTTATGAACCGGCAAGTTGTGGGGACTCACATAATTCCTCATACGCCCGCTACGCGGCTACGCCTAGCTACATCTCTCTCGCTAGTGCTAGGACAAACACTCGGTTCGCATATATACCGATTTCTAACAATCCCTAACGTCCACTACCGGACACACCGCGTCTAGGGCAGGGTACAGTGGCGCAGCCCTACTGACGAGTCTGTCACTGTACCCAAGACGAAACGCATACCTGAAGGTTCGACTCCTTCACACACAAACTCAAGACCTCCCCACGTGTTAGAAGGTTCGAATCCTCCAACAAAGTCAACGGAGCCAACACACTCACACACCCGAGGGTTCGATTCCTTCAAAGTAGAAAGTCAAAATTCGAAAGCATACCTCTTGACGTTAAAATAAAAGCGGTCACTTTAGCAAGAGAACATCCGAAGTGGAATCTCCGAACATTGCAAAAAAAAGGGGCTACATTAGCCTTGAAAAGCAAGAACCATTTGACAAGGTGGGAAAAAGACATCGAAAAAGGAGGAACAAACTTGGATAAGTACACAACCATAGATAAATGGACGTTTGATCGATTTGTTGAAGCCAGGCGACGTAGCGAGAACGTGACAACAAGAACACTCCAGCAGTGGGCTGCCAGTGCAGCACTTCAGTATACAACTGATACTGATTTCAAATTTGCCGCATCATTGTCTTGGGCGAGAGATTTTAAACAAAAACATAACATTCGGCAACGTCAGGTTACGAAATACGTCTCGTCGACAACGACGTTCGAAGATACGCTGAAGTTAGCAGAACTCTTTCAAAAACAAACGGCACCTCTTATCAGTACATTCGATCCTGACTACGTGATTAACACCGACCAAACCGGGTGCGAATATCGATCAAATATTCGACGTTCTTTATCCTACAGGGGAGAAAACAAAACGCTTGTCGCGGTCGGTAGTATTAATAGAGTCACACATTCCCACACGGCGCAATATTCGATAACAGCTTGAGACAGAAGCGGTTCTTTCCCTTCGCTAATTTAGCCAGTTTATAAAATATTTGACAAAATAAGTAAATTATAGATTTTGAACCGTTCAACTCAACGCGGCCTGGGTCATGTGCTGTCGAGGCTCACATGCAATGTACTAATAGTTGGGCGCCAGTTAATTGTTAAAATTAACAAAACAAATTGTCGGCTAGTTCTATACTAATTATTGAGACCTTCTACAAGAGAGGTTATTTGGGAGACCCGAAAGGAAGGGAGGTTCTAAATTTCCAAGAGCAGAAAAGCAAAGAATTAGACAGAATATACAAGTTTATTGTACTTACAAATTGTTGTCAAATTAGGCCGTATGGTCACTACACTTAATAATTATTGACAAGACACCAAGTTTGTTTATTCAATCGCATAAAGTTGACAATTTACGACGAATTACTATTATTTAAACAGAATATAATGCGGCCGCAACACGTGCAAGAACGCGTTGTCGACGGGAGAGCGACGTGAAAGTGTATATTTTAACGTTGTACGTAGGACGATACAGAACAGAGTGTCTTACCACGTGTTGTGCGATCTTCGATCGATACTTTCGCGCTTGCGCATTAACGAATTTCGAGCGTCCATAGGCTGCTAAGTTCGAGATAGACAAAGGGGTGTATGGCGGCAATATTCGAACTAACGATAAAATAGGACGATTGACTTATAATTTAACTTTGGATGTTTGACAGTTGACGTTGAATGGTATAATTCTAGTTTCCTGTTACAAGCTTCTGGAAAATTGTTGCCGAAAGTTTTTCTGTGTTTACAGGAAACTACCGATAAATTCGGCCCTAGAGTGACGCAGGAAGTAGACCGTTTGACAGATATATACAAAAACTTATATGTGACCTGTTCAAAATCTCGAAAATTAACGACCGGTATTTACAAGTTGTACTTTGAACACGTTTTGAAACCTTATGTTGATAAAAATAAATTCTGCTTGCTGTTGGATTCATGGGGCGGACAAACAGACATCGTCATGTACGATTCTACATTCGTGGACGATCAAAGTCAACCCACTTGCACACTGACAGTGATACCGCCGAAGTGTACACCCATATGCCAACCATGTGACGTGTATTTTTTCCGCCAAGTCAAGAACTTCATTGCAAAGCTCCAAAATTACCATACAGTCATCGAGGCACAGCGAGAACTACATAATCGAACTGATGCCATCACAATTCATAGCCTTATACACAACCAATTATCGGCCCCAATATTTCAGGCGATGCTATCTTATGCATGGTACGCATCAAAATTGATTACCCAGAGACGTGTCGTACGTCATGAACGTGAATCAAGTTTGTTTTCCGACCACTATTGGGCGGGAGAAATGCACATGCGGAAAGGTGGCTTTCATCTAATGTGCTTGGTGCAGAAAGTTCACCTGAAAGTTCACCTGACTATCATCCATCGCACTGTGAGGGCGATTTGCGAGAATTGGAGAGTGAGTAAGTGTAAGAAAGCGGGACGATTGAACCACACCGATATAATTATTTTGTGATATGAAAATAAAATTCATGTGTAAGTGTTTCTATAATATTTTTAGTCATTTTTTATTGTTATCTCCACATCTCCCCTCCCCTGAGTACCTGTGTGTGTGCGACTGCCTGCCTGTGCTACCTATCGGCTCCAGTATTTTTGGCTAAAAGTCTCGTTATTTCTTGCTTATTCGGGTACCTCGATTAGTTCGCGTGTTGTCCAGTGGTCCGTGGTTTCTTTTTTGTATCTTTTTCTGCCTTAATCCTAGTGATAAGTGTAGATTCAGTTGAAATTCTCTCGCGAATGAAACTTATCTCAATATATTGAGCCGTTACTTTGACAGCTCGGACATAGACTTGTTGCTGTCAGCTGGTCATCAGTGCGCTGTTTATATCTCACACCATCAAAGCCTGTATCGATACCAATATGCCTAGGCCTGTATGCGCTCTGTGTTACGCCGAGATAGAGAAATCTAGTGATGGTATCACAACGGGCGACAAATGTGGGCACGCCTTTCACTCCTGGTGCGCCAAAGTCAAATATCTTGTAGACTCAACTAAGGAAGCCTCCTCGCGTATACGAAACATCTGTCCAACTTGCCAGCCGCCCAAGGATAGCGAAGACGCTAGCGGGATGCAAATCCAACTCCTCCGATCCATCAACGATAGATTAGGCAAATTGGAGTCATCAGTCTCTAAAATAGACTCTCTTGTTGGCGATGTTGAAAGTCTGCACTTAAAGTTCGAGCAGCTTGCCACCGATAATTCTACCTTTCGGAAGGAGTTAGCAGATGTCCAAGGATCTGTAGCCGATATTAGGGAGGGCCTAGACAAAATCTCCAGTGAAACATCGAAAAATGCTGCGAAGATCAAGTCAGTAGCGGATAGGCTGGACGCTGGGCCTTCGACATCTGGGCTGACGCCGGCCGACGAGGCGGTTATTCTGCGTGCCGCGTGCTCCGAGGTAGCCAACCACCTGATTATATCCGGAGTGCCTGAACTCCTCTCGAGGGAAGAAGAGCTCACTGCATTCCCGCAAAAGCTGGCAAACGCCTTGGGCACCACGCTGGTGCCGTCTGACATTGTAAAAATCGAGCGCATGGGAGCGAAGAAGACTAGGAAGAGACGGTCAGAAGCCATCTCCCCCGACGCTACTGTTGAGGGTCGTACCATCCTACTGGTGCTGTCTACTGCCAGTAAACTTGACCAGGTCCTGGAGGCCAAGAGGCGTAGGCCTGACCTGCAGGCAGTGGATATCGATAGTACACTGACGCACAGCAAGGTCTACGTGAATCGTCGGGTGCCGGTGCAGCTGTATAAATTGAGAGGACGAGTTCTAGAACAATTCCCATCTTTGCTACCTAAACAAGTATGGATTGCTGACGCCGCTGTCTTTATTCGGGTGGACTCTAAACCAAGACCGATTAGAGTTCTGCCCTCTACGGACCTCTCAAAATTAGGTCTTCTCTGACTCGAGAAAGCAGTGCCCATCCCTGCCCCGCCTTTACGGACCAGACCAACTGTTCTAAATGCCTGCTGTCTCAATGCCCAGTCGCTTCCTGCGCACTTTGACGAATTCCGGGAATTCTTTCGGCTCAACCCTTACCATCTCGTTGCTGTGACTGAAACCTGGCTAAACGACCGCATTGTAGACCAGCAGGTTGCACTCCCGTCCTACTCGCTGCTCCGTCTTGATCGAAGAGGACGACACGGAGGAGGCGTGGCACTTTATGTTGCCCACGGACTCAGCTCAAACACCTTAGCCACATCCTCCACTCTAGACAGGGATGGGGTACCGGAGTTTCTCATAGCCGAGGTCTGGGGCGCATCCCGCCCTAAGATTCTGGTCGCGGTAGTTTACAGGCCACCGAAAATTGGCCACCTGAACTATTTCGAAGATGCGATCGCTGCTCTTGTGCCGGGATACAAAATCGTGTGTGTCTTCGGAGATTTCAATGCAGACCTTACCGAATCAACCTATGACTCTAATCATTTGAAAAACTTTTTAGCATCTCAGGGTCTAAGCATTGTGCCGCTACAACCAACGCATCACACTGCCACTGCTGACTCCTGGCTCGACATCTGCGCTGTGAATGATCTCTCCTCTATCGACTCTTATGGTCAGAGTGCTCAACCCTTCATCTCGGGGCACGACCTTATATATGTATCCCTCAAATACTGGACCAACAAGCGTGAGCCGCGTGTCATTCGCTATCGTCCCTGGCGGGCAGCCGACCAGGCAGCTGCTGAAAAAATCTTGTCTGACGTCGACATCTCTGTCTTTATGGCGCTGCACTCTGTTGATGATCAACTCGGGCGTCTTAACGAAATCTTAAGCGAAGTACTGGAGAGAGCGGTTCCTATGCGGGAGTTTACGGCCACGCGACCGCCAGCACCCTGGTTGATGCCTGAGATTAAGGCCTTGATGCGGGGAAGAGATGCGTGCTACAGGGCGTATAAACGCACTAGACTTAAGAGTATATATGATGAGTATACACATCTTCGTAGGCAGGCAAAGAGCCGATGGACGGATGCTAAGTCGAGCTATATACAATCCTCCTTCAACTCAGCCCGTAATGCTCGTGCCTTTTGGTCTGAAATAGACAAGCTCGGCATCGCGAACAAATCCTGCGTTGCAGACCTGCCTGCAGACCTCACATTAGATGCAATTAACTCGTATTTCGCGTCGATCTCCTCTGGCCTGCCGCTTCCTGATTTTCGCGAACTGTTTCCTCTAACGTCTGAACACCCCAATACTCAGGAGTTCTCCTTTGCGCCGCCGAGCGATGTCTGCATAAGTGAAGCGCTGAATAGAATAGTTACTCGAGCCTCTGGTCCTGACGAACTACCAGCCCAGGCATATAAGATGTTTAAGGACCTGCTTATGCCTTTTATCAAACAGCTAATTAATAACTCGCTTAGTACGGGTACCTTTCCAGCTCTATGGAAATCATCCTATGTCGCTCCGATACCTAAAGTGCGCAATCCCACCACGGTAACCGAATTTAGGCCGATTTCGCTACTCTGTTCCCTATCGAAGGTGCTCGAGCGAATTGTCTACGATCAGATCACGCGTTTCCTACTAGCTGAGGGATCCTTAGACCCAAGGCAAACTGGCTTTAGGGAAGGCATGAGCACTCAGACGGCGGTCCTGAGGCTGATCGATGATTGCCGCCTTGCAATAGATGACAGGTCAGTAACGATAGTAGTCTTCTTGGATCTCACGAAGGCCTTCGACACCGTTAACCATGTCTTGCTGCTTCGTGCGGTTCGTAATTTTCATCTGTCAGAAGTGGTCCTTAGATGGTTTCATTCCTACTTGAGCGGTCGTACACAATCGGTACGGGTGCCTGCGGGCGGGGTATCTGACTGGCTTCCCTTACACTCTGGCGTACCTCAGGGCAGTGTCCTGGGTCCTCTGCTCTTCTCTTTATTCATAAACGAGCTTCCTAGGTGCCTTCGGCACTGTGAGTACCTACTCTATGCGGATGACCTGGTCATTTACCTGAAGAGCACGCCTAACAGCCTCAGTGATGCGTTGCGTTTAGTGAACCACGACCTCGAAAACGTAGCGAACTGGTGCGGTACGAATAGACTAAGCCTGAACGTAGGGAAAACCAAGGCAATGGTGATAGGGTCCTCCAAACACATAAACTCAATTAACTTTTCTGAAATACCCAGGCTCAACATCGGAGAAGAGATAGTGGAGATTGTCTCCAGTTTTAAATATCTCGGCATTCTGATTGATGATAAATTGTCTTGGTCCCAGCATGTCCTGCAGGTTTGCAATAAGTCTGCAAGCGTGCTGTATCGCCTCCGAATGTTTGCGTACACCTTAAACACTGCACTGAAGCGAAGGCTGGTAGTTGCCCTGGTTTTCCCTATCTTTGACTACTGTGCTGCGGCGCTCACTAACATCTCGAATGAGCGTGAAAGTAACCTGCGAGTTGCTCTGAACAATTGTGTGCGCTTTCTGCTGCGGCTTCCTCGGCACGTTCATATCTCTGAGCACAGACGTGGTCTTGGGTGGTTAGAACCGCGAAACCGTCGACTTCTACTCATTGGCTGCCTCTTTTACAAGGCACTTTCCATGGGTCAGCATGGGCTATTCGCCGAGAAACTGCGACTGAACCCGAACATTGCTAGGCATAGAGACTCAACCCGGACTGACACGCTCCGCCTCCCTCCTCTCCGCACTGTAGCTTTTCAAAAATCCTTTCTTGTAACGGGTATATACCTTTGGAACTCGTTACCCCCGGTCATCACCTCGGCCACTACCCTGGTGGATTTCCGGAGGCGCTGTTACAACCATCTGCTACAGGCGGAGATGACCGAGACTGGGGAGTCTGCCGTATTCGAGTGAGGGTGTGAGTGAGCGTAGTGTGCAGTACGATAATATTAAGAGCACTGAGTGTCTGGTATGTTCTTGTCCTATATTCGCGATTCAGCCTATATCACTGTCTTTGTATTTTTCACATTTGTCGTCATTCTTTTCTTTTCTGCTGTTTATCATAAGTTACCCTATACTATAATTGCCTGTGTCAATATTTCCTTATTTTATCATTTTATTATTTGCCTTGTGTTATTGTTTTATTATTATTATTGTCACTATTTTATTATTTTATTATTTGTATCATGTAACCTGTCTGCGGTTGTTAGGGAGCTTGCTCCACAATCGAATAAATCTACTTTCTCTCTCTCTCTCTCTCTCTCCCCAATCAACACACTGACTCTACAGTCAGAAAGATCTTCGGCACACTCCATCAGCTGCGGATAAATAGAAGAAACATCCCCAAAGAACTCAGGGTTCTTCTTATAACCACGCTAGTGTTCCCACATATTGACTACTGTTGCCTCATCTACCTGGACCTGACGGGGGAACTAAACCTCCTCCTGGAAAGAGCCCTGAACGCATGTGTGAGGTTCATCTTCGATCTGAGAAGGGATGAACATATTACACCGTACTACAAAAAGCTTGGATGGCTCAAGATCAACGATAGACGCAATCATTTCCTCGGGTGTATGATTTACAACATACTCAGGACTGAAACACCTCACTACCTATCGCAGTATCTTGTCTTCAAGGATAGGACGTTATCACGCGACACAAGAGCACAAACGGACCATCTCATTGTGCCAATCTGTAGAACCGAACTGTTAATGAAGTCTTTTCGATCAGCAGCACCACTATTCTGGAATTCACTGCCCACGGAAATTCGAAACATAAAGAGTCACAGTTCATTCAAAGCCAAACTCTTTTCACATCTCTTCAAACTAGCATATACTGGCTCATGCTCAGAAGCGAGCTGAGGTCCTTTTTCTTTTTCTTGTTCTTTTTTGCTGTACCCGGCATAGGTTTTTCTGCAGTTTTCCCTATAGCCACGTCACCAAATGGGGGTACTCCTTTGAACTTGTCTGCAGACTAAATTTTCCTGTTCTCACTTATATTCTTTTATCTCATCTGTTTTTTTTTCTTGAATTATCTTATCTAATTTTACTCTTTTCTCTCTCTCTCTCTCTCCCCCTCCCCAGAAAAAAAGAGAAAAAATATAAAACGCAGTCAAGAGAATTGAACACGGAACCCAGGACTTGTAGGCAGGCGCGCTAACCACTGCGCCACCGCTCTGGTTGCATTCCAGTGAAACTCTAACGGTTCATATCCCGAGCATGTAAAATACTAATTCCTCGATTTCTAGGGAACTATTAGTTAGCGAACATTATATATATTGTAACAAGGCAAATTATTTGCCTCGTAATGGAACAATCGACTCCTCCTCAGACGACAGTGACCCCTCGAAAAATACATGTAAATCGAAACAAAGAGTCCCCAGCTCAGGTTCCGAAGGTCCCCTAATTTAATTTCTATCATTTATAATCCTTTGTTTTTCCCGCCCCTCTCTAATACTGTACGTGCCGTCTCGACCGGATCAACGAGGGAGATCATCCCTCAATCCCACTACGCCTGGCAGGTCACCTGGAAGCCTCAGAGTCAGTAGCCGGGGCGGCCAAGATCATCATATCCTGAGATACGCCTGGAAGCGCGCTGCATTACGATCTGCCTCTCGCCAAGAATATCCCGCTCCCCCCCCATCTGTCTCGTACCGGCCTGGTCCACCGGTCCACATGCAGATATTTCCGCCTTCCAGGGTATCGCGAAACCTGAGATGCCATCTATCAACCCCCTGGCAAAAGCTCTGAGTGCCAAAGGCCCTGTCAGGCCCGCCACCTCGTCATCGAAGAAAGAAGAGAAAAACCGTCCACCAATTAAATGCATCGCATGCATTTGTCTTACCCCCCCCCTGCCGCTAATTTTTAATTTGGGTAGTAACAGGCGGAAACACGCGACTTCTTGTTTGGATATCGTGATAACGAGAGCCTTCGATTGCGGTTTGATCACCCAGCGGTTTTCCTTTCAAAGAAACCTTTATTATTTTTTTCTTGTGTTTATTTCGATTTTGTGTCTCTTTCTTGTTCTATATTTTTTTTGTGTGTTTAATTTTTATTTTGTTCGTTTTGTTTTCTCTTCTTTGTGTGTTTTTCTGAAAAACTCTTTATTCTGTGTTTGTGCCGTCGAGCCCATATCCCTAAGGTAAGCTTCCCATTCTAAACGACCTTCCGATAATAGCTAAATTAAATTATCCGAACTTAGATTCCGTTGAAATCTTATCGAAGTGTTGTGTTTCGGTTTTCCCTGATTCTTGGTAATTCCCGGAAAATTATCCTATTTGTAATTGTGTATCGTCAGATCGATTTTTCTAGAAAGCCTTTGGCCCCAAAATACTGGGTGATCCAGAATGAGGTATTTTCCTTCTACCAGTGGATTCTTCGTTAAAATCTAAGACGAAAATTATCAATGCTAAAATGTCGAGGGTGAAGCCGTTTTTAGATAAGAGCCGTTCAAAGTTAGCGAATACGAGAACAGATACGAAGCTACCTCAGGGCCACGATCGTCGTTTTGTCAGTTGGCGAGATCGCGGTGGCCGGTGACGCGTCGCGAGGACCGCCAGGCCGGCGGTGCGGCCCTGAGACAGTTTCGTATCTGCTCTCACATTGGCTAACTTTGAACGGCTCTTATCCGAAAACGGCTTCACCCTCGACATTTTATCATTGATAATTTTCGTCTTAGATTTTCACGAGGAATCTACTGGTAGAAGGAAAATACCTCATTCTGGATCACCCTGTATAGCGTCTTTTCTATCCCTGCATTGAAAGCTTGGGTTTAGTCATTTGTTATTGTTTGAGCCGTTACCTAGCCACGTGGCTCTAGAAAGATCGACCAACGCCTTCCCGATAAGATTCTTCCCCAAACTTGTATACAGGGTGATTCAGGTTGCGCGCACCACCTTACGTGGGTGTATTCCTCGTGAAAATCTAAGACTAAATTTCCTTTACCAAAACTTCGAGGGACTAACCGTTTGGGAGCTACGGAAGATCTTAGTTGACCAATCACAGGGCTTATGAGTGACATAGACAGGGCCGGTTCGAGAGTGTAAGTCGAGCAGTGCCCGCGGCGGTTCGATTTTTATTGTACGACGTTTCAGTTCGATTTCTAGATGAGTATGACGGCGTCGCCTCCTGGAGATGTCTTCGTACGGCATTCACCTCCGTTCTCGTCGTCCTGATCCTCTGCTTCATAGTCTCGGTCGTCCAGGTCCTCCGCTCCGTAGTTTCGGTCGTCCAGGTCCTCCGTTCGGTAGTTTTAGTCGTCCAGGTCCTCCGCTCCGTAGTTTTAGTCGTCCAGGTCCTGCGCTTCGTAGTTCTCGCAGTCCAGGTCCTCCGCTTCGTAGTTCTCGCAGTCCAGGTCCTCCGCTCCGTAGTTCTCGTAGTCCGGGTCCTCCGCTCCGTAGTTCTTGTAGTCCAGGTCCTTCGCTCCGTAGTTCTTGTGGTCTAGGTCCTCTGCTCCGTAGTTCTCGTAGTCCGGATCCTCCGCACCGTAGTTTGAGTCGTCCAGGTCCTGTGCTCCGTAGTTTGAGTCGTCCAGGTAGTTCGCTCCGTAATTTCAATCGTCCAGGTCCTGCGCTCCGTAGTTTCGGTCGTCCAGGTCCTCCGCTCCGTAGTTTCACTCGTGCAGATCCTTCGCTCCGTAGTTTTCGTAGTCCAGGTCCTCCGCACTCTAGTTTGAGTCGTCCAGGTTCTGCTCTCCATAGTTTCAGTCGTCCAGGTCCTGCGCTTCGTAGTTCTCGTAGTCGCAGAGCCTGGACGACTGAAACTACGGAGAGCAAGACCTGGACGACTGAAACTGAGGAGCGGAGGACCTGGACGACTCAAACTACGGAGCGCAGGACCTGGACGACTCAAACTACGGTGCGGAGGACCTGGACTACGCGAACTACGGAGCGGAGGACCTGGACGACTGAAACTACGGAGCGGAGGACCTGGACTCCGAGAACTACGAAGCGCAGCACCTGGACGACTAAAACTACGGAGCGGAGGACCTGGACGACTGAAACTACGGAGCGGAGGACCTGGGGGACTCAAACTACCGAACGGAGGACCTGCACGACTGAAACTACGGAGCGGAGGACCTGGACGACTCAAACTATAAAGCAGAGGATCAGGACGACGAGAACGGAGGTGAATGCCATACGAAGACATCTCCAGGAGGCGACGCTGTCATACTCATCTAGAAATCGAACTGAAACGTCGTACAATAAAAACCGAACCGCCGCGGGCACTGCTCGACTTACACTCTTGAACCGACCCTGTTACGTCACTCATAAGCCCTGTGATTGGTCAACTAAGATCTTCCGTAGCTCCCAAACCGTTAGTCCCTCGAAGTTTTGGTAAAGGAAATTTAGTCTTAGATTTTCAGGAGGAATACACCCACGTAAGGTGGTGCGCCCAACCTGAATCACCCTGTATATATCCCTCCCATCCTGATTAGAAATCCCCTAAAAATCCTTCGAAACTCTGAGCTGGTTTATTTAAGATTCTTTGGATAGCATTATTTAGAGTCCCTTCTTGTAATTTCTTTATTCAATAATGATTATAGTGTGTTGCCCCATGGCATAGAGTGCTTTATGTGGTTGTATTCGTGCATGTCCGTGAGAGTTCGTACGGGTTCGCCCCGACGCACTACACTTTTCGGTTAATTGTTTTACTTTATCGACACGTTTAATTGATTTTTAATAGTTCCAAAAAGTATCGACCCTAGCTCCCCCAGATCCCCCTATGTTATCGACCTAGTCTTATTCTTTGCTTTGTATTCTATGATCAATTCCTACCGTACCCTGAGGTAGTTCTTTTCTTTGTTTTGCGAATTGTTCTATATTACCCCAACTGTTACCTCCTTGCTTACGACCCACATACCTCGTAGTCTATCAGTTGTCTGTCAATTTCGGTCATTGGGTCACGGCCTCCCTGTTTGATCATATTTAATGATAAAATAAATTTGGTTTCTTTGTGATTTTTCCATAAACCTTAATTGTACTGATTCGTCTATATTATTCGCCCCTACGTTCCCCTCACCCTGAACTCGCCGAGTAGTCCCGTCTCATGTTATCGGATTGATTGAGTTATTTAAATTTTGAAAACCACATTTCATTTCATTTTTTTTTAAATTATTTTATTCTTTTCGTTACCGTGGTACCCTAGGTACCTGGCGCCCAACCTTATATTGTACGCAGATTTTGTCTGTTGAATAATTAGTTATTAACCGTAAAATCTCAATTTACCAAACGGTGGGACCGCCTGGTTTTCTGCACGTAGCTGACCTCGATGACAGCCCCCCCCCCCCCCCCCCCCCCCAATCGTCGGTCTTGCCCGTCACAAATTTGGCGCCCAACGTGGGGCCCACAATAATTATCCCTGATTTCTTTCTTTTCTAAACTTCCTTTCTATTTCTTTATCGCTTTTATATTTATCTTTCTTAAGTAGTTGATTTAGTAGTAGAAAGTTTTATTTATAATCTGAAATGGATCCGACACAAGGTGATCTCCCCATACCTCCTGCGACGATATCTCCTCCCCCTGGCATCAGTTTGCCAGACAATACCGATATGTTAATCTCCCATTTGAGTGGCTTACCCGAGCGAAGTATAAACCAGATGCTTCAGAGGGCATTTTTGAAAACTACCGGTAGTATTGAGTCGCGTAGGTGGCGATTACTCAGAAATTATCAACGTAGTCGAGGATTCAATGTAACTTGGGTCCCCGAAAATGACGAATTCACTCTTTTTGAACAAGCTAATGTGGAACCCGAACAAGACCCTCGTGAGTTTGTACCCCTCTCGCCCGAAGGCACCATGACCCCGCCTTCCGAATTACCCCCAGTCCCAATAAGTCAGTCGACCGTAATTCTGAACCCCCTTCGTCAACCGCGGGTTAGCTTCGCGGAAATGCCGGTACCGAGTCAAATAAACGTACGACACGGCCAAGCCCCGGAAAACGTTTCCCTGGATACCACCCCGCGAACCAGTCTTCCCAATCCATGCACCACCTATATTTTACCCTCCAATTTCAACCACCCACCCCCAAGAATAACTCCATATGAAGACACAAGTAACCCTTCACGAATGTCGATTCCCCAACAGATGACTAATTTTCCTGCCGGGCCATCGAATTCACTACCTCTTCTGCCCCCTCTTGCTTCCCTACCCCACCAACCCTTTCCTCAAGCTACTAACCTATTGCTGGATACCCAAGTCCCCAGTCCCCAACGACTGTTGTCAGAACAATTTTCGACTCACCGGGACGGTAATGAGCGATCAAATCATCGATCGAGAAACGAGACCCCCCGCGATTTGCATAATATCGTTCGCCGGTGGAACCTTAATTTTACGGGCACACGCGGTACCAGCGTAGAAGAATTTTTGAAACGGGTAGACGAGTGTCGTCATGGAAGTCACTTGAGTGACAATGATTTGTTTGAAACCCTGCCGTTTATTTTATCCGATAAGGCTTTACATTGGTTCAGGTTAAATCGTTCAGCCTCCCAAGCAGAAATCTTAGAACGGTGGCGGTTTTTATAAAACGGGCCAACCTTGGAACGATATCGGCCTTCCGATGTGACGGCTCAATATCGGAAGTTTTTAGCGGGCCGACTCTCTTCCAATAGCGGATATTGATGTAATGGTTGTAATCTGGCCCACGACTTCAGCCCGATATTGGTATCAGATTGGCACTTGATACAACGGCTATACTTCAGCATGAGATATCCACCCGACGTTGATTTCGGATCAGCCGCCGTGAATCCGATCGAACATCGGCGTCTGATGTCTGTCCAACATCGGGTCCAGAAGGGCTTCCGGGTCAACGGCCGTAGCTCGGTACGAGACATCCACCCAACGTTGGCTACGGATGAGTCGCCGTGACTCCGATCAAACATCGGCGTCTGATATCTGTCCATTATCGGGTCCAAAAGGACTTCCGGGGCAACGGCTGTAGCTCGGTACGAGACATCCACCCAACGTTGGCTACGGATGAGTCGCCGTGACTCCGATCCAACATCGGCGTCTGATGTCTGTCCAACATCGGGTCCAGAAGGACTTCCGGGGCAACGGCCGTAGCTCGGTACAAGACATCCACCCAACGTTGTCTACGGATGAGTCGCCGTGACTCTGATCGAACATCGGCGTCTGATGTCTGTCCAACATCGGGTCCAGAAGGACTTCCGGGGCAACGGCCGTAGCTCGGTACGAGACATCCACCCAACGTTGGCTACGGATGAGTCGCCGTGACTCCGATCAAACATCGGCGTCTGATATCTGTCCATTATCGGGTCCAGAAGGACTTCCGGGGCAACGGCCGTAGCTCGGTACGAGACATCCACCCAACGTTGGCTACGGATGAGTCGCCGTGACCCCGATCGAATATCGGCGTCTGATATCTGTCCATTATCGACGTCAGCAGGACTCCTAATGCGACGGACTTGGTTCCGTACGAACCATCCACCCAATGGCAGACCTGGATGCGTCACCGTAACCGCGGTCAAACGTGGCCATCTGATATCTGTCCTCTAATACCAGTGCCAGAATGACACGTGTTCTTCATGCAGCATCAAGGGTTTTTAACGATGAAGCGATCTTCCAACTCGAAAGAACGGGTAAAAAAATACCGTGCTTTACGTAAATCTAATGTGAATAGCAAAATAGTTAGTTCAGAGATACCAGGAGTATCACGTGTAGTTGTCGACAAAATCAGTACTCAGGACATTATCGCAGACGAGATTGAGTCGTTGTGTTCGGTTGATTCGTGCAATTCCAACAAAAGTGCTGCAGAAGTAATTGCGGTGCACATTGATTGTGCAAACGACGACATCGCCGAAAATCTGAAGTCAAGTAATGACAGTGAGACCTTGGAAGTTCCCGTTCAGCAGCCTCAGCCTAAACCAAACTTAACATCTGAACTTCGCAACTGGGCTCTCAAACATATTAATACTTTGACTAACGAAGCTACGACTGATTTATTGGAGGTATTGCGAAGTCATGGTCACAATGAGCTTCCCAAATCCGCAGTGACATTACTCAAAACAAAGAGCTCTGCTCAGGGCGTGGTCCAGCCGCTGCTGAGTTATCGAGGAACATACGGAGAATTTATATATTTAGGGATAGAAAATCAGTTGCGAGACGGAATATCCTCAAAGGAATATATTGAAAACAGTATTCCGTTATTGTTCAATATTGATGGGTTACCCATTTATGAAAGTGCATCGACAGAATTCTGGCCGATATTATGTAAGGTACAGCACAAAGACTATGATACCAAGCCTTTTATGGTAGCCTTGTACTGTGGGGATTCTAAACCAGGAGATCTGGACGCCTTTCTAAGAGATTTCACGACCGACCTAAGTTCCATCCTCGAAACCGGCATAATAATTGATGATAAATATTATTCGGTTTCAATCAAGGCATTTGTGTGTGATACGCCAGCGCGATCATTCATAAAATGCACGAAAGGTCATGGGGGATTTTTCGCGTGTGAAAGATGTGAAGTAGAAGGTCAGACAATTAATCGGAGACGCGTATATAGTGATGCAGATTGTAGATCACGTACTGACGAATCGTTCAAAACCAGACGGCAAAAGGAACATCACGTCGGAGTTTCTTTACTCGAGACAGTGCCAACGCTAAACCTTGTCAGTCACTTCGTCCTGGACTACATGCATTTATTGTGCCTTGGGGTAATGAAGACACTGCTTTTGAAGTGGGTGCTCGGTGATAACCGCTCAAGGCTCAGCGTCAAAATTTGCAAAAAAATCACAAAACGATTATTATTGCTTCGGAACCACGTCCCGTTTGAATTTCAACGTAAACCGCGTGGACTTAAGGATTTGAAACGTTGGAAAGCCGTTGAACTGCGTTTTGTTTTATTGTATGCAGGTCCTATTGTTTTCAAAGGGTTGTTACCCACTCGAATGTATAAACATTTTCTTCTCATGCACACAGCAGCAAGGATTTTGTGCAATCCTGAACTCTGCCAGAGCCAAATTGTATCGGCTAGACATTATATAAAAAGATTTTTCCTACTTATGCCCCATTTGTATGGTACAGACACGCAAATTATGAACTTTCACAACCTCCTACATTTATGTGATGATATCGAAAATATGAGTGCTCCATTGGACGAATACTCGGCATTCCCTTTCGAAAACTATTTGGGTAAACTAAAAAAGCTGATAAGAACCCCTAACAAACCCCTTGCCCAAGTTTGTCGACGGTTATCCGAACTGCGATCCCAGGACAGTACAATAATAAAACGTCGTCCAGCGATTGTGCTTTCTGAGAAGGATATTTTAGCGGAGTCCATCAATCTGCGAGTGACTAGGTATAAAAAAGTACGAATTAGGAATATGACGCTTACATGCCGGGCTCCAGACAATTTAGTTCTTTTACAGTGTGGTAGAATCCTAGAGATCAGTGGTATTGTAACTGAAAGTAACGAAAATATACAGATAATGTTGCACCTTGAGGGAAAATATGAAAGCACGGTGGGAATGATGTTCGATTATCCTACACGATCTAACGACGTCGGAGTGATGAAATTGGGTGAATTGTCAAGTACTGTATCAAGAATTCCGTCCACTGCAATCAAACAAAAAATGGTGAAACTGCGAATTAAACGTAGTGTCGAGTACGCTGCAACGATGTTACATCTATAATACTAGGGATACCTTTGCGTCTTCGACGCGCGTCTATTTTATACCACGCTGTAGCGCACCATATTATTAAAATTTCATTATTTTTTTCCAGTGTTAATTCCTTTAATTTCTGTTCAATATTCGTATGAACAATTCCTTGTGAACTCAATTTTTAGGATCTTCAACTGAAGTAGGGTTGCATCGGGGCTAGAACCGCGTTGATTCCGGGCTAGAACGGCGTTGCGTTGCTAAAAACACAAACGATCTTGTTCTCGGCTTTGCAATGATTGCTGTCGATAGCCGTGATTGGCTCATTTGTCTTTTCTCGTCTCAGCCGTCGATTCGGTATAAAGCGGGCGCGTTTTTAGTGTTTCTACTAGTTGCTGCCGGCTGAATCTGACTCGTGAAGCATACCTGCGAGTATCGTCCAAAAAATCGTCCAGTGAGCACGGGAGTTTCAAAGAATATTTACTGGTAAGTATACAGAATTATTGAATAATTTGTCTGATTCTTATCACCTTCTTACTGCTGCCCCCCTTCTACTGCCATCCCTTATCGAATGGACTGCATTTTGATACGGTTTCTTCTTTCCACTTATTCCCGTTCATATAAAATACATTGTTAATGTTAAGATATTATCAGATCGTTCTAAGAAGTCGTCGCATCAGAATATTTTCGAAACCTAGTGATATTCACCTTCGCAATACAAGTATGGCCTCGATGGTTGGATATTCGGTTATCGAGTTCATAGGAAACTATGATCCCAAATTATTGGACTTAGTACCGGAGACGTGGGTGATGACAATCAAGGGTCAGCTTCTCTGCAAGTTTCCAGACGCTTCAGATTATAAACACCTCACTCGCATCGTCAAGAATTTGGAACCGCCGTCGAAATCATGGAAACATTACACTGTTGCAGTGTTGCAGAATGCAAGTATGTCGCTTCATGTACATATTTCGATAGTTCCAATTGTATTGAGTGTTATGCGCAACAATTAGCTGTTGTCTTTGATTTGAAATGTGAATATTTTGTCATCTAATATAGTCGCATCTTTGATTCCAAAAAATAAGTGAACGGGAATTACTTTTACACGAAGTTTCACGGTTTAAGTCAAGAGAAATAATACCGCAGAAGTATTCATTGTGCATACAGTGGAAAATTTCATCTCAAATCTATCGGATTTATGGGGTTTTCACCTCTTTTTTTTTCAAATCGATAAAAATTCTTATCGCTGGTGATATATTTTCAGAAAACCGATACCTAGTTTTGTGTTTACCCGAAAAAAAAATGTCTACGGTGAATAGATATAAATTAATGAATTTCGTTGTAAGAGTAACGCGGTGTCAACTTTAAGAATTAACATATTTTCGGTTCCACTCATCGTAAAAAGATGTGCAAAAGCGCATGTGATAGCTGAAACCTTTCCGAAAAATTTTATATGTGTCTGTAATATTAAAAATTGACATCGTTACGAACGAATGGAATGCTTCCGATTTTAAAACATTTTGATTTACAAATCTCCATCCGATGTTAGATTACGTGAATCGAAAAAGCTGTTAAATTACCACCCTAACCGACATGTCTTCAAAACTCTACTGAGGTGATTGTTGCAGAGTATGAATGCTCAATGTTTTTTGATTTATGTTCACAGACCAGTACGAACAAGGCCTGAGGCGGCTCCAGCGGTTACAATTGAGCGCAACGGTTCTATCGAGCAGTGCGGAAAACGAAGAGAATACGGACCCAAATGCCCAGCAGAAGTTGAATCCAATCTCTACCAGTATCGAAGCAGAACTTTTCAAAATGCCGGGCTTCGGCGACGGCGAAGCCTTTTTAAGCTCTTCGTCAGATAGTTCTGGTCAGCATAATGATTAGCCAGTGTTGATTGATTCTAATCATAATAATTTCACTCAATTCTGCTTCATTTGATTTACTTGGTCTCAACTAATCCGTAGGTAGTAGATGTTTTTCAATTGGAAAGTCAGTGTCAACGTATCTTCCACACGTTCTCCAATATCTCTATCAATCATTTCGTATACATGAAACCAACGCCATTTTCATAGATACCTCGTCAGAGCCTACCAAAACTCCGGCCCGGAAAAAGAAAGAAACCCAGTCAGTGAGCTCAAGTCCTGCTGTAGCTAAGAAAAATCCTGTAGTTGTTAAGAACAAATTGGTCAGCCCTTCATTAGCTAAACATTTACTGCCGCTGCAGAGGTCGATCACGGGGTTGGAATCACTGCAACCAATGCAACGTAATTCTACCGCAAAAGTATCTGAACCGTATGATAGTGGATCCTCTTCAGGTTGTGTATAGTCATGTGCATCTTTTTATTACTACTTCGTTGAATTATAACTCATACTTATATTGCTTTAGGTTCGTCGTGCGAGCCAATAAACTCTACACCACGTAAGAAACGATTAATTCTACCAGTGAAAAACACGAATCCACGAAGACCCGCAGTTGTCGCAAAAGGAATGGGTTCACCTTCATTGGTGAAACCTCCACAAGCTCTGGGATCCATTGTGACAATGGATTCAACGTTGATGGGTAATCTTGGTCCCAAATCATGTTCGTGTTCAGGTGAGTGTACTTTCACGAGGTAGCACATTGCAGTCGCGCAGTTTTCATGGAACCCCTGCAAATAGCTGATAGTTTATTAGGTTTTAAATTTTCGAGATATCGAGCCACAGGCCATGCACCCTTTTCTTCTTAACGTGCACTGGTATCTGAACGAAATTTTGATTCTTCTACCTCATCGAAGTTTGCATCAATGTTTTTTTATTTTCAATTTTCATGTGTATCAACTAAAGTAACTTGAAATAATTCAAACGCGTCTTTTTTTCTAAGTTCAAAATGATAACTGCAAATGTTACAAGTGATCGAATTTCAATGTTTTTGTTACAGATAGATATATCTCAGTATGGATGACGTTATGTATGGTTGTAATTTTCAATCCATTGTATTGCCTTTAATTTTTGTTCAGTTGAAACAAAATATATGACCTAATTATTTTTTTATAACCTGCTAAAATACCCATAAAATATCAAAAAATCATAGGAAACCCCAAATGCTCGCATCAATTGATTGAGAGGATATATCGAGAACTAACCGCTTGCAAACTAAGTTTTTCTAAAACTATTAAAGTGTAACATAATTCGATCTTCATGTATTTCTTATAATATATTGAAAAAATCTCCTACAAAAGAGATCCGAGTGGCAATAGACTCGCTTCAGAAAGCGTTGGAGGACAAGATGGATAAAATAAGAAGCAGCTTGGCTTACGACATGAAGCAGTGTGTGACAAAACTAAGCAGTATCGTCACGGAACGACTCGATCAGGCTGGCATAAAACCTCTGAGTGATCCGCAACGCGAGCTGGGAATAACATTTCCCATCAGAACTGTCGCCGAATTCGAGGCGTTTGATCAATCACTAACAGAGGAATCCAGGGAGAAATTACTGGTGGAAAATCTATCATTATAATTATCGAAACGCGACTGATATTCTTTATAAACAAAAATTTGGAGAGCGTCAATGTTGTGTGTCCGTAATGTTCAATATATTTTTCTTTGAATTTCAGCTTCAACTCATGTGCTCCTGGTGTTCACCAATAAGTATCAGCCACGCTGTAGCCAGTATTCTTTCGCAATTATTAGAAAAAGAAGTGCAGCTTTTATTCAGCGGCGTCGGTAAAAGGGAAAAGTACGGTGGCAAGCGGAATTTCTCGGCCACGCGATGCTACAAGTGCCTAAACTGTAAGATGTTTTTGTCTACTATTGTAGTATACGTTATATTCAATCAAATTACAATGAGTATAACGACAGTCGATTTTACGAACCCGAACTTTTACATAGACGAACGCTTTGTAAGATGAAGTCTCATCCTATTCCGAAGTCAATTATACTATAATACCTGTGATTTCTGTTTCCAACAGTAACGATCCTGGGCAAATGCCAAAACTCCACAGCCGGGGAGATTATTAAAAACATTTCTTAATGGTTAGCAAGGGCTGAAGACCGAAAGGGGGGGCGAAAGGTCAGAGATGATAAACTCAGGGCTGTAACGGCTACAACTAATACTTGGGCTGATCCTGTTGCAGAACAGGCAGCAGCTGAACAGCCAACAAGTATTGCTGAGCCTTCAGATGCCGCTACTTAAAGGAAATCATCTGCAATGCTTGAAAAGCCCGCTGTATTGTGAGGGTATATTGTTATGCACATGACAAATAAAGTCTGCGCTTCTTATCTTACATTAGACTTTTCCATTGAGAACCTTTACCCCGGATCCTGTGGCACTATAATACAAAGAACCCTGAGTGAATGTAATAATGCTAGATAAATCTTTGCTAATGTTTATATCAACCATACACTGCGGAGTGATACCATTGGATATCTCACATGAAGGAGGATAATCAGTGATAATTGATATTTGTGTGCTGTACTGTACACATATCAGTACATTAAGGCAAGCACTCGAGAATTAGTACCCTCTCAACAATTCATCTTCTCTTTAAATGCATTCTTTTTTATACATCCATGCAACCAATCAGGGCTTCAGCTTTGGAGCGACTAAAAAAAGCGGGTTTCTGTCTAGCAATTTCTTATATTGGGACGAATATAACTCAAGATAATGGAAATGAACTGCGATCTGTTTTGAATCAATAAATACATGAGTGCTGCGCATGGCGTTTGGAATCAAAGTTACGTCAAATTTATCAGAATGTCAACCAAAATACTTGGAGTGATATATGAAATCAACCAGTCAACAGTATGGGTCTCTGGACGCGAAAAAAAAAAACACATTTTATGTCGATATCTGCATTCTGTTTTTCTTATGCCTGAGACCAACGAATGAATTTTCAATTGATCGATATTAAAAGCCGATTCGTTGTTTTGCGAATCTGTGATTTATAGGCAGATTATCTCGGACCGAGATCAAATTTGAACCAGCAGCCGATGCAACGGTCAAACCGGAGCTCAGTATCCCGACCCAAAATCGGGCTCGCGTGAACAGCCAATGTAACGGTGATACCGCGGCCCGGAATCTCGGTGTAAGATTGGGCGTAAACGTCCATTTGTAAGTGCGCACTATGTAGAAGGAACAAGAAGTAGCGTTGATATTCATGCGACGAATTGGCGTAGTGGCTAGAGTAAGCGATTTGTAATATGAGAGACCGAGCGTTCCTGGGATCGAATCCCCCCATCGCAGTTAGAAAAAAGAGACTCGAAGTTTTTTCAAAGAAGGTAGAATGCGTAACGAATGTGGGCGGTTAGTTGACAATCCGGTAGGAGGGTACACAGAGTTGATTATATAACACATGCGTGACGAATAATAGTTAGTTAATTTACATTCAAGTAGGGTAACACAGCATTCGTATACAAAATCGTGCGAAAAGAAAATTTTGAATTTTATTAATTATAAATATTCATGTTATGGCCATTTTTTGTTACTATTGGCAGTACTGGCACGGTGTTAGCTACTGTCAACTTTGGAAAATAAATACCGCGACATCGGGCAGAAATGCACTACTGACCCAAGCACGTTAGCCAATATTGGGCCACCAAAACATCGAATTCTGGTCCAATGACGGCACTCGAGCTTAGTCCGATTCCCTTTCGGTGCTATCGGACCAAAATGAAACCGCGTAACATTTCAATCATGGTCCAGTATAGTAAATGTAACGCGGCCCGAGCACGGCAGCCAATATTGGGCCGCCGTAACATCGGATCCTGGTCCGGTGCCGGTACCCGAGCTTGGTCCGATCTGCATCTAACATTATCGGTCTAACACGGAACGGCGTTACATTACAATCACGGGCCAATATTGAACAACAATCGCGGGCCACGATTTTTCGAGTGGCGGCAGCGTTGGACCTATATCGCGCCGTCATGGAATTTCTGCTCGGGAGCTGGACTGGCTGGCAGCCTTTTGTATCGGCCTTCCGTACGCGTTTTGGGGGCATTAACTTCCAGTTTAGAGTTCGAGAAGAGGCGCGTAGGAGGACCCAGGGCCAAGGTGAGCCAGTAGCTGATTACCTATTGAGTATTAGGATGATCCTAGCTTATTTAAACCCCCCACTACCGGAAAGAGAACAATTAGAATTAGCTTTTTCAAATCTATACCCTGAATATCGCCCTTTACTGTCGCGTGAGCATTTTAATACTTTCGAGGAGTTAGAGCGCGCCGGTGAGCAACTTGAGTCTTCCCAAGCGCTAGGTAGATTATACGTACCGCCCCCCACTGCCGATGACTCTATCCTTCCCGAAAACGCTTACATGGGCAAACGTACCCTACCCCGGGCCCGCGTAGCCGCCTTGGATAATATCGGGGATAACGAAGTCACTCCTGAAACTCCGAAATCAAATAATAATTCAAAGAAAGGGGGAAACAAAGGAGCGAAGATCGCCCCTTCTCAGACCCCCACATCGGAAGAACGTTCCCCCGTAGCGGCAATCCCCTCTACGTCAGCCCCTCCTCGCAACGCTGCCGCGAACCCAGTAGTCCGTAATACCGCACCTGAATCATTGCCGAGAAATACAGTAAGAACGGATACCCGATCCATACCACCTCTGATGTCCCTCAATGTCGCTCCTCCCACCATAAACGAAATGCACTGTTGGAATTGTCGTCAGACCGGTCAGATGCGCCGCGAACGCCCTCAGCCTCAATCACGACATTGTTATCGCTGTGGAGCACCAGGTGTAACTGTCGTTAGTTGCCCGAATTGTGCCGGATCTCGTACGGAAAACCCCTCCGGGAACTAAGGAAAGGGGTATCCTCTTGTTCCCCCCAAAATAAAACAACCCCATCGACTAACCCGCTGATAAATTATAGTCCCATGGTAGCGGCCCTCTCTCATGATACTCGGTATTATTTAGACGTATTCATTGATAATCAGCCGGTTAGAGCCCTTTTCGATCCAGGAGCCTGTGTATCTTATATCGGTCGACTATCGCTAGATCGTTTCAGCGAAGCACGGGAAATTGCTTCTCGGAATCATCGATCCGAGATCGTTTATCCAAATGGAACTGCCGATACAACTCACGGGGAATTAGCTCTTCCAGTTCATTTTGAAGGTTATCGGAAAGACCTTGTAGTGCGTTTTGCTCCCTCCTTCGAATATGAGGGGATCCTAGGAATGGATTTTGCCAATGCCTTTAACGTAACAGCTAATTTCCAAACCCACTGTTGGAGTAGTCCCAACTCGACCGAAACGCCCTTCTTGACTCGACAAGGAGAACCTTTTGGTACCGCCGCCCTGGAAAACCCAGGGATACATCGTGGAAAACCGGGTTCCTCGAGAGAAGACCAGGCAACTCTCCCCAGAAACATTACCGTACCGTCTCGAAACCATATCGTACCGTCTCGAAATACTATCGTACCGTCTCGAACCCCTACCGTACCGTCTCGAACCCTTACCGTACCGTCTCGAACCCCTATCGTACCGTCTCGAAACCCTATCGTACCGTCTCGAACTCCTATCGTATCGTCTCGAAACCCTATCGTACCGTCTCGAACTCCTATCGTACCGTCTCGAACTCCGTCCCCAAACCCTACCGTATCGTTTCCAAACCCTACCGTATCGTCCTCGAACCCTACCGTCTCGTTCCCGTACCCTACCGTACCGTCTCGAAAGATTGTCGTACCCTCTTCGACCCGTATCGTACCGATTCCGAAATATAACGTGTCGCCTCCCAACCCTACCGACCCCTCGAATTTTCGTCTTGTGGGGGACTTGCCTATCGCCTCGAAGAGTTACGCGCAGGTCTTAAAGGTTTGTCCTCCAGTATCCAAGCCCTTGACGAAAATTGCCGTAAGTTCAACTCCGGTGTCGACCGAATTGCCACTTCCGTTCAAACCCTCAGGATTTGGAAAGAGGAATTCTCCCAGGGGTACCGACAGTTATGTGGATTCCTTAGTGGAACCTCCGCGTGAGGAAAACCCTAGTACCCCGGGCGAACTTCAAATCGTCCCCTCAAAACCCAATTCTTCTCATATCGGTATCGCTGAGTTAACTACCGACCAATTGAATCAAGTTAACGCGGTATTAGACGAATTAATCCCTCCTTCTTTAGGTTATCCCGGTCTTGCCAATTTAACCACCCACAAAATAGATACTCAGAATCACCCCCCGATAAAACAAAGGTACTATCCCGTCTCACCTATAGTTAGGGAAGCCATGTACGAAGAGGTAAATGCTATGTTAGAAGCGGATATCATCGAGCCCTCCAACAGCGAATGGTCGACTCCCGTGGTTATGATTAAAAAGCCTAATGGAAAATATCGATTTTGCTTGGATTTCCGAAAGATTAACGAAATCGCAAAGAAAGACGCGTATCCCTTACCGTATATGACTGCCATCTTAGACAAACTCAGCGAGGCGAAATATATATCAACTATCGATTTAAGTCAGGCTTATCATCAAGTTCCCTTAGATCCCGCAAGTCGCGAAGTATCAGCCTTTACCGTACCGGGTCGTGGATTATTTCATTTCAAGAGAATGCCTGATGGACTTTCGGGAGCTCCGGCCACTTTCCAAAGATTGATGGATAAACTCATCGAACCTGAGATGGAACCTTATGTTTTTGTCTATCTAGACGATATTATAATAGTAAATTCCAATTTCGAAGAGCACCTCAAATGGATGCGAATTGTTCTAAATAGAATTGCCGAGGCCCATCTAACCATAAACCGGGATAAAAGCTATTTTTGTAGATCTAGCGTGAAGTATCTGGGATTCTTGGTAGATAAGCAAGGCTTACGCGCCGATCCAGAAAAGGTCTCCGCCATAATCAAATACTCCGCTCCTAGAAACATTAAGCAGGTTCGAAGATTTTTGGGAATGGCTTCCTGGTATCGTAGATTCATTAACGATTTTGCCACCCGAGCACAGGCTTTAACCTCCCTATTAAAGAAAAATCGTAGGTGGTGTTGGGAGGACGAACAGGAACAATCCTTCCAAGACCTAAAGACCGCGTTAGTTACCGCCCCTACCTTGAATTGCCCGAATTTTTCTGCCCCTTTCTTTCTACAAACCGACGCTAGTGATACTGGAGTTGGAGTCGTTCTAACTCAAACCGTAGGTGACCAAGAATACGTCGTAGCGTATGCTAGTAGAAGCCTGACCCCCCCAGAAAGGAAGTATACCGTTACCGAAAAAGAATGCCTGGCTGTGATTTGGTCTATCCGTAAATTCCGTCCTTACCTAGAGGGCTACCGATTCACCGTAATTACCGACCATAGTAGCCTTCGTTGGCTGTATCACCTGAAGAATCCCATAGGACGTTTAACTCGTTGGGCCCTAGAACTCTTAGAGTATGATTTTGAAATCATACATCGCAAGGGAGCCCTTCACCACGTACCCGATGCCCTCTCCCGTATGTTTGAAGACCCTACCGACGCCATAGCCGTGATTGCCGAAACGACCGATTCTTGGTATAAAAATCGTGTGGAAAATGTAAATTCACGACAAGAGCAATACCCGGATTGGAAAGTAGAAGCAGGACGATTATACTGTCATCGAATAGATGACTTGGCAGACCCCCTCCTTCCCGAGTTAGATGCCTGGAAACTAGTCCTCCCAACTGAATCCCGAAATACCGCCATTATTGAAAATCATTCCCTACCTACCGCTGGTCATTTAGGAATAGAGAAAACTTATGCCCGAACCGCTTTATTATACTATTGGCCAGGCATGTATCGGGAGATAGCCGATTTCGTAAGGCACTGTGAAGTTTGCCAACAGATCAAAGTGGAACAGACCGCTCCCCGAGGATTAATGGGGAACCGAGTCTTAGAACAACCATAGATAATGATCGCGGCAGATATCATGGGCCCTTTTCCTCCCAGTCGTCAAGGCTTTACTTATGTGTTGGTAATCCAGGATTTATTCACCAAATGGGTAGAAGTAATCGCACTGAGGAAAGCAAACTCCGCGTACATACTAAAAGCTTTAGAAGAATTAGTTATTTTCCGTTGGGGTACTCCAGAAGTACTACTTACCGATAATGGGACCGAGTTTGTGAATAAAGTCATGAAGCAAGCTTGTGAAGAAATGGGTATCTACCACAGTACCGTTCCCCCGTACCACGCCCAAGCGAATCCAGTAGAAAGAGTCAATCGGGTATTGAAGACAATAATCGTAGCCTTTATAGAAAATGACCACCGTACTTGGGACCTACACCTTTCAGAATTTCGTTTCGCTATAAATACCGCCTCCCACAGTTCAACCAAACTAACCCCTGCTTTCCTCAATTTTGGACGCGAACCCCGACCGAACAATTCCCTGAAGAAAAGGGAAGAAGGTCCTCCCCAAATCCAACCAATACCGCCCGAAGTTTGGGAAAACCGAGTTCGCCGATTGTCGGCCTTACGTGACCTAGTCGCCAAAAATATCGAAAACTCCTCCGAGCGTCAAGCTAAATATTATAATCGTGGTCGGAAAGACCTAAAATTCTCCGTTGGTGATTTGGTTTGGCGTAGACAGCATGTTCTTTCTTCGGCCGTAGACTTTATAGCCTCAAAACTAGCTCCTAAATTTAAGGGTCCCTGCATGATCTCCAAAGTATTGTCAGCAGTAGTGTATGAACTTGAGGATTGTAATGGAAACCCCGTTGGAAAATCCCATATTAAGGACCTAAAACCCTATCGTACTTTCCCTTCCGTAGAAATCCCAGAAATGAATCCCAGAGAAGATTCCCCAGAGATAAACAACGAAGAAATTTCCCCGCGAGTAGACATCGAAACCCCAAACCAGTTAGATGTTATTCCGTTACCGGTAACTTCTTTTAGAGAACATGTGGAGGAAAACGGTACCAAGATACCGAACCGGAACCCGAAGCCATCACCGGAGTCGTGGCGAGTGGGCCGAACGCGACCAACCCGAAAGACCTCGAATCCGGGAACCCCAATTGATACCAAACGAGGAGACAATGGCGACCTAGAATCAAGCCCCCTTGTCCATAGTCGACGAAACCACTACCGACTCCGACCACGAAACCCAATCCGATGAGAATTTCTCCTTATCATCCCCTGAATCCCCCGACCCCCCATCGGCAAATAGCACTGACCCCCGAATCAGGAGTCCGCCCCAAGCCACAGTCCCATACCATTCCTCACCCCAACTACCCGTCCTTCCCATGTCCTTCCCCTCCGTTGGTCTTCGCTATCAAGATGGACAATTTATCCGTCAATGGTATAATCCTAGGCAAAGGGGACTCATCCACGCAACCTCGAAAGAAACCCTCGGGCCAGTATACCACCCCCCCCCCCCCCCCCCCCGGGGGGTCATATGTCAGCCCCGAAATCCGGGACGTTGCTCCAACTCCGGTCCCCATTCCTCTGTGGCTGGCCGCGGGAGCCTCACAAGAAAGGGGAATCCCAACCACCCCCCCCCCCCCCCCCCCCAGACCAGATATACCGAAATTCCGCCGGTAACTCAGCTCCCAAGACCACCGGTCCAAGTGCTAGAGTATTCCCGAAGAGGCCCAGACATGCCGACGTCCGAGCAGTGCTGGAACTGCCGGGCTTTAGGCCACAGATATTCTAGTTGCCCTTTACCCAGGAGGAGATCTTTCTGTTATGGCTGCGGCCGACCGGCACACACCCGACGCACGTGTCCAACATGCCAAACGCAATGGCGACGAGCAGAGTCGACCGTACCACCGATTAACCCTTCTCCCCCTCATCCCCTTCCGGCGATCACTCCCCCCTCGCAACAATTAGAAGCAATGCTGAGTATTCTCCGTTTGTTAAGTACCCTGACCCCCCGATAAACTTTTCTTATGTGTTTTTTTTTGTGTTTACATTGTTTACTTTTCCTTTCACTCTTCTCTTCTAACGTCTAGGGCTCATTTCATCTCGTTCTTTTCCCCGTTCTATCCTTCCCTCTCTGCATTTGTTCTGTTAACTTATCGTAGATTTCTCTTCTTCTGTTTCCTTTCTTTTCTACCTCTTTAGTAATTCTGTCTACCGTGCCCCCCTTCTTTTTTGATTACCGTCTCCTTCCATTTCCCCTTTTTCTTGTATTCTTGTTCCCTTCCTACCGTCTATCTTTACCGTTTCTGTCTACCGTTTCCCCCCCTTTACCGTAAATATGGTAGATTAATCCTTAAGCGATTTCGCTCGTTAATCGTTATCCTATTTTATGTATTGTTATTGTTTGATTGTTACCGTACCGTACTTACGCATAATCCTACTAGTCAGGAAACCGTACTGTTTCGATATTAAGTTCCTAAAAACTGTGATATGACCTAACGTGTAATGTAGTTGTAACTGTAAACCTTCCTCGACTTATGATTGACTGAGGAATGAATGTACTAAGTGCCATACCGAAAACTGTTCAAAGTCAAATCTTAGAACCAAAGAAGAGGGATAGACCTCCCAATTAGGAAAATCCTAAATAAACCTCCAGTTATGTTTATTTCTGATCAAGACGTGTCGTTTTAATTAGGTCCCTTCCCTTGAGAATCTTATCGTTACTTGTTGTTGTTTATAAAACTTACTTGAATTCCTACCGAGTAATTTAATTGTCGTTTATGTTTTATGAAATATGACCTATCGAACTTGAGCTGAAGCATGAAAATTCGGTGAGATTACGAATCACAGATAACCTTACATTGGCCAAATAATAAATTTTTCGGAAGGAGTCGATGGTTTGAGAAGCTTTGTAGGTCTCGCTTGGAGACTACACGCTTCGTCTGGGGGGGAGCTTTGTAACGAGGCAAATTATTTGCCTCGTAATGGAACAATCGACTCCTCCTCAGACGACAGTGACCCCGCGAAAAATACATGTAAATCGAAACAAGGAGTCCCCAGCTCAGGTTCCGAAGGTCCCCTAATTTTATTTCTATCATTTATAATCCTTTGTTTTTCCCGCCCTTCTGTAATACTGTACGTGCCGTCTCGACCGGATCAACGAGGGAGATCATCCCTCAATCCCACTACGCCTGGCAGGTCACCTGGAAGCCTCAGAGTCAGTACCCGGGCGGCCAAGATCATCATATCCTGAGATACGCCTGGAAGCGCGCTGCATTACGATCTGCCTCTCGCCAAGAATATCCCGCTCCCCTTCCCACCTGTCTTGTACCGGCCTGGTCCACCGGTCCACATGCAGATATTTCCGCCTTCCAGGGTATCGCGAAACCTGAGATGCGATCTATCAACCCCCTGGCAAAAGCTCTGAGTGCCAAAGGCCCTGTCAGGCCCGCCACCTCGTCATCGAAGAAAGAAGAGAAAAACCGTCCACCAATTAAATGCATCGCATGCATTTGTCTTACCCCCCCCCCCCCCCTGCCACTAATTTTCAATTTGGGTAGTAACAGGCGGAAACACGCCACTTCTTGTTTGGATATCGTGATAACGAGAGCCTTCGATTGCGACTTGATCACCCAGCAGCTTTTACTTTCAAAGAAACCTTTATTATTTTTTTCTTGTGTTTATTTCGATTTTGTGTCTCTTTCTTGTTCTATATTTTTTTTTTTGTGTGTTTAATTTTTATTTTGTTCGTTTTGTTTCCTCGTCTTTGTGTGTTTTTCTGAAAAACTCTTTATTCTGTGTTTGTGCCGTCGAGCCCATATCCCTAAGGTAAGCTTCTCATTCTAAACGACCTTCGGATAATAGCTAAATGAAATTATCCGAACTTAGATTCCTTTGAAATCTTATCGAAGTGTTGTGTTTCGGTTTTCCCTGATTCTTGGTAATTCCCGGAAAATTATCCTATTTGTAATTCTGTATCGTCAGATCGATTTTTCTAGAAAGCCTTTGGCCCCAAAATATAGCGTCTTTTCTATCCCTGCATTGAAAGCTTGGGTTTAGTCCTTTGTTATTGTTTGAGCCGTTACCTAGCCACGTGGCTCTAGAAAGATCGACCAACGCCTTCCCGATAAGATTCTTCCCCAAACTTGTATATATATCCCTCCCATCCTGATTAGAAATGCCCTAAAAATCCTTCGGGACTCTGAGCTGGTTTATTTAAGATTTTTTGGATAGCATTATTTAGAGTCCCTTCTTGTAATTTCTTTATTCATTAACGATTATAGTGTGTTGCCCCATGGCATAGAGTGCTTTGTGTCGTTGTATTCGTGCAAGTCCGTGAGAGTTCGTACGGGTTCGCCCCGACGCACTACACTTTTCGGTTAATTGTTCTACTTTATCGACACTTTTAATTGATTTTTAATAGTTCCAAAAAGTATCGACCCTAGCTCCCCCAGATCCCCCTATGTTATCGACCTAGTCTTATTCTTTGCTTTGTATCCTATGATCAATTCCTACCGTACCCTAAGGTAGTTCTTTTCTTTGTTTTGCGAATTGTTCTATATTACCCTAACTGTTACCTCCTTGCTTGTGACCCACATACCTCGTAGCTATCAGTTGTTTGTCAATTTCGGTCATTGGGTCACGGCCTCCCTGTTTGATCATATTTAATGATAAAATAAATTTGGTTTCTTTGTGATTTTTCCATAAACCTTAATTGCACTGACTCGTCTATATTATTCGCCCCCACGTTCCCCTCACCCTGAACTCGCCGAGTAGTCCCGTCTCATGCTATCGGATTGATCGAGTTATTTAAATTTTGAAAACCACATTTCATTTCATTTTTTTTTAAATTATTTTATTCTTTCCGTTACCGTGGTACCCAAGGTACCTGGCGCCCAACCTTATATTGTACGCAGATTTTGTCTGTTGAATAATCAGTTATTAACCGCAAAATCTCAATTTACCAAACGGTGAATTCCCCCCCCCCCCCCCCCCCCCAATCGTCGGTTTTGCCCGTCACAATATATGAATAAGATATCCTATTTTTTCACTTATCTAACGATTCCCCCAGGCCCGAAATCGATCTGGCGTCATGACCTTTGACCTCAATTTTTTCAAAAACTAAGGCGTAGTGACCTGAACCCTTTTACCTGAGTTACTTTTGAGTGACCCCCGACCAGTATCTTAGGGATGATCGAAATCGGTGGCTACCAGGGTCTGCCTTCCCCTTGTGAGATTACGAACACCCGTGAGTAATTGTGGCTTGTACATTTATTCTAACGAACAATTGAATGTTTTTGAATGAATTAGGAAGGTATGATACGTTCTTCGTATACTACTACTATATCGCTACGCCGATATTGTATGATCCGCACCACGCACGAAGAGGAGCTGACGCGTAAAGTGATCTGTACGATTTCGGTTACAATCGCGATCACGATGCAAGGCCTATCCGATAGTCATAGTTTTTACTAAGGGAGTTTATCCCCTTTTTTAGAGGTTCTACTTTGCTTTTTTTGACGAGCGTCTAAAATATACAGCGGGTCCCTGATATCCATATTTCTTGAATAACGGCTATCAACTATTTCAGGTACCAGACAGCATTTATAGAATCTTGTCAGGGAGGGTTCAATTTTCTGGGACCAAAACTCGTCGTTTTTTTGAACGACGATACTTTTCATATCTCGTGGTGTCCAAACAGCGAATACGCAGTACTTCCTGCGGGTCACGTGCAGCTGACCTTGCACTTGATAGTGATATTCGTGGTTCTCGTTCATTTTGTCGCCTCGGCTGTCAAAGATACGATGCACGTTCCCTCTCTTCTGAGCAATTGCCTCCTCCGGGGTGAAATTGATCACAGAAAATGGGCATTTGATTTCCACAATCCCATCGTCGTCGATCAAACCGTCTGGCGAAGCGCCGATGTACGGTAGCTCCTCGTCGATGAATAAGCCACACTCCGTTATTAGAATATTGCGCTCAATTTCTAATTCTCGTCGCGCTTTTTCTTCGTATTGCTGACCGTGTTCGATTGCCGGAAGCCGCAACGGTGTGGGGTATAGCAACGATTTAACCGTATTTTGACACGATGTGTCAGCACGCATGCGACACATGCGTCCGAAATTCGATGCAGTTACGATTTTCTTGCGTATCGACATCCAACGCTCGCTTTTGCCTTGTTGCCTCGTAGTACGCTCGATTTCGTTGCGGTCGGCTTGCCACTCAGCTAATCTATCGTAATGATGCCGCGTTTGTTGCTCGAATTCATCCTCCGATAAATCCGGACGTTGAGAATTACGCCCGTAGACTGCAGTAGCAGTGTTTGGACGTCGGACTTTGCTTCTCTGCTCTATCGGGTTGTCGTTTCCCTGATCCTTCCGTTTTTCGACCGATCGGCTTCTGCTAGCTGTTTTATGATCGTTTCTCTCGATATGTCGATCCTCCATTTTAGTCAATGTCGTTGTTGGTTCCTTGCCGATGTTTTCATTCAATACGCTCAAGGATTTATTCGTATTAAATTGTACGACGGCTGCGGCGCATCTTCCGGTGTATGAACCTCTGGACCCGTAATTGATACGTTTTCCACCAATATATTTGGCAATGATGGAATTGTATCTTTCTACGCTATTGCTATTGACGCCTAATATCAGGCTGTCAGAGTAACAACTAAGACTAGCGAAGGCTTCCTTTATTTTATCATAGAGTCAAAGAGCGTTTAACGCGGGAACTATGTTTTCTTCTCCTTTCTTCGATGATCCGTCACAAAAGTAACCGATTTCAGCGCACTTTTTATGCTCGCCAAATACGTGGCTCGGCGCGTTCACAATATCGCCCGAAAGCTTGCGTGCTTTCAAACTCGTGGGGCCCTCTTCCTTCGACCTGAATTGCACAGCCTTCGTCACAGCAGTTCGCAGTCTGAGAACGCTGCCTTCGATCACTTGACGTAATTTTCCAAGACGACCTTTTCCTTTTGCGACCTCTTTGATTTTCGTAGCAAGATTACGCAACAAATGGTTGGTACATTCGACTTTTTTGACAGGCATATTTGGGTACGGATTGCTGTCCAAGATCTTCTTGTAGACGCTACTGTCTCCATCTGCTCCTCGATGCTACGCCTAAATCCGTCGACGATAGCGTCACTTTCCATGCTGGTCGAACTGCGGTTTCGCTCCCAATTTTTATAACAAAAATGCTCGGAAGGTTCCTTCTCCGTGCGTGCGGCCCGTTCGCATGTTGCGCAAAATTTGTTGCGTACCCCGATGAAAAGGATCTTCTGCGTGTGGTAACCGACGATCGCGCCAACTCCAGACAGAGAGTCGTACTTCCCGGTTCGGTACGATCTCTTCATCCAGCTACCATCCGCTACAACGGGAATATGTGGAATGCCATCGACGATATCACCGCGCGTGATAGCTAATTCCCTTTCGAGTTTTCCAGCAGCTTGCATCTCTTGTGATGCGGTACTCATGAAGTCTTGGGTCATCTCATCTTCGTACCTTCGATATGTATTTTCTGAAATGTTTGGCACATCAATCGGTGCGAACAGTTGTTCCATTTGCGAATACCCAATTCCGCTGGTGATGCACCCGGCCACCGCGCTACGATGAATATCCATGGATCCGAGATCCGACAGTTCAGGCCATATGCTGTCCTTGTACAGGCACATTTGGCACTGAAAAAAGATTTGCGTTCGCAATCCTTTTTCCCGCGACCCTACGATTTTTAGGGCCGACATCGGACAATCGAAGCGAGGCGCGTGATTACCGAATTTATTAAAGAAATCAGAGAACAGGTGCTGTACATTCACGATACGGCGGCCTTCGATATTAGCCTTTTCACGACGGTACGTGTCGTGGCCGCTGCTAGAAGTTACGAGCGTGAAATCATCTAGATTGTCTTCTTCTGGCCACATCCATTGATCTGTCGCCTGTTGTTCTGCCTCTGTACCAATTATCTGTTCTCCGCAGTCGTTTTCAAGCGCGTGATCTGGTTTGGGATTACGGCCAGACTCAGACACGTATTCGCTATGTGGTACGGTGTGTCCATCTTCCGGGATTTCACTTTCGTAAGTGATTTCCTCTACAATCACTTCTTCATCGCTGTCATCTGCCGATCGCGATATCCGTAATAATTTGGGAGCGAATGTGCCGTGTTGGGAGGAATGGGAGGTATGTCCCGAACTGCCCGGTTCACAGTGACCGAAGCCAACTTCAGGCTGACTAGCCTCTGCAAGACGCTGCTCGTCTTGTTTGCCAATGACCGTGGCCGCCGAGTTTGATGCCACTGCGGTCTTCGCATCTTGCCCAGTCTTTCGGCAATTTCGTCGCCTATAAACAGAGAGAAGTTTACAAAATTTAGAATAGTATAAAACCACAACGATAACATACAGTGCGCTAAAACATATCTGTTTAAATATACCGCACACAGCCAGATGTATGAACCCTAGATAGTACAATTACATCGGAGTTCACCAATTCATGAAAATTGAATGCGAATTTGTACCTACACAGGGTACTAAAACGCAAATTTAAAAATATTCTAACCGAAAATTTGTAGAATTTGAGTACTGAACTATGATACAGGTGACATACTATTACAAATAAACAACTTGATCTACATAAAAAAATTAGTGAACATTTCGTCGAGGATCACCGGAATGTGGTTAGACAATTTTCAACCGCTTCGTCTATCTAGGAATTCAACACAATCTCCAACTTCCAGCGGATGAAATGTTCGTTAGTATGTTATAAAGTTTTTTTGAAAAGTATTACTTTTATTGAACTAACAATAATTGAATGACATAGAAAATTGAATGTTAGATTTTTTCGGTCAACACATAGAATATTTCGAGTTACTTTTTCATTTATTACCAAGGTTCACAGATATAATTCGAAGTACTTGAAATTCCATATATTTTTCTGTAATGTGATTTCATAAACTATAAAATTTGAAATAATTTTTGGAGCACTTAAAATTAATAAACCAGCAATTTTTATGATTCTATGAAAGAACCGAATCGAGAGAATCGAGTCTTGGCTCAAACGATGCGAGTCGCTCCGGCCGAAACCCTGGAGTTCTATGCACCCGCGCCATCAATGAAAGCAAATTGAATGGCTGGTTCAAGCGGAGTAATACTCAAAACAAAATATATATATGTATTGTAACGGATCGGGTGATCTAAGCCCGAAACAATACGTCACAACGCGCACCATCAACCGCGCACAACAAGTGACGTCATCGATGACTATATAAGCGCAGCGCTAACATGGCTCCAGCAGCAGTGTTAGGCAAAGCGCCACGCTGACTCACACTCTTATTTTCCGAGGCCGTACAGGCAAAGCGCCACGGTACTCTCTAGATTCTCTTTTTTGCATACGGAAACGGCCATAGCGGCGTTTTACGTCTTCGAGTCAATTATTTTCTTTGTTTTCTTTTCATCATTATAATTTAATCTTTACTTAATTTATATCCAATCTCACAAAATTCACGAGAATTTAATTTATATTGCATGTATAACTACTGCAGAATCGTTGCTTAGCTAAATCTACAAATTTCGACTAAATTTATGTAATCTTATTTTATAACACATTTTCGGTTGCAACCATTTCGCACACAATGAATTTATTTGATTAATTAAATCTTATGTTAATCGGGACGGTTTTCTTTTCTTCAAAACCTTTTTCTCCGTAGGCTGAACTGACCTGACTAACATCTTGTATTTAATTAGCTAATATACAGCTTCGGTGACGACTGCACTGCCCAGATCAGATACTCGCTTCGGTGCGCTTTGCGCATCCAAGTCGAGATACTGTCTCGGCAGGTGCGTCGAATCCCAAGTCTGATACAGCCTCGGTGCTGCTTGCAGCATCCAGGTCTGAGGGAGGCAGCTACGGTGTGATTCGCTCCACCCTAGTCTGTATCAGGGACTAACAAAGATCTTATCTCTACTAAGGAGCCCTAGAAATCAATCTAGAGTAAAGACACTCACAAGTAACTAGCCATACGCGACACCTTCTGTGTCGCGTAAAGCACCCGAAAAGTTACATTTATATATATTAGATATATTAGTATATATTAGACTGGTCGTTAAAAATTACATTTTTTCCGATGCCCCCTAAAAAGCTTCCTTTTGATGAAAAAACGCGGGGAAATTTTTTTTTTTTCTTCAATTACCAAAAAATGAACTCAGATCGTTTTGCGGCACGTGTTGTTTCTAATAAAAAAAGAAAAAAAAATTTACCTCGCGCTTTTTTATCAAAAGGAAGCTTTTTAGGGGGCGTCGGAAGAAATTCAATTTTTCACGACCAGTCTAATGTATATATATATGGGACATTCCATGCCAACTCAACCTACTGCGAAAATTGACATTTTTGATTCCGCTGAAACTTGACTATCTCTTTGCATTCTGTGAAAAGAGGTTCCTTGATTTTTTTCAAATTTTTTGGACAAACCGTTCTGAGATATGAATTCTTGGAAATTTTAATAGTTCTTTTTTTCAAATGCTTGTAACTTTTTCGAAAATACATCGATTTGGATTTTTTTTTTTTTCAAATTGTGTGTTTCTGAATGTACTTTTTGAAAATGTAATGCGAATGAATATCAGAAGCTTTTTCACTAGAGTTTTTTCAATTTCAGATCAAAATCTTGTTTTTAAACTTGAGTGTATCGATCGATTTTGTTCGTTAAATTCTCAAAAATACTGCTGTCTATTCCACAAATTTTAAGCCTGGTCTCATCGTGGGGAAACGATTCTTTCTATTTTTTTTTTTCTAATTTTTTAAATTGATATCTATTTTTTCAAATTTTAAACTTCAAATACTACTTTCAATGTCTTATACGACGGCTTATTGAACATACCCAATAAACCACGAATGGTGTATGATACGTAGGGAAAGGGTTTTAACCAAACGTGTAAATCTAATTTAAAAATGATTTTTGAAATCCGTATATTTTTGCGCTGAATGTCCGCCTCTTATACGAAATATTATACCACAATACCACGTATAATATACCATTTATTTACGTGTATGAAGGTAATGATTTAGACGGTATAATAATACGTTTATTAAAGACAGAATGAAACTGTACTTATCAACGGGTAGTAATAACGATTATTATACGTAATGCACTATATTATGACAGACTTGGAATAAAAGGGTTGTAACGAAACGTTTTGAACTAGTGTGAAAATTATTTAAAAAATCCATGTATTTTTTCGCTGAATGTCCGCCTTTTATACGAAATATTATACCACAATACCACGTATAGCATACTATTCATTTACGTTTATAAAGATACCGATTTAAACGTTAAAATGATACGTTTATCAGCGACAATATAAAATCTGGCTTATTAACGGATAATACCAACGATTATCATACGTTATGCTGTGATGTTATGACAAACTATACATATATGAATAAAAGGGTTGTGAAAAAACGTTTTAAACTAGAATGCAAATAATTTCAGATTGTTTTTTATTTTTATTTATATTACAGACAACACAACATATATCAAGGAAGGAGATCAAGGAATATGCCCGATCAAAAAAAAAAAAAAATGGCGTTTTCGAGTTGCCTTGAATGGACCATACAAAAAAAATATGCGTAAAAAAAGATTTTGAAATTTTTTTTTGTCGTTTTTAAGATGGGGTGATTTCTATAAATGGTCAGGGTCACAGCCTAGGTGAGTTTACTTGGAAAGCCCCACACAATCAAAATTCAAGAATAAGAAAAATTAAAACTCAAGAAATAAAAATAGAAAAATCAGACATAATATAAAATGTTCACTAACGATGATGAAGTTTTCTTATTGTGAGTCAGGGTCACAGCCTAGGTGAATTCACTTGGAAAGCCCCGTATTCAATCAAAATTATAGAATAAAAAAAATTAAAACTCAAGAAACAAAAATAGAAAAATCAGACATAATATAAAATGTTCACTAACGATGATGAAATTTTCTTATTGTTATATTATTGCAAAAATTATGACTTATAAATAAATATTACAGTCGAACATATTATTGTAATATTTCAGAAGGAGTCATAGTACGTGAGAGTGATTCAAATGCTTAATGAACACCGCTCAATCTTCGGTGAAAATTTAAAAAGCTATACAGAAAAATAATTTTAATATTTCTCAAACTATTAACTATTATAATCGAATAACAATGAATGCCTGAAAGACAAAACAGTCTTATCAACATCTACGTTTGAAAACTATTTCAATATCTTATTGTAATAACATGAATTAGGTGGTCATGTAGTTTTCGTAGCAGAGGTGTAGGAATGTCTATTTTTTGCTAGTTTTAACCAGTCCTGCACAGGACTTTTAATATTTTTATCTGAAGATTTATGCTTTCCCTGGAATAGAACTTTGGCAGCATCTGCGAAACAAGTAAGGATAGGGTTGATATGATGATGGGCCGAAGAAAACCAAAACATTAGCGTAGCATTGCAGTATTATGAGCAGGTTAGTTGATGCAATTGACAATGGTCCGGTAAGAGACAAATAAAATTTGTGGGCATTCCAGGCTAACAATTCGAACAAGTCAACTGCATTTTGCATTATTTTGATCAATAGAGTTTCAAATGTGTGTCCCTTGAATGCGGTCCCTATAATTTTAACCCCTTTTTTTTTTAATTTCAACACTATAACGCTAGATAAATTAGAAGAATTTCGGATCATACGTCGGAAATCGGAGTTTCGGAGTTTTTTCAACATACCGAAGATAACTTGCATCAAAGTTGTTTCTTTGAAACTGCGTTTCTGATGCTGCCCAGCCCAATTAAATTGCATAGCAAGCTCATTGCCCATTAATAAGCGCATCATTCCCATTACACTGGCGCGTTGGTCCTTACCGCCGATGGTTGCGAGTCTATTCTTCTAGAATAAATACAAACACGTATTATTTAATCGTTATGATAGTACCATGATATAAGAATTATAAACTCACGAGATATGTGGCATTCGATTCGATTTTCAACAATTTGTCTAGATCTTCAAATGTTCTCATGTCTTTGAGAGGGAAATCTGGCATGTCAGAAGGTTTGGTTGGAAAACGCACGTTGGCTTCTAAAAGACGCAATATTTCAAGACACATTGTATTGGTGTTAGACTGTTCCTCTTTGATTTGTGTAAAATTCCGGACAATGGTCTCCTGAAAAATAGCAGCTGGCAATTCAGTAGGCTGCTTTGATTGAGCTGGCTGATATGACTGAGCAGGCTGTTTAGGTTGGGTAGGTTGTTGTAGTTCGACGAACTGGTGGGGTTGGTTTCGGATCGAGTTTGCACCTAAATTTGTGCTCATGCCATTTCGTTCGGGAGTGACAGAACGATTTCTGGCTCTATGACTAGGTCTGCTTGTGGGAGTTGTCTGTGAGTGTGATGTGCACAGATAACCGAGATCAGTCACAGGTGATCTAAATGGGGTGGTTTTTTCAGTATGACTCATGCTTTTTTCTAAAACACTTCTTCGATCGTGAGTGCGCTGCGGGGTCGAATGAACAACATCAGTATCATCCGACAATGACGAGGTGTCTGTTGTGGATTTTCGTTTTTTTTCTTTTTTTTTGGGTTTTGACTTTTTTTTATTTGTTCCAGTATGCTTCTTTAATTTTTTTGTAGGAGGTGAGTTTTCTTTTCCTGAAGGTGAATTTTGTGACGAACTAGATGATGTGGACGAACTAGACTCATTCAGTACGTTTTTTTTTTCTCGTTACTTGATGTATCACCGATGACCTTTCATCGGATGTTCCGTTTTCTAGTATATGTGACATTTTTAGTTCGGCATCGGTTTGAGTGTCTGAAAAATAACATCAGCTGATAATAAACACTCATACTGTACGCCTGACATGATAGTCACAACTACTAACACGCACGTAGCTTACGTACGTGAGCCCGGCATCGCGAGTCATGCCTGAGATAGCCAATGGCAACAGTCGGCCGGACTCACGTACCTGAGCTGCGCGCATGTCAGTAGATGTGACGTAGTCTAGGGTATACTTTCACGTCAGACTGACGGTATACCAAAATCAAATCTAGCCAAATGCGCAATGACCAATATCAACTTCAAATCACATTCCGGCAACTAGCTTCATTTCACCACCATCATCCTTCAAAATTACAAACGGCACATCGAACCAACAAAAATTCTATACAAAAGTGAGGCAGGTAGAACAAATATTTGAAATCCTATCCCTATCGTCTAAGGCGAAAGTCATTGATAATGAAAGGAGATAGATTGAGTGAGATAAATAGTCTGAATGCGTTGATTAGCGTTGAATGCATCGAAATTTGTTTATATTTTCGATGATGAAACCAAACCTTGACAGTTATCTACTTACCACACGTATGAAGTACACGAAGGATTGGAAAAGAAGCCCATGAAGCCTTATAAGGAACATTTTCGGAGACCAATTTATTGAATGCTTCGTCAGTCTTAACTCTCGGCCAGTAGCATTTAGTCATATTATTTGTCAGCCATAGTAACGGAAGTACTGCACACTGCCGGTTGTCACCTTGAGAAGAAAACTCCACTACGGCATACATCCTGATGATGGATCTTGTATTGTGGTCGTGTACTGTAATTGTTAATAAGTGGGTATCTGATGTGTGCGAAAATATAACATAAAAAAGCCTACTAACTTCTATTCTATACTCATAATGTATACTATTCCGCCACTTAAATATCTTTTTCATTAAAATTTATTTTATTCTGGAATTATGGTTGTCATCTTTTCTCTAAAAAGCACGTGAAAGTTTCTCATACCGCATTTTTTGAAGGCAAACATATATTATATAGAAGGATTCAGTTTGGCTAGGCCATTTAATGAGATCAGATTTATTACGAAGATTTGAGACTAGAGTTCTTTTATTGGACAGTCAATCAATAGTTTCCAAGTGAAAGAAGATTCTTCTACTTCTTCTTCTTCCTTTATGGTTATATCCTCATACAAGTTAACCAATCGTGAATGACATACGTGAGTGTGCAAAAACGGTGTTTATACTCACACTTCCAAGCTAGCTTTGTCCTTGCTCATGCATTAATTTTGTGATTGATTAACCCTAATGTTTGAAATTCGGACACTGTCGAGCGCTCGATCTTTCTATACAAGAACGTTTTTTTAAATAGATTTTGTAGGTTTTATTCGAATCATTTCTATTCAATAATAGTGATAATGAGATTTGTATTTATTGTTTTAAATATATGCATATGAATAATTTTTTATTTATTTATTTGAAATCTACTTGATCAGCCTTGAACTTTTGTAACAAATTAAAGGTTTACGAATGGCTCCGCAAAACCAACTCACCCCATATAGGCTTATAATATTATGCTATGCTTTTAAATGGATCGTTGATGACTTATGGGAAAAATTGCAAATCCGTCTTTGAACGGCAATCCGAGGCATTTGTAAGAAATTTCATCGACGAGGAAGTTGACTGAGTGATCAAAACTTTTTGCACGATAAATTCCGAGACATGATGATGGCAAAGGGTAAGTGTAAAGATCGCGCAAATATTTGAAAGGGGTGCCGATGCACTTGTATTGTCCATCAATGCAGAATATTTTTGTTATGAGGTATATTTTAGAACCGAGTGCTACTAAATTATCGGGACGTTTTGATGATATTGTAAACCGGCTACAATTCACAGATTTACACTCGAAATAATTATCCTCATTCAGATCAGGATAGAACACTTGTTTTGGTTGATACTGTTTTATTTCTTCGACTGAATTCAGATTTTGTGAATTACTACTGAGCTCAGAAAATCTATTAGCTATCTGTTCAAGTGGAAGTCGTTTTGCTCTAACACGCTGTTTCAAATAATTTAGAAAATTTTCGAATGGAAAGCAGCTGTGGTTTTCCAAGGGTCCATATTTTTCGGCCTGGCTACAAATGTGAACCAGTGAATGAACATTGTAACTGACAAAATAAGGATCATATAATGTAGTGGACTGTACTACGAACGTATTGAGAGCTTCTTCTGCTATATGTAGGTGAGATAATATAAGATTTTCATTTACGAGAATTGTGATTGCAGTATGAAGAAGCAAAAAGTGACGATATTTATCATTATGCAATACATCGTACATAATAATTGGTCCAGTATATAACAAAAATAATCTATACTCCGTGGCCTTCCACCGCTTTATTTCGACACAAGTTCGAGGTTTCCTAGCAAAATCCGTTGTTATATACGGCCTAAGCTTTTGTATAATGTGGTCCATCAGCAAGAGGTTTTGTCGAGATAATCTGGAACCACGTTTCCCTTCTATCCAGTATTTCACAAACAATCGTCGTACGACGCCAAGATATATCAAATGCATGACGTCAAGTACGAATTGCGTAACAAGACCCAGGAACAGAAGTTTCAAAAGCGGAGACTTTTCCTTGATATGATTTGTATTGTAACTTTTCGGGTGCTGTACGCGACACAGAAGGTGTCGCGTATGGCTAGTTACTTGTGAGTGTCTTTACTCTAGATTAATTTCTAGGGCTCCTTGGTAGAGGTAATCAATTTGTTAGTCCCTAATACAGACTAGGGTGGAGCGAATCACACCGTAGCTGCCTCCCTCAGACCTGGATGCTGCAAGCAGCACCGAGGCTGTATCAGACTTGGGATTCGACGCACCTGCCGAGACAGTATCTCGACTTGGATGCGCAAAGCGCACCGAAGCGAGTATCTGATCTGTGCAGTGCAGTCGTCACCGAAGCTGTATATTAGCTAATTAAATGCAAGATGTTAGTCAGGTCAGCTCAGCCTACGGAGAAAAAGGTTTTAAAGAAAAGGAAACCGTCCCGATTAACAAAAAGTTTAATTAATCAAATAAAGTCATTATTTGTAAATGGTTGCAACCGATAAATTATTCTATAAATTAAATTACATAAGTTCAATCAAAAGTTCATAGGTTTAGCTACGCAACGATCCTATATTCGTTTAAATTTTAATTATATTTGAAATTTAATATTGAGTAATTGAAATATGAATTATAATGAGCAAAAAAGAAAAAAAAGGAACAAAGATAATATTGGACTCTAAACGTAAAACGCCGCTATGGTCGTTTCCGTAATCAAGAAAGTGACGCTATAGAGTACCAGGGCGCTTTGCCTGTCTGGCCTCAGAAAATACCTAGGTGAGTCACTGTGGCGCTTTGCCTAACACTGCTGCTGGAGCCATGTTAGCGCTGCGCTTATATAGTCACCGATTGACGTCACTTGTTGTGCGCGGTTGACGGTGCGCGGTGTGACGTATTGTTTCGGGCTTAGATCACCCGATCCGTTACATTGCCCCCTTCAATCATCGGATCTTCGGATGATTTGTCAGCTGGTCGGACGATGATTGACATGGTACCGGGTTGGTCTCCAGCCTCTTCAGACCCAGAGGATCACTAGGGTCGAACAATACCGGTATCTCGATCTCTTCGCGTTTGTTGTGTTTGCTAGACGGCGCAGGTGTCTTTTCGTCGTCGTCCGAAATATCAAGAGATCCAAACAACTTGAGCATCGAGATTTTCTTTCGATGTTCTTTTCGTTGTAATTTCCGATCCTCCGGTATCTCCACTGGTATCAGCTTCCATGGTAAGTATGTCTCTGTTGTCTTCTTTTTTTCTGTTTCCTTAGTTTCATATGTCTGAATCGGTAAAGTATTCGTTACAATCGGTAAATTTTGTGTCATAATCGGTGTTGTTTGTTTGTCTTGTTTTTCAGGTATAGCGACGTTGAGATTGGCTATGTCGATCTGTATAGGTAGGGTGAGTTTTTTAATCGTATTGCCTATCTGATCCCCTTTCATTGCTTCAGGCTCCATCGTAGGATCAGGTCGTGTTCTTGTAAGTGATTTTTTATTATTAATCTCTTCTATTTCAATACCCTTATCTGCAACCCTCCTTCCTCTTCTCATTTTCCTCTCTATTGCGGCTGTTTGGATCGCTCTCCCTTTCACAAACCTTCCTTTCCCCGGGATAAACGTTTTATTCGGGAATACGATTTTTGATTCATTGTTATTTCCATCCAGGTACGGTTGCGACTCAGTTTGCGTTTCCTTGTCCTGTACACTCGTGTAACCGTAATTGAACGAGGTCATCTTGCCGAAAACTGCTGGCGTCTTCCTTGCTGCTCTGCTTTTATAGATGCCTAATTACAGGTGTGTAATATAGGTGAGTACTTTTTTTCGACTATAATCCTATGTCACCAAGTCTAAACGTTTTGTCTGTGTGTATTCAAAATGTTTTTCTATATTTCTCGAGAAGGTTCTAGATATAGCTTGAGCATATTAGTATGGAATCTGCCTCTTTCTAAACCATTATTCAGGTGTTCTAAAATAAATGTGGCTTCGCCAATTCTAGTTTTTAATCTATAAGGTCCTTCGTAAAGGGTGAAAAACTTTCCCATCTTTTTATTTTTAGTATCTGATACGTTCAAAGCTCTAACTAGTACCAGATCTCCAACATTAAATTTTACTAGCCTGTGTGTTCGATTAAAACGTTCGGCTCGTTTTAACCCGTGTTTTAAAATATTCTGTCGAACTAAACCTAGTTTCGCGTCTCTAGGTATATTGTCCCTGTTTTTTACGAGCCATTCCTCCCAGAATCTAGATGGAGGTTCTCCTAGTTGGATTTCGCACGGGCAGAATCCAGTTGAATCATGGTACACCTCATTTATGCAACACTCAATCACTGAGATCCAATTGATCCATGCGGTATGTTCCTCCGTGAGGAATGTCCTAAAAAACCTTCCTATTTCTCGGTTTACTCTCTCAACTATGTTCCCTTGTGGGTGACGTATTGATGAAAAAATTGGGGTTATGCCCTCTTCCTCTAATTTATTCAACCACCTAGCTGACGTAAATTGCGTACCATGATCAAACTGGATTCTGCTCGGCTTTCCAAGTTCCGGTATATATTTATCAAAGATGCATTTGATGATGGACTCCGCGTTTGCCGTTCTCAAGGGATACATTCGTACAAATTTACTAAATGCATCGCAAGTTACCAAGATCCATTTATAATTTCCCCTGCTAGAAGGTAACGGTCCCAGAAAATCGATGGATACTAAATCGCCTACCCCCCGCGGAACTATGTTTTGCATGCTTGCATAGCTATAGGAGCTAGGTACCTTGCATCTTTGACATCTATCGCATCGCGCTAATTCCTGTCGGATTATTCGTGCAAATTTAGGGTAATAGAATCCTTCTTTTAATATCCGATAGCATTTGCTCGATCCAGTATGCCCATATATCTCATGGCATTCCTTAATTATCTTTTTAATTAATGAATCAGGCACGTAGGCTTTTAAACCGCCCCCTGGCTCTACATGGTATAGTACGTCGTTTATGACTTTATATCGTTTTTCTGACTGAATTTCGTCTGAATCCAGGATCGATAAAATTCTCTCATCCTGTCTTTGATGGTTAGCTAGTGATTCTAAATCAATTCTTAATTCATCCGTTATTTCTTTAGCCAAAGGTGCTAATATTATTATCTGCTTTATTAATGCTATTTTTTCTTTCTTTTCAGGAAGATATCTGCTCAGTGTGTCTGCGACAACATTATCTTTTCCCTTGACGTACTCGATCTCGAAGTTATACGTTTGAACAAACAAGATCCATCGGGTTAGCCTTGAACTTAATAGTCTGCATGCGAATAAAAATGTTAATGCTTTATGATCCGTCCGAATTGTTAATTGAGCTCCTGCCACAAATGTCCGAAACTTTCCTAAGGCGAACACTACTGCTAACAATTCTTTTTCGGTAGTGAAGTAATTCAACTCCGCTCCTTTTAATGTTCTACTCGCAAAACCGACAATTAATTCTTCATTTTGATCTGAAAGCTGGTATAATACGGCCCCGATAGCGTAATTGCTTGCATCGCACTGCAAATAATATCTACGTTTAGGATCAGGATGGTGTATTATCATGTTGTCACAGAACAACTTCTTTACTGTTGTAAAATGTGCCATCATCTCCTCGGTCCAATCCCATTTAGAGTCCTTCTTTACCAACGCTAATAATGGTGCTGTTGCCTCGGAATAAGATTTCGTAAATTTGCTATAATAATTTGTTAGGCCCAAAAATCCTTTTAGTTGTTTAACATTTTTCGGCTCCGGAAAATTCTGAATTGCTTCAATCTTCTCTGATTGCGGCCGTATGCCTTCTTTCGTTATTTTGTGGCCTAAAAAATCGATTTCTTCTCGGAAGAATTTTGATTTACTAAAATTTATCGTCATATTGTATTTCCTGAATACTTTAAACAACAATTCCAGGTGCTCTAAATGTGATTGGATCGAGTCAGATAAACACAATATGTCGTCTACGAAATTTACCGTGAATTGATCTGTGTCCTTTAACACTAGATCTAAAGTTCTAATCAGGCTGGCTAGACTTGTACTTAACCCATAGGGTGTGACAGTGAATTGGTAGGTTTTCCCTTCGTGCATGAATGCTGTATATTTCCGCGAATCTTTATGTAATGGCACTTGCCGAAAACTAGCTGTTAGGTCTAGACTCGACATTACGGTTGCATTTCCGCACTTCTGGAACAAAACCTCAGTAGATTGCGCGCAATCGTGATCAGGTACTATAAGCCGATTAATGTATCTCGCATCTAAGACTAACCTGATCTCGCCAGATTTTTTAGCAACAACTACCAGTGGATTCACATATTCACTATAAGATCTTTCGATCACTCCAAGGTCTAACATTTTTTGTATTTCATCATTGACTTTATCTCTATGTATCATTGAAATGGGATATGATCGTTTGACGAACGGTCTATCTTCGTAAACTTTGATTTGATGCTCATACACGGTGACTCTACCCGGAATCTTTTGAAAAACATCTCGATAATTTTTGATTAGGTCTGAGAAAGCTCTAACTTCATCGGCTCGTAGTACCTGACATTCGGTTAGCTTGCTCTCTACCTCATCATCGGTTATGTGATATTTATTTCCTCGGTCCTCAGTTGTTTTTAAGCTAGAGATTCCAGCCGTTGGATCCGATCTATTTTGTTTTTCGCTTGGGCTATACAATTCAATAAAATACGTTTTCTCTCTTATCTGGATTTCTAGTCTGTTTATTTGCAAATCTAGATCAGCTCTCCATTTTCGCAGCGTGGCGATACCGAGAATTACATCGTGTTTTAATCCAGGCACGAAGAGAAAACCTACCTCATCGACTGCCATACCGACCTTGATTTCCGCGAGAAACTGTTCTTTTACTCGGGCTGGTCTGCCCCCTGTTACACCCTGTACTTGAAAATTTACAACCGGTAACCTTTCGCATTGTGATAAGTTGTCTTTATGTTTGAGATACCAGTCATCCGAAACGCAGGTTATTTGGCTACCTGTATCTACCAAAGCTTTCATCTCTATTTTTTCGATTCGGAGACTTAATTCCGGACATTTGTTATCTACAGGTTTCTCATTTATTTCTTCTGCAATTAAAAATTCGTACGGATCTTCAAACGTAGTTAAATCAGCGAGATTTGCCGCGAAAACATTTACTTCGTGCTGTGTCGGTATGTTTATCGGTGTGACCGGCACAGCGATTTCTAGTTTTCCGAACTGTTACTAGGTTCCATTGTAATCGGATCATCCGTTGTGTCGTCACAGTCGATCGCGTTTATCTGGTGATTTGTCCAGTTTTGTTTTGGACTGTAATATTGAGTACTTGGCCTAATATTTTGGTTCGCGTCGCTTTGTTTCGGACCAGGATTCACGTTCTCAGTCCGCCATGACACTTGTTTATCTCGCGTCTCTGTCGTTCGATAACCCGGTGAATTTTGTTTGTTCGTGTGTGTGAACTTACTTCGAGTTGCATTTGATCTACCCCCAAATTGCAATTCGTCCAAGAATGCGAGGAGCGCATCGATGTCGCGGATGTCACGGCACCTAGCTGCTTCTACTACGGATTCGTTAAAATGACGGGTAAGGCAACGAACTATTTCTTTCTCTTCCATGCGTGGAGACAAGCCTGCGGCTGACGCGAATTTTCTGTTTGCGTATTCTGACCACGTTACCTTCGTATCGTTATTATAAAAGCCGAACTCTATATCTTTTCTAATCTCTCTTTGTGTTTCTTCTCCCCAGTATCTATTTAGAAATCTATCTTTGAACGAGTCCCAGGAATTGATCACGTCACGACGCGCAGTCCACCAATCTTTTGCATCCTGATTAAGACATTGGCCTATGAGTTTTAAACCTAATTCATCGCAATCAGCTCCTACAAAGGTAAAGTATTCTTCCAATTCTTTAATAAAGTTAGCAGGTCTTTCCCATGCTTTTCCAGAATAAGTTGGCATTTTGATATGCTTAGCTATTACGTTATGACATTCACTGTTGTTACGAGAGTTTCTGAATCTAATTCTCCTAACCTCTGTGTCGATGTTTGTTTTCAAACTCTCATGTTTGTTCTCTAACTCAGTGAATTTGTCAACACTAAATTGATAGTTCTCCCTAACCTTTGTATTGAGTTTATTTAAATTTCCGTTAAACTCGCTTCTGATGTCTACTTGGCAAGTTGTCAATTGCTCTTGCAAACCTATCACTTCGGTACTATATTTTTCGTCTCGATCATGTAAATTCGCTTCTACAGACTCTATTTGCTTTCGATTTATTTGCTGTTGATCATCTACTTTTTTGGATATTCTGTTTTCGAACTTCGAATATTCTTTTTCTGCATCAGTTTTAAATACCATCATCCTACGTTCTACGGCAGCAAATTTTTCATCTAATTTTTTGTTTATTTGTTCTAGGATCTCCATCATCATGGATTGCGTCGGATCCGCGAATTTACTTGATGTTCCTACTTCTGTCGGTCTATCAATAAATGTTTTGTCAAACTCAGTAGTGCCTTTGTCTTTATCACGCCTACCTACATTTTTATCTGTAAGTTTCGAGCCGGTTTCCTTTTCCGCACCCTTTCTCGAGGCTGAACTGTGACCTTCCATTTTGAAATTGACAATGACTCTAAGTTAACAAAAGACTCTAAATTAAGCAATGACTCCAATCTAAACAAATGACTCTAAGCAATGATTTTAATCTAAACAAATGACTCTAAGCAATGATTTTACTGATTTTACAGGTAAACAGAAGGTTTACCTCTAACTAACAAGGAGCCCCACGTTGGGCGCCAAATGTAACTTTTCGGGTGCTGTACACCTTCTGTGTCGCGTATGGCTAGTTACTTGTGAGTGTCTTTACTCTAGATTAATTTCTAGGGCTCCTTGGTAGAGGTAATCAATTTGTTAGTCCCTAATACAGACTAGGGTGGAGCGAATCACACCGTAGCTGCCTCCCTCAGACCTGGATGCTGCAAGCAGCACCGAGGCTGTATCAGACTTGGGATTCGACGCACCTGCCGAGACAGTATCTCGACTTGGATGCGCAAAGCGCACCGAAGCGAGTATCTGATCTGTGCAGTGCAGTCGTCACCGAAGCTGTATATTAGCTAATTAAATGCAAGATGTTAGTCAGGTCAGCTCAGCCTACGGAGAAAAAGGTTTTAAAGAAAAGGAAACCGTCCCGATTAACAAAAAGTTTAATTAATCGAATAAAGTCATTATTTGTAAATGGTTGCAACCGATAAATTATTCTATAAATTAAATTACATAAGTTCAATCAAAAGTTCATAGGTTTAGCTACGCAACGATCCTATATTCGTTTAAATTTTAATTATATTTGAAATTTAATATTGAGTAATTGAAATATGAATTATAATGAGCAAAAAAGAAAAAAAAGGAACAAAGATAATATTGGACTCTAAACGTAAAACGCCGCTATGGTCGTTTCCGTAATCAAGAAAGTGACGCTATAGAGTACCAGGGCGCTTTGCCTGTCTGGCCTCAGAAAATACCTAGGTGAGTCACTGTGGCGCTTTGCCTAACACTGCTGCTGGAGCCATGTTAGCGCTGCGCTTATATAGTCACCGATTGACGTCACTTGTTGTGCGCGGTTGACGGTGCGCGGTGTGACGTATTGTTTCGGGCTTAGATCACCCGATCCGTTACAGTATCTACGTCGTGTAGACGAAAGTCACTATCCTTTCGTTCCGGATAATAAGTGCCAGTTGGATAAAATAATCGTTCATTTTCCGTAACAGAGGGAATCGTGCATTTTTCACAACCATACCTACTCGTATGACCTTTTATACATTTCAGCATAGCTCTTGCTGGTGCATCACATGAAAAACATCGAATTTTTATTGATAATTCTACTCCATCAAACTTCAAACCGCGTTCCTCTAGGGTAATCATTTCTTTGATGAACGCTTCGAGGTACCGTTCTAGAGGTTTTGGCTTCCCGCGGCCACAAAAAACTGCGATCAAAAATGGTCTGTTGTCTACTAGCGAATGACTGAGACCCAGAATTGGCCAGAATTCCGTCATACTACTCTTAAACAGCGGTAATCCATCAATATTGATATCGATTTCAATTATCGAACCCTGATTTTTAACACCATTACGTAAGTGACGTTGCAAACTCGAAGCTACTCCAAAGTAATACATTTCTCCGTTATCTAAAGTGATTTTTGGTGAGAATTTGTTGGGACGTCGAGTTTCTAACAAAGAACGAGCATCTTGTGGTAAAAACTGAAAAGCTGATCTCATCAGTTTTAATACGAGTGTAATTGTAGATTGTTCAAGATTACAATCAAGTACCAGTTTCCTCAAATCGCAAATAAACTTGTCCTGATCTACGAAGAAAGTAATTTTTTTCATGTTAGAATCAGTATTCTCGTCATCGTCAGTGCTATATATAGTGATACTTGAGCAGTCGCTAGATAGTATGTAAGAGTCATTAGACTCATTGTCAGCCTGAAAAATATTAGCAATTGGCACGTATTCAGATGCTACCTCAGGAATGAGATTGTTGGATTCACTGCAATTTGAATCTGATATAGCCGTAGGAGCATCGATGCTATTTCTATCAGAATCTTGTAAAAATATGTTATTATATTCGATAGAACTGGTGCCTTCGCATGGGTTTTCGGAATGACTTGCACAGTTGTCGCGCATAAATTCTACCAGTTCTGTCATAACTCTCGACACGTTTTGAGCCACTTTTCGACGTCGGTGACGTTTACTGAATTTATTTCTGTAACTAGACATTATGTAGTGTAGTGACAATATGTAGTGTAACGTATTCTCATGGAGATAGGCTGAATCTATAACATACAGGTAAATAGTTACAAACGATGAATGATATGCTGCCGTGCACGAATTGCAAAACATATTCAGAAATACATATACATATTTTACACGCATTATTGTGTGTCGCAGAAATAATTCGTGGTATAACGATACAGGTAAAAGCAACCAACAAGTGAATGAAAAAACAAAAGAATAAAATAACTGAAAATAACTTAAAATAACAAAACAGATAAATTGAATTTGAAATTGAAAAAAAAGATTTCATTAAAAACGAGAAGAGAACGAGAAAATAGAAAAAGAAACGATTGATTTGCGGCTGAGCGAACTACGTGACTCCTAACAAAACTTAACTTGTTTCAATCAAATCTACTTATCATGATTCAAGATAAAATAGGTACTGCATATACATTGTATAGTAGCAGAATTGTATGATGCTGAGGTTCCGTTGAATAATCGTATAAAATACGGTTACACTACACTATGTTTTACACGTCTACTGTCTAGCTTACCGTGTCGCAAATCCTGCGGATGGAATCAACGTTCTCAGGATAAATCAAAAGGAGAAGACTTAAAACGAAAGCGGAAGAAAATTGATACGCGGATGCTAAATAAATTACACAACTTTTGATCCACGCGGATATGTTGGCGATACCTCAGTATAATTTCGAAATGAAATGAATGTTTTGTAGCAGAGTTGTCCTCGGTCAAATTCGGTTGATTAAACGTGTAAATACGTGTCATATACGGGTAAAACACGCGAAATGTTTGTTGCACAAATCGTGGCCGAAATGAACCGTGACATCGTGAAAAAGACACGAATTGAAACCGAAGATGATAAATAAATGAAATAAAACGTAGAAAGTAAGAAAAAAAATTATAACAAAAAAAAAAAAAACAATATGATTGGATGAAAAATTAAAGTAAAAATTTTCAAACACTGAAACATTCGAGATCAGAAAAACCAAATAGTAAAAAACGAAAAATAAATGTGCGACTGATAAGCGAAATACGTAACCACAGATTTCACAATTTACTCTTCTTAACGAGACCTATATTGATTTCAAAATAATAAGGTAGATACATCATATAGCATACAAAGTTCTGTTACGCTGAAATTCTGTTGGATAAACGTATAAATACGTCTAGCATATATGTTTTACACATGCTGGTCTACTGTGACGTACAGACTGCGGATGAAATTAACGTTGAGGATGCATCGAAAAAAATACAGAATTGAAATTAAAACAATAAATAACGAGGACGGGAAAAAATTAATACGCGTATCTATACGAACCACACAAATTTTGATGTAACTCATTGTCAGTTACATTTTCGTTGAATAAACGTTTAAACACGTGTAGAATACGTATTTAACACATTTATATTTTACGATAAGTTACGCAGGCTATTTTTCTGACAAAGCGTCTAGCAATTATCAAATTTATATATATATATATACTAGGGGGGCTACGCCCCCCTGCGCGCTTCGCGCGCCAACCCCCCCTATTTCAATTTGTATCATTTGTCGAAGTCAAATAATCTGCGGATTTCTTTGAAAAGAATTTCTTCGTGTATGTTCTGCTTCCAGCTCGGCTTGTATTTCCTCATCCATGTCATGGTTCTCCAAGTCGTATATTTCTCCGTCTGTTAATTCATCTATCGCGTATAATACAACCTACATTTAGCGATGTCACGTTTTTCCGCTGTGCGGTTCGATAATCAAATACACATTGATATCACATACTTGGCCCTATTGGTACTGTGTCTGTGTCTAGCCCGGTTTCTAGCTCCGCTGGCTGTACCTCGGGCAATTCGGGCCATGACTCTTCTATATATCCCTCTGTTAGTTCGTCTATTATCATAATTTAACCAATCTTTAGTGATGGTATGTTTTTCCGTTGTTCAGTTCGGTAATTAAAGATAAATTGATATCACAAACCTTGTCCTACTGGTTCCATTATCCAATTTACCTAAACGTTAATAAATTTATAAAATCGCAAAACTTAATTAACTATAGTTAGTTACAAAAATTCATCGAATATCGATCACATGTCTCGAAATTAAATGTAGAAACAAAAAATGTAAACCGTAACTATATTCATTTGAAAAATCAATTGTTCCTGTTTTGTTGGGATAAATTTTTGTGACTGATACATTTATTTATTTTATCCTGTTTATTCAATTTAAATTCAATTTAAATTCCTGCAAAATGCCTCGTCGTGCAAACTCATCTAGAAGCCACTCACTCGAACGACCTAAATCAAAAAAATTTAAGACTGACGACAATATTCCTTCGCTTTCGACTACGGAATATATTCAAAACATTGAGATCGGAGATAAATTTGCGTAAGCAATAATTTTACTAATATTATTATTATTTTAACGTAAAGTCTCATATATTTCCCCTTTTTCTATGTAGAGCTATTGTTGGATACGTCGACTCTATTCAGTGTAGTAAAATTAAACGCAAAACTTCACTAAATAAGGCAGAAAAACCAGAATTGGACTTATTTAAATTCGTCCTGAATAATAATGACGGCCAAAGAGTCTCTTGTTACAAATGGGGCGATCAGGCCCCTCAATTATCAAACGAAATTAAACATAATCAGGTAAATCGTATTTACATCTTTCTTCTGCATCACATCATTTTTGGTGGACATTTTTTTCTTGTTAACTGTGTACCCTTCGTTTTTAGATTTACCTTCTTCAAAACACAACCGCTACTCCCGCTTCGTTGTACAACCTTGGCAACGTTAACTTTGAACTACAATTAAAATCTTTTTCGAAAATAAGTTGTTTCGGAGTATTCCATGTACTCCAAAACTTCGATAAAATTAATTTCTCTGAATTTCCTGACATTCCTCATAAAACTGGAATTATAAGTAACGTTATTTTCGATCGACCATTTTCCGAAAACTTGTCCAATAACTTGTTTAATAACCTTAACCTGCAGAAATTAGAGGATATGTCAAAGACGAATTTATTCAGCCTTCCAAAATTCGAACCGACGAATACATTGGCACAGTAACTGACGGCCAATTCAAAATTGAAATTGTCTTATCTAATGTTTTCAATCTAAGTCCAATCTCTGCTGGCCAACGAATAGAAATTGTAGGCGATGTTCAACAAAACGGTGAATAATCTTTAATCTAAGTTTTTAACTCAATGAGGAAATACAAAATATTCTCAATATCGAAAAAAAATGAAATCATTATTATTGATTAGCGTAGAATAGTCGTACGGTTATATTTGGAATATCATTACATTTTGTTCCCGATGGAAAGTCAATCAAAATTCTTTTGTATTCTGGCCAATTTGGATTGCAGGTCATCGTAATGAACAAATCTGGTCGACCTATCGTCCTAACAATAGCCATCGCATCCTGATAATTTTGTTGCATATTTCTTGGACTACCTAAATATGTTGATGGCAATACAAAAATATTTCCTAAACGTTCTGGATTTTTAAAATTTTGTGAGTCGTTTAAGGCACTACGTGCAACGTGATCAAATAATCCCTGATAACATTCAATTCGAAGTTGTTTTTGATTGTATCTCAAAAAGTTTAATCTATTATTTTCTATAATTATATAAGCTTGAATCACGTATTGCTGAGTTAATCGACCACAAAATAAAATGGGATTGAAATTTGCCATTTTTCTGTAGGCTAAACGATTTGAATAATATTGTAAAGCTGTAAGTCGTTTGCTACTATATTGATTTTGTTTAAACGATGGACTCCAACCTAAATCTCCATATGGAAACATTATAGGAAAAATCATTGGGTCGACATGAAAAGATAATTTACTCATACATGTAAAATCATTACCTCCTTTTAAAACATATTTTGGATAAACACATAAATCAAAATCAGTCGGAATTTCACCGTTTTTCGAAACAATTAAAGCCGCACATTCTGCAGTTGTAGGTGAATTATAACGTCTTTCATCCAAATTAACAATGTTTCGTACGAAATATAGGTAATATTCTGGGACTGATTTGTTTTTTGTTAATTCAAATAAATTTTTATATTTTTCTGCATATGGATTTACCGTGTTTAGTATTTTTGATATCGTTGTTATGTGTTGTATTACCAAATTTTTATTCTCCTTTAGTCTTTCTTCGGTTGCTTTATAATCGTCGTAAATATAAATTTGTCCACAGTGAGGGTTATCGCCTCTTTTTGTATAAATACTATTCGGGGTGATATGACAAACTTGACCTTGAATTTTTAAGTTATATACTCCTCTTTTTGATTCATTCATTACATTTGCGTTGAAAGTGGCAAACGAAAATCGACTATTATAATATCGAATTAATTCTCTGAATTTTTTATCATGTAATATTAAATTTTTCAAATTTTCATCGTATTCGCTCAAAGGTGATAATTTTACTTTTCCGTAATGGCAACAGCTTTTTTTTGACAATTCAACCGACCAGAAAAACGCCGAACAATGTGGACAAATGTAATTCATTTCTCCGAAATCTAAATAAGCTTCTTTATTAGGAAATAATTTAATAGCTTGTTGTACGTTTCTTCGTTTTAGAATTCTTTCTTCGTTCATGTTTTCTACAATATCCTTTTCCCTTTTTTTTCGCATCCTTTCTTCTTTCATGTTTTTCACCATATCTTTTTCCCTTTTATTTTGTATTCTTTCATCGTTCATGTTTGTGACGATGTCTCTTTCCCTTTTATTTCTTAGTCTTTTTTCGTTCATGTTTATTACAACGTCCTTTTCCCTTTTGTTTTTTATTCGTTCTTCTTTCATGTTCATTACAACGTCCTTTTCCCTCTTCTTTTTTATCCTTTCAACGTTCATATTTGTTACGATATCTTTTTCCCTTTTCTTTCTTATTCTTTCTTCTTCCATGTTTCTCACCATGTCGTTTTCTCTTTTATTTCTTATTCGGTCTTCGTTCATGTTTTCCACAATATCTTTTTCCCTCTTCCGTTTTTTTCTGTCTTCGGTCATGTACTGAATATTATCCGTTATCCTTTTTTTTTTTAAACGGTCTTCATTCATATTTTCCACCCTGTCTTTTTTTCTTTTTTTCTCTAAACGTTCTGTATTCATATTTTCTGTTCTATCTAAATTTTTTTTACTCATTATCTGCACAATCGTCAGATTTTTAATTTGTCTATTTTCATTTATCAAATCCTTATTTTTGTTATAATACGTACTATTACGAAAACTTTTGTACTCATTCCAGAAATTTGAATTCAAACATTCTATCACATCATAGTGACCTCGATCCATAACACCAGATAATGAAAGTATTAATTTATGATTACCGTGGGCTAATCCATATTCTCTTGGAATTTCGAAGTTATTGACGTAAACATAAACATGAACGTTATATATACTCACGAACGATTGAATTTCTACTTCACCACCATAAACACTGTTTTTTGACATATATAATTTGTAATGATTTTTGTCTATAATTTTTTCATCGTGAGATGAATCACCTATTATAAAAGCCTCATACAATAACCAATTATTCACGACATCCGCAACGATTCGTAATCTAACCGATCTATGTTTTTCCTCGTCGTTATATAAAAAGTATGCGAATGACCTAAACAAACAGTTACCGTCACCTTTGATAGTTTTTTGAATAACTTTATTCATAGTAATCTGCAAGAAGTTTTTTGATTCTGTTCGAATCCTATTCTCTATTTTATGTAGCGTAGTGTTGACGCTCTGACAAATGTAAAAGAACTCGCTCGCTTCTCCGCTCTGTAGTTCTCGTAGCACGTAGTTCCTTTATATATTAGTCTACTTTATATATTATGGTGCAAAGCATCCATATATTATGGCGCAAAGCATCCATATGTTATAGCACACAGCAGCTATATATCATTGCGCACAGCAGCAATGTTTCGTTATTTTCTACGAATGAAAAATAATTATATAAATTAGATAAAATCACCCAAAGCGGCAACGGGCCAAATTCCACCAAATTGTGTGACCAAATTCCGTCAAATTTGCTCACGGTTCTGCAAGATCCTATTCTCTGTATCCAATATGAATCTTTTGCACCGCCAATTGATTAAAGTCTAGCTATTTTGTCACAAATGACATGCCATCTCATTGACGTCAGAAATTTGTGACTACATTTCATTTGTTCACATTAAACAAATTTACAATAAAATTCGAGATAAAATTGAACTTTCCGAATATCTCATTTTTTTTTAACTATACAGGTGAATCTGCACGCAAGGACGAAGTTCCTAGAAAAGGGACGGTGAAAAAAAAAACATTTTTTTGGCCGTACATGTTCGAAATCGTACATAGAATTGCGCGACGTAGTTTGTTTCATTGATTCCGGTGCCCAGGCAGAGATATTCCATTGGATAACACCTTTTTTCCCAATGTTTTCAGGTCTGGTGGAATTGCGTAGGGAGGAAACTTAAACAAGAATTGTGACGCTTATAATCATAATAGAATTTTTTTTCTTTTCTCCAACTAAAAAGCGTTTTATTGAAAGTCTACTTATTATTTTTTTTAATTAGCTTGTTTTTTATCGGCAATTAATCGGAGAAGAGGTTCACATGGCTTCCATGACCTCCCCTCGCGTCTGCCGTGCCAGTACCGCAGGGAATTGAGGGTAATAGCACCACATGAAGGGGTTCGCGTGATTCGATCCAAAGGCCCAAAGTGCAAGAGGGAAGGGCATGGGTTCACATGACTCGAAGCAAGAGCCCAAGGCGCGAGAGGGCCAAGGGGGGGGTTCACATGACTCGATCCAAGGGTCCAGGGATAGGAGGTGGAAAACCGAGGAAAGCCGAGGAAAGCCGAGTGGAGCCGACTGACACGGCGGCAGCGGCGGCGGCGGCAAGGGCCCAAGGCGCGAAAGGGCCGGGGGGGGGGGGGGTTCACATAACTCGATCCAAGGGTCCAGGGATGGGAGGTGGAAAGCAGAAGAAAGCCGAAGAAAGCCGAGTGGAGCCGACTGACACGGCGGCGGCGGCGGCGGCGGCGGCGGCGGCGGCGAGATATCTTAGAGAGATATCTCTCTATATTATAAAGATATCTCGCCGCCGCCGCCGCCGCCGTGTCAGTCGGCTCCACTCGGCTTTCTTCGGCTTTCCACCTCCCATCCCTGGACCCTTGGATCGAGTCATGTGAACCCCCCCCTGGCCCTTTCGCGCCTTGGGCCCTTGCCGCCGCCGCCGCCGCCGCCGTGTCAGTCGGCTCCACTCGGCTTTCTTCGGCTTTCCACCTCCCATCCCTGGACCCTTGGATCGAGTTATGTGAACCCCCCCCCCCGGCCCTTTCGCGCCTTTTATTACCTGGTGGTATGACAAGTCATAGAACCTTCAGGTTACCTTTGGATTTATCAAATCTGGAAACTTCGTCATATCACCCCGAATAGTATTTATACAAAAAGAGGCGATAACCCTCACTGTGGACAAATTTATATTTACGACGATTATAAAGCAACCGAAGAAAGACTAAAGGAGAATAAAAATTTGGTAATACAACACATAACAACGATATCAAAAATACTAAACACGGTAAATCCATATGCAAAAAAATATAAAAATTTATTTGAATTAACAAAAAACAAATCAGTCCCAGAATATTACCTATATTTCGTACGAAACATTGTTAATTTGGATGAAAGACGTTATAATTCACCTACAACTGCAGAATGTGCGGCTTTAATTGTTTCGAAAAACGGTGAAATTCCGACTGATTTTGATTTATGTGTTTATCCAAAATATGTTTTAAAAGGAGGTAATGATTTTACATGTATGAGTAAATTATCTTTTCATGTCGACCCAATGATTTTTCCTATAATGTTTCCATATGGAGATTTAGGTTGGAGTCCATCGTTTAAACAAAATCAATATAGTAGCAAACGACTTACAGCTTTACAATATTATTCAAATCGTTTAGCCTACAGAAAAATGGCAAATTTCAATCCCATTTTGTTTGTGGTCGATTAACTCAGCAATACGTGATTCAAGCTTATATAATTATAGAAAATAATAGATTAAACTTTTTGAGATACAATCAAAAACAACTTCGAATTGAATGTTATCAGGGATTATTTGATCACGTTGCACGTAGTGCCTTAAACGACTCACAAAATTTTAAAAATCCAGAACGTTTAGGAAATATTTTTGTGTTGCCATCAACATATTTAGGTAGTCCAAGAAATATGCAACAAAATTATCAGGATGCGATGGCTATTGTTAGGACGATAGGTCGACCAGATTTGTTCATTACGATGACCTGCAATCCAAATTGGCCAGAATACAAAAGAATTTTGATTGACTTTCCATCGGGAACAAAATGTAATGATATTCCAAATATAACCGTACGACTATTCTACGCTAATCAATAATAATGATTTCATTTTTTTTCGATATTGAGAATATTTTGTATTTCCTCATTGAGTTAAAAACTTAGATTAAAGATTATTCACCGTTTTGTTGAACATCGCCTACAATTTCTATTCGTTGGCCAGCAGAGATTGGACTTAGATTGAAAACATTAGATAAGACAATTTCAATTTTGAATTGGCCGTCAGTTACTGTGCCAATGTATTCGTCGGTTCGAATTTTGGAAGGCTGAATAAATTCGTCTTTGACATATCCTCTAATTTCTGCAGGTTAAGGTTATTAAACAAGTTATTGGACAAGTTTTCGGAAAATGGTCGATCGAAAATAACGTTACTTATAATTCCAGTTTTATGAGGAATGTCAGGAAATTCAGAGAAATTAATTTTATCGAAGTTTTGGAGTACATGGAATACTCCGAAACAACTTATTTTCGAAAAAGATTTTAATTGTAGTTCAAAGTTAACGTTGCCAAGGTTGTACAACGAAGCGGGAGTAGCGGTTGTGTTTTGAAGAAGGTAAATCTAAAAACGAAGGGTACACAGTTAACAAGAAAAAAATGTCCACCAAAAATGATGTGATGCAGAAGAAAGATGTAAATACGATTTACCTGATTATGTTTAATTTCGTTTGATAATTGAGGGGCCTGATCGCCCCATTTGTAACAAGAGACTCTTTGGCCGTCATTATTATTCAGGACGAATTTAAATAAGTCCAATTCTGGTTTTTCTGCCTTATTTAGTGAAGTTTTGCGTTTAATTTTACTACACTGAATAGAGTCGACGTATCCAACAATAGCTCTACATAGAAAAAGGGGAAATATATGAGACTTTACGTTAAAATAATAATAATATTAGTAAAATTATTGCTTACGCAAATTTATCTCCGATCTCAATGTTTTGAATATATTCCGTAGTCGAAAGCGAAGGAATATTGTCGTCAGTCTTAAATTTTTTTGATTTAGGTCGTTCGAGTGAGTGGCTTCTAGATGAGTTTGCACGACGAGGCATTTTGCAGGAATTTAAATTGAATTTAAATTGAATAAACAGGATAAAATAAATAAATGTATCAGTCACAAAAATTTATCCCAACAAAACAGGAACAATTGATTTTTCAAATGAATATAGTTACGGTTTACATTTTTTGTTTCTACATTTAATTTCGAGACATGTGATCGATATTCGATGAATTTTTGTAACTAACTATAGTTAATTAAGTTTTGCGATTTTATAAATTTATTAACGTTTAGGTAAATTGGATAATGGAACCAGTAGGACAAGGTTTGTGATATCAATTTATCTTTAATTACCGAACTGAACAACGGAAAAACATACCATCACTAAAGATTGGTTAAATTATGATAATAGACGAACTAACAGAGGGATATATAGAAGAGTCATGGCCCGAATTGCCCGAGGTACAGCCAGCGGAGCTAGAAACCGGGCTAGACACAGACACAGTACCAATAGGGCCAAGTATGTGATATCAATGTGTATTTGATTATCGAACCGCACAGCGGAAAAACGTGACATCGCTAAATGTAGGTTGTATTATACGCGATAGATGAATTAACAGACGGAGAAATATACGACATGGAGAACCATGACATGGATGAGGAAATACAAGCCGAGCTGGAAGCAGAACATACACGAAGAAATTCTTTTCAAAGAAATCCGCAGATTATTTGACTTCGACAAATGATACAAATTGAAATAGGGGGGGTTGGCGCGCGAAGCGCGCAGGGGGGCGTAGCCCCCCTAGTATATATATATATATATATGCGTTATTATTACGATATAGTAAAAGTAATTCGTACTTACCAAGTGTGATGGTGTCCAGATGATCTTTTCACACACACGCAGACACACACACTTACGCTGCGCTAACCGCTCGGCGACTGGGACCCAAGGCTTTACTACCGCCTGGGCCCCCACTACCCAGCGCGACGGTTGGTGCGGAGGTATTCCATACTAGCACTACACAGGAAACAAATGATACTTCATGCTTGCTCGTTTACAAGTCCGGGTATATATGTTACGGAACGTATTGTTTTCTAATTTTTCATTGGATTTTGCGATGGCGTTGCAGAATCATATATGTATATTATTAGAAATAATGGCGACTGTAAGTTCTGTTCAAACGTTTCCTAAATGAAATGGAATTGAAATATATATATTGTAACTTTTCGGGTGCTTTACGCGACACGGAAGGTGTCGCGTATGGCTAGTTACTTGTGAGTGTCTTTACTCTAGATTAATTTCTAGGGCTCCTTGGTAGAGGTAATCAATTTGTTAGTCCCTAATACAGACTAGGGTGGAGCGAATCACACCGTAGCTGCCTCCCTCAGACCTGGATGCTGCAAGCAGCACCGAGGCTGTATCAGACTTGGGATTCGACGCACCTGCCGAGACAGTATCTCGACTTGGATGCGCAAAGCGCACCGAAGCGAGTATCTGATCTGTGCAGTGCAGTCGTCACCGAAGCTGTATATTAGCTAATTAAATGCAAGATGTTAGTCAGGTCAGCTCAGCCTACGGAGAAAAAGGTTTTAAAGAAAAGGAAACCGTCCCGATTAACACAAAGTTTTAATTAATCAAATAATTCATAATAAATTGAAGTGGTTGCAACCGGAAAATTAGTCTATAAATTATATTACATATGTTTAATCAAGAATTGTAGATTTAGCTAAGCAACGAATCTACGATCGTTATATAAATCAAATTATAGTTATATTGGAGATAAATGAAGTATGAAGTAAGATGTAGTGAACAAAAGAAAATAAGGAAAGTAGTTGACTCGAAACGTAAAACGCCGCTATGGTCGTTTCCGTGTGCAAATTAATGACTCTAAAGAGTACCAGGGCGCTTTGCCTGTCTGGCCTCGGAAAGAATAGGATTGTGAGTCAGCGTGGCGCTTTGCCTAACACTGCTCTGGTTAATTAGTATAGTGATCTGGTTATTTCCTAGTATCGAGAGCAAGATGTGAGTCAGTGTGGCGCTTTGCCTAGCACTGCTTTTAAGAGTGAGAAATGGGTGAGAACAAATGAGTCAGTGTGGCGCTTTGCCTAACACTGCTGGATTAGCCGTGTTAGCGCTGCGCTTATATAGTCACCGATTGACGTCACTTGTTGTGCGCGGTTGATGGTGCGCGTTGTGACGTATTGTCTCGGGCTTTAGATCACCCGATCCGTTACAATATATATATATATATATATATATATATATTAGGGTGGTCCTTAAATGGGGTTGGGAAAAATTTTGATCGGGCCGCCCCCCAGATCAGCTCCAAATAATTCAAAACAAATGTGGAAAAAGTTTCAGCACTCCATCTTAGAAATTGGCCATTACCAGAGGGGGGTCATTTTCCCCTTTAAAATACACGTGTTTTTTCGATTTTTCGAAGACCCGCGTACTAGAGCGTCTTAATCCCTTTCTAAAAATCTTAAATACTCACGAATGCGTTCCTGGTACCCATATCCTATATCCAGATGGATAAATCAAACTTCTGATTCAACCTTGATAGCTATAATATAATATATAGCTATAATATAATATATAGCAATAGCATAGCTATATATAGCATATAATATAATATATAGCTATAATATAATATATAGCTATAATATAATATATAGCAATAGCATAGCTATATTATAGCTATCAAGGTTGAATCAGAAGTCTGATTTATCCATCTGGATATAGGATATGGGCACCAGGAACGCATTCGTGAGTATTTAAGATTTTTAGAAAGAGTTTAAGTCGCTCTAGTACGCAGGTCTTTGAAAAATCGAAAAAACACGTGTATTTTAAAGGGGAAAATGACCCCCTCTCTGGTAATGGCCAATTTCTAAGATGGAGTGCTGAAACTTTTCCCACATTTGTTTTGAATTATTTGGAGCTGATCTGGGGGGCGGCCCGGTCAAAATTTTTCCCAACCCCATTTAAGGACCACCCTAATATATATATATATATATTAAGGTAGTTCTTAATTTGGGGTCGGCGAATTTCAATCTGTCTTGTGAATATATATCGGTTCCAAATCATGTAAAAAAATTTTTTGTGAAGTTTCAAGTCTCCACATCAACAAAAGCACGTGCACCTGGGAGGTTTCAGAACGAAATCAATAAATTAAAAAAAAAAAAAAAATGGAAAAATTTGAAAAAAATGGAAAATTTGAAAAAAATTTGGATTTTGTTAAAATAATATCATATACAAGATGTTCATATTGTGCGACTAGTCCATATCAATAAGTGGAATTTCATCAATTGCCAAAATAAATTTGTTATTCACCTATTTTGATAGTTGTTTGACTTTTCGTCACATTAGTAGGATAAATAGTTGAAAATAATTTATAATAGCAATAATGTTAAGTAATAATTGCCTCTTTTCTGCTATGATATAGTTTAGAAAGGAGATATTAGATGAGTTTTAGATGTTGTTTTTTTCATTTTTTATTTTTTTTCCATGTTTTCATCGTTTTTCATTTATTTTTTTTTTCTAAAGCCTCCCAGGTGCACGTGTTTTCGTTGGCGTGAGAACTTAAAATTTTACACAACATTTTTTTACATAATTTGAAACCGATTTGTTCACTAAGACAGATTAAAATTCGTCCGACCCCAAATTGAGGACCACTCTTAATATTCCTCTGTCCTCTCACTCACATTAGAGCAAAACCAAGATAATACTCAATTCTAGAGAAACTGACGCTATCTAAACAGAATATTGTCATCGCCTTCCAATTGCAGCTGATATAGATATTCGTAGATTTGTATACTTTTTGCGGAAGGACTTTTATCTTTCTTCTAGTTGTATTCAATAATATCACTCTTCGCTTCAGAATGAATAGTTAATTCTGAAGTATAAAGTTTTCACTGTTTGAATTTTTTCATCAAGTTGCATAAAAATTAGTTTCATTTGCATTTGAAAATTTGAATTTCATATGATTTATACTTATACGACCATTATAGTGACTCATTTTCTCCGTAATTCTCCGATTAAACTGATGCCGCAGTATAATGAGTTCGTACCTGGAATCCACGATACAATCCTCTTCTTCGCGAATTATGATTTTGTATAACATTGACAATTTTTGGATCCGATAACAAATAAGAATGGAATGAAAAATTACAATATGAAGTGCCAGGAACCTCAAGCAATAAAGGACAAAGACAATCGTGTGCAACGGCGCGAATAGATGTGATATATATATATATATATATATATATATATGAAATACAAATATTAATATAGAAAAATGGTTAACGGCGCTGGAATACGTATTTTGGACGTCATAAAACACTAGAATATTTAGGGACGACGCAACGTATTGTAGAAACGTTTCTTACATCTGATTCAGTCCCTCATAAATATCACTTATCGTTCATTAATCTCAATTAAAATTGATATAAAATACATATATTCCAGCAGTGAGATGGACGTGTATGACACTCTGCTTTTTACAGCATTTCGGCGGTAATGGAAAATGTATTTCAGACGTCTTTAACACCGAGATATTCAGGGACAACACATCGTATTGTAGAAACGTGTCTTATACCTGATGTGATACCTAAGAAATATAACTTCGTTGCTTTGGTATTGAATCTCGTTTAAAATTGACATAAAATACGTATATTCCAGCAGTGAGATGGACGTGTATGACACTCTGCTTTTTACAGCATTTCGGCGGTAATGAAAAACGTATTTCAGACGTTTCTAACACCAAGATATTCAGGGACAACACAACGTATTGTAGAAACGTGTCTTATACCTGATTTGATACCTAAAAAATATAACTTCGTTGCTTTGGTATACAATCTCGGTTTAAATTGATATAAAATACGAATATTCAATTGATAAAAAACACGTATACTATATTCCAGTTTGACCTGATTATGATAACCGTTAATTAACGCATTATATACATATTTGATATAGCAATCGCTTATTAAACGTGAATAATACCCGATTATTTAACGTCGGTATTACATACGTGTTTGGTGTAACGTCTATTATATATACCTATACTGATTTTATACCAAATTTTGGTATGATATACGTGTCTTACACTATCCGTGGTTTATTGGGTATGAACAACTGCTCGAAGTTATTCATATGTGCATCAAGTATTTGCTTGTGTACATGTTCACTGTTGTCTGCCATCACGTGTTTTGCTCTATTTGGCTCAATTTCAATTAAGAAAAAAACTAAAAAAAAAAAAACGAAATTTCAAAATTGCAGAGAAATTGTTCATTAATTTTCAAATGAGGAAGTAAGTGCTATAAAATCTATATTTTTTAAACACAGTGCACTGCTACCTGTGTACAGTCTACACTGGGCTACACTGCGCATTATACTGCGCACGAGTAACTTTACGCTAGCTAGTGCGAAAGTGTACACTCGGTGCAAATGATAGCAAAGAAAAAGTTGTAATTCATTTGTGTTTTAATAAGTAATTGGAAGTTGTTGTTTGCTATTCAATAATGGCAACTTATGGAAAATTTAATACGTATTGCAATCCATTCAATTTAGAAAATCACAGAGTGAGTAAAGGGTTAAGGTTAGCTTCTACAGATTCGCAAGTGAATCATAATTTAAGTTGTAGAGATTATCTGTGTACAGACTGCAGGAAAAAAATTAATTTTGTTGAAAAAGAAGAAGAAGAAGTTTCTGAAGGCAATGATGATGTTGTCGATTCTGATTTTGAAGATGTTAAAATCCCTGACAAATCAATTAAACACACTCTCTCGGGTATTACGGATAACATGATTTTTGTCATCGATCAATTCAAGTTTAATATTATAAAACTTTTTTTTTTCAAAGTAAAGTTTATATTGCATAATTTTTAGGCATAGAATCGCTGACCAGTGAAGAGGTTACATCCCAGCTCAGTGGCCTCTCTCAACGAAGCATCGACACACAGTTGCATATTATTAATGATGCCTTAAAATTGTTAAATCAGTCTCCAATACCTATTTATCAATTGAATAAGCAAACATATTTGAAAAACAAAATCAGTAACGTTAATAGCTATTTGTCAACTGCGTTTGGTTTAGAGGAGGATTTGGACGATCACGATTCACGAGAGTTTTTAAATATGATCGATGCCTTAAAAATAAAATTTCACGATAAAGAGACAAAAAAAAAAGGAAAGAATCCAAATTCTTACTTTGTTACCGCAGAATTGGAGCGTTTATAAAGTTTGCAAAATCATGGATACAACAAGAGACATGGCAAACGTCGCAAAGTCTCTCAAAGAAAAACATGGAATTTTATCAATGCCAAAATTAAAGCCAGGTGAATAAAACCATCGTCCCCAAGTTAGTCATAGTATTATTCATTTATTTTATGTTTTTAGAATTAAATTTATATTTTTAGGTCGACCTCTATCTGATGATATTAAATTCAAAGTTTTGCACTTCTATGTTGATGATGAAACAAGTGTTAACATGCCAGTCATGAAAGATTTTGTTTCTATTCGAAATAGTGAAGCTATGCGTGAACGCGTTCAAAAAAGACTTATTCTTTCGAATCTGCGAGAATTGTATGAATTGTTTAAAATGGAATATCCAGAGTGCAAAATTGGATTCTCTATGTTCGCATCATTGCGTCCTAAGTACTGTGTACTTGCAGGATCCGGTGGTACGCATACTGTTTGCGTCTGTGCAATCCATCAAAACACAAACTTATGATGTTAGGCAAGTATCATAAAGGAATTAAACTTTCAGTTTTGAGTTTTCAATTTTTTTCCTCATAACGATTTATTTATTCTAATATTTTTTTACAATTATTTTTAGGTTATAATTTAGCGACCTTAACTGACAATCTCGCAACACCTCTGAAAGAATACGATGATTGTTTAAAAATGATTATTTGTCAGAATCCATCATCGGAATGCTATTTTAGAAAATGCAGAAACTGACCGGGAATAGAAGTTCTTGAAAATCTAGTCGACACTATTTTTGAAGAGAATGATATTGATGATTTGACTTATCAATGCTGGATTTCTAAACCTCGAACAAGCCTTAAAACATTCACCACATGTTCATCAGAATTTATTGAAGACTTTTGCGCTAAAATTACAGAACTTCTGCCTCATGCATTTATCGCGAAATCACAAGAGGATTTCATGAAATCTGTCAAGAAATCCTTGAAAATTGACGAATTTCTCGTAGTTTGTGATTTTGCCGAAAATTACAAATTTGTTATTCAAAATGCAGCACCCGGATTCCATTGGAATAACAATTAATCGAGTATATTACCGGTTGTGATATATTTCAAGATGAATAGTGAGTTATCTCACAAAAGTCTAGTAATTATATCTGACTGTATCACCCATGATGCGAATGCAGTTCACGTTTTTTTACGAATTATCACTGATTTTATTGAAACTTTGTCTAAAGATGCTAAAAAAATTTATTACTTTTCTGATGAAGCGCCACAACAATTTAAAAACTACAAAAATTTTATAAACCTTTATTATCATGAAAAATATTTTGAAATAAATGCCGAATGGCATTTTTTCGCGAGCTATCATGGTAAGGGGCCTTGCGATGACGTTGGGGGTACGATACAAAGAGCGGCAGCACGAGCAAGTCTTCAGTTGCCATTTAATCAGCAAATTTCAACACCCCAAGAGTTATACGAATGGGCTAAAAAACCAACTAACGTTCCGAACATCGAAGTAAAGTTTTCAACAGTTAAAGATTATGATGAAGCTACCAATAATCTTAATATTCGTTATACAAAGGCTAAAACCATAACAGGAACGCAAAAATTCCATTGCGTGATTCCGAACAAAGATGGATCTTTAACAATGAGATTGATTTCAAGCTCGAATGAAAATTATTCGTGTGAAATATTTAAACGCCAAGCAAAGTAAAAAAAAATAAAAAATTAAGAATAAAAAATCTTGTTCAAAATTCTGATTCATTATTTTTACAACTTCCGATTACCTTGATTTGCGACTTTTTACTATTAATATGTTCAATGAGCCATCGTATAAGACATTGAAAGTAATATTTGAAGTTTTGAATTTAAAAAAATAGATATCAATTTAAAAAATTGAAAAAAAAAAACAAAAAAAATAGAAAGAATCGTTTCCCCACGATGAGACCAGGCTTTAAATTTGTGGAATAGACAGCAGTATTTTTGAGAATTTAACGAACAAAATCGATGGATACACTCAAGTTTAAAAACAAGATTTTGATCTAAAAATTGAAAAAAACTCTAGTGAAAAAGCTTCTGATATTCATTTGCATTACATTTTCAAAAAGTACATTCAAAAACACACAATTTGAAAAAAAAATCCAAATCGATGTATTTTTGAAAAAATTACAAGCATTTGAAAAAAAGAACTATTAAAATTTCCAAGAATTCATATCTCAGAACGGTTTGTCCAAAAAATTTGAAAAAAATCAAGGAACCTTTTTTCACAGAATGCAAAAAGATCAGTCAAGTTTCAGCCGAATCAAAAATGTCAATTTTCGCAGTAGGTTGAATTGGCATGGAATGCCCCATATATATTGTGACGTGGATTTTTGTTAGACCCTCGGATCTGGACCGGATAGCCAGACTCCGGGGTCGATCCAACGGTGCACACAGCTATACTTCAAAATTCAAATTGGTTGGGCGCCAGGCGAACTATCTTCGCCACTTTCAAAATTTCACCAACAAAATAAGAGACTAACGGTAACCTAAGCGGCGGCTAGCAACAGTACCGCGGAGAGGGGTCGGGATTAATATGGAGGATTAGCTAGGCGTTAAATAACGACTCGTGGAGTTCAATTTAACAAAGAAATAATAGGAATTTATTCAATAAAAAAAATGTAAGAAAAATATGAGACAAAATAATTAAACAATCAAGTACCCGGGGGTACTTCCCCGCGGGTTGGGTGTGGCCGAGGACCGTGTATAGGCGGCCTCGCCCCGTTTCACCAATTTCACAAACACAATAGCTTCCACGTAGGAACGCAATAACAAAAAAAAAGAACAAGATAACTATTAACTTAACAAAGCAATACCTCGCGGAACAATGATAACGGGTAGAAGGCGGAATCACCACCGCGAGGTGAGAATGAATAATTTTCACGATTTCTACAATAAATCTTAACAATAACTTAATCCTAACTCTACCGCGTAGGCAAGTCCACGGGACCTTGACGCGTAAATACAAAACAAAAGTTGACTCGACAATAACCAGCTAAATTTGAATCTCCGTACGTTGGAGAGGGAGACGGTAACCGACTTAGATTTTCTCGCTCGCTCTCATAGGCGAGCCTTCGTACACCTAGACGTGATTACTAATTGACCACTTTTTAGGCCTCCAAACGATATTTCCAAACTCAATATTTTTCCTTAGAACACTGGCTACGGCCTACCGACTCGCAGTTCGGCTTAATCGACCCTCAAAATTAAGAAATCGCTCGTGGCGTGGATCAAAGGCAATATGGCGGATGGCCGTTTGCCGGGTTCGAAAATTTTGGACTAAGTAAGGTGGAGCTTACCGTAGTCCAGCCACCTCACGTACAGAAGCGATGCTCCAAAATTGCACTCAAGCACACGCTACAGACTCAAAACTTAACTCAAAAAGTATGCCCACGTAGGGGAGTCGCAAAACTAGCCTCGCGGCTTAACAAAATTATGGACTCAAGTTAGAGCTCGACGCTCTGCCTGCTAAGCAGGCCTACGGCAGAGTGTCTTCCTCGAAAATCGCTCGTGTCATTGCGCTCTCAATTTGCGCAATATCGACCTTTGATCCTCAAAATTGATCGGGGGGGGGGGGTTGCGCTACGTTAGGCGCTCGTCGTGTGTCTAGTTGTCCCTCGCCGATTTTCGTAGAAAATCCTTCGGGAAGGCAGGGAACGCGGCTCGCAGGCTCTTGGTGGCGGCGGGAATCTCCTCCACCGCCGATTTCCCACGTTGCTGAGTACCCTAGGCACTCCTCCGCGTTCCTCCAGGTTGAATCACCGTCCCAGACTTGCTTCGAACGTCGCTTTTTACCCCTCGTGTCGGGATTCGCAGCCAAGTCCTCGATCTGGGAAACTTTTGGCTCCCCGCGTACATAACAGAGAGTATGGAAAAGAACAAAAAAAATAAGACTCAAATCAAAAGCCTAAGTCGGTCACGGTCGCCTCTCGGAGATAAATTTCCCTATACGCGGGTACATTCACTCATGACCTCAGCGGTCTTTCGCACTTTCGCTTCCCTAACGAGACCTGCCAAGGGTTTTGGGCGGACTGTAACAGCCTTCCAAAATGCAATGTTACAATATAAATATATGGTAAATTCCAATGAAAATAATGAGATTACCTTGATAGACGCAGCGAATGAAAATTGTCTACTTCTATTTCAATATTTCTTGACGAAAAAATTACCCCTTTTTTTAGGTAGTAAAAGTTATTCATTTGTAGTAGTAGTATATGATAGTTTAGTAGACAACTCCGACAGATTCAAGGTCAAAATATTATCAACTTCATGTTTCGGAACGAGATGAAGGGACAGGTCCTGACAAATTGTTTTCGTCAGAAAACCGTGTTTTGTCGGGTTTGTTGCAAAAACGGCGACAGCTACAAGTTTTTTTAAATGGCAAAAAAGATGCGCCATGAAATTTCCCGTGTACGGAGGCGGGTTTGAAAATTGAACTGCGCACAAATAATTTTCAACCTGTCAAAGGCATCGAATAGCCGGCAGAATTTTATGTTGAGTTTTACAATCCGGTGGTTCAATTTTTTCACGATATAAAAATGAAAATGAGAAAGTATAATTATAAGTCAACTTTTCTTCTATAATTAATAATTTTTGACTAATAATTATCCCGCAATGTGATCAATTTATGATTTAAATAATTTCTACAATGATATACAGTCGCCACCGTTGCCGGTCCTCCTTAGTACCACACCGTTCGTAGAAAATGTTGAAAAGTCGCGGATTGATGGGCCGATTAGTAATGAATAAACCCTAAAGAATCTAAAAAATATGTTACGGTTACTCACGATATGTATTTATGAATAGCGGACAAAAAACCAAGAAAAAAAAATGTGAGGTCTAGTTTGAACCAGAAAACGAATTCGGAGCAGATACCTGTGACTTCTCATTACAATGTAAGGTATGAGGAGTTGTGGACTCAATCGAACACGCTCGCTACGGCCTGAAGTCATTGACGAACGACTTCAATTCTAATCAATGTCTTCATGTCGGGCTGTATGTCAATTCTACCCCTATCGTATAAAATTATTCTCAAATTTTTTTTACCACTGTACTACGTATGAAAAACTTATTCCCGATCTACAAATTTTGTCTTTGATGAATGTAAGCAAATTGGAAAGAATTGATTGAGCTCAACTTTCATCTAATATTTTATTGGCGACTATCCGAGATACATAGCTCGGATAGTCGCCAATGTGTTTCAAATTCTTATCTCGATCTATTGTAGTGTCACGTCCTCTGGACCTAGCGCCCCGAACCCATTCAACACATATAACCCACACGACCACCAAGGACAAGAAATCTACGTTACCCACAGCTACACTAGTAGTACAATCGAATAATATTCTTTTCTTTTACCAATAACCGTATGTAGGCCTTATGCCATAGAAAGGTTATTATGGATAAATATTACTATAGAGAGATATTGCAGAGTCTGCAAGGGAACAACTCAACATACCTATAAATGATAAAATAACCAAACACACCTACCGGAAATTAATGCATAAAATGGTTAATAAAAACCTTGATGAGTATTCCCTTTCGGGTAAAACAATCAATAAACAATATGTTATCATTAGTTATAAAACCTATTAACCCTAAATTTTACAATAGTAATAATAATAATAAACAGCTAGAGTAATGATGTTAGTTGATAAAGGTGTTGGGAAAGCCATGCGGACGTTATCAAATTTTATACATATGAATACATATTTCGTCCATATTGGGACAAGTCCCTGTGACGAACCAACACCTACCAAAATTATGAATAAGAAACTTGGTTAAACTATAACGTAATTTAAAACGGACACCATGGTGGAAAAACTAGAAGTTAACAATCATATATATTATATATATATACATTGTAACTTCTTAGACGTTGTTTGCGTCACGGGAGTGGCGCAAACAAGTAGTTATTGTGAGTTGTTTGTCTAATAGTAAAATTTAGAGCCTCTCTATAGAAATTAGCGCGACGCGGACTTGGGAGTAGAAGACTCCGAAGCCGCCTTCACATACCTGGGTGTGCAAGTGCACACCAAGGATGCCTCGTTTCCCTAGTCGCGGACTTAGGAATCGAGATTCCGAAGCCGCCTCCTCAGACCTGGATGTGCACTAGCACACCAAGGCTGTCACAGACTTGGACGAGGTTAGCTTCGTCGAAGTCGCCGTCTAGCTAATAATAAGTTTGTATCCGCGATAGATGAGGAAAACTTAGGATAAGGAAGCCTGCGTCTTACTGCTTGAAATTTGATTTAATAAACAAAATTAAAACAAAAAAAAACCTAAGGTAGGGGTGTTACGTCCTGGATTTAACTATATAAAGTTTTCGAATCACTAGTTAGATGTGTTGAGGTTCTGATTCTGAATTGGTAGAGTTCTATATTTCTTACCGAGTCTTGGATAACTAGTTCTTCTGATTGACGTATAACTCGTATTCTGTTGAGGTAATGGGTTTTTATCAGTCACCACTATGCGTGGGTGAAATAATTGTTTGTTGATTTCACTTTTAATTAACAATATTTATTTAACAAACTGCTTAACAATGTTGGTTGCTAATCAAACATATGCATGTTGATTAACTTTAGTCTATGGTTTTTATATGTTGATAAGTTTTGCACTTGGTTAATTTATGAATATATTAAACACTTCGAATTTGGTATTATATTCTGAAATCTAAGTCTTTTGTGGATCTGATCTTTACTCTTTGAAATCTCGTGACTAACTCTCTGATCCTGAAGGAAAAAGGATCTCTCCTCGCGGTTACGCGGGGGAGGAAGTTTTTAGTACTCGCGGGAAAGCGAGTCTTTTCTCATTGGTAAAAGACACATTAAATTTAAGAGGGAAAAAATATGGTTGGCTAAAATAGGGTTTGTGCGAGACGATTGGGTCAGAGGCCCAAGCGTCGAGATGCTGAGAAGGGATGTTTTAAGCGTCTATGATCTGTCTTCTTTTAAACAAAACTGTCTTTGTCTTTTGGGTTCTCCGCGTTTGACAGTAAAATTCTAAAGATCTTGAAGATTTATGTTTCCTCAATAAAGATAGTTTCTAGCGTTTTAAAAAGTTTACTTAAAGTTTAGGATTTCAAATTTATGGGTTTTCGAGTGTTTTCGGCTTGCTTAGTTTTGTGAGAGACTATGGAAAAATTAGTTATGGTGTATGAGTTTGAGACTTCTTAAAAGTATTGACTTATAACTATAGGTAAAATAATATAAAGAATTTAGAAAAAAAAATTATAAATGGAATTACATCGATAGAGGTGTTATTGAAACTCTGATGGTAATTGCACGTCGGTATTTTCTATACCTACGGTACTAACTACGGTATCTGTTATACCTAAAGATTATATGTTGAGCTTTCAACCTAGGACGTAACAGGGAGACCGGTGTCGGTTGTAACACGGTGTCAATTGTTACAACGAAGATTACGCCGCCATCTCGTGGAAAATTTTCAAACTGCTTGGACATCCTCATAGTAACGTCCGTTTCGCTTCTGTTAATTAACGTTTCAAAAAAATTTATGCGCTCTTTCCTGTAACTGTGTCCGTTTTAATGGTTTTTTGCTCCCATAAGTAAATATATCCCTCCCACTATGTTTTGGTCTAGTATCTAAACAATGATTATTTTTCATAATTGGTCTAATCTATATTGATATACGATGGTTTGACTATAAATGATGTCAATTGGTATTTTTATATCACGACGCGTAGGATAATATTTAATTTATTTACTGAAAAATGTCGCAGGTGTCAATTGTAACACGTCGATCGGTGTCGATTGTAACACTATCCAAATCCTATGAATTATTCAAAATGGTGAAACCTCGAGATCGAAAGACGGAAAGAGGCTTTATTCCATAATGTATTTATGAAGAAGCTGCTAAAAAAGTGATTGACGAGGGCAAATCAGTGAGACGGATGGCAAAAGATTATGGAATGTGTCACGTAAGTTTGAATCGCTTCGTCAATGCGCTGCGTGCGGACTTAGCACCGAAACTTGGATATCACCCCCATAACAAAGTATTCAGCAACGAACAAGAGCAATCACTTGTTAAATACTGCGAAACGGCTGCGAATTTGTACTACGGTCTCACTACAAAGGATTTAAGAAGCTTGGCTTACCAATTCGCGGTTCAGAATAATATAAAAGCTCATGAGAAATGGGATTTGACGGAAATGGCTAGCGAAGATTGGCTTGTGGCATTTTTACGACGTCATCCACAACTTTCATTACGTTCGCCTCAAGCAACCAGCTTAGCACGCGCCATGAACTTCAACGAAGCTAATGTCAATAAATTTTTTGACAATTTATCAACAGTACTGGACAGACACCACTTCGAGCCCGAAACCATATACAATATTGATGAAACTGGGGTTACTACGGTTCAAAAGCCGAGTAAAATTATTGCAAAAAAGGGAACAAAACAAGTAGGTTCTATCACCTCTCAAGAAAGAGGAACGCTCGTGACAATGTGTTTGGCCGTTAACGCTATTGGCAACGCAATTCCACCTATGTTTGTGTTCCCGCGGATCAAATTTCAGGATCATTTTATTCGAGATGGGCCAGTAGGATGCACAGGAGCTGGAAACAAATCTGGGTGGATGCAAGGCGAGGAGTTTTTAACTTTCGTCAAACACTTAGCTAAACATGCTAAGCCAAGTGAAAGAAACCCAGTTTTAGTGATTCTCGACAACCACAGTTCACACTTGTTCTTCCCGGTTATAGATTTTTGTAAGTCTAACTTCATAACGCTGTTATCCTTCCCGCCACATACCTCGCACAAACTGCAGCCACTCGATAGGGGTGTATTCGGTCCTTTCAAGAAATATTTTAATAACGCCTCTGATCAGTGGATGAAGAATAATCCTGGCAAGCGTATGACAATTTACGATTTACCAGGTGTGGTGAGAGACTCACTTCCTCTCGCAACCACTCCAAAGAACGTGCAGTCTAGCTTTTCATGCACCGGAATATGGCCTTTTAATAGGAACATATTCAGTGACGTCGATTTCGCTCCGTCAACTGTAACCGATAGACCTATCGAAAATGAAGAGAACAGCGACAACCCTTCGCAAAATGAAGAATACCAAAACCAAACTTTACGAACGGAAAACCTCGGCAATAGATCTTCCTCAAATGTCGACAGCAGCAATGAAGAAAATGAAAACGAACCATTACAGGAGAGAAGAGATTGTGAGAAAGAGAGGGGTGTAGAATCTAGAATGACTCATGCTCAAGAGGATAACCAACCCGGTCGAGAAACCAGCCGAGAACCCAGTGCTACGAACTCCAAATGCAATGCACCTTCATCGTCTCCTGATAAACCAATTGTACGGACACCGGACGCAATTAAACCTTTCCCCAAGGCTGACTTCACCAAACCACGAAAACAAGGCCGAGCCAAAGGCAAAACAGCGATATTGACGGACACCCCAGAAAAGAGATTGCTGGAAGAAACTTACAACAAAACGAAAAAAATAGCTGTAAAGCATAATATCATCTTATGCGCAAGTTCTAGCGAAGTCACCAAACCCAAGAAGAGGAAGATGACTAAAAAATCGGCCAAATCAATTGACCCAGACTCATCTGAGGAAGACACGTTTTGTTTAATCTGCTTGGAGCTATATTCCCAGAGCAACGAAGAATGGCTTCAATGCACTGAATGCAAAAAATGGGCACACATCGGTTGCACCAATGGTGGTGCATTCTTCATCTGTGATGACTGTTCCGAAGATTAATAAATTGTTTTATTCGTTGTTGAATTTTCGTTATTTATTTTATTGCAGAGATATGAATAGTTCTAGTTACAGTGAGATTAAAAATATTTAGCTTTTTTTGTTAAAAAAATATTAATAACAATGTGGTATTTTACTGAAGTTACTGTGACCTTTGAAACCCGTTTTCGAGGAGTAAATACATATTTCCCGTACAATTACGCCATATTGCTTCTGTGTTACAATTGACACCAAAGCTGTTACAATCGACACCGGTAAGGTGTCAATTGTAACATGTGTAGCAATGCCCAATATTGAATTCTATTGATAATACCGAACCTGTTTTCGAACTGAAAAAATGAAATCAGCAAAAATAAAAGTCAACAAACTTGTTAGAAAAAAATGATTTGTAAATGAAAAATATTGAGCGAGAAAAAAAAAATTTTGCAAAAATTGTTACAACCGACACCGGTCTCCCCTACATAACGAAATGAAGTAATAATATAAACGCAAAAAATAACGATGGTTGCAACCGTGATTAACCTAATGTCTAATATAATCTTGAATTATAATGTCAAAGTCGTATGTTAGTTTCAATTTCTCTGAATCTTATGTCTTTAATGAGTTAAGTGGAATTTAGTGAGATTTAAGTAATGCGAAACGAAAATTTATAATTTACAAAAAATGGCTCTAAAGGTATAATATCTGCTGTAGTATATTATCCGGAAAAGTTGTGACTCTACAAAGCTCACCGGGCGCTTTGCCTCGTGCGGCTTACCAAGGGAAGAAGTGAGCGAATAAGGCGCTATGCCGTTTATTGCTGCTGAGCGGTGTGGCGTCGCGACTTATATATTAGTTGTGACGTCACACCGGCCAGCGTGGTTGTCGATCTTTCTCGGCGTGCGGCGTTGCGATGTTTAAATGCTAACGGCTCAGGCCCGGATAGGCCTGACACGTTACAATATACAGGGTGACCCAAAATTCCCGCACCACCTTGAATAGGCAGGTACCTTATCGAATTCTAAGCGGAAGTTCCTTTACGAAAACTCTCCAAAGCCAACGGTTTTCGAGTTATTCAAAATCGCGATTGCAACGGCTTGCAACCATAGCGCGACCCGTAAACTGTCATTTCTACGCCGAGTGACTCTACTAACCCTAAATTATAGGCTGGTTTTTATTATTGACGATACTTTACAATGATGTTATTTTTTATAAATCAACTGAATTTTTTATGAATGATTGGATGTAATGAAAATGAAATCATACTGACAATCTTTTTGTCATGCGATTTCCATTTTTATTTAATCAACGAATTCATCAATACTAGAATTATGTTATTTTGATATTTTGAAAATTTTTGAAAGTTATGGCACAGTCGAAGCAGATGTAGTTATGCGACGTGACAATTTTACCGCGACACGTATCGTTACTGATTAGAAAATATACATATACATATACGGTACAACGAACGTTGATCACATTTTTACAAATTTTTACAGATACCTATAATTTTATTTTTACTGACATACATAAATCATTCACAATGAAACGCTATATAATAAAATATCAATTCTGAATAAAACTCGTTGTAACTAAACAAGTTCGTTATTTTGACTATTCATTTAGCGATAATTATAAATAAGACAACGGATTATTAATTCTTGTTGAGTAACATCGATCCAAATTAAACTTATTACAACTCAACAAACTGTAAGCTCTAACATTTATTTTTATTTTCATTACATTCAATCATTCATAAAAAATTCAGTTGATTTATAAAAAATAACATCATTGTAAAGTATCTTCGATAATAAAAACCAGCCTATAATTTAGGGTTAGTAGAGTCACTCGGCGTAGAAATGACAGCTCACGCGTCGCGCTATGATTGCAAGCCGGTCTGTCACGGCGCGCTGTGAGACGTCACTATTGCCAACATTATTCAAAAGTTGTCCAGAACGAAGGTATCAGAATCAAACTCGTTGGGTGTACAACCGCTATTTTTTATATTATTCAATTTCATTTGTAGTTCTGGTCGTCCAGGTCGATTGCACCGTAGTTCCTGATGCCCAGGTCGATCGGATCATGGTCTTCGCCGTCTAGGTTTCATCCGGCGTAGTTTACGTCGACTGCTCCATAGTTTCAGCGGTCCAGGTCATTCGCTCCATAGTTCTCGGCTGTCTAGGTTGACCGCTCCATAGTTTCGGCGGTCCAGGTCGTCCGCTCCATAGTTTTTTGCCGTTTACGTCAACCGCTCCATATTTTAAGCGGTCCAGGTCAATCGCTCCATAGTTCTCAGCCGTCTAGGTCAACCGCTTCATATTTTCAGCGGTCCAGGTCATTCGCTTCATAGTTCTCGGCCGTCTAGGTCGACCGCTCCATAGTTTTAGCGATTAATGACCTGGATGGCTGAAACTATGGAGCGGTTGACCAAGACGGCCGAGAACTATGAAACGAATGATCTGGACGGCTGAAACTATGGAACGAATTACCTAGACCGCTGAAACTATGGAGCGGTTGACCTAGACGGCCGAAAACTATGGAGCGAATGATCTGGACCGCTGAAAATATGGAGCGGTTGACGTTAACGGCGAAAAACTATGGAGCGGACGACCTGGACCGCCGAAACTATGGAGCGGTCAACCTAGACGGCCGAGAACTATGGAGCGAATGACCTGGACCGCTGAAACTATGGAGCGGTCGACGTAAACTACGCCGGATGAAACCTAGACGGCGAAGACCATGATCCGATCGACTTGGGCATCAGGAACTACGGTGCAATCGACCTGGACGACCAGAACTACAAATTAAATTGAATAATATAAAAAATAGCGGTTGTACAAGCTAATATTAAAGATACGGGCTCTGCCCATGGCTTGCTTTTGAGCCGGCACTATCACGATGATAAAAAACGCTCTGATTCGTCAATCGCGATTTTGAATAACTCGAAAACCGTTGGCTTTGGAGAGTTTTCGTAAAGGAACTTTCGTCTTAGAATTCGATAAGGTACCTGCCTATTCAAGGTGGTGCGGGAATTTTGGGTCACCCTGTATATATATATATATATATATATATATATATATATATATATTATAGTCCAACGTTTCAATTATACCAACATCTCAAAAATATACACGAAAACTATGGGCCAACGTTTCAATATATAAATGCTCCAACGTTACAATAGTCCGACGTTTCTAGTATACCAACATTTCAATATATCAATACTCCAACGTCGAATAGTCCAACGTTTCAAATATACCAACATCTCAAAAATATATACGGAATCTATGGCCCAAGTTTATATATCACAATTCTGGGAAAGATAATTAATAGAAGGGATACGGCATATATATATATATATATATACATATGGGCAGATCCATTAGTTTTCGACGAAAGTGTGCGCACTTAGGTCAGCGATTTTGATGCCGATTTTTTCCCTGAAAGTACCCTAGAAAAGGAGATGATCCTGAAAATTTGAGCCCGATACGATCAAATCCGGCCGCTAGAGAATATTTTGAAATTCGAAAAAAGTCGATTTTTTAGTCATTTTCAAAAATTTATATCTCAGCTTCTATATAACTTAGAGACTCGTGTAAGGCGTTATTATTCTCTGTGAACCCCCCACTTTCAAGAAAAAAATTGGTCATTGGTACAAATCAAAGTCCGGCTTCACGGCAAGCTGCTAACTAAACCACTGTTTTAGAGAACTTTTGCCTATTTTCGAAATGCTGTCATATCTACAGTTTCCGAGGTAGAGGCTTGATCAGCAGCTCATATTTTTCGTTCAGGTGTACTCTAATGAAATCTACACAATTTTTTGTTGATTGCTTATATTTCGTTAAGTTATGGCCATCTAAAGTCAACTTATTTTCGAAAAATCGCTATTTTCAGATAGCAAGAACTTTTTTCTCCGTACTTCGATTTGCTTCAAATTTTCAGGAAAGTTGCTCTGTTATATCTTTAATAAGCCCTGAAAATTTCTACGAGGGAATCGAGCTTGAATCCGAGTCCCTCGGCTACGATTCCATCGTAGAAATTTTCAGGGCTTATTAAGGACATAACGGAGCAACTTTCCTGAAAATTTGAAGCAGATCGAAGTTCGGAGAAAAAAGTTCTTGGTATCTGAAAATAGCGATTTTTCGAAAATAAGTTGACTTTAGATGGCCATAACTTAACGAAATAGAAGCAATCAACAAAAAATTGTGAAGATTTCATTAGAGTACACCTGAACGAAAAATATGAGCTGCTGATCAAGCCTCTACCTCGGAAACTGTAGATATGACAGCATTTCAAAAATAGGCAAAAGTTCTCTAAAACAGTGGTTTAGTTAGCAGCTTGCCGTGAAGCCGGACTTCAATTTGACCCAATGATCAATTTTTTTCTTGAAAGTGGGGGGTTCACAGAGAACAATAACGTCTTACACGCGTCTCGTTATACAGAAGCTGAGATATACATTTTTGAAAATGACTAAAAAATCGACTTTTTTCGAATTTCAAAATATTCTCTAGCGGCCGGATTTGATCGTATCGGGCTCAAATTTTCAGGATCATCTCCTTTTCTAGGGTACTTTCAGGGAAAAAATCGGCATCAAAATCGCTGACCTAAGTGCGCACACTTTCGTCGAAAACTAATGGATCTGCCCATATATATATGGTATTTGGCCATTTCGGTGACACTATTTTTTTTTAATTCAAGAAACTGCGCAATGACCTGAATTTTATAATCCCGCAAGCCAAACTTGATTTCGAAAAACCTTGCGGATTTGGGGAACAATTTTATAGGAAATGTACACTTTGATGACACTATATATATAACTTTTTTCGGAGCATTTGTACATTTCCGTAACACTGTATATACGATCTCATATATACAGATTTTATACATACAATTTCGTATATATAACTTTTTTCTGAGTGTTGTGCATTTCCGGAACACTGTATATACAATCTCATATATATACAGATTTTATGTATGCAATTTCTGTATATAGATTTTTACGTATAACATCGTTTTCGCCCACAAAATCTAACCGACCCACGGTCATTTGCTGTCGAAAAACAATATGACAATGTCCGTCGGTGGCATAAACACAAGCCGTGACTAACCTGGGTAAAGTTCAGATATAGATGTGAAAGCCACGTATAAAACTGGTGTCTCATGAAAATCATGTTCTATGGCTCATATCTGTGGACAGTTTTGGGGCGCCGGAGAACCTGTCAAATACGAGGAATTCTGAAGACAAATTGAGTCTGATTTACGCAACGTAGACGGCTAAAATAAGTTTTTCCAGAACAAGTGTGTGTTTCTACAGGGTGCTTGCCCCTTATCTTGAGTGAAAGACGTTCTCATATCGTGGAATTCGCGAAAAAAGTTTAAAGAGTCCAATTTCTTCGCATTAGACGCTAGCAGACGATAATTCGTTCCGTTGTAAACAGTGCTTAAACTGTTCAACTCATTTCACGATTGATTGGAAACAATCACTTAACCGCATGCTTTATGGCTGAATTTGAAAAAGAAGGAACCGGGACAAAATAATGTATTTCCGGTTAGCGCGTTAATCGTAGTGCGCCGTGGTTTGAACGTTGTGTACAACATCGTAGGAAATCGGCTGCGTCAGGAGAGGAAAATAGTAAGTATTTCTTTATATGTATAGTCACAAGTAAATGAGAAAAGTTTCCCTGTAATTGCTGCGTTTTTGAAATAAGTGTCGCAAACGTAAAGAACTGCGTAGCACGCTTGACCTACAATTCGTTCTGCAACTTCGTGCGAGACAAAAAATGCCTCCCGTGGTGCACATGATTTTTTCTTCAACACGTGTATGAGAAACCAGGCTCTGCGAATATTTTAATTTCGATATTCAATTGCGCTAATTAAGTTTCGAGGTTATAACGGATAAGATGTCGGTATCTTTGCCTATTATTTTAAAGCGGAAATATTTCGGTGACGTTACGGAAATGTACAATTTATCATAAGCGTCACCAGAATGATTCCACCAATGATCATTGTAATATTCATCAATGGTGTCCCAGTGGCTCACTATTTTTTTGGATAAAAACTAAAAGGAGTTTTCACTTCCGTGAATTTCATGTCTGCGGCCTCCCGCAACTGTCATCCAATAAGCTCGAAGTAAAAAGAAAGAAGAAAAGTAACCATAATTCATAGTTTATTGATATCTCTGCAAATTTTAACTTCTTCGTCCGGTTAACCTATCGAAGTAATAACGTCCATGCGGTCATAAATTTTAGGGTTAAGCATTTAGCCGGGAAATCTTTTCATCAAAACATTCGTGGCTCTGCAAACTTCGAGGTTATCGCATGACAGCTGCGGCAGGCTGCAGTCTTGGTTCTTCAGACCTGTCGGCTACTGTTTCGTTGGGCAGAGGCACATTGAGTTCGCGAGAATGAAAACGCGTTTTAGTTTTTGCGAAAAAACAAAAAAAAAAAAAAAATAGTGAGCCACTGGGATACCGTTAAATATGTTATTTCGGTAACACTTGTTTGAATCTCACTATCAGAGGCGCTGATCCAGAGCTCGCTCATTATAATTTCGGAAACGACCTCAGGTTTTTACCCCACGCTCAACGGTCTGCAATCGAAAATGCAGGTGGAGGAATCGACGTTGATTCGCTATACCTATGTTCTGTCCCGAGTTTTTGATACAGATTTATACCATCAACTGAGCTGATCGAGAGAATCGTCTGATCTCTGTTGTGTTCGGCGGTAAAAGTTAAAAATCGTTCGCAGCAACGGTAATTATTATTTGAGAAATTCATGCCAGGTATTTGGACGGCGGTTGTTAAACAATGATCAACCGCATGGATATATGTATTAGGGCTATTCATTTATTTATCCATATTTTTTAATTTGCGCTCGCACCCGTGAAAAAGTGAGTGTATGAGGTCAGTATCAATACCTATCAATACGCCCACTGTGCGATTTTTTTTGGCGTGGCCCATCGCAAAAGTAATTTTCACATTTGATTAACATGGGAAGATCGCTCTTCTCCAATTTGCTCTTATTTTACAGCTTCAAAAATTACTGCATCGTTGTGAGGTCTTGTTGAATATGTAAAATAGATGTCAATGAACGAGTAGCAAAGGTAAAACAATTTTTTTATCGAATGTCAGTGAACGAGAATAGTTACGAATTCGTTGTTGAATAGTGACGATTCGTGACTATTCTCGTTCGATGGCATTCGATAAAAAAAATTGTTTTACCTTTGCTACTCGTTCATTGACATCTATTTTACATATTCAACAAGACCTCACAATGATGCAGCAATTTTTGAAGCTGTAAAATAAGATCAAATTGACGAAGAGCGATGTTCCCATGTGAATCAAATAGGAAAAATTCTTTTGCGATGGGCCACGCCAAAAAAATCGCACAGTGGGCGTATAGACAGGTATTGATACTGACCTCATACACTCACTTTTGCACGGGTGCGAGCGCAAATTAAAAAATATGTACAAATAAATGAATAGCCCTAATATGTATACATATTTTGAAACGAAAACATTTCGGTGACGTCACGGAAATGTGCAAATTATCATCAAAAGAGTCATCAGAATGATTCCACCGATGATTATTTGTATATTTTGGTGACACTTGTCTGTATCTCATCGGGAGCACTGATTCAAAGCTCGGTCATTATTATAACTTCGCGAGCGGCCTCAAATTCTTACCCTACGCTCAACGATCTACAATCGCACACGCAGCTGAAAGAATTGATGTTATAATTCGCTGTATCATACGTCCCGTCCCGAGTGTTTGATAACGATTCATACACTACTAAGTTGATCGAGAAAATCGTCTGATTTCTGTTACGTTCATCGGTGGAAATATAAAATCGCACGCAGCAACGTTAATTATTATTTAGAAAATTCATGCCAGGTATTTTGACGGCGGTTGTCAAACAATAATCAACCGTCATAAATATATGTATACATATTTTGAAGCGAATACATTTTAGTGACGTCACAGAAATGTACAAATTATCATCAGAAGTCACCAGAATGATTCCACGAATGATTATTTGTACATTTTGGCGACACTTGTCTGTAATTCCTTCCTAGGTAGACGCAGGTTCCTACTCAGATACTCAACTGTGCCTTTGGATGCTGATGATTTTAATTCATTTCAAAGCCAAAATATTTCGACGACTTCAGGGAAACTTACCGTTAATGTTCAAAGAATAGTCACCGAAATGAATCCTCCAATGTTTTTTCGGACATTTTGATGACAGTACTCAATTCGCACTGATTTATATAAGATAAATCAACCGGCAAAAACATTGTAAATGTCAAAAATTACAGCCGAGTTCTAAAATGGTCCCGCCAGCTAAAAACTCAGAAACAACATTCTCTTTTTCAGCGACATATTACAAACATCATTTCGTTACACAAAATAGTACAAAATAATATGTGAAATCAGGTAGCGAAGCCGAGCGTTCCCTCAGTTAATTTTCATACTTCAAATTATGTTTTTCAAATGCCAATCAATGGAAATGAATGGAAAACCGATCATTCGACCTTTGACAGAACAGCATATTGGCGACGTTCTGTAACGAGGCAAAATATTTGCCTCGTAATAGAACAATCGACTCCTCCTCAGACGAAAGCGACCCCGCGAAAAATAGAAATAAATCAAACAAGGAGTCTCCAGCTCAGGTTCCGAAGGTCCCCTAATTTAATTTTTATCGTTTGTAATCCTTTATTTTTCCCGTCCTTCTCTATCATTGTACGTGCCGTCTCGACCGGATCAACGAGGGAGATCATTCCTCAATCCAACTACGCCTGGCAGGTCACCCGGAAGCCTCAGAGTCGGTAGCCGGGGCGGCCCAGATCATCGATCCTGAGATACGCCTGGAAGCGCGCTGCATTACGATCTGCCTATCGCCAAGAAAATCCCGCTCCCCTCCCCATCTGTCTCCTACCGGCCTGGTCCACCGGTCCACATGCAGAATTTCCGCCTTCCAGGGTATCGCGAAACCTGAGATGCCATCTACCAACCCCCTGGCAAAAGCTCTGAGTGCCAAAGGCCCTGTCAGGCCCGCCACCTCATCACTGAAGATTGAAGAACTATCGTCTACCAATTAGATGCATGGATGCATCTGATGCACTTTTGTTTTCCCCCTCCCTCTAAATTTGAATTTGGGTAGTAACAGGCGGAAACACGCCACTTCTTGTTTGGATGCCATTGCATTGAGATTTATCGTACCCTTCTTTTGTGATTTCATCTTAAGCATTATCCTTGCGGATCATTTCCTTTTGTTTTGTTGTTGTTGTTGGTCTATTTTCATTTTTAAAGTCATTGGTTTTATTTATATTTTTTTCTTGCATCTTATTTTGTGAATTCTGGACTATATATTGTTGTGTTTGTGTTTGTGTCCCCGAATCCTTGGTACCTGAGGTAAGCTTCCAGTCTAAACGACCTTCCGAAACTACCCAAATTAATTTGCCTGATTTTAACTTCTCTCAAAATCTGATCGAATTGTTGTGTTTTAGTTTTCCCTATTCTTTGTAGTTCCCTGAAAATTATCCTATTTGTAATTGTGTATTGTTAGATCGATTTTTCTAGAAAGCCTTTGGCCCCAAAATATAGCGTCTTTTCTATCCCTGCATTGAAAGCTTGGGTTTTGTCCTTTGTTCTTGTTTGTATCGTTACCTAGCCACGTGTCTCTAGAAAGATCGACTAACACATCCTAGATAAGATTCTCCCTAAATTTGTATAAATCCCTCCCATCCTGGGTAGAAATCCCGGAAAGACCCTTTGAAAATCTGAGCTGGTTTATTTAGGATTTTTTAGATAGTATTATTTATAGTCCTTTCTTGTGAATTTCCTTAATTATTACTTATTATCGTGTGTTGTCTCATGGCATGGCGTACCTTGTGTAGTTGTATTCGTGCATGTTCGTGAGAATTCGTACGGGTTCGCCCCGACGCATTATATTTTTCGGTTAATTGTTCTACTTTATCGACACTTTTGATTGATTTTCAATAGTTCCAAAAAGTAGTGACCATAGCTCCCCCAGATCCCCCTGTATTACCGACCTAGTCTTATTCTTTTCTTTGTACCCTATGACTAATTCCTACTATACCCTAAGGTAGTTCTTTTCTTTGTTTTGTGAATTGTTCTGTATTACCATAACTATTAACTCCTTGCTCGTGACCCACATACCTCGTAGTCTGTCAGTTGTTTGTCAATTTCGGTCACTGGGTCACAGCCTCCCTGTTTGATTATATTTAACGTGAAATAAATTTTTGGGTTTCTTTGTGATTTATCCATAAACCTTACTTGTCTCGCTTCGCCTATATTATTCGCCCCCACGTTCCCCTCACCCTGATCTCGCCGAGTAGTCCCGTCTGGTGTTATCAAATTAATTGAGTTATTTAAATTTTGAAGATCCCATTTCATTTTTTTTATTATTTTATTCTTTTCGTTACCGCGGTACCCTAGGTACCTGGCGCCCAACCTTCTATTGTACGCAGATTTTGGGTCTGTTGAATAATTAGTTATTAACTGTCAAATCTAAAATTTACCAAACGGTGGGATCGCCTGGTTTTGTGCACGTAGCTGACCTCGATAACAACCCCCCCCCCCCTAATCGTCGGTCTTGCCCGTCACAGTTCATAACAAGAAGTAATAAGTCCAGGCACGATGATCTTAGTAATTTAAATTCAAATTCGTGGTTTGAAGAAGAATCCAATTTTATTGTGCATCTATCGTTTACAAACGTTCGCCTATGGTTATAACGCCATGCTACAATCATGTCACAACCATGAAACGATACACATTCATCCTGGACGTACCCATTATCGGTACACTTGGGTAATGCTTTTCTAACGTCTCCCTTCCTGTTCGACTTACACACAGTAGATACACATCGAAGCGAAAGTATATTCTACATTCAAAGATACACTAATTGTTGATCTTATTACCTCACACTTCAGCAATTGATAATTTTCAGAACAATCTATGCCCGCCGAGTTCGTATCATCATACGAGCTAACTTCTTTCAGCAATATTTCCCGTCGCCAATATGCTGTTCTGTCAAAGGTCGAATGATCGGTTTTCCATTCATTTCCATTGATTGGCATTTGAAAAACATAATTTGAAGTATGAAAATTAACTGAGGGAACGCTCGGCTTCGCTACCAGATTTCACATATTATTTTGTACTATTTTGCGTAACGAAATTATGTTTGTAATATGTCGCTGAAAAAGAGAATGTTGTTTCTGAGTTTTTAGCTGGCGGGACCATTTTAGAACTCGGCTGTAATTTTTGACATTTACAATGTTTTTGCCGGGTATTTCATTACTTTTTGTATGTGCAAACGGGTTATATTTAGTCAAACGTTCTGAGCTCCCCCCCCCCCCGCTCCGCCCTCGCGGTGTGACGTAATTGTTGAATGGCTAGTAAGGACAATAAAAACAATAAGTGAGAATGATAAGAATAAGAATACAAATAATGTATGAAATGATAAAACAAATATTTGAATAATTCTTAGACGTATTAAAATTGATTTCTGATGAATGATTCGGGCTGGCGAGCCGCCCTACGGGTACTTGGCGGCGATTCGCTGCCGCAAATCTTGATAGCGAATGACTTGGAAACCGAAAACTACGGAGCGGAGGACCTGGACATCGGAAACTACGAAGCGACGGACCTGGACACCAAAAATTACGAAGCGGAGGACCTGGACAGTGAGATTTACGGAGGGTAGGACCTGGATAGCGGAAACTATGGAGCGAAATACCTGGACACCGGAAACTACGAAGCGAAGGACCTGGACAGCGAGATTTACGGGGGGGGGGGGGGGGGGGGGGGGACCTGGATACCGAAAACTACGGAGCGGAATACCAGGACACCGAAAACTACGGAGCGCATGACCTGGACATCAAAAGGATGACCCGATAAAATTTTTCACACATCAATAATAATAAAATAATAATAATAATAATAATAATCATACGTATATTGTAACTTTTTTGGGGTTGCTCGGATCGCAGCACTGAAGGTGATGCGATCCGGTAGTTACTTGTAAGTTCTTTGTCTTGAAATTTTAATCAGGACTTCCCGAAATAGGTAGATGTTAGACCCTAATACAGACTAGGGCGGAGCGAATCTCGCCGTAGCTGCCTCCCTCAGACCTGGATGCGGTATTCCGCACCAAGGCTGTATCAGACTTGGATCGGCGTTATCTCACCAAGACAGTACCCTGACTTGGATGCAGCTAGTGCACCAAAGCAGGCATCTGATCCGGGCAGCGTTTGCCTGACCGAAGCTGTATGTTAGCTATGGATTGATTAGTAGAATAGAAGAAAGAAAGATGTTCTGAGATGGATTTTAGCTGATCAGTTAAATTATAATTTAATCTATAAAAATTACGAACAAAAATAATACAAAAAGAAAATCATTACAAAAGAAAATATTAACCTAAGAGTTAAGTAATAAGCGAACCTAAGTTTTTAATGTGTTTAGTGTTTTGGCTAAGCCACGAAATTGTCGTTAAGAATGAGTAAAGCAAATGGATAAGGTTAAATGATTGAATATTAATTTGGAATTGAATAATTTGATTCTAGACGTAAGTCCCTGCTGTAGGTAACTCCGTTTCGCAAAGTGATTCTAATAAGGCACCTGGGCTCTATGCCTGTCAGGTCCTGGCTAAGTGATGAGTAGTGAGTCGCACCGGTGCTATACCTGGAATGCGCTGCTCTGTCGAGCAGCACCGCTCGTTATATAGCGCTTTGTGACGTCAGTTGTTATGCGTGAAGGGGGATGCGCGATTGTCTCATGTATTCGTATCAGGCATAACGCCTGATACGTTACAATATATATACGTAATAATAATCATATGTATAAAAATTAGCAGCATTATATTCGATCAATATCATGAGAATCGGGACTCGTGACGTCATTCGCATTCTCAAAATTTGTGCATACATAAATAATCATTATTACATGAATAACTGAGTTATGCGTGGTCGATTATTGCTCAAAAACAATAGGGGGCGAGATTTCGGCGACAAGAACACCCCTTTCAAATTGCAAGTTCATAAGTGCAACGGTTCGACAGATATCGTGGTCCTAAGAAAAACGTTCTGCAACGAAGAAGAAGAAAAAGAAGATTGTGTTTTTCGATCAACTTTGACGGTCAATATCTCCGAAACCACTCAGTCGATTCTGTTGAACTTTTGAGAGAAAGGTCAAATGGGGAGGGCCTTACGCCCCTATAAATTTTATTGAGAAATAATCAGCGGTTCAAAAGATGTGACAGATTTTTTACAAGAACAAGAGCTTGCTCGGGTAAATGATTCGTGGCTGCCGCGCCGAGTTGGAGGGGGGGAACTCGGCTGCGATTCGCTGCCGCGAATCTTGATTTTTCATCACGATCATTTAGAATAAGTCCTCTGATTCAATTTCTGGTATCAGAGTCATCGAGCTATCAAATTATTAGTGAATATTGTGTGAAAATTGGAATTTGAACTGTCACTGAAATGTATAAATATAATGTATAAATAAATATGTATTTCGAGCATTTTGATAACTGTTATCGAAGTGTACAAATTAACTGGAAAACATTTTGATGACGTCACAGAAAGGTCGTGAAGTCACGGAACTGTACAAATTATGATCAAAAATGTCATCGAAGTGGCTAAATAACATACATATATATATATATATATATATATATTGAACTCGCAAGAGATGGTTAGGCCCTACCCACCGATCGGCTATCATTGGTTACACATTCAAACACTTTAAGGGGAAGAGCGTCCCTCATAAGCTAAGCTAACTCTTTTAAGCTGTATTTGTAAGTAATTGACCAATGAGATTTAACCCAGTAAAAGCCCCACTCTTAAGAAAGAACTCCTATAAAAAGGACGACACGGAAGTTAGTAGTAGGGCTAGAGTTTGAGTTAGAGTTTGAGTTTGAGTTTGAGTTAGAGTTAAAGTTGTAGTTGTAGTTGTTGTAGCAGTTGCAGTTGTTTGCAGTAGTTTTTCTTGAGCTTTTAGTTCCAGTCAAAATCGAGATCAGTTAAGATCCAGAACAGTTTTAATAAAAGAATTTATAATAAAAGAATTCCAAGGCTAACAATTAGACACAGAATCTTTTACTCGGTTTATCCGGCAGTATTCAACTCAGTTCGCGCACTTCTTAAATTTCTTGGTCAAATACATTGGTACTCTAAAAAAGATATTTTTATTCCAAAGTGTAACCCACTAGAAGTGAAATAAAACAATATTATATATTAAAGAACGAGTCATTTAACTTCCTATACGTAAGTAGTTTTGACTTTTTCCAATTACTGGCAATTCTTCTACACTAAATTCAATTACCCATAATCACGAATAATCTCATCCACCATACTCAAAAACTTCCTTCAGCCTTGACACCTAGAGACAATATCTCTGGTCACGGGGTAAACACCGAGGAGAATATCCTTGGTCGCACCTTAAGTTGTCACCTGAAGTAAGTCCCTAATTGCCCTATTATTTTATTCACCATTAACCTTCCTGATGATTAAAGGAACGCCAGTGATTCGAGAAGTCGCTATTAGAAAACCTAAAGCAATCAAAATATCTGCCGAAGTAAGGAGAATATTAAACCGACTCCTTAAAAGTCTTGCAGACGTTTCACGAGTTCTTACTGAAGTAATTCAACACACTAAGGAATCATTTCCCGGCCTAAAACTAAATAATCAAGCAGATAATACTCCTATAACTTTAATTCCCAAACTTATCCCAACACCACCTCGAACGGGGACTACGCAACTAGTAACCGAAATTCCTTTTTGTTCTCAACCACAGACATTGAGTGTGAGACTTATCCCTCAAAACCTTCCTTCGCACTCGAGCTCACCTTCCCCACCTCCTTCAATTCCCGATGAACCTTTATACCCATTAGATTTGACAAAAAAACCATCGCGCGATCACGCGGATAATTCTTTAATAGCTCAACAACCCGCAACGCCCTTAACCACGCACGATCGCCCTCCTACCTACACATTTTCTCAAAAAGAACCATCGAACACGGGAACAATCCCCTTGGAAGAGGAAGATTTCTATCTGGAGATAGCTAAATCGATCCTCAATTTGCAAGATCCTCTATCCGTATTATCTGACGACATCCTCAAACAACTGGCTGACTCTGACATCTGTAATCCACATTAACCACTGAGTCATCCCATTACATAAGGTAAGAAAACTTTATTAAATCTTTTTCCTACTTTAACATCTTGTTTTTCCTCGATAAGGAAGTTTTCTCCTTTACTCCCCGAATCCCAATACATGTGTATTAGAAAGGGAGTTTTTCTTTACCGGTAACGCGCGAAGTGAAGTCTTTTCATTCTGGGCTGCGTTTGATGCGACTCGCATTAGTTCGATAGTTCGTGTTATAAACATTAATCTCAGAAAACTGACTGACTCGCCAGGTCGTTACAGTAGAGTGTGATTTTTTTTCAAATTCAACCCTAGTCTTTCAGTAAAAACTACTAATATTGAGGAAGAGGAAGAGGGTTAACAATTTTTCCGTCTTGGAACGTCCTTTCATAAAATCACATTGAAGAAATTATCAGAAGTTTTGTTGAACAGTTTCTTCACATTTCAAGTACCAATCAAATTTTGTAAACATGATTCCAATAATTGATTTCATTTGTTTTATTATCTAAAATACCATTATGAATTCTACAATATCAATCCCCCATCGTAGTGAAATGATTATTTGAATTTTTTCATATTTGTTGTTTAATTTTCAAGCGAAAATATTTTTTTTTTATCCCGTGCAAAGGATGAATGTATTGATGAATAATAAGACAATTGTAACGAATTTTTTCACCTCAATCAACTACGTTATACTTTTCGAAAATTCAATTTTTAAGTTTCAAAGCCAAAATTAATTATTATCATGTAACCACAGCTTCTACAGCATTGTATAAAAAATGTCCTATTCGAAAATGTTCAGATTCTTGAAACGTTGATTTTTTTCAAAATGTATATCTCGACCACCATACGAGCTAAAAATCTGTAAAGAATCATAGACGTTTATATTTCAATGCCGTACAGTACGAAGGATTCTCCATGAACTCAGTCAATTTTGTATTTGACTCTCATTCATATATCTGATAATTAAGATTCTGATTGTTTTCGAAAATTAATTATTCACACAATTTGAAGTTGAATTTTTCTCTATATCTATAGACTCATAAAGAGGTGAGTGATAAAAAATTAAATTGTTGTACAGACAAGTTATCTTTTTTGATGAACTTTTGAACGAAACAAGATTCAATTTTTCATTCGTATCCCAAAAGCCGATTTCATTTAAAATATAATGAAATAAATTATTTGCGGGCAATATTGCGCTTTTGATATCGCCTTAGATTTTACACAATATTCATGGACGTGTCTGGACAGGCAAAAAAATCGCCACGACAAGCATCGCCGTAGTTCACGGGTAAAAATTATGAAATTATAAATGATTTACCTGCATAGGTAAAAAAAAATTGAGTCTACTGTTACACCGTAAAAAAATACGAATTTTTTCGTTTATAATCGAATTGGTGCGAAAAAAGTCACTGTCATACATTATTACACGCGAATTGGTTGATTATGATTTCGCGGATATTATGACCTTACTCGTGAACCACAGCGATGCCCCTGATGACGATTTTTCCGTACATTTCGCACATGTCTATGAATATTGTGTAAAATTTACAGCGAAATGAAAAGTGACTTGTTAGAGGAAACCAATTGATTTCGTTATTTCTTCGCTCAAATTGGCGTTGGAGATATCAACAAAAAGAAATACCTTCTGTCCCAGACAAAAGTTCATAAAAAAAGATAACTTTTATGTACATACAACAATTCTGGGATGTATACAGTTTCAGCGCCTTATTTTTTTTTATTTCAGAACTGTGAGAAATACCGCGCTGCAATTCGTATTAGTGGTTCTGGATATATTCCGTAAGATTCAATAAATTTTACCAAATGCCTATAGGTATTTTATTGGCAAAAAAAAAAAACATTCGTGATAATTGTTAGCAGAAGATGTAGCGTGTATCATGAATAGAATAATGCCTAAAACTGCGTTAAAAAATTCAAGTTTGGGGAATCTATGCTTCTCATGATATGATCAATTGTAATCAGAGTGCATCTCCGAAATAGTTGACTTTAAAAATCGGATAACCTTCATAGTTCATTTTTCAAGTAGTATTGCAAACTGGCTAGTTCTAAACAGAAATATCCGAGCGGTTGATAGAAATAAGTGTTTCGATTTACAACGAATGTCCCATATGCGAAGTCCCATTCTATTCTATTCGATGTTGAATTATTTTCATGAATTTTCAACAACAGTGGTCGAGAATAGAGTTTACACAAGGATGAAAATGCTGCATAGCCCCCGCTGTTACAAAGTATTATAGATATTTCATGCGTCAAGTGACGTTCGGAGGAAAGCGTATTAGAATCGGAGTAATAGAAATGGTTCAATGTTTGATTAATTGTAAATTGCATAAAGCACCCTATACCATAATATCTGAACGCATTTCAGAGCTGTAACTTATCAATATTTTACACAAACTCAAACGTGATATTTTGATCACGTGACAGCTTACTTCAGTAAAAAATGAGTATCACGTACTGGAAGTACAGCCTCAGAAGAATTGTCAGGAATTATCGGAATTGTATTTCTGATTGCTTTTATGAAAAATAATGTAGCGATAGGAAACACTTACCCATGCAATGTACGACTCGTTCTTCGGGCGGATAAATGCAGCTTTTTTTTCTTATCATCCCTTCGACGTTGACAGTACGTACGATCCATTTTTTCACTCACTGAACTACCGGTGTTGCACGTAACAAACATACACGGCTATGCGTCCAAATTTTATCGCTAGTCGAAAAGCGAATATAAAGTTGTTTTGAGGGATACAGATGCAACGACGCGGAGCGATCAAAATCGAATCTGCATTTTCTCGCGTTGATTTCGCTCGACGCGATAAGTGTATGGGACCGGCAAGAGTGGCAACCACTGGGCCCGGCCGCTGTGACGTAGCGCGCAAGCGCTGATGCCACGAAAGTGTCTGCGGAGCGGCAGTCGTTCGCCAAGTGTTGACGAGAATGAATCGTAATTATTTCATTACTAAATAATCTAGCGCGTAACACAATATTTGTATCGGAAAAAAAATTACTGTACCGCATATTTGTTGTTCCCAACGTCAACAATTAGTACACTTACCGAAAGATCAATGGTTTAAATTAAATTACTCCGAAAAAATGCTTGTCTGAACACGTTATAACCCGGTGAAGGGTTATAATAAATAAATTTATAAAAAAAGAAGTTTCAAATGTCTGATCCGATATGGTATTCTCTGTATTGGTCTACAGTTTTTGATTTCACTCACGATTAGCCGCGATTGGCTATGCCGGTTGGAGTAAATAGGCATTCGAAACCCGATTTAAAAAATATTATCTCTAGTACGGAAGTGGAAACTTGAAATCTTTTCTTCATTTCATACAATTTTACAACTTCCCACTGAGTTATAACGTTTTAAAAAAAGGCATTGTTTCGGAGTAAATCCGCAAAAATGCTGGACTCACATTGTCGCGCATATTGTTTTTCATAATTTGTAACATTTATAAACAATACCTATACTCGAAATGTAACATCTGTGATTTATTATTTATTTTATTTTGCAGCGTACAATAACCAACAATTCACGTGGGGCATTCCGCTGAATGCCCCCCGACCCCAACCACCACCTCCAGGCTATGCGCCATTAGGAAGATCCAGGAAGACCCGGGATGCACGGGCTGGTGCATCCGGGAATGATGGGGGGCATTCAGCCGAATGTTCCACACATGAATTACCAAGGCTTGGGCTTGCCGCCCCCACAGCAGTGGGCCTGGCGCCTACCCCCTTCCCAGCTGCCGTCTCCGGTGAGTAAAATTTTTATTTTTTCATTTTTATATTAGCACAATCACGCGTATTTACTATGCTTTTGTTGGGTAGATTCCATATGCCCAGGGGCTTGTTGTGACGGTTCCGCCGCCGTCACCGCCACAATCGCCACAACCGCCACGGGCACCATCGCCGCCACCGTCTCCGGCGAGTGCCACCCCTAGGCCGGTCAGCCCGACTCTCGAGGTTCGTGAATATCTATATGTTATCGTATAAAAAATTTATTTTGACTTGTCTGCTCATCGAATAGTTCGTGCAAGAGTACGTCTTTAGTGTCATTTGTAGCCTTTCTTCGGATGCGAAATGTAACTTTCAGACAAGTTTTTTGGCGCACAGAGTTGACCTATGACGAAGGGGTTTACTCATTTACTATGGATGATGTTTAATATAACAATTGTTTGGTTGTCTATAGGAAAAGATCGCAGCGATCGTCGCAAAGATGATGCCCGCGGCCGCTGCGACAACTCGAGGGGGAGGCAGCCGCCGGGATAGGCACCGCCGGGGCCGTGGTAGAGGCAAGAGGGGCGGAAGGGGGGGGGGGGATATTTTTAATTTCTTTAAGTAAATATTTTATAAATAAATAATTTGAATAATAACCTTTGTCGTTGTCATTGATCTCTAATCATCCCGCCAGTTCCCATAGTCCTGCTATTTGTGAATTGTACATGAGTAATTTTTCACAAATTTGTACACTTTTGAACGTTAGAGTCTACGATTTTTTTCTAACTGTATATGATATAAAATTATGTTGATAAAATAATGCCTGGAATTTCGTCACATTTTTCATCTCACTTGGTTTGATATAGCACGCGGTTTGCTATAAATTTTGTATTATACAAATTGAAATTCATCAAATGTACAACCTCTAGTAGAGAATTCTTAGCTTTTCAAAAAATACATACAATATATTATTTTTCCACATTATTATTGCTTTCATTATCTTTTAAACACGTAATGGTTAGGTCGGATTGTTCTATGGAAAACTATTACTGAAGAATGTTCAAACATTGTTAACGACTAATTGAAACTAGTGATAGATTATAGAATAATAGTTCAGACAATAACGATTAAATTTGAGATATACCTACAACAATAATCTATAATGATAGGGAAAATGAATAGATAAAAAGTATTGGTCTGATAAGTGGATAGTCAATACAGAGATGGTCTATCTTATGGCGCTTTCTATAGCATTTTAGCTGATCATTATCCTAGGCCAAAAAACTCATACCCGACGTGAATAACATCAAAGAATATAATAGAAATATTCAATTCAATATAAAATGTGTTAGCTTGGATAAAAGAGCTTATATTTGTAAAATATTCATGTCTCCCGTGGTATATCGGCGTAGTTTCAATTAAGACCTAAAACTTCTTTATAAAAGATTTTATATTTGATGAATTTCAATCAGTCAAAAAAACGTAAATTTTCAACGAGTGTACATGCGTGCCGCATCAACCCGGAATGTACATTTTCATATTATGTGGTGTAGAAGAAAATCAGAGACCGTAAGATCAACAAGTTTAGGAGCTATAAGGAATTACCCATGCAACACGGGTATTCTCGCCTTCGTTGCAAGGAGACAGTATTCTTCGGTACTGCAGATTGTTACCTTAGGAGTAAATGCGCGAAATGTAGGATGAGTCGGTATTACCGCTTTACTCGACTACAGCGCTCCTAGATGCTGGCTGGTAAACTGAATTACAGACTTCTTCTGCGTCGTGTTCTGCCTCGTGTCACCTGGAAATTTCGTCGACAAATGCAGCCTTATTTACGGAAAGCAGATGGGTGAAATGAGTTTTCCCGAAAAGTGCTGAGTGATAAATGTTCTCGTCTCCCAGACGCGGTGAAAATACGAAAAGTCGGTAATTGCAGGGAATCTAATGCTGCCATGTTGGATGTGTATAAATGTAATATAATTTTTGTTTATTCGTAATACATATTACTGGCTAATCTACGTTGCAAATTACTAAGCAAGCGCCCTACACTTTAATTTTAGCTTCTATAAAAAAATCATTCCTGTGAAATTCATCTCTCCGTTTAGGCTCAATTTGTCGACGAAAATTTATCGCTTCTGACGTCACAAAATATATATAGGACATGCCACTTCTGTGGCACCTTAACCCCTGAAGCCTCGCGTCGTTCCCGCGTGAGAGTTTAACCGTTCCCCGCGAACCGTTGGACTTGACCGTTTGAACGAGTCACGTGGTGTTTGTCGGACGCGTAGCCGTGCCAGTTTTGGCCTCCGCTGCGCCGATCTCCGAGAGCGCTGCGCCGACGCAACAGAGCCACGGCCTCCTGACGTCACGCGTCGCACTCAGCTGCTGCGAGTCAGAGCGCCGCCGCTTTCCCCTAGCCATCCCCACCCCTCCTCCGCCGCCGCTAGAGAGCGAGCCGCGCCACTCCGTCGCGAGACGCCGAGAGAAACACGCAATCTCGCTACCGTGACAGCTGACTGTCACATAGCCCTAGAGCGAGCCTGCGATCCTCGTCCAAGCCGAGGAGTCCCAGTTAACTTTGTTATAGTAGAGTCACTTTTGTATTTATTTATTCAATTATGTCAGTAGAGTAGAGTCCCTTTAAGTTAATTTAATCTAGTTTTATTAATTTATAACCCTAGACGCCAGGCATCGGGCGTGGACTAAATTCGCGACCTTTTCTTTTTTTTTTTTTTTAATAAATCTTCTAATTTCTCGAACCACCTGTGTCTTTATTCTACGCCCCCACGAAATCCCTCTACCGTAGGTTAAGAAGCTCGTTGGCAACGAGAGAGTGAGAGAGGACTCCGAGCCCGGAGTCTGGCGCCCAACTCAAAACTTCCCTAGGCGACCCAGGTTTGTAGCCGGCTTCCTTTCCGGGATCACCCGAGTCCCGGAAATACTCGTTACAAGTTCTTTGTTCGACATTTCGCCTAGCCAGTTTCTCCAGCACCTTGATGCCACATGAGCCAAGTAAGTTCAGAATAGAGACAGCTTTGTGGAGCAATCCGCCGAGTCTGGTAAATAGTCTAGGGATCGTAATTAGGCAGGAATAAAGAACTGATAAGACGCCAGGCTTGTGCGAAAGCGCCGGTTCTGGGTAGTAGGTGGCTTTGTTAACTCCGAGTCCACGATAACACGGCTCTGTTAATTCCGAGTCCGTTATAGTTAGCAATAGGTTGATGAAATAGTAAACAGGTGGCTTTATGTGGCAAAACCAACTTTTCCCCACCAAGAGCGTTGAAGAGTCCCGATTTCATAAAATCCATCTAAATCCCTCAAAGCCAAGACAAAGAATTCACAATGACTGCCGGATTTCCCTACCGCCTCCAGCCTGGGAAATCCGGGAACGTTACAACGTAGTTAGTTATGAAATATTTAAGATGAAAATTACTTTATGCATTTAATTACAGAGCCATCATACATTCCTGCGAGCATGCCACGATACGTAACAAGTGTTCCAGGACATCATTGCAATATTATTGATGGCATAGTGGAGATATCATGAAAAATTCGGAACTGCCTTATGGTAACGTTCGACGATCCTCTCATACGACTGCCAGTCAGAACGACACCCGCTCTTGATTGGGATTACGCACTATGGAGATTCGGATTACTGTCAAGCCGCGGCGGTTTGACGGTAATGATGAATAGAAATATACCGTGAGAATCAGGTGAAACCGAATGGTCCATCCGCCCAGGCGCCGAATATTTGGTATTTTCATGGGGATAGCCACTCGTTGCACTGAAAATCCCTAGAGTGATTTTGGCGCGCGGTCGATGAAACTCGGCAGATCGACCGCGCGCCAAGATCACCCGAGGGATTTTCAGTGCAACGAGTGGCTATCCCCATGAAAATACCAAATATTCGGCGCCTGGGCGGATGGACCATTCGGTTTCACCTGATTCTCGCGGTATATGTAGCACCCAAAAGATATGCAAGGCCTACCGAATGATAATGAGACGTGTGCCATATTGACTAATAATTGTATATGTGTTTCAATATTTTCAAGTGTTGACCATTATTTGTGTTTAACCTCTTCAGGCGTTTAACATTAGGGGCCGTTCATAAATTATATACGTGCTTGGGGGTTTCGGGGGGAGACTCTATGAATTTTACGTATAACTTTTACTTTTGGCGTGGATCCGAGTTCAACAATGTGAGTTTCTTGTTCAGACTCATGTTGGGCGGCGTTTCAGCTCAATTGAGATCGATTTCAGAATTTATGAAAAATAAGCTTTAACCGCGGCAGTCACAAAAAACTTGAAAAATTCTACGCGATGCAAAGAAATTTCGAATCGTCTCCGATTTGGGAAAATAACTTCAATCGATGAGACTAAAGACCACAAGGTCTTCTGTCGCGGGTCGTGTGCAATGTTTCAATAGATTGACGTAGAATTACCCACAGATACAAATTGCATTATGGGTTCCTGTGGTTAAAAATAGAATAAGCTTGTCGCATGAAACAGATAGAAGATGTCTCCGATATCAAACTCTTATTCCACGTTTACTCATTGGCTTCATAATAAACGATAACAGGATTTTTGATAACGTTTACGAATTGTCATTTCAAACTATGTAGTCCTACTGGACCGGCTTAATTTTACGATCTGAATTTTCAGAAAATTAAACTCAAAAATATTCGACATCGAGGTATCACCCCCCATCCTGTGTAAATTATGCATGGTTCTCTGATGCAATAGGGAAGCATCGGGTAGCCCGCAACGCCTCACATTATTTCAGCTATCAGCGCTGTAATATGTCGGCAGGCAGGATGATCCTGGAATGTCAGAAACGCGTTCCCTGCTCGATAAAATGGATCACAGGTCGCGGATGTATGCTGAGTAATCCTGGGTGCCAGAGGCTACCCGACTTACTCGTAACCTTGCTAGTTCCTAATATAGACGAGTTCAGTTTACAGAAAAGTTCGTTGGAATCATTTAACAATTGTTTCCTCATTTACAGAAGCGCATATATGCGGGATGGTAAACCATCTGCGGATGCGAAGACTTTACAATGGATATCCAGCATTCCAGCAGGAATGATTTTCCCACACAACCCTTGAATTTGTGGTTACCTTGATTCGCCGATACCGACCGATATGTAATTAATCATTGATCTGTTGTTACGTCCTAGGTTGAAAGCTCAACATATAATCTTTAGGTATAACAGATACCGTAGTTAGTACCGTAGGTATAGAAAATACCGACGTGCAATTATCATCAGAGTTTCAATAACACCTCTATCGATGTAATTCCATTTATAATTTTTTTTTCTAAATTCTTTATATTATTTTACCTATAGTTATAAGTCAATACTTTTAAGAAGTCTCAAACTCATACACCATAACTAATTTTTCCATAGTCTCTCACAAAACTAAGCAAGCCGAAAACACTCGAAATCCCATAAATTTGAAATCCTAAACTTTAAGTAAACTTTTGAAAACGCTAGAAACTATCTTTATTGAGGAAACATAAATCTTCAAGATCTTTAGAATTTTACTGTCAAACGCGGAGAACCCAAAAGACAAAGACAGTTTTGTTTAAAAGAAGACAGATCATAGACGCTTAAAACATCCCTTCTCAGCATCTCGACGCTTGGGCCTCTGACCCAATCGTCTCGCACAAACCCTATTTTAGCCAACCATATTTTTTCCCTCTTAAATTTAATGTGTCTTTTACCAATGAGAAAAGACTCGCTTTCCCGCGAGTACTAAAAACTTCCTCCCCCGCGTAACCGCGAGGAGAGATCCTTTTTCCTTCAGGATCAGAGAGTTAGTCACGAGATTTCAAAGAGTAAAGATCAGATCCACAAAAGACTTAGATTTCAGAATATAATACCAAATTCGAAGTGTTTAATATATTCATAAATTAACCAAGTGCAAAACTTATCAACATATAAAAACCATAGACTAAAGTTAATCAACATGCATATGTTTGATTAGCAACCAACATTGTTAAGCAGTTTGTTAAATAAATATTGTTAATTAAAAGTGAAATCAACAAACAATTATTTCACCCACGCATAGTGGTGACTGATAAAAACCCATTACCTCAACAGAATACGAGTTATACGTCAATCAGAAGAACTAGTAATCCAAGACTCGGTAAGAAATATAGAACTCTACCAATTCAGAATCAGAACCTCAACACATCTAACTAGTGATTCGAAAACTTTATATAGTTAAATCCAGGACGTAACAGCTCTATTCTATAATAAATTTGGTGGCAGCGTCGGAATATCAGTCTGAAATAAATTCAAAGTGAATCGAAGAAACGAAAACATCTCAATCAAAATATCTGCTAACAATCGTAAAATTTTTTTTTTGCATTGGTAATTTACAAACTATAAAAATCATCAAACAAACGTGACTAAACATCATCGATCTGATCATCATAATCAACATCTTTATCATCAACGGAACCGAATCTTCATACCGATCATCATTCGATTCGCCGTCGGAGAACATCGCAGCGCAGAACTTCAAACTCAACTCCAGCAACCTAAGACCCGCCCTACCGCTCACCCACGAAGACTTCTACACCAACTCGCATAGATACTTCACCATCGTTATTTCTCTTTATTTGAGTAAGTCAAAACAAATTATATTAAAATGGCCAATGAGACCGTACATATGGATATCTCACAAGCCTCCAGTAGTGGGCCAAATTCAAACCCTCCAGATAGAAACAATCCACAAAATCCAGATGGAACTCTAGGTTTAAATAGCACAAGTAGTACAGGATATGATTACAAAGAATTTTTTAAAACTATTCCTGAATTTAATGGTACACCTGATGGTTACTCAATCAAATCATTCGTTAGAGATTGCAGAGACGCAAAAGAATATATTTCAAGTTGTGGAGAAAAATTTATCGTTCGAATGCTTTGTTCGAAATGTAAGGGTGAACCTCTTAAACGCGTTAGTGACGGAGAAATACAGACGATTGACGAACTAATTAAATTTTTAAACTTACACTTCAGACCTAAAAAACAAGTTGCTGTATGGCTTAGAGAATTTAATGACTTTGAACAGAAACCGAATGAAAGGGTAAGTGATTTCAACTACAGAGTAGGTAGTCACTTACAACAAACACTTTTTGAAATAGATCTTGCTGGTGGAAGTAATATCGAGTCAAAAAAAGATTCAGCTAAAGACATGGCTATTCAATCTTTTCGTTCCGGACTCAATCCTCGAATTTCATTATTCTTGAGTAAAACTTCATATGAATCATTAATTGATATAGTAAACGATGCCATGCAAATTGAAGAACGTCAGTTAGATATAAAAAACCTTGATAAATACTTCGCTAAACAAGAGACCACGACGAAAGATTGCCTTCCTATTCAGTCGAATCAAAATAATAATTATAAACAAACAAACAAATCTAATAACCAAAATAAATCAAATCAAGGAAACACTAATAATCAAAATAGTACAAAAAATTCATCTAACTCGAATCAACAAAATTCTAAGTTTTGCAATTACTGTAAAAAAAATAACCACGTTATTAGCGATTGCAGAATTTTACAGAATAAAAATAAAGCTAATAATACTCAGCAAAATCCACATAAGTTACTAGAATGCAATTACTGCAAGAAAAAAGGTCACATAATTCGAGACTGTAGAAAACGTAAATACAACGACGCTAAACGGGACGCCAATAAAGATACGACTGTTAATTCAGAAGATCCCGCGGGAAACGAATCGTCGTCCCCTCGACAAGGCGCAACGACGGGGCAGTCATAAATCAAGCGCCAGTCCCTCAATTTAGTCATACAATCCTTACGGCAGAATGTAAAATAAATTCCATATCCACAGCTTATAACTCTCCTTCAATAATAATTCAATCAAAAGACTTAAAACGAAACGAAAGTGAATTTTTAATCGATACCGGATCACAATTAAATTTGATTAAAATTGGTGAATTAAAAGACTTGAATTCAATAGACAAGTCAATAACTTACGAATTAAATGGTATATCAGAAAAAGACAAACCAAACACTTTAGGACAAATACAGTTACAGTTGACCAATACAAACGGACAGTTTCACGTAATTCCAGACGATTTTCCTATAAATTTTTCAGGAATCATAGGGTCAGAATTCATGCATGCAAACGAAGGTAAAATCGATTATGAATCAAAACATGTAACTCTAAATAATAACAAAATTCCATTTTGCGATAGAGAGAGTATTCTTCTGCTGGCCAGAACGAAATCTCTCATGTTTATTCGAGTTAACAGTTCTTTAGAAAAGGGTTACGTGCCACGATTAAACATGCATGAAGGTATTTTTGCAGGTGAATCTTTGGTTACAAATAACAACGGAAAAGCGTATTTATATGCTATTAACACAACGGATAAAGACATTAGGGTTGATATTCCCGTAATTCCTCTATATCCTTTCGATATGAGCGAAGACGAGGACAATAGTTTAGCAAAGGACAATGCCACAGAGCGCACAAACATTACTCGGACGCGAGGAAACCGCGCTAATGAGGTCATAAACCTTTTGCGACTAGATCACCTTAACGAAGAAGAGCGTAAAGCAGTATTTTCTTTAGTAGAGGAATACTCTGACCTGTTCCATATCCCAGGAAATCCCCTACGTGCTACGAACGTTTTGACACACCGTATTCTGACCACAGACAATATACCTGTAAATACCCGTCAATACAGACACCCTCCACACCAAAAGACAGAGATAGAAAAACAAATTAATGATCTTTTGAAAACAAACACAATACAACCGTCAACCTCGCCGTATAACTCACCCGTTTGGATCGTACCTAAGAAAGAAGACTCTCAGGGTAATAAAAGATGGCGTTTAGTAATTGATTATCGCAAGTTAAACGAGAAAACAATAGGAGATGCATATCCATTACCATTAATAACAGACATTCTTGACCAACTCGGTGGAGCGAAATATTTTTCGATATTTGATTTAGCATCAGGTTTTCATCAAATTGAAATACATCCCGAGGATAAACATAAAACAGCTTTTACAACTCCTCATGGTCACCAAGAATTTAATAGAATGCCTTTCGGATTAATGAATGCACCCGCAACGTTCCAACGTTTAATGGATACAGTTTTGAGAGGATTACAAGGATCGGATTTATTCGTTTATTTAGATGACATCGTCATTTACTCACGTTCAATTGAAGAACATGCATCCAAATTTAAAAAATTAGCAGAGAGATTAAGAAAAGCTAACTTAACTTTACAAACGGATAAATGCGAATTCCTTAGAACAGAAGTAAAATATTTAGGACACATCATTTCCGCCGATGGAGTAAAACCAGATCCGAAGAAAATAGAAGCAGTTAAAAGCTTTCCAATTCCAAAGACTCCGAAAAACGTTAAAGAATTCTTAGGACTCGCCGGATACTATCGTCGTTTTATAAAAGATTTTTCAAAAATCGGGAAACCGTTATCGGACCTCACAAGCAAAAACGCACAGTTTGAATGGACCTCACAACATAAGGTAGCTTTCGAGACCTTGCGCGATAAGCTTTGTGAAGCACCGATATTACAATATCCAGATTTTTCAAAACGTTTTATTGTCACGACTGACGCATCAGGCTACGCGGTAGGAGCTGTTCTTTCTCAAGGCGAAATTGGGAAAGATACTGCAGTCGCGTATGCTTCACGTGTACTTAATAAACACGAAAAGAATTACTCCACGACCGAAAAAGAAATGGTAGCAACAGTTTTTGCGTTGAAAACTTTTAGACCGTATCTCTATGGTAGACAGTTTACTCTGATAACCGATCACAGACCGCTTGTATGGGTAAATTCTATGAATGACCCAACATCGCGAGTAATGAGATGGAGAGAACGTCTGAAGGAATTCGATTATACAATTCAATATAAAGCAGGTAAATCTAACACTAATGCTGATGCATTATCGCGGAATCCTGTCATATTACCTATCAAATTCAAATGGCGAACATCAAATAATGTAGAAGGTCAAAAGTCATTGCTAGGACAACCAGGTATAGCTAGGCTTAGATCATCTTCCGATACAACTACTAACTTACCTACGAAAAAATCTAAATTATGTCAAACCTCAAGTTCAGATATAGAAGATTTTAGAGGATTTCCAAAAGAAACTAGTGAAACTAAAACTGAAACAGTTGAGCCCGTGATAGCGACAGATCCGAGAGAATCGTGTGCGTGCTCAATCGACTCAATCTCAGAAGAATCTATGAGCAATGATAATAGGTCTGATCAGCCAATAAATTATTGCATTAATAAAATCACAGAAAACACTCGTAGGAAAAAACCTAAATCAGCTATGAAGAAAAAATCAGATGTTAAGCGGCATACTTCATTACAAATTTCTTTAAAACCGTATACATCATCGTTAAGCGACGAATCAGATAATCTTAGACTAGGAACTAAATCCAAGACTACTTCCAAATCTGAATCTGAAAATATTTCTAAAGAACCCGAAGTTAAACAACATTCTATACAAAAACTGGAAGAACAACAAAATCCAGAAATCGAACAAGAGATCCGAAGTGATCAAATTACGACACAAGTAACTGATGAACAAATTATGGTAGAGGAAAATATAGATTTAGACACTAAAGTAGTGTTGCCCAATTTTATCACCTTAGAATCAGATAGACCTACGGAAGAACAAGGGAATGACTCATTGTTAGTCCCTACCCCTTCGGAAACCCCTACCCAGGGAACGCCGACTAATACTCGTAGAACTCAAACATTTCGTACACGGAATAATTTTCAACGTAATTTAGCTAAAGATTTACTAAACAAAAGATCAGTACAATCAGCTGAATTTACACCTTCTCCAGTATCGCGTACGAAGAGAAAAATTGATAGAACTAATATCAATATTCCTAAAGTTACTATTTCTGAAAGTCATTCAGACATAATAGATTCAGAGGAACCAAATGAAATGGAACCGATGGATATAAATATTTCTCAGCAAAATTATACTATACGTAACTGGTCTTCAGATGAAGAAGATAATATGTCTAATACTATTACGACAAAAGCTTTAGTTCAAACTGAACCTATGGATCAAAGTAACGTCAGCCTCATGGAAATAGATAATAGTCTAATAGTAAATAAATCTTTCACAGATTCACATAAAATTGAACCCTTAGTATTATCTATTATACTATCGACGAAGAACAATCCGAGAAAACCGTTACGACACACGTGCAACAGAAAAAATCGGAAACTCCCCGAAAGAACAATAAAATGTTAGGATTAACAGGGACGTCTGACCCAATGGTCAAAACTGAACAAAAAATGGACGCTCCTCAACCGTCACAGTTAATACGAAAATCGACAAGACAACGAAAAGCGAAAGCTAAGTGCCCATGTTGCAGCGAACCAAATGCACATACTGAAAAGATTAAGAAAAGAAACGCACCTAAAGCTCCAAAAAAATCGACAATAGTTGAGAAAAATGAAATAGCAATATCTAACTATACACCGCAAATTGTTACAAACTTAGACGAAGTAAATTCACACCAATCACAAAACGTAATAAAGACACAGAATGAAATAAGATCACAGGATGGAATTAATCCACAAGATGAAATAAACTCACATCATTCGCAAGATGAAGTTAATTCATTAGATATACCCGTTAACACTCAAAATAGATTAACTTCAGTAGAATCAAATAACTCTCATAACAACACAGATTCAGGAAGCGAAATAATTGTTGTAAATCAGGAAGAAGAAAATTTAAACAATCTGATAGAAACAAGGGATAATTTAGAAATGAAAAAAGACAATTATATTTGTTTTATATCTGCAGATGGTACCGTGTCAGATGACATAGGCAAACGATTAATGGAACTAGGATTATTAAATTTAACACCGTTAGAAAAGTATAATTTAGGTCAAGTAATAATATCAGGAACTTCGAAAAAGAAAGTATTTGCTTTAGTAACCCGCGAAAATGATCAAACTATGCCTAAAGTAAGTAGTTTTAAGAAAGCCTTTGAAAACCTAAAAACAATAATGAATAACGCTAATATTAAATCAGCTCGAGTATCTCAAGGTAGAAGCAACCTTCACATTTCAGCTTGGTTAACTATAAAAGGAATTATCCGTAAAACTTTTGCAGGTACGAACATTCAAATTACTATTTGCAAAGATAAAATCATTATACCCGCTGTAGAACGAAGACAGGGTATAATCAGGGAAAACCACGAGTCACCCGTAGCTGGTCATAAAGGCGTTACCAAGACTTACAATAGAATCAGACAAAAATATTTTTGGGACAATATAAAAAAACAGGTAGAAGACTTTGTCAGGAAATGCATAAGTTGTCAGAAAAAGAAATTAGTAAGAGTCAAGACTAAACAACCTATGATAATCACGGATACTTCAGCCGACGTATTCGATAAATTAGCTTTAGATATCGTAGGACCAATCAATAACGCTTCAGATAAAGGATACAGATTCATTTTAACTATGCAAGATGATCTTTCGAAATTTTGTTTAGCAGTACCATTAGTAAATGCTACAGCTAACGATATCGCAGATGCCCTGGTCACTCAATTCATTTGTAAATATGGATGTCCAAAAGTAATCTTAACAGACCAAGGTGCAGCTTTTATTGGACAAGTAATGAAACGACTAGCCAAAGTTTTCAAAATCAATCAAATTAAAACAACAGCATTTCATCCCCAATCAAATGGTTCTTTAGAAAGAAGTCATCACGTACTCGCAGACTATCTTAACCACGGAAAAACATCGTAGATGTAAAAAAAGCCGCCAAGTACTTACACAGAAATCACAATTGCCTTATAAGCAGAACGTTCCGCCAGGCTCTGTCGTGAAATCAAGAAAAAGGCCAAGCACCGAACGTACCCCTGCGATCTCTCAGCAAGTCTACGTCGTGAAGGCGAGTTTCGTGTAAGGATATCGAAACATCATTCCAAGAGCTACGTACTTGGCGGGCACATTCGGTTTTTTTTTCTTTGTGTTTGTTTTTTCTGCTTTGGATTGATAGTACTTTCGCGTATCTTGTGAATTATTTTTTTACGACTGCTTTTTTCATATTGTTTATTCATCAAATCTGGCATCCAAAATCTAGAGATTAATAGAACGCGACTTCTTGCAGTTTCATTCTGTATTTGGCTGTTTGTCTAACAGTTATTCCGAACTGTGAACAGTTGCTAGTATCGGTACTCGGCAGCTGATGGATGTCTCAAAGTACTATGTTTTCGGTCGCTAGATATATGTGTACCTACACGTCGTGAATCTTGCATCGACTGACGAATATGCGATTCGCAGATAACATTGGTTCCATACACACTCATTCAAAATGCATCCTTCGATCTCGTGGCACGACCTCGTCGTGGCAGTTGGAAGATAAGCGTGTGCGAGTTGACGTCAGTGCTTGCGTGCGGGCGCCTTCGGGCGCCCGCACTACAGCACTTCCGTAAACTCGCACGCGCTCATCTTCTTGTACTAATGTGTATAGTATAGTTGCGAATGATTATTTTTCACAAACGAATGAGCAACAAAATATTTTTGCAATAAAGTGACGCCGAACTGTTACGAGGGAGAGTTGCAAGTATTGTACAGTGGAACCTCGATAATCCGAACTTCTGTTATCCGAACCGCAACTCGCTTCATCCGAACCATCATATAAATTTCAGAATTTTATGTTATATATATTATATATACATATATATATGTATATATATTATAGCATACGTGTGTGTATTACATGTGTCTTAGATATTTCCCACTATTGAAACATCGCTTCACCCAACATTACCGTTCGATTATCCGAACTTTCGCTAATCCGAACTGGGCCCGGCCCGGTCCGAATTGGTTCGGATTATCGAGGTACTACTGCAGTAATCGATTCTTCCCACTACGTGTATACACTTGTGCACCGCATACGCATGCATCGCGAGCAAGATTGTATGACATAGTAGTATAGGTACACTAAACTAATCATCAACTGAATTTCATATTTATCATTATATTAAACCGTCATACTCTACGTACTACGTATGCATACACGTATACCGTAGCTGCGCGTTTTAGGTTTTATGCCGAAATAGCAAAGTAGATTTTCTCGATTCGACAGTTTTGCAAGTGAATAAGTTTATTCCCTAAAAATTAATACTACATACTTAATTCATTGTCTTCCATAGTAAGGTACGTGATTCCAGAGTATCAAGTCTGATCAGATAATTCAATGACAGTGGACCGACCACGATTTTTATTGATTATACAAGGTATTTATGTCTGTGAAGTTATACGGATAATTAAGGACACGTAGAAGTATATTCTGATACGATGATTGGTTGGAATAACTAGTTTTCCAGTGTATTTCATTGCTATTGGATTGAAAACTCAATTTTCGAGTAAAACGAAGCGAGTTGTCCGTATAGCTGTAAAAAAACGAATGTGCCCGCCAAGTACGTAGCTCTTGGAATGATGTTTCGATATCCTTACACGAAACTCGCCTTCACGACGTAGACTTGCTGAGAGATCGCAGGGGTACGTTCGGTGCTTGGCCTTTTTCTTGATTTCACGACAGAGCCTGGCGGAACGTTCTGCTTATAAGGCAATTGTGATTTGTGTGTAAGTACTTGGCGGCTTTTTTTACATCTACGATGTTTTTCCGTGGGATTTCACTCCTTTTTGCAAGTATAGAATATTGATATCGCTGTTATATAAGGGTGATTCAGGTTGGGCGCACCACCTTACGTGGGTCCTCCTGTAAATCTAAGACTAAATTTTTTTTACCAAAACTTCGAGGGACTAACGGTTTCGGAGCTACGGAAGATCTTAGTTGACCAATCACAGGGCTTATGAGTGACCAAGACAGGGCCGGTTCAAGAGTGTAAGTCGATCAGTACCCGCGGCGGTTCGATTTTTACTGTACGAAGTTTCAGTTCGATTTCTAGATTAGTATGACGGCGTCGCCTCCTGGAGATGTCTTCATACGCCATTCACCTCCGTTCTCGTCGTCCTGTTCCTCTGATTCATAGTTTCAGTCGTCCAGGTCCTCCACTTCGTAGTTTCAGTCGTCCAGGTCCTTCGACTTATAGTTCTCGTAGTTCAGGTCCTTCGCACTCCAATTTGAGTCGTCCAGGTTCTGTTCTCCGTAGTTTCAGTCGTCCAGATCCTGCGTTTCGTAGTTCTCGTAGTCGCAGGACCTGGACGACTGAAACTATGGATCGAAGGACCTGGACGACTGAAACTATGGATCGAAGGACCTGGACGACTGAAACTACGGAGCGCAAGACCTGGACGACTCAAACTACGGAGCGAAGGACCTGGACGACTCAAACTACGGAGCGAAGGACCTGGACGACTGAAACTACGGAGCGCAAGACCTAGACGACTCAAACTACGGAGCGAAGGACCTGGACGACTGAAACTACGAAGTGCAGGACCTGGACGACTGAAACTGTGGATCGAAGGACCTGGACGACTGAAACTACGGAGCGCAAGACCTGGACGACTCAAACTACGGAGCGAAGGACCTGGACGACTGAAACTACGAAGCACAGGACCTGGACGACTGAAACTATGGATCGAAGGACCTGGACGACTGAAACTACGGAGCGAAGGACCTGGACGACTGAAACTACGAAGCGCACGACCTGGACGACTCAAACTACGGAGTGAAGGACCTGGACGACTCAAACTACGGAGCGAAGGACCTGGACGACTGAAACTACGGAGCGAAGGACCTGGACGACTCAAACTACGGAGCGAAGGACCTGGACGACTCAAACTACGGAGCGAAGGACCTGGACGACTGAAACTACGGAGCGCAAGACCTGGACGACTCAAACTACGGAGCGAAGGACCTGGACGACTGAAACTACGAAGTGCAGGACCTGGACGACTGAAACTATGGATCGAAGGACCTGGACGACTGAAACTACGGAGCGCAAGACCTGGACGACTCAAACTACGGAGCGAAGGACCTGGACGACTGAAACTACGAAGTGCAGGACCTGGACGACTGAAACTATGGAGCGAAGGACCTGGACGACTGAAACTACGGAGCGAAGGACCTGGACGACTGAAACTACGAAGCACAGGACCTGGACGACTGAAACTATGGATCGAAGGACCTGGACGACTGAAACTACGGAGCGAAGGACCTGGACGACTGAAACTACGAAGCGCACGACCTGGACGACTCAAACTACGGAGCGAAGGACCTGGACGATTCAAACTACGGAGCGAAGGACCTGGACTACGCAAGCCACAAAGCCGAGGATCTGGACAAATGAGACTACGATTTTGAGGATCTCGTACGAGAATCACTGGGTGGGGGATCTGGAAGTATGAATCAGAGGATGAGGACGACGAGACGGAGGTGAATGCCGTACGAAGGCATCTCCAGGAGACGACGCCGTCATACTCATCTAGGAATCTAATCTAACTGAAACGTCGTACAATAAAAATCGATCCTCCGCGGGCACTGCTCGACTTGCACTCTTGCTCACTCATAAACTTTGTGATCGGTCGACTAATGTAAGGTCTCGTGTAGCTCCGAAACTATTGGTGTCTCGAAGTTTCGGTAAAAGAAATTATTACTTTTCAGGAGGAATACACCCACCTGAGGTGGTGCGTCCAGCCTGAATTACCCTGTAATAAAAAATATATAAATTTAATTAACGCCCTCGGGCGGCCATTTTGCCGTACTAAGCGCTTTGCGACTTTATTAAAATCTCCTGACCGAGTGTGAGTACCGATTCGCACCAAAAACAATAGGGAGCTAGATTTCGATGGAGAACAGCTACGTTTTAAATTTCAAGTCGATACATACAGCCGTTCGATTGATATCGTGGTCCCTAGCAAGCGTCGAGCGAAAAATGGGGCGAAGAAGAAGAAGAAGAAGAAGAAGAAGAAGAAGATTGTGTTTTTTCATCAACTTTAACAGTTAATATCTCTGGAACCAAACGACCGATTCTGTTCGAATTTGGACAACGAACTTATTTGGACTGGGACTCATAATCTCGTAAATTTCATCCGATAATATTCACGCATTCGGGAGATATAACGGTATGTTTACAGGTATAAACCGTTGCCTCGGGAAAATAATTCTTGGCTGCGCTCGCCTAACTTCAAAATAAAAATAATAAGAAAAAAAAACTTTGGGGCTTGGTACTTGGCGGCGATTCGCTGCCGCGAATCTTGAACATTACACAGACAAGAAAAACTGGGACGAATGGCTCCCACAAGCAACTTTTGCTTATAATACAAGTATACACGAAGGTACTAAGTACAGCCCGTATTACTTAGTTTACGGTCGAGATCCTCGTATACCTTCAGAATTCCCTTATTTGGACGAAATCCTTACGTATGACGACCATGTAAAAAATCTCGCATTACGTCTAATCGAAAGTAGGAAAAACGCCCGAGAAAATCTAGAAAAAGCAAAGCAAAAATCTAAAGAATATTACGATAGGAAGCTGAATCCTGTAACTTTTAAAATAGGACAAGAAATTTATTTAGTTAAAAATCAAAGAACAGGAAAACTAGACGATAATTACAAGGGACCATACAAAATCACAGAAGTATTTCCAGAAAAAAATGATATAGAAATTGAATTAGCAAAAAATAAACGAAAGATAATTCATTGTGATAGAGCCAAAATAGCTTATTAAATAGCATTATAATTTTCATAAGCGTGGACCTTTTATTGGTACACATTTTTCCAGGAGAATGGATAATCGCAGCATCAGGACAACCCTCATGGGACTGCTCATGCTTAGTATTCAAACTACATATTGTCTAATAGCCTACGACTGCGGTGCACCGTCTATGAACATTACAACATTATCATTACTCAACATCAAGGAATGCGACATTCCTATCGCAAAACCAGTAACTATTGACACAAAAATTCAATTATTACAAACAGCCGATTTTACTCATGTAAAAGTAATTCAATGTAAGATAGAAATACGCAGATCTGTTTACTATTGTGGCATGCATTCTCATATTTCAGCGGTATCAAATGGTGATATAGAATATATAGATGAAACATCATTCGAGCAATGTAAACGAATTCACGATACTCAATCGTACAAAACTCATAATAGTATATTTACTCGAATAACTTTAAACGCAACTACCAGTAGACCATTAAAATTAGCAGGCAGAATACACGATGACGGATTTTGTAAGGGTGAACAATTCTCAGATCACTATGGTTCATGGGACAATGTAATAGCCTACGGACAAATTTTTATTACGGTACAAGATTACCTAGCAACAGTAAACCTAGATAAAAACGAACTAATACTACGCTCAGGAGTGAGATGTACTTATGGTCAAGGTTCATGTATGGATATCGAAGGCGGTAATACATTTTGGGTATTACTCCCGCCTGATCAATGCAGATTTAATCGTTTCACTGTCCTTTACGAAGGAAAAGCTGAAAAAATTCGGGATAACACGATTCATAAATATGGAGAAGAGATCTATTCAATTACTTCAGATGAAATCACATTTGCATTATCAATCAGAGGTTTTCTTCCAGTATGTGGTTATAAATTAATTAAAACAGAACATCCACGTCTTTTTATTCTCGATAGAGATAACGGAGATTTCTTTACTCACAGAACAGGAATAATAGTAGCTAACATGGATATGTTTACCTATATGAATTCAAAATTTGTGTATTTAGAACGACATCTTAGAAGCCAAATAATATCATTATATAACGATGTGATATTACAGGAATGCCAATTAGAAAATAGAGTCTTACACAATTCCTTAGCTATAGCACCCTTGGCACCCGCAGATTTTGCTTATCATTTTATGAAAGGACCCGGATATATCGCTCACATCTCAGGAGAAGTCGTCAGAATAGCGAAATGCGTGCCGGTCGAAGTTAGATCGCGTAAAACTGATCAATGTTTTCAAGAACTTCCAATCTTCAGAGGCAATGAAAGCTTATTTATGTTACCACGTACTCATATAATAACTAAAACAGGTAATCAAATCGATTGCAATTCTTTTCTAGCACCTATGTACACCCAACGAGTTTGATTCTGATACCTCCGTTCTGGACAACTTTTGAATAATGTTGGCAATAGTGACGTCTCACAGCGCGCCGTGACAGAACGGCGTGCAGCCATACCGCAACCCGTAAACTGTCATTTATACGCCAAGTGACTCTACTAACCCTAAATTGTAGGCTGGCTTTTATGATTGACGATACTTTACAATGATGTTATTTTTTATAAATCGACTGAATTTTTTATGAATGATTGGATGTAACGAAAACGAAATCATACAGACAATCTTTTTATCATACGATTACCATTTTTATTTAATCAACGAATTCATCGATACTAGAATTATGTTATTTTAATATTCTATAAAAATTTTAAAGTTATGGCACAGTCTAAGCAGATGTAGTTATGTGACGTGACAATTTTACCGCGACACGTATCGGTACTCATTAGGAAATAGATATATATATACGGTACAGCGGACGTTGATCGCCTATCACAGACACATTTTTACAGATACCTATAATTTTATTTCTACTGAACATACATAAATCATTCACAATGAAACGCTATATAATAAAATATCAATTCCAAATAAAACTCGTTGTAACTAAACAAGTTCGTTATTTTGACTATTTATTTAGCGATAATTATAGATAAGACAACGGTTTAATAATTCTTGTTGAGTAACATCTATCCAAATTAAACTTATTACAACTCAACAAAATGTAAACTCTAACATTTATTTTTATATGTTTAGAGACGACAATATAAATTCAACAACAGATTCAACTAAGTCAAAGTGTATATATAAATCTAAACTTACACATGATATTCGTAAATGATTACGAATAACAGTATTTAAATAAATTCACGCAAACTTTTCACAATGAAACATAAGGTAAGGTAGGGTAAGGTGTGTATGACTTTCGTTGTGACTAGAGTATATCAAAATAAATTGCACATCTGTTCATATTGTGAACTGATCAGACCTCTGACGGACAGCCAAATTTTGACTAGAATGAATAAAAATATATAACAAAACTCATAGTATAACGTAATCATATCTTTGACCAGCAATCACAATTTGACTAGAGATATAATAATATAAAACAAAACTGATCACACAGTTTGCTATACTAAGTAGAATACAAAAATAGCTTATCGTAGTCCAGCGCATCGACCGTCGATTGCTACACTTGTCAGTAGACTCCTGAGTCTATTCTAACTAACTAATCACAATTTGACTAGAGATATAATAATATAAAACAAAACTGATCACACAGTTTGCTATACTAAGTAGAATACAAAAATAGCTTATCGTAGTCCAGCGCATCGACCGTCGATTGCTACACTTGTCAGTAGACTCCTGAGTCTATTCTAACTAGGCAATGCCAATTCACCGACGAAAAAGTTTTTCCAACAGTCTTTAACAGAATTAACTCAAAACGAAACGAAACAAATCAAAACTTAAAGAATATTATAACAATTAAACCAAAAATTAACCCTATTAACATAATATGAAAACGAAGTGGTGGGGAAGTGCGGAACGGTATTTCAATGTCATACGCATAAGTTCAAGTGAACTTATTACTGCACCTAATGAATGACGATGAATATATCGGAATTCTCAAATCTGTTATACTGGCCTTCATCATAGTCTATATATTCTTCGAAATAAATGCCATAATTTACAATTGCCTAGTTCAATAGTGCAGCGCATACGTAGCTTTCCAAGACTCTGCAAACAAATCTGTGCAGTATGAAATAAGTTCCATAACAAAGCCAAGATACACTCAAGTTATAGTGGGTTTATGCCTCGTCTATTTCAGTCAGCTCAACATAATGACAGCTGGTCTTGAATAATTGAATTTAAACTATTGGCCAAACTATTAATAATCGATTTGCCAGCCGTCATTATCTATCACGTCATTTAAACGTTGAGGCATCGAACCCACTACAGCTTCAGCATACTCTGGCCTTGCTCGGAGCCCTTCCCAAGCTGCACAGACTCGATTGCAGAGTCCTGCCCTTCTCTCACCCTCCACCGGCGTCCATCCCCGTCCCATTTCCGACCAAAAATTTTCAATGGGATTTAGGTCCGGGGATTTAGCCGGCCAGTCAAATCGCACGACCTCCGGATGGTCCTCGTACCACTCTCTTACTATTCGAGCGGTATGCACCGCACTATTATCTTCGACAATTCTAATTATCGGCATGTCTTCCTCAGAATATACAGCCCGTACAGAAGGCAGCATGACATCTTCTAGAATTTCGATGTATCCCTCGGCATTCATCTGGCGACGGATCTCATGCAGTTCACCCGGACCTGCAGCACTGACCCATCCCCAGAACGACGCAGTAACTCGTCCACTTCTTGTTCCGCGTATGACATTGTTTGGGTGATACCGTTCCCCATCTTCCCTCCAAACATTCAACCGACTGTCCTTGTCCGTTGAAAAAACTTTTTCGTCGGTGAAAATAACATTGTTCCAGTATTCGGCAGGTACTGGCAGGTGTTCCAACGCAAATCCTATGCGCCTCTCGCGATGGTGTTGGCTCATATCAATTTTTTTTGCGGCACGCCGACAGTGCAGATCATCTTCTCGCAACCTCTTACTAACAATCCACGGTGATGCCACTATTTCCAGAGCTGCCGCAACTTGCGTGGCAGCCTGGAATGGGTTCCTACGAACCGACATGCATATCGCGGCATCCGTTTCTGCCGTTGTCTTCCTTTCAGCACCATTATCCTTACGGTTGTCTCGCAACCCGACCATGCCGCCTTCAATATACTTCCTCACGTACCGCTTGACAGTTATTAAACTGCATCCAACGATTTCTAAATTAAATTAAAAATCGTTAAATTGTTACCGATTTTGAATTTGAAAAGACTAGTTCGAATTTTTTATTTTTTATTTAATACTTCACCGGCAATTTCACGCTGCGTGACTCCACCTCCCAGCCACAATCCAATCACCCGTCCGTAATCAACAGCTGTCGGTCGAAACATGCTGTAAATTACGCGTGTATACCGATATGAATAATCATTTAAACAATAATAATTCAACAATAATAATTCACGGTATGCTTAAATCTTTCGGATTATGTGTCCGCTTATTTCAAATTCATAACTTTTAATAACTTACGATACGTACTTTTTTTTAGATGATGGCAGATTTCTTCAAATATTACTGTTGTGTTTTCTCCACATAATATTTTTCAGAGGGTTAAATCAATCGTATACAATTAATTCAACGTTATTTAAAAAATTGACTATCAATCGCAGGTTACCAAGAGGCTGTTAATGACGTCGATCGTGCGCCAACTACGATTATTATTAACGTTTATTTCCAACTACGTTGTTAACGATATGCATTATTTCAAAAATTCAAAATACAACGACGTCATTAACAGCCTCTTGGTAACCTGCGATTGATAGTCAATTTTTTAAATAACGTTGAATTAATTGTATACGATTGATTTAACCCTCTGAAAAATATTATGTGGAGAAAACACAACAGTAATATTTGAAGAAATCTGCCATCATCTAAAAAAAAGTACGTATCGTAAGTTATTAAAAGTTATGAATTTGAAATAAGCGGACACATAATCCGAAAGATTTAAGCATACCGTGAATTATTATTGTTGAATTATTATTGTTTAAATGATTATTCATATCGGTATACACGCGTAATTTACAGCATGTTTCGACCGACAGCTGTTGATTACGGACGGGTGATTGGATTGTGGCTGGGAGGTGGAGTCACGCAGCGTGAAATTGCCGGTGAAGTATTAAATAAAAAATAAAAAATTCGAACTAGTCTTTTCAAATTCAAAATCGGTAACAATTTAACGATTTTTAATTTAATTTAGAAATCGTTGGATGCAGTTTAATAACTGTCAAGCGGTACGTGAGGAAGTATATTGAAGGCGGCATGGTCGGGTTGCGAGACAACCGTAAGGATAATGGTGCTGAAAGGAAGACAACGGCAGAAACGGATGCCGCGATATGCATGTCGGTTCGTAGGAACCCATTCCAGGCTGCCACGCAAGTTGCGGCAGCTCTGGAAATAGTGGCATCACCGTGGATTGTTAGTAAGAGGTTGCGAGAAGATGATCTGCACTGTCGGCGTGCCGCAAAAAAAATTGATATGAGCCAACACCATCGCGAGAGGCGCATAGGATTTGCGTTGGAACACCTGCCAGTACCTGCCGAATACTGGAACAATGTTATTTTCACCGACGAAAAAGTTTTTTCAACGGACAAGGACAGTCGGTTGAATGTTTGGAGGGAAGATGGGGAACGGTATCACCCAAACAATGTCATACGCGGAACAAGAAGTGGACGAGTTACTGCGTCGTTCTGGGGATGGGTCAGTGCTGCAGGTCCGGGTGAACTGCATGAGATCCGTCGCCAGATGAATGCCGAGGGATACATCGAAATTCTAGAAGATGTCATGCTGCCTTCTGTACGGGCTGTATATTCTGAGGAAGACATGCCGATAATTAGAATTGTCGAAGATAATAGTGCGGTGCATACCGCTCGAATAGTAAGAGAGTGGTACGAGGACCATCCGGAGGTCGTGCGATTTGACTGGCCGGCTAAATCCCCGGACCTAAATCCCATTGAAAATTTTTGGTCGGAAATGGGACGGGGATGGACGCCGGTGGAGGGTGAGAGAAGGGCAGGACTCTGCAATCGAGTCTGTGCAGCTTGGGAAGGGCTCCGAGCAAGGCCAGAGTATGCTGAAGCTGTAGTGGGTTCGATGCCTCAACGTTTAAATGACGTGATAGATAATGACGGCTGGCAAATCGATTATTAATAGTTTGGCCAATAGTTTAAATTCAATTATTCAAGACCAGCTGTCATTATGTTGAGCTGACTGAAATAGACGAGGCATAAACCCACTATAACTTGAGTGTATCTTGGCTTTGTTATGGAACTTATTTCATACTGCACAGATTTGTTTGCAGAGTCTTGGAAAGCTACGTATGCGCTGCACTATTGAACTAGGCAATTGTAAATTATGGCATTTATTTCGAAGAATATATAGACTATGATGAAGGCCAGTATAACAGATTTGAGAATTCCGATATATTCATCGTCATTCATTAGGTGCAGTAATAAGTTCACTTGAACTTATGCGTATGACATTGAAATACCGTTCCGCACTTCCCCACCACTTCGTTTTCATATTATGTTAATAGGGTTAATTTTTGGTTTAATTGTTATAATATTCTTTAAGTTTTGATTTGTTTCGTTTCGTTTTGAGTTAATTCTGTTAAAGACTGTTGGAAAAACTTTTTCGTCGGTGAATTGGCATTGCCTAGTTAGAATAGACTCAGGAGTCTACTGACAAGTGTAGCAATCGACGGTCGATGCGCTGGACTACGATAAGCTATTTTTGTATTCTACTTAGTATAGCAAACTGTGTGATCAGTTTTGTTTTATATTATTATATCTCTAGTCAAATTGTGATTAGTTAGTTAGAATAGACTCAGGAGTCTACTGACAAGTGTAGCAATCGACGGTCGATGCGCTGGACTACGATAAGCTATTTTTGTATTCTACTTAGTATAGCAAACTGTGTGATCAGTTTTGTTTTATATTATTATATCTCTAGTCAAATTGTGATTGCTGGTCAAAGATATGATTACGTTATACTATGAGTTTTGTTATATATTTTTATTCATTCTAGTCAAAATTTGGCTGTCCGTCAGAGGTCTGATCAGTTCACAATATGAACAGATGTGCAATTTATTTTGATATACTCTAGTCACAACGAAAGTCATACACACCTTACCCTACCTTACCTTATGTTTCATTGTGAAAAGTTTGCGTGAATTTATTTAAATACTGTTATTCGTAATCATTTACGAATATCATGTGTAAGTTTAGATTTATATATACACTTTGACTTAGTTGAATCTGTTGTTGAATTTATATTGTCGTCTCTAAACATATAAAAATAAATGTTAGAGTTTACATTTTGTTGAGTTGTAATAAGTTTAATTTGGATAGATGTTACTCAACAAGAATTATTAAACCGTTGTCTTATCTATAATTATCGCTAAATAAATAGTCAAAATAACGAACTTGTTTAGTTACAACGAGTTTTATTTGGAATTGATATTTTATTATATAGCGTTTCATTGTGAATGATTTATGTATGTTCAGTAGAAATAAAATTATAGGTATCTGTAAAAATGTGTCTGTGATAGGCGATCAACGTCCGCTGTACCGTATATATATATCTATTTCCTAATGAGTACCGATACGTGTCGCGGTAAAATTGTCACGTCACATAACTACATCTGCTTAGACTGTGCCATAACTTTAAAATTTTTATAGAATATTAAAATAACATAATTCTAGTATCGATGAATTCGTTGATTAAATAAAAATGGTAATCGTATGATAAAAAGATTGTCTGTATGATTTCGTTTTCGTTACATCCAATCATTCATAAAAAATTCAGTCGATTTATAAAAAATAACATCATTGTAAAGTATCGTCAATCATAAAAGCCAGCCTACAATTTAGGGTTAGTAGAGTCACTTGGCGTATAAATGACAGTTTACGGGTTGCGGTATGGCTGCACGCCGTTCTGTCACGGCGCGCTGTGAGACGTCACTATTGCCAACATTATTCAAAAGTTGTCCAGAACGGAGGTATCAGAATCAAACTCGTTGGGTGTACAATATCAATAACGCATGGTATCAAGCATTACCACAATTAGCGAGTGCCGTTGAACCAGAACAAATCTCATCACAAACAAAACAATCTTGGAAATATGAAACCCCTTCTAGTCTCGCTTCAGGAGGAATTTATTCACTCGAAGATCTCGATAAATTACGTGATAATATCATGTTCCCAGTAGAAAAACCGGCAGTGTTACACACAATCGCGAGAGGCGCGACAGGACAAAATGCACTCAATCAAGGAATCTCTGTAAATAGCTTCATAGATGAAAATGCAATTAGAAAATCTTTTGAACAAGCCTGGGGAAAAGTTTATAATTTTTTTAATACGGTAGGAACTTTTAGCGTTACTCTACTTGGAGTTTGGGTAACTTTTAAAGGAATCAAATTTTTGATAGACACACTTGTTCATGGCTATGCTCTTCATTCAATCTACGGTTGGAGCATATGGCTTATAGGAGCTATATGGGACTCCGTAACTAACTTATTATTACACCTCAGCAAAAGACAACCTCAAAATAAGACAGAACAACAACCCAACAAAGACGATTCAACAGCAACGAGAGTAGATATTGAATTAGAAGCACAGAAACTTCCAATAACAAATCAGAGAGAGATCCAAATTAGCTTATCAGATCAAAATCCAGGAACTTCAACTCGACAATTCATGTAGAACAACGATGAACCAACTAAAAATACTTAACACTAAATCTTACAAACTTAACTTACAGAACTAAAGGTAAATAATGAATCGTGAAACATAGAAATTGAAGTTAAAATATTTCAAATTCATTTATTAAATTTTTTCTTTACTTTTTTCTCAATAAAAAATGAATGAGTTAATTATTATATGCGGAGAACATCCCATCTGGCGAAGTCCAGGAGGGATGATCCCAGTTTTCTATTGGGTGATCCTGGCCCCATCGCCCTTCCTGCATCCATCTGATTCCGTAATAATCGAACTCTTCCTCCATATTATAATCCTTCGAACACCGTTCTTCATACGCCTCTCTGGCTTGCACACGTAATACTCTCATCTCCCGCCTCTCCTCCTGCTCTAGCCCCACCCTCGTAATTTCACGAATCACATCGTTTAAGGCAAGATCCTATAACAAACAGTTCAAAAAAATGTTAATTGAAATATATTTCGGAAAGATCTCAAGACAAAATAGAGTTTTTTTCTTTAACAGAAAATTTTATAAAGCGAACGAAAATCTATAATAAATTTAGTAAAATCAGGTACTCACTCTTAATAGCCTATATGCAACCCGCATATCGATGACGAATTCAACAGATTCAAAATTTGCCATTTTTCTTTATCTTCCTTTCTTTTCCTTTTGATTTCACTGACTAACTCGTAAACTCCACTCAAGACTTCGAACGTACAATTCAACGAAAAATTGCAGAATAAGTAAACTCACCCCAAACTGACATTTTTATATTACACTTGAAAATGCAAAACATCCCCTCTAAAACTAAAACTGACCAATGACGAAGACGAATTCTTTTTATTAAGGAAAGGGTAAGACCCCACTACGAAACTAACCCCGCCCAACACGGCAAGGGAAACCCTTTACTTAACGGAAACTCCAGAAACTCTTTTAAGAAAATTCTCAATTATTTTTGCAAATATCTTCAAATATCACGATTATAGTAATCATCAGATGTAACCACGATATATACATTATATCAAAATCTTAGACAGAATATCTTAGACAATCATTTGCTATAACTCGTAGATATAACTCGTAGATATAATTCATAGATATAATTCATTTATAATTTTCATTATATTATTTAGGAATATATCATATTAACCCCATTATAGATTAATTTGTATATTCATAAACTTTATGTTCATAAATATATGTCTAGGATACGATTAACTTCATATTAAAAATGTAAGATAATCATACATCAATACAATAAGCATAAGTAATTTTAATCATTATATCACTTACCTTTAATCATTTAATCACTTTATATTGTTAATTTTTAACATTTCATACATTAATTTTAAATATGGTAAACCATGTATCAATTTATATCACTGTATACCCACTTTACTGTAATTTGCTTTAAGCTAATACTTCAAATATTTTACACGAAACCAAGGAAATTTCACGTCGATAAACTAGAACCCGCTAGGTCGAGCGGGGACGCTCGAAACCTAACAGGGGAGGTGTTACGTCCTAGGTTGAAAGCTCAACATATAATCTTTAGGTATAACAGATACCGTAGTTAGTACCGTAGGTATAGAAAATACCGACGTGCAATTACCATCAGAGTTTCAATAACACCTCTATCGATGTAATTCCATTTATAATTTTTTTTTCTAAATTCTTTATATTATTTTACCTATAGTTATAAGTCAATACTTTTAAGAAGTCTCAAACTCATACACCATAACTAATTTTTCCATAGTCTCTCACAAAACTAAGCAAGCCGAAAACACTCGAAAACCCATAAATTTGAAATCCTAAACTTTAAGTAAACTTTTTAAAACGCTAGAAACTATCTTTATTGAGGAAACATAAATCTTCAAGATCTTTAGAATTTTACTGTCAAACGCGGAGAACCCAAAAGACAAAGACAGTTTTGTTTAAAAGAAGACAGATCATAGACGCTTAAAACATCCCTTCTCAGCATCTCGACGCTTGGGCCTCTGACCCAATCGTCTCGCACAAATTCTATTTTAGCCAACCATATTTTTTCCCTCTTAAATTTAATGTGCCTTTTACCAATGAGAAAAGACTCGCTTTCCCGCGAGTACTAAAAACTTCATCCCCCGCGTAACCGCGAGGAGAGATCCTTTTTCCTTCAGGATCAGAGAGTTAGTCACGAGATTTCAAAGAGTAAAGATCAGATCCACAAAAGACTTAGATTTCAGAATATAATACCAAATTCGAAGTGTTTAATATATTCATAAATTAACCAAGTGCAAAACTTATCAACATATAAAAACCATAGACTAAAGTTAATCAACATGCATATGTTTGATTAGCAACCAACATTGTTAAGCAGTTTGTTAAATAAATATTGTTAATTAAAAGTGAAATCAACAAACATTTATTTCACCCACGCATAGTGGTGACTGATAAAAACCCATTACCTCAACAGAATACGAGTTATACGTCAATCAGAAGAACTAGTAATCCAAGACTCGGTAAGAAATATAGAACTCTACCAATTCAGAATCAGAACCTCAACACATTTAACTAGTGATTCGAAAACTTTATATAGTTAAATCCAGGACGTAACACTGTCACCAGATCATTGCATGGATTTTGTTTTATAAATTATCATATATTGTTAAGAGATCACTGTTTCGTAAGCTATTGAAATTTAAAATTGAAGAAAAAGAAAAACGCTACTCGCAATTATAGAGAGTAAAAATTAGTCCACAAATCGATGTCAATAACCAATTCATGTGTATGTTGTAAAATTGCAAGCTGCACCTGCGGTTACAATCAGCTCCCGAACCCTTAGACGGCCGTAATTAAGGGGTCTGGCCACCCTGGCCGCACGGAAAATAGGCTTATTCTCAGAAAATTTGTAAACTCGATAATATTCAACGGAGTTTATTGATTTTTGCACACAGGCTAGTTCATAGCTTGACGAACATCTCTTATAATTTCCGTCAAAAAATATTACAAAATGGCGGCTTCGCAGTAGTTGCTTATTCTTGAAGGGTGTGACTAAAATATAGCGTAGGATTGTTTTTCCTGTCACTACAAAAATTTTTATGAGAAAAAAAAAAAATTCGTGAAAATTTTTTCTGGAAAAAAAATGTATATAAAAAAAAATAATCAACTCAGCAAAAAAATCCTACGCTACATTTCAGATAATATATCTGAGAGTATTGTGTGAAAATTTCAAGGCAATCGGACCACTAGTTTCCGAAATTTACGAGTTGCAAGGTCTAAAAATGTAGTTTCGAGATAAACGCAAAAGAAAGTAAGAGTGCAGTTTTGCAGACGTCAATGCGGTGTTTGTTCGGCTTACCTTCAATCAGCGATTCCTGGCCCATATAATTGTCCTTCTGTAGCTGCTTGAGCATCTTGGGCCTGGTTTTGAAGCGATCTACGAGCTCGGCGAGCTAATTTCGTGTTTTGTTGAGCTCGTATCACTCCGGTTCCGCAACGCAGCTTGTCGGTTTTCTCGCAGAAGTCGTAGCAGCGATACCCGATTTCCAGATTCATCACATTCATCAGTGCCATTATGCTTTCATAGCCATCGTTGAAAATGCTGGTAGCAAGATGGGTAGCAATTTGGACGATGTCTGCACCACTTGGACTAGTTTTTGGAGCCATTGACCAAATAACCGCGTTGAGGCTCTCGTTGTTATTTTGCGTGAAGCCTCCTTCACACCGCTCCAACAGTTCATCTGAACTGAGGTCCGTATAAATTGGTTCAATGACCTCTTGAACGATTGCAGGTAAAGGATCCTTGTGATTGTACTCATCCAAAGTGCCGATCGCTTTTGATTTTTGCTAAGTGCACCACGAGTCTTCTCCAGGGGTACAGTTGTCATGCTGCGGGTTTTCGTCAGTCGAGATTTTGTGTTTGTAAGTTGCCCAGATGGCCTTCTTCATTTCGTCTTTGGAATGAGAAAACCTTCGAATAGCCAGACCATAATATACCGTCAGCTCGTTGATTAGCTTATCGGTAAGTTTTCCTCTTCCACCCAGCACGTTGTTCGTTTTTTTCACGTTACGAAGTCGTGTGCCCATTCTTTTCTACACATGTCCAATACATTCTTTTTTTATCACTTTTCCTTCGTATGGATTCGCATCAACAATTCCTTTATACGTTTTTGAATCCCCATCTCCGATGTAATTCGTGTAACGGACAGAATATTTTTCTATTGACCTCAAAAATATTTCCTTCACGCTGTCGACTTCCATTTTCCCGGACGATCCTTCATGATTGGCGGAACATTCTTCTTTGTGATCTTCATGCCATAAGTCGAATTCAAGTGTACTGAGTTTTTTACTCCAATACTCACAAGCTTTACAGTACGAAGATTTCACGATTGAATCTATCACTTTTCCTGAGTAATATCCAATAATCGTCGACACGCCGTAGTGCGAACTGTAGCCTCGTTTGCGCCAAGTCCCACCACCCGAAACAGTCAAACCTGGACCCTTTCCGATTTCTGATGTCAATTTCAGTTCCTCTTGCACAGCATTTTCCATTGACACGTTGCACACAGTTTCTGCAGCAGTTTTGATATTCCCGATGACAGTATCGTAGAACGAATGATGCACTGCGTTCGGTAAATCCATAATCCCACAAAATTTTTCTATTCCTCTCAGACCAACCCCTAACAGTCGAAATGCGAATATGATTCGTCTGTTTATATCATAGGCTTTGCTGTTGATGAGAGGACTAGAATCGACAGTTGTTGGTTCGCAAGTGTTACAAGAAATCACTTATTTGAAACCGAGTCCACGAATGCTCGATTCCGTGAATTTTACATCACCGTTACATGTCTTACATTTGACGACGCTGCTAATTACCGAAAAAACATCAGAAAAGTTGAGAATCCGATACCCAAAACTCGCCGAAACCGGTACATCGATATCTTGGCCAGCGCGCAGCGTTCAGTTTCTTCGCTGCTGTGCTGGTACCATCTTCATCCTGCTCTATTTCATGTCGATTCAGTGGTCGATGTTTCCGTTTTACACTTGTTGCTCGCCTCTTCCGAGTTTTCGTTCCTTTGGTATCCAAATAAACTGGAGCTTCTGGCTGATCAACTTCCATTTTCGTCGTGAAATTAAAATATATACGATGCGTGTTTCTATGTTGCTGGCAGAATACTGGCTGATATTCTCAAACTCAAAATAACGGTTTATATAGGGAAAATTGCAAAAAGAAACAATAGGACAGGTATTTGGAACCAGCCGTGCGGGTCAAAACCGCTGGTCAAACTGCGCGCGAACGGGTTGCAGGTGCGCGCACCCGGCTCGCAGTTGCGGCGCGACCTTTTCCGTAAAAATGCCTGTAACTTCGGCAATTTTTGAAATTTCAATACGGTTGATGGCATCAATTGTAGCTAAAGGTTTAGTGTTCATTATAAGAGGAAAAAAAAATCGATTTTCTGAAAATTTCAGGGTGGCCAGATCCCTTAAGCAAGTCGAGTGAGTGTTGAAAGCACGAATGCGTTAGGGTAGCCGCGAGGCTAGGACAGGATATCCGAGAGGCGACCGTGACCGTACTGAGACTGTCGACTGTATCTCTAATTCTGTTTTTTTTTTTTTTTCACTTCCTCTATTATGTGGGAGACAGGGCCAAATTGTTGGTGGAGTACGACTTGACACGACCGACACACCCTTGCGTGGACGATCAGAACCGTATGAGGCCCACCCAAACTTACGGCCACTATGCCCCTGGGGGCCTAACATAACAGCAGCCAGCGGACCAGCAAGCGAGAACGCGGGGGAGTGCCGAGGGCACTCAGCTACGAGGGAAACCGGTGGTGGAGGTGATTTCCGCCACCCCCAAGAGCTAGCGAACCGCGTTCTACCAGAAGAATCTTCGAGGATCCCCCTTCACGAATTTGAAGTTTCGCGCGTAGGGCGGCCAGACCGCCATGGTCCATGATCTAGCAGTCGATAGGCAAATCGATAATTGCCTGACTGTCGAGGGTGCGCAACACTGGCGCCATGCGGTCTCGCTATATCACTCTGCGTTAGGCCGGCGACTTAGGCGGTTAAAGAGAGATTGGTCGAGTGTTTGGTTGCATTTATTGTTTAGTTTAGCGTTAGTGCTAAGTGTGTGGGAGCCCTCGAGGGATAGAATACGCTATCTAGAATGGATTTTGCCTACGAGGCGGAGGAGTTGATCAGGTGGCTGGAGAGCGGTAAGCGTTAGTTAACTTTACCCATTTTTCTGATTTGAATCCGGCAACGGCCGTCTGCCATCTTGCCTCTAGTCAGGCCACGAGGCTCTTTAGTATCTTTGGGATTCAAATAAAGACGACCCCCGAGTCGGTAGGCCGTCACCAGTGTCCCTACCTTAATAGAGAACTTTCGCGTTTCCTGTTGAGTACGATTTTTCTAGTCGAAGTCAGTAATTTTGTCGCGTTACGTCCGGCCGCACACGAGTGCGAGAAGGACGGTCCTAGTTCGTCACTGTCGCTGTCTCTCTTTCTCCTACGAGGAGATGCAGACGGTTCGCTCGGGCGTGAGCCTGCTTTGTTCGTTTGTCGCTTGTTTATCTCATTTCAAATTTCGGTTCGCCTACGAAGCCAGAGTTAGGTTGAGTTAGTTTTAAGTTCAAATTTGTAAATAGTCAAGCAACGAAAAGGCCTAGCCTCTCGTAGGCTCGCCGGTCGGCTATACACGACCGACGGCCGAGTCATTTGTTGTTGTTAATTCATTAGATGTTAGTTAATTATTCATGAACACCTCGTAGTGATTGTTCTGTTGGTCAATCGTGATATTGTTCCGCGAGGTACCGATTTGCCGAGCTAATTATTAGTTCCTTATTTTTCAGTTATTGCTGTCCTACGTGGAAGCTATCGTTTTTCTATTATTATTGTGAAACTTGCAAATCGAGGCGAGGCCGCCTTTACACGGCCTCCAGCCGACTAGTACCCGAGGGGGAGTACCCCCGAGTACGCACGATTATTGTTATTATTTTTAAATCTTTTCTTCCATTTTATTGAACTAGAACATCAGCGCGCTTCGCGCGCTCTTTGAATTACTTATTATAATGATGGCTATAACAAATATATGGAATATAGTGTCTTTCTTTATTTCCAGAACTATAGTAAACTTGCTTGACACTTGTAGCTCTTGTTATTTTTCAATCTGCCAAGTGTAAGAAATCTTTATTCGTTACTTTTATTTCAAGGCTTCATCTGCATTTGTAATAATTTCAGGTATTTTTATTTACATAATATTTGCGAAAATACTACCTGCTAAACAAATTCTACATTAACAAATGATAAACTTATTACGTTTCCCTTGTCGACGTCATCGCGCAGTTGTTATAATATTTTGTGTCAGTGCGTGAAATAGTTTTTCATCGACGGTAAGTCATTTTATTCACTTTTGATTTCTATTTATATATACGGGGCTTTCCACTCCGAATAACTCAGCCTGTTATTCTTATGATTATTTATAATTTTATTATTTTTCTCAGCAAGATGGATAATCAATCCAAACCTGAATCTTTAGATTCATTTTTCGAGGATGATGTTTTAAAACCTGACACAAATAGTATCCTCGAGGGAGAATCAAGTGACGACTCAGATCTGAGTAATTTTGATTTAGATTCAGATTTTTTGAGAGATTTGGACCCTACGTCGTTGTATACGAAAGATGAAGCTTTTGATTGTAAATGTTTTGTTGTTTGTTTTTTTTTTTTTTATCTTTTTTTTATAAGGTTTTTTTTGTGTATAATATATGGGGTTTTCCACGCCAAATCACGCAGACTGTGATCCTGTCCATTTTATATCTGGTTCATATTTTCTAATATCATAGTTCTCGCACTTCAAAATCCATCCTAAAATTAATTTTTTTCATATCAACCGTTTTTATATTTTTTATTATTCAAGCTATCTCAAAAACACAATTTTTCAATTTTCCAACAAATTCACATAAATTCTTTGAATTAAAACAATTTCAGACCAACATGTCAGTGGGATGTCGCTCTTTTCTATTTTCTTTATCGGGATTTCAATATTCATATTATATATTATTCATATTTTGACATATATTTTTCATTTCATTTATTTTAGACATGTTGTTGGAGTTGTCAAAGATGTTGAAGCTCCTACGTATAAGTCACAAACTCGAGACAAATTATTGTTCAAATTCATTCTTGAAAATTCAAATGGAAAGCGAATTCAGTTTTATGCCTGGAATGAAGATTCTTCCAGAGTAGCACCATTTGTACAACCAAATACTGTAAATTATCTTAATGCATCTTTCTGCTATAAACGTTTTATAATATATATTCACGTAGTATATTTGTTCAGGTAATACATGTCGATGGAGCATTTTCAACGATGAAACATGCAAAATTTAGCAATGGAAATACCGTCATGGATTTGACCGTTCGGACACATACGTTAATCAACGTGATTTCAAAGAGTGCTGTGCAGCATGTTAGTACCGAAAAATCGAAATTAGTATCACTCGCGGATGTGTGCGACGAAGAAGGCCTCATTAGTGCGTATATTTTCTATTTACTATTTAAATAATGTATTCATTTTGTTATTCAATATTTTTTTATTAATTTTAATTTAATTTAATTGATATTCGATTTTTTAGTGGTCCACGCATATGTGAAATCTCCGTTTTTCCTAAACTCGTCTTCGTATTCTGGATCTGCGTATGAGTTCGGTTGTGTCGCTGAAGGTAAATTTAAGATTGAGGTTCGACTTCGGTCTATTGGCGATAGAAAGGTGTTCAAAAGAGGTGATCATCTAGCCATTACTGGCAGAATAAAATTTCAAGAGCGTCTACCACATATTTTGGTTGACGATTATTCTCAAATTCAAATACTGGACTTCAACTATATTGATGATAATGCACTTATTGGAGCAACAATTATTCCAAAAAAAAAGCAAGCAATGGATCCCCAACCTTGCTCAAAGGTGAGGAAGATTGTAAATCTGCTTAATGCTATAATTATTTATAAATTTTATTCCACAACAAATACCATCTAGGTTTACTTTTTCTTTTTATTGCAGAAGCCAAGAATCGGATGATTGCAATTTGTTCGCATTTCTACAAATATTCCCGGTATATACCTACTATATGCTATATGTGTCAACTCTATATGATGTCTTCTTGACTTTAATAAATAAATTGTTAATATAAATAAGTTTCGATTAAATTCTTCATTTTATTTCTTTTACTGAAAACCTCTACATAATTCATTCTTAATCCTAGAACGGTAACCTTATTTTCTTTTATCTATTCCGGTAACCTGGGGTGATGAAAGACCCCAATTTTGAAAATTCATATCTCGGGTATAATTTCACATAAAGGGTCCTACGGAGGCTCATTCTTTTCGTTTTTTAATGCAGAATCACGTGAGCCTACGGAAGTTTCGCGTGAAGTCTGAAAAGTTTGTCAAAAATTGGGTAAGAGTACAAAACGTGAGAAAATCGTAAAATTGCCTGTTTTTACTAAGTCGTTGGGGTGTTTGAACACACCAGGTTACCGTTCTAGGGTTAATAAATAGCCATCATCGATAAGTCGATTATTTTTATTATTTTTTTTATTTTCAAAAAGAACTTCAACATGAATATAACAGTATTTTAAACATGAAACATTCGAATCTTATAAGTGTTTATTCTCTGTATTCAAGTGATTTTGCTTTTCAAATTATTGTTCACATTGCTTATATCCTGAGAGTATTTTTTCTAAGCTCATTTTTTAAAAATGTAAATCGATTACGTTGTGTCCCGAAATTATTCGTATATGGATCGGTCCCCTTCGTGGTTTTTCTACGATACCAGTTACTTGTACGCAAGTTCCCAATAATAATTCTGCGTTTGCGATATCTTCGTTGCTGCGCAGTTCTACTTTATATGCACCGTTAGTTATCGACGCTATAAAATAGGTTGCGTACTTTCCGATGCTCCTACGGAAGGTACACGAGATGTACCCTTTTACTTCTGTAACAGATTGATTACACAGATTACCTATATATGCTTTTTAGTAAAAGATGTGGAGTAATATATTTTCTGTATAAGAGCTAGTTTTATATTTCTTACTCGTCATTTGTCCCACATTTTTTCCGCATTCTTTCAATTCTATGTTTTTAACATCTATCATTGGCTTCGATTCTGTGAAGCTTCCTTCAATTGTAATTATGGTAGATGTTTTAATTATCAACTCGTACGGTAAATTGCCTTTATTAAAAATGTCTACTTTCGGTACATTAGCTAATGCCCCATTTATATGCACTATCTGAAATAAATAACTGTTCATATATTTTATTCATTTTTTTATTTATATGTTTATTCATTATTTCTCACCAAATTAATCGAATGAATCAATTTTTGTATGGTTGATATCATATTTGTATCCCATGTCACAACTTGCAATTGTCTTCCTTGGGCGTTGTTAAGAAAAAATTTGAAATTTTTCTTTCCTACAGCAGTTTCCGAAGGAGGAATGATTTTATCCACATAGCCAATGACTTCACTGTAAAAAATACATTCCGAAACTGAGCCGTTTTTGATTTCAAATTTTTTGTAATTAGTTATATAATTAAGATAGTTACACAGTGGGATCCTTCATTTCTATACTATCCAAAACCTCATTTGATGAGAATCTTTTTTCTGCCATTATGCCGTAAATTATTAAATAGATCCTTGTAGTTCGAACGTTGAAGACTGAATATTTTTTTCTGTTGTTATATCAACAAACTTTAGTTTGTTTTCATGTAATTTTTTCATCCTTCAATTTTATTTTCGCCAGTTTTATATATAGGGTGAATTCCAATTCCAATTCCAATGATTTGTATTACTGGGTAGATCGGTGATACATTCCTATTGATTTTCTAATAGCATCATGTGGCTTTGTCCTATACGAACAACTCTTTATAAACGTAATTTTTAACAATATTATTATTATTTCTTTGACTACCTAAATAAACTCTCAATGCATTCCATGACCTCACTCTTGAAAATGCTACATAAAGTTGCCCATGGCTGAAAACATCTTTACGTAAATCCAGACCTATTTTTTCAAAAGTTTGACCTTGCGACTTATTAATAGTCATTGCGAATGCCAATTTAATTGGAAATTGTCGCCTTTTAAAAGTGAAAGGATATTCATTTTCACAGTGAAGTGTAATTCTATTTATGAAAACGATTTCTCCCAGTTTATCTCCTGTCAATATTTTACATTTGAGTAAATGATCGCCCAGATTTAATATTAATAGTCTTGTCCCATTACAAAGGCCTTCACTAATACTTAAATTTCTTATGAGAATTATGATACTATTAACTTTCAATCGTAATTCATGTGGAGGCAAAGATGGTGGAGATAAACTGTTCAAATATTCTGGTAAAAGGGCTATGTGTATATTTTCTTTGTCCTCACAATTTTCAGTACTATCTGTACTTGTATACACTTTCTCATCTAAAGTGTTTAACAGATCTACCACATTTTTATTAATTTCTGTTACGCCTGCATTTCTAGCTGCTAGTATCACACACTGAGCTGCTTTCTCGTATTGCTTTTCTTTGAAATAATCTCCAAAAATCTCTTTGATTATATTCCCATTAAGTGGATCAATTACACAATTCTCTGGTATTGTGATATTATCATCAGCGTCATTTAATTCACCGCTTCCCACTTCCAATAGAAAGTTCGAAAATTCTACTTCTTCTGGTAGAGCTCGCATATTTCTATTTAAATAATATTTATCAAAATATTTCCATAATTTACTGAATTTAATTGAAAGATTAACGATTTCACTTCTAGTTCCATTTGGTTTAATTGGAAGGAGTTGCCTAAAATCACCACCTAAAATGACAATTTTTCCCCCAAACGGTATATCATTGTTCATAAGATCCCGCAAACTTCTATCTATTATTTCTAATGCATATTTAGGTGCTGTTGGAGCTTCATCCCAAATGAAAACATCAGTTTTTCTAATAATCTCAGCTTCTTTAGACTGAGCTTTTATATTAGAAGATGAATCATCGAATAGAGGCACGGGTAATCCAAAAGTTTTGTGAACAGTTTTCCCATTAGGTAGTAGTGTTGCCGCTATACCAGTAAAGGCCATCGTTATCACTTTTCTTTTATCCCCAATGAGCAGATACCATAGTGTTGTGTATAAAAATGTCTTACCAGACCCTCCTGGTCCATCAATGTAGAAAGCTTTACAATTATTTTGTTCTGTATTATGCAATGCATTCAAAATTTTATCTACAATGCTTTTTTGCTCTTCATTCAGCATCAAATATTGCTGCCTCCCAATTTGATTGGCTTGATTGTAACCTATATTTTCTATTTCCATAATATCTTCTACTTTTTCAATATCTATAAAATCAGAAATATTAAATCCTTCTGCATATAACATGTTACTTATAAATGCAAATGCTTGTTTTTGACCATTTCCTGAGCTCGAGTGTCGACTGTAATCTTCGGACATTGGATTTTTAAATTTCGTCCAAAGACGATTGGGATTAATCGGTTGGCAATGAATTAGAATACGAACGAACAGTTTTCGTAATCCTTGTGGCATCATCCATGCAACGGCTTCATCCATTGCTCTAGTCCACTCTTCGTCGTCTTCAATCAAGCCTAATTGTAAACACGCATCTTGATAAGTTTGACATATGATTCCATTTATAGTCCTTAAATCATTGAAACTTTTAGCATTTTTAACTGATAGTAATAATAATCTAAAATGAAAGAGTTCAAGTTTGGCTGGACTTACAGAGTACATACGCCCGATACATTTAAAATGGGACTTACGTCGTTCCCACCGATGAATAATTCGATTATTGATTTTGCATTTTTTAAAAACGTAGTGCAATGGTATTTCTGTATAATGATAATTTCCAGCTAGTTCATCACGTGCATTCAATGCGAAATAATCAATTAGCATATTTACTTTTTCTAGTGCAGAAATAATTGCCGTTCTATCATTACCATCAGGAATAACGACATTTTGTTCATTTGGTAAGTGCACTGGTAATCGTATCACTGTATGGCTCTTGTCTTGAAGATGTTTGCTCAAAATTCGCCAACTTGCTTCTACAGGGCCTACATATCGTGCTTCAATGAAATCTTTTATTTCATTATGATTAATAACACTTTCATTGCTATTCGAATTATTTCCAATATTTATAGAAGCAGCATCATGTCCTTTGTAAATGTACTTATATAAATATTTTACAGCCTTTATGCTTGAAACGACTTCCACATTTATGTGACAATTGAATATTTGAATTAGTTTAGGAGAATATGGCACAACATGACGATTATCGAATTTGAAACCACCATAGCGCTCGTATGATTTACCGGTATTCTTTCGACGATAATTGGGATATCCATTCGCATCAATTGTTGTGTGTTCTCTAAATTCTTTTGGATAATGTTTTGAACATTTTTTATTTGTCATACACCAATCACCACAAGGTCCGTGTATCATATTTCTGATGATCATATCATGTAAAACTTTATTTTCTTGTGGATCAGGAAGTTCTGCCGAAATATAGCGGTCAACGATTTCAGATGTGTTAATTTTACAACTGTGTTTGAGAGTTACTAATAAATGTATGTGTGGTAAACCACGTTTTTGAAACTCGATGACATATACGTATGCTAACACTTCTCCAAACAATTTCTGCCGAACAATCAAATCGATTAAGTATTCTTTTTTCAGATGGAAAACTCTAGCACATAAATCCGGTCTATTTGCAGGCTGCTGCCCTGGCATTAAGTTTTCGTCTATTTCACGCCAGTGAGGATTGCAAGTCATGGTGATGAAAAGATCTGGCGTTCCATATTTACGAACAATAGCCATTGAATCTTGATAATGTTGTATCATGTTTCGTGGTGAACCGACAAATGTTGACGGAAGGACTGTTATTTTTCCTACTTTTGATTGTGAATCATGCGCCGCACTTTCTAAATAATCTATTAATCCTTGATATGTTTCTGACCGCAATGTTTTTTGATTATCTCTACAAAATTTTATCCGATCTTGTTCTACTTTGACATAATTATCTACTATCCACTGCTGGAATAATCGGCGCCCCAATAAAAATACGTTGAATTCATTATTACGAATCGCTAATCTATATTTTATATATGCAGCTCTGCTCACACGTTTATTATTGATTCCATTTCTATTGACACGCATCAAATTAGGATGCCAACCTCGTGTTCCGTATGGATAGAATAATGGATAAATCCAAGGTTCCACGTTTGGATCTATAGAACTTACGTTCTGTAACATCTTAGTATTTTTATTTCGAATAGTGACGTAGGATTCAGGGATTTCTCCATTAGCAGAAGTAGAGAAAATAGCTGCCACTTCGTTACATCTTTGAGAATTGAAACGGCGCTCATCTTGTCCTGGTTTTATTGTGAAACATAAATGTAATTCGGGTATACTTTCATCGACGGAGGCAATTTCTTGTTGATTCCGTATCTCTTCTCCCATCATTTGATAAGACTGAGCGAATATATTGTTTTCTCGGATTACTTTTTCGAGTAATTGTATTATTTCAATATCCAGACCTGAATTATTATCCAATCGATGATTCAGGGCCTCTTGTGAGTCTATGATAAAAAGTTGACCATAGCTTGGAATTTCATTGTCAGCAGCATGTAATGCCGTATTTATTTGATAATATATCTGCCCTTGTATTTTGAAACAATATGGGCCAGGTCGTTGTTTCTGCAGGTTCACCAAAATAGTATTGAAAGATGCAAAAGAAAATGAGTTATTATAGTAGCGAATACGTTCGAAAAAGTTATTGGATTTGGGGTGTCTACCTTCAAATAGTTCTTGTAATTCATGACAAGGATTTGGTAAACTCTCAAGATATACTTCTCCATGAGCACAGCAGTCATTGAAAGACTGTTTATTATGAACTTTTTTTCCTTGAAAATGCTTAGCACCACATTTATTGCAAAAAATATTCAATTGGCCAGCATAATGTTGACCATTATTATCATAAATCACCCTTGTTTTGTGCGTAATTTGATGAACGTCATTTAAACTTATTACAGTTTTATCTTGTATTACGATTGGGTTCTCCAATGAGTTTTGACAATTTGAAATTTTCACATAACGTACATTACGGTTATCGAGAGGAATATTCTCATCTATAATCACATTCTTGTGATTTCGAGAATCTTCTGATTTTATTTGCTTTCGTGAATTCTGAAATTCAACAGCTTCGAGAATATTAGATACGTTCCGTTTTATTGATCGATTAATATTATGTGAGTCCCTTTTGGTGATCACTGTAATTGGAGTTAAATCATATTGATTACCTGGACCATGTTTCGGTAAAATGTTGCTAGTTAATAATAACCACAATGATTGTACAGATGTGAATATTATTAAGCATGCTTTTCCATCACAGGATGTTTTACCATAATAATCCCTTGAATGAGAATCAAACACCCAAAATTTATCCCCGCATTTACCCAATGCTACCGAAATTCCATTGGAAGTTAGAATACCAAAATTGGAATTGGCGAATAAATTGAATAAACCGTTTTGTAAATTTGGCATACCAATTTCATAATTATCATCAAATAAGTGACCAAAAATAATATCACCGGATTCCAGGTCGAAAGTAAACGAATCAATCACAATATTACTGAGCTGTAATTCCGACGCAGACATATATTCTTCATTAATCGTATCAGGATACAATTCGTTACGTATAGTTATACTGTTTATGTAAAGTCGATCTCCGATTGTAAGAACATCATCAATAATTTCACTCGTCCACGACATTGGACTCGCTGCAATAGACATTGCTACAGCTATAGCAGCATTAGCAGTGCATTGTTTCCCTCTACTAAATTCAGAAAATCGCAAGTTACCTTGATGTAGCGACCCTCTTATAATTTTCATGAAGGGTTTGTCTTCGTGCAGTAAACCATTTTCTGTAAGTTCAGGTTCAGAACTATTTTTTGAAATTTTAATCGCGTTGCTCGTTGAACTCAGTACATTCGTCTGTATTGCAGACTTCTCTTTTATTCTCTGGCGATACTGTCGTTGATATTCTTTATTTTTTTCTTTCGTTCGCTGAATTTCTAGTATACCTATTTGAACATTAATCGTCCTTTCCTCATTTGTAGCTGACCTTGCTTTTACTCTCTGACGATACTGTCCACTCCACGAGTAGTTATTTAATGCCGAGCTTATCCTTCATTTGATCCCGACCCCTCTCCGCGGTACTGAAGCTAGCCGCCGCGTAAATCACCGTTAGGCTTTTGTTTTGTTCCAATTTTGAAAGTGGCGAAGATAGTTCGCCTGGCGCCCAAACAATTTAAATTTCGAGGTATAGCTGTGTGCGCGTTGGATTGACCTCGGAGGCTGGCTATCCGGTCCAGATCCGAGGGTCAACAAAAATCCACGTCACAATGTATACATAAATTAATGAAGTTTTACCAAATTAAGATACGTATTTGTTTTCAATCGCTTTCACATGCGTTATTGTTGTTTGCTTGGTTTCGTGTGTTGTAAGATGTAATATTTCTTCTATATTTGAGAATATTTCAAGATGTTGCTGTGTAAAACTTTTGTAAAATGTCTCTTCAAATCTTTCGTGCTGTGTGGGGACGCATTGGGTTGCTTTTTGAACGTAATTGTTCGGTAAAATATTGCTTGGACCACGGAAATATATTCAAGCCCTTATTCAAATATACACACAATTATTTCGGAAACCATTACGTAGTATTACATACATAATACATATTAGCCGTCGTTATTCATTCTACGATCTGTTTAAATATACATACGATATTTCCCAACGTGTCACGTTATCATTTGTACAAAAAAAATCGAGTCGGTAACGCTGGTAAGGTTATCATTTGAGATCCAGACGCTTGACCGACCCAGTTTCGTCTTGATTAGCGTTACGTTACATCCTGATAGGTGGTAGCACTTCCGACTGGTTTGAAACTCAGCTAAACTATGCAGAGGGCGCTTTACGGATGCTAATTTTTAGATCAAGTTCCGTGGCACCTTAATTATTAGATAAGTATAGTATATTAAAATATGAATTTATTTAACTTCGTAATGAAAATTTTGAACATACAGTTGTTGACGTACGGAAGAACGTTTTTTATTGGATATATTTATAAAATGTACGGTTTTTAACAGTAACCAATTTCATAAAATAATAGTTTATTGTCATTTTTATCCCATAATAAACAAAGAAATTTTGAAGATACAAATTTGAAAAGAATCAATTAAAATATCAATCATTATTTATTTACAAGTATATTGTGATTTTTTAATCTTCATTATCATCATCATTGAAGTTTGATAACTCATCATCAAGCCAATGCTGGTATGGAATATCTAAATTATCATCATCATCATCCTTAGAGCTTTCTTCTGTAAAAATAAATACAAATAAAATAATTAAGATTCAAATAGTTACAAGATTTTATAAATAATTTAAAGTGATAGTTAGAATACCTGATTCGTGTTGAAGCGATTCACTTACAAAGTCTGGTAATTGGTCCCCATCGAACCAGTTAAAATGATATTGATTATCTTCCAATGTCCATCCATTATTTTCTGGGCTAAAAGTACCAAGTTGCTTCATGTGAGCATTATTCCAAAGACTAGCGATGTAATTAGCTCGCCGGAACTGCTGCAAAAGCTCACTCTTGCACGGTGGTAAGTTGCTCGCATCAAAGTTTTTAACATTTTTGCGATTAAACTCTTCATTAATGTCGGAAACCGTGTAAGTATTGATGAATAGTTGAAGTCTGGCAGCATCTACGTCAATTATTCCGGGCACGTTGTAGACTTGACAAATAAATTCTTGTATTGTATCAAATACTTGTTGCTCTAATTCTAAATTGCTGAATAAGTCTGGATCGCCGAACCTCATAAATGCCTCCTGATACTCTTCATTTCTTTTCAGTGTATTAAATGGCCTCTGTTCACCTTTTTTGAAAAAAGCAGGATTGTAATCGTATCCAGTAATTGCATGATATCCTGGCAAGCAATGACTCAACGAAGGTCCTAAATGTTCATGAATCTTAGTTACATCAACATATCTTACTCTATTTCCGATGCCAGTCAATATCCAGACGTGGGAATCATTATTCTTCAAATGATGCATATTGCCTAGCATGATTGTTGCAATATCGGTATCAGAACATCGAATAACAAAATTAGCTTGAGCATCAATATTGCAGTTATGATGAATAATTTCAGTGTCAGCTTCCTCATGATCAGGACAGGTTAGATTTTCATCAATATCAGACACAACTTTATTGTTATTGACGGTAAAAGAGTGACATTTCCCTAAATTAACAACTATCTTTTTGTTGCCAATGAATGGTACCATCTCGTCAGTAGACCAGTGTAGTATGAAAGAATCAACGAGGGCCTGTTTGAACCGTATATTTTTCAACTCTTTCGCGAAATCAGATGGTCGAACCTGATCGGGTCCAGTAATGTTAAACTCCAGTTGTGTTGTTCCATTTCGAAGAGATCGTTCATGATCTTTTATTTGAGGAGAAAAGTATTGATCAAAAATGACGTCGAATCTTATCGGTTCTAATTGTGTTACCATTTGTAACATTTTTTTTCAGATACTTCCGAAAGTTTTAGCGATGTTTTTCATTGTGTGAAGTAAGAAAAATCCATCAATTATTACAATATCTATGTAAGAAGGAGAGTCGTGTTCTACGCCTTTTTCCAAAGATTTCATTGAAATGGATTTTTTAGTCTCACAAATGCCACCATCGAAATGACACATGGATAATGGAACTGGAGTTATAGGGTATGATAAAATTTTGGTCATATCAACTTTATGATCAATAGATATGCCGAGTATACGCCCAAACAAATCTCTTTGAACGCGTATTCCCTGCAATTTACCACCGATTTTCGTTTTTCTTTTCTTTGCATAATCAACAGAAAAGTTTTCTAGCGGTGTTTTTTTTATACTCTTCTCAAATCTATCTTTATCTTGTTCACAATCTACAATAAATGTTTGACGTTTTACGTCACCATTTTCTTCAATATTGAGAAGGAATTTTTCAACTGCTTCTGAGGCTGCCTTACCAGATTAAATATTTATTAAGAGACTTTAGGTACTTCAGCGTCAAATGGATTGATAAATTGATCAAAGGTATCAACCCAGGTAACAATTTGAACTGTTCACATAAATGTGCCGCCTCATTGTGATTATCCTGCTATATTCGAATAAAAATGTAACGATTGCATAATAAAAGTAGCGCAAACATATTTGAGACGTATACTCCATGTAACTAGACATGTCAAAGCTATGTGAACTTGTTACGTAGAATCTATGCCGCGGTTTGTCTTTTATAGTACTCTCCACAGAAATGATGTAAAAGGTACAGAACGATGTGTACATAACGTATCTAGAACGCCGTAACATAAACTATATACAGATTCAAAATGCAATGTAATGCAATTATGACATAACCGAAGTTACGTATTCGCGCGGTAATCAAATTCTGTCGCATTTACGTTCTGACGCATCTATCATTCTGGTCTTCCCGAAAGAAGAGCCCGGCTAAATAACCTAACCCTAACTCACATGAGTGCAACGTAACCTCTTGGTATCGCCGGTGGTACGGTTGCTTATTCAGTGATTCCGCCGCGTAATATTTATCAATAGTCGAAGGTGATTTAATCGTGATTCTTATATACACTTGAAGCACTCGAAGGTAAGTTATATATCTATTTTTTATTACAGCTAAAGCACGCGGTGAGATGAGTGGACATATATGTATTAACGAATATAGCCTATACAGAGAGGTGATAGCCTATTAGATATAGGAACCTGGGGTTTTGGCTACATTTAAATAATTTTTCGTTACTCAGCTAGGTGAAAACTGATTAAATTTATTCTATCATAACAGGTGAAACTAGTAAGAAAAAAATGCCTAAGATTGGAAAGGAGATCATTCATCTGTCTGGGAGGCAGAGAAGACTGTTAATTAGAAAAGAGACTAACAGAATCAAAAAATTAATAATTAATATAAGTAGCCCGCGTAATCACGAACCGATCTACAATGTCACCGAACATATATCCTGTAGCCCTAGAACGTCTGAAGTTAATAATTGTACACAGGTGAATCCGAATAGTGATACTGTAGTAGAAAGCAGTCCCTCTGGTAGTATGGAAGACTTGAGAGATGAGCCCAACAGGATTAATAGTAGTAATTGTTCAACAGAGAGCACTGCGGAATGTGAACAAGTAACAAATAAAAATAAGCCTGATATACGTACTGCAATTCGAGATTTCGCCGTTACAACATCAATGAATCAAAGAGACCTCACTAGATTGTTAAAACTATTGAAACAATATGGGTTCGATGATTTGCCATCTAACGCTAGGACCCTCTTGCAGACACCGAGGAGCACAAATGTTCAAGATATGCCACCGGGCAAGTACTACCATTTTGGTTTAGCCGACGCTCTGACTAAATCTGTATTGAAATATTATCTGCCTAAAGATATGCCATCGGAAATTAAATATAATATCAATGTGGATGGTCTACCCCTAACCAAAAGCTCCGGGAGTCAATTCTGGCCAATATTAACAGCTATTGAAGCACCATTCCACACTGAGCCTTTTGTCGTCGGTATATACCATGGCCAGGAAAAACCTTCCGATTGCAATGACTTTTTAAAATATTTTGTAGAGGATGCTCTAACTGTCTGTGAGTCGGGCATACAGATAGAAAACCACAAAATATCATGTAAACTCAATGTTTTCATATGTGATGCGCCTGCGAAAGCCTATATCACGGGTACCAAAGGGCACAACGCATACTTTGGGTGCAGTAAATGTCAGACAGAAGGCGAATTCCAATCTAATCGCGTAATATATCCTGAAACTAATGCTACGTTGAGGACCGATGAGTCATTTAGATCAAAACGTAATGAAGAATATCATAAGAAACGCTCGATTCTTGAAGATCTCAACATAGGAATGGTAAGCAGTTTTCCACTGGATTATCTACATCTTTTGTGCATTGGTGTTATGAAGAAGTTACTCCAATTTTGGGTGAAGGGAAGAAAAAATGTTCGAATGACTCCTTCACAATTAAAGTCAGCCTCTGCTCACTTGTTGTTATTAAGCGCCACGATATCCAAAGAATTCGCACGAAAGCCAAGACCATTAGACCAAGTCGATCGATTCAAAGCAACGGAGCTCAGGCAACTTTTATTGTATACGGGACCAATAATATTCCAAGAAAACTTAGATAGAGAAAAGTATGCTCACTTTTTAAGCCTCAGCGTTGCTGTACGGATATTAAGCAGTAAAGGTCATCACGTGACATTGATAGATTATGCACGGAGTTTGTTAATTTATTTTGTATCAAATTTTTCAAAGCTGTATGGTGCTGAACACATATCTCATAACGTACATAATTTGGTTCATATTTGCGACGATGTACAATCATTGGGCCCTCTTGACAAATATAGTGCCTTCAAGTATGAAAATTTTATGCAAAAAATTAAAAAAAAAGTCAAAACATCAAATAAACCTCTACAACAGTTTGTGAATCGCATTCACGAAGAAAATAATCTGAAAATAAAATATGTTGATAATAGAAACCATTTAGTCATCAAATTTGCTACCACCGAGGAAGATAGTGCGCGTAAACGATCGATAAAATCTATAGAATTTAAAGGCATATTCTTGAATGCCAAAAAAAATAATAACTGTTTTCTCTCCCTCGATGGAAACATTATAGCTGTTAAGAGTTTATTTCTCGAAGATGGTAAAATATATCTGCGCGGTAAAAAATATCTGAATTCTAAATTACTATTCAATAAACCCTGCGAATCTTCGGTCATCGGTATACATGTAGTAGATGAAAAAAGCTACGAAATCGTTGTGCTGGAAGTAAAACAAATTCAACAAAAGTGTTTAAAGTTGACTCTAAACAATCGCCAAAGTGCAATAACGCCATTGGTGCATGATATTTCAAATTAATTTGTTAATATATTAGTGTAGGATATCAAAAACAGATCACTTATTCTTCTTTATGTTATTCTTTATTTTATATCAATTCTTAGCTTACATACTGTGACACAACTGAACTCTGACTGACCGACTGACTAGCTCACTCTCTCCTTCTGCTTTATATGTATATCATCCCTCCGTCCAGAACTTTCTTACATCTTTTCTTTCTACATCTTTCTATATCTTTCTATAGCTTTCTATATCTTTCTATAGCTTTGTATATCTAGACTGTTCCTGTTCGTACTCTACTTTACCGACTATTCTATAGTAACAGAAAACTTTTGTATTGCTCTCCTCAACATAATTCGTAACCACATGCGCATAAGTATGCCGAACAGCGATGATGCGTGCGCATACCCTTATCACTACCTAACCTCACAACGCCACGCTTCACGAGGCGATACGACCGGTGAATTTCACCACGTGGTCAACGCCAGCGTCCGAGGGGTTGATGCGGCATGCAAGGTACCGAACTTAGATGTATCATTATTTTGTTCCACTTTTTCATGTTCTTTAACATTAGCATGTTTCCGGGAGAAATTTATTGAACTCGTTCCTCGATCTTTTCTACTTCATACGATTTCATAACCTATAGTAAGTCTTACGTCACACGTGTGTATCTCATATTCTTGTCCCATATTCATTTCTTACGCATTCAAATGTGGTTGAAGTTTGTAACGGTAATACAATCACACATGATTGAACAAAAATTCTCCAAGTACTTGAGAACCTGTACTTGGAATCATTTTCTGATTCATAGTATCAAATGTAATTTTTTAAAATTAAATTGGACCAGGACTGAGTAGAAGCTCCTATTTTATTTTAATTGATCAATTATTAACTTTCACTTATTTTATTAATTTTCTTATTAATCCTAGAATTAGTAAAATACGAGATAATATATTGAATTGATCAATGAACTTGAATGAATTTATGTTTTGAAAACACACCTATTAATTTATGATATCGTAAACGATAAGTGAAGTTCCTGGAATGAACATGAATAAAAAAGAAGAAATAAACTAAGAACCATTAACAGATGAGAATTTTCTCTTCCCTACAACAATTGGAATTCAATACAAATGTAATACTTGTTTTTCAAAACCTTTCTTTGGAATGTTCGTTGCAATTTTCCTCTTTTCACATTGATTTTTGTTGGAGATAATATCCATTCTAAGATTTTTATATTTTGTATGTGCACTATTGGCCCACGACAAAATTATAATAAACATTACCCTGTGTAGTTAACCCTCCGTCAGCAAACTATAATTTTGCTACCTTCGTCAGCAAACTGGGACTTTCAAGGGTTTCAAGCTGTAAAAGCAGTATAAAAAATCTGAAATAATTCAAGTATACTCTAAAAGGCCTCAAGAACCTATTTCTATCATTATATTAGTCTGAGAGTAAAACTGAAATTACAACTGTGCCTTAAAAGATCCAGATTGCTAACGGGGAGTTAATATTATTTTCTACATTTGAAGAAAAGAAATATGATTTTTTGAACCATGAAGGGATTTAGCACATTATCATTTTTCAAATATAAAAAAAAATGTTAACCACATATCCTCGAGAAACGCATGGACTAAAATATATTATAATTTTTGTCGTGGACCAATATAGTGCATATGTATCGAATATAAAAATCTGAGGATGAAATATGTCGAACAAATATCAATATGAAAATCTAAAAATTGGAATGGGTGTTTAGAAAAAGATTTTGAAAAAAACTAACGTCATATTTATGTTAGAATTCAAATTTTTGATTACGAAAAATTCATTGTTGATTGGATTCTAGATGGATATATCTTTTCGTTTGAAACAGTACGCAAAAGATTTTTTTATATTTTTATTGCCAATATTGGAAAAGGTTTTTTCATATTTGTAGGATCACAGGAACTTGCACTATTCGAAATCCACGAAACTTGGATAGAGTTTATAATTATAAACAAGAGTGACATAACGAAAACAAGAAAAATAAATAAAGAAGATCTCGAGCTATTTTACATCAAAATGGCCCTACCATACGCTGTTGTTTCTTTTGTTGACGATAAGGATGATAGCGATGAAGATGAGGAGGTAACATCGGAGGTGCCTAGTTTATGGCTTACATCCGATCGAACTCAGTGTTGGTGGCCAAATACAAAAGACTTGAATACATATATTTGCAAGAGAACACCACCGGTGAAAAATAACAAGAAGTGGAAACTCCACAACGTCAGATTTGAAGGCTTTCATGGTACAAATGATTGTATTTTTTTCTAATGATATAGATTTTGACAATTTCTCAAATAACTGTATAAAAATTTGCGACCAAACTATAATATGAAATTTGCAACGTCATTCAATGTTTTCGAATTTTCCATATCAAGATACTTCCACGGAAATCAAATGATTTTTTTTCAATATTAGTATGTGATTCACATATGAAAATAACGAAGTATTCGTGATACATATTTTACAGAAAGTCTTGAGATAGCTCGTCGAAAGGCTGACGATAAAAAATCTGACGGGGAGAGTAGCTCTAATCAAAGCGAGCAACCATATCTTCGAAAGAGGAAACAGCAAACAAATCTTTTTCATATAAGAGAAGAGACCTCTGCAAGTGAAGATGAAAGGCATACTACGATTTCAGATCCACCCATACTCAATCAAAATAAGAATAGCTACCCGTCGCCACCTTCTCCTCCGAATCAAAGTTTGCCTGCTGAGATAGGATCCAATTGTACCCCAGTGCCACCCACATTTCATCGAAAAAAGAGCAACAACCCATCAATACATTCTCTTCCGAATGAGAGTGCACCTATCAATGAAAGGCCAACTCGTTTTCTGGAGCCTCCTGCACTTCCTAAAAAAAAAAATAATGACCGACTATCACAGTCTTTCTCAATCGAAAATTTGCCTATTGATTGTATATTTGATAATGACATGGATTTTGATATCTCAATAGCAGGTACATGAAAAAAATAATATCAATGAATGATTGCTAAGTGTTCCATAGAATTCTTATCAATATTATGAGGCGTATTCGTTTCGGGCTTCAGGTGCTTCCAACTCCATATCAAAAGTCCAGGAATCGACCACCAAGGTTATTGGTAACTTTCCTCCTGGTCGAAGCTTAGACGAGACCCCGTTATTATTTGATGGCACACTTACAGACCTATGTGACAGTATGTATCAAAAAATCTAATTTATCGCACACTTTTCTAAGCCTCAATAATATTTCTTCGATGTGATTATTCACTAGATGCATTCGCTAATATATGCTGCTATTTGATTTACAGACGGTCAGGTACAGACCAGACGAATCATAGAAGGTAACTTTAATTAGATTTCTATATATTCCGGAAGTGTTAGAGTTGATTCTTGAAAGTTTCATCCCAACTTATGTTTCCACACTAATAATGTAATTTTCAGATCAATTTACAAAACTTTTCCAAGTATTTGGGGAAAGCTTAATTCTTCAAAAATCAATGACTCAGCAATTAACAGCAATTGAAGCCAAACTTAACGTAGGAGCAACCGCCGGTTACCTAGAGGATTTTTCACAAGTAACAAAAGATCTGCCATTGAAAGACACAGCATTTGTACAGATGTTCGAGATTAAAATAGCTGATGAAGCTTTCCGAAGAACTTTTGTGAGTCATGAAATTACATGTATTTGTTCAACAAAATTTAGATTTTCTTTCGAAATGAACTGGTGATGAGATTGTGTTCTGAAAATCCATTGCGTCATTTGATGTAGATATATTTTCTAAAAATCGTACAATACAATGTTTAATGCAATTTTATTTAGCATTTCCATAACCCATACAGCACATCATATTGCGACAATATTGTTGGAACATTGCAAAGTGTCGTTTACGTTACACAGCATTTGCAATAGCATTGCAACATTTCAAAAATATCACACGATAACATTGCAAACTGAATCATTTTTCAACATCGCTACAATATTGCAATTTAATGAATGTTTATTAAATTGATATAATATATGTATATGACTATTCCATATTTAAAATTTTAGCAAACTATTTCGATGAAATTGAATTCTGTCCGTAATTGTTAATATAGGTATCCATAATAATAATGATCATGAAGATATAGTATACATATATATATATGCAGTGTTGGGCAAATTTGTAATTAGCTAATTAAAAATTACTAATTACATTTGTAATTTGTAATTAGGAAAAAAACAATTGCTAATTACATTTGTAATTTGTAATTGGAAAAAAACAATTACTAATTACATTTGTAATTTGTAATTAGGAAAAATGCAATTCCTAATTACATTTGTAGATTGTAATTAGGAAAAAAATAATTACTCTATAATTAATATAGGCATATAGGATATATATCGACATATACGTGCATATACAAGCTTGCAGAGACTTGTGTGGGGTTGTGTTGGTATATGAGGGTATATCTCAGTATATACCCATAGATAATTTGTTTACGTATGTACATACATATATCCCCGTATGTACTGTGACGGGCAAGACCGACGATTGGGGGGGGGGGGGGGGGGGTTGTTATCGAGGTCAGCTACGTTCACAAAACCAGGCGATCCCACCGTTTGGTAAATTTGAGATTTGACAGTTAATAACTAATTATTCAACCACGAAATCTACGTACAATAGAAGGTTGGGCGCCAGGTACACTAAGCGTGCTTGATTCTGACCGGTACGAAGTCGGCTTCACAGTCTTCTGTCTTTTTTCTTCTCCATACAACATGAAGGAAAGAAGGAGGCGGATGAATGTGGGTCCAACTTCATACCGGTCAGAATCAAACACGCCAGGCGTACCTAGGGTACCGCGGTAACGAAAAGAATAAAATAATAAAAATGAAATGTGATTTTCAAAATTCAAATAACGCAATCAATTTGATAACACCAGACGAGATTACTCGGCGAGTTCAGGGTGAGGGGAACGTGGGGGCGAATAATATAGGCGAAGCGATACAATTAAGGTTTATGGAAAAATCACAAAGAAACCCAAAGATTTATTTAACGTTAAATATAATCAAACAGGGAGGCTGTGACCCAGTGACCGAAATTGACAAACAACTGAAGACTACGAGTATGTGGGTCACGAGCAAGGAGTTAATAGTTATGGTAATATAGAACAATTCACAAAACAAAGAAAAGAACTACCTTAGGGTACAGTAGGAATTAATCATAGGGTACAAAGAAAAGAATAAGACTAGGTCGATAACACAGGGGGATCTGGGGGAGCTATGGTCAATACTTTTTGGAACCATTGAAAATCAATTAAAAGTGTCGATAAAGTAGAACAATTAACCGAAAAGTGTATTGCGTCGGGGCGAACCCGTACGAACTCTCACGGACATGCACGAATACAATCACACAAAGCACGCTATGCCGTAGGGCCACACACTATGATAATTAATGAATAAAGCAATTACAAGAAGGGACTATAAATAATGCTATTCAAAAATCTTAAATAAACCAACTCAGAGTCCCGAGGGATTTTTAGGGGGTTTCTAATCAGGATGGGGAAGATGTATACAAGTTTGGGGAAGAATCTTATCGGGAAGGCGTTGGTCGATCTTTCTAGAGACACGTGGTTAGGTAACGGCTCAAACAATAACAAAGGACAAAACCCAAACTTTCGATGCAGGGATAGAAAAGACGCTATATTTTGGGGCCAAAGGCTTTCTAGAAAAATCGATCTAACGATACACAATTATAAATATGATAATTATCAGGGAATTACAAAGAATAAGAGACAACCGAAACACAACAATTCGGTTAGATTTTAGGGAAAGAACAAGTCAGACAATTTGATTTGGATATTATCGGAAGGTCGTTTTGAATGGGAAGCTTACCTTAGGTAGGCGGATTCGACGGCACAAGACACAACAACAAAGATATATCGTCCAAAATTCGCAAGAACAAAAAAATGCAAAAGAATAAAACTAATTGATTTCAGAATTTAAATACACAAACAACAATAACAAAACGAACGGTAATAATCGGCAAGGATAACGATTAGGATGAAATCACAAAAAAAGTACGATAGGGTTCTTAATGCAATGGCATCCAAACAAGAAGTGGCGTGTTTCCGCCTGTTACTACCCAAATTAAAAATTAGTGGGAGGGGGAAAGAGACAAATGCATGCTATGCATTTAATTGGTGGACGGATTTTTCTCTTCTTTCTTCGATGACGAGGTGGCGGGCCTGACAGGGCCTTTGGCACTCAGAGCTTTTGCCAGGGGGTTGATAGATGGCATCTCAGGTTTCGCGATACCCTGGAAGGCGGAAATATCTGCATGTGGACCGGTGGACCAGGCCGGTACGAGACTGATGGGGAGGGGAGCGGGATATTCTTGGCGAGAGACAGATCGTAATGCAGCGCGCTTCCAGGCGTATCTCAGGATATGATGATCTGGACCTCCCCGGCTACTGACTCTGAGGCTTCCAGGTGACCTGCCAGGTGTGGAATTGAGGGATGATCTCCCTCGTTGATCCGGTCGAGACGGCACGTACAGTATTAGAGAGGGGCGGGAAAAACAAAGGATTACAAACGATAGAAATTAAATTAGGGGACCTTCGGAACCTGAGCTGGGGACTCCTTGTTTGATTTATTTCTATTTTTCGCGGGGTCGCTTTCGTCTGAGGAGGAGTCGATTGTTCCATTACGAGGCAAATATTTTGCCTCGTTACAGTACCGATACTTACTCATTCGGATCACTCTAATTACATTTGAAAATTGTAATTAGATTGAATAATTTTTCTAATTACTTTGAAAAATTGTAATTAGATGGAAAATAGCTACTAATTACTTTCTGCGATTGTAATTAGGATGAAAATAGATACGAATTACAAATATAATTAGTAATTGGAATTTTTCTAATTACAAATTACAAATGTAATTAGTAACTAAAATTTCTCTAATTACAAACTACAAATGCAATTAGTAATTGAATTTTTGCTAATTACAAATTACAAATGTAATTAGTAACTGAAATTTCCCTAATTACAAACTACAAATGTAATTAGTAATTGAATTTCGCTAATCACAAATTACAAATGTAATTAGTAATTGAATTTCTTCTAATTACAAATTACAAATGTAATTAGTAATTGAATTTCTTCTAATTACGAATTATAAATGTAATTAGTAATTGAATTTCTTCTAATTACAAATTACAAATGTAATTAGCAATTGAATTTTTTCTAATTACAAATTACACATGTAATTAGTAATTTCAATGTAATTAATTACAATTTGTAATTAGTGATGCCCAACACTGTATATATGTAAGATGGTATGCGCATACATATGTGAGTGACATATTTTTCGCAGGGAAATAATATTCGGACTTCTGATAGATGTGGGAAAATCCGTCGTGAAAAAATTTACTTTGTGCTTTTATTATAAACATAATACCATCGATTTTCAAATATGTTCATTGGATTCAATAAATATGTATGTTGTATTTTTATTTGAATATGCGCGCGCGTATACGGTATATGGATGGGTATACCTACATCACTGCTACGCCAGCAGTTAGATCATGCGCATGCGCATAAATGTATACAGCATGCATGCGTCTGAGATGAATTCTTGCCATAGCTTGCCCATGCTTGTTTATTCGCGCATCCACGTGGGAAAAACTGCCAGTTTCGTGAATAATTATCAGTACATACGACGATAAATCAAGTAAGTATAACTATAATCATTCGTTTATTATTGTAATATTACGCATTTCCACGTTATCTGATCCATATTATGTTGATTTTCTAATACGGCTTAGCCAATGGACAAAGTCATGTTAGAATAGATTCTAACCTCGCAATCAACACGTGAAGAATTGGCCCATCCTCGTTTACTTAAACTTGTAATATTTTGACTTTAATTGTTAGTATTGAAACGTTATTTTATGATACCCTTGATAATAAGACATTTTACAATATGATTATGTAATGAAAAAGAAATATTTCAATCTAAATAAAGGAAAAGATCGAAACTTATCTCAAATAGAGTATGCACGATATTTCATTGAAATATCATACAAAATAGACCATAGGGACGTTTCAGAGTCAAAGACAAGACATAGGAACACTTAGAAGTCAAAGAAAATCGTAGTAAACAGGTAGATTCGGGTGGGGAACCGCCTATATAATGTAGACGTCGCCGCCGACACAAAGACCACTAGCTAGCTAATAAGTCGAATTAGGCTAGGACCCCCCCCCCCCCCTTGGCGATTAGTAGGTTAGCCGGGTGTGGGTAGTAGGTGACCAGCTAGGAAAGGAGACTGACGTTGTAGAGACTTGAATAAACACGCTTGAGAAAACGAACAGTATTTCATAAAAGTAGATAATAGAAACCCGCATGCAGATCCACCCGATCAGATCCTGACGTAATAATAACAAATTAGAACAACCCTAGTCGTCTACAGATTTCAGAAGTGGGATCACATGCGGTTAAGTGAAGTAACAAGTAAAATAGACTTATAAAAGAATTACGGTGAATCTTCTTCCTGTGACCACGTATTGTGAAAGCGTGGCGAAGAGTTTCGCGTAAGTGTCGGCGGAGTCGATAAAACTTCCTGTGATCGACAGTGAAAAACTATAAAGACAATTAGAAACATTTGAACATTTTCCCGGTGACCACACACGCGGTAGTGTGGCGGAAAAATCTTGACTAAGGCAAATTGGCCATTTTGAAACGTGAATTGCGATTTCGCAACGGCGGAAGATATCTTCCCTGTGACCGTTGATCTGTTTACAATCGAACCGACGGTTGTTTTTCTCGGTGACCGCGCGGTGAAGCAAGGTGGTCGAGATCCACTAACAGACAATCATTGGCGTCGAGTAACAAGTTTTGCGAAATTAAGATTCAATTCCCCAAAACATGGACTCGGCAGAGCAAGCAGAGGTGTTGTTGAGTGAGTTTCGAGCGGAACGTGCTCAATACCAGCGTGTCTTAGATGGCATGATGGCTCAGATGACTCAGATGATGCAGTTAGTGAGTGATCGAGATCGCGAGATAGTGAACTTACGAGAACAAGTGAATCGATCGGCGACCCCGGGAAGCCATCGGGACGATGGAGAACAGCAGGTAAACACCAGGGTCCCATATGCCGAGATCGCATCACAAGTACCACTATTCGGAAATAGAGAAGACGAATCTATGAGCCTAGATATGTGGCTCAGGCGAGTAGACGAACTGCAAATTTTATATGATCTCCCTGACGGCACAATTAAAATCTTAGCCACCAATAAATTCTCTGATAGAGTGCGTAAATGGTATGAGACGCAGGAAGATAGCTGTAGCAAGGATTGGAGAACTATTCGCTTGGAGCTAAAGGAGATGTTTGGTCAAGACCAGGATCCAGTACGACTGATGGAAAAAATGAAAGCGAGAACTTGGAAACGAGGAGAACGGCTCGAGGATTATTACTTAGATAAGGTAAATTTGGCGAAGAGAGCACGGTTGAAGGACGCTGAGGTGGTGGCGCACGTAATCAGAGGAATCGACAACTTCACAATTAGAACGCAACTTGTCGCAGCAAGACACGCGACACCAGCCTCACTTTTCCAAGACCTAAAATTATTATCGAATGAAGTGACGAATTGGGAGAAGCCCAAGGATCAGAAACACACAAAAGATATTAAGGATACTAAAGATGAAGCAAGGAAACGACCAGCACTAAGGTGCGAAATATGTAAAAAAAGAAGGACACACCAGCGATCGGTGTTACTTCAGGAACCAAGGCTCTGGACGGAGCACGCCAACGTGTTTCAAATGTAACCAGGTGGGACATATCTCTCGGTTGTGCACCAATGGATCAGCAACGGGCACATCAACGACGCCAGCGGTGATGCACATTCAGACGTTGGGTTACCCAAGCCACGCATCTAGATACTACAAAATGGTCAAGGTACAAGGAGGTGCATTCTCCGCCCTCATCGATACAGGTAGCACGTTAAACCTTATTAAAGAATACTGTATATCTCACGTGGTAAGCTATAACCTCATAAATCAATCAAAAGTATTAAAAGGATTTGGGGAGTCGCATACTCCGAGCACACAGGCATTAGAGTACGAGGGTATCATCGATAATGAAACATTCAGAATTCCAGCAACCATCGTACCAAACCAGTCCTTCAATGTTGACATGGTCTTAGGACAAGCGTTCTTAGACTCAGTGGATTGGAGCGTGAGCGGAAACGAGATCACCTTTCGAGCCAGAGAGAACCACGGGGAAGACGTTATGATGGTGATGAGCATCGAGGTGGAGCCGACGGAACCAGAGAAAGAGAAGTTAGACTTTGGATCTCAATTGACGACGACGCAGAAAATGCAGATTCAAGACCAAATTGACGCATGCACAGATAAGCATAAGATTGGCACAGAGGTAAGAGAATTCCCAGTTGACCTAAAGATAGAATTAAAAACCGATAAACCAGTCAGATCAACCCCGAGAAGACTAGCCCATCATGAAAGAAATGCAGTCGAGGAAATTATAGAGAACTATTTACAACAAGGCATTATTAGACCCAGCAATTCAGAATATTCTAGTCCAATCGTCCTGGTACCGAAGAAAACCGGAGAATACCGAATGTGCGTTGATTATAGAGAACTCAATAAACAAACTGTTCGCGACAGCTTTCCGTTGCCGCAAATCGATGACCTCATTAGTAATTTGAGTGAAGCCACGTACTTCACCACCATTGATTTGAAAAATGGATATTTCCACATTCCTGTTGACGAAGAATCAGTTAAATTCACTTCGTTTGTGATACCTGGGGGACAGTTTGAGTTTTTGAAGATGCCATTTGGATTGACTAACGCTCCGGCTGTTTTTCAGAGGTGTATCAACTATATCTTCGATGACTTGATACGAACACGGAAAGTGCAGATCTACATGGACGATCTGTTAATCGCGACGAAGACAACTGACGAAAATTTGGAGTACATTCAACTGGTGATGGAGAGGATGAAGGAGTACAGACTACAGGTACGACTCGACAAGTGCTCGTTCGTAAAAATCTGTTTGGAATACCTTGGATACCGAATTACGAAGAACGAGATTAAACCGGGATTGGCCAAGACCGAGGCGGTACGTCAATTTCCGATGCCGAGGACACGAAAACAACTTAGAGGATTCTTAGGACTTACAGGATACTTCAGACGGTTCGTAAGAAGTTACTCATTAATAGCCAAACCGTTAACTGATCTATTGAAGAATGACATTAAATTCGTCTTCACGAAGGAACATATTCAGGCGGTGGAGAAATTGAAGGAAAGCCTAATTAGTGAACCTGTCTTAAAAATATACAGTCCGACGAAAGAAACGGAGTTACACACAGATGCTAGTAGCCATGGCTTCGGCGCTATCTTACTACAGAAGCAAGAGGATCAGAAGTTTCATCCAGTCTACTTTTACAGTGGCAAGACGACTGACGAGCAGAAGAACTACCACAGTTTTGAGCTTGAGACGCTCGCCGTCGTGAAAGCTCTGGAAAGGTTTCGCGTTTATGTCCTGGGGAAACGTTTTGTTCTAGTCACTGATTGCGACGCGATGAGACGCACGCTAGAGAAGAAAGATATCAACCGTAAGATCGCCAGATGGAGTTTGGCACTACAGGAATACAATTTCACTACGGAACACCGGAAGGCTGAAAGAATGGCTCATGTCGATGGATTAAGCCGATGTTACGACGTGAACACCATTGTAGTCGAAGATGACGGTTATGACGGATTACTCATACTACAGGATTTGGATCCAGAAATTATCGAAATCAAGAAGAGGAAGATAGAAGACGAACAGAATCTACAAGACTATAAAATAATAAACGGAAAATTGTTCAAAATCTTGAAACAAGAGTATCTATTCGTTGTACCTAGAGGATTGAGAAGAGACTTGGTAATGAAGATACATGAAAGAATAGCACACTTGGGAGCAGACAAAACGACCGCGGAATTACGGAAAAAATATTACTTTCGTAACATGCGTAAATATGTAAAAAAATGTTTAGCTAACTGTTTAAGGTGCCTTGAATACGACCAACGAGCTGGATCGAAAGAAGGATTCCTCCATAGCCTCGAGAAAGGAACTAGACCTTGGGATACTATCCACATTGACCATGTGGGCCCTTTAATCAAAACGACAGCAGGACACCGACACATATTTGAAGCAATCGATGGGTTTTCTAAGTTTACACTTCTGGAAGCCGTGAAAACCACATCAACCGCTGAGACCCTTAAAGCATTGGACGCAATGTTTCGCATCTTCGGCACACCGAGGCGAATCATCTCAGACCGAGGATCAGCATTCACCAGCAATGACTTCGAAAGTTATTGCGAGAAGCATGGCATACAGCACGTCAAAGTGGCTGTGCAGACGCCCAGAGGAAATGGGCAAATCGAACGCTATAATCGAGTCATTGTCCCTGCTCTATGTAAATTAACTGAAAGTCCAGATCAATGGCACACTGTTTTAGGCACCGTACAGCTGGCACTGAACAATTCTGTCCAGAGGACCATTCGTCGGAGTCCAGCAGAGGTCATGTTTGGCCATGGTCTTCGCCAAGGCATGCTAGATACGATGACCGATACCTTGAACGAGGAAATCGAATTGGAACAACTGAGGGAACAACGTGATGAGATTCGGCAACAGGCGGCTGATAACATTATTCGTAGTCAACAACAACAAAAACAGGGGTATGACAAGAAACGAAAATCTTACAGTATGTTTCAGACAGGCGATTACGTGATGATCCGTCAGGTAAACCCAATCGAGGATGGTAGTAAAAAGATGGCCCGAAAATACGTGGGGCCATATCTCATCAAACAGAAATTGGACTTAGATCGCTACGTGGTGTCCGACATTCCAGGGCATCAGCTTAAACAGAGACCGTATGAGTCGATCCTACCACCCGAACGACTTAAAAAGTGGATCACCATAGGTCCAGATGATGACGACTCTGAGGACTCAGAGAATGAGCAGCCAGACGATACGGCCGAGGCGACCGTAGCATCAGGAGAGGCCGAACTGTAGACGTCGCCGCCGACACAAAGACCACTAGCTAGCTAATAAGTCGAATTAGGCTAGGACCCCCCCCCCCCCCCTTGGCGATTAGTAGGTTAGCCGGGTGTGGGTAGTAGGTGACCAGCTAGGAAAGGAGACTGACGTTGTAGAGACTTGAATAAACACGCTTGAGAAAACGAACAGTATTTCATAAAAGTAGATAATAGAAACCCGCATGCAGATCCACCCGATCAGATCCTGACGTAATAATAACAAATTAGAACAAACCCTAGTCGTCTACAATAAAGAGGCGAGCAAAGCAGCTAGCTCATTCATGATTAAAACTCATAGAATCAAATAAAATAAAATACAAAAGAAAAATGAAGATAAGATTCGATAAAATACAAGAAAATACAAAAATCAAAAGGTGTGTAAGTATATCCTATAAAATTAATTAACGCCGACGGGTGTATGCTCTGAGGCCGCAATTAATTAATATCCTAATCCTAATCCATATCAAGGACAACGATTAACGCCAACGGGATAAAACTCCGCGGCTGCAATCGTTGCACATATCCAATACATCGATTAACGCCAACGGGATGAAACTCCGCGGCTGCAATCGTTGCACATATCCAATACATTGATTAACGCCAACGGGGTAAAACTCTGCGGCTGCAATCAATATTTCATCTTAATATTAAGGAAAATCATTCAGTTAACGCTAACGAGCAATTGCTCCGCTGCTGCAATTGATGATTAGAATTAATTAATAAGATTTGATTAATTTAAAATAATTATTCAATCACTTATTATAAAAATCTAATGCCGGTTTGCTTCAGTAGCCCCGAGATTTAAATTGAATCATTTAATAATAGAACAATTTACTCATAAGGAGTAGAACTCAGTAACGTTGCATTTCGACTCAAGAAGACGAAAACGTTTCAGTATATTTAGTTACAGTTTGTTTTCCGATTTTTTTTCTGGTATTAGCATAGGCAATAGCTACACTATAAGTAACTCGAGGTAAATTCATACTTAAAATCCACAGAAATAATCCACCAAGCATACTTTAATTTACGAATTCACATATTCATACATACTAGCTGATAATTGTGCTCGTTCGCTCGCTTCGCTCGCTCACTCGTTTGATTTTGCGTTGTCCCTCACTCGCTACGCTCGCTCGGTTGTTAGTGGTTTACCAATTGTTTGGAAAATATGTTGTCACAAGTTACATGAAATATTCTGTTCAATTCTTTCCACACCCATTCAGTGCACGAAAGAATTGCAAAAACTCATACATTAAAATAGGAGCGTACTTGATAATGATATCATATCATATATAGTAGTCAAGTCCGAAATCAGATAGCACGGCAGGTACAAATTTCATCACACTCTTAGCCGATGGTACTTCTTCATACCTAATAATGGAAAAAATTCTCACCCCTTAATTGAGACTACTACGAATTAATCAAGACATGATGGCGATGAAAAAGAGATATCAAGGAAATTGGTCTTCGAAAGTGCTTGCAGATTTTTGTCGCGCGTCGAAACGAACTTGAATGTATAAAATTGAGAATGTCATTTTTATAAAATCGTACGTCGTTGATGTTAAACGCAACATCCACTGTGACAAAACAATATACATTCTATGGTGATTTGACAGCTTTTTATGATGAGCTGTACAAATAACATGATATATGAATGTAAGAACAATTTAAGAACAATTATGATGATGAAAAGATAGAACTAAAGGAAATTTTTTGGGGTATAAATCAAACATCAGATACTGAAAATTTAACTATTCATGAAACTTTTATTTTTTATATTTATTATTATTATTTTATATTTATTACCATCTCCGCCATGACGGCGTCCCACTCATCGCCTGGAAACGACAACAATATATCAAAATCCATATCTACATATTTTTATGTTTTTTTTTTTTGACACACTCAAATATTTGGAGTTGTATCATACCTTTCATAAACGCGGCCACAATGGCTGCCAAGGCCGCATCTTTAATGAATGCTGAAAAATAACAGAAATTTCCGTTTCTTATTTTCTGACGATCAATTTCAATTTGCTTTCAAATCTATAGTAATTCAATTCTTATTTTTTTGCGAAAATTTAAATTTTTTCCTCAAGGTTACTCAACAGATTATAACGGGGTTTCTTGTTTTCGTCTTGTATCCTTTTTGGAATTATGAATTTCCGTTTTCTTTGGAATCATGGCAGTTTAATGCGATTTTTTTTTTTTTTTTTTCTTTTTCGGCAAGTCCTGTCATTTCATAATACTTACATAACAGAATATTTGATTTTTCTCGTATATTCTTTATCTAATTATCATATTCAATTTGATTATGAATCATAGTAATACGAATCATAGTAATTAGCGGCAATTTTCTCCCTGAGAATTTATGTACTCTTCATTATTAAGCAGTTCAAAGAGTACTCACTATTAGCATTGGTGGGCTGGACGCCTACCATATTTGATTTTTTTTTGTTCTCCGAATCTGGAACGCAAATTAAATTAATTAGCACAATATTTACACTGAATTTGTCTAGTCGAAATTATATACACGTATATATGGTTTATATGAAGTATTCTCTTTCAAATGAGTCAGGCTTGGATCCCACCCTCTTCAAGATTTTTGATAATTTTTTTTCTACCATCAGCAAACTGAAAGCAACGTGTGTAAGTGATTCTCAATTTCTTTTTTCCTAAATTTTCTGAGCTGGAAATCAAAAATTTTTGCAAGTAAATAGTATTCAAATAATTTTAGATAGGCTCTGGTCGGTCAAGTTGAAAGAAAACCGATACATGAAAATTATCGTCAGAACATGTGCTTGATGCATACATGCATATAGGTACTACACATACCGATTTTGGTCATAAATGTGATCCGAGCGACTTCTAATTATTTTTGTAATTGTAATAATCGGAGAAAAGTTGGATGTTGATTTATAGTCAAGAAGAGAAAGCAATTTTAAAGAAGCAGCTGGTACTAAATAGGAGGGTTCTTTCTAGATCATCCATTTGTATAGAACATATTTGTAGAATAAATTCAAATAATATGAACGAAACATAGAATACATTATCGTGAGATAAATCAATCAAATTTATATTTTATATTTTAGTGGGAGTCGACTTACTTTTGTTGTTTCTTCGCCCCATGTCTTCGGCGTAGTGAGCGATATGGCGTAATCACCGCGAGACACGTTCAACATTTACAACTAATCTCGATTTTCTTTTGTCTTTCCTTACCTCATAGGTACTTATCCGTTTACAGAGAAATACGTCATAATATGAATATATAAACACGTCACAGCTTAGGCTGACTTGGGATTTGTCTGTGCGTGGTCACGGGAATTATCCCTACTTTACTTGTGTGTATTAATCTTGAACAAATCGTGTGAACAAATCAGTGTGAATTTTGGCATCATGTCAGACAGCGAGATGTCAGGGATTTCCGAAATCAACGGTAAGTCGGAACTATTGTTAAATGATTTACAAGAAGTCTTTCATACACCTAGGATTTGAAAAACTTTCAATTCAGTTGTCGATTGATTTCTTTTACACCTCGATAGTAGTGGGCAGCCAGTACTTTTATTGACCTTTCTTTCTTGAATATTCTCAAATGCACGTTAGTCGAGTAATAAATTGATTTTGAGGTGTTGAATTTCATGAAAGACGCTGTATTAAGTTGACATAAAATACCTTATTTATAAATAAGATAATATATACTTTCAGATTACTTGCACGGATTGCAAATCGGTGAGTCAGATATGTGGTGTATGACAAACCATCGGGCGAACAAAATTCAATTACCTATAATTCAAAGCTCACAAAGTTTGCTCGCGAATCTGTAACTGCAACTATTATCAATATGAGGATGATTAGCGAAATTGGCAATATATTTAACTTACATATGGCCCAGTCCATATGGATTCACCGATGATTTTTGGCCACCACTTCCGATTCATTTGTAACTTTGGTATATCAATTTTCATGCGATTACATGAGACACGTGTTTCTGCGTTTTGGCGAAAAACGATGTTTTTCCCAACCTCTGTTGGGCCATTTTGAAATTTTCATAAAAATAGGGTTCTTCCGAGAATAAAAAATCCATGTTTTTTTCAAATTGCCGCCATTTCGTCACCAATCATCCAATCGCAACGATTTTTGTTTTTAAAATGTGCGCAATTTCATAAGCTTCAAGTTCATTTTTGGCAAATTGTGATTGAGTGCAAGGTTTTTAAGATAGAGGAGGAAAACTGAAGATAGTCAATTTTAGGAAGAATTCGGTCGAAATTCGCACCGAAAATAAATTTACGTCCGTCTCCTTTGATGGCCAAAATATAATTGGATGCTAATCTTGGGTTACCTGGTGGGGAAACCATTCGCCTTTTTTTGCTGTCAATTATTATGTATACATTTTTTCGTATACATAATATATTTATGTAAAGAAATTATTAATTCATTAAATTCATGCAATCAAAAGAAAAAAAGTAAGCTGAAAATCTTACCAAACGTTCATAACATGTTGAACTATATTCAGTTAAACTTTGGATGAAATTAAGTAGACCCTGGATATGAGATTGCATGTGAACTCAGTGACGACAGTGATTTCAAATTTCGATTGTTGATCAATTTTGCTTTATACTTACTCAGTGATGATAAGCGGCGACAATCGAAAAAAAATTTCATCTATAACCCTTTGATCGAACACCTATTTGGAAACCTTAGATTTACACACTGGAACAAATTCTTGATTATTAAAATGATGAAAATTGTAAAGACTGTGATCAACAGGAATATTGATATTTCGAGGGTATATATAAGTTTGTTCTCGCAATTTAGGAAAACAATCGATTTATCGAAGTAACCCGAAAATAAAATTTTATAGTGTTTCAACGACTCCAAGAATAATTCTTGTTTCGAATGAATAAAAAAATGTCAAATTAACGCAGAATGTTGTTACAATGCAATTTTTATTCAAGTATTTGATTTCTTCATTGCCAAAAACTCGTTTACCAGCCGGTGGTTGTACACCGGTCGAAATTCGCACCGTAAATAAATTTACGTCCGTCTCCTTCGATGGCCAAAATATAATCGAATGCTGGTCCGGGGCCATCTGCTGGGGAAACTATTGGACTTTTGTTTTCCGTGGTGAGGGAAACGTATGATACTTTTCGATTTCTAAGAGATACAGGTGAATAAGATACCCTTGATGCGAATTCGCACCTGTCTTTAATCGTCAATCGAAAGGTTAATTATTCAATTCTCAATAATTCTGGCTGTGTTGATCAAATCGGAGGGGAATTAGGGTTCGAATTAATCGTCGTGAGTAAGAAACAGAAGAACACGTATTAGCTTTTTGGGACAATTGCCAATATAAAAATCAGCATACCGGGGGACGAGGGGCGGTAACAGCGCTCGGGAGTGGCGGAGGAGGCAGGAGCAGCGGCGAGAACAGTCCGCAAAGAGGCGGTGATGAACAATTTTCGAGTTTTTTCAGATGGAATGTTTGATGTGAAATAAAAAGAATAAAAAATCAATAAAAAAATATAATATAAAAAATATCACTCACAGATATGTTATTATTACTGCCCCTGCTATACTTTTTTCATGATCTCAAAAATTCTCACATTAACCCAAAATTCCCTTCGGCTCGAATTGACGATCACAATATACGACTGACGATACCACAGAAACTTCATACAGGCATGAATAGATACATCCCCGATTTTGTGACATCCGGACATCCGCGGACATCCGATTTCGAACTTTAATATAATATATGATTCTATGTATATGTAATTTTATATTTCACGCTATTTTTGCCTGAGGACCTAACGTTCACCAAATGTATATAAGCAGAAAAATCTATCAAATGACAATTGAAAAAAGATTATATTCATCTATATGAATAGATCATTCGATAATGCAGCAATAAGTACAATTGTAAATGTCTCATAACTTTCGTTGACGTATTTTTCAGATTAGTTTGTAATCGGAGGTTTTAATTACCTATTACCTATGGATAATATACCTATTATATATTAATCAAGACTTTGCATTCAGACTAGTACGCCATAGTCGACGCACCGTGTCAATTTGCAGCTAACAAGTTTGTGTCACTTTATATATGGGGCATTCCACGCCAAATCGGACAACATTCTGCTTTTGCATCTCCGATTTTTTTGAAAATTTTTTATGTTATAGTACCCATTGAAAAAGGCCTTTATGATTTTTTTCAATTTTTTTTGCTCAGCCGTTTTCGAGATGTCGATTTTTTTTTTAAATCGCTTTTTTTTTTTGAAATGTCCGTAACTGCGAAAAATGGGCCGATCGGGACGTTTTTTTTTTTAAATTTTCGTTTTTAAACACACTTTTGGAATATAAAATCAAAAAAAATTTCAAAACTGTATTTCTATAAGATTTTCAAATTTTGACTTTAAAATGTTGATTTCCAAAAAACACGTAGCGATCGATTTTCTTGAAAATTTTTTCTAAAAAACTGTCACTTATCCCCCAACTTTTAAGCCTAGTCCCTTAATGGGCAAATGATGGGATCCATTTTTTTTCGAATTTCAAAAATTTTATGTTTAGCAAAAAAGATGTTTTTTTTTTAATTTCTGTTTTTAGACGCACTTTTAAAGGAAAAAACGCTGCGAAATTTTCTAAATCGAATTTCCATAAGATTTTCGAGCATGCAACGTTAGAATTGAGGTTTTTTGAATTTTGAAATTTTTTGTTTCACTTATTTATGTCAAAAAATATCTGAAATCATAATATTTTACATCGAAGCTACATTCGAGGATTATATGACACGTAATAATTATTAATTAGTTTACAAATTGATTAAAAACAAAAGAAATAGGTCTAATAAAGTACGCGTCATATTAGATAACATTTTTGAATTAATTAACATTTTCTTACACGTTTGAATAACTTATGCTGTCGCGAATTTGAAGAAAACGAAAATTCTTTGAATTTTAAAGTGTCTTCTCCGTCAGGTATGACACAATGATATTTTTGTGTACCTGTTATTGTTTTAGCTCTCAGGTAACGTTTTTCCAAAAATTCTTTGGCCTGAATATAATGGTCGTTAGAAAAGAACCGAATACAAATATTTGGCAAAGAATTCGGTTTTTACCGCCCAGTCATACAATTGTTGAGGTTTCGAAATTTGTTCATTATACGGAAGTTGAAGGCTTGAACGTGCAGCGATTCTTTTCACGGTTCCCCCTACTCCATCATAAGGCCCTTTGCCGTGGGCTGTTGCAAAATAATGCCATTCAACTTCCAGGCCAAAGTCTTCTTTGTGATAATTTATATTTACAAAATTCTTGTAGTTTTTGAATTGCTGAGGCGCTCCATCAGAAAAGTAAATTACTTTCACAGCATCATTGGATAACTCTTTGATGAATTCAGTTGTAATCCTTGTAAATTCATGAACGGCAACTACGTCATGAGATAAACAGTCTGACATTATGACTAAACTTTTGTGAATGAGTACATTGTTTTCTTTGTAATAAATTACAACTGGATAAATCGTTGCCTGATCGTTATTCCAATGAAATCCAGATGCAGCATTCTGAATAACAAAGGCATAATTTTCTGAAAAATCACAAATCACAATGTACTCATTCTGTTTTAACGATTCTTTCAGCGATCTCAAATAGCTTGCTTGTTCTTTCGCAATATAATGATGTGGCAAAAGAGTGAGTAAGTTTTCACAAAAAGTATCCACAAAATCTATTGAGCTTTTCACGAATGTTTCCATACTTGTACGAGGCTTTGAAATCCAATATTTATAAGTTATCTCATCAATTTCATTTTCATCTAGTACAGTGATGGGCAAAGTACGGCCCGCGGGCCAGCTCCGGCCCGCGAAAGCATTTAATCCGGCCCGCCGACGGTCCTTCGACATGATTAGTATATGGCCCGCGATAATCATATTTTGACGGTCCAGAAGTATAAAGTAGATTCTACTTAGTACAGTGCTCCCTCTCTATAATTCCCAACTCAGGGCTAAAATTCTAAGGATTTCTTCTCAGCGAGGGACCCCATTTTTTCATAAGAGCACAGTCTTTCCGAACGTACACAAATATATTTTGTATACAATGTAGTGAGAGTAACGGGGCGCAAAGAAGCGCGGTGAAGTGCGAGGCGGGGGCGCGGGTGAGTAAACTCAGTCGCCTGCTGTCACCGAGCGAGCCGCACGTAAAGTTTTGCTTGTTCGCGTAGGTAATTTTGTTTTAAATTTGTCCCGTGTTCTTGCTTGTCGAGTAACGCACTGCATTCATAATTGTATGAAAAAATAAGCTCCGCTTTTGGGATAATGGCGTGTAAAAAACGAAAAGTTGATTCCGAGTGTCGACTGTTTAAAGAAGAGTGGGCTTGGAAATACTTCTTTACAGAATACAACGGTAAACCAGTATGTCTTATATGTAATGAAGCAGCGGCGGTATTTAAAGATTTTAACCTCGCTCGCCATTTTAACACCAAGCATGCTACAACCAAATATGCTTTGATGAATGACGCAGAAAAAAAGGTGAATGCGGAAAACCTAAAAAAAACAATATCTGGTCAAAGAAATATGTTTATAAAGCAAACCACTGTTCAAAAGGCTTCTACACTGGCTGGATATGTTGTGGCTTATAAAATTGCTAAAAATAACAAACCATACTCGGAAGGAGAGTTTGTAAAAGATTGCATGATGAGTGTGAGTAATATTATCTGCACAGAAAAAAAAAAAGAGTTTGAGTCTGTCAGCTTATCGCGAAAAACAGTAACAACGCGAATTGATGCCATTGCATCAAACTTGTCGACTCAATTTATGCACCGTATAGAAAATTTCAAATATTTTTCCGTGGCGATGGATGAAAGTACGGATAGAAGTGACACTGCTCAATTATTGATCTTCATTAGAGGCGTTGACGACGAATTTAATATTACTGAAGAGCTAGCTTGTTTGCAATCACTAAAAGGAAAAACGACGGGGCAAATAATTTATAACGAATTTTCCGAAGGTCTTCAAAATTTAAATGCTCCTATTTCAAAATTATGCAATATAACTACAGATGGAGCCCCAAATATGATTGGAAAACACGCGGGCTTTTCAGGTATTTTTCGGAACCAGAATCCTAATCACGATGTTGTATTTTTACATTGCATAATTCACCAGGACGTCCTTTGTAAAGCTGCAATAGATATTACCCATGTACTTAATGTGGTTATAAAACTAATAAATACGATTCGATCCCGGGGCTTAGTACACCGGCAATTCCAAGAATTTCTGATTGAAGTCGACGCAGATTATTCTGACCTTCTTTACCACACGAAGGTAAGATGGTTGAGTTGTGGGTATGCATTTGAACGGGTCTGGAATTTAAAAGAGGAAATACAAGATTTCTTAAAGAATAAAACAGACAAATGGTCTGATTTCCAAATCTTCGAAGACAAAGATTGGCGTACCGATTTTGCATTTTTTACCGATTTGCTCGAACACTACAACAAATTAAATAAAAAATTGCAAGGAAAGAACCAATTTATAGATGAGACTTGGGGTTGTCTAAAATCATTTAAAACTCAGCTTTTTCTGTTTCATAACTGCATGGCAAAGAACGACTTAACTCACTTTCCGCGTTTAAAATCCATGGCACCAGTGAGCGAGAACAAACTGAAAGAATTCAGTCAGGTGTTGAAAAAACTTCACACAGAATTTGAAACTAGGTTTCAAGATTTTAAGAACATTCAGTCATCGCTAGATGTTTTCTCGATGCCGTTTAATGTAGATCCGGAAAATGTCTCTGCAGAATTGCAGTTGGAAATTATTGAAATGCAGTGCAGCACCCATTTAAAACAACTGTTCTTAAATTCCACAAAACTAGATTTTTATAGAACACTGTCGAAAGCTGAATTCCCAAAGATGATTACTCACGCCCAGAAAATTATGGCGATGTTTGCGTCGTCGTATGTGTGCGAACAGACTTTTTCGACCATGAAATTGCGGAAAAACTCAATCAGAAACCGACTTACTGATGAACACCTGTTCGCGCTGCTGAAAGTTACTTCGTCACAGCTCGAACCTGCATTCGAAAATATTATGGCAAATCAAAAGCAATTTCATATGTCTCACACGCCTACCATTGCAGGGCCTTCGAATAAAAGTTAAATTGTAATTTTTAACATTTGTTCAAGTGTGTAATGCTGTAATGTTTTTACATGATTAAAAGTTTCAACACAAAATGCATTTTTCCTACAATTCTGGCCCTCCTCTGCAATTTCTTAAACTTTCTGGCCCCCCATTAAGAAAGTTTGCCCACCACTGATCTAGTATATCAAGTAATAAATTCTTAAAAATTTGTATTCCTCGGCACTTATCACAATTGTTAAAATAACAATCAGAAGTTGGTTCTTGACACATAATCATTTTCAAGCAATCACCATAATGTTGTAATGGTGTTTCAGATTGGCTTGTAAGATTTGCTAAATTACTTCCTGCAACAAAAAAGATCGTATTAATAATTAGATAAAGATTTAGTTAACCTACACTTACCTAACATCATGAGCTTAATATTTTGGTGCGTAGGACAAACACAAATAGTGTGAGTTCCGCTAGAACCTGCAAGTACACAGTGTTGAGGGCGTAATGACGCAAATTTAGAGAAACCAACTCTATAATCAGGATGTCGGTCTTTGAAAAGTTCATATAACTCTCGCAAATTAGATAGAATAAGTCGTTTCTGGACATGTTCACGTTCTCCATCATCATTCCCAATAGAAAGATAATCTTTCATTCCAGGCATATTCACGCTGATTTCATCGTCAATATAGAATTCCACAATCCGAGACTTAATATCACTTGATAACGGGCGACCTAGACATTAGAAAATATAATTTATCTTTACTGAATACAGAATTAATAAGTAGTTTTCATAAAAAAAAATTCTCTACCTAATTTCGCATTCGGTGTTGAAAGGATCCCCTTTTCTTCACGGAGTCTTCTAGCTAAAGACGCCATGTACTTTGTACAACCCATTATACTACATACTCGGGATAGGCTCCATGTTTCAGGCAAGAGTGTAACCATTTGAATTTTCTCAGATCGCGCCGTATCATCACTGTTAAACTTAATCTTAAATTTTTCGATCATCTCCGAAAAGTCATTTGAATTAGTTTCATCGTCAGTATCTTTTAATATTCCCAAAGACGTATTCAATTCATCGCATACTTTTTGGACTTTTTTTTGTAGATAAGTTTGATTATTGGAATATTTTTTAACGATTGGCGATTGATTTAATAAAGCGATTGCATCATTAACCACAGGCAACACAGTACCTAAACTCAATTGAGACAGACTACTTGTTTGTGAGGTTAGTTCTTCACTTAAGCTTTCCAATCCTAAAAAATGGTAAGATTGATTAAATATTTTGACACAAACTATTATTTAATCACAAATAAAATTTGAAAAATCCCCAAATATGTTAGATTAATTTTACCAGACGCCGTTTTTGAAATTGATGAGATAGTTTTCTCCGAAACTTCTTCGACTTCATGTTCGACTTCATCTTCGACTCTGTCTTCAACTTCATCATCGACTCCGTTTTCAACTTCATAATCACTGACAACAGGAGCAATATTTCTTGTGTCCAATGCTTTTCTACACAGTGTGCATAGAAAATCATCCTTGCTCAAATTATATAAATTTTGTTGAGGAACAGAAGCTCGTCGAAGACCTTTCTTAACTCTATGATTTTCTATTTGCAATGGATTACAGCATAAATTATAAATACCAAAATATGACATAGTACAAAAGTTCACAATAAGTTGTTTTTCAAAAAATATATCGTGATATTGGACAAATTTTTATTTAAAGTAAATTAGTAGAGGTTATTCACAGGACACATTGTTAACACGTAATTGGAAGCAACACTAAATCCTTGTTCTGAAATGGAGTCATAACCAAAAAAGATACTCAGTCACTAAGCTATACTAACGATATTGTTATTACCAACCGTAGTTAAAAGTTAACAATCATTTTAAGAGGCGCCAACTTTTGAAAAGTTATATTAATTAAATTATTTTGGAATAAGTTCTGTTTTTATTCAATTTGTTGTAAGCTAACCTGATTAATTAGCTGATTTAACAAATAGCTTATTTGTCAGATGGTTATAGTTAAGCAATAAAGAAAATGTACTGGTTCAGCATCGACCTAAATACTTGGGAAAGCTGACCATGCATCGTTTAGGCATAAATTAGGCGCCGACCCCCGGCGCACCAGTCTTGAGCAGAATCTTTTAGAGCTGGGTAGTAATCCCGGAATACTCAAGGACTCGAACGTGAGCAAGTGCTCAACCTACGACTAGAACCTTTTACCTTTTGTATCATTCTTTGTATTTCATTAATAAAATCAAGTTTCGTCGACGCGACTCAAAGTGAAACCTTTACCTCACCTCTGGGAAGACGCCGACCCTCCGAATTACTAACGCAGTAGGCTACAGTAATAAAGCCTATACAACATTGGTGGCAGCGGTTTTTTTTATCGAGTCAGTGGATGTACCAGAGGTCGCAAGACGAAGCGAGAGTGATATCCAAGGAAAGGAAGCTCGAAGATCGAGAGTGCAAGCGCACAAGCACAACACGCAGTCGTAGCCGTAATCAGTAGCAGTAGAGGACAACACGGGCCAGCCGGAAGTCCACAGCCATTCAGCTATCGCAGAGAGGAAAAGGAAGAAGATGATCGTCCTACTGTAAGTCAATCTTTTGCAGTACCTAACCATTAAGCCGGAAACATTGTTATTGAGAGTCTATCTGCCAGAAAATTGAAAAAGGAAATGCGTCAGAGTTACGTATTAAAATAGCTGTACAGGTATTAGAACAAATGTCTAGTAGCCAAGCCAAGATCGAAGAGCTTATTGCTTCAGGCCGTACTTCGTGGATCCAAGATCTAAGTAAAGAAAAACTAATCCTAATTTGCGAACTTTACGAGATAGCAGTATCAGAGGCAGATAGTATCGAAGATATTCGTAGAGTCCTACGCAATTTCGTTAGAAATACAGCACAGTCTTTAAACCCTCCAACCTCCTCACCATCACCCTTTGTACAACCCTCTTCCCCTTTTTCAACCGTACCTCCAAGCGTTTCGGAAAGGTCGAGTAAAAAGCCGGAAAGTGAGGGACCAACCAAAATGACGGACTATCTGACATTAAAAGAGGCGCGACAAATGATCGACGTTTTCGACGGTAGCAATCCGCGCAAAGTAGACGATCTGCAGCAGACGGCAGAATATGCAATTGACAAGGTGAACCCAGCACAGAGGGCAGATGTATTAGAATTAATCGTGAAGACAAAAATCCAGGGTGAAGCAGCTATGGAACTTAGATACAAGAAGATAAACTCGTTTGAAAATTTAAAAGATGAGCTTTTAATGTTATACGGGGCGAAAAGTTCGACTCCCGCGATGCTAGTTGACCTATTCTCAAGCAAGCAAGGCACAAACGAAAATGTGCACGATTATGGAAAGAGAGTAACCCAACTCATGATGGATTTGATTAGATCATGCGGAGCTAGAACAGAGGTAGTTAGTGAACGAAAAGTCATAGAGGATCTACTTAGATACCAAACACTAGCCATCTTCGAAAACGGGTTGAGGGTCAACCTGAGAACACTGGTGAAATCATATCACTATACGGATCTAGCTGCATCCATTAGAGGTGCAGAAGAAGAAGAAAAATCTCAGAACGGTACGAACGCAATAAACCGCCGAGCAAACTACACTGGGGATAGAAACGGACTAGGCGTAAGGTGTTTAAAATGTAATCGAATAGGGCACATCGCACGAGATTGTACTCAGAAATCTGACGGTCAGACACAGGCTAGAGGAGGCTCGAATAAAACGATAAATCGAATAGAGCTACATTGTAATTTCTGTAAACGTAAAGGACACCTATACAAAGACTGCCGCGATAGAATGCGCCGCGATGAGCGACGGACTAAAAATAACGATGAGGAACCTAGGGAAAACCAGAAGAATACTACTGGCCAACAGAACTCTTCAGGAAATAAAAACACGGGACCAAATCAAGGTACAAAGACCGCTAGCTCGTATAAATCTGTGAACGTTGCAAATTCTGAAAGAACAAGTCGAAATAGAATTCAATTACAGCTAACGGAACAACCAAAGAAAGATTAGCCATGTTAGTAGACTCCGGAGCGGATGTCAGCATTATTAAAGTAAGTATGCTAGCAGACGATTTACCAGTCATAGATGAGGCGACAAGTATCACAGGGATAGGACAAGGTGCGATAAAAGCACTATGTAAAGCCGTACTAGAAATTCGACTAAAAAATCGAATTATCCAGCATACGTTTCTTGTCGTAGGAGACGACTTTAACCTAGATACCGACGGAATACTAGGAATAGATTTCATAGAGAACCATGGAGCCGCTATAGGGAAAGGCGCCAGCGCACTCTTCTTGTACGGGGAACGTTTAAACATATTAAGACAACCGAGAGTGAGGAAAATAAGTTTAGAACCACGATCAATAACGAAAGTTAGCGTGAAAACAAACAGCCAGTAGGGTAAGTGTAGGTATTACTGCGGTTCGAAACGCAGGGCTAACTTTAAGAGCGTATTTCAAAGATTCATTATAAGATATCGATTTAATTTTTCTTTTTTAAACGTTGTTCAACTTATTTTAAGCGTTCAAAATAATTAACAGTGCGATAAAATCTTATTTTCGTGAAATTAAACGCATTTTAAAGAAAAGTGTAAGTGTATGTATTACTGCGGGGCTTTAAGTGACTCGTACCTATTACTGCGCTCCAAATACTGTGGGTGACCCAATTACTGCGTGCCTGATACTGCGAAGTCCAATAAAACGAAAATAAAGAAAACTAAATATTTGGACAAATATTTACTAATAATAACTAAACTTTCTTATTATAAATTATCTTATGTTACTAGTTACTAGTACAGTAACATTTTCTTTTTTGTTATTATTCACAATGTTATATACATTTCTACAGCTTTTGGAGCAAGTACAGTAGGCGGCTTCGGATTCAATGAGACACCAACTTCATCTGCATTAAAAATTCTATTTGGGTAATTTAATGAGAGGTCTTCTTCAGTTAAGTAACATATGATTTCTTCGAACCATAAACGTATGTCATACTCAGAAACTTTAGCTCGGTTAAGTGATACATTTTTAGCCATTCTTCTCGATATGTCTGGATGTCGCGTCAAAAGAGATTCGTACCAAGTTCTTCTTGGCCGGTTATTAACAAAAGGTGTTTTCCGTCCATCATTATCACATAATAACTTGACACTCTCTACCAACTGATGTTTTGTTACTGGAAATCGGCGACTAGTAAAGAAGAAAATCCATTGAACAAGTTCATTCACCTCTTTAGCACTAACTAAGTATAGTCGATGGTCCTAGTCGTTTATCTGCATATTTGGCAATTTTTTTCGCTCTAATTGTTGATTCTGGCACTTGATATTTTCTTGCAACTTCTGCTATACTTTTCCCGGTCAAAGCTTCTTTGACGGCTGGATCTAAATCTCCTCTCTTATACTTACATCTTTTTATTTTTATTTTTGATTTTTTTACTTTCTTTTTATTGATTACAGAACTTTGTGTCTTTGCCACTATACCTGTATATAGGTACTTATAATACACGGCAATTAGGCAAATGAAAATTATAATAATAATAATTATAATAATATAATAATATATATATTATATTATAATTCAACGGCAGTAATAGATGCATGTGCATGAAACGACCGGATGCTTCTCATACTGTGGCAGAGTTATAAAATCGCAGTAATACATACACGCTCAAAAAAGTGGTACCAATTGCTGCGGCACCATATTTAACATGGAAATGAATCAAAATTCGATTTTCGTTCAGTTTTTGATAACAATGAAGTGTTATCTTACTCTGAGATATAATAGATATGGATATAGAAGCATTCAGTGATGAAAGCAGGCCTTATATTAAGTCCTCCGTTCACACACCAACTGCCATAAAATGATAAAATTTTCTCTCATAACAACCGGTCAATTTCCAATAATTATTAACAAATTAAATAATAGCCTAGCATGCTATATTATTAGTTGAGTATATTCTTTAAATATTGAAGTAATAGTCTGATTTCTTTCAAGTTATAAAGAATCATATTTCGTTGATTTATAATATAATGAAAAAAATCCGCAGTAATACCCACACTTACCCTACATTGGCATTGTAGAAAAAAGAGAACTCGCTGACAAGGTATACTTGGGAAGTTGCGTAACCAGGCCAGTAAACCAGGAATGCGTCGTCGACATAATGAACCTCAACGATCACGAAGTATTACTAGATACCCCAACCGTGGAATTGGAGGAATTAGGAGAAGCAGACGACGAAGCACAGAAAGAAGAGACAGCCTACATTGGTTTACTGACCAAAGAGACGGGAAATCAGAGATTTAAATTGTTGCTTGATACCATCGACACAGATCACCTCAACGAGGAAGAAAAGGCAGCCTTGCTGGAAATATGTCAAAACTATAGCGAAACGTTTTATTTACCTGGGGACAAGTTAGGTATAGCTAATGCGGCGGAGCATAGCATAACGCTTGTGGAGGGAGGAAAACCCATAAATGTTCGTCCTTACCGACTACCAGAAACGCAGAAACAGGAAGTGACGAAACAAGTAGAGACGATGCTTGAGAACGGCGTGATACGTCCAAGTAGGAGCCAATGGAACGCACCACTCTTAGTGGTACCCAAAAAACCCGACGCTTCGGGAAAACAGAGATTCAGGATAGTAGTTGATTATAGAAAACTGAACGAGATAACGGTGGGAGACTCGTACCCCCTACCCAATATAACAGAAATCCTGGACCAATTAGGAAAAGCAAAGTATTTTACTACGCTAGATCTCGCATCCGGATTCCACCAGATCCCAATGGCCGAAGAGGATAAGGAGAAAACCGCTTTTTCAACAGCGCACGGACATTACGAATATAATTCGATGCCATTCGGGCTCAAGAATGCTCCCGCGACGTTTCAACGTATAATGAACACAGTACTAGCGGGGTTGCAGGCTTCAAAATGCTACGTTTACCTGGACGACATCGTCATCCATGGTGCAACGCTGAAGGAACATAACGACAGGCTCATCGAAGTTTTAAAACGGCTTAGGGAAAGTAATTTGACACTTCAACCAGAAAAATGTCGGTTCCTGCGAAAAGAAACTAGTTATCTAGGGCATGTAATTACTGCGGATGGTATACTGCCAGATCCCTCGAAAATTGAGGATGTTAAAAAATTTAAAAGCCCGACCAGCGTCAAGCAAGTACAATCATTCATAGGCCTAGCAGGCTATTACAGGAGGTTCATAGAAGGATTCTCGCGCATAGCACGACCACTAACGCAGCTGACGAAGAAAGGAGTGACATTCCAATGGACGCAGGAGGAGGAGAACGCGTTCGAGATATTAAAAAACAAGCTGATTAGTGCACCCATCTTACAGTACCCAGACTTCGCGAAACCATTTCTAATAACTACAGACGCCTCCGACAAAGCGATAGGAGCTGTCCTATCTCAAGGACAAATAGGTCAGGACTTGCCGATAGCATACGCGAGCCGAACTCTAAACAAGGCCGAAAGAAACTACTCAACGACCGAGAGGGAAATGCTGGCAATCGTTTTTGGAACCAAGCAGTTTCGCCCGTATGTGTACGGAACACATTTTACTGTGATCACGGATCACCTTCCCCTAAAATGGATCTTTAAAATCGAAGATCCTGGTTCGCGGTTATTGAGAATGAGGATCAAACTCGCCGAATATGAATATGACGTAGTTTACAAGCCAGGAAGATTGAATACCAATGCGGATGCATTGAGCAGAATCTACATTATACACTCGCATCTTCAGGAGCTCGAGGAAGAGGTAGCTTCAGAAGAGGAAACAGAGATAAGCGAAGCTGAAGATTCGGAACAAAATTACACAGAGGCAGAAAAGGAAAAAATATTATACGAATACCATGACGCCCCCATGGGAGGCCATCAAGGAACATCACGAACTCTAAAACGAATCAAAATGGAACACGAGTGGCCCCACATGCGGAAAGCTGTAGAAAACTATATCAGCAAGTGTGCAAAATGTCAAGCGAATAAAACGCAAAAAATGCGCAAAGCACCGATGATAGTGACAGATACGCCTGAGCAGGCATTCGAAAAATGTGCTCTAGATATTGTAGGTCCTTTGCCTGAAACACAAAGAGGGCACAAGTATGTGCTCACTTTTCAAGACGCACTAACAAAATTCAGTAAAGCCATGCCATTAAGCAATCAGGAAGCTACAACAGTTGCCAAAGAATTCGTGAAAAACATAGTATGTGAATACGGAACCCCCAAAGTCATACTCACAGATCAGGGGACGAATTTTGTTGGAGAAGTATTTAAAAACGTGTGTAAACTCTTGAAAATACAAAAAATCCAAACGACGGCATACCATCCAGAATCAAACGGAGCACTAGAGCGATCCCACAGGACATTAGCCGAGTACTTAAAAAATTACATGGATAAGGACCAGGGCGACTGGGATGAGTGGTTACCTTACGCAATGTTCACCTACAACACGACGCCTCATACGTCGACGGGCTTTACGCCATTCGAACTAGTTTTCGGACATACCGCCGAGATACCCTCATCGATGAAGCAGGCACCAAGGCTGACGTATGCATACGACGACTACGTACAAGAGCTACGCGAAAGACTCAGGACAACCAATCTTACAGCGAAACAAAATTTAGATGCGTCCAAGAAAAAAGCAAAGGCATATTACGATAAGAAAACTGAAACAACGATATTCAATCCAGGGGATAAAGTTTTGTTACTGGACGAAACAGTTAGAAGAGGCAGGTCGAAAAAACTCACACCGAAATACATAGGACCCTATGTTATCCTAGAGAGGAATTCGGAAGTCAACTACACCATCAAAAAGGGTAGAAAGGAGGTGAAAGTGCATGTCAACCGGTTAAAACTGTTCGTGGAGCACTAATCGGTAGTCGTCAACGTCAACGCGAAAAAAAAAAAAAAAAAAAAAATTTTCCTACCCCATCCTAACCCTTTATCACTTTCAACAGGAGGGAGGGGATCTAGATAGTAATACCTTTTTGTCGGGATTTCAGATTGTTCGTGGTTATAGGCACCAACGGCGCAGTAGAAGGAACGCCATACGAGGTAGTCAAGTTCGATCACAATCCAGGGATTTATTTTGAGAAGATAGGCACACTACAAATCTACAAAAATAAGTGGAGCTTAGTAGTGAATATGGACTTGGGTAGCCTTTTCAAACGCGAAATGACGCGTTTAGCAAACATAGGCAAAACATCTAAGAAACCAACCAACGCGAACTCAATACTGTGTGAGACGCTCAGCGACGAAGTGAGTAGTATGTTAGGTAAAGTGGAAAAAGACCTAGATTTATTACACGATATAGTAGGCACAGAAACGCGGAAACGACGAGGTTTAGTCGACGGTTTAGGCTCGATAGCAAAGTCATTATTCGGGACCATGGACGCAGCGGACGCAGCAAGAATAGACGAAGAAATAGATGCTCTCCGAAGCGATCAGACTAATTTGAAGACAGTAATGAATAAACAGATACAGATTGTTTCCTCTTCCTTAGAAATATTTAATAGCTCCATGAAGAACATAGAGGCTAACGAAAAGGCATTACTCGAGGTTAACAGACATTTAGAGTTAAGTCTAACCAATGCCATCGAGAAGAATTCCGCAAGACAGAATCTCGACGAGCACATTGAATCAATAGGTTTAATAGTAGAAGCATTGTTGAACGACGTAAAAGATCTCGTAGACTATCTGAACGATATAAGCAAGGGAGCGGTCAATCCGAAAGTACTTCCGCCCGCAAAAATATTGGAATACCTTGAGTCAGCACTACCGCATTTACCTCAAGGGCATAGCTTCCCTATACCCTTGACACGCTCAGGTATCCCAGCACTAATGGCGACAGCTGACGTAAAATCCTACGGACGCCAGGACGGTATAGTAACCGTGATAGAGATACCTCTAGTCGGGAATGAGGAGTATAGTGTTAGCAAAATATATCCACTTCCCCTGCATGTACAGAACGATACCTATTGTTGCCTAGAAACCGCAGAAGAACTAGCCGTAGTAGACCAGGAATACCGGAATTTTGTACGTATGCGGCAGGTTGATTTAGAATCCTGCAAACATTTCGGATCACACTACCTGTGTGACCCCCGGCATCCCACGAACGTGATTCGCGACGGAATACCTTGCGAACTTTCAATATTCGCAAAGGCTGACACGCCCTTAGCGGAGTGTCCCAAAAGGATAATGAAGCTAGACAGGACAGTAATAATTAGGTTACACCGAGAAGGAGCGTGGATATTCATTGTTCCAAAACCCGATACTGTCGCGATAACTTGTGACGGTTACCCTGCGCAGCACGAGACATTATTAGGGACTGGCACGTTAACTCTCAACGGGAAATGTACTGTAACTGCAAAAGATTTCCGTCTGGAAATACTACGACGATACCAGCAAACGCAGAAGTTCAACTACTTACCGACATTTAACCTTAGCCTACACGAGAACGACATACAAGTGATCCCCAAGGTAGGGAATGTCAGTGGGAAAGTGGCGCTAAAAAACGTACTACACGATGCCGCCGAACTCAACTCTTTAGGGTCTAGATTGAGCGATCTGCATAACGAGATGGAAAATAGGCAAACTAATTATGTAACGCATCTAGCGCATACCGCCACTTCCTACTCGATAAGCAGTGTATTAGTATTATCATTCATGGGTTTCATAGTGTATAGGTATATAAGCAAGCGAAGAGTCACAGGAGGTGACACTCGGACCCCTGCCATGGAACCACCACGGCCACGGGAGCGGAAACTGCCTACCGGCAGATTCTTTTTTAAGAGAAATTCGCCTATCACTTGTACTGTATAAGTTAGTTTTAAGATTACACAAAATATCGGGAACACACGGGTTTACATAGAATAGTTAACTGTACCTAATACTAACTATAGCCATCAAGGAACTAACTCGAACGCAATAACCCTGAAATGTAAGCCAATCGGACCTACCTCAAATAAAGCATTGGCACAGAAATGGTAGTCCGGTGGCAGGCATAACCCATGAACAGAAAGACACCAGCTTAGTGAAATACGATACAGACGGGCACTATAGTCCGGAGGCCTATTCTTCTGCGATGGGAGGGATGTTGTAAGCTAACCTCATTAATTAGCTGAATTAACAAATAGCTTATTTGTCAGATGGTTATAGTTAAGCAATAAAGAAAATGTACTGGTTCAGCATCGACCTAAATACTTGGGAAAGCTGACCATGCATCGTTTAGGCATAAATTAGGCGCCGACCCCCGGCGCACCAGTCTTGAGCAGAATCTTTTAGAGCTGGGTAGTAATCCCGGAATACTCAAGGACTCGAACGTGAGCAAGTGCTCAACCTACGACTAGAACCTTTTACCTTTTGTATCATTCTTTGTATTTCATTAATAAAATCAAGTTTCGTCGACGCGACTCAAAGTGAAACCTTTACCTCACCTCTGGGAAGACGCCGACCCTCCGAATTACTAACGCAGTAGGCTACAGTAATAAAGCCTATACAACAAATTTGTAAACTAATTAATAATTATTACGTGTCATATAATCCTCGAATGTAGCTTCGATGTAAAATATTATGATTTCAGATATTTTTTGACATAAATAAGTGAAACAAAAAATTTCAAAATTCAAAAAACCTCAATTCTAACGTTGCATGCTCGAAAATCTTATGGAAATTCGATTTAGAAAATTTCACAGCGTTTTTTCCTTTAAAAGTGCGTCTAAAAACAGAAATTAAAAAAAAAAACATCTTTTTTGCTAAACATAAAATTTTTGAAATTCGAAAAAAAATGGATCCCATCATTTGCCCATTAAGGGACTAGGCTTAAAAGTTGGGGGATAAGTGACAGTTTTTTAGAAAAAATTTTCAAGAAAATCGATCGCTACGTGTTTTTTGGAAATCAACATTTTGAAGTCAAAATTTGAAAATCTTATAGAAATACAGTTTTGAAATTTTTTTTGATTTTATATTCCAAAAGTGTGTTTAAAAACGAAAATTTAAAAAAAAAACGTCCCGATCGGCCCATTTTTCGCAGTTACGGACATTTAAAAAAAAAAAAGCGATTTAAAAAAAAAATCGACATCTCGGAAACGGCTGAGCAAAAAAAATTGAAAAAAATCATAAAGGCCTTTTTCAATGGGTACTATAACATAAAAAATTTTCAAAAAAATCGGAGATGCAAAAGCAGAATGTTGTCCGATTTGGCATGGAATGCCCCATATATATTCATATAAAAATGAATTATACATTGTAACATGGCAAAGTGCACTTGCCGTTACAAGAAGCTCCCGAACCCGTAGATGGCCGTAATTACGTAGGCCAGTATGCATGGGGAAGTGCGAATGCGTTAGGGAACCACGAGGCTACGATAACTCTCCGAGAGGCGACCGTGACTGTACTATGACCGTAGAGTTTACGACTGATTTCGTTCGTTTTCTTTTTCAAAATTCTCTATTATGTGGAAGATACGGACCGGTGAAGGGTGGAGGACGATACGATCCGACAGACCCTGACTAACGTGGACAGTTATGAGAGGGAGAGGCCCACCGAAACCGACTGTACTAGGCCCCGGGGAGGCCCCCGACTACGGGGACCAGCGGACTTCAGAGCGAGAACGCGGGACTAAGGTGGTGGAAGTGATTCCCACCACCCCCAAGAGCCAGCGGAAACCATTGGCGCCCAAACCTGTTAAAATTTGAATTCTTGATATAGCTGTGTGTACGTGGGATTGACCCCGGAGGCTGGTTATCCGGTCCAGATCCGAGGGTTAACAAAATCCTCGTCACAATATATATATTCATATATATAATTTTCTGAATTCAATATTAATTTGTTGTATATATTAAACAAATGTCACGAATGGCTATGCTATAGTTTCATATTACAAAATATGTATACATATAAGAAACGAATCAGAAAGAATATTGTAGAATATTCTCATAGACATGTCAGACGTCTAATAGCAGCTGAAACTAATTTAAATCTGGCCCATGTCATTTCCACTGACCCTGAATCGTTATCCTCAGCTCTGTCCGACAATGAGTGTTATTCGGACCAACATAATGTCAATATTTCTGCGGGGACTGATATTTTGCGAGATACTAGCGCTTCTCCCATCTGCACATCAAATGAACTAAGCCTCCGCCTGGAATCAAGTAGTGATGATCCTCCCTTCGATATATCTGATAGCGAATATGAAAGTTTTCAACAGTCGGATGCTAGTTTGCAGAGCAATGTTGTGGACTCGGGTTACAATTCAGACCCCGAAGGAGTTCGGTTTAATGAAAAATTTAAAAACGATTTATTATCATGGGTTCTTGAGTATAACATTCCCCATAACGCGCTTCATAGTCTCTTATCAACATTACGAAAACATACTGATTGCCCTTTACCGAAGGACCCAAGAACATTGCTAGGCACTCCAAGGCAAATAAGCGTGAATAATATCAGTGGCGGTCAGTACTGACATTTTGGATTGGGAAATATACTCACAGAGATTGCCAAACAATATGAGCAGCTAGATCATACAACAAATATTATACATTTATTCATTAACATTGATGGTGCACCGTTAGCAGAGTCATCAAAATCTTCGTTATGGCCCATTTTATGCTCAGAGCGTATTACAAAGAAAGTTTATATCATTGGGGCGTTTTATGGTGAAGATAAGCCCAAAAATGCTAATGAGTACTTGCGACCTTTTGTTAGCGATACGATTAGTTTGATGAACAACAGAATATCATATAAACAAAAAATCTTTCAATTGAAAATAGATGCGATAACTTGCGATGCTCCGGCGAAAGCTTTCATACTAGGTATCAAATATCATACAGGGTATAATAGTTGTACCAAATGTACAACGGAGGGAATATATCTTTCAGGTAGAATGTGCTTTCCAGTGGAAAACATAAGGGGTTTATTGCGGACTGATGAAAAATTTATGAATCAGGAATATGAAGACTATCAGGTTAGGGAAACCATTTTAAAAACGATTCCTGGTATTAAATTAGTAACAGGTGTGCCACTTGATTACATGCATTTAGTGTGTTTAGGCGTTATGAAAAAACCAATTTCATTATGGCTCACAGGTCCACTCCCGACTAGGTTATCTGCTCGCAATATTGAGATAGTGTCAAATTACCTCATCTCCGTACGACCTAATATACCTAACGATTTTGTCAGAAGACTTAGATCACTTAAAGATTGGAGAAATTGGAAAGCAACTGAGTTTCGTCAGTTTTTGCTTTATACTGCACCCGTTGTATTGAAACACATTCTAAACCGGGAAATGTACCTGAATTTTTTGACGCTACATGTAGTAATAACCATATTAGTTAGTCCAACTCTTGCAATAGACATTGACTCAGTGACATTTGCCGACAAGTTGCTTCAACACTTTGTGACATCTTTTGGAATAATTTATGGCAAAGAATTTATGTCACATAATATCCATAATCTCTTGCATTTGTCTGCTGATGTGATAAAATATGGACCTCTTGATACCTTTAGCGCGTTTCGATTCGAAAATTTTATAGGCTCAATAAAAAAATACATCAGAAAACCTGAAAAACCATTGCAGCAATTAGCGCGAAGATATGCTGAAATGGGACCACCAAAATTAGGGATTTTGAAAGCCATATATGAAAATAATATATCCTACCAACAACCACACATCGACGGCCTTACAACTATTGGAAATGATGCTAAAACTCAATATAAAAAAATGCAAATGGGTGTTTTTGCATATGTTGCGATGATTCAAGGAACGATTGTTGTCTGTTATACACAGGCAAAGTAATATCTGTGTTGAATATTACTAAAGACGAAGATAATTGTGGACATATTTTAGGAAAAAAGCTGACTTCAATTAAAAGCTTATACTCATCCCCATGCCCGTCGAAAGAGTTGAATATTAATGTCGTCAAATATGATCCTCATTTATATTCATGGCCAGTTACAGACATTCGATGTAAAATGTTCAAATTTCCTTATCACAATAATTTTGTTGTTTTTCCAATTATTCATACATAAAAAGAAATTTTCCTTCGCGCTTCTGCATCACAGTTCATATTGCACATGATGATATTATATGGGCTATTTCCCTGAAAGTTTGATTTTTCAACTCCTTCATTCTGGATTTCTTTACATTAATCGAGAAATTGATTTGCAGTATTCTCATTTATTTTACTATGTAACAAGCTAGTCCACTACATCAGTCTACTACAATTTTGATAGCTTCAACATTACGTAGTAATCATAAAATTTCAAGCCAGTATTCTTTTTTTACTGTACTTTAAACAAGTACTACAATCATATTGAAATTCCCTGAACGAAATGTTGCCATAACCCACACTATTTGAAAAACTATCTATACATCATTTTATTTTAACCCAATCCGAGTAGACCTAGACAGATTTCATCAATATCATATTTTTGACCTTTAGTAATCGATCTTCTGAGTCTTAATCTATGGACCTTATATTTGTGATTGACAAAAACAGTTTAAATATTGCATCAGTAGATATTGAAAATTATAGCGACACATACTTATGTCTTTTAGCATTGAATATGTCAATATATTCAATAATAGAATTTGCCGACGGGCTCCAAATTGTGCCTACTATCTGGTTGCGAGAGAATGGCAAGAAATGTCTGTGGCCAAAGGCGATGAATCCTCTACGTATCAATAGAGCTATATCTAACGTAGAGGTACTGGATGACAAGCTCTGTGAAACTCTCACAGTGCTACGTATTTTCGGAAGGGCTGGTATGGAATTATTATAATTGATGATGATATTATATTCAAAGTAATACCATGAATAATACTGTTATTTTGTATACTGTGTACAATAATTTACCGTAAAGGTTCTAAGGATTGTAGTATTTAAATCACACTTCAGAGAAGACTATATCAAACAAATAGGTGATCAGTAATCATTTACTTTATAGGTACCTACGAAAACGGATGTCAAAACTGAAATTGGCGGAAAAATTATCTGAAATTGATACGGAATCTGATGGAAATAATAACAGTAGACGAAGTAGGCATAAACGAGCAAAACGTACCACACTTAGTTCGGACGAAGAAGAGTCTAACACTAGCGACACGGTACAGAAAAAACTGCCTCCCCTACCTAAAGTACCAAAACAATTACAACGTTCAATAACTGGATTAGCCAGCCTCGATTATCCAGGTGCAATACATAAATCCCAATATAATACCATTAGCCATATCGAACGATGCCTCAATTGGTGTTCAATTGATATATGATAATACATGCTGATTATGGTGTCTATATACAACTGTATTTTTAGAAAGTGAGACACATAAACCATCCCTATCTCGATGTAACCCTCAAAATCGATCTGAAAAATCTCTGCAGCAGAATTTAGATGCAGGTATATAATTAGCCCTTTAGCTTTCACAACTAATTTAGTAATAATTAATTGTCACACCGTGTAGACTGATTGTGAAAGATAAAACTACAGAATATATTTTGAATTATTTTATTCCAACTATAATTTTAGCGGCCAACTGTTCTTTGACTGACTGAAACTCGGTCTGGTGAACCATCTACTCTGTCTTCCAGTCGTAGTTACTATTCTAAAAAGTTCAATCAAGAGCACACGATTCCAGGTATATTGACAGAAAACCAATTTCAGACATTGACTTTCACACAATTAATGCTTGTTTCCAAAGATAATTTGGTAAACAAACTTTCAAGTCATTGCCATAGACTAATTATAGAAGTCCATCGTAATGAAACTGGAGGATCGGTCAATAATTTTTCATTTATGGTACATATAATGATTTTCTTATAGAGCCTGAGTCCAATGCATTATCTATATCAAAATGGAACCGCGATAGTGAGTCTAAGAAGTCTGTGCAGGCACATACTGATATAGGTAAGATAATTAACAAATAACTAATCCTGATTTCACAAATTGGTAGCCAATTGGCTCATGATCATCTGACTCATATAGGTTTCAGAACAGAGCTTCTGAAGAAACTTAATCGCATATCGCATCAGCTAAATGTGCTGAATGAAACACTTAATATGAAGCAACTTTAGAATGACAGTGATGTGGAAGCCAAAGAAACAGCGGATCAAGTCTGTGATTCATACCCGGTACAAAATGAAGAAGCACTTAGCAGCTTAGAACGCAACCTTGAAAGCTCTTCCTACGCAAAAAAATTGGTAATTATAGTGATTGTTGTACCTAGTCGATTATTGGAGTTGGAGTTGAATTTTAATCATAAAGACCGCAATTATAAAATGATTCACTTCGAAGGTGGACTGTCTAAAAAAGATAGGGGGTTCCGATTTGAATGGCGTCATATTGAATATATTACGAAGACTACTCAGTGACTCGGTGGCTGAAAAATACAGCTGGGCTGGCATGAGAATGAAAAAAGCATTCAAGGATTTGAATATTTGTAGGGTACTGATAAGTGAGTATGGGTAGTTCTATTATACCTTATCGAAGAGGTACTCGGAATGTTCAATAACTATTTTTATGGAGAATAATTATTTTCCATAGATACTGTACGTAAATCTTATTCCGAAGCTACGGAGAAAGAAATTTAAGAAATAACCGGTAAACGGCTGGCACAAGCAAGAGTGAGAAGCGAACGAGCAAAGCAAGTATTTGGTGTTTCCTATATTTGACAATGAGAGTCTTACTACATTGATTGAGTGCAAAATTTTGGTTTTCAGAGCAAAGCACGATCGAAGCTCAAAAATAAAATCTTCAACCCGTGACAAACAAAATTCACACTGTCCAAATGATAACGTAGATGATGAGTGAATGCTAGCATCTACGAGCATTCAGTGTGACAGCTCATTTTTATACTTTATCATTGTTGCTATAATTAGTTTATATTTGTTGACTGTGCAAAATTTTAGGAAGATATCCATTTGAGTTCAGACAATTAGTTCAGACTTTTTTGATTATACGAAATGGAAACTCGCTATAAAGAGTTGTTATATTTTCGTTTTTCTATTATAAAGTCCATATGGATCGTAATTTGGGACTCATCACACAACACAGAATATTAGGTATAATGACCAATTCTGACTTTTTTTTTCTTAATTAGCAAACTTATATTATGACGTTGTTTTCTTTAGTTTCAATGTGAATGTTTTATCAAAGATTCGATTTACATGTCTATATCTCTACTGATACATATACTTATACATACGTAATATATATCGATCTGTTCTTATAATATTAATATAAGTAGTGTGTAGATGACCCGTATATATACTTGTTATGATGTTCGACAGCTATATATGATTGGAATGGTTGTAGGTTGAACGATATAATAAATGTTTCATGGTCAGCATATGAATCCTAGTTTCAGCTATGTACTGTATTTATTGTGGCTCCCTCGCATATGTAGTTATCTTAATGTATCATTAGGTAAAGCAGCGGAATTGCTATATACGACCCCAGGTGATCATAATTGTCGTGTTACATATACGGGTCCTCCCGTAAAGTCGAGAACAAATATTTCGAATTTTCGGTAGTTTTTCGGGACCCTTAAACACGCGTTACGATCGCGTTAGTTCATCTTAGCGATTCCGTTGTATAATTTTCTCGATTTCAATACCATTCAATATAATAGTGCAATATTATGCAATATTATAGATGTCATGTAATAAAAGCGGACTTAGCGATGTCTCAGATACGTTGCTATGAGATTGTGGTCATGTGATGCAATATTACTGCAATATAAGCAAGATTGCAGTTTGGTCTTGCAACAATATTGTGGAAATCTAGCAGTGCTGTATGGGTATATACTGTCATATTTATTAGATAGAATCTCAGTCTATTTGAAGAGGGCCTTCTAATGGCCGAAAGAAAGTTACAAAAAAATAATATTTGTTGATCTATGATGCTAAGTTTCAACCTCCACATAATTATAATTGATATTTATTTTCATTCCAATTACGATCGTCAAATGTAAGTTAATTAAGGGGGGGCTGCACTCCAAAATTGACCCTACTTAATATCGGGCATAGAGAGTTGTCGATTTATTTTCCGGCTATGTTTCTCGATAGAAATAACCACCTGGAATGGAAAATTGATTTGATAATTTTTAGGCTGTTTGCAAAATGTTTATTTTTGAAAAAATTAAGATATCGAAAATCCAATACGATTAATTGTTCGAAACCGTCTTCTCGACATGTAAAAAAATCGGCAACTCTTAATCTTTAAAATTGTGGGAGGAGATGAATTTTTAAGGAATTTTTTTTAAAAAAAAAACTGTTATAATTGTACTTTTCCATCATAATCTGTTCAAAGATTATACGACTCCAAAAACATAAAATTTTAACAAAATAACTGTCATCAACGATTGTCGATGGAACGTCAAAAGGCCCCTGCCCCATATGTAGGACCTTCATTTTGATAAAGTCTCTCTTCCCGTCTTATCTGAGCCAATTTTACAAGACGACGTGCTCGCCTGTACTTGTCGTTTCGTCGATTGTAAAAACGACTAATTCTCTTTCTATCCCGTTGCTGTGCGAGGTGATAGGCCATTTTTCCCAGAGAGCAGCAAGAGAGTGCATTTTGTCTCATTGTGGCAGCACACCCCTTGTTGAATTCTGAAATTCCTTCGGCTACCGATGTTTCCACACGTAGTCTGGAAGGATTTGTATCCTTTGGACACTTCCGCCAAATTACGCTGTGGAGACTCTCATTCGCATTTTGGGTCCTGCACGATGAGCAGCGTTCCAACAGCGAAACATCGGATAGTCTCTCATATATAGGTAGGATTCTTTTGAGATAGATTTCTTTTACTGGTGTTCCAACATTCCTCAAATGAGGACCCGGCTCCTCTCCTCGTGCAACCGCAGCTTGAAAAAAGCACCACGATGCTTGTCCCACGGGACAATAATCATGTTGTGGATGGCCATCGGTTGAGGCAGCATGGTAAATAGTCGCCATAATAGCGTTTTTCATAGCAGGCACATTTTCTTTATTCCGCAGTATAGCTATGTGGTAATAATCGGTCAGTTTTTGGATTGTCACGTTTTTCAGTGTACCGTGTCCTCTTCCGCCGAGGGTTACACCTCGCCCGCGCCATTCTTTCACAGCGTTGCGTAGAGCAGCTCCCAATCTGCGTACAACAAATGTGAATTACAATCATAGAAATGAAGCAGACATAGAGGCCAACAAGAGCCGTTAGAGAAAGAAGGGAGAGATCACAAGCGTTCACTAATAAACATCTCCCGATATCGATCTCAAAATCTCCTAACAGTTTCCTGAATATCTTTCTGCATATTCTTCATACACCAGCTTCCTTGTGATTTCCTCCATCCCCGGAAAGTGATCAACAAACCAATAATTTATAACGGTCTACAATATACTCATTTGAAATTATATGCATGGAATCATACCTCTTACTGACGTGGTTGACGCATTCTTCTTTCTGGATGATCACGTCGGGGCCGTACGGCTGCAGTTGTGTGATGTGATGGAAAGTTTTTGCGTCTCCATCAGAAAGCATGGTAGTGTATCTCAATCCGTACTGTTCCGATCTTTGCCAAATTTCACTTGCTGCGGCCATCTCCATAGCTGCTGACGATCCTACGTGATTCATTTGACAGAACTTTGCATGTCCCTCATGCCAGATTTGAAATTCGGGGGAGTTTTCGTCCAACTCAGATTTGGCAAGGGAACACGCATGACATCGCTTGGACATAATCGCAAAATCAACAACAAGACCTGTTTCAACATCGATTGCACATCCAACACCATACTGCGATCTGTGGCCACGGGTTAGCCAAGAACCGTCAAAACTAACTGTAATATCTATAGGTACAGTGTCTGGTCGATTGTCACTGCCAGATTGTTCATTATAAACTTCTCTCACTTAACTCCTCGCTTCTTGTAAAAAATGCTGCACCGATGTCACAGTCGTAGCATTCATGACTTTTGAGCATTTCGCGAATCCAGACTCTGATAGTGACGACATATTCATTGTCATCGCAAATTGCTCAACAGCCGAAAAGCCTCTACCGATTCTAAGAAAAGCTGAGGTAAGCCGTAAGTTTACGTCAAACGAATCTGAATTGGATAAAGTCTTTACTTTTTTAGATGTGTACTCATTACATTTCATGGATTCATTGCCATTTTCCAGACAAGCAGTGCACTGCAGCTCAATTTTCCGAGCGAATCCGAACTTGTTGCCGCTGCAATGAATTTTCACAGCTGTAGAATCGCAATCAACGCATTTGACGTTCGATAGAAGATTATTCAAACACGAAATATCTACAATCATATACTGTACTTCGTCGTTATTGTTCTCATCCACAACTTGCTCTTCAGCTGCATACGTATCAACTATATTTCTGATTCTGATAGGCACTTTTTGTTCACGAATGACAGGGGTAGCCGGATTTTGATTGTCTTCGTTGGAACTACCTTCACTGTTATCTATACTTGATTCGCTTACAGTTTTATTCTTTGCCCACCTTCGTTGGCACAGTTCACTAAAATATTCCGATTTTCGGCGCTTCGGCATTTTGCTCGATATTGGAAACACGCTCAATCGCTCGCGCAATTGCTACTTATCATCTTACCGCAGAGACAGACTTTTATAGGTATACCAACACAAAAGAAGTTCTATTGTAGTTTTCTCGGAACGAGCCATCAACAGATCAAAACATCCAGGCGCTTATAAAATAGATGACAAGGCATGGATACGTGTGCTCACGCTGAAGGACGGTCAAATATATTTCGTACAAGCTAGAAGCGCGCAATGACATAGGTGAACATCTTTCATTATTTTCGATGAATACGTATACTATCAAAGTTCTCGACGTACATGCACTCGACAAAATGCACTCTCTTGCTGCTCTCTGGGAAAAATGGCCTATCACCTCGCACAGCAACGGGATAGAAAGAGAATTAGTCGTTTTTACAATCGACGAAACGACAAGTACAGGCGAGCACGTCGTCTTGTAAAATTGGCTCAGATAAGACGGGAAGAGAGACTTTATCAAAATGAAGGTCCTACATATGGGGCAGGGGCCTTTTGACGTTCCATCGACAATCGTTGATGACAGTTATTTTGTTAAAATTTTATGTTTTTGGAGTCGTATAATCTTTGAACAGATTATGATGGAAAAGTACAATTATAACAGTTTTTTTTTTAAAAAAAATTCCTTAAAAATTCATCTCCTCCCACAATTTTAAAGATTAAGAGTTGCCGATTTTTTTACATGTCGAGAAGACGGTTTCGAACAATTAATCGTATTGGATTTTCGATATCTTAATTTTTTCAAAAATAAACATTTTGCAAACAGCCTAAAAATTATCAAATCAATTTTCCATTCCAGGTGGTTATTTCTATCGAGAAACATAGCCGGAAAATAAATCGACAACTCTCTATGCCCGATATTAAGTAGGGTCAATTTTGGAGTGCAGCCCCCCCTTAATGATTTGTCGTTTTCGTTACAATTTTCAAGCCTACCTAGCTCATGAGTACAATTTCCGAAAATAATATTTTTCTTGCTATTACATGTTTCTGAAATCATTATGTTGAAAATGTGTAGAATTATCGGGAAATAGGTACTACTTCGTAGATGAAAAGTGTGATTAAGCCAGATTTTTTAATGAGATTTCTCGAAGTGAACCTATGATAGAAAAAAACAAAAAAAATTGAAAACCGAACTGAACAAATGAGCAGATTCAAAAGCTTAGAAGCATCGTTTAAATTAATTTGAGCTAAGAATATAGGGTTCGTTTAGATTTTTATTTATTTATTTGTAGACATCTTATCATACGGGCACGTTAAAATTCAAATATCACCTAATTAAGGACCACACCGAAATACCCCCTTAACCCCACTTTGCTTCAACTCTAATTAATCAGTTTGTTCTATTTTTATCGTAATTTTGATTGCTGCTTTTTGGCAAGGTTGAATACTAGTGACCAATCGAACTAGTCCATGGACTCCATAGACAATGCCTTACCACCGTTAAGAACGACAATGACCATCAAAGATGAAGATTCTACGAAAATGATGCCTTACAATGCTACGTATAAAGGTAGATCATATTTATCTCTCAAGCCAGGTTGGACTGATATTTTGTACAGTCATTTATGGAATAATCTTAAGCTGCCTTGCGCGTTTGCATTCAAACGTGCAAAGGTGAGCCTCACACCTGGGGAATTGTACCTCAAAGTGATTGGGAAATGCACAGAATGTGGGACACAAATAAATATTTCCGCAAATAGCCCGCCAATGAACGATGGTCTGTCGCTCAATGTATCCACATTTGATACAAAGGATGTAGAGCATTCAAAAAAACGTGAACTGCGTAACCCTAAGAGGACTTGTGTTGTGAAAGAATTGCAGAGTTCATCAACATATAGCTGGCGTCGCCAAAAATCTGAAGAAATTATGTCTGTCGGTGATAAAGAGCCAGCGGATCTGTATTTGGAGAATGTTTTAAGAAAGGCTAAGCAAGAAGCTCGTGATCGTGAGCTTGGGCTGGTTGGGATAACTGATCCGATACAAGGAGTATTTGATTTGAAGTATAAAGCGGAGTTTAAGTCATCCATAGTTCAAATCGGGTTGCATAAGTTCTTCGTTATATACTTCACCCCAGAACAAATGTGGGTGTACAAACATTTCCTGAAAACAGATCCGATCGGACAAATAAGTATTGATGCAACTGGTTCCATTATTGCACAAATCGAAAGACCAGATGGTACGAGACATGCAATTTTTTTATACCAAGCAGTAACCGGCTTAAATGGCAAAATTCTGCCTCTCTTCCAAATGGTGTCTGAGAAACATGATGCTAACATGTTGTCATATTGGATGCGTGTCTGGTTAAGCTCTGGTGCACCTTATCCACGAGAAGTAGTGACAGACAATTCGAAAGCCCTTCTGAATGCAGTAGCTCTCACATTTTGTGACTGCAAATTATCTACCTATATAGATAAGTGTTTGAGTATTGCTGAGGGTAAGACGCATAAATCTGAGATGCCGTATACTAAGATTCGTTTGGACATTGCACACCTGATCAAAGCTGTGTGCAATTGGAAGTGCTTCAAGAACACCGACTGTGGCACGAAAGAATTTTTTGTTCGGGGTATCGGTCAGTACAGCTTGCTGATTTGAACATAGTATTTATGTGGATACTTCGTAAAGCTCTCTTTACAGGTTTTTTAACGGATTGCACAAGTTTTGCTCAATTTAGAAACGTCATGGTGGATATTCTCACCGTTGCTTTGTCACCAACCGAGGATATACGAAACAAAGAGAATATTTGTTTTGCGGCTCAGCAAAGATTGGATGATTTGATAAGAACGAAGGAAATGAAGGACCGAGAAGAGGTAGAAGCGGAAACAGAGACTAATGGAATAGATGTCGACAGTGAAGATTTTCATGGATGCAGAAGCATAGAGATAAAAAAGTACTTGCGAAACCTTGAGACTGAATGTCGTGAGTCTTTGACTCCGGGCAATCGTCGCAATCCGTACTATTGTCCCGATTTTGTTCCCGATCTGATGAACTTATCTCTTCTGTTCCCGTTATGGACGGGCATTTGGTGCACTACTGAATCCGTTGCGACATCCGCACGTAGCGAGGAATATTTCCGAGAGATTAAGCGATTAATTTTTATGAATCGGAAAAAAATAAGAGCGGATAAGTTCCTGGTCGCACACATTCGGTCTCTATCAGGTACGCGTACTGTAACGTTCCGGCTGTGCTGGCTCCGCCAGTGCAGCCGGGCCGCGTCCATTACGCACCTCGCGACGCGCATCACGCGGAGATCGCGTGATCGCGCCGCGACGTGTATAAAAGGGGGGCCGCTAAGCCGCGGAGCACCGATTGTGTGGCAAAGCGCCCGTCGAGTCACTTGTATTATTATCCTTTCGGCCGATCTGAGGCAAAGCGCCCAGCGAGCCACATAGCTTCCTTTTTACCTGGCACGTAGCTAAAATTGTGCGTGACCATCAATTCAATTTTCGAGTCGTGGTACTTCACCGGCTAAAACTGCGGTAGAGAGATACGCGATATTGAAATTCTATTTAAATCAAAATACTCTTTCACTTCGACCAGTCGATAAACAACCTCTTAAATTTTACACACTATAACCAAAATATGAAAGTCGCAGGCGACAGTTATCACTGCGCAATTATTTTGTTTGAATCCAGAACTTAGGCGCGATAGTTTTAAGTCATTTTCTATTGTTAGTTTGTTATTATTTTTTTTTTATTCTTGCAAATGTCATTTAGTTTATTATTGCATTTTGTTTTGTTATTGAAGCCGGCAGTCCGGCCACGCAACATAATTGCATTAGTATTAAATTAAACCAAATTTATCTTTTGTGAAGCTGCATCTTTTCTTTCTATTTCCTTACTTCTCTAATTAATTTTCTTATTCCAAATTTCAGCTTCAAATTTAACATCGTTGATTAGCTAGAGGCAGCTACGGTGCGGTTCTTCTGATCACTAGCAACGGTGGAGTTCACACTCCATCCGAGTCTAGATTTACAGAGAATCAATCCCTAGTCTGTTAGGCAGGCTCGGTGCGCCTACGCGAACCCCAGCTCTGTAAGGCAGCTTCGGCTAGATTCACTGGCTCGCAGCACTGGCTAAACACCCGTGTCTGCAATTCTTACCAGTGTTTCGACACCCAAGTTTGCGCTCAGGCTCGGCTAGCGCGGCATATCCCAGCTCTGCAGGGAGGCGGCTCTGGTGTATCTAGCATACATACGAGTCCGTGCATTAGGGACAATTTCGTGGTTTTTCACTTTTTCCACAAGAGGGGCTCCAATCTTGTCCGTAGGACAAAGAATTCACAATAACGGTGGTATTTGCGGCACCTTCCGTGCCGCAAACAACCACAGAAAGTTACAGTACATATATATCTACGTGTTCTGTTTCAAAGGGAGTATTTCAAAGAAGCTTTTTAAAAAAAAGTATCTTTGAAACGTAGTTTACAAAAAAAATGTCTGAAAAAACACGGAAAAAAGTATCACAGCGAAGGGGTTCGGAAGGAAGTATCGCGTGATTAAGAATGATGAAGATACTTTAAGTGACTCAAAAGTTGTTTTTTGTTTTCTGTTTCTTTTTTAGATATTTCAAAGTGCTTTTTTGAGATACTTACTTTTAAGATGCTTCTTTGAGATGCTGTATTTTAAACGGGATACGTCAATATAGTCATTTGGTTATCAACGTATTACATTCAAAGTATGCACTCATAGTTGGATATTTTTACTGTAATAAATTTCCCTATGCATCATCTGCATTTACTTTTTTGAATTTCTAAAGTTTCCTGCAGTCACACCAGGAAGGAAGCAAATGATAATTTAGATTATGAAGAAAAAAAGCAAATCAACTAGTCAACTCAAAACGCTACAAATTCGCAGACATCTTAATATATAAGATAAAATTAATTATTTAGTTAGTAATATATAAATTGCAGGTACGATGAAAATTTTATATGCGAACGCTAATCATGACGACAAACCCGCAACAAGTAATAGTGCGAGGTCAGACAACGCCCATGAAATCAATCAAAGATATACTTCCTGCGCAAACAGTGAAGATGATAAAGGTTAGGACTTATTATGAGCCAACGACGATACATATGAGTAAAATGAAAATGATTAGTTTTGTCGATTAAAATTTTGTCGCTGCAATAGTATTTAATACTTCATTTTCAAATAAGAACTGGATGGTTAATAGTTTAGCATCGTTCGACTCACTGGAGAACTTATAGCTGGGGGTTTATAAAATTCGGTGTGGATTTTTTTATCGCGTTCGATTGCAGAAAAAAACATATTTGCCCAGCGGTTTCTGTGGGCAAGCATTAGCTTTGGTGATATAAATTTGTCAACTGTTGTGAAATACGCAATTCTGATGATGTTTAGTAAAAATCAATTGGAATTGTCGTCAAACAATGTACTTACTGCTCTGTTTAGTTTGTCAAAAATTTTAATACTCAAATTTTGTTTCTTTTTTTCTCATCACTTCTTTGATCGTTTCACTGTATAGTTCTAACTTGAAAAGTTGATCTGGTTATGACTTTATAAATTTGGATAGTAAAAAATGGTGGTGATACTCACGTAAAAAACTTGAGGCATTATCGGCTGTGGGTTTAAAATCTTGAGGTACCGAAATAATTTTATATTCACGTAAACGTTTTTTGAGACGTAGAACCGGGAAAAAATCGACACTGAAATCCCCGATCCCTCAGCTATACGATCCTTTTGTCTCTACAATAATTAATTTTATAATAAGTCGCTTGCTATCTCGCATACCAGCTTAGCATGAATACCAAATATCATGAAGAGCATTAAGAATGTCACAAAATATCATCGTTCGAAGTATTTTTCTGAATTTTGAAATGTGTTTTGAAAATGTAGGCGATTCGACTGATAAAACTGAAGAGATCGTCATCGAGTGCGACGATCAGAAATCATTAATACAACCAGAAGTCGAAACCCCCCCGATATTACAATTTCAATCATCTGACGATATTCGCTCCGTGAATATTAAAGAAGAAGGTATGCGCCCAACTTCTGCTATATGGGATATTTTTGTTTCTTGCATTCCAGGAAATTGATTTTAAGATCTTCTTCATTTGATCACACGTTCCGTTGCTCACATATCTCTGCTATGCGTATACTTATGGTGAAACACAACTCATTGTCAGTTCAACTTTACATTTCGCGATACGGTGCATAATAGTATAGGTATCATATCAATCCACGCTCTCTGACCATCCGACTGGTCCTACTTGCTTGAGAAAACCACTGGATATCTCGAAAGATGATGGCAGAGCGAGGACTACGACCCAGAATATAATACACAAAAAAATTCCACTCTTAAAAAATGCTACTTTCCAACCGCCAATTAGAATTGAGAAGAAACTCATAAAAGTTACAAACACATGCCCTCTTGATGCTATTTCTCAATGCATAATAGCGGCGTGTTTTGAATTGGAAGCCTACCAAAATTTCATTGAGAATGCTACATCTGAGTTTTTACAATTTGTAAAAAAAATAGTTAACACCGGTATTTCACAGGAGTCATATCGGGTAAGAGGTCACCTAATGTACAAATTCATCCCTCTAAACGACAAGGGCGTGTTGAACTGTGAGTACAATCTGAATAGGATGTGCGAATATTTGATGGAAGAGTATACATCCGTTGAAATCAATATGGAATGTAGGAATTGCACAAAAACTGAAAAACACAGCAAAGTCTGCCTAGATATAGACCCCATTGCCTGTTATCAGAGTGGATTAGCTGGAATTGAAAATAATTTGAATAGGCGATATGTAGAGGTCCAGCGATCGTGCACAACTTGTGACTCCTACGACGTCAACCGCACCGTTACCTCTGGGCACCACTTAATCATTGACACAGAGTGTTTGACGTGGGTTGATGTTGCAGAAAGATGTGGATTTGCTGAATGGTCCGGAAAATACACAGTCCTCCAGTTGCCAATTGATATTAGGTTTGCCGGAAAAGCGTATACGCTCATTGATGCGATAGAATACAATGGAGCAACAAGCACTACAGCAGTAGGCCATTATCGGACAATGATAAGACGTAGATACAAATCTTTATGGGAGATGCACGACGGAATGTCAATTAGTAATCAACCTCAAGCTGCCAGCTCGAGGGATTTATATCTGAAACGCCAATTCCAAATGGTCATTTACATTTTAAGCGAATGAGGAGTGTAATATACTTGGATACCAAAACTAGAGTGTTTTCTAATATTATTATAATAAATAGGTCTATGATTGCCAGATGATACATTTTTTCTTACGTTAATAAAAATATGAAAAGCTTTCAACAAAATGATTTCAAAAACAAATTTCGTAATATTGTTATTTTCCATAGAGAATATACATATATGGGCTACTCCATGTCAAGTCACACAAGAAACAGGGAGAATTGAAGTTATTATTTTATTTGTCTTTTTTCGTCATATTTGTTTTTGTAGACGATGAAAAAATTGAATCTCTTCACCGCGTATCATTTTCGGTAGTAATCACATTTTTTAAATTTTCTCCGCGTGAAAATGATTTTTTGAGTGAAAATACTTTTTCATCTCATGATGATCTGTTTTGAACATAAGTGATTTCAAATCTTGATATTGCATGCATTGATATCTCTTGCTGGAAATTATAATCTTTTTGCCGATAATGAATCTATCTCGGATTATTACTTGACTTCCACTTTTCTACGGGTCACATGCATAGTAATATCTTCGTCGACGTCACAAGCCGAGTCAGAGAGATAGGTTTTGATTGTTTGTACCTCCGGACACTTATGGGTACTATCGGAGTTCCGGGTGGTACAAACGTCAGTGGGGTGTGGGCGAACAGCCCCCCCACTCAAATTTCGATTACTTGTAAAATTTACGAAATTTTGGTTTTTGAATTCTCGAAAATGTCTGTAACTTTTTTTGTGTTCGATTACAGATGAAAAAAGTTGTGGTACAAATGGGTACAAACGACGCAGAATCGAACGCTGTGTCGAAAATAATGATTACTCAAAATGGTGGGTTGATCGTTTTTGGCACCCCCTATGTACGGTTACCCTTACGGGTACAATTGAATTTGTACACGGTACAAATAGGTACAAATGGGGTACAATCGAGTGCAATGGTCAAAAAATTTTGTTTTCTAAGTGGGGGGCCAACTTCACAGAGGTCGGTTCGTTCTACAGGCGATTCTAGCGTACCCTTGCCGTTGCTTCTCACCCCTTTTCCTGCCGCCTTTCGTTGGGATTCCCTGACGCTGGATCCACAAGAAATCTCGCTCGCCAGAGCTATTCATTAACTCTCCTAGGCCTTACATTAAAGTCAATCCTTAAAGAGTCAATCAATAACCTCGTGCTGGGCATACTAGGGTCTCGCTCACGATAGAATTCTTCCGGTAGGAACGCTGTACCGAGGGTTTTCTGGACCAACCCGGCCGCGATAACGGTTTCAGAGACAGTTTAGATGTTCGATACCTGCGACAACTGATAACTCATCAGATGGGAGGCTGCGAGACTATTCTCACATGACCTTGTACTCCACCTTTATTCCTGTAGCGCAGTTGTTGTGGACGGTAGCTTCGTCGGATGACAGGAGGATTTTTTGGTGCTTCTCGCACATTACTATACGCCGCCAGTCCGAATCGTTGAGAGTAGCAGATCGTCCTGTTCGAGAGAAGGCGCTGACCTTGCCGCTTTCTTGGCGAAACAAAGGTTTGCGCGCCGATCGAGACGTCGATGGTGACTGTAGGTGTTGATGTTTCAGGTTGAGCCATAATTTCTCCGGTAGTTTCCACGACGGTGGATGTCTCGTAGAAGATGTAGCTCGAGTTACATAATTTTACAAAAAATAAAACAGTGCGTTAGTTTAGCCTAATAATTTTCCCTGAATTTGTCTTTTCCTGGAGACCTTGTCTGCGCTACGTATAATCGCATTTTTCGATAGAGTTCCCTTGTAACGGGGATTTACGAAATACCACGTTACAATATATACACACATATTGTAACGGATCGGGCGTCATAATCCCGATACAATACGTTGCCACGCGCACCTTCAACGGCGCACAACAAGTGACGTCAAACGGTACCTTTATAAAGCGCTGCGCTGACCTGGCTAATCAGCAGTGTTCGGCAAAGCGCCAGACTGACTCACTCCTTATCTCGAGCAGTGTTAGGCAAAGCGCCACGCTGACTCATATTTCGCTTATCCGAGGCTGCACAGGCATAGAGCCGCAGTTCTCTTTAGATTCGATTGTTGTAGGCGAAAACCGCCATAGCGGGGTTTTACGTGTTAGCTTCATTTATTTCATTTTGGAAATATTACTTATTACTCACATAAATTATTATTTCACCACAATTTAACGGTAGTGGAGCCCGTAGCTTAGCTAAATCTACCATTTGTGTTAAAATTAACATTAGACTACTTTATATTAGGCTTCGGTTGCAACCACTTTGAAATGAATCACCAAATGTTTGATTAAAATTATATGTTTAATCGAGACGATGTCCTTATCATTTAAACCTTTTTTTCATGTAGATTGAACTCTACCTACTAACTTCAATTCACCGTTAGCTAATATACAGCTTCGGGGACGACTGCACTGCCCAGATCAGATATTCGCTTCGGTGTACCTAGTGCACCAAAGTCGAAATACTGTCTCGGTACGCGCATTGAAACCCAAGTCTGATACAGCCTCGGTGCTGCTCGCAGCATCCAGGTCTGAGGGAGGCGACTACGGAGAGCTAGACTCTTCCCTAGTCCGTATTAGGCTACTAACAATCAGCTCATCTTTTCCAAGGAGCCCTAGATAAATTCTAGAGTAAAGACACTCACAATAACTTGCCGTTCGTGACACCTTCAGTGTCGCGTACAGCATCGAAAAAGTTACAATATATATATTGTGACGGGCACGACCGACGATTGGGGGGCGGGGGGAAGTTGTATACTCAGGGTCGGCTGCGTTCACAAAACCGGATCCCACCGTTTGGTAAATCGAGATTTTACTGTTAATAAATAATTATTCGACAACGGAATCTGTATAAAATATAAGGTTGGGCGCCAGGTACAGTAATGATCACGGTTTCTGTCGGCCCTAAAATCTGCAACCGAAGATACATGCTCTTTTTAAGTTGGCAATAGCTGGCAGTAGCTGACTTGAGTGGCCTCGCGATGGTGAGCGGCAATTGTTAATTATTGTTGCCTAGGGTATTGCCAACTCAAAAAGAGCATGTACCCTCGGTTGCAGATTGTAGGGCCGACAGAAACCGTGATCATTACTGTACCTAGCGTACCGCGATAACGAAAGGAATAGAATAATAAAAATGAAATGTGATTTTCAAAATTTAAATAAATCAATCAATCCGATAACGTTAGACGAGACTACTCGGCGAGTTCAGGGTGAGGGGAACGTGGGGGCGAATAATATAGGCGTAGCGAGACAATTAGGGTTTATGGAGAAATCACAAAGAAACCAAATTTATTTATCGTTAAACAATAATGTAATATTCATATCAAATTGAGTAATTAACCCACAGCTAACCCCACAATTAAATTAAAAGATAAACAAAATATATCGTTAACAAAAAAAACAATCAAACAGAGAGGCCGTGACTCAATGACCAAAATTCGCAAGCAGCTGATAGACTACGAGGTATATGGGTCACAAACAAAGAGGTCACAGTTAGGGTAACATAGAACAATTCACAAATCAAAGAAAAGAACTACCTTAGGGTACAGTAGGAATTAATCATAGGGTACAAAGAAAAGAATAAGACTAGGTAGATAACATAGGGGGATCTGGGGGAGCTAGGGTCGATACTTTTGGAACTATTAAAAATCAATTAGGAGGGTCGATAATGTAGAACAATTCACCGAAAAGTGCAGTGCGTTCGGGCGAACCCGTACGAACTCTCACGGACATGCACGAATACAACTACACAAAGCATGCCATATGATGCAACACATTATAATTAATGAATAAAGAAATTATGATAAGGGACTATACATAATGCTACCCGAAAATCTTAAATAAACCAGCTCAAAGTCGTGAGGGGTTTTTAGGGGGTTTCTAATCAGGATGGAAGGGATTCATACAAGTTTCAGGAGAATCTTATCTAGAATGCGTTGGTCGATCTTTCTAGAGACACGTGACTTAGTAACGATTCAAACAATAACAAAGGACAAAACCCAAGCTCGCAAGGCAGGGATAGAAACGACGCGATAGTTTGGGGCCGAAGGTTTTCTAGAAAAATCGATCTAACGATACACAATTACAGATACGATAATATTCAGGGAATGACAAATAATCGACATACAACAAAACCGAAACACAACAATTCGATAAGATTTTAAGGGAATCTAAATTCGGATAATTTAATTTGGATATTGTCGGAAAGTCGCCAGAGGCTGGAAGCTTACCTTAGTAGGAAGACTCGACGACACGCAGATAATAATAAAAATAAAAATAGAAAATAAACAAACAAAACAACCAAATCAAAAAAAAAAAAAAAAATAGGAAACACGCACAAAAATATATGGGAAAAAGAGAGAAAAGGAATCGGAATTCAACACACAAAACAAAAAAAAGAGGTTCTCTTTGAATGCAAAATCGTTCATGAAATTACTGACGCTCTTTCTATCACGGTATCCAAACAAGAAGTCGCGTGTTTCCGCCTGTTGCTACCCAAATTAAAATTAGGGGGAGGGGGAAACAAGAGTGCATCAGATGAGTGAATTAGTGTGCAGTTTCGTTCTTCTTGCCTCTTCGACGAAGTGGCGGGCCTGACAGGGCCTTTGGCACTCAGAGCTTTAGCCAGGGGGTTGATAGATGGCATCTCAGGTTTCGCGATACCCTGGAAGGCGGAAATATCTGCAAATGGACCGGTGGACCAGGCCGGTACGAGACAGGTGGGACCCAGGGGATCGGGATATCTTTGGCGATAGGAAGATCTTCATGTAGCGCGCTTCCAGGCGTATTTCTGGATATGATGAGCTTGGCCGCCCCGGCTGCTGACTCTGAGGCTTCCAGGTGACCTGTCAGGTGTAGTAAGATTGAGGGACGATCTCCCGCGTTGATCTGGTCGAGACGACACGTACGATATTAGAGAGGGACGGGAAAGATTACAAATGATCGGGATCACAATAAGGGACCTTCGGAACTTGAGCTTCGGACTTCTTGTTCCGATTATTGAGGTATTTTGCGTGGGGTCACTCTCGTCTGAGGAGGAGTCGATTGTTCCATTACGAGCCAAATAATTTGCCTCGTTACAAAGCTCCCCCCCCCCCCCCCCCCCAGACGAAGCGTGTAATCTTCAAGCGAGACCTACAAAGCTTCTCAAACCATCGACTCCTCCCGAAAGATTTATTATTTGGCCAATGTAAGTTTATCTGTGATTCGTAATCTCACCGAATTTTCATGCTTCAGCTCAAGTTCGACAGGTCATTTTTCATAAACATAAACGACAATTAAATTACTTGGTAAGAATTCACGCATATTCTATAAACTTAAAAAAAAAAAAAATGATAAGATTCTGACGGCGAAGGACTTAATTAAAACGACGAATCTTGATTAGGAAAATATAACTTGAGGTTTATTTAGGATGATCCTAATTGGGAGGTCTGGACCTCTTCTTTGGTTCTACGATTTGAATTTGAACAGTTTCCGATATGGCAGTTACAACTAGTACATTCATTCCTCAGTCAATCATAAGTCGAGGAAAGTTTACAGTTAAAACTACATTACACGTTAGGTTATATCATAGTCTTTAGGAACTTAATATCGAAACAGTATGGTTCCCTGACTAGTAGGATTACGCGTAAGTACGGTATGGTAACAATCAAACGATAACAATTCATAAAATAGGATAACGATAAACGAGCGAAATCGCTTAAAGAGTAATCTCCGATATTTACGGTGGGGGGGGGGGGGGGGGGGGGGGGGGGGACTGTAGACAGAAACGGTAAAGATAGACGGTAGGAAGAAAGCAACAAAATAAGAAGAAAGGGACGGAACGGGGCGGTAATTAAGAAAGAGGGGTTACGGTAGACCGGTCACTAGAGGGAAAGAAAAGAAAGGAAACGGAAGAGGAAGAGGAATAAACGGTAAGTAAATTAAAAAAAAAAAAAAAAAAGAACGTTGGAACAGGAGCGAGAAAGGAAGAAAGATAGGAAAAGAACAACAATACAAAAAAACGAATACAACAACGAGAAGAAAAACAAGAAAAATTATTACCTAGGGGTCAGGGACCCTAGGAGTTGCACTATGGACCCCAAAATCTCCATTTGTTGGGAGGGGGTCACTAAAATAGGAGGATAAGGAGGGGGGGGGGGGGGGGGGGGTGGTTGGTAGTTAGTATGGCTACTCTGTTTTCACGCTGCCACTCGGGGTGGCATGTGGGGCAGGTTCTTCGGGTATGGGCTAGCCGGCCGCACCCATAACAGAATAAGTTCTGCCGCGGTTGTGGGCAGGCTGAATATTGATGGCCCGTCATCCTGCAATTCCAACACTGCCTCGCTGAGGGCAGGTCGGGGGTTCTTGCGGGGGTTGTTAGGCGTCGTACTGGAGACATCCTATCGGAGTTGGATCCAGGTGGTGCTGGTAACTCGGCTGGCTCTGCGGCGCCCGTGGCTCGCCATAACGGAATCGGTGCGGCCTGTTGTTGGGAGGGAACGGGTGGTCGGGGGTTGTTAAGGTAAGAGCCGGGAGTAGGGAAAACGGGGTTGGGAGTATTGGGTGGCGAGGAAGAGGGTATTTCCTCGTATGAAGACGGGCTTGAGGTTCGTTGCACAAATCGGCTCTCTTGGTAATATATGCTGGCCATTGGCCAGCGAACGGTAGGGATCGGGGATATTTGGGAGGATCGGTAAGGTGTTGGGGAACGGCGGGTTGGCAAGAAACTAGAAGGGTCTTGGGGATTTGGGATTACGGAATCGGAGTCTCCCAGCGATTCCTCGGATATGCTCCGATTGTTCGTGGGGACTGGTGGGGGTGGCCTGCTGGCCGGAGTTCGGGGTGGTTGCATCGGTGAGATTCGCGGCCGAACCTCTTGGTATGTGATTTCGGGATTTGGATTTAGAATTGGCTCTTTTATGTGAGGGCGACCTGGGTTGTCCCGCTCTGCCCATTCGCCCCTGTTTCGTCGGCTGCTGGGATCCCCGGTCCGATATCGGGGTACCGATTTTCCCCACATTTCCTCTAAAAAAAATTACTGGTATCGGAACAATATTTAATTGGCTCTGGGATTCAGTTTCTACTTGCGGGAGAATTTCTTGGTTATTTATTTCTGTGAGAGCGTCGCTAGGATTCATCTCCGGGCTTTCTACGGGAGGGAAGGTACGATAGGGTTTAAGGTCTTTAATATGGGATTTTCCAATGAGGTTCCCACTACAATCCTCAAGCTCATACACTACTGCCGACAATACTTTGGAGATCAAGCAGGGACCCTTAAATTTCGGCGCTAGTTTTGAAGCTATGAAGTCTACGGCAGAAGAAAGGAGATCTGTTAAGCGGGCAAGGCCAATACAGCTCAACGAATCAAAACTAATCCTTTAATTTTTCGCTGATTAATTGCTTTTTAAATGCGAGAAAAAAATTTTTTTCGCTCTAGCCATTTTCGCAAAAATCGTGGCAGACCCAGCTTAACATTAAGCTGGCAAAGCCATGTCAGAAAACCTGGAATAATGCAGCGGGTGAAACAAATTGGCCACACAAGATTTATTCTCTTATTATTCGCTGGCGATTGGGACCCCAAAAACTTTTCCAAAATCATCCCCTAGCCAGATATTCCACCCCCAAGTGTGAAAATACAATAGATCTTTCGAATGTGTGAAATTTCGGAATATAATCGAGTTGGGAATTATTTGCCAATTGATCGCAACCGACTGGAACTAGCAAACTTTTTCCGAAGTCATCCCCTAGCCGGATATCCCACCCCCTGAGGCCCAAACGATTTCAATTTCAATTTCAAATTTCAAAATTTTCACGCCGTAGGAATTATTCGCCAATTAATCGAACCGACTGGAACTAGCAAACTTTTTCCGAAGTCATCCACTAGCCGGATATCCCACCCCCTGAGGCCCAAACGCGACGCGCCGCGAGGGTACTTTAAATTTCAAAATTGTCATGCTTGAAGAATTATTCGCTAATGCGATTAATTAGCGGTATAAAGCATGAAACTTTTTAAATTCAAAGTATCATCCACATGCGTGCGCCGTCCGTGTCCGTGTGAGGGTGGGGGGTCTGGCACAATGACGTCATGCTCGCAGATCTCTCAATCCCCGTTGACTGAAGAATATAAAGACAGCTCACCCTGGGTAAATTGGTGAGCCGACCAAGTGGGCTTGAAGTGGGCTTGGCGTTGCAAACGGTATCTGTAATACCGACTGAAACTTACAGTTTCACGTTGCTGCGAACTGGCTCATGGGGTAAATTCAGATTGATAATAGTAGGGAGCTTAAATACTTGCAGCCACACTGTGGAGTGCGAGTGTTCTTTCTCCACCTTATCGACTATGCGAAAACCTACACGTAGCAGCTGTGATTTTTTCTGAAAATGTTCTGTATACACCCAAATTGCATACTCTGGGTACTTTCCATATTAATTCGCGAATTAATACTTGAGATAATTAAGCTTTGAGAGTTTTTACAAAATCAAATGTATTTAGGTATTATCAGATTTAGAATCTTGTATGCAAGTTAATACGTGATCGCAAAAAATCAAAAAACTCGAATGCTTTCATTTATTTACTTTTTTCTCAGTAACTACAGAAATGGAGTTTGAACATTTTGAATCGCTTCGTCTATCTACGTAAATTCCGGCAGTCACAAACTCTCAGCGGATGAAATGGTCATCAGGATATGTAGAAGTATTCTTTAGAGTTTTACTTTAATTGAACTAGCTGATAATAAACTACGAGTGCCTAATTGTCTTGAACGGCTTTGAGCTGGGTAGACACGACAACCTTTTCTGAAGGTCTACACTTGGACAATTCAATAAATTTTCCAACGTACATTTGTATGAATTTGTTTTATAACAATAAAAAGAATTAATTTTCGCGTCAGATTTCTTTATATGTATATCTGTAATATATATTTTATTATCATTATATAGCTAATATATCGTTTTAAACCTAAGGGAAAAATGATTTTTTTTCATTGTTATGAAAATAATTCACATGAATTCAAATTTATTAGATTTTCGAAGCGTAGACCTTCAGGACAGGTGGCCGTGCCTGCCCAGCTCAGAGCCGCTGCTGATTGTGAGTTCTCTATTCGCTGCGTCGCTCAAGACAATTGAACATTCGTAGTTTATTAACGGCTAGTTCAATTAAAGTGAAACTTCACCGATAACTCGTGCATATCCTGATGATCATTTCATCCGCTGGAGGTTCGTGATTCATTGAACTTACGTAGATAGACCCAGCGATTGAAAATATTCAAACGCCATTGGGGTAGTTACTCAGAAAAAAATTGATAACTTTTTTTTATTACAAAGAATATGAACTTCAATTACTCTACCAGCTGAAGAATAGTTTGACACATAATTGTTTCAAATTTGAAGTAAAATCTTACAATATTTTAGGATGTAGAGCGAGATGAAGTAAAAAAATACGCAAATTTTTCGTTCTATAAAAATCGTGTTTCTTTCCATTATTTCGGTAACGAAGACAGTTAAAAATTTTTTCATCAGCTTAGAGAGAAGAAACAAACTCAGCGATTCATCAAGTCCATATTCAGTTATTTTACCACGCGGTAGTAATTATATATAATTTTACATACATACGTAGACATACGTGAGACAGGAGATGCGTGGGAGATATGAGTAAATGTGAGATATCGAAAGATTAGGAGATGTTGGTGGGTTATAGGTGAGCTGTGGGAAGATGTTTGTACCGGTGATTTACCCCTCTTTCGTTTTACCATATTCATCCGGTCCAGGGAATAACGTCTTGTCACAAAAATCTTATACGGAAGTTTTTTCTCACAGTACAAAAGATTTTCTGGTATGAAGAAGTGTTCGATTTCAATTTTGTATAATTCAAGTTATAAATGAAATCATTTACATTTCACAATAAGTGTCACTTGTCAGTCTTATTCAATCAAAAGGTTACAATTATTTTGTAATGAAATTCGACTAAACTTGCTCGGCAGCATACCGAAAAGTTTTCGGAAATTGGCTGTTCAATGATTGGCAGTAAAAATGGAGAGACAACAGTAAAGATGAACGTTTCAGGTAGCTGTTTAGAACATGTATCTCGCCGTATGGCTCACCAATCACGGCTCAAAAAACTCTGCAATATTCAATATGCGTTATACAATCCATTTTTTGATAGTTGTTGAAATTATATCCTATGCACTGAAGAGTTATTCACAGTTTTCGTCACAATCGTCACAGTTTTCCGAAAGCATTCGTGATTAGTGTCTAGACCTTGTACGATTTTTCGTGTCATCCCTTGCTCATATTAGTTTAGTTAATTAAGGGACACTGCCTTTGTACGCTGCTGATAGTACATACAAATAATTAAAATAGAGAATACAATTTGAGGATTTATTTAATTTATTCAGAATCAAATTTCCTTTTTCTGTGATACATATATGCATTTATTGCACATAATTGTACGTAACCCCTCTGAGATAGCGTTCGTTCGCGATGATTGGCCTAGAGCCCGTGAACGCTAGTCAACCGCTAGGCCCAATCAGCTGTCAACGTGGGAGTCTGCGAGCTTGCGAATAAGCATGAGCAGCGTCAGTCGTTGCCGGAGCGCGCGTCTAACTCGACACATTTTTATGTGAATTCTAAGAGTTTGTAGTTATTCAACGTGTATTCGGATACGGATATTTTACAGGCGTTGGCTAATTACAGGTAAGTAATTTTCGATTCGTAATTTATTCAAATTAATTACGGATTATGGCTGCGCATAAATTAGCGCATAGTTTTACATGCGCGTATTCGAGATGTGCCAATCGTAGCAGAGATAATCTTGGTCTACGGTTCTTTGGTCTGCCTACAACTGCAGACCCTGCGCTCGCGGTACAATGGCTTGTCAACAGCGGTCTTGCCCATATTGCCGAAGAAACCGATGAAGAATTACGCCGCATACGAATATGCAGTCAACATTTTTCTCGCGCCCATATCAGTCCGAAGGGTCGCTTAGTGCGTGGTGCAGTCCCTTTCGCTTATGATAAAAAGCCGATCATTACCGAAGTAGCTCCGCTTCCAGGTGTTCACCATGCCTGCGCTCTCGAAAAAAAAGTTTTGAAAAGGCAAATCAAACGCAAAGACAACGAGATCATTCGGCTGCAGCAGAGCAATGCGGAGCTCCAACGATCTCTGAAAAACGCGAAATTGTCGGCTTCGCGACAATCATCTAAGATTCGAGCCGGCGTATTTTCAGATGATAGCCTTGCCAAGGCAGTGGCCCGCAGAGTCACCGGATTTCTGTATACTTTCGTGATAATGCAGTTATTCCATAAGAAGCATACAGAATACCTTCTGAAAGAGAAAGAAATGGCCATGAAGATGCACTACACATCGCCCAGCCTGTACACCAAACTGCGGGAACATTTTGGGTTTATTCTTCCCTCGTTGTCTGCATTAAAACGTTGGTTCGGCAACATAAATCTTTGGCCAGGAACCTGCCCGGCGATCTTCGATTGCTTAAAGGCCAAGGTATCATGCATGGATACAAACGAACGCCAATGCATTCTCCTCTTTGACGAGGTGAAATTGAAGAAAGGCCTCGAGTTCAATGAGAGTCGTCAAAAAATTGAGGGCTTCCAGGATCTTGGCAGTCTAGGTCCTTCGACCGGCGTGGCTACGAGTGCTCTCGTGTTCATGGCCCGCGGATTGCTGAACAATTGGAAGCAGCCAGTTGCATATTTCCTGACAGCTGGCTCTGTGCATTCCGGAACGCTATCACAACTGATTGATATCGTACTTGATGGCGTTATTGCTACAGGGCTAGAGGTACGAGGATTGGTCTGCGATCAAGGCACTAATAATCAGAGTGTTATTAGTAACCGCATGTCTGCGGACGGCCCGTACTTCTTCTACGAGGAGAGGAAAATATATTGTTTCTTCGACCCGCCTCACTTGTGGAAGAATTTGAGAAATCAAATTTTGATGCACGACATCGTGTTCGCTAGCCCTCGGAAAGCATCATGGAATGATGTGCGTGAGCTATGGAGGCTCGAGCAGCATCAGATGACAAGAGCCGCGGTCAAACTATCGACCAAACATGTTTATCCCGGCATCTTTCAGAAAATGAATTGTCGCCTGGCGTTGCAGGTCTTTAGTCGCAGAGTTGCTGCAGCATTAATGACCGCCGGAACCACGGATTGTATTAACAGCAATACCGTTATGGACACCGCATGGTTTTTCAGGGAGTTGAATGACTCGTTCGACAACTTGAATAGTCGATGTCCTAATGACGCAAATCCGAACCGATGCGCTCTCTCCGACCAGCGTCCGCAAGTTCAGGAAAATTTGGAAGAAGTCCTAATGCGTTCTGCTGAGTGGCGTACAGTCACTGATAGGGGTCTGAAGGTTCCCCCGTGCTTCAAAGGTGTCCAGCAAACCATCAAAGCTGTTTTATTGCTGTGGAAGGATCTAAAAACCGAAGATGTTAAATTTCTAATGACATCGAGGTTAAATCAGGACCCGTTGGAAAATTTGTTTTCCATGATACGCTGCCATGGAGGAACCTACAATCAGAACCCTACAGCAACTCAATTCCGACTCATCTTCCAGAAAAACATCGTTCTCAATTTAATGAAACCAGCGCAATCTGCAAATTGCTTGGACGATGAAGATGATACGTTGTTGCATGCCGACGTGCAGGCAGCAGCGAATAACCGAACGAAAAAAGTAGCTGAGCCCAATACAGAGGCCAGCCAGAGCAATGCTCTGCAGTACCACTTTGACGAGGAACCCGATAACGATAGCGATGACGAAGAGGAAGCAATCGATATCGAGGAGATTCTCGCCAAGGTTGAAAAATCACGTACAACCGAGGCAACGCTGGCAAAGTCTGCAGTGGAATACCTAGCAGGTTACATTGCCAAAAAGTCTGTTGATAAGACAGGATGCGAGCGATGTCGAGAAACGCTCATCCATCCTGAACCGAAGCTCGGTGATAGACATTTGTTGACGTACTTCCGAGCTTACGAAACAAAAGACGAAAAAGAATTCGGGCACATGTGCGTAGCAACCGATAATTTTTCATTTATCTTCGATTTGATAAATGCGATTTTTGACGCCGGTTACCCGCTGTTCAGGGCCCAGTATGACATCCAAGAGAAGCTCTTCCGTCTGATGAAATCAGCTGTAAATCGTACACCCGAATATAGTGGTTGGTTCGATGAGGAAATCTGTGGCCAACATCGTTGTGAACTTGCGTATAACTTTATGCGTGTGAAAATCAACAAAGATGTAAAGTGGATGGGTGAGTTATTGAGAGCTCAATCCACCCGTAGTTTACATTCGAAAGCTCCGCAAAAATTAACGAATCTGCGAAGTGCATAGTATGAAATAGAAATTGATCACGTGTTTTCTATTCTTTTTTTAATCATTGTACTTTCATTTGAGTATAAAAAAAAAGTTTGCAACTCTTCGGGGTTGATCAAACCAAAGTCGCAACGTCGCATCTCCTTGCAGATGACCGAGTTGATCGACGAAAATAAAAATGATTCGCAACTCTTCGGGGTTGATCGAACCAATATCGCAACTTCGCATCTCTTTGCAGAGATGATCGAGTTGAACGAACCGAAGTCGCAACGTCGCATCTCCTTGCAGATGATCGAGTTGATCGACAAAAAAAAAATGATTCGCAATTCTTCGGGGTTGAACGAATCAAAGTTGCAGTCTCGCATCTCCTTGCGGAGATGATCGGACTGAACAACATGTGGGAGACATTATCAATTAGCCTCCTCGTGGCGTCTCCTGGAAATGCTCGCAAAACCTGAGCAGCTAATAATTGATGAATTGACACTTGTATATAGACTATTTCAAAAACTGGAATAATAAATATTTTTCATCACGTGGAATTTTCTGAAACTGGAGTTATTTCTAGCTGCGAAATATATCTGTTATATCGGTGATTCCGTTCTAACTGTGTCTATTAATGTCCTGTACTGTTGCTCTCACTGGTCATTCATTAACAATCTATTCATAAAATTTTGGTATGAATACGATCCTCGTGAACATATTTCATCGCTTCTTTCGTATAATATAACTTGCAGTCCAGAGAAAACTTACGGTTTAAATCACTTAAATGTCAGTACCGTGTCATATCCATTTCTAGAATTTACCTATGAATTCATTATTTCTTTGTCGCAATAAATGATCCAAACTAATTAATCCATAAATCTAATTGATGTTATAATACAATTCAAAAACAAATTATAATACAATTCATAATAATTTTCCTGGAGAATGTCTACCAAATTAATTTTATGTCAGTACCGTGGATGAATGAATTTGTACCGTGGCACGGAAAATTTGAAATTTGATTCTGATTCTCGATATTTTGAAGTTGTAGCGAAGTCCTCTCGGACTTTCATTTTCACAATAAAATAGAGCAATAATATGCATTATAAAACTAAAAAAGTTTAATTATGGAATCAAAAAATGTTTAATTAAAAAAGTAACAGTTAGAACAGAATCACCGATATATGCTTGTTTCGGGAAAAAAATGTTAATTGTATTCAATGGGACTAATGTATAGTAAGTAATTAGCAGGCATATTTTAAGGACGTGAATTATTTTCAGATGGTACAAAATAACGTGATAGGGAACAGTAATTTTCGAATTAAATACTTTTAGAATCGAGGATGAATCAAATTAATTCCCGACTAATCACAAAACAGAATTAATTAGGATAGACTTCGTTATAATTAAAAATAGTAACGACTGAATACTGAGACACGTCAATATTGCCACGGCCATGGTTCTGATCAAAAGAAATTGTTACAGTATCTTGATAATTATCGTAGCTTCTAGCGCTTCTAGCGGAAAAGGTCGGAAGGTTGGTTACAAAAAGTAAAGAATGGGGTTCGTTCTTTATAAAACTTTTATTTATTGAATATATTAAGAAATATATGCATATATATGTACATGTAGATATATACATTTTCAACGCGTAAAACCTTATGTGGTTTTACGCGTTGAAAATGTATATGTTTCCGCGCTGCCGGCCGCCCCTTCCCCCTCGGCCGCCGCCGCGATCACCCCTATCGCCCCAATTACGGCGATTAGACCACTTATACCTGAAACAGACGCCACATTATTAGTTGATTATATAACAAACTTTGACGCCACATAGTATAGCTTTCGTATACTTAATTATCACTGATTGTGAGTGTAATTTCATTTGTATATTTTATAGGCGCGAGGAAATTGCTGTCAGTCAACGATTTGTAACTCAAGAGTGTACCTGGGGCATTCCAAACGAAATCGATCAACTTCTATGCTTCACCCCCTTCGAAGTTACTACCAATACTTTATAGTAGTCACCCTACTAAAACAAGTATTTGAGATTTTTATTTTCCTATATATGGCTATGTTCGTTATTGATGCGAGCATCTTCTATATTTCTTCGATCAAAATCAATTGTGACATACTTCTTGAAAATTCAATTTTCATGTTTTAAGCGAACAAATAAATATGATTATCAAGATAGAGCTGTATGAAGTATTCTGCATGGTTCGACATTTTTTTTTTGTGGTCATTTCTTTAAATCTGTTGAGTGAAAGTAGTTACAGACATTTGCAAATCTTTCGATTTAGAAATTTTTCAAGTTTTTCAAATTGATATCTCGATTACTACTGGGGGAAAGAAATTAAAAAAAACTTGTACAGACTTATTTTAGTCGGGTGATTACTTTAAAAAATCGCGCGCAACATCCAAAGGGGATCGGGCCGAGAAGTTGACTGGTTTGGCATGGAATGCCCCACATAATCCATATACAATAGATAAAAAATTCCGAAACATTATTATTAATATTCATATTGCTAATGTTGCCAATTGCTGATATTCCCTGAATAGCGTGATATTATATTGAAGCATGTAAATATTGTAATGTAAGTTATGAGTTCTTTAATCTTTGTTGTATGTTCTAACATCACACGTGATATTCTTTGAACAATAGCGGAGTCAAAAATTAATCCCCCACACAATAGGGCTTCCAATGCGGTGCCACTCCTTAACAATTTTGAGTTGACATGATAAAAGATCAAGTAGTGGGAAATGTATTTTTATGTACGTGTGTATGCTCACTTTTCGTCTCGCTTCTCTTTCTTAGTCTTTTTTTTACTCTCTTCCTGAGCCTCCTCCTTCTTGCCCTCCTCCCTCTTGCCCTCTTCCCTCCTGCCCTTCACACTCCTGCTCGCCTCACTCCTGCCCTCCTTGCTCCTGTCCTCCAAACTCCTGCCCGCCTCCCTCTTGCCCTCTTCCCTCCTGCCCTTCACACTCCTGCCCGCCTCACTCCTGCCCTCCTCGCTCCTGCCATCCACACTCCTTCCCGCCTCACTCCTGCCCACCTCACTCCGGCGCTCCACACTCCTGCCCGCCTCGCTCCTGCCCTCGTCACTCCTGCCCTCTTCACTCATGCCCTCCTCACTCCTCCGAACCACTGTCCTGCTCCGCGTCCTGCTCCGGCCCCTCTATTCAAAAAAGCGAATAAAAGTACGAATTGCAGAAGATAGTAAAATGTCAGGCCGGTGGCTCACAAACGAGCAGGAATGAGTAAGTGATAAAAAATTTGATATTGTCGAGGTCAGAGGCAAAGATTCCCAGACTGCAATTTTCATACAGTTCAGAGCGATAAAATTTCATGCAAAAAATAATTAGCGTATGAAGAATCACGAATTTATGAATGAAGATGGCTACATATCGAGGCGCGCCGTTCGAAAAAAAGGATATCAGAGAAACAGTTGAGAAGGAAGTATCTCGTGATTGAAATTAACTCCGCAGATGAAAAGTTTGTCAGTCATCGGTTTTGCGGAATATAAATACATGAAAAACGTGTGGTGCCTGGAACTCTAAATTTTACTCATTTACCTCTTTTCTCTCCTTCGCCGGCTTTGCTTTTCCAGCCGCCACTTGTTCCGCCAACTCTTCCCTCAATTTCCGCACCACTAGCATTTCTTTTCTCATCCCCTCCTCCAGCTCTCTCACACTCGCCCATTTCGCTGCCAACTCTTGATTCGCTTCTTCCATGTTCTTGTTCAAAAATGAAATTGTGACATTGATAAATAAAGGAATAATTCGAAAAGGGCATTATTGAAGGGTCTGGCCAAATTAGCAATTGAAAGATGCTCTTAGTTGAGCACTTGTGAGATATGTGTGTTCAAGAAAAATTCTCTCCATCTAACCCCATTTATTATGTGCTAGTTATAGCCGATAAGATAGAAAGCATGAAAGGCTCTTCACTCATTGAATCACGTGATATCACTAAAATACCAAAAATTTTGCCTAACAGGTACCGATGCATGTATGTATAGTGTATACAATATACATACATGATTATATATTATTAACAAGCAATTATGAGATAATCATTTCTTCGCCTTGTTTCACGATCAATAGCCCGGAAATTAACGCAAACATTTATGAAAAAATAAATCATTCATTCTGATTACTTTTTTTGTTCTTCAATATTTCAACCAAATTCATAATAATTCTGATTTCATTATCACTGAATAATTTACTGACAAATGTGACAATCTGAGCGATCGTATGAAATGATTCAATGACTGAAGTCATTACAATCATTCTGAAATCCGTGGAGAAATCACAAGCAAACGATTTTATTTGAAATCATTCGTGCATTATGATAATGGAATGAATAACCCCTTGGTAGAAAGCTCATTTATAGCGGCATTGTATGCGCGACACCTATGTGTAAATAATCTAGATAAATATCTCTATATAAATTTATATTAGGCCAAAATTTATGTTTCCATGTAATCAACATATGCGACGAACTATATTTGAATATCTCTCAGATTAAATACAGATTTTGATATTTATATGACCCTTCACCGTAAAAAGTGGTCAATAATACAATGTCTCATAATTACGGGAAAAATGGGCGTTAGAAAAATTTGGAGTGCTTGCACCTCTGCATATGCGCTGCAATTTCTCCGAGGTAACTTTTATAAAAATTATCGGGAAAAGTCCTTTTACTATGAATATGCGGGTACTGTTTCGAAAAGTCGTCTGTTCAATTGTTTATACATTTCTTTAATAACAAATTATTCATTGACATAAAAAAAAAAAAAAAACAATTTCAATTTCTTTTTATGATTTTCGAATTCTTGAGTTGTTTTTTGTGGGATCAAATTTTTTTATGGTACAGCTGTTTAATGAATTGAATTTACTCAAAAATTCGGAGTTCTGGATATTTATATTTCCGAATCAAGGGGCACAAAAACTCCGAAAAAATTTGACTATGCTGTCTTTGAAGAGTACTGTTCAAGAAAAAAGAATCAATTCCGGGATAAAAATGATACTCTGGTTTATATGAGTTTATGAATTTTACGACAATTATTATATGTAGTATACGGTATTTTCAGCACAAGAATTAGCGTTCTTCATAAGCTAATATAACCGAAAGTTTCACTTCAATCCTGAAAATGTGTTTTTATTTTTTTCTTTATCAAGAAGAAATGGAAAAAAAATGTTTATTCAAATAAATAATTTATTAATAAAAGATGTCTAAAAAACTGAACAACGAACTTTTCAAAAAAGTTTCCGACATATTTACAATGCAACGACGTTTCCCAATGATTTTCATTAAAATTACCCTGGAGACATTGCAGTGTGTACAGAATCTGGCGCCGTGATTAGTTGGTCAGACCCGATAACCGTTTTAATATGGGCCACGTTTTAAATTTGTAAATAAATTGCTACTTACCAAAATTCACAAATCACACTAAACAAAATCGTTCGATGAATTCACCGTTCGAACTGTGCGTTTCGCGGCCAGACTAGAGCCTATATAGGTTGGCCCACTCCGCTACCGTGCAATACAGCTGCAGCGAGGTGAGATTTATCTCACCCACGCTATGAAATTCATACGCCGGTGACAGGTAAGTAATCGTTCCTGAGCTTACAGCAAAACTTATTTGCATGCTATTTTTGGGATCTCTTGAATACAAGTACCTCAAATCTTGCACCCAAGTATTGTCTATAGTTTATTAACATTTTTAAATAAACAATTGCGGAGCCGAATGCAAGAAAAGATATCAATTTTATTTCGCGCCGCAGAAGCGGCCCCTGACCGCTTGGAAAAGAAGTTACGAATTTCGAATTTCGAAACATGCATTCCTGTAGGAAATTTGATTCCGCATCTTTGTTTTCTCATAAAAAAGGTGTAGCTCTTGTCGTTTTCGAAATATTTATAAAAAACGTGTTTTTTTGTGAAATTAAAAGTTTCTGCCTTCTATCACTTCAACTCGCGCTAAATTACCCAATTTTTTGAATTTTTGAATTAAATTTGCAGGGATCATATATTATAGTATTTTTAGATTGACTGAAGGAGAAAAAGGTGGATATCATTGTTACCACGAAAGTTAATAATTATTTTCCGGGACATTGTAAAAATCAGTTATGTATATCTTCAAACGCTTTCGGAGTCGAACGAATTTTGAGCAGCCAGCAACTTCCAGTGAGGAAGTTGTTTATTAAGGTAAAAATAAGTTTTCTGGAAAGTTTTACTTCAATCGAATCAATGGTTAAAAAATTGTTAATATTCTAATTCACCACCGCCTGGCCTTTTTCGCGCGTAGGTTACAGCAAGAGTATATGAGTTATTCCACGTCAAGCGGGACGATTCTGGCCCAAAATAGTCCTCGATGTTCCTGATTCTTTCGTAATTTTTTTCACATATTCTCTGGGTAAAATAAATACATGAAACATTTTTTTTCACTTCAATGGTTGAGAAGCTACAAGGAAGGAGTTGAATGTTCGAAAAAACGACCAAAAATTGGAATCGCGCTCTCCTCTAAACGTTAATATCTTCGGTTCCCTTTATCGTACAGACGCCAGCAAATACTAATTTTGAAGCTCTTAAATTGTGCTTTCATCTTATTCACTTCATATTTATCGAATAAACAATTTTCTATTTTTTAGGAACAATTATATTTTTTCCACACGATTTTCGGGATGATAACCCCCTTTGAAAATTCTGAAAAAAAATACGAACGTGTTCCTTGATTCATTCGCTACAGAACCTGTAAGTTTAAAAATGAAACTCTGAAGGAAACTAAATTAAAAAAGCGATTGGTTCGTGCGGGACGTCGTGCGCGGCGATGTACGCGGGTGCGTCGAATCCGCGGCTTGTTCGCTTTACGTGCAGAGTATAGGGGGGCATATTACACGTTTAAATTCATCAAATCCGATAATATACCGAATTATTTATTTTATTTCATCCTGAATACTCTACTTGAAACAACAAAAATATAAATATAGAAGTACACACTTTGATCAAATCTTAAAAATAACTGGTGAAATAATGTACTTTTTGATTCCATCAAATGGAATACGTCACAGTATCATTCAATCAATTACGTACTAAATTAATGAACTCAATATACCCTAATCATATGTAATGAAACATTATTTTACATTAGCATTATATAGTATATACGAAAGGAAATATCTATATAAAATAAATGAAGATGTCGAAACTTATCGCAAATAGAGTAAGCGTAGTATTTCATCTAATATTACGCATAACAGACCATAGGAAAGACTTAGAAATGAAATAGAATCGTAGTAAACAAGTAGTTTTGGGGGGGGGGGGGGGGGGGGGGGGGAGCAAGCAAAGAAGCTCTGATGTCTCATAGAATCATAAAAATCATAAGATCAAAGAAAAATTGAAAATATGAAAAAAAAGATAAGCTTCGATAAATATTTTTTTGAAATATATCAAGTGTGTAAGTATTACCTCCTACTAATAATTACCGCTCACGGATATTCACTCTGAAGTTGCAATTAATGAAATATCCTATCCTCAATCCTCAGTATTCATATCATCATTCTGAATATTCTATTAACGCTAACGGGTTCATACTCCGAAGCTGCAATCCTTGAATATATCAAATACACTGGTTAACGCTAACGGGTATTCCCCTGAGGCTGCAACCTATATTTCACCTTTCAAGCAACGAAAAACATATAATTAACGCTGACGAGTTATCGCTCCGAAGGCGCAATTAATGATTGTAATATTTTTATGAAATCTGATTGAATTAATAAATTTATTAATTCATTTACTACAGAGAAGTAAAATCAAACTAAGTAATCAATAAAAACGAATAATTGAAAATCGGATTAATTACTCACAAGGAGTAAAAATAAAAACGTTTCAGTATACTATAATATATGTATTAGGGTGCTCCAAAAAAAAACATTTTTTGTTTTTTTTTTGAAGTGCTATCATCCCAAAAGTTTCTAGTAGGTATAAAAAAAATTCTCCCACAAGGACAGCTCGATATTTTGATTCTACGTGACGCACAACGGTTTTCCGTTCTCCCATATAAATAACACGTAGGAAATTTTTTTTTTTGTATTTCTCAAATAAAACTACTAAAAAATTTTCTTTCACAATTTTGATGGACATGTTCTTGTAGGAAATTGAATTGTCTAAAAAAAAGCTCTGATATGATTTTCTCGTAAACCTAACGGGTAAAACGTTATCAGACTTTGAATACCCGCAACCAAGTTAAATCGAACCGTATATGATTTTAGAACGCATTTTGTATTTCACCGGATGTTACTGTATGATTTATATTGTTTTTACACTGCGAATAATTACTCAGTGGTTAAAGTCCAAATTTCTTTTTGGAAATAAAAAAAATTCAACCTATATCCACTTAGTTGCGAGTATTTAAAGTCTGATAAGGTTTTACCCGTTAGGTTTACGAGGAAATCATATCAGAGCTTTTTTGTAGACAATTTAATTTCCTACAGGAACATGTCCATCAAAATTGTAAAAAAAAAAATTTTTATGGGAAAACGGAAAACCGTTGCACGTCACGTAGAATCAAAATATCGAGCTGTCCTTGTGGGAGAATTTTTTTTTATACCTACTAGAAACTTTTGAGATGATAGGCAGAAAACTTTTTTTTTCGGAGCACCCTAATATATATATATATGAGAAGCAACTCGCAGTCCGTAAAAGATGAAACGTAGGTAATCGAGACTCGGGAAATATACACAATCATAGTTTATTATCAATGTGTTTAGAAAATTTATAACTTTTGTCTTAACTGGAATATTCGCATTTTTCTTCCTCAGTCAATCTTTGTTGCAGAATGAAAAGAAAAAAATATTGTTCCGTTCAATGTAAAAATATTCAAGAGCTGTGTGACTTTGTGTAGCATAACAGTATAATCTCCCGTCGTTCTGAACAAGCACCCGAAGACATCACAACGTTTTTCATATCGATCTGCAATTTAGTTAATTGATTAAGAATAGGTGTTATCTGGGAAACGGAAAGAACGTGGTTCGTTCCGATTGTTTTTTTTTTTTTTTCGACTCAGCTGATTCAATCACGGATCACGTGTTTCGGCGATGCCAAATATATGGGAATTCCTCAATTACAGATACAGCCATAAATTCTGTTCATTCACTAACGTAATTGTGATTTACTCCAAATGTATTTCATACAGTGGAAAACATATTTATTTAAACCAACGCATTTCTTCTTATCATGTTATTCAATTGCTGGTACTTATAAGAAGCGTTGCTGACGAATTCGATCTAACATATTCACGCCTCAGTGACTCATTTTGGAGGTAATTGTTCATATTACCATCATGTCTAAGTAGGACGAAGTAGGAAAGCTTGGGATTGCGTGAACACGTGTTCTCAATTCGCATTATTCATTAATTACAGTCATCATCAATCATCTTTATTTTATATACTTCTGTGAGCTACATGCTACGGAGCCGGTAAAAACACGTGCGTGGGCTCGGGAATATTTGCGGTTCCTGTAACTACCTACTCTGACGTATCATCACGGAAACGGTTTATTCCAGTCGGTAATCGCAACGCAGATCCAGAGAGTTTCAATATTTTGCATACGTTTCTTGAATATGCCGCCAGAATTGGTGAGGGGGCGCTAGCTCGCGACGAATTTTAGTCGGCTCTCAAAGGTCCATAAGGGGAGCTGTCTTTAGAATATTCAGTCAACGCAATCCCTTAAAATGTCGTCATCAAGATGGCGTCGTCCGCTCTACAACTGACGGCACACACCCTTGAATTGACGGCACACACCCTTAATATGACGTCACACACCCTTATATTAGCGGCACACACCCTTAATATGACGTCACACACCCTTATATTAGCGGCACACACTCTTGATATGACGTCACACACCCTTAATATGACGTCACACATTTCCGAAATGAGATTCCAAGCCCTGGGACAGTTCTAGAAGCTTCCTTCGGGCAGACAAACAGTTCCTGGCATTATTCGGCACCCTGTTTGGATCGAGTTACGCGAAAATATGATTATCGAGTTACCTAGGAATGCAAAAATACGATTAGCCTGATGATTCTCAGAAGAATGGTTCTCGGAATAACCTTCAAGTCGTGACACATGCAAAAAAGATCTTTTGGAATGTTAATGGAAGGGTGTAGGTTCGTTAATTTGATACCCCTGCGACTCGTACGAAGAACAATGCAAAAATATGATTAGCCTAATGATTCTCAGAAGAATAGTTCTCGGAATAACCTTTGACTCCGGAAAGATCTTTTGGAACGTTCTAGAAAATTAGTGGAGGGATTGTCAGCTATAAAAGAGCGAAAAATTCAGGGGGTGCGAACTAGTCTTCAACCGATCTTCAAGTAGTGAAGAATCTTCTCTCACAATGGAGATAATATTGGATGTGCAAGGTTTCCAAAACTTTTACGACGGATTTGTACTAAAGGAGCTGGCTGCAATCACTGTTCAAGCGGATGACGCAGGCCGGTATGGTATGACTAGCATCCTATTCAAACCACCTTGTTCTTGGCAAACGTTACCGCCTAAATGTAGAGCTACCAACTCCTGGTTGACGCGAAATTATCATGGATTGGAGTGGAATGATGGTGACCTGTCTTACGATAAAGTGCAGACAGTATTGAAGAAAATTGTTGAACCTGCAAGTTATATCTATGTGAAGGGAAATGAGAAGAAACAGTGGATCAAGAAAATCATCAACGATGATTCAAAGCCAGTGATCGATCTGGAAGAATTGAGATGTCCGAGTCTTGGATTCTTGCAATACATCAAAGTGGGTGGTTGGCATGAGGACTATCACGGGAACATTGTCACATACCGGTGTGCCTGGGAAAACGTTCAGCGATTGAAATCTTGGTTTTTGAAGAACTGTACTGAATCTCTTCAAAAATCTTTGCACATATACCTTCAAGTGGGAAGTCTGAAACGAATGAGGAAGGAGGATATCGCATTTTTAACGAAACAATTCATTCTCATTCACGCATCGGATATCATTGACGAGATATGGGATAAACTATCGGAGGCTATGAAGATGGACGAAGACATCATAAGCTGTCTGAAATATCGAAAAAGTAAACATCACTGTTGGCTGAACGACGAATTCGATGAACCTAATGACAAATGAGACTGTAATTTTCCATTAAATAAACGATGAAATAATTTACAATAGCATCAATACTCTCTGTATCCCTCTAAAGTAAGTAGATACCGCTGAGCGGCTATTCGGGATGGGAATGATCGACACATATATTTATTGAAAGAATCTTTATTTGTAGAAATACAGTTTAAATAATTATACCAATTTCTTCACCCCACCGCTTATGGGATTGTATTCAACGACTCAATCGTGTAAGATCAAACAGTATGCTGACGTATCGGCAGGGAAGTTGTCTTTGGCTTCAAACTCGAGACGAACGTCTACAGGTCCAAACTTGAGCGATTCGTTTTGTTTCGAGCAGTCGATGACGAATAGGGGAGCGGACTGTAGAAATTCACTCTTTTTCAGCAACGGTTCAGGTTCCTTGTCGTAATAGGAGGTTTGGAAATTTGCGTACATTTCATACAACAGAGCATACTGATTATGACTCATATCGAGGTTTAGGTTTCCATAAGGATAACATTGAGAATTCAAGAAGAGTTTAACGTCGGTGATATTACAGTGATCGAAATGGCTAGCGTTTTTATTTATCTTATTCTTTCGGCTTGTTTGAAAACCCAGTATAACGTATCGCGGTTTCTCCAGCTGAGTCGATGTCTTCACCGTCCAATCGTGTTTTGAGGTGGTGGGAAGTACAGGATACTCGTACAATTCCCAATTGCGAAAACTCATGGAGATCGGTGCATCCTTCTCGATGAAATTCAACAGCTGTATCTTCCGTTGATCCGCGAGCTTAACATATGGTAACAACCATTCGACTTTATCGATCAGGATTTTGAATTTCTCATCTTGAGTTTGTAGAACCGCGTTCGTATCGGTCTTCGAACGGGTCAAGATCAACTCGTGTTTGGCGTTTACGATTATCTTGCGATAGTGTTCGGCGAATCCTAGCATCATTTTCAGCGGTACGCATACTTCGAAGTTACCAGTGGCATCCACATGGGTTGCATTCACATTAAGCCAACCAGCATTCTCCATCATCCAATTCTTTCCAGGTCTCAGAGAAGGGTAGCCTTTTATAAGACTAGTGAGACCGACGTTCTTGCTCCTGTCGATCTCAATAGCATTTATCTTGTAACGCATTTCTTCGAACAGGTGACAAACACCGTTGTTGACCAGTGCTGCAGTAGTCGACGGAGTTCCATCAGCTTTGACTATTTTTCCGTACACATGCAATGTCTTGGTGTTGAACAGCGATACGAATCTCATCACTGTTATTGAAACTTAATGAGGCGTAAGGCTTGTGTGTATGAACCTCGTAGTGTGCGATAGACTCGTCAAAAACTATGGGTGTTTGAATGTCTAAGATTTCTCCCTCCATGGTATACAACAGATGATACAGATGCAAACAAATCTTCGTCTTATTTTGCGGAAATTCCTCTTCCAAAAGGTGTGATCTTGAGACCCAAGCTTTTCAGAAGCAGCACGTTCTGAGGTGTCAGCTATTTGAGAACCGGTTGACGACTGACGTGTTCGGGGCATCTTACCTTAGTATTATAACCACTTCTGTTATAAACTATTTCCATTATTGAGCCTTGATATGCAACCTTACAGTTATAACCTCTCCGCGGAAATTAACCAAATCCCCGTCTTGATCGACTATACGAAGTTGGATATGATCTATGATCCTTACGGTGACTGGAAGGTAAATGACGTGAGATGGTACTTCAATGATCTTATATCCAGGTGGAACGACGGGAAAAAACTCATGAATGGTGTGTACTTTACGCTCATTGACGTAGGCACCCGTTGTAATGTTACACTCGACTCGTAGTGCGTTGACTTTAAGAATAGCTAGAGGAAGGTCAGACTCGTGAACTTGATTAGCTTGCAAAACACGTGGAGTGAAACCCAATAGGCTGCCTATAGAAACGCCGGGCAGAAAATTTACAGGGTGACTACATTTTATTTCGCTACGCAATGTATTATTATTTGGTTTGATGTTGATGGTGATACCCTTATTCGACAAGACACCCTGTACGTAACTCTCTATATCCTCTATTTCATAGCTACCAGTGGGTATAATGATTACTTCTTTACCCACGTAAATCTTGTCGTGACCAACATCTACATTAGGAATCGAATTAAAAGTCAGTAATTCAACGAGACCGAGGGAATAATTCTTGAGATGGGAAAGTTCAATGGGAGGAAAGTATTGAGTCTCAAGAACCGAGGAGTTCCCCGGTACGGTTAGCGTGAACGAATCGTCCATGACTACTGCGAAAATCAAACTGACTTCGAGGAATTACGCTGCATGTTTATATAGAAACTCGAGACACAAGTGATCACAGTTGAACATATCGTAGTCTTGATATCTTTCATGGTTATATTTGACGCTACCAACACCAAGGTATCTGACGAGGTCCGACGGTGGGCGAAGGTTACCGAAACTGTCAAAGTAGACTACTTCGTCACCGATCTTTCGGTAGGCGACCCAATGCGTGCCAGGACCATCTTTATCATCTAGATTGACGATCGCCGATTCGAGTCTACGTGGTCCGTCCTTGGGCAAATCGTTCCGCATAAAGACGCCGCGGAAATGTGGAATGTTGAGGATTGTCGCGTACTTGAACAGGTCCGCGTCAGTTAGCGCTCGTCGCGGTAGCGTCACTTTTAGTTTTTTAAGTGCGGTTTCAGGTGCAGACCTAAACCCTTCTTGTACGGTTTCAAGTGAAATCCTTTTCCCAAAGCAATAGCTTCCATAGTCTTGTTATGCCGTTGACTCTCTTCCAGTTGCCTCTTGGCGGAGCTTGCGTCATTCACCGCTTTCGCGATACCTGCTGCACCACCAGCCAACGCGCCGGTAGCACTCAGCCCAGCGAAAAGGGGTATAAGGAAGGGTAAGAAACCTCCAACTTTGGAGGGTAGTGGTAGAATTCGTGGAGAACGTACATTACGTCTACCACCTGCTTTCTTAACAGCTCCTCGTGCACCCTTCAAGGCAGACTTGATGGCAATTTGTGCAGTTTTGCCGGGAATCATAGACTGTTTAGCTACATCGATAACCTTTCTCAATACCAACGGTTTCTCGATTCCTATGCCAAGCTTGGTTTTCGCTTTCATTGCGTTTGTTACAGCCCAAGCGGCTGTCTTTTCACCAATACCAGCGTCTGAAGCTAAAACCCGTCTCCAAGCTCTCTCGGCCAAGATATTATCTGCCGCACTTCTAGCTTCAAGATTTTCTCGATTCTGCGAATAGGCGATATCGTGTTCTTTGCAGGCTGCGTCAAGAGGGTTGATACCGGGATCACCGCGCGCGAGTCTCTTCGCTAGTTTGGTGCCAGGTCCGCAGTATTGATAACCAGGCAGATGTAACTCTACGGGAAGACTGTTAATGATCCTGTTGACCAGACCTTTCCCGCAGCGCTTAGTTCGCTCACGACTGACCGCCTTAGCTTTGTGCACGATCATGGTGATGCTCTGACTGAGGAATCATCTTTATAAACACGCTATTTATACCGGTTACCGTTAGTCAGAGTCGAACGGAGGTTAGAGACGCAACCCGTCAAGCTACCTGTCATGAATTTCGATAAATTTGTGCAAGAGAATGTTGCAACCGAAAAACGGCACGGTGCTCTGCTACCAAACAGCGTGCGTGCGGTATTTTGCGGTCCGTCCAATTGCGGCAACACCAATGCGCTGCTCTCTCTAATAACGCACCCCAACGGGTTGAGGTTCGAGAACGTCTATATCTACTCAAAATCATTGAATCAACCCAAGTACAAGTTTCTGCAGCAGCTACTCGAGGATGTAAATGGCGTTGAGTACTTTCCATTTGACGAGCATGAACAAGTAGTGCTGCCAGACGAAGCCCTACCCAATTCGATAATAGTCTTCGATGATGTGGCGTGTGAGAAGCAGGACAACATCAGAGCTTTTTTCTGTATGGGAAGACATAAGCACGTGGATTGCTTCTATCTCTGTCAGACCTATGCCCGAATCCCCAAGCATCTCGTGCGTGATAATACCAACGTTTTGGTACTATTCAAGCAAGATGAAATGAACTTGAGACATGTATACGACGATCATGTGAATACCGACATGACTTACGCGCAGTTCAAAGACTTGTGCTCTGAGTGTTGGAACAACGGCAAATATGGATTCGTTGTAATAGACAAGGATAGTGATATAAATGAGCGTAGATATAGGAAAGGGTTTGACTGTTTCGTGAGCATAAAGTAGTGAAAAAAATGAGAAGTGGGATCAGTAGCGTTTCAGTTACAGCTGCGTTAACATGCAAGGTATTCGTGAGCAAAAAAAAGTCTTGCGTCACATCGCTAAAGCCAGTGCAGCGATTCGACGTAAACACAGAATGTTAAAGTCGGGTAGGGAGACCGCTGAAAAAACTATGACCGATGTTTTCAAACCGGTAGTTACACCGCTGCAACAATTGGTGGACATTTCTCAAACGACTGTTAAGCCTGTCAAAGAAGAGCCGATCAAACATGGGCCGATCAAACACGAGTCTCGTGGCGATGATTCCTTTCTGCAAGATGAGTCTCATATAGCGGATGAGGAAGCGAATGTGACCTTACAACCGACGGATGAGATTACCGACGAGTATCTTGAAATGTTACAAGACGGGCGAAGTGATCTAGATAACGTTTTCGGTGTACGCAAACTCGCTCACGACAGGTTAATGATGGGTGACTCACCGATAAGTTTTGGGAATGATTTCATTCACGTAGGTGACATGCGCTTTACAAAGACAAAAGGTTTGTTGGAAATATTATTCAAAAAGATTCCCGATGAGATCCACGTGAGTTCAGATGATATCCGAAATTATAAACAAATCGTATCTGCAACGAATGCACATCGAAAATACTACGAAGCTGGTCAACCTGTTCGGGACTTGAACAACCCCAAGTTCAAGAAGTTTATAGCACCAGCCTTCACAGTTCCACTTGCACGCATGGGTCAAGGTGTGCTACCGGAGTTTATGGTTGCCCGAGAAGGTAGAGGAACGGACTATGTTCACTGGGATGATCCCAACGTGCTGGTGGAACGTTTGCGTTTGCTTCTAGCTTCCCAAGCAGCTGGAAACTCGAGTCACTCCAATGAAATCGTATCAATAATCGAAGAATTACGTGAAGCTGGTATCATTTATTAACCAACATCTATCCATTTTTACCGTCATTTCCAAGATGAGCGTTGATGCGTTCGGACGACAGTTGGACAAGGGTGCAGCTGTAAGCAGTCGTGGCCCTCCCGGTGTTGGGTTTAAGTTCACCACCGACGGACATTACGATATAGACGATAAGAGGCTGTGCAACGTCGCCAATCCCGTGCAGCAAAATGACGCCGTTACTATGAATCTCATGCGAAAGGAGATCGACCTCGTGAGAAACGAAATCCTCTCAATGATACATGCTTCGGACTCCCGCATAACAGATGCTCTGCGCACCCTAGGTGTTGATATTGAAGCAGGTCAAGACCTGTCGACTCGCACCGCCAAGATCATTCTTGAGCTGGACACCAGACTGACAGTGTTGGAAAATGAACGAGAAAAAGCTAGCAACCGTGACGGAGCTGCATAGACCGGCTCGAAAGAACTATCAACGTCGTCGTGTAGATGTTCGCGGTTTGGATGAAACCTGGCAAGCGGATCTCGTTGCCATGGCACCTTACCCAGGAGCAAATAAAGCTAACAAATACATGCCCACCGTCATCGATATATTCTCCAAGTACGCTTGGGCCGTGCCAATGAAGAGTAAGACCGGTAGAGATACCGCGAGTGCTATGGAATCTGTACTCGTACGAGGACGTTCCCCGAAGAATTTACACGTTGACAGAGGCGGAGAATTTTATAATTCAGATTTCGATTCTCTCACGAGACGATATAATATTCAACTATACTCAACCTTTAGTAACTTGAAGGCATCGATCTGTGAGCGCTTCAATCGTACGCTGAAGAACAAAATGTGGATGCAGTTCAGTCTGCAAGGAAATTACAAGTCGATAGACATTTTATCTGATTTGGTTTCGGCTTACAACAACTCCAAACATCGGACTATTCGCATGAAGCCAAAGGACGTCTCCCCTAGAAATGAGCGGGCATTATTGCAGGCTGTATACCAAAAAGTTCGAGTCGGATCCGTTAAACCGGAAAAGTTCAAAGTTGGAGACAAAGTCCGCATCAGCAAATATAAGAATGTTTTTGAGAAAGGATATACACCAAATTGGACTACTGAAATATCCACGATTATCCAAGTAGTCAAGACTGATCTTGTAACGTACAGGCTTAAAGACTATCAGGATCAGCCTATAGCGGGTGGCTTCTACGAACAGGAACTTCTCAAAGCTAAGAATTCCGACATCTACCTGGTGGAGAAGGTGCTCAAGAGACGTGGAAGAAGAATATACGTTAAGTGGTTAAGTTTTAACAATACACATAACAGTTGGATCAATGAAACTGACTTGTAAGGTTTTTTTGAATAAATTAGTCTTTATTTTACACCTATGTACAGTTTATTTACAATAACCCCACGGAAGCGTGTCGGTAGTATCTGGAAATATGATCCTCTTGTCGTCGTTCCAGCTCAATGCCAACTTCCTTTGCCTCACCGTATGAACCTGATGATTCTTGCTTTGAATTAAATTCTGACTCTTTACCAAATTCTGGTGTTTCAAGGCACATTCGATGTAGTCACTGAAAGTTATAGTTTTTAACGTAGATCCCTTGACTCCTTTGGCTCGTTTCGTCTCTCTATTTTCACCTAAAACCTTGAAGGAATATAATTTAGCTCTTAAGCCTACAAACTCAGTCATTATCTTTCCATTATTCTCGTCTTTCATTAATCCCAATACTTTTTTGTTAACCAGCGGTATCTTGTAGACGTTTTCCGGAGGATAGTCGGAAGTATCGAATCGGTCCAAATCACGTTTCATAAGTTCATATATATCGGGAACGGTAAAGTGATATATAAGACTATCCGTATCGGTATACATCAGTTTAGCTTGGTTTCCGAATCTGTGTTTTATGGAATTATAATGGAAATCATATATGTAGGTTTTAGCGAGATCCATAATAGAAAACCCCGCGTATACATATAGGTTTATTGAATTTAATTTTCGTCCGCCTCAACTCAATTATTGTCATATCTTCACCGAATACGGTACGGCTATGAAAATTTGGTCTAGCGATAAGCGCTCTTGCTCCGTGTCTCCCATCCCACTTTGTGATTAACCGCACATCTCTGTGTTTTCTAACATTTTCTATGGTTTTCCCGAAAACGGCGTTATTCATAAGTTTATGAAAATTCTTTTCAAAATCGTTGTTTGACTTTTTTCGCAATTCGGTAGTCAAATCTATATATTTCTTGAGCCACGGTGATTGTTCGAATTTTAATATCCGGTGAATTTTCTCTAACTTCAAACCTAAGCTCAAACACTGTTTCAAAACTTGATAGTGAATGACATACCGCTTTTTCGAGAAAAGGGTAGTTATTAATTTAGATTTCTTGCACGTCGAAAGAGGTGGGATGTAATGCTCCGGACACAATGGTAAATCTTTGTGAGAGTCCTGAAGTTCTCGCGGGTATGCTAAATCTACTTCAAGTATGTAATCTACGGGAGATTCATTTGAAACGGCTGAAACATCGAAATGTTCGAAATTTGATACCCATTCAAAGGAGCTACACGGCAAGAAGTGGCCCATAGCCGCACCATATAGATTATTAACATCGAAATACATGAGGTATGATTCTTCCTGACTCGGATCGAATGCTGGCCCCATGTATCGGTTGTTGGCTTTAGCGTATCTATTCGAGCATTGAGCTACGCCGCCGCGAATACCTCTTTCTATAAACATCAACATATCAATGTCGACGAGGAGCTCGAGTTCAACACCTGTGCACTTGAGCATCGCGTCAAACAAGAGGCCCGGCGCCGTGTAATGATGTAACGGATCCAAATTATAAGTGGACCAATAATTGCTTCTGAAATTTTGAAAAATATCCGCTAAAAGGAGAACATCCGTTTGCAGATACAAGTCTGAATATTGTCCCAGAGTTTTGACTTGAAAAGTTTGCCAAACATCGCACGCGTGCAAATAATTATCCTCCGAAATGCCTACATTATTTAATTTTGACTAGAATTTTTCTATAGGAGGTAACTGTGTTTCTTCCAGGCTTTCCCAACTATCTACATACTCGTAGGGAAATACACCTTTTCTCGTCAATAACTGAAATTCTTCGACGCTTCCGCAATGTTTACGCGTGATTAATTTCTGCTCATCGTTTAGATAAGACGCTAATTTTTCTAGACTGCCCGGCATGAATCTGAACGAATCAATAAACCTAAAATGTATAGATGTTTCTTGTACACTTTTCGTAAAGGATATACATCTGTCCTTGTTGATCAAGAAATGTGAGTCGTAACCCGATAAGTCATGGAAAACCACCGGAATGATATGCGAATCTTTGTAATTTAAATTGCAAGCTTCGTGCGCTGCACCGCGATATTTGCCCGTAAAATGACAATGATCACGATGTTGCACCTCTCGAGGTCCGAATGGTTTTTCACAAATGTGACAAGTCTTAGCCGAATCGAATTCTTGTTTCTGCTCATGACTCAACGATTCCATAGGTACGATACACTTGAAATATGGTTCCAAAGTCTGAGCCAATTCTTTCAACTCGTTTACGAACCATTCTATGCAATCCTTACTGCGGTTGATTCTAAATTTGGAAACTGAATCGTTGAAGGTACAATGTAAGTAGTAGGCGACACTATATGGGACATGTTCCTCATACACCCTCCTACGCTCAGACTCAGATGTATCGTTAACCGGTTGCAAGAGACATTCCAGATCAGCGTAAATACAAAACGGTACATTTTCTTTGTGTTTGAAGTTTTTGAATTTCAAGATCTTATCTTTTTCGTCCGGTAATATCACTCTGCATTTATTTAGATTCGCGCAATTAATCCGGTGTTTGGTTAAACAATTTTCAGTCTGAAAATGACTCAAACATCTATCACAAAACCAGGTATGACCTTTGTGTTTCGAAATTTGTGAACTCAACAGTCGAGACAAATTTTTAATCCATGCAAAGTGACATATTGTATTGTTAACGTCATCAATTTCATTTGATTCCATATCAGTTTCTAACATAAAAAGATGTATGGTAGACTTATCCGATTTCGCTCGACTCAAATAAACTGGTACTATTTCACGTTCATCTATACCGTAAACGTTGATCGCTAAACCATTTAATTTTTCGAATTTAGAAATTTCGTTCAGACTCATGGGAAAATTCAAACCTTCATACCTTAGCACTGTGTTGAAATGTGGATAAGAAGTCGTCCTATTCACATTTTCACGCGCTGGGAAGAGGGCTGCTGTGACCGACCAGAGAAAACAGTACGGATCGTCGTTCATAATATTTACCACCGCCTTTTTATCTTGTATATGCTTCGGTAGCTGTGTGTAAGTGGATATACCTCCTCGCAGTGGCACATATTTGTTGATATTCACAGCCATATTTATAATTTCAGTCAACGACCATCCCGAGTCCTTTTCCTGGAAGTCTTCGATTTTGACTAACAATTTCTCCTTCACGTTCTCATCAAACCATTCATCAATGTTCGTCGCTGATAAAATAGCTTCATTTTTGGTATTGAAGAACTTCATTTCTTCGATAATTTCACCTTCTCTTACAGTTTCGAATTTGCAGGACAACACTACATTTACTTTCAAGTTTCCGTCTTTCCGAAGCATATTCTTCAATCTAGGGATGATTAGTTTTTTCGAATCATCTAGAAAATGTTTCAGATCTTTGTGTTGCAAATTCGCTATCATCCCAGTTCTTATTCTTCCTTTGAAAGCTGACTCCAGCTCTTCCCACTTTACTCTGTCACTTCTCCGCAGTCTCCTCACACCTTCCCCTGTTTTTCGAAACTGCTCAAACCGCGCTTTCAATGATTTCAAGATTCCTATTGTTGTCAAAATTCTTGTTTTTTCTCCGATCGTTGAAGCGGATTTCCGTAAAATTTTATTTAAAAGCCTAATGTTTTGAGTTCCAAATCTCATCCACTTCTGTGTTTCCGTAGTCGATGATTTCTCTTTCAGAATTTCATAAGCATTTTGCATAATGCTGATAAGTTTAAGACATTTAGCCGCATCCATTTTCGTGATGACTAACAGCAATTGTACACTGCAAAAGTTTAAGCGCGAATGGTTCCTGAATACTGAGGAGGAGTCATTTTATAGGTCAGCACCATCGACAAATTCTGAGAACCGTGAAATTTGATCCGAGAACCCTTTTTACAGAATATTTTCGAAGCAAGTCCTACAGCTAGTGAAATGATAACGATCTTATTTCCTCTGCGTAACCCTGTTTTGCAAAGGTAAATTTTGTCATCAAACCTACCTTTTGTTGAAAATTTTTCCCAAAAGATATTCTAGAATGTTCAGGAAACGACACTTGGTTCATGATTCAACTACCATGGAAGTTTCTGGCGCCTTTTTAGTATCGTATTAGTTACATCGATAAGTATGAAAGAACGTTCGAGAGTTTTGCGCTACGATATTTAGTTACAAGTCTTGTGACTAGGACCGGAGTCGTTCACGAAATTGCACGTCTCTCTCTCATGTTATCTTATTTATGATTTTAACCCTAAACAAGAGGGGTATATAGAGGTTGATCATCTACCACGGACAGCTCATTCAATTTCAATCTCTCTCTCGAGGAGAAGTGTGGTGTCAAAACTGAGTGGAACATACCGTTACTTTTATAATATAACATTAAATCCGACAATTTACACTTCATTATCTAATTCGAATAACGATTACAGTATTGATCTTTCAAACCATGAGTTATATGTGGTTCAATCAAGTTCTTTCCATAATCCGTAATGATTCTTTTGAATTTTCATGGTTTTTTTATTGTGTTGCACAAATCAAATAACTCTTTCTGAATTATATATTTCAATTTTGTTACTTTATTTATTATCAGTGATGTACCGGGATTTTTTTTCCGTAAAACATTATGTAATCAATGTGTTCGTAAATTATGTCTAATTCTTCGGTGTTCTTTAGCCTTCAACGTACGAGACTCGCCATCACTCTGATCACATTTATACTTGCCATCATCATCATCATCATCATCATCATCAACGTTCAAGCGGATAGTACGGTGAGTGTAACACGAATTGTCATACGTAGCCTAATTTGATTAAAAAAACATACAATTAAGGTGCTCGTCTACATTCGATATTCACGTATTTGTCGTTGCTTAGTTTAGTGCATACATTTTTGAGTTTCGATTATCATTTTAATGTTAAACTTCTTTGAATTCCTTCCAGAAATGGAACATTCTCAGTTAATGGTTCGAGTGCCCGATGAGTGGACGGACGGAGCGGATTACACCATGATAGACCAACTGATGGATGCTATATCAGCTGCGATAAGGACAGCTGAAGAAATCCCAAACAGCGTTACGATTATGATCTACAGGGGAGTGATGGCAAGTCTCGAAAAGGGCGACGATGGTTATTGGTTTAAGAAATTTTAATAGAACCAAAACATGTGAAAAAAAAACATCGTTGTATTGACTAAAATTTTAGATTCAAACTAATTTTTATATCTAAATCGAATAACTTTTATGTAAAAAAACATCGTTGTATTGAAGGAGAGTGAGAGAGAGAAATCGATAAAATTATGCGATTACACATCTAATTTTATTCTTATCTATACTCCAAACCTTCATAAATCATACTCAAATCCTAATCCTCAATTTATCTTTATTCTAAGGTTTTTTCAGGTTATCATAAGTCATCTCATCGCTACATGAAGAGAGACAAAGAGTGAATATTACACAGTTTCATTTAAGATACTTTTATTTCCAGCTCTTCCAATTCGTACAAAGTTGATCGTTAAAAAGTAGAGTAAATATAACAAGATATTAACGTATTTGGTATAAAATCAGTTTAGAGTTGAACATCATTATTTATTTTCATGAATTATCGCTATTCATAAAATAATTTGATACCTCTGAATAAGTTTATTAGTCTTCATATAAATGTATGTGATTATTACATCTCTTGAGGTGGTACATCACTTACTCTTCGAATAATGAACATATAGTTTTTAACAATTTCACAAATGATTAGCTTAGCTTACTCACTGGTCCAGATATATAGGTGTGTTAAAGCATACATGTTATCACACAGAATAGTTATCCAAATTGATTTGAAAAGCTCATTCAAATAATACTTGAATTTTATATTTAAAATTATTACTTATAACTCCATTTAACTGAGAATGATGTGTGATTATGATGAAATATGTAGATAATGAAAGATTTACACACAGTTGAACTCAATTTGGTTGTACTGGCCTCCTAGGTAGCGCATCTGTAGTCGATTCTCATCAACAGCTCGCAGCATTTTTTGGAAAAGATCACAATCGTCGTTCAGGACTCTTGCCATGCGAGCTGGTAAAAATATTGAAAAGGTATCTTCTACATCAGCTGTTATCCGATCCCCGAATTTTGTCTTCACTCTTCGCAAACCAGTGATTTGATAGTCTTTGAATATTTCCAAGTCGCTCATCTTCTTATTTGGTAGATATTCTTCCAGTCGAGCAATCTTGTTGATTTTCGTGAGATCCATTATATTTTTCTTTCACTGATTTACTCTAGTTTAAATGTATGTTTTCCAGCTTCTTCGTGATACGATTTAGATGTGATTTGGTTTCAATTAATTGTTGCACTTCCTTGATATTTTTTAGTAGTAGCTCAAGTCGTACTTTTAATTCACGACGTTTGAGAATGGTTTGAACCACCCGAGAAATAATTGTACAATGATGTTCCAACGCAAATTTTTCACTCTTTTATAGCTAGCAACCCTCCCCTAATTTCAATCAAAAACTTATACACAAGTTTCTAGAACATTCCGAAAGATCTTTTTTGCATGTGTCACAACTTGAAGGTTATTCCGAGAACCATTCTTCTGAGAATCATTAGGCTAATCGTATTTTTGCATTCCTAGGTAACTCGATAATCATATTCTCGCGTAACTCGATCCGAACAGGGTGCCGAATAATTCCAGGAACTGTTTGCCTGCCCGAAGGAAGCTTCTAGAACTGACCCAGGGCTTGGAATCTCATTTCGGAAATGTGTGACGTCATATTAAGAGTGTGTGCCGCTAATATAAGGGTGTGTGACGTCATATTAAGGGTGTGTGCCGCTAATATAAGGGTGTGTGACGTCATATTAAGGGTGTGTGCCGTCAATTCAAGGGTGTGTGCCGTCAGTTTTAGAGCGGACGACGCCATCTTGATGACGACATTTTAAGGGACCGAGAGATCTGCGAGCATGACGTCATCGTGCCAGACCCCCCACCCTCACACGGACACGGACAGCGCACGCATGCGTGTGTGCGTGTACGTGTGCACTGACACGCGTTGATCCAGAACCCGTCTAGCCTATCTACTGACGGCTAGAACTCGGGATGGTCAGACTGCTTTAGCAGACGATGAAACTCGCCCATGCGCAGTCGACTGTATAGTATCAAGTCTTCTCTTGGTAATCGAGGGAAGTATTTGTGATAAAAAGAAATTGCTACACAAAAAAATAATTTTTTTCATTGACGTATAATATATCATACAGCCGCGTTTGATTTCGCGTAAATCAATAACGCTGGGTTGACTCGAGTCTTTTCCGTTCTTTTTTTCTCACATTTCTTATTATCGCCGTACTCATCCCAAATACCACCGCCGCGTAAGCAGAAAGCGATATAGTGGTTCAAGGTTGAGCTATTCGATTGCCTTGTGCTTGGTGAAGTCTCTTCATGTATGACGCCGACAAGTTCATACATATGATCGGAACTCAATGGATTCTCAAATTGCTTCGGTAAATCTTGTAGCCTTATTCGTCTACCTTCGAAGTCCGAGAATACTTCAAAAATCACTATATTTCCTGAGGCAGCAGAATCAAATTCATGCGTAAAATTAAATTCATTTATAAAGTAAACTCATACATCATATAGCGATCTAAATAATAAGCGATTTTTCTGTTTGTTCTCCTAAATGAGCATAGATTCAAATAATTTTATTAGATTATTATTTTAATTTAAATAAATATTTAAAATATTATATTATAAATTATTATAAATAAATTGATATATTATTTAATTGAAATGTTTGCATATCCTTGTTTCTTTGTACAATATTGAAAATCCTTTATATATTATTTGAAGCTGTAGGCAAAGTGATCACCGATTGTGGTTTAACTAATGTTATGGTACAAAGTAATTTATTAGCTTCCGGCTCTGTAAGTGGAGTTCTTGAAGGTAAACACTCTAATAGGTGCAAGAGACTTCATCCTTTGATGGCTCTAGGATTGGAAATCTTACATTTTTAATCATTTTTAGAAATTATTAATACAGTGGTCACAGATCAAATGGCCGAAGAAATTACGCGACTGAGAAATTCTTCATTATCTTCATTTAAAATAGAGAATGAAGAATTTGATGAATTAATCAATAACTATGATATTTACAAGCAGCAAACTCTCAACGGCGAGTTCGGTAAAACCCCGCAGTTTTATCTAATTTATGCTAATCTTGTTCAATATTATCTATTTTTATCAAGGAGCGTCCGCGCAGGCGATTTTGAATTATTTAAATTCGTACTACCAAAAATCACTAATCTATTTTTCATATGTAATCAACAAAATTATGCTCGCTGGACAGTTGGATACTATGATAATTTGCTGGAAGTTGCCGGAACTCACCTTGATTTATATGAACAGTTCCAAAAAGGATTCTTTGGTATTCAAAAGACTAATAAACCCTTTTCAAATCAGCCAATCGACTTAGTTTTGGAACAAACGATTAACGCAGATGCAGCCAGGAGACTTACAGGAATAATACAATTCACCAATTCTATCTGAGCGCGTCAACGATGGGCTCTCCTCAGCCATGATATAAGATCAACCATGATTAGTTATGTTTACGAAGATTTAGATTGACATAAAGAACAAGATGTAACAGCTGAATGAACTAATCACAATATGAAAAATAATATCAAGCAACTACAAACATTTATTGATACAGTAGTTATTCTATGCGGGTTCTGGACCAACGCGTGTTAGTGCACACACACACGCACGCACACACGCGCACCTCCCCGTGTCCGTGTGAGGGGGTGGGGAGGGGCGACGGGGGGGTATCAGGGACGTCACGTCTACGTCACGGAATCAGGTTTCATGACGTCACGCCTACGTCACGCCTACGTGACGTCACGCTACGTCACGTGACGTCGCAGCTACGTCACGGCAGCGACGCGTCGGCTCGATCGGGACCCTGCCGTTAAATTTTTTGCGGCAAGGGTGCGAGGCTGCTCCCCCGGGGTACGCCCCCGACGATTCTCGGAATTTCGCGAACGGTTCTAGGAATTATCGCCGTAGGACCCTCGGAATGACGTCACGAATTTTGAAAATGGCGTCACACACCCTGAAAATGGCATGGGACCCTCGGAATGACGTCACGAATTTTCAAAATGGCGTCAAACACCCTCAAAACGACGTCACACACCCGCGGCTTCGACGGGTCGCGACTTGTTTTTTTACGCCGGGACGCTCCTTATCGCTTGTAACCCGACACCTCCGGTGAGCTCGCCGGATTCGGACGATCAATTTCTCAAAACAAACAGTTCCTGGTATGTCCTCCATTTTCCAGAGACACAACTAGCATGTAGTTGAGCCTGATGATGGTTCTTGGAATTTTTCGGACAAACAGTTCTTGGAAACATCGCTTCGGCACCCTGTGATGAGTTTCGTAGAGTTCGTTATTTGATACTCCTGCGTTTCGTATGAAGAACATGCAGATGCCAGTCCGATAACTAACGATTCGTGGAATTTCTCAAAACAAACAGTTCCTGGTATGTCCTTTGTTTCATCATATTGTTACACGGGATGAATTCACCCCTTGTACATAATCTTAGTCATAATTCCCATCAAGTAGTCTGGGTAGATAAATGAAATACCTTTTAAAAATAGAACTGTCGGTTGCTGCGTCAACAAATATTATTGTAAAAACGACAGTCTGCTTCTAACTTTTGCCTAGATCAGACCTGTATTTCCGAATACAAACTTTTCTTTAATTCACTTAATATCGCTTTGGTTCACTTTATTTCCCTCGGGAATCCACTATAATTATCTTATTTTAACTGCAATCAAGAAATTGCAACACTGGTGTCAGAATCGGGATCTATTCCGAGATCGATAAAGTGAATTCGAAATCGACATAATTTGAGAGAGAAATGTCTTCTCGTCGTCGGGCAACAGCCCCATTAAACGAAGAACAACCGGCTGGTAACCAGCCTTTGGCTCCACCACCTCAACCCCAGGTCGAGATGATGGAACGCCTTTTCCAAGTCTTGGCTGCACAGCAGCAGGCCAATTTGGCCGCACAGGCGGCCCAACAACAAGCCAACCTGATGGCGCAACGAGAAGAGCGCGAGGCCCAACGCGAGGAGCGAGAAGCTAATCTCGCTGCCCAGCGCGAAGAAAGACAAGCTCAACGGGAAGAACGAAGGGCTGACTGAGAGGCGAATATACAGGCTCAACAAGCCACCCTGACGCTCCTTAGAGAGGGATTCCTCCGCCGCTCTAAAGGCCTCGAAATTCACCCCCAGACCTCTACGCCGAGGAGATCCCCCTTACCGGAAACAGACGGTCAAGTACCTATACCGGCGGCACTAAGGTCTGTACCGATCTATGGGGAAGAAGAACCTTCCCCAACTATCCCTAGGCCTCGGACGGGTGGAGCGGCTATTTTCACGCCACACACCCGTACCTTACCTCAAATCGACTGTATCGAAAACACGATACGGGACGAACAGAGACAAGAATCAAACTTGGTGTGCGGCGACCGTCTCTCGAGACATGAGATTCCGAGCTCGCCACACACTCATTACAATAATATCGAAAACCCCGCCGAAAACATTCCCATCAATGTATCTCGCGCCGGGAACAGCCGCGAAAAAGCCGCGGTAGAAAACCGAATTGAGCCTAACCTCAAATCTACCAATAACTTAAAAGTAAATTTTTATGACGGGTCATCCCCATGGGCGGAATATGAACGCCAATTTCAAATTATCGCCACCGTAAACGCGTGGTCTTCCAGCATCAAAGCCGGACACCTCGCCGGTAGTCTAAGAGGCCCCGCTCTCTCTGTCTTAACGGCTCTCGCCGACTCTGATATCCAAAATTATGATAGGCTCAGTTCGGCCTTAAGGCTTCGTTTTGGGAGTCAACATCTGACAAAATTGTCCTTAACACAGTTAAGCATCAAAAAACAGGCTAAAGACGAGGGTCTGGCGACCCTCGGATTAGAAATTGAAAGACTAACGAGAGTCGCCTTACCCTTGTGTGATGAAGCAACTCGCGACTTACTAGCTTGTGATAAATTCATCAACGCGATTTCAGATCCAGAGCTGAAACATGCTCTAAGTTTAGCAGGGCCCACTTCTCTACAAGAAGCCATCATTAAGGGCTTAGAAATCGAAGCCTTAAATCGGCAATATCTCGGTGTAGGGAGAGTCAGACAAGTAGGAATCGAAGAAAAATCAGATTCCCAAAATATAGCCGAACCTAAAAAATCTGTTCCCTGGCAGCCCACTCGCTACGGTAATCGGAAACCCTACAACAAGAATAACGTGGATAGATCCACCTTAAAGTGCAAATTCTGCCACAAAGTTGGCCACGACGCGAACCGTTGCTTTGCGTTAGACCGTAAGAATAACGTCGACGGTAACAGTTCCTCAAATTCTCAAACATCCTGGCGAAAGGAAGACAGTAAAAATAATAATATTTCCGAAAAGACTCCGGATAGTCAACGAGCTCCCGAGAATGTAAAAAACTAATTAATGATGATTTAGTAGGGCGAAAATCATCACATGTCCGACTTGACGGTAGCCCTATTATCACACAGCTTTTAGTAAGGGGGTTAAGACAAACGGGTTTATATGCGCACGGAACTGTCAACGGAATTGACTGCCTTTGGGTCATAGACACCGGGGCGGAGGTCACCGTGGTTCGCTGAGATCTCTTGGGTCCCGCGAAACGGACTCTACCCTCTTCGTCCCTACGCACCGCGACGGGAGAGACAACCCCGGTATTAAAAGAAGTCAAAGTTCGGATTAACGTTACGGGATGTATAGATTCGTTACACGATGTTTACGTCGCGGATATAGAAGACGAGGGGATTTTAAGGATCGATTTTCTTACTTCTCACAACTGCGTGATTTCGACAGAAGGAAATTAATTAATTTCGGGTCAACGTGAAACAACCCTTTTAAGTAGAAGAAAAACCCTTGGCGCACCTCGAATCCAAACTTTAGATCTTTCCGACGAAACATCCACACATTCGTATCCTACATATTTACAGAATCTCCTAGAAAGTTCTTCGTCTAGTTTAGATTCTGATCAGAGAAAGATTTTTGAAACGCTTTTAAGGAATTTTCAAGATGTTTTCGCCAAAGATAGTACAGACAAGGGGAGGAGCACAATAACAATGCATACGATCGACGTGGGAAATCACGCTCCTATTAAACAAGCAGCCAGGAGATTACCATTAAACGGTCGCGAAGAAGTAAATAAACTCGTCGAAGACATGCTTGCCATCGACGTGATAGAACCTTCCTTCCGCCCTTGGGCTTCTCCCATAGTCTTAGTAAACAAAAAAGATGGATCCAAACGGTTTTGCGTCGACTACAGGAGATTAAACGATGTGACTAAGAAAGATTCCTACCCACTTCCAAAGATTGAAGAACCCCTTGACTTGATACCCGGAGCCGAGTGGTTCAGTACCATCGACTTTCAGAGCGGCTATTGGCAGGTCGAAATGGATTCCAAGGATAAAGAGAAAACTGCATTTGTAACGGGTTTAGGAGGATTATGGCAATTCAAAGTCATGCCCTTTGGTTTATGTAACGCTCCTGCAACATTCGAAAGGACGATGGAAACCATCCTGCGAGGAATTACTGACAATATGCCTAGTCTATCTAGATGACATAATCGTTTTTGGAAAAACTTTTGGAGAAGAGGTGAAGAATCTTACAGAAGTCTTCTCACGTCTGAGACAAGCAGGGCTAAAGATGAGCCCGAAAAAATGCCATCTCTTTCAGCGAGAAGTACATTTCCTCGGTCACATTGTCTCCGCTGAAGGAGTGAAGACGGATCCCTCGAAGATAGAGAAAGTATTGAATTGGCCCCGTCCTGTAGATAAAGAAGGGATACAGAGTTTTATAGGGCTCTGTACTTACTATCGTCGTTTCGTTAAAGGTTTCGCCACCATAGCTAGACCTCTTCATCATTTGACAGGGAATAAGACTCCTTTTGATTGGACAATAGAATGCGAAGAAGCTTTTATTAAATTGAAAACTTGTTTAACCTCTTCCCTTATTTTAGCGTACCCACAGGTTGACTATCCATTTATTTTAGACTCCGACGCCTCTCTTTCAGGGATAGGCGGAGTTTTGTCTCAAGTTCAAGAAGACAACGAAAGAGTCGTCAGTTACTATAGTCGGGTACTTAGTAAAACGGAAAAGAATTATTGCGTAACTCGTAGAGAACTTTTAGCTGTTGTAAAAACCGTAACACATTTCCATCATTATTTATATGGTAGAAAATTTTTGATAAGAACCGATCATGCTTTTTTGAAATGGTTGCTTTCTTTTAAATCTCCGGAAGGACAGGTAGCTAGATGGATAGAACGGCTCGGCCAATACGACTTCGATATTCATCACCGCGCTGGACTCCTGCATGGGAACGCAGATGCTCTCTCTCGAAGACCTTGCGAAGGACCTACAGAATGCAGACAGTGTTTACGATTAGAAACTCAACGAGCCGAGTCTTTCAAAATTCGGTCAATCACTTTTGATGGAGACCTAGGAGAACGGAGGAAGGCTCAAGAAGAAGACGAAGTTTTTGTACAAATTAAAACTTGGAAAGAATCCCAGATCCGCCCGGAATGGCAAGATGTCTCTTCACAGAGTCAAGAGTTGAAAATTTATTGGGCACAATGGGATTCCCTGTATTTGATGAAGGACTTACTATACCGAAAATGGGAATCTCCAGATATAAGGGAAGTTAGATGGCAACTCTTAGTCCCAAAGAAGAAAGTTAAAGAAATTCTCAATGAATATCACAGCTCTCCTTCAGGCGGACACTTTGCCTCAAACAAAACTCTGGGTCGAATTAGAGAACGTTATTTTTGGGCTCGTTGTCGTTCAGATGTCGATGATTGGTGTAAGGTTTGTGAAGTCTGTATCGCAAAAAAGGGACCGCGTAACAAGGGACAAAGTCCTATTCAAATATATAACGTAGGGGCCCCTTTTGAAAGAGTGGCCATGGATATTCTCGGGCCTCTTCCTCTTTCACGATCAGGAAATAGATACGCTCTAGTCATTGCCGATTATTTTACTAAATGGCCCGAGGTTATCTCTATCCCTAACCAAGAAGCTAGAACAGTTGCTCAGGCATTCGTTTGTGACTTCATTTGCCGGTATGGAACACCCCTTGAATTACACACTGACCAAGGCCGCAATTTTGAATCTATTCTGATGGAAGAGATTGTTCGAGTTTTAGGGATAAGAAAGACTCGTACGACTCCTCTTCACCCTCAATCTGACGGAATGATAGAACGACTGAATCGAACTTTGTTAGGTTATTTATCTTCGTTTGTAGACAAAAGTCAACGAGACTGGGACGAGTGGATTCCTCTTTTTCTGTTATCGTACAGGTCAGCAATCCACGGAACCACGAAACAATCCCCTGCCTCTATGCTTATGGGAAGAGATCTTCGACTTCCCGCTGATCTAGAAAAGGGTCCTCTTCCCTCACAAGACTCTCTTCAAACAGAGTTTGTATCCCATCTGAGAGAAAGATTAGAACAGATTCATAATTTCGCGAGAAAAAGATTTCAAATAGTTTCGGATCGAACAAAAGCTCGATATGATATTAGGGCTCGAGATCTCAAATTCGAAACAGGAAATTTATTTTGGCTTTTTCAGCCTAGACGAGAAAAGGGTCGGTGCCCCAAATTACAATCAAATTGGGAGGGTCCTTATACAATCGTAGATAAGATCAATAACGTAGTATATAGAATACAACGTTCTTTACGTACAAAACCTAAGGCTGTTCATTTGGATCGCCTGGCCCCTTATGAGATAGGTGAAATTACTCACGATAATAAAATTAAAAATCTTCGTTCTTTGGATATTGACAAGGGTCGTCTTTTTGACAATAATGTCTCTCTAAGAAGAGGTGACAAAACTCTTGATTTAAATCCTTCTAGGTGGTCTGAGGAACTGCCTTATGGGATCAAGCGAAAGAACTGCAGGCCCCTTACAATCCTGGTAGAAGGAAACATCGGATGCGGTAAAACTACATTTACCAAAAGATTTCAAAAAGATAAGAGCTTTTCGTAGTTAAACTTTACGCCCTAAAACTTTTAAAAGTTAAACTTTACGCCCTATACGAAAAATAATGTTCGCATCTCGTGCGTAATAGACTTGACACCCTCGTGTGATCGCGCGACCCTCGGGCTGGCTTCGCCGTTTAACTTTAAGTTTAACTTTACGCCCTAGATACGAAAACTACTATTTTGCAACTCAGTGCGCAAAGTTCGACTTTTTATGCCTCTTTTGCGTGCGCAAAGTTCGACTTTTGATGCCTCTTTTGCGTGCGCAAAGTACCCGTTTCGCGCACTGAGTTGCAAAAAGTATTGTACGATGCACGCACGCGTATCGTACACTACTTTTTGCAACTTAGTGCGTAAAGTGAGCACTTTGCGCACTAGTGCGCGAAACGGGTACTTTGCGCACGCAAAATAGGCATCAAAAGTCGAACTTTGCGCACTGAGTTGCAAAAAGGACATTTTCAATTCTCCCAGCCCCGGTTTTAATACTCGACGCCGAGGCTTCGGCCGATAGCGTCTATACGAATTTTTGCGAGGTTATGAAGCTCCATGCTTTGACAGAGTACTCTGAAGTAAGCGGAGTCGAACGACCAATGGATTGAATCGATCACAAACAACTTCTCGATTCTCAAAGGGGTCGGTAGGATAGGAATCGATCGAGAGAATCAATAAAGTGGGCTGATTTAATAAAATATACCGAATATCTCGACACACATTGATTCAATAAATTCAACATTAACCATAAAATTTTGTTTATTAAAAGAAGAATTGATGAAGAGTTAATAAGAGTTGGAAATGCGTTTTTCTACAATGTGTTTCACGAGGTCTTTTAAAATGAGACATTCAGAACAGTCATCTTTGGATGTCTCAAAAAGAAGGGCGGTGTTGCAGAGGCAGCATGAGGTGAATCGCCCCCTCATCCTCAACTCCCCGACGAAAGACCGGTGTAATCGTACGGCCCCGGTAGTCATCTCAATAGGAATTCTATGATGGGAGAAGATGAAGGATTTTAGAAAGGGATTTCGGAATTAATTAAAAATAGGAGAAACGGAATAAATAAAAAAAAAAAAGGGGGAACTCACCTCATTACGAAACATTGATTACAAGTTATTCCTCGACCCGTAGTTAACCCTACCGCCTCTCCTCGAGCACATTTAACGCGCCCTCATTCACGTTCAAACCACGCTTTCGTTCCTGTCTCGTTTTTCGACTCAATTCTGTCCCAGTTCAATTGGGAAATTAAGATACCTAAACGGATAGCGTCCTGCTTCGATGGATCCATGATTGTTAATGACGCCAAAGAAGCGATTGTTTTCTTTGTTCAATTCTCTTGTTTTATTCTAGAAGATTCCTTTACGGGATGAATTGTTCGTACGCCGCGTTTTATCGCGGAATTTCAGTTAACTCTTCAATCTCTACTTTTTGTTAATAACTGTCAGTTGTTTACCGATTCGTTGGGCGATGACTCGGAATTTCTCGTGGCTTTCGCGAGAGATTCGAGTAGTTTTGGAAAATAACCTGTCTAAGTACTATCCTGTTAGTTTAAGCAACTAATTTAATACAAGATTTTCAGAGTTGGATTTATCTAGTATTCTGAGGTTGGAAAATCAAAGCGGAAAGCATCCCATCCTGGACCTATTTATCCTGTTTTCCTGCTTTCCCTCAGATAAGATCGTTCCATTTTTATTGTATCGATAAATTTTGATTTCATTTAATAATTTCTCATACTTTAGCCTTTAAAAAAGAGATTTTTCTTATTACACATTTTCTATGTGTTTTGTGTGTTTTATGTGAAAAACTCATATTTGTCCTCCTATCTAGGTCGTTAATTAAAACTTTTGAAGAGGTTTGGACTAGGCGATCTTGGGACTAAGGCTGTACTTTTGGAATGATACAGAACTTCCTCCCTTTTACGTCCCCGTGTCGCCTCCTTTTGCAGAATGTAAAACCTTTACCACATCACTCACGGACCTCCTGTTCCTGTTCTTCCTGTTCCTGTTCTTCCTGTTCCTGTTCTCCAGTCCCTCTCTCGAAGATGTGAACACTTATTTTCATACACTTTTATTGTTCATTTTGATTTGACAAAGTTTAACTATCTTCTCAAGGTTTTCTGTGGTTTACCTTGAGAGTGAAGACGAATGTCGGGTAGTATTGGAGAAATCTTTAAATTTTCGAGCCACAGCTCTAACTCTCCCAAACAAAGAACACATACGATATATATTTGATAGAATCTTGAGGTTTTTCCTTTGTACACCCTGAGAGTCGGGACGACTCTTTTACTAAGGGGGGGGGGGGGGGGTAGTGTTCCACGGGATGAATTCACCCCTTGTACATAATCTTAGTCATAATTCCCATCAAGTAGTCTGGGTGGATAAATGAAATACCTTTTAAAAATAGAACTGTCGGTTGCTGCGTCAACAAATATTATTGTAAAAACGACAGTCTGCTTCTAACTTTTGCCTAGATCAGACCTGTATTTCCGAATACAAACTTTTCTTTAATTCACTTAATATCGCTTTGGTTCACTTTACTTCCCTCGGGAATCCACTACAATTATCTTATTTTAACTGCAATCAAGAAATTGCAACAATATGATATATTCAGCTTATAGAAATACCTATTAGATCGAATAAAGCCAGAGATACCACCCTTAATTGCAAAAGATGAGTAGTGGGAGGTGAAAACCGATTATAAAAGTTGGGAATTCGCACTGGAACATCGCATTCCACAATTATTTCTCGAATGGTTCAGACCACTCTGAAACACCGTGAATTAAAAACGCGACTCAAGCTGTTAATAAAGAATATCAACGAAGTGAAAGATTGGATCCATACAAAATCAGACATCAACCATCTCACGAAGAAGCTTGAAACGATAAAGATTTGACTGAAAACATGGATCCCTCCGCGATCAACAAATTGGGTCGTTTGGAGGAATTCCTCCCGACAAAAAAGCTAAGTGACCTGGAGGTGTTGAAAGCCTATCCCATTACCGATCTCCGAAAAGTGGAAACCAAATTTGGAGTCAGGATAGTGGTGGATGTGGACAACAGATTTTGTATCTTCTTACCGGCTCGAATGGCTAAAATTTTGAAGGATGACGCTGCCTTGTTGCAGAAAATGAGAGAAGCTGCTGATGAAAACCGCTTACATGTGAAATACCTTGGTGGAAAATATAATCAAGTCGAATTCAACTACATATGAACTTTTTATTCAAGCACACATACCATATTTTATTATTCAAACATGAAAACCCAGATTAAATTGATCCATACCTATATATGTATATTAATTTTAACAACGATGTTTTCCATTTATTTTTTTTTATATAAATATTAACTATATTTTGTAAATCTAAGATTGAATATTTCGATTTCAGTAAGTTAATCATTGTATATGTGACTATTAAAATAAACGTATTACATAAAACCATCCAACTATCATTTGCAAACGTACCCTTATGCATTTATCCTGTAGTATACCATATTTGATATATTACGCTATAATATAGTGCGTAGAACCTGAGGAGGAGTCTCATGTTACTTTGTTCCTAGAATGTAAACTTATCATTAGTTTAGAAAGACATGCATGATGCAGTTCTTAGAATTCAACGGTGAAGCTGGCCTATAAAATGATCACTCCGCAGTGTTAACGCATCATTCAAGTTCAAGCTTTCGTAACATACAACTGTTGTTAGCGATCACAAAGAATGGACTCAGGCAAGTGTCTTAAACTTATTAGCATTATGGAAAATGTATGGCTACGATTTGGAACTCAAAACATCAGACTTTTGAACAAAATTTTGCGAAAAAAGGCTTCCACCGTCGGGGAAAGAACGAGAATTTTAACAACTATAGGAATCCTAAAGTCATTGAGAGCACAGTTTGAGCAGTGTCGGAAAAGAGGAGAGCCTACAAGGAGATTGCGGAGAAGCGACAGAGTAAAGTGGGAAGATCTGGAGTCAGCTTTCAAGGGAAGAATAAGAACGGGGGTCATAGCGAATTTACGACACAAAGATCTGGAACATTTTCTGGATGATTCGAAAAAATTAATCATCATCAAATTGAAGAACATTTTGCGGAAAGAAGGAAAGGGCATAGCCGAATAAGCGGGTCAAAAGTGCCCTTTCACCAAATGAGTCGCGGACTTCGTCATCAGTCAGGCCTTGATAAAAGAAGTTTCCATGCCAAATTTTAGCCCTCCACCCCTTCTGTCGTGGTAGCTATCGCGAAAAAACGAGTTTTTCGAGTTTTATTTTTTATTTCTGCCAATTTATCGATTCGCCCTTCACCAAAATTCATGGTACCGTATTTTCGTTGGGAAAATCTACAAAAAATTGTCACGAGGTTCAGTGCTACAAATATGATCTTTAAAAAATTCCTAAAGGTTGAAATTCGATGTTTCGAATGGATGTTCGCGAGGCACTAAGTTCTCATAATTTTTTTTATAAACTTTGACGATTTCCGCTTCGATTTCTTCATTGGTCTTTGTTCTACTTTTGGTGCGTCATGTTGAAAAAAAATTAAGAAGCTTTTTTGAATTGTTAAAAATTCGGGTTTCATTCCGATTTAAGTGATCACGAGAAAAAAGTGACAACAGAAAAGACCCTGTTTTTGGCAAGCGAAAATCATGAGTAGCTGGAGTCCGCCGCGATTTTCCAAATAACTATTTGTTTCCGTTGGGCTAGTGTGTTATGGCTGTTAACCGTCTGATCATGACATAACCTCAAAGTGTCATTTTATCTCGTGATATTGAGGCATCGTTGCATTATTAATATTCCACAAATCATTCAATCAAAAGTATGTAACTTTCAACATTACGTATAGTACAGAAATATTGACCGTTACTTCGATTATGAAATATTTTCCCTTCATTCCCAACTTCTTATTTTCATATTTTTAAAGCAATGCTATCGGATGATGACGAAGTACCTCGAAAGAGAAAACACGGCCCTCCTACTTCTTCGACCGATAATACGAAGTGTGTGGTCTGTCAAACGTATCTGCGCAAATCATCTCGACAAAAAAAAGTTATAAATTCAGAAGTCGAAGTACAAAAAGTGACTGGTCTGGGTTGTAATCGACCGGTACGTATAGGTGATCATCTGTGCAATACATGTCGATTAAAAATGTATAAAGTCAGAATAGTAGATCCGAAAGAAAATGCTTCAGATGCACCATCTACCTCGCAGATTGCGGATGAACCAAATATGTCACAGACTTCCGATACATCCACTTCTCTTCAGACTTCAAGTGCATCAACTGTTTCTCAGTCTTTATCACAAACTACTGATTCCTCGACAGGTGATCCATCTTTCTGCGTACAAACTGCAGAAAGAACCGCAATTATTGAGACTGTAGAAATGCCATTTACTCGGGTGGTATCAACTCATAATTATTGTTTTATCTGTGGATTTACACAAAAGTCTAATCTGATTCAAGTTCCGTTCGATGCTCGATTACAAGCTTTTACGAAAAGACGGTTATATATTCCTCAGAGAAACAGGTGTTGCCGAGATCACATAATAAAAAAACGTTTTTATGATGATGAAATTGATGCAATGCGAATTTATTCCACCAGAAGTACAGTGGAAACAGTTATCACAATTCATCGATCGTATGGCAATTTATACAGACAAAACTCTATTAAACAAGATCGGTGAATTCAATATCTCTGAGGAACGCTTAAAGGTATTCACCGGACTATCATGGGAAAATATCATACAACTACGTGAAATGCTTGTCTCCATGAGGAATTCAGAGTGTAGAAATGTCACTCAAGCGCTGATAGTTTTTTTATTCAAAATGCGTAGTGCTGATTCGAATAAAATGATTGCTTCAATATTTGAATTAGAACGTGAACAACAAGTATCAGACATGCGGAATTCCGTATTAAAATCATTTGAGAAAGATATTCTTCCATACCATTTCGGATTAGCAAACAATTCACGTGAGGATCTTATAAGAAACCATATTTCTCAACTTGCAAAAAAATTGTACGGATTAGATAACAAGCTCGTACTGATTTGTGATGGAACGTACATTCGTCACCAAAAAAGCTCCAATAATGAGTATCAGAGGAAATCATACTCCGGACAAAAAAAAGTGCCCTTATGTAAGCCTTTCACTGTGTGTACGACGGATGGCTATGTGGTAGACATGTTAGGTCCATTTTTAGCTAATCAAAACGACGCTGAAATATTGCGTACGATTATGACTGATTTGAACGATATGACCAATCTCATGAAGAATGGCGATATTTTTATGCTTGACAGAGGTTTCCGTGATATAAAAGGATATTTGGAAGAGAACGGTTACAAAGTTTTGATGCCTGCTTTGAAGGGTAAAAGATCACAATTGTCTACTGAAGAGTCGAATGAATCGAGATTTGTTACGAAACTAAGATGGGTTGTAGAAGCAGTTCACGGGATTATCAAGCAAAAAAATGGTCTGCTCGACCAAAAACTAGACAATAAAATGCTTCCAGATACCGGAGCTTACTGTCGTATTGCGTGTTTTTTGAATAATTTATTCGGTCAGCGACTTGATTCTGATCTTGACGATTCTGATGAAATTGTAAACGCTATGCAATCTCGACGTGCTGCAAAAAATACGCTAGCCTTAGATGTTGAATCAAAACGATGGGGTCGGCGTAAGTTACCTTTTAAGGAACTCACATCAGCAGAGGTTTTAGATTTCCCTGAGTTAACCGAGAGAGACTTGGAAATTCTTTTCACTGGCTCATACCAGCTAAAACAAACTGTTTCATATCTTGCCGAAATGTTAGACGATGATAACAGGATGAAATTGAGTTACTGCAAGGAATGTAACAATATCATCAAAGTACTAGTTCGATCGCGTCATATAAATAGTAAGACATATAAGTGCTTTATCCAGTACGAACCGAACACAATCGGATACTCTAGCATACTGCGTTATTGCTGCGACTGCGCCAATGGTAATCGTACCGTAGGTTGTTGTGCTCACGTCGCAACAATAATTTATTTCCTTTCGAACGCACGATATTGTTCAAAAATAATAAGGCCAGCGGAAATCCTATCGAAATTGTTCATCAATGATAATATAGTAGTAAGTATCAATGAAGATAGCGAAGATGATTAAAAAGTATTGTTACAAATATTACAAAATAGGCGGAGTTGGTATTTCCTGCGTATTGAATATTTACGACATGTATAAGTATGTAAGTAATATGTTATATTTTTCTTGTAATTGGGACTAAAATAAATGGTAATCCGAATGTAACAATTGGAGAATCAACGGGAGAAAGATGTTGGTTATACATGATTTTTTGCCCGTACCAACATTGAGCTGATGGCTAAAAAGAATTCAGAGAGGAGGAGCGGATCAAAATACATGCGAAAATATGTACTTCACTTAAATCGGAATGAAACCCGAATTTTTAACAATTCAAAAAAGCTTCTTAATTTTTTTTCAACATGACGCACCAAAAGTAGAACAAAGACCAATGAAGAAATCGAAGCGGAAATCGTCAAAGTTTATAAAAAAAATTATGAGAACTTAGTGCCTCGCGAACATCCATTCGAAACATCGAATTTCAACCTTTAGGAATTTTTTAAAGATCGTATTTGTAGCACTGAACCTCGTGACAATTTTTTGTAGATTTTCCCAACTAAAATACGGTACCATGAATTTTGGTGAAGGGCGAATCGATAAATTGGCAGAAATAAAAAATAAAACTCGAAAAACTCGTTTTTTCGCGATAGCTACCACGACAGAAGGGGTGGAGGGCTAAAATTTGGCATGGAAACTTCTTTTATCAAGGCCTGACTGATGACGGAGTCCGCGACTCATTTGGTGAAAGGGCACTTTTGACCCGCTTATTCGGCTATGCCCTTTGAAAGTAAATGTAGTTTTGTCCTGTAAATTTAGTACCATGAAAGGCGGTGAAATTGTTGAGGAGATGAAGTTCTTCAATACCAAAAATGAAGCTATTCTACCAGCGACGAACATTGACGAATGGTTTGATGAGAATGTAAAGGAGAAATTGTTAGTCAAGATCGAAGACTTCCAGGAAAAGGATTCGGGATGGTCGTTGACTGAAATTATAAATATGGCTGTAAATATCAACAAGTATATACCACTGCGAGGAGGTATATCCACTCACACACAGTTACCGAAGTATATACAGGATAAAAAGGCAGTGGTAAATATTATGAACGACGATCCGTACTGTTTTCTCTGGTCAACCATAGCAGCTCTTTTTCCGGCGAGTGATCATGTGAGTAGAACGACTTCTTATCCACACTTCAGTACAGTGCTCAGGTATGAAGGTTTGAATTTTCCCATGAGTCTGAACGAAATTTCGAGATTTGAAAAATTGAATGGTTTAACGATCAATGTTTACGGTATAGATGAACATGAAATAGTTCCTGTTTATTTGAGTGGAGCGAAATCAGACAAATCCACCATACATCTTCTTATGTTAGAAATTAACATTGAGTCAAATGAAATTGATGACGTTAACGATACAATATGTCATTTTGCATGGATTAAAAATTTTTCTCAACTGTTAAGTTCACAAATTTCAAAACATAAAGGTCATACATGGTTTTGTGATAGATGTTTGAGTCATTTCCATGATGAAAATTGCTTGGTCAAACACGGGTTAGATTGCGTGAATTTAAATAAATGTAAAGTAATATTACCGGACGAAAAGGATAGAATCTTGAAATTTAAAAACTTCAAACATAAAGAGAACGTTCCGTTTTGTATTTACGCTGATCTCGAATGCCTCTTGCAATCGGTTGATGATGCATCCGAGTCTAGAAACAGAAGGGTGTATGAAAAACACGTCCCATATAGTATCGCCTACTATTTACATTGCACTTTCAACGATTCAATTTCTAAATTTAAAATCTACCGTGGAGAGGATTGTATAGAATGGTTCGTAAACGAGCTGGAGGAATTGGCTCTGGCTTTGGACCCTTATTTCAAGTGTATCGTACCTATGGAATCGTTGAGTCATAATCAGAAACAAGAATTCCATTCAGCTAGGACTTGTCACATTTGTGAAAAACCGTTTACACCTCAGGATATGAAACATCGTGATCATTGTCATTTCACCGGTAAATATCGCGGTGCAGCGCATCAAGTCTGCAATTTGAATTATCAAAATTCACAGATAATTCCAGTGATCTTCCACAATTTATCAGGTTATGACTCATACTTTTTAATCAAAACTTTGTGAGGTTCAAATAACGCGCTAAGACTATCTGACTCAATTCGTACGAACTACGTGAAGCGTACAATACATAATTTTGAAATCCGCTTAACGGAGAAGGAGGAGAGGACGCTGCGAGAAGACGTCGACTTAGACACACGCTTTTATATTTCCTTGCAGAAGTCAAAAATTACAAGTCTTTTCTTCACACATTTATACTATTCATATACTAGTACAAATTTCACATTTTCTAATCACAAACAGTTTTCACAGTATAATTACCAAATGTTAATAAGAATAGTTATTTTAACTAATTACGAAAATGAACTACGATTGAGCGAGAAGTCTGACGAGACATCATTGCCATTATTGAAATAATACGACTACGGAACCAGCATGGTCAAAGAATAAGATAAGTTACGAATTGAGGTCAATATTTAAAGTCAAAATTGTGTTAATTGTGATTAGACATTTCAAAACCCTAAAACAACATTTCGTAGATAGACTTGACGAATAACAAAATAGAAAAGCAAAAGCGACGTTTTATTTTATACAAATGTTTTAATGGTATGAATGGATTGAGTGAATGGGAATATTTATTAAACATGATTTTCTTTTGAACAATAATCAAACTTCTTGTTAGATCAATAAATAATGACTGAAAGTTTACATACATAATTTTTATTATACATGATTTTTTTGTTTTTTTTTTCCTTTTTAAATCGAAGCTATTTGGACCGATAATAAATTACATATCCGATAATAACGAAAATTAATAAAATTGTCACATTGGCGCCCAACGTTTTAAAGCTCGGCATCTCAAGACTCTGTAGTTAGATTATAAGTATAATACGTATCATCTATGCCGAATAAAGTTATTCATACACCTATTCAAACCAGGTCTAAAAATCAAAGTCAACAAAAATCGCAAGGGGCGATTCCGAAAACACCGATAAATTTGAAAATTAGTCGTGGTAACGGACAAAAGATGGAGGAGGAGAGGAAACGATTAGAGGAGGAAAGAAAGAAAATAGACGAAGAACGTGCGGAGCTAGAGAGAATCATGCGGCATAAACAGGCGAACGATGATCTAACGGCCGAAGTAAACAGATTACGATTTGAAAATGAAGAACAAAGACGTTTAGTAGAGAGAACTCAAGCTCAACACGTATTACAACAACAAGGTGATGTAGAGGGTAGATTTGTTAGTGGGTTGATAAATCGCTTACAAAATTTTAATATTGATATAAAGATGCCTAAATTTTCTGGAGAGGATAGTACAAATCCACGTGAATTTTTGAGTGACTTGGAAAAATATTTTATTGTAAAAAATGTACCGGAAGAACAAAAGATTTGGGTTGTACACAGTACGTTAGAGGGTAGAGCAAAGATATGGATTGATGGTCGAAGAAGTAGAATTAATAACTATACTATTTTTAAAACAGCTTTTATTCAAGAGTTTTATTCATTGGCAATTCAAATCAGAGAAAAAAACAGATGGTCGCAACGTAGATATAGGCAAAATGACGGTAATTTGCGAACTTATTATCTCAAACAAGTAAAAGAGGCACAGTACTTTGAACCGAAAATGTCAGATTATGAAGTTAACTATAGTATCATACAGCAGATGCCATATCGTATCAAAGAATCAATGATTGCAATAGATTTTTCTAAAACAACCGTAATTGAAGCAGCCTTATCACAATTAGACGCGATACAAGAAGAAAAAGATAATGATCAGAAAAGGAGACAGATTGCTAGTAATAGAGATAACGATTCGAGTGCTAAAACAGTAGTACTTGGTAATAAACAAAATTATCCGAATCAGCAGGGATATAACGTTCAACAACAGACATCAAATAGTTATCAAGATCCTAACAGTTACCAAAACAGTACCAGCAATTTTTCTAATTTTAATTTTCCAAACGTAAATGTACCACCGCCTTCTTTCAATTATAGCAATAATGGTAATAGATATTTACAAACTAGCCAAAGCAGTAACTGGAATTCACAACCGTTAAGTAGTAGTTCTTCACAATCATCAAATAACATACGAAGTAATTCTTTAAACTGAATATCGATGCGATGGGAACAGGTCTGACACCGCATCGTAATCCTTTTGATTTTGTTGAGGACCTAGCTTATGATTTAAATGATAAAAACGTAAATAACTTGGATCCAAAGATTTCAACTCCTGTATGTCCACATCTTGCAGTAACCGTAATGGGAGGTTGTTTTCAAGCATTAATTGATACTGGAAGTCAGGTTACAGCAATTTCAGAAGAATTGTGCAATCAATTAGAATCAAAAAATAGATTATATACATTGCCAGTTAGTAATGTGATAGTCATCCCAGCTATAGGTAAAAAAGCGACTACAGTCAAAAAACAGATTCTTTTGGAGATGGTAATAGATAATCAGAAATTGGAATACCCTTGTTTGGTCATACCTCATTTAGCAAATCAAATTATACTAGGTAACGATTGGTTGTTGCGTAATAATGTAATAATTAACTATAATAATCGATCTATCGAAGTAAACGGCATTAGAGTTTGTAAGTCAAAGGTGTCGTTCGAATGGGAAACTTTGAATAAATTAGTATCTTCTACTGGTAATAACGTGATGGTAATTCAAATAATTAATACGAAAGTTAGTGATTTGCTTTTCGAACAAAACATCATTAAGAAATTGAATGAAACTAATAATTTAAATAATTTGGAAGTTTGTAACAGAAAAGAAAATAATTCAGAGGATCAGATGATGAACTTGGAAGTGACAAATAATAATAATGTGCTATGTGAAAACATAACAGCTGAGATGGTTTCTGATGATCAAGTTGCATTAGAAATTGAAAATATTGAACTTGAGAGAAACTATCCAAATGATTTGAGTATACGTGAAATTCCTGAAATCGTTACAGAAATATCATTAAATTTTGAAGAACGTGTTCAAGCTGATTGTTCAGAAATAGTTGTTAATTTGTCCGAAGTTGATAATATAATTCAAACCCAAGAACTTTCTAGTAACGAAGTAAATTCAAGATCTAAAGAATTAACAGGAATGAAGGATCAAGGGGAGGATCATAACTTTTTCAAGGAACTCTCATCGGTCGCGGTTAACCTAACGGCACTAGATGATACAGAGGCTCAATTAATGTTAGCGTTGCTTAAAAAATATAAAGCATTATTTTCCAACAAGCCAGGGTGTGCTGACGTATATGAGCATAAAATTAGGTTGACGAAACAAAATCCATATATCAGAAAATCTTATCCGGTACCAATCGCACTAAAAGAACTTGTTGACAAAGAAATTGAATACATGCTTGATTTAGGTATAATTGAACGATCAATAAGTCCGTATTGCAACCCGTTAAGAATTGTAAAGAAAAAGAAAAAACAAATACGTGTTTGTCTAGATGCTAGATTTTTGAACGACGTAGTCGAAGGTGACAATGAATCGCCACCAAACATTCCAGATTTATTACAAAAACATTATGGAGTAAAATATATGTCTACAATTGACTTGACTCACGGATATTGGCAAATATTATTAGCGCCTGAATCTCGACCATTAACAGCATTTTTACACGGATCAAGTCTGTATCAATTTTGTAGAGTCCCGTTTGGCTTAAAAACAGCGGGTAGTGCCTTTATCAGAGCTTTAAATTTAGCATTAGGAAATGAGTATTCATCATTTTTAACGTGTTACGTAGACGATTTATTAATAACATCACCAGATTTTGAAACACACCTTTCACATCTAGAACTTGTATTTAAAAGATTGCTTGAACATAATTTCACATTACGGTTGGAAAAATCGAAATTCTGTAGAGAGTCGGTGATCTTTTTAGGATTTTTATTAACACCACAAGGAATTACACCCGATCCAGAAAAGCTTGCTATAATAAGAAATTTTCAAGAACCAAAGAATCAGTTAGACTTACAGAGAATCCTTGGAATCTGTAATTTTTATAGACAATTTAGTATACAACACTCACAATATCTATATCCTTTTAGAGAATTGTTAAAAAAAGATACTGTTTGGAACTGGACTGAAGATCATTCTAAAGCGTATAAATTATTGAAAGAAAATTTTATGAAAAGCGTAACTTTGAGTCACATTATACCTAATTGTCCATTTAAAATTCAAACTGACGCCAGTAATAAGGGAATTTGTGGGATTCTTTATCAAACAGATGACAAGGGAGATGATTATCTGATTTCAATAGTAAGTAGATGCTTAACAGCGCCGGAGATGAATTATACTACGACTGAAAAAGAGCTACTTGCCATCATGTACGCTGTCCAGAAGTTTAGAATGTTTATTGCCGAAACTCAGTTCACAATAATTACAGATCATAAAAGCTTAACGTTTCTTAAAAACAGTACTTTTCACAATGGACGATTGATACGATGGTGTTTGTTGTTGAATGAATATTCTTTTATTGTGAAATATTGTCGTGGTACCGATAACAAAATAGCTGACTTTTTCAGCAGGAATCCTGAAGGAAAATTCGAAATTGCCAGTGAACAAAAACCATTAATAATATCAAAAATTGAATCGTTTGTTAAGGTATCTGATGACACAAATTATTCACAAATTGGAAATTTAATTCTGAGTTTAGTTATGGACAGAGATTTAAGAGATCAATTCAAAAAGTTAGTAGAACTACAACAAAATGATGAAAATATAATGAAACAGAAAGAACAACTAGTTAATAATGACGATGGAAATCTTTATTTTCAAATATATAACGATATTTTGTTTCATCAAGATCAAACGACAAAGTTATGGCAAATTGTAGTACCTATTTGTTTGAAAGAATCTTTAGTAAAATTTGTGCATTCGAAACTAGGTCACCCAGGACAGTATAAAACATTGCAATATCTAAAAACTAATTATTATTGGAAAGGAATGGCGAAGGATGTAAAGAAATTTGTTATTAATTGTGATTTGTGCCAAAGAGTTAAATATTTATCAATTAACATGGAAGGATATTACGATATGGTAAAAGCTGATGAGCCAGGAGAATTAGTAACTGTTGATTTTTATGGTCCATTACCGAAATCAGTTGGGGGTGTACAACACATTTTTGTGATGATCGATGCTTTTTCTAAGTATGTTAGCCTGTATCCAATAAAAAAAGCTACCACTCATGTCAGTTTAAAAAAGATCTTAGATTGTTATATTCCAAAACTAGGTAAGCCGAAGAAAATATTATCTGATCACGGAACACAATTTACAGCTCATGCTTGGAAAAATACCTTAGAAAAAGAAGATATTAAAGTTTGTTATTCGAGTATTCGTCATCCACAGTCAAACCCAACAGAAAGGGTCATGCGAGAACTAGGTAGACTTTTTAGAACTTTTTGCGCAGATCAACATACTAAATGGGCTAAGTTTATACCTGAAATAGAAAATCTTTTAAATATTACGACACACTTTAGTACTGGATATATGCCATACGAATTACATTTTGGTGAAATGCCTATGGATCAGATAAGAAAAATGATTAAATATCCTGATGCAGTACTAATTGACCATCAAACCAAGATCTTATTAGCGAGAGAAAACCTGAAACGAAGTTTTGAAAAACGTAAAAACAATCAAAAGATTAAACGAGTAGTTGAATTAAAGGTAAATGATTTAGTGTTGTTGAAAGTTCCAATACCATCTAACGCACAAGACAAAGTGACTCACAAATTTTTCCATATCTATCAAGGACCATATAAAATAATAAAAGTAATTGGACGAAACGCGTTTGTACTATCTGATCCACAAGATTTGGAGAATATTAAAGGTACATACAATCGAACTAATCTGCGAAAATATCAACACACATAACGGTTTACTGTCTCGTCATGAATCCAATTGTTTCCACTCCTCGCTACATTGTTTATTGTATTATTGATTATTAGTAATTAAAATTGTTATAATTTAACAAGTATGAATGACGATGGATGTATAATTATACTAAGTTTTAAAATAATTTATGATCAAACAAATTCTGACGTGATTTAGAAAAAAAAAAAAAAAAAAAATCGAAATGACAAATGTGATAAAAGATAGTAGACAATGTACAAAATCATAGTATTAAGAAGTATGATTCGTCAGTGTACAGCAAGAACAACAACGAAGAGGAAAACATATGAATATAGAAATTAAGAGAAAAATTAAGACTGATAAACTAATATAAAGAATGAGTGATGAATGAATGATAATGACTTTTATTTGTTAGATAAACAACCAAATAGAAGTCAGGGGGGGCAATGTGAGGTTCAAATAACGCGCTAAGACTATCTGACTCAATTCGTACGAACTACGTGAAGCGTACAATACATAATTTTGAAATCCGCTTAACGGAGAAGGAGGAGAGGACGCTGCGAGAAGACGTCGACTTAGACACACGCTTTTATATTTCCTTGCAGAAGTCAAAAATTACAAGTCTTTTCTTCACACATTTATACTATTCATATACTAGTACAAATTTCACATTTTCTAATCACAAACAGTTTTCACAGTATAATTACCAAATGTTAATAAGAATAGTTATTTTAACTAATTACGAAAATGAACTACGATTGAGCGAGAAGTCTGACGAGACATCATTGCCATTATTGAAATAATACGACTACGGAACCAGCATGGTCAAAGAATAAGATAAGTTACGAATTGAGGTCAATATTTAAAGTCAAAATTGTGTTAATTGTGATTAGACATTTCAAAACCCTAAAACAACATTTCGTAGATAGACTTGACGAATAACAAAATAGAAAAGCAAAAGCGACGTTTTATTTTATACAAATGTTTTAATGGTATGAATGGATTGAGTGAATGGGAATATTTATTAAACATGATTTTCTTTTGAACAATAATCAAACTTCTTGTTAGATCAATAAATAATGACTGAAAGTTTACATACATAATTTTTATTATACATGATTTTTTTGTTTTTTTTTCCTTTTTAAATCGAAGCTATTTGGACCGATAATAAATTACATATCCGATAATAACGAAAATTAATAAAATTGTCACAACTTTGGCAATATCTTTCGAAGGTCAGATCAGTCTCTTACCGGTTAACAAGGATAGATATATATCCTTTACAAAAAGTGTGAAGGGAACATCTATACATTTGAGGTTCATTGATTCGTCCAGATTCATGCCGAGTAGTTTAAAAAAATTAGCGTCTTATCTAAATGTCGAGCAGAAATTGATCACACGTAAGCATTGTACGAACGTTCAAGAATTTCAATTATTAACAAGGAAAGGTGTTTTCCCATATGAATATGTCAACAGTTGAGACAGACTGGAGGCGATACAATTACCTTCCAAAGAAGAATTTTATTCAACGTTAAATGATGAAAATGTTTCCGAGGATGATTATTCGCACGCTTGTAATGTTTGGCAAACTTTTCATATCAAGAATTTGGGTGAATATTCAGACTTGTATCTGCAAATGGACGTGCTCCTTTTAGCGGATATTATTCAAAATTTCAGACGTAACTGTTGGTCCACGTACCATTTAGATCCGTTACACTATTATACGGCGCCGGGCCTCTCGTTTGACGCGATGCTCAAGTGCACGGGTGTCGAACTTGAGCTCCTTATCGACGTTGATATGTTGATGTTTATAGAAAGAGGTATTCGCGGTGGCGTGGCCCAATGTTCGAACAGATACGCTAAAGCCAACAACAAATATATGGGGACAGAATTCGATCGGAGTCAGGAAGAATCATACCTCATGTATTTCGATGTTAATAATTTATACGTTGCAGCTATGAGTCACTTCCTACCGTATAGCTCTTTCGAGTGGATGTCGAATTTCGAACAATTTAACGTCTCAGATGTTTCGAATGAATCCTCCATAGGTTACATATTCGAAGTAGATTTAGAATATCCGCGAAAACTTCAGGACTCTCACAAAGACTTACCATTGTGTCCGGAGCATTACGTCCCACCTCTTTCGAAATGCAATAAATCTAAATTAACAACTACTCTTTTCGCAAAAAAGCGGTACGTCGTTCACTATCAAGTTTTGAAACAGTGTTTGAGCTTAGGTATGAAGTTGGAAAAAAATTCATCGGGTATTAAAATTTAAACAAGCACCGTGACTCAAGAAATATATAGATTTGAATACCGAATTGAGAAAATAGTCAAACAACGATTTTGAAAAGAATTTTTATAAACTCATGAATAACGCTGTTTTCGGGAAAACCATGGAAAATGTTAGAAAACACAGAGATGTGCGGCTGATTACAAAGTGGGATGGGAGACACGGAGCAAGAGCGCTTATCGCTAAACCAAATTTTCATAGCTGTACTACATTCGGTGAAGATATGTCAATAATTGAATTAAGTCGAACGAAAATTAAATTCAATAAACCTGTATATGCAGGATTTCCTATTCTGGACCGCTCTAAAACTTACGTTTACGATTTCCATTATACTTACATAAAAAACAGATTTGGTAACCAAGCAAAGCTCATGTATACCGACACGGCAGTCTCATATATCACTTTACCGTACCCGATGTATACGAACTCATGAAACGTGATTTGAACCGATTCGATACTTCCGACTATCATCCGGGAAATATTTACGAGATGCCGTTGATCAACAAGAAAGTGTTGGGATTGATGAAAGATGAAAATAACGGGAAAATAATTACTGAGTTTATAGGTTTAAGAGCTAAATTATATTCCTTCAAGGTTTTAGGTGAGAATAGAGAGCGGGAACGTGCCAAGGGAGTCAAAGGGGCTACACTGAAAACTATAACTTTCGACGACTGTGTACAATGCGCTCTGCAGCATCAAAATCTAACAAACAGTCAAAATTTAATACAGAGTAAGAATCATCAGGTTTATACGGTGACGCAGACGAAGATAGCGCTGAGCTGGAACGACGACAAGAGGATCATATTTCCCGATACGACGGACACGCTTCCGTGGGGTTATGACACATGTAAATAAACTGTACGCTTGGCGTGTTTGATTATGACCGATATGAAGTTGGCACCACAGTCTTCTGTCCTCTTCTATCCTTGAATCAAACACGCTTGGTGTACATAGGTGTAAAATAAAGAAACGTTGTATCTTCATTATTAATAAACCTTACAAGTCGGACTTATTTATCCAACTGTTGTGCGAATTATCAAATCCTAACCATTTTACATATAAGTTATTTCCACGTCTGCGCAGTACTTTCTCGATCAGATAAATATCTGGATACTCGACTTTGGTGAGTTCCTCCTCGTAGAAACCTCCTTCGATCGGCTGGTCCCGGTAGTCGACGAGCTTGTAGGTCACCGGATCGGTGTTCTTCGTCTCACTTATCGTGAAGATCTCCGTTGTCCAATTCGGTGTATATCCTTTCTCGAAGACGTGTTTGTACTTGCTGATTCGAACCCTGTCTCCGACCTTGAATTTCGTTTTCCTCGTTCGATTCGCTCGGGGATTTCGATACACTTCCCGCAGCAGCCACTGTTCATCCGCGCGGGTGACGTCGATCGGTTTCATTCCGATGGTTCGATGCTTGGTCTCGTTGTACGTTGATACCAATTGCGGTACAACATCCGTCCACTTGTAACTGCCTCGCAGTGTGAACTCCTTCCACATTTTCGTTTTCAAAGTGCGATTAAAACGTTCGCAGATCGACGCTTTCAGGTTGCTGAACGTCGAGTACAATCCGATTCCGTAACTTCGCATCAGAGCTTTGAAATCGCTGTTGTAGAACTCCTTGCCCCGATCGACGTGTAAATTTTTGGGTACACGCACTCTCGTTAACACGGATTTCATAGCACTTGTCACATCCGCACCAGTTTTCGTCTTTATCGGCACTGCCCAAGCGAATTTCGAGAACACGTCGATGACGGTGAGCATGAATTTGTAACCGCCGTTGCACGTTGCGTAGACCGACATGTCAACGAGATCGGCCTGCCACGTCTCGTCCAGCCCGCGGACGTCGACGCGACGACGAGGGTAATTTCTACGAGCGGGTCTGTGAAGTTCTTCCGCCACCGCCGCCTTCTTGTCCATGTTCCAGCGCGTTCAATCTGGCGTCGAGTTGCTCGATCGCTCGGGAATTACGAAGCACCAGTTCGTGTCCGCCCGTGATATCCGTTCTGATTCGTTTCAACGCCTCGTTCACGTTCGATTCGAGGCTCCGAATCATGGAAGTGTTGTCTCCGACGGCTTCGTTCAGTGCTCTCAGTCGGGCTTCTAGGCGAGAAATGACCTCGGAGTTGGCGGTTACGAGATCCTGAACCGTTTCGCTGTCGACGCTTTGCTTGTTCAGGTTATCTCGGAACTCGGATTGCAGAGCGCGAATCATCAGGTCGTTGTTCTCGGTACTGTTCTGCAACTCGGTACACCGTACGAACTTCCTGCTGTACGATACTCTGTACGCTCTTCACGGATTCGGCGGCGCTCGACTCTCGAGGATCGGCGACGTTGCACAGTCTCTTGTTGTCTATATCGTACTGACCGTCGGTAGTGACCTTGAACCCTACGCCGGGCGGTCCGCGACTACCGCTCTTCATCGCGCTCGTCGCAATCTGTCGTCCGAACACGTCCACGCTCATCTTTCGCGCAGGCTCTTCAACGGTCGACGTGCAAATGGCGTCGATCAGTCGCGCGACTTGATTAATAAATGATTCCAGCCTCACGCAGTTCCTCGACGATGGAAATGATTTCGTTGGAGTGGCTCGGATTCCCGGCGGCTTGCGGCGACAGGAGCAGCCGAAGCCGGTCTACGAGTTCGTTGGGATCGTCCCAGTGAACGTAATCTACTCTTCTGTCTTTCCGAGCAACCATGTACTTGGGTAGAACTCCTTCACCTCTACGTCGACATTTCGGTGGCGACGGTGGTAACGGTAAGACGTCCACGCGCCCGCGTTTCGTCGGCGGTGGCGACGGTAAAACTCTCTTGCACTTGCGTTTTCTCAGCGAGGAGTCTCTACGCTCGCGTTTTGTCGGTGGTGGCGACGGTAAGACGTCCTTGCACTTGCGTTTTCTTAACGACGGGTCTCTACAGACGCGTTTTGTCGGTGCTGGTAAGATATCCTTCAACTTGCGTTTTCTTGGTGGTGGTGAGACGTTTGGTGGTAGCGAGGTGTCCATACGCTCGTGTTTTCTCGGTAATGATAAGAGCTCCGTAGGTTTCCACTCTATAGGTGATGGCAAGACGTCCGTACGTTTATGTTTCATTAGCGGTGGTGGTACGATATCGGTACGTCCACGTTTTGGCGCTTTCCTCGTCCTCAGACTCCCTTCATCATACGTTGTTGGAAACGTTTCAGTTTCCATTTCTTCCGGCGGTTGCCGGATCTCATCCTCAGAGATGGCCGGACGTTTATCGCGTGGTGGCGATGGTGCGACGTCCCCGAGTCTACGTTTCGCTGGCGCTTTTCTCTCTTCTTTCCCTCCATCCGCTGTTACAAACGTTTCAGTCTCCATATCCTGCTCGGTTTCGTCTTCGATCGGTTTCATCTCCTTTTTGACCGGATTGGAAACTTTCACCAATTGTTCGAGCGGGGTAACTATCGGTTTGAAGACATCGCTTATCGACCGTTCGACAGCCTCCCTATCTGACCTCAGCGTTCGATGTTTCTGACGTATCGCGTCGCTCGCTCTCGCGATACCACGCAAAACTTTCTTCTGTTCGCGGATACTTGTACCCTGCATGTTGACGCAGCTGTGTCCGGAACGCGACTGTCTCACCGTTATGCGAACACGATACATTTATCACTTGTTCATGCTCACAAAACAGTCGAATCCTTTCCTGTATCGTCCTTCGTTCATCTCGCTTTCCTTGTCGATAACAACGAAAGCGTACTTGTCGTCGTTCCAACACGCGGAACGCAAATCTCTGAATCGTGCGTACGTCATATCCGTGTTAACGTGATCGTCGTAGACGTGCTTCAGATTCATCTCGTCCTGGCGAAAGAGTACCAGCAGATTAGCGTTGTCGCGCACCAAATGTTTCGGGATACGAGCGTACGTCTGACAGAGATAGAAACAGTCGACGTCTCTGTGTCGCCCCATACAGAAGAAGGCTCTCACATTGTCCTGTTTTTCGCACGCTATATCGTCGAAAATCATGATCGAACTGGGTCGCGCATCCTGAGGTTTGACCACCTCCTCGTGCTCGTTGAAGGGAAAATAACCGACACCCTCGACGGGCTCCAGTATTTTCGTCAAAAACTGGTACTTGGGCTGACTCAGTGATTGCGAGTAGACGTAGACGTTCTCGAATCTGAGACCGTTGGGGTGGGTTATGAGGGCCAGAAGCGCGTTGGTCTTGCCGCAATTGGACGGACCGCAGAAGACCGCTCGCACGCTGTTCGGCAGTAATTCTCCGTGTCGTTTCGCGCGCGTCTTCGTCATTCGTTGAGCGATTTCGTCGAAGTTCGTCACCGGCAACTCGGTCGTTTGTTTCTCGAACTCCATCTCGACGATGACTAGCGGGTAAGATATATAAACCGGCGTCTTATAGAGTCGGAGTCAGTTGTGATGTGACGATGATTGTGCACAGACGCGAGCACCAACGACGACGCGGCGAAGGGCTGATCAACAGCATCATCAACAAACTTCCGGTTGAATTACACATACCCGGCTACCAGTACTGCGGACCCGGCACGAAATTAGCGGAGAGGTTAGCTCGCGGCGATCCCGGCATCAATCCTCTCGACGCCGCGTGCAAGGAGCACGACATCGCGTACTCGACGAATCGGGAGAACGTCGCCGCGAGAAACCAGGCGGACAGGGTGCTTGCCGACCGAGCCTGGTGACGAGTCTTCGCCAAAGACGCGAGCATCGGTGAGAAAGCCGCCGCCTGGAGGATAGCCAACACCATGAAAGTCAAGGCTAAGCTCGGAATGGGTCTGAAGGAGAAAAACGCTCCCGTGACGACGACGATCTTGAAACAAATCGTCAAGTCAGCGAAGGAGTCGATGCGTCCGGGCGCGGATCCCGTCAAATCCGCGCTCCGGGGTGCCCACGAAGCTGTCCGGAAAGCCGGTGGGAGGAGGAAGGTGCGATCACCGCGCGTCTTGCCCGTACCCTCGAAAGTGGGGGGCTTTTTACCCTTCCTCATACCGATTTTCGCCGATCTGAGTGCCACCGGAGCGCTGGCCGGTGGTGCGGCGGGTATAGCGAAAGCCGTGAACGACGCCAGCGCCGCCAAACGAGGATTGGAGGAAAGTAGACGTCACAACGAGACGATGGAAGCTATCGCTCTGGGCTAAGGTTTGTTTCTCAAACCCTACAAAAAAGGCATGGGACTCTATCTGAAGCCAAAAAACGCCTGAGGCTACCGCGCCGAGCACTGACTGACGTCGATCTGGAAAAGTACGCCAAAATTATGGAAATCCCGCACTTCCGCGGTGTTTTCATGAGAAACGATCTACCCGAGTCCGGTCCGCGGAAGAACGAGTCGGCCATCGTCAATCTCGACGACAAGGCTGGGCCGGGGACGCACTGGGTCGCGTACCGGAAGAGCGGCAACGACGTCGTCTACTTCGACAGTTTCGGCAACCTACGACCACCAAAAGATCTGATGGACTATCTCGGCGTTGGTAGCGTAAAATACAATCACGAAAGTTACCAGAACTACGACACGGTCGTATGCGGACACCTGTGCCTCAAGTTCCTCAGCGGACAATTATAAAGTCAACGCGACGCAACGACGCGGCGACAGTCATGGACGATTCGTTCACCTTGACGCTGTCGGGAACGTTCTCTGTCCTGGAGGCTCAATATTTCCCACCCATCGACTTGTCGCCGACGAAAAATTACGCTCTGGGACTCATCGAATTGCTGACTTTCAACTCGATTCCCAACATCGACGAGGGCAACAACAAGTTCCACGTGGAAAATCGAGTCGTCACTGTACCTACCGGTAGCTACGAGATCGAAGATATCGAAAGGTACCTGCAAGAAGTACTACCCGACGTCTCCGTCAGCATCAAGCCCAACGACAACGAGTTGCGCAGCGAAATCAAGTGCAGCGGGCGTGTAAATTTCATACCCGAAGACTCGATCGGTCGACTGCTGGGATTCACACGGCGCATCTTGGAACCCAATATCACTCACAAATCCGATTCACCGGTGGCCATTTTGAAAATCAACGCCCTGCGAGTCGAGTGCAACATCACGACGGGCGCCTACATCAACGAACGACGAGTACACACCGTTCACGAATTTTTCCCGGTCGTTCCACCGGGATATAAGATCATCGAAGTGCCGTCGCACGTCATTTATCTCCCGATCGCTGTCCGCGCGATACATCATCTCCGATTGAAGATAGTCGACCAAAACGGAGAATTGGTGAATTTCCGTGGTGAAATTATCACGATCAGATTGCACGTGAAGACAATGTGATAATGGGAATTGTGTTCGAGACGAAAACCGTTGACAGAAGCTATAAGAGCAAACCGATATGCCTAAGACCCGCCAGTCATCGCACACCTCGCAAGGAGCTAACACGTCGAAACGTTCAGTTTCTGAGGAGTCTAGGTCTCAGATCTCGTGGGAATTTGGAAAAGTGAAAATCCGTCTCTGCTGTCTCTTGTGCATGTTACCATGGAAGAAATCTTAACGATACAGAAGGCTGTCGTCTTCGACGAATCCGTCGAACACTGCGAGATCCACACGCACCACAGTGGGCAGATTTACAGAAAAATCGGCAAAACTAGGCAGATGTGCGTACTGAAAATTACAATGGTGATTCTTAAGTTTTTGACCTCGCTGATTTCAAATCTCGAATCAAAATTTCAAAAAAACAAAATGGCGAACCGGAAGTGACTATCTGCGTTACTAAAAAGCATCCAATTTGTGTAGGGATTGGTAAATTTGCGGTTTAAAAGTCACTTATTGAAAATCTCGAATCAAAATTTCAAAAAAACAAAATGGTGAACCGGAAGTGACTATCTGCGTTACTAAAAAGCATCCAATTTGTGTAGGGATTGGTAAATTTGCGGTTTACAAGTCATTTATTGAAAATCTTAAATCAAAATTTCGAAAAAAACAAAATGGCGAACCGGAAATATATTTTTATCTTACTCACAGGCAACTTTTTCTATCAGAAATCGATATTTGTGTGTTTTGGAGGTTGTTTTTTTACAAATTTTGAATGAGAATTGGAGAAAATAAAACGTTTGTCTGGAAGTGAGGGAAAGTTTTCAAAGAATTTCGGAAAATTATTTATAAAGCATTTTAAACGAATTTTATTGCTAAACATAGTTAAAACAGCAATCGACAATTTACGAATTAAATATTACCGAAAATGATAAATATATTATCAATATTAATCATAATCGTCAGCGTCGTGGTCGTTGTCGTCAGAGGAATCGGTGGATTCTGATTCATCACTGGAGTTTTCCATTGATGAACCTAAACCATACTAAAAATATCCTGATAAGTGCACGTGTAATCCATGGCACGTGAACCTAGAATAAAACAGGTATGATAAATATTTACTAAAAAACGAATGTTTTCATGGGAAAAATTTAGATCTTCTTGTAAATGATAGAATAAATTATTGAAACGTTTTGAACACCCGCTACATGACTCATGACTCTTGACGAATAGATCACTGGGTAGAAAATTATCAAGAGACTCGGTAGAGTCTCGCGCCAAGTACATTAAAAAGAAAGTTTTTTTTTCTGTGGCGGCTCTACCGAGTCTCTATACAGCTGCGGCAATTTTCCGCGGAGTGGGGGGATAAGGTTTCACCGATTCTACCATATTTGATGACATTATGGGGGTCTACAACTTATTTGTAAGCATGAGGGTCGAAAAAGCTTTCATTTAAGCCTAACATCAATAAAATCTGTGCACGTATAGCTGAGATATGATAATTTGTAATTTCGAGGTGGCTCGTTTCACGATCTCCGTTTTTCTGCGTCTTCAGCCCATTTCATCGCTCCAGACCATTGCGCATGCGCGCGGATCTGTCAAACTGACAGCTAAAGTCAGCCGGCATGTGAAAGATTCAATCGCGCAAGGGTTCACAAAATAATGTTTGATTAAAAACTTTCCACAGAATAGGAGGTAAACATGTTCGGATATAGACCCGATATCTTGTAAACAACAATGAATATTAACCTGTGTGATCGATCGTTTACCTCACGAGCTTGAGTCTTTGAGGTTATGTGAATACCTGTAATAATAACGCTTTTTATAAGTCCGGCTTGCGTTGTAGACACTTTTCGTCAACTTGCTTTTAATTTTAATTCTAATTATTATATCCAACTCTTCGACAAGTGTCAATAATCGCATCGTGTACAGCACAAAATATCATGCTTCGTGAAGTGCTTTGATGTATTTTATTGTTAGTTCACGAAAATCATACCAGAAGATTCATGATTACTGTGCACAGCGTCAGAACCAAGAAAATAGCACCAGTATAAATTAGAATTACCTAACCGGGTTTTATGACAAGCACATAAAGGATGACCACACTTCTATATTTATATATTTATATTTTTTCACCATAGAATTTCTTCTAATTTATAGAGTTCATAGCTTTGTGATCTATATTTGTCATCTATAAAAATGGAGTTTCACACAAAATTTCATTGAGCTGTGACAAGAATATTTATTCTTCAAATTGAAGCAACGTTACTTTTCAGACCGTTGGTATAGCGTTAGTATTGCGGGTAGTACGTTTAGGCTCAGCCACGCTCGATTTTTATATTCCATAAAAACTTGTGCATATTTAGTTCATCTTATATTTCACAAAGTATTATATCTCATAACTGGCTCATAATATCGAAATCTAGTTTGAATATATCTTTAATAAAGTTAAATCTACTAATAAAGAAGTTTAATATATTTCATATGAGGCTTAAAATATCTGCATCAAGTTTAAAATTATGTGAAAAATATAATAAAAAAGTTAAATATACTTCTAAAACAGTTTAATCAACATTGGTATAATATTACAGATATAGTGATAATAAAATAAAATAAATATTCATATAGAAGTTACAGTGAGTTACATGTATCAGTTTGTTTGTTATAGTTATATTCACAGTGTTGTATGTATTGTAGACTGAGAATATATGTATGTGTATTAGGGTGCTCCAAAAAAAAAAGAAGTTTTTTGCCTATCATCTCAAAAGTTTCTAATAAGTATTTGAAAAAATCTCCCACAAGGAGAGCTCGATATTTTCATTCTACGTGACGCTCAACGGTTTTCCATTTTCCCATATAAATAACACGTAAAAAAATTTTTTTTTCGTATTTTTCGAATAAAACTACTGAAAATTTTTTTTATCCAATTTCGATGGACATATTCTTGTAGGAAATTAAGTTGTCGACGAAAAAGCTCTGATATGATTTTTTCGTAAACCTAACGGGTAAAACGTTATCAGACTTTGAATACTCGGAATTAAGTGGATATAGTTTGAATTTTTTTGATTTCCAAAAAGAAATTCGACTGCGATATGAGCTAGTATTGAGACTTATATGTCTCTTTTTAACCACTGAGTCATTATTCGCATATAAATCATACAGTAACATCCGGTGAAATACAAAATGCGTTTTAAAATCATATACAGTTAGATTTAACTTGGTTGCGAGTATTCAAAGTCTGATAACGTTTTACCCGTTAGGTTTACGAGAAAATCATATCAGAGCTTTTTTGTAGACAATTTAATATCGCATAAGAACATGTCCATCAAAATTGTAAAAAAAAAAATTTCAGTAGTTTTATTTGAAAAATATTTTTAAAAAATTTTTTTACGTGTTATTTATACGGCAAAACGGGATCCCTTGAGCGTCACGTAGAATCAAAATATCGAGCTGTCCTTGTGGGAGAATTTTTTTTATACCTACTAGCAACTTTTGAGATGATAGGACTTGAAAAATAAAAAAAAAAAATGTTCTTTTTGGAGCACCCTAATGTGTATATTAAAATGTTTCAAAAAAAAATTTTCATTTCTTTTAAAGTCTCATAGTCTCAAAAGTTTATTTGAGACCTGAGAGAAATCCTCCAAAAAAATCATTAAGATAGCTCAAAAATTGAGCTGGCGCCCGAGGCTCAAATTTTCACATTTGAAATGCACGCAAAAAATTTTTTTTCTATTTTTCGTCAGAAAATCTATGAAAAATGTTTTTTTTTAGAATTTTGATCGACATATCCTTATAGGAAATTAAATTCTCTACAAAAAAGTCCTGTATGATTATATCCGTAACTTTAACAGAAAAAATTTACAGCTTTATTGAGTCAATTTTTTTAAAAATTAAATTGATAAAAAAAAATTTTTTTCTGTTAAAGTTACGGATATAACCATACAGGACTTTTTGTAGAGAATTTAATTTCCTATAAGGACATACTGATTAAAATTCGAAAAAAAATAAAATTTAAGACATTTTCTGACGAAAAATCGGAAAAAAATTATTTACATGCATTTCAAATGGGAAAATTTGACCCTCGGGTGCCAGCTGAATTTTTGAGATATCGGCCTGATTTTTTAAGAGGATTTCTCTCAGGTCTCAAAGTAACTTTTGAGACTATGAGACTTGAAAAGAAATGAAATTTTTTTTTTTTTAAATCAGGTGCACACGAGATATTAATGTAACGTAAACAGTAATTAATGTAAACAGTAGATAGTAAAATATTCATGCGGCGCCCCTGCCTGGAGGATCTTGGATCTGCGGCCTTCCTTGCTGGTTTTGGGCCGCGTCCCTGCCCTGTTGATTTGCGGCTGCACCTCCGCGGCGGTGCCTGCCTGCACCGCCGCGGATTGGATTGGCCATTTTATATAAAAAATTAACCAAATTCATTTGGTGGTCTTGCCTTTTTTTTCGTGCCGCCTTTCCAGCACGTTGGTGCCTACGCTGCCCTGCAAAGGTTAAGGAATTATCGGCACTTGAAGTTTTATTACAATGCGTCGGTACGCTGAGTCTACACGAACAACAGGTATGTCTATATTAGTTGAAAAGAAGTAAATTATTAATCTGTGTTAATTAAAACTTGACATGTATTCATAAATTTAATGTTACAAAAGTAATGATATAAGGAAGAATGTAAATAAGTTGAATCTCAAACAATACCATTGTCATTTGCCGCGGCACCTGCATTACCTACTTGCGGTGGTACATCTGCTGTAAATGCAAGAAACAGCCTATTACGAACGTATGTCTCGCATAACATGGTTGCGATCATAGATTATTGTGTGCCAGCAAAAGATTTAACAGTGTAGACAGTAAAATGATGCACAAGTTTGAAACGTTAACGTATTAAAAGTTTCAGAACATCACAAATCTATATCTCGCATGACGTGCTTATCATTATGGATTATCGCCTGCGATGAATATTAGAATTAACAGTTTATACGGTAAAAGTATGCAGAAGTTAATGATGCAAACATGTTAAAATGGTTCTAAAACATACCGATGGGCTGCGGATCAGGTTGTACTGCGGGACTTGCGTATTGCCGCGCATTGTCGCGGTTTTGCAGTTGTGCGTCTGGAAATGCGAGTATATTATTTTTTCAAAAAATTGTTTGTACCGAAAAGTTTTTTGATCAATTTAATGAGAAAAAAAAAAGAAATGACTCAATAAAGCTGTAACTTTTTTCTATTAAAGTTACGGATGTAATCATACAGCACTTTTTTGCAGATAATTCAATTTCCTATAAGGACATGCCGATCAAAATTCAAAAAACAAAAAATTTTCATAGATTTTATGACGAAAAATATTTAAAAAAATTTATTTCGTACATTTCAAATGCGAAAATTTGACCCTCGGGCGCCAACTGAATTTTTGAGATATCTGACGGATGTTTCAGGAGGATTTCTCTCAGGTCTCGAAGTAACTTTTGAGACTATGAGACTTGAAGAACCATTTTAAACACCATAATATACACATCCATATATTCTGAGTGGACACGTAACATACTGTACAGGGTGATCCACAATGAGGTATTTTCCTTCCACAAGTGGCTTCCTTGTGAAAATCTAAAACGATAATTATGAATGCTAAAATGTCGATGGTGGAGCCGTTTTTATATAGGAGCCGTTTTAAGTTAGCCAATACACGAGTGCAGATACGAAACTGTCTCAGGGCCGCACCGCCGGCCTGGCGGTCCTCGCGACGCGTCACTGGCCATCTAATCTCGCCAACTGACAAAACGACGATCAGCAGCTTTGAGAAAGTTTCGTATCTGCACTCGTGTATTGGCTAACTTCAAACGGCTCTTATATAAAAACGGCTCCACCATCGACATTTTAGCATTGATAATTTTCGTCTTACATGTTTACGAGAATCCACTGACAGAAGGAAAATACCTCATTCTGGATCACCCTATATAACTATAATAAACAAACTGTTACATGTAACGTACTGTAACTTTATCTGTAATATAATAACAAAGTGGATTAAACTGTTTTTGTAGTATATTTAACTTTTTTATTAGCACATTAAACTTTTGTCACATAATTTTAAACTTGATGCAGATATTTCAAGCATAATATAAAATATAATACTTCCTAAAATATTCGAAACATATGAGATGATCAACGGTTTGGCAGCTATAATTGGATATTTATTTACATGAACCATAAAGATGCATCGAATAAAAATTTTTATTTTGCGACACGTATGTTATTAAAGAATAATTCATTTGATATTAGCGGTGATTTATTATTTTCAGGAAATTGACCATGCAGTAGGAGTTTCGATAAATCTTGTAATTTGCAGGTGAAAAAATATTATTAAATAACGACATGTAGTTTCGGTTGTTGAGTTAGATTTATTTTGTGAGTTGAGTTAGGAATATATGTTCATTTACAATGCAGATTCGTTGCTCGCTAAAGTTGTTTAGACTGTAAATAGGCAAAGTCAGAGATTTAATTAATTTGCTTGGTCCATTTGGTACATTTCGGAGATAAATATTATTTACTTAATAACTCAGATGTAAATATTTAAATCCTCAAAAACGCTTATCCATTGCCAATGATATACACTGTAATAAATAATTGTGTCAGAGACTCTTTTGCATGGCTTTTCGGATGCTAAAACAGATAAATAAATAAATACTGCAAAATACAATACAATACGATAATTACGTCGAGTTTTTATTCAGACGCAATTTTAGATTATAAGGTCATGTTCAATGATGGGGTGTCATTGGCTCCTTATTTTTCTGGACCATTTCATGTGCCTATGCCCAAGGAAGCAGGAGCCGACCATAAAGTATACATTTCATGCACACTCACCCTTGGACAAAATACGCGTGACGTCAAAACTCACATGTAAATATATGGAAATGGCAAGTGTACAAGGGTACAAGTATGAATATACATACATACATTTGTACCTTTCACGAATTCTGATACGCTAAAAATCACTTCGTTGGGTCTATTGTCGGCGTATCGTTATGTGGCTATTTAGACTTAAGACTTGTCCAACTCGAATCCGCACACTTATTGCATCGGGGCGTCAGTTTTCTAAGATGATGTAGAATCTTATGAATCTATTATGCGTGAATCGGTCCTAATTTCGACCTGTTGTATTGTTAGCGGGTCGTGAAGTATTTTCCAGAGTAGGAATTTACAGTTCGATATATACAACACGATTCCAGAAAATAAGTATACGAATTTCGTATATAGGAATTGTTTTTTCTTACAGTGCTGACGTTGTTATTCAAACTTAATTATGGGTTTCATTAATAGGTTACGTTTCGATATAATAAGATATAGGTATTTTTTTGACAGTGCATGTGTTCTTGTTAGAAGAACTTGGTTATAGATATAGGTTTAATTAGGTTAGGTTACGATCTACAAAAGTTTCGGAATTGTTGGTTTCACATTGCAGGTGTTGTTGTTAGTTGAACTTACTTATAGGCTAGATTAGGTTAGGTTACGATATAAAAAAGGCAGCTTTGCGCCATCACGTTTAGGGCTGCTTTGCGCCATCACATTTAAGGGCTGCTTTGCGCCATATCATTTAAGGGCTGCTTTGCGCCATCACATTTAAGGGTTGCTTTGTGCCGAATTATAAAGGTAGACAAGTTACAGACACGAGTTGTGTGAGCATAACTTTATACCATGTCGGATTTTAAGCTACCGATCTTACAGAAAAAATACATGGATATGATCAAAAATGGTGAAAAGTTGTACGATGATCATATTGATCACTTTGCGTTGATAGTTCAAAGCTGCTCACAATATGCACCTAGGGAGGCGTGGCGGGTACAATTACCAAACACAATCAGGCCAGTTTTGCCGAACGTTAAGCACATTGAAATACTCCACAGTGGTTATACCGACCAAGATGGACACTGGGTATGCAGTTACTTTGATTCAAAGTCGATAATCATTTACGACTCTTTGAATGCAAAGACCCTTCACGAACACCATACAAAATATTTGAGTAAACTGTTTCCGTTTTATAAGTTTGACACGATGCCCGTCACATTCCCGACAGTTCAGCGACAACTCAATCCCACGGAAAAACATCGTAGATGTAAAAAAAGCCGCCAAGTACCTACACAGAAAACACAATTGCCTTATAAGCAGAACGTTTCGCCAGGCTCTGTCGTGAAATCAAAAAAAAAGCCAAGCACCGAACGTACTCCTGCGATCTCTCGGCAAGTCTACGTCGTGAAGGCGAGTTTCGTGTGAGGATATCGAAACATCATTCCAAGAGCTACGTACTTGGCGGGCACATTCGGTTTTTTTTCTTTGTGTTTGTTGTTTCTGCTTTGGATTGATAGTACTTTCGCGTATCTTGTGAATTATTTCTTTACAACTGTTTTTTTCATATTGTTTATTCATCAAATCTGGCATCCAAAATCTATAGATTAATAGAACGCGACTTCTTGCAGTTTCATTTTGTGTTTGGTTGTTTGTCTAACAGTTATTCCGAACTGTGAACAGTTGCTTGTATCGGTACTCGGCAGCTGATGGATGTCTCAAAGTACTATGTTTCCGGTCGCTAGATATATGTGCATGTACCTACACGTCGTGAATCTTGCATCGACTGACGAATATGCGATTCGCAGATAACATTGGTTCCATACACATTCATTCAAAATGCATCCTTCGATCTCGTGGCACGACCTCGTCGTGGCAGTTGGAAGATAAGCGTGTGCGAGTTAACGTCAGTGCTTGCGTGCGGGCGCCTTCGGGCGCCCGCACTACGGCACTTCCGTAAACTCGCACGCGCTCATCTTCTTGTACTAATGTGTATAGTATAGTTGCGAATGATTATTTTTCACAAACGAATGAGCAACAAAATATTTTTGCAATAAAGTGAGGGCGAACTGTTACGAGGAAGAGTTGCAAGTATTGTACAGTAGAACCTCGATAATCCGAACCTCTGTTATCCGAACCGCGACTCGCTTTATCCGAACCACCATATAAATTTCAGAATTTTATTTTATATATATATTATATATATATATTATAGCATACATGTGTGTATTACATGTGTCTTAGATATTTCCCACTATTGAAACATTGCTTCACCCAACATTACTGTTCGATTATCCGAACTGGGCCCGGTCCGAATTGGTTCGGATTATCGAGGTACTACTGTAATCGATTCTTCCCACTACGTGTATACACTTGTGCACCGCATACGCATGCATCGCGAGCAAGATTGTATGACATAGTAGTATAGGTACACTAAACTAATCATCAACTGAATTTCATATTTATCATTATATTAAACCGTCATACTCTACGTACTACGTATGCATACACGTATACCGTAGCTGCGAGTTTTAGGTTTTATGCCAAAATAGCAAAGTAGATTTTCTCGATTCTACAGTTTTGCAAGTGAATATGTTTATTCGCCAAAAATTAATACTACATACTTAATTCATTGTCTTCCATAGTAAGGTACGTGATTCCAGAGTACCAAGTCTGATCAGATAATTCAATGACAGTGGACCGACCACGATTTTAATTTATTATACAAGGTATTTATGTCTGAAAAGTTATACGGATAATTAAGGACACGTAAAATTATATTCTGATACGATGATTGGTTGGAATAACTAGTTTTCCAGTGTATTTCATTGCTATTGGATTAAGAACTCAATTTTCGAGTAAAACGAAGCGAGTTGTCCGTATAGCTCTAAAAAACCGAATGTGCCCGCCAAGTACGTAGCTCTTGGAATGATGTTTCGATATCCTCACACGAAACTCGCCTTCACGACGTAGACTTGCCGAGAGATCGCAGGAGTACGTTCGGTGCTTGGCTTTTTTTTTGATTTCACGACAGAGCCTGGCGAAACGTTCTGCTTATAAGGCAATTGTGTTTTCTGTGTAGGTACTTGGCGGCTTTTTTTACATCTACGATGTTTTTCCGTGGGATTTCACTCCTTTTTGCAAGGATAGAATATTCGTATCGCTGTTATATGAGGACGATTCAGGTTGGGCGCACCACTTTAGGTGGGTGTATTCCTCCCGAAAATCCAAGACTAAATTTCCTTTACCAAAACTTCGAGGGACTAACGGTTTCGGAGCTATGGAAGATCTTAGTCGACCAATCACAGGGCTTATGAGTGACCAAGACAGGACCGGTTCAAGAGTGTAAGTCGAGCAGTGCCCGCAGCGGTTCGATTTTTATTGTACGAAGTTTCAGTTCGATTTCTTGATGAGTAAGACGGCGTCGCCTCCTGGAGATGTCTTCGTACGCCATTCACCTCCGTTCTCGTCGTTCTGATCCTCTGATTCACAGTTTCGGTCGTCCAGGTCCTCCGCTCCGTAGTTTCAGTCGTCCAGGTCCTTCGATCCGTATTTCTCGTAGTCCAGGTCCTTCGCACTCTAATTTGAGTCGTCCAGGTTCTGCTCTCCGTAGTTTTAGTGGTCCAGATCCTGCGCATCGTAGTTCTCGTAGTCGCAGGACCTGGACGACTGAAACTACGGAGAGCAGGACCTGGAGACTCAAAATACAGTGCGGAGGACCTGGACAACTGAAACTACGGTGCGAAGGACCTGGACGACTGAAACTACGGAGCGCAGGATCTGGACTATAAGAACTACGGAGCGAAGGACCTAGACCACAAGAACTATGGAGCGGAGGACCTGGACTACGAGAACTACGGAGCGGAGGACCTGGACGACTGAAACTATGAATCAGAGGATCAGGACAACGAGAACGGAGGTGAATACCGTACGAAGACATCTCCAGGAGGCGACGCTGTCATATTCATCTAGAAATCGAACTGAAACGTCGTACAATAAAAATCTCATGCTATTTCTTACAGGTGTATCGTCAGTAGTCTATTTAGCGCATCCTAGGCGTGGCACAGTCGTTGTCTCTCGGTCATAATAATCCGAATTAGTAATGATTTCGATTGGATTTACGTATCAACTATCCCAATTTTCTCACGTCTGCCACGCGTTCGATTACACATACAGGGTGAATTCCTAACGTCCGTCTGCTGAGAGTCGTGTTGAGGTGGCCGAGAGACGAAAACGGCAATTGTTTGCTACTAGGCAGCCAATCAAGGACTCGGAAACCACTAAAACAATCGCCGATTTCGACTCTCGGCCATCTCAACACGACTCTCAGCAGACGGACGTTAGGAATTCACCCTGTATACATATGTATGCATACATACGTATATATGTAGGTGGACGTTCTCTCTACGAAAAGTTGCTCGCCGATTTTCACCAAGTACGATTATAATAATAATAATAATAATAATAATAATAATAATAATAATAATAATAATAATAATAATAATAATAATAAGATAACACATCATATAAATATGAATAATTGTATATAAAATTGTGAATATTTTATTATGTATAAAATTGTGTATATTTTAATGGTCAATAGTACTCAATAGCGCGAGCCGACGGCCATTTTGTTTAGTCGACGTTTTGTAGCTCACTTTGTAACTTTATCAGCACATACCAACCGAATGCGGATTCTGATTCATACCAAAATCAATAGGGGGCGAGATTTCAGTGGCTTGTACCCACGTTTCGAATTTCAAGTCGATCTATTTAACCGTTCGATAGATATCGTGGTCTCAAGCAAAATATCTAGCGAAAATCCATGATGACCAGGAAGGAGAAGAAGATGCTTTTTCATCATCTTTCGTGATTAATATCTCGGAAACCAGTCTACCGATTTCAATCAAATTTGTACAGCGAGGTCATGTGGGGAGGGAGTTCCTGCCGTGTGAATTTTATCGAAAAACATTCACGCGTTCCGATGTTATGACACCGTGCTTACAGGTATAACTAGTTCCGCCGAGAAAATATACGCGGCTAGCTCTCGCCTGCCTACGGATACTTGGCGGCGATTCGCTGCCGCGAATCTTGATATCATGACAGAGACTGGCGATATGTTTGTCGTGAATTTTCATTGTAAGATAATTTGGGTACTTGGCGGAGTTTTTGACATTTCAGATGTTTTTGGACCCGGATTTCACTTCTTTTTTTAAGCCGCGTAATGCCGCGTACCGTACAAAAGTTTAATATAAGTAATACCTCCAACCTCCAATATTTTCATGATCGATCGCACTCGCATCCGATGGATATATTGTACACGCCTACAACTCAGAATTAAGTCAGATAGTGCAGATCTACCAATATTGATCTGTACCGAACGATCTTCGTATAACTATTCGATACGTGAGATCGTAACGCGAAAACCGAGTCATTCAACGTTTGCTTTCGAAAGATTGTTGATTTTCGTCAAGTCGATTACATCTTATCGATCCAGAATCGTAATTAATATACAGAGTGATTCAGGTTGGACGCACCACTTTAGGCAGGTGTATTCCTCCTGGAAATCTAAGACTAAATTTCCTTTACCAAAACTTCAAGGGACTAATAGTTTCGGAGCTACAGAAGAAATTAGTTGACCAATCACAGGGCTTATGAGTGACCAAGACAGGGCCAGTTCAAGAGTATAAAGCGAGCAGTACCCGCGGCGGATCGAATTTTATAGTACGACGTTTCAGTTCGATTTCTAGATGAGTATAACGACGTCGTCTCCTGGAGATGTCTTTGTACGGCATTCACCTCCGTTCTTATCGTCCTGATCCCTAAATTCATAGTTTCAGTCGTCCAGATCCCCTACTCCGTAATTTTCGCAGTCCAGATGCTCGGAATCGTAGTCGCATTTGTCCAGGTCTTCGGTTTCGTAGTTTCAGTCGTCCAAGTCTTCCGTTCCGTAGTTTGAGGACCTGGACGACTGAAACTGCGGAGCGAAGGACCTGGACGACTGAAACTACGGAGCGAAGGACCTGGATGACTGAAAATACGGAGCGCAGGACCTGGACGACTGAAACTACGGAGCGAAGGACCTGGACGACTGAAACTACGGAGCGAAGGACCTGGACGACTGAAACTACGGAGCGAAGGACCTGGACGACTGAAACTACGGAGCGAAGGACCTGGACGACTGAAACTACGGAGCGAAGGACCCGGATGACTGAAAATACGGAGCGCAGGACCTGGACGACTGAAACTACGGAGCGAAGGACCTGGACGACTGAAACTACGGAGCGAAGGACCTGGACGACTGAAACTACGGAGCGAAGGACCTGGACGACTGAAACTACGGAGCGAAGGACCTGGACGACTGAAAATACGGAGCGCAGGACCTGGACGACTGAAACTACGGAGCGAAGGACCTGGACGACTGAAACTACGGAGCGAAGGACCTGGATGACTGAAAATACGGAGCGCAGGACCTGGACGACTGAAACTACGGAGCGAAGGACCTGGACGACTGAAACTACGGAGCGAAGGACCTGGACGACTGAAACTACGGAGCGAAGGACCTGGACGACTGAAACTACGGAGCGAAGGACCTGGACGACTGAAACTACGGAGCGAAGGACCCGGATGACTGAAAATACGGAGCGCAGGACCTGGACGACTGAAACTACGGAGCGAAGGACCCGGATGACTGAAAATACGGAGCACAGGACCTGGACGACTGAAACTACGGAGCGAAGGACCTGGACGACTGAAACTACGGAGCGAAGGACCTGGACGACTGAAACTACGGAGCGAAGGACCTGGACGACTGAAACTACGGAGCGAAGGACCTGGACGACTGAAACTACGGAGCGAAGGACCTGGACGACTGAAAATACGGAGCGCAGGACCTGGACGACTGAAACTACGGAGCGAAGGACCTGGACGACTGAAACTACGGAGCGAAGGGCCTGGACGACTGAAACTACGGAGCGAAGGACCTGGACACCGAAAACTACGAAGTGGATGACCTGGACACCGAAAACTACGGAGCGGATGACCTGGACATCGAAAACTACGGAGCGGAGGACCTGAACATCGAAAACCACGAAGCGGAGGACCTGGACACCGAAACCTATGAAGCGGAGGACCTGGACACCGAAAACTACGAAGCGGATGACCTGGACACCGAAAACTACGGAGCGGAGGACCTGGATACCGTTTGGTTTTATATAAATATATTCGTCTATTCCAATGGATTGATAATAGGATAGGAATGGTCCAGATGACTGTGGAAATTTAGTGGAAACAAAGAAGTTGAGGTTGGTCTATTCATCTAGTATTATTATATAACTATATAATATGATTATACAGGGTGATTCAGTTCGACCGCACCATATTTTAGGGGTAGATTCTTTGTGAAAATCTAAGACTAAAAGTCCTTTACGAAAAATTCGAGGGACCGACGGTGTTCCAGTTAAAAAATATCAAAGTTGACCAATTACGGAGCTCATACGTGACCAAGACAGGCCTGGCTTGTAAGTGAAAATTTAACAGTGCCCGTGTCAAATCGAATAACTGTCAAGATTTGAGTTAAATTAGTTGTTGATAATTAAATCGTTGTCTCCGACTGAAATCGTCGTGTCCAGGTAGCTTGTTTACTTTGCTCAGGTCCTCCGCTGGGTGGTTTCCGGAGTTCAGGTCGACCGCTTCGTAGTTTCCAGGATTCAGGTCACGCGCTACGTGGATTTCGCCGCCCGGGTCCTTCGCTTCATGGTTTCCGGTGTCCAGGTCACGCGCTTCGTAGTTCTTGCCGTCCAGGTCCTCCGCTTCGTAGTTTCCGAGGTCCAGGTCGACCGCTTGGTAATTTCCGGTGTCCAGGTCACGCGCTTCGTAGTTCATGCCGTCCAGGTCGTCCGCTCCGTAGTTTCAGTCGTGCAGGTCCTCTGTTCGGTAGTTTGAGTCGTCCAGGTCCTGCGCTTCGTAGTTCTTGTAGTCCAGGTTCTCCACACCGTAGTTTGAGTCGTCCAGGTCCTTCGCCTCGTAGTTTTAGTCGTCCAGGTCCTCCGCTCCGTAGTTTCACTCGTCCAGGTTCTTCGCACCGTAGTTTGAGTCGTCCAGGTCCGGCGCTTTGTAGTTTCAGTCGTCCGGGTCCTCCGCCTCGTAGTTGCAGTCGTCCAGGTCCTCCGCTCCGTAGTTTCACTCGTCCAGGTCCTGCTCTCCGTAGTTTCAATCGTCCAGGTCCTCCGCTCCGTAGTATCACTCGTCCAGGTCCTGCTCTCCGTAGTTTCAGTCGTCCAGGCCCTGCGACTACGAGAACTACGAAGCGCAGGACCTGGACGACTGAAACTACGGAGAGCAGAATCTGGACGACTCAAAGTAGAGTGCCGAGGACCTGGACGACGAAAACTGCGGAGCGAAGGACCTGGACGATTTCTAGATGAGTATGACAGCGTCGCCTCCTGGAGATGTCTTCGTACGGCATTTACCTCCGTTCTCGTCGTCCTGGTCCTCTGATTCATAGTTTCAGTCGTCCAGGTCCTCCGCTCCGTAGTTCTCGTAGTCGCAGAGCCTGGACGACTGAAACTACGGAGAGCAAGACCTGGACGACTGAAACTGAGGAGCGGAGGACCTGGACGACTCAACCTACGGAGCGCAGGACCTGGACGACTCAAACTACGGTGCGGAGGACCTGGACTACGCGAACTACGCAGCGGAGCACCTGGACGACTGAAACTACGAAGCGCAGGACTTGGACGACTGAAACTACGGAGCAGAGGACCTGGACTCCAAGAACTCCGAAGCGCAGCACCTGGACGACTAAAACTACGGAGCGGAGGACCTGGACGACTCAAACTACCGAACAGAGGACCTGGACGACTGAAACTACGGAGCGGAGGACCTGGACTCCAAGAACTACAAAGCGCAGCACCTGGACGACTAAAACTACGGAGCGGAGGACCTGGGGAACTCAAACTACCGAACGGAGGACCTGGACGACTGAAACTACGGAGCGGAGGACCTGGACTCCAAGAACTACGAAGCGCAGCACCTGGACGACAAAACTACGGAGCGGAGGATCTGGACGACTCAAACTACCGAACGGAGGACCTGGACGACTGAAAGTACGGAGCAGATGACCTGGACTCCAAGAACTACAAAGTGCAGCACCTGGACGACTAAAACTACGGAGCGGAGGACCTGGGGGACTCAAACTACCGAACGGAGGACCTGGATGACTGAAACTACGGAGCGGAGGACCTGGACGACTCAAACTACCGAACGGAGGACCTGGACGACTCAAACTACGGAGTGGAGGACCTGGACGACTGAAACTATGAAGCAGAGGATCAGGACGACGAGAACGGAGGTGAATGCCGTACGGAGACATCTCCAGGAGGCGACGCTGTCATACTCATCTAGAAATCGAACTGAAACGTCGTACAATAAAAATCGGACCGCTTCGGGCACTGCTCGACTTACACTCTTGAAGCGGCCCTGTCTACGTCACTCATAAGCCCTGTGATTGGTCAACTAAGATCTTCCGTAGCTCCCAAACCGTTAGTCCCTCGAAGTTTTGGTAAAGGAAATTTAGTCTTAGATTTTCAGGAGGAATGCACCCACGTAAGGTGGTGCGCCCAACCTGAATCACCCTGTATATAAATTATGAATATTTTAACTGTCAATACCGCGATCCGTCAGCCATCCGACAGCCATTTTGATTTCGTCGTCCCTCTGTGGCTCACTTAGTAACTTCATTATCACATATCGACCGAGTGCGGATTCAGATTCATGCCAAAATCAATAGGGGGCGAGATTTCGATAGCTTGTACCCACGTTTCAAAGATCAAGTCGATCCGTTTCACCGTTCGTTCAGAAACGTGAGGACAAGCAAGCGTCTAGCGAAAATCTTATGACCAGGAAGAAGAAGAAGAAGAAGAAGAAGATGCTTTTTCATCAACTTTCGTGACTGATATATCAGAAACCAGTGTACACATTCCGATCAAATTTACACAGCGAAGTCGTGTGGTGGGGGAATATCTGTTCTGTGAATTTGATCGAAAAATATTCACGCGTTCCGAAGTTATGACCTCGTGCTTACAGGTATAAAGAGTTCCCCCGAGAAAATAGAGTCCCGGCTAGCGCTCGCCTGCCTACGGGTACTTGGCGGCGATCCGCTGCCGCGAATCTTGATGCGTTAGACTGTGGAATATTTGCAATCGCTTTCGCGATTTCGCTTATAAATGGACACAAACCGAACGAAATCACGTATGATACAGCACTCATGCGAAATCATTTGTACAAAATATTTCAAAAAAACGTTATCGAGGAATTTCCGCATATTAGTACAATTCAAAGCGTTGCACATTCGGAGAAAAAAAACGACCTATCGTGGGCTGGAATTGTTAAAAAATCTCAGATAACATGTAATACAGAGCCGAAAATAATAAAAACCGGTATGTATTGCGTGAAGGAGCCCGTACTGTGGACCAATAACGCAGACGTGTTATCCGCAATTAACATTGATTCAACTGCAAATGATAATAAGGCTGCATTACATTTACCTGAAAGACAGACGGATGTTCGAGTATGTGCCAATAATAGCGATACAAAGCGCGAAGCTGCAAGGAGACTTTCGGACGCAGATATGGGTGTCACTATTAGGCAATCTGTTGCGTCAAATCGGGGCTGTCATCAACCGCGAGAAGGTTCACTTGCAAAACGAGTTCACAATTCACCAGCAACTATAGTTACGCCGGTGGAAGGTAGAAACCGACGACGTCGTGCGCGTCGGAATGCTCCACTAGTTTTAGATGCAATATCTATTGATAAAATCAAATCTGGGGATGGCTGACTGACCGTCATATGGATCAGTTCGCGTATCTTGTTAAAAGTTTAACACAATACTCACCGCGTGAAACGTGGCGGATACAAATGCCCCGTACGATCTTGCCGGTTCCTCGTACCGTGAAGCATGTGCAAATACTGCACAGTGGTGAAATGCACTGGATATGCGCATACTACGACACCGAATCGATTTTCATATACGACTCTTTCAATTCAAAGAGGCTCCGTGCACATCACAAGCAGTACTTGCGGAATCTGTTCCCATTTTATCAATTTAAGAAGAGACCCATAAAATTTCCGACTGTTCAATACCAGCCCAATACGTCAGACTGTGGGATATTTGCTATTGCCTTTGCCACATCACTCATAAACGGATACAAACCTGATGAAATAACATATGACGTTACTGTAATGCGAACACATCTATTGAAAATGTTCGAAAATAACATGATAGAAGAGTTCCCTCACAATCGTGATATTCAAGTCGCTGACCAACAAGTAAATTTTGTGCTACGCAAACGAGCGTACTCGGAGAGCTTTCAGCAAACAGAGATGAAACAAAATGTAGAAAATCAGCTCCTGGAACCGCAGATGAAAAGTTCGAAACACGTTCGACGAACAATGACATATTCACACTCGACATCAATGCAACATGGTGCATGTGGTTTACGACAACCACAGCTACAAAATCTAGTCGCGGCGGAAGATACATCCTCACGTAATCAAGACTTTGAGGTGAATGATAAAACCTTGGCTACGAATGTAGATCGCGAAATTATGGATCACATGCAACGAGAGCGTGATCGGTATCATGCTCGCAAAGATAAAATCAATGCTCAAAAACGTGTTGCATACTTGAAAAAGAGAAGATTCGCAGAGATTGATAGCAAGGTTTATTATTCCAGCAAGGAGGCTAAAAGTTTACGAAATCGTAAACGTTACGTTTTAAACGTTCAAAACATTAAAGCTCAACAGAGGAAAAATTATCATTTAAATGCTGAAAGACGAAAAGCTCGGAAACAAGAAATTTATCTTTTAAACGCTGAAAAGGAGCGAACTCGTAAGCGGCTACAGTATCATTCGAATAGAAAACAGCACCATGTCAAAAAACCTTATAATTATTTATCAAACTTTGCAAAGACAATTGATCAGAAATCTGAGCGAGATAGTAGAGGAAAAACTTATGCAATTGGGAAGATCAATGCAATTGCTGCTAACAAAATTATTTCGAAGTATCGTCGCATCAATATTACTAACACTATATTGTTGCTACAGTCCAAAGAGAAATACGTTGCTAAAATTTTACCATTAATTAGTGCACAAACAGCAGCAGACAATAGAATGAAAGCTGAGTCGATCGTAAAGTGGTGCATTCATGCTAGAGATTCGAATATCAGCGTTATGAGGAAAACCTTGAAGACTTTGAAGAAGAAGGCAGAAGTCTGCATAACAAAGGCTGCCGAATGTCAAAACGACAACGTCGAAGATAGACTGAATGCTCTATGTGGTTCTTCGAAACACATTCCATCGGGTGAACCCTATTTTACGGAGACTGCGTATGCCAATGTTCAGTTTACAAAACCGATCGTCATTAATAAAGCAGGGCAAGCTGTTAATATTTTGCCGTTTGTAACGCACGTTAGGCAAAACAGGAAAGGCGAAAAAAAGGGTTGGCTTTGCGGTGATATGTGTAAAACAAACGATGCTGCTCTGCTACAGAAATATGTTGATTTCTTGACAATTATATCGACATGTACATTGAAAAATATATCCAAATTCATTAATTCGTTAGAATGTACAACGAAATACGTAGAAACAAGACAAGGCCATTCGATGATTTGCTACATGACTGGTGCAACCTGCGAATCGATCTTATTACCCGTTCTAATCTTATCTGCACATTATCCATCAGTGCGGTACATAGAGAGGCTGGTATACGAATTATGTAAATGTTATAAGGCAATTGGCGAAATTGATACGGCCTTAAATGATGGCGATATCGTCAAAGTAAAAGCAATTTCGGAATTAGTTCAGCAAAAAGTAAATTCTATAGCATTCAATTTTGCTAATGAAATTGATTTGAATGAAGAAAACATCAGATCAGAGTATTTACATGCTTTCAAAGCTTTCACGAAACGCTCGATGGATACTCATCGTTTTGTTTGTGTATCTTGCGAAAAGCTTTGTTTTGGAAGAGACGTGACAAAAATTAGCAGCTTTCGAAATCCACTTACTGGAAAAATATGGATGGATTTAATGGAGCATGCTGCAGGTGAAGGTATTGAATGTGATAATGTTTGCAGCTATTGCCTGCCGAAGCTTCGTAAGAATGTTATGCCAGCTAGATGCATTCATAACTTATCACTAAATCGGTACCAGATGTTATATCATCTTTAAACGACTACGAACGCATTCTGATACAGAGAGCTAAAGCGTTTCAAACCGTCCAGAGGATGGGTACTGTTGCGAAAAAGAATCTACCGCACAGAGAGATGGTGCAAAAGGTCAAAGGCAGAACATTTCATTTGCCATTACCTATGGAAGAAACTTTGAAAAAAATTTGCCCGGACACGGACCCAATCAATAATCATACTGAGCTATATATATTAGTTCGTGGCATTCCGACGAAATCCAAACTAGTGTGGGAACAATTAGTCGATATTAACAAAGTATGGAACGCATTAGCATGGCTCAAAATAAACAATCCGCAATATTTCAAAATACAGCTACCAGCGTCGGCTAATCTTTTGTTAGCTAACATCGAAGATGTTGAATTCCAAATTCAAGACACGGAAATAGATACTGAAATAGAAAATAATACATCTGCGAATGAAAAAATTTGTGATGAAATAAACGATAAAGCTAAGACGGCGTTATTGACTCAGGTATCAGATTCTGACGGACTATATGAACAATTTACCATATACCCAATGTATGAGAAGCGGCCGAATGAAACCGCGACCGATCTATATCAAATGCTGAAAGTTCACGATGTCCCGTTGGATACTCGTCAAAAAAGCCTTGATCTGCTATGCTTTCCGCATTTGTATCCATATGGTCGTAACGGACAGCAGGAAGAGAGGCCGCAACGCGTCACCCATGCAGAATTTATTAAATCGAAACTTATGTCGAAGCATTCTCAATTCCGTTTGGATCAGCAATATATTTTTTACTTATTAGACGACGCTAACAATCGTCAATTGAATGGTGGAATTTATCACAAACTTAATATAACCAACCTAAACGAGAAATTTACTGCCGCGAGTTATTTACAACAACTCTCGAGGCAACAATTGGAAGGGGATCTAAATTTTATATTTTCGAGACTGCGCAACACTCCACAATATTGGAGTCGACCAAGAAATGATTTATCATGTATGATACATCACTACGGCCCGGCTACATGGTTTTTAACGCTCAGTCCAAGTGAATGGTTGTGGTCAGATATGGCGGAATACCTTCGTGATGTAGGAGGTCCATCCACCGCTAAAATGTCACCTAGTCAATTAATTGCCAATGACCCAGTGTCTGCATCCCGTTTTATTGACAATACGTTTAAAGCTATGCTAGATTTCATATGTTCTTACAATAATCCCATCGGAGATGGGGGGTAATCCATTACTTTTGGAGGCGCGAGTATCAAGGCAGGGGTACTCAACATTTTCATTTATTAATTTGGATCAAAGATGCTCCGATTCTCGGTACTTCGTCGAATGAAGAGGTAGCAAACTTCATTAAAAAATATGTTACTTGTAGAATGCCTTCAAAAGATATTTCACCGAATTTGTATCGTCGAGTTAATACACATCAGCGACACAATCATAATTCTTATTGTTTGAGGACCAAAAAACAAAAAAATGATCGTTCAACTACAGTGTGTCGATTCGGCTTTCCTCGCCCTGTTACCAATAATCTCGTTATGAGAGACGTGGCTATTTCGATAGCCGGTAGGAGAAAACTAAAGTCGAGAAGTAGACTGTACGATCTCCCACGTAGGGAACAAGAGGCAAATATAAATGATTACAATCCAGCAATTCTTACCGCATGGGAAGGCAATATGGATATGCAGTTTATCGGCGAAAAGTCGACTCTACTGAGCTGGTATGTGACGAAGTATGTTGCAAAACCTGAGAAAAGCAACTCAGATAAAGAGTTATTGGATCAGGTTAATTCGACCAAATCTCTATGTAGTCGTCTTTGGAGTTTTGCCCGACGCAGGTAAAACCACCGAGAATGTGGAGCGCTTGAGGCCGCTGATACTCTAATCGGAATATCATTATACGGCACAGACCCGCAGACAACCATTAGATGGATGGATGTTAATATGATCAGAAGCAGAAAAGTTAAAACTAGACTGGAAATTGAGATGTTGGATGCTGATTCCACCGAAATTTTTTGTGATTCATTAGTCGATACACATTATCCTGCTAGACCAGAAGAATTGGATTCGATAAACCTATACGACTTTGCGAAATGGTGGGAAGTAACAAAAATAAGGCCTACCTCTCCAGACGTCGAATATTATCGTATGACGAAATCGTTGTACATAAAAAAGCGAAAACATGGGTACCTCATAAATCATTATAAAAATAATGTTAATAACCAACCCGAACGCTATTTCTACTCGTTACTGCTACTGTTCAAACCGTGGAGAGATGTCAATGAACTCAAAAACGGACGTGATACTTATGCAGAGTCTTTCCAGTCATTGCAATCTGAGCTTGCAGCAGCGCTAGAGTATCATGAACGCATTACGGAGATACAAAAGGGCATGGAGCATGTCAAGGAGTTAATCGATAAACGAATGACGGAAGCAGATCAATCCCAACGTAGTGACAATTCAGGTGTGGTTCCTTTGGGTTGTCAGCCTATCGAAGCTGCATGTGCAATGAACGATTTTCAAGAAGGCGTACAAAGAGTCGATACAGTTAACGTTTCGGAGATGATATCGGAATTGAATACTGATCAGAGACGAGTTTTTGATAAAGTCACATGTGCTGTCAGTTCGAAAGATGTTCTACGGCTTTATGTCAGTGGCGAGGGCGGAACTGGAAAGAGTTTTCTTATAAAAACTATCAGGTGTTGGATTAAACAACATGCTGGTAAAGATACCGCAGTATCGGCACCAACTGGAATAGCGGCATTCAACATTGATGGTTTGACTATCCATAGATTGTTTCAACTACCTGTTGAACACGGGCGCACTCCTAAGTACAAACAATTGTCTGACGTAGTTCTGAAAACTATAAGAGATCAACTCAGAAATGTTGTACTAATAATTATCGACGAGGTTTCGATGATTTCGAATGTTACACTAATGTATATACATCTTCGCTTGGGGGAAATATTTAATACCACAGACTGCGATGATGGTTGGTTCGGCAAGAAACATATTCTGCTTTTCGGTGACTTGTTACAACTACCACCTGTTCGCGAAAGGCCTGTTTTTGTACAAATGTCGAGCGCAGATACGGACAAACTTCTAGGGTCAATAGGAAGTGTCGATCTATGGTGCAATTTGTTTAGTTACGACGAACTAACGATTAATATGCGGCAAAAAAAATGATACATCGTATCGCGAGACACTTTCGAGAATACGCCTCGGAGTCGTCACTGATTCGGATACAGCAATGTTAAACTCAAGAAAAATACACTTCAGCTCATCTGAGTTTACTGACAGACTACGTGAACTATGTGATTATATAAAGCCCCTATCTAACGACACTGTTTGTCTACCTCCCACACGTCGCATGTGTGATGTTCTCAATGAAGCTATGTTGAACGAAATCCAAACAGAAGAAATCCAATTGCTAGCTCACGACACTATTGACTGTCCTCCGTATTTAAAAAAAAAAGTGCATAAAATGCTGAATATAGATGACGAGGATAGTTCTCGAACTGCCGGTCTAGCAAAAGTAATCACTGTTAAGATTGGTGTGAAAATAATGATAAGACGAAATATTGACGTTACGTTAGGACTTGTTAATGGTACAATTGGTACAATTACTTCAATATCCCGAACTATTGATAGTAATGAAGTTGAAGCGGTACGGATGACTTTAGCGAATGGAGTCGAACACGTTATAGAGCGCGTTGACGTGAAGTTTGAAGTGATGGAAGGGGCTTTTGTCATCCGGAAACAGTTTCCTATTTGCCTTAGTTATGGGATTACAATCCATAAAAGTCAGGGTCTAAGTCTGAAGAATGCCGTTATCGATGCTGGTAATTCAGTGTTCTCTTGCGGACAAGTGTACGTTGCTCTTTCACGAGTAACTTCATTAGAAGGCCTACATTTAATTAATTACGACCCTCATTCAGTATTAGCGGATACATCAGCTATTGTAGAGTACAATCGATTAAGAAAGAAATATCGACCTGACCTTGTGGCGATGCCTATTGTGGGAATACAAGCTCGGAAAGCTCCTGACCGCAAATGGTCAGTTCCAAAAATCGTAATCACCTGTCAGGAGCCGGGTACAGAAAATACCTCAGAAGATTCCTGGCGAATAAAAGGCTTTCCTAATATCGATGGCGTTTCTTGCTATGCTAACGCGACGATTCAGTGCATGTTTCATTCTGCTTCGATTAGAGAACGCTTGTCATATCAAAAAAGGGATGATGTCATGAGGATATTATTGGAGAGTTACAAGAACTTAGAAATTCTCGAAAATGTCTTCGCGGCTAGAACACTCGCAGGTGAACAATTCACAATGAATGTTCAGCGAGATGCACCAGAATTTCTTACTGCTCTTCTATCGAAATGCGATAGTTTGAGAACAGTCGTTGAGCATCAGATAACGACAAAGGTGCGTTGTGAATCTTGTGGTTATACCAATACAACTTCCGAATTTAATTGCATATTGTTGCTTGGTTTGCCTATACCTTGCAAGAAAACTCCTACTTTGTCGGAGATAATTGATTATAACCTTTCACGCTGGAAAACAATTGAAGGGTCATCTTGCAATATTTGTCGGTCGGAAAATATACTCATAAAAACTGAAGTTACGTCGGTAAGCAGCTGTTTAATTATCCAGCTCCTATTATATACGGTACAAGATGAACATGTCATGAAGATTACTAATTGTAATATAAAAGCTGTGCCTACTGAAAAACTTTTACTTTGCGCTAAAAGATACAACGTAAATAGTGCAATCTTCCATCACGGTCAGAACATTCAATCCGGCCACTACACCTGTATGTTACGGGAGGGAAATTCTGCTTGGAAACGTGTAGATGATAATACTATCACAAAACAGAAATGGCCGAAAAATGCTCACGATGCATACATATTCTTTTTATGTCAGACCTGATGAATGATAAAGTTAGCAGTAACTATACCCTTACTACAAATGAAACCGCCGATGTCGGTTAAAAGCTCAGGCGTGAATGAATATCCAGCTGCACGGTGCAAAAAGTTGTGAGATCCCCCCAAAAACACCTCACGTGCAAAAACCTTGCGCCAAGTACATTAACGTGGGCACCCTATCTGAAAACATTCGCCCATTCTAAAAAGTATCGTAAGCGTTTAACAAAATAATTTGTTCCTCCTACAAAAAAAGTATTGAAATCAGATATTACTGCCAAGTACATCACCAGATTCAATTTATCTCCAGTATGTAATTACGGCAACAGACCGACTTATGCGAAAATTATCATTTGTATCCATACACAGCAATTGGAGAAAAAAAACGTTATCAAACAAAGAGAAGAAAAAAATTATGAAAAAAGATTGGAGGAAGTGGTACTTGGCGGGCTTTTTGAAAAAAAAATAGAAAATTCTGCGACACAAATTCTGCGTGAATAAATAGTTCGATAGTAATTACAAAAATTTAAAAATATCAGCCCGCCAAGTACCACTTCCTCCAATCTTTTTTCATAATTTTTTTTTTCTCTTTGTTTGATAACGTTTTTTTCTCCAATTGCTGTGTATGGATACAAATGATAATTTTCGCATAAGTCGGTCTGTTGCCGTAATTACATACTGGAGATAAATTGAATCTGGTGATGTACTTGGCAGTAATATCTGATTTCAATACTTTTTTTGTAGGAGGAACAAATTATTTTGTTAAACGCTTACGATACTTTTTAGAATGGGCGAATGTTTTCAGATAGGGTGCCCACGTTAATGTACTTGGCGCAAGGTTTTTGCACGTGAGGTGTTTTTGGGGGGTTTTATATTCCACAAGGAACGGCTATTGTCCCCAGCAGGTACAGGTATACCTGCTGGGGACTATGCGCCCAGCCTGAACAAACATGCCGAGCGTTGCGCGACATGAGAATTCCGCTTCTCAAAGCCAGATATGCAGCATTCTGCGGAAAGTTTTTATCAATTTCTAATCTCAATAACATTATCAATAGTGTACAATGTTCACAAGTCTGAGATCTCCCGCGATCATAACTATATTCATACTTCTTTTAGAATATTAAATTTACACGCTTGCTTAAAATGTACACATTGAACACTCTTTCAAACCTACAATTTTTGAAATTTCAAAAAACTATTTGACATAATAATATTCTACATACCTTCAAGATTATCTTCCATTTTACCGATTTGAAATCGGTAGCGTAGAACAGAATATATTTCACTTCGCGCGAATCGAAAATTTCACAGTACAAAATCGTTACGTTCTTCACTCGCAAACGGTCGAGTTCGGACTGTCGTCAGTCGAGTACCGCGAAGGGTAGGGACCGGTCCTTCTACAATAGGGCGTAGAAACACCTGATCTTTGAAATGGCATACATAGAAATCAAAAATGAGAACACTCAATTTTTGGATTTTGCCGATTTTTCTGTGAATCTGCCCACAGTGCGCACCAACCTTACGCATCGTCGACCTTCAACAACAGCGACGAAATTCGGATCACCGTCCAACACCAGGACTTGTGTCTGCTGCCGAGTAAAAGCTCGCTGCACATCTACGGCAGATTAACCAAGACCGATGGAGCTACCGCAACCCCGCATACGGCTATGGTCAACATGGCTGTCTGCCATCTGTTCGAGGAACTGCGTTACGAACTGAACGCCGTTGAGATCGATCGGAACAAGAACGTCGGGCTCACGAGTCTCATGAAGAGCTACGTATCTTTGAGCCCCGGTCAAAAACATCTATCCGAGAACGCTGGTTGGTTGAACGAGGACAACGATAAATTAACCAATGCGGACGGATACTTCGAAGTGTCCGTACCCCTGAGCCTGCTACTGGGATTTGCCGAGGATTACCGTAAAATCATCGTCAACGCCAAGCACGAATTGATCCGCACGAGAGCTAATACCGATACGAACGCCGTGGTGCAAACCGTTGCGGAGAATGTTAAAATTTCACTCAGAAAAATCGAGTGGATGATACCCTACGTCAAAGTCTCCGACAAACAAAAGATCCAACTGCTCAATTACATCGCCAGAGATCCACCTATCCCCGTGAGTTTCCGTACCTGGGAAATGTACGAGTACCCCTTGCTACCGACGACCACGAAACACGTCTGGGCCGTCAAGACGTCGACGCAGCTCGAGAAACCGCGGTACGTCATTCTGGGATTTCAAACCGCTAGAAAGAACACCGGGACCAAGAACGCCAGCCACTTCGACCACTGCAGCCTCAGAGACGTCAAGTTGTTCCTGAATTCGTAGAGCTATCCCTACGCGAATTTGAATCTCGACATCGGTCGTAATCAGTACGCTGTACTCTACGACATGTACGCCAGCTTCCAGGCCTCGTACTACGGCAAAGAACCCGAACCGCTGCTGACGAGAACGCAATTTCTGCAACGCGCCCCACTCGTCGTCATCGACTGCTCCAAGCAGAACGAGTCCCTGAAATCCGGACCGTGGATATCCGTATCGAGTTTAAGTCGGAAGCCCAGTTTCCGACGCAGACTTCAGCTTACTGTCTGATTCTACACGATCGTATAGTGGAGTACAATCCGCTCAGCAGCGGAGTCCGCAAATTGATGTAAAACTATACTAACAATAAGTTAAGGAACTTGGGGTTATAATTTAGTTTCAAATCGTATGTGTCTAATTATTTCATTATATTCATTGATTTATTTACAGATGGTATTATAAAACTAGGGTGATAATTTAGTTTTAAATTGTATAAGTCTAATTATTTTATTTATCTACAGATGGTATTATAAAAATAAATAAAAAATTCAAAACTTGAATTTTAATCGTAGACGGGAATGAAGTCAGAAGCAGAAGAAAATGGATCCTATGTTGAATACTGTAAAAATGAAAAAATGTTTCAGAATAACATAACATATGTATACGTAATCACATGATTTTAGTGATCAATACCTACAAAATCCAATTTTATTCCTCGGCTTCCATCCTTCGAAAAAATATTAAACCGTCTTCTATGGAGACTTCGGTTGCTACCTCATTAACGATTGAGATGACATTTTCCCCCTGTTGATAGTGGCGTAGGCTGAGCCATACGCCACATAACAGGCGGAACTTGTCAACGTTCATCCACTCGTGAGGTACGTACACCAATTGCGACATCTGTTCATAGTTTCTAGAATTTGAATCAGACGCATGAGTTCAAATATGAAATATGCACGTTCACTAATAGGGAACTTGCATGTTTTTTAATTTTAATTTTATTCGAAAATAGGATGAAAGAGAATGAATTTCCCGAAACAGTTTTTATTTTCGAGTAATATTAACGCTGCAAAATTATTTTCTGTTACACTTATTTTTCTCGATAAATTTGAATGGGCAGACATATTGCTGGACCCTTCTATCAGCGCCGCCAGCGGCACGTGCGGGAACTATGCTCCACTGTAAACATTGTCCGCTACAAATATTGAAGCTGTAAAGCATTGGTGACGCTGTCAAAATTGTATTGAGTAAATAACTATTACTAAAGAACTATTAGTTCGAATAAAGGAGCGTGCAGTAGTATAAATATACATACTTGGATAAAAAGAGTATATTTGTGCTGGTGCTATAAAAAGTGTGCAGTATTTATTGAGTGATAAAAAGTGATAAAAATCATATAAATTGAGAGAACAATGGATCCATCAGCTCCACAACCGAATTTGAATTGGTACTGTTGTATTTAATTAGTTCTTCATGAGGGGGTTTGGTTCCTTGTTAAATGAATAGATTCAGTTTCAAATGGAATAAATGTATTTTTAATTATAATTACTATGGACTAACATATTCTACTCGATGTGTGTCGCATGGCTACTTCGTAATTCTACTGTTTTGCGCATGTCACCTGGCCGCGCCCTCACACACACGTATCGTTCTTACTCTCCTATACCTATACTAGATGTCGCTCATATATGTTGTCAAGATCAGAATATTCAGCCTGATTTCCAACAGGTACATGTATTGTTTTGTACCATCTTATAAAAATACAACAAGTTCAACTCCAGAAAAGATATTTGAGCGGATCCACGTCACTTCACTCGAATATAAACCGTCAAGTCACGGATTTTTGCGCCATTCAAAATATCTTTAGTACTATGGAAAAAAAAAAAATAAAACTTCGAGGATTTTGAAAAATTTTCAAAAATGGCGGAGTTAGAGCTATGTGAATTTTCGTAAACCGGTGTTGCACCGCTATGTTTAAAAATTCATATCTCCAAAAGTATTCAACGGAGCGGATTGATCTTTGAATCATTTTGTTCGTAAAAGAATACGCTTTCATGAAAAAAATGTCAATGCCACAAGAAAGAAATCCTTCACTTTTTTTTTGTCGTTTTTTTTTAAATTTTACTGCCATTTTCGCGGGACTCAAAGAAATTCATGGAGATAATTTTTTCTAGATACCTGGATCCTTCCCCTTCAATCCTAAAAAAAAAAATTTATGGAGAAAATACCTGGACCGAGGAAAAAAAATAAAACGTCTCGTCGCGTGTCGCCGCGCGCGCCAATCCACGTCCGCACTACTCCCGCAAGCTCGTTGTGTCGCGTAGTAGAGTTATGACTGATGGATCTTTTGCAATATTTTGGTGGCTTTGAAAAGGGCCGATGTTTTTAGCGATGATTCGCTGGATAACACTTAGTAGAACACCTTTGTTTTATATCAATTCATAATTTTCATCGAATCAAATTTTTCTGATGCGGAAAATAATTTTGTTTCGACGAGATTATGGGATGTTGGTATGACCGCATGTAATTTCAGAGTACCATGAACTGTCAATGCTTTATCGAATCGATTTTGTAAAATAGATTCTTCTGTTTGATGTTCTGCAGACGTACAGTACGCGAAAGATATGCTGCGAAAATAAGAACATGCCCAATCATCGTTGCAAGAAGCCTTCGCAAATAATGTCATCAATGACGTTACTTATAAATAGTGGATATTAGTGGATCGAACATTTCAAACAATCCAGCCGATAGTCCGGTTAACGTAGATGATCAGTTTAATATTCAAGATACTGGAGCTTGTTCATTGAGTGCAGAAAGTGAAAAGTACAGTGCACCGAGTATTTTCAGTTCCAATCCACATATATCGCAATCACCGGTGAAACTGTATAAAAGTAAGCTTATACAAGTTAAGCCAAGCACAGCGAACAAATGGTCACAAACTAGCATTCGAAATAACGACAAAGCTTCACAAGCAGTTGTTGAATCTCGCAGCGTCTCGCTTGGTTGTAATTTTGATGCTGATTTAGTAAGGCAATTGAACAACTTACAGATTAATCAGGTGCTTGATGAAAACAAAAATATGGATTCATCTTTCGATACCCTTGATACTAGTTCATTTTACAATATGAGTTGTAGTAAATCATCGGGTACTAGCAAATGAAGAAAAAGTACTGAGGGATGCATTATTGGCTAAAGTAGTGTATGAAAGCTCCACGAAGAGGTTAATTGAGAACAATCCTTTGCTGTATTTAGGTATACGCAGAGAATCAATGTACATTATAGACTTATTACATGAAGAATGTGGCATTGGTGTTAGAGATATCTACTTGACACTGAAGAAAGTTAAGCTGAATCCACCATTCTCTGTGCTAGGATATGAATTTGGGTTGTCGGAACCTCAAGCAAGCAGAGTTTTCAAAAAAAGTGTGAAGGTTTTAGCTTTACAGTTGAAACAGCTTATTGTTTGGCCAAGCAAGCAGCAAATAATGTTGAACCTTCCTATACACTTTCGATACAGGTATAGTGACATCGAAAGCATCATAGATTGTTTCGAAATAGAAATCGAAAAACCATCGGATGCATGTAATCAGGCATTGACTTGGTCGGATTACAAGAAATGTAATACGGCTAAGTATCTCATATCAGTGACTCCCGATGGATTTATAAATTTTATATCGGATGGAGTTTGTGGAAGGTGCACTGATATGTCAATAGTGGAGAAGTGTGGATACTTAGATGTTTTACCAGAGAATGTGAAAGTGATGGCAGACCGAAGCTTTAAACAGCTAGATGTGCAGCTCAAAAAAAAAAACTGCACTTTAATCAGACCTCCATCAGTTAGTCAAAATACAAAGAGTAGCAAAAGTGATGTGAGACTAACTAAACAAATTGCCAGTCTCAGAATACATGTGGAAAGAGTAATTAACCGAATAAGAAATTTCAAATTTGTGGACATTCATACACGTGTAGACAATGAACTACTGGAGTGCTTGGATTGTGCTGTGTTTATTGCTTCAAGCTTAGTAAATTTGCAAAGTGAAGTAATAAAGCAAATGTGAAATTATGTATATCTAGTATGATGTAATCTGAAAAATGATTTAATAGTATTATACACTTAATAGTGATATACACTAAAAATTATAATCGTACACTTTTTAAAATACATTACTTTAGTTTTAATTAAAAATGTTGTTTATTAACTAATTTATCAAATGAGTTACATAAATATACATGAGTATATTTTAATGATAATACTTTAAACAAGATCAGTGCATTAGTTTTGGGAATATTGCTCTACTCCAAAAAGCACTTGCTCTCTTTATCACTGCTGTAATAAAGTTTTCATCAAAATTTTCTATTACAATGAGAACATTTCCATTGACTTCAAATTCTGGATCCGCAATGCAAAAATATCCTTTACTTTTCTCATGAAAAAGCATTTGCAGCTGAATCTGGGCCTTGAACTTATTTTGAATTCTACCATCACTATGATAATTTTCTGTAGTCTTCGAACTCATTGGACACTTCACTTCGATAACAGCATCATCACAAATACCATCTGGGGGGGGGGGGGGGGGGGGGGGGGGGCACCGAATTCAGGAAATTTTGCACTTAGTAGGAGTTCACACTTATCTACTTTTTTTTTCAATCGATTAGCCACTTTTTGAAGCACTTGAGGTTCTAACATTCTTCCTCTCATCATTGCCTTGGTATCAAAATTTTGTGCACTCAAGATTTTTTCGACCAGAGTTCCATCAGTTGTGTTACAATGTGCAGCTTCATAAATCACTGATGCAGTAATACGTCCATAACGCAGTTCATACCAACTGTAGTTTGCATTTTGATCTCTTGTAGTAGAACATGCTGCTGTACATACAAGCTTCGTTGGTTAATTTTGCAGCAACATAATCCAGAAATGCTTGTACATTCTGTTTATCGCCATCGTACAATACAGCATTATGATGTATTGACAACCCTTGGAGCAGACTTTTGCTAAAAAATTTTATTAAATGACATCCAGTGTCGGATTTTCCTGATTTTAATATTCTTTTAAGAAAATTTTCCTGTCGATTTTCAGTCTGGTCACATATAGCAGCACTTCCTGATGATACGATATCTGAAATTTTCTTATATTTAATATTTGTGCCAACTTCAGATAGCTTTGGCTTCTTCCAATAGCATGTTATGGATGTAGGAGCAGGCTCTTCTGTGCGACGATGAATCCAAGCTAATAAAGCCACAGCATGTTTGCAACCGCCTAAAAATGTTTGAATATAATTTTAGAACATATACACAAGAATTATATTACGTCGCCTCGTCCTCTAGGTCAAATGGTAGTAACGTTAGTTGCTTGGTCCAATCACAGTATTCAAAGCCTGCGGTGTTAATTTTTCCCGCTTAGAGGCGCTCCTCGCGCGCCCCGGACTTCATTACGTTTTTCTGTGCGGTCCAGTACACACGTTACATACATACCTCACATCAAAAAAGAAGAAAAAATGAACGAGAATTCTGAATATTCGGGACAAGGAAGGGAAAGGAAGAGGACTCTAGAGGCAGAAAAGGCAGAACTGTGGCGAGAGCTGAAAAATTTAAAGAAAAAACTGAAACGGCGTTTCTCCCATACACGCCGGGACCGATCGCATGAGACACGGCATGAAAAGAAAAGGTATGACAAAAGACGCAGTGATTCAGAGTCTTCAGACAAAGACGATGTCGAGCGATGCCCGAGAGTAGTGATGGGCGATGTTCACCAATTAATCGAATAGGTCGATTTTTTTTTTTAGATAATCGATTATTTTCGGTCGATGTTTTTTAGGTTCGATTAATCGATGTTCGATGTTTTCCGTCGAATATCGTAGAAAAACATCGACAAAAATCGACATTTGTTCCCAAGAACAAATCTTGGGGAATCCCAATTCCCAAGTTGTTCCCAAGTTCCAACTGTGATTTGAATTTTTTGAAATCACGAGTGTCGAGTAGTCGATCAGTTGAGCGTTGTTGAGTAAACTATGGATAATACTGAAAGTGAAGGTAAGATTTCGTCAATCATTTCATTGTACGAGCCAAAAGTTTGAGTAGACGTGTAACCTGATGATTTGTGGTGGTTTTTAGCGAGAAAACATAATTCACCATTATTCCGCACCAGTCTTCTAATGTTAATAGCGTTGATACATTATTATTTTATAGATCAGAGAAGACACAAAATCTATATACAAATCAATGACCAAGATCCTTATGGACTGGGAAAATTGACAACGAACCAGTATGTAAAATTGAAGCGTACGTATATCCAATCTTCACTTCCGATCAATATGTTTGTAATCACATATGTTACCTTTGGCAACTTATTCTATATACGATCAGTTATACAAGTGTATACAAAGTCTAAAAGCACTTCGATAGTGCTATTGTATAATAATGGTAGTCTGTACTATTAAGAATATTATTATGCCCGTTTGATTTTGTAATTTTAGATAATGACATAGCGGTTTATGACCTGGTTAGGAACTTGTTTCACGAAAATAAAATATCCATTGCTGCTGGGAAAATAAATTCTTTGTTTCGATCGATTGATGATATAGATTAGTAAGTATTGAGATTTTCTGTTCGTTGATTGGTTACATTTAGGTGGCATTATTGTAAATCTGTGATCTTTTGATACAGTAGAAAAAAGGAACTTTTCGTGATGAAATATTTTGGGTATTGAATTCTGTTACACTTTGTATACCCAGGCATTCACGGCATTCGAATCAGGAAGCAATGTATTCATCTCAGTATTTATTATAGTTCATGTTCTCATGCAAATCAATGTACTTCTATAAAGCACTCCAGTCAACCTACCAGAGCAAACGGCCTCATCATCTCTGATTCCTGCTAAGGCTACCATTGAAAACTCTGATGAGTCACAACTTACATTTCCACTTACCTTGCAAAGCAGGCAAACATCTGACAAACCACCTACTACAGTGGAGTCAGAAATTGTGAAGCCAACAGATAGCGGTATTCAAATTATGTTTATTGTTTGATATTTGATTTGATCATAATTTCTTTAAAAAATTTGATTTTCATCATCATTTTCTCACATTTCAGATGATGAGATTCGTGAATCGGTAAAAAATAGGCAGCCATCACGGTGTGTACAACTGTGTATTATTAACCAAATTATTTTACTACGTGCTCCGGATACTGACTGAAAACTCGGTTGCCTCTATAGAAAGTTCAATAACATTAATCCAACCAATATAAAAATTTGATCACCTATCGTTGATTTATTATGATTTAATGTTGTGTCCCAGTAATTCTCTTGTTATTATAGCTCTATGAAAGTAAGCGGAGTTTGGAAGCACTTCAAAAAAGAAACTGAAACCTCTGCTCGATGCACCATTTGCAATAAGGTCTTCAAGCATTCTGGGAATACGACGAACTTGACGCAACATCTCAATAGAAAGCATGCATTGTTATTTCAACCAGTAGGAAACCAAAAGAGACAGCGGGAATCATGCCAATTAAGCAATGAGTCAGGCAACAATCATTCAGCCATGAAACGGATGAAACTTCAAACAGAGGTGAACAAACCACAATTATGTTCATCACTAACAAGGAGAATAGGGAGGCTGGATCCCACGGGTATCGATCAGCTTTTACGTGGTGCTAGCTATCCACCTCCAATTCAATGTGCTTTTTATCGTTTGATCTCGGAGACCCTGGTTTCTTAGATATAACAACGAGTAAAATTGAATGTGGAATTGGCACTAAACTACATGAGAATTAATGTTGCATGAGCAAACAAAATAACCATTGCTCAGTCAAATAATAATATTAATATATTAAAAATATTTTCATGATAATATATATTGAAGACTAGGAATAACATTTATAAAAGATATAGAAAAATAACAATGGATACTAGAAATACTAAGACAATTATTCTATTTACAGGACAATAGACTCCAGCCTATCGATGAAGCTTTTGAACGGATGACTTCCTATGCGAGTTAGTATAAACAATCATACATTTAAAAAAAAACTTTCCTCATAATACTACCTGAACCATTCACATACCCTTTTTGCAAATGTTTTACAGATGGAGGTAAAACGGCAGATAAAATTACGAACGCTATTTTATATATGGTTGCGGTGGATGAAATGCCGTTCACAACTGTTGAGAATGAAGGCTTTAAGACATTGATGAAAACCGTGGTCCCACTCTACACGATCCCAAGTAGGAAAACGCTGACGAAGCTTATAGATTCTCGATACGATATCCTAAAAGAACGTTGCAAATCCAGTTTGCGAACAGCTAACTCCTACTCTTTGACATGCGATGTGCGGACTGATATTAGTAATCAGAGTTACTTAGGAGTCTCTATTCACTATTTGTCTGCAGACTTAGTGATGAAAAACGGATGCCTAGGGGTGGTTCCACTCTACGAAAATCATACGGCCGAGTATCTCGCAAAGGCTTTAAATTTTGTAATTGATGACCTCAATTTAGACTGAGCAAAGACCATGGCAGTTATCTGTGACAACGGAGCAAATATAAAGAAAGCTGTTTCAGACACAGTGGGCAAAGAAAATCAACTCTCGTGTTTTTCACACACACTATCACATCTTGTACCAGATGCAATGAGTACCATGCCAGCTTTGACCGACATAATCGCTAAAGTCAAGAGTATTGTTACGTTAACTAGAAGAAGCGTCGTTGCTTCGGACGAACTGAAGCGATTACAAATTCGGGATGGCAAAAGTGAGGGGACAGCTTTGAAATTTATACAAGATGTGCCTACGCGGTGGAATTCGTCCTTGCATATGCTCGAAAGATTTCTTCTCCTAGAAGAATACGTGTACCCGGTTCTTCTGAAATGCAGCAATTCACCAGATATGCTGAAAAGGGAGGAAATCCAAATTCTAACTGATGTTATACTCCTCATGAAACCTGTGGAAAACGTTATTACAGAGGTTAGCGGTGGTGCATATCCGACATGTAGTATTATCATACCAATCATTCGGTGCATGGAAGCTACAATTCAGCGAATAACACCTGAAACAGAATTGGGATTTGAATTTAAGACAAAGATCCAAGTTCAAATTGAATCCAGGTTCAAAGACATTGAGTTAAATTCCATTCTAGGAATTTCAACAATATTGGATCCCAGGTTTAAGAAAATGCATTTCCGAAGTGCATTAGCTGCTTCCAGAGCTATAACACAGATCAGCCATAAGATTGGAAGGACACTTCAAGAAAACTTGACAGACAAAGAGAATAAACCGGAAAAAGAAGAAGATCCCCAAAAAAGTATTTGGGAGATTCATGACAATTTAATGTTAAAAAATTCTAATGTGAGTACACACGACGAAAGTACAAGCTTGGAACTACGGCAGTATTTGAGCGAGCCCGTCACATCTCGATTGAAAGATCCATTTGCTCATTGGAAATCTCTCGAGCATGCATTCCCAGCGCTATCGAAAGTTGCAATGCGATACGTGAGCATTGTTGGAACATCAGTGCCATCAGAAAGAATGTTTTCTCAAGCAGGACACATCAAAACGGAAAATAGAAATAGACTCTCCGGTGAGCACTTAAACAAATTGCTATTTTCGAGTTCTCTCACCCGTGAAGAATGGGGAATGGGCTAGGGGATTTAGTTTTTAGTAACTTGAATGGTTTTTATATATATGTGTATGTCTGACCTGCTATTTTTACCTTCCTTCGCTGTTATTATAATATTTTTCGTTTGCCTTAACAATTAAGTACAAAACCACATAACCACAATGACTAATTCCGTCTTCATTTATACCCAAATCCCATAATTTGTTCGTTCCATGGTGTCACTTCACGACAGGTATGATACACCTATATTATTTCTACTATGTTATGCAGGCGCATGCAATATTAAATTAGTTATTTTGAATCCGCACGCAATATTTCATCATTAAAATTTTAAAAATTTTGTAGTAAATCCAGAGGCCAACGATTGGAGACCAGCGCCATCACCAGAACTACCAATTTCCTAGCAACTTTCAAACTGAATGGTATGATAATGAAAAATATTAATTAAATAACGTATAAATTGTGAATTTGATAACTTTTTTTAAAAATAATCGATGTATCGATTTATTCTTCAAACATCGATTTTAAACATCGATGCTTTTTGAACATCGATTATTTAAGAATCGATTTATATTTTCAACATCGCTCATCTCTACCCGAGAGGCTCGTCGCATCGTAGTCGAAGGCGTCCATCAGGAAGTTCATCTAGAGAAAGTTCTAGAAACAAAAGATCGGGCAGCCATGTTTCATATGCCGGCAGAGAGAGTAGCGAGCGTTCTCCGAGAGAGGCGTCATACTCTAGCCGAGGTTCTCAGCGACACCGCGAGAGGGCATCTCGAAGCCCGGGCCAGTTAGCAGACGTCACAAAAATCACACATAACCTTGACAGTCAAGCGCGTTCGAATCCTAACAAGACCCAACAGACGCTTACGTCAGAATTGATGGAAAATAAAGAAAATACGAACGAAACCAACGATAACGGGAAAGAAGAATTGAACGAATCATACTAGAACTGTTAGGTGAGAATCCCTCAGATGACAAACGCACTGGCCCCCCTGTCCACGTTGCACTGGCGGAACGATGGACGAAGATATTAAAAGAGGGACTATCGAAGGAGATTAAAATAGACCTCCTTAACAAATACCCCCCAACACAAAATTGCCCATTGCTGAAAGCCCCACAACTGAATCCCGAAGTTAAGTCAATAATGAGTGCTATATCATTGAAAAAAGACAGTTACCAAATGCTAGCGCAAAATGCCCTTGGTGCAGGGATAACAGCGATAGGTACTGCTCTGACGGAGGTTCTACAAGGGGAGAAAAACAACAACGTACAGGTGAACGGGCAAAGATTAATCGCTCTCCTCGGAGATGCGGGCAGAATCCTGACAGATCTGCACTACACCTTCTCAATGACACGACGTTTCTTCATAACTCCTGGTCTGAACCCACTGGTCAAAACAATAGCAGCTGAAAGCAAGGTTGATTTCCTGCTATTTGGCGATAATTTCACGGAAAAAATAAAATCCGTGAAGGCTGTAGAGAGCTCTAGCAAAGATCTGGCCAAGAAAACTACGCCCTTGCGACGTTTCTCAGGAAATGATAGCTCTAAATACAACGCTGCATCTCGCTCCAAAAATTATGAAAACACCGGTCATTTAAACTGGAAAGCCCCCCCCCAAACGAACTTTCAAGAGGCCACAACGGGGAGGGGGCAGCGAGAAGGCCCGACAGCCGTACGAGAGGAGCAGCCGTCAACCTCGACGATAAATGTAAGTATGCCAGCAGGTCGACTAAAAGACTACGTCGATGTTTGGAAAAGCATAACCTCAGACCAAATAGTCTTGAAATGGTTACAAGGATATAAAATTCCGCTCGCCTATAAGGTTAAACAAAATTTCACTCCAATGGAGCCAAAGCTTTCCAAACAGGAGTTTGAAAATCATTCAATAGCAATTAAAAAACTAATAGATAAGGGAGCTATATCAAAATGCAAACCTACAAAAGACCAATTTATTTCAACCTATTTTTTGGTAGATAAGCCAAACGGCGAGAAAAGATTTATACTTAATTTGAAAAAATTCAATGAACACATAATTACCCCTCATTTTAAAATGGAGGCTTGTTTCATGGCTTGTTTAGATCTGAAGGACGCATATTTCTTAGTGCCGGTAGACGAGGACCAGAGAAAATATCTTAGATTTTGTTTTAACGATGAATTATATGAATTCAGGTGTTTACCATTCGGACTTTGTACCGCCCCGTTTGTCTTCACTAAACTAACAAAACCAGTGGTTCATAGGTTAAGATCCAGAGGTTTTGTGTCGGTAATATACCTAGATGACCTTTTATTAATTGGTCGATCGCAAAAAGAATGTACAATACACGTCCAGGAGACCAAATCATTGCTGGAATCGTTGGGGTTCATTCTAAACCTGGAAAAAAGTCAACTTCTACCATGAAAAATATGTAAATTCCTCGGTTTCATACTTAACTCGACAGAAATGAGAATTGAATTGACAGACAAGAAAAGAAAATCTATCGTAACCCTAGCACAAAAGTTTAGATCAAAGAAACGTTGTAAAATCAGGGAGTTAGCTCAACTCATAGGGTCCCTGGTAGCAGCTTGTCCAGCCGTAAAATACGGCCCTATGTACACTAAAAGACTGGAAAGACAAAAATTCTTGGCACTGGAAAGATCAAACAACAACTTTGATCAAACAATGGAACTATCGGATGTCATCCATCCAGATTTAGACTGGTGGATTAAGCAGATACCAATTACAACTAACCCTGTTAGAACAAACAATTTCAAAATAGAAATTTTCTCTGACGCTTCGTCTACAGGTTGGGGTGTTTATTGTCATAGAAATAAGTCACATGGTTGGTGGAGCAGTCAGGAAAGAAATGAGCACATCAATTTTTTGGAACTGAAAGCTGCCTATTATGGTCTTAGGTGTTTTGCCAAAGATCTAAGGTCTTGTGAAATATTGTTACGAATTGACAATACAACAGCGATTTCATATGTCAATAGATTGGGCAGTGTTCAGTTTCCAAAATTAAGTGAGCTCTGCAGAGAAATTTGGCAATGGTGCGAAACAAGAGATCTGTTGATTTTTGCCTCATATATCAAATCAAAGGAAAACACAGATGCTGACGCTGAATCTCGTATAATTTCGGAAGACACGGAATGGGAACTCAGTATGAAAGCCTTTGCTGTAATCGAAGAGGTGTTTGGCAAATTCGACATAGACTTATTCGCTACAAACATTAATGCAAAGTGCTCTTTATTCATATCCTGGCATAGAGACCCAGGCGCAATCAACGTGGATGCGTTTACAGTTGTCTGGTCAAAATATTACTTCTATGCCTTCCCTCCCTTTTCAATAATCACAAGGGTTCTGCAAAAGATAATTATCGACAGAGCGGAGGGGGTTTTGGTAGTGCCAAATTGGCCCACGCAACCCTGGTTCCCCATGTTTAATAAACTACTAGTCTCAGACCCAATTTATCTCTAACCCAGCAAAGATTTATTAATTTCACCTTTCAGGAAAAAACACCCGATGAACCTTATCCTGGTAGCAGGGCGATTATCAGGCAATCATTTACATTAAAAGGAGTACCAGATGGAGCAACACCGATGATATTCGCTTCGTTAGCATCAGGAACAATCAAACAATACGAGAAGCCGATAAGGCTTTGGTGGGAATTCTGCAAGAAAGAAGAGATATGTCTGTTCAGGGCTTCAGTAACCAAGGTCATAGAATTTCTAGCCAAGCAATTCGAGCACGTCAAGTCTTATGGCACATTAAACAGTTACAGATCTGCGTTATCTCTCATAGTTACATCAGACATTGGCACCAATGCTCAGGTGAAAAGATTTTTTAAAGGAGTAGCTACTCTCAAACCTCAAAAATCTAAGTATGATTACATTTGGGAACCTTCATCAGTCCTAGGGTTCTTATCTTCTCTTTGGCCCAATGACAAAATTGATCTCAAGGACTTAACAAGAAAACTAGTCACCTTTTTAGCCCTAACTACTGGTCAACGGGTTCAAACATTGAGTAAAATCACTCTAGATAACATTAAAGAACAGGAAGATATGATACATATCATAATCTCAGAAAGAATAAAAACTTCTGGAGTAAACCGTGCTCAACCATTATTAGAAATACCATACTTCAGGAATAAACCAGAACTCTGTGTTGCGACAACCCTGAAACAATACCTAAAAATAACAAAAAGTATCCGTCCTAAGGATGAAAAAAGATTATTTCTGACTCATAAAAAACCTCATCAGGCAGCAAAAGTTCTAACCATCAGTAGATAGGTAAAAGAAACCTTGGAGCAGGGAGGAGTAGATACAACCTTGTCGACGGCGCACAGCACAAGACATGCATCAACCTCAGCGGCCTATAGAAAAGGAGTCAATATCGAAATAATCAGGAAAGCAGCTGGCTGGAGTAAGCAATCGGAAGTATTTGCTCGTTTCTATAATCGTCCCTTAATAGAAAACTCGAGCTTTGCAAATGCTATTATCAATACTACCTCAGACTGTTGAAGCCAATTACAAAAAAAAAAAAAAATATATGAGTATCCACCTATAATTGTAATTCAAAAAAAAAAAAAAAAAAACGAAAAAGATTAGTATCACTAAAGTTATCTAATATATATAAGTACATATAACCTGCATGGATATAATTTTCCATGTTGAAAATAAATACATAACTCGCAACATATAGCTTCCTTCTCTGAACAACTACCATTTGACCTAGAGGACGAGGCGACGTAATATAATTGAACAATCAAACGAACTTACCTAAGTGAAGTTCGATTGTAATTATATGAGTCGCCTCGTCCGAATAGGTCAAACCCACCCTAGTTTTGAAAAAAAAAAAAAAAAAAGCTTCCCGTTCCTCAAAGTGTGATCGACACTGGCCAATGTTGCGAGCATAAGCTTTGAAAATAATGAAGTCCGGGGCGCGCGAGGAGCGCCTCTAAGCGGGAAAAATTAACACCGCAGGCTTTGAATACTGTGATTGGACCAAGCAACTAACGTTACTACCATTTGACCTATTCGGACGAGGCGACTCATATAATTACAATCGAACTTCACTTAGGTAAGTTCGTTTGATTGTTCAATTATTGTAGCTTTAGTTTAAAATATATTATAGACATACCCATTGAAGCAGCGCAGTCATCACACATAGCACTCATCACAACATTGTCCTCTTCTTTTATCACTACCCTGACAGTATAATTCTTATTTCTTATTCTGTGTTCTGGGCAGATTTTTGCTTCCAATGTACACGTAGCCTTCTCTCTCAATAGTTGCACGTATCCTATGGCACCATCTCCATAATTAGGCCGCATAGATCTATAGACAGAAGACAATAATCGTTAGAAATATTTTATAATAGAATTTCAAGTTTATACTGTAAATAATCAAGAGGTATATAAGATACAAACCTTTCAGTTTTGACGTTACGCATTTCAGGTCCGGAAAAACAATCACTGTTTGAAATAAACGACGAAAGCATTTCCAGATCTACTGAAGGTAAATTCTCGGAAGTGCCTTTTACAAATTTTTCTTTCACTTTATTCATGATTTTATAATAAAACTTGTGCTTGATTGTAGAGGAAAATGTTTACAGTGGAGCATAGTTCCCGCACGTGCCGCTGGCGGCGCTGATAGAAGGGTCCAGCAATATGCCTGCCCATTCAAATTTATCGAGAAAAATAAGTGTAACAGAAAATAATTTTTCAGCGTTAATATTACTCGAAAAAAAAAAACTGTTTTGGGAAATTCATTCTTTTTCATCCTATTTTCGAGTTCGAAAGAGAAATATAAAGATTTCGAATGCATGCAAGTTCCCTATTTTAAATGTATTATTAATACACACACTACTTACTGGTCGGTCATTTTAACAATTTAAAACTTTTTCACAGTTATATCAAGAGGTGTGTGCTCTAAACTCGAACGTGGAATGTTCTGCGGATGGGAGCTCGGAGCTCTTTTATATGATTCGAATATTTATGTTTATCGATTGAAAAAGGATGGTCAAATCTCATCACGCCACAGAGGATAATCGAGACAAGTGCATGCGTACCTATATTCTTAGCGACGCGGGCTGGTTTCGGGTTACACAAAACAGTGGGACACTGTACATTTCACGTACGCTTCACAACCGATCATTCGAGAAGAAGCATCATCGTTTGAGTATAACTTTTTTCAAACGATGGAGGATTCCTTAAATGAGAAGAATCCGTTGATTTTCGTTAGTCTTACGTGAACACTCTTCGCGTCAACATCTGAACATGAATACATCGTTGACCTGCAGGGGTTCAAAGAACCAGAGAATCGTTTCGTGGTTAAGGAACTAGCCGTAATTGCTACAGACGGAGAATACCCATCGGTATTCTTTTTCGAACCACCGTACGCGTGGACTGATTTACCTGTCAAGTATCGAGCGATGAACGCCTGGTGCACACGCAATCACCACGGACTACCGTGGGATTTCGGATACGTCCCTTATTCGAAAGCGAAGGAGATCCTCCGCGCTATCTTATCTACCGCCAAAACGGTGTACGTGAAAGGAGCGGAGAAGGTAAAGTGGTTGAAACACTCGATGGGGGACAACGTTGAAGTTGTTCTGGATCTCGGAGACTTTTGCTGTCCGTCGCTGACTAAATTACCACCGCTATCAACCCGCGAGTGTTTCATTCATGCGAATTCCTCGAAAAACACTACTTGCGCTTCAGAAAATGTAAAAAAATTGTACGATTGTTCTAATGAGCATATGTGAATAAAGATTGAAAACCAAATTTTACTCGTTTCATCAATTCTTTCCCTCGCGAACCGCATCCTTTCCGAACACCTTTCCCGGATACCTCCTACCCCTCTAGTCGTAGCATCGTTCCATTTGAAAAGTCTCTCGCCGGCAGGTTTCGAAAAACTCCTCGTTACAGGTGACGTTCTCGTCCCGATGCTCGACGGTTCAGCTGAGACGAACCACAGCTACAGTCGTTAATTCATACTTCATGCAGCGAACTCCTCGCGTCAGAGGGTTCACGTTACAGGTGATAAGACGGTCGGCTGTCTCTTCGGAACACCGCAGAGAGAGACGTCGACTGAAACGCTACCCGTTTCAATCCGTACAATGTCACCTATGTTAGCTCTTCTCGAATCATCCGATCGCTTGTTACTCTCGTAAGGATAGGTAGGAATTTATTATCGAAACTTCGAGTATAGCGAGTACAGATACGAACTATTTGTCTCAGAATTCCTTGGAATCTGATCGCCTGCGACGCTTCGTGTGTCTATGTAAGAAAAAAAATATGCAGAGGTTTATTTGATCTGAAAAATATTAAGCTCAATATATGTCGTATGATGAAACTATGCTTTGTGTCTCTAGGAAAACAAAGACATACCAGGAACTTCCAAATCCGGCGCGGCGAGCTCACCGGAGGTGTCGGGTTACAAGCGATAAGGAGCGTCCCGGCGTAAAAAACAAGTCGCGACCCGTCGAAGCCGCTCGAACGGGCCCCCGCACCACCTTCCCCTGCCGCGCGAATTCCGGAAGCGCGACCTTCCAGCCCGACGCGGGGGTTGGAATTTTATTTTCGGGTGTGTGACGTCGTTTTGAGGGTGTGTGACGCCATTTTAAAAATTCGTGACGTCATTCCGAGGGTCCCATGCCATTTTCAGGGTGTGTGACGCCATTTTAAAAATTCGTGACGTCATTCCGAGGGTCCTACGCCGATAATTCCTAGAACCGTTCGCGAAATTCCGAGAATCGTCGGGGGCGTACCCCGGGGAGCAGCCTCTTACCCCTGCCGGGAAAAATTCAACGGCAGGGCCCCGATCGAGCCGACGCGTCGCTGCCGTGACGTAGCTGCGACGTCACGTGACGTAGCGTGACGTCACGTAGGCGTGACGTAGGCGTGACGTCATGAAACCTGATACCGTGACGTAGACGTGACGTCCCTGATACTCCGTCGCCCCTCCCCACCCCCTCACACGGACACGGGGAGGTGCGCGTGCGCGCGTGCGTGTGTGTGTGCACTAACTGATTCACAATTATGTAGTCAAATAGTAGATCACACATAATTATATAGAATTACAGTAGAGCTAAAGAAGTTGGTACACGACAAGAACAGTACGTAAAATTTTCAATCTTAATCAATAGTTGTATAGTATGTTTATTTACTGGATTTTCCTAAATCCATTTTTATAATAATGAGTAACTAAGGACAAAATTATCCAAAAACTTATTCTAGTTAAGGCATTTTTTCGCGAGCCTCTGGTATAGGTACCAAAGCATACCAGAATAGTCTGTGTCACGTAAACTATGTATCCTTGGTACACTTTAGTACCTATACCAGAGGCTAGCTAAAATATTGCCCTTGGTAATATAGGGCGTGACCCGTCTTTTTTTTTACTCTAACAATGAAAAATTAAATATAAAGCTTTTTTTTCGATATGTTTGTACTTATATTGAACTTTTTAACATCTATTTCTATGATGAAGTGTCACCTATGGTACAATTATCAAAGAACTTATTCTAATCAGTAACAGCGTGTGATTGAACACTCACCTTTTTTACTCTCTTTGGCATCTAGAACTTAAAATGTTTGATCCTTGTTCAATAATTATATACTGGCCTTCTATAGGTATACAAGTAATATATGTATATGTATATTAGGTAAAGATAGGATAAGGATTATCACAACCTAGGGTAAAATGAGTTAGAAATTTCGTGACTAGGGTAAGAATAGAAACTCAGAAAAAACCCATCCAACAACGTATCCTAGTCGGTTACAATATCGCGTGGTTATGGAGCTGCATTTTTTTGGTTTCGTTTTACTCGCTGGCCAGCTTGACGGAACCATTCTGACACCACTTCTTCAAACGCTTTGTCTTTGCACTCGAACGCTAATCGCACTCCATCTGTCAGATTTGGGAACAAATCAGTATTGTCTCCCACAAATCAGTATTTTTTCAAATGATTGCAAACTTCAAGTTGAATTTGAATAAAAATATTGTAAAAATTTTAAAGTCTCAATTGGAAATTAATCGATATTTTTGTAATACATTTTTTATCCCAAAACACGACATTAAGTACATACCTTTGATCGCTGCTATCACTTTTAAATTTGATATTTGAAGATTATTACGAAGTCCACACCACGAAGACTTTTTGGCAACGCTGTTATCAAAAACTTGGCGCAGCATTCTTACTATGGATTCTTTTGCACTGTTGCCGCTTTTGCTATCAAGAAATTTCACCTAAAAAAACATCATATTATTCAGTTTCATCAGAGCACCTTTTCATCAAACATTTCTTGGTCTTGAGTAGATTCTATCATGTATACCAATATAATATCTATCATGTGTGAACTTCGAATGTTTTGTATTAAAACTTCCCACACAGCAGTGAAACATGACAAAAACCTTACACAAACATCATAATTGTAACGTTTCACCTTTTGTAACTTCTTTTGTAATATTTCTGTACTGTTTCTGTAACATTACAAAAAAGTTATATGTCCGTTTTAAAACATTGAATTTGTGATGTTTATGTGATCTTTTTTTCATGAGGTTTCTATAATGTTCATGCCACGTTTTACTGATGTTTCTGTACATTCTTCGGTAAGGTTTCTGGAATGTTTCAGGAACATGCAAAAATGTAACGCGTCACCTTGATGCTGCCGAAGAGTCATCTAGATGACAACGGATTCAACTGATAGAACTACTGATTGAAATTAATTTTACACATTAATTTTGTTTTTCTACCGAAACTATTTCAATCAGAAATTCAGTCAGGTGTATATCGTTGTTATCGGATCTGTTTGAGAGTATGAAATTTTCCTAATGTCACAGGAACATTTATACATATAGGAGCATAATTATATAAAAACTTTACTCATATAACGATATATTTACAAAGAATTGAAAGAAAAAACTCCATGAAGTATAATTACACACTTTTTTTAATCGCAGATCTCTGTAATATATTAGTAAACAATATAATCTTATATATGAACAATATAATCTTACACATGATAGAAATCAAACAAATTTAATAATGTATAAAGCTTAACAAGTGACATTTTTCAGGGCTTATATAGATAGCACTAGAGATCGTCACGACCGGGTCCGTCATTATTATTTTCATGCCTTTCTTTTTTCTTACTGAAAATAATAGAGAGTATTCATTAATGCTCGTGTCGATTCATATAAATCACAACTCGCGAGGATTACCATGCAATACTTACTTCAAATTTTTTATTCGGAGATTAGCTTGTACCAGCCACTTCGAAATAATATCTTTTATGTCCTTTTCTTTAACATCCGCATCATATAGCTCTGCTGCTTCTGTAATTGAGAATACGCGCATGTATTATATTATAGTAATAGTGAGTATATTATAAAGTATATAGATGGGTCAGCAACTGCTATAACAAAGTTCGCAATAACCGAATATCCGTTTTTCATACACTTGTTTCATTTAGATATCATAATCTAAATATGCATAGTATGTTATGGATATAATACTCCTATCATATTTAATATATATATATGTATAACTACAGCAAAATTCATTGACGTGACGATGAAATTTTCATTGTATACAGCTAAAATGCACATGAATACTGAATTTATCACATCATTGTTCCACGTAGTCTGATCTTTTTCTTTTTCTTTCAATATAGCCAGATATGCGCGGGATATTGAATATAGGCCTGACATTATTTTTGCGATTTAATTAAGATGAAGATACAAATATGAAACTCACTTTCTATACACTTGCATATGCGTAACTCGCAAAATTTTTTTTTATTTTTTTGACCCAAATAACTATATTTGAGAGCCAAGTCATCGGAGAATGCTTTTTTCAATATTGTGACAATCAGTTCACGTACGTCTTTTCCTCCACGATTTCGCAAATATCGAATCTGCAAAGTAAAAGATTCTATTAATCGTAATGTGCAGTAATACAGTAATGCCATTGTTTACTGCAGTTTGTTTTTGTATAGCGTTGTATTATGTCTTACTGCAGAATTGTGTTAGATTATATATTGAGTATTGATTGAGAAAATTGAAGAATTTGCAGTAGTAGTTTATAACATAAGACGAATCTAATACGTGATCATTTTATTCTTCTTGCTATACCCTGCGAGCAGAAGATTTATCAGACCGCAGAAAACTGTACAGCATACTCATGTCAAAATCTACAAAACCATGCAATAAATTTAATCAATTATATGAAAATTTATCATAATTACTACTGTAGATTGGAAAGTCTTATTCTGATCATTCAGTTTGGTTTCGAAGGCTTCCAGTTTTTCTTCGGTGTCAAGTGGAAACAGTTTGTCTAAGTCGCTAATCGTATCGTCTATTTGATCTGAAGTGGTCGGAATGTTGCGCTTTCGAAGTGCAGTAGCGATACTTCCTTCCATTGTACGCAATCTTACGTTCATTGCACTTTGTTTGGTCAGTAGCTTTGTCGTTAATTCTGTAGGTATAAATATAATACTTCATAACTATATATACAACACATTTCAGATTCTAGTCTTATGTAATGAATAAATAGGTAATGATAAATGCATTGCTATCATGGAATACATGTGTCAATTATAAAAAGTAATTTTTTTCAATCATTATCAAATATATATTTAAAAAAAGTCATTTTTATATTACTTATCAAATAATCCAGCTTTTCATTCTGATTATTGAATTTAGGTATCGTCGGTTCCGGTAGAGATTTATTATTTGTGTCCGTGTCGTGTTCAACTAAATCTTCACATATGTTCATGAAATATAATAAATAAATTACCAATCAAACAATATGATCCACCCGAAGCCCCCATACTCTCTTTATGTAAGTTTAGTTATTTTTATAGAGCCAAAACAATTTCAATTTACCGTCCGGTGAATCAGTATTTTCAGTTTCAATCATCGAAGGTTTTTTATTGCCACGTTTTGGCAGGTTTTCGTTCGTAATTGTATCGGCGATACCTGTATGACCTATATGGGCATATATTATAACATGGTACAAAAAAAAGACAGAGAAATTATATCTAATCTGCTTTTGTAATAAAATCAAAAACATACTGCGTTGATTCTCATGGATGACATTTCCTTCAACATGACGATCACTTTCTTCATCACCAGCACCATCTCCAATATCATCGTCATTACAACCGAGAACTTGTGATTGTACTTTTGTTTCAATTGTAGTTTTTGTTACATTGCTTTTTTTTAGTGTCACAACCGGTTTACTTTTTTTATTTTTATTCTGTGTAGATTGCGTTTCATCAGTAGACATTTTATTGTAACTCAAATTCGCTGGAGCCTTAGAAAAATTTGGTAAATCATATTTCGAATTCTTTGAATTTCCATTGTTATTATATTGGTCAGCTCTTTCTTAATCCGACGATATGGGTAATGGTACATTCTTTTTCGCTCTGTTTTTTATTGTTTTTCTCCATGTATCCGAGTCTACAGTGTCATCAATGTCGGACAACAGCTCAGCAAGTTTCAATTTTTCGATGGCTACCGTATACGATTCTGAAATTATATATTATCCTTAGAAATAGTGAATAACTTGCCTTAATATTGTGGTAGTATTTCATGGAAAAAAGTTTCCTTTAGAACGTTTACCAGCTGTAGCAAATATTTTCCGAATGTGGCACAATCCCCAATCAGCAGAAGGTGCTGCCATTATTGCGATGGCCTTGCTTATTTTAATCTGGTCTTTATACGGAGGCCATAAGCACTTTTTTTTCTCAGGCTCTACTAGCCAATTTGATGGAATCATTTCCACTCCATCATCGAATTCTACTATGGTATACATGGTACCGTAGTTGAATACGGCCGTAATCAACTTTATGACCGAACGACCTGATATAAAATACATTCTTACAATAACATTGGTGATCGCTGAATGAACAAGTTTCTGATTGAGATTCAGTATATAACAACGAGTATAACATATACAAAACATTGTCAAAAATGCCAGTAACAAATAAATAGGCATCTATATTATAATAATTTTTATGTACACGCTGCAGTATGAATGATTGGAAAAACGACAAACTTGTTTTTAAATGGTAGTTTAAAGATCTTTCCGCACACTCGCTTACATGACCATGCTTTAATTTCTGAGCGTCTGTCAGTTACAATTTTTATACCAATTTTTGTCGACTCAAAAGGTTGAGAATACAAGCTTTCGCCAGTATTAACCAATTCTCTTCCAATTATGTAAATTTCATTTTCACTAACAGCAAAATTAAGAGCTTGAACAATCACCCCATTTTCAAGAAATACACAATCATTATTTTCATTACATTTTATGGAATATGTTTTCATCTTTAACATTTTATATTGGGATGAATAATTTCGATCATCAAGAAGAGGACCAGACGAATGAGGTTTATCAAGTACCATATTATGTAAATCTTTTTGCACATTGATCAATGATGCATTATTGTCTACTTCTCCTATTCTGCGTGCTATTTGTGGAAGAGGTAATTCACCTTTTCGTAGGAATTTTTTGATCTTAGAAATATAATTTTCAAAACGAAATGCACTGAATAAATCTAAATGTCCAAAATTTTGTACATTTCTTGCTAAATGCAACAAGTTATGGACATTATGTGAAACATATTTTGTACCATAAATCGTCTGAAATGATTCTACGAAATGTTTCAAAAGTTCCTCAGCATATAAGATATTTTGCGAATCTAAAATAAGTACTGGACTAGCCAAAATAGAAATAGCCACATGCAAAGTTAAGAAATTCAGATACACAGGTTCTTTTAATATACCTTGCAAAATGACCGGTCCAATATACAGTAACAATTCCCTGAATTCAGTGGCCTTCCACAATTTAATAAATTGTAGTGACCTCGGTTTTCGAGCAAACTCGGAAGGTATGACATTTCTTAGTTCATTTAGTAGTTGAGAAATAGTATTTATCTGAAAAACAGACAATCTGACGCTAAGTGGACCATGTAACCAAAGCAATAATAACTTTTTTGCAACTCAGTGCGCAAAGTTCGAATTTTGATGCCTCTTTTGCGTGCGCAAAGTACCCGTTTCGCGCACTAGTGCGCAAAGTGCTCACTTTGCGCACTGAGTTGCAAAATAGTAGTTTACGACACAAGTGCGCAAAGTACGTGATTTTCAATACGTGAACCTAATCACGTACGCGCACGCGTATCGTACAATACTTTTTGCAACTCAGTGCGCGAAACGGGTACTTTGCGCACGCAAAAGAGGCATCAAAAGTCGAACTTTGCGCACTGAGTTGCAAAAAGTATTGTACGATACGCGTGCGCGTATGTGATTAGGTTCACACTCGTGTCCTTGTCTCCCTCGCTTCGCTCGGGCGACAAGCTAACACTCGTGTGAAAATCACGTACTTTGCGCACTTGTGTCGTAAACTACTATTTCATAATTCCTAGGCACACGAGGTGCATGTAATCTAATACTACCTGCGAAACTAATCCTAAACTGGGTATAGTATTTAGAATGGTTTCTCTTACTTGATAATCATCATTATATGAATAATTTTTTAATCTTTCGTCAGTTCTTAAAACGCATGCAGGTCCCGGAAAACAAATGCAGTCATCTATGTATTCACCTTCTATTATGCACTTGGTACAACTGTTGTAACCACTATGATACTTGACACCTAAAATATATGCCTTAGCAGGAGCATCGCAAACAAGTGCACGTATTTTGACCTGAACTTGTACATTATCATGCAAATAGCCATTTTTAATTAAGTCTATTGCTTCTGAGACGAACATTTTTAGAAATTCATTTGCGTTGTTTGGCTTTCCCACACCACAGAATATTCCAACAATGTGAACTTCTTTTAATAAAATTGTGTCTGAATATAGAATAGGCCACAAGCTTTTCTCAGCAGAATCTCCGATAGGTGCCCCATCAATATTTATGAGTAATTCTATATTACTTATATCGTAGTCTAATTGTTTACATTTTTGTAGTATCTTATTTATCGCTTTCTTCAAACCTATGTGACAATATTGCCCACCTTCGATATGTTCAATGTCGGTTTTGACTGGAGTGTTGAGTAGTGTTCTCGGATCTTTGGGAAATGACACATCAGTAAATCTATTTAAAATGATTAACAAATCAGAAATCGCTGCACGTGTGATTTGATGATCTATGGCCCAGCTAACGATGTTCTGTTTAAAGTCTGCTGCTTTTTCTCTTTCACTTCCATTATTTGTGTTGTTAAACACTTCTATGTTATTCCGTTGAACTTGGTTGTGATGTAAAGTGTCCTCATTTTCTTGATTCGAAAGCATACAAAGACAGAGTCGGTCACCGTCGCGCTCTCTCTCTCACTCCCACGAGAAGAGTCAGCCGTTAGGCTAGACTAAGGCGGTTTTGAGTCACCCAGAAGTTTGTTATTGTTTATTTGATTGTACGAACTGTGGGCGAAATTCAGATTCCCATTTATTTATTTTTGTTGCCCCCGAGGCAGAGTTAGAATAAGTTAGTTAAGTAAGAATTGAAATAAAATAGGTGGTCGGTAACGCAGAGGCCTAACCTCTCGTCGTCGCGGTTGCTGCCTAGCAACAGCCGTGGGATGATTTTTTGAGTCGTTTCTATTATTTCTTCTGTCTTTCTTTTTATTATTTTGATTTTGCGCTACCACCATCGAGTAGTTCTAGGATCGCCGAATTTAGTCGTTAACTAGTTGTAGTGGGCCGCATGGCTTTGATTTGTCGAGCTAATTAGTTGTTTTCTTTTTCTTTTGTTTTGTTCTTTTTGCCGGTTATTGCTATCCCACGTGGAAGCTCAGTTTTGGAGTATGATTTAGTGTATCGTAACGTTTGAAACCCCGAGGGGAAGCACCCCCGAGGTGTGCGATTATTGTTAAAATTATTATTTTCTCTATTTAATTTTTAAAAAATTTTTTTTGAATAAATTCGTTATTATTTTGTTTAATTTTAAATATCTCGAGTCGTTATTGTCTTAGCTAATGCCTCACATAATCCCGACCCCTCTCCGCAGTACTGCAGCTAGCCGCCGCTTGTAAATATTCGTAAGGCTTCGTTATCTTTCTTGATTTTGAGTTTCGTGGCGAAGATAGTTCGCCTGGCGCCCAAACATTGTAAAATTCGAGTTTTTAGTATAGCTGTGTGTACGTGGGATTGACCCCGGAGGCTGCTTATCCGGTCCAGGTCCGAGGGTTAACAAAATCCTCGTCACAATATATATAAATATATATATATTGCAACGGTGCACTTTTACGAGGAGGGTTACCCGGGAACCGCGCACTTCGGCGTCAACATTTATTTAATAGAAAACTAACAAGAAAACTGATAGTTGGGCGCCAGACGTTTTCACGTCACTCGAAAGACTATAAAATAATAGAGTTTGACGGCGGAAATTGCCAGATAGCTCAGAATATACTAATAACTAAACGGTAGAGGGGCAGGGTGCCAATTAATAGTCAATACCAATTATATTTTCGACTGATTTATTCAGAAGTACTGAATCGGTACGGGAAAAACTAAAGCACAATCCGCAATAATTACGGGAATAAGTAATACAATATTTACAAAATTATGTTCTGTGATTCAGACAAATTCGGGAATTCACGGGAACAAACTAATAATCAAATATCCAAAATATATGACACAATATAACAAAATATAAGAGAAATTCACAGTAGTCGTCTCGATACAAGATTAATCAATTCATACGGGACTTAAAGAAGAGAATAAGAAAAATATATCAACCAAATAATTATTAACTAAGAACTAAAAACTAAATAACAATGCTTGCTTCTACGCTCGCTAGCTCCAGGAAATAGTACGTTAACAGGTCGTTTGTGATCGATAAATTGCATAAGAAAGAAGACAGAGAAAAAGAAGAAAATCTAACAGAATCTACCGCATGCTAAAGCATAGAGAAAAAGCCACAAATAGTCACTAAGCACGAGTCGACTCGAGAATCCGTTTTTAACAAGACTAAATATAATAAAATATAACCGGGACGAAGTCGAAGGACTTAACGAACCATAATCGTGGCCTACGCCACACGAAATATAACCTACTAAATAACTAAACGGGATTCATGAGCGACCTCGTGGTTTTACAGAAAATAGGTCTTACCTTATCGGCGATCAATCGGCTTCGCACAAAACGGGAATAATAGAAAATAACAATAAACTAGACTTTAAACTTTAACAAAATAACAATAATAACTTTAATGGGAAACTAACAAAATCTTTAACACAACACTTTATCGATAACGATAACGGGAACTCGGGAATTAGCTGGTCTTGATGTGAGTACGGACGAGCGTAGAAGTAGGCCGAGTCCTGCGCTACCCCACATTTTATAGGTGCGGGATCCCCTAGCTGCTATCCGATTTGAATCGTCGTACTTAGATTTTTCGTCAAAATCTTAGTCGTCAGACTCAGCAGTTAGTCGGCCTTGCTGGTGTGAGTTTCGGGACGCGTAGTCCGGGACGCTCTAGTCGTAGGAGTTTGTCCAAGTGCTCATCCAACATGGCGGTACGGCGGGATGTTTCGAATGTGGTATAGCGGGGCTCGTACGGGATTTCGTGCCTTGCGTCTTCTTCTCCAACCTCGGTTCTCGTCGCGGGACTCCTCGGGATTATCGTCGGGACGAAGTGCACCCTGGCTGCGTTTTAACAAGAAAAACGGACCAGTCAGAGGATCTGGTGGAAGTTCTGATGCCCCAAGACCCGGATCTGCATCCAGAATTCGCCATGAGCGATGTGGAAGGCTTACAGACAGGCCTGCCTCACATGGTTGCAGTTCTACTACCGGGACTTTTCGGGAGTAACGCCGGTAGCGGGACGATACCGGGAAAGCCGATGACGAAGTCTAGCTCGACTCCAGGTCGATAAGTCATTGGCAACGGGAAGCGTTGTTGGGTTACTTGAAGTTTCGCCCTGCTCTAATCAACCATTGCCTAGACGTCCAGAAACGGTTGACGGGAAGTGGTTCAGCACCAGGCTGATCAGTCTGCGGGAACGGGAGGGTTTGACTCCGGGAGTCATCCTTATTCGACCGCTCCTGCGGCATCCACGACCGGGAGTTGGAAAAGAAAGACGTGCTGACCGGGAGCTGTAGTTCGGGAAGGACCTCGATTTCAGACGTCGGATGCAGTCCCTCGACGTCCTGGCGTTGTCCTCCCGAGCTCCGCTATTATAGAAACTCGATATAAAGCAAAGGGGTTACATAATAAATCAAACTATTATCAGACTATTAGTCGTAATATCAATTAAAATGATAATCAAATTAATAATCCAAATAATAAAGAAGCTACATTACGACCTGTGCTACTTCTCTGGAGCTGTCCGTCCTCACGTCGTCTGCCACTCGCGCGGTATTGTGACGCTTGCAAAATGCAACGTCACAATATATATATATTTGAGTACGTCATATACGGATCACGTACGTATATCGACCCTACAATAATCGATGGATATCGAACGAAGCAAGATGGCTGCCCAGTATCTGGCAGTCACGCGACCTGTCAAGTATTTCGTCGCCGTACGTGTTAAATTGTTATTCATATATTGTATGTAATAAATCAGTACTGTGTTATGATTATACTGGATTACTAAAAATCAAGTGATCTTATTTAGTGAACAGTGGCGTGCTTCTGTTCAGTGAAAACTAACACGATCCAGCACCTGATTGAACAGTCATCGAATGTATTGTTTACATCGATCTACGCGTACTTAGCCTATGGAATGTATTACATCTTGTTCTTGTATCTACTCTTGTTCTTGTAAAGAATCTGTCACATCTTTCAAAGCGCTGATTATTTTTCAATAAAATTCATAGGGGCGTAAGGCCCTCCCCACTCGACCTTGCTCGCAAAAGTTCAACAGAATCGACCAAGTGATTTCGGAGATATTAACCGTCAGAGTTGATCGAAAAACACAATCTTTTGCTTCTTTTTCTTTTTCTTCTTCCTTGCAGAACGTTTTTCTTGGGACCACGATATCTGTCGAAACGTTGCACTTATGAACTTGCAATTTGGTGGGGGTGTTCTTGTCAGCGAAATCTCGCCCCCTATTGTTTTTGAGCAATAAACGACCACGCATAACTGAGTTATTCATGTAATATTGATTATTTATAATATGCACATATTTTGAGAATGAAAATGACGTCACGAGTCCCGATTCTCATGATATCGATCGAATATAATACTGCTAATTTTTATACAAATATGTATGATTAATATTATTATTATTTTATTATTATTGATGTGTGAACATTTTAATCGGGTCATCCTTTTAATGTCCAGGTCATCCGCTCTGTGGTTTTCGGTGTCCAGGTCCTCCGCTTCGTAGTTCTTGAATTCTACGTCTTGCGCCACCTAGCTTTAGATTTCTAGGTCTTGCGCTCCATAGTTTCCGGTGTCCGGATATACCACTCCGTAGTCTCCGATATCCAGGTCCTCTTCTCCGTAGTTTCCGATGTCCAGGTCCTCCGCTTTGTAGTTCTTGATGTCTACGTCTTGCGCCACGTAGCTTTCGATTTCTAGGTCTTGCGCTCCATAGTTTCCGGTGTCCGGGTATACCGCTCGGTAGTTTTCGATATCCAGGTCCTCTTTTCCGTAGTTTTCGGTATCCAGGTCCTCCCATCCGTAAATCTCGCTGCCCAGGTCCTTCGCTTCGTAGTTTCCGGTGTCCAGGTTCTCCGCTTCGTAGTTCTTGGTGTCCAGGTCCTTCCCTCTGTAGTTCTTGATGTCCAGGACCAGCGCCACGTAGTTTTCAGTGTCTAGGTCTTGCGCTCCAGAGTTTTCGGTGTCAAGATCCTTTGGTTCGAACACTTTCCCACAACACATCCATTTCCCGATCCGATGCACAGATCGATTTCAAATTTGGAAGGGAAATTGACTCTATCGATATCTCGCTCCCTATTGGTTGTTGAAGAAATCCGATCACGTAACAAAAAAATTGACCCCAATCAATATACGAAGTCATTGACATCAAGACATCAATAAGTATTATTATTATTAGTATTGTCTTGAATTTCATTCCAGAAACTTTTGTTTTCGTAATATATCATCGGTATGAAACGGTCCACCTTTCGGTCCTAGTTTCTGCCCACACAGCAGAGAATGTAACAAAACGTTACTGAAATATTACATTTGTGATTAAAACCTATTATTACATTTATAATCTTTTTATAATATCAATTTCATAATGTTAGATTTGTAATATTTCGATAATATTTTTAAAAGGTTGTAATTTGAATATTACACATGCAATGTTCTATAACCTTCTGAAAACATTGATATTTCAGTCTATCAACAATATGACGTATTTGAAGTTACATAAGTATGACAGTTGTTATTTCGATGTATTATTACACTTACAACATTTCTGTAAAGTTAATTTTGTAGTATTACACTTGTAATACTTCTATAACAGGTTTAGAAAGTTATACATACAATGTTAATTTTGCAATGTTTTATAACATTCTGAAAATATTGGTATTTCAGTCCGTCGAAAATATAAAGATCAAGAAGTTATATAGATATGACAATCGTTATTTCGATGTACTATTAGACTTATAACATTTGTGTAACGTTAATTTTGTGGTATTACACTTGTAATACTTTTATAACACGTTCCGAAAGTTATACTCATAATATTCATTTCGCAATGTTCTATAACCTTTTTACCGGTCTTCAGTTCCTATGGAGTCAAATCTTTTTCGCAGACCCGCCAGATTACTTCACTCATATCGGTCGGAATCGAAGACGCCAAGTATACATATATACATACAGTTAAGTGTATACATATTTGTAATGACGTATGCACATTTTCAAATCGCTTAACCTTCAGCTATTCTCGCGGTGAACCTACGCGCAGAACTATCGCGCATAGTAGTATAATGTATTGTGTGCCTTCGTGTCTCTGCGTGCCCCACGTGCCAGTACATGCTTCATCGAAGAATCTCTGTCTTCATTTGTTGGTAAGTACAATTTTTAGGTATAGTTGAAAACAGTTTTCAAGGTAATATCTTTCATAGTTATAATAGGATTAAACACTAATGTAGATTTGTGATGCTATTTTGTAGTCGGATTCATGGTATACGTATGCTAAATGCCTATACTAATATGAGGTTAGGTTTGACGAATAGGATTGGATATAAAGGCGGGTATGAAAACGTGATTTCTAGCTTATTTATGCTATTGTAGTGTACTGTATTAGTATTATAGTTACCTATAGTGTTCCATTCAATACATGTGTATGTATCATGATTATTTTGGATAAATAGAGCTGTTATTAGTCGCTGAATAGTGATTCTAGAGCACTATTTTCATACAGTGCTTTGTTATTACAGCTTAGGTCTCACTACTGGCAACACTAGCGAACAAAATGACGAGAAAACGGAAAAGCGCTAAACCATATTCTGACAGACATATTCGTCGTTTAGCTAAACAAGAGGCACTGGCACTTTTGAATCAGATAGAATTACAACTTTGCAATTCGTCGAGTTCGCAAAAAAATTTAGATCCGTTACCACATCAACCAGTTTTATCGTGTTTAGATCATAAATCTTCGAATGAAGATGAAAATAGCGACTCGGATAGATATAGTTCGAGTGACGATGTAACCATTTCAAATAACGGAAGCTGTGAGGGTATTGATATAGTGGTTAGTGATGAAAATTCTATGACTAAACAAGACAAAGCAAGGGAATTCAAGCACAGGATTATCCATTGGGCAATAGATCACAAAATCACGCATATAGCGATAGCTGATTTATTAATTATCTTGAATAGATTTACTGATGTTTCATTTCCGAAAGATCCAAGAACACTCCTTAAGACTCCAGTGAAAACCGATATTAAAGATTTAGGAAATGGAGAATACTGTCACATAGGTTTAAAGCAAGCAGTGAATAAAATTATAAAAAAACGTAAAGAACTTGGCTATGACATAGGCGATATAGAATTAATGATTAATATAGATGGTGCACCAATTGGTAAATCTGCTGAAAAAAGTTTGTGGCCTATTTTGTGTTCAGACACCATTGTAAAAGATGTTCATATCATTGGGATTTATCACGGTGAAGGAAAACCGAATGATGCAAATGAATTTTTAGAAATGTTTGTTTCAGAGGCAACAGATATGATTAATAACGGCTTTTCATATGACCATGCACAAATTCAGATTAAGATACGTGCACTTATTTGTGATGCACCAGCTAAGGCGTATATTTTAGGTATAAAATATCATAGCGGTTATAGTAGTTGTACTAAATGCACCATAGAAGGCGAATATATAGACAATTGCCTTTGTTTTCCAGGACATATAGGTATTTTAAGAACTGATGAGGGTTTTAGAAACTACTCCTATCGTGATGATTACCAAACAAAAGAAACCATCTTGAATAATTTACCTAATCTTGGATTAGTTTCAGATGTTGTTTTAGACTATATGCACCTTGTGTGCCTTGGAGTTGTGAAAAAATTATTGTTACTCTGGTTACATGGTCCTCTCAATGTAAGATTATCTGCTGCTCAGACGGGTAAAATTTCAGATCTAATTCATGATCTAAGAAAAGTAACACCGTCGGAATTTGCTAGGAAATCGAGGCCATTAAAATTCATCAAGTTGTGGAAGGCCACAGAATTCAGAAGTTTCCTACTTTATATTGGGCCAGTTGTTTTAAAAGGTATATTATGCGAAGCTGCATATTTGAATTTTTTGACGCTGCACGTAGCTATTTCTATATTAGCGAGTCCAATATTAATTTTAGATTTACAAAATATCTCATATGCCCAACAGCTTTTACATCATTTTGTAGAATCTTTCGAAAAAATCTATGGTGCAAGAAACGTTTCACATAATATCCATAACCTATTACACTTAGCAGGAGATGTAAAAAAGTTTGGCACGTTGGACTCTTTCAGTGCATTTCGATTTGAAAATTATATTTCTACAATTAAGAAATTTATACGTAAAGGCGAACTGCCGCTTTCACAAATAGTACGCAGACTAGGAGAAATAGATAATGCGTCATCCGTCGACATTGTACAGAAAAATTCCGAATTAGTGCTTGAGAGACCCCATTCGTCTGGTCCTCTTCTTGATGATAGAAATTATACATGCCAATATAAAACGTTGAAAATGAAAACATACGCCATCAAATGCAATGAAAGTAACGATTGTGTTCTGCTTGAAAATGGCATAATTGTCCAAGCTCTTAATTTTACTGTTTGTAAAAATGAAGTATACATTATTGGAAAAGAATTGGTTGATGACAGCGAAAGCCTGTATTGTCAACCTTGCGAGTCAACCAAAATCGGTCTTAGAATTGTTACTGATAAACATTCAATAATAGAATCATGGTCGTGTAAAAAAATATGTGGAAAATTTTTTAAAATTCCGGCTCAAAACAAATTTGTGGTTATTCCCATATTGCATACACGTAATGCATAATAATTATAAGCTACGTACAATACTTATTATTTAACAAATTTCAATGTTCTTTTTCAACATATATGCTTTTATGTATCATACACTTATCCTCTCATAAAATTCAAGATCAACAATTTCAAGATTGCGCCATATACGATGTATTCAATCGTAGAGTTCTCTGATGGACTAGAAATAGTTCCATCGAATTGATTAATTGAGCCTGAAAAAAAGAAATGCAAGTGGCCCTCATACAATGATGAAGTGAAAATTCGAAGAGCCGTATCTAGAACTGTAACACCCGATGACAACTGGATATCATGCGAAGTCCTGAAGATATTTGCCACGGCTGGTATGTCCGATCGCAAAGTTTCTTCACTGACGTAATTAGAATAGATTTCCGTTCACGAGACTACACTCGAACTACAATTTTTATTCAAATTTCATAGAGTAATTTATATCATTTCAGATTCATATACAGTAGGTATTCAAAAATTGAAGCTTGCTGAACAGTTATCCGATATTGATGATACTGTAGACCCCGAACAATGGAAAAAGACTAGACGCAATAGGGCTAAGAGGAATACATTAATTCGAAAAATATCTTCAGATGAAGAAGTAGAAAGTATAAATCCACAGAAACGAAAACATGATATGCCAAGTTTCCCTGAGGTTCCAGAAACTTTAACTTATAATGCACCTACTGATGAACCACAATCTCAATTGCAAACTAACCAAAAAAGTAAATCAAATACAAAACCGACAAAAAGTACTCCGATTAAAAATGTGGCACAAATAAAAGTGCGATCGAATATTCTGCTTGTAAAAGCAAATGATAGTAATACACAACACGCTATTCCCGAAAACACGAGCAGTATGTACATTGAATTTAATTATACGGGTAACAAAGTTATAATTCATTTCTTTCTTAGCTATTTAAACATTTGTTTCAAGGTGACTGCAATAGTGATATCGATAATAGTAATTCAGAACGTGAAGGCCCTCAGAAATGTCATGAGGCAGAGAGTTCAAATAATCGCTTTGAAAATATTGATTCGCTAGCAGGTAAATTACTGAATCTTTTATTACAGATCTTACAGCATACTGTAATGTTAGTTTACGATATATTTTGTCTATTTAATTGACTAGGGAAAGATTTGTTTGAGCTTGATACGAACACAAATAATGAAACTGGTGAACTGCCGATCCCTCCATTACTCAATCAAGACGATAAGCTGAATTTTCTGATAAGTAAGAAAGAAATAATTTTTTTCTTACGGAATACTTTGTTTATTTGAAGAAACAGCTAGTTCTTTTTTTTTCGGGTTATTGAATAGTACGTATTTTATCATAATTATCATTTATTATACCTATTAGATATAAGTAACGTTTAGAACTAGTAGAGTTATAAATTGTGATATTTGCTTTCAGAATTAACAAAAGCCCTGGTAAAAAAACAAAGCGCCATGAATGTTACCATGCGTTCAGTAGAAATAAAAATTTCCGAGATTGAAAAAAAGAAAATACCACGTGTGGTATTGCAACAGAATCTAGAATGCACTGGCGAAATCGAAAGAATGTTTCCGCTCGACAGCGAAGAAAAACTGGAAACTTTTGAGACCAAACTAAGTGACGAAAATACTGCTTTTAAATCTGAAGTGGTAAATAACTAAATTCTTTTATAATGAAGTAAATTCTTTACGTAATTTTGTGCAATTTTGAGATGATCGTAGTAGTATTCAAATTTCTAGTGTAAAGTAGAATACATCATTCCCGTCCTGCATGTGCACACTAAGGGCTCAAGACACATTAATGATCTTCTAACAAGACACGTTTTGAATTATTAATAAATCCAATACTCAGCTACTGAGCCTACAAAAAAGCTAAATTTTAGATTTACTTATATATAATAATCAATATCATGTCGTACGGTTCGGTGGATATTTTAACTAGTACTGCTACAGGAAATAAATTATATGACTACTTGAGTCACTTAATAGCTATTATTGTTTACAGATCAGGTATTTCAGAAATCGTGGAGGAAAAGATACACATGAGCTGATCGTGATGATATTGAAGAGAGTATTCTCCGACGAATTGGCTCTTAAATATAGTTATTTAGGTCAAAAAAATAAAAAAAAATTCAGCGAGTTACATGTATGCAAGTGTATCGAAAGTGAGTCTCATTTATACTTCTTTCTTTGATGGTCGACCATGATAAATTCTAATAAGTAGGATGAAGACTTGCACTATAATGGTGATTCCTGAAGGCACTTCTTGTTCTACTGAAATCGAAATATTGTTGAGAATATTTATAAATCTAGCTCCATGTACCCTCTCTACATCCTTAAAGTACTTTCTTAACACAATGTCATGTATTCGATTACAGGAGCCGCAGAATTGCATGATCCAGACGTCAAACAAAAAGATGTCAAAGATTTTATTTCTAAATGGCTTGTTCAAGCTAATCTGCGGATAAAAAATGATAAGTGAGTAATTTGGTAATTTGCGAAATTAATATTCATTTATGACTGAACGAGTTTGAATATTTTTTATTTATTTTCAGAAAAAAGAAGAACAGAAACGAAAATAATGCTGAAGGGTGAGGTGTTGCTAATGAACAACCATAGATACATACCGTTCTAAAATATTGATGTATCTGCCTGCAGGTGTATTTATGTACTTTCATTTTGTGTTCCTATAGGTATATAAATATTATACCTTCATTTCCTATGTATGTAAGTGAGTAAGCATAATCTAGTGTTACTATACTTGGATAATAACTGCAACTGTGATTGAAAAGTGTATTGAAGAGTGTAAAGGTGTATATGTTTTAATAATTGTGGTTTTTTACCTCAAGTTAAAAATGAAAACATTACTACTTTGATGTATCGCTGTGTGTGACCGTGCTATATGTGAATATTTTCATTTTATATTCCTATACAAATATTATATCTTCATTTCCTAAGTATGTATAAGTTAGTGAGTGAAATCTAGTATTACTATATTTAGAACACAACTGCGACTATGATTCACGAAAACTTGGGCTTCAATATTTGATGAGTTAGTCCATTAGCTCGATATTGCAAAAAAGATATATACAGGGTGAATTTCTAACGTCCGTCTGCTAAGAGTCGTGTTGAGGTGGCCGAGAGTCAAAATCGGCAATTTTTTGCTACTAGACAGCTATAATCGAGGACTCGGAAACCACTAAAACTCTCTGCCACCTCAACACGACTCTTAGCAGACGAATTTTAGGAATTCACCCTGGATATATAAAGCTATAATAAAATATTTTCATTGTTAGTTTTATTTTCATATTATATGTATTGTCGATCTACGCGATTAGTAGACAATGATCTTCATAGGGATACGACTGTTCAAGATTGTACCTGTTATCATAATTGGTGTTACGATATTAATGAGTTTATATAGTTGTAGGATAAGAATATAGAAAATAGTATATGATATGATTTGTTAACTAATTGATAATAAAACCTCACATTTATCTGTATGTTATGTGAATTGATGTCTACTTTTTCCATCAATTTTATTATTGGCTGAAAAAACACGTTACACAAAATGAAAAATTTAATGTCTCAAAATCCATCTGAAAAATATGTGAATTTTGATGTCATGTTATCATTTATCTCAGTTAAAATGACATTTTTTATAGTTGTCTATAATTACTCAGTTTGAGTCATTTTGTTTGGAACTGAAGTTAAAATGACATAGAATCAACATAATTTCACCGAAAATTTGTATAGGGATTTGGCTGTTTGGTTCCAAGTCAATAGTTTCCAATCCAATGAATTCTATGGGAATTTGAAAGTGAATATGTACGGATTTTGAGTAAGGTATTTTGTGACGTTATGAAAACATATCATCTGCCTTACAAAAGAACCGCACACAAACATTATATAAACATGATGACAACAACCTCGTAATATAAACCTCATAATATAAACATTAGGGAAACATTTCAAATGTAACTTTTTTAAGCGGACATGTAACTTTTTTGTAATGTTACAAAAATGTTACACGAATGCTATCAAAAACGGTACAAAACATGAACCATCACATTTGTAATATTTATGTAATGTTTCTGTCATATTTTCTGCTGTGTGGGTGAGTTATTTACGTTCAATACGAAAAAAAAAACGTCAATACAGGTGTTAAATGAATTTATGTACATGAATTTCAAGTTTAGAATGAAATAACATCGCAATTCTTCAAGCTCGCGGGACCAATTTTTTAACGCAATGTTCGTTGTTCATTCAGCAATACTTACATATACATGATGCCATATCGACAAAGTGCGACCTATAGCTTGAAAAATATCATAGAATCACATGATGGTGTGTTTCGATATGAGGCCTGTTTATTTTACGTGAGAATTTCACAACCAGACGATTGAAGAAAATTTTCCGTATTCTATGTTTGTACTACATCTGAATATGTGGCGCTGTTTGAATAGACGAGTTCATGGGTAGCATAAACTATGATTGGTACAAGCTATCGTATGATTCTCAGAAGGATATTTCTTGGTCATACAGAATATCTTGTCCGCTTTGCGCGAACCCGAAAATACATGATTTCATTTTATGACAAATGACTGAGAGTTGATCTTCATATGTGTATAATACATTGAAGTCATTTCAGCGCTGACCCGTTTGTAGTACATACAAAAAGTAATGAAATACCCGGCAAAAACATTGTAAATGTCAAAAATTACAGCCGAGTTCTAAAATGGTTTCGCCGGCTAAAAAATCCGAAACATTATGCTCTTTTTCAGCGATAGATTACAAACATCATTTCGTTATACCAAATAGTACAAAATAATACGTGAAATCAGGTAGCGAAGCCGAGCGTTCCCTCAGTTAATTTTCATACTTCAAATTATGTTTTCCTAATGCTAATTAATGAAAATGAATGGAAAACCAATAGGATCATTCGTTACCTTTGACAGAACAGCATATTGGCGACAGGAAATATTGCTGAAAGAAGTTAGCTCGTATGATGATACGAACTCGGCGGGCATAGATTGTTCTGAAAATTATCAATTGCTGAAGTGTTAGGTAATAAGATCAACAATTAGTGTGTCTTTGAATGTAGAAAATACTTTCGCTTCGATGTGTATCTACTGTATGTAAGTCGAACAGAGAGGGAGACGTTAAAAAAGCATTACCCAAGTGTACCGATAATAGGTACATTCAGGATAGATATGTATCGTTTTATGGCTGTGACATGTTTGTAGCATGGCGTTATAATCATAGGCGAATCTTTGTCAACGATAGATGCACAGTAAAATTGGATTCTTCTTCAAAACACGACTTTGAATTTAAATTACTAAGATCATCGTGCCTGGACTTATTACTTCTTGTTATGAACACACTATAGGTATTGTAACGTATTCAGCCTATAGGCAAATAGGCTGACTACGCATCACACAGAACTTAGAAGCACACACAGGTATTGTATCACGTGATACAATACCAAGACAGTCGAGCGTCAGTGTCATAACACAGTGTATAAAAGGGGAGCCGACTAAGCTAGAGCAGCGGACTTGAGTCAAAACGGCCGACCGACTCAGACGATATATTCAACTCAAAATTCCTAACCTAAAATCAAGCATAAATTCAATACAGCTAAAATTGCCTTTTGATCAAAATTTAAATTCAATTCAATTCAATAAAATCGTTCTAGCCAAAGCGGCAGTTCAAATAAAGAAAAAGAGAACTTAAAAAAATTGTACTTAGCTAAAATAGCATTGCAATAAAAGAAATAGAATCACAAATTATCTAGACAAAATTAGAGAAAACAAAAAATAACACGAAAGTCCGACCGTTGAAGGAGTAAGAAATAGCGTAGTATTAAGTTAAATTAGCATAGCGATCATTCACACTCGTTCATTCATAATTATATTTTTTGTTCAACCATTATAACCTTTTTTGTTTGTAAATAATTTGCGCGAAAGAACGATCGCAACGTGTTAAATAAAGCGAAATATGATCAATCGATCATATGATTATCAGCAATTTGATTTTTGTTTTCAATTCGCAAATTAACCTCACTTTTTCTTTCAGAAAACACTTCGTTTCAAAATAATAAAACTTAAATTCATTGTTTAGCTAAAAGGCAGCTTCGGTGAGTGTGTTGGACAGCTACGGTATAGCTATAATTGGTACCCTAGTCTGAGAACACACATATCCCAAGTCTGTAATTAGGCAGCTTCGGTGACCTGGACTCTAGGCAGCTACGGTAGAGGTAAAATCCTATCCTAGTCTGTTGAGTCTGAGATATCCCAAGTCTGTAGGGAGGCAGCTCTGGTAGTGAAAAATCTATCCGAGTCTGTATCAGGGTAAATCAAGGGTTTTTTACATTTTTCCCAGAGGAGCTCCAAATATCATAACCCGTGACAAAGAACACACGCGAACTAGGTTAACTTCACCAGCCTTCTGCTGGTGAAGCATAACCACATAAAGTTACAGTATATTTCTAATTCAACTTCAATTTCTAACGTATTACTCACTCGTTTCATCTATTTATTTATGCACTACCTCTTGTGAGAAACACGATTTTCGTGGAGCTTTCCCAGCACTAGTGCATGGAAAATGTTTTATAATTTTGAAATCCGATAGAAAATATAGGACGTACGGCACAAGTACATAGAGGAACTTCGTGACGAGTGTGAAAGTGCCGCACGATCCGAAGACGAGGTTTTTCCGCGCCCTTGTCATATAAAAAACTATTATATCGCAGTTTCAGTCTACAATAATAAATATTATCAATGCCGAAAATGTTCAAACAGTCTTTGATCATGCTCAAAGCAATTTTGTGGGTGCGATCGTTACGGAGTGACTGGAAGAAATAAATAAAAAGAAAAGTGCAATTGATCATTTTCAGAACAATCTATGCCCGCCGAGTTCGTATCATCATACGAGCTAACTTCTTTCAGCAATATTTCCTGTCGCCAATATGCTGTTCTGTCAAAGGTAACGAATGATCCTATTGGTTTTCCATTCATTTTCATTAATTAGCATTAGGAAAACATAATTTGAAGTATGAAAATTAACTGAGGGAACGCTCGGCTTCGCTACCTGATTTCACGTATTATTTTGTACTATTTGGTATAACGAAATGATGTTTGTAATCTATCGCTGAAAAAGAGCATAATGTTTCGGATTTTTTAGCCGGCGAAACCATTTTAGAACTCGGCTGTAATTTTTGACATTCACAATGTTTTTGCCGGGTATATTGTGACGAGGATCTTGTTAACCCTCGGATCTGGACCGGATGACCAACCTCCGGGGTCAATCCCACGTACACACAGCTATATCAAGAATTCAAATTTCAACAGGTTTGGGCGCCAGGCGAACTATCTTCGCCACGAGACTCGAAATAATAAAAAAAAACAACGAAGCCACAAAGCCTCGCGAATACTCCTATGCGGTGGCTAACTCAGTACCGCGGAGAGGGGTCGGGATTAAATGCGGGATTAGCTGACACAATGACGACTCGCGATATTTAAAATCAAACCAAATAATATAGAATTTATTCAAAAGAAAACTTAAAACTAGGTAACAAAAGGGATACAATTTCGTTAACGCACCCGGGGGTAACTAGCTACGGGTACGGGGCGGCTACAGGCCGTGTAAGGGCGACCTCGCCTCGATTGGCTAATTTTACAATGTATAGAAAACCACAGAACAGCTCCCACGTAGGGTAGCGATAACAGGCAAAAGAAACGAAAAAGAATGAAAGAAAAAAAAAACGACTAGTGACTTGACAAATCAAATCCCCGTGGAATAATCAGACGGGTAACCCCCTGGGGTACAGCGGCGAGGCTTTACTGCTTAGTTATGCTAACTTAATAATACTACTGTACATGCACGGGCCGGTCGTATATCAGCGACCGACACCTCTGAAGGGCTAGCCCTCCTCGCTACCTATCTTACAAGCTATTTACAAAGGACTTACAACTATCTTAACCTAACTCTGCCTCCGTAGGCGACCGAACTTTGAATCTACCGTAAGACAATAACAAAAAGTCTAGCAGGCTCAAGCCTGTGCTAACGTACTGACTCTCCCCACCGGAGGAAGAGAGAGAAAACGACCATGACGGACTATTGCTGTCTCTTTCGCACTCGTGTGCGGCGACTACGTACTCGACTGACCGCGGCCTTTTGGCCCGAAAATCGTACTTCACTAAAAACCCGAAATTACTCTATTAGGGAAGGGACACTGGTGACGGCCTACCGACTCGGAGGTCGTCTTAATTCGAATCCCAAAACTACTAAATAGCCTCGTGGCTTTGCGATAGGCAAGATGGCAGACGGCCGTTGCCGGATTCAAATTAGCACTAGGGTAAAACTGGCTAACGCTTACCGGCCTCCAGCCACCTGAGGAATTCTAGAGCCTCGTGGGCGTAGTCCATCCCTCGTTTTCAGTTACAATTTCCCGCGAAGGCTCACACCGCAATCGTACTACAGCACACAACAGAAACTTCGACTCAACGCTATCTCTAACACACGCTACTACTTCGCTGGCCTAAGACAGAGTGAGATCTCTAGACCGCATGGCGCCGGTCTGCGCACCCTCAAGTGTCAGGTAATTATCGATTGGTCTACCGACCGCTAGATCGTCGCCCATGGCGGCTGGGCCGTAGCCCGCGAAACTTCGAACGTGCTCAGGGGGATCCTCGAGGATTCTTCTGGCGGAACGCGGTTCGCTGGCTCTTGGGGGTGGTGGGAATCACTTCCACCACCTTAGTCCCTCGTAGCTGAGTGCCCCTGGCACTCCCCCGCGTTCTCGCTCTGAAGTCCGCTGGTCCACGTAGTCGTGGGCCTCCCCGGGGCTTAGTACAGTCGGTTTCGGTGGGCCTCTCCCTCTCATAGCTGTCCACGTTAGTCAGGGTCTGTCGGATCGTATCGTCCTCCACCCCTCATCGGTCCGTATCTCCCACATAATAGAGAATTTTGAAAAAGAAAACGAACGAAATCAGTCATAAACTCTACGGTCATAGTACAGTCACGGTCGCCTCTCGGAGAGTTATCGTAGCCTCGTGGCTCCCTAACGCATTCGCACTTCCCCATGCATACTGGCCTACGTAATTACGGCCATCTACGGGTTCGGGAGCTTCTTGTAACGGCAGGTGCAATTTGCCATGTTACAATACATACAGTGAAACATGAAGCACTGGGAACGTATGCTGTAAGTGTAATTCCTTTCGTATATTTTTTAGTCAACGCATATATTTTTATACAACTCATGCGCGCTATTCACGTTTTATCGTGCGTAAAAGCCGGACCCTAAATGGCCGTTTACCGACTGGTAACGAATTATTCGTGAAAACGCAACGATATTCCTACAATACCGACCATTGTGATGTAATGGAAAATAACGTAACAGTTTTTCGAGCCTTAACGAAACGCGGGGTAATTACCACTCCCTGTTGTTACCTGTCGAGTAGCCAAAATTATATGCCGAATGTTTTTGATGTGGAGTTTACTGATAAACGCTTTTCGATCGTGCGGTTGGTGTCGTTGACAAGATTTTAATGTAAAAATTATTCCACCATGTCACTAAACAACCATTCAAACTTCGTTTTTTAGGCTTTTGATAAAACGTGAATATCGCGCATGAGATGTATAAAATTATGGGCGCAACATGTAGGCTAAGTCATAACCTGTCCAGCGCAATGTTTTTAGCACTCGTCTCCGGTGCGCAGTAGGCACTCGCTTCGCTCGTGCCTGCGCACCTCCGACTCTTGCTAAAAACATTGCGCTTGACACGTTATGAGTAACTTAGCCTACTAGTTACGCCAATAACTATTACGACACATTCATTCAATTTTGGATTTATAGGTATAAAAATGTGGGTTACTATTTCATGCTTTTAACACAATTATTGCTTTTATATGGGATGCTTCACCTATCTGTATTACTAATCAGAAAGTGTTGGGATTGTTACATATTCGTACTAGTTATTATATTGTATCAAAATAAAAATCGACGAACTCATTCAAAAATAAAATGAAGTAAAAATCATATGGATGGGTAATTGATTACAGAAAGGGAGAGACACAGGGCTCGGAGTTTGAAAATATGTTTTAAACGTCGTGGATCTGTCAACGTGGAATGAAAAGTTTACAAGTCACAGATGGTTGTATGTTAATTGCTTACAAGTTACTTGCATTGGTTAAGTTTATGTACGCAACGTGTGATAAAATAATCCTTATAAGTTCAATTTATAAGAATAAGTCATATCGATGTATTGGTTTTTTATTATTTTACAGAGTGACATGAAAAAATGGATGATAATCTTGATGTTGGTGCTTGCATCAGAAATCAGAAGAATTGAAAATCGTTGTTGCTCTGTTAATAGTGAAAGCGTGACTTGACGAGACGACATCTACGACGAGAAATAAAACAATAACAGGATCCATGATGAGAATGTAAGATGAGGCGACGATCAATACGGATAATCCACTATTCGTAGTATAGGATAGAAATAATGGGGCATGATCCATATGAGGATCGTAATTAAGGAACGTTTTCATCAATTATAAGCAATTTAGGTAATATATAATACAAATCTTCTGATGATGAAATATAAGGCGAAGGTTGGTTGTTGGGTTTAAAATCTGTTGCTTTTGTTTATGACATTCACTTTTAAAATAACTATTGAAGGCAGATGGAATAAAATTAATCATACAGTATTCATATACCGATGTCAATGAGATAATATTTGTTGATCGTCAATTCTTATAGAACGATAAGATTTAGATTTGAAAAAATGTATCCATAGTAGCGTTCTGTGTATTATCACATGATCGAATTATGAAACGTTAACTTAATGCTAATGTAATTTAGTGTATTATTAGTCATGATAGTTGATGACATAATTCATTCAAATTAATAAATGGTTTATGCTGCCTCTGTTCTATGAAAAAGTCTCCTACTTTCACTTTTATTCATAAATGTACACAGTAATATCATCACGTATTATCGCAAAAAGATGTGAAATCCCCGTAAAAAACATTGAAAATGTCGAAAAAGCCGCCAGGTATCATCTAAAAAAAAAAACTACAAAAACATATGAAATGTGGAAAAAAGCGGCAAAGTACCGCAATGATAATCTAAAAAAACCTCTGAAATGTAACGAGAGCGCCAGGTACTTTAGCACTTCAAGTCCAACTTCGTTGTTCTGTTAAGTTGTATTCAAAATCGTATCGTCATCACATTGTATCGAAATTCGTATGGTATTACGGAAACATCATTCAAAGAGCTACTTACTTGGCGGGCACATGCAATATCTCGGTTCTTGATAATGTGTAACGTATGATTGATAACATTTCATTCCATTCTCACAAATTTATACTGTTCTTTCGTTATTTCTTATCCGACATATTGTAGTTACTCGTCTCAACAACAGCCTGCTCTGACCTGTACCAACGAATAATGAAGAAATGCCTATCATTCTGTACGTTAAAAACCATACACATATCTTTGGTTGCTTGAGTGTCTTAAACTTAGCTTCATGAATTACCTGATAATTAAACTGTATTATTCGTCGTAAACGTGCGTACATCTGCATTGCAATGCTTATAAACGAATGAGGTTTTCCGGACAGAAGAGAAAAAGCAAATATCTGGAATGAATGATACTTTCTTGGAAAATTTTATGTAGCGGCGGTCGAAGTTGTATTAAGCAATTGTGAGAGTATAATAGCAATGTGAAAAGTGTAGCCTAAAAAATGAACGAACCTACTCATGTACGTTCAGTCGTATCAATTGCATGTGCCCGCCAAGTAAGTAGCTCTTTGAATGATGTTTCCGTAATACCATACGAATTTCGATACAATGTGATGACGATACGATTTTGAATACAACTTAACAGAACAACGAAGTTGGAATTGAAGTGCTAAAGTACCTGGCGCTCTCGTTACATTTCAGAGGTTTTTTCAGATTATCATTGCGGTACTTTGCCGCTTTTTTCCACATTTCATATGTTTTTGTAGTTTTTTTTTTTATATGGTACTTGGCGGCTTTTTCGACATTTTTAATGTTTTTTACGGGGTTTGAATGTGCTTCTCAGTCGCAGAAACCGGCGCGATAGTACTAGGCATTTGTATCCGCCACGTTTCGCGGGGTGAATATTCCGTGCAGCTTTGTAAAAGGTACGCAAATCGACTCATATGAAGGTCGGTCAGCCATTCTCCTGACATGATTTCTAGTTTAGATTTGTCATCTAAAATGGGGGGAGCATTACGAATTTTTTGCCGTCGTGTTTTCATTGCTATATTCGCGGTCACGTTAACTATATCTCCGCGTGCAACGTCAGATGTGTCTCTAGATCTAGATAAATTTCCAGTCACCTTGGATCGTGTATTTTTCCTGGGAAGTTTTGATTTCGAATTCGGTGTGAAATTTTTGTTGTTTTTGATCACTGGTATCTTTCGATGATCGTTAGACGATCCAACAACGGTACTGGTAAGTTTTTGGCAAACGGGCTATTGTGAAGGGCTTTTCTGAATGCAATGCAATTCTCGATTTGAAAAACCGATGTTTGGTTTAGGGTCGGATACCTTAATTCTCCTAACGCATAGAAAGTTTTGGATATTATTACTCTCAAATATTTGTAAAAGATGCCGTCGCATTAGCGGAACGTCGTAAATAACTTCTTTCGGATGGTGCCCGTTCACGATCGAAATTGCAAAGGCAATTGCAAACACGCCACAGTCGGACCCGTTTGACTGATGCTGAACCGTAGGGAATTTCACGGGATTATTATCAAATGCATAAAAGGGGAACAGTTTTTCTAAATATATTTGGTGGTCTTTGTGGACTATTTTGTTACTCAACGAGTCGTACATATAAATTGGCTTCGTATCAAAATAAGCACACACCCAGTGCATATCAAGATCGGTACTACCACTATGGAGTATTTGTATATGCTTCACCATCGGCGAAACAGGCTCGATTGTATGCGGCAAATATTTTTTCCACACCTGCTGCGGTGCATATTCAGATGAACACGCAAGAAGTTGGCTAAAACGATCCATATGATCATCCTCCAGCCATTCACCAGATCTAATGATCTCTACGAACCTGTCTCCCAAATTGTTTGAATGTAGATTCTGCATAACTATAAATTATAAACCTTTACTCGTGTATGGTATTTACACGTCCTGTCTCAACTTCAGTTCTATTGGCGCAAAGCTGCCTTTTATATGTGGCGCAAAGCTGCCTTTTAAGAGGTCTGGCCACCCTGGCCGCACGGAAAATAGGCTTATTCTAAGAAAATAGGGTTGTTCAAAAAAAATCAAAAAATCTGATTTTGATTGTTTCGTAAAGATTGTGTAATATGAGAGTGAATTACAGCATCCAATTGGAATTTATAATTGTTATTATTAATAAAAACGAAGTTAAATATGACGAAATTTGTGGCGGGAAGGAACGCGCTGTGATTGGGCGGCCTGTCGCGTGACGTCATAATTGGGTAGATTCGAACGAGCCCCATAAGAAATATATTAGCTTGTTATATTTTGTGCTCCACACGTAGTATTGTGATCCAAAATGAATCTCGGCTTTGTTAAAGCACAATCAGACAATGAAAGTAACCGTACTAATGGTTACCGACTTTTTCTCCCAAAGTGAATATTTCAATGTTGCCGAAACCAGCGGTGTCAAAGCTCGAAGGTAGGTTATGTTTCAAGATCATTAACTTTACATTTTACGATCGGAAATTGGGGTTGATAACAATATAAACAGTTGAATTTGATTATTTAGACTCTATATTTATACATATGTATAGTGTAATGACAGGAACGTATTGCAATTTTAGTGGCATACCATAACCTATAAAAATTGTTCTACCTCCAGAGCTGAAAGAGAGGATTATGGTGATGCTGCAGTTGGGTACGTAGAGCTTAGAAGAGAAGGCAGTTTCTGTGATGTTCGTGGAAAAGTGTGTCCAGAGCACAGGGTGAATAGCAAAGCATATAATGTCTCAATGATGATTGACGAAGAAAACGAATCGATTGACTGGGTGACCTGTGAGGATTGTGCGGCATCAGCAGGTAAGGTATTATTGAATTCGAACGTAGATTACCAATTACTAATATAGCTTTTGTTTCAAGGTGGTTGTAAACACACTATCGCTTTTTTAATGTGGGTCCACCGGCGTAGCGAAGAGCCTGAGCCGACAGCTACTGTATGCTACTGGAAAAAGGCCCGCTTAGCTCAAGTTGCAGCGAATGTTCGATCGTTGAAAGCCAAAGATTTGCGGCCACGCAGAGCTGATCCAGATCTACCGGATAATACAGACTTTTTAAAAACTGTGCTAGATGAACTGCAGAAAAGGCAATTCGACTGTCAGATCTCAAGGCATTTTATAAACAACGATTCACCGAAGGTTTTATCGTTGCATAATATTATGCTCCAATTCTGTAGCTGTTCAGATAACACCGAAGTACAAAGTTTTTTAAGCTTCGCAAGCAACACGATGACTGTGGATCAATGCATCCGAGCTAGGAGAGAAACCCAAACTCAAAGTGAATCAAAATTATGGAATGAGTTACGATATGGACGAATCACGGCATCTCGGATATATGAAATGGCTCATTGCAAGACGAAAAACGGATCCTTGGTAGAGCAGGTCATCGGAAGTTCAAAAATCAGGGATACCGAAACAATGGAACGAGGACGAAGATTAGATAAAGAAGTTATCAAATTACTGAAAGAGATGTTGAAAGCAAACATAGAAGATTGTGGATTGCTGGTCGGATCGAGGTTCCCTGTTATTGGTGCGTCACCTGATGGAGTAGGAAATGATTTCTTAGTCGAGATAAAGTGTCCAATGACTCGTAAAGCGGAATTTAGATACATCACAGCGAATCACCAAATTGCAAAAAAGTTTTTGGCCCAAATTCAGCTTCAGATGTTCATGAAACAGGTAAAATAGTAGTTTACGACACAAGTGCGCAAAGTACGTGATTTTCACACGAGTGTTAGCTTGTCGCCCGAGCGAAGCGAGGGAGACAAGGACACGAGTGTGAACCTAATCACGTACGCGCACGCGTATCGTACAATACTTTTTGCAACTCAGTGCGCAAAGTAAGTACTTTGCGCACTAGTGCGCGAAACGGGTACTTTGCGCACGCAAAAGAGGCATCAAAAGTCGAACTTTGCGCACTAGTGCGTAAAGTGATCACTTTGCGCACGCAAAATAGGCATCAAAAGTCGAACTTTGCGCACTGAGTTGCAAAAAAGGGTTTTTTCTGCGTAGCCAATCATAACTTCGAAACGAGTCATAAAATTAGATTGATCTGCGTAGACTATGACGAAGACTTTGTACTTGATCTCATAGAAAAGGCCATGGCTTTTTGGAAGGAGAATATATACCCTCTTATTCTCAGAGCTGCAAAAAAAAAGCAATGAGGAAAAAATAAGAACAAAGAGTTCTTTGATATTATACAAATTATATTTGGTATTATAAGAATGTGTTATGAAATAGATAAAGTCGGAATATGAAATCTAGAACACATATTATTTTTATTATTGTTCCAAAAATAAGTTATCAGATATGTCCTTGGAAATATATCACAGAGTATATGATTATTGTTTGATTATAGGTGTTTGTAAATTTATTAATGCTGCGGCAATGGTTACAATTTCATCCAATATATCAAAGGTTAAGTAATGAACTACTGCATGTGGTTTTAGTATGGCGTACTCTCTAATTCTACGGATAACTCTTTCAATGTGGATTCTGAGGCTAGCGATACGTCTAGTTTCCATAACTTCTGCCTTGGTTGGCTTTGCAGTACTTGCAACACGTGGTGGCCGGATTAAAGTGCATCCACTTTTCTGTAAGTGTGGTTCTATGTGTTTGAAACCTCGATCAGCCATAACTGCACAATTTGGTGGTAGTATATTCAGGTATTTACTTTCTTGTACAATCACAGCGTCTGTCGTTCTGCCTCCAAAGCCTTGGGATATAAAATTGATTGTTCCATCCGGTGTAGAGGATATAAAATATTTCAGTGTATTACATTTTTTATACTCCGACCAAGTGACACTCTGGTGAATCGCGTTGCCAGGTTTCTGGTTTTCGATTTCAAAACAATCAATTATAGATTGGACATGACTATATCTAGCGCGAAATGGTAATGGTAAATTCGACTTTATTGAAGCTGCTGAAGGCCAAACGATTAACTGTTTCAGAAAGCGTGCCAGCAAAGGGATCGTCTGTCTAAATATTGTGTTGGCGTTGCCACTACTAATACCGAACTCGTCGCCAAGCCTCGCAAACGTGTCATTCAGTTTGATTTTAGATAGCGTTAAACAAATATCCTGAACTTTGATCCCTGTTGCATTGTGAAGCAATTCTATAATAAAAAAGCCATTATCTGGAATTCTCAAGTACATCTTCGGTTTACTAGCAATAATCAAAAGTTTCATTCTTCGGATCTCTTGTTTTCGCGCAGAAACACTTTGTTTCACAGCCTCTTCACTAGTTTCATCAGAAGGCAAGTACTCTGTACAATTTTCCAATGTATCGTCCAAGTTGCATGTGGTACTGCTGAATGTCGTCACTGAAGATTCTTGTTGAATTTTTAGAAGGTCTACACTTGTTTTTATCTTTATGGGCGAACAACTCGCATCTTGCATGAGAGGGACGCAGCTAGAAGCTTTACTTCTTAACTTTGGCTTCGGCTTAGGTAAAAGGCACACTTGCACACAAACATCTTTTTGTACAGGTAAAGTTTCAGCTACTGCACTCGTAGAACGTGAAATGGGGTCTGCGAACACATATCCACATTCTACAGCTTCGTCATGACCGATGTTCACAATGTCCTCTTCGACCGAGTTGAGATTCACAAGATTTGAAGCGACCGAGTCCCCAGCTGTTTGTGTTGGATCAATGTTTTCTATCTTCGAAAGCGCTTCTGATTCTATTTCTTGAAGAACCTTTCTCGTCTCACGTTTACGCACACCAGGTCGCACAGGTTTCGAAAACGCGCGTTGTCTGCCAGGCTGACAGTCAAATTTATGAAGTAACGCACCGGTTTTTAGTCTTACTGAGGCAGTTTTGTCTTCCATAACTCTTCTATAGTTCTCCAAACATTCCTGTAACTATATATACAAAAAGAGTTAGATGACAGCTAGGATCAGCTATACTGAAAGTGTAATTTATTCGTTACAGATACATTATCTTGATTCACTCAAGTAAAATGACTGTTATAAAGTCAAACAAAATTTTAACTTACGTCCAAGTGATCTTCACAACAGTATAAAGCGTTTTGGAGTGAGGTTAAGTCGCTCCGCCGAGCTAGTTCAAACCATTTCTTCCTCACCTCACCTTTTGGTACGGGTACAAATATTTTCGAGCGTGCCGATAAACTGGTATTTTGACACAGTGGAACGAAACACCACTTGTACGAACGTTTTTTTCTTATTTCTTGATTTTCACTCATTTTCAATGGACCAGGTCCCGAGTTTACCCAATTATGACGTCACTCGGGAGCTTGTGTAATGGCACTCAAGACGGGACCGTTTCAAATCGCATCATAATTGAAGTGCTTCAATCAACGTTTTGGCTTGGATTTTTTATGTTTTATATTTTTTTCAAGGGTTTTTGGTACCTAAACTTTATTTTGAAACAATAAAAAAAAAATCGTGAACAACCCTATTTGTAAACTCGATAATATTCAACGGAGTTTATTGATTTTTGCACACATGCTAGTTCATAGCTTGATGAACATCTCTTATAATTTCCGTCAAAAAATATTACAAAATGGCGGCTTCGCAGTAGTTGCCGTGAAGGTCCTCCACCGCACACGCGTGTAGCTGGCAGCTCATAAATCTCCAGAACGGGTCATCTGAAAAAAAAAAAAAAAAAATTAGCTTATTCTTGAAGGGTGTGACTAAAATGTAGCGTAGGATTTTTTTTTTCCTGTCACTACGAACATTTTTAGGAGAAAAAAAAAAAAAAAAAAATTCGTGAAAAATTTTTCTGTAAAAAAAATGTATAAAAAAAAAAAATAATCAACTCAGCAAAAAAATCCTACGCTACATTTTAGATAATATATCTGAGAGTATTGTGTGAAAATTTCAAGGCAATCGGACCACTAGTTTCCGCAATTTACGAGTTGCAAGGTCTAAAAATGTAGTTTCGAGATAAACGCAAAAGAAAGTAAGAGTGCAGTTTTGCAGACGTCAATGCGGTGTTTGTTCGGCTTACCTTCAATCAGCGATTCCTGGCCCATATAATTGTCCTTCTGTAGCTGCTTGAGCATCTTGGGCCTGGTTTTGGAGCGATCTACGAGCTTGGCGAGCTAATTTCGTGTTTTGTTGAGCTCGTATCTCTCCGGTTTCGCAACGCAGCTTGTCGGTTTTCTCGCAGAAGTCGTAGCAGCGATACCCGATTTCCAGATTCATCACATTCATCAGTGCCATTATGCTTTCGTAGCCATCGTTGAAAATGCTGGTAGCAAGATGGGTAGCAATTTGGACGATGTCTGCACCACTTGGACTAGTTTTTGGAGCCATTGACCAAATAACCGCGTTGAGGCTCTCGTTGTTATTTTGCGTGAAGCCTCCTTCACACCGCTCCAACAGTTCATCTGAACTGAGGTCCGTATAAATTGGTTCAATGGCCTCTTGAACGATTGCAGGTAAAGGATCCTTGTGATTGTGCTCATCCAAAGTGCCGATCGCTTTTGATTTTTCCAAGTGCACCACGAGTCTTCTCCAGGAGGACAGTTGTCATGCTGTGGGTTTTCGTCAGTCGAGATTTAGTGTTTGTAAGTTGCCCAGATGGCCTTCTTCATTTCGTCTTTGGAATGAGAAAACTTCGAATAGCAAGACCATAATATACCGTCAGCTTGTTGATTAGCTTATCGGTAAGTTTTCCTCTTCCACCCAGCCCTTTGTTCGTTTTTTTTACGTTACGAAGTTGTGTGCCCATTCTTTTCTGCGCGTGTTTAATACATTCTTTTTTTATTACTTTTTCTTCGTATGGATTCGCATCAACAATTCCTTTATACGTTTTTGAATCCCCATCTCCGATGTAATTCGTGTAACGGACAGAATATTTTTCCATTGACCTCAAAAATATTTCCTTCACGCTGTCGACTTCCATTTTCCCGGACAATCCTTCATGATTGGCGGAACATTCTTCTTTGTGATCTTCATGCCATAAGTCGAATTCAAGTGCACTGAGTTTTTTACTTCAATACTCACAAGCTTTACAGTACGAAGGTTTCACGATCGAATCTATCACTTTTCGCGAGTAATATCCAATAATCGTCGATACGCCGTAGTGCGAACTGTAGCCTCGTTTGCGCCAAGTCCCATCACCAGAAACAGTCAAACCTGGACCCTTTCCGATTTCTGATGTCAATTTCAGTTCCTCTTGCACAGCATTTTTCATTGACACGTTGCACACAGTTTCTGCAGCAGTTTTGATATTCCCGATGACAGTATCGTAGAACGAATGATGCACTGCGTTCGGTAAATCCATAATCCCACAAAATTTTTCTATTCCTCTCAGACCAACCCCTAACAATCGAAATGCGAATATGATTCGTCTGTTTATATCATAGGCTTTGCTGTTGATGAGAGGACTAGAATCGACAGTTGTTGGTTCGCAAGTGTTACAAGAAATCACTAATTTGAAACCGAGTCCACGAATGCTCGATTCCGCGAACTTTACATCACCGTTACATGTCTTACATTTGACGACGCTGCTAATTACCGAAAAAACACTAGAAAAGTTGAGAATCCGATACTCAAAACTCGCCGAAACCGGTACATCGATATCTTGGCCAGCGTTCAGTTTCTTCGCTGCTGTGCTGGTACCATCTTTATCCTGCTCCATTTCATGTCGATTCAGTGGTCGATGTTTCCGTTTTACACTCGTTGATCGCCTCTTCCGAGTTTTCGTTCCTTTAATATCCAGATAAACTGGAGCTTCTGGCTGATCAACTTCCATTTTCGTCGTGAAATTAAAATTTATACGATGCGTGTTTCTATGTTACTGGCAGAATACTGGCTGAGATTCTCAAACTCAAAATAACGGTTTATATAGGAAAAATTGCAAAAAGAAACAATAGGACAGGTATTTGGAACCAGCCGTGCGGGTCAAAGCCGCTGGTCAAACTGCGCGCGAACGGGTTGCAGGTGCGCGCACCCGGCTCGCAGGTGCGGCGCGACCTTTTCCGTAAAAATGCCTGTAACTTTGGCAATTTTTGGAATTTCAATACGGTTGATGGCTTCAATTGTAGCTAAAGGTTTAGTGTTCATTATAAGATAAAAAAAATCGATTTTCTGAAAATTTCAGGGTGGCCAGACCCCTTAAATGTAGCGCAAAGCTGCTTTTTATATGTGGCGCAAAGCTGCCTTGTTATAGCTGAAATAAGCTAATTTAATTTGAATTAAACTAAACTAACCTAACCTAACTAATCGAAGCCCTTGTTCAGAAACTCGCTATGCGAGCTCACGATATATTTACATAAAGTCAGTGCACGGCACAAAGCAGCGGTGCGACAGACCGAAAACTGTGTTGCCCAGCTAATTTCTGAACTCGGTGAAACCTAAATAACAACCTGATCTACCCCTGCAATGACACTTGTCTAATCAACGTCAGTAACGACTGTGAACTGATAAACCTCGCTAACCCTGCTAATCTCGCAAACCAAGGAGTATAGGATAGAGGAGAAACTGGGGATATACGATACGCAGCGCTACGATGGCTCGGACTCAGAACTATTTACCCCTCTCTACCTCCCCGGCCCCTTGCAAACACCGTGTCCGCTGGTTCCGAATATTGCGTCGCCATTGTTGCAAAGGACGCGGCGTAAACAGTGAATATTATAAATAAATACATTTTTATAACTATAAATGGTATATATCTGGAGACTGTAATAATCATTCAATTTAACCCTGTGTCACACTTCAATTCATCTCATAAAAAATAAATCGTATCATACCCTACATGATCGTTCGCCGAATTATACACATAACATTACGACCAAAAATAAATTGACATAATAAAAAAGAAAATAAAAGATGGGGTATGATACCGTACTGTACTTGGTGGTTCGGCTACATTCCTTATCAGATATAAGCAGCGCCGGATTTATACTTTTCTTAAGCATAGGCCACTTCATTTTGTGCCGCCGCCCCCCCCCCCCCCCCCTGCCTTCTTACCAGCTATTCTAATCACTCACTTGTACCTTTTTATCTTGGCCTTTATAAGGTAACAAATATGTTATATCTTTTGGATAGGTATCAATAGAACAGAATGCAGATGTATAGATATTTCAACCTATATTTGTTAGCATACGTGCGAGCAGCGCTCACCTTATAAACTAGGCATGTGCATAATATATTCTCAACTATAAACTACTACAAAACAATTCAACGTATTTAATTGGGTAGGCTAGATAGGTATTGAAAAGTGAAATGAACGAATGAATTAGTCATAGAATAAAAGTATAAAATGACACAAGAATTACACTTTTTTACGGGATTTTTTATTGGCAAAATCATCTATAATATCGTCATAGTTTATGGTGTTCATTATCGATGCCTCTATATATAGAAGAGCCAGAGTTTAATTTTTCTTGAGATAATGAAGATCTCTGATATTTCTTCACTCGCTTCAAACAAGAAAAGCTCCTTTCTCCAGAACAATTTGTGACCGGAGTGCAAAGCGCGATACGCAGAGCTATATCTAAGTTTGGATAAACGTTGCACAGAGACTGGTTCCTCAAAAATCTAGAGAGATTGATTAATGTTGTTGATTCAGGTTTCTCTGCAGTCTTGTTAGAGGTAACGTAACTGTAAAAATGTACACATTCCTGCACCACATCGTCCTCTAAATCATTGGAATAATGTTGCACGAGAGACTGAGCTTTTTCTGTGACTCTTTGTGTTGAAAGTTCACCCATTCTAGTCAAAAATGAAAATTTTTCATTGAAGTTTACATATGCATCATGCCTTCTCTCCAATTCAGTTCTCAGCCTATCAAGGATGACCAAGAAGGTGTTTACTCTGAATGAATCTCTGTAAGTTGTTTCAATTTTGTCATTTGATGTTTCGTCTGCAAATTTTCTTCTCTTCGGTTGTCTCTTACTCTTAATGTCGCCCTGATATTGCTTAAGTGTACTCATTTCAATTGCACTTTTTTTCGAAATAATCAAAGTTTTCTCGCTCTGCTATCATAAACTCTAGAAGGGATCCATCAAGATCGGATACCGTTAGTATATCTACAGATGAGCTCTGAATTTGAGTACTCACTTTATTTAGCCTTTCTAAAATAGCATTCCAAAATACGACCATAATTGCAGTTTCAAGTTTTTCCATTTTGAGGCGAATGCCCTTTGCTTCATTTCACGGGACTGGTTTCTCCGCAGTGTCATTTTCAATCATTTTCAAAACTCTAAGCACTTAATCCCAGGAATCCCTTGGACTTTTACAGGCATCAGCTCTTGCTGACCAACGTGTGAGGTTCACCCTCTTGAGTGTCTTTCCTCTTCTTATTTCATGAACCAATTTTTTCCAACGTTCTGTTGACCTTACAAAGAAAGCATATACCTCTTCCAACAACATAAAGAAGTGGCAGGCTTCTGTACAAGACTCAGCGGCCGAGGTCCCCACCAAGTTTAATGAGTGAGCTGCACAAGGGACGAACATAGCAAGTGGTACTTGTTCTTGAATTTTGGCTTGTAAACCATTGTAAATTCCAGACATGTTCGAGGCATTATCATATGACTGACCACGGCAGTCTTCTAGATTTATGTTTAACTTTTTTAGCTCTAAAGTAATGGCATCAAACATTTGTTGAGCCTTGTGTCCTACAGAAGGTAAGAATTTAAGAAATCGCTCACATGGCTCTCCACTATCTAAAACATATCGAATCACAAGTGTAAGTTGATCCACGTGTGCTGCATCCGGTGTAGAGTCCACAATTAAAGAAAAATACTTTGCTTTTTTTATCTCATCACCAATACATTTCAGTACTTTCTCAGCCATTAAATAAATAAATTCGTCGCAGACAGTTTTCGATAGGTAGCTAGTGGTTCCAGATCCTCGGTTTGCATATCCTTCAATATGCTTGGCTAAAAACGGATCGAACTCTGCTATTAATTCAAGTAGCATTACATAGTTCCCACTCTGCGGGCTACCAAATATTTCATTGCTTCCTCTGAAAGCGAGACCTCTTGAAGCCAATCCTATTATTACAGCAACAACTCTCTTTAAAATGTTCTTCCAGTAAGCAATTTCGTCGTTCATTTGGGCAGTAAGTGGAGATTGAATACAACCGTGAATCAAACTTCTAGCTCTTAAAGCGAGAATACAGGACTTATGATTCGGAGAGTTTTCATGTTGAGCTACTCGAACTTCGGCATTTTGCCAATCATTAAAACCTTGCTGGTCAAATTGTGTCTTGTTCTCGATAAATCCGAATGCCAAACAAGGTCCGCAGAATACGGAGCCTTTGCTTTCCGAATAGACAAGCCAATTCCTTTCTTTTACTTCATTATTCTTCATTTTTCTGGTGAACAGATTTTTTTGTAAACAACGGCGATGATCGGAGTACATTCTCCCACTATTTGTGAAATCACAGGACTTGTTTTGTTCAAAACCATTTCTCGCAATAACGTCTCTCATTTTATTGTTTATTTCCCACAAGGCTGGATCTTTGTTCAGTTTTGTGGTTGATTGAATTTCAGTAGCTTTCGCGACTTGAGATACTTCTTCACTGTCTGACATCAAATGACTGCCACTTGTTGAAGGTATTTCCTTGTCAAAATCAGAAGGACGAGCAGGTTTTACTAAACACGACTGATCTGACTGATTGAGCTGATGCAGACTCATCAGCTCAATCGGAGTATCTTGTCCATATAGATCTTCCTTACTTATAGTCCCCGAGCTCTCTTGCGCAATACTTAATGCCTCGTTATTGTTTTCAATTTCAAAAAAACTTTCTATCTTCCTGGTCTTCTGAAGAGCATGTTGTTGTTCATCACTCTTTGCTTTGGCTTTTTTTCTGTACTCAGCACCGCTAAGTTTCTTCCTTCCGTCACTCATTTTCCATCAGTTAATGAACATGAAATATTTTAATAAATCTGGAGAAAATAAAAAAATAAAAAATAAAACACCGGCCTCAAAAGGTTTGGGCTAGATGCCGCTATCATCTTAATAAAGGTCATTAACTGTCATTGACATCTCTCAATTATAATGCTTTCGAAACGTATGTCATCTTAACAGTATTTTTTATTATTGTGTTAGCAATCACTCACCTCTGTCAACAGAAATTGAAGCACAATCAAGTCATCACCCATTTCCTTCAGAAATACACAACAGAGTAACAGACTCCGTTAAACGGGGTTGCGGAGATAGAAAATGAGAAAACAAATGAACATATTGCGTGGCGGCACTGCTGGCCGGCGCGGACGATGCGGTGCGTGCGTACGTTTGTGCGGGCGGGCCTGCAACCCGCCGCCACACAGTGGATATTTAACTTTTTAAAACCTGGTTAGGGTTGTCATAGCAATTATGACGCATGTATTGAATAATTTTCCGTTTATAAAATTGGAAAAGACAATGTAAGGCGCCTTTGAATTTAAAATAGCAATGTCACATTTGCAGAAATATTTAACTTCTCAAGAGTAACAACCCTAAGCGCGGAAATTTTTTCAAAAAATAGAAAACGATATATCTCTGTTATTCCGCCTTTTTGGAAAACGCTGAAAATGATGTACACGGAGAGAATTTTCATACGAGAGATTACCATACTTGCTGGTAACTCAGGTATATACTAGACATTTCACGAAATTTGATACAAAGTATAGGAAAAAGTAAAAGAAAAATCGTTGACATACCATTAAAAATATTACTGTTTTCAATACTCGGTGAGACCTTTTCCTATACTTTGTATCAAATTTCGTGCGATGTCTAGTATATACCTGAGTCACGAGCAAGTATGGTAATCTCTCCTAGAAAGATTCTCTCCGTGTATGTAGGACGAAGTTATATGCCTATACCTTTCCGCGTTTATAACTTATCCTAATACGGCCGCATACCAGGGTGAGGGAAAAAAAAAATCGTCCTCTGAAATCTGCCGCCCCTGGGCCGCGGCCTATACGGCCTATTGGCAAATCCAAGACTGGATATAAGCCATTAAAAAGTATCTAAAAAAAAAAATAGTTGGTGAAAATAAAGAGCTAACCAAAGCGCCATCTGGCTACTGACGGCCGTACTTGGTAGGTCTCTTCTCTCTAGATAGCCTAGCGAAGGCCACTCTATGCTAATTTTTATACACATAGGTTTAGTGCCACACTGACTGAAGGAGATGATGAACACTCGACGAAAACAAGTACGAATTACTTGATCTAAAACGTCGAATAATCATATCTCAGCTCTACGTTCACCGATTTAATCGAAACAGGCTTAGATGAAAGTTCTTCTTGGCCACATCCTGCGATAAATATTATAATTCCGTATTTATAGCGAGACAGAAGAAATTAACGATCATAAATTGCCGTAACGGCCGTTCAATATAGACTCGGTCGAGTCTCGCGCAGCGCATACGAATTTTTTTTTTTATATAACTAGGCGCGAGACTCTACCGAGTCTCTTGATCTTCACTCGAGTTATATTCCGTCGAACATTTTGTCTCGTACGCCTCTATGCTTTGACGACGTAACGCTCCCATCTCTCTTTTTTCTGCTAATTCGAATCTAACCCTCTCCATTTCTCGGGTCGCAGCATTTGAAGCGTAAGCCTATAACAAACAGTTCAAAAAATGTTAATTTGAATATATTTCTGAGAAATCTTAAAAACAGAGTAGAGTTTTTTTTCTGCAAGAAAATTTCCAAAATAAGTGAAAATTTATAATAAAGGGTATAGCAGAATAAGCATGTCATAATTGCCCTGTCACCGAATTTCTCCGGGACGATTGCATTTCATCCGTCTGCGAAAAAGACTAATCCCCCCCAAGCTTCAGCCTCGCGGACTGCAACGACGGGTCATAACTTCAGAAAACCGCGTTTCTCAGTTTTTTTCCAATTTTCTCTGCGGCTATTCGACCGATTGTCACGAGTCTTGTCTCAATCGAAAGTTCTCGTGAAAATACACAAAACTAGATTATTTTCAGATTTCTTGGTCACAAACTGGAGCTTAGGCATCGATTTGAACGTTTTGAACTGAGATATCAATAGATTCCCTGCGTGGCACCAACTTGGAAATATTTTTTTATTGTCACCCTTCAACATCTATTCCGCGAGCCATGATTCAAAAAAATCTTGAAATGTGGGGTCCCTATGAAAAACAAAAAAATTAAGAGTTTTTATTTTTTTTTACTGTGAATTTTCGGCCAAAACAATGCAAAACAATTTTTCTTCGATGCTTCATACTTTCTTCTACGCTCATGAATTTTTGTCACCCAACAAAATTGATACGAAATACGAAAAAATACTAAATACGCAGTAATTTAAAAAAAAATATATGTAACAACTTTTCATCAAATTAAAGTATAATAATATCATAATTCATACCCGTTTATTCAAATTACCTCTCATTTCTGAACAACAGATTTTCGTGAAAGTCAAATGTAATGTCAGAATTCAAAAGTACCCCTGTGATAAAGTGAATCATATCAAAGCGAACCTATAAGTTATTTATGCCTATCGTGAGTATTTGATAAGTGGATAAAACTGCTATACAGGGTGATTCACTGCTACCGGGCCATTTTAGATAGGCGGATTCCTTAGAAAATTCTAAGACTAAAAGTTCTTTACCAAAAATTCGATAGACCTCCAGTTCCCGAGCTACGGAGCAGCGCCGGATCAACGATTGAGGGGGCCCGTAAGCGACCGTATTTTACGGGGCCCTATTTTACCTATTTCTTAATTAAGTTAATTAGTAATTTATTGGAGAATCAGATATTTCGAAAAATTATCTATTATTCACGTATTTATTTGTTATACTTCAAATCATATTACAGTTTCTTTAGAATACTTTTCTTACAAGACAATTTTTCTCGCTTTTTCATTAGCAAAATCGTCAACGATACCATCGAAAGATAAAGCTTTTGTTAAATCGCTCTCTATTGAAAGCAATAGCAGAACGTTGAGTTTTTCTTCTCCCAGCAATGACCTCAATCTATTTTTTATCAAAGATAACTTGGAAAAAGACCACTCAGATGAACAATTAGTAGCTGGGATCGTAAGATATAGGCGATAAATAATCAAAATATTCGGAAATACTTGTCCCAAATTATTCCTAATTAGGTAATGCAAAACTTCGCGTGGACTATCAGATAAACCACAACTTAAAAAATTGCTTTGAACAAACGAAGAAAACTGCGTCCACTCCATCAACAAATCGTCGTCCAAATCTTCGAGATAGGTTTGAGAAATTTTTGCTAATTTTTTTTTCAAATCTACTCCCTCCATTTTTAAGTTAGTTATAAATCCGAACATTGAATTTAAAAACTCGTAAGCCGATGTTCTCTTCGTCACCTCTGTGACCAGTTTATCGATTATAACAAAAACGTGTCGATTTCGAATTTTTTACGTCGAGACAGAATTTCCGAGTAAAATTTTACTCCAAATCACCGTCATTGAAGAAGTTTCCTTTCTAATCATTTTTTTCAGAAGACTTTGAGCCTCTCTACGACTATCGGCAGGTTCAATGTCGTTTTTGGCTATTTCATTCAAGGCATCGATAATTGCATCATAATTTTTCCGCAACGATTTGCATGACTCTGCATGACATGACCAGCGAGTACGGCCTATTATAATTCTTTGATATTTTCGGATAAAACCATCTGCCCACCATAGAAAACGAATTAATTGCACACGTCTGCGAATTTCAATTTCGTGAAAGTTGTTTGACTGGATTGTTGATATTCGCGATAGTAATCCTGAATGTAATATAAACTAATATATCTATATCTGAAGTAGCGAGTTTCAATATTTTTTTTATACTAACGAAGTAAGCATGAATTTACTAGATTACTTTTTCATAACTGATAAAAATATTCAATTATTTTGATGAAGTTATTCTAAAAAAGATATCTACATGTTTATATGAAATGAGAAAAAAAAAAATTATGACGTGATACGTAAAAACGGAGTTCATACTCTGAATCAGCAGACCAAAATCTACCGGGTGTCCCATTTTAATCCTACACCTGATTTATCTCGAAAAATACGACTCCGATCGAGTATTGAGTAGAATAAAACTTTGAAGGTTTAAAGGGGGACGTTCAGAAAAAAAATTTGTTTTGGTCCAAAATAAAAAATGGCAGAGTTAAGATGGCCAACATGTTTTTTTAAAATGGAAACACGATTTTTTCTTTCACCAAAAGATTTGTCAAATAAAAACGAACAATTTTCGTCGATTTATCCTACAATTTTAGTATTACGAAAAACGTTAGATTTCGACGAAAATGAGTACTCTATGGTTTTTGAGGTCCCAAACATCTCAAGATACAAATTTTTGTCGAAATCCAACTACTTTTCGGATTTTCTCCCGCCATATTGGATTCGCAATTGTAAATTTTAGAAATTCGATTTGAGATTCGGATTCGACGACCTCCAAAACCATTACATACTTACTTTCGTTGGAATCAAACTATTCTTCAAATTTGCGTCCGCCATATCGCATCCGCCATTTTGAATTTTGGAAATGTGATTTCAGATTCGGATTCAGCGGCCCCAAAAACCGTAATACTAAAATTGTAGGATAAATCTACGAAAACTTTTTTCCAACACAAATCTCATTTTCGCCTGACTGCGAATGGGATGATGGAAAAATGTTTCCCACAAAAGTTGTTCGTTTTCATTTGACCAATCTTTTGGTGAAAAAAAAGTCGTGTTTCCATTTAAAAAAACCAGAGTCAGAGTCAGAGTTAGAGTCAGAGTCAGAGTCTGAGTCAGAGTCAGAGTCAGAGCCATATTCGGAGTCAGAGTCAGAGTCAGATACACAGTCAGAGTCAGAGTCAGATTCAGAGTCAGAGTCATGAAGACAGAGTCAGAGTCAGAGCCATATTCGGAGTCAGAGTCATGGAGTCAGAGTCAGAGTCGGAGTCAAAATCAGAGTCGGAGTCGGATTCAGAGTCACAGTCAGTATCAGAGTCAGAGTCTTATTCAGCGTCAGATTCAGAGTCAGAGTCGGAGTCGGAGTCAGAGTCAGAGTCGGAGTCAGAGTCAGAGTCAGAGACAGAGTCAGATTCAGAGTCAGAGTCAGAGTCAGCGTCGAAGTCATGGTCTCAGTCTCAGTCAAAGTAAGAGTCTCAGTCAGAGTCAAAGTCAGAGTCAGAGTCGGAGTCAGAGTCAGAGTCTAGAGTCAGAGTCAGAATCAGAGTCAGAGTCCGATTCGGAGTCAGAGTCAGAGTCATAGTCAGAGTCAGAGTCAGAATCAAAGTCAGAGTCATGAAGACAAAGTCAGAGTCAGAGCCGGAGTCAGAGTCAGAGTCAGAGTCAGAGTCAGAGTCAGAGTCAGATTCGGAGTCAGAGTCAGAGTCGGAGTCAGAGTCAGAGTCGGAGTCATGGAGTCAGAGTCAGAGTCAGAGTCTAGTCAGAGTCAAAGTCACAGTGATAGAGTCAGAGTCAGAGTCGAAGTGAGAGTTAGAGTCAGAGTCAGAGTCGGAGTCAGAGTCAGAGTCAGAGTCAGAGTCAGAGTCAGGGTCAGAGTCAGAGTCAGAGTCAGAGTCAGAGTCAGAGTCAGAGTCAGAGTCAGAGTCAGAGTCGGAGTCAGAGTGCCAGTCAGAGTCGGACTCAGAGTCAGAGTCAGAGTCAGAGTCAGGGTCAAAGTCAGAGTCAGATTTAAAGTCAGAGTCAGCGTCATGGAGTCGAAGACAGAGTCTGAGTCGGAGTCGGAGTCGGAGTCGGAGTCGGAGTCGGAGTCGGAGTCGGAGTCGGAGTCGGAGTCGGAGTCGGAGTCGGAGTCGGAGTCGGAGTCGGAGTCGGAGTCGGAGTCGGAGTCGGAGTCGGAGTCGGAGTCGGAGTCGGAGTCGGAGTCGGAGTCGGAGTCGGAGTCGGAGTCGGAGTCGGAGTCGGAGTCGGAGTCGGAGTCGGAGTCGGAGTCGGAGTCGGAGTCGGAGTCGGAGTCGGAGTCGGAGTCGGAGTCGGAGTCGGAGTCGGAGTCGGAGTCGGAGTCGGAGTCGGAGTCGGAGTCGGAGTCGGAGTCGGAGTCGGAGTCGGAGTCGGAGTCGGAGTCGGAGTCGGAGTCGGAGTCGGAGTCGGAGTCGGAGTCGGAGTCGGAGTCGGAGTCGGAGTCGGAGTCGGAGTCGGAGTCGGAGTCGGAGTCGGAGTCGGAGTCGGAGTCGGAGTCGGAGTCGGAGTCGGAGTCGGAGTCGGAGTCGGAGTCGGAGTCGGAGTCGGAGTCGGAGTCGGAGTCGGAGTCGGAGTCGGAGTCGGAGTCGGAGTCGGAGTCGGAGTCGGAGTCGGAGTCGGAGTCGGAGTCGGAGTCGGAGTCGGAGTCGGAGTCGGAGTCGGAGTCGGAGTCGGAGTCGGAGTCGGAGTCGGAGTCGGAGTCGGAGTCGGAGTCGGAGTCGGAGTCGGAGTCGGAGTCGGAGTCGGAGTCGGAGTCGGAGTCGGAGTCGGAGTCGGAGTCGGAGTCGGAGTCGGAGTCGGAGTCGGAGTCGGAGTCGGAGTCGGAGTCGGAGTCGGAGTCGGAGTCGGAGTCGGAGTCGGAGTCGGAGTCGGAGTCGGAGTCGGAGTCGGAGTCGGAGTCGGAGTCGGAGTCGGAGTCGGAGTCGGAGTCGGAGTCGGAGTCGGAGTCGGAGTCGGAGTCGGAGTCGGAGTCGGAGTCGGAGTCGGAGTCGGAGTCGGAGTCGGAGTCGGAGTCGGAGTCGGAGTCGGAGTCGGAGTCGGAGTCGGAGTCGGAGTCGGAGTCGGAGTCGGAGTCGGAGTCGGAGTCGGAGTCGGAGTCGGAGTCGGAGTCGGAGTCGGAGTCGGAGTCGGAGTCGGAGTCGGAGTCGGAGTCGGAGTCGGAGTCGGAGTCGGAGTCGGAGTCGGAGTCGGAGTCGGAGTCGGAGTCGGAGTCGGAGTCGGAGTCGGAGTCGGAGTCGGAGTCGGAGTCGGAGTCGGAGTCGGAGTCGGAGTCGGAGTCGGAGTCGGAGTCGGAGTCGGAGTCGGAGTCGGAGTCGGAGTCGGAGTCGGAGTCGGAGTCGGAGTCGGAGTCGGAGTCGGAGTCGGAGTCGGAGTCGGAGTCGGAGTCGGAGTCGGAGTCGGAGTCGGAGTCGGAGTCGGAGTCGGAGTCGGAGTCGGAGTCGGAGTCGGAGTCGGAGTCGGAGTCGGAGTCGGAGTCGGAGTCGGAGTCGGAGTCGGAGTCGGAGTCGGAGTCGGAGTCGGAGTCGGAGTCGGAGTCGGAGTCGGAGTCGGAGTCGGAGTCGGAGTCGGAGTCGGAGTCGGAGTCGGAGTCGGAGTCGGAGTCGGAGTCGGAGTCGGAGTCGGAGTCGGAGTCGGAGTCGGAGTCGGAGTCGGAGTCGGAGTCGGAGTCGGAGTCGGAGTCGGAGTCGGAGTCGGAGTCGGAGTCGGAGTCGGAGTCGGAGTCGGAGTCGGAGTCGGAGTCGGAGTCGGAGTCGGAGTCGGAGTCGGAGTCGGAGTCGGAGTCGGAGTCGGAGTCGGAGTCGGAGTCGGAGTCGGAGTCGGAGTCGGAGTCGGAGTCGGAGTCGGAGTCGGAGTCGGAGTCGGAGTCGGAGTCGGAGTCGGAGTCGGAGTCGGAGTCGGAGTCGGAGTCGGAGTCGGAGTCGGAGTCGGAGTCGGAGTCGGAGTCGGAGTCGGAGTCGGAGTCGGAGTCGGAGTCGGAGTCGGAGTCGGAGTCGGAGTCGGAGTCGGAGTCGGAGTCGGAGTCGGAGTCGGAGTCGGAGTCGGAGTCGGAGTCGGAGTCGGAGTCGGAGTCGGAGTCGGAGTCGGAGTCGGAGTCGGAGTCGGAGTCGGAGTCGGAGTCGGAGTCGGAGTCGGAGTCGGAGTCGGAGTCGGAGTCGGAGTCGGAGTCGGAGTCGGAGTCGGAGTCGGAGTCGGAGTCGGAGTCGGAGTCGGAGTCGGAGTCGGAGTCGGAGTCGGAGTCGGAGTCGGAGTCGGAGTCGGAGTCGGAGTCGGAGTCGGAGTCGGAGTCGGAGTCGGAGTCGGAGTCGGAGTCGGAGTCGGAGTCGGAGTCGGAGTCGGAGTCGGAGTCGGAGTCGGAGTCGGAGTCGGAGTCGGAGTCGGAGTCGGAGTCGGAGTCGGAGTCGGAGTCGGAGTCGGAGTCGGAGTCGGAGTCGGAGTCGGAGTCGGAGTCGGAGTCGGAGTCGGAGTCGGAGTCGGAGTCGGAGTCGGAGTCGGAGTCGGAGTCGGAGTCGGAGTCGGAGTCGGAGTCGGAGTCGGAGTCGGAGTCGGAGTCGGAGTCGGAGTCGGAGTCGGAGTCGGAGTCGGAGTCGGAGTCGGAGTCGGAGTCGGAGTCGGAGTCGGAGTCGGAGTCGGAGTCGGAGTCGGAGTCGGAGTCGGAGTCGGAGTCGGAGTCGGAGTCGGAGTCGGAGTCGGAGTCGGAGTCGGAGTCGGAGTCGGAGTCGGAGTCGGAGTCGGAGTCGGAGTCGGAGTCGGAGTCGGAGTCGGAGTCGGAGTCGGAGTCGGAGTCGGAGTCGGAGTCGGAGTCGGAGTCGGAGTCGGAGTCGGAGTCGGAGTCGGAGTCGGAGTCGGAGTCGGATTCGGAGTCACAGTCAGAGTCATAGTCAGAGTCATAGTCGGAGTCTCATTCAGAGTCAGATTCAGAGTCAGAGTCGGAGTCAGAGTCAGACTCAGAGTCGGAGTCAGAGTCAGAGTCAGAGACAGAGTCAGATTCGGAGTCAGAGTCGGAGTCAGAGTCAGAGTCGGAGTCAGTGTCAGAGTCGGAGTCAGAGTCAGAGTCAGAGTCGGAGTCAGAGTCAGAGTCAGAGTCAGAGTCAGAGTCAGATTCAGAGTCAGAGTCAGAGTCGGAGTCAGAGTCAGAGTCAGGGTCAGAGTCAGAGTCGGATTTAAAGTTAGAGTCAGCGTCATGGATTCAGGGTCAGAGTCAGAGTCAGAGTCGGAGTCATAGTCAGAGTCAGAGTCAGAGTCAGAGTCAGAGTCAGAGTCAGAGTCAGAGTCAGAGTTAGAGTCAGAGTCCGAGTCTGACTCAGAGTCAGAGTCAGAGTCAGAGTTAGAGTCAGAGTCAGAGTCTGAGTCAGAGTCAGAGTCAGAGTCAGAGTCAGAGTCAGATACACAGTCAGAGTCAGAGTCAGATTCAGAGTCAGAGTCATGAAGACAGAGTCAGAGTCAGAGCCATAGTCGGAGTCAGAGTCATGGAGTCAGAGTCAGAGTCGGAGTCGAAATCAGAGTCGGAGTCGGATTCAGAGTCACAGTCAGAGTCACAGTCAAAGTCAGAGTCTCAGTCAGAGTCAGAGTCAGATTTGAAGTCAGAGTCAGCGTCATCGATTCAGAGTCAGAGTCAGAGTCAGAGTCGGAGTCATAGTCAGAGTCAGAGTCAGAGTCAGAGTCAGAGTCAGAGTCAGAGTTAGAGTCAGAGTCCGAGTCTGACTCAGAGTCAGAGTCAGAGTCAGAGTTAGAGTCAGAGTCAGAGTCTGAGTCAGAGTCGGAGTCAGAGTCAGAGTCAGAGTCAGATACACAGTCAGAGTCAGAGTCAGATTCAGAGTCAGAGTCATGAAGACAGAGTCAGAGTCAGAGCCATAGTCGGAGTCAGAGTCATGGAGTCAGAGTCAGAGTCGGAGTCAAGATCAGAGTCGGAGTCGGATTCAGAGTCACAGTCAGAGTCAGAGTCAGAGTCTTATTCAGCGTCAGATTCAGAGTCAGAGTCGGAGTCGGAGTCAGAGTCAGAGTCGGAGTCAGAGTCAGAGTCAGAGACAGAGTCAGATTCAGAGTCAGAGTCAGAGTCAGAGTCAGAGTCAGAGTCAAAGTCAGAGTCAGAGTCGGAGTCAGAGTCAGAGTCAGAGTCAGAGTCAAATACAGCGTCAGAGTCAGAGTCAGATTCAGAGTCAGAGTCAGAGTCAGAGTCAGAGTCAGAGTCAGACTCAGAGTCAGAGTCAGGGTCAGAGTCAGAGTCAGATTTAAAGTCAGAGTCAGCGTCAGAGTCTGAGTCAAAGTCAGAGTCAGAGTCGGAGTTATAGTCATAGTCAGAGTCACAGTCAAAGTCAGAGTCTCAGTCAGAGTCAGAGTCAGAGTCGGAGTCGAAGTCGGATCCAGAGCCAGTGTCAGAGTCAGAGTCAGAGTCGGAGTCAGAGTCAGAGTCAGAGTCAGAGTCAGGGTCAGAGTTAGAGTCAGCATTAGAGTCAGAGTCAGTGTCATTCAGTCAGAGTCAGAGTCTGAGTCAGAGTCAGAGACGGAGTCAGAGTCTGAGTCAGGGTCAGAGTCAGAGTCAGAGTTAGAGTCAGATACAGAGACAGATTCAGAGTCAGATTCAGAGTCAGAGTCATGGAGACAGAGTCAGTCAGAGTCAGAGTCAGAGTCAGAGTCAAAGTCAGAGTCAGAGTCGGAGTCAGAGTTACAGTCAGAGTCAGAGTCAGAGTCACAGTCGGAGTCAGAGTCAGAGGCAGAGTCAGAGTCAGAGTCAGAAACAGGGTCAGAGTCAGAGTCAGAGTCAGAGTCAGAGCCAGAGCCACAGTCAGAGTCAGGTCGTGGAGTCAGAGTCAGAGTCTTAGTCAGAGTCAGAGTCAGAGTCGGAGTCAGAGTCAGAGTCGGAGTCAGAGTCAGAGTCAGAGTCGGAGTCAGAGTCAGAGTCAGAGTCAGAGTCAGAGTCGGAGTCAAAATCAGAGTCGGAGTCGGATTCAGAGTCACAGTCAGAGTCATAGTCAGAGTCTCATTCAGAGTCAGATTCAGAGTCAGAGTCGGAGTCAGAGTCAGAGTCAGAGACAGAGTCAGATTCAGAGTCAGAGTCAGAGTCAGAGTCAGAGTCAGAGTCGGAGTCAGTGTCAGAGTCAGAGTCAGAGTCAGAGTCAGAGTCAGAGTCAGAGTCGGAGTCAGAGTCAGAGTCAGAGTCAGAGTCAGAGTCAGAGTCAGAGTCAGAGTCAGAGTCAGAGTCAGAGTCAGAGTCAGAGTCAGAGTCAGAGTCAGAGTCAGAGTCGGAGTCAGAGTCAGATTCAGAGTCAGAGTCAGAGTCAGAGTCGGAGTCGGAGTCAGTGTCAGAGTCAGAGTCAGAGTCAGAGTCAGAGTCAGAGTCAGAGTCGGAGTCAGAGTCAGAGTCAGAGTCGGAGTCAGAGTCAGAGTCAGAGTCAGAGTCAGAGTCAGATTCAGAGTCAGAGTCAGAGTCGGAGTCAGAGTCAGAGTCAGGGTCAGAGTCAGAGTCGGATTTAAAGTTAGAGTCAGCGTCATGGATTCAGGGTCAGAGTCAGAGTCAGAGTCGGAGTCATAGTCAGAGTCAGAGTCAGAGTCAGAGTCAGAGTCAGAGTCAGAGTCAGAGTCAGAGTTAGAGTCAGAGTCCGAGTCTGACTCAGAGTCAGAGTCAGAGTCAGAGTTAGAGTCAGAGTCAGAGTCTGAGTCAGAGTCAGAGTCAGAGTCAGAGTCAGAGTCAGATACACAGTCAGAGTCAGAGTCAGATTCAGAGTCAGAGTCATGAAGACAGAGTCAGAGTCAGAGCCATAGTCGGAGTCAGAGTCATGGAGTCAGAGTCAGAGTCGGAGTCGAAATCAGAGTCGGAGTCGGATTCAGAGTCACAGTCAGAGTCACAGTCAAAGTCAGAGTCTCAGTCAGAGTCAGAGTCAGATTTGAAGTCAGAGTCAGCGTCATCGATTCAGAGTCAGAGTCAGAGTCAGAGTCGGAGTCATAGTCAGAGTCAGAGTCAGAGTCAGAGTCAGAGTCAGAGTCAGAGTTAGAGTCAGAGTCCGAGTCTGACTCAGAGTCAGAGTCAGAGTCAGAGTTAGAGTCAGAGTCAGAGTCTGAGTCAGAGTCGGAGTCAGAGTCAGAGTCAGAGTCAGATACACAGTCAGAGTCAGAGTCAGATTCAGAGTCAGAGTCATGAAGACAGAGTCAGAGTCAGAGCCATAGTCGGAGTCAGAGTCATGGAGTCAGAGTCAGAGTCGGAGTCAAGATCAGAGTCGGAGTCGGATTCAGAGTCACAGTCAGAGTCAGAGTCAGAGTCTTATTCAGCGTCAGATTCAGAGTCAGAGTCGGAGTCGGAGTCAGAGTCAGAGTCGGAGTCAGAGTCAGAGTCAGAGACAGAGTCAGATTCAGAGTCAGAGTCAGAGTCAGAGTCAGAGTCAGAGTCAAAGTCAGAGTCAGAGTCGGAGTCAGAGTCAGAGTCAGAGTCAGAGTCAAATACAGAGTCAGAGTCAGAGTCAGATTCAGAGTCAGAGTCAGAGTCAGAGTCAGAGTCAGAGTCAGACTCAGAGTCAGAGTCAGGGTCAGAGTCAGAGTCAGATTTAAAGTCAGAGTCAGCGTCAGAGTCTGAGTCAAAGTCAGAGTCAGAGTCGGAGTTATAGTCATAGTCAGAGTCACAGTCAAAGTCAGAGTCTCAGTCAGAGTCAGAGTCAGAGTCGGAGTCGAAGTCGGATCCAGAGCCAGTGTCAGAGTCAGAGTCAGAGTCGGAGTCAGAGTCAGAGTCAGAGTCAGAGTCAGGGTCAGAGTTAGAGTCAGCATTAGAGTCAGAGTCAGTGTCATTCAGTCAGAGTCAGAGTCTGAGTCAGAGTCAGAGACGGAGTCAGAGTCTGAGTCAGGGTCAGAGTCAGAGTCAGAGTTAGAGTCAGATACAGAGACAGATTCAGAGTCAGATTCAGAGTCAGAGTCATGGAGACAGAGTCAGTCAGAGTCAGAGTCAGAGTCAGAGTCAAAGTCAGAGTCAGAGTCGGAGTCAGAGTTACAGTCAGAGTCAGAGTCAGAGTCACAGTCGGAGTCAGAGTCAGAGGCAGAGTCAGAGTCAGAGTCAGAAACAGGGTCAGAGTCAGAGTCAGAGTCAGAGTCAGAGCCAGAGCCACAGTCAGAGTCAGGTCGTGGAGTCAGAGTCAGAGTCTTAGTCAGAGTCAGAGTCAGAGTCGGAGTCAGAGTCAGAGTCGGAGTCAGAGTCAGAGTCAGAGTCGGAGTCAGAGTCAGAGTCAGAGTCAGAGTCAGAGTCGGAGTCAAAATCAGAGTCGGAGTCGGATTCAGAGTCACAGTGAGAGTCATAGTCAGAGTCTCATTCAGAGTCAGATTCAGAGTCAGAGTCGGAGTCAGAGTCAGAGTCAGAGACAGAGTCAGATTCAGAGTCAGAGTCAGAGTCAGAGTCAGAGTCAGAGTCGGAGTCAGTGTCAGAGTCAGAGTCAGAGTCAGAGTCAGAGTCAGAGTCAGAGTCGGAGTCAGAGTCAGAGTCAGAGTCAGAGTCAGAGTCAGAGTCAGAGTCAGAGTCAGAGTCAGAGTCAGAGTCAGATTCAGAGTCAGAGTCAGAGTCGGAGTCAGAGTCAGAGTCAGGGTCAGAGTCAGAGTCGGATTTAAAGTTAGAGTCAGCGTCATGGATTCAGGGTCAGAGTCAGAGTCAGAGTCGGAGTCATAGTCAGAGTCAGAGTCAGAGTCAGAGTCAGAGTCAGAGTCAGAGTCAGAGTCAGAGTTAGAGTCAGAGTCCGAGTCTGACTCAGAGTCAGAGTCAGAGTCAGAGTTAGAGTCAGAGTCAGAGTCTGAGTCAGAGTCAGAGTCAGAGTCAGAGTCAGAGTCAGATACACAGTCAGAGTCAGAGTCAGATTCAGAGTCAGAGTCATGAAGACAGAGTCAGAGTCAGAGCCATAGTCGGAGTCAGAGTCATGGAGTCAGAGTCAGAGTCGGAGTCGAAATCAGAGTCGGAGTCGGATTCAGAGTCACAGTCAGAGTCACAGTCAAAGTCAGAGTCTCAGTCAGAGTCAGAGTCAGATTTGAAGTCAGAGTCAGCGTCATCGATTCAGAGTCAGAGTCAGAGTCAGAGTCGGAGTCATAGTCAGAGTCAGAGTCAGAGTCAGAGTCAGAGTCAGAGTCAGAGTTAGAGTCAGAGTCCGAGTCTGACTCAGAGTCAGAGTCAGAGTCAGAGTTAGAGTCAGAGTCAGAGTCTGAGTCAGAGTCAGAGTCAGAGTCAGAGTCAGAGTCAGATACACAGTCAGAGTCAGAGTCAGATTCAGAGTCAGAGTCATGAAGACAGAGTCAGAGTCAGAGCCATAGTCGGAGTCAGAGTCATGGAGTCAGAGTCAGAGTCGGAGTCAAGATCAGAGTCGGAGTCGGATTCAGAGTCACAGTCAGAGTCAGAGTCAGAGTCTTATTCAGCGTCAGATTCAGAGTCAGAGTCGGAGTCGGAGTCAGAGTCAGAGTCGGAGTCAGAGTCAGAGTCAGAGACAGAGTCAGATTCAGAGTCAGAGTCAGAGTCAGAGTCAGAGTCAGAGTCAAAGTCAGAGTCAGAGTCGGAGTCAGAGTCAGAGTCAGAGTCAGAGTCAAATACAGAGTCAGAGTCAGAGTCAGATTCAGAGTCAGAGTCAGAGTCAGAGTCAGAGTCAGAGTCAGACTCAGAGTCAGAGTCAGGGTCAGAGTCAGAGTCAGATTTAAAGTCAGAGTCAGCGTCAGAGTCTGAGTCAAAGTCAGAGTCAGAGTCGGAGTTATAGTCATAGTCAGAGTCACAGTCAAAGTCAGAGTCTCAGTCAGAGTCAGAGTCAGAGTCGGAGTCGAAGTCGGATCCAGAGCCAGTGTCAGAGTCAGAGTCAGAGTCGGAGTCAGAGTCAGAGTCAGAGTCAGAGTCAGGGTCAGAGTTAGAGTCAGCATTAGAGTCAGAGTCAGTGTCATTCAGTCAGAGTCAGAGTCTGAGTCAGAGTCAGAGACGGAGTCAGAGTCTGAGTCAGGGTCAGAGTCAGAGTCAGAGTTAGAGTCAGATACAGAGACAGATTCAGAGTCAGATTCAGAGTCAGAGTCATGGAGACAGAGTCAGTCAAAGTCAGAGTCAGAGTCAGAGTCAAAGTCAGAGTCAGAGTCGGAGTCAGAGTTACAGTCAGAGTCAGAGTCAGAGTCACAGTCGGAGTCAGAGTCAGAGGCAGAGTCAGAGTCAGAGTCAGAAACAGGGTCAGAGTCAGAGTCAGAGTCAGAGTCAGAGCCAGAGCCACAGTCAGAGTCAGGTCGTGGAGTCAGAGTCAGAGTCTTAGTCAGAGTCAGAGTCAGAGTCGGAGTCAGAGTCAGAGTCGGAGTCAGAGTCAGAGTCAGAGTCAGAGTCAGAGTCAGAGTCAGATTCAGGGTCAGAGTCATGAAGACAGAGTCAGAGTCAGAGCCATAGTCGGAGTCAGAGTCATGGAGTCGGAGTCAGAGTCTTAGTCAGAGTCAGAGTCAGAGTCAGAGTCAGAGTCGGAGTCAAAATCAGAGTCGTAGTCGGATTCAGAGTCACAGTCAGAGTCATAGTCAGAGTCTCATTCAGAGTCAGATTCAGAGTCAGAGTCGGAGTCAGAGTCAGAGTCAGAGTCGGAGTCAGAGTCAGAGTCAGAGACAGAGTCAGATTCAGAGTCAGAGTCAGAGTCAGAGTCAGAGTCAGAGTCAAAGTCAGAGTCAGCGTCGGAGTCAGAGTCAGAGTCAGAGTCAGAGTCAAATACAGAGTCAGAGTCAGAGTCAGATTCAGAGTCAGAGTCATAAAGACAGAGTCAGAGTCAGAGCCATAGCCTGAGTCAGAGTCATGGAGTCAGAGTCAGAGTCAGAGTTAGAGTCAGAGTCCGAGTCTGAGTCAGAGTCAGAGTCAGAATCACAGTCAGAGTCAGAGACAGAGTCAGAGTCAGAGTCAGATTCAAAGTCAGAGTCATGGAGACAGAGTCAGAGTTAGCGCCATAGTCGGAGTCAGAGTCATAGAGTAAGATTCAGAGTCTTATTCAGAGTCAGATTCAGAGTCAGAGTCGGAGTCAGAGTCAGAGTCAGAGTCGGAGTCAGAGTCAGGGTCAGAGTCAGATACACAGTCAGAGTCAGATTCAGAGTCAGAGTCAGAGTCGGAGTCAGAGTCAGAGTCAGGGTCAGAGTCAGAGTCAGAGTCAGAGTCAGATACACAGTCAGAGTCAGAGTCAGATTCAGAGTCAGAGTCATGAAGACAGAGTCAGAGTCAGAGCCATAGTCGGAGTCAGAGTCATGGAGTCGGAGTCAGAGTCTTAGTCAGAGTCAGAGTCAGAGTCAGAGTCAGAGTCGGAGTCAAAATCAGAGTCGGAGTCGGATTCAGAGTCACAGTCAGAGTCATAGTCAGAGTCTCATTCAGAGTCAGATTCAGAGTCAGAGTCGGAGTCAGAATCAGACTCAGAGTCGGAGTCAGAGTCAGAGTCAGAGACAGAGTCAGATTCAGAGTCAGAGTCAGAGTCAGAGTCAGAGTCGGAGTCAGAGTCAGAGTCAGAGTCAGAGTCAGAGTCAGAGTCAGAGCCAGAGTCAGAGTCAGAGTCAGATTCAGAGTCAGAGTCAGAGTCGGAGTCAGAGTCAGAGTCAGGGTCAGAGTCAGAGTCAGATTTAAAGTCAGAGTCAGCGTCATGGATTCAGAGTCAGAGTCAGAGTCAGAGTCGGAGTCATAGTCAGAGTCAGAGTCAGAGTCAGAGTCAGAGTCAGAGTCAGAGTCAGAGTCAGAGTTAGAGTCAGAGTCCGAGTCTGACTCAGAGTCAGAGTCAGAGTCAGGGTTAGAGTCAGAGTCAGAGTCTGAGTCAGAGTCAGAGTCAGAGTCATAGTCAGAGTCTCATTCAGAGTCAGATTCAGAGTCAGAGTCGGAGTCAGAGTCAGAGTCAGAGTCGGAGTCAGAGTCAGAGTCAGAGACAGAGTCAGATTCAGAGTCAGAGTCAGAGTCAGAGTCAGAGTCAGAGTCAAAGTCAGAGTCAGAGTCGGAGTCAGAGTCAGAGTCAGAGTCAGAGTCAAATACAGAGTCAGAGTCAGAGTCAGATTCAGAGTCAGAGTCATAAAGACAGAGTCAGAGTCAGAGCCATAGCCTGAGTCAGAGTCATGGAGTCAGAGTCAGAGTCAGAGTTAGAGTCAGAGTCCGAGTCTGAGTCAGAGTCAGAGTCAGAATCACAGTCAGAGTCAGAGACAGAGTCAGAGTCAGAGTCAGATTCAAAGTCAGAGTCATGGAGACAGAGTCAGAGTTAGCGCCATAGTCGGAGTCAGAGTCATAGAGTCAGATTCAGAGTCTTATTCAGAGTCAGATTCAGAGTCAGAGTCGGAGTCAGAGTCAGAGTCAGAGTCGGAGTCAGAGTCAGGGTCAGAGTCAGATACACAGTCAGAGTCAGATTCAGAGTCAGAGTCAGAGTCGGAGTCAGAGTCAGAGTCAGGGTCAGAGTCAGAGTCAGAGTCAGAGTCAGATACACAGTCAGAGTCAGAGTCAGATTCAGAGTCAGAGTCATGAAGACAGAGTCAGAGTCAGAGCCATAGTCGGAGTCAGAGTCATGGAGTCGGAGTCAGAGTCTTAGTCAGAGTCAGAGTCAGAGTCAGAGTCAGAGTCGGAGTCAAAATCAGAGTCGGAGTCGGATTCAGAGTCACAGTCAGAGTCATAGTCAGAGTCTCATTCAGAGTCAGATTCAGAGTCAGAGTCGGAGTCAGAATCAGACTCAGAGTCGGAGTCAGAGTCAGAGTCAGAGACAGAGTCAGATTCAGAGTCAGAGTCTGAGTCAGAGTCAGAGTCGGAGTCAGAGTCAGAGTCAGAGTCAGAGTCAGAACCAGAGTCAGAGTCAGAGTCAGATTCAGAGTCAGAGTCAGAGTCGGAGTCAGAGTCAGAGTCAGGGTCAGAGTCAGAGTCAGATTTAAAGTCAGAGTCAGCGTCATGGATTCAGAGTCAGAGTCAGAGTCAGAGTCGAAGTCATAGTCAGAGTCAGAGTCAGAGTCAGAGTCAGAGTCAGAGTCAGAGTCAAAGTCAGAGTTAGAGTCAGAGTCCGAGTCTGACTCAGAGTCAGAGTCAGAGTCAGGGTTAGAGTCAGAGTCAGAGTCTGAGTCAGAGTCAGAGTCAGAGTCAGAGTCAGAGTCAGAGTCAGATACACAGTCAGAGTCAGAGTCAGATTCAGAGTCAGAGTCATGAAGACAGAGTCAGAGTCAGAGCCATAGTCGGAGTCAAAATCAGAGTCGTAGTCGGATTCAGAGTCACAGTCAGAGTCATAGTCAGAGTCTCATTCAGAGTCAGATTCAGAGTCAGAGTCGGAGTCAGAGTCAGAGTCAGAGTCGGAGTCAGAGTCAGAGTCAGAGACAGAGTCAGATTCAGAGTCAGAGTCAGAGTCAGAGTCAGAGTCAGAGTCAAAGTCAGAGTCAGAGTCGGAGTCAGAGTCAGAGTCAGAGTCAGAGTCAAATACAGAGTCTTATTCAGAGTCAGATTCAGAGTCAGAGTCGGAGTCAGAGTCAGAGTCAGAGTCGGAGTCAGAGTCAGGGTCAGAGTCAGATACACAGTCAGAGTCAGATTCAGAGTCAGAGTCAGAGTCGGAGTCAGAGTCAGAGTCAGGGTCAGAGTCAGAGTCAGAGTCAGAGTCAGATACACAGTCAGAGTCAGAGTCAGATTCAGAGTCAGAGTCATGAAGACAGAGTCAGAGTCAGAGCCATAGTCGGAGTCAGAGTCATGGAGTCGGAGTCAGAGTCTTAGTCAGAGTCAGAGTCAGAGTCAGAGTCAGAGTCGGAGTCAAAATCAGAGTCGGAGTCGGATTCAGAGTCACAGTCAGAGTCATAGTCAGAGTCTCATTCAGAGTCAGATTCAGAGTCAGAGTCGGAGTCAGAATCAGACTCAGAGTCGGAGTCAGAGTCAGAGTCAGAGACAGAGTCAGATTCAGAGTCAGAGTCAGAGTCAGAGTCAGAGTCGGAGTCAGAGTCAGAGTCAGAGTCAGAGTCAGAGTCAGAGCCAGAGTCAGAGTCAGAGTCAGATTCAGAGTCAGAGTCAGAGTCGGAGTCAGAGTCAGAGTCAGGGTCAGAGTCAGAGTCAGATTTAAAGTCAGAGTCAGCGTCATGGATTCAGAGTCAGAGTCAGAGTCAGAGTCGGAGTCATAGTCAGAGTCAGAGTCAGAGTCAGAGTCAGAGTCAGAGTCAGAGTCAGAGTCAGAGTTAGAGTCAGAGTCCGAGTCTGACTCAGAGTCAGAGTCAGAGTCAGGGTTAGAGTCAGAGTCAGAGTCTGAGTCAGAGTCAGAGTCAGAGTCAGAGTCAGAGTCAGATACACAGTCAGAGTCAGAGTCAGATTCAGAGTCAGAGTCAGAGTCAGAGTCAGAGTCAGAGTCGGAGTCAAAATCAGAGTCAGAGTCGGAGTCAAAATCAGAGTCGTAGTCGGATTCAGAGTCACAGTCAGAGTCATAGTCAGAGTCTCATTCAGAGTCAGATTCAGAGTCAGAGTCGGAGTCAGAGTCAGAGTCAGAGTCGGAGTCAGAGTCAGAGTCAGAGACAGAGTCAGATTCAGAGTCAGAGTCAGAGTCAGAGTCAGAGTCAGAGTCAAAGTCAGAGTCAGAGTCGGAGTCAGAGTCAGAGTCAGAGTCAGAGTCAAATACAGAGTCAGAGTCAGAGTCAGATTCAGAGTCAGAGTCATGAAGACAGAGTCAGAGTCAGAGCCATAGCCTGAGTCAGAGTCATGGAGTCAGAGTCAGAGTCAGAGTTAGAGTCAGAGTCCGAGTCTGAGTCAGAGTCAGAGTCAGAATCACAGTCAGAGTCAGAGACAGAGTCAGAGTCAGAGTCAGATTCAAAGTCAGAGTCATGGAGACAGAGTCAGAGTTAGCGCCATAGTCGGAGTCAGAGTCATAGAGTCAGATTCAGAGTCTTATTCAGAGTCAGATTCAGAGTCAGAGTCGGAGTCAGAGTCAGAGTCAGAGTCGGAGTCAGAGTCAGGGTCAGAGTCAGATACACAGTCAGAGTCAGATTCAGAGTCAGAGTCAGAGTCGGAGTCAGAGTCAGAGTCAGGGTCAGAGTCAGAGTCAGAGTCAGAGTCAGATACACAGTCAGAGTCAGAGTCAGATTCAGAGTCAGAGTCATGAAGACAGAGTCAGAGTCAGAGCCATAGTCAGAGTCAGAGTCATGGAGTCGGAGTCAGAGTCTTAGTCAGAGTCAGAGTCAGAGTCAGAGTCAGAGTCGGAGTCAAAATCAGAGTCGGAGTCGGATTCAGAGTCACAGTCAGAGTCATAGTCAGAGTCTCATTCAGAGTCAGATTCAGAGTCAGAGTCGGAGTCAGAGTCGGAGTCAGAGTCAGAGTCAGAGACAGAGTCAGATTCAGAGTCAGAGTCAGAGTCAGAGTCAGAGTCGGAGTCAGAGTCAGAGTCAGAGTCAGAGTCAGAGTCAGAGTCAGAGTTAGAGTCAGAGTCCGAGTCTGACTCAGAGTCAGAGTCAGAGTCAGGAGTAGAGTCAGAGTCAGAGTCTGAGTCAGAGTCAGAGTCAGAGTCAGAGTCAGAGTCAGAGTCAGATACACAGTCAGAGTCAGAGTCAGATTCAGAGTCAGAGTCATGAAGACAGAGTCAGAGTCAGAGCCATAGTCGGAGTCAGAGTCATGGAGTCAGAGTCAGAGTCGGAGTCAAAATCAGAGTCGGAGTCGGATTCAGAGTCACAGTCAGAGTCAGAGTCAGAGTCTTATTCAGCGTCAGATTCAGAGTCAGAGTCGGAGTCGGAGTCAGAGTCAGAGTCGGAGTCAGAGTCAGAGTCAGAGACAGAGTCAGATTCAGAGTCAGAGTCAGAGTCAGAGTCAGAGTCAGAGTCAAAGTCAGAGTCAGAGTCGGAGTCAGAGTCAGAGTCAGAGTCAGAGTCAAATACAGAGTCAGAGTCAGAGTCAGATTCAGAGTCAGAGTCAGAGTCAGAGTCAGAGTCAGAGTCAGACTCAGAGTCAGAGTCAGGGTCAGAGTCAGAGTCAGATTTAAAGTCAGAGTCAGCGTCAGAGTCTGAGTCAAAGTCAGAGTCAGAGTCGGAGTTATAGTCATAGTCAGAGTCACAGTCAAAGTCAGAGTCTCAGTCAGAGTCAGAGTCAGAGTCGGAGTCGGAGTCGGATCCAGAGCCAGTGTCAGAGTCAGAGTCAGAGTCAGAGTCAGAGTCAGAGTCAGAGTCAGAGTCAGGGTCAGAGTTAGAGTCAGCATTAGAGTCAGAGTCAGTGTCATTCAGTCAGAGTCAGAGTCTGAGTCAGAGTCAGAGTCAAAGTCAGAGTCAGAGTCGGAGTCAGAGTTACAGTCAGAGTCAGAGTCAGAGTCACAGTCGGAGTCAGAGTCAGAGGCAGAGTCAGAGTCAGAGTCAGAAACAGGGTCAGAGTCAGAGTCAGAGTCAGAGTCAGAGCCAGAGCCACAGTCAAAGTCAGGTCGTGGAGTCAGAGTCAGAGTCTTAGTCAGAGTCAGAGTCAGAGTCTTAGTCAGAGTCAGAGTCAGAGTCGGAGTCAGAGTCAGAGTCGGAGTCAGAGTCAGAGTCAGAGTCGGAGTCAGAGTCAGAGTCAGAGTCAGAGTCAGAGTCGGAGTCAAAATCAGAGTCGGAGTCGGATTCAGAGTCACAGTCAGAGTCATAGTCAGAGTCTCATTCAGAGTCAGATTCAGAGTCAGAGTCGGAGTCAGAGTCAGACTCAGAGTCGGAGTCAGAGTCAGAGTCAGAGACAGAGTCAGATTCAGAGTCAGAGTCAGAGTCAGAGTCAGAGTCAGAGTCGGAGTCAGTGTCAGAGTCAGAGTCAGAGTCAGAGTCAGAGTCAGAGTCAGAGTCGGAGTCAGAGTCAGAGTCAGAGTCAGAGTCAGAGTCAGAGTCAGAGTCAGAGTCAGAGTCAGATTCAGAGTCAGAGTCAGAGTCGGAGTCAGAGTCAGAGTCAGGGTCAGAGTCAGAGTCGGATTTAAAGTTAGAGTCAGCGTCATGGATTCAGGGTCAGAGTCAGAGTCAGAGTCGGAGTCATAGTCAGAGTCAGAGTCAGAGTCAGAGTCAGAGTCAGAGTCAGAGTCAGAGTCAGAGTTAGAGTCAGAGTCCGAGTCTGACTCAGAGTCAGAGTCAGAGTCAGAGTTAGAGTCAGAGTCAGAGTCTGAGTCAGAGTCAGAGTCAGAGTCAGAGTCAGAGTCAGATACACAGTCAGAGTCAGAGTCAGATTCAGAGTCAGAGTCATGAAGACAGAGTCAGAGTCAGAGCCATAGTCGGAGTCAGAGTCATGGAGTCAGAGTCAGAGTCGGAGTCGAAATCAGAGTCGGAGTCGGATTCAGAGTCACAGTCAGAGTCACAGTCAAAGTCAGAGTCTCAGTCAGAGTCAGAGTCAGATTTGAAGTCAGAGTCAGCGTCATCGATTCAGAGTCAGAGTCAGAGTCAGAGTCGGAGTCATAGTCAGAGTCAGAGTCAGAGTCAGAGTCAGAGTCAGAGTCAGAGTTAGAGTCAGAGTCCGAGTCTGACTCAGAGTCAGAGTCAGAGTCAGAGTTAGAGTCAGAGTCAGAGTCTGAGTCAGAGTCGGAGTCAGAGTCAGAGTCAGAGTCAGATACACAGTCAGAGTCAGAGTCAGATTCAGAGTCAGAGTCATGAAGACAGAGTCAGAGTCAGAGCCATAGTCGGAGTCAGAGTCATGGAGTCAGAGTCAGAGTCGGAGTCAAGATCAGAGTCGGAGTCGGATTCAGAGTCACAGTCAGAGTCAGAGTCAGAGTCTTATTCAGCGTCAGATTCAGAGTCAGAGTCGGAGTCGGAGTCAGAGTCAGAGTCGGAGTCAGAGTCAGAGTCAGAGACAGAGTCAGATTCAGAGTCAGAGTCAGAGTCAGAGTCAGAGTCAGAGTCAAAGTCAGAGTCAGAGTCGGAGTCAGAGTCAGAGTCAGAGTCAGAGTCAAATACAGCGTCAGAGTCAGAGTCAGATTCAGAGTCAGAGTCAGAGTCAGAGTCAGAGTCAGAGTCAGACTCAGAGTCAGAGTCAGGGTCAGAGTCAGAGTCAGATTTAAAGTCAGAGTCAGCGTCAGAGTCTGAGTCAAAGTCAGAGTCAGAGTCGGAGTTATAGTCATAGTCAGAGTCACAGTCAAAGTCAGAGTCTCAGTCAGAGTCAGAGTCAGAGTCGGAGTCGAAGTCGGATCCAGAGCCAGTGTCAGAGTCAGAGTCAGAGTCGGAGTCAGAGTCAGAGTCAGAGTCAGAGTCAGGGTCAGAGTTAGAGTCAGCATTAGAGTCAGAGTCAGTGTCATTCAGTCAGAGTCAGAGTCTGAGTCAGAGTCAGAGACGGAGTCAGAGTCTGAGTCAGGGTCAGAGTCAGAGTCAGAGTTAGAGTCAGATACAGAGACAGATTCAGAGTCAGATTCAGAGTCAGAGTCATGGAGACAGAGTCAGTCAGAGTCAGAGTCAGAGTCAGAGTCAAAGTCAGAGTCAGAGTCGGAGTCAGAGTTACAGTCAGAGTCAGAGTCAGAGTCACAGTCGGAGTCAGAGTCAGAGGCAGAGTCAGAGTCAGAGTCAGAAACAGGGTCAGAGTCAGAGTCAGAGTCAGAGTCAGAGCCAGAGCCACAGTCAGAGTCAGGTCGTGGAGTCAGAGTCAGAGTCTTAGTCAGAGTCAGAGTCAGAGTCGGAGTCAGAGTCAGAGTCGGAGTCAGAGTCAGAGTCAGAGTCGGAGTCAGAGTCAGAGTCAGAGTCAGAGTCAGAGTCGGAGTCAAAATCAGAGTCGGAGTCGGATTCAGAGTCACAGTCAGAGTCATAGTCAGAGTCTCATTCAGAGTCAGATTCAGAGTCAGAGTCGGAGTCAGAGTCAGAGTCAGAGACAGAGTCAGATTCAGAGTCAGAGTCAGAGTCAGAGTCAGAGTCAGAGTCGGAGTCAGTGTCAGAGTCAGAGTCAGAGTCAGAGTCAGAGTCAGAGTCAGAGTCGGAGTCAGAGTCAGAGTCAGAGTCAGAGTCAGAGTCAGAGTCAGAGTCAGAGTCAGAGTCAGAGTCAGAGTCAGATTCAGAGTCAGAGTCAGAGTCGGAGTCAGAGTCAGAGTCAGGGTCAGAGTCAGAGTCGGATTTAAAGTTAGAGTCAGCGTCATGGATTCAGGGTCAGAGTCAGAGTCAGAGTCGGAGTCATAGTCAGAGTCAGAGTCAGAGTCAGAGTCAGAGTCAGAGTCAGAGTCAGAGTCAGAGTTAGAGTCAGAGTCCGAGTCTGACTCAGAGTCAGAGTCAGAGTCAGAGTTAGAGTCAGAGTCAGAGTCTGAGTCAGAGTCAGAGTCAGAGTCAGAGTCAGAGTCAGATACACAGTCAGAGTCAGAGTCAGATTCAGAGTCAGAGTCATGAAGACAGAGTCAGAGTCAGAGCCATAGTCGGAGTCAGAGTCATGGAGTCAGAGTCAGAGTCGGAGTCGAAATCAGAGTCGGAGTCGGATTCAGAGTCACAGTCAGAGTCACAGTCAAAGTCAGAGTCTCAGTCAGAGTCAGAGTCAGATTTGAAGTCAGAGTCAGCGTCATCGATTCAGAGTCAGAGTCAGAGTCAGAGTCGGAGTCATAGTCAGAGTCAGAGTCAGAGTCAGAGTCAGAGTCAGAGTCAGAGTTAGAGTCAGAGTCCGAGTCTGACTCAGAGTCAGAGTCAGAGTCAGAGTTAGAGTCAGAGTCAGAGTCTGAGTCAGAGTCAGAGTCAGAGTCAGAGTCAGAGTCAGATACACAGTCAGAGTCAGAGTCAGATTCAGAGTCAGAGTCATGAAGACAGAGTCAGAGTCAGAGCCATAGTCGGAGTCAGAGTCATGGAGTCAGAGTCAGAGTCGGAGTCAAGATCAGAGTCGGAGTCGGATTCAGAGTCACAGTCAGAGTCAGAGTCAGAGTCTTATTCAGCGTCAGATTCAGAGTCAGAGTCGGAGTCGGAGTCAGAGTCAGAGTCGGAGTCAGAGTCAGAGTCAGAGACAGAGTCAGATTCAGAGTCAGAGTCAGAGTCAGAGTCAGAGTCAGAGTCAAAGTCAGAGTCAGAGTCGGAGTCAGAGTCAGAGTCAGAGTCAGAGTCAAATACAGAGTCAGAGTCAGAGTCAGATTCAGAGTCAGAGTCAGAGTCAGAGTCAGAGTCAGAGTCAGACTCAGAGTCAGAGTCAGGGTCAGAGTCAGAGTCAGATTTAAAGTCAGAGTCAGCGTCAGAGTCTGAGTCAAAGTCAGAGTCAGAGTCGGAGTTATAGTCATAGTCAGAGTCACAGTCAAAGTCAGAGTCTCAGTCAGAGTCAGAGTCAGAGTCGGAGTCGAAGTCGGATCCAGAGCCAGTGTCAGAGTCAGAGTCAGAGTCGGAGTCAGAGTCAGAGTCAGAGTCAGAGTCAGGGTCAGAGTTAGAGTCAGCATTAGAGTCAGAGTCAGTGTCATTCAGTCAGAGTCAGAGTCTGAGTCAGAGTCAGAGACGGAGTCAGAGTCAGAGTCAGAGACAGAGTCAGATTCAGAGTCAGAGTCAGAGTCAGAGTCAGAGTCGGAGTCAGAGTCAGAGTCAGAGTCAGAGTCAGAGTCAGAGTCAGAGCCAGAGTCAGAGTCAGAGTCAGATTCAGAGTCAGAGTCAGAGTCGGAGTCAGAGTCAGAGTCAGGGTCAGAGTCAGAGTCAGATTTAAAGTCAGAGTCAGCGTCATGGATTCAGAGTCAGAGTCAGAGTCAGAGTCGGAGTCATAGTCAGAGTCAGAGTCAGAGTCAGAGTCAGAGTCAGAGTCAGAGTCAGAGTCAGAGTTAGAGTCAGAGTCCGAGTCTGACTCAGAGTCAGAGTCAGAGTCAGGGTTAGAGTCAGAGTCAGAGTCTGAGTCAGAGTCAGAGTCAGAGTCATAGTCAGAGTCTCATTCAGAGTCAGATTCAGAGTCAGAGTCGGAGTCAGAGTCAGAGTCAGAGTCGGAGTCAGAGTCAGAGTCAGAGACAGAGTCAGATTCAGAGTCAGAGTCAGAGTCAGAGTCAGAGTCAGAGTCAAAGTCAGAGTCAGAGTCGGAGTCAGAGTCAGAGTCAGAGTCAGAGTCAAATACAGAGTCAGAGTCAGAGTCAGATTCAGAGTCAGAGTCATAAAGACAGAGTCAGAGTCAGAGCCATAGCCTGAGTCAGAGTCATGGAGTCAGAGTCAGAGTCAGAGTTAGAGTCAGAGTCCGAGTCTGAGTCAGAGTCAGAGTCAGAATCACAGTCAGAGTCAGAGACAGAGTCAGAGTCAGAGTCAGATTCAAAGTCAGAGTCATGGAGACAGAGTCAGAGTTAGCGCCATAGTCGGAGTCAGAGTCATAGAGTCAGATTCAGAGTCTTATTCAGAGTCAGATTCAGAGTCAGAGTCGGAGTCAGAGTCAGAGTCAGAGTCGGAGTCAGAGTCAGGGTCAGAGTCAGATACACAGTCAGAGTCAGATTCAGAGTCAGAGTCAGAGTCGGAGTCAGAGTCAGAGTCAGGGTCAGAGTCAGAGTCAGAGTCAGAGTCAGATACACAGTCAGAGTCAGAGTCAGATTCAGAGTCAGAGTCATGAAGACAGAGTCAGAGTCAGAGCCATAGTCGGAGTCAGAGTCATGGAGTCGGAGTCAGAGTCTTAGTCAGAGTCAGAGTCAGAGTCAGAGTCAGAGTCGGAGTCAAAATCAGAGTCGGAGTCGGATTCAGAGTCACAGTCAGAGTCATAGTCAGAGTCTCATTCAGAGTCAGATTCAGAGTCAGAGTCGGAGTCAGAATCAGACTCAGAGTCGGAGTCAGAGTCAGAGTCAGAGACAGAGTCAGATTCAGAGTCAGAGTCTGAGTCAGAGTCAGAGTCGGAGTCAGAGTCAGAGTCAGAGTCAGAGTCAGAACCAGAGTCAGAGTCAGAGTCAGATTCAGAGTCAGAGTCAGAGTCGGAGTCAGAGTCAGAGTCAGGGTCAGAGTCAGAGTCAGATTTAAAGTCAGAGTCAGCGTCATGGATTCAGAGTCAGAGTCAGAGTCAGAGTCGAAGTCATAGTCAGAGTCAGAGTCAGAGTCAGAGTCAGAGTCAGAGTCAGAGTCAAAGTCAGAGTTAGAGTCAGAGTCCGAGTCTGACTCAGAGTCAGAGTCAGAGTCAGGGTTAGAGTCAGAGTCAGAGTCTGAGTCAGAGTCAGAGTCAGAGTCAGAGTCAGAGTCAGAGTCAGATACACAGTCAGAGTCAGAGTCAGATTCAGAGTCAGAGTCATGAAGACAGAGTCAGAGTCAGAGCCATAGTCGGAGTCAAAATCAGAGTCGTAGTCGGATTCAGAGTCACAGTCAGAGTCATAGTCAGAGTCTCATTCAGAGTCAGATTCAGAGTCAGAGTCGGAGTCAGAGTCAGAGTCAGAGTCGGAGTCAGAGTCAGAGTCAGAGACAGAGTCAGATTCAGAGTCAGAGTCAGAGTCAGAGTCAGAGTCAGAGTCAAAGTCAGAGTCAGAGTCGGAGTCAGAGTCAGAGTCAGAGTCAGAGTCAAATACAGAGTCTTATTCAGAGTCAGATTCAGAGTCAGAGTCGGAGTCAGAGTCAGAGTCAGAGTCGGAGTCAGAGTCAGGGTCAGAGTCAGATACACAGTCAGAGTCAGATTCAGAGTCAGAGTCAGAGTCGGAGTCAGAGTCAGAGTCAGGGTCAGAGTCAGAGTCAGAGTCAGAGTCAGATACACAGTCAGAGTCAGAGTCAGATTCAGAGTCAGAGTCATGAAGACAGAGTCAGAGTCAGAGCCATAGTCGGAGTCAGAGTCATGGAGTCGGAGTCAGAGTCTTAGTCAGAGTCAGAGTCAGAGTCAGAGTCAGAGTCGGAGTCAAAATCAGAGTCGGAGTCGGATTCAGAGTCACAGTCAGAGTCATAGTCAGAGTCTCATTCAGAGTCAGATTCAGAGTCAGAGTCGGAGTCAGAATCAGACTCAGAGTCGGAGTCAGAGTCAGAGTCAGAGACAGAGTCAGATTCAGAGTCAGAGTCAGAGTCAGAGTCAGAGTCGGAGTCAGAGTCAGAGTCAGAGTCAGAGTCAGAGTCAGAGCCAGAGTCAGAGTCAGAGTCAGATTCAGAGTCAGAGTCAGAGTCGGAGTCAGAGTCAGAGTCAGGGTCAGAGTCAGAGTCAGATTTAAAGTCAGAGTCAGCGTCATGGATTCAGAGTCAGAGTCAGAGTCAGAGTCGGAGTCATAGTCAGAGTCAGAGTCAGAGTCAGAGTCAGAGTCAGAGTCAGAGTCAGAGTCAGAGTTAGAGTCAGAGTCCGAGTCTGACTCAGAGTCAGAGTCAGAGTCAGGGTTAGAGTCAGAGTCAGAGTCTGAGTCAGAGTCAGAGTCAGAGTCAGAGTCAGAGTCAGATACACAGTCAGAGTCAGAGTCAGATTCAGAGTCAGAGTCAGAGTCAGAGTCAGAGTCAGAGTCGGAGTCAAAATCAGAGTCAGAGTCGGAGTCAAAATCAGAGTCGTAGTCGGATTCAGAGTCACAGTCAGAGTCATAGTCAGAGTCTCATTCAGAGTCAGATTCAGAGTCAGAGTCGGAGTCAGAGTCAGAGTCAGAGTCGGAGTCAGAGTCAGAGTCAGAGACAGAGTCAGATTCAGAGTCAGAGTCAGAGTCAGAGTCAGAGTCAGAGTCAAAGTCAGAGTCAGAGTCGGAGTCAGAGTCAGAGTCAGAGTCAGAGTCAAATACAGAGTCAGAGTCAGAGTCAGATTCAGAGTCAGAGTCATGAAGACAGAGTCAGAGTCAGAGCCATAGCCTGAGTCAGAGTCATGGAGTCAGAGTCAGAGTCAGAGTTAGAGTCAGAGTCCGAGTCTGAGTCAGAGTCAGAGTCAGAATCACAGTCAGAGTCAGAGACAGAGTCAGAGTCAGAGTCAGATTCAAAGTCAGAGTCATGGAGACAGAGTCAGAGTTAGCGCCATAGTCGGAGTCAGAGTCATAGAGTCAGATTCAGAGTCTTATTCAGAGTCAGATTCAGAGTCAGAGTCGGAGTCAGAGTCAGAGTCAGAGTCGGAGTCAGAGTCAGGGTCAGAGTCAGATACACAGTCAGAGTCAGATTCAGAGTCAGAGTCAGAGTCGGAGTCAGAGTCAGAGTCAGGGTCAGAGTCAGAGTCAGAGTCAGAGTCAGATACACAGTCAGAGTCAGAGTCAGATTCAGAGTCAGAGTCATGAAGACAGAGTCAGAGTCAGAGCCATAGTCAGAGTCAGAGTCATGGAGTCGGAGTCAGAATCTTAGTCAGAGTCAGAGTCAGAGTCAGAGTCAGAGTCGGAGTCAAAATCAGAGTCGGAGTCGGATTCAGAGTCACAGTCAGAGTCATAGTCAGAGTCTCATTCAGAGTCAGATTCAGAGTCAGAGTCGGAGTCAGAGTCGGAGTCAGAGTCAGAGTCAGAGACAGAGTCAGATTCAGAGTCAGAGTCAGAGTCAGAGTCAGAGTCGGAGTCAGAGTCAGAGTCAGAGTCAGAGTCAGAGTCAGAGTCAGAGTTAGAGTCAGAGTCCGAGTCTGACTCAGAGTCAGAGTCAGAGTCAGGAGTAGAGTCAGAGTCAGAGTCTGAGTCAGAGTCAGAGTCAGAGTCAGAGTCAGAGTCAGAGTCAGATACACAGTCAGAGTCAGAGTCAGATTCAGAGTCAGAGTCATGAAGACAGAGTCAGAGTCAGAGCCATAGTCGGAGTCAGAGTCATGGAGTCAGAGTCAGAGTCAGAGTCAAAATCAGAGTCGGAGTCGGATTCAGAGTCACAGTCAGAGTCAGAGTCAGAGTCTTATTCAGCGTCAGATTCAGAGTCAGAGTCGGAGTCGGAGTCAGAGTCAGAGTCAGATTTAAAGTCAGAGTCAGCGTCAGAGTCTGAGTCAAAGTCAGAGTCAGAGTCGGAGTTATAGTCATAGTCAGAGTCACAGTCAAAGTCAGAGTCTCAGTCAGAGTCAGAGTCAGAGTCGGAGTCGGAGTCGGATCCAGAGCCAGTGTCAGAGTCAGAGTCAGAGTCGGAGTCAGAGTCAGAGTCAGAGTCAGAGTCAGGGTCAGAGTCAGAGTCAGCATTAGAGTCAGAGTCAGTGTCAATCAGTCAGAGTCAGAGTCTGAGTCAGAGTCAGAGACGGAGTCAGAGTCTGAGTCAGGGTCAGAGTCAGAGTCAGAGTTAGAGTCAGATACAGAGACAGATTCAGAGTCAGATTCAGAGTCAGAGTCATGGAGACAGAGTCAGAGTCAGAGTCAGAGTCAGAGTCAGAGTCAGAGTCAAAGTCAAAGTCAGAGTCGGAGTCAGAGTTACAGTCAGAGTCAGAGTCAGAGTCACAGTCGGAGTCAGAGTCAGAGGCAGAGTCAGAGTCAGAGTCAGAAACAGGGTCAGAGTCAGAGTCAGAGTCAGATTCAGAGCCAGAGACACAGTCAGAGTCAGGTCGTGGAGTCAGAGTCAGAGTCTTAGTCAGCGTCAGAGTCAGAGTCAGAGTCGGAGTCAGAGTCAGAGTCGGAGTCAGAGTCAGAGCCAGAGTCAGAGTCAGAATCAGAGTCAGATTCAGGGTCAGAGTCATGAAGACAGAGTCAGAGTCAGAGCCATAGTCGGAGTCAGAGTCATGGAGTCGGAGTCAGAGTCTTAGTCAGAGTCAGAGTCAGAGTCAGAGTCAGAGTCGGAGTCAAAATCAGAGTCGTAGTCGGATTCAGAGTCACAGTCAGAGTCATAGTCAGAGTCTCATTCAGAGTCAGATTCAGATTCAGAGTCGGAGTCAGAGTCAGAGTCAGAGTCGGAGTCAGAGTCAGAGTCAGAGACAGAGTCAGATTCAGAGTCAGAGTCAGAGTCAGAGTCAGAGTCAGAGTCAAAGTCAGAGTCAGGGTCGGAGTCAGAGTCAGAGTCAGAGTCAGAGTCAAATACAGAGTCAGAGTCAGAGTCAGATTCAGAGTCAGAGTCAGAGTCAGAGTCAGAGTCAGAGTCAGACTCAGAGTCAGAGTCAGGGTCAGAGTCAGAGTCAGATTTAAAGTCAGAGTCAGCGTCAGAGTCTGAGTCAAAGTCAGAGTCAGAGTCGGAGTTATAGTCATAGTCAGAGTCACAGTCAAAGTCAGAGTCTCAGTCAGAGTCAGAGTCAGAGTCGGAGTCGGAGTCGGATCCAGAGCCCGTGTCAGAGTCAGAGTCGGAGTCGGAGTCGGATCCAGAGCCCGTGTCAGAGTCAGAGTCAGAGTCGGAGTCAGAGTCAGAGTCAGAGTCAGAGTCAGGGTCAGAGTCAGAGTCAGCATTAGAGTCAGAGTCAGTGTCATTCAGTCAGAGTCAGAGTCTGAGTCAGAGTCAGAGACGGAGTCAGAGTCTGAGTCAGGGTCAGAGTCAGAGTCAGAGTTAGAGTCAGATACACAGACAGATTCAGAGTCAGATTCAGAGTCAGAGTCATGGAGACAGAGTCAGAGTCAGAGTCAGAGTCAGAGTCAGAGTCAAAGTCAGAGTCAGATTCAAAGTCAGAGTCAGAGTCGGAGTCATAGTCAGAGTCAGAGTCAGAGTCAGAGTCGGAGCCAGAGTCAGAGTCGGAGTCAGAGTCAGGGTCAGGGTCAGAGTCAGAGTCAGATTTGAAGTCAGAGTCAGCGTCATGGATTCAGAGTCAGAGTCCGAGTCAGAGTCAGAGTCAGAGTCAGAGTCATAGTCAGAGGCAGAGTCAGGGTCAGAGTCAGAGTCAGAGTCAGAGTCAAAGTCAGAGTCATGGAGTCAGAGTCAGAGTCAGAGTCTAGTCAGAGTCAAAGTCACAGTGATAGAGTCAGAGTCAGAGTCAAAGTACGAGTTAGAGCCAGGGTCAGAGTCGGAGTCAGAGTCGGAGTCAGAGTCATCGTCAGAGTCAGAGTCAGAGTCGGAGTCAGAGTCGGAGTCAGAGTCAGAGTCAGAGTCAGAGTCAGAGTCATAGTCAGAGTCAGAGTCAGGGTCAGAGTCAGAGTCAGAGTCAGAAACAGAGTCAGGGTCAGATACACAGTCAGAGTCAGAGTCAGATTCAGAGTCAGAGTCATGAAGACAGAGTCAGAGTCAGAGCCATAGTCGGAGTCAGAGTCATGGAGTCGGAGTCAGAGTCTTAGTCAGAGTCAGAGTCAGAGTCAGAGTCAGAGTCGGAGTCAAAATCAGAGTCGTAGTCGGATTCAGAGTCACAGTCAGAGTCATAGTCAGAGTCTCATTCAGAGTCAGATTCAGAGTCGGAGTCGGAGTCAGAGTCGGAGTCAGAGTCGGAGTCAGAGTCAGAGTCAGAGACAGAGTCAGATTCAGAGTCAGAGTCAGAGCCGGAGTCAGAGTCAGAGTCAGAGTCAGAGTCAGAGTCAGAGTCAGAGTCAGAGTCAGAGTCAGAGTCAGAGTCAGAGTCAGAGTCGGAGTCAGAGTGCCAGTCAGAGTCGGACTCAGAGTCAGAGTCAGAGTCAGGGTCAGAGTCAGAGTCAGAGTCAGAGTCAGAGTCAGAGTCAGAGTCAGAGTCAGAGTCAGAGTCAGAGTCAGAGTCAGAGTCGGAGTCAGAGTGCCAGTCAGAGTCGGACTCAGAGTCAGAGTCAGAGTCAGAGTCAGGGTCAAAGTCAGAGTCAGATTTAAAGTCAGAGTCAGCGTCATGGAGTCGAAGTCAGAGTCTGAGTCAGAGTCAGAGTCAGAGTCAGATTCAGAGTCAGAGTCAGAGTCGGAGTCAGAGTCAGAGTCAGGGTCAGAGTCAGAGTCAGAGTCAGAGTCAGATACACAGTCAGAGTCAGAGTCAGATTCAGAGTCAGAGTCATGAAGACAGAGTGAGAGTCAGAGCCATAGTCGGAGTCAGAGTCATGGAGTCGGAGTCAGAGTCTTAGTCAGAGTCAGAGTCAGAGTCAGAGTCAGAGTCGGAGTCAAAATCAGAGTCGGAGTCGGATTCAGAGTCACAGTCAGAGTCATAGTCAGAGTCTCATTCAGAGTCAGATTCAGAGTCAGAGTCGGAGTCAGAGTCAGACTCAGAGTCAGAGTCAGAGTCAGAGTCAGAGACAGAGTCAGATTCAGAGTCAGAGTCAGAGTCAGAGTCAGAGTCGGAGTCAGAGTCAGAGTCAGAGTCAGAGTCAGAGTCAGAGTCAGAGTCAGATTCAGAGTCAGAGTCAGAGTCGGAGTCAGAGTCAGAGTCAGGGTCAGAGTCAGAGTCAGATTTAAAGTCAGAGTCAGCGTCATGGATTCAGAGTCAGAGTCAGAGTCAGAGTCGGAGTCATAGTCAGAGTCAGAGTCAGAGTCAGAGTCAGAGTCAGAGTCAGAGTCAGAGTCAGAGTTAGAGTCAGAGTCCGAGTCTGACTCAGAGTCACAGTCAGAGTCACAGTCAAAGTCAGAGTCTCAGTCAGAGTCAGAGTCAGATTTAAACTCAGAGTCAGCGTCATGGATTCAGAGTCAGAGTCAGAGTCAGAGTCGGAGTCATAGTCAGAGTCAGAGTCGGAGTCATAGTCAGAGTCAGAGTCAGAGTCAGAGTCAGAGTCAGAGTCAGAGTCAGAGTCAGAGTTAGAGTCAGAGTCCGAGTCTGACTCAGAGTCAGAGTCAGAGTCAGAGTTAGAGTCAGAGTCAGAGTCTGAGTCAGAGTCAGAGTCAGAGTCAGAGTCAGAGTCAGATACACAGTCAGAGTCAGAGTCAGATTCAGAGTCAGAGTCATGAAGACAGAGTCAGAGTCAGAGCCATAGTCGGAGTCAGAGTCATGGAGTCAGAGACAGAGTCGGAGTCAAAATCAGAGTCGGAGTCGGATTCAGAGTCACAGTCAGAGTCAGAGTCAGAGTCTTATTCAGCGTCAGATTCAGAGTCAGAGTCGGAGTCGGAGTCAGAGTCAGAGTCGGAGTCAGAGTCAGAGTCAGAGACAGAGTCAGATTCAGAGTCAGAGTCAGAGTCAGAGTCAGAGTCAGAGTCAAAGTCAGAGTCAGAGTCGGAGTCAGAGTCAGAGTCAGAGTCAGAGTCAAATACAGAGTCAGAGTCAGAGTCAGATTCAGAGTCAGAGTCAGAGTCAGAGTCAGAGTCAGAGTCAGACTCAGAGTCAGAGTCAGGGTCAGAGTCAGAGTCAGATTTAAAGTCAGAGTCAGCGTCAGGGTCTGAGTCAAAGTCAGAGTCAGAGTCGGAGTTATAGTCATAGTCAGAGTCACAGTCAAAGTCAGAGTCTCAGTCAGAGTCAGAGTCAGAGTCGGAGTCGGAGTCGGATCCAGAGCCAGTGTCAGAGTCAGAGTCAGAGTCGGAGTCAGAGTCAGAGTCAGAGTCAGAGTCAGGGTCAGAGTTAGAGTCAGCATTAGAGTCAGAGTCAGTGTCATTCAGTCAGAGTCAGAGTCTGAGTCAGAGTCAGAGACGGAGTCAGAGTCTGAGTCAGGGTCAGAGTCAGAGTCAGAGTTAGAGTCAGATACAGAGACAGATTCAGAGTCAGATTCAGAGTCAGAGTCATGGAGACAGAGTCAGAGTCAGAGTCAGAGTCAGAGTCAGAGTCAAAGTCAGAGTCAGAGTCGGAGTCAGAGTTACAGTCAGAGTCAGAGTCAGAGTCACAGTCGGAGTCAGAGTCAGAGGCAGAGTCAGAGTCCGAGTCAGACACAGGGTCAGAGTCAGAGTCAGAGTCAGAGTCAGAGCCAGAGCCACAGTCAGAGTCAGGTCGTGGAGTCAGAGTCAGAGTCTTAGTCAGAGTCAGAGTCAGAGTCGGAGTCAGAGTCAGAGTCGGAGTCAGAGTCAGAGTCAGAGTCAGAGTCAGAGTCAGAGTCAGATTCAGGGTCAGAGTCATGAAGACAGAGTCAGAGTCAGAGCCATAGTCGGAGTCAGAGTCATGGAGTCGGAGTCAGAGTCTTAGTCAGAGTCAGAGTCAGAGTCGGAGTCAAAATCAGAGTCGTAGTCGGATTCAGAGTCACAGTCAGAGTCATAGTCAGAGTCTCATTCAGAGTCAGAGTCGGAGTCAGAGTCAGGGTCAGAGTCAGATGCACAGTCAGAGTCAGATTCAGAGTCAGAGTCAGAGTCGGAGTCAGAGTCAGAGTCAGGGTCAGAGTCAGAGTCAGAGTCAGATTCAGATACACAGTCAGAGTCAGAGTCAGATTCAGAGTCAGAGTCATGAAGACAGAGTCAGAGTCAGAGCCATAGTCGGAGTCAGAGTCATGGAGTCGGAGTCAGAGTCTTAGTCAGAGTCAGAGTCAGAGTCAGAGTCAGAGTCGGAGTCAAAATCAGAGTCGGAGTCGGATTCAGAGTCACAGTCAGAGTCATAGTCAGAGTCTCATTCAGAGTCAGATTCAGAGTCAGAGTCGGAGTCAGAATCAGACTCAGAGTCGGAGTCAGAGTCAGAGTCAGAGACAGAGTCAGATTCAGAGTCAGAGTCAGAGTCAGAGTCAGAGTCGGAGTCAGAGTCAGAGTCAGAGTCAGAGTCAGAGTCAGAGTCAGAGTCAGATTCAGAGTCAGAGTCAGAGTCGGAGTCAGAGTCAGAGTCAGGGTCAGAGTCAGAGTCAGATTTAAAGTCAGAGTCAGCGTCATGGATTCGGAGTCAGAGTCAGAGTCAGAGTCGGAGTCAGAATCAAAGTCAGAGTCATGGAGACAGAGTCAGAGTCAGAGCCGGAGTCAGAGTCAGAGTCAGAGTCAGAGTCAGAGTCAGAGTCAGAGTCAGAGTCAGAGTCAGAGTCAGAGTCAGAGTCAGAGTCGGAGTCAGAGTGCCAGTCAGAGTCGGACTCAGAGTCAGAGTCAGAGTCAGGGTCAGAGTCAGAGTCAGAGTCAGAGTCAGAGTCAGAGTCAGAGTCAGAGTCAGAGTCAGAGTCAGAGTCAGAGTCAGAGTCAGAGTCAGATTCAGAGTCAGAGTCAGAGTCGGAGTCAGAGTCAGAGTCAGGGTCAGAGTCAGAGTCAGATTTAAAGTCAGAGTCAGCGTCATGGATTCAGAGTCAGAGTCAGAGTCAGAGTCGGAGTCATAGTCAGAGTCAGAGTCAGAGTCAGAGTCAGAGTCAGAGTCAGAGTCAGAGTCAGAGTTAGAGTCAGAGTCCGAGTCTGACTCAGAGTCACAGTCAGAGTCACAGTCAAAGTCAGAGTCTCAGTCAGAGTCAGAGTCAGATTTAAACTCAGAGTCAGCGTCATGGATTCAGAGTCAGAGTCAGAGTCAGAGTCGGAGTCATAGTCAGAGTCAGAGTCAGAGTCAGAGTCAGAGTCAGAGTCAGAGTCAGAGTCAGAGTTAGAGTCAGAGTCCGAGTCTGACTCAGAGTCAGAGTCAGAGTCAGAGTTAGAGTCAGAGTCAGAGTCTGAGTCAGAGTCAGAGTCAGAGTCAGAGTCAGAGTCAGATACACAGTCAGAGTCAGAGTCAGATTCAGAGTCAGAGTCATGAAGACAGAGTCAGAGTCAGAGCCATAGTCGGAGTCAGAGTCATGGAGTCAGAGACAGAGTCGGAGTCAAAATCAGAGTCGGAGTCGGATTCAGAGTCACAGTCAGAGTCAGAGTCAGAGTCTTATTCAGCGTCAGATTCAGAGTCAGAGTCGGAGTCGGAGTCAGAGTCAGAGTCGGAGTCAGAGTCAGAGTCAGAGACAGAGTCAGATTCAGAGTCAGAGTCAGAGTCAGAGTCAGAGTCAGAGTCAAAGTCAGAGTCAGAGTCGGAGTCAGAGTCAGAGTCAGAGTCAGAGTCAAATACAGAGTCAGAGTCAGAGTCAGATTCAGAGTCAGAGTCAGAGTCAGAGTCAGAGTCAGAGTCAGACTCAGAGTCAGAGTCAGGGTCAGAGTTAGAGTCAGAGTCCGAGTCTGACTCAGAGTCAGAGTCAGAGTCAGAGTTAGAGTCAGAGTCAGAGTCTGAGTCAGAGTCAGAGTCAGAGTCAGAGTCAGAGTCAGATACACAGTCAGAGTCAGAGTCAGATTCAGAGTCAGAGTCATGAAGACAGAGTCAGAGTCAGAGCCATAGTCGGAGTCAGAGTCATGGAGTCAGAGTCAGAGTCGGAGTCGAAATCAGAGTCGGAGTCGGATTCAGAGTCACAGTCAGAGTCACAGTCAAAGTCAGAGTCTCAGTCAGAGTCAGAGTCAGATTTAAACTCAGAGTCAGCGTCATGGATTCAGAGTCAGAGTCAGAGTCAGAGTCGGAGTCATAGTCAGAGTCAGAGTCAGAGTCAGAGTCAGAGTCAGAGTCAGAGTCAGAGTCAGAGTTAGAGTCAGAGTCCGAGTCTGACTCAGAGTCAGAGTCAGAGTCAGAGTTAGAGTCAGAGTCAGAGTCTGAGTCAGAGTCAGAGTCAGAGTCAGAGTCAGAGTCAGATACACAGTCAGAGTCAGAGTCAGATTCAGAGTCAGAGTCATGAAGACAGAGTCAGAGTCAGAGCCATAGTCGGAGTCAGAGTCATGGAGTCAGAGACAGAGTCGGAGTCAAAATCAGAGTCGGAGTCGGATTCAGAGTCAGAGTCAGAGTCAGAGTCAGAGTCTTATTCAGCGTCAGATTCAGAGTCAGAGTCGGAGTCGGAGTCAGAGTCAGAGTCGGAGTCAGAGTCAGAGTCAGAGACAGAGTCAGATTCAGAGTCAGAGTCAGAGTCAGAGTCAGAGTCAGAGTCAAAGTCAGAGTCAGAGTCGGAGTCAGAGTCAGAGTCAGAGTCAGAGTCAAATACAGAGTCAGAGTCAGAGTCAGATTCAGAGTCAGAGTCAGAGTCAGAGTCAGAGTCAGAGTCAGACTCAGAGTCAGAGTCAGGGTCAGAGTCAGAGTCAGATTTAAAGTCAGAGTCAGCGTCAGAGTCTGAGTCAAAGTCAGAGTCAGAGTCGGAGTTATAGTCATAGTCAGAGTCACAGTCAAAGTCAGAGTCTCAGTCAGAGTCAGAGTCAGAGTCGGAGTCGGAGTCGGATCCAGAGCCAGTGTCAGAGTCAGAGTCAGAGTCGGAGTCAGAGTCAGAGTCAGAGTCAGAGTCAGGGTCAGAGTTAGAGTCAGCATTAGAGTCAGAGTCAGTGTCAGAGTCGGAGTCAGAGTTACAGTCAGAGTCAGAGTCAGAGTCACAGTCGGAGTCAGAGTCAGAGGCAGAGTCAGAGTCCGAGTCAGAAACAGGGTCAGAGTCAGAGTCAGAGTCAGAGTCAGAGCCAGAGCCACAGTCAGAGTCAGGTCGTGGAGTCAGAGTCAGAGTCTTAGTCAGAGTCAGAGTCAGAGTCGGAGTCAGAGTCAGAGTCGGAGTCAGAGTCAGAGTCAGAGTCAGAGTCAGAGTCAGAGTCAGATTCAGGGTCAGAGTCATGAAGACAGAGTCAGAGTCAGAGCCATAGTCGGAGTCAGAGTCATGGAGTCGGAGTCAGAGTCTTAGTCAGAGTCAGAGTCAGAGTCAGAGTCAGAGTCGGAGTCAAAATCAGAGTCGTAGTCGGATTCAGAGTCACAGTCAGAGTCATAGTCAGAGTCTCATTCAGAGTCAGAGTCGGAGTCAGAGTCAGGGTCAGAGTCAGAAACACAGTCAGAGTCAGATTCAGAGTCAGAGTCAGAGTCGGAGTCAGAGTCAGAGTCAGGGTCAGAGTCAGAGTCAGAGTCAGAGTCAGATACACAGTCAGAGTCAGAGTCAGATTCAGAGTCAGAGTCATGAAGACAGAGTCAGAGTCAGAGCCATAGTCGGAGTCAGAGTCATGGAGTCGGAGTCAGAGTCTTAGTCAGAGTCAGAGTCAGAGTCAGAGTCAGAGTCGGAGTCGAAATCAGAGTCGGAGTCGGATTCAGAGTCACAGTCAGAGTCATAGTCAGAGTCTCATTCAGAGTCAGATTCAGAGTCAGAGTCGGAGTCAGAATCAGACTCAGAGTCGGAGTCAGAGTCAGAGTCAGAGACAGAGTCAGATTCAGAGTCAGAGTCAGAGTCAGAGTCAGAGTCGGAGTCAGAGTCAGAGTCAGAGTCAGAGTCAGAGTCAGAGTCAGAGTCAGAGTCAGATTCAGAGTCAGAGTCAGAGTCGGAGTCAGAGTCAGAGTCAGGGTCAGAGTCAGAGTCAGATTTAAAGTCAGAGTCAGCGTCATGGATTCAGAGTCAGAGTCAGAGTCAGAGTCGGAGTCATAGTCAGAGTCAGAGTCAGAGTCAGAGTCAGAGTCGAAGTCAGAGTCAGAGTCAGAGTTAGAGTCAGAGTCCGAGTCTGACTCAGAGTCAGAGTCAGAGTCAGGGTTAGAGTCAGAGTCAGAGTCTAAGTCAGAGTCAGAGTCAGAGTCAGATACACAGTCAGAGTCAGAGTCAGATTCAGAGTCAGAGTCATGAAGACAAAGTCAGAGTCAGAGCCATAGTCGGAGTCAGAGTCATGGAGTCAGAGTCAGAGTCGGAGTCAAAATCAGAGTCGGAGTCGGATTCAGAGTCACAGTCAGAGTCAGAGTCAGAGTCTTATTCAGCGTCAGATTCAGAGTCAGAGTCGGAGTCGGAGTCAGAGTCAGAGTCGGAGTCAGAGTCAGAGTCAGAGACAGAGTCAGATTTAGAGTCAGAGTCAGAGTCAGCGTCAAAGTCATGGTCTCAGTCTCAGTCAAAGTAAGAGTCTCAGTCAGAGTCAAAGTCAGAGTCAGAGTCGGAGTCAGAGTCAGAATCTAGAGTCAGAGTCAGAATCAGAGTCAGAGTCAGATTCGGGGTCAGAGTCAGAGTCATAGTCAGAGTCAGATTCAGAATCAAAGTCAGAGTCATGGAGACAGAGTCAGAGTCAGAGCCGGAGTCAGAGTCAGAGTCAGAGTCAGAGTCAGAGTCAGAGTCAGAGTCAGAGTCAGAGTCAGAGTCAGAGTCAGAGTCAGAGTCGGAGTCAGAGTGCCAGTCAGAGTCGGACTCAGAGTCAGAGTCAGAGTCAGGGTCAGAGTCAGAGTCAGAGTCAAAGTCAGAGTCAGAGTCAGAGTCAGAGTCAGAGTCAGAGTCAGAGTCAGAGTCAGAGTCGGAGTCAGAGTGCCAGTCAGAGTCGGACTCAGAGTCAGAGTCAGAGTCAGAGTCAGGGTCAAAGTCAGAGTCAGATTTAAAGTCAGAGTCAGCGTCATGGAGTCGAAGTCAGAGTCTGAGTCAGAGTCAGAGTCAGAGTCAGATTCAGAGTCAGAGTCAGAGTCGGAGTCAGATTCAGAGTCAGAGTCAGAGTCAGAGTCAGAGTCAGAGTCAGACTCAGAGTCAGAGTCAGAGTCGGAGTCAAAATCAGAGTCGGAGTCGGATTCAGAGTCACAGTCAGAGTCATAGTCAGAGTCTCATTCAGAGTCAGATTCAGATTCAGAGTCGGAGTCAGAGTCAGACTCAGAGTCAGAGTCAGAGTCAGAGTCAGAGACAGAGTCAGATTCAGAGTCAGAGTCAGAGTCAGAGTCAGAGTCGGAGTCAGAGTCAGAGTCAGAGTCAGAGTCAGAGTCAGAGTCAGAGTCAGATTCAGAGTCAGAGTCAGAGTCGGAGTCAGAGTCAGAGTCAGGGTCAGAGTCAGAGTCAGATTTAAAGTCAGAGTCAGCGTCATGGATTCAGAGTCAGAGTCAGAGTCAGAGTCGGAGTCATAGTCAGAGTCAGAGTCAGAGTCAGAGTCAGAGTCAGAGTCAGAGTCAGAGTCAGAGTTAGAGTCAGAGTCCGAGTCTGACTCAGAGTCACAGTCAGAGTCACAGTCAAAGTCAGAGTCTCAGTCAGAGTCAGAGTCAGATTTAAACTCAGAGTCAGCGTCATGGATTCAGAGTCAGAGTCAGAGTCAGAGTCGGAGTCATAGTCAGAGTCAGAGTCAGAGTCAGAGTCAGAGTCAGAGTCAGAGTCAGAGTCAGAGTTAGAGTCAGAGTCCGAGTCTGACTCAGAGTCAGAGTCAGAGTCAGAGTTAGAGTCAGAGTCAGAGTCTGAGTCAGAGTCAGAGTCAGAGTCAGAGTCAGAGTCAGATACACAGTCAGAGTCAGAGTCAGATTCAGAGTCAGAGTCATGAAGACAGAGTCAGAGTCAGAGCCATAGTCGGAGTCAGAGTCATGGAGTCAGAGTCAGAGTCGGAGTCAAAATCAGAGTCGGAGTCGGATTCAGAGTCACAGTCAGAGTCAGAGTCAGAGTCTTATTCAGCGTCAGATTCAGAGTCAGAGTCGGAGTCGGAGTCAGAGTCAGAGTCGGAGTCAGAGTCAGAGTCAGAGTCGGAGTCAGAATCAAAGTCAGAGTCATGGAGACAGAGTCAGAGTCAGAGCCGGAGTCAGAGTCAGAGTCAGAGTCAGAGTCAGAGTCAGAGTCAGAGTCAGAGTCAGAGTCAGAGTCAGAGTCAGAGTCAGAGTCGGAGTCAGAGTGCCAGTCAGAGTCGGACTCAGAGTCAGAGTCAGAGTCAGGGTCAGAGTCAGAGTCAGAGTCAGAGTCAGAGTCAGAGTCAGAGTCAGAGTCAGAGTCAGAGTCAGAGTCAGAGTCAGAGTCAGATTCAGAGTCAGAGTCAGAGTCGGAGTCAGAGTCAGAGTCAGGGTCAGAGTCAGAGTCAGATTTAAAGTCAGAGTCAGCGTCATGGATTCAGAGTCAGAGTCAGAGTCAGAGTCGGAGTCATAGTCAGAGTCAGAGTCAGAGTCAGAGTCAGAGTCAGAGTCAGAGTCAGAGTCAGAGTTAGAGTCAGAGTCCGAGTCTGACTCAGAGTCACAGTCAGAGTCACAGTCAAAGTCAGAGTCTCAGTCAGAGTCAGAGTCAGATTTAAACTCAGAGTCAGCGTCATGGATTCAGAGTCAGAGTCAGAGTCAGAGTCGGAGTCATAGTCAGAGTCAGAGTCAGAGTCAGAGTCAGAGTCAGAGTCAGAGTCAGAGTCAGAGTTAGAGTCAGAGTCCGAGTCTGACTCAGAGTCAGAGTCAGAGTCAGAGTTAGAGTCAGAGTCAGAGTCTGAGTCAGAGTCAGAGTCAGAGTCAGAGTCAGAGTCAGATACACAGTCAGAGTCAGAGTCAGATTCAGAGTCAGAGTCATGAAGACAGAGTCAGAGTCAGAGCCATAGTCGGAGTCAGAGTCATGGAGTCAGAGTCAGAGTCGGAGTCAAAATCAGAGTCGGAGTCGGATTCAGAGTCACAGTCAGAGTCAGAGTCAGAGTCTTATTCAGCGTCAGATTCAGAGTCAGAGTCGGAGTCGGAGTCAGAGTCAGAGTCGGAGTCAGAGTCAGAGTCAGAGACAGAGTCAGATTCAGAGTCAGAGTCAGAGTCAGAGTCAGAGTCAGAGTCAAAGTCAGAGTCAGAGTCGGAGTCAGAGTCAGAGTCAGAGTCAGAGTCAAATACAGAGTCAGAGTCAGAGTCAGATTCAGAGTCAGAGTCAGAGTCAGAGTCAGAGTCAGAGTCAGACTCAGAGTCAGAGTCAGGGTCAGAGTCAGAGTCAGATTTAAAGTCAGAGTCAGCGTCAGAGTCTGAGTCAAAGTCAGAGTCAGAGTCGGAGTTATAGTCATAGTCAGAGTCAGAGTCAAAGTCAGAGTCTCAGTCAGAGTCAGAGTCAGAGTCGGAGTCGGAGTCGGATCCAGAGCCAGTGTCAGAGTCAGAGTCAGAGTCGGAGTTAGAGTCAGAGTCAGAGTCAGAGTCAGGGTCAGAGTTAGAGTCAGCATTAGAGTCAGAGTCAGTGTCATTCAGTCAGAGTCAGAGTCTGAGTCAGAGTCAGAGACGGAGTCAGAGTCTGAGTCAGGGTCAGAGTCAGAGTCAGAGTTAGAGTCAGATACAGACACAGATTCAGAGTCAGATTCAGAGTCAGAGTCATGGAGACAGAGTCAGAGTCAGAGTCAGAGTCAGAGTCAGAGTCAAAGTCAGAGTCAGAGTCGGAGTCAGAGTTACAGTCAGAGTCAGAGTCAGAGTCACAGTCGGAGTCAGTGTCAGAGGCAGAGTCAGAGTCCGAGTCAGAAACAGGGTCAGAGTCAGAGTCAGAGTCAGATTCAGAGCCAGAGCCACAGTCAGAGTCAGGTCGTGGAGTCAGAGTCAGAGTCTTAGTCAGAGTCAGAGTCAGAGTCGGAGTCAGAGTCAGAGTCGGAGTCAGAGTCAGAGTCAGAGTCAGAGTCAGAGTCAGAGTCAGATTCAGGGTCAGAGTCATGAAGACAGAGTCAGAGTCAGAGCCATAGTCGGAGTCAGAGTCATGGAGTCGGAGTCAGAGTCTTAGTCAGAGTCAGAGTCAGAGTCGGAGTCAAAATCAGAGTCGTAGTCGGATTCAGAGTCACAGTCAGAGTCATAGTCAGAGTCTCATTCAGAGTCAGAGTCGGAGTCAGAGTCAGGGTCAGAGTCAGATACACAGTCAGAGTCAGATTCAGAGTCAGAGTCAGAGTCGGAGTCAGAGTCAGAGTCAGGGTCAGAGTCAGAGTCAGAGTCAGAGTCAGATACACAGTCAGAGTCAGAGTCAGATTCAGAGTCAGAGTCATGAAGACAGAGTCAGAGTCAGAGCCATAGTCGGAGTCAGAGTCATGGAGTCGGAGTCAGAGTCTTAGTCAGAGTCAGAGTCAGAGTCAGAGTCAGAGTCGGAGTCAAAATCAGAGTCGGAGTCGGATTCAGAGTCACAGTCAGAGTCATAGTCAGAGTCTCATTCAGAGTCAGATTCAGAGTCAGAGTCGGAGTCAGAATCAGACTCAGAGTCGGAGTCAGAGTCAGAGTCAGAGACAGAGTCAGATTCAGAGTCAGAGTCAGAGTCAGAGTCAGAGTCGGAGTCAGAGTCAGAGTCAGAGTCAGAGTCAGAGTCAGAGTCAGAATCAGATTCAGAGTCAGAGTCAGAGTCGGAGTCAGAGTCAGAGTCAGGGTCAGAGTCAGAGTCAGATTTAAAGTCAGAGTCAGCGTCATGGATTCGGAGTCAGAGCCAGAGTCAGAGTCGGAGTCAGAATCAAAGTCAGAGTCATGGAGACAGAGTCAGAGTCAGAGCCGGAGTCAGAGTCAGAGTCAGAGTCAGAGTCAGAGTCAGAGTCAGAGTCAGAGTCAGAGTCAGAGTCAGAGTCAGAGTCAGAGTCGGAGTCAGAGTGCCAGTCAGAGTCGGACTCAGAGTCAGAGTCAGAGTCAGGGTCAGAGTCAGAGTCAGAGTCAGAGTCAGAGTCAGAGTCAGAGTCAGAGTCAGAGTCAGAGTCAGAGTCAGAGTCAGAGTCAGAGTCAGAGTCAGAGTCGGAGTCAGAGTGCCAGTCAGAGTCGGACTCAGAGTCAGAGTCAGAGTCAGAGTCAGGGTCAAAGTCAGAGTCAGATTTAAAGTCAGAGTCAGCGTCATGGAGTCGAAGTCAGAGTCTGAGTCAGAGTCAGAGTCAGAGTCAGATTCAGAGTCAGAGTCAGAGTCGGAGTCAGAGTCAGAGTCAGGGTCAGAGTCAGAGTCAGATTTGAAGTCAGAGTCAGCGTCATGGATTCAGAGTCAGAGTCAGAGTCAGAGTCGGAGTCATAGTCAGAGTCAGAGTCAGAGTCAGAGTCAGAGTCAGAGTCAGAGTCAGAGTCAGAGTTATAGTCAGAGTCCGAGTCTGACTCAGAGTCACGGTCAGAGTCACAGTCAAAGTCAGAGTCTCAGTCAGAGTCAGAGTCAGATTTAAACTCAGAGTCAGCGTCATGGATTCAGAGTCAGAGTCAGAGTCAGAGTCGGAGTCATAGTCAGAGTCAGAGTCAGAGTCAGAGTCAGAGTCAGAGTCAGAGTCAGAGTCAGAGTTAGAGTCAGAGTCCGAGTCTGACTCAGAGTCAGAGTCAGAGTCAGAGTTAGAGTCAGAGTCAGAGTCTGAGTCAGAGTCAGAGTCAGAGTCAGAGTCAGAGTCAGATACACAGTCAGAGTCAGAGTCAGATTCAGAGTCAGAGTCATGAAGACAGAGTCAGAGTCAGAGCCATAGTCGGAGTCAGAGTCATGGAGTCAGAGTCAGAGTCGGAGTCAAAATCAGAGTCGGAGTCGGATTCAGAGTCACAGTCAGAGTCAGAGTCAGAGTCTTATTCAGCGTCAGATTCAGAGTCAGAGTCGGAGTCGGAGTCAGAGTCAGAGTCGGAGTCAGAGTCAGAGTCAGAGACAGAGTCAGATTCAGAGTCAGAGTCAGAGTCAGAGTCAGAGTCAGAGTCAAAGTCAGAGTCAGAGTCGGAGTCAGAGTCAGAGTCAGAGTCAGAGTCAAATACAGAGTCAGAGTCAGAGTCAGATTCAGAGTCAGAGTCAGAGTCAGAGTCAGAGTCAGAGTCAGACTCAGAGTCAGAGTCAGGGTCAGAGTCAGAGTCAGATTTAAAGTCAGAGTCAGCGTCAGAGTCTGAGTCAAAGTCAGAGTCAGAGTCGGAGTTATAGTCATAGTCAGAGTCAGAGTCAAAGTCAGAGTCTCAGTCAGAGTCAGAGTCAGAGTCGGAGTCGGAGTCGGATCCAGAGCCAGTGTCAGAGTCAGAGTCAGAGTCGGAGTCAGAGTCAGAGTCAGAGTCAGAGTCAGGGTCAGAGTTAGAGTCAGCATTAGAGTCAGAGTCAGTGTCATTCAGTCAGAGTCAGAGTCTGAGTCAGAGTCAGAGACGGAGTCAGAGTCTGAGTCAGGGTCAGAGTCAGAGTCAGAGTTAGAGTCAGATACAGAGACAGATTCAGAGTCAGATTCAGAGTCAGAGTCATGGAGACAGAGTCAGAGTCAGAGTCAGAGTCAGAGTCAGAGTCAAAGTCAGAGTCAGAGTCGGAGTCAGAGTTACAGTCAGAGTCAGAGTCAGAGTCACAGTCGGAGTCAGAGTCAGAGGCAGAGTCAGAGTCCGAGTCAGAAACAGGGTCAGAGTCATAGTCAAAGTCAGAGTCAGAGCCAGAGCCACAGTCAGAGTCAGGTCGTGGAGTCAGAGTCAGAGTCTTAGTCAGAGTCAGAGTCAGAGTCGGAGTCAGAGTCAGAGTCGGAGTCAGAGTCAGAGTCAGAGTCAGAGTCAGAGTCAGAGTCAGATTCAGGGTCAGAGTCATGAAGACAGAGTCAGAGTCAGAGCCATAGTCGGAGTCAGAGTCATGGAGTCGGAGTCAGAGTCTTAGTCAGAGTCAGAGTCAGAGTCAGAGTCAGAGTCGGAGTCAAAATCAGAGTCGTAGTCGGATTCAGAGTCACAGTCAGAGTCATGGTCAGAGTCTCATTCAGAGTCAGAGTCGGAGTCAGAGTCAGGGTCAGAGTCAGATACACAGTCAGAGTCAGATTCAGAGTCAGAGTCAGAGTCGGAGTCAGAGTCAGAGTCAGGGTCAGAGTCAGAGTCAGAGTCAGAGTCAGATACACAGTCAGAGTCAGAGTCAGATTCAGAGTCAGAGTCATGAAGACAGAGTCAGAGTCAGAGCCATAGTCGGAGTCAGAGTCATGGAGTCGGAGTCAGAGTCTTAGTCAGAGTCAGAGTCAGAGTCAGAGTCAGAGTCGGAGTCAAAATCAGAGTCGGAGTCGGATTCAGAGTCTCAGTCAGAGTCATAGTCAGAGTCTCATTCAGAGTCAGATTCAGAGTCAGAGTCGGAGTCAGAATCAGACTCAGAGTCGGAGTCAGAGTCAGAGTCAGAGACAGAGTCAGATTCAGAGTCAGAGTCAGAGTCAGAGTCAGAGTCGGAGTCAGAGTCAGAGTCAGAGTCAGAGTCAGAGTCAGAGTCAGAGTCAGAGTCAGATTCAGAGTCAGAGTCAGAGTCGGAGTCAGAGTCAGAGTCAGGGTCAGAGTCAGAGTCAGATTTAAAGTCAGAGTCAGCGTCATGGATTCGGAGTCAGAGTCAGAGTCAGAGTCGGAGTCATAGTCAGAGTCAGAGTCAGAGTCAGAGTCAGAGTCAGAGTCAGAGTCAGAGTCAGAGTTAGAGTCAGAGTCCGAGTCTGACTCAGAGTCAGAGTCAGAGTCAGGGTTAGAGTCAGAGTCAGAGTCTGAGTCAGAGTCAGAGTCAGAGTCAGATACACAGTCAGAGTCAGAGTCAGATTCAGAGTCAGAGTCATGAAGACAGAGTCAGAGTCAGAGCCATAGTCGGAGTCAGAGTCATGGAGTCAGAGTCAGAGTCGGAGTCAAAATCAGAGTCGGAGTCGGATTCACAGTCACAGTCAGAGTCAGAGTCAGAGTCTTATTCAGCGTCAGATTCAGAGTCAGAGTCGGAGTCGGAGTCAGAGTCAGAGTCGGAGTCAGAGTCAGAGTCAGAGACAGAGTCAGATTTAGATTCAGAGTCAGAGTCAGCGTCAAAGTCATGGTCTCAGTCTCAGTCAAAGTAAGAGTCTCAGTCAGAATCAGAGTCAGAGTCAGATTCGGAGTCAGAGTCAAAGTCATAGTCAGAGTCAGAGTCAGAATCAAAGTCAGAGTCATGGAGACAGAGTCAGAGTCAGAGCCGGAGTCAGAGTCAGAGTCAGAGTCAGAGTCAGAGTCAGAGTCAGAGTCAGAGTCAGAGTCAGAGTCAGAGTCGGAGTCAGAGTGCCAGTCAGAGTCGGACTCAGAGTCAGAGTCAGAGTCAGAGTCAGAGTCAGAGTCAGAGTCAGAGTCAGAGTCAGAGTCAGAGTCAGAGTCAGAGTCAGAGTCAGATTTAGAGTCAGAGTCAGAGTCGGAGTCAGAGTGCCAGTCAGAGTCGGACTCAGAGTCAGAGTCAGAGTCAGAGTCAGGGTCAAAGTCAGAGTCAGATTTAAAGTCAGAGTCAGCGTCATGGAGTCGAAGTCAGAGTCTGAGTCAGAGTCAGAGTCAGAGTCAGAGTCAGAGTCAGAGTCAGAGTTAGAGTCAGAGTCAGAGTCAGAGTCAGAGTCAAAGTCAGAGTCTCAGTCAGAGTCAAAGTCAGAGTCAGAGTCGTAGTCAGAGTGAAAGTCAGAGTCTTATTCAGAGTCAGATTCAGAGTCAGAGTCGAAGTCAGAGTCAGAGTCAGAGTCAGAGTCAGAGTCAGAGTCAGAGTCAGAGTCAGGGTCAGAGTCAGAGTCACAGTCAGAGTCACAGTCAAAGTCAGAGTCTCAGTCAGAGTCAGAGTCAGATTCAGAGTCAGAGTCGGAGTCAGAGTCAGAGTCTGAGTCAGAGTCAGAGTCAAAGTCAGATGCGGAGTCGGAGTCAGACTCAGAGTCAGAGTCAGGGTCAGAGTCAGAGTCAGATTCAAAGTCAGAGTCAGCGTCGGAGTCTGAGTCAAAGTCAGAGTCAGAGTCGGAGTTATAGTCATAGTCAGAGTCACAGTCAAAGTCAGAGTCTCAGTCAGAGTCAGAGTCAGAGTCGGAGTCGGAGTCGGAGTCGGAGTCAGAGTCAGAGACGGAGTCAGAGTCTGAGTCAGGGTCAGAGTCAGAGTCAGAGTTAGAGTCAGATACAGAGACAGATTCAGAGTCAGATTCAGAGTCAGAGTCATGGAGACAGAGTCAGAGTCAGAGTCAGAGTCAGAGTCAGAGTCAGAGTCAGAGTCAAAGTCAGAGTCAGAGTCGGAGTCGGAGTTACAGTCAGAGTCAGAGTCAGAGTCACAGTCGGAGTCAGAGTCAGAGGCAGAGTCAGAGTCAGAGTCAGAAACAGGGTCAGAGTCAGAGTCAGAGTCAGAGTCAGAGTCAGAGTCAGAGCCAGAGCCACAGTCAGAGTCAGGTCGTGGAGTCAGAGTCAGAGTCTTAGTCAGCGTCAGAGTCAGAGGCAGAGTCGGAGTCAGAGTCAGAGTCAGAGTCAGAGTCAGAGTCAGATACACAGTCAGAGTCAGAGTCAGATTCAGAGTCAGAGTCATGAAGACAGAGTCAGAGTCAGAGCTATAGTCGGAGTCAGAGTCATGGAGTCAGAGTCAGAGTCGGAGTCAAAATCAGAGTCGGAGTCGGATTCAGAGTCACAGTCAGAGTCAGAGTCAGAGTCTTATTCAGCGTCAGATTCAGAGTCAGAGTCGGAGTCGGAGTCAGAGTCAGAGTCGGAGTCAGAGTCAGAGTCAGAGACAGAGTCAGATTCAGAGTCAGAGTCAGAGTCAGAGTCAGAGTCAGAGTCAAAGTCAGAGTCAGAGTCGGAGTCAAAGTCAGAGTCAGAGTCAGAGTCAAATACAGAGTCAGAGTCAGAGTCAGATTCAGAGTCAGAGTCAGAGTCAGAGTCAGAGTCAGAGTCAGACTCAGAGTCAGAGTCAGGGTCAGAGTCAGAGTCAGATTTAAAGTCAGAGTCAGCGTCAGAGTCTGAGTCAAAGTCAGAGTCAGAGTCGGAGTTATAGTCATAGTCAGAGTCAGAGTCAAAGTCAGAGTCTCAGTCAGAGTCAGAGTCAGAGTCGGAGTCGGAGTCGGATCCAGAGCCAGTGTCAGAGTCAGAGTCAGAGTCGGAGTCAGAGTCAGAGTCAGAGTCAGAGTCAGGGTCAGAGTTAGAGTCAGCATTAGAGTCAGAGTCAGTGTCATTCAGTCAGAGTCAGAGTCTGAGTCAGAGTCAGAGACGGAGTCAGAGTCTGAGTCAGGGTCAGAGTCAGAGTCAGAGTTAGAGTCAGATACAGAGACAGATTCAGAGTCAGATTCAGAGTCAGAGTCATGGAGACAGAGTCAGAGTCAGAGTCAGAGTCAGAGTCAGAGTCAAAGTCAGAGTCAGAGTCGGAGTCAGAGTTACAGTCAGAGTCAGAGTCAGAGTCACAGTCGGAGTCAGAGTCAGAGGCAGAGTCAGCGTCCGAGTCAGAAACAGGGTCAGAGTCAGAGTCAGAGTCAGAGTCAGAGCCAGAGCCACAGTCAGAGTCAGGTCGTGGAGTCAGAGTCAGAGTCTTAGTCAGAGTCAGAGTCAGAGTCGGAGTCAGAGTCAGAGTCGGAGTCAGAGTCAGAGTCAGAGTCAGAGTCAGAGTCAGAGTCAGATTCAGGGTCAGAGTCATGAAGACAGAGTCAGAGTCAGAGCCATAGTCGGAGTCAGAGTCATGGAGTCGGAGTCAGAGTCTTAGTCAGAGTCAGAGTCAGAGTCAGAGTCAGAGTCGGAGTCAAAATCAGAGTCGTAGTCGGATTCAGAGTCACAGTCAGAGTCATGGTCAGAGTCTCATTCAGAGTCAGAGTCGGAGTCAGAGTCAGGGTCAGAGTCAGATACACAGTCAGAGTCAGATTCAGAGTCAGAGTCAGAGTCGGAGTCAGAGTCAGAGTCAGGGTCAGAGTCAGAGTCAGAGTCAGAGTCAGATACACAGTCAGAGTCAGAGTCAGATTCAGAGTCAGAGTCATGAAGACAGAGTCAGAGTCAGAGCCATAGTCGGAGTCAGAGTCATGGAGTCGGAGTCAGAGTCTTAGTCAGAGTCAGAGTCAGAGTCAGAGTCAGAGTCGGAGTCAAAATCAGAGTCGGAGTCGGATTCAGAGTCACAGTCAGAGTCATAGTCAGAGTCTCATTCAGAGTCAGATTCAGAGTCAGAGTCGAAGTCAGAATCAGACTCAGAGTCGGAGTCAGAGTCAGAGTCAGAGACAGAGTCAGATTCAGAGTCAGAGTCAGAGTCAGAGTCAGAGTCGGAGTCAGAGTCAGAGTCAGAGTCAGAGTCAGAGTCAGAGTCAGAGTCAGATTCAGAGTCAGAGTCAGAGTCGGAGTCAGAGTCAGAGTCAGGGTCAGAGTCAGAGTCAGATTTAAAGTCAGAGTCAGCGTCATGGATTCGGAGTCAGAGTCAGAGTCAGAGTCGGAGTCATAGTCAGAGTCAGAGTCAGAGTCAGAGTCAGAGTCAGAGTCAGAGTCAGAGTCAGAGTTAGAGTCAGAGTCCGAGTCTGACTCAGAGTCAGAGTCAGAGACAGGGTTAGAGTCAGAGTCAGAGTCTGAGTCAGAGTCAGAGTCAGAGTCAGATACACAGTCAGAGTCAGAGTCAGATTCAGAGTCAGAGTCATGAAGACAGAGTCAGAGTCAGAGCCATAGTCGGAGTCAGAGTCATGGAGTCAGAGTCAGAGTCGGAGTCAAAATCAGAGTCGGAGTCGGATTCACAGTCACAGTCAGAGTCAGAGTCAGAGTCTTATTCAGCGTCAGATTCAGAGTCAGAGTCGGAGTCGGAGTCAGAGTCAGAGTCGGAGTCAGAGTCAGAGTCAGAGACAGAGTCAGATTTAGATTCAGAGTCAGAGTCAGCGTCAAAGTCATGGTCTCAGTCTCAGTCAAAGTAAGAGTCTCAGTCAGAATCAGAGTCAGAGTCAGATTCGGAGTCAGAGTCAAAGTCATAGTCAGAGTCAGAGTCAGAATCAAAGTCAGAGTCATGGAGACAGAGTCAGAGTCAGAGCCGGAGTCAGAGTCAGAGTCAGAGTCAGAGTCAGAGTCAGAGTCAGAGTCAGAGTCAGAGTCAGAGTCAGAGTCAGAGTCAGAGTCGGAGTCAGAGTGCCAGTCAGAGTCGGACTCAGAGTCAGAGTCAGAGTCAGAGTCAGAGTCAGAGTCAGAGTCAGAGTCAGAGTCAGAGTCAGAGTCAGAGTCAGAGTCAGAGTCAGATTTAGAGTCAGAGTCAGAGTCGGAGTCAGAGTGCCAGTCAGAGTCGGACTCAGAGTCAGAGTCAGAGTCAGAGTCAGGGTCAAAGTCAGAGTCAGATTTAAAGTCAGAGTCAGCGTCATGGAGTCGAAGTCAGAGTCTGAGTCAGAGTCAGAGTCAGAGTCAGAGTCAGAGTCAGAGTCAGAGTCAGAGTCAGAGTCAGAGTCAGGGTCAGAGTCAGCGTCAGAGTCAGAGGCAGAGTCGGAGTCAGAGTCAGAGTCGGAGTCAGAGTCAGAGTCAGAGTCAGAGTCAGAGTCAGAGTCAGATTCAGGGTCAGAGTCATGAAGACAGAGTCAGAGTCAGAGCCATAGTCGGAGTCAGAGTCATGGAGTCGGAGTCAGAGTCTTAGTCAGAGTCAGAGTCAGAGTCAGAGTCGGAGTCAAAATCAGAGTCGTAGTCGGATTCAGAGTCACAGTCAGAGTCATAGTCAGAGTCTCATTCAGAGTCAGATTCAGAGTCAGAGTCGGAGTCAGAGTCAGAGTCAGAGTCGGAGTCAGAGTCAGAGTCAGAGACAGAGTCAGATTCAGAGTCAGAGTCAGAGTCAGAGTCAGAGTCAGAGTCAAAGTCAAAGTCAGAGTCAGGGTCGGAGTCAGAGTCAGAGTCAGAGTCAGAGTCAAATAGAGAGTCAGAGTCAGAGTCAGATTCAGAGTCAGAGTCAGAGTCAGAGTCAGAGTCAGAGTCAGACTCAGAGTCAGAGTCAGGGTCAGAGTCAGAGTCAGATTTAAAGTCAGAGTCAGCGTCAGAGTCTGAGTCAAAGTCAGAGTCAGAGTCGGAGTTATAGTCATAGTCAGAGTCACAGTCAAAGTCAGAGGCTCAGTCAGAGTCAGAGTCAGAGTCGGAGTCGGAGTCGGATCCAGAGCCAGTGTCAGAGTCAGAGTCAGAGTCGGAGTCAGAGTCAGAGTCAGAGTCAGAGTCAGGGTCAGAGTCAGAGTCAGCATTAGAGTCAGAGTCAGTGTCATTTAGTCAGAGTCAGAGTCTGAGTCAGAGTCAGAGACGGAGTCAGAGTCTGAGTCAGGGTCAGAGTCAGAGTCAGAGTTAGAGTCAGATACAGAGACAGATTCAGAGTCAGATTCAGAGTCAGAGTCATGGAGACAGAGTCAGAGTTAGAGTCAGAGTCAGAGTCAGAGTCAAAGTCAGAGTCAGAGTCAAAGTCAGAGTCAGAGTCGGAGTCATAGTCAGAGTCAGAGTCAGAGTCAGAGTCGGAGCCAGAGTCAGAGTCGGAGTCAGAGTCAGAGTCAGGGTCAGAGTCAGAGTCAGATTTGAAGTCAGAGTCGGCGTCATGGATTCAGAGTCAGAGTCCGAGTCAGAGTCAGAGTCAGAGTCAGAGTCATAGTCAGAGGCAGAGTCAGGGTCAGAGTCAGAGTCAGAGTCAGAGTCAAAGTCACAGTCATAGAGTCAGAGTCGGAGTCAGAGTCTAGGCAGAGTCAAAGTCACAGTGATAGAGTCAGAGTCAGAGTCAAAGTACGAGTTAGAGCCAGAGTCAGAGTCGGAGTCAGAGTCGGAGTCAGAGTCATCGTCAGAGTCAGAGTCAGAGTCGGAGTCAGAGTCGGAGTCAGAGTCAGAGTCAGAGTCAGAGTCAGAGTCATAGTCAGAGTCAGAGTCAGGGTCAGAGTCAGAGTCAGAGTCAGAGTCAGAGTCAGGGTCAGAGTCAGAGTCAGATTTGAAGTCAGAGTCAGCGTCATGGATTCAGAGTCAGAGTCCGAGTCAGAGTCACAGTCAAAGTCAGAGTCATAGTCAGAATCAGAGTCAGGGTCAGAGTCAGAGTCAGAGTCAGAGTCAGAGTCAGGGTCTGAGTCGGAGTCACAGTCAGAGTCACAGTCAAAGTCAGAGTCTCAGTCAGAGTCAGAGTCAGAGTCAGAGTCAGAGTCAGGGTCAAAGTCAGAGTCACAGTCAGAGTCACAGTCAAAGTCAGAGTCTCAGTCAGAGTCAGAGTCAGAGTCAGAGTCAGAGTCGGAGTCAGAGTCATAGAGTCAGATTCAGAGTCTTATTCAGAGTCAGATTCAGAGTCAGAGTCAGAGTCGGTGTCAAAATCAGAGTCGGAGTCGGATTCAGAGTCACAGTCAGAGTCATAGTCAGAGTCTCATTCAGAGTCAGATTCAGAGTCAGAGTCGGAGTCAGAATCAGACTCAGAGTCGGAGTCAGAGTCAGAGTCAGAGACAGAGTCAGATTCAGAGTCAGAGTCAGGGTCAGAGTCAGAGTCAGCATTAGAGTCAGAGTCAGTGTCAATCAGTCAGAGTCAGAGTCTGAGTCAGAGTCAGAGACGGAGTCAGAGTCTGAGTCAGGGTCAGAGTCAGAGTCAGAGTTAGAGTCAGATACAGAGACAGATTCAGAGTCAGATTCAGAGTCAGAGTCATGGAGACAGAGTCAGAGTCAGAGTCAGAGTCAGAGTCAGAGTCAGAGTCAAAGTCAGAGTCAGAGTCGGAGTCAGAGTTACAGTCAGAGTCAGAGTCAGAGTCACAGTCGGAGTCAGAGTCAGAGTCAGAGTCGGAGTCGGAGTCGGAGTCGGAGTCAGAGTCAGAGTCGGAGTCAGAGTCAGAGTCAGAGTCAGAGTCAGAGTCAGAGTCAGAGTCAGAGTCAGAGTCAGAGTCAGAGTCAGAGTCAGAGTCAGAGTCAGAGTCAGAGTCAGAGTCAGAGTCAGAGTCAGAGTCAGACTCAGAGTCAGAGTCAGGGTCAGAGTCAGAGTCAGATTTGAAGTCAGAGTCAGCGTCAGAGTCTGAGTCAAAGTCAGAGTCAGAGACGGAGTTATAGTCATAGTCAGAGTCACAGTCAAAGTCAGAGTCTCAGTCAGAGTCAGAGTCAGAGTCGGAGTCGGAGTCGGATCCAGAGCCAGTGTCAGAGTCAGAGTCAGAGTCGGAGTCAGAGTCAGAGTCAGAGTCAGAGTCAGGGTCAGAGTCAGAGTCAGCATTAGAGTCAGAGTCAGTGTCAATCAGTCAGAGTCAGAGTCTGAGTCAGAGTCAGAGACGGAGTCAGAGTCAGTGTCATTTAGTCAGAGTCAGAGTCTGAGTCAGAGTCAGAGACGGAGTCAGAGTCTGAGTCAGGGTCAGAGTCAGAGTCAGAGTTAGAGTCAGATACAGAGACAGATTCAGAGTCAGATTCAGAGTCAGAGTCATGGAGACAGAGTCAGAGTTAGAGTCAGAGTCAGAGTCAGAGTCAAAGTCAGAGTCAGAGTCAAAGTCAGAGTCAGAGTCGGAGTCATAGTCAGAGTCAGAGTCAGAGTCAGAGTCGGAGCCAGAGTCAGAGTCGGAGTCAGAGTCAGAGTCAGGGTCAGAGTCAGAGTCAGATTTGAAGTCAGAGTCGGCGTCATGGATTCAGAGTCAGAGTCCGAGTCAGAGTCAGAGTCAGAGTCAGAGTCATAGTCAGAGGCAGAGTCAGGGTCAGAGTCAGAGTCAGAGTCAGAGTCAAAGTCACAGTCATAGAGTCAGAGTCGGAGTCAGAGTCTAGGCAGAGTCAAAGTCACAGTGATAGAGTCAGAGTCAGAGTCAAAGTACGAGTTAGAGCCAGAGTCAGAGTCGGAGTCAGAGTCGGAGTCAGAGTCATCGTCAGAGTCAGAGTCAGAGTCGGAGTCAGAGTCGGAGTCAGAGTCAGAGTCAGAGTCAGAGTCAGAGTCATAGTCAGAGTCAGAGTCAGGGTCAGAGTCAGAGTCAGAGTCAGAGTCAGAGTCAGGGTCAGAGTCAGAGTCAGATTTGAAGTCAGAGTCAGCGTCATGGATTCAGAGTCAGAGTCCGAGTCAGAGTCACAGTCAAAGTCAGAGTCATAGTCAGAATCAGAGTCAGGGTCAGAGTCAGAGTCAGAGTCAGAGTCAGAGTCAGGGTCTGAGTCGGAGTCACAGTCAGAGTCACAGTCAAAGTCAGAGTCTCAGTCAGAGTCAGAGTCAGAGTCAGAGTCAGAGTCAGGGTCAAAGTCAGAGTCACAGTCAGAGTCACAGTCAAAGTCAGAGTCTCAGTCAGAGTCAGAGTCAGAGTCAGAGTCAGAGTCGGAGTCAGAGTCATAGAGTCAGATTCAGAGTCTTATTCAGAGTCAGATTCAGAGTCAGAGTCAGAGTCGGTGTCAAAATCAGAGTCGGAGTCGGATTCAGAGTCACAGTCAGAGTCATAGTCAGAGTCTCATTCAGAGTCAGATTCAGAGTCAGAGTCGGAGTCAGAATCAGACTCAGAGTCGGAGTCAGAGTCAGAGTCAGAGACAGAGTCAGATTCAGAGTCAGAGTCAGGGTCAGAGTCAGAGTCAGCATTAGAGTCAGAGTCAGTGTCAATCAGTCAGAGTCAGAGTCTGAGTCAGAGTCAGAGACGGAGTCAGAGTCTGAGTCAGGGTCAGAGTCAGAGTCAGAGTTAGAGTCAGATACAGAGACAGATTCAGAGTCAGATTCAGAGTCAGAGTCATGGAGACAGAGTCAGAGTCAGAGTCAGAGTCAGAGTCAGAGTCAGAGTCAAAGTCAGAGTCAGAGTCGGAGTCAGAGTTACAGTCAGAGTCAGAGTCAGAGTCACAGTCGGAGTCAGAGTCAGAGTCAGAGTCGGAGTCGGAGTCGGAGTCGGAGTCAGAGTCAGAGTCGGAGTCAGAGTCAGAGTCAGAGTCAGAGTCAGAGTCAGAGTCAGAGTCAGAGTCAGAGTCAGAGTCAGAGTCAGAGTCAGAGTCAGAGTCAGAGTCAGAGTCAGAGTCAGAGTCAGAGTCAGAGTCAGACTCAGAGTCAGAGTCAGGGTCAGAGTCAGAGTCAGATTTGAAGTCAGAGTCAGCGTCAGAGTCTGAGTCAAAGTCAGAGTCAGAGACGGAGTTATAGTCATAGTCAGAGTCACAGTCAAAGTCAGAGTCTCAGTCAGAGTCAGAGTCAGAGTCGGAGTCGGAGTCGGATCCAGAGCCAGTGTCAGAGTCAGAGTCAGAGTCGGAGTCAGAGTCAGAGTCAGAGTCAGAGTCAGGGTCAGAGTCAGAGTCAGCATTAGAGTCAGAGTCAGTGTCAATCAGTCAGAGTCAGAGTCTGAGTCAGAGTCAGAGACGGAGTCAGAGTCTGAGTCAGGGTCAGAGTCAGAGTCAGAGTTAGAGTCAGATACAGAGACAGATTCAGAGTCAGATTCAGAGTCAGAGTCATGGAGACAGAGTCAGAGTCAGAGTCAGAGTCAGAGTCAGAGTCAGAGTCAGAGTCAAAGTCAGAGTCAGAGTCGGAGTCGGAGTTACAGTCAGAGTCAGAGTCAGAGTCACAGTCGGAGTCAGAGTCAGAGGCAGAGTCAGAGTCAGAGTCAGAAACAGGGTCAGAGTCAGAGTCAGAGTCAGAGTCAGAGCCAGAGCCACAGTCAGAGTCAGGTCGTGGAGTCAGAGTCAGAGTCTTAGTCAGCGTCAGAGTCAGAGGCAGAGTCGGAGTCAGAGTCAGAGTCGGAGTCAGAGTCAGAGTCAGAGTCAGAGTCAGAGTCAGAGTCAAATTCAGGGTCAGAGTCATGAAGACAGAGTCAGAGTCAGAGCCATAGTCGGAGTCAGAGTCATGGAGTCGGAGTCAGAGTCTTAGTCAGAGTCAGAGTCAGAGTCAGAGTCGGAGTCAAAATCAGAGTCGTAGTCGGATTCAGAGTCACAGTCAGAGTCATAGTCAGAGTCTCATTCAGAGTCAGATTCAGAGTCAGAGTCGGAGTCAGAGTCAGAGTCAGAGTCGGAGTCAGAGTCAGAGTCAGAGACAGAGTCAGATTCAGAGTCAGAGTCAGAGTCAGAGTCAGAGTCAGAGTCAAAGTCAGAGTCAGGGTCGGAGTCAGAGTCAGAGTCAGAGTCAGAGTCAAATAGAGAGTCAGAGTCAGAGTCAGATTCAGAGTCAGAGTCAGAGTCAGAGTCAGAGTCAGAGTCAGACTCAGAGTCAGAGTCAGGGTCAGAGTCAGAGTCAGATTTAAAGTCAGAGTCAGCGTCAGAGTCTGAGTCAAAGTCAGAGTCAGAGTCGGAGTTATAGTCATAGTCAGAGTCACAGTCAAAGTCAGAGTCTCAGTCAGAGTCAGAGTCAGAGTCGGAGTCGGAGTCGGATCCAGAGCCAGTGTCAGAGTCAGAGTCAGAGTCGGAGTCAGAGTCAGAGTCAGAGTCAGAGTCAGGGTCAGAGTCAGAGTCAGCATTAGAGTCAGAGTCAGTGTCATTTAGTCAGAGTCAGAGTCTGAGTCAGAGTCAGAGACGGAGTCAGAGTCTGAGTCAGGGTCAGAGTCAGAGTCAGAGTTAGAGTCAGATACAGAGACAGATTCAGAGTCAGATTCAGAGTCAGAGTCATGGAGACAGAGTCAGAGTCAGAGTCAGAGTCAGAGTCAGAGTCAAAGTCAGAGTCAGAGTCAAAGTCAGAGTCAGAGTCGGAGTCATAGTCAGAGTCAGAGTCAGAGTCAGAGTCGGAGCCAGAGTCAGAGTCGGAGTCAGAGTCAGAGTCAGGGTCAGAGTCAGAGTCAGATTTGAAGTCAGAGTCGGCGTCATGGATTCAGAGTCAGAGTCCGAGTCAGAGTCAGAGTCAGAGTCAGAGTCATAGTCAGAGGCAGAGTCAGGGTCAGAGTCAGAGTAAGAGTCAGAGTCAAAGTCACAGTCATGGAGTCAGAGTCAGAGTCAGAGTCTAGTCAGAGTCAAAGTCACAGTGATAGAGTCAGAGTCAGAGTCAAAGTACGAGTTAGAGCCAGAGTCAGAGTCGGAGTCAGAGTCGGAGTCAGAGTCTTCGTCTTCGTCAGAGTCAGAGTCGGAGTCAGAGTCGGAGTCAGAGTCAGAGTCAGAGTCAGAGTCAGAGTCATAGTCAGAGTCAGAGTCAGGGTCAGAGTCAGAGTCAGAGTCAGAGTCAGAGTCAGGGTCAGAGTCAGAGTCAGATTTGAAGTCAGATTCAGCGTCATGGATTCAGAGTCAGAGTCCGAGTCAGAGTCAGAGTCAAAGTCAGAGTCATAGTCAGAATCAGAGTCAGGGTCAGAGTCAGAGTCAGAGTCAGAGTCAGAGTCAGGGTCTGAGTCGGAGTCACAGTCAGAGTCACAGTCAAAGTCAGAGTCTCAGTCATAGTCAGAGTCAGAGTCAGAGTCAGAGTCAGGGTCAGAGTCAGAGTCACAGTCAGAGTCACAGTCAAAGTCAGAGTCTCAGTCAGAGTCAGAGTCAGAGTCAGAGTCAGAGTCAGGGTCAAAGTCAGAGTCACAGTCAGAGTCACAGTCAAAGTCAGAGTCTCAGTCAGAGTCAGAGTCAGAGTCAGAGTCAGAGTCGGAGTCAGAGTCATAGAGTCAGATTCAGAGTCTTATTCAGAGTCAGATTCAGAGTCAGAGTCAGAGTCGGAGTCAAAATCAGAGTCGGAGTCGGATTCAGAGTCACAGTCAGAGTCATAGTCAGAGTCTCATTCAGAGTCAGATTCAGAGTCAGAGTCGGAGTCAGAATCAGACTCAGAGTCGGAGTCAGAGTCAGAGTCAGAGACAGAGTCAGATTCAGAGTCAGAGTCAGGGTCAGAGTCAGAGTCAGCATTAGAGTCAGAGTCAGTGTCAATCAGTCAGAGTCAGAGTCTGAGTCAGAGTCAGAGACGGAGTCAGAGTCTGAGTCAGGGTCAGAGTCAGAGTCAGAGTTAGAGTCAGATACAGAGACAGATTCAGAGTCAGATTCAGAGTCAGAGTCATGGAGACAGAGTCAGAGTCAGAGTCAGAGTCAGAGTCAGAGTCAGAGTCAAAGTCAGAGTCAGAGTCGGAGTCAGAGTTACAGTCAGAGTCAGAGTCAGAGTCACAGTCGGAGTCAGAGTCAGAGTCAGAGTCGGAGTCAGAGTCGGAGTCGGAGTCAGAGTCAGAGTCGGAGTCAGAGTCAGAGTCAGAGTCAGAGTCAGAGTCAGAGTCAGAGTCAGAGTCAGAGTCAGAGTCAGAGTCAGAGTCAGAGTCAGAGTCAGAGTCAGAGTCAGAGTCAGACTCAGAGTCAGAGTCAGGGTCAGAGTCAGAGTCAGATTTGAAGTCAGAGTCAGCGTCAGAGTCTGAGTCAAAGTCAGAGTCAGAGACGGAGTTATAGTCATAGTCAGAGTCACAGTCAAAGTCAGAGTCTCAGTCAGAGTCAGAGTCAGAGTCGGAGTCGGAGTCGGATCCAGAGCCAGTGTCAGAGTCAGAGTCAGAGTCGGAGTCAGAGTCAGAGTCAGAGTCAGATTCAGGGTCAGAGTCAGAGTCAGCATTAGAGTCAGAGTCAGTGTCAATCAGTCAGAGTCAGAGTCTGAGTCAGAGTCAGAGACGGAGTCAGAGTCTGAGTCAGGGTCAGAGTCAGAGTCAGAGTTAGAGTCAGATACAGAGACAGATTCAGAGTCAGATTCAGAGTCAGAGTCATGGAGACAGAGTCAGAGTCAGAGTCAGAGTCAGAGTCAGAGTCAGAGTCAGAGTCAAAGTCAGAGTCAGAGTCGGAGTCGGAGTTACAGTCAGAGTCAGAGTCAGAGTCACAGTCGGAGTCAGAGTCAGAGGCAGAGTCAGAGTCAGAGTCAGAAACAGGGTCAGAGTCAGAGTCAGAGTCAGAGTCAGAGCCAGAGCCACAGTCAGAGTCAGGTCGTGGAGTCAGAGTCAGAGTCTTAGTCAGCGTCAGAGTCAGAGGCAGAGTCGGAGTCAGAGTCAGAGTCGGAGTCAGAGTCAGAGTCAGAGTCAGAGTCAGAGTCAGAGTCAGATTCAGGGTCAGAGTCATGAAGACAGAGTCAGAGTCAGAGCCATAGTCGGAGTCAGAGTCATGGAGTCGGAGTCAGAGTCTTAGTCAGAGTCAGAGTCAGAGTCAGAGTCGGAGTCAAAATCAGAGTCGTAGTCGGATTCAGAGTCACAGTCAGAGTCATAGTCAGAGTCTCATTCAGAGTCAGATTCAGAGTCAGAGTCGGAGTCAGAGTCAGAGTCAGAGTCGGAGTCGGAGTCAGAGTCAGAGACAGAGTCAGATTCAGAGTCAGAGTCAGAGTCAGAGTCAGAGTCAGAGTCAAAGTCAGAGTCAGGGTCGGAGTCAGAGTCAGAGTCAGAGTCAGAGTCAAATAGAGAGTCAGAGTCAGAGTCAGATTCAGAGTCAGAGTCAGAGTCAGAGTCAGAGTCAGAGTCAGACTCAGAGTCAGAGTCAGGGTCAGAGTCAGAGTCAGATTTAAAGTCAGAGTCAGCGTCAGAGTCTGAGTCAAAGTCAGAGTCAGAGTCGGAGTTATAGTCATAGTCAGAGTCACAGTCAAAGTCAGAGTCTCAGTCAGAGTCAGAGTCAGAGTCGGAGTCGGAGTCGGATCCAGAGCCAGTGTCAGAGTCAGAGTCAGAGTCGGAGTCAGAGTCAGAGTCAGAGTCAGAGTCAGGGTCAGAGTCAGAGTCAGCATTAGAGTCAGAGTCAGTGTCATTTAGTCAGAGTCAGAGTCTGAGTCAGAGTCAGAGACGGAGTCAGAGTCTGAGTCAGGGTCAGAGTCAGAGTCAGAGTTAGAGTCAGATACAGAGACAGATTCAGAGTCAGATTCAGAGTCAGAGTCATGGAGACAGAGTCAGAGTCAGAGTCAGAGTCAGAGTCAGAGTCAAAGTCAGAGTCAGAGTCAAAGTCAGAGTCAGAGTCGGAGTCATAGTCAGAGTCAGAGTCAGAGTCAGAGTCTCAGTCAGAGTCAGAGTCAGAGTCAGAGTCAGAGTCAGGGTCAGAGTCAGAGTCACAGTCAGAGTCACAGTCAAAGTCAGAGTCTCAGTCAGAGTCAGAGTCAGAGTCAGAGTCTGAGTCAAAGTCAGAGTCAGAGTCGGAGTTATAGTCATAGTCAGAGTCACAGTCAAAGTCAGAGTCTCAGTCAGAGTCAGAGTCAGAGTCGGAGTCGGAGTCGGATCCAGAGCCAGTGTCAGAGTCAGAGTCAGAGTCGGAGTCAGAGTCAGAGTCAGAGTCAGAGTCAGGGTCAGAGTCAGAGTCAGCATTAGAGTCAGAGTCAGTGTCATTTAGTCAGAGTCAGAGTCTGAGTCAGAGTCAGAGACGGAGTCAGAGTCTGAGTCAGGGTCAGAGTCAGAGTCAGAGTTAGAGTCAGATACAGAGACAGATTCAGAGTCAGATTCAGAGTCAGAGTCATGGAGACAGAGTCAGAGTCAGAGTCAGAGTCAGAGTCATGGAGACAGAGTCAGAGTCAGAGTCAGAGTCAGAGTCAGAGTCAAAGTCAGAGTCAGAGTCAAAGTCAGAGTCAGAGTCGGAGTCATAGTCAGAGTCAGAGTCAGAGTCAGAGTCGGAGCCAGAGTCAGAGTCGGAGTCAGAGTCAGAGTCAGGGTCAGAGTCAGAGTCAGATTTGAAGTCAGAGTCGGCGTCATGGATTCAGAGTCAGAGTCCGAGTCAGAGTCAGAGTCAGAGTCAGAGTCATAGTCAGAGGCAGAGTCAGGGTCAGAGTCAGAGTAAGAGTCAGAGTCAAAGTCACAGTCATGGAGTCAGAGTCAGAGTCAGAGTCTAGTCAGAGTCAAAGTCACAGTGATAGAGTCAGAGTCAGAGTCAAAGTACGAGTTAAAGCCAGAGTCAGAGTCGGAGTCAGAGTCGGAGTCAGAGTCTTCGTCAGAGTCAGAGTCAGAGTCGGAGTCAGAGTCGGAGTCAGAGTCAGAGTCAGAGTCAGAGTCAGAGTCATAGTCAGAGTCAGAGTCAGGGTCAGAGTCAGAGTCAGAGTCAGAGTCAGAGTCAGGGTCAGAGTCAGAGTCAGATTTGAAGTCAGAGTCAGCGTCATGGATTCAGAGTCAGAGTCCGAGTCAGAGTCAGAGTCAAAGTCAGAGTCATAGTCAGAATCAGAGTCAGGGTCAGAGTCAGAGTCAGAGTCAGAGTCAGAGTCAGGGTCTGAGTCGGAGTCACAGTCAGAGTCACAGTCAAAGTCAGAGTCTCAGTCAGAGTCAGAGTCAGAGTCAGAGTCAGAGTCAGGGTCAGAGTCAGAGTCACAGTCAGAGTCACAGTCAAAGTCAGAGTCTCAGTCAGAGTCAGAGTCAGAGTCAGAGTCAGAGTCAGGGTCAAAGTCAGAGTCACAGTCAGAGTCACAGTCAAAGTCAGAGTCTCAGTCAGAGTCAGAGTCAGAGTCAGAGTCAGAGTCGGAGTCAGAGTCATAGAGTCAGATTCAGAGTCTTATTCAGAGTCAGATTCAGAGTCAGAGTCAGAGTCGGAGTCAAAATCAGAGTCGGAGTCGGATTCAGAGTCACAGTCAGAGTCATAGTCAGAGTCTCATTCAGAGTCAGATTCAGAGTCAGAGTCGGAGTCAGAATCAGACTCAGAGTCGGAGTCAGAGTCAGAGTCAGAGACAGAGTCAGATTCAGAGTCAGAGTCAGGGTCAGAGTCAGAGTCAGCATTAGAGTCAGAGTCAGTGTCAATCAGTCAGAGTCAGAGTCTGAGTCAGAGTCAGAGACGGAGTCAGAGTCTGAGTCAGGGTCAGAGTCAGAGTCAGAGTTAGAGTCAGATACAGAGACAGATTCAGAGTCAGATTCAGAGTCAGAGTCATGGAGACAGAGTCAGAGTCAGAGTCAGAGTCAGAGTCAGAGTCAGAGTCAAAGTCAGAGTCAGAGTCGGAGTCAGAGTTACAGTCAGAGTCAGAGTCAGAGTCACAGTCGGAGTCAGAGTCAGAGTCAGAGTCGGAGTCAGAGTCGGAGTCGGAGTCAGAGTCAGAGTCGGAGTCAGAGTCAGAGTCAGAGTCAGAGTCAGAGTCAGAGTCAGAGTCAGAGTCAGAGTCAGAGTCAGAGTCAGAGTCAGAGTCAGAGTCAGAGTCAGAGTCAGAGTCAGACTCAGAGTCAGAGTCAGGGTCAGAGTCAGAGTCAGATTTGAAGTCAGAGTCAGCGTCAGAGTCTGAGTCAAAGTCAGAGTCAGAGACGGAGTTATAGTCATAGTCAGAGTCACAGTCAAAGTCAGAGTCTCAGTCAGAGTCAGAGTCAGAGTCGGAGTCGGAGTCGGATCCAGAGCCAGTGTCAGAGTCAGAGTCAGAGTCGGAGTCAGAGTCAGAGTCAGAGTCAGATTCAGGGTCAGAGTCAGAGTCAGCATTAGAGTCAGAGTCAGTGTCAATCAGTCAGAGTCAGAGTCTGAGTCAGAGTCAGAGACGGAGTCAGAGTCTGAGTCAGGGTCAGAGTCAGAGTCAGAGTTAGAGTCAGATACAGAGACAGATTCAGAGTCAGATTCAGAGTCAGAGTCATGGAGACAGAGTCAGAGTCAGAGTCAGAGTCAGAGTCAGAGTCAGAGTCAGAGTCAAAGTCAGAGTCAGAGTCGGAGTCGGAGTTACAGTCAGAGTCAGAGTCAGAGTCACAGTCGGAGTCAGAGTCAGAGGCAGAGTCAGAGTCAGAGTCAGAAACAGGGTCAGAGTCAGAGTCAGAGTCAGAGTCAGAGCCAGAGCCACAGTCAGAGTCAGGTCGTGGAGTCAGAGTCAGAGTCTTAGTCAGCGTCAGAGTCAGAGGCAGAGTCGGAGTCAGAGTCAGAGTCGGAGTCAGAGTCAGAGTCAGAGTCAGAGTCAGAGTCAGAGTCAGATTCAGGGTCAGAGTCATGAAGACAGAGTCAGAGTCAGAGCCATAGTCGGAGTCAGAGTCATGGAGTCGGAGTCAGAGTCTTAGTCAGAGTCAGAGTCAGAGTCAGAGTCGGAGTCAAAATCAGAGTCGTAGTCGGATTCAGAGTCACAGTCAGAGTCATAGTCAGAGTCTCATTCAGAGTCAGATTCAGAGTCAGAGTCGGAGTCAGAGTCAGAGTCAGAGTCGGAGTCGGAGTCAGAGTCAGAGACAGAGTCAGATTCAGAGTCAGAGTCAGAGTCAGAGTCAGAGTCAGAGTCAAAGTCAGAGTCAGGGTCGGAGTCAGAGTCAGAGTCAGAGTCAGAGTCAAATAGAGAGTCAGAGTCAGAGTCAGATTCAGAGTCAGAGTCAGAGTCAGAGTCAGAGTCAGAGTCAGACTCAGAGTCAGAGTCAGGGTCAGAGTCAGAGTCAGATTTAAAGTCAGAGTCAGCGTCAGAGTCTGAGTCAAAGTCAGAGTCAGAGTCGGAGTTATAGTCATAGTCAGAGTCACAGTCAAAGTCAGAGTCTCAGTCAGAGTCAGAGTCAGAGTCGGAGTCGGAGTCGGATCCAGAGCCAGTGTCAGAGTCAGAGTCAGAGTCAGAGTCAGAGTCAGAAACAGGGTCAGAGTCAGAGTCAGAGTCAGAGTCACAGTCAAAGTCAGAGACTCAGTCAGAGTCAGAGTCAGGGTCAGAGTCAGAGTCAGCATTAGAGTCAGAGTCAGTGTCATTTAGTCAGAGTCAGAGTCTGAGTCAGAGTCAGAGACGGAGTCAGAGTCTGAGTCAGGGTCAGAGTCAGAGTCAGAGTTAGAGTCAGATACAGAGACAGATTCAGAGTCAGATTCAGAGTCAGAGTCATGGAGACAGAGTCAGAGTCAGAGTCAGAGTCAGAGTCAGAGTCAAAGTCAGAGTCAGAGTCAAAGTCAGAGTCAGAGTCGGAGTCATAGTCAGAGTCAGAGTCAGAGTCAGAGTCTCAGTCAGAGTCAGAGTCAGAGTCAGAGTCAGAGTCAGGGTCAGAGTCAGAGTCACAGTCAGAGTCACAGTCAAAGTCAGAGTCTCAGTCAGAGTCAGAGTCAGAGTCAGAGTCTGAGTCAAAGTCAGAGTCAGAGTCGGAGTTATAGTCATAGTCAGAGTCACAGTCAAAGTCAGAGTCTCAGTCAGAGTCAGAGTCAGAGTCGGAGTCGGAGTCGGATCCAGAGCCAGTGTCAGAGTCAGAGTCAGAGTCGGAGTCAGAGTCAGAGTCAGAGTCAGAGTCAGGGTCAGAGTCAGAGTCAGCATTAGAGTCAGAGTCAGTGTCATTTAGTCAGAGTCAGAGTCTGAGTCAGAGTCAGAGACGGAGTCAGAGTCTGAGTCAGGGTCAGAGTCAGAGTCAGAGTTAGAGTCAGATACAGAGACAGATTCAGAGTCAGATTCAGAGTCAGAGTCATGGAGACAGAGTCAGAGTCAGAGTCAGAGTCAGAGTCAGAGTCAAAGTCAGAGTCAGAGTCAAAGTCAGAGTCAGAGTCGGAGTCATAGTCAGAGTCAGAGTCAGAGTCAGAGTCGGAGCCAGAGTCAGAGTCGGAGTCAGAGTCAGAGTCAGGGTCAGAGTCAGAGTCAGATTTGAAGTCAGAGTCGGCGTCATGGATTCAGAGTCAGAGTCCGAGTCAGAGTCAGAGTCAGAGTCAGAGTCATAGTCAGAGGCAGAGTCAGGGTCAGAGTCAGAGTAAGAGTCAGAGTCAAAGTCACAGTCATGGAGTCAGAGTCAGAGTCAGAGTCTAGTCAGAGTCAAAGTCACAGTGATAGAGTCAGAGTCAGAGTCAAAGTACGAGTTAGAGCCAGAGTCAGAGTCGGAGTCAGAGTCGGAGTCAGAGTCATCGTCAGAGTCAGAGTCAGAGTCGGAGTCAGAGTCGGAGTCAGAGTCAGAGTCAGAGTCAGAGTCAGAGTCATAGTCAGAGTCAGAGTCAGGGTCAGAGTCAGAGTCAGAGTCAGAGTCAGAGTCAGGGTCAGAGTCAGAGTCAGATTTGAAGTCAGAGTCAGCGTCATGGATTCAGAGTCAGAGTCCGAGTCAGAGTCAGAGTCAAAGTCAGAGTCATAGTCAGAATCAGAGTCAGGGTCAGAGTCAGAGTCAGAGTCAGAGTCAGAGTCAGGGTCTGAGTCGGAGTCACAGTCAGAGTCACAGTCAAAGTCAGAGTCTCAGTCAGAGTCAGAGTCAGAGTCAGAGTCAGAGTCAGGGTCAGAGTCAGAGTCACAGTCAGAGTCACAGTCAAAGTCAGAGTCTCAGTCAGAGTCAGAGTCAGAGTCAGAGTCAGAGTCAGAGTCGGAGTCAGAGTCATAGAGTCAGATTCAGAGTCTTATTCAGAGTCAGATTCCGAGTCAGAGTCGGAGTCAGAGTCAGAGTCAGAGTCGGAGTCAGAGTCATAGTCAGAGTCAGAGTCAGAGTTAGAGTCAGAGTCAGAGTCTGAGTCAGAGTCAGAGTCAGAGTCAGAGTCAGAGTCAGATACACAGTCAGAGTCAGAGTCAGATTCAGAGTCAGAGTCATGAAGACAGAGTCAGAGTCAGCGACATAGTCGGAGTTAGAGTCATGGAGTCGGAGTCAGAGTCTTAGTCAGAGTCAGAGTCAGAGTCAGAGTCAGAGTCGGAGTCAAAATCAGAGTCGTAGTCGGATTCAGAGTCACAGTCAGAGTCATAGTCAGAGTCTCATTCAGAGTGAGATTCAGAGTCAGAGTCGGAGTCAGAGTCAGAGTCAGAGTCGGAGTCAGAGTCAGAGTCAGAGACAGAGTCAGATTCAGAGTCAGAGTCAGAGTCAGAGTCAGAGTCAGAGTCAAAGTCAGAGTCAGAGTCGGAGTCAGAGTCAGAGTCAGAGTCAGAGTCAAATACAGGGTCAGAGTCAGAGTCAGATTCAGAGTCAGAGTCATAAAGACAGAGTCAGAGTCAGAGCCATAGCCTGAGTCAGAGTCATGGAGTCAGAGTCAGAGTCAGAGTTAGAGTCAGAGTCCGAGTCTGAGTCAGAGTCAGAGTCAGAATCACAGTCAGAGTCAGAGACAGAGTCAGAGTCAGAGTCAGATTCAAAGTCAGAGTCATGAAGACAGAGTCAGAGTTAGCGCCATAGTCGGAGTCAGAGTCATAGAGTCAGATTCAGAGTCTTATTCAGAGTCAGATTCAGAGTCAGAGTCGGAGTCAGAGTCAGAGTCAGAGTCGGAGTCAGAGTCAGAGTCAGAGTCAGAGTCAGAGTCAGAGTCAGAGTCAGATTCAGAGTCAGAGTCAGAGTCGGAGTCAGAGTCAGAGTCAGGGTCAGAGTCAGAGTCAGAGTCAGAGTCAGATACACAGTCAGAGTCAGAGTCAGATTCAGAGTCAGAGTCATGAAGACAGAGTCAGAGTCAGAGCCATAGTCGGAGTCAGAGTCATGGAGTCGGAGTCAGAGTCTTAGTCAGAGTCAGAGTCAGAGTCAGAGTCAGAGTCGGAGTCAAAATCAGAGTCGGAGTCAGATTCAGAGTCACAGTCACAGTCATAGTCAGAGTCTCATTCAGAGTCAGATTCAGAGTCAGAGTCGGAGTCAGAATCAGACTCAGAGTCGGAGTCAGAGTCAGAGTCAGAGACAGAGTCAGATTCAGAGTTAGAGTCAGAGTCAGAGTCAGAGTCGGAGTCAGAGTCAGAGTCAGAGTCAGAGTCAGAGTCAGAGTCAGAGTCAGAGTCAGATTCAGAGTCAGAGTCAGAGTCGGAGTCAGAGTCAGAGTCAGGGTCAGAGTCAGAGTCAGATTTAAAGTCAGAGTCAGCGTCATGGATTCAGAGTCAGAGTCAGAGTCAGAGTCGGAGTCATAGTCAGAGTCAGAGTCAGAGTCAGAGTCAGAGTCAGAGTCAGAGTCAGAGTCAGAGTTAGAGTCAGAGTCCGAGTCTGACTCAGATTCAGAGTCAGAGTCAGAGTTAGAGTCAGAGTCAGAGTCTGAGTCAGATACACAGTCAGAGTCAGAGTCAGATTCAGAGTCAGAGTCATGAAGACAGAGTCAGAGTCAGAGCCATAGTCGGAGTCAAAGTTATGGAGTCAGAGTCGGAGTCGGAGTCAAAATGAGAGTCGGAGTCGGATTCAGAGTCACAGTCAGAGTCAGAGTCAGAGTCTTATTCAGCGTCAGATTCAGAGTCAGAGTCGGAATCGGAGTCAGAGTCAGAGTCGGAGTCAGAGTCAGAGTCAGAGTCAGGGTCAGAGTCAGAGTCGGAGTCGGAGTCATAGTCAGAGTCAGAGTCAGAGTCAGAGTTAGAGTCAGAGTCAGAGTCTGAGTCAGAGTCAGAGTCAGAGTCAGAGTCAGAGTCAGAGTCAGAGTCAGAGTCGGAGTCAAAATCAGAGTCAGAGTCGGATTCAGAGTCACAGTCAGAGTCAGAGTCAGAGTCTCATTCAGAGTCAGATTCAGAGTCAGAGTCGGAGTCAGAGTCAGAGTCGGAGTGAGAGTCAGAGTCAGAGACAGAGTCAGATTCAGAGTCAGAGTCAGAGTCAGAGTCAGAGTCGGAGTCAAAGTCAGAGTCTCAGTCTCAGTTAAAGTCAGAGTCTCAGTCAGAGTCAAAGTCAGAGTCAGAGTCGGAGTCAGAGTCAGAGTCAGAGTCAGCGTCAGAGTCAGAGTCAGAGTCATGGAGTCATAGTCAGAGTCTGAGTTGGAGTCAGACTCGGAGTCAGAGTCAGAGTCAGAGTCAGAGTCAGGGTCAGAGGCAGAGTCGGAGTCGGAGTCATAGTCAGAGTCAGAGTCAGAGTCAGGGTCAGAGTCAGGGTCAGAGTCAGAGTCAGAGTCAGAGTCGGAGTCAGAGTCAGAGTCAGGGTCAGAGTCAGAGTCAGATTTAAAGTCAGAGTCAGCGTCATGGATTCAGAGTCAGAGTCAGAGTCAGAGTCGGAGTCATAGTCAGAGTCAGAGTCAGAGTCAGAGTCAGAGTCAGAGTCAGAGTCAGAGTCAGAGTTAGAGTCAGAGTCCGAGTCTGACTCAGAGTCAGAGTCAGAGTCAGAGTTAGAGTCAGAGTCAGAGTCTGAGTCAGAGTCAGAGTCAGAGTCAGCGTCAGAGTCAGATACACAGTCAGAGTCAGAGTCAGATTCAGAGTCAGAGTCATGAAGACAGAGTCAGAGTCAGAGTCAGAGTCGGAGTCGGAGTCGGATCCAGAGCCAGTGTCAGAGTCAGAGTCAGAGTCGGAGTCAGAGTCAGAGTCAGAGTCAGAGTCAGGGTCAGAGTTAGAGTCAGCATTAGAGTCAGAGTCAGTGTCATTCAGTCAGAGTCAGAGTCTGAGTCAGAGTCAGAGACGGAGTCAGAGTCTGAGTCAGGGTCAGAGTCAGAGTCAGAGTTAGAGTCAGATACAGAGACAGATTCAGAGTCAGATTCAGAGTCAGAGTCATGGAGACAGAGTCAGAGTCAGAGTCAGAGTCAGAGTCAGAGTCAAAGTCAGAGTCAGAGTCGGAGTCAGAGTTACAGTCAGAGTCAGAGTCAGAGTCAGGGTCAGAGGCAGAGTCGGAGTCGGAGTCATAGTCAGAGTCAGAGTCAGAGTCAGGGTCAGAGTCAGGGTCAGAGTCAGAGTCAGAGTCAGAGTCGGAGTCAGAGTCAGAGTCAGGGTCAGAGTCAGAGTCAGATTTAAAGTCAGAGTCAGCGTCATGGATTCAGAGTCAGAGTCAGAGTCAGAGTCGGAGTCATAGTCAGAGTCAGAGTCAGAGTCAGAGTCAGAGTCAGAGTCAGAGTCAGAGTCAGAGTCAGAGTTAGAGTCAGAGTCCGAGTCTGACTCAGAGTCAGAGTCAGAGTCAGAGTTAGAGTCAGAGTCAGAGTCTGAGTCAGAGTCAGAGTCAGAGTCAGCGTCAGAGTCAGATACACAGTCAGAGTCAGAGTCAGATTCAGAGTCAGAGTCATGAAGACAGAGTCAGAGTCAGAGCCATAGTCGGAGTCAGAGTCATGGAGTCAGAGTCAGAGTCGGAGTCGAAATCAGAGTCGGAGTCGGATTCAGAGTCACAGTCAGAGTCACAGTCAAAGTCAGAGTCTCAGTCAGAGTCAGAGTCAGATTTAAACTCAGAGTCAGCGTCATGGATTCAGAGTCAGAGTCAGAGTCAGAGTCGGAGTCATAGTCAGAGTCAGAGTCAGAGTCAGAGTCAGAGTCAGAGTCAGAGTCAGAGTCAGAGTTAGAGTCAGAGTCCGAGTCTGACTCAGAGTCAGAGTCAGAGTCAGTGTTAGAGTCAGAGTCAGAGTCTGAGTCAGAGTCAGAGTCAGAGTCAGAGTCAGAGTCAGATACACAGTCAGAGTCAGAGTCAGATTCAGAGTCAGAGTCATGAAGACAGAGTCAGAGTCAGAGCCATAGTCGGAGTCAGAGTCATGGAGTCAGAGTCAGAGTCGGAGTCAAAATCAGAGTCGGAGTCGGATTCAGAGTCACAGTCAGAGTCAGAGTCAGAGTCTTATTCAGCGTCAGATTCAGAGTCAGAGTCGGAGTCGGAGTCAGAGTCAGAGTCGGAGTCAGAGTCAGAGTCAGAGACAGAGTCAGATTCAGAGTCAGAGTCAGAGTCAGAGTCAGAGTCAGAGTCAAAGTCAGAGTCAGAGTCGGAGTCAGAGTCAGAGTCAGAGTCAGAGTCAAATACAGAGTCAGAGTCAGAGTCAGATTCAGAGTCAGAGTCAGAGTCAGAGTCAGAGTCAGAGTCAGACTCAGAGTCAGAGTCAGGGTCAGAGTCAGAGTCAGATTTAAAGTCAGAGTCAGCGTCAGAGTCTGAGTCAAAGTCAGAGTCAGAGTCGGAGTTATAGTCATAGTCAGAGTCAGAGTCAAAGTCAGAGTCTCAGTCAGAGTCAGAGTCAGAGTCGGAGTCGGAGTCGGATCCAGAGCCAGTGTCAGAGTCAGAGTCAGAGTCGGAGTCAGAGTCAGAGTCAGAGTCAGAGTCAGGGTCAGAGTTAGAGTCAGCATTAGAGTCAGAGTCAGTGTCATTCAGTCAGAGTCAGAGTCTGAGTCAGAGTCAGAGACGGAGTCAGAGTCTGAGTCAGGGTCAGAGTCAGAGTCAGAGTTAGAGTCAGATACAGAGACAGATTCAGAGTCAGATTCAGAGTCAGAGTCATGGAGACAGAGTCAGAGTCAGAGTCAGAGTCAGAGTCAGAGTCAAAGTCAGAGTCAGAGTCGGAGTCAGAGTTACAGTCAGAGTCAGAGTCAGAGTCACAGTCGGAGTCAGAGTCAGAGTCGGAGTCAGAGTCAGAGTCAGAGTCAGAGTCAGGGTCAGAGTTAGAGTCAGCATTAGAGTCAGAGTCAGTGTCATTCAGTCAGAGTCAGAGTCTGAGTCAGAGTCAGAGACGGAGTCAGAGTCTGAGTCAGGGTCAGAGTCAGAGTCAGAGTTAGAGTCAGATACAGAGACAGATTCAGAGTCAGAGTCATGGAGACAGAGTCAGAGTCAGAGTCAGAGTCAGAGTCAGAGTTACAGTCAGAGTCGGATCCAGAGCCAGTGTCAGAGTCAGAGTCAGAGTCGGAGTCAGAGTCAGAGTCAGAGTCAGAGTCAGGGTCAGAGTTAGAGTCAGCATTAGAGTCAGAGTCAGTGTCATTCAGTCAGAGTCAGAGTCTGAGTCAGAGTCAGAGACGGAGTCAGAGTCTGAGTCAGGGTCAGAGTCAGAGTCAGAGTTAGAGTCAGATACAGAGACAGATTCAGAGTCAGATTCAGAGTCAGAGTCATGGAGACAGAGTCAGAGTCAGAGTCAGAGTCAGAGTCAGAGTCAAAGTCAGAGTCAGTGTCGGAGTCAGAGTTACAGTCAGAGTCAGAGTCAGAGTCACAGTCGGAGTCAGAGTCAGAGGCAGAGTCAGAGTCCGAGTCAGAAACAGGGTCAGAGTCAGAGTCAGATTCAGAGTCAGAGCCAGAGCCACAGTCAGAGTCAGGTCGTGGAGTCAGAGTCAGAGTCTTAGTCAGAGTCAGAGTCAGAGTCGGAGTCAGAGTCAGAGTCGGAGTCAGAGTCAGAGTCGGAGTCAGAGTCAGAGTCAGAGTCAGAGTCAGAGTCAGAGTCAGATTCAGGGTCAGAATCATGAAGACAGAGTCAGATTTAGAGCCATAGTCGGAGTCAGAGTCATGGAGTCGGAGTCAGAGTCTTAGTCAGAGTCAGAGTCAGAGTCAGAGTCAGAGTCGGAGTCAAAATCAGAGTCGTAGTCGGATTCAGAGTCACAGTCAGAGTCATAGTCAGAGTCTCATTCAGAGTCAGAGTCGGAGTCAGAGTCAGGGTCAGAGTCAGATACACAGTCAGAGTCAGATTCAGAGTCAGAGTCAGAGTCGGAGTCAGAGTCAGAGTCAGGGTCAGAGTCAGAGTCAGAGTCAGAGTCAGATACACAGTCAGAGTCAGAGTCAGATTCAGAGTCAGAGTCATGAAGACAGAGTCAGAGTCAGAGCCATAGTCGGAGTCAGAGTTATGGAGTCGGAGTCAGAGTCTTAGTCAGAGTCAGAGTCAGAGTCAGAGTCAGAGTCGGAGTCAAAATCAGAGTCGGAGTCGGATTCAGAGTCACAGTCAGAGTCATAGTCAGAGTCTCATTCAGAGTCAGATTCAGAGTCAGAGTCGGAGTCAGAATCAGACTCAGAGTCGGAGTCAGAGTCACAGTCAGAGACAGAGTCAGATTCAGAGTCGGAGTCAGAGTCAGAGTCAGAGTCGGAGTCAGAGTCAGAGTCAGAGTCAGAGTCAGAGTCAGAGTCAGAGTCAGAGTCAGAGTCAGATTCAGAGTCAGAGTCAGAGTCGGAGTCAGAGTTAGAGTCAGGGTCAGAGTCAGAGTCAGATTTAAAGTCAGAGTCAGCGTCATGGATTCGGAGTCAGAGTCAGAGTCAGAGTCGGAGTCATAGTCAGAGTCAGAGTCAGAGTCAGAGTCAGAGTCAGAGTCAGAGTCAGAGTCAGAGTTAGAGTCAGAGTCCGAGTCTGACTCAGAGTCAGAGTCAGAGTCAGGGTTAGAGTCAGAGTCAGAGTCTGAGTCAGAGTCAGAGTCAGAGTCAGAGTCAGAGTCAGATACACAGTCAGAGTCAGAGTCAGATTCAGAGTCAGAGTCATGAAGACAGAGTCAGAGTCAGAGCCATAGTCGGAGTCAGAGTCATGGAGTCAGAGTCAGAGTCGGAGTCAAAATCAGAGTCGGAGTCGGATTCAGAGTCACAGTCAGAGTCAGAGTCAGAGTCTTATTCAGCGTCAGATTCAGAGTCAGAGTCGGAGTCGGAGTCAGAGTCAGAGTCGGAGTCAGAGTCAGAGTCGGAGACAGAGTCAGATTTAGATTCAGAGTCAGAGTCAGCGTCAAAGTCATGGTCTCAGTCTCAGTCAAAGTAAGAGTCTCAGTCAGAGTCAAAGTCAGAGTCAGAGTCGGAGTCAGAGTCAGAATCTAGAGTCAGAGTCAGAATCAGAGTCAGAGTCAGATTCGGAGTCAGAGTCAGAGTCATAGTCAGAGTCAGAGTCAGAGTCATGGAGACAGAGTCAGAGTCAGAGCCGGAGTCAGAGTCAGAGTCAGAGTCAGAGTTAGAGTCAGAGTCAGAGTCAGAGTCAGAGTCAGAGTCAGAGTCAGAGTCAGAGTCGGAGTCAGAGTGCCAGTCAGAGTCGGACTCAGAGTCAGAGTCAGAGTCAGAGTCAGAGTCAGAGTCAGAGTCAGAGTCAGAGTCAGAGTCAGAGTCAGAGTCAGAGTCAGAGTCAGAGTCAGAGTCAGAGTCAGAGTCAGAGTCAGAGTCAGAGTCGGAGTCAGAGTGCCAGTCAGAGTCAGACTCAGAGTCAGAGTCAGAGTCAGAGTCAGGGTCAAAGTCAGAGTCAGATTTAAAGTCAGAGTCAGCGTCATGGAGTCGAAGTCAGAGTCTGAGTCAGAGTCAGAGTCAGAGTCAGAGTCAGAGTCAGAATCAGAGTTAGAGTCAGAGTCAGAGTCAGAGTCAGAGTCAAAGTCAGAGTCTCAGTCAGAGTCAAAGTCAGAGTCAGAGTCGTAGTCAGAGTGAAAGTCAGAGTCTTATTCAGAGTCAGATTCAGACTCAGAGTCGAAGTCAGAGTCAGAGTCAGAGTCAGAGTCAGAGTCAGAGTCAGAGTCAGAGTCAGGGTCAGAGTCAGAGTCACAGTCAGAGTCACAGTCAAAGTCAGAGTCTCAGTCAGAGTCAGAGTCAGATTCAGAGTCAGAGTCGGAGTCAGAGTCAGAGTCTGAGTCAGAGTCAGAGTCAAAGTCAGATGCGGAGTCGGAGTCAGACTCAGAGTCAGAGTCAGGGTCAGAGTCAGAGTCAGATTCAAAGTCAGAGTCAGCGTCGGAGTCTGAGTCAAAGTCAGAGTCAGAGTCGGAGATATAGTCATAGTCAGAGTCACAGTCAAAGTCAGAGTCTCAGTCAGAGTCAGAGTCAGAGTCGGAGTCGGAGTCGGAGTCAGAGTCAGAGTCGGAGTCAGAGTCAGAGTCAGGGTCAGAGTCAGAGTCAGAGTCAGAGTCAGATACACAGTCAGAGTCAGAGTCAGATTCAGGGTCAGAATCATGAAGACAGAGTCAGAGTCAGAGCCATAGTCGGAGTCAGAGTCATGGAGTCGGAGTCAGAGTCTTAGTCAGAGTCAGAGTCAGAGTCAGAGTCAGAGTCGGAGTCAAAATCAGAGTCGTAGTCGGATTCAGAGTCACAGTCAGAGTCATAGTCAGAGTCTCATTCAGAGTCAGAGTCGGAGTCAGAGTCAGGGTCAGAGTCAGATACACAGTCAGAGTCAGATTCAGAGTCAGAGTCAGAGTCGGAGTCAGAGTCAGAGTCAGGGTCAGAGTCAGAGTCAGAGTCAGAGTCAGATACACAGTCAGAGTCAGAGTCAGATTCAGAGTCAGAGTCATGAAGACAGAGTCAGAGTCAGAGCCATAGTCGGAGTCAGAGTTATGGAGTCGGAGTCAGAGTCTTAGTCAGAGTCAGAGTCAGAGTCAGAGTCAGAGTCGGAGTCAAAATCAGAGTCGGAGTCGGATTCAGAGTCACAGTCAGAGTCATAGTCAGAGTCTCATTCAGAGTCAGATTCAGAGTCAGAGTCGGAGTCAGAATCAGACTCAGAGTCGGAGTCAGAGTCAGAGTCAGAGACAGAGTCAGATTCAGAGTCAGAGTCAGAGTCAGAGTCAGAGTCGGAGTCAGAGTCAGAGTCAGAGTCAGAGTCAGAGTCAGAGTCAGAGTCAGAGTCAGAGTCAGAGTCAGAGTCAGATTCAGAGTCAGAGTCAGAGTCGGAGTCAGAGTCAGAGTCAGGGTCAGAGTCAGAGTCAGATTTAAAGTCAGAGTCAGCGTCATGGATTCGGAGTCAGAGTCAGAGTCAGAGTCGGAGTCATAGTCAGAGTCAGAGTCAGAGTCAGAGTCAGAGTCAGAGTCGGAGTCAGAGTCAGAGTTAGAGTCAGAGTCCGAGTCTGACTCAGAGTCAGAGTCAGAGTCAGGGTTAGAGTCAGAGTCAGAGTCTGAGTCAGAGTCAGAGTCAGAGTCAGAGTCAGAGTCAGATACACAGTCAGAGTCAGAGTCAGATTCAGAGTCAGAGTCATGAAGACAGAGTCAGAGTCAGAGCCATAGTCGGAGTCAGAGTCATGGAGTCAGAGTCAGAGTCGGAGTCAAAATCAGAGTCGGAGTCGGATTCAGAGTCACAGTCAGAGTCAGAGTCAGAGTCTTATTCAGCGTCAGATTCAGAGTCAGAGTCGGAGTCGGAGTCAGAGTCAGAGTCGGAGTCAGAGTCAGAGTCGGAGACAGAGTCAGATTTAGATTCAGAGTCAGAGTCAGCGTCAAAGTCATGGTCTCAGTCTCAGTCAAAGTAAGAGTCTCAGTCAGAGTCAAAGTCAGAGTCAGAGTCGGAGTCAGAGTCAGAATCTAGAGTCAGAGTCAGAATCAGAGTCAGAGTCAGATTCGGAGTCAGAGTCAGAGTCATAGTCAGAGTCAGAGTCAGAATCAAAGTCAGAGTCATGGAGACAGAGTCAGAGTCAGAGCCGGAGTCAGAGTCAGAGTCAGAGTCAGAGTTAGAGTCAGAGTCAGAGTCAGAGTCAGAGTCAGAGTCAGAGTCAGAGTCAGAGTCGGAGTCAGAGTGCCAGTCAGAGTCGGACTCAGAGTCAGAGTCAGAGTCAGAGTCAGAGTCAGAGTCAGAGTCAAAGTCAGATGCGGAGTCGGAGTCAGACTCAGAGTCAGAGTCAGGGTCAGAGTCAGAGTCAGATTCAAAGTCAGAGTCAGCGTCGGAGTCTGAGTCAAAGTCAGAGTCAGAGTCGGAGATATAGTCATAGTCAGAGTCACAGTTAAAGTCAGAGTCTCAGTCAGAGTCAGAGTCAGAGTCGGAGTCGGAGTCGGAGTCGGAGTCAGAGTCAGAGTCAGAGTCAGAGTCAGAGTCAGAGTCAGAGTCAGAGTCAGAGTCAGAGTCAGAGTCAGAGTCAGAGTCAGAGTCAGAGTCAGAGTCAGAGTCAGAGTCAGAGTCAGAGTCAGAGTCAGAGTCAGACTCAGAGTCAGAGTCAGGGTCAGAGTCAGAGTCAGATTTGAAGTCAGAGTCAGCGTGAGAGTCTGAGTCAAAGTCAGAGTCAGAGTCGGAGTTATAGTCATAGTCAGAGTCACAGTCAAAGTCAGAGTCTCAGTCAGAGTCAGAGTCAGAGTCGGAGTCGGAGTCGGATCCAGAGCCAGTGTCAGAGTCAGAGTCAGAGTCGGAGTCAGAGTCAGAGTCAGAGTCAGAGTCAGGGTCAGAGTCAGAGTCAGCATTAGAGTCAGAGTCAGTGTCAATCAGTCAGAGTCAGAGTCTGAGTCAGAGTCAGAGACGGAGTCAGAGTCTGAGTCAGGGTCAGAGTCAGAGTCAGAGTTAGAGTCAGATACAGAGACAGATTCAGAGTCAGATTCAGAGTCAGAGTCATGGAGACAGAGTCAGAGTCAGAGTCAGAGTCAGAGTCAGAGTCAGAGTCAAAGTCAGAGTCAGAGTCGGAGTCAGAGTTACAGTCAGAGTCAGAGTCAGAGTCACAGTCGGAGTCAGAGTCAGAGTCAGAGTCGGAGTCGGAGTCGGAGTCGGAGTCGGAGTCAGAGTCAGAGTCAGAGTCAGAGTCAGAGTCAGAGTCAGAGTCAGAGTCAGAGTCAGAGTCAGAGTCAGAGTCAGAGTCAGAGTCAGAGTCAGAGTCAGAGTCAGAGTCAGAGTCAGAGTCAGAGTCAGAGTCAGAGTCAGACTCAGAGTCAGAGTCAGGGTCAGAGTCAGAGTCGGAGTCAGATTCGGAGTCAGAGTCAGAGTCAGGGTCAGAGTCAGAGTCAGAGTCAGAGTCGGAGTCAGAGTCAGACTCAGAGACAGAGTCAGATTTAGAGTCAGAGTCAGAGTCAGAGTCAGAGTCAGAGTCAAAGTCAGAGTCTCAGTCTCAGTCAAAGTAAGAGTCTCAGTCAGAGTCAGAGTCAGAGTCAGAGTCAGAGTCAGAGTCAGAGTCAGAGTCAGAGTCAGAGTCAAATTCAGAGTCTCAGTCACAGTCAAAGTCAGAGTCAGAGTCGGAGCCAGAGTCAAAGTCGGAGTCATAGTCAGAGTCAGAGTCGGAGTCAAAATCAGAGTCGGAGTCGGATTCAGAGTCACAGTCAGAGTCAGAGTCAGAGTCTTATTCAGCGTCAGATTCAGAGTCAGAGTCGGAGTCGGAGTCAGAGTCAGAGTCGGAGTCAGAGTCAGAGTCGGAGACAGAGTCAGATTTAGATTCAGAGTCAGAGTCAGCGTCAAAGTCATGGTCTCAGTCTCAGTCAAAGTCAGAGTCTCAGTCAGAGTCAGAGTCAGAGTCGGAGTCGGAGTCGGAGTCGGAGTCGGAGTCAGAGTCAGAGTCAGAGTCAGAGTCAGAGTCAGAGTCAGAGTCAGAGTCAGAGTCAGAGTCAGAGTCAGAGTCAGAGTCAGAGTCAGAGTCAGAGTCAGAGTCAGAGTCAGAGTCAGAGTCAGAGTCAGAGTCAGAGTCAGAGTCAGAGTCAGAGTCAGAGTCAGAGTCAGACTCAGAGTCAGAGTCAGGGTCAGAGTCAGAGTCAGATTTGAAGTCAGAGTCAGCGTCAGAGTCTGAGTCAAAGTCAGAGTCAGAGTCGGAGTTATAGTCATAGTCAGAGTCACAGTCAAAGTCAGAGTCTCAGTCAGAGTCAGAGTCAGAGTCGGAGTCGGAGTCGGATCCAGAGCCAGTGTCAGAGTCAGAGTCAGAGTCGGAGTCAGAGTCAGAGTCAGAGTCAGAGTCAGGGTCAGAGTCAGAGTCAGCATTAGAGTCAGAGTCAGTGTCAATCAGTCAGAGTCAGAGTCTGAGTCAGAGTCAGAGACGGAGTCAGAGTCTGAGTCAGGGTCAGAGTCAGAGTCAGAGTTAGAGTCAGATACAGAGACAGATTCAGAGTCAGATTCAGAGTCAGAGTCATGGAGACAGAGTCAGAGTCAGAGTCAGAGTCAGAGTCAGAGTCAGAGTCAAAGTCAGAGTCTCAGTCTCAGTCAAAGTAAGAGTCTCAGTCAGAGTCAGAGTCAGAGTCAGAGTCGGAGTCAGAGTCAGAGTCAGAGTCAGAGTCAGAGTCAAATTCAGAGTCTCAGTCACAGTCAAAGTCAGAGTCAGAGTCGGAGCCAGAGTCAGAGTCAGAGTCATAGTCAGAGTCAGAGTCGGAGTCAGCGTCAGAGTCAGAGTCAGAGTCAGGGTCAGAGTCAGAGTCAGAGTCCTGGTCTGAGTCGAAGTCATGAAGTCACAGGCAGAGTCTGAGTCAGAGTCATAGTCAGAGTCAGAGTCACAGTTAGAGTCTGAGTCAGAGTCAGAGTCAGAGTCACAGTCAGGGTCAGAGTCCGAGTCAGCATCAGAGTCAGAGTCACAGTCATGGAGTCAGAGTCAGAGTCTGAGTCAGAGTCAGAGTCAGAGTGAGAGTCAGTGTCAGAGTCAGAGTCAGAGTCAGAGTCAGAGTCAGAGTCAGAGTCAGAGTCCGAGTTAGAGTCAGAGCCAGAGCCATAGTCAGAGTCAGATTGTGGAGTCAGAGTCAGAGCCAGAGCCATGGTCAGAGTCAGAGTCTTAGTCAGAGTCAGAGTCAGAGTCAGAGTCGGAGTCAGAGTCAGAGTCAGAGTCAGAGTATGATTCAGAGTCAGAGTCAGAGTCAGATTTGAAGTCAGAGTCAGAGTCATAGTCAGAGTCAGAGTCGGAGTTATGAAGTCAGAGTCAGAGTCAGAGTTGAGTCAGAGTCAACGTCACAGTGATGAAGTCAGAGTCAGAGTCAGAGTACGAGTTAGAGTCAGGGTCAGAGTCGTAGTCAGAGTCGGAGTCAAAGTCAGAGTCAGAGTCAGAGTCAGGGTTACAGTCAGGGTCAGAGTCAGAGTCAGTTTTAGAGTCAGATTCAAAGTCATGGAGTCTCAGTTTGAGTCTGAGTCATAGTCAGAGTAAGAGTCAGAGTCAGAGTTAGAGTCAGAGTCAGAGTCAGAGTCAGAGTCAGAGTCAGATACAGAGTCAACGTCAGAGTCAGAGTCAGAGTCGGTGTCAGCGTCAGAGTCAGAGTCAGAGTCAGAGTAGGAGTCAGAGTCAGAGTCACAGTCAGGTTCAGAGTCAGAGTCAGAGTCGGAGTCATAGTCAGAGTCAGAGTCAGAGTCAGAGTCGGAGTCAGGGTCAGAGTCACAGTCAAAGTCAGAGTCAGACTCGGAGTCAGAGTCAGAGTCAGGGTCAGAGTCAGAGTCAGCATTAGAGTCAGAGTCAGAGTCATGTAGTCAGAGTCAGAGTCCGAGTCAGAGTCAGAGACAGAGTCAGAGTCTGAGTCAGAGTCAGAGTCAGAGTCAGAGTTAGTCAGATACGGAGTCGGAGTCAGAGTCAGATTCAGAGTCAAAGTCATGGAGACAGAGTCAAAGTCAGAGTCAGAGTCAGAGTCAGAGTCTGAGTCAGAGTCAGAGACATAGTCAGAGTCTGAGTCAGAGTCAGAGTCAGAGTTAGAGTCAGAGTCAGAGTCGGAGTCAGAGTCAGAGTCAGAGTCAGAGTCAGAGTCAGAAACAGGGTCAGAGTCAGAGTCAGAGTCAGAGTCACAGTCAAAGTCAGAGACTCAGTCAGAGTCAGAGTCAGAGTCAGAGACAGAGTCAGATTTAGAGTCAGAGTCAGAGTCAGAGTCAGAGTCAGAGTCAAAGTCAGAGTCTCAGTCTCAGTCAAAGTAAGAGTCTCAGTCAGAGTCAGAGTCAGACTCAGAGTCGGAGTCAGAGTCAGAGTCAGAGTCAGAGTCAGAGTCAAATTCAGAGTCTCAGTCACAGTCAAAGTCAGAGTCAGAGTCGGAGCCAGAGTCAGAGTCAGAGTCATAGTCAGAGTCAGAGTCGGAGTCAGCGTCAGAGTCAGAGTCAGAGTCAGGGTCAGAGTCAGAGTCAGAGTCATGGTCTGAGTCGAAGTCATGAAGTCACAGGCAGAGTCTGAGTCAGAGTCATAGTCAGAGTCAGAGTCACAGTTAGAGTCGGAGTCAGAGTCAGAGTCAGAGTCACAGTCAGGGTCAGAGTCCGAGTCAGCATCAGAGTCAGAGTCACAGTCATGGAGTCAGAGTCAGAGTCTGAGTCAGAGTCAGAGTCAGAGTGAGAGTCAGTGTCAGAGTCAGAGTCAGAGTCAGAGTCAGAGTCAGAGTCAGAGTCAGAGTCCGAGTTAGAGTCAGAGCCAGAGCCATAGTCAGAGTCAGATTGTGGAGTCAGAGTCAGAGCCAGAGCCATGGTCAGAGTCAGAGTCTTAGTCAGAGTCAGAGTCAGAGTCAGAGTCGGAGTCAGAGTCAGAGTCAGAGTCAGAGTATGATTCAGAGTCAGAGTCAGAGTCAGATTTGAAGTCAGAGTCAGAGTCATAGTCAGAGTCAGAGTCGGAGTTATGAAGTCAGAGTCAGAGTCAGAGTTGAGTCAGAGTCAACGTCACAGTGATGAAGTCAGAGTCAGAGTCAGAGTAAGAGTTAGAGTCAGGGTCAGAGTCGTAGTCAGAGTCGGAGTCAAAGTTAGAGTCAGAGTCAGAGTCAGGGTTACAGTCAGGGTCAGAGTCAGAGTCAGTTTTAGAGTCAGATTCAAAGTCATGGAGTCTCAGTTTGAGTCTGAGTCATAGTCAGAGTAAGAGTCAGAGTCAGAGTCAGAGTCAGAGTCAGAGTCAGAGTCAGAGTCAGAGTCAGATACAGAGTCAACGTCAGAGTCAGAGTCAGAGTCGGTGTCAGCGTCAGAGTCAGAGTCAGAGTCAGAGTAGGAGTCAGAGTCAGAGTCACAGTCAGGTTCAGAGTCAGAGTCAGAGTCGGAGTCATAGTCAGAGTCAGAGTCGGAGTCAGGGTCAGAGTCACAGTCAGAGTCAGAGTCAGACTCGGAGTCAGAGTCAGAGTCAGGGTCAGAGTCAGAGTCAGCATTAGAGTCAGAGTCAGAGTCATGTAGTCAGAGTCAGAGTCCGAGTCAGAGTCAGAGACAGAGTCAGAGTCTGAGTCAGAGTCAGAGTCAGAGTCAGAGTTAGTCAGATACGGAGTCGGAGTCAGAGTCAGATTCAGAGTCAAAGTCATGGAGACAGAGTCAAAGTCAGAGTCAGAGTCAGAGTCAGAGTCTGAGTCAGAGTCAGAGACATAGTCAGAGTCTGAGTCAGAGTCAGAGTCAGAGTTAGAGTCAGAGTCAGAAACGGAGTCAGAGTCAGAGTCAGAGTCAGAGTCAGAGTCAGAAACAGGGTCAGAGTCAGAGTCAGAGTCAGAGTCACAGTCAAAGTCAGAGACTCAGTCAGAGTCAGAGTCAGAGTCAGAGACAGAGTCAGATTTAGAGTCAGAGTCAGAGTCAGAGTCAGAGTCAGAGTCAAAGTCAGAGTCTCAGTCTCAGTCAAAGTAAGAGTCTCAGTCAGAGTCAGAGTCAGACTCAGAGTCGGAGTCAGAGTCAGAGTCAGAGTCAGAGTCAGAGTCAAATTCAGAGTCTCAGTCACAGTCAAAGTCAGAGTCAGAGTCGGAGCCAGAGTCAGAGTCAGAGTCATAGTCAGAGTCAGAGTCGGAGTCAGCGTCAGAGTCAGAGTCAGAGTCAGGGTCAGAGTCAGAGTCAGAGTCATGGTCTGAGTCGAAGTCATGAAGTCACAGGCAGAGTCTGAGTCAGAGTCATAGTCAGAGTCAGAGTCACAGTTAGAGTCGGAGTCAGAGTCAGAGTCAGAGTCACAGTCAGGGTCAGAGTCCGAGTCAGCATCAGAGTCAGAGTCACAGTCATGGAGTCAGAGTCAGAGTCTGAGTCAGAGTAAGAGTCAGAGTGAGAGTCAGTGTCAGAGTCAGAGTCAGAGTCAGAGTCAGAGTCAGAGTCAGAGTCAAAGTCCGAGTTATAGTCAGAGCCAGAGCCATAGTCAGAGTCAGATTGTGGAGTCAGAGTCAGAGCCAGAGCCATGGTCAGAGTCAGAGTCTTGGTCAGAGTCAGAGTCAGAGTCAGAGTCGGAGTCAGAGTCAGAGTCAGAGTCAGAGTATGATTCAGAGTCAGAGTCAGAGTCAGATTTGAAGTCAGAGTCAGAGTGACAGTCGGAGTCAGAGTCAGAGTCAGAGTCAGAGTCAGAGTCAGAGTCAGATACAAAGTCGAAGTCAGAGTCAGATTCAGAGTCAGAGTCATGGAGACAGAGTCAGAGTCAGAGCCATAGTCGGAGTCAGAGTCATGGAGTCAGAGTCAGAGTCAGGTCGTGGAGTCAGAGTCAGGTCGTGGAGTCAGAGTCAGAGTCTTAGTCAGAGTCAGAATCAGAGTCAGAGTCAGAGTCAGAGTCAGAGTCAGAGTCAGAGTCAGATTCAGAGTCAGAGTCAGAGTCAGAGTCAGAGTCGGAGTCAGAGTCAGAGTCAGAGTCAGAGTCATAGTCAGAGTCAGAGTCGGAGTCAGAGTCAGAGTCAGAGTCAGAGTCAGAGTCAGAAACAGGGTCAGAGTCAGAGTCAGAGTCAGAGTCACAGTCAAAGTCAGAGACTCAGTCAGAGTCAGAGTCAGAGTCAGAGACAGAGTCAGATTTAGAGTCAGAGTCAGAGTCAGAGTCAGAGTCAGAGTCAAAGTCAGAGTCTCAGTCTCAGTCAAAGTAAGAGTCTCAGTCAGAGTCAGAGTCAGACTCAGAGTCGGAGTCAGAGTCAGAGTCAGAGTCAGAGTCAGAGTCAAATTCAGAGTCTCAGTCACAGTCAAAGTCAGAGTCAGAGTCGGAGCCAGAGTCAGAGTCAGAGTCATAGTCAGAGTCAGAGTCGGAGTCAGCGTCAGAGTCAGAGTCAGAGTCAGGGTCAGAGTCAGCGTCAGAGTCATGGTCTGAGTCGAAGTCATGAAGTCACAGGCAGAGTCTGAGTCAGAGTCATAGTCAGAGTCAGAGTCACAGTTAGAGTCGGAGTCAGAGTCAGAGTCAGAGTCACAGTCAGGGTCAGAGTCCGAGTCAGCATCAGAGTCAGAGTCACAGTCATGGAGTCAGAGTCAGAGTCTGAGTCAGAGTCAGAGTCAGAGTGAGAGTCAGTGTCAGAGTCAGAGTCAGAGTCAGAGTCAGAGTCAGAGTCAGAGTCAGAGTCCGAGTTAGAGTCAGAGCCAGAGCCATAGTCAGAGTCAGATTGTGGAGTCAGAGTCAGAGCCAGAGCCATGGTCAGAGTCAGAGTCTTAGTCAGAGTCAGAGTCAGAGTCAGAGTCGGAGTCAGAGTCAGAGTCAGAGTCAGAGTATGATTCAGAGTCAGAGTCAGAGTCAGATTTGAAGTCAGAGTCAGAGTCATAGTCAGAGTCAGAGTCGGAGTTATGAAGTCAGAGTCAGAGTCAGAGTTGAGTCAGAGTCAACGTCACAGTGATGAAGTCAGAGTCAGAGTCAGAGTAAGAGTTAGAGTCAGGGTCAGAGTCGTAGTCAGAGTCGGAGTCAAAGTCAGAGTCAGAGTCAGAGTCAGGGTTACAGTCAGGGTCAGAGTCAGAGTCAGTTTTAGAGTCAGATTCAAAGTCATGGAGTCTCAGTTTGAGTCTGAGTCATAGTCAGAGTAAGAGTCAGAGTCAGAGTCAGAGTCAGAGTCAGAGTCAGAGTCAGAGTCAGAGTCAGATACAGAGTCAACGTCAGAGTCAGAGTCAGAGTCGGTGTCAGCGTCAGAGTCAGAGTCAGAGTCAGAGTAGGAGTCAGAGTCAGAGTCACAGTCAGGTTCAGAGTCAGAGTCAGAGTCGGAGTCATAGTCAGAGTCAGAGTCGGAGTCAGGGTCAGAGTCACAGTCAGAGTCAGAGTCAGACTCGGAGTCAGAGTCAGAGTCAGGGTCAGAGTCAGAGTCAGCATTAGAGTCAGAGTCAGAGTCATGTAGTCAGAGTCAGAGTCCGAGTCAGAGTCAGAGACAGAGTCAGAGTCTGAGTCAGAGTCAGAGTCAGAGTCAGAGTTAGTCAGATACGGAGTCGGAGTCAGAGTCAGATTCAGAGTCAAAGTCATGGAGACAGAGTCAAAGTCAGAGTCAGAGTCAGAGTCAGAGTCTGAGTCAGAGTCAGAGACATAGTCAGAGTCTGAGTCAGAGTCAGAGTCAGAGTTAGAGTCAGAGTCAGAAACGGAGTCAGAGTCAGAGTCAGAGTCAGAGTCAGAGTCAGAAACAGGGTCAGAGTCAGAGTCAGAGTCAGAGTCACAGTCAAAGTCAGAGACTCAGTCAGAGTCAGAGTCAGAGTCAGAGACAGAGTCAGATTTAGAGTCAGAGTCAGAGTCAGAGTCAGAGTCAGAGTCAAAGTCAGAGTCTCAGTCTCAGTCAAAGTAAGAGTCTCAGTCAGAGTCAGAGTCAGACTCAGAGTCGGAGTCAGAGTCAGAGTCAGAGTCAGAGTCAGAGTCAAATTCAGAGTCTCAGTCACAGTCAAAGTCAGAGTCAGAGTCGGAGCCAGAGTCAGAGTCAGAGTCATAGTCAGAGTCAGAGTCGGAGTCAGCGTCAGAGTCAGAGTCAGAGTCAGGGTCAGAGTCAGAGTCAGAGTCATGGTCTGAGTCGAAGTCATGAAGTCACAGGCAGAGTCTGAGTCAGAGTCATAGTCAGAGTCAGAGTCACAGTTAGAGTCGGAGTCAGAGTCAGAGTCAGAGTCACAGTCAGGGTCAGAGTCCGAGTCAGCATCAGAGTCAGAGTCACAGTCATGGAGTCAGAGTCAGAGTCTGAGTCAGAGTAAGAGTCAGAGTGAGAGTCAGTGTCAGAGTCAGAGTCAGAGTCAGAGTCAGAGTCAGAGTCAGAGTCAGAGTCCGAGTTATAGTCAGAGCCAGAGCCATAGTCAGAGTCAGATTGTGGAGTCAGAGTCAGAGCCAGAGCCATGGTCAGAGTCAGAGTCTTAGTCAGAGTCAGAGTCAGAGTCAGAGTCGGAGTCAGAGTCAGAGTCAGAGTCAGAGTATGATTCAGAGTCAGAGTCAGAGTCAGATTTGGAGTCAGAGTCAGAGTGACAGTCGGAGTCAGAGTCAGAGTCAGAGTCAGAGTCAGAGTCAGAGTCAGATACAAAGTCGAAGTCAGAGTCAGATTCAGAGTCAGAGTCATGGAGACAGAGTCAGAGTCAGAGCCATAGTCGGAGTCAGAGTCATGGAGTCAGAGTCAGAGTCAGGTCGTGGAGTCAGAGTCAGGTCGTGGAGTCAGAGTCAGAGTCTTAGTCAGAGTCAGAATCAGAGTCAGAGTCAGAGTCAGAGTCAGAGTCAGAGTCAGAGTCAGATTCAGAGTCAGAGTCAGAGTCAGAGTCAGAGTCGGAGTCAGAGTCAGAGTCAGAGTCAGAGTCATAGTCAGAGTCAAAGTCATGAAGTCAGAGTCAGAGTCAGAGTCTAGTCAGAGTCAGAGTCTAGTCAGAGTCAGAGTCAGAGTCTAGTCAGAGTCAAAGTCACAGTGATAGAGTCAGAGTCAGAGTCAAAGTGAGAGTTAGAGTCAGAGTCAGAGTCAGAGTCATAGTCAGAGTCAGAGTCAGAGTCAAAGTCAGAATCTCAGTCACAGTCAAAGTCAGAGTCTCAGTCAGAGTCAAAGTTAGAGTCAGAGTCGGAGTCAGAGTCAGAGTCAGAGTCAGAGTCAGAGTCGGAGTCACCGTCAGAGTCAGAGTCAGAGTCAGGGTGAGAGTCAGAGTCAGATTGAGAGTCAGATTCAGAGTCATCGAGTCAGTGTTAGAGTCTAAGTCATAGTCAGAGTAAGAGTCAGAGTCAGAGTTAGAGTCAGAGTCATGAAGTCGGATTCGGAGCCAGAGCCATGGTCTGAGTCAGAGTCATGGAGTCAGAGTCAGAGTCTGATTCAGAATCATAGTCAGAGTCAGAGTCAGAGTCAAAATCGGAGTCAGAGTGATAGTCAGAGTCAGAGTCAGAGTCAGAGCCAGAGCCATAGTCAGAGTCAGGTCGTGGAGTCAGAGTCAGACTCTTAGTCAGAGTCAGAGTCAGAGTCAGAGTTGGAGTTAGAGTCATGAAGTCGGATTCGGAGCCAGAGCCATGGTCTGAGTCAGAGTCATGGAGTCAGAGTCAGAGTCTGATTCAGAATCATAGTCAGAGTCAGAGTCAGAGTCAGAGTCGGAGTCAGAGTGATAGTCAGAGTCAGAGTCAGAGTCAGAGACAGAGTCAGAGTCAGAGTCAGAGTCAGAGTCAGAGTCAGAGTCAGATTCGGAGTCAGAGTCAGAGTCATAGTCAGAGTCAGAGTCGGAGTCATGAAGTCAGAGTCAGAGTCAAAGTCACAGTGATAGAGTCAGAGTCAGAGTCAAAGTAAGAGTTAGAGCCAGAGTCAGAGTCGGAGTCAGAGTCGGAGTCAGAGTCAGAGTCAGAGTCAGAGTCAGAGTCGGAGTCAGAGTCGGAGTCAGAGTCAGAGTCAGGGTCAGAGTAGAAGTAAGATTTAAAGTCGAAATCAGCGTCATGGATTCAGAGTCAGAGTCCGAGTCAGAGTCAGAGTCAGAGTCGGAGTCAGAGCCAGAGTCAGGGTCAGAGTCGGAGTCAGATTTAAAGTCAGAGTCAGCGTCATGGATTCAGAGTCAGAGTCAGAGTCAGAGTCGGAGTCATAGTCAGAGTCAGAGTCAGAGTCAGAGTCAGAGTCAGAGTCAGAGTCAGAGTTAGAGTGAGAGTCAGAGTCATGAAGTCAGATTCGGAGCCAGAGCCATGGTCTGAGTCAGAGTCATGGAGTCAGAGTCAGAGTCTGAGTCAGAATCATAGTCAGAGTCAGATTCAGAGTCAGAGTCGGAGTCAGAGTGATAGTCAGAGTCAGAGTCAGATTCAGAGTCAGAGTCGGAGTCAGAGTGATAGTCAGCGTCAGAGTCAGAGCCAGAGCCACAGTCAGAGTCAGAGTCAGAGTCAGAGTCAGAGTCAGATACAAAGTCGAAGTCAGAGTCAGATTCAGAGTCAGAGTCATGGAGACAGAGTCAGAGTCAGAGCCATAGCCGGAGTCAGAGTCATGGAGTCAGAGTCAGAGTCAGGTCGTGGAGTCAGAGTCAGAGTCTTAGTCAGAGTCATAGTCAGAGTCAGAGTCAGAGTCAGAGTCAGAGTCAGAGTCAGAGTCAGATTCAGAGTCAGAGTCAGCGTCAGAGTCAGAGTCGGAGTCAGAGTCAGAGTCAGAGTCAGAGTCAGAGTCATAGTCAGAGTCAAAGTCATGAAGTCAGAGTCAGAGTCAGAGTCTAGTCAGAGTCAAAGTCACAGTGATAGAGTCAGAGTCAGAGTCAAAGTGAGAGTTAGAGTCAGAGTCAGAGTCAGAGTCAGAGTCAGAGTCAGAGTCAAAGTCAAAGTCAGAGTCTCAGTCACAGTCAAAGTCAGAGTCTCAGTCAGAGACAAAGTCAGAGTCAGAGTCGGAGTCAGAGTCAGAGTCAGAGTCAGAGTCAGAGTCGGAGTCACCGTCAGAGTCAGAGTCAGAGTCAGGGTGAGAGTCAGAGTCAGATTGAGAGTCAGATTCAGAGTCATCGAGTCAGTGTTAGAGTCTAAGTCATAGTCAGAGTAAGAGTCAGAGTCAGAGTTAGAGTCAGAGTCATGAAGTCGGATTCGGAGCCAGAGCCATGGTCTGAGTCAGAGTCATGGAGTCAGAGTCAGAGTCTGATTCAGAATCATAGTCAGAGTCAGAGTCAGAGTCAGAGTCGGAGTCAGAGTGATAGTCAGAGTCAGAGTCAGAGTCAGAGCCAGAGCCATAGTCAGAGTCAGGTCGTGGAGTCAGAGTCAGACTCTTAGTCAGAGTCAGAGTCAGAATCAGAGTTGGAGTCAGAGTCAGAGTCAGAGTCAGAGTCAGAGTCAGAGTCAGAGTCAGAGTCAGAGTCGGAGTCAAAATCAGAGTCGGAGTCGGATTCAGAGTCACAGTCAGAGTCAGAGTCAGAGTCAGAGTCATAGTCAGAGTCAGAGTCAGAATCAAAGTCAGAGTCATGGAGACAGAGTCAGAGTCAGAGCCGGAGTCAGAGTCAGAGTCAGAGTCAGAGTAAGAGTCAGAGTCAGAGTCAGAGTCAGAGTCAGAGTCAGAGTCAGAGTCAGAGTCGGAGTCAGAGTGCCAGTCAGAGTCGGACTCAGAGTCAGAGTCAGAGTCAGAGTCAGAGTCAGAGTCAGAGTCAGAGTCAGAGTCAGAGTCAGAGTCAGAGTCAGAGTCAGAGTCAGAGTCAGAGTCAGAGTCAGAGTCAGAGTCAGAGTCGGAGTCAGAGTGCCAGTCAGAGTCGGACTCAGAGTCAGAGTCAGAGTCAGAGTCAGGGTCAAAGTCAGAGTCAGATTTAAAGTCAGAGTCAGCGTCATGGAGTCGAAGTCAGAGTCTGAGTCAGAGTCAGAGTCAGAGTCAGAGTCAGAGTCAGAGTCAGGGTCAGAGTCAGAGTCACAGTCAGAGTCACAGTCAAAGTCAGAGTCTCAGTCAGAGTCAGAGTCAGATTCAGAGTCAGAGTCGGAGTCAGAGTCAGAGTCTGAGTCAGAGTCAGAGTCAAAGTCAGATGCGGAGTCGGAGTCAGACTCAGAGTCAGAGTCAGGGTCAGAGTCAGAGTCAGGGTCAGAGTCAGAGTCAGATTCAAAGTCAGAGTCAGCGTCGGAGTCTGAGTCAAAGTCAGAGTCAGAGTCGGAGATATAGTCATAGTCAGAGTCACAGTCAAAGTCAGAGTCTCAGTCAGAGTCAGAGTCAGAGTCGGAGTCGGAGTCGGAGTCGGAGTCAGAGTCAGAGTCAGAGTCAGAGTCAGAGTCAGAGTCAGAGTCAGAGTCAGAGTCAGAGTCAGAGTCAGAGTCAGAGTCAGAGTCAGAGTCAGAGTCAGAGTCAGAGTCAGAGTCAGAGTCAGAGTCAGAGTCAGAGTCAGACTCAGAGTCAGAGTCAGGGTCAGAGTCAGAGTCAGATTTGAAGTCAGAGTCAGCGTCAGAGTCTGAGTCAAAGTCAGAGTCAGAGTCGGAGTTATAGTCATAGTCAGAGTCACAGTCAAAGTCAGAGTCTCAGTCAGAGTCAGAGTCAGAGTCGGAGTCGGAGTCGGATCCAGAGCCAGTGTCAGAGTCAGAGTCAGAGTCGGAGTCAGAGTCAGAGTCAGAGTCAGAGTCAGGGTCAGAGTCAGAGTCAGCATTAGAGTCAGAGTCAGTGTCAATCAGTCAGAGTCAGAGTCTGAGTCAGAGTCAGAGACGGAGTCAGAGTCTGAGTCAGGGTCAGAGTCAGAGTCAGAGTTAGAGTCAGATACAGAGACAGATTCAGAGTCAGATTCAGAGTCAGAGTCATGGAGACAGAGTCAGAGTCAGAGTCAGAGTCAGAGTCGGAGTCAGAGTCAAAGTCAGAGTCAGAGTCGGAGTCAGAGTTACAGTCAGAGTCAGAGTCAGAGTCACAGTCGGAGTCAGAGTCAGAGTCAGAGTCGGAGTCGGAGTCGGAGTCGGAGTCAGAGTCAGAGTCAGAGTCAGAGTCAGAGTCAGAGTCAGAGTCAGAGTCAGAGTCAGAGTCAGAGTCAGAGTCAGAGTCAGAGTCAGAGTCAGAGTCAGAGTCAGAGTCAGAGTCAGAGTCAGAGTCAGAGTCAGAGTCAGAGTCAGAGTCATAGTCAGACTCAGAGTCAGAGTCAGGGTCAGAGTCAGAGTCGGAGTCAGATTCGGAGTCAGAGTCAGAGTCAGGGTCAGAGTCAGAGTCAGAGTCAGAGTCGGAGTCAGAGTCAGACTCAGAGACAGAGTCAGATTTAGAGTCAGAGTCAGAGTCAGAGTCAGAGTCAGAGTCAAAGTCAGAGTCTCAGTCTCAGTCAAAGTAAGAGTCTCAGTCAGAGTCAGAGTCAGAGTCAGAGTCAGAGTCAGAGTCAGAGTCAGAGTCAGAGTCAGAGTCAAATTCAGAGTCTCAGTCACAGTCAAAGTCAGAGTCAGAGTCGGAGCCAGAGTCAAAGTCGGAGTCATAGTCAGAGTCAGAGTCGGAGTCAGCGTCAGGGTTACAGTCAGGGTCAGAGTCAGAGTCAGATTTAGAGTCAGATTCAAAGTCATGGAGTCAGAGTTTGAGTCTGAGTCATAGTCAGAGTCAGAGTCAGGGTTAGAGTCAGAGTCAGAGTCAGAGTCAGAGTCAGATTCAGAGTCAGAGTCAGAGTCAAAGTCAGAGTCAGAGTTAGAGTCAGAGTCATGAAGTCAGAGTCGGAGCCAGAGCCATGGTCTGAGTCGAAGTCATGAAGTCACAGTCAGAGTCTGAGTCAGAGTCATAGTCAGAGTCAGAGTCACGGTTAGAGTCGGAGTCAGAGTCAGAGTCAGAGTCACAGTCAGGGTCAGAGTCCGAGTCAGCATTAGAGTCAGAGTCACAGTCATGGAGTCAGAGTCAGAGTCTGAGTCAGAGTCAGAGTCAGAGTCAGAGTCAGTGTCAGAGTCAGAGTCAGAGTCAGAGTCAGAGTCAGAGTCAGAGTCAGAGTCAGAGTCCGAGTTAGCGTCAGAGCCAGAGCCATAGTCAGAGTCAGAGTCAGATTTAGAGTCAGAGTCATGAAGACAGAGTCAGAGTCAGAGCCATAGTCGGAGTCAGAGCCATGGAGTCGGAGTCAGAGTCTTAGTCAGAGTCAGAGTCAGAGTCAGAGTCAGAGTCGGAGTCAAAATCAGAGTCGGAGTCGGATTCAGAGTCACAGTCAGAGTCAGAGTCAGAGTCTTATTCAGAGTCAGATTCAGAGTCAGAGTCGGAGTCAAAATCAGAGTCGGAGTCGGATTCAGAGTCACAGTTAGAGTCAGAGTCAGAGTCTTATTCAGAGTCAGATTCAGAGTCAGAGTCGGAGTCAGAGTCAGAGTCAGAGTCATGAAGTCAGAGTCGGAGCCAGAGCCATGGTCTGAGTCGAAGTCATGAAGTCACAGTCAGAGTCTGAGTCAGAGTCATAGTCAGAGTCAGAGTCACGGTTAGAGTCGGAGTCAGGGTCAGAGTCAGAGTCACAGTCAGGGTCAGAGTCCGAGTCAGCATTAGAGTCAGAGTCACAGTCATGGAGTCAGAGTCAGAGTCTGAGTCAGAGTCAGAGTCAGAGTCAGAGTCAGTGTCAGAGTCAGAGTCGGAGTCAGATTCGGAGTCAGAGTCAGAGTCAGGGTCAGAGTCAGAGTCAGAGTCAGAGTCGGAGTCAGAGTCAGAGTCAGAGACAGAGTCAGATTTAGAGTCAGAGTCAGAGTCAGAGTCAGAGTCAGAGTCAAAGTCAGAGTCTCAGTCTCAGTCAAAGTAAGAGTCTCAGTCAGAGTCAGAGTCAGAGTCAGAGTCGGAGTCAGAGTCAGAGTCAGAGTCAGAGTCAGAGTCAAATTCAGAGTCTCAGTCACAGTCAAAGTCAGAGTCAGAGTCGGAGCCAGAGTCAGAGTCAGAGTCATAGTCAGAGTCAGAGTCGGAGTCAGCGTCAGAGTCAGAGTCAGAGTCAGGGTCAGAGTCAGAGTCAGAGTCATGGTCTGAGTCGAAGTCATGAAGTCACAGGCAGAGTCTGAGTCAGAGTCATAGTCAGAGTCAGAGTCACAGTTAGAGTCTGAGTCAGAGTCAGAGTCAGAGTCACAGTCAGGGTCAGAGTCCGAGTCAGCATCAGAGTCAGAGTCACAGTCATGGAGTCAGAGTCAGAGTCTGAGTCAGAGTCAGAGTCAGAGTGAGAGTCAGTGTCAGAGTCAGAGTCAGAGTCAGAGTCAGAGTCAGAGTCAGAGTCAGAGTCCGAGTTAGAGTCAGAGCCAGAGCCATAGTCAGAGTCAGATTGTGGAGTCAGAGTCAGAGCCAGAGCCATGGTCAGAGTCAGAGTCTTAGTCAGAGTCAGAGTCAGAGTCAGAGTCGGAGTCAGAGTCAGAGTCAGAGTCAGAGTATGATTCAGAGTCAGAGTCAGAGTCAGATTTGAAGTCAGAGTCAGAGTCATAGTCAGAGTCAGAGTCGGAGTTATGAAGTCAGAGTCAGAGTCAGAGTTGAGTCAGAGTCAACGTCACAGTGATGAAGTCAGAGTCAGAGTCAGAGTAAGAGTTAGAGTCAGGGTCAGAGTCGTAGTCAGAGTCGGAGTCAAAGTCAGAGTCAGAGTCAGAGTCAGGGTTACAGTCAGGGTCAGAGTCAGAGTCAGTTTTAGAGTCAGATTCAAAGTCATGGAGTCTCAGTTTGAGTCTGAGTCATAGTCAGAGTAAGAGTCAGAGTCAGAGTTAGAGTCAGAGTCAGAGTCAGAGTCAGAGTCAGAGTCAGATACAGAGTCAACGTCAGAGTCAGAGTCAGAGTCGGTGTCAGCTCCAGAGTCAGAGTCAGAGTCAGAGTAGGAGTCAGAGTCAGAGTCACAGTCAGGTTCAGAGTCAGAGTCAGAGTCGGAGTCATAGTCAGAGTCAGAGTCAGAGTCAGAGTCGGAGTCAGGGTCAGAGTCACAGTCAAAGTCAGAGTCAGACTCGGAGTCAGAGTCAGAGTCAGGGTCAGAGTCAGAGTCAGCATTAGAGTCAGAGTCAGAGTCATGTAGTCAGAGTCAGAGTCCGAGTCAGAGTCAGAGACAGAGTCAGAGTCTGAGTCAGAGTCAGAGTCAGAGTCAGAGTTAGTCAGTTACGGAGTCGGAGTCAGAGTCAGATTCAGAGTCAAAGTCATGGAGACAGAGTCAAAGTCAGAGTCAGAGTCAGAGTCAGAGTCTGAGTCAGAGTCAGAGACATAGTCAGAGTCTGAGTCAGAGTCAGAGTCAGAGTTAGAGTCAGAGTCAGAGTCGGAGTCAGAGTCAGAGTCAGAGTCAGAGTCAGAGTCAGAAACAGGGTCAGAGTCAGAGTCAGAGTCAGAGTCACAGTCAAAGTCAGAGACTCAGTCAGAGTCAGAGTCAGAGTCAGAGACAGAGTCAGATTTAGAGTCAGAGTCAGAGTCAGAGTCAGAGTCAGAGTCAAAGTCAGAGTCTCAGTCTCAGTCAAAGTAAGAGTCTCAGTCAGAGTCAGAGTCAGACTCAGAGTCGGAGTCAGAGTCAGAGTCAGAGTCAGAGTCAGAGTCAAATTCAGAGTCTCAGTCACAGTCAAAGTCAGAGTCAGAGTCGGAGCCAGAGTCAGAGTCAGAGTCATAGTCAGAGTCAGAGTCGGAGTCAGCGTCAGAGTCAGAGTCAGAGTCAGGGTCAGAGTCAGAGTCAGAGTCATGGTCTGAGTCGAAGTCATGAAGTCACAGGCAGAGTCTGAGTCAGAGTCATAGTCAGAGTCAGAGTCACAGTTAGAGTCGTAGTCAGAGTCAGAGTCAGAGTCACAGTCAGGGTCAGAGTCCGAGTCAGCATCAGAGTCAGAGTCACAGTCATGGAGTCAGAGTCAGAGTCTGAGTCAGAGTCAGAGTCAGAGTGAGAGTCAGTGTCAGAGTCAGAGTCAGAGTCAGAGTCAGAGTCAGAGTCAGAGTCAGAGTCCGAGTTAGAGTCAGAGCCAGAGCCATAGTCAGAGTCAGATTGTGGAGTCAGAGTCAGAGCCAGAGCCATGGTCAGAGTCAGAGTCTTAGTCAGAGTCAGAGTCAGAGTCAGAGTCGGAGTCAGAGTCAGAGTCAGAGTCAGAGTATGATTCAGAGTCAGAGTCAGAGTCAGATTTGAAGTCAGAGTCAGAGTCATAGTCAGAGTCAGAGTCGGAGTTATGAAGTCAGAGTCAGAGTCAGAGTTGAGTCAGAGTCAACGTCACAGTGATGAAGTCAGAGTCAGAGTCAGAGTAAGAGTTAGAGTCAGGGTCAGAGTCGTAGTCAGAGTCGGAGTCAAAGTCAGAGTCAGAGTCAGAGTCAGGGTTACAGTCAGGGTCAGAGTCAGAGTCAGTTTTAGAGTCAGATTCAAAGTCATGGAGTCTCAGTTTGAGTCTGAGTCATAGTCAGAGTAAGATTCAGAGTCAGAGTCAGAGTCAGAGTCAGAGTCAGAGTCAGAGTCAGAGTCAGATACAGAGTCAACGTCAGAGTCAGAGTCAGCGTCGGTGTCAGCGTCAGAGTCAGAGTCAGAGTCAGAGTAGGAGTCAGAGTCAGAGTCACAGTCAGGTTCAGAGTCAGAGTCAGAGTCGGAGTCATAGTCAGAGTCAGAGTCGGAGTCAGGGTCAGAGTCACAGTCAGAGTCAGAGTCAGACTCGGAGTCAGAGTCAGAGTCAGGGTCAGAGTCAGAGTCAGCATTAGAGTCAGAGTCAGAGTCATGTAGTCAGAGTCAGAGTCCGAGTCAGAGTCAGAGACAGAGTCAGAGTCTGAGTCAGAGTCAGAGTCAGAGTCAGAGTTAGTCAGATACGGAGTCGGAGTCAGAGTCAGATTCAGAGTCAAAGTCATGGAGACAGAGTCAAAGTCAGAGTCAGAGTCAGAGTCAGAGTCTGAGTCAGAGTCAGAGACATAGTCAGAGTCTGAGTCAGAGTCAGAGTCAGAGTTAGAGTCAGAGTCAGAGTCGGAGTCAGAGTCAGAGTCAGAGTCAGAGTCAGAGTCAGAAACAGGGTCAGAGTCAGAGTCAGAGTCAGAGTCACAGTCAAAGTCAGAGACTCAGTCAGAGTCAGAGTCAGAGTCAGAGACAGAGTCAGATTTAGAGTCAGAGTCAGAGTCAGAGTCAGAGTCAGAGTCAAAGTCAGAGTCTCAGTCTCAGTCAAAGTAAGAGTCTCAGTCAGAGTCAGAGTCAGACTCAGAGTCGGAGTCAGAGTCAGAGTCAGAGTCAGAGTCAGAGTCAAATTCAGAGTCTCAGTCACAGTCAAAGTCAGAGTCAGAGTCGGAGCCAGAGTCAGAGTCAGAGTCATAGTCAGAGTCAGAGTCGGAGTCAGCGTCAGAGTCAGAGTCAGAGTCAGGGTCAGAGTCAGAGTCAGAGTCATGGTCTGAGTCGAAGTCATGAAGTCACAGGCAGAGTCTGAGTCAGAGTCATAGTCAGAGTCAGAGTCACAGTTAGAGTCGGAGTCAGAGTCAGAGTCAGAGTCACAGTCAGGGTCAGAGTCCGAGTCAGCATCAGAGTCAGAGTCACAGTCATGGAGTCAGAGTCAGAGTCTGAGTCAGAGTAAGAGTCAGAGTGAGAGTCAGTGTCAGAGTCAGAGTCAGAGTCAGAGTCAGAGTCAGAGTCAGAGTCAGAGTCCGAGTTATAGTCAGAGCCAGAGCCATAGTCAGAGTCAGATTGTGGAGTCAGAGTCAGAGCCAGAGCCATGGTCAGAGTCAGAGTCTTAGTCAGAGTCAGAGTCAGAGTCAGAGTCGGAGTCAGAGTCAGAGTCAGAGTCAGAGTATGATTCAGAGTCAGAGTCAGAGTCAGATTTGAAGTCAGAGTCAGAGTGACAGTCGGAGTCAGAGTCAGAGTCAGAGTCAGAGTCAGAGTCAGAGTCAGATACAAAGTCGAAGTCAGAGTCAGATTCAGAGTCAGAGTCATGGAGACAGAGTCAGAGTCAGAGCCATAGTCGGAGTCAGAGTCATGGAGTCAGAGTCAGAGTCAGGTCGTGGAGTCAGAGTCAGGTCGTGGAGTCAGAGTCAGAGTCTTAGTCAGAGTCAGAATCAGAGTCAGAGTCAGAGTCAGAGTCAGAGTCAGAGTCAGAGTCAGATTCAGAGTCAGAGTCAGAGTCAGAGTCAGAGTCGGAGTCAGAGTCAGAGTCAGAGTCAGAGTCATAGTCAGAGTCAAAGTCATGAAGTCAGAGTCAGAGTCAGAGTCTAGTCAGAGTCAGAGTCTAGTCAGAGTCAGAGTCAGAGTCTAGTCAGAGTCAAAGTCACAGTGATAGAGTCAGAGTCAGAGTCAAAGTGAGAGTTAGAGTCAGAGTCAGAGTCAGAGTCATAGTCAGAGTCAGAGTCAGAGTCAAAGTCAGAATCTCAGTCACAGTCAAAGTCAGAGTCTCAGTCAGAGTCAAAGTCAGAGTCAGAGTCGGAGTCAGAGTCAGAGTCAGAGTCAGAGTCAGAGTCGGAGTCACCGTCAGAGTCAGAGTCAGAGTCAGGGTGAGAGTCAGAGTCAGATTGAGAGTCAGATTCAGAGTCATCGAGTCAGTGTTAGAGTCTAAGTCATAGTCAGAGTAAGAGTCAGAGTCAGAGTTAGAGTCAGAGTCATGAAGTCGGATTCGGAGCCAGAGCCATGGTCTGAGTCAGAGTCATGGAGTCAGAGTCAGAGTCTGATTCAGAATCATAGTCAGAGTCAGAGTCAGAGTCAAAATCGGAGTCAGAGTGATAGTCAGAGTCAGAGTCAGAGTCAGAGCCAGAGCCATAGTCAGAGTCAGGTCGTGGAGTCAGAGTCAGACTCTTAGTCAGAGTCAGAGTCAGAGTCAGAGTTGGAGTTAGAGTCATGAAGTCGGATTCGGAGCCAGAGCCATGGTCTGAGTCAGAGTCATGGAGTCAGAGTCAGAGTCTGATTCAGAATCATAGTCAGAGTCAGAGTCAGAGTCAGAGTCGGAGTCAGAGTGATAGTCAGAGTCAGAGTCAGAGTCAGAGACAGAGTCAGAGTCAGAGTCAGAGTCAGAGTCAGAGTCAGAGTCAGATTCGGAGTCAGAGTCAGAGTCATAGTCAGAGTCAGAGTCGGAGTCATGAAGTCAGAGTCAGAGTCAGAGTCTAGTCAGAGTCAAAGTCACAGTGATAGAGTCAGAGTCAGAGTCAAAGTAAGAGTTAGAGCCAGAGTCAGAGTCGGAGTCAGAGTCGGAGTCAGAGTCAGAGTCAGAGTCAGAGTCAGAGTCGGAGTCAGAGTCGGAGTCAGAGTCAGAGTCAGGGTCAGAGTAGAAGTAAGATTTAAAGTCGAAATCAGCGTCATGGATTCAGAGTCAGAGTCCGAGTCAGAGTCAGAGTCAGAGTCGGAGTCAGAGCCAGAGTCAGGGTCAGAGTCGGAGTCAGATTTAAAGTCAGAGTCAGCGTCATGGATTCAGAGTCAGAGTCAGAGTCAGAGTCGGAGTCATAGTCAGAGTCAGAGTCAGAGTCAGAGTCAGAGTCAGAGTCAGAGTCAGAGTTAGAGTGAGAGTCAGAGTCATGAAGTCAGATTCGGAGCCAGAGCCATGGTCTGAGTCAGAGTCATGGAGTCAGAGTCAGAGTCTGAGTCAGAATCATAGTCAGAGTCAGATTCAGAGTCAGAGTCGGAGTCAGAGTGATAGTCAGAGTCAGAGTCAGATTCAGAGTCAGCGTCGGAGTCAGAGTGATAGTCAGCGTCAGAGTCAGAGCCAGAGCCACAGTCAGAGTCAGAGTCAGAGTCAGAGTCAGAGTCAGATACAAAGTCGAAGTCAGAGTCAGATTCAGAGTCAGAGTCATGGAGACAGAGTCAGAGTCAGAGCCATAGTCGGAGTCAGAGTCATGGAGTCAGAGTCAGAGTCAGGTCGTGGAGTCAGAGTCAGAGTCTTAGTCAGAGTCAGAGTCAGAGTCAGGGTCAGAGTCAGAGTCAGAGTCAGAGTCAGAGTCAGATTCAGAGTCAGAGTCAGCGTCAGAGTCAGAGTCGGAGTCAGAGTCAGAGTCAGAGTCAGAGTCAGAGTCATAGTCAGAGTCAAAGTCATGAAGTCAGAGTCAGAGTCAGAGTCTAGTCAGAGTCAAAGTCACAGTGATAGAGTCAGAGTCAGAGTCAAAGTGAGAGTTAGAGTCAGAGTCAGAGTCAGAGTCAGAGTCAGAGTCAGAGTCAAAGTCAAAGTCAGAGTCTCAGTCACAGTCAAAGTCAGAGTCTCAGTCAGAGACAAAGTCAGAGTCAGAGTCGGAGTCAGAGTCAGAGTCAGAGTCAGAGTCAGAGTCGGAGTCACCGTCAGAGTCAGAGTCAGAGTCAGGGTGAGAGTCAGAGTCAGATTGAGAGTCAGATTCAGAGTCATCGAGTCAGTGTTAGAGTCTAAGTCATAGTCAGAGTAAGAGTCAGAGTCAGAGTTAGAGTCAGAGTCATGAAGTCGGATTCGGAGCCAGAGCCATGGTCTGAGTCAGAGTCATGGAGTCAGAGTCAGAGTCTGATTCAGAATCATAGTCAGAGTCAGAGTCAGAGTCAGAGTCGGAGTCAGAGTGATAGTCAGAGTCAGAGTCAGAGTCAGAGCCAGAGCCATAGTCAGAGTCAGGTCGTGGAGTCAGAGTCAGACTCTTAGTCAGAGTCAGAGTCAGAATCAGAGTTGGAGTCAGAGTCAGAGTCAGAGTCAGAGTCAGAGTCAGAGTAAGAGTCAGAGTCAGAGTCGGAGTCAAAATCAGAGTCGGAGTCGGATTCAGAGTCACAGTCAGAGTCAGAGTCAGAGTCTTATTCAGAGTCAGATTCAGAGTCAGAGTCGGAGTCAGAGTCAGAGTCAGAGTCGGAGTCAGAGTCAGACACAGAGACAGAGTCAGATTCAGAGTCAGAGTCAGAGTCACAGTCATGGAGTCAGAGTCAGAGTCAGAGTCTAAGTCAGAGTCAGAGTCAGAGTCGGAGTCAGAGTCAGATACAGAGTCAACGTCAGAGTCAGAGTCAGAGTCGGTGTCAGCGTCAGAGTCAGAGTCAGAGTCAGAGTAGGAGTCGGAGTCAGAGTCAGAGTCACAGTCAGGGTCAGAGTCAGAGTCAGAGTCAGAGTCAGAGTCGGAGTCAGATTCGGAGTCAGAGTCAGAGTCAGGGTCAGAGTCGGAGTCAGAGTCAGAGTCAGAGACAGAGTCAGATTTAGAGTCAGAGTCAGAGTCAGAGTCAGAGTCAGATTCAAAGTCAGAGTCAGCGTCATGGATTCAGAGTCAGAGTCTGAGTCAGAGTCAGAGTCAGAGTCAGAGTCAGAGTCAGAGTCAGAGTCAGAGTCAGATACAGAGTCAGAGTCAGAGTCAGATTCAGAGTCAGAGTCATAGAGACAGAGTCAGAGTCAGAGCGATATTCAGAGTCAAAGTTAGAGTCAGAGTCCGAGTCTGACTCAGAGTCAGAGTCAGAGTCAGAGTCAGAGTCGGAGTCAGAGTCAGAGTCAGAGACAGAGTCAGATTTAGAGTCAGAGTCAGAGTCAGAGTCAGAGTCAGAGTCAAAGTCAGAGTCTCAGTCTCAGTCAAAGTAAGAGTCTCAGTCAGAGTCAGAGTCAGAGTCAGAGTCGGAGTCAGAGTCAGAGCTAGAGTCAGAGTCAGAGTCAAATTCAGAGTCTCAGTCACAGTCAAAGTCAAAGTCAGAGTCGGAGCCAGAGTCAGAGTCAGAGTCATAGTCAGAGTCAGAGTCGGAGTCAGCGTCAGCGTCAGAGTCAGAGTCAGGGTCAGAGTCAGAGTCAGAGTCATGGAGTCCGAGTCAGAGTCTAAGTCAGAGTCAGAGTTAGAGTCAGAGTCATGAAGTCAGAGTCGGAGCCAGCGCCATGGTCTGAGTCGAAGTCATGAAGTCACAGTCAGAGTCTGAGTCAGAGTCATAGTCAGAGTCAGAGTCACGGTTAGAGTCGGAGTCAGAGTCAGAGTCAGAGTCACAGTCAGGGTCAGAGTCCGAGTCAGCATTAGAGTCAGAGTCACAGTCATGGAGTCAGAGTCAGAGTCTGAGTCAGAGTCAGAGTCAGAGTCAGAGTCAGTGTCAGAGTCAGAGTCAGAGTCAGAGTCAGAGTCAGAGTCAGAGTCAGAGTCAGAGTCAGAGTCAGAGTCAGAGTCAGAGTCAGAGTCCGAGTTAGAGTCAGAGCCAGAGCCATAGTCAGAGTCAGAGTCAGATTTAGAGTCAGAGTCATGAAGACAGAGTCAGAGTCAGAGCCATAGTCGGAGTCAGAGCCATGGAGTCGGAGTCAGAGTCTTAGTCAGAGTCAGAGTCAGAGTCAGAGTCAGAGTCGGAGTCAAAATCAGAGTCGGAGTCGGATTCAGAGTCACAGTCAGAGTCAGAGTCAGAGTCTTATTCAGAGTCAGATTCAGAGTCAGAGTCGGAGGCAAAATCAGAGTCGGAGTCGGATTCAGAGTCACAGTCAGACCCAGAGTCAGAGTCTTATTCAGAGTCAGATTCAGAGTCAGAGTCGGAGTCAGAGTCAGAGTCAGAGTCGGAGTCAGAGTCAGACACAGAGACAGGGTCAGATTCAGAGTCAGAGTCAGAGTCAGAGTCAAAGGCAGAGTCAAAGTCAGAGTCTCAGTCTCAGTCAAAGTCAGAGTCAGAGTCGGAGTCAGAGTCGGAGTCAGAGACAGAGTCAGAGTCAGAGTCAGAGTCAGAGTCAGAGTCAGAGTAGGAGTCAGAGTCAGAGTCAGAGTCACAGTCAGGGTGAGAGTCAGAGTCAGAGTCAGAGTCAGAGTCGGAGTCAGATTCGGAGTCAGAGTCAGAGTCAGGGTCAGAGTCAGAGTCAGAGTCAGAGTCGGAGTCAGAGTCAGAGTCAGAGACAGAGTCAGATTCAGAGTCAGAGTCAGAGTCAGAGTCAGAGTCAAAGTCAGAGTCTCAGTCTCAGTCAAAGTAAGAGTCTCAGTCAGAGTCAAAGTCAGAGTCAGAGTCGGAGTCAGAGTCAGAGTCAGAGTCAGAGTCAGAGTCCGAGTTAGAGTCAGAGCCAGAGCCATAGTCAGAGTCAGATTGTGGAGTCAGAGTCAGAGCCAGAGCCATGGTCAGAGTCAGAGTCTTAGTCAGAGTCAGAGTCAGAGTCAGAGTCGGAGTCAGAGTCAGAGTCAGAGTCAGAGTATGATTCAGAGTCAGAGTCAGAGTCAGATTTGAAGTCAGAGTCAGAGTCATAGTCAGAGTCAGAGTCGGAGTTATGAAGTCAGAGTCAGAGTCAGAGTTGAGTCAGAGTCAACCTCACAGTGATGAAGTCAGAGTCAGAGTCAAAGTGAGAGTTAGAGTCAGGGTCAGAGTCGTAGTCAGAGTCGGAGTCAAAGTCAGAGTCAGAGTCAGAGTCAGGGTTACAGTCAGGGTCAGAGTCAGAGTCAGATTTAGAGTCAGATTCAAAGTCATGGAGTCAGAGTTCGAGTCTGAGTCATAGTCAGAGTAAGAGTCAGAGTCAGAGTTAGAGTCAGAGTCAGAGTCAGAGTCAGAGTCAGAGTCAGATACAGAGTCAACGTCAGAGTCAGAGTCAGAGTCGGTGTCAGCGTCAGAGTCAGAGTCAGAGTCAGAGTAGGAGTCAGAGTCAGAGTCACAGTCAGGTTCAGAGTCAGAGTCAGAGTCGGAGTCATAGTCAGAGTCAGAGTCAGATTCAGAGTGAGAGTCAGAGTCAGAGTCTAAGTCAGAGTCAGAGTCAGAGTCGGAGTCAGAGTCAGATACAGAGTCAACGTCAGAGTCAGAGTCAGAGTCGGTGTCAGCGTCAGAGTCAGAGTCAGAGTCAGAGTAGGAGTCAGAGTCAGAGTCAGAGTCACAGTCAGGGTCAGAGTCAGAGTCAGAGTCAGAGTCAGAGTCGGAGTCAGATTCGGAGTCAGAGTCAGAGTCAGGGTCAGAGTCAGAGTCAGATTCAAATTCAGAGTCAGAGTCGGAGTCATGAAGTCAGAGTCAGAGTCAGAGTCAGAGTCAGAGTCAGAGTCGGAGTCGGAATCGGAGTCAGAGTCAGAGTCAGAGTCAGAGTCAGAGTCAGAGTCGAAGTCAGAGTCGGAGTCATGGAGTCAGAGTCAGAGTCAGAGTCGAGTCAGAGTCAAAGTCACAGTGATAAAGTCAGAGTCAGAGTCAAAGAGAGAGTTAGAGTCAGAGTTAGAGTCAGAGTCAGAGTCTGAGTCAGAGTCAGAGTCAGAGTCAGAGTCAGAGTCAGATACAGAGTCAGAGTCAGAGTCAGATTCAGAGTCAGAGTCAGAGTCAGAGTCAGAGTCAGAGTCAGAGTCGGAGTCAGAGTCGGAGTCAGAGTCAGAGTCAGTGTCAGAGTCAGAGTCAGAGTCGGAGTCAGCGTCAGAGTCAGAGTCAGAGTCAGAGTCAGAGTCAGAGTCTGAGTCAGAGTCAGAGTCAGAGTCAGAGTCAGAGTCAGAGTCAGAGTCAGAGTCGGAGTCAGAGTCGGAGTCAGAGTCAGAGTCAGGGTCAGAGTCAGAGTCAGATTCAAAGTCAGAGTCAGCGTCATGGATTCAGAGTCAGAGTCTGAGTCAGAGTCAGAGTCAGAGTCAGAGTCAGAGTCAGAGTCAGAGTCAGAGTCAGATACAGAGTCAGAGTCAGAGTCAGATTTAGAGTCAGAGTCATGGAGACAGAGTCAGAGTCAGAGCGATATTCAGAGTCAAAGTTAGAGTCAGAGTCCGAGTCTGACTCAGAGTCAGAGTCAGAGTCAGAGTCAGAGTCGGAGTCAGAGTCAGAGTCAGAGACAGAGTCAGATTTAGAGTCAGAGTCAGAGTCAGAGTCAGAGTCAGAGTCAAAGTCAGAGTCTCAGTCTCAGTCAAAGTAAGAGTCTCAGTCAGAGTCAGAGTCAGAGTCAGAGTCGGAGTCAGAGTCAGAGCTAGAGTCAGAGTCAGAGTCAAATTCAGAGTCTCAGTCACAGTCAAAGTCAGAGTCAGAGTCGGAGCCAGAGTCAGAGTCAGAGTCATAGTCAGAGTCAGAGTCGGAGTCAGCGTGAGCGTCAGAGTCAGAGTCAGGGTCAGAGTCAGAGTCAGAGTCATGGAGTCCGAGTCAGAGTCTAAGTCAGAGTCAGAGTCAGAGTCAGAGTCAGAGTCAGAGTCAGATTCAGAGTCAGAGTCAGAGTCAAAGTCAGAGTCAGAGTTAGAGTCAGAGTCATGAAGTCAGAGTCGGAGCCAGAGCCATGGTCTGAGTCGAAGTCATGAAGTCACAGTCAGAGTCTGAGTCAGAGTCATAGTCAGAGTCAGAGTCACGGTTAGAGTCGGAGTCAGAGTCAGAGTCAGAGTCACAGTCAGGGTCAGAGTCCGAGTCAGCATTAGAGTCAGAGTCACAGTCATGGAGTCAGAGTCAGAGTCTGAGTCAGAGTCAGAGTCAGAGTCAGAGTCAGTGTCAGAGTCAGAGTCAGAGTCAGAGTCAGAGTCAGAGTCAGAGTCAGAGTCAGAGTCCGAGTTGGAGTCAGAGCCAGAGCCATAGTCAGAGTCAGAGTCAGATTTAGAGTCAGAGTCATGAAGACAGAGTCAGAGTCAGAGCCATAGTCGGAGTCAGAGCCATGGAGTCGGAGTCAGAGTCTTAGTCAGAGTCAGAGTCAGAGTCAGAGTCAGAGTCGGAGTCAAAATCAGAGTCGGAGTCGGATTCAGAGTCACAGTCAGAGTCAGAGTCAGAGTCAGATTCAGAGTCAGATTCAGAGTCAGAGTCGGAGTCAAAATCAGAGTCGGAGTCGGATTCAGAGTCACAGTCAGAGTCAGAGTCAGAGTCTTATTCAGAGTCAGAGTCAGAGTCAGAGTCGGAGTCAAAATCAGAGTCGGAGTCGGATTCAGACTCACAGTCAGAGTCAGATTCAGAGTCTTATTCAGAGTCAGATTCAGAGTCAGAGTCGGAGTCAGAGTCAGAGTCAGAGTCGGAGTCAGAGTCAGACACAGAGACAGAGTCAGATTCAGAGTCAGAGTCAGAGTCACAGTCATGGAGTCAGAGTCAGAGTCAGAGTCTAAGTCAGAGTCAGAGTCAGAGTCGGAGTCAGAGTCAGATACAGAGTCAACGTCAGAGTCAGAGTCAGAGTCGGTGTCAGCGTCAGAGTCAGAGTCAGAGTCATAGTAGGAGTCGGAGTCAGAGTCAGAGTCACAGTCAGGGTCAGAGTCAGAGTCAGAGTCAGAGTCAGAGTCGGAGTCAGATTCGGAGTCAGAGTCAGAGTCAGGGTCAGAGTCGGAGTCAGAGTCAGAGTCAGAGACAGAGTCAGATTTAGTGTCAGAGTCAGAGTCAGAGTCAGAGTCAGATTCAAAGTCAGAGTCAGCGTCATGGATTCAGAGTCAGAGTCTGAGTCAGAGTCAGAGTCAGAGTCAGAGTCAGAGTCAGAGTCAGATACAGAGTCAGAGTCAGAGTCAGATTCAGAGTCAGAGTCATAGAGACAGAGTCAGAGTCAGAGCGATATTCAGAGTCAAAGTTAGAGTCAGAGTCCGAGTCTGACTCAGAGTCAGAGTCAGAGTCAGAGTCAGAGTCGGAGTCAGAGTCAGAGTCAGAGACAGAGTCAGATTTAGAGTCAGAGTCAGAGTCAGAGTCAGAGTCAGAGTCAAAGTCAGAGTCTCAGTCTCAGTCAAAGTAAGAGTCTCAGTCAGAGTCAGAGTCAGAGTCAGAGTCATAGTCAGAGTCAGAGTCGGAGTCAGCGTCAGCGTCAGAGTCAGAGTCAGGGTCAGAGTCAGAGTCAGAGTCATGGAGTCCGAGTCAGAGTCTAAGTCAGAGTCAGAGTTAGAGTCAGAGTCATGAAGTCAGAGTCGGAGCCAGAGCCATGGTCTGAGTCGAAGTCATGAAGTCACAGTCAGAGTCTGAGTCAGAGTCATAGTCAGAGTCAGAGTCACGGTTAGAGTCGGAGTCAGAGTCAGAGTCAGAGTCACATTCAGGGTCAGAGTCCGAGTCAGCATTAGAGTCAGAGTCACAGTCATGGAGTCAGAGTCAGAGTCTGAGTCAGAGTCAGAGTCAGAGTCAGAGTCAGTGTCAGAGTCAGAGTCACAGTCAGGGTCAGAGTCAGAGTCAGAGTCAGAGTCAGAGTCGGAGTCAGATTCGGAGTCAGAGTCAGAGTCAGGGTCAGAGTCAGAGTCAGATTCAAATTCAGAGTCAGAGTCGGAGTCATGAAGTCAGAGTCAGAGTCAGAGTCAGAGTCAGAGTCAGAGTCGGAGTCGGAATCGGAGTCAGAGTCAGAGTCAGAGTCAGAGTCAGAGTCAGAGTCGAAGTCAGAGTCGGAGTCATGGAGTCAGAGTCAGAGTCAGAGTCGAGTCAGAGTCAAAGTCACAGTGATAAAGTCAGAGTCAGAGTCAAAGAGAGAGTTAGAGTCAGAGTTAGAGTCAGAGTCAGAGTCTGAGTCAGAGTCAGAGTCAGAGTCAGAGTCAGAGTCAGATACAGAGTCAGAGTCAGAGTCAGATTCAGAGTCAGAGTCAGAGTCAGAGTCAGAGTCAGAGTCAGAGTCGGAGTCAGAGTCGGAGTCAGAGTCAGAGTCAGTGTCAGAGTCAGAGTCAGAGTCGGAGTCAGCGTCAGAGTCAGAGTCAGAGTCAGAGTCAGAGTCAGATTCTGAGTCAGAGTCAGAGTCAGAGTCAGAGTCAGAGTCAGAGTCAGAGTCAGAGTCGGAGTCAGAGTCGGAGTCAGAGTCAGAGTCAGGGTCAGAGTCAGAGTCAGATTCAAAATCAGAGTCAGCGTCATGGATTCAGAGTCAGAGTCTGAGTCAGAGTCAGAGTCAGAGTCAGAGTCAGAGTCAGAGTCAGAGTCAGAGTCAGATACAGAGTCAGAGTCAGAGTCAGATTTAGAGTCAGAGTCATGGAGACAGAGTCAGAGTCAGAGCGATATTCAGAGTCAAAGTTAGAGTCAGAGTCCGAGTCTGACTCAGAGTCAGAGTCAGAGTCAGAGTCAGAGTCGGAGTCAGAGTCAGAGTCAGAGACAGAGTCAGATTTAGAGTCAGAGTCAGAGTCAGAGTCAGAGTCAGAGTCAAAGTCAGAGTCTCAGTCTCAGTCAAAGTAAGAGTCTCAGTCAGAGTCAGAGTCAGAGTCAGAGTCGGAGTCAGAGTCAGAGCTAGAGTCAGAGTCAGAGTCAAATTCAGAGTCTCAGTCACAGTCAAAGTCAGAGTCAGAGTCGGAGCCAGAGTCAGAGTCAGAGTCATAGTCAGAGTCAGAGTCGGAGTCAGCGTGAGCGTCAGAGTCAGAGTCAGGGTCAGAGTCAGAGTCAGAGTCATGGAGTCCGAGTCAGAGTCTAAGTCAGAGTCAGAGTCAGAGTCAGAGTCAGAGTCAGAGTCAGATTCAGAGTCAGAGTCAGAGTCAAAGTCAGAGTCAGAGTTAGAGTCAGAGTCATGAAGTCAGAGTCGGAGCCAGAGCCATGGTCTGAGTCGAAGTCATGAAGTCACAGTCAGAGTCTGAGTCAGAGTCATAGTCAGAGTCAGAGTCACGGTTAGAGTCGGAGTCAGAGTCAGAGTCAGAGTCACAGTCAGGGTCAGAGTCCGAGTCAGCATTAGAGTCAGAGTCACAGTCATGGAGTCAGAGTCAGAGTCTGAGTCAGAGTCAGAGTCAGAGTCAGAGTCAGAGTCAGAGTCAGAGTCAGAGTCAGAGTCAGAGTCAGAGTCAGAGTCAGAGTCAGAGTCCGAGTTAGAGTCAGAGCCAGAGCCATAGTCAGAGTCAGAGTCAGATTTAGAGTCAGAGTCATGAAGACAGAGTCAGAGTCAGAGCCATAGTCGGAGTCAGAGCCATGGAGTCGGAGTCAGAGTCTTAGTCAGAGTCAGAGTCAGAGTCAGAGTCAGAGTCGGAGTCAAAATCAGAGTCGGAGTCGGATTCAGAGTCACAGTCAGAGTCAGAGTCAGAGTCTTATTCAGAGTCAGATTCAGAGTCAGAGTCGGAGTCAAAATCAGAGTCGGAGTCGGATTCAGAGTCACAGTCAGACCCAGAGTCAGAGTCTTATTCAGAGTCAGATTCAGAGTCAGAGTCGGAGTCAGAGTCAGAGTCAGAGTCGGAGTCAGAGTCAGACACAGAGACAGGGTCAGATTCAGAGTCAGAGTCAGAGTCAGAGTCAAAGGCAGAGTCAAAGTCAGAGTCTCAGTCTCAGTCAAAGTCAGAGTCAGAGTCGGAGTCAGAGTCGGAGTCAGAGACAGAGTCAGAGTCAGAGTCAGAGTCAGAGTCAGAGTCAGAGTAGGAGTCAGAGTCAGAGTCAGAGTCACAGTCAGGGTGAGAGTCAGAGTCAGAGTCAGAGTCAGAGTCGGAGTCAGATTCGGAGTCAGAGTCAGAGTCAGGGTCAGAGTCAGAGTCAGAGTCAGAGTCGGAGTCAGAGTCAGAGTCAGAGACAGAGTCAGATTTAGAGTCAGAGTCAGAGTCAGAGTCAGAGTCAGAGTCAAAGTCAGAGTCTCAGTCTCAGTCAAAGTAAGAGTCTCAGTCAGAGTCAAAGTCAGAGTCAGAGTCGGAGTCAGAGTCAGAGTCAGAGTCAGAGTCAGAGTCCGAGTTAGAGTCAGAGCCAGAGCCATAGTCAGAGTCAGATTGTGGAGTCAGAGTCAGAGCCAGAGCCATGGTCAGAGTCAGAGTCTTAGTCAGAGTCAGAGTCAGAGTCAGAGTCGGAGTCAGAGTCAGAGTCAGAGTCAGAGTATGATTCAGAGTCAGAGTCAGAGTCAGATTTGAAGTCAGAGTCAGAGTCATAGTCAGAGTCAGAGTCGGAGTTATGAAGTCAGAGTCAGAGTCAGAGTTGAGTCAGAGTCAACCTCACAGTGATGAAGTCAGAGTCAGAGTCAAAGTGAGAGTTAGAGTCAGGGTCAGAGTCGTAGTCAGAGTCGGAGTCAAAGTCAGAGTCAGAGTCAGAGTCAGGGTTACAGTCAGGGTCAGAGTCAGAGTCAGATTCAGAGTCAGATTCAAAGTCATGGAGTCAGAGTTCGAGTCTGAGTCATAGTCAGAGTAAGAGTCAGAGTCAGAGTTAGAGTCAGAGTCAGAGTCAGAGTCAGAGTCAGAGTCAGATACAGAGTCAACGTCAGAGTCAGAGTCAGAGTCGGTGTCAGCGTCAGAGTCAGAGTCAGAGTCAGAGTAGGAGTCAGAGTCAGAGTCACAGTCAGGTTCAGAGTCAGAGTCAGAGTCGGAGTCATAGTCAGAGTCAGAGTCAGATTCAGAGTGAGAGTCAGAGTCAGAGTCTAAGTCAGAGTCAGAGTCAGAGTCGGAGTCAGAGTCAGATACAGAGTCAACGTCAGAGTCAGAGTCAGAGTCGGTGTCAGCGTCAGAGTCAGAGTCAGAGTCAGAGTAGGAGTCAGAGTCAGAGTCAGAGTCACAGTCAGGGTCAGAGTCAGAGTCAGAGTCGGAGTCAGAGTCGGAGTCAGATTCGGAGTCAGAGTCAGAGTCAGGGTCAGAGTCAGAGTCAGATTCAAATTCAGAGTCAGAGTCGGAGTCATGAAGTCAGAGTCAGAGTCAGAGTCAGAGTCAGAGTCAGAGTCGGAGTCGGAATCGGAGTCAGAGTCAGAGTCAGAGTCAGAGTCAGAGTCAGAGTCGAAGTCAGAGTCGGAGTCATGGAGTCAGAGTCAGAGTCAGAGTCGAGTCAGAGTCAGATTCGGAGTCAGAGTCGGAGTCAGAGTCAGAGTCAGTGTCAGAGTCAGAGTCAGAGTCGGAGTCAGCGTCAGAGTCAGAGTCAGAGTCAGAGTCAGAGTCAGAGTCTGAGTCAGAGTCAGAGTCAGAGTCAGAGTCAGAGTCAGAGTCAGAGTCAGAGTCGGAGTCAGAGTCGGAGTCAGAGTCAGAGTCAGGGTCAGAGTCAGAGTCAGATTCAAAGTCAGAGTCAGCGTCATGGATTCAGAGTCAGAGTCTGAGTCAGAGTCAGAGTCAGAGTCAGAGTCAGAGTCAGAGTCAGAGTCAGAGTCAGATACAGAGTCAGAGTCAGAGTCAGATTTAGAGTCAGAGTCATGGAGACAGAGTCAGAGTCAGAGCGATATTCAGAGTCAAAGTTAGAGTCAGAGTCCGAGTCTGACTCAGAGTCAGAGTCAGAGTCAGAGTCAGAGTCGGAGTCAGAGTCAGAGTCAGAGACAGAGTCAGATTTAGAGTCAGAGTCAGAGTCAGAGTCAGAGTCAGAGTCAAAGTCAGAGTCTCAGTCTCAGTCAAAGTAAGAGTCTCAGTCAGAGTCAGAGTCAGAGTCAGAGTCGGAGTCAGAGTCAGAGCTAGAGTCAGAGTCAGAGTCAAATTCAGAGTCTCAGTCACAGTCAAAGTCAGAGTCAGAGTCGGAGCCAGAGTCAGAGTCAGAGTCATAGTCAGAGTCAGAGTCGGAGTCAGCGTGAGCGTCAGAGTCAGAGTCAGGGTCAGAGTCAGAGTCAGAGTCATGGAGTCCGAGTCAGAGTCTAAGTCAGAGTCAGAGTCAGAGTCAGAGTCAGAGTCATAGTCAGATTCAGAGTCAGAGTCAGAGTCAAAGTCAGAGTCAGAGTTAGAGTCAGAGTCATGAAGTCAGAGTCGGAGCCAGAGCCATGGTCTGAGTCGAAGTCATGAAGTCACAGTCAGAGTCTGAGTCAGAGTCATAGTCAGAGTCAGAGTCACGGTTAGAGTCGGAGTCAGAGTCAGAGTCAGAGTCACAGTCAGGGTCAGAGTCCGAGTCAGCATTAGAGTCAGAGTCACAGTCATGGAGTCAGAGTCAGAGTCTGAGTCAGAGTCAGAGTCAGAGTCAGAGTCAGTGTCAGAGTCAGAGTCAGAGTCAGAGTCAGAGTCAGAGTCAGAGTCAGAGTCAGAGTCCGAGTTGGAGTCAGAGCCAGAGCCATAGTCAGAGTCAGAGTCAGATTTAGAGTCAGAGTCATGAAGACAGAGTCAGAGTCAGAGCCATAGTCGGAGTCAGAGCCATGGAGTCGGAGTCAGAGTCTTAGTCAGAGTCAGAGTCAGAGTCAGAGTCAGAGTCGGAGTCAAAATCAGAGTCGGAGTCGGATTCAGAGTCACAGTCAGAGTCAGAGTCAGAGTCAGAGTCAGAGTCATGGAGTCCGAGTCAGAGTCTAAGTCAGAGTCAGAGTTAGAGTCAGAGTCATGAAGTCAGAGTCGGAGCCAGAGCCATGGTCTGAGTCGAAGTCATGAAGTCACAGTCAGAGTCTGAGTCAGAGTCATAGTCAGAGTCAGAGTCACGGTTAGAGTCGGAGTCAGAGTCAGAGTCAGAGTCACAGTCAGGGTCAGAGTCCGAGTCAGCATTAGAGTCAGAGTCACAGTCATGGAGTCAGAGTCAGAGTCTGAGTCAGAGTCAGAGTCAGAGTCAGAGTCAGTGTCAGAGTCAGAGTCAGAGTCAGAGTCAGAGTCAGAGTCAGAGTCAGAGTCAGAGTCAGAGTCAGAGTCAGAGTCAGAGTCAGAGTCCGAGTTAGAGTCAGAGCCAGAGCCATAGTCAGAGTCAGAGTCAGATTTAGAGTCAGAGTCATGAAGACAGAGTCAGAGTCAGAGCCATAGTCGGAGTCAGAGCCATGGAGTCGGAGTCAGAGTCTTAGTCAGAGTCAGAGTCAGAGTCAGAGTCAGAGTCGGAGTCAAAATCAGAGTCGGAGTCGGATTCAGAGTCACAGTCAGAGTCAGAGTCAGAGTCAGATTCAGAGTCAGATTCAGAGTCAGAGTCGGAGTCAAAATCAGAGTCGGAGTCGGATTCAGAGTCACAGTCAGAGTCAGAGTCAGAGTCTTATTCAGAGTCAGATTCAGAGTCAGAGTCGGAGTCAAAATCAGAGTCGGAGTCGGATTCAGAGTCACAGTCAGAGTCAGAAACAGAGTCTTATTCAGAGTCAGATTCAGAGTCAGAGTCGGAGTCAGAGTCAGAGTCAGAGTCGGAGTCAGAGTCAGACACAGAGACAGGGTCAGATTCAGAGTCAGAGTCAGAGTCAGAGTCAAAGGCAGAGTCAAAGTCAGAGTCTCAGTCTCAGTCAAAGTCAGAGTCAGAGTCAGAGTCAGAGTCAAAGGCAGAGTCAAAGTCAGAGTCTCAGTCTCAGTCAAAGTCAGAGTCAGAGTCGGAGTCAGAGTCAGAGTCAGAGACAGAGTCAGAGTCAGAGTCAGAGTCAGAGTCAGAGTCAGAGTCAAAGTCAGAGTCTCAGTCACAGTCAAAGTCAGAGTCTCAGTCAGAGTCAAAGTCAGAGTCAGAGTCGGAGTCAGAGTCAGAGTCAGAGTCAGAGTCAGGGTCAGAGTCGGAGTCACCGTCAGAGTCAGAGTCAGAGTCAGGGTGAGAGTCAGAGTCAGATTCAGAGTCAGATTCAGAGTCATGGACTCAGAGTTAGAGTCTAAGTCATAGTCAGAGTAAGAGTCAGAGTCAGAGTTAGAGTCAGAGTCATGAAGTCGGATTCGGGGCCAGAGCCATGGTCTGAGTCGGAGTCATGGAGTCAGAGTCAGTGTCTGATTCAGAATCATAGTCAGAGTCAGAGTCAGAGTCAGAGTCGGAGTCAGAGTGATAGTCAGAGTCAGAGTCAGAGTCAGAGCCAGAGCCATAGTCAGAGTCAGGTCGTGGAGTCAGAGTCTTAGTCAGAGTCAGAGTCAGAGTCAGAGTCAGAGTCAGATTCAGAGTCAGAGTCAGAGTAAGAGTCAGAGTCAGAGTCAGATTCGGAGTCAGAGTCAGAGTCATAGTCAGAGTCAGAGTCGGAGTCAGAGTCTAGTCAGAGTCAAAGTCACAGTGATAGAGTCAGAGTCAGAGTCAAAGTAAGAGTTAGAGCCAGAGTCAGAGTCGGAGTCAGAGTCGAAGTCAGAGTCAGAGTCAGAGTCAGAGTCGGAGTCAAAATCAGAGTCGGAGTCGGATTCAGAGTCACAGTCAGAGTCAGAGTCAGAGTCAGAGTCAGAGTCATGGAGTCCGAGTCAGAGTCTAAGTCAGAGTCAGAGTTAGAGTCAGAGTCATGAAGTCAGAGTCGGAGCCAGAGCCATGGTCTGAGTCGAAGTCATGAAGTCACAGTCAGAGTCTGAGTCAGAGTCATAGTCAGAGTCAGAGTCACGGTTAGAGTCGGAGTCAGAGTCAGAGTCAGAGTCACAGTCAGGGTCAGAGTCCGAGTCAGCATTAGAGTCAGAGTCACAGTCATGGAGTCAGAGTCAGAGTCTGAGTCAGAGTCAGAGTCAGAGTCAGAGTCAGTGTCAGAGTCAGAGTCAGAGTCAGAGTCAGAGTCAGAGTCAGAGTCAGAGTCAGAGTCAGAGTCAGAGTCAGAGTCAGAGTCAGAGTCAGAGTCCGAGTTAGAGTCAGAGCCAGAGCCATAGTCAGAGTCAGAGTCAGATTTAGAGTCAGAGTCATGAAGACAGAGTCAGAGTCAGAGCCATAGTCGGAGTCAGAGCCATGGAGTCGGAGTCAGAGTCTTAGTCAGAGTCAGAGTCAGAGTCAGAGTCAGAGTCGGAGTCAAAATCAGAGTCGGAGTCGGATTCAGAGTCACAGTCAGAGTCAGAGTCAGAGTCAGATTCAGAGTCAGATTCAGAGTCAGAGTCGGAGTCAAAATCAGAGTCGGAGTCGGATTCAGAGTCACAGTCAGAGTCAGAGTCAGAGTCTTATTCAGAGTCAGATTCAGAGTCAGAGTCGGAGTCAAAATCAGAGTCGGAGTCGGATTCAGAGTCACAGTCAGAGTCAGAAACAGAGTCTTATTCAGAGTCAGATTCAGAGTCAGAGTCGGAGTCAGAGTCAGAGTCAGAGTCGGAGTCAGAGTCAGACACAGAGACACGGTCAGATTCAGAGTCAGAGTCAGAGTCAGAGTCAAAGGCAGAGTCAAAGTCAGAGTCTCAGTCTCAGTCAAAGTCAGAGTCAGAGTCAGAGTCAGAGTCAAAGGCAGAGTCAAAGTCAGAGTCTCAGTCTCAGTCAAAGTCAGAGTCAGAGTCGGAGTCAGAGTCAGAGTCAGAGACAGAGTCAGAGTCAGAGTCAGAGTCAGAGTCAGAGTCAGAGTCAAAGTCAGAGTCTCAGTCACAGTCAAAGTCAGAGTCTCAGTCAGAGTCAAAGTCAGAGTCAGAGTCGGAGTCAGAGTCAGAGTCAGAGTCAGAGTCAGGGTCAGAGTCGGAGTCACCGTCAGAGTCAGAGTCAGAGTCAGGGTGAGAGTCAGAGTCAGATTCAGAGTCAGATTCAGAGTCATGGACTCAGAGTTAGAGTCTAAGTCATAGTCAGAGTAAGAGTCAGAGTCAGAGTTAGAGTCAGAGTCATGAAGTCGGATTCGGGGCCAGAGCCATGGTCTGAGTCAGAGTCATGGAGTCAGAGTCAGTGTCTGATTCAGAATCATAGTCAGAGTCAGAGTCAGAGTCAGAGTCGGAGTCAGAGTGATAGTCAGAGTCAGAGTCAGAGTCAGAGCCAGAGCCATAGTCAGAGTCAGGTCGTGGAGTCAGAGTCTTAGTCAGAGTCAGAGTCAGAGTCAGAGTCAGAGTCAGAGTCAGAGTCAGAGTCAGAGTCAGATTCAGAGTCAGAGTCAGAGTAAGAGTCAGAGTCAGAGTCAGATTCGGAGTCAGAGTCAGAGTCATAGTCAAAGTCAGAGTCGGAGTCAGAGTCTAGTCAGAGTCAAAGTCACAGTGATAGAGTCAGAGTCAGAGTCAAAGTAAGAGTTAGAGCCAGAGTCAGAGTCGGAGTCAGAGTCGAAGTCAGAGTCAGAGTCAGAGTCAGAGTCAGAGTCGGGGTCAGAGTCGGAGTCAGAGTCAGAGTCAGGGTCAGAGTAGAAGTCAGATTTAAAGTCGAAATCAGCGTCATGGATTCAGAGTCAGAGTCAGAGTCAGAGTCGGAGTCAGAGCCAGAGTCAGGGTCAGAGTCAGAGTCAGATTTAAAGTCAGAGTCAGCGTCATGGATTCAGAGTCAGAGTCAGAGTCAGAGTCGGAGTCATAGTCAGAGTCAGAGTCAGAGTCAGAGTCAGAGTCAGAGTCAGAGTCAGAGTTAGAGTGAGAGTCAGAGTCATGAAGTCAGATTCGGAGCCAGAGCCATGGTCTGAGTCAGAGTCATGGAGTCAGAGTCAGAGTCTGAGTCAGAATCATAGTCAGAGTCAGATTCAGAGTCAGAGTCGGAGTCAGAGTGATAGTCAGAGTCAGAGTCAGATTCAGAGTCAGAGTCGGAGTCAGAGTGATAGTCAGAGTCAGAGTCAGAGCCAGAGCCACAGTCAGAGTCAGAGTCAGAGTCAGAGTCAGAGTCAGATACAAAGTCGAAGTCAGAGTCAGATTCAGAGTCAGAGTCATGGAGACAGAGTCAGAGTCAGAGCCATAGTCGGAGTCAGAGTCATGGAGTCAGAGTCAGAGTCAGGTCGTGGAGTCAGAGTCAGGTCGTGGAGTCAGAGTCAGAGTCTTAGTCAGAGTCAGAATCAGAGTCAGAGTCAGAGTCAGAGTCAGAGTCAGAGTCAGAGTCAGATTCAGAGTCAGAGTCAGAGTCAGAGTCAGAGTCGGAGTCAGAGTCAGAGTCAGAGTCAGAGTCATAGTCAGAGTGAAAGTCATGAAGTCAGAGTCAGAGTCAGAGTCTAGTCAGAGTCAGAGTCAGAGTCTAGTCAGAGTCAAAGTCACAGTGATAGAGTCAGAGTCAGAGTCAAAGTGAGAGTCAGAGTCAGAGTCAGAGTCAGAGTCAGAGTCAGAGTCAGAGTCAGGTCGTGGAGTCAGAGTCAGAGTCTTAGTCAGAGTCAGAGTCAGAGTCAGAGTCAGAGTCAGAGTCAGAGTCAGAGTCAGAGTCAGAGTCAGAGTCAGATTCAGAGTCAGAGTCAGAGTCAGAGTCAGAGTCAGAGTCAGATTCGGAGTCAGAGTCAGAGTCATAGTCAGAGTCAGAGTCGGAGTCAGAGTCTAGTCAGAGTCAAAGTCACAGTGATAGAGTCAGAGTCAGAGTCAAAGTAAGAGTTAGAGCCAGAGTCAGAGTCGGAGTCAGAGTCGAAGTCAGAGTCAGAGTCAGAGTCAGAGTCAGAGTCGGGGTCAGAGTCGGAGTCAGAGTCAGAGTCAGGGTCAGAGTAGAAGTCAGATTTAAAGTCGAAATCAGCGTCATGGATTCAGAGTCAGAGTCCAAGTCAGAGTCAGAGTCAGAGTCGGAGTCAGAGCCAGAGTCAGGGTCAGAGTCAGAGTCAGATTTAAAGTCAGAGTCAGCGTCATGGATTCAGAGTCAGAGTCAGAGTCAGAGTCGGAGTCATAGTCAGAGTCAGAGTCAGAGTCAGAGTCAGAGTCAGAGTCAGAGTCAGAGTTAGAGTGATAGTCAGAGTCATGAAGTCAGATTCGGAGCCAGAGCCATGGTCTGAGTCAGAGTCATGGAGTCAGAGTCAGAGTCTGAGTCAGAATCATAGTCAGAGTCAGATTCAGAGTCAGAGTCGGAGTCAGAGTGATAGTCAGAGTCAGAGTCAGATTCAGAGTCAGAGTCGGAGTCAGAGTGATAGTCAGAGTCAGAGTCAGAGCCAGAGCCACAGTCAGAGTCAGAGTCAGAGTCAGAGTCAGAGTCAGATACAAAGTCGAAGTCAGAGTCAGATTCAGAGTCAGAGTCATGGAGACAGAGTCAGAGTCAGAGCCATAGTCGGAGTCAGAGTCATGGAGTCAGAGTCAGAGTCAGGTCGTGGAGTCAGAGTCAGGTCGTGGAGTCAGAGTCAGAGTCTTAGTCAGAGTCAGAATCAGAGTCAGCGTCAGAGTCAGAGTCAGAGTCAGAGTCAGAGTCAGATTCAGAGTCAGAGTCAGAGTCAGAGTCAGAGTCGGAGTCAGAGTCAGAGTCAGAGTCAGAGTCATAGTCAGAGTCAAAGTCATGAAGTCAGAGTCAGAGTCAGAGTCTAGTCAGAGTCAGAGTCAGAGTCTAGTCAGAGTCAAAGTCACAGTGATAGAGTCAGAGTCAGAGTCAAAGTGAGAGTTAGAGTCAGAGTCAGAGTCAGAGTCAGAGTCAGAGTCAGAGTCAGAGTCAGAGTCAGAGTCAGAATCAGAGTCAGCGTCAGAGTCAGAGTCAGAGTCGGAGTCAGAGTCAGAGTCAGAGTCAGAGTCATAGTCAGAGTCAAAGTCATGAAGTCAGAGTCAGAGTCAGAGTCTAGTCAGAGTCAGAGTCAGAGTCTAGTCAGAGTCAAAGTCACAGTGATAGAGTCAGAGTCAGAGTCAAAGTGAGAGTTAGAGTCAGAGTCAGAGTCAGAGTCAGAGTCAGAGTCAGAGTCAGAGTCAAAGTCAGAATCTCAGTCACAGTCAAAGTCAGAGTCTCAGTCAGAGTCAAAGTCAGAGTCAGAGTTGGAGTCAGAGTCAGAGTCAGAGTCAGAGTCAGAGTCGGAGTCACCGTCAGAGTCAGAGTCAGAGTCAGGGTGAGAGTCAGAGTCAGATTGAGAGTCAGATTCAGAGTCATCGAGTCAGTGTTAGAGTCTAAGTCATAGTCAGAGTAAGAGTCAGAGTCAGAGTCAGAGTCTAGTCAGAGTCAAAGTCACAGTGATAGAGTCAGAGTCAGAGTCAAAGTAAGAGTTAGAGCCAGAGTCAGAGTCGGAGTCAGAGTCGAAGTCAGAGTCAGAGTCAGAGTCAGAGTCAGAGTCGGGGTCAGAGTCGGAGTCAGAGTCAGAGTCAGGGTCAGAGTAGAAGTCAGATTTAAAGTCGAAATCAGCGTCATGGATTCAGAGTCAGAGTCAGAGTCAGAGTCGGAGTCAGAGCCAGAGTCAGGGTCAGAGTCAGAGTCAGATTTAAAGTCAGAGTCAGCGTCATGGATTCAGAGTCAGAGTCAGAGTCAGAGTCGGAGTCAGAGTCAGAGTCAGAGTCAGAGTCAGAGTCAGAGTCGGAGTCAGAGTCGGAGTCAGAGTCAGAGTCAGTGTCAGAGTCAGAGTCAGAGTCGGAGTCAGCGTCAGAGTCAGAGTCAGAGTCAGAGTCAGAGTCAGAGTCTGAGTCAGAGTCAGAGTCAGAGTCAGAGTCAGAGTCAGAGTCAGAGTCAGAGTCGGAGTCAGAGTCGGAGTCAGAGTCAGAGTCAGGGTCAGAGTCAGATACAGAGTCAGAGTCAGAGTCAGATTCAGAGTCAGAGTCAGAGTCAGAGTCAGAGTCAGAGTCAGAGTCGGAGTCAGAGTCGGAGTCAGAGTCAGAGTCAGTGTCAGAGTCAGAGTCAGAGTCGGAGTCAGCGTCAGAGTCAGAGTCAGAGTCAGAGTCAGAGTCAGAGTCTGAGTCAGAGTCAGAGTCAGAGTCAGAGTCAGAGTCAGAGTCAGAGTCAGAGTCGGAGTCAGAGTCGGAGTCAGAGTCAGAGTCAGGGTCAGAGTCAGAGTCAGATTCAAAGTCAGAGTCAGCGTCATGGATTCAGAGTCAGAGTCTGAGTCAGAGTCAGAGTCAGAGTCAGAGTCAGAGTCAGAGTCAGAGTCAGAGTCAGATACAGAGTCAGAGTCAGAGTCAGATTTAGAGTCAGAGTCATGGAGACAGAGTCAGAGTCAGAGCGATATTCAGAGTCAAAGTTAAAGTCAGAGTCCGAGTCTGACTCAGAGTCAGAGTCAGAGTCAGAGTCAGAGTCGGAGTCAGAGTCAGAGTCAGAGACAGAGTCAGATTTAGAGTCAGAGTCAGAGTCAGAGTCAGAGTCAGAGTCAAAGTCAGAGTCTCAGTCTCAGTCAAAGTAAGAGTCTCAGTCAGAGTCAGAGTCAGAGTCAGAGTCGGAGTCAGAGTCAGAGCTAGAGTCAGAGTCAGAGTCAAATTCAGAGTCTCAGTCACAGTCAAAGTCAGAGTCATGGAGTCCGAGTCAGAGTCTAAGTCAGAGTCAGAGTCAGAGTCAGAGTCAGAGTCAGAGTCAGATTCAGAGTCAGAGTCAGAGTCAAAGTCAGAGTCAGAGTTAGAGTCAGAGTCATGAAGTCAGAGTCGGAGCCAGAGCCATGGTCTGAGTCGAAGTCATGAAGTCACAGTCAGAGTCTGAGTCAGAGTCATAGTCAGAGTCAGAGTCACGGTTAGAGTCGGAGTCAGAGTCAGAGTCAGAGTCACAGTCAGGGTCAGAGTCCGAGTCAGCATTAGAGTCAGAGTCACAGTCATGGAGTCAGAGTCAGAGTCTGAGTCAGAGTCAGAGTCAGAGTCAGAGTCAGTGTCAGAGTCAGAGTCAGAGTCAGAGTCAGAGTCAGAGTCAGAGTCAGAGTCAGAGTCCGAGTTGGAGTCAGAGCCAGAGCCATAGTCAGAGTCAGAGTCAGATTTAGAGTCAGAGTCATGAAGACAGAGTCAGAGTCAGAGCCATAGTCGGAGTCAGAGCCATGGAGTCGGAGTCAGAGTCTTAGTCAGAGTCAGAGTCAGAGTCAGAGTCAGAGTCGGAGTCAAAATCAGAGTCGGAGTCGGATTCAGAGTCACAGTCAGAGTCAGAGTCAGAGTCAGAGTCAGAGTCATGGAGTCCGAGTCAGAGTCTAAGTCAGAGTCAGAGTTAGAGTCAGAGTCATGAAGTCAGAGTCGGAGCCAGAGCCATGGTCTGAGTCGAAGTCATGAAGTCACAGTCAGAGTCTGAGTCAGAGTCATAGTCAGAGTCAGAGTCACGGTTAGAGTCGGAGTCAGAGTCAGAGTCAGAGTCACAGTCAGGGTCAGAGTCCGAGTCAGCATTAGAGTCAGAGTCACAGTCATGGAGTCAGAGTCAGAGTCTGAGTCAGAGTCAGAGTCAGAGTCAGAGTCAGTGTCAGAGTCAGAGTCAGAGTCAGAGTCAGAGTCAGAGTCAGAGTCAGAGTCAGAGTCAGAGTCAGAGTCAGAGTCAGAGTCAGAGTCCGAGTTAGAGTCAGAGCCAGAGCCATAGTCAGAGTCAGAGTCAGATTTAGAGTCAGAGTCATGAAGACAGAGTCAGAGTCAGAGCCATAGTCGGAGTCAGAGCCATGGAGTCGGAGTCAGAGTCTTAGTCAGAGTCAGAGTCAGAGTCAGAGTCAGAGTCGGAGTCAAAATCAGAGTCGGAGTCGGATTCAGAGTCACAGTCAGAGTCAGAGTCAGAGTCAGATTCAGAGTCAGATTCAGAGTCAGAGTCGGAGTCAAAATCAGAGTCGGAGTCGGATTCAGAGTCACAGTCAGAGTCAGAGTCAGAGTCTTATTCAGAGTCAGATTCAGAGTCAGAGTCGGAGTCAAAATCAGAGTCGGAGTCGGATTCAGAGTCAGAGTCAAAGTCAGAGTCTCAGTCTCAGTCAAAGTAAGAGTCTCAGTCAGAGTCAGAGTCAGAGTCAGAGTCGGAGTCAGAGTCAGAGCTAGAGTCAGAGTCAGAGTCAAATTCAGAGTCTCAGTCACAGTCAAAGTCAGAGTCATGGAGTCCGAGTCAGAGTCTAAGTCAGAGTCAGAGTCAGAGTCAGAGTCAGAGTCAGAGTCAGATTCAGAGTCAGAGTCAGAGTCAAAGTCAGAGTCAGAGTTAGAGTCAGAGTCATGAAGTCAGAGTCGGAGCCAGAGCCATGGTCTGAGTCGAAGTCATGAAGTCACAGTCAGAGTCTGAGTCAGAGTCATAGTCAGAGTCAGAGTCACGGTTAGAGTCGGAGTCAGAGTCAGAGTCAGAGTCACAGTCAGGGTCAGAGTCCGAGTCAGCATTAGAGTCAGAGTCACAGTCATGGAGTCAGAGTCAGAGTCTGAGTCAGAGTCAGAGTCAGAGTCAGAGTCAGTGTCAGAGTCAGAGTCAGAGTCAGAGTCAGAGTCAGAGTCAGAGTCAGAGTCCGAGTTGGAGTCAGAGCCAGAGCCATAGTCAGAGTCAGAGTCAGATTTAGAGTCAGAGTCATGAAGACAGAGTCAGAGTCAGAGCCATAGTCGGAGTCAGAGCCATGGAGTCGGAGTCAGAGTCTTAGTCAGAGTCAGAGTCAGAGTCAGAGTCAGAGTCGGAGTCAAAATCAGAGTCGGAGTCGGATTCAGAGTCACAGTCAGAGTCAGAGTCAGAGTCAGAGTCAGAGTCATGGAGTCCGAGTCAGAGTCTAAGTCAGAGTCAGAGTTAGAGTCAGAGTCATGAAGTCAGAGTCGGAGCCAGAGCCATGGTCTGAGTCGAAGTCATGAAGTCACAGTCAGAGTCTGAGTCAGAGTCATAGTCAGAGTCAGAGTCACGGTTAGAGTCGGAGTCAGAGTCAGAGTCAGAGTCACAGTCAGGGTCAGAGTCCGAGTCAGCATTAGAGTCAGAGTCACAGTCATGGAGTCAGAGTCAGAGTCTGAGTCAGAGTCAGAGTCAGAGTCAGAGTCAGTGTCAGAGTCAGAGTCAGAGTCAGAGTCAGAGTCAGAGTCAGAGTCAGAGTCAGAGTCAGAGTCAGAGTCAGAGTCAGAGTCAGAGTCCGAGTTAGAGTCAGAGCCAGAGCCATAGTCAGAGTCAGAGTCAGATTTAGAGTCAGAGTCATGAAGACAGAGTCAGAGTCAGAGCCATAGTCGGAGTCAGAGCCATGGAGTCGGAGTCAGAGTCTTAGTCAGAGTCAGAGTCAGAGTCAGAGTCAGAGTCGGAGTCAAAATCAGAGTCGGAGTCGGATTCAGAGTCACAGTCAGAGTCAGAGTCAGAGTCAGATTCAGAGTCAGATTCAGAGTCAGAGTCGGAGTCAAAATCAGAGTCGGAGTCGGATTCAGAGTCACAGTCAGAGTCAGAGTCAGAGTCTTATTCAGAGTCAGATTCAGAGTCAGAGTCGGAGTCAAAATCAGAGTCGGAGTCGGATTCAGAGTCACAGTCAGAGTCAGAAACAGAGTCTTATTCAGAGTCAGATTCAGAGTCAGAGTCGGAGTCAGAGTCAGAGTCAGAGTCGGAGTCAGAGTCAGACACAGAGACAGGGTCAGATTCAGAGTCAGAGTCAGAGTCAGAGTCAAAGGCAGAGTCAAAGTCAGAGTCTCAGTCTCAGTCAAAGTCAGAGTCAGAGTCAGAGTCAGAGTCAAAGGCAGAGTCAAAGTCAGAGTCTCAGTCTCAGTCAAAGTCAGAGTCAGAGTCGGAGTCAGAGTCAGAGTCAGAGACAGAGTCAGAGTCAGAGTCAGAGTCAGAGTTAGAGTCAGAGTCAAAGTCAGAGTCTCAGTCACAGTCAAAGTCAGAGTCTCAGTCAGAGTCAAAGTCAGAGTCAGAGTCGGAGTCAGAGTCAGAGTCAGAGTCAGAGTCAGGGTCAGAGTCGGAGTCACCGTCAGAGTCAGAGTCAGAGTCAGGGTGAGAGTCAGAGTCAGATTCAGAGTCAGATTCAGAGTCATGGACTCAGAGTTAGAGTCTAAGTCATAGTCAGAGTAAGAGTCAGAGTCAGAGTTAGAGTCAGAGTCATGAAGTCGGATTCGGGGCCAGAGCCATGGTCTGAGTCAGAGTCATGGAGTCAGAGTCAGTGTCTGATTCAGAATCATAGTCAGAGTCAGAGTCAGAGTCAGAGTCGGAGTCAGAGTGATAGTCAGAGTCAGAGTCAGAGTCAGAGCCAGAGCCATAGTCAGAGTCAGGTCGTGGAGTCAGAGTCAGAGTCTTAGTCAGAGTCAGAGTCAGAGTCAGAGTCAGAGTCAGAGTCAGAGTCAGAGTCAGAGTCAGATTCAGAGTCAGAGTCAGAGTCAGAGTCAGAGTCAGAGTCAGATTCGGAGTCAGAGTCAGAGTCATAGTCAGAGTCAGAGTCGGAGTCAGAGTCTAGTCAGAGTCAAAGTCACAGTGATAGAGTCAGAGTCAGAGTCAAAGTAAGAGTTAGAGCCAGAGTCAGAGTCGGAGTCAGAGTCGAAGTCAGAGTCAGAGTCAGAGTCAGAGTCAGAGTCGGGGTCACAGTCGGAGTCAGAGTCAGAGTCAGGGTCAGAGTAGAAGTCAGATTTAAAGTCGAAATCAGCGTCATGGATTCAGAGTCAGAGTCCAAGTCAGAGTCAGAGTCAGAGTCGGAGTCAGAGCCAGAGTCAGGGTCAGAGTCAGAGTCAGATTTGAAGTCAGAGTCAGCGTCATGGATTCAGAGTCAGAGTCAGAGTCAGAGTCGGAGTCATAGTCAGAGTCAGAGTCAGAGTCAGAGTCAGAGTCAGAGTCAGAGTCAGAGTTAGAGTGATAGTCAGAGTCAGAGTCAGAGCCAGAGTGATAGTCAGAGTCAGAGTCAGATTCAGAGTCAGAGTCGGAGTCAGAGTGATAGTCAGAGTCAGAGTCAGAGCCAGAGCCACAGTCAGAGTCAGAGTCAGAGTCAGAGTCAGAGTCAGATACAAAGTCGAAGTCAGAGTCAGATTCAGAGTCAGAGTCATGGAGACAGAGTCAGAGTCAGAGCCATAGTCCGAGTCAGAGTCATGGAGTCAGAGTCAGAGTCAGGTCGTGGAGTCAGAGTCAGGTCGTGGAGTCAGAGTCAGAGTCTTAGTCAGAGTCAGAATCAGAGTCAGCGTCAGAGTCAGAGTCAGAGTCAGAGTCAGAGTCAGATTCAGAGTCAGAGTCAGAGTCAGAGTCAGAGTCGGAGTCAGAGTCAGAGTCAGAGTCAGAGTCATAGTCAGAGTCAAAGTCATGAAGTCAGAGTCAGAGTCAGAGTCTAGTCAGAGTCAGAGTCAGAGTCTAGTCAGAGTCAAAGTCACAGTGATAGAGTCAGAGTCAGAGTCAAAGTGAGAGTTAGAGTCAGAGTCAGAGTCAGAGTCAGAGTCAGAGTCAGAGTCAGAGTCAGAGTCAGAGTCAGAATCAGAGTCAGCGTCAGAGTCAGAGTCAGAGTCGGAGTCAGAGTCAGAGTCAGAGTCAGAGTCATAGTCAGAGTCAAAGTCATGAAGTCAGAGTCAGAGTCAGAGTCTAGTCAGAGTCAGAGTCAGAGTCTAGTCAGAGTCAAAGTCACAGTGATAGAGTCAGAGTCAGAGTCAAAGTGAGAGTTAGAGTCAGAGTCAGAGTCGGAGTCAGAGTCAGAGTCAGAGTCAGAGTCAAAGTCAGAATCTCAGTCACAGTCAAAGTCAGAGTCTCAGTCAGAGTCAAAGTCAGAGTCAGAGTCGGAGTCAGAGTCAGAGTCAGAGTCAGAGTCAGAGTCGGAGTCACCGTCAGAGTCAGAGTCAGAGTCAGGGTGAGAGTCAGAGTCAGATTGAGAGTCAGATTCAGAGTCATCGAGTCAGTGTTAGAGTCTAAGTCATAGTCAGAGTAAGAGTCAGAGTCAGAGTCAGAGTCTAGTCAGAGTCAAAGTCACAGTGATAGAGTCAGAGTCAGAGTCAAAGTAAGAGTTAGAGCCAGAGTCAGAGTCGGAGTCAGAGTCGAAGTCAGAGTCAGAGTCAGAGTCAGAGTCAGAGGCGGGGTCAGAGTCGGAGTCAGAGTCAGAGTCAGGGTCAGAGTAGAAGTCAGATTTAAAGTCGAAATCAGCGTCATGGATTCAGAGTCAGAGTCGGAGTCAGAGTCGGAGTCAGAGCCAGAGTCAGGGTCAGAGTCAGAGTCAGATTTAAAGTCAGAGTCAGCGTCATGGATTCAGAGTCAGAGTCAGAGTCAGAGTCGGAGTCATAGTCAGAGTCAGAGTCAGAGTCAGAGTCAGAGTCAGAGTCAGAGTCAGAGTTAGAGTGAGAGTCAGAGTCATGAAGTCAGATTCGGAGCCAGAGCCATGGTCTGAGTCAGAGTCATGAAGTCAGAGTCAGAGTCTGAGTCAGAATCATAGTCAGAGTCAGATTCAGAGTCAGAGTCGGAGTCAGAGTGATAGTCAGAGTCAGAGTCAGATTCAGAGTCAGAGTCGGAGTCAGAGTGATAGTCAGAGTCAGAGTCAGAGCCAGAGCCACAGTCAGAGTCAGAGTCAGAGTCAGAGTCAGAGTCAGATACAAAGTCGAAGTCAGAGTCAGATTCAGAGTCAGAGTCATGGAGACAGAGTCAGAGTCAGAGCCATAGTCGGAGTCAGAGTCATGGAGTCAGAGTCAGAGTCAGGTCGTGGAGTCAGAGTCAGGTCGTGGAGTCAGAGTCAGAGTCTTAGTCAGAGTCAGAATCAGAGTCAGAGTCAGAGTCAGAGTCAGAGTCAGAGTCAGAGTCAGATTCAGAGTCAGAGTCAGAGTCAGAGTCAGAGTCGGAGTCAGAGTCAGAGTCAGAGTCAGAGTCATAGTCAGAGTCAAAGTCATGAAGTCAGAGTCAGAGTCAGAGTCTAGTCAGAGTCAGAGTCAGAGTCTAGTCAGAGTCAAAGTCACAGTGATAGAGTCAGAGTCAGAGTCAAAGTGAGAGTTAGAGTCAGAGTCAGAGTCAGAGTCAGAGTCAGAGTCAGAGTCAGAGTCAAAGTCAGAATCTCAGTCACAGTCAAAGTCAGAGTCTCAGTCAGAGTCAAAGTCAGAGTCAGAGTCGGAGTCAGAGTCAGAGTCAGAGTCAGAGTCAGAGTCGGAGTCACCGTCAGAGTCAGAGTCAGAGTCAGGGTGAGAGTCAGAGTCAGATTGAGAGTCAGATTCAGAGTCATCGAGTCAGTGTTAGAGTCTAAGTCATAGTCAGAGTAAGAGTCAGAGTCAGAGTTAGAGTCAGAGTCATGAAGTCGGATTCGGAGCCAGAGCCATGGTCTGAGTCAGAGTCATGGAGTCAGAGTCAGAGTCTGATTCAGAATCATAGTCAGAGTCAGAGTCAGAGTCAAAATCGGAGTCAGAGTGATAGTCAGAGTCAGAGTCAGAGTCAGAGCCAGAGCCATAGTCAGAGTCAGGTCGTGGAGTCAGAGTCAGACTCTTAGTCAGAGTCAGAGTCAGAGTCAGAGTTGGAGTTAGAGTCATGAAGTCGGATTCGGAGCCAGAGCCATGGTCTGAGTCAGAGTCATGGAGTCAGAGTCAGAGTCTGATTCAGAATCATAGTCAGAGTCAGAGTCAGAGTCAGAGTCGGAGTCAGAGTGATAGTCAGAGTCAGAGTCAGAGTCAGAGACAGAGTCAGAGTCAGAGTCAGAGTCAGAGTCAGAGTCAGAGTCAGATTCGGAGTCAGAGTCAGAGTCATAGTCAGAGTCAGAGTCGGAGTCATGAAGTCAGAGTCAGAGTCAGAGTCTAGTCAGAGTCAAAGTCACAGTGATAGAGTCAGAGTCAGAGTCAAAGTAAGAGTTAGAGCCAGAGTCAGAGTCGGAGTCAGAGTCGGAGTCAGAGTCAGAGTCAGAGTCAGAGTCAGAGTCGGAGTCAGAGTCGGAGTCAGAGTCAGAGTCAGGGTCAGAGTAGAAGTCAGATTTAAAGTCGAAATCAGCGTCATGGATTCAGAGTCAGAGTCCGAGTCAGAGTCAGAGTCAGAGTCGGAGTCAGAGCCAGAGTCAGGGTCAGAGTCGGAGTCAGATTTGAAGTCAGAGTCAGCGTCATGGATTCAGAGTCAGAGTCAGAGTCAGAGTCGGAGTCATAGTCAGAGTCAGAGTCAGAGTCAGAGTCAGAGTCAGAGTCAGAGTCAGAGTTAGAGTGAGAGTCAGAGTCATGAAGTCAGATTCGGAGCCAGAGCCATGGTCTGAGTCAGAGTCATGGAGTCAGAGTCAGAGTCTGAGTCAGAATCATAGTCAGAGTCAGATTCAGAGTCAGAGTCGGAGTCAGAGTGATAGTCAGAGTCAGAGTCAGATTCAGAGTCAGAGTCGGAGTCAGAGTGATAGTCAGAGTCAGAGTCAGAGCCAGAGCCACAGTCAGAGTCAGAGTCAGAGTCAGAGTCAGAGTCAGATACAAAGTCGAAGTCAGAGTCAGATTCAGAGTCAGAGTCATGGAGACAGAGTCAGAGTCAGAGCCATAGTCGGAGTCAGAGTCATGGAGTCAGAGTCAGAGTCAGGTCGTGGAGTCAGAGTCAGAGTCTTAGTCAGAGTCAGAGTCAGAGTCAGAGTCAGAGTCAGAGTCAGAGTCAGAGTCAGAGTCAGATTCAGAGTCAGAGTCAGCGTCAGAGGCAGAGTCGGAGTCAGAGTCAGAGTCAGAGTCAGAGTCATAGTCAGAGTCAAAGTCATGAAGTCAGAGTCAGAGTCAGAGTCTAGTCAGAGTCAAAGTCACAGTGATAGAGTCAGAGTCAGAGTCAAAGTGAGAGTTAGAGTCAGAGTCAGAGTCAGAGTCAGAGTCAGAGTCAGAGTCAAAGTCAAAGTCAGAGTCTCAGTCACAGTCAAAGTCAGAGTCTCAGTCAGAGTCAAAGTCAGAGTCAGAGTCGGAGTCAGAGTCAGAGTCAGAGTCAGAGTCAGAGTCGGAGTCACCGTCAGAGTCAGAGTCAGAGTCAGGGTGAGAGTCAGAGTCAGATTGAGAGTCAGATTCAGAGTCATCGAGTCAGTGTTAGAGTCTAAGTCATAGTCAGAGTAAGAGTCAGAGTCAGAGTTAGAGTCAGAGTCATGAAGTCGGATTCGGAGCCAGAGCCATGGTCTGAGTCAGAGTCATGGAGTCAGAGTCAGAGTCTGATTCAGAATCATAGTCAGAGTCAGAGTCAGAGTCAGAGTCGGAGTCAGAGTGATAGTCAGAGTCAGAGTCAGAGTCAGAGCCAGAGCCATAGTCAGAGTCAGGTCGTGGAGTCAGAGTCAGACTCTTAGTCAGAGTCAGAGTCAGAGTCAGAGTTGGAGTCAGAGTCAGAGTCAGAGTCAGAGTCAGAGTCAGAGTCAGAGTCAGAGTCAGAGTCGGAGTCAAAATCAGAGTCGGAGTCGGATTCAGAGTCACAGTCAGAGTCAGAGTCAGAGTCTTATTCAGAGTCAGATTCAGAGTCAGAGTCGGAGTCAGAGTCAGAGTCAGAGTCGGAGTCAGAGTCAGACACAGAGACAGAGTCAGATTCAGAGTCAGAGTCAGAGTCACAGTCATGGAGTCAGAGTCAGAGTCAGAGTCTAAGTCAGAGTCAGAGTCAGAGTCGGAGTCAGAGTCAGATACAGAGTCAACGTCAGAGTCAGAGTCAGAGTCGGTGTCAGCGTCAGAGTCAGAGTCAGAGTCAGAGTAGGAGTCAGAGTCAGGGTCAGAGTCACAGTCAGGGTCAGAGTCAGAGTCAGAGTCAGAGTCAGAGTCGGAGTCAGATTCGGAGTCAGAGTCAGAGTCAGGGTCAGAGTCGGAGTCAGAGTCAGAGTCAGAGACAGAGTCAGATTTAGAGTCAGAGTCAGAGTCAGAGTCAGAGTCAGAGTCAAAGTCAGAGTCTCAGTCTCAGTCAAAGTAAGAGTCTCAGTCAGAGTCAGAGTCAGAGTCAGAGTCGGAGTCAGAGTCAGAGCTAGAGTCAGAGTTAGAGTCAAATTCAGAGTCTCAGTCACAGTCAAAGTCACAGTCAGAGTCGGAGCCAGAGTCAGAGTCAGAGTCATAGTCAGAGTCAGAGTCGGAGTCAGCGTCAGCGTCAGAGTCAGAGTAGGAGTCAGAGTCAGAGTCAGAGTCTAAGTCAGAGTCAGAGTCAGAGTCAGATTCAGAGTCAGAGTCAGAGTCAAAGTCAGAGTCAGAGTTAGAGTCAGAGTCATGAAGTCGGATTCGGAGCCAGAGCCATGGTCTGAGTCAGAGTCATGGAGTCAGAGTCAGAGTCTGATTCAGAATCATAGTCAGAGTTAGAGTCAGAGTCAGAGTCAGAGTCAGAGTTGGAGTCAGAGTCATGAAGTCGGATTCGGAGCCAGAGCCATGGTCTGAGTCAGAGTCATGGAGTCAGAGTCAGAGTCTGATTCAGAATCATAGTCAGAGTCAGAGTCAGAGTCAGAGTCGGAGTCAGAGTGATAGTCAGAGTCAGAGTCAGAGTCAGAGTCAGAGTCAGAGTCAGAGTCAGAGTCAGAGTCAGAGTCAGAGTCAGAGTCAGATTCGGAGTCAGAGTCAGAGTCATAGTCAGAGTCAGAGTCGGAGTCATGAAGTCAGAGTCAGAGTCAGAGTCTAGTCAGAGTCAAAGTCACAGTGATAGAGTCAGAGTCAGAGTCAAAGTAAGAGTTAGAGCCAGAGTCAGAGTCGGAGTCAGAGTCGGAGTCAGAGTCAGAGTCAGAGTCAGAGTCAGAGTCGGAGTCAGAGTCGGAGTCAGAGTCAGAGTCAGGGTGAGAGTAGAAGTCAGATTCAAAGTCAAAATCAGCGTCATGGATTCAGAGTCAGAGTCCGAGTCAGAGTCAGAGTCAGAGTCGGAGTCAGAGCCAGAGTCAGGGTCAGAGTCGGAGTCAGATTTAAAGTCAGAGTCAGCGTCATGGATTCAGAGTCAGAGTCAGAGTCAGAGTCGGAGTCATAGTCAGAGTCAGAGTCAGAGTCAGAGTCAGAGTCAGAGTCAGAGTCAGAGTTAGAGTGAGAGTCAGAGTCATGAAGTCAGATTCGGAGCCAGAGCCATGGTCTGAGTCAGAGTCATGGAGTCAGAGTCAGAGTCTGAGTCAGAATCATAGTCAGAGTCAGATTCAGAGTCAGAGTCGGAGTCAGAGTGATAGTCAGAGTCAGAGTCAGATTCAGAGTCAGAGTCGGAGTCAGAGTGATAGTCAGAGTCAGAGTCAGAGCCAGAGCCACAGTCAGAGTCAGAGTCAGAGTCAGAGTCAGAGTCAGATACAAAGTCGAAGTCAGAGTCAGATTCAGAGTCAGAGTCATGGAGACAGAGTCAGAGTCAGAGCCATAGTCGGAGTCAGAGTCATGGAGTCAGAGTCAGAGTCAGGTCGTGGAGTCAGAGTCAGAGTCTTAGTCAGAGTCAGAATCAGAGTCAGAGTCAGAGTCAGAGTCAGAGTCAGAGTCAGAGTCAGAGTCAGAGTCAGAGTCAGAGTCAGAGTCAGAGTCAGATTCAGAGTCAGAGTCAGAGTCAGAGTCAGAGTCGGAGTCAGAGTCAGAGTCAGAGTCAGAGTCATAGTCAGAGTCAAAGTCATGAAGTCAGAGTCAGAGTCAGAGTCTAGTCAGAGTCAGAGTCAGAGTCTGGTCAGAGTCAAAGTCACAGTGATAGAGTCAGAGTCAGAGTCAAAGTGAGAGTTAGAGTCAGAGTCAGAGTCAGAGTCAGAGTCAGAGTCAGAGTCAGAGTCAAAGTCAGAATCTCAGTCACAGTCAAAGTCAGAGTCTCAGTCAGAGTCAAAGTCAGAGTCAGAGTCGGAGTCAGAGTCAGAGTCAGAGTCAGAGTCAGAGTCGGAGTCACCGTCAGAGTCAGAGTCAGAGTCAGGGTGAGAGTCAGAGTCAGATTGAGAGTCAGATTCAGAGTCATCGAGTCAGTGTTAGAGTCTAAGTCATAGTCAGAGTAAGAGTCAGAGTCAGAGTCAGAGTCTAGTCAGAGTCAAAGTCACAGTGATAGAGTCAGAGTCAGAGTCAAAGTAAGAGTTAGAGCCAGAGTCAGAGTCGGAGTCAGAGTCGAAGTCAGAGTCAGAGTCAGAGTCAGAGTCAGAGTCGGGGTCAGAGTCGGAGTCAGAGTCAGAGTCAGGGTCAGAGTAGAAGTCAGATTTAAAGTCGAAATCAGCGTCATGGATTCAGAGTCAGAGTCAGAGTCAGAGTCGGAGTCAGAGCCAGAGTCAGAGTCAGAGTCAGAGTCAGATTTAAAGTCAGAGTCAGCGTCATGGATTCAGAGTCAGAGTCAGAGTCAGAGTCGGAGTCAGAGTCAGAGTCAGAGTCAGAGTCAGAGTCAGAGTCGGAGTCAGAGTCGGAGTCAGAGTCAGAGTCAGTGTCAGAGTCAGAGTCAGAGTCGGAGTCAGCGTCAGAGTCAGAGTCAGAGTCAGAGTCAGAGTCAGAGTCTGAGTCAGAGTCAGAGTCAGAGTCAGAGTCAGAGTCAGAGTCAGAGTCAGAGTCGGAGTCAGAGTCGGAGTCAGAGTCAGAGTCAGGGTCAGAGTCAGATACAGAGTCAGAGTCAGAGTCAGATTCAGAGTCAGAGTCAGAGTCAGAGTCAGAGTCAGAGTCAGAGTCGGAGTCAGAGTCGGAGTCAGAGTCAGAGTCACAGTGATAGAGTCAGAGTCAGAGTCAAAGTGAGAGTTAGAGTCAGAGTCAGAGTCAGAGTCAGAGTCAGAGTCAGAGTCAGAGTCAAAGTCAGAATCTCAGTCACAGTCAAAGTCAGAGTCTCAGTCAGAGTCAAAGTCAGAGTCAGAGTCGGAGTCAGAGTCAGAGTCAGAGTCAGAGTCAGAGTCGGAGTCACCGTCAGAGTCAGAGTCAGAGTCAGGGTGAGAGTCAGAGTCAGATTGAGAGTCAGATTCAGAGTCATCGAGTCAGTGTTAGAGTCTAAGTCATAGTCAGAGTAAGAGTCAGAGTCAGAGTCAGAGTCTAGTCAGAGTCAAAGTCACAGTGATAGAGTCAGAGTCAGAGTCAAAGTAAGAGTTAGAGCCAGAGTCAGAGTCGGAGTCAGAGTCGAAGTCAGAGTCAGAGTCAGAGTCAGAGTCAGAGTCGGGGTCAGAGTCGGAGTCAGAGTCAGAGTCAGGGTCAGAGTAGAAGTCAGATTTAAAGTCGAAATCAGCGTCATGGATTCAGAGTCAGAGTCAGAGTCAGAGTCGGAGTCAGAGCCAGAGTCAGGGTCAGAGTCAGAGTCAGATTTAAAGTCAGAGTCAGCGTCATGGATTCAGAGTCAGAGTCAGAGTCAGAGTCGGAGTCATAGTCAGAGTCAGAGTCAGAGTCAGAGTCAGAGTCAGAGTCAGAGTCAGAGTTAGAGTGAGAGTCAGAGTCATGAAGTCAGATTCGGAGCCAGAGCCATGGTCTGAGTCAGAGTCATGGAGTCAGAGTCAGAGTCTGAGTCAGAATCATAGTCAGAGTCAGATTCAGAGTCAGAGTCGGAGTCAGAGTGATAGTCAGAGTCAGAGTCAGATTCAGAGTCAGAGTCGGAGTCAGAGTGATAGTCAGAGTCAGAGTCAGAGCCAGAGCCACAGTCAGAGTCAGAGTCAGAGTCAGAGTCAGAGTCAGATACAAAGTCGAAGTCAGAGTCAGATTCAGAGTCAGAGTCATGGAGACAGAGTCAGAGTCAGAGCCATAGTCGGAGTCAGAGTCATGGAGTCAGAGTCAGAGTCAGGTCGTGGAGTCAGAGTCAGGTCGTGGAGTCAGAGTCAGAGTCTTAGTCAGAGTCAGAATCAGAGTCAGAGTCAGAGTCAGAGTCAGAGTCAGAGTCAGAGTCAGATTCAGAGTCAGAGTCAGAGTCAGAGTCAGAGTCGGAGTCAGAGTCAGAGTCAGAGTCAGAGTCATAGTCAGAGTCAAAGTCATGAAGTCAGAGTCAGAGTCAGAGTCTAGTCAGAGTCAGAGTCAGAGTCTAGTCAGAGTCAAAGTCACAGTGATAGAGTCAGAGTCAGAGTCAAAGTGAGAGTTAGAGTCAGAGTCAGAGTCAGAGTCAGAGTCAGAGTCAGAGTCAGAGTCAAAGTCAGAATCTCAGTCACAGTCAAAGTCAGAGTCTCAGTCAGAGTCAAAGTCAGAGTCAGAGTCGGAGTCAGAGTCAGAGTCAGAGTCAGAGTCAGAGTCGGTGTCACCGTCAGAGTCAGAGTCAGAGTCAGGGTGAGAGTCAGAGTCAGATTGAGAGTCAGATTCAGAGTCATCGAGTCAGTGTTAGAGTCTAAGTCATAGTCAGAGTAAGAGTCAGAGTCAGAGTTAGAGTCAGAGTCATGAAGTCGGATTCGGAGCCAGAGCCATGGTCTGAGTCAGAGTCATGGAGTCAGAGTCAGAGTCTGATTCAGAATCATAGTCAGAGTCAGAGTCAGAGTCAAAATCGGAGTCAGAGTGATAGTCAGAGTCAGAGTCAGAGTCAGAGCCAGAGCCATAGTCAGAGTCAGGTCGTGGAGTCAGAGTCAGACTCTTAGTCAGAGTCAGAGTCAGAGTCAGAGTTGGAGTTAGAGTCATGAAGTCGGATTCGGAGCCAGAGCCATGGTCTGAGTCAGAGTCATGGAGTCAGAGTCAGAGTCTGATTCAGAATCATAGTCAGAGTCAGAGTCAGAGTCAGAGTCGGAGTCAGAGTGATAGTCAGAGTCAGAGTCAGAGTCAGAGACAGAGTCAGAGTCAGAGTCAGAGTCAGAGTCAGAGTCAGAGTCAGATTCGGAGTCAGAGTCAGAGTCATAGTCAGAGTCAGAGTCGGAGTCATGAAGTCAGAGTCAGAGTCAGAGTCTAGTCAGAGTCAAAGTCACAGTGATAGAGTCAGAGTCAGAGTCAAAGTATGAGTTAGAGCCAGAGTCAGAGTCGGAGTCAGAGTCGGAGTCAGAGTCAGAGTCAGAGTCAGAGTCAGAGTCGGAGTCAGAGTCGGAGTCAGAGTCAGAGTCAGGGTCAGAGTAGAAGTCAGATTTAAAGTCGAAATCAGCGTCATGGATTCAGAGTCAGAGTCCGAGTCAGAGTCAGAGTCAGAGTCGGAGTCAGAGCCAGAGTCAGGGTCAGAGTCGGAGTCAGATTTAAAGTCAGAGTCAGCGTCATGGATTCAGAGTCAGAGTCAGAGTCAGAGTCGGAGTCATAGTCAGAGTCAGAGTCAGAGTCAGAGTCAGAGTCAGAGTCAGAGTCAGAGTTAGAGTGAGAGTCAGAGTCATGAAGTCAGATTCGGAGCCAGAGCCATGGTCTGAGTCAGAGTCATGGAGTCAGAGTCAGAGTCTGAGTCAGAATCATAGTCAGAGTCAGATTCAGAGTCAGAGTCGGAGTCAGAGTGATAGTCAGAGTCAGAGTCAGATTCAGAGTCAGAGTCGGAGTCAGAGTGATAGTCAGAGTCAGAGTCAGAGCCAGAGCCACAGTCAGAGTCAGAGTCAGAGTCAGAGTCAGAGTCAGATACAAAGTCGAAGTCAGAGTCAGATTCAGAGTCAGAGTCATGGAGACAGAGTCAGAGTCAGAGCCATAGTCGGAGTCAGAGTCATGGAGTCAGAGTCAGAGTCAGGTCGTGGAGTCAGAGTCAGAGTCTTAGTCAGAGTCAGAGTCAGAGTCAGAGTCAGAGTCAGAGTCAGAGTCAGAGTCAGAGTCAGATTCAGAGTCAGAGTCAGCGTCAGAGGCAGAGTCGGAGTCAGAGTCAGAGTCAGAGTCAGAGTCATAGTCAGAGTCAAAGTCATGAAGTCAGAGTCAGAGTCAGAGTCTAGTCAGAGTCAAAGTCACAGTGATAGAGTCAGAGTCAGAGTCAAAGTGAGAGTTAGAGTCAGAGTCAGAGTCAGAGTCAGAGTCAGAGTCAGAGTCAAAGTCAAAGTCAGAGTCTCAGTCACAGTCAAAGTCAGAGTCTCAGTCAGAGTCAAAGTCAGAGTCAGAGTCGGAGTCAGAGTCAGAGTCAGAGTCAGAGTCAGAGTCGGAGTCACCGTCAGAGTCAGAGTCAGAGTCAGGGTGAGAGTTAGAGTCAGATTGAGAGTCAGATTCAGAGTCATCGAGTCAGTGTTAGAGTCTAAGTCATAGTCAGAGTAAGAGTCAGAGTCAGAGTTAGAGTCAGAGTCATGAAGTCGGATTCGGAGCCAGAGCCATGGTCTGAGTCAGAGTCATGGAGTCAGAGTCAGAGTCTGATTCAGAATCATAGTCAGAGTCAGAGTCAGAGTCAGAGTCGGAGTCAGAGTGATAGTCAGAGTCAGAGTCAGAGTCAGAGCCAGAGCCATAGTCAGAGTCAGGTCGTGGAGTCAGAGTCAGACTCTTAGTCAGAGTCAGAGTCAGAGTCAGAGTTGGAGTCAGAGTCAGAGTCAGAGTCAGAGTCAGAGTCAGAGTCAGAGTCAGAGTCAGAGTCGGAGTCAAAATCAGAGTCGGAGTCGGATTCAGAGTCACAGTCAGAGTCAGAGTCAGAGTCTTATTCAGAGTCAGATTCAGAGTCAGAGTCGGAGTCAGAGTCAGAGTCAGAGTCGGAGTCAGAGTCAGACACAGAGACAGAGTCAGATTCAGAGTCAGAGTCAGAGTCACAGTCATGGAGTCAGAGTCAGAGTCAGAGTCTAAGTCAGAGTCAGAGTCAGAGTCGGAGTCAGAGTCAGATACAGAGTCAACGTCAGAGTCAGAGTCAGAGTCGGTGTCAGCGTCAGAGTCAGAGTCAGAGTCAGAGTAGGAGTCAGAGTCAGAGTCAGAGTCACAGTCAGGGTCAGAGTCAGAGTCAGAGTCAGAGTCAGAGTCGGAGTCAGATTCGGAGTCAGAGTCAGAGTCAGGGTCAGAGTCGGAGTCAGAGTCAGAGTCAGAGACAGAGTCAGATTTAGAGTCAGAGTCAGAGTCAGAGTCAGAGTCAGAGTCAAAGTCAGAGTCTCAGTCTCAGTCAAAGTAAGAGTCTCAGTCAGAGTCAGAGTCAGAGTCAGAGTCGGAGTCACAGTCAGAGCTAGAGTCAGAGTTAGAGTCAAATTCAGAGTCTCAGTCACAGTCAAAGTCAGAGTCAGAGTCGGAGCCAGAGTCAGAGTCAGAGTCATAGTCAGAGTCAGAGTCGGAGTCAGCGTCAGCGTCAGAGTCAGAGTAGGAGTCAGAGTCAGAGTCAGAGTCTAAGTCAGAGTCAGAGTCAGAGTCAGATTCAGAGTCAGAGTCAGAGTCAAAGTCAGAGTCAGAGTTAGAGTCAGAGTCATGAAGTCGGATTCGGAGCCAGAGCCATGGTCTGAGTCAGAGTGATGGAGTCAGAGTCAGAGTCTGATTCAGAATCATAGTCAGAGTTAGAGTCAGAGTCAGAGTCAGAGTCAGAGTTGGAGTCAGAGTCATGAAGTCGGATTCGGAGCCAGAGCCATGGTCTGAGTCAGAGTCATGGAGTCAGAGTCAGAGTCTGATTCAGAATCATAGTCAGAGTCAGAGTCAGAGTCAGAGTCGGAGTCAGAGTGATAGTCAGAGTCAGAGTCAGAGTCAGAGTCAGAGTCAGAGTCAGAGTCAGAGTCAGAGTCAGAGTCAGAGTCAGAGTCAGATTCGGAGTCAGAGTCAGAGTCATAGTCAGAGTCAGAGTCGGAGTCATGAAGTCAGAGTCAGAGTCAGAGTCTAGTCAGAGTCAAAGTCACAGTGATAGAGTCAGAGTCAGAGTCAAAGTAAGAGTTAGAGCCAGAGTCAGAGTCGGAGTCAGAGTCGGAGTCAGAGTCAGAGTCAGAGTCAGAGTCAGAGTCGGAGTCAGAGTCGGAGTCACAGTCAGAGTCAGGGTGAGAGTAGAAGTCAGATTCAAAGTCAAAATCAGCGTCATGGATTCAGAGTCAGAGTCCGAGTCAGAGTCAGAGTCAGAGTCGGAGTCAGAGCCAGAGTCAGGGTCAGAGTCGGAGTCAGATTTAAAGTCAGAGTCAGCGTCATGGATTCAGAGTCAGAGTCAGAGTCAGAGTCGGAGTCATAGTCAGAGTCAGAGTCAGAGTCAGAGTCAGAGTCAGAGTCAGAGTCAGAGTTAGAGTGAGAGTCAGAGTCATGAAGTCAGATTCGGAGCCAGAGCCATGGTCTGAGTCAGAGTCATGGAGTCAGAGTCAGAGTCTGAGTCAGAATCATAGTCAGAGTCAGATTCAGAGTCAGAGTCGGAGTCAGAGTGATAGTCAAAGTCAGAGTCAGATTCAGAGTCAGAGTCGGAGTCAGAGTGATAGTCAGAGTCAGAGTCAGAGCCAGAGCCACAGTCAGAGTCAGAGTCAGAGTCAGAGTCAGAGTCAGATACAAAGTCGAAGTCAGAGTCAGATTCAGAGTCAGAGTCATGGAGACAGAGTCAGAGTCAGAGCCATAGTCGGAGTCAGAGTCATGGAGTCAGAGTCAGAGTCAGGTCGTGGAGTCAGAGTCAGAGTCTTAGTCAGAGTCAGAATCAGAGTCAGAGTCAGAGTCAGAGTCAGAGTCAGAGTCAGAGTCAGAGTCAGAGTCAGAGTCAGAGTCAGAGTCAGATTCAGAGTCAGAGTCAGAGTCAGAGTCAGAGTCGGAGTCAGAGTCAGAGTCAGAGTCAGAGTCATAGTCAGAGTCAAAGTCATGAAGTCAGAGTCAGAGTCAGAGTCTAGTCAGAGTCAGAGTCAGAGTCTAGTCAGAGTCAAAGTCACAGTGATAGAGTCAGAGTCAGAGTCAAAGTGAGAGTTAGAGTCAGAGTCAGAGTCAGAGTCAGAGTCAGAGTCAGAGTCAGAGTGAAAGTCAGAATCTCAGTCACAGTCAAAGTCAGAGTCTCAGTCAGAGTCAAAGTCAGAGTCAGAGTCGGAGTCAGAGTCAGAGTCAGAGTCAGAGTCAGAGTCGGAGTCACCGTCAGAGTCAGAGTCAGAGTCAGGGTGAGAGTCAGAGTCAGATTGAGAGTCAGATTCAGAGTCATCGAGTCAGTGTTAGAGTCTAAGTCATAGTCAGAGTAAGAGTCAGAGTCAGAGTCAGAGTCTAGTCAGAGTCAAAGTCACAGTGATAGAGTCAGAGTCAGAGTCAAAGTAAGAGTTAGAGCCAGAGTCAGAGTCGGAGTCAGAGTCGAAGTCAGAGTCAGAGTCAGAGTCAGAGTCAGAGTCGGGGTCAGAGTCGGAGTCAGAGTCAGAGTCAGGGTCAGAGTAGAAGTCAGATTTAAAGTCGAAATCAGCGTCATGGATTCAGAGTCAGAGTCAGAGTCAGAGTCGGAGTCAGAGCCAGAGTCAGAGTCAGAGTCAGAGTCAGATTTAAAGTCAGAGTCAGCGTCATGGATTCAGAGTCAGAGTCAGAGTCAGAGTCGGAGTCAGAGTCAGAGTCAGAGTCAGAGTCAGAGTCAGAGTCGGAGTCAGAGTCGGAGTCAGAGTCAGAGTCAGTGTCAGAGTCAGAGTCAGAGTCGGAGTCAGCGTCAGAGTCAGAGTCAGAGTCAGAGTCAGAGTCAGAGTCTGAGTCAGAGTCAGAGTCAGAGTCAGAGTCAGAGTCAGAGTCAGAGTCAGAGTCGGAGTCAGAGTCGGAGTCAGAGTCAGAGTCAGGGTCAGAGTCAGATACAGAGTCAGAGTCAGAGTCAGATTCAGAGTCAGAGTCAGAGTCAGAGTCAGAGTCAGAGTCAGAGTCGGAGTCAGAGTCGGAGTCAGAGTCAGAGTCAGTGTCAGAGTCAGAGTCAGAGTCGGAGTCAGCGTCAGAGTCAGAGTCAGAGTCAGAGTCAGAGTCAGAGTCTGAGTCAGAGTCAGAGTCAGAGTCAGAGTCAGAGTCAGAGTCAGAGTCAGAGTCGGAGTCAGAGTCGGAGTCAGAGTCAGAGTCAGGGTCAGAGTCAGAGTCAGATTCAAAGTCAGAGTCAGCGTCATGGATTCAGAGTCAGAGTCTGAGTCAGAGTCAGAGTCAGAGTCAGAGTCAGAGTCAGAGTCAGAGTCAGAGTCAGATACAGAGTCAGAGTCAGAGTCAGATTTAGAGTCAGAGTCATGGAGACAGAGTCAGAGTCAGAGCGATATTCAGAGTCAAAGTTAGAGTCAGAGTCAGAGTCTGACTCAGAGTCAGAGTCAGAGTCAGAGTCAGAGTCAGAGTCGGAGTCAAAGTCAGAGTCGGAGTCGGATTCAGAGTCACAGTCAGAGTCAGAGTCAGAGTCAGATTCAGAGTCAGATTCAGAGTCAGAGTCGGAGTCAAAATCAGAGTCGGAGTCGGATTCAGAGTCACAGTCAGAGTCAGAGTCAGAGTCTTATTCAGAGTCAGATTCAGAGTCAGAGTCGGAGTCAAAATCAGAGTCGGAGTCGGATTCAGAGTCACAGTCAGAGTCAGAAACAGAGTCTTATTCAGAGTCAGATTCAGAGTCAGAGTCGGAGTCAGAGTCAGAGTCAGAGTCGGAGTCAGAGTCAGACACAGAGACAGGGTCAGATTCAGAGTCAGAGTCAGAGTCAGAGTCAAAGGCAGAGTCAAAGTCAGAGTCTCAGTCTCAGTCAAAGTCAGAGTCAGAGTCAGAGTCAGAGTCAAAGGCAGAGTCAAAGTCAGAGTCTCAGTCTCAGTCAAAGTCAGAGTCAGAGTCGGAGTCAGAGTCAGAGTCAGAGACAGAGTCAGAGTCAGAGTCAGAGTCAGAGTCAGAGTCAGAGTCAAAGTCAGAGTCTCAGTCACAGTCAAAGTCAGAGTCTCAGTCAGAGTCAAAGTCAGAGTCAGAGTCGGAGTCAGAGTCAGAGTCAGAGTCAGAGTCAGGGTCAGAGTCGGAGTCACCGTCAGAGTCAGAGTCAGAGTCAGGGTGAGAGTCAGAGTCAGATTCAGAGTCAGATTCAGAGTCATGGACTCAGAGTTAGAGTCTAAGTCATAGTCAGAGTAAGAGTCAGAGTCAGAGTTAGAGTCAGAGTCATGAAGTCGGATTCGGGGCCAGAGCCATGGTCTGAGTCAGAGTCATGGAGTCAGAGTCAGTGTCTGATTCAGAATCATAGTCAGAGTCAGAGTCAGAGTCAGAGTCGGAGTCAGAGTGATAGTCAGAGTCAGAGTCAGAGTCAGAGCCAGAGCCATAGTCAGAGTCAGGTCGTGGAGTCAGAGTCAGAGTCTTAGTCAGAGTCAGAGTCAGAGTCAGAGTCAGAGTCAGAGTCAGAGTCAGAGTCAGAGTCAGATTCAGAGTCAGAGTCAGAGTCAGAGTCAGAGTCAGAGTCAGATTCGGAGTCAGAGTCAGAGTCATAGTCAGAGTCAGAGTCGGAGTCAGAGTCTAGTCAGAGTCAAAGTCACAGTGATAGAGTCAGAGTCAGAGTCAAAGTAAGAGTTAGAGCCAGAGTCAGAGTCGGAGTCAGAGTCGAAGTCAGAGTCAGAGTCAGAGTCAGAGTCAGAGTCGGGGTCAGAGTCGGAGTCAGAGTCAGAGTCAGGGTCAGAGTAGAAGTCAGATTTAAAGTCGAAATCAGCGTCATGGATTCAGAGTCAGAGTCCAAGTCAGAGTCAGAGTCAGAGTCGGAGTCAGAGCCAGAGTCAGGGTCAGAGTCAGAGTCAGATTTGAAGTCAGAGTCAGCGTCATGGATTCAGAGTCAGAGTCAGAGTCAGAGTCGGAGTCATAGTCAGAGTCAGAGTCAGAGTCAGAGTCAGAGTCAGAGTCAGAGTCAGAGTTAGAGTGATAGTCAGAGTCATGAAGTCAGATTCGGAGCCAGAGCCATGGTCTGAGTCAGAGTCATGGAGTCAGAGTCAGAGTCTGAGTCAGAATCATAGTCAGAGTCAGATTCAGAGTCAGAGTCGGAGTCAGAGTGATAGTCAGAGTCAGAGTCAGATTCAGAGTCAGAGTCGGAGTCAGAGTGATAGTCAGAGTCAGAGTCAGAGCCAGAGCCACAGTCAGAGTCAGAGTCAGAGTCAGAGTCAGAGTCAGATACAAAGTCGAAGTCAGAGTCAGATTCAGAGTCAGAGTCATGGAGACAGAGTCAGAGTCAGAGCCATAGTCCGAGTCAGAGTCATGGAGTCAGAGTCAGAGTCAGGTCGTGGAGTCAGAGTCAGGTCGTGGAGTCAGAGTCAGAGTCTTAGTCAGAGTCAGAATCAGAGTCAGCGTCAGAGTCAGAGTCAGAGTCAGAGTCAGAGTCAGATTCAGAGTCAGAGTCAGAGTCAGAGTCAGAGTCGGAGTCAGAGTCAGAGTCAGAGTCAGAGTCATAGTCAGAGTCAAAGTCATGAAGTCAGAGTCAGAGTCAGAGTCTAGTCAGAGTCAGAGTCAGAGTCTAGTCAGAGTCAAAGTCACAGTGATAGAGTCAGAGTCAGAGTCAAAGTGAGAGTTAGAGTCAGAGTCAGAGTCAGAGTCAGAGTCAGAGTCAGAGTCAGAGTCAGAGTCAGAGTCAGAATCAGAGTCAGCGTCAGAGTCAGAGTCAGAGTCGGAGTCAGAGTCAGAGTCAGAATCAGAGTCATAGTCAGAGTCAAAGTCATGAAGTCAGAGTCAGAGTCAGAGTCTAGTCAGAGTCAGAGTCAGAGTCTAGTCAGAGTCAAAGTCACAGTGATAGAGTCAGAGTCAGAGTCAAAGTGAGAGTTAGAGTCAGAGTCAGAGTCAGAGTCAGAGTCAGAGTCAGAGTCAGAGTCAAAGTCAGAATCTCAGTCACAGTCAAAGTCAGAGTCTCAGTCAGAGTCAAAGTCAGAGTCAGAGTCGGAGTCAGAGTCAGAGTCAGAGTCAGAGTCAGAGTCGGAGTCACCGTCAGAGTCAGAGTCAGAGTCAGGGTGAGAGTCAGAGTCAGATTGAGAGTCAGATTCAGAGTCATCGAGTCAGTGTTAGAGTCTAAGTCATAGTCAGAGTAAGAGTCAGAGTCAGAGTCAGAGTCTAGTCAGAGTCAAAGTCACAGTGATAGAGTCAGAGTCAGAGTCAAAGTAAGAGTTAGAGCCAGAGTCAGAGTCGGAGTCAGAGTCGAAGTCAGAGTCAGAGTCAGAGTCAGAGTCAGAGTCGGGGTCAGAGTCGGAGTCAGAGTCAGAGTCAGGGTCAGAGTAGAAGTCAGATTTAAAGTCGAAATCAGCGTCATGGATTCAGAGTCAGAGTCAGAGTCAGAGTCGGAGTCAGAGCCAGAGTCAGGGTCAGAGTCAGAGTCAGATTTAAAGTCAGAGTCAGCGTCATGGATTCAGAGTCAGAGTCAGAGTCAGAGTCGGAGTCATAGTCAGAGTCAGAGTCAGAGTCAGAGTCAGAGTCAGAGTCAGAGTCAGAGTTAGAGTGATAGTCAGAGTCATGAAGTCAGATTCGGAGCCAGAGCCATGGTCTGAGTCAGAGTCATGGAGTCAGAGTCAGAGTCTGAGTCAGAATCATAGTCAGAGTCAGATTCAGAGTCAGAGTCGGAGTCAGAGTGATAGTCAGAGTCAGAGTCAGATTCAGAGTCAGAGTCGGAGTCAGAGTGATAGTCAGAGTCAGAGTCAGAGCCAGAGCCACAGTCAGAGTCAGAGTCAGAGTCAGAGTCAGAGTCAGATACAAAGTCGAAGTCAGAGTCAGATTCAGAGTCAGAGTCATGGAGACAGAGTCAGAGTCAGAGCCATAGTCCGAGTCAGAGTCATGGAGTCAGAGTCAGAGTCAGGTCGTGGAGTCAGAGTCAGGTCGTGGAGTCAGAGTCAGAGTCTTAGTCAGAGTCAGAATCAGAGTCAGCGTCAGAGTCAGAGTCAGAGTCAGAGTCAGAGTCAGATTCAGAGTCAGAGTCAGAGTCAGAGTCAGAGTCGGAGTCAGAGTCAGAGTCAGAGTCAGAGTCATAGTCAGAGTCAAAGTCATGAAGTCAGAGTCAGAGTCAGAGTCTAGTCAGAGTCAGAGTCAGAGTCTAGTCAGAGTCAAAGTCACAGTGATAGAGTCAGAGTCAGAGTCAAAGTGAGAGTTAGAGTCAGAGTCAGAGTCAGAGTCAGAGTCAGAGTCAGAGTCAGAGTCAGAGTCAGAGTCAGAATCAGAGTCAGCGTCAGAGTCAGAGTCAGAGTCGGAGTCAGAGTCAGAGTCAGAGTCAGAGTCATAGTCAGAGTCAAAGTCATGAAGTCAGAGTCAGAGTCAGAGTCTAGTCAGAGTCAGAGTCAGAGTCTAGTCAGAGTCAAAGTCACAGTGATAGAGTCAGAGTCAGAGTCAAAGTGAGAGTTAGAGTCAGAGTCAGAGTCAGAGTCAGAGTCAGAGTCAGAGTCAGAGTCAAAGTCAGAATCTCAGTCACAGTCAAAGTCAGAGTCTCAGTCAGAGTCAAAGTCAGAGTCAGAGTCGGAGTCAGAGTCAGAGTCAGAGTCAGAGTCAGAGTCGGAGTCACCGTCAGAGTCAGAGTCAGAGTCAGGGTGAGAGTCAGAGTCAGATTGAGAGTCAGATTCAGAGTCATCGAGTCAGTGTTAGAGTCTAAGTCATAGTCAGAGTAAGAGTCAGAGTCAGAGTCAGAGTCTAGTCAGAGTCAAAGTCACAGTGATAGAGTCAGAGTCAGAGTCAGAGTCAGAGTCAGAGTCGGGGTCAGAGTCGGAGTCAGAGTCAGAGTCAGGGTCAGAGTAGAAGTCAGATTTAAAGTCGAAATCAGCGTCATGGATTCAGAGTCAGAGTCAGAGTCAGAGTCGGAGTCAGAGCCAGAGTCAGGGTCAGAGTCAGAGTCAGATTTAAAGTCAGAGTCAGCGTCATGGATTCAGAGTCAGAGTCAGAGTCAGAGTCGGAGTCATAGTCAGAGTCAGAGTCAGAGTCAGAGTCAGAGTCAGAGTCAGAGTCAGAGTCAGAGTTAGAGTGAGAGTCAGAGTCATGAAGTCAGATTCGGAGCCAGAGCCATGGTCTGAGTCAGAGTCATGGAGTCAGAGTCAGAGTCTGAGTCAGAATCATAGTCAGAGTCAGATTCAGAGTCAGAGTCGGAGTCAGAGTGATAGTCAGAGTCAGAGTCAGATTCAGAGTCAGAGTCGGAGTCAGAGTGATAGTCAGAGTCAGAGTCAGAGCCAGAGCCACAGTCAGAGTCAGAGTCAGAGTCAGAGTCAGAGTCAGATACAAAGTCGAAGTCAGAGTCAGATTCAGAGTCAGAGTCATGGAGACAGAGTCAGAGTCAGAGCCATAGTCGGAGTCAGAGTCATGGAGTCAGAGTCAGAGTCAGGTCGTGGAGTCAGAGTCAGGTCGTGGAGTCAGAGTCAGAGTCTTAGTCAGAGTCAGAATCAGAGTCAGAGTCAGAGTCAGAGTCAGAGTCAGAGTCAGAGTCAGATTCAGAGTCAGAGTCAGAGTCAGAGTCAGAGTCGGAGTCAGAGTCAGAGTCAGAGTCAGAGTCAGAGTCAGAGTCAGATTCAGAGTCAGAGTCAGAGTCAGAGTCAGAGTCGGAGTCAGAGTCAGAGTCAGAGTCAGAGTCATAGTCAGAGTCAAAGTCATGAAGTCAGAGTCAGAGTCAGAGTCTAGTCAGAGTCAGAGTCAGAGTCTAGTCAGAGTCAAAGTCACAGTGATAGAGTCAGAGTCAGAGTCAAAGTGAGAGTTAGAGTCAGAGTCAGAGTCAGAGTCAGAGTCAGAGTCAGAGTCAGAGTCAAAGTCAGAATCTCAGTCACAGTCAAAGTCAGAGTCTCAGTCAGAGTCAAAGTCAGAGTCAGAGTCGGAGTCAGAGTCAGAGTCAGAGTCAGAGTCAGAGTCGGAGTCACCGTCAGAGTCAGAGTCAGAGTCAGGGTGAGAGTCAGAGTCAGATTGAGAGTCAGATTCAGAGTCATCGAGTCAGTGTTAGAGTCTAAGTCATAGTCAGAGTAAGAGTCAGAGTCAGAGTTAGAGTCAGAGTCATGAAGTCGGATTCGGAGCCAGAGCCATGGTCTGAGTCAGAGTCATGGAGTCAGAGTCAGAGTCTGATTCAGAATCATAGTCAGAGTCAGAGTCAGAGTCAAAATCGGAGTCAGAGTGATAGTCAGAGTCAGAGTCAGAGTCAGAGCCAGAGCCATAGTCAGAGTCAGGTCGTGGAGTCAGAGTCAGACTCTTAGTCAGAGTCAGAGTCAGAGTCAGAGTTGGAGTTAGAGTCATGAAGTCGGATTCGGAGCCAGAGCCATGGTCTGAGTCAGAGTCATGGAGTCAGAGTCAGAGTCTGATTCAGAATCATAGTCAGAGTCAGAGTCAGAGTCAGAGTCGGAGTCAGAGTGATAGTCAGAGTCAGAGTCAGAGTCAGAGACAGAGTCAGAGTCAGAGTCAGAGTCAGAGTCAGAGTCAGAGTCAGATTCGGAGTCAGAGTCAGAGTCATAGTCAGAGTCAGAGTCGGAGTCATGAAGTCAGAGTCAGAGTCAGAGTCTAGTCAGAGTCAAAGTCACAGTGATAGAGTCAGAGTCAGAGTCAAAGTAAGAGTTAGAGCCAGAGTCAGAGTCGGAGTCAGAGTCGGAGTCAGAGTCAGAGTCAGAGTCAGAGTCAGAGTCGGAGTCAGAGTCGGAGTCAGAGTCAGAGTCAGGGTCAGAGTAGAAGTCAGATTTAAAGTCGAAATCAGCGTCATGGATTCAGAGTCAGAGTCCGAGTCAGAGTCAGAGTCAGAGTCGGAGTCAGAGCCAGAGTCAGGGTCAGAGTCGGAGTCAGATTTAAAGTCAGAGTCAGCGTCATGGATTCAGAGTCAGAGTCAGAGTCAGAGTCGGAGTCATAGTCAGAGTCAGAGTCAGAGTCAGAGTCAGAGTCAGAGTCAGAGTCAGAGTTAGAGTGAGAGTCAGAGTCATGAAGTCAGATTCGGAGCCAGAGCCATGGTCTGAGTCAGAGTCATGGAGTCAGAGTCAGAGTCTGAGTCAGAATCATAGTCAGAGTCAGATTCAGAGTCAGAGTCGGAGTCAGAGTGATAGTCAGAGTCAGAGTCAGATTCAGAGTCAGAGTCGGAGTCAGAGTGATAGTCAGAGTCAGAGTCAGAGCCAGAGCCACAGTCAGAGTCAGAGTCAGAGTCAGAGTCAGAGTCAGATACAAAGTCGAAGTCAGAGTCAGATTCAGAGTCAGAGTCATGGAGACAGAGTCAGAGTCAGAGCCATAGTCGGAGTCAGAGTCATGGAGTCAGAGTCAGAGTCAGGTCGTGGAGTCAGAGTCAGAGTCTTAGTCAGAGTCAGAGTCAGAGTCAGAGTCAGAGTCAGAGTCAGAGTCAGAGTCAGAGTCAGATTCAGAGTCAGAGTCAGCGTCAGAGGCAGAGTCGGAGTCAGAGTCAGAGTCAGAGTCAGAGTCATAGTCAGAGTCAAAGTCATGAAGTCAGAGTCAGAGTCAGAGTCTAGTCAGAGTCAAAGTCACAGTGATAGAGTCAGAGTCAGAGTCAAAGTGAGAGTTAGAGTCAGAGTCAGAGTCAGAGTCAGAGTCAGAGTCAGAGTCAAAGTCAAAGTCAGAGTCTCAGTCACAGTCAAAGTCAGAGTCTCAGTCAGAGTCAAAGTCAGAGTCAGAGTCGGAGTCAGAGTCAGAGTCAGAGTCAGAGTCAGAGTCGGAGTCACCGTCAGAGTCAGAGTCAGAGTCAGGGTGAGAGTCAGAGTCAGATTGAGAGTCAGATTCAGAGTCATCGAGTCAGTGTTAGAGTCTAAGTCATAGTCAGAGTAAGAGTCAGAGTCAGAGTTAGAGTCAGAGTCATGAAGTCGGATTCGGAGCCAGAGCCATGGTCTGAGTCAGAGTCATAGAGTCAGAGTCAGAGTCTGATTCAGAATCATAGTCAGAGTCAGAGTCAGAGTCAGAGTCGGAGTCAGAGTGATAGTCAGAGTCAGAGTCAGAGTCAGAGCCAGAGCCATAGTCAGAGTCAGGTCGTGGAGTCAGAGTCAGACTCTTAGTCAGAGTCAGAGTCAGAGTCAGAGTTGGAGTCAGAGTCAGAGTCAGAGTCAGAGTCAGAGTCAGAGTCAGAGTCAGAGTCAGAGTCCGAGTCAAAATCAGAGTCGGAGTCGGATTCAGAGTCACAGTCAGAGTCAGAGTCAGAGTCTTATTCAGAGTCAGATTCAGAGTCAGAGTCGGAGTCAGAGTCAGAGTCAGAGTCGGAGTCAGAGTCAGACACAGAGACAGAGTCAGATTCGGAGTCAGAGTCAGAGTCACAGTCATGGAGTCAGAGTCAGAGTCAGAGTCTAAGTCAGAGTCAGAGTCAGAGTCGGAGTCAGAGTCTAAGTCAGAGTCAGAGTCAGAGTCGGAGTCAGAGTCAGATACAGAGTCAACGTCAGAGTCAGAGTCAGAGTCGGTGTCAGCGTCAGAGTCAGAGTCAGAGTCAGAGTAGGAGTCAGAGTCAGAGTCAGAGTCACAGTCAGGGTCAGAGTCAGAGTCAGAGTCAGAGTCAGAGTCGGAGTCAGATTCGGAGTCAGAGTCAGAGTCAGGGTCAGAGTCGGAGTCAGAGTCAGAGTCAGAGACAGAGTCAGATTTAGAGTCAGAGTCAGAGTCAGAGTCAGAGTAAGAGTCAAAGTCAGAGTCTCAGTCTCAGTCAAAGTAAGAGTCTCAGTCAGAGTCAGAGTCAGAGTCAGAGTCGGAGTCAGAGTCAGAGCTAGAGTCATAGTTAGAGTCAAATTCAGAGTCTCAGTCACAGTCAAAGTCAGAGTCAGAGTCGGAGCCAGAGTCAGAGTCAGAGTCATAGTCAGAGTCAGAGTCGGAGTCAGCGTCAGCGTCAGAGTCAGAGTAGGAGTCAGAGTCAGAGTCAGAGTCTAAGTCAGAGTCAGAGTCAAAGTCAGATTCAGAGTCAGAGTCAGAGTCAAAGTCAGAGTCAGAGTTAGAGTCAGAGTCATGAAGTCGGATTCGGAGCCAGAGCCATGGTCTGAGTCAGAGTCATGGAGTCAGAGTCAGAGTCTGATTCAGAATCATAGTCAGAGTTAGAGTCAGAGTCAGAGTCAGAGTCAGAGTTGGAGTCAGAGTCATGAAGTCGGATTCGGAGCCAGAGCCATGGTCTGAGTAAGAGTCATGGAGTCAGAGTCAGAGTCTGATTCAGAATCATAGTCAGAGTCAGAGTCAGAGTCAGAGTCGGAGTCAGAGTGATAGTCAGAGTCAGAGTCAGAGTCAGAGTCAGAGTCAGAGTCAGAGTCAGAGTCAGAGTCAGAGTCAGAGTCAGAGTCAGATTCGGAGTCAGAGTCAGAGTCATAGTCAGAGTCAGAGTCGGAGTCATGAAGTCAGAGTCAGAGTCAGAGTCTAGTCAGAGTCAAAGTCACAGTGATAGAGTCAGAGTCAGAGTCAAAGTAAGAGTTAGAGCCAGAGTCAGAGTCGGAGTCAGAGTCGGAGTCAGAGTCGGAGTCAGAGTCAGAGTCAGAGTCGGAGTCAGAGTCGGAGTCAGAGTCAGAGTCAGGGTGAGAGTAGAAGTCAAATTCAAAGTCAAAATCAGCGTCATGGATTCAGAGTCAGAGTCCGAGTCAAAATCGGAGTCAGAGTGATAGTCAGAGTCAGAGTCAGAGTCAGAGCCAGAGCCATAGTCAGAGTCAGGTCGTGGAGTCAGAGTCAGACTCTTAGTCAGAGTCAGAGTCAGAGTCAGAGTGAGAGTCAGAGTCATGAAGTCAGATTCGGAGCCAGAGCCATGGTCTGAGTCAGAGTCATGGAGTCAGAGTCAGAGTCTGAGTCAGAATCATAGTCAGAGTCAGATTCAGAGTCAGAGTCGGAGTCAGAGTGATAGTCAGAGTCAGAGTCAGATTCAGAGTCAGAGTCGGAGTCAGAGTGATAGTCAGAGTCAGAGTCAGAGCCAGAGCCACAGTCAGAGTCAGAGTCAGAGTCAGAGTCAGAGTCAGATACAAAGTCGAAGTCAGAGTCAGATTCAGAGTCAGAGTCATGGAGACAGAGTCAGAGTCAGAGCCATAGTCGGAGTCAGAGTCATGGAGTCAGAGTCAGAGTCAGGTCGTGGAGTCAGAGTCAGAGTCTTAGTCAGAGTCAGAATCAGAGTCAGAGTCAGAGTCAGAGTCAGAGTCAGAGTCAGAGTCAGAGTCTGAGTCAGAGTCAGAGTCAGAGTCAGATTCAGAGTCAGAGTCAGAGTCAGAGTCAGAGTCGGAGTCAGAGTCAGAGTCAGAGTCAGAGTCATAGTCAGAGTCAAAGTCATGAAGTCAGAGTCAGAGTCAGAGTCTAGTCGGAGTCAGAGTCAGAGTCTAGTCAGAGTCAAAGTCACAGTGATAGAGTCAGAGTCAGAGTCAAAGTGAGAGTTAGAGTCAGAGTCAGAGTCAGAGTCAGAGTCAGAGTCAGAGTCAGAGTCAGAGTCGGAGTCATAGTCAGAGTCAGAGTCAGAGTCAGAGTCAGAGTCAGAGTCAGAGTCAGAGTTAGAGTGAGAGTCAGAGTCATGAAGTCAGATTCGGAGCCAGAGCCATGGTCTGAGTCAGAGTCATGGAGTCAGAGTCAGAGTCTGAGTCAGAATCATAGTCAGAGTCAGATTCAGAGTCAGAGTCGGAGTCAGAGTGATAGTCAGAGTCAGAGTCAGATTCAGAGTCAGAGTCGGAGTCAGAGTGATAGTCAGAGTCAGAGTCAGAGCCAGAGCCACAGTCAGAGTCAGAGTCAGAGTCAGAGTCAGAGTCAGATACAAAGTCGAAGTCAGAGTCAGATTCAGAGTCAGAGTCATGGAGACAGAGTCAGAGTCAGAGCCATAGTCGGAGTCAGAGTCATGGAGTCAGAGTCAGAGTCAGGTCGTGGAGTCAGAGTCAGAGTCTTAGTCAGAGTCAGAATCAGAGTCAGAGTCAGAGTCAGAGTCAGAGTCAGAGTCAGAGTCAGAGTCTGAGTCAGAGTCAGAGTCAGAGTCAGATTCAGAGTCAGAGTCAGAGTCAGAGTCAGAGTCGGAGTCAGAGTCAGAGTCAGAGTCAGAGTCATAGTCAGAGTCAAAGTCATGAAGTCAGAGTCAGAGTCAGAGTCTAGTCAGAGTCAGAGTCAGAGTCTAGTCAGAGTCAAAGTCACAGTGATAGAGTCAGAGTCAGAGTCAAAGTGAGAGTTAGAGTCAGAGTCAGAGTCAGAGTCAGAGTCAGAGTCAGAGTCAGAGTCAAAGTCAGAATCTCAGTCACAGTCAAAGTCAGAGTCTCAGTCAGAGTCAAAGTCAGAGTCAGAGTCGGAGTCAGAGTCAGAGTCAGAGTCAGAGTCAGAGTCGGAGTCACCGTCAGAGTCAGAGTCAGAGTCAGGGTGAGAGTCAGAGTCAGATTGAGAGTCAGATTCAGAGTCATCGAGTCAGTGTTAGAGTCTAAGTCATAGTCAGAGTAAGAGTCAGAGTCAGAGTTAGAGTCAGAGTCATGAAGTCGGATTCGGAGCCAGAGCCATGGTCTGAGTCAGAGTCATGGAGTCAGAGTCAGAGTCTGATTCAGAATCATAGTCAGAGTCAGAGTCAGAGTCAAAATCGGAGTCAGAGTGATAGTCAGAGTCAGAGTCAGAGTCAGAGCCAGAGCCATAGTCAGAGTCAGGTCGTGAAGTCAGAGTCAGACTCTTAGTCAGAGTCAGAGTCAGAGTCAGAGTTGGAGTTAGAGTCATGAAGTCGGATTCGGAGCCAGAGCCATGGTCTGAGTCAGAGTCATGGAGTCAGAGTCAGAGTCTGATTCAGAATCATAGTCAGAGTCAGAGTCAGAGTCAGAGTCGGAGTCAGAGTGATAGTCAGAGTCAGAGTCAGAGTCAGAGACAGAGTCAGAGTCAGAGTCAGAGTCAGAGTCAGAGTCAGAGTCAGATTCGGAGTCAGAGTCAGAGTCATAGTCAGAGTCAGAGTCGGAGTCATGAAGTCAGAGTCAGAGTCAGAGTCTAGTCAGAGTCAAAGTCACAGTGATAGAGTCAGAGTCAGAGTCAAAGTAAGAGTTAGAGCCAGAGTCAGAGTCGGAGTCAGAGTCGGAGTCAGAGTCAGAGTCAGAGTCAGAGTCAGAGTCGGAGTCAGAGTCGGAGTCAGAGTCAGAGTCAGGGTCAGAGTAGAAGTCAGATTTAAAGTCGAAATCAGCGTCATGGATTCAGAGTCAGAGTCCGAGTCAGAGTCAGAGTCAGAGTCGGAGTCAGAGCCAGAGTCAGGGTCAGAGTCGGAGTCAGATTTAAAGTCAGAGTCAGCGTCATGGATTCAGAGTCAGAGTCAGAGTCAGAGTCAGAGTCGGAGTCATAGTTAGAGTCAGAGTCAGAGTCAGAGTCAGAGTCAGAGTCAGAGTCAGAGTCAGAGTTAGAGTGAGAGTCAGAGTCATGAAGTCACATTCGGAGCCAGAGCCATGGTCTGAGTCAGAGTCATGGAGTCAGAGTCAGAGTCTGAGTCAGAATCATAGTCAGAGTCAGATTCAGAGTCAGAGTCGGAGTCAGAGTGATAGTCAGAGTCAGAGTCAGATTCAGAGTCAGAGTCGGAGTCAGAGTGATAGTCAGAGTCAGAGTCAGAGCCAGAGCCACAGTCAGAGTCAGAGTCAGAGTCAGAGTCAGAGTCAGATACAAAGTCGAAGTCAGAGTCAGATTCAGAGTCAGAGTCATGGAGACAGAGTCAGAGTCAGAGCCATAGTCGGAGTCAGAGTCATGGAGTCAGAGTCAGAGTCAGGTCGTGGAGTCAGAGTCAGAGTCTTAGTCAGAGTCAGAGTCAGAGTCAGAGTCAGAGTCAGAGTCAGAGTCAGAGTCAGAGTCAGATTCAGAGTCAGAGTCAGCGTCAGAGGCAGAGTCGGAGTCAGAGTCAGAGTCAGAGTCAGAGTCATAGTCAGAGTCAAAGTCATGAAGTCAGAGTCAGAGTCAGAGTCTAGTCAGAGTCAAAGTCACAGTGATAGAGTCAGAGTCAGAGTCAAAGTGAGAGTTAGAGTCAGAGTCAGAGTCAGAGTCAGATTCAGAGTCAGAGTCAAAGTCAAAGTCAGAGTCTCAGTCACAGTCAAAGTCAGAGTCTCAGTCAGAGTCAAAGTCAGAGTCAGAGTCGGAGTCAGAGTCAGAGTCAGAGTCAGAGTCAGAGTCGGAGTCACCGTCAGAGTCAGAGTCAGAGTCAGGGTGAGAGTCAGAGTCAGAGTCAGAGTCAGAGTCGGAGTCAGAGTCAGAGTCAGAGTCAGAGTCATAGTCAGAGTCAAAGTCATGAAGTCAGAGTCAGAGTCAGAGTCTAGTCAGAGTCAAAGTCACAGTGATGATGAAAGCCAGAGCCATGGTCTGAGTCAGAGTCATGGAGTCAGAGTCAGAGTCTGATTCAGAATCATAGTCAGAGTCAGAGTCAGAGTCAGAGTCGGAGTCAGAGTGATAGTCAGAGTCAGAGTCAGAGTCAGAGTCAGAGTCAGAGTCAGAGTCAGAGTCAGAGTCAGAGTCAGATTCGGAGTCAGAGTCAGAGTCATAGTCAGAGTCAGAGTCGGAGTCATGAAGTCAGAGTCAGAGTCAGAGTCTAGTCAGAGTCAAAGTCACAGTGATAGAGTCAGAGTCAGAGTCAAAGTAAGAGTTAGAGCCAGAGTCAGAGTCGGAGTCAGAGTCGGAGTCAGAGTCAGAGTCAGAGTCAGAGTCAGAGTCGGAGTCAGAGTCGGAGTCAGAGTCAGAGTCAGGGTGAGAGTAGAAGTCAGATTCAAAGTCAAAATCAGCGTCATGGATTCAGAGTCAGAGTCCGAGTCAGAGTCAGAGTCAGAGTCGGAGTCAGAGCCAGAGTCAGGGTCAGAGTCGGAGTCAGATTTAAAGTCAGAGTCAGCGTCATGGATTCAGAGTCAGAGTCAGAGTCAGAGTCGGAGTCATAGTCAGAGTCAGAGTCAGAGTCAGAGTCAGAGTCAGAGTCAGAGTCAGAGTTAGAGTGAGAGTCAGAGTCATGAAGTCAGATTCGGAGCCAGAGCCATGGTCTGAGTCAGAGTCATGGAGTCAGAGTCAGAGTCTGAGTCAGAATCATAGTCAGAGTCAGATTCAGAGTCAGAGTCGGAGTCAGAGTGATAGTCAGAGTCAGAGTCAGATTCAGAGTCAGAGTCAGAGTCACAGTCATGGAGTCAGAGTCAGAGTCAGAGTCTAAGTCAGAGTCAGAGTCAGAGTCGGAGTCAGAGTCAGATACAGAGTCAACGTCAGAGTCAGAGTCAGAGTCGGTGTCAGCGTCAGAGTCAGAGTCAGAGTCAGAGTAGGAGTCAGAGTCAGAGTCAGAGTCACAGTCAGGGTCAGAGTCAGAGTCAGAGTCAGAGTCAGAGTCGGAGTCAGATTCGGAGTCAGAGTCAGAGTCAGGGTCAGAGTCGGAGTCAGAGTCAGAGTCAGAGACAGAGTCAGATTTAGAGTCAGAGTCAGAGTCAGAGTCAGAGTCAGAGTCAAAGTCAGAGTCTCAGTCTCAGTCAAAGTAAGAGTCTCAGTCAGAGTCAGAGTCAGAGTCAGAGTCGGAGTCAGAGTCAGAGCTAGAGTCAGAGTTAGAGTCAAATTCAGAGTCTCAGTCACAGTCAAAGTCAGAGTCAGAGTCGGAGCCAGAGTCAGAGTCAGAGTCATAGTCAGAGTCAGAGTCGGAGTCAGCGTCAGCGTCAGAGTCAGAGTAGGAGTCAGAGTCAGAGTCAGAGTCTAAGTCAGAGTCAGAGTCAGAGTCAGATTCAGAGTCAGAGTCAGAGTCAAAGTCAGAGTCAGAGTTAGAGTCAGAGTCATGAAGTCGGATTCGGAGCCAGAGCCATGGTCTGAGTCAGAGTCATGGAGTCAGAGTCAGAGTCTGATTCAGAATCATAGTCAGAGTTAGAGTCAGAGTCAGAGTCAGAGTCAGAGTTGGAGTCAGAGTCATGAAGTCGGATTCGGAGCCAGAGCCATGGTCTGAGTCAGAGTCATGGAGTCAGAGTCAGAGTCTGATTCAGAATCATAGTCAGAGTCAGAGTCAGAGTCAGAGTCGGAGTCAGAGTGATAGTCAGAGTCAGAGTCAGAGTCAGAGTCAGAGTCAGAGTCAGAGTCAGAGTCAGAGTCAGAGTCAGAGTCAGAGTCAGATTCGGAGTCAGAGTCAGAGTCATAGTCAGAGTCAGAGTCGGAGTCATGAAGTCAGAGTCAGAGTCAGAGTCTAGTCAGAGTCAAAGTCACAGTGATAGAGTCAGAGTCAGAGTCAAAGTAAGAGTTAGAGCCAGAGTCAGAGTCGGAGTCAGAGTCGGAGTCAGAGTCAGAGTCAGAGTCAGAGTCAGAGTCGGAGTCAGAGTCGGAGTCAGAGTCAGAGTCAGGGTGAGAGTAGAAGTCAGATTCAAAGTCAAAATCAGCGTCATGGATTCAGAGTCAGAGTCCGAGTCAGAGTCAGAGTCAGAGTCGGAGTCAGAGCCAGAGTCAGGGTCAGAGTCGGAGTCAGATTTAAAGTCAGAGTCAGCGTCATGGATTCAGAGTCAGAGTCAGAGTCAGAGTCGGAGTCATAGTCAGAGTCAGAGTCAGAGTCAGAGTCAGAGTCAGAGTCAGAGTCAGAGTTAGAGTGAGAGTCAGAGTCATGAAGTCAGATTCGGAGCCAGAGCCATGGTCTGAGTCAGAGTCATGGAGTCAGAGTCAGAGTCTGAGTCAGAATCATAGTCAGAGTCAGATTCAGAGTCAGAGTCGGAGTCAGAGTGATAGTCAGAGTCAGAGTCAGATTCAGAGTCAGAGTCGGAGTCAGAGTGATAGTCAGAGTCAGAGTCAGAGCCAGAGCCACAGTCAGAGTCAGAGTCAGAGTCAGAGTCAGAGTCAGATACAAAGTCGAAGTCAGAGTCAGATTCAGAGTCAGAGTCATGGAGACAGAGTCAGAGTCAGAGCCATAGTCGGAGTCAGAGTCATGGAGTCAGAGTCAGAGTCAGGTCGTGGAGTCAGAGTCAGAGTCTTAGTCAGAGTCAGAATCAGAGTCAGAGTCAGAGTCAGAGTCAGAGTCAGAGTCAGAGTCAGAGTCAGAGTCAGAGTCAGAGTCAGAGTCAGATTCAGAGTCAGAGTCAGAGTCAGAGTCAGAGTCAGAGTCGGAGTCAGAGTCAGAGTCAGAGTCAGAGTCATAGTCAGAGTCAAAGTCATGAAGTCAGAGTCAGAGTCAGAGTCTAGTCAGAGTCAGAGTCAGAGTCTAGTCAGAGTCAAAGTCACAGTGATAGAGTCAGAGTCAGAGTCAAAGTGAGAGTTAGAGTCAGAGTCAGAGTCAGAGTCAGAGTCAGAGTCAGAGTCAGAGTCAAAGTCAGAATCTCAGTCACAGTCAAAGTCAGAGTCTCAGTCAGAGTCAAAGTCAGAGTCAGAGTCGGAGTCAGAGTCAGAGTCAGAGTCAGAGTCAGAGTCGGAGTCACCGTCAGAGTCAGAGTCAGAGTCAGGGTGAGAGTCAGAGTCAGATTGAGAGTCAGATTCAGAGTCATCGAGTCAGTGTTAGAGTCTAAGTCATAGTCAGAGTAAGAGTCAGAGTCAGAGTTAGAGTCAGAGTCATGAAGTCGGATTCGGAGCCAGAGCCATGGTCTGAGTCAGAGTCATGGAGTCAGAGTCAGAGTCTGATTCAGAATCATAGTCAGAGTCAGAGTCAGAGTCAAAATCGGAGTCAGAGTGATAGTCAGAGTCAGAGTCAGAGTCAGAGCCAGAGCCATAGTCAGAGTCAGGTCGTGGAGTCAGAGTCAGACTCTTAGTCAGAGTCAGAGTCAGAGTCAGAGTTGGAGTTAGAGTCATGAAGTCGGATTCGGAGCCAGAGCCATGGTCTGAGTCAGAGTCATGGAGTCAGAGTCAGAGTCTGATTCAGAATCATAGTCAGAGTCAGAGTCAGAGTCAGAGTCGGAGTCAGAGTGATAGTCAGAGTCAGAGTCAGAGTCAGAGACAGAGTCAGAGTCAGAGTCAGAGTCAGAGTCAGAGTCAGAGTCAGATTCGGAGTCAGAGTCAGAGTCATAGTCAGAGTCAGAGTCGGAGTCATGAAGTCAGAGTCAGAGTCAGAGTCTAGTCAGAGTCAAAGTCACAGTGATAGAGTCAGAGTCAGAGTCAAAGTAAGAGTTAGAGCCAGAGTCAGAGTCGGAGTCAGAGTCGGAGTCAGAGTCAGAGTCAGAGTCAGAGTCAGAGTCGGAGTCAGAGTCGGAGTCAGAGTCAGAGTCAGGGTCAGAGTAGAAGTCAGATTCAAAGTCGAAATCAGCGTCATGGATTCAGAGTCAGATTCCGAGTCAGAGTCAGAGTCAGAGTCGGAGTCAGAGCCAGAGTCAGGGTCAGAGTCGGAGTCAGATTTAAAGTCAGAGTCAGCGTCATGGATTCAGAGTCAGAGTCAGAGTCAGAGTCAGAGTCGGAGTCATAGTCAGAGTCAGAGTCAGAGTCAGAGTCAGAGTCAGAGTCAGAGTCAGAGTTAGAGTGAGAGTCAGAGTCATGAAGTCACATTCGGAGCCAGAGCCATGGTCTGAGTCAGAGTCATGGAGTCAGAGTCAGAGTCTGAGTCAGAATCATAGTCAGAGTCAGATTCAGAGTCAGAGTCGGAGTCAGAGTGATAGTCAGAGTCAGAGTCAGATTCAGAGTCAGAGTCGGAGTCAGAGTGATAGTCAGAGTCAGAGTCAGAGCCAGAGCCACAGTCAGAGTCAGAGTCAGAGTCAGAGTCAGAGTCAGATACAAAGTCGAAGTCAGAGTCAGATTCAGAGTCAGAGTCATGGAGACAGAGTCAGAGTCAGAGCCATAGTCGGAGTCAGAGTCATGGAGTCAGAGTCAGAGTCAGGTCGTGGAGTCAGAGTCAGAGTCTTAGTCAGAGTCAGAATCAGAGTCAGAGTCAGAGTCAGAGTCAGAGTCAGAGTCAGAGTCAGAGTCAGAGTCAGAGTCAGAGTCAGAGTCAGATTCAGAGTCAGAGTCAGAGTCAGAGTCAGAGTCAGAGTCGGAGTCAGAGTCAGAGTCAGAGTCAGAGTCATAGTCAGAGTCAAAGTCATGAAGTCAGAGTCAGAGTCAGAGTCTAGTCAGAGTCAGAGTCAGAGTCTAGTCAGAGTCAAAGTCACAGTGATAGAGTCAGAGTCAGAGTCAAAGTGAGAGTTAGAGTCAGAGTCAGAGTCAGAGTCAGAGTCAGAGTCAGAGTCAGAGTCAAAGTCAGAATCTCAGTCACAGTCAAAGTCAGAGTCTCAGTCAGAGTCAAAGTCAGAGTCAGAGTCGGAGTCAGAGTCAGAGTCAGAGTCAGAGTCAGAGTCGGAGTCACCGTCAGAGTCAGAGTCAGAGTCAGGGTGAGAGTCAGAGTCAGATTGAGAGTCAGATTCAGAGTCATCGAGTCAGTGTTAGAGTCTAAGTCATAGTCAGAGTAAGAGTCAGAGTCAGAGTTAGAGTCAGAGTCATGAAGTCGGATTCGGAGCCAGAGCCATGGTCTGAGTCAGAGTCATGGAGTCAGAGTCAGAGTCTGATTCAGAATCATAGTCAGAGTCAGAGTCAGAGTCAAAATCGGAGTCAGAGTGATAGTCAGAGTCAGAGTCAGAGTCAGAGCCAGAGCCATAGTCAGAGTCAGGTCGTGGAGTCAGAGTCAGACTCTTAGTCAGAGTCAGAGTCAGAGTCAGAGTTGGAGTTAGAGTCATGAAGTCGGATTCGGAGCCAGAGCCATGGTCTGAGTCAGAGTCATGGAGTCAGAGTCAGAGTCTGATTCAGAATCATAGTCAGAGTCAGAGTCAGAGTCAGAGTCGGAGTCAGAGTGATAGTCAGAGTCAGAGTCAGAGTCAGAGACAGAGTCAGAGTCAGAGTCAGAGTCAGAGTCAGAGTCAGAGTCAGATTCGGAGTCAGAGTCAGAGTCATAGTCAGAGTCAGAGTCGGAGTCATGAAGTCAGAGTCAGAGTCAGAGTCTAGTCAGAGTCAAAGTCACAGTGATAGAGTCAGAGTCAGAGTCAAAGTAAGAGTTAGAGCCAGAGTCAGAGTCGGAGTCAGAGTCGGAGTCAGAGTCAGAGTCAGAGTCAGAGTCAGAGTCGGAGTCAGAGTCGGAGTCAGAGTCAGAGTCAGGGTCAGAGTAGAAGTCAGATTCAAAGTCGAAATCAGCGTCATGGATTCAGAGTCAGATTCCGAGTCAGAGTCAGAGTCAGAGTCGGAGTCAGAGCCAGAGTCAGGGTCAGAGTCGGAGTCAGATTTAAAGTCAGAGTCAGCGTCATGGATTCAGAGTCAGAGTCAGAGTCAGAGTCAGAGTCGGAGTCATAGTCAGAGTCAGAGTCAGAGTCAGAGTCAGAGTCAGAGTCAGAGTCAGAGTTAGAGTGAGAGTCAGAGTCATGAAGTCACATTCGGAGCCAGAGCCATGGTCTGAGTCAGAGTCATGGAGTCAGAGTCAGAGTCTGAGTCAGAATCATAGTCAGAGTCAGATTCAGAGTCAGAGTCGGAGTCAGAGTGATAGTCAGAGTCAGAGTCAGATTCAGAGTCAGAGTCGGAGTCAGAGTGATAGTCAGAGTCAGAGTCAGAGCCAGAGCCACAGTCAGAGTCAGAGTCAGAGTCAGAGTCAGAGTCAGATACAAAGTCGAAGTCAGAGTCAGATTCAGAGTCAGAGTCATGGAGACAGAGTCAGAGTCAGAGCCATAGTCGGAGTCAGAGTCATGGAGTCAGAGTCAGAGTCAGGTCGTGGAGTCAGAGTCAGAGTCTTAGTCAGAGTCAGAGTCAGAGTCAGAGTCAGAGTCAGAGTCAGAGTCAGAGTCAGAGTCAGATTCAGCGTCAGAGTCAGCGTCAGAGGCAGAGTCGGAGTCAGAGTCAGAGTCAGAGTCAGAGTCATAGTCAGAGTCAAAGTCATGAAGTCAGAGTCAGAGTCAGAGTCTAGTCAGAGTCAAAGTCACAGTGATAGAGTCAGAGTCAGAGTCAAAGTGAGAGTTAGAGTCAGAGTCAGAGTCAGAGTCAGAGTCAGAGTCAGAGTCAAAGTCAAAGTCAGAGTCTCAGTCACAGTCAAAGTCAGAGTCTCAGTCAGAGTCAAAGTCAGAGTCAGAGTCGGAGTCAGAGTCAGAGTCAGAGTCAGAGTCAGAGTCGGAGTCACCGTCAGAGTCAGAGTCAGAGTCAGGGTGAGAGTCAGAGTCAGAGTCAGAGTCAGAGTCGGAGTCAGAGTCAGAGTCAGAGTCAGAGTCATAGTCAGAGTCAAAGTCATGAAGTCAGAGTCAGAGTCAGAGTCTAGTCAGAGTCAAAGTCACAGTGATGATGAAAGCCAGAGCCATGGTCTGAGTCAGAGTCATGGAGTCAGAGTCAGAGTCTGATTCAGAATCATAGTCAGAGTCAGAGTCAGAGTCAGAGTCGGAGTCAGAGTGATAGTCAGAGTCAGAGTCAGAGTCAGAGTCAGAGTCAGAGTCAGAGTCAGAGTCAGAGTCAGAGTCAGATTCGGAGTCAGAGTCAGAGTCATAGTCAGAGTCAGAGTCGGAGTCATGAAGTCAGAGTCAGAGTCAGAGTCTAGTCAGAGTCAAAGTCACAGTGATAGAGTCAGAGTCAGAGTCAAAGTAAGAGTTAGAGCCAGAGTCAGAGTCGGAGTCAGAGTCGGAGTCAGAGTCAGAGTCAGAGTCAGAGTCAGAGTCGGAGTCAGAGTCGGAGTCAGAGTCAGAGTCAGGGTGAGAGTAGAAGTCAGATTTAAAGTCAAAATCAGCGTCATGGATTCAGAGTCAGAGTCCGAGTCAGAGTCAGAGTCAGAGTCGGAGTCAGAGCCAGAGTCAGGGTCAGAGTCGGAGTCAGATTTAAAGTCAGAGTCAGCGTCATGGATTCAGAGTCAGAGTCAGAGTCAGAGTCGGAGTCATAGTCAGAGTCAGAGTCAGAGTCAGAGTCAGAGTCAGAGTCAGAGTCAGAGTTAGAGTGAGAGTCAGAGTCATGAAGTCAGATTCGGAGCCAGAGCCATGGTCTGAGTCAGAGTCATGGAGTCAGAGTCAGAGTCTGAGTCAGAATCATAGTCAGAGTCAGATTCAGAGTCAGAGTCGGAGTCAGAGTGATAGTCAGAGTCAGAGTCAGATTCAGAGTCAGAGTCGGAGTCAGAGTGATAGTCAGAGTCAGAGTCAGAGCCAGAGCCACAGTCAGAGTCAGAGTCAGAGTCAGAGTCAGAGTCAGATACAAAGTCGAAGTCAGAGTCAGATTCAGAGTCAGAGTCATGGAGACAGAGTCAGAGTCAGAGCCATAGTCGGAGTCAGAGTCATGGAGTCAGAGTCAGAGTCAGGTCGTGGAGTCAGAGTCAGAGTCTTAGTCAGAGTCAGAATCAGAGTCAGAGTCAGAGTCAGAGTCAGAGTCAGAGTCTGTAACGTAACGTATTAATATAGCGAGTCGCAGCTAGATGCAGAGACCTAGCTGTTATGTTTTTTGTTAAATAAATTCATACAAATGATAAACGCATTCATACATAGAAACAGAAACATAAATTTGATATAATCACCGATAGATGGTTATATAACTCACAATAAAAGTAATTATCATATGTTAATATAAATAATCCATTTTAATCATTCGAAGAGCGCCATACTCCATTTAAATCATCTGAGGCATCGTGGATCGTACTTCGGTCTTTCTGCCTGTCCTCAAGATTTTTCTTTTCAAATCACTAAGATTTGCTAGCATCGCGGATCGTATTCCGATCTTTCTGCCTGTCTAGCTTTTCTTTTTCTTTTTTGGTTTGTACGCATCGCGGATCGTACTTCGGTCTTTCTGCCTGTCGTGCTTTCCTCTTTTTATTTTTATTAGAGTCATTAGAAAATAGATTAGCTTGCATCGCGGATTGTACTTAGGTCCTTTTGCCTGTCAAGCTTTTCTCTTTTCGATAAAAGAAATCTTGTTAAAAATAAATATAATTTAAATATTACAATTAATTCATTTATAAATTAAACTCATATATCATATGGTAATAAGCGATCTTTCTGTTTATAAGCATAGATTCAAACAATTTTATTAGAATATTATTTGAACCTTTATAATTACCAGTTCAACCTTATTATAATAAATTGATATATTATTTAATTGAAATGTCTGCATATCCTTGTTTCTTTGTAGAATATTGAAAACCTTTATACATTCAGATACCGGATAATTCCACATATTATTCGTTCAATACTCGTTATTGTCCTCTTCATTTGACCAGCCCAGAGAATTCTCAACGCCCTGAGTTTCACAAGTTGTTTCTAATATTATCAGATATTATTTGATTGGCGCCCAACATATTAATTTATTAAATATTTATTAAAGTCCAATAAAAGTAAAATAGCTTCAATTGGCGCCCAACGTGGGGCAGTTCTAAATTAAATTCATATTTCATAAAAACAAAAAGGATTTCAATATGACTCGTACTAGAAAAGGAAAAAGGATATCAGACACTCGGTCCCTCAATGATATGTCAGGTGAAGAAATAGAAATTTGCGAAGGCGAACCTAATGCAAGTCAATGTAAATCTTCTTTAGCCATCAATTCATCAGGTATTACGGATGCTATATCCACATTACTAATAACATTCAATGAATTTCGTACTGAAGTTCGACAAGAGTTTCAAAAAATTCATACTAAAATAGATGATCAACGCCTTGAATTACTTGGTGTAATTGATTCAACTAAAAAAGAATTGAGACAAGAAATGACAGATTTAGAAACACGGGTTAATAAGTGTGTTAATGCTCATACAAATCTCGACATAAACGTATCGGATGGGGGAGCTCAGGCACAAACCATTGGAATATTAGAAACGGAAGTATCGCAGCTACGCACTACGAATAATTTGCAATTACCAATTTTGGCCAATCTAGCAAAAAGTAATCCAACAACGTTTTCAAATGCAAGTAACCAATTTCCTATTGACTTTTTAGAAGAGTTAGAAGCTTGGTTTGATAAATGGGGAATTAAAGGAGACCTTAGATTATCAGAAATCAAATCAAGAAATAATATCTTTGGTAATAGCGTAAAACTATGGTTCGGAGCTGTGAAATCACAATTAAAAGATTATGAAAGTTTCCGTGAAGAATTTCTACGAACATATTGGAATGAAACCGTGCGATTACGTAGGAAAAATGAGTGGTCTCATCGCCGGTTAGATTCTAAGTCAAATATGTCATTAACTGAATATTTTTATGATCAAGTCCATCAGGCTACGCGAATAGACAACCGTATGTCAGTTTTTGAAATAAATTATAACGTCATTCGGCAATTTCCATTTGAAGTTGTTTACGCTTTAATAGGGAGTGTTGATTGCTCTGATAATAATTCAATTATTCAGAGATTGAGCGTTATGGAGAACCCCATGTTCTTGGATCATCCTGATATCACTACCAGATCAAATAATACTCAAAGTAATAAAACGCAAAATACTAACTACCGAAATCAACAGAATCGTGATCGTCCCCTGGGGAATCAACAAAATTCATACTATAATAGATCAGGACAAAATCAAAATATACCTACCCAACAAATAAATACACAAAATATGCAAACACAAGATTCATATAATCAGAATCCATCTCAACCTTACCAAAATCATCAGCCAATGAATGGGCCTTTAAACTCACCACGGACTTAAGTAAAACGGGTCAAAACTTAAGTCCTACAAAAGTTCAAAACATTTTAAAAGACCCAGATAATAAAATAAATTCATCTTCAACTTCTGAAGTTAAAGAAAACTTAATTGATTGCCCAAGACTTAACTTAACCATAGGGAACACTAATATTGAAGCATTATTAGATACTGGTAGTCAAATTACTTGTATTTCCGAGAATCTTTTGAAAAAATTAAAAAATGATCAAAAAATTCCTACGCTTCCAGTACATAATTTGAAAGTTTATGGAGCATTTATACATAAAGCACCTAATATAAAGCAGGAAGCCATGATTGAACTAAAAATTGGATCATTACGAATAGAAGTCGTTTGCTACGTGCTGCCTTTAGCATCTGAAAATTTGATTTTGGGAATTGATTGGATGAATTCAAATCGTGTAGCTATTGATATTGAAACCCGATCAATTAGGATTCAAGGAGTAAATTTTAATAAACCTATTTTTTATCTTTATTCATCACGGGGTCAGCTCGGTAGTCACCGACTAGAAGCCATGCTTCATGATGAAAGTCACGAATCAATGTTCACAGGTCTAAATCGGATAATTAATGGATTACCATGTCCTGAAGAACAAAAATCATTTTTAGATTCCTTTTGTGAAGAGGATCTAATTATTAAAAAACAGCAACCTTTGGTTGATCAATCCTTTATTACTCAGGTCGATGACATGATTAGTTCAATTGATAATATAAATGAAGAACAAAAAGTAGATTTAAGAGAATTAATTTTTAAATATTCTCAAGCGTTTAATGACAAACCGGGATGCACTAACGTATATGAACACGAAATTCATCTTACGCATGAAAAACCTTTTACTGCACCTATTTATTCTATCCCTTATGCTCGTAGACCTGCAGTTAATAAAGCAATATCGGAGATGTTACATTTAGGAATTATTGAACGAAGTAATTCACCTTATTTAAATCCCATAACTACGGTACAAAAAAAAGATGGATCTGTTAGAATCTGTTTAGACGCTCGCAAACTGAACGCTTACATGAAGGCTGATCATGAAAGACCCAAGCCGATTGATGAAATTATTCAAAAATTTGATCAAGTTAAATTCATGACTTCAACGGATTTCTCTAGTGGATATTGGCAAGTTCCACTTGCTGAAAATTCGCGATCTTATACAGCTTTTTTACATGATTCATCCTTATATCATTTTCGAAGAATTCCCTTTGGAATTAAAACTGCTGGTAGTGGTTTCATACGAGCCATAAATTTAGCTTTCGGGAATGAGCTTGACGAATTTACTACAATATACGTTGATGATTTACTTATTACTTCCCGGACTTTTTCAGAACATTTAGAGCATCTTGCCCGTGTTTTTGAAAAAGTTATTAAAAACGGATTTACATTAAAGTTATCAAAAACCTTCTTTTGTAAAAATGAAGTAAAAATTTTGGGATATATACTATCTTCTGATGGAATTCAGCCAAATCCAGAAAAAATTGCATCTATACAACAGTTTCCACCACCTAAAAATTTAAAACAGTTACAACAGTTCTTTGGAATGTGTAACTATTATCGTAGATTTGCAATTAAATATTCAAACTTTACAGATCCTTTTCGTGACATTTTGAGTACAAAAAACAAATGGATTTGGACTCAACAACATGGTTTAGCGTTCCAAGAACTGAAAAAGAATTTCCTTGAAACGGTCACGCTTAATCATTATATTCCAGGCCAAACGTTTCACATTCAGACAGATGCTAGCATTTCTGGAATTTGCGCTATTTTATATCAACTTGATAATGAAGAAAATCTACGAATCATTTCGTTAATCAGTCGCTGTTTGAATTCTGCTGAAAAAAATTATTGCACTACTGAATTAGAATTATTGGCCATAATATACGCGGTAACAAAATTCCGTAATTATATAGCAGGAACCCAATTTCAAATCATAACTGATCACAAAGCTCTTTCATTCCTTATGCAAACTAAATTCAGAAATAGCCGAATGACTCGTTGGATTTTATTTCTCCAAGAATATGACTTCGAAATATCTCATTGTAAAGGAAAGGATAACGTAGTAGCAGACTTATTTAGTCGAAATCCATTAAACGATAATTTAGAAATGCAATTTGAATCACCGAATCATAATAAGGTTCAATTGAATACAATAAAAATATCAATGAACAAAGAACTTGCTCAATGTCTAAAAACGATTAAGCAAAATCAACACAAAGATTCACATTATAGCCAAATTATTAGAAAATTAATAACTCCAAATTATACTCATCCGCGATATATTATAATTAATGGAATTTTATTCCAAAATACTCGTAGAGATCTTTCATGGAGATTATGTATTCCTCGGGGAATCACATCTAAAATAATACAATATATTCACGAGGTTACCGGTCATGCAGGAGCAAAAAAATGCATTACGTATACTGATAGATTTTTCATGTGGCCAGGATATCACCGTGATATTCGAAAATACGTTGGTTCATGTGATCTATGTCAACGTGTAAAATACAATAATGTATCTATGAAAGCTCAAGATACCAGTTATATTCCACATAACATTAACGAATTAATTGCGATCGATTTCTATGGACCATTACCTACATCCAGGTTTGGTGCCCAATATATTTTCGTGATAGTAGACACATTTTCAAAGTTAGTAACACTATATCCTATTAAAAAGGCTAATTCAGATATCTGTATCAAAAGATTGAGAAATGATTATTTTAAAAGAGTTGGAAAACCTAAAACAATTTTATCTGATCACGGAACCCAGTTTACATCGTATTTATGGAAAAAATTTGCTGATGAAAACGAAATAAAAATCTTACATTCACCTGTACGTCATCCTCAAAGCAATCCATCCGAACGTATTATGCGCGAATTGGGTCGGTATTTTTGCACTTATTGTAGCCACAAACATACATCATGGGCTACTGTAGTCTCACAAATTCAAGAATGGATGAATTTAACTACTCATGAAAGTACCAACTTTACACCATTTGAACTTCATTATGGAAAAAATCCTAAAATGGAAATTGAAAAATTAATAAATTTTCCACTTGGGAATCTGATGGCTAGAGAAGTTCAATTGCGACTTGCATACGACAATTTAACTCGTAGTGCGGTTAGACGCAACAAAAAACCCACTAATAAAGAAATTCCTATTGAAATAGGAGAAAAAGTATTATTACGTGTAATACGAAGCTCTAATATGAATAATCAACACACAGAAAAGTTTTTTCATTTATATGAGGGACCGTATATCATTAATAAAAAACCACATGCTAATGCATATCAATTAGTAGATACTAATAAGCCTGAAAAAATAATTGGTGTTTATCATCGTAATAGCTTGAAAAAATATAAAAGTTCAATTTAATAATTATAACTAAGTATATCATAGTTTAAATTTTATATTCATAAATAGGATTAGATGAATAAATATATATTTAACAGTTGAGGGATAGAAGTAATAATAATGAAAGAGGGTGGTCAAAGAGGCGCGAAAAACAAAATCAAAACATTGCTCAGGACAACCGATGCAATCATTTGATTGGGACGCGGCGTGGTCAACGATAATAATAACAGTAGGAAATTGCTTCAAGGATATCAGTTCGTGAAAAATTTCATAAAGAGAACACATAAAAAAAAAAAAATGGATCAAAGTTGCCAAATCACTAATCCTGGCACCCGAGACGTGGGTATGCAGACAGGACTTGAGGGAATTTTCACGATTCCCATACCAGGATATGCCAATCGAAGAATTAAAACTCCGCGTTCGTGGATCAGCGTACCGGGAAAAGCATCAATGGGTCGTGGAAATCAGACGGCAAGACCATCCCGTGTCCATCGCGGCACATCTTACGTACCTAACACATGGAAATTAATTCCTGTTGATACCCCCAATAAAATTCAACGATGTCGGTTACCAGAAAAACCAATTTCAACACACCTTTCAAGTTTTCTTGAACTATACAAATTGACCGAAGAAAATATAACTTCCTGGACTCCCGGAGAATCATCGAATACTGAAACGCATGAGACTAATCTGAATGAAGTAGATAATGAAGATTTATTCCTTCTGGACGCATTCCTTCATGATAAAAAAGAAGAACCAAAACTAATCGAACCCTTTGCCACGTCACCTGAACCAGACCAAAAAGAAATTATTCGCCAACCTCCTAGACCTTCCCTTTGGGTATCAATAGACATAACAAAAATAGTAATATAATTGTAATCATTGACGTACAAATTTATTAATCCCCTAAATTCATAAAATATTATTCAAGTATCACTCATAGACAGCAAAGCCTCTTCTAAAATTAATGAAATTATTTCTTCAAATCACCTTTACTGGGGGAATGTTGTAACGTAACGTATTAATATAGCGAGTCGCAGCTAGATGCAGAGACCTAGCTGTTATGTTTTTTGTTAAATAAATTCATACAAATGATAAACGCATTCATACATAGAAACAGAAACATAAATTTGATATAATCACCGATAGATGGTTATATAACTCACAATAAAAGTAATTATCATATGTTAATATAAATAATCCATTTTAATCATTCGAAGAGCGCCATACTCCATTTAAATCATCTGAGGCATCGCGGATCGTACTTCGGTCTTTCTGCCTGTCCTCAAGATTTTTCTTTTCAAATCACTAAGATTTGCTAGCATCGCGGATCGTATTTCGATCTTTCTGCCTGTCTAGCTTTTCTTTTTCTTTTTTGGTTTGTACGCATCGCGGATCGTACTTCGGTCTTTCTGCCTGTCGTGCTTTCGTCTTTTTATTTTTATTAGAGTCATTAGAAAATAGACTAGCTTGCATCGCGGATTGTACTTAGGTCCTTTTGCCTGTCAAGCTTTTCTCTTTTCGATAAAAGAAATCTTATTAAATAAATATAATTTAAATATTACAATTAAATTCATTTATAAATTAAACTCATATATCATATGGTAAAAAGCGATTTTTATGTCTATAAGCATAGATTCAAATAATTTTATTATTTTAATTAGAATCATTAGAAAATAGATTAGCTTGCATCGCGGATTGTACTTAGGTCCTTTTGCCTGTCAAGCTTTTCTCTTTTCGATAAAAGAAATCTTGTTAAAAATAAATATAATTTAAATATTACAATTAATTCATTTATAAATTAAACTCATATATCATATGGTAATAAGCGATCTTTCTGTTTATAAGCATAGATTCAAACAATTTTATTAGAATATTATTTGAACCTTTATAATTACCAGTTCAACCTTATTATAATAAATTGATATATTATTTAATTGAAATGTCTGCATATCCTTGTTTCTTTGTAGAATATTGAAAACATTTATACATTCAGATACCGGATAATTCCACATATTATTCGTTCAATACTCGTTATTGTCCTCTTCATTTGACCAGCCCAGAGAATTCTCAACGCCCTGAGTTTCACAAGTTGTTTCTAATATTATCAGATATTATTTGATTGGCGCCCAACATATTAATTTATTAAATATTTATTAAAGTCCAATAGAAGTAAAATAGCTTCAAGTCAGAGTCAGATTCAGAGTCAGAGTCAGAGTCAGAGTCAGAGTCGGAGTCAGAGTCAGAGTCAGAGTCAGAGTCATAGTCAGAGTCAAAGTCATGAAGTCAGAGTCAGAGTCAGAGTCTAGTCAGAGTCAAAGTCACAGTGATAGAGTCAGAGTCAGAGTCAAAGTGAGAGTTAGAGTCAGAGTCAGAGTCAGAGTCAGAGTCAGAGTCAGAGTCAGAGTCAAAGTCAGAGTCTCAGTCACAGTCAAAGTCAGAGTCTCAGTCAGAGTCAAAGTCAGAGTCAGAGTCGGAGTCAGAGTCAGAGTCAGAGTCAGAGTCAGAGTCGGAGTCACCGTCAGAGTCAGAGTCAGAGTCAGGGTGAGAGTCAGAGTCAGATTGAGAGTCAGATTCAGAGTCATCGAGTCAGTGTTAGAGTCTAAGTCATAGTCAGAGTAAGAGTCAGAGTCAGAGTTAGAGTCAGAGTCATGAAGTCGGATTCGGAGCCAGAGCCATGGTCTGAGTCAGAGTCATGGAGTCAGAGTCAGAGTCTGATTCAGAATCATAGTCAGAGTCAGAGTCAGAGTCAGAGTCGGAGTCAGAGTGATAGTCAGAGTCAGAGTCAGAGTCAGAGTCAGAGTCAGAGTCAGAGTCAGAGTCAGAGTCAGAGTCAGAGTCAGATTCGGAGTCAGAGTCAGAGTCATAGTCAGAGTCAGAGTCGGAGTCATGAAGTCAGAGTCAGAGTCAGAGTCTAGTCAGAGTCAAAGTCACAGTGATAGAGTCAGAGTCAGAGTCAAAGTAAGAGTTAGAGCCAGAGTCAGAGTCGGAGTCAGAGTCGGAGTCAGAGTCAGAGTCAGAGTCAGAGTCAGAGTCGGAGTCAGAGTCGGAGTCAGAGTCAGAGTCAGGGTCAGAGTAGAAGTCAGATTTGAAGTCGAAATCAGCGTCATGGATTCAGAGTCAGAGTCCGAGTCAGAGTCAGAGTCAGAGTCGGAGTCAGAGCCAGAGTCAGGGTCAGAGTCGGAGTCAGATTTAAAGTCAGAGTCAGCGTCATGGATTCAGAGTCAGAGTCAGAGTCAGAGTCGGAGTCATAGTCAGAGTCAGAGTCAGAGTCAGAGTCAGAGTCAGAGTCAGAGTCAGAGTTAGAGTGAGAGTCAGAGTCATGAAGTCAGATTCGGAGCCAGAGCCATGGTCTGAGTCAGAGTCATGGAGTCAGAGTCAGAGTCTGAGTCAGAATCATAGTCAGAGTCAGATTCAGAGTCAGAGTCGAAATCAGAGTGATAGTCAGAGTCAGAGTCAGATTCAGAGTCAGAGTCGGAGTCAGAGTGATAGTCAGAGTCAGAGTCAGAGCCAGAGCCACAGTCAGAGTCAGAGTCAGAGTCAGAGTCAGAGTCAGATACAAAGTCGAAGTCAGAGTCAGATTCAGAGTCAGAGTCATGGAGACAGAGTCAGAGTCAGAGCCATAGTCGGAGTCAGAGTCATGGAGTCAGAGTCAGAGTCAGGTCGTGGAGTCAGAGTCAGAGTCTTAGTCAGAGTCAGAGTCAGAGTCAGAGTCAGAGTCAGAGTCAGAGTCAGAGTCAGAGTCAGATTCAGAGTCAGAGTCAGCGTCAGAGTCAGAGTCGGAGTCAGAGTCAGAGTCAGAGTCAGAGTCATAGTCAGAGTCTCAGTCAGAGTCAGAGTCAGAGTCAGAGTCGGAGCCAGAGTCAGAGTCAGAGTCAGAGTCAGAGTCAAATTCAGAGTCTCAGTCAGAGTCAAAGTCAGAGTCAGAGTCGGAGCCAGAGTCAGAGTCAGAGTCATAGTCAGAGTCAGAGTCGGAGTCAGCGTCAGAGTAGCAGTCAGAGTCAGGGTCAGAGTCAGAGTCAGAGTCATGGAGTCGGAGTCATAGTCAGAGTCAGAGTCAGAGTCAGAGTCAGAGTCAGAGTCAGAGTCAGAGTCAGAGTTAGAGTGAGAGTCAGAGTCTGAGTCAGAGTCAGAGTCAGAGTCAGAGTCAGAGTCAGATACAAAGTCAGAGTCAGAGTCAGATTTAGAGTCAGAGTCATGAAGACAGAGTCAGAGTCAGAGCCATAGTCGGAGTCAGAGCCATGGAGTTGGAGTCAGAGTCTTAGTCAGAATCAGAGTCAGAGTCAGAGTCAGAGTAGGAGTCAAAATCAGAGTCGGAGTCGGATTCGGAGTCGCAGTCAGAGTCAGAGTCAGAGTCTTATTCAGAGTCAGATTCAGAGTCAGAGTCGGTGTCAGAGTCGGAGTCAGAGTCAGAGTCAGAGTCAGAGTCATAGTCAGAGTCAGAGTCAGAGTCAGAGTCAGAGTCAGATACAGAGTCAGAGTCAGAGTCAGATTCAGAGTCAGAGTCATGGAGACAGAGTCAGAGTCAGAGTCTCAGTCTCAGTCAAAGTCAGAGTCAGAGTCGGAGTCAGAGTCAGAGTCAGAGACAGAGTCAGAGTCAGAGTCAGAGTGAGAGTCAGAGTCAGAGTCAGAGTCAAAGTCAGAGTCTCAGTCACAGTCAAAGTCAGAGTCTCAGTCAGAGTCAAAGTCAGAGTCACAGTCGGAGTCAGAGTCAGAGTCAGAGTCAGAGTCAGAGTCGGAGTCAGCGTCAGAGTCAGAGTCAGAGTCGGGGTGAGAGTCAGAGTCAGATTGAGAGTCAGATTCAGAGTCATGAAGTCAGAGTTAGAGTCTGAGTCATAGTCAGAGTAAGAGTCAGAGTCGGAGTCAGAGTCAGAGTCAGAGTCAGAGTCAGAGTCGGAGTCAGCGTCAGAGTCAGAGTCAGAGTCGGGGTGAGAGTCAGAGTCAGATTGAGAGTCAGATTCAGAGTCATGAAGTCAGAGTTAGAGTCTGAGTCATAGTCAGAGTAAGAGTCAGAGTCGGAGTCAGAGTCAGAGTCAGAGTCAGAGTCAGAGTCAGAGTCAGAGTCGGAGTCATAGTCAGAGTCAGAGTCAGAGTCAGAGTCAGAGTCAGAGTCAGAGTCAGAGTTAGAGTGAGAGTCAGAGTCATGAAGTCAGATTCGGAGCCAGAGCCATGGTCTGAGTCAGAGTCATGGAGTCAGAGTCAGAGTCTGAGTCAGAATCATAGTCAGAGTCAGATTCAGAGTCAGAGTCGAAATCAGAGTGATAGTCAGAGTCAGAGTCAGATTCAGAGTCAGAGTCGGAGTCAGAGTGATAGTCAGAGTCAGAGTCAGAGCCAGAGCCACAGTCAGAGTCAGAGTCAGAGTCAGAGTCAGAGTCAGATACAAAGTCGAAGTCAGAGTCAGATTCAGAGTCAGAGTCATGGAGACAGAGTCAGAGTCAGAGCCATAGTCGGAGTCAGAGTCATGGAGTCAGAGTCAGAGTCAGGTCGTGGAGTCAGAGTCAGAGTCTTAGTCAGAGTCAGAGTCAGAGTCAGAGTCAGAGTCAGAGTCAGAGTCAGAGTCAGAGTCAGATTCAGAGTCAGAGTCAGCGTCAGAGTCAGAGTCGGAGTCAGAGTCAGAGTCAGAGTCAGAGTCATAGTCAGAGTCTCAGTCAGAGTCAGAGTCAGAGTCAGAGTCGGAGCCAGAGTCAGAGTCAGAGTCAGAGTCAGAGTCAAATTCAGAGTCTCAGTCAGAGTCAAAGTCAGAGTCAGAGTCGGAGCCAGAGTCAGAGTCAGAGTCATAGTCAGAGTCAGAGTCGGAGTCAGCGTCAGAGTAGCAGTCAGAGTCAGGGTCAGAGTCAGAGTCAGAGTCATGGAGTCGGAGTCATAGTCAGAGTCAGAGTCAGAGTCAGAGTCAGAGTCAGAGTCAGAGTCAGAGTCAGAGTTAGAGTGAGAGTCAGAGTCTGAGTCAGAGTCAGAGTCAGAGTCAGAGTCAGAGTCAGATACAAAGTCAGAGTCAGAGTCAGATTTAGAGTCAGAGTCATGAAGACAGAGTCAGAGTCAGAGCCATAGTCGGAGTCAGAGCCATGGAGTTGGAGTCAGAGTCTTAGTCAGAATCAGAGTCAGAGTCAGAGTCAGAGTAGGAGTCAAAATCAGAGTCGGAGTCGGATTCGGAGTCGCAGTCAGAGTCAGAGTCAGAGTCAGAGTCAGAGTCAGAGTCAGAGTCAGAGTCAGAGTTAGAGTGAGAGTCAGAGTCTGAGTCAGAGTCAGAGTCAGAGTCAGAGTCAGAGTCAGATACAAAGTCAGAGTCAGAGTCAGATTTAGAGTCAGAGTCATGAAGACAGAGTCAGAGTCAGAGCCATAGTCGGAGTCAGAGCCATGGAGTTGGAGTCAGAGTCTTAGTCAGAATCAGAGTCAGAGTCAGAGTCAGAGTAGGAGTCAAAATCAGAGTCGGAGTCGGATTCGGAGTCGCAGTCAGAGTCAGAGTCAGAGTCTTATTCAGAGTCAGATTCAGAGTCAGAGTCGGTGTCAGAGTCGGAGTCAGAGTCAGAGTCAGAGTCAGAGTCATAGTCAGAGTCAGAGTCAGAGTCAGAGTCAGAGTCAGATACAGAGTCAGAGTCAGAGTCAGATTCAGAGTCAGAGTCATGGAGACAGAGTCAGAGTCAGAGTCTCAGTCTCAGTCAAAGTCAGAGTCAGAGTCGGAGTCAGAGTCAGAGTCAGAGACAGAGTCAGAGTCAGAGTCAGAGTGAGAGTCAGAGTCAGAGTCAGAGTCAAAGTCAGAGTCTCAGTCACAGTCAAAGTCAGAGTCTCAGTCAGAGTCAAAGTCAGAGTCACAGTCGGAGTCAGAGTCAGAGTCAGAGTCAGAGTCAGAGTCGGAGTCAGCGTCAGAGTCAGAGTCAGAGTCGGGGTGAGAGTCAGAGTCAGATTGAGAGTCAGATTCAGAGTCATGAAGTCAGAGTTAGAGTCTGAGTCATAGTCAGAGTAAGAGTCAGAGTCGGAGTCAGAGTCAGAGTCAGAGTCAGAGTCAGAGTCGGAGTCAGAGTCGGAGTCAGAGTCAGAGTCAGGGTCAGAGTCAGAGTCAGATTTAAAGTCAGAGTCAGCGTCATGGATTCAGAGTCAGAGTCTGAGTCAGAGTCAGAGTCAGAGTCATAGTCATAGTCAGAGTCAGAGTCAGAGTCAGAGTCAGAGTCAGATACAGAGTCAGATTCAGAGTCAGAGTCATGGAGACATAGTCAGAGTCAGAGTCTCAGTCTCAGTCAAAGTCAGAGTCAGAGTCGGAGTCAGAGTCAGAGTCAGAGACAGAGTCAGAGTCAGAGTCAGAGTGAGAGTCAGAGTCAGAGTCAAAATCAAAGTCAGAGTCTCAGTCACAGTCAAAGTCAGAGTCTCAGTCAGAGTCAAAGTCAGAGTCACAGTCGGAGTCAGAGTCAGAGTCAGAGTCAGAGTCAGAGTCGGAGTCAGCGTCAGAGTCAGAGTCAGAGTCAGGGTGAGAGTCAGAGTCAGATTGAGAGTCAGATTCAGAGTCATGGAGTCAGAGTTAGAGTCTGAGTCATAGTCAGAGTAAGAGTCAGAGTCGGAGTCAGAGTCAGAGTCAGAGTCAGAGTCAGAGTCGGAGTCAGAGTCGGAGTCAGAGTCAGAGTCAGGGTCAGAGTCAGAGTCAGATTTAAAGTCAGAGCCAGCGTCATGGATTCAGAGTCAGAGTCTGAGTCAGTGTCAGAGTCAGAGTCAGAGTCATAGTCAAAGTCAGAGTCAGAGTCAGAGTCAGAGTCAGATACAGAGTCAGAGTCCGAGTCAGATTCAGAGTCAGAGTCATGGAAACAGAGTCAGAGTCAGAGCGATAGTCAGAGTCAGAGTTACAGTCAGAGTCCGAGTCTGACTCAGAGTCAGAGTCAGAGTCAGGGTCAGAGTCGGAGTCAGAGTCAGAGTCAGAGACAGAGTCAGATTTAGAGTTAGAGTCAGAGTCAGAGTCAGAGTCAGAGTCAAAGTCAGAGTCAAAGTCAGAGTCGGAGTCAGAGTCTCAGTCTCAGTCAAAGTAAGAGTCTCAGTCAGAGTCAGAGTCAGAGTCAGAGTCGGAGTCAGAGTCAGAGTCAGTGTCAGAGTCAGAGTGAGAGTCAGAGTCAGAGTCAGAGACAGAGTCAGAGTCAGGGTGAGAGTCAGAGTCAGATTGAGAGTCAGATTCAGAGTCATGAAGTCAGAGTTAGAGTCTGAGTCATAGTCAGAGTAAGAGTCAGAGTCGGAGTCAGAGTCAGAGTCAGCGTCAGAGTCAGAGTTAAATTCAGAGTCTCAGTCAGAGTCAAAGTCAGAGTCAGAGTCGGAGCCAGAGTCAGAGTCAGAGTGATAGTCAGAGTCAGAGTCGGAGTCAGCGTCAGAGTCAGAGTCAGAGTCAGGGTCATAGTCAGAGTCAGATTCAGAGTCAGGGTCAGAGTCATGGAGTCCGAGTCAGAGTCTAAGTCAGAGTCAGAGTCAGAGTCAGAGTCAGAGTCAGATTAAGAGTCAGAGTCAGAGTCAAAGTGAGAGTCAGAGTTAGAGTCAGAGTCATGGAGTCAGAGTTGGAGCCAGAGCCATGGTCTGAGTCGAAGTCATGAAGTCACAGTCAGAGTCTGAGTCAGAGTCATAGTCAGAGTCAGAGTCACAGTTAGAGTCAGAGTCAGAGTCAGAGTCAGAGTCGGAGTCAGAGTGATAGTCAGAGTCAGAGTCAGAGTCAGAGTCAGAGTCAGAGTCAGAGTCAGAGTCAGAGTCAGAGTCAGAGTCAGATTCGGAGTCAGAGTCAGAGTCATAGTCAGAGTCAGAGTCGGAGTCATGAAGTCAGAGTCAGAGTCAGAGTCTAGTCAGAGTCAATGTCACAGTGATAGAGTCAGAGTCAGAGTCAAAGTAAGAGTTAGAGCCAGAGTCAGAGTCGGAGTCAGAGTCGGAGTCAGAGTCAGAGTCAGAGTCAGAGTCAGAGTCGGAGTCAGAGTCGGAGTCAGAGTCAGAGTCAGGGTCAGAGTAGAAGTCAGATTTGAAGTCGAAATCAGCGTCATGGATTCAGAGTCAGAGTCCGAGTCAGAGTCAGAGTCAGAGTCGGAGTCAGAGCCAGAGTCAGGGTCAGAGTCGGAGTCAGATTTGAAGTCAGAGTCAGCGTCATGGATTCAGAGTCAGAGTCAGAGTCAGAGTCGGAGTCATAGTCAGAGTCAGAGTCAGAGTCAGAGTCAGAGTCAGAGTCAGAGTCAGAGTTAGAGTGAGAGTCAGAGTCATGAAGTCAGATTCGGAGCCAGAGCCATGGTCTGAGTCAGAGTCATGGAGTCAGAGTCAGAGTCTGAGTCAGAATCATAGTCAGAGTCAGATTCAGAGTCAGAGTCGGAGTCAGAGTGATAGTCAGAGTCAGAGTCAGATTCAGAGTCAGAGTCGGAGTCAGAGTGATAGTCAGAGTCAGAGTCAGAGCCAGAGCCACATTCAGAGTCAGAGTCAGAGTCAGAGTCAGAGTCAGATACAAAGTCGAAGTCAGAGTCAGATTCAGAGTCAGAGTCATGGAGACAGAGTCAGAGTCAGAGTCAGAGTCTCAGTCTCAGTCAAAGTCAGAGTCAGAGTCGGAGTCAGAGTCAGAGTCAGAGACAGAGTCAGAGTCAGAGTCAGAGTCAGAGTCAGAGTCAGAGTCAGAGTCGGAGTCAGAGTCAGAGTCAGAGTCAGAGTCAGAGTCAGAGTCAGAGTCAGAGTCAGAGTCAGATTCAGGGTCAGAGTCATGAAGACAGAGTCAGAGTCAGAGCCATAGTCGGAGTCAGAGTCATGGAGTCGGAGTCAGAGTCTTAGTCAGAGTCAGAGTCAGAGTCAGAGTCACAGTCAGATACAGAGTCAGAGTCAGAGTCAGATTCAGAGTCAGAGTCATGGAAACAGAGTCAGAGTCAGAGCGATAGTCAGAGTCAGAGTTACAGTCAGAGTCCGAGTCTGACTCAGAGTCAGAGTCAGAGTCAGAGTCAGAGTCGGAGTCACAGTCAGAGTCAGAGACAGAGTCAGATTTAGAGTCAGAGTCAGAGTCAGAGTCAGAGTCAGAGTCAAAGTCAAAGTCTCAGTCTCAGTCAAAGTAAGAGTCTCAGTCAGAGTCAGAGTCAGAGTCAGAGTCGGAGCCAGAGTCAGAGTCAGAGTCAGAGTCAGAGTCAAATTCAGAGTCTCAGTCAGAGTCAAAGTCAGAGTCAGAGTCTCAGTCAGAGTCAGAGTCAGAGTCAGAGTCGGAGTCAGAGTCAGAGTCAGAGTCAGAGTCAGAGTCAAATTCAGAGTCTCAGTCACAGTCAAAGTCAGAGTCAGAGTCGGAGCCAGAGTCAGAGTCAGAGTCATAGTCAGAGTCAGAGTCGGAGTCAGCGTCAGAGTCAGAGTCAGAGTCAGGGTCAGAGTCAGAGTCAGAGTCATGGTCTGAGTCGAAGTCATGAAGTCACAGGCAGAGTCTGAGTCAGAGTCATAGTCAGAGTCAGAGTCACAGTTAGAGTCGGAGTCAGAGTCAGAGTCAGAGTCACAGTCAGGGTCAGAGTCCGAGTCAGCATCAGAGTCAGAGTCACAGTCATGGAGTCAGAGTCAGAGTCTGAATCAGAGTCACAGTCAGAGTGAGAGTCAGTGTCAGAGTCAGAGTCAGAGTCAGAGTCAGAGTCAGAGTCAGAGTCAGAGTCCGAGTTAGAGTCAGAGCCAGAGCCATAGTCAGAATCAGATTGTGGAGTCAGAGTCAGAGCCAGAGCCATGGTCAGAGTCAGAGTCTTAGTCAGAGTCAGAGTCAGAGTCAGAGTCGGAGTCAGAGTCAGAGTCAGAGTCAGAGTATGATTCAAAGTCAGAGTCAGAGTCAGATTTGAAGTCAGAGTCAGAGTCATGGTCAGAGTCAGAGTCGGAGTTATGAAGTCAGAGTCAGAGTCAGAGTTGAGTCAGAGTCAACGTCACAGTGATGAAGTCAGAGTCAGAGTCAAAGTAAGAGTCAGAGTCAGGGTCAGAGTCGTAGTCAGAGTCGGAGTCAAAGTCAGAGTCAGAGTCAGAGTCAGGGTTACAGTCAGGGTCAGAGTCAGAGTCAGATTTAGAGTCAGATTCAAAGTCATGGAGTCAGAGTTTGAGTCTGAGTCATAGTCAGAGTAAGAGTCAGAGTCAGAGTTAGAGTCCGAGTCAGAGTCAGAGTCAGAGTCAGAGTCAGATACAGAGTCAACGTCAGAGTCAGAGTCAGAGTCGGTGTCAGCGTCAGAGTCAGAGTCAAAGTCAGAGTAGAAGTCAGAGTCAGAGTCACAGTCAGGTTCAGAGTCAGAGTCAGAGTCGGAGTCATAGTCAGAGTCAGAGTCAGATTCAGAGTGAGAGTCAGAGTCAGAGTCTAAGTCAGAGTCAGAGTCAGAGTCAGAGTCAGAGTCAGATACAGAGTCAACGTCAGAGTCAGAGTCAGAGTCGGTGTCAGCGTCAGAGTCAGAGTCAGAGTCAGAGTAAGAGTCAGAGTCAGAGTCAGAGTCACAGTCAGGGTCAGAGTCAGAGTCAGAGTCAGAGTCAGAGTCAGATTCGGAGTCAGAGTCAGAGTCATAGTCAGAGTCAGAGTCGGAGTCATGAAGTCAGAGTCAGAGTCAAAGTCTAGTCAGAGTCAAAGTCACAGTGATAGAGTCAGAGTCAGAGTCAGAGTAAGAGTTAGAGCCAGAGTCAGAGTCGGAGTCAGAGTCGGAGTCAGAGTCAGAGTCAGAGTCAGAGTCAGAGTCGGAGTCAGAGTCGGAGTCAGAGTCAGAGTCAGGGTCAGAGTAGAAGTCAGATTTAAAGTCGAAATCAGCGTCATGGATTCAGAGTCAGAGTCCGAGTCAGAGTCAGAGTCAGAGTCGAAGTCAGAGCCAGAGTCAGGGTCAGAGTCAGAGTCAGATTTAAAGTCAGAGTCAGCGTCATGGATTCAGAGTCAGAGTCAGAGTCAGAGTCGGAGTCATAGTCAGAGTCAGAGTCAGAGTCAGAGTCAGAGTCAGAGTCAGAGTCAGAGTTAGAGTCAGAGTCAGAGTCATGAAGTCAGATTCGGAGCCAGAGCCATGGTCTGAGTCAGAGTCATGGAGTCAGAGTCAGAGTCTGAGTCAGAATCATAGTCAGAGTCAGATTCAGAGTCAGAGTCGGAGTCAGAGTGATAGTCAGAGTCAGAGTCAGATTCAGAGTCAAAGTCGGAGTCAGAGTGATAGTCAGAGTCAGAGTCAGAGCCAGAGCCACAGTCAGAGTCAGAGTCAGAGTCAGATACAAAGTCGAAGTCAGAGTCAGATTCAGAGTCAGAGTCATGGAGACAGAGTCAGAGTCAGAGCCATAGTCGGAGTCAGAGTCATGGAGTCAGAGTCAGAGTCAGGTCGTGGAGTCAGAGTCAGAGTCTTAGTCAGAGTCAGAGTCAGAGTCAGAGTCAGAGTCAGAGTCAGAGTCAGAGTCAGAGTCAGATTCAGAGTCAGAGTCGGAGTCAGAGTGATAGTCAGAGTCAGAGTCAGATTCAGAGTCAGAGTCGGAGTCAGAGTGATAGTCAGAGTCAGAGTCAAAGCCAGAGCCACAGTCAGAGTCAGAGTCAGAGTCAGAGTCAGAGTCAGAGTCAGAGTCAGAGTCAGAGTCAGAGTCAGAGTCAGAGTCAGAGTCAGAGTCGAAGTCAAAATCAGAGTCGGAGTCGGATTCAGAGTCACAGTCAGAGTCAGAGTCAGAGTCTTATTCAGAGTCAGATTCAGAGTCAGAGTCGGAGTCAGAGTCAGAGTCAGAGTCGGAGTCAGAGTCAGACACAGAGACAGAGTCAGATTCAGAGTCAGAGTCAGAGTCAGAGTCAGAGTCAGAGTCAAAGTCAGAGTCTCAGTCTCAGTCAAAGTCAGAGTCAGAGTCGGAGTCAGAGTCAGAGTCAGAGACAGAGTCAGAGTCAGAGTCAGAGTCAGAGTCAGAGTCAGAGTCAGAGTCAAAGTCGGAGTCTCAGTCACAGTCAAAGTCAGAGTCTCAGTCAGAGTCAAAGTCAGAGTCAGAGTCGGAGTCAGAGTCAGAGTCAGATTCAGAGTCAGAGTCGGAGTCACCGTCAGAGTCAGAGTCAGAGTCAGGGTGAGAGTCAGAGTCAGATTGAGAGTCAGATTCAGAGTCATCGAGTCAGTGTTAGAGTCTAAGTCATAGTCAGAGTAAGAGTCAGATTCAGAGTTAGAGTCAGAGTCATGAGGTCGGATTCGGAGCCAGAGCCATGGTCTGAGTCAGAGTCATGGAGTCAGAGTCAGAGTCTGATTCAGAATCATAGTCAGAGTCAAAGTCAGAGTCAGAGTCGAAGTCAGAGTGATAGTCAGAGTCAGATTCAGAGTCAGAGCCAGAGCCATAGTCAGAGTCAGGTCGTGGAGTCAGAGTCAGACTCTTAGTCAGAGTCAGAGTCAGAGTCAGAGTTGGAGTCAGAGTCATGAAGTCGGATTCGGAGCCAGAGCCATGGTCTGAGTCAGAGTCAGAGTCTGATTCAGAATCATAGTCAGAGTCAGAGTCAGAGTCAGAGTCGGAGTCAGAGTGATAGTCAGAGTCAGAGTCAGAGTCAGAGTCAGAGTCAGAGTCAGAGTCAGAGTCAGAGTCAGAGTCAGAGTCAGATTCGGAGTCAGAGTCAGAGTCATAGTCAGAGTCAGAGTCGGAGTCATGAAGTCAGAGTCAGAGTCAGAGTCTAGTCAGAGTCAAAGTCACAGTGATAGAGTCAGAGTCAGAGTCAAAGTAAAAGTTAGAGCCAGAGTCAGAGTCGGAGTCAGAGTCGGAGTCAGAGTCAGAGTCAGACTCAGAGTCAGAGTCGGAGTCAGAGTCGGAGTCAGAGTCAGAGTCAGGGTCAGAGTAGAAGTCAGATTTAAAGTCGAAATCAGCGTCATGGATTCAGAGTCAGAGTCCGAGTCAGAGTCAGAGTCAGAGTCGGAGTCAGAGCCAGTGTCAGGGGCAGGGTCAGAGTCAGATTTAAAGTCAGAGTCAGCGTCATGGATTCAGAGTCAGAGTCAGAGTCAGAGTCGGAGTCATAGTCAGAGTCAGAGTCAGAGTCAGAGTCAGAGTCAGAGTCAGAGTCAGAGTTAGAGTGAGAGTCAGAGTCATGAAGTCAGATTCGGAGCCAGAGCCATGGTCTGAGTCAGAGTCATGGAGTCAGAGTCAGAGTCTGAGTCAGAATCATAGTCAGAGTCAGAATCAGAGTCAGAGTCGGAGTCAGAGTGATAGTCAGAGTCAGAGTCAGATTCAGAGTCAGTCGGAGTCAGAGTGATAGTCAGAGTCAGAGTCAGAGCCAGAACCACAGTCAGAGTCAGAGTCAGAGTCAGAGTCAGAGCCAGAGCCACAGTCAGAGTCAGAGTCAGAGTCAGAGTCAGAGTCAGATACAAAGTCGAAGTCAGAGTCAGATTCAGAGTCAGAGTCATGAAGACAGAGTCAGAGTCAGGTCGTGGAGTCAGAGTCAGAGTCTTAGTCAGAGTCAGAGTCAGAGTCAGAGTCAGAGTCAGAGTCAGAGTCAGAGTCAGAGTCAGATTCAGAGTCAGAGTCAGAGTCAGAGTCAGAGTCGGAGTCAGAGTCAGAGTCAGAGTCAGAGTCATAGTCAGAGTCAAAGTCATGAAGTCAGAGTCAGAGTCAGAGTCTAGTCAGAGTCAAAGTCACAGTGATAGAGTCAGAGTCAGAGTCAAAGTGAGAGTTAGAGTCAGAGTCAGAGTTAGAGTCAGAGTCAGAGTCGGAGTCGGAGTCAGAGTCAGAGTCAGAGTCAGAGTCAGAGTCGGAGTCACCGTCAGAGTCAGAGTCAGAGTCAGGGTGAGAGTCAGAGTCAGATTGAGAGTCAGATTCAGAGTCATGGAGTCAGAGTTAGAGTCTAAGTCATAGTCAGAGTAAGAGTCAGAGTCAGAGTTAAAGTCAGAGTCATGAAGTCGGATTCGGAGCCAGAGCCATGGTCTGAGTCAGAGTCATGGAGTCAGAGTCAGTGTCTGATTCAGAATCATAGTCAGAGTCAGAGTCAGAGTCAGAGTCGGAGTCAGAGTGATAGTCAGAGTCAGAGTCAGAGTCAGAGCCAGAGCCATAGTCAGAGTCAGGTCGTGGAGTCAGAGTCAGACTCTTAGTCAGAGTCAGAGTCAGAGTCAGAGTGGGAGTCAGAGTCAGAGTCAGAGTCAGAGTCAGAGTCAGAGTCAGAGTCAGAGTCGGAGTCAGAGTCAGAGTCAGAGTCAGAGTCAGAGTCAGAGTCAGAGTCAGAGTCAGAGTCAGAGTCAGAGTCAGATTCGGAGTCAGAGTCAAAGTCATAGTCAGAGTCAGAGTCGGAGTCATGAAGTCAGAGTCAGAGTCAGAGTCTAGTCAGAGTCAGAGTCACAGTGATAGAGTCAGAGTCAGAGTCAAAGTAAGAATTAGAGCCAGAGTCAGAGTCGGAGTCAGAGTCGGAGTCAAAGTCGGAGTCAGAGTCAGAGTCAGAGTCGGAGTCAGAGTCGGAGTCAGAGTCAGAGTCAGGGTCAGAGTAGAAGTCAGATTTAAAGTCGAAATCAGCGTCATGGATTCAGAGTCAGAGTTCAAGTCAAAGTCAGAGTCAGAGTCGGAGTCAGAGCCAGAGTCAGGGTCAGAGTCAGAGTCAGATTTAAAGTCAGAGTCAGCGTCATGGATTCAGAGTCAGAGTCAGAGTCAGAGTCGGAGTCATAGTCAGAGTCAGAGTCAGAGTCAGAGTCAGAGTCAGAGTCAGAGTCAGAGTTAGAGTAAGAGTCAGAGTTATGAAGTCAGATTCGGAGCCAGAGCCATGGTCTGAGTCAGAGTCATGGAGTCAGAGTCAGAGTCTGAGTCAGAATCATAGTCAGAGTCAGATTCAGAGTCAAAGTCGGAGTCAGAGTAATAGTCAGAGTCAGAGTCAGATTCAGAGTCAGAGTCGGAGTCAGAGTGATAGTCAGAGTCAGAGTCAGAGTCAGAGGCAGAGCCACAGTCAGAGTCAGAGTCAGAGTCAGAGTCAGAGTCAGATACAGAGTCGAAGTCAGAGTCAGATTCAGAGTCAGAGTCATGGAGACAGAGTCAGAGTCAGAGTCAGAGTCAGAGTCAGATTCGGAGTCAGAGTCAGAGTCATAGTCAGAGTCAGAGTCGGAGTCATGAAGTCAGAGTCAGAGTCAGAGTCTAGTCAGAGTCAAAGTCACAGTGATAGAGTCAGAGTCAGAGTCAAAGTAAGAGTTAGAGCCAGAGTCAGAGTCGGAGTCAGAGTCGGAGTCAGAGTCCGAGTCAGAGTCAGAGTCAGAGTCGGAGTCAGAGTCGGAGTCAGAGTCAGAGTCAGGGTCAGAGTAGAAGTCAGATTTAAAGTCGAAATCAGCGTCATGGATTCAGAGTCAGAGTCCGAGTCAGAGTCAGAGTCAGAGTCGGAGTCAGAGCCGGAGTCAGGGTCAGAGTCAGAGTCAGATTTAAAGTCAGAGTCAGCGTCATGGATTCAGAGTCAGAGTCAGAGTCAGAGTCGGAGTCATAGTCAGAGTCAGAGTCAGAGTCAGAGTCAGAGTCAGAGTCAGAGTCAGAGTTAGAGTGAGAGTCAGAGTCATGAAGTCAGATTTGGAGCCAGAGCCATGGTCTGAGTCAGAGTCATGGAGTCAGAGTCAGAGTCTGAGTCAGAATCATAGTCAGAGTCAGATTCAGAGTCAGAGTCGGAGTCAGAGTGATAGTCAGAGTCAGAGTCAGATTCAGAGTCAGAGTCGGAGTCAGAGTGATAGTCAGAGTCAGAGTCAGAGCCAGAGCCACAGTCACAGTCAGAGTCAGAGTCAGAGTCAGAGTCAGATACAAAGTCGAAGTCAGAGTCAGATTCAGAGTCAGAGTCGGTGTCAGAGTCGGAGTCAGAGTCAGAGTCAGAGTCAGAGTCATAGTCAGAGTCAGAGTCAGAGTCAGAGTCAGAGTCAGATACAGAGTCAGCGTCAGAGTCAGATTCAGAGTCAGAGTCATGGAGACAGAGTCAGAGTCAGAGTCAGAGTCTCAGTCTCAGTCAAAGTCAGAGTCAGAGTCGGAGTCAGAGTCAGAGTCAGAGACAGAGTCAGAGTCAGAATCAGAGTGAGAGTCAGAGTCAGAGTCAGAGTCAAAGTCAGAGTCTCAGTCACAGTCAAAGTCAGAGTCTCAGTCAGAGTCAAAGTCAGAGTCACAGTCGGAGTCAGAGTCAGAGTCAGAGTCAGAGTCAGAGTCGGAGTCAGAGTCAGAGTCAGAGTCAGAGTCATAGTCAGAGTCAGAGTCAGAGTCAGAGTCAGAGTCAGAGTCAGATACAGAGTCAGAGTCAGAGTCAGATTCAGAGTCAGAGTCATGGAGACAGAGTCAGAGTCAGAGCGATAGTCAGAGTCAGAGTTACAGTCAGAGTCCGAGTCTGATCCAGAGTCAGAGTCAGAGTCAGAGTCAGAGTCGGAGTCAGAGTCAGAGTCAGAGACAGAGTCATAGTCGGAGTCAGAGTCAGAGTCAGAGTCAGAGTCAGAGTCAGAGACAGAGTCAGAGTCAGAGTCAGAGTGAGAGTCAGAGTCAGAGTCAGAGTCAAAGTCAGAGTCTTAGTCACAGTCAAAGTCAGAGTCTCAGTCAGAGTCAAAGTCAGAGTCACAGTCGGAGTCAGAGTCAGAGTCAGAGTCGGAGTCAGAGTCGGAGTCAGAGTCAGAGTCAGAGTCAGAGTCAGAGTCATAGTCAGAGTCAGAGTCAGAGTCAGAGTCAGAGTCAGAGTCAGATACAGAGTCAGAGTCAGAGTCAGATTCAGAGTCAGAGTCATGGAGACAGAGTCAGAGTCAGAGCGATAGTCAGAGTCAGAGTTAAAGTCAGAGTCCGAGTCTGATTCAGAGTCAGAGTCAGAGTCAGAGTCAGAGTCGGAGTCAGAGTCAGAGTCAGAGACAGAGTCAGAGTCAGAGTGAGAGTCAGAGTCAGAGTCAGAGTCAAAGTCAGAGTCTCAGTCACAGTCAAAGTCAGAGTCTCAGTCAGAGTCAAAGTCAGAGTCACAGTCGGAGTCAGAGACAGAGTCAGAGTCAGAGTCAGAGTCGAAGTCAGCGTCAGAGTCAGAGTCAGAGTCAGGGTGAGAGTCAGAGTCAGATTGAGAGTCAGATTCAGAGTCATGAAGTCAGAGTTAGAGTCTGAGTCATAGTCAGAGTAAGAGTCAGAGTCGGAGTCAGAGTCAGAGTCAGAGTCAGAGTCAGAGTCGGAGTCAGAGTCGGAGTCAGAGTCAGAGTCAGGGTCAGAGTCAGAGTCAGATTTAAAGTCAGAGTCAGCGTCATGGATTTAGAGTCAGAGTCTGAGTCAGAGTCAGAGTCAGAGTCAGAGTCATAGTCAGAGTCAGTGTCAGAGTCAGAGTCAGAGTCAGATACAGAGTCAGATTCAGAGTCAGAGTCATGGAGACAGAGTCAGAGTCAGAGTCAGAGTCTCAGTCTCAGTCAAAGTCAGAGTCAGAGTCGGAGTCAGAGTCAGAGTCAGAGACAGAGTCAGAGTCAGAGTCAGAGTCAGAGTCAGAGTCAGAGTCAGAGTCGGAGTCAGAGTCAGAGTCAGAGTCAGAGTCAGAGTCAGAGTCAGAGTCAGAGTCAGAGTCAGATTCAGGGTCAGAGTCATGAAGACAGAGTCAGAGTCAGAGCCATAGTCGGAGTCAGAGTCATGGAGTCGGAGTCAGAGTCTTAGTCAGAGTCAGAGTCAGAGTCAGAGTCACAGTCAGATACAGAGTCAGAGTCAGAGTCAGATTCAGAGTCAGAGTCATGGAAACAGAGTCAGAGTCAGAGCGATAGTCAGAGTCAGAGTTACAGTCAGAGTCCGAGTCTGACTCAGAGTCAGAGTCAGAGTCAGAGTCAGAGTCGGAGTCACAGTCAGAGTCCGAGACAGAGTCAGATTTAGAGTCAGAGTCAGAGTCAGAGTCAGAGTCAGAGTCAAAGTCAAAGTCTCAGTCTCAGTCAAAGTAAGAGTCTCAGTCAGAGTCAGAGTCAGAGTCAGAGTCGGAGCCAGAGTCAGAGTCAGAGTCAGAGTCAGAGTCAAATTCAGAGTCTCAGTCAGAGTCAAAGTCAGAGTCAGAGTCTCAGTCAGAGTCAGAGTCAGAGTCAGAGTCGGAGTCAGAGTCAGAGTCAGAGTCAGAGTCAGAGTCAAATTCAGAGTCTCAGTTACAGTCAAAGTCAGATTCAGAGTCGGAGCCAGAGTCAGAGTCAGAGTCATAGTCAGAGTCAGAGTCGGAGTCAGCGTCAGAGTCAGAGTCAGAGTCAGGGTCAGAGTCAGAGTCAGAGTCATGGTCTGAGTCGAAGTCATGAAGTCACAGGCAGAGTCTGAGTCAGAGTCATAGTCAGAGTCAGAGTCACAGTTAGAGTCGGAGTCAGAGTCAGAGTCAGAGTCACAGTCAGGGTCAGAGTCCGAGTCAGCATCAGAGTCAGAGTCACAGTCATGGAGTCAGAGTCAGAGTCTGAATCAGAGTCAGAGTCAGAGTGAGAGTCAGTGTCAGAGTCAGAGTCAGAGTCAGAGTCAGAGTCAGAGTCAGAGTCAGAGTCCGAGTTAGAGTCAGAGCCAGAGCCATAGTCAGAATCAGATTGTGGAGTCAGAGTCAGAGCCAGAGCCATGGTCAGAGTCAGAGTCTTAGTCAGAGTCAGAGTCAGAGTCAGAGTCGGAGTCAGAGTCAGAGTCAGAGTCAGAGTATGATTCAAAGTCAGAGTCAGAGTCAGATTTGAAGTCAGAGTCAGAGTCATAGTCAGAGTCAGAGTCGGAGTTATGAAGTCAGAGTCAGAGTCGGAGTTGAGTCAGAGTCAACGTCACAGTGATGAAGTCAGAGTCAGAGTCAAAGTAAGAGTCAGAGTCAGGGTCAGAGTCGTAGTCAGAGTCGGAGTCAAAGTCAAAGTCAGAGTCAGAGTCAGGGTTACAGTCAGGGTCAGAGTCAGAGTCAGATTTAGAGTCAGATTCAAAGTCATGGAGTCAGAGTTTGAGTCTGAGTCATAGTCAGAGTAAGAGTCAGAGTCAGAGTTAAAGTCCGAGTCAGAGTCAGAGTCAGAGTCAGAGTCAGATACAGAGTCAACGTCAGAGTCAGAGTCAGAGTCGGTGTCAGCGTCAGAGTCAGAGTCAGAGTCAGAGTAGAAGTCAGAGTCAGAGTCACAGTCAGGTTCAGAGTCAGAGTCAGAGTCGGAGTCATAGTCAGAGTCAGAGTCAGATTCAGAGTGAGAGTCAGAGTCAGAGTCTAAGTCAGAGTCAGAGTCAGAGTCAGAGTCAGAGTCAGATACAGAGTCAACGTCAGAGTCAGAGTCAGAGTCGGTGTCAGCGTCAGAGTCAGAGTCAGAGTCAGAGTAGGAGTCAGAGTCAGAGTCAGAGTCACAGTCAGGGTCAGAGTCAGAGTCAGAGTCAGAGTCAGAGTCAGAGTCAGAGTTGGAGTCAGAGTCAGAGTCAGAGTCAGAGTGAGAGTCAGAGTCAGAGTCAGAGTCAGAGTCAGAGTCGGAGTCAGAGTCAGAGTCAGAGTCAGAGTCAGAGTCAGAGTCAGAGTCAGAGTCAGAGTCAGAGTCAGAGTCAGATTCGGAGTCAGAGTCAGAGTCATAGTCAGAGTCAGAGTCGGAGTCATGAAGTCAGAGTCAGAGTCAAAGTCTAGTCAGAGTCAAAGTCACAGTGATAGAGTCAGAGTCAGAGTCAGAGTAAGAGTTAGAGCCAGAGTCAGAGTCGGAGTCAGAGTCGGAGTCAGAGTCAGAGTCAGAGTCAGAGTCAGAGTCGGAGTCAGAGTCGGAGTCAGAGTCAGAGTCAGGGTCAGAGTAGAAGTCAGATTTAAAGTCGAAATCAGCGTCATGGATTCAGAGTCAGAGTCCGAGTCAGAGTCAGAGTCAGATTGAGAGTCAGATTCAGAGTCATGAAGTCAGAGTTAGAGTCTGAGTCATAGTCAGAGTAAGAGTCAGAGTCGGAGTCAGAGTCAGAGTCAGAGTCAGAGTCAGAGTCGGAGTCAGAGTCGGAGTCAGAGTCAGAGTCAGGGTCAGAGTCAGAGTCAGATTTAAAGTCAGAGTCAGCGTCATGGATTCAGAGTCAGAGTCTGAGTCAGAGTCAGAGTCAGAGTCAGAGTCATAGTCAGAGTCAGTGTCAGAGTCAGAGTCAGAGTCAGATACAGAGTCAAATTCAGAGTCAGAGTCATGGAGACAGAGTCAGAGTCAGAGTCAGAGTCTCAGTCTCAGTCAAAGTCAGAGTCAGAGTCGGAGTCAGAGTCAGAGTCAGAGACAGAGTCAGAGTCAGAGTCAGAGTCAGAGTCAGAGTCAGAGTCAGAGTCGGAGTCAGAGTCAGAGTCAGAGTCAGAGTCAGAGTCAGAGTCAGAGTCAGAGTCAGAGTCAGATTCAGGGTCAGAGTCATGAAGACAGAGTCAGAGTCAGAGCCATAGTCGGAGTCAGAGTCATGGAGTCGGAGTCAGAGTCTTAGTCAGAGTCAGAGTCAGAGTCAGAGTCACAGTCAGATACAGAGTCAGAGTCAGAGTCAGATTCAGAGTCAGAGTCATGGAAACAGAGTCAGAGTCAGAGCGATAGTCAGAGTCAGAGTTACAGTCAGAGTCCGAGTCTGACTCAGAGTCAGAGTCAGAGTCAGATTCAGAGTCGGAGTCACAGTCAGAGTCAGAGACAGAGTCAGATTTAGAGTCAGAGTCAGAGTCAGAGTCAGAGTCAGAGTCAAAGTCAAAGTCTCAGTCTCAGTCAAAGTAAGAGTCTCAGTCAGAGTCAGAGTCAGAGTCAGAGTCGGAGCCAGAGTCAGAGTCAGAGTCAGAGTCAGAGTCAAATTCAGAGTCTCAGTCAGAGTCAAAGTCAGAGTCAGAGTCTCAGTCAGAGTCAGAGTCAGAGTCAGAGTCGGAGTCAGAGTCAGAGTCAGAGTCAGAGTCAGAGTCAAATTCAGAGTCTCAGTTACAGTCAAAGTCAGATTCAGAGTCGGAGCCAGAGTCAGAGTCAGAGTCATAGTCAGAATCAGAGTCGGAGTCAGCGTCAGAGTCAGAGTCAGAGTCAGGGTCAGAGTCAGAGTCAGAGTCGGAGTCACCGTCAGAGTCAGAGTCAGAGTCAGGGTGAGAGTCAGAGTCAGATTGAGAGTCAGATTCAGAGTCATCGAGTCAGTGTTAGAGTCTAAGTCATAGTCAGAGTAAGAGTCAGAGTCAGAGTTAGAGTCAGAGTCATGAAGTCGGATTCGGAGCCAGAGCCATGGTCTGAGTCAGAGTCATGGAGTCAGAGTCAGAGTCTGATTCAGAATCATAGTCAGAGTCAGAGTCAGAGTCAGAGTCGGAGTCAGAGTGATAGTCAGAGTCAGAGTCAGAGTCAGAGCCAGAGCCATAGTCAGAGTCAGGTCGTGGAGTCAGAGTCAGACTCTTAGTCAGAGTCAGAGTCAGAGTCAGAGTTGGAGTCAGAGTCATGAAGTCGGATTCGGAGCCAGAGCCATGGTCTGAGTCAGAGTCATGGAGTCAGAGTCAGAGTCTGATTCAGAATCATAGTCAGAGTCAGAGTCAGAGTCAGAGTCGGAGTCAGAGTGATAGTCAGAGTCAGAGTCAGAGTCAGAGTCAGAGTCAGAGTCAGAGTCAGAGTCAGATTCGGAGTCAGAGTCAGAGTCATAGTCAGAGTCAGAGTCGTAGTCATGAAGTCAGAGTCAGAGTCAGAGTCTAGTCAGAGTCAAAGTCACAGTGATAGAGTCAGAGTCAGAGTCAAAGTAAGAGTTAGAGCCAGAGTCAGAGTCGGAGTCAGAGTCGGAGTCAGAGTCAGAGTCAGAGTCAGAGTCAGAGTCGGAGCCAGAGTCGGAGTCAGAGTCAGAGTCAGGGTCAGAGTAGAAGTCAGATTTAAAGTCGAAATCAGCGTCATGGATTCAGAGTCAGAGTCCGAGTCAGAGTCAGAGTCAGAGTCGGAGTCAGAGCCAGAGTCAGGGTCAGAGTCGGAGTCAGATTTAAAGTAAGAGTCAGCGTCATGGATTCAGAGTCAGAGTCAGAGTCAGAGTCGGAGTCATAGTCAGAGTCAGAGTCAGAGTCAGAGTCAGAGTCAGAGTCAGAGTCAGAGTTAGAGTGAGAGTCAGAGTCATGAAGTCAGATTCGGAGCCAGAGCCATGGTCTGAGTCAGAGTCATGGAGTCAGAGTCAGAGTCTGAGTCAGAATCATAGTCAGAGTCAGATTCAGAGTCAGAGTCGGAGTCAGAGTCATAGTCAGAGTCAGAGTCAGATTCAGAGTCAGAGTCGGAGTCAGAGTGATAGTCAGAGTCAGAGTCAGAGCCAGAGCCACAGTCAGAGTCAGAGTCAGAGTCAGAGTCAGAGTCAGATACAAAGTCAAAGTCAGAGTCAGATTCAGAGTCAGAGTCATGGAGACAAAGTCAGAGTCAGAGCCATAGTCGGAGTCAGAGTCATGGAGTCAGAGTCAGAGTCAGGTCGTGGAGTCAGAGTCAGAGTCTTAGTCAGAGTCAGAGTCAGAGTCAGAGTCAGAGTCAGAGTCAGAGTCAGAGTCAGAGTCAGATTCAGAGTCAGAGTCAGCGTCAGAGTCAGAGTCGGAGTCAGAGTCAGAGTCAGAGTCAGAGTCATAGTCAGAGTCAAAGTCATGAAGTCAGAGTCAGAGTCAGAGTCTAGTCAGAGTCAAAGTCACAGTGATAGAGTCAGAGTCAGAGTCAAAGTGAGAGTTAGAGTCAGAGTCAGAGTCAGAGTCAGAGTCAGAGTCAGAGTCAGAGTCAAAGTCAGAGTCTCAGTCACAGTCAAAGTCAGAGTCTCAGTCAGAGTCAAAGTCAGAGTCAGAGTCGGAGTCAGAGTTAGAGACAGAGTCAGAGTCAGAGTCGGAGTCACCGTCAGAGTCAGAGTCAGACTCAGGGTGAGAGTCAGAGTCAGATTGAAAGTCAGATTCAGAGTCATCGAGTCAGTGTTAGAGTCTAAGTCATAGTCAGAGTAAGAGTCAGAGTCAGAGTTAGAGTCAGAGTCATGAAGTCGGATTCGGAGCCAGAGCCATGGTCTGAGTCAGAGTCATGGAGTCAGAGTCAGAGTCTGATTCAGAATCATAGTCAGAGTCAGAGTCAGAGTCAGAGTCGGAGTCAGAGTGATAGTCAGAGTCAGAGTCAGAGTCAGAGCCAGAGCCATAGTCAGAGTCAGGTCGTGGAGTCAGAGTCAGACTCTTAGTCAGAGTCAGAGTCAGAGTCAGAGTTGGAGTCAGAGTCAGAGTCAGAGTCAGAGTCAGAGTCAGAGTCAGAGTCAGAGTCAGAGTCAGAGTCAGAGTCGGAGTCAAAATCAGAGTCGGAGTCGGATTCAGAGTCACAGTCAGAGTCAGAGTCAGAGTCTTATTCAGAGTCAGATTCAGAGTCAGAGTCGGAGTCAGAGTCAGAGTCAGAGTCGGAGTCAGAGTCAGACACAGAGACAGAGTCAGATTCAGAGTCAGAGTCAGAGTCAGAGTCAGAGTCAGATTCAAAGTCAGAGTTTCAGTCTCAGTCAAAGTCAGAGTCAGAGTCGGAGTCAGAGTCAGAGTCAGAGACAGAGTCAGAGTCAGAGTCAGAGTCAGAGTCAGAGTCAGAGTCAGAGTCAAAGTAAGAGTCTCAGTCACAGTCAAAGTCAGAGTCTCAGTCAGAGTCAAAGTCAGAGTCAAAGTCGGAGTCAGAGTCAGAGTCCGAGTCAGAGTCAGAGTCGGAGTCACCGTCAGAGTCAGAGTCAGAGTCAGGGTGAGCGTCAGAGTCAGATTGAGAGTCAGATTCAGAGTCATCGAGTCAGTGTTAGAGTCTAAGTCATAGTCAGAGTAAGAGTCAGAGTCAGAGTTAGAGTCAGAGTCATGAAGTCAGATTCGGAGCCAGAGCCATGGTCTGAGTCAGAGTCATGGAGTCAGAGTCAGAGTCTGAGTCAGAATCATAGTCAGAGTCAGATTCAGAGTCAGAGTCGGAGTCAGAGTGATAGTCAGAGTCAGAGTCAGATTCAGAGTCAGAGTCGGAGTCAGAGTGATAGTCAGAGTCAGAGTCAGAGCCAGAGCCACAGTCAGAGTTAGAGTCAGAGTCAGAGTCAGAGTCAGATACAAAGTCGAAGTCAGAGTCAGATTCAGAGTCAGAGTCATGGAGACAGAGTCAGAGTCAGAGCCATAGTCGGAGTCAGAGTCATGAAGTCAGAGTCAGAGTCAGGTCGTGGAGTCAGAGTCAGAGTCTTAGTCAGAGTCAGAGTCAGAGTCAGAGTCAGAGTCAGAGTCAGAGTCAGAGTCAGAGTCAGATTCAGAGTCAGAGTCAGAGTCAGAGTCAGAGTCGGAGTCAGAGTCAGAGTCAGAGTCAGAGTCATAGTCAGAGTCAAAGTCATGAAGTCAGAGTCAGAGTCAGAGTCTAGTCAGAGTCAAAGTCACAGTGATAGAGTCAGAGTCAGAGTCAAAGTGAGAGTTAGAGTCAGAGTCAGAGTCAGAGTCAGAGTCAGAGTCAGAGTCGGAGTCAGAGTCAGAGTCAGAGTCAGAGTCAGAGTCGGAGTCACCGTCAGAGTCAGAGTCAGTGTCAGGGTGAGAGTCAGAGTCAGATTGAGAGTCAGATTCAGAGTCATGGAGTCAGAGTTCGAGTCTAAGTCATAGTCAGAGTAAGAGTCAGAGTCAGAGTTAGAGTCAGAGTCATGAAGTCGGATTCGGAGCCAGAGCCATGGTCTGAGTCAGAGTCATGGAGTCAGAGTCAGTGTCTGATTCAGAATCATAGTCAGAGTCAGAGTCAGAGTCAGAGTCGGAGTCAGAGTGATAGTCAGAGTCAGAGTCAGAGTCAGAGCCAGAGCCATAGTCAGAGTCAGGTCGTGGAGTCAGAGTCAGACTCTTAGTCAGAGTCAGAGTCAGAGTCAGAGTTGGAGTCAGAGTCAGAGTCAGAGTCAGAGTCAGAGTCAGAGTCAGAGTCAGAGTCAGAGTCAGAGTCGGAGTCAGAGTCAGAGTCAGAGTCAGAGTCAGAGTCAGAGTCAGAGTCAGAGTCAGAGTCAGAGTCAGAGTCAGATTCGGAGTCAGAGTCAGAGTCATAGTCAGAGTCAGAGTCGGAGTCATGAAGTCAGAGTCAGAGTCATAGTCTAGTCAGAGTCAAAGTCACAGTGATAGAGTCAGAGTCAGAGTCAAAGTAAGAGTTAGAGCCAGAGTCAGAGTCGGAGTCAGAGTCGGAGTCAGAGTCGGAGTCAGAGTCAGAGTCAGAGTCGGAGTCAGAGTCGGAGTCAGAGTCAGAGTCAGGGTCAGAGTAGAAGTAAGATTTAAAGTCGAAATCAGCGTCATGGATTCAGAGTCAGAGTCCGAGTCAGAGTCAGAGTCAGAGTCGGAGTCAGAGCCAGAGTCAGGGTCAGAGTCAGAGTCAGATTTAAAGTCAGAGTCAGCGTCATGGATTCAGAGTCAGAGTCAGAGTCAGAGTCGGAGTCATAGTCAGAGTCAGAGTCAGAGTCAGAGTCAGAGTCAGAGTCAGAGTCAGAGTTAGAGTGAGAGTCAGAGTCATGAAGTCAGTTTCGCAGCCAGAGCCATGGTCTGAGTCAGAGTCATGGAGTCAGAGTCAGAGTCTGAGTCAGAATCATAGTCAGAGTCAGATTCAGAGTCAGAGTCGGAGTCAGAGTAATAGTCAGAGTCAGAGTCAGATTCAGAGTCAGAGTCGGAGTCAGAGTGATAGTCAGAGTCAGCGTCAGAGTCAGAGCCAGAGCCACAGTCAGAGTCAGAGTCAGAGTCAGAGTCAGAGTCAGATACAGAGTCGAAGTCAGAGTCAGATTCAGAGTCAGAGTCATGGAGACAGAGTCAGAGTCAGAGCCATAGTCGGAGTCAGAGTCATGGAGTCAGAGTCAGAGTCAGGTCGTGGAGTCAGAGTCAGAGTCTTAGTCAGAGTCAGAGTCAGAGTCAGAGTCAGAGTCAGAGTCAGAGTCAGAGTCAGATTCAGAGTCAGAGTCAGAGTCAGAGTCAGAGTCAGAGTCAGATTCGGAGTCAGAGTCAGAGTCAGAGTCAGAGTCATAGTCAGAGTCAAAGTCATGAAGTCAGAGTCAGAGTCAGAGTCTAGTCAGAGTCAAAGTCACAGTGATAGAGTCAGAGTCAGAGTCAAAGAGAGAGTTAGAGTCAGAGTCAGAGTCAGAGTCAGAGTCAGAGTCAGAGTCAGAGTCAAAGTCAGAGTCTTAGTCACAGTCAAAGTCAGAGTCTCAGTCAGAGTCAAAGTCAGAGTCAGAGTCGGAGTCAGAGTCAGAGTCAGAGTCAGAGTCAGAGTCGGAGTCACCGTCAGAGTCAGAGTCAGAGTCAGGGTGAGAGTCAGAGTCAGATTGAGAGTCAGATTCAGAGTCATCGAGTCAGTGTTAGAGTCTAAGTCATAGTCAGAGTAAGAGTCAGAGTCAGAGTTAGAGTCAGAGTCATGAAGTCGGATTCGGAGCCAGAGCCATGGTCTGAGTCAGAGTCATGGAGTCAGAGTCAGAGTCTGATTCAGAATCATAGTCAGAGACAGAGTCAGAGTCATAGTCGGAATCAGAGTGATAGTCAGAGTCAGAGTCAGAGTCAGAGCCAGAGCCATAGTCAGAGTCAGGTCGTGGAGTCAGAGTCAGACTCTTAGTCAGAGTCAGAGTCAGAGTCAGAGTTGGAGTCAGAGTCAGAGTCAGAGTCAGAGTCAGAGTCAGAGTCAGAGTGATAGTCAGAGTCAGAGTCGGAGTCAGAGTCAGAGTCAGAGTCAGAGTCAGAGTCAGAGTCAGAGTCAGATTCGGAGTCAGAGTGAGAGTCATAGTCAGAGTCAGAGTCGGAGTCATGAAGTCAGAGTCAGAGTCAGAGTCTAGTCAGAGTCAAAGTCACAGTGATAGATTCAGAGTCAGAGTCGAAGTAAGAGTTAGAGCCAGAGTCAGAGTCGGAGTCACAGTCGGAGTCAGAGTCAGAGTCAGAGTCAGAGTCAGAGTCAGAGTCGGAGTCAGAGTCGGAGTCAGAGTCAGAGTCAGGGTCAGAGTCAGAGTCAGAATTAAAGTCGAAATCAGCGTCATGGATTCAGAGTCAGAGTCTAGTAAGAGTCAAAGTCACAGTGATAGAGTCAGAGTCAGAGTCAAAGTGAGAGTTAGAGTCAGAGTCAGAGTCGGAGTCAGAGTCGGAGTCAGATTCAGAGTCAGAGTCAGAGTCAGAGTCGGAGTCAGAGTCGGAGTCAGAGTCGGAGTCAGAGTCAGACTCAGGGTCAGAGTCGGAGTCAGATTTAAAGTCAGAGTCAGCGTCATGGATTCAGAGTCAGAGTCCGAGTCAGAGTCAGAGTCAGAGTCAGGGTCATAGTCAGAGTCAGAGTCAGGGTCAGAGTCAGAGTCAGAGTCAGAGTCAGAGTCGGAGTCACAGTCAGAGTCAGAGACAGATTCAGATTTAGAGTCAGAGTCACAGTCAGAGTCAGAGTCAGAGTCAAAGTCAGAGTCTCAGTCTCAGTCAAAGTAAGAGTCTCAGTCAGAGTCAGAGTCAGAGTCAGAGTCGGAGCCAGAGTCAGAGTCAGAGTCAGAGTCAGAGTCAAATTCAGAGTCTCAGTCAGAGTCAAAGTCAGAGTCAGAGTCGGAGCCAGAGTCAGAGTCGGAGCCAGAGTCAGAGTCAGAGTCATAGTCAGAGTCAGAGTCGGAGTCAGCGTCAGAGTAGGAGTCAGAGTCAGGGTCAGAGTCAGAGTCAGAGTCATGGAGTCGGAGTCATAGTCAGAGTCAGAGTCAGATACAAAGTCGAAGTCAGAGTCAGATTCAGAGTCAGAGTCATGGAGACAGAGTCAGAGTCAGAGCCATAGTCGGAGTCAGAGTCATGGAGTCAGAGTCAGAGTCAGGTCGTGGAGTCAGAGTCAGAGTCTTAGTCAGAGTCAGAGTCAGAGTCAGAGTCAGAGTCAGAGTCAGAGTCAGAGTCAGAGTCAGATTCAGAGTCAGAGTCGGAGTCAGAGTGATAGTCAGAGTCAGAGTCAGATTCAGAGTCAGAGTCGGAGTCAGAGTGATAGTCAGAGTCAGAGTCAAAGCCAGAGCCACAGTCAGACTCAGAGTCAGAGTCAGAGTCAGAGTCAGAGTCAGAGTCAGAGTCAGAGTCAGAGTCAGAGTCAGAGTCGGAGTCAAAATCAGAGTCGGAGTCGGATTCAGAGTCACAGTCAGAGTCAGAGTCAGAGTCTTATTCAGAGTCAGATTCAGAGTCAGAGTCGGAGTCAGAGTCAGAGTCAGAGTCGGAGTCAGAGTCAGACACAGAGACAGAGTCAGATTCAGAGTCAGAGTCAGAGTCAGAGTCAGAGTCAGAGTCAAAGTCAGAGTCTCAGTCTCAGTCAAAGTCAGAGTCAGAGTCGGAGTCAGAGTCAGAGTCAGAGACAGAGTCAGAGTCAGAGTCAGAGTCAGAGTCAGAGTCAGAGTCAGAGTCAAAGTCAGAGTCTCAGTCACAGTCAAAGTCAGAGTCTCAGTCAGAGTCAAAGTCAGAGTCAGAGTCGGAGTCAGAGTCAGAGTCAGATTCAGAGTCAGAGTCGGAGTCACCGTCAGAGTCAGAGTCAGAGTCAGGGTGAGAGTCAGAGTCAGATTGAGAGTCAGATTCAGAGTCATCGAGTCAGTGTTAGAGTCTAAGTCATAGTCAGAGTAAGAGTCAGATTCAGAGTTAGAGTCAGAGTCATGAGGTCGGATTCGGAGCCAGAGCCATGGTCTGAGTCAGAGTCATGGAGTCAGAGTCAGAGTCTGATTCAGAATCATAGTCAGAGTCAAAGTCAGAGTCAGAGTCGGAGTCAGAGTGATAGTCAGAGTCAGATTCAGAGTCAGAGCCAGAGCCATAGTCAGAGTCAGGTCGTGGAGTCAGAGTCAGACTCTTAGTCAGAGTCAGAGTCAGAGTCAGAGTTGGAGTCAGAGTCATGAAGTCGGATTCGGAGCCAGAGCCATGGTCTGAGTCAGAGTCAGAGTCTGATTCAGAATCATAGTCAGAGTCAGAGTCAGAGTCAGAGTCGGAGTCAGAGTGATAGTCAGAGTCAGAGTCAGAGTCAGAGTCAGAGTCAGAGTCAGAGTCAGAGTCAGAGTCATAGTCAGAGTCAGATTCGGAGTCAGAGTCAGAGTCATAGTCAGAGTCAGAGTCGGAGTCATGAAGTCAGAGTCAGAGTCAGAGTCTAGTCAGAGTCAAAGTCACAGTGATAGAGTCAGAGTCAGAGTCAAAGTAAAAGTTAGAGCCAGAGTCAGAGTCGGAGTCAGAGTCGGAGTCAGAGTCAGAGTCAGACTCAGAGTCAGAGTCGGAGTCAGAGTCGGAGTCAGAGTCAGAGTCAGGGTCAGAGTAGAAGTCAGATTTAAAGTCGAAATCAGCGTCATGGATTCAGAGTCAGAGTCCGAGTCAGAGTCAGAGTCAGAGTCGGAGTCAGAGCCAGAGTCAGGGGCAGGGTCAGAGTCAGATTTAAAGTCAGAGTCACCGTCATGGATTCAGAGTCAGAGTCAGAGTCAGAGTCGGAGTCATAGTCAGAGTCAGAGTCAGAGTCAGAGTCAGAGTCAGAGTCAGAGTCAGAGTTAGAGTGAGAGTCAGAGTCATGAAGTCAGATTCGGAGCTAGAGCCATGGTCTGAGTCAGAGTCATGGAGTCAGAGTCAGAGTCTGAGTCAGAATCATAGTCAGAGTCAGATTCAGAGTCAGAGTCGGAGTCAGAGTGATAGTCAGAGTCAGAGTCAGATTCAGAGTCAGTCGGAGTCAGAGTGATAGTCAGAGTCAGAGTCAGAGCCAGAACCACAGTCAGAGTCAGAGTCAGAGTCAGAGTCAGAGCCAGAGCCACAGTCAGAGTCAGAGTCAGAGTCAGAGTCAGAGTCAGATACAAAGTCGAAGTCAGAGTCAGATTCAGAGTCAGAGTCATGGAGACAGAGTCAGAGTCAGGTCGTGGAGTCAGAGTCAGAGTCTTAGTCAGAGTCAGAGTCAGAGTCAGAGTCAGAGTCAGAGTCAGAGTCAGAGTCAGAGTCAGATTCAGAGTCAGAGTCAGAGTCAGAGTCAGAGTCGGAGTCAGAGTCAGAGTCAGAGTCAGAGTCATAGTCAGAGTCAAAGTCATGAAGTCAGAGTCAGAGTCAGAGTCTAGTCAGAGTCAAAGTCACAGTGATAGAGTCAGAGTCAGAGTCAAAGTGAGAGTTAGAGTCAGAGTCAGAGTTAGAGTCAGAGTCAGAGTCGGAGTCGGAGTCGGAGTCAGAGTCAGAGTCAGAGTCAGAGTCAGAGTCGGAGTCACCGTCAGAGTCAGAGTCAGAGTCAGGGTGAGAGTCAGAGTCAGATTGAGAGTCAGATTCAGAGTCATGGAGTCAGAGTTAGAGTCTAAGTCATAGTCAGAGTAAGAGTCAGAGTCAGAGTTAGAGTCAGAGTCATGAAGTCGGATTCGGAGCCAGAGCCATGGTCTGAGTCAGAGTCATGGAGTCAGAGTCAGTGTCTGATTCAGAATCATAGTCAGAGTCAGAGTCAGAGTCAGAGTCGGAGTCAGAGTGATAGTCAGAGTCAGAGTCAGAGTCAGAGCCAGAGCCATAGTCAGAGTCAGGTCGTGGAGTCAGAGTCAGACTCTTAGTCAGAGTCAGAGTCAGAGTCAGAGTCGGAGTCAGAGTCAGAGTCAGAGTCAGAGTCAGAGTCAGAGTCAGAGTCAGAGTCAGAGTCAGAGTCAGAGTCAGATTCGGAGTCAGAGTCAAAGTCATAGTCAGAGTCAGAGTCGGAGTCATGAAGTCAGAGTCAGAGTCAGAGTCTAGTCAGAGTCAGAGTCACAGTGATAGAGTCAGAGTCAGAGTCAAAGTAAGAATTAGAGCCAGAGTCAGAGTCGGAGTCAGAGTCGGAGTCAGAGTCGGAGTCAGAGTCAGAGTCAGAGTCGGAGTCAGAGTCGGAGTCAGAGTCAGAGTCAGGGTCAGAGTAGAAGTCAGATTTAAAGTCGAAATCAGCGTCATGGATTCAGAGTCAGAGTTCAAGTCAAAGTCAGAGTCAGAGTCGGAGTCAGAGCCAGAGTCAGGGTCAGAGTCGGAGTCAGATTTAAAGTAAGAGTCAGCGTCATGGATTCAGAGTCAGAGTCAGAGTCAGAGTCGGAGTCATAGTCAGAGTCAGAGTCAGAGTCAGAGTCAGAGTCAGAGTCAGAGTCAGAGTTAGAGTGAGAGTCAGAGTCATGAAGTCAGATTCGGAGCCAGAGCCATGGTCTGAGTCAGAGTCATGGAGTCAGAGTCAGAGTCTGAGTCAGAATCATAGTCAGAGTCAGATTCAGAGTCAGAGTCGGAGTCAGAGTCATAGTCAGAGTCAGAGTCAGATTCAGAGTCAGAGTCGGAGTCAGAGTGATAGTCAGAGTCAGAGTCAGAGCCAGAGCCACAGTCAGAGTCAGAGTCAGAGTCAGAGTCAGAGTCAGATACAAAGTCAAAGTCAGAGTCAGATTCAGAGTCAGAGTCATGGAGACAAAGTCAGAGTCAGAGCCATAGTCGGAGTCAGAGTCATGGAGTCAGAGTCAGAGTCAGGTCGTGGAGTCAGAGTCAGAGTCTTAGTCAGAGTCAGAGTCAGAGTCAGAGTCAGAGTCAGAGTCAGAGTCAGAGTCAGAGTCAGATTCAGAGTCAGAGTCAGCGTCAGAGTCAGAGTCGGAGTCAGAGTCAGAGTCAGAGTCAGAGTCATAGTCAGAGTCAAAGTCATGAAGTCAGAGTCAGAGTCAGAGTCTAGTCAGAGTCAAAGTCACAGTGATAGAGTCAGAGTCAGAGTCAAAGTGAGAGTTAGAGTCAGAGTCAGAGTCAGAGTCAGAGTCAGAGTCAGAGTCAGAGTCAAAGTCAGAGTCTCAGTCACAGTCAAAGTCAGAGTCTCAGTCAGAGTCAAAGTCAGAGTCAGAGTCGGAGTCAGAGTTAGAGTCAGAGTCAGAGTCAGAGTCGGAGTCACCGTCAGAGTCAGAGTCAGACTCAGGGTGAGAGTCAGAGTCAGATTGAAAGTCAGATTCAGAGTCATCGAGTCAGTGTTAGAGTCTAAGTCATAGTCAGAGTAAGAGTCAGAGTCAGAGTTAGAGTCAGAGTCATGAAGTCGGATTCGGAGCCAGAGCCATGGTCTGAGTCAGAGTCATGGAGTCAGAGTCAGAGTCTGATTCAGAATCATAGTCAGAGTCAGAGTCAGAGTCAGAGTCGGAGTCAGAGTGATAGTCAGAGTCAGAGTCAGAGTCAGAGCCAGAGCCATAGTCAGAGTCAGGTCGTGGAGTCAGAGTCAGACTCTTAGTCATAGTCAGAGTCAGAGTCAGAGTTGGAGTCAGAGTCAGAGTCAGAGTCAGAGTCAGAGTCAGAGTCAGAGTCAGAGTCAGAGTCAGAGTCGGAGTCAAAATCAGAGTCGGAGTCGGATTCAGAGTCACAGTCAGAGTCAGAGTCAGAGTCAGAGTCAGAGTCAGATACAAAGTCGAAGTCAGAGTCAGATTCAGAGTCAGAGTCATGGAGACAGAGTCAGAGTCAGAGCCATAGTCGGAGTCAGAGTCATGAAGTCAGAGTCAGAGTCAGGTCGTGGAGTCAGAGTCAGAGTCTTAGTCAGAGTCAGAGTCAGAGTCAGAGTCAGAGTCAGAGTCAGAGTCAGAGTCAGAGTCAGATTCAGAGTCAGAGTCAGAGTCAGAGTCAGAGTCGGAGTCAGAGTCAGAGTCAGAGTCAGAGTCATAGTCAGAGTCAAAGTCATGAAGTCAGAGTCAGAGTCAGAGTCTAGTCAGAGTCAAAGTCACAGTGATAGAGTCAGAGTCAGAGTCAAAGTGAGAGTTAGAGTCAGAGTCAGAGTCAGAGTCAGAGTCAGAGTCAGAGTCGGAGTCAGAGTCAGAGTCAGAGTCAGAGTCAGAGTCGGAGTCACCGTCAGAGTCAGAGTCAGTGTCAGGGTGAGAGTCAGAGTCAGATTGAGAGTCAGATTCAGAGTCATGGAGTCAGAGTTCGAGTCTAAGTCATAGTCAGAGTAAGAGTCAGAGTCAGAGTTAGAGTCAGAGTCATGAAGTCGGATTCGGAGCCAGAGCCATGGTCTGAGTCAGAGTCATGGAGTCAGAGTCAGTGTCTGATTCAGAATCATAGTCAGAGTCAGAGTCAGAGTCAGAGTCGGAGTCAGAGTGATAGTCAGAGTCAGAGTCAGAGTCAGAGCCAGAGCCATAGTCAGAGTCAGGTCGTGGAGTCAGAGTCAGACTCTTAGTCAGAGTCAGAGTCAGAGTCAGAGTTGGAGTCAGAGTCAGAGTCAGAGTCAGAGTCAGAGTCAGAGTCAGAGTCAGAGTCAGAGTCAGAGTCGGAGTCAGAGTCAGAGTCAGAGTCAGAGTCAGAGTCAGAGTCAGAGTCAGAGTCAGAGTCAGAGTCAGAGTCAGATTCGGAGTCAGAGTCAGAGTCATAGTCAGAGTCAGAGTCGGAGTCATGAAGTCAGAGTCAGAGTCATAGTCTAGTCAGAGTCAAAGTCACAGTGATAGAGTCAGAGTCAGAGTCAAAGTAAGAGTTAGAGCCAGAGTCAGAGTCGGAGTCAGAGTCGGAGTCAGAGTCGGAGTCAGAGTCAGAGTCAGAGTCGGAGTCAGAGTCGGAGTCAGAGTCAGAGTCAGGGTCAGAGTAGAAGTAAGATTTAAAGTCGAAATCAGCGTCATGGATTCAGAGTCAGAGTCCGAGTCAGAGTCAGAGTCAGAGTCGGAGTCAGAGCCAGAGTCAGGGTCAGAGTCAGAGTCAGATTTAAAGTCAGAGTCAGCGTCATGGATTCAGAGTCAGAGTCAGAGTCAGAGTCGGAGTCATAGTCAGAGTCAGAGTCAGAGTCAGAGTCAGAGTCCGAGTCAGAGTCAGAGTTAGAGTGAGAGTCAGAGTCATGAAGTCAGTTTCGCAGCCAGAGCCATGGTCTGAGTCAGAGTCATGGAGTCAGAGTCAGAGTCTGAGTCAGAATCATAGTCAGAGTCAGATTCAGAGTCAGAGTCGGAGTCAGAGTAATAGTCAGAGTCAGAGTCAGATTCAGAGTCAGAGTCGGAGTCAGAGTGATAGTCAGAGTCAGCGTCAGAGTCAGAGCCAGAGCCACAGTCAGAGTCAGAGTCAGAGTCAGAGTCAGAGTCAGATACAGAGTCGAAGTCAGAGTCAGATTCAGAGTCAGAGTCATGGAGACAGAGTCAGAGTCAGAGCCATAGTCGGAGTCAGAGTCATGGAGTCAGAGTCAGAGTCAGGTCGTGGAGTCAGAGTCAGAGTCTTAGTCAGAGTCAGAGTCAGAGTCAGAGTCAGAGTCAGAGTCAGAGTCAGAGTCAGATTCAGAGTCAGAGTCAGAGTCAGAGTCAGAGTCAGAGTCAGATTCGGAGTCAGAGTCAGAGTCAGAGTCAGAGTCATAGTCAGAGTCAAAGTCATGAAGTCAGAGTCAGAGTCAGAGTCTAGTCAGAGTCAAAGTCACAGTGATAGAGTCAGAGTCAGAGTCAAAGAGAGAGTTAGAGTCAGAGTCAGAGTCAGAGTCAGAGTCAGAGTCAGAGTCAGAGTCAAAGTCAGAGTCTTAGTCACAGTCAAAGTCAGAGTCTCAGTCAGAGTCAAAGTCAGAGTCAGAGTCGGAGTCAGAGTCAGAGTCAGAGTCAGAGTCAGAGTCGGAGTCACCGTCAGAGTCAGAGTCAGAGTCAGGGTGAGAGTCAGAGTCAGATTGAGAGTCAGATTCAGAGTCATCGAGTCAGTGTTAGAGTCTAAGTCATAGTCAGAGTAAGAGTCAGAGTCAGAGTTAGAGTCAGAGTCATGAAGTCGGATTCGGAGCCAGAGCCATGGTCTGAGTCAGAGTCATGGAGTCAGAGTCAGAGTCTGATTCAGAATCATAGTCAGAGACAGAGTCAGAGTCATAGTCGGAATCAGAGTGATAGTCAGAGTCAGAGTCAGAGTCAGAGCCAGAGCCATAGTCAGAGTCAGGTCGTGGAGTCAGAGTCAGACTCTTAGTCAGAGTCAGAGTCAGAGTCAGAGTTGGAGTCAGAGTCAGAGTCAGAGTCAGAGTCAGAGTCAGAGTCAGAGTGATAGTCAGAGTCAGAGTCGGAGTCAGAGTCAGAGTCAGAGTCAGAGTCAGAGTCAGAGTCAGAGTCAGATTCGGAGTCAGAGTCAGAGTCATAGTCAGAGTCAGAGTCGGAGTCATGAAGTCAGAGTCAGAGTCAGAGTCTAGTCAGAGTCAAAGTCACAGTGATAGATTCAGAGTCAGAGTCGAAGTAAGAGTTAGAGCCAGAGTCAGAGTCGGAGTCACAGTCGGAGTCAGAGTCAGAGTCAGAGTCAGAGTCAGAGTCAGAGTCGGAGTCAGAGTCGGAGTCAGAGTCAGAGTCAGGGTCAGAGTCAGAGTCAGAATTAAAGTCGAAATCAGCGTCATGGATTCAGAGTCAGAGTCTAGTAAGAGTCAAAGTCACAGTGATAGAGTCAGAGTCAGAGTCAAAGTGAGAGTTAGAGTCAGAGTCAGAGTCGGAGTCAGAGTCGGAGTCAGATTCAGAGTCAGAGTCAGAGTCAGAGTCGGAGTCAGAGTCGGAGTCAGAGTCGGAGTCAGAGTCAGACTCAGGGTCAGAGTCGGAGTCAGATTTAAAGTCAGAGTCAGCGTCATGGATTCAGAGTCAGAGTCCGAGTCAGAGTCAGAGTCAGAGTCAGGGTCATAGTCAGAGTCAGAGTCAGGGTCAGAGTCAGAGTCAGAGTCAGAGTCAGAGTCGGAGTCACAGTCAGAGTCAGAGACAGATTCAGATTTAGAGTCAGAGTCACAGTCAGAGTCAGAGTCAGAGTCAAAGTCAGAGTCTCAGTCTCAGTCAAAGTAAGAGTCTCAGTCAGAGTCAGAGTCAGAGTCAGAGTCGGAGCCAGAGTCAGAGTCAGAGTCAGAGTCAGAGTCAAATTCAGAGTCTCAGTCAGAGTCAAAGTCAGAGTCAGAGTCGGAGCCAGAGTCAGAGTCGGAGCCAGAGTCAGAGTCAGAGTCATAGTCAGAGTCAGAGTCGGAGTCAGCGTCAGAGTAGGAGTCAGAGTCAGGGTCAGAGTCAGAGTCAGAGTCATGGAGTCGGAGTCATAGTCAGAGTCAGAGTCAGATACAAAGTCGAAGTCAGAGTCAGATTCAGAGTCAGAGTCATGGAGACAGAGTCAGAGTCAGAGCCATAGTCGGAGTCAGAGTCATGGAGTCAGAGTCAGAGTCAGGTCGTGGAGTCAGAGTCAGAGTCTTAGTCAGAGTCAGAGTCAGAGTCAGAGTCAGAGTCAGAGTCAGAGTCAGAGTCAGAGTCAGATTCAGAGTCAGAGTCGGAGTCAGAGTGATAGTCAGAGTCAGAGTCAGATTCAGAGTCAGAGTCGGAGTCAGAGTGATAGTCAGAGTCAGAGTCAAAGCCAGAGCCACAGTCAGACTCAGAGTCAGAGTCAGAGTCAGAGTCAGAGTCAGAGTCAGAGTCAGAGTCAGAGTCAGAGTCAGAGTCGGAGTCAAAATCAGAGTCGGAGTCGGATTCAGAGTCACAGTCAGAGTCAGAGTCAGAGTCTTATTCAGAGTCAGATTCAGAGTCAGAGTCGGAGTCAGAGTCAGAGTCAGAGTCGGAGTCAGAGTCAGACACAGAGACAGAGTCAGATTCAGAGTCAGAGTCAGAGTCAGAGTCAGAGTCAGAGTCAAAGTCAGAGTCTCAGTCTCAGTCAAAGTCAGAGTCAGAGTCGGAGTCAGAGTCAGAGTCAGAGACAGAGTCAGAGTCAGAGTCAGAGTCAGAGTCAGAGTCAGAGTCAGAGTCAAAGTCAGAGTCTCAGTCACAGTCAAAGTCAGAGTCTCAGTCAGAGTCAAAGTCAGAGTCAGAGTCGGAGTCAGAGTCAGAGTCAGATTCAGAGTCAGAGTCGGAGTCACCGTCAGAGTCAGAGTCAGAGTCAGGGTGAGAGTCAGAGTCAGATTGAGAGTCAGATTCAGAGTCATCGAGTCAGTGTTAGAGTCTAAGTCATAGTCAGAGTAAGAGTCAGATTCAGAGTTAGAGTCAGAGTCATGAGGTCGGATTCGGAGCCAGAGCCATGGTCTGAGTCAGAGTCATGGAGTCAGAGTCAGAGTCTGATTCAGAATCATAGTCAGAGTCAAAGTCAGAGTCAGAGTCGGAGTCAGAGTGATAGTCAGAGTCAGATTCAGAGTCAGAGCCAGAGCCATAGTCAGAGTCAGGTCGTGGAGTCAGAGTCAGACTCTTAGTCAGAGTCAGAGTCAGAGTCAGAGTTGGAGTCAGAGTCATGAAGTCGGATTCGGAGCCAGAGCCATGGTCTGAGTCAGAGTCAGAGTCTGATTCAGAATCATAGTCAGAGTCAGAGTCAGAGTCAGAGTCGGAGTCAGAGTGATAGTCAGAGTCAGAGTCAGAGTCAGAGTCAGAGTCAGAGTCAGAGTCAGAGTCAGAGTCATAGTCAGAGTCAGATTCGGAGTCAGAGTCAGAGTCATAGTCAGAGTCAGAGTCGGAGTCATGAAGTCAGAGTCAGAGTCAGAGTCTAGTCAGAGTCAAAGTCACAGTGATAGAGTCAGAGTCAGAGTCAAAGTAAAAGTTAGAGCCAGAGTCAGAGTCGGAGTCAGAGTCGGAGTCAGAGTCAGAGTCAGACTCAGAGTCAGAGTCGGAGTCAGAGTCGGAGTCAGAGTCAGAGTCAGGGTCAGAGTAGAAGTCAGATTTAAAGTCGAAATCAGCGTCATGGATTCAGAGTCAGAGTCCGAGTCAGAGTCAGAGTCAGAGTCGGAGTCAGAGCCAGAGTCAGGGGCAGGGTCAGAGTCAGATTTAAAGTCAGAGTCAGCGTCATGGATTCAGAGTCAGAGTCAGAGTCAGAGTCGGAGTCATAGTCAGAGTCAGAGTCAGAGTCAGAGTCAGAGTCAGAGTCAGAGTCAGAGTTAGAGTGAGAGTCAGAGTCATGAAGTCAGATTCGGAGCTAGAGCCATGGTCTGAGTCAGAGTCATGGAGTCAGAGTCAGAGTCTGAGTCAGAATCATAGTCAGAGTCAGATTCAGAGTCAGAGTCGGAGTCAGAGTGATAGTCAGAGTCAGAGTCAGATTCAGAGTCAGTCGGAGTCAGAGTGATAGTCAGAGTCAGAGTCAGAGCCAGAACCACAGTCAGAGTCAGAGTCAGAGTCAGAGTCAGAGCCAGAGCCACAGTCAGAGTCAGAGTCAGAGTCAGAGTCAGAGTCAGATACAAAGTCGAAGTCAGAGTCAGATTCAGAGTCAGAGTCATGGAGACAGAGTCAGAGTCAGGTCGTGGAGTCAGAGTCAGAGTCTTAGTCAGAGTCAGAGTCAGAGTCAGAGTCAGAGTCAGAGTCAGAGTCAGAGTCAGAGTCAGATTCAGAGTCAGAGTCAGAGTCAGAGTCAGAGTCGGAGTCAGAGTCAGAGTCAGAGTCAGAGTCATAGTCAGAGTCAAAGTCATGAAGTCAGAGTCAGAGTCAGAGTCTAGTCAGAGTCAAAGTCACAGTGATAGAGTCAGAGTCAGAGTCAAAGTGAGAGTTAGAGTCAGAGTCAGAGTTAGAGTCAGAGTCAGAGTCGGAGTCGGAGTCGGAGTCAGAGTCAGAGTCAGAGTCAGAGTCAGAGTCGGAGTCACCGTCAGAGTCAGAGTCAGAGTCAGGGTGAGAGTCAGAGTCAGATTGAGAGTCAGATTCAGAGTCATGGAGTCAGAGTTAGAGTCTAAGTCATAGTCAGAGTAAGAGTCAGAGTCAGAGTTAGAGTCAGAGTCATGAAGTCGGATTCGGAGCCAGAGCCATGGTCTGAGTCAGAGTCATGGAGTCAGAGTCAGTGTCTGATTCAGAATCATAGTCAGAGTCAGAGTCAGAGTCAGAGTCGGAGTCAGAGTGATAGTCAGAGTCAGAGTCAGAGTCAGAGCCAGAGCCATAGTCAGAGTCAGGTCGTGGAGTCAGAGTCAGACTCTTAGTCAGAGTCAGAGTCAGAGTCAGAGTCGGAGTCAGAGTCAGAGTCAGAGTCAGAGTCAGAGTCAGAGTCAGAGTCAGAGTCAGAGTCAGAGTCAGAGTCAGATTCGGAGTCAGAGTCAAAGTCATAGTCAGAGTCAGAGTCGGAGTCATGAAGTCAGAGTCAGAGTCAGAGTCTAGTCAGAGTCAGAGTCACAGTGATAGAGTCAGAGTCAGAGTCAAAGTAAGAATTAGAGCCAGAGTCAGAGTCGGAGTCAGAGTCGGAGTCAGAGTCGGAGTCAGAGTCAGAGTCAGAGTCGGAGTCAGAGTCGGAGTCAGAGTCAGAGTCAGGGTCAGAGTAGAAGTCAGATTTAAAGTCGAAATCAGCGTCATGGATTCAGAGTCAGAGTTCAAGTCAAAGTCAGAGTCAGAGTCGGAGTCAGAGCCAGAGTCAGGGTCAGAGTCAGAGTCAGATTTAAAGTCAGAGTCAGCGTCATGGATTCAGAGTCAGAGTCAGAGTCAGAGTCGGAGTCATAGTCAGAGTCAGAGTCAGAGTCAGAGTCAGAGTCAGAGTCAGAGTCAGAGTTAGAGTAAGAGTCAGAGTCATGAAGTCAGATTCGGAGCCAGAGCCATGGTCTGAGTCAGAGTCATGGAGTCAGAGTCAGAGTCTGAGTCAGAATCATAGTCAGAGTCAGATTCAGAGTCAAAGTCGGAGTCAGAGTAATAGTCAGAGTCAGAGTCAGATTCAGAGTCAGAGTCGGAGTCAGAGTGATAGTCAGAGTCAGAGTCAGAGTCAGAGGCAGAGCCACAGTCAGAGTCAGAGTCAGAGTCAGAGTCAGAGTCAGATACAGAGTCGAAGTCAGAGTCAGATTCAGAGTCAGAGTCATGGAGACAGAGTCAGAGTCAGAGTCAGAGTCAGAGTCAGATTCGGAGTCAGAGTCAGAGTCATAGTCAGAGTCAGAGTCGGAGTCATGAAGTCAGAGTCAGAGTCAGAGTCTAGTCAGAGTCAAAGTCACAGTGATAGAGTCGGAGTCAGAGTCAAAGTAAGAGTTAGAGCCAGAGTCAGAGTCGGAGTCAGAGTCGGAGTCAGAGTCCGAGTCAGAGTCAGAGTCAGAGTCGGAGTCAGAGTCGGAGTCAGAGTCAGAGTCAGGGTCAGAGTAGAAGTCAGATTTAAAGTCGAAATCAGCGTCATGGATTCAGAGTCAGAGTCCGAGTCAGAGTCAGAGTCAGAGTCGGAGTCAGAGCCGGAGTCAGGGTCAGAGTCAGAGTCAGATTTAAAGTCAGAGTCAGCGTCATGGATTCAGAGTCAGAGTCAGAGTCAGAGTCGGAGTCATAGTCAGAGTCAGAGTCAGAGTCAGAGTCAGAGTCAGAGTCAGAGTCAGAGTTAGAGTGAGAGTCAGAGTCATGAAGTCAGATTTGGAGCCAGAGCCATGGTCTGAGTCAGAGTCATGGAGTCAGAGTCAGAGTCTGAGTCAGAATCATAGTCAGAGTCAGATTCAGAGTCAGAGTCGGAGTCAGAGTGATAGTCAGAGTCAGAGTCAGATTCAGAGTCAGAGTCGGAGTCAGAGTGATAGTCAGAGTCAGAGTCAGAGCCAGAGCCACAGTCAGAGTCAGAGTCAGAGTCAGAGTCAGAGTCAGATACAAAGTCGAAGTCAGAGTCAGATTCAGAGTCAGAGTCATGGAGACAGAGTCAGAGTCAGAGTCATGGAGACAGAGTCAGAGTCAGAGCCATAGTCGGAGTCAGAGTCATGGAGTCAGAGTCAGAGTCAGGTCGTGGAGTCAGAGTCAGAGTCTTAGTCAGAGTCAGAGTCAGAGTCAGAGTCAGAGTCAGAGTCAGAGTCAGAGTCAGAGTCAGATTCAGAGTCAGAGTCAGAGTCAGAGTCAGAGTCGGAGTCAGAGTCAGAGTCAGAGTCAGAGTCAAAGTCAGAGTCAAAGTCATGAAGTCAGAGTCAAAGTCAGAGTCTAGTTAGAGTCAAAGTCACAGTGATAGAGTCAGAGTCAGAGTCAAAGTGAGAGTTAGAGGCAGAGTCAGAGTCAGAGTCAGAGTCAGAGTCAGAGTCAGAGTCAAAGTCAGAGTCTCAGTCACAGTCAAAGTCAGAGTCTCAGTCAGAGTCAAAGTCAGAGTCAGAGTCGGAGTCAGAGTCAGAGTCAGAGTCAGAGTCAGAGTCGGAGTCACCGTCAGAGTCAGAGTCAGAGTCAGGGTGAGAGTCAGAGTCAGATTGAGAGTCAGATTCAGAGTCATCGAGTCAGTGTTAGAGTCTAAGTCATAGTCAGAGTAAGAGTCAGAGTCAGAGTTAGATTCAGAGTCATGAAGTCGGATTCGGAGCCAGAGCCATGGTCTGAGTCAGAGTCATGGAGTCAGAGTCAGAGTCTGATTCAGAATCATAGTCAGAGTCAGAGTCAGAGTCAGAGTCGGAGTCAGAGTGATAGTCAGAGTCAGAGTCAGAGTCAGAGCCAGAGCCATAGTCAGAGTCAGGTCGTGGAGTCAGAGTCAGACTCTTAGTCAGAGTCAGAGTCAGAGTCAGAGTTGGAGTCAGAGTCATGAAGTCGGATTCGGAGCCAGAGCCATGGTCTGAGTCAGAGTCATGGAGTCAGAGTCAAGGTCTGATTCAGAATCATAGTCAGAGTCAGAGTCAGAGTCAGAGTCGGAGTCAGAGTGATAGTCAGAGTCAGAGTCAGAGTCAGAGTCAGAGTCAGAGTCAGAGTCAGAGTCAGATTCGGAGTCAGAGTCAGAGTCATAGTCAGAGTCAGAGTCGGAGTCATGAAGTCAGAGTCAGAGTCAGAGTCTAGTCAGAGTCAAAGTCACAGTGATAGAGTCAGAGTCAGAGTCAAAGTAAGAGTTAGAGCCAGAGTCAGAGTCGGAGTCAGAGTCGGAGTCAGAGTCAGAGTCAGAGTCAGAGTCAGAGTCGGAGCCAGAGTCGGAGTCAGAGTCAGAGTCAGGGTCAGAGTAGAAGTCAGATTTAAAGTCGAAATCAGCGTCATGGATTCAGAGTCAGAGTCCGAGTCAGAGTCAGAGTCAGAGTCGGAGTCAGAGCCAGAGTCAGGGTCAGAGTCGGAGTCAGATTTAAAGTAAGAGTCAGCGTCATGGATTCAGAGTCAGAGTCAGAGTCAGAGTCGGAGTCATAGTCAGAGTCAGAGTCAGAGTCAGAGTCAGAGTCAGAGTCAGAGTCAGAGTTAGAGTGAGAGTCAGAGTCATGAAGTCAGATTCGGAGCCAGAGCCATGGTCTGAGTCAGAGTCATGGAGTCAGAGTCAGAGTCTGAGTCAGAATCATAGTCAGAGTCAGATTCAGAGTCAGAGTCGGAGTCAGAGTCATAGTCAGAGTCAGAGTCAGATTCAGAGTCAGAGTCGGAGTCAGAGTGATAGTCAGAGTCAGAGTCAGAGCCAGAGCCACAGTCAGAGTCAGAGTCAGAGTCAGAGTCAGAGTCAGATACAAAGTCAAAGTCAGAGTCAGATTCAGAGTCAGAGTCATGGAGACAAAGTCAGAGTCAGAGCCATAGTCGGAGTCAGAGTCATAGAGTCAGAGTCAGAGTCAGGTCGTGGAGTCAGAGTCAGAGTCTTAGTCAGAGTCAGAGTCAGAGTCAGAGTCAGAGTCAGAGTCAGAGTCAGAGTCAGAGTCAGATTCAGAGTCAGAGTCAGCGTCAGAGTCAGAGTCGGAGTCAGAGTCAGAGTCAGAGTCAGAGTCATAGTCAGAGTCAAAGTCATGAAGTCAGAGTCAGAGTCAGAGTCTAGTCAGAGTCAAAGTCACAGTGATAGAGTCAGAGTCAGAGTCAAAGTGAGAGTTAGAGTCAGAGTCAGAGTCAGAGTCAGAGTCAGAGTCAGAGTCAGAGTCAAAGTCAGAGTCTCAGTCACAGTCAAAGTCAGAGTCTCAGTCAGAGTCAAAGTCAGAGTCAGAGTCGGAGTCAGAGTTAGAGTCAGAGTCAGAGTCAGAGTCGGAGTCACCGTCAGAGTCAGAGTCAGACTCAGGGTGAGAGTCAGAGTCAGATTGAAAGTCAGATTCAGAGTCATCGAGTCAGTGTTAGAGTCTAAGTCATAGTCAGAGTAAGAGTCAGAGTCAGAGTTAGAGTCAGAGTCATGAAGTCGGATTCGGAGCCAGAGCCATGGTCTGAGTCAGAGTCATGGAGTCAGAGTCAGAGTCTGATTCAGAATCATAGTCAGAGTCAGAGTCAGAGTCAGAGTCGGAGTCAGAGTGATAGTCAGAGTCAGAGTCAGAGTCAGAGCCAGAGCCATAGTCAGAGTCAGGTCGTGGAGTCAGAGTCAGACTTTTAGTCAGAGTCAGAGTCAGAGTCAGGGTTGGAGTCAGAGTCAGAGTCAGAGTCAGAGTCAGAGTCAGAGTCAGAGTCAGAGTCAGAGTCAGAGTCAGAGTCGGAGTCAAAATCAGAGTCGGAGTCGGATTCAGAGTCACAGTCAGAGTCAGAGTCAGAGTCTTATTCAGAGTCAGATTCAGAGTCAGAGTCGGAGTCAGAGTCAGAGTCAGAGTCGGAGTCAGAGTCAGACACAGAGACAGAGTCAGATTCAGAGTCAGAGTCAGAGTCAGAGTCAGAGTCAGATTCAAAGTCAGAGTCTCAGTCTCAGTCAAAGTCAGAGTCAGAGTCGGAGTCAGAGTCAGAGTCAGAGACAGAGTCAGAGTCAGAGTCAGAGTCAGAGTCAGAGTCAGAGTCAGAGTCAAAGTCAGAGTCTCAGTCACAGTCAAAGTCAGAGTCTCAGTCAGAGTCAAAGTCAGAGTCAGAGTCGGAGTCAGAGTCAGAGTCCGAGTCAGAGTCAGAGTCGGAGTCACCGTCAGAGTCAGAGTCAGAGTCAGGGTGAGAGTCAGAGTCAGATTGAGAGTCAGATTCAGAGTCATCGAGTCAGTGTTAGAGTCTAAGTCATAGTCAGAGTAAGAGTCAGAGTCAGAGTTAGAGTCAGAGTCATGAAGTCGGATTCGGAGCCAGAGCCATGGTCTGAGTCAGAGTCATGGAGTCAGAGTCAGAGTCTGATTCAGAATCATAGTCAGAGTCAGAGTCAGAGTCAGAGTCGGATTCAGAGTGATAGTCAGAGTCAGAGTCAGAGTCAGAGCCAGAGACATAGTCAGAGTCAGGTCGTGGAGTCAGAGTCAGACTCTTAGTCAGAGTCAGAGTCAGAGTCACAGTTGGAGTCAGAGTCATGAAGTCGGATTCGGAGCCAGAGCCATGGTCTGAGTCAGAGTCAGAGTCTGATTCAGAATCATAGTCGGAGTCAGGGTCAGAGTCAGAGTCGGAGTCAGAGTGATAGTCAGAGTCAGAGTCAGAGTCAGAGTCAGAGTCAGAGTCAGAGTCAGAGTCAGAGTCAGAGTCAGAGTCAGATTCGGAGTCAGAGTCAGAGTCATAGTCAGAGTCAGAGTCGGAGTCATGAAGTCAGAGTCAGAGTCAGAGTCTAGTCAGAGTCAAAGTCACAGTGATAGAGTCAGAGTCAGAGTCAAAGTAAGAGTTAGAGCCAGAGTCAGAGTCGGAGTCAGAGTCGGAGTCAGAGTCAGAGTCAGAGTCAGAGTCAGAGTCGGAGTCAGAGTCGGAGTCAGAGTCAGAGTCAGGGTCAGAGTAGAAGTCAGATTTAAAGTCGAAATCAGCGTCATGGATTCAGAGTCATGAAGTCAGATTCGGAGCCAGAGCCATGGTCTGAGTCAGAGTCATGGAGTCAGAGTCAGAGTCTGAGTCAGAATCATAGTCAGAGTCAGATTCAGAGTCAGAGTCGGAGTCAGAGTGATAGTCAGAGTCAGAGTCAGATTCAGAGTCAGAGTCGGAGTCAGAGTGATAGTCAGAGTCAGAGTCAGAGCCAGAGCCACAGTCAGAGTTAGAGTCAGAGTCAGAGTCAGAGTCAGATACAAAGTCGAAGTCAGAGTCAGATTCAGAGTCAGAGTCATGGAGACAGAGTCAGAGTCAGAGCCATAGTCGGAGTCAGAGTCATGAAGTCAGAGTCAGAGTCAGGTCGTGGAGTCAGAGTCAGAGTCTTAGTCAGAGTCAGAGTCAGAGTCAGAGTCAGAGTCAGAGTCAGAGTCAGAGTCAGAGTCAGATTCAGAGTCAGAGTCAGAGTCAGAGTCAGAGTCGGAGTCAGAGTCAGAGTCAGAGTCAGAGTCATAGTCAGAGTCAAAGTCATGAAGTCAGAGTCAGAGTCAGAGTCTAGTCAGAGTCAAAGTCACAGTGATAGAGTCAGAGTCAGAGTCAAAGTGAGAGTTAGAGTCAGAGTCAGAGTCAGAGTCAGAGTCAGAGTCAGAGTCGGAGTCAGAGTCAGAGTCAGAGTCAGAGTCAGAGTCGGAGTCACCGTCAGAGTCAGAGTCAGTGTCAGGGTGAGAGTCAGAGTCAGATTGAGAGTCAGATTCAGAGTCATGGAGTCAGAGTTCGAGTCTAAGTCATAGTCAGAGTAAGAGTCAGAGTCAGAGTTAGAGTCAGAGTCATGAAGTCGGATTCGGAGCCAGAGCCATGGTCTGAGTCAGAGTCATGGAGTCAGAGTCAGTGTCTGATTCAGAATCATAGTCAGAGTCAGAGTCAGAGTCAGAGTCGGAGTCAGAGTGATAGTCAGAGTCAGAGTCAGAGTCAGAGTCAGATTCAGAGTCAGAGTCAGCGTCAGAGGCAGAGTCGGAGTCAGAGTCAGAGTCAGAGTCAGAGTCATAGTCAGAGTCAAAGTCATGAAGTCAGAGTCAGAGTCAGAGTCTAGTCAGAGTCAAAGTCACAGTGATAGAGTCAGAGTCAGAGTCAAAGTGAGAGTTAGAGTCAGAGTCAGAGTCAGAGTCAGATTCAGAGTCAGAGTCAAAGTCAAAGTCAGAGTCTCAGTCACAGTCAAAGTCAGAGTCTCAGTCAGAGTCAAAGTCAGAGTCAGAGTCGGAGTCAGAGTCAGAGTCAGAGTCAGAGTCAGAGTCGGAGTCACCGTCAGAGTCAGAGTCAGAGTCAGGGTGAGAGTCAGAGTCAGAGTCAGAGTCAGAGTCGGAGTCAGAGTCAGAGTCAGAGTCAGAGTCATAGTCAGAGTCAAAGTCATGAAGTCAGAGTCAGAGTCAGAGTCTAGTCAGAGTCAAAGTCACAGTGATGATGAAAGCCAGAGCCATGGTCTGAGTCAGAGTCATGGAGTCAGAGTCAGAGTCTGATTCAGAATCATAGTCAGAGTCAGAGTCAGAGTCAGAGTCGGAGTCAGAGTGATAGTCAGAGTCAGAGTCAGAGTCAGAGTCAGAGTCAGAGTCAGAGTCAGAGTCAGAGTCAGAGTCAGATTCGGAGTCAGAGTCAGAGTCATAGTCAGAGTCAGAGTCGGAGTCATGAAGTCAGAGTCAGAGTCAGAGTCTAGTCAGAGTCAAAGTCACAGTGATAGAGTCAGAGTCAGAGTCAAAGTAAGAGTTAGAGCCAGAGTCAGAGTCGGAGTCAGAGTCGGAGTCAGAGTCAGAGTCAGAGTCAGAGTCAGAGTCGGAGTCAGAGTCGGAGTCAGAGTCAGAGTCAGGGTGAGAGTAGAAGTCAGATTCAAAGTCAAAATCAGCGTCATGGATTCAGAGTCAGAGTCCGAGTCAGAGTCAGAGTCAGAGTCGGAGTCAGAGCCAGAGTCAGGGTCAGAGTCGGAGTCAAATTTAAAGTCAGAGTCAGCGTCATGGATTCAGAGTCAGAGTCAGAGTCAGAGTCGGAGTCATAGTCAGAGTCAGAGTCAGAGTCAGAGTCAGAGTCAGAGTCAGAGTCAGAGTTAGAGTGAGAGTCAGAGTCATGAAGTCAGATTCGGAGCCAGAGCCATGGTCTGAGTCAGAGTCATGGAGTCAGAGTCAGAGTCTGAGTCAGAATCATAGTCAGAGTCAGATTCAGAGTCAGAGTCGGAGTCAGAGTGATAGTCAGAGTCAGAGTCAGATTCAGAGTCAGAGTCAGAGTCACAGTCATGGAGTCAGAGTCAGAGTCAGAGTCTAAGTCAGAGTCAGAGTCAGAGTCGGAGTCAGAGTCAGATACAGAGTCAACGTCAGAGTCAGAGTCAGAGTCGGTGTCAGCGTCAGAGTCAGAGTCAGAGTCAGAGTAGGAGTCAGAGTCAGAGTCAGAGTCACAGTCAGGGTCAGAGTCAGAGTCAGAGTCAGAGTCAGAGTCGGAGTCAGATTCGGAGTCAGCGTCAGAGTCAGAGTAGGAGTCAGAGTCAGAGTCAGAGTCTAAGTCAGAGTCAGAGTCAGAGTCAGATTCAGAGTCAGAGTCAGAGTCAAAGTCAGAGTCAGAGTTAGAGTCAGAGTCATGAAGTCGGATTCGGAGCCAGAGCCATGGTCTGAGTCAGAGTCATGGAGTCAGAGTCAGAGTCTGATTCAGAATCATAGTCAGAGTTAGAGTCAGAGTCAGAGTCAGAGTCAGAGTTGGAGTCAGAGTCATGAAGTCGGATTCGGAGCCAGAGCCATGGTCTGAGTCAGAGTCATGGAGTCAGAGTCAGAGTCTGATTCAGAATCATAGTCAGAGTCAGAGTCAGAGTCAGAGTCGGAGTCAGAGTGATAGTCAGAGTCAGAGTCAGAGTCAGAGTCAGAGTCAGAGTCAGAGTCAGAGTCAGAGTCAGAGTCAGAGTCAGAGTCAGATTCGGAGTCAGAGTCAGAGTCATAGTCAGAGTCAGAGTCGGAGTCATGAAGTCAGAGTCAGAGTCAGAGTCTAGTCAGAGTCAAAGTCACAGTGATAGAGTCAGAGTCAGAGTCAAAGTAAGAGTTAGAGCCAGAGTCAGAGTCGGAGTCAGAGTCGGAGTCAGAGTCAGAGTCAGAGTCAGAGTCAGAGTCGGAGTCAGAGTCGGAGTCAGAGTCAGAGTCAGGGTGAGAGTAGAAGTCAGATTCAAAGTCAAAATCAGCGTCATGGATTCAGAGTCAGAGTCCGAGTCAGAGTCAGAGTCAGAGTCGGAGTCAGAGCCAGAGTCAGGGTCAGAGTCGGAGTCAGATTTAAAGTCAGAGTCAGCGTCATGGATTCAGAGTCAGAGTCAGAGTCAGAGTCGGAGTCATAGTCAGAGTCAGAGTCAGAGTCAGAGTCAGAGTCAGAGTCAGAGTCAGAGTTAGAGTGAGAGTCAGAGTCATGAAGTCAGATTCGGAGCCAGAGCCATGGTCTGAGTCAGAGTCATGGAGTCAGAGTCAGAGTCTGAGTCAGAATCATAGTCAGAGTCAGATTCAGAGTCAGAGTCGGAGTCAGAGTGATAGTCAGAGTCAGAGTCAGATTCAGAGTCAGAGTCGGAGTCAGAGTGATAGTCAGAGTCAGAGTCAGAGCCAGAGCCACAGTCAGAGTCAGAGTCAGAGTCAGAGTCAGAGTCAGATACAAAGTCGAAGTCAGAGTCAGATTCAGAGTCAGAGTCATGGAGACAGAGTCAGAGTCAGAGCCATAGTCGGAGTCAGAGTCATGGAGTCAGAGTCAGAGTCAGGTCGTGGAGTCAGAGTCAGAGTCTTAGTCAGAGTCAGAATCAGAGTCAGAGTCAGAGTCAGAGTCAGAGTCAGAGTCAGAGTCAGAGTCAGAGTCAGAGTCAGAGTCAGAGTCAGATTCAGAGTCAGAGTCAGAGTCAGAGTCAGAGTCGGAGTCAGAGTCAGAGTCAGAGTCAGAGTCATAGTCAGAGTCAAAGTCATGAAGTCAGAGTCAGAGTCAGAGTCTAGTCAGAGTCAGAGTCAGAGTCTAGTCAGAGTCAAAGTCACAGTGATAGAGTCAGAGTCAGAGTCAAAGTGAGAGTTAGAGTCAGAGTCAGAGTCAGAGTCAGAGTCAGAGTCAGAGTCAGAGTCAAAGTCAGAATCTCAGTCACAGTCAAAGTCAGAGTCTCAGTCAGAGTCAAAGTCAGAGTCAGAGTCGGAGTCAGAGTCAGAGTCAGAGTCAGAGTCAGAGTCGGAGTCACCGTCAGAGTCAGAGTCAGAGTCAGGGTGAGAGTCAGAGTCAGATTGAGAGTCAGATTCAGAGTCATCGAGTCAGTGTTAGAGTCTAAGTCATAGTCAGAGTAAGAGTCAGAGTCAGAGTTAGAGTCAGAGTCATGAAGTCGGATTCGGAGCCAGAGCCATGGTCTGAGTCAGAGTCATGGAGTCAGAGTCAGAGTCTGATTCAGAATCATAGTCAGAGTCAGAGTCAGAGTCAAAATCGGAGTCAGAGTGATAGTCAGAGTCAGAGTCAGAGTCAGAGCCAGAGCCATAGTCAGAGTCAGGTCGTGGAGTCAGAGTCAGACTCTTAGTCAGAGTCAGAGTCAGAGTCAGAGTTGGAGTTAGAGTCATGAAGTCGGATTCGGAGCCAGAGCCATGGTCTGAGTCAGAGTCATGGAGTCAGAGTCAGAGTCTGATTCAGAATCATAGTCAGAGTCAGAGTCAGAGTCAGAGTCGGAGTCAGAGTGATAGTCAGAGTCAGAGTCAGAGTCAGAGACAGAGTCAGAGTCAGAGTCAGAGTCAGAGTCAGAGTCAGAGTCAGATTCGGAGTCAGAGTCAGAGTCATAGTCAGAGTCAGAGTCGGAGTCATGAAGTCAGAGTCAGAGTCAGAGTCTAGTCAGAGTCAAAGTCACAGTGATAGAGTCAGAGTCAGAGTCAAAGTAAGAGTTAGAGCCAGAGTCAGAGTCGGAGTCAGAGTCGGAGTCAGAGTCAGAGTCAGAGTCAGAGTCAGAGTCGGAGTCAGAGTCGGAGTCAGAGTCAGAGTCAGGGTCAGAGTAGAAGTCAGATTTAAAGTCGAAATCAGCGTCATGGATTCAGAGTCAGATTCCGAGTCAGAGTCAGAGTCAGAGTCGGAGTCAGAGCCAGAGTCAGGGTCAGAGTCGGAGTCAGATTTAAAGTCAGAGTCAGCGTCATGGATTCAGAGTCAGAGTCAGAGTCAGAGTCAGAGTCGGAGTCATAGTCAGAGTCAGAGTCAGAGTCAGAGTCAGAGTCAGAGTCAGAGTCAGAGTTAGAGTGAGAGTCAGAGTCATGAAGTCACATTCGGAGCCAGAGCCATGGTCTGAGTCAGAGTCATGGAGTCAGAGTCAGAGTCTGAGTCAGAATCATAGTCAGAGTCAGATTCAGAGTCAGAGTCGGAGTCAGAGTGATAGTCAGAGTCAGAGTCAGATTCAGAGTCAGAGTCGGAGTCAGAGTGATAGTCAGAGTCAGAGTCAGAGCCAGAGCCACAGTCAGAGTCAGAGTCAGAGTCAGAGTCCGAGTCAGATACAAAGTCGAAGTCAGAGTCAGATTCAGAGTCAGAGTCATGGAGACAGAGTCAGAGTCAGAGCCATAGTCGGAGTCAGAGTCATGGAGTCAGAGTCAGAGTCAGGTCGTGGAGTCAGAGTCAGAGTCTTAGTCAGAGTCAGAGTCAGAGTCAGAGTCAGAGTCAGAGTCAGAGTCAGAGTCAGAGTCAGATTCAGAGTCAGAGTCAGCGTCAGAGGCAGAGTCGGAGTCAGAGTCAGAGTCAGAGTCAGAGTCATAGTCAGAGTCAAAGTCATGAAGTCAGAGTCAGAGTCAGAGTCTAGTCAGAGTCAAAGTCACAGTGATAGAGTCAGAGTCAGAGTCAAAGTGAGAGTTAGAGTCAGAGTCAGAGTCAGAGTCAGAGTCAGAGTCAGAGTCAAAGTCAAAGTCAGAGTCTCAGTCACAGTCAAAGTCAGAGTCTCAGTCAGAGTCAAAGTCAGAGTCAGAGTCGGAGTCAGAGTCAGAGTCAGAGTCAGAGTCAGAGTCGGAGTCACCGTCAGAGTCAGAGTCAGAGTCAGGGTGAGAGTCAGAGTCAGAGTCAGAGTCAGAGTCGGAGTCAGAGTCAGAGTCAGAGTCAGAGTCAGAGTCATAGTCAGAGTCAAAGTCATGAAGTCAGAGTCAGAGTCAGAGTCTAGTCAGAGTCAAAGTCACAGTGATGATGAAAGCCAGAGCCATGGTCTGAGTCAGAGTCATGGAGTCAGAGTCAGAGTCTGATTCAGAATCATAGTCAGAGTCAGAGTCAGAGTCAGAGTCGGAGTCAGAGTGATAGTCAGAGTCAGAGTCAGAGTCAGAGTCAGAGTCAGAGTCAGAGTCAGAGTCAGAGTCAGAGTCAGATTCGGAGTCAGAGTCAGAGTCATAGTCAGAGTCAGAGTCGGAGTCATGAAGTCAGAGTCAGAGTCAGAGTCTAGTCAGAGTCAAAGTCACAGTGATAGAGTCAGAGTCAGAGTCAAAGTAAGAGTTAGAGCCAGAGTCAGAGTCGGAGTCAGAGTCGGAGTCAGAGTCAGAGTCAGAGTCAGAGTCAGAGTCGGAGTCAGAGTCGGAGTCAGAGTCAGAGTCAGGGTGAGAGTAGAAGTCAGATTCAAAGTCAAAATCAGCGTCATGGATTCAGAGTCAGAGTCCGAGTCAGAGTCAGAGTCAGAGTCGGAGTCAGAGCCAGAGTCAGGGTCAGAGTCGGAGTCAGATTTAAAGTCAGAGTCAGCGTCATGGATTCAGAGTCAGAGTCAGAGTCAGAGTCGGAGTCATAGTCAGAGTCAGAGTCAGAGTCAGAGTCAGAGTCAGAGTCAGAGTCAGAGTTAGAGTGAGAGTCAGAGTCATGAAGTCAGATTCGGAGCCAGAGCCATGGTCTGAGTCAGAGTCATGGAGTCAGAGTCAGAGTCTGAGTCAGAATCATAGTCAGAGTCAGATTCAGAGTCAGAGTCGGAGTCAGAGTGATAGTCAGAGTCAGAGTCAGATTCAGAGTCAGAGTCGGAGTCAGAGTGATAGTCAGAGTCAGAGTCAGAGCCAGAGCCACAGTCAGAGTCAGAGTCAGAGTCAGAGTCAGAGTCAGATACAAAGTCGAAGTCAGAGTCAGATTCAGAGTCAGAGTCATGGAGACAGAGTCAGAGTCAGAGCCATAGTCGGAGTCAGAGTCATGGAGTCAGAGTCAGAGTCAGGTCGTGGAGTCAGAGTCAGAGTCTTAGTCAGAGTCAGAATCAGAGTCAGAGTCAGAGTCAGAGTCAGAGTCAGAGTCAGAGTCAGAGTCAGATTCAGAGTCAGAGTCAGAGTCAGAGTCAGAGTCGGAGTCAGAGTCAGAGTCAGAGTCAGAGTCATAGTCAGAGTCAAAGTCATGAAGTCAGAGTCAGAGTCAGAGTCTAGTCAGAGTCAAAGTCACAGTGATAGAGTCAGAGTCAGAGTCAAAGTGAGAGTTAGAGTCAGAGTCAGAGTCAGAGTCAGAGTCAGAGTCAGAGTCAGAGTCAAAGTCAGAGTCTCAGTCACAGTCAAAGTCAGAGTCTCAGTCAGAGTCAAAGTCAGAGTCAGAGTCGGAGTCAGAGTCAGAGTCAGAGTCAGAGTCAGAGTCGGAGTCACCGTCAGAGTCAGAGTCAGAGTCAGGGTGAGAGTCAGAGTCAGATTGAGAGTCAGATTCAGAGTCATCGAGTCAGTGTTAGAGTCTAAGTCATAGTCAGAGTAAGAGTCAGAGTCAGAGTTAGAGTCAGAGTCATGAAGTCGAATTCGGAGCCAGAGCCATGGTCTGAGTCAGAGTCATGGAGTCAGAGTCAGAGTCTGATTCAGAATCATAGTCAGAGTCAGAGTCAGAGTCAGAGTCGGAGTCAGAGTGATAGTCAGAGTCAGAGTCAGAGTCAGAGTCAGAGTCAGAGTCAGAGTCAGATTCGGAGTCAGAGTCAGAGTCATAGTCAGAGTCAGAGTCGGAGTCATGAAGTCAGAGTCAGAGTCAGAGTCTAGTCAGAGTCAAAGTCACAGTGATAGAGTCAGAGTCAGAGTCAAAGTAAGAGTTAGAGCCAGAGTCAGAGTCGGAGTCAGAGTCGGAGACAGAGTCAGAGTCAGAGTCAGAGTCAGAGTCGGAGTCAGAATCGGAGTCAGAGTCAGAGTCAGGGTCAGAGTAGAAGTCAGATTTAAAGTCGAAATCAGCGTCATGGATTCAGAGTCAGAGTCCGAGTCAGAGTCAGAGTCAGAGTCGGAGTCAGAGCCAGAGTCAGGGTCAGAGTCGGAGTCAGATTTAAAGTCAGAGTCAGCGTCATGGATTCAGAGTCAGAGTCAGAGTCAGAGTCGGAGTCATAGTCAGAGTCAGAGTCAGAGTCAGAGTCAGAGTCAGAGTCAGAGTCAGAGTTAGAGTGAGAGTCAGAGTCATGAAGTCAGATTCGGAGCCAGAGCCATGGTCTGAGTCAGAGTCATGGAGTCAGAGTCAGAGTCTGAGTTAGAATCATAGTCAGAGTCAGATTCAGAGTCAGAGTCGGAGTCAGAGTGATAGTCAGAGTCAGAGTCAGATTCAGAGTCAGAGTCGGAGTCAGAGTGATAGTCAGAGTCAGAGTCAGAGCCAGAGCCACAGTCAGAGTCAGAGTCAGAGTCAGAGTCAGAGTCAGATACAAAGTCGAAGTCAGAGTCAGATTCAGAGTCAGAGTCATGGAGACAGAGTCAGAGTCAGAGCCATAGTCGGAGTCAGAGTCATGGAGTCAGAGTCAGAGTCAGGTCGTGGAGTCAGAGTCAGAGTCCTAGTCAGAGTCAGAGTCAGAGTCAGAGTCAGAGTCAGAGTCAGAGTCAGAGTCAGAGTCAGATTCAGAGTCAGAGTCAGCGTCAGAGTCAGAGTCGGAGTCAGAGTCAGAGTCAGAGTCAGAGTCATAGTCAGAGTCAAAGTCATGAAGTCAGAGTCAGAGTCAGAGTATAGTCAGAGTCAAAGTCACAGTGATAGAGTCAGAGTCAGAGTCAAAGTGAGAGTTAGAGTCAGAGTCAGAGTCAGAGTCAGAGTCAGAGTCAGAGTCAAAGTCAAAGTCAGAGTCTCAGTCACAGTCAAAGTCAGAGTCTCAGTCAGAGTCAAAGTCAGAGTCAGAGTCGGAGTCAGAGTCAGAGTCAGAGTCAGAGTCAGAGTCGGAGTCACCGTCAGAGTCAGAGTCAGAGTCAGGGTGAGAGTCAGAGTCAGATTGAGAGTCAGATTCAGAGTCATCGAGTCAGTGTTAGAGTCTAAGTCATAGTCAGAGTAAGAGTCAGAGTCAGAGTTAGAGTCAGAGTCATGAAGTCGGATTCGGAGCCAGAGCCATGGTCTGAGTCAGAGTCATGGAGTCAGAGTCAGAGTCTGATTCAGAATCATAGTCAGAGTCAGAGTCAGAGTCAGAGTCGGAGTCAGAGTGATAGTCAGAGTCAGAGTCAGAGTCAGAGCCAGAGCCATAGTCAGAGTCAGGTCGTGGAGTCAGAGTCAGACTCTTAGTCAGAGTCAGAGTCAGAGTCAGAGTTGGAGTCAGAGTCATGAAGTCGGATTCGGAGCCAGAGCCATGGTCTGAGTCAGAGTCATGGAGTCAGAGTCAGAGTCTGATTCAGAATCATAGTCAGAGTCAGAGTCAGAGTCAGAGTCGGAGTCAGAGTGATAGTCAGAGTCAGAGTCAGAGTCAGAGTCAGAGTCAGAGTCAGAGTCAGAGTCAGAGTCAGAGTCAGAGTCAGATTCGGAGTCAGAGTCAGAGTCATAGTCAGAGTCAGAGTCGGAGTCATGAAGTCAGAGTCAGAGTCAGAGTCTAGTCAGAGTCAAAGTCACAGTGATAGAGTCAGAGTCAGAGTCAAAGTAAGAGTTAGAGCCAGAGTCAGAGTCGGAGTCAGAGTCGGAGTCAGAGTCAGAGTCAGAGTCAGAGTCAGAGTCGGAGTCAGAGTCGGAGTCAGAGTCAGAGTCAGGGTGAGAGTAGAAGTCAGATTTAAAGTCAAAATCAGCGTCATGGATTCAGAGTCAGAGTCCGAGTCAGAGTCAGAGTCAGAGTCGGAGTCAGAGCCAGAGTCAGGGTCAGAGTCGGAGTCAGATTTAAAGTCAGAGTCAGCGTCATGGATTCAGAGTCAGAGTCAGAGTCAGAGTCGGAGTCATAGTCAGAGTCAGAGTCAGAGTCAGAGTCAGAGTCAGAGTCAGAGTCAGAGTTAGAGTGAGAGTCAGAGTCATGAAGTCAGATTCGGAGCCAGAGCCATGGTCTGAGTCAGAGTCATGGAGTCAGAGTCAGAGTCTGAGTCAGAATCATAGTCAGAGTCAGATTCAGAGTCAGAGTCGGAGTCAGAGTGATAGTCAGAGTCAGAGTCAGATTCAGAGTCAGAGTCGGAGTCAGAGTGATAGTCAGAGTCAGAGTCAGAGCCAGAGCCACAGTCAGAGTCAGAGTCAGAGTCAGAGTCAGAGTCAGATACAAAGTCGAAGTCAGAGTCAGATTCAGAGTCAGAGTCATGGAGACAGAGTCAGAGTCAGAGCCATAGTCGGAGTCAGAGTCATGGAGTCAGAGTCAGAGTCAGGTCGTGGAGTCAGAGTCAGAGTCTTAGTCAGAGTCAGAATCAGAGTCAGAGTCAGAGTCAGAGTCAGAGTCAGAGTCTGTAACGTAACGTATTAATATAGCGAGTCGCAGCTAGATGCAGAGACCTAGCTGTTATGTTTTTTGTTAAATAAATTCATACAAATGATAAACGCATTCATACATAGAAACAGAAACATAAATTTGATATAATCACCGATAGATGGTTATATAACTCATAATAAAAGTAATTATCATATGTTAATATAAATAATCCATTTTAATCATTCGAAGAGCGCCATACTCCATTTAAATCATCTGAGGCATCGTGGATCGTACTTCGGTCTTTCTGCCTGTCCTCAAGATTTTTCTTTTCAAATCACTAAGATTTGCTAGCATCGCGGATCGTATTCCGATCTTTCTGCCTGTCTAGCTTTTCTTTTTCTTTTTTGGTTTGTACGCATCGCGGATCGTACTTCGGTCTTTCTGCCTGTCGTGCTTTCCTCTTTTTATTTTTATTAGAGTCATTAGAAAATAGATTAGCTTGCATCGCGGATTGTACTTAGGTCCTTTTGCCTGTCAAGCTTTTCTCTTTTCGATAAAAGAAATCTTGTTAAAAATAAATATAATTTAAATATTACAATTAATTCATTTATAAATTAAACTCATATATCATATGGTAATAAGCGATCTTTCTGTTTATAAGCATAGATTCAAACAATTTTATTAGAATATTATTTGAACCTTTATAATTACCAGTTCAACCTTATTATAATAAATTGATATATTATTTAATTGAAATGTCTGCATATCCTTGTTTCTTTGTAGAATATTGAAAACCTTTATACATTCAGATACCGGATAATTCCACATATTATTCGTTCAATACTCGTTATTGTCCTCTTCATTTGACCAGCCCAGAGAATTCTCAACGCCCTGAGTTTCACAAGTTGTTTCTAATATTATCAGATATTATTTGATTGGCGCCCAACATATTAATTTATTAAATATTTATTAAAGTCCAATAAAAGTAAAATAGCTTCAATTGGCGCCCAACGTGGGGCAGTTCTAAATTAAATTCATATTTCATAAAAACAAAAAGGATTTCAATATGACTCGTACTAGAAAAGGAAAAAGGATATCAGACACTCGGTCCCTCAATGATATGTCAGGTGAAGAAATAGAAATTTGCGAAGGCGAACCTAATGCAAGTCAATGTAAATCTTCTTTAGCCATCAATTCATCAGGTATTACGGATGCTATATCCACATTACTAATAACATTCAATGAATTTCGTACTGAAGTTCGACAAGAGTTTCAAAAAATTCATACTAAAATAGATGATCAACGCCTTGAATTACTTGGTGTAATTGATTCAACTAAAAAAGAATTGAGACAAGAAATGACAGATTTAGAAACACGGGTTAATAAGTGTGTTAATGCTCATACAAATCTCGACATAAACGTATCGGATGGGGGAGCTCAGGCACAAACCATTGGAATATTAGAAACGGAAGTATCGCAGCTACGCACTACGAATAATTTGCAATTACCAATTTTGGCCAATCTAGCAAAAAGTAATCCAACAACGTTTTCAAATGCAAGTAACCAATTTCCTATTGACTTTTTAGAAGAGTTAGAAGCTTGGTTTGATAAATGGGGAATTAAAGGAGACCTTAGATTATCAGAAATCAAATCAAGAAATAATATCTTTGGTAATAGCGTAAAACTATGGTTCGGAGCTGTGAAATCACAATTAAAAGATTATGAAAGTTTCCGTGAAGAATTTCTACGAACATATTGGAATGAAACCGTGCGATTACGTAGGAAAAATGAGTGGTCTCATCGCCGGTTAGATTCTAAGTCAAATATGTCATTAACTGAATATTTTTATGATCAAGTCCATCAGGCTACGCGAATAGACAACCGTATGTCAGTTTTTGAAATAAATTATAACGTCATTCGGCAATTTCCATTTGAAGTTGTTTACGCTTTAATAGGGAGTGTTGATTGCTCTGATAATAATTCAATTATTCAGAGATTGAGCGTTATGGAGAACCCCATGTTCTTGGATCATCCTGATATCACTACCAGATCAAATAATACTCAAAGTAATAAAACGCAAAATACTAACTACCGAAATCAACAGAATCGTGATCGTCCCCTGGGGAATCAACAAAATTCATACTATAATAGATCAGGACAAAATCAAAATATACCTACCCAACAAATAAATACACAAAATATGCAAACACAAGATTCATATAATCAGAATCCATCTCAACCTTACCAAAATCATCAGCCAATGAATGGGCCTTTAAACTCACCACGGACTTAAGTAAAACGGGTCAAAACTTAAGTCCTACAAAAGTTCAAAACATTTTAAAAGACCCAGATAATAAAATAAATTCATCTTCAACTTCTGAAGTTAAAGAAAACTTAATTGATTGCCCAAGACTTAACTTAACCATAGGGAACACTAATATTGAAGCATTATTAGATACTGGTAGTCAAATTACTTGTATTTCCGAGAATCTTTTGAAAAAATTAAAAAATGATCAAAAAATTCCTACGCTTCCAGTACATAATTTGAAAGTTTATGGAGCATTTATACATAAAGCACCTAATATAAAGCAGGAAGCCATGATTGAACTAAAAATTGGATCATTACGAATAGAAGTCGTTTGCTACGTGCTGCCTTTAGCATCTGAAAATTTGATTTTGGGAATTGATTGGATGAATTCAAATCGTGTAGCTATTGATATTGAAACCCGATCAATTAGGATTCAAGGAGTAAATTTTAATAAACCTATTTTTTATCTTTATTCATCACGGGGTCAGCTCGGTAGTCACCGACTAGAAGCCATGCTTCATGATGAAAGTCACGAATCAATGTTCACAGGTCTAAATCGGATAATTAATGGATTACCATGTCCTGAAGAACAAAAATCATTTTTAGATTCCTTTTGTGAAGAGGATCTAATTATTAAAAAACAGCAACCTTTGGTTGATCAATCCTTTATTACTCAGGTCGATGACATGATTAGTTCAATTGATAATATAAATGAAGAACAAAAAGTAGATTTAAGAGAATTAATTTTTAAATATTCTCAAGCGTTTAATGACAAACCGGGATGCACTAACGTATATGAACACGAAATTCATCTTACGCATGAAAAACCTTTTACTGCACCTATTTATTCTATCCCTTATGCTCGTAGACCTGCAGTTAATAAAGCAATATCGGAGATGTTACATTTAGGAATTATTGAACGAAGTAATTCACCTTATTTAAATCCCATAACTACGGTACAAAAAAAAGATGGATCTGTTAGAATCTGTTTAGACGCTCGCAAACTGAACGCTTACATGAAGGCTGATCATGAAAGACCCAAGCCGATTGATGAAATTATTCAAAAATTTGATCAAGTTAAATTCATGACTTCAACGGATTTCTCTAGTGGATATTGGCAAGTTCCACTTGCTGAAAATTCGCGATCTTATACAGCTTTTTTACATGATTCATCCTTATATCATTTTCGAAGAATTCCCTTTGGAATTAAAACTGCTGGTAGTGGTTTCATACGAGCCATAAATTTAGCTTTCGGGAATGAGCTTGACGAATTTACTACAATATACGTTGATGATTTACTTATTACTTCCCGGACTTTTTCAGAACATTTAGAGCATCTTGCCCGTGTTTTTGAAAAAGTTATTAAAAACGGATTTACATTAAAGTTATCAAAAACCTTCTTTTGTAAAAATGAAGTAAAAATTTTGGGATATATACTATCTTCTGATGGAATTCAGCCAAATCCAGAAAAAATTGCATCTATACAACAGTTTCCACCACCTAAAAATTTAAAACAGTTACAACAGTTCTTTGGAATGTGTAACTATTATCGTAGATTTGCAATTAAATATTCAAACTTTACAGATCCTTTTCGTGACATTTTGAGTACAAAAAACAAATGGATTTGGACTCAACAACATGGTTTAGCGTTCCAAGAACTGAAAAAGAATTTCCTTGAAACGGTCACGCTTAATCATTATATTCCAGGCCAAACGTTTCACATTCAGACAGATGCTAGCATTTCTGGAATTTGCGCTATTTTATATCAACTTGATAATGAAGAAAATCTACGAATCATTTCGTTAATCAGTCGCTGTTTGAATTCTGCTGAAAAAAATTATTGCACTACTGAATTAGAATTATTGGCCATAATATACGCGGTAACAAAATTCCGTAATTATATAGCAGGAACCCAATTTCAAATCATAACTGATCACAAAGCTCTTTCATTCCTTATGCAAACTAAATTCAGAAATAGCCGAATGACTCGTTGGATTTTATTTCTCCAAGAATATGACTTCGAAATATCTCATTGTAAAGGAAAGGATAACGTAGTAGCAGACTTATTTAGTCGAAATCCATTAAACGATAATTTAGAAATGCAATTTGAATCACCGAATCATAATAAGGTTCAATTGAATACAATAAAAATATCAATGAACAAAGAACTTGCTCAATGTCTAAAAACGATTAAGCAAAATCAACACAAAGATTCACATTATAGCCAAATTATTAGAAAATTAATAACTCCAAATTATACTCATCCGCGATATATTATAATTAATGGAATTTTATTCCAAAATACTCGTAGAGATCTTTCATGGAGATTATGTATTCCTCGGGGAATCACATCTAAAATAATACAATATATTCACGAGGTTACCGGTCATGCAGGAGCAAAAAAATGCATTACGTATACTGATAGATTTTTCATGTGGCCAGGATATCACCGTGATATTCGAAAATACGTTGGTTCATGTGATCTATGTCAACGTGTAAAATACAATAATGTATCTATGAAAGCTCAAGATACCAGTTATATTCCACATAACATTAACGAATTAATTGCGATCGATTTCTATGGACCATTACCTACATCCAGGTTTGGTGCCCAATATATTTTCGTGATAGTAGACACATTTTCAAAGTTAGTAACACTATATCCTATTAAAAAGGCTAATTCAGATATCTGTATCAAAAGATTGAGAAATGATTATTTTAAAAGAGTTGGAAAACCTAAAACAATTTTATCTGATCACGGAACCCAGTTTACATCGTATTTATGGAAAAAATTTGCTGATGAAAACGAAATAAAAATCTTACATTCACCTGTACGTCATCCTCAAAGCAATCCATCCGAACGTATTATGCGCGAATTGGGTCGGTATTTTTGCACTTATTGTAGCCACAAACATACATCATGGGCTACTGTAGTCTCACAAATTCAAGAATGGATGAATTTAACTACTCATGAAAGTACCAACTTTACACCATTTGAACTTCATTATGGAAAAAATCCTAAAATGGAAATTGAAAAATTAATAAATTTTCCACTTGGGAATCTGATGGCTAGAGAAGTTCAATTGCGACTTGCATACGACAATTTAACTCGTAGTGCGGTTAGACGCAACAAAAAACCCACTAATAAAGAAATTCCTATTGAAATAGGAGAAAAAGTATTATTACGTGTAATACGAAGCTCTAATATGAATAATCAACACACAGAAAAGTTTTTTCATTTATATGAGGGACCGTATATCATTAATAAAAAACCACATGCTAATGCATATCAATTAGTAGATACTAATAAGCCTGAAAAAATAATTGGTGTTTATCATCGTAATAGCTTGAAAAAATATAAAAGTTCAATTTAATAATTATAACTAAGTATATCATAGTTTAAATTTTATATTCATAAATAGGATTAGATGAATAAATATATATTTAACAGTTGAGGGATAGAAGTAATAATAATGAAAGAGGGTGGTCAAAGAGGCGCGAAAAACAAAATCAAAACATTGCTCAGGACAACCGATGCAATCATTTGATTGGGACGCGGCGTGGTCAACGATAATAATAACAGTAGGAAATTGCTTCAAGGATATCAGTTCGTGAAAAATTTCATAAAGAGAACACATAAAAAAAAAAAAATGGATCAAAGTTGCCAAATCACTAATCCTGGCACCCGAGACGTGGGTATGCAGACAGGACTTGAGGGAATTTTCACGATTCCCATACCAGGATATGCCAATCGAAGAATTAAAACTCCGCGTTCGTGGATCAGCGTACCGGGAAAAGCATCAATGGGTCGTGGAAATCAGACGGCAAGACCATCCCGTGTCCATCGCGGCACATCTTACGTACCTAACACATGGAAATTAATTCCTGTTGATACCCCCAATAAAATTCAACGATGTCGGTTACCAGAAAAACCAATTTCAACACACCTTTCAAGTTTTCTTGAACTATACAAATTGACCGAAGAAAATATAACTTCCTGGACTCCCGGAGAATCATCGAATACTGAAACGCATGAGACTAATCTGAATGAAGTAGATAATGAAGATTTATTCCTTCTGGACGCATTCCTTCATGATAAAAAAGAAGAACCAAAACTAATCGAACCCTTTGCCACGTCACCTGAACCAGACCAAAAAGAAATTATTCGCCAACCTCCTAGACCTTCCCTTTGGGTATCAATAGACATAACAAAAATAGTAATATAATTGTAATCATTGACGTACAAATTTATTAATCCCCTAAATTCATAAAATATTATTCAAGTATCACTCATAGACAGCAAAGCCTCTTCTAAAATTAATGAAATTATTTCTTCAAATCACCTTTACTGGGGGAATGTTGTAACGTAACGTATTAATATAGCGAGTCGCAGCTAGATGCAGAGACCTAGCTGTTATGTTTTTTGTTAAATAAATTCATACAAATGATAAACGCATTCATACATAGAAACAGAAACATAAATTTGATATAATCACCGATAGATGGTTATATAACTCACAATAAAAGTAATTATCATATGTTAATATAAATAATCCATTTTAATCATTCGAAGAGCGCCATACTCCATTTAAATCATCTGAGGCATCGCGGATCGTACTTCGGTCTTTCTGCCTGTCCTCAAGATTTTTCTTTTCAAATCACTAAGATTTGCTAGCATCGCGGATCGTATTTCGATCTTTCTGCCTGTCTAGCTTTTCTTTTTCTTTTTTGGTTTGTACGCATCGCGGATCGTACTTCGGTCTTTCTGCCTGTCGTGCTTTCGTCTTTTTATTTTTATTAGAGTCATTAGAAAATAGACTAGCTTGCATCGCGGATTGTACTTAGGTCCTTTTGCCTGTCAAGCTTTTCTCTTTTCGATAAAAGAAATCTTATTAAATAAATATAATTTAAATATTACAATTAAATTCATTTATAAATTAAACTCATATATCATATGGTAAAAAGCGATTTTTATGTCTATAAGCATAGATTCAAATAATTTTATTATTTTAATTAGAATCATTAGAAAATAGATTAGCTTGCATCGCGGATTGTACTTAGGTCCTTTTGCCTGTCAAGCTTTTCTCTTTTCGATAAAAGAAATCTTGTTAAAAATAAATATAATTTAAATATTACAATTAATTCATTTATAAATTAAACTCATATATCATATGGTAATAAGCGATCTTTCTGTTTATAAGCATAGATTCAAACAATTTTATTAGAATATTATTTGAACCTTTATAATTACCAGTTCAACCTTATTATAATAAATTGATATATTATTTAATTGAAATGTCTGCATATCCTTGTTTCTTTGTAGAATATTGAAAACATTTATACATTCAGATACCGGATAATTCCACATATTATTCGTTCAATACTCGTTATTGTCCTCTTCATTTGACCAGCCCAGAGAATTCTCAACGCCCTGAGTTTCACAAGTTGTTTCTAATATTATCAGATATTATTTGATTGGCGCCCAACATATTAATTTATTAAATATTTATTAAAGTCCAATAGAAGTAAAATAGCTTCAAGTCAGAGTCAGATTCAGAGTCAGAGTCAGAGTCAGAGTCAGAGTCGGAGTCAGAGTCAGAGTCAGAGTCAGAGTCATAGTCAGAGTCAAAGTCATGAAGTCAGAGTCAGAGTCAGAGTCTAGTCAGAGTCAAAGTCACAGTGATAGAGTCAGAGTCAGAGTCAAAGTGAGAGTTAGAGTCAGAGTCAGAGTCAGAGTCAGAGTCAGAGTCAGAGTCAGAGTCAAAGTCAGAGTCTCAGTCACAGTCAAAGTCAGAGTCTCAGTCAGAGTCAAAGTCAGAGTCAGAGTCGGAGTCAGAGTCAGAGTCAGAGTCAGAGTCAGAGTCGGAGTCACCGTCAGAGTCAGAGTCAGAGTCAGGGTGAGAGTCAGAGTCAGATTGAGAGTCAGATTCAGAGTCATCGAGTCAGTGTTAGAGTCTAAGTCATAGTCAGAGTAAGAGTCAGAGTCAGAGTTAGAGTCAGAGTCATGAAGTCGGATTCGGAGCCAGAGCCATGGTCTGAGTCAGAGTCATGGAGTCAGAGTCAGAGTCTGATTCAGAATCATAGTCAGAGTCAGAGTCAGAGTCAGAGTCGGAGTCAGAGTGATAGTCAGAGTCAGAGTCAGAGTCAGAGTCAGAGTCAGAGTCAGAGTCAGAGTCAGAGTCAGAGTCAGAGTCAGATTCGGAGTCAGAGTCAGAGTCATAGTCAGAGTCAGAGTCGGAGTCATGAAGTCAGAGTCAGAGTCAGAGTCTAGTCAGAGTCAAAGTCACAGTGATAGAGTCAGAGTCAGAGTCAAAGTAAGAGTTAGAGCCAGAGTCAGAGTCGGAGTCAGAGTCGGAGTCAGAGTCAGAGTCAGAGTCAGAGTCAGAGTCGGAGTCAGAGTCGGAGTCAGAGTCAGAGTCAGGGTCAGAGTAGAAGTCAGATTTGAAGTCGAAATCAGCGTCATGGATTCAGAGTCAGAGTCCGAGTCAGAGTCAGAGTCAGAGTCGGAGTCAGAGCCAGAGTCAGGGTCAGAGTCGGAGTCAGATTTAAAGTCAGAGTCAGCGTCATGGATTCAGAGTCAGAGTCAGAGTCAGAGTCGGAGTCATAGTCAGAGTCAGAGTCAGAGTCAGAGTCAGAGTCAGAGTCAGAGTCAGAGTTAGAGTGAGAGTCAGAGTCATGAAGTCAGATTCGGAGCCAGAGCCATGGTCTGAGTCAGAGTCATGGAGTCAGAGTCAGAGTCTGAGTCAGAATCATAGTCAGAGTCAGATTCAGAGTCAGAGTCGAAATCAGAGTGATAGTCAGAGTCAGAGTCAGATTCAGAGTCAGAGTCGGAGTCAGAGTGATAGTCAGAGTCAGAGTCAGAGCCAGAGCCACAGTCAGAGTCAGAGTCAGAGTCAGAGTCAGAGTCAGATACAAAGTCGAAGTCAGAGTCAGATTCAGAGTCAGAGTCATGGAGACAGAGTCAGAGTCAGAGCCATAGTCGGAGTCAGAGTCATGGAGTCAGAGTCAGAGTCAGGTCGTGGAGTCAGAGTCAGAGTCTTAGTCAGAGTCAGAGTCAGAGTCAGAGTCAGAGTCAGAGTCAGAGTCAGAGTCAGAGTCAGATTCAGAGTCAGAGTCAGCGTCAGAGTCAGAGTCGGAGTCAGAGTCAGAGTCAGAGTCAGAGTCATAGTCAGAGTCTCAGTCAGAGTCAGAGTCAGAGTCAGAGTCGGAGCCAGAGTCAGAGTCAGAGTCAGAGTCAAATTCAGAGTCTCAGTCAGAGTCAAAGTCAGAGTCAGAGTCGGAGCCAGAGTCAGAGTCAGAGTCATAGTCAGAGTCAGAGTCGGAGTCAGCGTCAGAGTAGCAGTCAGAGTCAGGGTCAGAGTCAGAGTCAGAGTCATGGAGTCGGAGTCATAGTCAGAGTCAGAGTCAGAGTCAGAGTCAGAGTCAGAGTCAGAGTCAGAGTCAGAGTCAGAGTCAGAGTCAGAGTTAGAGTGAGAGTCAGAGTCTGAGTCAGAGTCAGAGTCAGAGTCAGAGTCAGAGTCAGATACAAAGTCAGAGTCAGAGTCAGATTTAGAGTCAGAGTCATGAAGACAGAGTCAGAGTCAGAGCCATAGTCGGAGTCAGAGCCATGGAGTTGGAGTCAGAGTCTTAGTCAGAATCAGAGTCAGAGTCAGAGTCAGAGTAGGAGTCAAAATCAGAGTCGGAGTCGGATTCGGAGTCGCAGTCAGAGTCAGAGTCAGAGTCTTATTCAGAGTCAGATTCAGAGTCAGAGTCGGTGTCAGAGTCGGAGTCAGAGTCAGAGTCAGAGTCAGAGTCATAGTCAGAGTCAGAGTCAGAGTCAGAGTCAGAGTCAGATACAGAGTCAGAGTCAGAGTCAGATTCAGAGTCAGAGTCATGGAGACAGAGTCAGAGTCAGAGTCTCAGTCTCAGTCAAAGTCAGAGTCAGAGTCGGAGTCAGAGTCAGAGTCAGAGACAGAGTCAGAGTCAGAGTCAGAGTGAGAGTCAGAGTCAGAGTCAGAGTCAAAGTCAGAGTCTCAGTCACAGTCAAAGTCAGAGTCTCAGTCAGAGTCAAAGTCAGAGTCACAGTCGGAGTCAGAGTCAGAGTCAGAGTCAGAGTCAGAGTCGGAGTCAGCGTCAGAGTCAGAGTCAGAGTCGGGGTGAGAGTCAGAGTCAGATTGAGAGTCAGATTCAGAGTCATGAAGTCAGAGTTAGAGTCTGAGTCATAGTCAGAGTAAGAGTCAGAGTCGGAGTCAGAGTCAGAGTCAGAGTCAGAGTCAGAGTCGGAGTCAGAGTCGGAGTCAGAGTCAGAGTCAGAGTCAGAGTGAGAGTCAGAGTCAGAGTCAAAATCAAAGTCAGAGTCTCAGTCACAGTCAAAGTCAGAGTCTCAGTCAGAGTCAAAGTCAGAGTCACAGTCGGAGTCAGAGTCAGAGTCAGAGTCAGAGTCAGAGTCGGAGTCAGCGTCAGAGTCAGAGTCAGAGTCAGGGTCAGAGTCAGAGTCAGAGTCAGATACAGAGTCAGATTCAGAGTCAGAGTCATGGAGACATAGTCAGAGTCAGAGTCTCAGTCTCAGTCAAAGTCAGAGTCAGAGTCGGAGTCAGAGTCAGAGTCAGAGACAGAGTCAGAGTCAGAGTCAGAGTGAGAGTCAGAGTCAGAGTCAAAATCAAAGTCAGAGTCTCAGTCACAGTCAAAGTCAGAGTCTCAGTCAGAGTCAAAGTCAGAGTCACAGTCGGAGTCAGAGTCAGAGTCAGAGTCAGAGTCAGAGTCGGAGTCAGCGTCAGAGTCAGAGTCAGAGTCAGGGTGAGAGTCAGAGTCAGATTGAGAGTCAGATTCAGAGTCATGGAGTCAGAGTTAGAGTCTGAGTCATAGTCAGAGTAAGAGTCAGAGTCGGAGTCAGAGTCAGAGTCAGAGTCAGAGTCAGAGTCGGAGTCAGAGTCGGAGTCAGAGTCAGAGTCAGGGTCAGAGTCAGAGTCAGATTTAAAGTCAGAGCCAGCGTCATGGATTCAGAGTCAGAGTCTGAGTCAGTGTCAGAGTCAGAGTCAGAGTCATAGTCAAAGTCAGAGTCAGAGTCAGAGTCAGAGTCAGATACAGAGTCAGAGTCCGAGTCAGATTCAGAGTCAGAGTCATGGAAACAGAGTCAGAGTCAGAGCGATAGTCAGAGTCAGAGTTACAGTCAGAGTCCGAGTCTGACTCAGAGTCAGAGTCAGAGTCAGGGTCAGAGTCGGAGTCAGAGTCAGAGTCAGAGACAGAGTCAGATTTAGAGTTAGAGTCAGAGTCAGAGTCAGAGTCAGAGTCAAAGTCAGAGTCAAAGTCAGAGTCGGAGTCAGAGTCTCAGTCTCAGTCAAAGTAAGAGTCTCAGTCAGAGTCAGAGTCAGAGTCAGAGTCGGAGTCAGAGTCAGAGTCAGCGTCAGAGTCAGAGTTAAATTCAGAGTCTCAGTCAGAGTCAAAGTCAGAGTCAGAGTCGGAGCCAGAGTCAGAGTCAGAGTGATAGTCAGAGTCAGAGTCGGAGTCAGCGTCAGAGTCAGAGTCAGAGTCAGGGTCATAGTCAGAGTCAGATTCAGAGTCAGGGTCAGAGTCATGGAGTCCGAGTCATAGTCTAAGTCAGAGTCAGAGTCAGAGTCAGAGTCAGAGTCAGATTAAGAGTCAGAGTCAGAGTCAAAGTGAGAGTCAGAGTTAGAGTCAGAGTCATGGAGTCAGAGTTGGAGCCAGAGCCATGGTCTGAGTCGAAGTCATGAAGTCACAGTCAGAGTCTGAGTCAGAGTCATAGTCAGAGTCAGAGTCACAGTTAGAGTCGGAGTCAGAGTCAGAGTCAGAGTCACAGTCAGGGTCAGAGTCCGAGTCAGCATTAGAGTCAGAGTCACAGTCATGGAGTCAGAGTCAGAGTCTGAGTCAGAGTCAGAGTCAGAGTCAGAGTCAGTGTCAGAGTCAGAGTCAGAGTCAGAGTCAGAGTCATAGTCAGAGTCAGAGTCAGAGTCAGAGTCAGAGTCAGATACAGAGTCAGAGTCAGAGTCAGATTCAGAGTCAGAGTCATGGAGACAGAGTCAGAGTCAGAACGATAGTCAGAGTCAGAGTTAGAGTCAGAGTCCGAGTCTGACTCAGAGTCAGAGTCAGAGTCAGAGTCAGAGTCGGAGTCACAGTCAGAGTCAGAGACAGAGTCAGATTTAGAGTCAGAGTCAGAGTCAGAGTCAGAGTCAGAGTCAAAGTCAGAGTCTCAGTCTCAGTCAAAGTAAGAGTCTCAGTCAGAGTCAGAGTCAGAGTCAGAGTCGGAGCCAGAGTCAGAGTCAGAGTCAGAGTCAGAGTCAAATTCAGAGTCTCAGTCAGAGTCAAAGTCAGAGTCAGAGTCGGAGCCAGAGTCAGAGTCAGAGTCATAGTCAGAGTCAGAGTCGGAATCAGCGTCAGAGTCAGAGTCAGAGTCAGGGTCAGAGTCAGAGTCAGAGTCATGGAGTCGGAGTCATAGTCAGAGTCAGAGTCAGAGTCAGAGTCAGAGTCAGAGTCAGAGTCAGAGTCAGAGTTAGAGTGAGAGTCAGAGTCTGAGTCAGAGTCAGAGTCAGAGTCAGAGTCAGAGTCAGATACAAAGTCAGAGTCAGAGTCAGATTTACAGTCAGAGTCATGAAGACAGAGTCAGAGTCAGAGCCATAATCGGAGTCAGAGCCATGGAGTTGGAGTCAGAGTCTTAGTCAGAATCAGAGTCAGAGTCAGAAACAGAGTCGGAGTCAAAATCAGAGTCGGAGTCGGATTCAGAGTCGCAGTCAGAGTCAGAGTCAGAGTCTTATTCAGAGTCAGATTCAGAGTCAGAGTCGGTGTCAGAGTCGGAGTCAGAGTCAGAGTCAGAGTCAGAGTCATAGTCAGAGTCAGAGTCAGAGTCAGAGTCAGAGTCAGATACAGAGTCAGCGTCAGAGTCAGATTCAGAGTCAGAGTCATGGAGACAAAGTCAGAGTCAGAGTCAGAGTCTCAGTCTCAGTCAAAGTCAGAGTCAGAGTCGGAGTCAGAGTCAGAGTCAGAGACAGAGTCAGAGTCAGAGTCAGAGTGAGAGTCAGAGTCAGAGTCAGAGTCAAAGTCAGAGTCTCAGTCACAGTCAAAGTCAGAGTCTCAGTCAGAGTCAAAGTCAGAGTCACAGTCGGAGTCAGAGTCAGAGTCAGAGTCAGAGTCAGAGTCGGAGTCAGAGTCAGAGTCAGAGTCAGAGTCATAGTCAGAGTCAGAGTCAGAGTCAGAGTCAGAGTCAGAGTCAGAGTCAGATACAGAGTCAGAGTCAGAGTCAGATTCAGAGTCAGAGTCATGGAGACAGAGTCAGAGTCAGAGCGATAGTCAGAGTCAGAGTTACAGTCAAAGTCCGAGTCTGATTCAGAGTCAGAGTCAGAGTCAGAGTCAGAGTCGGAGTCAGAGTCAGAGTCAGAGACAGAGTCAGAGTCAGGGTGAGAGTCAGAGTCAGATTGAGAGTCAGATTCAGAGTCATGAAGTCAGAGTTAGAGTCTGAGTCATAGTCAGAGTAAGAGTCAGAGTCGGAGTCAGAGTCAGAGTCAGCGTCAGAGTCAGAGTTAAATTCAGAGTCTCAGTCAGAGTCAAAGTCAGAGTCAGAGTCGGAGCCAGAGTCAGAGTCAGAGTGATAGTCAGAGTCAGAGTCGGAGTCAGCGTCAGAGTCAGAGTCAGAGTCAGGGTCATAGTCAGAGTCAGATTCAGAGTCAGGGTCAGAGTCATGGAGTCCGAGTCAGAGTCTAAGTCAGAGTCAGAGTCAGAGTCAGAGTCAGAGTCAGATTAAGAGTCAGAGTCAGAGTCAAAGTGAGAGTCAGAGTTAGAGTCAGAGTCATGGAGTCAGAGTTGGAGCCAGAGCCATGGTCTGAGTCGAAGTCATGAAGTCACAGTCAGAGTCTGAGTCAGAGTCATAGTCAGAGTCAGAGTCACAGTTAGAGTCAGAGTCAGAGTCAGAGTCAGAGTCGGAGTCAGAGTGATAGTCAGAGTCAGAGTCAGAGTCAGAGTCAGAGTCAGAGTCAGAGTCAGAGTCAGAGTCAGAGTCAGAGTCAGATTCGGAGTCAGAGTCAGAGTCATAGTCAGAGTCAGAGTCGGAGTCATGAAGTCAGAGTCAGAGTCAGAGTCTAGTCAGAGTCAAAGTCACAGTGATAGAGTCAGAGTCAGAGTCAAAGTAAGAGTTAGAGCCAGAGTCAGAGTCGGAGTCAGAGTCGGAGTCAGAGTCAGAGTCAGAGTCAGAGTCAGAGTCGGAGTCAGAGTCGGAGTCAGAGTCAGAGTCAGGGTCAGAGTAGAAGTCAGATTTGAAGTCGAAATCAGCGTCATGGATTCAGAGTCAGAGTCCGAGTCAGAGTCAGAGTCAGAGTCGGAGTCAGAGCCAGAGTCAGGGTCAGAGTCGGAGTCAGATTTAAAGTCAGAGTCAGCGTCATGGATTCAGAGTCAGAGTCAGAGTCAGAGTCGGAGTCATAGTCAGAGTCAGAGTCAGAGTCAGAGTCAGAGTCAGAGTCAGAGTCAGAGTTAGAGTGAGAGTCAGAGTCATGAAGTCAGATTCGGAGCCAGAGCCATGGTCTGAGTCAGAGTCATGGAGTCAGAGTCAGAGTCTGAGTCAGAATCATAGTCAGAGTCAGATTCAGAGTCAGAGTCGGAGTCAGAGTGATAGTCAGAGTCAGAGTCAGATTCAGAGTCAGAGTCGGAGTCAGAGTGATAGTCAGAGTCAGAGTCAGAGCCAGAGCCACATTCAGAGTCAGAGTCAGAGTCAGAGTCAGAGTCAGATACAAAGTCGAAGTCAGAGTCAGATTCAGAGTCAGAGTCATGGAGACAGAGTCAGAGTCAGAGCCATAGTCGGAGTCAGAGTCATGGAGTCAGAGTCAGAGTCAGGTCGTGGAGTCAGAGTCAGAGTCTTAGTCAGAGTCAGAGTCAGAGTCAGAGTCAGAATCAGAGTCAGAGTCAGAGTCAGAGTCAGATTCAGAGTCAGAGTCAGCGTCAGAGTCAGAGTCGGAGTCAGAGTCAGAGTCAGAGTCAGAGTCATAGTCAGAGTCAAAGTCATGAAGTCAGAGTCAGAGTCAGAGTCTAGTCAGAGTCAAAGTCACAGTGATAGAGTCAGAGTCAGAGTCAAAGTGAGAGTTAGAGTCAGAGTCAGAGTCAGAGTCAGAGTCAGAGTCAGAGTCACAGTCAAAGTCAGAGTCTCAGTCACAGTCAAAGTCAGAGTCTCAGTCAGAGTCAAAGTCAGAGTCAGAGTCGGAGTCAGAGTCAGAGTCAGAGTCAGAGTCAGAGTCGGAGTCACCGTCAGAGTCAGAGTCAGAGTCAGGGTGAGAGTCAGAGTCAGATTGAGAGTCAGATTCAGAGTCATCGAGTCAGTGTTAGAGTCTAAGTCATAGTCAGAGTAAGAGTCAGAGTCAGAGTTAGAGTCAGAGTCATGAAGTCGGATTCGGAGCCAGAGCCATGGTCTGAGTCAGAGTCATGGAGTCAGAGTCAGAGTCTGATTCAGAATCATAGTCAGAGTCAGAGTCAGAGTCAGAGTCGGAGTCAGAGTGATAGTCAGAGTTAGAGTCAGAGTCAGAGCCAGAGCCATAGTCAGAGTCAGGTCGTGGAGTCAGAGTCAGACTCTTAGTCAGAGTCAGAGTCAAAGTTGGAGTCAGAGTCATGAAGTCGGATTCGGAGCCAGAGCCATGGTCTGAGTCAGAGTCATGGAGTCAGAGTCAGAGTCTGATTCAGAATCATAGTCAGAGTCAGAGTCAGAGTCAGAGTCGGAGTCAGAGTGATAGTCAGAGTCAGAGTCAGAGTCAGAGTCAGAGTCAGAGTCAGAGTCAGAGTCAGAGTCAGAGTCAGAGTCAGATTCGGAGTCAGAATCAGAGTCATAGTCAGAGTCAGAGTCGGAGTCATGAAGTCAGAGTCCGAGTCAGAGTCTAGTCAGAGTCAAAGTCACAGTGATAGAGTCAGAGTCAGAGTCAAAGTAAGAGTTAGAGCCAGAGTCAGAGTCGGAGTCAGAGTCGGAGTCAGAGTCAGAGTCAGAGTCAGAGTCAGAGTTGGAGTCAGAGTCGGAGTCAGAGTCAGAGTCAGGGTCAGAGTAGAAGTCAGATTTAAAGTCGAAATCAGCGTCATGGATTCAGAGTCAGAGTCCGAGTCAGAGTCAGAGTCAGAGTCGGAGTCAGAGCCAGAGTCAGGGTCAGAGTCGGAGTCAGATTTAAAGTCAGAGTCAGCGTCATGGATTCAGAGTCAGAGTCAGAGTCAGAGTCGGAGTCATAGTCAGAGTCAGAGTCAGAGTCAGAGTCAGAGTCAGAGTCAGAGTCAGAGTTAGAGTGAGAGTCAGAGTCATGAAGTCAGATTCGGAGCCAGAGCCATGGTCTGAGTCAGAGTCATGGAGTCAGAGTCAGAGTCTGAGTCAGAATCATAGTCAGAGTCAGATTCAGAGTCAGAGTCGGAGTCAGAGTGATAGTCAGAGTCAGAGTCAGATTCAGAGTCAGAGTCGGAGTCAGAGTGATAGTCAGAGTCAGAGTCAGAGCCAGAGCCACAGTCAGAGTCAGAGCCAGAGTCAGAGTCAGAGTCAGATACAAAGTCGAAGTCAGAGTCAGATTCAGAGTCAGAGTCATGAAGACAGAGTCAGAGTCAGAGCCATAGTCGGAGTCAGAGTCATGGAGTCAGAGTCAGAGTCAGGTCGTGGAGTCAGAGTCAGAGTCTTAGTCAGAGTCAGAGTCAGAGTCAGAGTCAGAGTCAGAGTCAGAGTCTGAGTCAGAGTCAGAGTCAGAGTCAGAGTCATAGTCAGAGTCAGAGTCAGAGTCAGAGTCAGAGTCAGACACAGAGTCAGATTCAGAGTCAGAGTCATGGAGACAGAGTCAGAGTCAGAGTCTCAGTCTCAGTCAAAGTCAGAGTCAGAGTCGGAGTCAGAGTCAGAGTCAGAGACAGAGTCAGTGTCAGAGTCAGAGTGAGAGTCAGAGTCAGAGTCAAAATCAAAGTCAGAGTCTCAGTCACAGTCAAAGTCAGAGTCTCAGTCAGAGTCAAAGTCAGAGTCACAGTCGGAGTCAGAGTCAGAGTCAGAGTCAGAGTCAGAGTCGGAGTCAGCGTCAGAGTCAGAGTCAGAGTCAGGGTGAGAGTCAGAGTCAGATTGAGAGTCAGATTCAGAGTCATGGAGTCAGAGTTAGAGTCTGAGTCATAGTCAGAGTAAGAGTCAGAGTCGGAGTCAGAGTCAGAGTCAGAGTCAGAGTCAGAATCAGAGTCAGAGTCGGAGTCAGAGTCAGAGTCAGAGACAGAGTCATAGTCGGAGTCAGAGTCAGAGTCAGAGTCAGAGTCAGAGTCAGAGACAGAGTCAGAGTCAGAGTCAGAGTGAGAGTCAGAGTCAGAGTCAGAGTCAAAGTCAGAGTCTCAGTCACAGTCAAAGTCAGAGTCTCAGTCAGAGTCAGAGTCAGGGTGAGAGTCAGAGTCAGATTGAGAGTCAGATTCAGAGTCATGAAGTCAGAGTTAGAGTCTGAGTCATAGTCAGAGTAAGAGTCAGATTTAAAGTCAGAGTCAGCGTCATGGATTCAGAGTCAGAGTCTGAGTCAGAGTCAGAGTCAGAGTCAGAGTCATAGTCAGAGTCAGTGTCAGAGTCAGAGTCAGAGTCAGATACAGAGTCAGATTCAGAGTCAGAGTCATGGAGACAGAGTCAGAGTCAGAGTCAGAGTCTAAGTCTCAGTCAAAGTCAGAGTCAGAGTCGGAGTCAGAGTCAGAGTCAGAGACAGAGTCAGAGTCAGAGTCAGAGTCAGAGTCAGAGTCAGAGTCAGAGTCGGAGTCAGAGTCAGAGTCAGAGTCAGAGTCAGAGTCAGAGTCAGAGTCAGAGTCAGAGTCAGAGTCAGATTCAGGGTCAGAGTCATGAAGACAGAGTCAGAGTCAGAGCCATAGTCGGAGTCAGAGTCATGGAGTCGGAGTCAGAGTCTTAGTCAGAGTCAGAGTCAGAGTCAGAGTCACAGTCAGATACAGAGTCAGAGTCAGAGTCAGATTCAGAGTCACAGTCATGGAAACAGAGTCAGAGTCAGAGCGATAGTCAGAGTCAGAGTTACAGTCAGAGTCCGAGTCTGACTCAGAGTCAGAGTCAGAGTCAGAGTCAGAGTCGGAGTCACAGTCAGAGTCAGAGACAGAGTCAGATTTAGAGTCAGAGTCACAGTCAGAGTCAGAGTCAGAGTCAAAGTCAGAGTCTCAGTCTCAGTCAACGTAAGAGTCTCAGTCAGAGTCAGAGTCAGAGTCAGAGTCGGAGCCAGAGTCAGAGTCAGAGTCAGAGTCAGAGTCAAATTCAGAGTCTCAGTCAGAGTCAAAGTCAGAGTCAGAGTCGGAGCCAGAGTCAGAGTCAGAGTCATAGTCAGAGTCAGAGTCGGAGTCAGCGTCAGAGTAGCAGTCAGAGTCAGGGTCAGAGTCAGAGTCAGAGTCATGGAGTCGGAGTCATAGTCAGAGTCAGAGTCAGAGTCAGAGTCAGAGTCAGAGTCAGAGTCAGAGTCAGAGTCAGAGTCAGAGTCAGAGTTAGAGTGAGAGTCAGAGTCTGAGTCAGAGTCAGAGTCAGAGTCAGAGTCGGAGTCAGATACAAAGTCAGAGTCAGAGTCAGATTTAGAGTCAGAGTCATGAAGACAGAGTCAGAGTCAGAGCCATAGTCGGAGTCAGAGCCATGGAGTTGGAGTCAGAGTCTTAGTCAGAATCAGAGTCAGAGTCAGAGTCAGAGTAGGAGTCAAAATCAGAGTCGGAGTCGGATTCGGAGTCGCAGTCAGAGTCAGAGTCAGAGTCTTATTCAGAGTCAGATTCAGAGTCAGAGTCGGTGTCAGAGTCGGAGTCAGAGTCAGAGTCAGAGTCAGAGTCATAGTCAGAGTCAGAGTCAGAGTCAGAGTCAGAGTCAGATACAGAGTCAGAGTCAGAGTCAGATTCAGAGTCAGAGTCATGGAGACAGAGTCAGAGTCAGAGTCTCAGTCTCAGTCAAAGTCAGAGTCAGAGTTGGAGTCAGAGTCAGAGTCAAAGACAGAGTCAGAGTCAGAGTCAGAGTGAGAGTCAGAGTCAGAGTCAGAGTCAAAGTCAGAGTCTCAGTCACAGTCAAAGTCAGAGTCTCAGTCAGAGTCAAAGTCAGAGTCACAGTCGGAGTCAGAGTCAGAGTCAGAGTCAGAGTCAGAGTCGGAGTCAGCGTCAGAGTCAGAGTCAGAGTCGGGGTGAGAGTCAGAGTCAGATTGAGAGTCAGATTCAGAGTCATGAAGTCAGAGTTAGAGTCTGAGTCATAGTCAGAGTAAGAGTCAGAGTCGGAGTCAGAGTCAGAGTCAGAGTCAGAGTCAGAGTCGGAGTCAGAGTCGGAGTCAGAGTCAGAGTCAGGGTCAGAGTCAGAGTCAGATTTAAAGTCAGAGTCAGCGTCATGGATTCAGAGTCAGAGTCTGAGTCAGAGTCAGAGTCAGAGTCATAGTCATAGTCAGAGTCAGAGTCAGAGTCAGAGTCAGAGTCAGATACAGAGTCAGATTCAGAGTCAGAGTCATGGAGACATAGTCAGAGTCAGAGTCTCAGTCTCAGTCAAAGTCAGAGTCAGAGTCGGAGTCGGAGTCAGAGTCAGAGACAGAGTCAGAGTCAGAGTCAGAGTGAGAGTCAGAGTCAGAGTCAAAATCAAAGTCAGAGTCTCAGTCACAGTCAAAGTCAGAGTCTCAGTCAGAGTCAAAGTCAAAGTCACAGTCGGAGTCAGAGTCAGAGTCAGAGTCAGAGTCAGAGTCGGAGTCAGCGTCAGAGTCAGAGTCAGAGTCAGGGTGAGAGTCAGAGTCAGATTGAGAGTCAGATTCAGAGTCATGGAGTCAGAGTTAGAGTCTGAGTCATAGTCAGAGTAAGAGTCAGAGTCGGAGTCAGAGTCAGAGTCAGAGTCAGAGTCAGAGTCGGAGTCAGAGTCGGAGTCAGAGTCAGAGTCAGGGTCAGAGTCAGAGTCAGATTTAAAGTCAGAGCCAGCGTCATGGATTCAGAGTCAGAGTCTGAGTCAGTGTCAGAGTCAGAGTCAGAGTCATAGTCAAAGTCAGAGTCAGAGTCAGAGTCAGAGTCAGATACAGAGTCAGAGTCCGAGTCAGATTCAGAGTCAGAGTCATGGAAACAGAGTCAGAGTCAGAGCGATAGTCAGAGTCAGAGTTACAGTCAGAGTCCGAGTCTGACTCAGAGTCAGAGTCAGAGTCAGGGTCAGAGTCGGAGTCAGAGTCAGAGTCAGAGACAGAGTCAGATTTAGAGTTAGAGTCAGAGTCAGAGTCAGAGTCAGAGTCAAAGTCAGAGTCAAAGTCAGAGTCAGAGTCAGAGTCTCAGTCTCAGTCAAAGTAAGAGTCTCAGTCAGAGTCAGAGTCGGAGTCAGAGTCGGAGTCAGAGTCAGAGTCAGCGTCAGAGTCAGAGTTAAATTCAGAGTCTCAGTCAGAGTCAAAGTCAGAGTCAGAGTCGGAGCCAGAGTCAGAGTCAGAGTGATAGTCAGAGTCAGAGTCGGAGTCAGCGTCAGAGTCAGAGTCAGAGTCAGGGTCATAGTCAGAGTCAGATTCAGAGTCAGGGTCAGAGTCATGGAGTCCGAGTCAGAGTCTAAGTCAGAGTCAGAGTCAGAGTCAGAGTCAGAGTCAGATTAAGAGTCAGAGTCAGAGTCAAAGTGAGAGTCAGAGTTAGAGTCAGAGTCATGGAGTCAGAGTTGGAGCCAGAGCCATGGTCTGAGTCGAAGTCATGAAGTCACAGTCAGAGTCTGAGTCAGAGTCATAGTCGAAGTCAGAGTCACAGTTAGAGTCGGAGTCAGAGTCAGAGTCAGAGTCACAGTCAGGGTCAGAGTCCGAGTCAGCATTAGAGTCAGAGTCACAGTCATGGAGTCAGAGTCAGAGTCTGAGTCAGAGTCAGAGTCAGAGTCAGAGTCAGTGTCAGAGTCAGAGTCAGAGTCAGAGTCAGAGTCATAGTCAGAGTCAGAGTCAGAGTCAGAGTCAGAGTCAGATACAGAGTCAGAGTCACAGTCAGATTCAGAGTCAGAGTCATGGAGACAGAGTCAGAGTCAGAACGATAGTCAGAGTCAGAGTTAGAGTCAGAGTCCGAGTCTGACTCAGAGTCAGAGTCAGAGTCAGAGTCAGAGTCGGAGTCACAGTCAGAGTCAGAGACAGAGTCAGATTTAGAGTCAGAGTCAGAGTCAGAGTCAGAGTCAGAGTCAAAGTCAGAGTCTCAGTCTCAGTCAAAGTAAGAGTCTCAGTCAGAGTCAGAGTCAGAGTCAGAGTCGGAGCCAGAGTCAGAGTCAGAGTCAGAGTCAGAGTCAAATTCAGAGTCTCAGTCAGAGTCAAAGTCAGAGTCAGAGTCGGAGCCAGAGTCAGAGTCAGAGTCATAGTCAGAGTCAGAGTCGGAATCAGCGTCAGAGTCAGAGTCAGAGTCAGGGTCAGAGTCAGAGTCAGAGTCATGGAGTCGGAGTCATAGTCAGAGTCAGAGTCAGAGTCAGAGTCAGAGTCAGAGTCAGAGTCAGAGTCAGAGTTAGAGTGAGAGTCAGAGTCTGAGTCAGAGTCAGAGTCAGAGTCAGAGTCAGAGTCAGATACAAAGTCAGAGTCAGAGTCAGATTTAGAGTCAGAGTCATGAAGACAGAGTCAGAGTCAGAGCCATAATCGGAGTCAGAGCCATGGAGTTGGAGTCAGAGTCTTAGTCAGAATCAGAGTCAGAGTCAGAAACAGAGTCGGAGTCAAAATCAGAGTCGGAGTCGGATTCAGAGTCGCAGTCAGAGTCAGAGTCAGAGTCTTATTCAGAGTCAGATTCAGAGTCAGAGTCGGTGTCAGAGTCGGAGTCAGAGTCAGAGTCAGAGTCAGAGTCATAGTCAGAGTCAGAGTCAGAGTCAGAGTCAGAGTCAGATACAGAGTCAGCGTCAGAGTCAGATTCAGAGTCAGAGTCATGGAGACAAAGTCAGAGTCAGAGTCAGAGTCTCAGTCTCAGTCAAAGTCAGAGTCAGAGTCGGAGTCAGAGTCAGAGTCAGAGACAGAGTCAGAGTCAGAGTCAGAGTGAGAGTCAGAGTCAGAGTCAGAGTCAAAGTCAGAGTCTCAGTCACAGTCAAAGTCAGAGTCTCAGTCAGAGTCAAAGTCAGAGTCACAGTCGGAGTCAGAGTCAGAGTCAGAGTCAGAGTCAGAGTCGGAGTCAGAGTCAGAGTCAGAGTCAGAGTCATAGTCAGAGTCAGAGTCAGAGTCAGAGTCAGAGTCAGAGTCAGAGTCAGATACAGAGTCAGAGTCAGAGTCAGATTCAGAGTCAGAGTCATGGAGACAGAGTCAGAGTCAGAGCGATAGTCAGAGTCAGAGTTACAGTCAAAGTCCGAGTCTGATTCTGAGTCAGAGTCAGAGTCAGAGTCAGAGTCGGAGTCAGAGTCAGAGTCAGAGACAGAGTCAGAGTCAGGGTGAGACTCAGAGTCAGATTGAGAGTCAGATTCAGAGTCATGAAGTCAGAGTTAGAGTCTGAGTCATAGTCAGAGTAAGAGTCAGAGTCGGAGTCAGAGTCAGAGTCAGAGTCAGAGTCAGAGTCGGAGTCAGAGTCGGAGTCAGAGTCAGAGTCAGGGTCAGAGTCAGAGTCAGATTTAAAGTCAGAGTCAGCGTCATGGATTCAGAGTCAGAGTCAGAGTCAGAGTCATAGTCAGAGTCAGAGTCAGAGTCAGAGTCAGAGTCCGATACAGAGTCAGATTCAGAGTCAGAGTCATGGAGACAGAGTCAGAGTCAGAGCGATAGTCAGAGTCAGAGTTACAGTCAGAGTCCGAGTCTGACTCAGAGTCAGAGTCAGAGTCAGGGTCAGAGTCGGAGTCAGAGTCAGAGTCAGAGACAGAGTCAGATTTAGAGTTAGAGTCAGAGTCAGAGTCAGAGTCAGAGTCAAAGTCAGAGTCTCAGTCTCAGTCAAAGTAAGAGTCTCAGTCAGAGTCAGAGTCAGAGTCAGAGTCGGAGTCAGAGTCAGAGTCAGAGTCAGAGTCAGATACAGAGTCAGCGTCAGAGTCAGATTCAGAGTCAGAGTCATGGAGACAAAGTCAGAGTCAGAGTCAGAGTCTCAGTCTCAGTCAAAGTCAGAGTCAGAGTCGGAGTCAGAGTCAGAGTCAGAGACAGAGTCAGAGTCAGAGTCAGAGTAAGAGTCAGAGTCAGAGTCAGAGTCAAAGTCAGAGTCTCAGTCACAGTCAAAGTCAGAGTCTCAGTCAGAGTCAAAGTCAGAGTCACAGTCGGAGTCAGAGTCAGAGTCAGAGTCAGAGTCAGAGTCGGAGTCAGAGTCAGAGTCAGAGTCAGAGTCATAGTCAGAGTCAGAGTCAGAGTCAGAGTCAGAGTCAGAGTCAGAGTCAGATACAGAGTCAGAGTCAGAGTCAGATTCAGAGTCAGAGTCATGGAGACAGAGTCAGAGTCAGAGCGATAGTCAGAGTCAGAGTTACAGTCAAAGTCCGAGTCTGATTCAGAGTCAGAGTCAGAGTCAGAGTCAGAGTCGGAGTCAGAGTCAGAGTCAGAGACAGAGTCAGAGTCAGGGTGAGAGTCAGAGTCAGATTGAGAGTCAGATTCAGAGTCATGAAGTCAGAGTTAGAGTCTGAGTCATAGTCAGAGTAAGAGTCAGAGTCGGAGTCAGAGTCAGAGTCAGAGTCAGAGTCAGAGTCGGAGTCAGAGTCGGAGTCAGAGTCAGAGTCAGGGTCAGAGTCAGAGTCAGATTTAAAGTCAGAGTCAGCGTCATGGATTCAGAGTCAGAGTCTGAGTCAGAGTCAGAGTCAGAGTCAGAGTCATAGTCAGAGTCAGAGTCAGAGTCAGAGTCAGAGTCCGATACAGAGTCAGATTCAGAGTCAGAGTCATGGAGACAGAGTCAGAGTCAGAGCGATAGTCAGAGTCAGAGTTACAGTCAGAGTCCGAGTCTGACTCAGAGTCAGAGTCAGAGTCAGGGTCAGAGTCGGAGTCAGAGTCAGAGTCAGAGACAGAGTCAGATTTAGAGTTAGAGTCAGAGTCAGAGTCAGAGTCAGAGTCAAAGTCAGAGTCTCAGTCTCAGTCAAAGTAAGAGTCTCAGTCAGAGTCAGAGTCAGAGTCAGAGTCGGAGTCAGAGTCAGAGTCAGAGTCAGAGTCAGAGTCAAATTCAGAGTCTCAGTCAGAGTCAAAGTCAGAGTCAGAGTCGGAGCCAGAGTCAGAGTCAGAGTGATAGTCAGAGTCAGAGTCGGAGTCAGCGTCAGAGTCAGAGTCAGATTCAGAGTCAGAGTCAGAGTCATGGAGTCCGAGTCAGAGTCTAAGTCAGAGTCAGAGTCAGAGTCAGAGTCAGAGTCAGATTAAGAGTCAGAGTCAGAGTCAAAGTGAGAGTCAGAGTTAGAGTCAGAGTCATGAAGTCAGAGTTGGAGCCAGAGCCATGGTCTGAGTCGATGTCATGAAGTCACAGTCAGAGTCTGAGTCAAAGTCATAGTCAGAGTCAGAGTCACAGTTAGAGTCGGAGTCAGAGTCAGTATCAGAGTCACAGTCAGGGTCAGAGTCCGAGTCAGCATTAGAGTCAGAGTCACAGTCATGGAGTCAGAGTCAGAGTCTGAGTCAGAGTCAGAGTCAGAGTCAGAGTCAGTGTCAGAGTCAGAGTCAGAGCCAGAGTCAGAGTCATGGAGACAGAGTCAGAGTCAGAACGATAGTCAGAGTCAGAGTTAGAGTCAGAGTCCGAGTCTGACTCAGAGTCAGAGTCAGAGTCAGAGTCAGAGTCGGAGTCACAGTCAGAGTCAGCGACAGAGTCAGATTTAGAGTCAGAGTCAGAGTCAGAGTCAGAGTCAAAGTCAGAGTCTCGGTCTCAGTCAAAGTAAGAGTCTCAGTCAGAGTCAGAGTCAGAGTTAGAGTGAGAGTCAGAGTCTGAGTCAGAGTCAGAGTCAGAGTCAGAGTCAGAGTCAGAGTCAGAGTCAGAGTCAGAGTCAGAGTCAGATACAGAGTCAGCGTCAGAGTCAGATTCAGAGTCAGAGTCATGGAGACAGAGTCAGAGTCAGAGTCAGAGTCTCAGTCTCAGTCAAAGTCAGAGTCAGAGTCGGAGTCAGAGTCAGAGTCAGAGACAGAGTCAGAGTCAGAATCAGAGTGAGAGTCAGAGTCAGAGTCAGAGTCAAAGTCAGAGTCTCAGTCACAGTCAAAGTCAGAGTCTCAGTCAGAGTCAAAGTCAGAGTCACAGTCGGAGTCAGAGTCAGAGTCAGAGTCAGAGTCAGAGTCGGAGTCAGAGTCAGAGTCAGAGTCAGAGTCATAGTCAGAGTCAGAGTCAGAGTCAGAGTCAGAGTCAGAGTCAGATACAGAGTCAGAGTCAGAGTCAGATTCAGAGTCAGAGTCATGGAGACAGAGTCAGAGTCAGAGCGATAGTCAGAGTCAGAGTTACAGTCAGAGTCCGAGTCTGATTCAGAGTCAGAGTTAGAGTCAGAGTCAGAGTCGGAGTCAGAGTCAGAGTCAGAGACAGAGTCATAGTCGGAGTCAGAGTCAGAGTCAGAGTCAGAGTCAGAGTCGGAGTCAGAGTCGGAGTCAGAGTCAGAGTCAGAGTCAGAGTCAGAGTCATAGTCAGAGTCAGAGTCAGAGTCAGAGTCAGAGTCAGAGTCAGATACAGAGTCAGAGTCAGAGTCAGATTCAGAGTCAGAGTCATGGAGACAGAGTCAGAGTCAGAGCGATAGTCAGAGTCAGAGTTACAGTCAGAGTCCGAGTCTGATTCAGAGTCAGAGTCAGAGTCAGAGTCAGAGTCGGAGTCAGAGTCAGAGTCAGAGACAGAGTCAGAGTCAGAGTGAGAGTCAGAGTCAGAGTCAGAGTCAAAGTCAGAGTCTCAGTCACAGTCAAAGTCAGAGTCTCAGTCAGAGTCAAAGTCAGAGTCACAGTCGGAGTCAGAGACAGAGTCAGAGTCAGAGTCAGAGTCGGAGTCAGCGTCAGAGTCAGAGTCAGAGTCAGGGTGAGAGTCAGAGTCAGATTGAGAGTCAGATTCAGAGTCATGAAGTCAGAGTTAGAGTCTGAGTCATAGTCAGAGTAAGAGTCAGAGTCGGAGTCAGAGTCAGAGTCAGAGTCAGAGTCAGAGTCGGAGTCAGAGTCGGAGTCAGAGTCAGAGTCAGGGTCAGAGTCAGAGTCAGATTTAAAGTCAGAGTCAGCGTCATGGATTCAGAGTCAGAGTCTGAGTCAGAGTCAGAGTCAGAGTCAGAGTCATAGTCAGAGTCAGTGTCAGAGTCAGAGTCAGAGTCAGATACAGAGTCAGATTCAGAGTCAGAGTCATGGAGACAGAGTCAGAGTCAGAGTCAGAGTCTCAGTCTCAGTCAAAGTCAGAGTCAGAGTCGGAGTCAGAGTCAGAGTCAGAGACAGAGTCAGAGTCAGAGTCAGAGTCAGAGTCGGAGTCAGAGTCAGAGTCGGAGTCAGAGTCAGAGTCAGAGTCAGAGTCAGAGTCAGAGTCAGATTCAGGGTCAGAGTCATGAAGACAGAGTCAGAGTCAGAGCCATAGTCGGAGTCAGAGTCATGGAGTCGGAGTCAGAGTCTTAGTCAGAGTCAGAGTCAGAGTCAGAGTCACAGTCAGATACAGAGTCAGAGTCAGAGTCAGATTCAGAGTCAGAGTCATGGAAACAGAGTCAGAGTCAGAGCGATAGTCAGAGTCAGAGTTACAGTCAGAGTCCGAGTCTGACTCAGAGTCAGAGTCAGAGTCAGAGTCAGAGTCGGAGTCACAGTCAGAGTCAGAGACAGAGTCAGATTTAGAGTCAGAGTCAGAGTCAGAGTCAGAGTCAGAGTCAAAGTCAAAGTCTCAGTCTCAGTCAAAGTAAGAGTCTCAGTCAGAGTCAGAGTCAGAGTCAGAGTCGGCGCCAGAGTCAGAGTCAGAGTCAGAGTCAGAGTCAAATTCAGAGTCTCAGTCAGAGTCAAAGTCAGAGTCAGAGTCTCAGTCAGAGTCAGAGTCAGAGTCAGAGTCGGAGTCAGAGTCAGAGTCAGAGTCAGAGTCAGAGTCAAATTCAGAGTCTCAGTCACAGTCAAAGTCAGAGTCAGAGTCGGAGCCAGAGTCAGAGTCAGAGTCATAGTCAGAGTCAGAGTCGGAGTCAGCGTCAGAGTCAGAGTCAGAGTCAGGGTCAGAGTCAGAGTCAGAGTCATGGTCTGAGTCGAAGTCATGAAGTCACAGGCAGAGTCTGAGTCAGAGTCATAGTCAGAGTCAGAGTCACAGTTAGAGTCGGAGTCAGAGTCAGAGTCAGAGTCACAGTCAGGGTCAGAGTCCGAGTCAGCATCAGAGTCAGAGTCACAGTCATGGAGTCAGAGTCAGAGTCTGAATCAGAGTCAGAGTCAGAGTGAGAGTCAGTGTCAGAGTCAGAGTCAGAGTCAGAGTCAGAGTCAGAGTCAGAGTCAGAGTCCGAGTTAGAGTCAGAGCCAGAGCCATAGTCAGAATCAGATTGTGGAGTCAGAGTCAGAGCCAGAGCCATGGTCAGAGTCAGAGTCTTAGTCAGAGTCAGAGTCAGAGTCAGAGTCGGAGTCAGAGTCAGAGTCAGAGTCAGAGTATGATTCAAAGTCAGAGTCAGAGTCAGATTTGAAGTCAGAGTCAGAGTCATGGTCAGAGTCAGAGTCGGAGTTATGAAGTCAGAGTCAGAGTCAGAGTTGAGTCAGAGTCAACGTCACAGTGATGAAGTCAGAGTCAGAGTCAAAGTAAGAGTCAGAGTCAGGGTCAGAGTCGTAGTCAGAGTCGGAGTCAAAGTCAGAGTCAGAGTCAGAGTCAGGGTTACAGTCAGGGTCAGAGTCAGAGTCAGATTTAGAGTCAGATTCAAAGTCATGGAGTCAGAGTTTGAGTCTGAGTCATAGTCAGAGTAAGAGTCAGAGTCAGAGTTAGAGTCCGAGTCAGAGTCAGAGTCAGAGTCAGAGTCAGATACAGAGTCAACGTCAGAGTCAGAGTCAGAGTCGGTGTCAGCGTCAGAGTCAGAGTCAAAGTCAGAGTAGAAGTCAGAGTCAGAGTCACAGTCAGGTTCAGAGTCAGAGTCAGAGTCGGAGTCATAGTCAGAGTCAGAGTCAGATTCAGAGTGAGAGTCAGAGTCAGAGTCTAAGTCAGAGTCAGAGTCAGAGTCAGAGTCAGAGTCAGATACAGAGTCAACGTCAGAGTCAGAGTCAGAGTCGGTGTCAGCGTCAGAGTCAGAGTCAGAGTCAGAGTAGGAGTCAGAGTCAGAGTCAGAGTCACAGTCAGGGTCAGAGTCAGAGTCAGAGTCAGAGTCAGAGTCAGAGTCAGAGTCAGAGTCAGAGTCAGAGTCAGAGTCAGAGTCAGATTCGGAGTCAGAGTCAGAGTCATAGTCAGAGTCAGAGTCGGAGTCATGAAGTCAGAGTCAGAGTCAAAGTCTAGTCAGAGTCAAAGTCACAGTGATAGAGTCAGAGTCAGAGTCAGAGTAAGAGTTAGAGCCAGAGTCAGAGTCGGAGTCAGAGTCGGAGTCAGAGTCAGAGTCAGAGTCAGAGTCAGAGTCGGAGTCAGAGTCGGAGTCAGAGTCAGAGTCAGGGTCAGAGTAGAAGTCAGATTTAAAGTCGAAATCAGCGTCATGGATTCAGAGTCAGAGTCCGAGTCAGAGTCAGAGTCAGAGTCGAAGTCAGAGCCAGAGTCAGGGTCAGAGTCAGAGTCAGATTTAAAGTCAGAGTCAGCGTCATGGATTCAGAGTCAGAGTCAGAGTCAGAGTCGGAGTCATAGTCAGAGTCAGAGTCAGAGTCAGAGTCAGAGTCAGAGTCAGAGTCAGAGTTAGAGTCAGAGTCAGAGTCATGAAGTCAGATTCGGAGCCAGAGCCATGGTCTGAGTCAGAGTCATGGAGTCAGAGTCAGAGTCTGAGTCAGAATCATAGTCAGAGTCAGATTCAGAGTCAGAGTCGGAGTCAGAGTGATAGTCAGAGTCAGAGTCAGATTCAGAGTCAAAGTCGGAGTCAGAGTGATAGTCAGAGTCAGAGTCAGAGCCAGAGCCACAGTCAGAGTCAGAGTCAGAGTCAGATACAAAGTCGAAGTCAGAGTCAGATTCAGAGTCAGAGTCATGGAGACAGAGTCAGAGTCAGAGCCATAGTCGGAGTCAGAGTCATGGAGTCAGAGTCAGAGTCAGGTCGTGGAGTCAGAGTCAGAGTCTTAGTCAGAGTCAGAGTCAGAGTCAGAGTCAGAGTCAGAGTCAGAGTCAGAGTCAGAGTCAGATTCAGAGTCAGAGTCGGAGTCAGAGTGATAGTCAGAGTCAGAGTCAGATTCAGAGTCAGAGTCGGAGTCAGAGTGATAGTCAGAGTCAGAGTCAAAGCCAGAGCCACAGTCAGAGTCAGAGTCAGAGTCAGAGTCAGAGTCAGAGTCAGAGTCAGAGTCAGAGTCAGAGTCAGAGTCAGAGTCAGAGTCAGAGTCGAAGTCAAAATCAGAGTCGGAGTCGGATTCAGAGTCACAGTCAGAGTCAGAGTCAGAGTCTTATTCAGAGTCAGATTCAGAGTCAGAGTCGGAGTCAGAGTCAGAGTCAGAGTCGGAGTCAGAGTCAGACACAGAGACAGAGTCAGATTCAGAGTCAGAGTCAGAGTCAGAGTCAGAGTCAGAGTCAAAGTCAGAGTCTCAGTCTCAGTCAAAGTCAGAGTCAGAGTCGGAGTCAGAGTCAGAGTCAGAGACAGAGTCAGAGTCAGAGTCAGAGTCAGAGTCAGAGTCAGAGTCAGAGTCAAAGTCGGAGTCTCAGTCACAGTCAAAGTCAGAGTCTCAGTCAGAGTCAAAGTCAGAGTCAGAGTCGGAGTCAGAGTCAGAGTCAGATTCAGAGTCAGAGTCGGAGTCACCGTCAGAGTCAGAGTCAGAGTCAGGGTGAGAGTCAGAGTCAGATTGAGAGTCAGATTCAGAGTCATCGAGTCAGTGTTAGAGTCTAAGTCATAGTCAGAGTAAGAGTCAGATTCAGAGTTAGAGTCAGAGTCATGAGGTCGGATTCGGAGCCAGAGCCATGGTCTGAGTCAGAGTCATGGAGTCAGAGTCAGAGTCTGATTCAGAATCATAGTCAGAGTCAGAGTCAGAGTCAGAGTCAGAGTTGGAGTCAGAGTCATGAAGTCGGATTCGGAGCCAGAGCCATGGTCTGAGTCAGAGTCAGAGTCTGATTCAGAATCATAGTCAGAGTCAGAGTCAGAGTCAGAGTCGGAGTCAGAGTGATAGTCAGAGTCAGAGTCAGAGTCAGAGTCAGAGTCAGAGTCAGAGTCAGAGTCAGAGTCAGAGTCAGAGTCAGATTCGGAGTCAGAGTCAGAGTCATAGTCAGAGTCAGAGTCGGAGTCATGAAGTCACAGTCAGAGTCAGAGTCTAGTCAGAGTCAAAGTCACAGTGATAGAGTCAGAGTCAGAGTCAAAGTAAAAGTTAGAGCCAGAGTCAGAGTCGGAGTCAGAGTCGGAGTCAGAGTCAGAGTCAGACTCAGAGTCAGAGTCGGAGTCAGAGTCGGAGTCAGAGTCAGAGTCAGGGTCAGAGTAGAAGTCAGATTTAAAGTCGAAATCAGCGTCATGGATTCAGAGTCAGAGTCCGAGTCAGAGTCAGCGTCAGAGTCGGAGTCAGAGCCAGAGTCAGGGGCAGGGTCAGAGTCAGATTTAAAGTCAGAGTCAGCGTCATGGATTCAGAGTCAGAGTCAGAGTCAGAGTCGGAGTCATAGTCAGAGTCAGAGTCAGAGTCAGAGTCAGAGTCAGAGTCAGAGTCAGAGTTAGAGTGAGAGTCAGAGTCATGAAGTCAGATTCGGAGCCAGAGCCATGGTCTGAGTCAGAGTCATGGAGTCAGAGTCAGAGTCTGAGTCAGAATCATAGTCAGAGTCAGAATCAGAGTCAGAGTCGGAGTCAGAGTGATAGTCAGAGTCAGAGTCAGATTCAGAGTCAGTCGGAGTCAGAGTGATAGTCAGAGTCAGAGTCAGAGCCAGAACCACAGTCAGAGTCAGAGTCAGAGTCAGAGTCAGATTCCGAGTCAGAGTCAGAGTCAGAGTCAGAGTCGGAGTCAGAGTCAGAGTCAGAGTCAGAGTCATAGTCAGAGTCAAAGTCATGAAGTCAGAGTCAGAGTCAGAGTCTAGTCAGAGTCAAAGTCACAGTGATAGAGTCAGAGTCAGAGTCAAAGTGAGAGTTAGAGTCAGAGTCAGAGTTAGAGTCAGAGTCAGAGTCGGAGTCGGAGTCAGAGTCAGAGTCAGAGTCAGAGTCAGAGTCGGAGTCACCGTCAGAGTCAGAGTCAGAGTCAGGGTGAGAGTCAGAGTCAGATTGAGAGTCAGATTCAGAGTCATGGAGTCAGAGTTAGAGTCTAAGTCATAGTCAGAGTAAGAGTCAGAGTCAGAGTTAGAGTCAGAGTCATGAAGTCGGATTCGGAGCCAGAGCCATGGTCTGAGTCAGAGTCATGGAGTCAGAGTCAGTGTCTGATTCAGAATCATAGTCAGAGTCAGTGTCAGAGTCAGAGTCGGAGTCAGAGTGATAGTCAGAGTCAGAGTCAGAGTCAGAGCCAGAGCCATAGTCAGAGTCAGGTCGTGGAGTCAGAGTCAGACTCTTAGTCAGAGTCAGAGTCAGAGTCAGAGTGGGAGTCAGAGTCAGAGTCAGAGTCAGAGTCAGAGTCAGAGTCAGAGTCAGAGTCGGAGTCAGAGTCAGAGTCAGAGTCAGAGTCAGAGTCAGAGTCAGAGTCAGAGTCAGAGTCAGAGTCAGAGTCAGATTCGGAGTCAGAGTCAAAGTCATAGTCAGAGTCAGAGTCGGAGTCATGAAGTCAGAGTCAGAGTCAGAGTCTAGTCAGAGTCAGAGTCACAGTGATAGAGTCAGAGTCAGAGTCAAAGTAAGAATTAGAGCCAGAGTCAGAGTCGGAGTCAGAGTCGGAGTCAAAGTCGGAGTCAGAGTCAGAGTCAGAGTCGGAGTCAGAGTCGGAGTCAGAGTCAGAGTCAGGGTCAGAGTAGAAGTCAGATTTAAAGTCGAAATCAGCGTCATGGATTCAGAGTCAGAGTTCAAGTCAAAGTCAGAGTCAGAGTCGGAGTCAGAGCCAGAGTCAGGGTCAGAGTCAGAGTCAGATTTAAAGTCAGAGTCAGCGTCATGGATTCAGAGTCAGAGTCAGAGTCAGAGTCGGAGTCATAGTCAGAGTCAGAGTCAGAGTCAGAGTCAGAGTCAGAGTCAGAGTCAGAGTTAGAGTAAGAGTCAGAGTCATGAAGTCAGATTCGGAGCCAGAGCCATGGTCTGAGTCAGAGTCATGGAGTCAGAGTCAGAGTCTGAGTCAGAATCATAGTCAGAGTCAGATTCAGAGTCAAAGTCGGAGTCAGAGTAATAGTCAGAGTCAGAGTCAGATTCAGAGTCAGAGTCGGAGTCAGAGTGATAGTCAGAGTCAGAGTCAGAGTCAGAGGCAGAGCCACAGTCAGAGTCAGAGTCAGAGTCAGAGTCAGAGTCAGATACAGAGTCGAAGTCAGAGTCAGATTCAGAGTCAGAGTCATGGAGACAGAGTCAGAGTCAGAGTCAGAGTCAGAGTCAGATTCGGAGTCAGAGTCAGAGTCATAGTCAGAGTCAGAGTCGGAGTCATGAAGTCAGAGTCAGAGTCAGAGTCTAGTCAGAGTCAAAGTCACAGTGATAGAGTCAGAGTCAGAGTCAAAGTAAGAGTTAGAGCCAGAGTCAGAGTCGGAGTCAGAGTCGGAGTCAGAGTCCGAGTCAGAGTCAGAGTCAGAGTCGGAGTCAGAGTCGGAGTCAGAGTCAGAGTCAGGGTCAGAGTAGAAGTCAGATTTAAAGTCGAAATCAGCGTCATGGATTCAGAGTCAGAGTCCGAGTCAGAGTCAGAGTCAGAGTCGGAGTCAGAGCCGGAGTCAGGGTCAGAGTCAGAGTCAGATTTAAAGTCAGAGTCAGCGTCATGGATTCAGAGTCAGAGTCAGAGTCAGAGTCGGAGTCATAGTCAGAGTCAGAGTCAGAGTCAGAGTCAGAGTCAGAGTCAGAGTCAGAGTTAGAGTGAGAGTCAGAGTCATGAAGTCAGATTTGGAGCCAGAGCCATGGTCTGAGTCAGAGTCATGGAGTCAGAGTCAGAGTCTGAGTCAGAATCATAGTCAGAGTCAGATTCAGAGTCAGAGTCGGAGTCAGAGTGATAGTCAGAGTCAGAGTCAGATTCAGAGTCAGAGTCGGAGTCAGAGTGATAGTCAGAGTCAGAGTCAGAGCCAGAGCCACAGTCACAGTCAGAGTCAGAGTCAGAGTCAGAGTCAGATACAAAGTCGAAGTCAGAGTCAGATTCAGAGTCAGAGTCGGTGTCAGAGTCGGAGTCAGAGTCAGAGTCAGAGTCAGAGTCATAGTCAGAGTCAGAGTCAGAGTCAGAGTCAGAGTCAGATACAGAGTCAGCGTCAGAGTCAGATTCAGAGTCAGAGTCATGGAGACAGAGTCAGAGTCAGAGTCAGAGTCTCAGTCTCAGTCAAAGTCAGAGTCAGAGTCGGAGTCAGAGTCAGAGTCAGAGACAGAGTCAGAGTCAGAATCAGAGTGAGAGTCAGAGTCAGAGTCAGAGTCAAAGTCAGAGTCTCAGTCACAGTCAAAGTCAGAGTCTCAGTCAGAGTCAAAGTCAGAGTCACAGTCGGAGTCAGAGTCAGAGTCAGAGTCAGAGTCAGAGTCGGAGTCAGAGTCAGAGTCAGAGTCAGAGTCATAGTCAGAGTCAGAGTCAGAGTCAGAGTCAGAGTCAGAGTCAGATACAGAGTCAGAGTCAGAGTCAGATTCAGAGTCAGAGTCATGGAGACAGAGTCAGAGTCAGAGCGATAGTCAGAGTCAGAGTTACAGTCAGAGTCCGAGTCTGATTCAGAGTCAGAGTCAGAGTCAGAGTCAGAGTCGGAGTCAGAGTCAGAGTCAGAGACAGAGTCATAGTCGGAGTCAGAGTCAGAGTCAGAGTCAGAGTCAGAGTCAGAGACAGAGTCAGAGTCAGAGTCAGAGTGAGAGTCAGAGTCAGAGTCAGAGTCAAAGTCAGAGTCTCAGTCACAGTCAAAGTCAGAGTCTCAGTCAGAGTCAAAGTCAGAGTCACAGTCGGAGTCAGAGTCAGAGTCAGAGTCGGAGTCAGAGTCGGAGTCAGAGTCAGAGTCAGAGTCAGAGTCAGAGTCATAGTCAGAGTCAGAGTCAGAGTCAGAGTCAGAGTCAGAGTCAGATACAGAGTCAGAGTCAGAGTCAGATTCAGAGTCAGAGTCATGGAGACAGAGTCAGAGTCAGAGCGATAGTCAGAGTCAGAGTTACAGTCAGAGTCCGAGTCTGATTCAGAGTCAGAGTCAGAGTCAGAGTCAGAGTCGGAGTCAGAGTCAGAGTCAGAGACAGAGTCAGAGTCAGAGTGAGAGTCAGAGTCAGAGTCAGAGTCAAAGTCAGAGTCTCAGTCACAGTCAAAGTCAGAGTCTCAGTCAGAGTCAAAGTCAGAGTCACAGTCGGAGTCAGAGACAGAGTCAGAGTCAGAGTCAGAGTCGGAGTCAGCGTCAGAGTCAGAGTCAGAGTCAGGGTGAGAGTCAGAGTCAGATTGAGAGTCAGATTCAGAGTCATGAAGTCAGAGTTAGAGTCTGAGTCATAGTCAGAGTAAGAGTCAGAGTCGGAGTCAGAGTCAGAGTCAGAGTCAGAGTCAGAGTCGGAGTCAGAGTCGGAGTCAGAGTCAGAGTCAGGGTCAGAGTCAGAGTCAGATTTAAAGTCAGAGTCAGCGTCATGGATTCAGAGTCAGAGTCTGAGTCAGAGTCAGAGTCAGAGTCAGAGTCATAGTCAGAGTCAGTGTCAGAGTCAGAGTCAGAGTCAGATACAGAGTCAGATTCAGAGTCAGAGTCATGGAGACAGAGTCAGAGTCAGAGTCAGAGTCTCAGTCTCAGTCAAAGTCAGAGTCAGAGTCGGAGTCAGAGTCAGAGTCAGAGACAGAGTCAGAGTCAGAGTCAGAGTCAGAGTCAGAGTCAGAGTCAGAGTCGGAGTCAGAGTCAGAGTCAGAGTCAGAGTCAGAGTCAGAGTCAGAGTCAGAGTCAGAGTCAGATTCAGGGTCAGAGTCATGAAGACAGAGTCAGAGTCAGAGCCATAGTCGGAGTCAGAGTCATGGAGTCGGAGTCAGAGTCTTAGTCAGAGTCAGAGTCAGAGTCAGAGTCACAGTCAGATACAGAGTCAGAGTCAGAGTCAGATTCAGAGTCAGAGTCATGGAAACAGAGTCAGAGTCAGAGCGATAGTCAGAGTCAGAGTTACAGTCAGAGTCCGAGTCTGACTCAGAGTCAGAGTCAGAGTCAGAGTCAGAGTCGGAGTCACAGTCAGAGTCAGAGACAGAGTCAGATTTAGAGTCAGAGTCAGAGTCAGAGTCAGAGTCAGAGTCAAAGTCAAAGTCTCAGTCTCAGTCAAAGTAAGAGTCTCAGTCAGAGTCAGAGTCAGAGTCAGAGTCGGAGCCAGAGTCAGAGTCAGAGTCAGAGTCAGAGTCAAATTCAGAGTCTCAGTCAGAGTCAAAGTCAGAGTCAGAGTCTCAGTCAGAGTCAGAGTCAGAGTCAGAGTCGGAGTCAGAGTCAGAGTCAGAGTCAGAGTCAGAGTCAAATTCAGAGTCTCAGTTACAGTCAAAGTCAGATTCAGAGTCGGAGCCAGAGTCAGAGTCAGAGTCATAGTCAGAGTCAGAGTCGGAGTCAGCGTCAGAGTCAGAGTCAGAGTCAGGGTCAGAGTCAGAGTCAGAGTCATGGTCTGAGTCGAAGTCATGAAGTCACAGGCAGAGTCTGAGTCAGAGTCATAGTCAGAGTCAGAGTCACAGTTAGAGTCGGAGTCAGAGTCAGAGTCAGAGTCACAGTCAGGGTCAGAGTCCGAGTCAGCATCAGAGTCAGAGTCACAGTCATGGAGTCAGAGTCAGAGTCTGAATCAGAGTCAGAGTCAGAGTGAGAGTCAGTGTCAGAGTCAGAGTCAGAGTCAGAGTCAGAGTCAGAGTCAGAGTCAGAGTCCGAGTTAGAGTCAGAGCCAGAGCCATAGTCAGAATCAGATTGTGGAGTCAGAGTCAGAGCCAGAGCCATGGTCAGAGTCAGAGTCTTAGTCAGAGTCAGAGTCAGAGTCAGAGTCGGAGTCAGAGTCAGAGTCAGAGTCAGAGTATGATTCAAAGTCAGAGTCAGAGTCAGATTTGAAGTCAGAGTGAGAGTCATAGTCAGAGTCAGAGTCGGAGTTATGAAGTCAGAGTCAGAGTCGGAGTTGAGTCAGAGTCAACGTCACAGTGATGAAGTCAGAGTCAGAGTCAAAGTAAGAGTCAGAGTCAGGGTCAGAGTCGTAGTCAGAGTCGGAGTCAAAGTCAGAGTCAGAGTCAGAGTCAGGGTTACAGTCAGGGTCAGAGTCAGAGTCAGATTTAGAGTCAGATTCAAAGTCATGGAGTCAGAGTTTGAGTCTGAGTCATAGTCAGAGTAAGAGTCAGAGTCAGAGTTAGAGTCCGAGTCAGAGTCAGAGTCAGAGTCAGAGTCAGATACAGAGTCAACGTCAGAGTCAGAGTCAGAGTCGGTGTCAGCGTCAGAGTCAGAGTCAGAGTCAGAGTAGAAGTCAGAGTCAGAGTCACAGTCAGGTTCAGAGTCAGAGTCAGAGTCGGAGTCATAGTCAGAGTCAGAGTCAGATTCAGAGTGAGAGTCAGAGTCAGAGTCTAAGTCAGAGTCAGAGTCAGAGTCAGAGTCAGAGTCAGATACAGAGTCAACGTCAGAGTCAGAGTCAGAGTCGGTGTCAGCGTCAGAGTCAGAGTCAGAGTCAGAGTAGGAGTCAGAGTCAGAGTCAGAGTCACAGTCAGGGTCAGAGTCAGAGTCAGAGTCAGAGTCAGAGTCAGAGTCAGAGTTGGAGTCAGAGTCAGAGTCAGAGTCAGAGTGAGAGTCAGAGTCAGAGTCAGAGTCAGAGTCAGAGTCGGAGTCAGAGTCAGAGTCAGAGTCAGAGTCAGAGTCAGAGTCAGAGTCAGAGTCAGAGTCAGAGTCAGAGTCAGATTCGGAGTCAGAGTCAGAGTCATAGTCAGAGTCAGAGTCGGAGTCATGAAGTCAGAGTCAGAGTCAAAGTCTAGTCAGAGTCAAAGTCACAGTGATAGAGTCAGAGTCAGAGTCAGAGTAATAGTTAGAGCCAGAGTCAGAGTCGGAGTCAGAGTCGGAGTCAGAGTCAGAGTCAGAGTCAGAGTCAGAGTCGGAGTCAGAGTCGGAGTCAGAGTCAGAGTCAGGGTCAGAGTAGAAGTCAGATTTAAAGTCGAAATCAGCGTCATGGATTCAGAGTCAGAGTCCGAGTCAGAGTCAGAGTCAGAGTCGAAGTCAGAGCCAGAGTCAGGGTCAGAGTCAGAGTCAGATTTAAAGTCAGAGTCAGCGTCATGGATTCAGAGTCAGAGTCAGAGTCAGAGTCGGAGTCATAGTCAGAGTCAGAGTCAGAGTCAGAGTCAGAGTCAGAGTCAGAGTCAGAGTTAGAGTGAGAGTCAGAGTCATGAAGTCAGATTCGGAGCCAGAGCCATGGTCTGAGTCAGAGTCATGGAGTCAGAGTCAGAGTCTGAGTCAGAATCATAGTCAGAGTCAGATTCAGAGTCAGAGTCGGAGTCAGAGTGATAGTCAGAGTCAGAGTCAGATTCAGAGTCAAAGTCGGAGTCAGAGTGATAGTCAGAGTCAGAGTCAGAGCCAGAGCCACAGTCAGAGTCAGAGTCAGAGTCAGATACAAAGTCGAAGTCAGAGTCAGATTCAGAGTCAGAGTCATGGAGACAGAGTCAGAGTCAGAGCCATAGTCGGAGTCAGAGTCATGGAGTCAGAGTCAGAGTCAGGTCGTGGAGTCAGAGTCAGAGTCTTAGTCAGAGTCAGAGTCAGAGTCAGAGTCAGAGTCAGAGTCGGAGTCAGAGTCAGAGTCAGAGACAGAGTCAGAGTCAGAGTGAGAGTCAGAGTCAGAGTCAGAGTCAAAGTCAGAGTCTCAGTCACAGTCAAAGTCAGAGTCTCAGTCAGAGTCAAAGTCAGAGTCACAGTCGGAGTCAGAGACAGAGTCAGAGTCAGAGTCAGAGTCGGAGTCAGCGTCAGAGTCAGAGTCAGAGTCAGGGTGAGAGTCAGAGTCAGATTGAGAGTCAGATTCAGAGTCATGAAGTCAGAGTTAGAGTCTGAGTCATAGTCAGAGTAAGAGTCAGAGTCGGAGTCAGAGTCAGAGTCAGAGTCAGAGTCAGAGTCGGAGTCAGAGTCGGAGTCAGAGTCAGAGTCAGGGTCAGAGTCAGAGTCAGATTTAAAGTCAGAGTCAGCGTCATGGATTCAGAGTCAGAGTCTGAGTCAGAGTCAGAGTCAGAGTCAGAGTCATAGTCAGAGTCAGTGTCAGAGTCAGAGTCAGAGTCAGATACAGAGTCAGATTCAGAGTCAGAGTCATGGAGACAGAGTCAGAGTCAGAGTCAGAGTCTCAGTCTCAGTCAAAGTCAGAGTCAGAGTCGGAGTCAGAGTCAGAGTCAGAGACAGAGTCAGAGTCAGAGTCAGAGTCAGAGTCAGAGTCAGAGTCAGAGTCGGAGTCAGAGTCAGAGTCAGAGTCAGAGTCAGAGTCAGAGTCAGAGTCAGAGTCAGAGTCAGATTCAGGGTCAGAGTCATGAAGACAGAGTCAGAGTCAGAGCCATAGTCGGAGTCAGAGTCATGGAGTCGGAGTCAGAGTCTTAGTCAGAGTCAGAGTCAGAGTCAGAGTCACAGTCAGATACAGAGTCAGAGTCAGAGTCAGATTCAGAGTCAGAGTCATGGAAACAGAGTCAGAGTCAGAGCGATAGTCAGAGTCAGAGTTACAGTCAGAGTCCGAGTCTGACTCAGAGTCAGAGTCAGAGTCAGAGTCAGAGTCGGAGTCACAGTCAGAGTCAGAGACAGAGTCAGATTTAGAGTCAGAGTCAGAGTCAGAGTCAGAGTCAGAGTCAAAGTCAAAGTCTCAGTCTCAGTCAAAGTAAGAGTCTCAGTCAGAGTCAGAGTCAGAGTCAGAGTCGGAGCCAGAGTCAGAGTCAGAGTCAGAGTCAGAGTCAAATTCAGAGTCTCAGTCAGAGTCAAAGTCAGAGTCAGAGTCTCAGTCAGAGTCAGAGTCAGAGTCAGAGTCGGAGTCAGAGTCAGAGTCAGAGTCAGAGTCAGAGTCAAATTCAGAGTCTCAGTTACAGTCAAAGTCAGATTCAGAGTCGGAGCCAGAGTCAGATTCAGAGTCATAGTCAGAGTCAGAGTCGGAGTCAGCGTCAGAGTCAGAGTCAGAGTCAGGGTCAGAGTCAGAGTCAGAGTCATGGTCTGAGTCGAAGTCATGAAGTCACAGGCAGAGTCTGAGTCAGAGTCATAGTCAGAGTCAGAGTCACAGTTAGAGTCGGAGTCAGAGTCAGAGTCAGAGTCACAGTCAGGGTCAGAGTCCGAGTCAGCATCAGAGTCAGAGTCACAGTCATGGAGTCAGAGTCAGAGTCTGAATCAGAGTCAGAGTCAGAGTGAGAGTCAGTGTCAGAGTCAGAGTCAGAGTCAGAGTCAGAGTCAGAGTCAGAGTCAGAGTCCGAGTTAGAGTCAGAGCCAGAGCCATAGTCAGAATCAGATTGTGGAGTCAGAGTCAGAGCCAGAGCCATGGTCAGAGTCAGAGTCTTAGTCAGAGTCAGAGTCAGAGTCAGAGTCGGAGTCAGAGTCAGAGTCAGAGTCAGAGTATGATTCAAAGTCAGAGTCAGAGTCAGATTTGAAGTCAGAGTGAGAGTCATAGTCAGAGTCAGAGTCGGAGTTATGAAGTCAGAGTCAGAGTCGGAGTTGAGTCAGAGTCAACGTCACAGTGATGAAGTCAGAGTCAGAGTCAAAGTAAGAGTCAGAGTCAGGGTCAGAGTCGTAGTCAGAGTCGGAGTCAAAGTCAGAGTCAGAGTCAGAGTCAGGGTTACAGTCAGGGTCAGAGTCAGAGTCAGATTTAGAGTCAGATTCAAAGTCATGGAGTCAGAGTTTGAGTCTGAGTCATAGTCAGAGTAAGAGTCAGAGTCAGAGTTAGAGTCCGAGTCAGAGTCAGAGTCAGAGTCAGAGTCAGATACAGAGTCAACGTCAGAGTCAGAGTCAGAGTCGGTGTCAGCGTCAGAGTCAGAGTCAGAGTCAGAGTAGAAGTCAGAGTCAGAGTCACAGTCAGGTTCAGAGTCAGAGTCAGAGTCGGAGTCATAGTCAGAGTCAGAGTCAGATTCAGAGTGAGAGTCAGAGTCAGAGTCTAAGTCAGAGTCAGAGTCAGAGTCAGAGTCAGAGTCAGATACAGAGTCAACGTCAGAGTCAGAGTCAGAGTCGGTGTCAGCGTCAGAGTCAGAGTCAGAGTCAGAGTAGGAGTCAGAGTCAGAGTCAGAGTCACAGTCAGGGTCAGAGTCAGAGTCAGAGTCAGAGTCAGAGTCAGAGTCAGAGTTGGAGTCAGAGTCAGAGTCAGAGTCAGAGTGAGAGTCAGAGTCAGAGTCAGAGTCAGAGTCAGAGTCGGAGTCAGAGTCAGAGTCAGAGTCAGAGTCAGAGTCAGAGTCAGAGTCAGAGTCAGAGTCAGAGTCAGAGTCAGATTCGGAGTCAGAGTCAGAGTCATAGTCAGAGTCAGAGTCGGAGTCATGAAGTCAGAGTCAGAGTCAAAGTCTAGTCAGAGTCAAAGTCACAGTGATAGAGTCAGAGTCAGAGTCAGAGTAATAGTTAGAGCCAGAGTCAGAGTCGGAGTCAGAGTCGGAGTCAGAGTCAGAGTCAGAGTCAGAGTCAGAGTCGGAGTCAGAGTCGGAGTCAGAGTCAGAGTCAGGGTCAGAGTAGAAGTCAGATTTAAAGTCGAAATCAGCGTCATGGATTCAGAGTCAGAGTCCGAGTCAGAGTCAGAGTCAGAGTCGAAGTCAGAGCCAGAGTCAGGGTCAGAGTCAGAGTCAGATTTAAAGTCAGAGTCAGCGTCATGGATTCAGAGTCAGAGTCAGAGTCAGAGTCGGAGTCATAGTCAGAGTCAGAGTCAGAGTCAGAGTCAGAGTCAGAGTCAGAGTCAGAGTTAGAGTGAGAGTCAGAGTCATGAAGTCAGATTCGGAGCCAGAGCCATGGTCTGAGTCAGAGTCATGGAGTCAGAGTCAGAGTCTGAGTCAGAATCATAGTCAGAGTCAGATTCAGAGTCAGAGTCGGAGTCAGAGTGATAGTCAGAGTCAGAGTCAGATTCAGAGTCAAAGTCGGAGTCAGAGTGATAGTCAGAGTCAGAGTCAGAGCCAGAGCCACAGTCAGAGTCAGAGTCAGAGTCAGATACAAAGTCGAAGTCAGAGTCAGATTCAGAGTCAGAGTCATGGAGACAGAGTCAGAGTCAGAGCCATAGTCGGAGTCAGAGTCATGGAGTCAGAGTCAGAGTCAGGTCGTGGAGTCAGAGTCAGAGTCTTAGTCAGAGTCAGAGTCAGAGTCAGAGTCAGAGTCAGAGTCGGAGTCAGAGTCAGAGTCAGAGACAGAGTCAGAGTCAGAGTGAGAGTCAGAGTCAGAGTCAGAGTCAAAGTCAGAGTCTCAGTCACAGTCAAAGTCAGAGTCTCAGTCAGAGTCAAAGTCAGAGTCACAGTCGGAGTCAGAGACAGAGTCAGAGTCGGTGTCAGCGTCAGAGTCAGAGTCAGAGTCAGAGTAGGAGTCAGAGTCAGAGTCAGAGTCAGAGTCAAAGTCAAAGTCTCAGTCTCAGTCAAAGTAAGAGTCTCAGTCAGAGTCAGAGTCAGAGTCAGAGTCGGAGCCAGAGTCAGAGTCAGAGTCAGAGTCAGAGTCAAATTCAGAGTCTCAGTCAGAGTCAAAGTCAGAGTCAGAGTCTCAGTCAGAGTCAGAGTCAGAGTCAGAGTCGGAGTCAGAGTCAGAGTCAGAGTCAGAGTCAGAGTCAAATTCAGAGTCTCAGTTACAGTCAAAGTCAGATTCAGAGTCGGAGCCAGAGTCAGATTCAGAGTCATAGTCAGAGTCAGAGTCGGAGTCAGCGTCAGAGTCAGAGTCAGAGTCAGGGTCAGAGTCAGAGTCAGAGTCATGGTCTGAGTCGAAGTCATGAAGTCACAGGCAGAGTCTGAGTCAGAGTCATAGTCAGAGTCAGAGTCACAGTTAGAGTCGGAGTCAGAGTCAGAGTCAGAGTCACAGTCAGGGTCAGAGTCCGAGTCAGCATCAGAGTCAGAGTCACAGTCATGGAGTCAGAGTCAGAGTCTGAATCAGAGTCAGAGTCAGAGTGAGAGTCAGTGTCAGAGTCAGAGTCAGAGTCAGAGTCAGAGTCAGAGTCAGAGTCAGAGTCCGAGTTAGAGTCAGAGCCAGAGCCATAGTCAGAATCAGATTGTGGAGTCAGAGTCAGAGCCAGAGCCATGGTCAGAGTCAGAGTCTTAGTCAGAGTCAGAGTCAGAGTCAGAGTCGGAGTCAGAGTCAGAGTCAGAGTCAGAGTATGATTCAAAGTCAGAGTCAGAGTCAGATTTGAAGTCAGAGTCAGAGTCATAGTCAGAGTCAGAGTCGGAGTTATGAAGTCAGAGTCAGAGTCGGAGTTGAGTCAGAGTCAACGTCACAGTGATGAAGTCAGAGTCAGAGTCAAAGTAAGAGTCAGAGTCAGGGTCAGAGTCGTAGTCAGAGTCGGAGTCAAAGTCAGAGTCAGAGTCAGAGTCAGGGTTACAGTCAGGGTCAGAGTCAGAGTCAGATTTAGAGTCAGATTCAAAGTCATGGAGTCAGAGTTTGAGTCTGAGTCATAGTCAGAGTAAGAGTCAGAGTCAGAGTTAGAGTCCGAGTCAGAGTCAGAGTCAGAGTCAGAGTCAGATACAGAGTCAACGTCAGAGTCAGAGTCAGAGTCGGTGTCAGCGTCAGAGTCAGAGTCAGAGTCAGAGTAGAAGTCAGAGTCAGAGTCACAGTCAGGTTCAGAGTCAGAGTCAGAGTCGGAGTCATAGTCAGAGTCAGAGTCAGATTCAGAGTGAGAGTCAGAGTCAGAGTCTAAGTCAGAGTCAGAGTCAGAGTCAGAGTCAGAGTCAGATACAGAGTCAACGTCAGAGTCAGAGTCAGAGTCGGTGTCAGCGTCAGAGTCAGAGTCAGAGTCAGAGTAGGAGTCATAGTCAGAGTCAGAGTCAGATTCAGAGTGAGAGTCAGAGTCAGAGTCTAAGTCAGAGTCAGAGTCAGAGTCAGAGTCAGAGTCAGATACAGAGTCAACGTCAGAGTCAGAGTCAGAGTCGGTGTCAGCGTCAGAGTCAGAGTCAGAGTCAGAGTAGGAGTCAGAGTCAGAGTCAGAGTCAGAGTCAAAGTCAAAGTCTCAGTCTCAGTCAAAGTAAGAGTCTCAGTCAGAGTCAGAGTCAGAGTCAGAGTCGGAGCCAGAGTCAGAGTCAGAGTCAGAGTCAGAGTCAAATTCAGAGTCTCAGTCAGAGTCAAAGTCAGAGTCAGAGTCTCAGTCAGAGTCAGAGTCAGAGTCAGAGTCGGAGTCAGAGTCAGAGTCAGAGTCAGAGTCAGAGTCAAATTCAGAGTCTCAGTTACAGTCAAAGTCAGATTCAGAGTCGGAGCCAGAGTCAGATTCAGAGTCATAGTCAGAGTCAGAGTCGGAGTCAGCGTCAGAGTCAGAGTCAGAGTCAGGGTCAGAGTCAGAGTCAGAGTCATGGTCTGAGTCGAAGTCATGAAGTCACAGGCAGAGTCTGAGTCAGAGTCATAGTCAGAGTCAGAGTCACAGTTAGAGTCGGAGTCAGAGTCAGAGTCAGAGTCACAGTCAGGGTCAGAGTCCGAGTCAGCATCAGAGTCAGAGTCACAGTCATGGAGTCAGAGTCAGAGTCTGAATCAGAGTCAGAGTCAGAGTGAGAGTCAGTGTCAGAGTCAGAGTCAGAGTCAGAGTCAGAGTCAGAGTCAGAGTCAGAGTCCGAGTTAGAGTCAGAGCCAGAGCCATAGTCAGAATCAGATTGTGGAGTCAGAGTCAGAGCCAGAGCCATGGTCAGAGTCAGAGTCTTAGTCAGAGTCAGAGTCAGAGTCAGAGTCGGAGTCAGAGTCAGAGTCAGAGTCAGAGTATGATTCAAAGTCAGAGTCAGAGTCAGATTTGAAGTCAGAGTCAGAGTCATAGTCAGAGTCAGAGTCGGAGTTATGAAGTCAGAGTCAGAGTCGGAGTTGAGTCAGAGTCAACGTCACAGTGATGAAGTCAGAGTCAGAGTCAAAGTAAGAGTCAGAGTCAGGGTCAGAGTCGTAGTCAGAGTCGGAGTCAAAGTCAGAGTCAGAGTCAGAGTCAGGGTTACAGTCAGGGTCAGAGTCAGAGTCAGATTTAGAGTCAGATTCAAAGTCATGGAGTCAGAGTTTGAGTCTGAGTCATAGTCAGAGTAAGAGTCAGAGTCAGAGTTAGAGTCCGAGTCAGAGTCAGAGTCAGAGTCAGAGTCAGATACAGAGTCAACGTCAGAGTCAGAGTCAGAGTCGGTGTCAGCGTCAGAGTCAGAGTCAGAGTCAGAGTAGAAGTCAGAGTCAGAGTCACAGTCAGGTTCAGAGTCAGAGTCAGAGTCGGAGTCATAGTCAGAGTCAGAGTCAGATTCAGAGTGAGAGTCAGAGTCAGAGTCTAAGTCAGAGTCAGAGTCAGAGTCAGAGTCAGAGTCAGATACAGAGTCAACGTCAGAGTCAGAGTCAGAGTCGGTGTCAGCGTCAGAGTCAGAGTCAGAGTCAGAGTAGGAGTCATAGTCAGAGTCAGAGTCAGATTCAGAGTGAGAGTCAGAGTCAGAGTCTAAGTCAGAGTCAGAGTCAGAGTCAGAGTCAGAGTCAGATACAGAGTCAACGTCAGAGTCAGAGTCAGAGTCGGTGTCAGCGTCAGAGTCAGAGTCAGAGTCAGAGTAGGAGTCAGAGTCAGAGTCAGAGTCAGAGTCAAAGTCAAAGTCTCAGTCTCAGTCAAAGTAAGAGTCTCAGTCAGAGTCAGAGTCAGAGTCAGAGTCGGAGCCAGAGTCAGAGTCAGAGTCAGAGTCAGAGTCAAATTCAGAGTCTCAGTCAGAGTCAAAGTCAGAGTCAGAGTCTCAGTCAGAGTCAGAGTCAGAGTCAGAGTCGGAGTCAGAGTCAGAGTCAGAGTCAGAGTCAGAGTCAAATTCAGAGTCTCAGTTACAGTCAAAGTCAGATTCAGAGTCGGAGCCAGAGTCAGATTCAGAGTCATAGTCAGAGTCAGAGTCGGAGTCAGCGTCAGAGTCAGAGTCAGAGTCAGGGTCAGAGTCAGAGTCAGAGTCATGGTCTGAGTCGAAGTCATGAAGTCACAGGCAGAGTCTGAGTCAGAGTCATAGTCAGAGTCAGAGTCACAGTTAGAGTCGGAGTCAGAGTCAGAGTCAGAGTCACAGTCAGGGTCAGAGTCCGAGTCAGCATCAGAGTCAGAGTCACAGTCATGGAGTCAGAGTCAGAGTCTGAATCAGAGTCAGAGTCAGAGTGAGAGTCAGTGTCAGAGTCAGAGTCAGAGTCAGAGTCAGAGTCAGAGTCAGAGTCAGAGTCCGAGTTAGAGTCAGAGCCAGAGCCATAGTCAGAATCAGATTGTGGAGTCAGAGTCAGAGCCAGAGCCATGGTCAGAGTCAGAGTCTTAGTCAGAGTCAGAGTCAGAGTCAGAGTCGGAGTCAGAGTCAGAGTCAGAGTCAGAGTCAGAGTCAGAGTCAGAGTCAGAGTCAGATACAGAGTCAACGTCAGAGTCAGAGTCAGAGTCGGTGTCAGCGTCAGAGTCAGAGTCAGAGTCAGAGTAGGAGTCATAGTCAGAGTCAGAGTCAGATTCAGAGTGAGAGTCAGAGTCAGAGTCTAAGTCAGAGTCAGAGTCAGAGTCAGAGTCAGAGTCAGATACAGAGTCAACGTCAGAGTCAGAGTCAGAGTCGGTGTCAGCGTCAGAGTCAGAGTCAGAGTCAGAGTAGGAGTCAGAGTCAGAGTCAGAGTCAGAGTCAAAGTCAAAGTCTCAGTCTCAGTCAAAGTAAGAGTCTCAGTCAGAGTCAGAGTCAGAGTCAGAGTCGGAGCCAGAGTCAGAGTCAGAGTCAGAGTCAGAGTCAAATTCAGAGTCTCAGTCAGAGTCAAAGTCAGAGTCAGAGTCTCAGTCAGAGTCAGAGTCAGAGTCAGAGTCGGAGTCAGAGTCAGAGTCAGAGTCAGAGTCAGAGTCAAATTCAGAGTCTCAGTTACAGTCAAAGTCAGATTCAGAGTCGGAGCCAGAGTCAGATTCAGAGTCATAGTCAGAGTCAGAGTCGGAGTCAGCGTCAGAGTCAGAGTCAGAGTCAGGGTCAGAGTCAGAGTCAGAGTCATGGTCTGAGTCGAAGTCATGAAGTCACAGGCAGAGTCTGAGTCAGAGTCATAGTCAGAGTCAGAGTCACAGTTAGAGTCGGAGTCAGAGTCAGAGTCAGAGTCACAGTCAGGGTCAGAGTCCGAGTCAGCATCAGAGTCAGAGTCACAGTCATGGAGTCAGAGTCAGAGTCTGAATCAGAGTCAGAGTCAGAGTGAGAGTCAGTGTCAGAGTCAGAGTCAGAGTCAGAGTCAGAGTCAGAGTCAGAGTCAGAGTCCGAGTTAGAGTCAGAGCCAGAGCCATAGTCAGAATCAGATTGTGGAGTCAGAGTCAGAGCCAGAGCCATGGTCAGAGTCAGAGTCTTAGTCAGAGTCAGAGTCAGAGTCAGAGTCGGAGTCAGAGTCAGAGTCAGAGTCAGAGTATGATTCAAAGTCAGAGTCAGAGTCAGATTTGAAGTCAGAGTCAGAGTCATAGTCAGAGTCAGAGTCGGAGTTATGAAGTCAGAGTCAGAGTCGGAGTTGAGTCAGAGTCAACGTCACAGTGATGAAGTCAGAGTCAGAGTCAAAGTAAGAGTCAGAGTCAGGGTCAGAGTCGTAGTCAGAGTCGGAGTCAAAGTCAGAGTCAGAGTCAGAGTCAGGGTTACAGTCAGGGTCAGAGTCAGAGTCAGATTTAGAGTCAGATTCAAAGTCATGGAGTCAGAGTTTGAGTCTGAGTCATAGTCAGAGTAAGAGTCAGAGTCAGAGTTAGAGTCCGAGTCAGAGTCAGAGTCAGAGTCAGAGTCAGATACAGAGTCAACGTCAGAGTCAGAGTCAGAGTCGGTGTCAGCGTCAGAGTCAGAGTCAGAGTCAGAGTAGAAGTCAGAGTCAGAGTCACAGTCAGGTTCAGAGTCAGAGTCAGAGTCGGAGTCATAGTCAGAGTCAGAGTCAGATTCAGAGTGAGAGTCAGAGTCAGAGTCTAAGTCAGAGTCAGAGTCAGAGTCAGAGTCAGAGTCAGATACAGAGTCAACGTCAGAGTCAGAGTCAGAGTCGGTGTCAGCGTCAGAGTCAGAGTCAGAGTCAGAGTAGGAGTCATAGTCAGAGTCAGAGTCAGATTCAGAGTGAGAGTCAGAGTCAGAGTCTAAGTCAGAGTCAGAGTCAGAGTCAGAGTCAGAGTCAGATACAGAGTCAACGTCAGAGTCAGAGTCAGAGTCGGTGTCAGCGTCAGAGTCAGAGTCAGAGTCAGAGTAGGAGTCAGAGTCAGAGTCAGAGTCAGAGTCAAAGTCAAAGTCTCAGTCTCAGTCAAAGTAAGAGTCTCAGTCAGAGTCAGAGTCAGAGTCAGAGTCGGAGCCAGAGTCAGAGTCAGAGTCAGAGTCAGAGTCAAATTCAGAGTCTCAGTCAGAGTCAAAGTCAGAGTCAGAGTCTCAGTCAGAGTCAGAGTCAGAGTCAGAGTCGGAGTCAGAGTCAGAGTCAGAGTCAGAGTCAGAGTCAAATTCAGAGTCTCAGTTACAGTCAAAGTCAGATTCAGAGTCGGAGCCAGAGTCAGATTCAGAGTCATAGTCAGAGTCAGAGTCGGAGTCAGCGTCAGAGTCAGAGTCAGAGTCAGGGTCAGAGTCAGAGTCAGAGTCATGGTCTGAGTCGAAGTCATGAAGTCACAGGCAGAGTCTGAGTCAGAGTCATAGTCAGAGTCAGAGTCACAGTTAGAGTCGGAGTCAGAGTCAGAGTCAGAGTCACAGTCAGGGTCAGAGTCCGAGTCAGCATCAGAGTCAGAGTCACAGTCATGGAGTCAGAGTCAGAGTCTGAATCAGAGTCAGAGTCAGAGTGAGAGTCAGTGTCAGAGTCAGAGTCAGAGTCAGAGTCAGAGTCAGAGTCAGAGTCAGAGTCCGAGTTAGAGTCAGAGCCAGAGCCATAGTCAGAATCAGATTGTGGAGTCAGAGTCAGAGCCAGAGCCATGGTCAGAGTCAGAGTCTTAGTCAGAGTCAGAGTCAGAGTCAGAGTCGGAGTCAGAGTCAGAGTCAGAGTCAGAGTATGATTCAAAGTCAGAGTCAGAGTCAGATTTGAAGTCAGAGTCAGAGTCATAGTCAGAGTCAGAGTCGGAGTTATGAAGTCAGAGTCAGAGTCGGAGTTGAGTCAGAGTCAACGTCACAGTGATGAAGTCAGAGTCAGAGTCAAAGTAAGAGTCAGAGTCAGGGTCAGAGTCGTAGTCAGAGTCGGAGTCAAAGTCAGAGTCAGAGTCAGAGTCAGGGTTACAGTCAGGGTCAGAGTCAGAGTCAGATTTAGAGTCAGATTCAAAGTCATGGAGTCAGAGTTTGAGTCTGAGTCATAGTCAGAGTAAGAGTCAGAGTCAGAGTTAGAGTCCGAGTCAGAGTCAGAGTCAGAGTCAGAGTCAGATACAGAGTCAACGTCAGAGTCAGAGTCAGAGGCGGTGTCAGCGTCAGAGTCAGAGTCAGAGTCAGAGTAGAAGTCAGAGTCAGAGTCACAGTCAGGTTCAGAGTCAGAGTCAGAGTCGGAGTCATAGTCAGAGTCAGAGTCAGATTCAGAGTGAGAGTCAGAGTCAGAGTCTAAGTCAGAGTCAGAGTCAGAGTCAGAGTCAGAGTCAGATACAGAGTCAACGTCAGAGTCAGAGTCAGAGTCGGTGTCAGCGTCAGAGTCAGAGTCAGAGTCAGAGTAGGAGTCATAGTCAGAGTCAGAGTCAGATTCAGAGTGAGAGTCAGAGTCAGAGTCTAAGTCAGAGTCAGAGTCAGAGTCAGAGTCAGAGTCAGATACAGAGTCAACGTCAGAGTCAGAGTCAGAGTCGGTGTCAGCGTCAGAGTCAGAGTCAGAGTCAGAGTAGGAGTCAGAGTCAGAGTCAGAGTCAGAGTCAAAGTCAAAGTCTCAGTCTCAGTCAAAGTAAGAGTCTCAGTCAGAGTCAGAGTCAGAGTCAGAGTCGGAGCCAGAGTCAGAGTCAGAGTCAGAGTCAGAGTCAAATTCAGAGTCTCAGTCAGAGTCAAAGTCAGAGTCAGAGTCTCAGTCAGAGTCAGAGTCAGAGTCAGAGTCGGAGTCAGAGTCAGAGTCAGAGTCAGAGTCAGAGTCAAATTCAGAGTCTCAGTTACAGTCAAAGTCAGATTCAGAGTCGGAGCCAGAGTCAGATTCAGAGTCATAGTCAGAGTCAGAGTCGGAGTCAGCGTCAGAGTCAGAGTCAGAGTCAGGGTCAGAGTCAGAGTCAGAGTCATGGTCTGAGTCGAAGTCATGAAGTCACAGGCAGAGTCTGAGTCAGAGTCATAGTCAGAGTCAGAGTCACAGTTAGAGTCGGAGTCAGAGTCAGAGTCAGAGTCACAGTCAGGGTCAGAGTCCGAGTCAGCATCAGAGTCAGAGTCACAGTCATGGAGTCAGAGTCAGAGTCTGAATCAGAGTCAGAGTCAGAGTGAGAGTCAGTGTCAGAGTCAGAGTCAGAGTCAGAGTCAGAGTCAGAGTCAGAGTCAGAGTCCGAGTTAGAGTCAGAGCCAGAGCCATAGTCAGAATCAGATTGTGGAGTCAGAGTCAGAGCCAGAGCCATGGTCAGAGTCAGAGTCTTAGTCAGAGTCAGAGTCAGAGTCAGAGTCGGAGTCAGAGTCAGAGTCAGAGTCAGAGTATGATTCAAAGTCAGAGTCAGAGTCAGATTTGAAGTCAGAGTCAGAGTCATAGTCAGAGTCAGAGTCGGAGTTATGAAGTCAGAGTCAGAGTCGGAGTTGAGTCAGAGTCAACGTCACAGTGATGAAGTCAGAGTCAGAGTCAAAGTAAGAGTCAGAGTCAGGGTCAGAGTCGTAGTCAGAGTCGGAGTCAAAGTCAGAGTCAGAGTCAGAGTCAGGGTTACAGTCAGGGTCAGAGTCAGAGTCAGATTTAGAGTCAGATTCAAAGTCATGGAGTCAGAGTTTGAGTCTGAGTCATAGTCAGAGTAAGAGTCAGAGTCAGAGTTAGAGTCCGAGTCAGAGTCAGAGTCAGAGTCAGAGTCAGATACAGAGTCAACGTCAGAGTCAGAGTCAGAGTCGGTGTCAGCGTCAGAGTCAGAGTCAGAGTCAGAGTAGAAGTCAGAGTCAGAGTCACAGTCAGGTTCAGAGTCAGAGTCAGAGTCGGAGTCATAGTCAGAGTCAGAGTCAGATTCAGAGTGAGAGTCAGAGTCAGAGTCTAAGTCAGAGTCAGAGTCAGAGTCAGAGTCAGAGTCAGATACAGAGTCAACGTCAGAGTCAGAGTCAGAGTCGGTGTCAGCGTCAGAGTCAGAGTCAGAGTCAGAGTAGGAGTCATAGTCAGAGTCAGAGTCAGATTCAGAGTGAGAGTCAGAGTCAGAGTCTAAGTCAGAGTCAGAGTCAGAGTCAGAGTCAGAGTCAGATACAGAGTCAACGTCAGAGTCAGAGTCAGAGTCGGTGTCAGCGTCAGAGTCAGAGTCAGAGTCAGAGTAGGAGTCAGAGTCAGAGTCAGAGTCAGAGTCAAAGTCAAAGTCTCAGTCTCAGTCAAAGTAAGAGTCTCAGTCAGAGTCAGAGTCAGAGTCAGAGTCGGAGCCAGAGTCAGAGTCAGAGTCAGAGTCAGAGTCAAATTCAGAGTCTCAGTCAGAGTCAAAGTCAGAGTCAGAGTCTCAGTCAGAGTCAGAGTCAGAGTCAGAGTCGGAGTCAGAGTCAGAGTCAGAGTCAGAGTCAGAGTCAAATTCAGAGTCTCAGTTACAGTCAAAGTCAGATTCAGAGTCGGAGCCAGAGTCAGATTCAGAGTCATAGTCAGAGTCAGAGTCGGAGTCAGCGTCAGAGTCAGAGTCAGAGTCAGGGTCAGAGTCAGAGTCAGAGTCATGGTCTGAGTCGAAGTCATGAAGTCACAGGCAGAGTCTGAGTCAGAGTCATAGTCAGAGTCAGAGTCACAGTTAGAGTCGGAGTCAGAGTCAGAGTCAGAGTCACAGTCAGGGTCAGAGTCCGAGTCAGCATCAGAGTCAGAGTCACAGTCATGGAGTCAGAGTCAGAGTCTGAATCAGAGTCAGAGTCAGAGTGAGAGTCAGTGTCAGAGTCAGAGTCAGAGTCAGAGTCAGAGTCAGAGTCAGAGTCAGAGTCCGAGTTAGAGTCAGAGCCAGAGCCATAGTCAGAATCAGATTGTGGAGTCAGAGTCAGAGCCAGAGCCATGGTCAGAGTCAGAGTCTTAGTCAGAGTCAGAGTCAGAGTCAGAGTCGGAGTCAGAGTCAGAGTCAGAGTCAGAGTATGATTCAAAGTCAGAGTCAGAGTCAGATTTGAAGTCAGAGTCAGAGTCATAGTCAGAGTCAGAGTCGGAGTTATGAAGTCAGAGTCAGAGTCGGAGTTGAGTCAGAGTCAACGTCACAGTGATGAAGTCAGAGTCAGAGTCAAAGTAAGAGTCAGAGTCAGGGTCAGAGTCGTAGTCAGAGTCGGAGTCAAAGTCAGAGTCAGAGTCAGAGTCAGGGTTACAGTCAGGGTCAGAGTCAGAGTCAGATTTAGAGTCAGATTCAAAGTCATGGAGTCAGAGTTTGAGTCTGAGTCATAGTCAGACTAAGAGTCAGAGTCAGAGTTAGAGTCCGAGTCAGAGTCAGAGTCAGAGTCAGAGTCAGATACAGAGTCAACGTCAGAGTCAGAGTCAGAGTCGGTGTCAGCGTCAGAGTCAGAGTCAGAGTCAGAGTAGAAGTCAGAGTCAGAGTCACAGTCAGGTTCAGAGTCAGAGTCAGAGTCGGAGTCATAGTCAGAGTCAGAGTCAGATTCAGAGTGAGAGTCAGAGTCAGAGTCTAAGTCAGAGTCAGAGTCAGAGTCAGAGTCAGAGTCAGATACAGAGTCAACGTCAGAGTCAGAGTCAGAGTCGGTGTCAGCGTCAGAGTCAGAGTCAGAGTCAGAGTAGGAGTCATAGTCAGAGTCAGAGTCAGATTCAGAGTGAGAGTCAGAGTCAGAGTCTAAGTCAGAGTCAGAGTCAGAGTCAGAGTCAGAGTCAGATACAGAGTCAACGTCAGAGTCAGAGTCAGAGTCGGTGTCAGCGTCAGAGTCAGAGTCAGAGTCAGAGTAGGAGTCAGAGTCAGAGTCAGAGTCAGAGTCAAAGTCAAAGTCTCAGTCTCAGTCAAAGTAAGAGTCTCAGTCAGAGTCAGAGTCAGAGTCAGAGTCGGAGCCAGAGTCAGAGTCAGAGTCAGAGTCAGAGTCAAATTCAGAGTCTCAGTCAGAGTCAAAGTCAGAGTCAGAGTCTCAGTCAGAGTCAGAGTCAGAGTCAGAGTCGGAGTCAGAGTCAGAGTCAGAGTCGGAGTCAGAGTCAAATTCAGAGTCTCAGTTACAGTCAAAGTCAGATTCAGAGTCGGAGCCAGAGTCAGATTCAGAGTCATAGTCAGAGTCAGAGTCGGAGTCAGCGTCAGAGTCAGAGTCAGAGTCAGGGTCAGAGTCAGAGTCAGAGTCATGGTCTGAGTCGAAGTCATGAAGTCACAGGCAGAGTCTGAGTCAGAGTCATAGTCAGAGTCAGAGTCACAGTTAGAGTCGGAGTCAGAGTCAGAGTCAGAGTCACAGTCAGGGTCAGAGTCCGAGTCAGCATCAGAGTCAGAGTCACAGTCATGGAGTCAGAGTCAGAGTCTGAATCAGAGTCAGAGTCAGAGTGAGAGTCAGTGTCAGAGTCAGAGTCAGAGTCAGAGTCAGAGTCAGAGTCAGAGTCAGAGTCCGAGTTAGAGTCAGAGCCAGAGCCATAGTCAGAATCAGATTGTGGAGTCAGAGTCAGAGCCAGAGCCATGGTCAGAGTCAGAGTCTTAGTCAGAGTCAGAGTCAGAGTCAGAGTCGGAGTCAGAGTCAGAGTCAGAGTCAGAGTATGATTCAAAGTCAGAGTCAGAGTCAGATTTGAAGTCAGAGTCAGAGTCATAGTCAGAGTCAGAGTCGGAGTTATGAAGTCAGAGTCAGAGTCGGAGTTGAGTCAGAGTCAACGTCACAGTGATGAAGTCAGAGTCAGAGTCAAAGTAAGAGTCAGAGTCAGGGTCAGAGTCGTAGTCAGAGTCGGAGTCAAAGTCAGAGTCAGAGTCAGAGTCAGGGTTACAGTCAGGGTCAGAGTCAGAGTCAGATTTAGAGTCAGATTCAAAGTCATGGAGTCAGAGTTTGAGTCTGAGTCATAGTCAGAGTAAGAGTCAGAGTCAGAGTTAGAGTCCGAGTCAGAGTCAGAGTCAGAGTCAGAGTCAGATACAGAGTCAACGTCAGAGTCAGAGTCAGAGTCGGTGTCAGCGTCAGAGTCAGAGTCAGAGTCAGAGTAGAAGTCAGAGTCAGAGTCACAGTCAGGTTCAGAGTCAGAGTCAGAGTCGGAGTCATAGTCAGAGTCAGAGTCAGATTCAGAGTGAGAGTCAGAGTCAGAGTCTAAGTCAGAGTCAGAGTCAGAGTCAGAGTCAGAGTCAGATACAGAGTCAACGTCAGAGTCAGAGTCAGAGTCGGTGTCAGCGTCAGAGTCAGAGTCAGAGTCAGAGTAGGAGTCAGAGTCAGAGTCAGAGTCACAGTCAGGGTCAGAGTCAGAGTCAGAGTCAGAGTCAGAGTCAGAGTCAGAGTTGGAGTCAGAGTCAGAGTCAGAGTCAGAGTGAGAGTCAGAGTCAGAGTCAGAGTCAGAGTCAGAGTCGGAGTCAGAGTCAGAGTCAGAGTCAGAGTCAGAGTCAGAGTCAGAGTCAGAGTCAGAGTCAGAGTCAGAGTCAGATTCGGAGTCAGAGTCAGAGTCATAGTCAGAGTCAGAGTCGGAGTCATGAAGTCAGAGTCAGAGTCAAAGTCTAGTCAGAGTCAAAGTCACAGTGATAGAGTCAGAGTCAGAGTCAGAGTAAGAGTTAGAGCCAGAGTCAGAGTCGGAGTCAGAGTCGGAGTCAGAGTCAGAGTCAGAGTCAGAGTCAGAGTCGGAGTCAGAGTCGGAGTCAGAGTCAGAGTCAGGGTCAGAGTAGAAGTCAGATTTAAAGTCGAAATCAGCGTCATGGATTCAGAGTCAGAGTCCGAGTCAGAGTCAGAGTCAGATTGAGAGTCAGATTCAGAGTCATGAAGTCAGAGTTAGAGTCTGAGTCATAGTCAGAGTAAGAGTCAGAGTCGGAGTCAGAGTCAGAGTCAGAGTCAGAGTCAGAGTCGGAGTCAGAGTCGGAGTCAGAGTCAGAGTCAGGGTCAGAGTCAGAGTCAGATTTAAAGTCAGAGTCAGCGTCATGGATTCAGAGTCAGAGTCTGAGTCAGAGTCAGAGTCAGAGTCAGAGTCATAGTCAGAGTCAGTGTCAGAGTCAGAGTCAGAGTCAGATACAGAGTCAGATTCAGAGTCAGAGTCATGGAGACAGAGTCAGAGTCAGAGTCAGAGTCTCAGTCTCAGTCAAAGTCAGAGTCAGAGTCGGAGTCAGAGTCAGAGTCAGAGACAGAGTCAGAGTCAGAGTCAGAGTCAGAGTCAGAGTCAGAGTCAGAGTCGGAGTCAGAGTCAGAGTCAGAGTCAGAGTCAGAGTCAGAGTCAGAGTCAGAGTCAGAGTCAGATTCAGGGTCAGAGTCATGAAGACAGAGTCAGAGTCAGAGCCATAGTCGGAGTCAGAGTCATGGAGTCGGAGTCAGAGTCTTAGTCAGAGTCAGAGTCAGAGTCAGAGTCACAGTCAGATACAGAGTCAGAGTCAGAGTCAGATTCAGAGTCAGAGTCATGGAAACAGAGTCAGAGTCAGAGCGATAGTCAGAGTCAGAGTTACAGTCAGAGTCCGAGTCTGACTCAGAGTCAGAGTCAGAGTCAGAGTCAGAGTCGGAGTCACAGTCAGAGTCAGAGACAGAGTCAGATTTAGAGTCAGAGTCAGAGTCAGAGTCAGAGTCAGAGTCAAAGTCAAAGTCTCAGTCTCAGTCAAAGTAAGAGTCTCAGTCAGAGTCAGAGTCAGAGTCAGAGTCGGAGCCAGAGTCAGAGTCAGAGTCAGAGTCAGAGTCAAATTCAGAGTCTCAGTCAGAGTCAAAGTCAGAGTCAGAGTCTCAGTCAGAGTCAGAGTCAGAGTCAGAGTCGGAGTCAGAGTCAGAGTCAGAGTCAGAGTCAGAGTCAAATTCAGAGTCTCAGTTACAGTCAAAGTCAGATTCAGAGTCGGAGCCAGAGTCAGAGTCAGAGTCATAGTCAGAGTCAGAGTCGGAGTCAGCGTCAGAGTCAGAGTCAGAGTCAGGGTCAGAGTCAGAGTCAGAGTCATGGTCTGAGTCGAAGTCATGAAGTCACAGGCAGAGTCTGAGTCAGAGTCATAGTCAGAGTCAGAGTCACAGTTAGAGTCGGAGTCAGAGTCAGAGTCAGAGTCACAGTCAGGGTCAGAGTCCGAGTCAGCATCAGAGTCAGAGTCACAGTCATGGAGTCAGAGTCAGAGTCTGAATCAGAGTCAGAGTCAGAGTGAGAGTCAGTGTCAGAGTCAGAGTCAGAGTCAGAGTCAGAGTCAGAGTCAGAGTCAGGGTCCGAGTTAGAGTCAGAGCCAGAGCCATAGTCAGAATCAGATTGTGGAGTCAGAGTCAGAGCCAGAGCCATGGTCAGAGTCAGAGTCTTAGTCAGAGTCAGAGTCAGAGTCAGAGTCGGAGTCAGAGTCAGAGTCAGAGTCAGAGTATGATTCAAAGTCAGAGTCAGAGTCAGATTTGAAGTCAGAGTCAGAGTCATAGTCAGAGTCAGAGTCGGAGTTATGAAGTCAGAGTCAGAGTCGGAGTTGAGTCAGAGTCAACGTCACAGTGATGAAGTCAGAGTCAGAGTCAAAGTAAGAGTCAGAGTCAGGGTCAGAGTCGTAGTCAGAGTCGGAGTCAAAGTCAGAGTCAGAGTCAGAGTCAGGGTTACAGTCAGGGTCAGAGTCAGAGTCAGATTTAGAGTCAGATTCAAAGTCATGGAGTCAGAGTTTGAGTCTGAGTCATAGTCAGAGTAAGAGTCAGAGTCAGAGTTAGAGTCCGAGTCAGAGTCAGAGTTGGAGTCAGAGTCAGAGTCAGAGTCAGAGTGAGAGTCAGAGTCAGAGTCAGAGTCAGAGTCAGAGTCGGAGTCAGAGTCAGAGTCAGAGTCAGAGTCAGAGTCAGAGTCAGAGTCAGAGTCAGAGTCAGAGTCAGAGTCAGATTCGGAGTCAGAGTCAGAGTCATAGTCAGAGTCAGAGTCGGAGTCATGAAGTCAGAGTCAGAGTCAAAGTCTAGTCAGAGTCAAAGTCACAGTGATAGAGTCAGAGTCAGAGTCAGAGTAAGAGTTAGAGCCAGAGTCAGAGTCGGAGTCAGAGTCGGAGTCAGAGTCAGAGTCAGAGTCAGAGTCAGAGTCGGAGTCAGAGTCGGAGTCAGAGTCAGAGTCAGGGTCAGAGTCAGAGTCAGATTTAAAGTCAGAGTCAGCGTGATGGATTCAGAGTCAGAGTCTGAGTCAGAGTCAGAGTCAGAGTCAGAGTCATAGTCAGAGTCAGTGTCAGAGTCAGAGTCAGAGTCAGATACAGAGTCAGATTCAGAGTCAGAGTCATAGAGACAGAGTCAGAGTCAGAGTCAGAGTCTCAGTCTCAGTCAAAGTCAGAGTCAGAGTCGGAGTCAGAGTCAGAGTCAGAGACAGAGTCAGAGTCAGAGTCAGAGTCAGAGTCAGAGTCAGAGTCAGAGTCGGAGTCAGAGTCAGAGTCAGAGTCAGAGTCAGAGTCAGAGTCAGAGTCAGAGTCAGAGTCAGATTCAGGGTCAGAGTCATGAAGACAGAGTCAGAGTCAGAGCCATAGTCGGAGTCAGAGTCATGGAGTCGGAGTCAGAGTCTTAGTCAGAGTCAGAGTCAGAGTCAGAGTCACAGTCAGATACAGAGTCAGAGTCAGAGTCAGATTCAGAGTCAGAGTCATGGAAACAGAGTCAGAGTCAGAGCGATAGTCAGAGTCAGAGTTACAGTCAGAGTCCGAGTCTGACTCAGAGTCAGAGTCAGAGTCAGAGTCAGAGTCGGAGTCACAGTCAGAGTCAGAGACAGAGTCAGATTTAGAGTCAGAGTCAGAGTCAGAGTCAGAGTCAGAGTCAAAGTCAAAGTCTCAGTCTCAGTCAAAGTAAGAGTCTCAGTCAGAGTCAGAGTCAGAGTCAGAGTCGGAGCCAGAGTCAGAGTCAGAGTCAGAGTCAGAGTCAAATTCAGAGTCTCAGTCAGAGTCAAAGTCAGAGTCAGAGTCTCAGTCAGAGTCAGAGTCAGAGTCAGAGTCGGAGTCAGAGTCAGAGTCAGAGTCAGAGTCAGAGTCAAATTCAGAGTCTCAGTTACAGTCAAAGTCAGATTCAGAGTCGGAGCCAGAGTCAGAGTCAGAGTCATAGTCAGAGTCAGAGTCGGAGTCAGCGTCAGAGTCAGAGTCAGAGTCAGGGTCAGAGTCAGAGTCAGAGTCATGGTCTGAGTCGAAGTCATGAAGTCACAGGCAGAGTCTGAGTCAGAGTCATAGTCAGAGTCAGAGTCACAGTTAGAGTCGGAGTCAGAGTCAGAGTCAGAGTCACAGTCAGGGTCAGAGTCCGAGTCAGCATCAGAGTCAGAGTCACAGTCATGGAGTCAGAGTCAGAGTCTGAATCAGAGTCAGAGTCAGAGTGAGAGTCAGTGTCAGAGTCAGAGTCAGAGTCAGAGTCAGAGTCAGAGTCAGAGTCAGAGTCCGAGTTAGAGTCAGAGCCAGAGCCATAGTCAGAATCAGATTGTGGAGTCAGAGTCAGAGCCAGAGCCATGGTCAGAGTCAGAGTCTTAGTCAGAGTCAGAGTCAGAGTCAGAGTCGGAGTCAGAGTCAGAGTCAGAGTCAGAGTATGATTCAAAGTCAGAGTCAGAGTCAGATTTGAAGTCAGAGTCAGAGTCATAGTCAGAGTCAGAGTCGGAGTTATGAAGTCAGAGTCAGAGTCGGAGTTGAGTCAGAGTCAACGTCACAGTGATGAAGTCAGAGTCAGAGTCAAAGTAAGAGTCAGAGTCAGGGTCAGAGTCGTAGTCAGAGTCGGAGTCAAAGTCAGAGTCAGAGTCAGAGTCAGGGTTACAGTCAGGGTCAGAGTCAGAGTCAGATTTAGAGTCAGATTCAAAGTCATGGAGTCAGAGTTTGAGTCTGAGTCATAGTCAGAGTAAGAGTCAGAGTCAGAGTTAGAGTCCGAGTCAGAGTCAGAGTCAGAGTCAGAGTCAGATACAGAGTCAACGTCAGAGTCAGAGTCAGAGTCGGTGTCAGCGTCAGAGTCAGAGTCAGAGTCAGAGTAGAAGTCAGAGTCAGAGTCACAGTCAGGTTCAGAGTCAGAGTCAGAGTCGGAGTCATAGTCAGAGTCAGAGTCAGATTCAGAGTGAGAGTCAGAGTCAGAGTCTAAGTCAGAGTCAGAGTCAGAGTCAGAGTCAGAGTCAGATACAGAGTCAACGTCAGAGTCAGAGTCAGAGTCGGTGTCAGCGTCAGAGTCAGAGTCAGAGTCAGAGTAGGAGTCAGAGTCAGAGTCAGAGTCACAGTCAGGGTCAGAGTCAGAGTCAGAGTCAGAGTCAGAGTCAGAGTCAGAGTTGGAGTCAGAGTCAGAGTCAGAGTCAGAGTGAGAGTCAGAGTCAGAGTCAGAGTCAGAGTCAGAGTCGGAGTCAGAGTCAGAGTCAGAGTCAGAGTCAGAGTCAGAGTCAGAGTCAGAGTCAGAGTCAGAGTCAGAGTCGGAGTCATGAAGTCAGAGTCAGAGTCAAAGTCTAGTCAGAGTCAAAGTCACAGTGATAGAGTCAGAGTCAGAGTCAGAGTAAGAGTTAGAGCCAGAGTCAGAGTCGGAGTCAGAGTCAGAGTCAGAGTCGGAGTCAGAGTCAGAGTCAGAGTCGGAGTGAGAGTCAGAGTCAGAGTCAGAGTCAGAGTCAGAGTCAGAGTCGGAGTCATGAAGTCAGAGTCAGAGTCAAAGTCTAGTCAGAGTCAAAGTCACAGTGATAGAGTCAGAGTCAGAGTCAGAGTAAGAGTTAGAGCCAGAGTCAGAGTCGGAGTCAGAGTCGGAGTCAGAGTCAGAGTCAGAGTCAGAGTCAGAGTCGGAGTCAGAGTCGGAGTCAGAGTCAGAGTCAGGGTCAGAGTAGAAGTCAGATTTAAAGTCGAAATCAGCGTCATGGATTCAGAGTCAGAGTCCGAGTCAGAGTCAGAGTCAGAGTCGAAGTCAGAGCCAGAGTCAGGGTCAGAGTCAGAGTCAGATTTAAAGTCAGAGTCAGCGTCATGGATTCAGAGTCAGAGTCAGAGTCAGAGTCGGAGTCATAGTAAGAGTCAGAGTCAGAGTCAGAGTCAGAGTCAGAGTCAGAGTCAGAGTTAGAGTGAGAGTCAGAGTCATGAAGTCAGATTCGGAGCCAGAGCCATGGTCTGAGTCAGAGTCATGGAGTCAGAGTCAGAGTCTGAGTCAGAATCATAGTCAGAGTCAGATTCAGAGTCAGAGTCGGAGTCAGAGTGATAGTCAGAGTCAGAGTCAGATTCAGAGTCAAAGTCGGAGTCAGAGTGATAGTCAGAGTCAGAGTCAGAGCCAGAGCCACAGTCAGAGTCAGAGTCAGAGTCAGATACAAAGTCGAAGTCAGAGTCAGATTCAGAGTCAGAGTCATGGAGACAGAGTCAGAGTCAGAGCCATAGTCGGAGTCAGAGTCATGGAGTCAGAGTCAGAGTCAGGTCGTGGAGTCAGAGTCAGAGTCTTAGTCAGAGTCAGAGTCAGAGTCAGAGTCAGAGTCAGAGTCGGAGTCAGAGTCAGAGTCAGAGACAGAGTCAGAGTCAGAGTGAGAGTCAGAGTCAGAGTCAGAGTCAAAGTCAGAGTCTCAGTCACAGTCAAAGTCAGAGTCTCAGTCAGAGTCAAAGTCAGAGTCACAGTCGGAGTCAGAGACAGAGTCAGAGTCAGAGTCAGAGTCGGAGTCAGCGTCAGAGTCAGAGTCAGAGTCAGGGTGAGAGTCAGAGTCAGATTGAGAGTCAGATTCAGAGTCATGAAGTCAGAGTTAGAGTCTGAGTCATAGTCAGAGTAAGAGTCAGAGTCGGAGTCAGAGTCAGAGTCAGAGTCAGAGTCAGAGTCGGAGTCAGAGTCGGAGTCAGAGTCAGAGTCAGGGTCAGAGTCAGAGTCAGATTTAAAGTCAGAGTCAGCGTCATGGATTCAGAGTCAGAGTCTGAGTCAGAGTCAGAGTCAGAGTCAGAGTCATAGTCAGAGTCAGTGTCAGAGTCAGAGTCAGAGTCAGATACAGAGTCAGATTCAGAGTCAGAGTCATGGAGACAGAGTCAGAGTCAGAGTCAGAGTCTCAGTCTCAGTCAAAGTCAGAGTCAGAGTCGGAGTCAGAGTCAGAGTCAGAGACAGAGTCAGAGTCAGAGTCAGAGTCAGAGTCAGAGTCAGAGTCAGAGTCGGAGTCAGAGTCAGAGTCAGAGTCAGAGTCAGAGTCAGAGTCAGAGTCAGAGTCAGAGTCAGATTCAGGGTCAGAGTCATGAAGACAGAGTCAGAGTCAGAGCCATAGTCGGAGTCAGAGTCATGGAGTCGGAGTCAGAGTCTTAGTCAGAGTCAGAGTCAGAGTCAGAGTCACAGTCAGATACAGAGTCAGAGTCAGAGTCAGATTCAGAGTCAGAGTCATGGAAACAGAGTCAGAGTCAGAGCGATAGTCAGAGTCAGAGTTACAGTCAGAGTCCGAGTCTGACTCAGAGTCAGAGTCAGAGTCAGAGTCAGAGTCGGAGTCACAGTCAGAGTCAGAGACAGAGTCAGATTTAGAGTCAGAGTCAGAGTCAGAGTCAGAGTCAGAGTCAAAGTCAAAGTCTCAGTCTCAGTCAAAGTAAGAGTCTCAGTCAGAGTCAGAGTCAGAGTCAGAGTCGGAGCCAGAGTCAGAGTCAGAGTCAGAGTCAGAGTCAAATTCAGAGTCTCAGTCAGAGTCAAAGTCAGAGTCAGAGTCTCAGTCAGAGTCAGAGTCAGAGTCAGAGTCGGAGTCAGAGTCAGAGTCAGAGTCAGAGTCAGAGTCAAATTCAGAGTCTCAGTCACAGTCAAAGTCAGAGTCAGAGTCAGAGTCAGAGTCGGAGTCAGAGTGATAGTCAGAGTCAGAGTCAGAGTCAGAGCCAGAGCCATAGTCAGAGTCAGGTCGTGGAGTCAGAGTCAGACTCTTAGTCAGAGTCAGAGTCAGAGTCAGAGTTGGAGTCAGAGTCAGAGTCAGAGTCAGAGTCAGAGTCAGAGTCAGAGTCAGAGTCAGAGTCAGAGTCAGAGTCGGAGTCAAAATCAGAGTCGGAGTCGGATTCAGAGTCACAGTCAGAGTCAGAGTCAGAGTCTTATTCAGAGTCAGATTCAGAGTCAGAGTCGGAGTCAGAGTCAGAGTCAGAGTCGGAGTCAGAGTCAGACACAGAGACAGAGTCAGATTCAGAGTCAGAGTCAGAGTCAGAGTCAGAGTCAGATTCAAAGTCAGAGTCTCAGTCTCAGTCAAAGTCAGAGTCAGAGTCGGAGTCAGAGTCAGAGTCAGAGACAGAGTCAGAGTCAGAGTCAGAGTCAGAGTCAGAGTCAGAGTCAGAGTCAAAGTCAGAGTCTCAGTCACAGTCAAAGTCAGAGTCTCAGTCAGAGTCAAAGTCAGAGTCAGAGTCGGAGTCAGAGTCAGAGTCCGAGTCAGAGTCAGAGTCGGAGTCACCGTCAGAGTCAGAGTCAGAGTCAGGGTGAGCGTCAGAGTCAGATTGAGAGTCAGATTCAGAGTCATCGAGTCAGTGTTAGAGTCTAAGTCATAGTCAGAGTAACAGTCAGAGTCAGAGTTAGAGTCAGAGTCATGAAGTCGGATTCGGAGCCAGAGCCATGGTCTGAGTCAGAGTCATGGAGTCAGAGTCAGAGTCTGATTCAGAATCATAGTCAGAGTCAGAGTCAGAGTCAGAGTCGGAGTCAGAGTGATAGTCAGAGTCAGAGTCAGAGTCAGAGCCAGAGACATAGTCAGAGTCAGGTCGTGGAGTCAGAGTCAGACTCTTAGTCAGAGTCAGAGTCAGAGTCACAGTTGGAGTCAGAGTCATGAAGTCGGATTCGGAGCCAGAGCCATGGTCTGAGTCAGAGTCAGAGTCTGATTCAGAATCATAGTCGGAGTCAGGGTCAGATTCAGAGTCGGAGTCAGAGTGATAGTCAGAGTCAGAGTCAGAGTCAGAGTCAGAGTCAGAGTCAGAGTCAGAGTCAGAGTCAGAGTCAGAGTCAGATTCGGAGTCAGAGTCAGAGTCATAGTCAGAGTCAGAGTCGGAGTCATGAAGTCAGAGTCAGAGTCAGAGTCTAGTCAGAGTCAAAGTCACAGTGATAGAGTCAGAGTCAGAGTCAAAGTAAGAGTTAGAGCCAGAGTCAGAGTCGGAGTCAGAGTCGGAGTCAGAGTCAGAGTCAGAGTCAGAGTCAGAGTCGGAGTCAGAGTCGGAGTCAGAGTCAGAGTCAGGGTCAGAGTAGAAGTCAGATTTAAAGTCGAAATCAGCGTCATGGATTCAGAGTCAGAGTCCGAGTCAGAGTCAGAGTCAGAGTCGGAGTCAGAGACAGAGTCAGGGTCAGAGTCAGAGTCAGATTTGAAGTCAGAGTCAGCGTCATGGATTCAGAGTCAGAGTCAGAGTCAGAGTCGGAGTCATAGTCAGAGTCAGAGTCAGAGTCAGAGTCAGAGTCAGAGTCAGAGTCAGAGTTAGACTGAGAGTCAGAGTCATGAAGTCAGATTCGGAGCCAGAGCCATGGTCTGAGTCAGAGTCATGGAGTCAGAGTCAGAGTCTGAGTCAGAATCATAGTCAGAGTCAGATTCAGAGTCAGAGTCGGAGTCAGAGTGATAGTCAGAGTCAGAGTCAGATTCAGAGTCAGAGTCGGAGTCAGAGTGATAGTCAGAGTCAGAGTCAGAGCCACAGCCACAGTCAGAGTCAGAGTCAGAGTCAGAGTCAGAGTCAGATACAAAGTCGAAGTCAGAGTCAGATTCAGAGTCAGAGTCATGGAGACAGAGTCAGAGTCAGAGCCATAGTCGGAGTCAGAGTCATGGAGTCAGAGTCAGAGTCAGGTCGTGGAGTCAGAGTCAGAGTCTTAGTCAGAGTCAGAGTCAGAGTCAGAGTCAGAGTCAGAGTCAGAGTCAAAGTCAGAGTCTCAGTCACAGTCAAAGTCAGAGTCTCAGTCAGAGTCAAAGTCAGAGTCAGAGTCGGAGTCAGAGTCAGAGTCAGAGTCAGAGTCAGAGTCAGAGTCAGAGTCAGAGTCAGAGTCAGAGTCGGAGTCACCGTCAGAGTCAGAGTCAGAGTCAGGGTGAGAGTCAGAGTCAGATTGAGAGTCAGATTCAAAGTCATCGAGTCAGTGTTAGAGTCTAAGTCATAGTCAGAGTAAGAGTCAGAGTCAGAGTTAGAGTCAGAGTCATGAAGTCGGATTCGGAGCCAGAGCCATGGTCTGAGTCAGAGTCATGGAGTCAGAGTCAGAGTCTGATTCAGAATCATAGTCAGAGTCAGAGTCAGAGTCAGAGTCGGAGTCAGAGTGATAGTCAGAGTCAGAGTCAGAGTCAGAGCCAGAGCCATAGTCAGAGTCAGGTCGTGGAGTCAGAGTCAGACTCTTAGTCAGAGTCAGAGTCAGAGTCAGAGTTGGAGTCAGAGTCATGAAGTCGGATTCGGAGCCAGAGCCATGGTCTGAGTCAGAGTCATGGAGTCAGAGTCAGAGTCTGATTCAGAATCATAGTCAGAGTCAGAGTCAGAGTCAGAGTCGGAGTCAGAGTGATAGTCAGAGTCAGAGTCAGAGTCAGAGTCAGAGTCAGAGTCAGAGTCAGAGTCAGATTCGGAGTCAGAGTCAGAGTCATAGTCAGAGTCAGAGTCGGAGTCATGAAGTCAGAGTCAGAGTCAGAGTCTAGTCAGAGTCAAAGTCACAGTGATAGAGTCAGAGTCAGAGTCAAAGTAAGATTTAGAGCCAGAGTCAGAGTCGGAGTCAGAGTCGGAGTCAGAGTCAGAGTCAGAGTCAGAGTCAGAGTCGGAGCCAGAGTCGGAGTCAGAGTCAGAGTCAGGTTCAGAGTAGAAGTCAGATTTAAAGTCGAAATCAGCGTCATGGATTCAGAGTCAGAGTCCGAGTCAGAGTCAGAGTCAGAGTCGGAGTCGGAGCCAGAGTCAGGGTCAGAGTCGGAGTCAGATTTAAACTAAGAGTCAGCGTCATGGATTCAGAGTCAGAGTCAGAGTCAGAGTCGGAGTCATAGTCAGAGTCAGAGTCAGAGTCAGAGTCAGAGTCAGAGTCAGAGTCAGAGTTAGAGTGAGAGTCAGAGTCATGAAGTCAGATTCGGAGCCAGAGCCATGGTCTGAGTCAGAGTCATGGAGTCAGAGTCAGAGTCTGAGTCAGAATCATAGTCAGAGTCAGATTCAGAGTCAGAGTCGGAGTCAGAGTCATAGTCAGAGTCAGAGTCAGATTCAGAGTCAGAGTCGGAGTCAGAGTGATAGTCAGAGTCAGAGTCAGAGCCAGAGCCACAGTCAGAGTCAGAGTCAGAGTCAGAGTCAGAGTCAGATACAAAGTCAAAGTCAGAGTCAGATTCAGAGTCAGAGTCATGGAGACAAAGTCAGAGTCAGAGCCATAGTCGGAGTCAGAGTCATGGAGTCAGAGTCAGAGTCAGGTCGTGGAGTCAGAGTCAGAGTCTTAGTCAGAGTCAGAGTCAGAGTCAGAGTCAGAGTCAGAGTCAGAGTCAGAGTCAGAGTCAGATTCAGAGTCAGAGTCAGCGTCAGAGTCAGAGTCGGAGTCAGAGTCAGAGTCAGAGTCAGAGTCATAGTCAGAGTGAAAGTCATGAAGTCAGAGTCAGAGTCAGAGTCTAGTCAGAGTCAAAGTCACAGTGATAGAGTCAGAGTCAGAGTCAAAGTGAGAGTTAGAGTCAGAGTCAGAGTCAGAGTCAGAGTCAGAGTCAGAGTCAGAGTCAAAGTCAGAGTCTCAGTCACAGTCAAAGTCAGAGTCTCAGTCAGAGTCAAAGTCAGAGTCAGAGTCGGAGTCAGAGTTAGAGTCAGAGTCAGAGTCAGAGTCGGAGTCACCGTCAGAGTCAGAGTCAGACTCAGGGTGAGAGTCAGAGTCAGATTGAAAGTCAGATTCAGAGTCATCGAGTCAGTGTTAGAGTCTAAGTCATAGTCAGAGTAAGAGTCAGAGTCAGAGTTAGAGTCAGAGTCATGAAGTCGGATTCGGAGCCAGAGCCATGGTCTGAGTCAGAGTCATGGAGTCAGAGTCAGAGTCTGATTCAGAATCATAGTCAGAGTCAGAGTCAGAGTCAGAGTCGGAGTCAGAGTGATAGTCAGAGTCAGAGTCAGAGTCAGAGCCAGAGCCATAGTCAGAGTCAGGTCGTGGAGTCAGAGTCAGACTCTTAGTCAGAGTCAGAGTCAGAGTCAGAGTTGGAGTCAGAGTCAGAGTCAGAGTCAGAGTCAGAGTCAGAGTCAGAGTCTGAGTCAGAGTCAGAGTCAGAGTCGGAGTCAAAATCAGAGTCGGAGTCGGATTCAGAGTCACAGTCAGAGTCAGAGTCAGAGTCTTATTCAGAGTCAGATTCAGAGTCAGAGTCGGAGTCAGAGTCAGAGTCAGAGTCGGATTCAGAGTCAGACACAGAGACAGAGTCAGATTCAGAGTCAGAGTCAGAGTCGGAGTCAGAGTCAGAGTCAGAGACAGAGTCAGAGTCAGAGTCAGAGTCAGAGTCAGAGTCAGAGTCAGAGTCAAAGTCAGAGTCTCAGTCACAGTCAAAGTCAGAGTCTCAGTCAGAGTCAAAGTCAGAGTCAGAGTCGGAGTCAGAGTCAGAGTCCGAGTCAGAGTCAGAGTCGGAGTCACCGTCAGAGTCAGAGTCAGAGTCAGGGTGAGCGTCAGAGTCAGATTGAGAGTCAGATTCAGAGTCATCGAGTCAGTGTTAGAGTCTAAGTCATAGTCAGAGTAAGAGTCAGAGTCAGAGTTAGAGTCAGAGTCATGAAGTCGGATTCGGAGCCAGAGCCATGGTCTGAGTCAGAGTCATGGAGTCAGAGTCAGAGTCTGATTCAGAATCATAGTCAGAGTCAGAGTCAGAGTCAGAGTCGGAGTCAGAGTGATAGTCAGAGTCAGAGTCAGAGTCAGAGCCAGAGACAAAGTCAGAGTCAGGTCGTGGAGTCAGAGTCAGACTCTTAGTCAGAGTCAGAGTCAGAGTCACAGTTGGAGTCAGAGTCATGAAGTCGGATTCGGAGCCAGAGCCATGGTCTGAGTCAGAGTCAGAGTCTGATTCAGAATCATAGTCGGAGTCAGGGTCAGAGTCAGAGTCGGAGTCAGAGTGATAGTCAGAGTCAGAGTCAGAGTCAGAGTCAGAGTCAGAGTCAGAGTCAGAGTCAGAGTCAGAGTCAGAGTCAGATTCGGAGTCAGAGTCAGAGTCATAGTCAGAGTCAGAGTCGGAGTCATGAAGTCAGAGTCAGAGTCAGAGTCTAGTCAGAGTCAAAGTCACAGTGATAGAGTCAGAGTCAGAGTCAAAGTAAGAGTTAGAGCCAGAGTCAGAGTCGGAGTCAGAGTCGGAGTCAGAGTCAGAGTCAGAGTCAGAGTCAGAGTCGGAGTCAGAGTCGGAGTCAGAGTCAGAGTCAGGGTCAGAGTAGAAGTCAGATTTAAAGTCGAAATCAGCGTCATGGATTCAGAGTCAGAGTCCGAGTCAGAGTCAGAGTCAGAGTCGGAGTCAGAGCCAGAGTCAGGGTCAGAGTCAGAGTCAGATTTGAAGTCAGAGTCAGCGTCATGGATTCAGAGTCAGAGTCAGAGTCAGAGTCGGAGTCATAGTCAGAGTCAGAGTCAGAGTCAGAGTCAGAGTCAGAGTCAGAGTCAGAGTTAGACTGAGAGTCAGAGTCATGAAGTCAGATTCGGAGCCAGAGCCATGGTCTGAGTCAGAGTCATGGAGTCAGAGTCAGAGTCTGAGTCAGAATCATAGTCAGAGTCAGATTCAGAGTCAGAGTCGGAGTCAGAGTGATAGTCAGAGTCAGAGTCAGATTCAGAGTCAGAGTCGGAGTCAGAGTGATAGTCAGAGTCAGAGTCAGAGCCAGAGCCACAGTCAGAGTTAGAGTCAGAGTCAGAGTCAGAGTCAGATACAAAGTCGAAGTCAGAGTCAGATTCAGAGTCAGAGTCATGGAGACAGAGTCAGAGTCAGAGCCATAGTCGGAGTCAGAGTCATGAAGTCAGAGTCAGAGTCAGGTCGTGGAGTCAGAGTCAGAGTCAGAGTCAGAGCCAGAGCCATAGTCAGAGTCAGGTCGTGGAGTCAGAGTCAGACTCTTAGTCAGAGTCAGAGTCAGAGTCAGAGTTGGAGTCAGAGTCAGAGTCAGAGTCAGAGTCAGAGTCAGAGTCAGAGTGATAGTCAGAGTCAGAGTCGGAGTCAGAGTCAGAGTCGGAGTCAGAGCCAGAGTCAGGGTCAGAGTCGGAGTCAGATTTAAAGTAAGAGTCAGCGTCATGGATTCAGAGTCAGAGTCAGAGTCAGCGTCGGAGTCATAGTCAGAGTCAGAGTCAGAGTCAGAGTCAGAGTCAGAGTCAGAGTCAGAGTTAGAGTGAGAGTCAGAGTCATGAAGTCAGATTCGGAGCCAGAGCCATGGTCTGAGTCAGAGTCATGGAGTCAGAGTCAGAGTCTGAGTCAGAATCATAGTCAGAGTCAGATTCAGAGTCAGAGTCGGAGTCAGAGTCATAGTCAGAGTCAGAGTCAGATTCAGAGTCAGAGTCGGAGTCAGAGTGATAGTCAGAGTCAGAGTCAGAGCCAGAGCCACAGTCAGAGTCAGAGTCAGAGTCAGAGTCAGAGTCAGATACAAAGTCAAAGTCAGAGTCAGATTCAGAGTCAGAGTCATGGAGACAAAGTCAGAGTCAGAGCCATAGTCGGAGTCAGAGTCATGAAGTCAGAGTCAGAGTCAGGTCGTGGAGTCAGAGTCAGAGTCTTAGTCAGAGTCAGAGTCAGAGTCAGAGTCAGAGTCAGAGTCAGAGTCAGAGTCAGAGTCAGATTCAGAGTCAGAGTCAGCGTCAGAGTCAGAGTCGGAGTCAGAGTCAGAGTCAGAGTCAGAGTCATAGTCAGAGTCAAAGTCATGAAGTCAGAGTCAGAGTCAGAGTCTAGTCAGAGTCAAAGTCACAGTGATAGAGTCAGAGTCAGAGTCAAAGTGAGAGTTAGAGTCAGAGTCAGAGTCAGAGTCAGAGTCAGAGTCAGAGTCAGAGTCAAAGTCAGAGTCTCAGTCACAGTCAAAGTCAGAGTCTCAGTCAGAGTCAAAGTCAGAGTCAGAGTCGGAGTCAGAGTTAGAGTCAGAGTCAGAGTCAGAGTCGGAGTCACCGTCAGAGTCAGAGTCAGACTCAGGGTGAGAGTCAGAGTCAGATTGAAAGTCAGATTCAGAGTCATCGAGTCAGTGTTAGAGTCTAAGTCATAGTCAGAGTAAGAGTCAGAGTCAGAGTTAGAGTCAGAGTCATGAAGTCGGATTCGGAGCCAGAGCCATGGTCTGAGTCAGAGTCATGGAGTCAGAGTCAGAGTCTGATTCAGAATCATAGTCAGAGTCAGAGTCAGAGTCAGAGTCGGAGTCAGAGTGATAGTCAGAGTCAGAGTCAGAGTCAGAGCCAGAGCCATAGTCAGAGTCAGGTCGTGGAGTCAGAGTCAGACTCTTAGTCAGAGTCAGAGTCAGAGTCAGAGTTGGAGTCAGAGTCAGAGTCAGAGTCAGAGTCAGAGTCAGAGTCAGAGTCAGAGTCAGAGTCAGAGTCAGAGTCGGAGTAAAAATCAGATTTGGAGTCGGATTCAGAGTCACAGTCAGAGTCAGAGTCAGAGTCTTATTCAGAGTCAGATTCAGAGTCAGAGTCGGAGTCAGAGTCAGAGTCAGAGTCGGAGTCAGAGTCAGACACAGAGACAGAGTCAGATTCAGAGTCAGAGTCAGAGTCAGAGTCAGAGTCAGATTCAAAGTCAGAGTCTCAGTCTCAGTCAAAGTCAGAGTCAGAGTCGGAGTCAGAGTCAGAGTCAGAGACAGAGTCAGAGTCAGAGTCAGAGTCAGAGTCAGAGTCAGAGTCAGAGTCAAAGTCAGAGTCTCAGTCACAGTCAAAGTCAGAGTCTCAGTCAGAGTCAAAGTCAGAGTCAGAGTCGGAGTCAGAGTCAGAGTCCGAGTCAGAGTCAGAGTCGGAGTCACCGTCAGAGTCAGAGTCAGAGTCAGGGTGAGCGTCAGAGTCAGATTGAGAGTCAGATTCAGAGTCATCGAGTCAGTGTTAGAGTCTAAGTCATAGTCAGAGTAAGAGTCAGAGTCAGAGTTAGAGTCAGAGTCATGAAGTCGGATTCGGAGCCAGAGCCATGGTCTGAGTCAGAGTCATAGAGTCAGAGTCAGAGTCTGATTCAGAATCATAGTCAGAGTCAGAGTCAGAGTCAGAGTCGGAGTCAGAGTGATAGTCAGAGTCAGAGTCAGAGTCAGAGCCAGAGACATAGTCAGAGTCAGGTCGTGGAGTCAGAGTCAGACTCTTAGTCAGAGTCAGAGTCAGAGTCACAGTTGGAGTCAGAGTCATGAAGTCGGATTCGGAGCCAGAGCCATGGTCTGAGTCAGAGTCAGAGTCTGATTCAGAATCATAGTCGGAGTCAGGGTCAGAGTCAGAGTCGGAGTCAGAGTGATAGTCAGAGTCAGAGTCAGAGTCAGAGTCAGAGTCAGAGTCAGAGTCAGAGTCAGAGTCAGAGTCAGAGTCAGATTCGGAGTCAGAGTCAGAGTCATAGTCAGAGTCAGAGTCGGAGTCATGAAGTCAGAGTCAGAGTCAGAGTCTAGTCAGAGTCAAAGTCACAGTGATAGAGTCAGAGTCAGAGTCAAAGTAAGAGTTAGAGCCAGAGTCAGAGTCGGAGTCAGAGTCGGAGTCAGAGTCAGAGTCAGAGTCAGAGTCAGAGTCGGAGTCAGAGTCGGAGTCAGAGTCAGAGTCAGGGTCAGAGTAGAAGTCAGATTTAAAGTCGAAATCAGCGTCATGGATTCAGAGTCAGAGTCCGAGTCAGAGTCAGAGTCAGAGTCGGAGTCAGAGCCAGAGTCAGGGTCAGAGTCAGAGTCAGATTTGAAGTCAGAGTCAGCGTCATGGATTCAGAGTCAGAGTCAGAGTCAGAGTCGGAGTCATAGTCAGAGTCAGAGTCAGAGTCAGAGTCAGAGTCAGAGTCAGAGTCAGAGTTAGACTGAGAGTCAGAGTCATGAAGTCAGATTCGGAGCCAGAGCCATGGTCTGAGTCAGAGTCATGGAGTCAGAGTCAGAGTCTGAGTCAGAATCATAGTCAGAGTCAGATTCAGAGTCAGAGTCGGAGTCAGAGTGATAGTCAGAGTCAGAGTCAGATTCAGAGTCAGAGTCGGAGTCAGAGTGATAGTCAGAGTCAGAGTCAGAGCCAGAGCCACAGTCAGAGTTAGAGTCAGAGTCAGAGTCAGAGTCAGATACAAAGTCGAAGTCAGAGTCAGATTCAGAGTCAGAGTCATGGAGACAGAGTCAGAGTCAGAGCCATAGTCGGAGTCAGAGTCATGAAGTCAGAGTCAGAGTCAGGTCGTGGAGTCAGAGTCAGAGTCAGAGTCAGAGCCAGAGCCATAGTCAGAGTCAGGTCGTGGAGTCAGAGTCAGACTCTTAGTCAGAGTCAGAGTCAGAGTCAGAGTTGGAGTCAGAGTCAGAGTCAGAGTCAGAGTCAGAGTCAGAGTCAGAGTGATAGTCAGAGTCAGAGTCGGAGTCAGAGTCAGAGTCGGAGTCAGAGCCAGAGTCAGGGTCAGAGTCGGAGTCAGATTTAAAGTAAGAGTCAGCGTCATGGATTCAGAGTCAGAGTCAGAGTCAGCGTCGGAGTCATAGTCAGAGTCAGAGTCAGAGTCAGAGTCAGAGTCAGAGTCAGAGTCAGAGTTAGAGTGAGAGTCAGAGTCATGAAGTCAGATTCGGAGCCAGAGCCATGGTCTGAGTCAGAGTCATGGAGTCAGAGTCAGAGTCTGAGTCAGAATCATAGTCAGAGTCAGATTCAGAGTCAGAGTCGGAGTCAGAGTCATAGTCAGAGTCAGAGTCAGATTCAGAGTCAGAGTCGGAGTCAGAGTGATAGTCAGAGTCAGAGTCAGAGCCAGAGCCACAGTCAGAGTCAGAGTCAGAGTCAGAGTCAGAGTCAGATACAAAGTCAAAGTCAGAGTCAGATTCAGAGTCAGAGTCATGGAGACAAAGTCAGAGTCAGAGCCATAGTCGGAGTCAGAGTCATGAAGTCAGAGTCAGAGTCAGGTCGTGGAGTCAGAGTCAGAGTCTTAGTCAGAGTCAGAGTCAGAGTCAGAGTCAGAGTCAGAGTCAGAGTCAGAGTCAGAGTCAGATTCAGAGTCAGAGTCAGCGTCAGAGTCAGAGTCGGAGTCAGAGTCAGAGTCAGAGTCAGAGTCATAGTCAGAGTCAAAGTCATGAAGTCAGAGTCAGAGTCAGAGTCTAGTCAGAGTCAAAGTCACAGTGATAGAGTCAGAGTCAGAGTCAAAGTGAGAGTTAGAGTCAGAGTCAGAGTCAGAGTCAGAGTCAGAGTCAGAGTCAGAGTCAAAGTCAGAGTCTCAGTCACAGTCAAAGTCAGAGTCTCAGTCAGAGTCAAAGTCAGAGTCAGAGTCGGAGTCAGAGTTAGAGTCAGAGTCAGAGTCAGAGTCGGAGTCACCGTCAGAGTCAGAGTCAGACTCAGGGTGAGAGTCAGAGTCAGATTGAAAGTCAGATTCAGAGTCATCGAGTCAGTGTTAGAGTCTAAGTCATAGTCAGAGTAAGAGTCAGAGTCAGAGTTAGAGTCAGAGTCATGAAGTCGGATTCGGAGCCAGAGCCATGGTCTGAGTCAGAGTCATGGAGTCAGAGTCAGAGTCTGATTCAGAATCATAGTCAGAGTCAGAGTCAGAGTCAGAGTCGGAGTCAGAGTGATAGTCAGAGTCAGAGTCAGAGTCAGAGCCAGAGCCATAGTCAGAGTCAGGTCGTGGAGTCAGAGTCAGACTCTTAGTCAGAGTCAGAGTCAGAGTCAGAGTTGGAGTCAGAGTCAGAGTCAGAGTCAGAGTCAGAGTCAGAGTCAGAGTCAGAGTCAGAGTCAGAGTCAGAGTCGGAGTCAAAATCAGAGTCGGAGTCGGATTCAGAGTCACAGTCAGAGTCAGAGTCAGAGTCTTATTCAGAGTCAGATTCAGAGTCAGAGTCGGAGTCAGAGTCAGAGTCAGAGTCGGAGTCAGAGTCAGACACAGAGACAGAGTCAGATTCAGAGTCAGAGTCAGAGTCAGAGTCAGAGTCAGATTCAAAGTCAGAGTCTCAGTCTCAGTCAAAGTCAGAGTCAGAGTCGGAGTCAGAGTCAGAGTCAGAGACAGAGTCAGAGTCAGAGTCAGAGTCAGAGTCAGAGTCAGAGTCAGAGTCAAAGTCAGAGTCTCAGTCACAGTCAAAGTCAGAGTCTCAGTCAGAGTCAAAGTCAGAGTCAGAGTCGGAGTCAGAGTCAGAGTCCGAGTCAGAGTCAGAGTCGGAGTCACCGTCAGAGTCAGAGTCAGAGTCAGGGTGAGCGTCAGAGTCAGATTGAGAGTCAGATTCAGAGTCATCGAGTCAGTGTTAGAGTCTAAGTCATAGTCAGAGTAAGAGTCAGAGTCAGAGTTAGAGTCAGAGTCATGAAGTCGGATTCGGAGCCAGAGCCATGGTCTGAGTCAGAGTCATAGAGTCAGAGTCAGAGTCTGATTCAGAATCATAGTCAGAGTCAGAGTCAGAGTCAGAGTCGGAGTCAGAGTGATAGTCAGAGTCAGAGTCAGAGTCAGAGCCAGAGACATAGTCAGAGTCAGGTCGTGGAGTCAGAGTCAGACTCTTAGTCAGAGTCAGAGTCAGAGTCACAGTTGGAGTCAGAGTCATGAAGTCGGATTCGGAGCCAGAGCCATGGTCTGAGTCAGAGTCAGAGTCTGATTCAGAATCATAGTCGGAGTCAGGGTCAGAGTCAGAGTCGGAGTCAGAGTGATAGTCAGAGTCAGAGTCAGAGTCAGAGTCAGAGTCAGAGTCAGAGTCAGAGTCAGAGTCAGAGTCAGAGTCAGATTCGGAGTCAGAGTCAGAGTCATAGTCAGAGTCAGAGTCGGAGTCATGAAGTCAGAGTCAGAGTCAGAGTCTAGTCAGAGTCAAAGTCACAGTGATAGAGTCAGAGTCAGAGTCAAAGTAAGAGTTAGAGCCAGAGTCAGAGTCGGAGTCAGAGTCGGAGTCAGAGTCAGAGTCAGAGTCAGAGTCAGAGTCGGAGTCAGAGTCGGAGTCAGAGTCAGAGTCAGGGTCAGAGTAGAAGTCAGATTTAAAGTCGAAATCAGCGTCATGGATTCAGAGTCAGAGTCCGAGTCAGAGTCAGAGTCAGAGTCGGAGTCAGAGCCAGAGTCAGGGTCAGAGTCAGAGTCAGATTTGAAGTCAGAGTCAGCGTCATGGATTCAGAGTCAGAGTCAGAGTCAGAGTCGGAGTCATAGTCAGAGTCAGAGTCAGAGTCAGAGTCAGAGTCAGAGTCAGAGTCAGAGTTAGACTGAGAGTCAGAGTCATGAAGTCAGATTCGGAGCCAGAGCCATGGTCTGAGTCAGAGTCATGGAGTCAGAGTCAGAGTCTGAGTCAGAATCATAGTCAGAGTCAGATTCAGAGTCAGAGTCGGAGTCAGAGTGATAGTCAGAGCCAGAGCCATGGTCTGAGTCAGAGTCATGGAGTCAGAGTCAGAGTCTGATTCAGAATCATAGTCAGAGTCAGAGTCAGAGTCAGAGTCGGAGTCAGAGTGATAGTCAGAGTCAGAGTCAGAGTCAGAGCCAGAGCCATAGTCAGAGTCAGGTCGTGGAGTCAGAGTCAGACTCTTAGTCAGAGTCAGAGTCAGAGTCAGAGTTGGAGTCAGAGTCAGAGTCAGAGTCAGAGTCAGAGTCAGAGTCAGAGTCAGAGTCAGAGTCAGAGTCAGAGTCGGAGTCAAAATCAGAGTCGGAGTCGGATTCAGAGTCACAGTCAGAGTCAGAGTCAGAGTCTTATTCAGAGTCAGATTCAGAGTCAGAGTCGGAGTCAGAGTCAGAGTCAGAGTCGGAGTCAGAGTCAGACACAGAGACAGAGTCAGATTCAGAGTCAGAGTCAGAGTCAGAGTCAGAGTCAGATTCAAAGTCAGAGTCTCAGTCTCAGTCAAAGTCAGAGTCAGAGTCGGAGTCAGAGTCAGAGTCAGAGACAGAGTCAGAGTCAGAGTCAGAGTCAGAGTCAGAGTCAGAGTCAGAGTCAAAGTCAGAGTCTCAGTCACAGTCAAAGTCAGAGTCTCAGTCAGAGTCAAAGTCAGAGTCAGAGTCGGAGTCAGAGTCAGAGTCCGAGTCAGAGTCAGAGTCGGAGTCACCGTCAGAGTCAGAGTCAGAGTCAGGGTGAGCGTCAGAGTCAGATTGAGAGTCAGATTCAGAGTCATCGAGTCAGTGTTAGAGTCTAAGTCATAGTCAGAGTAAGAGTCAGAGTCAGAGTTAGAGTCAGAGTCATGAAGTCGGATTCGGAGCCAGAGCCATGGTCTGAGTCAGAGTCATAGAGTCAGAGTCAGAGTCTGATTCAGAATCATAGTCAGAGTCAGAGTCAGAGTCAGAGTCGGAGTCAGAGTGATAGTCAGAGTCAGAGTCAGAGTCAGAGCCAGAGACATAGTCAGAGTCAGGTCGTGGAGTCAGAGTCAGACTCTTAGTCAGAGTCAGAGTCAGAGTCACAGTTGGAGTCAGAGTCATGAAGTCGGATTCGGAGCCAGAGCCATGGTCTGAGTCAGAGTCAGAGTCTGATTCAGAATCATAGTCGGAGTCAGGGTCAGAGTCAGAGTCGGAGTCAGAGTGATAGTCAGAGTCAGAGTCAGAGTCAGAGTCAGAGTCAGAGTCAGAGTCAGAGTCAGAGTCAGAGTCAGAGTCAGATTCGGAGTCAGAGTCAGAGTCATAGTCAGAGTCAGAGTCGGAGTCATGAAGTCAGAGTCAGAGTCAGAGTCTAGTCAGAGTCAAAGTCACAGTGATAGAGTCAGAGTCAGAGTCAAAGTAAGAGTTAGAGCCAGAGTCAGAGTCGGAGTCAGAGTCGGAGTCAGAGTCAGAGTCAGAGTCAGAGTCAGAGTCGGAGTCAGAGTCGGAGTCAGAGTCAGAGTCAGGGTCAGAGTAGAAGTCAGATTTAAAGTCGAAATCAGCGTCATGGATTCAGAGTCAGAGTCCGAGTCAGAGTCAGAGTCAGAGTCGGAGTCAGAGCCAGAGTCAGGGTCAGAGTCAGAGTCAGATTTGAAGTCAGAGTCAGCGTCATGGATTCAGAGTCAGAGTCAGAGTCAGAGTCGGAGTCATAGTCAGAGTCAGAGTCAGAGTCAGAGTCAGAGTCAGAGTCAGAGTCAGAGTTAGACTGAGAGTCAGAGTCATGAAGTCAGATTCGGAGCCAGAGCCATGGTCTGAGTCAGAGTCATGGAGTCAGAGTCAGAGTCTGAGTCAGAATCATAGTCAGAGTCAGATTCAGAGTCAGAGTCGGAGTCAGAGTGATAGTCAGAGTCAGAGTCAGATTCAGAGTCAGAGTCGGAGTCAGAGTGATAGTCAGAGTCAGAGTCAGAGCCAGAGCCACAGTCAGAGTTAGAGTCAGAGTCAGAGTCAGAGTCAGATACAAAGTCGAAGTCAGAGTCAGATTCAGAGTCAGAGTCATGGAGACAGAGTCAGAGTCAGAGCCATAGTCGGAGTCAGAGTCATGAAGTCAGAGTCAGAGTCAGGTCGTGGAGTCAGAGTCAGAGTCTTAGTCAGAGTCAGAGTCAGAGTCAGAGTCAGAGTCAGAGTCAGAGTCAGAGTCAGAGTCAGATTCAGAGTCAGAGTCAGAGTCAGAGTCAGAGTCGGAGTCAGAGTCAGAGTCAGAGTCAGAGTCATAGTCAGAGTCAAAGTCATGAAGTCAGAGTCAGAGTCAGAGTCTAGTCAGAGTCAAAGTCACAGTGATAGAGTCAGAGTCAGAGTCAAAGTGAGAGTTAGAGTCAGAGTCAGAGTCAGAGTCAGAGTCAGAGTCAGAGTCGGAGTCAGAGTCAGAGTCAGAGTCAGAGTCAGAGTCGGAGTCACCGTCAGAGTCAGAGTCAGTGTCAGGGTGAGAGTCAGAGTCAGATTGAGAGTCAGATTCAGAGTCATGGAGTCAGAGTTCGAGTCTAAGTCATAGTCAGAGTAAGAGTCAGAGTCAGAGTTAGAGTCAGAGTCATGAAGTCGGATTCGGAGCCAGAGCCATGGTCTGAGTCAGAGTCATGGAGTCAGAGTCAGTGTCTGATTCAGAATCATAGTCAGAGTCAGAGTCAGAGTCAGAGTCGGAGTCAGAGTGATAGTCAGAGTCAGAGTCAGAGTCAGAGCCAGAGCCATAGTCAGAGTCAGGTCGTGGAGTCAGAGTCAGACTCTTAGTCAGAGTCAGAGTCAGAGTCAGAGTTGGAGTCAGAGTCAGAGTCAGAGTCAGAGTCAGAGTCAGAGTCAGAGTCAGAGTCAGAGTCAGAGTCGGAGTCAGAGTCAGAGTCAGAGTCAGAGTCAGAGTCAGAGTCAGAGTCAGAGTCAGAGTCAGAGTCAGAGTCAGATTCGGAGTCAGAGTCAGAGTCATAGTCAGAGTCAGAGTCGGAGTCATGAAGTCAGAGTCAGAGTCATAGTCTAGTCAGAGTCAAAGTCACAGTGATAGAGTCAGAGTCAGAGTCAAAGTAAGAGTTAGAGCCAGAGTCAGAGTCGGAGTCAGAGTCGGAGTCAGAGTCGGAGTCAGAGTCAGAGTCAGAGTCGGAGTCAGAGTCGGAGTCAGAGTCAGAGTCAGGGTCAGAGTAGAAGTAAGATTTAAAGTCGAAATCAGCGTCATGGATTCAGAGTCAGAGTCCGAGTCAGAGTCAGAGTCAGAGTCGGAGTCAGAGCCAGAGTCAGGGTCAGAGTCAGAGTCAGATTTAAAGTCAGAGTCAGCGTCATGGATTCAGAGTCAGAGTCAGAGTCAGAGTCGGAGTCATAGTCAGAGTCAGAGTCAGAGTCAGAGTCAGAGTCAGAGTCAGAGTCAGAGTTAGAGTGAGAGTCAGAGTCATGAAGTCAGTTTCGCAGCCAGAGCCATGGTCTGAGTCAGAGTCATGGAGTCAGAGTCAGAGTCTGAGTCAGAATCATAGTCAGAGTCAGATTCAGAGTCAGAGTCGGAGTCAGAGTAATAGTCAGAGTCAGAGTCAGATTCAGAGTCAGAGTCGGAGTCAGAGTGATAGTCAGAGTCAGCGTCAGAGTCAGAGCCAGAGCCACAGTCAGAGTCAGAGTCAGAGTCAGAGTCAGAGTCAGATACAGAGTCGAAGTCAGAGTCAGATTCAGAGTCAGAGTCATGGAGACAGAGTCAGAGTCAGAGCCATAGTCGGAGTCAGAGTCATGGAGTCAGAGTCAGAGTCAGGTCGTGGAGTCAGAGTCAGAGTCTTAGTCAGAGTCAGAGTCAGAGTCAGAGTCAGAGTCAGAGTCAGAGTCAGAGTCAGATTCAGAGTCAGAGTCAGAGTCAGAGTCAGAGTCAGAGTCAGATTCGGAGTCAGAGTCAGAGTCAGAGTCAGAGTCATAGTCAGAGTCAAAGTCATGAAGTCAGAGTCAGAGTCAGAGTCTAGTCAGAGTCAAAGTCACAGTGATAGAGTCAGAGTCAGAGTCAAAGAGAGAGTTAGAGTCAGAGTCAGAGTCAGAGTCAGAGTCAGAGTCAGAGTCAGAGTCAAAGTCAGAGTCTTAGTCACAGTCAAAGTCAGAGTCTCAGTCAGAGTCAAAGTCAGAGTCAGAGTCGGAGTCAGAGTCAGAGTCAGAGTCAGAGTCAGAGTCGGAGTCACCGTCAGAGTCAGAGTCAGAGTCAGGGTGAGAGTCAGAGTCAGATTGAGAGTCAGATTCAGAGTCATCGAGTCAGTGTTAGAGTCTAAGTCATAGTCAGAGTAAGAGTCAGAGTCAGAGTTAGAGTCAGAGTCATGAAGTCGGATTCGGAGCCAGAGCCATGGTCTGAGTCAGAGTCATGGAGTCAGAGTCAGAGTCTGATTCAGAATCATAGTCAGAGACAGAGTCAGAGTCATAGTCGGAATCAGAGTGATAGTCAGAGTCAGAGTCAGAGTCAGAGCCAGAGCCATAGTCAGAGTCAGGTCGTGGAGTCAGAGTCAGACTCTTAGTCAGAGTCAGAGTCAGAGTCAGAGTTGGAGTCAGAGTCAGTGTCAGAGTCAGAGTCAGAGTCAGAGTCAGAGTGATAGTCAGAGTCAGAGTCGGAGTCAGAGTCAGAGTCAGAGTCAGAGTCAGAGTCAGAGTCAGAGTCAGATTCGGAGTCAGAGTCAGAGTCATAGTCAGAGTCAGAGTCGGAGTCATGAAGTCAGAGTCAGAGTCAGAGTCTAGTCAGAGTCAAAGTCACAGTGATAGATTCAGAGTCAGAGTCGAAGTAAGAGTTAGAGCCAGAGTCAGAGTCGGAGTCACAGTCGGAGTCAGAGTCAGAGTCAGAGTCGGAGTCAGAGTCGGAGTCAGAGTCAGAGTCAGGGTCAGAGTCAGAGTCAGAATTAAAGTCGAAATCAGCGTCATGGATTCAGAGTCAGAGTCTAGTAAGAGTCAAAGTCACAGTGATAGAGTCAGAGTCAGAGTCAAAGTGAGAGTTAGAGTCAGAGTCAGAGTCGGAGTCAGAGTCGGAGTCAGATTCAGAGTCAGAGTCAGAGTCAGAGTCGGAGTCAGAGTCGGAGTCAGAGTCGGAGTCAGAGTCAGACTCAGGGTCAGAGTCGGAGTCAGATTTAAAGTCAGAGTCAGCGTCATGGATTCAGAGTCAGAGTCCGAGTCAGAGTCAGAGTCAGAGTCAGGGTCATAGTCAGAGTCAGAGTCAGGGTCAGAGTCAGCGTCAGAGTCAGAGTCAGAGTCGGAGTCACAGTCAGAGTCAGAGACAGATTCAGATTTAGAGTCAGAGTCACAGTCAGAGTCAGAGTCAGAGTCAAAGTCAGAGTCTCAGTCTCAGTCAAAGTAAGAGTCTCAGTCAGAGTCAGAGTCAGAGTCAGAGTCGGAGCCAGAGTCAGAGTCAGAGTCAGAGTCAGAGTCAAATTCAGAGTCTCAGTCAGAGTCAAAGTCAGAGTCAGAGTCGGAGCCAGAGTCAGAGTCGGAGCCAGAGTCAGAGTCAGAGTCATAGTCAGAGTCAGAGTCGGAGTCAGCGTCAGAGTAGGAGTCAGAGTCAGGGTCAGAGTCAGAGTCAGAGTCATGGAGTCGGAGTCATAGTCAGAGTCAGAGTCAGATACAAAGTCGAAGTCAGAGTCAGATTCAGAGTCAGAGTCATGGAGACAGAGTCAGAGTCAGAGCCATAGTCGGAGTCAGAGTCATGGAGTCAGAGTCAGAGTCAGGTCGTGGAGTCAGAGTCAGAGTCTTAGTCAGAGTCAGAGTCAGAGTCAGAGTCAGAGTCAGAGTCAGAGTCAGAGTCAGAGTCAGATTCAGAGTCAGAGTCGGAGTCAGAGTGATAGTCAGAGTCAGAGTCAGATTCAGAGTCAGAGTCGGAGTCAGAGTGATAGTCAGAGTCAGAGTCAAAGCCAGAGCCACAGTCAGACTCAGAGTCAGAGTCAGAGTCAGAGTCAGAGTCAGAGTCAGAGTCAGAGTCAGAGTCAGAGTCAGAGTCGGAGTCAAAATCAGAGTCGGAGTCGGATTCAGAGTCACAGTCAGAGTCAGAGTCAGAGTCTTATTCAGAGTCAGATTCAGAGTCAGAGTCGGAGTCAGAGTCAGAGTCAGAGTCGGAGTCAGAGTCAGACACAGAGACAGAGTCAGATTCAGAGTCAGAGTCAGAGTCAGAGTCAGAGTCAGAGTCAAAGTCAGAGTCTCAGTCTCAGTCAAAGTCAGAGTCAGAGTCGGAGTCAGAGTCAGAGTCAGAGACAGAGTCAGAGTCAGAGTCAGAGTCAGAGTCAGAGTCAGAGTCAGAGTCAAAGTCAGAGTCTCAGTCACAGTCAAAGTCAGAGTCTCAGTCAGAGTCAAAGTCAGAGTCAGAGTCGGAGTCAGAGTCAGAGTCAGATTCAGAGTCAGAGTCGGAGTCACCGTCAGAGTCAGAGTCAGAGTCAGGGTGAGAGTCAGAGTCAGATTGAGAGTCAGATTCAGAGTCATCGAGTCAGTGTAAGAGTCTAAGTCATAGTCAGAGTAAGAGTCAGATTCAGAGTTAGAGTCAGAGTCATGAGGTCGGATTCGGAGCCAGAGCCATGGTCTGAGTCAGAGTCATGGACTCAGAGTCAGAGTCTGATTCAGAATCATAGTCAGAGTCAAAGTCAGAGTCAGAGTCGGAGTCAGAGTGATAGTCAGAGTCAGATTCAGAGTCAGAGCCAGAGCCATAGTCAGAGTCAGGTCGTGGAGTCAGAGTCAGACTCTTAGTCAGAGTCAGAGTCAGAGTCAGAGTTGGAGTCAGAGTCATGAAGTCGGATTCGGAGCCAGAGCCATGGTCTGAGTCAGAGTCAGAGTCTGATTCAGAATCATAGTCAGAGTCAGAGTCAGAGTCTAGTCAGAGTCATAGTCACAGTGATAGAGTCAGAGTCAGAGTCAAAGTAAAAGTTAGAGCCAGAGTCAGAGTCGGAGTCAGAGTCGGAGTCAGAGTCAGAGTCAGACTCAGAGTCAGAGTCGGAGTCAGAGTCGGAGTCAGAGTCAGAGTCAGGGTCAGAGTAGAAGTCAGATTTAAAGTCGAAATCAGCGTCATGGATTCAGAGTCAGAGTCCGAGTCAGAGTCAGAGTCAGAGTCGGAGTCAGAGCCAGAGTCAGGGGCAGGGTCAGAGTCAGATTTAAAGTCAGAGTCAGCGTCATGGATTCAGAGTCAGAGTCAGAGTCAGAGTCGGAGTCATAGTCAGAGTCAGAGTCAGAGTCAGAGTCAGAGTCAGAGTCAGAGTCAGAGTTAGAGTGAGAGTCAGAGTCATGAAGTCAGATTCGGAGCTAGAGCCATGGTCTGAGTCAGAGTCATGGAGTCAGAGTCAGAGTCTGAGTCAGAATCATAGTCAGAGTCAGATTCAGAGTCAGAGTCGGAGTCAGAGTGATAGTCAGAGTCAGAGTCAGATTCAGAGTCAGTCGGAGTCAGAGTGATAGTCAGAGTCAGAGTCAGAGCCAGAACCACAGTCAGAGTCAGAGTCAGAGTCAGAGTCAGAGCCAGAGCCACAGTCAGAGTCAGAGTCAGAGTCAGAGTCAGAGTCAGATACAAAGTCGAAGTCAGAGTCAGATTCAGAGTCAGAGTCATGGAGACAGAGTCAGAGTCAGGTCGTGGAGTCAGAGTCAGAGTCTTAGTCAGAGTCAGAGTCAGAGTCAGAGTCAGAGTCAGAGTCAGAGTCAGAGTCAGAGTCAGATTCAGAGTCAGAGTCAGAGTCAGAGTCAGAGTCGGAGTCAGAGTCAGAGTCAGAGTCAGAGTCATAGTCAGAGTCAAAGTCATGAAGTCAGAGTCAGAGTCAGAGTCTAGTCAGAGTCAAAGTCACAGTGATAGAGTCAGAGTCAGAGTCAAAGTGAGAGTTAGAGTCAGAGTCAGAGTTAGAGTCAGAGTCAGAGTCGGAGTCGGAGTCGGAGTCAGAGTCAGAGTCAGAGTCAGAGTCAGAGTCGGAGTCACCGTCAGAGTCAGAGTCAGAGTCAGGGTGAGAGTCAGAGTCAGATTGAGAGTCAGATTCAGAGTCATGGAGTCAAAGTTAGAGTCTAAGTCATAGTCAGAGTAAGAGTCAGAGTCAGAGTTAGAGTCAGAGTCATGAAGTCGGATTCGGAGCCAGAGCCATGGTCTGAGTCAGAGTCATGGAGTCAGAGTCAGTGTCTGATTCAGAATCATAGTCAGAGTCAGAGTCAGAGTCAGAGTCGGAGTCAGAGTGATAGTCAGAGTCAGAGTCAGAGTCAGAGCCAGAGCCATAGTCAGAGTCAGGTCGTGGAGTCAGAGTCAGACTCTTAGTCAGAGTCAGAGTCAGAGTCAGAGTCGGAGTCAGAGTCAGAGTCAGAGTCAGAGTCAGAGTCAGAGTCAGAGTCAGAGTCAGAGTCAGAGTCAGAGTCAGATTCGGAGTCAGAGTCAAAGTCATAGTCAGAGTCAGAGTCGGAGTCATGAAGTCAGAGTCAGAGTCAGAGTCTAGTCAGAGTCAGAGTCACAGTGATAGAGTCAGAGTCAGAGTCAAAGTAAGAATTAGAGCCAGAGTCAGAGTCGGAGTCAGAGTCGGAGTCAGAGTCGGAGTCAGAGTCAGAGTCAGAGTCGGAGTCAGAGTCGGAGTCAGAGTCAGAGTCAGGGTCAGAGTAGAAGTCAGATTTAAAGTCGAAATCAGCGTCATGGATTCAGAGTCAGAGTTCAAGTCAAAGTCAGAGTCAGAGTCGGAGTCAGAGCCAGAGTCAGGGTCAGAGTCACAGTCAGATTTAAAGTCAGAGTCAGCGTCATGGAGACAGAGTCAGAGTCAGAGCCATAGTCGGAGTCAGAGTCATGGAGTCAGAGTCAGAGTCAGGTCGTGGAGTCAGAGTCAGAGTCTTAGTCAGAGTCAGAGTCAGAGTCAGAGTCAGAGTCAGAGTCAGAGTCAGAGTCAGAGTCAGATTCAGAGTCAGAGTCGGAGTCAGAGTGATAGTCAGAGTCAGAGTCAGATTCAGAGTCAGAGTCGGAGTCAGAGTGATAGTCAGAGTCAGAGTCAAAGCCAGAGCCACAGTCAGACTCAGAGTCAGAGTCAGAGTCAGAGTCAGAGTCAGAGTCAGAGTCAGAGTCAGAGTCAGAGTCAGAGTCGGAGTCAAAATCAGAGTCGGAGTCGGATTCAGAGTCACAGTCAGAGTCAGAGTCAGAGTCTTATTCAGAGTCAGATTCAGAGTCAGAGTCGGAGTCAGAGTCAGAGTCAGAGTCGGAGTCAGAGTCAGACACAGAGACAGAGTCAGATTCAGAGTCAGAGTCAGAGTCAGAGTCAGAGTCAGAGTCAAAGTCAGAGTCTCAGTCTCAGTCAAAGTCAGAGTCAGAGTCGGAGTCAGAGTCAGAGTCAGAGACAGAGTCAGAGTCAGAGTCAGAGTCAGAGTCAGAGTCAGAGTCAGAGTCAAAGTCAGAGTCTCAGTCACAGTCAAAGTCAGAGTCTCAGTCAGAGTCAAAGTCAGAGTCAGAGTCGGAGTCAGAGTCAGAGTCAGATTCAGAGTCAGAGTCGGAGTCACCGTCAGAGTCAGAGTCAGAGTCAGGGTGAGAGTCAGAGTCAGATTGAGAGTCAGATTCAGAGTCATCGAGTCAGTGTTAGAGTCTAAGTCATAGTCAGAGTAAGAGTCAGATTCAGAGTTAGAGTCAGAGTCATGAGGTCGGATTCGGAGCCAGAGCCATGGTCTGAGTCAGAGTCATGGAGTCAGAGTCAGAGTCTGATTCAGAATCATAGTCAGAGTCAAAGTCAGAGTCAGAGTCGGAGTCAGAGTGATAGTCAGAGTCAGATTCAGAGTCAGAGCCAGAGCCATAGTCAGAGTCAGGTCGTGGAGTCAGAGTCAGACTCTTAGTCAGAGTCAGAGTCAGAGTCAGAGTTGGAGTCAGAGTCATGAAGTCGGATTCGGAGCCAGAGCCATGGTCTGAGTCAGAGTCAGAGTCTGATTCAGAATCATAGTCAGAGTCAGAGTCAGAGTCAGAGTCGGAGTCAGAGTGATAGTCAGAGTCAGAGTCAGAGTCAGAGTCAGAGTCAGAGTCAGAGTCAGAGTCAGAGTCATAGTCAGAGTCAGATTCGGAGTCAGAGTCAGAGTCATAGTCAGAGTCAGAGTCGGAGTCATGAAGTCAGAGTCAGAGTCAGAGTCTAGTCAGAGTCATAGTCACAGTGATAGAGTCAGAGTCAGAGTCAAAGTAAAAGTTAGAGCCAGAGTCAGAGTCGGAGTCAGAGTCGGAGTCAGAGTCAGAGTCAGACTCAGAGTCAGAGTCGGAGTCAGAGTCGGAGTCAGAGTCAGAGTCAGGGTCAGAGTAGAAGTCAGATTTAAAGTCGAAATCAGCGTCATGGATTCAGAGTCAGAGTCCGAGTCAGAGTCAGAGTCAGAGTCGGAGTCAGAGCCAGAGTCAGGGGCAGGGTCAGAGTCAGATTTAAAGTCAGAGTCAGCGTCATGGATTCAGAGTCAGAGTCAGAGTCAGAGTCGGAGTCATAGTCAGAGTCAGAGTCAGAGTCAGAGTCAGAGTCAGAGTCAGAGTCAGAGTTAGAGTGAGAGTCAGAGTCATGAAGTCAGATTCGGAGCTAGAGCCATGGTCTGAGTCAGAGTCATGGAGTCAGAGTCAGAGTCTGAGTCAGAATCATAGTCAGAGTCAGATTCAGAGTCAGAGTCGGAGTCAGAGTGATAGTCAGAGTCAGAGTCAGATTCAGAGTCAGTCGGAGTCAGAGTGATAGTCAGAGTCAGAGTCAGAGCCAGAACCACAGTCAGAGTCAGAGTCAGAGTCAGAGTCAGAGCCAGAGCCACAGTCAGAGTCAGAGTCAGAGTCAGAGTCAGAGTCAGATACAAAGTCGAAGTCAGAGTCAGATTCAGAGTCAGAGTCATGGAGACAGAGTCAGAGTCAGGTCGTGGAGTCAGAGTCAGAGTCTTAGTCAGAGTCAGAGTCAGAGTCAGAGTCAGAGTCAGAGTCAGAGTCAGAGTCAGAGTCAGATTCAGAGTCAGAGTCAGAGTCAGAGTCAGAGTCGGAGTCAGAGTCAGAGTCAGAGTCAGAGTCATAGTCAGAGTCAAAGTCATGAAGTCAGAGTCAGAGTCAGAGTCTAGTCAGAGTCAAAGTCACAGTGATAGAGTCAGAGTCAGAGTCAAAGTGAGAGTTAGAGTCAGAGTCAGAGTTAGAGTCAGAGTCAGAGTCGGAGTCGGAGTCGGAGTCAGAGTCAGAGTCAGAGTCAGAGTCAGAGTCGGAGTCACCGTCAGAGTCAGAGTCAGAGTCAGGGTGAGAGTCAGAGTCAGATTGAGAGTCAGATTCAGAGTCATGGAGTCAGAGTTAGAGTCTAAGTCATAGTCAGAGTAAGAGTCAGAGTCAGAGTTAGAGTCAGAGTCATGAAGTCGGATTCGGAGCCAGAGTCATGGTCTGAGTCAGAGTCATGGAGTCAGAGTCAGTGTCTGATTCAGAATCATAGTCAGAGTCAGAGTCAGAGTCAGAGTCGGAGTCAGAGTGATAGTCAGAGTCAGAGTCAGAGTCAGAGCCAGAGCCATAGTCAGAGTCAGGTCGTGGAGTCAGAGTCAGACTCTTAGTCAGAGTCAGAGTCAGAGTCAGAGTCGGAGTCAGAGTCAGAGTCAGAGTCAGAGTCAGAGTCAGAGTCAGAGTCAGAGTCAGAGTCAGAGTCAGAGTCAGAGTCAGATTCGGAGTCAGAGTCAAAGTCATAGTCAGAGTCAGAGTCGGAGTCATGAAGTCAGAGTCAGAGTCAGAGTCTAGTCAGAGTCAGAGTCACAGTGATAGAGTCAGAGTCAGAGTCAAAGTAAGAATTAGAGCCAGAGTCAGAGTCGGAGTCAGAGTCGGAGTCAGAGTCGGAGTCAGAGTCAGAGTCAGAGTCGGAGTCAGAGTCGGAGTCAGAGTCAGAGTCAGGGTCAGAGTAGAAGTCAGATTTAAAGTCGAAATCAGCGTCATGGATTCAGAGTCAGAGTTCAAGTCAAAGTCAGAGTCAGAGTCGGAGTCAGAGCCAGAGTCAGGGTCAGAGTCACAGTCAGATTTAAAGTCAGAGTCAGCGTCATGGATTCAGAGTCAGAGTCAGAGTCAGAGTCGGAGTCATAGTCAGAGTCAGAGTCAGAGTCAGAGTCAGAGTCAGAGTCAGAGTCAGAGTTAGAGTAAGAGTCAGAGTCATGAAGTCAGATTCGGAGCCAGAGCCATGGTCTGAGTCAGAGTCATGGAGTCAGAGTCAGAGTCTGAGTCAGAATCATAGTCAGAGTCAGATTCAGAGTCAAAGTCGGAGTCAGAGTAATAGTCAGAGTCAGAGTCAGATTCAGAGTCAGAGTCGGAGTCAGAGTGATAGTCAGAGTCAGAGTCAGAGTCAGAGGCAGAGCCACAGTCGGAGTCAGAGTCAGAGTCAGAGTCAGAGTCAGATACAGAGTCGAAGTCAGAGTCAGATTCAGAGTCAGAGTCATGGAGACAGAGTCAGAGTCAGAGTCAGAGTCAGAGTCAGATTCGGAGTCAGAGTCAGAGTCATAGTCAGAGTCAGAGTCGGAGTCATGAAGTCAGAGTCAGAGTCAGAGTCTAGTCAGAGTCAAAGTCACAGTGATAGAGTCGGAGTCAGAGTCAAAGTAAGAGTTAGAGCCAGAGTCAGAGTCGGAGTCAGAGTCGGAGTCAGAGTCCGAGTCAGAGTCAGAGTCAGAGTCGGAGTCAGAGTCGGAGTCAGAGTCAGAGTCAGGGTCAGAGTAGAAGTCAGATTTAAAGTCGAAATCAGCGTCATGGATTCAGAGTCAGAGTCCGAGTCAGAGTCAGAGTCAGAGTCGGAGTCAGAGCCGGAGTCAGGGTCAGAGTCAGAGTCAGATTTAAAGTCAGAGTCAGCGTCATGGATTCAGAGTCAGAGTCAGAGTCAGAGTCGGAGTCATAGTCAGAGTCAGAGTCAGAGTCAGAGTCAGAGTCAGAGTCAGAGTCAGAGTTAGAGTGAGAGTCAGAGTCATGAAGTCAGATTTGGAGCCAGAGCCATGGTCTGAGTCAGAGTCATGGAGTCAGAGTCAGAGTCTGAGTCAGAATCATAGTCAGAGTCAGATTCAGAGTCAGAGTCGGAGTCAGAGTGATAGTCAGAGTCAGAGTCAGATTCAGAGTCAGAGTCGGAGTCAGAGTGATAGTCAGAGTCAGAGTCAGAGCCAGAGCCACAGTCAGAGTCAGAGTCAGAGTCAGAGTCAGAGTCAGATACAAAGTCGAAGTCAGAGTCAGATTCAGAGTCAGAGTCATGGAGACAGAGTCAGAGTCAGAGTCATGGAGACAGAGTCAGAGTCAGAGCCATAGTCGGAGTCAGAGTCATGGAGTCAGAGTCAGAGTCAGGTCGTGGAGTCAGAGTCAGAGTCTTAGTCAGAGTCAGAGTCAGAGTCAGAGTCAGAGTCAGAGTCAGAGTCAGAGTCAGAGTCAGATTCAGAGTCAGAGTCAGAGTCAGAGTCAGAGTCGGAGTCAGAGTCAGAGTCAGAGTCAGAGTCAAAGTCAGAGTCAAAGTCATGAAGTCAGAGTCAAAGTCAGAGTCTAGTTAGAGTCAAAGTCACAGTGATAGAGTCAGAGTCAGAGTCAAAGTGAGAGTTAGAGGCAGAGTCAGAGTCAGAGTCAGAGTCAGAGTCAGAGTCAGAGTCAAAGTCAGAGTCTCAGTCACAGTCAAAGTCAGAGTCTCAGTCAGAGTCAAAGTCAGAGTCAGAGTCGGAGTCAGAGTCAGAGTCAGAGTCAGAGTCAGAGTCGGAGTCACCGTCAGAGTCAGAGTCAGAGTCAGGGTGAGAGTCAGAGTCAGATTGAGAGTCAGATTCAGAGTCATCGAGTCAGTGTTAGAGTCTAAGTCATAGTCAGAGTAAGAGTCAGAGTCAGAGTTAGATTCAGAGTCATGAAGTCGGATTCGGAGCCAGAGCCATGGTCTGAGTCAGAGTCATGGAGTCAGAGTCAGAGTCTGATTCAGAATCATAGTCAGAGTCAGAGTCAGAGTCAGAGTCGGAGTCAGAGTGATAGTCAGAGTCAGAGTCAGAGTCAGAGCCAGAGCCATAGTCAGAGTCAGGTCGTGGAGTCAGAGTCAGACTCTTAGTCAGAGTCAGAGTCAGAGTCAGAGTTGGAGTCAGAGTCATGAAGTCGGATTCGGAGCCAGAGCCATGGTCTGAGTCAGAGTCATGGAGTCAGAGTCAGAGTCTGATTCAGAATCATAGTCAGAGTCAGAGTCAGAGTCAGAGTCGGAGTCAGAGTGATAGTCAGAGTCAGAGTCAGAGTCAGAGTCAGAGTCAGAGTCAGAGTCAGAGTCAGATTCGGAGTCAGAGTCAGAGTCATAGTCAGAGTCAGAGTCGGAGTCATGAAGTCAGAGTCAGAGTCAGAGTCTAGTCAGAGTCAAAGTCACAGTGATAGAGTCAGAGTCAGAGTCAAAGTAAGAGTTAGAGCCAGAGTCAGAGTCGGAGTCAGAGTCGGAGTCAGAGTCAGAGTCAGAGTCAGAGTCAGAGTCGGAGCCAGAGTCGGAGTCAGAGTCAGAGTCAGGGTCAGAGTAGAAGTCAGATTTGAAGTCGAAATCAGCGTCATGGATTCAGAGTCAGAGTCCGAGTCAGAGTCAGAGTCAGAGTCGGAGTCAGAGCCAGAGTCAGGGTCAGAGTCGGAGTCAGATTTAAAGTAAGAGTCAGCGTCATGGATTCAGAGTCAGAGTCAGAGTCAGAGTCGGAGTCATAGTCAGAGTCAGAGTCAGAGTCAGAGTCAGAGTCAGAGTCAGAGTCAGAGTTAGAGTGAGAGTCAGAGTCATGAAGTCAGATTCGGAGCCAGAGCCATGGTCTGAGTCAGAGTCATGGAGTCAGAGTCAGAGTCTGAGTCAGAATCATAGTCAGAGTCAGATTCAGAGTCAGAGTCGGAGTCAGAGTCATAGTCAGAGTCAGAGTCAGATTCAGAGTCAGAGTCGGAGTCAGAGTGATAGTCAGAGTCAGAGTCAGAGCCAGAGCCACAGTCAGAGTCAGAGTCAGAATCAGAGTCAGAGTCAGATACAAAGTCAAAGTCAGAGTCAGATTCAGAGTCAGAGTCATGGAGACAAAGTCAGAGTCAGAGCCATAGTCGGAGTCAGAGTCATAGAGTCGGAGTCAGAGTCAGGTCGTGGAGTCAGAGTCAGAGTCTTAGTCAGAGTCAGAGTCAGAGTCAGAGTCAGAGTCAGAGTCAGAGTCAGAGTCAGAGTCAGATTCAGAGTCAGAGTCAGCGTCAGAGTCAGAGTCGGAGTCAGAGTCAGAGTCAGAGTCAGAGTCATAGTCAGAGTCAAAGTCATGAAGTCAGAGTCAGAGTCAGAGTCTAGTCAGAGTCAAAGTCACAGTGATAGAGTCAGAGTCAGAGTCAAAGTGAGAGTTAGAGTCAGAGTCAGAGTCAGAGTCAGAGTCAGAGTCAGAGTCAGAGTCAAAGTCAGAGTCTCAGTCACAGTCAAAGTCAGAGTCTCAGTCAGAGTCAAAGTCAGAGTCAGAGTCGGAGTCAGAGTTAGAGTCAGAGTCAGAGTCAGAGTCGGAGTCACCGTCAGAGTCAGAGTCAGACTCAGGGTGAGAGTCAGAGTCAGATTGAAAGTCAGATTCAGAGTCATCGAGTCAGTGTTAGAGTCTAAGTCATAGTCAGAGTAAGAGTCAGAGTCAGAGTTAGAGTCAGAGTCATGAAGTCGGATTCGGAGCCAGAGCCATGGTCTGAGTCAGAGTCATGGAGTCAGAGTCAGAGTCTGATTCAGAATCATAGTCAGAGTCAGAGTCAGAGTCAGAGTCGGAGTCAGAGTGATAGTCAGAGTCAGAGTCAGAGTCAGAGCCAGAGCCATAGTCAGAGTCAGGTCGTGGAGTCAGAGTCAGACTTTTAGTCAGAGTCAGAGTCAGAGTCAGGGTTGGAGTCAGAGTCAGAGTCAGAGTCAGAGTCAGAGTCAGAGTCAGAGTCAGAGTCAGAGTCAGAGTCAGAGTCGGAGTCAAAATCAGAGTCGGAGTCGGATTCAGAGTCACAGTCAGAGTCAGAGTCAGAGTCTTATTTAGAGTCAGATTCAGAGTCAGAGTCGGAGTCAGAGTCAGAGTCAGAGTCGGAGTCAGAGTCAGACACAGAGACAGAGTCAGATTCAGACTCAGAGTCAGAGTCAGAGTCAGAGTCAGATTCAAAGTCAGAGTCTCAGTCTCAGTCAAAGTCAGAGTCAGAGTCGGAGTCAGAGTCAGAGTCAGAGACAGAGTCAGAGTCAGAGTCAGAGTCAGAGTCAGAGTCAGAGTCAGAGTCAAAGTCAGAGTCTCAGTCACAGTCAAAGTCAGAGTCTCAGTCAGAGTCAAAGTCAGAGTCAGAGTCGGAGTCAGAGTCAGAGTCCGAGTCAGAGTCAGAGTCGGAGTCACCGTCAGAGTCAGAGTCAGAGTCAGGGTGAGAGTCAGAGTCAGATTGAGAGTCAGATTCAGAGTCATCGAGTCAGTGTTAGAGTCTAAGTCATAGTCAGAGTAAGAGTCAGAGTCAGAGTTAGAGTCAGAGTCATGAAGTCGGATTCGGAGCCAGAGCCATGGTCTGAGTCAGAGTCATGGAGTCAGAGTCAGAGTCTGATTCAGAATCATAGTCAGAGTCAGAGTCAGAGTCAGAGTCGGAGTCAGAGTGATAGTCAGAGTCAGAGTCAGAGTCAGAGCCAGAGACATAGTCAGAGTCAGGTCGTGGAGTCAGAGTCAGACTCTTAGTCAGAGTCAGAGTCAGAGTCAGAGTTGGAGTCAGAGTCAGAGTCAGAGTCAGAGTCAGAGTCAGAGTCAGAGTCAGAGTCAGAGTCAGAGTCAGAGTCGGAGTCAGAGTGATAGTCAGAGTCAGAGTCAGAGTCAGAGCCAGAGACATAGTCAGAGTCAGGTCGTGGAGTCAGAGTCAGACTCTTAGTCAGAGTCAGAGTCAGAGTCACAGTTGGAGTCAGAGTCATGAAGTCGGATTCGGAGCCAGAGCCATGGTCTGAGTCAGAGTCAGAGTCTGATTCAGAATCATAGTCGGAGTCAGGGTCAGAGTCAGAGTCGGAGTCAGAGTGATAGTCAGAGTCAGAGTCAGAGTCAGAGTCAGAGTCAGAGTCAGAGTCAGAGTCAGAGTCAGAGTCAGAGTCAGATTCGGAGTCAGAGTCAGAGTCATAGTCAGAGTCAGAGTCGGAGTCATGAAGTCAGAGTCAGAGTCAGAGTCTAGTCAGAGTCAAAGTCACAGTGATAGAGTCAGAGTCAGAGTCAAAGTAAGAGTTAGAGCCAGAGTCAGAGTCGGAGTCAGAGTCGGAGTCAGAGTCAGAGTCAGAGTCAGAGTCAGAGTCGGAGTCAGAGTCGGAGTCAGAGTCAGAGTCAGGGTCAGAGTAGAAGTCAGATTTAAAGTCGAAATCAGCGTCATGGATTCAGAGTCAGAGTCCGAGTCAGAGTCAGAGTCAGAGTCGGAGTCAGAGCCAGAGTCAGGGTCCGAGTCAGAGTCAGATTTGAAGTCAGAGTCAGCGTCATGGATTCAGAGTCAGAGTCAGAGTCAGAGTCGGAGTCATAGTCAGAGTCAGAGTCAGAGTCAGAGTCAGAGTCAGAGTCAGAGTCAGAGTTAGAGTCAGAGTCAGAGTCATGAAGTCAGATTCGGAGCCAGAGCCATGGTCTGAGTCAGAGTCATGGAGTCAGAGTCAGAGTCTGAGTCAGAATCATAGTCAGAGTCAGATTCAGAGTCAGAGTCGGAGTCAGAGTGATAGTCAGAGTCAGAGTCAGATTCAGAGTCAGAGTCGGAGTCAGAGTGATAGTCAGAGTCAGAGTCAGAGCCAGAGCCACAGTCAGAGTTAGAGTCAGAGTCAGAGTCAGAGTCAGATACAAAGTCGAAGTCAGAGTCAGATTCAGAGTCAGAGTCATGGAGACAGAGTCAGAGTCAGAGCCATAGTCGGAGTCAGAGTCATGAAGTCAGAGTCAGAGTCGGGTCGTGGACTCAGAGTCAGAGTCAGAGTCAGAGTCGGAGTCACCGTCAGAGTCAGAGTCAGTGTCAGGGTGAGAGTCAGAGTCAGATTGAGAGTCAGATTCAGAGTCATGGAGTCAGAGTTCGAGTCTAAGTCATAGTCAGAGTAAGAGTCAGAGTCAGAGTTAGAGTCAGAGTCATGAAGTCGGATTCGGAGCCAGAGCCATGGTCTGAGTCAGAGTCATGGAGTCAGAGTCAGTGTCTGATTCAGAATCATAGTCAGAGTCAGAGTCAGAGTCAGAGTCGGAGTCAGAGTGATAGTCAGAGTCAGAGTCAGAGTCAGAGCCAGAGCCATAGTCAGAGTCAGGTCGTGGAGTCAGAGTCAGACTCTTAGTCAGAGTCAGAGTCAGAGTCAGAGTTGGAGTCAGAGTCAGAGTCAGAGTCAGAGTCAGAGTCAGAGTCAGAGTCAGAGTCAGAGTCAGAGTCGGAGTCAGAGTCAGAGTCAGAGTCAGAGTCAGAGTCAGAGTCAGAGTCAGAGTCAGAGTCAGAGTCAGAGTCAGATTCGGAGTCAGAGTCAGAGTCATAGTCAGAGTCAGAGTCGGAGTCATGAAGTCAGAGTCAGAGTCATAGTCTAGTCAGAGTCAAAGTCACAGTGATAGAGTCAGAGTCAGAGTCAAAGTAAGAGTTAGAGCCAGAGTCAGAGTCGGAGTCAGAGTCGGAGTCAGAGTCGGAGTCAGAGTCAGAGTCAGAGTCGGAGTCAGAGTCGGAGTCAGAGTCAGAGTCAGGATCAGAGTAGAAGTAAGATTTAAAGTCGAAATCAGCGTCATGGATTCAGAGTCAGAGTCCGAGTCAGAGTCAGAGTCAGAGTCGGAGTCAGAGCCAGAGTCAGGGTCAGAGTCAGAGTCAGATTTAAAGTCAGAGTCAGCGTCATGGATTCAGAGTCAGAGTCAGAGTCAGAGTCGGAGTCATAGTCAGAGTCAGAGTCAGAGTCAGAGTCAGAGTCAGAGTCAGAGTCAGAGTTAGAGTGAGAGTCAGAGTCATGAAGTCAGTTTCGCAGCCAGAGCCATGGTCTGAGTCAGAGTCATGGAGTCAGAGTCAGAGTCTGAGTCAGAATCATAGTCAGAGTCAGATTCAGAGTCAGAGTCGGAGTCAGAGTAATAGTCAGAGTCAGAGTCAGATTCAGAGTCAGAGTCGGAGTCAGAGTGATAGTCAGAGTCAGCGTCAGAGTCAGAGCCAGAGCCACAGTCAGAGTCAGAGTCAGAGTCAGAGTCAGAGTCAGATACAGAGTCGAAGTCAGAGTCAGATTCAGAGTCAGAGTCATGGAGACAGAGTCAGAGTCAGAGCCATAGTCGGAGTCAGAGTCATGGAGTCAGAGTCAGAGTCAGGTCGTGGAGTCAGAGTCAGAGTCTTAGTCAGAGTCAGAGTCAGAGTCAGAGTCAGAGTCAGAGTCAGAGTCAGAGTCAGATTCAGAGTCAGAGTCAGAGTCAGAGTCAGAGTCAGAGTCAGATTCGGAGTCAGAGTCAGAGTCAGAGTCAGAGTCATAGTCAGAGTCAAAGTCATGAAGTCAGAGTCAGAGTCAGAGTCTAGTCAGAGTCAAAGTCACAGTGATAGAGTCAGAGTCAGAGTCAAAGAGAGAGTTAGAGTCAGAGTCAGAGTCAGAGTCAGAGTCAGAGTCAGAGTCAGAGTCAGAGTCAAAGTCAGAGTCTTAGCCACAGTCAAAGTCAGAGTCTCAGTCAGAGTCAAAGTCAGAGTCAGAGTCGGAGTCAGAGTCAGAGTCAGAGTCAGAGTCAGAGTCGGAGTCACCGTCAGAGTCAGAGTCAGAGTCAGGGTGAGAGTCAGAGTCAGATTGAGAGTCAGATTCAGAGTCATCGAGTCAGTGTTAGAGTCTAAGTCATAGTCAGAGTAAGAGTCAGAGTCAGAGTTAGAGTCAGAGTCATGAAGTCGGATTCGGAGCCAGAGCCATGGTCTGAGTCAGAGTCATGGAGTCAGAGTCAGAGTCTGATTCAGAATCATAGTCAGAGACAGAGTCAGAGTCATAGTCGGAATCAGAGTGATAGTCAGAGTCAGAGTCGGAGTCAGAGCCAGAGCCATAGTCAGAGTCAGGTCGTGGAGTCAGAGTCAGACTCTTAGTCAGAGTCAGAGTCAGAGTCAGAGTTGGAGTCAGAGTCAGAGTCAGAGTCAGAGTCAGAGTCAGAGTCAGAGTGATAGTCAGAGTCAGAGTCGGAGTCAGAGTCAGAGTCAGAGTCAGAGTCAGAGTCAGAGTCAGAGTCAGATTCGGAGTCAGAGTCAGAGTCATAGTCAGAGTCAGAGTCGGTGTCATGAAGTCAGAGTCAGAGTCAGAGTCTAGTCAGAGTCAAAGTCACAGTGATAGATTCAGAGTCAGAGTCGAAGTAAGAGTTAGAGACAGAGTCAGAGTCAGAGTCTCAGTCTCAGTCAAAGTCAGAGTCAGAGTCGGAGTCAGAGTCAGAGTCAGAGACAGAGTCAGAGTCAGAGTCAGAGTAAGAGTCAGAGTCAGAGTCAGAGTCAAAGTCAGAGTCTCAGTCACAGTCAAAGTCAGAGTCTCAGTCAGAGTCAAAGTCAGAGTCACAGTCGGAGTCAGAGTCAGAGTCAGAGTCAGAGTCAGAGTCGGAGTCAGCGTCAGAGTCAGAGTCAGAGTCAGGGTGAGAGTCAGAGTCAGATTGAGAGTCAGATTCAGAGTCATGAAGTCAGAGTTAGAGTCTGAGTCATAGTCAGAGTAAGAGTCAGAGTCGGAGTCAGAGTCAGAGTCAGAGTCAGAGTCAGAGTCGGAGTCAGAGTCGGAGTCAGAGTCAGAGTCAGGGTCAGATTCAGCGTCAGATTTAAAGTCAGAGTCAGCGTCATGGATTCAGAGTCAGAGTCTGAGTCAGAGTCAGAGTCATAGTCAGAGTCAGAGTCAGAGTCAGAGTCAGAGTCAGATACAGAGTCAGATTCAGAGTCAGAGTCATGGAGACAGAGTCAGAGTCAGAGTCTCAGTCTCAGTCAAAGTCAGAGTCAGAGTCGGAGTCAGAGTCAGAGTCAGAGACAGAGTCAGAGTCAGAGTCAGACTGAGAGTCAGAGTCAGAGTCAAAATCAAAGTCAGAGTCTCAGTCACAGTCAAAGTCAGAGTCTCAGTCAGAGTCAAAGTCAGAGTCACAGTCGGAGTCAGAGTCAGAGTCAGAGTCAGAGTCAGAGTCGGAGTCAGCGTCAGAGTCAGAGTTAGAGTCAGGGTGAGAGTCAGAGTCAGATTGAGAGTCAGATTCAGAGTCATGGGGTCAGAGTTAGAGTCTGAGTCATAGTCAGAGTAAGAGTCAGAGTCGAAGTCAGAGTCAGAGTCAGAGTCAGAGTCAGAGTCGGAGTCAGAGTCGAAGTCAGAGTCAGAGTCAGGGTCAGAGTCAGAGTCAGATTTAAAGTCAGAGTCAGCGTCATGGATTCAGAGTCAGAGTCTGAGTCAGAGTCAGAGTCAGAGTCAGAGTCATAGTCAAAGTCAGAGTCAGAGTCAGAGTCAGAGTCAGATACAGAGTCAGAGTCAGAGTCAGATTCAGAGTCAGAGTCATGGAGACAGAGTCAGAGTCAGAGCGATAGTCAGAGTCAGAGTTACAGTCAGAGTCCGAGTCTGACTCAGAGTCAGAGTCAGAGTCAGGGTCAGCGTCGGAGTCAGAGTCAGAGTCAGAGACAGAGTCAGATTTAGAGTTAGAGTCAGAGTCAGAGTCAGAGTCAGAGTCAAAGTCAGAGTCTCAGTCTCAGTCAAAGTAAGAGTCTCAGTCAGAGTCAGAGTCAGAGTCAGAGTCGGAGTCAGAGTCAAAGTCAGAGTCAGAGTCAGAGTCAAATTCAGAGTCTCAGTCAGAGTCAAAGTCAGAGTCAGAGTCGGAGCCAGAGTCAGAGTCAGAGTGATAGTCAGAGTCAGAGTCGGAGTCAGCGTCAGAGTCAGAGTCAGAGTCAGGGTCAGAGTCAGAGTCAGATTCAGAGTCAGAGTCAGAGTCATGGAGTCCGAGTCAGAGTCTAAGTCAGAGACAGAGTTAGAGTCAGAGTCAGAGTCAGATTCAGAGTCAGAGTCAGAGTCAAAGTGAGAGTCAGAGTTAGAGTCAGAGTCATGAAGTCAGAGTTGGAGCCAGAGCCATGGTCTGAGTCGAAGTCATGAAGTCACAGTCAGAGTCTGAGTCAGAGTCATAGTCAGAGTCAGAGTCACAGTTAGAGTCGGAGTCAGAGTCAGAGTCAGAGTCACAGTCAGGGTCAGAGTCCGAGTCAGCATTAGAGTCAGAGTCACAGTCATGGAGTCAGAGTCAGAGTCTGAGTCAGAGTCAGAGTCAGAGTCAGAGTCAGTGTCAGAGTCAGAGTCAGAGTCAGAGTCAGAGTCATAGTCAGAGTCAGAGTCAGAGTCAGAGTCAGAGTCAGATACAGAGTCAGAGTCAGAGTCAGATTCAGAGTCAGAGTCATGGAGACAGAGTCAGAGTCAGAACGATAGTCAGAGTCAGAGTTAGAGTCAGAGTCCGAGTCTGACTCAGAGTCAGAGTCAGAGTCAGAGTCAGAGTCGGAGTCACAGTCAGAGTCAGAGACAGAGTCAGATTTAGAGTCAGAGTCAGAGTCAGAGTCAGAGTCAGAGTCAAAGTCAGAGTCTCAGTCTCAGTCAAAGTAAGAGTCTCAGTCAGAGTCAGAGTCAGAGTCAGAGTCGGAGCCAGAGTCAGAGTCAGAGTCAGAGTCAGAGTCAAATTCAGAGTCTCAGTCAGAGTCAAAGTCAGAGTCAGAGTCGGAGCCAGAGTCAGAGTCAGAGTCATAGTCAGAGTCAGAGTCGGAGTCAGCGTCAGAGTCAGAGTCAGAGTCAGGGTCAGAGTCAGAGTCAGAGTCATGAAGTCGGAGTCATAGTCAGAGTCAGAGTCAGAGTCAGAGTCAGAGTCAGAGTCAGAGTCAGAGTCAGAGTTAGAGTGAGAGTCAGAGTCTGAGTCAGAGTCAGAGTCAGAGTCAGAGTCAGAGTCAGATACAAAGTCAGAGTCAGAGTCAGATTTAGAGTCAGAGTCATGAAGACAGAGTCAGAGTCAGAGCCATAGTCGGAGTCAGAGCCATGGAGTTGGAGTCAGAGTCTTAGTCAGAATCAAAGTCAGAGTCAGAAACAGAGTCGGAGTCAAAATCAGAGTCGGAGTCGGATTCAGAGTCGCAGTCAGAGTCAGAGTCAGAGTCTTATTCAGAGTCAGATTCAGAGTCAGAGTCGGTGTCAGAGTCGGAGTCAGAGTCAGAGTCAGAGTCAGAGTCATAGTCAGAGTCAGAGTCAGAGTCAGAGTCAGAGTCTGATACAGAGTCAGCGTCAGAGTCAAATTCAGAGTCAGAGTCATGGAGACAGAGTCAGAGTCAGAGTCAGAGTCTCAGTCTCAGTCAAAGTCAGAGTCAGAGTCGGAGTCAGAGTCAGATACACAGTCAGCGTCAGAGTCAGATTCAGAGTCAGAGTCATGGAGACAGAGTCAGAGTCAGAGTCAGAGTCTCAGTCTCAGTCAAAGTCAGAGTCAGAGTCGGAGTCAGAGTCAGAGTCAGAGACAGAGTCAGAGTCAGAGTCAGAGTGAGAGTCAGAGTCAGAGTCAGAGTCAAAGTCAGAGTCTCAGTCACAGTCAAAGTCAGAGTCTCAGTCAGAGTCAAAGTCAGAGTCACAGTCGGAGTCAGAGTCAGAGTCAGAGTCAGAGTCAGAGTCGGAGTCAGAGTCGGAGTCAGAGTCAGAGTCAGAGACAGAGTCAGAGTCAGAGTGAGAGTCAGAGTCAGAGTCAGAATCAAAGTCAGAGTCTCAGTCACAGTCAAAGTCGGAGTCTCAGTCAGAGTCAAAGTCAGAGTCACAGTCGGAGTCAGAGTCAGAGTCAGAGTCAGAGTCAGAGTCGGAGTCAGCGTCAGAGTCAGAGTCAGAGTCAGGGTGAGAGTCAGAGTCAGATTGAGAGTCAGATTCAGAGTCACGAAGTCAGAGTTAGAGTCTGAGTCATAGTCAGTGTAAGAGTCAGAGTCGGAGTCAGAGTCAGAGTCAGAGTCAGAGTCAGAGTCGGAGTCAGAGTCGGAGTCAGAGTCAGAGTCAGGGTCAGAGTCAGAGTCAGATTTAAAGTCAGAGTCAGCGTCATGGATTCAGAGTCAGAGTCTGAGTCAGAGTCAGAGTCAGAGTCAGAGTCATAGTCAGAGTCAGAGTCAGAGTCAGAGTCAGAGTCAGATACAGAGTCAGATTCAGTGTCAGAGTCATGGAGACAGAGTCAGAGTCAGAGTCAGAGTCTCAGTCTCAGTCAAAGTCAGAGTCAGAGTCGGAGTCAGAGTCAGAGTCAGAGACAGAGTCAGAGTCAGAGTCAGAGTGAGAGTCAGAGTCAGAGTCAGAGTCAAAGTCAGAGTCTCAGTCACAGTCAAAGTCAGAGTCTCAGTCAGAGTCAAAGTCAGAGTCACAGTCGGAGTCAGAGTCAGAGTCAGAGTCAGAGTCAGAGTCGGAGTCAGCGTCAGAGTCAGAATCAGAGTCAGGGTGAGAGTCAGAGTCAGATTGAGAGTCAGACTCAGGGTCATAGAGTCAGAGTTAGAGTCTGAGTCATAGTCAGAGTAAGAGTCAGAGTCGGAGTCAGAGTCAGAGTCAGAGTCAGAGTCAGAGTCGGAGTCAGAGACGGAGTCAGAGTCAGAGTCAGGGTCAGAGTCAGAGTCAGATTTAAAGTCAGAGTCAGCGTCATGGATTCAGAGTCAGAGTCTGAGTCAGAGTCAGAGTCAGAGTCAGAGTCATAGTCAGAGTCAGAGTCATGGAAACAGAGTCAGAGTCAGAGCGATAGTCAGAGTCAGAGTCACAGTCAGAGTCCGAGTCTGACTCAGAGTCATAGTCAGAGTCAGAGTCAGAGTCAGAGTCACAGTCAGATACAGAGTCAGAGTCACAGTCAGATTCAGAGTCAGAGTCATGGAAACAGAGTCAGAGTCAGAGCGATAGTCAGAGTCAGAGTTACAGTCAGAGTCCGAGTCTGACTCAGAGTCAGAGTCAGAGTCAGAGTCAGAGTCGGAGTCACAGTCAGAGTCAGAGACAGAGTCAGATTTAGAGTCAGAGTCAGAGTCAGAGTCAGAGTCAGAGTCAAAGTCAGAGTCTCAGTCTCAGTCAAAGTAAGAGTCTCAGTCAGAGTCAGAGTCAGAGTCAGAGTCGGAGCCAGAGTCAGAGTCAGAGTCAGAGTCAGAGTCAAATTCAGAGTCTCAGTCAGAGTCAAAGTCAGAGTCAGAGTCGGAGCCAGAGTCAGAGTCAGAGTCATAGTCAGAGTCAGAGTCGGAGTCAGCGTCAGAGTCAGAGTCAGAGTCAGGGTCAGAGTCAGAGTCAGAGTCATGGAGTCGGAGTCATAGTCAGAGTCAGAGTCAGAGTCAGAGTCAGAGTCAGAGTCACAGTCAGAGTCAGAGTTAGAGTGAGAGTCAGAGTCTGAGTCAGAGTCAGAGTCAGAGTCAGAGTCATAGTCAGAGTCAGAGTCAGAGTCAGAGTCAGAGTCAGATACAGAGTCAGCGTCAGAGTCAGATTCAGAGTCAGAGTCATGGAGACAGAGTCAGAGTCAGAGTCAGAGTCTCAGTCTCAGTCAAAGTCAGAGTCAGAGTCGGAGTCAGAGTCAGATACAGAGTCAGCGTCAGAGTCAGATTCAGAGTCAGAGTCATGGAGACAGAGTCAGAGTCAGAGTCAGAGTCTCAGTCTCAGTCAAAGTCAGAGTCAGAGTCGGAGTCAGAGTCAGAGTCAGAGACAGAGTCAGAGTCAGAGTCAGAGTGAGAGTCAGAGTCAGAGTCAGAGTCAAAGTCAGAGTCTCAGTCACAGTCAAAGTCAGAGTCTCAGTCAGAGTCAAAGTCAGAGTCACAGTCGGAGTCAGAGTCAGAGTCAGAGTCAGAGTCAGAGTCGGAGTCAGAGTCGGAGTCAGAGTCAGAGTCAGAGACAGAGTCAGAGTCAGAGTCAGAGTCAGAGTCAGAGTCAGAATCAAAGTCAGAGTCTCAGTCACAGTCAAAGTCGGAGTCTCAGTCAGAGTCAAAGTCAGAGTCACAGTCGGAGTCAGAGTCAGAGTCAGAGTCAGAGTCAGAGTCGGAGTCAGCGTCAGAGTCAGAGTCAGAGTCAGGGTGAGAGTCAGAGTCAGATTGAGAGTCAGATTCAGAGTCACGAAGTCAGAGTTAGAGTCTGAGTCATAGTCAGTGTAAGAGTCAGAGTCGGAGTCAGAGTCAGAGTCAGAGTCAGAGTCAGAGTCGGAGTCAGAGTCGGAGTCAGAGTCAGAGTCAGGGTCAGAGTCAGAGTCAGATTTAAAGTCAGAGTCAGCGTCATGGATTCAGAGTCAGAGTCTGAGTCAGAGTCAGAGTCAGAGTCAGAGTCATAGTCAGAGTCAGAGTCAGAGTCAGAGTCAGAGTCAGATACAGAGTCAGATTCAGTGTCAGAGTCATGGAGACAGAGTCAGAGTCAGAGTCAGAGTCTCAGTCTCAGTCAAAGTCAGAGTCAGAGTCGGAGTCAGAGTCAGAGTCAGAGACAGAGTCAGAGTCAGAGTCAGAGTGAGAGTCAGAGTCAGAGTCAGAGTCAAAGTCAGAGTCTCAGTCACAGTCAAAGTCAGAGTCTCAGTCAGAGTCAAAGTCAGAGTCACAGTCGGAGTCAGAGTCAGAGTCAGAGTCAGAGTCAGAGTCGGAGTCAGCGTCAGAGTCAGAATCAGAGTCAGGGTGAGAGTCAGAGTCAGATTGAGAGTCAGACTCAGGGTCATAGAGTCAGAGTTAGAGTCTGAGTCATAGTCAGAGTAAGAGTCAGAGTCGGAGTCAGAGTCAGAGTCAGAGTCAGAGTCAGAGTCGGAGTCAGAGACGGAGTCAGAGTCAGAGTCAGGGTCAGAGTCAGAGTCAGATTTAAAGTCAGAGTCAGCGTCATGGATTCAGAGTCAGAGTCTGAGTCAGAGTCAGAGTCAGAGTCTCAGTCTCAGTCAAAGTCAGAGTCAGAGTCGGAGTCAGAGTCAGAGTCAGAGACAGAGTCAGAGTCAGAGTCAGAGTGAGAGTCAGAGTCAGAGTCAGAGTCAAAGTCAGAGTCTCAGTCACAGTCAAAGTCAGAGTCTCAGTCAGAGTCAAAGTCAGAGTCACAGTCGGAGTCAGAGTCAGAGTCAGAGTCAGAGTCAGAGTCGGAGTCAGAGTCAGAGTCAGAGTCAGAGTCATAGTCAGAGTCAGAGTCAGAGTCAGAGTCAGAGTCAGATACAGAGTCAGAGTCAGAGTCAGATTCAGAGTCAGAGTCATGGAGACAGAGTCAGAGTCAGAGCGATAGTCAGAGTCAGAGTTACAGTCAGAGTTCGAGTCTGATTCAGAGTCAGAGTCAGAGTCAGAGTCAGAGTCGGAGTCAGAGTCAGAGTCAGAGACAGAGTCAGAGTCAGAGTGAGAGTCAGAGTCAGAGTGAGAGTCAGAGTCAGAGTTAGAATCAAAGTCAGAGTCTCAGTCACAGTCAAAGTCGGAGTCTCAGTCAGAGTCAAAGTCAGAGTCACAGTCGGAGTCAGAGTCAGAGTCAGAGTCAGAGTCAGAGTCGGAGTCAGCGTCAGAGTCAGAGTCAGAGTCAGGGTGAGAGTCAGAGTCAGATTGAGAGTCAGATTCAGAGTCATGAAGTCAGAGTTAGAGTCTGAGTCATAGTCAGTGTAAGAGTCAGAGTCGGAGTCAGAGTCAGAGTCAGAGTCAGAGTCAGAGTCGGAGTCAGAGTCGGAGTCAGAGTCAGAGTCAGGGTCAGAGTCAGAGTCAGATTTAAAGTCAGAGTCAGCGTCATGGATTCAGAGTCAGAGTCTGAGTCAGAGTCAGAGTCAGAGTCAGAGTCATAGTCAGAGTCAGAGTCAGTGTCAGAGTCAGAGTCAGATACAGAGTCAGATTCAGAGTCAGAGTCATGGAGACAGAGTCAGAGTCAGAGTCAGAGTCTCAGTCTCAGTCAAAGTCAGAGTCAGAGTCGGAGTCAGAGTCAGAGTCAGAGACAGAGTCAGAGTCAGAGTCAGAGTGAGAGTCAGAGTCAGAGTCAGAGTCAAAGTCAGAGTCTCAGTCACAGTCAAAGTCAGAGTCTCAGTCAGAGTCAAAGTCAGAGTCACAGTCGGAGTCAGAGTCAGAGTCAGAGTCAGAGTCAGAGTCGGAGTCAGCGTCAGAGTCAGAATCAGAGTCAGGGTGAGAGTCAGAGTCAGATTGAGAGTCAGATTCAGGGTCATGGAGTCAGAGTTAGAGTCTGAGTCATAGTCAGAGTAAGAGTCAGAGTCGGAGTCAGAGTCAGAGTCAGAGTCAGAGTCAGAGTCGGAGTCAGAGTCAGAGTCATAGTCAGAGTCAGAGTCAGAGTCAGAGTCACAGTCAGATACAGAGTCAGAGTCAGAGTCAGATTCAGAGTCAGAGTCATGGAAACAGAGTCAGAGTCAGAGCGATAGTCAGAGTCAGAGTTACAGTCAGAGTCCGAGTCTGACTCAGAGTCATAGTCAGAGTCAGAGTCAGAGTCAGAGTCACAGTCAGATACGGAGTCAGAGTCAGAGTCAGATTCAGAGTCAGAGTCATGGAAACAGAGTCAGAGTCAGAGCGATAGTCAGAGTCAGAGTTACAGTCAGAGTCCGAGTCTGACTCAGAGTCAGAGTCAGAGTCAGAGTCAGAGTCGGAGTCACAGTCAGAGTCAGAGACAGAGTCAGATTTAGAGTCAGAGTCAGAGTCAGAGTCAGAGTCAGAGTCAAAGTCAGAGTCTCAGTCTCAGTCAAAGTAAAAGTCTCATTCAGAGTCAGAGTCAGAGTCAGAGTCGGAGCCAGAGTCAGAGTCAGAGTCAGAGTCAGAGTCAAATTCAGAGTCTCAGTCAGAGTCAAAGTCAGAGTCAGAGTCGGAGCCAGAGTCAGAGTCAGAGTCATAGTCAGAGTCAGAGTCGGAGTCAGCGTCAGAGTCAGAGTCAGAGTCGGGGTCAGAGTCAGAGTCAGAGTCATGGAGTCGGAGTCATAGTCAGAGTCAGAGTCAGAGTCAGAGTCAGAGTCAGAGTCACAGTCAGAGTCGGAGTTAGAGTGAGAGTCAGAGTCTGAGTCAGAGTCAGAGTCAGAGTCAGAGTCAGAGTCAGATACAAAGTCAGAGTCAGAGTCAGATCTAGAGTCAGAGTCATGAAGACAGAGTCAGAGTCAGAGCCATAGTCGGAGTCAGAGCCATGGAGTTGGAGTCAGAGTCTTAGTCAGAATCAGAGTCAGAGTCAGAAACAGAGTCGGAGTCAAAATCAGAGTCGGAGTCGGATTCAGAGTCGCAGTCAGAGTCAGAGTCAGAGTCTTATTCAGAGTCAGATTCAGAGTCAGAGTCGGTGTCAGAGTCGGAGTCAGAGTCAGAGTCAGAGTCACAGTCATAGTCAGAGTCAGAGTCAGAGTCGGAGTCAGAGTCAGATGCAGAGTCAGAGTCAGAGTCAGATTCAGAGTCAGAGTCATGGAGACAGAGTCAGAGTCAGAGTCAGAGTCTCAGTCTCAGTCAAAGTCAGAGTCAGAGTCGGAGTCAGAGTCAGAGTCAGAGACAGAGTCAGAGTCAGAGTCAGAGTGAGAGTCAGAGTCAGAGTCAGAGTCAAAGTCAGAGTCTCAGTCACAGTCAAAGTCAGAGTCTCAGTCAGAGTCAAAGTCAGAGTCAGAGTCATAGTCAGAGTCAGAGTCAGAGTCAGAGTCAGAGTCAGAGTCAGATACAGAGTCAGAGTCAGAGTCAGATTCAGAGTCAGAGTCATGGAGACAGAGTCAGAGTCAGAGCGATAGTCAGAGTCAGAGTTACAGTCAGAGTCCGAGTCTGATTCAGAGTCAGATTCAGAGTCAGAGTCAGAGTCGGAGTCAGAGTCAGAGTCAGAGACAGAGTCAGAGTCAGAGTGAGAGTCAGAGTCAGAGTCAAAGTCGGAGTCTCAGTCAGAGTCAAAGTCAGAGTCACAGTCAGAGTGAGAGTCAGAGTCAGAGTCAGAGTCAAAGTCAGAGTCTCAGTCACAGTCAAAGTCAGAGTCAGAGTCGGAGTCAGAGTCAGAGTCAGAGACAGAGTCAGAGTCAGAGTCAGAGTGAGAGTCAGAGTCAGAGTCAGAGTCAAAGTCAGAGTCTCAGTCACAGTCAAAGTCAGAGTCTCAGTCAGAGTCAAAGTCAGAGTCACAGTCGGAGTCAGAGTCAGAGTCAGAGTCAGAGTCAGAGTCGGAGTCAGCGTCAGAGTCAGAATCAGAGTCAGGGTGAGAGTCAGAGTCAGATTGAGAGTCAGACTCAGGGTCATAGAGTCAGAGTTAGAGTCTGAGTCATAGTCAGAGTAAGAGTCAGAGTCGGAGTCAGAGTCAGAGTCAGAGTCAGAGTCAGAGTCGGAGTCAGAGACGGAGTCAGAGTCAGAGTCAGGGTCAGAGTCAGAGTCAGATTTAAAGTCAGAGTCAGCGTCATGGATTCAGAGTCAGAGTCTGAGTCAGAGTCAGAGTCAGAGTCAGAGTCATAGTCAGAGTCAGAGTCATGGAAACAGAGTCAGAGTCAGAGCGATAGTCAGAGTCAGAGTCACAGTCAGAGTCCGAGTCTGACTCAGAGTCATAGTCAGAGTCAGAGTCAGAGTCAGAGTCACAGTCAGATACAGAGTCAGAGTCAGAGTCAGATTCAGAGTCAGAGTCATGGAAACAGAGTCAGAGTCAGAGCGATAGTCAGAGTCAGAGTTACAGTCAGAGTCCGAGTCTGACTCAGAGTCAGAGTCAGAGTCAGAGTCAGAGTCGGAGTCACAGTCAGAGTCAGAGACAGAGTCAGATTTAGAGTCAGAGTCAGAGTCAGAGTCAGAGTCAGAGTCAAAGTCAGAGTCTCAGTCTCAGTCAAAGTAAGAGTCTCAGTCAGAGTCAGAGTCAGAGTCAGAGTCGGAGCCAGAGTCAGAGTCAGAGTCAGAGTCAGAGTCAAATTCAGAGTCTCAGTCAGAGTCAAAGTCAGAGTCAGAGTCGGAGCCAGAGTCAGAGTCAGAGTCATAGTCAGAGTCAGAGTCGGAGTCAGCGTCAGAGTCAGAGTCAGAGTCAGGGTCAGAGTCAGAGTCAGAGTCATGGAGTCGGAGTCATAGTCAGAGTCAGAGTCAGAGTCAGAGTCAGAGTCAGAGTCACAGTCAGAGTCAGAGTTAGAGTGAGAGTCAGAGTCTGAGTCAGAGTCAGAGTCAGAGTCAGAGTCATAGTCAGAGTCAGAGTCAGAGTCAGAGTCAGAGTCAGATACAGAGTCAGCGTCAGAGTCAGATTCAGAGTCAGAGTCATGGAGACAGAGTCAGAGTCAGAGTCAGAGTCTCAGTCTCAGTCAAAGTCAGAGTCAGAGTCGGAGTCAGAGTCAGATACAGAGTCAGCGTCAGAGTCAGATTCAGAGTCAGAGTCATGGAGACAGAGTCAGAGTCAGAGTCAGAGTCTCAGTCTCAGTCAAAGTCAGAGTCAGAGTCGGAGTCAGAGTCAGAGTCAGAGACAGAGTCAGAGTCAGAGTCAGAGTGAGAGTCAGAGTCAGAGTCAGAGTCAAAGTCAGAGTCTCAGTCACAGTCAAAGTCAGAGTCTCAGTCAGAGTCAAAGTCAGAGTCACAGTCGGAGTCAGAGTCAGAGTCAGAGTCAGAGTCAGAGTCGGAGTCAGAGTCAGAGTCAGAGTCAGAGTCATAGTCAGAGTCAGAGTCAGAGTCAGAGTCAGAGTCAGATACAGAGTCAGAGTCAGAGTCAGATTCAGAGTCAGAGTCATGGAGACAGAGTCAGAGTCAGAGCGATAGTCAGAGTCAGAGTTACAGTCAGAGTCCGAGTCTGATTCAGAGTCAGAGTCAGAGTCTTATTCAGAGTCAGATTCAGAGTCAGAGTCGGTGTCAGAGTCGGAGTCAGAGTCAGAGTCAGAGTCACAGTCATAGTCAGAGTCAGAGTCAGAGTCGGAGTCAGAGTCAGATGCAGAGTCAGAGTCAGAGTCAGATTCAGAGTCAGAGTCATGGAGACAGAGTCAGAGTCAGAGTCAGAGTCTCAGTCTCAGTCAAAGTCAGAGTCAGAGTCGGAGTCAGAGTCAGAGTCAGAGACAGAGTCAGAGTCAGAGTCAGAGTGAGAGTCAGAGTCAGAGTCAGAGTCAAAGTCAGAGTCTCAGTCACAGTCAAAGTCAGAGTCTCAGTCAGAGTCAAAGTCAGAGTCACAGTCGGAGTCAGAGTCAGAGTCAGAGTCAGAGTCAGAGTCGGAGTCAGAGTCAGAGTCAGAGTCAGAGTCATAGTCAGAGTCAGAGTCAGAGTCAGAGTCAGAGTCAGAGTCAGATACAGAGTCAGAGTCAGAGTCAGATTCAGAGTCAGAGTCATGGAGATTGAGTCAGAGTCAGAGCGATAGTCAGAGTCAGAGTTACAGTCAGAGTCCAAGTCTGATTCAGAGTCAGAGTCAGAGTCAGAGTCAGAGTCGGAGTCAGAGTCAGAGTCAGAGACAGAGTCAGAGTCAGAGTGAGAGTCAGAGTCAGAGTCAGAGTCAAAGTCAGAGTCTTAGTCACAGTCAAAGTCAGAGTCTCAGTCAGAGTCAAAGTCAGAGTCACAGTCGGAGTCAGAGTCAGAGTCAGAGTCAGAGTCAGAGTCGGAGTCAGCGTCAGAGTCAGAGTCAGAGTCAGGGTGAGAGTCAGAGTCAGATTGAGAGTCAGATTCAGAGTCATGAAGTCAGAGTTAGAGTCTGAGTCATAGTCAGAGTAAGAGTCAGAGTCGGAGTCAGAGTCAGAGTCAGAGTCAGAGTCAGAGTCGGAGTCAGAGTCGGAGTCAGAGTCAGAGTCAGGGTCAGAGTCAGAGTCAGATTTAAAGTCAGAGTCAGCGTCATGGATTCAGAGTCAGAGTCTGAGTCAGAGTCAGAGTCAGAGTCAGAGTCATAGTCAGAGTCAGTGTCAGAGTCCGAGTCAGAGTCAGATACAGAGTCAGATTCAGAGTCAGAGTCATGGAGACAGAGTCAGAGTCAGAGTCAGAGTCTCAGTCTCAGTCAAAGTCAGAGTCAGAGTCGGAGTCAGAGTCAGAGTCAGAGACAGAGTCAGAGTCAGAGTCAGAGTCAGAGTCAGAGTCAGAGTCAGAGTCGGAGTCAGAGTAAGAGTCGGAGTCAGAGTCAGAGTCAGAGTCAGAGTCAGAGTCAGAGTCAGATTCAGGGTCAGAGTCATGAAGACAGAGTCAGAGTCAGAGCCATAGTCGGAGTCAGAGTCATGGAGTCGGAGTCAGAGTCTTAGTCAGAGTCAGAGTCAGAGTCAGAGTCAGAGTCACAGTCAGATACAGAGTCAGAGTCAGAGTCAGATTCAGAGTCAGAGTCATGGAAACAGAGTCAGAGTCAGAGCGATAGTCAGAGTCAGAGTTACAGTCAGAGTCCGAGTCTGACTCAGAGTCAGAGTCAGAGTCAGAGTCAGAGTCGGAGTCACAGTCAGAGTCAGAGACAGAGTCAGATTTAGAGTCAGAGTCAGAGTCAGAGTCAGAGTCAGAGTCAAAGTCAGAGTCTCAGTCTCAGTCAAAGTAAGAGTCTCAGTCAGAGTCAGAGTCAGAGTCAGAGTCGGAGCCAGAGTCAGAGTCAGAGTCAGAGTCAGAGTCAAATTCAGAGTCTCAGTCAGAGTCAAAGTCAGAGTCAGAGTCTGATTCAGAGTCAGAGTCAGAGTCAGAGTCAGAGTCGGAGTCAGAGTCAGAGTCAGAGTCAGAGTCAGAGTCAGAGTCAGAGTCAGAGTCATAGTCAGAGTCAGAGTCATGGAAACAGAGTCAGAGTCAGAGCGATAGTCAGAGTCAGAGTTACAGTCAGAGTCCGAGTCTGACTCAGAGTCATAGTCAGAGTCAGAGTCAGAGTCAGAGTCACAGTCAGATACAGAGTCAGAGTCAGAGTCAGATTCAGAGTCAGAGTCATGGAAACAGAGTCAGAGTCAGAGCGATAGTCAGAGTCAGAGTTACAGTCAGAGTCCGAGTCTGACTCAGAGTCAGAGTCAGAGTTAGAGTCAGAGTCGGAGTCACAGTCAGAGTCAGAGACAGAGTCAGATTTAGAGTCAGAGTCAGAGTCAGAGTCAGAGTAAGAGTCAAAGTCAGAGTCTCAGTCTCAGTCAAAGTAAGAGTCTCAGTCAGAGTCAGAGTCAGAGTCAGAGTCGGAGCCAGAGTCAGAGTCAGAGTCAGAGTCAGAGTCAAATTCAGAGTCTCAGTCAGAGTCAAAGTCAGAGTCAGAGTCGGAGCCAGAGTCAGAGTCAGAGTCATAGTCAGAGTCAGAGTCGGAGTCAGCGTCAGAGTCAGAGTCAGAGTCAGGGTCAGAGTCAGAGTCAGAGTCATGGAGTCGGAGTCATAGTCAGAGTCAGAGTCAGAGTCAGAGTCAGAGTCAGAGTCACAGTCAGAGTCAGAGTTAGAGTGAGAGTCAGAGTCTGAGTCAGAGTCAGAGTCAGAGTCAGAGTCAGAGTCAGATACAAAGTCAGAGTCAGAGTCAGATCTAGAGTCAGAGTCATGAAGACAGAGTCAGAGTCAGAAACAGAGTCGGAGTCAAAATCAGAGTCGGAGTCGGATTCAGAGTCGCAGTCAGAGTCAGAGTCAGAATCTCATTCAGAGTCAGATTAAGAGTCAGAGTCGGTGTCAGAGTCGGAGTCAGAGTCAGAGTCAGAGTCACAGTCATAGTCAGAGTCAGAGTCAGAGTCGGAGTCAGAGTCAGATGCAGAGTCAGAGTCAGAGTCAGATTCAGAGTCAGAGTCATGGAGACAGAGTCAGAGTCAGAGTCAGAGTCTCAGTCTCAGTCAAAGTCAGAGTCAGAGTCGGAGTCAGAGTCAGAGTCAGAGACAGAGTCGGAGTCAGAGTGAGAGTCAGAGTCAGAGTCAGAGTCAGAGTCAGAGTCAGAGTCGGAGTCAGAGTCAGAGTCAGAGTCAGAGTCATAGTCAGAGTCAGAGTCAGAGTCAGAGTCAGAGTCAGAGTCAGATACAGAGTCAGAGTCAGAGTCAGATTCAGAGTCAGAGTCATGGAGACAGAGTCAGAGTCAGAGCGATAGTCAGAGTCAGAGTTACAGTCAGAGTCCGAGTCTGATTCAGAGTCAGAGTCAGAGTCAGAGTCAGAGTCGGAGTCAGAGTCAGAGTCAGAGACAGAGTCAGAGTCAGAGTGAGAGTCAGAGTCAGAGTCAGAGTCAAAGTCAGCGTCAGAGTCAGAGTCAGAGTCAGGGTGAGAGTCAGAGTCAGATTGAGAGTCAGATTCAGAGTCATGGAGTCAGAGTTAGAGTCTGAGTCATAGTCAGAGTAAGAGTCAGAGTCGGGGTCAGAGTCAGAGTCAGAGTCAGAGTCAGAGTCGGAGTCAGAGTCGGAGTCAGAGTCAGAGTCAGGGTCAGAGTCAGAGTCAGATTTAAAGTCAGAGTCAGCGTCATGGATTCAGAGTCAGAGTCTGAGTCAGAGTCAGAGTCAGAGTCAGAGTCATAGTCAGAGTCAGTGTCAGAGTCAGAGTCAGAGTCAGATACAGAGTCAGATTCAGAGTCAGAGTCATGGAGACAGAGTCAGAGTCAGAGTCAGAGTCTCAGTCTCAGTCAAAGTCAGAGTCAGAGTCGGAGTCAGAGTCAGAGTCAGAGACAGAGTCAGAGTCAGAGTCAGAGTCAGAGTCAGAGTCAGAGTCAGAGTCGGAGTCAGAGTAAGAGTCGGAGTCAGAGTCAGAGTCAGAGTCAGAGTCAGAGTCAGAGTCAGATTCAGGGTCAGAGTCATGAAGACAGAGTCAGAGTCAGAGCCATAGTCGGAGTCAGAGTCATGGAGTCGGAGTCAGAGTCTTAGTCAGAGTCAGAGTCAGAGTCAGAGTCACAGTCAGATACAGAGTCAGAGTCAGAGTCAGATTCAGAGTCAGAGTCATGGAAACAGAGTCAGAGTCAGAGCGATAGTCAGAGTCAGAGTTACAGTCAGAGTCCGAGTCTGACTCAGAGTCAGAGTCAGAGCGATAGTCAGAGTCAGAGTTACAGTCAGAGTCCGAGTCTGACTCAGAGTCAGAGTCAGAGTCAGAGTCAGAGTCGGAGTCACAGTCAGAGTCAGAGACAGAGTCAGATTTAGAGTCAGAGTCAGAGTCAGAGTCAGAGTCAGAGTCAAAGTCAGAGTCTCAGTCTCAGTCAAAGTAAGAGTCTCAGTCAGAGTCAGAGTCAGAGTCAGAGTCGGAGCCAGAGTCAGAGTCAGAGTCAGAGTCAGAGTCAAATTCAGAGTCTCAGTCAGAGTCAAAGTCAGAGTCAGAGTCTGATTCAGAGTCAGAGTCATAGTCAGAGTCAGAGTCGGAGTCAGAGTCAGAGTCAGAGTCAGAGTCAGAGTCAGAGTCAGAGTCAGAGTCATAGTCAGAGTCAGAGTCATGGAAACAGAGTCAGAGTCAGAGCGATAGTCAGAGTCAGAGTTACAGTCAGAGTCCGAGTCTGACTCAGAGTCATAGTCAGAGTCAGAGTCAGAGTCAGAGTCACAGTCAGATACAGAGTCAGAGTCAGAGTCAGATTCAGAGTCAGAGTCATGGAAACAGAGTCAGAGTCAGAGCGATAGTCAGAGTCAGAGTTACAGTCAGAGTCCGAGTCTGACTCAGAGTCAGAGTCAGAGTTAGAGTCAGAGTCGGAGTCACAGTCAGAGTCAGAGACAGAGTCAGATTTAGAGTCAGAGTCAGAGTCAGATACAGAGTCAGATTCAGAGTCAGAGTCATGGAGACAGAGTCAGAGTCAGAGTCAGAGTCTCAGTCTCAGTCAAAGTCAGAGTCAGAGTCGGAGTCAGAGTCAGAGTCAGAGACAGAGTCAGAGTCAGAGTCAGAGTCAGAGTCAGAGTCAGAGTCAGAGTCGGAGTCAGAGTAAGAGTCGGAGTCAGAGTCAGAGTCAGAGTCAGAGTCAGAGTCAGAGTCAGATTCAGGGTCAGAGTCATGAAGACAGAGTCAGAGTCAGAGCCATAGTCGGAGTCAGAGTCATGGAGTCGGAGTCAGAGTCTTAGTCAGAGTCAGAGTCAGAGTCAGAGTCACAGTCAGATACAGAGTCAGAGTCAGAGTCAGATTCAGAGTCAGAGTCATGGAAACAGAGTCAGAGTCAGAGCGATAGTCAGAGTCAGAGTTACAGTCAGAGTCCGAGTCTGACTCAGAGTCAGAGTCAGAGTCAGAGTCAGAGTCGGAGTCACAGTCAGAGTCAGAGACAGAGTCAGATTTAGAGTCAGAGTCAGAGTCAGAGTCAGAGTCAGAGTCAAAGTCAGAGTCTCAGTCTCAGTCAAAGTAAGAGTCTCAGTCAGAGTCAGAGTCAGAGTCAGAGTCGGAGCCAGAGTCAGAGTCAGAGTCAGAGTCAGAGTCAAATTCAGAGTCTCAGTCAGAGTCAAAGTCAGAGTCAGAGTCTGATTCAGAGTCAGAGTCAGAGTCAGAGTCAGAGTCGGAGTCAGAGTCAGAGTCAGAGTCAGAGTCAGAGTCAGAGTCAGAGTCAGAGTCATAGTCAGAGTCAGAGTCATGGAAACAGAGTCAGAGTCAGAGCGATAGTCAGAGTCAGAGTTACAGTCAGAGTCCGAGTCTGACTCAGAGTCATAGTCAGAGTCAGAGTCAGAGTCAGAGTCACAGTCAGATACAGAGTCAGAGTCAGAGTCAGATTCAGAGTCAGAGTCATGGAAACAGAGTCAGAGTCAGAGCGATAGTCAGAGTCAGAGTTACAGTCAGAGTCCGAGTCTGACTCAGAGTCAGAGTCAGAGTTAGAGTCAGAGTCGGAGTCACAGTCAGAGTCAGAGACAGAGTCAGATTTAGAGTCAGAGTCAGAGTCAGAGTTAGAGTAAGAGTCAAAGTCAGAGTCTCAGTCTCAGTCAAAGTAAGAGTCTCAGTCAGAGTCAGAGTCAGAGTCAGAGTCGGAGCCAGAGTCAGAGTCAGAGTCAGAGTCAGAGTCAAATTCAGAGTCTCAGTCAGAGTCAAAGTCAGAGTCAGAGTCGGAGCCAGAGTCAGAGTCAGAGTCATAGTCAGAGTCAGAGTCGGAGTCAGCGTCAGAGTCAGAGTCAGAGTCAGGGTCAGAGTCAGAGTCAGAGTCATGGAGTCGGAGTCATAGTCAGAGTCAGAGTCAGAGTCAGAGTCAGAGTCAGAGTCACAGTCAGAGTCAGAGTTAGAGTGAGAGTCAGAGTCTGAGTCAGAGTCAGAGTCAGAGTCAGAGTCAGAGTCAGATACAAAGTCAGAGTCAGAGTCAGATCTAGAGTCAGAGTCATGAAGACAGAGTCAGAGTCAGAAACAGAGTCGGAGTCAAAATCAGAGTCGGAGTCGGATTCAGAGTCGCAGTCAGAGTCAGAGTCAGAATCTTATTCAGAGTCAGATTAAGAGTCAGAGTCGGTGTCAGAGTCGGAGTCAGAGTCAGAGTCAGAGTCACAGTCATAGTCAGAGTCAGAGTCAGAGTCGGAGTCAGAGTCAGATGCAGAGTCAGAGTCAGAGTCAGATTCAGAGTCAGAGTCATGGAGACAGAGTCAGAGTCAGAGTCAGAGTCTCAGTCTCAGTCAAAGTCAGAGTCAGAGTCGGAGTCAGAGTCAGAGTCAGAGACAGAGTCGGAGTCAGAGTGAGAGTCAGAGTCAGAGTCAGAGTCAGAGTCAGAGTCAGAGTCGGAGTCAGAGTCAGAGTCAGAGTCAGAGTCATAGTCAGAGTCAGAGTCAGAGTCAGAGTCAGAGTCAGAGTCAGATACAGAGTCAGAGTCAGAGTCAGATTCAGAGTCAGAGTCATGGAGACAGAGTCAGAGTCAGAGCGATAGTCAGAGTCAGAGTTACAGTCAGAGTCCGAGTCTGATTCAGAGTCAGAGTCAGAGTCAGAGTCAGAGTCGGAGTCAGAGTCAGAGTCAGAGACAGAGTCAGAGTCAGAGTGAGAGTCAGAGTCAGAGTCAGAGTCAAAGTCAGCGTCAGAGTCAGAGTCAGAGTCAGGGTGAGAGTCAGAGTCAGATTGAGAGTCAGATTCAGAGTCATGAAGTCAGAGTTAGAGTCTGAGTCATAGTCAGAGTAAGAGTCAGAGTCGGAGTCAGAGTCAGAGTCAGAGTCAGAGTCAGAGTCGGAGTCAGAGTCGGAGTCAGAGTCAGAGTCAGGGTCAGAGTCAGAGTCAGATTTAAAGTCAGAGTCAGCGTCATGGATTCAGAGTCAGAGTCTGAGTCAGAGTCAGAGTCAGAGTCAGAGTCATAGTCAGAGTCAGTGTCAGAGTCAGAGTCAGAGTCAGATACAGAGTCAGATTCAGAGTCAGAGTCATGGAGACAGAGTCAGAGTCAGAGTCAGAGTCTCAGTCTCAGTCAAAGTCAGAGTCAGAGTCGGAGTCAGAGTCAGAGTCAGAGACAGAGTCAGAGTCAGAGTCAGAGTCAGAGTCAGAGTCAGAGTCAGAGTCGGAGTCAGAGTCAGAGTCGGAGCCAGAGTCAGAGTCAGAGTCAGAGTCAGAGTCAGAGTCAGATTCAGGGTCAGAGTCATGAAGACAGAGTCAGAGTCAGAGCCATAGTCGGAGTCAGAGTCATGGAGTCGGAGTCAGAGTCTTAGTCAGAGTCAGAGTCAGAGTCAGAGTCACAGTCAGATACAGAGTCAGAGTCAGAGTCAGATTCAGAGTCAGAGTCATGGAAACAGAGTCAGATTCAGAGCGATAGTCAGAGTCAGAGTTACAGTCAGAGTCCGAGTCTGACTCAGAGTCAGAGTCAGAGTCAGAGTCAGAGTCGGAGTCACAGTCAGAGTCAGAGACAGAGTCAGATTTAGAGTCAGAGTCAGAGTCAGAGTCAGAGTCAGAGTCAAAGTCAGAGTCTCAGTCTCAGTCAAAGTAAGAGTCTCAGTCAGAGTCAGAGTCAGAGTCAGAGTCGGAGCCAGAGTCAGAGTCAGAGTCAGAGTCAGAGTCAAATTCAGAGTCTCAGTCAGAGTCAAAGTCAGAGTCAGAGTCTGATTCAGAGTCAGAGTCAGAGTCAGAGTCAGAGTCGGAGTCAGAGTCAGAGTCAGAGTCAGAGTCAGAGTCGGAGTCAGCGTCAGAGTCAGAGTCAGAGTCAGGGTGAGAGTCAAAGTCAGATTGAGAGTCAGATTCAGAGTCATGAAGTCAGAGTTAGAGTCTGAGTCATAGTCAGAGTAAGAGTCAGAGTCGGAGTCAGAGTCAGAGTCAGAGTCAGAGTCAGAGTCGGAGTCAGAGTCGGAGTCAGAGTCAGAGTCAGGGTCAGAGTCAGAGTCAGATTTAAAGTCAGAGTCAGCGTCATGGATTCAGAGTCAGAGTCGGAGTCAGAGTCAGAGTCAGAGTCAGAGTCATAGTCAGAGTCAGAGTCAGAGTCAGAGTCAGAGTCAGATACAGAGTCAGATTCAGAGTCAGAGTCATGGAGACAGAGTCAGAGTCAGAGACAGAGTCTCAGTCTCAGTCAAAGTCAGAGTCAGAGTCGGAGTCAGAGTCAGAGTCAGAGACAGAGTCAGAGTCAGAGTCAGAGTCAGAGTCAGAGTCAGAGTCAGAGTCGGAGTCCGAGCCAGAGTCAGAGTCAGAGTCAGAGTCAGAGTCAGAGACAGATTCAGAGTCAGAGTCAGAGTCAGAGTCAGAGTCGGGGTCAGAGTCAGAGTCAGCATTAGAGTCAGAGTCAGTGTCATTCAGTCAGAGTCAGAGTCTGAGTCAGAGTCAGAGACAGAGTCAGAGTCTGAGTCAGGGTCAGAGTCAGAGTCAGAGTTAGAGTCAGATACAGAGACAGATTCAGAGTCAGATTCAGAGTCAGAGTCATGGAGACAGAGTCAGAGTCAGAGTCAGAGTCAGAGTCAGAGTCAAAGTCAGAGTCAGAGTCGGAGTCAGAGTTACAGTCAGAGTCAGAGTCAGAGTCACAGTCGGAGTCAGAGTCAGAGGCAGAGTCAGAGTCAGAGTCAGAAACAGGGTCAGAGTCAGAGTCAGAGTCAGAGTCAGAGCCAGAGCCACAGTCAGAGTCAGGTCGTGGAGTCAGAGTCAGAGTCTTAGTCAGAGTCAGAGTCAGAGGCAGAGGCGGAGTCGGAGTCAGAGTCGGAGTCAGAGTCAGAGTCAGAGTCAGAGTCAGAGTCAGAGTCAGATTCAGGGTCAGAGTCATGAAGACAGAGTCAGAGTCAGAGCCATTGTCGGAGTCAGAGTCATGGAGTCGGAGTCAGAGTCTTAGTCAGAGTCAGAGTCAGAGTCAGAGTCAGAGTCGGAGTCAAAATCAGAGTCGTAGTCGGATTCAGAGTCACAGTCATAGTCATAGTCAGAGTCTCATTCAGAGTCAGATTCAGAGTCAGAGTCGGAGTCAGAGTCAGAGTCAGAGTCGGAGTCAGAGTCAGAGTCAGAGACAGAGTCAGATTCAGAGTCAGAGTCAGAGTCAGAGTCAGAGTCAGCGTCAAAGTCAGAGTCAGAGTCGGAGTCAGAGTCAGAGTCAGAGTCAGAGTCAGATACAGAGTCAGAGTCAGAGTCAGATTCAGAGTCAGAGTCATAAAGACAGAGTCAGAGTGAAAGCCATAGCCTGAGTCAGAGTCATGAAGTCAGAGTCAGAGTCAGAGTCAGAGTCAAAGTACGAGTTAGAGCCTGAGTCAGAGTCGGAGTCAGAGTCGGAGTCAGAGTCATCCTCAGAGTCAGAGTCAGAGTCGGAGTCAGAGTCGGAGTCAGAGTCAGAGTCAGAGTCAGAGTCAGAGTCATAGTCAGAGTCAGAGTCAGGGTCAGAGTCAGAGTCAGAGTCAGAGTCAGAGTCAGGGTCAGAGTCAGAGTCAGATTTGAAGTCAGAGTTAGCGTCATGGATTCAGAGTCAGAGTCCGAGTCAGAGTCAGACTCAGATTCAGAGTCATAGTCAGAGTCAGAGTCAGGGTCAGAGTCAGAGTCAGAGTCAGAGTCAGAGTCAGGGTCAGAGTCGGAGTCACAGTCAAAGTCAGAGTCTCAGTCAGATTCAGAGTCAGAGTCAGAGTCAGAGTCAGGGTCAGAGTCAGAGTCACAGTCAGAGTCACAGTCAAAGTCAGAGTCTCAGTCAGAGTCAGAGTCAGAGTCAGAGTCAGAGTCGGAGTCAGAGTCATAGAGTCAGATTCAGAGTCTTATTCAGAGTCAGATTCAGAGTCAGAGTCGGAGTCAGAGTCAGAGTCAGAGTCGGAGTCAGAGTCAGAGTCAGAGTCAGAGTCAGAGTTAGAGTCAGAGTCAGAGTCTGAGTCAGAGTCAGAATCAGAGTCAGAGTCAGAGTCAGATACACAGTCAGAGTCAGAGTCAGATTCAGAGTCAGAGTCATGAAGACAGAGTCAGAGTCAGAGCCATAGTCGGAGTCAGAGTCATGGAGTCGGAGTCAGAGTCTTAGTCAGAGTCAGAGTCAGAGTCAGAGTCAGAGTCGGAGTCAAAATCAGAGTCGTAGTCGGATTCAGAGTCACAGTCAGAGTCATAGTCAGAGTCTCATTCAGAGTCAGATTCAGAGTCAGAGTCGGAGTCATAGTCAGGGTCAGAGTCGGAGTCAGAGTCAGAGTCAGAGACAGAGTCAGATTCAGAGTCAGAGTCAGAGTCAGAGTCAGAGTCAGAGTCAAAGTCAGAGTCAGAGTCGGAGTCAGAGTCATGGAGTCGGAGTCAGAGTCTTAGTCAGAGTCAGAGTCAGAGTCAGAGTCAGAGTCGGAGTCAAAATCAGAGTCGGAGTCGGATTCAGAGTCACAGTCAGAGTCATAGTCAGAGTCTCATTCAGAGTCAGATTCAGAGTCAGAGTCGGAGTCAGAATCAGACTCAGAGTCGGAGTCAGAGTCGGAGTCAGAGACAGAGTCAGATTCAGAGTCAGAGTCAGAGTCAGAGTCAGAGTCAGAGTCGGAGTCAGAGTCAGAGTCAGAGTCAGAGTCAGAGTCAGAGTCAGAGTCAGATTCAGAGTCAGAGTCAGAGTCGGAGTCAGAGTCAGAGTCAGGGTCAGAGTCAGAGTCAGATTTAAAGTCAGAGTCAGCGTCATGGATTCAGAGTCAGAGTCAGAGTCAGAGTCGGAGTCATAGTCAGAGTCAGAGTCAGAGTCAGAGTCAGAGTCAGAGTCAGAGTCAGAGTCAGAGTCAGAGTTAGAGTCAGAGTCCGAGTCTGACTCAGAGTCAGAGTCAGAGTCAGAGTTAGAGTCAGAGTCAGAGTCTGAGTCAGAGTCAGAGTCAGAGTCAGAGTCAGAGTCAGATACACAGTCAGAGTCAGAGTCAGATTCAGAGTCAGAGTCATGAAGACAGAGTCAGAGTCAGAGCCATAGTCGGAGTCAGAGTCATGGAGTCAGAGTCAGAGTCGGAGTCAAAATCAGAGTCGGAGTCGGATTCAGAGTCACAGTCAGAGTCATAGTCAGAGTCTCATTCAGAGTCAGATTCAGAGTCAGAGTCGGAGTCAGAATCAGACTCAGAGTCGGAGTCAGAGTCGGAGTCAGAGACAGAGTCAGATTCAGAGTCAGAGTCAGAGTCAGAGTCGGAGTCAGAGTCAGAGACAGAGTCAGAGTCAGAGTCAGAGTCAGAGTCAGATTCAGAGTCAGAGTCAGAGTCGGAGTCAGAGTCAGAGTCAGGGTCAGAGTCAGAGTCAGATTTAAAGTCAGACTCAGCGTCATGGATTCAGAGTCAGAGTCAGAGTCAGAGTCGGAGTCATAGTCAGAGTCAGAGTCAGAGTCAGAGTCAGAGTCAGAGTCAGAGTCAGAGTCAGAGTCAGAGTTAGAGTCAGAGTCCGAGTCTGACTCAGAGTCAGAGTCAGAGTCAGAGTTAGAGTCAGAGTCAGAGTCTGAGTCAGAGTCAGAGTCAGAGTCAGAGTCAGAGTCAGATACACAGTCAGAGTCAGAGTCAGATTCAGAGTCAGAGTCATGAAGACAGAGTCAGAGTCAGAGCCATAGTCGGAGTCAGAGTCATGGAGTCAGAGTCAGAGTCGGAGTCAAAATCAGAGTCGGAGTCGGATTCAGAGTCACAGTCAGAGTCAGAGTCAGAGTCTTATTCAGCGTCAGATTCAGAGTCAGAGTCGGAGTCGGAGTCAGAGTCAGAGTCGGAGTCAGAGTCAGAGTCAGAGACAGAGTCAGATTTAGAGTCAGAGTCAGAGTCAGCGTCAAAGTCATGGTCTCAGTCTCAGTCAAAGTAAGAGTCTCAGTCAGAGTCAAAGTCAGAGTCAGAGTCGGAGTCAGAGTCAGAGTCCAGAGTCAGAGTCAGAATCAGAGTCAGAGTCAGATTCGGAGACAGAGACAGAGTCATAGTCAGAGTCAGAGTCAGAATCAAAGTCAGAGTCATGGAGACAGAGTCAGAGTCAGAGCCGGAGTCAGAGCCATAGTCAGAGTCAGAGTCAAAGTCAGAGTCAGAGTCGGAGTCATAGTCAGAGTCAGAGTCAGAGTCAGAGTCGGAGCCAGAGTCAGAGTCGGAGTCAGAGTCAGAGTCAGGGTCAGAGTCAGAGTCAGATTTGAAGTCAGAGTCAGCGTCATGGATTCAGAGTCAGAGTCCGAGTCAGAGTCAGAGTCAGAGTCAGAGTCATAGTCAGAGGCAGAGTCAGGGTCAGAGTCAGAGTCAGAGTCAAAGTCAGTGTCATGGAGTCAGAGTCAGAGTCAGAGTCTAGTCAGAGTCAAAGTCACAGTGATAGAGTCAGAGTCAGAGTCAAAGTACGAGTTAGAGCCAGAGTCAGAGTCGGAGTCAGAGTCGGAGTCAGAGTCATCGTCAGAGTCAGAGTCAGAGTCGGAGTCAGATTTGAAGTCAGAGTTAGCGTCATGGATTCAGAGTCAGAGTCCGAGTCAGAGTCAGACTCAGAGTCAGAGTCATAGTCAGAGTCAGAGTCAGGGTCAGAGTCAGAGTCAGAGTCAGAGTCAGAGTCAGGGTCAGAGTCGGACTCACAGTCAGAGTCACAGTCAAAGTCAGAGTTTCAGTCAGAGTCAGAGTCAGAGTCAGAGTCAGAGTCACGGTCAGAGTCAGAGTCACAGTCAGAGTCACAGTCAAAGTCAGAGTCTCAGTCAGAGTCAGAGTCAGAGTCAGAGTCAGAGTCGGAGTCAGAGTCATAGAGTCAGATTCAGAGTCTTATTCAGAGTCAGATTCAGAGTCAGAGTCGGAGTCAGAGTCAGAGTCAGAGTCGGAGTCAGAGTCAGAGTCAGAGTCAGAGTCAGAGTTAGAGTCAGAGTCAGAGTCTGAGTCAGAGTCAGAGTCAGAGTCAGAGTCAGAGTCAGATACACAGTCAGAGTCAGAGTCAGATTCAGAGTCAGAGTCATGAAGACAGAGTCAGAGTCAGAGCCATAGTCGGAGTCAGAGTCATGGAGTCGGAGTCAGAGTCTTAGTCAAAGTCAGAGTCAGAGTCAGAGTCAGAGTCAGAGTCAAAATCAGAGTCGTAGTCGGATTCAGAGTCACAGTCAGAGTCAGAGTCAGAGTCTCATTCAGAGTCAGATTCAGAGTCAGAGTCGGAGTCAGAGTCAGAGTCAGAGTCGGAGTCAGAGTCAGAGTCAGAGACAGAGTCAGATTCAGAGTCAGAGTCAGAGTCAGAGTCAGAGTCAGAGTCAGAGTCAAAGTCAGAGTCAGAGTCAGAGTCAGAGTCAGAGTCAGAGTCAGAGTCAGATACAGAGTCAGAGTCAGAGTCAGATTCAGAGTCAGAGTCATAAAGACAGAGTCAGAGCTAGAGCCATAGCCTGAGTCAGAGTCATGGAGTCAGAGTCAGAGTCAGAGTTAGAGTCAGAGTCCGAGTCTGAGTCAGAGTCAGAGTCAGAGTCACAGTCAGAGTCAGAGACAGAGTCAGAGTCAGAGTCAGATTCAAAGTCAGAGTCATGGAGACAGAGTCAGAGTCAGCGCCATAGTCGGAGTCAAAGTCATAGAGTCAGATTCAGAGTCTTATTCAGAGTCAGATTCAGAGTCTTATTCAGAGTCAGATTCAGAGTCAGAGTCGGAGTCAGAGTCAGAGTCAGAGTCGGAGTCAGAGTCAGAGTCAGAGTCAGAGTCAGAGTTAGAGTCAGAGTCAGAGTCTGAGTCAGAGTCAGAGTCAGAGTCAGAGTCAGAGTCAGATACACAGTCAGAGTCAGAGTCAGATTCAGAGTCAGAGTCATGAAGACAGAGTCAGAGTCAGAGCCATAGTCGGAGTCAGAGTCATGGAGTCGGAGTCAGAGTCTTAGTCAGAGTCAGAGTCAGAGTCAGAGTCAGAGTCAGAGTCAAAATCAGAGTCGTAGTCGGATTCAGAGTCACAGTCAGAGTCAGAGTCAGAGTCTCATTCAGAGTCAGATTCAGAGTCAGAGTCGGAGTCAGAGTCAGAGTCAGAGTCGGAGTCAGAGTCAGAGTCAGAGACAGAGTCAGATTCAGAGTCAGAGTCAGAGTCAGAGTCAGAGTCAGAGTCAGAGTCAAAGTCAGAGTCAGAGTCAGAGTCAGAGTCAGAGTCAGAGTCAGAGTCAGATACAGAGTCAGAGTCAGAGTCAGATTCAGAGTCAGAGTCATAAAGACAGAGTCAGAGCTAGAGCCATAGCCTGAGTCAGAGTCATGGAGTCAGAGTCAGAGTCAGAGTTAGAGTCAGAGTCCGAGTCTGAGTCAGAGTCAGAGTCAGAGTCACAGTCAGAGTCAGAGACAGAGTCCGAGTCAGAGTCAGATTCAAAGTCAGAGTCATGGAGACAGAGTCAGAGTCAGCGCCATAGTCGGAGTCAAAGTCATAGAGTCAGATTCAGAGTCTTATTCAGAGTCAGATTCAGAGTCAGAGTCGGAGTCAGAGTCAGAGTCAGAGTCGGAGTCAGAGTCAGAGTCCGAGTCAGAGTCAGAGTCAGAGTCAGAGTCATAGTCAGAGTCAGAGTCAGGGTCAGAGTCAGAGTCAGAGTCAGAGTCAAAGTCAGGGTCAGAGTCGGAGTCACAGTCAGAGTCACAGTCAAAGTCAGAGTCAGAGTCGGAGTCAGTGTCAGAGTCAGAGTCGGAGTCAGAGTCAGAGTCAGAGTCAGAGTCAGAGTTAGAGTCAGAGTCAGAGTCTGAGTCAGAGTCAGAGTCAGAGTCAGAGTCAGAGTCAGATACACAGTCAGAGTCAGAGTCAGATTCAGAGTCAGAGTCATGAAGACAGAGTCAGAGTCAGAGCCATAGTCGGAGTCAGAGTCATGGAGTCGGAGTCAGAGTCTTAGTCAGAGTCAGAGTCAGAGTCAGAGTCAGAGTCGGAGTCAAAATCAGAGTCGTAGTCGGATTCAGAGTCACAGTCAGAGTCATAGTCAGAGTCTCATTCAGAGTCAGATTCAGAGTCAGAGTCGGAGTCATAGTCAGAGTCAGAGTCGGAGTCAGAGTCAGAGTCAGAGACGGAGTCAGATTCAGAGTCAGAGTCAGAGTCAGAGTCAGAGTCAGAGTCAAAGTCAGAGTCAGAGTCGGAGTCAGAGTCATGGAGTCGGAGTCAGAGTCTTAGTCAGAGTCAGAGTCAGAGTCAGAGTCAGAGTCGAAGTCAAAATCAGAGTCGGAGTCGGATTCAGAGTCACAGTCAGAGTCATAGTCAGAGTCTCATTCAGAGTCAGATTCAGAGTCAGAGTCGGAGTCAGAATCAGACTCAGAGTCGGAGTCAGAGTCGGAGTCAGAGACATAGACAGATTCAGAGTCAGAGTCAGAGTCAGAGTCAGAGTCGGAGTCAGAGTCAGAGTCAGAGTCAGAGTCAGAGTCAGAGTCAGAGTCAGATTCAGAGTCAGAGTCAGGGTCAGAGTCAGAGTCAGATTTAAAGTCAGAGTCAGCGTCATGGATTCAGAGTCAGAGTCAGAGTCAGAGTCGGAGTCATAGTCAGAGTCAGAGTCAGAGTCAGAGTCAGAGTCAGAGTCAGAGTCAGAGTCAGAGTCAGAGTTAGAGTCAGAGTCCGAGTCTGACTCAGAGTCAGAGTCAGAGTCAGAGTTAGAGTCAGAGTCAGAGTCTGAGTCAGAGTCAGAGTCAGAGTCAGAGTCAGAGTCAGATACACAGTCAGAGTCAGAGTCAGATTCAGAGTCAGAGTCATGAAGACAGAGTCAGAGTCAGAGCCATAGTCGGAGTCAGAGTCATGGAGTCAGAGTCAGAGTCGGAGTCAAAATCAGAGTCGGAGTCGGATTCAGAGTCACAGTCGGAGTCAGAGTCAGAGTCTTATTCAGCGTCAGATTCAGAGTCAGAGTCGGAGTCGGAGTCAGAGTCCGAGTCAGAGTCAGAGTCAGAGTCAGAGTCATAGTCAGAGGCAGAGTCAGGGTCAGAGTCAGAGTCAGAGTCAAAGTCAGTGTCATGGAGTCAGAGTCAGAGTCAGAGTCTAGTCAGAGTCAAAGTCACAGTGATAGAGTCAGAGTCAGAGTCAAAGTACGAGTTAGAGCCAGAGTCAGAGTCGGAGTCAGAGTCGGAGTCAGAGTCATCGTCAGAGTCAGAGTCAGAGTCGGAGTCAGATTTGAAGTCAGAGTTAGCGTCATGGATTCAGAGTCAGAGTCCGAGTCAGAGTCAGACTCAGAGTCAGAGTCATAGTCAGAGTCAGAGTCAGGGTCAGAGTCAGAGTCAGAGTCAGAGTCAGAGTCAGGGTCAGAGTCGGAGTCACAGTCAGAGTCACAGTCAAAGTCAGAGTTTCAGTCAGAGTCAGAGTCAGAGTCAGAGTCAGAGTCAGGGTCAGAGTCAGAGTCACAGTCAGAGTCACAGTCAAAGTCAGAGTCTCAGTCAGAGTCAGAGTCAGAGTCAGAGTCAGAGTCGGAGTCAGAGTCATAGAGTCAGATTCAGAGTCTTATTCAGAGTCAGATTCAGAGTCAGAGTCGGAGTCAGAGTCAGAGTCAGAGTCGGAGTCAGAGTCAGAGTCAGAGTCAGAGTCAGAGTTAGAGTCAGAGTCAGAGTCTGAGTCAGAGTCAGAGTCAGAGTCAGAGTCAGAGTCAGATACACAGTCAGAGTCAGAGTCAGATTCAGAGTCAGAGTCATGAAGACAGAGTCAGAGTCAGAGCCATAGTCGGAGTCAGAGTCATGGAGTCGGAGTCAGAGTCTTAGTCAGAGTCAGAGTCAGAGTCAGAGTCAGAGTCGGAGTCAAAATCAGAGTCGTAGTCGGATTCAGAGTCACAGTCAGAGTCAGAGTCAGAGTCTCATTCAGAGTCAGATTCAGAGTCAGAGTCGGAGTCAGAGTCAGAGTCAGAGTCGGAGTCAGAGTCAGAGTCAGAGACAGAGTCAGATTCAGAGTCAGAGTCAGAGTCAGAGTCAGAGTCAGAGTCAGAGTCAAAGTCAGAGTCAGAGTCAGAGTCAGAGTCAGAGTCAGAGTCAGAGTCAGATACAGAGTCAGAGTCAGAGTCAGATTCAGAGTCAGAGTCATAAAGACAGAGTCAGAGCTAGAGCCATAGCCTGAGTCAGAGTCATGGAGTCAGAGTCAGAGTCAGAGTTAGAGTCAGAGTCCGAGTCTGAGTCAGAGTCAGAGTCAGAGTCACAGTCAGAGTCAGAGACAGAGTCAGAGTCAGAGTCAGATTCAAAGTCAGAGTCATGGAGACAGAGTCAGAGTCAGCGCCATAGTCGGAGTCAAAGTCATAGAGTCAGATTCAGAGTCTTATTCAGAGTCAGATTCAGAGTCAGAGTCGGAGTCAGAGTCAGAGTCAGAGTCGGAGTCAGAGTCAGAGTCCGAGTCAGAGTCAGAGTCAGAGTCAGAGTCATAGTCAGAGTCAGAGTCAGGGTCAGAGTCAGAGTCAGAGTCAGAGTCAAAGTCAGGGTCAGAGTCGGAGTCACAGTCAGAGTCACAGTCAAAGTCAGAGTCAGAGTCGGAGTCAGAGTCAGAGTCAGAGTCAGAGTCAGATACAGAGTCAGAGTCAGAGTCAGATTCAGAGTCAGAGTCATAAAGACAGAGTCAGAGCTAGAGCCATAGCCTGAGTCAGAGTCATGGAGTCAGAGTCAGAGTCAGAGTTAGAGTCAGAGTCCGAGTCTGAGTCAGAGTCAGAGTCAGAGTCACAGTCAGAGTCAGAGACAGAGTCAGAGTCAGAGTCAGATTCAAAGTCAGAGTCATGGAGACAGAGTCAGAGTCAGCGCCATAGTCGGAGTCAGAGTCATAGAGTCAGATTCAGAGTCTTATTCAGAGTCAGATTCAGAGTCAGAGTCGGAGTCGGAGTCAGAGTCAGAGTCGGAGTCAGAGTCAGAGTCCGAGTCAGAGTCAGAGTCAGAGTCAGAGTCATAGTCAGAGTCAGAGTCAGGGTCAGAGTCAGAGTCAGAGTCAGAGTCAAAGTCAGGGTCAGAGTCGGAGTCACAGTCAGAGTCACAGTCAAAGTCAGAGTCTCAGTCAGAGTCAGAGTCAGGGTCAGAGTCAGAGTCAGGGTCAGAGTCAGAGTCACAGTCAGAGTCACAGTCAAAGTCAGAGTCTCAGTCAGAGTCAGAGTCAGAGTCAGAGTCAGAGTCGGAGTCAGAGTCATAGAGTCAGATTCAGAGTCTTATTCAGAGTCAGATTCAGAGTCAGAGTCGGAGTCAGTGTCAGAGTCAGAGTCGGAGTCAGAGTCAGAGTCAGAGTCAGAGTCAGAGTTAGAGTCAGAGTCAGAGTCTGAGTCAGAGTCAGAGTCAGAGTCAGAGTCAGAGTCAGATACACAGTCAGAGTCAGAGTCAGATTCAGAGTCAGAGTCATGAAGACAGAGTCAGAGTCAGAGCCATAGTCGGAGTCAGAGTCATGGAGTCGGAGTCAGAGTCTTAGTCAGAGTCAGAGTCAGAGTCAGAGTCAGAGTCGGAGTCAAAATCAGAGTCGTAGTCGGATTCAGAGTCACAGTCAGAGTCATAGTCAGAGTCTCATTCAGAGTCAGATTCAGAGTCAGAGTCGGAGTCATAGTCAGAGTCAGAGTCGGAGTCAGAGTCAGAGTCAGAGACGGAGTCAGATTCAGAGTCAGAGTCAGAGTCAGAGTCAGAGTCAGAGTCAAAGTCAGAGTCAGAGTCGGAGTCAGAGTCATGGAGTCGGAGTCAGAGTCTTAGTCAGAGTCAGAGTCAGAGTCAGAGTCAGAGTCGGAGTCAAAATCAGAGTCGGAGTCGGATTCAGAGTCACAGTCAGAGTCATAGTCAGAGTCTCATTCAGAGTCAGATTCAGAGTCAGAGTCGGAGTCAGAATCAGACTCAGAGTCGGAGTCAGAGTCGGAGTCAGAGACATAGTCAGATTCAGAGTCAGAGTCAGAGTCAGAGTCAGAGTCGGAGTCAGAGTCAGAGTCAGAGTCAGAGTCAGAGTCAGAGTCAGAGTCAGATTCAGAGTCAGAGTCAGAGTCGGAGTCAGAGTCAGAGTCAGGGTCAGAGTCAGAGTCAGATTTAAAGTCAGAGTCAGCGTCATGGATTCAGAGTCAGAGTCAGAGTCAGAGTCGGAGTCATAGTCAGAGTCAGAGTCAGAGTCAGAGTCAGAGTCAGAGTCAGAGTCAGAGTCAGAGTCAGAGTTAGAGTCAGAGTCCGAGTCTGACTCAGAGTCAGAGTCAGAGTCAGAGTTAGAGTCAGAGTCAGAGTCTGAGTCAGAGTCAGAGTCAGAGTCAGAGTCAGAGTCAGATACACAGTCAGAGTCAGAGTCAGATTCAGAGTCAGAGTCATGAAGACAGAGTCAGAGTCAGAGCCATAGTCGGAGTCAGAGTCATGGAGTCAGAGTCAGAGTCGGAGTCAAAATCAGAGTCGGAGTCGGATTCAGAGTCACAGTCGGAGTCAGAGTCAGAGTCTTATTCAGCGTCAGATTCAGAGTCAGAGTCGGAGTCGGAGTCAGAGTCAGAGTCGGAGTCAGAGTCAGAGTCAGAGACAGAGTCAGATTTAGAGTCAGAGTCAGAGTCAGCGTCAAAGTCATGGTCTCAGTCTCAGTCAAAGTAAGAGTCTCAGTCAGAGTCAAAGTCCGAGTCAGAGTCGGAGTCAGAGTCAGAGTCTAGAGTCAGAGTCAGAATCAGAGTCAGAGTCAGATTCGGAGTCAGAGACAGAGTCATAGTCAGAGTCAGAGTCAGAATCAAAGTCAGAGTCATGGAGACAGAGTCAGAGTCAGAGCAGGAGTCAGAGTCAGAGTCAGAGTCAAAGTCAGAGTCAGAGTCAGAGCCATAGTCAGAGTCAGAGTCAAAGTCAGAGTCAGAGTCGGAGTCATAGTCAGAGTCAGAGTCAGAGTCAGAGTCGGAGCCAGAGTCAGAGTCGGAGTCAGAGTCAGAGTCAGGGTCAGAGTCAGAGTCAGATTTGAAGTCAGAGTCAGCGTCATGGATTCAGAGTCAGAGTCCGAGTCAGAGTCAGAGTCAGAGTCAGAGTCATAGTCAGAGGCAGAGTCAGGGTCAGAATCAGAGTCAGAGTCAAAGTCAGTGTCATGGAGTCAGAGTCAGAGTCAGAGTCTAGTCAGAGTCAAAGTCACAGTGATAGAGTCAGAGTCAGAGTCAAAGTACGAGTTAGAGCCAGAGTCAGAGTCGGAGTCAGAGTCGGAGTCAGAGTCATCGTCAGAGTCAGAGTCAGAGTCGGAGTCAGAGTCGGAGTCAGAGTCAGAGTCAGAGTCAGAGTCAGAGTCATAGTCAGAGTCAGAGTCAGGGTCAGAGTCAGAGTCAGAGTCAGAGTCAGAGTCAGGGTCAGAGTCAGAGTCAGATTTGAAGTCAGAGTTAGCGTCATGGATTCAGAGTCAGAGTCCGAGTCAGAGTCAGAGTCAGAGTCAGAGTCATAGTCAGAGTCAGAGTCAGGGTCAGAGTCAGAGTCAGAGTCAGAGTCAGAGTCAGGGTCAGAGTCGGAGTCACAGTCAGAGTCACAGTCAAAGTCAGAGTCTCAGTCAGAGTCAGAGTCAGAGTCAGAGTCAGAGTCAGGGTCAGAGTCAGAGTCACAGTCAGAGTCACAGTCAAAGTCAGAGTCTCAGTCAGAGTCAGAGTCAGAGTCAGAGTCAGAGTCGGAGTCACAGTCATAGAGTCAGATTCAGAGTCTTATTCAGAGTCAGATTCAGAGTCAGAGTCGGAATCAGAGTCAGAGTCAGAGTCGGAGTCAGAGTCAGAGTCAGAGTCAGAGTCAGAGTTAGAGTCAGAGTCAGAGTCTGAGTCAGAGTCAGAGTCAGATTCAAAGTCAGAGTCATGGAGACAGAGTCAGAGTCAGCGCCATAGTCGGAGTCGGAGTCATAGAGTCAGATTCAGAGTCTTATTCAGAGTCAGATTCAGAGTCAGAGTCGGAGTCAGAGTCAGAGTCAGAGTCAGAGTCAGAGTCAGAGTCATAGTCAGAGTCTCATTCAGAGTCAGATTCAGAGTCAGAGTCGGAGTCAGAGTCAGACTCAGAGTCGGAGTCAGAGTCAGAGTCAGAGTCAGAGACAGAGTCAGATTCAGAGTCAGAGTCAGAGTCAGAGTCAGAGTCGGAGTCAGAGTCAGAGTCAGAGTCAGGGTCAGAGTCAGAGTCAGAGTCAGAGTCAGATTCAGAGTCAGAGTCAGAGTCAGAGTCAGAGTCAGGGTCAGAGTCAGAGTCAGCATTAGAGTCAGAGTCAGTGTCATTCAGTCAGAGTCAGAGTCTGAGTCAGAGTCAGAGACAGAGTCAGAGTCTGAGTCAGGGTCAGAGTCAGAGTCAGAGTTAGAGTCAGATACAGAGACAGATTCAGAGTCAGATTCAGAGTCAGAGTCATGGAGACAGAGTCAGAGTCAGAGTCAGAGTCAGAGTCAGAGTCAAAGTCAGAGTCAGAGTCGGAGTCAGAGTTACAGTCAGAGTCAGAGTCAGAGTCACAGTCGGAGTCAGAGTCAGAGGCAGAGTCAGAGTCAGAGTCAGAAACAGGGTCAGAGTCAGAGTCAGAGTCAGAGTCAGAGCCAGAGCCACAGTCAGAGTCAGGTCGTGGAGTCAGACTCAGAGTCTTAGTCAGAGTCAGAGTCAGAGTCAGAGTCGGAGTCAGAGTCAGAGTCGAAGTCAGAGTCAGAGTCAGAGTCAGAGTCAGAGTCAGAGTCAGATTCAGGGTCAGAGTCATGAAGACAGAGTCAGAGTCAGAGCCATAGTCGGAGTCAGAGTCATGGAGTCAGAGTCAGAGTCTTAGTCAGAGTCAGAGTCAGAGTCAGAGTCAGAGTCAGAGTCGGAGTCAAAATCAGAGTCGTAGTCGGATTCAGAGTCACAGTCAGAGTCATAGTCAGAGTCTCATTCAGAGTCAGATTCAGAGTCAGAGTCGGAGTCAGAGTCAGAGTCAGAGTCGGAGTCAGAGTCAGAGTCAGAGACAGAGTCAGATTCAGAGTCAGAGTCAGAGTCAGAGTCAGAGTCAGAGTCGAAGTCAGAGTCAGAGTCGGAGTCAGAGTCAGAGTCAGAGTCAGAGTCAGATACAGAGTCAGAGTCAGAGTCAGATCCAGAGTCAGAGTCATAAAGACAGAGTCAGAGTCAGAGCCATAGCCTGAGTCAGAGTCATGAAGTCAGAGTCAGAGTCAGAGTTAAAGTCAGAGTCCGAGTCTGAGTCAGAGTCAGAGTCAGAGTCACAGTCAGAGTCAGAGACAGAGTCAGAGTCAGAGTTAGAGTCAGAGTCCGAGTCTGAGTCAGAGTCAGAGTCAGAGTCAGAGTCAGAGTCAGATACACAGTCAGAGTCAGAGTCAGATTCAGAGTCAGAGTCATGAAGACAGAGTCAGAGTCAGAGCCATAGTCGGAGTCAGAGTCATGGAGTCGGAGTCAGAGTCGTAGTCAGAGTCAGAGTCAGAGTCAGAGTCAGGGTCAGAGTCAGAGTCAGATTTAAAGTCAGAATCAGCGTCATGGATTCAGAGTCAGAGTCAGAGTCAGAGTCGGAGTCATAGTCAGAGTCAGAGTCAGAGTCAGAGTCAGAGTCAGAGTCAGAGTCAGAGTCAGAGTCAGAGTCGGAGTCAAAATCAGAGTCGGAGTCGGATTCAGAGTCACAGTCACAGTCAGAGTCAGAGTCTTATTCAGCGTCAGATTCAGAGTCAGAGTCGGAGTCAGAGTCAGAGTCAGAGTCAGAGTCAGAGTTAGAGTCGGAGTCAGAGTCTGAGTCAGAGTCAGAGTCAGAGTCAGAGTCAGAGTCAGATACACAGTCAGAGTCAGAGTCAGATTCAGAGTCAGAGTCATGAAGACAGAGTCAGAGTCAGAGCCATAGTCGGAGTCAGAGTCATGGAGTCGGAGTCAGAGTCTTAGTCAGAGTCAGAGTCAGAGTCAGAGTCAGAGTCAGAGTCGGAGTTAAAATCAGAGTCGTAGTCGGATTCAGAGTCACAGTCAGAGTCAGAGTCAGAGTCTCATTCAGAGTCAGATCCAGAGTCAGAGTCGGAGTCAGAGTCGGAGTCAGAGTCGGAGTCAGAGTCAGAGACAGAGACAGATTCAGATTCAGAGTCAGAGTCAGAGTCAGAGTCAGAGTCAGAGTCAGAGTCAAAGTCAGAGTCAGAGTCGGAGTCAGAGTCAGAGTCAGAGTCAGAGTCAGATACAGAGTCAGAGTCAGAGTCAGATTCAGAGTCAGAGTCATAAAGACAGAGTCAGAGTTAGAGCCAGAGCCTAAGTCAGAGTCATGGAGTCAGAGTCAGAGTCAGAGTTAGAGTCAGAGTCCGAGTCTGAGTCAGAGTCAGAGTCAGAGTCACAGTCAGAGTCAGAGACAGAGTCAGAGTCAGAGTCAGATTCAAAGTCAGAGTCATGGAGACAGAGTCAGAGTCAGCGCCATAGTCGGAGTCGGAGTCATAGAGTCAGATTCAGAGTCTTATTCAGAGTCAGATTCAGAGTCAGAGTCGGAGTCAGAGTCAGAGTCAGAGTCAGAGTCAGAGTCAGAGTCATAGTCAGAGTCTCATTCAGAGTCAGATTCAGAGTCAGAGTCGGAGTCAGAGTCAGACTCAGAGTCGGAGTCAGAGTCAGAGTCAGAGTCAGAGACAGAGTCAGATTCAGAGTCAGAGTCAGAGTCAGAGTCAGAGTCGGAGTCAGAGTCAGAGTCAGAGTCAGAGTCAGAGTCAGAGTCAGAGTCAGAGTCAGATTCAGAGTCAGAGTCAGAGTCAGAGTCAGAGTCAGGGTCAGAGTCAGAGTCAGCATTAGAGTCAGAGTCAGTGTCATTCAGTCAGAGTCAGAGTCTGAGTCAGAGTCAGAGACAGAGTCAGAGTCTGAGTCAGGGTCAGAGTCAGAGTCAGAGTTAGAGTCAGATACAGAGACAGATTCAGAGTCAGATTCAGAGTCAGAGTCATGGAGACAGAGTCAGAGTCAGAGTCAGAGTCAGAGTCAGAGTCAAAGTCAGAGTCAGAGTCGGAGTCAGAGTTACAGTCAGAGTCAGAGTCAGAGTCACAGTCGGAGTCAGAGTCAGAGGCAGAGTCAGAGTCAGAGTCAGAAACAGGGTCAGAGTCAGAGTCAGAGTCAGAGTCAGAGCCAGAGCCACAGTCAGAGTCAGGTCGTGGAGTCAGACTCAGAGTCTTAGTCAGAGTCAGAGTCAGAGTCAGAGTCGGAGTCAGAGTCAGAGTCGAAGTCAGAGTCAGAGTCAGAGTCAGAGTCTTAGTCAGAGTCAGAGTCAGAGTCAGAGTCAGAGTCAGAGTCGGAGTCAAAATCAGAGTCGTAGTCGGATTCAGAGTCACAGTCAGAGTCATAGTCAGAGTCTCATTCAGAGTCAGATTCAGAGTCAGAGTCGGAGTCAGAGTCAGAGTCAGAGTCGGAGTCAGAGTCAGAGTCAGAGACAGAGTCAGATTCAGAGTCAGAGTCAGAGTCAGAGTCAGAGTCAGAGTCAAAGTCAGAGTCAGAGTCGGAGTCAGAGTCAGAGTCAGAGTCAGAGTCAGATACAGAGTCAGAGTCAGAGTCAGATTCAGAGTCAGAGTCATAAAGACAGAGTCAGAGTCAGAGCCATAGCCTGAGTCAGAGTCATGAAGTCAGAGTCAGAGTCAGAGTTAGAGTCAGAGTCCGAGTCTGAGTCAGAGTCAGAGTCAGAGTCACAGTCAGAGTCAGAGACAGAGTCAGAGTCAGAGTTAGAGTCAGAGTCCGAGTCTGAGTCAGAGTCAGAGTCAGAGTCAGAGTCAGAGTCAGATACACAGTCAGAGTCAGAGTCAGATTCAGAGTCAGAGTCATGAAGACAGAGTCAGAGTCAGAGCCATAGTCGGAGTCAGAGTCATGGAGTCGGAGTCAGAGTCGTAGTCAGAGTCAGAGTCAGAGTCAGAGTCAGAGTCGGAGTCAAAATCAGAGTCGGATTCGGATTCAGAGTCACAGTCAGAGTCATAGTCAGAGTCTCATTCAGAGTCAGATTCAGTGTCAGAGTCGGAGTCAGAATCAGACTCAGAGTCGGAGTCAGAGTCAGAGTCAGAGACAGAGTCAGATTCAGAGTCAGAGTCAGAGTCAGAGTCAGAGTCGGAGTCAGAGTCAGAGTCAGAGTCAGAGTCAGAGTCAGAGTCAGAGTCAGATTCAGAGTCAGAGTCAGAGTCGGAGTCAGAGTCAGAGTCAGGGTCAGAGTCAGAGTCAGATTTAAAGTCAGAGTCAGCGTCATGGATTCAGAGTCAGAGTCAGAGTCAGAGTCGGAGTCATAGTCAGAGTCAGAGTCAGAGTCAGAGTCAGAGTCAGAGTCAGAGTCAGAGTCAGAGTCAGAGTTAGAGTCAGGGTCCGAGTCTGACTCAGAGTCAGAGTCAGAGTCAGAGTTAGAGTCAGAGTCAGAGTCTGAGTCAGAGTCAGAGTCAGAGTCAGAGTCAGAGTCAGATACACAGTCAGAGTCAGAGTCAGATTCAGAGTCAGAGTCATGAAGACAGAGTCAGAGTCAGAGCCATAGTCGGAGTCAGAGTCATGGAGTCAGAGTCAGAGTCGGAGTCAAAATCAGAGTCGGAGTCGGATTCAGAGTCACAGTCACAGTCAGAGTCAGAGTCTTATTCAGCGTCAGATTCAGAGTCAGAGTCGGAGTCGGAGTCAGAGTCAGAGTCGGAGTCAGAGTCAGAGTCAGAGACAGAGTCAGATTTAGAGTCAGAGTCAGAGTCAGCGTCAAAGTCATGGTCTCAGTCTCAGTCAAAGTAAGAGTCTCAGTCAGAGTCAAAGTCAGAGTCAGAGTCGGAGTCAGAGTCAGAGTCTAGAGTCAGAGTCAGAATCAGAGTCAGAGTCAGATTCGGAGTCAGAGTCAGAGTCATAGTCAGAGTCAGAGTCAGAATCAAAGTCAGAGTCATGGAGACAGAGTCAGAGTCAGAGCCGGAGTCAGAGTCAGAGTCAGAGTCAGAGTCAGAGTTAGAGTCAGATTCGGAGTCCGAGTCAGAGTCATAGTCAGAGTCAGAGTCGGAGTCATGGAGTCAGAGTCAGAGTCAGAGTCAAGTCAGAGTCAAAGTCACAGTGATAGAGTCAGAGTCAGAGTCGAAGTGAGAGTTAGAGTCGGAGTCAGAGTCGGAGTCAGAGTCAGAGTCAGAGTCAGGGTCAGAGTCAGAGTCAAAGTCAGGGTCAGAGTCGGAGTCACAGTCAGAGTCACAGTCAAAGTCAGAGTCTCAGTCAGAGTCAGAGTCAGGGTCAGAGTCAGAGTCAGGGTCAGAGTCAGAGTCACAGTCAGAGTCACAGTCAAAGTCAGAGTCTCAGTCAGAGTCAGAGTCAGAGTCAGAGTCAGAGTCGGAGTCAGAGTCATAGAGTCAGATTCAGAGTCTTATTCAGAGTCAGATTCAGAGTCAGAGTCGGAGTCAGTGTCAGAGTCAGAGTCGGAGTCAGAGTCAGAGTCGGAGTCAGAGTCAGAGTTAGAGTCAGAGTCAGAGTCTGAGTCAGAGTCAGAGTCAGAGTCAGAGTCAGAGTCAGATACACAGTCAGAGTCAGAGTCAGATTCAGAGTCAGAGTCATGAAGACAGAGTCAGAGTCAGAGCCATAGTCGGAGTCAGAGTCATGGAGTCGGAGTCAGAGTCTTAGTCAGAGTCAGAGTCAGAGTCAGAGTCAGAGTCGGAGTCAAAATCAGAGTCGTAGTCGGATTCAGAGTCACAGTCAGAGTCATAGTCGGAGTCAGAGTCATGGAGTCAGAGTCAGAGTCGGAGTCAAAATCAGAGTCGGAGTCGGATTCAGAGTCACAGTCACAGTCAGAGTCAGAGTCTTATTCAGCGTCAGATTCAGAGTCAGAGTCGGAGTCGGAGTCAGAGTCAGAGCCGGAGTCAGAGTCAGAGTCAGAGACAGAGTCAGATTTAGAGTCAGAGTCAGAGTCAGCGTCAAAGTCATGGTCTCAGTCTCAGTCAAAGTAAGAGTCTCAGTCAGAGTCAAAGTCAGAGTCAGAGTCGGAGTCAGAGTCAGAGTCTAGAGTCAGAGTCAGAATCAGAGTCAGAGTCAGATTCGGAGTCAGAGTCAGAGTCATAGTCAGAGTCAGAGTCAGAATCAAAGTCAGAGTCATGGAGACAGAGTCAGAGTCAGAGCCGGAGTCAGAGTCAGAGTCAGAGTCAGAGTCAGAGTTAGAGTCAGATTCGGAGTCCGAGTCAGAGTCATAGTCAGAGTCAGAGTCGGAGTCATGGAGTCAGAGTCAGAGTCAGAGTCAAGTCAGAGTCGAAGTCACAGTGATAGAGTCAGAGTCAGAGTCGAAGTGAGAGTTAGAGTCGGAGTCAGAGTCGGAGTCAGAGTCAGAGTCAGAGTCAGGGTCAGAGTCAGAGTCAAAGTCAGGGTCAGAGTCGGAGTCACAGTCAGAGTCACAGTCAAAGTCAGAGTCTCAGTCAGAGTCAGAGTCAGGGTCAGAGTCAGAGTCAGGGTCAGAGTCAGAGTCACAGTCAGAGTCACAGTCAAAGTCAGAGTCTCAGTCAGAGTCAGAGTCAGAGTCAGAGTCAGAGTCGGAGTCAGAGTCATAGAGTCAGATTCAGAGTCTTATTCAGAGTCAGATTCAGAGTCAGAGTCGGAGTCAGTGTCAGAGTCAGAGTCGGAGTCAGAGTCAGAGTCAGAGTCAGAGTCAGAGTTAGAGTCAGAGTCAGAGTCTGAGTCAGAGTCAAAGTCAGAGTCAGAGTCAGAGTCAGATACACAGTCAGAGTCAGAGTCAGATTCAGAGTCAGAGTCATGAAGACAGAGTCAGAGTCAGAGCCATAGTCGGAGTCAGAGTCATGGAGTCGGAGTCAGAGTCTTAGTCAGAGTCAGAGTCAGAGTCAGAGTCAGAGTCGGAGTCAAAATCAGAGTCGTAGTCGGATTCAGAGTCACAGTCAGAGTCATAGTCAGAGTCTCATTCAGAGTCAGATTCAGAGTCAGAGTCGGAGTCATAGTCAGAGTCAGAGTCGGAGTCAGAGTCAGAGTCAGAGACGGAGTCAGATTCAGAGTCAGAGTCAGAGTCAGAGTCAGAGTCAGAGTCAAAGTCAGAGTCAGAGTCGGAGTCAGAGTCATGGAGTCGGAGTCAGAGTCTTAGTCAGAGTCAGAGTCAGAGTCAGAGTCAGAGTCGGAGTCAAAATCAGAGTCGGAGTCGGATTCAGAGTCACAGTCAGAGTCATAGTCAGAGTCTCATTCAGAGTCAGATTCAGAGTCAGAGTCGGAGTCAGAATCAGACTCAGAGTCGGAGTCAGAGTCGGAGTCAGAGACATAGTCAGATTCAGAGTCAGAGTCAGAGTCAGAGTCAGAGTCGGAGTCAGAGTCAGAGTCAGAGTCAGAGTCAGAGTCAGAGTCAGAGTCAGATTCAGAGTCAGAGTCAGAGTCGGAGTCAGAGTCAGAGTCAGGGTCAGAGTCAGAGTCAGATTTAAAGTCAGAGTCAGCGTCATGGATTCAGAGTCAGAGTCAGAGTCAGAGTCGGAGTCATAGTCAGAGTCAGAGTCAGAGTCAGAGTCAGAGTCAGAGTCAGAGTCAGAGTCAGAGTCAGAGTTAGAGTCAGAGTCCGAGTCTGACTCAGAGTCAGAGTCAGAGTCAGAGTTAGAGTCAGAGTCAGAGTCTGCGTCAGAGTCAGAGTCAGAGTCAGAGTCAGAGTCAGATACACAGTCAGAGTCAGAGTCAGATTCAGAGTCAGAGTCATGAAGACAGAGTCAGAGTCAGAGCCATAGTCGGAGTCAGAGTCATGGAGTCAGAGTCAGAGTCGGAGTCAAAATCAGAGTCGGAGTCGGATTCAGAGTCACAGTCGGAGTCAGAGTCAGAGTCTTATTCAGCGTCAGATTCAGAGTCAGAGTCGGAGTCGGAGTCAGAGTCAGAGTCGGAGTCAGAGTCAGAGTCAGAGACAGAGTCAGATTTAGAGTCAGAGTCAGAGTCAGCGTCAAAGTCATGGTCTCAGTCTCAGTCAAAGTAAGAGTCTCAGTCAGAGTCAAAGTCCGAGTCAGAGTCGGAGTCAGAGTCAGAGTCTAGAGTCAGAGTCAGAATCAGAGTCAGAGTCAGATTCGGAGTCAGAGACAGAGTCATAGTCAGAGTCAGAGTCAGAATCAAAGTCAGAGTCATGGAGACAGAGTCAGAGTCAGAGCAGGAGTCAGAGTCAGAGTCAGAGTCAAAGTCAGAGTCAGAGTCAGAGCCATAGTCAGAGTCAGAGTCAAAGTCAGAGTCAGAGTCGGAGTCATAGTCAGAGTCAGAGTCAGAGTCAGAGTCGGAGCCAGAGTCAGAGTCGGAGTCAGAGTCAGAGTCAGGGTCAGAGTCAGAGTCAGATTTGAAGTCAGAGTCAGCGTCATGGATTCAGAGTCAGAGTCCGAGTCAGAGTCAGAGTCAGAGTCAGAGTCATAGTCAGAGGCAGAGTCAGGGTCAGAGTCAGAGTCAGAGTCAAAGTCAGTGTCATGGAGTCAGAGTCAGAGTCAGAGTCTAGTCAGAGTCAAAGTCACAGTGATAGAGTCAGAGTCAGAGTCAAAGTACGAGTTAGAGCCAGAGTCAGAGTCGGAGTCAGAGTCGGAGTCAGAGTCATCGTCAGAGTCAGAGTCAGAGTCGGAGTCAGAGTCGGAGTCAGAGTCAGAGTCAGAGTCAGAGTCAGAGTCATAGTCAGAGTCAGAGTCAGGGTCAGAGTCAGAGTCAGAGTCAGAGTCAGAGTCAGGGTCAGAGTCAGAGTCAGATTTGAAGTCAGAGTTAGCGTCATGGATTCAGAGTCAGAGTCCGAGTCAGAGTCAGAGTCAGAGTCAGAGTCATAGTCAGAGTCAGAGTCAGGGTCAGAGTCAGAGTCAGAGTCAGAGTCAGAGTCAGGGTCAGAGTCGGAGTCACAGTCAGAGTCACAGTCAAAGTCAGAGTCTCAGTCAGAGTCAGAGTCAGAGTCAGAGTCAGAGTCAGGGTCAGAGTCAGAGTCACAGTCAGAGTCACAGTCAAAGTCAGAGTCTCAGTCAGAGTCAGAGTCAGAGTCAGAGTCAGAGTCGGAGTCACAGTCATAGAGTCAGATTCAGAGTCTTATTCAGAGTCAGATTCAGAGTCAGAGTCGGAATCAGAGTCAGAGTCAGAGTCGGAGTCAGAGTCAGAGTCAGAGTCAGAGTCAGAGTTAGAGTCAGAGTCAGAGTCTGAGTCAGAGTCAGAGTCAGATTCAAAGTCAGAGTCATGGAGACAGAGTCAGAGTCAGCGCCATAGTCGGAGTCGGAGTCATAGAGTCAGATTCAGAGTCTTATTCAGAGTCAGATTCAGAGTCAGAGTCGGAGTCAGAGTCAGAGTCAGAGTCAGAGTCAGAGTCAGAGTCATAGTCAGAGTCTCATTCAGAGTCAGATTCAGAGTCAGAGTCGGAGTCAGAGTCAGACTCAGAGTCGGAGTCAGAGTCAGAGTCAGAGTCAGAGACAGAGTCAGATTCAGAGTCAGAGTCAGAGTCAGAGTCAGAGTCGGAGTCAGAGTCAGAGTCAGAGTCAGAGTCAGAGTCAGAGTCAGAGTCAGAGTCAGATTCAGAGTCAGAGTCAGAGTCAGAGTCAGAGTCAGGGTCAGAGTCAGAGTCAGCATTAGAGTCAGAGTCAGTGTCATTCAGTCAGAGTCAGAGTCTGAGTCAGAGTCAGAGACAGAGTCAGAGTCTGAGTCAGGGTCAGAGTCAGAGTCAGAGTTAGAGTCAGATACAGAGACAGATTCAGAGTCAGATTCAGAGTCAGAGTCATGGAGACAGAGTCAGAGTCAGAGTCAGAGTCAGAGTCAAAGTCAAAGTCAGAGTCAGAGTCGGAGTCAGAGTTACAGTCAGAGTCAGAGTCAGAGTCACAGTCGGAGTCAGAGTCAGAGGCAGAGTCAGAGTCAGAGTCAGAAACAGGGTCAGAGTCAGAGTCAGAGTCAGAGTCAGAGCCAGAGCCACAGTCAGAGTCAGGTCGTGGAATCAGACTCAGAGTCTTAGTCAGAGTCAGAGTCAGAGTCAGAGTCGGAGTCAGAGTCAGAGTCGAAGTCAGAGTCAGAGTCAGAGTCAGAGTCAGAGTCAGAGTCAGATTCAGGGTCAGAGTCATGAAGACAGAGTCAGAGTCAGAGCCATAGTCGGAGTCAGAGTCATGGAGTCAGAGTCAGAGTCTTAGTCAGAGTCAGAGTCAGAGTCAGAGTCAGAGTCAGAGTCGGAGTCAAAATCAGAGTCGTAGTCGGATTCAGAGTCACAGTCAGAGCCATAGTCGGAGTCTCATTCAGAGTCAGATTCAGAGTCAGAGTCGGAGTCAGAGTCAGAGTCAGAGTCGGAGTCAGAGTCAGAGTCAGAGAAAGAGTCAGATTCAGAGTCAGAGTCAGAGTCAGAGTCAGAGTCAGAGTCGAAGTCAGAGTCAGAGTCGGAGTCAGAGTCAGAGTCAGAGTCAGAGTCAGATACAGAGTCAGAGTCAGAGTCAGATTCAGAGTCAGAGTCATAAAGACAGAGTCAGAGTCAGAGCCATAGCCTGAGTCAGAGTCATGAAGTCAGAGTCAGAGTCAGAGTTAGAGTCAGAGTCCGAGTCTGAGTCAGAGTCAGAGTCAGAGTCACAGTCAGAGTCAGAGACAGAGTCAGAGTCAGAGTTAGAGTCAGAGTCCGAGTCTGAGTCAGAGTCAGAGTCAGAGTCAGAGTCAGAGTCAGATACACAGTCAGAGTCAGAGTCAGATTCAGAGTCAGAGTCATGAAGACAGAGTCAGAGTCAGAGCCATAGTCGGAGTCAGAGTCATGGAGTCGGAGTCAGAGTCGTAGTCAGAGTCAGAGTCAGAGTCAGAGTCAGAGTCGGAGTCAAAATCAGAGTCGGAGTCGGATTCAGAGTCACAGTCAGAGTCATAGTCAGAGTCTCATTCAGAGTCAGATTCAGAGTCAGAGTCGGAGTCAGAATCAGACTCAGAGTCGGAGTCAGAGTCAGAGTCAGAGACAGAGTCAGATTCAGAGTCAGAGTCAGAGTCAGAGTCAGAGTCGGAGTCAGAGTCAGAGTCAGAGTCAGAGTCAGAGTCAGAGTCAGAGTCAGATTCAGAGTCAGAGTCAGAGTCAGAGTTAGAGTCAGAGTCCGAGTCTGAGTCAGAGTCAGAGTCAGAGTCAGAGTCAGAGTCAGATACACAGTCAGAGTCAGAGTCAGATTCAGAGTCAGAGTCATGAAGACAGAGTCAGAGTCAGAGCCATAGTCGGAGTCAGAGTCATGGAGTCGGAGTCAGAGTCGTAGTCAGAGTCAGAGTCAGAGTCAGAGTCAGAGTCGGAGTCAAAATCAGAGTCGGAGTCGGATTCAGAGTCACAGTCAGAGTCATAGTCAGAGTCTCATTCAGAGTCAGATTCAGAGTCAGAGTCGGAGTCAGAATCAGACTCAGAGTCGGAGTCAGAGTCAGAGTCAGAGACAGAGTCAGATTCAGAGTCAGAGTCAGAGTCAGAGTCAGAGTCGGAGTCAGAGTCAGAGTCAGAGTCAGAGTCAGAGTCAGAGTCAGAGTCAGATTCAGAGTCAGAGTCAGAGTCGGAGTCATAGTCAGAGTCAGGGTCAGAGTCAGAGTCAGATTTAAAGTCAGAATCAGCGTCATGGATTCAGAGTCAGAGTCAGAGTCAGAGTCGGAGTCATAGTCAGAGTCAGAGTCAGAGTCAGAGTCAGAGTCAGAGTCAGAGTCAGAGTCAGAGTCAGAGTTAGAGTCAGGGTCGGAGTCGGATTCAGAGTCACAGTCACAGTCAGAGTCAGAGTCTTATTCAGCGTCAGATTCAGAGTCAGAGTCGGAGTCGGAGTCAGAGTCAGAGTCGGAGTCAGAGTCAGAGTCAGAGACAGAGTCAGATTTAGAGTCAGAGTCAGAGTCAGCGTCAAAGTCATGGTCTCAGTCTCAGTCAGAGTCAGAGTCAGAGTCAGAGTCGGAGTCACAGTCATAGAGTCAGATTCAGAGTCTTATTCAGAGTCAGATTCAGAGTCAGAGTCGGAATAAGAGTCAGAGTCAGAGTCGGAGTCAGAGTCAGAGTCAGAGTCAGAGTCAGAGTTAGAGTCAGAGTCAGAGTCTGAGTCAGAGTCAGAGTCAGAGTCAGAGTCAGAGTCAGATACACAGTCAGAGTCAGAGTCAGATTCAGAGTCAGAGTCATGAAGACAGAGTCAGAGTCAGAGCCATAGTCGGAGTCAGAGTCATGGAGTCGGAGTCAGAGTCTTAGTCAGAGTCAGAGTCAGAGTCAGAGTCAGAGTCAGAGTCGGAGTCAAAATCAGAGTCGTAGTCGGATTCAGAGTCACAGTCAGAGTCAGAGTCAGAGTCTCATTCAGAGTCAGATCCAGAGTCAGAGTCGGAGTCAGAGTCAGAGTCAGAGTCGGAGTCAGAGTCAGAGACAGAGACAGAGTCAGATTCAGAGTCAGAGTCAGAGTCAGAGTCAGAGTCAGAGTCAGAGTCAAAGTCAGAGTCAGAGTCGGAGTCAGAGTCAGAGTCAGAGTCAGAGTCAGATACAGAGTCAGAGTCAGAGTCAGATTCAGAGTCAGAGTCATAAAGACAGAGTCAGAGTTAGAGCCAGAGCCTAAGTCAGAGTCATGGAGTCAGAGTCAGAGTCAGAGTTAGAGTCAGAGTCCGAGTCTGAGTCAGAGTCAGAGTCAGAGTCACAGTCAGAGTCAGAGACAGAGTCAGAGTCAGAGTCAGATTCAAAGTCAGAGTCATGGAGACAGAGTCAGAGTCAGCGCCATAGTCGGAGTCGGAGTCATAGAGTCAGATTCAGAGTCTTATTCAGAGTCAGATTCAGAGTCAGAGTCGGAGTCAGAGTCAGAGTCAGAGTCAGAGTCAGAGTCAGAGTCATAGTCAGAGTCTCATTCAGAGTCAGATTCAGAGTCAGAGTCGGAGTCAGAGTCAGACTCAGAGTCGGAGTCAGAGTCAGAGTCAGAGTCAGAGACAGAGTCAGATTCAGAGTCAGAGTCAGAGTCAGAGTCAGAGTCGGAGTCAGAGTCAGAGTCAGAGTCAGAGTCAGAGTCAGAGTCAGAGTCAGAGTCAGATTCAGAGTCAGAGTCAGAGTCAGAGTCAGAGTCAGGGTCAGAGTCAGAGTCAGCATTAGAGTCAGAGTCAGTGTCATTCAGTCAGAGTCAGAGTCTGAGTCAGAGTCAGAGACAGAGTCAGAGTCTGAGTCAGGGTCAGAGTCAGAGTCAGAGTTAGAGTCAGATACAGAGACAGATTCAGAGTCAGATTCAGAGTCAGAGTCATGGAGACAGAGTCAGAGTCAGAGTCAGAGTCAGAGTCAGAGTCAAAGTCAGAGTCAGAGTCGGAGTCAGAGTTACAGTCAGAGTCAGAGTCAGAGTCACAGTCGGAGTCAGAGTCAGAGGCAGAGTCAGAGTCAGAGTCAGAAACAGGGTCAGAGTCAGAGTCAGAGTCAGAGTCAGAGCCAGAGCCACAGTCAGAGTCAGGTCGTGGAGTCAGACTCAGAGTCTTAGTCAGAGTCAGAGTCAGAGTCAGAGTCGGAGTCAGAGTCAGAGTCGAAGTCAGAGTCAGAGTCAGAGTCAGAGTCAGAGTCAGAGTCAGATTCAGGGTCAGAGTCATGAAGACAGAGTCAGAGTCAGAGCCATAGTCGGAGTCAGAGTCATGGAGTCAGAGTCAGAGTCTTAGTCAGAGTCAGAGTCAGAGTCAGAGTCAGAGTCAGAGTCGGAGTCAAAATCAGAGTCGTAGTCGGATTCAGAGTCACAGTCAGAGTCATAGTCAGAGTCTCATTCAGAGTCAGATTCAGAGTCAGAGTCGGAGTCAGAGTCAGAGTCAGAGTCGGAGTCAGAGTCAGAGTCAGAGACAGAGTCAGATTCAGAGTCAGAGTCAGAGTCAGAGTCAGAGTCAGAGTCAAAGTCAGAGTCAGAGTCGGAGTCAGAGTCAGAGTCAGAGTCAAAGTCAGAGTCAGAGTCGGAGTCAGAGTCAGAGTCAGAGTCAGAGTCAGATACAGAGTCAGAGTCAGAGTCAGATTCAGAGTCAGAGTCATAAAGACAGAGTCAGAGTTAGAGCCAGAGCCTAAGTCAGAGTCATGGAGTCAGAGTCAGAGTCAGAGTTAGAGTCAGAGTCCGAGTCTGAGTCAGAGTCAGAGTCAGAGTCACAGTCAGAGTCAGAGACAGAGTCAGAGTCAGAGTCAGATTCAAAGTCAGAGTCATGGAGACAGAGTCAGAGTCAGCGCCATAGTCGGAGTCGGAGTCATAGAGTCAGATTCAGAGTCTTATTCAGAGTCAGATTCAGAGTCAGAGTCGGAGTCAGAGTCAGAGTCAGAGTCAGAGTCAGAGTCAGAGTCATAGTCAGAGTCTCATTCAGAGTCAGATTCAGAGTCAGAGTCGGAGTCAGAGTCAGACTCAGAGTCGGAGTCAGAGTCAGAGTCAGAGTCAGAGACAGAGTCAGATTCAGAGTCAGAGTCAGAGTCAGAGTCAGAGTCGGAGTCAGAGTCAGAGTCAGAGTCAGAGTCAGAGTCAGAGTCAGAGTCAGAGTCAGATTCAGAGTCAGAGTCAGAGTCAGAGTCAGAGTCAGGGTCAGAGTCAGAGTCAGCATTAGAGTCAGAGTCAGTGTCATTCAGTCAGAGTCAGAGTCTGAGTCAGAGTCAGAGACAGAGTCAGAGTCTGAGTCAGGGTCAGAGTCAGAGTCAGAGTTAGAGTCAGATACAGAGACAGATTCAGAGTCAGATTCAGAGTCAGAGTCATGGAGACAGAGTCAGAGTCAGAGTCAGAGTCAGAGTCAGAGTCAAAGTCAGAGTCAGAGTCGGAGTCAGAGTTACAGTCAGAGTCAGAGTCAGAGTCACAGTCGGAGTCAGAGTCAGAGGCAGAGTCAGAGTCAGAGTCAGAAACAGGGTCAGAGTCAGAGTCAGAGTCAGAGTCAGAGCCAGAGCCACAGTCAGAGTCAGGTCGTGGAGTCAGACTCAGAGTCTTAGTCAGAGTCAGAGTCAGAGTCAGAGTCGGAGTCAGAGTCAGAGTCGAAGTCAGAGTCAGAGTCAGAGTCAGAGTCAGAGTCAGAGTCAGATTCAGGGTCAGAGTCATGAAGACAGAGTCAGAGTCAGAGCCATAGTCGGAGTCAGAGTCATGGAGTCAGAGTCAGAGTCTTAGTCAGAGTCAGAGTCAGAGTCAGAGTCAGAGTCAGAGTCGGAGTCAAAATCAGAGTCGTAGTCGGATTCAGAGTCACAGTCAGAGTCATAGTCAGAGTCTCATTCAGAGTCAGATTCAGAGTCAGAGTCGGAGTCAGAGTCAGAGTCAGAGTCGGAGTCAGAGTCAGAGTCAGAGACAGAGTCAGATTCAGAGTCAGAGTCAGAGTCAGAGTCAGAGTCAGAGTCAAAGTCAGAGTCAGAGTCGGAGTCAGAGTCAGAGTCGGAGTCAGAGTCAGATACAGAGTCAGAGTCAGAGTCAGATTCAGAGTCAGAGTCATAAAGACAGAGTCAGAGTCAGAGCCATAGCCTGAGTCAGAGTCATGAAGTCAGAGTCAGAGTCAGAGTTAGAGTCAGAGTCCGAGTCTGAGTCAGAGTCAGAGTCAGAGTCACAGTCAGAGTCAGAGACAGAGTCAGAGTCAGAGTTAGAGTCAGAGTCCGAGTCTGAGTCAGAGTCAGAGTCAGAGTCAGAGTCAGAGTCAGATACACAGTCAGAGTCAGAGTCAGATTCAGAGTCAGAGTCATGAAGACAGAGTCAGAGTCAGAGCCATAGTCGGAGTCAGAGTCATGGAGTCGGAGTCAGAGTCGTAGTCAGAGTCAGAGTCAGAGTCAGAGTCAGAGTCGGAGTCAAAATCAGAGTCGGATTCGGATTCAGAGTCACAGTCAGAGTCATAGTCAGAGTCTCATTCAGAGTCAGATTCAGAGTCAGAGTCGGAGTCAGAATATGACTCAGAGTCGGAGTCAGAGTCAGAGTCAGAGACAGAGTCAGATTCAGAGTCAGAGTCAGAGTCAGAGTCAGAGTCGGAGTCAGAGTCAGAGTCAGAGTCAGAGTCAGAGTCAGAGTCAGAGTCAGATTCAGAGTCAGAGTCAGAGTCGGAGTCAGAGTCAGAGTCAGGGTCAGAGTCAGAGTCAGATTTAAAGTCAGAGTCAGCGTCATGGATTCAGAGTCAGAGTCAGAGTCAGAGTCGGAGTCATAGTCAGAGTCAGAGTCAGAGTCAGAGTCAGAGTCAGAGTCAGAGTCAGAGTCAGAGTCAGAGTTAGAGTCAGGGTCCGAGTCTGACTCAGAGTCAGAGTCAGAGTCAGAGTTAGAGTCAGAGTCAGCGTCTGAGTCAGAGTCAGAGTCAGAGTCAGAGTCAGAGTCAGATACACAGTCAGAGTCAGAGTCAGATTCAGAGTCAGAGTCATGAAGACAGAGTCAGAGTCAGAGCCATAGTCGGAGTCAGAGTCATGGAGTCAGAGTCAGAGTCGGAGTCAAAATCAGAGTCGGAGTCGGATTCAGAGTCACAGTCACAGTCAGAGTCAGAGTCTTATTCAGCGTCAGATTCAGAGTCAGAGTCGGAGTCGGAGTCAGAGTCAGAGTCGGAGTCAGAGTCAGAGTCAGAGACAGAGTCAGATTTAGAGTCAGAGTCAGAGTCAGCGTCAAAGTCATGGTCTCAGTCTCAGTCAAAGTAAGAGTCTCAGTCAGAGTCAAAGTCAGAGTCAGAGTCGGAGTCAGAGTCAGAGTCTAGAGTCAGAGTCAGAATCAGAGTCAGAGTCAGATTCGGAGTCAGAGTCAGAGTCATAGTCAGAGTCAGAGTCAGAATCAAAGTCAGAGTCATGGAGACAGAGTCAGAGTCAGAGCCGGAGTCAGAGTCAGAGTCAGAGTCAGAGTCAGAGTCAGAGTCAGATTCGGAGTCCGAGTCAGAGTCATAGTCAGAGTCAGAGTCGGAGTCATGGAGTCAGAGTCAGAGTCAGAGTCAAGTCAGAGTCAAAGTCACAGTGATAGAGTCAGAGTCAGAGTCGAAGTGAGAGTTAGAGTCGGAGTCAGAGTCGGAGTCAGAGTCAGAGTCAGAGTCAGGGTCAGAGTCAGAGTTAGAGTCAGAGTCAGAGTCAGAGTCAGAGTCAGAGTCAGAGTCATGAAGTCAGAGTCAGAGTCAGAGTTAGAGTCAGAGTCCGAGTCTGAGTCAGAGTCAGAGTCAGAGTCACAGTCAGAGTCAGAGACAGAGTCAGAGTCAGAGTTAGAGTCAGAGTCCGAGTCTGAGTCAGAGTCAGAGTCAGAGTCAGAGTCAGAGTCAGAGTCAGATACACAGTCAGAGTCAGAGTCAGATTCAGAGTCAGGGTCCGAGTCTGACTCAGAGTCAGAGTCAGAGTCAGAGTCAGAGTCAGAGTCAGAGTCAGAGTCAGAGTCAGAGTCAGAGTCAGAGTCACAGTCAGAGTCAGAGTCAGAGTCAGAGTCAGAGTCAGAGTCAGAGTCAGAGTCAGAGTCAGAGTGAGAGTCAGAGTCAGAGTCAGAGTCAGAGTCAGAGTCAGAGTGAGAGTCAGAGTCAGAGTCAGAGTCAGAGTCAGAGTCAGAGTCAGAGTCAGAGTCAGAGTCAGAGTCAGAGTCAGAGTCAGAGTCAGAGTCAGAGTCAGAGTCAGAGTCAGAGTCAGAGTCAGAGTCAGAGTCAGAGTCAGAGTCGGAGTCAGAGTGCCAGTCAGAGTCGGACTCAGAGTCAGAGTTAGAGTCATAGTCAGGGTCAAAGTCAGAGTCAGATTTAAAGTCAGAGTCAGCGTCATTGAGTCGAAGTCAGAGTCTGAGTCAAAGTCAGAGTCAGAGTCAGATTCAGAGTCAGAGTCATGAAGACAGAGTCAGAGTCAGAGCCATAGTCGGAGTCAGAGTCATGGAGTCGGAGTCAGAGTTGTAGTCAGAGTCAGAGTCAGAGTCAGAGTCAGAGTCGGAGTCAAAATCAGAGTCGGAGTCGGATTCAGAGTCACAGTCAGAGTCATAGTCAGAGTCTCATTCAGAGTAAGATTCAGAGTCAGAGTCGGAGTCAGAGTCAGATTCAGAGACAGAGTCAGATTCAGAGTCAGAGTCAGAGTCAGAGTCAGAGTCGGAGTCAGAGTCAGAGTCAGAGTCAGAGTCAGAGTCAGAGTCAGAGTCAGAGTCAGAGTCAGAGTGCCAGTCAGAGTCGGACTCAGAGTCAGAGTTAGAGTCAGAGTCAGGGTCAAAGTCAGAGTCAGATTTAAAGTCAGAGTCAGCGTCATTGAGTCGGAGTCAGAGTCTGAGTCAGAGTCAGAGTCAGAGTCAGATTCAGAGTCAGAGTCATGAAGACAGAGTCAGAGTCAGAGCCATAGTCGGAGTCAGAGTCATGGAGTCGGAGTCAGAGTTGTAGTCAGAGTCAGAGTCAGAGTCAGAGTCAGAGTCGGAGTCAAAATCAGAGTCGGAGTCGGATTCAGAGTCACAGTCAGAGTCATAGTCAGAGTCTCATTCAGAGTAAGATTCAGAGTCAGAGTCGAAGTCAGAGTCAGATTCAGAGACAGAGTCAGATTCAGAGTCAGAGTCAGAGTCAGAGTCAGAGTCGGAGTCAGAGTCAGAGTCAGAGTCAGAGTCAGAGTCAGAGTCAGAGTCAGATTCAGAGTCAGAGTCAGAGTCGGAGTCAGAGTCAGAGTCAGGGTCAGAGTCAGAGTCAGATTTAAAGTCAGAGTCAGCGTCATGGATTCAGAGTCAGAGTCAGAGTCAGAGTCGGAGTCATAGTCAGAGTCAGAGTCAGAGTCAGAGTCAGAGTCAGAGTCAGAGTCAGAGTCAGAGTCAGAGTCAGAGTCGGAGTCAAAATCAGAGTCAGAGTCAGATACACAGTCAGAGTCAGAGTCAGATTCAGAGTCAGAGTCATGAAGACAGAGTCAGAGTCAGAGCCATAGTCGGAGTCAGAGTCATGGAGTCGGAGTCAGAGTCGTAGTCAGAGTCAGAGTCAGAGTCAGAGTCAGAGTCCGAGTCAAAATCAGAGTCGGATTCGGATTCAGAGTCACAGTCAGAGTCATAGTCAGAGTCTCATTCAGAGTCAGATTCAGAGTCAGAGTCGGAGTCAGAATCAGACTCAGAGTCGGAGTCAGAGTCAGAGTCAGAGACAGAGTCAGATTCAGAGTCAGAGTCAGAGTCAGAGTCAGAGTCGGAATCAGAGTCAGAGTCAGAGTCAGAGTCAGAGTCAGAGTCAGAGTCAGATTCAGAGTCAGAGTCAGAGTCGGAGTCAGAGTCAGAGTCAGGGTCAGAGTCAGAGTCAGATTTAAAGTCAGAGTCAGCGTCATGGATTCAGAGTCAGAGTCAGAGTCAGAGTCGGAGTCATAGTCAGAGTCAGAGTCAGAGTCAGAGTCAGAGTCAGAGTCAGAGTCAGAGTCAGAGTCAGAGTTAGAGTCAGGGTCCGAGTCTGACTCAGAGTCAGAGTCAGAGTCAGAGTTAGAGTCAGAGTCAGCGTCTGAGTCAGAGTCAGAGTCAGAGTCAGAGTCAGAGTCAGATACACAGTCAGAGTCAGAGTCAGATTCAGAGTCAGAGTCATGAAGACAGAGTCAGAGTCAGAGCCATAGTCGGAGTCAGAGTCATGGAGTCAGAGTCAGAGTCGGAGTCAAAATCAGAGTCGGAGTCGGATTCAGAGTCACAGTCACAGTCAGAGTCAGAGTCTTATTCAGCGTCAGATTCAGAGTCAGAGTCGGAGTCGGAGTCAGAGTCAGAGTCGGAGTCAGAGTCAGAGTCAGAGACAGAGTCAGATTTAGAGTCAGAGTCAGAGTCAGCGTCAAAGTCATGGTCTCAGTCTCAGTCAAAGGAAGAGTCTCAGTCAGAGTCAAAGTCAGAGTCAGAGTCGGAGTCAGAGTCAGAGTCTAGAGTCAGAGTCAGAATCAGAGTCAGAGTCAGATTCGGAGTCAGAGTCAGAGTCATAGTCAGAGTCAGAGTCAGAATCAAAGTCAGAGTCATGGAGACAGAGTCAGAGTCAGAGCCGGAGTCAGAGTCAGAGTCATAGTCAGAGTCAGAGTCAGAGTCAGATTCGGAGTCCGAGTCAGAGTCATAGTCAGAGTCAGAGTCGGAGTCATGGAGTCAGAGTCAGAGTCAGAGTCAAGTCAGAGTCAAAGTCACAGTGATAGAGTCAGAGTCAGAGTCGAAGTGAGAGTTAGAGTCGGAGTCAGAGTCGGAGTCAGAGTCAGAGTCAGAGTCAGGGTCAGAGTCAGAGTTAGAGTCAGAGTCAGAGTCAGAGTCAGAGTCAGAGTCAGAGTCATGAAGTCAGAGTCAGAGTCAGAGTTAGAGTCAGAGTCCGAGTCTGAGTCAGAGTCAGAGTCAGAGTCACAGTCAGAGTCAGAGACAGAGTCAGAGTCAGAGTTAGAGTCAGAGTCCGAGTCTGAGTCAGAGTCAGAGTCAGAGTCAGAGTCAGAGTCAGAGTCAGATACACAGTCAGAGTCAGAGTCAGATTCAGAGTCAGGGTCCGAGTCTGACTCAGAGTCAGAGTCAGAGTCAGAGTCAGAGTCAGAGTCAGAGTCAGAGTCAGAGTCAGAGTCAGAGTCAGAGTCAGAGTCAGAGTCAGAGTCAGAGTCGGAGTCAGAGTGCCAGTCAGAGTCGGACTCAGAGTCAGAGTTAGAGTCATAGTCAGGGTCAAAGTCAGAGTCAGATTTAAAGTCAGAGTCAGCGTCATTGAGTCGAAGTCAGAGTCTGAGTCAGAGTCAGAGTCAGAGTCAGATTCAGAGTCAGAGTCATGAAGACAGAGTCAGAGTCAGAGCCATAGTCGGAGTCAGAGTCATGGAGTCGGAGTCAGAGTCTTAGTCAGAGTCAGAGTCAGAGTCAGAGTCAGAGTCGGAGTCAAAATCAGAGTCGTAGTCGGATTCAGAGTCACAGTCAGAGTCATAGTCAGAGTCTCATTCAGAGTCAGATTCAGAGTCAGAGTCGGAGTCATAGTCAGAGTCAGAGTCGGAGTCAGAGTCAGAGTCAGAGACGGAGTCAGATTCAGAGTGGGAGTCAGAGTCAGAGTCAGAGTCAGAGTCAAAGTCAGAGTCAGAGTCGGAGTCAGAGTCATGGAGTCGGAGTCAGAGTCTTAGTCAGAGTCAGAGTCAGAGTCAGAGTCAGAGTCGGAGTCAAAATCAGAGTCGGAGTCGGATTCAGAGTCACAGTCAGAGTCATAGTCAGAGTCTCATTCAGAGTCAGATTCAGAGTCACAGTCGGAGTCAGAATCAGACTCAGAGTCGGAGTCAGAGTCGGAGTCAGAGACATAGTCAGATTCAGAGTCAGAGTCAGAGTCAGAGTCAGAGTCGGAGTCAGAGTCAGAGTCAGAGTCAGAGTCAGAGTCAGAGTCAGAGTCAGATTCAGAGTCAGAGTCAGAGTCGGAGTCAGAGTCAGAGTCAGGGTCAGAGTCAGAGTCAGATTTAAAGTCAGAGTCAGCGTCATGGATTCAGAGTCAGAGTCAGAGTCAGAGTCGGAGTCATAGTCAGAGTCAGAGTCAGAGTCAGAGTCAGAGTCAGAGTCAGAGTCAGAGTCAGAGTCAGAGTTAGAGTCAGAGTCCGAGTCTGACTCAGAGTCAGAGTCAGAGTCAGAGTTAGAGTCAGAGTCAGAGTCTGCGTCAGAGTCAGAGTCAGAGTCAGAGTCAGAGTCAGATACACAGTCAGAGTCAGAGTCAGATTCAGAGTCAGAGTCATGAAGACAGAGTCAGAGTCAGAGCCATAGTCGGAGTCAGAGTCATGGAGTCAGAGTCAGAGTCGGAGTCAAAATCAGAGTCGGAGTCGGATTCAGAGTCACAGTCGGAGTCAGAGTCAGAGTCTTATTCAGCGTCAGATTCAGAGTCAGAGTCGGAGTCGGAGTCAGAGTCAGAGTCGGAGTCAGAGTCAGAGTCAGAGACAGAGTCAGATTTAGAGTCAGAGTCAGAGTCAGCGTCAAAGTCATGGTCTCAGTCTCAGTCAAAGTAAGAGTCTCAGTCAGAGTCAAAGTCCGAGTCAGAGTCGGAGTCAGAGTCAGAGTCTAGAGTCAGAGTCAGAATCAGAGTCAGAGTCAGATTCGGAGTCAGAGACAGAGTCATAGTCAGAGTCAGAGTCAGAATCAAAGTCAGAGTCATGGAGACAGAGTCAGAGTCAGAGCAGGAGTCAGAGTCAGAGTCAGAGTCAAAGTCAGAGTCAGAGTCAGAGCCATAGTCAGAGTCAGAGTCAAAGTCAGAGTCAGAGTCGGAGTCATAGTCAGAGTCAGAGTCAGAGTCAGAGTCGGAGCCAGAGTCAGAGTCGGAGTCAGAGTCAGAGTCAGGGTCAGAGTCAGAGTCAGATTTGAAGTCAGAGTCAGCGTCATGGATTCAGAGTCAGAGTCCGAGTCAGAGTCAGAGTCAGAGTCAGAGTCATAGTCAGAGGCAGAGTCAGGGTCAGAGTCAGAGTCAGAGTCAAAGTCAGTGTCATGGAGTCAGAGTCAGAGTCAGAGTCTAGTCAGAGTCAAAGTCACAGTGATAGAGTCAGAGTCAGAGTCAAAGTACGAGTTAGAGCCAGAGTCAGAGTCGGAGTCAGAGTCGGAGTCAGAGTCATCGTCAGAGTCAGAGTCAGAGTCGGAGTCAGAGTCGGAGTCAGAGTCAGAGTCAGAGTCAGAGTCAGAGTCATAGTCAGAGTCAGAGTCAGGGTCAGAGTCAGAGTCAGAGTCAGAGTCAGAGTCAGGGTCAGAGTCAGAGTCAGATTTGAAGTCAGAGTTAGCGTCATGGATTCAGAGTCAGAGTCCGAGTCAGAGTCAGAGTCAGAGTCAGAGTCATAGTCAGAGTCAGAGTCAGGGTCAGAGTCAGAGTCAGAGTCAGAGTCAGAGTCAGGGTCAGAGTCGGAGTCACAGTCAGAGTCACAGTCAAAGTCAGAGTCTCAGTCAGAGTCAGAGTCAGAGTCAGAGTCAGAGTCAGGGTCAGAGTCAGAGTCACAGTCAGAGTCACAGTCAAAGTCAGAGTCTCAGTCAGAGTCAGAGTCAGAGTCAGAGTCAGAGTCGGAGTCACAGTCATAGAGTCAGATTCAGAGTCTTATTCAGAGTCAGATTCAGAGTCAGAGTCGGAATCAGAGTCAGAGTCAGAGTCGGAGTCAGAGTCAGAGTCAGAGTCAGAGTCAGAGTTAGAGTCAGAGTCAGAGTCTGAGTCAGAGTCAGAGTCAGATTCAAAGTCAGAGTCATGGAGACAGAGTCAGAGTCAGCGCCATAGTCGGAGTCGGAGTCATAGAGTCAGATTCAGAGTCTTATTCAGAGTCAGATTCAGAGTCAGAGTCGGAGTCAGAGTCAGAGTCAGAGTCAGAGTCAGAGTCAGAGTCATAGTCAGAGTCTCATTCAGAGTCAGATTCAGAGTCAGAGTCGGAGTCAGAGTCAGACTCAGAGTCGGAGTCAGAGTCAGAGTCAGAGTCAGAGACAGAGTCAGATTCAGAGTCAGAGTCAGAGTCAGAGTCAGAGTCGGAGTCAGAGTCAGAGTCAGAGTCAGAGTCAGAGTCAGAGTCAGAGTCAGAGTCAGATTCAGAGTCAGAGTCAGAGTCAGAGTCAGAGTCAGGGTCAGAGTCAGAGTCAGCATTAGAGTCAGAGTCAGTGTCATTCAGTCAGAGTCAGAGTCTGAGTCAGAGTCAGAGACAGAGTCAGAGTCTGAGTCAGGGTCAGAGTCAGAGTCAGAGTTAGAGTCAGATACAGAGACAGATTCAGAGTCAGATTCAGAGTCAGAGTCATGGAGACAGAGTCAGAGTCAGAGTCAGAGTCAGAGTCAGAGTCAAAGTCAGAGTCAGAGTCGGAGTCAGAGTTACAGTCAGAGTCAGAGTCAGAGTCACAGTCGGAGTCAGAGTCAGAGGCAGAGTCAGAGTCAGAGTCAGAAACAGGGTCAGAGTCAGAGTCAGAGTCAGAGTCAGAGCCAGAGCCACAGTCAGAGTCAGGTCGTGGAATCAGACTCAGAGTCTTAGTCAGAGTCAGAGTCAGAGTCAGAGTCGGAGTCAGAGTCAGAGTCGAAGTCAGAGTCAGAGTCAGAGTCAGAGTCAGAGTCAGAGTCAGATTCAGGGTCAGAGTCATGAAGACAGAGTCAGAGTCAGAGCCATAGTCGGAGTCAGAGTCATGGAGTCAGAGTCAGAGTCTTAGTCAGAGTCAGAGTCAGAGTCAGAGTCAGAGTCAGAGTCGGAGTCAAAATCAGAGTCGTAGTCGGATTCAGAGTCACAGTCAGAGTCATAGTCGGAGTCTCATTCAGAGTCAGATTCAGAGTCAGAGTCGGAGTCAGAGTCAGAGTCAGAGTCGGAGTCAGAGTCAGAGTCAGAGACAGAGTCAGATTCAGAGTCAGAGTCAGAGTCAGAGTCAGAGTCAGAGTCGAAGTCAGAGTCAGAGTCGGAGTCAGAGTCAGAGTCAGAGTCAGAGTCAGATACAGAGTCAGAGTCAGAGTCAGATTCAGAGTCAGAGTCATAAAGACAGAGTCAGAGTCAGAGCCATAGCCTGAGTCAGAGTCATGAAGTCAGAGTCAGAGTCAGAGTTAGAGTCAGAGTCCGAGTCTGAGTCAGAGTCAGAGTCAGAGTCACAGTCAGAGTCAGAGACAGAGTCAGAGTCAGAGTTAGAGTCAGAGTCCGAGTCTGAGTCAGAGTCAGAGTCAGAGTCAGAGTCAGAGTCAGATACACAGTCAGAGTCAGAGTCAGATTCAGAGTCAGAGTCATGAAGACAGAGTCAGAGTCAGAGCCATAGTCGGAGTCAGAGTCATGGAGTCGGAGTCAGAGTCGTAGTCAGAGTCAGAGTCAGAGTCAGAGTCAGAGTCGGAGTCAAAATCAGAGTCGGAGTCGGATTCAGAGTCACAGTCAGAGTCATAGTCAGAGTCTCATTCAGAGTCAGATTCAGAGTCAGAGTCGGAGTCAGAATCAGACTCAGAGTCGGAGTCAGAGTCAGAGTCAGAGACAGAGTCAGATTCAGAGTCAGAGTCAGAGTCAGAGTCAGAGTCGGAGTCAGAGTCAGAGTCAGAGTCAGAGTCAGAGTCAGAGTCAGAGTCAGATTCAGAGTCAGAGTCAGAGTCGGAGTCAGAGTCAGAGTCAGGGTCAGAGTCAGAGTCAGATTTAAAGTCAGAATCAGCGTCATGGATTCAGAGTCAGATTCAGAGTCAGAGTCGGAGTCATAGTCAGAGTCAAAGTCAGAGTCAGAGTCAGAGTCAGAGTCAGAGTCAGAGTCAGAGTCAGAGTTAGAGTCAGGGTCGGAGTCGGATTCAGAGTCACAGTCACAGTCAGAGTCAGAGTCTTATTCAGCGTCAGATTCAGAGTCAGAGTCGGAGTCGGAGTCAGAGTCAGAGTCGGAGTCAGAGTCAGAGTCAGAGACAGAGTCAGATTTAGAGTCAGAGTCAGAGTCAGCGTCAAAGTCATGGTCTCAGTCTCAGTCAGAGTCAGAGTCAGAGTCAGAGTCGGAGTCACAGTCATAGAGTCAGATTCAGAGTCTTATTCAGAGTCAGATTCAGAGTCAGAGTCGGAATAAGAGTCAGAGTCAGAGTCGGAGTCAGAGTCAGAGTCAGAGTCAGAGTCAGAGTTAGAGTCAGAGTCAGAGTCTGAGTCAGAGTCAGAGTCAGAGTCAGAGTCAGAGTCAGATACACAGTCAGAGTCAGAGTCAGATTCAGAGTCAGAGTCATGAAGACAGAGTCAGAGTCAGAGCCATAGTCGGAGTCAGAGTCATGGAGTCGGAGTCAGAGTCTTAGTCAGAGTCAGAGTCAGAGTCAGAGTCAGAGTCAGAGTCGGAGTCAAAATCAGAGTCGTAGTCGGATTCAGAGTCACAGTCAGAGTCAGAGTCAGAGTCTCATTCAGAGTCAGATCCAGAGTCAGAGTCGGAGTCAGAGTCAGAGTCAGAGTCGGAGTCAGAGTCAGAGACAGAGACAGAGTCAGATTCAGAGTCAGAGTCAGAGTCAGAGTCAGAGTCAGAGTCAGAGTCAAAGTCAGAGTCAGAGTCGGAGTCAGAGTCAGAGTCAGAGTCAGAGTCAGATACAGAGTCAGAGTCAGAGTCAGATTCAGAGTCAGAGTCATAAAGACAGAGTCAGAGTTAGAGCCAGAGCCTAAGTCAGAGTCATGGAGTCAGAGTCAGAGTCAGAGTTAGAGTCAGAGTCCGAGTCTGAGTCAGAGTCAGAGTCAGAGTCACAGTCAGAGTCAGAGACAGAGTCAGAGTCAGAGTCAGATTCAAAGTCAGAGTCATGGAGACAGAGTCAGAGTCAGCGCCATAGTCGGAGTCGGAGTCATAGAGTCAGATTCAGAGTCTTATTCAGAGTCAGATTCAGAGTCAGAGTCGGAGTCAGAGTCAGAGTCAGAGTCAGAGTCAGAGTCAGAGTCATAGTCAGAGTCTCATTCAGAGTCAGATTCAGAGTCAGAGTCGGAGTCAGAGTCAGACTCAGAGTCGGAGTCAGAGTCAGAGTCAGAGTCAGAGACAGAGTCAGATTCAGAGTCAGAGTCAGAGTCAGAGTCAGAGTCGGAGTCAGAGTCAGAGTCAGAGTCAGAGTCAGAGTCAGAGTCAGAGTCAGAGTCAGATTCAGAGTCAGAGTCAGAGTCAGAGTCAGAGTCAGGGTCAGAGTCAGAGTCAGCATTAGAGTCAGAGTCAGTGTCATTCAGTCAGAGTCAGAGTCTGAGTCAGAGTCAGAGACAGAGTCAGAGTCTGAGTCAGGGTCAGAGTCAGAGTCAGAGTTAGAGTCAGATACAGAGACAGATTCAGAGTCAGATTCAGAGTCAGAGTCATGGAGACAGAGTCAGAGTCAGAGTCAGAGTCAGAGTCAGAGTCAAAGTCAGAGTCAGAGTCGGAGTCAGAGTTACAGTCAGAGTCAGAGTCAGAGTCACAGTCGGAGTCAGAGTCAGAGGCAGAGTCAGAGTCAGAGTCAGAAACAGGGTCAGAGTCAGAGTCAGAGTCAGAGTCAGAGCCAGAGCCACAGTCAGAGTCAGGTCGTGGAGTCAGACTCAGAGTCTTAGTCAGAGTCAGAGTCAGAGTCAGAGTCGGAGTCAGAGTCAGAGTCGAAGTCAGAGTCAGAGTCAGAGTCAGAGTCAGAGTCAGAGTCAGATTCAGGGTCAGAGTCATGAAGACAGAGTCAGAGTCAGAGCCATAGTCGGAGTCAGAGTCATGGAGTCAGAGTCAGAGTCTTAGTCAGAGTCAGAGTCAGAGTCAGAGTCAGAGTCAGAGTCGGAGTCAAAATCAGAGTCGTAGTCGGATTCAGAGTCACAGTCAGAGTCATAGTCAGAGTCTCATTCAGAGTCAGATTCAGAGTCAGAGTCGGAGTCAGAGTCAGAGTCAGAGTCGGAGTCAGAGTCAGAGTCAGAGACAGAGTCAGATTCAGAGTCAGAGTCAGAGTCAGAGTCAGAGTCAGAGTCAAAGTCAGAGTCAGAGTCGGAGTCAGAGTCAGAGTCGGAGTCAGAGTCAGATACAGAGTCAGAGTCAGAGTCAGATTCAGAGTCAGAGTCATAAAGACAGAGTCAGAGTCAGAGCCATAGCCTGAGTCAGAGTCATGAAGTCAGAGTCAGAGTCAGAGTTAGAGTCAGAGTCCGAGTCTGAGTCAGAGTCAGAGTCAGAGTCACAGTCAGAGTCAGAGACAGAGTCAGAGTCAGAGTTAGAGTCAGAGTCCGAGTCTGAGTCAGAGTCAGAGTCAGAGTCAGAGTCAGAGTCAGATACACAGTCAGAGTCAGAGTCAGATTCAGAGTCAGAGTCATGAAGACAGAGTCAGAGTCAGAGCCATAGTCGGAGTCAGAGTCATGGAGTCGGAGTCAGAGTCGTAGTCAGAGTCAGAGTCAGAGTCAGAGTCAGAGTCGGAGTCAAAATCAGAGTCGGATTCGGATTCAGAGTCACAGTCAGAGTCATAGTCAGAGTCTCATTCAGAGTCAGATTCAGAGTCAGAGTCGGAGTCAGAATATGACTCAGAGTCGGAGTCAGAGTCAGAGTCAGAGACAGAGTCAGATTCAGAGTCAGAGTCAGAGTCAGAGTCAGAGTCGGAGTCAGAGTCAGAGTCAGAGTCAGAGTCAGAGTCAGAGTCAGAGTCAGATTCAGAGTCAGAGTCAGAGTCGGAGTCAGAGTCAGAGTCAGGGTCAGAGTCAGAGTCAGATTTAAAGTCAGAGTCAGCGTCATGGATTCAGAGTCAGAGTCAGAGTCAGAGTCGGAGTCATAGTCAGAGTCAGAGTCAGAGTCAGAGTCAGAGTCAGAGTCAGAGTCAGAGTCAGAGTCAGAGTCAGAGTCAGAGTCAGAGTCAGAATTAGAGTCAGGGTCCGAGTCTGACTCAGAGTCAGAGTCAGAGTCAGAGTTAGAGTCAGAGTCAGCGTCTGAGTCAGAGTCAGAGTCAGAGTCAGAGTCAGAGTCAGATACACAGTCAGAGTCAGAGTCAGATTCAGAGTCAGAGTCATGAAGACAGAGTCAGAGTCAGAGCCATAGTCGGAGTCAGAGTCATGGAGTCAGAGTCAGAGTCGGAGTCAAAATCAGAGTCGGAGTCGGATTCAGAGTCACAGTCACAGTCAGAGTCAGAGTCTTATTCAGCGTCAGATTCAGAGTCAGAGTCGGAGTCGGAGTCAGAGTCAGAGTCGGAGTCAGAGTCAGAGTCAGAGACAGAGTCAGATTTAGAGTCAGAGTCAGAGTCAGCGTCAAAGTCATGGTCTCAGTCTCAGTCAAAGTAAGAGTCTCAGTCAGAGTCAAAGTCAGAGTCAGAGTCGGAGTCAGAGTCAGAGTCTAGAGTCAGAGTCAGAATCAGAGTCAGAGTCAGATTCGGAGTCAGAGTCAGAGTCATAGTCAGAGTCAGAGTCAGAATCAAAGTCAGAGTCATGGAGACAGAGTCAGAGTCAGAGCCGGAGTCAGAGTCAGAGTCAGAGTCAGAGTCAGAGTCAGAGTCAGATTCGGAGTCCGAGTCAGAGTCATAGTCAGAGTCAGAGTCGGAGTCATGGAGTCAGAGTCAGAGTCAGAGTCAAGTCAGAGTCAAAGTCACAGTGATAGAGTCAGAGTCAGAGTCGAAGTGAGAGTTAGAGTCGGAGTCAGAGTCGGAGTCAGAGTCAGAGTCAGAGTCAGGGTCAGAGTCAGAGTTAGAGTCAGAGTCAGAGTCAGAGTCAGAGTCAGAGTCAGAGTCATGAAGTCAGAGTCAGAGTCAGAGTTAGAGTCAGAGTCCGAGTCTGAGTCAGAGTCAGAGTCACAGTCACAGTCAGAGTCAGAGACAGAGTCAGAGTCAGAGTTAGAGTCAGAGTCCGAGTCTGAGTCAGAGTCAGAGTCAGAGTCAGAGTCAGAGTCAGAGTCAGATACACAGTCAGAGTCAGAGTCAGATTCAGAGTCAGGGTCCGAGTCTGACTCAGAGTCAGAGTCAGAGTCAGAGTCAGAGTCAGAGTCAGAGTCAGAGTCAGAGTCAGAGTCAGAGTCAGAGTCACAGTCAGAGTCAGAGTCAGAGTCAGAGTCAGAGTCAGAGTCAGAGTCAGAGTCAGAGTCAGAGTGAGAGTCAGAGTCAGAGTCAGAGTCAGAGTCAGAGTCAGAGTGAGAGTCAGAGTCAGAGTCAGAGTCAGAGTCAGAGTCAGAGTCAGAGTCAGAGTCAGAGTCAGAGTCAGAGTCAGAGTCAGAGTCAGAGTCAGAGTCAGAGTCAGAGTCAGAGTCAGAGTCAGAGTCAGAGTCAGAGTCAGAGTCGGAGTCAGAGTGCCAGTCAGAGTCGGACTCAGAGTCAGAGTTAGAGTCATAGTCAGGGTCAAAGTCAGAGTCAGATTTAAAGTCAGAGTCAGCGTCATTGAGTCGAAGTCAGAGTCTGAGTCAGAGTCAGAGTCAGAGTCAGATTCAGAGTCAGAGTCATGAAGACAGAGTCAGAGTCAGAGCCATAGTCGGAGTCAGAGTCATGGAGTCGGAGTCAGAGTTGTAGTCAGAGTCAGAGTCAGAGTCAGAGTCAGAGTCGGAGTCAAAATCAGAGTCGGAGTCGGATTCAGAGTCACAGTCAGAGTCATAGTCAGAGTCTCATTCAGAGTAAGATTCAGAGTCAGAGTCGGAGTCAGAGTCAGATTCAGAGACAGAGTCAGATTCAGAGTCAGAGTCAGAGTCAGAGTCAGAGTCGGAGTCAGAGTCAGAGTCAGAGTCAGAGTCAGAGTCAGAGTCAGAGTCAGAGTCAGAGTCAGAGTGCCAGTCAGAGTCGGACTCAGAGTCAGAGTTAGAGTCAGAGTCAGGGTCAAAGTCAGAGTCAGATTTAAAGTCAGAGTCAGCGTCATTGAGTCGGAGTCAGAGTCTGAGTCAGAGTCAGAGTCAGAGTCAGATTCAGAGTCAGAGTCATGAAGACAGAGTCAGAGTCAGAGCCATAGTCGGAGTCAGAGTCATGGAGTCGGAGTCAGAGTTGTAGTCAGAGTCAGAGTCAGAGTCAGAGTCAGAGTCGGAGTCAAAATCAGAGTCGGAGTCGGATTCAGAGTCACAGTCAGAGTCATAGTCAGAGTCTCATTCAGAGTAAGATTCAGAGTCAGAGTCGGAGTCAGAGTCAGATTCAGAGACAGAGTCAGATTCAGAGTCAGAGTCAGAGTCAGAGTCAGAGTCGGAGTCAGAGTCAGAGTCAGAGTCAGAGTCAGAGTCAGAGTCAGAGTCAGATTCAGAGTCAGAGTCAGAGTCGGAGTCAGAGTCAGAGTCAGGGTCAGAGTCAGAGTCAGATTTAAAGTCAGAGTCAGCGTCATGGATTCAGAGTCAGAGTCAGAGTCAGAGTCGGAGTCATAGTCAGAGTCAGAGTCAGAGTCAGAGTCAGAGTCAGAGTCAGAGTCAGAGTCAGAGTCAGAGTCAGAGTCGGAGTCAAAATCAGAGTCAGAGTCAGATACACAGTCAGAGTCAGAGTCAGATTCAGAGTCAGAGTCATGAAGACAGAGTCAGAGTCAGAGCCATAGTCGGAGTCAGAGTCATGGAGTCGGAGTCAGAGTCGTAGTCAGAGTCAGAGTCAGAGTCAGAGTCAGAGTCGGAGTCAAAATCAGAGTCGGATTCGGATTCAGAGTCACAGTCAGAGTCATAGTCAGAGTCTCATTCAGAGTCAGATTCAGAGTCAGAGTCGGAGTCAGAATCAGACTCAGAGTCGGAGTCAGAGTCAGAGTCAGAGACAGAGTCAGATTCAGAGTCAGAGTCAGAGTCAGAGTCAGAGTCGGAGTCAGAGTCAGAGTCAGAGTCAGAGTCAGAGTCAGAGTCAGAGTCAGATTCAGAGTCAGAGTCAGAGTCGGAGTCAGAGTCAGAGTCAGGGTCAGAGTCAGAGTCAGATTTAAAGTCAGAGTCAGCGTCATGGATTCAGAGTCAGAGTCAGAGTCAGAGTCGGAGTCATAGTCAGAGTCAGAGTCAGAGTCAGAGTCAGAGTCAGAGTCAGAGTCAGAGTCAGAGTCAGAGTTAGAGTCAGGGTCCGAGTCTGACTCAGAGTCAGAGTCAGAGTCAGAGTTAGAGTCAGAGTCAGCGTCTGAGTCAGAGTCAGAGTCAGAGTCAGAGTCAGAGTCAGATACACAGTCAGAGTCAGAGTCAGATTCAGAGTCAGAGTCATGAAGACAGAGTCAGAGTCAGAGCCATAGTCGGAGTCAGAGTCATGGAGTCAGAGTCAGAGTCGGAGTCAAAATCAGAGTCGGAGTCGGATTCAGAGTCACAGTCACAGTCAGAGTCAGAGTCTTATTCAGCGTCAGATTCAGAGTCAGAGTCGGAGTCGGAGTCAGAGTCAGAGTCGGAGTCAGAGTCAGAGTCAGAGACAGAGTCAGATTTAGAGTCAGAGTCAGAGTCAGCGTCAAAGTCATGGTCTCAGTCTCAGTCAAAGGAAGAGTCTCAGTCAGAGTCAAAGTCAGAGTCAGAGTCGGAGTCAGAGTCAGAGTCTAGAGTCAGAGTCAGAATCAGAGTCAGAGTCAGATTCGGAGTCAGAGTCAGAGTCATAGTCAGAGTCAGAGTCAGAATCAAAGTCAGAGTCATGGAGACAGAGTCAGAGTCAGAGCCGGAGTCAGAGTCAGAGTCATAGTCAGAGTCAGAGTCAGAGTCAGATTCGGAGTCCGAGTCAGAGTCATAGTCAGAGTCAGAGTCGGAGTCATGGAGTCAGAGTCAGAGTCAGAGTCAAGTCAGAGTCAAAGTCACAGTGATAGAGTCAGAGTCGGAGTCGAAGTGAGAGTTAGAGTCGGAGTCAGAGTCGGAGTCAGAGTCAGAGTCAGAGTCAGGGTCAGAGTCAGAGTTAGAGTCAGAGTCAGAGTCAGAGTCAGAGTCAGAGTCAGAGTCATGAAGTCAGAGTCAGAGTCAGAGTTAGAGTCAGAGTCCGAGTCTGAGTCAGAGTCAGAGTCAGAGTCACAGTCAGAGTCAGAGACAGAGTCAGAGTCAGAGTTAGAGTCAGAGTCCGAGTCTGAGTCAGAGTCAGAGTCAGAGTCAGAGTCAGAGTCAGAGTCAGATACACAGTCAGAGTCAGAGTCAGATTCAGAGTCAGGGTCCGAGTCTGACTCATAGTCAGAGTCAGAGTCAGAGTCAGAGTCAGAGTCAGAGTCAGAGTCAGAGTCAGAGTCAGAGTCAGAGTCACAGTCAGAGTCAGAGTCAGAGTCAGAGTCAGAGTCAGAGTCAGAGTCAGAGTCAGAGTCAGAGTGAGAGTCAGAGTCAGAGTCAGAGTCAGAGTCAGAGTCAGAGTGAGAGTCAGAGTCAGAGTCAGAGTCAGAGTCAGAGTCAGAGTCAGAGTCAGAGTCAGAGTCAGAGTCAGAGTCAGAGTCAGAGTCAGAGTCAGAGTCAGAGTCAGAGTCAGAGTCAGAGTCAGAGTCAGAGTCAGAGTCAGAGTCAGAGTCAGAGTCGGAGTCAGAGTGCCAGTCAGAGTCGGACTCAGAGTCAGAGTTAGAGTCATAGTCAGGGTCAAAGTCAGAGTCAGATTTAAAGTCAGAGTCAGCGTCATTGAGTCGAAGTCAGAGTCTGAGTCAGAGTCAGAGTCAGAGTCAGATTCAGAGTCAGAGTCATGAAGACAGAGTCAGAGTCAGAGCCATAGTCGGAGTCAGAGTCATGGAGTCGGAGTCAGAGTTGTAGTCAGAGTCAGAGTCAGAGTCAGAGTCAGAGTCGGAGTCAAAATCAGAGTCGGAGTCGGATTCAGAGTCACAGTCAGAGCCATAGTCAGAGTCTCATTCAGAGTAAGATTCAGAGTCAGAGTCGGAGTCAGAGTCAGATTCAGAGACAGAGTCAGATTCAGAGTCAGAGTCAGAGTCAGAGTCAGAGTCGGAGTCAGAGTCAGAGTCAGAGTCAGAGTCAGAGTCAGAGTCAGAGTCAGAGTCAGAGTCAGAGTGCCAGTCAGAGTCGGACTCAGAGTCAGAGTTAGAGTCAGAGTCAGGGTCAAAGTCAGAGTCAGATTTAAAGTCAGAGTCAGCGTCATTGAGTCGGAGTCAGAGTCTGAGTCAGAGTCAGAGTCAGAGTCAGATTCAGAGTCAGAGTCATGAAGACAGAGTCAGAGTCAGAGCCATAGTCGGAGTCAGAGTCATGGAGTCGGAGTCAGAGTTGTAGTCAGAGTCAGAGTCAGAGTCAGAGTCAGAGTCGGAGTCAAAATCAGAGTCGGAGTCGGATTCAGAGTCACAGTCAGAGTCATAGTCAGAGTCTCATTCAGAGTAAGATTCAGAGTCAGAGTCGGAGTCAGAGTCAGATTCAGAGACAGAGTCAGATTCAGAGTCAGAGTCAGAGTCAGAGTCAGAGTCGGAGTCAGAGTCAGAGTCAGAGTCAGAGTCAGAGTCAGAGTCAGAGTCAGATTCAGAGTCAGAGTCAGAGTCGGAGTCAGAGTCAGAGTCAGGGTCAGAGTCAGAGTCAGATTTAAAGTCAGAGTCAGCGTCATGGATTCAGAGTCAGAGTCAGAGTCAGAGTCGGAGTCATAGTCAGAGTCAGAGTCAGAGTCAGAGTCAGAGTCAGAGTCAGAGTCAGAGTCAGAGTCAGAGTCAGAGTCGGAGTCAAAATCAGAGTCGGAGTCGGATTCAGAGTCACAGTCAGAGTCATAGTCAGAGTCTCATTCAGAGTCAGATTCAGAGTCAGAGTCGGAGTCAGAGTCAGATTCAGAGACAGAGTCAGATTCAGAGTCAGAGTCAGAGTCAGAGTCAGAGTCGGAGTCAGAGTCAGAGTCAGAGTCAGAGTCAGAGTCAGAGTCAGAGTCAGATTCAGAGTCAGAGTCAGAGTCGGAGTCAGAGTCAGAGTCAGGGTCAGAGTCAGAGTCAGATTTAAAGTCAGAGTCAGCGTCATGGATTCAGAGTCAGAGTCAGAGTCAGAGTCGGAGTCATAGTCAGAGTCAGAGTCAGAGTCAGAGTCAGAGTCAGAGTCAGAGTCAGAGTCAGAGTCAGAGTTAGAGTCAGGGTCCGAGTCTGACTCAGAGTCAGAGTCAGAGTCAGAGTTAGAGTCAGAGTCAGAGTCTGAGTCAGAGTCAGAGTCAGAGTCAGAGTCAGAGTCAGATACACAATCAGAGTCAGAGTCAGATTCAGAGTCAGAGTCATGAAGACAGAGTCAGAGTCAGAGCCATAGTCGGAGTCAGAGTCATGGAGTCAGAGTCAGAGTCGGAGTCAAAATCAGAGTCGGAGTCGGATTCAGAGTCACAGTCACAGTCAGAGTCAGAGTCTTATTCAGCGTCAGATTCAGAGTCAGAGTCGGAGTCGGAGTCAGAGTCCGAGTCGGAGTCAGAGTCAGAGTCAGAGACAGAGTCAGATTTAGAGTCAGAGTCAGAGTCAGCGTCAAAGTCATGGTCTCAGTCTCAGTCAAAGTAAGAGTCTCAGTCAGAGTCAAAGTCAGAGTCAGAGTCGGAGTCAGAGTCAGAGTCTAGAGTCAGAGTCAGAATCAGAGTCAGAGTCAGATTCGGAGTCAGAGTCAGAGTCATAGTCAGAGTCAGAGTCAGAATCAAAGTCAGAGTCATGGAGACAGAGTCAGAGTCAGAGCCGGAGTCAGAGTCAGAGTCAGAGTCAGAGTCAGAGTCAGAGTCAGAGTCAGGGTCAGAGTCAGAGTCACAGTCAGAGTCACAGTCAAAGTCAGAGTCTCAGTCAGAGTCAGAGTCAGAGTCAGAGTCAGAGTCGGAGTCACAGTCATAGAGTCAGATTCAGAGTCTTATTCAGAGTCAGATTCAGAGTCAGAGTCGGAGTCAGAGTCAGAGTCAGAGTCGGAGTCAGAGTCAGAGTCAGAGTCAGAGTCAGAGTTAGAGTCAGAGTCAGAGTCTGAGTCAGAGTCAGAGTCAGAGTCAGAGTCAGAGTCAGATACACAGTCAGAGTCAGAGTCAGATTCAGAGTCAGAGTCATGAAGACAGAGTCAGAGTCAGAGCCATAGTCGGAGTCAGAGTCATGGAGTCGGAGTCAGAGTCTTAGTCAGAGTCAGAGTCAGAGTCAGAGTCAGAGTCGGAGTCAAAATCAGAGTCGTAGTCGGATTCAGAGTCACAGTCAGAGTCAGAGTCAGAGTCTCATTCAGAGTCAGATTCAGAGTCAGAGTCGGAGTCAGAATCAGACTCAGAGTCGGAGTCAGAGTCAGAGTCAGAGACAGAGTCAGATTCAGAGTCAGAGTCAGAGTCAGAGTCAGAGTCGGAGTCAGAGTCAGAGTCAGAGTCAGAGTCAGAGTCAGAGTCAGAGTCAGATTCAGAGTCAGAGTCAGAGTCGGAGTCAGAGTCAGAGTCAGGGTCAGAGTCAGAGTCAGATTTAAAGTCAGAATCAGCGTCATGGATTCAGAGTCAGATTCAGAGTCAGAGTCGGAGTCATAGTCAGAGTCAAAGTCAGAGTCAGAGTCAGAGTCAGAGTCAGAGTCAGAGTCAGAGTCAGAGTTAGAGTCAGGGTCGGAGTCGGATTCAGAGTCACAGTCACAGTCAGAGTCAGAGTCTTATTCAGCGTCAGATTCAGAGTCAGAGTCGGAGTCGGAGTCAGAGTCAGAGTCGGAGTCAGAGTCAGAGTCAGAGACAGAGTCAGATTTAGAGTCAGAGTCAGAGTCAGCGTCAAAGTCATGGTCTCAGTCTCAGTCAGAGTCAGAGTCAGAGTCAGAGTCGGAGTCACAGTCATAGAGTCAGATTCAGAGTCTTATTCAGAGTCAGATTCAGAGTCAGAGTCGGAATAAGAGTCAGAGTCAGAGTCGGAGTCAGAGTCAGAGTCAGAGTCAGAGTCAGAGTTAGAGTCAGAGTCAGAGTCTGAGTCAGAGTCAGAGTCAGAGTCAGAGTCAGAGTCAGATACACAGTCAGAGTCAGAGTCAGATTCAGAGTCAGAGTCATGAAGACAGAGTCAGAGTCAGAGCCATAGTCGGAGTCAGAGTCATGGAGTCGGAGTCAGAGTCTTAGTCAGAGTCAGAGTCAGAGTCAGAGTCAGAGTCAGAGTCGGAGTCAAAATCAGAGTCGTAGTCGGATTCAGAGTCACAGTCAGAGTCAGAGTCAGAGTCTCATTCAGAGTCAGATCCAGAGTCAGAGTCGGAGTCAGAGTCAGAGTCAGAGTCGGAGTCAGAGTCAGAGACAGAGACAGAGTCAGATTCAGAGTCAGAGTCAGAGTCAGAGTCAGAGTCAGAGTCAGAGTCAAAGTCAGAGTCAGAGTCGGAGTCAGAGTCAGAGTCAGAGTCAGAGTCAGATACAGAGTCAGAGTCAGAGTCAGATTCAGAGTCAGAGTCATAAAGACAGAGTCAGAGTTAGAGCCAGAGCCTAAGTCAGAGTCATGGAGTCAGAGTCAGAGTCAGAGTTAGAGTCAGAGTCCGAGTCTGAGTCAGAGTCAGAGTCAGAGTCACAGTCAGAGTCAGAGACAGAGTCAGAGTCAGAGTCAGATTCAAAGTCAGAGTCATGGAGACAGAGTCAGAGTCAGCGCCATAGTCGGAGTCGGAGTCATAGAGTCAGATTCAGAGTCTTATTCAGAGTCAGATTCAGAGTCAGAGTCGGAGTCAGAGTCAGAGTCAGAGTCAGAGTCAGAGTCAGAGTCATAGTCAGAGTCTCATTCAGAGTCAGATTCAGAGTCAGAGTCGGAGTCAGAGTCAGACTCAGAGTCGGAGTCAGAGTCAGAGTCAGAGTCAGAGACAGAGTCAGATTCAGAGTCAGAGTCAGAGTCAGAGTCAGAGTCGGAGTCAGAGTCAGAGTCAGAGTCAGAGTCAGAGTCAGAGTCAGAGTCAGAGTCAGATTCAGAGTCAGAGTCAGAGTCAGAGTCAGAGTCAGGGTCAGAGTCAGAGTCAGCATTAGAGTCAGAGTCAGTGTCATTCAGTCAGAGTCAGAGTCTGAGTCAGAGTCAGAGACAGAGTCAGAGTCTGAGTCAGGGTCAGAGTCAGAGTCAGAGTTAGAGTCAGATACAGAGACAGATTCAGAGTCAGATTCAGAGTCAGAGTCATGGAGACAGAGTCAGAGTCAGAGTCAGAGTCAGAGTCAGAGTCAAAGTCAGAGTCAGAGTCGGAGTCAGAGTTACAGTCAGAGTCAGAGTCAGAGTCACAGTCGGAGTCAGAGTCAGAGGCAGAGTCAGAGTCAGAGTCAGAAACAGGGTCAGAGTCAGAGTCAGAGTCAGAGTCAGAGCCAGAGCCACAGTCAGAGTCAGGTCGTGGAGTCAGACTCAGAGTCTTAGTCAGAGTCAGAGTCAGAGTCAGAGTCGGAGTCAGAGTCAGAGTCGAAGTCAGAGTCAGAGTCAGAGTCAGAGTCAGAGTCAGAGTCAGATTCAGGGTCAGAGTCATGAAGACAGAGTCAGAGTCAGAGCCATAGTCGGAGTCAGAGTCATGGAGTCAGAGTCAGAGTCTTAGTCAGAGTCAGAGTCAGAGTCAGAGTCAGAGTCAGAGTCGGAGTCAAAATCAGAGTCGTAGTCGGATTCAGAGTCACAGTCAGAGTCATAGTCAGAGTCTCATTCAGAGTCAGATTCAGAGTCAGAGTCGGAGTCAGAGTCAGAGTCAGAGTCGGAGTCAGAGTCAGAGTCAGAGACAGAGTCAGATTCAGAGTCAGAGTCAGAGTCAGAGTCAGAGTCAGAGTCAAAGTCAGAGTCAGAGTCGGAGTCAGAGTCAGAGTCGGAGTCAGAGTCAGATACAGAGTCAGAGTCAGAGTCAGATTCAGAGTCAGAGTCATAAAGACAGAGTCAGAGTCAGAGCCATAGCCTGAGTCAGAGTCATGAAGTCAGAGTCAGAGTCAGAGTTAGAGTCAGAGTCCGAGTCTGAGTCAGAGTCAGAGTCAGAGTCACAGTCAGAGTCAGAGACAGAGTCAGAGTCAGAGTTAGAGTCAGAGTCCGAGTCTGAGTCAGAGTCAGAGTCAGAGTCAGAGTCAGAGTCAGATACACAGTCAGAGTCAGAGTCAGATTCAGAGTCAGAGTCATGAAGACAGAGTCAGAGTCAGAGCCATAGTCGGAGTCAGAGTCATGGAGTCGGAGTCAGAGTCGTAGTCAGAGTCAGAGTCAGAGTCAGAGTCAGAGTCGGAGTCAAAATCAGAGTCGGATTCGGATTCAGAGTCACAGTCAGAGTCATAGTCAGAGTCTCATTCAGAGTCAGATTCAGAGTCAGAGTCGGAGTCAGAATATGACTCAGAGTCGGAGTCAGAGTCAGAGTCAGAGACAGAGTCAGATTCAGAGTCAGAGTCAGAGTCAGAGTCAGAGTCGGAGTCAGAGTCAGAGTCAGAGTCAGAGTCAGAGTCAGAGTCAGAGTCAGATTCAGAGTCAGAGTCAGAGTCGGAGTCAGAGTCAGAGTCAGGGTCAGAGTCAGAGTCAGATTTAAAGTCAGAGTCAGCGTCATGGATTCAGAGTCAGAGTCAGAGTCAGAGTCGGAGTCATAGTCAGAGTCAGAGTCAGAGTCAGAGTCAGAGTCAGAGTCAGAGTCAGAGTCAGAGTCAGAGTCAGAGTCAGAGTCAGAGTCAGAATTAGAGTCAGGGTCCGAGTCTGACTCAGAGTCAGAGTCAGAGTCAGAGTTAGAGTCAGAGTCAGCGTCTGAGTCAGAGTCAGAGTCAGAGTCAGAGTCAGAGTCAGATACACAGTCAGAGTCAGAGTCAGATTCAGAGTCAGAGTCATGAAGACAGAGTCAGAGTCAGAGCCATAGTCGGAGTCAGAGTCATGGAGTCAGAGTCAGAGTCGGAGTCAAAATCAGAGTCGGAGTCGGATTCAGAGTCACAGTCACAGTCAGAGTCAGAGTCTTATTCAGCGTCAGATTCAGAGTCAGAGTCGGAGTCGGAGTCAGAGTCAGAGTCGGAGTCAGAGTCAGAGTCAGAGACAGAGTCAGATTTAGAGTCAGAGTCAGAGTCAGCGTCAAAGTCATGGTCTCAGTCTCAGTCAAAGTAAGAGTCTCAGTCAGAGTCAAAGTCAGAGTCAGAGTCGGAGTCAGAGTCAGAGTCTAGAGTCAGAGTCAGAATCAGAGTCAGAGTCAGATTCGGAGTCAGAGTCAGAGTCATAGTCAGAGTCAGAGTCAGAATCAAAGTCAGAGTCATGGAGACAGAGTCAGAGTCAGAGCCGGAGTCAGAGTCAGAGTCAGAGTCAGAGTCAGAGTCAGAGTCAGATTCGGAGTCCGAGTCAGAGTCATAGTCAGAGTCAGAGTCGGAGTCATGGAGTCAGAGTCAGAGTCAGAGTCAAGTCAGAGTCAAAGTCACAGTGATAGAGTCAGAGTCAGAGTCGAAGTGAGAGTTAGAGTCGGAGTCAGAGTCGGAGTCAGAGTCAGAGTCAGAGTCAGGGTCAGAGTCAGAGTTAGAGTCAGAGTCAGAGTCAGAGTCAGAGTCAGAGTCAGAGTCATGAAGTCAGAGTCAGAGTCAGAGTTAGAGTCAGAGTCCGAGTCTGAGTCAGAGTCAGAGTCACAGTCACAGTCAGAGTCAGAGACAGAGTCAGAGTCAGAGTTAGAGTCAGAGTCCGAGTCTGAGTCAGAGTCAGAGTCAGAGTCAGAGTCAGAGTCAGAGTCAGATACACAGTCAGAGTCAGAGTCAGATTCAGAGTCAGGGTCCGAGTCTGACTCAGAGTCAGAGTCAGAGTCAGAGTCAGAGTCAGAGTCAGAGTCAGAGTCAGAGTCAGAGTCAGAGTCAGAGTCACAGTCAGAGTCAGAGTCAGAGTCAGAGTCAGAGTCAGAGTCAGAGTCAGAGTCAGAGTCAGAGTGAGAGTCAGAGTCAGAGTCAGAGTCAGAGTCAGAGTCAGAGTGAGAGTCAGAGTCAGAGTCAGAGTCAGAGTCAGAGTCAGAGTCAGAGTCAGAGTCAGAGTCAGAGTCAGAGTCAGAGTCAGAGTCAGAGTCAGAGTCAGAGTCAGAGTCAGAGTCAGAGTCAGAGTCAGAGTCAGAGTCGGAGTCAGAGTGCCAGTCAGAGTCGGACTCAGAGTCAGAGTTAGAGTCATAGTCAGGGTCAAAGTCAGAGTCAGATTTAAAGTCAGAGTCAGCGTCATTGAGTCGAAGTCAGAGTCTGAGTCAGAGTCAGAGTCAGAGTCAGATTCAGAGTCAGAGTCATGAAGACAGAGTCAGAGTCAGAGCCATAGTCGGAGTCAGAGTCATGGAGTCGGAGTCAGAGTTGTAGTCAGAGTCAGAGTCAGAGTCAGAGTCAGAGTCGGAGTCAAAATCAGAGTCGGAGTCGGATTCAGAGTCACAGTCAGAGTCATAGTCAGAGTCTCATTCAGAGTAAGATTCAGAGTCAGAGTCGGAGTCAGAGTCAGATTCAGAGACAGAGTCAGATTCAGAGTCAGAGTCAGAGTCAGAGTCAGAGTCGGAGTCAGAGTCAGAGTCAGAGTCAGAGTCAGAGTCAGAGTCAGAGTCAGAGTCAGAGTCAGAGTGCCAGTCAGAGTCGGACTCAGAGTCAGAGTTAGAGTCAGAGTCAGGGTCAAAGTCAGAGTCAGATTTAAAGTCAGAGTCAGCGTCATTGAGTCGGAGTCAGAGTCTGAGTCAGAGTCAGAGTCAGAGTCAGATTCAGAGTCAGAGTCATGAAGACAGAGTCAGAGTCAGAGCCATAGTCGGAGTCAGAGTCATGGAGTCGGAGTCAGAGTTGTAGTCAGAGTCAGAGTCAGAGTCAGAGTCAGAGTCGGAGTCAAAATCAGAGTCGGAGTCGGATTCAGAGTCACAGTCAGAGTCATAGTCAGAGTCTCATTCAGAGTAAGATTCAGAGTCAGAGTCGGAGTCAGAGTCAGATTCAGAGACAGAGTCAGATTCAGAGTCAGAGTCAGAGTCAGAGTCAGAGTCGGAGTCAGAGTCAGAGTCAGAGTCAGAGTCAGAGTCAGAGTCAGAGTCAGATTCAGAGTCAGAGTCAGAGTCGGAGTCAGAGTCAGAGTCAGGGTCAGAGTCAGAGTCAGATTTAAAGTCAGAGTCAGCGTCATGGATTCAGAGTCAGAGTCAGAGTCAGAGTCGGAGTCATAGTCAGAGTCAGAGTCAGAGTCAGAGTCAGAGTCAGAGTCAGAGTCAGAGTCAGAGTCAGAGTCAGAGTCGGAGTCAAAATCAGAGTCAGAGTCAGATACACAGTCAGAGTCAGAGTCAGATTCAGAGTCAGAGTCATGAAGACAGAGTCAGAGTCAGAGCCATAGTCGGAGTCAGAGTCATGGAGTCGGAGTCAGAGTCGTAGTCAGAGTCAGAGTCAGAGTCAGAGTCAGAGTCGGAGTCAAAATCAGAGTCGGATTCGGATTCAGAGTCACAGTCAGAGTCATAGTCAGAGTCTCATTCAGAGTCAGATTCAGAGTCAGAGTCGGAGTCAGAATCAGACTCAGAGTCGGAGTCAGAGTCAGAGTCAGAGACAGAGTCAGATTCAGAGTCAGAGTCAGAGTCAGAGTCAGAGTCGGAGTCAGAGTCAGAGTCAGAGTCAGAGTCAGAGTCAGAGTCAGAGTCAGATTCAGAGTCAGAGTCAGAGTCGGAGTCAGAGTCAGAGTCAGGGTCAGAGTCAGAGTCAGATTTAAAGTCAGAGTCAGCGTCATGGATTCAGAGTCAGAGTCAGAGTCAGAGTCGGAGTCATAGTCAGAGTCAGAGTCAGAGTCAGAGTCAGAGTCAGAGTCAGAGTCAGAGTCAGAGTCAGAGTTAGAGTCAGGGTCCGAGTCTGACTCAGAGTCAGAGTCAGAGTCAGAGTTAGAGTCAGAGTCAGCGTCTGAGTCAGAGTCAGAGTCAGAGTCAGAGTCAGAGTCAGATACACAGTCAGAGTCAGAGTCAGATTCAGAGTCAGAGTCATGAAGACAGAGTCAGAGTCAGAGCCATAGTCGGAGTCAGAGTCATGGAGTCAGAGTCAGAGTCGGAGTCAAAATCAGAGTCGGAGTCGGATTCAGAGTCACAGTCACAGTCAGAGTCAGAGTCTTATTCAGCGTCAGATTCAGAGTCAGAGTCGGAGTCGGAGTCAGAGTCAGAGTCGGAGTCAGAGTCAGAGTCAGAGACAGAGTCAGATTTAGAGTCAGAGTCAGAGTCAGCGTCAAAGTCATGGTCTCAGTCTCAGTCAAAGGAAGAGTCTCAGTCAGAGTCAAAGTCAGAGTCAGAGTCGGAGTCAGAGTCAGAGTCTAGAGTCAGAGTCAGAATCAGAGTCAGAGTCAGATTCGGAGTCAGAGTCAGAGTCATAGTCAGAGTCAGAGTCAGAATCAAAGTCAGAGTCATGGAGACAGAGTCAGAGTCAGAGCCGGAGTCAGAGTCAGAGTCATAGTCAGAGTCAGAGTCAGAGTCAGATTCGGAGTCCGAGTCAGAGTCATAGTCAGAGTCAGAGTCGGAGTCATGGAGTCAGAGTCAGAGTCAGAGTCAAGTCAGAGTCAAAGTCACAGTGATAGAGTCAGAGTCGGAGTCGAAGTGAGAGTTAGAGTCGGAGTCAGAGTCGGAGTCAGAGTCAGAGTCAGAGTCAGGGTCAGAGTCAGAGTTAGAGTCAGAGTCAGAGTCAGAGTCAGAGTCAGAGTCAGAGTCATGAAGTCAGAGTCAGAGTCAGAGTTAGAGTCAGAGTCCGAGTCTGAGTCAGAGTCAGAGTCAGAGTCACAGTCAGAGTCAGAGACAGAGTCAGAGTCAGAGTTAGAGTCAGAGTCCGAGTCTGAGTCAGAGTCAGAGTCAGAGTCAGAGTCAGAGTCAGAGTCAGATACACAGTCAGAGTCAGAGTCAGATTCAGAGTCAGGGTCCGAGTCTGACTCAGAGTCAGAGTCAGAGTCAGAGTCAGAGTCAGAGTCAGAGTCAGAGTCAGAGTCAGAGTCAGAGTCAGAGTCACAGTCAGAGTCAGAGTCAGAGTCAGAGTCAGAGTCAGAGTCAGAGTCAGAGTCAGAGTCAGAGTGAGAGTCAGAGTCAGAGTCAGAGTCAGAGTCAGAGTCAGAGTGAGAGTCAGAGTCAGAGTCAGAGTCAGAGTCAGAGTCAGAGTCAGAGTCAGAGTCAGAGTCAGAGTCAGAGTCAGAGTCAGAGTCAGAGTCAGAGTCAGAGTCAGAGTCAGAGTCAGAGTCAGAGTCAGAGTCAGAGTCAGAGTCAGAGTCAGAGTCGGAGTCAGAGTGCCAGTCAGAGTCGGACTCAGAGTCAGAGTTAGAGTCATAGTCAGGGTCAAAGTCAGAGTCAGATTTAAAGTCAGAGTCAGCGTCATTGAGTCGAAGTCAGAGTCTGAGTCAGAGTCAGAGTCAGAGTCAGATTCAGAGTCAGAGTCATGAAGACAGAGTCAGAGTCAGAGCCATAGTCGGAGTCAGAGTCATGGAGTCGGAGTCAGAGTTGTAGTCAGAGTCAGAGTCAGAGTCAGAGTCAGAGTCGGAGTCAAAATCAGAGTCGGAGTCGGATTCAGAGTCACAGTCAGAGCCATAGTCAGAGTCTCATTCAAAGTAAGATTCAGAGTCAGAGTCGGAGTCAGAGTCAGATTCAGAGACAGAGTCAGATTCAGAGTCAGAGTCAGAGTCAGAGTCAGAGTCGGAGTCAGAGTCAGAGTCAGAGTCAGAGTCAGAGTCAGAGTCAGAGTCAGAGTCAGAGTCAGAGTGCCAGTCAGAGTCGGACTCAGAGTCAGAGTTAGAGTCAGAGTCAGGGTCAAAGTCAGAGTCAGATTTAAAGTCAGAGTCAGCGTCATTGAGTCGGAGTCAGAGTCTGAGTCAGAGTCAGAGTCAGAGTCAGATTCAGAGTCAGAGTCATGAAGACAGAGTCAGAGTCAGAGCCATAGTCGGAGTCAGAGTCATGGAGTCGGAGTCAGAGTTGTAGTCAGAGTCAGAGTCAGAGTCAGAGTCAGAGTCGGAGTCAAAATCAGAGTCGGAGTCGGATTCAGAGTCACAGTCAGAGTCATAGTCAGAGTCTCATTCAGAGTAAGATTCAGAGTCAGAGTCGGAGTCAGAGTCAGATTCAGAGACAGAGTCAGATTCAGAGTCAGAGTCAGAGTCAGAGTCAGAGTCGGAGTCAGAGTCAGAGTCAGAGTCAGAGTCAGAGTCAGAGTCAGAGTCAGATTCAGAGTCAGAGTCAGAGTCGGAGTCAGAGTCAGAGTCAGGGTCAGAGTCAGAGTCAGATTTAAAGTCAGAGTCAGCGTCATGGATTCAGAGTCAGAGTCAGAGTCAGAGTCGGAGTCATAGTCAGAGTCAGAGTCAGAGTCAGAGTCAGAGTCAGAGTCAGAGTCAGAGTCAGAGTCAGAGTCAGAGTCGGAGTCAAAATCAGAGTCGGAGTCGGATTCAGAGTCACAGTCAGAGTCATAGTCAGAGTCTCATTCAGAGTCAGATTCAGAGTCAGAGTCGGAGTCAGAGTCAGATTCAGAGACAGAGTCAGATTCAGAGTCAGAGTCAGAGTCAGAGTCAGAGTCGGAGTCAGAGTCAGAGTCAGAGTCAGAGTCAGAGTCAGAGTCAGAGTCAGATTCAGAGTCAGAGTCAGAGTCGGAGTCAGAGTCAGAGTCAGGGTCAGAGTCAGAGTCAGATTTAAAGTCAGAGTCAGCGTCATGGATTCAGAGTCAGAGTCAGAGTCAGAGTCGGAGTCATAGTCAGAGTCAGAGTCAGAGTCAGAGTCAGAGTCAGAGTCAGAGTCAGAGTCAGAGTCAGAGTTAGAGTCAGGGTCCGAGTCTGACTCAGAGTCAGAGTCAGAGTCAGAGTTAGAGTCAGAGTCAGAGTCTGAGTCAGAGTCAGAGTCAGAGTCAGAGTCAGAGTCAGATACACAATCAGAGTCAGAGTCAGATTCAGAGTCAGAGTCATGAAGACAGAGTCAGAGTCAGAGCCATAGTCGGAGTCAGAGTCATGGAGTCAGAGTCAGAGTCGGAGTCAAAATCAGAGTCGGAGTCGGATTCAGAGTCACAGTCACAGTCAGAGTCAGAGTCTTATTCAGCGTCAGATTCAGAGTCAGAGTCGGAGTCGGAGTCAGAGTCCGAGTCGGAGTCAGAGTCAGAGTCAGAGACAGAGTCAGATTTAGAGTCAGAGTCAGAGTCAGCGTCAAAGTCATGGTCTCAGTCTCAGTCAAAGTAAGAGTCTCAGTCAGAGTCAAAGTCAGAGTCAGAGTCGGAGTCAGAGTCAGAGTCTAGAGTCAGAGTCAGAATCAGAGTCAGAGTCAGATTCGGAGTCAGAGTCAGAGTCATAGTCAGAGTCAGAGTCAGAATCAAAGTCAGAGTCATGGAGACAGAGTCAGAGTCAGAGCCGGAGTCAGAGTCAGAGTCAGAGTCAGAGTCAGAGTCAGAGTCAGAGTCAGGGTCAGAGTCAGAGTCACAGTCAGAGTCACAGTCAAAGTCAGAGTCTCAGTCAGAGTCAGAGTCAGAGTCAGAGTCAGAGTCGGAGTCACAGTCATAGAGTCAGATTCAGAGTCTTATTCAGAGTCAGATTCAGAGTCAGAGTCGGAGTCAGAGTCAGAGTCAGAGTCGGAGTCAGAGTCAGAGTCAGAGTCAGAGTCAGAGTTAGAGTCAGAGTCAGAGTCTGAGTCAGAGTCAGAGTCAGAGTCAGAGTCAGAGTCAGATACACAGTCAGAGTCAGAGTCAGATTCAGAGTCAGAGTCATGAAGACAGAGTCAGAGTCAGAGCCATAGTCGGAGTCAGAGTCATGGAGTCGGAGTCAGAGTCTTAGTCAGAGTCAGAGTCAGAGTCAGAGTCAGAGTCGGAGTCAAAATCAGAGTCGTAGTCGGATTCAGAGTCACAGTCAGAGTCAGAGTCAGAGTCTCATTCAGAGTCAGATTCAGAGTCAGAGTCGGAGTCAGAGTCAGAGTCAGAGTCGGAGTCAGAGTCAGAGTCAGAGACAGAGTCAGATTCAGAGTCAGAGTCAGAGTCAGAGTCAGAGTCAGAGTCAGAGTCAAAGTCAGAGTCAGAGTCGGAGTCAGAGTCAGAGTCAGAGTCAGAGTCAGATACAGAGTCAGAGTCAGAGTCAGATTCGGAGTCAGAGTCATAAAGACAGAGTCAGAGTTAGAGCCATAGCCTAAGTCAGAGTCATGGAGTCAGAGTCAGAGTCAGAGTTAGAGTCAGAGTCCGAGTCTGAGTCAGAGTCAGAGTCAGAGTCACAGTCAGAGTCAGAGACAGAGTCAGAGTCAGAGTCAGATTCAAAGTCAGAGTCATGGAGACAGAGTCAGAGTCAGCGCCATAGTCGGAGTCGGAGTCATAGAGTCAGATTCAGAGTCTTATTCAAAGTCAGATTCAGAGTCAGAGTCGGAGTCAGAGTCAGAGTCAGAGTCGGAGTCAGAGTCAGAGTCCGAGTCAGAGTCAGAGTCAGAGTCAGAGTCATAGTCAGAGTCAGAGTCAGGGTCAGAGTCAGAGTCAGAGTCAGAGTCAAAGTCAGGGTCAGAGTCGGAGTCACAGTCAAAGTCAGAGTCTCAGTCAGAGTCAGAGTCAGAGTCAGAGTCAGAGTCGGAGTAAGAGTCATAGAGTCAGATTCAGAGTCTTATTCAGAGTCAGATTCAGAGTCAGAGTCGGAGTCAGAGTCAGAGTCAGAGTCGGAGTCAGAGTCAGAGTCAGAGTCAGAGTCAGAGTTAGAGTCAGAGTCAGAGTCTGAGTCAGAGTCAGAGTCAGAGTCAGAGTCAGAGTCAGATACACAGTCAGAGTCAGAGTCAGATTCAGAGTCAGAGTCATGAAGACAGAGTCAGAGTCAGAGCCATAGTCGGAGTCAGAGTCATGGAGTCGGAGTCAGAGTCTTTGTCAGAGTCAGAGTCAGAGTCAGAGTCAGAGTCGGAGTCAAAATCAGAGTCGTAGTCGGATTCAGAGTCACAGTCAGAGTCATAGTCAGAGTCTCATTCAGAGTCAGATTCAGAGTCAGAGTCGGAGTCATAGTCAGAGTCAGAGTCGGAGTCAGAGTCAGAGTCAGAGACAGAGTCAGATTCAGAGTCAGAGTCAGAGTCATAGTCAGAGTCTCATTCAGAGTCAGATTCAGAGTCAGAGTCGGAGTCAGAGTCAGACTCAGAGTCGGAGTCAGAGTCAGAGTCAGAGTCAGAGACAGAGTCAGATTCAGAGTCAGAGTCAGAGTCAGAGTCAGAGTCGGAGTCAGAGTCAGAGTCAGAGTCAGAGTCAGAGTCAGAGTCAGAGTCAGATTCAGAGTCAGAGTCAGAGTCAGAGTCAGACTCAGGGTCAGAGTCAGAGTCAGCATTAGAGTCAGAGTCAGTGTCATTCAGTCAGAGTAAGAGTCTGAGTCAGAGTCAGAGACAGAGTCAGAGTCTGAGTCAGGGTCAGAGTCAGAGTCAGAGTTAGAGTCAGATACAGAGACAGATTCAGAGTCAGATTCAGAGTCAGAGTCATGGAGACAGAGTCAGAGTCAGAGTCAGAGTCAGAGTCAGAGTCAAAGTCAGAGTCAGAGTCGGAGTCAGAGTTACAGTCAGAGTCAGAGTCAGAGTCACAGTCGGAGACAGAGTCAGAGGCAGAGTCAGAGTCAGAGTCAGAAACAGGGTCAGAGTCAGAGTCAGAGTCAGAGTCAGAGCCAGAGCCACAGTCAGAGTCAGGTCGTGGAGTCAGAGTCAGAGTCTTAGTCAGAGTCAGAGTCAGAGTCAGAGTCGGAGTCAGAGTCAGAGTGGAAGTCAGAGTCAGAGTCAGAGTCAGAGTCAGAGTCAGAGTCAGATTCAGGGTCAGAGTCATGAAGACAGAGTCAGAGTCAGAGCCATAGTCGGAGTCAGAGTCATGGAGTCAGAGTCAGAGTCTTAGTCAGAGTCAGAGTCAGAGTCAGAGTCAGAGTCAGAGTCGGAGTCAAAATCAGAGTCGTAGTCGGATTCAGAGTCACAGTCAGAGTCATAGTCAGAGTCTCATTCAGAGTCAGATTCAGAGTCAGAGTCGGAGTCAGAGTCAGAGTCAGAGTCGGAGTCAGAGTCAGAGTCAGAGACAGAGTCAGATTCAGAGTCAGACTCAGAGTCAGAGTCAGAGTCAGAGTCAAAGTCAGAGTCAGAGTCGGAGTCAGAGTCAGAGTCAGAGTCAGAGTCAGATACAGAGTCAGAGTCAGAGTCAGATTCAGAGTCAGAGTCATAAAGACAGAGTCAGAGTCAGAGCCATAGCCTGAGTCAGAGTCATGAAGTCAGAGTCAGAGTCAGAGTTAGAGTCAGAGTCCGAGTCTGAGTCAGAGTCAGAGTCAGAGTCACATTCAGAGTCAGAGACAGAGTCAGAGTCAGAGTTAGAGTCAGAGTCCGAGTCTGAGTCAGAGTCAGAGTCAGAGTCAGAGTCAGAGTCAGATACACAGTCAGAGTCAGAGTCAGATTCAGAGTCAGAGTCATGAAGACAGAGTCAGAGTCAGAGCCATAGTCGGAGTCAGAGTCATGGAGTCGGAGTCAGAGTCGTAGTCAGAGTCAGAGTCAGAGTCAGAGTCAGAGTCGGAGTCAAAATCAGAGTCGGAGTCGGATTCAGAGTCACAGTCAGAGTCATAGTCAGGGTCTCATTCAGAGTCAGATTCAGAGTCAGAGTCGGAGTCAGAATCAGACTCAGAGTCGGAGTCAGAGTCAGAGTCAGAGACAGAGTCAGATTCAGAGTCAGAGTCAGAGTCAGAGTCAGAGTCGGAGTCAGAGTCAGAGTCAGAGTCAGAGTCAGAGTCAGAGTCAGAGTCAGATTCAGAGTCAGAGTCAGAGTCGGAGTCAGAGTCAGAGTCAGGGTCAGAGTCAGAGTCAGATTTAAAGTCAGAGTCAGCGTCATGGATTCAGAGTCAGAGTCAGAGTCAGAGTCGGAGTCATAGTCAGAGTCAGAGTCAGAGTCAGAGTCAGAGTCAGAGTCAGAGTCAGAGTCAGAGTCAGAGTTAGAGTCAGGGTCCGAGTCTGACTCAGAGTCAGAGTCAGAGTCAGAGTGAGAGTCAGAGTCAGAGTCTGAGTCAGAGTCAGAGTCAGAGTCAGAGTCAGAGTCAGATACACAGTCAGAGTCAGAGTCAGATTCAGAGTCAGAGTCAGAGTCAGAGTCAGAGTCAGAGACAGAGTCAGATTCAGAGTCAGAGTCAGAGTCAGAGTCAGAGTCGGAGTCAGAGTCAGAGTCAGAGTCAGAGTCAGAGTCAGAGTCAGAGTCAGATTCAGAGTCAGAGTCAGAGTCGGAGTCAGAGTCAGAGTCAGGGTCAGAGTCAGAGTCAGATTTAAAGTCAGAGTCAGCGTCATGGATTCAGAGTCAGAGTCAGAGTCAGAGTCGGAGTCATAGTCAGAGTCAGAGTCAGAGTCAGAGTCAGAGTCAGAGTCAGAGTCAGAGTCAGAGTCAGAGTTAGAGTCAGGGTCCGAGTCTGACTCAGAGTCAGAGTCAGAGTCAGAGTTAGAGTCAGAGTCAGCGTCTGAGTCAGAGTCAGAGTCAGAGTCAGAGTCAGAGTCAGATACACAGTCAGAGTCAGAGTCAGATTCAGAGTCAGAGTCATGAAGACAGAGTCAGAGTCAGAGCCATAGTCGGAGTCAGAGTCATGGAGTCAGAGTCAGAGTCGGAGTCAAAATCAGAGTCGGAGTCGGATTCAGAGTCACAGTCACAGTCAGAGTCAGAGTCTTATTCAGCGTCAGATTCAGAGTCAGAGTCGGAGTCGGAGTCAGAGTCAGAGTCGGAGTCAGAGTCAGAGTCAGAGACAGAGTCAGATTTAGAGTCAGAGTCAGAGTCAGCGTCAAAGTCATGGTCTCAGTCTCAGTCAAAGGAAGAGTCTCAGTCAGAGTCAAAGTCAGAGTCAGAGTCGGAGTCAGAGTCAGAGTCTAGAGTCAGAGTCAGAATCAGAGTCAGAGTCAGATTCGGAGTCAGAGTCAGAGTCATAGTCAGAGTCAGAGTCAGAATCAAAGTCAGAGTCATGGAGACAGAGTCAGAGTCAGAGCCGGAGTCAGAGTCAGAGTCATAGTCAGAGTCAGAGTCAGAGTCAGATTCGGAGTCCGAGTCAGAGTCATAGTCAGAGTCAGAGTCGGAGTCATGGAGTCAGAGTCAGAGTCAGAGTCAAGTCAGAGTCAAAGTCACAGTGATAGAGTCAGAGTCAGAGTCGAAGTGAGAGTTAGAGTCGGAGTCAGAGTCGGAGTCAGAGTCAGAGTCAGAGTCAGGGTCAGAGTCAGAGTTAGAGTCAGAGTCAGAGTCAGAGTCAGAGTCAGAGTCAGAGTCATGAAGTCAGAGTCAGAGTCAGAGTTAGAGTCAGAGTCCGAGTCTGAGTCAGAGTCAGAGTCAGAGTCACAGTCAGAGTCAGAGACAGAGTCAGAGTCAGAGTTAGAGTCAGAGTCCGAGTCTGAGTCAGAGTCAGAGTCAGAGTCAGAGTCAGAGTCAGAGTCAGATACACAGTCAGAGTCAGAGTCAGATTCAGAGTCAGGGTCCGAGTCTGACTCAGAGTCAGAGTCAGAGTCAGAGTCAGAGTCAGAGTCAGAGTCAGAGTCAGAGTCAGAGTCAGAGTCAGAGTCACAGTCAGAGTCAGAGTCAGAGTCAGAGTCAGAGTCAGAGTCAGAGTCAGAGTCAGAGTCAGAGTGAGAGTCAGAGTCAGAGTCAGAGTCAGAGTCAGAGTCAGAGTGAGAGTCAGAGTCAGAGTCAGAGTCAGAGTCAGAGTCAGAGTCAGAGTCAGAGTCAGAGTCAGAGTCAGAGTCAGAGTCAGAGTCAGAGTCAGAGTCAGAGTCAGAGTCAGAGTCAGAGTCAGAGTCAGAGTCAGAGTCAGAGTCAGAGTCGGAGTCAGAGTGCCAGTCAGAGTCGGACTCAGAGTCAGAGTTAGAGTCATAGTCAGGGTCAAAGTCAGAGTCAGATTTAAAGTCAGAGTCAGCGTCATTGAGTCGAAGTCAGAGTCTGAGTCAGAGTCAGAGTCAGAGTCAGATTCAGAGTCAGAGTCATGAAGACAGAGTCAGAGTCAGAGCCATAGTCGGAGTCAGAGTCATGGAGTCGGAGTCAGAGTTGTAGTCAGAGTCAGAGTCAGAGTCAGAGTCAGAGTCGGAGTCAAAATCAGAGTCGGAGTCGGATTCAGAGTCACAGTCAGAGCCATAGTCAGAGTCTCATTCAGAGTAAGATTCAGAGTCAGAGTCGGAGTCAGAGTCAGATTCAGAGACAGAGTCAGATTCAGAGTCAGAGTCAGAGTCAGAGTCAGAGTCGGAGTCAGAGTCAGAGTCAGAGTCAGAGTCAGAGTCGGAGTCAGAGTCAGAGTCAGAGACAGAGTCAGATTCAGAGTCAGAGTCAGAGTCAGAGTCAGAGTCAGAGTCAAAGTCAGAGTCAGAGTCGGAGTCAGAGTCAGAGTCAGAGTCAGAGTCAGATACAGAGTCAGAGTCAGAGTCAGATTCAGAGTCAGAGTCATAAAGACAGAGTCAGAGTCAGAGCCATAGCCTGAGTCAGAGTCATGAAGTCAGAGTCAGAGTCAGAGTTAGAGTCAGAGTCCGAGTCTGAGTCAGAGTCAGAGTCAGAGTCACATTCAGAGTCAGAGACAGAGTCAGAGTCAGAGTTAGAGTCAGAGTCCGAGTCTGAGTCAGAGTCAGAGTCAGAGTCAGAGTCAGAGTCAGATACACAGTCAGAGTCAGAGTCAGATTCAGAGTCAGAGTCATGAAGACAGAGTCAGAGTCAGAGCCATAGTCGGAGTCAGAGTCATGGAGTCGGAGTCAGAGTCGTAGTCAGAGTCAGAGTCAGAGTCAGAGTCAGAGTCGGAGTCAAAATCAGAGTCGGAGTCGGATTCAGAGTCACAGTCAGAGTCATAGTCAGGGTCTCATTCAGAGTCAGATTCAGAGTCAGAGTCGGAGTCAGAATCAGACTCAGAGTCGGAGTCAGAGTCAGAGTCAGAGACAGAGTCAGATTCAGAGTCAGAGTCAGAGTCAGAGTCAGAGTCGGAGTCAGAGTCAGAGTCAGAGTCAGAGTCAGAGTCAGAGTCAGAGTCAGATTCAGAGTCAGAGTCAGAGTCGGAGTCAGAGTCAGAGTCAGGGTCAGAGTCAGAGTCAGATTTAAAGTCAGAGTCAGCGTCATGGATTCAGAGTCAGAGTCAGAGTCAGAGTCGGAGTCATAGTCAGAGTCAGAGTCAGAGTCAGAGTCAGAGTCAGAGTCAGAGTCAGAGTCAGAGTCAGAGTTAGAGTCAGGGTCCGAGTCTGACTCAGAGTCAGAGTCAGAGTCAGAGTGAGAGTCAGAGTCAGAGTCTGAGTCAGAGTCAGAGTCAGAGTCAGAGTCAGAGTCAGATACACAGTCAGAGTCAGAGTCAGATTCAGAGTCAGAGTCAGAGTCAGAGTCAGAGTCAGAGACAGAGTCAGATTCAGAGTCAGAGTCAGAGTCAGAGTCAGAGTCGGAGTCAGAGTCAGAGTCAGAGTCAGAGTCAGAGTCAGAGTCAGAGTCAGATTCAGAGTCAGAGTCAGAGTCGGAGTCAGAGTCAGAGTCAGGGTCAGAGTCAGAGTCAGATTTAAAGTCAGAGTCAGCGTCATGGATTCAGAGTCAGAGTCAGAGTCAGAGTCGGAGTCATAGTCAGAGTCAGAGTCAGAGTCAGAGTCAGAGTCAGAGTCAGAGTCAGAGTCAGAGTCAGAGTTAGAGTCAGGGTCCGAGTCTGACTCAGAGTCAGAGTCAGAGTCAGAGTTAGAGTCAGAGTCAGCGTCTGAGTCAGAGTCAGAGTCAGAGTCAGAGTCAGAGTCAGATACACAGTCAGAGTCAGAGTCAGATTCAGAGTCAGAGTCATGAAGACAGAGTCAGAGTCAGAGCCATAGTCGGAGTCAGAGTCATGGAGTCAGAGTCAGAGTCGGAGTCAAAATCAGAGTCGGAGTCGGATTCAGAGTCACAGTCACAGTCAGAGTCAGAGTCTTATTCAGCGTCAGATTCAGAGTCAGAGTCGGAGTCGGAGTCAGAGTCAGAGTCGGAGTCAGAGTCAGAGTCAGAGACAGAGTCAGATTTAGAGTCAGAGTCAGAGTCAGCGTCAAAGTCATGGTCTCAGTCTCAGTCAAAGGAAGAGTCTCAGTCAGAGTCAAAGTCAGAGTCAGAGTCGGAGTCAGAGTCAGAGTCTAGAGTCAGAGTCAGAATCAGAGTCAGAGTCAGATTCGGAGTCAGAGTCAGAGTCATAGTCAGAGTCAGAGTCAGAATCAAAGTCAGAGTCATGGAGACAGAGTCAGAGTCAGAGCCGGAGTCAGAGTCAGAGTCATAGTCAGAGTCAGAGTCAGAGTCAGATTCGGAGTCCGAGTCAGAGTCATAGTCAGAGTCAGAGTCGGAGTCATGGAGTCAGAGTCAGAGTCAGAGTCAAGTCAGAGTCAAAGTCACAGTGATAGAGTCAGAGTCAGAGTCGAAGTGAGAGTTAGAGTCGGAGTCAGAGTCGGAGTCAGAGTCAGAGTCAGAGTCAGGGTCAGAGTCAGAGTTAGAGTCAGAGTCAGAGTCAGAGTCAGAGTCAGAGTCAGAGTCATGAAGTCAGAGTCAGAGTCAGAGTTAGAGTCAGAGTCCGAGTCTGAGTCAGAGTCAGAGTCAGAGTCACAGTCAGAGTCAGAGACAGAGTCAGAGTCAGAGTTAGAGTCAGAGTCCGAGTCTGAGTCAGAGTCAGAGTCAGAGTCAGAGTCAGAGTCAGAGTCAGATACACAGTCAGAGTCAGAGTCAGATTCAGAGTCAGGGTCCGAGTCTGACTCAGAGTCAGAGTCAGAGTCAGAGTCAGAGTCAGAGTCAGAGTCAGAGTCAGAGTCAGAGTCAGAGTCAGAGTCACAGTCAGAGTCAGAGTCAGAGTCAGAGTCAGAGTCAGAGTCAGAGTCAGAGTCAGAGTCAGAGTGAGAGTCAGAGTCAGAGTCAGAGTCAGAGTCAGAGTCAGAGTGAGAGTCAGAGTCAGAGTCAGAGTCAGAGTCAGAGTCAGAGTCAGAGTCAGAGTCAGAGTCAGAGTCAGAGTCAGAGTCAGAGTCAGAGTCAGAGTCAGAGTCAGAGTCAGAGTCAGAGTCAGAGTCAGAGTCAGAGTCAGAGTCAGAGTCGGAGTCAGAGTGCCAGTCAGAGTCGGACTCAGAGTCAGAGTTAGAGTCATAGTCAGGGTCAAAGTCAGAGTCAGATTTAAAGTCAGAGTCAGCGTCATTGAGTCGAAGTCAGAGTCTGAGTCAGAGTCAGAGTCAGAGTCAGATTCAGAGTCAGAGTCATGAAGACAGAGTCAGAGTCAGAGCCATAGTCGGAGTCAGAGTCATGGAGTCGGAGTCAGAGTTGTAGTCAGAGTCAGAGTCAGAGTCAGAGTCAGAGTCGGAGTCAAAATCAGAGTCGGAGTCGGATTCAGAGTCACAGTCAGAGCCATAGTCAGAGTCTCATTCAGAGTAAGATTCAGAGTCAGAGTCGGAGTCAGAGTCAGATTCAGAGACAGAGTCAGATTCAGAGTCAGAGTCAGAGTCAGAGTCAGAGTCGGAGTCAGAGTCAGAGTCAGAGTCAGAGTCAGAGTCAGAGTCAGAGTCAGAGTCAGAGTCAGAGTGCCAGTCAGAGTCGGACTCAGAGTCAGAGTTAGAGTCAGAGTCAGGGTCAAAGTCAGAGTCAGATTTAAAGTCAGAGTCAGCGTCATTGAGTCGGAGTCAGAGTCTGAGTCAGAGTCAGAGTCAGAGTCAGATTCAGAGTCAGAGTCATGAAGACAGAGTCAGAGTCAGAGCCATAGTCGGAGTCAGAGTCATGGAGTCGGAGTCAGAGTTGTAGTCAGAGTCAGAGTCAGAGTCAGAGTCAGAGTCGGAGTCAAAATCAGAGTCGGAGTCGGATTCAGAGTCACAGTCAGAGTCATAGTCAGAGTCTCATTCAGAGTAAGATTCAGAGTCAGAGTCGGAGTCAGAGTCAGATTCAGAGACAGAGTCAGATTCAGAGTCAGAGTCAGAGTCAGAGTCAGAGTCGGAGTCAGAGTCAGAGTCAGAGTCAGAGTCAGAGTCAGAGTCAGAGTCAGATTCAGAGTCAGAGTCAGAGTCGGAGTCAGAGTCAGAGTCAGGGTCGGAGTCAGAGTCAGATTTAAAGTCAGAGTCAGCGTCATGGATTCAGAGTCAGAGTCAGAGTCAGAGTCGGAGTCATAGTCAGAGTCAGAGTCAGAGTCAGAGTCAGAGTCAGAGTCAGAGTCAGAGTCAGAGTCAGAGTCAGAGTCGGAGTCAAAATCAGAGTCGGAGTCGGATTCAGAGTCACAGTCAGAGTCATAGTCAGAGTCTCATTCAGAGTAAGATTCAGAGTCAGAGTCGGAGTCAGAGTCAGATTCAGAGACAGAGTCAGATTCAGAGTCAGAGTCAGAGTCAGAGTCAGAGTCGGAGTCAGAGTCAGAGTCAGAGTCAGAGTCAGAGTCAGAGTCAGAGTCAGATTCAGAGTCAGAGTCAGAGTCGGAGTCAGAGTCAGAGTCAGGGTCAGAGTCAGAGTCAGATTTAAAGTCAGAGTCAGCGTCATGGATTCAGAGTCAGAGTCAGAGTCAGAGTCGGAGTCATAGTCAGAGTCAGAGTCAGAGTCAGAGTCAGAGTCAGAGTCAGAGTCAGAGTCAGAGTCAGAGTTAGAGTCAGGGTCCGAGTCTGACTCAGAGTCAGAGTCAGAGTCAGAGTTAGAGTCAGAGTCAGAGTCTGAGTCAGAGTCAGAGTCAGAGTCAGAGTCAGAGTCAGATACACAATCAGAGTCAGAGTCAGATTCAGAGTCAGAGTCATGAAGACAGAGTCAGAGTCAGAGCCATAGTCGGAGTCAGAGTCATGGAGTCAGAGTCAGAGTCGGAGTCAAAATCAGAGTCGGAGTCGGATTCAGAGTCACAGTCACAGTCAGAGTCAGAGTCTTATTCAGCGTCAGATTCAGAGTCAGAGTCGGAGTCGGAGTCAGAGTCCGAGTCGGAGTCAGAATCAGAGTCAGAGACAGAGTCAGATTTAGAGTCAGAGTCAGAGTCAGCGTCAAAGTCATGGTCTCAGTCTCAGTCAAAGTAAGAGTCTCAGTCAGAGTCAAAGTCAGAGTCAGAGTCGGAGTCAGAGTCAGAGTCTAGAGTCAGAGTCAGAATCAGAGTCAGAGTCAGATTCGGAGTCAGAGTCAGAGTCATAGTCAGAGTCAGAGTCAGAATCAAAGTCAGAGTCATGGAGACAGAGTCAGAGTCAGAGCCGGAGTCAGAGTCAGAGTCAGAGTCAGAGTCAGAGTCAGAGTCAGAGTCAGGGTCAGAGTCAGAGTCACAGTCAGAGTCACAGTCAAAGTCAGAGTCTCAGTCAGAGTCAGAGTCAGAGTCAGAGTCAGAGTCGGAGTCACAGTCATAGAGTCAGATTCAGAGTCTTATTCAGAGTCAGATTCAGAGTCAGAGTCGGAGTCAGAGTCAGAGTCAGAGTCGGAGTCAGAGTCAGAGTCAGAGTCAGAGTCAGAGTTAGAGTCAGAGTCAGAGTCTGAGTCAGAGTCAGAGTCAGAGTCAGAGTCAGAGTCAGATACACAGTCAGAGTCAGAGTCAGATTCAGAGTCAGAGTCATGAAGACAGAGTCAGAGTCAGAGCCATAGTCGGAGTCAGAGTCATGGAGTCGGAGTCAGAGTCTTAGTCAGAGTCAGAGTCAGAGTCAGAGTCAGAGTCGGAGTCAAAATCAGAGTCGTAGTCGGATTCAGAGTCACAGTCAGAGTCAGAGTCAGAGTCTCATTCAGAGTCAGATTCAGAGTCAGAGTCGGAGTCAGAGTCAGAGTCAGAGTCGGAGTCAGAGTCAGAGTCAGAGACAGAGTCAGATTCAGAGTCAGAGTCAGAGTCAGAGTCAGAGTCAGAGTCAGAGTCAAAGTCAGAGTCAGAGTCGGAGTCAGAGTCAGAGTCAGAGTCAGAGTCAGATACAGAGTCAGAGTCAGAGTCAGATTCGGAGTCAGAGTCATAAAGACAGAGTCAGAGTTAGAGCCATAGCCTAAGTCAGAGTCATGGAGTCAGAGTCAGAGTCAGAGTTAGAGTCAGAGTCCGAGTCTGAGTCAGAGTCAGAGTCAGAGTCACAGTCAGAGTCAGAGACAGAGTCAGAGTCAGAGTCAGATTCAAAGTCAGAGTCATGGAGACAGAGTCAGAGTCAGCGCCATAGTCGGAGTCGGAGTCATAGAGTCAGATTCAGAGTCTTATTCAAAGTCAGATTCAGAGTCAGAGTCGGAGTCAGAGTCAGAGTCAGAGTCGGAGTCAGAGTCAGAGTCCGAGTCAGAGTCAGAGTCAGAGTCAGAGTCATAGTCAGAGTCAGAGTCAGGGTCAGAGTCAGAGTCAGAGTCAGAGTCAAAGTCAGGGTCAGAGTCGGAGTCACAGTCAGAGTCACAGTCAAAGTCAGAGTCAGAGTCAGAGTCAGAGTCAGGGTCAGAGTCAGAGTCACAGTCAGAGTCACAGTCAAAGTCAGAGTCTCAGTCAGAGTCAGAGTCAGAGTCAGAGTCAGAGTCGGAGTAAGAGTCATAGAGTCAGATTCAGAGTCTTATTCAGAGTCAGATTCAGAGTCAGAGTCGGAGTCAGAGTCAGAGTCAGAGTCGGAGTCAGAGTCAGAGTCAGAGTCAGAGTCAGAGTTAGAGTCAGAGTCAGAGTCTGAGTCAGAGTCAGAGTCAGAGTCAGAGTCAGAGTCAGATACACAGTCAGAGTCAGAGTCAGATTCAGAGTCAGAGTCATGAAGACAGAGTCAGAGTCAGAGCCATAGTCGGAGTCAGAGTCATGGAGTCGGAGTCAGAGTCTTTGTCAGAGTCAGAGTCAGAGTCAGAGTCAGAGTCGGAGTCAAAATCAGAGTCGTAGTCGGATTCAGAGTCACAGTCAGAGTCATAGTCAGAGTCTCATTCAGAGTCAGATTCAGAGTCAGAGTCGGAGTCATAGTCAGAGTCAGAGTCGGAGTCAGAGTCAGAGTCAGAGACAGAGTCAGATTCAGAGTCAGAGTCAGAGTCATAGTCAGAGTCTCATTCAGAGTCAGATTCAGAGTCAGAGTCGGAGTCAGAGTCAGACTCAGAGTCGGAGTCAGAGTCAGAGTCAGAGTCAGAGACAGAGTCAGATTCAGAGTCAGAGTCAGAGTCAGAGTCAGAGTCGGAGTCAGAGTCAGAGTCAGAGTCAGAGTCAGAGTCAGAGTCAGAGTCAGAGTCAGATTCAGAGTCAGAGTCAGAGTCAGAGTCAGACTCAGGGTCAGAGTCAGAGTCAGCATTAGAGTCAGAGTCAGTGTCATTCAGTCAGAGTAAGAGTCTGAGTCAGAGTCAGAGACAGAGTCAGAGTCTGAGTCAGGGTCAGAGTCAGAGTCAGAGTTAGAGTCAGATACAGAGACAGATTCAGAGTCAGATTCAGAGTCAGAGTCATGGAGACAGAGTCAGAGTCAGAGTCAGAGTCAGAGTCAGAGTCAAAGTCAGAGTCAGAGTCGGAGTCAGAGTTACAGTCAGAGTCAGAGTCAGAGTCACAGTCGGAGTCAGAGTCAGAGGCAGAGTCAGAGTCAGAGTCAGAAACAGGGTCAGAGTCAGAGTCAGAGTCAGAGTCAGAGCCAGAGCCACAGTCAGAGTCAGGTCGTGGAGTCAGAGTCAGAGTCTTAGTCAGAGTCAGAGTCAGAGTCAGAGTCGGAGTCAGAGTCAGAGTCGAAGTCAGAGTCAGAGTCAGAGTCAGAGTCAGAGTCAGAGTCAGATTCAGGGTCAGAGTCATGAAGACAGAGTCAGAGTCAGAGCCATAGTCGGAGTCAGAGTCATGGAGTCAGAGTCAGAGTCTTAGTCAGAGTCAGAGTCAGAGTCAGAGTCAGAGTCAGAGTCGGAGTCAAAATCAGAGTCGTAGTCGGATTCAGAGTCACAGTCAGAGTCATAGTCAGAGTCTCATTCAGAGTCAGATTCAGAGTCAGAGTCGGAGTCAGAGTCAGAGTCAGAGTCGGAGTCAGAGTCAGAGTCAGAGACAGAGTCAGATTCAGAGTCAGAGTCAGAGTCAGAGTCAGAGTCAGAGTCAAAGTCAGAGTCAGAGTCGGAGTCAGAGTCAGAGTCAGAGTCAGAGTCAGATACAGAGTCAGAGTCAGAGTCAGATTCAGAGTCAGAGTCATAAAGACAGAGTCAGAGTCAGAGCCATAGCCTGAGTCAGAGTCATGAAGTCAGAGTCAGAGTCAGAGTTAGAGTCAGAGTCCGAGTCTGAGTCAGAGTCAGAGTCAGAGTCACAGTCAGAGTCAGAGACAGAGTCAGAGTCAGAGTTAGAGTCAGAGTCCGAGTCTGAGTCAGAGTCAGAGTCAGAGTCAGAGTCAGAGTCAGATACACAGTCAGAGTCAGAGTCAGATTCAGAGTCAGAGTCATGAAGACAGAGTCAGAGTCAGAGCCATAGTCGGAGTCAGAGTCATGGAGTCGGAGTCAGAGTCGTAGTCAGAGTCAGAGTCAGAGTCAGAGTCAGAGTCGGAGTCAAAATCAGAGTCGGAGTCGGATTCAGAGTCACAGTCAGAGTCATAGTCAGGGTCTCATTCAGAGTCAGATTCAGAGTCAGAGTCGGAGTCAGAATCAGACTCAGAGTCGGAGTCAGAGTCAGAGTCAGAGACAGAGTCAGATTCAGAGTCAGAGTCAGAGTCAGAGTCAGAGTCGGAGTCAGAGTCAGAGTCAGAGTCAGAGTCAGAGTCAGAGTCAGAGTCAGATTCAGAGTCAGAGTCAGAGTCGGAGTCAGAGTCAGAGTCAGGGTCAGAGTCAGAGTCAGATTTAAAGTCAGAGTCAGCGTCATGGATTCAGAGTCAGAGTCAGAGTCAGAGTCGGAGTCATAGTCAGAGTCAGAGTCAGAGTCAGAGTCAGAGTCAGAGTCAGAGTCAGAGTCAGAGTCAGAGTGAGAGTCAGGGTCCGAGTCTGACTCAGAGTCAGAGTCAGAGTCAGAGTGAGAGTCAGAGTCAGAGTCTGAGTCAGAGTCAGAGTCAGAGTCAGAGTCAGAGTCAGATACACAGTCAGAGTCAGAGTCAGATTCAGAGTCAGAGTCAGAGTCAGAGTCAGACTCAGAGTCAGAGTCAGAGTCAGAGTCAGAGTCAGAGTCAGAGTCAGAGTCAGAGTCATGGTCTCAGTCTCAGTCAAAGTAAGAGTCTCAGTCAGAGTCAAAGTCAGAGCAGAGTCGGAGTCAGAGTCAGAGTCTAGAGTCAGAGTCAGAATCAGAGTCAGAGTCAGATTCGGAGTCAGAGTCAGAGTCATAGTCAGAGTCAGAGTCAGAATCAAAGTCAGAGTCATGGAGACAGAGTCAGAGTCAGAGCCGGAGTCAGAGTCAGAGTCAGAGTCAGAGTCAGAGTCAGAGTCAGATTCGGAGTCAGAGTCAGAGTCATAGTCAGAGTCAGAGTCGGAGTCATGGAGTCAGAGTCAGAGTCAGAGTCAAGTCACAGTCAAAGTCACAGTGATAGAGTCAGAGTCAGAGTCGAAAAGAGAGTTAGAGTCAGAGTCAGAGTCGGAGTCAGAGTCAGAGTCAGAGTCAGGGTCAGAGTCAGAGTTAGAGTCAGAGTCAGAGTCAGAGTCAGAGTCAGAGTCAGAGTCAGAGTCAGAGTCAGAGTCAGAGTCAGAGTCAGAGTCAGAGTCAGAGTCAGAGTCAGAGTCAGAGTCAGAGTCAGAGTCAGAGTCAGAGTCAGAGTCAGAGTCAGAGTCAGAGTCAGAGTCAGAGTCAGAGTCAGAGTCAGAGTCAGAGTCAGAGTCAGAGTCAGAGTCAGAGTCAGAGTCAGAGTCAGAGTCGGAGTCAGAGTGCCAGTCAGAGTCGGACTCAGAGTCAGAGTTAGAGTCAGAGTCAGGGTCAAAGTCAGAGTCAGATTTAAAGTCAGAGTCAGCGTCATTGAGTCGAAGGCAGAGTCTGAGTCAGAGTCAGAGTCAGAGTCAGATTCAGAGTCAGAGTCATGAAGACAGAGTCAGAGTCAGAGCCATAGTCGGAGTCAGAGTCATGGAGTCGGAGTCAGAGTCGTAGTCAGAGTCAGAGTCAGAGTCAGAGTCAGAGTCGGAGTCAAAATCAGAGTCGGAGTCGGATTCAGAGTCACAGTCAGAGTCATAGTCAGAGTCTCATTCAGAGTCAGATTCAGAGTCAGAGTCGGAGTCAGAATCAGACTCAGAGTCGGAGTCAGAGTCAGAGTCAGAGACAGAGTCAGATTCAGAGTCAGAGTCAGAGTCAGAGTCAGAGTCGGAGTCAGAGTCAGAGTCAGAGTCAGAGTCAGAGTCAGAGTCAGAGTCAGATTCAGAGTCAGAGTCAGAGTCGGAGTCAGAGTCAGAGTCAGGGTCAGAGTCAGAGTCAGATTTAAAGTCAGAGTCAGCGTCATGGATTCAGAGTCAGAGTCAGAGTCAGAGTCGGAGTCATAGTCAGAGTCAGAGTCAGAGTCAGAGTCAGAGTCAGAGTCAGAGTCAGAGTCAGAGTCAGAGTTAGAGTCAGGGTCCGAGTCTGACTCAGAGTCAGAGTCAGAGTCAGAGTTAGAGTCAGAGTCAGAGTCTGAGTCAGAGTCAGAGTCAGAGTCAGAGTCAGAGTCAGATACACAGTCAGAGTCAGAGTCAGATTCAGAGTCAGAGTCATGAAGACAGAGTCAGAGTCAGAGCCATAGTCGGAGTCAGAGTCATGGAGTCAGAGTCAGAGTCGGAGTCAAAATCAGAGTCGGAGTCGGATTCAGAGTCACAGTCACAGTCAGAGTCAGAGTCTTATTCAGCGTCAGATTCAGAGTCAGAGTCGGAGTCGGAGTCAGAGTCCGAGTCGGAGTCAGAGTCAGAGTCAGAGACAGAGTCAGATTTAGAGTCAGAGTCAGAGTCAGCGTCAAAGTCATGGTCTCAGTCTCAGTCAAAGTAAGAGTCTCAGTCAGAGTCAAAGTCAGAGTCAGAGTCGGAGTCAGCGTCAGAGTCTAGAGTCAGAGTCAGAATCAGAGTCAGAGTCAGATTCGGAGTCAGAGTCAGAGTCATAGTCAGAGTCAGAGTCAGAATCAAAGTCAGAGTCATGGAGACAGAGTCAGAGTCAGAGCCGGAGTCAGAGTCAGAGTCAGAGTCAGAGTCAGAGTCAGAGTCAGATTCGGAGTCAGAGTCAGCGTCATAGTCAGAGTCAGAGTCGGAGTCATGGAGTCAGAGTCAGAGTCAGAGTCTAGTCAGAGTCAAAGTCACAGTGATAGAGTCAGATTCAGAGTCGAAGTGACAGTTAGAGTCAGAGTCAGAGTCGGAGTCAGAGTCAGAGTCAGAGTCAGGGTCAGAGTCAGAGATAGAGTCAGAGTCAGAGTCAGAGTCAGAGTCAGAGTCAGAGTCAGAGTCAGAGTCAGAGTCAGAGTCAGAGTCAGAGTCAGAGTCAGAGTCAGAGTCAGAGTCAGAGTCAGAGTCAGAGTCAGAGTCAGAGTCAGAGTCAGAGTCAGAGTCAGAGTCAGAGTCAGAGTCAGAGTCAGAGTCAGAGTCAGAGTCAGAGTCAGAGTCAGAGTCAGAGTCAGAGTCAGAGTCAGAGTCAGAGTCAGAGTCAGAGTCAGAGTCAGAGTCAGAGTCAGAGTCAGAGTCAGAGTCAGAGTCAGAGTCAGAGTCAGAGTCAGAGTCAGAGTCAGAGTCAGAGTCAGAGTCAGAGTCAGAGTCAGAGTCAGAGTCAGAGTCAGAGTCAGAGTCAGAGTCAGAGTCAGAGTCAGAGTCAGAGTCAGAGTCAGAGTCAGAGTCAGAGTCAGAGTCAGAGTCAGAGTCAGAGTCGGAGTCAGAGTGCCAGTCAAAGTCGGACTCAGAGTCAGAGTCAGAGTCAGAGTCAGGGTCAAAGTCAGAGTCAGATTTAAAGTCAGAGTCAGCGTCATTGAGTCGAAGTCAGAGTCTGAGTCAGAGTCAGAGTCAGAGTCAGAGTCAGAGTCAGAGTCAGAGTTAGAGTCAGAGTCAGAGTCAGAGTCAGAGTCAAAGTCAGAGTCTCACTCAGAGTCAGAGTCAGAGTCAGAGTCGTAGTCAGAGTCAAAGTCAGAGTCTTATTCAGAGTCAGATTCAGAGTCAGAGTCGAAGTCAGAGTCAGAGTCAGAGTCAGAGTCAGAGTCAGAGTCAGAGTCAGAGTCAGGGTCAGAGTCGGAGTCACAGTTAGAGTCACAGTCAAAGTCAGAGTCTCAGTCAGAGTCAGAGTCAGAGTCAGAGTCAGATTCGGAGTCAGAGTCAGACTCTGAGTCAGAGTCAGAGTCAAAGTCAGAGTCGGAGTCGGAGTCAGACTCAGAGTCAGAGTCAGGGTCAGAGTCAGAGTCAGATTCAAAGTCAGAGTCAGCGTCGGAGTCTGAGTCAAAGTCAGAGTCAGAGTCGGAGTTATAGTCATAGTCAGAGTCACAGTCAAAGTCAGAGTCTCAGTCAGAGTCAGAGTCAGAGTCGGAGTCGGAGTCGGAGTCGGAGTCAGAGTCAGAGTCAGAGTCAGAGTCAGAGTCAGAGTCAGAGTCAGAGTCAGAGTCAGAGTCAGAGTCAGAGTCAGAGTCAGAGTCAGAGTCAGAGTCAGAGTCAGAGTCAGAGTCAGAGTCAGAGTCGGAGTCAGAGTGCCAGTCAGAGTCGGACTCAGAGTCAGAGTTAGAGTCAGAGTCAGGGTCAAAGTCAGAGTCAGATTTAAAGTCAGAGTCAGCGTCATTGAGTCGAAGTCAGAGTCTGAGTCAGAGTCAGAGTGAGAGTCAGATTCAGAGTCAGAGTCATGAAGACAGAGTCAGAGTCAGAGCCATAGTCGGAGTCAGAGTCATGGAGTCGGAGTCAGAGTCGTAGTCAGAGTCAGAGTCAGAGTCAGAGTCAGAGTCGGAGTCAAAATCAGAGTCGGAGTCGGATTCAGAGTCACAGTCAGAGTCATAGTCAGAGTCTCATTCAGAGTCAGATTCAGAGTCAGAGTCGGAGTCAGAATCAGACTCAGAGTCGGAGTCAGAGTCAGAGTCAGAGACAGAGTCAGATTCAGAGTCAGAGTCAGAGTCAGAGTCAGAGTCGGAGTCAGAGTCAGAGTCAGAGTCAGAGTCAGAGTCAGAGTCAGAGTCAGATTCAGAGTCAGAGTCAGAGTCGGAGTCAGAGTCAGAGTCAGGGTCAGAGTCAGAGTCAGATTTGAAGTCAGAGTCAGCGTCATGGATTCAGAGTCAGAGTCAGAGTCAGAGTCGGAGTCATAGTCAGAGTCAGAGTCAGAGTCAGCGTCAGAGTCAGAGTCAGAGTCAGAGTCAGAGTCAGAGTTAGAGTCAGGGTCCGAGTCTGACTCAGAGTCAGAGTCAGAGTCAGAGTTAGAGTCAGAGTCAGAGTCTGAGTCAGAGTCAGAGTCAGAGTCAGAGTCAGAGTCAGATACACAGTCAGAGTCAGAGTCAGATTCAGAGTCAGGGTCATGAAGACAGAGTCAGAGTCAGAGCCATAGTCGGAGTCAGAGTCATGGAGTCAGAGTCAGAGTCGGAGTCAAAATCAGAGTCGGAGTCGGATTCAGAGTCACAGTCACAGTCAGAGTCAGAGTCTTATTCAGCGTCAGATTCAGAGTCAGAGTCGGAGTCGGAGTCAGAGTCCGAGTCGGAGTCAGAGTCAGAGTCAGAGACAGAGTCAGATTTAGAGTCAGAGTCAGAGTCAGCGTCAAAGTCATGGTCTCAGTCTCAGTCAAAGTAAGAGTCTCAGTCAGAGTCAAAGTCAGAGTCAGAGTCGGAGTCAGAGTCAGAGTCTAGAGTCAGAGTCAGAATCAGAGTCAGAGTCAGATTCGGAGTCAGAGTCAGAGTCAGAGTCAGAGTCAGATACAGAGTCAGAGTCAGAGTCAGATTCAGAGTCAGAGTCATAAAGACAGAGTCAGAGTCAGAGCCATAGCCTGAGTCAGAGTCATGAAGTCAGAGTCAGAGTCAGAGTTAGAGTCAGAGTCCGAGTCTGAGTCAGAGTCAGAGTCAGAGTCACAGTCAGAGTCAGAGACATAGTCAGAGTCAGAGTTAGAGTCAGAGTCCGAGTCTGAGTCAGAGTCAGAGTCAGAGTCAGAGTCAGAGTCAGATACACAGTCAGAGTCAGAGTCAGATTCAGAGTCAGAGTCATGAAGACAGAGTCAGAGTCAGAGCCATAGTCGGAGTCAGAGTCATGGAGTCGGAGTCAGAGTCGTAGTCAGAGTCAGAGTCAGAGTCAGAGTCAGAGTCGGAGTCAAAATCAGAGTCGGAGTCGGATTCAGAGTCACAGTCAGAGTCATAGTCAGAGTCTCATTCAGAGTCAGATTCAGAGTCAGAGTCGGAGTCAGAATCAGACTCAGAGTCTTAGTCAGAGTCAGAGTCAGAGACAGAGTCAGATTCAGAGTCAGAGTCAGAGTCAGAGTCAGAGTCGGAGTCAGAGTCAGAGTCAGAGTCAGAGTCAGAGTCAGAGTCAGAGTCAGATTCAGAGTCAGAGTCAGAGTCGGAGTCAGAGTCAGAGTCAGGGTCAGAGTCAGAGTCAGATTTAAAGTCAGAGTCAGCGTCATGGATTCAGAGTCAGAGTCAGAGTCAGAGTCGGAGTCATAGTCAGAGTCAGAGTCAGAGTCAGAGTCAGAGTCAGAGTCAGAGTCAGAGTTAGAGTCAGGGTCCGAGTCTGACTCAGAGTCAGAGTCAGAGTCAGAGTTAGAGTCAGAGTCAGAGTCTGAGTCAGAGTCAGAGTCAGAGTCAGAGTCAGAGTCAGATACACAGTCAGAGTCAGAGTCAGATTCAGAGTCAGAGTCATGAAGACAGAGTCAGAGTCAGAGCCATAGTCGGAGTCAGAGTCATGGAGTCAGAGTCAGAGTCGGAGTCAAAATCAGCGTCGGAGTCGGATTCAGAGTCACAGTCACAGTCAGAGTCAGAGTCTTATTCAGCGTCAGATTCAGAGTCAGAGTCGGAGTCGGAGTCAGAGTCAGAGTCGGAGTCAGAGTCAGAGTCAGAGACAGAGTCAGATTTAGAGTCAGAGTCAGAGTCAGCGTCAAAGTCATGGTCTCAGTCTCAGTCAAAGTAAGAGTCTCAGTCAGAGTCAAAGTCAGAGTCAGAGTCGGAGTCAGAGTCAGAGTCAGAGACAGAGTCAGATTCAGAGTCAGAGTCAGAGTCAGAGTCAGAGTCAGAGTCAGAGTCAAAGTCAGAGTCAGAGTCGGAGTCAGAGTCAGAGTCAGAGTCAGAGTCAGATACAGAATCAGAGTCAGAGTCAGATTCAGAGTCAGAGTCATAAAGACAGAGTCAGAGTTAGAGCCATAGCCTAAGTCAGAGTCATGGAGTCAGAGTCAGAGTCAGAGTTAGAGTCAGAGTGCGAGTCTGAGTCAGAGTCAGAGTCAGAGTCACAGTCAGAGTCAGAGACAGAGTCAGAGTCAGAGTCAGATTCAAAGTCAGAGTCATGGAGACAGAGTCAGAGTCAGCGCCATAGTCGGAGTCGGAGTCATAGAGTCAGATTCAGAGTCTTATTCAGAGTCAGATTCAGAGTCAGAGTCGGAGTCAGAGTCAGAGTCAGAGTCGGAGTCAGAGTCAGAGTCCGAGTCAGAGTCAGAGTCAGAGTCAGAGTCATAGTCAGAGTCAGAGTCAGGGTCAGAGTCAGAGTCAGAGTCAGAGTCAAAGTCAGGGTCAGAGTCGGAGTCACAGTCAGAGTCACAGTCAAAGTCAGAGTCAGAGTCAGAGTCAGAGTCAGGGTCAGAGTCAGAGTCACAGTCAGAGTCACAGTCAAAGTCAGAGTCTCAGTCAGAGTCAGAGTCAGAGTCAGAGTCAGAGTCGGAGTCAGAGTCATAGAGTCAGATTCAGAGTCTTATTCAGAGTCAGAGTCGGAGTCAGAGTCAGAGTCAGAGTCGGAGTCAGAGTCAGAGTCAGAGTCAGAGTCAGAGTTAGAGTCAGAGTCAGAGTCTGAGTCAGAGTCAGAGTCAGAGTCAGAGTCAGAGTCAGATACACAGTCAGAGTCAGAGTCAGATTCAGAGTCAGAGTCATGAAGACAGAGTCAGAGTCAGAGCCCGAGTCGGAGTCAGAGTCATGGAGTCGGAGTCAGAGTCTTTGTCAGAGTCAGAGTCAGAGTCAGAGTCAGAGTCGGAGTCAAAATCAGAGTCGTAGTCGGATTCAGAGTCACAGTCAGAGTCATAGTCAGAGTCTCATTCAGAGTCAGATTCAGAGTCAGAGTCGGAGTCATAGTCAGAGTCAGAGTCGGAGTCAGAGTCAGAGTCAGAGACAGAGTCAGATTCAGAGTCAGAGTCAGAGTCATAGTCAGAGTCTCATTCAGAGTCAGATTCAGAGTCAGAGTCGGAGTCAAAGTCAGACTCAGAGTCGGAGTCAGAGTCAGAGTCAGAGTCAGAGACAGAGTCAGATTCAGAGTCAGAGTCAGAGTCAGAGTCAGAGTCGGAGTCAGAGTCAGAGTCAGAGTTAGAGTCAGAGTCAGAGTCAGAGTCAGATTCAGAGTCAGAGTCAGAGTCAGAGTCAGAGTCAGGGTCAGAGTCAGAGTCAGCATTAGAGTCAGAGTCAGTGTCATTCAGTCAGAGTAAGAGTCTGAGTCAGAGTCAGAGACAGAGTCAGAGTCTGAGTCAGGGTCAGAGTCAGAGTCAGAGTTAGAGTCAGATACAGAGACAGATTCAGAGTCAGATTCAGAGTCAGAGTCATGGAGACAGAGTCAGAGTCAGAGTCAGAGTCAGAGTCAGAGTCAAAGTCAGAGTCAGAGTTGGAGTCAGAGTTACAGTCAGAGTCAGAGTCAGAGTCACAGTCGGAGTCAGAGTCAGAGGCATAGTCAGAGTCAGAGTCAGAAACAGGGTCAGAGTCAGAGTCAGAGTCAGAGTCAGAGCCAGAGCCACAGTCAGAGTCAGGTCGTGGAGTCAGAGTCAGAGTCTTAGTCAGAGTCAGAGTCAGAGTCAGAGTCGGAGTCAGAGTCAGAGTCGAAGTCAGAGTCAGAGTCAGAGTCAGAGTCAGAGTCAGAGTCAGATTCAGGGTCAGAGTCATGAAGACAGAGTCAGAGTCAGAGCCATAGTCGGAGTCAGATTCATGGAGTCAGAGTCAGAGTCTTAGTCAGAGTCAGAGTCAGAGTCAGAGTCAGAGTCAGAGTCGGAGTCAAAATCAGAGTCGTAGTCGGATTCAGAGTCACAGTCAGAGTCATAGTCAGAGTCTCATTCAGAGTCAGATTCAGAGTCAGAGTCGGAGTCAGAGTCAGAGTCAGAGTCGGAGTCAGAGTCAGAGTCAGAGACAGAGTCAGATTCAGAGTCAGAGTCAGAGTCAGAGTCAGAGTCAGAGTCAAAGTCAGAGTCAGAGTCGGAGTCAGAGTCAGAGTCAGAGTCAGAGTCAGATACAGAGTCAGAGTCAGAGTCAGATTCAGAGTCAGAGTCATAAAGACAGAGTCAGAGTCAGAGCCATAGCCTGAGTCAGAGTCATGAAGTCAGAGTCAGAGTCAGAGTTAGAGTCAGAGTCCGAGTCTGAGTCAGAGTCAGAGTCAGAGTCACAGTCAGAGTCAGAGACAGAGTCAGAGTCAGAGTTAGAGTCAGAGTCCGAGTCTGAGTCAGAGTCAGAGTCAGAGTCAGAGTCAGAGTCAGATACACAGTCAGAGTCAGAGTCAGATTCAGAGTCAGAGTCATGAAGACAGAGTCAGAGTCAGAGCCATAGTCGGAGTCAGAGTCATGGAGTCGGAGTCAGAGTCGTAGTCAGAGTCAGAGTCAGAGTCAGAGTCAGAGTCGGAGTCAAAATCAGAGTCGGAGTCGGATTCAGAGTCACAGTCAGAGTCATAGACAGGGTCTCATTCAGAGTCAGATTCAGAGTCAGAGTCGGAGTCAGAATCAGACTCAGAGTCGGAGTCAGAGTCAGAGTCAGAGACAGAGTCAGATTCAGAGTCAGAGTCAGAGTCAGAGTCAGAGTCGGAGTCAGAGTCAGAGTCAGAGTCAGAGTCAGAGTCAGAGTCAGAGTCAGATTCAGAGTCAGAGTCAGAGTCGGAGTCAGAGTCAGAGTCAGGGTCAGAGTCAGAGTCAGATTTAAAGTCAGAGTCAGCGTCATGGATTCAGAGTCAGAGTCAGAGTCAGAGTCGGAGTCATAGTCAGAGTCAGAGTCAGAGTCAGAGTCAGAGTCAGAGTCAGAGTCAGAGTCAGAGTCAGAGTTAGAGTCAGGGTCCAAGTCTGACTCAGAGTCAGAGTCAGAGTCAGAGTGAGAGTCAGAGTCAGAGTCTGAGTCAGAGTCAGAGTCAGAGTCAGAGTCAGAGTCAGATACACAGTCAGAGTCAGAGTCAGATTCAGAGTCAGAGTCAGAGTCAGAGTCAGAGTCAGAGTCAGAGTCAGAGTCAGAGTCAGAGTCAGAGTCAGAGTCAGAGTCAGAGTCATGGTCTCAGTCTCAGTCAAAGTAAGAGTCTCAGTCAGAGTCAAAGTCAGAGTCAGAGTCGGAGTCAGAGTCAGAGTCTAGAGTCAGAGTCAGAATCAGAGTCAGAGTCAGATTCGGAGTCAGAGTCAGAGTCATAGTCAGAGTCAGAGTCAGAATCAAAGTCAGAGTCATGGAGACAGAGTCAGAGTCAGAGCCGGAGTCAGAGTCAGAGTCAGAGTCAGAGTCAGAGTCAGAGTCAGATTCGGAGTCAGAGTCAGAGTCATAGTCAGAGGCAGAGTCGGAGTCATGGAGTCAGAGTCAGAGTCAGAGTCAAGTCAGAGTCAAAGTCACAGTGATAGAGTCAGAGTCGGAGTCGAAGTGAGAGTTAGAGTCAGAGTCAGAGTCGGAGTCAGAGTCAGAGTCAGAGTCAGGGTCAGAGTCAGAGTTAGAGTCAGAGTCAGAGTCAGAGTCAGAGTCAGAGTCAGAGTCAGAGTCAGAGTCAGAGTCAGAGTCAGAGTCAGAGTCAGAGTCAGAGTCAGAGTCAGAGTCAGAGTCAGAGTCAGAGTCAGAGTCAGAGTCAGAGTCAGAGTCAGAGTCAGAGTCAGAGTCAGAGTCAGAGTCAGAGTCAGAGTCGGAGTCAGAGTGCCAGTCAGAGTCGGACTCAGAGTCAGAGTTAGAGTCAGAGTCAGGGTCAAAGTCAGAGTCACATTTAAAGTCAGAGTCAGCGTCATTGAGTCGAAGGCAGAGTCTGAGTCAGAGTCAGAGTCAGAGTCAGATTCAGAGTCAGAGTCATGAAGACAGAGTCAGAGTCAGAGCCATAGTCGGAGTCAGAGTCATGGAGTCGGAGTCAGAGTCGTAGTCAGAGTCAGAGTCAGAGTCAGAGTCAGAGTCGGAGTCAAAATCAGAGTCGGAGTCGGATTCAGAGTCACAGTCAGAGTCATAGTCAGAGTCTCATTCAGAGTCAGATTCAGAGTCAGAGTCGGAGTCAGAATCAGACTCAGAGTCGGAGTCAGAGTCAGAGTCAGAGACAGAGTCAGATTCAGAGTCAGAGTCAGAGTCAGAGTCAGAGTCGGAGTCAGAGTCAGAGTCAGAGTCAGAGTCAGAGTCAGAGTCAGAGTCAGATTCAGAGTCACAGTCAGAGTCAGAGACAGAGTCAGAGTCAGAGTTAGAGTCAGAGTCCGAGTCTGAGTCAGAGTCAGAGTCAGAGTCAGAGTCAGAGTCAGATACACAGTCAGAGTCAGAGTCAGATTCAGAGTCAGAGTCATGAAGACAGAGTCAGAGTCAGAGCCATAGTCGGAGTCAGAGTCATGGAGTCGGAGTCAGAGTCATAGTCAGAGTCAGAGTCAGAGTCAGAGTCAGAGTCGGAGTCAAAATCAGAGTCGGAGTCGGATTCAGAGTCACAGTCAGAGTCATAGACAGGGTCTCATTCAGAGTCAGATTCAGAGTCAGAGTCGGAGTCAGAATCAGACTCAGAGTCGGAGTCAGAGTCAGAGTCAGAGACAGAGTCAGATTCAGAGTCAGAGTCAGAGTCAGAGTCAGAGTCGGAGTCAGAGTCAGAGTCAGAGTCAGAGTCAGAGTCAGAGTCAGAGTCAGATTCAGAGTCAGAGTCAGAGTCGGAGTCAGAGTCAGAGTCAGGGTCAGAGTCAGAGTCAGATTTAAAGTCAGAGTCAGCGTCATGGATTCAGAGTCAGAGTCAGAGTCAGAGTCGGAGTCATAGTCAGAGTCAGAGTCAGAGTCAGAGTCAGAGTCAGAGTCAGAGTCAGAGTCAGAGTCAGAGTTAGAGTCAGGGTCCAAGTCTGACTCAGAGTCAGAGTCAGAGTCAGAGTGAGAGTCAGAGTCAGAGTCTGAGTCAGAGTCAGAGTCAGAGTCAGAGTCAGAGTCAGATACACAGTCAGAGTCAGAGTCAGATTCAGAGTCAGAGTCAGAGTCAGAGTCAGAGTCAGAGTCAGAGTCAGAGTCAGAGTCAGAGTCAGAGTCAGAGTCAGAGTCAGAGTCATGGTCTCAGTCTCAGTCAAAGTAAGAGTCTCAGTCAGAGTCAAAGTCAGAGTCAGAGTCGGAGTCAGAGTCAGAGTCTAGAGTCAGAGTCAGAATCAGAGTCAGAGTCAGATTCGGAGTCAGAGTCAGAGTCATAGTCAGAGTCAGAGTCAGAATCAAAGTCAGAGTCATGGAGACAGAGTCAGAGTCAGAGCCGGAGTCAGAGTCAGAGTCAGAGTCAGAGTCAGAGTGAGAGTCAGATTCGGAGTCAGAGTCAGAGTCATAGTCAGAGTCAGAGTCGGAGTCATGGAGTCAGAGTCAGAGTCAGAGTCAAGTCAGAGTCAAAGTCACAGTGATAGAGTCAGAGTCGGAGTCGAAGTGAGAGTTAGAGTCAGAGTCAGAGTCGGAGTCAGAGTCAGAGTCAGAGTCAGGGTCAGAGTCAGAGTTAGAGTCAGAGTCAGAGTCAGAGTCAGATTCAGAGTCAGAGTCAGAGTCAGAGTCAGAGTCAGAGTCAGAGTCAGAGTCAGAGTCAGAGTCAGAGTCAGAGTCAGAGTCAGAGTCAGAGTCAGAGTCAGAGTCAGAGTCAGAGTCAGAGTCAGAGTCAGAGTCAGAGTCAGAGTCAGAGTCAGAGTCAGAGTCAGAGTCAGAGTCAGAGTCAGAGTCAGAGTCAGAGTCAGAGTCAGAGTCAGAGTCAGAGTCAGAGTCGGAGTCAGAGTGCCAGTCAGAGTCGGACTCAGAGTCAGAGTTAGAGTCAGAGTCAGGGTCAAAGTCAGAGTCAGATTTAAAGTCAGAGTCAGCGTCATTGAGTCGAAGGCAGAGTCTGAGTCAGAGTCAGAGTCAGAGTCAGATTCAGAGTCAGAGTCATGAAGACAGAGTCAGAGTCAGAGCCATAGTCGGAGTCAGAGTCATGGAGTCGGAGTCAGAGTCGTAGTCAGAGTCAGAGTCAGAGTCAGAGTCAGAGTCGGAGTCAAAATCAGAGTCGGAGTCGGATTCAGAGTCACAGTCAGAGTCATAGTCAGAGTCTCATTCAGAGTCAGATTCAGAGTCAGAGTCGGAGTCAGAATCAGACTCAGAGTCGGAGTCAGAGTCAGAGTCAGAGACAGAGTCAGATTCAGAGTCAGAGTCAGAGTCAGAGTCAGAGTCGGAGTCAGAGTCAGAGTCAGAGTCAGAGTCAGAGTCAGAGTCAGAGTCAGATTCAGAGTCAGAGTCAGAGTCGGAGTCAGAGTCAGAGTCAGGGTCAGAGTCAGAGTCAGATTTAAAGTCAGATTCAGCGTCATGGATTCAGAGTCAGAGTCAGAGTCAGAGTCGGAGTCATAGTCAGAGTCAGAGTCAGAGTCAGAGTCAGAGTCAGAGTCAGAGTCAGAGTCAGAGTCAGAGTTAGAGTCAGGGTCCGAGTCTGACTCAGAGTCAGAGTCAGAGTCAGAGTTAGAGTCAGAGTCAGAGTCTGAGTCAGAGTCAGAGTCAGAGTCAGAGTCAGAGTCAGATACACAGTCAGAGTCAAAGTCAGATTCAGAGTCAGAGTCATGAAGACAGAGTCAGAGTCAGAGCCATAGTCGGAGTCAGAGTCATGGAGTCAGAGTCAGAGTCGGAGTCAAAATCAGAGTCGGAGTCGGATTCAGAGTCACAGTCACAGTCAGAGTCAGAGTCTTATTCAGCGTCAGATTCAGAGTCAGAGTCGGAGTCGGAGTCAGAGTCCGAGTCGGAGTCAGAGTCAGAGTCAGAGACAAAGTCAGATTTAGAGTCAGAGTCAGAGTCAGCGTCAAAGTCATGGTCTCAGTCTCAGTCAAAGTAAGAGTCTCAGTCAGAGTCAAAGTCAGAGTCAGAGTCGGAGTCAGAGTCAGAGTCTAGAGTCAGAGTCAGAATCAGAGTCAGAGTCAGATTCGGAGTCAGAGTCAGAGTCATAGTCAGAGTCAGAGTCAGAATCAAAGTCAGAGTCATGGAGACAGAGTCAGAGTCAGAGCCGGAGTCAGAGTCAGAGTCAGAGTCAGAGTCAGAGTCAGAGTCAGATTCGGAGTCAGAGTCAGAGTCATAGTCAGAGTCAGAGTCGGAGTCATGGAGTCAGAGTCAGAGTCAGAGTCTAGTCAGAGTCAAAGTCACAGTGATAGAGTCAGATTCAGAGTCGAAGTGACAGTTAGAGTCAGAGTCAGAGTCGGAGTCAGAGTCAGAGTCAGAGTCAGGGTCAGAGTCAGATACACAGTCAGAGTCAGAGTCAGATTCAGAGTCAGAGTCAGAGTCAGAGTCAGAGTCAGAGTCAGAGTCAGAGTCAGAGTCAGAGTCAGAGTCAGAGTCAGGGTCCAAGTCTGACTCAGAGTCAGAGTCAGAGTCAGAGTGAGAGTCAGAGTCAGAGTCTGAGTCAGAGTCAGAGTCAGAGTCAGAGTCAGAGTCAGATACACAGTCAGAGTCAGAGTCAGATTCAGAGTCAGAGTCAGAGTCAGAGTCAGAGTCAGAGTCAGAGTCAGAGTCAGAGTCAGAGTCAGAGTCAGAGTCAGAGTCAGAGTCATGGTCTCAGTCTCAGTCAAAGTAAGAGTCTCAGTCAGAGTCAAAGTCAGAGTCAGAGTCGGAGTCAGAGTCAGAGTCTAGAGTCAGAGTCAGAATCAGAGTCAGAGTCAGATTCGGAGTCAGAGTCAGAGTCATAGTCAGAGTCAGAGTCAGAATCAAAGTCAGAGTCATGGAGACAGAGTCAGAGTCAGAGCCGGAGTCAGAGTCAGAGTCAGAGTCAGAGTCAGAGTGAGAGTCAGATTCGGAGTCAGAGTCAGAGTCATAGTCAGAGTCAGAGTCGGAGTCATGGAGTCAGAGTCAGAGTCAGAGTCAAGTCAGAGTCAAAGTCACAGTGATAGAGTCAGAGTCGGAGTCGAAGTGAGAGTTAGAGTCAGAGTCAGAGTCGGAGTCAGAGTCAGAGTCAGAGTCAGGGTCAGAGTCAGAGTTAGAGTCAGAGTCAGAGTCAGAGTCAGATTCAGAGTCAGAGTCAGAGTCAGAGTCAGAGTCAGAGTCAGAGTCAGAGTCAGAGTCAGAGTCAGAGTCAGAGTCAGAGTCAGAGTCAGAGTCAGAGTCAGAGTCAGAGTCAGAGTCAGAGTCAGAGTCAGAGTCAGAGTCAGAGTCAGAGTCAGAGTCAGAGTCAGAGTCAGAGTCAGAGTCAGAGTCAGAGTCAGAGTCAGAGTCAGAGTCAGAGTCAGAGTCAGAGTCGGAGTCAGAGTGCCAGTCAGAGTCGGACTCAGAGTCAGAGTTAGAGTCAGAGTCAGGGTCAAAGTCAGAGTCAGATTTAAAGTCAGAGTCAGCGTCATTGAGTCGAAGGCAGAGTCTGAGTCAGAGTCAGAGTCAGAGTCAGATTCAGAGTCAGAGTCATGAAGACAGAGTCAGAGTCAGAGCCATAGTCGGAGTCAGAGTCATGGAGTCGGAGTCAGAGTCGTAGTCAGAGTCAGAGTCAGAGTCAGAGTCAGAGTCGGAGTCAAAATCAGAGTCGGAGTCGGATTCAGAGTCACAGTCAGAGTCATAGTCAGAGTCTCATTCAGAGTCAGATTCAGAGTCAGAGTCGGAGTCAGAATCAGACTCAGAGTCGGAGTCAGAGTCAGAGTCAGAGACAGAGTCAGATTCAGAGTCAGAGTCAGAGTCAGAGTCAGAGTCGGAGTCAGAGTCAGAGTCAGAGTCAGAGTCAGAGTCAGAGTCAGAGTCAGATTCAGAGTCAGAGTCAGAGTCGGAGTCAGAGTCAGAGTCAGGGTCAGAGTCAGAGTCAGATTTAAAGTCAGATTCAGCGTCATGGATTCAGAGTCAGAGTCAGAGTCAGAGTCGGAGTCATAGTCAGAGTCAGAGTCAGAGTCAGAGTCAGAGTCAGAGTCAGAGTCAGAGTCAGAGTCAGAGTTAGAGTCAGGGTCCGAGTCTGACTCAGAGTCAGAGTCAGAGTCAGAGTTAGAGTCAGAGTCAGAGTCTGAGTCAGAGTCAGAGTCAGAGTCAGAGTCAGAGTCAGATACACAGTCAGAGTCAAAGTCAGATTCAGAGTCAGAGTCATGAAGACAGAGTCAGAGTCAGAGCCATAGTCGGAGTCAGAGTCATGGAGTCAGAGTCAGAGTCGGAGTCAAAATCAGAGTCGGAGTCGGATTCAGAGTCACAGTCACAGTCAGAGTCAGAGTCTTATTCAGCGTCAGATTCAGAGTCAGAGTCGGAGTCGGAGTCAGAGTCCGAGTCGGAGTCAGAGTCAGAGTCAGAGACAAAGTCAGATTTAGAGTCAGAGTCAGAGTCAGCGTCAAAGTCATGGTCTCAGTCTCAGTCAAAGTAAGAGTCTCAGTCAGAGTCAAAGTCAGAGTCAGAGTCGGAGTCAGAGTCAGAGTCTAGAGTCAGAGTCAGAATCAGAGTCAGAGTCAGATTCGGAGTCAGAGTCAGAGTCATAGTCAGAGTCAGAGTCAGAATCAAAGTCAGAGTCATGGAGACAGAGTCAGAGTCAGAGCCGGAGTCAGAGTCAGAGTCAGAGTCAGAGTCAGAGTCAGAGTCAGATTCGGAGTCAGAGTCAGAGTCATAGTCAGAGTCAGAGTCGGAGTCATGGAGTCAGAGTCAGAGTCAGAGTCTAGTCAGAGTCAAAGTCACAGTGATAGAGTCAGATTCAGAGTCGAAGTGACAGTTAGAGTCAGAGTCAGAGTCGGAGTCAGAGTCAGAGTCAGAGTCAGGGTCAGAGTCAGAGATAGAGTCAGAGTCAGAGTCAGAGTCAGAGTCAGAGTCAGAGTCAGAGTCATGAAGACAGAGTCAGAGTCAGAGCCATAGTCGGAGTCAGAGTCATGGAGTCGGAGTCAGAGTCGTAGTCAGAGTCAGAGTCAGAGTCAGAGTCAGAGTCGGAGTCAAAATCAGAGTCGGAGTCGGATTCAGAGTCACAGTCAGAGTCATAGTCAGAGTCTCATTCAGAGTCAGATTCAGAGTCAGAGTCGGAGTCAGAATCAGACTCAGAGTCGGAGTCAGAGTCAGAGTCAGAGACAGAGTCAGATTCAGAGTCAGAGTCAGAGTCAGAGTCAGAGTCGGAGTCAGAGTCAGAGTCAGAGTCAGAGTCAGAGTCAGAGTCAGAGTCAGATTCAGAGTCAGAGTCAGAGTCGGAGTCAGAGTCAGAGTCAGGGTCAGAGTCAGAGTCAGATTTAAAGTCAGAGTCAGCGTCATGGATTCAGAGTCAGAGTCTGAGTCAGAGTCAGAGTCAGAGTCAGAGTCAGAGTCAGATACACAGTCAGAGTCAAAGTCAGATTCAGAGTCAGAGTCATGAAGACAGAGTCAGAGTCAGAGCCATAGTCGGAGTCAGAGTCATGGAGTCAGAGTCAGAGTCGGAGTCAAAATCAGAGTCGGAGTCGGATTCAGAGTCACAGTCACAGTCAGAGTCAGAGTCTTATTCAGCGTCAGATTCAGAGTCAGAGTCGGAGTCGGAGTCAGAGTCCGAGTCGGAGTCAGAGTCAGAGTCAGAGACAAAGTCAGATTTAGAGTCAGAGTCAGAGTCAGCGTCAAAGTCATGGTCTCAGTCTCAGTCAAAGTAAGAGTCTCAGTCAGAGTCAAAGTCAGAGTCAGAGTCGGAGTCAGAGTCAGAGTCTAGAGTCAGAGTCAGAATCAGAGTCAGAGTCAGATTCGGAGTCAGAGTCAGAGTCATAGTCAGAGTCAGAGTCAGAATCAAAGTCAGAGTCATGGAGACAGAGTCAGAGTCAGAGCCGGAGTCAGAGTCAGAGTCAGAGTCAGAGTCAGAGTCAGAGTCAGATTCGGAGTCAGAGTCAGAGTCATAGTCAGAGTCAGAGTCGGAGTCATGGAGTCAGAGTCAAAGTCACAGTGATAGAGTCAGATTCAGAGTCGAAGTGACAGTTAGAGTCAGAGTCAGAGTCGGAGTCAGAGTCAGAGTCAGAGTCAGGGTCAGAGTCAGAGATAGAGTCAGAGTCAGAGTCAGAGTCAGAGTCAGAGTCAGAGTCAGAGTCAGAGTCAGAGTCAGAGTCAGAGTCAGAGTCAGAGTCAGAGTCAGAGTCAGAGTCAGAGTCAGAGTCAGAGTCAGAGTCAGAGTCAGAGTCAGAGTCAGAGTCAGAGTCAGAGTCAGAGTCAGAGTCAGAGTCAGAGTCAGAGTCAGAGTCAGAGTCAGAGTCAGAGTCAGAGTCAGAGTCAGAGTCAGAGTCAGAGTCAGAGTCGGAGTCAGAGTCGGAGTCAGAGTGCCAGTCAGAGTCGGACTCAGAGTCAGAGTCAGAGTCAGAGTCAGGGTCAAAGTCAGAGTCAGATTTAAAGTCAGAGTCAGCGTCATTGAGTCGAAGTCAGAGTCTGAGTCAGAGTCAGAGTCAGAGTCAGAGTCAGAGTCAGAGTCAGAGTTAGAGTCAGAGTCAGAGTCAGAGTCAGAGTCAAAGTCAGAGTCTCACTCAGAGTCAGAGTCAGAGTCAGAGTCGTAGTCAGAGTCAAAGTCAGAGTCTTATTCAGAGTCAGATTCAGAGTCAGAGTCGAAGTCAGAGTCAGAGTCAGAGTCAGAGTCAGAGTCAGAGTCAGAGTCAGAGTCAGGGTCAGAGTCAGAGTCACAGTTAGAGTCACAGTCAAAGTCAGAGTCTCAGTCAGAGTCAGAGTCAGAGTCAGAGTCAGAGTCGGAGTCAGAGTCAGACTCTGAGTCAGAGTCAGAGTCAAAGTCAGAGTCGGAGTCAGAGTCAGACTCAGAGTCAGAGTCAGGGTCAGAGTCAGAGTCAGATTCAAAGTCAGAGTCAGCGTCGGAGTCTGAGTCGAAGTCAGAGTCAGAGTCGGAGTTATAGTCATAGTCAGAGTCACAGTCAAAGTCAGAGTCTCAGTCAGAGTCAGAGTCAGAGTCGGAGTCGGAGTCGGAGTCGGAGTCAGAGTCAGAGTCAGAGTCAGAGTCAGAGTCAGAGTCAGAGTCAGAGTCAGAGTCAGAGTCAGAGTCAGAGTCAGAGTCAGAGTCAGAGTCAGAGTCAGAGTCGGAGTCAGAGTGCCAGTCAGAGTCGGACTCAGAGTCAGAGTTAGAGTCAGAGTCAGGGTCAAAGTCAGAGTCAGATTTAAAGTCAGAGTCAGCGTCATTGAGTCGAAGTCAGAGTCTGAGTCAGAGTCAGAGTCAGAGTCAGATTCAGAGTCAGAGTCATGAAGACAGAGTCAGAGTCAGAGCCATAGTCGGAGTCAGAGTCATGGAGTCGGAGTCAGAGTCGTAGTCAGAGTCAGAGTCAGAGTCAGAGTCAGAGTCGGAGTCAAAATCAGAGTCGGAGTCGGATTCAGAGTCACAGTCAGAGTCATAGTCAGAGTCAGAGTCAGAGTCAGAGTTAGAGTCAGGGTCCGAGTCTGACTCAGAGTCAGAGTCAGAGTCAGAGTTAGAGTCAGAGTCAGAGTCTGAGTCAGAGTCAGAGTCAGAGTCAGAGTCAGAGTCAGATACACAGTCAGAGTCAGAGTCAGATTCAGAGTCAGAGTCATGAAGACAGAGTCAGAGTCAGAGCCATAGTCGCAGTCAGAGTCATGGAGTCAGAGTCAGAGTCGGAGTCAAAATCAGAGTCGGAGTCGGATTCAGAGTCACAGTCACAGTCAGAGTCAGAGTCTTATTCAGCGTCAGATTCAGAGTCAGAGTCGGAGTCGGAGTCAGAGTCCGAGTCGGAGTCAGAGTCAGAGTCAGAGACAGAGTCAGATTTAGAGTCAGAGTCAGAGTCAGCGTCAAAGTCATGGTCTCAGTCTCAGTCAAAGTAAGAGTCTCAGTCAGAGTCAAAGTCAGAGTCAGAGTCGGAGTCAGAGTCAGAGTCTAGAGTCAGAGTCAGAATCAGAGTCAGAGTCAGATTCGGAGTCAAAGTCAGAGTCATAGTCAGAGTCAGAGTCAGAATCAAAGTCAGAGTCATGGAGACAGAGTCAGAGTCAGAGCCGGAGTCAGAGTCAGAGTCAGAGTCAGAGTCAGAGTCAGAGTCAGATTCGGAGTCAGAGTCAGAGTCATAGTCAGAGTCAGAGTCGGAGTCATGGAGTCAGAGTCAGAGTCAGAGTCTAGTCAGAGTCAAAGTCACAGTGATAGAGTCAGAGTCAGAGTCGAAGTGAGAGTTAGAGTCAGAGTCAGAGTCGGAGTCAGAGTCAGAGTCAGAGTCAGGGTCAGAGTCAGAGTTAGAGTCAGAGTCAGAGTCAGAGTCAGAGTCAGAGTCAGAGTCAGAGTCAGAGTCAGAGTCAGAGTCAGAGTCAGAGTCAGAGTCAGAGTCAGAGTCAGAGTCAGAGTCAGAGTCAGAGTCAGAGTCAGAGTCAGAGTCAGAGTCAGAGTCAGAGTCAGAGTCAGAGTCAAAGTCAGAGTCAGAGTCAGAGTCAGAGTCAGAGTCAGAGTCAAAGTCAGAGTGCCAGTCAGAGTCGGACTCAGAGTCAGAGTCAGAGTCAGAGTCAGGGTCAAAGTCAGAGTCAGATTTAAAGTCAGAGTCAGCGTCATTGAGTCGAAGTCAGAGTCTGAGTCAGAGTCAGAGTCAGAGTCAGAGTCAGAGTCAGAGTCAGAGTTAGAGTCAGAGTCAAGGTCAGAGTCAGAGTCAAAGTCAGAGTCTCACTCAGAGTCAAAGTCAGAGTCAGAGTCGTAGTCAGAGTCAAAGTCAGAGTCTTATTCAGAGTCAGATTCAGAGTCAGAGTCGAAGTCAGAGTCAGAGTCAGAGTCAGAGTCAGAGTCAGAGTCAGAGTCAGAGTCAGAGTCAGAGTCAGGGTCAGAGTCAGAGTCACAGTTAGAGTCACAGTCAAAGTCAGAGTCTCAGTCAGAGTCAGAGTCAGAGTCAGAGTCAGAGTCGGAGTCAGAGTCAGACTCTGAGTCAGAGTCAGAGTCAAAGTCAGAGTCGGAGTCGGAGTCAGACTCAGAGTCAGAGTCAGGGTCAGAGTCAGAGTCAGATTCAAAGTCAGAGTCAGCGTCGGAGTCTGAGTCAAAGTCAGAGTCAGAGTCGGAGTTATAGTCATAGTCAGAGTCACAGTCAAAGTCAGAGTCTCAGTCAGAGTCAGAGTCAGAGTCGGAGTCGGAGTCGGAGTCGGAGTCAGAGTCAGAGTCAGAGTCAGAGTCAGAGTCAGAGTCAGAGTCAGAGTCAGAGTCAGAGTCAGAGTCAGAGTCAGAGTCAGAGTCAGAGTCAGAGTCAGAGTCAGAGTCAGAGTCAGAGTCAGAGTCAGAGTCAGACTCAGAGTCAGAGTCAGGGTCAGAGTCAGAGTCAGAGTCAGACTCAGAGTCAGAGTCAGGGTCAGGGTCAGAGTCAGAGTTAGAGTCAGAGTCAGAGTCAGAGTCAGAGTCAGAGTCAGAGTCAGAGTCAGAGTCAGAGTCAGAGTCAGAGTCAGAGTCAGAGTCAGAGTCAGAGTCAGAGTCAGAGTCAGAGTCAGAGTCAGAGTCAGAGTCAGAGTCAGAGTCAGAGTCAGAGTCAGAGTCAGAGTCAGAGTCAGAGTCAGAGTCAGAGTCAGAGTCAGAGTCAGAGTCAGAGTCAGAGTCAGAGTCAGAGTCAGAGTCAGAGTCAGAGTCAGAGTCAGAGTCAGAGTCAGAGTCAGAGTCAGAGTCAGAGTCAGAGTCAGAGTCAGAGTCAGAGTCAGAGTCAGAGTCAGAGTCAGAGTCAGAGTCAGAGTCAGAGTCAGAGTCAGAGTCAGAGTCAGAGTCAGAGTCAGAGTCAGAGTCAGAGTCAGAGTCGAAGTCAGAGTGCCAGTCAGAGTCGGACTCAGAGTCAGAGTCAGAGTCAGAGTCAGGGTCAAAGTCAGAGTCAGATTTAAAGTCAGAGTCAGCGTCATTGAGTCGAAGTCAGAGTCTGAGTCAGAGTCAGAGTCAGAGTCAGAGTCAGAGTCAGAGTCAGAGTTAGAGTCAGAGTCAAGGTCAGAGTCAGAGTCAAAGTCAGAGTCTCACTCAGAGTCAAAGTCAGAGTCAGAGTCGTAGTCAGAGTCAAAGTCAGAGTCTTATTCAGAGTCAGATTCAGAGTCAGAGTCGAAGTCAGAGTCAGAGTCAGAGTCAGAGTCAGAGTCAGAGTCAGAGTCAGAGTCAGAGTCAGAGTCAGGGTCAGAGTCAGAGTCACAGTTAGAGTCACAGTCAAAGTCAGAGTCTCAGTCAGAGTCAGAGTCAGAGTCAGAGTCAGAGTCGGAGTCAGAGTCAGACTCTGAGTCAGAGTCAGAGTCAAAGTCAGAGTCGGAGTCGGAGTCAGACTCAGAGTCAGAGTCAGGGTCAGAGTCAGAGTCAGATTCAAAGTCAGAGTCAGCGTCGGAGTTATAGTCATAGTCAGAGTCACAGTCAAAGTCAGAGTCTCAGTCAGAGTCAGAGTCAGAGTCGGAGTCGGAGTCGGAGTCGGAGTCAGAGTCAGAGTCAGAGTCAGAGTCAGAGTCAGAGTCAGAGTCAGAGTCAGAGTCAGAGTCAGAGTCAGAGTCAGAGTCAGAGTCAGAGTCAGAGTCAGAGTCAGAGTCAGAGTCAGAGTCAGAGTCAGAGTCAGACTCAGAGTCAGAGTCAGGGTCAGAGTCAGAGTCAGATTTAAAGTCAGAGTCAGCGTCAGAGTCTGAGTCAAAGTCAGAGTCAGAGTCGGAGTTATAGTCATAGTCAGAGTCACAGTCAAAGTCAGAGTCTCAGTCAGAGTTAGATTCAGAGTCGGAGTCGGAGTCGGATCCAGAGCCAGTGTCAGAGTCAGAGTCAGAGTCGGAGTCAGAGTCAGAGTCAGAGTCAGAGTCAGCGTCAGAGTCAGAGTCAGCATTAGAGTCAGAGTCAGTGTCATTCAGTCAGAGTCAGAGTCTGAGTCAGAGTCAGAGACGGAGTCAGAGTCTGAGTCAGGGTCAGAGTCAGAGTCAGAGTTAGAGTCAGATACAGAGACAGATTCAGAGTCAGATTCAGAGTCAGAGTCATGGAGACAGAGTCAAAGTCAGAGTCAGAGTCAGAGTCAGAGTCAAAGTCAGAGTCAGAATCGGAGTCAGAGTCAGAGTCAGAGTCAGAGTCAGAGTCAGAGTCAGAGTCAGAGTCAGAGTCAGAGTCAGACTCAGAGTCAGAGTCAGGGTCAGAGTCAGAGTCAGATTTAAAGTCAGAGTCAGCGTCAGATTCTGAGTCAGAGTCGGAGTTATAGTCATAGTCAGAGTCACAGTCAAAGTCAGAGTCTCAGTCATAGTCAGAGTCAGAGTCGGAGTCGGAGTCGGATCCAGAGCCAGTGTCAGAGTCAGAGTCAGAGTCGGATTCAGAGTCAGAGTCAGAGTCAGAGTCAGGGTCAGAGTCAGAGTCAGCATTAGAGTCAGAGTCAGTGTCATTCAGTCAGAGTCAGAGTCTGAGTCAGAGTCAGAGACGGAGTCAGAGTCTGAGTCAGAGTCAGAGTCAGAGTCAGAGTTAGAGTCAGATACAGAGACAGATTCAGAGTCAGATTCAGAGTCAGAGTCATGGAGACAGAGTCAGAGTCAGAGTCAGAGTCAGAGTCAGAGTCAAAGTCAGAGTCAGAGTCGGAGTCAGAGTTACAGTCAGAGTCAGAGTCAGAGTCACAGTCGGAGTCAGAGTCAGAGGCAGAGTCAGAGTCAGAGTCAGAAACAGGGTCAGAGTCAGAGTCAGAGTCAGAGTCAGAGCCAGAGCCACAGTCAGAGTCAGGTCGTGGAGTCAGAGTCAGAGTCTTAGTCAGAGTCAGAGTCAGAGTCAGAGTCGGAGTCAGAGTCGGAGTCCGAGTCAGAGTCAGGGTCAGAGTCAGAGTCAGAGTCAGAGTCAGAGTCAGAGTCAGAGTTAGAGTCAGAGTCCGAGTCTGACTCAGAGTCAGAGTCAGAGTCAGAGTTAGAGTCAGAGTCAGAGTCTGAGTCAGAGTCAGAGTCAGAGTCAGAGTCAGAGTCAGATACACAGTCAGAGTCAGAGTCAGATTCAGAGTCAGAGTCATGAAGACAGAGTCAGAGTCAGAGCCATAGTCGGAGTCAGAGTCATGGAGTCAGAGTCAGAGTCGGAGTCAAAATCAGAGTCGGAGTCGGATTCAGAGTCACAGTCAGAGTCAGAGTCAGAGTCTTATTCAGCGTCAGATTCAGAGTCAGAGTCGGAGTCGAAGTCACAGTCAGAGTCGGAGTCAGAGTCAGAGTCAGAGACAGAGTCAGATTTAGAGTCAGAGTCAGAGTCAGCGTCAAAGTCATGGTCTCAGTCTCAGTCAAAGTAAGAGTCTCAGTCAGAGTCAAAGTCAGAGTCAGAGTCGGAGTCAGAGTCAGAGTCTAGAGTCAGAGTCAGAATCAGAGTCAGAGTCAGATTCGGAGTCAGAGTCAGAGTCATAGTCAGAGTCAGAGTCAGAATCAAAGTCAGAGTCATGGAGACAGAGTCAGAGTCAGAGCCGGAGTCAGAGTCAGAGTCAGAGTCAGAGTCAGAGTCAGAGTCAGAGCCATAGTCAGAGTCAGAGTCAAAGTCAGAGTCAGAGTCGGAGTCATAGTCAGAGTCAGAGTCAGAGTCAGAGTCGGAGCCAGAGTCAGAGTCGGAGTCAGGGTCAGAGTCAGAGTCAGATTTGAAGTCAGAGTCAGCGTCATGGATTCAGAGTCAGAGTCCGAGTCAGAGTCGGAGTCAGAGTCAGAGTCATAGTCAGAGGCAGAGTCAGGGTCAGAGTCAGAGTCAGAGTCAAAGTCAGTGTCATGGAGTCAGAGTCAGAGTCAGAGTCTAGTCAAAGTCAAAGTCACAGTGATAGAGTCAGAGTCAGAGTCAAAGTACGAGTTAGAGCCAGAGTCAGAGTCGGAGTCAGAGTCGGAGTCAGAGTCATCGTCAGAGTCAGAGTCAGAGTCGGAGTCAGAGTCGGAGTCAGAGTCAGAGTCAGAGTCAGAGTCAGAGTCATAGTCAGAGTCAGAGTCAGGGTCAGAGTCAGAGTCCGAGTCAGAGTCAGAGTCAGGGTCAGAGTCAGAGTCAGATTTGAAGTCAGAGTTAGCGTCATGGATTCAGACTCAGAGTCCGAGTCAGAGTCAGAGTCAGAGTCAGAGTCATAGTCAGAGTCAGAGTCAGGGTCAGAGTCAGAGTCAGAGTCAGAGTCAGAGTCAGGGTCAGAGTCGGAGTCACAGTCAGAGTCACAGTCAAAGTCAGAGTCTCAGTCAGAGTCAGAGTCAGAGTCAGAGTCAGAGTCAGGGTCAAAGTCAGAGTCACAGTCAGAGTCACAGTCAAAGTCAGAGTCTCAGTCAGAGTCAGAGTCAGAGTCAGAGTCAGAGTCGGAGTCAGAGTCAGAGTCAGAGTCAGAGTCGGAGTCAGAGTGCCAGTCAGAGTCGGACTCAGAGTCAGAGTTAGAGTCAGAGTCAGGGTCAAAGTCAGAGTCAGATTTAAAGTCAGAGTCAGCGTCATTGAGTCGAAGTCAGAGTCTGAGTCAGAGTCAGAGTCAGAGTCAGAGTCAGAGTCAGAGTCAGAGTTAGAGTCAGAGTCAAAGTCAGAGTCAGAGTCAAAGTCAGAGTCTCAGTCAGAGTCAAAGTCAGAGTCAGAGTCGTAGTCAGAGTCAAAGTCAGAGTCTTATTCAGAGTCAGATTCAGAGTCAGAGTCGAAGTCAGAGTCAGAGTCAGAGTCAGAGTCAGAGTCAGAGTCAGAGTCAGAGTCAGGGTCAGAGCCAGAGTCACAGTTGGAGTCACAGTCAAAGTCAGAGTCTCAGTCAGAGTCAGAGTCAGAGTCAGAGTCAGAGTCGGAGTCAGAGTCAGACTCTGAGTCAGAGTCAGAGTCAAAGTCAGAGTCGGAGTCGGAGTCAGACTCAGAGTCAGAGTCAGGGTCAGAGTCAGAGTCAGATTCAAAGTCAGAGTCAGCGTCGGAGTCTGAGTCAAAGTCAGAGTCAGAGTCGGAGTTATAGTCATAGTCGGAGTCACAGTCAAAGTCAGAGTCTCAGTCAGAGTCAGAGTCAGAGTCGGAGTCGGAGTCGGAGTCGGAGTCGGAGTCAGAGTCAGAGTCAGAGTCAGAGTCAGAGTCAGAGTCAGAGTCAGAGTCAGAGTCAGAGTCAGAGTCAGAGTCAGAGTCAGAGTCAGAGTCAGAGTCAGAGTCAGAGTCAGAGTCAGAGTCAGAGTCAGAGTCAGACTCAGAGTCAGAGTCAGGGTCAGAGTCAGAGTCAGAGTCAGACTCAGAGTCAGAGTCAGGGTCAGGGTCAGAGTCAGAGTTAGAGTCAGAGTCAGAGTCAGAGTCAGAGTCAGAGTCAGAGTCAGAGTCAGAGTCAGAGTCAGAGTCAGAGTCAGAGTCAGAGTCAGAGTCAGAGTCAGAGTCAGAGTCAGAGTCAGAGTCAGAGTCAGAGTCAGAGTCAGAGTCAGAGTCAGAGTCAGAGTCAGAGTCAGAGTCAGAGTCAGAGTCAGAGTCAGAGTCAGAGTCAGAGTCAGAGTCAGAGTCAGAGTCAGAGTCAGAGTCAGAGTCAGAGTCAGAGTCAGAGTCAGAGTCAGAGTCAGAGTCAGAGTCAGAGTCAGAGTCAGAGTCAGAGTCAGAGTCAGAGTCAGAGTCAGAGTCAGAGTCAGAGTCAGAGTCAGAGTCAAAGTCAGAGTCTCAGTCAGAGTTAGATTCAGAGTCGGAGTCGGAGTCGGATCCAGAGCCAGTGTCAGAGTCAGAGTCAGAGTCGGAGTCAGAGTCAGAGTCAGAGTCAGAGTCAGGGTCAGAGTCAGAGTCAGCATTAGAGTCAGAGTCAGTGTCATTCAGTCAGAGTCAGAGTCTGAGTCAGAGTCAGAGACGGAGTCAGAGTCTGAGTCAGGGTCAGAGTCAGAGTCAGAGTTAGAGTCAGATACAGAGACAGATTCAGAGTCAGATTCAGAGTCAGAGTCATGGAGACAGAGTCAAAGTCAGAGTCAGAGTCAGAGTCAGAGTCAAAGTCAGAGTCAGAATCGGAGTCAGAGTCAGAGTCAGAGTCAGAGTCAGAGTCAGAGTCAGAGTCAGAGTCAGAGTCAGAGTCAGACTCAGAGTCAGAGTCAGGGTCAGAGTCAGAGTCAGATTTAAAGTCAGAGTCAGCGTCAGATTCTGAGTCAAAGTCAGAGTCAGAGTCGGAGTTATAGTCATAGTCAGAGTCACAGTCAAAGTCAGAGTCTCAGTCATAGTCAGAGTCAGAGTCGGAGTCGGAGTCGGATCCAGAGCCAGTGTCAGAGTCAGAGTCAGAGTCGGATTCAGAGTCAGAGTCAGAGTCAGAGTCAGGGTCAGAGTCAGAGTCAGCATTAGAGTCAGAGTCAGTGTCATTCAGTCAGAGTCAGAGTCTGAGTCAGAGTCAGAGACGGAGTCAGAGTCTGAGTCAGAGTCAGAGTCAGAGTCAGAGTTAGAGTCAGATACAGAGACAGATTCAGAGTCAGATTCAGAGTCAGAGTCATGGAGACAGAGTCAGAGTCAGAGTCAGAGTCAGAGTCAGAGTCAAAGTCAGAGTCAGAGTCGGAGTCAGAGTTACAGTCAGAGTCAGAGTCAGAGTCACAGTCGGAGTCAGAGTCAGAGGCAGAGTCAGAGTCAGAGTCAGAAACAGGGTCAGAGTCAGAGTCAGAGTCAGAGTCAGAGCCAGAGCCACAGTCAGAGTCAGGTCGTGGAGTCAGAGTCAGAGTCTTAGTCAGAGTCAGAGTCAGAGTCAGAGTCGGAGTCAGAGTCGGAGTCAGAGTCAGAGTCAGGGTCAGAGTCAGAGTCAGAGTCAGAGTCAGAGTCAGAGTCAGAGTTAGAGTCAGAGTCCGAGTCTGACTCAGAGTCAGAGTCAGAGTCAGAGTTAGAGTCAGAGTCAGAGTCTGAGTCAGAGTCAGAGTCAGAGTCAGAGTCAGAGTCAGATACACAGTCAGAGTCAGAGTCAGATTCAGAGTCAGAGTCATGAAGACAGAGTCAGAGTCAGAGCCATAGTCGGAGTCAGAGTCATGGAGTCAGAGTCAGAGTCGGAGTCAAAATCAGAGTCGGAGTCGGATTCAGAGTCACAGTCAGAGTCAGAGTCAGAGTCTTATTCAGCGTCAGATTCAGAGTCAGAGTCGGAGTCGGAGTCACAGTCAGAGTCGGAGTCAGAGTCAGAGTCAGAGACAGAGTCAGATTTAGAGTCAGAGTCAGAGTCAGCGTCAAAGTCATGGTCTCAGTCTCAGTCAAAGTAAGAGTCTCAGTCAGAGTCAAAGTCAGAGTCAGAGTCGGAGTCAGAGTCAGAGTCTAGAGTCAGAGTCAGAATCAGAGTCAGAGTCAGATTCGGAGTCAGAGTCAGAGTCATAGTCAGAGTCAGAGTCAGAATCAAAGTCAGAGTCATGGAGACAGAGTCAGAGTCAGAGCCGGAGTCAGAGTCAGAGTCAGAGTCAGAGTCAGAGTCAGAGTCAGAGCCATAGTCAGAGTCAGAGTCAAAGTCAGAGTCAGAGTCGGAGTCATAGTCAGAGTCAGAGTCAGAGTCAGAGTCGGAGCCAGAGTCAGAGTCGGAGTCAGGGTCAGAGTCAGAGTCAGATTTGAAGTCAGAGTCAGCGTCATGGATTCAGAGTCAGAGTCCGAGTCAGAGTCGGAGTCAGAGTCAGAGTCATAGTCAGAGGCAGAGTCAGGGTCAGAGTCAGAGTCAGAGTCAAAGTCAGTGTCATGGAGTCAGAGTCAGAGTCAGAGTCTAGTCAAAGTCAAAGTCACAGTGATAGAGTCAGAGTCAGAGTCAAAGTACGAGTTAGAGCCAGAGTCAGAGTCGGAGTCAGAGTCGGAGTCAGAGTCATCGTCAGAGTCAGAGTCAGAGTCGGAGTCAGAGTCGGAGTCAGAGTCAGAGTCAGAGTCAGAGTCAGAGTCATAGTCAGAGTCAGAGTCAGGGTCAGAGTCAGAGTCCGAGTCAGAGTCAGAGTCAGGGTCAGAGTCAGAGTCAGATTTGAAGTCAGAGTTAGCGTCATGGATTCAGACTCAGAGTCCGAGTCAGAGTCAGAGTCAGAGTCAGAGTCATAGTCAGAGTCAGAGTCAGGGTCAGAGTCAGAGTCAGAGTCAGAGTCAGAGTCAGGGTCAGAGTCGGAGTCACAGTCAGAGTCACAGTCAAAGTCAGAGTCTCAGTCAGAGTCAGAGTCAGAGTCAGAGTCAGAGTCAGGGTCAAAGTCAGAGTCACAGTCAGAGTCACAGTCAAAGTCAGAGTCTCAGTCAGAGTCAGAGTCAGAGTCAGAGTCAGAGTCGGAGTCAGAGTCAGAGTCAGAGTCAGAGTCGGAGTCAGAGTGCCAGTCAGAGTCGGACTCAGAGTCAGAGTTAGAGTCAGAGTCAGGGTCAAAGTCAGAGTCAGATTTAAAGTCAGAGTCAGCGTCATTGAGTCGAAGTCAGAGTCTGAGTCAGAGTCAGAGTCAGAGTCAGAGTCAGAGTCAGAGTCAGAGTTAGAGTCAGAGTCAGAGTCAGAGTCAGAGTCAAAGTCAGAGTCTCAGTCAGAGTCAAAGTCAGAGTCAGAGTCGTAGTCAGAGTCAAAGTCAGAGTCTTATTCAGAGTCAGATTCAGAGTCAGAGTCGAAGTCAGAGTCAGAGTCAGAGTCAGAGTCAGAGTCAGAGTCAGAGTCAGAGTCAGGGTCAGAGCCAGAGTCACAGTTGGAGTCACAGTCAAAGTCAGAGTCTCAGTCAGAGTCAGAGTCAGAGTCAGAGTCAGAGTCGGAGTCAGAGTCAGACTCTGAGTCAGAGTCAGAGTCAAAGTCAGAGTCGGAGTCGGAGTCAGACTCAGAGTCAGAGTCAGGGTCAGAGTCAGAGTCAGATTCAAAGTCAGAGTCAGCGTCGGAGTCTGAGTCAAAGTCAGAGTCAGAGTCGGAGTTATAGTCATAGTCGGAGTCACAGTCAAAGTCAGAGTCTCAGTCAGAGTCAGAGTCAGAGTCGGAGTCGGAGTCGGAGTCGGAGTCGGAGTCAGAGTCAAAGTCAGAGTCAGAGTCAGAGTCAGAGTCAGAGTCAGAGTCAGAGTCAGAGTCAGAGTCAGAGTCAGAGTCAGAGTCAGAGTCAGAGTCAGAGTCAGAGTCAGAGTCAGACTCAGAGTCAGAGTCAGGGTCAGAGTCAGAGTCAGAGTCAGACTCAGAGTCAGAGTTAGAGTCAGAGTCAAGGTCAGAGTCAGAGTCAAAGTCAGAGTCTCACTCAGAGTCAAAGTCAGAGTCAGAGTCGTAGTCAGAGTCAAAGTCAGAGTCTTATTCAGAGTCAGATTCAGAGTCAGAGTCGAAGTCAGAGTCAGAGTCAGAGTCAGAGTCAGAGTCAGAGTCAGAGTCAGAGTCAGAGTCAGAGTCAGGGTCAGAGTCAGAGTCACAGTTAGAGTCACAGTCAAAGTCAGAGTCTCAGTCAGAGTCAGAGTCAGAGTCAGAGTCAGAGTCGGAGTCAGAGTCAGACTCTGAGTCAGAGTCAGAGTCAAAGTCAGAGTCGGAGTCGGAGTCAGACTCAGAGTCAGAGTCAGGGTCAGAGTCAGAGTCAGATTCGAAGTCAGAGTCAGCGTCGGAGTTATAGTCATAGTCAGAGTCACAGTCAAAGTCAGAGTCTCAGTCAGAGTCAGAGTCAGAGTCGGAGTCGGAGTCGGAGTCGGAGTCAGAGTCAGAGTCAGAGTCAGAGTCAGAGTCAGAGTCAGAGTCAGAGTCAGAGTCAGAGTCAGAGTCAGAGTCAGAGTCAGAGTCAGAGTCAGAGTCAGAGTCAGAGTCAGAGTCAGAGTCAGAGTCAGAGTCAGACTCAGAGTCAGAGTCAGGGTCAGAGTCAGAGTCAGATTTAAAGTCAGAGTCAGCGTCAGAGTCTGAGTCAAAGTCAGAGTCAGAGTCGGAGTTATAGTCATAGTCAGAGTCACAGTCAAAGTCAGAGTCTCAGTCAGAGTTAGATTCAGAGTCGGAGTCGGAGTCGGATCCAGAGCCAGTGTCAGAGTCAGAGTCAGAGTCGGAGTCAGAGTCAGAGTCAGAGTCAGAGTCAGCGTCAGAGTCAGAGTCAGCATTAGAGTCAGAGTCAGTGTCATTCAGTCAGAGTCAGAGTCTGAGTCAGAGTCAGAGACGGAGTCAGAGTCTGAGTCAGGGTCAGAGTCAGAGTCAGAGTTAGAGTCAGATACAGAGACAGATTCAGAGTCAGATTCAGAGTCAGAGTCATGGAGACAGAGTCAAAGTCAGAGTCAGAGTCAGAGTCAGAGTCAAAGTCAGAGTCAGAATCGGAGTCAGAGTCAGAGTCAGAGTCAGAGTCAGAGTCAGAGTCAGAGTCAGAGTCAGAGTCAGAGTCAGACTCAGAGTCAGAGTCAGGGTCAGAGTCAGAGTCAGATTTAAAGTCAGAGTCAGCGTCAGATTCTGAGTCAGAGTCGGAGTTATAGTCATAGTCAGAGTCACAGTCAAAGTCAGAGTCTCAGTCATAGTCAGAGTCAGAGTCGGAGTCGGATCCAGAGCCAGTGTCAGAGTCAGAGTCAGAGTCGGATTCAGAGTCAGAGTCAGAGTCAGAGTCAGGGTCAGAGTCAGAGTCAGCATTAGAGTCAGAGTCAGTGTCATTCAGTCAGAGTCAGAGTCTGAGTCAGAGTCAGAGACGGAGTCAGAGTCTGAGTCAGAGTCAGAGTCAGAGTCAGAGTTAGAGTCAGATACAGAGACAGATTCAGAGTCAGATTCAGAGTCAGAGTCATGGAGACAGAGTCAGAGTCAGAGTCAGAGTCAGAGTCAGAGTCAAAGTCAGAGTCAGAGTCGGAGTCAGAGTTACAGTCAGAGTCAGAGTCAGAGTCACAGTCGGAGTCAGAGTCAGAGGCAGAGTCAGAGTCAGAGTCAGAAACAGGGTCAGAGTCAGAGTCAGAGTCAGAGTCAGAGCCAGAGCCACAGTCAGAGTCAGGTCGTGGAGTCAGAGTCAGAGTCTTAGTCAGAGTCAGAGTCAGAGTCAGAGTCGGAGTCAGAGTCGGAGTCCGAGTCAGAGTCAGGGTCAGAGTCAGAGTCAGAGTCAGAGTCAGAGTCAGAGTCAGAGTTAGAGTCAGAGTCCGAGTCTGACTCAGAGTCAGAGTCAGAGTCAGAGTTAGAGTCAGAGTCAGAGTCTGAGTCAGAGTCAGAGTCAGAGTCAGAGTCAGAGTCAGATACACAGTCAGAGTCAGAGTCAGATTCAGAGTCAGAGTCATGAAGACAGAGTCAGAGTCAGAGCCATAGTCGGAGTCAGAGTCATGGAGTCAGAGTCAGAGTCGGAGTCAAAATCAGAGTCGGAGTCGGATTCAGAGTCACAGTCAGAGTCAGAGTCAGAGTCTTATTCAGCGTCAGATTCAGAGTCAGAGTCGGAGTCGAAGTCACAGTCAGAGTCGGAGTCAGAGTCAGAGTCAGAGACAGAGTCAGATTTAGAGTCAGAGTCAGAGTCAGCGTCAAAGTCATGGTCTCAGTCTCAGTCAAAGTAAGAGTCTCAGTCAGAGTCAAAGTCAGAGTCAGAGTCGGAGTCAGAGTCAGAGTCTAGAGTCAGAGTCAGAATCAGAGTCAGAGTCAGATTCGGAGTCAGAGTCAGAGTCATAGTCAGAGTCAGAGTCAGAATCAAAGTCAGAGTCATGGAGACAGAGTCAGAGTCAGAGCCGGAGTCAGAGTCAGAGTCAGAGTCAGAGTCAGAGTCAGAGTCAGAGCCATAGTCAGAGTCAGAGTCAAAGTCAGAGTCAGAGTCGGAGTCATAGTCAGAGTCAGAGTCAGAGTCAGAGTCGGAGCCAGAGTCAGAGTCGGAGTCAGGGTCAGAGTCAGAGTCAGATTTGAAGTCAGAGTCAGCGTCATGGATTCAGAGTCAGAGTCCGAGTCAGAGTCGGAGTCAGAGTCAGAGTCATAATCAGAGGCAGAGTCAGGGTCAGAGTCAGAGTCAGAGTCAAAGTCAGTGTCATGGAGTCAGAGTCAGAGTCAGAGTCTAGTCAAAGTCAAAGTCACAGTGATAGAGTCAGAGTCAGAGTCAAAGTACGAGTTAGAGCCAGAGTCAGAGTCGGAGTCAGAGTCGGAGTCAGAGTCATCGTCAGAGTCAGAGTCAGAGTCGGAGTCAGAGTCGGAGTCAGAGTCAGAGTCAGAGTCAGAGTCAGAGTCATAGTCAGAGTCAGAGTCAGGGTCAGAGTCAGAGTCCGAGTCAGAGTCAGAGTCAGGGTCAGAGTCAGAGTCAGATTTGAAGTCAGAGTTAGCGTCATGGATTCAGACTCAGAGTCCGAGTCAGAGTCAGAGTCAGAGTCAGAGTCATAGTCAGAGTCAGAGTCAGGGTCAGAGTCAGAGTCAGAGTCAGAGTCAGAGTCAGGGTCAGAGTCGGAGTCACAGTCAGAGTCACAGTCAAAGTCAGAGTCTCAGTCAGAGTCAGAGTCAGAGTCAGAGTCAGAGTCAGGGTCAAAGTCAGAGTCACAGTCAGAGTCACAGTCAAAGTCAGAGTCTCAGTCAGAGTCAGAGTCAGAGTCAGAGTCAGAGTCGGAGTCAGAGTCAGAGTCAGAGTCAGAGTCGGAGTCAGAGTGCCAGTCAGAGTCGGACTCAGAGTCAGAGTTAGAGTCAGAGTCAGGGTCAAAGTCAGAGTCAGATTTAAAGTCAGAGTCAGCGTCATTGAGTCGAAGTCAGAGTCTGAGTCAGAGTCAGAGTCAGAGTCAGAGTCAGAGTCAGAGTCAGAGTTAGAGTCAGAGTCAAAGTCAGAGTCAGAGTCAAAGTCAGAGTCTCAGTCAGAGTCAAAGTCAGAGTCAGAGTCGTAGTCAGAGTCAAAGTCAGAGTCTTATTCAGAGTCAGATTCAGAGTCAGAGTCGAAGTCAGAGTCAGAGTCAGAGTCAGAGTCAGAGTCAGAGTCAGAGTCAGAGTCAGGGTCAGAGCCAGAGTCACAGTTGGAGTCACAGTCAAAGTCAGAGTCTCAGTCAGAGTCAGAGTCAGAGTCAGAGTCAGAGTCGGAGTCAGAGTCAGACTCTGAGTCAGAGTCAGAGTCAAAGTCAGAGTCGGAGTCGGAGTCAGACTCAGAGTCAGAGTCAGGGTCAGAGTCAGAGTCAGATTCAAAGTCAGAGTCAGCGTCGGAGTCTGAGTCAAAGTCAGAGTCAGAGTCGGAGTTATAGTCATAGTCGGAGTCACAGTCAAAGTCAGAGTCTCAGTCAGAGTCAGAGTCAGAGTCGGAGTCGGAGTCGGAGTCGGAGTCGGAGTCAGAGTCAGAGTCAGAGTCAGAGTCAGAGTCAGAGTCAGAGTCAGAGTCAGAGTCAGAGTCAGAGTCAGAGTCAGAGTCAGAGTCAGAGTCAGAGTCAGAGTCAGAGTCAGAGTCAGAGTCAGAGTCAGAGTCAGACTCAGAGTCAGAGTCAGGGTCAGAGTCAGAGTCAGAGTCAGACTCAGAGTCAGAGTCAGGGTCAGGGTCAGAGTCAGAGTTAGAGTCAGAGTCAGAGTCAGAGTCAGAGTCAGAGTCAGAGTCAGAGTCAGAGTCAGAGTCAGAGTCAGAGTCAGAGTCAGAGTCAGAGTCAGAGTCAGAGTCAGAGTCAGAGTCAGAGTCAGAGTCAGAGTCAGAGTCAGAGTCAGAGTCAGAGTCAGAGTCAGAGTCAGAGTCAGAGTCAGAGTCAGAGTCAGAGTCAGAGTCAGAGTCAGAGTCAGAGTCAGAGTCAGAGTCAGAGTCAGAGTCAGAGTCAGAGTCAGAGTCAGAGTCAGAGTCAGAGTCAGAGTCAGAGTCAGAGTCAGAGTCAGAGTCAGAGTCAGAGTCAGAGTCAGAGTCAGAGTCAGAGTCAGAGTCAGAGTCAGAGTCAAAGTCAGAGTCTCAGTCAGAGTTAGATTCAGAGTCGGAGTCGGAGTCGGATCCAGAGCCAGTGTCAGAGTCAGAGTCAGAGTCGGAGTCAGAGTCAGAGTCAGAGTCAGAGTCAGGGTCAGAGTCAGAGTCAGCATTAGAGTCAGAGTCAGTGTCATTCAGTCAGAGTCAGAGTCTGAGTCAGAGTCAGAGACGGAGTCAGAGTCTGAGTCAGGGTCAGAGTCAGAGTCAGAGTTAGAGTCAGATACAGAGACAGATTCAGAGTCAGATTCAGAGTCAGAGTCATGGAGACAGAGTCAAAGTCAGAGTCAGAGTCAGAGTCAGAGTCAAAGTCAGAGTCAGAATCGGAGTCAGAGTCAGAGTCAGAGTCAGAGTCAGAGTCAGAGTCAGAGTCAGAGTCAGAGTCAGAGTCAGACTCAGAGTCAGAGTCAGGGTCAGAGTCAGAGTCAGATTTAAAGTCAGAGTCAGCGTCAGATTCTGAGTCAAAGTCAGAGTCAGAGTCGGAGTTATAGTCATAGTCAGAGTCACAGTCAAAGTCAGAGTCTCAGTCATAGTCAGAGTCAGAGTCGGAGTCGGAGTCGGATCCAGAGCCAGTGTCAGAGTCAGAGTCAGAGTCGGATTCAGAGTCAGAGTCAGAGTCAGAGTCAGGGTCAGAGTCAGAGTCAGCATTAGAGTCAGAGTCAGTGTCATTCAGTCAGAGTCAGAGTCTGAGTCAGAGTCAGAGACGGAGTCAGAGTCTGAGTCAGAGTCAGAGTCAGAGTCAGAGTTAGAGTCAGATACAGAGACAGATTCAGAGTCAGATTCAGAGTCAGAGTCATGGAGACAGAGTCAGAGTCAGAGTCAGAGTCAGAGTCAGAGTCAAAGTCAGAGTCAGAGTCGGAGTCAGAGTTACAGTCAGAGTCAGAGTCAGAGTCACAGTCGGAGTCAGAGTCAGAGGCAGAGTCAGAGTCAGAGTCAGAAACAGGGTCAGAGTCAGAGTCAGAGTCAGAGTCAGAGCCAGAGCCACAGTCAGAGTCAGGTCGTGGAGTCAGAGTCAGAGTCTTAGTCAGAGTCAGAGTCAGAGTCAGAGTCGGAGTCAGAGTCGGAGTCAGAGTCAGAGTCAGGGTCAGAGTCAGAGTCAGAGTCAGAGTCAGAGTCAGAGTCAGAGTTAGAGTCAGAGTCCGAGTCTGACTCAGAGTCAGAGTCAGAGTCAGAGTTAGAGTCAGAGTCAGAGTCTGAGTCAGAGTCAGAGTCAGAGTCAGAGTCAGAGTCAGATACACAGTCAGAGTCAGAGTCAGATTCAGAGTCAGAGTCATGAAGACAGAGTCAGAGTCAGAGCCATAGTCGGAGTCAGAGTCATGGAGTCAGAGTCAGAGTCGGAGTCAAAATCAGAGTCGGAGTCGGATTCAGAGTCACAGTCAGAGTCAGAGTCAGAGTCTTATTCAGCGTCAGATTCAGAGTCAGAGTCGGAGTCGGAGTCACAGTCAGAGTCGGAGTCAGAGTCAGAGTCAGAGACAGAGTCAGATTTAGAGTCAGAGTCAGAGTCAGCGTCAAAGTCATGGTCTCAGTCTCAGTCAAAGTAAGAGTCTCAGTCAGAGTCAAAGTCAGAGTCAGAGTCGGAGTCAGAGTCAGAGTCTAGAGTCAGAGTCAGAATCAGAGTCAGAGTCAGATTCGGAGTCAGAGTCAGAGTCATAGTCAGAGTCAGAGTCAGAATCAAAGTCAGAGTCATGGAGACAGAGTCAGAGTCAGAGCCGGAGTCAGAGTCAGAGTCAGAGTCAGAGTCAGAGTCAGAGTCAGAGCCATAGTCAGAGTCAGAGTCAAAGTCAGAGTCAGAGTCGGAGTCATAGTCAGAGTCAGAGTCAGAGTCAGAGTCGGAGCCAGAGTCAGAGTCGGAGTCAGGGTCAGAGTCAGAGTCAGATTTGAAGTCAGAGTCAGCGTCATGGATTCAGAGTCAGAGTCCGAGTCAGAGTCGGAGTCAGAGTCAGAGTCATAGTCAGAGGCAGAGTCAGGGTCAGAGTCAGAGTCAGAGTCAAAGTCAGTGTCATGGAGTCAGAGTCAGAGTCAGAGTCTAGTCAAAGTCAAAGTCACAGTGATAGAGTCAGAGTCAGAGTCAAAGTACGAGTTAGAGCCAGAGTCAGAGTCGGAGTCAGAGTCGGAGTCAGAGTCATCGTCAGAGTCAGAGTCAGAGTCGGAGTCAGAGTCGGAGTCAGAGTCAGAGTCAGAGTCAGAGTCAGAGTCATAGTCAGAGTCAGAGTCAGGGTCAGAGTCAGAGTCCGAGTCAGAGTCAGAGTCAGGGTCAGAGTCAGAGTCAGATTTGAAGTCAGAGTTAGCGTCATGGATTCAGACTCAGAGTCCGAGTCAGAGTCAGAGTCAGAGTCAGAGTCATAGTCAGAGTCAGAGTCAGGGTCAGAGTCAGAGTCAGAGTCAGAGTCAGAGTCAGGGTCAGAGTCGGAGTCACAGTCAGAGTCACAGTCAAAGTCAGAGTCTCAGTCAGAGTCAGAGTCAGAGTCAGAGTCAGAGTCAGGGTCAAAGTCAGAGTCACAGTCAGAGTCACAGTCAAAGTCAGAGTCTCAGTCAGAGTCAGAGTCAGAGTCAGAGTCAGAGTCGGAGTCAGAGTCAGAGTCAGAGTCAGAGTCGGAGTCAGAGTGCCAGTCAGAGTCGGACTCAGAGTCAGAGTTAGAGTCAGAGTCAGGGTCAAAGTCAGAGTCAGATTTAAAGTCAGAGTCAGCGTCATTGAGTCGAAGTCAGAGTCTGAGTCAGAGTCAGAGTCAGAGTCAGAGTCAGAGTCAGAGTCAGAGTTAGAGTCAGAGTCAGAGTCAGAGTCAGAGTCAAAGTCAGAGTCTCAGTCAGAGTCAAAGTCAGAGTCAGAGTCGTAGTCAGAGTCAAAGTCAGAGTCTTATTCAGAGTCAGATTCAGAGTCAGAGTCGAAGTCAGAGTCAGAGTCAGAGTCAGAGTCAGAGTCAGAGTCAGAGTCAGAGTCAGGGTCAGAGCCAGAGTCACAGTTGGAGTCACAGTCAAAGTCAGAGTCTCAGTCAGAGTCAGAGTCAGAGTCAGAGTCAGAGTCGGAGTCAGAGTCAGACTCTGAGTCAGAGTCAGAGTCAAAGTCAGAGTCGGAGTCGGAGTCAGACTCAGAGTCAGAGTCAGGGTCAGAGTCAGAGTCAGATTCAAAGTCAGAGTCAGCGTCGGAGTCTGAGTCAAAGTCAGAGTCAGAGTCGGAGTTATAGTCATAGTCGGAGTCACAGTCAAAGTCAGAGTCTCAGTCAGAGTCAGAGTCAGAGTCGGAGTCGGAGTCGGAGTCGGAGTCGGAGTCAGAGTCAAAGTCAGAGTCAGAGTCAGAGTCAGAGTCAGAGTCAGAGTCAGAGTCAGAGTCAGAGTCAGAGTCAGAGTCAGAGTCAGAGTCAGAGTCAGAGTCAGAGTCAGAGTCAGACTCAGAGTCAGAGTCAGGGTCAGAGTCAGAGTCAGAGTCAGACTCAGAGTCAGAGTCAGGGTCAGGGTCAGAGTCAGAGTTAGAGTCAGAGTCAGAGTCAGAGTCAGAGTCAGAGTCAGAGTCAGAGTCAGAGTCAGAGTCAGAGTCAGAGTCAGAGTCAGAGTCAGAGTCAGAGTCAGAGTCAGAGTCAGAGTCAGAGTCAGAGTCAGAGTCAGAGTCAGAGTCAGAGTCAGAGTCAGAGTCAGAGTCAGAGTCAGAGTCAGAGTCAGAGTCAGAGTCAGAGTCAGAGTCAGAGTCAGAGTCAGAGTCAGAGTCAGAGTCAGAGTCAGAGTCAGAGTCAGAGTCAGAGTCAGAGTCAGAGTCAGAGTCAGAGTCAGAGTCAGAGTCAGAGTCAGAGTCAGAGTCAGAGTCAGAGTCAGAGTCAGAGTCAGAGTCAGAGTCAGAGTCAGAGTCAGAGTCAGAGTCGAAGTCAGAGTGCCAGTCAGAGTCGGACTCAGAGTCAGAGTCAGAGTCAGAGTCAGGGTCAAAGTCAGAGTCAGATTTAAAGTCAGAGTCAGCGTCATTGAGTCGAAGTCAGAGTCTGAGTCAGAGTCAGAGTCAGAGTCAGAGTCAGAGTCAGAGTCAGAGTTAGAGTCAGAGTCAAGGTCAGAGTCAGAGTCAAAGTCAGAGTCTCACTCAGAGTCAAAGTCAGAGTCAGAGTCGTAGTCAGAGTCAAAGTCAGAGTCTTATTCAGAGTCAGATACAGAGTCAGAGTCGAAGTCAGAGTCAGAGTCAGAGTCAGAGTCAGAGTCAGAGTCAGAGTCAGAGTCAGAGTCAGAGTCAGGGTCAGAGTCAGAGTCACAGTTAGAGTCACAGTCAAAGTCAGAGTCTCAGTCAGAGTCAGAGTCAGAGTCAGAGTCAGAGTCGGAGTCAGAGTCAGACTCTGAGTCAGAGTCAGAGTCAAAGTCAGAGTCGGAGTCGGAGTCAGACTCAGAGTCAGAGTCAGGGTCAGAGTCAGAGTCAGATTCAAAGTCAGAGTCAGCGTCGGAGTCTGAGTCAAAGTCAGAGTCAGAGTCGGAGTTATAGTCATAGTCAGAGTCACAGTCAAAGTCAGAGTCTCAGTCAGAGTCAGAGTCAGAGTCGGAGTCGGAGTCGGAGTCGGAGTCAGAGTCAGAGTCAGAGTCAGAGTCAGAGTCAGAGTCAGAGTCAGAGTCAGAGTCAGAGTCAGAGTCAGAGTCAGAGTCAGAGTCAGAGTCAGAGTCAGAGTCAGAGTCAGAGTCAGAGTCAGAGTCAGAGTCAGACTCAGAGTCAGAGTCAGGGTCAGAGTCAGAGTCAGATTTAAAGTCAGAGTCAGCGTCAGAGTCTGAGTCAAAGTCAGAGTCAGAGTCGGAGTTATAGTCATAGTCAGAGTCACAGTCAAAGTCAGAGTCTCAGTCAGAGTTAGATTCAGAGTCGGAGTCGGAGTCGGATCCAGAGCCAGTGTCAGAGTCAGAGTCAGAGTCGGAGTCAGAGTCAGAGTCAGAGTCAGAGTCAGGGTCAGAGTCAGAGTCAGCATTAGAGTCAGAGTCAGTGTCATTCAGTCAGAGTCAGAGTCTGAGTCAGAGTCAGAGACGGAGTCAGAGTCTGAGTCAGGGTCAGAGTCAGAGTCAGAGTTAGAGTCAGATACAGAGACAGATTCAGAGTCAGATTCAGAGTCAGAGTCATGGAGACAGAGTCAAAGTCAGAGTCAGAGTCAGAGTCAGAGTCAAAGTCAGAGTCAGAGTCGGAGTCAGAGTCAGAGTCAGAGTCAGAGTCAGAGTCAGAGTCAGAGTCAGACTCAGAGTCAGAGTCAGGGTCAGAGTCAGAGTCAGATTTAAAGTCAGAGTCAGCGTCAGATTCTGAGTCAAAGTCAGAGTCAGAGTCGGAGTTATAGTCATAGTCAGAGTCACAGTCAAAGTCAGAGTCTCAGTCATAGTCAGAGTCAGAGTCGGAGTCGGAGTCGGATCCAGAGCCAGTGTCAGAGTCAGAGTCAGAGTCGGATTCAGAGTCAGAGTCAGAGTCAGAGTCAGGGTCAGAGTCAGAGTCAGCATTAGAGTCAGAGTCAGTGTCATTCAGTCAGAGTCAGAGTCTGAGTCAGAGTCAGAGACGGAGTCAGAGTCTGAGTCAGAGTCAGAGTCAGAGTCAGAGTTAGAGTCAGATACAGAGACAGATTCAGAGTCAGATTCAGAGTCAGAGTCATGGAGACAGAGTCAGAGTCAGAGTCAGAGTCAGAGTCAGAGTCAAAGTCAGAGTCAGAGTCGGAGTCAGAGTTACAGTCAGAGTCAGAGTCAGAGTCACAGTCGGAGTCAGAGTCAGAGGCAGAGTCAGAGTCAGAGTCAGAAACAGGGTCAGAGTCAGAGTCAGAGTCAGAGTCAGAGCCAGAGCCACAGTCAGAGTCAGGTCGTGGAGTCAGAGTCAGAGTCTTAGTCAGAGTCAGAGTCAGAGTCAGAGTCGGAGTCAGAGTCGGAGTCAGAGTCAGAGTCAGGGTCAGAGTCAGAGTCAGAGTCAGAGTCAGAGTCAGAGTCAGAGTTAGAGTCAGAGTCCGAGTCTGACTCAGAGTCAGAGTCAGAGTCAGAGTCAGAGTCATGGTCTCAGTCTCAGTCAAAGTAAGAGTCTCAGTCAGAGTCAAAGTCAGAGTCAGAGTCGGAGTCAGAGTCAGAGTCTAGAGTCAGAGTCAGAATCAGAGTCAGAGTCAGATTCGGAGTCAGAGTCAGAGTCATAGTCAGAGTCAGAGTCAGAATCAAAGTCAGAGTCATGGAGACAGAGTCAGAGTCAGAGCCGGAGTCAGAGTCAGAGTCAGAGTCAGAGTCAGAGTCAGAGTCAGATTCGGAGTCAGAGTCAGAGTCATAGTCAGAGTCAGAGTCGGAGTCATGGAGTCAGAGTCAGAGTCAGAGTCAAGTCAGAGTCAAAGTCACAGTGATAGAGTCAGAGTCGGAGTCGAAGTGAGAGTTAGAGTCAGAGTCAGAGTCGGAGTCAGAGTCAGAGTCAGAGTCAGGGTCAGAGTCAGAGTTAGAGTCAGAGTCAGAGTCAGAGTCAGAGTCAGAGTCAGAGTCAGAGTCAGAGTCAGAGTCAGAGTCAGAGTCAGAGTCAGAGTCAGAGTCAGAGTCAGAGTCAGAGTCAGAGTCAGAGTCAGAGTCAGAGTCAGAGTCAGAGTCAGAGTCAGAGTCAGAGTCAGAGTCAGAGTCAGAGTCAGAGTCAGAGTCAGAGTCAGAGTCAGAGTCAGAGTCAGAGTCAGAGTCAGAGTCAGAGTCGGAGTCAGAGTGCCAGTCAGAGTCGGACCCAGAGTCAGAGTTAGAGTCAGAGTCAGGGTCAAAGTCAGAGTCAGATTTAAAGTCAGAGTCAGCGTCATTGAGTCGAAGGCAGAGTCTGAGTCAGAGTCAGAGTCAGAGTCAGATTCAGAGTCAGAGTCATGAAGACAGAGTCAGAGTCAGAGCCATAGTCGGAGTCAGAGTCATGGAGTCGGAGTCAGAGTCGTAGTCAGAGTCAGAGTCAGAGTCAGAGTCAGAGTCGGAGTCAAAATCAGAGTCGGAGTCGGATTCAGAGTCACAGTCAGAGTCATAGTCAGAGTCTCATTCAGAGTCAGATTCAGAGTCAGAGTCGGAGTCAGAATCAGACTCAGAGTCGGAGTCAGAGTCAGAGTCAGAGACAGAGTCAGATTCAGAGTCAGAGTCAGAGTCAGAGTCAGAGTCGGAGTCAGAGTCAGAGTCAGAGTCAGAGTCAGAGTCAGAGTCAGAGTCAGATTCAGAGTCACAGTCAGAGTCAGAGACAGAGTCAGAGTCAGAGTTAGAGTCAGAGTCCGAGTCTGAGTCAGAGTCAGAGTCAGAGTCAGAGTCAGAGTCAGATACACAGTCAGAGTCAGAGTCAGATTCAGAGTCAGAGTCATGAAGACAGAGTCAGAGTCAGAGCCATAGTCGGAGTCAGAGTCATGGAGTCGGAGTCAGAGTCGTAGTCAGAGTCAGAGTCAGAGTCAGAGTCAGAGTCGGAGTCAAAATCAGAGTCGGAGTCGGATTCAGAGTCACAGTCAGAGTCATAGACAGGGTCTCATTCAGAGTCAGATTCAGAGTCAGAGTCGGAGTCAGAATCAGACTCAGAGTCGGAGTCAGAGTCAGAGTCAGAGACAGAGTCAGATTCAGAGTCAGAGTCAGAGTCAGAGTCAGAGTCGGAGTCAGAGTCAGAGTCAGAGTCAGAGTCAGAGTCAGAGTCAGAGTCAGATTCAGAGTCAGAGTCAGAGTCGGAGTCAGAGTCAGAGTCAGGGTCAGAGTCAGAGTCAGATTTAAAGTCAGAGTCAGCGTCATGGATTCAGAGTCAGAGTCAGAGTCAGAGTCGGAGTCATAGTCAGAGTCAGAGTCAGAGTCAGAGTCAGAGTCAGAGTCAGAGTCAGAGTCAGAGTCAGAGTTAGAGTCAGGGTCCAAGTCTGACTCAGAGTCAGAGTCAGAGTCAGAGTGAGAGTCAGAGTCAGAGTCTGAGTCAGAGTCAGAGTCAGAGTCAGAGTCAGAGTCAGATACACAGTCAGAGTCAGAGTCAGATTCAGAGTCAGAGTCAGAGTCAGAGTCAGAGTCAGAGTCAGAGTCAGAGTCAGAGTCAGAGTCAGAGTCAGAGTCAGAGTCAGAGTCATGGTCTCAGTCTCAGTCAAAGTAAGAGTCTCAGTCAGAGTCAAAGTCAGAGTCAGAGTCGGAGTCAGAGTCAGAGTCTAGAGTCAGAGTCAGAATCAGAGTCAGAGTCAGATTCGGAGTCAGAGTCAGAGTCATAGTCAGAGTCAGAGTCAGAATCAAAGTCAGAGTCATGGAGACAGAGTCAGAGTCAGAGCCGGAGTCAGAGTCAGAGTCAGAGTCAGAGTCAGAGTCAGAGTCAGATTCGGAGTCAGAGTCAGAGTCATAGTCAGAGTCAGAGTCGGAGTCATGGAGTCAGAGTCAGAGTCAGAGTCAAGTCAGAGTCAAAGTCACAGTGATAGAGTCAGAGTCGGAGTCGAAGTGAGAGTTAGAGTCAGAGTCAGAGTCGGAGTCAGAGTCAGAGTCAGAGTCAGGGTCAGAGTCAGAGTTAGAGTCAGAGTCAGAGTCAGAGTCAGAGTCAGAGTCAGAGTCAGAGTCAGAGTCAGAGTCAGAGTCAGAGTCAGAGTCAGAGTCAGAGTCAGAGTCAGAGTCAGAGTCAGAGTCAGAGTCAGAGTCAGAGTCAGAGTCAGAGTCAGAGTCAGAGTCAGAGTCAGAGTCAGAGTCAGAGTCAGAGTCAGAGTCAGAGTCAGAGTCAGAGTCAGAGTCAGAGTCAGAGTCAGAGTCAGAGTCAGAGTCAGAGTCAGAGTCAGAGTCGGAGTCAGAGTGCCAGTCAGAGTCGGACTCAGAGTCAGAGTTAGAGTCAGAGTCAGGGTCAAAGTCAGAGTCAGATTTAAAGTCAGAGTCAGCGTCATTGAGTCGAAGGCAGAGTCTGAGTCAGAGTCAGAGTCAGAGTCAGATTCAGAGTCAGAGTCATGAAGACAGAGTCAGAGTCAGAGCCATAGTCGGAGTCAGAGTCATGGAGTCGGAGTCAGAGTCGTAGTCAGAGTCAGAGTCAGAGTCAGAGTCAGAGTCGGAGTCAAAATCAGAGTCGGAGTCGGATTCAGAGTCACAGTCAGAGTCATAGTCAGAGTCTCATTCAGAGTCAGATTCAGAGTCAGAGTCGGAGTCAGAATCAGACTCAGAGTCGGAGTCAGAGTCAGAGTCAGAGACAGAGTCAGATTCAGAGTCAGAGTCAGAGTCAGAGTCAGAGTCGGAGTCAGAGTCAGAGTCAGAGTCAGAGTCAGAGTCAGAGTCAGAGTCAGATTCAGAGTCAGAGTCAGAGTCGGAGTCAGAGTCAGAGTCAGGGTCAGAGTCAGAGTCAGATTTAAAGTCAGAGTCAGCGTCATGGATTCAGAGTCAGAGTCAGAGTCAGAGTCGGAGTCATAGTCAGAGTCAGAGTCAGAGTCAGAGTCAGAGTCAGAGTCAGAGTCAGAGTCAGAGTCAGAGTTAGAGTCAGGGTCCGAGTCTGACTCAGAGTCAGAGTCAGAGTCAGAGTTAGAGTCAGAGTCAGAGTCTGAGTCAGAGTCAGAGTCAGAGTCAGAGTCAGAGTCAGATACACAGTCAGAGTCAAAGTCAGATTCAGAGTCAGAGTCATGAAGACAGAGTCAGAGTCAGAGCCATAGTCGGAGTCAGAGTCATGGAGTCAGAGTCAGAGTCGGAGTCAAAATCAGAGTCGGAGTCGGATTCAGAGTCACAGTCACAGTCAGAGTCAGAGTCTTATTCAGCGTCAGATTCAGAGTCAGAGTCGGAGTCGGAGTCAGAGTCCGAGTCGGAGTCAGAGTCAGAGTCAGAGACAAAGTCAGATTTAGAGTCAGAGTCAGAGTCAGCGTCAAAGTCATGGTCTCAGTCTCAGTCAAAGTAAGAGTCTCAGTCAGAGTCAAAGTCAGAGTCAGAGTCGGAGTCAGAGTCAGAGTCTAGAGTCAGAGTCAGAATCAGAGTCAGAGTCAGATTCGGAGTCAGAGTCAGAGTCATAGTCAGAGTCAGAGTCAGAATCAAAGTCAGAGTCATGGAGACAGAGTCAGAGTCAGAGCCGGAGTCAGAGTCAGAGTCAGAGTCAGAGTCAGAGTCAGAGTCAGATTCGGAGTCAGAGTCAGAGTCATAGTCAGAGTCAGAGTCGGAGTCATGGAGTCAGAGTCAGAGTCAGAGTCTAGTCAGAGTCAAAGTCACAGTGATAGAGTCAGATTCAGAGTCGAAGTGACAGTTAGAGTCAGAGTCAGAGTCGGAGTCAGAGTCAGAGTCAGAGTCAGGGTCAGAGTCAGAGATAGAGTCAGAGTCAGAGTCAGAGTCAGAGTCAGAGTCAGAGTCAGAGTCATGAAGACAGAGTCAGAGTCAGAGCCATAGTCGGAGTCAGAGTCATGGAGTCGGAGTCAGAGTCGTAGTCAGAGTCAGAGTCAGAGTCAGAGTCAGAGTCGGAGTCAAAATCAGAGTCGGAGTCGGATTCAGAGTCACAGTCAGAGTCATAGTCAGAGTCTCATTCAGAGTCAGATTCAGAGTCAGAGTCGGAGTCAGAATCAGACTCAGAGTCGGAGTCAGAGTCAGAGTCAGAGACAGAGTCAGATTCAGAGTCAGAGTCAGAGTCAGAGTCAGAGTCGGAGTCAGAGTCAGAGTCAGAGTCAGAGTCAGAGTCAGAGTCAGAGTCAGATTCAGAGTCAGAGTCAGAGTCGGAGTCAGAGTCAGAGTCAGGGTCAGAGTCAGAGTCAGATTTAAAGTCAGAGTCAGCGTCATGGATTCAGAGTCAGAGTCAGAGTCAGAGTCGGAGTCATAGTCAGAGTCAGAGTCAGAGTCAGAGTCAGAGTCAGAGTCAGAGTCAGAGTCAGAGTCAGAGTTAGAGTCAGGGTCCGAGTCTGACTCAGAGTCAGAGTCAGAGTCAGAGTTAGAGTCAGAGTCAGAGTCTGAGTCAGAGTCAGAGTCAGAGTCAGAGTCAGAGTCAGATACACAGTCAGAGTCAAAGTCAGATTCAGAGTCAGAGTCATGAAGACAGAGTCAGAGTCAGAGCCATAGTCGGAGTCAGAGTCATGGAGTCAGAGTCAGAGTCGGAGTCAAAATCAGAGTCGGAGTCGGATTCAGAGTCACAGTCACAGTCAGAGTCAGAGTCTTATTCAGCGTCAGATTCAGAGTCAGAGTCGGAGTCGGAGTCAGAGTCCGAGTCGGAGTCAGAGTCAGAGTCAGAGACAAAGTCAGATTTAGAGTCAGAGTCAGAGTCAGCGTCAAAGTCATGGTCTCAGTCTCAGTCAAAGTAAGAGTCTCAGTCAGAGTCAAAGTCAGAGTCAGAGTCGGAGTCAGAGTCAGAGTCTAGAGTCAGAGTCAGAATCAGAGTCAGAGTCAGATTCGGAGTCAGAGTCAGAGTCATAGTCAGAGTCAGAGTCAGAATCAAAGTCAGAGTCATGGAGACAGAGTCAGAGTCAGAGCCGGAGTCAGAGTCAGAGTCAGAGTCAGAGTCAGAGTCAGAGTCAGATTCGGAGTCAGAGTCAGAGTCATAGTCAGAGTCAGAGTCGGAGTCATGGAGTCAGAGTCAAAGTCACAGTGATAGAGTCAGATTCAGAGTCGAAGTGACAGTTAGAGTCAGAGTCAGAGTCGGAGTCAGAGTCAGAGTCAGAGTCAGGGTCAGAGTCAGAGATAGAGTCAGAGTCAGAGTCAGAGTCAGAGTCAGAGTCAGAGTCAGAGTCAGAGTCAGAGTCAGAGTCAGAGTCAGAGTCAGAGTCAGAGTCAGAGTCAGAGTCAGAGTCAGAGTCAGAGTCAGAGTCAGAGTCAGAGTCAGAGTCAGAGTCAGAGTCAGAGTCAGAGTCAGAGTCAGAGTCAGAGTCAGAGTCAGAGTCAGAGTCAGAGTCAGAGTCAGAGTCAGAGTCAGAGTCAGAGTCGGAGTCAGAGTCGGAGTCAGAGTGCCAGTCAGAGTCGGACTCAGAGTCAGAGTCAGAGTCAGAGTCAGGGTCAAAGTCAGAGTCAGATTTAAAGTCAGAGTCAGCGTCATTGAGTCGAAGTCAGAGTCTGAGTCAGAGTCAGAGTCAGAGTCAGAGTCAGAGTCAGAGTCAGAGTTAGAGTCAGAGTCAGAGTCAGAGTCAGAGTCAAAGTCAGAGTCTCACTCAGAGTCAGAGTCAGAGTCAGAGTCGTAGTCAGAGTCAAAGTCAGAGTCTTATTCAGAGTCAGATTCAGAGTCAGAGTCGAAGTCAGAGTCAGAGTCAGAGTCAGAGTCAGAGTCAGAGTCAGAGTCAGAGTCAGGGTCAGAGTCAGAGTCACAGTTAGAGTCACAGTCAAAGTCAGAGTCTCAGTCAGAGTCAGAGTCAGAGTCAGAGTCAGAGTCGGAGTCAGAGTCAGACTCTGAGTCAGAGTCAGAGTCAAAGTCAGAGTCGGAGTCGGAGTCAGACTCAGAGTCAGAGTCAGGGTCAGAGTCAGAGTCAGATTCAAAGTCAGAGTCAGCGTCGGAGTCTGAGTCGAAGTCAGAGTCAGAGTCGGAGTTATAGTCATAGTCAGAGTCACAGTCAAAGTCAGAGTCTCAGTCAGAGTCAGAGTCAGAGTCGGAGTCGGAGTCGGAGTCGGAGTCAGAGTCAGAGTCAGAGTCAGAGTCAGAGTCAGAGTCAGAGTCAGAGTCAGAGTCAGAGTCAGAGTCAGAGTCAGAGTCAGAGTCAGAGTCAGAGTCAGAGTCGGAGTCAGAGTGCCAGTCAGAGTCGGACTCAGAGTCAGAGTTAGAGTCAGAGTCAGGGTCAAAGTCAGAGTCAGATTTAAAGTCAGAGTCAGCGTCATTGAGTCGAAGTCAGAGTCTGAGTCAGAGTCAGAGTCAGAGTCAGATTCAGAGTCAGAGTCATGAAGACAGAGTCAGAGTCAGAGCCATAGTCGGAGTCAGAGTCATGGAGTCGGAGTCAGAGTCGTAGTCAGAGTCAGAGTCAGAGTCAGAGTCAGAGTCGGAGTCAAAATCAGAGTCGGAGTCGGATTCAGAGTCACAGTCAGAGTCATAGTCAGAGTCTCATTCAGAGTCAGATTCAGAGTCAGAGTCGGAGTCAGAATCAGACTCAGAGTCGGAGTCAGAGTCAGAGTCAGAGACAGAGTCAGATTCAGAGTCAGAGTCAGAGTCAGAGTCAGAGTCGGAGTCAGAGTCAGAGTCAGAGTCAGAGTCAGAGTCAGAGTCAGAGTCAGATTCAGAGTCAGAGTCAGAGTCGGAGTCAGAGTCAGAGTCAGGGTCAGAGTCAGAGTCAGATTTAAAGTCAGAGTCAGCGTCATGGATTCAGAGTCAGAGTCAGAGTCAGAGTCGGAGTCATAGTCAGAGTCAGAGTCAGAGTCAGAGTCAGAGTCAGAGTCAGAGTCAGAGTCAGAGTCAGAGTTAGAGTCAGGGTCCGAGTCTGACTCAGAGTCAGAGTCAGAGTCAGAGTTAGAGTCAGAGTCAGAGTCTGAGTCAGAGTCAGAGTCAGAGTCAGAGTCAGAGTCAGATACACAGTCAGAGTCAGAGTCAGATTCAGAGTCAGAGTCATGAAGACAGAGTCAGAGTCAGAGCCATAGTCGGAGTCAGAGTCATGGAGTCAGAGTCAGAGTCGGAGTCAAAATCAGAGTCGGAGTCGGATTCAGAGTCACAGTCACAGTCAGAGTCAGAGTCTTATTCAGCGTCAGATTCAGAGTCAGAGTCGGAGTCGGAGTCAGAGTCCGAGTCGGAGTCAGAGTCAGAGTCAGAGACAGAGTCAGATTTAGAGTCAGAGTCAGAGTCAGCGTCAAAGTCATGGTCTCAGTCTCAGTCAAAGTAAGAGTCTCAGTCAGAGTCAAAGTCAGAGTCAGAGTCGGAGTCAGAGTCAGAGTCTAGAGTCAGAGTCAGAATCAGAGTCAGAGTCAGATTCGGAGTCAAAGTCAGAGTCATAGTCAGAGTCAGACTCAGAATCAAAGTCAGAGTCATGGAGACAGAGTCAGAGTCAGAGCCGGAGTCAGAGTCAGAGTCAGAGTCAGAGTCAGAGTCAGAGTCAGATTCGGAGTCAGAGTCAGAGTCATAGTCAGAGTCAGAGTCGGAGTCATGGAGTCAGAGTCAGAGTCAGAGTCTAGTCAGAGTCAAAGTCACAGTGATAGAGTCAGAGTCAGAGTCGAAGTGAGAGTTAGAGTCAGAGTCAGAGTCGGAGTCAGAGTCAGAGTCAGAGTCAGGGTCAGAGTCAGAGTTAGAGTCAGAGTCAGAGTCAGAGTCAGAGTCAGAGTCAGAGTCAGAGTCAGAGTCAGAGTCAGAGTCAGAGTCAGAGTCAGAGTCAGAGTCAGAGTCAGAGTCAGAGTCAGAGTCAGAGTCAGAGTCAGAGTCAGAGTCAGAGTCAGAGTCAGAGTCAGAGTCAGAGTCAGAGTCAGAGTCAGAGTCAGAGTCAGAGTCAGAGTCAGAGTCGAAGTCAGAGTGCCAGTCAGAGTCGGACTCAGAGTCAGAGTCAGAGTCAGAGTCAGGGTCAAAGTCAGAGTCAGATTTAAAGTCAGAGTCAGCGTCATTGAGTCGAAGTCAGAGTCTGAGTCAGAGTCAGAGTCAGAGTCAGAGTCAGAGTCAGAGTCAGAGTTAGAGTCAGAGTCAAGGTCAGAGTCAGAGTCAAAGTCAGAGTCTCACTCAGAGTCAAAGTCAGAGTCAGAGTCGTAGTCAGAGTCAAAGTCAGAGTCTTATTCAGAGTCAGATTCAGAGTCAGAGTCGAAGTCAGAGTCAGAGTCAGAGTCAGAGTCAGAGTCAGAGTCAGAGTCAGAGTCAGAGTCAGAGTCAGGGTCAGAGTCAGAGTCACAGTTAGAGTCACAGTCAAAGTCAGAGTCTCAGTCAGAGTCAGAGTCAGAGTCAGAGTCAGAGTCGGAGTCAGAGTCAGACTCTGAGTCAGAGTCAGAGTCAAAGTCAGAGTCGGAGTCGGAGTCAGACTCAGAGTCAGAGTCAGGGTCAGAGTCAGAGTCAGATTCAAAGTCAGAGTCAGCGTCGGAGTCTGAGTCAAAGTCAGAGTCAGAGTCGGAGTTATAGTCATAGTCAGAGTCACAGTCAAAGTCAGAGTCTCAGTCAGAGTCAGAGTCAGAGTCGGAGTCGGAGTCGGAGTCGGAGTCAGAGTCAGAGTCAGAGTCAGAGTCAGAGTCAGAGTCAGAGTCAGAGTCAGAGTCAGAGTCAGAGTCAGAGTCAGAGTCAGAGTCAGAGTCAGAGTCAGAGTCAGAGTCAGAGTCAGAGTCAGAGTCAGAGTCAGACTCAGAGTCAGAGTCAGGGTCAGAGTCAGAGTCAGAGTCAGACTCAGAGTCAGAGTCAGGGTCAGGGTCAGAGTCAGAGTTAGAGTCAGAGTCAGAGTCAGAGTCAGAGTCAGAGTCAGAGTCAGAGTCAGAGTCAGAGTCAGAGTCAGAGTCAGAGTCAGAGTCAGAGTCAGAGTCAGAGTCAGAGTCAGAGTCAGAGTCAGAGTCAGAGTCAGAGTCAGAGTCAGAGTCAGAGTCAGAGTCAGAGTCAGAGTCAGAGTCAGAGTCAGAGTCAGAGTCAGAGTCAGAGTCAGAGTCAGAGTCAGAGTCAGAGTCAGAGTCAGAGTCAGAGTCAGAGTCAGAGTCAGAGTCAGAGTCAGAGTCAGAGTCAGAGTCAGAGTCAGAGTCAGAGTCAGAGTCAGAGTCAGAGTCAGAGTCAGAGTCAGAGTCAGAGTCAGAGTCAGAGTCAGAGTCAGAGTCAGAGTCAGAGTCAGAGTCGAAGTCAGAGTGCCAGTCAGAGTCGGACTCAGAGTCAGAGTCAGAGTCAGAGTCAGGGTCAAAGTCAGAGTCAGATTTAAAGTCAGAGTCAGCGTCATTGAGTCGAAGTCAGAGTCTGAGTCAGAGTCAGAGTCAGAGTCAGAGTCAGAGTCAGAGTCAGAGTTAGAGTCAGAGTCAAGGTCAGAGTCAGAGTCAAAGTCAGAGTCTCACTCAGAGTCAAAGTCAGAGTCAGAGTCGTAGTCAGAGTCAAAGTCAGAGTCTTATTCAGAGTCAGATTCAGAGTCAGAGTCGAAGTCAGAGTCAGAGTCAGAGTCAGAGTCAGAGTCAGAGTCAGAGTCAGAGTCAGAGTCAGAGTCAGGGTCAGAGTCAGAGTCACAGTTAGAGTCACAGTCAAAGTCAGAGTCTCAGTCAGAGTCAGAGTCAGAGTCAGAGTCAGAGTCGGAGTCAGAGTCAGACTCTGAGTCAGAGTCAGAGTCAAAGTCAGAGTCGGAGTCGGAGTCAGACTCAGAGTCAGAGTCAGGGTCAGAGTCAGAGTCAGATTCAAAGTCAGAGTCAGCGTCGGAGTTATAGTCATAGTCAGAGTCACAGTCAAAGTCAGAGTCTCAGTCAGAGTCAGAGTCAGAGTCGGAGTCGGAGTCGGAGTCGGAGTCAGAGTCAGAGTCAGAGTCAGAGTCAGAGTCAGAGTCAGAGTCAGAGTCAGAGTCAGAGTCAGAGTCAGAGTCAGAGTCAGAGTCAGAGTCAGAGTCAGAGTCAGAGTCAGAGTCAGAGTCAGAGTCAGAGTCAGACTCAGAGTCAGAGTCAGGGTCAGAGTCAGAGTCAGATTTAAAGTCAGAGTCAGCGTCAGAGTCTGAGTCAAAGTCAGAGTCAGAGTCGGAGTTATAGTCATAGTCAGAGTCACAGTCAAAGTCAGAGTCTCAGTCAGAGTTAGATTCAGAGTCGGAGTCGGAGTCGGATCCAGAGCCAGTGTCAGAGTCAGAGTCAGAGTCGGAGTCAGAGTCAGAGTCAGAGTCAGAGTCAGGGTCAGAGTCAGAGTCAGCATTAGAGTCAGAGTCAGTGTCATTCAGTCAGAGTCAGAGTCTGAGTCAGAGTCAGAGACGGAGTCAGAGTCTGAGTCAGGGTCAGAGTCAGAGTCAGAGTTAGAGTCAGATACAGAGACAGATTCAGAGTCAGATTCAGAGTCAGAGTCATGGAGACAGAGTCAAAGTCAGAGTCAGAGTCAGAGTCAGAGTCAAAGTCAGAGTCAGAATCGGAGTCAGAGTCAGAGTCAGAGTCAGAGTCAGAGTCAGAGTCAGAGTCAGAGTCAGAGTCAGAGTCAGACTCAGAGTCAGAGTCAGGGTCAGAGTCAGAGTCAGATTTAAAGTCAGAGTCAGCGTCAGATTCTGAGTCAAAGTCAGAGTCAGAGTCGGAGTTATAGTCATAGTCAGAGTCACAGTCAAAGTCAGAGTCTCAGTCATAGTCAGAGTCAGAGTCGGAGTCGGAGTCGGATCCAGAGCCAGTGTCAGAGTCAGAGTCAGAGTCGGATTCAGAGTCAGAGTCAGAGTCAGAGTCAGGGTCAGAGTCAGAGTCAGCATTAGAGTCAGAGTCAGTGTCATTCAGTCAGAGTCAGAGTCTGAGTCAGAGTCAGAGACGGAGTCAGAGTCTGAGTCAGAGTCAGAGTCAGAGTCAGAGTTAGAGTCAGATACAGAGACAGATTCAGAGTCAGATTCAGAGTCAGAGTCATGGAGACAGAGTCAGAGTCAGAGTCAGAGTCAGAGTCAGAGTCAAAGTCAGAGTCAGAGTCGGAGTCAGAGTTACAGTCAGAGTCAGAGTCAGAGTCACAGTCGGAGTCAGAGTCAGAGGCAGAGTCAGAGTCAGAGTCAGAAACAGGGTCAGAGTCAGAGTCAGAGTCAGAGTCAGAGCCAGAGCCACAGTCAGAGTCAGGTCGTGGAGTCAGAGTCAGAGTCTTAGTCAGAGTCAGAGTCAGAGTCAGAGTCGGAGTCAGAGTCGGAGTCAGAGTCAGAGTCAGGGTCAGAGTCAGAGTCAGAGTCAGAGTCAGAGTCAGAGTCAGAGTTAGAGTCAGAGTCCGAGTCTGACTCAGAGTCAGAGTCAGAGTCAGAGTTAGAGTCAGAGTCAGAGTCTGAGTCAGAGTCAGAGTCAGAGTCAGAGTCAGAGTCAGATACACAGTCAGAGTCAGAGTCAGATTCAGAGTCAGAGTCATGAAGACAGAGTCAGAGTCAGAGCCATAGTCGGAGTCAGAGTCATGGAGTCAGAGTCAGAGTCGGAGTCAAAATCAGAGTCGGAGTCGGATTCAGAGTCACAGTCAGAGTCAGAGTCAGAGTCTTATTCAGCGTCAGATTCAGAGTCAGAGTCGGAGTCGAAGTCACAGTCAGAGTCGGAGTCAGAGTCAGAGTCAGAGACAGAGTCAGATTTAGAGTCAGAGTCAGAGTCAGCGTCAAAGTCATGGTCTCAGTCTCAGTCAAAGTAAGAGTCTCAGTCAGAGTCAAAGTCAGAGTCAGAGTCGGAGTCAGAGTCAGAGTCTAGAGTCAGAGTCAGAATCAGAGTCAGAGTCAGATTCGGAGTCAGAGTCAGAGTCATAGTCAGAGTCAGAGTCAGAATCAAAGTCAGAGTCATGGAGACAGAGTCAGAGTCAGAGCCGGAGTCAGAGTCAGAGTCAGAGTCAGAGTCAGAGTCAGAGTCAGAGCCATAGTCAGAGTCAGAGTCAAAGTCAGAGTCAGAGTCGGAGTCATAGTCAGAGTCAGAGTCAGAGTCAGAGTCGGAGCCAGAGTCAGAGTCGGAGTCAGGGTCAGAGTCAGAGTCAGATTTGAAGTCAGAGTCAGCGTCATGGATTCAGAGTCAGAGTCCGAGTCAGAGTCGGAGTCAGAGTCAGAGTCATAGTCAGAGGCAGAGTCAGGGTCAGAGTCAGAGTCAGAGTCAAAGTCAGTGTCATGGAGTCAGAGTCAGAGTCAGAGTCTAGTCAAAGTCAAAGTCACAGTGATAGAGTCAGAGTCAGAGTCAAAGTACGAGTTAGAGCCAGAGTCAGAGTCGGAGTCAGAGTCGGAGTCAGAGTCATCGTCAGAGTCAGAGTCAGAGTCGGAGTCAGAGTCGGAGTCAGAGTCAGAGTCAGAGTCAGAGTCAGAGTCATAGTCAGAGTCAGAGTCAGGGTCAGAGTCAGAGTCCGAGTCAGAGTCAGAGTCAGGGTCAGAGTCAGAGTCAGATTTGAAGTCAGAGTTAGCGTCATGGATTCAGACTCAGAGTCCGAGTCAGAGTCAGAGTCAGAGTCAGAGTCATAGTCAGAGTCAGAGTCAGGGTCAGAGTCAGAGTCAGAGTCAGAGTCAGAGTCAGGGTCAGAGTCGGAGTCACAGTCAGAGTCACAGTCAAAGTCAGAGTCTCAGTCAGAGTCAGAGTCAGAGTCAGAGTCAGAGTCAGGGTCAAAGTCAGAGTCACAGTCAGAGTCACAGTCAAAGTCAGAGTCTCAGTCAGAGTCAGAGTCAGAGTCAGAGTCAGAGTCGGAGTCAGAGTCAGAGTCAGAGTCAGAGTCGGAGTCAGAGTGCCAGTCAGAGTCGGACTCAGAGTCAGAGTTAGAGTCAGAGTCAGGGTCAAAGTCAGAGTCAGAGTCTCAGTCAGAGTCAAAGTCAGAGTCAGAGTCGTAGTCAGAGTCAAAGTCAGAGTCTTATTCAGAGTCAGATTCAGAGTCAGAGTCGAAGTCAGAGTCAGAGTCAGAGTCAGAGTCAGAGTCAGAGTCAGAGTCAGAGTCAGGGTCAGAGCCAGAGTCACAGTTGGAGTCACAGTCAAAGTCAGAGTCTCAGTCAGAGTCAGAGTCAGAGTCAGAGTCAGAGTCGGAGTCAGAGTCAGACTCTGAGTCAGAGTCAGAGTCAAAGTCAGAGTCGGAGTCGGAGTCAGACTCAGAGTCAGAGTCAGGGTCAGAGTCAGAGTCAGATTCAAAGTCAGAGTCAGCGTCGGAGTCTGAGTCAAAGTCAGAGTCAGAGTCGGAGTTATAGTCATAGTCGGAGTCACAGTCAAAGTCAGAGTCTCAGTCAGAGTCAGAGTCAGAGTCGGAGTCGGAGTCGGAGTCGGAGTCGGAGTCAGAGTCAGAGTCAGAGTCAGAGTCAGAGTCAGAGTCAGAGTCAGAGTCAGAGTCAGAGTCAGAGTCAGAGTCAGAGTCAGAGTCAGAGTCAGAGTCAGAGTCAGAGTCAGAGTCAGAGTCAGAGTCAGAGTCAGAGTCAGACTCAGAGTCAGAGTCAGGGTCAGAGTCAGAGTCAGAGTCAGACTCAGAGTCAGAGTCAGGGTCAGGGTCAGAGTCAGAGTTAGAGTCAGAGTCAGAGTCAGAGTCAGAGTCAGAGTCAGAGTCAGAGTCAGAGTCAGAGTCAGAGTCAGAGTCAGAGTCAGAGTCAGAGTCAGAGTCAGAGTCAGAGTCAGAGTCAGAGTCAGAGTCAGAGTCAGAGTCAGAGTCAGAGTCAGAGTCAGAGTCAGAGTCAGAGTCAGAGTCAGAGTCAGAGTCAGAGTCAGAGTCAGAGTCAGAGTCAGAGTCAGAGTCAGAGTCAGAGTCGGAGTCAGAGTCAGAGTCAGAGTCAGAGTCAGAGTCAGAGTCAGAGTCGGAGTCGGAGTCAGAGTCAGAGTCAGAGTCAGAGTCAGAGTCAGAGTCAGAGTCAGAGTCAGAGTCAGAGTCAGAGTCAGAGTCAAAGTCAGAGTCTCAGTCAGAGTTAGATTCAGAGTCGGAGTCGGAGTCGGATCCAGAGCCAGTGTCAGAGTCAGAGTCAGAGTCGGAGTCAGAGTCAGAGTCAGAGTCAGAGTCAGGGTCAGAGTCAGAGTCAGCATTAGAGTCAGAGTCAGTGTCATTCAGTCAGAGTCAGAGTCTGAGTCAGAGTCAGAGACGGAGTCAGAGTCTGAGTCAGGGTCAGAGTCAGAGTCAGAGTTAGAGTCAGATACAGAGACAGATTCAGAGTCAGATTCAGAGTCAGAGTCATGGAGACAGAGTCAAAGTCAGAGTCAGAGTCAGAGTCAGAGTCAAAGTCAGAGTCAGAATCGGAGTCAGAGTCAGAGTCAGAGTCAGAGTCAGAGTCAGAGTCAGAGTCAGAGTCAGAGTCAGAGTCAGACTCAGAGTCAGAGTCAGGGTCAGAGTCAGAGTCAGATTTAAAGTCAGAGTCAGCGTCAGATTCTGAGTCAAAGTCAGAGTCAGAGTCGGAGTTATAGTCATAGTCAGAGTCACAGTCAAAGTCAGAGTCTCAGTCATAGTCAGAGTCAGAGTCGGAGTCGGAGTCGGATCCAGAGCCAGTGTCAGAGTCAGAGTCAGAGTCGGATTCAGAGTCAGAGTCAGAGTCAGAGTCAGGGTCAGAGTCAGAGTCAGCATTAGAGTCAGAGTCAGTGTCATTCAGTCAGAGTCAGAGTCTGAGTCAGAGTCAGAGACGGAGTCAGAGTCTGAGTCAGAGTCAGAGTCAGAGTCAGAGTTAGAGTCAGATACAGAGACAGATTCAGAGTCAGATTCAGAGTCAGAGTCATGGAGACAGAGTCAGAGTCAGAGTCAGAGTCAGAGTCAGAGTCAAAGTCAGAGTCAGAGTCGGAGTCAGAGTTACAGTCAGAGTCAGAGTCAGAGTCACAGTCGGAGTCAGAGTCAGAGGCAGAGTCAGAGTCAGAGTCAGAAACAGGGTCAGAGTCAGAGTCAGAGTCAGAGTCAGAGCCAGAGCCACAGTCAGAGTCAGGTCGTGGAGTCAGAGTCAGAGTCTTAGTCAGAGTCAGAGTCAGAGTCAGAGTCGGAGTCAGAGTCGGAGTCAGAGTCAGAGTCAGGGTCAGAGTCAGAGTCAGAGTCAGAGTCAGAGTCAGAGTCAGAGTTAGAGTCAGAGTCCGAGTCTGACTCAGAGTCAGAGTCAGAGTCAGAGTTAGAGTCAGAGTCAGAGTCTGAGTCAGAGTCAGAGTCAGAGTCAGAGTCAGAGTCAGATACACAGTCAGAGTCAGAGTCAGATTCAGAGTCAGAGTCATGAAGACAGAGTCAGAGTCAGAGCCATAGTCGGAGTCAGAGTCATGGAGTCAGAGTCAGAGTCGGAGTCAAAATCAGAGTCGGAGTCGGATTCAGAGTCACAGTCAGAGTCAGAGTCAGAGTCTTATTCAGCGTCAGATTCAGAGTCAGAGTCGGAGTCGGAGTCACAGTCAGAGTCGGAGTCAGAGTCAGAGTCAGAGACAGAGTCAGATTTAGAGTCAGAGTCAGAGTCAGCGTCAAAGTCATGGTCTCAGTCTCAGTCAAAGTAAGAGTCTCAGTCAGAGTCAAAGTCAGAGTCAGAGTCGGAGTCAGAGTCAGAGTCTAGAGTCAGAGTCAGAATCAGAGTCAGAGTCAGATTCGGAGTCAGAGTCAGAGTCATAGTCAGAGTCAGAGTCAGAATCAAAGTCAGAGTCATGGAGACAGAGTCAGAGTCAGAGCCGGAGTCAGAGTCAGAGTCAGAGTCAGAGTCAGAGTCAGAGTCAGAGCCATAGTCAGAGTCAGAGTCAAAGTCAGAGTCAGAGTCGGAGTCATAGTCAGAGTCAGAGTCAGAGTCAGAGTCGGAGCCAGAGTCAGAGTCGGAGTCAGGGTCAGAGTCAGAGTCAGATTTGAAGTCAGAGTCAGCGTCATGGATTCAGAGTCAGAGTCCGAGTCAGAGTCGGAGTCAGAGTCAGAGTCATAGTCAGAGGCAGAGTCAGGGTCAGAGTCAGAGTCAGAGTCAAAGTCAGTGTCATGGAGTCAGAGTCAGAGTCAGAGTCTAGTCAAAGTCAAAGTCACAGTGATAGAGTCAGAGTCAGAGTCAAAGTACGAGTTAGAGCCAGAGTCAGAGTCGGAGTCAGAGTCGGAGTCAGAGTCATCGTCAGAGTCAGAGTCAGAGTCGGAGTCAGAGTCGGAGTCAGAGTCAGAGTCAGAGTCAGAGTCAGAGTCATAGTCAGAGTCAGAGTCAGGGTCAGAGTCAGAGTCCGAGTCAGAGTCAGAGTCAGGGTCAGAGTCAGAGTCAGATTTGAAGTCAGAGTTAGCGTCATGGATTCAGACTCAGAGTCCGAGTCAGAGTCAGAGTCAGAGTCAGAGTCATAGTCAGAGTCAGAGTCAGGGTCAGAGTCAGAGTCAGAGTCAGAGTCAGAGTCAGGGTCAGAGTCGGAGTCACAGTCAGAGTCACAGTCAAAGTCAGAGTCTCAGTCAGAGTCAGAGTCAGAGTCAGAGTCAGAGTCAGGGTCAAAGTCAGAGTCACAGTCAAAGTCACAGTCAAAGTCAGAGTCTCAGTCAGAGTCAGAGTCAGAGTCAGAGTCAGAGTCGGAGTCAGAGTCAGAGTCAGAGTCAGAGTCGGAGTCAGAGTGCCAGTCAGAGTCGGACTCAGAGTCAGAGTTAGAGTCAGAGTCAGGGTCAAAGTCAGAGTCAGATTTAAAGTCAGAGTCAGCGTCATTGAGTCGAAGTCAGAGTCTGAGTCAGAGTCAGAGTCAGAGTCAGAGTCAGAGTCAGAGTCAGAGTTAGAGTCAGAGTCAGAGTCAGAGTCAGAGTCAAAGTCAGAGTCTCAGTCAGAGTCAAAGTCAGAGTCAGAGTCGTAGTCAGAGTCAAAGTCAGAGTCTTATTCAGAGTCAGATTCAGAGTCAGAGTCGAAGTCAGAGTCAGAGTCAGAGTCAGAGTCAGAGTCAGAGTCAGAGTCAGAGTCAGGGTCAGAGCCAGAGTCACAGTTGGAGTCACAGTCAAAGTCAGAGTCTCAGTCAGAGTCAGAGTCAGAGTCAGAGTCAGAGTCGGAGTCAGAGTCAGACTCTGAGTCAGAGTCAGAGTCAAAGTCAGAGTCGGAGTCGGAGTCAGACTCAGAGTCAGAGTCAGGGTCAGAGTCAGAGTCAGATTCAAAGTCAGAGTCAGCGTCGGAGTCTGAGTCAAAGTCAGAGTCAGAGTCGGAGTTATAGTCATAGTCGGAGTCACAGTCAAAGTCAGAGTCTCAGTCAGAGTCAGAGTCAGAGTCGGAGTCGGAGTCGGAGTCGGAGTCGGAGTCAGAGTCAGAGTCAGAGTCAGAGTCAGAGTCAGAGTCAGAGTCAGAGTCAGAGTCAGAGTCAGAGTCAGAGTCAGAGTCAGAGTCAGAGTCAGAGTCAGAGTCAGAGTCAGAGTCAGAGTCAGAGTCAGAGTCAGAGTCAGAGTCAGACTCAGAGTCAGAGTCAGGGTCAGAGTCAGAGTCAGAGTCAGACTCAGAGTCAGAGTCAGGGTCAGGGTCAGAGTCAGAGTTAGAGTCAGAGTCAGAGTCAGAGTCAGAGTCAGAGTCAGAGTCAGAGTCAGAGTCAGAGTCAGAGTCAGAGTCAGAGTCAGAGTCAGAGTCAGAGTCAGAGTCAGAGTCAGAGTCAGAGTCAGAGTCAGAGTCAGAGTCAGAGTCAGAGTCAGAGTCAGAGTCAGAGTCAGAGTCAGAGTCAGAGTCAGAGTCAGAGTCAGAGTCAGAGTCAGAGTCAGAGTCAGAGTCAGAGTCAGAGTCAGAGTCAGAGTCAGAGTCAGAGTCAGAGTCAGAGTCAGAGTCAGAGTCAGAGTCAGAGTCAGAGTCAGAGTCAGAGTCAGAGTCAGAGTCAGAGTCAGAGTCAGAGTCAGAGTCGAAGTCAGAGTGCCAGTCAGAGTCGGACTCAGAGTCAGAGTCAGAGTCAGAGTCAGGGTCAAAGTCAGAGTCAGATTTAAAGTCAGAGTCAGCGTCATTGAGTCGAAGTCAGAGTCTGAGTCAGAGTCAGAGTCAGAGTCAGAGTCAGAGTCAGAGTCAGAGTTAGAGTCAGAGTCAAGGTCAGAGTCAGAGTCAAAGTCAGAGTCTCACTCAGAGTCAAAGTCAGAGTCAGAGTCGTAGTCAGAGTCAAAGTCAGAGTCTTATTCAGAGTCAGATACAGAGTCAGAGTCGAAGTCAGAGTCAGAGTCAGAGTCAGAGTCAGAGTCAGAGTCAGAGTCAGAGTCAGAGTCAGAGTCAGGGTCAGAGTCAGAGTCACAGTTAGAGTCACAGTCAAAGTCAGAGTCTCAGTCAGAGTCAGAGTCAGAGTCAGAGTCAGAGTCGGAGTCAGAGTCAGACTCTGAGTCAGAGTCAGAGTCAAAGTCAGAGTCGGAGTCGGAGTCAGACTCAGAGTCAGAGTCAGGGTCAGAGTCAGAGTCAGATTCAAAGTCAGAGTCAGCGTCGGAGTCTGAGTCAAAGTCAGAGTCAGAGTCGGAGTTATAGTCATAGTCAGAGTCACAGTCAAAGTCAGAGTCTCAGTCAGAGTCAGAGTCAGAGTCGGAGTCGGAGTCGGAGTCGGAGTCAGAGTCAGAGTCAGAGTCAGAGTCAGAGTCAGAGTCAGAGTCAGAGTCAGAGTCAGAGTCAGAGTCAGAGTCAGAGTCAGAGTCAGAGTCAGAGTCAGAGTCAGAGTCAGAGTCAGAGTCAGAGTCAGAGTCAGACTCAGAGTCAGAGTCAGGGTCAGAGTCAGAGTCAGATTTAAAGTCAGAGTCAGCGTCAGAGTCTGAGTCAAAGTCAGAGTCAGAGTCGGAGTTATAGTCATAGTCAGAGTCACAGTCAAAGTCAGAGTCTCAGTCAGAGTTAGATTCAGAGTCGGAGTCGGAGTCGGATCCAGAGCCAGTGTCAGAGTCAGAGTCAGAGTCGGAGTCAGAGTCAGAGTCAGAGTCAGAGTCAGGGTCAGAGTCAGAGTCAGCATTAGAGTCAGAGTCAGTGTCATTCAGTCAGAGTCAGAGTCTGAGTCAGAGTCAGAGACGGAGTCAGAGTCTGAGTCAGGGTCAGAGTCAGAGTCAGAGTTAGAGTCAGATACAGAGACAGATTCAGAGTCAGATTCAGAGTCAGAGTCATGGAGACAGAGTCAAAGTCAGAGTCAGAGTCAGAGTCAGAGTCAAAGTCAGAGTCAGAGTCGGAGTCAGAGTCAGAGTCAGAGTCAGAGTCAGAGTCAGAGTCAGAGTCAGACTCAGAGTCAGAGTCAGGGTCAGAGTCAGAGTCAGATTTAAAGTCAGAGTCAGCGTCAGATTCTGAGTCAAAGTCAGAGTCAGAGTCGGAGTTATAGTCATAGTCAGAGTCACAGTCAAAGTCAGAGTCTCAGTCATAGTCAGAGTCAGAGTCGGAGTCGGAGTCGGATCCAGAGCCAGTGTCAGAGTCAGAGTCAGAGTCGGATTCAGAGTCAGAGTCAGAGTCAGAGTCAGGGTCAGAGTCAGAGTCAGCATTAGAGTCAGAGTCAGTGTCATTCAGTCAGAGTCAGAGTCTGAGTCAGAGTCAGAGACGGAGTCAGAGTCTGAGTCAGAGTCAGAGTCAGAGTCAGAGTTAGAGTCAGATACAGAGACAGATTCAGAGTCAGATTCAGAGTCAGAGTCATGGAGACAGAGTCAGAGTCAGAGTCAGAGTCAGAGTCAGAGTCAAAGTCAGAGTCAGAGTCGGAGTCAGAGTTACAGTCAGAGTCAGAGTCAGAGTCACAGTCGGAGTCAGAGTCAGAGGCAGAGTCAGAGTCAGAGTCAGAAACAGGGTCAGAGTCAGAGTCAGAGTCAGAGTCAGAGCCAGAGCCACAGTCAGAGTCAGGTCGTGGAGTCAGAGTCAGAGTCTTAGTCAGAGTCAGAGTCAGAGTCAGAGTCGGAGTCAGAGTCGGAGTCAGAGTCAGAGTCAGGGTCAGAGTCAGAGTCAGAGTCAGAGTCAGAGTCAGAGTCAGAGTTAGAGTCAGAGTCCGAGTCTGACTCAGAGTCAGAGTCAGAGTCAGAGTTAGAGTCAGAGTCAGAGTCTGAGTCAGAGTCAGAGTCAGAGTCAGAGTCAGAGTCAGATACACAGTCAGAGTCAGAGTCAGATTCAGAGTCAGAGTCATGAAGACAGAGTCAGAGTCAGAGCCATAGTCGGAGTCAGAGTCATGGAGTCAGAGTCAGAGTCGGAGTCAAAATCAGAGTCGGAGTCGGATTCAGAGTCACAGTCAGAGTCAGAGTCAGAGTCTTATTCAGCGTCAGATTCAGAGTCAGAGTCGGAGTCGGAGTCACAGTCAGAGTCGGAGTCAGAGTCAGAGTCAGAGACAGAGTCAGATTTAGAGTCAGAGTCAGAGTCAGCGTCAAAGTCATGGTCTCAGTCTCAGTCAAAGTAAGAGTCTCAGTCAGAGTCAAAGTCAGAGTCAGAGTCGGAGTCAGAGTCAGAGTCTAGAGTCAGAGTCAGAATCAGAGTCAGAGTCAGATTCGGAGTCAGAGTCAGAGTCATAGTCAGAGTCAGAGTCAGAATCAAAGTCAGAGTCATGGAGACAGAGTCAGAGTCAGAGCCGGAGTCAGAGTCAGAGTCAGAGTCAGAGTCAGAGTCAGAGTCAGAGCCATAGTCAGAGTCAGAGTCAAAGTCAGAGTCAGAGTCGGAGTCATAGTCAGAGTCAGAGTCAGAGTCAGAGTCGGAGCCAGAGTCAGAGTCGGAGTCAGGGTCAGAGTCAGAGTCAGATTTGAAGTCAGAGTCAGCGTCATGGATTCAGAGTCAGAGTCCGAGTCAGAGTCGGAGTCAGAGTCAGAGTCATAGTCAGAGGCAGAGTCAGGGTCAGAGTCAGAGTCAGAGTCAAAGTCAGTGTCATGGAGTCAGAGTCAGAGTCAGAGTCTAGTCAAAGTCAAAGTCACAGTGATAGAGTCAGAGTCAGAGTCAAAGTACGAGTTAGAGCCAGAGTCAGAGTCGGAGTCAGAGTCGGAGTCAGAGTCATCGTCAGAGTCAGAGTCAGAGTCGGAGTCAGAGTCGGAGTCAGAGTCAGAGTCAGAGTCAGAGTCAGAGTCATAGTCAGAGTCAGAGTCAGGGTCAGAGTCAGAGTCCGAGTCAGAGTCAGAGTCAGGGTCAGAGTCAGAGTCAGATTTGAAGTCAGAGTTAGCGTCATGGATTCAGACTCAGAGTCCGAGTCAGAGTCAGAGTCAGAGTCAGAGTCATAGTCAGAGTCAGAGTCAGGGTCAGAGTCAGAGTCAGAGTCAGAGTCAGAGTCAGGGTCAGAGTCGGAGTCACAGTCAGAGTCACAGTCAAAGTCAGAGTCTCAGTCAGAGTCAGAGTCAGAGTCAGAGTCAGAGTCAGGGTCAAAGTCAGAGTCACAGTCAGAGTCACAGTCAAAGTCAGAGTCTCAGTCAGAGTCAGAGTCAGAGTCAGAGTCAGAGTCGGAGTCAGAGTCAGAGTCAGAGTCAGAGTCGGAGTCAGAGTGCCAGTCAGAGTCGGACTCAGAGTCAGAGTTAGAGTCAGAGTCAGGGTCAAAGTCAGAGTCAGATTTAAAGTCAGAGTCAGCGTCATTGAGTCGAAGTCAGAGTCTGAGTCAGAGTCAGAGTCAGAGTCAGAGTCAGAGTCAGAGTCAGAGTTAGAGTCAGAGTCAGAGTCAGAGTCAGAGTCAAAGTCAGAGTCTCAGTCAGAGTCAAAGTCAGAGTCAGAGTCGTAGTCAGAGTCAAAGTCAGAGTCTTATTCAGAGTCAGATTCAGAGTCAGAGTCGAAGTCAGAGTCAGAGTCAGAGTCAGAGTCAGAGTCAGAGTCAGAGTCAGAGTCAGGGTCAGAGTCAGAGTCACAGTTAGAGTCACAGTCAAAGTCAGAGTCTCAGTCAGAGTCAGAGTCAGAGTCAGAGTCAGAGTCGGAGTCAGAGTCAGACTCTGAGTCAGAGTCAGAGTCAAAGTCAGAGTCGGAGTCGGAGTCAGACTCAGAGTCAGAGTCAGGGTCAGAGTCAGAGTCAGATTCAAAGTCAGAGTCAGCGTCGGAGTCTGAGTCAAAGTCAGAGTCAGAGTCGGAGTTATAGTCATAGTCGGAGTCACAGTCAAAGTCAGAGTCTCAGTCAGAGTCAGAGTCAGAGTCGGAGTCGGAGTCGGAGTCGGAGTCAGAGTCAGAGTCAGAGTCAGAGTCAGAGTCCGAGTCAGAGTCAGAGTCAGAGTCAGAGTCAGAGTCAGAGTCAGAGTCAGAGTCAGAGTCAGAGTCAGAGTCAGAGTCAGAGTCAGAGTCAGACTCAGAGTCAGAGTCAGGGTCAGAGTCAGAGTCAGAGTCGGAGTCAGAGTTACAGTCAGAGTCAGAGTCAGAGTCACAGTCGGAGTCAGAGTCAGAGGCAGAGTCAGAGTCAGAGTCAGAAACAGGGTCAGAGTCAGAGTCAGAGTCAGAGTCAGAGCCAGAGCCACAGTCAGAGTCAGGTCGTGGAGTCAGAGTCAGAGTCTTAGTCAGAGTCAGAGTCAGAGTCAGAGTCGGAGTCAGAGTCGGAGTCAGAGTCAGAGTCAGGGTCAGAGTCAGAGTCAGAGTCAGAGTCAGAGTCAGAGTCAGAGTTAGAGTCAGAGTCCGAGTCTGACTCAGAGTCAGAGTCAGAGTCAGAGTTAGAGTCAGAGTCAGAGTCTGAGTCAGAGTCAGAGTCAGAGTCAGAGTCAGAGTCAGATACACAGTCAGAGTCAGAGTCAGATTCAGAGTCAGAGTCATGAAGACAGAGTCAGAGTCAGAGCCATAGTCGGAGTCAGAGTCATGGAGTCAGAGTCAGAGTCGGAGTCAAAATCAGAGTCGGAGTCGGATTCAGAGTCACAGTCAGAGTCAGAGTCAGAGTCTTATTCAGCGTCAGATTCAGAGTCAGAGTCGGAGTCGGAGTCACAGTCAGAGTCGGAGTCAGAGTCAGAGTCAGAGACAGAGTCAGATTTAGAGTCAGAGTCAGAGTCAGCGTCAAAGTCATGGTCTCAGTCTCAGTCAAAGTAAGAGTCTCAGTCAGAGTCAAAGTCAGAGTCAGAGTCGGAGTCAGAGTCAGAGTCTAGAGTCAGAGTCAGAATCAGAGTCAGAGTCAGATTCGGAGTCAGAGTCAGAGTCATAGTCAGAGTCAGAGTCAGAATCAAAGTCAGAGTCATGGAGACAGAGTCAGAGTCAGAGCCGGAGTCAGAGTCAGAGTCAGAGTCAGAGTCAGAGTCAGAGTCAGAGCCATAGTCAGAGTCAGAGTCAAAGTCAGAGTCAGAGTCGGAGTCATAGTCAGAGTCAGAGTCAGAGTCAGAGTCGGAGCCAGAGTCAGAGTCGGAGTCAGGGTCAGAGTCAGAGTCAGATTTGAAGTCAGAGTCAGCGTCATGGATTCAGAGTCAGAGTCCGAGTCAGAGTCGGAGTCAGAGTCAGAGTCATAGTCAGAGGCAGAGTCAGGGTCAGAGTCAGAGTCAGAGTCAAAGTCAGTGTCATGGAGTCAGAGTCAGAGTCAGAGTCTAGTCAAAGTCAAAGTCACAGTGATAGAGTCAGAGTCAGAGTCAAAGTACGAGTTAGAGCCAGAGTCAGAGTCGGAGTCAGAGTCGGAGTCAGAGTCATCGTCAGAGTCAGAGTCAGAGTCGGAGTCAGAGTCGGAGTCAGAGTCAGAGTCAGAGTCAGAGTCAGAGTCATAGTCAGAGTCAGAGTCAGGGTCAGAGTCAGAGTCCGAGTCAGAGTCAGAGTCAGGGTCAGAGTCAGAGTCAGATTTGAAGTCAGAGTTAGCGTCATGTATTCAGACTCAGAGTCCGAGTCAGAGTCAGAGTCAGAGTCAGAGTCATAGTCAGAGTCAGAGTCAGGGTCAGAGTCAGAGTCAGAGTCAGAGTCAGAGTCAGGGTCAGAGTCGGAGTCACAGTCAGAGTCACAGTCAAAGTCAGAGTCTCAGTCAGAGTCAGAGTCAGAGTCAGAGTCAGAGTCAGGGTCAAAGTCAGAGTCACAGTCAGAGTCACAGTCAAAGTCAGAGTCTCAGTCAGAGTCAGAGTCAGAGTCAGAGTCAGAGTCGGAGTCAGAGTCAGAGTCAGAGTCAGAGTCGGAGTCAGAGTGCCAGTCAGAGTCGGACTCAGAGTCAGAGTTAGAGTCAGAGTCAGGGTCAAAGTCAGAGTCAGATTTAAAGTCAGAGTCAGCGTCATTGAGTCGGAGTCAGAGTCTGAGTCAGAGTCAGAGTCAGAGTCAGAGTCAGAGTCAGAGTCAGAGTTAGAGTCAGAGTCAGAGTCAGAGTCAGAGTCAAAGTCAGAGTCTCAGTCAGAGTCAAAGTCAGAGTCAGAGTCGTAGTCAGAGTCAAAGTCAGAGTCTTATTCAGAGTCAGATTCAGAGTCAGAGTCGAAGTCAGAGTCAGAGTCAGAGTCAGAGTCAGAGTCAGAGTCAGAGTCAGAGTCAGGGTCAGAGTCAGAGTCACAGTTAGAGTCACAGTCAAAGTCAGAGTCTCAGTCAGAGTCAGAGTCAGAGTCAGAGTCAGAGTCGGAGTCAGAGTCAGACTCTGAGTCAGAGTCAGAGTCAAAGTCAGAGTCGGAGTCGGAGTCAGACTCAGAGTCAGAGTCAGGGTCAGAGTCAGAGTCAGATTCAAAGTCAGAGTCAGCGTCGGAGTCTGAGTCAAAGTCAGAGTCAGAGTCGGAGTTATAGTCATAGTCGGAGTCACAGTCAAAGTCAGAGTCTCAGTCAGAGTCAGAGTCAGAGTCGGAGTCGGAGTCGGAGTCGGAGTCAGAGTCAGAGTCAGAGTCAGAGTCAGAGTCCGAGTCAGAGTCAGAGTCAGAGTCAGAGTCAGAGTCAGAGTCAGAGTCAGAGTCAGAGTCAGAGTCAGAGTCAGAGTCAGAGTCAGAGTCAGAGTCAGACTCAGAGTCAGAGTCAGGGTCAGAGTCAGAGTCAGATTTGAAGTCAGAGTCAGCGTCAGAGTCTGAGTCAAAGTCAGAGTCAGAGTCGGAGTTATAGTCATAGTCAGAGTCACAGTCATAGTCAGAGTCTCAGTCAGAGTCAGAGTCAGAGTCGGAGTCGGAGTCGGATCCAGAGCCAGTGTCAGAGGCAGAGTCAGAGTCGGAGTCAGAGTCAGAGTCAGAGTCAGAGTCAGGGTCAGAGTCAGAGTCAGCATTAGAGTCAGAGTCAGTGTCATTCAGTCAGAGTCAGAGTCTGAGTCAGAGTCAGAGACGGAGTCAGAGTCTGAGTCAGGGTCAGAGTCAGAGTCAGAGTTAGAGTCAGATACAGAGACAGATTCAGAGTCAAATTCAGAGTCAGAGTCATGGAGACAGAGTCAAAGTCAGAGTCAGAGTCAGAGTCAGAGTCAAAGTCAGAGTCAGAGTCGGAGTCAGAGTCAGAGTCAGAGTCAGAGTCAGAGTCAGAGTCAGAGTCAGAGTCAGAGTCAGAGTCAGAGTCAGAGTCAGACTCAGAGTCAGAGTCAGGGTCAAAGTCATGGTCTCAGTCTCAGTCAAAGTAAGAGTCTCAGTCAGAGTCAAAGTCAGAGTCAGAGTCGGAGTCAGAATCAGAGTCTAGAGTCAGAGTCAGAATCAGAGTCAGAGTCAGATTCGGAGTCAGAGTCAGAGTCATAGTCAGAGTCAGAGTCAGAATCAAAGTCAGAGTCATGGAGACAGAGTCAGAGTCAGAGCCGGAGTCAGAGTCAGAGTCAGAGTCAGAGTCAGAGTCAGAGTCAGATTCGGAGTCAGAGTCAGAGTCATAGTCAGAGTCAGAGTCGGAGTCATGGAGTCAGCGTCAGAGTCAGAGTCTAGTCAGAGTCAAAGTCACAGTGATAGAGTCAGAGTCAGAGTCGAAGTGAGAGTTAGAGTCAGAGTCAGAGTCGGAGTCAGAGTCAGAGTCAGAGTCAGGGTCAGAGTCAGAGTCAGAGTCAGAGTCAGAGTCAGAGTCAGAGTCAGAGTCAGAGTCAGAGTCAGAGTCAGAGTCAGAGTCAGAGTCAGAGTCAGAGTCAGAGTCAGAGTCAGAGTCAGAGTCAGACTCAGAGTCAGAGTCAGGGTCAAAGTCATGGTCTCAGTCTCAGTCAAAGTAAGAGTCTCAGTCAGAGTCAAAGTCAGAGTCAGAGTCGGAGTCAGAGTCAGAGTCTAGAGTCAGAGTCAGAATCAGAGTCAGAGTCAGATTCGGAGTCAGAGTCAGAGTCATAGTCAGAGTCAGAGTCAGAATCAAAGTCAGAGTCATGGAGACAGAGTCAGAGTCAGAGCCGGAGTCAGAGTCAGAGTCAGAGTCAGAGTCAGAGTCAGAGTCAGATTCGGAGTCAGAGTCAGAGTCATAGTCAGAGTCAGAGTCGGAGTCATGGAGTCAGCGTCAGAGTCAGAGTCTAGTCAGAGTCAAAGTCACAGTGATAGAGTCAGAGTCAGAGTCGAAGTGAGAGTTAGAGTCAGAGTCAGAGTCGGAGTCAGAGTCAGAGTCAGAGTCAGGGTCAGAGTCAGAGTCAGAGTCAGAGTCAGAGTCAGAGTCAGAGTCAGAGTCAGAGTCAGAGTCAGAGTCAGAGTCAGAGTCAGAGTCAGAGTCAGAGTCAGAGTCAGAGTCAGAGTCAGAGTCAGAGTCAGAGTCAGAGTCAGAGTCAGAGTCAGATTTAGAGTCAGAGTCAGAGTCAGAGTCAGAGTCAGAGTCAGAGTCAGAGTCAGAGTCAGAGTCAGAGTCAGAGTCAGAGTCAGAGTCAGAGTCAGAGTCAGAGTCAGAGTCGGAGTCAGAGTGCCAGTCAGAGTCGGACTCAGAGTCAGAGTTAGAGTCAGAGTCAGAGTCAGAGTCAGAGTCAAAGTCAGAGTCTCACTCAGAGTCAAAGTCAGAGTCAGAGTCGTAGTCAGAGTCAAAGTCAGAGTCTTATTCAGAGTCAGATTCAGAGTCAGAGTCGAAGTCAGAGTCAGAGTCAGAGTCAGAGTCAGAGTCAGAGTCAGAGTCAGAGTCAGGGTCAGAGTCAGAGTCACAGTTAGAGTCACAGTCAAAGTCAGAGTCTCAGTCAGAGTCAGAGTCAGAGTCAGAGTCAGAGTCGGAGTCAGAGTCAGACTCTGAGTCAGAGTCAGAGTCAAAGTCAGAGTCGGAGTCGGAGTCAGACTCAGAGTCAGAGTCAGGGTCAGAGTCAGAGTCAGATTCAAAGTCAGAGTCAGCGTCGGAGTCTGAGTCAAAGTCAGAGTCAGAGTCGGAGTTATAGTCATAGTCAGAGTCACAGTCAAAGTCAGAGTCTCAGTCAGAGTCAGAGTCAGAGTCGGAGTCGGAGTCGGAGTCGGAGTCAGAGTCAGAGTCAGAGTCAGAGTCAGAGTCAGAGTCAGAGTCAGAGTCAGAGTCAGAGTCAGAGTCAGAGTCAGAGTCAGAGTCAGAGTCAGAGTCAGAGTCAGAGTCAGAGTCAGAGTCAGAGTCAGAGTCAGACTCAGAGTCAGAGTCAGGGTCAGAGTCAGAGTCAGATTTAAAGTCAGAGTCAGGGTCAGAGTCTGAGTCAAAGTCAGAGTCAGAGTCGGAGTTATAGTCATAGTCAGAGTCACAGTCAAAGTCAGAGTCTCAGTCAGAGTCAGAGTCAGAGTCGGAGTCGGAGTCGGATCCAGAGCCAGTGTCAGAGTCAGAGTCAGAGTCGGAGTCAGAGTCAGAGTCAGAGTCAGAGTCAGGGTCAGAGTCAGAGTCAGCATTAGAGTCAGAGTCAGTGTCATTCAGTCAGAGTCAGAGTCTGAGTCAGAGTCAGAGACGGAGTCAGAGTCTGAGTCAGGGTCAGAGTCAGAGTCAGAGTTAGAGTCAGATACAGAGACAGATTCAGAGTCAGATTCAGAGTCAGAGTCATGGAGACAGAGTCAAAGTCAGAGTCAGAGTCAGAGTCAGAGTCAAAGTCAGAGTCAGAGTCGGAGTCAGAGTCAGAGTCAGAGTCAGAGTCAGAGTCAGAGTCAGAGTCAGAGTCAGAGTCAGAGTCAGAGTCAGAGTCAGACTCAGAGTCAGAGTCAGGGTCAGAGTCAGAGTCAGATTTAAAGTCAGAGTCAGCGTCAGATTCTGAGTCAAAGTCAGAGTCAGAGTCGGAGTTATAGTCATAGTCAGAGTCACAGTCAAAGTCAGAGTCTCAGTCATAGTCAGAGTCAGAGTCGGAGTCGGAGTCGGATCCAGAGCCAGTGTCAGAGTCAGTGTCAGAGTCGGAGTCAGAGTCAGAGTCAGAGTCAGAGTCAGGGTCAGAGTCAGAGTCAGCATTAGAGTCAGAGTCAGTGTCATTCAGTCAGAGTCAGAGTCTGAGTCAGAGTCAGAGACGGAGTCAGAGTCTGAGTCAGGGTCAGAGTCAGAGTCAGAGCTAGAGTCAGATACAGAGACAGATTCAGAGTCAGATTCAGAGTCAGAGTCATAGAGACAGACTCAGAGTCAGAGTCAGAGTCAGAGTCAGAGTCAAAGTCAGAGTCAGAGTCGGAGTCAGAGTTACAGTCAGAGTCAGAGTCAGAGTCACAGTCGGAGTCAGAGTCAGAGGCAGAGTCAGAGTCAGAGTCAGAAACAGGGTCAGAGTCAGAGTCAGAGTCAGAGTCAGAGCCAGAGCCACAGTCAGAGTCAGGTCGTGGAGTCAGAGTCAGAGTCTTAGTCAGAGTCAGAGTCAGAGTCAGAGTCGGAGTCAGAGTCGGAGTCAGAGTCAGAGTCAGGGTCAGAGTCAGAGTCAGAGTCAGAGTCAGATACACAGTCAGAGTCAGAGTCAGATTCAGAGTCAGAGTCATGAAGACAGAGTCAGAGTCAGAGCCAGAGTCGGAGTCAGAGTCATGGAGTCGGAGTCAGAGTCTCATTCAGAGTCAGAATCAGAGTCAGAGTCGGAGTCAGAATCAGACTCAGAGTCGGAGTCAAAGTCAGAGTCAGAGACAGAGTCAGATTCAGAGTCAGAGTCAGAGTCAGAGTCAGAGTCGGAGTCAGAGTCAGAGTCAGAGTCAGAGTCAGAGTCAGAGTCAGAGTCAGATTCGGAGTCAGAGTCAGAGTCGGAGTCAGAGTCAGAGTCAGGGTCAGAGTCAGAGTCAGATTTAAAGTCAGAGTCAGCGTCATGGATTCAGAGTCAGAGTCAGAGTCAGAGTCGGAGTCATAGTCAGAGTCAGAGTCAGAGTCAGAGTCAGAGTCAGAGTCAGAGTCAGAGTCAGAGTTAGAGTCAGAGTCCGAGTCTGACTCAGAGTCAGAGTCAGAGTCAGAGTTAGAGTCAGAGTCAGAGTCTGAGTCAGAGTCAGAGTCAGAGTCAGAGTCAGAGTCAGATACACAGTCAGAGTCAGAGTCAGATTCAGAGTCAGAGTCATGAAGACAGAGTCAGAGTCAGAGCCATAGTCGGAGTCAGAGTCATGGAGTCAGAGTCAGAGTCGGAGTCAAAATCAGAGTCGGAGTCGGATTCAGAGTCACAGTCAGAGTCAGAGTCAGAGTCTTATTCAGCGTCAGATTCAGAGTCAGATTCGGAGTCGGAGTCACATTCAGAGTCGGAGTCAGAGTCAGAGTCATAGACAGAGTCAGATTTAGAGTCAGAGTCAGAGTCAGCGTCAAAGTCATGGTCTCAGTCTCAGTCAAAGTAAGAGTCTCAGTCAGAGTCAAAGTCAGAGTCAGAGTCGGAGTCAGAGTCAGAGTCTAGAGTCAGAGTCAGAATCAGAGTCAGAGTCAGATTCTGAGTCAGAGTCAGAGTCATAGTCAGAGTCAGAGTCAGAATCAAAGTCAGAGTCATGGAGACAGAGTCAGAGTCAGAGCCGGAGTCAGAGTCAGAGTCAGAGTCAGAGTCAGAGTCAGAGTCAGAGCCATAGTCAGAGTCAGAGTCAAAGTCAGAGTCAGAGTCGGAGTCATAGTCAGAGTCAGAGTCAGAGTCAGAGTCGGAGCCAGAGTCAGAGTCGGAGTCAGGGTCAGAGTCAGAGTCAGATTTGAAGTCAGAGTCAGCGTCATGGATTCAGAGTCAGAGTCCGAGTCAGAGTCAGAGTCAGAGTCAGAGTCATAGTCAGAGGCAGAGTCAGGGTCAGAGTCAGAGTCAGAGTCAAAGTCAGTGTCATGGAGTCAGAGTCAGAGTCAGAGTCTAGTCAGAGTCAAAGTCACAGTGATAGAGTCAGAGTCAGAGTCAAAGTACGAGTTAGAGCCAGAGTCAGAGTCGGAGTCAGAGTCGGAGTCAGAGTCATCGTCAGAGTCAGAGTCAGAGTCGGAGTCAGAGTCGGAGTCAGAGTCAGAGTCAGAGTCAGAGTCAGAGTCATAATCAGAGTCAGAGTCAGGGTCAGAGTCAGAGTCCGAGTCAGAGTCAGAGTCAGGGTCAGAGTCAGAGTCAGATTTGAAGTCAGAGTTAGCGTCATGGATTCAGAGTCAGAGTCCGAGTCAGAGTCAGAGTCAGAGTCAGAGTCATAGTCAGAGTCAGAGTCAGAGTCAGAGTCAGAGTCGGAGTCAGGGTGCCAGTCAGAGTCGGACTCAGAGTCAGAGTTAGAGTCAGAGTCAGGGTCAAAGTCAGAGTCAGATTTAAAGTCAGAGTCAGCGTCATTGAGTCGAAGTCAGAGTCTGAGTCAGAGTCAGAGTCAGAGTCAGAGTCAGAGTCAGAGTCAGAGTTAGAGTCAGAGTCAGAGTCAGAGTCAGAGTCAAAGTCAGAGTCTCAGTCAGAGTCAAAGTCAGAGTCAGAGTCGTAGTCAGAGTCAAAGTCAGAGTCTTATTCAGAGTCAGATTCAGAGTCAGAGTCGAAGTCAGAGTCAGAGTCAGAGTCAGAGTCAGAGTCAGAGTCAGAGTCAGAGTCAGGGTCAGAGTCAGAGTCACAGTTAGAGTCACAGTCAAAGTCAGAGTCTCAGTCAGAGTCAGAGTCAGAGTCAGAGTCAGAGTCGGAGTTAGAGTCAGACTCTGAGTCAGAGTCAGAGTCAAAGTCAGAGTCGGAGTCGGAGTCAGACTCAGAGTCAGAGTCAGGGTCAGAGTCAGAGTCAGATTCAAAGTCAGAGTCAGCGTCGGAGTCTGAGTCAAAGTCAGAGTCAGAGTCGGAGTTATAGTCATAGTCAGAGTCACAGTCAAAGTCAGAGTCTCAGTCAGAGTCAGAGTCAGAGTCGGAGTCGGAGTCGGAGTCGGAGTCAGAGTCAGAGTCAGAGTCAGAGTCAGAGTCAGAGTCAGAGTCAGAGTCAGAGTCAGAGTCAGAGTCAGAGTCAGAGTCAGAGTCAGAGTCAGAGTCAGAGTCAGAGTCAGAGTCAGAGTCAGAGTCAGACTCAGAGTCAGAGTCAGGGTCAGAGTCAGAGTCAGATTTAAAGTCAGAGTCAGCGTCAGAGTCTGAGTCAAAGTCAGAGTCAGAGTCGGAGTTATAGTCATAGTCAGAGTCACAGTCAAAGTCAGAGTCTCAGTCAGAGTCAGAGTCAGAGTCGGAGTCGGAGTCGGATCCAGAGCCAGTGTCAGAGTCAGAGTCAGAGTCGGAGTCAGAGTCAGAGTCAGAGTCAGAGTCAGGGTCAGAGTCAGAGTCAGCATTAGAGTCAGAGTCAGTGTCATTCAGTCAGAGTCAGAGTCTGAGTCAGAGTCAGAGACGGAGTCAGAGTCTGAGTCAGGGTCAGAGTCAGAGTCAGAGTTAGAGTCAGATACAGAGACAGATTCAGAGTCAGATTCAGAGTCAGAGTCATGGAGACAGAGTCAAAGTCAGAGTCAGAGTCAGAGTCAGAGTCAAAGTCAGAGTCAGAGTCGGAGTCAGAGTCAGAGTCAGAGTCAGAGTCAGAGTCAGAGTCAGAGTCAGAGTCAGAGTCAGAGTCAGAGTCAGAGTCAGACTCAGAGTCAGAGTCAGGGTCAGAGTCAGAGTCAGATTTAAAGTCAGAGTCAGCGTCAGATTCTGAGTCAAAGTCAGAGTCAGAGTCGGAGTTATAGTCATAGTCAGAGTCACAGTCAAAGTCAGAGTCTCAGTCATAGTCAGAGTCAGAGTCGGAGTCGGAGTCGGATCCAGAGCCAGTGTCAGAGTCAGAGTCAGAGTCGGAGTCAGAGTCAGAGTCAGAGTCAGAGTCAGGGTCAGAGTCAGATTCAGCATTAGAGTCAGAGTCAGTGTCATTCAGTCAGAGTCAGAGTCTGAGTCAGAGTCAGAGACGGAGTCAGAGTCTGAGTCAGGGTCAGAGTCAAAGTCAGAGTTAGAGTCAGATACAGAGACAGATTCAGAGTCAGATTCAGAGTCAGAGTCATAGAGACAGAGTCAGAGTCAGAGTCAGAGTCAGAGTCAGAGTCAAAGTCAGAGTCAGAGTCGGAGTCAGAGTTACAGTCAGAGTCAGAGTCAGAGTCACAGTCGGAGTCAGAGTCAGAGGCAGAGTCAGAGTCAGAGTCAGAAACAGGGTCAGAGTCAGAGTCAGAGTCAGAGTCAGAGCCAGAGCCACAGTCAGAGTCAGGTCGTGGAGTCAGAGTCAGAGTCTTAGTCAGAGTCAGAGTCAGAGTCAGAGTCGGAGTCAGAGTCGGAGTCAGAGTCAGAGTCAGGGTCAGAGTCAGAGTCAGAGTCAGAGTCAGATACACAGTCAGAGTCAGAGTCAGATTCAGAGTCAGAGTCATGAAGACAGAGTCAGAGTCAGAGCCAGAGTCGGAGTCAGAGTCATGGAGTCGGAGTCAGAGTCTTAGTCAGAGTCAGAGTCAGAGTCAGAGTCAGAGTCGGAGTCAAAATCAGAGTCGGAGTCGGATTCAGAGTCACAGTCAGAGTCATAGTCAGAGTCTCATTCAGAGTCAGAATCAGAGTCAGAGTCGGAGTCAGAATCAGACTCAGAGTCGGAGTCAAAGTCAGAGTCAGAGACAGAGTCAGATTCAGAGTCAGAGTCAGAGTCAGAGTCAGAGTCGGAGTCAGAGTCAGAGTCAGAGTCAGAGTCAGAGTCAGAGTCTTATTCAGAGTCAGATTCAGAGTCAGAGTCGAAGTCAGAGTCAGAGTCAGAGTCAGAGTCAGAGTCAGAGTCAGAGTCAGAGTCAGGGTCAGAGTCAGAGTCACAGTTAGAGTCACAGTCAAAGTCAGAGTCTCAGTCAGAGTCAGAGTCAGAGTCAGAGTCAGAGTCGGAGTTAGAGTCAGACTCTGAGTCAGAGTCAGAGTCAAAGTCAGAGTCGGAGTCGGAGTCAGACTCAGAGTCAGAGTCAGGGTCAGAGTCAGAGTCAGATTCAAAGTCAGAGTCAGCGTCGGAGTCTGAGTCAAAGTCAGAGTCAGAGTCGGAGTCAGAGTCATGAAGACAGAGTCAGAGTCAGAGCCATAGTCGGAGTCAGAGTCATGGAGTCAAAGTCAGAGTCGGAGTCAAAATCAGAGTCGGAGTCGGATTCAGAGTCACAGTCAGAGTCAGAGTCAGAGTCTTATTCAGCGTCAGATTCAGAGTCAGATTCGGAGTCGGAGTCACAGTCAGAGTCGGAGTCAGAGTCAGAGTCAGAGACAGAGTCAGATTTAGAGTCAGAGTCAGAGTCAGCGTCAAAGTCATGGTCTCAGTCTCAGTCAAAGTAAGAGTCTCAGTCAGATTCAAAGTCAGAGTCAGAGTCGGAGTCAGAGTCAGAGTCTAGAGTCAGAGTCAGAATCAGAGTCAGAGTCAGATTCTGAGTCAGAGTCAGAGTCATAGTCAGAGTCAGAGTCAGAATCAAAGTCAGAGTCATGGAGACAGAGTCAGAGTCAGAGCCGGAGTCAGAGTCAGAGTCAGAGTCAGAGTCAGAGTCAGAGTCAGAGCCATAGTCAGAGTCAGAGTCAAAGTCAGAGTCAGAGTCGGAGTCATAGTCAGAGTCAGAGTCAGAGTCAGAGTCGAAGCCAGAGTCAGAGTCGGAGTCAGGGTCAGAGTCAGAGTCAGATTTGAAGTCAGAGTCAGCGTCATGGATTCAGAGTCAGAGTCCGAGTCAGAGTCAGAGTCAGAGTCAGAGTCATAGTCAGAGGCAGAGTCAGGGTCAGAGTCAGAGTCAGAGTCAAAGTCAGTGTCATGGAGTCAGAGTCAGAGTCAGAGTCTAGTCAGAGTCAAAGTCACAGTGATAGAGTCAGAGTCAGAGTCAAAGTACGAGTTAGAGCCAGAGTCAGAGTCGGAGTCAGAGTCGGAGTCAGAGTCATCGTCAGAGTCAGAGTCAGAGTCGGAGTCAGAGTCGGAGTCAGAGTCAGAGTCAGAGTCAGAGTCAGAGTCATAGTCAGAGTCAGAGTCAGGGTCAGAGTCAGAGTCCGAGTCAGAGTCAGAGTCAGGGTCAGAGTCAGAGTCAGATTTGAAGTCAGAGTTAGCGTCATGGATTCAGAGTCAGAGTCCGAGTCAGAGTCAGAGTCAGAGTCAGAGTCATAGTCAGAGTCAGAGTCAGAGTCAGAGTCAGAGTCGGAGTCAGGGTGCCAGTCAGAGTCGGACTCAGAGTCAGAGTTAGAGTCAGAGTCAGGGTCAAAGTCAGAGTCAGATTTAAAGTCAGAGTCAGCGTCATTGAGTCGAAGTCAGAGTCTGAGTCAGAGTCAGAGTCAGAGTCAGAGTCAGAGTCAGAGTCAGAGTTAGAGTCAGAGTCAGAGTCAGAGTCAGAGTCAAAGTCAGAGTCTCAGTCAGAGTCAAAGTCAGAGTCAGAGTCGTAGTCAGAGTCAAAGTCAGAGTCTTATTCAGAGTCAGATTCAGAGTCAGAGTCGAAGTCAGAGTCAGAGTCAGAGTCAGAGTCAGAGTCAGAGTCAGAGTCAGAGTCAGGGTCAGAGTCAGAGTCACAGTTAGAGTCACAGTCAAAGTCAGAGTCTCAGTCAGAGTCAGAGTCAGAGTCAGAGTCAGAGTCGGAGTTAGAGTCAGACTCTGAGTCAGAGTCAGAGTCAAAGTCAGAGTCGGAGTCGGAGTCAGACTCAGAGTCAGAGTCAGGGTCAGAGTCAGAGTCAGATTCAAAGTCAGAGTCAGCGTCGGAGTCTGAGTCAAAGTCAGAGTCAGAGTCGAAGTTATAGTCATAGTCAGAGTCACAGTCAAAGTCAGAGTCTCAGTCAGAGTCAGAGTCAGAGTCGGAGTCGGAGTCGGAGTCGGAGTCAGAGTCAGAGTCAGAGTCAGAGTCAGAGTCAGAGTCAGAGTCAGAGTCAGAGTCAGAGTCAGAGTCAGAGTCAGAGTCAGAGTCAGAGTCAGAGTCAGAGTCAGAGTCAGAGTCAGAGTCAGAGTCAGACTCAGAGTCAGAGTCAGGGTCAGAGTCAGAGTCAGATTTAAAGTCAGAGTCAGCGTCAGAGTCTGAGTCAAAGTCAGAGTCAGAGTCGGAGTTATAGTCATAGTCAGAGTCACAGTCAAAGTCAGAGTCTCAGTCAGAGTCAGAGTCAGAGTCGGAGTCGGAGTCGGATCCAGAGCCAGTGTCAGAGTCAGAGTCAGAGTCGGAGTCAGAGTCAGAGTCAGAGTCAGAGTCAGGGTCAGAGTCAGAGTCAGCATTAGAGTCAGAGTCAGTGTCATTCAGTCAGAGTCAGAGTTTGAGTCAGAGTCAGAGACGGAGTCAGAGTCTGAGTCAGGTTCAGAGTCAGAGTCAGAGTTAGAGTCAGATACAGAGACAGATTCAGAGTCAGATTCAGAGTCAGAGTCATGGAGACAGAGTCAAAGTCAGAGTCAGAGTCAGAGTCAGAGTCAAAGTCAGAGTCAGAGTCGGAGTCAGAGTCAGAGTCAGAGTCAGAGTCAGAGTCAGAGTCAGAGTCAGAGTCAGAGTCAGAGTCAGAGTCAGAGTCAGACTCAGAGTCAGAGTCAGGGTCAGAGTCAGAGTCAGATTTAAAGTCAGAGTCAGCGTCAGATTCTGAGTCAAAGTCAGAGTCAGAGTCGGAGTTATAGTCATAGTCAGAGTCACAGTCAAAGTCAGAGTCTCAGTCATAGTCAGAGTCAGAGTCGGAGTCGGAGTCGGATCCAGAGCCAGTGTCAGAGTCAGAGTCAGAGTCGGAGTCAGAGTCAGAGTCAGAGTCAGAGTCAGGGTCAGAGTCAGAGTCAGCATTAGAGTCAGAGTCAGTGTCATTCAGTCAGAGTCAGAGTCGGAGTCGGAGTCGGAGTCGGAGTCAGAGTCAGAGTCAGAGTCAGAGTCAGAGTCAGAGTCAGAGTCAGAGTCAGAGTCAGAGTCAGAGTCAGAGTCAGAGTCAGAGTCAGAGTCAGAGTCAGAGTCAGAGTCAGAGTCAGAGTCAGAGTCAGAGTCAGACTCAGAGTCAGAGTCAGGGTCAGAGTCAGAGTCAGATTTAAAGTCAGAGTCAGCGTCAGAGTCTGAGTCAAAGTCAGAGTCAGAGTCGGAGTTATAGTCATAGTCAGAGTCACAGTCAAAGTCAGAGTCTCAGTCAGAGTCAGAGTCAGAGTCGGAGTCGGAGTCGGATCCAGAGCCAGTGTCAGAGTCAGAGTCAGAGTCGGAGTCAGAGTCAGAGTCAGAGTCAGAGTCAGGGTCAGAGTCAGAGTCAGCATTAGAGTCAGAGTCAGTGTCATTCAGTCAGAGTCAGAGTTTGAGTCAGAGTCAGAGACGGAGTCAGAGTCTGAGTCAGGTTCAGAGTCAGAGTCAGAGTTAGAGTCAGATACAGAGACAGATTCAGAGTCAGATTCAGAGTCAGAGTCATGGAGACAGAGTCAAAGTCAGAGTCAGAGTCAGAGTCAGAGTCAAAGTCAGAGTCAGAGTCGGAGTCAGAGTCAGAGTCAGAGTCAGAGTCAGAGTCAGAGTCAGAGTCAGAGTCAGAGTCAGAGTCAGAGTCAGAGTCAGACTCAGAGTCAGAGTCAGGGTCAGAGTCAGAGTCAGATTTAAAGTCAGAGTCAGCGTCAGATTCTGAGTCAAAGTCAGAGTCAGAGTCGGAGTTATAGTCATAGTCAGAGTCACAGTCAAAGTCAGAGTCTCAGTCATAGTCAGAGTCAGAGTCGGAGTCGGAGTCGGATCCAGAGCCAGTGTCAGAGTCAGAGTCAGAGTCGGAGTCAGAGTCAGAGTCAGAGTCAGAGTCAGGGTCAGAGTCAGAGTCAGCATTAGAGTCAGAGTCAGTGTCATTCAGTTAGAGTCAGAGTCTGAGTCAGAGTCAGAGACGGAGTCAGAGTCTGAGTCAGGGTCAGAGTCAGAGTCAGAGTTAGAGTCAGATACAGAGACAGATTCAGAGTCAGATTCAGAGTCAGAGTCATAGAGACAGAGTCAGAGTTAGAGTCAGAGTCAGAGTCAGAGTCAAAGTCAGAGTCAGAGTCGGAGTCAGAGTTACAGTCAGAGTCAGAGTCAGAGTCACAGTCGGAGTCAGAGTCAGAGGCAGAGTCAGAGTCAGAGTCAGAAACAGGGTCAGAGTCAGAGTCAGAGTCAGAGTCAGAGCCAGAGCCACAGTCAGAGTCAGGTCGTGGAGTCAGAGTCAGAGTCTTAGTCAGAGTCAGAGTCAGAGTCAGAGTCGGAGTCAGAGTCGGAGTCAGAGTCAGAGTCAGGGTCAGAGTCAGAGTCAGAGTCAGAGTCAGATACACAGTCAGAGTCAGAGTCAGATTCAGAGTCAGAGTCATGAAGACAGAGTCAGAGTCAGAGCCAGAGTCGGAGTCAGAGTCATGGAGTCGGAGTCAGAGTCTTAGTCAGAGTCAGAGTCAGAGTCAGAGTCAGAGTCGGAGTCAAAATCAGAGTCGGAGTCGGATTCAGAGTCACAGTCAGAGTCATAGTCAGAGTCTCATTCAGAGTCAGATTCAGAGTCAGAGTCGGAGTCAGAATCAGACTCAGAGTCGGAGTCAAAGTCAGAGTCAGAGACAGAGTCAGATTCAGAGTCAGAGTCAGAGTCAGAGTCAGAGTCGGAGTCAGAGTCAGAGTCAGAGTCAGAGTCAGAGTCAGAGTCAGAGTCAGATTCGGAGTCAGAGTCAGAGTCGGAGTCAGAGTCAGAGTCAGGGTCAGAGTCAGAGTCAGATTTAAAGTCAGAGTCAGCGTCATGGATTCAGAGTCAGAGTCAGAGTCAGAGTCGGAGTCATAGTCAGAGTCAGAGTCAGAGTCAGAGTCAGAGTCAGAGTCAGAGTCAGAGTCAGAGTTAGAGTCAGAGTCCGAGTCTGACTCAGAGTCAGAGTCAGAGTCAGAGTTAGAGTCAGAGTCAGAGTCTGAGTCAGAGTCAGAGTCAGAGTCAGAGTCAGAGTCAGATACACAGTCAGAGTCAGAGTCAGATTCAGAGTCAGAGTCATGAAGACAGAGTCAGAGTCAGAGCCATAGTCGGAGTCAGAGTCATGGAGTCAGAGTCAGAGTCGGAGTCAAAATCAGAGTCGGAGTCGGATTCAGAGTCACAGTCAGAGTCAGAGTCAGAGTCTTATTCAGCGTCAGATTCAGAGTCAGATTCGGAGTCGGAGTCACAGTCAGAGTCGGAGTCAGAGTCAGAGTCAGAGACAGAGTCAGATTTAGAGTCAGAGTCAGAGTCAGCGTCAAAGTCATGGTCTCAGTCTCAGTCAAAGTAAGAGTCTCAGTCAGAGTCAAAGTCAGAGTCAGAGTCGGAGTCAGAGTCAGAGTCTAGAGTCAGAGTCAGAATCAGAGTCAGAGTCAGATTCGGAGTCAGAGTCAGAGTCATAGTCAGAGTCAGAGTCAGAATCAAAGTCAGAGTCATGGAGACAGAGTCAGAGTCAGAGCCGGAGTCAGAGTCAGAGTCAGAGTCAGAGTCAGAGTCAGAGTCAGAGCCATAGTCAGAGTCAGAGTCAAAGTCAGAGTCAGAGTCGGAGTCATAGTCAGAGTCAGAGTCAGAGTCAGAGTCGGAGCCAGAGTCAGAGTCGGAGTCAGGGTCAGAGTCAGAGTCAGATTTGAAGTCAGAGTCAGCGTCATGGATTCAGAGTCAGAGTCCGAGTCAGAGTCAGAGTCAGAGTCAGAGTCATAGTCAGAGGCAGAGTCAGGGTCAGAGTCAGAGTCAGAGTCAAAGTCAGTGTCATGGAGTCAGAGTCAGAGTCAGAGTCTAGTCAGAGTCAAAGTCACAGTGATAGAGTCAGAGTCAGAGTCAAAGTACGAGTTAGAGCCAGAGTCAGAGTCGGAGTCAGAGTCGGAGTCAGAGTCATCGTCAGAGTCAGAGTCAGAGTCGGAGTCAGAGTCGGAGTCAGAGTCAGAGTCAGAGTCAGAGTCAGAGTCATAGTCAGAGTCAGAGTCAGGGTCAGAGTCAGAGTCCGAGTCAGAGTCAGAGTCAGGGTCAGAGTCAGAGTCAGATTTGAAGTCAGAGTTAGCGTCATGGATTCAGAGTCAGAGTCCGAGTCAGAGTCAGAGTCAGAGTCAGAGTCATAGTCAGAGTCAGAGTCAGAGTCAGAGTCAGAGTCGGAGTCAGGGTGCCAGTCAGAGTCGGACTCAGAGTCAGAGTTAGAGTCAGAGTCAGGGTCAAAGTCAGAGTCAGATTTAAAGTCAGAGTCAGCGTCATTGAGTCGAAATCAGAGTCTGAGTCAGAGTCAGAGTCAGAGTCAGAGTCAGAGTCAGAGTCAGAGTTAGAGTCAGAGTCAGAGTCAGAGTCAGAGTCAAAGTCAGAGTCTCAGTCAGAGTCAAAGTCAGAGTCAGAGTCGTAGTCAGAGTCAAAGTCAGAGTCTTATTCAGAGTCAGATTCAGAGTCAGAGTCGAAGTCAGAGTCAGAGTCAGAGTCAGAGTCAGAGTCGGAGTCAGAGTCAGAGTCAGGGTCAGAGTCAGAGTCACAGTTAGAGTCACAGTCAAAGTCAGAGTCTCAGTCAGAGTCAGAGTCAGAGTCAGAGTCAGAGTCGGAGTCAGAGTCAGACTCTGAGTCAGAGTCAGAGTCAAAGTCAGAGTCGGAGTCGGAGTCAGACTCAGAGTCAGATTCAAAGTCAGAGTCAGCGTCGGAGTCTGAGTCAAAGTCAGAGTCAGAGTCGGAGTTATAGTCATAGTCAGAGTCACAGTCAAAGTCAGAGTCTCAGTCAGAGTCAGAGTCAGAGTCGGAGTCGGAGTCGGAGTCGGAGTCAGAGTCAGAGTCAGAGTCAGAGTCAGAGTCAGAGTCAGAGTCAGAGTCAGAGTCAGAGTCAGAGTCAGAGTCAGAGTCAGAGTCAGAGTCAGAGTCAGAGTCAGAGTCAGACTCAGAGTCAGAGTCAGGGTCAGAGTCAGAGTCAGATTTAAAGTCAGAGTCAGCGTCAGAGTCTGAGTCAAAGTCAGAGTCAGAGTCGGAGTTATAGTCATAGTCAGAGTCACAGTCAAAGTCAGAGTCTCAGTCAGAGTCAGAGTCAGAGTCGGAGTCGGAGTCGGATCCAGAGCCAGTGTCAGAGTCAGAGTCAGAGTCGGAGTCAGAGTCAGAGTCAGAGTCAGAGTCAGGGTCAGAGTCAGAGTCAGCATTAGAGTCAGAGTCAGTGTCATTCAGTCAGAGTCAGAGTCTGAGTCAGAGTCAGAGACGGAGTCAGAGTCTGAGTCAGGGTCAGAGTCAGAGTCAGAGTTAGAGTCAGATACAGAGACAGATTCAGAGTCAGATTCAGAGTCAGAGTCATAGAGACAGAGTCAAAGTCAGAGTCAGAGTCAGAGTCAGAGTCAAAGTCAGAGTCAGAGTCGGAGTCAGAGTCAGAGTCAGAGTCAGAGTCAGAGTCAGAGTCAGAGTCAGAGTCAGAGTCAGAGTCAGAGTCAGAGTCAGAGTCAGACTCAGAGTCAGAGTCAGGGTCAGAGTAAGAGTCAGATTTAAAGTCAGAGTCAGCGTCAGATTCTGAGTCAAAGTCAGAGTCTGAGTCGGAGTTATAGTCACAGTCAGAGTCACAGTCAAAGTCAGAGTCTCAGTCATAGTCAGAGTCAGAGTCGGAGTCGGAGTCGGATCCAGAGCCAGTGTCAGAGTCAGAGTCAGAGTCGGAGTCAGAGTCAGAGTCAGAGACAGAGTCAAATTCAGAGTCAGAGTCAGAGTCAGAGTCAGAGTCAGAGTCAAAGTCAGAGTCAGAGTCGGAGTCAGAGTCAGAGTCAGAGTCAGAGTCAGATACAGAGTCAGAGTCAGAGTCAGATTCAGAGTCAGAGTCATAAAGACAGAGTCAGAGTCAGAGCCATAGCCTGAGTCAGAGTCATGAAGTCAGAGTCAGAGTCAGAGTTAGAGTCAGAGTCCGAGTCTGAGTCAGAGTCAGAGTCAGAGTCACAGTCAGAGTCAGAGACAGAGTCAGAGTCAGAGTTAGAGTCAGAGTCCGAGTCTGAGTCAGAGTCAGAGTCAGAGTCAGATGCACAGTCAGAGTCAGAGTCAGATTCAGAGTCAGAGTCCTGAAGACAGAGTCAGAGTCAGAGCCATAGTCGGAGTCAGAGTCATGGAGTCGGAGTCAGAGTCGTAGTCAGAGTCAGAGTCAGAGTCAGAGTCAGAGTCGGAGTCAAAATCAGAGTCGGAGTCGGATTCAGAGTCACAGTCAGAGTCATAGTCAGAGTCTCATTCAGAGTCAGATTCAGAGTCAGAGTCGGAGTCAGAATCAGACTCAGAGTCGGAGTCAGAGTCAGAGTCAGAGACAGAGTCAGATTCAGAGTCAGAGTCAGAGTCAGAGTCAGAGTCGGAGTCAGAGTCAGAGTCAGAGTCAGAGTCAGAGTCAGATTCAGAGTCAGATTCAGAGTCAGAGTCAGAGTCGGAGTCAGAGTCAGAGTCAGGGTCAGAGTCAGAGTCAGATTTAAAGTCAGAGTCAGCGTCATGGATTCAGAGTCAGAGTCAGAGTCAGAGTCGGAGTCATAGTCAGAGTCAGAGTCAGAGTCAGAGTCGGAGTCAGAGTCAGAGTCAGAGTCAGAGTCAGAGTCAGAGTTAGAGTCAGGGTCCGAGTCTGACTCAGAGTCAGAGTCAGAGTCAGAGTTAGAGTCAGAGTCAGAGTCTGAGTCAGAGTCAGAGTCAGAGTCAGAGTCAGAGTCAGATACACAGTCAGAGTCAGAGTCAGATTCAGAGTCAGAGTCATGAAGACAGAGTCAGAGTCAGAGCCATAGTCGGAGTCAGAGTCAGAGTCGGAGTCAAAATCAGAGTCGGAGTCGGATTCAGAGTCACAGTCACAGTCAGAGTCAGAGTCTTATTCAGCGTCAGATTCAGAGTCAGAGTCGGAGTCGGAGTCAGAGTCAGAGTCGGAGTCAGAGTCGGAGTCAGAGACAGAGTCAGATTTAGAGTCAGAGTCAGAGTCAGCGTCAAAGTCATGGTCTCAGTCTCAGTCAAAGTGAGAGTCTCAGTCAGAGTCAAAGTCAGAGTCAGAGTCGGAGTCAGAGTCAGAGTCTAGAGTCAGAGTCAGAATGAGAGTCAGAGTCAGATTCGGAGTCAGAGTCAGAGTCATAGTCAGAGTCAGAGTCAGAATCAAAGTCAGAGTCATGGAGACAGAGTCAGAGTCAGAGCCGGAGTCAGAGTCAGAGTCAGAGTCAGAGTCAGAGTCAGAGTCAGATTCGGAGTCAGAGTCAGAGTCATAGTCAGAGTAAGAGTCGGAGTCATGGAGTCAGAGTCAGAGTCAGAGTCTAGTCAGAGTCAAAGTCACAGTGATAGCGTCAGAGTCAGAGTCGAAGTGAGAGTTAGAGTCAGAGTCAGAGTCGGAGTCAGAGTCAGAGTCAGAGTCAGGGTCAGAGTCAGAGTTAGAGTCAGAGTCAGAGTCAGAGTCAGAGTCAGAGTCAGAGTCAGAGTCAGAGTCAGAGTCAGAGTCAGAGTCAGAGTCAGAGTCAGAGTCAGAGTCAGAGTCAGAGTCAGAGTCAGAGTCAGAGTCAGAGTCAGAGTCAGAGTCAGAGTCAGAGTCAGAGTCAGAGTCAGAGTCAGAGTCAGAGTCAGAGTCAGAGTCAGAGTCAGAGTCAGAGTCAGAGTCAGAGTCAGAGTCAGAGTCAGAGTCGGAGTCAGAGTGCCAGTCAGAGTCGGACTCAGAGTCAGAGTCAGAGTAAGAGTCAGGGTCAAAGTCAGAGTCAGATTTAAAGTCAGAGTCAGCGTCATTAAGTCGAAGTCAGAGTCTGAGTCAGAGTCAGAGTCAGAGTCAGAGTCAGAGTCAGAGTCAGAGTCATAAAGACAGAGTCAGAGTCAGAGCCATAGCCTGAGTCAGAGTCATGAAGTCAGAGTCAGAGTCAGAGTTAGAGTCAGAGTCCGAGTCTGAGTCAGAGTCAGAGTCAGAGTCACAGTCAGAGTCAGAGACAGAGTCAGAGTCAGAGTTAGAGTCAGAGTCCGAGTCTGAGTCAGAGTCAGAGTCAGAGTCAGATGCACAGTCAGAGTCAGAGTCAGATTCAGAGTCAGAGTCATGAAGACAGAGTCAGAGTCAGAGCCATAGTCGGAGTCAGAGTCATGGAGTCGGAGTCAGAGTCGTAGTCAGAGTCAGAGTCAGAGTCAGAGTCAGAGTCGGAGTCAAAATCAGAGTCGGAGTCGGATTCAGAGTCACAGTCAGAGTCATAGTCAGAGTCTCATTCAGAGTCAGATTCAGAGTCAGAGTCGGAGTCAGAATCAGACTCAGAGTCGGAGTCAGAGTCAGAGTCAGAGACAGAGTCAGATTCAGAGTCAGAGTCAGAGTCAGAGTCAGAGTCGGAGTCAGAGTCAGAGTCAGAGTCAGAGTCAGAGTCAGAGTCAGAGTCAGATTCAGAGTCAGAGTCAGAGTCGGAGTCAGAGTCAGAGTCAGGGTCAGAGTCAGAGTCAGATTTAAAGTCAGAGTCAGCGTCATGGATTCAGAGTCAGAGTCAGAGTCAGAGTCGGAGTCATAGTCAGAGTCAGAGTCAGAGTCAGAGTCAGAGTCAGAGTCAGAGTCAGAGTCAGAGTCAGAGTTAGAGTCAGGGTCCGAGTCTGACTCAGAGTCAGAGTCAGAGTCAGAGTTAGAGTCAGAGTCAGAGTCTGAGTCAGAGTCAGAGTCAGAGTCAGAGTCAGAGTCAGATACACAGTCAGAGTCAGAGTCAGATTCAGAGTCAGAGTCATGAAGACAGAGTCAGAGTCAGAGCCATAGTCGGAGTCAGAGTCAGAGTCGGAGTCAAAATCAGAGTCGGAGTCGGATTCAGAGTCACAGTCACAGTCAGAGTCAGAGTCTTATTCAGCGTCAGATTCAGAGTCAGAGTCGGAGTCGGAGTCAGAGTCAGAGTCGGAGTCAGAGTCGGAGTCAGAGACAGAGTCAGATTTAGAGTCAGAGTCAGAGTCAGCGTCAAAGTCATGGTCTCAGTCTCAGTCAAAGTAAGAGTCTCAGTCAGAGTCAAAGTCAGAGTCAGAGTCGGAGTCAGAGTCAGAGTCAGAGTCCGAGTCAGAGTCAGAGTCAGGGTCAGAGTCAGAGTCAGATTTGAAGTCAGAGTTAGCGTCATGGATTCAGAGTCAGAGTCCGAGTCAGAGTCAGAGTCAGAGTCAGAGTCATAGTCAGAGTCAGAGTCAGAGTCAGAGTCAGAGTCGGAGTCAGGGTGCCAGTCAGAGTCGGACTCAGAGTCAGAGTTAGAGTCAGAGTCAGGGTCAAAGTCAGAGTCAGATTTAAAGTCAGAGTCAGCGTCATTGAGTCGAAGTCAGAGTCTGAGTCAGAGTCAGAGTCAGAGTCAGAGTCAGAGTCAGAGTCAGAGTTAGAGTCAGAGTCAGAGTCAGAGTCAGAGTCAAAGTCAGAGTCTCAGTCAGAGTCAAAGTCAGAGTCAGAGTCGTAGTCAGAGTCAAAGTCAGAGTCTTATTCAGAGTCAGATTCAGAGTCAGAGTCGAAGTCAGAGTCAGAGTCAGAGTCAGAGTCAGAGTCAGAGTCAGAGTCAGAGTCAGGGTCAGAGTCAGAGTCACAGTTAGAGTCACAGTCAAAGTCAGAGTCTCAGTCAGAGTCAGAGTCAGAGTCAGAGTCAGAGTCGGAGTTAGAGTCAGACTCTGAGTCAGAGTCAGAGTCAAAGTCAGAGTCGGAGTCGGAGTCAGACTCAGAGTCAGAGTCAGGGTCAGAGTCAGAGTCAGATTCAAAGTCAGAGTCAGCGTCGGAGTCTGAGTCAAAGTCAGAGTCAGAGTCGGAGTTATAGTCATAGTCAGAGTCACAGTCAAAGTCAGAGTCTCAGTCAGAGTCAGAGTCAGAGTCGGAGTCGGAGTCGGAGTCGGAGTCAGAGTCAGAGTCAGAGTCAGAGTCAGAGTCAGAGTCAGAGTCAGAGTCAGAGTCAGAGTCAGAGTCAGAGTCAGAGTCAGAGTCAGAGTCAGAGTCAGAGTCAGAGTCAGAGTCAGAGTCAGAGTCAGACTCAGAGTCAGAGTCAGGGTCAGAGTCAGAGTCAGATTTAAAGTCAGAGTCAGCGTCAGAGTCTGAGTCAAAGTCAGAGTCAGAGTCGGAGTTATAGTCATAGTCAGAGTCACAGTCAAAGTCAGAGTCTCAGTCAGAGTCAGAGTCAGAGTCGGAGTCGGAGTCGGATCCAGAGCCAGTGTCAGAGTCAGAGTCAGAGTCGGAGTCAGAGTCAGAGTCAGAGTCAGAGTCAGGGTCAGAGTCAGAGTCAGCATTAGAGTCAGAGTCAGTGTCATTCAGTCAGAGTCAGAGTCTGAGTCAGAGTCAGAGACGGAGTCAGAGTCTGAGTCAGGGTCAGAGTCAGAGTCAGAGTTAGAGTCAGATACAGAGACAGATTCAGAGTCAGATTCAGAGTCAGAGTCATGGAGACAGAGTCAAAGTCAGAGTCAGAGTCAGAGTCAGAGTCAAAGTCAGAGTCAGAGTCGGAGTCAGAGTCAGAGTCAGAGTCAGAGTCAGAGTCAGAGTCAGAGTCAGAGTCAGAGTCAGAGTCAGAGTCAGAGTCAGACTCAGAGTCAGAGTCAGGGTCAGAGTCAGAGTCAGATTTAAAGTCAGAGTCAGCGTCAGATTCTGAGTCAAAGTCAGAGTCAGAGTCGGAGTTATAGTCATAGTCAGAGTCACAGTCAAAGTCAGAGTCTCAGTCATAGTCAGAGTCAGAGTCGGAGTCGGAGTCGGATCCAGAGCCAGTGTCAGAGTCAGAGTCAGAGTCGGAGTCAGAGTCAGAGTCAGAGTCAGAGTCAGGGTCAGAGTCAGATTCAGCATTAGAGTCAGAGTCAGTGTCATTCAGTCAGAGTCAGAGTCTGAGTCAGAGTCAGAGACGGAGTCAGAGTCTGAGTCAGGGTCAGAGTCAAAGTCAGAGTTAGAGTCAGATACAGAGACAGATTCAGAGTCAGATTCAGAGTCAGAGTCATAGAGACAGAGTCAGAGTCAGAGTCAGAGTCAGAGTCAGAGTCAAAGTCAGAGTCAGAGTCGGAGTCAGAGTTACAGTCAGAGTCAGAGTCAGAGTCACAGTCGGAGTCAGAGTCAGAGGCAGAGTCAGAGTCAGAGTCAGAAACAGGGTCAGAGTCAGAGTCAGAGTCAGAGTCAGAGCCAGAGCCACAGTCAGAGTCAGGTCGTGGAGTCAGAGTCAGAGTCTTAGTCAGAGTCAGAGTCAGAGTCAGAGTCGGAGTCAGAGTCGGAGTCAGAGTCAGAGTCAAAGTCAGTGTCATGGAGTCAGAGTCAGAGTCAGAGTCAGTGTCATTCAGTCAGAGTCAGAGTCTGAGTCAGAGTCAGAGACGGAGTCAGAGTCTGAGTCAGGGTCAGAGTCAGAGTCAGAGTTAGAGTCAGATACAGAGACAGATTCAGAGTCAGATTCAGAGTCAGAGTCATGGAGACAGAGTCAAAGTCAGAGTCAGAGTCAGAGTCAGAGTCAAAGTCAGAGTCAGAGTCGGAGTCAGAGTCAGAGTCAGAGTCAGAGTCAGAGTCAGAGTCAGAGTCAGAGTCAGAGTCAGAGTCAGAGTCAGAGTCAGACTCAGAGTCAGAGTCAGGGTCAGAGTCAGAGTCAGATTTAAAGTCAGAGTCAGCGTCAGATTCTGAGTCAAAGTCAGAGTCAGAGTCGGAGTTATAGTCATAGTCAGAGTCACAGTCAAAGTCAGAGTCTCAGTCATAGTCAGAGTCAGAGTCGGAGTCGGAGTCGGATCCAGAGCCAGTGTCAGAGTCAGAGTCAGAGTCGGAGTCAGAGTCAGAGTCAGAGTCAGAGTCAGGGTCAGAGTCAGAGTCAGCATTAGAGTCAGAGTCAGTGTCATTCAGTCAGAGTCAGAGTCTGAGTCAGAGTCAGAGACGGAGTCAGAGTCTGAGTCAGGGTCAGAGTCAGAGTCAGAGTTAGAGTCAGATACAGAGACAGATTCAGAGTCAGATTCAGAGTCAGAGTCATGGAGACAGAGTCAAAGTCAGAGTCAGAGTCAGAGTCAGAGTCAAAGTCAGAGTCAGAGTCGGAGTCAGAGTCAGAGTCAGAGTCAGAGTCAGAGTCAGAGTCAGAGTCAGAGTCAGAGTCAGAGTCAGAGTCAGAGTCAGACTCAGAGTCAGAGTCAGGGTCAGAGTCAGAGTCAGATTTAAAGTCAGAGTCAGCGTCAGATTCTGAGTCAAAGTCAGAGTCAGAGTCGGAGTTATAGTCATAGTCAGAGTCACAGTCAAAGTCAGAGTCTCAGTCATAGTCAGAGTCAGAGTCGGAGTCGGAGTCGGATCCAGAGCCAGTGTCAGAGTCAGAGTCAGAGTCGGAGTCAGAGTCAGAGTCAGAGTCAGAGTCAGGGTCAGAGTCAAATTCAGCATTAGAGTCAGAGTCAGTGTCATTCAGTCAGAGTCAGAGTCTGAGTCAGAGTCAGAGACGGAGTCAGAGTCTGAGTCAGGGTCAGAGTCAAAGTCAGAGTTAGAGTCAGATACAGAGACAGATTCAGAGTCAGATTCAGAGTCAGAGTCATAGAGACAGAGTCAGAGTCAGAGTCAGAGTCAGAGTCAGAGTCAAAGTCAGAGTCAGAGTCGGAGTCAGAGTTACAGTCAGAGTCAGAGTCAGAGTCACAGTCGGAGTCAGAGTCAGAGGCAGAGTCAGAGTCAGAGTCAGAAACAGGGTCAGAGTCAGAGTCAGAGTCAGAGTCAGAGCCAGAGCCACAGTCAGAGTCAGGTCGTGGAGTCAGAGTCAGAGTCTTAGTCAGAGTCAGAGTCAGAGTCAGAGTCGGAGTCAGAGTCGGAGTCAGAGTCAGAGTCAGGGTCAGAGTCAGAGTCAGAGTCAGAGTCAGATACACAGTCAGAGTCAGAGTCAGATTCAGAGTCAGAGTCATGAAGACAGAGTCAGAGTCAGAGCCAGAGTCGGAGTCAGAGTCATGGAGTCGGAGTCAGAGTCTTAGTCAGAGTCAGAGTCAGAGTCAGAGTCAGAGTCGGAGTCAAAATCAGAGTCGGAGTCGGATTCAGAGTCACAATCAGAGTCATAGTCAGAGTCTCATTCAGAGTCAGAATCAGAGTCAGAGTCGGAGTCAGAATCAGACTCAGAGTCGGAGTCAAAGTCAGAGTCAGAGACAGAGTCAGATTCAGAGTCAGAGTCAGAGTCAGAGTCAGAGTCGGAGTCAGAGTCAGAGTCAGAGTCAGAGTCAGAGTCAGAGTCTTATTCAGAGTCAGATTCAGAGTCAGAGTCGAAGTCAGAGTCAGAGTCAGAGTCAGAGTCAGAGTCAGAGTCAGAGTCAGAGTCAGGGTCAGAGTCAGAGTCACAGTTAGAGTCACAGTCAAAGTCAGAGTCTCAGTCAGAGTCAGAGTCAGAGTCAGAGTCAGAGTCGGAGTTAGAGTCAGACTCTGAGTCAGAGTCAGAGTCAAAGTCAGAGTCGGAGTCGGAGTCAGACTCAGAGTCAGAGTCAGGGTCAGAGTCAGAGTCAGATTCAAAGTCAGAGTCAGCGTCGGAGTCTGAGTCAAAGTCAGAGTCAGAGTCGGAGTCAGAGTCATGAAGACAGAGTCAGAGTCAGAGCCATAGTCGGAGTCAGAGTCATGGAGTCAAAGTCAGAGTCGGAGTCAAAATCAGAGTCGGAGTCGGATTCAGAGTCACAGTCAGAGTCAGAGTCAGAGTCTTATTCAGCGTCAGATTCAGAGTCAGATTCGGAGTCGGAGTCACAGTCAGAGTCGGAGTCAGAGTCAGAGTCAGAGACAGAGTCAGATTTAGAGTCAGAGTCAGAGTCAGCGTCAAAGTCATGGTCTCAGTCTCAGTCAAAGTAAGAGTCTCAGTCAGATTCAAAGTCAGAGTCAGAGTCGGAGTCAGAGTCAGAGTCTAGAGTCAGAGTCAGAATCAGAGTCAGAGTCAGATTCTGAGTCAGAGTCAGAGTCATAGTCAGAGTCAGAGTCAGAATCAAAGTCAGAGTCATGGAGACAGAGTCAGAGTCAGAGCCGGAGTCAGAGTCAGAGTCAGAGTCAGAGTCAGAGTCAGAGTCAGAGCCATAGTCAGAGTCAGAGTCAAAGTCAGAGTCAGAGTCGGAGTCATAGTCAGAGTCAGAGTCAGAGTCAGAGTCGAAGCCAGAGTCAGAGTCGGAGTCAGGGTCAGAGTCAGAGTCAGATTTGAAGTCAGAGTCAGCGTCATGGATTCAGAGTCAGAGTCCGAGTCAGAGTCAGAGTCAGAGTCAGAGTCATAGTCAGAGGCAGAGTCAGGGTCAGAGTCAGAGTCAGAGTCAAAGTCAGTGTCATGGAGTCAGAGTCAGAGTCAGAGTCTAGTCAGAGTCAAAGTCACAGTGATAGAGTCAGAGTCAGAGTCAAAGTACGAGTTAGAGCCAGAGTCAGAGTCGGAGTCAGAGTCGGAGTCAGAGTCATCGTCAGAGTCAGAGTCAGAGTCGGAGTCAGAGTCGGAGTCAGAGTCAGAGTCAGAGTCAGAGTCAGAGTCATAGTCAGAGTCAGAGTCAGGGTCAGAGTCAGAGTCCGAGTCAGAGTCAGAGTCAGGGTCAGAGTCAGAGTCAGATTTGAAGTCAGAGTTAGCGTCATGGATTCAGAGTCAGAGTCCGAGTCAGAGTCAGAGTCAGAGTCAGAGTCATAGTCAGAGTCAGAGTCAGAGTCAGAGTCAGAGTCGGAGTCAGGGTGCCAGTCAGAGTCGGACTCAGAGTCAGAGTTAGAGTCAGAGTCAGGGTCAAAGTCAGAGTCAGATTTAAAGTCAGAGTCAGCGTCATTGAGTCGAAGTCAGAGTCTGAGTCAGAGTCAGAGTCAGAGTCAGAGTCAGAGTCAGAGTCAGAGTTAGAGTCAGAGTCAGAGTCAGAGTCAGAGTCAAAGTCAGAGTCTCAGTCAGAGTCAAAGTCAGAGTCAGAGTCGTAGTCAGAGTCAAAGTCAGAGTCTTATTCAGAGTCAGATTCAGAGTCAGAGTCGAAGTCAGAGTCAGAGTCAGAGTCAGAGTCAGAGTCAGAGTCAGAGTCAGAGTCAGGGTCAGAGTCAGAGTCACAGTTAGAGTCACAGTCAAAGTCAGAGTCTCAGTCAGAGTCAGAGTCAGAGTCAGAGTCAGAGTCGGAGTTAGAGTCAGACTCTGAGTCAGAGTCAGAGTCAAAGTCAGAGTCGGAGTCGGAGTCAGACTCAGAGTCAGAGTCAGGGTCAGAGTCAGAGTCAGATTCAAAGTCAGAGTCAGCGTCGGAGTCTGAGTCAAAGTCAGAGTCAGAGTCGAAGTTATAGTCATAGTCAGAGTCACAGTCAAAGTCAGAGTCTCAGTCAGAGTCAGAGTCAGAGTCGGAGTCGGAGTCGGAGTCGGAGTCAGAGTCAGAGTCAGAGTCAGAGTCAGAGTCAGAGTCAGAGTCAGAGTCAGAGTCAGAGTCAGAGTCAGAGTCAGAGTCAGAGTCAGAGTCAGAGTCAGAGTCAGAGTCAGAGTCAGAGTCAGAGTCAGACTCAGAGTCAGAGTCAGGGTCAGAGTCAGAGTCAGATTTAAAGTCAGAGTCAGCGTCAGAGTCTGAGTCAAAGTCAGAGTCAGAGTCGGAGTTATAGTCATAGTCAGAGTCACAGTCAAAGTCAGAGTCTCAGTCAGAGTCAGAGTCAGAGTCGGAGTCGGAGTCGGATCCAGAGCCAGTGTCAGAGTCAGAGTCAGAGTCGGAGTCAGAGTCAGAGTCAGAGTCAGAGTCAGGGTCAGAGTCAGAGTCAGCATTAGAGTCAGAGTCAGTGTCATTCAGTCAGAGTCAGAGTTTGAGTCAGAGTCAGAGACGGAGTCAGAGTCTGAGTCAGGTTCAGAGTCAGAGTCAGAGTTAGAGTCAGATACAGAGACAGATTCAGAGTCAGATTCAGAGTCAGAGTCATGGAGACAGAGTCAAAGTCAGAGTCAGAGTCAGAGTCAGAGTCAAAGTCAGAGTCAGAGTCGGAGTCAGAGTCAGAGTCAGAGTCAGAGTCAGAGTCAGAGTCAGAGTCAGAGTCAGAGTCAGAGTCAGAGTCAGAGTCAGACTCAGAGTCAGAGTCAGGGTCAGAGTCAGAGTCAGATTTAAAGTCAGAGTCAGCGTCAGATTCTGAGTCAAAGTCAGAGTCAGAGTCGGAGTTATAGTCATAGTCAGAGTCACAGTCAAAGTCAGAGTCTCAGTCATAGTCAGAGTCAGAGTCGGAGTCGGAGTCGGATCCAGAGCCAGTGTCAGAGTCAGAGTCAGAGTCGGAGTCAGAGTCAGAGTCAGAGTCAGAGTCAGGGTCAGAGTCAGAGTCAGCATTAGAGTCAGAGTCAGTGTCATTCAGTCAGAGTCAGAGTCGGAGTCGGAGTCGGAGTCGGAGTCAGAGTCAGAGTCAGAGTCAGAGTCAGAGTCAGAGTCAGAGTCAGAGTCAGAGTCAGAGTCAGAGTCAGAGTCAGAGTCAGAGTCAGAGTCAGAGTCAGAGTCAGAGTCAGAGTCAGAGTCAGAGTCAGACTCAGAGTCAGAGTCAGGGTCAGAGTCAGAGTCAGATTTAAAGTCAGAGTCAGCGTCAGAGTCTGAGTCAAAGTCAGAGTCAGAGTCGGAGTTATAGTCATAGTCAGAGTCACAGTCAAAGTCAGAGTCTCAGTCAGAGTCAGAGTCAGAGTCGGAGTCGGAGTCGGATCCAGAGCCAGTGTCAGAGTCAGAGTCAGAGTCGGAGTCAGAGTCAGAGTCAGAGTCAGAGTCAGGGTCAGAGTCAGAGTCAGCATTAGAGTCAGAGTCAGTGTCATTCAGTCAGAGTCAGAGTTTGAGTCAGAGTCAGAGACGGAGTCAGAGTCTGAGTCAGGTTCAGAGTCAGAGTCAGAGTTAGAGTCAGATACAGAGACAGATTCAGAGTCAGATTCAGAGTCAGAGTCATGGAGACAGAGTCAAAGTCAGAGTCAGAGTCAGAGTCAGAGTCAAAGTCAGAGTCAGAGTCGGAGTCAGAGTCAGAGTCAGAGTCAGAGTCAGAGTCAGAGTCAGAGTCAGAGTCAGAGTCAGAGTCAGAGTCAGAGTCAGACTCAGAGTCAGAGTCAGGGTCAGAGTCAGAGTCAGATTTAAAGTCAGAGTCAGCGTCAGATTCTGAGTCAAAGTCAGAGTCAGAGTCGGAGTTATAGTCATAGTCAGAGTCACAGTCAAAGTCAGAGTCTCAGTCATAGTCAGAGTCAGAGTCGGAGTCGGAGTCGGATCCAGAGCCAGTGTCAGAGTCAGAGTCAGAGTCGGAGTCAGAGTCAGAGTCAGAGTCAGAGTCAGGGTCAGAGTCAGAGTCAGCATTAGAGTCAGAGTCAGTGTCATTCAGTTAGAGTCAGAGTCTGAGTCAGAGTCAGAGACGGAGTCAGAGTCTGAGTCAGGGTCAGAGTCAGAGTCAGAGTTAGAGTCAGATACAGAGACAGATTCAGAGTCAGATTCAGAGTCAGAGTCATAGAGACAGAGTCAGAGTCAGAGTCAGAGTCAGAGTCAGAGTCAAAGTCAGAGTCAGAGTCGGAGTCAGAGTTACAGTCAGAGTCAGAGTCAGAGTCACAGTCGGAGTCAGAGTCAGAGGCAGAGTCAGAGTCAGAGTCAGAAACAGGGTCAGAGTCAGAGTCAGAGTCAGAGTCAGAGCCAGAGCCACAGTCAGAGTCAGGTCGTGGAGTCAGAGTCAGAGTCTTAGTCAGAGTCAGAGTCAGAGTCAGAGTCGGAGTCAGAGTCGGAGTCAGAGTCAGAGTCAGGGTCAGAGTCAGAGTCAGAGTCAGAGTCAGATACACAGTCAGAGTCAGAGTCAGATTCAGAGTCAGAGTCATGAAGACAGAGTCAGAGTCAGAGCCAGAGTCGGAGTCAGAGTCATGGAGTCGGAGTCAGAGTCTTAGTCAGAGTCAGAGTCAGAGTCAGAGTCAGAGTCGGAGTCAAAATCAGAGTCGGAGTCGGATTCAGAGTCACAGTCAGAGTCATAGTCAGAGTCTCATTCAGAGTCAGATTCAGAGTCAGAGTCGGAGTCAGAATCAGACTCAGAGTCGGAGTCAAAGTCAGAGTCAGAGACAGAGTCAGATTCAGAGTCAGAGTCAGAGTCAGAGTCAGAGTCGGAGTCAGAGTCAGAGTCAGAGTCAGAGTCAGAGTCAGAGTCAGAGTCAGATTCGGAGTCAGAGTCAGAGTCGGAGTCAGAGTCAGAGTCAGGGTCAGAGTCAGAGTCAGATTTAAAGTCAGAGTCAGCGTCATGGATTCAGAGTCAGAGTCAGAGTCAGAGTCGGAGTCATAGTCAGAGTCAGAGTCAGAGTCAGAGTCAGAGTCAGAGTCAGAGTCAGAGTCAGAGTTAGAGTCAGAGTCCGAGTCTGACTCAGAGTCAGAGTCAGAGTCAGAGTTAGAGTCAGAGTCAGAGTCTGAGTCAGAGTCAGAGTCAGAGTCAGAGTCAGAGTCAGATACACAGTCAGAGTCAGAGTCAGATTCAGAGTCAGAGTCATGAAGACAGAGTCAGAGTCAGAGCCATAGTCGGAGTCAGAGTCATGGAGTCAGAGTCAGAGTCGGAGTCAAAATCAGAGTCGGAGTCGGATTCAGAGTCACAGTCAGAGTCAGAGTCAGAGTCTTATTCAGCGTCAGATTCAGAGTCAGATTCGGAGTCGGAGTCACAGTCAGAGTCGGAGTCAGAGTCAGAGTCAGAGACAGAGTCAGATTTAGAGTCAGAGTCAGAGTCAGCGTCAAAGTCATGGTCTCAGTCTCAGTCAAAGTAAGAGTCTCAGTCAGAGTCAAAGTCAGAGTCAGAGTCGGAGTCAGAGTCAGAGTCTAGAGTCAGAGTCAGAATCAGAGTCAGAGTCAGATTCGGAGTCAGAGTCAGAGTCATAGTCAGAGTCAGAGTCAGAATCAAAGTCAGAGTCATGGAGACAGAGTCAGAGTCAGAGCCGGAGTCAGAGTCAGAGTCAGAGTCAGAGTCAGAGTCAGAGTCAGAGCCATAGTCAGAGTCAGAGTCAAAGTCAGAGTCAGAGTCGGAGTCATAGTCAGAGTCAGAGTCAGAGTCAGAGTCGGAGCCAGAGTCAGAGTCGGAGTCAGGGTCAGAGTCAGAGTCAGATTTGAAGTCAGAGTCAGCGTCATGGATTCAGAGTCAGAGTCCGAGTCAGAGTCAGAGTCAGAGTCAGAGTCATAGTCAGAGGCAGAGTCAGGGTCAGAGTCAGAGTCAGAGTCAAAGTCAGTGTCATGGAGTCAGAGTCAGAGTCAGAGTCTAGTCAGAGTCAAAGTCACAGTGATAGAGTCAGAGTCAGAGTCAAAGTACGAGTTAGAGCCAGAGTCAGAGTCGGAGTCAGAGTCGGAGTCAGAGTCATCGTCAGAGTCAGAGTCAGAGTCGGAGTCAGAGTCGGAGTCAGAGTCAGAGTCAGAGTCAGAGTCAGAGTCATAGTCAGAGTCAGAGTCAGGGTCAGAGTCAGAGTCCGAGTCAGAGTCAGAGTCAGGGTCAGAGTCAGAGTCAGATTTGAAGTCAGAGTTAGCGTCATGGATTCAGAGTCAGAGTCCGAGTCAGAGTCAGAGTCAGAGTCAGAGTCATAGTCAGAGTCAGAGTCAGAGTCAGAGTCAGAGTCGGAGTCAGGGTGCCAGTCAGAGTCGGACTCAGAGTCAGAGTTAGAGTCAGAGTCAGGGTCAAAGTCAGAGTCAGATTTAAAGTCAGAGTCAGCGTCATTGAGTCGAAATCAGAGTCTGAGTCAGAGTCAGAGTCAGAGTCAGAGTCAGAGTCAGAGTCAGAGTTAGAGTCAGAGTCAGAGTCAGAGTCAGAGTCAAAGTCAGAGTCTCAGTCAGAGTCAAAGTCAGAGTCAGAGTCGTAGTCAGAGTCAAAGTCAGAGTCTTATTCAGAGTCAGATTCAGAGTCAGAGTCGAAGTCAGAGTCAGAGTCAGAGTCAGAGTCAGAGTCGGAGTCAGAGTCAGAGTCAGGGTCAGAGTCAGAGTCACAGTTAGAGTCACAGTCAAAGTCAGAGTCTCAGTCAGAGTCAGAGTCAGAGTCAGAGTCAGAGTCGGAGTCAGAGTCAGACTCTGAGTCAGAGTCAGAGTCAAAGTCAGAGTCGGAGTCGGAGTCAGACTCAGAGTCAGATTCAAAGTCAGAGTCAGCGTCGGAGTCTGAGTCAAAGTCAGAGTCAGAGTCGGAGTTATAGTCATAGTCAGAGTCACAGTCAAAGTCAGAGTCTCAGTCAGAGTCAGAGTCAGAGTCGGAGTCGGAGTCGGAGTCGGAGTCAGAGTCAGAGTCAGAGTCAGAGTCAGAGTCAGTGTCAGAGTCAGAGTCAGAGTCAGAGTCAGAGTCAGAGTCAGAGTCAGAGTCAGAGTCAGAGTCAGAGTCAGAGTCAGACTCAGAGTCAGAGTCAGGGTCAGAGTCAGAGTCAGATTTAAAGTCAGAGTCAGCGTCAGAGTCTGAGTCAAAGTCAGAGTCAGAGTCGGAGTTATAGTCATAGTCAGAGTCACAGTCAAAGTCAGAGTCTCAGTCAGAGTCAGAGTCAGAGTCGGAGTCGGAGTCGGATCCAGAGCCAGTGTCAGAGTCAGAGTCAGAGTCGGAGTCAGAGTCAGAGTCAGAGTCAGAGTCAGGGTCAGAGTCAGAGTCAGCATTAGAGTCAGAGTCAGTGTCATTCAGTCAGAGTCAGAGTCTGAGTCAGAGTCAGAGACGGAGTCAGAGTCTGAGTCAGGGTCAGAGTCAGAGTCAGAGTTAGAGTCAGATACAGAGACAGATTCAGAGTCAGATTCAGAGTCAGAGTCATAGAGACAGAGTCAAAGTCAGAGTCAGAGTCAGAGTCAGAGTCAAAGTCAGAGTCAGAGTCGGAGTCAGAGTCAGAGTCAGAGTCAGAGTCAGAGTCAGAGTCAGAGTCAGAGTCAGAGTCAGAGTCAGAGTCAGAGTCAGAGTCAGACTCAGAGTCAGAGTCAGGGTCAGAGTAAGAGTCAGATTTAAAGTCAGAGTCAGCGTCAGATTCTGAGTCAAAGTCAGAGTCTGAGTCGGAGTTATAGTCACAGTCAGAGTCACAGTCAAAGTCAGAGTCTCAGTCATAGTCAGAGTCAGAGTCGGAGTCGGAGTCGGATCCAGAGCCAGTGTCAGAGTCAGAGTCAGAGTCGGAGTCAGAGTCAGAGTCAGAGACAGAGTCAAATTCAGAGTCAGAGTCAGAGTCAGAGTCAGAGTCAGAGTCAAAGTCAGAGTCAGAGTCGGAGTCAGAGTCAGAGTCAGAGTCAGAGTCAGATACAGAGTCAGAGTCAGAGTCAGATTCAGAGTCAGAGTCATAAAGACAGAGTCAGAGTCAGAGCCATAGCCTGAGTCAGAGTCATGAAGTCAGAGTCAGAGTCAGAGTTAGAGTCAGAGTCCGAGTCTGAGTCAGAGTCAGAGTCAGAGTCACAGTCAGAGTCAGAGACAGAGTCAGAGTCAGAGTTAGAGTCAGAGTCCGAGTCTGAGTCAGAGTCAGAGTCAGAGTCAGATGCACAGTCAGAGTCAGAGTCAGATTCAGAGTCAGAGTCCTGAAGACAGAGTCAGAGTCAGAGCCATAGTCGGAGTCAGAGTCATGGAGTCGGAGTCAGAGTCGTAGTCAGAGTCAGAGTCAGAGTCAGAGTCAGAGTCGGAGTCAAAATCAGAGTCGGAGTCGGATTCAGAGTCACAGTCAGAGTCATAGTCAGAGTCTCATTCAGAGTCAGATTCAGAGTCAGAGTCGGAGTCAGAATCAGACTCAGAGTCGGAGTCAGAGTCAGAGTCAGAGACAGAGTCAGATTCAGAGTCAGAGTCAGAGTCAGAGTCAGAGTCGGAGTCAGAGTCAGAGTCAGAGTCAGAGTCAGAGTCAGATTCAGAGTCAGATTCAGAGTCAGAGTCAGAGTCGGAGTCAGAGTCAGAGTCAGGGTCAGAGTCAGAGTCAGATTTAAAGTCAGAGTCAGCGTCATGGATTCAGAGTCAGAGTCAGAGTCAGAGTCGGAGTCATAGTCAGAGTCAGAGTCAGAGTCAGAGTCGGAGTCAGAGTCAGAGTCAGAGTCAGAGTCAGAGTCAGAGTTAGAGTCAGGGTCCGAGTCTGACTCAGAGTCAGAGTCAGAGTCAGAGTTAGAGTCAGAGTCAGAGTCTGAGTCAGAGTCAGAGTCAGAGTCAGAGTCAGAGTCAGATACACAGTCAGAGTCAGAGTCAGATTCAGAGTCAGAGTCATGAAGACAGAGTCAGAGTCAGAGCCATAGTCGGAGTCAGAGTCAGAGTCGGAGTCAAAATCAGAGTCGGAGTCGGATTCAGAGTCACAGTCACAGTCAGAGTCAGAGTCTTATTCAGCGTCAGATTCAGAGTCAGAGTCGGAGTCGGAGTCAGAGTCAGAGTCGGAGTCAGAGTCGGAGTCAGAGACAGAGTCAGATTTAGAGTCAGAGTCAGAGTCAGCATCAAAGTCATGGTCTCAGTCTCAGTCAAAGTGAGAGTCTCAGTCAGAGTCAAAGTCAGAGTCAGAGTCGGAGTCAGAGTCAGAGTCTAGAGTCAGAGTCAGAATGAGAGTCAGAGTCAGATTCGGAGTCAGAGTCAGAGTCATAGTCAGAGTCAGAGTCAGAATCAAAGTCAGAGTCATGGAGACAGAGTCAGAGTCAGAGCCGGAGTCAGAGTCAGAGTCAGAGTCAGAGTCAGAGTCAGAGTCAGATTCGGAGTCAGAGTCAGAGTCATAGTCAGAGTAAGAGTCGGAGTCATGGAGTCAGAGTCAGAGTCAGAGTCTAGTCAGAGTCAAAGTCACAGTGATAGCGTCAGAGTCAGAGTCGAAGTGAGAGTTAGAGTCAGAGTCAGAGTCGGAGTCAGAGTCAGAGTCAGAGTCAGGGTCAGAGTCAGAGTTAGAGTCAGAGTCAGAGTCAGAGTCAGAGTCAGAGTCAGAGTCAGAGTCAGAGTCAGAGTCAGAGTCAGAGTCAGAGTCAGAGTCAGAGTCAGAGTCAGAGTCAGAGTCAGAGTCAGAGTCAGAGTCAGAGTCAGAGTCAGAGTCAGAGTCAGAGTCAGAGTCAGAGTCAGAGTCAGAGTCAGAGTCAGAGTCAGAGTCAGAGTCAGAGTCAGAGTCAGATTCAGAGTCAGAGTCAGAGTCAGAGTCGGAGTCAGAGTGCCAGTCAGAGTCGGACTCAGAGTCAGAGTCAGAGTAAGAGTCAGGGTCAAAGTCAGAGTCAGATTTAAAGTCAGAGTCAGCGTCATTAAGTCGAAGTCAGAGTCTGAGTCAGAGTCAGAGTCAGAGTCAGAGTCAGAGTCAGAGTCAGAGTCATAAAGACAGAGTCAGAGTCAGAGCCATAGCCTGAGTCAGAGTCATGAAGTCAGAGTCAGAGTCAGAGTTAGAGTCAGAGTCCGAGTCTGAGTCAGAGTCAGAGTCAGAGTCACAGTCAGAGTCAGAGACAGAGTCAGAGTCAGAGTTAGAGTCAGAGTCCGAGTCTGAGTCAGAGTCAGAGTCAGAGTCAGATGCACAGTCAGAGTCAGAGTCAGATTCAGAGTCAGAGTCATGAAGACAGAGTCAGAGTCAGAGCCATAGTCGGAGTCAGAGTCATGGAGTCGGAGTCAGAGTCGTAGTCAGAGTCAGAGTCAGAGTCAGAGTCAGAGTCGGAGTCAAAATCAGAGTCGGAGTCGGATTCAGAGTCACAGTCAGAGTCATAGTCAGAGTCTCATTCAGAGTCAGATTCAGAGTCAGAGTCGGAGTCAGAATCAGACTCAGAGTCGGAGTCAGAGTCAGAGTCAGAGACAGAGTCAGATTCAGAGTCAGAGTCAGAGTCAGAGTCAGAGTCGGAGTCAGAGTCAGAGTCAGAGTCAGAGTCAGAGTCAGAGTCAGAGTCAGATTCAGAGTCAGAGTCAGAGTCGGAGTCAGAGTCAGAGTCAGGGTCAGAGTCAGAGTCAGATTTAAAGTCAGAGTCAGCGTCATGGATTCAGAGTCAGAGTCAGAGTCAGAGTCGGAGTCATAGTCAGAGTCAGAGTCAGAGTCAGAGTCAGAGTCAGAGTCAGAGTCAGAGTCAGAGTCAGAGTTAGAGTCAGGGTCCGAGTCTGACTCAGAGTCAGAGTCAGAGTCAGAGTTAGAGTCAGAGTCAGAGTCTGAGTCAGAGTCAGAGTCAGAGTCAGAGTCAGAGTCAGATACACAGTCAGAGTCAGAGTCAGATTCAGAGTCAGAGTCATGAAGACAGAGTCAGAGTCAGAGCCATAGTCGGAGTCAGAGTCAGAGTCGGAGTCAAAATCAGAGTCGGAGTCGGATTCAGAGTCACAGTCACAGTCAGAGTCAGAGTCTTATTCAGCGTCAGATTCAGAGTCAGAGTCGGAGTCGGAGTCAGAGTCAGAGTCGGAGTCAGAGTCGGAGTCAGAGACAGAGTCAGATTTAGAGTCAGAGTCAGAGTCAGCGTCAAAGTCATGGTCTCAGTCTCAGTCAAAGTAAGAGTCTCAGTCAGAGTCAAAGTCAGAGTCAGAGTCGGAGTCAGAGTCAGAGTCTAGAGTCAGAGTTAGAATCAGAGTCAGTGTCAGATTCGGAGTCAGAGTCAGAGTCATAGTCAGAGTCAGAGTCAGAATCAAAGTCAGAGTCATGGAGACAGAGTCAGAGTCAGAGCCGGAGTCAGAGTCAGAGTCAGAGTCAGAGTCAGAGTCAGAGTCAGATTCGGAGTCAGAGTCAGAGTCATAGTCAGAGTAAGAGTCGGAGTCATGGAGTCAGAGTCAGAGTCAGAGTCTAGTCAGAGTCAAAGTCACAGTGATAGAGTCAGAGTCAGAGTCGAAGTGAGAGTTAGAGTCAGAGTCAGAGTCGGAGTCAGAGTCAGAGTCAGAGTCAGGGTCAGAGTCAGAGTTAGAGTCAGAGTCAGAGTTAGAGTCAGATACAGAGACAGATTCAGAGTCAGATTCAGAGTCAGAGTCATGGAGACAGAGTCAAAGTCAGAGTCAGAGTCAGAGTCAGAGTCAAAGTCAGAGTCAGAGTCGGAGTCAGAGTCAGAGTCAGAGTCAGAGTCAGAGTCAGAGTCAGAGTCAGAGTCAGAGTCAGAGTCAGAGTCAGAGTCAGACTCAGAGTCAGAGTCAGGGTCAGAGTCAGAGTCAGATTTAAAGTCAGAGTCAGCGTCAGATTCTGAGTCAAAGTCAGAGTCTGAGTCGGAGTTATAGTCACAGTCAGAGTCACAGTCAAAGTCAGAGTCTCAGTCATAGTCAGAGTCAGAGTCGGAGTCGGAGTCGGATCCAGAGCCAGTGTCAGAGTCAGAGTCAGAGTCGGAGTCAGAGTCAGAGTCAGAGACAGAGTCAGATTCAGAGTCAGAGTCAGAGTCAGAGTCAGAGTCAGAGTCAAAGTCAGAGTCAGAGTCGGAGTCAGAGTCAGAGTCAGAGTCAGAGTCAGATACAGAGTCAGAGTCAGAGTCAGATTTAGAGTCAGAGTCATAAAGACAGAGTCAGAGTCAGAGCCATAGCCTGAGTCAGAGTCATGAAGTCAGAGTCAGAGTCAGAGTTAGAGTCAGAGTCCGAGTCTGAGTCAGAGTCAGAGTCAGAGTCACAGTCAGAGTCAGAGACAGAGTCAGAGTCAGAGTTAGAGTCAGAGTCCGAGTCTGAGTCAGAGTCAGAGTCAGAGTCAGATGCACAGTCAGAGTCAGAGTCAGATTCAGAGTCAGAGTCCTGAAGACAGAGTCAGAGTCAGAGCCATAGTCGGAGTCAGAGTCATGGAGTCGGAGTCAGAGTCGTAGTCAGAGTCAGAGTCAGAGTCAGAGTCAGAGTCGGAGTCAAAATCAGAGTCTGAGTCGGATTCAGAGTCACAGTCAGAGTCATAGTCAGAGTCTCATTCAGAGTCAGATTCAGAGTCAGAGTCGGAGTCAGAATCAGACTCAGAGTCGGAGTCAGAGTCAGAGTCAGAGACAGAGTCAGATTCAGAGTCAGAGTCAGAGTCAGAGTCAGAGTCGGAGTCAGAGTCAGAGTCAGAGTCAGAGTCAGAGTCAGAGTCAGAGTCAGATTCAGAGTCAGAGTCAGAGTCGGAGTCAGAGTCAGAGTCAGGGTCAGAGTCAGAGTCAGATTTAAAGTCAGAGTCAGCGTCATGGATTCAGAGTCAGAGTCAGAGTCAGAGTCGGAGTCATAGTCAGAGTCAGAGTCAGAGTCAGAGTCAGAGTCAGAGTCAGAGTCAGAGTCAGAGTCAGAGTCAGAGTTAGAGTCAGGGTCCGAGTCTGACTCAGAGTCAGAGTCAGAGTCAGAGTTAGAGTCAGAGTCAGAGTCTGAGTCAGAGTCAGAGTCAGAGTCAGAGTCAGAGTCAGATACACAGTCAGAGTCAGAGTCAGATTCAGAGTCAGAGTCATGAAGACAGAGTCAGAGTCAGAGCCATAGTCGGAGTCAGAGTCAGAGTCGGAGTCAAAATCAGAGTCGGAGTCGGATTCAGAGTCACAGTCACAGTCAGAGTCAGAGTCTTATTCAGCGTCAGATTCAGAGTCAGAGTCGGAGTCGGAGTCAGAGTCAGAGTCGGAGTCAGAGTCGGAGTCAGAGACAGAGTCAGATTTAGAGTCAGAGTCAGAGTCAGCGTCAAAGTCATGGTCTCAGTCTCAGTCAAAGTAAGAGTCTCAGTCAGAGTCAAAGTCAGAGTCAGAGTCGGAGTCAGAGTCAGAGTCTAGAGTCAGAGTCAGAATCAGAGTCAGAGTCAGATTCGGAGTCAGAGTCAGAGTCATAGTCAGAGTCAGAGTCAGAATCAAAGTCAGAGTCATGGAGACAGAGTCAGAGTCAGAGCCGGAGTCAGAGTCAGAGTCAGAGTCAGAGTCAGAGTCAGAGTCAGATTCGGAGTCAGAGTCAGAGTCATAGTCAGAGTAAGAGTCGGAGTCATGGAGTCAGAGTCAGAGTCAGAGTCTAGTCAGAGTCAAAGTCACAGTGATAGCGTCAGAGTCAGAGTCGAAGTGAGAGTTAGAGTCAGAGTCAGAGTCGGAGTCAGAGTCAGAGTCAGAGTCAGGGTCAGAGTCAGAGTTAGAGTCAGAGTCAGAGTCAGAGTCAGAGTCAGAGTCAGAGTCAGAGTCAGAGTCAGAGTCAGAGTCAGAGTCAGAGTCAGAGTCAGAGTCAGAGTCAGAGTCAGAGTCAGAGTCAGAGTCAGAGTCAGAGTCAGAGTCAGAGTCAGAGTCAGAGTCAGAGTCAGAGTCAGAGTCAGAGTCAGAGTCAGAGTCAGAGTCAGAGTCAGAGTCAGAGTCAGAGTCAGAGTCAGAGTCAGAGTCAGAGTCAGAGTCGGAGTCAGAGTGCCAGTCAGAGTCGGACTCAGAGTCAGAGTCAGAGTAAGAGTCAGGGTCAAAGTCAGAGTCAGATTTAAAGTCAGAGTCAGCGTCATTAAGTCGAAGTCAGAGTCTGAGTCAGAGTCAGAGTCAGAGTCAGAGTCAGAGTCAGAGTCAGAGTCATAAAGACAGAGTCAGAGTCAGAGCCATAGCCTGAGTCAGAGTCATGAAGTCAGAGTCAGAGTCAGAGTTAGAGTCAGAGTCCGAGTCTGAGTCAGAGTCAGAGTCAGAGTCACAGTCAGAGTCAGAGACAGAGTCAGAGTCAGAGTTAGAGTCAGAGTCCGAGTCTGAGTCAGAGTCAGAGTCAGAGTCAGATGCACAGTCAGAGTCAGAGTCAGATTCAGAGTCAGAGTCATGAAGACAGAGTCAGAGTCAGAGCCATAGTCGGAGTCAGAGTCATGGAGTCGGAGTCAGAGTCGTAGTCAGAGTCAGAGTCAGAGTCAGAGTCAGAGTCGGAGTCAAAATCAGAGTCGGAGTCGGATTCAGAGTCACAGTCAGAGTCATAGTCAGAGTCTCATTCAGAGTCAGATTCAGAGTCAGAGTCGGAGTCAGAATCAGACTCAGAGTCGGAGTCAGAGTCAGAGTCAGAGACAGAGTCAGATTCAGAGACAGAGTCAGAGTCAGAGTCAGAGTCGGAGTCAGAGTCAGAGTCAGAGTCAGAGTCAGAGTCAGAGTCAGAGTCAGATTCAGAGTCAGAGTCAGAGTCGGAGTCAGAGTCAGAGTCAGGGTCAGAGTCAGAGTCAGATTTAAAGTCAGAGTCAGCGTCATGGATTCAGAGTCAGAGTCAGAGTCAGAGTCGGAGTCATAGTCAGAGTCAGAGTCAGAGTCAGAGTCAGAGTCAGAGTCAGAGTCAGAGTCAGAGTCAGAGTTAGAGTCAGGGTCCGAGTCTGACTCAGAGTCAGAGTCAGAGTCAGAGTTAGAGTCAGAGTCAGAGTCTGAGTCAGAGTCAGAGTCAGAGTCAGAGTCAGAGTCAGATACACAGTCAGAGTCAGAGTCAGATTCAGAGTCAGAGTCATGAAGACAGAGTCAGAGTCAGAGCCATAGTCGGAGTCAGAGTCAGAGTCGGAGTCAAAATCAGAGTCGGAGTCGGATTCAGAGTCACAGTCACAGTCAGAGTCAGAGTCTTATTCAGCGTCAGATTCAGAGTCAGAGTCGGAGTCGGAGTCAGAGTCAGAGTCGGAGTCAGAGTCGGAGTCAGAGACAGAGTCAGATTTAGAGTCAGAGTCAGAGTCAGCGTCAAAGTCATGGTCTCAGTCTCAGTCAAAGTAAGAGTCTCAGTCAGAGTCAAAGTCAGAGTCAGAGTCGGAGTCAGAGTCAGAGTCTAGAGTCAGAGTTAGAATCAGAGTCAGAGTCAGATTCGGAGTCAGAGTCAGAGTCATAGTCAGAGTCAGAGTCAGAATCAAAGTCAGAGTCATGGAGACAGAGTCAGAGTCAGAGCCGGAGTCAGAGTCAGAGTCAGAGTCAGAGTCAGAGTCAGAGTCAGATTCGGAGTCAGAGTCAGAGTCATAGTCAGAGTAAGAGTCGGAGTCATGGAGTCAGAGTCAGAGTCAGAGTCTAGTCAGAGTCAAAGTCACAGTGATAGAGTCAGAGTCAGAGTCGAAGTGAGAGTTAGAGTCAGAGTCAGAGTCGGAGTCAGAGTCAGAGTCAGAGTCAGGGTCAGAGTCAGAGTTAGAGTCAGAGTCAGAGTTAGAGTCAGATACAGAGACAGATTCAGAGTCAGATTCAGAGTCAGAGTCATGGAGACAGAGTCAAAGTCAGAGTCAGAGTCAGAGTCAGAGTCAAAGTCAGAGTCAGAGTCGGAGTCAGAGTCAGAGTCAGAGTCAGAGTCAGAGTCAGAGTCAGAGTCAGAGTCAGAGTCAGAATCAGAGTCAGAGTCAGACTCAGAGTCAGAGTCAGGGTCAGATTTAGAGTCAGATTTAAAGTCAGAGTCAGCGTCAGATTCTGAGTCAAAGTCAGAGTCAGAGTCGGAGTTATAGTCATAGTCAGAGTCACAGTCAAAGTCAGAGTCTCAGTCATAGTCAGAGTCAGAGTCGGAGTCGGAGTCGGATCCAGAGCCAGTGTCAGAGTCAGAGTCAGAGTCGGAGTCAGAGTCAGAGTCAGAGTCAGAGTCAGGGTCAGAGTCAGAGTCAGCATTAGAGTCAGAGTCAGTGTCATTCAGTCAGAGTCAGAGTCTGAGTCAGAGTCAGAGACGGAGTCAGAGTCTGAGTCAGGGTCAGAGTCAGAGTCAGAGTTAGAGTCAGATACAGAGACAGATTCAGAGTCAGATTCAGAGTCAGAGTCATGGAGACAGAGTCAGAGTCAGAGTCAGAGTCAGAGTCAGAGTCAAAGTCAGAGTCAGAGTCGGAGTCAGAGTTACAGTCAGAGTCAGAGTCAGAGTCACAGTCGGAGTCAGAGTCAGAGGCAGAGTCAGAGTCAGAGTCAGATACACAGTCAGAGTCAGAGTCAGATTCAGAGTCAGAGTCATGAAGACAGAGTCAGAGTCAGAGCCAGAGTCGGAGTCAGAGTCATGGAGTCGGAGTCAGAGTCTTAGTCAGAGTCAGAGTCAGAGTCAGAGTCAGAGTCGGAGTCAAAATCAGAGTCGGAGTCGGATTCAGAGTCACAGTCAGAGTCATAGTCAGAGTCTCATTCAGAGTCAGATTCAGAGTCAGAGTCGGAGTCAGAATCAGACTCAGAGTCGAAGTCAGAGTCAGAGTCAGAGACAGAGTCAGATTCAGAGTCAGAGTCAGAGTCAGAGTCAGAGTCGGAGTCAGAGTCAGAGTCAGAGTCAGAGTCAGAGTCAGAGTCAGAGTCAGATTCGGAGTCAGAGTCAGAGTCGGAGTCAGAGTCAGAGTCAGGGTCAGAGTCAGAGTCAGATTTAAAGTCAGAGTCAGCGTCATGGATTCAGAGTCAGAGTCAGAGTCAGAGTCGGAGTCATAGTCAGAGTCAGAGTCAGAGTCAGAGTCAGAGTCAGAGTCAGAGTCAGAGTCAGAGTTAGAGTCAGAGTCCGAGTCTGACTCAGAGTCAGAGTCAGAGTCAGAGTTAGAGTCAGAGTCAGAGTCTGAGTCAGAGTCAGAGTCAGAGTCAGAGTCAGAGTCAGATACACAGTCAGAGTCAGAGTCAGATTCAGAGTCAGAGTCATGAAGACAGAGTCAGAGTCAGAACCATAGTCGGAGTCAGAGTCATGGAGTCAGAGTCAGAGTCGAAGTCAAAATCAGAGTCGGAGTCGGATTCAGAGTCACAGTCAGAGTCAGAGTCAGAGTCTTATTCAGCGTCAGATTCAGAGTCAGAGTCGGAGTCGGAGTCACAGTCAGAGTCGGAGTCAGAGTCAGAGTCAGAGACAGAGTCAGATTTAGAGTCAGAGTCAGAGTCAGCGTCAAAGTCATGGTCTCAGTCTCAGTCAAAGTAAGAGTCTCAGTCAGAGTCAAAGTCAGAGTCAGAGTCGGAGTCAGAGTCAGAGTCTAGAGTCAGAGTCAGAATCAGAGTCAGAGTCAGATTCGGAGTCAGAGTCAGAGTCATAGTCAGAGTCAGAGTCAGAATCAAAGTCAGAGTCATGGAGACAGAGTCAGAGTCAGAGCCGGAGTCAGAGTCAGAGTCAGAGGCAGAGTCAGAGTCAGAGTCAGATTCGGAGTCAGAGTCAGAGTCATAGTCAGAGTCAGAGTCGGAGTCATGGAGTCAGAGTCAGAGTCAGAGTCTAGTCAGAGTCAAAGTCACAGTGATAGAGTCAGAGTCAGAGTCGAAGTGAGAGTTAGAGTCAGAGTCAGAGTCGGAGTCAGAGTCAGAGTCAGAGTCAGGGTCAGAGTCAGAGTTAGAGTCAGAGTCAGAGTCAGAGTCAGAGTCAGAGTCAGAGTCAGAGTCAGAGTCAGAGTCAGAGTCAGAGTCAGAGTCAGAGTCAGAGTCAGAGTCAGAGTCAGAGTCAGAGTCAGAGTCAGAGTCAGAGTCAGAGTCAGAGTCAGAGTCAGAGTCAGAGTCAGATTCAGAGTCAGAGTCATAAAGACAGAGTCAGAGTCAGAGCCATAGCCTGAGTCAGAGTCATGAAGTCAGAGTCAGAGTCAGAGTCAGAGTCAGAGACGGAGTCAGAGTCTGAGTCAGGGTCAGAGTCAGAGTCAGAGTTAGAGTCAGATACAGAGACAGATTCAGAGTCAGATTCAGAGTCAGAGTCATGGAGACAGAGTCAAAGTCAGAGTCAGAGTCAGAGTCAGAGTCAGAGTCAGAGTCAGAGTCGGAGTCAGAGTGCCAGTCAGAGTCGGACTCAGAGTCAGAATCAGAGTCAGAGTCAGGGTCAAAGTCAGAGTCAGATTTAAAGTCAGAGTCAGCGTCATTGAGTCGAAGTCAGAGTCTGAGTCAGAGTCAGAGTCAGAGTCAGAGTCAGAGTCAGAGTCAGAGTTAGAGTCAGAGTCAGAGTCAGAGTCAGAGTCAAAGTCAGAATCTCAGTCAGAGTCGAAGTCAGAGTCAGAGTCGTAGTCAGAGTCAAAGTCAGAGTCTTATTCAGAGTCAGATTCAGAGTCAGAGTCGAAGTCAGAGTCAGAGTCAGAGTCAGAGTCAGAGTCAGAGTCAGAGTCAGAGTCAGGGTCAGAGTCAGAGTCACAGTTAGAGTCACAGTCAAAGTCAGAGTCTCAGTCAGAGTCAGAGTCAGAGTCAGAGTCAGAGTCGGAGTCAGAGTCAGACTCTGAGTCAGAGTCAGAGTCAAAGTCAGAGTCGTAGTCGGAGTCAGACTCAGAGTCAGGGTCAGAGTCAGAGTCAGAGTCAGAGTCAGAGTCAGAATCAAAGTCAGAGTCAGAGTCGGAGTCAGAGTTACAGTCAGAGTCAGAGTCAGAGTCAGAGTCAGACTCAGAGTCAGAGTCAGGGTCAGAGTCAGAGTCAGATTTAAAGTCAGAGTCACCGTCAGATTCTGAGTCAAAGTCAGAGTCAAAGTCGGAGTTATAGTCACAGTCAGAGTCACAGTCAAAGTCAGAGTCTCAGTCATAGTCAGAGTCAGAGTCGGAGTCGGAGTCGGATCCAGAGCCAGTGTCAGAGTCAGAGTCAGAGTCGGAGTCAGAGTCAGAGTCAGAGACAGAGTCAGATTCAGAGTCAGAGTCAGAGTCAGAGTCAGAGTCAGAGTCAAAGTCAGAGTCAGAGTCGGAGTCAGAGTCAGAGTCAGAGTCAGAGTCAGATACAGAGTCGGAGTCAGAGTCAGATTCAGAGTCAGAGTCATAAAGACAGAGTCAGAGTCAGAGCCATAGCCTGAGTCAGAGTCATGAAGTCAGAGTCAGAGTCAGAGTTAGAGTCAGAGTCCGAGTCTGAGTCAGAGTCAGAGTCAGAGTCACAGTCAGAGTCAGAGACAGAGTCAGAGTCAGAGTTAGAGTCAGAGTCCGAGTCTGAGTCAGAGTCAGAGTCAGAGTCAGAGTCAGAGTCAGATACACAGTCAGAGTCAGAGTCAGATTCAGAGTCAGAGTCATGAAGACAGAGTCAGAGTCAGAGCCATAGTCGGAGTCAGAGTCATGGAGTCGGAGTCAGAGTCGTAGTCAGAGTCAGAGTCAGAGTCAGAGTCAGAGTCGGAGTCAAAATCAGAGTCGGAGTCGGATTCAGAGTCACAGTCAGAGTCATAGTCAGAGTCTCATTCAGAGTCAGATTCAGAGTCAGAGTCGGAGTCAGAATCAGACTCAGAGTCGGAGTCAGAGTCAGAGTCAGAGACAGAGTCAGATTCAGAGTCAGAGTCAGAGTCAGAGTCAGAGTCGGAGTCAGAGTCAGAGTCAGAGTCAGAGTCAGAGTCAGAGTCAGAGTCAGATTCAGAGTCAGAGTCAGAGTCGGAGTCAGAGTCAGAGTCAGGGTCAGAGTCAGAGTCAGATTTAAAGTCAGAGTCAGCGTCATGGATTCAGAGTCAGAGTCAGAGTCAGAATCAGAGTCAGAGTCAGATTCGGAGTCAGAGTCAGAGTCATAGTCAGAGTCAGAGTCAGAATCAAAGTCAGAGTCATGGAGACAGAGTCAGAGTCAGAGCCGGAGTCAGAGTCAGAGTCAGAGGCAGAGTCAGAGTCAGAGTCAGATTCGGAGTCAGAGTCAGAGTCATAGTCAAAGTCAGAGTCGGAGTCATGGAGTCAGAGTCAGAGTCAGAGTCTAGTCAGAGTCAAAGTCACAGTGATAGAGTCAGAGTCAGAGTCGAAGTGAGAGTTAGAGTCAGAGTCAGAGTCGGAGTCAGAGTCAGAGTCAGAGTCAGGGTCAGAGTCAGAGTTAGAGTCAGAGTCAGAGTCAGAGTCAGAGTCAAAGTCAGAGTCAGAGTCAGAGTCAGAGTCAGAGTCAGAGTCAGAGTCAGAGTCAGAGTCAGAGTCAGAGTCAGAGTCAGAGTCAGAGTCAGAGTCAGATTCAGAGTCAGAGTCAGAGTCAGAGTCAGATTCAGAGTCAGAGTCATAAAGACAGAGTCAGAGTCAGAGCCATAGCCTGAGTCAGAGTCATGAAGTCAGAGTCAGAGTCAGAGTCAGAGTCAGAGACGGAGTCAGAGTCTGAGTCAGGGTCAGAGTCAGAGTCAGAGTTAGAGTCAGATACAGAGACAGATTCAGAGTCAGATTCAGAGTCAGAGTCATGGAGACAGAGTCAAAGTCAGAGTCAGAGTCAGAGTCAGAGTCAGAGTCAGAGTCAGAGTCGGAGTCAGAGTGCCAGTCAGAGTCGGACTCAGAGTCAGAGTCAGAGTCAGAGTCAGGGTCAAAGTCAGAGTCAGATTTAAAGTCAGAGTCAGCGTCATTGAGTCGAAGTCAGAGTCTGAGTCAGAGTCAGAGTCAGAGTCAGAGTCAGAGTCAGAGTCAGAGTTAGAGTCAGAGTCAGAGTCAGAGTCAGAGTCAAAGTCAGAATCTCAGTCAGAGTCAAAGTCAGAGTCAGAGTCGTAGTCAGAGTCAAAGTCAGAGTCTTATTCAGAGTCAGATTCAGAGTCAGAGTCGAAGTCAGAGTCAGAGTCAGAGTCAGAGTCAGAGTCAGAGTCAGAGTCAGAGTCAGGGTCAGAGTCAGAGTCACAGTTAGAGTCACAGTCAAAGTCAGAGTCTCAGTCAGAGTCAGCGTCAGAGTCAGAGTCAGAGTCGGAGTCAGAGTCAGACTCTGAGTCAGAGTCAGAGTCAAAGTCAGAGTCGGAGTCGGAGTCAGACTCAGAGTCAGAGTCAGGGTCAGAGTCAGAGTCAGATTCAAAGTCAGAGTCAGCGTCGGAGTCTGAGTCAAAGTCAGAGTCAGAGTCGGAGTTATAGTCATAGTCAGAGTCACAGTCAAAGTCAGAGTCTCAGTCAGAGTCAGAGTCAGAGTCGGAGTCGGAGTCGGAGTCGGAGTCAGAGTCAGAGTCAGAGTCAGAGTCAGAGTCAGAGTCAGAGTCAGAGTCAGAGTCAGAGTCAGAGTCAGAGTCAGAGTCAGAGTCAGAGTCAGAGTCAGAGTCAGAGTCAGAGTCAGAGTCAGAGTCAGAGTCAGAGTCAGAGTCAGACTCAGAGTCAGAGTCAGGGTCAGAGTCAGAGTCAGATTTAAAGTCAGAGTCAGCGTCAGAGTCTGAGTCAAAGTCAGAGTCAGAGTCGGAGTTATAGTCATAGTCAGAGTCACAGTCAAAGTCAGAGTCTCAGTCAGAGTCAGAGTCAGAGTCGGAGTCGGAGTCGGATCCAGAGCCAGTGTCAGAGTCAGAGTCAGAGTCGGAGTCAGAGTCAGAGTCAGAGTCAGAGTCAGGGTCAGAGTCAGAGTCAGCATTAGAGTCAGAGTCAGTGTCATTCAGTCAGAGTCAGAGTCTGAGTCAGAGTCAGAGACGGAGTCAGAGTCTGAGTCAGGGTCAGAGTCAGAGTCAGAGTTAGAGTCAGATACAGAGACAGATTCAGAGTCAGATTCAGAGTCAGAGTCATGGAGACAGAGTCAAAGTCAGAATCAGAGTCAGAGTCAGAGTCAAAGTCAGAGTCAGAGTCGGAGTCAGAGTCAGAGTCAGAGTCAGAGTCAGAGTCAGAGTCAGAGTCAGAGTCAGAGTCAGAGTCAGAGTCAGAGTCAGACTCAGAGTCAGAGTCAGGGTCAGAGTCAGAGTCAGATTTAAAGTCAGAGTCAGCGTCAGATTCTGAGTCAAAGTCAGAGTCAGAGTCGGAGTTATAGTCATAGTCAGAGTCACAGTCAAAGTCAGAGTCTCAGTCATAGTCAGAGTCAGAGTCGGAGTCGGAGTCGGATCCAGAGCCAGTGTCAGAGTCAGAGTCAGAGTCGGAGTCAGAGTCAGAGTCGGAGTCAGAGTCAGGGTCAGAGTCAGAGTCAGCATTAGAGTCAGAGTCAGTGTCATTCAGTCAGAGTCAGAGTCTGAGTCAGAGTCAGAGACGGAGTCAGAGTCTGAGTCAGGGTCAGAGTCAGAGTCAGAGTTAGAGTCAGATACAGAGACAGATTCAGAGTCAGATTCAGAGTCAGAGTCATGGAGACAGAGTCAGAGTCAGAGTCAGAGTCAGAGTCAGAGTCAAAGTCAGAGTCAGAGTCGGAGTCAGAGTTACAGTCAGAGTCAGAGTCAGAGTCAGAGTCAGACTCAGAGTCAGAGTCAGGGTCAGAGTCAGAGTCAGATTTCAAGTCAGAGTCAGCGTCAGATTCTGAGTCAAAGTCAGAGTCAGAGTCGGAGTTATAGTCACAGTCAGAGTCACAGTCAAAGTCAGAGTCTCAGTCATAGTCAGAGTCAGAGTCGGAGTCGGAGTCGGATCCAGAGCCAGTGTCAGAGTCAGAGTCAGAGTCGGAGTCAGAGTCAGAGTCAGAGACAGAGTCAGATTCAGAGTCAGAGTCAGAGTCAGAGTCAGAGTCAGAGTCAGAGTCAGATACAGAGTCAGAGTCAGAGTCAGATTCAGAGTCAGAGTCATAAAGACAGAGTCAGAGTCAGAGCCATAGCCTGAGTCAGAGTCATGAAGTCAGAGTCAGAGTCAGAGTTAGAGTCAGAGTCCGAGTCTGAGTCAGAGTCAGAGTCACAGTCACAGTCAGAGTCAGAGACAGAGTCAGAGTCAGAGTTAGAGTCAGAGTCCGAGTCTGAGTCAGAGTCAGAGTCAGAGTCAGAGTCAGAGTCAGATACACAGTCTGAGTCAGAGTCAGATTCAGAGTCAGAGTCATGAAGACAGAGTCAGAGTCAGAGCCATAGTCGGAGTCAGAGTCATGGAGTCGGAGTCAGAGTCGTAGTCAGAGTCAGAGTCAGAGTCAGAGTCAGAGTCGGAGTCAAAATCAGAGTCGGAGTCGGATTCAGAGTCACAGTCAGAGTCATATTCAGAGTCTCATTCAGAGTCAGATTCAGAGTCAGAGTCGGAGTCAGAATCAGACTCAGAGTCGGAGTCAGAGTCAGAGTCAGAGACAGAGTCAGATTCAGAGTCAGTGTCAGAGTCAGAGTCAGAGTCAGAGTCAGAGTCAGAGTCAGAGTCAGAGTCAGAGTCAGAGTCAGAGTCAGATTCAGAGTCAGAGTCAGAGTCGGAGTCAGAGTCAGAGTCAGGGTCAGAGTCAGAGTCAGATTTAAAGTCAGAGTCAGCGTCATGGATTCAGAGTCAGAGTCAGAGTCAGAGTCGGAGTCATAGTCAGAGTCAGAGTCAGAGTCAGAGTCAGAGTCAGAGTCAGAGTCAGAGTCAGAGTCAGAGTTAGAGTCAGGGTCCGAGTCTGACTCAGAGTCAGAGTCAGAGTTACAGTCAGAGTCAGAGTCAGAGTCAGAGTCAGACTCAGAGTCAGAGTCAGGGTCAGAGTCAGAGTCAGATTTCAAGTCAGAGTCAGCGTCAGATTCTGAGTCAAAGTCAGAGTCAGAGTCGGAGTTATAGTCACAGTCAGAGTCACAGTCAAAGTCAGAGTCTCAGTCATAGTCAGAGTCAGAGTCGGAGTCGGAGTCGGATCCAGAGCCAGTGTCAGAGTCAGAGTCAGAGTCGGAGTCAGAGTCAGAGTCAGAGACAGAGTCAGATTCAGAGTCAGAGTCAGAGTCAGAGTCAGAGTCAGAGTCAGAGTCAGATACAGAGTCAGAGTCAGAGTCAGATTCAGAGTCAGAGTCATAAAGACAGAGTCAGAGTCAGAGCCATAGCCTGAGTCAGAGTCATGAAGTCAGAGTCAGAGTCAGAGTTAGAGTCAGAGTCCGAGTCTGAGTCAGAGTCAGAGTCACAGTCACAGTCAGAGTCAGAGACAGAGTCAGAGTCAGAGTTAGAGTCAGAGTCCGAGTCTGAGTCAGAGTCAGAGTCAGAGTCAGAGTCAGAGTCAGATACACAGTCTGAGTCAGAGTCAGATTCAGAGTCAGAGTCATGAAGACAGAGTCAGAGTCAGAGCCATAGTCGGAGTCAGAGTCATGGAGTCGGAGTCAGAGTCGTAGTCAGAGTCAGAGTCAGAGTCAGAGTCAGAGTCGGAGTCAAAATCAGAGTCGGAGTCGGATTCAGAGTCACAGTCAGAGTCATAGTCAGAGTCTCATTCAGAGTCAGATTCAGAGTCAGAGTCGGAGTCAGAATCAGACTCAGAGTCGGAGTCAGAGTCAGAGTCAGAGACAGAGTCAGATTCAGAGTCAGTGTCAGAGTCAGAGTCAGAGTCAGAGTCAGAGTCAGAGTCAGAGTCAGAGTCAGAGTCAGAGTCAGAGTCAGATTCAGAGTCAGAGTCAGAGTCGGAGTCAGAGTCAGAGTCAGGGTCAGAGTCAGAGTCAGATTTAAAGTCAGAGTCAGCGTCATGGATTCAGAGTCAGAGTCAGAGTCAGAGTCGGAGTCATAGTCAGAGTCAGAGTCAGAGTCAGAGTCAGAGTCAGAGTCAGAGTCAGAGTCAGAGTCAGAGTTAGAGTCAGGGTCCGAGTCTGACTCAGAGTCAGAGTCAGAGTCAGAGTTAGAGTCAGAGTCAGAGTCTGAGTCAGAGTCAGAGTCAGAGTCAGAGTCAGAGTCAGATACACAGTCAGAGTCAGAGTCAGATTCAGAGTCAGAGTCATGAAGACAGAGTCAGAGTCAGAGCCATAGTCGGAGTCAGAGTCAGAGTCGGAGTCAAAATCAGAGTCGGAGTCGGATTCAGAGTCACAGTCACAGTCAGAGTCAGAGTCTTATTCAGCGTCAGATTCAGAGTCAGAGTCGGAGTCGGAGTCAGAGTCAGAGTCGGAGTCAGAGTCAGAGTCAGAGACAGAGTCAGATTTAGAGTCAGAGTCAGAGTCAGCGTCAAAGTCATGGTCTCAGTCTCAGTCAAAGTAAGAGTCTCAGTCAGAGTCAAAGTCAGAGTCAGAGTCGGAGTCAGAGTCAGAGTCTAGAGTCAGAGTCAGAATCAGAGTCAGAGTCAGATTCGGAGTCAGAGTCAGAGTCATAGTCAGAGTCAGAGTCAGAATCAAAGTCAGAGTCATGGAGACAGAGTCAGAGTCAGAGCCGGAGTCAGAGTCAGAGTCAGAGTCAGAGTCAGAGTCAGAGTCAGATTCGGAGTCAGAGTCAGAGTCATAGTCAGAGTCAGAGTCGGAGTCATGGAGTCAGAGTCAGAGTCAGAGTCTAGTCAGAGTCAAAGTCACAGTGATAGAGTCAGAGTCAGAGTCGAAGTGAAAGTTAGAGTCAGAGTCAGAGTCAGAGTCAGAGTCAGAGTCAGAGTCAGAGTCAGAGTCAGAGTCAGAGTCAGAGTCAGAGTCGGAGTCAGAGTGCCAGTCAGAGTCGGACTCAGAGTCAGAGTCAGAGTCAGAGTCAGGGTCAAAGTCAGAGTCAGATTTAAAGTCAGAGTCAGCGTCATTGAGTCGAAGTCAGAGTCTGAGTCAGAGTCAGAGTCAGAGTCAGAGTCAGAGTCAGAGTCAGAGTCAGAGTCAGAGTCAGATACAGAGTCAGAGTCAGAGTCAGATTCAGAGTCAGAGTCATAAAGACAGAGTCAGAGTCAGAGCCATAGCCTGAGTCAGAGTCATGAAGTCAGAGTCAGAGTCAGAGTTAGAGTCAGAGTCCGAGTCTGAGTCAGAGTCAGAGTCAGAGTCACAGTCAGAGTCAGAGACAGAGTCAGAGTCAGAGTTAGAGTCAGAGTCCGAGTCTGAGTCAGAGTCAGAGTCAGAGTCAGAGTCAGAGTCAGATACACAGTCTGAGTCAGAGTCAGATTCAGAGTCAGAGTCATGAAGACAGAGTCAGAGTCAGAGCCATAGTCGGAGTCAGAGTCATGGAGTCGGAGTCAGAGTCGTAGTCAGAGTCAGAGTCAGAGTCAGAGTCAGAGTCGGAGTCAAAATCAGAGTCGGAGTCGGATTCAGAGTCACAGTCAGAGTCATAGTCAGAGTCTCATTCAGAGTCAGATTCAGAGTCAGAGTCGGAGTCAGAATCAGACTCAGAGTCGGAGTCAGAGTCAGAGTCAGAGACAGAGTCAGATTCAGAGTCAGAGTCAGAGTCAGAGTCAGAGTCGGAGTCAGAGTCAGAGTCAGAGTCAGAGTCAGAGTCAGAGTCAGAGTCAGATTCAGAGTCAGAGTCAGAGTCGGAGTCAGAGTCAGAGTCAGGGTCAGAGTCAGAGTCAGATTTAAAGTCAGAGTCAGCGTCATGGATTCAGAGTCAGAGTCAGAGTCAGAGTCGGAGTCATAGTCAGAGTCAGAGTCAGAGTCAGAGTCAGAGTCAGAGTCAGAGTCAGAGTCAGAGTCAGAGTTAGAGTCAGGGTCCGAGTCCGACTCAGAGTCAGAGTCAGAGTCAGAGTCAGAGTTAGAGTCAGAGTCAGAGTCTGAGTCAGAGTCAGAGTCAGAGTCAGAGTCAGAGTCAGATACACAGTCAGAGTCAGAGTCAGATTCAGAGTCAGAGTCATGAAGACAGAGTCAGAGTCAGAGCCATAGTCGGAGTCAGAGTCAGAGTCGGAGTCAAAATCAGAGTCGGAGTCGGATTCAGAGTCACAGTCACAGTCAGAGTCAGAGTCTTATTCAGCGTCAGATTCAGAGTCAGAGTCGGAGTCGGAGTCAGAGTCAGAGTCGGAGTCAGAGTCAGAGTCAGAGACAGAGTCAGATTTAGAGTCAGAGTCAGAGTCAGCGTCAAAGTCATGGTCTCAGTCTCAGTCAAAGTAAGAGTCTCAGTCAGAGTCAAAGTCAGAGTCAGAGTCGGAGTCAGAGTCAGAGTCTAGAGTCAGAGTCAGAATCAGAGTCAGAGTCAGATTCGGAGTCAGAGTCAGAGTCATAGTCAGAGTCAGAGTCAGAATCAAAGTCAGAGTCATGGAGACAGAGTCAGAGTCAGAGCCGGAGTCAGAGTCAGAGTCAGAGTCAGAGTCAGAGTCAGAGTCAGATTCGGAGTCAGAGTCAGAGTCATAGTCAGAGTCAGAGTCGGAGTCATGGAGTCAGAGTCAGAGTCAGAGTCTAGTCAGAGTCAAAGTCACAGTGATAGAGTCAGAGTCAGAGTCGACGTGAGAGTTAGAGTCAGAGTCAGAGTCGGAGTCAGAGTCAGAGTCAGAGTCAGGGTCAGAGTCAGAGTTAGAGTCAGAGTCAGAGTCAGAGTCAGAGTCAGAGTCAGAGTCAGAGTCAGAGTCAGAGTCAGAGTCAGAGTCAGAGTCAGAGTCAGAGTCAGAGTCAGAGTCAGAGTCAGAGTCAGAGTCAGAGTCAGAGTCAGAGTCAGAGTCAGAGTCAGAGTCAGAGTCAGAGTCAGAGTCAGAGTCAGAGTCAGAGTCGGAGTCAGAGTGCCAGTCAGAGTCGGACTCAGAGTCAGAGTCAGAGTCAGAGTCAGGGTCAAAGTCAGAGTCAGATTTAAAGTCAGAGTCAGCGTCATTGAGTCGAAGTCAGAGTCTGAGTCAGAGTCAGAGTCAGAGTCAGAGTCAGAGTCAGAGTCAGAGTTAGAGTCAGAGTCAGAGTCAGAGTCAGAGTCAAAGTCAGAGTCTCAGTCAGAGTCAAAGTCAGAGTCAGAGTCGTAGTCAGAGTCAAAGTCAGAGTCTTATTCAGAGTCAGATTCAGAGTCAGAGTCGAAGTCAGAGTCAGAGTCAGAGTCAGAGTCAGAGTCAGAGTCAGAGTCAGAGTCAGGGTCAGAGTCAGAGTCACAGTTAGAGTCACAGTCAAAGTCAGAGTCTCAGTCAGAGTCAGAGTCAGAGTCAGAGTCAGAGTCAGAGTCAGAGTCAGAGTCAGAGACAGAGTCAGAGTCAGAGTTAGAGTCAGAGTCCGAGTCTGAGTCAGAGTCAGAGTCAGAGTCAGAGTCAGAGTCAGATACACAGTCTGAGTCAGAGTCAGATTCAGAGTCAGAGTCATGAAGACAGAGTCAGAGTCAGAGCCATAGTCGGAGTCAGAGTCATGAAGTCGGAGTCAGAGTCGTAGTCAGAGTCAGAGTCAGAGTCAGAGTCAGAGTCGGAGTCAAAATCAGAGTCGGAGTCGGATTCAGAGTCACAGTCAGAGTCATAGTCAGAGTCTCATTCAGAGTCAGATTCAGAGTCAGAGTCGGAGTCAGAATCAGACTCAGAGTCGGAGTCAGAGTCAGAGTCAGAGACAGAGTCAGATTCAGAGTCAGAGTCAGAGTCAGAGTCAGAGTCGGAGTCAGAGTCAGAGTCAGAGTCAGAGTCAGAGTCAGAGTCAGAGTCAGATTCAGAGTCAGAGTCAGAGTCGGAGTCAGAGTCAGAGTCAGGGTCAGAGTCAGAGTCAGATTTAAAGTCAGAGTCAGCGTCATGCATTCAGAGTCAGAGTCAGAGTCAGAGTCGGAGTCATAGTCAGAGTCAGAGTCAGAGTCAGAGTCAGAGTCAGAGTCAGAGTCAGAGTCAGAGTCAGAGTTAGAGTCAGGGTCCGAGTCTGACTCAGAGTCAGAGTCAGAGTCAGAGTCAGAGTTAGAGTCAGAGTCAGAGTCTGAGTCAGAGTCAGAGTCAGAGTCAGAGTCAGAGTCAGATACACAGTCAGAGTCAGAGTCAGATTCAGAGTCAGAGTCATGAAGACAGAGTCAGAGTCAGAGCCATAGTCGGAGTCAGAGTCAGAGTCGGAGTCAAAATCAGAGTCGGAGTCGGATTCAGAGTCACAGTCACAGTCAGAGTCAGAGTCTTATTCAGCGTCAGATTCAGAGTCAGAGTCGGAGTCGGAGTCAGAGTCAGAGTCGGAGTCAGAGTCAGAGTCAGAGACAGAGTCAGATTTAGAGTCAGAGTCAGAGTCAGCGTCAAAGTCATGGTCTCAGTCTCAGTCAAAGTAAGAGTCTCAGTCAGAGTCAAAGTCAGAGTCAGAGTCGGAGTCAGAGTCAGAGTCTAGAGTCAGAGTCAGAATCAAAGTCAGAGTCATGGAGACAGAGTCAGAGTCAGAGCCGGAGTCAGAGTCAGAGTCAGAGTCAGAGTCAGAGTCAGAGTCAGATTCGGAGTCAGAGTCAGAGTCATAGTCAGAGTCAGAGTCGGAGTCATGGAGTCAGAGTCAGAGTCAGAGTCTAGTCAGAGTCAAAGTCACAGTGATAGAGTCAGAGTCAGAGTCGAAGTGAGAGTTAGAGTCAGAGTCAGAGTCGGAGTCAGAGTCAGAGTCAGAGTCAGGGTCAGAGTCAGAGTTAGAGTCAGAGTCAGAGTCAGAGTCAGAGTCAGAGTCAGAGTCAGAGTCAGAGTCAGAGTCAGAGTCAGAGTCAGAGTCAGAGTCAGAGTCAGAGTCAGAGTCAGAGTCAGAGTCAGAGTCAGAGTCAGAGTCAGAGTCAGAGTCAGAGTCAGAGTCAGAGTCAGAGTCAGAGTCAGAGTCAGAGTCAGAGTCAGAGTCAGAGTCGGAGTCAGAGTGCCAGTCAGAGTCGGACTCAGAGTCAGAGTCAGAGTCAGAGTCAGGGTCAAAGTCAGAGTCAGATTTAAAGTCAGAGTCAGCGTCATTGAGTCGAAGTCAGAGTCTGAGTCAGAGTCAGAGTCAGAGTCAGAGTCAGAGTCAGAGTCAGAGTTAAGGTCAGAGTCAGAGTCAGAGTCAGAGTCAAAGTCAGAGTCTCAGTCAGAGTCAAAGTCAGAGTCAGAGTCGTAGTCAGAGTCAAAGTCAGAGTCTTATTCAGAGTCAGATTCAGAGTCAGAGTCGAAGTCAGAGTCAGAGTCAGAGTCAGAGTCAGAGTCAGAGTCAGAGTCAGAGTCAGAGTCAGGGTCAGAGTCAGAGTCACAGTTAGAGTCACAGTCAAAGTCAGAGTCTCAGTCAGAGTCAGAGTCAGAGTCAGAGTCAGAGTCGGAGTCAGAGTCAGACTCTGAGTCAGAGTCAGAGTCAAAGTCAAAGTCGGAGTCGGAGTCAGACTCAGAGTCAGAGTCAGGGTCAGAGTCAGAGTCAGATTCAAAGTCAGAGTCAGCGTCGGAGTCTGAGTCAAAGTCAGAGTCAGAGTCGGAGTTATAGTCATAGTCAGAGTCACAGTCAAAGTCAGAGTCTCAGTCAGAGTCAGAGTCAGAGTCGGAGTCGGAGTCGGAGTCGGAGTCAGAGTCAGAGTCAGAATCAGAGTCAGAGTCAGAGTCAGAGTCAGAGTCAGAGTCAGAGTCAGAGTCAGAGTCAGAGTCAGAGTCAGAGTCAGAGTCAGAGTCAGAGTCAGAGTCAGAGTCAGAGTCAGAGTCAGAGTCAGAGTCAGAGTCAGACTCAGAGTCAGAGTCAGGGTCAGAGTCAGAGTCAGATTTAAAGTCAGAGTCAGCGTCAGAGTCTGAATCAAAGTCAGAGTCAGAGTCGGAGTTATAGTCATAGTCAGAGTCACAGTCAAAGTCAGAGTCTCAGTCAGAGTCAGAGTCAGAGTCGGAGTCGGAGTCGGATCCAGAGCCAGTGTCAGAGTCAGAGTCAGAGTCGGAGTCAGAGTCAGAGTCAGAGTCAGAGTCAGGGTCAGAGTCAGAGTCAGCATTAGAGTCAGAGTCAGTGTCATTCAGTCAGAGTCAGAGTTTGAGTCAGAGTCAGAGACGGAGTCAGAGTCTGAGTCAGGGTCAGAGTCAGAGTCAGAGTTAGAGTCAGATACAGAGACAGATTCAGAGTCAGATTCAGAGTCAGAGTCATGGAGACAGAGTCAAAGTCAGAGTCAGAGTCAGAGTCAGAGTCAAAGTCAGAGTCAGAGTCGGAGTCAGAGTCAGAGTCAGAGTCAGAGTCAGAGTCAGAGTCAGAGTCAGAGTCAGAGTCAGAGTCAGAGTCAGACTCAGAGTCAGAGTCAGGGTCAGAGTCAGAGTCAGATTTAAAGTCAGAGTCAGCGTCAGATTCTGAGTCAAAGTCAGAGTCAGAGTCGGAGTTATAGTCATAGTCAGAGTCACAGTCAAAGTCAGAGTCTCAGTCATAGTCAGAGTCAGAGTCGGAGTCGGAGTCGGATCCAGAGCCAGTGTCAGAGTCAGAGTCAGAGTCGGAGTCAGAGTCAGAGTCAGAGTCAGAGTCAGGGTCAGAGTCAGAGTCAGCATTAGAGTCAGAGTCAGTGTCATTCAGTCAGAGTCAGAGTCTGAGTCAGAGTCAGAGACGGAGTCAGAGTCTGAGTCAGGGTCAGAGTCAGAGTCAGAGTTAGAGTCAGATACAGAGACAGATTCAGAGTCAGATTCAGAGTCAGAGTCATGGAGACAGAGTCAGAGTCAGAGTCAGAGTCAGAGTCAGAGTCAAAGTCAGAGTCAGAGTCGGAGTCAGAGTTACAGTCAGAGTCAGAGTCAGAGTCACAGTCGGAGTCAGAGTCAGAGGCAGAGTCAGAGTCAGAGTCAGATACACAGTCAGAGTCAGAGTCAGATTCAGAGTCAGAGTCATGAAGACAGAGTCAGAGTCAGAGCCAGAGTCGGAGTCAGAGTCATGGAGTCGGAGTCAGAGTCTTAGTCAGAGTCAGAGTCAGAGTCAGAGTCAGAGTCGGAGTCAAAATCAGAGTCGGAGTCGGATTCAGAGTCACAGTCAGAGTCATAGTCAGAGTCTCATTCAGAGTCAGATTCAGAGTCAGAGTCGGAGTCAGAATCAGACTCAGACTCGGAGTCAGAGTCAGAGTCAGAGACAGAGTCAGATTCAGAGTCAGAGTCAGAGTCAGAGTCAGAGTCGGAGTCAGAGTCAGAGTCAGAGTCAGAGTCAGAGTCAGAGTCAGAGTCAGATTCGGAGTCAGAGTCAGAGTCGGAGTCAGAGTCAGAGTCAGGGTCAGAGTCAGAGTCAGATTTAAAGTCAGAGTCAGCGTCATGGATCCAGAGTCAGAGTCAGAGTCAGAGTCGGAGTCATAGTCAGAGTCAGAGTCAGAGTCAGAGTCAGAGTCTGAGTCAGAGTCAGAGTCAGAGTCAGAGTCAAAGTCAAAGTCGGAGTCGGAGTCAGACTCAGAGTCAGAGTCAGGGTCAGAGTCAGAGTCAGATTCAAAGTCAGAGTCAGCGTCGGAGTCTGAGTCAAAGTCAGAGTCAGAGTCGGAGTTATAGTCATAGTCAGAGTCACAGTCAAAGTCAGAGTCTCAGTCAGAGTCAGAGTCAGAGTCGGAGTCGGAGTCGGAGTCGGAGTCAGAGTCAGAGTCAGAGTCAGAGTCAGAGTCAGAGTCAGAGTCAGAGTCAGAGTCAGAGTCAGAGTCAGAGTCAGAGTCAGAGTCAGAGTCAGAGTCAGAGTCAGAGTCAGAGTCAGAGTCAGAGTCAGAGTCAGAGTCAGAGTCAGAGTCAGAGTCAGACTCAGAGTCAGAGTCAGGGTCAGAGTCAGAGTCAGATTTAAAGTCAGAGTCAGCGTCAGAGTCTGAGTCAAAGTCAGAGTCAGAGTCGGAGTTATAGTCATAGTCAGAGTCACAGTCAAAGTCAGAGTCTCAGTCAGAGTCAGAGTCAGAGTCGGAGTCGGAGTCGGATCCAGAGCCAGTGTCAGAGTCAGAGTCAGAGTCGGAGTCAGAGTCAGAGTCAGAGTCAGAGTCAGGGTCAGAGTCAGAGTCAGCATTAGAGTCAGAGTCAGTGTCATTCAGTCAGAGTCAGAGTCTGAGTCAGATACAGAGACGGAGTCAGAGTCTGAGTCAGGGTCAGAGTCAGAGTCAGAGTTAGAGTCAGATACAGAGACAGATTCAGAGTCAGATTCAGAGTCAGAGTCATGGAGACAGAGTCAAAGTCAGAGTCAGAGTCAGAGTCAGAGTCAAAGTCAGAGTCAGAGTCGGAGTCAGAGTCAGAGTCAGAGTCAGAGTCAGAGTCAGAGTCAGAGTCAGAGTCAGAGTCAGAGTCAGAGTCAGAGTCAGACTCAGAGTCAGAGTCAGGGTCAGAGTCAGAGTCAGATTTAAAGTCAGAGTCAGCGTCAGATTCTGAGTCAAAGTCAGAGTCAGAGTCGGAGTTATAGTCATAGTCAGAGTCACAGTCAAAGTCAGAGTCTCAGTCATAGTCAGAGTCAGAGTCGGAGTCGGAGTCGGATCCAGAGCCAGTGTCAGAGTCAGAGTCAGAGTCGGAGTCAGAGTCAGAGTCAGAGTCAGAGTCAGGGTCAGAGTCAGAGTCAGCATTAGAGTCAGAGTCAGTGTCATTCAGTCAGAGTCAGAGTCTGAGTCAGAGTCAGAGACGGAGTCAGAGTCTGAGTCAGGGTCAGAGTCAGAGTCAGAGTTAGAGTCAGATACAGAGACAGATTCAGAGTCAGATTCAGAGTCAGAGTCATGGAGACAGAGTCAGAGTCAGAGTCAGAGTCAGAGTCAGAGTCAAAGTCAGAGTCAGAGTCGGAGTCAGAGTTACAGTCAGAGTCAGAGTCAGAGTCACAGTCGGAGTCAGAGTCAGAGGCAGAGTCAGAGTCAGAGTCAGATACACAGTCAGAGTCAGAGTCAGATTCAGAGTCAGAGTCATGAAGACAGAGTCAGAGTCAGAGCCAGAGTCGGAGTCAGAGTCATGGAGTCGGAGTCAGAGTCTTAGTCAGAGTCAGAGTCAGAGTCAGAGTCAGAGTCGGAGTCAAAATCAGAGTCGGAGTCGGATTCAGAGTCACAATCAGAGTCATAGTCAGAGTCTCATTCAGAGTCAGATTCAGAGTCAGAGTCGGAGTCAGAATCAGACTCAGACTCGGAGTCAGAGTCAGAGTCAGAGACAGAGTCAGATTCAGAGTCAGAGTCAGAGTCAGAGTCAGAGTCGGAGTCAGAGTCAGAGTCAGAGTCAGAGTCAGAGTCAGAGTCAGAGTCAGATTCGGAGTCAGAGTCAGAGTCGGAGTCAGAGTCAGAGTCAGGGTCAGAGTCAGAGTCAGATTTAAAGTCAGAGTCAGCGTCATGGATCCAGAGTCAGAGTCAGAGTCAGAGTCGGAGTCATAGTCAGAGTCAGAGTCAGAGTCAGAGTCAGAGTCAGAGTCAGAGTCAGAGTCAGAGTTAGAGTCAGAGTCCGAGTCTGACTCAGAGTCAGAGTCAGAGTCAGAGTTAGAGTCAGAGTCAGAGTCTGAGTCAGAGTCAGAGTCAGAGTCAGAGTCAAAGTCAAAGTCGGAGTCGGAGTCAGACTCAGAGTCAGAGTCAGGGTCAGAGTCAGAGTCAGATTCAAAGTCAGAGTCAGCGTCGGAGTCTGAGTCAAAGTCAGAGTCAGAGTCGGAGTTATAGTCATAGTCAGAGTCACAGTCAAAGTCAGAGTCTCAGTCAGAGTCAGAGTCAGAGTCGGAGTCGGAGTCGGAGTCGGAGTCAGAGTCAGAGTCAGAGTCAGAGTCAGAGTCAGAGTCAGAGTCAGAGTCAGAGTCAGAGTCAGAGTCAGAGTCAGAGTCAGAGTCAGAGTCAGAGTCAGAGTCAGAGTCAGAGTCAGAGTCAGAGTCAGAGTCAGAGTCAGAGTCAGAGTCAGAGTCAGACTCAGAGTCAGAGTCAGGGTCAGAGTCAGAGTCAGATTTAAAGTCAGAGTCAGCGTCAGAGTCTGAGTCAAAGTCAGAGTCAGAGTCGGAGTTATAGTCATAGTCAGAGTCACAGTCAAAGTCAGAGTCTCAGTCAGAGTCAGAGTCAGAGTCGGAGTCGGAGTCGGATCCAGAGCCAGTGTCAGAGTCAGAGTCAGAGTCGGAGTCAGAGTCAGAGTCAGAGTCAGAGTCAGGGTCAGAGTCAGAGTCAGCATTAGAGTCAGAGTCAGTGTCATTCAGTCAGAGTCAGAGTCTGAGTCAGAGTCAGAGACGGAGTCAGAGTCTGAGTCAGGGTCAGAGTCAGAGTCAGAGTTAGAGTCAGATACAGAGACAGATTCAGAGTCAGATTCAGAGTCAGAGTCATGGAGACAGAGTCAAAGTCAGAGTCAGAGTCAGAGTCAGAGTCAAAGTCAGAGTCAGAGTCGGAGTCAGAGTCAGAGTCAGAGTCAGAGTCAGAGTCAGAGTCAGAGTCAGAGTCAGAGTCAGAGTCAGAGTCAGAGTCAGAGTCAGACTCAGAGTCAGAGTCAGGGTCAGAGTCAGAGTCAGATTTAAAGTCAGAGTCAGCGTCAGATTCTGAGTCAAAGTCAGAGTCAGAGTCGGAGTTATAGTCATAGTCAGAGTCACAGTCAAAGTCAGAGTCTCAGTCATAGTCAGAGTCAGAGTCGGAGTCGGAGTCGGATCCAGAGCCAGTGTCAGAGTCAGAGTCAGAGTCGGAGTCAGAGTCAGAGTCAGAGTCAGAGTCAGGGTCAGAGTCAGAGTCAGCATTAGAGTCAGAGTCAGTGTCATTTAGTCAGAGTCAGAGTCTGAGTCAGAGTCAGAGACGGAGTCAGAGTCTGAGTCAGGGTCAGAGTCATAGTCAGAGTTAGAGTCAGATACAGAGACAGATTCAGAGTCAGATTCAGAGTCAGAGTCATGGAGACAGAGTCAGAGTCAGAGTCAGAGTCAGAGTCAGAGTCAAAGTCAGAGTCAGAGTCGGAGTCAGAGTTACAGTCAGAGTCAGAGTCAGAGTCACAGTCGGAGTCAGAGTCAGAGGCAGAGTCAGAGTCAGAGTCAGATACACAGTCAGAGTCAGAGTCAGATTCAGAGTCAGAGTCATGAAGACAGAGTCAGAGTCAGAGCCAGAGTCGGAGTCAGAGTCATGGAGTCGGAGTCAGAGTCTTAGTCAGAGTCAGAGTCAGAGTCAGAGTCAGAGTCGGAGTCAAAATCAGAGTCGGAGTCGGATTCAGAGTCACAGTCAGAGTCATAGTCAGAGTCTCATTCAGAGTCAGATTCAGAGTCAGAGTCGGAGTCAGAATCAGACTCAGAGTCGGAGTCAGAGTCAGAGTCAGAGTCAGAGACAGAGTCAGATTCAGAGTCAGAGTCAGAGTCAGAGTCAGAGTCGGAGTCAGAGTCAGAGTCAGAGTCAGAGTCAGAGTCAGAGTCAGAGTCAGATTCGGAGTCAGAGTCAGAGTCGGAGTCAGAGTAAGAGTCAGGGTCAGAGTCAGAGTCAGATTTAAAGTCAGAGTCAGCGTCATGGATCCAGAGTCAGAGTCAGAGTCAGAGTCGGAGTCATAGTCAGAGTCAGAGTCAGAGTCAGAGTCAGAGTCAGAGTCAGAGTCAGAGTCAGAGTTAGAGTCAGAGTCCGAGTCTGACTCAGAGTCAGAGTCAGAGTCAGAGTTAGAGTCAGAGTCAGAGTCTGAGTCAGAGTCAGAGTCAGAGTCAGAGTCAGAGTCAGATACACAGTCAGAGTCAGAGTCAGATTCAGAGTCAGAGTCATGAAGACAGAGTCAGAGTCAGAGCCATAGTCGGAGTCAGAGTCATGGAGTCAGAGTCAGAGTCGAAGTCAAAATCAGAGTCGGAGTCGGATTCAGAGTCACAGTCAGAGTCAGAGTCAGAGTCTTATTCAGCGTCAGATTCAGAGTCAGAGTCGGAGTCGGAGTCACAGTCAGAGTCGGAGTCAGAGTCAGAGTCAGAGACAGAGTCAGATTTAGAGTCAGAGTCAGAGTCAGCGTCAAAGTCATGGTCTCAGTCTCAGTCAAAGTAAGAGTCTCAGTCAGAGTCAAAGTCAGAGTCAGAGTCGGAGTCAGAGTCAGAGTCTAGAGTCAGAGTCAGAATCAGAGTCAGAGTCAGATTCGGAGTCAGAGTCAGAGTCATAGTCAGAGTCAGAGTCAGAATCAAAGTCAGAGTCATGGAGACAGAGTCAGAGTCAGAGCCGGAGTCAGAGTCAGAGTCAGAGTCAGAGTCAGAGTCAGAGTCAGAGCCATAGTCAGAGTCAGAGTCAAAGTCAGAGTCAGAGTCGGAGTCATAGTCAGAGTCAGAGTCAGAGTCAGAGTCGGAGCCAGAGTCAGAGTCGGAGTCAGGGTCAGAGTCAGAGTCAGATTTGAAGTCAGAGTCAGCGTCATGGATTCAGAGTCAGAGTCCGAGTCAGAGTCAGAGTCAGAGTCAGAGTCATAGTCAGAGGCAGAGTCAGGGTCAGAGTCAGAGTCAGAGTCAAAGTCAGTGTCATGGAGTCAGAGTCAGAGTCAGAGTCTAGTCAGAGTCAAAGTCACAGTGATAGAGTCAGAGTCAGAGTCAAAGTACGAGTTAGAGCCAGAGTCAGAGTCGGAGTCAGAGTCGGAGTCAGAGTCATCGTCAGAGTCAGAGTCAGAGTCGGAGTCAGAGTCGGAGTCAGAGTCAGAGTCAGAGTCAGAGTCAGAGTCATAGTCAGAGTCAGAGTCAGGGTCAGAGTCAGAGTCCGAGTCAGAGTCAGAGTCAGGGTCAGAGTCAGAGTCAGATTTGAAGTCAGAGTTAGCGTCATGGATTCAGAGTCAGAGTCCGAGTCAGAGTCAGAGTCAGAGTCAGAGTCAGAGTCATAGTCAGAGTCAGAGTCAGGGTCAGAGTCAGAGTCAGAGTCAGAGTCAGAGTCAGGGTCAGAGTCGGAGTCACAGTCAGAGTCACAGTCAAAGTCAGAGTCTCAGTCAGATTCAGAGTCAGAGTCAGAGTCAGAGTCAGGGTCAAAGTCAGAGTCACAGTCAGAGTCACAGTCAAAGTCAGAGTCTCAGTCAGAGTCAGAGTCAGAGTCAGAGTCAGAGTCGGAGTCAGAGTCAGAGTCAGAGTCAGAGTCGGAGTCAGAGTGCCAGTCAGAGTCGGACTCAGAGTCAGAGTTAGAGTCAGAGTCAGGGTCAAAGTCAGAGTCAGATTTAAAGTCAGAGTCAGCGTCATTGAGTTGAAGTCAGAGTCTGAGTCAGAGTCAGAGTCAGAGTCAGAGTCAGAGTCAGAGTCAGAGTTAGAGTCAGAGTCAGAGTCAGAGTCAGAGTCAAAGTCAGAGTCTCAGTCAGAGTCAAAGTCAGAGTCAGAGTCGTAGTCAGAGTCAAAGTCAGAGTCTTATTCAGAGTCAGATTCAGAGTCAGAGTCGAAGTCAGAGTCAGAGTCAGAGTCAGAGTCAGAGTCAGAGTCAGAGTCAGAGTCAGGGTCAGAGTCAGAGTCACAGTTAGAGTCACAGTCAAAGTCAGAGTCTCAGTCAGAGTCAGAGTCAGAGTCAGAGTCAGAGTCGGAGTCAGAGTCAGACTCTGAGTCAGAGTCAGAGTCAAAGTCAGAGTCGGAGTCGGAGTCAGACTCAGAGTCAGAGTCAGGGTCAGAGTCAGAGTCAGATTCAAAGTCAGAGTCAGCGTCGGAGTCTGAGTCAAAGTCAGAGTCAGAGTCGGAGTTATAGTCATAGTCAGAGTCACAGTCAAAGTCAGAGTCTCAGTCAGAGTCAGAGTCAGAGTCGGAGTCGGAGTCGGAGTCGGAGTCAGAGTCAGAGTCAGAGTCAGAGTCAGAGTCAGAGTCAGAGTCAGAGTCAGAGTCAGAGTCAGAGTCAGAGTCAGAGTCAGAGTCAGAGTCAGAGTCAGAGTCAGAGTCAGAGTCTTATTCAGCGTCAGATTCAGAGTCAGAGTCGGAGTCGGAGTCACAGTCAGAGTCGGAGTCAGAGTCAGAGTCAGAGACAGAGTCAGATTTAGAGTCAGAGTCAGAGTCAGCGTCAAAGTCATGGTCTCAGTCTCAGTCAAAGTAAGAGTCTCAGTCAGAGTCAAAGTCAGAGTCAGAGTCGGAGTCAGAGTCAGAGTCTAGAGTCAGAGTCAGAATCAGATTCAGAGTCAGATTCGGAGTCAGAGTCAGAGTCATAGTCAGAGTCAGAGTCAGAATCAAAGTCAGAGTCATGGAGACAGAGTCAGAGTCAGAGCCGGAGTCAGAGTCAGAGTCAGAGTCAGAGTCAGAGTCAGAGTCAGAGCCATAGTCAGAGTCAGAGTCAAAGTCAGAGTCAGAGTCGGAGTCATAGTCAGAGTCAGAGTCAGAGTCAGAGTCGGAGCCAGAGTCAGAGTCGGAGTCAGGGTCAGAGTCAGAGTCAGATTTGAAGTCAGAGTCAGCGTCATGGATTCAGAGTCAGAGTCCGAGTCAGAGTCAGAGTCAGAGTCAGAGTCATAGTCAGAGGCAGAGTCAGGGTCAGAGTCAGAGTCAGAGTCAAAGTCAGTGTCATGGAGTCAGAGTCAGAGTCAGAGTCTAGTCAGAGTCAAAGTCACAGTGATAGAGTCAGAGTCAGAGTCAAAGTACGAGTTAGAGCCAGAGTCAGAGTCGGAGTCAGAGTCGGAGTCAGAGTCATCGTCAGAGTCAGAGTCAGAGTCGGAGTCAGAGTCGGAGTCAGAGTCAGAGTCAGAGTCAGAGTCAGAGTCATAGTCAGAGTCAGAGTCAGGGTCAGAGTCAGAGTCCGAGTCAGAGTCAGAGTCAGGGTCAGAGTCAGAGTCAGATTTGAAGTCAGAGTTAGCGTCATGGATTCAGAGTCAGAGTCCGAGTCAGAGTCAGAGTCAGAGTCAGAGTCATAGTCAGAGTCAGAGTCAGGGTCAGAGTCAGAGTCAGAGTCAGAGTCAGAGTCAGGGTCAGAGTCGGAGTCACAGTCAGAGTCACAGTCAAAGTCAGAGTCTCAGTCAGATTCAGAGTCAGAGTCAGAGTCAGAGTCAGGGTCAAAGTCAGAGTCACAGTCAGAGTCACAGTCAAAGTCAGAGTCTCAGTCAGAGTCAGAGTCAGAGTCAGAGTCAGAGTCGGAGTCAGAGTCAGAGTCAGAGTCAGAGTCGGAGTCAGAGTGCCAGTCAGAGTCGGACTCAGAGTCAGAGTTAGAGTCAGAGTCAGGGTCAAAGTCAGAGTCAGATTTAAAGTCAGAGTCAGCGTCATTGAGTCGAAGTCAGAGTCTGAGTCAGAGTCAGAGTCAGAGTCAGAGTCAGAGTCAGAGTCAGAGTTAGAGTCAGAGTCAGAGTCAGAGTCAGAGTCAAAGTCAGAGTCTCAGTCAGAGTCAAAGTCAGAGTCAGAGTCGTAGTCAGAGTCAAAGTCAGAGTCTTATTCAGAGTCAGATTCAGAGTCAGAGTCGAAGTCAGAGTCAGAGTCAGAGTCAGAGTCAGAGTCAGAGTCAGAGTCAGAGTCAGGGTCAGAGTCAGAGTCACAGTTAGAGTCACAGTCAAAGTCAGAGTCTCAGTCAGAGTCAGAGTCGGAGTCAGAGTCAGAGTCGGAGTCAGAGTCAGACTCTGAGTCAGAGTCAGAGTCAAAGTCAAAGTCGGAGTCGGAGTCAGACTCAGAGTCAGAGTCAGGGTAAGAGTCAGAGTCAGATTCAAAGTCAGAGTCAGCGTCGGAGTCTGAGTCAAAGTCAGAGTCAGAGTCGGAGTTATAGTCATAGTCAGAGTCACAGTCAAAGTCAGAGTCTCAGTCAGAGTCAGAGTCAGAGTCGGAGTCGGAGTCGGAGTCGGAGTCAGAGTCAGAGTCAGAGTCAGAGTCAGAGTCAGAGTCAGAGTCAGAGTCAGAGTCAGAGTCAGAGTCAGAGTCAGAGTCAGAGTCAGAGTCAGAGTCAGAGTCAGAGTCAGAGTCAGACTCAGAGTCAGAGTCAGGGTCAGAGTCAGAGTCAGATTTAAAGTCAGAGTCAGCGTCAGAGTCTGAGTCAAAGTCAGAGTCAGAGTCGGAGTTATAGTCATAGTCAGAGTCACAGTCAAAGTCAGAGTCTCAGTCAGAGTCAGAGTCAGAGTCGGAGTCGGAGTCGGATCCAGAGCCAGTGTCAGAGTCAGAGTCAGAGTCGGAGTCAGAGTCAGAGTCAGAGTCAGAGTCAGGGTCAGAGTCAGAGTCAGCATTAGAGTCAGAGTCAGTGTCATTCAGTCAGAGTCAGAGTCTGAGTCAGAGTCAGAGACGGAGTCAGAGTCTGAGTCAGGGTCAGAGTCAGAGTCAGAGTTAGAGTCAGATACAGAGACAGATTCAGAGTCAGATTCAGAGTCAGAGTCATGGAGACAGAGTCAAAGTCAGAGTCAGAGTCAGAGTCAGAGTCAAAGTCAGAGTCAGAGTCGGAGTCAGAGTCAGAGTCAGAGTCAGAGTCAGAGTCAGAGTCAGAGTCAGAGTCAGAGTCAGAGTCAGAGTCAGGGTCAGAGTCAGAGTCACAGTTAGAGTCACAGTCAAAGTCAGAGTCTCAGTCAGAGTCAGAGTCGGAGTCAGAGTCAGAGTCAGAGACAGAGTCAGATTCAGAGTCAGAGTCAGAGTCAGCGTCAAAGTCATGGTCTCAGTCTCAGTCAAAGTAAGAGTCTCAGTCAGAGTCAAAGTCAGAGTCAGAGTCGGAGTCAGAGTCAGAGTCTAGAGTCAGAGTCAGAATCAGAGTCAGAGTCAGATTCGGAGTCAGAGTCAGAGTCATAGTCAGAGTCAGAGTCAGAATCAAAGTCAGAGTCATGGAGACAGAGTCAGAGTCAGAGCCGGAGTCAGAGTCAGAGTCAGAGTCAGAGTCAGAGTCAGAGTCAGAGCCATAGTCAGAGTCAGAGTCAAAGTCAGAGTCAGAGTCGGAGTCATAGTCAGAGTCAGAGTCAGAGCCAGAGTCGGAGCCAGAGTCAGAGTCGGAGTCAGGGTCAGAGTCAGAGTCAGATTTGAAGTCAGAGTCAGCGTCATGGATTCAGAGTCAGAGTCCGAGTCAGAGTCAGAGTCAGAGTCAGAGTCATAGTCAGAGGCAGAGTCAGGGTCAGAGTCAGAGTCAGAGTCAAAGTCAGTGTCATGGAGTCAGAGTCAGAGTCAGAGTCTAGTCAGAGTCAAAGTCACAGTGATAGAGTCAGAGTCAGAGTCAAAGTACGAGTTAGAGCCAGAGTCAGAGTCGGAGTCAGAGTCGGAGTCAGAGTCATCGTCAGAGTCAGAGTCAGAGTCGGAGTCAGAGTCGGAGTCAGAGTCAGAGTCAGAGTCAGAGTCAGAGTCATAGTCAGAGTCAGAGTCAGGGTCAGAGTCAGAGTCCGAGTCAGAGTCAGAGTCAGGGTCAGAGTCAGAGTCAGATTTGAAGTCAGAGTTAGCGTCATGGATTCAGAGTCAGAGTCCGAGTCAGAGTCAGAGTCAGAGTCAGAGTCATAGTCAGAGTCAGAGTCAGGGTCAGAGTCAGAGTCAGAGTCAGAGTCAGAGTCAGGGTCAGAGTCGGAGTCACAGTCAGAGTCACAGTCAAAGTCAGAGTCTCAGTCAGATTCAGAGTCAGAGTCAGAGTCAGAGTCAGGGTCAAAGTCAGAGTCACAGTCAGAGTCACAGTCAAAGTCAGAGTCTCAGTCAGAGTCAGAGTCAGAGTCAGAGTCAGAGTCGGAGTCAGAGTCAGAGTCAGAGTCAGAGTCGGAGTCAGAGTGCCAGTCAGAGTCGGACTCAGAGTCAGAGTTAGAGTCAGAGTCAGGGTCAAAGTCAGAGTCAGATTTAAAGTCAGAGTCAGCGTCATTGAGTCGAAGTCAGAGTCTGAGTCAGAGTCAGAGTCAGAGTCAGAGTCAGAGTCAGAGTCAGAGTTAGAGTCAGAGTCAGAGTCAGAGTCAGAGTCAAAGTCAGAGTCTCAGTCAGAGTCAAAGTCAGAGTCAGAGTCGTAGTCAGAGTCAAAGTCAGAGTCTTATTCAGAGTCAGATTCAGAGTCAGAGTCGAAGTCAGAGTCAGAGTCAGAGTCAGAGTCAGAGTCAGAGTCAGAGTCAGAGTCAGGGTCAGAGTCAGAGTCACAGTTAGAGTCACAGTCAAAGTCAGAGTCTCAGTCAGAGTCAGAGTCGGAGTCAGAGTCAGAGTCGGAGTCAGAGTCAGACTCTGAGTCAGAGTCAGAGTCAAAGTCAGAGTCGGAGTCGGAGTCAGACTCAGAGTCAGAGTCAGGGTAAGAGTCAGAGTCAGATTCAAAGTCAGAGTCAGCGTCGGAGTCTGAGTCAAAGTCAGAGTCAGAGTCGGAGTTATAGTCATAGTCAGAGTCACAGTCAAAGTCAGAGTCTCAGTCAGAGTCAGAGTCAGAGTCGGAGTCGGAGTCGGAGTCGGAGTCAGAGTCAGAGTCAGAGTCAGAGTCAGAGTCAGAGTCAGAGTCAGAGTCAGAGTCAGAGTCAGAGTCAGAGTCAGAGTCAGAGTCAGAGTCAGAGTCAGAGTCAGAGTCAGAGTCAGACTCAGAGTCAGAGTCAGGGTCAGAGTCAGAGTCAGATTTAAAGTCAGAGTCAGCGTCAGAGTCTGAGTCAAAGTCAGAGTCAGAGTCGGAGTTATAGTCATAGTCAGAGTCACAGTCAAAGTCAGAGTCTCAGTCAGAGTCAGAGTCAGAGTCGGAGTCGGAGTCGGATCCAGAGCCAGTGTCAGAGTCAGAGTCAGAGTCGGAGTCAGAGTCAGAGTCAGAGTCAGAGTCAGGGTCAGAGTCAGAGTCAGCATTAGAGTCAGAGTCAGTGTCATTCAGTCAGAGTCAGAGTCTGAGTCAGAGTCAGAGACGGAGTCAGAGTCTGAGTCAGGGTCAGAGTCAGAGTCAGAGTTAGAGTCAGATACAGAGACAGATTCAGAGTCAGATTCAGAGTCAGAGTCATGGAGACAGAGTCAAAGTCAGAGTCAGAGTCAGAGTCAGAGTCAAAGTCAGAGTCAGAGTCGGAGTCAGAGTCAGAGTCAGAGTCAGAGTCAGAGTCAGAGTCAGAGTCAGAGTCAGAGTCAGAGTCAGAGTCAGAGTCAGACTCAGAGTCAGAGTCAGGGTCAGAGTCAGATTTAAAGTCAGAGTCAGCGTCAGATTCTGAGTCAAAGTCAGAGTCTGAGTCGGAGTTATAGTCACAGTCAGAGTCACAGTCAAAGTCAGAGTCTCAGTCATAGTCAGAGTCAGAGTCGGAGTCGGAGTCGGATCCAGAGCCAGTGTCAGAGTCAGAGTCAGAGTCGGAGTCAGAGTCAGAGTCAGAGACAGAGTCAGATTCAGAGTCAGAGTCAGAGTCAGAGTCAGAGTCAGAGTCAAAGTCAGAGTCAGAGTCGGAGTCAGAGTCAGAGTCAGAGTCAGAGTCAGATACAGAGTCAGAGTCAGAGTCAGATTCAGAGTCAGAGTCATAAAGACAGAGTCAGAGTCAGAGCCATAGCCTGAGTCAGAGTCATGAAGTCAGAGTCAGAGTCAGAGTTAGAGTCAGAGTCCGAGTCTGAGTCAGAGTCAGAGTCAGAGTCACAGTCAGAGTCAGAGACAGAGTCAGAGTCAGAGTTAGAGTCAGAGTCCGAGTCTGAGTCAGAGTCAGAGTCAGAGTCAGAGTCAGAGTCAGATACACAGTCAGAGTCAGAGTCAGATTCAGAGTCAGAGTCATGAAGACAGAGTCAGAGTCAGAGCCATAGTCGGAGTCAGAGTCATGGAGTCGGAGTCAGAGTCGTAGTCAGAGTCAGAGTCAGAGTCAGAGTCAGAGTCGGAGTCAAAATCAGAGTCGGAGTCGGATTCAGAGTCACAGTCAGAGTCATAGTCAGAGTCTCATTCAGAGTCAGATTCAGAGTCAGAGTCGGAGTCAGAATCAGACTCAGAGTCGGAGTCAGAGTCAGAGTCAGAGACAGAGTCAGATTCAGAGTCAGAGTCAGAGTCAGAGTCAGAGTCGGAGTCAGAGTCAGAGTCAGAGTCAGAGTCAGAGTCAGAGTCAGAGTCAGATTCAGAGTCAGAGTCAGAGTCGGAGTCAGAGTCAGAGTCAGGGTCAGAGTCAGAGTCAGATTTAAATTCAGAGTCAGCGTCATGGATTCAGAGTCAGAGTCAGAGTCAGAGTCGGAGTCATAGTCAGAGTCAGAGTCAGAGTCAGAGTCAGAGTCAGAGTCAGAGTCAGAGTCAGAGTCAGAGTTAGAGTCAGGGTCCGAGTCTGACTCAGAGTCAGAGTCAGAGTCAGAGTTAGAGTCAGAGTCAGAGTCTGAGTCAGAGTCAGAGTCAGAGTCAGAGTCAGAGTCAGATACACAGTCAGAGTCAGAGTCAGATTCAGAGTCAGAGTCATGAAGACAGAGTCAGAGTCAGAGCCATAGTCGGAGTCAGAGTCATGGAGTCAGAGTCAGAGTCGGAGTCAAAATCAGAGTCGGAGTCGGATTCAGAGTCACAGTCACAGTCAGAGTCAGAGTCTTATTCAGCGTCAGATTCAGAGTCAGAGTCGGAGTCGGAGTCAGAGTCAGAGTCGGAGTCAGAGTCAGATTCAGAGACAGAGTCAGAGTCAGAGTCAGGGTCAAAGTCAGAGTCACAGTCAGAGTCACAGTCAAAGTCAGAGTCTCAGTCAGAGTCAGAGTCAGAGTCAGAGTCAGAGTCGGAGTCAGAGTCAGAGTCAGAGTCAGAGTCGGAGTCAGAGTGCCAGTCAGAGTCGGACTCAGAGTCAGAGTTAGAGTCAGAGTCAGGGTCAAAGTCAGAGTCAGATTTAAAGTCAGAGTCAGCGTCATTGAGTCGAAGTCAGAGTCTGAGTCAGAGTCAGAGTCAGAGTCAGAGTCAGAGTCAGAGTCAGAGTTAGAGTCAGAGTCAGAGTCAGAGTCAGAGTCAAAGTCAGAGTCTCAGTCAGAGTCAAAGTCAGAGTCAGAGTCGTAGTCAGAGTCAAAGTCAGAGTCTTATTCAGAGTCAGATTCAGAGTCAGAGTCGAAGTCAGAGTCAGAGTCAGAGTCAGAGTCAGAGTCAGAGTCAGAGTCAGAGTCAGGGTCAGAGTCAGAGTCACAGTTAGAGTCACAGTCAAAGTCAGAGTCTCAGTCAGAGTCAGAGTCGGAGTCAGAGTCAGAGTCGGAGTCAGAGTCAGACTCTGAGTCAGAGTCAGAGTCAAAGTCAGAGTCGGAGTCGGAGTCAGACTCAGAGTCAGAGTCAGGGTAAGAGTCAGAGTCAGATTCAAAGTCAGAGTCAGCGTCGGAGTCTGAGTCAAAGTCAGAGTCAGAGTCGGAGTTATAGTCATAGTCAGAGTCACAGTCAAAGTCAGAGTCTCAGTCAGAGTCAGAGTCAGAGTCGGAGTCGGAGTCGGAGTCGGAGTCAGAGTCAGAGTCAGAGTCAGAGTCAGAGTCAGAGTCAGAGTCAGAGTCAGAGTCAGAGTCAGAGTCAGAGTCAGAGTCAGAGTCAGAGTCAGAGTCAGAGTCAGAGTCAGAGTCAGACTCAGAGTCAGAGTCAGGGTCAGAGTCAGAGTCAGATTTAAAGTCAGAGTCAGCGTCAGAGTCTGAGTCAAAGTCAGAGTCAGAGTCGGAGTTATAGTCATAGTCAGAGTCACAGTCAAAGTCAGAGTCTCAGTCAGAGTCAGAGTCAGAGTCGGAGTCGGAGTCGGATCCAGAGCCAGTGTCAGAGTCAGAGTCAGAGTCGGAGTCAGAGTCAGAGTCAGAGTCAGAGTCAGGGTCAGAGTCAGAGTCAGCATTAGAGTCAGAGTCAGTGTCATTCAGTCAGAGTCAGAGTCTGAGTCAGAGTCAGAGACGGAGTCAGAGTCTGAGTCAGGGTCAGAGTCAGAGTCAGAGTTAGAGTCAGATACAGAGACAGATTCAGAGTCAGATTCAGAGTCAGAGTCATGGAGACAGAGTCAAAGTCAGAGTCAGAGTCAGAGTCAGAGTCAAAGTCAGAGTCAGAGTCGGAGTCAGAGTCAGAGTCAGAGTCAGAGTCAGAGTCAGAGTCAGAGTCAGAGTCAGAGTCAGAGTCAGAGTCAGAGTCAGACTCAGAGTCAGAGTCAGGGTCAGAGTCAGATTTAAAGTCAGAGTCAGCGTCAGATTCTGAGTCAAAGTCAGAGTCTGAGTCGGAGTTATAGTCACAGTCAGAGTCACAGTCAAAGTCAGAGTCTCAGTCATAGTCAGAGTCAGAGTCGGAGTCGGAGTCGGATCCAGAGCCAGTGTCAGAGTCAGAGTCAGAGTCGGAGTCAGAGTCAGAGTCAGAGACAGAGTCAGATTCAGAGTCAGAGTCAGAGTCAGAGTCAGAGTCAGAGTCAAAGTCAGAGTCAGAGTCGGAGTCAGAGTCAGAGTCAGAGTCAGAGTCAGATACAGAGTCAGAGTCAGAGTCAGATTCAGAGTCAGAGTCATAAAGACAGAGTCAGAGTCAGAGCCATAGCCTGAGTCAGAGTCATGAAGTCAGAGTCAGAGTCAGAGTTAGAGTCAGAGTCCGAGTCTGAGTCAGAGTCAGAGTCAGAGTCACAGTCAGAGTCAGAGACAGAGTCAGAGTCAGAGTTAGAGTCAGAGTCCGAGTCTGAGTCAGAGTCAGAGTCAGAGTCAGAGTCAGAGTCAGATACACAGTCAGAGTCAGAGTCAGATTCAGAGTCAGAGTCATGAAGACAGAGTCAGAGTCAGAGCCATAGTCGGAGTCAGAGTCATGGAGTCGGAGTCAGAGTCGTAGTCAGAGTCAGAGTCAGAGTCAGAGTCAGAGTCGGAGTCAAAATCAGAGTCGGAGTCGGATTCAGAGTCACAGTCAGAGTCATAGTCAGAGTCTCATTCAGAGTCAGATTCAGAGTCAGAGTCGGAGTCAGAATCAGACTCAGAGTCGGAGTCAGAGTCAGAGTCAGAGACAGAGTCAGATTCAGAGTCAGAGTCAGAGTCAGAGTCAGAGTCGGAGTCAGAGTCAGAGTCAGAGTCAGAGTCAGAGTCAGAGTCAGAGTCAGATTCAGAGTCAGAGTCAGAGTCGGAGTCAGAGTCAGAGTCAGGGTCAGAGTCAGAGTCAGATTTAAATTCAGAGTCAGCGTCATGGATTCAGAGTCAGAGTCAGAGTCAGAGTCGGAGTCATAGTCAGAGTCAGAGTCAGAGTCAGAGTCAGAGTCAGAGTCAGAGTCAGAGTCAGAGTCAGAGTTAGAGTCAGGGTCCGAGTCTGACTCAGAGTCAGAGTCAGAGTCAGAGTTAGAGTCAGAGTCAGAGTCTGAGTCAGAGTCAGAGTCAGAGTCAGAGTCAGAGTCAGATACACAGTCAGAGTCAGAGTCAGATTCAGAGTCAGAGTCATGAAGACAGAGTCAGAGTCAGAGCCATAGTCGGAGTCAGAGTCATGGAGTCAGAGTCAGAGTCGGAGTCAAAATCAGAGTCGGAGTCGGATTCAGAGTCACAGTCACAGTCAGAGTCAGAGTCTTATTCAGCGTCAGATTCAGAGTCAGAGTCGGAGTCGGAGTCAGAGTCAGAGTCGGAGTCAGAGTCAGATTCAGAGACAGAGTCAGATTTAGAGTCAGAGTCAGAGTCAGCGTCAAAGTCATGGTCTCAGTCCCAGTCAAAGTAAGAGTCTCAGTCAGAGTCAAAGTCAGAGTCAGAGTCGGAGTCAGAGTCAGAGTCTAGAGTCAGAGTCAGAATCAGAGTCAGAGTCAGATTCGGAGTCAGAGTCAGAGTCATAGTCAGAGTCAGAGTCAGAATCAAAGTCAGAGTCATGGCGACAGAGTCAGAGTCAGAGCCGGAGTCAGAGTCAGAGTCAGAGTCAGAGTCAGAGTCAGAGTCAGAGTCAGAGTCAGAGTCAGAGTCAGAGTCAGAGTCAGAGTCAGAGTCAGAGTCAGAGTCAGAGTCGGAGTCAGAGTGCCAGTCAGAGTCGGACTCAGAGTCAGAGTCAGAGTCAGAGTCAGGGTCAAAGTCAGAGTCAGATTTAAAGTCAGAGTCAGCGTCATTGAGTCGAAGTCAGAGTCTGAGTCAGAGTCAGAGTCAGAGTCAGAGTCGTAGTCAGAGTCAAAGTAAGAGTCTTATTCAGAGTCAGATTCAGAGTCAGAGTCGAAGTCAGAGTCAGAGTCAGAGTCAGAGTCAGAGTCAGAGTGAGAGTCAGAGTCAGGGTCAGAGTCAGAGTCACAGTTAGAGTCACAGTCAAAGTCAGAGTCTCAGTCAGAGTCAGAGTCAGAGTCGGAGCCAGAGTCAGAGTCGGAGTCAGAGTCAGAGTCAGAGTCAGAGTCACAGTTAGAGTCACAGTCAAAGTCAGAGTCTCAGTCAGAGTCAGAGTCAGAGTCAGAGTCAGAGTCGGAGTCAGAGTCAGACTCTGAGTCAGAGTCAGAGTCAAAGTCAGAGTCGGAGTCGGAGTCAGACTCAGAGTCAGAGTCAGGGTAAGAGTCAGAGTCAGATTCAAAGTCAGAGTCAGCGTCGGAGTCTGAGTCAAAGTCAGAGTCAGAGTCGGAGTTATAGTCATAGTCAGAGTCACAGTCAAAGTCAGAGTCTCAGTCAGAGTCAGAGTCAGAGTCGGAGTCGGAGTCGGAGTCGGAGTCAGAGTCAGAGTCAGAGTCAGAGTCAGAGTCAGAGTCAGAGTCAGAGTCAGAGTCAGAGTCAGAGTCAGAGTCAGAGTCAGAGTCAGAGTCAGAGTCAGAGTCAGAGTCAGAGTCAGAGTCAGAGTCGGAGTCAGAGTGCCAGTCAGAGTCGGACTCAGAGTCAGAGTCAGAGTCAGAGTCAGGGTCAAAGTCAGAGTCAGATTCAAAGTCAGAGTCAGCGTCATTGAGTCGAAGTCAGAGTCTGAGTCAGAGTCAGAGTCAGAGTCAGAGTCGTAGTCAGAGTCAAAGTAAGAGTCTTATTCAGAGTCAGATTCAGAGTCAGAGTCGAAGTCAGAGTCAGAGTCAGAGTCAGAGTCAGAGTCAGAGTGAGAGTCAGAGTCAGGGTCAGAGTCAGAGTCACAGTTAGAGTCACAGTCAAAGTCAGAGTCTCAGTCAGAGTCAGAGTCAGAGTCGGAGCCAGAGTCAGAGTCGGAGTCAGAGTCAGAGTCAGGGTGAGAGTCAGAGTCAGATTTGAAGTCAGAGTCAGCGTCATGGATTCAGAGTCAGAGTCCGAGTCAGAGTCAGAGTCAGAGTCAGAGTCATAGTCAGAGGCAGAGTCAGGGTCAGAGTCAGAGTCAGAGTCAAAGTCAGTGTCATGGAGTCAGAGTCAGAGTCAGAGTCTAGTCAGAGTCAAAGTCACAGTGATAGAGTCAGAGTCAGAGTCAAAGTACGAGTTAGAGCCAGAGTCAGAGTCGGAGTCAGAGTCGGAGTCAGAGTCATCGTCAGAGTCAGAGTCAGAGTCGGAGTCAGAGTCGGAGTCAGAGTCAGAGTCAGAGTCAGAGTCAAAGTCATAGTCAGAGTCAGAGTCAGGGTCAGAGTCAGAGTCCGAGTCAGAGTCAGAGTCAGGGTCAGAGTCAGAGTCAGATTTGAAGTCAGAGTTAGCGTCATGGATTCAGAGTCAGAGTCCGAGTCAGAGTCAGAGTCAGAGTCAGAGTCATAGTCAGAGTCAGAGTCAGGGTCAGAGTCAGAGTCAGAGTCAGAGTCAGAGTCAGGGTCAGAGTCGGAGTCACAGTCAGAGTCACAGTCAGAGTCAGAGTCTCAGTCAGAGTCAGAGTCAGAGTCAGAGTCAGAGTCAGGGTCAAAGTCAGAGTCACAGTCAGAGTCACAGTCAAAGTCAGAGTCTCAGTCAGAGTCAGAGTCAGAGTCGGAGTCAGAGTCAGAGTCAGAGTCAGAGTCAGAGTTAGAGTCAGAGTCAGAGTCTGAGTCAGAGTCAGAGTCAGAGTCAGAGTCAGAGTCAGATACACAGTCAGAGTCAGAGTCAGATTCAGAGTCAGAGTCATGATGACAGAGTCAGAGTCAGAGCCATAGTCGGAGTCAGAGTCATGGAGTCGGAGTCAGAGTCTTAGTCAGAGTCAGAGTCAGAGTGAGAGTCAGAGTCGGAGTCAAAATCAGAGTCGTAGTCGGATTCAGAGTCACAGTCAGAGTCATAGTCAGAGTCTCATTCAGAGTCAGATTCAGAGTCAGAGTCGGAGTCAGAGTCAGAGTCAGAGTCGAAGTCAGAGTCAGAGTCAGAGACAGAGTCAGATTCAGAGTCAGAGTCAGAGTCAGAGTCAGAGTCAGAGTCAGAGTCAAAGTCAGAGTCAGAGTCGGAGTCAGAGTCAGAGTCAGAGTCAGAGTCGGAGTTATAGTCACAGTCAGAGTCACAGTCAAAGTCAGAGTCTCAGTCATAGTCAGAGTCAGAGTCGGAGTCGGAGTCGGATCCAGAGCCAGTGTCAGAGTCAGAGTCAGAGTCGGAGTCAGAGTCAGAGTCAGAGACAGAGTCAGATTCAGAGTCAGAGTCAGAGTCAGAGTCAGAGTCAGAGTCAAAGTCAGAGTCAGAGTCGGAGTCAGAGTCAGAGTCAGAGTCAGAGTCAGATACAGAGTCAGAGTCAGAGTCAGATTCAGAGTCAGAGTCATAAAGACAGAGTCAGAGTCAGAGCCATAGCCTGAGTCAGAGTCATGAAGTCAGAGTCAGAGTCAGAGTTAGAGTCAGAGTCCGAGTCTGAGTCAGAGTCAGAGTCAGAGTCACAGTCAGAGTCAGAGACAGAGTCAGAGTCAGAGTTAGAGTCAGAGTCCGAGTCTGAGTCAGAGTCAGAGTCAGAGTCAGAGTCAGAGTCAGATACACAGTCAGAGTCAGAGTCAGATTCAGAGTCAGAGTCATGAAGACAGAGTCAGAGTCAGAGCCATAGTCGGAGTCAGAGTCATGGAGTCGGAGTCAGAGTCGTAGTCAGAGTCAGAGTCAGAGTCAGAGTCAGAGTCGGAGTCAAAATCAGAGTCGGAGTCGGATTCAGAGTCACAGTCAGAGTCATAGTCAGAGTCTCATTCAGAGTCAGATTCAGAGTCAGAGTCGGAGTCTGAATCAGACTCAGAGTCGGAGTCAGAGTCAGAGTCAGAGACAGAGTCAGATTCAGAGTCAGAGTCAGAGTCAGAGTCAGAGTCGGAGTCAGAGTCAGAGTCAGAGTCAGAGTCAGAGTCAGAGTCAGAGTCAGATTCAGAGTCAGAGTCAGAGTCGGAGTCAGAGTCAGAGTCAGGGTCAGAGTCAGAGTCAGATTTAAATTCAGAGTCAGCGTCATGGATTCAGAGTCAGAGTCAGAGTCAGAGTCGGAGTCATAGTCAGAGTCAGAGTCAGAGTCAGAGTCAGAGTCAGAGTCAGAGTCAGAGTCAGAGTCAGAGTTAGAGTCAGGGTCCGAGTCTGACTCAGAGTCAGAGTCAGAGTCAGAGTTAGAGTCAGAGTCAGAGTCTGAGTCAGAGTCAGAGTCAGAGTCAGAGTCAGAGTCAGATACACAGTCAGAGTCAGAGTCAGATTCAGAGTCAGAGTCATGAAGACAGAGTCAGAGTCAGAGCCATAGTCGGAGTCAGAGTCATGGAGTCAGAGTCAGAGTCGGAGTCAAAATCAGAGTCGGAGTCGGATTCAGAGTCACAGTCACAGTCAGAGTCAGAGTCTTATTCAGCGTCAGATTCAGAGTCAGAGTCGGAGTCGGAGTCAGAGTCAGAGTCGGAGTCAGAGTCAGATTCAGAGACAGAGTCAGATTTAGAGTCAGAGTCAGAGTCAGCGTCAAAGTCATGGTCTCAGTCCCAGTCAAAGTAAGAGTCTCAGTCAGAGTCAAAGTCAGAGTCAGAGTCGGAGTCAGAGTCAGAGTCTAGAGTCAGAGTCAGAATCAGAGTCAGAGTCAGATTCGGAGTCAGAGTCAGAGTCATAGTCAGAGTCAGAGTCAGAATCAAAGTCAGAGTCATGGCGACAGAGTCAGAGTCAGAGCCGGAGTCAGAGTCAGAGTCAGAGTCAGAGTCAGAGTCAGAGTCAGAGTCAGAGTCAGAGTCAGAGTCAGAGTCAGAGTCAGAGTCAGAGTCAGAGTCAGAGTCAGAGTCGGAGTCAGAGTGCCAGTCAGAGTCGGACTCAGAGTCAGAGTCAGAGTCAGAGTCAGGGTCAAAGTCAGAGTCAGATTTAAAGTCAGAGTCAGCGTCATTGAGTCGAAGTCAGAGTCTGAGTCAGAGTCAGAGTCAGAGTCAGAGTCGTAGTCAGAGTCAAAGTAAGAGTCTTATTCAGAGTCAGATTCAGAGTCAGAGTCGAAGTCAGAGTCAGAGTCAGAGTCAGAGTCAGAGTCAGAGTGAGAGTCAGAGTCAGGGTCAGAGTCAGAGTCACAGTTAGAGTCACAGTCAAAGTCAGAGTCTCAGTCAGAGTCAGAGTCAGAGTCGGAGCCAGAGTCAGAGTCGGAGTCAGAGTCAGGGTCAGAGTCAGAGTCACAGTTAGAGTCACAGTCAAAGTCAGAGTCTCAGTCAGAGTCAGAGTCAGAGTCAGAGTCAGAGTCGGAGTCAGAGTCAGACTCTGAGTCAGAGTCAGAGTCAAAGTCAGAGTCGGAGTCGGAGTCAGACTCAGAGTCAGAGTCAGGGTAAGAGTCAGAGTCAGATTCAAAGTCAGAGTCAGCGTCGGAGTCTGAGTCAAAGTCAGAGTCAGAGTCGGAGTTATAGTCATAGTCAGAGTCACAGTCAAAGTCAGAGTCTCAGTCAGAGTCAGAGTCAGAGTCGGAGTCGGAGTCGGAGTCGGAGTCAGAGTCAGAGTCAGAGTCAGAGTCAGAGTCAGAGTCAGAGTCAGAGTCAGAGTCAGAGTCAGAGTCAGAGTCAGAGTCAGAGTCAGAGTCAGAGTCAGAGTCAGAGTCAGAGTCAGAGTCAGAGTCGGAGTCAGAGTGCCAGTCAGAGTCGGACTCAGAGTCAGAGTCAGAGTCAGAGTCAGGGTCAAAGTCAGAGTCAGATTTAAAGTCAGAGTCAGCGTCATTGAGTCGAAGTCAGAGTCTGAGTCAGAGTCAGAGTCAGAGTCAGAGTCGTAGTCAGAGTCAAAGTAAGAGTCTTATTCAGAGTCAGATTCAGAGTCAGAGTCGAAGTCAGAGTCAGAGTCAGAGTCAGAGTCAGAGTCAGAGTGAGAGTCAGAGTCAGGGTCAGAGTCAGAGTCACAGTTAGAGTCACAGTCAAAGTCAGAGTCTCAGTCAGAGTCAGAGTCAGAGTCGGAGCCAGAGTCAGAGTCGGAGTCAGAGTCAGAGTCAGGGTGAGAGTCAGAGTCAGATTTGAAGTCAGAGTCAGCGTCATGGATTCAGAGTCAGAGTCCGAGTCAGAGTCAGAGTCAGAGTCAGAGTCATAGTCAGAGGCAGAGTCAGGGTCAGAGTCAGAGTCAGAGTCAAAGTCAGTGTCATGGAGTCAGAGTCAGAGTCAGAGTCTAGTCAGAGTCAAAGTCACAGTGATAGAGTCAGAGTCAGAGTCAAAGTACGAGTTAGAGCCAGAGTCAGAGTCGGAGTCAGAGTCGGAGTCAGAGTCATCGTCAGAGTCAGAGTCAGAGTCGGAGTCAGAGTCGGAGTCAGAGTCAGAGTCAGAGTCAGAGTCAAAGTCATAGTCAGAGTCAGAGTCAGGGTCAGAGTCAGAGTCCGAGTCAGAGTCAGAGTCAGGGTCAGAGTCAGAGTCAGATTTGAAGTCAGAGTTAGCGTCATGGATTCAGAGTCAGAGTCCGAGTCAGAGTCAGAGTCAGAGTCAGAGTCATAGTCAGAGTCAGAGTCAGGGTCAGAGTCAGAGTCAGAGTCAGAGTCAGAGTCAGGGTCAGAGTCGGAGTCACAGTCAGAGTCACAGTCAGAGTCAGAGTCTCAGTCAGAGTCAGAGTCAGAGTCAGAGTCAGAGTCAGGGTCAAAGTCAGAGTCACAGTCAGAGTCACAGTCAAAGTCAGAGTCTCAGTCAGAGTCAGAGTCAGAGTCGGAGTCAGAGTCAGAGTCAGAGTCAGAGTCAGAGTTAGAGTCAGAGTCAGAGTCTGAGTCAGAGTCAGAGTCAGAGTCAGAGTCAGAGTCAGATACACAGTCAGAGTCAGAGTCAGATTCAGAGTCAGAGTCATGATGACAGAGTCAGAGTCAGAGCCATAGTCGGAGTCAGAGTCATGGAGTCGGAGTCAGAGTCTTAGTCAGAGTCAGAGTCAGAGTGAGAGTCAGAGTCGGAGTCAAAATCAGAGTCGTAGTCGGATTCAGAGTCACAGTCAGAGTCATAGTCAGAGTCTCATTCAGAGTCAGATTCAGAGTCAGAGTCGGAGTCAGAGTCAGAGTCAGAGTCGAAGTCAGAGTCAGAGTCAGAGACAGAGTCAGATTCAGAGTCAGAGTCAGAGTCAGAGTCAGAGTCAGAGTCAGAGTCAAAGTCAGAGTCAGAGTCGGAGTCAGAGTCAGAGTCAGAGTCAGAGTCAGATACAGAGTCAGAGTCAGAGTCAGATTCAGAGTCAGAGTCATAAAGACAGAGTCAGAGTTAGAGCCATAGCCTGAGTCAGAGTCATGGAGTCAGAGTCAGAGTCAGAGTTAGAGTCAGAGTCCGAGTCTGAGTCAGAGTCAGAGTCAGAGTCACAGTCAGAGTCAGAGACAGAGTCGGAGTCAGAGTCAGATTCAAAGTCAGAGTCATGGAGACAGAGTCAGAGTCAGCGCCATAGTCGGAGTCAGAGTCATAGAGTCAGATTCAGAGTCTTATTCAGAGTCAGATTCAGAGTCAGAGTCGGAGTCAGAGTCATGGAGTCGGAGTCAGAGTCTTAGTCAGAGTCAGAGTGAGAGTCAGAGTCAGAGTCGGAGTCAAAATCAGAGTCGGAGTCGGATTCAGAGTCACAGTCAGAGTCATAGTCAGAGTCTCATCCAGAGTCAGATTCAGAGTCAGAGTCGGAGTCAGAGTCAGACTCAGAGTCGGAGTCAGAGTCAGCGTCAGAGACAGAGTCAGATTCAGAGTCAGAGTCAGAGTCAGAGTCAGAGTCAGAGTCAGAGTCAGAGTCAGAGTCAGAGTCAGAGTCAGAGTCGGAGTCAGAGTGCCAGTCAGAGTCGGACTCAGAGTCAGAGTCAGAGTCAGAGTCAGGGTCAAAGTCAGAGTCAGATTTAAAGTCAGAGTCAGCGTCATTGAGTCGAAGTCAGAGTCTGAGTCAGAGTCAGAGTCAGAGTCAGAGTCGTAGTCAGAGTCAAAGTAAGAGTCTTATTCAGAGTCAGATTCAGAGTCAGAGTCGAAGTCAGAGTCAGAGTCAGAGTCAGAGTCAGAGTCAGAGTGAGAGTCAGAGTCAGGGTCAGAGTCAGAGTCACAGTTAGAGTCACAGTCAAAGTCAGAGTCTCAGTCAGAGTCAGAGTCAGAGTCGGAGCCAGAGTCAGAGTCGGAGTCAGAGTCAGAGTCAGGGTGAGAGTCAGAGTCAGATCTGAAGTCAGAGTCAGCGTCATGGATTCAGAGTCAGAGTCCGAGTCAGAGTCAGAGTCAGAGTCAGAGTCATAGTCAGAGGCAGAGTCAGGGTCAGAGTCAGAGTCAGAGTCAAAGTCAGTGTCATGGAGTCAGAGTCAGAGTCAGAGTCTAGTCAGAGTCAAAGTCACAGTGATAGAGTCAGAGTCAGAGTCAAAGTACGAGTTAGAGCCAGAGTCAGAGTCGGAGTCAGAGTCGGAGTCAGAGTCATCGTCAGAGTCAGAGTCAGAGTCGGAGTCAGAGTCGGAGTCAGAGTCAGAGTCAGAGTCAGAGTCAAAGTCATAGTCAGAGTCAGAGTCAGGGTCAGAGTCAGAGTCCGAGTCAGAGTCAGAGTCAGGGTCAGAGTCAGAGTCAGATTTGAAGTCAGAGTTAGCGTCATGGATTCAGAGTCAGAGTCCGAGTCAGAGTCAGAGTCAGAGTCAGAGTCATAGTCAGAGTCAGAGTCAGGGTCAGAGTCAGAGTCAGAGTCAGAGTCAGAGTCAGGGTCAGAGTCGGAGTCACAGTCAGAGTCACAGTCAGAGTCAGAGTCTCAGTCAGAGTCAGAGTCAGAGTCAGAGTCAGAGTCAGGGTCAAAGTCAGAGTCACAGTCAGAGTCACAGTCAAAGTCAGAGTCTCAGTCAGAGTCAGAGTCAGAGTCGGAGTCAGAGTCAGAGTCAGAGTCAGAGTCAGAGTTAGAGTCAGAGTCAGAGTCTGAGTCAGAGTCAGAGTCAGAGTCAGAGTCAGAGTCAGATACACAGTCAGAGTCAGAGTCAGATTCAGAGTCAGAGTCATGATGACAGAGTCAGAGTCAGAGCCATAGTCGGAGTCAGAGTCATGGAGTCGGAGTCAGAGTCTTAGTCAGAGTCAGAGTCAGAGTGAGAGTCAGAGTCGGAGTCAAAATCAGAGTCGTAGTCGGATTCAGAGTCACAGTCAGAGTCATAGTCAGAGTCTCATTCAGAGTCAGATTCAGAGTCAGAGTCGGAGTCAGAGTCAGAGTCAGAGTCGAAGTCAGAGTCAGAGTCAGAGACAGAGTCAGATTCAGAGTCAGAGTCAGAGTCAGAGTCAGAGTCAGAGTCAGAGTCAAAGTCAGAGTCAGAGTCGGAGTCAGAGTCAGAGTCAGAGTCAGAGTCAGATACAGAGTCAGAGTCAGAGTCAGATTCAGAGTCAGAGTCATAAAGACAGAGTCAGAGTTAGAGCCATAGCCTGAGTCAGAGTCATGGAGTCAGAGTCAGAGTCAGAGTTAGAGTCAGAGTCCGAGTCTGAGTCAGAGTCAGAGTCAGAGTCACAGTCAGAGTCAGAGACAGAGTCGGAGTCAGAGTCAGATTCAAAGTCAGAGTCATGGAGACAGAGTCAGAGTCAGCGCCATAGTCGGAGTCAGAGTCATAGAGTCAGATTCAGAGTCTTATTCAGAGTCAGATTCAGAGTCAGAGTCGGAGTCAGAGTCATGGAGTCGGAGTCAGAGTCTTAGTCAGAGTCAGAGTGAGAGTCAGAGTCAGAGTCGGAGTCAAAATCAGAGTCGGAGTCGGATTCAGAGTCACAGTCAGAGTCATAGTCAGAGTCTCATCCAGAGTCAGATTCAGAGTCAGAGTCGGAGTCAGAGTCAGACTCAGAGTCGGAGTCAGAGTCAGCGTCAGAGACAGAGTCAGATTCAGAGTCAGAGTCAGAGTCAGAGTCAGAGTCAGAGTCAGAGTCAGAGTCAGAAACAGGGTCAGAGTCAGAGTCAGAGTCAGAGTCAGAGCCAGAGCCACAGTCAGAGTCAGGTCGTGGAGTCAGAGTCAGAGTCTCAGTCAAAGTCAGAGTCAGAGTCAGAGTCGGAGTCAGAGTAGGAGTCAGAGTCAGAGTCAGGGTCAGAGTCAGAGTCAGAGTCAGAGTCAGATACACAGTCAGAGTCAGAGTCAGATTCAGAGTCAGAGTCATGAAGACAGAGTCAGAGTCAGAGCCAGAGTCGGAGTCAGAGTCATGGAGTCGGAGTCAGAGTCTTAGTCAGAGTCAGAGTCAGAGTCAGAGTCAGAGTCGGAGTCAAAATCAGAGTCGGAGTCGGATTCAGAGTCACAGTCAGAGTCATAGTCAGAGTCTCATTCAGAGTCAGATTCAGAGTCAGAGTAGGAGTCAGAATCAGACTCAGAGTCGGAGTCAGAGTCAGAGTCAGAGTCAGAGTCAGAGTCTGAGTCAGAGTCAGAGTCAGAGTCAGAGTCAGAGTCAGATACACAGTCAGAGTCAGAGTCAGGTTCAGAGTCAGAGTCATGAAGACAGAGTCAGAGTCAGAGCCATAGTCGGAGTCAGAGTCATGGAGTCAGAGTCAGAGTCGGAGTCAAAATCAGAGTCGGAGTCGGATTCAGAGTCACAGTCAGAGTCAGAGTCAGAGTCTTATTCAGCGTCAGATTCAGAGTCAGAGTCGGAGTCGGAGTCACAGTCAGAGTCGGAGTCAGAGTCAGAGTCAGAGACAGAGTCAGATTTAGAGTCAGAGTCAGAGTCAGCGTCAAAGTCATGGTCTCAGTCTCAGTCAAAGTAAGAGTCTCAGTCAGAGTCAAAGTCAGAGTCAGAGTCGGAGTCAGAGTCAGAGTCTAGAGTCAGAGTCAGAATCAGAGTCAGAGTCAGATTCGGAGTCAGAGTCAGAGTCATAGTCAGAGTCAGAGTCAGAATCAAAGTCAGAGTCATGGAGACAGAGTCAGAGTCAGAGCCGGAGTCAGAGTCAGAGTCAGAGTCAGAGTCAGAGTCAGAGTCAGAGCCATAGTCAGAGTCAGAGTCAAAGTCAGAGTCAAAATCGGAGTCATAGTCAGAGTCAGAGTCAGAGTCAGAGTCGGAGCCAGAGTCAGAGTCGGAGTCAGAGTCAGAGTCAGGGTCAGAGTCAGAGTCAGATTTGAAGTCAGAGTCAGCGTCATGGATTCAGAGTCAGAGTCAGATACACAGTCAGAGTCAGAGTCAGATTCAGAGTCAGAGTCATGAAGACAGAGTCAGAGTCAGAGCCATAGTCGGAGTCAGAGTCATGGAGTCAGAGTCAGAGTCGGAGTCAAAATCAGAGTCGGAGACGGATTCAGAGTCACAGTCAGAGTCAGAGTCAGAGTCTTATTCAGCGTCAGATTCAGAGTCAGAGTCGGAGTCGGAGTCACAGTCAGAGTCGGAGTCAGAGTCAGAGTCAGAGACAGAGTCAGATTTAGAGTCAGAGTCAGAGTCAGCGTCAAAGTCATGGTCTCAGTCTCAGTCAAAGTAAGAGTCTCAGTCAGAGTCAAAGTCAGAGTCAGAGTCGGAGTCAGAGTCAGAGTCTAGAGTCAGAGTCAGAATCAGAGTCAGAGTCAGATTCGGAGTCAGAGTCAGAGTCATAGTCAGAGTCAGAGTCAGAATCAAAGTCAGAGTCATGGAGACAGAGTCAGAGTCAGAGCCGGAGTCAGAGTCAGAGTCAGAGTCAGAGTCAGAGTCAGAGTCAGAGTCAGGGTCAGAGTCAGAGTCAGATTTAAAGTCAGAGTCAGCGTCAGAGTCTGAGTCAAAGTCAGAGTCAGAGTCGGAGTTATAGTCATAGTCAGAGTCACAGTCAAAGTCAGAGTCTCAGTCAGAGTCAGAGTCAGAGTCGGAGTCGGAGTCGGATCCAGAGCCAGTGTCAGAGTCAGAGTCAGAGTCGGAGTCAGAGTCAGAGTCAGAGTCAGAGTCAGGGTCAGAGTCAGAGTCAGCATTAGAGTCAGAGTCAGTGTCATTCAGTCAGAGTCAGAGTCGGAGTCAAAATCAGAGTCGGAGTCGGATTCAGAGTCACAGTCAGAGTCAGAGTCAGAGTCTTATTCAGCGTCAGATTCAGAGTCAGAGTCGGAGTCGGAGTCACAGTCAGAGTCGGAGTCAGAGTCAGAGTCAGAGACAGAGTCAGATTTAGAGTCAGAGTCAGAGTCAGCGTCAAAGTCATGGTTTCAGTCTCAGTCAAAGTAAGAGTCTCAGTCAGAGTCAAAGTCAGAGTCAGAGTCGGAGTCAGAGTCAGAGTCTAGAGTCAGAGTCAGAATCAGAGTCAGAGTCAGATTCGGAGTCAGAGTCAGAGTCATAGTCAGAGTCAGAGTCAGAATCAAAGTCAGAGTCATGAAGACAGAGTCAGAGTCAGAGCCGGAGTCAGAGTCAGAGTCAGAGTCAGAGTCAGAGTCAGAGTCAGAGCCATAGTCAGAGTCAGAGTCAAAGTCAGAGTCAAAATCGGAGTCATAGTCAGAGTCAGAGTCAGAGTCAGAGTCGGAGCCAGAGTCAGAGTCGGAGTCAGAGTCAGAGTCAGGGTCAGAGTCAGAGTCAGATTTGAAGTCAGAGTCAGCGTCATGGATTCAGAGTCAGAGTCAGATACACAGTCAGAGTCAGAGTCAGATTCAGAGTCAGAGTCATGAAGACAGAGTCAGAGTCAGAGCCATAGTCGGAGTCAGAGTCATGGAGTCAGAGTCAGAGTCGGAGTCAAAATCAGAGTCGGAGTCGGATTCAGAGTCACAGTCAGAGTCAGAGTCAGAGTCTTATTCAGCGTCATATTCAGAGTCAGAGTCGGAGTCGGAGTCACAGTCAGAGTCGGAGTCAGAGTCAGAGTCAGAGACAGAGTCAGATTTAGAGTCAGAGTCAGAGTCAGCGTCAAAGTCATGGTCTCAGTCTCAGTCAAAGTAAGAGTCTCAGTCAGAGTCAAAGTCAGAGTCAGAGTCGGAGTCAGAGTCAGAGTCTAGAGTCAGAGTCAGAATCAGAGTCAGAGTCAGATTCGGAGTCAGAGTCAGAGTCATAGTCAGAGTCAGAGTCAGAATCAAAGTCAGAGTCATGGAGACAGAGTCAGAGTCAGAGCCGGAGTCAGAGTCAGAGTCAGAGTCAGAGTCAGAGTCAGAGTCAGAGTCAGAGTCAGAGTCAGGGTCAGAGTCAGAGTCAGATTTAAAGTCAGAGTCAGCGTCAGAGTCTGAGTCAAAGTCAGAGTCAGAGTCGGAGTTATAGTCATAGTCAGAGTCACAGTCAAAGTCAGAGTCTCAGTCAGAGTCAGAGTCAGAGTCGGAGTCGGAGTCGGATCCAGAGCCAGTGTCAGAGTCAGAGTCAGAGTCGGAGTCAGAGTCAGAGTCAGAGTCAGAGTCAGGGTCAGAGTCAGAGTCAGCATTAGAGTCAGAGTCAGTGTCATTCAGTCAGAGTCAGAGTCTGAGTCAGAGTCAGAGACGGAGTCAGAGTCTGAGTCAGGGTCAGAGTCAGAGTCAGAGTTAGAGTCAGATACAGAGACAGATTCAGAGTCAGATTCAGAGTCAGAGTCATGGAGACAGAGTCAAAGTCAGAGTCAGAGTCAGAGTCAGAGTCAAAGTCAGAGTCAGAGTCGGAGTCAGAGTCAGAGTCAGAGTCAGAGTCAGAGTCAGAGTCAGAGTCAGAGTCAGAGTCAGAGTCAGAGTCAGAGTCAGACTCAGAGTCAGAGTCAGGGTCAGGGTCAGAGTCAGATTTAAAGTCAGAGTCAGCGTCAGATTCTGAGTCAAAGTCAGAGTCAGAGTCGGAGTTATAGTCACAGTCAGAGTCACAGTCAAAGTCAGAGTCTCAGTCATAGTCAGAGTCAGAGTCGGAGTCGGAGTCGGATCCAGAGCCAGTGTCAGAGTCAGAGTCAGAGTCGGAGTCAGAGTCAGAGTCAGAGACAGAGTCAGATTCAGAGTCAGAGTCAGAGTCAGAGTCAGAGTCAGAGTCAAAGTCAGAGTCAGAGTCGGAGTCAGAGTCAGAGTCAGAGTCAGAGTCAGATACAGAGTCAGAGTCAGAGTCAGATTCAGAGTCAGAGTCATAAAGACAGAGTCAGAGTCAGAGCCATAGCCTGAGTCAGAGTCATGAAGTCAGAGTCAGAGTCAGAGTTAGAGTCAGAGTCCGAGTCTGAGTCAGAGTCAGAGTCAGAGTCACAGTCAGAGTCAGAGACAGAGTCAGAGTCAGAGTTAGAGTCAGAGTCCGAGTCTGAGTCAGAGTCAGAGTCAGAGTCAGAGTCAAAGTCAGATACACAGTCAGAGTCAGAGTCAGATTCAGAGTCAGAGTCATGAAGACAGAGTCAGAGTCAGAGCCATAGTCGGAGTCAGAGTCATGGAGTCGGAGTCAGAGTTGTAGTCAGAGTCAGAGTCAGAGTCAGAGTCAGAGTCGGAGTCAAAATCAGAGTCGGAGTCGGATTCAGAGTCACAGTCAGAGTCATAGTCAGAGTCTCATTCAGAGTCAGATTCAGAGTCAGAGTCGGAGTCAGAATCAGACTCAGAGTCGGAGTCAGAGTCAGAGTCAGAGACAGAGTCAGATTCAGAGTCAGAGTCAGAGTCAGAGTCAGAGTCGGAGTCAGAGTCAGAGTCAGAGTCAGAGTCAGAGTCAGAGTCAGAGTCAGATTCAGAGTCAGAGTCAGAGTCGGAGTCAGAGTCAGAGTCAGGGTCAGAGTCAGAGTCAGATTTAAATTCAGAGTCAGCGTCATGGATTTAGAGTCAGAGTCAGAGTCAGAGTCGGAGTCATAGTCAGAGTCAGAGTCAGAGTCAGAGTCAGAGTCAGAGTCAGAGTCAGAGTCAGAGTCAGAGTTAGAGTCAGGGTCCGAGTCTGACTCAGAGTCAGAGTCAGAGTCAGAGTTAGAGTCAGAGTCAGAGTCTGAGTCAGAGTCAGAGTCAGAGTCAGAGTCAGAGTCAGATACACAGTCAGAGTCAGAGTCAGATTCAGAGTCAGAGTCATGAAGACAGAGTCAGAGTCAGAGCCATAGTCGGAGTCAGAGTCATGGAGTCAGAGTCAGAGTCGGAGTCAAAATCAGAGTCGGAGTCGGATTCAGAGTCACAGTCACAGTCAGAGTCAGAGTCTTATTCAGCGTCAGATTCAGAGTCAGAGTCGGAGTCGGAGTCAGAGTCAGAGTCGGAGTCAGAGTCAGATTCAGAGACAGAGTCAGATTTAGAGTCAGAGTCAGAGTCAGCGTCAAAGTCATGGTCTCAGTCCCAGTCAAAGTAAGAGTCTCAGTCAGAGTCAAAGTCAGAGTCAGAGTCGGAGTCAGAGTCAGAGTCTAGAGTCAGAGTCAGAATCAGAGTCAGAATCAGATTCGGAGTCAGAGTCAGAGTCATAGTCAGAGTCAGAGTCAGAATCAAAGTCAGAGTCATGGAGACAGAGTCAGAGTCAGAGCCGGAGTCAGAGTCAGAGTCAGAGTCAGAGTCAGAGTCAGAGTCAGATTCGGAGTCAGAGTCAGAGTCATAGTCAGAGTCAGAGTCGGAGTCATGGAGTCAGAGTCAGAGTCAGAGTCTAGTCAGAGTCAAAGTCACAGTGATAGAGTCAGAGTCAGAGTCGAAGTGAGAGTTAGAGTCAGAGTCAGAGTCGGAGTCAGAGTCAGAGTCAGAGTCAGGGTCAGAGTCAGAGTTAGAGTCAGAGTCAGAGTCAGAGTCAGAGTCAGAGTCAGAGTCAGAGTCAGAGTCAGAGTCAGAGTCAGAGTCAGAGTCAGAGTCAGAGTCAGAGTCAGAGTCAGAGTCAGAGTCAGAGTCAGAGTCAGAGTCAGAGTCAGAGTCAGAGTCAGAGTCAGAGTCAGAGTCAGAGTCAGAGTCAGAGTCAGAGTCAGAGTCAGAGTCATAGTCGGAGTCAGAGTGCCAGTCAGAGTCGGACTCAGAGTCAGAGTCAGAGTCAGAGTCAGGGTCAAAGTCAGAGTCAGATTTAAGGTCAGAGTCAGCGTCATTGAGTCGAAGTCAGAGTCTGAGTCAGAGTCAGAGTCAGAGTCAGAGTCAGAGTCAGAGTCAGATTCGGAGTCAGAGTCAGAGTCATAGTCAGAGTCAGAGTCAGAATCAAAGTCAGAGTCATGGAGACAGAGTCAGAGTCAGAGCCGGAGTCAGAGTCAGAGTCAGAGTCAGAGTCAGAGTCAGAGTCAGATTCGGAGTCAGAGTCAGAGTCATAGTCAGAGTCAGAGTCGGAGTCATGGAGTCAGAGTCAGAGTCAGAGTCTAGTCAGAGTCAAAGTCACAGTGATAGAGTCAGAGTCAGAGTCGAAGTGAGAGTTAGAGTCAGAGTCAGAGTCGGAGTCAGAGTCAGAGTCAGAGTCAGGGTCAGAGTCAGAGTTAGAGTCAGAGTCAGAGTCAGAGTCAGAGTCAGAGTCAGAGTCAGAGTCAGAGTTAGAGTCAGATACAGAGACAGATTCAGAGTCAGATTCAGAGTCAGAGTCATGGAGACAGAGTCAAAGTCAGAGTCAGAGTCAGAGTCAGAGTCAAAGTCAGAGTCAGAGTCGGAGTCAGAGTCAGAGTCAGAGTCAGAGTCAGAGTCAGAGTCAGAGTCAGAGTCAGAGTCAGAGTCAGAGTCAGAGTCAGACTCAGAGTCAGAGTCAGGGTCAGAGTCAGAGTCAGATTTAAAGTCAGAGTCAGCGTCAGATTCTGAGTCAAAGTCAGAGTCAGAGTCGGAGTTATAGTCATAGTCAGAGTCACAGTCAAAGTCAGAGTCTCAGTCATAGTCAGAGTCAGAGTCGGAGTCGGAGTCGGATCCAGAGCCAGTGTCAGAGTCAGAGTCAGAGTCGGAGTCAGAGTCAGAGTCAGAGTCAGAGTCAGGGTCAGAGTCAGAGTCAGCATTAGAGTCAGAGTCAGTGTCATTCAGTCAGAGTCAGAGTCTGAGTCAGAGTCAGAGTCAGAGTCGGAGTCGGAGTCGGATCCAGAGCCAGTGTCAGAGTCAGAGTCAGAGTCGGAGTCAGAGTCAGAGTCAGAGTCGGAGTCAGGGTCAGAGTCAGAGTCAGCATTAGAGTCAGAGTCAGTGTCATTCAGTCAGAGTCAGAGTCTGAGTCAGAGTCAGAGACGGAGTCAGAGTCTGAGTCGGAGTTATAGTCATAGTCAGAGTCACAGTCAAAGTCAGAGTCTCAGTCAGAGTCAGAGTCAGAGTCGGAGTCGGAGTCGGATCCAGAGCCAGTGTCAGAGTCAGAGTCAGAGTCGGAGTCAGAGTCAGAGTCAGAGTCAGAGTCAGGGTCAGAGTCAGAGTCAGCATTAGAGTCAGAGTCAGTGTCATTCAGTCAGAGTCAGAGTCTGAGTCAGAGTCAGAGACGGAGTCAGAGTCTGAGTCAGGGTCAGAGTCAGAGTCAGAGTTAGAGTCAGATACAGAGACAGATTCAGAGTCAGATTCAGAGTCAGAGTCATGGAGACAGAGTCAAAGTCAGAGTCAGAGTCAGAGTCAGAGTCAAAGTCAGAGTCAGAGTCGGAGTCAGAGTCAGAGTCAGAGTCAGAGTCAGAGTCAGAGTCAGAGTCAGAGTCAGAGTCAGAGTCAGAGTCAGAGTCAGACTCAGAGTCAGAGTCAGGGTCAGAGTCAGAGTCAGATTTAAAGTCAGAGTCAGCGTCAGATTCTGAGTTAAAGTCAGAGTCAGAGTCGGAGTTATAGTCATAGTCAGAGTCACAGTCAAAGTCAGAGTCTCAGTCATAGTCAGAGTCAGAGTCGGAGTCGGAGTCGGATCCAGAGCCAGTGTCAGAGTCAGAGTCAGAGTCGGAGTCAGAGTCAGAGTCAGAGTCAGAGTCAGGGTCAGAGTCAGAGTCAGCATTAGAGTCAGAGTCAGTGTCATTCAGTCAGAGTCAGAGTCTGAGTCAGAGTCAGAGACGGAGTCAGAGTCTGAGTCAGGGTCAGAGTCAGAGTCAGAGTTAGAGTCAGATACAGAGACAGATTCAGAGTCAGATTCAGAGTCAGAGTCATGGAGACAGAGTCAGAGTCAGAGTCAGAGTCAGAGTCAGAGTCAAAGTCAGAGTCAGATTCGGAGTCAGAGTTACAGTCAGAGTCAGAGTCAGAGTCACAGTCGGAGTCAGAGTCAGAGGCAGAGTCAGAGTCAGAGTCAGAAACAGGGTCAGAGTCAGAGTCAGAGTCAGAGTCAGAGCCAGAGCCACAGTCAGAGTCAGGTCGTGGAGTCAGAGTCAGAGTCTTAGTCAGAGTCAGAGTCAGAGTCGGAGTCGGAGTCAGAGTCGGAGTCAGAGTCAGAGTCAGGGTCAGAGTCAGAGTCAGAGTCAGAGTCAGATACACAGTCAGAGTCAGAGTCAGATTCAGAGTCAGAGTCATAAAGACAGAGTCAGAGTCAGAGCCAGAGTCGGAGTCAGAGTCATGGAGTCGGAGTCAGAGTCTTAGTCAGAGTCAGAGTCAGAGTCAGAGTCAGAGTCGGAGTCAAAATCAGAGTCGGAGTCGGATTCAGAGTCACAGTCAGAGTCATAGTCGGAGTCTCATTCAGAGTCAGATTCAGAGTCAGAGTCGGAGTCAGAATCAGACTCAGAGTCGGAGTCAGAGTCAGAGTCAGAGACAGAGTCAGATTCAGAGTCAGAGTCAGAGTCAGAGTCAGAGTCGGAGTCAGAGTCAGAGTCAGAGTCAGAGTCAGAGTCAGAGTCGGAGTTATAGTCATAGTCAGAGTCACAGTCAAAGTCAGAGTCTCAGTCAGAGTCAGAGTCAGAGTCGGAGTCGGAGTCGGATCCAGAGCCAGTGTCAGAGTCAGAGTCAGAGTCGGAGTCAGAGTCAGAGTCAGAGTCAGAGTCAGGGTCAGAGTCAGAGTCAGCATTAGAGTCAGAGTCAGTGTCATTCAGTCAGAGTCAGAGTCTGAGTCAGAGTCAGAGACGGAGTCAGAGTCTGAGTCAGGGTCAGAGTCAGAGTCAGAGTTAGAGTCAGATACAGAGACAGATTCAGAGTCAGATTCAGAGTCAGAGTCATGGAGACAGAGTCAAAGTCAGAGTCAGAGTCAGAGTCAGAGTCAAAGTCAGAGTCAGAGTCGGAGTCAGAGTCAGAGTCAGAGTCAGAGTCAGAGTCAGAGTCAGAGTCAGAGTCAGAGTCAGAGTCAGAGTCAGAGTCAGACTCAGAGTCAGAGTCAGGGTCAGAGTCAGAGTCAGATTTAAAGTCAGAGTCCGCGTCAGATTCTGAGTCAAAGTCAGAGTCAGAGTCGGAGTGATAGTCATAGTCAGAGTCACAGTCAAAGTCAGAGTCTCAGTCATAGTCAGAGTCAGAGTTAGAGTCAGAGTCCGAGTCTGACTCAGAGTCAGAGTCAGAGTCAGAGTTAGAGTCAGAGTCAGAGTCTGAGTCAGAGTCAGAGTCAGAGTCAGAGTCAGAGTCAGATACACAGTCAGAGTCAGAGTCAGATTCAGAGTCAGAGTCATGAAGACAGAGTCAGAGTCAGAGCCATAGTCGGAGTCAGAGTCATGGAGTCAGAGTCAGAGTCGGAGTCAAAATCAGAGTCGGAGTCGGATTCAGAGTCACAGTCAGAGTCAGAGTCAGAGTCTTATTCAGCGTCAGATTCAGAGTCAGAGTCGGAGTCGGAGTCACAGTCAGAGTCGGAGTCAGAGTCAGAGTCAGAGACAGAGTCAGATTTAGAGTCAGAGTCAGAGTCAGCGTCAAAGTCATGGTCTCAGTCTCAGTCAAAGTAAGAGTCTCAGTCAGAGTCAAAGTCAGAGTCAGAGTCGGAGTCAGAGTCAGAGTCTAGAGTCAGAGTCAGAATCAGAGTCAGAGTCAGATTCGGAGTCAGAGTCAGAGTCATAGTCAGAGTCAGAGTCAGAATCAAAGTCAGAGTCATGGAGACAGAGTCAGAGTCAGAGCCGGAGTCAGAGTCAGAGTCAGAGTCAGAGTCAGAGTCAGAGTCAGAGCCATAGTCAGAGTCAGAGTCAAAGTCAGAGTCAGAGTCGGAGTCATAGTCAGAGTCAGAGTCAGAGTCAGAGTCGGAGCCAGAGTCAGAGTCGGAGTCAGAGTCAGAGTCAGGGTCAGAGTCAGAGTCAGATTTGAAGTCAGAGTCAGCGTCATGGATTCAGAGTCAGAGTCCGAGTCAGAGTCAGAGTCAGAGTCAGAGTCATAGTCAGAGGCAGAGTCAGGGTCAGAGTCAGAGTCAGAGTCAAAGTCAGTGTCAGAGTCAGAGTCAGAGTCAGAGTCAGAGTCAGAGTCAGACTCAGAGTCAGAGTCAGGGTCAGAGTCAGAGTCAGATTTAAAGTCAGAGTCAGCGTCAGATTCTGAGTTAAAGTCAGAGTCAGAGTCGGAGTTATAGTCATAGTCAGAGTCACAGTCAAAGTCAGAGTCTCAGTCATAGTCAGAGTCAGAGTCGGAGTCGGAGTCGGATCCAGAGCCAGTGTCAGAGTCAGAGTCAGAGTCGGAGTCAGAGTCAGAGTCAGAGTCAGAGTCAGGGTCAGAGTCAGAGTCAGCATTAGAGTCAGAGTCAGTGTCATTCAGTCAGAGTCAGAGTCTGAGTCAGAGTCAGAGACGGAGTCAGAGTCTGAGTCAGGGTCAGAGTCAGAGTCAGAGTTAGAGTCAGATACAGAGACAGATTCAGAGTCAGATTCAGAGTCAGAGTCATGGAGACAGAGTCAGAGTCAGAGTCAGAGTCAGAGTCAGAGTCAAAGTCAGAGTCAGATTCGGAGTCAGAGTTACAGTCAGAGTCAGAGTCAGAGTCACAGTCGGAGTCAGAGTCAGAGGCAGAGTCAGAGTCAGAGTCAGAAACAGGGTCAGAGTCAGAGTCAGAGTCAGAGTCAGAGCCAGAGCCACAGTCAGAGTCAGGTCGTGGAGTCAGAGTCAGAGTCTTAGTCAGAGTCAGAGTCAGAGTCGGAGTCGGAGTCAGAGTCGGAGTCAGAGTCAGAGTCAGGGTCAGAGTCAGAGTCAGAGTCAGAGTCAGATACACAGTCAGAGTCAGAGTCAGATTCAGAGTCAGAGTCATAAAGACAGAGTCAGAGTCAGAGCCAGAGTCGGAGTCAGAGTCATGGAGTCGGAGTCAGAGTCTTAGTCAGAGTCAGAGTCAGAGTCAGAGTCAGAGTCGGAGTCAAAATCAGAGTCGGAGTCGGATTCAGAGTCACAGTCAGAGTCATAGTCGGAGTCTCATTCAGAGTCAGATTCAGAGTCAGAGTCGGAGTCAGAATCAGACTCAGAGTCGGAGTCAGAGTCAGAGTCAGAGACAGAGTCAGATTCAGAGTCAGAGTCAGAGTCAGAGTCAGAGTCGGAGTCAGAGTCAGAGTCAGAGTCAGAGTCAGAGTCAGAGTCAGAGTCAGAGTCAGAGTCAGAGTCAGAGTCAGAGTCAGACTCAGAGTCAGAGTCAGGGTCAGAGTCAGAGTCAGATTTAAAGTCAGAGTCAGCGTCAGAGTCTGAGTCAAAGTCAGAGTCAGAGTCGGAGTTATAGTCATAGTCAGAGTCACAGTCAAAGTCAGAGTCTCAGTCAGAGTCAGAGTCAGAGTCGGAGTCGGAGTCGGATCCAGAGCCAGTGTCAGAGTCAGAGTCAGAGTCGGAGTCAGAGTCAGAGTCAGAGTCAGAGTCAGGGTCAGAGTCAGAGTCAGCATTAGAGTCAGAGTCAGTGTCATTCAGTCAGAGTCAGAGTCTGAGTCAGAGTCAGAGACGGAGTCAGAGTCTGAGTCAGGGTCAGAGTCAGAGTCAGAGTTAGAGTCAGATACAGAGACAGATTCAGAGTCAGATTCAGAGTCAGAGTCATGGAGACAGAGTCAAAGTCAGAGTCAGAGTCAGAGTCAGAGTCAAAGTCAGAGTCAGAGTCGGAGTCAGAGTCAGAGTCAGAGTCAGAGTCAGAGTTAGAGTCAGAGTCAGAGTCTGAGTCAGAGTCAGAGTCAGAGTCAGAGTCAGAGTCAGATACACAGTCAGAGTCAGAGTCAGATTCAGAGTCAGAGTCATGAAGACAGAGTCAGAGTCAGAGCCATAGTCGGAGTCAGAGTCATGGAGTCAGAGTCAGAGTCGGAGTCAAAATCAGAGTCGGAGTCGGATTCAGAGTCACAGTCAGAGTCAGAGTCAGAGTCTTATTCAGCGTCAGATTCAGAGTCAGAGTCGGAGTCGGAGTCACAGTCAGAGTCGGAGTCAGAGTCAGAGTCAGAGACAGAGTCAGATTTAGAGTCAGAGTCAGAGTCAGCGTCAAAGTCATGGTCTCAGTCTCAGTCAAAGTAAGAGTCTCAGTCAGAGTCAAAGTCAGAGTCAGAGTCGGAGTCAGAGTCAGAGTCTAGAGTCAGAGTCAGAATCAGAGTCAGAGTCAGATTCGGAGTCAGAGTCAGAGTCATAGTCAGAGTCAGAGTCAGAATCAAAGTCAGAGTCATGGAGACATAGTCAGAGTCAGAGCCGGAGTCAGAGTCAGAGTCAGAGTCAGAGTCAGAGTCAGAGTCAGAGCCATAGTCAGAGTCAGAGTCAAAGTCAGAGTCAGAGTCGGAGTCATAGTCAGAGTCAGAGTCAGAGTCAGAGTCGGAGCCAGAGTCAGAGTCGGAGTCAGAGTCAGAGTCAGGGTCAGAGTCAGAGTCAGATTTGAAGTCAGAGTCAGCGTCATGGATTCAGAGTCAGAGTCCGAGTCAGAGTCAGAGTCAGAGTCAGAGTCATAGTCAGAGGCAGAGTCAGGGTCAGAGTCAGAGTCAGAGTCAAAGTCAGTGTCATGGAGTCAGAGTCAGAGTCAGAGTCTAGTCAGAGTCAAAGTCACAGTGATAGAGTCAGAGTCAGAGTCAAAGTACGAGTTAGAGCCAGAGTCAGAGTCGGAGTCAGAGTCGGAGTCAGAGTCAGAGTCAGAGTCAGAGTCAAAGTCATAGTCAGAGTCAGAGTCAGGGTCAGAGTCAGAGTCCGAGTCAGAGTCAGAGTCAGGGTCAGAGTCAGAGTCAGATTTGAAGTCAGAGTTAGCGTCATGGATTCAGAGTCAGAGTCCGAGTCAGAGTCAGAGTAAGAGTCAGAGTCATAGTCAGAGTCAGAGTCAGGGTCAGAGTCAGAGTCAGAGTCAGAGTCAGAGTCAGGGTCAGAGTCGGAGTCACAGTCAGAGTCACAGTCAGAGTCAGAGTCTCAGTCAGAGTCAGAGTCAGAGTCAGAGTCAGAGTCAGGGTCAAAGTCAGAGTCACAGTCAGAGTCACAGTCAAAGTCAGAGTCTCAGTCAGAGTCAGAGTCAGAGTCAGAGTCAGAGTCGGAGTCAGAGTCATAGAGTCAGATTCAGAGTCTTATTCAGAGTCAGATTCAGAGTCAGAGTCGGAGTCAGAGTCAGAGTCAGAGTCGGAGTCAGAGTCAGAGTCAGAGTCAGAGTCAGAGTTAGAGTCAGAGTCAGAGTCTGAGTCAGAGTCAGAGTCAGAGTCAGAGTCAGAGTCAGATACACAGTCAGAGTCAGAGTCAGATTCAGAGTCAGAGTCATGAAGACAGAGTCAGAGTCAGAGCCATAGTCGGAGTCAGAGTCATGGAGTCGGAGTCAGAGTCTTAGTCAGAGTCAGAGTCAGAGTGAGAGTCAGAGTCGGAGTCAAAATCAGAGTCGTAGTCGGATTCAGAGTCACAGTCAGAGTCATAGTCAGAGTCTCATTCAGAGTCAGATTCAGAGTCAGAGTCGGAGTCAGAGTCAGAGTCAGAGTCGAAGTCAGAGTCAGAGTCAGAGACAGAGTCAGATTCAGAGTCAGAGTCAGAGTCAGAGTCAAAGTCAGAGTCAGAGTCGGAGTCAGAGTCAGAGTCAGAGTCAGAGTCAGATACAGAGTCAGAGTCAGAGTCAGATTCAGAGTCAGAGTCATAAAGACAGAGTCAGAGTTAGAGCCATAGCCTGAGTCAGAGTCATGGAGTCAGAGTCAGAGTCAGAGTTAGAGTCAGAGTCCGAGTCTGAGTCAGAGTCAGAGTCAGAGTCGGAGTCGGAGTCAGAGTCGGAGTCAGAGTCAGAGTCAGGGTCAGAGTCAGAGTCAGAGTCAGAGTCAGATACACAGTCAGAGTCAGAGTCAGATTCAGAGTCAGAGTCATAAAGACAGAGTCAGAGTCAGAGCCAGAGTCGGAGTCAGAGTCATGGAGTCGGAGTCAGAGTCTTAGTCAGAGTCAGAGTCAGAGTCAGAGTCAGAGTCGGAGTCAAAATCAGAGTCGGAGTCGGATTCAGAGTCACAGTCAGAGTCATAGTCAGAGTCTCATTCAGAGTCAGATTCAGAGTCAGAGTCGGAGTCAGAATCAGACTCAGAGTCGGAGTCAGAGTCAGAGTCAGAGACAGAGTCAGATTCAGAGTCAGAGTCAGAGTCAGAGTCAGAGTCGGAGTCAGAGTCAGAGTCAGAGTCAGAGTCAGAGTCAGAGTCAGAGTCAGAGTCAGAGTCAGAGTCAGAGTCAGAGTCAGACTCAGAGTCAGAGTCAGGGTCAGAGTCAGAGTCAGATTTAAAGTCAGAGTCAGCGTCAGAGTCTGAGTCAAAGTCAGAGTCAGAGTCGGAGTTATAGTCATAGTCAGAGTCACAGTCAAAGTCAGAGTCTCAGTCAGAGTCAGAGTCAGAGTCGGAGTCGGAGTCGGATCCAGAGCCAGTGTCAGAGTCAGAGTCAGAGTCGGAGTCAGAGTCAGAGTCAGAGTCAGAGTCAGGGTCAGAGTCAGAGTCAGCATTAGAGTCAGAGTCAGTGTCATTCAGTCAGAGTCAGAGTCTGAGTCAGAGTCAGAGACGGAGTCAGAGTCTGAGTCAGGGTCAGAGTCAGAGTCAGAGTTAGAGTCAGATACAAAGACAGATTCAGAGTCAGATTCAGAGTCAGAGTCATGGAGACAGAGTCAAAGTCAGAGTCAGAGTCAGAGTCAGAGTCAAAGTCAGAGTCAGAGTCGGAGTCAGAGTCAGAGTCAGAGTCAGAGTCAGAGTCAGAGTCAGAGTCAGAGTCAGAGTCAGAGTCAGAGTCAGAGTCAGACTCAGAGTCAGAGTCAGGGTCAGAGTCAGAGTCAGATTTAAAGTCAGAGTCCGCGTCAGATTCTGAGTCAAAGTCAGAGTCAGAGTCGGAGTTATAGTCATAGTCAGAGTCACAGTCAAAGTCAGAGTCTCAGTCATAGTCAGAGTCAGAGTTAGAGTCAGAGTCCGAGTCTGACTCAGAGTCAGAGTCAGAGTCAGAGTTAGAGTCAGAGTCAGAGTCTGAGTCAGAGTCAGAGTCAGAGTCAGAGTCAGAGTCAGATACACAGTCAGAGTCAGAGTCAGATTCAGAGTCAGAGTCATGAAGACAGAGTCAGAGTCAGAGCCATAGTCGGAGTCAGAGTCATGGAGTCAGAGTCAGAGTCGGAGTCAAAATCAGAGTCGGAGTCGGATTCAGAGTCACAGTCAGAGTCAGAGTCAGAGTCTTATTCAGCGTCAGATTCAGAGTCAGAGTCGGAGTCGGAGTCACAGTCAGAGTCGGAGTCAGAGTCAGAGTCAGAGACAGAGTCAGATTTAGAGTCAGAGTCAGAGTCAGCGTCAAAGTCATGGTCTCAGTCTCAGTCAAAGTAAGAGTCTCAGTCAGAGTCAAAGTCAGAGTCAGAGTCGGAGTCAGAGTCAGAGTCTAGAGTCAGAGTCAGAATCAGAGTCAGAGTCAGATTCGGAGTCAGAGTCAGAGTCATAGTCAGAGTCAGAGTCAGAATCAAAGTCAGAGTCATGGAGACAGAGTCAGAGTCAGAGCCGGAGTCCGAGTCAGAGTCAGAGTCAGAGTCAGAGTCAGAGTCAGAGCCATAGTCAGAGTCAGAGTCAAAGTCAGAGTCAGAGTCGGAGTCATAGTCAGAGTCAGAGTCAGAGTCAGAGTCGGAGCCAGAGTCAGAGTCGGAGTCAGAGTCAGAGTCAGGGTCAGAGTCAGAGTCAGATTTGAAGTCAGAGTCAGCGTCATGGATTCAGAGTCAGAGTCCGAGTCAGAGTCAGAGTCAGAGTCAGAGTCATAGTCAGAGGCAGAGTCAGGGTCAGAGTCAGAGTCAGAGTCAAAGTCAGTGTCATGAAGTCAGAGTCAGAGTCAGAGTCTAGTCAGAGTCAATGTCACAGTGATAGAGTCAGAGTCAGAGTCAAAGTACGAGTTAGAGCCAGAGTCAGAGTCGGAGTCAGAGTCGGAGTCAGAGTCATCGTCAGAGTCAGAGTCAGAGTCGGAGTCAGAGTCGGAGTCAGAGTCAGAGTCAGAGTCAGAGTCAAAGTCATAGTCAGAGTCAGAGTCAGGGTCAGAGTCAGAGTCCGAGTCAGAGTCAGAGTCAGGGTCAGAGTCAGAGTCAGATTTGAAGTCAGAGTTAGCGTCATGGATTCAGAGTCAGAGTCCGAGTCAGAGACAGAGTCAGAGTCAGAGTCATAGTCAGAGTCAGAGTCAGGGTCAGAGTCAGAGTCAGAGTCAGAGTCAGAGTCAGGGTCAGAGTCGGAGTCACAGTCAGAGTCACAGTCAGAGTCAGAGTCTCAGTCAGAGTCAGAGTCAGAGTCAGAGTCAGAGTCAGGGTCAAAGTCAGAGTCACAGTCAGAGTCACAGTCAAAGTCAGAGTCTCAGTCAGAGTCAGAGTCAGAGTCAGAGTCAGAGTCGGAGTCAGAGTCATAGAGTCAGATTCAGAGTCTTATTCAGAGTCAGATTCAGAGTCAGAGTCGGAGTCAGAGTCAGAGTCAGAGTCGGAGTCAGAGTCAGAGTCAGAGTCAGAGTCAGAGTTAGAGTCAGAGTCAGAGTCTGAGTCAGAGTCAGAGTCAGAGTCAGAGTCAGAGTCAGATACACAGTCAGAGTCAGAGTCAGATTCAGAGTCAGAGTCATGAAGACAGAGTCAGAGTCAGAGCCATAGTCGGAGTCAGAGTCATGGAGTCGGAGTCAGAGTCTTAGTCAGAGTCAGAGTCAGAGTGAGAGTCAGAGTCGGAGTCAAAATCAGAGTCGTAGTCGGATTCAGAGTCACAGTCAGAGTCATAGTCAGAGTCTCATTCAGAGTCAGATTCAGAGTCAGAGTCGGAGTCAGAATCAGACTCAGAGTCGGAGTCAGAGTCAGAGTCAGAGACAGAGTCAGATTCAGAGTCAGAGTCAGAGTCAGAGTCAGAGTCGGAGTCAGAGTCAGAGTCAGAGTCAGAGTCAGAGTCAGAGTCAGAGTCAGAGTCAGAGTCAGAGTCAGAGTCAGAGTCAGACTCAGAGTCAGAGTCAGGGTCAGAGTCAGAGTCAGATTTAAAGTCAGAGTCAGCGTCAGAGTCTGAGTCAAAGTCAGAGTCAGAGTCGGAGTTATAGTCATAGTCAGAGTCACAGTCAAAGTCAGAGTCTCAGTCAGAGTCAGAGTCAGAGTCGGAGTCGGAGTCGGATCCAGAGCCAGTGTCAGAGTCAGAGTCAGAGTCGGAGTCAGAGTCAGAGTCAGAGTCAGAGTCAGGGTCAGAGTCAGAGTCAGCATTAGAGTCAGAGTCAGTGTCATTCAGTCAGAGTCAGAGTCTGAGTCAGAGTCAGAGACGGAGTCAGAGTCTGAGTCAGGGTCAGAGTCAGAGTCAGAGTTAGAGTCAGATACAAAGACAGATTCAGAGTCAGATTCAGAGTCAGAGTCATGGAGACAGAGTCAAAGTCAGAGTCAGAGTCAGAGTCAGAGTCAAAGTCAGAGTCAGAGTCGGAGTCAGAGTCAGAGTCAGAGTCAGAGTCAGAGTCAGAGTCAGAGTCAGAGTCAGAGTCAGAGTCAGAGTCAGAGTCAGACTCAGAGTCAGAGTCAGGGTCAGAGTCAGAGTCAGATTTAAAGTCAGAGTCCGCGTCAGATTCTGAGTCAAAGTCAGAGTCAGAGTCGGAGTTATAGTCATAGTCAGAGTCACAGTCAAAGTCAGAGTCTCAGTCATAGTCAGAGTCAGAGTTAGAGTCAGAGTCCGAGTCTGACTCAGAGTCAGAGTCAGAGTCAGAGTTAGAGTCAGAGTCAGAGTCTGAGTCAGAGTCAGAGTCAGAGTCAGAGTCAGAGTCAGATACACAGTCAGAGTCAGAGTCAGATTCAGAGTCAGAGTCATGAAGACAGAGTCAGAGTCAGAGCCATAGTCGGAGTCAGAGTCATGGAGTCAGAGTCAGAGTCGGAGTCAAAATCAGAGTCGGAGTCGGATTCAGAGTCACAGTCAGAGTCACAGTCAGAGTCAGAGACAGAGTCAGAGTCAGAGTCAGATTCAAAGTCAGAGTCATGGAGACAGAGTCAGAGTCAGCGCCATAGTCGGAGTCAGAGTCATAGAGTCAGATTCAGAGTCTTATTCAGAGTCAGATTCAGAGTCAGAGTCGGAGTCAGAGTCATGGAGTCGGAGTCAGAGTCTTAGTCAGAGTCAGAGTGAGAGTCAGAGTCAGAGTCGGAGTCAAAATCAGAGTCGGAGTCGGATTCAGAGTCACAGTTAGAGTCATAGTCAGAGTCTCATCCAGAGTCAGATTCAGAGTCAGAGTCGGAGTCAGAGTCAGACTCAGAGTCGGAGTCAGAGTCAGCGTCAGAGACAGAGTCAGATTCAGAGTCAGAGTCAGAGTCAGAGTCAGAGTCAGAGTCAGAGTCAGAAACAGGGTCAGAGTCAGAGTCAGAGTCAGAGTCAGAGCCAGAGCCACAGTCAGAGTCAGGTCGTGGAGTCAGAGTCAGAGTCTCAGTCAAAGTCAGAGTCAGAGTCAGAGTCGGAGTCAGAGTAGGAGTCAGAGTCAGAGTCAGGGTCAGAGTCAGAGTCAGAGTCAGAGTCAGAGTCAGCGTCAAAGTCATGGTCTCAGTCTCAGTCAAAGTAAGAGTCTCAGTCAGAGTCAAAGTCAGAGTCAGAGTCGGAGTCAGAGTCAGAGTCTAGAGTCAGAGTCAGAATCAGAGTCAGAGTCAGATTCGGAGTCAGAGTCAGAGTCATAGTCAGAGTCAGAGTCAGAATCAAAGTCAGAGTCATGGAGACAGAGTCAGAGTCAGAGCCGGAGTCAGAGTCAGAGTCAGAGTCAGAGTCAGAGTCAGAGTCAGAGCCATAGTCAGAGTCAGAGTCAAAGTCAGAGTCAAAATCGGAGTCATAGTCAGAGTCAGAGTCAGAGTCAGAGTCGGAGCCAGAGTCAGAGTCGGAGTCAGAGTCAGAGTCAGGGTCAGAGTCAGAGTCAGATTTGAAGTCAGAGTCAGCGTCATGGATTCAGAGTCAGAGTCAGATACACAGTCAGAGTCAGAGTCAGATTCAGAGTCAGAGTCATGAAGACAGAGTCAGAGTCAGAGCCATAGTCGGAGTCAGAGTCATGGAGTCAGAGTCAGAGTCGGAGTCAAAATCAGAGTCGGAGTCGGATTCAGAGTCACAGTCAGAGTCAGAGTCAGAGTCTTATTCAGCGTCAGATTCAGAGTCAGAGTCGGAGTCGGAGTCACAGTCAGAGTCGGAGTCAGAGTCAGAGTCAGAGACAGAGTCAGATTTAGAGTCAGAGTCAGAGTCAGCGTCAAAGTCATGGTCTCAGTCTCAGTCAAAGTAAGAGTCTCAGTCAGAGTCAAAGTCAGAGTCAGAGTCGGAGTCAGAGTCAGAGTCTAGAGTCAGAGTCAGAATCAGAGTCAGAGTCAGATTCGGAGTCAGAGTCAGAGTCATAGTCAGAGTCAGAGTCAGAATCAAAGTCAGAGTCATGGAGACAGAGTCAGAGTCAGAGCCGGAGTCAGAGTCAGAGTCAGAGTCAGAGTCAGAGTCAGAGTCAGAGCCATAGTCAGAGTCAGAGTCAAAGTCAGAGTCAGAGTCGGAGTCATAGTCAGAGTCAGAGTCACAGTCAGAGTCGGAGCCAGAGTCAGAGTCGGAGTCAGAGTCAGAGTCAGGGTCAGAGTCAGAGTCAGATTTGAAGTCAGAGTCAGCGTCATGGATTCAGAGTCAGAGTCCGAGTCAGAGTCAGAGTCAGAGTCAGAGTCATAGTCAGAGGCAGAGTCAGGGTCAGAGTCAGAGTCAGAGTCAAAGTCAGTGTCATGGAGTCAGAGTCAGAGTCAGAGTCTAGTCAGAGTCAAAGTCACAGTGATAGAGTCAGAGTCAGAGGCAAAGTACGAGTTAGAGCCAGAGTCAGAGTCGGAGTCAGAGTCGGAGTCAGAGTCATCGTCAGAGTCAGAGTCAGAGTCGGAGTCAGAGTCGGAGTCAGAGTCAGAGTCAGAGTCAGAGTCAAAGTCATAGTCAGAGTCAGAGTCAGGGTCAGAGTCAGAGTCCGAGTCAGAGTCAGAGTCAGGGTCAGAGTCAGAGTCAGATTTGAAGTCAGAGTTAGCGTCATGGATTCAGAGTCAGAGTCCGAGTCAGAGTCAGAGTCAGAGTCAGAGTCATAGTCAGAGTCAGAGTCAGGGTCAGAGTCAGAGTCAGAGTCAGAGTCAGAGTCAGGGTCAGAGTCGGAGTCACAGTCAGAGTCACAGTCAAAGTCAGAGTCTCAGTCAGAGTCAGAGTCACAGTCAGAGTCAGAGTCAGGGTCAAAGTCAGAGTCACAGTCAGAGTCACAGTCAAAGTCAGAGTCTCAGTCAGAGTCAGAGTCAGAGTCAGAGTCAGAGTCGGAGTCAGAGTCATAGAGTCAGATTCAGAGTCTTATTCAGAGTCAGATTCAGAGTCAGAGTCGGAGTCAGAGTCAGAGTCAGAGTCGGAGTCAGAGTCAGAGTCAGAGTCAGAGTCAGAGTTAGAGTCAGAGTCAGAGTCTGAGTCAGAGTCAGAGTCAGAGTCAGAGTCAGAGTCAGATACACAGTCAGAGTCAGAGTCAGATTCAGAGTCAGAGTCATGAAGACAAAGTCAGAGTCAGAGCCATAGTCGGAGTCAGAGTCATGGAGTCGGAGTCAGAGTCTCAGTCAGAGTCAGAGTCAGAGTGAGAGTCAGAGTCGGAGTCAAAATCAGAGTCGCAGTCGGATTCAGAGTCGCAGTCAGAGTCATAGTCAGAGTCTCATTCAGAGTCAGATTCAGAGTCAGAGTCGGAGTCAGAGTCAGAGTCAGAGTCGGAGTCAGAGTCAGAGTCAGAGACAGAGTCAGATTCAGAGTCAGAGTCAGAGTCAGAGTCAGAGTCAGAGTCAGAGTCAAAGTCAGAGTCAGAGTCGGAGTCAGAGTCAGAGTCAGAGTCAGAGTCAGATACAGAGTCAGAGTCAGAGTCAGATTCAGAGTCAGATTCATAAAGACAGAGTCAGAGTTAGAGCCATAGCCTGAGTCAGAGTCATGGAGTCAGAGTCAGAGTCAGAGTTAGAGTCAGAGTCCGAGTCTGAGTCAGAGTCAGAGTCAGAGTCACAGTCCGAGTCAGAGACAGAGTCAGAGTCAGAGTCAGATTCAAAGTCAGAGTCATGGAGACAGAGTCAGAGTCAGCGCCATAGTCGGAGTCAGAGTCATAGAGTCAGATTCAGAGTCTTATTCAGAGTCAGATTCAGAGTCAGAGTCGGAGTCAGAGTCATGGAGTCGGAGTCAGAGTCTTAGTCAGAGTCAGAGTGAGAGTCAGAGTCAGAGTCGGAGTCAAAATCAGAGTCGGAGTCGGATTCAGAGTCACAGTCAGAGTCATAGTCAGAGTCTCATCCAGAGTCAGATTCAGAGTCAGAGTCGGAGTCAGAGTCAGACTCAGAGTCGGAGTCAGAGTCAGCGTCAGAGACAGAGTCAGATTCAGAGTCAGAGTCAGAGTCAGAGTCAGAGTCAGAGTCAGAGTCAGAAACAGGGTCAGAGTCAGAGTCAGAGTCAGAGTCAGAGCCAGAGCCACAGTCAGAGTCAGGTCGTGGAGTCAGAGTCAGAGTCTCAGTCAAAGTCAGAGTCAGAGTCAGAGTCGGAGTCAGAGTAGGAGTCAGAGTCAGAGTCAGGGTCAGAGTCAGAGTCAGAGTCAGAGTCAGATACACAGTCAGAGTCAGAGTCAGATTCAGAGTCAGAGTCATGAAGACAGAGTCATAGTCAGAGCCAGAGTCGGAGTCAGAGTCATGGAGTCGGAGTCAGAGTCTTAGTCAGAGTCAGAGTCAGAGTCAGAGTCAGAGTCGGAGTCAAAATCAGAGTCGGAGTCGGATTCAGAGTCACAGTCAGAGTCATAGTCAGAGTCTCATTCAGAGTCAGATTCAGAGTCAGAGTAGGAGTCAGAATCAGACTCAGAGTCGGAGTCAGAGTCAGAGTCAGAGTCAGAGTCAGAGTCTGAGTCAGAGTCAGAGTCAGAGTCAGAGTCAGAGTCAGATACACAGTCAGAGTCAGAGTCAGATTCAGAGTCAGAGTCATGAAGACAGAGTCAGAGTCAGAGCCATAGTCGGAGTCAGAGTCATGGAGTCAGAGTCAGAGTCGGAGTCAAAATCAGAGTCGGAGTCGGATTCAGAGTCACAGTCAGAGTCAGAGTCAGAGTCTTATTCAGCGTCAGATTCAGAGTCAGATTTGGAGTCGGAGTCACAGTCAGAGTCGGAGTCAGAGTCAGAGTCAGAGACAGAGTCAGATTTAGAGTCAGAGTCAGAGTCAGCGTCAAAGTCATGGTCTCAGTCTCAGTCAAAGTAAGAGTCTCAGTCAGAGTCAAAGTCAGAGTCAGAGTCGGAGTCAGAGTCAGAGTCTAGAGTCAGAGTCAGAATCAGAGTCAGAGTCAGATTCGGAGTCAGAGTCAGAGTCATAGTCAGAGTCAGAGTCAGAATCAAAGTCAGAGTCATGGAGACAGAGTCAGAGTCAGAGCCGGAGTCAGAGTCAGAGTCAGAGTCAGAGTCAGAGTCAGAGTCAGAGCCATAGTCAGAGTCAGAGTCAAAGTCAGAGTGAAAATCGGAGTCATAGTCAGAGTCAGAGTCAGAGTCAGAGTCGGAGCCAGAGTCAGAGTCGGAGTCAGAGTCAGAGTCAGGGTTAGAGTCAGAGTCAGATTTGAAGTCAGAGTCAGCGTCATGGATTCAGAGTCAGAGTCCGAGTCAGAGTCAGAGTCAGAGTCAGAGTCATAGTCAGAGGCAGAGTCAGGGTCAGAGTCAGAGTCAGAGTCAAAGTCAGTGTCATGGAGTCAGAGTCAGAGTCAGAGTCTAGTCAGAGTCAAAGTCACAGTGATAGAGTCAGAGTCAGAGTCAAAGTACGAGTTAGAGCCAGAGTCAGAGTCGGAGTCAGAGTCGGAGTCAGAGTCATCGTCAGAGTCAGAGTCAGAGTCGGAGTCAGAGTCGGAGTCAGAGTCAGAGTCAGAGTCAGAGTCAGAGTCATAGTCAGAGTCAGAGTCAGGGTCAGAGTCAGAGTCAGAGTCAGAGTCAGAGTCAGAGTCAGGGTCAGAGTCAGAGTCAGATTTGAAGTCAGAGTTAGCGTCATGGATTCAGAGTCAGAGTCCGAGTCAGAGTCAGAGTCAGAGTCAGAGTCATAGTCAGAGTCAGAGTCAGGGTCAGAGTCAGAGTCAGAGTCAGAGTCAGAGTCAGGGTCAGAGTCGGAGTCACAGTCAGAGTCACAGTCAAAGTCAGAGTCTCAGTCAGAGTCAGAGTCAGAGTCAGAGTCAGAGTCAGGGTCAGAGTCAGAGTCACAGTCAGAGTCACAGTCAAAGTCAGAGTCTCAGTCAGAGTCAGAGTCAGAGTCAGAGTCAGAGTCGGAGTCAGAGTCATAGAGTCAGATTCATAGTCTTATTCAGAGTCAGATTCAGAGTCAGAGTCGAAGTCAGAGTCAGAGTCAGAGTCGGAGTCAGAGTCAGAGTCAGAGTCAGAGTCAGAGTTAGAGTCAGAGTCAGAGTCTGAGTCAGAGTCAGAGTCAGAGTCAGAGTCAGAGTCAGATACACAGTCAGAGTCAGAGTCAGATTCAGAGTCAGAGTCATGAAGACAGAGTCAGAGTCAGAGCCATAGTCGGAGTCAGAGTCATGGAGTCGGAGTCAGAGTCTTAGTCAGAGTCAGAGTCAGAGTCAGAGTCAGAGTCGGAGTCAAAATCAGAGTCGTAGTCGGATTCAGAGTCACAGTCAGAGTCATAGTCAGAGTCGCATTCAGAGTCAGATTCAGAGTCAGAGTCGGAGTCAGAGTCAGAGTCAGAGTCGGAGTCAGAGTCAGAGTCAGAGACAGAGTCAGATTTAGAGTCACAGTCAGAGTCAGAGTCAGAGTCAGAGTCAGAGTCAAAGTCAGAGTCAGAGTCGGAGTCAGAGTCAGAGTCAGAGTCAGAGTCAGATACAGAGTCAGAGTCAGAGTCAGATTCAGAGTCAGAGTCATAAAGACAGAGTCAGAGTTAGAGCCATAGCCTGAGTCAGAGTCATGGAGTCAGAGTCAGAGTCAGAGTTAGAGTCAGAGTCCGAGTCTGAGTCAGAGTCAGAGTCAGAGTCACAGTCAGAGTCAGAGACAGAGTCAGAGTCAGAGTCAGATTCAAAGTCAGAGTCATGGAGACAGAGTCAGAGTCAGCGCCATAGTCGGAGTCAGAGTCATAGAGTCAGATTCAGAGTCTTATTCAGAGTCAGATTCAGAGTCAGAGTCGGAGTCAGAGTCAGAGTCAGAGTCAGAGTCAGAGTCAGAGTCATAGTCAGAGTCAGAGTCAGGGTCAGAGTCAGAGTCAGAGTCAGAGTCAGAGTCAGGGTCAGAGTCGGAGTCACAGTCAGAGTCACAGTCAGAGTCATAGTCAGAGTCTCATTCAGAGTCAGATTCAGAGTCAGAGTCGGAGTCAGAGTCAGAGTCAGAGTCGGAGTCAGAGTCAGAGTCAGAGACAGAGTCAGATTCAGAGTCAGAGTCAGAGTCAGAGTCAGAGTCAGAGTCAGAGTCAAAGTCAGAGTCAGAGTCGGAGTCAGAGTCAGAGTCAGAGTCAGAGTCAGATACAGAGTCAGAGTCAGAGTCAGATTCAGAGTCAGAGTCATAAAGACAGAGTCAGAGTTAGAGCCATAGCCTGAGTCAGAGTCATGGAGTCAGAGTCAGAGTCAGAGTTAGAGTCAGAGTCCGAGTCTGAGTCAGAGTCAGAGTCAGAGTCACAGTCAGAGTCAGAGACAGAGTCAGAGTCAGAGTCAGATTCAAAGTCAGAGTCATGGAGACAGAGTCAGAGTCAGCGCCATAGTCGGAGTCGGAGTCATAGAGTCAGATTCAGAGTCTTATTCAGAGTCAGATTCCGAGTCAGAGTCGGAGTCAGAGTCAGAGTCAGAGTCGGAGTCAGAGTCAGAGTCAGAGTCAGAGTCAGAGTCAGAGTCAGAGTCAGATTCAGAGTCAGAGTCAGAAACGGAGTCAGAGTCAGAGTCAGGGTCAGAGTCAGAGTCAGAGTCAGAGTCAGATACACAGTCAGAGTCAGAGTCAGATTCAGAGTCAGAGTCATGAAGACAGAGTCAGAGTCAGAGCCATAGTCGGAGTCAGAGTCATGGAGTCGGAGTCAGAGTCTTAGTCAGAGTCAGAGTGAGAGTCAGAGTCAGAGTCGGAGTCGAAATCAAAGTCGGAGTCGGATTCAGAGTCACAGTCAGAGTCATAGTCAGAGTCTCATCCAGAGTCAGATTCAGAGTCAGAGTCGGAGTCAGAGTCAGACTCAGAGTCGGAGTCAGAGTCAGAGTCAGAGACAGAGTCAGATTCAGAGTCAGAGTCAGAGTCAGAGTCAGAGTAAGAGTCAGAGTCAGAAACAGGGTCAGAGTCAGAGTCAGAGTCAGAGTCAGAGCCAGAGCCACAGTCAGAGTCAGGTCGTGGAGTCAGAGTCAGAGTCTTAGTCAAAGTCAGAGTCAGAGTCAGAGTCGGAGTCAGAGTCGGAGTCAGAGTCAGAGTCAGGGTCAGAGTCAGAGTCAGAGTCAGAGTCAGATACACAGTCAGAGTCAGAGTCGGAGTCAGAGTCAGAGTCTAGAGTCAGAGTCAGAATCAGAGTCAGAGTCAGATTCGGAGTCAGAGTCAGAGTCATAGTCAGAGTCAGAGTCAGAATCAAAGTCAGAGTCATGGAGACAGAGTCAGAGTCAGAGCCGGAGTCAGAGTCAGAGTCAGAGTCAGAGTCAGAGTCAGAGTCAGAGCCATAGTCAGAGTCAGAGTCAAAGTCAGAGTCAGAGTCGGAGTCATAGTCAGAGTCAGAGTCAGAGTCAGAGTCGGAGCCAGAGTCAGAGTCCGAGTCAGAGTCAGAGTCAGGGTCAGAGTCAGAGTCAGATTTGAAGTCAGAGTCAGCGTCATGGATTCAGAGTCAGAGTCCGAGTCAGAGTCAGAGTCAGAGTCAGAGTCAGAGTCAGAGTCATAGTCAGAGGCAGAGTCAGGGTCAGAGTCAGAGTCAGAGTCAAAGTCAGTGTCATGGAGTCAGAGTCAGAGTCAGAGTCTAGTCAGAGTCAAAGTCACAGTGATAGAGTCAGAGTCAGAGTCAAAGTACGAGTTAGAGCCAGAGTCAGAGTCGGAGTCAGAGTCGGAGTCAGAGTCATCGTCAGAGTCAGAGTCAGAGTCGGAGTCAGAGTCAGAGTCAGAGTCAGAGTCAGAGTCAGAGTCAGAGTCAGAGTCAGAGTCGGAGTCAGAGTGCCAGTCAGAGTCTGACTCAGAGTCAGAGTCAGAGTCAGAGTCAGGGTCAAAGTCAGAGTCAGATTTAAAGTCAGAGTCAGCGTCATTGAGTCGAAGTCAGAGTCTGAGTCAGAGTCAGAGTCAGAGTCAGAGTCAGAGTCAGAGTCAGAGTTAGAGTCAGAGTCAGAGTCAGAGTCAGAGTCAAAGTCAGAGTCTCAGTCAGAGTCAAAGTCAGAGTCAGAGTCGTAGTCAGAGTCAAAGTCAGAGTCTTATTCAGAGTCAGATTCAGAGTCAGAGTCGAAGTCAGAGTCAGAGTCAGAGTCAGAGTCAGAGTCAGAGTCAGAGTCAGGGTCAGAGTCAGAGTCACAGTTAGAGTCACAGTCAAAGTCAGAGTCTCAGTCAGAGTCAGAGTCAGAGTCAGAGTCAGAGTCGGAGTCAGAGTCAGACTCTGAGTCAGAGTCAGAGTCAAAGTCAGAGTCGGACTCGGAGTCAGACTCAGAGTCAGAGTCAGGGTCAGAGTCAGAGTCAGATTCAAAGTCAGAGTCAGCGTCGGAGTCTGAGTCAAAGTCAGAGTCAGAGTCGGAGTTATAGTCATAGTCAGAGTCACAGTCAAAGTCAGAGTCTCAGTCAGAGTCAGAGTCAGAGTCGGAGTCGGAGTCGGAGTCGGAGTCAGAGTCAGAGTCAGAGTCAGAGTCAGAGTCAGAGTCAGAGTCAGAGTCAGAGTCAGAGTCAGAGTCAGAGTCAGAGTCAGAGTCAGAGTCAGACTCAGAGTCAGAGTCAGGGTCAGAGTCAGAGTCAGATTTAAAGTCAGAGTCAGCGTCAGAGTCTGAGTCAAAGTCAGAGTCGGACTCGGAGTCAGACTCTGAGTCAGAGTCAGAGTCAAAGTCAGAGTCGGACTCGGAGTCAGACTCAGAGTCAGAGTCAGGGTCAGAGTCAGAGTCAGATTCAAAGTCAGAGTCAGCGTCGGAGTCTGAGTCAAAGTCAGAGTCAGAGTCGGAGTTATAGTGATAGTCAGAGTCACAGTCAAAGTCAGAGTCTCAGTCAGAGTCAGAGTCAGAGTCGGAGTCGGAGTCGGAGTCGGAGTCAGAGTCAGAGTCAGAGTCAGAGTCAGAGTCAGAGTCAGAGTCAGAGTCAGAGTCAGAGTCAGAGTCAGAGTCAGAGTCAGAGTCAGAGTCAGACTCAGAGTCAGAGTCAGGGTCAGAGTCAGAGTCAGATTTAAAGTCAGAGTCAGCGTCAGAGTCTGAGTCAAAGTCAGAGTCAGAGTCGGAGTTATAGTCATAGTCAGAGTCACAGTCAAAGTCAGAGTCTCAGTCAGAGTCAGAGTCAGAGTCGGAGTCGGAGTCGGATCCAGAGCCAGTGTCAGAGTCAGAGTCAGAGTCGGAGTCAGAGTCAGAGTCAGAGTCAGAGTCAGGGTCAGAGTCAGAGTCAGCATTAGAGTCAGAGTCAGTGTCATTCAGTCAGAGTCAGAGTCTGAGTCAGAGTCAGAGACGGAGTCAGAGTCTGAGTCAGGGTCAGAGTCAGAGTCAGAGTTAGAGTCAAATACAGAGACAGATTCAGAGTCAGATTCAGAGTCAGAGTCATGGAGACAGAGTCAGAGTCAGAGTCAGAGTCAGAGTCAGAGTCAAAGTCAGAGTCAGAGTCGGAGTCAGAGTTACAGTCAGAGTCAGAGTCAGAGTCACAGTCGGAGTCAGAGTCAGAGGCAGAGTCAGAGTCAGAGTCAGAAACAGGGTCAGAGTCAGAGTCAGAGTCAGAGTCAGAGCCAGAGCCACAGTCAGAGTCAGGTCGTGGAGTCAGAGTAAGAGTCTTAGTCAGAGTCAGAGTCAGAGTCAGAGTCGGAGTCAGAGTCGGAGTCAGAGTCAGAGTCAGGGTCAGAGTCAGAGTCAGAGTCAGAGTCAGATACACAGTCAGAGTCAGAGTCAGATTCAGAGTCAGAGTCATGAAGACAGAGTCAGAGTCAGAGCCAGAGTCGGAGTCAGAGTCATGGAGTCGGAGTCAGAGTTTAGTCAGAGTCAGAGTCAGAGTCAGAGTCAGAGTCGGAGTCAAAATCAGAGTCGGAGTCGGATTCAGAGTCACAGTCAGAGTCATAGTCAGAGTCTCATTCAGAGTCAGATTCAGAGTCAGAGTCGGAGTCAGAATCAGACTCAGAGTCGGAGTCAGAGTCAGAGTCAGAGACAGAGTCAGATTCATAGTCAGAGTCAGAGTCAGAGTCAGAGTCGGAGTCAGAGTCAGAGTCAGAGTCAGAGTCAGAGTCAGAGTCAGAGTCAGATTCGGAGTCAGAGTCAGAGTCGGAGTCAGAGTCAGAGTCAGGGTCAGAGTCAGAGTCAGATTTAAAGTCAGAGTCAGCGTCATGGATTCAGAGTCAGAGTCAGAGTCAGAGTCGGAGTCATAGTCAGAGTCAGAGTCAGAGTCAGAGTCAGAGTCAGAGTCAGAGTCAGAGTCAGAGTTAGAGTCAGAGTCCGAGTCTGACTCAGAGTCAGAGTCAGAGTCAGAGTTAGAGTCAGAGTCAGAGTCTGAGTCAGAGTCAGAGTCAGAGTCAGAGTCAGAGTCAGATACACAGTCAGAGTCAGAGTCAGATTCAGAGTCAGAGTCATGAAGACAGAGTCAGAGTCAGAGCCATAGTCGGAGTCAGAGTCATGGAGTCAGAGTCAGAGTCGGAGTCAAAATCAGAGTCGGAGTCGGATTCAGAGTCACAGTCAGAGTCAGAGTCAGAGTCTTATTCAGCGTCAGATTCAGAGTCAGAGTCGGAGTCGGAGTCACAGTCAGAGTCGGAGTCAGAGTCAGAGTCAGAGACAGAGTCAGATTTAGAGTCAGAGTCAGAGTCAGCGTCAAAGTCATGGTCTCAGTCTCAGTCAAAGTAAGAGTCTCAGTCAGAGTCAAAGTTAGAGTCAGAGTCGGAGTCAGAGTCAGAGTCTAGAGTCAGAGTCAGAATCAGAGTCAGAGTCAGATTCGGAGTCAGAGTCAGAGTCATAGTCAGAGTCAGAGTCCGAATCAAAGTCAGAGTCATGGAGACAGAGTCAGAGTCAGAGCCGGAGTCAGAGTCAGAGTCAGAGTCAGAGTCAGAGTCAGAGTCCGAGGCAGAGTCAGGGTCAGAGTCAGAGTCAGAGTCAAAGTCAGTGTCATGGAGTCAGAGTCAGAGTCAGAGTCTAGTCAGAGTCAAAGTCACAGCGAAAGAGTCAGAGTCAGAGTCAAAGTACGAGTTAGAGCCAGAGTCAGAGTCGGAGTCAGAGTCGGAGTCAGAGTCATCGTGAGTCAGAGTCAGAGTCGGAGTCAGAGTCGGAGTCAGAGTCAGAGTCAGAGTCAGAGTCAGAGTCATAGTCAGAGTCAGAGTCAGGGTCAGAGTCAGAGTCAGAGTCAGAGTCAGAGTCAGGGTCAGAGTCAGAGTCAGATTTGAAGTCAGAGTTAGCGTCATGGATTCAGAGTCAGAGTCCGAGTCAGAGTCAGATTCAGAGTCAGAGTCGGAGTCAGAGTCAGAGTCAGAGTCGGAGTCAGAGTCAGAGTCAGAGACAGAGTCAGATTCAGAGTCAGAGTCAGAGTCAGATACAGAGTCAGAGTCAGAGTCAGATTCAGAGTCAGATTCATAAAGACAGAGTCAGAGTTAGAGCCATAGCCTGAGTCAGAGTCATGGAGTCAGAGTCAGAGTCAGAGTTAGAGTCAGAGTCCGAGTCTGAGTCAGAGTCAGAGTCAGAGTCACAGTCAGAGTCAGAGACAGAGTTAGAGTCAGAGTCAGATTCAAAGTCAGAGTCATGGAGACAGAGTCAGAGTCAGCGCCATAGTCGGAGTCAGAGTCATAGAGTCAGATTCAGAGTCTTATTCAGAGTCAGATTCAGAGTCAGAGTCGGAGTCAGAGTCATGGAGTTGGAGTCAGAGTCTTAGTCAGAGTCAGAGTGAGAGTCAGAGTCAGAGTCGGAGTCAAAATCAGAGTCGGAGTCGGATTCAGAGTCACAGTCAGAGTCATAGTCAGAGTCTCATCCAGAGTCAGATTCAGAGTCAGAGTCGGAGTCAGAGTCAGACTCAGAGTCGGAGTCAGAGTCAGCGTCAGAGACAGAGTCAGATTCAGAGTCAGAGTCAGAGTCAGAGTCAGAGTCAGAGTCAGAGTCAGAAACAGGGTCAGAGTCAGAGTCAGAGTCAGAGTCAGAGCCAGAGCCACAGTCAGAGTCAGGTCGTGGAGTCAGAGTCAGAGTCTCAGTCAAAGTCAGAGTCAGAGTCAGAGTCGGAGTCAGAGTAGGAGTCAGAGTCAGAGTCAGGGTCAGAGTCAGAGTCAGAGTCAGAGTCAGATACACAGTCAGAGTCAGAGTCAGATTCAGAGTCAGAGTCATGAAGACAGAGTCATAGTCAGAGCCAGAGTCGGAGTCAGAGTCATGGAGTCGGAGTCAGAGTCTTAGTCAGAGTCAGAGTCAGAGTCAGAGTCAGAGTCGGAGTCAAAATCAGAGTCGGAGTCGGATTCAGAGTCACAGTCAGAGTCATAGTCAGAGTCTCATTCAGAGTCAGATTCAGAGTCAGAGTAGGAGTCAGAATCAGACTCAGAGTCGGAGTCAGAGTCAGAGTCAGAGTCAGAGTCAGAGTCTGAGTCAGAGTCAGAGTCAGAGTCAGAGTCAGAGTCAGATACACAGTCAGAGTCAGAGTCAGATTCAGAGTCAGAGTCATGAAGACAGAGTCAGAGTCAGAGCCATAGTCGGAGTCAGAGTCATGGAGTCAGAGTCAGAGTCGGAGTTAAAATCAGAGTCGGAGTCGGATTCAGAGTCACAGTCAGAGTCAGAGTCAGAGTCTTATTCAGCGTCAGATTCAGAGTCAGAGTCGGAGTCGGAGTCACAGTCAGAGTCGGAGTCAGAGTCAGAGTCAGAGACAGAGTCAGATTTAGAGTCAGAGTCAGAGTCAGCGTCAAAGTCATGGTCTCAGTCTCAGTCAAAGTAAGAGTCTCAGTCAGAGTCAAAGTCAGAGTCAGAGTCGGAGTCAGAGTCAGAGTCTAGAGTCAGAGTCAGAATCAGAGTCAGAGTCAGATTCGGAGTCAGAGTCAGAGTCATAGTCAGAGTCAGAGTCAGAATCAAAGTCAGAGTCATGGAGACAGAGTCAGAGTCAGAGCCGGAGTCAGAGTCAGAGTCAGAGTCAGAGTCAGAGTCAGAGTCAGAGCCATAGTCAGAGTCAGAGTCAAAGTCAGAGTCAAAATCGGAGTCATAGTCAGAGTCAGAGTCAGAGTCAGAGTCGGAGCCAGAGTCAGAGTCGGAGTCAGAGTCAGAGTCAGGGTTAGAGTCAGAGTCAGATTTGAAGTCAGAGTCAGCGTCATGGATTCAGAGTCAGAGTCCGAGTCAGAGTCAGAGTCAGAGTCAGAGTCATAGTCAGAGGCAGAGTCAGGGTCAGAGTCAGAGTCAGAGTCAAAGTCAGTGTCATGGAGTCAGAGTCAGAGTCAGAGTCTAGTCAGAGTCAAAGTCACAGTGATAGAGTCAGAGTCAGAGTCAAAGTACGAGTTAGAGCCAGAGTCAGAGTCGGAGTCAGAGTCGGAGTCAGAGTCATCGTCAGAGTCAGAGTCGGAGTCAGAGTCGGAGTCAGAGTCAGAGTCAGAGTCAGAGTCAGAGTCATAGTCAGAGTCAGAGTCAGGGTCAGAGTCAGAGTCAGAGTCAGAGTCAGAGTCAGAGTCAGGGTCAGAGTCAGAGTCAGATTTGAAGTCAGAGTTAGCGTCATGGATTCAGAGTCAGAGTCCGAGTCAGAGTCAGAGTCAGAGTCAGAGTCATAGTCAGAGTCAGAGTCAGGGTCAGAGTCAGAGTCAGAGTCAGAGTCAGAGTCAGGGTCAGAGTCGGAGTCACAGTCAGAGTCACAGTCAAAGTCAGAGTCTCAGTCAGAGTCAGAGTCAGAGTCAGAGTCAGAGTCAGGGTCAGAGTCAGAGTCACAGTCAGAGTCACAGTCAAAGTCAGAGTCTCAGTCAGAGTCAGAGTCAGAGTCAGAGTCAGAGTCGGTGTCAGAGTCATAGAGTCAGATTCATAGTCTTATTCAGAGTCAGATTCAGAGTCAGAGTCGAAGTCAGAGTCAGAGTCAGAGTCGGAGTCAGAGTCAGAGTCAGAGTCAGAGTCAGAGTTAGAGTCAGAGTCAGAGTCTGAGTCAGAGTCAGAGTCAGAGTCAGAGTCAGAGTCAGATACACAGTCAGAGTCAGAGTCAGATTCAGAGTCAGAGTCATGAAGACAGAGTCAGAGTCAGAGCCATAGTCGGAGTCAGAGTCATGGAGTCGGAGTCAGAGTCTTAGTCAGAGTCAGAGTCAGAGTCAGAGTCAGAGTCGGAGTCAAAATCAGAGTCGTAGTCGGATTCAGAGTCACAGTCAGAGTCATAGTCAGAGTCGCATTCAGAGTCAGATTCAGAGTCAGAGTCGGAGTCAGAGTCAGAGTCAGAGTCGGAGTCAGAGTCAGAGTCAGAGACAGAGTCAGATTTAGAGTCACAGTCAGAGTCAGAGTCAGAGTCAGAGTCAGAGTCAAAGTCAGAGTCAGAGTCGGAGTCAGAGTCAGAGTCAGAGTCAGAGTCAGATACAGAGTCAGAGTCAGAGTCAGATTCAGAGTCAGAGTCATAAAGACAGAGTCAGAGTTAGAGCCATAGCCTGAGTCAGAGTCATGGAGTCAGAGTCAGAGTCAGAGTTAGAGTCAGAGTCCGAGTCTGAGTCAGAGTCAGAGTCAGAGTCACAGTCAGAGTCAGAGACAGAGTCAGAGTCAGAGTCAGATTCAAAGTCAGAGTCATGGAGACAGAGTCAGAGTCAGCGCCATAGTCGGAGTCAGAGTCATAGAGTCAGATTCAGAGTCTTATTCAGAGTCAGATTCAGAGTCAGAGTCGGAGTCAGAGTCAGAGTCAGAGTCAGAGTCAGAGTCAGAGTCATAGTCAGAGTCAGAGTCAGGGTCAGAGTCAGAGTCAGAGTCAGAGTCAGAGTCAGGGTCAGAGTCGGAGTCACAGTCAGAGTCACAGTCAGAGTCATAGTCAGAGTCTCATTCAGAGTCAGATTCAGAGTCAGAGTCGGAGTCAGAGTCAGAGTCAGAGTCGGAGTCAGAGTCAGAGTCAGAGACAGAGTCAGATTCAGAGTCAGAGTCAGAGTCAGAGTCAGAGTCAGAGTCAGAGTCAAAGTCAGAGTCAGAGTCGGAGTCAGAGTCAGAGTCAGAGTCAGAGTCAGATACAGAGTCAGAGTCAGAGTCAGATTCAGAGTCAGAGTCATAAAGACAGAGTCAGAGTTAGAGCCATAGCCTGAGTCAGAGTCATGGAGTCAGAGTCAGAGTCAGAGTTAGAGTCAGAGTCCGAGTCTGAGTCAGAGTCAGAGTCAGAGTCACAGTCAGAGTCAGAGACAGAGTCAGAGTCAGAGTCAGATTCAAAGTCAGAGTCATGGAGACAGAGTCAGAGTCAGCGCCATAGTCGGAGTCGGAGTCATAGAGTCAGATTCAGAGTCTTATTCAGAGTCAGATTCCGAGTCAGAGTCGGAGTCAGAGTCAGAGTCAGAGTCGGAGTCAGAGTCAGAGTCAGAGTCAGAGTCAGAGTCAGAGTCAGAGTCAGATTCAGAGTCAGAGTCAGAAACGGAGTCAGAGTCAGAGTCAGGGTCAGAGTCAGAGTCAGAGTCAGAGTCAGATACACAGTCAGAGTCAGAGTCAGATTCAGAGTCAGAGTCATGAAGACAGAGTCAGAGTCAGAGCCATAGCCGGAGTCAGAGTCATGGAGTCGAAGTCAGAGTCTTAGTCAGAGTCAGAGTGAGAGTCAGAGTCAGAGTAAGAGTCAGAGTCAGAAACAGGGTCAGAGTCAGAGTCAGAGTCAGAGTCAGAGCCAGAGCCACAGTCAGAGTCAGGTCGTGGAGTCAGAGTCAGAGTCTTAGTCAAAGTCAGAGTCAGAGTCAGAGTCGGAGTCAGAGTCGGAGTCAGAGTCAGAGTCAGGGTCAGAGTCAGAGTCAGAGTCAGAGTCAGATACACAGTCAGAGTCAGAGTCGGAGTCAGAGTCAGAGTCTAGAGTCAGAGTCAGAATCAGAGTCAGAGTCAGATTCGGAGTCAGAGTCAGAGTCATAGTCAGAGTCAGAGTCAGAATCAAAGTCAGAGTCATGGAGACAGAGTCAGAGTCAGAGCCGGAGTCAGAGTCAGAGTCAGAGTCAGAGTCAGAGTCAGAGTCAGAGCCATAGTCAGAGTCAGAGTCAAAGTCAGAGTCAGAGTCGGAGTCATAGTCAGAGTCAGAGTCAGAGTCAGAGTCGGAGCCAGAGTCAGAGTCCGAGTCAGAGTCAGAGTCAGGGTCAGAGTCAGAGTCAGATTTGAAGTCAGAGTCAGCGTCATGGATTCAGAGTCAGAGTCCGAGTCAGAGTCAGAGTCAGAGTCAGAGTCAGAGTCAGAGTCATAGTCAGAGGCAGACTCAGGGTCAGAGTCAGAGTCAGAGTCGAAGTCAGTGTCATGGAGTCAGAGTCAGAGTCAGAGTCTAGTCAGAGTCAAAGTCACAGTGATAGAGTCAGAGTCAGAGTCAAAGTACGAGTTAGAGCCAGAGTCAGAGTCGGAGTCAGAGTCGGAGTCAGAGTCATCGTCAGAGTCAGAGTCAGAGTCGGAGTCAGAGTCAGAGTCAGAGTCAGAGTCAGAGTCAGAGTCAGAGTCAGAGTCAGAGTCGGAGTCAGAGTGCCAGTCAGAGTCGGACTCAGAGTCAGAGTCAGAGTCAGAGTCAGGGTCAAAGTCAGAGTCAGATTTAAAGTCAGAGTCAGCGTCATTGAGTCGAAGTCAGAGTCTGAGTCAGAGTCAGAGTCAGAGTCAGAGTCAGAGTCAGAGTCAGAGTTAGAGTCAGAGTCAGAGTCAGAGTCAGAGTCAAAGTCAGAGTCTCAGTCAGAGTCACAGTCAGAGTCAGAGTCGTAGTCAGAGTCAAAGTCAGAGTCTTATTCAGAGTCAGATTCAGAGTCAGAGTCGAAGTCAGAGTCAGAGTCAGAGTCAGAGTCAGAGTCAGAGTCAGAGTCAGGGTCAGAGTCAGAGTCACAGTTAGAGTCACAGTCAAAGTCAGAGTCTCAGTCAGAGTCAGAGTCAGAGTCAGAGTCAGAGTCGGAGTCAGAGTCAGACTCTGAGTCAGAGTCAGAGTCAAAGTCAGAGTCGGAGTCGGAGTCAGACTCAGAGTCAGAGTCAGGGTCAGAGTCAGAGTCAGATTCAAAGTCAGAGTCAGCGTCGGAGTCTGAGTCAAAGTCAGAGTCAGAGTCGGAGTTATAGTCATAGTCAGAGTCACAGTCAAAGTCAGAGTCTCAGTCAGAGTCAGAGTCAGAGTCGGAGTCGGAGTCGGAGTCGGAGTCAGAGTCAGAGTCAGAGTCAGAGTCAGAGTCAGAGTCAGAGTCAGAGTCAGAGTCAGAGTCAGAGTCAGAGTCAGAGTCAGAGTCAGAGTCAGAGTCAGAGTCAGAGTCAGAGTCAGAGTCAGAGTCAGAGTCAGACTCAGAGTCAGAGTCAGGGTCAGAGTCAGAGTCAGATTTAAAGTCAGAGTCAGCGTCAGAGTCTGAGTCAAAGTCAGAGTCAGAGTCGGAGTTATAGTCATAGTCAGAGTCACAGTCAAAGTCAGAGTCTCAGTCAGAGTCAGATTCAGAGTCGGAGTCGGAGTCGGATCCAGAGCCAGTGTCAGAGTCAGAGTCAGAGTCGGAGTCAGAGTCAGAGTCAGAGTCAGAGTCAGGGTCAGAGTCAGAGTCGGAGTCAGAGTTACAGTCAGAGTCAGAGTCAGAGTCACAGTCGGAGTCAGAGTCAGAGGCAGAGTCAGAGTCAGAGTCAGAAACAGGGTCAGAGTCAGAGTCAGAGTCAGCGTCAGAGCCAGAGCCACAGTCAGAGTCAGGTCGTGGAGTCAGAGTAAGAGTCTTAGTCAGAGTCAGAGTCAGAGTCAGAGTCGGAGTCAGAGTCGGAGTCAGAGTCAGAGTCAGGGTCAGAGTCAGAGTCAGAGTCAGAGTCAGATACACAGTCAGAGTCAGAGTCAGATTCAGAGTCAGAATCATGAAGACAGAGTCAGAGTCAGAGCCAGAGTCGGAGTCAGAGTCATGGAGTCGGAGTCAGAGTTTAGTCAGAGTCAGAGTCAGAGTCAGAGTCAGAGTCGGAGTCAAAATCAGAGTCGGAGTCGGATTCAGAGTCACAGTCAGAGTCATAGTCAGAGTCTCATTCAGAGTCAGATTCAGAGTCAGAGTCGGAGTCAGAATCAGACTCAGAGTCGGAGTCAGAGTCAGAGTCAGAGACAGAGTCAGATTCATAGTCAGAGTCAGAGTCAGAGTCAGAGTCGGAGTCAGAGTCAGAGTCAGAGTCAGAGTCAGAGTCAGAGTCAGAGTCAGATTCGGAGTCAGAGTCAGAGTCGGAGTCAGAGTCAGAGTCAGGGTCAGAGTCAGAGTCAGATTTAAAGTCAGAGTCAGCGTCATGGATTCAGAGTCAGAGTCAGAGTCAGAGTCGGAGTCATAGTCAGAGTCAGAGTCAGAGTCAGAGTCAGAGTCAGAGTCAGAGTCAGAGTCAGAGTTAGAGTCAGAGTCCGAGTCTGACTCAGAATCAGAGTCAGAGTCAGAGTTAGAGTCAGAGTCAGAGTCTGAGTCAGAGTCAGAGTCAGAGTCAGAGTCAGAGTCAGATACACAGTCAGAGTCAGAGTCAGATTCAGAGTCAGAGTCATGAAGACAGAGTCAGAGTCAGAGCCATAGTCGGAGTCAGAGTCATGGAGTCAGAGTCAGAGTCGGAGTCAAAATCAGAGTCGGAGTCGGATTCAGAGTCACAGTCAGAGTCAGAGTCAGAGTCTTATTCAGCGTCAGATTCAGAGTCAGAGTCGGAGTCGGAGTCACAGTCAGAGTCGGAGTCAGAGTCAGAGTCAGAGACAGAGTCAGATTTAGAGTCAGAGTCAGAGTCAGCGTCAAAGTCATGGTCTCAGTCTCAGTCAAAGTAAGAGTCTCAGTCAGAGTCAAAGTTAGAGTCAGAGTCGGAGTCAGAGTCAGAGTCTAGAGTCAGAGTCAGAATCAGAGTCAGAGTCAGATTCGGAGTCAGAGTCAGAGTCATAGTCAGAGTCAGAGTCCGAATCAAAGTCAGAGTCATGGAGACAGAGTCAGAGTCAGAGCCGGAGTCAGAGTCAGAGTCAGAGTCAGAGTCAGAGTCAGAGTCAGAGGCAGAGTCAGGGTCAGAGTCAGAGTCAGAGTCAAAGTCAGTGTCATGGAGTCAGAGTCAGAGTCAGAGTCTAGTCAGAGTCAAAGTCACAGCGAAAGAGTCAGAGTCAGAGTCAAAGTACGAGTTAGAGCCAGAGTCAGAGTCGGAGTCAGAGTCGGAGTCAGAGTCATCGTGAGTCAGAGTCAGAGTCGGAGTCAGAGTCGGAGTCAGAGTCAGAGTCAGAGTCAGAGTCAGAGTCATAGTCAGAGTCAGAGTCAGGGTCAGAGTCAGAGTCAGAGTCAGAGTCAGAGTCAGGGTCAGAGTCAGAGTCAGATTTGAAGTCAGAGTTAGCGTCATGGATTCAGAGTCAGAGTCCGAGTCAGAGTCAGAGTCAGAGTCAGAGTCATAGTCAGAGTCAGAGTCAGGGTCAGAGTCAGAGTCAGAGTCAGAGTCAGAGTCAGGGTCAGAGTCGGAGTCACAGTCAGAGTCACAGTCAAAGTCAGAGTCTCAGTCAGAGTCAGAGTCAGAGTCAGAGTCAGAGTCAGAGTCAGGGTCAAAGTCAGAGTCACAGTCAGAGTCACAGTCAAAGTCAGAGTCTCAGTCAGAGTCAGAGTCAGAGTCAGAGTCAGAGTCGGAGTCAGAGTCATAGAGTCAGATTCAGAGTCTTATTCAGAGTCAGATTCAGAGTCAGAGTCGGAGTCAGAGTCAGAGTCAGAGTCGGAGTCAGAGTCAGAGTCAGAGTCAGAGTCAGAGTTAGAGTCAGAGTCAGAGTCTGAGTCAGAGTCAGAGTCAGAGTCAGAGTCAGAGTCAGATACACAGTCAGAGTCAGAGTCAGATTCAGAGTCAGAGTCATGAAGACAGAGTCAGAGTCAGAGCCATAGTCGGAGTCAGAGTCATGGAGTCGGAGTCAGAGTCTTAGTCAGAGTCAGAGTCAGAGTGAGAGTCAGAGTCGGAGTCAAAATCAGAGTCGTAGTCGGATTCAGAGTCACAGTCAGAGTCATAGTCAGAGTCTCATTCAGAGTCAGATTCAGAGTCAGAGTCGGAGTCAGAGTCAGAGTCAGAGTCGGAGTCAGAGTCAGAGTCAGAGACAGAATCAGATTCAGAGTCAGAGTCAGAGTCAGAGTCAGAGTCAGAGTCAGAGTCAAAGTCAGAGTCAGAGTCGGAGTCAGAGTCAGAGTCAGAGTCAGAGTCAGATACAGAGTCAGAGTCAGAGTCAGATTCAGAGTCAGAGTCATAAAGACAGAGTCAGAGTTAGTGCCATAGCCTGAGTCAGAGTCATGGAGTCAGAGTCAGAGTCAGAGTTAGAGTCAGAGTCCGAGTCTGAGTCAGAGTCAGAGTCAGAGTCACAGTCAGAGTCAGAGACAGAGTCAGAGTCAGAGTCAGATTCAAAGTCAGAGTCATGGAGACAGAGTCAGAGTCAGCGCCATAGTCGGAGTCAGAGTCATAGAGTCAGATTCAGAGTCTTATTCAGAGTCAGATTCAGAGTCAGAGTCGGAGTCAGAGTCAGAGTCAGAGTCGGAGTCAGAGTCAGAGTCCGAGTCAGAGTCAGAGTCAGAGTCAGAGTCATAGTCAGAGTCAGAGTCAGGGTCAGAGTCAGAGTCAGAGTCAGAGTCAGAGTCAGGGTCAGAGTCGGAGTCACAGTCAGAGTCACAGTCAAAGTCAGAGTCTCAGTCAGAGTCAGAGTCAGAGTCAGAGTCAGAGTCAGGGTCAGAGTCAGAGTCACAGTCAGAGTCACAGTCAAAGTCAGAGTCTCAGTCAGAGTCAGAGTCAGAGTCAGAGTCAGAGTCAGAGTCGGAGTCAGAGTCATAGAGTCAGATTCAGAGTCTTATTCAGAGTCAGATCCAGAGTCAGAGTCGGAGTCAGAGTCAGAGTCAGAGTCGGAGTCAGAGTCAGAGTCAGAGTCGGAGTCAAAATCAGAGTCGTAGTCGGATTTAGAGTCACAGTCAGAGTCATAGTCAGAGTCTCATTCAGAGTCAGATTCAGAGTCAGAGTCGGAGTCAGAGTCAGAGTCAGAGTCGGAGTCAGAGTCAGAGTCAGAGACAGAGTCAGACTCAGAGTCAGACTCAGAGTCAGAGTCAGAGTCAGAGTCAGAGTCAAAGTCAGAGTCAGAGTCGGAGTCAGAGTCAGAGTCAGAGTCAGAGTCAGATACAGAGTCAGAGTCAGAGTCAGATTCAGAGTCAGAGTCATAAAGACAGAGTCAGAGTTAGAGCCATAGCCTGAGCCAGAGTCATGGAGTCAGAGTCAGAGTCAGAGTTAGAGTCAGAGTCCGAGTCTGAGTCAGAGTCAGAGTCAGAGTCACAGTCAGAGTCAGAGACAGAGTCAGAGTCAGAGTCAGATTCAAAGTCAGAGTCATGGAGACAGAGTCAGAGTCAGCGCCATAGTCGGAGTCGGAGTCATAGAGTCAGATTCAGAGTCTTATTCAGAGTCAGATTCAGAGTCAGAGTCGGAGTCAGAGTCAGAGTCAGAGTCGGAGTCAGAGTCAGAGTCAGAGTCAGAGTCAGAGTCAGAGTCAGAGTCAGATTCAGAGTCAGAGTCAGAAACGGAGTCAGAGTCAGAGTCAGGGTCAGAGTCAGAGTCAGAGTCAGAGTCAGATACACAGTCAGAGTCAGAGTCAGATTCAGAGTCAGAGTCATGAAGACAGAGTCAGAGTCAGAGCCATAGTCGGAGTCAGAGTCATGGAGTCGGAGTCAGAGTCTTAGTCAGAGTCAGAGTGAGAGTCAGAGTCAGAGTCGGAGTCAAAATCAGAGTCGGAGTCGGATTCAGAGTCACAGTCAGAGTCATAGTCAGAGTCTCATCCAGAGTCAGATTCAGAGTCAGAGTCGGAGTCAGAGTCAGACTCAGAGTCGGAGTCAGAGTCAGAGTCAGAGACAGAGTCAGATTCAGAGTCAGAGTCAGAGTCAGAGTCAGAGTCAGAGTCAGAGTCAGAAACAGGGTCAGAGTCAGAGTCAGAGTCAGAGTCAGAGCCAGAGCCACAGTCAAAGTCATGGTCTCAGTCTCAGTCAAAGTAAGAGTCTCAGTCAGAGTCAAAGTCAGAGTCAGAGTCGGAGTCAGAGTCAGAGTCTAGAGTCAGAGTCAGAGTCAGAGTCAGAGTCAAATTCGGAGTCAGAGTCAGAGTCATAGTCAGAGTCAGAGTCAGAATCAAAGTCAGAGTCATGGAGACAGAGTCAGAGTCAGAGCCGGAGTCAGAGTCAGAGTCAGAGTCAGAGTCAGAGTCAGAGTCAGAGCCATAGTCAGAGTCAGAGTCAAAGTCAGAGTCAGAGTCGGAGTCATAGTCAGAGTCATAGTCAGAGTCAGAGTCGGAGCCAGAGTCAGAGTCGGAGTCAGAGTCAGAGTCAGGGTCAGAGTCAGAGTCAGATTTGAAGTCAGAGTCAGCGTCATGGATTCAGAGTCAGAGTCCGAGTCAGCGTCATGGATTCAGAGTCAGAGTCCGAGTCAGAGTCAGAGTCAGAGTCAGAGTCAGAGTCAGAGTCATAGTCAGAGGCAGAGTCAGGGTCAGAGTCAGAGTCAGAGTCAAAGTCAGTGTCATGGAGTCAGAGTCAGAGTCAGAGTCTAGTCAGAGTCAAAGTCACAGTGATAGAGTCAGAGTCAGAGTCAAAGTACGAGTTAGAGCCAGAGTCAGAGTCGGAGTCAGAGTCGGAGTCAGAGTCATCGTCAGAGTCAGAGTCAGAGTCGGAGTCAGAGTCAGAGTCAGAGTCAGAGTCAGAGTCAGAGTCAGAGTCAGAGTCAGAGTCGGAGTCAGAGTGCCAGTCAGAGTCGGACTCAGAGTCAGAGTCAGAGTCAGAGTCAGGGTCAAAGTCAGAGTCAGATTTAAAGTCAGAGTCAGCGTCATTGAGTCGAAGTCAGAGTCTGAGTCAGAGTCAGAGTCAGAGTCAGAGTCAGAGTCAGAGTCAGAGTTAAAGTCAGAGTCAGAGTCAGAGTCAGAGTCAAAGTCAGAGTCTCAGTCAGAGTCAAAGTCAGAGTCAGAGTCGTAGTCAGAGTCAAAGTCAGAGTCTTATTCAGAGTCAGATTCAGAGTCAGAGTCGAAGTCAGAGTCAGAGTCAGAGTCAGAGTCAGAGTCAGAGTCAGAGTCAGAGTCAGAGTCAGAGTCACAGTTAGAGTCACAGTCAAAGTCAGAGTCTCAGTCAGAGTCAGAGTCAGAGTCAGAGTCAGAGTCGGAGTCAGAGTCAGACTCTGAGTCAGAGTCAGAGTCAAAGTCAGAGTCGGAGTCGGAGTCAGACTCAGAGTCAGAGTCAGGGTCAGAGTCAGAGTCAGATTCAAAGTCAGAGTCAGCGTCGGAGTCTGAGTCAAAGTCAGAGTCAGAGTCGGAGTTATAGTCATAGTCAGAGTCACAGTCAAAGTCAGAGTCTCAGTCAGAGTCAGAGTCAGAGTCAGAGTCAGAGTCAGAGTCACTGTCAGAGTCAGAGTCAGACTCAGAGTCAAAGTCAGGGTCAGAGTCAGAGTCAGATTTAAAGTCAGAGTCAGCGTCAGAGTCTGAGTCAAAGTCAGAGTCAGAGTCGGAGTTATAGTCATAGTCAGAGTCACAGTCAAAGTCAGAGTCTCAGTCAGAGTCAGAGTCAGAGTCGGAGTCGGAGTCGGATCCAGAGCCAGTGTCAGAGTCAGAGTCAGAGTCGGAGTCAGAGTCAGAGTCAGAGTCAGAGTCAGGGTCAGAGTCAGAGTCAGCATTAGAGTCAGAGTCAGTGTCATTCAGTCAGAGTCAGAGTCTGAGTCAGAGTCAGAGACGGAGTCAGAGTCTGAGTCAGGGTCAGAGTCAGAGTCAGAGTTAGAGTCAGATACAGAGACAGATTCAGAGTCAGATTCAGAGTCAGAGTCATGGAGACAGAGTCAGAGTCAGAGTCAGAGTCAGAGTCAGAGTCAAAGTCAGAGTCAGAGTCGGAGTCAGAGTTACAGTCAGAGTCAGAGTCAGAGTCACAGTCGGAGTCAGAGTCAGAGGCAGAGTCAGAGTCAGAGTCAGAAACAGGGTCAGAGTCAGAGTCAGAGTCAGAGTCAGAGCCAGAGCCACAGTCAGAGTCAGGTCGTGGAGTCAGAGTCAGAGTCTTAGTCAGAGTCAGAGTCAGAGTCAGAGTCGGAGTCAGAGTCGGAGTCAGAGTCAGAGTCAGGGTCAGAGTCAGAGTCAGAGTCAGAGTCAGATACACAGTCAGAGTCAGAGTCAGATTCAGAGTCAGAGTCATGAAGACAGAGTCAGAGTCAGAGCCAGAGTCGGAGTCAGAGTCATGGAGTCGGAGTCAGAGTTTAGTCAGAGTCAGAGTCAGAGTCAGAGTCAGAGTCGGAGTCAAAATCAGAGTCGGAGTCGGATTCAGAGTCACAGTCAGAGTCATAGTCAGAGTCTCATTCAGAGTCAGATTCAGAGTCAGAGTCGGAGTCAGAATCAGACTCAGAGTCGGAGTCAGAGTCAGAGTCAGAGACAGAGTCAGATTCATAGTCAGAGTCAGAGTCAGAGTCAGAGTCGGAGTCAGAGTCAGAGTCAGAGTCAGAGTCAGAGTCAGAGTCAGAGTCAGATTCGGAGTCAGAGTCAGAGTCGGAGTCAGAGTCAGAGTCAGGGTCAGAGTCAGAGTCAGATTTAAAGTCAGAGTCAGCGTCATGGATTCAGAGTCAGAGTCAGAGTCAGAGTCGGAGTCATAGTCAGAGTCAGAGTCAGAGTCAGAGTCAGAGTCAGAGTCAGAGTCAGAGTCAGAGTTAGAGTCAGAGTCCGAGTCTGACTCAGAGTCAGAGTCAGAGTCAGAGTTAGAGTCAGAGTCAGAGTCTGAGTCAGAGTCAGAGTCAGAGTCAGAGTCAGAGTCAGATACACAGTCAGAGTCAGAGTCAGATTCAGAGTCAGAGTCATGAAGACAGAGTCAGAGTCAGAGCCATAGTCGGAGTCAGAGTCATGGAGTCAGAGTCAGAGTCGGAGTCAAAATCAGAGTCGGAGTCGGATTCAGAGTCACAGTCAGAGTCAGAGTCAGAGTCTTATTCAGCGTCAGATTCAGAGTCAGAGTCGGAGTCGGAGTCACAGTCAGAGTCGGAGTCAGAGTCAGAGTCAGAGACAGAGTCAGATTTAGAGTCAGAGTCAGAGTCAGCGTCAAAGTCATGGTCTCAGTCTCAGTCAAAGTAAGAGTCTCAGTCAGAGTCAAAGTTAGAGTCAGAGTCGGAGTCAGAGTCAGAGTCTAGAGTCAGAGTCAGAATCAGAGTCAGAGTCAGATTCGGAGTCAGAGTCAGAGTCATAGTCAGAGTCAGAGACCGAATCAAAGTCAGAGTCATGGAGACAGAGTCAGAGTCAGAGCCGGAGTCAGAGTCAGAGTCAGAGTCAGAGTCAGAGTCAGAGTCAGACGCAGAGTCAGGGTCAGAGTCAGAGTCAGAGTCAAAGTCAGTGTCATGGAGTCAGAGTCAGAGTCAGAGTCTAGTCAGAGTCAAAGTCACAGTGAAAGAGTCAGAATCAGAGTCAAAGTACGAGTTAGAGCCAGAGTCAGAGTCGGAGTCAGAGTCGGAGTCAGAGTCATCGTCAGAGTCAGAGTCAGAGTCGGAGTCAGAGTCGGAGTCAGAGTCAGAGTCAGAGTCAGAGTCAGAGTCATAGTCAGAGTCAGAGTCAGGGTCAGAGTCAGAGTCAGAGTCAGAGTCAGAGTCAGAGTCGGAGTCAGAGTCATAGAGTCAGATTCAGAGTCTTATTCAGAGTCAGATTCAGAGTCAGAGTTGGAGTCAGAGTCAGAGTCAGAGTCGGAGTCAGAGTCAGAGTCAGAGTCAGAGTCAGAGTTAGAGTCAGAGTCAGAGTCTGAGTCAGAGTCAGAGTCAGAGTCAGAGTCAGAGTCAGATACACAGTCAGAGTCAGAGTCGGATTCAGAGTCAGAGTCATGAAGACAGAGTCAGAGTCAGAGCCATAGTCGGAGTCAGAGTCATGGAGTCGGAGTCAGAGTCTTAGTCAGAGTCAGAGTCAGAGTGAGAGTCAGAGTCGGAGTCAAAATCAGAGTCGTAGTCGGATTCAGAGTCACAGTCAGAGTCATAGTCAGAGTCTCATTCAGAGTCAGATTCAGAGTCAGAGTCGGAGTCAGAGTCAGAGTCAGAGTCGGAGTCAGAGTCAGAGTCAGAGACAGAGTCAGATTCAGAGTCAGAGTCAGAGTCAGAGTCAGAGTCAGAGTCAGAGTCAAAGTCAGAGTCAGAGTCGGAGTCAGAGTCAGAGTCAGAGTCAGAGTCAGATACAGAGTCAGAGTCAGAGTCAGATTCAGAGTCAGAGTCATAAAGACAGAGTCAGAGTTGGAGCCATAGCCTGAGCCAGAGTCATGGAGTCAGAGTCAGAGTCAGAGTTAGAGTCAGAGTCCGAGTCTGAGTCAGAGTCAGAGTCAGAGTCACAGTCAGAGTCAGAGACAGAGTCAGAGTCAGAGTCAGATTCAAAGTCAGAGTCATGGAGACAGAGTCAGAGTCAGCGCCATAGTCGGAGTCGGAGTCATAGAGTCAGATTCAGAGTCTTATTCAGAGTCAGATTCAGAGTCAGAGTCGGAGTCAGAGTCAGAGTCAGAGTCGGAGTCAGAGTCAGAGTCAGAGTCAGAGTCAGAGTCAGAGTCAGAGTCAGATTCAGAGTCAGAGTCAGAAACGGAGTCAGAGTCAGAGTCAGGGTCAGAGTCAGAGTCAGAGTCAGAGTCAGATACACAGTCAGAGTCAGAGTCAGATTCAGAGTCAGAGTCATGAAGACAGAGTCAGAGTCAGAGCCATAGTCGGAGTCAGAGTCATGGAGTCGGAGTCAGAGTCTTAGTCAGAGTCAGAGTGAGAGTCAGAGTCAGAGTCGGAGTCAAAATCAGAGTCGGAGTCGCATTCAGAGTCACAGTCAGAGTCAGAGTCGTAGTCAGAGTCAAAGTCAGAGTCTTATTCAGAGTCAGATTCAGAGTCAGAGTCGAAGTCAGAGTCAGAGTCAGAGTCAGAGTCAGAGTCAGAGTCAGAGTCAGAGTCAGAGTCAGAGTCACAGTTAGAGTCACAGTCAAAGTCAGAGTCTCAGTCAGAGTCAGAGTCAGAGTCAGAGTCAGAGTCGGAGTCAGAGTCAGACTCTGAGTCAGAGTCAGAGTCAAAGTCAGAGTCGGAGTCGGAGTCAGACTCAGAGTCAGAGTCAGGGTCAGAGTCAGAGTCAGATTCAAAGTCAGAGTCAGCGTCGGAGTCTGAGTCAAAGTCAGAGTCAGAGTCGGAGTTATAGTCATAGTCAGAGTCACAGTCAAAGTCAGAGTCTCAGTCAGAGTCAGAGTCAGAGTCAGAGTCAGAGTCAGAGTCAGAGTCAGAGTCAGAGTCAGACTCAGAGTCAAAGTCAGGGTCAGAGTCAGAGTCAGATTTAAAGTCAGAGTCAGCGTCAGAGTCTGAGTCAAAGTCAGAGTCAGAGTCGGAGTTATAGTCATAGTCAGAGTCACAGTCAAAGTCAGAGTCTCAGTCAGAGTCAGAGTCAGAGTCGGAGTCGGAGTCGGATCCAGAGCCAGTGTCAGAGTCAGAGTCAGAGTCGGAGTCAGAGTCAGAGTCAGAGTCAGAGTCAGGGTCAGAGTCAGAGTCAGCATTAGAGTCAGAGTCAGTGTCATTCAGTCAGAGTCAGAGTCTGAGTCAGAGTCAGAGACGGAGTCAGAGTCTGAGTCAGGGTCAGAGTCAGAGTCAGAGTTAGAGTCAGATACAGAGACAGATTCAGAGTCAGATTCAGAGTCAGAGTCATGGAGACAGAGTCAGAGTCAGAGTCAGAGTCAGAGTCAGAGTCAACGTCAGAGTCAGAGTCGGAGTCAGAGTTACAGTCAGAGTCAGAGTCAGAGTCACAGTCGGAGTCAGAGTCAGAGGCAGAGTCAGAGTCAGAGTCAGAAACAGGGTCAGAGTCAGAGTCAGAGTCAGAGTCAGAGCCAGAGCCACAGTCAGAGTCAGGTCGTGGAGTCAGAGTCAGAGTCTTAGTCAGAGTCAGAGTCAGAGTCAGAGTCGGAGTCAGAGTCGGAGTCAGAGTCAGAGTCAGGGTCAGAGTCAGAGTCAGAGTCAGAGTCAGATACACAGTCAGAGTCAGAGTCAGATTCAGAGTCAGAGTCATGAAGACAGAGTCAGAGTCAGAGCCAGAGTCGGAGTCAGAGTCATGGAGTCGGAGTCAGAGTTTAGTCAGAGTCAGAGTCAGAGTCAGAGTCAGAGTCGGAGTCAAAATCAGAGTCGGAGTCGGATTCAGAGTCACAGTCAGAGTCATAGTCAGAGTCTCATTCAGAGTCAGATTCAGAGTCAGAGTCGGAGTCAGAATCAGACTCAGAGTCGGAGTCAGAGTCAGAGTCAGAGACAGAGTCAGATTCATAGTCAGAGTCAGAGTCAGAGTCAGAGTCGGAGTCAGAGTCAGAGTCAGAGTCAGAGTCGAAGTCAGAGTCAGAGTCAGAGTCAGAGTCAGAGTCAGAGTCAGAGTCAGATTCGGAGTCAGAGTCAGAGTCGGAGTCAGAGTCAGAGTCAGGGTCAGAGTCAGAGTCAGATTTAAAGTCAGAGTCAGCGTCATGGATTCAGAGTCAGAGTCAGAGTCAGAGTCGGAGTCATAGTCAGAGTGAGAGTCAGAGTCAGAGTCAGAGTCAGAGTCAGAGTCAGAGTCAGAGTTAGAGTCAGAGTCCGAGTCTGACTCAGAGTCAGAGTCAGAGTCAGAGTTAGAGTCAGAGTCAGAGTCTGAGTCAGAGTCAGAGTCAGAGTCAGAGTCAGAGTCAGATACACAGTCAGAGTCAGAGTCAGATTCAGAGTCAGAGTCATGAAGACAGAGTCAGAGTCAGAGCCATAGTCGGAGTCAGAGTCATGGAGTCAGAGTCAGAGTCGGAGTCAAAATCAGAGTCGGAGTCGGATTCAGAGTCACAGTCAGAGTCAGAGTCAGAGTCTTATTCAGCGTCAGATTCAGAGTCAGAGTCGGAGTCGGAGTCACAGTCAGAGTCGGAGTCAGAGTCAGAGTCAGAGACAGAGTCAGATTTAGAGTCAGAGTCAGAGTCAGCGTCAAAGTCATGGTCTCAGTCTCAGTCAAAGTAAGAGTCTCAGTCAGAGTCAAAGTTAGAGTCAGAGTCGGAGTCAGAGTCAGAGTCTAGAGTCAGAGTCAGAATCAGAGTCAGAGTCAGATTCGGAGTCAGAGTCAGAGTCATAGTCAGAGTCAGAGTCCGAATCAAAGTCAGAGTCATGGAGACAGAGTCAGAGTCAGAGCCGGAGTCAGAGTCAGAGTCAGAGTCAGAGTCAGAGTCAGAGTCAGACGCAGAGTCAGGGTCAGAGTCAGAGTCAGAGTCAAAGTCAGTGTCATGGAGTCAGAGTCAGAGTCAGAGTCTAGTCAGAGTCAAAGTCACAGTGAAAGAGTCAGAATCAGAGTCAAAGTACGAGTTAGAGCCAGAGTCAGAGTCGGAGTCAGAGTCGGAGTCAGAGTCATCGTCAGAGTCAGAGTCAGAGTCGGAGTCAGAGTCGGAGTCAGAGTCAGAGTCAGAGTCAGAGTCAGAGTCATAGTCAGAGTCAGAGTCAGGGTCAGAGTCAGAGTCAGAGTCAGAGTCAGAGTCAGAGTCGGAGTCAGAGTCATAGAGTCAGATTCAGAGTCTTATTCAGAGTCAGATTCAGAGTCAGAGTTGGAGTCAGAGTCAGAGTCAGAGTCGGAGTCAGAGTCAGAGTCAGAGTCAGAGTCAGAGTTAGAGTCAGAGTCAGAGTCTGAGTCAGAGTCAGAGTCAGAGTCAGAGTCAGAGTCAGATACACAGTCAGAGTCAGAGTCGGATTCAGAGTCAGAGTCATGAAGACAGAGTCAGAGTCAGAGCCATAGTCGGAGTCAGAGTCATGGAGTCGGAGTCAGAGTCTTAGTCAGAGTCAGAGTCAGAGTGAGAGTCAGAGTCGGAGTCAAAATCAGAGTCGTAGTCGGATTCAGAGTCACAGTCAGAGTCATAGTCAGAGTCTCATTCAGAGTCAGATTCAGAGTCAGAGTCGGAGTCAGAGTCAGAGTCAGAGTCGGAGTCAGAGTCAGAGTCAGAGACAGAGTCAGATTCAGAGTCAGAGTCAGAGTCAGAGTCAGAGTCAGAGTCAGAGTCAAAGTCAGAGTCAGAGTCGGAGTCAGAGTCAGAGTCAGAGTCAGAGTCAGATACAGAGTCAGAGTCAGAGTCAGATTCAGAGTCAGAGTCATAAAGACAGAGTCAGAGTTAGAGCCATAGCCTGAGTCAGAGTCATGGAGTCAGAGTCAGAGTCAGAGTTAGAGTCAGAGTCCGAGTCTGAGTCAGAGTCAGAGTCAGAGTCACAGTCAGAGTCAGAGACAGAGTCAGAGTCAGAGTCAGATTCAAAGTCAGAGTCATGGAGACAGAGTCAGAGTCAGCGCCATAGTCGGAGTCAGAGTCATAGAGTCAGATTCAGAGTCTTATTCAGAGTCAGATTCAGAGTCAGAGTCGGAGTCAGAGTCAGAGTCAGAGTCGGAGTCAGAGTCAGAGTCCGAGTCAGAGTCAGAGTCAGAGTCAGAGTCATAGTCAGAATCAGAGTCAGGGTCAGAGTCAGAGTCAGAGTCAGAGTCAGAGTCAGGGTCAGAGTCGGAGTCACAGTCAGAGTCACAGTCAAAGTCAGAGTCTCAGTCAGAGTCAGAGTCAGAGTCAGAGTCAGAGTCAGGGTCAGAGTCAGAGTCACAGTCAGAGTCACAGTCAAAGTCAGAGTCTCAGTCAGAGTCAGAGTCAAAGTCAGAGTCAGAGTCAGAGTCGGAGTCAGAGTCATAGAGTCAGATTCAGAGTCTTATTCAGAGTCAGATTCAGAGTCAGAGTCGGAGTCAGAGTCAGAGTCAGAGTCGGAGTCAGAGTCAGAGTCAGAGTCAGAGTCAGAGTTAGAGTCAGAGTCAGAGTCTGAGTCAGAGTCAGAGTCAGAGTCAGAGTCAGAGTCAGATACACAGTCAGAGTCAGAGTCAGATTCAGAGTCAGAGTCATGAAGACAGAGTCAGAGTCAGAGCCATAGTCGGAGTCAGAGTCATGGAGTCGGAGTCAGAGTCTTAGTCAGAGTCAGAGTCAGAGTCGGAGTCAAAATCAGAGTCGTAGTCGGATTCAGAGTCACAGTCAGAGTCATAGTCAGAGTCTCATTCAGAGTCAGATTCAGAGTCAGAGTCGGAGTCAGAGTCAGAGTCAGAGTCGGAGTCAGAGTCAGAGTCAGAGACAGAGTCAGACTCAGAGTCAGACTCAGAGTCCGAGTCTGAGTCAGAGTCAGAGTCAGAGTCACAGTCAGAGTCAGAGACAGAGTCAGAGTCAGAGTCAGATTCAAAGTCAGAGTCATGGAGACAGAGTCAGAGTCAGCGCCATAGTCGGAGTCGGAGTCATAGAGTCAGATTCAGAGTCTTATTCAGAGTCAGATTCAGAGTCAGAGTCGGAGTCAGAGTCAGAGTCAGAGTCGGAGTCAGAGTCAGAGTCAGAGTCAGAGTCAGAGTCAGAGTCAGAGTCAGATTCAGAGTCAGAGTCAGAAACGGAGTCAGAGTCAGAGTCAGGGTCAGAGTCAGAGTCAGAGTCAGAGTCAGATACACAGTCAGAGTCAGAGTCAGATTCAGAGTCAGAGTCATGAAGACAGAGTCAGAGTCAGAGCCATAGTCGGAGTCAGAGTCATGGAGTCGGAGTCAGAGTCTTAGTCAGAGTCAGAGTGAGAGTCAGAGTCAGAGTCGGAGTCAAAATCAGAGTCGGAGTCGCATTCAGAGTCACAGTCAGAGTCATAGTCAGAGTCTCATTCAGAGTCAGATTCAGAGTCAGAGTCGGACTCAGAGTCAGAGTCAGAGTCGGAGTCAGAGTCAGAGTCAGAGACAGAGTCAGATTCAGAGTCAGACTCAGAGTCAGAGTCAGAGTCAGAGTCAGAGTCAAAGTCAGAGTCAGAGTCGGAGTCAGAGTCAGAGTCAGAGTCAGAGTCACAGTCAGAGTCAGAGACAGAGTCAGAGTCAGAGTCAGATTCAAAGTCAGAGTCATGGAGACAGAGTCAGAGTCAGCGCCATAGTCGGAGTCGGAGTCATAGAGTCAGATTCAGAGTCTTATTCAGAGTCAGATTCAGAGTCAGAGTCGGAGTCAGAGTCAGAGTCAGAGTCGGAGTCAGAGTCAGAGTCAGAGTCAGAGTCAGAGTCAGAGTCAGAGTCAGATTCAGAGTCAGAGTCGTAAACGAAGTCAGAGTCAGAGTCAGGGTCAGAGTCAGAGTCAGAGTCAGAGTCAGATACACAGTCAGAGTCAGAGTCAGATTCAGAGTCAGAGTCATGAAGACAGAGTCAGAGTCAGAGCCATAGTCGGAGTCAGAGTCATGGAGTCGGAGTCAGAGTCTTAGTCAGAGTCAGAGTGAGAGTCAGAGTCAGAGTCGGAGTCAAAATCAGAGTCGGAGTCGGATTCAGAGTCACAGTCAGAGTCATAGTCAGAGTCTCATCCAGAGTCAGATTCAGAGTCAGAGTCGGAGTCAGAGTCAGACTCAGAGTCGGAGTCAGAGTCAGAGTCAGAGACAGAGTCAGATTCAGAGTCAGAGTCAGAGTCAGAGTCAGAGTCAGAGTCAGAGTCAGAAACAGGGTCAAAGTCAGAGTCAGAGTCAGAGTCAGAGCCAGAGCCACAGTCAGAGTCAGGTCGTGGAGTCAGAGTCAGAGTCTTAGTCAAAGTCAGAGTCAGAGTCAGAGTCGGAGTCAGAGTCGGAGTCAGAGTCAGAGTCAGGGTCAGAGTCAGAGTCAGAGTCAGAGTCAGATACACAGTCAGAGTCAGAGTCAGATTCAGAGTCAGAGTCATGAAGACAGAGTCAGAGTCAGAGCCAGAGTCGGAGTCAGAGTCATGGAGTCGGAGTCAGAGTCTTAGTCAGAGTCAGAGTCAGAGTCAGAGTCAGAGTCGGAGTCAAAAACAGAGTCGGAGTCGGATTCAGAGTCACAGTCAGAGTCATAGTCAGAGTCTCATTCAGAGTCAGATTCAGAGTCAGAGTCGGAGTCAGAATCAGACTCAGAGTCGGAGTCAGAGTCAGAGTCAGAGACAGAGTCAGATTCATAGTCAGAGTCAGAGTCAGAGTCAGAGTCGGAGTCAGAGTCAGAGTCAGAGTCAGAGTCAGAGTCAGAGTCAGAGTCAGAGTCAGATTCGGAGTCAGAGTCAGAGTCGGAGTCAGAGTCAGAGTCAGAGACAGAGTCAGATTTAGAGTCAGAGTCAGAGTCAGCGTCAAAGTCATGGTCTCAGTCTCAGTCAAAGTAAGAGTCTTAGTCAGAGTCAAAGTCAGAGTCAGAGTCGGAGTCAGAGTCAGAGTCTAGAGTCAGAGTCAGAATCAGAGTCAGAGTCAGATTCGGAGTCAGAGTCAGAGTCATAGTCAGAGTCAGAGTCAGAATCAAAGTCAGAGTCATGGAGACAGAGTCAGAGTAAGAGCCGGAGTCAGAGTCAGAGTCAGAGTCAGAGTCAGAGTCAGAGTCAGAGCCATAGTCAGAGTCAGAGTCAAAGTCAGAGTCAGAGTCGGAGTCATAGTCAGAGTCAGAGTCAGAGTCAGAGTCGGAGCCGGAGTCAAAGTCGGAGTCAGAGTCAGAGTCAGGGTCAGAGTCAGAGTCAGATTTGAAGTCAGAGTCAGCGTCATGGATTCAGAGTCAGAGTCCGAGTCAGAGTCAGAGTCAGAGTCAGAGTCATAGTCAGAGGCAGAGTCAGGGTCAGAGTCAGAGTCAGAGTCAAAGTCAGTGTCATGGAGTCAGAGTCAGAGTCAGAGTCTAGTCAGAGTCAAAGTCACAGTGATAGAGTCAGAGTCAGAGTCAAAGTACGAGTTAGAGCCAGAGTCAGAGTCGGAGTCAGAGTCGGAGTCAGAGTCATCGTCAGAGTCAGAGTCAGAGTCGGAGTCAGAGTCGGAGTCAGAGTCAGAGTCAGAGTCAGAGTCAGAGTCATAGTCAGAGTCAGAGTCAGGGTCAGAGTCAGAGTCAGAGTCAGAGTCAGAGTCAGGGTCAGAGTCAGAGTCAGATTTGAAGTCAGAGTTAGCGTCATGGATTCAGAGTCAGAGTCCGAGTCAGAGTCAGAGTCAGAGTCAGAGTCATAGTCAGAGTCAGAGTCAGGGTCAGAGTCAGAGTCAGAGTCAGAGTCAGAGTCAGGGTCAGAGTCGGAGTCACAGTCAGAGTCACAGTCAAAGTCAGAGTCTCAGTCAGAGTCAGAGTCAGAGTCAGAGTCGGAGTCAGGGTCAGAGTCAGAGTCACAGTCAGAGTCACAGTCAAAGTCAGAGTCTCAGTCAGAGTCAGAGTCAGAGTCAGAGTCATAGTCGGAGTCAGAGTCATAGAGTCAGATTCAGAGTCTTATTCAGAGTCAGATTCAGAGTCAGAGTCGGAGTCAGAGTCAGAGTCAGAGTCAGAGTCAGAGTCAGAGTCAGAGTCAGAGTCAGAGTCATCGTCAGAGTCAGAGTCAGAGTCAGAGTCAGAGTCAGAGTCAGGGTCAAAGTCAGAGTCAGATTTAAAGTCAGAGTCAGCGTCATGGAGTCGAAGTCAGAGTCTGAGTCAGAGTCAGAGTCAGAGTCAGAGTCAGAGTCAGAGTCAGAGTTAGAGTCAGAGTCAGAGTCAGAGTCAGAGTCAAAGTCAGAGTCTCAGTCAGAGTCAAAGTCAGAGTCAGAGTCGTAGTCAGAGTCAAAGTCAGAGTATTATTCAGAGTCAGATTCAGAGTCAGAGTCGAAGTCAGAGTCAGAGTCAGAGTCAGAGTCAGAGTCAGAGTCAGAGTCAGAGTCAGGGTCAGAGTCAGAGTCACAGTCAGAGTCACAGTCAAAGTCAGAGTCTCAGTCAGAGTCAGAGTCAGAGTCAGAGTCAGAGTCGGAGTCAGAGTCAGAGTCAGAGTCTGAGTCAGAGTCAGAGTCAGAGTCAGAGTCAGAGTCAGATTCGGAGTCAGAGTCAGAGTCGGAGTCAGAGTCAGAGTCAGAGACAGAGTCAGATTCAGAGTCAGAGTCAGAGTCAGAGTCAGAGTCAGAGTCAAAGTCAGAGTCAGAGTCGGAGTCAGAGTCAGAGTCAGAGTCAGAGTCAGATACAGAGTCAGAGTCAGAGTCAGATTCAGAGTCAGAGTCATAAAGACAGAGTCAGAGTCAGAGCCATAGCCTGAGTCAGAGTCATGGAGTCAGAGTCAGAGTCAGAGTTAGAGTCAGAGTCCGAGTCTGAGTCAGAGTCAGAGTCAGAGTCACAGTCAGAGTCAGAGACAGAGTCAGAGTCAGAGTCAGATTCAAAGTCAGAGTCATGGAGACAGAGTCAGAGTCAGCGCCATAGTCGGAGTCAGAGTCATAGAGTCAGATTCAGAGTCTTATTCATAGTCAGATTCAGAGTCAGAGTCGGAGTCAGAGTCAAAGTCAGAGTCGGAGTCAGAGTCAGAGTCAGAGTCAGAGTCAGAGTCAGAGTCAGAGTCAGATTCAGAGTCAGAGTCAGAGTCGGAGTCAGAGTCAGAGTCAGGGTCAGAGTCAGAGTCAGAGTCAGAGTCAGATACACAGTCAGAGTCAGAGTCAGATTCAGAGTCAGAGTCATAAAGACAAAGTCAGAGTCAGAGCCATAGTCGGAGTCAGAGTCATGGAGTCGGAGTCAGAGTCTTAGTCAGAGTCAGAGTCAGAGTCAGAGTCAGAGTCGGAGTCAAAATCAGAGTCGGAGTCGGATTCAGAGTCACAGTCAGAGTCATAGTCAGAGTCTCATTCAGAGTCAGATTCAGAGTCAGAGTCGGAGTCAGAATCAGTTTCAGAGTCGAAGTCAGAGTCAGAGTCAGAGACAGAGTCAGATTCAGAGTCAGAGTCAGAGTCAGAGTCAGAGTCGAAGTCAGAGTCAGAGTCAGAGTCAGAGTCAGAGTCAGAGTCAGAGTCAGATTCAGAGTCAGAGTCAGAGTCGGAGTCAGAGTCAGAGTCAGTTTCAGAGTCAGAGTCAGATTTAAAGTCAGAGTCAGCGTCATGGATTCAGAGTCAGAGTCAGAGTCAGAGTCGGAGTCATAGTCAGAGTCAGAGTCAGAGTCAGAGTCAGAGTCAGAGTCAGAGACAGAGTCAGATTTAGAGTCAGAGTCAGAGTCAGCGTCAAAGTCATGGTCTCAGTCTCAGTCAAAGTATGAGTCTCAGTCAGAGTCAAAGTCAGAGTCAGAGTCGGAGTCAGAGTCAGAGTCTAGAGTCAGAGTCAGAGTCAGAGTCAGAGTCAAATTCGGAGTCAGAGTCAGAGTTAGAATCAAAGTCACAGTCATGGAGACAGAGTCAGAGTCAGAGTCAAAGTCAGAGTCAGAATCAAAGTCACAGTCATGGAGACAGAGTCAGAGTCAGAGTCAAAGTCAGAGTCAGAGTCAGAATCAAAGTCACAGTCATGGAGACAGAGTCAGAGTCAGAGTCAGAGTCAGAGTCAGAGTCAGACTCAGAGTCAGGGTCAGAGTCAGAGTCACAGTCAGAGTCACAGTCAAAGTCAGAGTCTCAGTCAGAGTCAGAGTCAGAGTCAGAGTCAGAGTCGGAGTCAGAGTCAGAGTCTGAGTCATGGAGTCAGAGTCAGAGTCAGAGTTAGAGTCAGAGTCCGAGTCTGAGTCAGAGTCAGAGTCAGAGTCACAGTCAGAGTCAGAGACAGAGTCAGAGTCAGAGTCAGATTCAAAGTCAAAGTCATGGAGACAGAGTCAGAGTCAGCGCCATAGTCGGAGTCAGAGTCATAGAGTCAGATTCAGAGTCTTATTCAGAGTCAGATTCAGAGTCAGAGTCGGAGTCAGAGTCAAAGTCAGAGTCGGAGTCAGAGTCAGAGTCAGAGTCAGAGTCAGAGTCAGAGTCAGAGTCAGATTCAGAGTCAGAGTCAGAGTCGGAGTCAGAGTCAGAGTCAGAGTCAGAGTCAGAGTCAGAGTCAGAGTCAGATTCAGAGTCAGAGTCAGAGTCGGAGTCAGAGTCAGAGTCAGTTTCAGAGTCAGAGTCAGATTTAAAGTCAGAGTCAGCGTCATGGATTCAGAGTCAGAGTCAGAGTCAGAGTCGGAGTCATAGTCAGAGTCAGTGTCATTCAGTCAGAGTCAGAGTCTGAGTCAGAGTCAGAGACAGAGTCAGAGTCTGAGTCAGGGTCAGAGTCAGAGTCAGAGTTAGAGTCAGATACAGAGACAGATTCAGAGTCAGATTCAGAGTCAGAGTCATGGAGACAGAGTCAGAGTCAGAGTCAGAGTCAGAGTCAGAGTCAAAGTCAGAGTCAGAGTCGGAGTCAGAGTTACAGTCAGAGTCAGAGTCAGAGTCACAGTCGGAGTCAGAGTCAGAGGCAGAGTCAGAGTCAGAGTCAGCAACAGGGTCAGAGTCAGAGTCAGAGTCAGAGTCAGAGCCAGAGCCACAGTCATAGTCAGGTCGTGGAGTCAGAGTCAGAGTCTTAGTCAGAGTCAGAGTCAGAGTCAGAGTCGGAGTCAGAGTCAGAGTCGGAGTCAGAGTCAGAGTCAGAGTCAGAGTCAGAGTCAGGGTCAGAGTCAGAGTCAGAGTCAGAGTCAGATACACAGTCAGAGTCAGAGTCAGATTCAGAGTCAGAGTCATGAAGACAGAGTCAGAGTCAGATACACAGTCAGAGTCAGAGTCAGATTCAGAGTCAGAGTCATGAAGACAGAGTCAGAGTCAGAGCCATAGTCGGAGTCAGAGTCATGGAGTCGGAGTCAGAGTCTTAGTCAAAGTCAGAGTCAGAGTCAGAGTCAGAGTCGGAGTCAAAATCAGAGTCGGAGTCGGATTCAGAGTCACAGTCAGAGTCATAGTCAGAGTCTCATTCAGAGTCAGATTCAGAGTCAGAGTCGGAGTCAGAATCAGACTCAGAGTCGGAGTCAGAGTCAGAGTCAGAGACAGAGTCAGATTCAGAGTCAGAGTCAGAGTCAGAGTCAGAGTCGGAGTCAGAGTCAGAGTCAGAGTCAGAGTCAGAGTCAGAGTCAGAGTCAGATTCAGAGTCAGAGTCAGAGTCGGAGTCAGAGTCAGAGTCAGGGTCAGAGTCAGAGTCAGATTTAAAGTCAGAGTCAGCGTCATGGATTCAGAGTCAGAGTCAGAGTCAGAGTCAGAGTCGAAGTCAGAGTCAGAGTCGGAGTCAGAGTTACAGTCAGAGTCAGAGTCAGAGTCACAGTCGGAGTCAGAGTCAGAGGCAGAGTCAGAGTCAGAGTCAGAAACAGGGTCAGAGTCAGAGTCAGAGTCAGAGTCAGAGCCAGAGCCACAGTCAGAGTCAGGTCGTGGAGTCAGAGTCAGAGTCTTAGTCAGAGTCAGAGTCAGAGTCAGAGTCGGAGTCAGAGTCAAAGTCAGAGTCAGAGTCGGAGTCAGAGTTACAGTCAGAGTCAGAGTCAGAGTCACAGTCGGAGTCAGAGTCAGAGGCAGAGTCAGAGTCAGAGTCAGAAACAGGGTCAGAGTCAGAGTCAGAGTCAGAGTCAGAGCCAGAGCCACAGTCAGAGTCAGGTCGTGGAGTCAGAGTCAGAGTCTTAGTCAGAGTCAGAGTCAGAGTCAGAGTCGGAGTCAGAGTCAGAGTCGGAGTCAAAGTCAGAGTCAGAGTCAGAGTCAGATTCAGGGTCAGAGTCATGGAGACAGAGTCAGAGTCAGAGCCATAGTCGGAGTCAGAGTCATGGAGTCGGAGTCAGAGTCTTAGTCAGAGTCAGAGTCGGAGTCAGAGTCAGAGTCAGAGACAGAGTCAGATTCAGAGTCAGAGTCAGAGTCAGAGTCAGAGTCAGAGTCAAAGTCAGAGTCAGAGTCGGAGTCAGAGTCAGAGTCAGAGTCAGAGTCAGATACAGAGTCAGAGTCAGAGTCAGATTCAGAGTCAGAGTCATAAAGACAGAGTCAGAGTCAGAGCCATAGCCTGAGTCAGAGTCATGGAGTCAGAGTCAGAGTCAGAGTTAGAGTCAGAGTCCGAGTCTGAGTCAGAGTCAGAGTCAGAGTCACAGTCAGAGTCAGAGACAGAGTCAGAGTCAGAGTCAGATTCAAAGTCAGAGTCATGGAGACGGAGTCAGAGTCAGCGCCATAGTCGGAGTCAGAGTCATAGAGTCAGATTCAGAGTCTTATTCAGAGTCAGATTCAGAGTCAGAGTCGGAGTCAGAGTCAAAGTCAGAGTCGGAGTCAGAGTCAGAGTCAGAGTCAGAGTCAGAGTCAGAGTCAGAGTCAGATTCAGAGTCAGAGTCAGAGTCGGAGTCAGAGTCAGAGTCAGGGTCAGAGTCAGAGTCAGAGTCAGAGTCAGATACACAGTCAGAGTCAGAGTCAGATTCAGAGTCAGAGTCATGAAGACAAAGTCAGAGTCAGAGCCATAGTCGGAGTCAGAGTCATGGAGTCGGAGTCAGAGTCTTAGTCAGAGTCAGAGTCAGAGTCAGAGTCAGAGTCGGAGTCAAAATCAGAGTCGGAGTCGGATTCAGAGTCACAGTCAGAGTCATAGTCAGAGTCTCATTCAGAGTCAGATTCAGAGTCAGAGTCGGAGTCAGAATCAGTTTCAGAGTCGAAGTCAGAGTCAGAGTCAGAGACAGAGTCAGATTCAGAGTCAGAGTCAGAGTCAGAGTCAGAGTCGGAGTCAGAGTCAGAGTCAGAGTCAGAGTCAGAGTCAGAGTCAGAGTCAGATTCAGAGTCAGAGTCAGAGTCGGAGTCAGAGTCAGAGTCAGTTTCAGAGTCAGAGTCAGATTTAAAGTCAGAGTCAGCGTCATGGATTCAGAGTCAGAGTCAGAGTCATAGTCGGAGTCATAGTCAGAGTCAGAGTCAGAGTCAGAGTCAGAGTCAGAGTCAGAGACAGAGTCAGATTTAGAGTCAGAGTCAGAGTCAGCGTCAAAGTCATGGTCTCAGTCTCAGTCAAAGTATGAGTCTCAGTCAGAGTAAAAGTCAGAGTCAGAGTCGGAGTCAAAGTCAGAGTCTAGAGTCAGAGTCAGAGTCAGAGTCAGAGTCAAATTCGGAGTGAGAGTCAGAGTTAGAATCAAAGTCACAGTCATGGAGACAGAGTCAGAGTCAGAGTCAAAGTCAGAGTCAGAATCAAAGTCACAGTCATGGAGACAGAGTCAGAGTCAGAGTCAAAGTCAGAGTCAGAGTCAGAGTAAGAGTCAGAGTCAGACTCAGAGTCAGGGTCAGAGTCAGAGTCACAGTCAGAGTCACAGTCAAAGTCAGAGTCTCAGTCAGAGTCAGAGTCAGAGTCAGAGTCAGAGTCGGAGTCAGAGTCAGAGTCTGAGTCATGGAGTCAGAGTCAGAGTCAGAGTTAGAGTCAGAGTCCGAGTCTGAGTCAGAGTCAGAGTCAGAGTCACAGTCAGAGTCAGAGACAGAGTCAGAGTCAGAGTCAGATTCAAAGTCAAAGTCATGGAGACAGAGTCAGAGTCAGCGCCATAGTCGGAGTCAGAGTCATAGAGTCAGATTCAGAGTCTTATTCAGAGTCAGATTCAGAGTCAGAGTCGGAGTCAGAGTCAAAGTCAGAGTCGGAGTCACAGTCAGAGTCAGAGTCAGAGTCAGAGTCAGAGTCAGAGTCAGATTCAGAGTCAGAGTCAGAGTCGGAGTCAGAGTCAGAGTCAGGGTCAGAGTCAGAGTCAGAGTCAGAGTCAGATACACAGTCAGAGTCAGAGTCAGATTCAGAGTCAGAGTCATGAAGACAAAGTCAGAGTCAGAGCCATAGTCGGAGTCAGAGTCATGGAGTCGGAGTCAGAGTCTTAGTCAGAGTCAGAGTCAGAGTCAGAGTCAGAGTCGGAGTCAAAATCAGAGTCGGAGTCGGATTCAGAGTCACAGTCAGAGTCATAGTCAGAGTCTCATTCAGAGTCAGATTTAGAGTCAGAGTCGGAGTCAGAATCAGTTTCAGAGTCGAAGTCAGAGTCAGAGACAGAGACAGAGTCAGATTCGGAGTCAGAGTCAGAGTAGGAGTCAGAGTCGGAGTCAGAGTCAGAGTCAGAGTCAGAGTCAGAGTCAGAGTCAGAGTCAGATTCAGAGTCAGAGTCAGAGTCGGAGTCAGAGTCAGAGTCAGTTTCAGAGTCAGAGTCAGATTTAAAGTCAGAGTCAGCGTCATGGATTCAGAGTCAGAGTCAGAGTCAGAGTCGGAGTCATAGTCAGAGTCAGTGTCATTCAGTCAGAGTTAGAGTCTGAGTCAGAGTCAGAGACAGAGTCAGAGTCTGAGTCAGGGTCAGAGTCAGAGTCAGAGTTAGAGTCAGATACAGAGACAGATTCAGAGTCAGATTCAGAGTCAGAGTCATGGAGACAGAGTCAGAGTCAGAGTCAGAGTCAGAGTCAGAGTCAAAGTCAGAGTCAGAGTCGGAGTCAGAGTTACAGTCAGAGTCAGAGTCAGAGTCACAGTCGGAGTCAGACTCAGAGGCAGAGTCAGAGTCAGAGTCAGCAACAGGGTCAGAGTCAGAGTCAGAGTCAGAGTCAGAGCCAGAGCCACAGTCATAGTCAGGTCGTGGAGTCAGAGTCAGAGTCTTAGTCAGAGTCAGAGTCAGAGTCAGAGTCGAAGTCAGAGTCAGAGTCGGAGTCAGAGTCAGAGTCAGAGTCAGAGTCAGAGTCAGGGTCAGAGTCAGAGTCAGAGTCAGAGTCAGATACACAGTCAGAGTCAGAGTCAGATTCAGAGTCAGAGTCATAAAGACAGAGTCAGAGTCAGAGCCATAGTCGGAGTCAGAGTCATGGAGTCGGAGTCAGAGTCTTAGTCAGAGTCAGAGTCAGAGTCAGAGTCAGAGTCGGAGTCAAAATCAGAGTCGGAGTCGGATTCAGAGTCACAGTCAGAGTCATAGTCAGAGTCTCATTCAGAGTCAGATTCAGAGTCAGAGTCGGAGTCAGAATCAGACTCAGAGTCGGAGTCAGAGACAGAGTCAAAGACAGAGTCAGATTCAGAGTCAGAATCAGAGTCAGAGTCAGAGTCGGAGTCAGAGTCAGAGTCAAAGTCAGAGTCAGAGTCAGAGTCAGAGTCAGATTCAGAGTCAGAGTCAGAGTCGGAGTCAGAGTCAGAGTCAGGGTCAGAGTCAGAGTCAGATTTAAAGTCAGAGTCAGCGTCATGGATTCAGAGTCAGAGTCAGAGTCAGAGTCGGAGTCATAGTCAGAGTCAGAGTCAGAGTCAGAGTCAGAGTCAGAGTCAGAGTCAGAGTCAGAGTCAGAGTCAGAGTCAGAGTTAGAGTCAGAGTCCGAGTCTGACTCAGAGTCAGAGTCAGAGTCAGAGTTAGAGTCAGAGTCAGAGTCTGAGTCAGAGTCAGAGTCAGAGTCAGAGTCAGAGTCAGATACACAGTCAGAGTCAGAGTCAGATTCAGAGTCAGAGTCATGAAGACAGAGTCAGAGTCAGAGTCATAGTCGGAGTCAGAGTCATGGAGTCAGAGTCATATTTGGAGTCAAAATCAGAGTCGGAGTCGGATTCAGAGTCACAGTCAGCGTCAGAGTCAGAGTCTTATTCAGCGTCAGATTCAGAGTCAGAGTCGGAGTCGGAGTCAGAGTCAGAGTCGGAGTCAGAGTCAGAGTCAGAGACAGAGTCAGATTTAGAGTCAGAGTCAGAGTCAGCGTCAAAGTCATGGTCTCAGTCTCAGTCAAAGTAAGAGTCTCAGTCAGAGTCAAAGTCAGAGTCAGAGTCGGAGTCAGAGTCAGAGTCTAGAGTCAGAGTCAGAATCAGAGTCAGAGTCAGATTCGGAGTCAGAGTCAGAGTCATAGTCAGAGTCAGAGTCAGAATCAAAGTCAGAGTCATGGAGACAGAGTCAGCGTCAGAGCCGGAGTCAGAGTCAGAGTCAGAGTCAGAGTCAGATTCAGAGTCAGAGTCAGAGTCGGAGTCAGAGTCAGAGTCAGAGTCAGGGTCAGAGTCAGAGTCAGAGTCAGAGTCAGATACACAGTCAGAGTCAGAGTCAGATTCAGAGTCAGAGTCATGAAGACAAAGTCAGAGTCAGAGCCATAGTCGGAGTCAGAGTCATGGAGTCGGAGTCAGAGTCTTAGTCAGAGTCAGAGTCAGAGTCAGAGTCAGAGTCAGAGTCAAAATCAGAGCCGGAGTCGGATTCAGAGTCACAGTCAGAGTCATCGTCAGAGTCTCATTCAGAGTCAGATTCAGAGTCAGAGTCGGAGTCAGAATCAGTTTCAGAGTCGAAGTCAGAGTCAGAGTCAGAGACAGAGTCAGATTCAGAGTCAGAGTCAGAGTCAGAGTCAGAGTCGGAGTCAGAGTCAGAGTCAGAGTCAGAGTCAGAGTCAGAGTCAGAGTCAGAGTCAGATTCAGAGTCAGAGTCAGAGTCGGAGTCAGAGTCAGAGTCAGTTTCAGAGTCAGAGTCAGATTTAAAGTCAGAGTCAGCGTCATGGATTCAGAGTCAGAGTCAGAGTCAGAGTCGGAGTCATAGTCAGAGTCAGAGTCAGAGTCAGAGTCAGAGTCAGAGTCAGAGACAGAGTCAGATTTAGAGTCAGAGTCAGAGTCAGCGTCAAAGTCATGGTCTCAGTCTCAGTCAAAGTATGAGTCTCAGTCAGAGTAAAAGTCAGAGTCAGAGTCGGAGTCAGAGTCAGAGTCTGGAGTCAGAGTCAGAGTCAGAGTCAGAGTCAAATTCGGAGTCAGAGTCAGAGTCAGAATCAAAGTCACAGTCATGGAGACAGAGTCAGAGTCAGAGTTAAAGTCAGAGTCAGAATCAAAGTCACAGTCATGGAGACAGAGTCAGAGTCAGAGTCAAAGTCAGAGTCAGAGTCAGAGTCAGAGTCAGAGTCAGACTCAGAGTCAGGGTCAGAGTCAGAGTCACAGTCAGAGTCACAGTCAAAGTCAGAGTCTCAGTCAGAGTCAGAGTCAGAGTCAGAGTCAGAGTCGGAGTCAGAGTCAGAGTCTGAGTCATGGAGTCAGAGTCAGAGTCAGAGTTAGAGTCAGAGTCCGAGTCTGAGTCAGAGTCAGAGTCAGAGTCACAGTCATCGTCAGAGACAGAGTCAGAGTCAGAGTCAGATTCAAAGTCAGAGTCATGGAGACAGAGTCAGAGTCAGCGCCATAGTCGAAGTCAGAGTCATAGAGTCAGATTCAGAGTCTTATTCAGAGTCAGATTCAGAGTCAGAGTCGGAGTCAGAGTCAAAGTCAGAGTCGGAGTCAGAGTCAGAGTCAGAGTCAGAGTCAGAGTCAGAGTCAGAGTCAGATTCAGAGTCAGAGTCAGAGTCGGAGTCAGAGTCAGAGTCAGGGTCAGAGTCAGAGTCAGAGTCAGAGTCAGATACACAGTCAGAGTCGTAGTCAGATTCAGAGTCAGAGTCATGAAGACAAAGTCAGAGTCAGAGCCATAGTCGGAGTCAGAGTCATGGAGTCGGAGTCAGAGTCTTAGTCAGAGTCAGAGTCAGAGTCAGAGTCAGAGTCGGAGTCAAAATCAGAGTCGGAGTCGGATTCAGAGTCACCGTCAGAGTCATAGTCAGAGTCTCATTCAGAGTCAGATTCAGAGTCAGAGTCGGAGTCAGAATCAGTTTCAGAGTCGAAGTCAGAGTCAGAGTCAGAGACAGAGTCAGATTCAGAGTCAGAGTCAGAGTCAGAGTCAGAGTCGGAGTCAGAGTCAGAGTCAGAGTCAGAGTCAGAGTCAGAGTCAGAGTCAGATTCAGAGTCAGAGTCAGAGTCGGAGTCAGAGTCAGAGTCAGTTTCAGAGTCAGAGTCAGATTTAAAGTCAGAGTCAGCGTCATGGATTCAGAGTCAGAGTCAGAGTCAGAGTCGGAGTCATAGTCAGAGTCAGAGTCAGAGTCAGAGTCAGAGTCAGAGTCAGAGACAGAGTCAGATTTAGAGTCAGAGTCAGAGTCAGCGTCAAAGTCATGGTCTCAGTCTCAGTCAAAGTATAAGTCTCAGTCAGAGTCAAAGTCAGAGTCAGAGTCGGAGTCAGAGTCAGAGTCTAGAGTCAGAGTCAGAGTCAGAGTCAGAGTCAAATTCGGAGTCAGAGTCAGAGTCAGAATCAAAGTCACAGTCATGGAGACAGAGTCAGAGTCAGAGACAAAGTCAGAGTCAGAGTCAGAGTCAGAGTCAGAGTCAGACTCAGAGTCAGGGTCAGAGTCAGAGTCACAGTCAGAGTCACAGTCAAAGTCAGAGTCTCAGTCAGAGTCAGAGTCAGAGTCAGAGTCAGAGTCGGAGTCAAAGTCAGAGTCTGAGTCAGAGTCAGAGTCAAAGTCAGAGTCGGAGTCGGAGTCAGACTCAGAGTCAGAGTAAGGGTCAGAGTCAGAGTCAGATTCAAAGTCAGAGTCAGCGTCGGAGTCTGAGTCAAAGTCAGAGTCAGAGTCGGAGTTATAGTCATAGTCAGAGTCACAGTCAAAGTCAGAGTCTCAGTCAGAGTCAGAGTCAGGGTCGGAGTCAGCGTCAGAGTCAGAGTCAGAGTCAGAGTCAGAGTCAGAGTCAGATTCAGAGTCAGAGTCAGAGTCGGAGTCAGAGTCAGAGTCAGGGTCAGAGTCAGAGTCAGATTTAAAGTCAGAGTCAGCGTCATGGATTCAGAGTCAGAGTCAGAGTCAGAGTCGGAGTCATAGTCAGAGTCAGAGTCAGAGTCAGAGTCAGAGTCAGAGTCAGAGTCAGAGTCAGAGTTAGAGTCAGAGTCCGAGTCTGACTCAGAGTCAGAGTCAGAGTCAGAGTTAGAGTCAGAGTCAGAGTCTGAGTCAGAGTCAGAGTCAGAGTCAGAGTCAGATACACAGTCAGAGTCACAGTCAGATTCAGAGTCAGAGTCATGAAGACAGAGTCAGAGTCAGAGCCATATTCGGAGTCAGAGTCATGGAGTCAGAGTCAGAGTCGGAGTCAAAATCAGAGTCGGAGTCGGATTCAGAGTCACAGTCAGAGTCAGAGTCAGAGTCTTATTCAGCGTCAGATTCAGAGTCAGAGTCGAAGTCGGAGTCAGAGTCAGAGTCGGAGTCAGAGTCAGAGTCAGAGACAGAGTCAGATTTAGAGTCAGAGTCAGAGTCAGCGTCAAAGTCATGGTCTCAGTCTCATTCAAAGTATGAGTCTCAGTCAGAGTCAAATTCAGAGTCAGAGTCGGAGTCAGAGTCAGAGTCAGAGTCGGAGTCAGAGTCAGAGTCAGAGACAGAGTCAGATTCAGAGTCAGAGTCAGAGTCAGAGTCAGAGTCAGAGTCAAAGTCAGAGTCAGAGTCGGAGTCAGAGTCAGAGTCAGAGTCAGAGTCAGATACAGAGTCAGAGTCAGAGTCAGATTCAGAGTCAGAGTCATAAAGACAGAGTCAGAGTCAGAGCCATAGCCTGAGTCAGAGTCATGGAGTCAGAGTCAGAGTCAGAGTTAGAGTCAGAGTCCGAGTCTGAGTCAGAGTCAGAGTCAGAGTCACAGTCAGAGTCAGAGACAGAGTCAGAGTCAGAGTCAGATTCAAAGTCAGAGTCATGGAGACAGAGTCAGAGTCAGCGCCATAGTCGGAGTCAGAGTCAGAGTCGGAGTCAGAGTCAGAGTCAGAGACAGAGTCAGATTCGGAGTCAGAGTCAGAGTCAGAGTCAGAGTCAGAGTCAAAGTCAGAGTCAGAGTCGGAGTCAGAGTCAGAGTCAGAGTCAGAGTCAAATACAGAGTCAGAGTCAGAGTCAGATTCAGAGTCAGAGTCAGAGTCAGAGTCAGAGTCAGAGTCAGAGTCAGACTCAGAGTCAGAGTCAGGGTCAGAGTCAGAGTCAGATTTAAAGTCAGAGTCAGCGTCAGAGTCTGAGTCAAAGTCAGAGTCAGAGTCGGAGTTATAGTCATAGTCAGAGTCACAGTCAAAGTCAGAGTCTCAGTCAGAGTCAGAGTCAGAGTCGGGGTCGGAGTCGGATCCAGAGCCAGTGTCAGAGTCAGAGTCAGAGTCGGAGTCAGAGTCAGAGTCAGAGTCAGAGTCAGGGTCAGAGTTAGAGTCAGCATTAGAGTCAGAGTCAGTGTCATTCAGTCAGAGTCAGAGTCTGAGTTAGAGTCAGAGACAGAGTCAGAGTCTGAGTGAGGGTCAGAGTCAGAGTCAGAGTTAGAGTCAGATACAGAGACAGATTCAGAGTCAGATTCAGAGTCAGAGTCATGGAGACAGAGTCAGAGTCAGAGTCAGAGTCAGAGTCAGAGTCAAAGTCAGAGTCAGAGTCGGAGTCAGAGTTACAGTCAGAGTCAGAGTCAGAGTCACAGTCGGAGTCAGAGTCAGAGGCAGAGTCAGAGTCAGAGTCAGAAACAGGGTCAGAGTCAGAGTCAGAGTCAGAGTCAGAGCCAGAGCCACAGTCAGAGTCAGGTCGTTGAGTCAGAGTCAGAGTCTTAGTCAGAGTCAGAGTCAGAGTCGGAGTCAGAGTCAGAGTCGGAGTCAGAGTCAGAGTCAGAGTCAGAGTCAGAGTCAGAGTCAGATTCAGGGTCAGAGTCATGAAGACAGAGTCAGAGTCAGAGCCATAGTCGAAGTCAGAGTCATGGAGTCGGAGTCAGAGTCTTAGTCAGAGTCAGAGTCAGAGTCAGAGTCAGAGTCAGATTCAGAGTCAGAGTCAGATTCGGAGTCAGAGTCAGAGTCAGGGTCAGAGTCAGAGTCAGATTTAAAGTCAGAGTCAGCGTCATGGATTCAGAGTCAGAGTCAGAGTCAGAGTCGGAGTCATAGTCAGAGTCAGAGTCAGAGTCAGAGTCAGAGTCAGAGTCAGAGTCAGAGTCAGAGTCAGAGTTAGAGTCAGAGTCCGAGTCTGACTCAGAGTCACAGTCAGAGTCAGAGTTAGAGTCAGAGTCAGAGTCTGAGTCAGAGTCAGAGTCAGAGTCAGAGTCAGAGTCAGAGTCAGGGTCAGAGTCAGAGTCAGCATTAGAGTCAGAGTCAGTGTCATTCAGTCAGAGTCAGAGTCTGAGTCAGAGTCAGAGACGGAGTCAGAGTCTGAGTCAGGGTCAGAGTCAGAGTCAGAGTTAGAGTCAGATACAGAGACAGATTCAGAGTCAGATTCAGAGTCAGAGTCATGGAGACAGAGTCAGAGTCAGAGTCAGAGTCAGAGTCAGAGTCAAAGTCAGAGTCAGAGACAAAGTCAGAGTCAGAGTCGGAGTCATAGTCAGAGTCAGAGTCAGAGTCAGAGTCGGAGCCAGAGTCAGAGTCGGAGTCACAGTCAGAGTCAGGGTCAGAGTCAGAGTCAGATTTGAAGTCAGAGTTAGCGTCATGGATTCAGAGTCAGAGTCCGAGTCAGAGTCAGAGTCAGAGTCAGAGTCATAGTCAGAGGCAGAGTCAGGGTCAGAGTCAGAGTCAGAGTCAGAGTCAAAGTCAGAGTCATGGAGTCAGAGTCAGAGTCAGAGTCTAGTCAGAATCAAAGTCACAGTGATAGAGTCAGAGTCAGAGTCAAAGTACGAGTTAGAGCCAGAGTCAGAGTCGGAGTCAGAGTCGGAGTCAGAGTCATCGTCAGAGTCAGAGTCAAAGTCGGAGTCAGAGTCGGAGTCAGAGTCAGAGTCAGAGTCAGAGTCAGAGTCATAGTCAGAGTCAGAGTCAGGGTCAGAGTCAGAGTCAGAGTCAGAGTCAGAGTCAGGGTCAGATACACAGTCAGAGTCAGAGTCAGATTCAGAGTCAGAGTCATGAAGACAGAGTCAGAGTCAGAGCCATAGTCGGAGTCAGAGTCATGGAGTCGGAGTCAGAGTCTTAGTCAGAGTCAGAGTCAGAGTCAGAGTCAGAGTCGGAGTCAAAATCAGAGTCGTAGTCGGATTCAGAGTCACAGTCAGAGTCATAGTCAGAGTCTCATTCAGAGTCAGATTCAGAGTCAGAGTCGGAGTCAGAGTCAGAGTCAGAGTCGGAGTCAGAGTCAGAGTCAGAGACAGAGTCAGATTCAGAGTCAGAGTCAGAGTCAGAGTCAGAGTCAGAGTCAAAGTCAGAGTCAGAGTCGGAGTCAGAGTCAGAGTCAGAGTCAGAGTCAGATACAGAGTCAGAGTCAGAGTCAGATTCAGAGTCAGAGTCATAAAGACAGAGTCAGAGTCACAGCCATAGCCTGAGTCAGAGTCATGGAGTCAGAGTCAGAGTCAGAGTTAGAGTCAGAGTCCGAGTCTGAGTCAGAGTCAGAGTCAGAGTCACAGTCAGAGTCAGAGACAGAGTCAGAGTCAGAGTCAGATTCAAAGTCAGAGTCATGGAGACAGAGTCAGAGTCAGCGCCATAGTCGAAGTCAGAGTCATAGAGTCAGATTCAGAGTCTTATTCAGAGTCAGATTCAGAGTCAGAGTCGGAGTCAGAGTCAGAGTCAGAGTCGGAGTCAGAGTCAGAGTCAGAGTCAGAGTCAGAGTCAAAGTCAGAGTCAGAGCCGGAGTCAGAGTCAGAGTCAGAGTCAGAGTCAAATACAGAGTCAGAGTCAGAGTCAGATTCAGAGTCAGAGTCATAAAGACAGAGTCAGAGTCAGAGCCATAGCCTGAGTCAGAGTCATGGAGTCAGAGTCAGAGTCAGAGTTAGAGTCAGAGTCCGAGTCTGAGTCAGAGTCAGAGTCAGAATCACAGTCAGAGTCAGAGACAGAGTCAGAGTCTGAGTCAGAGTCAGAGTCAGAGTCAGAGTCAGAGTCAGATACACAGTCAGAGTCAGAGTCAGATTCAGAGTCAGAGTCAGAGTCAGAGTCAGAGTCGGAGTCAGAGTCGGAGTCAGAGTCAGAGTCTGAGTCAGAGTCAGAGTCAAAGTCAGATGCGGAGTCGGAGTCAGACTCAGAGTCAGAGTCAGGGTCAGAGTCAGAGTCAGATTCAAAGTCAGAGTCAGCGTCGGAGTCTGAGTCAAAGTCAGAGTCGGAGTCAGAGTTACAGTCAGAGTCAGAGTCAGAGTTACAGTCGGAGTCAGAGTCAGAGGCAGAGTCAGAGTCAGAGTCAGAAACAGGGTCAGAGTAGGAGTCAGAGTCAGAGTCAGAGCCAGAGCCACAGTCAGAGTCAGGTCGTGGTGTCAGAGTCAGAGTCTTAGTCAGCGTCAGAGTCAGAGTCAGAGTCGGAGTCAGAGTCAGAGTCAGAGTCAGAGTCAGAGTCACAGTCAGATTCAGGGTCAGAGTCATGAAGACAGAGTCAGAGTCAGAGCCATAGTCGGAGTCAGACTCAGAGTCAGAGTCAGGGTCAGAGTCAGAGTCAGATTTAAAGTCAGAGTCAGCGTCAGAGTCTGAGTCAAAGTCAGAGTCAGAGTCGGAGTTATAGTCATAGTCAGAGTCACAGTCAAAGTCAGAGTCTCAGTCAGAGTCAGAGTCAGAGTCGGAGTCGGAGTCGGATCCAGAGCCAGTGTCAGAGTCAGAGTCAGAGTCGGAGTCAGAGTCAGAGTCAGAGTCAGAGTCAGGGTCAGAGTCAGAGTCAGCATTAGAGTCAGAGTCAGTGTCATTCAGTCAGAGTCAGAGTCTGAGTCAAAGTCAGAGACGGAGTCAGAGTCTGAGTCAGGGTCAGAGTCAGAGTCAGAGTTAGAGTCAGATACAGGGACAGATTCAGAGTCAGATTCAGAGTCAGAGTCATGGAGACAGAGTCAGAGTCAGAGTCAGAGTCAGAGTCAGAGTCAAAGTCAGAGTCAGAGTCAAAGTCAGAGTCAGAGTCGGAGTCATAGTCAGAGTCAGAGTCAGAGTCAGAGTCGGAGCCAGAGTCAGAGTCAGAGTCACAGTCGGAGTCAGAGTCAGAGGCAGAGTCAGAGTCAGAGTCAGAAACAGGGTCAGAGTAGGAGTCAGAGTCAGAGTCAGAGCCAGAGCCACAGTCAGAGTCAGGTCGTGGAGTCAGAGTCAGAGTCTTAGTCAGCGTCAGAGTCAGAGTCAGAGTCGGAGTCAGAGTCAGAGTCGGAGTCAGAGTCAGAGTCAGAGTCAGAGTCAGAGTGAGAGTCAGATTCAGGGTCAGAGTCATGAAGACAGAGTCAGAGTCAGAGCCATAGTCGGAGTCAGAGTCATGGAGTCGGAGTCAGAGTCTTAGTCAGAGTCAGAGTCAGAGTCAGAGTCAGAGTCGGAGTCAAAATCAGAGTCGTAGTCGGATTCAGAGTCACAGTCAGAGTCATAGTCAGAGTCTCATTCAGAGTCAGATTCAGAGTCAGAGTCGGAGTCAGAGTCAGAGTCAGAGTCGGAGTCAGAGTCAGAGTCAGAGACAGAGTCAGATTCAGAGTCAGAGTCAGAGTCAGAGTCAGAGTCAGAGTCAAAGTCAGAGTCAGGGTCGGAGTCAGAGTCAGAGTCAGAATCAGAGTCAAATACAGAGTCAGAGTCAGAGTCAGATTCAGAGTCAGAGTCAGAGTCAGAGTCAGAGTCAGAGTCAGACTCAGAGTCAGAGTCAGGGTCAGAGTCAGAGTCAGATTTAAAGTCAGAGTCAGCGTCAGAGTCTGAGTCAAAGTCAGAGTCAGAGTCGGAGTTATAGTCATAGTCAGAGTCACAGTCAAAGTCAGAGTCTCAGTCAGAGTCAGAGTCAGAGTCGGAGTCGGAGTCGGATCCAGAGCCAGTTTCAGAGTCAGAGTCAGAGTCGGAGTCAGAGTCAGAGTCAGAGTCAGAGTCAGGGTCAGAGTCAGAGTCAGCATTAGAGTCAGAGTCAGTGTCATTCAGTCAGAGTCAGAGTCTGAGTCAGAGTCAGAGACGGAGTCAGAGTCTGAGTCAGGGTCAGAGTCAGAGTCAGAGTTAGAGTCAGATACAGAGACAGATTCAGAGTCAGATTCAGAGTCAGAGTCATGGAGACAGAGTCAGAGTCAGAGTCAGAGTCAGAGTCAGAGTCAAAGTCAGAGTCAGAGTCAAAGTCAGAGTCAGAGTCGGAGTCATAGTCAGAGTCAGAGTCAGAGTCAGAGTCGGAGCCAGAGTCAGAGTCGGAGTCAGAGTCAGAGTCAGGGTCAGAGTCAGAGTCAGATTTGAAGTCAGAGTCAGCGTCATGGATTCAGAGTCAGAGTCCGAGTCAGAGTCAGAGTCAGAGTCAGAGTCATAGTCAGAGGCAGAGTCAGGGTCAGAGTCAGAGTCAGAGTCAGAGTCAAAGTCAGAGTCATGGAGTCAGAGTCAGAGTCAGAGTCTAGTCAGAGTCAAAGTCACAGTGATAGAGTCAGAGTCAGAGTCAAAGTACGAGTTAGAGCCAGAGTCAGAGTCGGAGTCAGAGTCGGAGTCAGAGTCATCGTCAGAGTCAGAGTCAGAGTCGGAGTCAGAGTCGGAGTCAGAGTCGGAGTCAGCGTCAGAGTCAGAGTCATAGTCAGAGTCAGAGTCAGGGTCAGAGTCAGAGTCAGAGTCAGAGTCGGAGTCAGGGTCAGATACACAGTCAGAGTCAGAGTCAGATTCAGAGTCAGAGTCATGAAGACAGAGTCAGAGTCAGAGCCATAGTCGGAGTCAGAGTCATGGAGTCGGAGTCAGAGTCTTAGTCAGAGTCAGAGTCAGAGTCAGAGTCAGAGTCGGAGTCAAAATCAGAGTCGTAGTCGGATTCAGAGTCACAGTCAGAGTCATATTCAGAGTCTCATTCAGAGTCAGATTCAGAGTCAGAGTCGGAGTCAGAGTCAGAGTCAGAGTCGGAGTCAGAGTCAGAGTCAGAGACAGAGTCAGATTCAGAGTCAGAGTCAGAGTCAGAGTCAGAGTCAGAGTCAAAGTCAGAGTCAGAGTCGGAGTCAGAGTCAGAGTCAGAGTCAGAGTCAGATACAGAGTCAGAGTCAGAGTCAGATTCAGAGTCAGAGTCATAAAGACAGAGTCAGAGTCAGAGCCATAGCCTGAGTCAGAGTCATGGAGTCAGAGTCAGAGTCAGAGTTAGAGTCAGAGTCCGAGTCTGAGTCAGAGTCAGAGTCAGAGTCACAGTCAGAGTCAGAGACAGAGTCAGAGTCAGAGTCAGATTCAAAGTCAGAGTCATGGAGACAGAGTCAGAGTCAGCGCCATAGTCGAAGTCAGAGTCATAGAGTCAGATTCAGAGTCTTATTCAGAGTCAGATTCAGAGTCAGAGTCGGAGTCAGAGTCAGAGTCAGAGTCGGAGTCAGAGTCAGAGTCAGAGTCAGAGTCAGAGTCAGAGTCAGAGTCAGATTCAGAGTCAGAGTCAAAGTCGGAGTCAGAGTCAGAGTCAGGGTCAGAGTCAGAGTCAGAGTCAGAGTCAGATACACAGTCAGAGTCAGAGTCAGATTCAGAGTCAGAGTCATGAAGACAGAGTCAGAGTCAGAGCCATAGTCGGAGTCAGAGTCAGATTCAGAGTCAGAGTCATGAAGACAGAGTCAGAGTCAGAGCCATAGTCGGAGTCAGAGTCATGGAGTCGGAGTCAGAGTCTTAGTCAGAGTCAGAGTCAGAGTCTCATTCAGAGTCAGATTCAGAGTCAGAGTCGGAGTCAGAGTCAGAGTCAGAGTCACAGTCGGAGTCAGAGTCAGAGGCAGAGTCAGAGTCAGAGTCAGAAACAGGGTCAGAGTCAGAGTCAGAGTCAGAGTCAGAGCCAGAGCCACAGTCAGAGTCAGGTCGTGGAGTCAGAGTCAGAGTCTTAGTCAGCGTCAGAGTCAGAGTCAGAGTCGGAGTCAGAGTCAGAGTCGGAGTCAGAGTCAGAGTCAGAGTCAGAGTCAGAGTGAGAGTCAGATTCAGGGTCAGAGTCATGAAGACAGAGTCAGAGTCAGAGCCATAGTCAGAGTCAGAGTCAGAGTCAGATACACAGTCAGAGTCAGAGTCAGATTCAGAGTCAGAGTCATGAAGACAGAGTCAGAGTCAGAGCCATAGTCGGAGTCAGAGTCAGATTCAGAGTCAGAGTCATGAAGACAGAGTCAGAGTCAAAGCCATAGTCGGAGTCAGAGTCATGGAGTCGGAGTCAGAGTCTTAGTCAGAGTCAGAGTCAGAGTCTCATTCAGAGTCAGATTCAGAGTCAGAGTCGGAGTCAGAGTCAGAGTCAGAGTCAGAGTCAGAGTCAGAGTCAGAGTCAGAGTCAGAGTTAGAGTCAGAGTCCGAGTCTGACTCAGAGTCAGAGTCAGAGTCAGAGTTAGAGTCAGAGTCAGAGTCTGAGTCAGAGTCAGAGTCAGAGTCAGAGTCAGAGTCAGATACACAGTCAGAGTCAGAGTCAGATTCAGAGTCAGAGTCATGAAGACAGAGTCAGAGTCAGAGCCATAGTCGGAGTCAGAGTCAGAGTCGGAGTCAGAGTCAGAGTCAGAGACAGAGTCAGATTCGGAGTCAGAGTCAGAGTCAGAGTCAGAGTCAGAGTCAAAGTCAGAGTCAGAGTCGGAGTCAGAGTCAGAGTCACAGTCAGAGTCAAATACAGAGTCAGAGTCAGAGTCAGATTCAGAGTCAGAGTCAGAGTCAGAGTCAGAGTCAGAGTCAGAGTCAGACTCAGAGTCAGAGTCAGGGTCAGAGTCAGAGTCAGATTTAAAGTCAGAGTCAGCGTCAGAGTCTGAGTCAAAGTCAGAGTCAGAGTCGGAGTTATAGTCATAGTCAGAGTCACAGTCAAAGTCAGAGTCTCAGTCAGAGTCAGAGTCAGAGTCGGGGTCGGAGTCGGATCCAGAGCCAGTGTCAGAGTCAGAGTCAGAGTCGGAGTCAGAGTCAGAGTCAGAGTCAGAGTCAGGGTCAGAGTTAGAGTCAGCATTAGAGTCAGAGTCAGTGTCATTCAGTCAGAGTCAGAGTCTGAGTTAGAGTCAGAGACAGAGTCAGAGTCTGAGTGAGGGTCAGAGTCAGAGTCAGAGTTAGAGTCAGATACAGAGACAGATTCAGAGTCAGATTCAGAGTCAGAGTCATGGAGACAGAGTCAGAGTCAGAGTCAGAGTCAGAGTCAGAGTCAAAGTCAGAGTCAGAGTCGGAGTCAGAGTTACAGTCAGAGTCAGAGTCAGAGTCACAGTCGGAGTCAGAGTCAGAGGCAGAGTCAGAGTCAGAGTCAGAAACAGGGTCAGAGTCAGAGTCAGAGTCAGAGTCAGAGCCAGAGCCACAGTCAGAGTCAGGTCGTTGAGTCAGAGTCAGAGTCTTAGTCAGAGTCAGAGTCAGAGTCGGAGTCAGAGTCAGAGTCGGAGTCAGAGTCAGAGTCAGAGTCAGAGTCAGAGTCAGAGTCAGATTCAGGGTCAGAGTCATGAAGACAGAGTCAGAGTCAGAGCCATAGTCGAAGTCAGAGTCATGGAGTCGGAGTCAGAGTCTTAGTCAGAGTCAGAGTCAGAGTCAGAGTCAGAGTCAGATTCAGAGTCAGAGTCAGAGTCGGAGTCAGAGTCAGAGTCAGGGTCAGAGTCAGAGTCAGATTTAAAGTCAGAGTCAGCGTCATGGATTCAGAGTCAGAGTCAGAGTCAGAGTCGGAGTCATAGTCAGAGTCAGAGTCAGAGTCAGAGTCAGAGTCAGAGTCAGAGTCAGAGTCAGAGTCAGAGTTAGAGTCAGAGTCCGAGTCTGACTCAGAGTCACAGTCAGAGTCAGAGTTAGAGTCAGAGTCAGAGTCTGAGTCAGAGTCAGAGTCAGAGTCAGAGTCAGAGTCAGATACACAGTCAGAGTCAGAGTCAGATTCAGAGTCAGAGTCATGAAGACAGAGTCAGAGTCAGAGCCATAGTCGGAGTCAGAGTCATGGAGTCAGAGTCAGAGTCGGAGTCAAAATCAGAGTCGGAGTCAGAGACCGAGTCAGATTTAGAGTCACAGTCAGAGTCAGCGTCAAAGTCATGGTCTCAGTCTCAGTCAAAGTGAGAGTCTCAGTCAGAGTCAAAGTCAGAGTCAGAGTCGGAGTCAGAGTCAGAGTCTAGAGTCAGAGTCAGAGTCAGAGTCAGAGTCAAATTCGGAGTCAGAGTCAGAGTCATAGTCAGAGTCAGAGTCAGAATCAAAGTCACAGTCATGGAGACAGAGTCAGAGTCAGAGTCAGAGTCAGAGTCAGAGTCAGAGTCAGAGTCAGAGTCAGAGTCAGAGTCAGAGTCAAAGTCAGAGTCAGAGTCGGAGTCAGAGTGCCAGTCAGAGTCGGACTCAGAGTCAGAGTCAGAGTCAGAGTCAGGGTCAAAGTCAGAGTCAGATTTAAAGTCAGAGTCAGCGTCATGGAGTCGAAGTCAGAGTCTGAGTCAGAGTCAGAGTCAGAGTCAGAGTCAGAGTCAGAGTCAAAGTCAGAGTCAGAGTCGGAGTCAGAGTTACAGTCAGAGTCAGAGTCAGAGTCACAGTCGGAGTCAGAGTCAGAGGCAGAGTCAGGGTCAGAGTCAGAAACAGGGTCAGAGTCAGAGTCAGAGTCAGAGTCAGAGCCAGAGCCACAGTCAGAGTCAGGCCGTTGAGTCATAGTCAGAGTCTTAGTCAGAGTCAGAGTCAGAGTCGGAGTCAGAGTCAGAGTCGGAGTCAGAGTCAGAGTCAGAGTCAGAGTCAGAGTCAGAGTCAGATTCAGGGTCAGAGTCATGAAGACAGAGTCAGAGTCAGAGCCATAGTCGAAGTCAGAGTCATGGAGTCGGAGTCAGAGTCTTAGTCAGAGTCAGAGTCAGAGTCAGAGTCAGAGTCGGAGTCAAAATCAGAGTCGTAGTCGGATTCAGAGTCACAGTCAGAGTCATAGTCAGAGTCTCATTCAGAGTCAGATTTAGAGTCAGAGTCGGAGTCAGAGTCAGAGTCAGAGTCGGAGTCAGAGTCAGAGTCAGAGACAGAGTCAGATTCAGAGTCAGAGTCAGAGTCAGAGTCAGAGTCAGAGTCAAAGTCAGAGTCAGAGTCGGAGTCAGAGTCAGAGTCAGAGTCAGAGTCAAATACAGAGTCAGAGTCAGAGTCAGATTCAGAGTCAGAGTCATAAAGACAGAGTCAGAGTCAGAGCCATAGCCTGAGTCAGAGTCATGGAGTCAGAGTCAGAGTCAGAGTTAGAGTCAGAGTCCGAGTCTGAGTCAGAGTCAGAGTCAGAATCACAGTCAGAGTCAGAGACAGAGTCAGAGTCTGAGTCAGAGTCAGAGTCAGAGTCAGAGTCAGAGTCAGATACACAGTCAGAGTCAGAGTCAGATTCAGAGTCAGAGTCAGAGTCAGAGTCAGAGTCGGAGTCAGAGTCGGAGTCAGAGTCGGAGTTATAGTCATAGTCAGAGTCACAGTCAAAGTCAGAGTCTCAGTCAGAGTCAGAGTCAGAGTCGGAGTCGGAGTCGGATCCAGAGCCAGTGTCAGAGTCAGAGTCAGAGTCGGAGTTAGAGTCAGAGTCAGAGTCAGAGTCAGGGTCAGAGTCAGAGTCAGCATTAGAGTCAGAGTCAGTATCAATCAGTCAGAGTCAGAGTCTGAGTCGAAGTCAGAGACGGAGTCAGAGTCTGAGTCAGGGTCAGAGTCAGAGTCAGAGTTAGAGTCAGATACAGAGACAGATTCAGAGTCAGATTCAGAGTCAGAGTCATGAAGACAGAGTCAGAGTCAGAGTCAGAGTCAGAGTCAGAGTCGGAGTCAGAGTCAGAGTCACAGTCAGAGTCAGAGTCAGAGTCAGAGTCAGAGTCACAGTCAGATTCAGGGTCAGAGTCATGAAGACAGAGTCAGAGTCAGAGCCATAGTCGGAGTCAGACTCAGAGTCAGAGTCAGGGTCAGAGTCAGAGTCAGATTCGAAGTCAGAGTCAGCGTCAGAGTCTGAGTCAAAGTCAGAGTCAGAGTCGGAGTTATAGTCATAGTCAGAGTCACAGTCAAAGTCAGAGTCTCTGTCAGAGTCAGAGTCAGAGTCGGAGTCGGAGTCGGATCCAGAGCCAGTGTCAGAGTCAGAGTCAGAGTCGGAGTCAGAGTCAGAGTCAGAGTCAGAGTCAGGGTCAGAGTCAGAGTCAGCATTAGAGTCAGAGTCAGTGTCATTCAGTCAGAGTCAGAGTCTGAGTCAGAGTCAGAGACGGAGTCAGAGTCTGAGTCAGGGTCAGAGTCAGAGTCAGAGTTAGAGTCAGATACAGAGACAGATTCAGAGTCAGATTCAGAGTCAGAGTCATGGAGACAGAGTCAGAGTCAGAGTCAGAGTCAGAGTCAGAGTCAAAGTCAGAGTCAGAGTCAAAGTCAGAGTCAGAGTCGGAGTCATAGTCAGAGTCAGAGTCAGAGTCAGAGTCGGAGCCAGAGTCAGAGTCGGAGTCACAGTCAGAGTCAGGGTCAGAGTCAGAGTCAGATTTGAAGTCAGAGTTAGCGTCATGGATTCAGAGTCAGAGTCCGAGTCAGAGTCAGATTCAGAGTCAGAGTCATAGTCAGAGGCAGAGTCAGGGTCAGAGTCAGAGTCAGAGTCAGAGTCAAAGTCAGAGTCATGGAGTCAGAGTCAGAGTCAGAGTCTAGTCAGAATCAAAGTCACAGTGATAGAGTCAGAGTCAGAGTCAAAGTACGAGTTAGAGCCAGAGTCAGAGTCGGAGTCAGAGTCGGAGTCAGAGTCATCGTCAGAGTCAGAGTCAGAGTCGGAGTCAGAGTCGGAGTCAGAGTCAGAGTCAGAGTCAGAGTCAGAGTCATAGTCAGAGTCAGAGTCAGGGTCAGAGTCAGAGTCAGAGTCAGAGTCAGAGTCAGGGTCAGATACACAGTCAGAGTCAGAGTCAGATTCAGAGTCAGAGTCATGAAGACAGAGTCGGAGTCAGAGCCATAGTCGGAGTCAGAGTCATGGAGTCGGAGTCAGAGTCTTAGTCAGAGTCAGAGTCAGAGTCAGAGTCAGAGTCGGAGTCAAAATCAGAGTCGTAGTCGGATTCAGAGTCACAGTCAGAGTCATAGTCAGAGTCTCATTCAAAGTCAGATTCAGAGTCAGAGTCGGAGTCAGAGTCAGAGTCAGAGTCGGAGTCAGAGTCAGAGTCAGAGACAGAGTCAGATTCAGAGTCAGAGTCGAGTCAGAGTCAGAGTCAGAGTCAAAGTCAGAGTCAGAGTCGGAGTCAGAGTCAGAGTCAGAGTCAGAGTCAGATACAGAGTCAGAGTCATGGAGACAGAGTCAGAGTCAGAGTCAGAGTCAGAGTCAGAGTCGGAGTCAGAGTCAGAGTCACAGTCAGAGTCAGAGTCAGAGTCAGAGTCAGAGTCACAGTCAGATTCAGGGTCAGAGTCATGAAGACAGAGTCAGAGTCAGAGCCATAGTCGGAGTCAGACTCAGAGTCAGAGTCAGGGTCAGAGTCAGAGTCAGATTCAAAGTCAGAGTCAGCGTCAGAGTCTGAGTCAAAGTCAGAGTCAGAGTCGGAGTTATAGTCATAGTCAGAGTCACAGTCAAAGTCAGAGTCTCTGTCAGAGTTAGAGTCAGAGTCGGAGTCGGAGTCGGATCCAGAGCCAGTGTCAGAGTCAGAGTCAGAGTCGGAGTCAGAGTCAGAGTCAGAGTCAGAGTCAGGGTCAGAGTCAGAGTCAGCATTAGAGTCAGAGTCAGTGTCATTCAGTCAGAGTCAGAGTCTGAGTCAGAGTCAGAGACGGAGTCAGAGTCTGAGTCAGGGTCAGAGTCAGAGTCAGAGTTAGAGTCAGATACAGAGACAGATTCAGAGTCAGATTCAGAGTCAGAGTCATGGAGACAGAGTCAGAGTCAGAGTCAGAGTCAGAGTCAGAGTCAAAGTCAGAGTCAGAGTCAAAGTCAGAGTCAGAGTCGGAGTCATAGTCAGAGTCAGAGTCAGAGTCAGAGTCGGAGCCAGAGTCAGAGTCGGAGTCACAGTCAGAGTCAGGGTCAGAGTCAGAGTCAGATTTGAAGTCAGAGTTAGCGTCATGGATTCAGAGTCAGAGTCCGAGTCAGAGTCAGATTCAGAGTCAGAGTCAGAGTCAGAGGCAGAGTCAGGGTCAGAGTCAGAGTCAGAGTCAGAGTCAAAGTCAGAGTCATGGAGTCAGAGTCAGAGTCAGAGTCTAGTCAGAATCAAAGTCACAGTGATAGAGTCAGAGTCAGAGTCAAAGTACGAGTTAGAGCCAGAGTCAGAGTCGGAGTCAGAGTCGGAGTCAGAGTCATCGTCAGAGTCAGAGTCAGAGTCGGAGTCAGAGTCGGAGTCAGAGTCAGAGTCAGAGTCAGAGTCAGAGTCATAGTCAGAGTCAGAGTCAGGGTCAGAGTCAGAGTCAGAGTCAGAGTCAGAGTCAGGGTCAGATACACAGTCAGAGTCAGAGTCAGATTCAGAGTCAGAGTCATGAAGACAGAGTCGGAGTCAGAGCCATAGTCGGAGTCAGAGTCATGGAGTCGGAGTCAGAGTCTTAGTCAGAGTCAGAGTCAGAGTCAGAGTCAGAGTCGGAGTCAAAATCAGAGTCGTAGTCGGATTCAGAGTCACAGTCAGAGTCATAGTCAGAGTCTCATTCAAAGTCAGATTCAGAGTCAGAGTCGGAGTCAGAGTCAGAGTCAGAGTCGGAGTCAGAGTCAGAGTCAGAGACAGAGTCAGATTCAGAGTCAGAGTCAGAGTCAGAGTCAGAGTCAGAGTCAAAGTCAGAGTCAGAGTCGGAGTCAGAGTCAGAGTCAGAGTCAGAGTCAGATACAGAGTCAGAGTCAGAGTCAGATTCAGAGTCAGAGTCATAAAGACAGAGTCAGAGTCAGAGCCATAGCCTGAGTCAGAGTCATGGAGTCAGAGTCAGAGTCAGAGTTAGAGTCAGAGTCCGAGTCTGAGTCAGAGTCAGAGTCAGAGTCACAGTCAGAGTCAGAGACAGAGTCAGAGTCAGAGTCAGATTCAAAGTCAGAGTCATGGAGACAGAGTCAGAGTCAGCGCCATAGTCGAAGTCAGAGTCATAGAGTCAGATTCAGAGTCTTATTCAGAGTCAGATTCAGAGTCAGAGTCGGAGTCAGAGTCAGAGTCAGAGTCGGAGTCAGAGTCAGAGTCAGAGTCAGAGTCAGAGTCAAAGTCAGAGTCAGAGTCGGAGTCAGAGTCAGAGTCAGAGTCAGAGTCAAATACAGAGTCAGAGTCAGAGTCAGATTCAGAGTCAGAGTCATAAAGACAGAGTCAGAGTCAGAGCCATAGCCTGAGTCAGAGTCATGGAGTCAGAGTCAGAGTCAGAGTTAGAGTCAGAGTCCGAGTCTGAGTCAGAGTCAGAGTCAGAATCACAGTCAGAGTCAGAGACAGAGTCAGAGTCTGAGTCAGAGTCAGAGTCAGAGTCAGAGTCGGAGTCAGATACACAGTCAGAGTCAGAGTCAGATTCAGAGTCAGAGTCAGAGTCAGAGTCAGAGTCGGAGTCAGAGTCGGAGTCAGAGTCAGAGTCTGAGTCAGAGTCAGAGTCAAAGTCAGATGCGGAGTCGGAGTCAGACTCAGAGTCAGAGTCAGGGTCAGAGTCAGAGTCAGATTCAAAGTCAGAGTCAGCGTCGGAGTCTGAGTCAAAGTCAGAGTCGGAGTCAGAGTTACAGTCAGAGTCAGAGTCAGAGTCACAGTCGGAGTCAGAGTCAGAGGCAGAGTCAGAGTCAGAGTCAGAAACAGGGTCAGAGTAGGAGTCAGAGTCAGAGTCAGGTCGTGGTGTCAGAGTCAGAGTCAGGTCGTGGTGTCAGAGTCAGAGTCTTAGTCAGCGTCAGAGTCAGAGTCAGAGTCGGAGTCAGAGTCAGAGTCAGAGTCAGAGTCAGAGTCACAGTCAGATTCAGGGTCAGAGTCATGAAGACAGAGTCAGAGTCAGAGCCATAGTCGGAGTCAGACTCAGAGTCAGAGTCAGGGTCAGAGTCAGAGTCAGATTTAAAGTCAGAGTCAGCGTCAGAGTCTGAGTCAAAGTCAGAGTCAGAGTCGGAGTTATAGTCATAGTCAGAGTCACAGTCAAAGTCAGAGTCTCAGTCAGAGTCAGAGTCAGAGTCGGAGTCGGAGTCGGATCCAGAGCCAGTGTCAGAGTCAGAGTCAGAGTCGGAGTCAGAGTCAGAGTCAGAGTCAGAGTCAGGGTCAGAGTCAGAGTCAGCATTAGAGTCAGAGTCAGTGTCATTCAGTCAGAGTCAGAGTCTGAGTCAGAGTCAGAGACGGAGTCAGAGTCTGAGTCAGGGTCAGAGTCAGAGTCAGAGTTAGAGTCAGATACAGGGACAGATTCAGAGTCAGATTCAGAGTCAGAGTCATGGAGACAGAGTCAGAGTCAGAGTCAGAGTCAGAGTCAGAGTCAAAGTCAGAGTCAGAGTCAAAGTCAGAGTCAGAGTCGGAGTCATAGTCAGAGTCAGAGTCAGAGTCAGAGTCGGAGCCAGAGTCAGAGTCGGAGTCACAGTCAGAGTCAGGGTCAGAGTCAGAGTCAGATTTGAAGTCAGAGTTAGCGTCATGGATTCAGAGTCAGAGTCCGAGTCAGAGTCAGAGTCAGAGTCAGAGTCATAGTCAGAGGCAAAGTCAGGGTCAGAGTCACAGTCAGAGTCAGAGTCAAAGTCAGAGTCATGGAGTCAGAGTCAGAGTCAGAGTCTAGTCAGAATCAAAGTCACAGTGATAGAGTCAGAGTCAGAGTCAAAGTACGAGTTAGAGCCAGAGTCAGAGTCGGAGTCAGAGTCGGAGTCAGAGTCATCGTCAGAGTCAGAGTCAGAGTCGGAGTCAGAGTCGGAGTCAGAGTCAGAGTCAGAGTCAGAGTCAGAGTCATAGTCAGGGTCAGAGTCAGGGTCAGAGTCAGAGTCAGAGTCAGAGTCAGAGTCAGGGTCAGATACACAGTCAGAGTCAGAGTCAGATTCAGAGTCAGAGTCATGAAGACAGAGTCAGAGTCAGAGCCATAGTCGGAGTCAGAGTCATGGAGTCGGAGTCAGAGTCTTAGTCAGAGTCAGAGTCAGAGTCAGAGTCAGAGTCGGAGTCAAAATCAGAGTCGTAGTCGGATTCAGAGTCACAGTCAGAGTCATATTCAGAGTCTCATTCAGAGTCAGATTCAGAGTCAGAGTCGGAGTCAGAGTCAGAGTCAGAGTCGGAGTCAGAGTCAGAGTCAGAGACAGAGTCAGATTCAGAGTCAGAGTCAGAGTCAGAGTCAGAGTCAGAGTCAAAGTCAGAGTCAGAGTCGGAGTCAGAGTCAGAGTCAGAGTCAGAGTCAGATACAGAGTCAGAGTCAGAGTCAGATTCAGAGTCAGAGTCATAAAGACAGAGTCAGAGTCAGAGCCATAGCCTGAGTCAGAGTCATGGAGTCAGAGTCAGAGTCAGAGTTAGAGTCAGAGTCCGAGTCTGAGTCAGAGTCAGAGTCAGAGTCAGATTCAGAGTCAGAGTCAAAGTCGGAGTCAGAGTCAGAGTCAGGGTCAGAGTCAGAGTCAGAGTCAGAGTCAGATACACAGTCAGAGTCAGAGTCAGATTCAGAGTCAGAGTCATGAAGACAGAGTCAGAGTCAGAGCCATAGTCGGAGTCAGAGTCAGATTCAGAGTCAGAGTCATGAAGACAGAGTCAGAGTCAGAGCCATAGTCGGAGTCAGAGTCATGGAGTCGGAGTCAGAGTCTTAGTCAGAGTCAGAGTCAGAGTCTCATTCAGAGTCAGATTCAGAGTCAGAGTCGGAGTCAGAGTCAGAGTCAGAGTCACAGTCGGAGTCAGAGTCAGAGGCAGAGTCAGAGTCAGAGTCAGAAACAGGGTCAGAGTCAGAGTCAGAGTCAGAGTCAGAGCCAGAGCCACAGTCAGAGTCAGGTCGTGGAGTCAGAGTCAGAGTCTTAGTCAGCGTCAGAGTCAGAGTCAGAGTCGGAGTCAGAGTCAGAGTCGGAGTCAGAGTCAGAGTCAGAGTCAGAGTCAGAATGAGAGTCAGATTCAGGGTCAGAGTCATGAAGACAGAGTCAGAGTCAGAGCCATAGTCAGAGTCAGAGTCAGAGTCAGATACACAGTCAGAGTCAGAGTCAGATTCAGAGTCAGAGTCATGAAGACAGAGTCAGAGTCAGAGCCATAGTCGGAGTCAGAGTCAGATTCAGAGTCAGAGTCATGAAGACAGAGTCAGAGTCAAAGCCATAGTCGGAGTCAGAGTCATGGAGTCGGAGTCAGAGTCTTAGTCAGAGTCAGAGTCAGAGTCTCATTCAGAGTCAGATTCAGAGTCAGAGTCGGAGTCAGAGTCAGAGTCAGAGTCAGAGTCAGAGTCAGAGTCAGAGTCAGAGTCAGAGTTAGAGTCAGAGTCCGAGTCTGACTCAGAGTCAGAGTCAGAGTCAGAGTTAGAGTCAGAGTCAGAGTCTGAGTCAGAGTCAGAGTCAGAGTCAGAGTCAGAGTCAGATACACAGTCAGAGTCAGAGTCAGATTCAGAGTCAGAGTCATGAAGACAGAGTCAGAGTCAGAGCCATAGTCGGAGTCAGAGTCAGAGTCGGAGTCAGAGTCAGAGTCAGAGACAGAGTCAGATTCGGAGTCAGAGTCAGAGTCAGAGTCAGAGTCAGAGTCAAAGTCAGAGTCAGAGTCGGAGTCAGAGTCAGAGTCACAGTCAGAGTCAAATACAGAGTCAGAGTCAGATTCAGATTCAGAGTCAGAGTCAGAGTCAGAGTCAGAGTCAGAGTCAGAGTCAGACTCAGAGTCAGAGTCAGGGTCAGAGTCAGAGTCAGATTTAAAGTCAGAGTCAGCGTCAGAGTCTGAGTCAAAGTCAGAGTCAGAGTCGGAGTTATAGTCATAGTCAGAGTCACAGTCAAAGTCAGAGTCTCAGTCAGAGTCAGAGTCAGAGTCGGGGTCGGAGTCGGATCCAGAGCCAGTGTCAGAGTCAGAGTCAGAGTCGGAGTCAGAGTCAGAGTCAGAGTCAGAGTCAGGGTCAGAGTTAGAGTCAGCATTAGAGTCAGAGTCAGTGTCATTCAGTCAGAGTCAGAGTCTGAGTTAGAGTCAGAGACAGAGTCAGAGTCTGAGTGAGGGTCAGAGTCAGAGTCAGAGTTAGAGTCAGATACAGAGACAGATTCAGAGTCAGATTCAGAGTCAGAGTCATGGAGACAGAGTCAGAGTCAGAGTCAGAGTCAGAGTCAGAGTCAAAGTCAGAGTCAGAGTCGGAGTCAGAGTTACAGTCAGAGTCAGAGTCAGAGTCACAGTCGGAGTCAGAGTCAGAGGCAGAGTCAGAGTCAGAGTCAGAAACAGGGTCAGAGTCAGAGTCAGAGTCAGAGTCAGAGCCAGAGCCACAGTCAGAGTCAGGTCGTTGAGTCAGAGTCAGAGTCTTAGTCAGAGTCAGAGTCAGAGTCGGAGTCCTAGTCAGAGTCGGAGTCAGAGTCAGAGTCAGAGTCAGAGTCAGAGTCAGAGTCAGATTCAGGGTCAGAGTCATGAAGACAGAGTCAGAGTCAGAGCCATAGTCGAAGTCAGAGTCATGGAGTCGGAGTCAGAGTCTTAGTCAGAGTCAGAGTCAGAGTCAGAGTCAGAGTCAGATTCAGAGTCAGAGTCAGAGTCGGAGTCAGAGTCAGAGTCAGGGTCAGAGTCAGAGTCAGATTTAAAGTCAGAGTCAGCGTCATGGATTCAGAGTCAGAGTCAGAGTCAGAGTCGGAGTCATAGTCAGAGTCAGAGTCAGAGTCAGAGTCAGAGTCAGAGTCAGAGTCAGAGTCAGAGTCAGAGTCAGAGTTAGAGTCAGAGTCCGAGTCTGACTCAGAGTCACAGTCAGAGTCAGAGTTAGAGTCAGAGTCAGAGTCTGAGTCAGAGTCAGAGTCAGAGTCAGAGTCAGAGTCAGATACACAGTCAGAGTCAGAGTCAGATTCAGAGTCAGAGTCATGAAGACAGAGTCAGAGTCAGAGCCATAGTCGGAGTCAGAGTCATGGAGTCAGAGTCAGAGTCGGAGTCAAAATCAGAGTCGGAGTCAGAGACCGAGTCAGATTTAGAGTCACAGTCAGAGTCAGCGTCAAAGTCATGGTCTCAGTCTCAGTCAAAGTGAGAGTCTCAGTCAGAGTCAAAGTCAGAGTCAGAGTCGGAGTCAGAGTCAGAGTCTAGAGTCAGAGTCAGAGTCAGAGTCAGAGTCAAATTCGGAGTCAGAGTCAGAGTCATAGTCAGAGTCAGAGTCAGAATCAAAGTCACAGTCATGGAGACAGAGTCAGAGTCAGAGTCAGAGTCAGAGTCAGATTCAGAGTCAGAGTCAGAGTCAGAGTCAGAGTCAGAGTCAGAGTCAGAGTCAGAGTCGGAGTCAGAGTGCCAGTCAGAGTCGGACTCAGAGTCAGAGTCAGAGTCAGAGTCAGGGTCAAAGTCAGAGTCAGATTTAAAGTCAGAGTCAGCGTCATGGAGTCGAAGTCAGAGTCTGAGTCAGAGTCAGAGTCAGAGTCAGAGTCAGAGTCAGAGTCAAAGTCAGAGTCAGAGTCGGAGTCAGAGTTACAGTCAGAGTCAGAGTCAGAGTCACAGTCGGAGTCAGAGTCAGAGGCAGAGTCAGAGTCAGAGTCAGAAACAGGGTCAGAGTCAGAGTCAGAGTCAGAGTCAGAGCCAGAGCCACAGTCAGAGTCAGGCCGTTGAGTCATAGTCAGAGTCTTAGTCAGAGTCAGAGTCAGAGTCGGAGTCAGAGTCAGAGTCGGAGTCAGAGTCAGAGTCAGAGTCAGAGTCAGAGTCAGAGTCAGATTCAGGGTCAGAGTCATGAAGACAGAGTCAGAGTCAGAGCCATAGTCGAAGTCAGAGTCATGGAGTCGGAGTCAGAGTCTTAGTCAGAGTCAGAGTCAGAGTCAGAGTCAGAGTCGGAGTCAAAATCAGAGTCGTAGTCGGATTCAGAGTCACAGTCAGAGTCATAGTCAGAGTCTCATTCAGAGTCAGATTTAGAGTCAGAGTCGGAGTCAGAGTCAGAGTCAGAGTCAGAGACAGAGTCAGATTCAGAGTCAGAGTCAGAGTCAGAGTCAGAGTCAGAGTCAAAGTCAGAGTCAGAGTCGGAGTCAGAGTCAGAGTCAGAGTCAGAGTCAAATACAGAGTCAGAGTCAGAGTCAGATTCAGAGTCAGAGTCATAAAGACAGAGTCAGAGTCAGAGCCATAGCCTGAGTCAGAGTCATGGAGTCAGAGTCAGAGTCAGAGTTAGAGTCAGAGTCCGAGTCTGAGTCAGAGTCAGAGTCAGAATCACAGTCAGAGTCAGAGACAGAGTCAGAGTCTGAGTCAGAGTCAGAGTCAGAGTCAGAGTCAGAGTCAGATACACAGTCAGAGTCAGAGTCAGATTCAGAGTCAGAGTCAGAGTCAGAGTCAGAGTCGGAGTCAGAGTCGGAGTCAGAGTCGGAGTTATAGTCATAGTCAGAGTCACAGTCAAAGTCAGAGTCTCAGTCAGAGTCAGAGTCAGAGTCGGAGTCGGAGTCGGATCCAGAGCCAGTGTCAGAGTCAGAGTCAGAGTCGGAGTTAGAGTCAGAGTCAGAGTCAGAGTCAGGGTCAGAGTCAGAGTCAGCATTAGAGTCAGAGTCAGTATCAATCAGTCAGAGTCAGAGTCTGAGTCGAAGTCAGAGACGGAGTCAGAGTCTGAGTCAGGGTCAGAGTCAGAGTCAGAGTTAGAGTCAGATACAGAGACAGATTCAGAGTCAGATTCAGAGTCAGAGTCATGGAGACAGAGTCAGAGTCAGAGTCAGAGTCAGAGTCAGAGTCGGAGTCAGAGTCAGAGTCACAGTCAGAGTCAGAGTCAGAGTCAGAGTCAGAGTCACAGTCAGATTCAGGGTCAGAGTCATGAAGACAGAGTCAGAGTCAGAGCCATAGTCGGAGTCAGACTCAGAGTCAGAGTCAGGGTCAGAGTCAGAGTCAGATTTAAAGTCAGAGTCAGCGTCAGAGTCTGAGTCAAAGTCAGAGTCAGAGTCGGAGTTATAGTCATAGTCAGAGTCACAGTCAAAGTCAGAGTCTCTGTCAGAGTCAGAGTCAGAGTCGGAGTCGGAGTCGGATCCAGAGCCAGTGTCAGAGTCAGAGTCAGAGTCGGAGTCAGAGTCAGAGTCAGAGTCAGAGTCAGGGTCAGAGTCAGAGTCAGCATTAGAGTCAGAGTCAGTGTCATTCAGTCAGAGTCAGAGTCTGAGTCAGAGTCAGAGACGGAGTCAGAGTCTGAGTCAGGGTCAGAGTCAGAGTCAGAGTTAGAGTCAGATACAGAGACAGATTCAGAGTCAGATTCAGAGTCAGAGTCATGGAGACAGAGTCAGAGTCAGAGTCAGAGTCAGAGTCAGAGTCAAAGTCAGAGTCAGAGTCAAAGTCAGAGTCAGAGTCGGAGTCATAGTCAGAGTCAGAGTCAGAGTCAGAGTCGGAGCCAGAGTCAGAGTCGGAGTCACAGTCAGAGTCAGGGTCAGAGTCAGAGTCAGATTTGAAGTCAGAGTTAGCGTCATGGATTCAGAGTCAGAGTCCGAGTCAGAGTCAGATTCAGAGTCAGAGTCATAGTCAGAGGCAGAGTCAGGGTCAGAGTCAGAGTCAGAGTCAGAGTCAAAGTCAGAGTCATGGAGTCAGAGTCAGAGTCAGAGTCTAGTCAGAATCAAAGTCACAGTGATAGAGTCAGAGTCAGAGTCAAAGTACGAGTTAGAGCCAGAGTCAGAGTCGGAGTCAGAGTCGGAGTCAGAGTCATCGTCAGAGTCAGAGTCAGAGTCGGAGTCAGAGTCGGAGTCAGAGTCAGAGTCAGAGTCAGAGTCAGAGTCATAGTCAGAGTCAGAGTCAGGGTCAGAGTCAGAGTCAGAGTCAGAGTCAGAGTCAGGGTCAGATACACAGTCAGAGTCAGAGTCAGATTCAGAGTCAGAGTCATGAAGACAGAGTCGGAGTCAGAGCCATAGTCGGAGTCAGAGTCATGGAGTCGGAGTCAGAGTCTTAGTCAGAGTCAGAGTCAGAGTCAGAGTCAGAGTCGGAGTCGAAATCAGAGTCGTAGTCGGATTCAGAGTCACAGTCAGAGTCATAGTCAGAGTCTCATTCAAAGTCAGATTCAGAGTCAGAGTCGGAGTCAGAGTCAGAGTCAGAGTCGGAGTCAGAGTCAGAGTCAGAGACAGAGTCAGATTCAGAGTCAGAGTCAGAGTCAGAGTCAGAGTCAGAGTCAAAGTCAGAGTCAGAGTCGGAGTCAGAGTCAGAGTCAGAGTCAGAGTCAGATACAGAGTCAGAGTCAGAGTCAGATTCAGAGTCAGAGTCATAAAGACAGAGTCAGAGTCAGAGCCATAGCCTGAGTCAGAGTCATGGAGTCAGAGTCAGAGTCAGAGTTAGAGTCAGAGTCCGAGTCTGAGTCAGAGTCAGAGTCAGAGTCACAGTCAGAGTCAGAGACAGAGTCAGAGTCAGAGTCAGATTCAAAGTCAGAGTCATGGAGACAGAGTCAGAGTCAGCGCCATAGTCGAAGTCAGAGTCATAGAGTCAGATTCAGAGTCTTATTCAGAGTCAGATTCAGAGTCAGAGTCGGAGTCAGAGTCAGAGTCAGAGTCGGAGTCAGAGTCAGAGTCAGAGTCAGAGTCAGAGTCAAAGTCAGAGTCAGAGTCGGAGTCAGAGTCAGAGTCAGAGTCAGAGTCAAATACAGAGTCAGAGTCAGAGTCAGATTCAGAGTCAGAGTCATAAAGACAGAGTCAGAGTCAGAGCCATAGCCTGAGTCAGAGTCATGGAGTCAGAGTCAGAGTCAGAGTTAGAGTCAGAGTCCGAGTCTGAGTCAGAGTCAGAGTCAGAATCACAGTCAGAGTCAGAGACAGAGTCAGAGTCTGAGTCAGAGTCAGAGTCAGAGTCAGAGTCGAAGTCAGATACACAGTCAGAGTCAGAGTCAGATTCAGAGTCAGAGTCAGAGTCAGAGTCAGAGTCGGAGTCAGAGTCGGAGTCAGAGTCAGAGTCTGAGTCAGAGTCAGAGTCAAAGTCAGATGCGGAGTCGGAGTCAGACTCAGAGTCAGAGTCAGGGTCAGAGTCAGAGTCAGATTCAAAGTCAGAGTCAGCGTCGGAGTCTGAGTCAAAGTCAGAGTCGGAGTCAGAGTTACAGTCAGAGTCAGAGTCAGAGTCACAGTCGGAGTCAGAGTCAGAGGCAGAGTCAGAGTCAGAGTCAGAAACAGGGTCAGAGTAGGAGTCAGAGTCAGAGTCAGGTCGTGGTGTCAGAGTCAGAGTCAGGTCGTGGTGTCAGAGTCAGAGTCTTAGTCAGCGTCAGAGTCAGAGTCAGAGTCGGAGTCAGAGTCAGAGTCAGAGTCAGAGTCAGAGTCACAGTCAGATTCAGGGTCAGAGTCATGAAGACAGAGTCAGAGTCAGAGCCATAGTCGGAGTCAGACTCAGAGTCAGAGTCAGGGTCAGAGTCAGAGTCAGATTTAAAGTCAGAGTCAGCGTCAGAGTCTGAGTCAAAGTCAGAGTCAGAGTCGGAGTTATAGTCATAGTCAGAGTCACAGTCAAAGTCAGAGTCTCAGTCAGAGTCAGAGTCAGAGTCGGAGTCGGAGTCGGATCCAGAGCCAGTGTCAGAGTCAGAGTCAGAGTCGGAGTCAGAGTCAGAGTCAGAGTCAGAGTCAGGGTCAGAGTCAGAGTCAGCATTAGAGTCAGAGTCAGTGTCATTCAGTCAGAGTCAGAGTCTGAGTCAGAGTCAGAGACGGAGTCAGAGTCTGAGTCAGGGTCAGAGTCAGAGTCAGAGTTAGAGTCAGATACAGGGACAGATTCAGAGTCAGATTCAGAGTCAGAGTCATGGAGACAGAGTCAGAGTCAGAGTCAGAGTCAGAGTCAGAGTCAAAGTCAGAGTCAGAGTCAAAGTCAGAGTCAGAGTCGGAGTCATAGTCAGAGTCAGAGTCAGAGTCAGAGTCGGAGCCAGAGTCAGAGTCGGAGTCACAGTCAGAGTCAGGGTCAGAGTCAGAGTCAGATTTGAAGTCAGAGTTAGCGTCATGGATTCAGAGTCAGAGTCCGAGTCAGAGTCTGAGTCAGAGTCAGAGTCATAGTCAGAGGCAGAGTCAGGGTCAGAGTCACAGTCAGAGTCAGAGTCAAAGTCAGAGTCATGGAGTCAGAGTCAGAGTCAGAGTCTAGTCAGAATCAAAGTCACAGTGATAGAGTCAGAGTCAGAGTCAAAGTACGAGTTAGAGCCAGAGTCAGAGTCGGAGTCAGAGTCGGAGTCAGAGTCATCGTCAGAGTCAGAGTCAGAGTCGGAGTCAGAGTCGGAGTCAGAGTCAGAGTCAGAGTCAGAGTCAGAGTCATAGTCAGAGTCAGAGTCAGGGTCAGAGTCAGAGTCAGAGTCAGAGTCAGAGTCAGGGTCAGATACACAGTCAGAGTCAGAGTCAGATTCAGAGTCAGAGTCATGAAGACAGAGTCAGAGTCAGAGCCATAGTCGGAGTCAGAGTCATGGAGTCGGAGTCAGAGTCTTAGTCAGAGTCAGAGTCAGAGTCAGAGTCAGAGTCGGAGTCAAAATCAGAGTCGTAGTCGGATTCAGAGTCACAGTCAGAGTCATAGTCAGAGTCTCATTCAGAGTCAGATTCAGAGTCAGAGTCGGAGTCAGAGTCAGAGTCAGAGTCGGAGTCAGAGTCAGAGTCAGAGACAGAGTCAGATTCAGAGTCAGAGTCAGAGTCAGAGTCAGAGTCAGAGTCAAAGTCAGAGTCAGAGTCGGAGTCAGAGTCAGAGTCAGAGTCAGAGTCAGATACAGAGTCAGAGTCAGAGTCAGATTCAGAGTCAGAGTCATAAAGACAGAGTCAGAGTCAGAGCCATAGCCTGAGTCAGAGTCATGGAGTCAGAGTCAGAGTCAGAGTTAGAGTCAGAGTCCGAGTCTGAGTCAGAGTCAGAGTCAGAGTCACAGTCAGAGTCAGAGACAGAGTCAGAGTCAGAGTCACATTCAAAGTCAGAGTCATGGAGACAGAGTCAGAGTCAGCGCCATAGTCGAAGTCAGAGTCATAGAGTCAGATTCAGAGTCTTATTCAGAGTCAGATTCAGAGTCAGAGTCGGAGTCAGAGTCAGAGTCAGAGTCGGAGTCAGAGTCAGAGTCAGAGTCAGAGTCAGAGTCAAAGTCAGAGTCAGAGTCGGAGTCAGAGTCAGAGTCAGAGTCAGAGTCAAATACAGAGTCAGAGTCAGAGTCAGATTCAGAGTCAGAGTCATAAAGACAGAGTCAGAGTCAGAGCCATAGCCTGAGTCAGAGTCATGGAGTCAGAGTCAGAGTCAGAGTTAGAGTCAGAGTCCGAGTCTGAGTCAGAGTCAGAGTCAGAATCACAGTCAGAGTCAGAGACAGAGTCAGAGTCTGAGTCAGAGTCAGAGTCAGAGTCAGAGTCAGAGTCAGATACACAGTCAGAGTCAGAGTCAGATTCAGAGTCAGAGTCAGAGTCAGAGTCAGAGTCGGAGTCAGAGTCGGAGTCAGAGTCAGAGTCTGAGTCAGAGTCAGAGTCAAAGTCAGATGCGGAGTCGGAGTCAGACTCAGAGTCAGAGTCAGGGTCAGAGTCAGAGTCAGATTCAAAGTCAGAGTCAGCGTCGGAGTCTGAGTCAAAGTCAGAGTCAGAGTCGGAGTTATAGTCATAGTCAGAGTCACAGTCGATGTCAGAGTCTCAGTCAGAGTCAGAGTCAGAGTCGGAGTTGGAGTCGGAGTCGGAGTCAGAGTCAGAGTCAGAGTCAGAGTCAGAGTCAGAGTCAGAGTCTGAGTCAGAGTCAGAGTCAGAGTCAGAGTCAGAGTCAGAGTCAGAGTCAGAGTCAGAGTCAGAGTCAGACTCAGAGTCAGAGTCAGGGTCAGAGTCAGAGTCAGATTTAAAGTCAGAGTCAGCGTCAGAGTCTGAGTCAAAGTCAGAGTCAGAGTCGGAGTTATAGTCATAGTCAGAGTCACAGTCAAAGTCAGAGTCTCAGTCAGAGTCAGAGTCAGAGTCGGAGTCGGAGTCGGATCCAGAGCCAGTGTCAGAGTCAGAGTCAGAGTCGGAGTTAGAGTCAGAGTCAGAGTCAGAGTCAGGGTCAGAGTCAGAGTCAGCATTAGAGTCAGAGTCAGTGTCAATCAGTCAGAGTCAGAGTCTGAGTCAAAGTCAGAGACGGAGTCAGAGTCTGAGTCAGGGTCAGAGTCAGAGTCAGAGTTAGAGTCAGATACAGAGACAGATTCAGAGTCAGATTCAGAGTCAGAGTCATGGAGACAGAGTCAGAGTCAGAGTCAAAGTCAGAGTCAGAGTCAGAGTCAAAGTCAGAGTCAGAGTCGGAGTCAGAGTTACAGTCAGAGTCAGAGTCAGAGTCACAGTCGGAGTCAGATTCAGAGGCAGAGTCAGAGTCAGAGTCAGAAACAGGGTCAGAGTAGGAGTCAGAGTCAGAGTCAGAGCCAGAGCCACAGTCAGAGTCAGGTCGTGGAGTCAGAGTCAGAGTCTTAGTCAGCGTCAGAGTCAGAGTCAGAGTCGAAGTCAGAGTCAGAGTCGGAGTCAGAGTCAGAGTCAGAGTCAGAGTCAGAGTGAGAGTCAGATTCAGGGTCAGAGTCATGAAGACAGAGTCAGAGTCAGAGCCATAGTCGGAGTCAGAGTCATGGAGTCGGAGTCAGAGTCTTAGTCAGAGTCAGAGTCAGAGTCAGAGTCAGAGTCGGAGTCAAAATCAGAGTCGTAGTCGGATTCAGAGTCACAGTCAGAGTCATAGTCAGAGTCTCATTCAGAGTCAGATTCAGAGTCAGAGTCGGAGTCAGAGTCAGAGTCAGAGTCGGAGTCAGAGTCAGAGTCAGAGACAGAGTCAGATTCAGAGTCAGAGTCAGAGTCAGAGTCAGAGTCAGAGTCAAAGTCAGAGTCAGGGTCGGAGTCAGAGTCAGAGTCAGAATCAGAGTCAAATACAGAGTCAGAGTCAGAGTCAGATTCAGAGTCAGAGTCAGAGTCAGAGTCAGAGTCAGAGTCAGACTCAGAGTCAGAGTCAGGGTCAGAGTCAGAGTCAGATTTAAAGTCAGAGTCAGCGTCAGAGTCTGAGTCAAAGTCAGAGTCAGAGTCGGAGTTATAGTCATAGTCAGAGTCACAGTCAAAGTCAGAGTCTCAGTCAGAGTCAGAGTCAGAGTCGGAGTCGGAGTCGGATCCAGAGCCAGTTTCAGAGTCAGAGTCAGAGTCGGAGTCAGAGTCAGAGTCAGAGTCAGAGTCAGGGTCAGAGTCAGAGTCAGCATTAGAGTCAGAGTCAGTGTCATTCAGTCAGAGTCAGAGTCTGAGTCAGAGTCAGAGACGGAGTCAGAGTCTGAGTCAGGGTCAGAGTCAGAGTCAGAGTTAGAGTCAGATACAGAGACAGATTCAGAGTCAGATTCAGAGTCAGAGTCATGGAGACAGAGTCAGAGTCAGAGTCAGAGTCAGAGTCAGAGTCAAAGTCAGAGTCAGAGTCAAAGTCAGAGTCAGAGTCGGAGTCATAGTCAGAGTCAGAGTCAGAGTCAGAGTCGGAGCCAGAGTCAGAGTCGGAGTCAGAGTCAGAGTCAGGGTCAGAGTCAGAGTCAGATTTGAAGTCAGAGTTAGCGTCATGGATTCAGAGTCAGAGTCCGAGTCAGAGTCAGAGTCAGAGTCAGAGTCATAGTCAGAGGCAGAGTCAGGGTCAGAGTCACAGTCAGAGTCAGAGTCAAAGTCAGAGTCATGGAGTCAGAGTCAGAGTCAGAGTCTAGTCAGAATCAAAGTCACAGTGATAGAGTCAGAGTCAGAGTCAAAGTACGAGTTAGAGCCAGAGTCAGAGTCGGAGTCAGAGTCGGAGTCAGAGTCATCGTCAGAGTCAGAGTCAGAGTCGGAGTCAGAGTCGGAGTCAGAGTCAGAGTCAGAGTCAGAGTCAGAGTCATAGTCAGAGTCAGAGTCAGGGTCAGAGTCAGAGTCAGAGTCAGAGTCAGAGTCAGGGTCAGATACACAGTCAGAGTCAGAGTCAGATTCAGAGTCAGAGTCATGAAGACAGAGTCAGAGTCAGAGCCATAGTCGGAGTCAGAGTCATGGAGTCGGAGTCAGAGTCTTAGTCAGAGTCAGAGTCAGAGTCAGAGTCAGAGTCGGAGTCAAAATCAGAGTCGTAGTCGGATTCAGAGTCACAGTCAGAGTCATAGTCAGAGTCTCATTCAGAGTCAGATTCAGAGTCAGAGTCGGAGTCAGAGTCAGAGTCAGAGTCGGAGTCAGAGTCAGAGTCAGAGACAGAGTCAGATTCAGAGTCAGAGTCAGAGTCAGAGTCAGAGTCAGAGTCAAAGTCAGAGTCAGAGTCGGAGTCAGAGTCAGAGTCAGAGTCAGAGTCAGATACAGAGTCAGAGTCAGAGTCAGATTCAGAGTCAGAGTCATAAAGACAGAGTCAGAGTCAGAGCCATAGCCTGAGTCAGAGTCATGGAGTCAGAGTCAGAGTCAGAGTTAGAGTCAGAGTCCGAGTCTGAGTCAGAGTCAGAGTCAGAGTCACAGTCAGAGTCAGAGACAGAGTCAGAGTCAGAGTCACATTCAAAGTCAGAGTCATGCAGACAGAGTCAGAGTCAGCGCCATAGTCGAAGTCAGAGTCATAGAGTCAGATTCAGAGTCTTATTCAGAGTCAGATTCAGAGTCAGAGTCGGAGTCAGAGTCAGAGTCAGAGTCGGAGTCAGAGTCAGAGTCAGAGTCAGAGTCAGAGTCAAAGTCAGAGTCAGAGTCGGAGTCAGAGTCAGAGTCAGAGTCAGAGTCAAATACAGAGTCAGAGTCAGAGTCAGATTCAGAGTCAGAGTCATAAAGACAGAGTCAGAGTCAGAGCCATAGCCTGAGTCAGAGTCATGGAGTCAGAGTCAGAGTCAGAGTTAGAGTCAGAGTCCGAGTCTGAGTCAGAGTCAGAGTCAGAATCACAGTCAGAGTCAGAGACAGAGTCAGAGTCTGAGTCAGAGTCAGAGTCAGAGTCAGAGTCAGAGTCAGATACACAGTCAGAGTCAGAGTCAGATTCAGAGTCAGAGTCAGAGTCCGAGTCTGAGTCAGAGTCAGAGTCAGAATCACAGTCAGAGTCAGAGACAGAGTCAGAGTCTGAGTCAGAGTCAGAGTCAGAGTCAGAGTCAGAGTCAGATACACAGTCAGAGTCAGAGTCAGATTCAGAGTCAGAGTCAGAGTCAGAGTCAGAGTCGGAGTCAGAGTCGGAGTCAGAGTCAGAGTCTGAGTCAGAGTCAGAGTCAAAGTCAGATGCGGAGTCGGAGTCAGACTCAGAGTCAGAGTCAGGGTCAGAGTCAGAGTCAGATTCAAAGTCAGAGTCAGCGTTGGAGTCTGAGTCAAAGTCAGAGTCAGAGTCGGAGTTATAGTCATAGTCAGAGTCACAGTCGATGTCAGAGTCTCAGTCAGAGTCAGAGTCAGAGTCGGAGTCGGAGTCGGAGTCGGAGTCAGAGTCAGAGTCAGAGTCAGAGTCAGAGTCAGAGTCAGAGTCTGAGTCAGAGTCAGAGTCAGAGTCAGAGTCAGAGTCAGAGTCAGAGTCAGAGTCAGAGTCAGAGTCAGACTCAGAGTCAGAGTCAGGGTCAGAGTCAGAGTCAGATTTAAAGTCAGAGTCAGCGTCAGAGTCTGAGTCAAAGTCAGAGTCAGAGTCGGAGTTATAGTCATAGTCAGAGTCACAGTCAAAGTCAGAGTCTCAGTCAGAGTCAGAGTCAGAGTCGGAGTCGGAGTCGGATCCAGAGCCAGTTTCAGAGTCAGAGTCAGAGTCGGAGTCAGAGTCAGAGTCAGAGTCAGAGTCAGGGTCAGAGTCAGAGTCAGCATTAGAGTCAGAGTCAGTGTCATTCAGTCAGAGTCAGAGTCTGAGTCAGAGTCAGAGACGGAGTCAGAGTCTGAGTCAGGGTCAGAGTCAGAGTCAGAGTTAGAGTCAGATACAGAGACAGATTCAGAGTCAGATTCAGAGTCAGAGTCATGGAGACAGAGTCAGAGTCAGAGTCAGAGTCAGAGTCAGAGTCAAAGTCAGAGTCAGAGTCAAAGTCAGAGTCAGAGTCGGAGTCATAGTCAGAGTCAGAGTCAGAGTCAGAGTCGGAGCCAGAGTCAGAGTCGGAGTCAGAGTCAGAGTCAGGGTCAGAGTCAGAGTCAGATTTGAAGTCAGAGTTAGCGTCATGGATTCAGAGTCAGAGTCCGAGTCAGAGTCAGAGTCAGAGTCAGAGTCATAGTCAGAGGCAGAGTCAGGGTCAGAGTCACAGTCAGAGTCAGAGTCAAAGTCAGAGTCATGGAGTCAGAGTCAGAGTCAGAGTCTAGTCAGAATCAAAGTCACAGTGATAGAGTCAGAGTCAGAGTCAAAGTACGAGTTAGAGCCAGAGTCAGAGTCGGAGTCAGAGTCGGAGTCAGAGTCATCGTCAGAGTCAGAGTCAGAGTCGGAGTCAGAGTCGGAGTCAGAGTCAGAGTCAGAGTCAGAGTCAGAGTCATAGTCAGAGTCAGAGTCAGGGTCAGAGTCAGAGTCAGAGTCAGAGTCAGAGTCAGGGTCAGATACACAGTCAGAGTCAGAGTCAGATTCAGAGTCAGAGTCATGAAGACAGAGTCAGAGTCAGAGCCATAGTCGGAGTCAGAGTCATGGAGTCGGAGTCAGAGTCTTAGTCAGAGTCAGAGTCAGAGTCAGAGTCAGAGTCGGAGTCAAAATCAGAGTCGTAGTCGGATTCAGAGTCACAGTCAGAGTCATAGTCAGAGTCTCATTCAGAGTCAGATTCAGAGTCAGAGTCGGAGTCAGAGTCAGAGTCAGAGTCGGAGTCAGAGTCAGAGTCAGAGACAGAGTCAGATTCAGAGTCAGAGTCAGAGTCAGAGTCAGAGTCAGAGTCAAAGTCAGAGTCAGAGTCGGAGTCAGAGTCAGAGTCAGAGTCAGAGTCAGATACAGAGTCAGAGTCAGAGTCAGATTCAGAGTCAGAGTCATAAAGACAGAGTCAGAGTCAGAGCCATAGCCTGAGTCAGAGTCATGGAGTCAGAGTCAGAGTCAGAGTTAGAGTCAGAGTCCGAGTCTGAGTCAGAGTCAGAGTCAGAGTCACAGTCAGAGTCAGAGACAGAGTCAGAGTCAGAGTCACATTCAAAGTCAGAGTCATGCAGACAGAGTCAGAGTCAGCGCCATAGTCGAAGTCAGAGTCATAGAGTCAGATTCAGAGTCTTATTCAGAGTCAGATTCAGAGTCAGAGTCGGAGTCAGAGTCAGAGTCAGAGTCGGAGTCAGAGTCAGAGTCAGAGTCAGAGTCAGAGTCAAAGTCAGAGTCAGAGTCGGAGTCAGAGTCAGAGTCAGAGTCAGAGTCAAATACAGAGTCAGAGTCAGAGTCAGATTCAGAGTCAGAGTCATAAAGACAGAGTCAGAGTCAGAGCCATAGCCTGAGTCAGAGTCATGGAGTCAGAGTCAGAGTCAGAGTTAGAGTCAGAGTCCGAGTCTGAGTCAGAGTCAGAGTCAGAATCACAGTCAGAGTCAGAGACAGAGTCAGAGTCTGAGTCAGAGTCAGAGTCAGAGTCAGAGTCAGAGTCAGATACACAGTCAGAGTCAGAGTCAGATTCAGAGTCAGAGTCAGAGTCAGAGTCAGAGTCGGAGTCAGAGTCGGAGTCAGAGTCAGAGTCTGAGTCAGAGTCAGAGTCAAAGTCAGATGCGGAGTCGGAGTCAGACTCAGAGTCAGAGTCAGGGTCAGAGTCAGAGTCAGATTCAAAGTCAGAGTCAGCGTTGGAGTCTGAGTCAAAGTCAGAGTCAGAGTCGGAGTTATAGTCATAGTCAGAGTCACAGTCGATGTCAGAGTCTCAGTCAGAGTCAGAGTCAGAGTCGGAGTCGGAGTCGGAGTCGGAGTCAGAGTCAGAGTCAGAGTCAGAGTCAGAGTCAGAGTCAGAGTCTGAGTCAGAGTCAGAGTCAGAGTCAGAGTCAGAGTCAGAGTCAGAGTCAGAGTCAGAGTCAGAGTCAGACTCAGAGTCAGAGTCAGGGTCAGAGTCAGAGTCAGATTTAAAGTCAGAGTCAGCGTCAGAGTCTGAGTCAAAGTCAGAGTCAGAGTCGGAGTTATAGTCATAGTCAGAGTCACAGTCAAAGTCAGAGTCTCAGTCAGAGTCAGAGTCAGAGTCGGAGTCGGAGTCGGATCCAGAGCCAGTGTCAGAGTCAGAGTCAGAGTCGGAGTTAGAGTCAGAGTCAGAGTCAGAGTCAGGGTCAGAGTCAGAGTCAGCATTAGAGTCAGAGTCAGTGTCAATCAGTCAGAGTCAGAGTCTGAGTCAAAGTCAGAGACGGAGTCAGAGTCTGAGTCAGGGTCAGAGTCAGAGTCAGAGTTAGAGTCAGATACAGAGACAGATTCAGAGTCAGATTCAGAGTCAGAGTCATGGAGACAGAGTCAGAGTCAGAGTCAAAGTCAGAGTCAGAGTCAGAGTCAAAGTCAGAGTCAGAGTCGGAGTCAGAGTTACAGTCAGAGTCAGAGTCAGAGTCACAGTCGGAGTCAGATTCAGAGGCAGAGTCAGAGTCAGAGTCAGAAACAGGGTCAGAGTAGGAGTCAGAGTCAGAGTCAGAGCCAGAGCCACAGTCAGAGTCAGGTCGTGGAGTCAGAGTCAGAGTCTTAGTCAGCGTCAGAGTCAGAGTCAGAGTCGAAGTCAGAGTCAGAGTCGGAGTCAGAGTCAGAGTCAGAGTCAGAGTCAGAGTGAGAGTCAGATTCAGGGTCAGAGTCATGAAGACAGAGTCAGAGTCAGAGCCATAGTCGGAGTCAGAGTCATGGAGTCGGAGTCAGAGTCTTAGTCAGAGTCAGAGTCAGAGTCAGAGTCAGAGTCGGAGTCAAAATCAGAGTCGTAGTCGGATTCAGAGTCACAGTCAGAGTCATAGTCAGAGTCTCATTCAGAGTCAGATTCAGAGTCAGAGTCGGAGTCAGAGTCAGAGTCAGAGTCGGAGTCAGAGTCAGAGTCAGAGACAGAGTCAGATTCAGAGTCAGAGTCAGAGTCAGAGTCAGAGTCAGAGTCAAAGTCAGAGTCAGGGTCGGAGTCAGAGTCAGAGTCAGAATCAGAGTCAAATACAGAGTCAGAGTCAGAGTCAGATTCAGAGTCAGAGTCAGAGTCAGAGTCAGAGTCAGAGTCAGACTCAGAGTCAGAGTCAGGGTCAGAGTCAGAGTCAGATTTAAAGTCAGAGTCAGCGTCAGAGTCTGAGTCAAAGTCAGAGTCAGAGTCGGAGTTATAGTCATAGTCAGAGTCACAGTCAAAGTCAGAGTCTCAGTCAGAGTCAGAGTCAGAGTCGGAGTCGGAGTCGGATCCAGAGCCAGTTTCAGAGTCAGAGTCAGAGTCGGAGTCAGAGTCAGAGTCAGAGTCAGAGTCAGGGTCAGAGTCAGAGTCAGCATTAGAGTCAGAGTCAGTGTCATTCAGTCAGAGTCAGAGTCTGAGTCAGAGTCAGAGACGGAGTCAGAGTATGAGTCAGGGTCAGAGTCAGAGTCAGAGTTAGAGTCAGATACAGAGACAGATTCAGAGTCAGATTCAGAGTCAGAGTCATGGAGACAGAGTCAGAGTCAGAGTCAGAGTCAGAGTCAGAGTCAAAGTCAGAGTCAGAGTCAAAGTCAGAGTCAGAGTCGGAGTCATAGTCAGAGTCAGAGTCAGAGTCAGAGTCGGAGCCAGAGTCAGAGTCGGAGTCAGAGTCAGAGTCAGGGTCAGAGTCAGAGTCAGATTTGAAGTCAGAGTCAGCGTCATGGATTCAGAGTCAGAGTCCGAGTCAGAGTCAGAGTCAGAGTCAGAGTCATAGTCAGAGGCAGAGTCAGGGTCAGAGTCAGAGTCAGAGTCAGAGTCAAAGTCAGAGTCATGGAGTCAGAGTCAGAGTCAGAGTCTAGTCAGAGTCAAAGTCACAGTGATAGAGTCAGAGTCAGAGTCAAAGTACGAGTTAGAGCCAGAGTCAGAGTCGGAGTCAGAGTCGGAGTCAGAGTCATCGTCAGAGTCAGAGTCAGAGTCGGAGTCAGAGTCGGAGTCAGAGTCGGAGTCAGCGTCAGAGTCAGAGTCATAGTCAGAGTCAGAGTCAGGGTCAGAGTCAGAGTCAGAGTCAGAGTCGGAGTCAGGGTCAGATACACAGTCAGAGTCAGAGTCAGATTCAGAGTCAGAGTCATGAAGACAGAGTCAGAGTCAGAGCCATAGTCGGAGTCAGAGTCATGGAGTCGGAGTCAGAGTCTTAGTCAGAGTCAGAGTCAGAGTCAGAGTCAGAGTCGGAGTCAAAATCAGAGTCGTAGTCGGATTCAGAGTCACAGTCAGAGTCATAGTCAGAGTCTCATTCAGAGTCAGATTCAGAGTCAGAGTCGGAGTCAGAGTCAGAGTCAGAGTCGGAGTCAGAGTCAGAGTCAGAGACAGAGTCAGATTCAGAGTCAGAGTCAGAGTCAGAGTCAGAGTCAGAGTCAAAGTCAGAGTCAGAGTCGGAGTCAGAGTCAGAGTCAGAGTCAGAGTCAGATACAGAGTCAGAGTCAGAGTCAGATTCAGAGTCAGAGTCATAAAGACAGAGTCAGAGTCAGAGCCATAGCCTGAGTCAGAGTCATGGAGTCAGAGTCAGAGTCAGAGTTAGAGTCAGAGTCCGAGTCTGAGTCAGAGTCAGAGTCAGAGTCACAGTCAGAGTCAGAGACAGAGTCAGAGTCAGAGTCACATTCAAAGTCAGAGTCATGCAGACAGAGTCAGAGTCAGCGCCATAGTCGAAGTCAGAGTCATAGAGTCAGATTCAGAGTCTTATTCAGAGTCAGATTCAGAGTCAGAGTCGGAGTCAGAGTCAGAGTCAGAGTCGGAGTCAGAGTCAGAGTCAGAGTCAGAGTCAGATTCAGAGTCAGAGTCATAAAGACAGAGTCAGAGTCAGAGCCATAGCCTGAGTCAGAGTCATGGAGTCAGAGTCAGAGTCAGAGTTAGAGTCAGAGTCCGAGTCTGAGTCAGAGTCAGAGTCAGAATCACAGTCAGAGTCAGAGACAGAGTCAGAGTCTGAGTCAGAGTCAGAGTCAGAGTCAGAGTCAGAGTCAGATACACAGTCAGAGTCAGAGTCAGAGTCAGATTCAGAGTCAGAGTCAGAGTCAGAGTCAGAGTCGGAGTCAGAGTCGGAGTCAGAGTCAGAGTCTGAGTCAGAGTCAGAGTCAAAGTCAGATGCGGAGTCGGAGTCAGACTCAGAGTCAGAGTCAGGGTCAGAGTCAGAGTCAGATTCAAAGTCAGAGTCAGCGTCGGAGTCTGAGTCAAAGTCAGAGTCAGAGTCGGAGTTATAGTCATAGTCAGAGTCACAGTCGATGTCAGAGTCTCAGTCAGAGTCAGAGTCAGAGTCGGAGTCGGAGTCGGAGTCGGAGTCAGAGTCAGAGTCAGAGTCAGAGTCAGAGTCAGAGTCAGAGTCTGAGTCAGAGTCAGAGTCAGAGTCAGAGTCAGAGTCAGAGTCAGAGTCAGAGTCAGAGTCAGAGTCAGACTCAGAGTCAGAGTCAGGGTCAGAGTCAGAGTCAGATTTAAAGTCAGAGTCAGCGTCAGAGTCTGAGTCAAAGTCAGAGTCAGAGTCGGAGTTATAGTCATAGTCAGAGTCACAGTCAAAGTCAGAGTCTCAGTCAGAGTCAGAGTCAGAGTCGGAGTCGGAGTCGGATCCAGAGCCAGTGTCAGAGTCAGAGTCAGAGTCGGAGTTAGAGTCAGAGTCAGAGTCAGAGTCAGGGTCAGAGTCAGAGTCAGCATTAGAGTCAGAGTCAGTGTCAATCAGTCAGAGTCAGAGTCTGAGTCAAAGTCAGAGACGGAGTCAGAGTCTGAGTCAGGGTCAGAGTCAGAGTCAGAGTTAGAGTCAGATACAGAGACAGATTCAGAGTCAGATTCAGAGTCAGAGTCATGGAGACAGAGTCAGAGTCAGAGTCAAAGTCAGAGTCAGAGTCAGAGTCAAAGTCAGAGTCAGAGTCGGAGTCAGAGTTACAGTCAGAGTCAGAGTCAGAGTCACAGTCGGAGTCAGATTCAGAGGCAGAGTCAGAGTCAGAGTCAGAAACAGGGTCAGAGTAGGAGTCAGAGTCAGAGTCAGAGCCAGAGCCACAGTCAGAGTCAGGTCGTGGAGTCAGAGTCAGAGTCTTAGTCAGCGTCAGAGTCAGAGTCAGAGTCGAAGTCAGAGTCAGAGTCGGAGTCAGAGTCAGAGTCAGAGTCAGAGTCAGAGTGAGAGTCAGATTCAGGGTCAGAGTCATGAAGACAGAGTCAGAGTCAGAGCCATAGTCGGAGTCAGAGTCATGGAGTCGGAGTCAGAGTCTTAGTCAGAGTCAGAGTCAGAGTCAGAGTCAGAGTCGGAGTCAAAATCAGAGTCGTAGTCGGATTCAGAGTCACAGTCAGAGTCATAGTCAGAGTCTCATTCAGAGTCAGATTCAGAGTCAGAGTCGGAGTCAGAGTCAGAGTCAGAGTCGGAGTCAGAGTCAGAGTCAGAGACAGAGTCAGATTCAGAGTCAGAGTCAGAGTCAGAGTCAGAGTCAGAGTCAAAGTCAGAGTCAGGGTCGGAGTCAGAGTTAGAGTCAGAATCAGAGTCAAATACAGAGTCAGAGTCAGAGTCAGATTCAGAGTCAGAGTCAGAGTCAGAGTCAGAGTCAGAGTCAGACTCAGAGTCAGAGTCAGGGTCAGAGTCAGAGTCAGATTTAAAGTCAGAGTCAGCGTCAGAGTCTGAGTCAAAGTCAGAGTCAGAGTCGGAGTTATAGTCATAGTCAGAGTCACAGTCAAAGTCAGAGTCTCAGTCAGAGTCAGAGTCAGAGTCGGAGTCGGAGTCGGATCCAGAGCCAGTTTCAGAGTCAGAGTCAGAGTCGGAGTCAGAGTCAGAGTCAGAGTCAGAGTCAGGGTCAGAGTCAGAGTCAGCATTAGAGTCAGAGTCAGTGTCATTCAGTCAGAGTCAGAGTCTGAGTCAGAGTCAGAGACGGAGTCAGAGTCTGAGTCAGGTTCAGAGTCAGAGTCAGAGTTAGAGTCAGATACAGAGACAGATTCAGAGTCAGATTCAGAGTCAGAGTCATGGAGACAGAGTCAGAGTCAGAGTCAGAGTCAGAGTCAGAGTCAAAGTCAGAGTCAGAGTCAAAGTCAGAGTCAGAGTCGGAGTCATAGTCAGAGTCAGAGTCAGAGTCAGAGTCGGAGCCAGAGTCAGAGGCGGAGTCAGAGTCAGAGTCAGGGTCAGAGTCAGAGTCAGATTTGAAGTCAGAGTCAGCGTCATGGATTCAGAGTCAGAGTCCGAGTCAGAGTCAGAGTCAGAGTCAGAGTCATAGTCAGAGGCAGAGTCAGGGTCAGAGTCAGAGTCAGAGTCAGAGTCAAAGTCAGAGTCATGGAGTCAGAGTCAGAGTCAGAGTCTAGTCAGAGTCAAAGTCACAGTGATAGAGTCAGAGTCAGAGTCAACGTACGAGTTAGAGCCAGAGTCAGAGTCGGAGTCAGAGTCGGAGTCAGAGTCATCGTCAGAGTCAGAGTCAGAGTCAGATTCAGAGTCAGAGTCAAAGTCGGAGTCAGAGTCAGAGTCAGGGTCAGAGTCAGAGTCAGAGTCAGAGTCAGATACACAGTCAGAGTCAGAGTCAGATTCAGAGTCAGAGTCATGAAGACAGAGTCAGAGTCAGAGCCATAGTCGGAGTCAGAGTCAGATTCAGAGTCAGAGTCATGAAGACAGAGTCAGAGTCAGAGCCATAGTCGGAGTCAGAGTCATGGAGTCGGAGTCAGAGTCTTAGTCAGAGTCAGAGTCAGAGTCTCATTCAGAGTCAGATTCAGAGTCAGAGTCGGAGTCAGAGTCAGAGTCAGAGTCACAGTCGGAGTCAGAGTCAGAGGCAGAGTCAGAGTCAGAGTCAGAAACAGGGTCAGAGTCAGAGTCAGAGTCAGAGTCAGAGCCAGAGCCACAGTCAGAGTCAGGTCGTGGAGTCAGAGTCAGAGTCACAGTTGGAGTCAGATTCAGAGGCAGAGTCAGAGTCAGAGTCAGAAACAGGGTCAGAGTAGGAGTCAGAGTCAGAGTCAGAGCCAGAGCCACAGTCAGAGTCAGGTCGTGGAGTCAGAGTCAGAGTCTTAGTCAGCGTCAGAGTCAGAGTCAGAGTCGAAGTCAGAGTCAGAGTCGGAGTCAGAGTCAGAGTCAGAGTCAGAGTCAGAGTGAGAGTCAGATTCAGGGTCAGAGTCATGAAGACAGAGTCAGAGTCAGAGCCATAGTCGGAGTCAGAGTCATGGAGTCGGAGTCAGAGTCTTAGTCAGAGTCAGAGTCAGAGTCAGAGTCAGAGTCGGAGTCAAAATCAGAGTCGTAGTCGGATTCAGAGTCACAGTCAGAGTCATAGTCAGAGTCTCATTCAGAGTCAGATTCAGAGTCAGAGTCGGAGTCAGAGTCAGAGTCAGAGTCGGAGTCAGAGTCAGAGTCAGAGACAGAGTCAGATTCAGAGTCAGAGTCAGAGTCAGAGTCAGAGTCAGAGTCAAAGTCAGAGTCAGGGTCGGAGTCAGAGTCAGAGTCAGAATCAGAGTCAAATACAGAGTCAGAGTCAGAGTCAGATTCAGAGTCAGAGTCAGAGTCAGAGTCAGAGTCAGAGTCAGACTCAGAGTCAGAGTCAGGGTCAGAGTCAGAGTCAGATTTCAAGTCAGAGTCAGCGTCAGAGTCTGAGTCAAAGTCAGAGTCAGAGTCGGAGTTATAGTCATAGTCAGAGTCACAGTCAAAGTCAGAGTCTCAGTCAGAGTCAGAGTCAGAGTCGGAGTCGGAGTCGGATCCAGAGCCAGTTTCAGAGTCAGAGTCAGAGTCGGAGTCAGAGTCAGAGTCAGAGTCAGAGTCAGGGTCAGAGTCAGAGTCAGCATTAGAGTCAGAGTCAGTGTCATTCAGTCAGAGTCAGAGTCTGAGTCAGAGTCAGAGACGGAGTCAGAGTCTGAGTCAGGGTCAGAGTCAGAGTCAGAGTTAGAGTCAGATACAGAGACAGATTCAGAGTCAGATTCAGAGTCAGAGTCATGGAGACAGAGTCAGAGTCAGAGTCAGAGTCAGAGTCAGAGTCAAAGTCAGAGTCAGAGTCAAAGTCAGAGTCAGAGTCGGAGTCATAGTCAGAGTCAGAGTCAGAGTCAGAGTCGGAGCCAGAGTCAGAGTCGGAGTCAGAGTCAGAGTCAGGGTCAGAGTCAGAGTCAGATTTGAAGTCAGAGTCAGCGTCATGGATTCAGAGTCAGAGTCCGAGTCAGAGTCAGAGTCAGAGTCAGAGTCATAGTCAGAGGCAGAGTCAGGGTCAGAGTCAGAGTCAGAGTCAGAGTCAAAGTCAGAGTCATGGAGTCAGAGTCAGAGTCAGAGTCTAGTCAGAGTCAAAGTCACAGTGATAGAGTCAGAGTCAGAGTCAAAGTACGAGTTAGAGCCAGAGTCAGAGTCGGAGTCAGAGTCGGAGTCAGAGTCATCGTCAGAGTCAGAGTCAGAGTCGGAGTCAGAGTCGGAGTCAGAGTCGGAGTCAGCGTCAGAGTCAGAGTCATAGTCAGAGTCAGAGTCAGGGTCAGAGTCAGAGTCAGAGTCAGAGTCGGGATCAGGGTCAGATACACAGTCAGAGTCAGAGTCAGATTCAGAGTCAGAGTCATGAAGACAGAGTCAGAGTCAGAGCCATTGTCGGAGTCAGAGTCATGGAGTCGGAGTCAGAGTCTTAGTCAGAGTCAGAGTCAGAGTCAGAGTCAGAGTCGGAGTCAAAATCAGAGTCGTAGTCGGATTCAGAGTCACAGTCAGAGTCATAGTCAGAGTCTCATTCAGAGTCAGATTCAGAGTCAGAGTCGGAGTCAGAGTCAGAGTCAGAGTCGGAGTCAGAGTCAGAGTCAGAGACAGAGTCAGATTCAGAGTCAGAGTCAGAGTCAGAGTCAGAGTCAGAGTCAAAGTCAGAGTCAGAGTCGGAGTCAGAGTCAGAGTCAGAGTCGGAGTCAGATACAGAGTCAGAGTCAGAGTCAGATTCAGAGTCAGAGTCATAAAGACAGAGTCAGAGTCAGAGCCATAGCCTGAGTCAGAGTCATGGAGTCAGAGTCAGAGTCAGAGTTAGAGTCAGAGTCCGAGTCTGAGTCAGAGTCAGAGTCAGAGTCACAGTCAGAGTCAGAGACAGAGTCAGAGTCAGAGTCAGATTCAAAGTCAGAGTCATGGAGACAGAGTCAGAGTCAGCGCCATAGTCGAAGTCAGAGTCATAGAGTCAGATTCAGAGTCTTATTCAGAGTCAGATTCAGAGTCAGAGTCGGAGTCAGAGTCAGAGTCAGAGTCGGAGTCAGAGTCAGAGTCAGAGTCAGAGTCAGAGTCAGAGTCAGAGTCAGATTCAGAGTCAGAGTCAAAGTCGGAGTCAGAGTCAGAGTCAGGGTCAGAGTCAGAGTCAGAGTCAGAGTCAGATACACAGTCAGAGTCAGAGTCAGATTCAGAGTCAGAGTCATGAAGACAGAGTCAGAGTCAGAGCCATAGTCGGAGTCAGAGTCAGATTCAGAGTCAGAGTCATGAAGACAGAGTCAGAGTCAGAGCCATAGTCGGAGTCAGAGTCATGGAGTCGGAGTCAGAGTCTTAGTCAGAGTCAGAGTCAGAGTCTCATTCAGAGTCAGATTCAGAGTCAGAGTCGGAGTCAGAGTCAGAGTCAGAGTCACAGTCGGAGTCAGAGTCAGAGGCAGAGTCAGAGTCAGAGTCAGAAACAGGGTCAGAGTCAGAGTCAGAGTCAGAGTCAGAGCCAGAGCCACAGTCAGAGTCAGGTCGTGGAGTCAGAGTCAGAGTCTTAGTCAGCGTCAGAGTCAGAGTCAGAGTCGGAGTCAGAGTCAGAGTCGGAGTCAGAGTCAGAGTCAGAGTCAGAGTCAGAGTGAGAGTCAGATTCAGGGTCAGAGTCATGAAGACAGAGTCAGAGTCAGAGCCATAGTCAGAGTCAGAGTCAGAGTCAGATACACAGTCAGAGTCAGAGTCAGATTCAGAGTCAGAGTCATGAAGACAGAGTCAGAGTCAGAGCCATAGTCGGAGTCAGAGTCAGATTCAGAGTCAGAGTCATGAAGACAGAGTCAGAGTCAAAGCCATAGTCGGAGTCAGAGTCATGGAGTCGGAGTCAGAGTCTTAGTCAGAGTCAGAGTCAGAGTCTCATTCAGAGTCAGATTCAGAGTCAGAGTCGGAGTCAGAGTCAGAGTCAGAGTCAGAGTCAGAGTCAGAGTTAGAGTCAGAGTCCGAGTCTGACTCAGAGTCAGAGTCCGAGTCAGAGTTAGAGTCAGAGTCAGAGTCTGAGTCAGAGTCAGAGTCAGAGTCAGAGTCAGAGTCAGATACACAGTCAGAGTCAGAGTCAGATTCAGAGTCAGAGTCATGAAGACAGAGTCAGAGTCAGAGCCATAGTCGGAGTCAGAGTCAGAGTCGGAGTCAGAGTCAGAGTCAGAGACAGAGTCAGATTCGGAGTCAGAGTCAGAGTCAGAGTCAGAGTCAGAGTCAAAGTCAGAGTCAGAGTCGGAGTCAGAGTCAGAGTCAGAGTCAGAGTCAAATACAGAGTCAGAGTCAGAGTCAGATTCAGAGTCTGAGTCAGAGTCAGAGTCAGAGTCAGAGTCAGAGTCAGACTCAGAGTCAGAGTCAGGGTCAGAGTCAGAGTCAGATTTAAAGTCAGAGTCAGCGTCAGAGTCTGAGTCAAAGTCAGAGTCAGAGTCGGAGTTATAGTCATAGTCAGAGTCACAGTCAAAGTCAGAGTCTCAGTCAGAGTCAGAGTCAGAGTCGGAGTCGGAGTCGGATCCAGAGCCAGTGTCAGAGTCAGAGTCAGAGTCGGAGTCAGAGTCAGAGTCAGAGTCAGAGTCAGGGTCAGAGTTAGAGTCAGCATTAGAGTCAGAGTCAGTGTCATTCAGTCAGAGTCAGAGTCTGAGTTAGAGTCAGAGACAGAGTCAGAGTCTGAGTGAGGGTCAGAGTCAGAGTCAGAGTTAGAGTCAGATACAGAGACAGATTCAGAGTCAGATTCAGAGTCAGAGTCATGGAGACAGAGTCAGAGTCAGAGTCAGAGTCAGAGTCAGAGTCAAAGTCAGAGTCAGAGTCGGAGTCAGAGTTACAGTCAGAGTCAGAGTCAGAGTCACAGTCGGAGTCAGAGTCAGAGGCAGAGTCAGAGTCAGAGTCAGAAACAGGGTCAGAGTCAGAGTCAGAGTCAGAGTCAGAGCCAGAGCCACAGTCAGAGTCAGGTCGTTGAGTCAGAGTCAGAGTCTTAGTCAGAGTCAGAGTCAGAGTCGGAGTCAGAGTCAGAGTCGGAGTCAGAGTCAGAGTCAGAGTCAGAGTCAGAGTCAGAGTCAGATTCAGGGTCAGAGTCATGAAGACAGAGTCAGAGTCAGAGCCATAGTCGAAGTCAGAGTCATGGAGTCGGAGTCAGAGTCTTAGTCAGAGTCAGAGTCAGAGTCAGAGTCAGAGTCGGAGTCAAAATCAGAGTCGTAGTCGGATTCAGAGTCACAGTCAGAGTCATAGTCAGAGTCTCATTCAGAGTCAGATTTAGAGTCAGAGTCGGAGTCAGAGTCAGAGTCAGAGTCAGAGTCAGAGACAGAGTCAGATTCAGAGTCAGAGTCAGAGTCAGAGTCAGAGTCAGAGTCAAAGTCAGAGTCAGAGTCGGAGTCAGAGTCAGAGTCAGAGTCAGAGTCAAATACAGAGTCAGAGTCAGAGTCAGATTCAGAGTCAGAGTCATAAAGACAGAGTCAGAGTCAGAGCCATAGCCTGAGTCAGAGTCATGGAGTCAGAGTCAGAGTCAGAGTTAGAGTCAGAGTCCGAGTCTGAGTCAGAGTCAGAGTCAGAATCACAGTCAGAGTCAGAGACAGAGTCAGAGTCTGAGTCAGAGTCAGAGTCAGAGTCAGAGTCAGAGTCAGATACACAGTCAGAGTCAGAGTCAGATTCAGAGTCAGAGTCAGAGTCAGAGTCAGAGTCGGAGTCAGAGTCGGAGTCAGAGTCGGAGTTATAGTCATAGTCAGAGTCACAGTCAAAGTCAGAGTCTCAGTCAGAGTCAGAGTCAGAGTCGGAGTCGGAGCCGGATCCAGAGCCAGTGTCAGAGTCAGAGTCAGAGTCGGAGTTAGAGTCAGAGTCAGAGTCAGAGTCAGGGTCAGAGTCGGAGTCAGAGTCGGAGTCAGAGTCAGAGTCTGAGTCAGAGTCAGAGTCAAAGTCAGATGCGGAGTCGGAGTCAGACTCAGAGTCAGAGTCAGGGTCAGAGTCAGAGTCAGATTCAAAGTCAGAGTCAGCGTTGGAGTCTGAGTCAAAGTCAGAGTCAGAGTCGGAGTTATAGTCATAGTCAGAGTCACAGTCGATGTCAGAGTCTCAGTCAGAGTCAGAGTCAGAGTCGGAGTCGGAGTCGGAGTCGGAGTCAGAGTCAGAGTCAGAGTCAGAGTCAGAGTCAGAGTCAGAGTCTGAGTCAGAGTCAGAGTCAGAGTCAGAGTCAGAGTCAGAGTCAGAGTCAGAGTCAGAGTCAGAGTCAGACTCAGAGTCAGAGTCAGGGTCAGAGTCAGAGTCAGATTTAAAGTCAGAGTCAGCGTCAGAGTCTGAGTCAAAGTCAGAGTCAGAGTCGGAGTTATAGTCATAGTCAGAGTCACAGTCGATGTCAGAGTCTCAGTCAGAGTCAGAGTCAGAGTCGGAGTCGGAGTCGGAGTCGGAGTCAGAGTCAGAGTCAGAGTCAGAGTCAAAGTCAGAGTCAGAGTCGGAGTCAGAGTTACAGTCAGAGTCAGAGTCAGAGTCACAGTCGGAGTCAGATTCAGAGGCAGAGTCAGAGTCAGAGTCAGAAACAGGGTCAGAGTAGGAGTCAGAGTCAGAGTCAGAGCCAGAGCCACAGTCAGAGTCAGGTCGTGGAGTCAGAGTCAGAGTCTTAGTCAGCGTCAGAGTCAGAGTCAGAGTCGAAGTCAGAGTCAGAGTCGGAGTCAGAGTCAGAGTCAGAGTCAGAGTCAGAGTGAGAGTCAGATTCAGGGTCAGAGTCATGAAGACAGAGTCAGAGTCAGAGCCATAGTCGGAGTCAGAGTCATGGAGTCGGAGTCAGAGTCTTAGTCAGAGTCAGAGTCAGAGTCAGAGTCAGAGTCGGAGTCAAAATCAGAGTCGTAGTCGGATTCAGAGTCACAGTCAGAGTCATAGTCAGAGTCTCATTCAGAGTCAGATTCAGAGTCAGAGTCGGAGTCAGAGTCAGAGTCAGAGTCGGAGTCAGAGTCAGAGTCAGAGACAGAGTCAGATTCAGAGTCAGAGTCAGAGTCAGAGTCAGAGTCAGAGTCAAAGTCAGAGTCAGGGTCGGAGTCAGAGTCAGAGTCAGAATCAGAGTCAAATACAGAGTCAGAGTCAGAGTCAGATTCAGAGTCAGAGTCAGAGTCAGAGTCAGAGTCAGAGTCAGACTCAGAGTCAGAGTCAGGGTCAGAGTCAGAGTCAGATTTAAAGTCAGAGTCAGCGTCAGAGTCTGAGTCAAAGTCAGAGTCAGAGTCGGAGTTATAGTCATAGTCAGAGTCACAGTCAAAGTCAGAGTCTCAGTCAGAGTCAGAGTCAGAGTCGGAGTCGGAGTCGGATCCAGAGCCAGTTTCAGAGTCAGAGTCAGAGTCGGAGTCAGAGTCAGAGTCAGAGTCAGAGTCAGGGTCAGAGTCAGAGTCAGCATTAGAGTCAGAGTCAGTGTCATTCAGTCAGAGTCAGAGTCTGAGTCAGAGTCAGAGACGGAGTCAGAGTATGAGTCAGGGTCAGAGTCAGAGTCAGAGTTAGAGTCAGATACAGAGACAGATTCAGAGTCAGATTCAGAGTCAGAGTCATGGAGACAGAGTCAGAGTCAGAGTCAGAGTCAGAGTCAGAGTCAAAGTCAGAGTCAGAGTCAAAGTCAGAGTCAGAGTCGGAGTCATAGTCAGAGTCAGAGTCAGAGTCAGAGTCGGAGCCAGAGTCAGAGTCGGAGTCAGAGTCAGAGTCAGGGTCAGAGTCAGAGTCAGATTTGAAGTCAGAGTCAGCGTCATGGATTCAGAGTCAGAGTCCGAGTCAGAGTCAGAGTCAGAGTCAGAGTCATAGTCAGAGGCAGAGTCAGGGTCAGAGTCAGAGTCAGAGTCAGAGTCAAAGTCAGAGTCATGGAGTCAGAGTCAGAGTCAGAGTCTAGTCAGAGTCAAAGTCACAGTGATAGAGTCAGAGTCAGAGTCAAAGTACGAGTTAGAGCCAGAGTCAGAGTCGGAGTCAGAGTCGGAGTCAGAGTCATCGTCAGAGTCAGAGTCAGAGTCGGAGTCAGAGTCGGAGTCAGAGTCGGAGTCAGCGTCAGAGTCAGAGTCATAGTCAGAGTCAGAGTCAGGGTCAGAGTCAGAGTCAGAGTCAGAGTCGGAGTCAGGGTCAGATACACAGTCAGAGTCAGAGTCAGATTCAGAGTCAGAGTCATGAAGACAGAGTCAGAGTCAGAGCCATAGTCGGAGTCAGAGTCATGGAGTCGGAGTCAGAGTCTTAGTCAGAGTCAGAGTCAGAGTCAGAGTCAGAGTCGGAGTCAAAATCAGAGTCGTAGTCGGATTCAGAGTCACAGTCAGAGTCATAGTCAGAGTCTCATTCAGAGTCAGATTCAGAGTCAGAGTCGGAGTCAGAGTCAGAGTCAGAGTCGGAGTCAGAGTCAGAGTCAGAGACAGAGTCAGATTCAGAGTCAGAGTCAGAGTCAGAGTCAGAGTCAGAGTCAAAGTCAGAGTCAGAGTCGGAGTCAGAGTCAGAGTCAGAGTCAGAGTCAGATACAGAGTCAGAGTCAGAGTCAGATTCAGAGTCAGAGTCATAAAGACAGAGTCAGAGTCAGAGCCATAGCCTGAGTCAGAGTCATGGAGTCAGAGTCAGAGTCAGAGTTAGAGTCAGAGTCCGAGTCTGAGTCAGAGTCAGAGTCAGAGTCACAGTCAGAGTCAGAGACAGAGTCAGAGTCAGAGTCACATTCAAAGTCAGAGTCATGCAGACAGAGTCAGAGTCAGCGCCATAGTCGAAGTCAGAGTCATAGAGTCAGATTCAGAGTCTTATTCAGAGTCAGATTCAGAGTCAGAGTCGGAGTCAGAGTCAGAGTCAGAGTCGGAGTCAGAGTCAGAGTCAGAGTCAGAGTCAGATTCAGAGTCAGAGTCATAAAGACAGAGTCAGAGTCAGAGCCATAGCCTGAGTCAGAGTCATGGAGTCAGAGTCAGAGTCAGAGTTAGAGTCAGAGTCCGAGTCTGAGTCAGAGTCAGAGTCAGAATCACAGTCAGAGTCAGAGACAGAGTCAGAGTCTGAGTCAGAGTCAGAGTCAGAGTCAGAGTCAGAGTCAGATACACAGTCAGAGTCAGAGTCAGAGTCAGATTCAGAGTCAGAGTCAGAGTCAGAGTCAGAGTCGGAGTCAGAGTCGGAGTCAGAGTCAGAGTCTGAGTCAGAGTCAGAGTCAAAGTCAGATGCGGAGTCGGAGTCAGACTCAGAGTCAGAGTCAGGGTCAGAGTCAGAGTCAGATTCAAAGTCAGAGTCAGCGTCGGAGTCTGAGTCAAAGTCAGAGTCAGAGTCGGAGTTATAGTCATAGTCAGAGTCACAGTCGATGTCAGAGTCTCAGTCAGAGTCAGAGTCAGAGTCGGAGTCGGAGTCGGAGTCGGAGTCAGAGTCAGAGTCAGAGTCAGAGTCAGAGTCAGAGTCAGAGTCTGAGTCAGAGTCAGAGTCAGAGTCAGAGTCAGAGTCAGAGTCAGAGTCAGAGTCATAGTCAGAGGCAGAGTCAGGGTCAGAGTCAGAGTCAGAGTCAGAGTCAAAGTCAGAGTCATGGAGTCAGAGTCAGAGTCAGAGTCTAGTCAGAGTCAAAGTCACAGTGATAGAGTCAGAGTCAGAGTCAAAGTACGAGTTAGAGCCAGAGTCAGAGTCGGAGTCAGAGTCGGAGTCAGAGTCATCGTCAGAGTCAGAGTCAGAGTCGGAGTCAGAGTCGGAGTCAGAGTCGGAGTCAGCGTCAGAGTCAGAGTCATAGTCAGAGTCAGAGTCAGGGTCAGAGTCAGAGTCAGCGTCATGGATTCAGAGTCAGAGTCCGAGTCAGAGTCAGAGTCAGAGTCAGAGTCATAGTCAGAGGCAGAGTCAGGGTCAGAGTCAGAGTCAGAGTCAGAGTCAAAGTCAGAGTCATGGAGTCAGAGTCAGAGTCAGAGTCTAGTCAGAGTCAAAGTCACAGTGATAGAGTCAGAGTCAGAGTCAAAGTACGAGTTAGAGCCAGAGTCAGAGTCGGAGTCAGAGTCGGAGTCAGAGTCATCGTCAGAGTCAGAGTCAGAGTCGGAGTCAGAGTCGGAGTCAGAGTCGGAGTCAGCGTCAGAGTCAGAGTCATAGTCAGAGTCAGAGTCAGGGTCAGAGTCAGAGTCAGAGTCAGAGTCGGAGTCAGGGTCAGATACACAGTCAGAGTCAGAGTCAGATTCAGAGTCAGAGTCATGAAGACAGAGTCAGAGTCAGAGCCATAGTCGGAGTCAGAGTCATGGAGTCGGAGTCAGAGTCTTAGTCAGAGTCAGAGTCAGAGTCAGAGTCAGAGTCGGAGTCAAAATCAGAGTCGTAGTCGGATTCAGAGTCACAGTCAGAGTCATAGTCAGAGTCTCATTCAGAGTCAGATTCAGAGTCAGAGTCGGAGTCAGAGTCAGAGTCAGAGTCGGAGTCAGAGTCAGAGTCAGAGACAGAGTCAGATTCAGAGTCAGAGTCAGAGTCAGAGTCAGAGTCAGAGTCAAAGTCAGAGTCAGAGTCGGAGTCAGAGTCAGAGTCAGAGTCAGAGTCAGATACAGAGTCAGAGTCAGAGTCAGATTCAGAGTCAGAGTCATAAAGACAGAGTCAGAGTCAGAGCCATAGCCTGAGTCAGAGTCATGGAGTCAGAGTCAGAGTCAGAGTTAGAGTCAGAGTCCGAGTCTGAGTCAGAGTCAGAGTCAGAGTCACAGTCAGAGTCAGAGACAGAGTCAGAGTCAGAGTCACATTCAAAGTCAGAGTCATGCAGACAGAGTCAGAGTCAGCGCCATAGTCGAAGTCAGAGTCATAGAGTCAGATTCAGAGTCTTATTCAGAGTCAGATTCAGAGTCAGAGTCGGAGTCAGAGTCAGAGTCAGAGTCGGAGTCAGAGTCAGAGTCAGAGTCAGAGTCAGATTCAGAGTCAGAGTCATAAAGACAGAGTCAGAGTCAGAGCCATAGCCTGAGTCAGAGTCATGGAGTCAGAGTCAGAGTCAGAGTTAGAGTCAGAGTCCGAGTCTGAGTCAGAGTCAGAGTCAGAATCACAGTCAGAGTCAGAGACAGAGTCAGAGTCTGAGTCAGAGTCAGAGTCAGAGTCAGAGTCAGAGTCAGATACACAGTCAGAGTCAGAGTCAGAGTCAGATTCAGAGTCAGAGTCAGAGTCAGAGTCAGAGTCGGAGTCAGAGTCGGAGTCAGAGTCAGAGTCTGAGTCAGAGTCAGAGTCAAAGTCAGATGCGGAGTCGGAGTCAGACTCAGAGTCAGAGTCAGGGTCAGAGTCAGAGTCAGATTCAAAGTCAGAGTCAGCGTCGGAGTCTGAGTCAAAGTCAGAGTCAGAGTCGGAGTTATAGTCATAGTCAGAGTCACAGTCGATGTCAGAGTCTCAGTCAGAGTCAGAGTCAGAGTCGGAGTCGGAGTCGGAGTCGGAGTCAGAGTCAGAGTCAGAGTCAGAGTCAGAGTCAGAGTCAGAGTCTGAGTCAGAGTCAGAGTCAGAGTCAGAGTCAGAGTCAGAGTCAGAGTCAGAGTCAGAGTCAGAGTCAGACTCAGAGTCAGAGTCAGGGTCAGAGTCAGAGTCAGATTTAAAGTCAGAGTCAGCGTCAGAGTCTGAGTCAAAGTCAGAGTCAGAGTCGGAGTTATAGTCATAGTCAGAGTCACAGTCAAAGTCAGAGTCTCAGTCAGAGTCAGAGTCAGAGTCGGAGTCGGAGTCGGATCCAGAGCCAGTGTCAGAGTCAGAGTCAGAGTCGGAGTTAGAGTCAGAGTCAGAGTCAGAGTCAGGGTCAGAGTCAGAGTCAGCATTAGAGTCAGAGTCAGTGTCAATCAGTCAGAGTCAGAGTCTGAGTCAAAGTCAGAGACGGAGTCAGAGTCTGAGTCAGGGTCAGAGTCAGAGTCAGAGTTAGAGTCAGATACAGAGACAGATTCAGAGTCAGATTCAGAGTCAGAGTCATGGAGACAGAGTCAGAGTCAGAGTCAAAGTCAGAGTCAGAGTCAGAGTCAAAGTCAGAGTCAGAGTCGGAGTCAGAGTTACAGTCAGAGTCAGAGTCAGAGTCACAGTCGGAGTCAGATTCAGAGGCAGAGTCAGAGTCAGAGTCAGAAACAGGGTCAGAGTAGGAGTCAGAGTCAGAGTCAGAGCCAGAGCCACAGTCAGAGTCAGGTCGTGGAGTCAGAGTCAGAGTCTTAGTCAGCGTCAGAGTCAGAGTCAGAGTCGAAGTCAGAGTCAGAGTCGGAGTCAGAGTCAGAGTCAGAGTCAGAGTCAGAGTGAGAGTCAGATTCAGGGTCAGAGTCATGAAGACAGAGTCAGAGTCAGAGCCATAGTCGGAGTCAGAGTCATGGAGTCGGAGTCAGAGTCTTAGTCAGAGTCAGAGTCAGAGTCAGAGTCAGAGTCGGAGTCAAAATCAGAGTCGTAGTCGGATTCAGAGTCACAGTCAGAGTCATAGTCAGAGTCTCATTCAGAGTCAGATTCAGAGTCAGAGTCGGAGTCAGAGTCAGAGTCAGAGTCGGAGTCAGAGTCAGAGTCAGAGACAGAGTCAGATTCAGAGTCAGAGTCAGAGTCAGAGTCAGAGTCAGAGTCAAAGTCAGAGTCAGGGTCGGAGTCAGAGTCAGAGTCAGAATCAGAGTCAAATACAGAGTCAGAGTCAGAGTCAGATTCAGAGTCAGAGTCAGAGTCAGAGTCAGAGTCAGAGTCAGACTCAGAGTCAGAGTCAGGGTCAGAGTCAGAGTCAGATTTAAAGTCAGAGTCAGCGTCAGAGTCTGAGTCAAAGTCAGAGTCAGAGTCGGAGTTATAGTCATAGTCAGAGTCACAGTCAAAGTCAGAGTCTCAGTCAGAGTCAGAGTCAGAGTCGGAGTCGGAGTCGGATCCAGAGCCAGTTTCAGAGTCAGAGTCAGAGTCGGAGTCAGAGTCAGAGTCAGAGTCAGAGTCAGGGTCAGAGTCAGAGTCAGCATTAGAGTCAGAGTCAGTGTCATTCAGTCAGAGTCAGAGTCTGAGTCAGAGTCAGAGACGGAGTCAGAGTCTGAGTCAGGTTCAGAGTCAGAGTCAGAGTTAGAGTCAGATACAGAGACAGATTCAGAGTCAGATTCAGAGTCAGAGTCATGGAGACAGAGTCAGAGTCAGAGTCAGAGTCAGAGTCAGAGTCAAAGTCAGAGTCAGAGTCAAAGTCAGAGTCAGAGTCGGAGTCATAGTCAGAGTCAGAGTCAGAGTCAGAGTCGGAGCCAGAGTCAGAGTCGGAGTCAGAGTCAGAGTCAGGGTCAGAGTCAGAGTCAGATTTGAAGTCAGAGTCAGCGTCATGGATTCAGAGTCAGAGTCCGAGTCAGAGTCAGAGTCAGAGTCAGAGTCATAGTCAGAGGCAGAGTCAGGGTCAGAGTCAGAGTCAGAGTCAGAGTCAAAGTCAGAGTCATGGAGTCAGAGTCAGAGTCAGAGTCTAGTCAGAGTCAAAGTCACAGTGATAGAGTCAGAGTCAGAGTCAACGTACGAGTTAGAGCCAGAGTCAGAGTCGGAGTCAGAGTCGGAGTCAGAGTCATCGTCAGAGTCAGAGTCAGAGTCAGATTCAGAGTCAGAGTCAAAGTCGGAGTCAGAGTCAGAGTCAGGGTCAGAGTCAGAGTCAGAGTCAGAGTCAGATACACAGTCAGAGTCAGAGTCAGATTCAGAGTCAGAGTCATGAAGACAGAGTCAGAGTCAGAGCCATAGTCGGAGTCAGAGTCAGATTCAGAGTCAGAGTCATGAAGACAGAGTCAGAGTCAGAGCCATAGTCGGAGTCAGAGTCATGGAGTCGGAGTCAGAGTCTTAGTCAGAGTCAGAGTCAGAGTCTCATTCAGAGTCAGATTCAGAGTCAGAGTCGGAGTCAGAGTCAGAGTCAGAGTCACAGTCGGAGTCAGAGTCAGAGGCAGAGTCAGAGTCAGAGTCAGAAACAGGGTCAGAGTCAGAGTCAGAGTCAGAGTCAGAGCCAGAGCCACAGTCAGAGTCAGGTCGTGGAGTCAGAGTCAGAGTCACAGTTGGAGTCAGATTCAGAGGCAGAGTCAGAGTCAGAGTCAGAAACAGGGTCAGAGTAGGAGTCAGAGTCAGAGTCAGAGCCAGAGCCACAGTCAGAGTCAGGTCGTGGAGTCAGAGTCAGAGTCTTAGTCAGCGTCAGAGTCAGAGTCAGAGTCGAAGTCAGAGTCAGAGTCGGAGTCAGAGTCAGAGTCAGAGTCAGAGTCAGAGTGAGAGTCAGATTCAGGGTCAGAGTCATGAAGACAGAGTCAGAGTCAGAGCCATAGTCGGAGTCAGAGTCATGGAGTCGGAGTCAGAGTCTTAGTCAGAGTCAGAGTCAGAGTCAGAGTCAGAGTCGGAGTCAAAATCAGAGTCGTAGTCGGATTCAGAGTCACAGTCAGAGTCATAGTCAGAGTCTCATTCAGAGTCAGATTCAGAGTCAGAGTCGGAGTCAGAGTCAGAGTCAGAGTCGGAGTCAGAGTCAGAGTCAGAGACAGAGTCAGATTCAGAGTCAGAGTCAGAGTCAGAGTCAGAGTCAGAGTCAAAGTCAGAGTCAGGGTCGGAGTCAGAGTCAGAGTCAGAATCAGAGTCAAATACAGAGTCAGAGTCAGAGTCAGATTCAGAGTCAGAGTCAGAGTCAGAGTCAGAGTCAGAGTCAGACTCAGAGTCAGAGTCAGGGTCAGAGTCAGAGTCAGATTTCAAGTCAGAGTCAGCGTCAGAGTCTGAGTCAAAGTCAGAGTCAGAGTCGGAGTTATAGTCATAGTCAGAGTCACAGTCAAAGTCAGAGTCTCAGTCAGAGTCAGAGTCAGAGTCGGAGTCGGAGTCGGATCCAGAGCCAGTTTCAGAGTCAGAGTCAGAGTCGGAGTCAGAGTCAGAGTCAGAGTCAGAGTCAGGGTCAGAGTCAGAGTCAGCATTAGAGTCAGAGTCAGTGTCATTCAGTCAGAGTCAGAGTCTGAGGCAGAGTCAGAGACGGAGTCAGAGTCTGAGTCAGGGTCAGAGTCAGAGTCAGAGTTAGAGTCAGATACAGAGACAGATTCAGAGTCAGATTCAGAGTCAGAGTCATGGAGACAGAGTCAGAGTCAGAGTCAGAGTCAGAGTCAGAGTCAAAGTCAGAGTCAGAGTCAAAGTCAGAGTCAGAGTCGGAGTCATAGTCAGAGTCAGAGTCAGAGTCAGAGTCGGAGCCAGAGTCAGAGTCGGAGTCAGAGTCAGAGTCAGGGTCAGAGTCAGAGTCAGATTTGAAGTCAGAGTCAGCGTCATGGATTCAGAGTCAGAGTCCGAGTCAGAGTCAGAGTCAGAGTCAGAGTCATAGTCAGAGGCAGAGTCAGGGTCAGAGTCAGAGTCAGAGTCAGAGTCAAAGTCAGAGTCATGGAGTCAGAGTCAGAGTCAGAGTCTAGTCAGAGTCAAAGTCACAGTGATAGAGTCAGAGTCAGAGTCAAAGTACGAGTTAGAGCCAGAGTCAGAGTCGGAGTCAGAGTCGGAGTCAGAGTCATCGTCAGAGTCAGAGTCAGAGTCGGAGTCAGAGTCGGAGTCAGAGTCGGAGTCAGCGTCAGAGTCAGAGTCATAGTCAGAGTCAGAGTCAGGGTCAGAGTCAGAGTCAGAGTCAGAGTCGGGATCAGGGTCAGATACACAGTCAGAGTCAGAGTCAGATTCAGAGTCAGAGTCATGAAGACAGAGTCAGAGTCAGAGCCATTGTCGGAGTCAGAGTCATGGAGTCGGAGTCAGAGTCTTAGTCAGAGTCAGAGTCAGAGTCAGAGTCAGAGTCGGAGTCAAAATCAGAGTCGTAGTCGGATTCAGAGTCACAGTCAGAGTCATAGTCAGAGTCTCATTCAGAGTCAGATTCAGAGTCAGAGTCGGAGTCAGAGTCAGAGTCAGAGTCGGAGTCAGAGTCAGAGTCAGAGACAGAGTCAGATTCAGAGTCAGAGTCAGAGTCAGAGTCAGAGTCAGAGTCAAAGTCAGAGTCAGAGTCGGAGTCAGAGTCAGAGTCAGAGTCGGAGTCAGATACAGAGTCAGAGTCAGAGTCAGATTCAGAGTCAGAGTCATAAAGACAGAGTCAGAGTCAGAGCCATAGCCTGAGTCAGAGTCATGGAGTCAGAGTCAGAGTCAGAGTTAGAGTCAGAGTCCGAGTCTGAGTCAGAGTCAGAGTCAGAGTCACAGTCAGAGTCAGAGACAGAGTCAGAGTCAGAGTCAGATTCAAAGTCAGAGTCATGGAGACAGAGTCAGAGTCAGCGCCATAGTCGAAGTCAGAGTCATAGAGTCAGATTCAGAGTCTTATTCAGAGTCAGATTCAGAGTCAGAGTCGGAGTCAGAGTCAGAGTCAGAGTCGGAGTCAGAGTCAGAGTCAGAGTCAGAGTCAGAGTCAGAGTCAGAGTCAGATTCAGAGTCAGAGTCAAAGTCGGAGTCAGAGTCAGAGTCAGGGTCAGAGTCAGAGTCAGAGTCAGAGTCAGATACACAGTCAGAGTCAGAGTCAGATTCAGAGTCAGAGTCATGAAGACAGAGTCAGAGTCAGAGCCATAGTCGGAGTCAGAGTCAGATTCAGAGTCAGAGTCATGAAGACAGAGTCAGAGTCAGAGCCATAGTCGGAGTCAGAGTCATGGAGTCGGAGTCAGAGTCTTAGTCAGAGTCAGAGTCAGAGTCTCATTCAGAGTCAGATTCAGAGTCAGAGTCGGAGTCAGAGTCAGAGTCAGAGTCACAGTCGGAGTCAGAGTCAGAGGCAGAGTCAGAGTCAGAGTCAGAAACAGGGTCAGAGTCAGAGTCAGAGTCAGAGTCAGAGCCAGAGCCACAGTCAGAGTCAGGTCGTGGAGTCAGAGTCAGAGTCTTAGTCAGCGTCAGAGTCAGAGTCAGAGTCGGAGTCAGAGTCAGAGTCGGAGTCAGAGTCAGAGTCAGAGTCAGAGTCAGAGTGAGAGTCAGATTCAGGGTCAGAGTCATGAAGACAGAGTCAGAGTCAGAGCCATAGTCAGAGTCAGAGTCAGAGTCAGATACACAGTCAGAGTCAGAGTCAGATTCAGAGTCAGAGTCATGAAGACAGAGTCAGAGTCAGAGCCATAGTCGGAGTCAGAGTCAGATTCAGAGTCAGAGTCATGAAGACAGAGTCAGAGTCAAAGCCATAGTCGGAGTCAGAGTCATGGAGTCGGAGTCAGAGTCTTAGTCAGAGTCAGAGTCAGAGTCTCATTCAGAGTCAGATTCAGAGTCAGAGTCGGAGTCAGAGTCAGAGTCAGAGTCAGAGTCAGAGTCAGAGTTAGAGTCAGAGTCCGAGTCTGACTCAGAGTCAGAGTCAGAGTCAGAGTTAGAGTCAGAGTCAGAGTCTGAGTCAGAGTCAGAGTCAGAGTCAGAGTCAGAGTCAGATACACAGTCAGAGTCAGAGTCAGATTCAGAGTCAGAGTCATGAAGACAGAGTCAGAGTCAGAGCCATAGTCGGAGTCAGAGTCAGAGTCGGAGTCAGAGTCAGAGTCAGAGACAGAGTCAGATTCGGAGTCAGAGTCAGAGTCAGAGTCAGAGTCAGAGTCAAAGTCAGAGTCAGAGTCGGAGTCAGAGTCAGAGTCAGAGTCGGAGTCAAATACAGAGTCAGAGTCAGAGTCAGATTCAGAGTCTGAGTCAGAGTCAGAGTCAGAGTCAGAGTCAGAGTCAGACTCAGAGTCAGAGTCAGGGTCAGAGTCAGAGTCAGATTTAAAGTCAGAGTCAGCGTCAGAGTCTGAGTCAAAGTCAGAGTCAGAGTCGGAGTTATAGTCATAGTCAGAGTCACAGTCAAAGTCAGAGTCTCAGTCAGAGTCAGAGTCAGAGTCGGAGTCGGAGTCGGATCCAGAGCCAGTGTCAGAGTCAGAGTCAGAGTCGGAGTCAGAGTCAGAGTCAGAGTCAGAGTCAGGGTCAGAGTTAGAGTCAGCATTAGAGTCAGAGTCAGTGTCATTCAGTCAGAGTCAGAGTCTGAGTTAGAGTCAGAGACAGAGTCAGAGTCTGAGTGAGGGTCAGAGTCAGAGTCAGAGTTAGAGTCAGATACAGAGACAGATTCAGAGTCAGATTCAGAGTCAGAGTCATGGAGACAGAGTCAGAGTCAGAGTCAGAGTCAGAGTCAGAGTCAAAGTCAGAGTCAGAGTCGGAGTCAGAGTTACAGTCAGAGTCAGAGTCAGAGTCACAGTCGGAGTCAGAGTCAGAGGCAGAGTCAGAGTCAGAGTCAGAAACAGGGTCAGAGTCAGAGTCAGAGTCAGAGTCAGAGCCAGAGCCACAGTCAGAGTCAGGTCGTTGAGTCAGAGTCAGAGTCTTAGTCAGAGTCAGAGTCAGAGTCGGAGTCAGAGTCAGAGTCGGAGTCAGAGTCAGAGTCAGAGTCAGAGTCAGAGTCAGAGTCAGATTCAGGGTCAGAGTCATGAAGACAGAGTCAGAGTCAGAGCCATAGTCGAAGTCAGAGTCATGGAGTCGGAGTCAGAGTCTTAGTCAGAGTCAGAGTCAGAGTCAGAGTCAGAGTCGGAGTCAAAATCAGAGTCGTAGTCGGATTCAGAGTCACAGTCAGAGTCATAGTCAGAGTCTCATTCAGAGTCAGATTTAGAGTCAGAGTCGGAGTCAGAGTCAGAGTCAGAGTCAGAGTCAGAGACAGAGTCAGATTCAGAGTCAGAGTCAGAGTCAGAGTCAGAGTCAGAGTCAAAGTCAGAGTCAGAGTCGGAGTCAGAGTCAGAGTCAGAGTCAGAGTCAAATACAGAGTCAGAGTCAGAGTCAGATTCAGAGTCAGAGTCATAAAGACAGAGTCAGAGTCAGAGCCATAGCCTGAGTCAGAGTCATGGAGTCAGAGTCAGAGTCAGAGTTAGAGTCAGAGTCCGAGTCTGAGTCAGAGTCAGAGTCAGAATCACAGTCAGAGTCAGAGACAGAGTCAGAGTCTGAGTCAGAGTCAGAGTCAGAGTCAGAGTCAGAGTCAGATACACAGTCAGAGTCAGAGTCAGATTCAGAGTCAGAGTCAGAGTCAGAGTCAGAGTCGGAGTCAGAGTCGGAGTCAGAGTCGGAGTTATAGTCATAGTCAGAGTCACAGTCAAAGTCAGAGTCTCAGTCAGAGTCAGAGTCAGAGTCGGAGTCGGAGCCGGATCCAGAGCCAGTGTCAGAGTCAGAGTCAGAGTCGGAGTTAGAGTCAGAGTCAGAGTCAGAGTCAGGGTCAGAGTCAGAGTCAGCATTAGAGTCAGAGTCAGTGTCAATCAGTCAGAGTCGGAGTCTGAGTCGAAGTCAGAGACGGAGTCAGAGTCTGAGTCAGGGTCAGAGTCAGAGTCAGAGTTAGAGTCAGATACAGAGACAGATTCAGAGTCAGATTCAGAGTCAGAGTCATGGAGACAGAGTCAGAGTCAGAGTCAGAGTCAGAGTCAGAGTCGGAGTCAGAGTCAGAGTCGGAGTCAGAGTCAGAGTCAGAGTCAGAGCCAGAGTCACAGTCAGATTCAGGGTCAGAGTCATGAAGACAGAGTCAGAGTCAGAGCCATAGTCGGAGTCAGACTCAGAGTCAGAGTCAGGGTCAGAGTCAGAGTCAGATTTAAAGTCAGAGTCAGCGTCAGAGTCTGAGTCAAAGTCAGAGTCAGAGTCGGAGTTATAGTCATAGTCAGAGTCACAGTCAAAGTCAGAGTCTCAGTCAGAGTCAGAGTCAGAGTCGGAGTCGGAGTCGGATCCAGAGCCAGTGTCAGAGTCAGAGTCAGAGTCGGAGTCAGAGTCAGAGTCAGAGTCAGAGTCAGGGTCAGAGTCAGAGTCAGCATTAGAGTCAGAGTCAGTGTCATTCAGTCAGAGTCAGAGTCTGAGTCAGAGTCAGAGACGGAGTCAGAGTCTGAGTCAGGGTCAGAGTCAGAGTCAGAGTTAGAGTCAGATACAGAGACAGATTCAGAGTCAGATTCAGAGTCAGAGTCATGGAGACAGAGTCAGAGTCAGAGTCAGAGTCAGAGTCAGAGTCAAAGTCAGAGTCAGAGTCAAAGTCAGAGTCAGAGTCGGAGTCATAGTCAGAGTCAGAGTCAGAGTCAGAGTCGGAGCCAGAGTCAGAGTCGGAGTCACAGTCAGAGTCAGGGTCAGAGTCAGAGTCAGATTTGAAGTCAGAGTTAGCGTCATGGATTCAGAGTCAGAGTCCGAGTCAGAGTCAGAGTCAGAGTCAGAGTCATAGTCAGAGGCAGAGTCAGGGTCAGAGTCAGAGTCAGAGTCAGAGTCAAAGTCAGAGTCATGGAGTCAGAGTCAGAGTCAGAGTCTAGTCAGAATCAAAGTCACAGTGATAGAGTCAGAGTCTGAGTCAAAGTACGAGTTAGAGCCAGAGTCAGAGTCGGAGTCAGAGTCGGAGTCAGAGTCATCGTCAGAGTCAGAGTCAGAGTCGGAGTCAGAGTCGGAGTCAGAGTCAGAGTCAGAGTCAGAGTCAGAGTCATAGTCAGAGTCAGAGTCAGGGTCAGAGTCAGAGTCAGAGTCAGAGTCAGAGTCAGGGTCAGATACACAGTCAGAGTCAGAGTCAGATTCAGAGTCAGAGTCATGAAGACAGAGTCAGAGTCAGAACCATAGTCGGAGTCAGAGTCATGGAGTCGGAGTCAGAGTCTTAGTCAGAGTCAGAGTCAGAGTCAGAGTCAGAGTCGGAGTCAAAATCAGAGTCGTAGTCGGATTCAGAGTCACAGTCAGAGTCATAGTCAGAGTCTCATTCAGAGTCAGATTCAGAGTCAGAGTCGGAGTCAGAGTCAGAGTCAGAGTCGGAGTCAGAGTCAGAGTCAGAGACAGAGTCAGATTCAGAGTCAGAGTCAGAGTCAGAGTCAGAGTCAGAGTCAAAGTCAGAGTCAGAGTCGGAGTCAGAGTCAGAGTCAGAGTCAGAGTCAGATACAGAGTCAGAGTCAGAGTCAGATTCAGAGTCAGAGTCATAAAGACAGAGTCAGAGTCAGAGCCATAGCCTGAGTCAGAGTCATGGAGTCAGAGTCAGAGTCAGAGTTAGAGTCAGAGTCCGAGTCTGAGTCAGAGTCAGAGTCAGAGTCACAGTCAGAGTCAGAGACAGAGTCAGAGTCAGAGTCAGATTCAAAGTCAGAGTCATGGAGACAGAGTCAGAGTCAGCGCCATAGTCGAAGTCAGAGTCATAGAGTCAGATTCAGAGTCTTATTCAGAGTCAGATTCAGAGTCAGAGTCGGAGTCAGAGTCAGAGTCAAAGTCAGAGTCAGAGTCGGAGTCAGAGTCAGAGTCAGAGTCAGAGTCAAATACAGAGTCAGAGTCAGAGTCAGATTCAGAGTCAGAGTCATAAAGACAGAGTCAGAGTCAGAGCCATAGCCTGAGTCAGAGTCATGGAGTCAGAGTCAGAGTCAGAGTTAGAGTCAGAGTCCGAGTCTGAGTCAGAGTCAGAGTCAGAATCACAGTCAGAGTCAGAGACAGAGTCAGAGTCTGAGTCAGAGTCAGAGTCAGAGTCAGAGTCAGAGTCAGATACACAGTCAGAGTCAGAGTCAGATTCAGAGTCAGAGTCAGAGTCAGAGTCAGAGTCGGAGTCAGAGTCGGAGTCAGAGTCAGAGTCTGAGTCAGAGTCAGAGTCAAAGTCAGATGCGGAGTCGGAGTCAGACTCAGAGTCAGAGTCAGGGTCAGAGTCAGAGTCAGATTCAAAGTCAGAGTCAGCGTCGGAGTCTGAGTCAAAGTCAGAGTCAGAGTCGGAGTTATAGTCATAGTCAGAGTCACAGTCGATGTCAGAGTCTCAGTCAGAGTCAGAGTCAGAGTCGGAGTCGGAGTCGGAGTCGGAGTCAGAGTCAGAGTCAGAGTCAGAGTCAGAGTCAGAGTCAGAGTCAGAGTCAGAGTCAGAGTCAGAGTCAGAGTCAGAGTCAGAGTCAGAGTCAGACTCAGAGTCAGAGTCAGGGTCAGAGTCAGAGTCAGATTTAAAGTCAGAGTCAGCGTCAGAGTCTGAGTCAAAGTCAGAGTCAGAGTCGGAGTTATAGTCATAGTCAGAGTCACAGTCAAAGTCAGAGTCTCAGTCAGAGTCAGAGTCAGAGTCGGAGTCGGAGTCGGATCCAGAGCCAGTGTCAGAGTCAGAGTCAGAGTCGGAGTTAGAGTCAGAGTCAGAGTCAGAGTCAGGGTCAGAGTCAGAGTCAGCATTAGAGTCAGAGTCAGTGTCAATCAGTCAGAGTCAGAGTCTGAGTCAAAATCAGAGACGGAGTCAGAGTCTGAGTCAGGGTCAGAGTCAGAGTCAGAGTTAGAGTCAGATACAGAGACAGATTCAGATTCAGATTCAGAGTCAGAGTCATGGAGACAGAGTCAGAGTCAGAGTCAGAGTCAGAGTCAGAGTCAGAGTCAAAGTCAGAGTCAGAGTCGGAGTCAGAGTTACAGTCAGAGTCAGAGTCAGAGTCACAGTCGGAGTCAGAGTCAGAGGCAGAGTCAGAGTCAGAGTCAGAAACAGGGTCAGAGTAGGAGTCAGAGTCAGAGTCAGAGCCAGAGCCACAGTCAGAGTCAGGTCGTGGAGTCAGAGTCAGAGTCTTAGTCAGCGTCAGAGTCAGAGTCAGAGTCGGAGTCAGAGTCAGAGTCAGAGTCAGAGTCAGAGTCACAGTCAGATTCAGGGTCAGAGTCATGAAGACAGAGTCAGAGTCAGAGCCATAGTCGGAGTCAGACTCAGAGTCAGAGTCAGGGTCAGAGTCAGAGTCAGATTTAAAGTCAGAGTCAGCGTCAGAGTCTGAGTCAAAGTCAGAGTCAGAGTCGGAGTTATAGTCATAGTCAGAGTCACAGTCAAAGTCAGAGTCTCAGTCAGAGTCAGAGTCAGAGTCGGAGTCGGAGTCGGATCCAGAGCCAGTGTCAGAGTCAGAGTCAGAGTCGGAGTCAGAGTCAGAGTCAGAGTCAGAGTCAGGGTCAGAGTCAGAGTCAGCATTAGAGTCAGAGTCAGTGTCATTCAGTCAGAGTCAGAGTCTGAGTCAGAGTCAGAGACGGAGTCAGAGTCTGAGTCAGGGTCAGAGTCAGAGTCAGAGTTAGAGTCAGATACAGGGACAGATTCAGAGTCAGATTCAGAGTCAGAGTCATGGAGACAGAGTCAGAGTCAGAGTCAGAGTCAGAGTCAAAGTCAGAGTCAGAGTCAAAGTCAGAGTCAGAGTCGGAGTCATAGTCAGAGTCAGAGTCAGAGTCAGAGTCAAAGTCAGAGTCAGAGTCGGAGTTATAGTCATAGTCAGAGTCACAGTCAAAGTCAGAGTCTCAGTCAGAGTCAGAGTCAGAGTCGGAGTCGGAGTCGGATCCAGAGCCAGTTTCAGAGTCAGAGTCAGAGTCGGAGTCAGAGTCAGAGTCAGAGTCAGAGTCAGGGTCAGAGTCAGAGTCAGCATTAGAGTCAGAGTCAGTGCCATTCAGTCAGAGTCAGAGTCTGAGTCAGAGTCAGAGACGGAGTCAGAGTCTGAGTCAGGGTCAGAGTCAGAGTCAGAGTTAGAGTCAGATACAGAGACAGATTCAGAGTCAGATTCAGAGTCAGAGTCAAGGAGACAGAGTCAGAGTCAGAGTCAGAGTCAGAGTCAGAGTCAAAGTCAGAGTCAGAGTCAAAGTCAGAGTCAGAGTCGGAGTCATAGTCAGAGTCAGAGTCAGAGTCAGAGTCGGAGCCAGAGTCAGAGTCGGAGTCAGAGTCAGAGTCAGGGTCAGAGTCAGAGTCAGATTTGAAGTCAGAGTCAGCGTCATGGATTCAGAGTCAGAGTCCGAGTCAGAGTCAGAGTCAGAGTCAGAGTCATAGTCAGAGGCAGAGTCAGGGTCAGAGTCAGAGTCAGAGTCAGAGTCAAAGTCAGAGTCATGGAGTCAGAGTCAGAGTCAGAGTCTAGTCAGAGTCAAAGTCACAGTGATAGAGTCAGAGTCAGAGTCAAAGTACGAGTTAGAGCCAGAGTCAGAGTCGGAGTCATAGTCAGAGTCAGAGTCAGAGTCAGAGTCGGAGCCAGAGTCAGAGTCGGAGTCAGAGTCAGAGTCAGGGTCAGAGTCAGAGTCAGATTTGAAGTCAGAGTCAGCGTCATGGATTCAGAGTCAGAGTCCGAGTCAGAGTCAGAGTCATAGTCAGAGGCAGAGTCAGGGTCAGAGTCAGAGTCAGAGTCAGAGTCAAAGTCAGAGTCATGGAGTCAGAGTCAGAGTCAGAGTCTAGTCAGAGTCAAAGTCACAGGGATAGAGTCAGAGTCAGAGTCAAAGTACGAGTTAGAGCCAGAGTCAGAGTCGGAGTCAGAGTCGGAGTCAGAGTCATCGTCAGAGTCAGAGTCAGAGTCGGAGTCAGAGTCGGAGTCAGAGTCGGAGTCAGCGTCAGAGTCAGAGTCATAGTCAGAGTCCGAGTCAGGGTCAGAGTCAGAGTCAGAGTCAGAGTCGGAGTCAGGGTCAGATACACAGTCAGAGTCAGAGTCAGATTCAGAGTCAGAGTCATGAAGACAGAGTCAGAGTCAGAGCCATAGTCGGAGTCAGAGTCATGGAGTCGGAGTCAGAGTCTTAGTCAGAGTCAGAGTCAGAGTCAGAGTCAGAGTCAGAGTCAGAGTCAGAGTTAGAGTCAGAGTCCGAGTCTGACTCAGAGTCAGAGTCAGAGTCAGAGTTAGAGTCAGAGTCAGAGTCTGAGTCAGAGTCAGAGTCAGAGTCAGAGTCAGAGTCAGATACACAGTCAGAGTCAGAGTCAGATTCAGAGTCAGAGTCATGAAGACAGAGTCAGAGTCAGAGCCATAGTCGGAGTCAGAGTCAGAGTCGGAGTCAGAGTCAGAGTCAGAGACAGAGTCAGATTCGGAGTCAGAGTCAGAGTCAGAGTCAGAGTCAGAGTCAAAGTCAGAGTCAGAGTCGGAGTCAGAGTCAGAGTCAGAGTCAGAGTCAAATACAGAGTCAGAGTCAGAGTCAGATTCAGAGTCAGAGTCAGAGTCAGAGTCAGAGTCAGAGTCAGACTCAGAGTCAGAGTCAGGGTCAGAGTCAGAGTCAGATTTAAAGTCAGAGTCAGCGTCAGAGTCTGAGTCAAAGTCAGAGTCAGAGTCGGAGTTATAGTCATAGTCAGAGTCACAGTCAAAGTCAGAGTGTCAGTCAGAGTCAGAGTCAGAGTCGGAGTCGGAGTCGGATCCAGAGCCAGTGTCAGAGTCAGAGTCAGAGTCGGAGTCAGAGTCAGAGTCAGAGTCAGAGTCAGGGTCAGAGTCAGAGTCAGCATTAGAGTCAGAGTCAGTGTCATTCAGTCAGAGTCAGAGTCTGAGTCAGAGTCAGAGACGGAGTCAGAGTCTGAGTCAGAGTCAGAGTCATGGAGTCAGAGTCAGAGTCTGAGTCAGAGTCAGAGTCAGAGTCAGAGTCAGATTCAGAGTCATGTAGTCAGAGTCTCAGTCAGAGTCAGAGTCAGAGTCAGAGTCAGAGTTAGAGTCAGAGTCCGAGTCTGAGTCAGTGTCAGAGTCAGAGTCACAGTCAGAGTCAGAGACAGAGTCAGAGTCAGAGTCAGATTCAAAGTCAGAGTCATGGAGACAGAGTCAGAGTCAGCGCCATAGTCGAAGTCAGAGTCATAGAGTCAGATTCAGAGTCTTATTCAGAGTCAGATTCAGAGTCAGAGTCGGAGTCAGAGTCAGAGTCAGAGTCAGAGTCAAAGTCAGAGTCAGAGTCAGATTCAGAGTCAGAGTCAGAGTCGGAGTCAGAGTCAGAGTCAGGGTCAGAGTCAGAGTCAGAGTCAGAGTCAGATACACAGTCAGAGTCAGAGTCAGATTCAGAGTCAGAGTCAGAGTCAGAGTCAGAGTCAGAGTCAGAGTCAGACTCAGAGTCAGAGTCAGGGTCAGAGTCAGAGTCAGATTTAAAGTCAGAGTCAGCGTCAGAGTCTGAGTCAAAGTCAGAGTCAGAGTCGGAGTTATAGTCATAGTCAGAGTCACAGTCAAAGTCAGAGTCTCAGTCAGAGTCAGAGTCAGAGTCGGAGTCGGAGTCGGATCCAGAGCCAGTGTCAGAGTCAGAGTCAGAGTCGGAGTCAGAGTCAGAGTCAGAGTCAGAGTCAGGGTCAGAGTTAGAGTCAGCATTAGAGTCAGAGTCAGTGTCATTCAGTCAGAGTCAGAGTCTGAGTTAGAGTCAGAGACGGAGTCAGAGTGTGAGTCAGGGTCAGAGTCAGAGTCAGAGTTAGAGTCAGATACAGAGACAGATTCAGAGTCAGATTCAGAGTCAGAGTCATGGAGACAGAGTCAGAGTCAGAGTCAGAGTCAGAGTCAGAGTCAAAGTCAGAGTCAGAGTCGTTGTCAGAGTTACAGTCAGAGTCAGAGTCAGAGTCACAGTCGGAGTCAGAGTCAGAGGCAGAGTCAGAGTCAGAGTCAGAAACAGGGTCAGAGTCAGAGTCAGAGTCAGAGTCAGAGCCAGAGCCACAGTCAGAGTCAGGTCGTGGAGTCAGAGTCAGAGTCTTAGTCAGAGTCAGAGTCAGAGTCGGAGTCAGAGTCAGAGTCGGAGTCAGAGTCAGAGTCAGAGTCAGAGTCAGAGTCAGAGTCAGATTCAGGGTCAGAGTCATGAAGACAGAGTCAGAGTCAGAGCCATAGTCGGAGTCAGAGTCATGGAGTCAGAGTCAGAGTCTTAGTCAGAGTCAGAGTCAGAGTCAGAGTCAGAATCGGAGTCGGATTCAGAGTCACAGTCAGAGTCATAGTCAGAGTCTCATTCAGAGTCAGATTCAGAGTCAGAGTCGGAGTCAGAGTCAGAGTCAGAGTCGGAGTCAGAGTCAGAGTCAGAGACAGAGTCAGATTCAGAGTCAGAGTCAGAGTCAGAGTCAGAGTCAGAGTCAAAGTCAGAGTCAGAGTCGGAGTCAGAGTCAGAGTCAGAGTCAGAGTCAAATACAGAGTCAGAGTCAGAGTCAGATTCAGAGTCAGAGTCATAAAGGCAGAGTCAGAGTCAGAGCCATAGCCTGAGTCAGAGTCATGGAGTCAGAGTCAGAGTCAGAGTTAGAGTCAGAGTCCGAGTCTGAGTCAGAGTCAGAGTCAGAATCACAGTCAGAGTCAGAGACAGAGTCAGAGTCAGAGTCAGATTCAAAGTCAGAGTCATGGAGACAGAGTCAGAGTTAGCGCCATAGTCGGAGTCAGAGTCATAGAGTCAGATTCAGAGTCTTATTCAGAGTCAGATTCAGAGTCAGAGTCGGAGTCAGAGTCAGATTCAGAGTCAAAGTCATGGCGACAGTGTCAAAGTCAGAGTCAGAGTCAGAGTCAGAGTCTGAGTCAGAGTCAGAGACAGAGTCAGAGTCTGAGTCAGAGTCAGAGTCAGAGTCAGAGTTAGAGTCAGATACAGAGTCAGAGTCAGAGTCAGAGTCAGAGTCAGAGTCAGAGTTCAAGTCACAGTCAGAGTCAAAGTCAGAGTCTCAGTCAGAGTCCGAGTCAGAGTCAGAGTCGGAGTCAGAGTCAGAGTCAGAGTCAGAGTCAGAGTCAGAGTCATGTAGTCAGAGTCAGAATCAGAGTCAGAGTCAGAGTCAGAGTCAGAGTCAGAGTCAGAGTCAGAGTCAGAGTTAAAGTCAGAGTTAGAGTCTGAGTCAGAGTCAAAGTCACAGTCTCAGTCAAAGTCAAAGTCAGAGTCAGAGTCGGAGTCAGAGTCAGAGTCAGACTCAGAGTCAGAGTCAGAGTCATGTAGTCAGAGTCACAGTCAGAGTCAGAGTCAGAGTCAGAGTCAGGGTCAGAGTCGGAGTCAGCATTAAAGTCAGAGTCAGAGTCATGTAGTCAGAGTCTGAGTCAGAGTCAGAGTCAGAGTCAGAGTTAGAGTCAGATACAGAGTCAGAGTAAGAGTCAGATTCAGAGTCAGAGTCATGGAGACAGAGTCAGAGGCGGAGTCAGAGTCAGAGTCAGAGTCAAAGGCAGAGTCAGAGTCGGAGTCAGACTCAGAGTCAGAGTCAGAGTCGGAGTCAGAGTCAGAGTCAGAGTCAGAGTCATAGTCAGAGTCAGAGTCAGAGTCGGAGTCAGAGTCAGAATCAAAGTCAGGGTCAGAGTCAGAGTCAGAGTCGGAGTCAGAGTCAGAGTCAGACTCAGAGTCAGAGTCAGAGTTAAAGTCAGAGTCAGAATCAGAGTCAGAGTCAAAGTCAGAGTCTCAGTCAGAGTCCAAGTCAGAGTCAGAGTCGGAGTCAGAGTCAGAGTCAGCGGCAGAGTCAGAGTCAGAGTCAGAGTCAGAGTCACAGTCGGAGTCAGAGTCAGAGTCGGAGTCAGAGTCAGAGTCAGGGTCAGAGTCAGAGTCCGCATTAGAGTCAGAGTCCGAGTCATGTAGTCAGAGTCAGAGTCTGAGTCAGAGTCAGAGACAGAGTCAAAGTCTGAGTCAGAGTCAGAGTCAGAGTCAGAGTTAGAGTCAGATACAGAGTCGGAGTCAGAGTTAGATTCAGAGTCAGAGTCATGGAAACAGAGTCAGAGTCAGAGTCAGAGTCAGAGTCAGAGTCAAAGTCAGAGTCAGAGTCGGAGTCAGAGTCAGAGTAAGAGTCAGAGTCGGAGTCAGAGTCAGAGTCAGAGTCAGAGTCAGAGTCCGAGTCAGAGTCAGAGTCATGTAGTCAGAGTCAGAGTCTGAGTCAGAGTCAGAGTCGGAGTCAGAGTCAGAGTAAGAGTCAGAGTCGGAGTCAGAGTCAGAGTCAGAGTCAGAGTCAGAGTCAGAGTCAGAGTCAGAGTCAGAGTCAGAGTTAAAGTCACAGTCAGAGTCGAAGTCAGAGTCTCAGTCAGAGTCCAAGTCAGAGTCAGAGTCGGAGTCAGAGTCATAGTCAGAGTCAGAGTCAGAGTAAGAGTCATGTAGTCAGAGTCACAGTCAGAGTCAGAGTCAGAGTCGCAGTCAGAGTCAGAGTCAGAGTCAGAGTCAGGGTCAGAGTCAGAGTCAGCATTAGACTCAGAGTCAGGGTCATGTAGTCAGAGTCAGAGTCCGAGTCAGAGTCAGAGACAGAGTCAGAGTCTGAGTCAGAGTCAGAGTCAGCGGCAGAGTCAGAGTCAGAGTCAGAGTCAGAGTCACAGTCGGAGTCAGAGTCAGAGTCGGAGTCAGAGTCAGAGTCAGAGTCAGGGTCAGAGTCAGAGTCCGCATTAGAGTCAGAGTCCGAGTCATGTAGTCAGAGTCAGAGTCTGAGTCAGAGTCAGAGACAGAGTCAGAGTCTGAGTCAGAGTCAGAGTCAGAGTCAGAGTTAGAGTCAGATACAGAGTCGAAGTCAGAGTTAGATTCAGAGTCAGAGTCATGGAAACAGAGTTAGGGTCAGAGTCAGAGTCAGAGTCAGAGTCAAAGTCAGAGTCAGAGTCGGAGTCAGAGTCAGAGTAAGAGTCAGAGTCGGAGTCAGAGTCAGAGTCAGAGTCAGAGTCAGAGTCAGAGTCCGAGTCAGAGTCAGAGTCAGAGTCAGAGTTGAAGTCAGAGTCAGAGTCAGAGTGAGAGTCAAAGTCAGAGTCTTATTCCGAGTCCAAGTCAGAGTCAGAGTCAGAGTGAGAGTCAAAGTCAGAGTCTCAGTCAGAGTCCAAGTCAGAGTCAGAGTCGGAGTCAGAGTCAGAGTCAGAGTCAGAGTCAGGGTCAGAGTCAGAGTCAGCATTAGAGTCAGAGTCAGAGTCATGTAGTCAGAGTCAGAGTCTGAGTCAGAGTCAGAGACAGAGTCAGAGTCTGAGTCAGAGTCAGAGTCAGAGTCAGAGTTAGTCAGATACGGAGTCGAAGTCAGAGTCAGATTCAGAGTCAAAGTCATGGCGACAGAGTCAAAGTCAGAGTCAGAGTCAGAGTCAGAAACAGGGTCAGAGTCGGAGTCAGAGTCAGAGTCACAGTCAAAGTCAGAGACTCAGTCAGAGTCAAAGTCAGAGTCGGAGTCGGAGTCGGAGTCAGAGTCAGATTCAGAGTCAGAGTCATGGAGACAGAGTCAGAGTCAGAGCCATAGTCAGAGTCAGAGTCATGGAGTCAGGGTCAGAGTCTGAGTCAGAGTCAGATTCAGAGTCAGATTTAGAGTCGGAGTCAAAATCAGAGTCGGAGTCAGATTCAGAGTCACAGTCAGAGTCAGAGTCGGAGTCAGAGTCAGGGTCAGGGTCAGAGTCAGAATCAGCATTAGAGTCAGGGTCCGAGTCATGTAGTCAGAGTCAGAGTCTGAGTCAGAGTCAGAGTCGGAGTCAGAGTCAGAGTAAGAGTCAGAGTCGGAGTCAGAGTCAGAGTCAGAGTCAGAGTCAGAGTCAGAGTCAGAGTCAGAGTCAGAGTTAAAGTCACAGTCAGAGTCAAAGTCAGAGTCTCAGTCAGAGTCCAAGTCAGAGTCAGAGTCGGAGTCAGAGTCATAGTCAGAGTCAGAGTCAGAGTCAGAGTCATGTAGTCAGAGTCACAGTCAGAGTCAGAGTCAGAGTCGCAGTCAGAGTCAGAGTCAGAGTCAGAGTCAGGGTCAGAGTCAGAGTCAGCATAAGACTCAGAGTCAGGGTCATGTAGTCAGAGTCAGAGTCCGAGTCAGAGTCAGAGACAGAGTCAGAGTCTGAGTCAGAGTCAGAGTCAGAGTCAGAGTTGGAGTCAGATACGGAGTCGGAGTCAGAGTCTGAGTCAGAGTCAGATTCAGAATCAGAGTCAGAGTCGGAGTCAAAATCAGAGTCGGAGTCAGATTCAGAGTCACAGTCAGAGTCAGAGTCAGAGTCTTATTCAGAGTCAGATTCAGCGTCGGAGTCGGAGTCAGAGTCAGAGTCAGAGTCGGAGTCAGAGTCAGAGTCAGATTCTGAGTCAAAGTCAGAGACAGAGTCAGAGTGTGAGTCAGAGTCAGAGTCGGAGTCAGAGTCAGAGTCAGATACAGAGTCAGAGGCAGAGTCAGATTCAGAGTCAGAGTCATGGAAACAGAGTCAGAGTCAGAGTCAAAGTCAGAGTCAGAGTCAAAGTCAGAGTCAGAGTCGGAGTCAGAGTCAGAGTAAGAGTCAGAGTCGGAGTCAGAGTCAGAGTCAGAGTCAGAGTCAGAGTCCGAGTCAGAGTCAGAGTCAGAGTCAGAGTTAAAGTCAGAGTCAGAGTCAGAGTGAGAGTCAAAGTCAGAGTCTCAGTCAGAGTCCAAGTCAGAGTCAGAGTCAGAGTCAGAGTCAAAGTCAGAGTCTCAGTCAGAATTCCAAGTCAGAGTCAGAGTCGGAGTCAGAGTCAGAGTCAGAGTCAGAGTCAGATTCAGAGTCATGTAGTCAGAGTCTCAGTCAGAGTCAGAGTCAGAGTCTGAGTCAGAGTCAGAGACAGAGTCAGAGTCTGAGTCAGAGTCATAGTCAGAGTCAGAGTTAGTCAGATACGGAGTCGGAGTCAGAGTCAGATTCAGAGTCAAAGTCATGGAGACAGAGTCAGAGTCTGAGTCAAAATCAGATTCAGAGTCAGATTTAGAGTCGGAGTCAAAATCAGAGTCGGAGTCAGATTCAGAGTCACAGTCAGAGTCAGAGTCGGAGTCAGAGTCAGGGTCAGGGTCAGAGTCAGAATCAGCATTAGAGTCAGGGTCCGAGTCATGTAGTCAGAGTCAGAGTCAAAGTCAGAGTCAGAGTCGGAGTCAGAGTCAGAGTAAGAGTCAGAGTCGGAGTCAGAGTCAGAGTCAGAGTCAGAGTCAGAGTCCGAGTCAGAGTCAGAGTCAGAGTCAGAGTTAAAGTCAGAGTCAGAGTCAGAGTGAGAGTCAAAGTCAGAGTCTCAGTCAGAGTCCAAGTCAGAGTCAGAGTCAGAGTCAGAGTCAAAGTCAGAGTCTCAGTCAGAATTCCAAGTCAGAGTCAGAGTCGGAGTCAGAGTCGGAGTCAGAGTCAGAGTAAGAGTCAGAGTCGGAGTCAGAGTCAGAGTCAGAGTCAGAGTCAGAGTCAGAGTCAGAGTCAGAGTCAGAGTCAGAGTTAATGTCACAGTCAGAGTCAAAGTCAGAGTCTCAGTCAGAGTCCAAGTCAGAGTCAGAGTCGGAGTCAGAGTCATAGTCAGAGTCAGAGTCAGAGTCAGAGTCATGTAGTCAGAGTCACAGTCAGAGTCAGAGTCAGAGTCGCAGTCAGAGTCAGAGTCAGAGTCAGAGTCAGGGTCAGAGTCAGAGTCAGCATTAGACTCAGAGTCAGGGTCATGTAGTCAGAGTCAGAGTCCGAGTCAGAGTCAGAGACAGAGTCAGAGTCTGAGTCAGAGTCAGAGTCAGCGGCAGAGTCAGAGTCAGAGTCAGAGTCAGAGTCACAGTCGGAGTCAGAGTCAGAGTCGGAGTCAGAGTCAGAGTCAGGGTCAGAGTCAGAGTCCGCATTAGAGTCAGAGTCCGAGTCATGTAGTCAGAGTCAGAGTCTGAGTCAGAGTCAGAGTCACAGTCAGAGTCAGAGTCAGAGTCAGAGTTAGAGTCAGATACAGAGTCGGAGTCAGAGTTAGATTCAGAGTCAGAGTCATGGAAACAGAGTCAGAGTCAGAGTCAGAGTCAGAGTCAGAGTCAAAGTCAGAGTCAGAGTCGGAGTCAGAGTCAGAGTAAGAGTCAGAGTCGGAGTCAGAGTCAGAGTCAGAGTCAGAGTCAGAGTCCGAGTCAGAGTCAGAGTCAGAGTCAGAGTAACAGTCAGAGTCAGAGTCAGAGTGAGAGTCAAAGTCAGAGTCTTATTCAGAGTCCAAGTCCGAGTCAGAGTCAGAGTCACAGTCAAAGTCAGAGTCTCAGTCAGAGTCAGAGTCAGAGTCGGAGTCAGAGTCGGAGTCAGAGTCGGAGTCAGAGTCAGAGTCAGAGTCAGAGTCAGAGTCAGAGTCCGAGTCAGAGTCAGAGTCAGAGTGAGAGTCAAAGTCAGAGTCTCAGTCAGAGTCCAAGTCAGAGTCAGAGTCAGAGTGAGAGTCAAAGTCAGAGTCTCAGTCAGAGTCCAAGTCAGAGTCAGAGTCGGAGTCAGAGTCAGAGTCAGAGTCAGAGTCATGTAGTCAGAGTCACAGTCAAAGTCAGAGTCAGAGTCGGAGTCAGAGTCAGGGTCAAAGTCAGAGTCACAGTCAGAGTCACAGTCAAAGTCAGAGTCTCAGTCAGAGTCAGAGTCAGAGTCGGAGTCAGAGTCAGAGTCAGAGTCAGAGTCAGAGTCAGAGTCAGAGTCAGAGTCAGAGTCAGAGTCAGAGTCAGAGTCAGGGTCGGAGTCACAGTCAGAGTCAGAGTCAGAGTCGGAGTCAGAGTAAGCGTCAGAGTCGGAGTCAGAGTCAGAGTCAGAGTCAGAGTCAGAGTCCGAGTCAGAGTCAGAGTCAGAGTCAGAGTTAAAGTCAGAGTCAGAGTCAGAGTGAGAGTCAAAGTCAGAGTCTCAGTCAGAGTCCAAGTCAGAGTCAGAGTCAGAGTGAGAGTCAAAGTCAGAGTCTCAGTCAGAGTCCAAGTCAGAGTCAGAGTCGGAGTCAGAGTCAGAGTCAGAGTTAGAGTCAGATTCAGAGTCATGTAGTCAGAGTCACAGTCAGAGTCAGAGTCAGAGTCAGAGTCAGAGTCAGAGTCAGAGTTAGTCAGATACGGAGTCGGAGTCAGAGTCAGATTCAGAGTCAAAGTCATGGAGACAGAGTCAAAGTCAGAGTCAGAGTCAGAGTCAGAGTCTGAGTCAGAGTCAGAGACAGAGAGAGAGTCAGAGTCTGACTCATAGTCAGAGTCAGAGTCAGAGTTAGAGTCAGAGTCAGAGTCGGAGTCAGAGTCAGAGTCAGAGTCAGAGTCAGGGTCAGAGTCAGAGTCAGCATTAGAGTCAGAGTCAGAGTCATGTAGTCAGAGTCAGAGTCTGAGTCAGAGTCAGAGACAGAGTCAGAGTCTGAGTCAGAGTCAGAGTCAGAGTCAGAGTTAGTCAGATACGGAGTCGAAGTCAGAGTCAGATTCAGAGTCAAAGTCATGGAGACAGAGTCAAAGTCAGAGTCAGAGTCAGAGTCAGAAACAGGGTCAGAGTCAGAGTCAGAGTCAGAGTCACAGTCAAAGTCAGAGACTCAGTCAGAGTCAAAGTCAGAGTCGGAGTCGGAGTCAGAGTCAGAGTCAGATTCAGAGTCAGAGTCATGGAGACAGAGTCAGAGTCAGAGTCATAGTCAGAGTCAGAGTCATGGAGTCAGAGTCAGAGTCTGAGTCAGAGTCAGATTCAGAGTCAGATTTAGAGTCGGAGTCAAAATCAGAGTCGGAGTCAGATTCAGAGTCACAGTCAGAGTCAGAGTCGGAGTCAGAGTCAGGGTCAGGGTCAGAGTCAGAATCAGCATTAGAGTCAGGGTCCGAGTCATGTAGTCAGAGTCAGAGTCGGAGTCAGAGTCAGAGTAAGAGTCAGAGTCGGAGTCAGAGTCGGAGTCAGAGTCAGAGTCAGAGTCAGAGTCAGAGTCAGAGTCAGAGTCAGAGTTAAAGTCACAGTCAGAGTCAAAGTCAGAGTCTCAGTCAGAGTCCAAGTCAGAGTCAAAGTCGGAGTCAGAGTCATAGTCAGAGTCAGAGTCAGAGTCAGAGTCATGTAGTCAGAGTCACAGTCAGAGTCAGAGTCAGAGTCGCAGTCAGAGTCAGAGTCAGAGTCAGAGTCAGGGTCAGAGTCAGAGTCAGCATTAGACTCAGAGTCAGGGTCATGTAGTCAGAGTCAGAGTCCGAGTCAGAGTCAGAGACAGAGTCAGAGTCGGAGTCAGAGTCAAAGTCAGAGTCAGAGTCAGAGTCAGAGTCATGTAGTCAGAGTCACAGTCAGAGTCAGAGTCAGAGTCGCAGTCAGAGTCAGAGTCAGAGTCAGAGTCAGGGTCAGAGTCAGAGTCAGCATTAGACTCAGAGTCAGGGTCGTGTAGTCAGAGTCAGAGTCCGAGTCAGAGTCAGAGACAGAGTCAGAGTCTGAGTCAGAGTCAGAGTCAACGGCAGAGTCAGAGTCAGAGTCAGAGTCAGAGTCAGAGTCCGAGTCAGAGTCAGAGTCAGAGTCAGAGTTACAGTCAGAGTCAGAGTCGGAGTGAGAGTCAAAGTCAGAGTCTTATTCAGAGTCCAAGTCCGAGTCAGAGTCAGAGTCACAGTCAAAGTCAGAGTCTCAGTCAGAGTCAGAGTCAGAGTCGGAGTCAGAGTCGGAGTCAGAGTCAGAGTCAGAGTCAGAGTCAGAGTCAGAGTCCGAGTCAGAGTCAGAGTCAGAGTGAGAGTCAAAGTCAGAGTCTCAGTCAGAGTCCAAGTCAGAGTCAGAGTCAGAGTGAGAGTCAAAGTCAGAGTCTCAGTCAGAGTCCAAGTCAGAGTCAGAGTCGGAGTCAGAGTCAGAGTCAGAGTCAGAGTCATGTAGTCAGAGTCACAGTCAAAGTCAGAGTCAGAGTCGGAGTCAGAGTCAGGGTCAGAGTCAGAGTCACAGTCAGAGTCACAGTCAAAGTCAGAGTCTCAGTCAGAGTCAGAGTCAGAGTCGGAGTCAGAGTCAGAGTCAGCGTCAGAGTCAGAGTCAGAGTCAGAGTCAGAGTCAGAGTCAGAGTCAGAGTCAGAGTCAGAGTCAGGGTCGGAGTCACAGTCAGAGTCAGAGTCAGAGTCGGAGTCAGAGTCAGAGTCAGGGTCAGAGTCAGAGTCAGCATTAGAGTCGGAGTCAGAGTCATGTAGTCAGATTCAGAATCTGAGTCAGAGTCAGAGACAGAGTCAGAGTCTGAGTCAGAGTCAGAGTCAGAGTCAGAGTTAGAGTCAGATACAGAGTCAGAGTCAGAGTCATGGAAACAGAGTCAGAGTCAGAGTCAGAGTCAGAGTCAGAGTCAAAGTCTGAGTCAGAGTCGGAGTCAGAGTCAGAGTAAGCGTCAGAGTCGGAGTCAGAGTCAGAGTCAGAGTCAGAGTCAGAGTCCGAGTCAGAGTCAGAGTCAGAGTCAGAGTTAAAGTCATAGTCAGAGTCAGAGTGAGAGTCAAAGTCAGAGTCTCAGTCAGAGTCCAAGTCAGAGTCAGAGTCAGAGTGAGAGTCAAAGTCAGAGTCTCAGTCAGAGTCCAAGTCAGAGTCAGAGTCGGAGTCAGAGTCAGAGTCAGAGTTAGAGTCCGATTCAGAGTAATGTAGTCAGAGTCACAGTCAGAGTCAGAGTCAGAGTCAAAGTCAGAGTCAGAGTTAGTCAGATACGGAGTCGGAGTCAGAGTCAGAATCAGAGTCAAAGTCATGGAGACAGAGTCAAAGTCAGAGTCAGAGTCAGAGTCAGAGTCTGAGTCAGAGTCAGAGACAGAGAGAGAGTCAGAGTCTGACTCAAAGTCAGAGTCAGAGTCAGAGTTAGAGTCAGAGTCAGAGTCGGAGTCAGAGTCAGAGTCAGAGTCAGAGTCAGGGTCAGAGTCAGAGTCAGCATTAGAGTCAGAGTCAGAGTCATGTAGTCAGAGTCAGAGTCTGAGTCAGAGTCAGAGACAGAGTCAGAGTCTGAGTCAGAGTCAGAGTCAGAGTCAGAGTTAGTCAGATACGGAGTCGAAGTCAGAGTCAGATTCAGAGTCAAAGTCATGGAGACAGAGTCAAAGTCAGAGTCAGAGTCAGAGTCAGAAACAGGGTCAGAGTCAGAGTCAGAGTCAGAGTCACAGTCAAAGTCAGAGACTCAGTCAGAGTCAAAGTCAGAGTCGGAGTCGGAGTCGGAGTCAGAGTCAGATTCAGAGTCAGAGTCATGGAGACAGAGTCAGAGTCAGAGTCATAGTCAGAGTCAGAGTCATGGAGTCAGAGTCAGAGTCTGAGTCAGAGTCAGATTCAGAGTCAGATTTAGAGTCGAAGTCAAAATCAGAGTCGGAGTCAGATTCAGAGTCACAGTCAGAGTCAGAGTCGGAGTCAGAGTCAGGGTCAGGGTCAGAGTCAGAATCAGCATTAGAGTCAGGGTCCGAGTCATGTAGTCAGAGTCAGAGTCGGAGTCAGAGTCAGAGTAAGAGTCAGAGTCGGAGTCAGAGTCGGAGTCAGAGTCAGAGTCAGAGTCAGAGTCAGAGTCAGAGTCAGAGTCGGAGTTAAAGTCACAGTCAGAGTCAAAGTCAGAGTCTCAGTCAGAGTCCAAGTCAGAGTCAGAGTCGGAGTCAGAGTCATAGTCAGAGTCAGAGTCAGAGTCAGAGTCATGTAGTCAGAGTCACAGTCAGAGTCAGAGTCAGAGTCGCAGTCAGAGTCAGAGTCAGAGTCAGAGTCAGGGTCAGAGTCAGAGTCAGCATTAGACTCAGAGTCAGGGTCATGTAGTCAGAGTCAGAGTCCGAGTCAGAGTCAGAGACAGAGTCAGAGTCGGAGTCAGAGTCATAGTCAGAGTCAGAGTCAGAGTCAGAGTCATGTAGTCAGAGTCACAGTCAGAGTCAGAGTCAGAGTCGCAGTCAGAGTCAGAGTCAGAGTCAGAGTCAGGGTCAGAGTCAGAGTCAGCATTAGACTCAGAGTCAGGGTCATGTAGTCAGAGTCAGAGTCCGAGTCAGAGTCAGAGACAGAGTCAGAGTCTGAGTCAGAGTCAGAGTCAGCGGCAGAGTCAGAGTCAGAGTCAGAGTCAGAGTCACAGTCGGAGTCAGAGTCAGAGTCGGAGTCAGAGTCAGAGTCAGGGTCAGAGTCAGAGTCCGCATTAGAGTCAGAGTCCGAGTCATGTAGTCAGAGTCAGAGTCTGAGTCAGAGTCAGAGACAGAGTCAGAGTCACAGTCAGAGTCAGAGTCAGAGTCAGAGTTAGAGTCAGATACAGAGTCGGAGTCAGAGTTAGATTCAGAGTCAGAGTCATGGAAACAGAGTCAGAGTCAGAGTCCGAGTCAGAGTCAGAGTCAGAGTCAAAGTCAGAGTCTCAGTCAGAATTCCAAGTCAGAGTCAGAGTCGGAGTCAGAGTCAGAGTCAGAGTCAGAGTCAGATTCAGAGTCATGTAGTCAGAGTCTCAGTCAGAGTCAGAGTCAGAGTCTGAGTCAGAGTCAGAGACAGAGTCAGAGTCTGAGTCAGAGTCAGAGTCAGAGTCAGAGTTAGTCAGATACGGAGTCGGAGCCAGAGTCAGATTCAGAGTCAAAGTCATGGTGACAGAGTCAGAGTCTGAGTCAGAGTCAGATTCAGAGTCAGATTTAGAGTCGAAGTCAAAATCAGAGTCGGAGTCAGATTCAGAGTCACAGTCAGAGTCAGAGTCGGAGTCAGAGTCAGGGTCAGGGTCAGAGTCAGAATCAGCATTAGAGTCAGGGTCCGAGTCATGTAGTCAGAGTCAGAGTCTGAGTCAGAGTCAGAGTCGGAGTCAGAGTCAGAGTAAGAGTCAGAGTCGGAGTCAGAGTCAGAGTCAGAGTCAGAGTCAGAGTCAGAGTCAGAGTCAGAGTCAGAGTCAGAGTTAAAGTCACAGTCAGAGTCAAAGTCAGAGTCTCAGTCAGAGTCCAAGTCAGAGTCAGAGTCGGAGTCAGAGTCATAGTCAGAGTCAGAGTCAGAGTCAGAGTCATGTAGTCAGAGTCACAGTCAGAGTCAGAGTCAGAGTCGCAGTCAGAGTCAGAGTCAGAGTCAGAGTCAGGGTCAGAGTCAGAGTCAGCATTAGACTCAGAGTCAGGGTCATGTAGTCAGAGTCAGAGTCCGAGTCAGAGTCAGAGACAGAGTCAGAGTCTGAGTCAGAGTCAGAGTCAGCGGCAGAGTCAGAGTCAGAGTCAGAGTCAGAGTCACAGTCGGAGTCAGAGTCAGAGTCAGAGTCCGAGTCAGAGTCAGAGTCAGAGTCAGAGTTACAGTCAGAGTCAGAGTCAGAGTGAGAGTCAAAGTCAGAGTCTTATTCAGAGTCCAAGTCAGAGTCAGAGTCAGAGTGAGAGTCAAAGTCAGAGTCTCAGTCAGAGTCCAAGTCAGAGTCAGAGTCGGAGTCAGAGTCAGAGTCAGAGTCAGAGTCAGGGTCAGAGTCAGAGTCAGCATTAGAGTCAGAGTCAGAGTCATGTAGTCAGAGTCAGAGTCTGAGTCAGAGTCAGAGACAGAGTCAGAGTCTGAGTCAGAGTCAGAGTCAGAGTCAGAGTTAGTCAGATACGGAGTCGAAGTCAGAGTCAGATTCAGAGTCAAAGTCATGGAGACAGAGTCAAAGTCAGAGTCAGAGTCGCAGTCAGAGTCAGAGTCAGAGTCAGAGTCAGGGTCAGAGTCAGAGTCAGCATTAGACTCAGAGTCAGGGTCATGTAGTCAGAGTCAGAGTCCGAGTCAGAGTCAGAGACAGAGTCAGAGTCTGAGTCAGAGTCAGAGTCAGAGTCAGAGTTGGAGTCAGATACGGAGTCGGAGTCAGAGTCTGAGTCAGAGTCAGATTCAGAGTCAGAGTCAGAGTCGGAGTCAAAATCAGAGTCGGAGTCGGATTCAGAGTCACAGTCAGAGTCAGAGTCAGAGTCTTATTCAGAGTCAGATTCAGCGTCGGAGTCGGAGTCAGAGTCAGAGTCAGAGTCGGAGTCAGAGTCAGAGTCAGAGTCTGAGACAAAGTCAGAGACAGAGTCAGAGTCTGAGTCAGAGTCAGAGTCAGAGTCAGAGTCAGAGTCAGATACAGAGTCAGAGGCAGAGTCAGATTCAGAGTCAGAGTCATGGAAACAGAGTCAGAGTCAGAGTCAGAGTCAGAGTCAGAGTCAAAGTCAGAATCAGAGTCGGAGTCAGAGTCAGAGTAAGAGTCAGAGTCGGAGTCAGAGTCAGAGTCAGAGTCAGAGTCAGAGTCCGAGTCAGAGTCAGAGTCAGAGTCAGAGTTAAAGTCAGAGTCAGAGTCAGAGTGAGAGTCAAAGTCAGAGTCTCAGTCAGAGTCCAAGTCAGAGTCAGAGTCAGAGTCAGAGTCAAAGTCAGAGTCTCAGTCAGAATTCCAAGTCAGAGTCAGAGTCGGAGTCAGAGTCAGAGTCAGAGTCAGAGTCAGATTCAGAGTCATGTAGTCAGAGTCTCAGTCAGAGTCAGAGTCAGAGTCTGAGTCAGAGTCAGAGACAGAGTCAGAGTCTGAGTCAGAGTCAGAGTCAGAGTCAGAGTTAGTCAGATACGGAGTCGGAGTCAGAGTCAGATTCAGAGTCAAAGTCATGGAGACAGAGTCAAAGTCAGAGTCGGAGTCAGAGTCAGAGTCAGAGTCAGAGTCAGAGTCAGGGTCAGAGTCACAGTCAGAGTCAGAGTCAGAGTCGGAGTCAAAATCAGAGTTATGGTCAGAGTCAGAGTCAGACTCAGAGTCAGAGTCAGAGTTAAAGTCAGAGTCAGAATCAGAGTCACAGTCAAAGTCAGAGTCTCAGTCAGAGTCAGAGTCAGAGTCGGAGTCAGAGTCGGAGTCAGAGTCAGAGTCAGAGTCAGAGTCAGAGTCAGAGTCCGAGTCAGAGTCAGAGTCAGAGTCAGAGTTAAAGTCAGAGTCAGAGTCAGAGTGAGAGTCAAAGTCAGAGTCTCAGTCAGAGTCCAAGTCAGAGTCGGAGTCAGAGTGAGAGTCAAAGTCAGAGTCTCAGTCAGAGTCCAAGTCAGAGTCAGAGTCGGAGTCAGAGTCAGAGTCAGAGTCAGAGTCATGTAGTCAGAGTCACAGTCAGAGTCAGAGTCAGAGTCGGAGTCAGAGTCAGGGTCAGAGTCAGAGTCACAGTCAGAGTCACAGTCAAAGTCAGAGTCTCAGTCAGAGTCAGAGTCAGAGTCGGAGTCAGAGTCAGAGTCAGAGTCAGAGTCAGAGTCAGAGTCAGAGTCAGAGTCAGAGTCAGAGTCAGAGTCAGGGTCGGAGTCACAGTCAGAGTCGGAGTCAGAGTCGGAGTCAGAGTCAGAGTCAGGGTCAGAGTCAGAGTCAGCATTAGAGTCGGAGTCAGAGTCATGGAGTCAGATTCAGAGTCTGAGTCAAAGTCAGAGACAGAGTCAGAGTCTGAGTCAGAGTCAGAGTCAGAGTCAGAGTTAGAGTCAGATACAGAGTCAGAGTCAGAGTCATGGAAACAGAGTCAGAGTCAGAGTCAGAGTCAGAGTCAGAGTCAAAGTCTGAGTCAGAGTCGGAGTCAGAGTCAGAGTAAGCGTCAGAGTCGGAGTCAGAGTCAGAGTCAGAGTCAGAGTCAGAGTCAGAGTTGGAGTCAGATACGGAGTCGGAGTCAGAGTCTGAGTCAGAGTCAGATTCAGAGTCAGAGTCAGAGTCGGAGTCAAAATCAGAGTCGGAGTCGGATTCAGAGTCACAGTCAGAGTCAGAGTCAGAGTCTTATTCAGAGTCAGATTCAGCGTCGGAGTCGGAGTCAGAGTCAGAGTCAGAGTCGGAGTCAGAGTCAGAGTCAGAGTCTGAGACAAAGTCAGAGACAGAGTCAGAGTCTGAGTCAGAGTCAGAGTCAGAGTCAGAGTCAGAGTCAAATACAGAGTCAGAGGCAGAGTCAGATTCAGAGTCAGAGTCATGGAAACAGAGTCAGAGTCAGAGTCAGAGTCAGAGTCAGAGTCAAAGTCAGAATCAGAGTCGGAGTCAGAGTCAGAGTAAGAGTCAGAGTCGGAGTCAGAGTCAGAGTCAGAGTCAGAGTCAGAGTCAAAGTCAGAGTCTCAGTCAGAATTCCAAGTCAGAGTCAGAGTCGGAGTCAGAGTCAGAGTCAGAGTCAGAGTCAGATTCAGAGTCATGTAGTCAGAGTCTCAGTCAGAGTCAGAGTCAGAGTCTGAGTCAGAGTCAGAGACAGAGTCAGAGTCTGAGTCAGAGTCAGAGTCAGAGTCAGAGTTAGTCAGATACGGAGTCGGAGTCAGAGTCAGATTCAGAGTCAAAGTCATGGAGACAGAGTCAAAGTCAGAGTCGGAGTCAGAGTCAGAGTCAGAGTCAGAGTCAGAGTCAGGGTCAGAGTCACAGTCAGAGTCAGAGTCAGAGTCGGAGTCAAAATCAGAGTTATGGTCAGAGTCACAGTCAGACTCAGAGTCAGAGTCAGAGTTAAAGTCAGAGTCAGAATCAGAGTCACAGTCAAAGTCAGAGTCTCAGTCAGAGTCAGAGTCAGAGTCGGAGTCAGAGTCGGAGTCAGAGTCAGAGTCAGAGTCAGAGTCAGAGTCAGAGTCCGAGTCAGAGTCAGAGTCAGAGTCAGAGTTAAAGTCAGAGTCAGAGTCAGAGTGAGAGTCAAAGTCAGAGTCTCAGTCAGAGTCCAAGTCAGAGTCAGAGTCAGAGTGAGAGTCAAAGTCAGAGTCTCAGTCAGAGTCCAAGTCAGAGTCAGAGTCGGAGTCAGAGTCAGAGTCAGAGTCAGGGTCATGTAGTCAGAGTCACAGTCAGAGTCAGAGTCAGAGTCGGAGTCAGAGTCAGGGTCAGAGTCAGAGTCACAGTCAGAGTCACAGTCAAAGTCAGAGTCTCAGTCAGAGTCAAAGTCAGAGTCGGAGTCAGAGTCCGAGTCAGAGTCAGAGTCAGAGTCAGAGTCAGAGTCAGAGTCAGAGTCAGAGTCAGAGTCAGAGTCAGAGTCAGGGTCGGAGTCACAGTCAGAGTCAGAGTCAGAGTCGGAGTCAGAGTCAGAGCCAGGGTCAGAGTCAGAGTCAGCATTAGAGTCGGAGTCAGAGTCATGTAGTCAGATTCAGAGTCTGAGTCAGAGTCAGAGACAGAGTCAGAGTCTGAGTCAGAGTCAGAGTCAGAGTCAGAGTTAGAGTCAGATACAGAGTCAGAGTCAGAGTCATGGAAACAGAGTCAGAGTCAGAGTCAGAGTCAGAGTCAGAGTCAAAGTCTGAGTCAGAGTCGGAGTCAGAGTCAGAGTAAGCGTCAGAGTAGGAGTCAGAGTCAGAGTCAGAGTCAGAGTCAGAGTCAGAGTCAGAGTCAGAGTCAGAGTCAGAGTCAGAGTCAGAGTCAGGGTCGGAGTCACAGTCAGAGTCAGAGTCAGAGTCGGAGTCAGAGTCAGAGCCAGGGTCAGAGTCAGAGTCAGCATTAGAGTCGGAGTCAGAGTCATGTAGTCAGATTCAGAGTCTGAGTCAGAGTCAGAGACAGAGTCAGAGTCTGAGTCAGAGTCAGAGTCAGAGTCAGAGTTAGAGTCAGATACAGAGTCAGAGTCAGAGTCATGGAAACAGAGTCAGAGTCAGAGTCAGAGTCAGAGTCAGAGTCAAAGTCTGAGTCAGAGTCGGAGTCAGAGTCAGAGTAAGCGTCAGAGTAGGAGTCAGAGTCAGAGTCAGAGTCAGAGTCAGAGTCAGAGTCAAAGTCTGAGTCAGAGTCGGAGTCAGAGTCAGAGTAAGCGTCAGAGTCGGAGTCAGAGTCAGAGTCAGAGTCAGAGTCAGAGTCAGAGTTGGAGTCAGATACGGAGTCGGAGTCAGAGTCTGAGTCAGAGTCAGATTCAGAGTCAGAGTCAGAGTCGGAGTCAAAATCAGAGTCGGAGTCGGATTCAGAGTCACAGTCAGAGTCAGAGTCAGAGTCTTATTCAGAGTCAGATTCAGCGTCGGAGTCGGAGTCAGAGTCAGAGTCAGAGTCGGAGTCAGAGTCAGAGTCAGAGTCTGAGACAAAGTCAGAGACAGAGTCAGAGTCTGAGTCAGAGTCAGAGTCAGAGTCAGAGTCAGAGTCAGATACAGAGTCAGAGGCAGAGTCAGATTCAGAGTCAGAGTCATGGAAACAGAGTCAGAGTCAGAGTCAGAGTCAGAGTCAGAGTCAAAGTCAGAATCAGAGTCGGAGTCAGAGTCAGAGTAAGAGTCAGAGTCGGAGTCAGAGTCAGAGTCAGAGTCAGAGTCAGAGTCCGAGTCAGAGTCAGAGTCAGAGTCAGAGTTAAAGTCAGAGTCAGAGTCAGAGTGAGAGTCAAAGTCAGAGTCTCAGTCAGAGTCCAAGTCAGAGTCAGAATCAGAGTCAGAGTCAAAGTCAGAGTCTCAGTCAGAATTCCAAGTCAGAGTCAGAGTCGGAGTCAGAGTCAGAGTCAGAGTCAGAGTCAGATTCAGAGTCATGTAGTCAGAGTCTCAGTGAGAGTCAGAGTCAGATTCAGAGTCAGAGTCAGAGTCGGAGTCAAAATCAGAGTCGGAGTCGGATTCAGAGTCACAGTCAGAGTCAGAGTCAGAGTCTTATTCAGAGTCAGATTCAGCGTCGGAGTCGGAGTCAGAGTCAGAGTCAGAGTCGGAGTCAGAGTCAGAGTCAGAGTCTGAGACAAAGTCAGAGACAGAGTCAGAGTCTGAGTCAGAGTCAGAGTCAGAGTCAGATTTAAAGTCAGAGTCAGCGTCAGAGTCTGAGTCAAAGTCAGAGTCAGAGTCGGAGTTATAGTCATAGTCAGAGTCACAGTCAAAGTCAGAGTCTCAGTCAGAGTCAGAGTCAGAGTCGGAGTCGGAGTCGGATCCAGAGCCAGTGTCAGAGTCAGAGTCAGAGTCGGAGTCAGAGTCAGAGTCAGAGTCAGAGTCAGGGTCAGAGTCAGAGTCAGCATTAGAGTCAGAGTCAGTGTCATTCAGTCAGAGTCAGAGTCTGAGTCAGAGTCAGAGACGGAGTCAGAGTCTGAGTCAGAGTCAGAGTCATGGAGTCAGAGTCAGAGTCTGAGTCAGAGTCAGAGTCAGAGTCAGAGTCAGATTCAGAGTCATGTAGTCAGAGTCTCAGTCAGAGTCAGAGTCAGAGTCAGAGTCAGAGTTAGAGTCAGAGTCCGAGTCTGAGTCAGAGTCAGAGTCAGAGTCACAGTCAGAGTCAGAGACAGAGTCAGAGTCAGAGTCAGATTCAAAGTCAGAGTCATGGAGACAGAGTCAGAGTCAGCGCCATAGTCGAAGTCAGAGTCATAGAGTCAGATTCAGAGTCTTATTCAGAGTCAGATTCAGAGTCAGAGTCGGAGTCAGAGTCAGAGTCAGAGTCAGAGTCAAAGTCAGAGTCAGAGTCAGATTCAGAGTCAGAGTCAGAGTCGGAGTCAGAGTCAGAGTCAGGGTCAGAGTCAGAGTCAGAGTCAGAGTCAGATACACAGTCAGAGTCAGAGTCAGATTCAGAGTCAGAGTCAGAGTCAGAGTCAGAGTCAGAGTCAGAGTCAGACTCAGAGTCAGAGTCAGGGTCAGAGTCAGAGTCAGATTTAAAGTCAGAGTCAGCGTCAGAGTCTGAGTCAAAGTCAGAGTCAGAGTCGGAGTTATAGTCATAGTCAGAGTCACAGTCAAAGTCAGAGTCTCAGTCAGAGTCAGAGTCAGAGTCGGAGTCGGAGTCGGATCCAGAGCCAGTGTCCTTGTCAGAGTCAGAGTCGGAGTCAGAGTCAGAGTCAGAGTCAGAGTCAGGGTCAGAGTTAGAGTCAGCATTAGAGTCAGAGTCAGTGTCATTCAGTCAGAGTCAGAGTCTGAGTTAGAGTCAGAGACGGAGTCAGAGTGTGAGTCAGGGTCAGAGTCAGAGTCAGAGTTAGAGTCAGATACAGAGACAGATTCAGAGTCAGATTCAGAGTCAGAGTCATGGAGACAGAGTCAGAGTCAGAGTCAGAGTCAGAGTCAGAGTCAAAGTCAGAGTCAGAGTCGTTGTCAGAGTTACAGTCAGAGTCAGAGTCAGAGTCACAGTCGGAGTCAGAGTCAGAGGCAGAGTCAGAGTCAGAGTCAGAAACAGGGTCAGAGTCAGAGTCAGAGTCAGAGTCAGAGCCAGAGCCACAGTCAGAGTCAGGTCGTGGAGTCAGAGTCAGAGTCTTAGTCAGAGTCAGAGTCAGAGTCGGAGTCAGAGTCAGAGTCGGAGTCAGAGTCAGAGTCAGAGTCAGAGTCAGAGTCAGAGTCAGATTCAGGGTCAGAGTCATGAAGACAGAGTCAGAGTCAGAGCCATAGTCGGAGTCAGAGTCATGGAGTCAGAGTCAGAGTCTTAGTCAGAGTCAGAGTCAGAGTCAGAGTCAGAATCGGAGTCGGATTCAGAGTCACAGTCAGAGTCATAGTCAGAGTCTCATTCAGAGTCAGATTCAGAGTCAGAGTCGGAGTCAGAGTCAGAGTCAGAGTCGGAGTCAGAGTCAGAGTCAGAGACAGAGTCAGATTCAGAGTCAGAGTCAGAGTCAGAGTCAGAGTCAGAGTCAAAGTCAGAGTCAGAGTCGGAGTCAGAGTCAGAGTCAGAGTCAGAGTCAAATACAGAGTCAGAGTCAGAGTCAGATTCAGAGTCAGAGTCATAAAGGCAGAGTCAGAGTCAGAGCCATAGCCTGAGTCAGAGTCATGGAGTCAGAGTCAGAGTCAGAGTTAGAGTCAGAGTCCGAGTCTGAGTCAGAGTCAGAGTCAGAATCACAGTCAGAGTCAGAGACAGAGTCAGAGTCAGAGTCAGATTCAAAGTCAGAGTCATGGAGACAGAGTCAGAGTTAGCGCCATAGTCGGAGTCAGAGTCATAGAGTCAGATTCAGAGTCTTATTCAGAGTCAGATTCAGAGTCAGAGTCGGAGTCAGAGTCAGATTCAGAGTCAAAGTCATGGCGACAGTGTCAAAGTCAGAGTCAGAGTCAGAGTCAGAGTCTGAGTCAGAGTCAGAGACAGAGTCAGAGTCTGAGTCAGAGTCAGAGTCAGAGTCAGAGTTAGAGTCAGATACAGAGTCAGAGTCAGAGTCAGAGTCAGAGTCAGAGTCAGAGTTCAAGTCACAGTCAGAGTTAAAGTCAGAGTCTCAGTCAGAGTTCGAGTCAGAGTCAGAGTCGGAGTCAGAGTCAGAGTCAGAGTCAGAGTCAGAGTCAGAGTCATGTAGTCAGAGTCAGAATCAGAGTCAGAGTCAGAGTCAGAGTCAGAGTCAGAGTCAGAGTCAGAGTCAGAGTTAAAGTCAGAGTTAGAGTCTGAGTCAGAGTCAAAGTCAGAGTCTCAGTCAAAGTCAAAGTCAGAGTCAGAGTCGGAGTCAGAGTCAGAGTCAGACTCAGAGTCAGAGTCAGAGTCATGTAGTCAGAGTCACAGTCAGAGTCAGAGTCAGAGTCAGAGTCAGGGTCAGAGTCGGAGTCAGCATTAAAGTCAGAGTCAGAGTCATGTAGTCAGAGTCTGAGTCAGAGTCAGAGTCAGAGTCAGAGTTAGAGTCAGATACAGAGTCAGAGTAAGAGTCAGATTCAGAGTCAGAGTCATGGAGACAGAGTCAGAGGCAGAGTCAGAGTCAGAGTCAGAGTCAAAGGCAGAGTCAGAGTCGGAGTCAGACTCAGAGTCAGAGTCAGAGTCGGAGTCAGAGTCAGAGTCAGAGTCAGAGTCATAGTCAGAGTCAGAGTCAGAGTCGGAGTCAGAGTCAGAATCAAAGTCAGGGTCAGAGTCAGAGTCAGAGTCGGAGTCAGAGTCAGAGTCAGACTCAGAGTCAGAGTCAGAGTTAAAGTCAGAGTCAGAATCAGAGTCAGAGTCAAAGGCAGAGTCTCAGTCAGAGTCCAAGTCAGAGTCAGAGTCGGAGTCAGAGTCAGAGTCAGCGGCAGAGTCAGAGTCAGAGTCAGAGTCAGAGTCACAGTCGGAGTCAGAGTCAGAGTCGGAGTCAGAGTCAGAGTCAGGGTCAGAGTCAGAGTCCGCATTAGAGTCAGAGTCCGAGTCATGTAGTCAGAGTCAGAGTCTGAGTCAGAGTCAGAGACAGAGTCAAAGTCTGAGTCAGAGTCAGAGTCAGAGTCAGAGTTAGAGTCAGATACAGAGTCGGAGTCAGAGTTAGATTCAGAGTCAGAGTCATGGAAACAGAGTCAGAGTCAGAGTCAGAGTCAGAGTCAGAGTCAAAGTCAGAGTCAGAGTCGGAGTCAGAGTCAGAGTAAGAGTCAGAGTCGGAGTCAGAGTCAGAGTCAGAGTCAGAGTCAGAGTCCGAGTCAGAGTCAGAGTCATGTAGTCAGAGTCAGAGTCTGAGTCAGAGTCAGAGTCGGAGTCAGAGTCAGAGTAAGAGTCAGAGTCGGAGTCAGAGTCAGAGTCAGAGTCAGAGTCAGAGTCAGAGTCAGAGTCAGAGTCAGAGTCAGAGTTAAAGTCACAGTCAGAGTCAAAGTCAGAGTCTCAGTCAGAGTCCAAGTCAGAGTCAGAGTCGGAGTCAGAGTCATAGTCAGAGTCAGAGTCAGAGTAAGAGTCATGTAGTCAGAGTCACAGTCAGAGTCAGAGTCAGAGTCGCAGTCAGAGTCAGAGTCAGAGTCAGAGTCAGGGTCAGAGTCAGAGTCAGCATTAGACTCAGAGTCAGGGTCATGTAGTCAGAGTCAGAGTCCGAGTCAGAGTCAGAGACAGAGTCAGAGTCTGAGTCAGAGTCAGAGTCAGCGGCAGAGTCAGAGTCAGAGTCAGAGTCAGAGTCACAGTCGGAGTCAGAGTCAGAGTCGGAGTCAGAGTCAGAGTCAGGGTCAGAGTCAGAGTCCGCATTAGAGTCAGAGTCCGAGTCATGTAGTCAGAGTCAGAGTCTGAGTCAGAGTCAGAGACAGAGTCAGAGTCTGAGTCAGAGTCAGAGTCAGAGTCAGAGTTAGAGTCAGATACAGAGTCGGAGTCAGAGTTAGATTCAGAGTCAGAGTCATGGAAACAGAGTTAGGGTCAGAGTCAGAGTCAGAGTCAGAGTCAAAGTCAGAGTCAGAGTCGGAGTCAGAGTCAGAGTAAGAGTCAGAGTCGGAGTCAGAGTCAGAGTCAGAGTCAGAGTCAGAGTCAGAGTCCGAGTCAGAGTCAGAGTCAGAGTCAGAGTTGAAGTCAGAGTCAGAGTCAGAGTGAGAGTCAAAGTCAGAGTCTTATTCCGAGTCCAAGTCAGAGTCAGAGTCAGAGTGAGAGTCAAAGTCAGAGTCTCAGTCAGAGTCCAAGTCAGAGTCAGAGTCGGAGTCAGAGTCAGAGTCAGAGTCAGAGTCAGGGTCAGAGTCAGAGTCAGCATTAGAGTCAGAGTCAGAGTCATGTAGTCAGAGTCAGAGTCTGAGTCAGAGTCAGAGACAGAGTCAGAGTCTGAGTCAGAGTCAGAGTCAGAGTCAGAGTTAGTCAGATACGGAGTCGAAGTCAGAGTCAGATTCAGAGTCAAAGTCATGGAGACAGAGTCAAAGTCAGAGTCAGAGTCAGAGTCAGAAACAGGGTCAGAGTCGGAGTCAGAGTCAGAGTCACAGTCAAAGTCAGAGACTCAGTCAGAGTCAAAGTCAGAGTCGGAGTCGGAGTCGGAGTCAGAGTCAGATTCAGAGTCAGAGTCATGGAGACAGAGTCAGAGTCAGAGCCATAGTCAGAGTCAGAGTCATGGAGTCAGGGTCAGAGTCTGAGTCAGAGTCAGATTCAGAGTCAGATTTAGAGTCGGAGTCAAAATCAGAGTCGGAGTCAGATTCAGAGTCACAGTCAGAGTCAGAGTCGGAGTCAGAGTCAGGGTCAGGGTCAGAGTCAGAATCAGCATTAGAGTCAGGGTCCGAGTCATGTAGTCAGAGTCAGAGTCTGAGTCAGAGTCAGAGTCGGAGTCAGAGTCAGAGTAAGAGTCAGAGTCGGAGTCAGAGTCAGAGTCAGAGTCAGAGTCAGAGTCAGAGTCAGAGTCAGAGTCAGAGTCAGAGTTAAAGTCACAGTCAGAGTCAAAGTCAGAGTCTCAGTCAGAGTCCAAGTCAGAGTCAGAGTCGGAGTCAGAGTCATAGTCAGAGTCAGAGTCAGAGTCAGAGTCATGTAGTCAGAGTCACAGTCAGAGTCAGAGTCAGAGTCGCAGTCAGAGTCAGAGTCAGAGTCAGAGTCAGGGTCAGAGTCAGAGTCAGCATAAGACTCAGAGTCAGGGTCATGTAGTCAGAGTCAGAGTCCGAGTCAGAGTCAGAGACAGAGTCAGAGTCTGAGTCAGAGTCAGAGTCAGAGTCAGAGTTGGAGTCAGATACGGAGTCGGAGTCAGAGTCTGAGTCAGAGTCAGATTCAGAATCAGAGTCAGAGTCGGAGTCAAAATCAGAGTCGGAGTCAGATTCAGAGTCACAGTCAGAGTCAGAGTCAGAGTCTTATTCAGAGTCAGATTCAGCGTCGGAGTCGGAGTCAGAGTCAGAGTCAGAGTCGGAGTCAGAGTCAGAGTCAGATTCTGAGTCAAAGTCAGAGACAGAGTCAGAGTGTGAGTCAGAGTCAGAGTCAGAGTCAGAGTCAGAGTCAGATACAGAGTCAGAGGCAGAGTCAGATTCAGAGTCAGAGTCATGGAAACAGAGTCAGAGTCAGAGTCAAAGTCAGAGTCAGAGTCAAAGTCAGAGTCAGAGTCGGAGTCAGAGTCAGAGTAAGAGTCAGAGTCGGAGTCAGAGTCAGAGTCAGAGTCAGAGTCAGAGTCCGAGTCAGAGTCAGAGTCAGAGTCAGAGTTAAAGTCAGAGTCAGAGTCAGAGTGAGAGTCAAAGTCAGAGTCTCAGTCAGAGCCCAAGTCAGAGTCAGAGTCAGAGTCAGAGTCAAAGTCAGAGTCTCAGTCAGAATTCCAAGTCAGAGTCAGAGTCGGAGTCAGAGTCAGAGTCAGAGTCAGAGTCAGATTCAGAGTCATGTAGTCAGAGTCTCAGTCAGAGTCAGAGTCAGAGTCTGAGTCAGAGTCAGAGACAGAGTCAGAGTCTGAGTCAGAGTCATAGTCAGAGTCAGAGTTAGTCAGATACGGAGTCGGAGTCAGAGTCAGATTCAGAGTCAAAGTCATGGAGACAGAGTCAGAGTCTGAGTCAAAATCAGATTCAGAGTCAGATTTAGAGTCGGAGTCAAAATCAGAGTCGGAGTCAGATTCAGAGTCACAGTCAGAGTCAGAGTCGGAGTCAGAGTCAGGGTCAGGGTCAGAGTCAGAATCAGCATTAGAGTCAGGGTCCGAGTCATGTAGTCAGAGTCAGAGTCAAAGTCAGAGTCAGAGTCGGAGTCAGAGTCAGAGTAAGAGTCAGAGTCGGAGTCAGAGTCAGAGTCAGAGTCAGAGTCAGAGTCCGAGTCAGAGTCAGAGTCAGAGTCAGAGTTAAAGTCAGAGTCAGAGTCAGAGTGAGAGTCAAAGTCAGAGTCTCAGTCAGAGTCCAAGTCAGAGTCAGAGTCAGAGTCAGAGTCAAAGTCAGAGTCTCAGTCAGAATTCCAAGTCAGAGTCAGAGTCGGAGTCAGAGTCAGAGTCAGAGTCAGAGTCAGATTCAGAGTCATGTAGTCAGAGTCTCAGTCAGAGTCAGAGTCAGAGTCTGAGTCAGAGTCAGAGACAGAGTCAGAGTCTGAGTCAGAGTCATAGTCAGAGTCAGAGTTAGTCAGATACGGAGTCGGAGTCAGAGTCAGATTCAGAGTCAAAGTCATGGAGACAGAGTCAGAGTCTGAGTCAAAATCAGATTCAGAGTCAGATTTAGAGTCGGAGTCAAAATCAGAGTCGGAGTCAGATTCAGAGTCACAGTCAGAGTCAGAGTCGGAGTCAGAGTCAGGGTCAGGGTCAGAGTCAGAATCAGCATTAGAGTCAGGGTCCGAGTCATGTAGTCAGAGTCAGAGTCTGAGTCAGAGTCAGAGTCGGAGTCAGAGTCAGAGTAAGAGTCAGAGTCGGAGTCAGAGTCAGAGTCAGAGTCAGAGTCAGAGTCAGAGTCAGAGTCAGAGTCAGAGTCAGAGTTAATGTCACAGTCAGAGTCAAAGTCAGAGTCTCAGTCAGAGTCCAAGTCAGAGTCAGAGTCGGAGTCAGAGTCATAGTCAGAGTCAGAGTCAGAGTCAGAGTCATGTAGTCAGAGTCACAGTCAGAGTCAGAGTCAGAGTCGCAGTCAGAGTCAGAGTCAGAGTCAGAGTCAGGGTCAGAGTCAGAGTCAGCATTAGACTCAGAGTCAGGGTCATGTAGTCAGAGTCAGAGTCCGAGTCAGAGTCAGAGACGGAGTCAGAGTCTGAGTCAGAGTCAGAGTCAGCGGCAGAGTCAGAGTCAGAGTCAGAGTCAGAGTCACAGTCGGAGTCAGAGTCAGAGTCGGAGTCAGAGTCAGAGTCAGGGTCAGAGTCAGAGTCCGCATTAGAGTCAGAGTCCGAGTCATGTAGTCAGAGTCAGAGTCTGAGTCAGAGTCAGAGTCACAGTCAGAGTCAGAGTCAGAGTCAGAGTTAGAGTCAGATACAGAGTCGGAGTCAGAGTTAGATTCAGAGTCAGAGTCATGGAAACAGAGTCAGAGTCAGAGTCAGAGTCAGAGTCAGAGTCAAAGTCAGAGTCAGAGTCGGAGTCAGAGTCAGAGTAAGAGTCAGAGTCGGAGTCAGAGTCAGAGTCAGAGTCAGAGTCAGAGTCCGAGTCAGAGTCAGAGTCAGAGTCAGAGTAACAGTCAGAGTCAGAGTCAGAGTGAGAGTCAAAGTCAGAGTCTTATTCAGAGTCCAAGTCCGAGTCAGAGTCAGAGTCACAGTCAAAGTCAGAGTCTCAGTCAGAGTCAGAGTCAGAGTCGGAGTCAGAGTCGGAGTCAGAGTCAGAGTCAGAGTCAGAGTCAGAGTCAGAGTCCGAGTCAGAGTCAGAGTCAGAGTGAGAGTCAAAGTCAGAGTCTCAGTCAGAGTCCAAGTCAGAGTCAGAGTCAGAGTGAGAGTCAAAGTCAGAGTCTCAGTCAGAGTCCAAGTCAGAGTCAGAGTCGGAGTCAGAGTCAGAGTCAGAGTCAGAGTCATGTAGTCAGAGTCACAGTCAAAGTCAGAGTCAGAGTCGGAGTCAGAGTCAGGGTCAAAGTCAGAGTCACAGTCAGAGTCACAGTCAAAGTCAGAGTCTCAGTCAGAGTCAGAGTCAGAGTCGGAGTCAGAGTCAGAGTCAGAGTCAGAGTCAGAGTCAGAGTCAGAGTCAGAGTCAGAGTCAGAGTCAGAGTCAGAGTCAGGGTCGGAGTCACAGTCAGAGTCAGAGTCAGAGTCGGAGTCAGAGTAAGCGTCAGAGTCGGAGTCAGAGTCAGAGTCAGAGTCAGAGTCCGAGTCAGAGTCAGAGTCAGAGTCAGAGTTAAAGTCAGAGTCAGAGTCAGAGTGAGAGTCAAAGTCAGAGTCTCAGTCAGAGTCCAAGTCAGAGTCAGAGTCAGAGTGAGAGTCAAAGTCAGAGTCTCAGTCAGAGTCCAAGTCAGAGTCAGAGTCGGAGTCAGAGTCAGAGTCAGAGTTAGAGTCAGATTCAGAGTCATGTAGTCAGAGTCACAGTCAGAGTCAGAGTCAGAGTCAGAGTCAGAGTCAGAGTTAGTCAGATACGGAGTCGGAGTCAGAGTCAGATTCAGAGTCAAAGTCATGGAGACAGAGTCAAAGTCAGAGTCAGAGTCAGAGTCAGAGTCTGAGTCAGAGTCAGAGACAGAGAGAGAGTCAGAGTCTGACTCAAAGTCAGAGTCAGAGTCAGAGTTAGAGTCAGAGTCAGAGTCGGAGTCAGAGTCAGAGTCAGAGTCAGAGTCAGGGTCAGAGTCAGAGTCAGCATTAGAGTCAGAGTCAGAGTCATGTAGTCAGAGTCAGAGTCTGAGTCAGAGTCAGAGACAGAGTCAGAGTCTGAGTCAGAGTCAGAGTCAGAGTCAGAGTTAGTCAGATACGGAGTCGAAGTCAGAGTCAGATTCAGAGTCAAAGTCATGGAGACAGAGTCAAAGTCAGAGTCAGAGTCAGAGTCAGAAACAGGGTCAGAGTCAGAGTCAGAGTCAGAGTCACAGTCAAAGTCAGAGACTCAGTCAGAGTCAAAGTCAGAGTCGGAGTCGGAGTCAGAGTCAGAGTCAGATTCAGAGTCAGAGTCATGGAGACAGAGTCAGAGTCAGAGTCATAGTCAGAGTCAGAGTCATGGAGTCAGAGTCAGAGTCTGAGTCAGAGTCAGATTCAGAGTCAGATTTAGAGTCGGAGTCAAAATCAGAGTCGGAGTCAGATTCAGAGTCACAGTCAGAGTCAGAGTCGGAGTCAGAGTCAGGGTCAGGGTCAGAGTCAGAATCAGCATTAGAGTCAGGGTCCGAGTCATGTAGTCAGAGTCAGAGTCGGAGTCAGAGTCAGAGTAAGAGTCAGAGTCGGAGTCAGAGTCGGAGTCAGAGTCAGAGTCAGAGTCAGAGTCAGAGTCAGAGTCAGAGTCAGAGTTAAAGTCACAGTCAGAGTCAAAGTCAGAGTCTCAGTCAGAGTCCAAGTCAGAGTCAAAGTCGGAGTCAGAGTCATAGTCAGAGTCAGAGTCAGAGTCAGAGTCATGTAGTCAGAGTCACAGTCAGAGTCAGAGTCAGAGTCGCAGTCAGAGTCAGAGTCAGAGTCAGAGTCAGGGTCAGAGTCAGAGTCAGCATTAGACTCAGAGTCAGGGTCATGTAGTCAGAGTCAGAGTCCGAGTCAGAGTCAGAGACAGAGTCAGAGTCGGAGTCAGAGTCATAGTCAGAGTCAGAGTCAGAGTCAGAGTCATGTAGTCAGAGTCACAGTCAGAGTCAGAGTCAGAGTCGCAGTCAGAGTCAGAGTCAGAGTCAGAGTCAGGGTCAGAGTCAGAGTCAGCATTAGACTCAGAGTCAGGGTCATGTAGTCAGAGTCAGAGTCCGAGTCAGAGTCAGAGACAGAGTCAGAGTCTGAGTCAGAGTCAGAGTCAACGGCAGAGTCAGAGTCAGAGTCAGAGTCAGAGTCAGAGTCCGAGTCAGAGTCAGAGTCAGAGTCAGAGTTACAGTCAGAGTCAGAGTCAGAGTGAGAGTCAAAGTCAGAGTCTTATTCAGAGTCCAAGTCCGAGTCAGAGTCAGAGTCACAGTCAAAGTCAGAGTCTCAGTCAGAGTCAGAGTCAGAGTCGGAGTCAGAGTCGGAGTCAGAGTCAGAGTCAGAGTCAGAGTCAGAGTCAGAGTCCGAGTCAGAGTCAGAGTCAGAGTGAGAGTCAAAGTCAGAGTCTCAGTCAGAGTCCAAGTCAGAGTCAGAGTCAGAGTGAGAGTCAAAGTCAGAGTCTCAGTCAGAGTCCAAGTCAGAGTCAGAGTCGGAGTCAGAGTCAGAGTCAGAGTTAGAGTCAGATTCAGAGTCATGTAGTCAGAGTCACAGTCAGAGTCAGAGTCAGAGTCAGAGTCAGAGTCAGAGTTAGTCAGATACGGAGTCGGAGTCAGAGTCAGATTCAGAGTCAAAGTCATGGAGACAGAGTCAAAGTCAGAGTCAGAGTCAGAGTCAGAGTCTGAGTCAGAGTCAGAGACAGAGAGAGAGTCAGAGTCTGACTCAAAGTCAGAGTCAGAGTCAGAGTTAGAGTCAGAGTCAGAATCGGAGTCAGAGTCAGAGTCAGAGTCAGAGTCAGGGTCAGAGTCAGAGTCAGCATTAGAGTCAGAGTCAGAGTCATGTAGTCAGAGTCAGAGTCTGAGTCAGAGTCAGAGACAGAGTCAGAGTCTGAGTCAGAGTCAGAGTCAGAGTCAGAGTTAGTCAGATACGGAGTCAAAGTCAGAGTCAGATTCAGAGTCAAAGTCATGGAGACAGAGTCAAAGTCAGAGTCAGAGTCAGAGTCAGAAACAGGGTCAGAGTCAGAGTCAGAGTCAGAGTCACAGTCAAAGTCAGAGACTCAGTCAGAGTCAAAGTCAGAGTCGGAGTCGGAGTCGGAGTCAGAGTCAGATTCAGAGTCAGAGTCATGGAGACAGAGTCAGAGTCAGAGTCATAGTCAGAGTCAGAGTCATGGAGTCAGAGTCAGAGTCTGAGTCAGAGTCAGATTCAGAGTCAGATTTAGAGTCGGAGTCAAAATCAGAGTCGGAGTCAGATTCAGAGTCACAGTCAGAGTCAGAGTCGGAGTCAGAGTCAGGGTCAGGGTCAGAGTCAGAATCAGCATTAGAGTCAGGGTCCGAGTCATGTAGTCAGAGTCAGAGTCGGAGTCAGAGTCAGAGTAAGAGTCAGAGTCGGAGTCAGAGTCGGAGTCAGAGTCAGAGTCAGAGTCAGAGTCAGAGTCAGAGTCAGAGTCAGAGTTAAAGTCACAGTCAGAGTCAAAGTCAGAGTCTCAGTCAGAGTCCAAGTCAGAGTCAGAGTCGGAGTCAGAGTCATAGTCAGAGTCAGAGTCAGAGTCAGAGTCATGTAGTCAGAGTCACAGTCAGAGTCAGAGTCAGAGTCGCAGTCAGAGTCAGAGTCAGAGTCAGAGTCAGGGTCAGAGTCAGAGTCAGCATTAGACTCAGAGTCAGGGTCATGTAGTCAGAGTCAGAGTCCGAGTCAGAGTCAGAGACAGAGTCAGAGTCGGAGTCAGAGTCATAGTCAGAGTCAGAGTCAGAGTCAGAGTCATGTAGTCAGAGTCAGAGTCAGAGTCAGAGTCAGAGTCGCAGTCAGAGTCAGAGTCAGAGTCAGAGTCAGGGTCAGAGTCAGAGTCAGCATTAGACTCAGAGTCAGGGTCGTGTAGTCAGAGTCAGAGTCCGAGTCAGAGTCAGAGACAGAGTCAGAGTCTGAGTCAGAGTCAGAGTCAACGGCAGAGTCAGAGTCAGAGTCAGAGTCAGAGTCAGAGTCCGAGTCAGAGTCAGAGTCAGAGTCACAGTCAAAGTCAGAGTCTCAGTCAGAGTCAGAGTCAGAGTCGGAGTCAGAGTCGGAGTCAGAGTCAGAGTCAGAGTCAGAGTCAGAGTCAGAGTCCGAGTCAGAGTCAGAGTCAGAGTGAGAGTCAAAGTCAGAGTCTCAGTCAGAGTCCAAGTCAGAGTCAGAGTCAGAGTGAGAGTCAAAGTCAGAGTCTCAGTCAGAGTCCAAGTCAGAGTCAGAGTCGGAGTCAGAGTCAGAGTCAGAGTCAGAGTCATGTAGTCAGAGTCACAGTCAAAGTCAGAGTCAGAGTCGGAGTCAGAGTCAGGGTCAGAGTCAGAGTCACAGTCAGAGTCACAGTCAAAGTCAGAGTCTCAGTCAGAGTCAGAGTCAGAGTTGGAGTCAGAGTCAGAGTCAGAGTCAGAGTCAGAGTCAGAGTCAGAGTCAGAGTCAGAGTCAGAGTCAGAGTCAGAGTCAGGGTCGGAGTCACAGTCAGAGTCAGAGTCAGAGTCGGAGTCAGAGTCAGAGTCAGGGTCAGAGTCAGAGTCAGCATTAGAGTCGGAGTCAGAGTCATGTAGTCAGATTCAGAATCTGAGTCAGAGTCAGAGACAGAGTCAGAGTCTGAGTCAGAGTCAGAGTCAGAGTCAGAGTTAGAGTCAGATACAGAGTCAGAGTCAGAGTCATGGAAACAGAGTCAGAGTCAGAGTCAGAGTCAGAGTCAGAGTCAAAGTCTGAGTCAGAGTCGGAGTCAGAGTCAGAGTAAGCGTCAGAGTCGGAGTCAGAGTCAGAGTCAGAGTCAGAGTCAGAGTCCGAGTCAGAGTCAGAGTCAGAGTCAGAGTTAAAGTCAGAGTCAGAGTCAGAGTGAGAGTCAAAGTCAGAGTCTCAGTCAGAGTCCAAGTCAGAGTCAGAGTCAGAGTGAGAGTCAAAGTCAGAGTCTCAGTCAGAGTCCAAGTCAGAGTCAGAGTCGGAGTCAGAGTCAGAGTCAGAGTTAGAGTCCGATTCAGAGTAATGTAGTCAGAGTCACAGTCAGAGTCAGAGTCAGAGTCAAAGTCAGAGTCAGAGTTAGTCAGATACGGAGTCGGAGTCAGATTTAGAATCAGAGTCAAAGTCATGGAGACAGAGTCAAAGTCAGAGTCAGAGTCAGAGTCAGAGTCTGAGTCAGAGTCAGAGACAGAGAGAGAGTCAGAGTCTGACTCAAAGTCAGAGTCAGAGTCAGAGTTAGAGTCAGAGTCAGAGTCGGAGTCAGAGTCAGAGTCAGAGTCAGAGTCAGGGTCAGAGTCAGAGTCAGCATTAGAGTCAGAGTCAGAGTCATGTAGTCAGAGTCAGAGTCTGAGTCAGTGTCAGAGACAGAGTCAGAGTCTGAGTCAGAGTCAGAGTCAGAGTCAGAGTTAGTCAGATACGGAGTCGAAGTCAGAGTCAGATTCAGAGTCAAAGTCATGGAGACAGAGTCAAAGTCAGAGTCAGAGTCAGAGTCAGAAACAGGGTCAGAGTCAGAGTCAGAGTCAGAGTCACAGTCAAAGTCAGAGACTCAGTCAGAGTCAAAGTCAGAGTCGGAGTCGGAGTCGGAGTCAGAGTCAGATTCAGAGTCAGAGTCATGGAGACAGAGTCAGAGTCAGAGTCATAGTCAGAGTCAGAGTCATGGAGTCAGAGTCAGAGTCTGAGTCAGAGTCAGATTCAGAGTCAGATTTAGAGTCGAAGTCAAAATCAGAGTCGGAGTCAGATTCAGAGTCACAGTCAGAGTCAGAGTCGGAGTCAGAGTCAGGGTCAGGGTCAGAGTCAGAATCAGCATTAGAGTCAGGGTCCGAGTCATGTAGTCAGAGTCAGAGTCGGAGTCAGAGTCAGAGTAAGAGTCAGAGTCGGAGTCAGAGTCGGAGTCAGAGTCAGAGTCAGAGTCAGAGTCAGAGTCAGAGTCAGAGTCAGAGTTAAAGTCACAGTCAGAGTCAAAGTCAGAGTCTCAGTCAGAGTCCAAGTCAGAGTCAGAGTCGGAGTCAGAGTCATAGTCAGAGTCAGAGTCAGAGTCAGAGTCATGTAGTCAGAGTCACAGTCAGAGTCAGAGTCAGAGTCGCAGTCAGAGTCAGAGTCAGAGTCAGAGTCAGGGTCAGAGTCAGAGTCAGCATTAGACTCAGAGTCAGGGTCATGTAGTCAGAGTCAGAGTCCGAGTCAGAGTCAGAGACAGAGTCAGAGTCGGAGTCAGAGTCATAGTCAGAGTCAGAGTCAGAGTCAGAGTCATGTAGTCAGAGTCACAGTCAGAGTCAGAGTCAGAGTCGCAGTCAGAGTCAGAGTCAGAGTCAGAGTCAGGGTCAGAGTCAGAGTCAGCATTAGACTCAGAGTCAGGGTCATGTAGTCAGAGTCAGAGTCCGAGTCAGAGTCAGAGACAGAGTCAGAGTCTGAGTCAGAGTCAGAGTCAGCGGCAGAGTCAGAGTCAGAGTCAGAGTCAGAGTCACAGTCGGAGTCAGAGTCAGAGTCGAAGTCAGAGTCAGAGTCAGGGTCAGAGTCAGAGTCCGCATTAGAGTCAGAGTCCGAGTCATGTAGTCAGAGTCAGAGTCTGAGTCAGAGTCAGAGACAGAGTCAGAGTCACAGTCAGAGTCAGAGTCAGAGTCAGAGTTAGAGTCAGATACAGAGTCGGAGTCAGAGTTAGATTCAGAGTCAGAGTCATGGAAACAGAGTCAGAGTCAGAGTCCGAGTCAGAGTCAGAGTCAGAGTCAAAGTCAGAGTCTCAGTCAGAATTCCAAGTCAGAGTCAGAGTCGGAGTCAGAGTCAGAGTCAGAGTCAGAGTCAGATTCAGAGTCATGTAGTCAGAGTCTCAGTCAGAGTCAGAGTCAGAGTCTGAGTCAGAGTCAGAGACAGAGTCAGAGTCTGAGTCAGAGTCAGAGTCAGAGTCAGAGTTAGTCAGATACGGAGTCGGAGCCAGAGTCAGATTCAGAGTCAAAGTCATGGTGACAGAGTCAGAGTCTGAGTCAGAGTCAGATTCAGAGTCAGATTTAGAGTCGAAGTCAAAATCAGAGTCGGAGTCAGATTCAGAGTCACAGTCAGAGTCAGAGTCGGAGTCAGAGTCAGGGTCAGGGTCAGAGTCAGAATCAGCATTAGAGTCAGGGTCCGAGTCATGTAGTCAGAGTCAGAGTCTGAGTCAGAGTCAGAGTCGGAGTCAGAGTCAGAGTAAGAGTCAGAGTCGGAGTCAGAGTCAGAGTCAGAGTCAGAGTCAGAGTCAGAGTCAGAGTCAGAGTCAGAGTCAGAGTTAAAGTCACAGTCAGAGTCAAAGTCAGAGTCTCAGTCAGAGTCCAAGTCAGAGTCAGAGTCGGAGTCAGAGTCATAGTCAGAGTCAGAGTCAGAGTCAGAGTCATGTAGTCAGAGTCACAGTCAGAGTCAGAGTCAGAGTCGCAGTCAGAGTCAGAGTCAGAGTCAGAGTCAGGGTCAGAGTCAGAGTCAGCATTAGACTCAGAGTCAGGGTCATGTAGTCAGAGTCAGAGTCCGAGTCAGAGTCAGAGACAGAGTCAGAGTCTGAGTCAGAGTCAGAGTCAGCGGCAGAGTCAGAGTCAGAGTCAGAGTCAGAGTCACAGTCGGAGTCAGAGTCAGAGTCAGAGTCCGAGTCAGAGTCAGAGTCAGAGTCAGAGTTACAGTCAGAGTCAGAGTCAGAGTGAGAGTCAAAGTCAGAGTCTTATTCAGAGTCCAAGTCAGAGTCAGAGTCAGAGTGAGAGTCAAAGTCAGAGTCTCAGTCAGAGTCCAAGTCAGAGTCAGAGTCGGAGTCAGAGTCAGAGTCAGAGTCAGAGTCAGGGTCAGAGTCAGAGTCAGCATTAGAGTCAGAGTCAGAGTCATGTAGTCAGAGTCAGAGTCTGGGTCAGAGTCAGAGACAGAGTCAGAGTCTGAGTCAGAGTCAGAGTCAGAGTCAGAGTTAGTCAGATACGGAGTCGAAGTCAGAGTCAGATTCAGAGTCAAAGTCATGGAGACAGAGTCAAAGTCAGAGTCAGAGTCGCAGTCAGAGTCAGAGTCAGAGTCAGAGTCAGGGTCAGAGTCAGAGTCAGCATTAGACTCAGAGTCAGGGTCATGTAGTCAGAGTCAGAGTCCGAGTCAGAGTCAGAGACAGAGTCAGAGTCTGAGTCAGAGTCAGAGTCAGAGTCAGAGTCAGAGTCAGAGTTGGAGTCAGATACGGAGTCGGAGTCAGAGTCTGAGTCAGAGTCAGATTCAGAGTCAGAGTCAGAGTCGGAGTCAAAATCAGAGTCGGAGTCGGATTCAGAGTCACAGTCAGAGTCAGAGTCAGAGTCTTATTCAGAGTCAGATTCAGCGTCGGAGTCGGAGTCAGAGTCAGAGTCAGAGTCGGAGTCAGAGTCAGAGTCAGAGTCTGAGACAAAGTCAGAGACAGAGTCAGAGTCTGAGTCAGAGTCAGAGTCAGAGTCAGAGTCAGAGTCAGATACAGAGTCAGAGGCAGAGTCAGATTCAGAGTCAGAGTCATGGAAACAGAGTCAGAGTCAGAGTCAGAGTCAGAGTCAGAGTCAAAGTCAGAATCAGAGTCGGAGTCAGAGTCAGAGTAAGAGTCAGAGTCGGAGTCAGAGTCAGAGTCAGAGTCAGAGTCAGAGTCCGAGTCAGAGTCAGAGTCAGAGTCAGAGTTAAAGTCAGAGTCAGAGTCAGAGTGAGAGTCAAAGTCAGAGTCTCAGTCAGAGTCCAAGTCAGAGTCAGAGTCAGAGTCAGAGTCAAAGTCAGAGTCTCAGTCAGAATTCCAAGTCAGAGTCAGAGTCGGAGTCAGAGTCAGAGTCAGAGTCAGAGTCAGATTCAGAGTCATGTAGTCAGAGTCTCAGTCAGAGTCAGAGTCAGAGTCTGAGTCAGAGTCAGAGACAGAGTCAGAGTCTGAGTCAGAGTCAGAGTCAGAGTCAGAGTTAGTCAGATACGGAGTCGGAGTCAGAGTCAGATTCAGAGTCAAAGTCATGGAGACAGAGTCAAAGTCAGAGTCGGAGTCAGAGTCAGAGTCAGAGTCAGAGTCAGAGTCAGGGTCAGAGTCACAGTCAGAGTCAGAGTCAGAGTCGGAGTCAAAATCAGAGTTATGGTCAGAGTCAGAGTCAGACTCAGAGTCAGAGTCAGAGTTAAAGTCAGAGTCAGAATCAGAGTCACAGTCAAAGTCAGAGTCTCAGTCAGAGTCAGAGTCAGAGTCGGAGTCAGAGTCGGAGTCAGAGTCAGAGTCAGAGTCAGAGTCAGAGTCAGAGTCCGAGTCAGAGTCAGAGTCAGAGTCAGAGTTAAAGTCAGAGTCAGAGTCAGAGTGAGAGTCAAAGTCAGAGTCTCAGTCAGAGTCCAAGTCAGAGTCGGAGTCAGAGTGAGAGTCAAAGTCAGAGTCTCAGTCAGAGTCCAAGTCAGAGTCAGAGTCGGAGTCAGAGTCAGAGTCAGAGTCAGAGTCATGTAGTCAGAGTCACAGTCAGAGTCAGAGTCAGAGTCGGAGTCAGAGTCAGGGTCAGAGTCAGAGTCACAGTCAGAGTCACAGTCAAAGTCAGAGTCTCAGTCAGAGTCAGAGTCAGAGTCGGAGTCAGAGTCAGAGTCAGAGTCAGAGTCAGAGTCAGAGTCAGAGTCAGAGTCAGAGTCAGAGTCAGAGTCAGGGTCGGAGTCACAGTCAGAGTCGGAGTCAGAGTCGGAGTCAGAGTCAGATTCAGGGTCAGAGTCAGAGTCAGCATTAGAGTCGGAGTCAGAGTCATGTAGTCAGATTCAGAGTCTGAGTCAAAGTCAGAGACAGAGTCAGAGTCTGAGTCAGAGTCAGAGTCAGAGTCAGAGTTAGAGTCAGATACAGAGTCAGAGTCAGAGTCATGGAAACAGAGTCAGAGTCAGAGTCAGAGTCAGAGTCAGAGTCAAAGTCTGAGTCAGAGTCGGAGTCAGAGTCAGAGTAAGCGTCAGAGTCGGAGTCAGAGTCAGAGTCAGAGTCAGAGTCAGAGTCAGAGTTGGAGTCAGATACGGAGTCGGAGTCAGAGTCTGAGTCAGAGTCAGATTCAGAGTCAGAGTCAGAGTCGGAGTCAAAATCAGAGTCGGAGTCGGATTCAGAGTCACAGTCAGAGTCAGAGTCAGAGTCTTATTCAGAGTCAGATTCAGCGTCGGAGTCGGAGTCAGAGTCAGAGTCAGAGTCGGAGTCAGAGTCAGAGTCAGAGTCTGAGACAAAGTCAGAGACAGAGTCAGAGTCTGAGTCAGAGTCAGAGTCAGAGTCAGAGTCAGAGTCAAATACAGAGTCAGAGGCAGAGTCAGATTCAGAGTCAGAGTCATGGAAACAGAGTCAGAGTCAGAGTCAGAGTCAGAGTCAGAGTCAAAGTCAGAATCAGAGTCGGAGTCAGAGTCAGAGTAAGAGTCAGAGTCGGAGTCAGAGTCAGAGTCAGAGTCAGAGTCAGAGTCAAAGTCAGAGTCTCAGTCAGAATTCCAAGTCAGAGTCAGAGTCGGAGTCAGAGTCAGAGTCAGAGTCAGAGTCAGATTCAGAGTCATGTAGTCAGAGTCTCAGTCAGAGTCAGAGTCAGAGTCTGAGTCAGAGTCAGAGACAGAGTCAGAGTCTGAGTCAGAGTCAGAGTCAGAGTCAGAGTTAGTCAGATACGGAGTCGGAGTCAGAGTCAGATTCAGAGTCAAAGTCATGGAGACAGAGTCAAAGTCAGAGTCGGAGTCAGAGTCAGAGTCAGAGTCAGAGTCAGAGTCAGGGTCAGAGTCACAGTCAGAGTCAGAGTCAGAGTCGGAGTCAAAATCAGAGTTATGGTCAGAGTCACAGTCAGACTCAGAGTCAGAGTCAGAGTTAAAGTCAGAGTCAGAATCAGAGTCACAGTCAAAGTCAGAGTCTCAGTCAGAGTCAGAGTCAGAGTCGGAGTCAGAGTCGGAGTCAGAGTCAGAGTCAGAGTCAGAGTCAGAGTCAGAGTCCGAGTCAGAGTCAGAGTCAGAGTCAGAGTTAAAGTCAGAGTCAGAGTCAGAGTGAGAGTCAAAGTCAGAGTCTCAGTCAGAGTCCAAGTCAGAGTCAGAGTCAGAGTGAGAGTCAAAGTCAGAGTCTCAGTCAGAGTCCAAGTCAGAGTCAGAGTCGGAGTCAGAGTCAGAGTCAGAGTCAGAGTCATGTAGTCAGAGTCACAGTCAGAGTCAGAGTCAGAGTCGGAGTCAGAGTCAGGGTCAGAGTCAGAGTCACAGTCAGAGTCACAGTCAAAGTCAGAGTCTCAGTCAGAGTCAGAGTCAGAGTCGGAGTCAGAGTCCGAGTCAGAGTCAGAGTCAGAGTCAGAGTCAGAGTCAGAGTCAGAGTCAGAGTCAGGGTCGGAGTCACAGTCAGAGTCAGAGTCAGAGTCGGAGTCAGAGTCAGAGCCAGGGTCAGAGTCAGAGTCAGCATTAGAGTCGGAGTCAGAGTCATGTAGTCAGATTCAGAGTCTGAGTCAGAGTCAGAGACAGAGTCAGAGTCTGAGTCAGAGTCAGAGTCAGAGTCAGAGTTAGAGTCAGATACAGAGTCAGAGTCAGAGTCATGGAAACAGAGTCAGAGTCAGAGTCAGAGTCAGAGTCAGAGTCAAAGTCTGAGTCAGAGTCGGAGTCAGAGTCAGAGTAAGCGTCAGAGTAGGAGTCAGAGTCAGAGTCAGAGTCAGAGTCAGAGTCAGAGTCAGAGTCAGAGTCAGAGTCAGAGTCAGAGTCAGAGTCAGGGTCGGAGTCACAGTCAGAGTCAGAGTCAGAGTCGGAGTCAGAGTCAGAGCCAGGGTCAGAGTCAGAGTCAGCATTAGAGTCGGAGTCAGAGTCATGTAGTCAGATTCAGAGTCTGAGTCAGAGTCAGAGACAGAGTCAGAGTCTGAGTCAGAGTCAGAGTCAGAGTCAGAGTTAGAGTCAGATACAGAGTCAGAGTCAGAGTCATGGAAACAGAGTCAGAGTCAGAGTCAGAGTCAGAGTCAGAGTCAAAGTCTGAGTCAGAGTCGGAGTCAGAGTCAGAGTAAGCGTCAGAGTAGGAGTCAGAGTCAGAGTCAGAGTCAGAGTCAGAGTCAGAGTCAAAGTCTGAGTCAGAGTCGGAGTCAGAGTCAGAGTAAGCGTCAGAGTCGGAGTCAGAGTCAGAGTCAGAGTCAGAGTCAGAGTCAGAGTTGGAGTCAGATACGGAGTCGGAGTCAGAGTCTGAGTCAGAGTCAGATTCAGAGTCAGAGTCAGAGTCGGAGTCAAAATCAGAGTCGGAGTCGGATTCAGAGTCACAGTCAGAGTCAGAGTCAGAGTCTTATTCAGAGTCAGATTCAGCGTCGGAGTCGGAGTCAGAGTCAGAGTCAGAGTCGGAGTCAGAGTCAGAGTCAGAGTCTGAGACAAAGTCAGAGACAGAGTCAGAGTCTGAGTCAGAGTCAGAGTCAGAGTCAGAGTCAGAGTCAGATACAGAGTCAGAGGCAGAGTCAGATTCAGAGTCAGAGTCATGGAAACAGAGTCAGAGTCAGAGTCAGAGTCAGAGTCAGAGTCAAAGTCAGAATCAGAGTCGGAGTCAGAGTCAGAGTAAGAGTCAGAGTCGGAGTCAGAGTCAGAGTCAGAGTCAGAGTCAGAGTCCGAGTCAGAGTCAGAGTCAGAGTCAGAGTTAAAGTCAGAGTCAGAGTCAGAGTGAGAGTCAAAGTCAGAGTCTCAGTCAGAGTCCAAGTCAGAGTCAGAATCAGAGTCAGAGTCAAAGTCAGAGTCTCAGTCAGAATTCCAAGTCAGAGTCAGAGTCGGAGTCAGAGTCAGAGTCAGAGTCAGAGTCAGATTCAGAGTCATGTAGTCAGAGTCTCAGTGAGAGTCAGAGTCAGATTCAGAGTCAGAGTCAGAGTCGGAGTCAAAATCAGAGTCGGAGTCGGATTCAGAGTCACAGTCAGAGTCAGAGTCAGAGTCTTATTCAGAGTCAGATTCAGCGTCGGAGTCGGAGTCAGAGTCAGAGTCAGAGTCGGAGTCAGAGTCAGAGTCAGAGTCTGAGACAAAGTCAGAGACAGAGTCAGAGTCTGAGTCAGAGTCAGAGTCAGAGTCAGAGTCAGAGTCAAATACAGAGTCAGAGGCAGAGTCAGATTCAGAGTCAGAGTCATGGCAACAGAGTCAGAGTCAGAGTCAGAGTCAGAGTCAGAGTCAGGGTCGGAGTCACAGTCAGAGTCAGAGTCAGAGTCGGAGTCAGAGTCAGAGCCAGGGTCAGAGTCAGAGTCAGCATTAGAGTCGGAGTCAGAGTCATGTAGTCAGATTCAGAGTCTGAGTCAGAGTCAGAGACAGAGTCAGAGTCTGAGTCAGAGTCAGAGTCAGAGTCAGAGTTAGAGTCAGATACAGAGTCAGAGTCAGAGTCATGGAAACAGAGTCAGAGTCAGAGTCAGAGTCAGAGTCAGAGTCAAAGTCTGAGTCAGAGTCGGAGTCAGAGTCAGAGTAAGCGTCAGAGTAGGAGTCAGAGTCAGAGTCAGAGTCAGAGTCAGAGTCAGAGTCAAAGTCTGAGTCAGAGTCGGAGTCAGAGTCAGAGTAAGCGTCAGAGTCGGAGTCAGAGTCAGAGTCAGAGTCAGAGTCAGAGTCAGAGTTGGAGTCAGATACGGAGTCGGAGTCAGAGTCTGAGTCAGAGTCAGATTCAGAGTCAGAGTCAGAGTCGGAGTCAAAATCAGAGTCGGAGTCGGATTCAGAGTCACAGTCAGAGTCAGAGTCAGAGTCTTATTCAGAGTCAGATTCAGCGTCGGAGTCGGAGTCAGAGTCAGAGTCAGAGTCGGAGTCAGAGTCAGAGTCAGAGTCTGAGACAAAGTCAGAGACAGAGTCAGAGTTTGAGTCAGAGTCAGAGTCAGAGTCAGAGTCAGAGTCAGATACAGAGTCAGAGGCAGAGTCAGATTCAGAGTCAGAGTCATGGAAACAGAGTCAGAGTCAGAGTCAGAGTCAGAGTCAGAGTCAAAGTCAGAATCAGAGTCGGAGTCAGAGTCAGAGTAAGAGTCAGAGTCGGAGTCAGAGTCAGAGTCAGAGTCAGAGTCAGAGTCCGAGTCAGAGTCAGAGTCAGAGTCAGAGTTAAAGTCAGAGTCAGAGTCAGAGTGAGAGTCAAAGTCAGAGTCTCAGTCAGAGTCCAAGTCAGAGTCAGAATCAGAGTCAGAGTCAAAGTCAGAGTCTCAGTCAGAATTCCAAGTCAGAGTCAGAGTCGGAGTCAGAGTCAGAGTCAGAGTCAGAGTCAGATTCAGAGTCATGTAGTCAGAGTCTCAGTGAGAGTCAGAGTCAGATTCAGAGTCAGAGTCAGAGTCGGAGTCAAAATCAGAGTCGGAGTCGGATTCAGAGTCACAGTCAGAGTCATAGTCAGAGTCTTATTCAGAGTCAGATTCAGCGTCGGAGTCGGAGTCAGAGTCAGAGTCAGAGTCGGAGTCAGAGTCAGAGTCAGAGTCTGAGACAAAGTCAGAGACAGAGTCAGAGTCTGAGTCAGAGTCAGAGTCAGAGTCAGAGTCAGAGTCAAATACAGAGTCAGAGGCAGAGTCAGATTCAGAGTCAGAGTCATGGCAACAGAGTCAGAGTCAGAGTCAGAGTCAGACTCAGAGTCAAAGTCAGAATCAGAGTCGGAGTCAGAGTCAGAGTAAGAGTCAGAGTCGGAGTCAGAGTCAGAGTCAGAGTCAGAGTCAGAGTCAAAGTCAGAGTCTCAGTCAGAATTCCAAGTCAGAGTCAGAGTCGGAGTCAGAGTCAGAGTCAGAGTCAGAGTCAGATTCAGAGTCATGTAGTCAGAGTCTCAGTCAGAGTCAGAGTCAGAGTCTGAGTCAGAGTCAGAGACAGAGTCAGAGTCTGAGTCAGAGTCAGAGTCAGAGTCAGAGTTAGTCAGATACGGAGTCGGAGTCAGAGTCAGATTCAGAGTCAAAGTCATGGAGACAGAGTCAAAGTCAGAGTCGGAGTCAGAGTCAGAGTCAGAGTCAGAGTCAGAGTCAGGGTCAGAGTCACAGTCAGAGTCAGAGTCAGAGTCGGAGTCAAAATCAGAGTTATGGTCAGAGTCACAGTCAGACTCAGAGTCAGAGTCAGAGTTAAAGTCAGAGTCAGAATCAGAGTCACAGTCAAAGTCAGAGTCTCAGTCAGAGTCAGAGTCAGAGTCGGAGTCAGAGTCGGAGTCAGAGTCAGAGTCAGAGTCACAGTCAGAGTCAGAGTCCGAGTCAGAGTCAGAGTCAGAGTCAGAGTTAAAGTCAGAGTCAGAGTCAGAGTCAGAGTCAGAGTCAGGGTCGGAGTCACAGTCAGAGTCAGAGTCAGAGTCGGAGTCAGAGTCAGAGCCAGGGTCAGAGTCAGAGTCAGCATTAGAGTCGGAGTCAGAGTCATGTAGTCAGATTCAGAGTCTGAGTCAGAGTCAGAGACAGAGTCAGAGTCTGAGTCAGAGTCAGAGTCAGAGTCAGAGTTAGAGTCAGATACAGAGTCAGAGTCAGAGTCATGGAAACAGAGTCAGAGTCAGAGTCAGAGTCAGAGTCAGAGTCAAAGTCTGAGTCAGAGTCGGAGTCAGAGTCAGAGTAAGCGTCAGAGTAGGAGTCAGAGTCAGAGTCAGAGTCAGAGTCAGAGTCAGAGTCAAAGTCTGAGTCAGAGTCGGAGTCAGAGTCAGAGTAAGCGTCAGAGTCGGAGTCAGAGTCAGAGTCAGAGTCAGAGTCAGAGTCAGAGTTGGAGTCAGATACGGAGTCGGAGTCAGAGTCTGAGTCAGAGTCAGATTCAGAGTCAGAGTCAGAGTCGGAGTCAAAATCAGAGTCGGAGTCGGATTCAGAGTCACAGTCAGAGTCAGAGTCAGAGTCTTATTCAGAGTCAGATTCAGCGTCGGAGTCGGAGTCAGAGTCAGAGTCAGAGTCGGAGTCAGAGTCAGAGTCAGAGTCTGAGACAAAGTCAGAGACAGAGTCAGAGTCTGAGTCAGAGTCAGAGTCAGAGTCAGAGTCAGAGTCAGATACAGAGTCAGAGGCAGAGTCAGATTCAGAGTCAGAGTCATGGAAACAGAGTCAGAGTCAGAGTCAGAGTCAGAGTCAGAGTCAAAGTCAGAATCAGAGTCGGAGTCAGAGTCAGAGTAAGAGTCAGAGTCGGAGTCAGAGTCAGAGTCAGAGTCAGAGTCAGAGTCCGAGTCAGAGTCAGAGTCAGAGTCAGAGTTAAAGTCAGAGTCAGAGTCAGAGTGAGAGTCAAAGTCAGAGTCTCAGTCAGAGTCCAAGTCAGAGTCAGAATCAGAGTCAGAGTCAAAGTCAGAGTCTCAGTCAGAATTCCAAGTCAGAGTCAGAGTCGGAGTCAGAGTCAGAGTCAGAGTCAGAGTCAGATTCAGAGTCATGTAGTCAGAGTCTCAGTGAGAGTCAGAGTCAGATTCAGAGTCAGAGTCAGAGTCGGAGTCAAAATCAGAGTCGGAGTCGGATTCAGAGTCACAGTCAGAGTCAGAGTCAGAGTCTTATTCAGAGTCAGATTCAGCGTCGGAGTCGGAGTCAGAGTCAGAGTCAGAGTCGGAGTCAGAGTCAGAGTCAGAGTCTGAGACAAAGTCAGAGACAGAGTCAGAGTCTGAGTCAGAGTCAGAGTCAGAGTCAGAGTCAGAGTCAAATACAGAGTCAGAGGCAGAGTCAGATTCAGAGTCAGAGTCATGGCAACAGAGTCAGAGTCAGAGTCAGAGTCAGACTCAGAGTCAAAGTCAGAATCAGAGTCGGAGTCAGAGTCAGAGTAAGAGTCAGAGTCGGAGTCAGAGTCAGAGTCAGAGTCAGAGTCAGAGTCAAAGTCAGAGTCTCAGTCAGAATTCCAAGTCAGAGTCAGAGTCGGAGTCAGAGTCAGAGTCAGAGTCAGAGTCAGATTCAGAGTCATGTAGTCAGAGTCTCAGTCAGAGTCAGAGTCAGAGTCTGAGTCAGAGTCAGAGACAGAGTCAGAGTCTGAGTCAGAGTCAGAGTCAGAGTCAGAGTTAGTCAGATACGGAGTCGGAGTCAGAGTCAGATTCAGAGTCAAAGTCATGGAGACAGAGTCAAAGTCAGAGTCGGAGTCAGAGTCAGAGTCAGAGTCAGAGTCAGAGTCAGGGTCAGAGTCACAGTCAGAGTCAGAGTCAGAGTCGGAGTCAAAATCAGAGTTATGGTCAGAGTCACAGTCAGACTCAGAGTCAGAGTCAGAGTTAAAGTCAGAGTCAGAATCAGAGTCACAGTCAAAGTCAGAGTCTCAGTCAGAGTCAGAGTCAGAGTCGGAGTCAGAGTCGGAGTCAGAGTCAGAGTCAGAGTCACAGTCAGAGTCAGAGTCCGAGTCAGAGTCAGAGTCAGAGTCAGAGTTAAAGTCAGAGTCAGAGTCAGAGTCAGAGTCAGAGTCAGGGTCGGAGTCACAGTCAGAGTCAGAGTCAGAGTCGGAGTCAGAGTCAGAGCCAGGGTCAGAGTCAGAGTCAGCATTAGAGTCGGAGTCAGAGTCATGTAGTCAGATTCAGAGTCTGAGTCAGAGTCAGAGACAGAGTCAGAGTCTGAGTCAGAGTCAGAGTCAGAGTCAGAGTTAGAGTCAGATACAGAGTCAGAGTCAGAGTCATGGAAACAGAGTCAGAGTCAGAGTCAGAGTCAGAGTCAGAGTCAAAGTCTGAGTCAGAGTCGGAGTCAGAGTCAGAGTAAGCGTCAGAGTAGGAGTCAGAGTCAGAGTCAGAGTCAGAGTCAGAGTCAGAGTCAAAGTCTGAGTCAGAGTCGGAGTCAGAGTCAGAGTAAGCGTCAGAGTCGGAGTCAGAGTCAGAGTCAGAGTCAGAGTCAGAGTCAGAGTTGGAGTCAGATACGGAGTCGGAGTCAGAGTCTGAGTCAGAGTCAGATTCAGAGTCAGAGTCAGAGTCGGAGTCAAAATCAGAGTCGGAGTCGGATTCAGAGTCACAGTCAGAGTCAGAGTCAGAGTCTTATTCAGAGTCAGATTCAGCGTCGGAGTCGGAGTCAGAGTCAGAGTCAGAGTCGGAGTCAGAGTCAGAGTCAGAGTCTGAGACAAAGTCAGAGACAGAGTCAGAGTCTGAGTCAGAGTCAGAGTCAGAGTCAGAGTCAGAGTCAGATACAGAGTCAGAGGCAGAGTCAGATTCAGAGTCAGAGTCATGGAAACAGAGTCAGAGTCAGAGTCAGAGTCAGAGTCAGAGTCAAAGTCAGAATCAGAGTCGGAGTCAGAGTCAGAGTAAGAGTCAGAGTCGGAGTCAGAGTCAGAGTCAGAGTCAGAGTCAGAGTCCGAGTCAGAGTCAGAGTCAGAGTCAGAGTTAAAGTCAGAGTCAGAGTCAGAGTGAGAGTCAAAGTCAGAGTCTCAGTCAGAGTCCAAGTCAGAGTCAGAATCAGAGTCAGAGTCAAAGTCAGAGTCTCAGTCAGAATTCCAAGTCAGAGTCAGAGTCGGAGTCAGAGTCAGAGTCAGAGTCAGAGTCAGATTCAGAGTCATGTAGTCAGAGTCTCAGTGAGAGTCAGAGTCAGATTCAGAGTCAGAGTCAGAGTTGGAGTCAAAATCAGAGTCGGAGTCGGATTCAGAGTCACAGTCAGAGTCAGAGTCAGAGTCTTATTCAGAGTCAGATTCAGCGTCGGAGTCGGAGTCAGAGTCAGAGTCAGAGTCGGAGTCAGAGTCAGAGTCAGAGTCTGAGACAAAGTCAGAGACAGAGTCAGAGTCTGAGTCAGAGTCAGAGTCAGAGTCAGAGTCAGAGTCAAATACAGAGTCAGAGGCAGAGTCAGATTCAGAGTCAGAGTCATGGAAACAGAGTCAGAGTCAGAGTCAGAGTCAGAGTCAGAGTCAAAGTCAGAATCAGAGTCGGAGTCAGAGTCAGAGTAAGAGTCAGAGTCGGAGTCAGAGTCAGAGTCAGAGTCAGAGTCAGAGTCAAAGTCAGAGTCTCAGTCAGAATTCCAAGTCAGAGTCAGAGTCGGAGTCAGAGTCAGAGTCAGAGTCAGAGTCAGATTCAGAGTCATGTAGTCAGAGTCTCAGTCAGAGTCAGAGTCAGAGTCTGAGTCAGAGTCAGAGACAGAGTCAGAGTCTGAGTCAGAGTCAGAGTCAGAGTCAGAGTTAGTCAGATACGGAGTCGGAGTCAGAGTCAGATTCAGAGTCAAAGTCATGGAGACAGAGTCAAAGTCAGAGTCGGAGTCAGAGTCAGAGTCAGAGTCAGAGTCAGAGTCAGGGTCAGAGTCACAGTCAGAGTCAGAGTCAGAGTCGGAGTCAAAATCAGAGTTATGGTCAGAGTCACAGTCAGACTCAGAGTCAGAGTCAGAGTTAAAGTCAGAGTCAGAATCAGAGTCACAGTCAAAGTCAGAGTCTCAGTCAGAGTCAGAGTCAGAGTCGGAGTCAGAGTCGGAGTCAGAGTCAGAGTCAGAGTCAGAGTCAGAGTCAGAGTCCGAGTCAGAGTCAGAGTCAGAGTCAGAGTTAAAGTCAGAGTCAGAGTCAGAGTGAGAGTCAAAGTCAGAGTCTCAGTCAGAGTCCAAGTCAGAGTCAGAGTCAGAGTGAGAGTCAAAGTCAGAGTCTCAGTCAGAGTCCAAGTCAGAGTCAGAGTCGGAGTCAGAGTCAGAGTCAGAGTCAGAGTCATGTAGTCAGAGTCACAGTCAGAGTCAGAGTCAGAGTCGGAGTCAGAGTCAGTGTCAGAGTCAGAGTCACAGTCAGAGTCACAGTCAAAGTCAGAGTCTCAGTCAGAGTCAGAGTCAGAGTCGGAGTCAGAGTCCGAGTCAGAGTCAGAGTCAGAGTCAGAGTCAGAGTCAGAGTCAGAGTCAGAGTCAGAGTCAGAGTCAGAGTCAGGGTCGGAGTCACAGTCAGAGTCAGAGTCAGAGTCGGAGTCAGAGTCAGAGCCAGGGTCAGAGTCAGAGTCAGCATTAGAGTCGGAGTCAGAGTCATGTAGTCAGATTCAGAGTCTGAGTCAGAGTCAGAGACAGAGTCAGAGTCTGAGTCAGAGTCAGAGTCAGAGTCAGAGTTAGAGTCAGATACAGAGTCAGAGTCAGAGTCATGGAAACAGAGTCAGAGTCAGAGTCAGAGTCAGAGTCAGAGTCAAAGTCTGAGTCAGAGTCGGAGTCAGAGTCAGAGTAAGCGTCAGAGTAGGAGTCAGAGTCAGAGTCAGAGTCAGAGTCAGAGTCAGAGTCAAAGTCTGAGTCAGAGTCGGAGTCAGAGTCAGAGTAAGCGTCAGAGTCGGAGTCAGAGTCAGAGTCAGAGTCAGAGTCAGAGTCAGAGTTGGAGTCAGATACGGAGTCGGAGTCAGAGTCTGAGTCAGAGTCAGATTCAGAGTCAGAGTCAGAGTCGGAGTCAAAATCAGAGTCGGAGTCGGATTCAGAGTCACAGTCAGAGTCAGAGTCAGAGTCTTATTCAGAGTCAGATTCAGCGTCGGAGTCGGAGTCAGAGTCAGAGTCAGAGTCGGAGTCAGAGTCAGAGTCAGAGTCTGAGACAAAGTCAGAGACAGAGTCAGAGTCTGAGTCAGAGTCAGAGTCAGAGTCAGAGTCAGAGTCAGATACAGAGTCAGAGGCAGAGTCAGATTCAGAGTCAGAGTCATGGAAACAGAGTCAGAGTCAGAGTCAGAGTCAGAGTCAGAGTCAAAGTCAGAATCAGAGTCGGAGTCAGAGTCAGAGTAAGAGTCAGAGTCGGAGTCAGAGTCAGAGTCAGAGTCAGAGTCAGAGTCCGAGTCAGAGTCAGAGTCAGAGTCAGAGTTGAAGTCAGAGTCAGAGTCAGAGTGAGAGTCAAAGTCAGAGTCTCAGTCAGAGTCCAAGTCAGAGTCAGAATCAGAGTCAGAGTCAAAGTCAGAGTCTCAGTCAGAATTCCAAGTCAGAGTCAGAGTCGGAGTCAGAGTCAGAGTCAGAGTCAGAGTCAGATTCAGAGTCATGTAGTCAGAGTCTCAGTCAGAGTCAGAGTCAGAGTCTGAGTCAGAGTCAGAGACAGAGTCAGAGTCTGAGTCAGAGTCAGAGTCAGAGTCAGAGTTAGTCAGATACGGAGTCGGAGTCAGAGTCAGATTCAGAGTCAAAGTCATGGAGACAGAGTCAAAGTCAGAGTCGGAGTCAGAGTCAGAGTCAGAGTCAGAGTCAGAGTCAGGGTCAGAGTCACAGTCAGAGTCAGAGTCAGAGTCGGAGTCAAAATCAGAGTTATGGTCAGAGTCAGAGTCAGACTCAGAGTCAGAGTCAGAGTTAAAGTCAGAGTCAGAATCAGAGTCACAGTCAAAGTGAGAGTCTCAGTCAGAGTCAGAGTCAGAGTCGGAGTCAGAGTCGGAGTCAGAGTCAGAGTCAGAGTCAGAGTCAGAGTCAGAGTCCGAGTCAGAGTCAGAGTCAGAGTCAGAGTTAACGTCAGAGTCAGAGTCAGAGTGAGAGTCAAAGTCAGAGTCTCGGTCAGAGTCCAAGTTAGAGTCAGAGTCAGAGTGAGAGTCAAAGTCAGAGTCTCAGTCAGAGTCCAAGTCAGAGTCAGAGTCGGAGTCAGAGTCAGAGTCAGAGTCAGAGTCATGTAGTCAGAGTCACAGTCAGAGTCAGAGTCAGAGTCGGAGTCAGAGTCAGGGTCAGAGTCAGAGTCACAGTCAGAGTCACAGTCAAAGTCAGAGTCTCAGTCAGAGTCAGAGTCAGAGTCGGAGTCAGAGTCAGAGTCAGAGTCAGAGTCAGAGTCAGAGTCAGAGTCAGAGTCAGAGTCAGAGTCAGAGTCAGAGTCAGAGTCAGGGTCGGAGTCACAGTCAGAGTCAGAGTCAGAGTCGGAGTCAGAGTCAGAGTCAGGGTCAGAGTCAGAGTCAGCATTAGAGTCGGAGTCAGAGTCATGTAGTCAGATTCAGAGTCTGAGTCAGAGTCAGAGACAGAGTCAGAGTCTGAGTCAGAGTCAGAGTCAGAGTCAGAGTTAGAGTCAGATACAGAGTCAGAGTCAGAGTCATGGAAACAGAGTCAGAGTCAGAGTCAGAGTCAGAGTCAGAGTCAAAGTCTGAGTCAGAGTCGGAGTCAGAGTCAGAGTAAGCGTCAGAGTCGGAGTCAGAGTCAGAGTCAGAGTCAGAGTCAGAGTCAGAGTTGGAGTCAGATACGGAGTCGGAGTCAGAGTCTGAGTCAGAGTCAGATTCAGAGTCAGAGTCAGAGTCGGAGTCAAAATCAGAGTCGGAGTCGGATTCAGAGTCACAGTCAGAGTCTTATTCAGAGTCAGATTCAGCGTCGGAGTCGGAGTCAGAGTCAGAGTCAGAGTCGGAGTCAGAGTCAGAGTCAGAGTCTGAGACAAAGTCAGAGACAGAGTCAGAGTCTGAGTCAGAGTCAGAGTCAGAGTCAGAGTCAGAGTCAGATACAGAGTCAGAGGCAGAGTCAGATTCAGAGTCAGAGTCATGGAAACAGAGTCAGAGTCAGAGTCAGAGTCAGAGTCAGAGTCAAAGTCAGAATCAGAGTCGGAGTCAGAGTCAGAGTAAGAGTCAGAGTCGGAGTCAGAGTCAGAGTCAGAGTCAGAGTCAGAGTCCGAGTCAGAGTCAGAGTCAGAGTCAGAGTTAAAGTCAGAGTCAGAGTCAGAGTGAGAGTCAAAGTCAGAGTCTCAGTCAGAGTCCAAGTCAGAGTCAGAATCAGAGTCAGAGTCAAAGTCAGAGTCTCAGTCAGAATTCCAAGTCAGAGTCAGAGTCGGAGTCAGAGTCAGAGTCAGAGTCAGAGTCAGATTCAGAGTCATGTAGTCAGAGTCTCAGTCAGAGTCAGAGTCAGATTCAGAGTCAGAGTCAGAGTCGGAGTCAAAATCAGAGTCGGAGTCGGATTCAGAGTCACAGTCAGAGTCAGAGTCAGAGTCTTATTCAGAGTCAGATTCAGCGTCGGAGTCGGAGTCAGAGTCAGAGTCAGAGTCGGAGTCAGAGTCAGAGTCAGAGTCTGAGACAAAGTCAGAGACAGAGTCAGAGTCTGAGTCAGAGTCAGAGTCAGAGTCAGAGTCAGAGTCAGATACAGAGTCAGAGGCAGAGTCAGATTCAGAGTCAGAGTCATGGAAACAGAGTCAGAGTCAGAGTCAGAGTCAGAGTCAGAGTCAAAGTCAGAATCAGAGTCGGAGTCAGAGTCAGAGTAAGAGTCAGAGTCGGAGTCAGAGTCAGAGTCAGAGTCAGAGTCAGAGTCCGAGTCAGAGTCAGAGTCAGAGTCAGAGTTAAAGTCAGAGTCAGAGTCAGAGTGAGAGTCAAAGTCAGAGTCTCAGTCAGAGTCCAAGTCAGAGTCAGAATCAGAGTCAGAGTCAAAGTCAGAGTCTCAGTCAGAATTCCAAGTCAGAGTCAGAGTCGGAGTCAGAGTCAGAGTCAGAGTCAGAGTCAGATTCAGAGTCATGTAGTCAGAGTCTCAGTGAGAGTCAGAGTCAGATTCAGAGTCAGAGTCAGAGTTGGAGTCAAAATCAGAGTCGGAGTCGGATTCAGAGTCACAGTCAGAGTCAGAGTCAGAGTCTTATTCAGAGTCAGATTCAGCGTCGGAGTCGGAGTCAGAGTCAGAGTCAGAGTCGGAGTCAGAGTCAGAGTCAGAGTCTGAGACAAAGTCAGAGACAGAGTCAGAGTCTGAGTCAGAGTCAGAGTCAGAGTCAGAGTCAGAGTCAAATACAGAGTCAGAGGCAGAGTCAGATTCAGAGTCAGAGTCATGGAAACAGAGTCAGAGTCAGAGTCAGAGTCAGAGTCAGAGTCAAAGTCAGAATCAGAGTCGAAGTCAGAGTCAGAGTAAGAGTCAGAGTCGGAGTCAGAGTCAGAGTCAGAGTCAGAGTCAGAGTCAAAGTCAGAGTCTCAGTCAGAATTCCAAGTCAGAGTCAGAGTCGGAGTCAGAGTCAGAGTCAGAGTCAGAGTCAGATTCAGAGTCATGTAGTCAGAGTCTCAGTCAGAGTCAGAGTCAGAGTCTGAGTCAGAGTCAGAGACAGAGTCAGAGTCTGAGTCAGAGTCAGAGTCAGAGTCAGAGTTAGTCAGATACGGAGTCGGAGTCAGAGTCAGATTCAGAGTCAAAGTCATGGAGACAGAGTCAAAGTCAGAGTCGGAGTCAGAGTCAGAGTCAGAGTCAGAGTCAGAGTCAGGGTCAGAGTCACAGTCAGAGTCAGAGTCAGAGTCGGAGTCAAAATCAGAGTTATGGTCAGAGTCACAGTCAGACTCAGAGTCAGAGTCAGAGTTAAAGTCAGAGTCAGAATCAGAGTCACAGTCAAAGTCAGAGTCTCAGTCAGAGTCAGAGTCAGAGTCGGAGTCAGAGTCGGAGTCAGAGTCAGAGTCAGAGTCAGAGTCAGAGTCAGAGTCCGAGTCAGAGTCAGAGTCAGAGTCAGAGTTAAAGTCAGAGTCAGAGTCAGAGTGAGAGTCAAAGTCAGAGTCTCAGTCAGAGTCCAAGTCAGAGTCAGAGTCAGAGTGAGAGTCAAAGTCAGAGTCTCAGTCAGAGTCCAAGTCAGAGTCAGAGTCGGAGTCAGAGTCAGAGTCAGAGTCAGAGTCATGTAGTCAGAGTCACAGTCAGAGTCAGAGTCAGAGTCGGAGTCAGAGTCAGGGTCAGAGTCAGAGTCACAGTCAGAGTCACAGTCAAAGTCAGAGTCTCAGTCAGAGTCAGAGTCAGAGTCGGAGTCAGAGTCCGAGTCAGAGTCAGAGTCAGAGTCAGAGTCAGAGTCAGAGTCAGAGTCAGAGTCAGGGTCGGAGTCACAGTCAGAGTCAGAGTCAGAGTCGGAGTCAGAGTCAGAGCCAGGGTCAGAGTCAGAGTCAGCATTAGAGTCGGAGTCAGAGTCATGTAGTCAGATTCAGAGTCTGAGTCAGAGTCAGAGACAGAGTCAGAGTCTGAGTCAGAGTCAGAGTCAGAGTCAGAGTTAGAGTCAGATACAGAGTCAGAGTCAGAGTCATGGAAACAGAGTCAGAGTCAGAGTCAGAGTCAGAGTCAGAGTCAAAGTCTGAGTCAGAGTCGGAGTCAGAGTCAGAGTAAGCGTCAGAGTAGGAGTCAGAGTCAGAGTCAGAGTCAGAGTCAGAGTCAGAGTCAAAGTCTGAGTCAGAGTCGGTGTCAGAGTCAGAGTAAGCGTCAGAGTCGGAGTCAGAGTCAGAGTCAGAGTCAGAGTCAGAGTCAGAGTTGGAGTCAGATACGGAGTCGGAGTCAGAGTCTGAGTCAGAGTCAGATTCAGAGTCAGAGTCAGAGTCGGAGTCAAAATCAGAGTCGGAGTCGGATTCAGAGTCACAGTCAGAGTCAGAGTCAGAGTCTTATTCAGAGTCAGATTCAGCGTCGGAGTCGGAGTCAGAGTCAGAGTCAGAGTCGGAGTCAGAGTCAGAGTCAGAGTCTGAGACAAAGTCAGAGACAGAGTCAGAGTCTGAGTCAGAGTCAGAGTCAGAGTCAGAGTCAGAGTCAGATACAGAGTCAGAGGCAGAGTCAGATTCAGAGTCAGAGTCATGGAAACAGAGTCAGAGTCAGAGTCAGAGTCAGAGTCAGAGTCAAAGTCAGAATCAGAGTCGGAGTCAGAGTCAGAGTAAGAGTCAGAGTCGGAGTCAGAGTCAGAGTCAGAGTCAGAGTCAGAGTCCGAGTCAGAGTCAGAGTCAGAGTCAGAGTTAAAGTCAGAGTCAGAGTCAGAGTGAGAGTCAAAGTCAGAGTCTCAGTCAGAGTCCAAGTCAGAGTCAGAATCAGAGTCAGAGTCAAAGTCAGAGTCTCAGTCAGAATTCCAAGTCAGAGTCAGAGTCGGAGTCAGAGTCAGAGTCAGAGTCAGAGTCAGATTCAGAGTCATGTAGTCAGAGTCTCAGTCAGAGTCAGAGTCAGAGTCTGAGTCAGAGTCAGAGACAGAGTCAGAGTCTGAGTCAGAGTCAGAGTCAGAGTCAGAGTTAGTCAGATACGGAGTCGGAGTCAGAGTCAGATTCAGAGTCAAAGTCATGGAGACAGAGTCAAAGTCAGAGTCGGAGTCAGAGTCAGAGTCAGAGTCAGAGTCAGAGTCAGGGTCAGAGTCACAGTCAGAGTCAGAGTCAGAGTCGGAGTCAAAATCAGAGTTATGGTCAGAGTCAGAGTCAGACTCAGAGTCAGAGTCAGAGTTAAAGTCAGAGTCAGAATCAGAGTCACAGTCAAAGTGAGAGTCTCAGTCAGAGTCAGAGTCAGAGTCGGAGTCAGAGTCGGAGTCAGAGTCAGAGTCAGAGTCAGAGTCAGAGTCAGAGTCCGAGTCAGAGTCAGAGTCAGAGTCAGAGTTAACGTCAGAGTCAGAGTCAGAGTGAGAGTCAAAGTCAGAGTCTCGGTCAGAGTCCAAGTTAGAGTCAGAGTCAGAGTGAGAGTCAAAGTCAGAGTCTCAGTCAGAGTCCAAGTCAGAGTCAGAGTCGGAGTCAGAGTCAGAGTCAGAGTCAGAGTCATGTAGTCAGAGTCACAGTCAGAGTCAGAGTCAGAGTCGGAGTCAGAGTCAGGGTCAGAGTCAGAGTCACAGTCAGAGTCACAGTCAAAGTCAGAGTCTCAGTCAGAGTCAGAGTCAGAGTCGGAGTCAGAGTCAGAGTCAGAGTCAGAGTCAGAGTCAGAGTCAGAGTCAGAGTCAGAGTCAGAGTCAGAGTCAGAGTCAGAGTCAGGGTCGGAGTCACAGTCAGAGTCAGAGTCAGAGTCGGAGTCAGAGTCAGAGTCAGGGTCAGAGTCAGAGTCAGCATTAGAGTCGGAGTCAGAGTCATGTAGTCAGATTCAGAGTCTGAGTCAGAGTCAGAGACAGAGTCAGAGTCTGAGTCAGAGTCAGAGTCAGAGTCAGAGTTAGAGTCAGATACAGAGTCAGAGTCAGAGTCATGGAAACAGAGTCAGAGTCAGAGTCAGAGTCAGAGTCAGAGTCAAAGTCTGAGTCAGAGTCGGAGTCAGAGTCAGAGTAAGCGTCAGAGTCGGAGTCAGAGTCAGAGTCAGAGTCAGAGTCAGAGTCAGAGTTGGAGTCAGATACGGAGTCGGAGTCAGAGTCTGAGTCAGAGTCAGATTCAGAGTCAGAGTCAGAGTCGGAGTCAAAATCAGAGTCGGAGTCGGATTCAGAGTCACAGTCAGAGTCTTATTCAGAGTCAGATTCAGCGTCGGAGTCGGAGTCAGAGTCAGAGTCAGAGTCGGAGTCAGAGTCAGAGTCAGAGTCTGAGACAAAGTCAGAGACAGAGTCAGAGTCTGAGTCAGAGTCAGAGTCAGAGTCAGAGTCAGAGTCAGATACAGAGTCAGAGGCAGAGTCAGATTCAGAGTCAGAGTCATGGAAACAGAGTCAGAGTCAGAGTCAGAGTCAGAGTCAGAGTCAAAGTCAGAATCAGAGTCGGAGTCAGAGTCAGAGTAAGAGTCAGAGTCGGAGTCAGAGTCAGAGTCAGAGTCAGAGTCAGAGTCCGAGTCAGAGTCAGAGTCAGAGTCAGAGTTAAAGTCAGAGTCAGAGTCAGAGTGAGAGTCAAAGTCAGAGTCTCAGTCAGAGTCCAAGTCAGAGTCAGAATCAGAGTCAGAGTCAAAGTCAGAGTCTCAGTCAGAATTCCAAGTCAGAGTCAGAGTCGGAGTCAGAGTCAGAGTCAGAGTCAGAGTCAGATTCAGAGTCATGTAGTCAGAGTCTCAGTCAGAGTCAGAGTCAGATTCAGAGTCAGAGTCAGAGTCGGAGTCAAAATCAGAGTCGGAGTCGGATTCAGAGTCACAGTCAGAGTCAGAGTCAGAGTCTTATTCAGAGTCAGATTCAGCGTCGGAGTCGGAGTCAGAGTCAGAGTCAGAGTCGGAGTCAGAGTCAGAGTCAGAGTCTGAGACAAAGTCAGAGACAGAGTCAGAGTCTGAGTCAGAGTCAGAGTCAGAGTCAGAGTCAGAGTCAAATACAGAGTCAGAGGCAGAGTCAGATTCAGAGTCAGAGTCATGGAAACAGAGTCAGAGTCAGAGTCAGAGTCAGAGTCAGAGTCAAAGTCAGAATCAGAGTCGGAGTCAGAGTCAGAGTAAGAGTCAGAGTCGGAGTCAGAGTCAGAGTCAGAGTCAGAGTCAGAGTCAAAGTCAGAGTCTCAGTCAGAATTCCAAGTCAGAGTCAGAGTCGGAGTCAGAGTCAGAGTCAGAGTCAGAGTCAGATTCAGAGTCATGTAGTCAGAGTCTCAGTCAGAGTCAGAGTCAGAGTCTGAGTCAGAGTCAGAGACAGAGTCAGAGTCTGAGTCAGAGTCAGAGTCAGAGTCAGAGTTAGTCAGATACGGAGTCGGAGTCAGAGTCAGATTCAGAGTCAAAGTCATGGAGACAGAGTCAAAGTCAGAGTCGGAGTCAGAGTCAGAGTCAGAGTCAGAGTCAGAGTCAGGGTCAGAGTCACAGTCAGAGTCAGAGTCAGAGTCGGAGTCAAAATCAGAGTTATGGTCAGAGTCACAGTCAGACTCAGAGTCAGAGTCAGAGTTAAAGTCAGAGTCAGAATCAGAGTCACAGTCAAAGTCAGAGTCTCAGTCAGAGTCAGAGTCAGAGTCGGAGTCAGAGTCGGAGTCAGAGTCAGAGTCAGAGTCAGAGTCAGAGTCAGAGTCCGAGTCAGAGTCAGAGTCAGAGTCAGAGTTAAAGTCAGAGTCAGAGTCAGAGTGAGAGTCAAAGTCAGAGTCTCAGTCAGAGTCCAAGTCAGAGTCAGAGTCAGAGTGAGAGTCAAAGTCAGAGTCTCAGTCAGAGTCCAAGTCAGAGTCAGAGTCGGAGTCAGAGTCAGAGTCAGAGTCAGAGTCATGTAGTCAGAGTCACAGTCAGAGTCAGAGTCAGAGTCGGAGTCAGAGTCAGGGTCAGAGTCAGAGTCACAGTCAGAGTCACAGTCAAAGTCAGAGTCTCAGTCAGAGTCAGAGTCAGAGTCGGAGTCAGAGTCCGAGTCAGAGTCAGAGTCAGAGTCAGAGTCAGAGTCAGAGTCAGAGTCAGAGTCAGAGTCAGAGTCAGAGTCAGAGTCAGGGTCGGAGTCACAGTCAGAGTCAGAGTCAGAGTCGGAGTCAGAGTCAGAGCCAGGGTCAGAGTCAGAGTCAGCATTAGAGTCGGAGTCAGAGTCATGTAGTCAGATTTAGAGTCTGAGTCAGAGTCAGAGACAGAGTCAGAGTCTGAGTCAGAGTCAGAGTCAGAGTCAGAGTTAGAGTCAGATACAGAGTCAGAGTCAGAGTCATGGAAACAGAGTCAGAGTCAGAGTCAGAGTCAGAGTCAGAGTCAAAGTCTGAGTCAGAGTCGGAGTCAGAGTCAGAGTAAGCGTCAGAGTAGGAGTCAGAGTCAGAGTCAGAGTCAGAGTCAGAGTCAGAGTCAAAGTCTGAGTCAGAGTCGGAGTCAGAGTCAGAGTAAGCGTCAGAGTCGGAGTCAGAGTCAGAGTCAGAGTCAGAGTCAGAGTCAGAGTTGGAGTCAGATACGGAGTCGGAGTCAGAGTCTGAGTCAGAGTCAGATTCAGAGTCAGAGTCAGAGTCGGAGTCAAAATCAGAGTCGGAGTCGGATTCAGAGTCACAGTCAGAGTCAGAGTCAGAGTCTTATTCAGAGTCAGATTCAGCGTCGGAGTCGGAGTCAGAGTCAGAGTCAGAGTCGGAGTCAGAGTCAGAGTCAGAGTCTGAGACAAAGTCAGAGACAGAGTCAGAGTCTGAGTCAGAGTCAGAGTCAGAGTCAGAGTCAGAGTCAGATACAGAGTCAGAGGCAGAGTCAGATTCAGAGTCAGAGTCATGGAAACAGAGTCAGAGTCAGAGTCAGAGTCAGAGTCAGAGTCAAAGTCAGAATCAGAGTCGGAGTCAGAGTCAGAGTAAGAGTCAGAGTCGGAGTCAGAGTCAGAGTCAGAGTCAGAGTCAGAGTCCGAGTCAGAGTCAGAGTCAGAGTCAGAGTTAAAGTCAGAGTCAGAGTCAGAGTGAGAGTCAAAGTCAGAGTCTCAGTCAGAGTCCAAGTCAGAGTCAGAATCAGAGTCAGAGTCAAAGTCAGAGTCTCAGTCAGAATTCCAAGTCAGAGTCAGAGTCGGAGTCAGAGTCAGAGTCAGAGTCAGAGTCAGATTCAGAGTCATGTAGTCAGAGTCTCAGTCAGAGTCAGAGTCAGAGTCTGAGTCAGAGTCAGAGACAGAGTCAGAGTCTGAGTCAGAGTCAGAGTCAGAGTCAGAGTTAGTCAGATACGGAGTCGGAGTCAGAGTCAGATTCAGAGTCAAAGTCATGGAGACAGAGTCAAAGTCAGAGTCGGAGTCAGAGTCAGAGTCAGAGTCAGAGTCAGAGTCAGGGTCAGAGTCACAGTCAGAGTCAGAGTCAGAGTCGGAGTCAAAATCAGAGTTATGGTCAGAGTCAGAGTCAGACTCAGAGTCAGAGTCAGAGTTAAAGTCAGAGTCAGAATCAGAGTCACAGTCAAAGTGAGAGTCTCAGTCAGAGTCAGAGTCAGAGTCGGAGTCAGAGTCGGAGTCAGAGTCAGAGTCAGAGTCAGAGTCAGAGTCAGAGTCCGAGTCAGAGTCAGAGTCAGAGTCAGAGTTAACGTCAGAGTCAGAGTCAGAGTGAGAGTCAAAGTCAGAGTCTCAGTCAGAGTCCAAGTTAGAGTCAGAGTCAGAGTGAGAGTCAAAGTCAGAGTCTCAGTCAGAGTCCAAGTCAGAGTCAGAGTCGGAGTCAGAGTCAGAGTCAGAGTCAGAGTCATGTAGTCAGAGTCACAGTCAGAGTCAGAGTCAGAGTCGGAGTCAGAGTCAGGGTCAGAGTCAGAGTCACAGTCAGAGTCACAGTCAAAGTCAGAGTCTCAGTCAGAGTCAGAGTCAGAGTCGGAGTCAGAGTCAGAGTCAGAGTCAGAGTCAGAGTCAGAGTCAGAGTCAGAGTCAGAGTCAGAGTCAGAGTCAGAGTCAGAGTCAGGGTCGGAGTCACAGTCAGAGTCAGAGTCAGAGTCGGAGTCAGAGTCAGAGTCAGGGTCAGAGTCAGAGTCAGCATTAGAGTCGGAGTCAGAGTCATGTAGTCAGATTCAGAGTCTGAGTCAGAGTCAGAGACAGAGTCAGAGTCTGAGTCAGAGTCAGAGTCAGAGTCAGAGTTAGAGTCAGATACAGAGTCAGAGTCAGAGTCATGGAAACAGAGTCAGAGTCAGAGTCAGAGTCAAAGTCTGAGTCAGAGTCGGAGTCAGAGTCAGAGTAAGCGTCAGAGTCGGAGTCAGAGTCAGAGTCAGAGTCAGAGTCAGAGTCAGAGTTGGAGTCAGATACGGAGTCGGAGTCAGAGTCTGAGTCAGAGTCAGATTCAGAGTCAGAGTCAGAGTCGGAGTCAAAATCAGAGTCGGAGTCGGATTCAGAGTCACAGTCAGAGTCTTATTCAGAGTCAGATTCAGCGTCGGAGTCGGAGTCAGAGTCAGAGTCAGAGTCGGAGTCAGAGTCAGAGTCAGAGTCTGAGACAAAGTCAGAGACAGAGTCAGAGTCTGAGTCAGAGTCAGAGTCAGAGTCAGAGTCAGAGTCAAATACAGAGTCAGAGGCAGAGTCAGATTCAGAGTCAGAGTCATGGAAACAGAGTCAAAGTCAGAGTCAGAGTCAGAGTCAGAGTCAAAGTCAGAATCAGAGTCGGAGTCAGAGTCAGAGTAAAAGTCAGAGTCGGAGTCAGAGTCAGAGTCAGAGTCAGAGTCAGAGTCAAAGTCAGAGTCTCAGTCAGAATTCCAAGTCAGAGTCAGAGTCGGAGTCAGAGTCAGAGTCAGAGTCAGAGTCAGATTCAGAGTCATGTAGTCAGAGTCTCAGTCAGAGTCAGAGTCAGAGTCTGAGTCAGAGTCAGAGACAGAGTCAGAGTCTGAGTCAGAGTCAGAGTCAGAGTCAGAGTCAAAGTCTGAGTCAGAGTCAGAGTCAGAGTAAGCGTCAGAGTCGGAGTCAGAGTCAGAGTCAGAGTCAGAGTCAGAGTCAGAGTTGGAGTCAGATACGGAGTCGGAGTCAGAGTCTGAGTCAGAGTCAGATTCAGAGTCAGAGTCAGAGTCGGAGTCAAAATCAGAGTCAGAGTCATAGTCTTATTCAGAGTCAGATTCAGCGTCGGAGTCGGAGTCAGAGTCAGAGTCAGAGTCGGAGTCAGAGTCAGAGTCAGAGTCTGAGACAAAGTCAGAGACAGAGTCAGAGTCTGAGTCAGAGTCAGAGTCAGAGTCAGAGTCAGAGTCAAATACAGAGTCAGAGGCAGAGTCAGATTCAGAGTCAGAGTCATGGAAACAGAGTCAGAGTCAGAGTCAGAGTCAGAGTCAGAGTCAAAGTCAGAATCAGAGTCGGAGTCAGAAACAGAGTAAGAGTCAGAGTCGGAGTCAGAGTCAGAGTCAGAGTCAGAGTCAGAGTCAAAGTCAGAGTCTCAGTCAGAATTCCAAGTCAGAGTCAGAGTCGGAGTCAGAGTGAGAGTCAAAGTCAGAGTCTCAGTCAGAGTCCAAGTCAGAGTCAGAATCAGAGTCAGAGTCAAAGTCAGAGTCTCAGTCAGAATTCCAAGTCAGAGTCAGAGTCGGAGTCAGAGTCAGAGTCAGAGTCAGAGTCAGATTCAGAGTCATGTAGTCAGAGTCTCAGTCAGAGTCAGAGTCAGAGTCTGAGTCAGAGTCAGAGACAGAGTCAGAGTCTGAGTCAGAGTCAGAGTCAGAGTCAGAGTTAGTCAGATACGGAGTCGGAGTCAGAGTCAGATTCAGAGTCAAAGTCATGGAGACAGAGTCAAAGTCAGAGTCGGAGTCAGAGTCAGAGTCAGAGTCAGAGTCAGAGTCAGGGTCAGAGTCACAGTCAGAGTCAGTGTCAGAGTCGGAGTCAAAATCAGAGTTATGGTCAGAGTCAGAGTCAGACTCAGAGTCAGAGTCAGAGTTAAAGTCAGAGTCAGAATCAGAGTCACAGTCAAAGTCAGAGTCTCAGTCAGAGTCAGAGTCAGAGTCGGAGTCAGAGTCGAAGTCAGAGTCAGAGTCAGAGTCAGAGTCAGAGTCAGAGTCCGGGTCAGAGTCAGAGTCAGAGTCAGAGTTAAAGTCAGAGTCAGAGTCAGAGTGAGAGTCAAAGTCAGAGTCTCAGTCAGAGTCCAAGTCAGAGTCAGAGTCAGAGTGAGAGTCAAAGTCAGAGTCTCAGTCAGAGTCCAAGTCAGAATCAGAGTCGGAGTCAGAGTCAGAGTCAGAGTCAGAGTCATGTAGTCAGAGTCACAGTCAGAGTCACAGTCAGAGTCGGAGTCAGAGTCAGGGTCAGAGTCAGAGTCACAGTCAGAGTCACAGTCAAAGTCAGAGTCTCAGTCAGAGTCAGAGTCAGAGTCGGAGTCAGAGTCAGAGTCAGAGTCAGAGTCAGAGTCAGAGTCAGAGTCAGAGTCAGAGTCAGAGTCAGAGTCAGAGTCAGAGTCAGGGTCGGAGTCACAGTCAGAGTCAGAGTCAGAGTCGGAGTCAGAGTCAGAGTCAGGGTCAGAGTCAGAGTCAGCATTAGAGTCGGAGTCAGAGTCATGTAGTCAGATTCAGAGTCTGAGTCAGAGTCAGAGACAGAGTCAGAGTCAGATTCAGAGTCATGTAGTCAGAGTCTCAGTCAGAGTCAGAGTCAGAGTCTGAGTCAGAGTCAGAGACAGAGTCAGAGTCGGAGTCAGAGTCGAAGTCAGAGTCAGAGTCAGAGTCAGAGTCAGAGTCAGAGTCCGGGTCAGAGTCAGAGTCAGAGTCAGAGTTAAAGTCAGAGTCAGAGTCAGAGTGAGAGTCAAAGTCAGAGTCTCAGTCAGAGTCCAAGTCAGAGTCAGAGTCAGAGTGAGAGTCAAAGTCAGAGTCTCAGTCAGAGTCCAAGTCAGAATCAGAGTCGGAGTCAGAGTCAGAGTCAGAGTCAGAGTCATGTAGTCAGAGTCACAGTCAGAGTCACAGTCAGAGTCGGAGTCAGAGTCAGGGTCAGAGTCAGAGTCACAGTCAGAGTCACAGTCAAAGTCAGAGTCTCAGTCAGAGTCAGAGTCAGAGTCGGAGTCAGAGTCAGAGTCAGAGTCAGAGTCAGAGTCAGAGTCAGAGTCAGAGTCAGAGTCAGAGTCAGAGTCAGAGTCAGAGTCAGGGTCGGAGTCACAGTCAGAGTCAGAGTCAGAGTCGGAGTCAGAGTCAGAGTCAGGGTCAGAGTCAGAGTCAGCATTAGAGTCGGAGTCAGAGTCATGTAGTCAGATTCAGAGTCTGAGTCAGAGTCAGAGACAGAGTCAGAGTCTGAGTCAGAGTCAGAGTCAGAGTCAGAGTTAGAGTCAGATACAGAGTCAGAGTCAGAGTCATGGAAACAGAGTCAGAGTCAGAGTCAGAGTCAGAGTCAGAGTCAAAGTCTGAGTCAGAGTCGGAGTCAGAGTCAGAGTAAGCGTCAGAGTCGGAGTCAGAGTCAGAGTCAGAGTCAGAGTCAGAGTCCGAGTCAGAGTCAGAGTCAGAGTCAGAGTTAAAGTCAGAGTCAGAGTCAGAGTGAGAGTCAAAGTCATAGTCTCAGTCAGAGTCCAAGTCAGAGTCAGAGTCAGAGTGAGAGTCAAAGTCAGAGTCTCAGTCAGAGTCCAAGTCAGAGTCAGAGTCGGAGTCAGAGTCAGAGTCAGAGTTAGAGTCAGATTCAGAGTCATGTAGTCAGAGTCACAGTCAGAGTCAGAGTCAGAGTCAGAGTCAGAGTCAGAGTTAGTCAGATACGGAGTCGGAGTCAGAGTCAGATTCGGAGTCAAAGTCATGGAGACAGAGTCAAAGTCAGAGTCAGAGTCAGAGTCAGAGTCTGAGTCAGAGTCAGAGACAGAGAGAGAGTCAGAGTCTGACTCAGAGTCAGAGTCAGAGTCAGAGTTAGAGTCAGAGTCAGAGTCGGAGTCAGAGTCAGAGTCAGAGTCAGAGTCAGAGTCAGAAACAGGGTCAGAGTCAGAGTCAGAATCAGAGTCACAGTCAAAGTCAGAGACTCAGTCAGAGTCAAAGTCAGAGTCGGAGTCGGAGTCGGAGTCAGAGTCAGATTCAGAGTCAGAGTCATGGAGACAGAGTCAGAGTCAGAGCCATAGTCAGAGTCAGAGTCATGGAGTCAGAGTCAGAGTCTGAGTCAGAGTCAGATTCAGAGTTAGAGTCACAGTCAGAGTCAAAATCAGAGTCGGAGTCAGATTCAGAGTCACAGTCAGAGTCAGAGTCATAGTCTTATTCAGAGTCAGATTCAGCGTCGGAGTCGGAGTCAGAGTCAGAGTCAGAGTCAGAATCAGAGTCAGAGTCATAGAGACAGAGTCAGAGTCAGAGTCAGAGTCAGAGTCATAGTCAAAGTCAGAGTCAGAGTCTCAGTCAGAGTCCAAGTCAGAGGCAGAGTCGGAGTCAGAGTCAGAGTCAGAGTCAGAGTCAGAGTCGGAGTCGGGGTCAGAGTCATAGTCAGAGTCAGAGTCAGAGTCGGAGTCAGAGTCAGAGTCAGGGTCAGAGTCTGAGTCAGCATTAGTGTCAGAGTCAGAGTGATGTAGTCAGAGTCAGAGTCTGAGTCAGAGTCAGAGACATAGTCAGAGTCTGAGTCAGAGTCAGAGTCAGAGTCAGAGTTAGAGTCAGATACAGAGTCAGAGTCAGAGTCAGATTCAGAGTCAGAGTAAGAGTCAGAGTCGGAGTCAGAGTCAGAGTCAGAGTCAGAGTCATGTAGTCAGAGTCACAGTCAGAGTCAGAGTCAGAGTCGGAGTCAGAGTCAGAGTCAGAGTCAGAGTCAGAGTCAGAGTCAGAGTCAGAGTCAGAGTCAGAGTCGGAGTCAAAGTCAGAGTCAGAGTCAGAGTCTGAGTCAGAGTCAGAGTCAGGGTCAGAGTCAAAGTCAGAGTCTCAGTCAGAATTCCAAGTCAGAGTCAGAGTCGGAGTCAGAGTCAGAGTCAGAGTCAGAGTCAGATTCAAAGTCATGTAGTCAGAGTCTCAGTCAGAGTCAGAGTCAGAGTCTGAGTCAGAGTCAGAGACAGAGTCAGAGTCTGAGTCAGAGTCAGAGTCAGAGTCAGAGTTAGTCAGATACGGAGTCGGAGTCAGAGTCAGATTCAGAGTCAAAGTCATGGAGACAGAGTCAAAGTCAGAGTCGGAGTCAGAGTCAGAGTCAGAGTCAGAGTCAGAGTCAGGGTCAGAGTCACAGTCAGAGTCAGAGTCAGAGTCGGAGTCAAAATCAGAGTTATGGTCAGAGTCAGAGTCAGACTCAGAGTCAGAGTCAGAGTTAAAGTCAGAGTCAGAATCAGAGTCACAGTCAAAGTCAGAGTCTCAGTCAGAGTCAGAGTCAGATTCGGAGTCAGAGTCGGAGTCAGAGTCAGAGTCAGAGTCAGAGTCAGAGTCAGAGTCCGAGTCAGAGTCAGAGTCAGAGTCAGAGTTAAAGTCAGAGTCAGAGTCAGAGTGAGAGTCAAAGTCAGAGTCTCAGTCAGAGTCCAAGTCAGAGTCAGATTCAGAGTGAGAGTCAAAGTCAGAGTCTCAGTCAGAGTCCAAGTCAGAGTCAGAGTCGGAGTCAGAGTCAGCGTCAGAGTCAGAGTCATGTAGTCAGAGTCACAGTCAGAGTCAGAGTCAGAGTCGGAGTCAGAGTTAGGGTCAGAGTCAGAGTCACAGTCAGAGTCACAGTCAAAGTCAGAGTCTCAGTCAGAGTCAGAGTCAGAGTCGGAGTCAGAGTCAGAGTCAGAGTCAGAGTCAGAGTCAGAGTCAGAGTCAGAGTCAGAGTCAGAGTCAGAGTCAGGGTCGGAGTCACAGTCAGAGTCAGAGTCAGAGTCGGAGTCAGAGTCAGAGTCAGGTTCAGAGTCAGAGTCAGCATTAGAGTCGGAGTCAGAGTCATGTAGTCAGATTCAGAGTCTGAGTCAGAGTCAGAGACAGAGTCAGAGTCTGAGTCAGAGTCAGAGTCAGAGTCAGAGTTAGAGTCAGATACAGAGTCAGAGTCAGAGTCATGGAAACAGAGTCAGAGTCAGAGTCAGAGTCAGAGTCAGAGTCAAAGTCTGAGTCAGAGTCGGAGTCAGAGTCAGAGTAAGCGTCAGAGTCGGAGTCAGAGTCAGAGTCAGAGTCAGAGTCAGAGTCCGAGTCATAGTCAAAGTCAGAGTCAGAGTCAGAGTGAGAGTCAAAGTCAGAGTCTCAGTCAGAGTCCAAGTCAGAGTCAGAGTCGGAGTCAGAGTCAGAGTCAGAGTCAGGGTCAGAGTCAGCATTAGAGTCAGAGTCAGAGTCATGTAGTCAGAGTCAGAGTCTGAGTCAGAGTCAGAGACAGAGTCAGAGTCTGAGTCAGAGTCAGAGTCAGAGTCAGAGTTAGTCAGATACGAAGTCGGAGTCAGAGTCAGATTCAGAGTCAAAGTCATGGAGACAGAGTCAAAGTCAGAGTCAGAGTCAGAGTCAGAGTCTGAGTCAGAGTCAGAGACAGAGACAGAGTAAGAGTCTGAGTCGGAGTCAGAGTCGGACTCAGAGTCAGAGTCAGAGTCAGAGTCAGAGTCAGAGTCAGAGTCAGAGTCAGAGTTAGAGTCAGAAACAGAGTCAGAGTCAGAGTCAGATTCAGAGTCAGAGTGAAAGTCAGAGTCGGAGTCAGAGTCAGAGTCAGAGTCCAAGTCAGAGTCAGAGTCGGAGTCAAAGTCAGAGTCAGAGTCAGAGTCAGAGTTGAAGTCAGAGTCAGAGTCAGCGTCAGAGTCAAAGTCAGAGTCTCAGTCAGAGTCCAAGTCAGAGTCAGATTTCGAGTCAGTGTCAGAGTCAGAGTCAGAGTCAGAGTCAGAGTTAGAGTCAGAGTCAGAGTCGGAGTCAGAGTCAGAGTCAGAGTCAGAGTCAGAGTCAGAAACAGGGTCAGAGTCAGAGTCAGAATCAGAGTCACAGTCAAAGTCAGAGACTCAGTCAGAGTCAAAGTCAGAGTCGGAGTCGGAGTCGGAGTCAGAGTCAGATTCAGAGTCAGAGTCATGGAGACAGAGTCAGAGTCAGAGCCATAGTCAGAGTCAGAGTCATGGAGTCAGAGTCAGAGTCTGAGTCAGAGTCAGATTCAGAGTTAGAGTCACAGTCAGAGTCAAAATCAGAGTCGGAGTGAGATTCAGAGTCACAGTCAGAGTCAGAGTCATAGTCTTATTCAGAGTCAGATTCAGCGTCGGAGTCGGAGTCAGAGTCAGAGTCAGAGTCAGATTCAGAGTCAGAGTCATGGAGACAGAGTCAGAGTCAGAGTCAGAGTCAGAGTCATAGTCAAAGTCAGAGTCAGAGTCTCAGTCAGAGTCCAAGTCAGAGGCAGAGTCGGAGTCAGAGTCAGAGTCAGAGTCAGAGTCAGAGTCGGAGTCGGGGTCAGAGTCATAGTCAGAGTCAGAGTCAGGGTCAGAGTCTGAGTCAGCATTAGTGTCAGAGTCAGAGTGATGTAGTCAGAGTCAGAGTCTGAGTCAGAGTCAGAGACATAGTCAGAGTCTGAGTCAGAGTCAGAGTCAGAGTCAGAGTTAGAGTCAGATACAGAGTCAGAGTCAGAGTCAGATTCAGAGTCAGAGTAAGAGTCAGAGTCGGAGTCAGAGTCAGAGTCAGAGTCAGAGTCAGAGTCCAAGTCAGAGTCAGAGTCCGAGTCAGAGTCAGAGTCAGAGTCAGAGTCAGAGTCAGAGTCAGAGTCAGAGTCAGAGTCAGAGTCAGAGTCAGGGTCGGAGTCACAGTCAGAGTCAGAGTCAGAGTCGGAGTCAGAGTCAGAGCCAGGGTCAGAGTCAGAGTCAGCATTAGAGTCGGAGTCAGAGTCATGTAGTCAGATTCAGAGTCTGAGTCAGAGTCAGAGACAGAGTCAGAGTCTGAGTCAGAGTCAGAGTCAGAGTCAGAGTTAGAGTCAGATACAGAGTCAGAGTCAGAGTCATGGAAACAGAGTCAGAGTCAGAGTCAGAGTCAGAGTCAGAGTCAAAGTCTGAGTCAGAGTCGGAGTCAGAGTCAGAGTAAGCGTCAGAGTAGGAGTCAGAGTCAGAGTCAGAGTCAGAGTCAGAGTCAGAGTCAAAGTCTGAGTCAGAGTCGGAGTCAGAGTCAGAGTAAGCGTCAGAGTCGGAGTCAGAGTCAGAGTCAGAGTCAGAGTCAGAGTCAGAGTTGGAGTCAGATACGGAGTCGGAGTCAGAGTCTGAGTCAGAGTCAGATTCAGAGTCAGAGTCAGAGTCGGAGTCAAAATCAGAGTCGGAGTCGGATTCAGAGTCACAGTCAGAGTCAGAGTCAGAGTCTTATTCAGAGTCAGATTCAGCGTCGGAGTCGGAGTCAGAGTCAGAGTCAGAGTCGGAGTCAGAGTCAGAGTCAGAGTCTGAGACAAAGTCAGAGACAGAGTCAGAGTCTGAGTCAGAGTCAGAGTCAGAGTCAGAGTCAGAGTCAGATACAGAGTCAGAGGCAGAGTCAGATTCAGAGTCAGAGTCATGGAAACAGAGTCAGAGTCAGAGTCAGAGTCAGAGTCAGAGTCAAAGTCAGAATCAGAGTCGGAGTCAGAGTCAGAGTAAGAGTCAGAGTCGGAGTCAGAGTCAGAGTCAGAGTCAGAGTCAGAGTCCGAGTCAGAGTCAGAGTCAGAGTCAGAGTTAAAGTCAGAGTCAGAGTCAGAGTGAGAGTCAAAGTCAGAGTCTCAGTCAGAGTCCAAGTCAGAGTCAGAATCAGAGTCAGAGTCAAAGTCAGAGTCTCAGTCAGAATTCCAAGTCAGAGTCAGAGTCGGAGTCAGAGTCAGAGTCAGAGTCAGAGTCAGATTCAGAGTCATGTAGTCAGAGTCTCAGTCAGAGTCAGAGTCAGAGTCTGAGTCAGAGTCAGAGACAGAGTCAGAGTCTGAGTCAGAGTCAGAGTCAGAGTCAGAGTTAGTCAGATACGGAGTCGGAGTCAGAGTCAGATTCAGAGTCAAAGTCATGGAGACAGAGTCAAAGTCAGAGTCGGAGTCAGAGTCAGAGTCAGAGTCAGAGTCAGAGTCAGGGTCAGAGTCACAGTCAGAGTCAGAGTCAGAGTCGGAGTCAAAATCAGAGTTATGGTCAGAGTCAGAGTCAGACTCAGAGTCAGAGTCAGAGTTAAAGTCAGAGTCAGAATCAGAGTCACAGTCAAAGTCAGAGTCTCAGTCAGAGTCAGAGTCAGAGTCGGAGTCAGAGTCGGAGTCAGAGTCAGAGTCAGAGTCAGAGTCAGAGTCAGAGTCCGAGTCAGAGTCAGAGTCAGAGTCAGAGTTAAAGTCAGAGTCAGAGTCAGAGTGAGAGTCAAAGTCAGAGTCTCAGTCAGAGTCCAAGTCAGAGTCAGAGTCAGAGTGAGAGTCAAAGTCAGAGTCTCAGTCAGAGTCCAAGTCAGAGTCAGAGTCGGAGTCAGAGTCAGAGTCAGAGTCAGAGTCATGTAGTCAGAGTCACAGTCAGAGTCAGAGTCAGAGTCGGAGTCAGAGTCAGGGTCAGAGTCAGAGTCACAGTCAGAGTCACAGTCAAAGTCAGAGTCTCAGTCAGAGTCAGAGTCAGAGTCGGAGTCAGAGTCAGAGTCAGAGTCAGAGTCAGAGTCAGAGTCAGAGTCAGAGTCAGAGTCAGAGTCAGAGTCAGAGTCAGAGTCAGGGTCGGAGTCACAGTCAGAGTCAGAGTCAGAGTCGGAGTCAGAGTCAGAGTCAGGGTCAGAGTCAGAGTCAGCATTAGAGTCGGAGTCAGAGTCATGTAGTCAGATTCAGAGTCTGAGTCAGAGTCAGAGACAGAGTCAGAGTCTGAGTCAGAGTCAGAGTCAGAGTCAGAGTTAGAGTCAGATACAGAGTCAGAGTCAGAGTCATGGAAACAGAGTCAGAGTCAGAGTCAGAGTCAGAGTCAGAGTCAAAGTCTGAGTCAGAGTCGGAGTCAGAGTCAGAGTAAGCGTCAGAGTCTGAGTCAGAGTCAGATTCAGAGTCAGAGTCAGAGTCGGAGTCAAAATCAGAGTCGGAGTCGGATTCAGAGTCACAGTCAGAGTCAGAGTCAGAGTCAAATACAGAGTCAGAGGCAGAGTCAGATTCAGAGTCAGAGTCATGGAAACAGAGTCAGAGTCAGAGTCAGAGTCAGAGTCAGAGTCAGAGTCAGAGTCAGAGTTAGAGTCAGATACAGAGTCAGAGTCAGAGTCATGGAAACAGAGTCAGAGTCAGAGTCAGAGTCAGAGTCAGAGTCAAAGTCTGAGTCAGAGTCGGAGTCAGAGTCAGAGTAAGCGTCAGAGTCGGAGTCAGAGTCAGAGTCAGAGTCAGAGTCAGAGTCAGAGTTGGAGTCAGATACGGAGTCGGAGTCAGAGTCTGAGTCAGAGTCAGATTCAGAGTCAGAGTCAGAGTCGGAGTCAAAATCAGAGTCGGAGTCGGATTCAGAGTCACAGTCAGAGTCAGAGTCAGAGTCAAATACAGAGTCAGAGGCAGAGTCAGATTCAGAGTCAGAGTCATGAAAACAGAGTCAGAGTCAGAGTCAGAGTCAGAGTCAGAGTCAAAGTCAGAATCAGAGTCGGAGTCAGAGTCAGAGTAAGAGTCAGAGTCGGAGTCAGAGTCAGAGTCAGAGTCAGAGTCAGAGTCAAAGTCAGAGTCTCAGTCAGAATTCCAAGTCAGAGTCAGAGTCGGAGTCAGAGTCAGAGTCAGAGTCAGAGTCAGATTCAGAGTCATGTAGTCAGAGTCTCAGTCAGAGTCAGAGTCAGAGTCTGAGTCAGAGTCAGAGACAGAGTCAGAGTCTGAGTCAGAGTCAGAGTCAGAGTCAGAGTTAGTCAGATACGGAGTCGGAGTCAGAGTCAGATTCAGAGTCAAAGTCATGGAGACAGAGTCAAAGTCAGAGTCGGAGTCAGATTTAGAGTCAGAGTCAGAGTCAGAGTCAGGGTCAGAGTCACAGTCAGAGTCAGAGTCAGAGTCGGAGTCAAAATCAGAGTTATGGTCAGAGTCAGAGTCAGACTCAGAGTCAGAGTCAGAGTTAAAGTCAGAGTCAGAATCAGAGTCACAGTCAAAGTCAGAGTCTCAGTCAGAGTCAGAGTCAGAGTCGGAGTCAGAGTCGGAGTCAGAGTCAGAGTCAGAGTCAGAGTCAGAGTCAGAGTCCGAGTCAGAGTCAGAGTCAGAGTCAGAGTTAAAGTCAGAGTCAGAGTCAGAGTGAGAGTCAAAGTCAGAGTCTCAGTCAGAGTCCAAGTCAGAGTCAGAGTCAGAGTGAGAGTCAAAGTCAGAGTCTCAGTCAGAGTCCAAGTCAGAGTCAGAGTCGGAGTCAGAGTCAGAGTCAGAGTCAGAGTCATGTAGTCAGAGTCACAGTCAGAGTGAGAGTCAGAGTCGGAGTCAGAGTCAGGGTCAGAGTCAGAGTCACAGTCAGAGTCACAGTCAAAGTCAGAGTCTCAGTCAGAGTCAGAGTCAGAGTCGGAGTCAGAGTCAGAGTCAGAGTCAGAGTCAGAGTCAGAGTCAGAGTCAGAGTCAGAGTCAGAGTCAGAGTCAGAGTCAGAGTCAGGGTCGGAGTCACAGTCAGAGTCAGAGTCAGAGTCGGAGTCAGAGTCAGAGTCAGGGTCAGAGTCAGAGTCAGCATTAGAGTCGGAGTCAGAGTCATGTAGTCAGATTCAGAGTCTGAGTCAGAGTCAGAGACACAGTCAGAGTCTGAGTCAGAGTCAGAGTCAGAGTCAGAGTTAGAGTCAGATACAGAGTCAGAGTCAGAGTCATGGAAACAGAGTCAGAGTCAGAGTCAGAGTCAGAGTCAGAGTCAAAGTCTGAGTCAGAGTCGGAGTCAGAGTCAGAGTAAGCGTCAGAGTCGGAGTCAGAGTCAGAGTCAGAGTCAGAGTCAGAGTCAGAGTTGGAGTCAGATACGGAGTCGGAGTCAGAGTCTGAGTCAGAGTCAGATTCAGAGTCAGAGTCAGAGTCGGAGTCAAAATCAGAGTCGGAGTCGGATTCAGAGTCACAGTCAGAGTCAGAGTCAGAGTCAAATACAGAGTCAGAGGCAGAGTCAGATTCAGAGTCAGAGTCATGGAAACAGAGTCAGAGTCAGAGTCAGAGTCAGAGTCAGAGTCAAAGTCAGAATCAGAGTCGGAGTCAGAGTCAGAGTAAGAGTCAGAGTCGGAGTCAGAGTCAGAGTCAGAGTCAGAGTCAGAGTCAAAGTCAGAGTCTCAGTCAGAATTCCAAGTCAGAGTCAGAGTCGGAGTCAGAGTCAGAGTCAGAGTCAGAGTCAGATTCAGAGTCATGTAGTCAGAGTCTCAGTCAGAGTCAGAGTCAGAGTCTGAGTCAGAGTCAGAGACAGAGTCAGAGTCTGAGTCAGAGTCAGAGTCAGAGTCAGAGTTAGTCAGATACGGAGTCGGAGTCAGAGTCAGATTCAGAGTCAAAGTCATGGAGACAGAGTCAAAGTCAGAGTCGGAGTCAGAGTCAGAGTCAGAGTCAGAGTCAGAGTCAGGGTCAGAGTCACAGTCAGAGTCAGAGTCAGAGTCGGAGTCAAAATCAGAGTTATGGTCAGAGTCAGAGTCAGACTCAGAGTCAGAGTCAGAGTTAAAGTCAGAGTCAGAATCAGAGTCACAGTCAAAGTCAGAGTCTCAGCCAGAGTCAGAGTCAGAGTCGGAGTCAGAGTCGGAGTCAGAGTCAGAGTCAGAGTCAGAGTCAGAGTCAGAGTCCGAGTCAGAGTCAGAGTCAGAGTCAGAGTTAAAGTCAGAGTCAGAGTCAGAGTGAGAGTCAAAGTCAGAGTCTCAGTCAGAGTCCAAGTCAGAGTCAGAGTCAGAGTGAGAGTCAAAGTCAGAGTCTCAGTCAGAGTCCAAGTCAGAGTCAGAGTCTGAGTCAGAGTCAGAGTCAGAGTCAGAGTCAGAGTCAAATACAGAGTCAGAGGCAGAGTCAGATTCAGAGTCAGAGTCATGGAAACAGAGTCAGAGTCAGAGTCAGAGTCAGAGTCAGAGTCAAAGTCAGAATCAGAGTCGGAGTCAGAGTCAGAGTAAGAGTCAGAGTCGGAGTCAGAGTCAGAGTCAGAGTCAGAGTCAGAGTCAAAGTCAGAGTCTCAGTCAGAATTCCAAGTCAGAGTCAGAGTCGGAGTCAGAGTGAGAGTCAAAGTCAGAGTCTCAGTCAGAGTCCAAGTCAGAGTCAGAATCAGAGTCAGAGTCAAAGTCAGAGTCTCAGTCAGAATTCCAAGTCAGAGTCAGAGTCGGAGTCAGAGTCAGAGTCAGAGTCAGAGTCAGAGTCAGATTCAGAGTCATGTAGTCAGAGTCTCAGTCAGAGTCAGAGTCAGAGTCTGAGTCAGAGTCAGAGACAGAGTCAGAGTCTGAGTCAGAGTCAGAGTCAGAGTCCGAGTCAGAGTCAGAGTCAGAGTCAGAGTTAAAGTCAGAGTCAGAGTCAGAGTGAGAGTCAAAGTCATAGTCTCAGTCAGAGTCCAAGTCAGAGTCAGAGTCAGAGTGAGAGTCAAAGTCAGAGTCTCAGTCAGAGTCCAAGTCAGAGTCAGAGTCGGAGTCAGAGTCAGAGTCAGAGTTAGAGTCAGATTCAGAGTCATGTAGTCAGAGTCACAGTCAGAGTCAGAGTCAGAGTCAGAGTCAGAGTCAGAGTTAGTCAGATACGGAGTCGGAGTCAGAGTCAGATTCGGAGTCAAAGTCATGGAGACAGAGTCAAAGTCAGAGTCAGAGTCAGAGTCAGAGTCTGAGTCAGAGTCAGAGACAGAGAGAGAGTCAGAGTCTGACTCAGAGTCAGAGTCAGAGTCAGAGTTAGAGTCAGAGTCAGAGTCGGAGTCAGAGTCAGAGTCAGAGTCAGAGTCAGAGTCAGAAACAGGGTCAGAGTCAGAGTCAGAATCAGAGTCACAGTCAAAGTCAGAGACTCAGTCAGAGTCAAAGTCAGAGTCGGAGTCGGAGTCGGAGTCAGAGTCAGATTCAGAGTCAGAGTCATGGAGACAGAGTCAGAGTCAGAGCCATAGTCAGAGTCAGAGTCATGGAGTCAGAGTCAGAGTCTGAGTCAGAGTCAGATTCAGAGTTAGAGTCACAGTCAGAGTCAAAATCAGAGTCGGAGTCAGATTCAGAGTCACAGTCAGAGTCAGAGTCATAGTCTTATTCAGAGTCAGATTCAGCGTCGGAGTCGGAGTCAGAGTCAGAGTCAGAGTCAGATTCAGAGTCAGAGTCATAGAGACAGAGTCAGAGTCAGAGTCAGAGTCAGAGTCATAGTCAAAGTCAGAGTCAGAGTCTCAGTCAGAGTCCAAGTCAGAGGCAGAGTCGGAGTCAGAGTCAGAGTCCGAGTCAGAGTCAGAGTCGGAGTCGGGGTCAGAGTCATAGTCAGAGTCAGAGTCAGAGTCGGAGTCAGAGTCAGAGTCAGGGTCAGAGTCTGAGTCAGCATTAGTGTCAGAGTCAGAGTGATGTAGTCAGAGTCAGAGTCTGAGTCAGAGTCAGAGACATAGTCAGAGTCTGAGTCAGAGTCAGAGTCAGAGTCAGAGTTAGAGTCAGATACAGAGTCAGAGTCAGAGTCAGATTCAGAGTCAGAGTAAGAGTCAGAGTCGGAGTCAGAGTCAGAGTCAGAGTCAGAGTCATGTAGTCAGAGTCACAGTCAGAGTCAGAGTCAGAGTTAGAGTCAGATTCAGAGACAGAGTCAGAGTCTGAGTCAGAGTCAGAGTCAGAGTCAGAGTTAGTCAGATACGGAGTCGGAGTCAGAGTCAGATTCAGAGTCAAAGTCATGGAGACAGAGTCAAAGTCAGAGTCGGAGTCAGAGTCAGAGTCAGAGTCAGAGTCAGAGTCAGGGTCAGAGTCACAGTCAGAGTCAGTGTCAGAGTCGGAGTCAAAATCAGAGTTATGGTCAGAGTCAGAGTCAGACTCAGAGTCAGAGTCAGAGTTAAAGTCAGAGTCAGAATCAGAGTCACAGTCAAAGTCAGAGTCTCAGTCAGAGTCAGAGTCAGAGTCGGAGTCAGAGTCGAAGTCAGAGTCAGAGTCAGAGTCAGAGTCAGAGTCAGAGTCCGAGTCAGAGTCAGAGTCAGAGTCAGAGTTAAAGTCAGAGTCAGAGTCAGAGTGAGAGTCAAAGTCAGAGTCTCAGTCAGAGTCCAAGTCAGAGTCAGAGTCAGAGTGAGAGTCAAAGTCAGAGTCTCAGTCAGAGTCCAAGTCAGAGTCAGAGTCGGAGTCAGAGTCAGAGTCAGAGTCAGAGTCATGTAGTCAGAGTCACAGTCAGAGTCACAGTCAGAGTCGGAGTCAGAGTCAGGGTCAGAGTCAGAGTCACAGTCAGAGTCACAGTCAAAGTCAGAGTCTCAGTCAGAGTCAGAGTCAGAGTCGGAGTCAGAGTCAGAGTCAGAGTCAGAGTCAGAGTCAGAGTCAGAGTCAGAGTCAGAGTCAGAGTCAGAGTCAGAGTCAGAGTCAGAGTCAGAGTCAGGGTCGGAGTCACAGTCAGAGTCAGAGTCAGAGTCGGAGTCAGAGTCAGAGTCAGGGTCAGAGTCAGAGTCAGCATTAGAGTCGGAGTCAGAGTCATGTAGTCAGATTCAGAGTCTGAGTCAGAGTCAGAGACAGAGTCAGAGTCTGAGTCAGATTCAGAGTCAGAGTCAGAGTTAGAGTCAGATACAGAGTCAGAGTCAGAGTAATGGAAACAGAGTCAGAGTCAGAGTCAGAGTCAGAGTCAGAGTCAAAGTCTGAGTCAGAGTCGGAGTCAGAGTCAGAGTAAGCGTCAGAGTCGGAGTCAGAGTCAGAGTCAGAGTCAGAGTCAGAGTCCGAGTCAGAGTCAGAGTCAGAGTCAGAGTTAAAGTCAGAGTCAGAGTCAGAGTGAGAGTCAAAGTCATAGTCTCAGTCAGAGTCCAAGTCAGAGTCAGAGTCAGAGTGAGAGTCAAAGTCAGAGTCTCAGTCAGAGTCCAAGTCAGAGTCAGAGTCGGAGTCAGAGTCAGAGTCAGAGTTAGAGTCAGATTCAGAGTCATGTAGTCAGAGTCACAGTCAGAGTCAGAGTCAGAGTCAGAGTCAGAGTCAGAGTTAGTCAGATACGGAGTCGGAGTCAGAGTCAGATTCGGAGTCAAAGTCATGGAGACAGAGTCAAAGTCAGAGTCAGAGTCAGAGTAAGAGTCTGAGTCAGAGTCAGAGACAGAGAGAGAGTCAGAGTCTGACTCAGAGTCAGAGTCAGAGTCAGAGTTAGAGTCAGAGTCAGAGTCGGAGTCAGAGTCAGAGTCAGAGTCAGAGTCAGAGTCAGAAACAGGGTCAGAGTCAGAGTCAGAATCAGAGTCACAGTCAAAGTCATAGACTCAGTCAGAGTCAAAGTCAGAGTCGGAGTCGGAGTCGGAGTCAGAGTCAGATTCAGAGTCAGAGTCATGGAGACAGAGTCAGAGTCAGAGCCATAGTCAGAGTCAGAGTCATGGAGTCAGAGTCAGAGTCTGAGTCAGAGTCAGATTCAGAGTTAGAGTCACAGTCAGAGTCAAAATCAGAGTCGGAGTCAGATTCAGAGTCACAGTCAGAGTCAGAGTCATAGTCTTATTCAGAGTCAGATTCAGCGTCGGAGTCGGAGTCAGAGTCAGAGTCAGAGTCAGATTCAGAGTCAGAGTCATAGAGACAGAGTCAGAGTCAGAGTCAGAGTCAGAGTCATAGTCAAAGTCAGAGTCAGAGTCTCAGTCAGAGTCCAAGTCAGAGGCAGAGTCGGAGTCAGAGTCAGAGTCAGAGTCAGAGTCAGAGTCGGAGTCGGGGTCAGAGTCATAGTCAGAGTCAGAGTCAGAGTCGGAGTCAGAGTCAGAGTCAGGGTCAGAGTCTGAGTCAGCATTAGTGTCAGAGTCAGAGTGATGTAGTCAGAGTCAGAGTCTGAGTCAGAGTCAGAGACATAGTCAGAGTCTGAGTCAGAGTCAGAGTCAGAGTCAGAGTTAGAGTCAGATACAGAGTCAGAGTCAGAGTCAGATTCAGAGTCAGAGTAAGAGTCAGAGTCGGAGTCAGAGTCAGAGTCAGAGTCAGAGTCATGTAGTCAGAGTCACAGTCAGAGTCAGAGTCAGAGTCGGAGGCAGAGTCAGAGTCAGAGTCAGAGTCAGAGTCAGAGTCAGAGTCAGAGTCAGAGTCAGAGTCGGAGTCAAAGTCAGAGTCAGAGTCAGAGTCTGAGTCAGAGTCAGAGTCAGGGTCAGAGTCAAAGTCAGAGTCTCAGTCAGAATTCCAAGTCAGAGTCAGAGTCGGAGTCAGAGTCAGAGTCAGAGTCAGAGTCAGATTCAAAGTCATGTAGTCAGAGTCTCAGTCAGAGTCAGAGTCAGAGTCTGAGTCAGAGTCAGAGACAGAGTCAGAGTCTGAGTCAGAGTCAGAGTCAGAGTCAGAGTTAGTCAGATACGGAGTCGGAGTCAGAGTCAGATTCAGAGTCAAAGTCATGGAGACAGAGTCAAAGTCAGAGTCGGAGTCAGAGTCAGAGTCAGAGTCAGAGTCAGAGTCAGGGTCAGAGTCACAGTCAGAGTCAGAGTCAGAGTCGGAGTCAAAATCAGAGTTATGGTCAGAGTCAGAGTCAGACTCAGAGTCAGAGTCAGAGTTAAAGTCAGAGTCAGAATCAGAGTCACAGTCAAAGTCAGAGTCTCAGTCAGAGTCAGAGTCAGAGTCGGAGTCAGAGTCGGAGTCAGAGTCAGAGTCAGAGTCAGAGTCAGAGTCCGAGTCGGAGTCAGAGTCAGAGTCAGAGTTAAAGTCAGAGTCAGAGTCAGAGTGAGAGTCAAAGTCAGAGTCTCAGTCAGAGTCCAAGTCAGAGTCAGATTCAGAGTGAGAGTCAAAGTCAGAGTCTCAGTCAGAGTCCAAGTCAGAGTCAGAGTCGGAGTCAAAGTCAGCGTCAGAGTCAGAGTCATGTAGTCAGAGTCACAGTCAGAGTCAGAGTCAGAGTCGGAGTCAGAGTTGGGGTCAGAGTCAGAGTCACAGTCAGAGTCACAGTCAAAGTCAGAGTCTCAGTCAGAGTCAGAGTCAGAGTCGGAGTCAGAGTCAGAGTCAGAGTCAGAGTCAGAGTCAGAGTCAGAGTCAGAGTCAGAGTCAGAGTCAGAGTCAGAGTCAGAGTCAGGGTCGGAGTCACAGTCAGAGTCAGAGTCAGAGTCGGAGTCAGAGTCAGAGTCAGGGTCAGAGTCAGAGTCAGCATTAGAGTCGGAGTCAGAGTCATGTAGTCAGATTCAGAGTCTGAGTCAGAGTCAGAGACAGAGTGAGAGTCTGAGTCAGAGTCAGAGTCAGAGTCAGAGTTAGAGTCAGATACAGAGTCAGAGTCAGAGTCATGGAAACAGAGTCAGAGTCAGAGTCAGAGTCAGAGTCAGAGTCAAAGTCTGAGTCAGAGTCGGAGTCAGAGTCAGAGTAAGCGTCAGAGTCGGAGTCAGAGTCAGAGTCAGAGTCAGAGTCAGAGTCCGAGTCATAGTCAAAGTCAGAGTCAGAGTCTCAGTCAGAGTCCAAGTCAGAGGCAGAGTCGGAGTCAGAGTCAGAGTCAGAGTCAGAGTCAGAGTCGGAGTCGGGGTCAGAGTCATAGTCAGAGTCAGAGTCAGAGTCGGAGTCAGAGTCAGAGTCAGGGTGAGAGTCTGAGTCAGCATTAGAGTCAGAGTCAGAGTGATGAAGTCAGAGTCAGAGACATAGTCAGAGTCTGAGTCAGAGTCAGAGTCAGAGTCAGAGTTAGAGTCAGATACAGAGTCAGAGTCAGAGTCAGATTCAGAGTCAGAGTAAGAGTCAGAGTCGGAGTCAGAGTCAGAGTCAGAGTCAGAGTCAGAGTCCAAGTCAGAGTCAGAGTCGGAGTCAGAGTCAGAGTCAGAGTCAGAGTCAGAGTCAGAGTCATGTAGTCAGAGTCACAGTCAGAGTCAGAGTCAGAGTCGGAGTCAGAGTCAGAGTCAGAGTCAGAGTCAGAGTCAGAGTCAGAGTCAGAGTCAAAGTCAGAGTCAGAGTCAGAGTGAGAGTCAAAGTCAGAGTCTCAGTCAGAGTCCAAGTCAGAGTCAGAGTCGGAGTCAGAGTCAGAGTCAGAGTCAGGGTCAGAGTCAGCATTAGAGTCAGAGTCAGAGTCATGTAGTCAGAGTCAGAGTCTGAGTCAGAGTCAGAGACAGAGTCAGAGTCTGAGTCAGAGTCAGAGTCAGAGTCAGAGTTAGTCAGATACGAAGTCGGAGTCAGAGTCAGATTCAGAGTCAAAGTCATGGAGACAGAGTCAAAGTCAGAGTCAGAGTCAGAGTCAGAGTCTGAGTCAGAGTCAGAGACAGAGACAGAGTAAGAGTCTGAGTCGGAGTCAGAGTCGGACTCAGAGTCAGAGTCAGAGTCAGAGTCAGAGTCAGAGTCAGAGTCAGAGTCAGAGTTAGAGTCAGAAACAGAGTCAGAGTCAGAGTCAGATTCAGAGTCAGAGTGAAAGTCAGAGTCGGAGTCAGAGTCAGAGTCAGAGTCCAAGTCAGAGTCAGAGTCGGAGTCAAAGTCAGAGTCAGAGTCAGAGTCAGAGTTGAAGTCAGAGTCAGAGTCAGCGTCAGAGTCAAAGTCAGAGTCTCAGTCAGAGTCCAAGTCAGAGTCAGATTTCGAGTCAGTGTCAGAGCCAGAGTCAGAGTCAGAGTCAGAGTTAGAGTCAGAGTCAGAGTCGGAGTCAGAGTCAGAGTCAGAGTCAGAGTCAGAGTCAGAAACAGGGTCAGAGTCAGAGTCAGAATCAGAGTCACAGTCAAAGTCAGAGACTCAGTCAGAGTCAAAGTCAGAGTCGGAGTCGGAGTCGGAGTCAGAGTCAGATTCAGAGTCAGAGTCATGGAGACAGAGTCAGAGTCAGAGCCATAGTCAGAGTCAGAGTCATGGAGTCAGAGTCAGAGTCTGAGTCAGAGTCAGATTCAGAGTTAGAGTCACAGTCAGAGTCAAAATCAGAGTCGGAGTCAGATTCAGAGTCACAGTCAGAGTCAGAGTCATAGTCTTATTCAGAGTCAGATTCAGCGTCGGAGTCGGAGTCAGAGTCAGAGTCAGAGTCAGATTCAGAGTCAGAGTCATGGAGACAGAGTCAGAGTCAGAGTCAGAGTCAGAGTCTTAGTCAAAGTCAGAGTCAGAGTCTCAGTCAGAGTCCAAGTCAGAGGCAGAGTCGGAGTCAGAGTCAGAGTCAGAGTCAGAGTCAGAGTCGGAGTCGGGGTCAGAGTCATAGTCAGAGTCAGAGTCAGGGTCAGAGTCTGAGTCAGCATTAGTGTCAGAGTCAGAGTGATGTAGTCAGAGTCAGAGTCTGAGTCAGAGTCAGAGACATAGTCAGAGTCTGAGTCAGAGTCAGAGTCAGAGTCAGAGTTAGAGTCAGATACAGAGTCAGAGTCAGAGTCAGATTCAGAGTCAGAGTAAGAGTCAGAGTCCAAGTCAGAGTCAGAGTCGGAGTCAGAGTCAGAGTCAGAGTCAGAGTCAGATTCAGAGTCATGTAGTCAGAGTCAGAGTCAGAGTCAGAGTCAGAGTCTCAGTCAGAGTCCAAGTCAGAGTCAGAGTCGGAGTCAGAGTCAGAGTCAGAGTCAGAGTCAGATTCAGAGTCATGTAGTCAGAGTCAGAGTCAGAGTCAGAGTCAGAGTCGGAGTCAGAGTCAGAGTCAGAGTCAGAGTCAGGGTCAGAGTCAGAGTCAGCATTAGAGTCAGAGTCAGAGTCATGTAGTCAGAGTCAGAGTCTGAGTCAGAGTCAGAGACAGAGTCAGAGTCTGAGTCAGAGTCAGAGTCAGAGTCAGAGTTAGTCAGATACGAAGTCGGAGTCAGAGTCAGATTCAGAGTCAAAGTCATGGAGACAGAGTCAAAGTCAGAGTCAGAGTCAGAGTCAGAGTCTGAGTCAGAGTCAGAGACAGAGACAGAGTAAGAGTCTGAGTCGGAGTCAGAGTCGGAGTCAGAGTCAGAGTCAGAGTCAGAGTCAGAGTCAGAGTCAGAGTCAGAGTCAGAGTTAGAGTCAGAAACAGAGTCAGAGTCAGAGTCAGATTCAGAGTCAGAGTGAGAGTCAGAGTCGGAGTCAGAGTCAGAGTCAGAGTCCAAGTCAGAGTCAGAGTCGGAGTCAAAGTCAGAGTCAGAGTCAGAGTCAGACTTAAAGTCAGAGTCAGAGTCAGCGTCAGAGTCAAAGTCAGAGTCTCAGTCAGAGTCCAAGTCAGAGTCAGATCTCGAGTCAATGTCAGAGTCAGAGTCAGAGTCAGAGTCAGAGTCAGGGTCAGAGTCACAGTCAGAGTCAGAGTCAGATTCGGAGTCAAAATCAGAGTCAGGGTCAGAGTCAGAGTCAGCATTAGAGTCAGAGTCAGAGTCATGTAGTCAGAGTCAGAGTCTGAGTCAGAGTCAGAGTCAGAGTCAGAGTCAAAGTCAGAGTCTCAGTCAGAGTCAGAGTCAGAGTCAGAGTCAGGGTCAGAGTCAGAGTCAGCATTAAAGTGAGAGTCAGAGTCATGTAGTCAGAGTCTGAGTCAGAGTCAGAGTCAGAGTCAGAGTTAGAGTCAGAGTCAGTGTCATAGTCAGAGTCAGAGTCAGAGTCGGAGTCAGAGTCAGAGTCAGAGTCAGAGTCAGAGTCAGAGTCAGAGTTAGAGTCAGAGTTAGTGTCATAGTCAGAGTCAGAGTCAGAGTCGGAGTCAGAGTCAGAGTCAGAGTCAGAGTCAGAGTCAGAGTCAAAGTCAGAGTCAGAGTCAGAGTCAAAGTCAGAGTCAGAGTCAGAGTGAGAGTCAAAGTCAGAGTCTCAGTCAGAGTCCAAGTCAGAGTCAGAGTCGGAGTCAGAGTCAGAGTCAGAGTCAGAGTCAGATTCAGAGTCATGTAGTCAGAGTCAGAGTCAGAGTCAGAGTCAGAGTCGGAGTCAGAGTCAGAGTCAGAGTCAGAGTCAGGGTCAGAGTCAGAGTCAGCATTAGAGTCAGAGTCAGAGTCATGTAGTCAAAGTCAGAGTCTGAGTCAGAGTCAGAGACAGAGTCAGAGTCTGAGTCAGAGTCAGAGTCAGAGTCAGAGTTAGTCAGATACGAAGTCGGAGTCAGAGTCAGATTCAGAGTCAAAGTCATGGAGACAGAGTCAAAGTCAGAGTCAGAGTCAGAGTCAGAGTCTGAGTCAGAGTCAGAGACAGAGACAGAGTAAGAGTCTGAGTCGGAGTCAGAGTCGGAGTCAGAGTCAGAGTCAGAGTCAGAGTCAGAGTCAGAGTCAGAGTCAGAGTCAGAGTTAGAGTCAGAATCAGAGTCAGAGTCAGAGTCAGATTCAGAGTCAGAGTGAGAGTCAGAGTCGGAGTCAGAGTCAGAGTCAGAGTCCAAGTCAGAGTCAGAGTCGGAGTCAAAGTCAGAGTCAGAGTCAGAGTCAGAGTTAAAGTCAGAGTCAGAGTCAGCGTCAGAGTCAAAGTCAGAGTCTCAGTCAGAGTCCAAGTCAGAGTCAGATTTCGAGTCAATGTCAGAGTCAGAGTCAGAGTCAGAGTCAGAGTCAGGGTCAGAGTCACAGTCAGAGTCAGAGTCAGATTCGGAGTCAAAATCAGAGTCAGGGTCAGAGTCAGAGTCAGCATTAGAGTCAGAGTCAGAGTCATGTAGTCAGAGTCAGAGTCTGAGTCAGAGTCAGAGTCAGAGTCAGAGTCAAAGTCAGAGTCTCAGTCAGAGTCAGAGTCAGAGTCAGAGTCAGGGTCAGAGTCAAAGTCAGCATTAAAGTGAGAGTCAGAGTCATGTAGTCAGAGTCTGAGTCAGAGTCAGAGTCAGAGTCAGAGTTAGAGTCAGAGTCAGTGTCATAGTCAGAGTCAGAGTCAGAGTCGGAGTCAGAGTCAGAGTCAGAGTCAGAGTCAGAGTCAGAGTCAGAGTTAGAGTCAGAGTCAGTGTCATAGTCAGAGTCAGAGTCAGAGTCGGAGTCAGAGTCAGAGTCAGAGTCAGAGTCAGAGTCAGAGTCAGAGTCAGAGTCAGAGTCAAAGTCAGAGTCAGAGTCAGAGTGAGAGTCAAAGTCAGAGTCTCAGTCAGAGTCCAAGTCAGAGTCAGAGTCGGAGTCAGAGTCAGAGTCAGAGTCAGGGTCAGAGTCAGCATTAGAGTCAGAGTCAGAGTCATGTAGTCAGAGTCAGAGTCTGAGTCAGAGTCAGAGACAGAGTCAGAGTCTGAGTCAGAGTCAGAGTCAGAGTCAGAGTTAGTCAGATACGAAGTCGGAGTCAGAGTCAGATTCAGAGTCAAAGTCATGGAGACAGAGTCAAAGTCAGAGTCAGAGTCAGAGTCAGAGTCTGAGTCAGAGTCAGAGACAGAGACAGAGTAAGAGTCTGAGTCGGAGTCAGAGTCGGACTCAGAGTCAGAGTCAGAGTCAGAGTCAGAGTCAGAGTCAGAGTCAGAGTCAGAGTTAGAGTCAGAAACAGAGTCAGAGTCAGAGTCAGATTCAGAGTCAGAGTGAAAGTCAGAGTCGGAGTCAGAGTCAGAGTCAGAGTCCAAGTCAGAGTCAGAGTCGGAGTCAAAGTCAGAGTCAGAGTCAGAGTCAGAGTTGAAGTCAGAGTCAGAGTCAGCGTCAGAGTCAAAGTCAGAGTCTCAGTCAGAGTCCAAGTCAGAGTCAGATTTCGAGTCAGTGTCAGAGCCAGAGTCAGAGTCAGAGTCAGAGTTAGAGTCAGAGTCAGAGTCGGAGTCAGAGTCAGAGTCAGAGTCAGAGTCAGAGTCAGAAACAGGGTCAGAGTCAGAGTCAGAATCAGAGTCACAGTCAAAGTCAGAGACTCAGTCAGAGTCAAAGTCAGAGTCGGAGTCGGAGTCGGAGTCAGAGTCAGATTCAGAGTCAGAGTCATGGAGACAGAGTCAGAGTCAGAGCCATAGTCAGAGTCAGAGTCATGGAGTCAGAGTCAGAGTCTGAGTCAGAGTCAGATTCAGAGTTAGAGTCACAGTCAGAGTCAAAATCAGAGTCGGAGTCAGATTCAGAGTCACAGTCAGAGTCAGAGTCATAGTCTTATTCAGAGTCAGATTCAGCGTCGGAGTCGGAGTCAGAGTCAGAGTCAGAGTCAGATTCAGAGTCAGAGTCATGGAGACAGAGTCAGAGTCAGAGTCAGAGTCAGAGTCTTAGTCAAAGTCAGAGTCAGAGTCTCAGTCAGAGTCCAAGTCAGAGGCAGAGTCGGAGTCAGAGTCAGAGTCAGAGTCAGAGTCAGAGTCGGAGTCGGGGTCAGAGTCATAGTCAGAGTCAGAGTCAGGGTCAGAGTCTGAGTCAGCATTAGTGTCAGAGTCAGAGTGATGTAGTCAGAGTCAGAGTCTGAGTCAGAGTCAGAGACATAGTCAGAGTCTGAGTCAGAGTCAGAGTCAGAGTCAGATTCAGAGTCAGATACAGAGTCAGAGTCAGAGTCAGATTCAGAGTCAGAGTAAGAGTCAGAGTCCAAGTCAGAGTCAGAGTCGGAGTCAGAGTCAGAGTCAGAGTCAGAGTCAGATTCAGAGTCATGTAGTCAGAGTCAGAGTCAGAGTCAGAGTCAGAGTCTCAGTCAGAGTCCAAGTCAGAGTCAGAGTCGGAGTCAGAGTCAGAGTCAGAGTCAGAGTCAGATTCAGAGTCATGTAGTCAGAGTCAGAGTCAGAGTCAGAGTCAGAGTCGGAGTCAGAGTCAGAGTCAGAGTCAGAGTCAGGGTCAGAGTCAGAGTCAGCATTAGAGTCAGAGTCAGAGTCATGTAGTCAGAGTCAGAGTCTGAGTCAGAGTCAGAGACAGAGTCAGAGTCTGAGTCAGAGTCAGAGTCAGAGTCAGAGTTAGTCAGATACGAAGTCGGAGTCAGAGTCAGATTCAGAGTCAAAGTCATGGAGACAGAGTCAAAGTCAGAGTCAGAGTCAGAGTCAGAGTCTGAGTCAGAGTCAGAGACAGAGACAGAGTAAGAGTCTGAGTCGGAGTCAGAGTCGGAGTCAGAGTCAGAGTCAGAGTCAGAGTCAGAGTCAGAGTCAGAGTCAGAGTCAGAGTTAGAGTCAGAAACAGAGTCAGAGTCAGAGTCAGATTCAGAGTCAGAGTGAGAGTCAGAGTCGGAGTCAGAGTCAGAGTCAGAGTCCAAGTCAGAGTCAGAGTCGGAGTCAAAGTCAGAGTCAGAGTCAGAGTCAGACTTAAAGTCAGAGTCAGAGTCAGCGTCAGAGTCAAAGTCAGAGTCTCAGTCAGAGTCCAAGTCAGAGTCAGATCTCGAGTCAATGTCAGAGTCAGAGTCAGAGTCAGAGTCAGAGTCAGGGTCAGAGTCACAGTCAGAGTCAGAGTCAGATTCGGAGTCAAAATCAGAGTCAGGGTCAGAGTCAGAGTCAGCATTAGAGTCAGAGTCAGAGTCATGTAGTCAGAGTCAGAGTCTGAGTCAGAGTCAGAGTCAGAGTCAGAGTCAAAGTCAGAGTCTCAGTCAGAGTCAGAGTCAGAGTCAGAGTCAGGGTCAGAGTCAGAGTCAGCATTAAAGTGAGAGTCAGAGTCATGTAGTCAGAGTCTGAGTCAGAGTCAGAGTCAGAGTCAGAGTTAGAGTCAGAGTCAGTGTCATAGTCAGAGTCAGAGTCAGAGTCGGAGTCAGAGTCAGAGTCAGAGTCAGAGTCAGAGTCAGAGTCAGAGTTAGAGTCAGAGTTAGTGTCATAGTCAGAGTCAGAGTCAGAGTCGGAGTCAGAGTCAGAGTCAGAGTCAGAGTCAGAGTCAGAGTCAAAGTCAGAGTCAGAGTCAGAGTCAAAGTCAGAGTCAGAGTCAGAGTGAGAGTCAAAGTCAGAGTCTCAGTCAGAGTCCAAGTCAGAGTCAGAGTCGGAGTCAGAGTCAGAGTCAGAGTCAGAGTCAGATTCAGAGTCATGTAGTCAGAGTCAGAGTCAGAGTCAGAGTCAGAGTCGGAGTCAGAGTCAGAGTCAGAGTCAGAGTCAGGGTCAGAGTCAGAGTCAGCATTAGAGTCAGAGTCAGAGTCATGTAGTCAAAGTCAGAGTCTGAGTCAGAGTCAGAGACAGAGTCAGAGTCTGAGTCAGAGTCAGAGTCAGAGTCAGAGTTAGTCAGATACGAAGTCGGAGTCAGAGTCAGATTCAGAGTCAAAGTCATGGAGACAGAGTCAAAGTCAGAGTCAGAGTCAGAGTCAGAGTCTGAGTCAGAGTCAGAGACAGAGACAGAGTAAGAGTCTGAGTCGGAGTCAGAGTCGGAGTCAGAGTCAGAGTCAGAGTCAGAGTCAGAGTCAGAGTCAGAGTCAGAGTCAGAGTTAGAGTCAGAATCAGAGTCAGAGTCAGAGTCAGATTCAGAGTCAGAGTGAGAGTCAGAGTCGGAGTCAGAGTCAGAGTCAGAGTCCAAGTCAGAGTCAGAGTCGGAGTCAAAGTCAGAGTCAGAGTCAGAGTCAGAGTTAAAGTCAGAGTCAGAGTCAGCGTCAGAGTCAAAGTCAGAGTCTCAGTCAGAGTCCAAGTCAGAGTCAGATTTCGAGTCAATGTCAGAGTCAGAGTCAGAGTCAGAGTCAGAGTCAGGGTCAGAGTCACAGTCAGAGTCAGAGTCAGATTCGGAGTCAAAATCAGAGTCAGGGTCAGAGTCAGAGTCAGCATTAGAGTCAGAGTCAGAGTCATGTAGTCAGAGTCAGAGTCTGAGTCAGAGTCAGAGTCAGAGTCAGAGTCAAAGTCAGAGTCTCAGTCAGAGTCAGAGTCAGAGTCAGAGTCAGGGTCAGAGTCAAAGTCAGCATTAAAGTGAGAGTCAGAGTCATGTAGTCAGAGTCTGAGTCAGAGTCAGAGTCAGAGTCAGAGTTAGAGTCAGAGTCAGTGTCATAGTCAGAGTCAGAGTCAGAGTCGGAGTCAGAGTCAGAGTCAGAGTCAGAGTCAGAGTCAGAGTCAGAGTTAGAGTCAGAGTCAGTGTCATAGTCAGAGTCAGAGTCAGAGTCGGAGTCAGAGTCAGAGTCAGAGTCAGACTCAGAGTCAGAGTCAGAGTCAAAGTCGGAGTCAGAGTCGGAGTCAGAGTCAGAGTAAAAGTCAGGGTTGGACTCAGAGTCAGAGTCAGAGTCAGAGTCAGAGTCCGAGTCAGAGTCAGAGTTAGAGTCAGAGTTAAAGTCAGAGTCAGAGTCAGAGTGAGAGTCAAAGTCAGAGTCTCAGTCACAGTCCAAGTCAGAGTCAGAGTCGGAGTCAGGGTCAGAGTCAGAGTCAGAGTCAGAGTCAGAGTCATGTAGTCAGAGTCACAGTCAGAGTCACAGTCAGAGTCGGAGTCAGAGTCAGAGTCAGAGTCAGAGTCAGGGTCAGAGTCAGAGTCAGCATTAGAGTCAGAGTCAGAGTCATGTAGTCAGAATCAGAGTCTGAGTCAGAGTCAGAGACAGAGTCAGAGTCTGAGTCAGAGTCAGAGTCAGAGTCAGAGTTAGTCAGATACGGAGTCGGAGTCAGAGTCAGATTCAGAGTCAAAGTCATGGAGACATAGTCAAAGTCAGAGTCAGAGTCTCAGTCAGAGTCCAAGTCAGAGTCAGAGTCGGAGTCAGAGTCAGAGTCAGAGTCAGAGTCAGATTCAGAGTCATGTAGTCAGAGTCAGAGTCAGAGTCAGAGTCAGAGTCGGAGTCAGAGTCAGAGTCAGAGTCAGAGTCAGGGTCAGAGTCAGAGTCAGCATTAGAGTCAGAGTCAGAGTCATGTAGTCAGAGTCAGAGTCTGAGTCAGAGTCAGAGACAGAGTCAGAGTCTGAGTCAGAGTCAGAGTCAGAGTCAGAGTTAGTCAGATACGAAGTCGGAGTCAGAGTCAGATTCAGAGTCAAAGTCATGGAGACAGAGTCAAAGTCAGAGTCAGAGTCAGAGTCAGAGTCTGAGTCAGAGTCAGAGACAGAGACAGAGTAAGAGTCTGAGTCGGAGTCAGAGTCGGAGTCAGAGTCAGAGTCAGAGTCAGAGTCAGAGTCAGAGTCAGAGTCAGAGTCAGAGTTAGAGTCAGAAACAGAGTCAGAGTCAGAGTCAGATTCAGAGTCAGAGTGAGAGTCAGAGTCGGAGTCAGAGTCAGAGTCAGAGTCCAAGTCAGAGTCAGAGTCGGAGTCAAAGTCAGAGTCAGAGTCAGAGTCAGACTTAAAGTCAGAGTCAGAGTCAGCGTCAGAGTCAAAGTCAGAGTCTCAGTCAGAGTCCAAGTCAGAGTCAGATCTCGAGTCAATGTCAGAGTCAGAGTCAGAGTCAGAGTCAGAGTCAGGGTCAGAGTCACAGTCAGAGTCAGAGTCAGATTCGGAGTCAAAATCAGAGTCAGGGTCAGAGTCAGAGTCAGCATTAGAGTCAGAGTCAGAGTCATGTAGTCAGAGTCAGAGTCTGAGTCAGAGTCAGAGTCAGAGTCAGAGTCAAAGTCAGAGTCTCAGTCAGAGTCAGAGTCAGAGTCAGAGTCAGGGTCAGAGTCAGAGTCAGCATTAAAGTGAGAGTCAGAGTCATGTAGTCAGAGTCTGAGTCAGAGTCAGAGTCAGAGTCAGAGTTAGAGTCAGAGTCAGTGTCATAGTCAGAGTCAGAGTCAGAGTCGGAGTCAGAGTCAGAGTCAGAGTCAGAGTCAGAGTCAGAGTCAGAGTTAGAGTCAGAGTTAGTGTCATAGTCAGAGTCAGAGTCAGAGTCGGAGTCAGAGTCAGAGTCAGAGTCAGAGTCAGAGTCAGAGTCAAAGTCAGAGTCAGAGTCAGAGTCAAAGTCAGAGTCAGAGTCAGAGTGAGAGTCAAAGTCAGAGTCTCAGTCAGAGTCCAAGTCAGAGTCAGAGTCGGAGTCAGAGTCAGAGTCAGAGTCAGAGTCAGATTCAGAGTCATGTAGTCAGAGTCAGAGTCAGAGTCAGAGTCAGAGTCGGAGTCAGAGTCAGAGTCAGAGTCAGAGTCAGGGTCAGAGTCAGAGTCAGCATTAGAGTCAGAGTCAGAGTCATGTAGTCAAAGTCAGAGTCTGAGTCAGAGTCAGAGACAGAGTCAGAGTCTGAGTCAGAGTCAGAGTCAGAGTCAGAGTTAGTCATATACGAAGTCGGAGTCAGAGTCAGATTCAGAGTCAAAGTCATGGAGACAGAGTCAAAGTCAGAGTCAGAGTCAGAGTCAGAGTCTGAGTCAGAGTCAGAGACAGAGACAGAGTAAGAGTCTGAGTCGGAGTCAGAGTCGGAGTCAGAGTCAGAGTCAGAGTCAGAGTCAGAGTCAGAGTCAGAGTCAGAGTCAGAGTTAGAGTCAGAATCAGAGTCAGAGTCAGAGTCAGATTCAGAGTCAGAGTGAGAGTCAGAGTCGGAGTCAGAGTCAGAGTCAGAGTCCAAGTCAGAGTCAGAGTCGGAGTCAAAGTCAGAGTCAGAGTCAGAGTCAGAGTTAAAGTCAGAGTCAGAGTCAGCGTCAGAGTCAAAGTCAGAGTCTCAGTCAGAGTCCAAGTCAGAGTCAGATTTCGAGTCAATGTCAGAGTCAGAGTCAGAGTCAGAGTCAGAGTCAGGGTCAGAGTCACAGTCAGAGTCAGAGTCAGATTCGGAGTCAAAATCAGAGTCAGGGTCAGAGTCAGAGTCAGCATTAGAGTCAGAGTCAGAGTCATGTAGTCAGAGTCAGAGTCTGAGTCAGAGTCAGAGTCAGAGTCAGAGTCAAAGTCAGAGTCTCAGTCAGAGTCAGAGTCAGAGTCAGAGTCAGGGTCAGAGTCAAAGTCAGCATTAAAGTGAGAGTCAGAGTCATGTAGTCAGAGTCTGAGTCAGAGTCAGAGTCAGAGTCAGAGTTAGAGTCAGAGTCAGTGTCATAGTCAGAGTCAGAGTCAGAGTCGGAGTCAGAGTCAGAGTCAGAGTCAGAGTCAGAGTCAGAGTCAGAGTTAGAGTCAGAGTCAGTGTCATAGTCAGAGTCAGAGTCAGAGTCGGAGTCAGAGTCAGAGTCAGAGTCAGACTCAGAGTCAGAGTCAGAGTCAAAGTCGGAGTCAGAGTCGGAGTCAGAGTCAGAGTAAAAGTCAGGGTTGGACTCAGAGTCAGAGTCAGAGTCAGAGTCAGAGTCCGAGTCAGAGTCAGAGTTAGAGTCAGAGTTAAAGTCAGAGTCAGAGTCAGAGTGAGAGTCAAAGTCAGAGTCTCAGTCACAGTCCAAGTCAGAGTCAGAGTCGGAGTCAGGGTCAGAGTCAGAGTCAGAGTCAGAGTCAGAGTCATGTAGTCAGAGTCACAGTCAGAGTCACAGTCAGAGTCGGAGTCAGAGTCAGAGTCAGAGTCAGAGTCAGGGTCAGAGTCAGAGTCAGCATTAGAGTCAGAGTCAGAGTCATGTAGTCAGAATCAGAGTCTGAGTCAGAGTCAGAGACAGAGTCAGAGTCTGAGTCAGAGTCAGAGTCAGAGTCAGAGTTAGTCAGATACGGAGTCGGAGTCAGAGTCAGATTCAGAGTCAAAGTCATGGAGACATAGTCAAAGTCAGAGTCAGAGTCAGAGTCAGAGTCTGAGTCAGAGTCAGAGACAGAGTCAGAGTCTGAGTCATAGTCAGACTCAGAGTCAGAGTTAGAGTCAGATACAGAGTCAGAGTCAGAGTTAGTCAGATACGGAGTCGGAGTCAGAGTCAGATTCAGAGTCAGAGTCAGAGTCATGTAGTCAGAGTCACAGTTAGAGTCAGAGTCAGAGTCGGAGTCAGAGTCAGAGTCAGAGTTGAAGTCACCGTCAGAGTCAATGTCAGAGTCTCAGTCAGAGTCCAAGTCAGAGTCAGAGTCGGAGTCAGAGTCAGAGTCAGAGTCAGAGTCAGAGTCAGAGTCATGTAGTCAGAGTCACAGTCAGAGTCAGGGTCAGAGTCGGAGTCAGAGTCAGAGTTAGAGTCAGAGGCAGGGTCAGAGTCAGAGTCAGCATTAGAGTCAGAGTCAGAGTCATGTAGTCAGAGTCAGAGTCCGAGTCAGAGTCAGATACAGAGTCAGAGTCTGAGTCAGAGTCAGAGTCAGAGTCAGAGTTAGAGTCAGATACGGAGTCGGCGTCAGAGTCAGAGTCAGGGTCAGAGTCAGAGTCGGCATTAGAGTCAGAGTCAGAGTCATGTAGTCAGAGTCACAGTTAGAGTCAGAGTCAGAGTCGGAGTCAGAGTCAGAGTCAGAGTCAGAGTCAGGGTCAGAGTCAGAGTCAGCATTAGAGTCAGAGTCAGAGTCATGTAGTCAGAGTCAGAGTCCGAGTCAGAGTCAGAGACAGAGTCGGAGTCTGAGTCAGAGTCAGAGTCAGAGTCAGAGTTAGAGTCAGATACGGAGTCGAAGTCAGAGTCAGATTCAGAGTCAAAGTCATGGACACAGAGTCAGAGTCAGAGTCAGAGTCAGAGTCAGAGTCAGAGTCAGAGTCAGAGTCAGAGTCAGATTCAGAGTCAGAGTCATGGAGACAGAGTCAGAGTCAGAGCCATAGTCAGAGTCAAAGTTAAGGAGTCAGAGTCAGAGTCAGAGTCAGAGTCGAATTCAGAGTCAGAGTCATGGAGACAGAGTCAGAGTCAGAGCCATAGTCAGAGTCAGAGTCGTGGAGTCAGAGTCAGAGTCTGAGTCAGAGTCAGAGTCAGAGTCGGAGTCAAAATCAGAGTCGGAGTCAGATTCAGAGTGACAGTCAGAGTCAGAGTCAGAGTCTCATTCCGAGTCAGATTCAGAGTCGGAGTCGGAGTCAGAGTCAGAGTCAGAGTTGGAGTCAGAGTCAGAGTCAGAGTCAGAGTCGGAGTCAAAGTCAGAGTCAGAGTCAGAGTCGGAGTCAGAGTCAGAGTCAGAGTCAGAGTCAGAGTCAGAGTCATGTAGTCAGAGTCACAGTCAGAGTCAGAGTCAGAGTCAGAGTCAGGGTCAGAGTCAGAGTCAGCATTAAAGTGAGAGTCAGAGTCATGTAGTCAGAGTCTGAGTCAGAGTCAGAGTTAGAGTCAGAGTCAGAGTCATAGTCAGAGTCAGAGTCAGAGTCGGAGTCAGAGTCAGAGTCAGAGTCAGAGTCAGAGTCAGAGTCAGAGTCAGATTCAGAGTCAAAGTCATGAGGACAGAGTCAAAGTCAGAGTCAGAGTCAGAGTCAGAGTCAGAGTCAGAGTCAGAGTCAGAGTTAAAGTCAGAGTCAGATTCAGAGTCAGAGTCACAGTCAGAGTCGCAGTCAGAGCTGGAGTCAGAGTCAGAGTCAGAGTCAGAGTCAGAGTCAGAGTCAGGGTCAGAGTCACAGTCAGAGTCAGATTCAGAGTCGGAGTCAGAGTCAGAGTCAGGGTCAGAGTCAGTGTCAGCATGAGAGTCAGAGTCATAGTCATGTAGTCAGAGTCAGAGTCTGAGTCAGAGTCAGAGACAGAGTCAGAGTCTGAGTCAGAGTCTGAGTCAGAGTCAGAGACAGAGTCAGAGTCTGAGTCAGAGTCAGAGTCAGAGTCAGAGTTAGCGTCAGATACAGAGTCAGAGTCAGTGTCGGAGTCATGGAAACAGAGTCAGAGTCAGACTCAGAGTCAGAGTCAGAGTCAAAGTCGGAGTCAGAGTCGGAGTCAGAGTCAGAGTAAAAGTCAGGGTCGGAGTCAGAGTCAGAGTCAGAGTCAGAGTCAGAGTCCGAGTCAGAGTCAGAGTTAGAGTCAGAGTTAAAGTAAGAGTCAGAGTCAGAGTGAGAGTCAAAGTCAGAGTCTCAGTCAGAGTCCAAGTCAGAGTCAGAGTCGGAGTCAGGGTCAGAGTCAGAGTCAGAGTCAGAGTCAGAGTCATGTAGTCAGAGTCACAGTCAGAGTCACAGTCAGAGTCGGAGTCAGAGTCAGAGTCAGAGTCAGAGTCAGGGTCAGAGTCAGAGTCAGCATTAGAGTCAGAGTCAGAGTCATGTAGTCAGAGTCAGAGTCTGAGTCAGAGTCAGAGACAGAGTCAGAGTCTGAGTCAGAGTCAGAGTCAGAGTCAGAGTTAGTCAGATACGGAGTCGGAGTCAGAGTCAGATTCAGAGTCAAAGTCATGGAGACAGAGTCAAAGTCTGAGTCAGAGTCAGAGACAGAGTCAGAGTCTGAGTCATAGTCAGACTCAGAGTCAGAGTTAGAGTCAGATACAGAGTCAGAGTCAGAGTTAGTCAGATACGGAGTCGGAGTCAGAGTCAGATTCAGAGTCAGAGTCAGAGTCATGTAGTCAGAGTCACAGTTAGAGTCAGAGTCAGAGTCGGAGTCAGAGTCAGAGTCAGAGTTGAAGTCACCGTCAGAGTCAATGTCAGAGTCTCAGTCAGAGTCCAAGTCAGAGTCAGAGTCGGAGTCATAGTCAGAGTCAGAGTCAGAGTCAGAGTCATAGTCATGTAGTCAGAGTCACAGTCAGAGTCAGGGTCAGAGTCGGAGTCAGAGTCAGAGTTAGAGTCGGAGGCAGGGTCAGAGTCAGAGTCAGCATTAGAGTCAGAGTCAGAGTCATGTAGTCAGAGTCAGAGTCCGAGTCAGAGTCAGATACAGAGTCAGAGTCTGAGTCAGAGTCAGAGTCAGAGTCAGAGTTAGAGTCAGATACGGAGTCGGCGTCAGAGTCAGAGTCAGGGTCAGAGTCAGAGTCAGCATTAGAGTCAGAGTCAGAGTCATGTAGTCAGAGTCAGAGTCTGAGTCAGAGTCAGAGACAGAGTCAAAGTCAGAGTCAGAGTCGGAGTCAGAGTCAGAGTCAGAGTCGGAGTCAAAATCAGAGTCGGAGTCAGATTCAGAGTGACAGTCAGAGTCAGAGTCAGAGTCTCATTCCGAGTCAGATTCAGAGTCGGAGTCGGAGTCAGAGTCAGAGTCAGAGTTGGAGTCACAGTCAGAGTCAGAGTCAGAGTCGGAGTCAAAGTCAGAGTCAGAGTCAGAGTCGGAGTCAGAGTCAGAGTCAGAGTCAGAGTCAGAGTCAGAGTCATGTAGTCAGAGTCACAGTCAGAGTCAGAGTCAGAGTCAGAGTCAGGGTCAGAGTCAGAGTCAGCATTAAAGTGAGAGTCAGAGTCATGTAGTCAGAGTCTGAGTCAGAGTCAGAGTTAGAGTCAGAGTCAGAGTCATAGTCAGAGTCCGAGTCAGAGTCGGAGTCAGAGTCAGAGTCAGAGTCAGAGTCAGAGTCAGAGTCAGAGTCAGATTCAGAGTCAAAGTCATGGGGACAGAGTCAAAGTCAGAGTCAGAGTCAGAGTCAGAGTCAGAGTCAGAGTCAGAGTCAGAGTTAAAGTCAGAGTCAGATTCAGAGTCAGAGTCACAGTCAGAGTCTCAGTCAGAGCTGGAGTCAGAGTCAGAGTCAGAGTCAGAGTCAGAGTCAGAGTCAGGGTCAGAGTCACAGTCAGAGTCAGATTCAGAGTCGGAGTCAGAGTCAGAGTCAGGGTCAGAGTCAGTGTCAGCATGAGAGTCAGAGTCATAGTCATGTAGTCAGAGTCAGAGTCTGAGTCAGAGTCAGAGACAGAGTCAGAGTCTGAGTCAGAGTCTGAGTCAGAGTCAGAGACAGAGTCAGAGTCTGAGTCAGAGTCAGAGTCAGAGTCAGAGATAGCGTCAGATACAGAGTCAGAGTCAGTGTCGGAGTCATGGAAACAGAGTCAGAGTCAGACTCAGAGTCAGAGTCAGAGTCAAAGTCGGAGTCAGAGTCGGAGTCAGAGTCAGAGTAAAAGTCAGGGTCGGAGTCAGAGTCAGAGTCAGAGTCAGAGTCATGTAGTCAGAGTCACAGTCAGAGTCACAGTCAGAGTCGGAGTCAGAGTCAGAGTCAGAGTCAGAGTCAGGGTCAGAGTCAGAGTCAGCATTAGAGTCAGAGTCAGAGTCATGTAGTCAGAGTCAGAGTCTGAGTCAGAGTCAGAGACAGAGTCAGAGTCTGAGTCAGAGTCAGAGTCAGAGTCAGAGTTAGTCAGATACGGAGTCGGAGTCAGAGTCAGATTCAGAGTCAAAGTCATGGAGACAGAGTCAAAGTCTGAGTCAGAGTCAGAGACAGAGTCAGAGTCTGAGTCATAGTCAGACTCAGAGTCAGAGTTAGAGTCAGATACAGAGTCAGAGTCAGAGTTAGTCAGATACGGAGTCGGAGTCAGAGTCAGATTCAGAGTCAGAGTCAGAGTCATGTAGTCAGAGTCACAGTTAGAGTCAGAGTCAGAGTCGGAGTCAGAGTCAGAGTCAAAGTTGAAGTCACCGTCAGAGTCAATGTCAGAGTCTCAGTCAGAGTCCAAGTCAGAGTCAGAGTCGGAGTCATAGTCAGAGTCAGAGTCAGAGTCAGAGTCATAGTCATGTAGTCAGAGTCACAGTCAGAGTCAGGGTCAGAGTCGGAGTCAGAGTCAGAGTTAGAGTCGGAGGCAGGGTCAGAGTCAGAGTCAGCATTAGAGTCAGAGTCAGAGTCATGTAGTCAGAGTCAGAGTCCGAGTCAGAGTCAGATACAGAGTCAGAGTCTGAGTCAGAGTCAGAGTCAGAGTCAGAGTTAGAGTCAGATACGGAGTCGGCGTCAGAGTCAGAGTCAGGGTCAGAGTCAGAGTCAGCATTAGAGTCAGAGTCAGAGTCATGTAGTCAGAGTCAGAGTCTGAGTCAGAGTCAGAGACAGAGTCAAAGTCAGAGTCAGAGTCGGAGTCAGAGTCAGAGTCAGAGTCGGAGTCAAAATCAGAGTCGGAGTCAGATTCAGAGTGACAGTCAGAGTCAGAGTCAGAGTCTCATTCCGAGTCAGATTCAGAGTCGGAGTCGGAGTCAGAGTCAGAGTCAGAGTTGGAGTCACAGTCAGAGTCAGAGTCAGAGTCGGAGTCAAAGTCAGAGTCAGAGTCAGAGTCGGAGTCAGAGTCAGAGTCAGAGTCAGAGTCAGAGTCAGAGTCATGTAGTCAGAGTCACAGTCAGAGTCAGAGTCAGAGTCAGAGTCAGGGTCAGAGTCAGAGTCAGCATTAAAGTGAGAGTCAGAGTCATGTAGTCAGAGTCTGAGTCAGAGTCAGAGTTAGAGTCAGAGTCAGAGTCATAGTCAGAGTCCGAGTCAGAGTCGGAGTCAGAGTCAGAGTCAGAGTCAGAGTCAGAGTCAGAGTCAGAGTCAGATTCAGAGTCAAAGTCATGGGGACAGAGTCAAAGTCAGAGTCAGAGTCAGAGTCAGAGTCAGAGTCAGAGTCAGAGTCAGAGTTAAAGTCAGAGTCAGATTCAGAGTCAGAGTCACAGTCAGAGTCTCAGTCAGAGCTGGAGTCAGAGTCAGAGTCAGAGTCAGAGTCAGAGTCAGAGTCAGGGTCAGAGTCACAGTCAGAGTCAGATTCAGAGTCGGAGTCAGAGTCAGAGTCAGGGTCAGAGTCAGTGTCAGCATGAGAGTCAGAGTCATAGTCATGTAGTCAGAGTCAGAGTCTGAGTCAGAGTCAGAGACAGAGTCAGAGTCTGAGTCAGAGTCTGAGTCAGAGTCAGAGACAGAGTCAGAGTCTGAGTCAGAGTCAGAGTCAGAGTCAGAGATAGCGTCAGATACAGAGTCAGAGTCAGTGTCGGAGTCATGGAAACAGAGTCAGAGTCAGACTCAGAGTCAGAGTCAGAGTCAAAGTCGGAGTCAGAGTCGGAGTCAGAGTCAGAGTAAAAGTCAGGGTCGGAGTCAGAGTCAAAGTCAGAGTCAGAGTCAGAGTCCGAGTCAGAGTCAGAGTTAGAGTCAGAGTTAAAGTAAGAGTCAGAGTCAGAGTGAGAGTCAAAGTCAGAGTCTCAGTCAGAGTCCAAGTCAGAGTCAGAGTCGGAGTCAGGGTCAGCGTCAGAGTCAGAGTCAGAGTCAGAGTCATGTAGTCAGAGTCACAGTCAGAGTCACAGTCAGAGTCGGAGTCAGAGTCAGAGTCAGAGTCAGAGTCAGGGTCAGAGTCAGAGTCAGCATTAGAGTCAGAGTCAGAGTCATGTAGTCAGAGTCAGAGTCCGAGTCAGAGTCAGAGACAGAGTCAGAGTCTGAGTCAGAGTCAGAGTCAGAGTCAGAGTTAGTCAGATACGGAGTCGGAGTCAGAGTCAGATTCAGAGTCAAAGTCATGGAGACACAGTCAAAGTCAGAGTCAGAGTCAGAGTCAGAGTCTGAGTCAGAGTCAGAGACAGAGTCAGAGTCTGAGTCATAGTCAGACTCAGAGTCAGAGTTAGAGTCAGATACAGAGTCAGAGTCAGAGTTAGTCAGATACGGAGTCGGAGTCAGAGTCAGATTCAGAGTCAGAGTCAGAGTCAGAGTCAAAGTCAGTGTCAGAGTCGGAGTCAGACTCAGAGTCAGAGTCAGAGTCGGAGTCAGAGTTAGAGTCAGAGTCAGAGTCAGAGTCAGAGTCAGCGTCAGAGTCAGAGTCAGCGTCGAAGTCACCGTCAGAGTCAAAGTCAGAGTCTCAGTCAGAGTCCAAGTCAGAGTCGGAGTCAGAGTCAGAGTCAGGGTCAGAGTCAGAGTCAGCATTAGAGTCAGAGTCAGAGTCAGAGTCATGTAGTCAGAGTCAGAGTCTGAGTCAGAGTCAGAGACAGAGTCAGAGTCTGAGTCAGAGTCAGAGTCAGAGTCAGAGTTAGCGTCAGATACAGAGTCAGAGTCAGAGTCGGAGTCATGAAAACAGAGTCAGAGTCAGACTCAGAGTCAGAGTCAGAGTCAAAGTCGGAGTCAGAGTCGGAGTCAGAGTCAGAGTAAAAGTCAGGGTCGGAGTCAGAGTCAGAGTCAGAGTCAGAGTCAGAGTCCGAGTCAGAGTCAGAGTTAGAGTCAGAGTTAAAGTCAGAGTCAGAGTCAGAGTGAGAGTCAAAGTCAGAGTCTCAGTCACAGTCCAAGTCAGAGTCAGAGTCGGAGTCAGGGTCAGAGTCAGAGTCAGAGTCAGAGTCAGAGTCATGTAGTCAGAGTCACAGTCAGAGTCACAGTCAGAGTCGGAGTCAGAGTCAGAGTCAGAGTCAGAGTCAGGGTCAGAGTCAGAGTCAGCATTAGAGTCAGAGTCAGAGTCATGTAGTCAGAGTCAGAGTCTGAGTCAGAGTCAGAGACAGAGTCAGAGTCTGAGTCAGAGTCAGAGTCAGAGTCAGAGTTAGTCAGATACGGAGTCGGAGTCAGAGTCAGATTCAGAGTCAAAGTCATGGAGACAAAGTCAAAGTCAGAGTCAGAGTCAGAGTCAGAGTCTGAGTCAGAGTCAGAGACAGAGTCAGAGTCTGAGTCATAGTTAGACTCAGAGTCAGAGTTAGAGTCAGATACAGAGTCAGAGTCAGAGTTAGTCAGATACGGAGTCGGAGTCAGAGTCAGATTCAGAGTCAGAGTCAGAGTCATGTAGTCAGAGTCACAGTTAGAGTCAGAGTCAGAGTCGGAGTCAGAGTCAGAGTCAGAGTTGAAGTCACCGTCAGAGTCAATGTCAGAGTCTCAGTCAGAGTCCAAGTCAGAGTCAGAGTCGGAGTCAGAGTCAGAGTCAGAGTCAGAGTCAGAGTCAGAGTCATGTAGTCAGAGTCACAGTCAGAGTCAGGGTCAGAGTTGGAGTCAGAGTCAGAGTTAGAGTCAGAGGGAGGGTCAGAGTCAGAGTCAGCATTAGAGTCAGAGTCAGAGTCATGTAGTCAGAGTCAGAGTCCGAGTCAGAGTCAGATACAGAGTCAGAGTCAGAGTCAGAGTCAGAGTCAGAGTCGGAGTCAAAGTCAGAGTCAGAGTCAGAGTCAAAGTCAGAGTCTCGGTCAGAGTCCAAGTCAGAGTCAGAGTCGGAGTCAGAGTCAGAATCAGAGTCAGAGTCAGAGTCAGAATCAGAGTCAGAGTCAGAGTCCGAGTCAGAGTCAGAGTCAGAGTCAGAGTCGGAGTCAGAGTCAGAGTCAGAGTCAGAGTCAAAGTCAGAGTCTCAGTCAGAGTCCAAGTCAGAGTCAGAGTCGGAGTCAGAGTCAGAGTCAGAGTCAGAGTCAGAGTCAGAGTCAGGGTCAGAGTCACAGTCAGAGCCAGATTCAGAGTCGGAGTCAGAGTCAGAGTCAGGGTCAGAGTCAGAGTCAGCATTAGAGTCAGTGTCGGAGTCATGTAGTCAGAGTCAGAGTCTGAGTCAGAGTCAGAGACAGAGTCAGAGTCTGAGTCAGAGTCAGAGTCAGAGTCAGAGTTAGAGTCAGATACAGAGTCAGAGTCAGAATCAGATCGTGAGTCAGAGTCATGGAGACAGAGTCAGAGTCAGAGTCAGAGTCAGAGTCAGAGTCAAAGTCAGAGTCAGAGTCGGAGTCAGAGTCAGAGTCAGATTCAAAGTCGGAGTCAGAGTCAGAGTCAGAGTCAGAGTCAGAGTCAGAGTCAGAGTCATGTAGTCAGAGTCACAGTTAGAGTCAGAGTCAGAGTCGGAGTCAGAGTCAGAGTCAGAGTCAGAGTCAGGGTCAGAGTCAGAGTCAGAGTCATGTAGTCAGAGTCAGAGTCCGAGTCAGAGTCAGAGACAGAGTCAGAGTCTGAGTCAGAGTCAGAGTCAGAGTCAGAGTTAGAGTCAGATACGGAGTCGGAGTCAGAGTCAGATACAGAGTCAAAGTCAGAGTCAGAGTCGGAGTCAGAGTCAGAGTCAGATTCAAAGTCGAAGTCAGAGTCAGAGTCAGAGCCAGAGTCAAAGTCAGTGTCAGAGTCGGAGTCAGAGTCAGAGTCAGAGTCAGAGTCGGAGTCAAAGTCAGAGTCAGAGTCAGAGTCAAAGTCAGAGTCTCAGTCAGAGTCCAAGTCAGAGTCAGAGTCGGAGTCAGAGTCAGAATCAGAGTCAGAGTCAGAGTCAGAGTCAGAGTCCGAGTCAGAGTCAGAGTCAGAGTCAGAGTCGGAGTCAGAGTCAGAGTCAGAGTCAGAGTCAAAGTCAGAGTCTCAGTCAGAGTCCAAGTCAGAGTCAGAGTCGGAGTCAGAGTCAGAGTCAGAGTCAGAGTCAGAGTCAGAGTCAGGGTCAGAGTCACAGTCAGAGTCAGATTCAGAGACGGAGTCAGAGTCAGAGTCAGGGTCAGATTCAGAGTCAGCATTAGAGTCAGTGTCGGAGTCATGTAGTCAGAGTCAGAGTCTGAGTCAGAGTCAGAGACAGAGTCAGAGTCTGAGTCAGAGTCAGAGTCAGAGTCAGAGTTAGAGTCAGATACAGAGTCAGAGTCAGAATCAGATCGTGAGTCAGAGTCATGGAGACAGAGTCAGAGTCAGAGTCAGAGTCAGAGTCAGAGTCAAAGTCAGAGTCAGAGTCGGAGTCAGAGTCAGAGTCAGATTCAAAGTCGGAGTCAGAGTCAGAGTCAGAGTCAGAGTCAGAGTCAGAGTCAGAGTCATGTAGTCAGAGTCACAGTTAGAGTCAGAGTCAGAGTCGGAGTCAGAGTCAGAGTCAGAGTCAGAGTCAGGGTCAGAGTCAGAGTCAGCATTAGAGTCAGAGTCAGAGTCATGTAGTCAGAGTCAGAGTCCGAGTCAGAGTCAGAGACAGAGTCAGAGTCAGAGTTAGAGTCAGATACGGAGTCGGAGTCAGAGTCAGATTCAGAGTCAAAGTCATGGACACAGAGTCAGAGTCAGAGTCAGAGTCAGAGTCAGAGTCAGAGTCAGAGTCAGAGTCAGAGTCAGATTCAGAGTCAGAGTCATGGAGACAGAGTCAGAGTCAGAGCCATAGTCAGAGTCAAAGTTAAGGAGTCAGAGTCAGAGTCAGAGTCAGAGTCAAATTCAGAGTCAGAGTCATGGAGACAGAGTCAGAGTCAGAGCCATAGTCAGAGTCAGAGTCATGGAGTCAGAGTCAGAGTCTGAGTCAGAGTCAGAGTCAGAGTCGGAGTCAAAATCAGAGTCGGAGTCAGATTCAGAGTGACAGTCAGAGTCAGAGTCAGAGTCTCATTCCGAGTCAGATTCAGAGTCGGAGTCGGAGTCAGAGTCAGAGTCAGAGTTGGAGTCAGAGTCAGAGTCAGAGTCAGAGTCGGAGTCACAGTCAGAGTCAGAGTCAGAGTCGGAGTCAGAGTCAGAGTCAGAGTCAGAGTCAGAGTCAGAGTCATGTAGTCAGAGTCACAGTCAGAGTCAGAGTCAGAGTCAGAGTCAGGGTCAGAGTCAGAGTCAGCATTAAAGTGAGAGTCAGAGTCATGTAGTCAGAGTCTGAGTCAGAGTCAGAGTTAGAGTCAGAGTCAGAGTCATAGTCAGAGTCAGAGTCAGAGTCGGAGTCAGAGTCAGAGTCAGAGTCAGAGTCAGAGTCAGAGTCAGAGTCAGATTTAGAGTCAAAGTCATGGGGACAGAGTCAAAGTCAGAGTCAGAGTCAGAGTCAGAGTCAGAGTCAGAGTCAGAGTCAGAGTTAAAGTCAGAGTCAGATTCAGAGTCAGAGTCACAGTCAGAGTCTCAGTCAGAGCTGGAGTCAGAGTCAGAGTCAGAGTCAGAGTCAGAGTCAGAGTCAGGGTCAGAGTCACAGTCAGAGTCAGATTCAGAGTCGGAGTCAGAGTCAGAGTCAGGGTCAGAGTCAGTGTCAGCATGAGAGTCAGAGTCATAGTCATGTAGTCAGAGTCAGAGTCTGAGTCAGAGTCAGAGACAGAGTCAGAGTCTGAGTCAGAGTCTGAGTCAGAGTCAGAGACAGAGTCAGAGTCTGAGTCAGAGTCAGAGTCAGAGTCAGAGTTAGCGTCAGATACAGAGTCAGAGTCAGTGTCGGAGTCATGGAAACAGAGTCAGAGTCAGACTCAGAGTCAGAGTCAGAGTCAAAGTCGGAGTCAGAGTTGGAGTCAGAGTCAGAGTAAAAGTCAGGGTCGGAGTCAGAGTCAGAGTCAGAGTCAGAGTCAGAGTCCGAGTCAGAGTCAGAGTTAGAGTCAGAGTTAAAGTAAGAGTCAGAGTCAGCGTGAGAGTCAAAGTCAGAGTCTCAGTCAGAGTCCAAGTCAGAGTCAGAGTCGGAGTCAGGGTCAGAGTCAGAGTCAGAGTCAGAGTCAGAGTCATGTAGTCAGAGTCACAGTCAGAGTCACAGTCAGAGTCGGAGTCAGAGTCAAAGTCAGAGTCAGAGTCAGAGTCAGGGTCAGAGTCAGAGTCAGCATTAGAGTCAGAGTCAGAGTCATGTAGTCAGAGTCAGAGTCTGAGTCAGAGTCAGAGACAGAGTCAGAGTCTGAGTCAGAGTCAGAGTCAGAGTCAGAGTTAGTCAGATACGAAGTCGGAGTCAGAGTCAGATTCAGAGTCAAAGTCATGGAGTCAGAGTCAAAGTCAGAGTCAGAGTCAGAGTCAGAGTCTGATTCAGAGTCAGAGACAGAGTCAGAGTCTGAGTCATAGTCAGACTCAGAGTCAGAGTTAGAGTCAGATACAGAGTCAGAGTCAGAGTTAGTCAGATACGGAGTCGGAGTCAGAGTCAGATTCAGAGTCAGAGTCAGAGTCAGAGTCAAAGTCAGTGTCAGAGTCGGAGTCAGACTCAGAGTCAGAGTCAGAGTCGGAGTCAGAGTTAGAGTCAGAGTCAGAGTCAGAGTCAGAGTCAGCGTCAGAGTCAGAGTCAGAGTCGAAGTCACCGTCAGAGTCAAAGTCAGAGTCTCAGTCAGAGTCCAAGTCAGAGTCAGAGTCGGAGTCAGAGTCAGAGTCAGAGTCAGAGTCAGAGTCAGAGTCATGTAGTCAGAGTCACAGTCAGAGTCAGGGTCAGAGTCAGAGTCGGAGTCAAAATCAGAGTCAGAGGCAGGGTCAGAGTCAGAGTCAGCATTAGAGTCAGAGTCAGAGTCATGTAGTCAGAGTCAGAGTCCGAGTCAGAGTCAGATACAGAGTCAGAGTCTGAGTCAGAGTCAGAGTCAGATTCAGAGTTAGAGTCAGATACGGAGTCGGCGTCAGAGTCAGAGTCAGGGTCAGAGTCAGAGTCAGCATTAGAGTCAGAGTCAGAGTCATGTAGTCAGAGTCAGAGTCCGAGTCAGAGTCAGAGACAGAGTCAAAGTCAGAGTCAGAGTCGGAGTCAGAGTCAGAGTCAGATTCAAAGTCGGAGTCAGAGTCAGAGTCGGAGTCAGAGTCAAAGTCAGTGTCAGAGTCGGAGTCAGAGTCAGAGTCAGAGTCAGAGTCGGAGTCAAAGTCAGAGTCAGAGTCAGAGTCAAAGTCAGAGTCTCAGTCAGAGTCCAAGTCAGAGTCAGAGTCGGAGTCAGAGTCAGAGTCATAGTCAGAGTCAGAGTCAGAGTCAGAGTCAGAGTCAGAGTCCGAGTCAGAGTCAGAGTCAGAGTCAGAGTCGGAGTCAGAGTCAGAGTCAGAGTCAGAGTCAAAGTCAAAGTCAGAGTCTCAGTCAGAGTCCAAGTCAGAGTCAGAGTCAGAGTCAGAGTCAGAGTCAGAGTCAGAGTCCGAGTCAGAGTCAGAGACAGAGTCAGAGTCTGAGTCAGAGTCAGAGTCAGAGTCAGAGTTAGAGTCAGATACGGAGTCGGAGTCAGAGTCAGATACAGAGTCAAAGTCAGAGTCAGAGTCGGAGTCAGAGTCAGAGTCAGATTCAAAGTCGAAGTCAGAGTCAGAGTCAGAGCCAGAGTCAAAGTCAGTGTCAGAGTCGGAGTCAGAGTCAGAGTCAGAGTCAGAGTCGGAGTCAAAGTCAGAGTCAGAGTCAGAGTCAAAGTCAGAGTCTCAGTCAGAGTCCAAGTCAGAGTCAGAGTCGGAGTCAGAGTCAGAATCAGAGTTAGAGTCAGAGTCAGAGTCAGAGTCAGAGTCAGAGTCCGAGTCAGAGTCATGTAGTCAGAGTCACAGTTAGAGTCAGAGTCAGAGTCGGAGTCAGAGTCAGAGTCAGAGTCAGAGTCAGGGTCAGAGTCAGAGTCAGCATTAGAGTCAGAGTCAGAGTCATGTAGTCAGAGTCAGAGTCCGAGTCAGAGTCAGAGACAGAGTCAGAGTCTGAGTCAGAGTCAGAGTCAGAGTCAGAGTTAGAGTCAGATACGGAGTCGGAGTCAGAGTCAGATTCAGAGTCAAAGTCATGGACACAGAGTCAGAGTCAGAGTCAGAGTCAGAGTCAGAGTCAGAGTCAGAGTAAGAGTCAGAGTCAGATTCAGAGTCAGAGTCATGGAGACAGAGTCAGAGTCAGAGCCATAGTCAGAGTCAAAGTTAAGGAGTCAGAGTCAGAGTCAGAGTCAGAGTCAAATTCAGAGTCAGAGTCATGGAGACAGAGTCAGAGTCAGAGCCATAGTCAGAGTCAGAGTCATGGAGTCAGAGTCAGAGTCTGAGTCAGAGTCAGAGTCAGAGTCGGAGTCAAAATCAGAGTCGGAGTCAGATTCAGAGTGACAGTCAGAGTCAGAGTCAGAGTCTCATTCCGAGTCAGATTCAGAGTCGGAGTCGGAGTCAGAGTCAGAGTCAGAGTTGGAGTCAGAGTCAGAGTCAGAGTCAGAGTCGGAGTCAAAGTCAGAGTCAGAGTCAGAGTCGGAGTCAGAGTCAGAGTCAGAGTCAGAGTCAGAGTCAGAGTCATGTAGTCAGAGTCACAGTCAGAGTCAGAGTCAGAGTCAGAGTCAGGGTCAGAGTCAGAGTCAGCATTAAAGTGAGAGTCAGAGTCATGTAGTCAGAGTCTGAGTCAGAGTCAGAGTTAGAGTCAGAGTCAGAGTCATAGTCAGAGTCAGAGTCAGAGTCGGAGTCAGAGTCAGAGTCAGAGTCAGAGTCAGAGTCAGAGTCAGAGTCAGATTCAGAGTCAAAGTCATGGGGACAGAGTCAAAGTCAGAGTCAGAGTCAGAGTCAGAGTCAGAGTCAGAGTCAGAGTCAGAGTTAAAGTCAGAGTCAGATTCAGAGTCAGAGTCACAGTCAGAGTCTCAGTCAGAGCTGGAGTCAGAGTCAGAGTCAGAGTCAGAGTCAGAGTCAGAGTCAGGGTCAGAGTCACAGTCAGAGTCATATTCAGAGTCGGAGTCAGAGTCAGAGTCAGGGTCAGAGTCAGTGTCAGCATGAGAGTCAGAGTCATAGTCATGTAGTCAGAGTCAGAGTCTGAGTCAGAGTCAGAGACAGAGTCAGAGTCTGAGTCAGAGTCTGAGTCAGAGTCAGAGACAGAGTCAGAGTCTAAGTCAGAGTCAGAGTCAGAGTCAGAGTTAGCGTCAGATACAGAGTCAGAGTCAGTGTCGGAGTCATGGAAACAGAGTCAGAGTCAGACTCAGAGTCAGAGTCAGAGTCAAAGTCGGAGTCAGAGTCGGAGTCAGAGTCAGAGTAAAAGTCAGGGTCGGAGTCAGAGTCAGAGTCAGAGTCAGAGTCAGAGTCCGAGTCAGAGTCAGAGTTAGAGTCAGAGTTAAAGTAAGAGTCAGAGTCAGAGTGAGAGTCAAAGTCAGAGTCTCAGTCAGAGTCCAAGTCAGAGTCAGAGTCGGAGTCAGGGTCAGAGTCAGAGTCAGAGTCAGAGTCAGAGTCATGTAGTCAGAGTCACAGTCAGAGTCACAGTCAGAGTCGGAGTCAGAGTCAGAGTCAGAGTCAGAGTCAGAGTCAGGGTCAGAGTCAGAGTCAGCATTAGAGTCAGAGTCAGAGTCATGTAGTCAGAGTCAGAGTCTGAGTCAGAGTGAGAGACAGAGTCAGAGTCTGAGTCAGAGTCAGAGTCAGAGTCAGAGTTAGTCAGATACGGAGTCGGAGTCAGAGTCAGATTCAGAGTCAAAGTCATGGAGACAGAGTCAAAGTCAGAGTCAGAGTCAGAGTCAGAGTCTGAGTCAGAGTCAGAGACAGAGTCAGAGTCGGAGTCATAGTCAGACTCAGAGTCAGAGTTAGAGTCAGATACAGAGTCAGAGTCAGAGTTAGTCAGATACGGAGTCGGAGTCAGAGTCAGATTCAGAGTCAGAGTCAGAGTCAGAGTCAAAGTCAGTGTCAGAGTCGGAGTCAGACTCAGAGTCAGAGTCAGAGTCGGAGTCAGAGTTAGAGTCAGAGTCAGAGTCAGAGTCAGAGTCAGCGTCAGAGTCAGAGTCAGAGTCGAAGTCACCGTCAGAGTCAAAGTCAGAGTCTCAGTCAGAGTCCAAGTCAGAGTCAGAGTCGGAGTCAGAGTCAGAGTCAGAGTCAGAGTCAGAGTCAGAGTCATGTAGTCAGAGTCACAGTCAGAGTCAGGGTCAGAGTCAGAGTCGGAGTCAAAATCAGAGTCAGAGGCAGGGTCAGAGTCAGAGTCAGCATTAGAGTCAGAGTCAGAGTCATGTAGTCAGAGTCAGAGTCCGAGTCAGAGTCAGATACAGAGTCTGAGTCTGAGTCAGAGTCAGAGTCAGAGTCAGAGTTAGAGTCAGATACGGAGTCGGCGTCAGAGTCAGAGTCAGGGTCAGAGTCAGAGTCAGCATTAGAGTCAGAGTCAGAGTCATGTAGTCAGAGTCAGAGTCTGAGTCAGAGTCAGAGACAGAGTCAAAGTCAGAGTCAGAGTCGGAGTCAGAGTCAGAGTCAGATTCAAAGTCGGAGTCAGAGTCAGAGTCAGAGTCAGAGTCAAAGTCAGTGTCAGAGTCGGAGTCAGAGTCAGAGTCAGAGTCAGAGTCGGAGTCAAAGTCAGAGTCAGAGTCAGAGTCAAAGTCAGAGTCTCAGTCAGAGTCCAAGTCAGAGTCAGAGTCGGAGTCAGAGTCAGAGTCAGAGTCAGAGTCAGAGTCAGAGTCAGAGTCAGAGTCAGAGTCCGAGTCAGAGTCAGAGTCAGAGTCAGAGTCGGAGTCAGAGTCAGAGTCAGAGTCAGAGTCAAAGTCAGAGTCTCAGTCAGAGTCCAAGTCAGAGTCAGAGTCGGAGTCAGAGTCAGAGTCAGAGTGAGAGTCAGAGTCAGAGTCAGGGTCAGAGTCACAGTCAAAGTCAGATTCAGAGTCGGAGTCAGAGTCAGAGTCAGGGTCAGAGTCAGAGTCAGCATTAGAGTCAGAGTCAGAGTCATGTAGTCAGAGTCAGAGTCTGAGTCAGAGTCAGAGACAGAGTCAGAGTCTGAGTCAGAGTCAGAGTCAGAGTCAGAGTTAGAGTCAGATACAGAGTCAGAGTCAGAATCAGATCGTGAGTCAGAGTCATGGAGACAGAGTCAGAGTCAGAGTCAGAGTCAGAGTCAGAGTCAGAGTCAAAGTCAGAGTCAGAGTCGGAGTCAGAGTCAGAGTCAGATTCAGAGTCGGAGTCAGAGTCAGAGTCAGAGTCAGAGTCAGAGTCAGAGTCAGAGTCATGTAGTCAGAGTCACAGTTAGAGTCAGAGTCAGAGTCGGAGTCAGAGTCAGAGTCAGAGTCAGAGTCAGGGTCAGAGTCAGAGTCAGCATTAGAGTCAGAGTCAGAGTCATGTAGTCAGAGTCAGAGTCCGAGTCAGAGTCAGAGACAGAGTCAGAGTCTGAGTCAGAGTCAGAGTCAGAGTCAGAGTTAGAGTCAGATACGGAGTCGGAGTCAGAGTCAGATTCAGAGTCAAAGTCATGGACACAGAGTCAGAGTCAGAGTCAGAGTCAGAGTCAGAGTCAGAGTCAGAGTAAGAGTCAGAGTCAGATTCAGAGTCAGAGTCATGGAGACAGAGTCAGAGTCAGAGCCATAGTCAGAGTCAAAGTTAAGGAGTCAGAGTCAGAGTCAGAGTCAGAGTCAAATTCAGAGTCAGAGTCATGGAGACAGAGTCAGAGTCAGAGCCATAGTCAGAGTCAGAGTCATGGAGTCAGAGTCAGAGTCTGAGTCAGAGTCAGAGTCAGAGTCGGAGTCAAAATCAGAGTCGGAGTCAGATTCAGAGTGACAGTCAGAGTCAGAGTCAGAGTCTCATTCCGAGTCAGATTCAGAGTCGGAGTCGGAGTCAGAGTCAGAGTCAGAGTTGGAGTCAGAGTCAGAGTCAGAGTCAGAGTCGGAGTCAAAGTCAGAGTCAGAGTCAGAGTCGGAGTCAGAGTCAGAGTCAGAGTCAGAGTCAGAGTCAGAGTCATGTAGTCAGAGTCACAGTCAGAGTCAGAGTCAGAGTCAGAGTCAGGGTCAGAGTCAGAGTCAGCATTAAAGTGAGAGTCAGAGTCATGTAGTCAGAGTCTGAGTCAGAGTCAGAGTTAGAGTCAGAGTCAGAGTCATAGTCAGAGTCAGAGTCAGAGTCGGAGTCAGAGTCAGAGTCAGAGTCAGAGTCAGAGTCAGAGTCAGAGTCAGATTCAGAGTCAAAGTCATGGGGACAGAGTCAAAGTCAGAGTCAGAGTCAGAGTCAGAGTCAGAGTCAGAGTCAGAGTCAGAGTTAAAGTCAGAGTCAGATTCAGAGTCAGAGTCACAGTCAGAGTCTCAGTCAGAGCTGGAGTCAGAGTCAGAGTCAGAGTCAGAGTCAGAGTCAGAGTCAGGGTCAGAGTCACAGTCAGAGTCATATTCAGAGTCGGAGTCAGAGTCAGAGTCAGGGTCAGAGTCAGTGTCAGCATGAGAGTCAGAGTCATAGTCATGTAGTCAGAGTCAGAGTCTGAGTCAGAGTCAGAGACAGAGTCAGAGTCTGAGTCAGAGTCTGAGTCAGAGTCAGAGACAGAGTCAGAGTCTAAGTCAGAGTCAGAGTCAGAGTCAGAGTTAGCGTCAGATACAGAGTCAGAGTCAGTGTCGGAGTCATGGAAACAGAGTCAGAGTCAGACTCAGAGTCAGAGTCAGAGTCAAAGTCGGAGTCAGAGTCGGAGTCAGAGTCAGAGTAAAAGTCAGGGTCGGAGTCAGAGTCAGAGTCAGAGTCAGAGTCAGAGTCCGAGTCAGAGTCAGAGTTAGAGTCAGAGTTAAAGTAAGAGTCAGAGTCAGAGTGAGAGTCAAAGTCAGAGTCTCAGTCAGAGTCCAAGTCAGAGTCAGAGTCGGAGTCAGGGTCAGAGTCAGAGTCAGAGTCAGAGTCAGAGTCATGTAGTCAGAGTCACAGTCAGAGTCACAGTCAGAGTCGGAGTCAGAGTCAGAGTCAGAGTCAGAGTCAGAGTCAGGGTCAGAGTCAGAGTCAGCATTAGAGTCAGAGTCAGAGTCATGTAGTCAGAGTCAGAGTCTGAGTCAGAGTGAGAGACAGAGTCAGAGTCTGAGTCAGAGTCAGAGTCAGAGTCAGAGTTAGTCAGATACGGAGTCGGAGTCAGAGTCAGATTCAGAGTCAAAGTCATGGAGACAGAGTCAAAGTCAGAGTCAGAGTCAGAGTCAGAGTCTGAGTCAGAGTCAGAGACAGAGTCAGAGTCGGAGTCATAGTCAGACTCAGAGTCAGAGTTAGAGTCAGATACAGAGTCAGAGTCAGAGTTAGTCAGATACGGAGTCGGAGTCAGAGTCAGATTCAGAGTCAGAGTCAGAGTCAGAGTCAAAGTCAGTGTCAGAGTCGGAGTCAGACTCAGAGTCAGAGTCAGAGTCGGAGTCAGAGTTAGAGTCAGAGTCAGAGTCAGAGTCAGAGTCAGCGTCAGAGTCAGAGTCAGAGTCGAAGTCACCGTCAGAGTCAAAGTCAGAGTCTCAGTCAGAGTCCAAGTCAGAGTCAGAGTCGGAGTCAGAGTCAGAGTCAGAGTCAGAGTCAGAGTCAGAGTCATGTAGTCAGAGTCACAGTCAGAGTCAGGGTCAGAGTCAGAGTCGGAGTCAAAATCAGAGTCAGAGGCAGGGTCAGAGTCAGAGTCAGCATTAGAGTCAGAGTCAGAGTCATGTAGTCAGAGTCAGAGTCCGAGTCAGAGTCAGATACAGAGTCAGAGTCTGAGTCAGAGTCAGAGTCAGAGTCAGAGTTAGAGTCAGATACGGAGTCGGCGTCAGAGTCAGAGTCAGGGTCAGAGTCAGAGTCAGCATTAGAGTCAGAGTCAGAGTCATGTAGTCAGAGTCAGAGTCTGAGTCAGAGTCAAAGACAGAGTCAAAGTCAGAGTCAGAGTCGGAGTCAGAGTCAGAGTCAGATTCAAAGTCGGAGTCAGAGTCAGAGTCAGAGTCAGAGTCAAAGTCAGTGTCAGAGTCGGAGTCAGAGTCAGAGTCAGAGTCAGAGTCGGAGTCAAAGTCAGAGTCAGAGTCAGAGTCAAAGTCAGAGTCTCAGTCAGAGTCCAAGTCAGAGTCAGAGTCGGAGTCAGAGTCAGAGTCAGAGTCAGAGTCAGAGTCAGAGTCAGAGTCAGAGTCAGAGTCCGAGTCAGAGTCAGAGTCAGAGTCAGAGTCGGAGTCAGAGTCAGAGTCAGAGTCAGAGTCAAAGTCAGAGTCTCAGTCAGAGTCCAAGTCAGAGTCAGAGTCGGAGTCAGAGTCAGAGTCAGAGTGAGAGTCAGAGTCAGAGTCAGGGTCAGAGTCACAGTCAAAGTCAGATTCAGAGTCGGAGTCAGAGTCAGAGTCAGGGTCAGAGTCAGAGTCAGCATTAGAGTCAGAGTCAGAGTCATGTAGTCAGAGTCAGAGTCTGAGTCAGAGTCAGAGACAGAGTCAGAGTCTGAGTCAGAGTCAGAGTCAGAGTCAGAGTTAGAGTCAGATACAGAGTCAGAGTCAGAATCAGATCGTGAGTCAGAGTCATGGAGACAGAGTCAGAGTCAGAGTCAGAGTCAGAGTCAGAGTCAGAGTCAAAGTCAGAGTCAGAGTCGGAGTCAGAGTCAGAGTCAGATTCAGAGTCGGAGTCAGAGTCAGAGTCAGAGTCAGAGTCAGAGTCAGAGTCAGAGTCATGTAGTCAGAGTCACAGTTAGAGTCAGAGTCAGAGTCGGAGTCAGAGTCAGAGTCAGAGTCAGAGTTAGGGTCAGAGTCAGAGTCAGCATTAGAGGCAGAGTCAGAGTCATGTAGTCAGAGTCAGAGTCCGAGTCAGAGTCAGAGACAGAGTCAGAGTCTGAGTCAGAGTCAGAGTCAGAGTCAGAGTTAGAGTCAGATACGGAGTCGGAGTCAGAGTCAGATTCAGAGTCAAAGTCATGGACACAGAGTCAGAGTCAGAGTCAGAGTCAGAGTCAAAGTCAGAGTCAGAGTCAGAGTCAGAGTCAGATTCAGAGTCAGAGTCATGGAGACAGAGTCAAAGTCAGAGCCATAGTCAGAGTCAAAGTTATGGAGTCAGAGTCAGAGTCAGAGTCAGAGTCAAATTCAGAGTCAGAGTCATGGAGACAGAGTCAGAGTCAGAGCCATAGTCAGAGTCAGAGTCATGGAGTCAGAGTCAGAGTCTGAGTCAGAGTCAGAGTCAGAGTCGGAGTCAAAATCAGAGTCGGAGTCAGATTCAGAGTGACAGTCAGAGTCAGAGTCAGAGTCTCATTCCGAGTCAGATTCAGAGTCGGAGTCGGAGTCAGAGTCAGAGTCAGAGTTGGAGTCAGAGTCAGAGTCAGAGTCAGAGTCGGAGTCAAAGTCAGAGTCAGAGTCAGAGTCAGAGTCGGAGTCAGAGTCAGAGTCAGAGTCAGAGTCAGAGTCAGAGTCATGTAGTCAGAGTCAGAGTCAGAGTCAGAGTCAGAGTCAGAGTCAGAGTCAGAGTCAGCATTAAAGTGATAGTCAGCGTCATGTAGTCAGAGTCTGAGTCAGAGTCAGAGTCAGAGTCAGAGTTAGAGTCAGAGTCAGAGTCATAGTCAGAGTCAGAGTCTGAGTCGGAGTCAGAGTCAGAGTCAGAGTCAGAGTCAGAGTCAGAGTCAGAGTCATAGTCAGAGTCAGAGTCAGAGTCGGAGTCAGAGTCAGAGTCAGAGTCAGAGTCAGAGTCAGAGTCAGAGTCAGACTCAGAGTCAGAGTCAGAGTCAGAGTCAAAGTCAGAGTCTCAGTCAGAGTCCAAGTCAGAGTCAGAGTCGGAGTCAGTGTCAGAGTCAGAGGCAGAGTCAGAGTCAGAGTCAGGGTCAAAGTCACAGTCAGAGTCAGAGTCAGAGTCGAAGTCAGAGTAAGAGTCAGGGTCAGAGTCAGAGTCAGCATTAGAGTCAGAGTCAGAGTCATGTAGTCAGAGTCAGAGTCTGAGTCAGGGTCAGAGTCACATTCAGAGTCAGATTCAGAGTCGGAGTCAGAGTCAGAGTCAGGGTCAGAGTCAGTGTCAGCATGAGAGTCAGAGTCATAGTCATGTAGTCAGAGTCAGAGTCTGAGTCAGAGTCAGAGACAGAGTCAGAGTCTGAGTCAGAGTCTGAGTCAGAGTCAGAGACAGAGTCAGAGTCAGAGTCAGATACGGAGTCGGAGTCAGAGTCAGATTCATAGTCAAAGTCATGGACACAGAGTCAGAGTCAGAGTCAGAGTCAGAGTCAGAGTCAGAGTCAGAGTCAGAGTCAGAGTCAGATTCAGAGTCAGAGTCATGGAGACAGAGTCAAAGTCAGAGCCATAGTCAGAGTCAAAGTTATGGAGTCAGAGTCAGAGTCAGTGTCAGAGTCAAATTCAGAGTCAGAGTCATGGAGACAGAGTCAGAGTCAGAGCCATAGTCAAATTCAGAGTCAGAGTCAGAGTCGGAGTCAGAGTCAGAGTCAGGGTCAGAGTCTGAGTCAGCATTAGTGTCAGAGTCAGAGTGATGTAGTCAGAGTCAGAGTCAGAGTCTGAGTCAGAGTCAAAGTCAGAGTCGGAGTCAAAATCAGAGTCGGAGTCAGATTCAGAGTGACAGTCAGAGTCAGAGTCAGAGTCTCATTCCGATTCAGATTCAGAGTCGGAGTCGGAGTCAGAGTCAGAGTCAGAGTTGGAGTCAGAGTCAGAGTCAGAGTCAGAGTCGGAGTCAAAGTCAGAGTCAGAGTCAGAGTCGGAGTCAGAGTCAGAGTCAGAGTCAGAGTCAGAGTCAGAGTCAGAGTCATGTAGTCAGAGTCAGAGTCAGAGTCAGAGTCAGAGTCAGAGTCGGAGTCAGAGTCAGAGTCAGAGTCAGAGTCAGAGTCAGAGTCAGGGTCAGAGTCACAGTCAGAGTCAGAGTCGGAGTCGGAGTCAGAGTCAGAGTCAGGGTCAGAGTCAGAGTCAGCATTAGAGTCAGAGTCAGAGTCATGTAGTCAGAGTCAGAGTCTGAGTCAGAGTCAGAGACAGAGTCAGAGTCTGAGTCAGAGTCAGAGTCAGAGTCAGAGTTAGCGTCAGATACAGAGTCAGAGTCAGAGTCGGAGTCATGGAAACAGAGTCAGAGTCAGACTCAGAGTCAGAGTCAGAGTCAAAGTCAGAGTCAGAGTCGGAGTCAGAGTCAGAGTAAGAGTCAGGGTCGGAGTCAGAGTCAGAGTCAAAGTCAGAGTCAGAGTCCTAGTCAGAGTCAAAGTCAGAGTCAGAGTTAAAGTCAGATTCAGAGTCAGAGTGAGAGTCAAAGTCAGAGTCTCAGTCAGAGTCCAAGTCATAGTCAGAGTCGGAGTCAGGGTCAGAGTCAGAGTCAGAGTCAGGGTCAGAGTCATGTAGTCAGAGTCACAGTCAGAGTCACAGTCAGAGTCGGAGTCAGAGTCAGAGTCAGAGTCAGAGTCGGAGTCAGAGTCAGAGTCAGAGTCAGAGTCAGAGTCAGAGTCAGGGTCAGAGTCACAGTCAGAGTCAGAGTCGGAGTCGGAGTCAGAGTCAGAGTCAGGGTCAGAGTCAGAGTCAGCATTAGAGTCAGAGTCAGAGTCATGTAGTCAGAGTCAGAGTCTGAGTCAGAGTCAGAGACAGAGTCAGAGTCTGAGTCAGAGTCAGAGTCAGAGTCAGAGTTAGCGTCAGATACAGAGTCAGAGTCAGAGTCGGAGTCATGGAAACAGAGTCAGAGTCAGACTCAGAGTCAGAGTCAGAGTCAAAGTCAGAGTCAGAGTCGGAGTCAGAGTCAGAGTAAGAGTCAGGGTCGGAGTCAGAGTCAGAGTCAAAGTCAGAGTCAGAGTCCTAGTCAGAGTCAAAGTCAGAGTCAGAGTTAAAGTCAGATTCAGAGTCAGAGTGAGAGTCAAAGTCAGAGTCTCAGTCAGAGTCCAAGTCATAGTCAGAGTCGGAGTCAGGGTCAGAGTCAGAGTCAGAGTCAGAGTCAGAGTCATGTAGTCAGAGTCACAGTCAGAGTCACAGTCAGAGTCGGAGTCAGAGTCAGAGTCAGAGTCAGAGTCAGGGTCAGAGTCAGAGTCAGCATTAGAGTCAGAGTCAGAGTCATGTAGTCAGAGTCAGAGTCTGAGTCAGAGTCAGAGACAGAGTCAGAGTCTGAGTCAGAGTCAGAGTCAACGTCATGAAGACAGAGTCAAAGTCAGAGTCAGAGTCAGAGTCAGAGTCTGAGTCAGAGTCAGAGACAGAGTCAGAGTCTGAGTCATAGTCAGAGTCAGAGTCAGAGTTAGAGTCAGATACAGAGTCAGAGTCAGAGTTAGTCAGATACGGAGTCGGAGTCAGAGTCAGATTCAGAGTCAGAGTCAGAGTCAGAGTCAAAGTCAGTGTCAGAGTCGGAGTCAGAGTCAAAGTCAGAGTCAGAGTCGGAGTCAGAGTCAGAGTCAGAGTCAGAGTCAAAGTCAGAGTCTCAGTCAGAGTCCAAGTCAGAGTCAGATTAGGAGTCAAAGTCAGAGTCAGAGTCAGAGTCGGAGTCAGAGTCAGAGTCAGAGTCAGAGTCAGAGTCAGAGTCATGTAGTCAGAGTCACAGTCAGAGTCAGAGTCAGAGTCAGAGTCAGGGTCAGAGTCAGAGTCAGCATTAAAGTGAGAGTCAGAGTCATGTAGTCAGAGTCTGAGTCAGAGTCAGAGTCAGAGTCAGAGTTAGAGTCAGAGTCAGAGTCATAGTCAGAGTCAGAGTCAGAGTCGGAGTCAGAGTCAGAGTCAGAGTCAAAGTCAGAGTCAGAGTCAGAGTCTGAGTCAGAGTCTGAGTCAGAGTCAGAGTCAGAGTCAGAGTCAAAGTCAGAGTTTCAGTCAGAGTCCAAGTCAGAGTCAGAGTCGGAGTCAGTGTCAGAGTCAGAGGCAGAGTCAGAGTCAGAGTCAGGGTCAGAGTCACAGTCAGAGTCAGAGTCAGGGTCGGAGTCAGAGTCAGAGTCAGGGTCAGAGTCAGAGTCAGAGTCAGAGTCAGAGTCATGTAGTCAGAGTCAGAGTCTGAGTCAGAGTCAGAGACAGAGTCAGAGTCTGAGTCAGAGTCAGAGTCAGAGTCAGAGTTAGCGTCAGATACAGAGTCAGAGTCAGAGTCGGAGTCAGAGTTAGAGTCAGAGTAAGAGTCATAGTCAGAGTCAGAGTCAGAGTCGGAGTCAGAGTCAGAGTCAGAGTCAGAGTCAGAGTCAGAGTCAGAGTCTGAGTCAGAGTCTGAGTCAGAGTCAGAGACAGAGTCAGAGTCAGAGTCAGAGTCAGAGTCAAAGTCAGAGTTTCAGTCAGAGTCCAAGTCAGAGTCAGAGTCGGAGTCAGTGTCAGAGTCAGAGGCAGAGTCAGAGTCAGAGTCAGGGTCAGAGTCACAGTCAGAGTCAGAGTCAGAGTCGGAGTCAGAGTCAGAGTCAGGGTCAGAGTCAGAGTCAGCATTAGAGTCAGAGTCAGAGTCATGTAGTCAGAGTCAGAGTCTGAGTCAGAGTCAGAGACAGAGTCAGAGTCTGAGTCAGAGTCAGAGTCAAAGTCATGAAGACAGAGTCAAAGTCAGAGTCAGAGTCAGAGTCAGAGTCTGAGTCAGAGTCAGAGACAGAGTCAGAGTCTGAGTCATAGTCAGAGTCAGAGTCAGAGTTAGAGTCAGATACAGAGTCAGAGTCAGAGTTAGTCAGATACGGAGTCGGAGTCAGAGTCAGATTCAGAGTCAGAGTCAGAGTCAGAGTCAAAGTCAGTGTCAGAGTCGGAGTCAGAGTCAAAGTCAGAGTCAGAGTCGGAGTCAGAGTCAGAGTCAGAGTCAGAGTCAAAGTCAGAGTCTCAGTCAGAGTCCAAGTCAGAGTCAGATTAGGAGTCAAAGTCAGAGTCAGAGTCAGAGTCGGAGTCAGAGTCAGAGTCAGAGTCAGAGTCAGAGTCAGAGTCATGTAGTCAGAGTCACAGTCAGAGTCAGAGTCAGAGTCAGAGTCAGGGTCAGAGTCAGAGTCAGCATTAAAGTGAGAGTCAGAGTCATGTAGTCAGAGTCTGAGTCAGAGTCAGAGTCAGAGTCAGAGTTAGAGTCAGAGTCAGAGTCATAGTCAGAGTCAGAGTCAGAGTCGGAGTCAGAGTCAGAGTCAGAGTCAGAGTCAGAGTCAGACTCAGAGTCAGAGTCAAAGTCAGAGTTTCAGTCAGAGTCCAAGTCAGAGTCAGAGTCGGAGTCAGTGTCAGAGTCAGAGGCAGAGTCAGAGTCAGAGTCAGGGTCAAAGTCACAGTCAGAGTCAGAGTCAGAGTCGAAGTCAGAGTAAGAGTCAGGGTCAGAGTCAGAGTCAGCATTAGAGTCAGAGTCAGAGTCATGTAGTCAGAGTCAGAGTCTGAGTCAGGGTCAGAGTCACATTCAGAGTCAGATTCAGAGTCGGAGTCAGAGTCAGAGTCAGGGTCAGAGTCAGTGTCAGCATGAGAGTCAGAGTCATAGTCATGTAGTCAGAGTCAGAGTCTGAGTCAGAGTCAGAGACAGAGTCAGAGTCTGAGTCAGAGTCTGAGTCAGAGTCAGAGACAGAGTCAGAGTCAGAGTCAGATACGGAGTCGGAGTCAGAGTCAGATTCATAGTCAAAGTCATGGACACAGAGTCAGAGTCAGAGTCAGAGTCAGAGTCAGAGTCAGAGTCAGAGTCAGAGTCAGAGTCAGATTCAGAGTCAGAGTCATGGAGACAGAGTCAAAGTCAGAGCCATAGTCAGAGTCAAAGTTATGGAGTCAGAGTCAGAGTCAGTGTCAGAGTCAAATTCAGAGTCAGAGTCATGGAGACAGAGTCAGAGTCAGAGCCATAGTCAAATTCAGAGTCAGAGTCAGAGTCGGAGTCAGAGTCAGAGTCAGGGTCAGAGTCTGAGTCAGCATTAGTGTCAGAGTCAGAGTGATGTAGTCAGAGTCAGAGTCAGAGTCTGAGTCAGAGTCAAAGTCAGAGTCGGAGTCAAAATCAGAGTCGGAGTCAGATTCAGAGTGACAGTCAGAGTCAGAGTCAGAGTCTCATTCCGATTCAGATTCAGAGTCGGAGTCGGAGTCAGAGTCAGAGTCAGAGTTGGAGTCAGAGTCAGAGTCAGAGTCAGAGTCGGAGTCAAAGTCAGAGTCAGAGTCAGAGTCGGAGTCAGAGTCAGAGTCAGAGTCAGAGTCAGAGTCAGAGTCAGAGTCATGTAGTCAGAGTCAGAGTCAGAGTCAGAGTCAGAGTCAGAGTCGGAGTCAGAGTCAGAGTCAGAGTCAGAGTCAGAGTCAGAGTCAGGGTCAGAGTCACAGTCAGAGTCAGAGTCGGAGTCGGAGTCAGAGTCAGAGTCAGGGTCAGAGTCAGAGTCAGCATTAGAGTCAGAGTCAGAGTCATGTAGTCAGAGTCAGAGTCTGAGTCAGAGTCAGAGACAGAGTCAGAGTCTGAGTCAGAGTCAGAGTCAGAGTCAGAGTTAGCGTCAGATACAGAGTCAGAGTCAGAGTCGGAGTCATGGAAACAGAGTCAGAGTCAGACTCAGAGTCAGAGTCAGAGTCAAAGTCAGAGTCAGAGTCGGAGTCAGAGTCAGAGTAAGAGTCAGGGTCGGAGTCAGAGTCAGAGTCAAAGTCAGAGTCAGAGTCCTAGTCAGAGTCAAAGTCAGAGTCAGAGTTAAAGTCAGATTCAGAGTCAGAGTGAGAGTCAAAGTCAGAGTCTCAGTCAGAGTCCACGTCATAGTCAGAGTCGGAGTCAGGGTCAGAGTCAGAGTCAGAGTCAGAGTCAGAGTCATGTAGTCAGAGTCACAGTCAGAGTCACAGTCAGAGTCGGAGTCAGAGTCAGAGTCAGAGTCAGAGTCGGAGTCAGAGTCAGAGTCAGAGTCAGAGTCAGAGTCAGAGTCAGGGTCAGAGTCACAGTCAGAGTCAGAGTCGGAGTCGGAGTCAGAGTCAGAGTCAGGGTCAGAGTCAGAGTCAGCATTAGAGTCAGAGTCAGAGTCATGTAGTCAGAGTCAGAGTCTGAGTCAGAGTCAGAGACAGAGTCAGAGTCTGAGTCAGAGTCAGAGTCAGAGTCAGAGTTAGCGTCAGATACAGAGTCAGAGTCAGAGTCGGAGTCATGGAAACAGAGTCAGAGTCAGACTCAGAGTCAGAGTCAGAGTCAAAGTCAGAGTCAGAGTCGGAGTCAGAGTCAGAGTAAGAGTCAGGGTCGGAGTCAGAGTCAGAGTCAAAGTCAGAGTCAGAGTCCTAGTCAGAGTCAAAGTCAGAGTCAGAGTTAAAGTCAGATTCAGAGTCAGAGTGAGAGTCAAAGTCAGAGTCTCAGTCAGAGTCCAAGTCATAGTCAGAGTCGGAGTCAGGGTCAGAGTCAGAGTCAGAGTCAGAGTCAGAGTCATGTAGTCAGAGTCACAGTCAGAGTCACAGTCAGAGTCGGAGTCAGAGTCAGAGTCAGAGTCAGAGTCAGGGTCAGAGTCAGAGTCAGCATTAGAGTCAGAGTCAGAGTCATGTAGTCAGAGTCAGAGTCTGAGTCAGAGTCAGAGACAGAGTCAGAGTCTGAGTCAGAGTCAGAGTCAACGTCATGAAGACAGAGTCAAAGTCAGAGTCAGAGTCAGAGTCAGAGTCTGAGTCAGAGTCAGAGACAGAGTCAGAGTCTGAGTCATAGTCAGAGTCAGAGTCAGAGTTAGAGTCAGATACAGAGTCAGAGTCAGAGTTAGTCAGATACGGAGTCGGAGTCAGAGTCAGATTCAGAGTCAGAGTCAGAGTCAGAGTCAAAGTCAGTGTCAGAGTCGGAGTCAGAGTCAAAGTCAGAGTCAGAGTCGGAGTCAGAGTCAGAGTCAGAGTCAGAGTCAAAGTCAGAGTCTCAGTCAGAGTCCAAGTCAGAGTCAGATTAGGAGTCAAAGTCAGAGTCAGAGTCAGAGTCGGAGTCAGAGTCAGAGTCAGAGTCAGAGTCAGAGTCAGAGTCATGTAGTCAGAGTCACAGTCAGAGTCAGAGTCAGAGTCAGAGTCAGGGTCAGAGTCAGAGTCAGCATTAAAGTGAGAGTCAGAGTCATGTAGTCAGAGTCTGAGTCAGAGTCAGAGTCAGAGTCAGAGTTAGAGTCAGAGTCAGAGTCATAGTCAGAGTCAGAGTCAGAGTCGGAGTCAGAGTCAGAGTCAGAGTCAAAGTCAGAGTCAGAGTCAGAGTCTGAGTCAGAGTCTGAGTCAGAGTCAGAGTCAGAGTCAGAGTCAAAGTCAGAGTTTCAGTCAGAGTCCAAGTCAGAGTCAGAGTCGGAGTCAGTGTCAGAGTCAGAGGCAGAGTCAGAGTCAGAGTCAGGGTCAGAGTCACAGTCAGAGTCAGAGTCAGGGTCGGAGTCAGAGTCAGAGTCAGGGTCAGAGTCAGAGTCAGAGTCAGAGTCAGAGTCATGTAGTCAGAGTCAGAGTCTGAGTCAGAGTCAGAGACAGAGTCAGAGTCTGAGTCAGAGTCAGAGTCAGAGTCAGAGTTAGCGTCAGATACAGAGTCAGAGTCAGAGTCGGAGTCAGAGTTAGAGTCAGAGTAAGAGTCATAGTCAGAGTCAGAGTCAGAGTCGGAGTCAGAGTCAGAGTCAGAGTCAGAGTCAGAGTCAGAGTCAGAGTCTGAGTCAGAGTCTGAGTCAGAGTCAGAGACAGAGTCAGAGTCAGAGTCAGAGTCAGAGTCAAAGTCAGAGTTTCAGTCAGAGTCCAAGTCAGAGTCAGAGTCGGAGTCAGTGTCAGAGTCAGAGGCAGAGTCAGAGTCAGAGTCAGGGTCAGAGTCACAGTCAGAGTCAGAGTCAGAGTCGGAGTCAGAGTCAGAGTCAGGGTCAGAGTCAGAGTCAGCATTAGAGTCAGAGTCAGAGTCATGTAGTCAGAGTCAGAGTCTGAGTCAGAGTCAGAGACAGAGTCAGAGTCTGAGTCAGAGTCAGAGTCAAAGTCATGAAGACAGAGTCAAAGTCAGAGTCAGAGTCAGAGTCAGAGTCTGAGTCAGAGTCAGAGACAGAGTCAGAGTCTGAGTCATAGTCAGAGTCAGAGTCAGAGTTAGAGTCAGATACAGAGTCAGAGTCTGAGTCAGAGTCAGAGACAGAGTCAGAGTCAGAGTCAGAGTCAGAGTCAAAGTCAGAGTTTCAGTCAGAGTCCAAGTCAGAGTCAGAGTCGGAGTCAGTGTCAGAGTCAGAGGCAGAGTCAGAGTCAGAGTCAGGGTCAGAGTCACAGTCAGAGTCAGAGTCAGAGTCGGAGTCAGAGTCAGAGTCAGGGTCAGAGTCAGAGTCAGCATTAGAGTCAGAGTCAGAGTCATGTAGTCAGAGTCAGAGTCTGAGTCAGAGTCAGAGACAGAGTCAGAGTCTGAGTCAGAGTCAGAGTCAAAGTCATGAAGACAGAGTCAAAGTCAGAGTCAGAGTCAGAGTCAGAGTCTGAGTCAGAGTCAGAGACAGAGTCAGAGTCTGAGTCATAGTCAGAGTCAGAGTCAGAGTTAGAGTCAGATACAGAGTCAGAGTCAGAGTTAGTCAGATACGGAGTCGGAGTCAGAGTCAGATTCAGAGTCAGAGTCAGAGTCAGAGTCAAAGTCAGTGTCAGAGTCGGAGTCAGAGTCAAAGTCAGAGTCAGAGTCGGAGTCAGAGTCAGAGTCAGAGTCAGAGTCAAAGTCAGAGTCTCAGTCAGAGTCCAAGTCAGAGTCAGATTAGGAGTCAAAGTCAGAGTCAGAGTCAGAGTCGGAGTCAGAGTCAGAGTCAGAGTCAGAGTCAGAGTCAGAGTCATGTAGTCAGAGTCACAGTCAGAGTCAGAGTCAGAGTCAGAGTCAGGGTCAGAGTCAGAGTCAGCATTAAAGTGAGAGTCAGAGTCATGTAGTCAGAGTCTGAGTCAGAGTCAGAGTCAGAGTCAGAGTTAGAGTCAGAGTCAGAGTCATAGTCAGAGTCAGAGTCAGAGTCGGAGTCAGAGTCAGAGTCAGAGTCAGAGTCAGAGTCAGACTCAGAGTCAGAGTCAAAGTCAGAGTTTCAGTCAGAGTCCAAGTCAGAGTCAGAGTCGGAGTCAGTGTCAGAGTCAGAGGCAGAGTCAGAGTCAGAGTCAGGGTCAAAGTCACAGTCAGAGTCAGAGTCAGAGTCGAAGTCAGAGTAAGAGTCAGGGTCAGAGTCAGAGTCAGCATTAGAGTCAGAGTCAGAGTCATGTAGTCAGAGTCAGAGTCTGAGTCAGGGTCAGAGTCACATTCAGAGTCAGATTCAGAGTCGGAGTCAGAGTCAGAGTCAGGGTCAGAGTCAGTGTCAGCATGAGAGTCAGAGTCATAGTCATGTAGTCAGAGTCAGAGTCTGAGTCAGAGTCAGAGACAGAGTCAGAGTCTGAGTCAGAGTCTGAGTCAGAGTCAGAGACAGAGTCAGAGTCAGAGTCAGATACGGAGTCGGAGTCAGAGTCAGATTCATAGTCAAAGTCATGGACACAGAGTCAGAGTCAGAGTCAGAGTCAGAGTCAGAGTCAGAGTCAGAGTCAGAGTCAGAGTCAGATTCAGAGTCAGAGTCATGGAGACAGAGTCAAAGTCAGAGCCATAGTCAGAGTCAAAGTTATGGAGTCAGAGTCAGAGTCAGTGTCAGAGTCAAATTCAGAGTCAGAGTCATGGAGACAGAGTCAGAGTCAGAGCCATAGTCAAATTCAGAGTCAGAGTCAGAGTCGGAGTCAGAGTCAGAGTCAGGGTCAGAGTCTGAGTCAGCATTAGTGTCAGAGTCAGAGTGATGTAGTCAGAGTCAGAGTCAGAGTCTGAGTCAGAGTCAAAGTCAGAGTCGGAGTCAAAATCAGAGTCGGAGTCAGATTCAGAGTGACAGTCAGAGTCAGAGTCAGAGTCTCATTCCGATTCAGATTCAGAGTCGGAGTCGGAGTCAGAGTCAGAGTCAGAGTTGGAGTCAGAGTCAGAGTCAGAGTCAGAGTCGGAGTCAAAGTCAGAGTCAGAGTCAGAGTCGGAGTCAGAGTCAGAGTCAGAGTCAGAGTCAGAGTCAGAGTCAGAGTCATGTAGTCAGAGTCAGAGTCAGAGTCAGAGTCAGAGTCAGAGTCGGAGTCAGAGTCAGAGTCAGAGTCAGAGTCAGAGTCAGAGTCAGGGTCAGAGTCACAGTCAGAGTCAGAGTCGGAGTCGGAGTCAGAGTCAGAGTCAGGGTCAGAGTCAGAGTCAGCATTAGAGTCAGAGTCAGAGTCATGTAGTCAGAGTCAGAGTCTGAGTCAGAGTCAGAGACAGAGTCAGAGTCTGAGTCAGAGTCAGAGTCAGAGTCAGAGTTAGCGTCAGATACAGAGTCAGAGTCAGAGTCGGAGTCATGGAAACAGAGTCAGAGTCAGACTCAGAGTCAGAGTCAGAGTCAAAGTCAGAGTCAGAGTCGGAGTCAGAGTCAGAGTAAGAGTCAGGGTCGGAGTCAGAGTCAGAGTCAAAGTCAGAGTCAGAGTCCTAGTCAGAGTCAAAGTCAGAGTCAGAGTTAAAGTCAGATTCAGAGTCAGAGTGAGAGTCAAAGTCAGAGTCTCAGTCAGAGTCCAAGTCATAGTCAGAGTCGGAGTCAGGGTCAGAGTCAGAGTCAGAGTCAGAGTCAGAGTCATGTAGTCAGAGTCACAGTCAGAGTCACAGTCAGAGTCGGAGTCAGAGTCAGAGTCAGAGTCAGAGTCGGAGTCAGAGTCAGAGTCAGAGTCAGAGTCAGAGTCAGAGTCAGGGTCAGAGTCACAGTCAGAGTCAGAGTCGGAGTCGGAGTCAGAGTCAGAGTCAGGGTCAGAGTCAGAGTCAGCATTAGAGTCAGAGTCAGAGTCATGTAGTCAGAGTCAGAGTCTGAGTCAGAGTCAGAGACAGAGTCAGAGTCTGAGTCAGAGTCAGAGTCAGAGTCAGAGTTAGCGTCAGATACAGAGTCAGAGTCAGAGTCGGAGTCATGGAAACAGAGTCAGAGTCAGACTCAGAGTCAGAGTCAGAGTCAAAGTCAGAGTCAGAGTCGGAGTCAGAGTCAGAGTAAGAGTCAGGGTCGGAGTCAGAGTCAGAGTCAAAGTCAGAGTCAGAGTCCTAGTCAGAGTCAAAGTCAGAGTCAGAGTTAAAGTCAGATTCAGAGTCAGAGTGAGAGTCAAAGTCAGAGTCTCAGTCAGAGTCCAAGTCATAGTCAGAGTCGGAGTCAGGGTCAGAGTCAGAGTCAGAGTCAGAGTCAGAGTCATGTAGTCAGAGTCACAGTCAGAGTCACAGTCAGAGTCGGAGTCAGAGTCAGAGTCAGAGTCAGAGTCAGGGTCAGAGTCAGAGTCAGCATTAGAGTCAGAGTCAGAGTCATGTAGTCAGAGTCAGAGTCTGAGTCAGAGTCAGAGACAGAGTCAGAGTCTGAGTCAGAGTCAGAGTCAACGTCATGAAGACAGAGTCAAAGTCAGAGTCAGAGTCAGAGTCAGAGTCTGAGTCAGAGTCAGAGACAGAGTCAGAGTCTGAGTCATAGTCAGAGTCAGAGTCAGAGTTAGAGTCAGATACAGAGTCAGAGTCAGAGTTAGTCAGATACGGAGTCGGAGTCAGAGTCAGATTCAGAGTCAGAGTCAGAGTCAGAGTCAAAGTCAGTGTCAGAGTCGGAGTCAGAGTCAAAGTCAGAGTCAGAGTCGGAGTCAGAGTCAGAGTCAGAGTCAGAGTCAAAGTCAGAGTCTCAGTCAGAGTCCAAGTCAGAGTCAGATTAGGAGTCAAAGTCAGAGTCAGAGTCAGAGTCGGAGTCAGAGTCAGAGTCAGAGTCAGAGTCAGAGTCAGAGTCATGTAGTCAGAGTCACAGTCAGAGTCAGAGTCAGAGTCAGAGTCAGGGTCAGAGTCAGAGTCAGCATTAAAGTGAGAGTCAGAGTCATGTAGTCAGAGTCTGAGTCAGAGTCAGAGTCAGAGTCAGAGTTAGAGTCAGAGTCAGAGTCATAGTCAGAGTCAGAGTCAGAGTCGGAGTCAGAGTCAGAGTCAGAGTCAAAGTCAGAGTCAGAGTCAGAGTCTGAGTCAGAGTCTGAGTCAGAGTCAGAGTCAGAGTCAGAGTCAAAGTCAGAGTTTCAGTCAGAGTCCAAGTCAGAGTCAGAGTCGGAGTCAGTGTCAGAGTCAGAGGCAGAGTCAGAGTCAGAGTCAGGGTCAGAGTCACAGTCAGAGTCAGAGTCAGGGTCGGAGTCAGAGTCAGAGTCAGGGTCAGAGTCAGAGTCAGAGTCAGAGTCAGAGTCATGTAGTCAGAGTCAGAGTCTGAGTCAGAGTCAGAGACAGAGTCAGAGTCTGAGTCAGAGTCAGAGTCAGAGTCAGAGTTAGCGTCAGATACAGAGTCAGAGTCAGAGTCGGAGTCAGAGTTAGAGTCAGAGTAAGAGTCATAGTCAGAGTCAGAGTCAGAGTCGGAGTCAGAGTCAGAGTCAGAGTCAGAGTCAGAGTCAGAGTCAGAGTCTGAGTCAGAGTCTGAGTCAGAGTCAGAGACAGAGTCAGAGTCAGAGTCAGAGTCAGAGTCAAAGTCAGAGTTTCAGTCAGAGTCCAAGTCAGAGTCAGAGTCGGAGTCAGTGTCAGAGTCAGAGGCAGAGTCAGAGTCAGAGTCAGGGTCAGAGTCACAGTCAGAGTCAGAGTCAGAGTCGGAGTCAGAGTCAGAGTCAGGGTCAGAGTCAGAGTCAGCATTAGAGTCAGAGTCAGAGTCATGTAGTCAGAGTCAGAGTCTGAGTCAGAGTCAGAGACAGAGTCAGAGTCTGAGTCAGAGTCAGAGTCAAAGTCATGAAGACAGAGTCAAAGTCAGAGTCAGAGTCAGAGTCAGAGTCTGAGTCAGAGTCAGAGACAGAGTCAGAGTCTGAGTCATAGTCAGAGTCAGAGTCAGAGTTAGAGTCAGATACAGAGTCAGAGTCAGAGTTAGTCAGATACGGAGTCGGAGTCAGAGTCAGATTCAGAGTCAGAGTCAGAGTCAGAGTCAAAGTCAGTGTCAGAGTCGGAGTCAGAGTCAAAGTCAGAGTCAGAGTCGGAGTCAGAGTCAGAGTCAGAGTCAGAGTCAAAGTCAGAGTCTCAGTCAGAGTCCAAGTCAGAGTCAGATTAGGAGTCAAAGTCAGAGTCAGAGTCAGAGTCGGAGTCAGAGTCAGAGTCAGAGTCAGAGTCAGAGTCAGAGTCATGTAGTCAGAGTCACAGTCAGAGTCAGAGTCAGAGTCAGAGTCAGGGTCAGAGTCAGAGTCAGCATTAAAGTGAGAGTCAGAGTCATGTAGTCAGAGTCTGAGTCAGAGTCAGAGTCAGAGTCAGAGTTAGAGTCAGAGTCAGAGTCATAGTCAGAGTCAGAGTCAGAGTCGGAGTCAGAGTCAGAGTCAGAGTCAGAGTCAGAGTCAGACTCAGAGTCAGAGTCAAAGTCAGAGTTTCAGTCAGAGTCCAAGTCAGAGTCAGAGTCGGAGTCAGTGTCAGAGTCAGAGGCAGAGTCAGAGTCAGAGTCAGGGTCAGAGTCACAGTCAGAGTCAGAGTCAGGGTCGGAGTCAGAGTCAGAGTCAGGGTCAGAGTCAGAGTCAGAGTCAGAGTCAGAGTCATGTAGTCAGAGTCAGAGTCTGAGTCAGAGTCAGAGACAGAGTCAGAGTCTGAGTCAGAGTCAGAGTCAGAGTCAGAGTTAGCGTCAGATACAGAGTCAGAGTCAGAGTCGGAGTCATGAAAACAGAGTCAGAGTCAGACTCAGAGTCAGAGTCAGAGTCAAAGTCGGAGTCAGAGTCGGAGTCAGAGTCAGAGTAAAAGTCAGGGTCGGAGTCAGAGTCAGAGTCAGAGTCAGAGTCAGAGTCCGAGTCAGAGTCAGAGTTAGAGTCAGAGTTAAAGTCAGAGTCAGAGTCAGAGTGAGAGTCAAAGTCAGAGTCTCAGTCACAGTCCAAGTCAGAGTCAGAGTCGGAGTCAGGGTCAGAGTCAGAGTCAGAGTCAGAGTCAGAGTCATGTAGTCAGAGTCACAGTCAGAGTCACAGTCAGAGTCGGAGTCAGAGTCAGAGTCAGAGTCAGAGTCAGGGTCAGAGTCACAGTCAGCATTAGAGTCAGAGTCAGAGTCATGTAGTCAGAGTCAGAGTCTGAGTCAGAGTCAGAGACAGAGTCAGAGTCTGAGTCAGAGTCAGAGTCAGAGTCAGAGTTAGTCAGATACGGAGTCGGAGTCAGAGTCAGATTCAGAGTCAAAGTCATGGAGACAGAGTCAAAGTCAGAGTCAGAGTCAGAGTCAGAGTCTGAGTCAGAGTCAGAGACAGAGTCAGAGTCTGAGTCATAGTCAGACTCAGAGTCAGAGTTAGAGTCAGATACAGAGTCAGAGTCAGAGTTAGTCAGATACGGAGTCGGAGTCAGAGTCAGATTCAGAGTCAGAGTCAGAGTCATGTAGTCAGAGTCACAGTTAGAGTCAGAGTCAGAGTCGGAGTCAGAGTCAGAGTCAGAGTTGAAGTCACCGTCAGAGTCAATGTCAGAGTCTCAGTCAGAGTCCAAGTCAGAGTCAGAGTCGGAGTCAGAGTCAGAGTCAGAGTCAGAGTCAGAGTCAGAGTCATGTAGTCAGAGTCACAGTCAGAGTCAGGGTCAGAGTCGGAGTCAGAGTCAGAGTTAGAGTCAGAGGCAGGGTCAGAGTCAGAGTCAGCATTAGAGTCAGAGTCAGAGTCATGTAGTCAGAGTCAGAGTCCGAGTCAGAGTCAGATACAGAGTCAGAGTCTGAGTCAGAGTCAGAGACAGAGTCAAAGTCGGAGTCAGAGTCGGAGTCAGAGTCAGAGTCAGATTCAAAGTCGAAGTCAGAGTCAGAGTCAGAGCCAGAGTCAAAGTCAGTGTCAGAGTCGGAGTCAGAGTCAGAGTCAGAGTCAGAGTCGGAGTCAAAGTCAGAGTCAGAGTCAGAGTCAAAGTCGGAGTCAGAGTCGGAGTCAGAGTCAGAGTAAAAGTCAGGGTCGGAGTCAGAGTCAGAGTCAGAGTCAGAGTCAGAGTCCGAGTCAGAGTCAGAGTTAGAGTCAGAGTTAAAGTCAGAGTCAGAGTCAGAGTGAGAGTCAAAGTCAGAGTCTCAGTCACAGTCCAAGTCAGAGTCAGAGTCGGAGTCAGGGTCAGAGTCAGAGTCAGAGTCAGAGTCAGAGTCATGTAGTCAGAGTCACAGTCAGAGTCACAGTCAGAGTCGGAGTCAGAGTCAGAGTCAGAGTCAGAGTCAGGGTCAGAGTCAGAGTCAGCATTAGAGTCAGAGTCAGAGTCATGTAGTCAGAGTCAGAGTCTGAGTCAGAGTCAGAGTTAGTCAGATACGGAGTCGGAGTCAGAGTCAGATTCAGAGTCAAAGACATGGAGACAGAGTCAAAGTCAGAGTCAGACTCAGAGTCAGAGTTAGAGTCAGATACAGAGTCAGAGTCAGAGTTAGTCAGATACGGAGTCGGAGTCAGAGTCAGATTCAGAGTCAGAGTCAGAGTCAGAGTCGAAGTCAGTGTCAGAGTCGGAGTCAGACTCAGAGTCAGAGTCAGAGTCGGAGTCAGAGTTAGAGTCAGAGTCAGAGTCAGAGTCAGAGTCAGCGTCAGAGTCAGAGTCAGAGTTGAAGTCACCGTCAGAGTCAAAGTCAGAGTCTCAGTCAGAGTCCAAGTCAGAGTCAGAGTCGGAGTCAGAGTCAGAGTCAGAGTCAGAGTCAGAGTCAGAGTCATGTAGTCAGAGTCACAGGCAGAGTCAGGGTCAGAGTCAGAGTCGGAGTCAAAATCAGAGTCAGAGGCAGGGTCAGAGTCAGAGTCAGCATTAGAGTCAGAGTCAGAGTCATGTAGTCCGAGTCAGAGTCCGAGTCAGAGTCAGATACAGAGTCAGAGTCTGAGTCAGAGTCAGAGTCAGAGTCAGAGTTAGAGTCAGATACGGAGTCGGCGTCAGAGTCAGAGTCAGAGTCCGAGTCAGAGTCAGAGTCAGAGTCAGAGTCGGAGTCAGAGTCAGAGTCAGAGTCAGAGTCAAAGTCAGAGTCTCAGTCAGAGTCCAAGTCAGAGTCAGAGTCGGAGTCAGAGTCAGAGTCAGAGTCAGAGTCAGAGTCAGAGTCAGGGTCAGAGTCACAGTCAAAGTCAGATTCAGAGTCGGAGTCAGAGTCAGAGTCAGGGGCAGAGTCAGAGTCAGCATTAGAGTCAGAGTCAGAGTCATGTAGTCAGAGTCAGAGTCTGAGTCAGAGTCAGAGACAGAGTCAGAGTCTGAGTCAGAGTCAGAGTCAGAGTCAGAGTTAGAGTCAGATACAGAGTCAGAGTCAGAATCAGATCGTGAGTCAGAGTCATGGAGACAGAGTCAGAGTCAGAGTCAGAGTCAGAGTCAGAGTCAAAGTCAGAGTCAGAGTCGGAGTCAGAGTCAGAGTCAGTTTCAGAGTCGGAGTCAGAGTCAGAGTCAGAGTCAGAGTCAGAGTCAGAGTCAGAGTCATGTATTCAGAGTCACAGTTAGAGTCAGAGTCAGAGTCGGAGTCAGAGTCAGAGTCAGAGTCAGAGTTAGGGTCAGAGTCAGAGTCAGCATTAGAGTCAGAGTCGGAGTCATGTAGTCAGAGTCAGAGTCCGAGTCAGAGTCAGAGACAGAGTCAGAGTCTGAGTCAGAGTCAGAGTCAGAGTCAGAGTTAGAGTCAGATACGGAGTCGGAGTCAGAGTCAGATTCAGAGTCAAAGTCATGGACACAGAGTCAGAGTCAGAGTCAGATTCAGAGTCAAAGTCAGAGTCAGAGTCAGAGTCAGAGTCAGATTCAGAGTCAGAGTCATGGAGACAGAGTCAAAGTCAGAGCCATAGTCAGAGTCAAAGTTATGGAGTCAGAGTCAGAGTCAGAGTCAGAGTCAAATTCAGAGTCAGAGTCATGGAGACAGAGTCAGAGTCAGAGCCATAGTCAGAGTCAGAGTCATGGAGTCAGAGTCAGAGTCTGAGTCAGAGTCAGAGTCAGAGTCGGAGTCAAAATCAGAGTCGGAGTCAGATTCAGAGTGACAGTCAGAGTCAGAGTCAGAGTCTCATTCCGAGTCAGATTCAGAGTCGGAGTCGGAGTCAGAGTCAGAGTCAGAGTTGGAGTCAGAGTCAGAGTCAGAGTCAGAGTCGGAGTCAAAGTCAGAGTCAGAGTCAGAGTCGGAGTCAGAGTCAGAGTCAGAGTCAGAGTCAGAGTCAGAGTCATGTAGTCAGAGTCACAGTCAGAGTCAGAGTCAGAGTCAGAGTCAGGGTCAGAGTCAGAGTCAGCATTAAAGTGATAGTCAGCGTCATGTAGTCAGAGTCTGAGTCAGAGTCAGAGTCAGAGTCAGAGTTAGAGTCAGAGTCAGAGTCATAGTCAGAGTCAGAGTCAGAGTCGGAGTCAGAGTCAGAGTCAGAGTCAGAGTCAGAGTCAGAGTCAGAGTCATAGTCAGAGTCAGAGTCGGAGTCGGAGTCAGAGTCAGAGTCGGAGTCAGAGTCAGAGTCAGAGTCAGAGTCGGACTCAGAGTCAGAGTCAGAGTCAGAGTCAAAGTCAGAGTCTCAGTCAGAGTCCAAGTCAGAGTCAGAGTCGGAGTCAGTGTCAGAGTCAGAGGCAGAGTCAGAGTCAGAGTCAGGGTCAAAGTCACAGTCAGAGTCAGAGTCAGAGTCGAAGTCAGAGTAAGAGTCAGGGTCAGAGTCAGAGTCAGCATTAGAGTCAGAGTCAGAGTCATGTAGTCAGAGTCAGAGTCTGAGTCAGGGTCAGAGTCACATTCAGAGTCAGATTCAGAGTCGGAGTCAGAGTCAGAGTCAGGGTCAGAGTCAGTGTCAGCATGAGAGTCAGAGTCATAGTCATGTAGTCAGAGTCAGAGTCTGAGTCAGAGTCAGAGACAGAGTCAGAGTCTGAGTCAGAGTCTGAGTCAGAGTCAGAGACAGAGTCGGAGTCAGAGTCAGATACGGAGTCGGAGTCAGAGTCAGATTCAGAGTCAAAGTCATGGACACAGAGTCAGAGTCAGAGTCAGAGTCAGAGTCAAAGTCAGAGTCATAGTCAGAGTCAGAGTCAGATTCAGAGTCAGAGTCATGGAGACAGAGTCAAAGTCAGAGCCATAGTCAGAGTCAAAGTTATGGAGTCAGAGTCAGAGTCAGAGTCAGAGTCAAATTCAGAGTCAGAGTCATGGAGACAGAGTCAGAGTCAGAGCCATAGTCAGAGTCAGAGTCATGGAGTCAGAGTCAGAGTCTGAGTCAGAGTCAGAGTCAGAGTCGGAGTCAAAATCAGAGTCGGAGTCAGATTCAGAGTGACAGTCAGAGTCAGAGTCAGAGTCTCATTCCGAGTCAGATTCAGAGTCGGAGTCGGAGTCAGAGTCAGAGTCAGAGTTGGAGTCAGAGTCAGAGTCAGAGTCAGAGTCGGAGTCAAAGTCAGAGTCAGAGTCAGAGTCGGAGTCAGAGTCAGAGTCAGAGTCAGAGTCAGAGTCAGAGTCATGTAGTCAGAGTCACAGTCAGAGTCAGAGTCAGAGTCAGAGTCAGGGTCAGAGTCAGAGTCAGCATTAAAGTGATAGTCAGCGCCATGTAGTCAGAGTCTGAGTCAGAGTCAGAGTCAGAGTCAGAGTTAGAGTCAGAGTCAGAGTCATAGTCAGAGTCAGAGTCAGAGTCGGAGTCAGAGTCAGAGTCAGAGTCAGAGTCAGAGTCAGAGTCAGAGTCATAGTCAGAGTCAGAGTCAGAGTCGGAGTCAGAGTCAGAGTCAGAGTCAGAGTCAGAGTCAGAGTCAGAGTCAGACTCAGAGTCAGAGTCAGAGTCAGAGTCAAAGTCAGAGTCTCAGTCAGAGTCCAAGTCAGAGTCAGAGTCGGAGTCAGTGTCAGAGTCAGAGGCAGAGTCAGAGTCAGAGTCAGGGTCAAAGTCACAGTCAGAGTCAGAGTCAGAGTCGAAGTCAGAGTAAGAGTCAGGGTCAGAGTCAGAGTCAGCATTAGAGTCAGAGTCAGAGTCATGTAGTCAGAGTCAGAGTCTGAGTCAGGGTCAGAGTCACAGTCAGAGTCAGATTCAGAGTCGGAGTCAGAGTCAGAGTCAGGGTCAGAGTCAGTGTCAGCATGAGAGTCAGAGTCATAGTCATGTAGTCAGAGTCAGAGTCTGAGTCAGAGTCAGAGACAGAGTCAGAGTCTGAGTCAGAGTCTGAGTCAGAGTCAGAGACAGAGTCAGAGTCAGAGTCAGAGTCAGAGTCAGAGTCAGAGTTAGCGTCAGATACAGAGTCAGAGTCAGAGTCGGAGTCATGGAAACAGAGTCAGAGTCAGACTCAGAGTCAGAGGCAGAGTCAAAGTCGGAGTCAGAGTCGGAGTCAAAGTCAGAGTAAAAGTCAGGGTCGGAGTCAGAGTCAGAGTCAGAGTCAGAGTCAGAGTCCGAGTCAGAGTCAGAGTTAGAGTCAGAGTTAAAGTCAGAGTCAGAGTCAGAGTGAGAGTCAAAGTCAGAGTCTCAGTCAGAGTCCAAGTCAGAGTCAGAGTCGAAGTCAGGGTCAGAGTCAGAGTCAGAGTCAGAGTCAGAGTCATGTAGTCAGAGTCACAGTCAGAGTCACAGTCAGAGTCGGAGTCAGAGTCAGAGTCAGGGTCAGAGTCAGGGTCAGAGTCAGAGTCAGCATTAGAGTCAGAGTCAGAGTCATGTAGTCAGAGTCAGAGTCTGAGTCAGAGTCAGAGACAGAGTCAGAGTCTGAGTCAGAGTCAGAGTCAGAGTCAGAGTTAGTCAGATACGGAGTCGGAGTCAGAGTCAGATTTAGAGTCAAAGTCATGGAGACAGAGTCAAAGTCAGAGTCAGAGTCAGAGTCAGAGTCAGAGTTAGAGTCAGATACAGAGTCAGAGTCAGAATCAGATCGTGAGTCAGAGTCATGGAGACAGAGTCAGAGTCAGAGTCAGAGTCAGAGTCAGAGTCAAAGTCAGAGTCAGAGTCGGAGTCAGAGTCAGAGTCAGTTTCAGAGTCGGAGTCAGAGTCAGAGTCAGAGTCAGAGTCAGAGTCAGAGTCAGAGTCATGTAGTCAGAGTCACAGTTAGAGTCAGAGTCAGAGTCGGAGTCAGAGTCAGAGTCAGAGTCAGAGTTAGGGTCAGAGTCAGAGTCAGCATTAGAGTCAGAGTCAGAGTCATGTAGTCAGAGTCAGAGTCCGAGTCAGAGTCAGAGACAGAGTCAGAGTCTGAGTCAGAGTCAGAGTCAGAGTCAGAGTTAGTCAGATACGGAGTCGGAGTCAGAGTCAGATTCAGAGTCAAAGTCATGGAGACAGAGTCAAAGTCAGAGTCAGAGTCAGAGTCAGAGTCTGAGTCAGAGTCAGAGACAGAGTCAGAGTCTGAGTCATAGTCAGACTCAGAGTCAGAGTTAGAGTCAGATACAGAGTCAGAGTCAGAGTTAGTCAGATACGGAGTCGGAGTCAGAGTCAGATTCAGAGTCAGAGTCAGAGTCATGTAGTCAGAGTCACAGTTAGAGTCAGAGTCAGAGTCGGAGTCAGAGTCAGAGTCAGAGTTGAAGTCACCGTCAGAGTCAATGTCAGAGTCTCAGTCAGAGTCCAAGTCAGAGTCAGAGTCGGAGTCAGAGTCAGAGTCAGAGTCAGAGTCAGAGTCAGAGTCATGTAGTCAGAGTCACAGTCAGAGTCAGGGTCAGAGTCGGAGTCAGAGTCAGAGTTAGAGTCAGAGGCAGGGTCAGAGTCAGAGTCAGCATTAGAGTCAGAGTCAGAGTCATGTAGTCAGAGTCAGAGTCTGAGTCAGAGTCAGAGACAGAGTCAGAGTCTGAGTCAGAGTCAGAGTCAACGTCATGAAGACAGAGTCAAAGTCAGAGTCAGAGTCAGAGTCAGAGTCTGAGTCAGAGTCAGAGACAGAGTCAGAGTCTGAGTCATAGTCAGAGTCAGAGTCAGAGTTAGAGTCAGATACAGAGTCAGAGTCAGAGTTAGTCAGATACGGAGTCGGAGTCAGAGTCAGATTCAGAGTCAGAGTCAGAGTCAGAGTCAAAGTCAGTGTCAGAGTCGGAGTCAGAGTCAAAGTCAGAGTCAGAGTCGGAGTCAGAGTCAGAGTCAGAGTCAGAGTCAAAGTCAGAGTCTCAGTCAGAGTCCAAGTCAGAGTCAGATTAGGAGTCAAAGTCAGAGTCAGAGTCAGAGTCGGAGTCAGAGTCAGAGTCAGAGTCAGAGTCAGAGTCAGAGTCATGTAGTCAGAGTCACAGTCAGAGTCAGAGTCAGAGTTAGAGTCAGAGTAAGAGTCATAGTCAGAGTCAGAGTCAGAGTCGGAGTCAGAGTCAGAGTCAGAGTCAGAGTCAGAGTCAGAGTCAGAGTCTGAGTCAGAGTCTGAGTCAGAGTCAGAGACAGAGTCAGAGTCAGAGTCAGAGTCAGAGGCAAAGTCAGACTTTCAGTCAGAGTCCAAGTCAGAGTCAGAGTCGGAGTCAGTGTCAGAGTCAGAGGCAGAGTCAGAGTCAGAGTCAGGGTCAGAGTCACAGTCAGAGTCAGAGTCAGAGTCGGAGTCAGAGTCAGAGTCAGGGTCAGAGTCAGAGTCAGCATTAGAGTCAGAGTCAGAGTCATGTAGTCAGAGTCAGAGTCTGAGTCAGAGTCAGAGACAGAGTCAGAGTCTGAGTCAGAGTCAGAGTCAAAGTCATGAAGACAGAGTCAAAGTCAGAGTCAGAGTCAGAGTCAGAGTCTGAGTCAGAGTCAGAGACAGAGTCAGAGTCTGAGTCATAGTCAGAGTCAGAGTCAGAGTTAGAGTCAGATACAGAGTCAGAGTCAGAAGTAGTCAGATACGGAGTCGGAGTCAGAGTCAGATTCAGAGTCAGAGTCAGAGTCAGAGTCAAAGTCAGTGTCAGAGTCGGAGTCAGAGTCAAAGTCAGAGTCAGAGTCGGAGTCAGAGTCAGAGTCAGAGTCAGAGTCAAAGTCAGAGTCTCAGTCAGAGTCCAAGTCAGAGTCAGATTAGGAGTCAAAGTCAGAGTCAGAGTCAGAGTCGGAGTCAGAGTCAGAGTCAGAGTCAGAGTCAGAGTCAGAGTCATGTAGTCAGAGTCACAGTCAGAGTCAGAGTCAGAGTCAGAGTCAGGGTCAGAGTCAGAGTCAGCATTAAAGTGAGAGTCAGAGTCATGTAGTCAGAGTCTGAGTCAGAGTCAGAGTCAGAGTCAGAGTTAGAGTCAGAGTCAGAGTCATAGTCAGAGTCAGAGTCAGAGTCGGAGTCAGAGTCAGAGTCAGAGTCAGAGTCAGAGTCAGACTCAGAGTCAGAGTCAAAGTTGAAGTCAGAGTCAGAGTCAGAGTCAGAGTCAAAGTCAGAGTTTCAGTCAGAGTCCAAGTCAGAGTCAGAGTCGGAGTCAGTGTCAGAGTCAGAGGCAGAGTCAGAGTCAGAGTCAGGGTCAGAGTCACAGTCAGAGTCAGAGTCAGGGTCGGAGTCAGAGTCAGAGTCAGGGTCAGAGTCAGAGTCAGAGTCAGAGTCAGAGTCATGTAGTCAGAGTCAGAGTCTGAGTCAGAGTCAGAGACAGAGTCAGAGTCTGAGTCAGAGTCAGAGTCAGAGTCAGAGTTAGCGTCAGATACAGAGTCAGAGTCAGAGTCGGAGTCATGAAAACAGAGTCAGAGTCAGACTCAGAGTCAGAGTCAGAGTCAAAGTCGGAGTCAGAGTCGGAGTCAGAGTCAGAGTAAAAGTCAGGGTCGGAGTCAGAGTCAGAGTCAGAGTCAGAGTCAGAGTCCGAGTCAGAGTCAGAGTTAGAGTCAGAGTTAAAGTCAGAGTCAGAGTCAGAGTGAGAGTCAAAGTCAGAGTCTCAGTCACAGTCCAAGTCAGAGTCAGAGTCGGAGTCAGGGTCAGAGTCAGAGTCAGAGTCAGAGTCAGAGTCATGTAGTCAGAGTCACAGTCAGAGTCACAGTCAGAGTCGGAGTCAGAGTCAGAGTCAGAGTCAGAGTCAGGGTCAGAGTCACAGTCAGCATTAGAGTCAGAGTCAGAGTCATGTAGTCAGAGTCAGAGTCTGAGTCAGAGTCAGAGACAGAGTCAGAGTCTGAGTCAGAGTCAGAGTCAGAGTCAGAGTTAGTCAGATACGGAGTCGGAGTCAGAGTCAGATTCAGAGTCAAAGTCATGGAGACAGAGTCAAAGTCAGAGTCAGAGTCAGAGTCAGAGTCTGAGTCAGAGTCAGAGACAGAGTCAGAGTCTGAGTCATAGTCAGACTCAGAGTCAGAGTTAGAGTCAGATACAGAGTCAGAGTCAGAGTTAGTCAGATACGGAGTCGGAGTCAGAGTCAGATTCAGAGTCAGAGTCAGAGTCATGTAGTCAGAGTCACAGTTAGAGTCAGAGTCAGAGTCGGAGTCAGAGTCAGAGTCAGAGTTGAAGTCACCGTCAGAGTCAATGTCAGAGTCTCAGTCAGAGTCCAAGTCAGAGTCAGAGTCGGAGTCAGAGTCAGAGTCAGAGTCAGAGTCAGAGTCAGAGTCATGTAGTCAGAGTCACAGTCAGAGTCAGGGTCAGAGTCGGAGTCAGAGTCAGAGTTAGAGTCAGAGGCAGGGTCAGAGTCAGAGTCAGCATTAGAGTCAGAGTCAGAGTCATGTAGTCAGAGTCAGAGTCCGAGTCAGAGTCAGATACAGAGTCAGAGTCTGAGTCAGAGTCAGAGACAGAGTCAAAGTCGGAGTCAGAGTCGGAGTCAGAGTCAGAGTCAGATTCAAAGTCGAAGTCAGAGTCAGAGTCAGAGCCAGAGTCAAAGTCAGTGTCAGAGTCGGAGTCAGAGTCAGAGTCAGAGTCAGAGTCGGAGTCAAAGTCAGAGTCAGAGTCAGAGTCAAAGTCGGAGTCAGAGTCGGAGTCAGAGTCAGAGTAAAAGTCAGGGTCGGAGTCAGAGTCAGAGTCAGAGTCAGAGTCAGAGTCCGAGTCAGAGTCAGAGTTAGAGTCAGAGTTAAAGTCAGAGTCAGAGTCAGAGTGAGAGTCAAAGTCAGAGTCTCAGTCACAGTCCAAGTCAGAGTCAGAGTCGGAGTCAGAGTCAGAGTCAGAGTCAGAGTCAGAGTCAGAGTCATGTAGTCAGAGTCACAGTCAGAGTCACAGTCAGAGTCGGAGTCAGAGTCAGAGTCAGAGTCAGAGTCAGGGTCAGAGTCAGAGTCAGCATTAGAGTCAGAGTCAGAGTCATGTAGTCAGAGTCAGAGTCTGAGTCAGAGTCAGAGTTAGTCAGATACGGAGTCGGAGTCAGAGTCAGATTCAGAGTCAAAGACATGGAGACAGAGTCAAAGTCAGAGTCAGAGTCAGAGTCAGAGTCTGAGTCAGAGTCAGAGACAGAGTCAGAGTCTGAGTCATAGTCAGACTCAGAGTCAGAGTTAGAGTCAGATACAGAGTCAGAGTCAGAGTTAGTCAGATACGGAGTCGGAGTCAGAGTCAGATTCAGAGTCAGAGTCAGAGTCAGAGTCGAAGTCAGTGTCAGAGTCGGAGTCAGACTCAGAGTCAGAGTCAGAGTCGGAGTCAGAGTTAGAGTCAGAGTCAGAGTCAGAGTCAGAGTCAGCGTCAGAGTCAGAGTCAGAGTTGAAGTCACCGTCAGAGTCAAAGTCAGAGTCTCAGTCAAAGTCCAAGTCAGAGTCAGAGTCGGAGTCAGAGTCAGAGTCAGAGTCAGAGTCAGAGTCAGAGTCATGTAGTCAGAGTCACAGGCAGAGTCAGGGTCAGAGTCAGAGTCGGAGTCAAAATCAGAGTCAGAGGCAGGGTCAGAGTCAGAGTCAGCATTAGAGTCAGAGTCAGAGTCATGTAGTCCGAGTCAGAGTCCGAGTCAGAGTCAGATACAGAGTCAGAGTCTGAGTCAGAGTCAGAGTCAGAGTCAGAGTTAGAGTCAGATACGGAGTCGGCGTCAGAGTCAGAGTCAGAGTCCGAGTCAGAGTCAGAGTCAGAGTCAGAGTCGGAGTCAGAGTCAGAGTCAGAGTCAGAGTCAAAGTCAGAGTCTCAGTCAGAGTCCAAGTCAGAGTCAGAGTCGGAGTCAGAGTCAGAGTCAGAGTCAGAGTCAGAGTCAGAGTCAGGGTCAGAGTCACAGTCAAAGTCAGATTCAGAGTCGGAGTCAGAGTCAGAGTCAGGGGCAGAGTCAGAGTCAGCATTAGAGTCAGAGTCAGAGTCATGTAGTCAGAGTCAGAGTCTGAGTCAGAGTCAGAGACAGAGTCAGAGTCTGAGTCAGAGTCAGAGTCAGAGTCAGAGTTAGAGTCAGATACAGAGTCAGAGTCAGAATCAGATCGTGAGTCAGAGTCATGGAGACAGAGTCAGAGTCAGAGTCAGAGTCAGAGTCAGAGTCAAAGTCAGAGTCAGAGTCGGAGTCAGAGTCAGAGTCAGTTTCAGAGTCGGAGTCAGAGTCAGAGTCAGAGTCAGAGTCAGAGTCAGAGTCAGAGTCATGTAGTCAGAGTCACAGTTAGAGTCAGAGTCAGAGTCGGAGTCAGAGTCAGAGTCAGAGTCAGAGTTAGGGTCAGAGTCAGAGTCAGCATTAGAGTCAGAGTCAGAGTCATGTAGTCAGAGTCAGAGTCCGAGTCAGAGTCAGAGACAGAGTCAGAGTCTGAGTCAGAGTCAGAGTCAGAGTCAGAGTTAGAGTCAGATACGGAGTCGGAGTCAGAGTCAGATTCAGAGTCAAAGTCATGGACACAGAGTCAGAGTCAGAGTCAGATTCAGAGTCAAAGTCAGAGTCAGAGTCAGAGTCAGAGTCAGATTCAGAGTCAGAGTCATGGAAACAGAGTCAAAGTCAGAGCCATAGTCAGAGTCAAAGTTATGGAGTCAGAGTCAGAGTCAGAGTCAGAGTCAAATTCAGAGTCAGAGTCATGGAGACAGAGTCAGAGTCAGAGCCATAGTCAGAGTCAGAGTCATGGAGTCAGAGTCAGAGTCTGAGTCAGAGTCAGAGTCAGAGTCGGAGTCAAAATCAGAGTCGGAGTCAGATTCAGAGTGACAGTCAGAGTCAGAGTCAGAGTCTCATTCCGAGTCAGATTCAGAGTCGGAGTCGGAGTCAGAGTCAGAGTCAGAGTTGGAGTCAGAGTCAGAGTCAGAGTCAGAGTCGGAGTCAAAGTCAGAGTCAGAGTCAGAGTCGGAGTCAGAGTCAGAGTCAGAGTCAGAGTCAGAGTCAGAGTCATGTAGTCAGAGTCACAGTCAGAGTCAGAGTCAGAGTCAGAGTCAGGGTCAGAGTCAGAGTCAGCATTAAAGTGATAGTCAGCGTCATGTAGTCAGAGTCTGAGTCAGAGTCAGAGTCAGAGTCAGAGTTAGAGTCAGAGTCAGAGTCATAGTCAGAGTCAGAGTCAGAGTCGGAGTCAGAGTCAGAGTCAGAGTCAGAGTCAGAGTCAGAGTCAGAGTCATAGTCAGAGTCAGAGTCAGAGTCGGAGTCAGAGTCAGAGTCGGAGTCAGAGTCAGAGTCAGAGTCAGAGTCAGACTCAGAGTCAGAGTCAGAGTCAGAGTCAAAGTCAGAGTCTCAGTCAGAGTCCAAGTCAGAGTCAGAGTCGGAGTCAGTGTCAGAGTCAGAGGCAGAGTCAGAGTCAGAGTCAGGGTCAAAGTCACAGTCAGAGTCAGAGTCAGAGTCGAAGTCAGAGTAAGAGTCAGGGTCAGAGTCAGAGTCAGCATTAGAGTCAGAGTCAGAGTCATGTAGTCAGAGTCAGAGTCTGAGTCAGGGTCAGAGTCACATTCAGAGTCAGATTCAGAGTCGGAGTCAGAGTCAGAGTCAGGGTCAGAGTAAGTGTCAGCATGAGAGTCAGAGTCATAGTCATGTAGTCAGAGTCAGAGTCTGAGTCAGAGTCAGAGACAGAGTCAGAGTCTGAGTCAGAGTCTGAGTCAGAGTCAGAGACAGAGTCAGAGTCAGAGTCAGATACGGAGTCGGAGTCAGAGTCAGATTCAGAGTCAAAGTCATGGACACAGAGTCAGAGTCAGAGTCAGAGTCAGAGTCAAAGTCAGAGTCATAGTCAGAGTCAGAGTCAGATTCAGAGTCAGAGTCATGGAGACAGAGTCAAAGTCAGAGCCATAGTCAGAGTCAAAGTTATGGAGTCAGAGTCAGAGTCAGAGTCAGAGTCAAATTCAGAGTCAGAGTCATGGAGACAGAGTCAGAGTCAGAGCCATAGTCAGAGTCAGAGTCATGGAGTCAGAGTCAGAGTCTGAGTCAGAGTCAGAGTCAGAGTCGGAGTCAAAATCAGAGTCGGAGTCAGATTCAGAGTGACAGTCAGAGTCAGAGTCAGAGTCTCATTCCGAGTCAGATTCAGAGTCGGAGTCGGAGTCAGAGTCAGAGTCAGAGTTGGAGTCAGAGTCAGAGTCAGAGTCAGAGTCGGAGTCAAAGTCAGAGTCAGAGTAAGAGTCGGAGTCAGAGTCAGAGTCAGAGTCAGAGTCAGAGTCAGAGTCATGTAGTCAGAGTCACAGTCAGAGTCAGAGTCAGAGTCAGAGTCAGGGTCAGAGTCAGAGTCAGCATTGAAGTGATAGTCAGCGCCATGTAGTCAGAGTCTGAGTCAGAGTCAGAGTCAGAGTCAGAGTTAGAGTCAGAGTCAGAGTCATAGTCAGAGTCAGAGTCAGAGTCGGAGTCAGAGTCAGAGTCAGAGTCAGAGTCAGAGTCAGAGTCAGAGTCATAGTCAGAGTCAGAGTCAGAGTCGGAGTCAGAGTCAGAGTCAGAGTCAGAGTCAGAGTCAGAGTCAGAGTCAGACTCAGAGTCAGAGTCAGAGTCAGAGTCAAAGTCAGAGTCTCAGTCAGAGTCCAAGTCAGAGTCAGAGTCGGAGTCAGTGTCAGAGTCAGAGGCAGAGTCAGAGTCAGAGTCAGGGTCAAAGTCACAGTCAGAGTCAGAGTCAGAGTCGAAGTCAGAGTAAGAGTCAGGGTCAGAGTCAGAGTCAGCATTAGAGTCAGAGTCAGAGTCATGTAGTCAGAGTCAGAGTCTGAGTCAGGGTCAGAGTCACAGTCAGAGTCAGATTCAGAGTCGGAGTCAGAGTCAGAGTCAGGGTCAGAGTCAGTGTCAGCATGAGAGTCAGAGTCATAGTCATGTAGTCAGAGTCAGAGTCTGAGTCAGAGTCAGAGACAGAGTCAGAGTCTGAGTCAGAGTCTGAGTCAGAGTCAGAGACAGAGTCAGAGTCAGAGTCAGAGTCAGAGTCAGAGTCAGAGTTAGCGTCAGATACAGAGTCAGAGTCAGAGTCGGAGTCATGGAAACAGAGTCAGAGTCAGACTCAGAGTCAGAGGCAGAGTCAAAGTCGGAGTCAGAGTCGGAGTCAAAGTCAGAGTAAAAGTCAGGGTCGGAGTCAGAGTCAGAGTCAGAGTCAGAGTCAGAGTCCGAGTCAGAGTCAGAGTTAGAGTCAGAGTTAAAGTCAGAGTCAGAGTCAGAGTGAGAGTCAAAGTCAGAGTCTCAGTCAGAGTCCAAGTCAGAGTCAGAGTCGAAGTCAGGGTCAGAGTCAGAGTCAGAGTCAGAGTCAGAGTCATGTAGTCAGAGTCACAGTCAGAGTCACAGTCAGAGTCGGAGTCAGAGTCAGAGTCAGGGTCAGAGTCAGGGTCAGAGTCAGAGTCAGCATTAGAGTCAGAGTCAGAGTCATGTAGTCAGAGTCAGAGTCTGAGTCAGAGTCAGAGACAGAGTCAGAGTCTGAGTCAGAGTCAGAGTCAGAGTCAGAGTTAGTCAGATACGGAGTCGGAGTCAGAGTCAGATTTAGAGTCAAAGTCATGGAGACAGAGTCAAAGTCAGAGTCAGAGTCAGAGTCAGAGTCAGAGTTAGAGTCAGATACAGAGTCAGAGTCAGAATCAGATCGTGAGTCAGAGTCATGGAGACAGAGGCAGAGTCAGAGTCAGAGTCAGAGTCAGAGTCAAAGTCAGAGTCAGAGTCGGAGTCAGAGTCAGAGTCAGTTTCAGAGTCGGAGTCAGAGTCAGAGTCAGAGTCAGAGTCAGAGTCAGAGTCAGAGTCATGTAGTCAGAGTCACAGTTAGAGTCAGAGTCAGAGTCGGAGTCAGAGTCAGAGTCAGAGTCAGAGTTAGGGTCAGAGTCAGAGTCAGCATTAGAGTCAGAGTCAGAGTCATGTAGTCAGAGTCAGAGTCCGAGTCAGAGTCAGAGACAGAGTCAGAGTCTGAGTCAGAGTCAGAGTCAGAGTCAGAGTTAGAGTCAGATACGGAGTCGGAGTCAGAGTCAGATTCAGAGTCAAAGTCATGGACACAGAGTCAGAGTCAGAGTCAGAGTCAGAGTCAAAGTCAGAGTCAGAGTCAGAGTCAGAGTCAGATTCAGAGTCAGAGTCATGGAGACAGAGTCAAAGTCAGAGCCATAGTCAGAGTCAAAGTTATGGAGTCAGAGTCAGAGTCAGAGTCAGAGTCAAATTCAGAGTCAGAGTCATGGAGACAGAGTCAGAGTCAGAGCCATAGTCAGAGTCAGAGTCATGGAGTCAGAGTCAGAGTCTGAGTCAGAGTCAGAGTCAGAGTCGGAGTCAAAATCAGAGTCGGAGTCAGATTCAGAGTGACAGTCAGAGTCAGAGTCAGAGTCTCATTCCGAGTCAGATTCAGAGTCGGAGTCGGAGTCAGAGTCAGAGTCAGAGTTGGAGTCAGAGTCAGAGTCAGAGTCAGAGTCGGAGTCAAAGTCAGAGTCAGAGTCAGAGTCGGAGTCAGAGTCAGAGTCAGAGTCAGAGTCAGAGTCAGAGTCATGTAGTCAGAGTCACAGTCAGAGTCAGAGTCAGAGTCAGAGTCAGGGTCAGAGTCAGAGTCAGCATTAAAGTGATAGTCAGCGTCATGTAGTCAGAGTCTGAGTCAGAGTCAGAGTCAGAGTCAGAGTTAGAGTCAGAGTCAGAGTCATAGTCAGAGTCAGAGTCAGAGTCGGAGTCAGAGTCAGAGTCAGAGTCAGAGTCAGAGTCAGAGTCAGAGTCATAGTCAGAGTCAGAGTCAGAGTCGGAGTCAGAGTCAGAGTCAGAGTCAGAGTCAGAGTCAGAGTCAGAGTCAGACTCAGAGTCAGAGTCAGAGTCAGAGTCAAAGTCAGAGTCTTAGTCAGAGTCCAAGTCAGAGTCACAGTCGGAGTCAGTGTCAGAGTCAGAGGCAGAGTCAGAGTCAGAGTCAGGGTCAAAGTCACAGTCAGAGTCAGAGTCAGAGTCGAAGTCAGAGTAAGAGTCAGGGTCAGAGTCAGAGTCAGCATTAGAGTCAGAGTCAGAGTCATGTAGTCAGAGTCAGAGTCTGAGTCAGGGTCAGAGTCACATTCAGAGTCAGATTCAGAGTCGGAGTCAGAGTCAGAGTCAGGGTCAGAGTCAGTGTCAGCATGAGAGTCAGTCATAGTCATGTAGTCAGAGTCAGAGTCTGAGTCAGAGTCAGAGACAGAGTCAGAGTCTGAGTCAGAGTCAGAGACAGAGTCAGAGTCAGAGTCAGATACGGGGTCGGAGTCAGAGTCAGATTCAGAGTCAAAGTCATGGACACAGAGTCAGAGTCAGAGTCAGAGTCAGAGTCAAAGTCAGAGTCATAGTCAGAGTCAGAGTCAGATTCAGAGTCAGAGTCATGGAGACAGAGTCAAAGTCAGAGCCATAGTCAGAGTCAAAGTTATGGAGTCAGAGTCAAAGTCAGAGTCAGAGTCAAATTCAGAGTCAGAGTCATGGAGACAGAGTCAGAGTCAGAGCCATAGTCAGAGTCAGAGTCATGGAGTCAGAGTCAGAGTCTGAGTCAGAGTCAGAGTCAGAGTCGGAGTCAAAATCAGAGTCGGAGTCAGATTCAGAGTGACAGTCAGAGTCAGAGTCAGAGTCTCATTCCGAGTCAGATTCAGAGTCGGAGTCGGAGTCAGAGTCAGAGTCAGAGTTGGAGTCAGAGTCAGAGTCAGAGTCAGAGTCGGAGTCAAAGTCAGAGTCAGAGTCAGAGTCGGAGTCAGAGTCGGAGTCAGAGTCAGAGTCAGAGTCAGAGTCATGTAGTCAGAGTCACAGTCAGAGTCAGAGTCAGAGTCAGAGTCAGGGTCAGAGTCAGAGTCAGCATTAAAGTGATAGTCAGCGTCATGTAGTCAGAGTCTGAGTCAGAGTCAGAGTCAGAGTCAGAGTTAGAGTCAGAGTCAGAGTCATAGTCAGAGTCAGAGTCAGAGTCGGAGTCAGAGTCAGAGTCAGAGTCAGAGTCAGAGTCAGAGTCAGAGTCATAGTCAGAGTCAGAGTCAGAGTCGGAGTCAGAGTCAGAGTCAGAGTCAGAGTCAGAGTCAGAGTCAGAGTCAGACTCAGAGTCAGAGTCAGAGTCAGAGTCAAAGTCAGAGTCTCAGTCAGAGTCCAAGTCAGAGTCAGAGTCGGAGTCAGTGTCAGAGTCAGAGGCAGAGTCAGAGTCAGAGTCAGGGTCAAAGTCACAGTCAGAGTCAGAGTCAGAGTCGAAGTCAGAGTAAGAGTCAGGGTCAGAGTCAGAGTCAGCATTAGAGTCAGAGTCAGAGTCATGTAGTCAGAGTCAGAGTCTGAGTCAGGGTCAGAGTCACAGTCAGAGTCAGATTCAGAGTCGGAGTCAGAGTCAGAGTCAGGGTCAGAGTCAGTGTCAGCATGAGAGTCAGAGTCATAGTCATGTAGTCAGAGTCAGAGTCTGAGTCAGAGTCAGAGACAGAGTCAGAGTCTGAGTCAGAGTCTGAGTCAGAGTCAGAGACAGAGTCAGAGTGAGAGTCAGAGTCAGAGTCAGAGTCAGAGTTAGCGTCAGATACAGAGTCAGAGTCAGAGTCGGAGTCATGGAAACAGAGTCAGAGTCAGACTCAGAGTCAGAGGCAGAGTCAAAGTCGGAGTCAGAGTCGGAGTCAAAGTCAGAGTAAAAGTCAGGGTCGGAGTCAGAGTCAGAGTCAGAGTCAGAGTCAGAGTCCGAGTCAGAGTCAGAGTCAGAGTCAGAGTTAAAGTCAGAGTCAGAGTCAGAGTGAGAGTCAAAGTCAGAGTCTTAGTCAGAGTCCAAGTCAGAGTCAGAGTCGAAGTCAGGGTCAGAGTCAGAGTCAGAGTCAGAGTCAGAGTCATGTAGTCAGAGTCACAGTCAGAGTCACAGTCAGAGTCGGAGTCAGAGTCAGAGTCAGGGTCAGAGTCAGGGTCAGAGTCAGAGTCAGCATTAGAGTCAGAGTCAGAGTCATGTAGTCAGAGTCAGAGTCTGAGTCAGAGTCAGAGACAGAGTCAGAGTCTGAGTCAGAGTCAGAGTCAGAGTCAGAGTTAGTCAGATACGGAGTCGGAGTCAGAGTCAGATTTAGAGTCAAAGTCATGGAGACAGAGTCAAAGTCAGAGTCAGAGTCAGAGTCAGAGTCTGAGTCAGAGTCAGAGACAGAGTCAGAGTCTGAGTCATAGTCAGACTCAGAGTCAGAGTTAGAGTCAGATACAGAGTCAGAGTCAGAGTTAGTCAGATACGGAGTCGGAGTCAGAGTCAGATTCAGAGTCAGAGTCAGAGTCAGAGTCAAAGTCAGTGTCAGAGTCGGAGTCAGACTCAGAGTCAGAGTCAGAGTCGGAGTCAGAGTTAGAGTCAGAGTCAGAGTCAGAGTCAGAGTCAGCGTCAGAGTCAGAGTCAGAGTTGAAGTCACCGTCAGAGTCAAGGTCAGAGTCTCAGTCAGAGTCCAAGTCAGAGTCAGAGTCGGAGTCAGAGTCAGAGTCAGAGTCAGAGTCAGAGTCAGAGTCAGAGTCATGTAGTCAGAGTCACAGTCAGAGTCAGGGTCAGAGTCGGAGTCAGAGTCAGAGTTAGAGTCAGAGGCAGGGTCAGAGTCAGAGTCAGCATTAGAGTCAGAGTCAGAGTCATGTAGTCAGAGTCAGAGTCCGAGTCAGAGTCAGATACAGAGTCAGAGTCTGAGTCAGAGTCAGAGTCAGAGTCAGAGTTAGAGTCAGATACGGAGTCGGCGTCAGAGTCAGAGTCAGGGTCAGAGTCAGAGTCAGCATTAGAGTCAGAGTCAGAGTCATGTAGTCAGAGTCAGAGTCTGAGTCAGAGTCAGAGACAGAGTCAAAGTCAGAGTCAGAGTCAGAGTCGGAGTCAGAGTCAGAGTCAGAGTCAGAGTCAGAGTCAGAGTCAGAGTCAGAGTCAGAGTCCGAGTCAGAGTCAGAGTCAGAGTCAGAGTCGGAGTCAGAGTCAGAGTCAGAGTCAGAGTCAAAGTCAGAGTCTCAGTCAGAGTCCAAGTCAAAGTCAGAGTCAGAGTCAGAGTCAGAGTCAGAGTCAGAGTCAGAGTCAGAGTCAGAGTCAAGATCAGAGTCACAGTCAAAGTCAGATTCAGAGTCGGAGTCAGAGTCAGAGTCAGGGTTAGAGTCAGAGTCAGCATTAAAGTCAGAGTCAGAGTCATGTAGTCAGAGTCAGATTCTGAGTCAGAGTCAGAGACAGAGTCAGAGTCTGAGTCAGAGTCAGAGTCAGAGTCAGAGTTAGAGTCAGAGTCAGAGTCATAGTCAGAGTCAGAGTCAGAGTCGAAGTCAGAGTCAGAGTCAGAGTCAGAGTCAGAGTCAGACTCAGAGTCAGACTCAGAGTCAGAGTCAGAGTCAGACTCAGAGTCAGAGTCAGAGTTAAAGTCAGAGTCAGAATCAGAGTCAGAGTCAAAGTCAGTGTCTCAGTCAGAGTCCAAGTCAGAGTCAGAGTCGGAGTCAGTGTCAGAGTCAGAGGCAGAGTCAGAGTCAGAGTCAGGGTCAAAGTCACAGTCAGAGTCAGAGTCAGAGTCGAAGTCAGAGTAAGAGTCAGGGTCAGAGTCAGAGTCAGCATTAGAGTCAGAGTCAGAGTCATGTAGTCAGAGTCAGAGTCTGAGTCAGAGTCAGAGACAGAGTCAGAGTCTGAGTCAGAGTCAGAGTCAGAGTCAGAGTTAGTCAGATACGGAGTCGGAGTCAGAGTCAGATTCAGAGTCAAAGTCATGGAGACAGAGTCAAAGTCAGAGTCAGAGTCAGAGTCAGAGTCTGAGTCAGAGTCTGAGTCATAGTCAGACTCAGAGTCAGAGTCATGTAGTCAGAGTCACAGTCAGAGTCAGAGTCAGAGTCGAAGTCAGAGTCAGAGTCAGAGTCATAGTCAGAGTCAGAGTCAGATTCGGAGTCAGAGTCAGAGTCAGAGTCAGAGTCAGAGTCAGAGTCAGAGTCAGAGTCAGAGTCAAAGTCAGAGTTAAAGTCAGAGTCAGATTCAGAGTCAGAGTCACAGTCAGAGTCTCAGTCAGAGTCCAAGTCAGAGTCAGAGCTGGAGTCAGAGTCAGAGTCAGAGTCAGAGTCAGAGTCAGAGTCAGGGTCAGAGTCACAGTCAGAGTCAGATTCAGAGTCGGAGTCAGAGTCAGAGTCAGGGTCAGAGTCAGTGTCAGCATGAGAGTCAGAGTCATAGTCATGTAGTCAGAGTCAGAGTCTGAGTCAGAGTCAGAGACAGAGTCAGAGTCTGAGTCAGAGTCAGAGTCAGAGTCAGAGTTAGAGTCAGATACAGAGTCAGAGTCAGAGTCAGATTCAGAGTCAGAGTCATGGAGACAGAGTCAGAGTCAGAGTCAGAGTCAGAGTCAGAGTCAGAGTCAAAGTCAGAGTCAGAGTCGGAGTCAGACTCAGAGTCAGATTCAAAGTCGGAGTCAGAGTCAGAGTCGGAGTTAGTCAGATACGGAGTCGGAGTCAGAGTCAGATTCGAAGTCAAAGTCATGGAGAAAGAGTCAAAGTCAGAGTCAGAGTCAGAGTCAGAGTCAGAGTCAGAGTCAGAGTCAGAGTCAGAGTCAGAGACAAAGTCAGAGTCAGAGTCGGAGTCAGAGTCAGAGTCAGATTCAAAGTCGGAGTCAGAGTCAGAGTCAGAGTCAGAGTCAGAGTCAGAGTCAGAGTCAGAGTCAGAGTCAGAGTTAAAGTCAGAGTCAGAGTCAGAGTCAGAGTCAAAGTCAGAGTCTCGGTCAGAGTCCAAGTCAGAGTCAGAGTCGGAGTCAGAGTCAGAGTCGGAGTCAGAGTCAGGGTCAGAGTCAGAGTCAGAGTCAGAGTTAGCGTCAGATACAAAGTCAGAGTCAGAGTTGGAGTCATGGAAACAGAGTCAGAGTCAGACTCAGAGTCAGAGTCAGAGTCAAAGTCGGAGTCAGAGTCGGAGTCAGAGTCAGAGTAAGAGTCAGGGTCGGAGTCAGAGTCAGAGTCAGAGTCAGAGTCAGAGTCCGAGTCAGAGTCAGAGTCAGAGTCAGAGTTAAAGTCAGAGTCAGAGTCAGAGTGAGAGTCAAAGTCAGAGTCTCAGTCATAGTCCAAGTCAGAGTCAGAGTCGGAGTCAGGGTCAGAGTCAGAGTCAGAGTCAGAGTCAGAGTCATGTAGTCAGAGTCACAGTCAGAGTCACAGTCAGAGTCGCAGTCAGAGTCAGAGTCAGAGTCAGAGTCAGGGTCAGAGTCAGAGTCAGCATTAGAGTCAGAGTCAGAGTCATGTAGTCAGAGTCAGAGTCTGAGTCAGAGTAAGAGACAGAGTCAGAGTCTGAGTCAGAGTCAGAGTCAGAGTCAGAGTTAGTCAGATACGGAGTCGGAGTCAGAGTCAGATTCAGAGTCGAAGTCATGGAGACAGAGTCAAAGTCAGTGTCAGAGTCGGAGTCAGAGTCAGAGTCAGAGTCAGAGTCGGAGTCAGAGTTAGAGTCAGAGTCAGAGTCAGAGTCAGAGTCAGCGTCAGAGTCAGAGTCAGAGTTAAAGTCACCGTCAGAGTCAAAGTCAGAGTCTCAGTCAGAGTCCAAGTCAGTATCAGAGTCGGAGTCAGAGTCAGAGTCAGAGTCAGAATCAGAGTCAGAGTCATGTAGTCAGAGTCACAGTCAGAGTCAGGGTCAGAGTCGGAGTCGGAGTCAGAGTGAGAGTCAGAGGCAGGGTCAGAGTCAGAGTCAGCATTAGAGTCAGAGTCAGAGTCATGTAGTCAGAGTCAGAGTCCGAGTCAGAGTCAGATACAGAGTCAGAGTCTGAGTCAGAGTCAGAGTCAGAGTCAGAGTTAGAGTCAGATACGGAGTCGGCGTCAGAGTCAGATTCAGAGTCAAAGTCATAAAGACAGAGTCAGAGTCAGATTCAGAGTCTGAGTCGAAGTCAGAGTCAGAGTCAGAGTCAAAGTTAAAGTCAGAGTCAGAGTCAGAGTCAGAGTCAAAGTCAGAGTCTCAGTCAGAGTCCAAGTCAGAGTCAGAGTCGGAGTCAGAGTCAGAGTCAGAGTCAGAGTCAGAGTCAGAATCATCTAGTCAGAGTCACAGTCAGAGTCAGAGTCAAAGTCGAAGTCAGAGTCAGAGTCAGAGTCATAGTCAGAGTCGAAGTCAGATTCGGAGTCAGAGTCAGAGTCAGAGTCAGAGTCAGAGTCAGAGTCAGAGTCAGAGTCAGAGTCAGAGTCAGAGTTAAAGTCAGAGTCAGATTCAGAGTCAGAGTCACAGTCAGAGTCTCAGTCAGAGTCCAAGTCAGAGTCAGAGCTGGAGTCGGAGTCAGAGTCAGAGTCAGAGTCAGAGTCAGAGTCAGGGTCAGAGTCACAGTCAGAGTCAGATTCAGAGTCGGAGTCAGAGTCAGAGTCGGGGTCAGAGTCAGTTTCAGCATGAGAGTCAGAGTCAGAGTCATGTAGTCAGAGTCAGAGTCTGAGTCAGAGTCAGAGACAGAGTCAGAGTCTGAGTCAGAGTCAGAGTCAGAGTCAGAGTTAGAGTCAGATACAGAGTCAGAGTCAGAGTCAGATTCAGAGTCAGTGTCATGGAGACAGAGTCAGAGTCAGAGTCAGAGTCAAAGTCAGAGTCAAAGTCATAGTCAGAGTCGGAGTCAGAGTTAGAGTCAGATTCAAAGTCGGAGTCAGAGTCAGAGTCAGAGTTAGTCAGATACGGAGTCGGAGTCAGAGTCAGATTCAGAGTCAAAGTCATGGAGAAAGAGTCAAAGTCAGAGTCAGAGTCAGAGTCAGAGTCAGAGTCAGAGTCAGAGTCAGAGTCAGAGTCAGAGACAAAGTCAGAGTCAGAGCCGGAGTCAGAGTCAGAGTCAGATTCAAAGTCGGAGTCAGAGTCAGAGTCAGAGTCAGAGTCAGAGTCAGAGTCAGAGTCAGAGTCAGAGTTAAAGTCAGAGTCAGAGTCAGAGTCAGAGTCAAAGTCAGAGTCTCGGTCAGAGTCCAAGTCAGAGTCAGAGTCGGAGTCAGAGTCAGAGTCGGAGTCAGAGTCAGAGTCAGAGTCAGAGTCAGAGTCAGAGTCAGAGTCAGAGTCAGAGTTAAAGTCACAGTCAAAGTCAAAGTCAGAGTCTCAGTCAGAGTCCAAGTCAGAGTCAGAGTCGGAGTCAGAGTCAGAGTCAGAGGCAGAGTCAGAGTCAGAGTCAGGGTCAAAGTCACAGTCAGAGTCAGAGTCAGAGTCGAAGTCAGAGTAAGAGTCAGGGTCAGAGTCAGAGTCAGCATTAGAGTCAGAGTCAGAGTCATGTAGTCAGAGTCAGAGTCTGAGTCAGGGTCAGAGTCACAGTCAGAGTCAGATTCAGAGTCGGAGTCAGAGTCAGAGTCAGGGTCAGAGTCAGTGTCAGCATGAGAGTCGGAGTCATAGTCATGTAGTCAGAGTCAGAGTCTGAGTCAGAGTCAGAGACAGAGTCAGAGTCTGAGTCAGAGTCTGAGTCAGAGTCAGAGACAGAGTCAGAGTGAGAGTCAGAGTCAGAGTCAGAGTCAGAGTTAGCGTCAGATACAGAGTCAGAGTCAGAGTCGGAGTCATGGAAACAGAGTCAGAGTCAGACTCAGAGTCAGAGGCAGAGTCAAAGTCGGAGTCAGAGTCGGAGTCAAAGTCAGAGTAAAAGTCAGGGTCGGAGTCAGAGTCAGAGTCAGAGTCAGAGTCAGAGTCCGAGTCAGAGTCAGAGTCAGAGTCAGAGTTAAAGTCAGAGTCAGAGTCAGAGTGAGAGTCAAAGTCAGAGTCTTAGTCAGAGTCCAAGTCAGAGTCAGAGTCGAAGTCAGGGTCAGAGTCAGAGTCAGAGTCAGAGTCAGAGTCATGTAGTCAGAGTCACAGTCAGAGTCACAGTCAGAGTCGGAGTCAGAGTCAGAGTCAGGGTCAGAGTCAGGGTCAGAGTCAGAGTCAGCATTAGAGTCAGAGTCAGAGTCATGTAGTCAGAGTCAGAGTCTGAGTCAGAGTCAGAGACAGAGTCAGAGTCTGAGTCAGAGTCAGAGTCAGAGTCAGAGTTAGTCAGATACGGAGTCGGAGTCAGAGTCAGATTTAGAGTCAAAGTCATGGAGACAGAGTCAAAGTCAGAGTCAGAGTCAGAGTCAGAGTCTGAGTCAGAGTCAGAGACAGAGTCAGAGTCTGAGTCATAGTCAGACTCAGAGTCAGAGTTAGAGTCAGATACAGAGTCAGAGTCAGAGTTAGTCAGATACGGAGTCGGAGTCAGAGTCAGATTCAGAGTCAGAGTCAGAGTCAGAGTCAAAGTCAGTGTCAGAGTCGGAGTCAGACTCAGAGTCAGAGTCAGAGTCGGAGTCAGAGTTAGAGTCAGAGTCAGAGTCAGAGTCAGAGTCAGCGTCAGAGTCAGAGTCAGAGTTGAAGTCACCGTCAGAGTCAAGGTCAGAGTCTCAGTCAGAGTCCAAGTCAGAGTCAGAGTCGGAGTCAGAGTCAGAGTCAGAGTCAGAGTCAGAGTCAGAGTCAGAGTCATGTAGTCAGAGTCACAGTCAGAGTCAGGGTCAGAGTCGGAGTCAGAGTCAGAGTTAGAGTCAGAGGCAGGGTCAGAGTCAGTGTCAGCATTAGAGTCAGAGTCAGAGTCATGTAGTCAGAGTCAGAGTCCGAGTCAGAGTCAGATACAGAGTCAGAGTCTGAGTCAGAGTCAGAGTCAGAGTCAGAGTTAGAGTCAGATACGGAGTCGGCGTCAGAGTCAGAGTCAGGGTCAGAGTCAGAGTCAGCATTAGAGTCAGAGTCAGAGTCATGTAGTCAGAGTCAGAGTCTGAGTCAGAGTCAGAGACAGAGTCAAAGTCAGAGTCAGAGTCAGAGTCGGAGTCAGAGTCAGAGTCAGAGTCAGAGTCAGAGTCAGAGTCAGAGTCAGAGTCAGAGTCCGAGTCAGAGTCAGAGTCAGAGTCAGAGTCGGAGTCAGAGTCAGAGTCAGAGTCAGAGTCAAAGTCAGAGTCTCAGTCAGAGTCCAAGTCAAAGTCAGAGTCAGAGTCAGAGTCAGAGTCAGAGTCAGAGTCAGAGTCAGAGTCAGAGTCAAGATCAGAGTCACAGTCAAAGTCAGATTCAGAGTCGGAGTCAGAGTCAGAGTCAGGGTTAGAGTCAGAGTCAGCATTAAAGTCAGAGTCAGAGTCATGTAGTCAGAGTCAGATTCTGAGTCAGAGTCAGAGACAGAGTCAGAGTCTGAGTCAGAGTCAGAGTCAGAGTCAGAGTTAGAGTCAGAGTCAGAGTCATAGTCAGAGTCAGAGTCAGAGTCGAAGTCAGAGTCAGAGTCAGAGTCAGAGTCAGAGTCAGACTCAGAGTCAGACTCAGAGTCAGAGTCAGAGTCAGACTCAGAGTCAGAGTCAGAGTTAAAGTCAGAGTCAGAATCAGAGTCAGAGTCAAAGTCAGTGTCTCAGTCAGAGTCCAAGTCAGAGTCAGAGTCGGAGTCAGTGTCAGAGTCAGAGGCAGAGTCAGAGTCAGAGTCAGGGTCAAAGTCACAGTCAGAGTCAGAGTCAGAGTCGAAGTCAGAGTAAGAGTCAGGGTCAGAGTCAGAGTCAGCATTAGAGTCAGAGTCAGAGTCATGTAGTCAGAGTCAGAGTCTGAGTCAGAGTCAGAGACAGAGTCAGAGTCTGAGTCAGAGTCAGAGTCAGAGTCAGAGTTAGTCAGATACGGAGTCGGAGTCAGAGTCAGATTCAGAGTCAAAGTCATGGAGACAGAGTCAAAGTCAGAGTCAGAGTCAGAGTCAGAGTCTGAGTCAGAGTCTGAGTCATAGTCAGACTCAGAGTCAGAGTCATGTAGTCAGAGTCACAGTCAGAGTCAGAGTCAGAGTCGAAGTCAGAGTCAGAGTCAGAGTCATAGTCAGAGTCAGAGTCAGATTCGGAGTCAGAGTCAGAGTCAGAGTCAGAGTCAGAGTCAGAGTCAGAGTCAGAGTCAGAGTCAAAGTCAGAGTTAAAGTCAGAGTCAGATTCAGAGTCAGAGTCACAGTCAGAGTCTCAGTCAGAGTCCAAGTCAGAGTCAGAGCTGGAGTCAGAGTCAGAGTCAGAGTCAGAGTCAGAGTCAGAGTCAGGGTCAGAGTCACAGTCAGAGTCAGATTCAGAGTCGGAGTCAGAGTCAGAGTCAGGGTCAGAGTCAGTGTCAGCATGAGAGTCAGAGTCATAGTCATGTAGTCAGAGTCAGAGTCTGAGTCAGAGTCAGAGACAGAGTCAGAGTCTGAGTCAGAGTCAGAGTCAGAGTCAGAGTTAGAGTCAGATACAGAGTCAGAGTCAGAGTCAGATTCAGAGTCAGAGTCATGGAGACAGAGTCAGAGTCAGAGTCAGAGTCAGAGTCAGAGTCAGAGTCAAAGTCAGAGTCAGAGTCGGAGTCAGACTCAGAGTCAGATTCAAAGTCGGAGTCAGAGTCAGAGTCGGAGTTAGTCAGATACGGAGTCGGAGTCAGAGTCAGATTCGAAGTCAAAGTCATGGAGAAAGAGTCAAAGTCAGAGTCAGAGTCAGAGTCAGAGTCAGAGTCAGAGTCAGAGTCAGAGTCAGAGTCAGAGACAAAGTCAGAGTCAGAGTCGGAGTCAGAGTCAGAGTCAGATTCAAAGTCGGAGTCAGAGTCAGAGTCAGAGTCAGAGTCAGAGTCAGAGTCAGAGTCAGAGTCAGAGTCAGAGTTAAAGTCAGAGTCAGAGTCAGAGTCAGAGTCAAAGTCAGAGTCTCGGTCAGAGTCCAAGTCAGAGTCAGAGTCGGAGTCAGAGTCAGAGTCGGAGTCAGAGTCAGGGTCAGAGTCAGAGTCAGAGTCAGAGTTAGCGTCAGATACAAAGTCAGAGTCAGAGTTGGAGTCATGGAAACAGAGTCAGAGTCAGACTCAGAGTCAGAGTCAGAGTCAAAGTCGGAGTCAGAGTCGGAGTCAGAGTCAGAGTAAGAGTCAGGGTCGGAGTCAGAGTCAGAGTCAGAGTCAGAGTCAGAGTCCGAGTCAGAGTCAGAGTCAGAGTCAGAGTTAAAGTCAGAGTCAGAGTCAGAGTGAGAGTCAAAGTCAGAGTCTCAGTCATAGTCCAAGTCAGAGTCAGAGTCGGAGTCAGGGTCAGAGTCAGAGTCAGAGTCAGAGTCAGAGTCATGTAGTCAGAGTCACAGTCAGAGTCACAGTCAGAGTCGCAGTCAGAGTCAGAGTCAGAGTCAGAGTCAGGGTCAGAGTCAGAGTCAGCATTAGAGTCAGAGTCAGAGTCATGTAGTCAGAGTCAGAGTCTGAGTCAGAGTAAGAGACAGAGTCAGAGTCTGAGTCAGAGTCAGAGTCAGAGTCAGAGTTAGTCAGATACGGAGTCGGAGTCAGAGTCAGATTCAGAGTCGAAGTCATGGAGACAGAGTCAAAGTCAGTGTCAGAGTCGGAGTCAGAGTCAGAGTCAGAGTCAGAGTCGGAGTCAGAGTTAGAGTCAGAGTCAGAGTCAGAGTCAGAGTCAGCGTCAGAGTCAGAGTCAGAGTTAAAGTCACCGTCAGAGTCAAAGTCAGAGTCTCAGTCAGAGTCCAAGTCAGTATCAGAGTCGGAGTCAGAGTCAGAGTCAGAGTCAGAATCAGAGTCAGAGTCATGTAGTCAGAGTCACAGTCAGAGTCAGGGTCAGAGTCGGAGTCGGAGTCAGAGTGAGAGTCAGAGGCAGGGTCAGAGTCAGAGTCAGCATTAGAGTCAGAGTCAGAGTCATGTAGTCAGAGTCAGAGTCCGAGTCAGAGTCAGATACAGAGTCAGAGTCTGAGTCAGAGTCAGAGTCAGAGTCAGAGTTAGAGTCAGATACGGAGTCGGCGTCAGAGTCAGATTCAGAGTCAAAGTCATAAAGACAGAGTCAGAGTCAGATTCAGAGTCTGAGTCGAAGTCAGAGTCAGAGTCAGAGTCAAAGTTAAAGTCAGAGTCAGAGTCAGAGTCAGAGTCAAAGTCAGAGTCTCAGTCAGAGTCCAAGTCAGAGTCAGAGTCGGAGTCAGAGTCAGAGTCAGAGTCAGAGTCAGAGTCAGAATCATCTAGTCAGAGTCACAGTCAGAGTCAGAGTCAAAGTCGAAGTCAGAGTCAGAGTCAGAGTCATAGTCAGAGTCGAAGTCAGATTCGGAGTCAGAGTCAGAGTCAGAGTCAGAGTCAGAGTCAGAGTCAGAGTCAGAGTCAGAGTCAGAGTCAGAGTTAAAGTCAGAGTCAGATTCAGAGTCAGAGTCACAGTCAGAGTCTCAGTCAGAGTCCAAGTCAGAGTCAGAGCTGGAGTCGGAGTCAGAGTCAGAGTCAGAGTCAGAGTCAGAGTCAGGGTCAGAGTCACAGTCAGAGTCAGATTCAGAGTCGGAGTCAGAGTCAGAGTCGGGGTCAGAGTCAGTTTCAGCATGAGAGTCAGAGTCAGAGTCATGTAGTCAGAGTCAGAGTCTGAGTCAGAGTCAGAGACAGAGTCAGAGTCTGAGTCAGAGTCAGAGTCAGAGTCAGAGTTAGAGTCAGATACAGAGTCAGAGTCAGAGTCAGATTCAGAGTCAGTGTCATGGAGACAGAGTCAGAGTCAGAGTCAGAGTCAAAGTCAGAGTCAAAGTCATAGTCAGAGTCGGAGTCAGAGTTAGAGTCAGATTCAAAGTCGGAGTCAGAGTCAGAGTCAGAGTTAGTCAGATACGGAGTCGGAGTCAGAGTCAGATTCAGAGTCAAAGTCATGGAGAAAGAGTCAAAGTCAGAGTCAGAGTCAGAGTCAGAGTCAGAGTCAGAGTCAGAGTCAGAGTCAGAGTCAGAGACAAAGTCAGAGTCAGAGCCGGAGTCAGAGTCAGAGTCAGATTCAAAGTCGGAGTCAGAGTCAGAGTCAGAGTCAGAGTCAGAGTCAGAGTCAGAGTCAGAGTCAGAGTTAAAGTCAGAGTCAGAGTCAGAGTCAGAGTCAAAGTCAGAGTCTCGGTCAGAGTCCAAGTCAGAGTCAGAGTCGGAGTCAGAGTCAGAGTCGGAGTCAGAGTCAGAGTCAGAGTCAGAGTCAGAGTCAGAGTCAGAGTCAGAGTCAGAGTTAAAGTCACAGTCAAAGTCAAAGTCAGAGTCTCAGTCAGAGTCCAAGTCAGAGTCAGAGTCGGAGTCAGAGTCAGAGTCAGAGTCAGAGTCAGAGTCAGAGTCATGTAGTCAGAGTCACAGTCAGAGTCAGAGTCAGAGTCGGAGTCAGAGTCAGAGTCAGAGTCAGAGTCAGGGTCAGAGTCAGAGTCAGCATTAGAGTCAGAGTCAGAGTCATGTAGTCAGAGTCAGAGTCCGAGTCTGAGTCAGATTCAGAGTCGAAGTCATGGAGACAGAGTCAGAGTCAGAGTCAGAGTCTGAGTCAGAGTCAGAGAGAAAGTCAGAGTCTGAGTCAGAGTCAGAGTCAGAGTCAGAGTCAGAGTCAGAGTCAGAGTCAGAGTCAGAGTCAAAGTCAGAGTCAGAGTCGGAGTCAGAGTCAGAGTCAGATTCAAAGTCGGAGTCAGAGTCAGAGTCGGAGTTAGTCAGATACGGAGTCGGAGTCAGAGTCAGATACAAAGTCAAAGTCATGGAGAAAGAGTCAAAGTCAGAGTCAGAGTCAGAGTCAGAGTCAGAGTCAGAGTCAGAGTCAGAGTCAGAGTCAGAGACAAAGTCAGAGTCAGAGTCGGAGTCAGACTCAGAGTCAGATTCAAAGTCGGAGTCAGAGTCAGAGTCAGAGTCAGAGTCAGAGTCAGAGTCAGAGTCAGAGTCAGAGTCAGAGTTAAAGTCAGAGTCAGAGTCAGAGTCAGAGTCAAAGTCAGAGTCTCGGTCAGAGTCCAAGTCAGAGTCAGAGTCGGAGTCAGAGTCAGAGTCGGAGTCAGAGTCAGGGTCAGAGTCAGAGTCAGAGTCAGAGTTAGCGTCAGATACAAAGTCAGAGTCAGAGTTGGAGTCATGGAAACAGAGTCAGAGTCAGACTCAGAGTCAGAGTCAGAGTCAAAGTCGGAGTCAGAGTCGGAGTCAGAGTCAGAGTAAGAGTCAGGGTCGGAGTCAGAGTCAGAGTCAGAGTCAGAGTCAGAGTCCGAGTCAGAGTCAGAGTCAGAGTCAGAGTTAAAGTCAGAGTCAGAGTCAGAGTGAGAGTCAAAGTCAGAGTCTCAGTCATAGTCCAAGTCAGAGTCAGAGTCGGAGTCAGGGTCAGAGTCAGAGTCAGAGTCAGAGTCAGAGTCATGTAGTCAGAGTCACAGTCAGAGTCACAGTCAGAGTCGCAGTCAGAGTCAGAGTCAGAGTCAGAGTCAGGGTCAGAGTCAGAGTCAGCATTAGAGTCAGAGTCAGAGTCATGTAGTCAGAGTCAGAGTCTGAGTCAGAGTAAGAGACAGAGTCAGAGTCTGAGTCAGAGTCAGAGTCAGAGTCAGAGTTAGTCAGATACGGAGTCGGAGTCAGAGTCAGATTCAGAGTCGAAGTCATGGAGACAGAGTCAAAGTCAGTGTCAGAGTCGGAGTCAGAGTCAGAGTCAGAGTCAGAGTCGGAGTCAGAGTTAGAGTCAGAGTCAGAGTCAGAGTCAGAGTCAGCGTCAGAGTCAGAGTCAGAGTTAAAGTCACCGTCAGAGTCAAAGTCAGAGTCTCAGTCAGAGTCCAAGTCAGTATCAGAGTCGGAGTCAGAGTCAGAGTCAGAGTCAGAATCAGAGTCAGAGTCATGTAGTCAGAGTCACAGTCAGAGTCAGGGTCAGAGTCGGAGTCGGAGTCAGAGTGAGAGTCAGAGGCAGGGTCAGAGTCAGAGTCAGCATTAGAGTCAGAGTCAGAGTCATGTAGTCAGAGTCAGAGTCCGAGTCAGAGTCAGATACAGAGTCAGAGTCTGAGTCAGAGTCAGAGTCAGAGTCAGAGTTAGAGTCAGATACGGAGTCGGCGTCAGAGTCAGATTCAGAGTCAAAGTCATGGAGACAGAGTCAGAGTCAGATTCAGAGTCTGAGTCGAAGTCAGAGTCAGAGTCAGAGTCAAAGTTAAAGTCAGAGTCAGAGTCAGAGTCAGATTCAAAGTCAGAGTCTCAGTCAGAGTCCAAGTCAGAGTCAGAGTCGGAGTCAGAGTCAGAGTCAGAGTCAGAGTCAGAGTCAGAATCATCTAGTCAGAGTCACAGTCAGAGTCAGAGTCAAAGTCGAAGTCAGAGTCAGAGTCAGAGTCATAGTCAGAGTCGAAGTCAGATTCGGAGTCAGAGTCAGAGTCAGAGTCAGAGTCAGAGTCAGAGTCAGAGTCAGAGTCAGAGTCAGAGTCAGAGTTAAAGTCAGAGTCAGATTCAGAGTCAGAGTCACAGTCAGAGTCTCAGTCAGAGTCCAAGTCAGAGTCAGAGCTGGAGTCGGAGTCAGAGTCAGAGTCAGAGTCAGAGTCAGAGTCAGGGTCAGAGTCACAGTCAGAGTCAGATTCAGAGTCGGAGTCAGAGTCAGAGTCGGGGTCAGAGTCAGTTTCAGCATGAGAGTCAGAGTCAGAGTCATGTAGTCAGAGTCAGAGTCTGAGTCAGAGTCAGAGACAGAGTCAGAGTCTGAGTCAGAGTCAGAGTCAGAGTCAGAGTTAGAGTCAGATACAGAGTCAGAGTCAGAGTCAGATTCAGAGTCAGTGTCATGGAGACAGAGTCAGAGTCAGAGTCAGAGTCAAAGTCAGAGTCAAAGTCATAGTCAGAGTCGGAGTCAGAGTTAGAGTCAGATTCAAAGTCGGAGTCAGAGTCAGAGTCAGAGTTAGTCAGATACGGAGTCGGAGTCAGAGTCAGATTCAGAGTCAAAGTCATGGAGAAAGAGTCAAAGTCAGAGTCAGAGTCAGAGTCAGAGTCAGAGTCAGAGTCAGAGTCAGAGTCAGAGTCAGAGACAAAGTCAGAGTCAGAGCCGGAGTCAGAGTCAGAGTCAGATTCAAAGTCGGAGTCAGAGTCAGAGTCAGAGTCAGAGTCAGAGTCAGAGTCAGAGTCAGAGTCAGAGTTAAAGTCAGAGTCAGAGTCAGAGTCAGAGTCAAAGTCAGAGTCTCGGTCAGAGTCCAAGTCAGAGTCAGAGTCGGAGTCAGAGTCAGAGTCGGAGTCAGAGTCAGAGTCAGAGTCAGAGTCAGAGTCAGAGTCAGAGTCAGAGTCAGAGTTAAAGTCACAGTCAAAGTCAAAGTCAGAGTCTCAGTCAGAGTCCAAGTCAGAGTCAGAGTCGGAGTCAGAGTCAGAGTCAGAGTCAGAGTCAGAGTCAGAGTCATGTAGTCAGAGTCACAGTCAGAGTCAGAGTCAGAGTCGGAGTCAGAGTCAGAGTCAGAGTCAGAGTCAGGGTCAGAGTCAGAGTCAGCATTAGAGTCAGAGTCAGAGTCATGTAGTCAGAGTCAGAGTCCGAGTCTGAGTCAGATTCAGAGTCGAAGTCATGGAGACAGAGTCAGAGTCAGAGTCAGAGTCTGAGTCAGAGTCAGAGAGAAAGTCAGAGTCTGAGTCAGAGTCAGAGTCAGAGTCAGAGTCAGAGTCAGAGTCAGAGTCAGAGTCAGAGTCAAAGTCAGAGTCAGAGTCGGAGTCAGAGTCAGAGTCAGATTCAAAGTCGGAGTCAGAGTCAGAGTCGGAGTTAGTCAGATACGGAGTCGGAGTCAGAGTCAGATACAAAGTCAAAGTCATGGAGAAAGAGTCAAAGTCAGAGTCAGAGTCAGAGTCAGAGTCAGAGTCAGAGTCAGAGTCAGAGTCAGAGTCAGAGACAAAGTCAGAGTCAGAGTCGGAGTCAGACTCAGAGTCAGATTCAAAGTCGGAGTCAGAGTCAGAGTCAGAGTCAGAGTCAGAGTCAGAGTCAGAGTCAGAGTCAGAGTCAGAGTTAAAGTCAGAGTCAGAGTCAGAGTCAGAGTCAAAGTCAGAGTCTCGGTCAGAGTCCAAGTCAGAGTCAGAGTCGGAGTCAGAGTCAGAGTCGGAGTCAGAGTCAGGGTCAGAGTCAGAGTCAGAGTCAGAGTTAGCGTCAGATACAAAGTCAGAGTCAGAGTTGGAGTCATGGAAACAGAGTCAGAGTCAGACTCAGAGTCAGAGTCAGAGTCAAAGTCGGAGTCAGAGTCGGAGTCAGAGTCAGAGTAAGAGTCAGGGTCGGAGTCAGAGTCAGAGTCAGAGTCAGATTCAGAGTCCGAGTCAGAGTCAGAGTCAGAGTCAGAGTTAAAGTCAGAGTCAGAGTCAGAGTGAGAGTCAAAGTCAGAGTCTCAGTCATAGTCCAAGTCAGAGTCAGAGTCGGAGTCAGGGTCAGAGTCAGAGTCAGAGTCAGAGTCAGAGTCATGTAGTCAGAGTCACAGTCAGAGTCACAGTCAGAGTCGCAGTCAGAGTCAGAGTCAGGGTCAGAGTCAGAGTCAGCATTAGAGTCAGAGTCAGAGTCATGTAGTCAGAGTCAGAGTCTGAGTCAGAGTAAGAGACAGAGTCAGAGTCTGAGTCAGAGTCAGAGTCAGAGTCAGAGTTAGTCAGATACGGAGTCGGAGTCAGAGTCAGATTCAGAGTCGAAGTCATGGAGACAGAGTCAAAGTCAGTGTCAGAGTCGGAGTCAGAGTCAGAGTCAGAGTCAGAGTCGGAGTCAGAGTTAGAGTCAGAGTCAGAGTCAGAGTCAGAGTCAGCGTCAGAGTTAAAGTCACAGTCAAAGTCAAAGTCAGAGTCTCAGTCAGAGTCCAAGTCAGAGTCAGAGTCGGAGTCAGAGTCAGAGTCGGAGTCAGAGTCAGGGTCAGAGTCAGAGTCAGAGTCAGAGTTAGCGTCAGATACAAAGTCAGAGTCAGAGTTGGAGTCATGGAAACAGAGTCAGAGTCAGACTCAGAGTCAGAGTCAGAGTCAAAGTCGGAGTCAGAGTCGGAGTCAGAGTCAGAGTAAGAGTCAGGGTCGGAGTCAGAGTCAGAGTCAGAGTCAGAGTCAGAGTCCGAGTCAGAGTCAGAGTCAGAGTCAGAGTTAAAGTCAGAGTCAGAGTCAGAGTGAGAGTCAAAGTCAGAGTCTCAGTCATAGTCCAAGTCAGAGTCAGAGTCGGAGTCAGGGTCAGAGTCAGAGTCAGAGTCAGAGTCAGAGTCATGTAGTCAGAGTCACAGTCAGAGTCACAGTCAGAGTCGCAGTCAGAGTCAGAGTCAGAGTCAGAGTCAGGGTCAGAGTCAGAGTCAGCATTAGAGTCAGAGTCAGAGTCATGTAGTCAGAGTCAGAGTCTGAGTCAGAGTAAGAGACAGAGTCAGAGTCTGAGTCAGAGTCAGAGTCAGAGTCAGAGTTAGTCAGATACGGAGTCGGAGTCAGAGTCAGATTCAGAGTCGAAGTCATGGAGACAGAGTCAAAGTCAGTGTCAGAGTCGGAGTCAGAGTCAGAGTCAGAGTCAGAGTCGGAGTCAGAGTTAGAGTCAGAGTCAGAGTCAGAGTCAGAGTCAGCGTCAGAGTCAGAGTCAGAGTTAAAGTCACCGTCAGAGTCAAAGTCAGAGTCTCAGTCAGAGTCCAAGTCAGTATCAGAGTCGGAGTCAGAGTCAGAGTCAGAGTCAGAATCAGAGTCAGAGTCATGTAGTCAGAGTCACAGTCAGAGTCAGGGTCAGAGTCGGAGTCGGAGTCAGAGTGAGAGTCAGAGGCAGGGTCAGAGTCAGAGTCAGCATTAGAGTCAGAGTCAGAGTCATGTAGTCAGAGTCAGAGTCCGAGTCAGAGTCAGATACAGAGTCAGAGTCTGAGTCAGAGTCAGAGTCAGAGTCAGAGTTAGAGTCAGATACGGAGTCGGCGTCAGAGTCAGATTCAGAGTCAAAGTCATGGAGACAGAGTCAGAGTCAGATTCAGAGTCTGAGTCGAAGTCAGAGTCAGAGTCAGAGTCAAAGTTAAAGTCAGAGTCAGAGTCAGAGTCAGATTCAAAGTCAGAGTCTCAGTCAGAGTCCAAGTCAGAGTCAGAGTCGGAGTCAGAGTCAGAGTCAGAGTCAGAGTCAGAGTCAGAATCATCTAGTCAGAGTCACAGTCAGAGTCAGAGTCAAAGTCGAAGTCAGAGTCAGAGTCAGAGTCATAGTCAGAGTCGAAGTCAGATTCGGAGTCAGAGTCAGAGTCAGAGTCAGAGTCAGAGTCAGAGTCAGAGTCAGAGTCAGAGTCAGAGTCAGAGTTAAAGTCAGAGTCAGATTCAGAGTCAGAGTCACAGTCAGAGTCTCAGTCAGAGTCCAAGTCAGAGTCAGAGCTGGAGTCGGAGTCAGAGTCAGAGTCAGAGTCAGAGTCAGAGTCAGGGTCAGAGTCACAGTCAGAGTCAGATTCAGAGTCGGAGTCAGAGTCAGAGTCGGGGTCAGAGTCAGTTTCAGCATGAGAGTCAGAGTCAGAGTCATGTAGTCAGAGTCAGAGTCTGAGTCAGAGTCAGAGACAGAGTCAGAGTCTGAGTCAGAGTCAGAGTCAGAGTCAGAGTTAGAGTCAGATACAGAGTCAGAGTCAGAGTCAGATTCAGAGTCAGTGTCATGGAGACAGAGTCAGAGTCAGAGTCAGAGTCAAAGTCAGAGTCAAAGTCATAGTCAGAGTCGGAGTCAGAGTTAGAGTCAGATTCAAAGTCGGAGTCAGAGTCAGAGTCAGAGTTAGTCAGATACGGAGTCGGAGTCAGAGTCAGATTCAGAGTCAAAGTCATGGAGAAAGAGTCAAAGTCAGAGTCAGAGTCAGAGTCAGAGTCAGAGTCAGAGTCAGAGTCAGAGTCAGAGTCAGAGACAAAGTCAGAGTCAGAGCCGGAGTCAGAGTCAGAGTCAGATTCAAAGTCGGAGTCAGAGTCAGAGTCAGAGTCAGAGTCAGAGTCAGAGTCAGAGTCAGAGTCAGAGTTAAAGTCAGAGTCAGAGTCAGAGTCAGAGTCAAAGTCAGAGTCTCGGTCAGAGTCCAAGTCAGAGTCAGAGTCGGAGTCAGAGTCAGAGTCGGAGTCAGAGTCAGAGTCAGAGTCAGAGTCAGAGTCAGAGTCAGAGTCAGAGTCAGAGTTAAAGTCACAGTCAAAGTCAAAGTCAGAGTCTCAGTCAGAGTCCAAGTCAGAGTCAGAGTCGGAGTCAGAGTCAGAGTCAGAGTCAGAGTCAGAGTCAGAGTCATGTAGTCAGAGTCACAGTCAGAGTCAGAGTCAGAGTCGGAGTCAGAGTCAGAGTCAGAGTCAGAGTCAGGGTCAGAGTCAGAGTCAGCATTAGAGTCAGAGTCAGAGTCATGTAGTCAGAGTCAGAGTCCGAGTCTGAGTCAGATTCAGAGTCGAAGTCATGGAGACAGAGTCAGAGTCAGAGTCAGAGTCTGAGTCAGAGTCAGAGAGAAAGTCAGAGTCTGAGTCAGAGTCAGAGTCAGAGTCAGAGTCAGAGTCAGAGTCAGAGTCAGAGTCAGAGTCAAAGTCAGAGTCAGAGTCGGAGTCAGAGTCAGAGTCAGATTCAAAGTCGGAGTCAGAGTCAGAGTCGGAGTTAGTCAGATACGGAGTCGGAGTCAGAGTCAGATACAAAGTCAAAGTCATGGAGAAAGAGTCAAAGTCAGAGTCAGAGTCAGAGTCAGAGTCAGAGTCAGAGTCAGAGTCAGAGTCAGAGTCAGAGACAAAGTCAGAGTCAGAGTCGGAGTCAGACTCAGAGTCAGATTCAAAGTCGGAGTCAGAGTCAGAGTCAGAGTCAGAGTCAGAGTCAGAGTCAGAGTCAGAGTCAGAGTCAGAGTTAAAGTCAGAGTCAGAGTCAGAGTCAGAGTCAAAGTCAGAGTCTCGGTCAGAGTCCAAGTCAGAGTCAGAGTCGGAGTCAGAGTCAGAGTCGGAGTCAGAGTCAGGGTCAGAGTCAGAGTCAGAGTCAGAGTTAGCGTCAGATACAAAGTCAGAGTCAGAGTTGGAGTCATGGAAACAGAGTCAGAGTCAGACTCAGAGTCAGAGTCAGAGTCAAAGTCGGAGTCAGAGTCGGAGTCAGAGTCAGAGTAAGAGTCAGGGTCGGAGTCAGAGTCAGAGTCAGAGTCAGATTCAGAGTCCGAGTCAGAGTCAGAGTCAGAGTCAGAGTTAAAGTCAGAGTCAGAGTCAGAGTGAGAGTCAAAGTCAGAGTCTCAGTCATAGTCCAAGTCAGAGTCAGAGTCGGAGTCAGGGTCAGAGTCAGAGTCAGAGTCAGAGTCAGAGTCATGTAGTCAGAGTCACAGTCAGAGTCACAGTCAGAGTCGCAGTCAGAGTCAGAGTCAGAGTCAGAGTCAGGGTCAGAGTCAGAGTCAGCATTAGAGTCAGAGTCAGAGTCATGTAGTCAGAGTCAGAGTCTGAGTCAGAGTAAGAGACAGAGTCAGAGTCTGAGTCAGAGTCAGAGTCAGAGTCAGAGTTAGTCAGATACGGAGTCGGAGTCAGAGTCAGATTCAGAGTCGAAGTCATGGAGACAGAGTCAAAGTCAGTGTCAGAGTCGGAGTCAGAGTCAGAGTCAGAGTCAGAGTCGGAGTCAGAGTTAGAGTCAGAGTCAGAGTCAGAGTCAGAGTCAGCGTCAGAGTCAGAGTCAGAGTTAAAGTCACCGTCAGAGTCAAAGTCAGAGTCTCAGTCAGAGTCCAAGTCAGTATCAGAGTCGGAGTCAGAGTCAGAGTCAGAGTCAGAATCAGAGTCAGAGTCATGTAGTCAGAGTCACAGTCAGAGTCAGGGTCAGAGTCGGAGTCGGAGTCAGAGTGAGAGTCAGAGGCAGGGTCAGAGTCAGAGTCAGCATTAGAGTCAGAGTCAGAGTCATGTAGTCAGAGTCAGAGTCCGAGTCAGAGTCAGATACAGAGTCAGAGTCTGAGTCAGAGTCAGAGTCAGAGTCAGAGTTAGAGTCAGATACGGAGTCGGCGTCAGAGTCAGATTCAGAGTCAAAGTCATGGAGACAGAGTCAGAGTCAGATTCAGAGTCTGAGTCGAAGTCAGAGTCAGAGTCAGAGTCAAAGTTAAAGTCAGAGTCAGAGTCAGAGTCAGATTCAAAGTCAGAGTCTCAGTCAGAGTCCAAGTCAGAGTCAGAGTCGGAGTCAGAGTCAGAGTCAGAGTCAGAGTCAGAGTCAGAATCATCTAGTCAGAGTCACAGTCAGAGTCAGAGTCAAAGTCGAAGTAAGAGTCAGAGTCAGAGTCATAGTCAGAGTCGAAGTCAGATTCGGAGTCAGAGTCAGAGTCAGAGTCAGAGTCAGAGTCAGAGTCAGAGTCAGAGTCAGAGTCAGAGTCAGAGTTAAAGTCAGAGTCAGATTCAGAGTCAGAGTCACAGTCAGAGTCTCAGTCAGAGTCCAAGTCAGAGTCAGAGCTGGAGTCGGAGTCAGAGTCAGAGTCAGAGTCAGAGTCAGAGTCAGGGTCAGAGTCACAGTCAGAGTCAGATTCAGAGTCGGAGTCAGAGTCAGAGTCGGGGTCAGAGTCAGTTTCAGCATGAGAGTCAGAGTCAGAGTCATGTAGTCAGAGTCAGAGTCTGAGTCAGAGTCAGAGACAGAGTCAGAGTCTGAGTCAGAGTCAGAGTCAGAGTCAGAGTTAGAGTCAGATGCAGAGTCAGAGTCAGAGTCAGATTCAGAGTCAGTGTCATGGAGACAGAGTCAGAGTCTGAGTCAGAGTCAAAGTCAGAGTCAAAGTCATAGTCAGAGTCGGAGTCAGAGTTAGAGTCAGATTCAAAGTCGGAGTCAGAGTCAGAGTCAGAGTTAGTCAGATACGGAGTCGGAGTCAGAGTCAGATTCAGAGTCAAAGTCATGGAGAAAGAGTCAAAGTCAGAGTCAGAGTCAGAGTCAGAGTCAGAGTCAGAGTCAGAGTCAGAGTCAGAGTCAGAGACAAAGTCAGAGTCAGAGCCGGAGTCAGAGTCAGAGTCAGATTCAAAGTCGGAGTCAGAGTCAGAGTCAGAGTCAGAGTCAGAGTCAGAGTCAGAGTCAGAGTCAGAGTTAAAGTCAGAGTCAGAGTCAGAGTCAGAGTCAAAGTCAGAGTCTCGGTCAGAGTCCAAGTCAGAGTCAGAGTCGGAGTCAGAGTCAGAGTCGGAGTCAGAGTCAGAGTCAGAGTCAGAGTCAGAGTCAGAGTCAGAGTCAGAGTCAGAGTCAGAGTTAAAGTCACAGTCAAAGTCAAAGTCAGAGTCTCAGTCAGAGTCCAAGTCAGAGTCAGAGTCGGAGTCAGAGTCAGAGTCAGAGTCAGAGTCAGAGTCAGAGTCATGTAGTCAGAGTCACAGTCAGAGTCAGAGTCAGAGTCGGAGTCAGAGTCAGAGTCAGAGTCAGAGTCAGGGTCAGAGTCAGAGTCAGCATTAGAGTCAGAGTCAGAGTCATGTAGTCAGAGTCAGAGTCCGAGTCTGAGTCAGATTCAGAGTCGAAGTCATGGAGACAGAGTCAGAGTCAGAGTCAGAGTCTGAGTCAGAGTCAGAGAGAAAGTCAGAGTCTGAGTCAGAGTCAGAGTCAGAGTCAGAGTCAGAGTCAGAGTCAGAGTCAGAGTCAGAGTCAAAGTCAGAGTCAGAGTCGGAGTCAGAGTCAGAGTCAGATTCAAAGTCGGAGTCAGAGTCAGAGTCGGAGTTAGTCAGATACGGAGTCGGAGTCAGAGTCAGATACAAAGTCAAAGTCATGGAGAAAGAGTCAAAGTCAGAGTCAGAGTCAGAGTCAGAGTCAGAGTCAGAGTCAGAGTCAGAGTCAGAGTCAGAGACAAAGTCAGAGTCAGAGTCGGAGTCAGACTCAGAGTCAGATTCAAAGTCGGAGTCAGAGTCAGAGTCAGAGTCAGAGTCAGAGTCAGAGTCAGAGTCAGAGTCAGAGTTAAAGTCAGAGTCAGAGTCAGAGTCAGAGTCAAAGTCAGAGTCTCGGTCAGAGTCCAAGTCAGAGTCAGAGTCGGAGTCAGAGTCAGAGTCGGAGTCAGAGTCAGGGTCAGAGTCAGAGTCAGAGTCAGAGTTAGCGTCAGATACAAAGTCAGAGTCAGAGTTGGAGTCATGGAAACAGAGTCAGAGTCAGACTCAGAGTCAGAGTCAGAGTCAAAGTCGGAGTCAGAGTCGGAGTCAGAGTCAGAGTAAGAGTCAGGGTCGGAGTCAGAGTCAGAGTCAGAGTCAGATTCAGAGTCCGAGTCAGAGTCAGAGTCAGAGTCAGAGTTAAAGTCAGAGTCAGAGTCAGAGTGAGAGTCAAAGTCAGAGTCTCAGTCATAGTCCAAGTCAGAGTCAGAGTCGGAGTCAGGGTCAGAGTCAGAGTCAGAGTCAGAGTCAGAGTCATGTAGTCAGAGTCACAGTCAGAGTCACAGTCAGAGTCGCAGTCAGAGTCAGAGTCAGAGTCAGAGTCAGGGTCAGAGTCAGAGTCAGCATTAGAGTCAGAGTCAGAGTCATGTAGTCAGAGTCAGAGTCTGAGTCAGAGTAAGAGACAGAGTCAGAGTCTGAGTCAGAGTCAGAGTCAGAGTCAGAGTTAGTCAGATACGGAGTCGGAGTCAGAGTCAGATTCAGAGTCGAAGTCATGGAGACAGAGTCAAAGTCAGTGTCAGAGTCGGAGTCAGAGTCAGAGTCAGAGTCAGAGTCGGAGTCAGAGTTAGAGTCAGAGTCAGAGTCAGAGTCAGAGTCAGCGTCAGAGTCAGAGTCAGAGTTAAAGTCACCGTCAGAGTCAAAGTCAGAGTCTCAGTCAGAGTCCAAGTCAGTATCAGAGTCGGAGTCAGAGTCAGAGTCAGAGTCAGAATCAGAGTCAGAGTCATGTAGTCAGAGTCACAGTCAGAGTCAGGGTCAGAGTCGGAGTCGGAGTCAGAGTGAGAGTCAGAGGCAGGGTCAGAGTCAGAGTCAGCATTAGAGTCAGAGTCAGAGTCATGTAGTCAGAGTCAGAGTCCGAGTCAGAGTCAGATACAGAGTCAGAGTCTGAGTCAGAGTCAGAGTCAGAGTCAGAGTTAGAGTCAGATACGGAGTCGGCGTCAGAGTCAGATTCAGAGTCAAAGTCATGGAGACAGAGTCAGAGTCAGATTCAGAGTCTGAGTCGAAGTCAGAGTCAGAGTCAGAGTCAAAGTTAAAGTCAGAGTCAGAGTCAGAGTCAGATTCAAAGTCAGAGTCTCAGTCAGAGTCCAAGTCAGAGTCAGAGTCGGAGTCAGAGTCAGAGTCAGAGTCAGAGTCAGAGTCAGAATCATCTAGTCAGAGTCACAGTCAGAGTCAGAGTCAAAGTCGAAGTAAGAGTCAGAGTCAGAGTCATAGTCAGAGTCGAAGTCAGATTCGGAGTCAGAGTCAGAGTCAGAGTCAGAGTCAGAGTCAGAGTCAGAGTCAGAGTCAGAGTCAGAGTCAGAGTTAAAGTCAGAGTCAGATTCAGAGTCAGAGTCACAGTCAGAGTCTCAGTCAGAGTCCAAGTCAGAGTCAGAGCTGGAGTCGGAGTCAGAGTCAGAGTCAGAGTCAGAGTCAGAGTCAGGGTCAGAGTCACAGTCAGAGTCAGATTCAGAGTCGGAGTCAGAGTCAGAGTCGGGGTCAGAGTCAGTTTCAGCATGAGAGTCAGAGTCAGAGTCATGTAGTCAGAGTCAGAGTCTGAGTCAGAGTCAGAGACAGAGTCAGAGTCTGAGTCAGAGTCAGAGTCAGAGTCAGAGTTAGAGTCAGATGCAGAGTCAGAGTCAGAGTCAGATTCAGAGTCAGTGTCATGGAGACAGAGTCAGAGTCTGAGTCAGAGTCAAAGTCAGAGTCAAAGTCATAGTCAGAGTCGGAGTCAGAGTTAGAGTCAGATTCAAAGTCGGAGTCAGAGTCAGAGTCAGAGTTAGTCAGATACGGAGTCGGAGTCAGAGTCAGATTCAGAGTCAAAGTCATGGAGAAAGAGTCAAAGTCAGAGTCAGAGTCAGAGTCAGAGTCAGAGTCAGAGTCAGAGTCAGAGTCAGAGTCAGAGACAAAGTCAGAGTCAGAGCCGGAGTCAGAGTCAGAGTCAGATTCAAAGTCGGAGTCAGAGTCAGAGTCAGAGTCAGAGTCAGAGTCAGAGTCAGAGTCAGAGTCAGAGTCAGAGTTAAAGTCAGAGTCAGAGTCAGAGTCAGAGTCAAAGTCAGAGTCTCGGTCAGAGTCCAAGTCAGAGTCAGAGTCGGAGTCAGAGTCAGAGTCGGAGTCAGAGTCAGAGTCAGAGTCAGAGTCAGAGTCAGAGTCAGAGTCAGAGTCAGAGTCAGAGTTAAAGTCACAGTCAAAGTCAAAGTCAGAGTCTCAGTCAGAGTCCAAGTCAGAGTCAGAGTCGGAGTCAGAGTCAGAGTCAGAGTCAGAGTCAGAGTCAGAGTCATGTAGTCAGAGTCACAGTCAGAGTCAGAGTCAGAGTCGGAGTCAGAGTCAGAGTCAGAGTCAGAGTCAGGGTCAGAGTCAGAGTCAGCATTAGAGTCAGAGTCAGAGTCATGTAGTCAGAGTCAGAGTCCGAGTCTGAGTCAGATTCAGAGTCGAAGTCATGGAGACAGAGTCAGAGTCAGAGTCAGAGTCTGAGTCAGAGTCAGAGAGAAAGTCAGAGTCTGAGTCAGAGTCAGAGTCAGAGTCAGAGTCAGAGTCAGAGTCAGAGTCAGAGTCAGAGTCAAAGTCAGAGTCAGAGTCGGAGTCAGAGTCAGAGTCAGATTCAAAGTCGGAGTCAGAGTCAGAGTCGGAGTTAGTCAGATACGGAGTCGGAGTCAGAGTCAGATACAAAGTCAAAGTCATGGAGAAAGAGTCAAAGTCAGAGTCAGAGTCAGAGTCAGAGTCAGAGTCAGAGTCAGAGTCAGAGTCAGAGTCAGAGACAAAGTCAGAGTCAGAGTCGGAGTCAGACTCATAGTCAGATTCAAAGTCGGAGTCAGAGTCAGAGTCAGAGTCAGAGTCAGAGTCAGAGTCAGAGTCAGAGTCAGAGTTAAAGTCAGAGTCAGAGTCAGAGTCAGAGTCAAAGTCAGAGTCTCGGTCAGAGTCCAAGTCAGAGTCAGAGTCGGAGTCAGAGTCAGAGTCGGAGTCAGAGTCAGGGTCAGAGTCAGAGTCAGAGTCAGAGTTAGCGTCAGATACAAAGTCAGAGTCAGAGTTGGAGTCATGGAAACAGAGTCAGAGTCAGACTCAGAGTCAGAGTCAGAGTCAAAGTCGGAGTCAGAGTCGGAGTCAGAGTCAGAGTAAGAGTCAGGGTCGGAGTCAGAGTCAGAGTCAGAGTCAGAGTCAGAGTCCGAGTCAGAGTCAGAGTCAGAGTCAGAGTTAAAGTCAGAGTCAGAGTCAGAGTGAGAGTCAAAGTCAGAGTCTCAGTCATAGTCCAAGTCAGAGTCAGAGTCGGAGTCAGGGTCAGAGTCAGAGTCAGAGTCAGAGTCAGAGTCATGTAGTCAGAGTCACAGTCAGAGTCACAGTCAGAGTCGCAGTCAGAGTCAGAGTCAGAGTCAGAGTCAGGGTCAGAGTCAGAGTCAGCATTAGAGTCAGAGTCAGAGTCATGTAGTCAGAGTCAGAGTCTGAGTCAGAGTAAGAGACAGAGTCAGAGTCTGAGTCAGAGTCAGAGTCAGAGTCAGAGTTAGTCTGATACGGAGTCGGAGTCAGAGTCAGATACAGAGTCGAAGTCATGGAGACAGAGTCAAAGTCAGTGTCAGAGTCGGAGTCAGAGTCAGAGTCAGAGCCAGAGTCGGAGTCAGAGTTAGAGTCAGAGTCAGAGTCAGAGTCAGAGTCAGCGTCAGAGTCAGAGTCAGAGTTAAAGTCACCGTCAGAGTCAAAGTCAGAGTCTCAGTCAGAGTCCAAGTCAGTATCAGAGTCGGAGTCAGAGTCAGAGTCAGAGTCAGAATCAGAGTCAGAGTCATGTAGTCAGAGTCACAGTCAGAGTCAGGGTCAGAGTCGGAGTCGGAGTCAGAGTGAGAGTCAGAGGCAGGGTCAGAGTCAGAGTCAGCATTAGAGTCAGAGTCAGAGTCATGTAGTCAGAGTCAGAGTCCGAGTCAGAGTCAGATACAGAGTCAGAGTCTGAGTCAGAGTCAGAGTCAGAGTCAGAGTTAGAGTCAGATACGGAGTCGGCGTCAGAGTCAGATTCAGAGTCAAAGTCATGGAGACAGAGTCAGAGTCAGATTCAGAGTCTGAGTCGAAGTCAGAGTCAGAGTCAGAGTCAAAGTTAAAGTCAGAGTCAGAGTCAGAGTCAGAGTCAAAGTCAGAGTCTCAGTCAGAGTCCAAGTCAGAGTCAGAGTCGGAGTCAGAGTCAGAGTCAGAGTCAGAGTCAGAGTCAGAATCATCTAGTCAGAGTCACAGTCAGAGTCAGAGTCAAAGTCGAAGTCAGAGTCAGAGTCAGAGTCATAGTCAGAGTCGAAGTCAGATTCGGAGTCAGAGTCAGAGTCAGAGTCAGAGTCAGAGTCAGAGTAGGAGTCAGAGTCAGAGTCAGAGTTAAAGTCAGAGTCAGATTCAGAGTCAGAGTCACAGTCAGAGTCTCAGTCAGAGTCCAAGTCAGAGTCAGAGCTGGAGTCGGAGTCAGAGTCAGAGTCAGAGTCAGAGTCAGAGTCAGGGTCAGAGTCACAGTCAGAGTCAGATTCAGAGTCGGAGTCAGAGTCAGAGTCGGGGTCAGAGTCAGTTTCAGCATGAGAGTCAGAGTCAGAGTCATGTAGTCAGAGTCAGAGTCTGAGTCAGAGTCAGAGACAGAGTCAGAGTCTGAGTCAGAGTCAGAGTCAGAGTCAGAGTTAGAGTCAGATACAGAGTCAGAGTCAGAGTCAGATTCAGAGTCAGTGTCATGGAGGCAGAGTCAGAGTCAGAGTCAGAGTCAAAGTCAGAGTCAAAGTCATAGTCAGAGTCGGAGTCAGAGTTAGAGTCAGATTCAAAGTCGGAGTCAGAGTCAGAGTCAGAGTTAGTCAGATACGGAGTCGGAGTCAGAGTCAGATTCAGAGTCAAAGTCATGGAGAAAGAGTCAAAGACAGAGTCAGAGTCAGAGTCAGAGTCAGAGTCAGAGTCAGAGTCAGAGTCAGAGTCAGAGACAAAGTCAGAGTCAGAGCCGGAGTCAGAGTCAGAGTCAGATTCAAAGTCGGAGTCAGAGTCAGAGTCAGAGTCAGAGTCAGAGTCAGAGTCAGAGTCAGAGTCAGAGTCAGAGTTAAAGTCAGAGTCAGAGTCAGAGTCAGAGTCAAAGTCAGAGTCTCGGTCAGAGTCCAAGTCAGAGTCAGAGTCGGAGTCAGAGTCAGAGTCGGAGTCAGAGTCAGAGTCAGAGTCAGAGTCAGAGTCAGAGTCAGAGTCAGAGTCAGAGTCAGAGTTAAAGTCACAGTCAAAGTCAAAGTCAGAGTCTCAGTCAGAGTCCAAGTCAGAGTCAGAGTCGGAGTCAGAGTCAGAGTCAGAGTCAGAGTCAGAGTCAGAGTCATGTAGTCAGAGTCAGGGTCAGAGTCAGAGTCAGCATTAGAGTCAGAGTCAGAGTCAGAGTCAGAGTCAGGGTCAGAGTCAGAGTCAGCATTAGAGTCAGAGTCAGAGTCATGTAGTCAGAGTCAGAGTCCGAGTCTGAGTCAGATTCAGAGTCGAAGTCATGGAGACAGAGTCAGAGTCAGAGTCAGAGTCTGAGTCAGAGTCAGAGAGAAAGTCAGAGTCTGAGTCAGAGTCAGAGTCAGAGTCAGAGTCAGAGTCAGAGTCAGAGTCAGAGTCAGAGTCAAAGTCACAGTCAGAGTCGGAGTCAGAGTCAGAGTCAGATTCAAAGTCGGAGTCAGAGTCAGAGTCGGAGTTAGTCAGATACGGAGTCGGAGTCAGAGTCAGATACAAAGTCAAAGTCATGGAGAAAGAGTCAAAGTCAGAGTCAGAGTCAGAGTCAGAGTCAGAGTCAGAGTCAGAGTCAGAGTCAGAGTCAGAGACAAAGTCAGAGTCAGAGTCGGAGTCAGAGTCAGAGTCAGATTCAAAGTCGGAGTCAGATTCAGAGTCAGAGTCAGAGTCAGAGTCAGAGTCAGAGTCAGAGTCAGAGTCAGAGTTGAAGTCAGAGTCAGAGTCAGAGTCAGAGTCAAAGTCAGAGTCTCGGTCAGAGTCCAAGTCAGAGTCAGAGTCGGAGTCAGAGTCAGAGTCGGAGTCAGAGTCAGAGTCAGAGTCAGAGTCAGAGTCAGAGTTAGCGTCAGATACAGAGTCAGAGTCAGAGTTGGAGTCATGGAAACAGAGTCAGAGTCAGACTCAGAGTCAGAGTCAGAGTCAAAGTCGGAGTCAGAGTCGGAGTCAGAGTCAGAGTAAGAATCAGGGTCGGAGTCAGAGTCAGAGTCAGAGTCAGAGTCAGAGTCCGAGTCAGAGTCAGAGTTAAAGTCAGAGTCAGAGTCAGAGTGAGAGTCAAAGTCAGAGTCTCAGTCAGAGTCCAAGTCAGAGTCAGAGTCGGAGTCAGGGTCAGAGTCAGAGTCAGAGTCAGAGTCAGAGTCATGTAGTCAGAGTCACAGTCAGAGTCACAGTCAGAGTCGGAGTCAGAGTCAGAGTCAGAGTCAGAGTCAGGGTCAGAGTCAGAGTCAGCATTAGAGTCAGAGTCAGAGTCATGTAGTCAGAGTCAGAGTCTGAGTCAGAGTCAGAGACAGAGTCAGAGTCCGAGTCAGAGTCAGAGTCAGAGACAGAGTCAGAGTCCGAGTCAGAGTCAGAGTCAGAGTCAGAGTTAGTCAGATACGGAGTCGGAGTCAGAGTCAGATTCAGAGTCAAGGTCATGGAGACAGAGTCAAAGTCAGTGTCAGAGTCGGAGTCAGAGTCAGACTCAGAGTCAGAGTCGGAGTCAGAGTTAGAGTCAGAGTCAGAGTCAGAGTCAGAGTCAGCGTCAGAGTCAGAGTCAGAGTTAAAGTCACCGTCAGAGTCAAAGTCAGAGTCTCAGTCAGAGTTCAAGTCAGAGTCAGAGTCGGAGTCAGAGTCAGAGTCAGAGTCAGAGTCAGGGTCAGAGTCAGAGTCAGCATTAGAGTCAGAGTCAGAGTCATGTAGTCAGAGTCAGAGTCCGAGTCAGAGTCAGAGACAGAGTCAGAGTCTGAGTCAGAGTCAGAGTCAGAGTCAGAGTTAGAGTCAGATACGGAGTCGGAGTCAGAGTCAGATTCAGAGTCAAAGTCATGGAGACAGAGTCAGAGTCAGAGTCAGAGTCTGAGTCAGAGTCAGAGAGAGAGTCAGAGTCAGAGTCAGAGTCAGAGTCAGAGTCAGAGTCAGAGTCAGAGTCAGAGTCAGAGTCAGAGTCAGATTCAGAGTCAGAGTCATGGAAACAGAGTCAGAGTCAGAGCCATAGTCAGAGTCAGAGTCATGGAGTCAGAGTCAGATTCAGAGTCGGAGTCGGAGTCAGAGTCACAGTCAAAGTTGGAGTCAGAGTCAGAGTCAGAGTCAGAGTCGGAGTCAAAGTCAGAGTCAGAGTCATAGTCGGAGTCAGAGTCAGAGTCAGAGTCAGAGTCAGAATCAGAGTCAGAGACAGAGTCAGAGTCTGAGTCAGAGTCAGAGTCAGAGTCAGAGTTAGAGTCAGATACAAAGTCAGAGTCAGAGTTGGAGTCATGGAAACAGAGTCAGAGTCAGACTCAGAGTCAGAGTCAGAGTCAAAGTCGGAGTCAGAGTCGGAGTCAGAGTCAGAGTAAGAGTCAGGGTCGGAGTCAGAGTCAGAGTCAGAGTCAGAGTCAGAGTCCGAGTCACAGTCAGAGTCAGAGTCAGAGTTAAAGTCAGAGTCAGAGTCAGAGTGAGAGTCAAAGTCAGAGTCTCAGTCATAGTCCAAGTCAGAGTCAGAGTCGGAGTCAGGGTCAGAGTCAGAGTCAGAGTCAGAGTCAGAGTCATGTAGTCAGAGTCACAGTCAGAGTCACAGTCAGAGTCGCAGTCAGAGTCAGAGTCAGAGTTAGAGTCAGGGTCAGAGTCAGAGTCAGCATTAGAGTCAGAGTCAGAGTCATGTAGTCAGAGTCAGAGTCTGAGTCAGAGTAAGAGACAGAGTCAGAGTCTGAGTCAGAGTCAGAGTCAGAGTCAGAGTTAGTCAGATACGGAGTCGGAGTCAGAGTCAGATTCAGAGTCGAAGTCATGGAGACAGAGTCAAAGTCAGTGTCAGAGTCGGAGTCAGAGTCAGAGTCAGAGTCAGAGTCGGAGTCAGAGTTAGAGTCAGAGTCAGAGTCAGAGTCAGAGTCAGCGTCAGAGTCAGAGTCAGAGTTAAAGTCACCGTCAGAGTCAAAGTCAGAGTCTCAGTCAGAGTCCAAGTCAGTATCAGAGTCGGAGTCAGAGTCAGAGTCAGAGTCAGAATCAGAGTCAGAGTCATGTAGTCAGAGTCACAGTCAGAGTCAGGGTCAGAGTCGGAGTCGGAGTCAGAGTGAGAGTCAGAGGCAGGGTCAGAGTCAGAGTCAGCATTAGAGTCAGAGTCAGAGTCATGTAGTCAGAGTCAGAGTCCGAGTCAGAGTCAGATACAGAGTCAGAGTCTGAGTCAGAGTCAGAGTCAGAGTCAGAGTTAGAGTCAGATACGGAGTCGGCGTCAGAGTCAGATTCAGAGTCAAAGTCATGGAGACAGAGTCAGAGTCAGATTCAGAGTCTGAGTCGAAGTCAGAGTCAGAGTCAGAGTCAAAGTTAAAGTCAGAGTCAGAGTCAGAGTCAGAGTCAAAGTCAGAGTCTCAGTCAGAGTCCAAGTCAGAGTCAGAGTCGGAGTCAGAGTCAGAGTCAGAGTCAGAGTCAGAGTCAGAGTCATCTAGTCAGAGTCACAGTCAGAGTCAGAGTCATAGTCGAAGTCAGAGTCAGAGTCAGAGTCATAGTCAGAGTCGAAGTCAGATTCGGAGTCAGAGTCAGAGTCAGAGTCAGAGTCAGAGTCAGAGTCAGAGTCAGAGTCAGAGTCAGAGTCAGAGTTAAAGTCAGAGTCAGATTCAGAGTCAGAGTCACAGTCAGAGTCTCAGTCAGAGTCCAAGTCAGAGTCAGAGCTGGAGTCGGAGTCAGAGTCAGAGTCAGAGTCAGAGTCAGAGTCAGGGTCAGAGTCACAGTCAGAGTCAGATTCAGAGTCGGAGTCAGAGTCAGAGTCGGGGTCAGAGTCAGTGTCAGCATGAGAGTCAGAGTCAGAGTCATGTAGTCAGAGTCAGAGTCTGAGTCAGAGTCAGAGACAGAGTCAGAGTCTGAGTCAGAGTCAGAGTCAGATTCAGAGTTAGAGTCAGATACAGAGTCAGAGTCAGAGTCAGATTCAGAGTCAGTGTCATGGAGACAGAGTCAGAGTCAGAGTCAGAGTCAAAGTCAGAGTCAAAGTCAGAGTCAGAGTAGGAGTCAGAGTTAGAGTCAGATTCAAAGTCGGAGTCAGAGTCAGAGTCAGAGTTAGTCAGATACGGAGTCGGAGTCAGAGTCAGATTCAGAGTCAAAGTCATGGAGAAAGAGTCAAAGTCAGAGTCAGAGTCAGAGTCAGAGTCAGAGTCAGAGTCAGAGTCAGAGTCAGAGTCAGAGACAAAGTCAGAGTCAGAGCCGGAGTCCAAGTCAGAGTCAGAGTCGGAGTCAGAGTAAGAGTCAGAGTCAGAGTCAGAGTCAGAGTCATGTAGTCAGAGTCAGAGTCCGAGTCTGAGTCAGATTCAGAGTCGAAGTCATGGAGACAGAGTCAGAGTCAGAGTCAGAGTCTGAGTCAGAGTCAGAGAGAGAGTCAGAGTCTGAGTCAGAGTCAGAGTCAGAGTCAGAGTCAGAGTCAGAGTCAGAGTCAGAGTCAGAGTCAGAGTCAAAGTCAGAGTCAGAGTCGGAGTCAGGGTCAGAGTCGGAGTCGGAGTCAGAGTGAGAGTCAGAGGCAGGGTCAGAGTCAGAGTCAGCATTAGAGTCAGAGTCAGAGTCATGTAGTCAGAGTCAGAGTCCGAGTCAGAGTCAGATACAGAGTCAGAGTCTGAGTCAGAGTCAGAGTCAGAGTCAGAGTTAGAGTCAGATACGGAGTCGGCGTCAGAGTCAGATTCAGAGTCAAAGTCATGGAGACAGAGTCAGAGTCAGATTCAGAGTCTGAGTCGAAGTCAGAGTCAGAGTCAGAGTCAAAGTTAAAGTCAGAGTCAGAGTCAGAGTCAGAGTCAAAGTCAGAGTCTCAGTCAGAGTCCAAGTCAGAGTCAGAGTCGGAGTCAGAGTCAGAGTCAGAGTCAGAGTCAGAGTCAGAGTCATCTAGTCAGAGTCACAGTCAGAGTCAGAGTCATAGTCGAAGTCAGAGTCAGAGTCAGAGTCATAGTCAGAGTCGAAGTCAGATTCGGAGTCAGAGTCAGAGTCAGAGTCAGAGTCAGAGTCAGAGTCAGAGTCAGAGTCAGAGTTAAAGTCAGAGTCAGATTCAGAGTCAGAGTCACAGTCAGAGTCTCAGTCAGAGTCCAAGTCAGAGTCAGAGCTGGAGTCGGAGTCAGAGTCAGAGTCAGAGTCAGAGTCAGAGTCAGGGTCAGAGTCACAGTCAGAGTCAGATTCAGAGTCGGAGTCAGAGTCAGAGTCGGGGTCAGAGTCAGTGTCAGCATGAGAGTCAGAGTCAGAGTCATGTAGTCAGAGTCAGAGTCTGAGTCAGAGTCAGAGACAGAGTCAGAGTCTGAGTCAGAGTCAGAGTCAGAGTCAGAGTTAGAGTCAGATACAGAGTCAGAGTCAGAGTCAGATTCAGAGTCAGTGTCATGGAGACAGAGTCAGAGTCAGAGTCAGAGTCAAAGTCAGAGTCAAAGTCAGAGTCAGAGTAGGAGTCAGAGTTAGAGTCAGATTCAAAGTCGGAGTCAGAGTCAGAGTCAGAGTTAGTCAGATACGGAGTCGGAGTCAGAGTCAGATTCAGAGTCAAAGTCATGGAGAAAGAGTCAAAGTCAGAGTCAGAGTCAGAGTCAGAGTCAGAGTCAGAGTCAGAGTCAGAGTCAGAGTCAGAGACAAAGTCAGAGTCAGAGCCGGAGTCCAAGTCAGAGTCAGAGTCGGAGTCAGAGTAAGAGTCAGAGTCAGAGTCAGAGTCAGAGTCATGTAGTCAGAGTCACAGTCAGAGTCAGAGTCAGAGTCGGAGTCAGAGTCAGAGTCAGAGTCAGAGTCAGGGTCAGAGTCAGAGTCAGCATTAGAGTCAGAGTCAGAGTCATGTAGTCAGAGTCAGAGTCCGAGTCTGAGTCAGATTCAGAGTCGAAGTCATGGAGACAGAGTCAGAGTCAGAGTCAGAGTCTGAGTCAGAGTCAGAGAGAGAGTCAGAGTCTGAGTCAGAGTCAGAGTCAGAGTCAGAGTCAGAGTCAGAGTCAGAGTCAGAGTCAGAGTCAGAGTCAAAGTCAGAGTCAGAGTCGGAGTCAGAGTCAGAGTCAGATTCAAAGTCGGAGTCAGAGTCAGAGTCGGAGTTAGTCAGATACGGAGTCGGAGTCAGAGTCAGATACAAAGTCAAAGTCATGGAGAAAGAGTCAAAGTCAGAGTCAGAGTCAGAGTCAGAGTCAGAGTCAGAGTCAGAGTCAGAGTCAGAGTCAGAGACAAAGTCAGAGTCAGAGTCGGAGTCAGAGTCAGAGTCAGATTCAAAGTCGGAGTCAGAGTCAGAGTCAGAGTCAGAGTCAGAGTCAGAGTCAGAGTCAGAGTCAGAGTCAGAGTTGAAGTCAGAGTCAGAGTCAGAGTCAGAGTCAAAGTCAGAGTCTCGGTCAGAGTCCAAGTCAGAGTCAGAGTCGGAGTCAGAGTCAGAGTCGGAGTCAGAGTCAGAGTCAGAGTCAGAGTCAGAGTCAGAGTTAGCGTCAGATACAGAGTCAGAGTCAGAGTTGGAGTCATGGAAACAGAGTCAGAGTCAGACTCAGAGTCAGAGTCAGAGTCAAAGTCGGAGTCAGAGTCGGAGTCAGAGTCAGAGTAAGAATCAGGGTCGGAGTCAGAGTCAGAGTCAGAGTCAGAGTCAGATTCCGAGTCAGAGTCAGAGTTAAAGTCAGAGTCAGAGTCAGAGTGAGAGTCAAAGTCAGAGTCTCAGTCAGAGTCCAAGTCAGAGTCAGAGTCGGAGTCAGGGTCAGAGTCAGAGTCAGAGTCAGAGTCAGAGTCATGTAGTCAGAGTCACAGTCAGAGTCACAGTCAGAGTCGGAGTCAGAGTCAGAGTCAGAGTCAGAGTCAGGGTCAGAGTCAGAGTCAGCATTAGAGTCAGAGTCAGAGTCATGTAGTCAGAGTCAGAGTCTGAGTCAGAGTCAGAGACAGAGTCAGAGTCCGAGTCGGAGTCAGAGTCAGAGTCAGAGTTAGTCAGATACGGATTCGGAGTCAGAGTCAGATTCAGAGTCAAAGTCATGGAGACAGAGTCAAAGTCAGTGTCAGAGTCGGAGTCAGAGTCAGACTCAGAGTCAGAGTCGGAGTCAGAGTTAGAGTCAGAGTCAGAGTCAGAGTCAGAGTCAGCGTCAGAGTCAGAGTCAGAGTTAAAGTCACCGTCAGAGTCAAAGTCAGAGTCTCAGTCAGAGTTCAAGTCAGAGTCAGAGTCGGAGTCAGAGTCAGAGTCAGAGTCAGAGTCAGGGTCAGAGTCAGAGTCAGCATTAGAGTCAGAGTCAGAGTCATGTAGTCAGAGTCAGAGTCCGAGTCAGAGTCAGAGACAGAGTCAGAGTCTGAGTCAGAGTCAGAGTCAGAGTCAGAGTTAGAGTCAGATACGGAGTCGAAGTCAGAGTCAGATTCAGAGTCAAAGTCATGGAGACAGAGTCAGAGTCAGAGTCAGAGTCTGAGTCAGAGTCAGAGAGAGAGTCAGAGTCAGAGTCAGAGTCAGAGTCAGAGTCAGAGTCAGAGTCAGAGTCAGAGTCAGAGTCAAAGTCAGATTCAGAGTCAGAGTCATGGAGACAGAGTCAGAGTCAGAGCCATAGTCAGAGTCAGAGTCATGGAGTCAGAGTCAGATTCAGAGTCGGAGTCGGAGTCAGAGTCAGAGTCAAAGTTGGAGTCAGAGTCAGAGTCAGAGTCAGAGTCGGAGTCAAAGTCAGAGTCAGAGTCATAGTCGGAGTCAGAGTCAGAGTCAGAGTCAGAGTCAGAATCAGAGTCAGAGACAGAGTCAGAGTCTGAGTCAGAGTCAGAATCAGAGTCAGAGTTAGAGTCAGATACAAAGTCAGAGTCAGAGTTGGAGTCATGGAAACAGAGTCAGAGTCAGACTCAGAGTCAGAGTCAGAGTCAAAGTCGGAGTCAGAGTCGGAGTCAGAGTCAGAGTAAGAGTCAGGGTTGGAGTCAGAGTCAGAGTCAGAGTCAGAGTCAGAGTCCGAGTCAGAGTCAGAGTCAGAGTCAGAGTTAAAGTCAGAGTCAGAGTCAGAGTGAGAGTCAAAGTCAGAGTCTCAGTCATAGTCCAAGTCAGAGTCAGAGTCGGAGTCAGGGTCAGAGTCAGAGTCAGAGTCAGAGTCAGAGTCATGTAGTCAGAGTCACAGTCAGAGTCACAGTCAGAGTCGCAGTCAGAGTCAGAGTCAGAGTCAGAGTCAGGGTCAGAGTCAGAGTCAGCATTAGAGTCAGAGTCAGAGTCATGTAGTCAGAGTCAGAGTCTGAGTCAGAGTAAGAGACAGAGTCAGAGTCTGAGTCAGAGTCAGAGTCAGAGTCAGAGTTAGTCAGATACGGAGTCGGAGTCAGAGTCAGATTCAGAGTCGAAGTCATGGAGACAGAGTCAAAGTCAGTGTCAGAGTCGGAGTCAGAGTCAGAGTCAGAGTCAGAGTCGGAGTCAGAGTTAGAGTCAGAGTCAGAGTCAGAGTCAGAGTCAGCGTCAGAGTCAGAGTCAGAGTTAAAGTCACCGTCAGAGTCAAAGTCAGAGTCTCAGTCAGAGTCCAAGTCAGTATCAGAGTCGGAGTCAGAGTCAGAGTCAGAGTCAGAATCAGAGTCAGAGTCATGTAGTCAGAGTCACAGTCAGAGTCAGGGTCAGAGTCGGAGTCGGAGTCAGAGTGAGAGTCAGAGGCAGGGTCAGAGTCAGAGTCAGCATTAGAGTCAGAGTCAGAGTCATGTAGTCAGAGTCAGAGTCCGAGTCAGAGTCAGATACAGAGTCAGAGTCTGAGTCAGAGTCAGAGTCAGAGTCAGAGTTAGAGTCAGATACGGAGTCGGCGTCAGAGTCAGATTCAGAGTCAAAGTTAAAGTCAGAGTCAGAGTCAGAGTCAGAGTCAAGGTCAGAGTCTCAGTCAGAGTCCAAGTCAGAGTCAGAGTCGGAGTCAGAGTCAGAGTCAGAGTCAGAGTCAGAGTCAGAGTCATCTAGTCAGAGTCACAGTCAGAGTCAGAGTCATAGTCGAAGTCAGAGTCAGAGTCAGAGTCATAGTCAGAGTCGAAGTCAGATTCGGAGTCAGAGTCAGAGTCAGAGTCAGAGTCAGAGTCAGAGTCAGAGTCAGAGTCAGAGTTAGAGTCAGATACGGAGTCGAAGTCAGAGTCAGATTCAGAGTCAAAGTCATGGAGACAGAGTCAGAGTCAGAGTCAGAGTCTGAGTCAGAGTCAGAGAGAGAGTCAGAGTCAGAGTCAGAGTCAGAGTTAAAGTCAGAGTCAGATTCAGAGTCAGAGTCACAGTCAGAGTCTCAGTCAGAGTCCAAGTCAGAGTCAGAGCTGGAGTCGGAGTCAGAGTCAGAGTCAGAGTCAGAGTCAGAGTCAGGGTCAGAGTCACAGTCAGAGTCAGATTCAGAGTCGGAGTCAGAGTCAGAGTCGGGGTCAGAGTCAGTGTCAGCATGAGAGTCAGAGTCAGAGTCATGTAGTCAGAGTCAGAGTCTGAGTTAGAGTCAGAGACAGAGTCAGAGTCTGAGTCAGAGTCAGAGTCAGAGTCAGAGTTAGAGTCAGATACAGAGTCAGAGTCAGAGTCAGATTCAGAGTCAGTGTCATGGAGACAGAGTCAGAGTCAGAGTCAGAGTCAAAGTCAGAGTCAAAGTCAGAGTCAGAGTCGGAGTCAGAGTTAGAGTCAGATTCAAAGTCGGAGTCAGAGTCAGAGTCAGAGTCACAGTCAGAGTCAGGGTCAGAGTCGGAGTCGGAGTCAGAGTGAGAGTCAGAGGCAGGGTCAGAGTCAGAGTCAGCATTAGAGTCAGAGTCAGAGTCATGTAGTCAGAGTCAGAGTCCGAGTCAGAGTCAGATACAGAGTCAGAGTCTGAGTCAGAGTCAGAGTCAGAGTCAGAGTTAGAGTCAGATACGGAGTCGGCGTCAGAGTCAGATTCAGAGTCAAAGTCATGGAGACAGAGTCAGAGTCAGATTCAGAGTCTGAGTCGAAGTCAGAGTCAGAGTCAGAGTCAAAGTTAAAGTCAGAGTCAGAGTCAGAGTCAGAGTCAAAGTCAGAGTCTCAGTCAGAGTCCAAGTCAGAGTCAGAGTCGGAGTCAGAGTCAGAGTCAGAGTCAGAGTCAGAGTCAGAGTCATCTAGTCAGAGTCACAGTCAGAGTCAGAGTCATAGTCGAAGTCAGAGTCAGAGTCAGAGTCATAGTCAGAGTCGAAGTCAGATTCGGAGTCAGAGTCAGAGTCAGAGTCAGAGTCAGAGTCAGAGTCAGAGTCAGAGTCAGAGTCAGAGTCAGAGTTAAAGTCAGAGTCAGATTCAGAGTCAGAGTCACAGTCAGAGTCTCAGTCAGAGTCCAAGTCAGAGTCAGAGCTGGAGTCGGAGTCAGAGTCAGAGTCAGAGTCAGAGTCAGAGTCAGGGTCAGAGTCACAGTCAGAGTCAGATTCAGAGTCGGAGTCAGAGTCAGAGTCGGGGTCAGAGTCAGTGTCAGCATGAGAGTCAGAGTCAGAGTCATGTAGTCAGAGTCAGAGTCTGAGTCAGAGTCAGAGACAGAGTCAGAGTCTGAGTCAGAGTCAGAGTCAGATTCAGAGTTAGAGTCAGATACAGAGTCAGAGTCAGAGTCAGATTCAGAGTCAGTGTCATGGAGACAGAGTCAGAGTCAGAGTCAGAGTCAAAGTCAGAGTCAAAGTCAGAGTCAGAGTAGGAGTCAGAGTTAGAGTCAGATTCAAAGTCGGAGTCAGAGTCAGAGTCAGAGTTAGTCAGATACGGAGTCGGAGTCAGAGTCAGATTCAGAGTCAAAGTCATGGAGAAAGAGTCAAAGTCAGAGTCAGAGTCAGAGTCAGAGTCAGAGTCAGAGTCAGAGTCAGAGTCAGAGTCAGAGACAAAGTCAGAGTCAGAGCCGGAGTCCAAGTCAGAGTCAGAGTCGGAGTCAGAGTAAGAGTCAGAGTCAGAGTCAGAGTCAGAGTCATGTAGTCAGAGTCAGAGTCCGAGTCTGAGTCAGATTCAGAGTCGAAGTCATGGAGACAGAGTCAGAGTCAGAGTCAGAGTCTGAGTCAGAGTCAGAGAGAGAGTCAGAGTCTGAGTCAGAGTCAGAGTCAGAGTCAGAGTCAGAGTCAGAGTCAGAGTCAGAGTCAGAGTCAGAGTCAAAGTCAGAGTCAGAGTCGGAGTCAGGGTCAGAGTCGGAGTCGGAGTCAGAGTGAGAGTCAGAGGCAGGGTCAGAGTCAGAGTCAGCATTAGAGTCAGAGTCAGAGTCATGTAGTCAGAGTCAGAGTCCGAGTCAGAGTCAGATACAGAGTCAGAGTCTGAGTCAGAGTCAGAGTCAGAGTCAGAGTTAGAGTCAGATACGGAGTCGGCGTCAGAGTCAGATTCAGAGTCAAAGTCATGGAGACAGAGTCAGAGTCAGATTCAGAGTCTGAGTCGAAGTCAGAGTCAGAGTCAGAGTCAAAGTTAAAGTCAGAGTCAGAGTCAGAGTCAGAGTCAAAGTCAGATTCTCAGTCAGAGTCCAAGTCAGAGTCAGAGTCGGAGTCAGAGTCAGAGTCAGAGTCAGAGTCAGAGTCAGAGTCATCTAGTCAGAGTCACAGTCAGAGTCAGAGTCATAGTCGAAGTCAGAGTCAGAGTCAGAGTCATAGTCAGAGTCGAAGTCAGATTCGGAGTCAGAGTCAGAGTCAGAGTCAGAGTCAGAGTCAGAGTCAGAGTCAGAGTCAGAGTTAAAGTCAGAGTCAGATTCAGAGTCAGAGTCACAGTCAGAGTCTCAGTCAGAGTCCAAGTCAGAGTCAGAGCTGGAGTCGGAGTCAGAGTCAGAGTCAGAGTCAGAGTCAGAGTCAGGGTCAGAGTCACAGTCAGAGTCAGATTCAGAGTCGGAGTCAGAGTCAGAGTCGGGGTCAGAGTCAGTGTCAGCATGAGAGTCAGAGTCAGAGTCATGTAGTCAGAGTCAGAGTCTGAGTCAGAGTCAGAGACAGAGTCAGAGTCTGAGTCAGAGTCAGAGTCAGAGTCAGAGTTAGAGTCAGATACAGAGTCAGAGTCAGAGTCAGATTCAGAGTCAGTGTCATGGAGACAGAGTCAGAGTCAGAGTCAGAGTCAAAGTCAGAGTCAAAGTCAGAGTCAGAGTAGGAGTCAGAGTTAGAGTCAGATTCAAAGTCGGAGTCAGAGTCAGAGTCAGAGTTAGTCAGATACGGAGTCGGAGTCAGAGTCAGATTCAGAGTCAAAGTCATGGAGAAAGAGTCAAAGTCAGAGTCAGAGTCAGAGTCAGAGTCAGAGTCAGAGTCAGAGTCAGAGTCAGAGTCAGAGACAAAGTCAGAGTCAGAGCCGGAGTCCAAGTCAGAGTCAGAGTCGGAGTCAGAGTAAGAGTCAGAGTCAGAGTCAGAGTCAGAGTCATGTAGTCAGAGTCACAGTCAGAGTCAGAGTCAGAGTCGGAGTCAGAGTCAGAGTCAGAGTCAGAGTCAGGGTCAGAGTCAGAGTCAGCATTAGAGTCAGAGTCAGAGTCATGTAGTCAGAGTCAGAGTCCGAGTCTGAGTCAGATTCAGAGTCGAAGTCATGGAGACAGAGTCAGAGTCAGAGTCAGAGTCTGAGTCAGAGTCAGAGAGAGAGTCAGAGTCTGAGTCAGAGTCAGAGTCAGAGTCAGAGTCAGAGTCAGAGTCAGAGTCAGAGTCAGAGTCAGAGTCAAAGTCAGAGTCAGAGTCGGAGTCAGAGTCAGAGTCAGATTCAAAGTCGGAGTCAGAGTCAGAGTCGGAGTTAGTCAGATACGGAGTCGGAGTCAGAGTCAGATACAAAGTCAAAGTCATGGAGAAAGAGTCAAAGTCAGAGTCAGAGTCAGAGTCAGAGTCAGAGTCAGAGTCAGAGTCAGAGTCAGAGTCAGAGACAAAGTCAGAGTCAGAGTCGGAGTCAGAGTCAGAGTCAGATTCAAAGTCGGAGTCAGAGTCAGAGTCAGAGTCAGAGTCAGAGTCAGAGTCAGAGTCAGAGTCAGAGTCAGAGTTGAAGTCAGAGTCAGAGTCAGAGTCAGAGTCAAAGTCAGAGTCTCGGTCAGAGTCCAAGTCAGAGTCAGAGTCGGAGTCAGAGTCAGAGTCGGAGTCAGAGTCAGAGTCAGAGTCAGAGTCAGAGTCAGAGTTAGCGTCAGATACAGAGTCAGAGTCAGAGTTGGAGTCATGGAAACAGAGTCAGAGTCAGACTCAGAGTCAGAGTCAGAGTCAAAGTCGGAGTCAGAGTCGGAGTCAGAGTCAGAGTAAGAATCAGGGTCGGAGTCAGAGTCAGAGTCAGAGTCAGAGTCAGATTCCGAGTCAGAGTCAGAGTTAAAGTCAGAGTCAGAGTCAGAGTGAGAGTCAAAGTCAGAGTCTCAGTCAGAGTCCAAGTCAGAGTCAGAGTCGGAGTCAGGGTCAGAGTCAGAGTCAGAGTCAGAGTCAGAGTCATGTAGTCAGAGTCACAGTCAGAGTCACAGTCAGAGTCGGAGTCAGAGTCAGAGTCAGAGTCAGAGTCAGGGTCAGAGTCAGAGTCAGCATTAGAGTCAGAGTCAGAGTCATGTAGTCAGAGTCAGAGTCTGAGTCAGAGTCAGAGACAGAGTCAGAGTCCGAGTCGGAGTCAGAGTCAGAGTCAGAGTTAGTCAGATACGGATTCGGAGTCAGAGTCAGATTCAGAGTCAAAGTCATGGAGACAGAGTCAAAGTCAGTGTCAGAGTCGGAGTCAGAGTCAGACTCAGAGTCAGAGTCGGAGTCAGAGTTAGAGTCAGAGTCAGAGTCAGAGTCAGAGTCAGCGTCAGAGTCAGAGTCAGAGTTAAAGTCACCGTCAGAGTCAAAGTCAGAGTCTCAGTCAGAGTTCAAGTCAGAGTCAGAGTCGGAGTCAGAGTCAGAGTCAGAGTCAGAGTCAGGGTCAGAGTCAGAGTCAGCATTAGAGTCAGAGTCAGAGTCATGTAGTCAGAGTCAGAGTCCGAGTCAGAGTCAGAGACAGAGTCAGAGTCTGAGTCAGAGTCAGAGTCAGAGTCAGAGTTAGAGTCAGATACGGAGTCGAAGTCAGAGTCAGATTCAGAGTCAAAGTCATGGAGACAGAGTCAGAGTCAGAGTCAGAGTCTGAGTCAGAGTCAGAGAGAGAGTCAGAGTCAGAGTCAGAGTCAGAGTCAGAGTCAGAGTCAGAGTCAGAGTCAGAGTCAGAGTCAAAGTCAGATTCAGAGTCAGAGTCATGGAGACAGAGTCAGAGTCAGAGCCATAGTCAGAGTCAGAGTCATGGAGTCAGAGTCAGATTCAGAGTCGGAGTCGGAGTCAGAGTCAGAGTCAAAGTTGGAGTCAGAGTCAGAGTCAGAGTCAGAGTCGGAGTCAAAGTCAGAGTCAGAGTCATAGTCGGAGTCAGAGTCAGAGTCAGAGTCAGAGTCAGAATCAGAGTCAGAGACAGAGTCAGAGTCTGAGTCAGAGTCAGAATCAGAGTCAGAGTTAGAGTCAGATACAAAGTCAGAGTCAGAGTTGGAGTCATGGAAACAGAGTCAGAGTCAGACTCAGAGTCAGAGTCAGAGTCAAAGTCGGAGTCAGAGTCGGAGTCAGAGTCAGAGTAAGAGTCAGGGTCGGAGTCAGAGTCAGAGTCAGAGTCAGAGTCAGAGTCCGAGTCAGAGTCAGAGTCAGAGTCAGAGTTAAAGTCAGAGTCAGAGTCAGAGTGAGAGTCAAAGTCAGAGTCTCAGTCATAGTCCAAGTCAGAGTCAGAGTCGGAGTCAGGGTCAGAGTCAGAGTCAGAGTCAGAGTCAGAGTCATGTAGTCAGAGTCACAGTCAGAGTCACAGTCAGAGTCGCAGTCAGAGTCAGAGTCAGAGTCAGAGTCAGGGTCAGAGTCAGAGTCAGCATTAGAGTCAGAGTCAGAGTCATGTAGTCAGAGTCAGAGTCTGAGTCAGAGTAAGAGACAGAGTCAGAGTCTGAGTCAGAGTCAGAGTCAGAGTCAGAGTTAGTCAGATACGGAGTCGGAGTCAGAGTCAGATTCAGAGTCGAAGTCATGGAGACAGAGTCAAAGTCAGTGTCAGAGTCGGAGTCAGAGTCAGAGTCAGAGTCAGAGTCGGAGTCAGAGTTAGAGTCAGAGTCAGAGTCAGAGTCAGAGTCAGCGTCAGAGTCAGAGTCAGAGTTAAAGTCACCGTCAGAGTCAAAGTCAGAGTCTCAGTCAGAGTCCAAGTCAGTATCAGAGTCGGAGTCAGAGTCAGAGTCAGAGTCAGAATCAGAGTCAGAGTCATGTAGTCAGAGTCACAGTCAGAGTCAGGGTCAGAGTCGGAGTCGGAGTCAGAGTGAGAGTCAGAGGCAGGGTCAGAGTCAGAGTCAGCATTAGAGTCAGAGTCAGAGTCATGTAGTCAGAGTCAGAGTCCGAGTCAGAGTCAGATACAGAGTCAGAGTCTGAGTCAGAGTCAGAGTCAGAGTCAGAGTTAGAGTCAGATACGGAGTCGGCGTCAGAGTCAGATTCAGAGTCAAAGTTAAAGTCAGAGTCAGAGTCAGAGTCAGAGTCAAAGTCAGAGTCTCAGTCAGAGTCCAAGTCAGAGTCAGAGTCGGAGTCAGAGTCAGAGTCAGAGTCAGAGTCAGAGTCAGAGTCATCTAGTCAGAGTCACAGTCAGAGTCAGAGTCATAGTCGAAGTCAGAGTCAGAGTCAGAGTCATAGTCAGAGTCGAAGTCAGATTCGGAGTCAGAGTCAGAGTCAGAGTCAGAGTCAGAGTCAGAGTCAGAGTCAGAGTCAGAGTTAGAGTCAGATACGGAGTCGAAGTCAGAGTCAGATTCAGAGTCAAAGTCATGGAGACAGAGTCAGAGTCAGAGTCAGAGTCTGAGTCAGAGTCAGAGAGAGAGTCAGAGTCAGAGTCAGAGTCAGAGTTAAACTCAGAGTCAGATTCAGAGTCAGAGTCACAGTCAGAGTCTCAGTCAGAGTCCAAGTCAGAGTCAGAGCTGGAGTCGGAGTCAGAGTCAGAGTCAGAGTCAGAGTCAGAGTCAGGGTCAGAGTCACAGTCAGAGTCAGATTCAGAGTCGGAGTCAGAGTCAGAGTCGGGGTCAGAGTCAGTGTCAGCATGAGAGTCAGAGTCAGAGTCATGTAGTCAGAGTCAGAGTCTGAGTCAGAGTCAGAGACAGAGTCAGAGTCTGAGTCAGAGTCAGAGTCAGAGTCAGAGTTAGAGTCAGATACAGAGTCAGAGTCAGAGTCAGATTCAGAGTCAGTGTCATGGAGACAGAGTCAGAGTCAGAGTCAGAGTCAAAGTCAGAGTCAAAGTCAGAGTCAGAGTCGGAGTCAGAGTTAGAGTCAGATTCAAAGTCGGAGTCAGAGTCAGAGTCAGAGTTAGTCAGATACGGAGTCGGAGTCAGAGTCAGATTCAGAGTCAAAGTCATGGAGAAAGAGTCAAAGTCAGAGTCAGAGTCAGAGTCAGAGTCAGAGTCAGAGTCAGAGTCAGAGTCAGAGTCAGAGACAAAGTCAGAGTCAGAGCCGGAGTCCAAGTCAGAGTCAGAGGCGGAGTCAGAGTAAGAGTCAGAGTCAGAGTCAGAGTCAGAGTCATGTAGTCAGAGTCACAGTCAGAGTCAGAGTCAGAGTCGGAGTCAGAGTCAGAGTCAGAGTCAGAGTCAGGGTCAGAGTCAGAGTCAGCATTAGAGTCAGAGTCAGAGTCATGGAGTCAGAGTCAGAGTCCGAGTCTGAGTCAGATTCAGAGTCGAAGTCATGGAGACAGAGTCAGAGTCAGAGTCAGAGTCTGAGTCAGAGTCAGAGAGAGAGTCAGAGTCTGAGTCAGAGTCAGAGTCAGAGTCAGAGTCAGAGTCAGAGTCAGAGTCAGAGTCAGAGTCAGAGTCAAAGTCAGAGTCAGAGTCGGAGTCAGAGTCAGAGTCAGATTCAAAGTCGGAGTCAGAGTCAGAGTCGGAGTTAGTCAGATACGGAGTCGGAGTCAGAGTCAGATACAAAGTCAAAGTCATGGAGAAAGAGTCAAAGTCAGAGTCAGAGTCAGAGTCAGAGTCAGAGTCAGAGTCAGAGTCAGAGTCAGAGTCAGAGACAAAGTCAGAGTCAGAGTCGGAGTCAGAGTCAGAGTCAGATTCAAAGTCGGAGTCAGAGTCAGAGTCAGAGTCAGAGTCAGAGTCAGAGTCAGAGTCAGAGTCAGAGTCAGAGTTAAAGTCAGAGTCAGAGTCAGAGTCAGAGTCAAAGTCAGAGTCTCGGTCAGAGTCCAAGTCAGAGTCAGAGTCGGAGTCAGAGTCAGAGTCGGAGTCAGAGTCAGAGTCAGAGTCAGAGTCAGAGTCAGAGTTAGCGTCAGATACAGAGTCAGAGTCAGAGTTGGAGTCATGGAAACAGAGTCAGAGTCAGACTCAGAGTCAGAGTCAGAGTCAAAGTCGGAGTCAGAGTCGGAGTCAGAGTCAGAGTAAGAGTCAGGGTCGGAGTCAGAGTCAGAGTCAGAGTCAGAGTCAGAGTCCGAGTCAGAGTCAGAGTCAGAGTCAGAGTTGAAGTCAGAGTCAGAGTCAGAGTGAGAGTCAAAGTCAGAGTCTCAGTCAGAGTCCAAGTCAGAGTCAGAGTCGGAGTCAGGGTCAGAGTCAGAGTCAGAGTCAGAGTCAGAGTCATGTAGTCAGAGTCACAGTCAGAGTCACAGTCAGAGTCGGAGTCAGAGTCAGAGTCAGAGTCAGAGTCAGGGTCAGAGTCAGAGTCAGCATTAGAGTCAGAGTCAGAGTCATGTAGTCAGAGTCAGAGTCCGAGTCAGAGTCAGATACAGAGTCAGAGTCTGAGTCAGAGTCAGAGTCAGAGTCAGAGTTAGAGTCAGATACGGAGTCGGCGTCAGAGTCAGATTCAGAGTCAAAGTCATGGAGACAGAGTCAGAGTCAGATTCAGAGTCTGAGTCGAAGTCAGAGTCAGAGTCAGAGTCAAAGTTAAAGTCAGAGTCAGAGTCAGAGTCAGAGTCAAAGTCAGAGTCTCAGTCAGAGTCCAAGTCAGAGTCAGAGTCGGAGTCAGAGTCAGAGTCAGAGTCAGAGTCAGAGTCAGAGTCATCTAGTCAGAGTCACAGTCAGAGTCATGTAGTCAGAGTCAGAGTCTGAGTCAGAGTCAGAGACAGAGTCAGAGTCCGAGTCGGAGTCAGAGTCAGAGTCAGAGTTAGTCAGATACGGATTCGGAGTCAGAGTCAGATTCAGAGTCAAAGTCATGGAGACAGAGTCAAAGTCAGTGTCAGAGTCGGAGTCAGAGTCAGACTCAGAGTCAGAGTCGGAGTCAGAGTTAGAGTCAGAGTCAGAGTCAGAGTCAGAGTCAGCGTCAGAGTCAGAGTCAGAGTTAAAGTCACCGTCAGAGTCAAAGTCAGAGTCTCAGTCAGAGTTCAAGTCAGAGTCAGAGTCGGAGTCAGAGTCAGAGTCAGAGTCAGAGTCAGGGTCAGAGTCAGAGTCAGCATTAGAGTCAGAGTCAGAGTCATGTAGTCAGAGTCAGAGTCCGAGTCAGAGTCAGAGACAGAGTCAGAGTCTGAGTCAGAGTCAGAGTCAGAGTCAGAGTTAGAGTCAGATACGGAGTCGAAGTCAGAGTCAGATTCAGAGTCAAAGTCATGGAGACAGAGTCAGAGTCAGAGTCAGAGTCTGAGTCAGAGTCAGAGAGAGAGTCAGAGTCAGAGTCAGAGTCAGAGTCAGAGTCAGAGTCAGAGTCAGAGTCAGAGTCAGAGTCAAAGTCAGATTCAGAGTCAGAGTCATGGAGACAGAGTCAGAGTCAGAGCCATAGTCAGAGTCAGAGTCATGGAGTCAGAGTCAGATTCAGAGTCGGAGTCGGAGTCAGAGTCAGAGTCAAAGTTGGAGTCAGAGTCAGAGTCAGAGTCAGAGTCGGAGTCAAAGTCAGAGTCAGAGTCATAGTCGGAGTCAGAGTCAGAGTCAGAGTCAGAGTCAGAATCAGAGTCAGAGACAGAGTCAGAGTCTGAGTCAGAGTCAGAGTCAGAGTCAGAGTTAGAGTCAGATACAAAGTCAGAGTCAGAGTTGGAGTCATGGAAACAGAGTCAGAGTCAGACTCAGAGTCAGAGTCAGAGTCAAAGTCGGAGTCAGAGTCGGAGTCAGAGTCAGAGTAAGAGTCAGGGTCGGAGTCAGAGTCAGAGTCAGAGTCAGAGTCAGAGTCCGAGTCAGAGTCAGAGTCAGAGTCAGAGTTAAAGTCAGAGTCAGAGTCAGAGTGAGAGTCAAAGTCAGAGTCTCAGTCATAGTCCAAGTCAGAGTCAGAGTCGGAGTCAGGGTCAGAGTCAGAGTCAGAGTCAGAGTCAGAGTCATGTAGTCAGAGTCACAGTCAGAGTCACAGTCAGAGTCGCAGTCAGAGTCAGAGTCAGAGTCAGAGTCAGGGTCAGAGTCAGAGTCAGCATTAGAGTCAGAGTCAGAGTCATGTAGTCAGAGTCAGAGTCTGAGTCAGAGTAAGAGACAGAGTCAGAGTCTGAGTCAGAGTCAGAGTCAGAGTCAGAGTTAGTCAGATACGGAGTCGGAGTCAGAGTCAGATTCAGAGTCGAAGTCATGGAGACAGAGTCAAAGTCAGTGTCAGAGTCGGAGTCAGAGTCAGAGTCAGAGTCAGAGTCGGAGTCAGAGTTAGAGTCAGAGTCAGAGTCAGAGTCAGAGTCAGCGTCAGAGTCAGAGTCAGAGTTAAAGTCACCGTCAGAGTCAAAGTCAGAGTCTCAGTCAGAGTCCAAGTCAGTATCAGAGTCGGAGTCAGAGTCAGAGTCAGAGTCAGAATCAGAGTCAGAGTCATGTAGTCAGAGTCACAGTCAGAGTCAGGGTCAGAGTCGGAGTCGGAGTCAGAGTGAGAGTCAGAGGCAGGGTCAGAGTCAGAGTCAGCATTAGAGTCAGAGTCAGAGTCATGTAGTCAGAGTCAGAGTCCGAGTCAGAGTCAGATACAGAGTCAGAGTCTGAGTCAGAGTCAGAGTCAGAGTCAGAGTTAGAGTCAGATACGGAGTCGGCGTCAGAGTCAGATTCAGAGTCAAAGTCATGGAGACAGAGTCAGAGTCAGATTCAGAGTCTGAGTCGAAGTCAGAGTCAGAGTCAGAGTCAAAGTTAAAGTCAGAGTCAGAGTCAGAGTCAGAGTCAAAGTCAGAGTCTCAGTCAGAGTCCAAGTCAGAGTCAGAGTCGGAGTCAGAGTCAGAGTCAGAGTCAGAGTCAGAGTCAGAGTCATCTAGTCAGAGTCACAGTCAGAGTCAGAGTCATAGTCGAAGTCAGAGTCAGAGTCAGAGTCATAGTCAGAGTCGAAGTCAGATTCGGAGTCAGAGTCAGAGTCAGAGTCAGAGTCAGAGTCAGAGTCAGAGTCAGAGTCAGAGTCAGAGTCAGAGTTAAAGTCAGAGTCAGATTCAGAGTCAGAGTCACAGTCAGAGTCTCAGTCAGAGTCCAAGTCAGAGTCAGAGCTGGAGTCGGAGTCAGAGTCAGAGTCAGAGTCAGAGTCAGAGTCAGGGTCAGAGTCACAGTCAGAGTCAGATTCAGAGTCGGAGTCAGAGTCAGAGTCGGGGTCAGAGTCAGTGTCAGCATGAGAGTCAGAGTCAGAGTCATGTAGTCAGAGTCAGAGTCTGAGTCAGAGTCAGAGACAGAGTCAGAGTCTGAGTCAGAGTCAGAGTCAGAGTCAGAGTTAGAGTCAGATACAGAGTCAGAGTCAGAGTCAGATTCAGAGTCAGTGTCATGGAGACAGAGTCAGAGTCAGAGTCAGAGTCAAAGTCAGAGTCAAAGTCAGAGTCAGAGTCGGAGTCAGAGTTAGAGTCAGATTCAAAGTCGGAGTCAGAGTCAGAGTCAGAGTTAGTCAGATACGGAGTCGGAGTCAGAGTCAGATTCAGAGTCAAAGTCATGGAGAAAGAGTCAAAGTCAGAGTCAGAGTCAGAGTCAGAGTCAGAGTCAGAGTCAGAGTCAGAGTCAGAGTCAGAGACAAAGTCAGAGTCAGAGCCGGAGTCCAAGTCAGAGTCAGAGGCGGAGTCAGAGTAAGAGTCAGAGTCAGAGTCAGAGTCAGAGTCATGTAGTCAGAGTCACAGTCAGAGTCAGAGTCAGAGTCGGAGTCAGAGTCAGAGTCAGAGTCAGAGTCAGGGTCAGAGTCAGAGTCAGCATTAGAGTCAGAGTCAGAGTCATGTAGTCAGAGTCAGAGTCCGAGTCTGAGTCAGATTCAGAGTCGAAGTCATGGAGACAGAGTCAGAGTCAGAGTCAGAGTCTGAGTCAGAGTCAGAGAGAGAGTCAGAGTCTGAGTCAGAGTCAGAGTCAGAGTCAGAGTCAGAGTCAGAGTCAGAGTCAGAGTCAGAGTCAGAGTCAAAGTCAGAGTCAGAGTCGGAGTCAGAGTCAGAGTCAGATTCAAAGTCGGAGTCAGAGTCAGAGTCGGAGTTAGTCAGATACGGAGTCGGAGTCAGAGTCAGATACAAAGTCAAAGTCATGGAGAAAGAGTCAAAGTCAGAGTCAGAGTCAGAGTCAGAGTCAGAGTCAGAGTCAGAGTCAGAGTCAGAGTCAGAGACAAAGTCAGAGTCAGAGTCGGAGTCAGAGTCAGAGTCAGATTCAAAGTCGGAGTCAGAGTCAGAGTCAGAGTCAGAGTCAGAGTCAGAGTCAGAGTCAGAGTCAGAGTCAGAGTTAAAGTCAGAGTCAGAGTCAGAGTCAGAGTCAAAGTCAGAGTCTCGGTCAGAGTCCAAGTCAGAGTCAGAGTCGGAGTCAGAGTCAGAGTCGGAGTCAGAGTCAGAGTCAGAGTCAGAGTCAGAGTCAGAGTTAGCGTCAGATACAGAGTCAGAGTCAGAGTTGGAGTCATGGAAACAGAGTCAGAGTCAGACTCAGAGTCAGAGTCAGAGTCAAAGTCGGAGTCAGAGTCGGAGTCAGAGTCAGAGTAAGAGTCAGGGTCGGAGTCAGAGTCAGAGTCAGAGTCAGAGTCAGAGTCCGAGTCAGAGTCAGAGTCAGAGTCAGAGTTAAAGTCAGAGTCAGAGTCAGAGTGAGAGTCAAAGTCAGAGTCTCAGTCAGAGTCCAAGTCAGAGTCAGAGTCGGAGTCAGGGTCAGAGTCAGAGTCAGAGTCAGAGTCAGAGTCATGTAGTCAGAGTCACAGTCAGAGTCACAGTCAGAGTCGGAGTCAGAGTCAGAGTCAGAGTCAGAGTCAGGGTCAGAGTCAGAGTCAGCATTAGAGTCAGAGTCGGAGTCATGTAGTCAGAGTCAGAGTCCGAGTCAGAGTCAGATACAGAGTCAGAGTCTGAGTCAGAGTCAGAGTCAGAGTCAGAGTTAGAGTCAGATACGGAGTCGGCGTCAGAGTCAGATTCAGAGTCAAAGTCATGGAGACAGAGTCAGAGTCAGATTCAGAGTCTGAGTCGAAGTCAGAGTCAGAGTCAGAGTCAAAGTTAAAGTCAGAGTCAGAGTCAGAGTCAGAGTCAAAGTCAGAGTCTCAGTCAGAGTCCAAGTCAGAGTCAGAGTCGGAGTCAGAGTCAGAGTCAGAGTCAGAGTCAGAGTCAGAGTCATCTAGTCAGAGTCACAGTCAGAGTCAGAGTCAGAGTCGAAGTCAGAGTCAGAGTCAGAGTCATAGTCAGAGTCGAAGTCAGATTCGGAGTCAGAGTCAGAGTCAGAGTCAGAGTCAGAGTCAGAGTCAGAGTCAGAGTCAGAGTCAGAGTCAGAGTTAAAGTCAGAGTCAGATTCAGAGTCAGAGTCACAGTCAGAGTCTCAGTCAGAGTCCAAGTCAGAGTCAGAGCTGGAGTCGGAGTCAGAGTCAGAGTCAGAGTCAGAGTCAGAGTCAGGGTCAGAGTCAGAGTCAGAGTCAGAGTCAGAGTCGGAGTCACAGTCAGAGTCAGAGTCAGAGTTGAAGTCGGAGTCAGAGTCAGAGTCAGAGTCAAAGTCAGAGTCTCAGTCAGAGTCCAAGTCAGAGTCAGAGTCGGAGTCAGAGTCAGAGTCAGATTAAGAGTCAGAGTCAGAGTCAGAGTCAGAGTCGGAGTCAGAGTCAGAGTCAGAGTCAGAGTCAGAGTTAAAGTCAGAGTCAGAGTCAGAGTCAGAGTCAAAGTCAGAGTCTCAGTCAGCGTCCAAGTCAGAGTCAGAGTCGGAGTCAGAGTCAGAGTCAGATTTAGAGTCAGAGTCAGAGTCAGGGTCAGTGTCACAGTCAGAGTCAGATTCAGAGTCGGAGTTGGAGTCAGAGTCAGGGTCAGAGTCAGAGTCAGAGTCAGAGTTAAAGTCAGAGTCAGAGTCAGAGTCAGAGTCAAAGTCAGAGTCTCAGTCAGCGTCCAAGTCAGAGTCAGAGTCAGAGTTAGAGTCAGATACAAAGTCAGAGTCAGAGTTGGAGTCATGGAAACAGAGTCAGAGTCAGACTCAGAGTCAGAGTCAGAGTCAAAGTCGGAGTCAGAGTCGGAGTCAGAGTCAGAGTAAGAGTCAGGGTCGGAGTCAGAGTCAGAGTCAGAGTCAGAGTCAGAGTCCAAGTCAGAGTCAGAGTCAGAGTCAGAGTTAAAGTCAGAGTCAGAGTCAGAGTGAGAGTCAAAGTCCGAGTCTCAGTCATAGTCCAAGTCAGAGTCAGAGTCGGAGTCAGGGTCAGAGTCAGAGTCAGAGTCAGAGTCAGAGTCATGTAGTCAGAGTCACAGTCAGAGTCACAGTCAGAGTCGCAGTCAGAGTCAGAGTCAGAGTCAGAGTCAGGGTCAGAGTCAGAGTCAGCATTAGAGTCAGAGTCAGAGTCATGTAGTCAGAGTCAGAGTCTGAGTCAGAGTAAGAGACAGAGTCAGAGTCTGAGTCAGAGTTAGTCAGATACGGAGTCGGAGTCAGAGTCAGATTCAGAGTCGAAGTCATGGAGACAGAGTCAAAGTCAGTGTCAGAGTCGGAGTCAGAGTCAGAGTCAGAGTCAGAGTCGGAGTCAGAGTTAGAGTCAGAGTCAGAGTCAGAGTCAGAGTCAGCGTCAGAGTCAGAGTCAGAGTTAAAGTCACCGTCAGAGTCAAAGTCAGAGTCTCAGTCAGAGTCCAAGTCAGTATCAGAGTCGGAGTCAGAGTCAGAGTCAGAGTCAGAATCAGAGTCAGAGTCATGTAGTCAGAGTCACAGTCAGAGTCAGGGTCAGAGTCGGAGTCGGAGTCAGAGTGAGAGTCAGAGGCAGGGTCAGAGTCAGAGTCAGCATTAGAGTCAGAGTCAGAGTCATGTAGTCAGAGTCAGAGTCCGAGTCAGAGTCAGATACAGAGTCAGAGTCTGAGTCAGAGTCAGAGTCAGAGTCAGAGTTAGAGTCAGATACGGAGTCGGCGTCAGAGTCAGATTCAGAGTCAAAGTCATGGAGACAGAGTCAGAGTCAGATTCAGAGTCTGAGTCGAAGTCAGAGTCAGAGTCAGAGTCAAAGTTAAAGTCAGAGTCAGAGTCAGAGTCAGAGTCAAAGTCAGAGTCTCAGTCAGAGTCCAAGTCAGAGTCAGAGTCGGAGTCAGAGTCAGAGTCAGAGTCAGAGTCAGAGTCAGAGTCATCTAGTCAGAGTCACAGTCAGAGTCAGAGTCATAGTCGAAGTCAGAGTCAGAGTCAGAGTCATAGTCAGAGTCGAAGTCAGATTCGGAGTCAGAGTCAGAGTCAGAGTCAGAGTCAGAGTCAGAGTCAGAGTCAGAGTCAGAGTCAGAGTCAGAGTTAAAGTCAGAGTCAGATTCAGAGTCAGAGTCACAGTCAGAGTCTCAGTCAGAGTCCAAGTCAGAGTCAGAGCTGGAGTCGGAGTCAGAGTCAGAGTCAGAGTCAGAGTCAGAGTCAGAGTCGGAGTCACAGTCAGAGTCAGAGTCAGAGTTGAAGTCGGAGTCAGAGTCAGAGTCAGAGTCAAAGTCAGAGTCTCAGTCAGAGTCCAAGTCAGAGTCAGAGTCGGAGTCAGAGTCAGAGTCAGATTAAGAGTCAGAGTCAGAGTCAGAGTCAGAGTCGGAGTCAGAGTCAGAGTCAGAGTCAGAGTCAGAGTTAAAGTCAGAGTCAGAGTCAGAGTCAGAGTCAAAGTCAGAGTCTCAGTCAGCGTCCAAGTCAGAGTCAGAGTCGGAGTCAGAGTCAGAGTCAGATTTAGAGTCAGAGTCAGAGTCAGGGTCAGTGTCACAGTCAGAGTCAGATTCAGAGTCGGAGTTGGAGTCAGAGTCAGGGTCAGAGTCAGAGTCAGAGTCAGAGTTAAAGTCAGAGTCAGAGTCAGAGTCAGAGTCAAAGTCAGAGTCTCAGTCAGCGTCCAAGTCAGAGTCAGAGTCAGAGTTAGAGTCAGATACAAAGTCAGAGTCAGAGTTGGAGTCATGGAAACAGAGTCAGAGTCAGACTCAGAGTCAGAGTCAGAGTCAAAGTCGGAGTCAGAGTCGGAGTCAGAGTCAGAGTAAGAGTCAGGGTCGGAGTCAGAGTCAGAGTCAGAGTCAGAGTCAGAGTCCAAGTCAGAGTCAGAGTCAGAGTCAGAGTTAAAGTCAGAGTCAGAGTCAGAGTGAGAATCAAAGTCAGAGTCTCAGTCATAGTCCAAGTCAGAGTCAGAGTCGGAGTCAGGGTCAGAGTCAGAGTCAGAGTCAGAGTCAGAGTCATGTAGTCAGAGTCACAGTCAGAGTCACAGTCAGAGTCGCAGTCAGAGTCAGAGTCAGAGTCAGAGTCAGAGTCAGAGTCATCTAGTCAGAGTCACAGTCAGAGTCAGAGTCAGAGTCGGAGTTAGTCAGATACGGAGTCGGAGTCAGAGTCAGATACAAAGTCAAAGTCATGGAGAAAGAGTCAAAGTCAGAGTCAGAGTCAGAGTCAGAGTCAGAGTCAGAGTCAGAGTCAGAGTCAGAGTCAGAGACAAAGTCAGAGTCAGAGTCGGAGTCAGAGTCAGAGTCAGATTCAAAGTCGGAGTCAGAGTCAGAGTCAGAGTCAGAGTCAGAGTCAGAGTCAGAGTCAGAGTCAGAGTCAGAGTTAAAGTCAGAGTCAGAGTCAGAGTCAGAGTCAAAGTCAGAGTCTCGGTCAGAGTCCAAGTCAGAGTCAGAGTCGGAGTCAGAGTCAGAGTCGGAGTCAGAGTCAGAGTCAGAGTCAGAGTCAGAGTCAGAGTTAGCGTCAGATACAGAGTCAGAGTCAGAGTTGGAGTCATGGAAACAGAGTCAGAGTCAGACTCAGAGTCAGAGTCAGAGTCAAAGTCGGAGTCAGAGTCGGAGTCAGAGTCAGAGTAAGAGTCAGGGTCGGAGTCAGAGTCAGAGTCAGAGTCAGAGTCAGAGTCCGAGTCAGAGTCAGAGTCAGAGTCAGAGTTAAAGTCAGAGTCAGAGTCAGAGTGAGAGTCAAAGTCAGAGTCTCAGTCAGAGTCCAAGTCAGAGTCAGAGTCGGAGTCAGGGTCAGAGTCAGAGTCAGAGTCAGAGTCAGAGTCATGTAGTCAGAGTCACAGTCAGAGTCACAGTCAGAGTCGGAGTCAGAGTCAGAGTCAGAGTCAGAGTCAGGGTCAGAGTCAGAGTCAGCATTAGAGTCAGAGTCAGAGTCATGTAGTCAGAGTCAGAGTCCGAGTCAGAGTCAGATACAGAGTCAGAGTCTGAGTCAGAGTCAGAGTCAGAGTCAGAGTTAGAGTCAGATACGGAGTCGGCGTCAGAGTCAGATTCAGAGTCAAAGTCATGGAGACAGAGTCAGAGTCAGATTCAGAGTCTGAGTCGAAGTCAGAGTCAGAGTCAGAGTCAAAGTTAAAGTCAGAGTCAGAGTCAGAGTCAGAGTCAAAGTCAGAGTCTCAGTCAGAGTCCAAGTCAGAGTCAGAGTCGGAGTCAGAGTCAGAGTCAGAGTCAGAGTCAGAGTCAGAGTCATCTAGTCAGAGTCACAGTCAGAGTCAGAGTCAGAGTCGAAGTCAGAGTCAGAGTCAGAGTCATAGTCAGAGTCGAAGTCAGATTCGGAGTCAGAGTCAGAGTCAGAGTCAGAGTCAGAGTCAGAGTCAGAGTCAGAGTCAGAGTCAGAGTCAGAGTTAAAGTCAGAGTCAGATTCAGAGTCAGAGTCACAGTCAGAGTCTCAGTCAGAGTCCAAGTCAGAGTCAGAGCTGGAGTCGGAGTCAGAGTCAGAGTCAGAGTCAGAGTCAGAGTCAGGGTCAGAGTCAGAGTCAGAGTCAGAGTCAGAGTCGGAGTCACAGTCAGAGTCAGAGTCAGAGTTGAAGTCGGAGTCAGAGTCAGAGTCAGAGTCAAAGTCAGAGTCTCAGTCAGAGTCCAAGTCAGAGTCAGAGTCGGAGTCAGAGTCAGAGTCAGATTAAGAGTCAGAGTCAGAGTCAGAGTCAGAGTCGGAGTCAGAGTCAGAGTCAGAGTCAGAGTCAGAGTTAAAGTCAGAGTCAGAGTCAGAGTCAGAGTCAAAGTCAGAGTCTCAGTCAGCGTCCAAGTCAGAGTCAGAGTCGGAGTCAGAGTCAGAGTCAGATTTAGAGTCAGAGTCAGAGTCAGGGTCAGTGTCACAGTCAGAGTCAGATTCAGAGTCGGAGTTGGAGTCAGAGTCAGGGTCAGAGTCAGAGTCAGAGTCAGAGTTAAAGTCAGAGTCAGAGTCAGAGTCAGAGTCAAAGTCAGAGTCTCAGTCAGCGTCCAAGTCAGAGTCAGAGTCAGAGTTAGAGTCAGATACAAAGTCAGAGTCAGAGTTGGAGTCATGGAAACAGAGTCAGAGTCAGACTCAGAGTCAGAGTCAGAGTCAAAGTCGGAGTCAGAGTCGGAGTCAGAGTCAGAGTAAGAGTCAGGGTCGGAGTCAGAGTCAGAGTCAGAGTCAGAGTCAGAGTCCAAGTCAGAGTCAGAGTCAGAGTCAGAGTTAAAGTCAGAGTCAGAGTCAGAGTGAGAGTCAAAGTCAGAGTCTCAGTCATAGTCCAAGTCAGAGTCAGAGTCGGAGTCAGGGTCAGAGTCAGAGTCAGAGTCAGAGTCAGAGTCATGTAGTCAGAGTCACAGTCAGAGTCACAGTCAGAGTCGCAGTCAGAGTCAGAGTCAGAGTCAGAGTCAGGGTCAGAGTCAGAGTCAGCATTAGAGTCAGAGTCAGAGTCATGTAGTCAGAGTCAGAGTCTGAGTCAGAGTAAGAGACAGAGTCAGAGTCTGAGTCAGAGTTAGTCAGATACGGAGTCGGAGTCAGAGTCAGATTCAGAGTCGAAGTCATGGAGACAGAGTCAAAGTCAGTGTCAGAGTCGGAGTCAGAGTCAGAGTCAGAGTCAGAGTCGGAGTCAGAGTTAGAGTCAGAGTCAGAGTCAGAGTCAGAGTCAGCGTCAGAGTCAGAGTCAGAGTTAAAGTCACCGTCAGAGTCAAAGTCAGAGTCTCAGTCAGAGTCCAAGTCAGTATCAGAGTCGGAGTCAGAGTCAGAGTCAGAGTCAGAATCAGAGTCAGAGTCATGTAGTCAGAGTCACAGTCAGAGTCAGGGTCAGAGTCGGAGTCGGAGTCAGAGTGAGAGTCAGAGGCAGGGTCAGAGTCAGAGTCAGCATTAGAGTCAGAGTCAGAGTCATGTAGTCAGAGTCAGAGTCCGAGTCAGAGTCAGATACAGAGTCAGAGTCTGAGTCAGAGTCAGAGTCAGAGTCAGAGTTAGAGTCAGATACGGAGTCGGCGTCAGAGTCAGATTCAGAGTCAAAGTCATGGAGACAGAGTCAGAGTCAGATTCAGAGTCTGAGTCGAAGTCAGAGTCAGAGTCAGAGTCAAAGTTAAAGTCAGAGTCAGAGTCAGAGTCAGAGTCAAAGTCAGAGTCTCAGTCAGAGTCCAAGTCAGAGTCAGAGTCGGAGTCAGAGTCAGAGTCAGAGTCAGAGTCAGAGTCAGAGTCATCTAGTCAGAGTCACAGTCAGAGTCAGAGTCATAGTCGAAGTCAGAGTCAGAGTCAGAGTCATAGTCAGAGTCGAAGTCAGATTCGGAGTCAGAGTCAGAGTCAGAGTCAGAGTCAGAGTCAGAGTCAGAGTCAGAGTCAGAGTCAGAGTCAGAGTTAAAGTCAGAGTCAGATTCAGAGTCAGAGTCACAGTCAGAGTCTCAGTCAGAGTCCAAGTCAGAGTCAGAGCTGGAGTCGGAGTCAGAGTCAGAGTCAGAGTCAGAGTCAGATTCAGGGTCAGAGTCACAGTCAGAGTCAGATTCAGAGTCGGAGTCAGAGTCAGAGTCGGGGTCAGAGTCAGTGTCAGCATGAGAGTCAGAGTCAGAGTCATGTAGTCAGAGTCAGAGTCTGAGTCAGAGTCAGAGACAGAGTCAGAGTCTGAGTCAGAGTCAGAGTCAGAGTCAGAGTTAGAGTCAGATACAGAGTCAGAGTCAGAGTCAGATTCAGAGTCAGTGTCATGGAGACAGAGTCAGAGTCAGAGTCAGAGTCAAAGTCAGAGTCAAAGTCAGAGTCAGAGTCGGAGTCAGAGTTAGAGTCAGATTCAAAGTCGGAGTCAGAGTCAGAGTCAGAGTTAGTCAGATACGGAGTCGGAGTCAGAGTCAGATTCAGAGTCAAAGTCATGGAGAAAGAGTCAAAGTCAGAGTCAGAGTCAGAGTCAGAGTCAGAGTCAGAGTCAGAGTCAGAGTCAGAGTCAGAGACAAAGTCAGAGTCAGAGCCGGAGTCCAAGTCAGAGTCAGAGGCGGAGTCAGAGTAAGAGTCAGAGTCAGAGTCAGAGTCAGAGTCATGTAGTCAGAGTCACAGTCAGAGTCAGAGTCAGAGTCGGAGTCAGAGTCAGAGTCAGAGTCAGAGTCAGGGTCAGAGTCAGAGTCAGCATTAGAGTCAGAGTCAGAGTCAGGTAGTCAGAGTCAGAGTCCGAGTCTGAGTCAGATTCAGAGTCGAAGTCATGGAGACAGAGTCAGAGTCAGAGTCAGAGTCTGAGTCAGAGTCAGACAGAGAGTCAGAGTCTGAGTCAGAGTCAGAGTCAGAGTCAGAGTCAGAGTCAGAGTCAGAGTCAGAGTCAGAGTCAGAGTCAAAGTCAGAGTCAGAGTCGGAGTCAGAGTCAGAGTCAGATTCAAAGTCGGAGTCAGAGTCAGAGTCGGAGTTAGTCAGATACGGAGTCGGAGTCAGAGTCAGATACAAAGTCAAAGTCATGGAGAAAGAGTCAAAGTCAGAGTCAGAGTCAGAGTCAGAGTCAGAGTCAGAGTCAGAGTCAGAGTCAGAGTCAGAGACAAAGTCAGAGTCAGAGTCGGAGTCAGAGTCAGAGTCAGATTCAAAGTCGGAGTCAGAGTCAGAGTCAGAGTCAGAGTCAGAGTCAGAGTCAGAGTCAGAGTCAGAGTCAGAGTTGAAGTCAGAGTCAGAGTCAGAGTCAGAGTCAAAGTCAGAGTCTCGGTCAGAGTCCAAGTCAGAGTCAGAGTCGGAGTCAGAGTCAGAGTCGGAGTCAGAGTCAGAGTCAGAGTCAGAGTCAGAGTCAGAGTTAGCGTCAGATACAGAGTCAGAGTCAGAGTTGGAGTCATGGAAACAGAGTCAGAGTCAGACTCAGAGTCAGAGTCAGAGTCAAAGTCGGAGTCAGAGTCGGAGTCAGAGTCAGAGTAAGAGTCAGGGTCGGAGTCAGAGTCAGAGTCAGAGTCAGAGTCAGAGTCCGAGTCAGAGTCAGAGTCAGAGTCAGAGTTAAAGTCAGAGTCAGAGTCAGAGTGAGAGTCAAAGTCAGAGTCTCAGTCAGAGTCCAAGTCAGAGTCAGAGTCGGAGTCAGGGTCAGAGTCAGAGTCAGAGTCCGAGTCAGAGTCATGTAGTCAGAGTCACAGTCAGAGTCACAGTCAGAGTCGGAGTCAGAGTCAGAGTCAGAGTCAGAGTCAGGGTCAGAGTCAGAGTCAGCATTAGAGTCAGAGTCAGAGTCATGTAGTCAGAGTCAGAGTCTGAGTCAGAGTCAGAGACAGAGTCAGAGTCCGAGTCAGAGTCAGAGTCACAGTCAGAGTTAGTCAGATACGGAGTCGGAGTCAGAGTCAGATTCAGAGTCAAAGTCATGGAGACAGAGTCAAAGTCAGTGTCAGAGTCGGAGTCAGAGTCAGACTCAGAGTCAGAGTCGGAGTCAGAGTTAGAGTCAGAGTCAGAGTCAGAGTCAGAGTCAGCGTCAGAGTCAGAGTCAGAGTTAAAGTCACCGTCAGAGTCAAAGTCAGAGTCTCAGTCAGAGTTCAAGTCAGAGTCAGAGTCGGAGTCAGAGTCAGAGTCAGAGTCAGAGTCAGGGTCAGAGTCAGAGTCAGCATTAGAGTCAGAGTCAGAGTCATGTAGTCAGAGTCAGAGTCCGAGTCAGAGTCAGATACAGAGTCAGAGTCTGAGTCAGAGTCAGAGTCAGAGTCAGAGTTAGAGTCAGATACGGAGTCGGCGTCAGAGTCAGATTCAGAGTCAAAGTCATGGAGACAGAGTCAGAGTCAGATTCAGAGTCTGAGTCGAAGTCAGAGTCAGAGTCAGAGTCAAAGTTAAAGTCAGCGTCAGAGTCAGAGTCGGAGTCAAAGTCAGAGTCTCAGTCAGAGTCCAAGTCAGAGTCAGAGTCGGAGTCAGAGTCAGAGTCAGAGTCAGAGTCAGAGTCAGAGTCATCTAGTCAGAGTCACAGTCAGAGTCAGAGTCAGAGTCGAAGTCAGAGTCAGAGTCAGAGTCATAGTCAGAGTCGAAGTCAGATTCGGAGTCAGAGTCAGAGTCAGAGTCAGAGTCAGAGTCAGAGTCAGAGTCAGAGTCAGAGTCAGAGTCAGAGTTAAAGTCAGAGTCAGATTCAGAGTCAGAGTCACAGTCAGAGTCTCAGTCAGAGTCCAAGTCAGAGTCAGAGCTGGAGTCGGAGTCAGAGTCAGAGTCAGAGTCAGAGTCAGAGTCAGGGTCAGAGTCAGAGTCAGAGTCAGAGTCAGAGTCGGAGTCACAGTCAGAGTCAGAGTCAGAGTTGAAGTCGGAGTCAGAGTCAGAGTCAGAGTCAAAGTCAGAGTCTCAGTCAGAGTCCAAGTCAGAGTCAGAGTCGGAGTCAGAGTCAGAGTCAGATTAAGAGTCAGAGTCAGAGTCAGAGTCAGAGTCGGAGTCAGAGTCAGAGTCAGAGTCAGAGTCAGAGTTAAAGTCAGAGTCAGAGTCAGAGTCAGAGTCAAAGTCAGAGTCTCAGTCAGCGTCCAAGTCAGAGTCAGAGTCGGAGTCAGAGTCAGAGTCAGATTTAGAGTCAGAGTCAGAGTCAGGGTCAGTGTCACAGTCAGAGTCAGATTCAGAGTCGGAGTTGGAGTCAGAGTCAGGGTCAGAGTCAGAGTCAGAGTCAGAGTTAAAGTCAGAGTCAGAGTCAGAGTCAGAGTCAAAGTCAGAGTCTCAGTCAGAGTCCAAGTCAGAGTCAGAGTCGGAGTCAGAGTCAGAGTCAGAGTCAGAGTCAGAGTCAGAGTCATGTAGTCAGAGTCACAGTCAGAGTCAGAGTCAGAGTCCGAGTCAGAGCCAGAGTCAGAGTCAGAGTTAAAATCAGAGTCAGAGTCAGAGTCAGAGTCAGAGTTAAAGTCACAGTCAGAGTCAAAGTCAGAGTCTCAGTCAGAGTCAGAGTCGGAGTCAGAGTCAGAGTCAGAGTCAAAGTCCGTGTCAGAGTCGGAGTCAGAGTCAGAGTCAGAGTCAGAGTCGGAGTCAGAGTCAGAGTCAGAGTCAGAGTCAGAGTCAGAGTCTGATTTAGAGTCAGAGTCAGAGTCAGAGTCAGAGTTGAAGTCACAGTCATAGTCAAAGTCAGAGTCTCAGTCAGAGTCCAAGTCAGAGTCAGAGTCGGAGTCAGAGTCAGAGTCAGAGTCAGAGTCAGAGTCAGAGTCTGAGTCAGAGTCAGAGTCAGAGTCAGAGTTTGAGTCAGATACGGAGTCGGAGTCAGCGTCAGATTCAGAGTCACAGTCATGGAGACAGAGTCAGAGTCAGAGTCAGAGTCGGAGTCAAAGTCAGAGTCAGAGTCAGAGTCAGAGTCAGAGTCAGAGTCAGAGTCAGAGTCAGAGTCAGAGTCGGAGTCAGAGTCAGAGTCAGAGTCAGAGTTAAAGTCAGAGTCAGAGTCAGAGTCAGAGTCAAAGTCAGAGTCTCAGTCAGAGTCCAAGTCAGAGTCAGAGTCGGAGTCAGAGTCAGAGTCAGAGTCAGAGTCAGAGTCAGAGTCACAGTCAGAGTCAGAGTCAGAGTCCGAGTCAGAGCCAGAGTCAGAGTCAGAGTTAAAGTCAGAGTCAGAGTCAGAGTCAGAGTCAGAGTTAAAGTCACAGTCAGAGTCAAAGTCAGAGTCTCAGTCAGAGTCCAAGTCAGAGTCAGAGTCGGAGTCAGAGTCAGAGTCAGAGTCAAAGTCCGTGTCAGAGTCGGAGTCAGAGTCAGAGTCAGAGTCAGAGTTGGAGTCAGAGTCAGAGTCAGAGTCAGAGTCAGAGTCAGAGTCTGAGTCAGAGTCAGAGTCAGAGTCAGAGTTAGTCAGATACGGAGTCGGAGTCAGAGTCAGATTCAGAGTCAAAGTCATGGAGACAGAGTCAAAGTCAGAGTCAGAGTCAGAGTCAGAGTCTGAGTCAGAGTCAGAGACAAAGTCAGAGTCAGAGTCAGAGTCAGAGTCAAAGTCAGTGTCAGAGTCGAAGTCAGAGTCAGAGTCAGAGTCAGAGTCGGAGTCAGAGTCAGAGTCAGAGTCAGAGTCAGAGTCAGAGTCAGAGTTGAAGTCACAGTCATAGTCAAAGTCAGAGTCTCAGTCAGAGTCCAAGTCAGAGTCAGAGTCGGAGTCAGAGTCAGAGTCAGAGTCAGAGTCACAGTCATGGAGACAGAGTCAGAGTCAGAGTAAGAGTCGGAGTCAAAGTCAGAGTCAGAGTCAGAGTCAGAGTCAGAGTCAGAGTCAGAGTCAGAGTCAGAGTCAGAGTCGGAGTCAGAGTCAGAGTCAGAGTCAGAGTTGAAGTCAGAGTCAGAGTAAGAGTCAGAGTCAAAGTCAGAGTCTCAGTCAGAGTCCAAGTCAGAGTCAGAGTCGGAGTCAGAGTCAGAGTCAGATTTAGAGTCAGAGTCAGAGTCAGAGTCAGAGTCGGAGTCAGAGTCAGAGTCAGAGTCAGAGTCAGAGTTAAAGTCAGAGTCAGAGTCAGAGTCAGAGTCAGAGTCAGAGTCAGAGTTGAAGTCACAGTCATAGTCAAAGTCAGAGTCTCAGTCAGAGTCCAAGTCAGAGTCAGAGTCGGAGTCAGAGTCAGAGTCAGAGTCAGAGTCAGATTCTGAGTCAGAGTCAGAGTCAGAGTCAGAGTTTGAGTCAGATACGGAGTCGGAGTCAGAGTCAAATTCAGAGTCACAGTCATGGAGACAGAGTCAGAGTCAGAGTCAGAGTCGGAGTCAAAGTCAGAGTCAGAGTCAGAGTCAGAGTCAGAGTCAGAGTCAGAGTCAGAGTCAGAGTCAGAGTGAGAGTCGGAGTCAGAGTCAGAGTCAGAGTCAGAGTTGAAGTCAGAGTCAGAGTCAGAGTCAGAGTCAAAGTCAGAGTCTCAGTCAGAGTCCAAGTCAGAGTCAGAGTCGGAGTCAGAGTCAGAGTCAGATTGAGAGTCAGAGTCAGAGTCAGAGTCAGAGTCGGAGTCAGAGTCAGAGTCAGAGTCAGAGTCAGAGTTAAAGTCAGAGTCAGAGTCAAAGTCAGAGTCAAAGTCAGAGTCTCAGTCAGAGTCCAAGTCAGAGTCAGAGTCGGAGTCAGAGTCAGAGTCAGATTTAGAGTCAGAGTCAGAGTCAGGGTCAAAGTCACAGTCAGAGTCAGATTCAGAGTCAGAGTTAGAGTCAGAGTCAGGGTCAGAGTCAGATTCAGAGTCAGAGTTAAAGTCAGAGTCAGAGTCAGAGTCAGAGTCAAAGTCAGAGTCTCAGTCAGAGTCCAAGTCAGAGTCAGAGTCGGAGTCAGAGTCAGAGTCAGAGTCATAGTCAGAGTCAGAGTCATGTAGTCAGAGTCACAGTCAGAGTCAGAGTCAGAGTCCGAGTCAGAGTCAGAGTCAGAGTCAGAGTCAGAGTCGGAGTCAGAGTCAGAGTCAGAGTCAGAGTCAGAGTCAGAGTCTGAGTCAGAGTCAGAGTCAGAGTCAGAGTCAGAGTTGAAGTCACAGTCATAGTCAAAGTCAGAGTCTCAGTCAGAGTCCAAGTCAGAGTCAGAGTCGGAGTCAGAGTCAGAGTCAGAGTCAGAGTCAGAGTCAGAGTCTGAGTCAGAGTCAGAGTCAGAGTCAGAGTTTGAGTCAGATACGGAGTCGGAGTCAGCGTCAGATTCAGAGTCACAGTCATGGAGACAGAGTCAGAGTCAGAGTCAGAGTCGGAGTCAAAGTCAGAGTCAGAGTCAGAGTCAGCGTCAGAGTCAGAGTCAGAGTCAGAGTCACAGTCAGAGTCGCAGTCAGAGTCAGAGTCGGAGTCAGAGTCAGAGTCAGATTTAGAGTCAGAGTCAGAGTCAGGGTCAGAGTCACAGTCAGAGTCAGATTCAGAGTCGGAGTTGGAGTCAGAGTCAGGGTCAGAGTCAGAGTCAGAGTCAGAGTTAAAGTCAGAGTCAGAGTCAGAGTCAGAGTCAAAGTCAGAGTCTCAGTCAGAGTCCAAGTCAGAGTCAGAGTCGGAGTCAGAGTCAGAGTCAGAGTCAGAGTCAGAGTCAGAGTCATGTAGTCAGAGTCACAGTCAGAGTCAGAGTCAGAGTCCGAGTCAGAGCCAGAGTCAGAGTCAGAGTTAAAATCAGAGTCAGAGTCAGAGTCAGAGTCAGAGTTAAAGTCACAGTCAGAGTCAAAGTCAGAGTCTCAGTCAGAGTCAGAGTCGGAGTCAGAGTCAGAGTCAGAGTCAAAGTCCGTGTCAGAGTCGGAGTCAGAGTCAGAGTCAGAGTCAGAGTCGGAGTCAGAGTCAGAGTCAGAGACAGAGTCAGAGTCCGAGTCAGAGTCAGAGTCAGAGTCAGAGTTAGTCAGATACGGAGTCGGAGTCAGAGTCAGATTCAGAGTCAAAGTCATGGAGACAGAGTCAAAGTCAGTGTCAGAGTCGGAGTCAGAGTCAGACTCAGAGTCAGAGTCGGAGTCAGAGTTAGAGTCAGAGTCAGAGTCAGAGTCAGAGTCAGCGTCAGAGTCAGAGTCAGAGTTAAAGTCACCGTCAGAGTCAAAGTCAGAGTCTCAGTCAGAGTTCAAGTCAGAGTCAGAGTCGGAGTCAGAGTCAGAGTCAGAGTCAGAGTCAGGGTCAGAGTCAGAGTCAGCATTAGAGTCAGAGTCAGAGTCATGTAGTCAGAGTCAGAGTCCGAGTCAGAGTCAGATACAGAGTCAGAGTCTGAGTCAGAGTCAGAGTCAGAGTCAGAGTTAGAGTCAGATACGGAGTCGGCGTCAGAGTCAGATTCAGAGTCAAAGTCATGGAGACAGAGTCAGAGTCAGATTCAGAGTCTGAGTCGAAGTCAGAGTCAGAGTCAGAGTCATAGTTAAAGTCAGAGTCAGAGTCAGAGTCAGAGTCAAAGTCAGAGTCTCAGTCAGAGTCCAAGTCAGAGTCAGAGTCGGAGTCAGAGTCAGAGTCAGAGTCAGAGTCAGAGTCAGAGTCATCTAGTCAGAGTCACAGTCAGAGTCAGAGTCAGAGTCAGAGTCAGAGTCGAAGTCAGAGTCAGAGTCAGAGTCATAGTCAGAGTCGAAGTCAGATTCGGAGTCAGAGTCAGAGTCAGAGTCAGAGTCAGAGTCAGAGTCAGAGTCAGAGTCAGAGTCAGAGTCAGAGTTAAAGTCAGAGTCAGATTCAGAGTCAGAGTCACAGTCAGAGTCTCAGTCAGAGTCCAAGTCAGAGTCAGAGCTGGAGTCGGAGTCAGAGTCAGAGTCAGAGTCAGAGTCAGAGTCAGGGTCAGAGTCAGAGTCAGAGTCAGAGTCAGCGTCGGAGTCACAGTCAGAGTCAGAGTCAGAGTTGAAGTCGGAGTCAGAGTCAGAGTCAGAGTCAAAGTCAGAGTCTCAGTCAGAGTCCAAGTCAGAGTCAGAGTCGGAGTCAGAGTCAGAGTCAGATTAAGAGTCAGAGTCAGAGTCAGAGTCAGAGTCGGAGTCAGAGTCAGAGTCAGAGTCAGAGTCAGAGTTAAAGTCAGAGTCAGAGTCAGAGTCAGAGTCAAAGTCAGAGTCTCAGTCAGCGTCCAAGTCAGAGTCAGAGTCGGAGTCAGAGTCAGAGTCAGATTTAGAGTCAGAGTCAGAGTCAGGGTCAGTGTCACAGTCAGAGTCAGATTCAGAGTCGGAGTTGGAGTCAGAGTCAGGGTCAGAGTCAGAGTCAGAGTCAGAGTTGAACTCAGAGTCAGAGTCAGAGTCAGAGTCAAAGTCAGAGTCTCAGTCAGAGTCCAAGTCAGAGTCAGAGTCGGAGTCAGAGTCAGAGTCAGAGTCAGAGTCAGAGTCAGAGTCATGTAGTCAGAGTCACAGTCAGAGTCAGAGTCAGAGTCTGAGTCAGAGCCAGAGTCAGAGTCAGAGTTAAAATCAGAGTCAGAGTCAGAGTCAGAGTCAGAGTTAAAGTCACAGTCAGAGTCAAAGTCAGAGTCTCAGTCAGAGTCAGAGTCGGAGTCAGAGTCAGAGTCAGAGTCAAAGTCCGTGTCAGAGTCGGAGTCAGAGTCAGAGTCAGAGTCAGAGTCGGAGTCAGAGTCAGAGTCAGAGTCAGAGTCAGAGTCAGAGTCTGAGTCAGAGTCAGAGTCAGAGTCAGAGTCAGAGTTGAAGTCACAGTCATAGTCAAAGTCAGAGTCTCAGTCAGAGTCCAAGTCAGAGTCAGAGTCGGAGTCAGAGTCAGAGTCAGAGTCAGAGTCAGAGTCAGAGTCTGAGTCAGAGTCAGAGTCAGAGTCAGAGTTTGAGTCAGATACGGAGTCGGAGTCAGAGTCAGATTCAGAGTCAAAGTCATGGAGACAGAGTCAAAGTCAGTGTCAGAGTCGGAGTCAGAGTCAGACTCAGAGTCAGAGTCGGAGTCAGAGTTAGAGTCAGAGTCAGAGTCAGAGTCAGAGTCAGCGTCAGAGTCAGAGTCAGAGTTAAAGTCACCGTCAGAGTCAAAGTCAGAGTCTCAGTCAGAGTTCAAGTCAGAGTCAGAGTCGGAGTCAGAGTCAGAGTCAGAGTCAGAGTCAGGGTCAGAGTCAGAGTCAGCATTAGAGTCAGAGTCAGAGTCATGTAGTCAGAGTCAGAGTCCGAGTCAGAGTCAGATACAGAGTCAGAGTCTGAGTCAGAGTCAGAGTCAGAGTCAGAGTTAGAGTCAGATACGGAGTCGGCGTCAGAGTCAGATTCAGAGTCAAAGTCATGGAGACAGAGTCAGAGTCAGATTCAGAGTCTGAGTCGAAGTCAGAGTCAGAGTCAGAGTCAAAGTTAAAGTCAGAGTCAGAGTCAGAGTCAGAGTCAAAGTCAGAGTCTCAGTCAGAGTCCAAGTCAGAGTCAGAGTCGGAGTCAGAGTCAGAGTCAGAGTCAGAGTCAGAGTCAGAGTCATCTAGTCAGAGTCACAGTCAGAGTCAGAGTCAGAGTCGAAGTCAGAGTCAGAGTCAGAGTCATAGTCAGAGTCGAAGTCAGATTCGGAGTCAGAGTCAGAGTCAGAGTCAGAGTCAGAGTCAGAGTCAGAGTCAGAGTCAGAGTCAGAGTCAGAGTTAAAGTCAGAGTCAGATTCAGAGTCAGAGTCACAGTCAGAGTCTCAGTCAGAGTCCAAGTCAGAGTCAGAGCTGGAGTCGGAGTCAGAGTCAGAGTCAGAGTCAGAGTCAGAGTCAGGGTCAGAGTCAGAGTCAGAGTCAGAGTCAGAGTCGGAGTCACAGTCAGAGTCAGAGTCAGAGTTGAAGTCGGAGTCAGAGTCAGAGTCAGAGTCAAAGTCAGAGTCTCAGTCAGAGTCCAAGTCAGAGTCAGAGTCGGAGTCAGAGTCAGAGTCAGATTAAGAGTCAGAGTCAGAGTCAGAGTCAGAGTCGGAGTCAGAGTCAGAGTCAGAGTCAGAGTCAGAGTTAAAGTCAGAGTCAGAGTCAGAGTCAGAGTCAAAGTCAGAGTCTCAGTCAGCGTCCAAGTCAGAGTCAGAGTCGGAGTCAGAGTCAGAGTCAGATTTAGAGTCAGAGTCAGAGTCAGGGTCAGTGTCACAGTCAGAGTCAGATTCAGAGTCGGAGTTGGAGTCAGAGTCAGGGTCAGAGTCAGAGTCAGAGTCAGAGTTAAAGTCAGAGTCAGAGTCAGAGTCAGAGTCAAAGTCAGAGTCTCAGTCAGAGTCCAAGTCAGAGTCAGAGTCGGAGTCAGAGTCAGAGTCAGAGTCAGAGTCAGAGTAAGAGTCATGTAGTCAGAGTCACAGTCAGAGTCAGAGTCAGAGTCCGAGTCAGAGCCAGAGTCAGAGTCAGAGTTAAAATCAGAGTCAGAGTCAGAGTCAGATTCAGAGTTAAAGTCACAGTCAGAGTCAAAGTCAGAGTCTCAGTCAGAGTCAGAGTCGGAGTCAGAGTCAGAGTCAGAGTCAAAGTCCGTGTCAGAGTCGGAGTCAGAGTCAGAGTCAGAGTCAGAGTCGGAGTCAGAGTCATAGTCAGAGTCAGAGTCAGAGTCAGAGTCTGAGTCAGAGTCAGAGTCAGAGTCAGAGTCAGAGTTGAAGTCACAGTCATAGTCAAAGTCAGAGTCTCAGTCAGAGTCCAAGTCAGAGTCAGAGTCGGAGTCAGAGTCAGAGTCAGAGTCAGAGTCAGAGTCAGAGTCTGAGTCAGAGTCAGAGTCAGAGTCAGAGTTTGAGTCAGATACGGAGTCGGAGTCAGCGTCAGATTCAGAGTCACAGTCATGGAGACAGAGTCAGAGTCAGAGTCAGAGTCGGAGTCAAAGTCAGAGTCAGAGTCAGAGTCAGAGTCAGAGTCAGAGTCAGAGTCAGAGTCAGAGTCAGAGTCGGAGTCAGAGTCAGAGTCAGAGTCAGAGTTAAAGTCAGAGTCAGAGTCAGAGTCAGAGTCAAAGTCAGAGTCTCAGTCAGAGTCCAAGTCAGAGTCAGAGTCGGAGTCAGAGTCAGAGTCAGAGTCAGAGTCAGAGTCAGAGTCACAGTCAGAGTCAGAGTCAGAGTCCGAGTCAGAGCCAGAGTCAGAGTCAGAGTTAAAGTCAGAGTCAGAGTCAGAGTCAGAGTCAGAGTTAAAGTCACAGTCAGAGTCAAAGTCAGAGTCTCAGTCAGAGTCCAAGTCAGAGTCAGAGTCGGAGTCAGAGTCAGAGTCAGAGTCAAAGTCCGTGTCAGAGTCGGAGTCAGAGTCAGAGTCAGAGTCAGAGTTGGAGTCAGAGTCAGAGTCAGAGTCAGAGTCAGAGTCAGAGTCAGAGTCAGAGTCAGAGTCTGAGTCAGAGTCAGAGACAAAGTCAGAGTCAGAGTCAGAGTCAGAGTCAAAGTCAGTGTCAGAGTCGGAGTCAGAGTCAGAGTCAGAGTCAGAGTCGGAGTCAGAGTCAGAGTCAGAGTCAGAGTCAGAGTCAGAGTCAGAGTGGAAGTCACAGTCATAGTCAAAGTCAGAGTCTCAGTCAGAGTCCAAGTCAGAGTCAGAGTCGGAGTCAGAGTCAGAGTCAGAGTCAGAGTCACAGTCATGGAGACAGAGTCAGAGTCAGAGTCAGAGTCGGAGTCAAAGTCAGAGTCAGAGTCAGAGTCAGAGTCAGAGTCAGAGTCAGAGTCAGAGTCAGAGTCAGAGACGGAGTCAGAGTCAGAGTCAGAGTCAGAGTTGAAGTCAGAGTCAGAGTAAGAGTCAGAGTCAAAGTCAGAGTCTCAGTCAGAGTCCAAGTCAGAGTCAGAGTCGGAGTCAGAGTCAGAGTCAGATTTAGAGTCAGAGTCAGAGTCAGAGTCAGAGTCGGAGTCAGAGTCAGAGTCAGAGTCAGAGTCAGAGTTAAAGTCAGAGTCAGAGTCAGAGTCAGAGTCAGAGTCAGAGTCAGAGTTGAAGTCACAGTCATAGTCAAAGTCAGAGTCTCAGTCAGAGTCCAAGTCAGAGTCAGAGTCGGAGTCAGAGTCAGAGTCAGAGTCAGAGTCAGATTCTGAGTCAGAGTCAGAGTCAGAGTCAGAGTTTGAGTCAGATACGGAGTCGGAGTCAGAGTCAAATTCAGAGTCACAGTCATGGAGACAGAGTCAGAGTCAGAGTCGGAGTCAAAGTCAGAGTCAGAGTCAGAGTCAGAGTCAGAGTCAGAGTCAGAGTCAGAGTCAGAGTCAGAGTCAGAGTCGGAGTCAGAGTCAGAGTCAGAGTCAGAGTTGAAGTCAGAGTCAGAGTCAGAGTCAGAGTCAAAGTCAGAGTCTCAGTCAGAGTCCAAGTCAGAGTCAGAGTCGGAGTCAGAGTCAGAGTCAGATTGAGAGTCAGAGTCAGAGTCAGAGTCAGAGTCGGAGTCAGAGTCAGAGTCAGAGTCAGAGTCAGAGTTAAAGTCAGAGTCAGAGTCAAAGTCAGAGTCAAAGTCAGAGTCTCAGTCAGAGTCCAAGTCAGAGTCAGAGTCGGAGTCAGAGTCAGAGTCAGATTTAGAGTCAGAGTCAGAGTCAGGGTCAAAGTCACAGTCAGAGTCAGATTCAGAGTCGGAGTTAGAGTCAGAGTCAGGGTCAGAGTCAGATTCAGAGTCAGAGTTAAAGTCAGAGTCAGAGTCAGAGTCAGAGTCAAAGTCAGAGTCTCAGTCAGAGTCCAAGTCAGAGTCAGAGTCGGAGTCAGAGTCAGAGTCAGAGTCAGAGTCAGAGTCAGAGTCATGTAGTCAGAGTCACAGTCAGAGTCAGAGTCAGAGTCCGAGTCAGAGTCAGAGTCAGAGTCAGAGTCAGAGTCGGAGTCAGAGTCAGAGTCAGAGTCAGAGTCAGAGTCAGAGTCTGAGTCAGAGTCAGAGTCAGAGTCAGAGTCAGAGTTGAAGTCACAGTCATAGTCAAAGTCAGAGTCTCAGTCAGAGTCCAAGTCAGAGTCAGAGTCGGAGTCAGAGTCAGAGTCAGAGTCAGAGTCAGAGTCAGAGTCTGAGTCAGAGTCAGAGTCAGAGTCAGAGTTTGAGTCAGATACGGAGTCGGAGTCAGCGTCAGATTCAGAGTCACAGTCATGGAGACAGAGTCAGAGTCAGAGTCAGAGTCGGAGTCAAAGTCAGAGTCAGAGTCAGAGTCAGCGTCAGAGTCAGAGTCAGAGTCAGAGTCAGAGTGAGAGTCAGAGGCAGGGTCAGAGTCAGAGTCAGCATTAGAGTCAGAGTCACAGTCAGAGTCACAGTCAGAGTCGCAGTCAGAGTCAGAGTCAGAGTCAGAGTCAGGGTCAGAGTCAGAGTCAGCATTAGAGTCAGAGTCAGAGTCTGAGTCAGAGTAAGAGACAGAGTCAGAGTCTGAGTCAGAGTCAGAGTCAGAGTCAGAGTTAGTCAGATACGGAGTCGGAGTCAGAGTCAGATTCAGAGTCGAAGTCATGGAGACAGAGTCAAAGTCAGTGTCAGAGTCGGAGTCAGAGTCAGAGTCAGAGTCAGAGTCGGAGTCAGAGTTAGAGTCAGAGTCAGAGTCAGAGTCAGAGTCAGCGTCAGAGTCAGAGTCAGAGTTAAAGTCACCGTCAGAGTCAAAGTCAGAGTCTCAGTCAGAGTCCAAGTCAGTATCAGAGTCGGAGTCAGAGTCAGAGTCAGAGTCAGAATCAGAGTCAGAGTCATGTAGTCAGAGTCACAGTCAGAGTCAGGGTCAGAGTCGGAGTCGGAGTCAGAGTGAGAGTCAGAGGCAGGGTCAGAGTCAGAGTCATGTAGTCAGAGTCAGAGTCCGAGTCAGAGTCAGATACAGAGTCAGAGTCTGAGTCAGAGTCAGAGTCAGAGTCAGAGTTAGAGTCAGATACGGAGTCGGCGTCAGAGTCAGATTCAGAGTCAAAGTCATGGAGACAGAGTCAGAGTCAGATTCAGAGTCTGAGTCGAAGTCAGAGTCAGAGTCAGAGTCAAAGTTAAAGTCAGAGTCAGAGTCAGAGTCAGAGTCAAAGTCAGAGTCTCAGTCAGAGTCCAAGTCAGAGTCAGAGTCGGAGTCAGAGTCAGAGTCAGAGTCAGAGTCAGAGTCAGAGTCATCTAGTCAGAGTCACAGTCAGCGTCAGAGTCAGAGTCGAAGTCAGAGTCAGAGTCACAGTCATAGTCAGAGTCGAAGTCAGATTCGGAGTCAGAGTCAGAGTCAGAGTCAGAGTCAGAGTCAGAGTCAGAGTCAGAGTCAGAGTCAGAGTCAGAGTTAAAGTCAGAGTCAGATTCAGAGTCAGAGTCACAGTCAGAGTCTCAGTCAGAGTCCAAGTCAGAGTCAGAGCTGGAGTCGGAGTCAGAGTCAGAGTCAGAGTCAGAGTCAGAGTCAGGGTCAGAGTCAGAGTCAGAGTCAGAGTCAGAGTCGGAGTCACAGTCAGAGTCAGAGTCAGAGTTGAAGTCGGAGTCAGAGTCAGAGTCAGAGTCAAAGTCAGAGTCTCAGTCAGAGTCCAAGTCAGAGTCAGAGTCGGAGTCAGAGTCAGAGTCAGATTAAGAGTCAGAGTCAGAGTCAGAGTCAGAGTCGGAGTCAGAGTCAGAGTCAGAGTCAGAGTCAGAGTTAAAGTCAGAGTCAGAGTCAGAGTCAGAGTCAAAGTCAGAGTCTCAGTCAGCGTCCAAGTCAGAGTCAGAGTCGGAGTCAGAGTCAGAGTCAGATTTAGAGTCAGAGTCAGAGTCAGGGTCAGAGTCACAGTCAGAGTCAGATTCAGAGTCGGAGTTGGAGTCAGAGTCAGGGTCAGAGTCAGAGTCAGAGTCAGAGTTAAAGTCAGAGTCAGAGTCAGAGTCAGAGTCAAAGTCAGAGTCTCAGTCAGAGTCCAAGTCAGAGTCAGAGTCGGAGTCAGAGTCAGAGTCAGAGTCAGAGTCAGAGTCAGAGTCATGTAGTCAGAGTCACAGTCAGAGTCAGAGTCAGAGTCCGAGTCAGAGCCAGAGTCAGAGTCAGAGTTAAAATCAGAGTCAGAGTCAGAGTCAGAGTCAGAGTTAAAGTCACAGTCAGAGTCAAAGTCAGAGTCTCAGTCAGAGTCAGAGTCGGAGTCAGAGTCAGAGTCAGAGTCAAAGTCCGTGTCAGAGTCGGAGTCAGAGTCAGAGTCAGAGTCAGAGTCGGAGTCAGAGTCAGAGTCAGAGTCAGAGTCAGAGTCAGAGTCAGAGTCAGAGTCAGAGTCAGAGTCAGAGTCGGAGTCAGAATCAGAGTCAGAGTCAGAGTTAAAGTCAGAGTCAGAGTCAGAGTCAGAGTCAAAGTCAGAGTCTCAGTCAGAGTCCAAGTCAGAGTCAGAGTCGGAGTCAGAGTCAGAGTCGGAGTCAGAGTCAGAGTCAGAGTCACAGTCAGAGTCAGAGTCAGAGTCCGAGTCAGAGCCAGAGTCAGAGTCAGAGTTAAAGTCAGAGTCAGAGTCGGAGTCAGAGTCAGAGTTAAAGTCACAGTCAGAGTCAAAGTCAGAGTCTCAGTCAGAGTCCAAGTCAGAGTCAGAGTCGGAGTCAGAGTCAGAGTCAGAGTCAAAGTCCGTGTCAGAGTCGGAGTCAGAGTCAGAGTCAGAGTCAGAGTTGGAGTCAGAGTCAGAGTCAGAGTCAGAGTCAGAGTCAGAGTCTGAGTCAGAGTCAGAGTCAGTGTCAGAGTTAGTCAGATACGGAGTCGGAGTCAGAGTCAGATTCAGAGTCAAAGTCATGGAGACAGAGTCAAAGTCAGAGTCAGAGTCAGAGTCAGAGTCTGAGTCAGAGTCAGAGACAAAGTCAGAGTCAGAGTCAGAGTCAGAGTCAAAGTCAGTGTCAGAGTCGGAGTCAGAGTCAGAGTCAGAGTCAGAGTCGGAGTCAGAGTCAGAGTCAGAGTCAGAGTCAGAGTCAGAGTCAGAGTCAGAGTTGAAGTCACAGTCATAGTCAAAGTCAGAGTCTCAGTCAGAGTCCAAGTCAGAGTCAGAGTCGGAGTCAGAGTCAGAGTCAGAGTCAGAGTCACAGTCATGGAGACAGAGTCAGAGTCAGAGTCAGAGTCGGAGTCAAAGTCAGAGTCAGAGTCAGAGTCAGAGTCAGAGTCAGAGTCAGAGTCAGAGTCAGAGTCAGAGTCGGAGTCAGAGTCAGAGTCAGAGTCAGAGTTGAAGTCAGAGTCAGAGTAAGAGTCAGAGTCAAAGTCAGAGTCTCAGTCAGAGTCCAAGTCAGAGTCAGAGTCGGAGTCAGAGTCAGAGTCAGATTTAGAGTCAGAGTCAGAGTCAGAGTCAGAGTCGGAGTCAGAGTCAGAGTCAGAGTCAGAGTCAGAGTTAAAGTCAGAGTCAGAGTCAGAGTCAGAGTCAGAGTCAGAGTCAGAGTTGAAGTCACAGTCATAGTCAAAGTCAGAGTCTCAGTCAGAGTCCAAGTCAGAGTCAGAGTCGGAGTCAGAGTCTGAGTCAGAGTCAGAGTCAGAGTCAGAGTTTGAGTCAGATACGGAGTCGGAGTCAGCGTCAGATTCAGAGTCACAGTCATGGAGACAGAGTCAGAGTCAGAGTCAGAGTCGGAGTCAAAGTCAGAGTCAGAGTCAGAGTCAGCGTCAGAGTCAGAGTCAGAGTCAGAGTCAGGGTCGGAGTCAGAGTCAGAGTCAGAGTCAGAGTCAGAGTCGGAGTCACAGTCAGAGTCAGAGTCGGAGTCAGGGTCAGAGTCAGAGTCAGAGTCAGAGTCAGAGTCATGTAGTCAGAGTCACAGTCAGAGTCACAGTCAGAGTCGCAGTCAGAGTCAGAGTCAGAGTCAGAGTCAGGGTCAGAGTCAGAGTCAGCATTAGAGTCAGAGTCAGAGTCATGTAGTCAGAGTCAGAGTCTGAGTCAGAGTAAGAGACAGAGTCAGAGTCTGAGTCAGAGTCAGAGTCAGAGTCAGAGTTAGTCAGATACGGAGTCGGAGTCAGAGTCAGATTCAGAGTCGAAGTCATGGAGAAAGAGTCAAAGTCAGTGTCAGAGTCGGAGTCAGAGTCAGAGTCAGAGTCACAGTCAGAGTCGCAGTCAGAGTCAGAGTCAGAGTCAGAGTCAGGGTCAGAGTCAGAGTCAGCATTAGAGTCAGAGTCAGAGTCATGTAGTCAGAGTCAGAGTCTGAGTCAGAGTAAGAGACAGAGTCAGAGTCTGAGTCAGAGTCAGAGTCAGAGTCAGAGTTAGTCAGATACGGAGTCGGAGTCAGAGTTAGAGTCAGAGTCAGAGTCAGAGTCAGGTCCAGCGTCAGAGTCAGAGTCAGAGTTAAAGTCACCGTCAGAGTCAAAGTCAGAGTCTCAGTCAGAGTCCAAGTCAGTATCAGAGTCGGAGTCAGAGTCAGAGTCAGAGTCAGAATCAGAGTCAGAGTCATGTAGTCAGAGTCACAGTCAGAGTCAGGGTCAGAGTCGGAGTCGGAGTCAGAGTGAGAGTCAGAGGCAGGGTCAGAGTCAGAGTCAGCATTAGAGTCAGAGTCAGAGTCATGTAGTCAGAGTCAGAGTCCGAGTCAGAGTCAGATACAGAGTCAGAGTCTGAGTCAGAGTCAGAGTCAGAGTCAGAGTTAGAGTCAGATACGGAGTCGGCGTCAGAGTCAGATTCAGAGTCAAAGTCATGGAGACAGAGTCAGAGTCAGATTCAGAGTCTGAGTCGAAGTCAGAGTCAGAGTCAGAGTCAAAGTTAAAGTCAGAGTCAGAGTCAGAGTCAGAGTCAAAGTCAGAGTCTCAGTCAGAGTCCAAGTCAGAGTCAGAGTCGGAGTCAGAGTCAGAGTCAGAGTCAGAGTCAGAGTCAGAGTCATCTAGTCAGAGTCACAGTCAGAGTCAGAGTCAGAGTCGAAGTCAGAGTCAGAGTCAGAGTCATAGTCAGAGTCGAAGTCAGATTCGGAGTCAGAGTCAGAGTCAGAGTCAGAGTCAGAGTCAGAGTCAGAGTCAGAGTCAGAGTCAGAGTCAGAGTTAAAGTCAGAGTCAGATTCAGAGTCAGAGTCACAGTCAGAGTCTCAGTCAGAGTCCAAGTCAGAGTCAGAGATGGAGTCGGAGTCAGAGTCAGAGTCAGAGTCAGAGTCAGAGTCAGGGTCAGAGTCAGAGTCAGAGTCAGAGTCAGAGTCGGAGTCACAGTCAGAGTCAGAGTCAGAGTTGAAGTCGGAGTCAGAGTCAGAGTCAGAGTCAAAGTCAGAGTCTCAGTCAGAGTCCAAGTCAGAGTCAGAGTCGGAGTCAGAGTCAGAGTCAGATTAAGAGTCAGAGTCAGAGTCAGAGTCAGAGTCGGAGTCAGAGTCAGAGTCAGAGTCAGAGTCAGAGTTAAAGTCAGAGTCAGAGTCAGAGTCAGAGTCAAAGTCAGAGTCTCAGTCAGCGTCCAAGTCAGAGTCAGAGTCGGAGTCAGAGTCAGAGTCAGATTTAGAGTCAGAGTCAGAGTCAGGGTCAGAGTCACAGTCAGAGTCAGATTCAGAGTCGGAGTTGGAGTCAGAGTCAGGGTCAGAGTCAGAGTCAGAGTCAGAGTTAAAGTCAGAGTCAGAGTCAGAGTCAGAGTCAAAGTCAGAGTCTCAGTCAGAGTCCAAGTCAGAGTCAGAGTCGGAGTCAGAGTCAGAGTCAGAGTCAGAGTCAGAGTCAGAGTCATGTTGTCAGAGTCACAGTCAGAGTCAGAGTCAGAGTCCGAGTCAGAGCCAGAGTCAGAGTCAGAGTTAAAATCAGAGTCAGAGTCAGAGTCAGAGTCAGAGTTAAAGTCACAGTCAGAGTCAAAGTCAGAGTCTCAGTCAGAGTCAGAGTCGGAGTCAGAGTCAGAGTCAGAGTCAAAGTCCGTGTCAGAGTCGGAGTCAGAGTCAGAGTCAGAGTCAGAGTCGGAGTCAGAGTCAGAGTCAGAGTCAGAGTCAGAGTCAGAGTCTGAGTCAGAGTCAGAGTCAGAGTCAGAGTCAGAGTTGAAGTCACAGTCATAGTCAAAGTCAGAGTCTCAGTCAGAGTCCAAGTCAGAGTCAGAGTCGGAGTCAGAGTCAGAGTCAGAGTCAGAGTCAGAGTCAGAGTCTGAGTCAGAGTCAGAGTCAGAGTCAGAGTTTGAGTCAGATACGGAGTCGGAGTCAGCGTCAGATTCAGAGTCACAGTCATGGAGACAGAGTCAGAGTCAGAGTCAGAGTCGGAGTCAAAGTCAGAGTCAGAGTCAGAGTCAGAGTCAGAGTCAGAGTCAGAGTCAGAGTCAGAGTCAGAGTCGGAGTCAGAGTCAGAGTCAGAGTCAGAGTTAAAGTCAGAGTCAGAGTCAGAGTCAGAGTCAAAGTCAGAGTCTCAGTCAGAGTCCAAGTCAGAGTCAGAGTCGGAGTCAGAGTCAGAGTCAGAGTCAGAGTCAGAGTCAGAGTCACAGTCAGAGTCAGAGTCAGAGTCCGAGTCAGAGCCAGAGTCAGAGTCAGAGTTAAAGTCAGAGTCAGAGTCAGAGTCAGAGTCAGAGTTAAAGTCACAGTCAGAGTCAAAGTCAGAGTCTCAGTCAGAGTCCAAGTCAGAGTCAGAGTCGGAGTCAGAGTCAGAGTCAGAGTCAAAGTCCGTGTCAGAGTCGGAGTCAGAGTCAGAGTCAGAGTCAGAGTTGGAGTCAGAGTCAGAGTCAGAGTCAGAGTCAGAGTCAGAGTCTGAGTCAGAGTCAGAGTCAGAGTCAGAGTTAGTCAGATACGGAGTCGGAGTCAGAGTCAGATTCAGAGTCAAAGTCATGGAGACAGAGTCAAAGTCAGAGTCAGAGTCAGAGTCAGAGTCTGAGTCAGAGTCAGAGACAAAGTCAGAGTCAGAGTCAGAGTCAGAGTCAAAGTCAGTGTCAGAGTCGGAGTCAGAGTCAGAGTCAGAGTCAGAGTCGGAGTCAGAGTCAGAGTCAGAGTCAGAGTCAGAGTCAGAGTCAGAGTCAGAGTTGAAGTCACAGTCATAGTCAAAGTCAGAGTCTCAGTCAGAGTCCAAGTCAGAGTCAGAGTCGGAGTCAGAGTCAGAGTCAGAGTCACAGTCACAGTCATGGAGACAGAGTCAGAGTCAGAGTCAGAGTCGGAGTCAAAGTCAGAGTCAGAGTCAGAGTCAGAGTCAGAGTCAGAGTCAGAGTCAGAGTCAGAGTCAGAGTCGGAGTCAGAGTCAGAGTCAGAGTCAGAGTTGAAGTCAGAGTCAGAGTAAGAGTCAGAGTCAAAGTCAGAGTCTCAGTCAGAGTCCAAGTCAGAGTCAGAGTCGGAGTCAGAGTCAGAGTCAGATTTAGAGTCAGAGTCAGAGTCAGAGTCAGAGTCGGAGTCAGAGTCAGAGTCAGAGTCAGAGTCAGAGTTAAAGTCAGAGTCAGAGTCAGAGTCAGAGTCAGAGTCAAAGTCAGAGTTGAAGTCACAGTCATAGTCAAAGTCAGAGTCTCAGTCAGAGTCCAAGTCAGAGTCAGAGTCGGAGTCAGAGTCAGAGTCAGAGTCAGAGTCAGATTCTGAGTCAGAGTCAGAGTCAGAGTCAGAGTCAGAGTCTGAGTCAGAGTCAGAGTCAGAGTCAGAGTCAGAGTCTGAGTCAGAGTCAGAGTCAGAGTCAGAGTCAGAGTTGAAGTCACAGTCATAGTCAAAGTCAGAGTCTCAGTCAGAGTCCAAGTCAGAGTCTCAGTCAGAGTCAGAGTCGGAGTCAGAGTCAGAGTCAGAGTCAAAGTCCGTGTCAGAGTCGGAGTCAGAGTCAGAGTCAGAGTCAGAGTCGGAGTCAGAGTCAGAGTCAGAGTCAGAGTCAGAGTCAGAGTCTGAGTCAGAGTCAGAGTCAGAGTCAGAGTCAGAGTTGAAGTCACAGTCATAGTCAAAGTCAGAGTCTCAGTCAGAGTCCAAGTCAGAGTCAGAGTCGGAGTCAGAGTCAGAGTCAGAGTCAGAGTCAGAGTCTGAGTCAGAGTCAGAGTCAGAGTCAGAGTTTGAGTCAGATACGGAGTCGGAGTCAGCGTCAGATTCAGAGTCACAGTCATGGAGACAGAGTCAGAGTCAGAGTCAGAGTCGGAGTCAAAGTCAGAGTCAGAGTCAGAGTCAGAGTCAGAGTCAGAGTCAGAGTCAGAGTCAGAGTCAGAGTCGGAGTCAGAGTCAGAGTCAGAGTCAGAGTTAAAGTCAGAGTCAGAGTCAGAGTCAGAGTCAAAGTCAGAGTCTCAGTCAGAGTCCAAGTCAGAGTCAGAGTCGGAGTCAGAGTCAGAGTCAGAGTCAGAGTCAGAGTCAGAGTCACAGTCAGAGTCAGAGTCAGAGTCCGAGTCAGAGCCAGAGTCAGAGTCAGAGTTAAAGTCAGAGTCAGAGTCAGAGTCAGAGTCAGAGTTAAAGTCACAGTCAGAGTCAAAGTCAGAGTCTCAGTCAGAGTCCAAGTCAGAGTCAGAGTCGGAGTCAGAGTCAGAGTCAGAGTCAAAGTCCGTGTCAGAGTCGGAGTCAGAGTCAGAGTCAGAGTCAGAGTCAGAGTAAGAGTCAGAGTCAAAGTCAGAGTCTCAGTCAGAGTCCAAGTCAGAGTCAGAGTCGGAGTCAGAGTCAGAGTCAGATTTAGAGTCAGAGTCAGAGTCAGAGTCAGAGTCGGAGTCAGAGTCAGAGTCAGAGTCAGAGTCAGAGTTAAAGTCAGAGTCAGAGTCAGAGTCAGAGTCAGAGTCAGAGTCAGAGTTGAAGTCACAGTCATAGTCAAAGTCAGAGTCTCAGTCAGAGTCCAAGTCAGAGTCAGAGTCGGAGTCAGAGTCTGAGTCAGAGTCAGAGTCAGAGTCAGAGTTTGAGTCAGATACGGAGTCGGAGTCAGCGTCAGATTCAGAGTCACAGTCATGGAGACAGAGTCAGAGTCAGAGTCAGAGTCGGAGTCAAAGTCAGAGTCAGAGTCAGAGTCAGCGTCAGAGTCAGAGTCAGAGTCAGAGTCACAGTCAGAGTCGCAGTCAGAGTCAGAGTCAGAGACAGAGTCAGAGTCTGAGTCAGAGTCAGAGTCAGAGTCAGAGTTAGAGTCAGATACAAAGTCAGAGTCAGAGTTGGAGTCATGGAAACAGAGTCAGAGTCAGACTCAGAGTCAGAGTCAGAGTCAAAGTCGGAGTCAGAGTCGGAGTCAGAGTCAGAGTAAGAGTCAGGGTCGGAGTCAGAGTCAGAGTCAGAGTCAGAGTCAGAGTCCGAGTCAGAGTCAGAGTCAGAGTCAGAGTTAAAGTCAGAGTCAGAGTCAGAGTGAGAGTCAAAGTCAGAGTCTCAGTCATAGTCCAAGTCAGAGTCAGAGTCGGAGTCAGGGTCAGAGTCAGAGTCAGAGTCAGAGTCAGAGTCATGTAGTCAGAGTCACAGTCAGAGTCACAGTCAGAGTCGCAGTCAGAGTCAGAGTCAGAGTCAGAGTCAGGGTCAGAGTCAGAGTCAGCATTAGAGTCAGAGTCAGAGTCATGTAGTCAGAGTCAGAGTCTGAGTCAGAGTAAGAGACAGAGTCAGAGTCTGAGTCAGAGTCAGAGTCAGAGTCAGAGTTAGTCAGATACGGAGTCGGAGTCAGAGTCAGATTCAGAGTCGAAGTCATGGAGAAAGAGTCAAAGTCAGTGTCAGAGTCGGAGTCAGAGTCAGAGTCAGAGTCACAGTCAGAGTCGCAGTCAGAGTCAGAGTCAGAGTCAGAGTCAGGGTCAGAGTCAGAGTCAGCATTAGAGTCAGAGTCAGAGTCATGTAGTCAGAGTCAGAGTCTGAGTCAGAGTAAGAGACAGAGTCAGAGTCTGAGTCAGAGTCAGAGTCAGAGTCAGAGTTAGTCAGATACGGAGTCGGAGTCAGAGTTAGAGTCAGAGTCAGAGTCAGAGTCAGGTCCAGCGTCAGAGTCAGAGTCAGAGTTAAAGTCACCGTCAGAGTCAAAGTCAGAGTCTCAGTCAGAGTCCAAGTCAGTATCAGAGTCGGAGTCAGAGTCAGAGTCAGAGTCAGAATCAGAGTCAGAGTCATGTAGTCAGAGTCACAGTCAGAGTCAGGGTCAGAGTCGGAGTCGGAGTCAGAGTGAGAGTCAGAGGCAGGGTCAGAGTCAGAGTCAGCATTAGAGTCAGAGTCAGAGTCATGTAGTCAGAGTCAGAGTCCGAGTCAGAGTCAGATACAGAGTCAGAGTCTGAGTCAGAGTCAGAGTCAGAGTCAGAGTTAGAGTCAGATACGGAGTCGGCGTCAGAGTCAGATTCAGAGTCAAAGTCATGGAGACAGAGTCAGAGTCAGATTCAGAGTCTGAGTCGAAGTCAGAGTCAGAGTCAGAGTCAAAGTTAAAGTCAGAGTCAGAGTCAGAGTCAGAGTCAAAGTCAGAGTCTCAGTCAGAGTCCAAGTCAGAGTCAGAGTCGGAGTCAGAGTCAGAGTCAGAGTCAGAGTCAGAGTCAGAGTCATCTAGTCAGAGTCACAGTCAGAGTCAGAGTCAGAGTCGAAGTCAGAGTCAGAGTCAGAGTCATAGTCAGAGTCGAAGTCAGAATCGGAGTCAGAGTCAGAGTCAGAGTCAGAGTCAGAGTCAGAGTCAGAGTCAGAGTCAGAGTCAGAGTCAGAGTTAAAGTCAGAGTCAGATTCAGAGTCAGAGTCACAGTCAGAGTCTCAGTCAGAGTCCAAGTCAGAGTCAGAGATGGAGTCGGAGTCAGAGTCAGAGTCAGAGTCAGAGTCAGAGTCAGGGTCAGAGTCAGAGTCAGAGTCAGAGTCAGAGTCGGAGTCACAGTCAGAGTCAGAGTCAGAGTTGAAGTCGGAGTCAGAGTCAGAGTCAGAGTCAAAGTCAGAGTCTCAGTCAGAGTCCAAGTCAGAGTCAGAGTCGGAGTCAGAGTCAGAGTCAGATTAAAAGTCAGAGTCAGAGTCAGAGTCAGAGTCGGAGTCAGAGTCAGAGTCAGAGTCAGAGTCAGAGTTAAAGTCAGAGTCAGAGTCAGAGTCAGAGTCAAAGTCAGAGTCTCAGTCAGCGTCCAAGTCAGAGTCAGAGTCGGAGTCAGAGTCAGAGTCAGATTTAGAGTCAGAGTCAGAGTCAGGGTCAGAGTCACAGTCAGAGTCAGATTCAGAGTCGGAGTTGGAGTCAGAGTCAGGGTCAGAGTCAGAGTCAGAGTCAGAGTTAAAGTCAGAGTCAGAGTCAGAGTCAGAGTCAAAGTCAGAGTCTCAGTCAGAGTCCAAGTCAGAGTCAGAGTCGGAGTCAGAGTCAGAGTCAGAGTCAGAGTCAGAGTCAGAGTCATGTTGTCAGAGTCACAGTCAGAGTCAGAGTCAGAGTCCGAGTCAGAGCCAGAGTCAGAGTCAGAGTTAAAATCAGAGTCAGAGTCAGAGTCAGAGTCAGAGTTAAAGTCACAGTCAGAGTCAAAGTCAGAGTCTCAGTCAGAGTCAGAGTCGGAGTCAGAGTCAGAGTCAGAGTCAAAGTCCGTGTCAGAGTCGGAGTCAGAGTCAGAGTCAGAGTCAGAGTCGGAGTCAGAGTCAGAGTCAGAGTCAGAGTCAGAGTCAGAGTCTGAGTCAGAGTCAGAGTCAGAGTCAGAGTCAGAGTTGAAGTCACAGTCATAGTCAAAGTCAGAGTCTCAGTCAGAGTCCAAGTCAGAGTCAGAGTCGGAGTCAGAGTCAGAGTCAGAGTCAGAGTCAGAGTCAGAGTCTGAGTCAGAGTCAGAGTCAGAGTCAGAGTTTGAGTCAGATACGGAGTCGGAGTCAGCGTCAGATTCAGAGTCACAGTCATGGAGACAGAGTCAGAGTCAGAGTCAGAGTCGGAGTCAAAGTCAGAGTCAGAGTCAGAGTCAGAGTCAGAGTCAGAGTCAGAGTCAGAGTCAGAGTCAGAGTCGGAGTCAGAGTCAGAGTCAGAGTCAGAGTTAAAGTCAGAGTCAGAGTCAGAGTCAGAGTCAAAGTCAGAGTCTCAGTCAGAGTCCAAGTCAGAGTCAGAGTCGGAGTCAGAGTCAGAGTCAGAGTCAGAGTCAGAGTCAGAGTCACAGTCAGAGTCAGAGTCAGAGTCCGAGTCAGAGCCAGAGTCAGAGTCAGAGTTAAAGTCAGAGTCAGAGTCAGAGTCAGAGTCAGAGTCTCAGTCAGAGTCCAAGTCAGAGTCAGAGTCGGAGTCAGAGTCAGAGTCAGAGTCAAAGTCCGTGTCAGAGTCGGAGTCAGAGTCAGAGTCAGAGTCAGAGTTGGAGTCAGAGTCAGAGTCAGAGTCAGAGTCAGAGTCAGAGTCTGAGTCAGAGTCAGAGTCAGAGTCAGAGTTAGTCAGATACGGAGTCGGAGTCAGAGTCAGATTCAGAGTCAAAGTCATGGAGACAGAGTCAAAGTCAGAGTCAGAGTCAGAGTCAGAGTCTGAGTCAGAGTCAGAGACAAAGTCAGAGTCAGAGTCAGAGTCAGAGTCAAAGTCAGTGTCAGAGTCGGAGTCAGAGTCAGAGTCAGAGTCAGAGTCGGAGTCAGAGTCAGAGTCAGAGTCAGAGTCAGAGTCAGAGTCAGAGTCAGAGTTGAAGTCACAGTCATAGTCAAAGTCAGAGTCTCAGTCAGAGTCCAAGTCAGAGTCAGAGTCGGAGTCAGAGTCAGAGTCAGAGTCACAGTCACAGTCATGGAGACAGAGTCAGAGTCAGAGTCAGAGTCGGAGTCAAAGTCAGAGTCAGAGTCAGAGTCAGAGTCAGAGTCAGAGTCAGAGTCAGAGTCAGAGTCAGAGTCGGAGTCAGAGTCAGAGTCAGAGTCAGAGTTGAAGTCAGAGTCAGAGTAAGAGTCAGAGTCAAAGTCAGAGTCTCAGTCAGAGTCCAAGTCAGAGTCAGAGTCGGAGTCAGAGTCAGAGTCAGATTTAGAGTCAGAGTCAGAGTCAGAGTCAGAGTCGGAGTCAGAGTCAGAGTCAGAGTCAGAGTCAGAGTTAAAGTCAGAGTCAGAGTCAGAGTCAGAGTCAGAGTCAAAGTCAGAGTTGAAGTCACAGTCATAGTCAAAGTCAGAGTCTCAGTCAGAGTCCAAGTCAGAGTCAGAGTCGGAGTCAGAGTCAGAGTCAGAGTCAGAGTCAGATTCTGAGTCAGAGTCAGAGTCAGAGTCAGAGTCAGAGTCTGAGTCAGAGTCAGAGTCAGAGTCAGAGTCAGAGTCTGAGTCAGAGTCAGAGTCAGAGTCAGAGTCAGAGTTGAAGTCACAGTCATAGTCAAAGTCAGAGTCTCAGTCAGAGTCCAAGTCAGAGTCTCAGTCAGAGTCAGAGTCGGAGTCAGAGTCAGAGTCAGAGTCAAAGTCCGTGTCAGAGTCGGAGTCAGAGTCAGAGTCAGAGTCAGAGTCGGAGTCAGAGTCAGAGTCAGAGTCAGAGTCAGAGTCAGAGTCTGAGTCAGAGTCAGAGTCAGAGTCAGAGTCAGAGTTGAAGTCACAGTCATAGTCAAAGTCAGAGTCTCAGTCAGAGTCCAAGTCAGAGTCAGAGTCGGAGTCAGAGTCAGAGTCAGAGTCAGAGTCAGAGTCTGAGTCAGAGTCAGAGTCAGAGTCAGAGTTTGAGTCAGATACGGAGTCGGAGTCAGCGTCAGATTCAGAGTCACAGTCATGGAGACAGAGTCAGAGTCAGAGTCAGAGTCGGAGTCAAAGTCAGAGTCAGAGTCAGAGTCAGAGTCAGAGTCAGAGTCAGAGTCAGAGTCAGAGTCAGAGTCGGAGTCAGAGTCAGAGTCAGAGTCAGAGTTAAAGTCAGAGTCAGAGTCAGAGTCAGAGTCAAAGTCAGAGTCTCAGTCAGAGTCCAAGTCAGAGTCAGAGTCGGAGTCAGAGTCAGAGTCAGAGTCAGAGTCAGAGTCAGAGTCACAGTCAGAGTCAGAGTCAGAGTCCGAGTCAGAGCCAGAGTCAGAGTCAGAGTTAAAGTCAGAGTCAGAGTCAGAGTCAGAGTCAGAGTTAAAGTCACAGTCAGAGTCAAAGTCAGAGTCTCAGTCAGAGTCCAAGTCAGAGTCAGAGTCGGAGTCAGAGTCAGAGTCAGAGTCAAAGTCCGTGTCAGAGTCGGAGTCAGAGTCAGAGTCAGAGTCAGAGTTGGAGTCAGAGTCAGAGTCAGAGTCAGAGTCAGAGTCAGAGTCTGAGTCAGAGTCAGAGTCGGAGTCAGAGTTAGTCAGATACGGAGTCGGAGTCAGAGTCAGATTCAGAGTCAAAGTCATGGAGACAGAGTCAAAGTCAGAGTCAGAGTCAGAGTCAGAGTCTGAGTCAGAGTCAGAGACAAAGTCAGAGTCAGAGTCAGAGTCAGAGTCAAAGTCAGTGTCAGAGTCGGAGTCAGAGTCAGAGTCACAGTCAGAGTCGGAGTCAGAGTCAGAGTCAGAGTCAGAGTCAGAGTCAGAGTCAGAGTCAGAGTTGAAGTCACAGTCATAGTCAAAGTCAGAGTCTCAGTCAGAGTCCAAGTCAGAGTCAGAGTCGGAGTCAGAGTCAGAGTCAGAGTCAGAGTCACAGTCATGGAGACAGAGTCAGAGTCAGAGTCAGAGTCGGAGTCAAAGTCAGAGTCAGAGTCAGAGTCAGAGTCAGAGTCAGAGTCAGAGTCAGAGTCAGAGTCAGAGTCGGAGTCAGAGTCAGAGTCAGAGTCAGAGTTGAAGTCAGAGTCAGAGTAAGAGTCAGAGTCAAAGTCAGAGTCTCAGTCAGAGTCCAAGTCAGAGTCAGAGTCGGAGTCAGAGTCAGAGTCAGATTTAGAGTCAGAGTCAGAGTCAGAGTCAGAGTCGGAGTCAGAGTCAGAGTCAGAGTCAGAGTCAGAGTTAAAGTCAGAGTCAGAGTCAGAGTCAGAGTCAGAGTCAGAGTCAGAGTTGAAGTCACAGTCATAGTCAAAGTCAGAGTCTCAGTCAGAGTCCAAGTCAGAGTCAGAGTCGGAGTCAGAGTCAGAGTCAGAGTCAGAGTCAGATTCTGAGTCAGAGTCAGAGTCAGAGTCAGAGTTTGAGTCAGATACGGAGTCGGAGTCAGAGTCAAATTCAGAGTCACAGTCATGGAGACAGAGTCAGAGTCAGAGTCAGAGTCCGAGTCAAAGTCAGAGTCAGAGTCAGAGTCAGAGTCAGAGTCAGAGTCAGAGTCAGAGTCAGAGTCAGAGTCAGAGTCGGAGTCAGAGTCAGAGTCAGAGTCAGAGTTGAAGTCAGAGTCAGAGTCAGAGTCAGAGTCAAAGTCAGAGTCTCAGTCAGAGTCCAAGTCAGAGTCAGAGTCGGAGTCAGAGTCAGAGTCAGATTGAGAGTCAGAGTCAGAGTCAGAGTCAGAGTCGGAGTCAGAGTCAGAGTCAGAGTCAGAGTCAGAGTTAAAGTCAGAGTCAGAGTCAAAGTCAGAGTCAAAGTCAGAGTCTCAGTCAGAGTCCAAGTCAGAGTCAGAGTCGGAGTCAGAGTCAGAGTCAGATTTAGAGTCAGAGTCAGAGTCAGGGTCAGAGTCACAGTCAGAGTCAGATTCAGAGTCGGAGTTAGAGTCAGAGTCAGGGTCAGAGTCAGATTCAGAGTCAGAGTTAAAGTCAGAGTCAGAGTCAGAGTCAGAGTCAAAGTCAGAGTCTCAGTCAGAGTCCAAGTCAGAGTCAGAGTCGGAGTCAGAGTCAGAGTCAGAGTCAGAGTCAGAGTCAGAGTCATGTAGTCAGAGTCACAGTCAGAGTCAGAGTCAGAGTCCGAGTCAGAGTCGGAGTCAGAGTCAGAGTCAGAGTCGGAGTCAGAGTCAGAGTCAGAGTCAGAGTCAGAGTCAGAGTCTGAGTCAGAGTCAGAGTCAGAGTCAGAGTCAGAGTTGAAGTCACAGTCATAGTCAAAGTCAGACTCTCAGTCAGAGTCCGAGTCAGAGTCAGAGTCGGAGTCAGAGTCAGAGTCAGAGTCAGAGTCAGAGTCAGAGTCTGAGTCAGAGTCAGAGTCAGAGTCAGAGTCAGAGTTTGAGTCAGATACGGAGTCGGAGTCAGCGTCAGATTCAGAGTCACAGTCATGGAGACAGAGTCAGAGTCAGAGTCAGAGTCGGAGTCAAAGTCAGAGTCAGAGTCAGAGTCAGCGTCAGAGTCAGAGTCAGAGTCAGAGTCACAGTCAGAGTCGCAGTCAGAGTCAGAGTCAGAGACAGAGTCAGAGTCTGAGTCAGAGTCAGAGTCAGAGTCAGAGTTAGAGTCAGATACAAAGTCAGAGTCAGAGTTGGAGTCATGGAAACAGAGTCAGAGTCAGACTCAGAGTCAGAGTCAGAGTCAGAGTCGGAGTCAGAGTCAGAGTCAGAGTCAGAGTCAGAGTTAAAGTCAGAGTCAGAGTCAGAGTCAGAGTCAGAGTCAGAGTCAGAGTTGAAGTCACAGTCATAGTCAAAGTCAGAGTCTCAGTCAGAGTCCAAGTCAGAGTCAGAGTCGGAGTCAGAGTCAGAGTCAGAGTCAGAGTCAGATTCTGAGTCAGAGTCAGAGTCAGAGTCAGAGTTTGAGTCAGATACGGAGTCGGAGTCAGAGTCAAATTCAGAGTCACAGTCATGGAGACAGAGTCAGAGTCAGAGTCAGAGTCCGAGTCAAAGTCAGAGTCAGAGTCAGAGTCAGAGTCAGAGTCAGAGTCAGAGTCAGAGTCAGAGTCAGAGTCAGAGTCGGAGTCAGAGTCAGAGTCAGAGTCAGAGTTGAAGTCAGAGTCAGAGTCAGAGTCAGAGTCAAAGTCAGAGTCTCAGTCAGAGTCCAAGTCAGAGTCAGAGTCGGAGTCAGAGTCAGAGTCAGATTGAGAGTCAGAGTCAGAGTCAGAGTCAGAGTCGGAGTCAGAGTCAGAGTCAGAGTCAGAGTCAGAGTTAAAGTCAGAGTCAGAGTCAAAGTCAGAGTCAAAGTCAGAGTCTCAGTCAGAGTCCAAGTCAGAGTCAGAGTCGGAGTCAGAGTCAGAGTCAGATTTAGAGTCAGAGTCAGAGTCAGGGTCAGAGTCACAGTCAGAGTCAGATTCAGAGTCGGAGTTAGAGTCAGAGTCAGGGTCAGAGTCAGATTCAGAGTCAGAGTTAAAGTCAGAGTCAGAGTCAGAGTCAGAGTCAAAGTCAGAGTCTCAGTCAGAGTCCAAGTCAGAGTCAGAGTCGGAGTCAGAGTCAGAGTCAGAGTCAGAGTCAGAGTCAGAGTCATGTAGTCAGAGTCACAGTCAGAGTCAGAGTCAGAGTCCGAGTCAGAGTCGGAGTCAGAGTCAGAGTCAGAGTCGGAGTCAGAGTCAGAGTCAGAGTCAGAGTCAGAGTCAGAGTCTGAGTCAGAGTCAGAGTCAGAGTCAGAGTCAGAGTTGAAGTCACAGTCATAGTCAAAGTCAGACTCTCAGTCAGAGTCCGAGTCAGAGTCAGAGTCGGAGTCAGAGTCAGAGTCAGAGTCAGAGTCAGAGTCAGAGTCTGAGTCAGAGTCAGAGTCAGAGTCAGAGTCAGAGTTTGAGTCAGATACGGAGTCGGAGTCAGCGTCAGATTCAGAGTCACAGTCATGGAGACAGAGTCAGAGTCAGAGTCAGAGTCGGAGTCAAAGTCAGAGTCAGAGTCAGAGTCAGCGTCAGAGTCAGAGTCAGAGTCAGAGTCACAGTCAGAGTCGCAGTCAGAGTCAGAGTCAGAGACAGAGTCAGAGTCTGAGTCAGAGTCAGAGTCAGAGTCAGAGTTAGAGTCAGATACAAAGTCAGAGTCAGAGTTGGAGTCATGGAAACAGAGTCAGAGTCAGACTCAGAGTCAGAGTCAGAGTCAAAGTCGGAGTCAGAGTCGGAGTCAGAGTCAGAGTAAGAGTCAGGGTCGGAGTCAGAGTCAGAGTCAGAGTCAGAGTCAGAGTCCGAGTCAGAGTCAGAGTCAGAGTCAGAGTTAAAGTCAGAGTCAGAGTCAGAGTGAGAGTCAAAGTCAGAGTCTCAGTCATAGTCCAAGTCAGAGTCAGAGTCGGAGTCAGAGTTAGAGTCAGATACGGAGTCGGCGTCAGAGTCAGATTCAGAGTCAAAGTCATGGAGACAGAGTCAGAGTCAGATTCAGAGTCTGAGTCGAAGTCAGAGTCAGAGTCAGAGTCAAAGTTAAAGTCAGAGTCAGAGTCAGAGTCAGAGTCAAAGTCAGAGTCTCAGTCAGAGTCCAAGTCAGAGTCAGAGTCGGAGTCAGAGTCAGAGTCAGAGTCAGAGTCAGAGTCAGAGTCATCTAGTCAGAGTCACAGTCAGAGTCAGAGTCAGAGTCGAAGTCAGAGTCAGAGTCAGAGTCATAGTCAGAGTCGAAGTCAGATTCGGAGTCAGAGTCAGAGTCAGAGTCAGAGTCAGAGTCAGAGTCAGAGTCAGAGTCAGAGTCAGAGTCAGAGTTAAAGTCAGAGTCAGATTCAGAGTCAGAGTCACAGTCAGAGTCTCAGTCAGAGTCCAAGTCAGAGTCAGAGCTGGAGTCGGAGTCAGAGTCAGAGTCAGAGTCAGAGTCAGAGTCAGAGTCAGGGTCAGAGTCACAGTCAGAGTCAGATTCAGAGTCGGAGTCAGAGTCAGAGTCGGGGTCAGAGTCAGTGTCAGCATGAGAGTCAGAGTCAGAGTCATGTAGTCAGAGTCAGAGTCTGAGTCAGAGTCAGAGACAGAGTCAGAGTCTGAGTCAGAGTCAGAGTCAGAGTCAGAGTTAGAGTCAGATACAGAGTCAGAGTCAGAGTCAGATTCACAGTCAGTGTCATGGAGACAGAGTCAGAGTCAGAGTCAGAGTCAAAGTCAGAGTCAAAGTCAGAGTCAGAGTCGGAGTCAGAGTTAGAGTCAGATTCAAAGTCGGAGTCAGAGTCAGAGTCAGAGTTAGTCAGATACGGAGTCGGAGTCAGAGTCAGATTCAGAGTCAAAGTCATGGAGAAAGAGTCAAAGTCAGAGTCAGAGTCAGAGTCAGAGTCAGAGTCAGAGTCAGAGTCAGAGTCAGAGTCAGAGACAAAGTCAGAGTCAGAGCCGGAGTCAGAGTCAGAGTCAGATTCAAAGTCGGAGTCAGAGTCAGAGTCAGAGTCAGAGTCAGAGTCAGAGTCAGAGTCAGAGTCAGAGTTAAAGTCAGAGTCAGAGTCAGAGTCAGAGTCAAAGTCAGAGTCTCGGTCAGAGTCCAAGTCAGAGTCAGAGTCGGAGTCAGAGTCAGAGTCGGAGTCAGAGTCAGAGTCGGAGTCAGAGTCAGAGTCAGAGTCAGAGTCAGAGTCAGAGTCAGAGTTAAAGTCACAGTCAAAGTCAAAGTCAGAGTCTCAGTCAGAGTCCAAGTCAGAGTCAGAGTCGGAGTCAGAGTCAGAGTCAGAGTCAGAGTCAGAGTCAGAGTCATGTAGTCAGAGTCACAGTCAGAGTCAGAGTCAGAGTCGGAGTCAGAGTCAGAGTCAGAGTCAGAGTCAGAGTCAGAGACAAAGTCAGAGTCAGAGTCGGAGTCAGAGTCAGAGTCAGATTCAAAGTCGGAGTCAGAGTCAGAGTCAGAGTCAGAGTCAGAGTCAGAGTCAGAGTCAGAGTCAATGTCAGAGTTAAAGTCAGAGTCAGAGTCAGAGTCAGGGTCAGAGTCAGAGTCAGAGTCAGAGTCAGAGTCGGAGTCACAGTCAGAGTCAGAGTCAGAGTTAAAGTCAGAGTCAGAGTCAGTGTCAGAGTCAAAGTCAGAGTCTCAGTCAGAGTCCAAGTCAGAGTCAGAGTCGGAGTCAGAGTCAGAGTCAGATTAAGAGTCAGAGTCAGAGTCAGAGTCAGAGTCGGAGTCAGAGTCAGAGTCAGAGTCAGAGTCAGAGTTGAAGTCAGAGTCAGAGTCAGAGTCAGAGTCAAAGTCAGAGTCTCAGTCAGCGTCCAAGTCAGAGTCAGAGTCGGAGTCAGAGTCAGAGTCAGATTTAGATTCAGAGTCAGAGTCAGGGTCAGAGTCACAGTCAGAGTCAGATTCAGAGTCGGAGTTGGAGTCAGAGTCAGGGTCAGAGTCAGAGTCAGAGTCAGAGTTAAAGTCAGAGTCAGAGTCAGAGTCAGAGTCAAAGTCAGAGTCTCAGTCAGAGTCCAAGTCAGAGTCAGAGTCGGAGTCAGAGTCAGAGTCAGAGTCAGAGTCAGAGTCAGAGTCATGTAGTCAGAGTCACAGTCAGAGTCAGAGTCAGAGTCCGAGTCAGAGTCAGAGTCAAAGTCAGAGTCTCAGTCAGAGTCCAAGTCAGAGTCAGAGTCGGAGTCAGAGTCAGAGTCAGAGTCAGAGTCGGGGTCAGAGTCAGAGTCAGAGTCAGAGTTAAAGTCAGAGTCAGAGTCAGAGTCAGAGTCAAAGTCAGAGTCTCAGTCAGAGTCCAAGTCAGAGTCAGAGTCGGAGTCAGAGTCAGAGTCAGAGTCAGAGTCAGAGTCAGAGTCATGTAGTCAGAGTCACAGTCAGAGTCAGAGTCAGAGTCCGAGTCAGAGTCAGAGTCAAAGTCAGAGTCTCAGTCAGAGTCAGAGTCAGAGTCAGAGTCAGAGTCAGAGTCAGAGTCGGAGTCAGAGTCAGAGTCAGAGTCAGAGTTGAAGTCAGAGTCAGAGTAAGAGTCAGAGTCAAAGTCAGAGTCTCAGTCAGAGTCCAAGTCAGAGTCAGAGTCGGAGTCAGAGTCAGAGTCAGATTTAGAGTCAGAGTCAGAGTCAGAGTCAGAGTCGGAGTCAGAGTCAGAGTCAGAGTCAGAGTCAGAGTTAAAGTCAGAGTCAGAGTCAGAGTCAGAGTCAGAGTCAGAGTTTGAGTCAGATACGGAGTCGGAGTCAGCGTCAGATTCAAAGTCACAGTCATGGAGACAGAGTCGGAGTCAGAGTCAGAGTCGGAGTCAAAGTCAGAGTCAGAGTCAGAGTCAGCGTCAGAGTCAGAGTCAGAGTCAGAGTCACAGTCAGAGTCGCAGTCAGAGTCAGAGTCAGAGACAGAGTCAGAGACTGAGTCAGAGTCAGAGTCAGAGTCAGAGTTAGAGTCAGATACAAAGTCAGAGTCAGAGTTGGAGTCATGGAAACAGAGTCAGAGTCAGACTCAGAGTCAGAGTCAGAGTCAAAGTCGGAGTCAGAGTCGGAGTCAGAGTCAGAGTAAGAGTCAGGGTCGGAGTCAGAGTCAGAGTCAGAGTCAGAGTCAGAGTCCGAGTCAGAGTCAGAGTCAGAGTCAGAGTTAAAGTCAGAGTCAGAGTCAGAGTGAGAGTCAAAGTCAGAGTCTCAGTCATAGTCCAAGTCAGAGTCAGAGTCGGAGTCAGGGTCAGAGTCAGAGTCAGAGTCAGAGTCAGAGTCATGTAGTCAGAGTCACAGTCAGAGTCACAGTCAGAGTCGCAGTCAGAGTCAGAGTCAGAGTCAGAGTCAGGGTCAGAGTCAGAGTCAGCATTAGAGTCAGAGTCAGAGTCATGTAGTCAGAGTCAGAGTCTGAGTCAGAGTAAGAGACAGAGTCAGAGTCTGAGTCAGAGTCAGAGTCAGAGTCAGAGTTAGTCAGATACGGAGTCGGAGTCAGAGTCAGATTCAGAGTCGAAGTCATGGAGACAGAGTCAAAGTCAGTGTCAGAGTCGGAGTCAGAGTCAGAGTCAGAGTCAGAGTCGGAGTCAGAGTTAGAGTCAGAGTCAGAGTCAGAGTCAGAGTCAGCGTCAGAGTCAGAGTCAGAGTTAAAGTCACCGTCAGAGTCAAAGTCAGAGTCTCAGTCAGAGTCCAAGTCAGTATCAGAGTCGGAGTCAGAGTCAGAGTCAGAGTCAGAATCAGAGTCAGAGTCATGTAGTCAGAGTCACAGTCAGAGTCAGGGTCAGAGTCGGAGTCGGAGTCAGAGTGAGAGTCAGAGGCAGGGTCAGAGTCAGAGTCAGCATTAGAGTCAGAGTCAGAGTCATGTAGTCAGAGTCAGAGTCCGAGTCAGAGTCAGATACAGAGTCAGAGTCTGAGTCAGAGTCAGAGTCAGAGTCAGAGTTAGAGTCAGATACGGAGTCGGCGTCAGAGTCAGATTCAGAGTCAAAGTCATGGAGACAGAGTCAGAGTCAGATTCAGAGTCTGAGTCAAAGTCAGAGTCAGAGTCAGAGTCAAAGTTAAAGTCAGAGTCAGAGTCAGAGTCAGAGTCAAAGTCAGAGTCTCAGTCAGAGTCCAAGTCAGAGTCAGAGTCGGAGTCAGAGTCAGAGTCAGAGTCAGAGTCAGAGTCAGAGTCATCTAGTCAGAGTCACAGTCAGAGTCAGAGTCAGAGTCGAAGTCAGAGTCAGAGTCAGAGTCATAGTCAGAGTCGAAGTCAGATTCGGAGTCAGAGTCAGAGTCAGAGTCAGAGTCAGAGTCAGAGTCAGAGTCAGAGTCAGAGTCAGAGTCAGAGTTAAAGTCAGAGTCAGATTCAGAGTCAGAGTCACAGTCAGAGTCTCAGTCAGAGTCCAAGTCAGAGTCAGAGCTGGAGTCGGAGTCAGAGTCAGAGTCAGAGTCAGAGTCAGAGTCAGGGTCAGAGTCAGAGTCAGAGTCAGAGTCAGAGTCGGAGTCACAGTCAGAGTCAGAGTCAGAGTTGAAGTCGGAGTCAGAGTCAGAGTCAGAGTCAATGTCAGAGTCTCAGTCAGAGTCCAAGTCAGAGTCAGAGTCGGAGTCAGAGTCAGAGTCAGATTAAGAGTCAGAGTCAGAGTCAGAGTCAGAGTCGGAGTCAGAGTCAGAGTCAGAGTCAGAGTCACAGTTAAAGTCAGAGTCAGAGTCAGAGTCAGAGTCAAAGTCAGAGTCTCAGTCAGCGTCCAAGTCAGAGTCAGAGTCGGAGTCAGAGTCAGAGTCAGATTTAGAGTCAGAGTCAGAGTCAGGGTCAGAGTCACAGTCAGAGTCAGAGTTAAAGTCAGAGTCAGAGTCAGAGTCAGAGTCAAAGTCAGAGTCTCAGTCAGAGTCCAAGTCAGAGTCAGAGTCGGAGTCAGAGTCAGAGTCAGAGTCAGAGTCAGAGTCAGAGTCATGTAGTCAGAGTCACAGTCAGAGTCAGAGTCAGAGTCCGAGTCAGAGCCAGAGTCAGAGTCAGAGTTAAAATCAGAGTCAGAGTCAGAGTCAGAGTCAGAGTTAAAGTCACAGTCAGAGTCAAAGTCAGAGTCTCAGTCAGAGTCAGAGTCGGAGTCAGAGTCAGAGTCAGAGTCAAAGTCCGTGTCAGAGTCGGAGTCAGAGTCAGAGTCAGAGTCAGAGTCGGAGTCAGAGTCAGAGTCAGAGTCAGAGTCAGAGTCAGAGTCTGAGTCAGAGTCAGAGTCAGAGTCAGAGTCAGAGTTGAAGTCACAGTCATAGTCAAAGTCAGAGTCTCAGTCAGAGTCCAAGTCAGAGTCAGAGTCGGAGTCAGAGTCAGAGTCAGAGTCAGAGTCAGAGTCAGAGTCTGAGTCAGAGTCAGAGTCAGAGTCAGAGTTTGAGTCAGATACGGAGTCGGAGTCAGCGTCAGATTCAGAGTCACAGTCATGGAGACAGAGTCAGAGTCAGAGTCAGAGTCGGAGTCAAAGTCAGAGTCAGAGTCAGAGTTAGAGTCAGAGTTAGAGTCAGATACGGAGTCGGCGTCAGAGTCAGATTCAGAGTCAAAGTCATGGAGACAGAGTCAGAGTCAGATTCAGAGTCTGAGTCGAAGTCAGAGTCAGAGTCAGAGTCAAAGTTAAAGTCAGAGTCAGAGTCAGAGTCAGAGTCAAAGTCAGAGTCTCAGTCAGAGTCCAAGTCAGAGTCAGAGTCGGAGTCAGAGTCAGAGTCAGAGTCAGAGTCAGAGTCAGAGTCATCTAGTCAGAGTCACAGTCAGAGTCAGAGTCAGAGTCGAAGTCAGAGTCAGAGTCAGAGTCATAGTCAGAGTCGAAGTCAGATTCGGAGTCAGAGTCAGAGTCAGAGTCAGAGTCAGAGTCAGAGTCAGAGTCAGAGTCAGAGTCAGAGTCAGAGTTAAAGTCAGAGTCAGATTCAGAGTCAGAGTCACAGTCAGAGTCTCAGTCAGAGTCCAAGTCAGAGTCAGAGCTGGAGTCGGAGTCAGAGTCAGAGTCAGAGTCAGAGTCAGAGTCAGGGTCAGAGTCAGAGTCAGAGTCAGAGTCAGAGTCGGAGTCACAGTCAGAGTCAGAGTCAGAGTTGAAGTCGGAGTCAGAGTCAGAGTCAGAGTCAAAGTCAGAGTCTCAGTCAGAGTCCAAGTCAGAGTCAGAGTCGGAGTCAGAGTCAGAGTCAGATTAAGAGTCAGAGTCAGAGTCAGAGTCAGAGTCGGAGTCAGAGTCAGAGTCAGAGTCAGAGTCACAGTTAAAGTCAGAGTCAGAGTCAGAGTCAGAGTCAAAGTCAGAGTCTCAGTCAGCGTCCAAGTCAGAGTCAGAGTCGGAGTCAGAGTCAGAGTCAGATTTAGAGTCAGAGTCAGAGTCAGGGTCAGAGTCACAGTCAGAGTCAGATTCAGAGTCGGAGTTTGAGTCAGAGTCAGGGTCAGAGTCAGAGTCAGAGTCAGAGTTAAAGTCAGAGTCAGAGTCAGAGTCAGAGTCAAAGTCAGAGTCTCAGTCAGAGTCCAAGTCAGAGTCAGAGTCGGAGTCAGAGTCAGAGTCAGAGTCAGAGTCAGAGTCAGAGTCATGTAGTCAGAGTCACAGTCAGAGTCAGAGTCAGAGTCCGAGTCAGAGCCAGAGTCAGAGTCAGAGTTAAAATCAGAGTCAGAGTCAGAGTCAGAGTCAGAGTTAAAGTCACAGTCAGAGTCAAAGTCAGAGTCTCAGTCAGAGTCAGAGTCGGAGTCAGAGTCAGAGTCAGAGTCAAAGTCCGTGTCAGAGTCGGAGTCAGAGTCAGAGTCAGAGTCAGAGTCGGAGTCAGAGTCAGAGTCAGAGTCAGAGTCAGAGTCAGAGTCTGAGTCAGAGTCAGAGTCAGAGTCAGAGTCAGAGTTGAAGTCACAGTCATAGTCAAAGTCAGAGTCTCAGTCAGAGTCCAAGTCAGAGTCAGAGTCGGAGTCAGAGTCAGAGTCAGAGTCAGAGTCAGAGTCAGAGTCTGAGTCAGAGTCAGAGTCAGAGTCAGAGTTTGAGTCAGATACGGAGTCGGAGTCAGCGTCAGATTCAGAGTCACAGTCATGGAGACAGAGTCAGAGTCAGAGTCAGAGTCGGAGTCAAAGTCAGAGTCAGAGTCAGAGTCAGAGTCAGAGTCAGAGTCAGAGTCAGAGTCAGAGTCAGAGTCGGAGTCAGAGTCAGAGTCAGAGTCAGAGTTAAAGTCAGAGTCAGAGTCAGAGTCAGAGTTAAAGTCAGAGTCAGATTCAGAGTCAGAGTCACAGTCAGAGTCTCAGTCAGAGTCCAAGTCAGAGTCAGAGCTGGAGTCGGAGTCAGAGTCAGAGTCAGAGTCAGAGTCAGAGTCAGAGTCAGGGTCAGAGTCACAGTCAGAGTCAGATTCAGAGTCGGAGTCAGAGTCAGAGTCGGGGTCAGAGTCAGTGTCAGCATGAGAGTCAGAGTCAGAGTCATGTAGTCAGAGTCAGAGTCTGAGTCAGAGTCAGAGACAGAGTCAGAGTCTGAGTCAGAGTCAGAGTCAGAGTCAGAGTTAGAGTCAGATACAGAGTCAGAGTCAGAGTCAGATTCAGAGTCAGTGTCATGGAGACAGAGTCAGAGTCAGAGTCAGAGTCAAAGTCAGAGTCAAAGTCAGAGTCAGAGTCGGAGTCAGAGTTAGAGTCAGATTCAAAGTCGGAGTCAGAGTCAGAGTCAGAGTTAGTCAGATACGGAGTCGGAGTCAGAGTCAGATTCAGAGTCAAAGTCATGGAGAAAGAGTCAAAGTCAGAGTCAGAGTCAGAGTCAGAGTCAGAGTCAGAGTCAGAGTCAGAGTCAGAGTCAGAGACAAAGTCAGAGTCAGAGCCGGAGTCAGAGTCAGAGTCAGATTCAAAGTCGGAGTCAGAGTCAGAGTCAGAGTCAGAGTCAGAGTCAGAGTCAGAGTCAGAGTCAGAGTTAAAGTCAGAGTCAGAGTCAGAGTCAGAGTCAAAGTCAGAGTCTCGGTCAGAGTCCAAGTCAGAGTCAGAGTCGGAGTCAGAGTCAGAGTCGGAGTCAGAGTCAGAGTCGGAGTCAGAGTCAGAGTCAGAGTCAGAGTCAGAGTCAGAGTCAGAGTTAAAGTCACAGTCAAAGTCAAAGTCAGAGTCTCAGTCAGAGTCCAAGTCAGAGTCAGAGTCGGAGTCAGAGTCAGAGTCAGAGTCAGAGTCAGAGTCAGAGTCATGTAGTCAGAGTCACAGTCAGAGTCAGAGTCAGAGTCGGAGTCAGAGTCAGAGTCAGAGTCAGAGTCAGGGTCAGAGTCAGAGTCAGCATTAGAGTCAGAGTCAGAGTCATGTAGTCAGAGTCAGAGTCCGAGTCTGAGTCAGATTCAGAGTCGAAGTCATGGAGACAGAGTCAGAGTCAGAGTCAGGGTCAGAGTCAGAGTCAGAGTCAGAGTCAGAGTCGGAGTCACAGTCAGAGTCAGAGTCAGAGTTGAAGTCGGAGTCAGAGTCAGAGTCAGAGTCAAAGTCAGAGTCTCAGTCAGAGTCCAAGTCAGAGTCAGAGTCGGAGTCAGAGTCAGAGTCAGATTAAGAGTCAGAGTCAGAGTCAGAGTCAGAGTCGGAGTCAGAGTCAGAGTCAGAGTCAGAGTCACAGTTAAAGTCAGACTCAGAGTCAGAGTCAGAGTCAAAGTCAGAGTCTCAGTCAGCGTCCAAGTCAGAGTCAGAGTCGGAGTCAGAGTCAGAGTCAGATTTAGAGTCAGAGTCAGAGTCAGGGTCAGAGTCACAGTCAGAGTCAGATTCAGAGTCGGAGTTTGAGTCAGAGTCAGGGTCAGAGTCAGAGTCAGAGTCAGAGTTAAAGTCAGAGTCAGAGTCAGAGTCAGAGTCAAAGTCAGAGTCTCAGTCAGAGTCCAAGTCAGAGTCAGAGTCGGAGTCAGAGTCAGAGTCAGAGTCAGAGTCAGAGTCAGAGTCATGTAGTCAGAGTCACAGTCAGAGTCAGAGTCAGAGTCCGAGTCAGAGCCAGAGTCAGAGTCAGAGTTAAAATCAGAGTCAGAGTCAGAGTCAGAGTCAGAGTTAAAGTCACAGTCAGAGTCAAAGTCAGAGTCTCAGTCAGAGTCAGAGTCGGAGTCAGAGTCAGAGTCAGAGTCAAAGTCCGTGTCAGAGTCGGAGTCAGAGTCAGAGTCAGAGTCAGAGTCGGAGTCAGAGTCAGAGTCAGAGTCAGAGTCAGAGTCAGAGTCTGAGTCAGAGTCAGAGTCAGAGTCAGAGTCAGAGTTGAAGTCACAGTCATAGTCAAAGTCAGAGTCTCAGTCAGAGTCCAAGTCAGAGTCAGAGTCGGAGTCAGAGTCAGAGTCAGAGTCAGAGTCACAGTCATGGAGACAGAGTCAGAGTCAGAGTCAGAGTCGGAGTCAAAGTCAGAGTCAGAGTCAGAGTCAGAGTCAGAGTCAGAGTCAGAGTCAGAGTCAGAGTCAGAGTCGGAGTCAGAGTCAGAGTCAGAGTCAGAGTTGAAGTCAGAGTCAGAGTAAGAGTCAGAGTCAAAGTCAGAGTCTCAGTCAGAGTCCAAGTCAGAGTCAGAGTCGGAGTCAGAGTCAGAGTCAGATTTAGAGTCAGAGTCAGAGTCAGAGTCAGAGTCGGAGTCAGAGTCAGAGTCAGAGTCAGAGTCAGAGTTAAAGTCAGAGTCAGAGTCAGAGTCAGAGTCAGAGTCAGAGTCAGAGTTGAAGTCACAGTCATAGTCAAAGTCAGAGTCTCAGTCAGAGTCCAAGTCAGAGTCAGAGTCGGAGTCAGAGTCAGAGTCAGAGTCAGAGTCAGATTCTGAGTCAGAGTCAGAGTCAAAGTCAGAGTCTCAGTCAGAGTCCAAGTCAGAGTCAGAGTCGGAGTCAGAGTCAGAGTCAGATTAAGAGTCAGAGTCAGAGTCAGAGTCAGAGTCGGAGTCAGAGTCAGAGTCAGAGTCAGAGTCAGAGTTAAAGTCAGAGTCAGAGTCAGAGTCAGAGTCAAAGTCAGAGGCTCAGTCAGCGTCCAAGTCAGAGTCAGAGTCGGAGTCAGAGTCAGAGTCAGATTTAGAGTCAGAGTCAGAGTCAGAGTCAGAGTCGGAGTCAGATTAAGAGTCAGAGTCAGAGTCAGAGTTAAAGTCAGAGTCAGAGTCAGATTCAGTGTCAGAGTCGGAGTCAGAGTCAGAGTCGGAGTCAGAGTCAGAGTCAGAGTCAGAGTCAGAGTCTGAGTCAGAGTCAGAGTCAGAGTCAGAGTTGAAGTCACAGTCATAGTCAAAGTCAGAGTCTCAGTCAGAGTCCAAGTCAGAGTCAGAGTCGGAGTCAGAGTCAGAGTCAGAGTCACAGTCACAGTCATGGAGACAGAGTCAGAGTCAGAGTCAGAGTCGGAGTCAAAGTCAGAGTCAGAGTCAGAGTCAGAGTCAGAGTCAGAGTCAGAGTCAGAGTCAGAGTCGGAGTCAGAGTCAGAGTCAGAGTCAGAGTTGAAGTCAGAGTCAGAGTCAGAGTCAGAGTCAAAGTCAGAGTCTCAGTCAGAGTCCAAGTCAGAGTCAGAGTCGGAGTCAGAGTCAGAGTCAGATTCAGAGTCAGAGTCAGAGTCAGAGTCAGAGTCGGAGTCAGAGTCAGAGTCAGAGTCAGAGTCAGAGTTAAAGTCAGAGTCAGAGTCAGAGTCAGAGTCAGAGTCAGAGTCAGAGTCAGAGTCAGAGTCAGAGTCAGAGTTGAAGTCACAGTCATAGTCAAAGTCAGAGTCTCAGTCAGAGTCCAAGTCAGTGTCAGAGTCGGAGTCAGAGTCAGAGTCAGAGTCAGAGTCAGATTCTGAGTCAGAGTCAGAGTCAGAGTCAGAGTTTGAGTCAGATACGGAGTCGAAGTCAGAGTCAGATTCAGAGTCACAGTCATGGAGACAGAGTCAAAGTCAGAGTCAGAGTCGGAGTCAAAGTCAGAGTCAGAGTCAGAGTCAGAGTCAGAGTCAGAGTCAGAGTCAGAGTCAGAGTCAGAGTCGGAGTCAGAGTCAGAGTCAGAGTTGAAGTCAGAGTCAGAGTCAGAGTCAGAGTCAAAGTCAGAGTCTCAGTCAGAGTCCAAGTCAGAGTTAGAGTCGGAGTCAGAGTCAGAGTCAGATTTAGAGTCAGAGTCAGAGTCAGAGTCAGAGTCGGAGTCAGAGTCAGAGTCAGAGTCAGAGTCACAGTCAGAGTCAGATTCAGAGTCGGAGTTAGAGTCAGAGTCAGGGTCAGAGTCAGAGTCAGAGTCAGAGTTAAAGTCAGAGTCAGAGTCAGAGTCAGAGTCAAAGTCAGAGTCTCAGTCAGAGTCCAAGTCAGAGTCAGAGTCGGAGTCAGAGTCAGAGTCAGAGTCAGAGTCAGAGTCAGAGTCTGAGTCAGAGTCAGAGTCAGAGTCAGAGTTAGAGTCAGATACGGAGTAAAAGTCAGAGTCACATTCAGAGTCAAAGTCATGGAGACAGGGTCAGAGTCAGAGTCAGAGTCGGAGTCAAAGTCAGAGTCAGAGTCAGAGTCAGAGTCAGAGTCAGAGTCAGAGTCAGAGTCAGAGTCGGAGTCGAAGTCAGAGTCAGAGTCAGAGTTAAAGTCAGAGTCAGAGTCAGAGTCAGAGTCAAAGTCAGAGCCTCAGTCAGAGTCCAAGTCAGAGTCAGAGTCGGAGTCAGAGTCAGAGTCAGATTTAGAGTCAGAGTCAGAGTCAGAGTCAGAGTCGGAGTCAGAGTAAGAGTCAGAGTCAGAGTCAGAGTTAAAGTCAGAGTCAGAGTCAGATTCAGAGTCAAAGTCAGAGTCTCAGTCAGAGTCCAAGTCAGAGTCAGAGTCAGAGTCAGAGTCAGAGTCAGATTTAAAGTCAGAGTCAGAGTCAGGGTCAGAGTCACAGTCAGAGTCAGATCCAGAGTCGGAGTTAGAGTCAGAGTCAGGGTCAGAGTCAGAGTCAGCATTAGAGTCAGAGTCAGAGTCATGTAGTCAGAGTCAGAGTCTGAGTCAGAGTCAGAGACAGAGTCAGATTCTGAGTCAGAGTCAGAGTCAGAGTCAGAGTTAGAGTCAGATACAGAGTCAGAGTCAGAGTCAGATTCAGAGTCAGAGTCATGGAGACAGAGTCAGAGTCAGAGTCAGAGTCAGAGAAAGAGTCAGAGTCTGAGTCAGAGTCAGAGTCAGAGTCAGAGTTAGAGTCAGATACGAAGTCGGAGTCAGAGTCAGATTCAGAGTCAAAGTCATGGAGACAGAGTCAGAGTCAGAGTCAGAGTCTGAGTCAGAGTCAGAGAGAGAGTCAGAGTCAGAGTCAGAGTCAGAGTCAGAGTCAGAGTCAGAGTTAGAGTCAGAGTCAGATTCAGAGTCAGAGTCATGGAGACAGAGTCAGAGTCAGAGCCATAGTCAGAGTCAGAGTCATGGAGTCAGAGTCAGATTCAGAGTCGGAGTCGGAGTCAGAGTCAGAGTCAAAGTTGGAGTCAGAGTCAGAGTCAGAGTCAGAGTCGGAGTCAAAGTCAGAGTCAGAGTCAGAGTCGGAGTCAGAGTCAGAGTCAGAGTCAGAGTCGGAGTCATGTAGTCAGAGTCACAGTCAGAGTCAGAGTCAGAGTCAGAGTCAGGGTCAGAGTCAGAGTCAGCATTGAAGTGAGAGTCAGAGTCATGTGGTCAGAGTCTGAGTCAGAGTCAGAGTCAGAGTCAGAGTTAGAGTCAGATACAGAGTCAGAGTCAGAGTCAGATTCAGAGTCAGAGTCATGGAGACAGAGTCAGAGGCAGAGTCAGAGTCAGAGTCAGAGTCAAAGTCAGAGTCAGAGTATGAGTCAGAGTCAGAGTCAGTGTAAGAGTCGGAGTCAGAGTCAGAGTCAGAGTCAGAGTCATAGTCAGAGTCAAAGTCAGAGTCGGAGTCAGAGTCGGAGTCAGAGTCAGAGTCAGAGTCAGAGTCAGAGTCAGAGTCAGACTCAGAGTCAAAGTCAGACTCAGAGTCAGAGTCAGAGTTAAAGTCAGAGTCAGAGTCAGAGTCAAAGTCTGAGTCTCAGTCAGAGTCCAATTCAGAGTCAGAGTCGGAGTCAGTGTCAGAGTCAGAGGCAGAGTCAGAGTCAGAGTCAGGGTCAGAGTCCCAGTCAGAGTCAGAGTCAGAGTCAGAGTCAGAGTCAGAGTCAGAGTCAGATTCAGAGTCAGAGTCATGGAGACAGAGTCAGAGTCAGAGCCATAGTCAGAGTCAGAGTCATGGAGTCAGAGTCAGATTCAGAGTCGGAGTCGGAGTGAGAGTCAGAGTCAAAGTTGGAGTCAGAGTCAGAGTCAGAGTCAGAGTCGGAGCCAAATTCAGAGTCAGAGTCAGAGTCGGAGTCAGAGTCAGAGTCAGAGTCAGAGTCAGAGTCAGAGTCATGTAGTCAGAGTCACAGTCAGAGTCAGAGTCAGAGTCAGAGTCAGGGTCAGAGTCAGAGTCAGCATTGAAGTGAGAGTCAGAGTCAGAGTCAGAGTCAGGGTCAGAGTCAGAGTCAGCATTGAAGTGAGAGTCAGAGTCAGAGTCAGAGTCAAAGTCAGAGTCAGAGTCAGACTCAGAGTCAGAGTCAGAGTCTCAGTCAGAGTCCAATTCAGAGTCAGAGTCGGAGTCAGAGTCAGAGTCTGAGTCAGAGTCAGAGTCAGAGTCAGAGTTAGAGTCAGATACGGAGTAGGAGTCAGAGTCACATTCAGAGTCAAAGTCATGGAGACAGGGTCAGAGTCAGAGTCAGAGTCGGAGTCAAAGTCAGAGTCAGAGTCAGAGTCAGAGTCAGAGTCAGAGTCAGAGTCAGAGTCAGAGTCAGAGTCGGAGTCGGAGTCAGAGTCAGAGTCAGAGTTAAAGTCAGAGTCAGAGTCAGAGTCAGAGTCAAAGTCAGAGCCTCAGTCAGAGTCCAAGTCAGAGTCAGAGTCGGAGTCAGAGTCAGAGTCAGATTTAGAGTCAGAGTCAGAGTCAGAGTCAGAGTCGGAGTCAGAGTAAGAGTCAGAGTCAGAGTCAGAGTTAAAGTCAGAGTCAGAGTCAGATTCAGAGTCAAAGTCAGAGTCTCAGTCAGAGTCCAAGTCAGAGTCAGAGTCAGAGTCAAAGTCAGAGTCAGATTTAGAGTCAGAGTCAGAGTCAGGGTCAGAGTCACAGTCAGAGTCAGATCCAGAGTCGGAGTTAGAGTCAGAGTCAGGGTCAGAGTCAGAGTCAGCATTAGAGTCAGAGTCAGAGTCATGTAGTCAGAGTCAGAGTCTGAGTCAGAGTCAGAGACAGAGTCAGAGTCTGAGTCAGAGTCAGAGTCAGAGTCAGAGTTAGAGTCAGATACAGAGTCAGAGTCAGAGTCAGATTCAGAGTCAGAGTCATGGAGACAGAGTCAGAGTCAGAGTCAGAGTCAGAGAAAGAGTCAGAGTCTGAGTCAGAGTCAGAGTCAGAGTCAGAGTTAGAGTCAGATACGAAGTCGGAGTCAGAGTCAGATTCAGAGTCAAAGTCATGGAGACAGAGTCAGAGTCAGAGTCAGAGTCTGAGTCAGAGTCAGAGAGAGAGTCAGAGTCAGAGTCAGAGTCAGAGTCAGAGTCAGAGTCAGAGTTAGAGTCAGAGTCAGATTCAGAGTCAGAGTCATGGAGACAGAGTCAGAGTCAGAGCCATAGTCAGAGTCAGAGTCATGGAGTCAGAGTCAGATTCAGAGTCGGAGTCGGAGTCAGAGTCAGAGTCAAAGTTGGAGTCAGAGTCAGAGTCAGAGTCAGAGTCGGAGTCAAAGTCAGAGTCAGAGTCAGAGTCGGAGTCAGAGTCAGAGTCAGAGTCAGAGTCAGAGTCGGAGTCATGTAGTCAGAGTCACAGTCAGAGTCAGAGTCAGAGTCAGAGTCAGGGTCAGAGTCAGAGTCAGCATTGAAGTGAGAGTCAGAGTCATGTGGTCAGAGTCTGAGTCAGAGTCAGAGTCAGAGTCAGAGTTAGAGTCAGATACAGAGTCAGAGTCAGAGTCAGATTCAGAGTCAGAGTCATGGAGACAGAGTCAGAGGCAGAGTCAGAGTCAGAGTCAGAGTCAAAGTCAGAGTCAGAGTATGAGTCAGAGTCAGAGTCAGTGTAAGAGTCGGAGTCAGAGTCAGAGTCAGAGTCAGAGTCATGGTCAGAGTCAAAGTCAGAGTCGGAGTCACAGTCGGAGTCAGAGTCAGAGTCAGAGTCAGAGTCAGAGTCAGAGTCAGACTCAGAGTCAAAGTCAGACTCAGAGTCAGAGTCAGAGTTAAAGTCAGAGTCAGAGTCAGAGTCAAAGTCTGAGTCTCAGTCAGAGTCCAATTCAGAGTCAGAGTCGGAGTCAGTGTCAGAGTCAGAGGCAAAGTCAGAGTCAGAGTCAGGGTCAGAGTCCCAGTCAGAGTCAGAGTCAGAGTCAGAGTCAGAGTCAGAGTCAGAGTCAGATTCAAAGTCAGAGTCATGGAGACAGAGTCAGAGTCAGAGCCATAGTCAGAGTCAGAGTCATGGAGTCAGAGTCAGATTCAGAGTCGGAGTCGGAGTGAGAGTCAGAGTCAAAGTTGGAGTCAGAGTCAGAGTCAGAGTCAGAGTCGGAGCCAAATTCAGAGTCAGAGTCAGAGTCGGAGTCAGAGTCAGAGTCAGAGTCAGAGTCAGAGTCAGAGTCATGTAGTCAGAGTCAGAGTCAGAGTCAGAGTCAGAGTCAGAGTCAGAGTCAGAGTCAGAGTCAGGGTCAGAGTCAGAGTCAGCATTAGAGTCAGAGTCAGAGCCATGTAGTCAGAGTCACAGTCAGAGTCACAGTCAGAGTCGGAGTCAGAGTCAGAGTCAGAGTCAGAGTCTGAGTCAGAGTCAGAGACAGAGTCAGAGTCAGAGTCAGAGTCAGAGTCAAAGTCAGTGTCAGAGTCGGAGTCAGAGTCAGAGTCAGAGTCAGAGTCGAAGTCAGAGTCAGAGTCAGAGTCAGAGTCAGAGTCAGAGTCAGAGTCAGAGTCAGAGTCAGAGTCAGAGTTGATGTCACAGTCATAGTCGAAGTCAGAGTCTCAGTCAGAGTCCAAGTCAGAGTCAGAGTCGGAGTCAGAGTCAGAGTCAGAGTCAGAGTCAGAGTCTGAGTGAGAGTCAGAGTCAGAGTCAGAGTGTGAGTCAGATACGGAGTCGGAGTCAGAGTCAGATTCAGAGTCACAGTCATGGAGACAGAGTCAGAGTCAGAGTCAGAGTCGGAGTCAAAGTCAGAGTCAGAGTCAGAGTCAGAGTCAGAGTCAGAGTCAGAGTCAGAGTCAGAGTCAGAGTCGGAGTCACAGTCAGAGTCAGAGTCAGAGTTAAAGTCAGAGTCAGAGTCAGAGTCAGAGTCAAAGTCAGAGTCTCAGTCAGAGTCCAAGTCAGAGTCAGAGTCGGAGTCAGAGTCAGAGTCAGATTAAGAGTCAGAGTCAGAGTCAGAGTCAGAGTCGGAGTCAGAGTCAGAGTCAGAGTCAGAGTCAGAGTTAAAGTCAGAGTCAGAGTCAGAGTCAGAGTCAAAGTCAGAGTCTCAGTCAGAGTCCAAGTCAGAGTCAGAGTCGGAGTCAGAGTCAGAGTCAGATTTAGAGTCAGAGTCAGAGTCAGGGTCAGAGTCACAGTCAGAGTCAGATTCAGAGTCGGAGTTGGAGTCAGAGTCAGGGTCAGAGACAGAGTCAGAGTCAGAGTTAAAGTCAGAGTCAGAGTCAGAGTCAGAGTCAAAGTCAGAGTCTCAGTCAGAGTCCAAGTCAGAGTCAGAATCGGAGTCAGAGTCAGAGTCAGAGTCAGAGTCAGAGTCAGAGTCATGTAGTCAGAGTCACAGTCAGAGTCAGAGTCAGAGTCCGAGTCAGAGTCAGAGTCAGAGTCAGAGTCAGAGTTGAAGTCACAGTCATAGTCAAAGTCAGAGTCTCAGTCAGAGTCCAAGTCAGAGTCAGAGTCGGAGTCAGAGTCAGAGTCAGAGTCAGAGTCCGAGTCTGAGTCAGAGTCAGAGTCAGAGTCAGAGTTTGAGTCAGATACGGAGTCGGAGTCAGAGTCAGATTCAGAGTCACAGTCTTGGAGACAGAGTCAGAGTCAGAGTCAGAGTCGGAGTCAAAGTCAGAGTCAGAGTCAGAGTCAGAGTCAGAGTTAGAGTCAGAGTCAGACTCAGAGTCAGAGTCGGAGCCAGAGTCAGAGTCAGAGTCAGAGTTAAAGTCAGAGTCAGAGTCAGAGTCAGAGTCAAAGTCAGAGTCTCAGTCAGAGTCCAAGTCAGAGTCAGAGTCGAAGTCAGAGTCAGAGTCAGATTTAGAGTCAGAGTCAGAGTCAGAGTCAGAGTCGGAGTCAGAGTCAGAGTCAGAGTCAGAGTCAGAGTTAAAGTCAGAGTCAGAGTCAGAGTCAGAGTCAAAGTCAGAGTCTCAGTCAGAGTCCAAGTCAGAGTCAGAGTCGGAGTCAGAGTCAGAGTCAGATTTAGAGTCAGAGTCAGAGTCAGGGTCAGAGTCACAGTCAGAGTCAGATTCAGAGTCGGAGTTAGAGTCAGAGTCAGGGTCAGAGTCAGAGTCAGAGTCAGAGTTGAATTCAGAGTCAGAGTCAGAGTCAGAGTCAAAGTCAAAGTCTCAGTCAGAGTCCAAGTCAGAGTCAGAGTCGGAGTCAGAATCAGAGTCAGAGTCAGAGTCAGAGTCAGAGTCATGTAGTCAGAGTCACAGTCAGAGTCAGAGTCAGAGTCCGAGTCAGAGCCAGAGTCAGAGTCAGAGTTAAAATCAGAGTCAGAGTCAGAGTCAAAGTCAGAGTTAAAGTCACAGTCAGAGTCAAAGTCAGAGTCTCAGTCAGAGTCCAAGTCAGAGTCAGAGTCGGAGTCAGAGTCAGAGTCAGAGTCAAAGTCCGTGTCAGAGTCGGAGTCAGAGTCAGAGTCAGAGTCAGAGTCGGAGTCAGAGTCAGAGTCAGAGTCAGAGTCAGAGTCAGAGTCTGAGGCAGAGTCAGAGTCAGAGTCAGAGTTAGTCAGATACGGAGTCGGAGTCAGAGTCAGATTCAGAGTCGAAGTCATGGAGACAGAGTCAAAGTCAGAGTCAGAGTCAGAGTCAGAGTCTGAGTCAGAGTCAGAGACAAAGTCAGAGTCAGAGTCAGAGTCAGAGTCAGAGTCAAATTCAGTGTCAGAGTCGGAGTCAGAGTCAGAGTCAGAGTCAGAGTCGGAGTCAGAGTCAGAGTCAGAGTCAGAGTCAGAGTCAGAGTCAGAGTTGAAGTCACAGTCATAGTCAAAGTCAGAGTCTCAGTCAGAGTCCAAGTCAGAGTCAGAGTCGGAGTCAGAGTCAGAGTCAGAGTCAGAGTCAGAGTCTGAGTCAGAGTCAGAGTCAGAGTCAGAGTTTGAGTCAGATACGGAGTCGGAGTCAGAGTCAGATTCAGAGTCACAGTCATGGAGACAGAGTCAGAGTCAGAGTCAGAGTCGGAGTCAAAGTCAGAGTCAGAGTCAGAGTCAGAGTCAGAGTCAGAGTCAGAGTCAGAGTCAGAGTCAGAGTCGGAGTCAGAGTCAGAGTCAGAGTCAAAATTAAAGTCAGAGTCAGAGTCAGAGTCAGAGTCAAAGTCAGAGTCTCAGTCAGAGTCCAAGTCAGAGTCAGAGTCGGAGTCAGAGTCAGAGTCAGATTTAGAGTCAGAGTCAGAGTCAGAGTCAGAGTCGGAGTTAGAGTCAGAGTCAAAGTCAGAGTCAGAGTTCAAGTCAGAGTCAGAGTCAGAGTCAGAGTCAAAGTCAGAGTCTCAGTCAGAGTCCAAGTCAGATTCAGAGTCGGAGTCAGAGTCAGAGTCAGATTTAGAGTCAGAGTCAGAGTCAGGGTCAGAGTCACAGTCAGAGTCAGAGTCAGAGTCCGAGTCAGAGCCAGAGTCAGAGTCAGAGTTAAAATCAGAGTCAGAGTCAGAGTCAGAGTCAGAGTTAAAGTCACAGTCAGAGTCAAAGTCAGAGTCTCAGTCAGAGTCAGAGTCGGAGTCAGAGTCAGAGTCAGAGTCAAAGTCCGTGTCAGAGTCGGAGTCAGAGTCAGAGTCAGAGTCAGAGTCGGAGTCAGAGTCAGAGTCAGAGTCAGAGTCAGAGTCAGAGTCTGAGTCAGAGTCAGAGTCAGAGTCAGAGTCAGAGTTGAAGTCACAGTCATAGTCAAAGTCAGAGTCTCAGTCAGAGTCCAAGTCAGAGTCACAGTCGGAGTCAGAGTCAGAGTCAGATACGGAGTCAGATTCAGAGTCAGAGTCATGGAGACAGAGTCAGAGTCAGAGCCATAGTCAGAGTCAGAGTCATGGAGTCAGAGTCAGATTCAGAGTCGGAGTCGGAGTGAGAGTCAGAGTCAAAGTTGGAGTCAGAGTCAGAGTCAGAGTCAGAGTCGGAGCCAAATTCAGAGTCAGAGTCAGAGTCGGAGTCAGAGTCAGAGTCAGAGTCAGAGTCAGAGTCAGAGTCATGTAGTCAGAGTCACAGTCAGAGTCAGAGTCAGAGTCAGAGTCAGGGTCAGAGTCAGAGTCAGCATTGAAGTGAGAGTCAGAGTCAGAGTCAGAGTCAGGGTCAGAGTCAGAGTCAGCATTGAAGTGAGAGTCAGAGTCAGAGTCAGAGTCAAAGTCAGAGTCAGAGTCAGACTCAGAGTCAGAGTCAGAGTCTCAGTCAGAGTCCAATTCAGAGTCAGTGTCGGAGTCAGTGTCAGAGTCAGAGGCAGAGTCAGAGTCAGAGTCAGGGTCAGAGTCCCAGTCAGAGTCAGAGTCAGAGTCGGAGTCAGAGTCAGAGTCAGGGTCAGAGTCAAAGTCAGAGTCTCAGTCAGAGTCCAAGTCAGAGTCAGAGTCGGAGTCAGAGTCAGAGTCAGATTTAGAGTCAGAGTCAGAGTCAGGGTCAGAGTCACAGTCAGAGTCAGATTCAGAGTCGGAGTTGGAGTCAGAGTCAGGGTCAGAGACAGAGTCAGAGTCAGAGTTAAAGTCAGAGTCAGAGTCAGAGTCAGAGTGAAAGTCAGAGTCTCAGTCAGAGTCCAAGTCAGAGTCAGAATCGGAGTCAGAGTCAGAGTCAGAGTCAGAGTCAGAGTCAGAGTCATGTAGTCAGAGTCACAGTCAGAGTCAGAGTCAGAGTCCGAGTCAGAGTCAGAGTCAGAGTCAGAGTCAGAGTTGAAGTCACAGTCATAGTCAAAGTCAGAGTCTCAGTCAGAGTCCAAGTCAGAGTCAGAGTCGGAGTCAGAGTCAGAGTCAGAGTCAGAGTCAGAGTCTGAGTCAGAGTCAGAGTCAGAGTCAGAGTTTGAGTCAGATACGGAGTCGGAGTCAGAGTCAGATTCAGAGTCACAGTCATGGAGACAGAGTCAGAGTCAGAGTCAGAGTCGGAGTCAAAGTCAGAGTCAGAGTCAGAGTCAGAGTCAGAGTTAGAGTCAGAGTCAGACTCAGAGTCAGAGTCGGAGTCAGAGTCAGAGTCAGAGTCAGAGTTAAAGTCAGAGTCAGAGTCAGAGTCAGAGTCAAAGTCAGAGTCTCAGTCAGAGTCCAAGTCAGAGTCAGAGTCGAAGTCAGAGTCAGAGTCAGATTTAGAGTCAGAGTCAGAGTCAGAGTCAGAGTCGGAGTCAGAGTCAGAGTCAGAGTCAGAGTCAGAGTTAAAGTCAGAGTCAGAGTCAGAGTCAGAGTCAAAGTCAGAGTCTCAGTCAGAGTCCAAGTCAGAGTCAGAGTCGGAGTCAGAGTCAGAGTCAGATTTAGAGTCAGAGTCAGAGTCAGGGTCAGAGTCACAGTCAGAGTCAGATTCAGAGTCGGAGTTAGAGTCAGAGTCAGGGTCAGAGTCAGAGTCAGAGTCAGAGTTGAATTCAGAGTCAGAGTCAGAGTCAGAGTCAAAGTCAGAGTCTCAGTCAGAGTCCAAGTCAGAGTCAGAGTCGGAGTCAGAATCAGAGTCAGAGTCAGAGTCAGAGTCAGAGTCATGTAGTCAGAGTCACAGTCAGAGTCAGAGTCAGAGTCCGAGTCAGAGCCAGAGTCAGAGTCAGAGTTAAAATCAGAGTCAGAGTCAGAGTCAAAGTCAGAGTTAAAGTCACAGTCAGAGTCAAAGTCAGAGTCTCAGTCAGAGTCCAAGTCAGAGTCAGAGTCGGAGTCAGAGTCAGAGTCAGAGTCAAAGTCCGTGTCAGAGTCGGAGTCAGAGTCAGAGTCAGAGTCAGAGTCGGAGTCAGAGTCAGAGTCAGAGTCAGAGTCAGAGTCAGAGTCTGAGGCAGAGTCAGAGTCAGAGTCAGAGTTAGTCAGATACGGAGTCGGAGTCAGAGTCAGATTCAGAGTCGAAGTCATGGAGACAGAGTCAAAGTCAGAGTCAGAGTCAGAGTCAGAGTCTGAGTCAGAGTCAGAGACAAAGTCAGAGTCAGAGTCAGAGTCAGAGTCAGAGTCAAATTCAGTGTCAGAGTCGGAGTCAGAGTCAGAGTCAGAGTCAGAGTCGGAGTCAGAGTCAGAGTCAGAGTCAGAGTCAGAGTCAGAGTCAGAGTTGAAGTCACAGTCATAGTCAAAGTCAGAGTCTCAGTCAGAGTCCAAGTCAGAGTCAGAGTCGGAGTCAGAGTCAGAGTCAGAGTCAGAGTCAGAGTCTGAGTCAGAGTCAGAGTCAGAGTCAGAGTTTGAGTCAGATACGGAGTCGGAGTCAGAGTCAGATTCAGAGTCACAGTCATGGAGACAGAGTCAGAGTCAGAGTCAGAGTCGGAGACAAAGTCAGAGTCAGAGTCAGAGTCAGAGTCAGAGTCAGAGTCAGAGTCAGAGTCAGAGTCAGAGTCGGAGTCAGAGTCAGAGTCAGAGTCAGAGTTAAAGTCAGAGTCAGAGTCAGAGTCAGAGTCAAAGTCAGAGTCTCAGTCAGAGTCCAAGTCAGAGTCAGAGTCGGAGTCAGAGTCAGAGTCAGATTTAGAGTCAGAGTCAGAGTCAGAGTCAGAGTCGGAGTTAGAGTCAGAGTCAAAGTCAGAGTCAGAGTTCAAGTCAGAGTCAGAGTCAGAGTCAGAGTCAAAGTCAGAGTCTCAGTCAGAGTCCAAGTCAGATTCAGAGTCGGAGTCAGAGTCAGAGTCAGATTTAGAGTCAGAGTCAGAGTCAGGGTCAGAGTCACAGTCAGAGTCAGAGTCAGAGTCCGAGTCAGAGCCAGAGTCAGAGTCAGAGTTAAAATCAGAGTCAGAGTCAGAGTCAGAGTCAGAGTTAAAGTCACAGTCAGAGTCAAAGTCAGAGTCTCAGTCAGAGTCAGAGTCGGAGTCAGAGTCAGAGTCAGAGTCAAAGTCCGTGTCAGAGTCGGAGTCAGAGTCAGAGTCAGAGTCAGAGTCGGAGTCAGAGTCAGAGTCAGAGTCAGAGTCAGAGTCAGAGTCTGAGTCAGAGTCAGAGTCAGAGTCAGAGTCAGAGTTGAAGTCACAGTCATAGTCAAAGTCAGAGTCTCAGTCAGAGTCCAAGTCAGAGTCACAGTCGGAGTCAGAGTCAGAGTCAGATACGGAGTCAGATTCAGAGTCAGAGTCATGGAGACAGAGTCAGAGTCAGAGCCATAGTCAGAGTCAGAGTCATGGAGTCAGAGTCAGATTCAGAGTCGGAGTCGGAGTGAGAGTCAGAGTCAAAGTTGGAGTCAGAGTCAGAGTCAGAGTCAGAGTCGGAGCCAAATTCAGAGTCAGAGTCAGAGTCGGAGTCAGAGTCAGAGTCAGAGTCAGAGTCAGAGTCAGAGTCATGTAGTCAGAGTCACAGTCAGAGTCAGAGTCAGAGTCAGAGTCAGGGTCAGGATCAGAGTCAGCATTGAAGTGAGAGTCAGAGTCAGAGTCAGAGTCAGGGTCAGAGTCAGAGTCAGCATTGAAGTGAGAGTCAGAGTCAGAGTCAGAGTCAAAGTCAGAGTCAGAGTCAGACTCAGAGTCAGAGTCAGAGTCTCAGTCAGAGTCCAATTCAGAGTCAGAGTCGGAGTCAGAGTCAGAGTCAGAGTCAGAGTCTGAGTCAGAGTCAGAGACAGAGTCAGAGTCAGAGTCAGAGTCAGAGTCAAAGTCAGTGTCAGAGTCGGAGTCAGAGTCAGAGTCAGAGTCAGAGTCGAAGTCAGAGTCAGAGTCAGAGTCAGAGTCAGAGTCAGAGTCAGAGTCGGAGCCAAATTCAGAGTCAGAGTCAGAGTCGGAGTCAGAGTCAGAGTCAGAGTCAGAGTCAGAGTCAGAGTCATGTAGTCAGAGTCACAGTCAGAGTCAGAGTCAGAGTCAGAGTCAGGGTCAGAGTCAGAGTCAGCATTGAAGTGAGAGTCAGAGTCAGAGTCAGAGTCAGGGTCAGAGTCAGAGTCAGCATTGAAGTGAGAGTCAGAGTCAGAGTCAGAGTCAAAGTCAAAGTCAGAGTCAGACTCAGAGTCAGAGTCAGAGTCTCAGTCAGAGTCCAATTCAGAGTCAGAGTCGGAGTCAGAGTCAGACTCAGAGTCAGAGTCAGAGTCTCAGTCAGAGTCCAATTCAGAGTCAGAGTCGGAGTCAGAGTCAGAGTCTGAGTCAGAGTCAGAGTCAGAGTCAGAGTTAGAGTCAGATACGGAGTAGGAGTCAGAGTCACATTCAGAGTCAAAGTCATGGAGACAGGGTCAGAGTCAGAGTCAGAGTCGGAGTCAAAGTCAGAGTCAGAGTCAGAGTCAGAGTCAGAGACAGAGTCAGAGTCAGAGTCAGAGTCAGAGTCGGAGTCGGAGTCAGAGTCAGAGTCAGAGTTAAAGTCAGAGTCAGAGTCAGAGTCAGAGTCAGAGTCAGATTTAGAGTCAGAGTCAGAGTCAGAGTCAGAGTCGGAGTCAGAGTAAGAGTCAGAGTCAGAGTCAGAGTCAGAGTCGGAGTCAGAGTAAGAGTCAGAGTCAGAGTCAGAGTTAAAGTCAGAGTCAGAGTCAGAGTCAGAGTCAAAGTCAGAGTCAGATTTAGAGTCAGAGTCAGAGTCAGAGTCAAAGTCAGAGTCAGATTTAGAGTCAGAGTCAGAGTCAGGGTCAGAGTCACAGTCAGAGTCAGATCCAGAGTCGGAGTTAGAGTCAGAGTCAGGGTCAGAGTCAGAGTCAGCATTAGAGTCATAGTCAGAGTCATGTAGTCAGAGTCAGAGTCTGAGTCAGAGTCAGAGACAGAGTCAGAGTCTGAGTCAGAGTCAGAGTCAGAGTCAGAGTTAGAGTCAGATACAGAGTCAGAGTCAGAGTCAGATTCAGAGTCAGAGTCATGGAGACAGAGTCAGAGTCAGAGTCAGAGTCAGAGAAAGAGTCAGAGTCTGAGTCAGAGTCAGAGTCAGAGTCAGAGTTAGAGTCAGATACGAAGTCGGAGTCAGAGTCAGATTCAGAGTCAAAGTCATGGAGACAGAGTCAGAGTCAGAGTCAGAGTCTGAGTCAGAGTCAGAGAGAGAGTCAGAGTCAGAGTCAGAGTCAGAGTCAGAGTCAGAGTCAGAGTTAGAGTCAGAGTCAGATTCAGAGTCAGAGTCATGGAGACAGAGTCAGAGTCAGAGCCATAGTCAGAGTCAGAGTCATGGAGTCAGAGTCAGATTCAGAGTCGGAGTCGGAGTCAGAGTCAGAGTCAAAGTTGGAGTCAGAGTCAGAGTCAGAGTCAGAGTCGGAGTCAAAGTCAGAGTCAGAGTCAGAGTCGGAGTCAGAGTCAGAGTCAGAGTCAGAGTCAGAGTCGGAGTCATGTAGTCAGAGTCACAGTCAGAGTCAGAGTCAGAGTCAGAGTCAGGGTCAGAGTCAGAGTCAGCATTGAAGTGAGAGTCAGAGTCATGTGGTCAGAGTCTGAGTCAGAGTCAGAGTCAGAGTCAGAGTCAGAGTTAGAGTCAGATACAGAGTCAGAGTCAGAGTCAGATTCAGAGTCAGAGTCATGGAGACAGAGTCAGAGGCAGAGTCAGAGTCAGAGTCAGAGTCAAAGTCAGAGTCAGAGTACGAGTCAGAGTCAGAGTCAGTGTAAGAGTCGGAGTCAGAGTCAGAGTCAGAGTCAGAGTCATGGTCAGAGTCAAAGTCAGAGTCGGAGTCACAGTCGGAGTCAGAGTCAGAGTCAGAGTCAGAGTCAGAGTCAGAGTCAGACTCAGAGTCAAAGTCAGACTCAGAGTCAGAGTCAGAGTTAAAGTCAGAGTCAGAGTCAGAGTCAAAGTCTGAGTCTCAGTCAGAGTCCATTTCAGAGTCAGAGTCGGAGTCAGTGTCAGAGTCAGAGGCAGAGTCAGAGTCAGAGTCAGGGTCAGAGTCCCAGTCAGAGTCAGAGTCAGAGTCAGAGTCAGAGTCAGAGTCAGAGTCAGAGTCAGATTCAAAGTCAGAGTCATGGAGACAGAGTCAGAGTCAGAGCCATAGTCAGAGTCAGAGTCATGGAGTCAGAGTCAGATTCAGAGTCGGAGTCGGAGTGAGAGTCAGAGTCAAAGTTGGAGTCAGAGTCAGAGTCAGAGTCAGAGTCGGAGCCAAATTCAGAGTCAGAGTCAGAGTCGGAGTCAGAGTCAGAGTCAGAGTCAGAGTCAGAGTCAGAGTCATGTAGTCAGAGTCACAGTCAGAGTCAGAGTCAGAGTCAGAGTCAGGGTCAGAGTCAGAGTCAGCATTGAAGTGAGAGTCAGAGTCAGAGTCAGAGTCAGGGTCAGAGTCAGAGTCAGCATTGATGTGAGAGTCAGAGTCAGAGTCAGAGTCAAAGTCAGAGTCAGAGTCAGACTCAGAGTCAGAGTCAGAGTCTCAGTCAGAGTCCAATTCAGAGTCAGAGTCGGAGTCAGTGTCAGAGTCAGAGGCAGAGTCAGAGTCAGAGTCAGGGTCAGAGTCCCAGTCAGAGTCAGAGTCAGAGTCGGAGTCAGAGTCAGAGTCAGGGTCAGAGTCAGAGTCAGCATTAGAGTCAGAGTCAGAGTCATGTAGTCAGAGTCACAGTCAGAGTCACAGTCAGAGTCGGAGTCAGAGTCAGAGTCAGAGTCAGAGTCTGAGTCAGAGTCAGAGACAGAGTCAGAGTCAGAGTCAGAGTCAGAGTCAAAGTCAGTGTCAGAGTCGGAGTCAGAGTCAGAGTCAGAGTCAGAGTCGAAGTCAGAGTCAGAGTCAGAGTCAGAGTCAGAGTCAGAGTCAGAGTCAGAGTCAGAGTCAGAGTCAGAGTTGATGTCACAGTCATAGTCGAAGTCAGAGTCTCAGTCAGAGTCCAAGTCAGAGTCAGAGTCGGAGTCAGAGTCAGAGTCAGAGTCAGAGTCAGAGTCAGAGTCTGAGTGAGAGTCAGAGTCAGAGTCAGAGTGTGAGTCAGATACGGAGTCGGAGTCAGAGTCAGATTCATATTAAGAGTCAGAGTCAGAGTCAGAGTCAGAGTCGGAGTCAGAGTCAGAGTCAGAGTCAGAGTCAGAGTTAAAGTCAGAGTCAGAGTCAGAGTCAGAGTCAAAGTCAGAGTCTCAGTCAGAGTCCAAGTCAGAGTCAGAGTCGGAGTCAGAGTCAGAGTCAGATTTAGAGTCAGAGTCAGAGTCAGGGTCAGAGTCACAGTCAGAGTCAGATTCAGAGTCGGAGTTGGAGTCAGAGTCAGGGTCAGAGACAGAGTCAGAGTCAGAGTTAAAGTCAGAGTCAGAGTCAGAGTCAGAGTCAAAGTCAGAGTCTCAGTCAGAGTCCAAGTCAGAGTCAGAATCGGAGTCAGAGTCAGAGTCAGAGTCAGAGTCAGAGTCAGAGTCATGTAGTCAGAGTCACAGTCAGAGTCAGAGTCAGAGTCCGAGTCAGAGTCAGAGTCAGAGTCAGAGTCAGAGTTGAAGTCACAGTCATAGTCAAAGTCAGAGTCTCAGTCAGAGTCCAAGTCAGAGTCAGAGTCGGAGTCAGAGTCAGAGTCAGAGTCAGAGTCAGAGTCTGAGTCAGAGTCAGAGTCAGAGTCAGAGTTTGAGTCAGATACGGAGTCGGAGTCAGAGTCAGATTCAGAGTCACAGTCATGGAGACAGAGTCAGAGTCAGAGTCAGAGTCGGAGTCAAAGTCAGAGTCAGAGTCAGAGTCAGAGTCAGAGTTAGAGTCAGAGTCAGACTCAGAGTCAGAGTCGGAGTCAGAGTCAGAGTCAGAGTCAGAGTTAAAGTCAGAGTCAGAGTCAGAGTCAGAGTCAAAGTCAGAGTCTCAGTCAGAGTCCAAGTCAGAGTCAGAGTCGAAGTCAGAGTCAGAGTCAGATTTAGAGTCAGAGTCAGAGTCAGAGTCAGAGTCGGAGTCAGAGTCAGAGTCAGAGTCAGAGTCAGAGTTAAAGTCAGAGTCAGAGTCAGAGTCAGAGTCAAAGTCAGAGTCTCAGTCAGAGTCCAAGTCAGAGTCAGAGTCGGAGTCAGAGTCAGAGTCAGATTTAGAGTCAGAGTCAGAGTCAGGGTCAGAGTCACAGTCAGAGTCAGATTCAGAGTCGGAGTTAGAGTCAGAGTCAGGGTCAGAGTCAGAGTCAGAGTCAGAGTTGAATTCAGAGTCAGAGTCAGAGTCAGAGTCAAAGTCAGAGTCTCAGTCAGAGTCCAAGTCAGAGTCAGAGTCGGAGTCAGAATCAGAGTCAGAGTCAGAGTCAGAGTCAGAGTCATGTAGTCAGAGTCACAGTCAGAGTCAGAGTCAGAGTCCGAGTCAGAGCCAGAGTCAGAGTCAGAGTTAAAATCAGAGTCAGAGTCAGAGTCAAAGTCAGAGTTAAAGTCACAGTCAGAGTCAAAGTCAGAGTCTCAGTCAGAGTCCAAGTCAGAGTCAGAGTCGGAGTCAGAGTCAGAGTCAGAGTCAAAGTCCGTGTCAGAGTCGGAGTCAGAGTCAGAGTCAGAGTCAGAGTCGGAGTCAGAGTCAGAGTCAGAGTCAGAGTCAGAGTCAGAGTCTGAGGCAGAGTCAGAGTCAGAGTCAGAGTTAGTCAGATACGGAGTCGGAGTCAGAGTCAGATTCAGAGTCGAAGTCATGGAGACAGAGTCAAAGTCAGAGTCAGAGTCAGAGTCAGAGTCTGAGTCAGAGTCAGAGACAAAGTCAGAGTCAGAGTCAGAGTCAGAGTCAGAGTCAAATTCAGTGTCAGAGTCGGAGTCAGAGTCAGAGTCAGACTCAGAGTCAGAGTCAGAGTCAGAGTCAGAGTCAGAGTCAGAGTCAGAGTCAGAGTTGAAGTCACAGTCATAGTCAAAGTCAGAGTCTCAGTCGGAGTCCAAGTCAGAGTCAGAGTCGGAGTCAGAGTCAGCGTCAGAGTCAGAGTCAGAGTCTGAGTCAGAGTCAGAGTCAGAGTCAGAGTTTGAGTCAGATACGGAGTCGGAGTCAGAGTCAGATTCAGAGTCACAGTCATGGAGACAGAGTCAGAGTCAGAGTCAGAGTCGGAGTCAAAGTCAGAGTCAGAGTCAGAGTCAGAGTCAGAGTCAGAGTCAGAGTCAGAGTCAGAGTCAGAGTCGGAGTCAGAGTCAGAGTCAGAGTCAGAGTTAAAGTCAGAGTCAGAGTCAGAGTCAGAGTCAAAGTCAGAGTGTCAGTCAGAGTCCAAGTCAGAGTCAGAGTCGGAGTCAGAGTCAGAGTCAGATTTAGAGTCAGAGTCAGAGTCAGAGTCAGATTCGGAGTTAGAGTCAGAGTCAAAGTCAGAGTCAGAGTCAGAGTCAGAGTCAAAGTCAGAGTCTCAGTCAGAGTCCAAGTCAGATTCAGAGTCGGAGTCAGAGTCAGAGTCAGATTTAGAGTCAGAGTCAGAGTCAGGGTCAGAGTCACAGTCAGAGTCAGAGTCAGAGTCCGAGTCAGAGCCAGAGTCAGAGTCAGAGTTAAAATCAGAGTCAGAGTCAGAGTCAGAGTCAGAGTTAAAGTCACAGTCAGAGTCAAAGTCAGAGTCTCAGTCAGAGTCAGAGTCGGAGTCAGAGTCAGAGTCAGAGTCAAAGTCCGTGTCAGAGTCGGAGTCAGAGTCAGAGTCAGAGTCAGAGTCGGAGTCAGAGTCAGAGTCAGAGTCAGAGTCAGAGTCAGAGTCTGAGTCAGAGTCAGAGTCAGAGTCAGAGTCAGAGTTGAAGTCACAGTCATAGTCGAAGTCAGAGTCTCAGTCAGAGTCCAAGTCAGAGTCACAGTCGGAGTCAGAGTCAGAGTCAGATACGGAGTCAGATTCAGAGTCAGAGTCATGGAGACAGAGTCAGAGTCAGAGCCATAGTCAGAGTCAGAGTCATGGAGTCAGAGTCAGATTCAGAGTCGGAGTCGGAGTGAGAGTCAGAGTCAAAGTTGGAGTCAGAGTCAGAGTCAGAGTCAGAGTCGGAGCCAAATTCAGAGTCAGAGTCAGAGTCGGAGTCAGAGTCAGAGTCAGAGTCAGAGTCAGAGTCAGAGTCATGTAGTCAGAGTCACAGTCAGAGTCAGAGTCAGAGTCAGAGTCAGGGTCAGAGTCAGAGTCAGCATTGAAGTGAGAGTCAGAGTCAGAGTCAGAGTCAGGGTCAGAGTCAGAGTCAGCATTGAAGTGAGAGTCAGAGTCAGAGTCAGAGTCAAAGTCAGAGTCAGAGTCAGACTCAGAGTCAGAGTCAGAGTCTCAGTCAGAGTCCAATTCAGAGTCAGAGTCGGAGTCAGTGTCAGAGTCAGAGGCAGAGTCAGAGTCAGAGTCAGGGTCAGAGTCCCAGTCAGAGTCAGAGTCAGAGTCGGAGTCAGAGTCAGAGTCAGGGTCAGAGTCAGAGTCAGCATTAGAGTCAGAGTCAGAGTCATGTAGTCAGAGTCACAGTCAGAGTCACAGTCAGAGTCGGAGTCAGAGTCAGAGTCAGAGTCAGAGTCTGAGTCAGAGTCAGAGACAGAGTCAGAGTCAGAGTCAGAGTCAGAGTCAAAGTCAGTGTCAGAGTCGGAGTCAGAGTCAGAGTCAGAGTCAGAGTCGAAGTCAGAGTCAGAGTCAGAGTCAGAGTCAGAGTCAGAGTCAGAGTCAGAGTCAGAGTCAGAGTCAGAGTTGATGTCACAGTCATAGTCGAAGTCAGAGTCTCAGTCAGAGTCCAAGTCAGAGTCAGAGTCGGAGTCAGAGTCAGAGTCAGAGTCAGAGTCAGAGTCTGAGTGAGAGTCAGAGTCAGAGTCAGAGTGTGAGTCAGATACGGAGTCGGAGTCAGAGTCAGATTCAGAGTCACAGTCATGGAGACAGAGTCAGAGTCAGAGTCAGAGTCGGAGTCAAAGTCAGAGTCAGAGTCAGAGTCAGAGTCAGAGTCAGAGTCAGAGTCAGAGTCAGAGTCAGAGTTGGAGTCACAGTCAGAGTCAGAGTCAGAGTTAAAGTCAGAGTCAGAGTCAGAGTCAGAGTCAAAGTCAGAGTCTCAGTCAGAGTCCAAGTCAGAGTCAGAGTCGGAGTCAGAGTCAGAGTCAGATTAAGAGTCAGAGTCAGAGTCAGAGTCAGAGTCGGAGTCAGAGTCAGAGTCAGAGTCAGAGTCAGAGTTAAAGTCAGAGTCAGAGTCAGAGTCAGAGTCAAAGTCAGAGTCTCAGTCAGAGTCCAAGTCAGAGTCAGAGTCGGAGTCAGAGTCAGAGTCAGATTTAGAGTCAGAGTCAGCGTCAGGGTCAGAGTCACAGTCAGAGTCAGATTCAGAGTCGGAGTTGGAGTCAGAGTCAGGGTCAGAGACAGAGTCAGAGTCAGAGTTAAAGTCAGAGTCAGAGTCAGAGTCAGAGTCAAAGTCAGAGTCTCAGTCAGAGTCCAAGTCAGAGTCAGAATCGGAGTCAGAGTCAGAGTCAGAGTCAGAGTCAGAGTCAGAGTCATGTAGTCAGAGTCACAGTCAGAGTCAGAGTCAGAGTCCGAGTCAGAGTCAGAGTCAGAGTCAGAGTCAGAGTTGAAGTCACAGTCATAGTCAAAGTCAGAGTCTCAGTCAGAGTCCAAGTCAGAGTCAGAGTCGGAGTCAGAGTCAGAGTCAGAGTCAGAGTCAGAGTCTGAGTCAGAGTCAGAGTCAGAGTCAGAGTTTGAGTCAGATACGGAGTCGGAGTCAGAGTCAGATTCAGAGTCACAGTCATGGAGACAGAGTCAGAGTCAGAGTCAGAGTCGGAGTCAAAGTCAGAGTCAGAGTCAGAGTCAGAGTCAGAGTTAGAGTCAGAGTCAGCCTCAGAGTCAGAGTCGGAGTCAGAGTCAGAGTCAGAGTAAGAGTTAAAGTCAGAGTCAGAGTCAGAGTCAGAGTCAAAGTCAGAGTCTCAGTCAGAGTCCAAGTCAGAGTCAGAGTCGAAGTCAGAGTCAGAGTCAGATTTAGAGTCAGAGTCAGAGTCAGAGTCAGAGTCGGAGTCAGAGTCAGAGTCAGAGTCAGAGTCAGAGTTAAAGTCAGAGTCAGAGTCAGAGTCAGAGTCAAAGTCAGAGTCTCAGTCAGAGTCCAAGTCAGAGTCAGAGTCGGAGTCAGAGTCAGAGTCAGATTTAGAGTCAGAGTCAGAGTCAGGGTCAGAGTCACAGTCAGAGTCAGATTCAGAGTCGGAGTTAGAGTCAGAGTCAGGGTCAGAGTCAGAGTCAGAGTCAGAGTTGAATTCAGAGTCAGAGTCAGAGTCAGAGTCAAAGTCAGAGTCTCAGTCAGAGTCCAAGTCAGAGTCAGAGTCGGAGTCAGAATCAGAGTCAGAGTCAGAGTCAGAGTCAGAGTCATGTAGTCAGAGTCACAGTCAGAGTCAGAGTCAGAGTCCGAGTCAGAGCCAGAGTCAGAGTCAGAGTTAAAATCAGAGTCAGAGTCAGAGTCAAAGTCAGAGTTAAAGTCACAGTCAGAGTCAAAGTCAGAGTCTCAGTCAGAGTCCAAGTCAGAGTCAGAGTCGGAGTCAGAGTCAGAGTCGGAGTCAGAGTCAGAGTCAGAGTCAGAGTCAGAGTCAGAGTCAGAGTTGAAGTCACAGTCATAGTCAAAGTCAGAGTCTCAGTCAGAGTCCAAGTCAGAGTCAGAGTCGGAGTCAGAGTCAGAGTCAGAGTCAGAGTCAGAGTCTGAGTCAGAGTCAGAGTCAGAGTCAGAGTTTGAGTCAGATACGGAGTCGGAGTCAGAGTCAGATTCAGAGTCACAGTCATGGAGACAGAGTCAGAGTCAGAGTCAGAGTCAGAGTCAAAGTCAGAGTCAGATTCAGAGTCAGAGTCAGAGTCAGAGTCAGAGTCAGAGTCAGAGTCAGAGTCGGAGTCAGAGTCAGAGTCAGAGTCAGAGTTAAAGTCAGAGTCAGAGTCAGAGTCAGAGTCAAAGTCAGAGTCTCAGTCAGAGTCGAAGTCAGAGTCAGAGTCGGAGTCAGAGTCAGAGTCAGATTTAGAGTCAGAGTCAGAGTCAGAGTCAGAGTCGGAGTTAGAGTCAGAGTCAAAGTCAGAGTCAGAGTTCAAGTCAGAGTCAGAGTCACAGTCAGAGTCAAAGTCAGAGTCTCAGTCAGAGTCCAAGTCAGATTCAGAGTCGGAGTCAGAGTCAGAGTCAGATTTAGAGTCAGAGTCAGAGTCAGGGTCAGAGTCACAGTCAGAGTCAGAGTCAGAGTCCGAGTCAGAGCCAGAGTCAGAGTCAGAGTTAAAATCAGAGTCAGAGTCAGAGTCAGAGTCAGAGTTAAAGTCACAGTCAGAGTCAAAGTCAGAGTCTCAGTCAGAGTCAGAGTCGGAGTCAGAGTCAGAGTCAGAGTCAAAGTCCGTGTCAGAGTCGGAGTCAGAGTCAGAGTCAGAGTCAGAGTCGGAGTCAGAGTCAGAGTCAGAGTCAGAGTCAGAGTCAGAGTCTGAGTCAGAGTCAGAGTCAGAGTCAGAGTCAGAGTTGAAGTCACAGTCATAGTCAAAGTCAGAGTCTCAGTCAGAGTCCAAGTCAGAGTCACAGTCGGAGTCAGAGTCAGAGTCAGATACGGAGTCAGATTCAGAGTCAGAGTCATGGAGACAGAGTCAGAGTCAGAGCCATAGTCAGAGTCAGAGTCATGGAGTCAGAGTCAGATTCAGAGTCGAAGTCATGGAGACAGAGTCAAAGTCAGAGTCAGAGTCAGAGTCAGAGTCTGAGTCAGAGTCAGAGACAAAGTCAGAGTCAGAGTCAGAGTCAGAGTCAGAGTCGAATTCAGTGTCAGAGTCGGAGTCAGAGTCAGAGTCAGAGTCAGAGTCGGAGTCAGAGTCAGAGTCAGAGTCAGAGTCAGAGTCAGAGTTGAAGTCACAGTCATAGTCAAAGTCAGAGTCTCAGTCAGAGTCCAAGTCAGAGTCAGAGTCGGAGTCAGAGTCAGAGTCAGAGTCAGAGTCAGAGTCTGAGTCAGAGTCAGAGTCAGAGTCAGAGTTTGAGTCAGATACGGAGTCGGAGTCAGAGTCAGATTCAGAGTCACAGTCATGGAGACAGAGTCAGAGTCAGAGTCAGAGTCGGAGTCAAAGTCAGAGTCAGAGTCAGAGTCAGAGTCAGAGTCAGAGTCAGAGTCAGAGTCAGAGTCAGAGTCGGAGTCAGAGTCAGAGTCAGAGTCAGAGTTAAAGTCAGAGTCAGAGTCAGAGTCAGAGTCAAAGTCAGAGTCTCAGTCAGAGTCCAAGTCAGAGTCAGAGTCGGAGTCAGAGTCAGAGTCAGATTTAGAGTCAGAGTCAGAGTCAGAGTCAGAGTCGGAGTTAGAGTCAGAGTCAAAGTCAGAGTCAGAGTTCAAGTCAGAGTCAGAGTCACAGTCAGAGTCAAAGTCAGAGTCTCAGTCAGAGTCCAAGTCAGATTCAGAGTCGGAGTCAGAGTCAGAGTCAGATTTAGAGTCAGAGTCAGAGTCAGGGTCAGAGTCACAGTCAGAGTCAGAGTCAGAGTCCGAGTCAGAGCCAGAGTCAGAGTCAGAGTTAAAATCAGAGTCAGAGTCAGAGTCAGAGTCAGAGTTAAAGTCACAGTCAGAGTCAAAGTCAGAGTCTCAGTCAGAGTCAGAGTCGGAGTCAGAGTCAGAGTCAGAGTCCGTGTCAGAGTCGGAGTCAGAGTCAGAGTCAGAGTCAGAGTCGGAGTCAGAGTCAGAGTCAGAGTCAGAGTCAGAGTCAGAGTCTGAGTCAGAGTCAGAGTCAGAGTCAGAGTCAGAGTTGAAGTCACAGTCATAGTCAAAGTCAGAGTCTCAGTCAGAGTCCAAGTCAGAGTCACAGTCGGAGTCAGAGTCAGAGTCAGATACGGAGTCAGATTCAGAGTCAGAGTCATGGAGACAGAGTCAGAGTCAGAGCCATAGTCAGAGTCAGAGTCATGGAGTCAGAGTCAGATTCAGAGTCGGAGTCGGAGTGAGAGTCAGAGTCAAAGTTGGAGTCAGAGTCAGAGTCAGAGTCAGAGTCGGAGCCAAATTCAGAGTCAGAGTCAGAGTCGGAGTCAGAGTCAGAGTCAGAGTCAGAGTCAGAGTCAGAGTCATGTAGTCAGAGTCACAGTCAGAGTCAGAGTCAGAGTCAGAGTCAGGGTCAGAGTCAGAGTCAGCATTGAAGTGAGAGTCAGAGTCAGAGTCAGAGTCAGGGTCAGAGTCAGAGTCAGCATTGAAGTGAGAGTCAGAGTCAGAGTCAGAGTCAAAGTCAGAGTCAGAGTCAGACTCAGAGTCAGAGTCAGAGTCTCAGTCAGAGTCCAATTCAGAGTCAGAGTCGGAGTCAGTGTCAGAGTCAGAGGCAGAGTCAGAGTCAGAGTCAGGGTCAGAGTCCCAGTCAGAGTCAGAGTCAGAGTCGGAGTCAGAGTCAGAGTCAGGGTCAGAGTCAGAGTCAGCATTAGAGTCAGAGTCAGAGTCATGTAGTCAGAGTCACAGTCAGAGTCACAGTCAGAGTCGGAGTCAGAGTCAGAGTCAGAGTCAGAGTCTGAGTCAGAGTCAGAGACAGAGTCAGAGTCAGAGTCAGAGTCAGAGTCAAAGTCAGTGTCAGAGTCGGAGTCAGAGTCAGAGTCAGAGTCAGAGTCGAAGTCAGAGTCAGAGTCAGAGTCAGAGTCAGAGTCAGAGTCAGAGTCAGAGTCAGAGTCAGAGTCAGAGTTGATGTCACAGTCATAGTCGAAGTCAGAGTCTCAGTCAGAGTCCAAGTCAGAGTCAGAGTCGGAGTCAGAGTCAGAGTCAGAGTCAGAGTCAGAGTCTGAGTGAGAGTCAGAGTCAGAGTCAGAGTGTGAGTCAGATACGGAGTCGGAGTCAGAGTCAGATTCAGAGTCACAGTCATGGAGACAGAGTCAGAGTCAGAGTCAGAGTCGGAGTCAAAGTCAGAGTCAGAGTCAGAGTCAGAGTCAGAGTCAGAGTCAGAGTCAGAGTCAGAGTCAGAGTCGGAGTCACAGTCAGAGTCAGAGTCAGAGTTAAAGTCAGAGTCAGAGTCAGAGTCAGAGTCAAAGTCAGAGTCTCAGTCAGAGTCCAAGTCAGAGTCAGAGTCGGAGTCAGAGTCAGAGTCAGATTAAGAGTCAGAGTCAGAGTCAGAGTCAGAGTCGGAGTCAGAGTCAGAGTCAGAGTCAGAGTCAGAGTTAAAGTCAGAGTCAGAGTCAGAGTCAGAGTCAAAGTCAGAGTCTCAGTCAGAGTCCAAGTCAGAGTCAGAGTCGGAGTCAGAGTCAGAGTCAGATTTAGAGTCAGAGTCAGCGTCAGGGTCAGAGTCACAGTCAGAGTCAGATTCAGAGTCGGAGTTGGATTCAGAGTCAGGGTCAGAGACAGAGTCAGAGTCAGAGTTAAAGTCAGAGTCAGAGTCAGAGTCAGAGTCAAAGTCAGAGTCTCAGTCAGAGTCCAAGTCAGAGTCAGAATCGGAGTCAGAGTCAGAGTCAGAGTCAGAGTCAGAGTCAGAGTCAGAGTCAGAGTCAGAGTCAGAGTCAGAGTTGAAGTCACAGTCATAGTCAAAGTCAGAGTCTCAGTCAGAGTCCAAGTCAGAGTCAGAGTCGGAGTCAGAGTCAGAGTCAGAGTCAGAGTCAGAGTCTGAGTCAGAGTCAGAGTCAGAGTCAGAGTTTGAGTCAGATACGGAGTCGGAGTCAGAGTCAGATTCAGAGTCACAGTCATGGAGACAGAGTCAGAGTCAGAGTCAGAGTCGGAGTCAAAGTCAGAGTCAGAGTCAGAGTCAGAGTCAGAGTTAGAGTCGGAGTCAGACTCAGAGTCAGAGTCGGAGTCAGAGTCAGAGTCAGAGTAAGAGTTAAAGTCAGAGTCAGAGTCAGAGTCAGAGTCAAAGTCAGAGTCTCAGTCAGAGTCCAAGTCAGAGTCAGAGTCGAAGTCAGAGTCAGAGTCAGATTTAGAGTCAGAGTCAGAGTCAGAGTCAGAGTCGGAGTCAGAGTCAGAGTCAGAGTCAGAGTCAGAGTTAAAGTCAGAGTCAGAGTCAGAGTCAGAGTCAAAGTCAGAGTCTCAGTCAGAGTCCAAGTCAGAGTCAGAGTCGGAGTCAGAGTCAGAGTCAGATTTAGAGTCAGAGTCAGAGTCAGGGTCAGAGTCACAGTCAGAGTCAGATTCAGAGTCGGAGTTAGAGTCAGAGTCAGGGTCAGAGTCAGAGTCAGAGTCAGAGTTGAATTCAGAGTCAGAGTCAGAGTCAGAGTCAAAGTCAGAGTCTCAGTCAGAGTCCAAGTCAGAGTCAGAGTCGGAGTCAGAATCAGAGTCAGAGTCAGAGTCAGAGTCAGAGTCATGTAGTCAGAGTCACAGTCAGAGTCAGAGTCAGAGTCCGAGTCAGAGCCAGAGTCAGAGTCAGAGTTAAAATCAGAGTCAGAGTCAGAGTCAAAGTCAGAGTTAAAGTCACAGTCAGAGTCAAAGTCAGAGTCTCAGTCAGAGTCCAAGTCAGAGTCAGAGTCGGAGTCAGAGTCAGAGTCAGAGTCAAAGTCCGTGTCAGAGTCGGAGTCAGAGTCAGAGTCAGAGTCAGAGTCGGAGTCAGAGTCAGAGTCAGAGTCAGAGTCAGAGTCAGAGTCTGAGTCAGAGTCAGAGTCAGAGTCAGAGTTAGTCAGATACGGAGTCGGAGTCAGAGTCAGATTCAGAGTCGAAGTCATGGAGACAGAGTCAAAGTCAGAGTCAGAGTCAGAGTCAGAGTCTGAGTCAGAGTCAGAGACAAAGTCAGAGTCAGAGTCAGAGTCAGAGTCAGAGTCAAATTCAGTGTCAGAGTCGGAGTCAGAGTCAGAGTCAGAGTCAGAGTCGGAGTCAGAGTCAGAGTCAGAGTCAGAGTCAGAGTCAGAGTCAGAGTTGAAGTCACAGTCATAGTCAAAGTCAGAGTCTCAGTCAGAGTCCAAGTCAGAGTCAGAGTCGGAGTCAGAGTCAGAGTCAGAGTCAGAGTCAGAGTCTGAGTCAGAGTCAGAGTCAGAGTCAGAGTTTGAGTCAGATACGGAGTCGGAGTCAGAGTCAGATTCAGAGTCACAGTCATGGAGACAGAGTCAGAGTCAGAGTCAGAGTCGGAGTCAAAGTCAGAGTCAGAGTCAGAGTCAGAGTCAGAGTCAGAGTCAGAGTCAGAGTCAGAGTCAGAGTCGGAGTCAGAGTCAGAGTCAGAGTCAGAGTTAAAGTCAGAGTCAGAGTCAGAGTCAGAGTCAAAGTCAGAGTCTCAGTCAGAGTCCAAGTCAGAGTCAGAGTCGGAGTCAGAGTCAGAGTCAGATTTAGAGTCAGAGTCAGAGTCAGAGTCAGAGTCGGAGTTAGAGTCAGAGTCAAAGTCAGAGTCAGAGTTCAAGTCAGAGTCAGAGTCAGAGTCAGAGTCAAAGTCAGAGTCTCAGTCAGAGTCCAAGTCAGATTCAGAGTCGGAGTCAGAGTCAGAGTCAGATTTAGAGTCAGAGTCAGAGTCAGGGTCAGAGTCACAGTCAGAGTCAGAGTCAGAGTCCGAGTCAGAGCCAGAGTCAGAGTCAGAGTTAAAATCAGAGTCAGAGTCAGAGTCAGAGTCAGAGTTAGAGTCACAGTCAGAGTCAAAGTCAGAGTCTCAGTCAGAGTCAGAGTCGGAGTCAGAGTCAGAGTCAGAGTCAAAGTCCGTGTCAGAGTCGGAGTCAGAGTCAGAGTCAGAGTCAGAGTCGGAGTCAGAGTCAGAGTCAGAGTCAGAGTCAGAGTCAGAGTCAGAGTCTGAGTCAGAGTCAGAGTCAGAGTCAGAGTCAGAGTTGAAGTCACAGTCATAGTCAAAGTCAGAGTCTCAGTCAGAGTCCAAGTCAGAGTCAGAGTCGGAGTCAGAGTCAGAGTCAGAGTCAGAGTCAGATTCTGAGTCAGAGTCAGAGTCAGAGTCAGAGTTTGAGTCAGATACGGAGTCGGAGTCAGAGTCAGATTCAGAGTCACAGTCATGGAGACAGAGTCAGAGTCAGAGTCAGAGTCGGAGTCAAAGTCAGAGTCAGAGTCGGAGTCAGAGTCAGAGTCAGAGTCAGAGTCAGAGTCAGAGTCGGAGTCAGAGTCAGAGTCAGAGTCAGAGTCAGAGTTAAAGTCAGAGTCAGAGTCAAAGTCAGAGTCAAAGTCAGAGTCTCAGTCAGAGTCCAAGTCAGAGTCAGAGTCGGAGTCAGAGTCAGAGTCAGAGTCAGAGTCAGAGTCAGAGTCATGTAGTCAGAGTCACAGTCAGAGTCAGAGTCAGAGTCCGAGTCAGAGTCAGAGTCAGAGTCAGAGTCAGAGTCGGAGTCAGAGTCAGAGTCAGAGTCAGAGTCAGAGTCAGAGTCTGAGTCAGAGTCAGAGTCAGAGTCAGAGTCAGAGTTGAAGTCACAGTCATAGTCAAAGTTAGAGTCTCAGTCAGAGTCCAAGTCAGCGTCAGAGTCGGAGTCGGAGTCAGAGTCAGAGTCAGAGTCAGAGTCAGAGTCTGAGTCAGAGTCAGAGTCAGAGTCAGAGTTTGAGTCAGATACGGAGTCGGAGTCAGCGTCAGATTCAGAGTCACAGTCATGGAGACAGAGTCAGAGTCAGAGTCAGAGTCGGAGTCAAAGTCAGAGTCAGAGTCAGAGTCAGAGTCAGAGTCAGAGTCAGAGTCAGAGTCAGAGTCAGAGCCGGAGTCAGAGTCAGAGTCAGAGTCAGAGTCAGAGCCGGAGTCAGAGTCAGAGTCAGAGTCAGAGTTAAAGTCAGAGTCAGACTCAGAGTCAGAGTCAAAGTCAGAGTCTCAGTCAGAGTCCAAGTCAGAGTCAGAGTCGGAGTCAGAGTCAGAGTCAGAGTCAGGGTCAGAGTCAGAGTCACAGTCAGAGTCAGAGTCAGAGTCAGAGTCCGAGTCAGAGCCAGAGTCAGAGTCAGAGTTAAAGTCAGAGTCAGAGTCAGAGTCAGAGTCAGAGTTAAAGTCACAGTCAGAGTCAAAGTCAGAGTCTGAGTCAGAGTCCAAGTCAGAGTCAGAGTCGGAGTCAGAGTCAGAGTCAGAGTCAAAGTCCGTGTCAGAGTCGGAGTCAGAGTCAGAGTCAGAGTCAGAGTTGGAGTCAGAGTCAGAGTCAGAGTCAGAGTCAGAGTCAGAGTCTGAGTCAGAGTCAGAGTCAGAGTCAGAGTTAGTCAGATACGGAGTCGGAGTCAGAGTCAGATTCAGAGTCAAAGTCATGGAGACAGAGTCAAAGTCAGAGTCAGAGTCAGAGTCAGAGTCTGAGTCAGAGTCAGAGACAAAGTCAGAGTCAGAGTCAGAGTCAGAGTCAAAGTCAGTGTCAGAGTCGGAGTCAGAGTCAGAGTCAGAGTCAGAGTCGGAGTCAGAGTCAGAGTCAGAGTCAGAGTCAGAGTCAGAGTCAGAGTCAGAGTTGAAGTCACAGTCATAGTCAAAGTCAGAGTCTCAGTCAGAGTCCAAGTCAGAGTCAGAGTCGGAGTCAGAGTCAGAGTCAGAGTCAGAGTCACAGTCATGGAGACAGAGTCAGAGTCAGAGTCAGAGTCGGAGTCAAAGTCAGAGTCAGAGTCAGAGTCAGAGTCAGAGTCAGAGTCAGAGTCAGAGTCAGAGTCAGAGTCGGAGTCAGAGTCAGAGTCAGAGTCAGAGTCAGAGTCAGAGTTGAAGTCACAGTCATAGTCAAACTCAGAGTCTCAGTCAGAGTCCAAGTCAGAGTCAGAGTCGGAGTCAGAGTCAGAGTCAGAGTCAGAGTCGGATTCTGAGTCAGAGTCAGAGTCAGAGTCAGAGTTTGAGTCAGATACGGAGTCGGAGTCAGAGTCAGATTCAGAGTCACAGTCATGGAGACAGAGTCAGAGTCAGAGTCAGAGTCGGAGTCAAAGTCAGAGTCAGAGTCAGAGTCAGAGTCAGAGTCAGAGTCAGAGTCAGAGTCAGAGTCAGAGTCGGAGTCAGAGTCAGAGTCAGAGTCAGAGTTGAAGTCAGAGTCAGAGTCAGAGTCAGAGTCAAAGTCAGAGTCTCAGTCAGAGTCCAAGTCAGAGTCAGAGTCGGAGTCAGAGTCAGAGTCAGATTGAGAGTCAGAGTCAGAGTCAGAGTCAGAGTAGGAGTCAGAGTCAGAGTCAGAGTCAGAGTCAGAGTTAAAGTCAGAGTCAGAGTCAAAGTCAGAGTCAAAGTCAGAGTCTCAGTCAGAGTCCAAGTCAGAGTCAGAGTCGGAGTCAGAGTCAGAGTCAGAGTCAGAGTCACAGTCATGGAGACAGAGTCAGAGTCAGAGTCAGAGTCGGAGTCAAAGTCAGAGTCAGAGTCAGAGTCAGAGTCAGAGTCAGAGTCAGAGTCAGAGTCAGAGTCAGAGTCGGAGTCAGAGTCAGAGTCAGAGTCAGAGTCAGAGTCAGAGTTGAAGTCACAGTCATAGTCAAACTCAGAGTCTCAGTCAGAGTCCAAGTCAGAGTCAGAGTCGGAGTCAGAGTCAGAGTCAGAGTCAGAGTCGGATTCTGAGTCAGAGTCAGAGTCAGAGTCAGAGTTTGAGTCAGATACGGAGTCGGAGTCAGAGTCAGATTCAGAGTCACAGTCATGGAGACAGAGTCAGAGTCAGAGTCAGAGTCGGAGTCAAAGTCAGAGTCAGAGTCAGAGTCAGAGTCAGAGTCAGAGTCAGAGTCAGAGTCAGAGTCAGAGTCGGAGTCAGAGTCAGAGTCAGAGTCAGAGTTGAAGTCAGAGTCAGAGTCAGAGTCAGAGTCAAAGTCAGAGTCTCAGTCAGAGTCCAAGTCAGAGTCAGAGTCGGAGTCAGAGTCAGAGTCAGATTGAGAGTCAGAGTCAGAGTCAGAGTCAGAGTAGGAGTCAGAGTCAGAGTCAGAGTCAGAGTCAGAGTTAAAGTCAGAGTCAGAGTCAAAGTCAGAGTCAAAGTCAGAGTCTCAGTCAGAGTCCAAGTCAGAGTCAGAGTCGGAGTGAGAGTCAGAGTCAGATTTAGAGTCAGAGTCAGAGTCAGAGTCAGAGTCACAGTCAGAGTCAGATTCAGAGTCGGAGTTAGAGTCAGAGTCAGGGTCAGAGTCAGAGTCAGAGTCAGAGTCAGAGTCAGAGTTGAAGTCACAGTCATAGTCAAAGTCAGAGTCTCAGTCAGAGTCCGAGTCAGAGTCAGAGTCGGAGTCAGATTAAGAGTCAGAGTCAGAGTCAGAGTCAGAGTTTGAGTCAGAGTCAGAGTCAGAGTCAGAGTTTGAGTCAGATACGGAGTCGGAGTCAGAGTCAGATTCAGAGTCACAGTCATGGAGACAGAGTCAGAGTCAGAGTCAGAGTCGGAGTCAAAGTCAGAGTCAGAGTCAGAGTCAGAGTCAGAGTCAGAGTCAGAGTCAGAGTCAGAGTCAGAGTCGGAGTCAGAGTCAGAGTCAGAGTCAGAGTTAAAGTCAGAGTCAGAGTCAGAGTCAGAGTCGGAGTTAAAGTCACAGTCAGAGTCAAAGTCAGAGTCTCAGTCAGAGTCCAAGTCAGAGTCGGAGTCGAAGTCAGAGTCAGAGTCAGAGTCAAAGTCCGTGTCAGAGTCGGAGTCAGAGTCAGAGTCAGAGTCAGAGTCGGAGTCAGAGTCAGGGTCAGAGTCAAAGTCAGAGTCAGAGTCAGAGTCTGAGTCAGAGTCAGAGTTAGTCAGATACGGAGTCGGAGTCAGAGTCAGATTCAGAGTCAAAGTCATGGAGACAGAGTCAAAGTCAGAGTCAGAGTCAGAGTCAGAGTCTGCGTCAGAGTCAGAGACAAAGTCAGAGTCAGAGTCAGAGTCAGAGTCAAAGTCAGTGTCAGAGTCGGAGTCAGAGTCAGAGTCAGAGTCAGAGTCGGAGTCAGACTCAGAGTCAGAGTCAGAGTCAGAGTCAGAGTCAGAGTCAGAGTCAGAGTCAGAGTTGAAGTCACAGTCATAGTCAAAGTCAGAGTCTCAGTCAGAGTCCAAGTCAGAGTCAGAGTCGGAGTCAGAGTCAGAGTCAGAGTCACAGTCACAGTCATGGAGACAGAGTCAGAGTCAGAGTCAGAGTCGGAGTCAAAGTCAGAGTCAGAGTCAGAGTCAGAGTCAGAATCAGAGTCAGAGTCAGAGTCAGAGTCAGAGTCGGAGTCAGAGTCAGAGTCAGAGTCAAAGTTGAAGTCAGAGTCAGAGTCAGAGTCAGAGTTAAAGGCAGAGTCTCATTCAGAGTCCAAGTCAGAGTCAGAGTCGGAGTCAGAGTCAGAGTCAGATTTAGAGTCAGAGTCAGAGTCAGAGTCAGAGTCAGAGCCGGAGTCAGAGTCAGAGTCAGAGTCAGAGTTAAAGTCAGAGTCAGACTCAGAGTCAGAGTCAAAGTCAGAGTCTCAGTCAGAGTCCAAGTCAGAGTCAGAGTCGGAGTCAGAGTCAGAGTCAGAGTCAGGGTCAGAGTCAGAGTCACAGTCAGAGTCAGAGTCAGAGTCAGAGTCCGAGTCAGAGCCAGAGTCAGAGTCAGAGTTAAAGTCAGAGTCAGAGTCAGAGTCAGAGTCAGAGTTAAAGTCACAGTCAGAGTCAAAGTCAGAGTCTGAGTCAGAGTCCAAGTCAGAGTCAGAGTCGGAGTCAGAGTCAGAGTCAGAGTCAAAGTCCGTGTCAGAGTCGGAGTCAGAGTCAGAGTCAGAGTCAGAGTTGGAGTCAGAGTCAGAGTCAGAGTCAGAGTCAGAGTCAGAGTCTGAGTCAGAGTCAGAGTCAGAGTCAGAGTTAGTCAGATACGGAGTCGGAGTCAGAGTCAGATTCAGAGTCAAAGTCATGGAGACAGAGTCAAAGTCAGAGTCAGAGTCAGAGTCAGAGTCTGAGTCAGAGTCAGAGACAAAGTCAGAGTCAGAGTCAGAGTCAGAGTCAAAGTCAGTGTCAGAGTCGGAGTCAGAGTCAGAGTCAGAGTCAGAGTCGGAGTCAGAGTCAGAGTCAGAGTCAGAGTCAGAGTCAGAGTCAGAGTCAGAGTTGAAGTCACAGTCATAGTCAAAGTCAGAGTCTCAGTCAGAGTCCAAGTCAGAGTCAGAGTCGGAGTCAGAGTCAGAGTCAGAGTCAGAGTCACAGTCATGGAGACAGAGTCAGAGTCAGAGTCAGAGTCGGAGTCAAAGTCAGAGTCAGAGTCAGAGTCAGAGTCAGAGTCAGAGTCAGAGTCAGAGTCAGAGTCAGAGTCGGAGTCAGAGTCAGAGTCAGAGTCAGAGTCAGAGTCAGAGTTGAAGTCACAGTGATAGTCAAACTCAGAGTCTCAGTCAGAGTCCAAGTCAGAGTCAGAGTCGGAGTCAGAGTCAGAGTCAGAGTCAGAGTCAGATTCTGAGTCAGAGTCAGAGTCAGAGTCAGAGTTTGAGTCAGATACGGAGTCGGAGTCAGAGTCAGATTCAGAGTCACAGTCATGGAGACAGAGTCAGAGTCAGAGTCAGAGTCGGAGTCAAAGTCAGAGTCAGAGTCAGAGTCAGAGTCAGAGTCAGAGTCAGAGTCAGAGTCAGAGTCAGAGTCGGAGTCAGAGTCAGAGTCAGAGTCAGAGTTGAAGTCAGAGTCAGAGTCAGAGTCAGAGTCAAAGTCAGAGTCTCAGTCAGAGTCCAAGTCAGAGTCAGAGTCGGAGTCAGAGTCAGAGTCAGATTGAGAGTCAGAGTCAGAGTCAGAGTCAGAGTCGGAGTCAGAGTCAGAGTCAGAGTCAGAGTCAGAGTTAAAGTCAGAGTCAGAGTCAAAGTCAGAGTCAAAGTCAGAGTCTCAGTCAGAGTCCAAGTCAGAGTCAGAGTCGGAGTCAGAGTCAGAGTCAGATTTAGAGTCAGAGTCAGAGTCAGAGTCAGAGTCACAGTCAGAGTCAGATTCAGAGTCGGAGTTAGAGTCAGAGTCAGGGTCAGAGTCAGAGTCAGAGTCAGAGTCAGAGTCAGAGTTGAAGTCACAGTCATAGTCAAAGTCAGAGTCTCAGTCAGAGTCCGAGTCAGAGTCAGAGTCGGAGTCAGATTAAGAGTCAGAGTCAGAGTCAGAGTCAGAGTTTGAGTCAGAGTCAGAGTCAGAGTCAGAGTTTGAGTCAGATACGGAGTCGGAGTCAGAGTCAGATTCAGAGTCACAGTCATGGAGACAGAGTCAGAGTCAGAGTCAGAGTCGGAGTCAAAGTCAGAGTCAGAGTCAGAGTCAGAGTCAGAGTCAGAGTCAGAGTCAGAGTCAGAGTCAGAGTCGGAGTCAGAGTCAGAGTCAGAGTCAGAGTTAAAGTCAGAGTCAGAGTCAGAGTCAGAGTCGGAGTTAAAGTCACAGTCAGAGTCAAAGTCAGAGTCTCAGTCAGAGTCCAAGTCAGAGTCGGAGTCGAAGTCAGAGTCAGAGTCAGAGTCAAAGTCCGTGTCAGAGTCGGAGTCAGAGTCAGAGTCAGAGTCAGAGTCGGAGTCAGAGTCAGAGTCAGAGTCAAAGTCAGAGTCAGAGTCAGAGTCTGAGTCAGAGTCAGAGTTAGTCAGATACGGAGTCGGAGTCAGAGTCAGATTCAGAGTCAAAGTCATGGAGACAGAGTCAAAGTCAGAGTCAGAGTCAGAGTCAGAGTCTGCGTCAGAGTCAGAGACAAAGTCAGAGTCAGAGTCAGAGTCAGAGTCAAAGTCAGTGTCAGAGTCGGAGTCAGAGTCAGAGTCAGAGTCAGAGTCGGAGTCAGACTCAGAGTCAGAGTCAGAGTCAGAGTCAGAGTCAGAGTCAGAGTCAGAGTCAGAGTTGAAGTCACAGTCATAGTCAAAGTCAGAGTCTCAGTCAGAGTCCAAGTCAGAGTCAGAGTCGGAGTCAGAGTCAGAGTCAGAGTCACAGTCACAGTCATGGAGACAGAGTCAGAGTCAGAGTCAGAGTCGGAGTCAAAGTCAGAGTCAGAGTCAGAGTCAGAGTCAGAATCAGAGTCAGAGTCAGAGTCAGAGTCAGAGTCGGAGTCAGAGTCAGAGTCAGAGTCAAAGTTGAAGTCAGAGTCAGAGTCAGAGTCAGAGTTAAAGGCAGAGTCTCATTCAGAGTCCAAGTCAGAGTCAGAGTCGGAGTCAGAGTCAGAGTCAGATTTAGAGTCAGAGTCAGAGTCAGAGTCAGAGTCGGAGTCAGAGTCAGAGTCAGAGTCAGAGTCAGAGTCAGAGTCAGAGTTAAAGTCAGAGTCAGAGTCAGAGTCAGAGTCGGAGTCAGAGTCAGAGTCAGAGTCAGAGTCAGAGTCAGAGTCAGAGTCAGAGTCAGAGTCAGAGTTGAAGTCACAGTCATAGTCAAAGTCAGAGTCTCAGTCAGAGTCCAAGTCAGAGTCAGAGTCGGAGTCAGAGTCAGAGTCAGAGTCACAGTCACAGTCATGGAGACAGAGTCAGAGTCAGAGTCAGAGTCGGAGTCAAAGTCAGAGTCAGAGTCAGAGTCAGAGTCAGAATCAGAGTCAGAGTCAGAGTCAGAGTCAGAGTCGGAGTCAGAGTCAGAGTCAGAGTCAGAGTTGAAGTCAGAGTCAGAGTCAGAGTCAGAGTCAAAGTCAGAGTCTCAGTCAGAGTCCAAGTCAGAGTCAGAGTCGGAGTCAGAGTCAGAGTCAGATTTAGAGTCAGAGTCAGAGTCAGAGTCAGAGTCGGAGTCAGAGTCAGAGTCAGAGTCAGAGTCAGAGTTAAAGTCAGAGTCAGAGTCAGAGTCAGAGTCAGAGTCAGAGTCAGAGTCAGAGTCAGAGTCAGAGTCAGAGTTGAAGTCACAGTCATAGTCAAAGTCAGAGTCTCAGTCAGAGTCCAAGTCAGAGTCAGAGTCGGAGTCAGAGTCAGAGTCAGAGTCAGAGTCAGATTCTGAGTCAGAGTCAGAGTCAGAGTCAGAGTTTGAGTCAGATACGGAGTCGGAGTCAGAGTCAGATTCAGAGTCACAGTCATGGAGACAGAGTCAGAGTCAGAGTCAGAGTCGGAGTCAAAGTCAGAGTCAGAGTCAGAGTCAGAGTCAGAGTCAGAGTCAGAGTCAGAGTCAGAGTCAGAGTCGGAGTCAGAGTCAGAGTCAGAGTCAGAGTTGAAGTCAGAGTCAGAGTCAGAGTCAGAGTCAAAGTCAGAGTCTCAGTCAGAGTCCAAGTCAGAGTCAGAGTCGGAGTCAGAGTCAGAGTCAGAGTCAGAGTCAGAGTCAGAGTCATGTAGTCAGAGTCACAGTCAGAGTCAGAGTCAGAGTCCGAGTCAGAGTCAGAGTCAGAGTCAGAGTCAGAGTCGGAGTCAAAGTCAGAGTCTCAGTCAGAGTCCAAGTCAGATTCAGAGTCGGAGTCAGAGTCAGAGTCAGATTTAGAGTCAGAGTCAGAGTCAGGGTCAGAGTCACAGTCAGAGTCAGAGTCAGAGTCCGAGTCAGAGCCAGAGTCAGAGTCAGAGTTAAAATCAGAGTCAGAGTCAGAGTCAGAGTCAGAGTTAAAGTCACAGTCAGAGTCAAAGTCAGAGTCTCAGTCAGAGTCAGAGTCGGAGTCAGAGTCAGAGTCAGAGTCAAAGTCCGTGTCAGAGTCGGAGTCAGAGTCAGAGTCAGAGTCAGAGTCGGAGTCAGAGTCAGAGTCAGAGTCAGAGTCAGAGTCAGAGTCAGAGTCTGAGTCAGAGTCAGAGTCAGAGTCAGAGTCAGAGTTGAAGTCACAGTCATAGTCAAAGTCAGAGTCTCAGTCAGAGTCCAAGTCAGAGTCAGAGTCGGAGTCAGAGTCAGAGTCAGAGTCAGAGTCAGATTCTGAGTCAGAGTCAGAGTCAGAGTCAGAGTTTGAGTCAGATACGGAGTCGGAGTCAGAGTCAGATTCAGAGTCACAGTCATGGAGACAGAGTCAGAGTCAGAGTCAGAGTCGGAGTCAAAGTCAGAGTCAGAGTCGGAGTCAGAGTCAGAGTCAGAGTCAGAGTCAGAGTCAGAGTCGGAGTCAGAGTCAGAGTCAGAGTCAGAGTCAAAGTTAAAGTCAGAGTCAGAGTCAAAGTCAGAGTCAAAGTCAGAGTCTCAGTCAGAGTCCAAGTCAGAGTCAGAGTCGGAGTCAGAGTCAGAGTCAGAGTCAGAGTCAGAGTCAGAGTCATGTAGTCAGAGTCACAGTCAGAGTCAGAGTCAGAGTCCGAGTCAGAGTCAGAGTCAGAGTCAGAGTCAGAGTCGGAGTCAGAGTCAGAGTCAGAGTCAGAGTCAGAGTCAGAGTCTGAGTCAGAGTCAGAGTCAGAGTCAGAGTCAGAGTTGAAGTCACAGTCATAGTCAAAGTTAGAGTCTCAGTCAGAGTCCAAGTCAGCGTCAGAGTCGGAGTCGGAGTCAGAGTCAGAGTCAGAGTCAGAGTCAGAGTCTGAGTCAGAGTCAGAGTCAGAGTCAGAGTTTGAGTCAGATACGGAGTCGGAGTCAGCGTCAGATTCAGAGTCACAGTCATGGAGACAGAGTCAGAGTCAGAGTCAGAGTCGGAGTCAAAGTCAGAGTCAGAGTCAGAGTCAGAGTCAGAGTCAGAGTCAGAGTCAGAGTCAGAGTCAGAGCCGGAGTCAGAGTCAGAGTCAGAGTCAGAGTCAGAGCCGGAGTCAGAGTCAGAGTCAGAGTCAGAGTTAAAGTCAGAGTCAGACTCAGAGTCAGAGTCAAAGTCAGAGTCTCAGTCAGAGTCCAAGTCAGAGTCAGAGTCGGAGTCAGAGTCAGAGTCAGAGTCAGGGTCAGAGTCAGAGTCACAGTCAGAGTCAGAGTCAGAGTCAGAGTCCGAGTCAGAGCCAGAGTCAGAGTCAGAGTTAAAGTCAGAGTCAGAGTCAGAGTCAGAGTCAGAGTTAAAGTCACAGTCAGAGTCAAAGTCAGAGTCTGAGTCAGAGTCCAAGTCAGAGTCAGAGTCGGAGTCAGAGTCAGAGTCAGAGTCAAAGTCCGTGTCAGAGTCGGAGTCAGAGTCAGAGTCAGAGTCAGAGTTGGAGTCAGAGTCAGAGTCAGAGTCAGAGTCAGAGTCAGAGTCTGAGTCAGAGTCAGAGTCAGAGTCAGAGTTAGTCAGATACGGAGTCGGAGTCAGAGTCAGATTCAGAGTCAAAGTCATGGAGACAGAGTCAAAGTCAGAGTCAGAGTCAGAGTCAGAGTCTGAGTCAGAGTCAGAGACAAAGTCAGAGTCAGAGTCAGAGTCAGAGTCAAAGTCAGTGTCAGAGTCGGAGTCAGAGTCAGAGTCAGAGTCAGAGTCGGAGTCAGAGTCAGAGTCAGAGTCAGAGTCAGAGTCAGAGTCAGAGTCAGAGTTGAAGTCACAGTCATAGTCAAAGTCAGAGTCTCAGTCAGAGTCCAAGTCAGAGTCAGAGTCGGAGTCAGAGTCAGAGTCAGAGTCAGAGTCACAGTCATGGAGACAGAGTCAGAGTCAGAGTCAGAGTCGGAGTCAAAGTCAGAGTCAGAGTCAGAGTCAGAGTCAGAGTCAGAGTCAGAGTCAGAGTCAGAGTCAGAGTCGGAGTCAGAGTCAGAGTCAGAGTCAGAGTCAGAGTCAGAGTTGAAGTCACAGTCATAGTCAAACTCAGAGTCTCAGTCAGAGTCCAAGTCAGAGTCAGAGTCGGAGTCAGAGTCAGAGTCAGAGTCAGAGTCAGATTCTGAGTCAGAGTCAGAGTCAGAGTCAGAGTTTGAGTCAGATACGGAGTCGGAGTCAGAGTCAGATTCAGAGTCACAGTCATGGAGACAGAGTCAGAGTCAGAGTCAGAGTCGGAGTCAAAGTCAGAGTCAGAGTCACAGTCAGAGTCAGAGTCAGAGTCAGAGTCAGAGTCAGAGTCAGAGTCGGAGTCAGAGTCAGAGTCAGAGTCAGAGTTGAAGTCAGAGTCAGAGTCAGAGTCAGAGTCAAAGTCAGAGTCTCAGTCAGAGTCCAAGTCAGAGTCAGAGTCGGAGTCAGAGTCAGAGTCAGATTGAGAGTCAGAGTCAGAGTCAGAGTCAGAGTCGGAGTCAGAGTCAGAGTCAGAGTCAGAGTCAGAGTTAAAGTCAGAGTCAGAGTCAAAGTCAGAGTCAAAGTCAGAGTCTCAGTCAGAGTCCAAGTCAGAGTCAGATTCGGAGTCAGAGTCAGAGTCAGATTTAGAGTCAGAGTCAGAGTCAGAGTCAGAGTCACAGTCAGAGTCAGATTCAGAGTCGGAGTTAGAGTCAGAGTCAGGGTCAGAGTCAGAGTCAGAGTCAGAGTCAGAGTCAGAGTTGAAGTCACAGTCATAGTCAAAGTCAGAGTCTCAGTCAGAGTCCGAGTCAGAGTCAGAGTCGGAGTCAGATTAAGAGTCAGAGTCAGAGTCAGAGTCAGAGTTTGAGTCAGAGTCAGAGTCAGAGTCAGAGTTTGAGTCAGATACGGAGTCGGAGTCAGAGTCAGATTCAGAGTCACAGTCATGGAGACAGAGTCAGAGTCAGAGTCAGAGTCGGAGTCAAAGTCAGAGTCAGAGTCAGAGTCAGAGTCAGAGTCAGAGTCAGAGTCAGAGTCAGAGTCAGAGTCGGAGTCAGAGTCAGAGTCAGAGTCAGAGTTAAAGTCAGAGTCAGAGTCAGAGTCAGAGTCAGAGTTAAAGTCACAGTCAGAGTCAAAGTCAGAGTCTCAGTCAGAGTCCAAGTCAGAGTCGGAGTCGAAGTCAGAGTCAGAGTCAGAGTCAAAGTCCGTGTCAGAGTCGGAGTCAGAGTCAGAGTCAGAGTCAGAGTCGGAGTCAGAGTCAGAGTCAGAGTCAAAGTCAGAGTCAGAGTCAGAGTCTGAGTCAGAGTCAGAGTTAGTCAGATACGGAGTCGGAGTCAGAGTCAGATTCAGAGTCAAAGTCATGGAGACAGAGTCAAAGTCAGAGTCAGAGTCAGAGTCAGAGTCTGCGTCAGAGTCAGAGACAAAGTCAGAGTCAGAGTCAGAGTCAGAGTCAAAGTCAGTGTCAGAGTCGGAGTCAGAGTCAGAGTCAGAGTCAGAGTCGGAGTCAGACTCAGAGTCAGAGTCAGAGTCAGAGTCAGAGTCAGAGTCAGAGTCAGAGTCAGAGTTGAAGTCACAGTCATAGTCAAAGTCAGAGTCTCAGTCAGAGTCCAAGTCAGAGTCAGAGTCGGAGTCAGAGTCAGAGTCAGAGTCACAGTCACAGTCATGGAGACAGAGTCAGAGTCAGAGTCAGAGTCGGAGTCAAAGTCAGAGTCAGAGTCAGAGTCAGAGTCAGAATCAGAGTCAGAGTCAGAGTCAGAGTCAGAGTCGGAGTCAGAGTCAGAGTCAGAGTCAAAGTTGAAGTCAGAGTCAGAGTCAGAGTCAGAGTCAAAGGCAGAGTCTCATTCAGAGTCCAAGTCAGAGTCAGAGTCGGAGTCAGAGTCAGAGTCAGATTTAGAGTCAGAGTCAGAGTCAGAGTCAGAGTCGGAGTCAGAGTCAGAGTCAGAGTCAGAGTCAGAGTCAGAGTCAGAGTTAAAGTCAGAGTCAGAGTCAGAGTCAGAGTCGGAGTCAGAGTCAGAGTCAGAGTCAGAGTCAGAGTCAGAGTCAGAGTCAGAGTCAGAGTCAGAGTTGAAGTCACAGTCATAGTCAAAGTCAGAGTCTCAGTCAGAGTCCAAGTCAGAGTCAGAGTCGGAGTCAGAGTCACAGTCAGAGTCACAGTCACAGTCATGGAGACAGAGTCAGAGTCAGAGTCAGAGTCGGAGTCAAAGTCAGAGTCAGAGTCAGAGTCAGAGTCAGAATCAGAGTCAGAGTCAGAGTCAGAGTCAGAGTCGGAGTCAGAGTCAGAGTCAGAGTCAGAGTTGAAGTCAGAGTCAGAGTCAGAGTCAGAGTCAAAGTCAGAGTCTCAGTCAGAGTCCAAGTCAGAGTCAGAGTCGGAGTCAGAGTCAGAGTCAGATTTAGAGTCAGAGTCAGAGTCAGAGTCAGAGTCGGAGTCAGAGTCAGAGTCAGAGTCAGAGTCAGAGTTAAAGTCAGAGTCAGAGTCAGAGTCAGAGTCAGAGTCAGAGTCAGAGTCAGAGTCAGAGTCAGAGTCAGAGTTGAAGTCACAGTCATAGTCAAAGTCAGAGTCTCAGTCAGAGTCCAAGTCAGAGTCAGAGTCGGAGTCAGAGTCAGAGTCAGAGTCAGAGTCAGATTCTGAGTCAGAGTCAGAGTCAGAGTCAGAGTTTGAGTCAGATACGGAGTCGGAGTCAGAGTCAGATTCAGAGTCACAGTCATGGAGACAGAGTCAGAGTCAGAGTCAGAGTCGGAGTCAAAGTCAGAGTCAGAGTCAGAGTCAGAGTCAGAGTCAGAGTCAGAGTCAGAGTCAGAGTCAGAGTCGGAGTCAGAGTCAGAGTCAGAGTCAGAGTTGAAGTCAGAGTCAGAGTCAGAGTCAGAGTCAAAGTCAGAGTCTCAGTCAGAGTCCAAGTCAGAGTCAGAGTCGGAGTCAGAGTCAGAGTCAGATTTAGAGTCAGAGTCAGAGTCAGAGTCAGAGTCGGAGTCAGAGTCAGAGTCAGAGTCAGAGTCGGATTTAGAGTCAGAGTCAGAGTCAGGGTCAGAGTCACAGTCAGAGTCAGATTCAGAGTCGGAGTTAGAGTCAGAGTCAGGGTCAGAGTCAGAGTCAGAGTCAGAGTTAAAGTCAGAGTCAGAGTCAGAGTCAGAGTCAAAGTCAGAGTCTCAGTCAGAGTCCAAGTCAGAGTCAGAGTCGGAGTCAGAGTCAGAGTCAGAGTCAGAGTCAGAGTCAGAGTCATGTAGTCAGAGTCACAGTCAGAGTCAGAGTCAGAGTCCGAGTCAGAGTCAGAGTCAGAGTCAGAGTCAGAGTTGAAGTCACAGTCATAGTCAAAGTCAGAGTCTCAGTCAGAGTCCAAGTCAGAGTCAGAGTCGGAGTCAGAGTCAGAGTCAGAGTCTGAGTCAGAGTCAGAGTCAGAGTCAGAGTTTGAGTCAGATACGGAGTCGGAGTCAGAGTCAGATTCAGAGTCACAGTCATGGAGACAGAGTCAGAGTCAGAGTCAGAGTCGGAGTCAAAGTCAGAGTCAGAGTCAGAGTCAGAGTCAGAGTCAGAGTCAGAGTCAGAGTCAGAGTCAGAGTCGGAGTCAGAGTCAGAGTCAGAGTCAGAGTTAAAGTCAGAGTCAGAGTCAGAGTCAGAGTCAAAGTCAGAGTCTCAGTCAGAGTCCAAGTCAGAGTCAGAGTCGGAGTCAGAGTCAGAGTCAGATTTAGAGTCAGAGTCAGAGTCAGAGTCAGAGTCGGAGTCAGAGTCAGAGTCAGAGTCAGAGTCAGAGTTAAAGTCAGAGTCAGAGTCAGAGTCAGAGTCAAAGTCAGAGTCTCAGTCAGAGTCCAAGTCAGAGTCAGAGTCGGAGTCAGAGTCAGAGTCAGATTTAGAGTCAGAGTCAGAGTCAGAGTCAGAGTTAAAGTCAGAGTCAGAGTCAGAGTCAGAGTCAGAGTTAAAGTCACAGTCAGAGTCAAAGTCAGAGTCTCAGTCAGAGTCCAAGTCAGAGTCGGAGTCGAAGTCAGAGTCAGAGTCAGAGTCAAAGTCCGTGTCAGAGTCGGAGTCAGAGTCAGAGTCAGAGTCAGAGTCGGAGTCAGAGTCAGAGTCAGAGTCAAAGTCAGAGTCAGAGTCAGAGTCTGAGTCAGAGTCAGAGTTAGTCAGATACGGAGTCGGAGTCAGAGTCAGATTCAGAGTCAAAGTCATGGAGACAGAGTCAAAGTCAGAGTCAGAGTCAGAGTCAGAGTCTGCGTCAGAGTCAGAGACAAAGTCAGAGTCAGAGTCAGAGTCAGAGTCAAAGTCAGTGTCAGAGTCGGAGTCAGAGTCAGAGTCAGAGTCAGAGTCGGAGTCAGACTCAGAGTCAGAGTCAGAGTCAGAGTCAGAGTCAGAGTCAGAGTCAGAGTCAGAGTTGAAGTCACAGTCATAGTCAAAGTCAGAGTCTCAGTCAGAGTCCAAGTCAGAGTCAGAGTCGGAGTCAGAGTCAGAGTCAGAGTCACAGTCACAGTCATGGAGACAGAGTCAGAGTCAGAGTCAGAGTCGGAGTCAAAGTCAGAGTCAGAGTCAGAGTCAGAGTCAGAATCAGAGTCAGAGTCAGAGTCAGAGTCAGAGTCGGAGTCAGAGTCAGAGTCAGAGTCAAAGTTGAAGTCAGAGTCAGAGTCAGAGTCAGAGTCAAAGGCAGAGTCTCATTCAGAGTCCAAGTCAGAGTCAGAGTCGGAGTCAGAGTCAGAGTCAGATTTAGAGTCAGAGTCAGAGTCAGAGTCAGAGTCGGAGTCAGAGTCAGAGTCAGAGTCAGAGTCAGAGTCAGAGTCAGAGTTAAAGTCAGAGTCAGAGTCAGAGTCAGAGTCGGAGTCAGAGTCAGAGTCAGAGTCAGAGTCAGAGTCAGAGTCAGAGTCAGAGTCAGAGTCAGAGTTGAAGTCACAGTCATAGTCAAAGTCAGAGTCTCAGTCAGAGTCCAAGTCAGAGTCAGAGTCGGAGTCAGAGTCACAGTCAGAGTCACAGTCACAGTCATGGAGACAGAGTCAGAGTCAGAGTCAGAGTCGGAGTCAAAGTCAGAGTCAGAGTCAGAGTCAGAGTCAGAATCAGAGTCAGAGTCAGAGTCAGAGTCAGAGTCGGAGTCAGAGTCAGAGTCAGAGTCAGAGTTGAAGTCAGAGTCAGAGTCAGAGTCAGAGTCAAAGTCAGAGTCTCAGTCAGAGTCCAAGTCAGAGTCAGAGTCGGAGTCAGAGTCAGAGTCAGATTTAGAGTCAGAGTCAGAGTCAGAGTCAGAGTCGGAGTCAGAGTCAGAGTCAGAGTCAGAGTCAGAGTTAAAGTCAGAGTCAGAGTCAGAGTCAGAGTCAGAGTCAGAGTCAGAGTCAGAGTCAGAGTCAGAGTCAGAGTTGAAGTCACAGTCATAGTCAAAGTCAGAGTCTCAGTCAGAGTCCAAGTCAGAGTCAGAGTCGGAGTCAGAGTCAGAGTCAGAGTCAGAGTCAGATTCTGAGTCAGAGTCAGAGTCAGAGTCAGAGTTTGAGTCAGATACGGAGTCGGAGTCAGAGTCAGATTCAGAGTCACAGTCATGGAGACAGAGTCAGAGTCAGAGTCAGAGTCGGAGTCAAAGTCAGAGTCAGAGTCAGAGTCAGAGTCAGAGTCAGAGTCAGAGTCAGAGTCAGAGTCAGAGTCGGAGTCAGAGTCAGAGTCAGAGTCAGAGTTGAAGTCAGAGTCAGAGTCAGAGTCAGAGTCAAAGTCAGAGTCTCAGTCAGAGTCCAAGTCAGAGTCAGAGTCGGAGTCAGAGTCAGAGTCAGATTTAGAGTCAGAGTCAGAGTCAGAGTCAGAGTCGGAGTCAGAGTCAGAGTCAGAGTCAGAGTCGGATTTAGAGTCAGAGTCAGAGTCAGGGTCAGAGTCACAGTCAGAGTCAGATTCAGAGTCGGAGTTAGAGTCAGAGTCAGGGTCAGAGTCAGAGTCAGAGTCAGAGTTAAAGTCAGAGTCAGAGTCAGAGTCAGAGTCAAAGTCAGAGTCTCAGTCAGAGTCCAAGTCAGAGTCAGAGTCGGAGTCAGAGTCAGAGTCAGAGTCAGAGTCAGAGTCAGAGTCATGTAGTCAGAGTCACAGTCAGAGTCAGAGTCAGAGTCCGAGTCAGAGTCAGAGTCAGAGTCAGAGTCAGAGTTGAAGTCACAGTCATAGTCAAAGTCAGAGTCTCAGTCAGAGTCCAAGTCAGAGTCAGAGTCGGAGTCAGAGTCAGAGTCAGAGTCTGAGTCAGAGTCAGAGTCAGAGTCAGAGTTTGAGTCAGATACGGAGTCGGAGTCAGAGTCAGATTCAGAGTCACAGTCATGGAGACAGAGTCAGAGTCAGAGTCAGAGTCGGAGTCAAAGTCAGAGTCAGAGTCAGAGTCAGAGTCAGAGTCAGAGTCAGAGTCAGAGTCAGAGTCAGAGTCGGAGTCAGAGTCAGAGTCAGAGTCAGAGTTAAAGTCAGAGTCAGAGTCAGAGTCAGAGTCAAAGTCAGAGTCTCAGTCAGAGTCCAAGTCAGAGTCAGAGTCGGAGTCAGAGTCAGAGTCAGATTTAGAGTCAGAGTCAGAGTCAGGGTCAGAGTCACAGTCAGAGTCAGATTCAGAGTCGGAGTTAGAGTCAGAGTCAGGGTCAGAGTCAGAGTCAGAGTCAGAGTTAAAGTCAGAGTCAGAGTCAAAGTCAGAGTCAAAGTCAGAGTCTCAGTCAGAGTCCAAGTCAGAGTCAGAGTCGGAGTCAGAGTCAGAGTCAGAGTCAGAGTCAGAGTCAGAGTCATGTAGTCAGAGTCACAGTCAGAGTCAGAGTCAGAGTCCGAGTCAGAGCCAGAGTCAGAGTCAGAGTTAAAGTCAGAGTCAGAGTCAGAGTCAGAGTCAGAGTTAAAGTCACAGTCAGAGTCAAAGTCAGAGTCTCAGTCAGAGTCCAAGTCAGAGTCAGAGTCGGAGTCAGAGTCAGATTCAGAGTCGGAGTTAGAGTCAGCGTCAGGGTCAGAGTCAGAGTCAGCATTAGAGTCAGAGTCAGAGTCATGTAGTCAGAGTCAGAGTCTTAGTCAGAGTCAGAGACAGAGTCAGAGTCTCAGTCAGAGTCAGAGTCAGAGTCAGAGTCAAAGTCAGAGTCTCAGTCAGAGTCCAAGTCAGAGTCAGAGTCGGAGTCAGAGTAAGAGTCAGAGTCAGAGTCAGAGTCAGAGTCATGTAGTCAGAGTCAGAGTCAGAGTCAGAGTCAGAGTCCGAGTCAGAGCCAGAGTCAGAGTCAGAGTCTCAGTCAGAGTCCAAGTCAGAGTCAGAGTCGGAGTCAGAGTCAGAGTCAGATTTAGTGTCAGAGTCAGAGTCAGAGTCAGAGTCGGAGTCAGAGTCAGAGTCAGAGTCAGAGTCAGAGTTAAAGTCAGAGTCAGAGTCAGAGTCAGAGTCAGAGTCAGATTCTGAGTCAGAGTCAGAGTCAGAGTCAGAGTTTGAGTCAGATACGGAGTCGGAGTCAGAGTCAGATTCAGAGTCACAGTCATGGAGACAGAGTCAGAGTCAGAGTCAGAGTCGGAGTCAAAGTCAGAGTCAGAGTCAGAGTCAGAGTCAGAGTTGAAGTCACAGTCATAGTCAAAGTCAGAGTCTCAGTCAGAGTCCAAGTCAGAGTCAGAGTCGGAGTCAGAGTCAGAGTCAGAGTCAGAGTCAGATTCTGAGTCAGAGTCAGAGTCAGAGTCAGAGTTTGAGTCAGATACGGAGTCGGAGTCAGAGTCAGATTCAGACTCACAGTCATGGAGACAGAGTCAGAGTCAGAGTCAGAGTCGGAGTCAAAGTCAGAGTCAGAGTCAGAGTCAGAGTCAGAGTCAGAGTCAGAGTCAGAGTCAGAGTCAGAGTCGGAGTCAGAGTCAGAGTCAGAGTCAGAGTTGAAGTCAGAGTCAGAGTCAGAGTCAGAGTCAAAGTCAGAGTCTCAGTCAGAGTCCAAGTCAGAGTCAGAGTCGGAGTCAGAGTCAGAGTCAGATTTAGAGTCAGAGTCAGAGTCAGAGTCAGAGTCGGAGTCAGAGTCAGAGTCAGAGTCAGAGTCAGAGTTAAAGTCAGAGTCAGAGTCAAAGTCAGAGTCAAAGTCAGAGTCTCAGTCAGAGTCCAAGTCAGAGTCAGAGTCGGAGTCAGAGTCAGAGTCGGATTTAGAGTCAGAGTCAGAGTCAGGGTCAGAGTCACAGTCAGAGTCAGATTCAGAGTCGGAGTTAGAGTCAGAGTCAGGGTCAGAGTCAGAGTCAGAGTCAGAGTTAAAGTCAGAGTCAGAGTCAGAGTCAGAGTCAAAGTCAGAGTCTCAGTCAGAGTCCAAGTCAGAGTCAGAGTCGGAGTCAGAGTCAGAGTCAGAGTCAGAGTCAGAGTCAGAGTCATGTAGTCAGAGTCACAGTCAGAGTCAGAGTCAGAGTCCGAGTCAGAGTCAGAGTCAGAGTCAGAGTCAGAGTTGAAGTCACAGTCATAGTCAAAGTCAGAGTCTCAGTCAGAGTCCAAGTCAGAGTCAGAGTCGGAGTCAGAGTCAGAGTCAGAGTCAGAGTCAGAGTCAGAGTCTGAGTCAGAGTCAGAGTCAGAGTCAGAGTTTGAGTCAGATACGGAGTCGGAGTCAGAGTCAGATTCAGAGTCAAAGTCATGGAGACAGAGTCAGAGTCAGAGTCAGAGTCGGAGTCAAAGTCAGAGTCAGAGTCAGAGTCAGAGTCAGAGTCAGAGTCAGAGTCAGAGTCAGAGTCAGAGTCGGAGTCAGAGTCAGAGTCAGAGTCAGAGTTAAAGTCAGAGTCAGAGTCAGAGTCAGAGTCAAAGTCAGAGTCTCAGTCAGAGTCCAAGTCAGAGTCAGAGTCGGAGTCAGAGTCAGAGTCAGATTTAGAGTCAGAGTCAGAGTCAGAGTCAGAGTCGGAGTCAGAGTCAGAGTCAGAGTCAGAGTCAGAGTTAAAGTCAGAGTCAGAGTCAGAGTCAGAGTCAAAGTCAGAGTCTCAGTCAGAGTCCAAGTCAGAGTCAGAGTCGGAGTCAGAGTCAGAGTCAGATTTAGAGTCAGAGTCAGAGTCAGGGTCAGAGTCACAGTCAGAGTCAGATTCAGAGTCGGAGTTAGAGTCAGAGTCAGGGTCAGAGTCAGAGTCAGAGTCAGAGTCAGAGTCAGAGTTAAAGTCAGAGTCAGAGTCAGAGTCAGAGTCAAAGTCAGAGTCTCAGTCAGAGTCCAAGTCAGAGTCAGAGTCGGAGTCAGAGTCAGAGTCAGATTTAGAGTCAGAGTCAGAGTCAGAGTCAGAGTCGGAGTCAGAGTCAGAGTCAGAGTCAGAGTCAGAGTTAAAGTCAGAGTCAGAGTCAGAGTCAGGGTCAAAGTCAGAGTCTCAGTCAGAGTCCAAGTCAGAGTCAGAGTCGGAGTCAGAGTCAGAGTCAGATTTAGAGGCAGAGTCAGAGTCAGGGTCAGAGTCACAGTCAGAGTCAGATTCAGAGTCGGAGTTAGAGTCAGAGTCAGGGTCAGAGTCAGAGTCAGAGTCAGAGTTAAAGTCAGAGTCAGAGTCAAAGTCAGAGTCAAAGTCAGAGTCTCAGTCAGAGTCCAAGTCAGAGTCAGAGTCGGAGTCAGAGTCAGAGTCAGAGTCAGAGTTAAAGTCAGAGTCAGAGTCAGAGTCAGAGTCAAAGTCAGAGTCTCAGTCAGAGTCCAAGTCAGAGTCAGAGTCGGAGTCAGAGTCAGAGTCAGAGTCAGAGTCAGAGTCAGAGTCATGTAGTCAGAGTCACAGTCAGAGTCAGAGTCAGAGTCCGAGTCAGAGTCAGAGTCAGAGTCAGAGTCAGAGTTGAAGTCACAGTCATAGTCAAAGTCAGAGTCTCAGTCAGAGTCCAAGTCAGAGTCAGAGTCGGAGTCAGAGTCAGAGTCAGAGTCTGAGTCAGAGTCAGAGTCAGAGTCAGAGTTTGAGTCAGATACGGAGTCGGAGTCAGAGTCAGATTCAGAGTCACAGTCATGGAGACAGAGTCAGAGTCAGAGTCAGAGTCGGAGTCAAAGTCAGAGTCAGAGTCAGAGTCAGAGTCAGAGTCAGAGTCAGAGTCAGAGTCAGAGTCAGAGTCGGAGTCAGAGTCAGAGTCAGAGTCAGAGTTAGAGTCAGAGTCAGAGTCAGAGTCAGAGTCAAAGTCAGAGTCTTAGTCAGAGTCCAAGTCAGAGTCAGAGTCGGAGTCAGAGTCAGAGTCAGATTTAGAGTCAGAGTCAGAGTCAGAGTCAGAGTCGGAGTCAGAGTCAGAGTCAGAGTCAGAGTCAGAGTTAAAGTCAGAGTCAGAGTCAGAGTCAGAGTCAAAGTCAGAGTCTCAGTCAGAGTCCAAGTCAGAGTCAGAGTCGGAGTCAGAGTCAGAGTCAGATTTAGAGTCAGAGTCAGAGTCAGGGTCAGAGTCACAGTCAGAGTCAGATTCAGAGTCGGAGTTAGAGTCAGAGTCAGGGTCAGAGTCAGAGTCAGAGTCAGAGTTAAAGTCAGAGTCAGAGTCAAAGTCAGAGTCAAAGTCAGAGTCTCAGTCAGAGTCCAAGTCAGAGTCAGAGTCGGAGTCAGAGTCAGAGTCAGAGTCAGAGTCAGAGTCAGAGTCATGTAGTCAGAGTCACAGTCAGAGTCAGAGTCAGAGTCCGAGTCAGAGCCAGAGTCAGAGTCAGAGTTAAAGTCAGAGTCAGAGTCAGAGTCAGAGTCAGAGTTAAAGTCACAGTCAGAGTCAAAGTCAGAGTCTCAGTCAGAGTCCAAGTCAGAGTCAGAGTCGGAGTCAGAGTCAGATTCAGAGTCGGAGTTAGAGTCAGCGTCAGGGTCAGAGTCAGAGTCAGCATTAGAGTCAGAGTCAGAGTCATGTAGTCAGAGTCAGAGTCTTAGTCAGAGTCAGAGACAGAGTCAGAGTCTCAGTCAGAGTCAGAGTCAGAGTCAGAGTCAAAGTCAGAGTCTCAGTCAGAGTCCAAGTCAGAGTCAGAGTCGGAGTCAGAGTAAGAGTCAGAGTCAGAGTCAGAGTCAGAGTCATGTAGTCAGAGTCAGAGTCAGAGTCAGAGTCAGAGTCCGAGTCAGAGCCAGAGTCAGAGTCAGAGTCTCAGTCAGAGTCCAAGTCAGAGTCAGAGTCGGAGTCAGAGTCAGAGTCAGATTTAGTGTCAGAGTCAGAGTCAGAGTCAGAGTCAAAGTCAGAGTCTCAGTCAGAGTCCAAGTCAGAGTCAGAGTCGGAGTCAGAGTCAGAGTCAGATTTAGAGTCAGAGTCAGAGTCAGAGTCAGAGTCGGAGTCAGAGTCAGAGTCAGAGTCAGAGTCAGAGTTAAAGTCAGAGTCAGAGTCAGAGTCAGAGTCAAAGTCAGAGTCTCAGTCAGAGTCCAAGTCAGAGTCAGAGTCGGAGTCAGAGTCAGAGTCAGATTTAGAGTCAGAGTCAGAGTCAGGGTCAGAGTCACAGTCAGAGTCAGATTCAGAGTCGGAGTTAGAGTCAGAGTCAGGGTCAGAGTCAGAGTCAGAGTCAGAGTCAGAGTCAGAGTTAAAGTCAGAGTCAGAGTCAGAGTCAGAGTCAAAGTCAGAGTCTCAGTCAGAGTCCAAGTCAGAGTCAGAGTCGGAGTCAGAGTCAGAGTCAGATTTAGAGTCAGAGTCAGAGTCAGAGTCAGAGTCGGAGTCAGAGTCAGAGTCAGAGTCAGAGTCAGAGTTAAAGTCAGAGTCAGAGTCAGAGTCAGGGTCAAAGTCAGAGTCTCAGTCAGAGTCCAAGTCAGAGTCAGAGTCGGAGTCAGAGTCAGAGTCAGATTTAGAGGCAGAGTCAGAGTCAGGGTCAGAGTCACAGTCAGAGTCAGATTCAGAGTCGGAGTTAGAGTCAGAGTCAGGGTCAGAGTCAGAGTCAGAGTCAGAGTTAAAGTCAGAGTCAGAGTCAAAGTCAGAGTCAAAGTCAGAGTCTCAGTCAGAGTCCAAGTCAGAGTCAGAGTCGGAGTCAGAGTCAGAGTCAGAGTCAGAGTTAAAGTCAGAGTCAGAGTCAGAGTCAGAGTCAAAGTCAGAGTCTCAGTCAGAGTCCAAGTCAGAGTCAGAGTCGGAGTCAGAGTCAGAGTCAGAGTCAGAGTCAGAGTCAGAGTCATGTAGTCAGAGTCACAGTCAGAGTCAGAGTCAGAGTCCGAGTCAGAGTCAGAGTCAGAGTCAGAGTCAGAGTTGAAGTCACAGTCATAGTCAAAGTCAGAGTCTCAGTCAGAGTCCAAGTCAGAGTCAGAGTCGGAGTCAGAGTCAGAGTCAGAGTCTGAGTCAGAGTCAGAGTCAGAGTCAGAGTTTGAGTCAGATACGGAGTCGGAGTCAGAGTCAGATTCAGAGTCACAGTCATGGAGACAGAGTCAGAGTCAGAGTCAGAGTCGGAGTCAAAGTCAGAGTCAGAGTCAGAGTCAGAGTCAGAGTCAGAGTCAGAGTCAGAGTCAGAGTCAGAGTCGGAGTCAGAGTCAGAGTCAGAGTCAGAGTTAGAGTCAGAGTCAGAGTCAGAGTCAGAGTCAAAGTCAGAGTCTCAGTCAGAGTCCAAGTCAGAGTCAGAGTCGGAGTCAGAGTCAGAGTCAGATTTAGAGTCAGAGTCAGAGTCAGAGTCAGAGTCGGAGTCAGAGTCAGAGTCAGAGTCAGAGTCAGAGTTAAAGTCAGAGTCAGAGTCAGAGTCAGAGTCAAAGTCAGAGTCTCAGTCAGAGTCCAAGTCAGAGTCAGAGTCGGAGTCAGAGTCAGAGTCAGATTTAGAGTCAGAGTCAGAGTCAGGGTCAGAGTCACAGTCAGAGTCAGATTCAGAGTCGGAGTTAGAGTCAGAGTCAGGGTCAGAGTCAGAGTCAGAGTCAGAGTTAAAGTCAGAGTCAGAGTCAAAGTCAGAGTCAAAGTCAGAGTCTCAGTCAGAGTCCAAGTCAGAGTCAGAGTCGGAGTCAGAGTCAGAGTCAGAGTCAGAGTCAGAGTCAGAGTCATGTAGTCAGAGTCACAGTCAGAGTCAGAGTCAGAGTCCGAGTCAGAGCCAGAGTCAGAGTCAGAGTTAAAGTCAGAGTCAGAGTCAGAGTCAGAGTCAGAGTTAAAGTCACAGTCAGAGTCAAAGTCAGAGTCTCAGTCAGAGTCCAAGTCAGAGTCAGAGTCGGAGTCAGAGTCAGATTCAGAGTCGGAGTTAGAGTCAGCGTCAGGGTCAGAGTCAGAGTCAGCATTAGAGTCAGAGTCAGAGTCATGTAGTCAGAGTCAGAGTCTTAGTCAGAGTCAGAGACAGAGTCAGAGTCTCAGTCAGAGTCAGAGTCAGAGTCAGAGTCAAAGTCAGAGTCTCAGTCAGAGTCCAAGTCAGAGTCAGAGTCGGAGTCAGAGTAAGAGTCAGAGTCAGAGTCAGAGTCAGAGTCATGTAGTCAGAGTCAGAGTCAGAGTCAGAGTCAGAGTCCGAGTCAGAGCCAGAGTCAGAGTCAGAGTCTCAGTCAGAGTCCAAGTCAGAGTCAGAGTCGGAGTCAGAGTCAGAGTCAGATTTAGTGTCAGAGTCAGAGTCAGAGTCAGAGTCGGAGTCAGAGTCAGAGTCAGAGTCAGAGTCAGAGTTAAAGTCAGAGTCAGAGTCAGAGTCAGAGTCAGAGTCAGATTCTGAGTCAGAGTCAGAGTCAGAGTCAGAGTTTGAGTCAGATACGGAGTCGGAGTCAGAGTCAGATTCAGAGTCACAGTCATGGAGACAGAGTCAGAGTCAGAGTCAGAGTCGGAGTCAAAGTCAGAGTCAGAGTCAGAGTCAGAGTCAGAGTTGAAGTCACAGTCATAGTCAAAGTCAGAGTCTCAGTCAGAGTCCAAGTCAGAGTCAGAGTCGGAGTCAGAGTCAGAGTCAGAGTCAGAGTCAGATTCTGAGTCAGAGTCAGAGTCAGAGTCAGAGTTTGAGTCAGATACGGAGTCGGAGTCAGAGTCAGATTCAGAGTCACAGTCATGGAGACAGAGTCAGAGTCAGAGTCAGAGTCGGAGTCAAAGTCAGAGTCAGAGTCAGAGTCAGAGTCAGAGTCAGAGTCAGAGTCAGAGTCAGAGTCAGAGTCGGAGTCAGAGTCAGAGTCAGAGTCAGAGTTGAAGTCAGAGTCAGAGTCAGAGTCAGAGTCAAAGTCAGAGTCTCAGTCAGAGTCCAAGTCAGAGTCAGAGTCGGAGTCAGAGTCAGAGTCAGATTTAGAGTCAGAGTCAGAGTCAGAGTCAGAGTCGGAGTCAGAGTCAGAGTCAGAGTCAGAGTCAGAGTTAAAGTCAGAGTCAGAGTCAAAGTCAGAGTCAAAGTCAGAGTCTCAGTCAGAGTCCAAGTCAGAGTCAGAGTCGGAGTCAGAGTCAGAGTCGGATTTAGAGTCAGAGTCAGAGTCAGGGTCAGAGTCACAGTCAGAGTCAGATTCAGAGTCGGAGTTAGAGTCAGAGTCAGGGTCAGAGTCAGAGTCAGAGTCAGAGTTAAAGTCAGAGTCAGAGTCAGAGTCAGAGTCAAAGTCAGAGTCTCAGTCAGAGTCCAAGTCAGAGTCAGAGTCGGAGTCAGAGTCAGAGTCAGAGTCAGAGTCAGAGTCAGAGTCATGTAGTCAGAGTCACAGTCAGAGTCAGAGTCAGAGTCCGAGTCAGAGTCAGAGTCAGAGTCAGAGTCAGAGTTGAAGTCACAGTCATAGTCAAAGTCAGAGTCTCAGTCAGAGTCCAAGTCAGAGTCAGAGTCGGAGTCAGAGTCAGAGTCAGAGTCAGAGTCAGAGTCAGAGTCTGAGTCAGAGTCAGAGTCAGAGTCAGAGTTTGAGTCAGATACGGAGTCGGAGTCAGAGTCAGATTCAGAGTCAAAGTCATGGAGACAGAGTCAGAGTCAGAGTCAGAGTCGGAGTCAAAGTCAGAGTCAGAGTCAGAGTCAGAGTCAGAGTCAGAGTCAGAGTCAGAGTCAGAGTCAGAGTCGGAGTCAGAGTCAGAGTCAGAGTCAGAGTTAAAGTCAGAGTCAGAGTCAGAGTCAGAGTCAAAGTCAGAGTCTCAGTCAGAGTCCAAGTCAGAGTCAGAGTCGGAGTCAGAGTCAGAGTCAGATTTAGAGTCAGAGTCAGAGTCAGAGTCAGAGTCGGAGTCAGAGTCAGAGTCAGAGTCAGAGTCAGAGTTAAAGTCAGAGTCAGAGTCAGAGTCAGAGTCAAAGTCAGAGTCTCAGTCAGAGTCCAAGTCAGAGTCAGAGTCGGAGTCAGAGTCAGAGTCAGATTTAGAGTCAGAGTCAGAGTCAGGGTCAGAGTCACAGTCAGAGTCAGATTCAGAGTCGGAGTTAGAGTCAGAGTCAGGGTCAGAGTCAGAGTCAGAGTCAGAGTCAGAGTCAGAGTTAAAGTCAGAGTCAGAGTCAGAGTCAGAGTCAAAGTCAGAGTCTCAGTCAGAGTCCAAGTCAGAGTCAGAGTCGGAGTCAGAGTCAGAGTCAGATTTAGAGTCAGAGTCAGAGTCAGAGTCAGAGTCGGAGTCAGAGTCAGAGTCAGAGTCAGAGTCAGAGTTAAAGTCAGAGTCAGAGTCAGAGTCAGGGTCAAAGTCAGAGTCTCAGTCAGAGTCCAAGTCAGAGTCAGAGTCGGAGTCAGAGTCAGAGTCAGATTTAGAGGCAGAGTCAGAGTCAGGGTCAGAGTCACAGTCAGAGTCAGATTCAGAGTCGGAGTTAGAGTCAGAGTCAGGGTCAGAGTCAGAGTCAGAGTCAGAGTTAAAGTCAGAGTCAGAGTCAAAGTCAGAGTCAAAGTCAGAGTCTCAGTCAGAGTCCAAGTCAGAGTCAGAGTCGGAGTCAGAGTCAGAGTCAGAGTCAGAGTTAAAGTCAGAGTCAGAGTCAGAGTCAGAGTCAAAGTCAGAGCCAGAGTCAGAGTCAGAGTTAAAGTCAGAGTCAGAGTCAGAGTCAGAGTCAGAGTTAAAGTCACAGTCAGAGTCAAAGTCAGAGTCTCAGTCAGAGTCCAAGTCAGAGTCAGAGTCGGAGTCAGAGTCAGATTCAGAGTCGGAGTTAGAGTCAGCGTCAGGGTCAGAGTCAGAGTCAGCATTAGAGTCAGAGTCAGAGTCATGTAGTCAGAGTCAGAGTCTTAGTCAGAGTCAGAGACAGAGTCAGAGTCTCAGTCAGAGTCAGAGTCAGAGTTAAAGTCAGAGTCAGAGTCAAAGTCAGAGTCAAAGTCAGAGTCTCAGTCAGAGTCCAAGTCAGAGTCAGAGTCGGAGTCAGAGTCAGAGTCGGATTTAGAGTCAGAGTCAGAGTCAGGGTCAGAGTCACAGTCAGAGTCAGATTCAGAGTCGGAGTTAGAGTCAGAGTCAGGGTCAGAGTCAGAGTCAGAGTCAGAGTTAAAGTCAGAGTCAGAGTCAGAGTCAGAGTCAAAGTCAGAGTCTCAGTCAGAGTCCAAGTCAGAGTCAGAGTCGGAGTCAGAGTCAGAGTCAGAGTCAGAGTCAGAGTCAGAGTCATGTAGTCAGAGTCACAGTCAGAGTCAGAGTCAGAGTCCGAGTCAGAGTCAGAGTCAGAGTCAGAGTCAGAGTTGAAGTCACAGTCATAGTCAAAGTCAGAGTCTCAGTCAGAGTCCAAGTCAGAGTCAGAGTCGGAGTCAGAGTCAGAGTCAGAGTCAGAGTCAGAGTCAGAGTCTGAGTCAGAGTCAGAGTCAGAGTCAGAGTTTGAGTCAGATACGGAGTCGGAGTCAGAGTCAGATTCAGAGTCAAAGTCATGGAGACAGAGTCAGAGTCAGAGTCAGAGTCGGAGTCAAAGTCAGAGTCAGAGTCAGAGTCAGAGTCAGAGTCAGAGTCAGAGTCAGAGTCAGAGTCAGAGTCGGAGTCAGAGTCAGAGTCAGAGTCAGAGTTAAAGTCAGAGTCAGAGTCAGAGTCAGAGTCAAAGTCAGAGTCTCAGTCAGAGTCCAAGTCAGAGTCAGAGTCGGAGTCAGAGTCAGAGTCAGATTTAGAGTCAGAGTCAGAGTCAGAGTCAGAGTCGGAGTCAGAGTCAGAGTCAGAGTCGGAGTCAGAGTTAAAGTCAGAGTCAGAGTCAGAGTCAGAGTCAAAGTCAGAGTCTCAGTCAGAGTCCAAGTCAGAGTCAGAGTCGGAGTCAGAGTCAGAGTCAGATTTAGAGTCAGAGTCAGAGTCAGGGTCAGAGTCACAGTCAGAGTCAGATTCAGAGTCGGAGTTAGAGTCAGAGTCAGGGTCAGAGTCAGAGTCAGAGTCAGAGTCAGAGTCAGAGTTAAAGTCAGAGTCAGAGTCAGAGTCAGAGTCAAAGTCAGAGTCTCAGTCAGAGTCCAAGTCAGAGTCAGAGTCGGAGTCAGAGTCAGAGTCAGATTTAGAGTCAGAGTCAGAGTCAGAGTCAGAGTCGGAGTCAGAGTCAGAGTCAGAGTCAGAGTCAGAGTTAAAGTCAGAGTCAGAGTCAGAGTCAGGGTCAAAGTCAGAGTCTCAGTCAGAGTCCAAGTCAGAGTCAGAGTCGGAGTCAGAGTCAGAGTCAGATTTAGAGGCAGAGTCAGAGTCAGGGTCAGAGTCACAGTCAGAGTCAGATTCAGAGTCGGAGTTAGAGTCAGAGTCAGGGTCAGAGTCAGAGTCAGAGTCAGAGTTAAAGTCAGAGTCAGAGTCAAAGTCAGAGTCAAAGTCAGAGTCTCAGTCAGAGTCCAAGTCAGAGTCAGAGTCGGAGTCAGAGTCAGAGTCAGAGTCAGAGTTAAAGTCAGAGTCAGAGTCAGAGTCAGAGTCAAAGTCAGAGTCTCAGTCAGAGTCCAAGTCAGAGTCAGAGTCGGAGTCAGAGTCAGAGTCAGAGTCAGAGTCAGAGTCAGAGTCATGTAGTCAGAGTCACAGTCAGAGTCAGAGTCAGAGTCCGAGTCAGAGTCAGAGTCAGAGTCAGAGTCAGAGTTGAAGTCACAGTCATAGTCAAAGTCAGAGTCTCAGTCAGAGTCCAAGTCAGAGTCAGAGTCGGAGTCAGAGTCAGAGTCAGAGTCTGAGTCAGAGTCAGAGTCAGAGTCAGAGTTTGAGTCAGATACGGAGTCGGAGTCAGAGTCAGATTCAGAGTCACAGTCATGGAGACAGAGTCAGAGTCAGAGTCAGAGTCGGAGTCAAAGTCAGAGTCAGAGTCAGAGTCAGAGTCAGAGTCAGAGTCAGAGTCAGAGTCAGAGTCAGAGTCGGAGTCAGAGTCAGAGTCAGAGTCAGAGTTAGAGTCAGAGTCAGAGTCAGAGTCAGAGTCAAAGTCAGAGTCTTAGTCAGAGTCCAAGTCAGAGTCAGAGTCGGAGTCAGAGTCAGAGTCAGATTTAGAGTCAGAGTCAGAGTCAGAGTCAGAGTCGGAGTCAGAGTCAGAGTCAGAGTCAGAGTCAGAGTTAAAGTCAGAGTCAGAGTCAGAGTCAGAGTCAAAGTCAGAGTCTCAGTCAGAGTCCAAGTCAGAGTCAGAGTCGGAGTCAGAGTCAGAGTCAGATTTAGAGTCAGAGTCAGAGTCAGGGTCAGAGTCACAGTCAGAGTCAGATTCAGAGTCGGAGTTAGAGTCAGAGTCAGGGTCAGAGTCAGAGTCAGAGTCAGAGTTAAAGTCAGAGTCAGAGTCAAAGTCAGAGTCAAAGTCAGAGTCTCAGTCAGAGTCCAAGTCAGAGTCAGAGTCGGAGTCAGAGTCAGAGTCAGAGTCAGAGTCAGAGTCAGAGTCATGTAGTCAGAGTCACAGTCAGAGTCAGAGTCAGAGTCCGAGTCAGAGCCAGAGTCAGAGTCAGAGTTAAAGTCAGAGTCAGAGTCAGAGTCAGAGTCAGAGTTAAAGTCACAGTCAGAGTCAAAGTCAGAGTCTCAGTCAGAGTCCAAGTCAGAGTCAGAGTCGGAGTCAGAGTCAGATTCAGAGTCGGAGTTAGAGTCAGCGTCAGGGTCAGAGTCAGAGTCAGCATTAGAGTCAGAGTCAGAGTCATGTAGTCAGAGTCAGAGTCTTAGTCAGAGTCAGAGACAGAGTCAGAGTCTCAGTCAGAGTCAGAGTCAGAGTCAGAGTCAAAGTCAGAGTCTCAGTCAGAGTCCAAGTCAGAGTCAGAGTCGGAGTCAGAGTAAGAGTCAGAGTCAGAGTCAGAGTCAGAGTCATGTAGTCAGAGTCAGAGTCAGAGTCAGAGTCAGAGTCCGAGTCAGAGCCAGAGTCAGAGTCAGAGTCTCAGTCAGAGTCCAAGTCAGAGTCAGAGTCGGAGTCAGAGTCAGAGTCAGATTTAGTGTCAGAGTCAGAGTCAGAGTCAGAGTCAAAGTCAGAGTCTCAGTCAGAGTCCAAGTCAGAGTCAGAGTCGGAGTCAGAGTCAGAGTCAGATTTAGAGTCAGAGTCAGAGTCAGAGTCAGAGTCGGAGTCAGAGTCAGAGTCAGAGTCAGAGTCAGAGTTAAAGTCAGAGTCAGAGTCAGAGTCAGAGTCAAAGTCAGAGTCTCAGTCAGAGTCCAAGTCAGAGTCAGAGTCGGAGTCAGAGTCAGAGTCAGATTTAGAGTCAGAGTCAGAGTCAGGGTCAGAGTCACAGTCAGAGTCAGATTCAGAGTCGGAGTTAGAGTCAGAGTCAGGGTCAGAGTCAGAGTCAGAGTCAGAGTCAGAGTCAGAGTTAAAGTCAGAGTCAGAGTCAGAGTCAGAGTCAAAGTCAGAGTCTCAGTCAGAGTCCAAGTCAGAGTCAGAGTCGGAGTCAGAGTCAGAGTCAGATTTAGAGTCAGAGTCAGAGTCAGAGTCAGAGTCGGAGTCAGAGTCAGAGTCAGAGTCAGAGTCAGAGTTAAAGTCAGAGTCAGAGTCAGAGTCAGGGTCAAAGTCAGAGTCTCAGTCAGAGTCCAAGTCAGAGTCAGAGTCGGAGTCAGAGTCAGAGTCAGATTTAGAGGCAGAGTCAGAGTCAGGGTCAGAGTCACAGTCAGAGTCAGATTCAGAGTCGGAGTTAGAGTCAGAGTCAGGGTCAGAGTCAGAGTCAGAGTCAGAGTTAAAGTCAGAGTCAGAGTCAAAGTCAGAGTCAAAGTCAGAGTCTCAGTCAGAGTCCAAGTCAGAGTCAGAGTCGGAGTCAGAGTCAGAGTCAGAGTCAGAGTTAAAGTCAGAGTCAGAGTCAGAGTCAGAGTCAAAGTCAGAGTCTCAGTCAGAGTCCAAGTCAGAGTCAGAGTCGGAGTCAGAGTCAGAGTCAGAGTCAGAGTCAGAGTCAGAGTCATGTAGTCAGAGTCACAGTCAGAGTCAGAGTCAGAGTCCGAGTCAGAGTCAGAGTCAGAGTCAGAGTCAGAGTTGAAGTCACAGTCATAGTCAAAGTCAGAGTCTCAGTCAGAGTCCAAGTCAGAGTCAGAGTCGGAGTCAGAGTCAGAGTCAGAGTCTGAGTCAGAGTCAGAGTCAGAGTCAGAGTTTGAGTCAGATACGGAGTCGGAGTCAGAGTCAGATTCAGAGTCACAGTCATGGAGACAGAGTCAGAGTCAGAGTCAGAGTCGGAGTCAAAGTCAGAGTCAGAGTCAGAGTCAGAGTCAGAGTCAGAGTCAGAGTCAGAGTCAGAGTCAGAGTCGGAGTCAGAGTCAGAGTCAGAGTCAGAGTTAGAGTCAGAGTCAGAGTCAGAGTCAGAGTCAAAGTCAGAGTCTCAGTCAGAGTCCAAGTCAGAGTCAGAGTCGGAGTCAGAGTCAGAGTCAGATTTAGAGTCAGAGTCAGAGTCAGAGTCAGAGTCGGAGTCAGAGTCAGAGTCAGAGTCAGAGTCAGAGTTAAAGTCAGAGTCAGAGTCAGAGTCAGAGTCAAAGTCAGAGTCTCAGTCAGAGTCCAAGTCAGAGTCAGAGTCGGAGTCAGAGTCAGAGTCAGATTTAGAGTCAGAGTCAGAGTCAGGGTCAGAGTCACAGTCAGAGTCAGATTCAGAGTCGGAGTTAGAGTCAGAGTCAGGGTCAGAGTCAGAGTCAGAGTCAGAGTTAACGTCAGAGTCAGAGTCAAAGTCAGAGTCAAAGTCAGAGTCTCAGTCAGAGTCCAAGTCAGAGTCAGAGTCGGAGTCAGAGTCAGAGTCAGAGTCAGAGTCAGAGTCAGAGTCATGTAGTCAGAGTCACAGTCAGAGTCAGAGTCAGAGTCCGAGTCAGAGCCAGAGTCAGAGTCAGAGTTAAAGTCAGAGTCAGAGTCAGAGTCAGAGTCAGAGTTAAAGTCACAGTCAGAGTCAAAGTCAGAGTCTCAGTCAGAGTCCAAGTCAGAGTCAGAGTCGGAGTCAGAGTCAGATTCAGAGTCGGAGTTAGAGTCAGCGTCAGGGTCAGAGTCAGAGTCAGCATTAGAGTCAGAGTCAGAGTCATGTAGTCAGAGTCAGAGTCTTAGTCAGAGTCAGAGACAGAGTCAGAGTCTCAGTCAGAGTCAGAGTCAGAGTCAGAGTCAAAGTCAGAGTCTCAGTCAGAGTCCAAGTCAGAGTCAGAGTCGGAGTCAGAGTAAGAGTCAGAGTCAGAGTCAGAGTCAGAGTCATGTAGTCAGAGTCAGAGTCAGAGTCAGAGTCAGAGTCCGAGTCAGAGCCAGAGTCAGAGTCAGAGTCTCAGTCAGAGTCCAAGTCAGAGTCAGAGTCGGAGTCAGAGTCAGAGTCAGATTTAGTGTCAGAGTCAGAGTCAGAGTCAGAGTCGGAGTCAGAGTCAGAGTCAGAGTCAGAGTCAGAGTTAAAGTCAGAGTCAGAGTCAGAGTCAGAGTCAGAGTCAGATTCTGAGTCAGAGTCAGAGTCAGAGTCAGAGTTTGAGTCAGATACGGAGTCGGAGTCAGAGTCAGATTCAGAGTCACAGTCATGGAGACAGAGTCAGAGTCAGAGTCAGAGTCGGAGTCAAAGTCAGAGTCAGAGTCAGAGTCAGAGTCAGAGTTGAAGTCACAGTCATAGTCAAAGTCAGAGTCTCAGTCAGAGTCCAAGTCAGAGTCAGAGTCGGAGTCAGAGTCAGAGTCAGAGTCAGAGTCAGATTCTGAGTCAGAGTCAGAGTCAGAGTCAGAGTTTGAGTCAGATACGGAGTCGGAGTCAGAGTCAGATTCAGAGTCACAGTCATGGAGACAGAGTCAGAGTCAGAGTCAGAGTCGGAGTCAAAGTCAGAGTCAGAGTCAGAGTCAGAGTCAGAGTCAGAGTCAGAGTCAGAGTCAGAGTCAGAGTCGGAGTCAGAGTCAGAGTCAGAGTCAGAGTTGAAGTCAGAGTCAGAGTCAGAGTCAGAGTCAAAGTCAGAGTCTCAGTCAGAGTCCAAGTCAGAGTCAGAGTCGGAGTCAGAGTCAGAGTCAGATTTAGAGTCAGAGTCAGAGTCAGAGTCAGAGTCGGAGTCAGAGTCAGAGTCAGAGTCAGAGTCAGAGTTAAAGTCAGAGTCAGAGTCAAAGTCAGAGTCAAAGTCAGAGTCTCAGTCAGAGTCCAAGTCAGAGTCAGAGTCGGAGTCAGAGTCAGAGTCGGATTTAGAGTCAGAGTCAGAGTCAGGGTCAGAGTCACAGTCAGAGTCAGATTCAGAGTCGGAGTTAGAGTCAGAGTCAGGGTCAGAGTCAGAGTCAGAGTCAGAGTTAAAGTCAGAGTCAGAGTCAGAGTCAGAGTCAAAGTCAGAGTCTCAGTCAGAGTCCAAGTCAGAGTCAGAGTCGGAGTCAGAGTCAGAGTCAGAGTCAGAGTCAGAGTCAGAGTCAGAGTCAGAGTCAGAGTCAGAGTCGGAGTCAGAGTCAGAGTCAGAGTCAGAGTTAGAGTCAGAGTCAGAGTCAGAGTCAGAGTCAAAGTCAGAGTCTCAGTCAGAGTCCAAGTCAGAGTCAGAGTCGGAGTCAGAGTCAGAGTCAGATTTAGAGTCAGAGTCAGAGTCAGAGTCAGAGTCGGAGTCAGAGTCAGAGTCAGAGTCAGAGTCAGAGTTAAAGTCAGAGTCAGAGTCAGAGTCAGAGTCAAAGTCAGAGTCTCAGTCAGAGTCCAAGTCAGAGTCAGAGTCGGAGTCAGAGTCAGAGTCAGATTTAGAGTCAGAGTCAGAGTCAGGGTCAGAGTCACAGTCAGAGTCAGATTCAGAGTCGGAGTTAGAGTCAGAGTCAGGGTCAGAGTCAGAGTCAGAGTCAGAGTTAAAGTCAGAGTCAGAGTCAAAGTCAGAGTCAAAGTCAGAGTCTCAGTCAGAGTCCAAGTCAGAGTCAGAGTCGGAGTCAGAGTCAGAGTCAGAGTCAGAGTCAGAGTCAGAGTCATGTAGTCAGAGTCACAGTCAGAGTCAGAGTCAGAGTCCGAGTCAGAGCCAGAGTCAGAGTCAGAGTTAAAGTCAGAGTCAGAGTCAGAGTCAGAGTCAGAGTTAAAGTCACAGTCAGAGTCAAAGTCAGAGTCTCAGTCAGAGTCCAAGTCAGAGTCAGAGTCGGAGTCAGAGTCAGATTCAGAGTCGGAGTTAGAGTCAGCGTCAGGGTCAGAGTCAGAGTCAGCATTAGAGTCAGAGTCAGAGTCATGTAGTCAGAGTCAGAGTCTTAGTCAGAGTCAGAGACAGAGTCAGAGTCTCAGTCAGAGTCAGAGTCAGAGTCAGAGTCAAAGTCAGAGTCTCAGTCAGAGTCCAAGTCAGAGTCAGAGTCGGAGTCAGAGTAAGAGTCAGAGTCAGAGTCAGAGTCAGAGTCATGTAGTCAGAGTCAGAGTCAGAGTCAGAGTCAGAGTCCGAGTCAGAGCCAGAGTCAGAGTCAGAGTCTCAGTCAGAGTCCAAGTCAGAGTCAGAGTCGGAGTCAGAGTCAGAGTCAGATTTAGTGTCAGAGTCAGAGTCAGAGTCAGAGTCGGAGTCAGAGTCAGAGTCAGAGTCAGAGTCAGAGTTAAAGTCAGAGTCAGAGTCAGAGTCAGAGTCAGAGTCAGATTCTGAGTCAGAGTCAGAGTCAGAGTCAGAGTTTGAGTCAGATACGGAGTCGGAGTCAGAGTCAGATTCAGAGTCACAGTCATGGAGACAGAGTCAGAGTCAGAGTCAGAGTCGGAGTCAAAGTCAGAGTCAGAGTCAGAGTCAGAGTCAGAGTTGAAGTCACAGTCATAGTCAAAGTCAGAGTCTCAGTCAGAGTCCAAGTCAGAGTCAGAGTCGGAGTCAGAGTCAGAGTCAGAGTCAGAGTCAGATTCTGAGTCAGAGTCAGAGTCAGAGTCAGAGTTTGAGTCAGATACGGAGTCGGAGTCAGAGTCAGATTCAGAGTCACAGTCATGGAGACAGAGTCAGAGTCAGAGTCAGAGTCGGAGTCAAAGTCAGAGTCAGAGTCAGAGTCAGAGTCAGAGTCAGAGTCAGAGTCAGAGTCAGAGTCAGAGTCGGAGTCAGAGTCAGAGTCAGAGTCAGAGTTGAAGTCAGAGTCAGAGTCAGAGTCAGAGTCAAAGTCAGAGTCTCAGTCAGAGTCCAAGTCAGAGTCAGAGTCGGAGTCAGAGTCAGAGTCAGATTTAGAGTCAGAGTCAGAGTCAGAGTCAGAGTCGGAGTCAGAGTCAGAGTCAGAGTCAGAGTCAGAGTTAAAGTCAGAGTCAGAGTTAAAGTCAGAGTCAAAGTCAGAGTCTCAGTCAGAGTCCAAGTCAGAGTCAGAGTCGGAGTCAGAGTCAGAGTCGGATTTAGAGTCAGAGTCAGAGTCAGGGTCAGAGTCACAGTCAGAGTCAGATTCAGAGTCGGAGTTAGAGTCAGAGTCAGGGTCAGAGTCAGAGTCAGAGTCAGAGTTAAAGTCAGAGTCAGAGTCAGAGTCAGAGTCAAAGTCAGAGTCTCAGTCAGAGTCCAAGTCAGAGTCAGAGTCGGAGTCAGAGTCAGAGTCAGAGTCAGAGTCAGAGTCAGAGTCATGTAGTCAGAGTCACAGTCAGAGTCAGAGTCAGAGTCCGAGTCAGAGTCAGAGTCAGAGTCAGAGTCAGAGTTGAAGTCACAGTCATAGTCAAAGTCAGAGTCTCAGTCAGAGTCCAAGTCAGAGTCAGAGTCGGAGTCAGAGTCAGAGTCAGAGTCAGAGTCAGAGTCAGAGTCTGAGTCAGAGTCAGAGTCAGAGTCAGAGTTTGAGTCAGATACGGAGTCGGAGTCAGAGTCAGATTCAGAGTCAAAGTCATGGAGACAGAGTCAGAGTCAGAGTCAGAGTCGGAGTCAAAGTCAGAGTCAGAGTCAGAGTCAGAGTCAGAGTCAGAGTCAGAGTCAGAGTCAGAGTCAGAGTCGGAGTCAGAGTCAGAGTCAGAGTCAGAGTTAAAGTCAGAGTCAGAGTCAGAGTCAGAGTCAAAGTCAGAGTCTCAGTCAGAGTCCAAGTCAGAGTCAGAGTCGGAGTCAGAGTCAGAGTCAGATTTAGAGTCAGAGTCAGAGTTAGAGTCAGAGTCGGAGTCAGAGTCAGAGTCAGAGTCAGAGTCAGAGTTAAAGTCAGAGTCAGAGTCAGAGTCAGAGTCAAAGTCAGAGTCTCAGTCAGAGTCCAAGTCAGAGTCAGAGTCGGAGTCAGAGTCAGAGTCAGATTTAGAGTCAGAGTCAGAGTCAGGGTCAGAGTCACAGTCAGAGTCAGATTCAGAGTCGGAGTTAGAGTCAGAGTCAGGGTCAGAGTCAGAGTCAGAGTCAGAGTCAGAGTCAGAGTTAAAGTCAGAGTCAGAGTCAGAGTCAGAGTCAAAGTCAGAGTCTCAGTCAGAGTCCAAGTCAGAGTCAGAGTCGGAGTCAGAGTCAGAGTCAGATTTAGAGTCAGAGTCAGAGTCAGAGTCAGAGTCGGAGTCAGAGTCAGAGTCAGAGTCAGAGTCAGAGTTAAAGTCAGAGTCAGAGTCAGAGTCAGGGTCAAAGTCAGAGTCTCAGTCAGAGTCCAAGTCAGAGTCAGAGTCGGAGTCAGAGTCAGAGTCAGATTTAGAGGCAGAGTCAGAGTCAGGGTCAGAGTCACAGTCAGAGTCAGATTCAGAGTCGGAGTTAGAGTCAGAGTCAGGGTCAGAGTCAGAGTCAGAGTCAGAGTTAAAGTCAGAGTCAGAGTCAAAGTCAGAGTCAAAGTCAGAGTCTCAGTCAGAGTCCAAGTCAGAGTCAGAGTCGGAGTCAGAGTCAGAGTCAGAGTCAGAGTTAAAGTCAGAGTCAGAGTCAGAGTCAGAGTCAAAGTCAGAGCCAGAGTCAGAGTCAGAGTTAAAGTCAGAGTCAGAGTCAGAGTCAGAGTCAGAGTTAAAGTCACAGTCAGAGTCAAAGTCAGAGTCTCAGTCAGAGTCCAAGTCAGAGTCAGAGTCGGAGTCAGAGTCAGATTCAGAGTCGGAGTTAGAGTCAGCGTCAGGGTCAGAGTCAGAGTCAGCATTAGAGTCAGAGTCAGAGTCATGTAGTCAGAGTCAGAGTCTTAGTCAGAGTCAGAGACAGAGTCAGAGTCTCAGTCAGAGTCAGAGTCAGAGTCAGAGTCAAAGTCAGAGTCTCAGTCAGAGTCCAAGTCAGAGTCAGAGTCGGAGTCAGAGTAAGAGTCAGAGTCAGAGTCAGAGTCAGAGTCATGTAGTCAGAGTCAGAGTCAGAGTCAGAGTCAGAGTCCGAGTCAGAGCCAGAGTCAGAGTCAGAGTCTCAGTCAGAGTCCAAGTCAGAGTCAGAGTCGGAGTCAGAGTCAGAGTCAGATTTAGTGTCAGAGTCAGAGTCAGAGTCAGAGTCGGAGTCAGAGTCAGAGTCAGAGTCAGAGTCAGAGTTAAAGTCAGAGTCAGAGTCAGAGTCAGAGTCAGAGTCAGATTCTGAGTCAGAGTCAGAGTCAGAGTCAGAGTTTGAGTCAGATACGGAGTCGGAGTCAGAGTCAGATTCAGAGTCACAGTCATGGAGACAGAGTCAGAGTCAGAGTCAGAGTCGGAGTCAAAGTCAGAGTCAGAGTCAGAGTCAGAGTCAGAGTTGAAGTCACAGTCATAGTCAAAGTCAGAGTCTCAGTCAGAGTCCAAGTCAGAGTCAGAGTCGGAGTCAGAGTCAGAGTCAGAGTCAGAGTCAGATTCTGAGTCAGAGTCAGAGTCAGAGTCAGAGTTTGAGTCAGATACGGAGTCGGAGTCAGAGTCAGATTCAGAGTCACAGTCATGGAGACAGAGTCAGAGTCAGAGTCAGAGTCGGAGTCAAAGTCAGAGTCAGAGTCAGAGTCAGAGTCAGAGTCAGAGTCAGAGTCAGAGTCAGAGTCAGAGTCGGAGTCAGAGTCAGAGTCAGAGTCAGAGTTGAAATCAGAGTCAGAGTCAGAGTCAGAGTCAAAGTCAGAGTCTCAGTCAGAGTCCAAGTCAGAGTCAGAGTCGAAGTCAGAGTCAGAGTCAGATTTAGAGTCAGAGTCAGAGTCAGAGTCAGAGTCGGAGTCAGAGTCAGAGTCAGAGTCAGAGTCAGAGTTAAAGTCAGAGTCAGAGTCAAAGTCAGAGTCAAAGTCAGAGTCTCAGTCAGAGTCCAAGTCAGAGTCAGAGTCGGAGTCAGAGTCAGAGTCGGATTTAGAGTCAGAGTCAGAGTCAGGGTCAGAGTCACAGTCAGAGTCAGATTCAGAGTCGGAGTTAGAGTCAGAGTCAGGGTCAGAGTCAGAGTCAGAGTCAGAGTTAAAGTCAGAGTCAGAGTCAGAGTCAGAGTCAAAGTCAGAGTCTCAGTCAGAGTCCAAGTCAGAGTCAGAGTCGGAGTCAGAGTCAGAGTCAGAGTCAGAGTCAGAGTCAGAGTCATGTAGTCAGAGTCACAGTCAGAGTCCGAGTCAGAGTCCGAGTCAGAGTCAGAGTCAGAGTCAGAGTCAGAGTTGAAGTCACAGTCATAGTCAAAGTCAGAGTCTCAGTCAGAGTCCAAGTCAGAGTCAGAGTCGGAGTAAGAGTCAGAGTCAGAGTCAGAGTCAGAGTCAGAGTCTGAGTCAGAGTCAGAGTCAGAGTCAGAGTTTGAGTCAGATACGGAGTCGGAGTCAGAGTCAGATTCAGAGTCACAGTCATGGAGACAGAGTCAGAGTCAGAGTCAGAGTCGGAGTCAAAGTCAGAGTCAGAGTCAGAGTCAGAGTCAGAGTCAGAGTCAGAGTCAGAGTCAGAGTCAGAGTCGGAGTCAGAGTTAGAGTCAGAGTCAGAGTTAAAGTCAGAGTCAGAGTCAGAGTCAGAGTCAAAGTCAGAGTCTCAGTCAGAGTCCAAGTCAGAGTCAGAGTCGGAGTCAGAGTCAGAGTCAGATTTAGAGTCAGAGTCAGAGTCAGAGTCAGAGTCGGAGTCAGAGTCAGAGTCAGAGTCAGAGTCAGAGTTAAAGTCAGAGTCAGAGTCAGAGTCAGAGTCGAAGTCAGAGTCTCAGTCAGAGTCCAAGTCAGAGTCAGAGTCGGAGTCAGAGTCAGAGTCAGATTTAGAGTCAGAGTCAGAGTCAGGGTCAGAGTCACAGTCAGAGTCAGATTCAGAGTCGGAGTTAGAGTCAGAGTCAGGGTCAGAGTCAGAGTCAGAGTCAGAGTTAAAGTCAGAGTCAGAGTCAAAGTCAGAGTCAAAGTCAGAGTCTCAGTCAGAGTCCAAGTCAGAGTCAGAGTCGGAGTCAGAGTCAGAGTCAGAGTCAGAGTCAGAGTCAGAGTCATGTAGTCAGAGTCACAGTCAGAGTCCAAGTCAGAGTCAGAGTCGGAGTCAGAGTCAGAGTCAGATTTAGAGTCAGAGTCAGAGTCAGAGTCAGAGTCGGAGTCAGAGTCAGAGTCAGAGTCAGAGTCAGAGTTAAAGTCAGAGTCAGAGTCAGAGTCAGGGTCAAAGTCAGAGTCTCAGTCAGAGTCCAAGTCAGAGTCAGAGTCGGAGTCAGAGTCAGAGTCAGATTTAGAGGCAGAGTCAGAGTCAGGGTCAGAGTCACAGTCAGAGTCAGATTCAGAGTCGGAGTTAGAGTCAGAGTCAGGGTCAGAGTCAGAGTCAGAGTCAGAGTTAAAGTCAGAGTCAGAGTCAAAGTCAGAGTCAAAGTCAGAGTCTCAGTCAGAGTCCAAGTCAGAGTCAGAGTCGGAGTCAGAGTCAGAGTCAGAGTCAGAGTCAGAGTCAGAGTCATGTAGTCAGAGTCACAGTCAGAGTCAGAGTCAGAGTCCGAGTCAGAGCCAGAGTCAGAGTCAGAGTTAAAGTCAGAGTCAGAGTCAGAGTCAGAGTCAGAGTTAAAGTCACAGTCAGAGTCAAAGTCAGAGTCTCAGTCAGAGTCCAAGTCAGAGTCAGAGTCGGAGTCAGAGTCAGATTCAGAGTCGGAGTTAGAGTCAGCGTCAGGGTCAGAGTCAGAGTCAGCATTAGAGTCAGAGTCAGAGTCATGTAGTCAGAGTCAGAGTCTTAGTCAGAGTCAGAGACAGAGTCAGAGTCTCAGTCAGAGTCAGAGTCAGAGTCAGAGTCAAAGTCAGAGTCTCAGTCAGAGTCCAAGTCAGAGTCAGAGTCGGAGTCAGAGTAAGAGTCAGAGTCAGAGTCAGAGTCAGAGTCATGTAGTCAGAGTCAGAGTCAGAGTCAGAGTCAGAGTCCGAGTCAGAGCCAGAGTCAGAGTCAGAGTCTCAGTCAGAGTCCAAGTCAGAGTCAGAGTCGGAGTCAGAGTCAGAGTCAGATTTAGTGTCAGAGTCAGAGTCAGAGTCAGAGTCGGAGTCAGAGTCAGAGTCAGAGTCAGAGTCAGAGTTAAAGTCAGAGTCAGAGCCAGAGTCAGAGTCAGAGTCAGATTCTGAGTCAGAGTCAGAGTCAGAGTCAGAGTTTGAGTCAGATACGGAGTCGGAGTCAGAGTCAGATTCAGAGTCACAGTCATGGAGACAGAGTCAGAGTCAGAGTCAGAGTCGGAGTCAAAGTCAGAGTCAGAGTCAGAGTCAGAGTCAGAGTTGAAGTCACAGTCATAGTCAAAGTCAGAGTCTCAGTCAGAGTCCAAGTCAGAGTCAGAGTCGGAGTCAGAGTCAGAGTCAGAGTCAGAGTCAGATTCTGAGTCAGAGTCAGAGTCAGAGTCAGAGTTTGAGTCAGATACGGAGTCGGAGTCAGAGTCAGATTCAGAGTCACAGTCATGGAGACAGAGTCAGAGTCAGAGTCAGAGTCGGAGTCAAAGTCAGAGTCAGAGTCAGAGTCAGAGTCAGAGTCAGAGTCAGAGTCAGAGTCAGAGTCAGAGTCGGAGTCAGAGTCAGAGTCAGATTTAGAGTCAGAGTCAGAGTCAGAGTCAGAGTCGGAGTCAGAGTCAGAGTCAGAGTCAGAGTCAGAGTTAAAGTCAGAGTCAGAGTCAAAGTCAGAGTCAAAGTCAGAGTCTCAGTCAGAGTCCAAGTCAGAGTCAGAGTCGGAGTCAGAGTCAGAGTCGGATTTAGAGTCAGAGTCAGAGTCAGGGTCAGAGTCACAGTCAGAGTCAGATTCAGAGTCGGAGTTAGAGTCAGAGTCAGGGTCAGAGTCAGAGTCAGAGTCAGAGTTAAAGTCAGAGTCAGAGTCAGAGTCAGAGTCAAAGTCAGAGTCTCAGTCAGAGTCCAAGTCAGAGTCAGAGTCGGAGTCAGAGTCAGAGTCAGAGTCAGAGTCAGAGTCAGAGTCATGTAGTCAGAGTCACAGTCAGAGTCCGAGTCAGAGTCCGAGTCAGAGTCAGAGTCAGAGTCAGAGTCAGAGTTGAAGTCACAGTCATAGTCAAAGTCAGAGTCTCAGTCAGAGTCCAAGTCAGAGTCAGAGTCGGAGTAAGAGTCAGAGTCAGAGTCAGAGTCAGAGTCAGAGTCTGAGTCAGAGTCAGAGTCAGAGTCAGAGTTTGAGTCAGATACGGAGTCGGAGTCAGAGTCAGATTCAGAGTCACAGTCATGGAGACAGAGTCAGAGTCAGAGTCAGAGTCGGAGTCAAAGTCAGAGTCAGAGTCAGAGTCAGAGTCAGAGTCAGAGTCAGAGTCAGAGTCAGAGTCAGAGTCGGAGTCAGAGTTAGAGTCAGAGTCAGAGTTAAAGTCAGAGTCAGAGTCAGAGTCAGAGTCAAAGTCAGAGTCTCAGTCAGAGTCCAAGTCAGAGTCAGAGTCGGAGTCAGAGTCAGAGTCAGATTTAGAGTCAGAGTCAGAGTCAGAGTCGGAGTCGGAGTCAGAGTCAGAGTCAGAGTCAGAGTCAGAGTTGAAGTCAGAGTCAGAGTCAGAGTCAGAGTCGAAGTCAGAGTCTCAGTCAGAGTCCAAGTCAGAGTCAGAGTCGGAGTCAGAGTCAGAGTCAGATTTAGAGTCAGAGTCAGAGTCAGGGTCAGAGTCACAGTCAGAGTCAGATTCAGAGTCGGAGTTAAAGTCAGAGTCAGGGTCAGAGTCAGAGTCAGAGTCAGAGTTAAAGTCAGAGTCAGAGTCAAAGTCAGAGTCAAAGTCAGAGTCTCAGTCAGAGTCCAAGTCAGAGTCAGAGTCGGAGTCAGAGTCAGAGTCAGAGTCAGAGTCAGAGTCAGAGTCATGTAGTCAGAGTCACAGTCAGAGTCAGAGTCAGAGTCCGAGTCAGAGCCAGAGTCAGAGTCAGAGTTAAAGTCAGAGTCAGAGTCAGAGTCAGAGTCAGAGTTAAAGTCACAGTCAGAGTCAAAGTCAGAGTCTCAGTCAGAGTCCAAGTCAGAGTCAGAGTCGGAGTCAGAGTCAGATTCAGAGTCGGAGTTAGAGTCAGCGTCAGGGTCAGAGTCAGAGTCAGCATTAGAGTCAGAGTCAGAGTCAGAGTCTTAGTCAGAGTCAGAGACAGAGTCAGAGTCTCAGTCAGAGTCAGAGTCAGAGTCAGAGTCAAAGTCAGAGTCTCAGTCAGAGTCCAAGTCAGAGTCAGAGTCGGAGTCAGAGTAAGAATCAGAGTCAGAGTCAGAGTCAGAGTCATGTAGTCAGAGTCAGAGTCAGAGTCAGAGTCAGAGTCCGAGTCAGAGCCAGAGTCAGAGTCAGAGTCTCAGTCAGAGTCCAAGTCAGAGTCAGAGTCGGAGTCAGAGTCAGAGTCAGATTTAGTGTCAGAGTCAGAGTCAGAGTCAGAGTCGGAGTCAGAGTCAGAGTCAGAGTCAGAGTCAGAGTTAAAGTCAGAGTCAGAGTCAGAGTCAGAGTCAAAGTCAGAGTCTCAGTCAGAGTCCAAGTCAGAGTCAGAGTCGGAGTCAGAGTCAGAGTCAGATTTAGAGTCAGAGTCAGAGTCAGGGTCAGAGTCACAGTCAGATTCAGATTCAGAGTCGGAGTTAGAGTCAGAGTCAGGGTCAGAGTCAGAGTCAGAGTCAGAGTTAAAGTCAGAGTCAGAGTCAGAGTCAGAGTCAAAGTCAGAGTCTCAGTCAGAGTCCAAGTCAGAGTCAGAGTCGGAGTCAGAGTCAGAGTCAGAGTCAGAGTCAGAGTCAGAGTCATGTAGTCAGAGTCACAGTCAGAGTCGGAGTCAGAGTCCGAGTCAGAGTCAGAGTCAGAGTCAGAGTCAGAGTTGAAGTCACAGTCATAGTCAAAGTCAGAGTCTCAGTCAGAGTCCAAGTCAGAGTCAGAGTCGGAGTCAGAGTCAGAGTCAGAGTCAAAGTCAGAGTCAGAGTCTGAGTCAGAATCAGAGTCAGAGTCAGAGTTTGAGTCAGATACGGAGTCGGAGTCAGCGTCAGATTCAGAGTCACAGTCATGGAGACAGAGTCAGAGTCAGAGTCAGAGTCGGAGTCAAAGTCAGAGTCAGAGTCAGAGTCAGAGTCAGGGTCAGAGTCAGAGTCAGAGTCAGAGTCAGAGTCAGAGTCAGAGTCGGAGTCAGAGTCAGAGTCAGAGTCAGAGTTAAAGTCAGAGTCAGAGTCAGAGTCAGAGTCAAAGTCAGAGTCTCAGTCAGAGTCCAAGTCAGAGTCAGAGTCGGAGTCAGAGTCAGAGTCAGATTTAGAGTCAGAGTCAGAGTCAGAGTCAGAGTCGGAGTCAGAGTCAGAGTCAGAGTCAGAGTCAGAGTTGAAGTCAGAGTCAGGGTAAGAGTCAGAGTCAGAGTCAGAGTTAAAGTCAGAGTCAGAGTCAGAGTCAAAGTCAAAGTCAGAGTCTCAGTTAGAGTCCAAGTCAGAGTCAGAGTCGGAGTCAGAGTCAGAGTCAGTGTAAGAGTCAGAGTCAGAGTCATGTAGTCAGAGTCACAGTCAGAGTCAGAGTCAGAGTCCGAGTCAGAGCCAGAGTCAGAGTCAGAGTCAGAGTCAGAGTTAAAGTCAGAGTCAGAGTCAGAGTCAGAGTCAAAGTCAGAGTCTCAGTCAGAGTCCAAGTCAGAGTCAGAGTCGGAGTCAGAGTCAGAGTCAGAGTCAGAGTTAAAGTCAGAGTCAGAGTCAGAGTCAGAGTCAAAGTCAGAGTCTCAGTCAGAGTCCAAGTCAGAGTCAGAGTCGGAGTCAGAGTCAGAGTCAGATTTAGAGTCAGAGTCAGAGTCAGGGTCAGAGTCACAGTCAGAGTCAGATTCAGAGTCGGAGTTAGAGTCAGAGTCAGGGTCAGAGTCAGAGTCAGAGTCAGAGTTAAAGTCAGAGTCAGAGTCAAAGTCAGAGTCAAAGTCAGAGTCTCAGTCAGAGTCCAAGTCAGAGTCAGAGTCGGAGTCAGAGTCAGAGTCAGAGTCAGAGTCAGAGTCAGAGTCATGTAGTCAGAGTCACAGTCAGAGTCAGAGTCAGAGTCCGAGTCAGAGCCAGAGTCAGAGTCAGAGTTAAAGTCAGAGTCAGAGTCAGAGTCAGAGTCAGAGTTAAAGTCACAGTCAGAGTCAAAGTCAGAGTCTCAGTCAGAGTCCAAGTCAGAGTCAGAGTCGGAGTCAGAGTCAGATTCAGAGTCGGAGTTAGAGTCAGCGTCAGGGTCAGAGTCAGAGTCAGCATTAGAGTCAGAGTCAGAGTCAGAGTCTTAGTCAGAGTCAGAGACAGAGTCAGAGTCTCAGTCAGAGTCAGAGTCAGAGTCAGAGTCAAAGTCAGAGTCTCAGTCAGAGTCCAAGTCAGAGTCAGAGTCGGAGTCAGAGTAAGAATCAGAGTCAGAGTCAGAGTCAGAGTCATGTAGTCAGAGTCAGAGTCAGAGTCAGAGTCAGAGTCCGAGTCAGAGCCAGAGTCAGAGTCAGAGTCTCAGTCAGAGTCCAAGTCAGAGTCAGAGTCGGAGTCAGAGTCAGAGTCAGATTTAGTGTCAGAGTCAGAGTCAGAGTTAGAGTCGGAGTCAGAGTCAGAGTCAGAGTCAGAGTCAGAGTTAAAGTCAGAGTCAGAGTCAGAGTCAGAGTCAAAGTCAGAGTCTCAGTCAGAGTCCAAGTCAGAGTCAGAGTCGGAGTCAGAGTCAGAGTCAGATTTAGAGTCAGAGTCAGAGTCAGGGTCAGAGTCACAGTCAGATTCAGATTCAGAGTCGGAGTTAGAGTCAGAGTCAGGGTCAGAGTCAGAGTCAGAGTCAGAGTTAAAGTCAGAGTCAGAGTCAGAGTCAGAGTCAAAGTCAGAGTCTCAGTCAGAGTCCAAGTCAGAGTCAGAGTCGGAGTCAGAGTCAGAGTCAGAGTCAGAGTCAGAGTCAGAGTCATGTAGTCAGAGTCACAGTCAGAGTCGGAGTCAGAGTCCGAGTCAGAGTCAGAGTCAGAGTCAGAGTCAGAGTTGAAGTCACAGTCATAGTCAAAGTCAGAGTCTCAGTCAGAGTCCAAGTCAGAGTCAGAGTCGGAGTCAGAGTCAGAGTCAGAGTCAAAGTCAGAGTCAGAGTCTGAGTCAGAGTCAGAGTCAGAGTCAGAGTTTGAGTCAGATACGGAGTCGGAGTCAGCGTCAGATTCAGAGTCACAGTCATGGAGACAGAGTCAGAGTCAGAGTCAGAGTCGGAGTCAAAGTCAGAGTCAGAGTCAGAGTCAGAGTCAGGGTCAGAGTCAGAGTCAGAGTCAGAGTCAGAGTCAGAGTCAGAGTCGGAGTCAGAGTCAGAGTCAGAGTCAGAGTTAAAGTCAGAGTCAGAGTCAGAGTCAGAGTCAAAGTCAGAGTCTCAGTCAGAGTCCAAGTCAGAGTCAGAGTCGGAGTCAGAGTCAGAGTCAGATTTAGAGTCAGAGTCAGAGTCAGAGTCAGAGTCGGAGTCAGAGTCAGAGTCAGAGTCAGAGTCAGAGTTAAAGTCAGAGTCAGGGTCAGAGTCAGAGTCAGAGTCAGAGTTAAAGTCAGAGTCAGAGTCAGAGTCAAAGTCAAAGTCAGAGTCTCAGTCAGAGTCCAAGTCAGAGTCAGAGTCGGAGTCAGAGTCAGAGTCAGAGTCAGAGTCAGAGTCAGAGTCATGTAGTCAGAGTCACAGTCAGAGTCAGAGTCAGAGTCCGAGTCAGAGCCAGAGTCAGAGTCAGAGTCAGAGTCAGAGTTAAAGTCAGAGTCAGAGTCAGAGTCAGAGTCAAAGTCAGAGTCTCAGTCAGAGTCCAAGTCAGAGTCAGAGTCGGAGTCAGAGTCAGAGTCAGAGTCAGAGTTAAAGTCAGAGTCAGAGTCAGAGTCAGAGTCAAAGTCAGAGTCTCAGTCAGAGTCCAAGTCAGAGTCAGAGTCGGAGTCAGAGTCAGAGTCAGATTTAGAGTCAGAGTCAGAGTCAGGGTCAGAGTCACAGTCAGAGTCAGATTCAGAGTCGGAGTTAGAGTCAGAGTCAGGGTCAGAGTCAGAGTCAGAGTCAGAGTTAAAGTCAGAGTCAGAGTCAAAGTCAGAGTCAAAGTCAGAGTCTCAGTCAGAGTCCAAGTCAGAGTCAGAGTCGGAGTCAGAGTCAGAGTCAGAGTCAGAGTTAAAGTCAGAGTCAGAGTCAGAGTCAGAGTCAAAGTCAGAGTCTCAGTCAGAGTCCAAGTCAGAGTCAGAGTCGGAGTCAGAGTCAGAGTCAGAGTCAGAGTCAGAGTCAGAGTCATGTAGTCAGAGTCACAGTCAGAGTCGGAGTCAGAGTCCGAGTCAGAGTCAGAGTCAGAGTCAGAGTCAGAGTTGAAGTCACAGTCATAGTCAAAGTCAGAGTCTCAGTCAGAGTCCAAGTCAGAGTCAGAGTCGGAGTCAGAGTCAGAGTCAGAGTCAAAGTCAGAGTCAGAGTCTGAGTCAGAATCAGAGTCAGAGTCAGAGTTTGAGTCAGATACGGAGTCGGAGTCAGCGTCAGATTCAGAGTCACAGTCATGGAGACAGAGTCAGAGTCAGAGTCAGAGTCGGAGTCAAAGTCAGAGTCAGAGTCAGAGTCAGAGTCAGGGTCAGAGTCAGAGTCAGAGTCAGAGTCAGAGTCAGAGTCAGAGTCGGAGTCAGAGTCAGAGTCAGAGTCAGAGTTAAAGTCAGAGTCAGAGTCAGAGTCAGAGTCAAAGTCAGAGTCTCAGTCAGAGTCCAAGTCAGAGTCAGAGTCGGAGTCAGAGTCAGAGTCAGATTTAGAGTCAGAGTCAGAGTCAGAGTCAGAGTCGGAGTCAGAGTCAGAGTCAGAGTCAGAGTCAGAGTTGAAGTCAGAGTCAGGGTCAGAGTCAGAGTCAGAGTCAGAGTTAAAGTCAGAGTCAGAGTCAGAGTCAAAGTCAAAGTCAGAGTCTCAGTTAGAGTCCAAGTCAGAGTCAGAGTCGGAGTCAGAGTCAGAGTCAGAGTAAGAGTCAGAGTCAGAGTCATGTAGTCAGAGTCACAGTCAGAGTCAGAGTCAGAGTCCGAGTCAGAGCCAGAGTCAGAGTCAGAGTCAGAGTCAGAGTTAAAGTCAGAGTCAGAGTCAGAGTCAGAGTCAAAGTCAGAGTCTCAGTCAGAGTCCAAGTCAGAGTCAGAGTCGGAGTCAGAGTCAGAGTCAGAGTCAGAGTTAAAGTCAGAGTCAGAGTCAGAGTCAGAGTCAAAGTCAGAGTCTCAGTCAGAGTCCAAGTCAGAGTCAGAGTCGGAGTCAGAGTCAGAGTCAGATTTAGAGTCAGAGTCAGAGTCAGGGTCAGAGTCACAGTCAGAGTCAGATTCAGAGTCGGAGTTAGAGTCAGAGTCAGGGTCAGAGTCAGAGTCAGAGTCAGAGTTAAAGTCAGAGTCAGAGTCAAAGTCAGAGTCAAAGTCAGAGTCTCAGTCAGAGTCCAAGTCAGAGTCAGAGTCGGAGTCAGAGTCAGAGTCAGAGTCAGAGTCAGAGTCAGAGTCATGTAGTCAGAGTCACAGTCAGAGTCAGAGTCAGAGTCCGAGTCAGAGCCAGAGTCAGAGTCAGAGTTAAAGTCAGAGTCAGAGTCAGAGTCAGAGTCAGAGTTAAAGTCACAGTCAGAGTCAAAGTCAGAGTCTCAGTCAGAGTCCAAGTCAGAGTCAGAGTCGGAGTCAGAGTCAGATTCAGAGTCGGAGTTAGAGTCAGCGTCAGGGTCAGAGTCAGAGTCAGCATTAGAGTCAGAGTCAGAGTCAGAGTCTTAGTCAGAGTCAGAGACAGAGTCAGAGTCTCAGTCAGAGTCAGAGTCAGAGTCAGAGTCAAAGTCAGAGTCTCAGTCAGAGTCCAAGTCAGAGTCAGAGTCGGAGTCAGAGTAAGAATCAGAGTCAGAGTCAGAGTCAGAGTCATGTAGTCAGAGTCAGAGTCAGAGTCAGAGTCAGAGTCCGAGTCAGAGCCAGAGTCAGAGTCAGAGTCTCAGTCAGAGTCCAAGTCAGAGTCAGAGTCGGAGTCAGAGTCAGAGTCAGATTTAGTGTCAGAGTCAGAGTCAGAGTCAGAGTCGGAGTCAGAGTCAGAGTCAGAGTCAGAGTCAGAGTTAAAGTCAGAGTCAGAGTCAGAGTCAGAGTCAAAGTCAGAGTCTCAGTCAGAGTCCAAGTCAGAGTCAGAGTCGGAGTCAGAGTCAGAGTCAGATTTAGAGTCAGAGTCAGAGTCAGGGTCAGAGTCACAGTCAGATTCAGATTCAGAGTCGGAGTTAGAGTCAGAGTCAGGGTCAGAGTCAGAGTCAGAGTCAGAGTTAAAGTCAGAGTCAGAGTCAGAGTCAGAGTCAAAGTCAGAGTCTCAGTCAGAGTCCAAGTCAGAGTCAGAGTCGGAGTCAGAGTCAGAGTCAGAGTCAGAGTCAGAGTCAGAGTCATGTAGTCAGAGTCACAGTCAGAGTCGGAGTCAGAGTCCGAGTCAGAGTCAGAGTCAGAGTCAGAGTCAGAGTTGAAGTCACAGTCATAGTCAAAGTCAGAGTCTCAGTCAGAGTCCAAGTCAGAGTCAGAGTCGGAGTCAGAGTCAGAGTCAGAGTCAAAGTCAGAGTCAGAGTCTGAGTCAGAGTCAGAGTCAGAGTCAGAGTTTGAGTCAGATACGGAGTCGGAGTCAGCGTCAGATTCAGAGTCACAGTCATGGAGACAGAGTCAGAGTCAGAGTCAGAGTCGGAGTCAAAGTCAGAGTCAGAGTCAGAGTCAGAGTCAGGGTCAGAGTCAGAGTCAGAGTCAGAGTCAGAGTCAGAGTCAGAGTCGGAGTCAGAGTCAGAGTCAGAGTCAGAGTTAAAGTCAGAGTCAGAGTCAGAGTCAGAGTCAAAGTCAGAGTCTCAGTCAGAGTCCAAGTCAGAGTCAGAGTCGGAGTCAGAGTCAGAGTCAGATTTAGAGTCAGAGTCAGAGTCAGAGTCAGAGTCGGAGTCAGAGTCAGAGTCAGAGTCAGAGTCAGAGTTAAAGTCAGAGTCAGGGTCAGAGTCAGAGTCAGAGTCAGAGTTAAAGTCAGAGTCAGAGTCAGAGTCAAAGTCAAAGTCAGAGTCTCAGTCAGAGTCCAAGTCAGAGTCAGAGTCGGAGTCAGAGTCAGAGTCAGAGTCAGAGTCAGAGTCAGAGTCATGTAGTCAGAGTCACAGTCAGAGTCAGAGTCAGAGTCCGAGTCAGAGCCAGAGTCAGAGTCAGAGTCAGAGTCAGAGTTAAAGTCAGAGTCAGAGTCAGAGTCAGAGTCAAAGTCAGAGTCTCAGTCAGAGTCCAAGTCAGAGTCAGAGTCGGAGTCAGAGTCAGAGTCAGAGTCAGAGTTAAAGTCAGAGTCAGAGTCAGAGTCAGAGTCAAAGTCAGAGTCTCAGTCAGAGTCCAAGTCAGAGTCAGAGTCGGAGTCAGAGTCAGAGTCAGATTTAGAGTCAGAGTCAGAGTCAGGGTCAGAGTCACAGTCAGAGTCAGATTCAGAGTCGGAGTTAGAGTCAGAGTCAGGGTCAGAGTCAGAGTCAGAGTCAGAGTTAAAGTCAGAGTCAGAGTCAAAGTCAGAGTCAAAGTCAGAGTCTCAGTCAGAGTCCAAGTCAGAGTCAGAGTCGGAGTCAGAGTCAGAGTCAGAGTCAGAGTCAGAGTCAGAGTCATGTAGTCAGAGTCACAGTCAGAGTCAGAGTCAGAGTCCGAGTCAGAGCCAGAGTCAGAGTCAGAGTTGAAGTCAGAGTCAGAGTCAGAGTCAGAGTCAGAGTTAAAGTCACAGTCAGAGTCAAAGTCAGAGTCTCAGTCAGAGTCCAAGTCAGAGTCAGAGTCGGAGTCAGAGTCAGATTCAGAGTCGGAGTTAGAGTCAGCGTCAGGGTCAGAGTCAGAGTCAGCATTAGAGTCAGAGTCAGAGTCATGTAGTCAGAGTCAGAGTCTTAGTCAGAGTCAGAGACAGAGTCAGAGTCTCAGTCAGAGTCAGAGTCAGAGTCAGAGTCAAAGTCAGAGTCTCAGTCAGAGTCCAAGTCAGAGTCAGAGTCGGAGTCAGAGTAAGAGTCAGAGTCAGAGTCAGAGTCAGAGTCATGTAGTCAGAGTCAGAGTCAGAGTCAGAGTCAGAGTTCGAGTCAGAGCCAGAGTCAGAGTCAGAGTCTGAGTCAGAGTCCAAGTCAGAGTCAGAGTCGGAGTCAGAGTCAGAGTCAGATTTAGTGTCAGAGTCAGAGTCAGAGTCAGAGTCGGAGTCAGAGTCAGAGTCAGAGTCAGAGTCAGAGTTAAAGTCAGAGTCAGAGTCAGAGTCAGAGTCAGAGTCAGATTCTGAGTCAGAGTCAGAGTCAGAGTCAGAGTTTGAGTCAGATACGGAGTCGGAGTCAGAGTCAGATTCAGAGTCACAGTCATGGAGACAGAGTCAGAGTCAGAGTCAGAGTCGGAGTCAAAGTCAGAGTCAGAGTCAGAGTCAGAGTCAGAGTTGAAGTCACAGTCATAGTCAAAGTCAGAGTCTCAGTCAGAGTCCAAGTCAGAGTCAGAGTCGGAGTCAGAGTCAGAGTCAGAGTCAGAGTCAGATTCTGAGTCAGAGTCAGAGTCAGAGTCAGAGTTTGAGTCAGATACGGAGTCGGAGTCAGAGTCAGATTCAGAGTCACAGTCATGGAGACAGAGTCAGAGTCAGAGTCAGAGTCGGAGTCAAAGTCAGAGTCAGAGTCAGAGTCAGAGTCAGAGTCAGAGTCAGAGTCAGAGTCAGAGTCAGAGTCAGAGTCGGAGTCAGAGTCAGATTCAGAGTCGGAGTTAGAGTCAGCGTCAGGGTCAGAGTCAGAGTCAGAGTCAGAGTTAAAGTCAGAGTCAGAGTCAAAGTCAGAGTCAAAGTCAGAGTCTCAGTCAGAGTCCAAGTCAGAGTCAGAGTCGGAGTCAGAGTCAGAGTCAGAGTCAGAGTCAGAGTCAGAGTCATGTAGTCAGAGTCACAGTCAGAGTCAGAGTCAGAGTCCGAGTCAGAGCCAGAGTCAGAGTCAGAGTTGAAGTCAGAGTCAGAGTCAGAGTCAGAGTCAGAGTTAAAGTCACAGTCAGAGTCAAAGTCAGAGTCTCAGTCAGAGTCCAAGTCAGAGTCAGAGTCGGAGTCAGAGTCAGATTCAGAGTCGGAGTTAGAGTCAGCGTCAGGGTCAGAGTCAGAGTCAGCATTAGAGTCAGAGTCAGAGTCATGTAGTCAGAGTCAGAGTCTTAGTCAGAGTCAGAGACAGAGTCAGAGTCTCAGTCAGAGTCAGAGTCAGAGTCAGAGTCAAAGTCAGAGTCTCAGTCAGAGTCCAAGTCAGAGTCAGAGTCGGAGTCAGAGTAAGAGTCAGAGTCAGAGTCAGAGTCAGAGTCATGTAGTCAGAGTCAGAGTCAGAGTCAGAGTCAGAGTCCGAGTCAGAGCCAGAGTCAGAGTCAGAGTCTGAGTCAGAGTCCAAGTCAGAGTCAGAGTCGGAGTCAGAGTCAGAGTCAGATTTAGTGTCAGAGTCAGAGTCAGAGTCAAAGTCGGAGTCAGAGTCAGAGTCAGAGTCAGAGTCAGAGTTAAAGTCAGAGTCAGAGTCAGAGTCAGAGTCAGAGTCAGATTCTGAGTCAGAGTCAGAGTCAGAGTCAGAGTTTGAGTCAGATACGGAGTCGGAGTCAGAGTCAGATTCAGAGTCACAGTCATGGAGACAGAGTCAGAGTCAGAGTCAGAGTCGGAGTCAAAGTCAGAGTCAGAGTCAGAGTCAGAGTCAGAGTTGAAGTCACAGTCATAGTCAAAGTCAGAGTCTCAGTCAGAGTCCAAGTCAGAGTCAGAGTCGGAGTCAGAGTCAGAGTCAGAGTCAGAGTCAGATTCTGAGTCAGAGTCAGAGTCAGAGTCAGAGTTTGAGTCAGATACGGAGTCGGAGTCAGAGTCAGATTCAGAGTCACAGTCATGGAGACAGAGTCAGAGTCAGAGTCAGAGTCGGAGTCAAAGTCAGAGTCAGAGTCAGAGTCAGAGTCAGAGTCAGAGTCAGAGTCAGAGTCAGAGTCAGAGTCAGAGTCGGAGTCAGAGTCAGAGTCAGAGTCAGAGTTGAAGTCAGAGTCCGAGTCAGAGTCAGAGTCAAAGTCAGAGTCTCAGTCAGAGTCCAAGTCAGAGTCAGAGTCGGAGTCAGAGTCAGAGTCAGATTTAGAGTCAGAGTCAGAGGCAGAGTCAGAGTCGGAGTCAGAGTCAGAGTCAGAGTCAGAGTCAGAGTTAAAGTCAGAGTCAGAGTCAAAGTCAGAGTCAAAGTCAGAGTCTCAGTCAGAGTCCAAGTCAGAGTCAGAGTCGGAGTCAGAGTCAGAGTCGGATTTAGAGTCAGAGTCAGAGTCAGGGTCAGAGTCACAGTCAGAGTCAGATTCAGAGTCGGAGTTAGAGTCAGAGTCAGGGTCAGAGTCAGAGTCCGAGTCAGAGTTAAAGTCAGAGTCAGAGTCAGAGTCAGAGTCAAAGTCAGAGTCTCAGTCAGAGTCCAAGTCAGAGTCAGAGTCGGAGTCAGAGTCAGAGTCAGAGTCAGAGTCAGAGTCAGAGTCATGTAGTCAGAGTCACAGTCAGAGTCAGAGTCAGAGTCCGAGTCAGAGTCAGAGTCAGAGTCAGAGTCAGAGTTGAAGTCACAGTCATAGTCGAAGTCAGAGTCTCAGTCAGAGTCCAAGTCAGAGTCAGAGTCGGAGTAAGAGTCAGAGTCAGAGTCAGAGTCAGAGTCAGAGTCTGAGTCAGAGTCAGAGTCAGAGTCAGAGTTTGAGTCAGATACGGAGTCGGAGTCAGAGTCAGATTCAGAGTCACAGTCATGGAGACAGAGTCAGAGTCAGAGTCAGAGTCGGAGTCAAAGTCAGAGTCAGAGTCAGAGTCAGAGTCAGAGTCAGAGTCAGAGTCAGAGTCAGAGTCAGAGTCGGAGTCAGAGTCAGAGTCAGAGTCAGAGTTAAAGTCAGAGTCAGAGTCAGAGTCAGAGTCAAAGTCAGAGTCTCAGTCAGAGTCCAAGTCAGAGTCAGAGTCGGAGTCAGAGTCAGAGTCAGATTTAGAGTCAGAGTCAGAGTCAGAGTCAGAGTCGGAGTCAGAGTCAGAGTCAGAGTCAGAGTCAGAGTTAAAGTCAGAGTCAGAGTCAGAGTCAGAGTCGAAGTCAGAGTCTCAGTCAGAGTCCAAGTCAGAGTCAGAGTCGGAGTCAGAGTCAGAGTCAGATTTAGAGTCAGAGTCAGAGTCAGGGTCAGAGTCACAGTCAGAGTCAGATTCAGAGTCGGAGTTAGAGTCAGAGTCAGGGTCAGAGTCAGAGTCAGAGTCAGAGTTAAAGTCAGAGTCAGAGTCAAAGTCAGAGTCAAAGTCAGAGTCTCAGTCAGAGTCCAAGTCAGAGTCAGAGTCGGAGTCAGAGTCAGAGTCAGAGTCAGAGTCAGAGTCAGAGTCATGTAGTCAGAGTCACAGTCAGAGTCAGAGTCAGAGTCCGAGTCAGAGCCAGAGTCAGAGTCAGAGTTAAAGTCAGAGTCAGAGTCAGAGTCAGAGTCAGAGTTAAAGTCACAGTCAGAGTCAAAGTCAGAGTCTCAGTCAGAGTCCAAGTCAGAGTCAGAGTCGGAGTCAGAGTCAGATTCAGAGTCGGAGTTAGAGTCAGCGTCAGGGTCAGAGTCAGAGTCAGCATTAGAGTCAGAGTCAGAGTCAGAGTCTTAGTCAGAGTCAGAGACAGAGTCAGAGTCTCAGTCAGAGTCAGAGTCAGAGTCAGAGTCAAAGTCAGAGTCTCAGTCAGAGTCCAAGTCAGAGTCAGAGTCGGAGTCAGAGTAAGAATCAGAGTCAGAGTCAGAGTCAGAGTCATGTAGTCAGAGTCAGAGTCAGAGTCAGAGTCAGAGTCCGAGTCAGAGCCAGAGTCAGAGTCAGAGTCTCAGTCAGAGTCCAAGTCAGAGTCAGAGTCGGAGTCAGAGTCAGAGTCAGATTTAGTGTCAGAGTCAGAGTCAGAGTCAGAGTCGGAGTCAGAGTCAGAGTCAGAGTCAGAGTCAGAGTCAGAGTTAAACTCAGAGTCAGAGTCAGAGTCAGAGTCAAAGTCAGAGTCTCAGTCAGAGTCCAAGTCAGAGTCAGAGTCGGAGTCAGAGTCAGAGTCAGATTTAGAGTCAGAGTCAGAGTCAGGGTCAGAGTCACAGTCAGATTCAGATTCAGAGTCGGAGTTAGAGTCAGAGTCAGGGTCAAAGTCAGAGTCAGAGTCAGAGTTAAAGTCAGAGTCAGAGTCAGAGTCAGAGTCAAAGTCAGAGTCTCAGTCAGAGTCCAAGTCAGAGTCAGAGTCGGAGTCAGAGTCAGAGTCAGACTCAGAGTCAGAGTCAGAGTCATGTAGTCAGAGTCACAGTCAGAGTCGGAGTCAGAGTCCGAGTCAGAGTCAGAGTCAGAGTCAGAGTCAGAGTTGAAGTCACAGTCATAGTCAAAGTCAGAGTCTCAGTCAGAGTCCAAGTCAGAGTCAGAGTCGGAGTCAGAGTCAGAGTCAGAGTCAAAGTCAGAGTCAGAGTCTGAGTCAGAGTCAGAGTCAGAGTCAGAGTTCTAGTCAGATACGGAGTCGGAGTCAGCGTCAGATTCAGAGTTACAGTCATGGAGACAGAGTCAAAGTCAGAGTCAGAGTCGGAGTCAAAGTCAGAGTCAGAGTCAGAGTCAGAGTCAGAGTCAGAGTCAGAGTCAGAGTCAGAGTCAGAGTCAGAGTCAGAGTCGGAGTCAGAGTCAGAGTCAGAGTCAGAGTTAAAGTCAGAGTCAGAGTCAGAGTCAGAGTCAAAGTCAGAGTCTCAGTCAGAGTCCAAGTCAGAGTCAGAGTCGGAGTCAGAGTCAGAGTCAGATTTAGAGTCAGAGTCAGAGTCAGAGTCAGAGTCGGAGTCAGAGTCAGAGTCAGAGTCAGAGTCAGAGTTAAAGTCAGAGTCAGGGTCAGAGTCAGAGTCAGAGTCAGAGTTAAAGTCAGAGTTAGAGTCAGAGTCAAACTCAAAGTCAGAGTCTCAGTCAGAGTCCAAGTCAGAGTCAGAGTCGGAGTCAGAGTCAGAGTCAGAGTCAGAGTCAGAGTCAGAGTCATGTAGTCAGAGTCACAGTCAGAGTCAGAGTCAGAGTCCGAGTCAGAGCCAGAGTCAGAGTCAGAGTTGAAGTCAGAGTCAGAGTCAGAGTCAGAGTCAGAGTTAAAGTCACAGTCAGAGTCAAAGTCAGAGTCTCAGTCAGAGTCCAAGTCAGCGTCAGAGTCGGAGTCAGAGTCAGAGTCAGAGTCAAAGTCCGTGTCAGAGTCGGAGTCAGAGTCAGAGTCAGAGTCAGAGTTGGAGTCAGAGTCAGAGTCAGAGTCAGAGTCAGAGTCAGAGTCTGAGTCAGAGTCAGAGTCAGAGTCAGAGTTAGTCAGATACGGAGTCGGAGTCAGAGTCAGATTCAGAGTCAAAGTCATGGAGACAGAGTCAAAGTCAGAGTCAGAGTCAGAGTCAGAGTCTGAGTCAGAGTCAGAGACAAAGTCAGAGTCAGAGTCAGAGTCAGAGTCAAAGTCAGTGTCAGAGTCGGAGTCAGAGTCAGAGTCAGAGTCAGAGTCGGAGTCAGAGTCAGAGTCAGAGTCAGAGTCAGAGTCAGAGTCAGAGTCAGAGTCAGAGTCAGAGTTGAAGTCACAGTCATAGTCAAAGTCAGAGTCTCAGTCAGAGTCCAAGTCAGAGTCAGAGTCAGAGTCAGAGTCAGAGTCAGAGTCAGAGTCACAGTCATGGAGACAGAGTCAGAGTCAGAGTCAGAGTCGGAGTCAGAGTCAGAGTCAGATTTAGAGTCAGAGTCAGAGTCAGGGTCAGAGTCACAGTCAGAGTCAGATTCAGAGTCGGAGTTAGAGTCAGAGTCAGGGTCAGAGTCAGAGTCAGAGTCAGAGTTAAAGTCAGAGTCAGAGTCAAAGTCAGAGTCAAAGTCAGAGTCTCAGTCAGAGTCCAAGTCAGAGTCAGAGTCGGAGTCAGAGTCAGAGTCAGAGTCAGAGTCAGAGTCAGAGTCATGTAGTCAGAGTCACAGTCAGAGTCAGAGTCAGAGTCCGAGTCAGAGCCAGAGTCAGAGTTAGAGTTAAAGTCAGAGTCAGAGTCAGAGTCAGAGTCAGAGTTAAAGTCACAGTCAGAGTCAAAGTCAGAGCCTCAGTCAGAGTCCAAGTCAGAGTCAGAGTCGGAGTCAGAGTCAGAGTCAGAGTCAAAGTCCGTGTCAGAGTCGGAGTCAGAGTCAGAGTCAGAGTCAGAGTCGGAGTCAGAGTCAGAGTCAGAGTCAGAGTCAGAGTTGAAGTCACAGTCAGAGTCAAAGTCAGAGTCAGATTTAGATTTAGAGTCAGAGTCAGGGTCGGAGTCACAGTCAGAGTCAGATTCAGAGTCGGAGTTAGAGTCAGCGTCAGGGTCAGAGTTAGAGTCAGCATTAGAGTCAGAGTCAGAGTCATGTAGTCAGAGTCAGAGTCTGAGTCAGAGTCAGAGACAGAGTCAGAGTCTCAGTCAGAGTCAGAGTCAGAGTCAGAGTCAAAGTCAGAGTCTCAGTCAGAGTCCAAGTCAGAGTCAGAGTCGGAGTCAGAGTAAGAGTCAGAGTCAGAGTCAGAGTCAGAGTCATGTAGTCAGAGTCAGAGTCAGAGTCAGAGTCAGAGTCCGAGTCAGAGCCAGAGTCAGAGTCAGAGTCTCAGTCAGAGTCCAAGTCAGAGTCAGAGTCGGAGTCAGAGTCAGAGTCAGATTTAGTGTCAGAGTCAGAGTCAGAGTCAGAGTCGGAGTCAGAGTCAGAGTCAGAGTCAGAGTCAGAGTTAAAGTCAGAGTCAGAGTCAGAGTCAGAGTCAAAGTCAGAGTCTCAGTCAGAGTCCAAGTCAGAGTCAGAGTCGGAGTCAGAGTCAGAGTCAGATTTAGAGTCAGAGTCAGAGTCAGGGTCAGAGTCACAGTCAGATTCAGATTCAGAGTCGGAGTTAGAGTCAGAGTCAGGGTCAGAGTCAGAGTCAGAGTCAGAGTTAAAGTCAGAGTCAGAGTCAGAGTCAGTGTCAAAGTCAGAGTCTCAGTCAGAGTCCAAGTCAGAGTCAGAGTCGGAGTCAGAGTCAGAGTCAGAGTCAGAGTCAGAGTCAGAGTCATGTAGTCAGAGTCACAGTCAGAGTCGGAGTCAGAGTCCGAGTCAGAGTCAGAGTCAGAGTCAGAGTCAGAGTTGAAGTCACAGTCATAGTCAAAGTCAGAGTCTCAGTCAGAGTCCAAGTCAGAGTCAGAGTTAAAGTCAGAGTCAGAGTCAGAGTCACAGTCAAAGTCAGAGTCTCAGTCAGAGTCCAAGTCAGAGTCAGAGTCGGAGTCAGAGTCAGAGTCAGAGTCAGAGTCAGAGTCAGAGTCACAGTCAGAGTCAGAGTCAGAGTCCGAGTCAGAGCCAGAGTCAGAGTCAGAGTTAAAGTCAGAGTCAGAGTCAGAGTCAGAGTCAGAGTTAAAGTCACAGTCAGAGTCAAAGTCAGAGTCTCAGTCAGAGTCCAAGTCAGAGTCAGAGTCGGAGTCAGAGTCAGAGTCAGATTTAGAGTCAGAGTCAGAGTCAGATTCAGAGTCGGAGTCAGAGTCAGAGTCAGAGTCAGAGTCAGAGTTAAAGTCAGAGTCAGAGTCAACGTCAGAGTCAAAGTCAGAGTCTCAGTCAGAGTCCAAGTCAGAGTCAGAGTCGGAGTCAGAGTCAGAGTCAGATTTAGAGTCAGAGTCAGAGTCAGGGTCAGAGTCACAGTCAGAGTCAGATTCAGAGTCGGAGTTAGAGTCAGAGTCAGGGTCAGAGTCAGAGTCAGAGTCAGAGTTAAAGTCAGAGTCAGAGTCAGAGTCAGAGTCAGAGTCAAAGTCAGAGTCTCAGTCAGAGTCCAAGTCAGAGTCAGAGTCCGAGTCAGAATCAGAGTCAGAGTCAGAGTCAGAGTCAGAGTCATGTAGTCAGAGTCACAGTCAGAGTCAGAGTCAGAGTCCGAGTCAGAGTCAGAGTCAGAGTCAGAGTCAGAGTTGAAGTCACAGTCATAGTCAAAGTCAGAGTCTCAGTCAGAGTCCAAGTCATAGTCAGCGTCGGAGTCAGAGTCAGAGACAGAGTGAGAGTCAGAGTCAGAGTCTGAGTCAGAGTCAGAGTCAGAGTCAGAGTTTGAGTCAGATACGGAGTCGGAGTCAGAGTCAGATTCAGAGTCACAGTCATGGAGACAGAGTCAGAGTCAGAGTCAGAGTCGGAGTCAAAGTCAGAGTCAGAGTCAGAGTCAGAGTCAGAGTCAGAGTCAGAGTCAGAGTCGGAGTCAGAGTCAGAGTCCGAGTCAGAGTTAAAGTCAGAGTCAGAGTCAGAGTCAGAGTCAAAGTCAGAGTCTCAGTCAGAATCCAAGTCAGAGTCAGAGTCGGAGTCAGAGTCAGAGTCAGAGTCAGAGTCAGAGTCAGAGTCATGTAGTCAGAGTCACAGTCAGAGTCAGAGTCAGAGTCCGAGTCAGAGCCAGAGTCAGAGTCAGAGTTAAAGTCAGAGTCAGAGTCAGAGTCAGAGTCAGAGTTAAAGTCACAGTCAGAGTCAAAGTCAGAGTCTCAGTCAGAGTCCAAGTCAGAGTCGGAGTCGGAGTCAGAGTCAGAGTCAGAGTCAGAGTCAGAGTCCGTGTCAGAGTCGGAGTCAGAGTCAGAGTCAGAGTCAGAGTCGGAGTCAGAGTCAGAGTCACAGTCAGAGTCAGAGTCAGAGTCAGAGTCTGAGTCAGAGTCAGAGTCAGAGTCAGAGTTAGTCAGATACGGAGTCGGAGTCAGAGTCAGATTCAGAGTCAAAGTCATGGAGACAGAGTCAAAGTCAGAGTCAGAGTCATAGTCAGAGTCTGAGTCAGAGTCAGAGACAAAGTCAGAGTCAGAGTCAGAGTCAGAGTCAAAGTCAGTGTCAGAGTCGGAGTCAGAGTCAGAGTCAGAGTCAGAGTCGGAGTCAGAGTCAGAGTCAGAGTCAGAGTCAGAGTCGGAGTCAGAGTCAGAGTCAGAGTCAGAGTTGGAGTCAGAGTCAGAGTCAGAGTCAGAGTCAAAGTCAGAGTCTCAGTCAGAGTCCAAGTCAGAGTCAGAGTCGGAGTCAGAGTCAGAGTCAGATTTAGAGTCAGAGTCAGAGTCAGGGTCAGAGTCACAGTCAGAGTCAGATTCAGAGTCGGAGTTAGAGTCAGAGTCAGGGTCAGAGTCAGAGTCAGAGTCAGAGTCAGAGTCAAAGTCAGAGTCTCAGTCAGAGTCCAAGTCAGAGTCAGAGTCGGAGTCAGAGTCAGAGTCAGAGTCAGAGTCAGAGTCAGAGTCATGTAGTCAGAGTCACAGTCAGAGTCAGAGTCAGAGTCCGAGTCAGAGTCAGAGTCAGAGTCAGAGTCAGAGTTGAAGTCACAGTCATAGTCAAAGTCAGAGTCTCAGTCAGAGTCCAAGTCAGAGTCAGAGTCGGAGTCAGAGTCAGAGTCAGAGTCAGAGTCAGAGTCAGAGTCTGAGTCAGAGTCAGAGTCAGAGTCAGAGTTTGAGTAAGATACGGAGTCGGAGTCAGAGTCAGATTCAGAGTCACAGTCATGGAGACAGAGTCAGAGTCAGAGTCAGAGTCGGAGTCAAAGTCAGAGTCAGAGTCAGAGTCAGAGTCAGAGTCAGAGTCAGAGTCAGAGTCAGAGTCAGAGTCGGAGTCAGAGTCAGAGTCAGAGTCAGAGTTAAAGTCAGAGTCAGAGTCAGAGTCAGAGTCAGAGTTAAAGTCACAGTCAGAGTCAAAGTCAGAGTCTCAGTCAGAGTCCAAGTCAGAGTCGGAGTCGAAGTCAGAGTCAGAGTCAGAGTCAAAGTCCGTGTCAGAGTCGGAGTCAGAGTCAGAGTCAGAGTCAGAGTCGGAGTCAGAGTCAGAGTCAGAGTCAAAGTCAGAGTCAGAGTCAGAGTCTGAGTCAGAGTCAGAGTTAGTCAGATACGGAGTCGGAGTCAGAGTCAGATTCAGAGTCAAAGTCATGGAGACAGAGTCAAAGTCAGAGTCAGAGTCAGAGTCAGAGTCTGCGTCAGAGTCAGAGACAAAGTCAGAGTCAGAGTCAGAGTCAGAGTCAAAGTCAGTGTCAGAGTCGGAGTCAGAGTCAGAGTCAGAGTCAGAGTCGGAGTCAGACTCAGAGTCAGAGTCAGAGTCAGAGTCAGAGTCAGAGTCAGAGTCAGAGTCAGAGTTGAAGTCACAGTCATAGTCAAAGTCAGAGTCTCAGTCAGAGTCCAAGTCAGAGTCAGAGTCGGAGTCAGAGTCAGAGTCAGAGTCACAGTCACAGTCATGGAGACAGAGTCAGAGTCAGAGTCAGAGTCGGAGTCAAAGTCAGAGTCAGAGTCAGAGTCAGAGTCAGAATCACAGTCAGAGTCAGAGTCAGAGTCAGAGTCGGAGTCAGAGTCAGAGTCAGAGTCAGAGTTGAAGTCAGAGTCAGAGTCAGAGTCAGAGTCAAAGGCAGAGTCTCATTCAGAGTCCAAGTCAGAGTCAGAGTCGGAGTCAGAGTCAGAGTCAGATTTAGAGTCAGAGTCAGAGTCAGAGTCAGAGTCGGAGTCAGAGTCAGAGTCAGAGTCAGAGTCAGAGTCAGAGTCAGAGTTAAAGTCAGAGTCAGAGTCAGAGTCAGAGTCGGAGTCAGAGTCAGAGTCAGAGTCAGAGTCAGAGTCAGAGTCAGAGTCAGAGTCAGAGTCAGAGTTGAAGTCACAGTCATAGTCAAAGTCAGAGTCTCAGTCAGAGTCCAAGTCAGAGTCAGAGTCGGAGTCAGAGTCAGAGTCAGAGTCACAGTCACAGTCATGGAGACAGAGTCAGAGTCAGAGTCAGAGTCGGAGTCAAAGTCAGAGTCAGAGTCAGAGTCAGAGTCAGAATCAGAGTCAGAGTCAGAGTCAGAGTCAGAGTCGGAGTCAGAGTCAGAGTCAGAGTCAGAGTTGAAGTCAGAGTCAGAGTCAGAGTCAGAGTCAAAGTCAGAGTCTCAGTCAGAGTCCAAGTCAGAGTCAGAGTCGGAGTCAGAGTCAGAGTCAGATTTAGAGTCAGAGTCAGAGTCAGAGTCAGAGTCGGAGTCAGAGTCAGAGTCAGAGTCAGAGTCAGAGTTAAAGTCAGAGTCAGAGTCAGAGTCAGAGTCAGAGTCAGAGTCAGAGTCAGAGTCAGAGTCAGAGTCAGAGTTGAAGTCACAGTCATAGTCAAAGTCAGAGTCTCAGTCAGAGTCCGAATCAGAGTCAGAGTCGGAGTCAGAGTCAGAGTCAGAGTCAGAGTCAGATTCTGAGTCAGAGTCAGAGTCAGAGTCAGAGTTTGAGTCAGATACGGAGTCGGAGTCAGAGTCAGATTCAGAGTCACAGTCATGGAGACAGAGTCAGAGTCAGAGTCAGAGTCGGAGTCAAAGTCAGAGTCAGAGTCAGAGTCAGAGTCAGAGTCAGAGTCAGAGTCAGAGTCAGAGTCAGAGTCGGAGTCAGAGTCAGAGTCAGAGTCAGAGTTGAAGTCAGAGTCAGAGTCAGAGTCAGAGTCAAAGTCAGAGTCTCAGTCAGAGTCCAAGTCAGAGTCAGAGTCGAAGTCAGAGTCAGAGTCAGATTTAGAGTCAGAGTCAGAGTCAGAGTCAGAGTCGGAGTCAGAGTCAGAGTCAGAGTCAGAGTCGGATTTAGAGTCAGAGTCAGAGTTAGGGTCAGAGTCACAGTCAGAGTCAGATTCAGAGTCGGAGTTAGAGTCAGAGTCAGGGTCAGAGTCAGAGTCAGAGTCAGAGTTAAAGTCAGAGTCAGAGTCAGAGTCAGAGTCAAAGTCAGAGTCTCAGTCAGAATCCAAGTCAGAGTCAGAGTCGGAGTCAGAGTCAGAGTCAGAGTCAGAGTCAGAGTCAGAGTCATGTAGTCAGAGTCACAGTCAGAGTCAGAGTCAGAGTCCGAGTCAGAGTCAGAGTCAGAGTCAGAGTCAGAGTTGAAGTCACAGTCATAGTCAAAGTCAGAGTCTCAGTCAGAGTCCAAGTCAGAGTCAGAGTCGGAGTCAGAGTCAGAGTCAGAGTCAGAGTCTGAGTCAGAGTCAGAGTCAGAGTCAGAGTTTGAGTCAGATACGGAGTCGGAGTCAGAGTCAGATTCAGAGTCACAGTCATGGAGACAGAGTCAGAGTCAGAGTCAGAGTCGGAGTCAAAGTCAGAGTCAGAGTCAGAGTCAGAGTCAGAGTCAGAGTCAGAGTCAGAGTCAGAGTCAGAGTCAGAGTCGGAGTCAGAGTCAGAGTCAGAGTCAGAGTTAAAGTCAGAGTCAGAGTCAGAGTCAGAGTCAAAGTCAGAGTCTCAGTCAGAGTCCAAGTCAGAGTCAGAGTCGGAGTCAGAGTCAGAGTCAGATTTAGAGTCAGAGTCAGAGTCAGAGTCAGAGTCGGAGTCAGAGTCAGAGTCAGAGTCAGAGTCAGAGTTAAAGTCAGAGTCAGAGTCAGAGTCAGAGTTGAAGTCACAGTCATAGTCAAAGTCAGAGTCTCAGTCAGAGTCCAAGTCAGAGTCAGAGTCGGAGTCAGAGTCAGAGTCAGAGTCAGAGTCAGATTCTGAGTCAGAGTCAGAGTCAGAGTCAGAGTTTGAGTCAGATACGGAGTCGGAGTCAGAGTCAGATTCAGAGTCACAGTCATGGAGACAGAGTCAGAGTCAGAGTCAGAGTCGGAGTCAAAGTCAGAGTCAGAGTCAGAGTCAGAGTCAGAGTCAGAGTCAGAGTCAGAGTCAGAGTCGGAGTCAGAGTCAGAGTCAGAGTCAGAGTCAGAGTTAAAGTCAGAGTCAGAGTCAAAGTCAGAGTCAAAGTCAGAGTCTCAGTCAGAGTCCAAGTCAGAGTCAGAGTCGGAGTCAGAGTCAGAGTCAGATTTAGAGTCAGAGTCAGAGTCAGAGTCAGAGTCACAGTCAGAGTCAGATTCAGAGTCGGAGTTAGAGTCAGAGTCAGGGTCAGAGTCAGAGTCAGAGTCAGAGTTAAAGTCAGAGTCAGAGTCAGAGTCAGAGTCAAAGTCAGAGTCTCAGTCAGAGTCCAAGTCAGAGTCAGAGTCGGAGTCAGAGTCAGAGTCAGAGTCAGAGTCAGAGTCAGAGTCATGTAGTCAGAGTCACAGTCAGAGTCAGAGTCAGAGTCCGAGTCAGAGTCAGAGTCAGAGTCAGAGTCAGAGTCGGAGTCAGAGTCAGAGTCAGAGTCAGAGTCAGAGTCAGAGTCTGAGTCAGAGTCAGAGTCAGAGTCAGAGTCAGAGTTGAAGTCACAGTCATAGTCAAAGTTAGAGTCTCAGTCAGAGTCCAAGTCAGCGTCAGAGTCGGAGTCAGAGTCAGAGTCAGAGTCAGAGTCAGAGTCAGAGTCTGAGTCAGAGTCAGAGTCAGAGTCAGAGTTTGAGTCAGATACGGAGTCGGAGTCAGCGTCAGATTCAGAGTCACAGTCATGGAGACAGAGTCAGAGTCAGAGTCAGAGTCGGAGTCAAAGTCAGAGTCAGAGTCAGAGTCAGAGTCAGAGTCAGAGTCAGAGTCAGAGTCAGAGTCAGAGCCGGAGTCAGAGTCAGAGTCAGAGTCAGAGTTAAAGTCAGAGTCAGACTCAGAGTCAGAGTCAAAGTCAGAGTCTCAGTCAGAGTCCAAGTCAGAGTCAGAGTCGGAGTCAGAGTCAGAGTCAGAGTCAGGGTCAGAGTCAGAGTCACAGTCAGAGTCAGAGTCAGAGTCAGAGTCGGAGTCAGAGTCAGAGTCAGAGTCAGAGTCAGAGTCAGAGTCTGAGTCAGAGTCAGAGTCAGAGTCAGAGTTTGAGTAAGATACGGAGTCGGAGTCAGAGTCAGATTCAGAGTCACAGTCATGGAGACAGAGTCAGAGTCAGAGTCAGAGTCGGAGTCAAAGTCAGAGTCAGAGTCAGAGTCAGAGTCGGAGTCAAAGTCAGAGTCAGAGTCAGAGTCAGAGTCAGAGTCAGAGTCAGAGTCAGAGTCAGAGTCAGAGTCGGAGTCAGAGTCAGAGTCAGAGTCAGAGTTAAAGTCAGAGTCAGAGTCAGAGTCAGAGTCAGAGTTAAAGTCACAGTCAGAGTCAAAGTCAGAGTCTCAGTCAGAGTCCAAGTCAGAGTCGGAGTCGAAGTCAGAGTCAGAGTCAGAGTCAAAGTCCGTGTCAGAGTCGGAGTCAGAGTCAGAGTCAAAGTCAGAGTCGGAGTCAGAGTCAGAGTCAGAGTCAAAGTCAGAGTCAGAGTCAGAGTCTGAGTCAGAGTCAGAGTTAGTCAGATACGGAGTCGGAGTCAGAGTCAGATTCAGAGTCAAAGTCATGGAGACAGAGTCAAAGTCAGAGTCAGAGTCAGAGTCAGAGTCTGCGTCAGAGTCAGAGACAAAGTCAGAGTCAGAGTCAGAGTCAGAGTCAAAGTCAGTGTCAGAGTCGGAGTCAGAGTCAGAGTCAGAGTCAGAGTCGGAGTCAGACTCAGAGTCAGAGTCAGAGTCAGAGTCAGAGTCAGAGTCAGAGTCAGAGTCAGAGTTGAAGTCACAGTCATAGTCAAAGTCAGAGTCTCAGTCAGAGTCCAAGTCAGAGTCAGAGTCGGAGTCAGAGTCAGAGTCAGAGTCACAGTCACAGTCATGGAGACAGAGTCAGAGTCAGAGTCAGAGTCGGAGTCAAAGTCAGAGTCAGAGTCAGAGTCAGAGTCAGAATCACAGTCAGAGTCAGAGTCAGAGTCAGAGTCGGAGTCAGAGTCAGAGTCAGAGTCAGAGTTGAAGTCAGAGTCAGAGTCAGAGTCAGAGTCAAAGGCAGAGTCTCATTCAGAGTCCAAGTCAGAGTCAGAGTCGGAGTCAGAGTCAGAGTCAGATTTAGAGTCAGAGTCAGAGTCAGAGTCAGAGTCGGAGTCAGAGTCAGAGTCAGAGTCAGAGTCAGAGTCAGAGTCAGAGTTAAAGTCAGAGTCAGAGTCAGAGTCAGAGTCGGAGTCAGAGTCAGAGTCAGAGTCAGAGTCAGAGTCAGAGTCAGAGTCAGAGTCAGAGTCAGAGTTGAAGTCACAGTCATAGTCAAAGTCAGAGTCTCAGTCAGAGTCCAAGTCAGAGTCAGAGTCGGAGTCAGAGTCAGAGTCAGAGTCACAGTCACAGTCATGGAGACAGAGTCAGAGTCAGAGTCAGAGTCGGAGTCAAAGTCAGAGTCAGAGTCAGAGTCAGAGTCAGAATCAGAGTCAGAGTCAGAGTCAGAGTCAGAGTCGGAGTCAGAGTCAGAGTCAGAGTCAGAGTTGAAGTCAGAGTCAGAGTCAGAGTCAGAGTCAAAGTCAGAGTCTCAGTCAGAGTCCAAGTCAGAGTCAGAGTCGGAGTCAGAGTCAGAGTCAGATTTAGAGTCAGAGTCAGAGTCAGAGTCAGAGTCGGAGTCAGAGTCAGAGTCAGAGTCAGAGTAAGAGTTAAAGTCAGAGTCAGAGTCAGAGTCAGAGTCAGAGTCAGAGTCAGAGTCAGAGTCAGAGTCAGAGTCAGAGTTGAAGTCACAGTCATAGTCAAAGTCAGAGTCTCAGTCAGAGTCCGAATCAGAGTCAGAGTCGGAGTCAGAGTCAGAGTCAGAGTCAGAGTCAGATTCTGAGTCAGAGTCAGAGTCAGAGTCAGAGTTTGAGTCAGATACGGAGTCGGAGTCAGAGTCAGATTCAGAGTCACAGTCATGGAGACAGAGTCAGAGTCAGAGTCAGAGTCGGAGTCAAAGTCAGAGTCAGAGTCAGAGTCAGAGTCAGAGTCAGAGTCAGAGTCAGAGTCAGAGTCAGAGTCGGAGTCAGAGTCAGAGTCAGAGTCAGAGTTGAAGTCAGAGTCAGAGTCAGAGTCAGAGTCAAAGTCAGAGTCTCAGTCAGAGTCCAAGTCAGAGTCAGAGTCGAAGTCAGAGTCAGAGTCAGATTTAGAGTCAGAGTCAGAGTCAGAGTCAGAGTCGGAGTCAGAGTCAGAGTCAGAGTCAGAGTCGGATTTAGAGTCAGAGTCAGAGTTAGGGTCAGAGTCACAGTCAGAGTCAGATTCAGAGTCGGAGTTAGAGTCAGAGTCAGGGTCAGAGTCAGAGTCAGAGTCAGAGTTAAAGTCAGAGTCAGAGTCAGAGTCAGAGTCAAAGTCAGAGTCTCAGTCAGAATCCAAGTCAGAGTCAGAGTCGGAGTCAGAGTCAGAGTCAGAGTCAGAGTCAGAGTCAGAGTCATGTAGTCAGAGTCACAGTCAGAGTCAGAGTCAGAGTCCGAGTCAGAGTCAGAGTCAGAGTCAGAGTCAGAGTTGAAGTCACAGTCATAGTCAAAGTCAGAGTCTCAGTCAGAGTCCAAGTCAGAGTCAGAGTCGGAGTCAGAGTCAGAGTCAGAGTCAGAGTCTGAGTCAGAGTCAGAGTCAGAGTCAGAGTTTGAGTCAGATACGGAGTCGGAGTCAGAGTCAGATTCAGAGTCACAGTCATGGAGACAGAGTCAGAGTCAGAGTCAGAGTCGGAGTCAAAGTCAGAGTCAGAGTCAGAGTCAGAGTCAGAGTCAGAGTCAGAGTCAGAGTCAGAGTCAGAGTCAGAGTCGGAGTCAGAGTCAGAGTCAGAGTCAGAGTTAAAGTCAGAGTCAGAGTCAGAGTCAGAGTCAAAGTCAGAGTCTCAGTCAGAGTCCAAGTCAGAGTCAGAGTCGGAGTCAGAGTCAGAGTCAGATTTAGAGTCAGAGTCAGAGTCAGAGTCAGAGTCGGAGTCAGAGTCAGAGTCAGAGTCAGAGTCAGAGTTAAAGTCAGAGTCAGAGTCAGAGTCAGAGTTGAAGTCACAGTCATAGTCAAAGTCAGAGTCTCAGTCAGAGTCCAAGTCAGAGTCAGAGTCGGAGTCAGAGTCAGAGTCAGAGTCAGAGTCAGATTCTGAGTCAGAGTCAGAGTCAGAGTCAGAGTTTGAGTCAGATACGGAGTCGGAGTCAGAGTCAGATTCAGAGTCACAGTCATGGAGACAGAGTCAGAGTCAGAGTCAGAGTCGGAGTCAAAGTCAGAGTCAGAGTCAGAGTCAGAGTCAGAGTCAGAGTCAGAGTCAGAGTCAGAGTCGGAGTCAGAGTCAGAGTCAGAGTCAGAGTCAGAGTTAAAGTCAGAGTCAGAGTCAAAGTCAGAGTCAAAGTCAGAGTCTCAGTCAGAGTCCAAGTCAGAGTCAGAGTCGGAGTCAGAGTCAGAGTCAGATTTAGAGTCAGAGTCAGAGTCAGAGTCAGAGTCACAGTCAGAGTCAGATTCAGAGTCGGAGTTAGAGTCAGAGTCAGGGTCAGAGTCAGAGTCAGAGTCAGAGTTAAAGTCAGAGTCAGAGTCAGAGTCAGAGTCAAAGTCAGAGTCTCAGTCAGAGTCCAAGTCAGAGTCAGAGTCGGAGTCAGAGTCAGAGTCAGAGTCAGAGTCAGAGTCAGAGTCATGTAGTCAGAGTCACAGTCAGAGTCAGAGTCAGAGTCCGAGTCAGAGTCAGAGTCAGAGTCAGAGTCAGAGTCGGAGTCAGAGTCAGAGTCAGAGTCAGAGTCAGAGTCAGAGTCTGAGTCAGAGTCAGAGTCAGAGTCAGAGTCAGAGTTGAAGTCACAGTCATAGTCAAAGTTAGAGTTTCAGTCAGAGTCCAAGTCAGCGTCAGAGTCGGAGTCAGAGTCAGAGTCAGAGTCAGAGTCAGAGTCAGAGTCTGAGTCAGAGTCAGAGTCAGAGTCAGAGTTTGAGTCAGATACGGAGTCGGAGTCAGCGTCAGATTCAGAGTCACAGTCATGGAGACAGAGTCAGAGTCAGAGTCAGAGTCGGAGTCAAAGTCAGAGTCAGAGTCAGAGTCAGAGTCAGAGTCAGAGTCAGAGTCAGAGTCAGAGTCAGAGCCGGAGTCAGAGTCAGAGTCAGAGTCAGAGTTAAAGTCAGAGTCAGACTCAGAGTCAGAGTCAAAGTCAGAGTCTCAGTCAGAGTCCAAGTCAGAGTCAGAGTCGGAGTCAGAGTCAGAGTCAGAGTCAGGGTCAGAGTCAGAGTCACAGTCAGAGTCAGAGTCAGAGTCAGAGTCCGAGTCAGAGCCAGAGTCAGAGTCAGAGTTAAAGTCAGAGTCAGAGTCAGAGTCAGAGTCAGAGTTAAAGTCACAGTCAGAGTCAAAGTCAGAGTCTGAGTCAGAGTCCAAGTCAGAGTCACAGTCGGAGTCAGAGTCAGAGTCAGAGTCAAAGTCCGTGTCAGAGTCGGAGTCAGAGTCAGAGTCAGAGTCAGAGTTGGAGTCAGAGTCAGAGTCAGAGTCAGAGTCAGAGTCAGAGTCTGAGTCAGAGTCAGAGTCAGAGTCAGAGTTAGTCAGATACGGAGTCGGAGTCAGAGTCAGATTCAGAGTCAAAGTCATGGAGACAGAGTCAAAGTCAGAGTCAGAGTCAGAGTCAGAGTCTGAGTCAGAGTCAGAGACAAAGTCAGAGTCAGAGTCAGAGTCAGAGTCAAAGTCAGTGTCAGAGTCGGAGTCAGAGTCAGAGTCAGAGTCAGAGTCGGAGTCAGAGTCAGAGTCAGAGTCAGAGTCAGAGTCAGAGTCAGAGTCAGAGTCAGAGTCAGAGTTGAAGTCACAGTCATAGTCAAAGTCAGAGTCTCAGTCAGAGTCCAAGTCAGAGTCAGAGTCAGAGTCAGAGTCAGAGTCAGAGTCAGAGTCACAGTCATGGAGACAGAGTCAGAGTCAGAGTCAGAGTCGGAGTCAGAGTCAGAGTCAGATTTAGAGACAGAGTCAGAGTCAGGGTCAGAGTCACAGTCAGAGTCAGATTCAGAGTCGGAGTTAGAGTCAGAGTCAGGGTCAGAGTCAGAGTCAGAGTCAGAGTTAAAGTCAGAGTCAGAGTCAAAGTCAGAGTCAAAGTCAGAGTCTCAGTCAGAGTCCAAGTCAGAGTCAGAGTCGGAGTCAGAGTCAGAGTCAGAGTCAGAGTCAGAGTCAGAGTCAGAGTCAGAGTCCGAGTCAGAGCCAGAGTCAGAGTCAGAGTCTCAGTCAGAGTCCAAGTCAGAGTCAGAGTCGGAGTCAGAGTCAGAGTCAGATTTAGTGTCAGAGTCAGAGTCAGAGTCAGAGTCGGAGTCAGAGTCAGAGTCAGAGTCAGAGTCAGAGTTAAAGTCAGAGTCAGAGTCAGAGTCAGAGTCAAAGTCAGAGTCTCAGTCAGAGTCCAAGTCAGAGTCAGAGTCGGAGTCAGAGTCAGAGTCAGATTTAGAGTCAGAGTCAGAGTCAGGGTCAGAGTCACAGTCAGATTCAGATTCAGAGTCGGAGTTAGAGTCAGAGTCAGGGTCAGAGTCAGAGTCAGAGTCAGAGTTAAAGTCAGAGTCAGAGTCAGAGTCAGTGTCAAAGTCAGAGTCTCAGTCAGAGTCCAAGTCAGAGTCAGAGTCGGAGTCAGAGTCAGAGTCAGAGTCAGAGTCAGAGTCAGAGTCATGTAGTCAGAGTCACAGTCAGAGTCGGAGTCAGAGTCCGAGTCAGAGTCAGAGTCAGAGTCAGAGTCAGAGTTGAAGTCACAGTCATAGTCAAAGTCAGAGTCTCAGTCAGAGTCCAAGTCAGAGTCAGAGTTAAAGTCAGAGTCAGAGTCAGAGTCACAGTCAAAGTCAGAGTCTCAGTCAGAGTCCAAGTCAGAGTCAGAGTCGGAGACAGAGTCAGAGTCAGAGTCAGAGTCAGAGTCAGAGTCACAGTCAGAGTCAGAGTCAGAGTCCGAGTCAGAGCCAGAGTCAGAGTCAGAGTTAAAGTCAGAGTCAGAGTCAGAGTCAGAGTCAGAGTTAAAGTCACAGTCAGAGTCAAAGTCAGAGTCTCAGTCAGAGTCCAAGTCAGAGTCAGAGTCGGAGTCAGAGTCAGAGTCAGATTTAGAGTCAGAGTCAGAGTCAGAGTCAGAGTCGGAGTCAGAGTCAGAGTCAGAGTCAGAGTCAGAGTTAAAGTCAGAGTCAGAGTCAACGTCAGAGTCAAAGTCAGAGTCTCAGTCAGAGTCCAAGTCAGAGTCAGAGTCGGAGTCAGAGTCAGAGTCAGATTTAGAGTCAGAGTCAGAGTCAGGGTCAGAGTCACAGTCAGAGTCAGATTCAGAGTCGGAGTTAGAGTCAGAGTCAGGGTCAGAGTCAGAGTCAGAGTCAGAGTTAAAGTCAGAGTCAGAGTCAGAGTCAGAGTCAGAGTCAAAGTCAGAGTCTCAGTCAGAGTCCAAGTCAGAGTCAGAGTCCGAGTCAGAATCAGAGTCAGAGTCAGAGTCAGAGTCAGAGTCATGTAGTCAGAGTCACAGTCAGAGTCAGAGTCAGAGTCCGAGTCAGAGTCAGAGTCAGAGTCAGAGTCAGAGTTGAAGTCACAGTCATAGTCAAAGTCAGAGTCTCAGTCAGAGTCCAAGTCATAGTCAGCGTCGGAGTCAGAGTCAGAGACAGAGTCAGAGTCAGAGTCAGAGTCTGAGTCAGAGTCAGAGTCAGAGTCAGAGTTTGAGTCAGATACGGAGTCGGAGTCAGAGTCAGATTCAGAGTCACAGTCATGGAGACAGAGTCAGAGTCAGAGTCAGAGTCGGAGTCAAAGTCAGAGTCAGAGTCAGAGTCAGAGTCAGAGTCAGACTCAGAGTCAGAGTCGGAGTCAGAGTCAGAGTCCGAGTCAGAGTTAAAGTCAGAGTCAGAGTCAGAGTCAGAGTCAAAGTCAGAGTCTCAGTCAGAGTCCAAGTCAGAGTCAGAGTCGGAGTCAGAGTCAGAGTCAGAGTCAGAGTCAGAGTCAGAGTCATGTAGTCAGAGTCACAGTCAGAGTCAGAGTCAGAGTCCGAGTCAGAGCCAGAGTCAGAGTCAGAGTTAAAGTCAGAGTCAGAGTCAGAGTCAGAGTCAGAGTTAAAGTCACAGTCAGAGTCAAAGTCAGAGTCTCAGTCAGAGTCCAAGTCAGAGTCGGAGTCGGAGTCAGAGTCAGAGTCAGAGTCAGAGTCAGAGTCCGTGTCAGAGTCGGAGTCAGAGTCAGAGTCAGAGTCAGAGTCGGAGTCAGAGTCAGAGTCACAGTCAGAGTCAGAGTCAGAGTCAGAGTCTGAGTCAGAGTCAGAGTCAGAGTCAGAGTTAGTCAGATACGGAGTCGGAGTCAGAGTCAGATTCAGAGTCAAAGTCATGGAGACAGAGTCAAAGTCAGAGTCAGAGTCAGAGTCAGAGTCTGAGTCAGAGTCAGAGACAAAGTCAGAGTCAGAGTCAGAGTCAGAGTCAAAGTCAGTGTCAGAGTCGGAGTCAGAGTCAGAGTCAGAGTCAGAGTCGGAGTCAGAGTCAGAGTCAGAGTCAGAGTCAGAGTCGGAGTCAGAGTCAGAGTCAGAGTCAGAGTTGGAGTCAGAGTCAGAGTCAGAGTCAGAGTCAAAGTCAGAGTCTCAGTCAGAGTCCAAGTCAGAGTCAGAGTCGGAGTCAGAGTCAGAGTCAGATTTAGAGTCAGAGTCAGAGTCAGGGTCAGAGTCACAGTCAGAGTCAGATTCAGAGTCGGAGTTAGAGTCAGAGTCAGGGTCAGAGTCAGAGTCAGAGTCAGAGTCAGAGTCAAAGTCAGAGTCTCAGTCAGAGTCCAAGTCAGAGTCAGAGTCGGAGTCAGAGTCAGAGTCAGAGTCAGAGTCAGAGTCAGAGTCATGTAGTCAGAGTCACAGTCAGAGTCAGAGTCAGAGTCCGAGTCAGAGTCAGAGTCAGAGTCAGAGTCAGAGTTGAAGTCACAGTCATAGTCAAAGTCAGAGTCTCAGTCAGAGTCCAAGTCAGAGTCAGAGTCGGAGTCAGAGTCAGAGTCAGAGTCAGAGTCAGAGTCAGAGTCTGAGTCAGAGTCAGAGTCAGAGTCAGAGTTTGAGTAAGATACGGAGTCGGAGTCAGAGTCAGATTCAGAGTCACAGTCATGGAGACAGAGTCAGAGTCAGAGTCAGAGTCGGAGTCAAAGTCAGAGTCAGAGTCAGAGTCAGAGTCAGAGTCAGAGTCAGAGTCAGAGTCAGAGTCAGAGTCGGAGTCAGAGTCAGAGTCAGAGTCAGAGTTAAAGTCAGAGTCAGAGTCAGAGTCAGAGTCAGAGTTAAAGTCACAGTCAGAGTCAAAGTCAGAGTCTCAGTCAGAGTCCAAGTCAGAGTCGGAGTCGAAGTCAGAGTCAGAGTCAGAGTCAAAGTCCGTGTCAGAGTCGGAGTCAGAGTCAGAGTCAGAGTCAGAGTCGGAGTCAGAGTCAGAGTCAGAGTCAAAGTCAGAGTCAGAGTCAGAGTCTGAGTCAGAGTCAGAGTTAGTCAGATACGGAGTCGGAGTCAGAGTCAGATTCAGAGTCAAAGTCATGGAGACAGAGTCAAAGTCAGAGTCAGAGTCAGAGTCAGAGTCTGCGTCAGAGTCAGAGACAAAGTCAGAGTCAGAGTCAGAGTCAGAGTCAAAGTCAGTGTCAGAGTCGGAGTCAGAGTCAGAGTCAGAGTCAGAGTCGGAGTCAGACTCAGAGTCAGAGTCAGAGTCAGAGTCAGAGTCAGAGTCAGAGTCAGAGTCAGAGTTGAAGTCACAGTCATAGTCAAAGTCAGAGTCTCAGTCAGAGTCCAAGTCAGAGTCAGAGTCGGAGTCAGAGTCAGAGTCAGAGTCACAGTCACAGTCATGGAGACAGAGTCAGAGTCAGAGTCAGAGTCGGAGTCAAAGTCAGAGTCAGAGTCAGAGTCAGAGTCAGAATCACAGTCAGAGTCAGAGTCAGAGTCAGAGTCGGAGTCAGAGTCAGAGTCAGAGTCAGAGTTGAAGTCAGAGTCAGAGTCAGAGTCAGAGTCAAAGGCAGAGTCTCATTCAGAGTCCAAGTCAGAGTCAGAGTCGGAGTCAGAGTCAGAGTCAGATTTAGAGTCAGAGTCAGAGTCAGAGTCAGAGTCGGAGTCAGAGTCAGAGTCAGAGTCAGAGTCAGAGTCAGAGTCAGAGTTAAAGTCAGAGTCAGAGTCAGAGTCAGAGTCGGAGTCAGAGTCAGAGTCAGAGTCAGAGTCAGAGTCAGAGTCAGAGTCAGAGTCAGAGTCAGAGTTGAATTCACAGTCATAGTCAAAGTCAGAGTCTCAGTCAGAGTCCAAGTCAGAGTCAGAGTCGGAGTCAGAGTCAGAGTCAGAGTCACAGTCACAGTCATGGAGACAGAGTCAGAGTCAGAGTCAGAGTCGGAGTCAAAGTCAGAGTCAGAGTCAGAGTCAGAGTCAGAATCAGAGTCAGAGTCAGAGTCAGAGTCAGAGTCGGAGTCAGAGTCAGAGTCAGAGTCAGAGTTGAAGCCAGAGTCAGAGTCAGAGTCAGAGTCAAAGTCAGAGTCTCAGTCAGAGTCCAAGTCAGAGTCAGAGTCGGAGTCAGAGTCAGAGTCAGATTTAGAGTCAGAGTCAGAGTCAGAGTCAGAGTCGGAGTCAGAGTCAGAGTCAGAGTCAGAGTCAGAGTTAAAGTCAGAGTCAGATTCAGAGTCAGAGTCAGAGTCAGAGTCAGAGTCAGAGTCAGAGTCAGAGTCAGAGTTGAAGTCACAGTCATAGTCAAAGTCAGAGTCTCAGTCAGAGTCCGAATCAGAGTCAGAGTCGGAGTCAGAGTCAGAGTCAGAGTCAGAGTCAGATTCTGAGTCAGAGTCAGAGTCAGAGTCAGAGTTTGAGTCAGATACGGAGTCGGAGTCAGAGTCAGATTCAGAGTCACAGTCATGGAGACAGAGTCAGAGTCAGAGTCAGAGTCGGAGTCAAAGTCAGAGTCAGAGTCAGAGTCAGAGTCAGAGTCAGAGTCAGAGTCAGAGTCAGAGTCAGAGTCGGAGTCAGAGTCAGAGTCAGAGTCAGAGTTGAAGTCAGAGTCAGAGTCAGAGTCAGAGTCAAAGTCAGAGTCTCAGTCAGAGTCCAAGTCAGAGTCAGAGTCGGAGTCAGAGTCAGAGTCAGATTTAGAGTCAGAGTCAGAGTCAGAGTCAGAGTCGGAGTCAGAGTCAGAGTCAGAGTCAGAGTCGGATTTAGAGTCAGAGTCAGAGTTAGGGTCAGAGTCACAGTCAGAGTCAGATTCAGAGTCGGAGTTAGAGTCAGAGTCAGGGTCAGAGTCAGAGTCAGAGTCAGAGTTAAAGTCAGAGTCAGAGTCAGAGTCAGAGTCAAAGTCAGAGTCTCAGTCAGAATCCAAGTCAGAGTCAGAGTCGGAGTCAGAGTCAGAGTCAGAGTCAGAGTCAGAGTCAGAGTCATGTAGTCAGAGTCACAGTCAGAGTCAGAGTCAGAGTCCGAGTCAGAGTCAGAGTCAGAGTCAGAGTCAGAGTTGAAGTCACAGTCATAGTCAAAGTCAGAGTCTCAGTCAGAGTCCAAGTCAGAGTCAGAGTCGGAGTCAGAGTCAGAGTCAGAGTCAGAGTCTGAGTCAGAGTCAGAGTCAGAGTCAGAGTTTGAGTCAGATACGGAGTCGGAGTCAGAGTCAGATTCAGAGTCACAGTCATGGAGACAGAGTCAGAGTCAGAGTCAGAGTCGGAGTCAAAGTCAGAGTCAGAGTCAGAGTCAGAGTCAGAGTCAGAGTCAGAGTCAGAGTCAGAGTCAGAGTCGGAGTCAGAGTCAGAGTCAGAGTCAGAGTTGAAGTCAGAGTCAGAGTCAGAGTCAGAGTCAAAGTCAGAGTCTCAGTCAGAGTCCAAGTCAGAGTCAGAGTCGGAGTCAGAGTCAGAGTCAGATTTAGAGTCAGAGTCAGAGTCAGAGTCAGAGTCGGAGTCAGAGTCAGAGTCAGAGTCAGAGTCAGAGTTAAAGTCAGAGTCAGAGTCAGAGTCAGAGTTGAAGTCACAGTCATAGTCAAAGTCAGAGTCTCAGTCAGAGTCCAAGTCAGAGTCAGAGTCGGAGTCAGAGTCAGAGTCAGAGTCAGAGTCAGATTCTGAGTCAGAGTCAGAGTCAGAGTCAGAGTTTGAGTCAGATACGGAGTCGGAGTCAGAGTCAGATTCAGAGTCACAGTCATGGAGACAGAGTCAGAGTCAGAGTCAGAGTCGGAGTCAAAGTCAGAGTCAGAGTCAGAGTCAGAGTCAGAGTCAGAGTCAGAGTCAGAGTCAGAGTCGGAGTCAGAGTCAGAGTCAGAGTCAGAGTCAGAGTTAAAGTCAGAGTCAGAGTCAAAGTCAGAGTCAAAGTCAGAGTCTCAGTCAGAGTCCAAGTCAGAGTCAGAGTCGGAGTCAGAGTCAGAGTCAGATTTAGAGTCAGAGTCAGAGTCAGAGTCAGAGTCACAGTCAGAGTCAGATTCAGAGTCGGAGTTAGAGTCAGAGTCAGGGTCAGAGTCAGAGTCAGAGTCAGAGTTAAAGTCAGAGTCAGAGTCAGAGTCAGAGTCAAAGTCAGAGTCTCAGTCAGAGTCCAAGTCAGAGTCAGAGTCGGAGTCAGAGTCAGAGTCAGAGTCAGAGTCAGAGTCAAAGTCATGTAGTCAGAGTCACAGTCAGAGTCAGAGTCAGAGTCCGAGTCAGAGTCAGAGTCAGAGTCAGAGTCAGAGTCGGAGTCAGAGTCAGAGTCAGAGTCAGAGTCAGAGTCAGAGTCTGAGTCAGAGTCAGAGTCAGAGTCAGAGTCAGAGTTGAAGTCACAGTCATAGTCAAAGTTAGAGTCTCAGTCAGAGTCCAAGTCAGCGTCAGAGTCGGAGTCAGAGTCAGAGTCAGAGTCAGAGTCAGAGTCAGAGTCTGAGTCAGAGTCAGAGTCAGAGTCAGAGTTTGAGTCAGATACGGAGTCGTAGTCAGCGTCAGATTCAGAGTCACAGTCATGGAGACAGAGTCAGAGTCAGAGTCAGAGTCGGAGTCAAAGTCAGAGTCAGAGTCAGAGTCAGAGTCAGAGTCAGAGTCAGAGTCAGAGTCAGAGTCAGAGCCGGAGTCAGAGTCAGAGTCAGAGTCAGAGTTAAAGTCAGAGTCAGACTCAGAGTCAGAGTCAAAGTCAGAGTCTCAGTCAGAGTCCAAGTCAGAGTCAGAGTCGGAGTCAGAGTCAGAGTCAGAGTCAGGGTCAGAGTCAGAGTCACAGTCAGAGTCAGAGTCAGAGTCAGAGTCCGAGTCAGAGCCAGAGTCAGAGTCAGAGTTAAAGTCAGAGTCAGAGTCAGAGTCAGAGTCAGAGTTAAAGTCACAGTCAGAGTCAAAGTCAGAGTCTGAGTCAGAGTCCAAGTCAGAGTCACAGTCGGAGTCAGAGTCAGAGTCAGAGTCAAAGTCCGTGTCAGAGTCGGAGTCAGAGTCAGAGTCAGAGTCAGAGTTGGAGTCAGAGTCAGAGTCAGAGTCAGAGTCAGAGTCAGAGTCTGAGTCAGAGTCAGAGTCAGAGTCAGAGTTAGTCAGATACGGAGTCGGAGTCAGAGTCAGATTCAGAGTCAAAGTCATGGAGACAGAGTCAAAGTCAGAGTCAGAGTCAGAGTCAGAGTCTGAGTCAGAGTCAGAGACAAAGTCAGAGTCAGAGTCAGAGTCAGAGTCAAAGTCAGTGTCAGAGTCGGAGTCAGAGTCAGAGTCAGAGTCAGAGTCGGAGTCAGAGTCAGAGTCAGAGTCAGAGTCAGAGTCAGAGTCAGAGTCAGAGTTGAAGTCACAGTCATAGTCAAAGTCAGAGTCTCAGTCAGAGTCCAAGTCAGAGTCAAAGTCGGAGTCAGAGTCAGAGTCAGAGTCAGAGTCAGATTCTGAGTCAGAGTCAGAGTCAGAGTCAGAGTTTGAGTCAGATACGGAGTCGGAGTCAGAGTCAGATTCAGAGTCACAGTCATGGAGACAGAGTCAGAGTCAGAGTCAGAGTCGGAGTCAAAGTCAGAGTCAGAGTCAGAGTCAGAGTCAGAGTCAGAGTCAGAGTCAGAGTCAGAGTCAGATTCGGAGTCAGAGTCAGAGTCAGAGTCAGAGTTGAAGTCAGAGTCAGAGTCAGAGTCAGAGTCAAAGTCAGAGTCTCAGTCAGAGTCAGAGTCAGAGTCAGAGTCAAAGTCAGAGTCTCAGTCAGAGTCCAAGTCAGAGTCAGAGTCGGAGTCAGAGTCAGAGTCAGATTGAGAGTCAGAGTCAGAGTCAGAGTCAGAGTCGGAGTCAGAGTCAGAGTCAGAGTCAGAGTCAGAGTTAAAGTCAGAGTCAGAGTCAAAGTCAGAGTCAAAGTCAGAGTCTCAGTCAGAGTCCAAGTCAGAGTCAGAGTCGGAGTCAGAGTCAGAGTCAGATTTAGAGTCAGAGTCAGAGTCAGGGTCAGAGTCACAGTCAGAGTCAGATTCAGAGTCGGAGTTAGAGTCAGAGTCAGGGTCAGAGTCAGAGTCAGAGTCAGAGTTAAAGTCAGAGTCAGAGTCAGAGTCAGAGTCAAAGTCAGAGTCTCAGTCAGAGTCCAAGTCAGAGTCAGAGTCGGAGTCAGAGTCAGAGTCAGAGTCAGAGTCAGAGTCAGAGTCATGTAGTCAGAGTCACAGTCAGAGTCAGAGTCAGAGTCCGAGTCAGAGTCAGAGTCAGAGTCAGAGTCAGAGTTGAAGTCACAGTCATAGTCAAAGTCAGAGTCTCAGTCAGAGTCCAAGTCAGAGTCAGAGTCGGAGTCAGAGTCAGAGTCAGAGTCAGAGTCAGAGTCAGAGTCTGAGTCAGAGTCAGAGTCAGAGTCAGAGTCAGAGTCAGAGTCCGAGTCAGAGCCAGAGTCAGAGTCAGAGTTAAAGTCAGAGTCAGAGTCAGAGTCAGAGTCAGAGTTAAAGTCACAGTCAGAGTCAAAGTCAGAGTCTCAGTCAGAGTCCAAGTCAGAGTCAGAGTCGGAGTCAGAGTCAGAGTCAGATTGAGAGTCAGAGTCAGAGTCAGAGTCAGAGTCGGAGTCAGAGTCAGAGTCAGAGTCAGAGTCAGAGTTAAAGTCAGAGTCAGAGTCAAAGTCAGAGTCAAAGTCAGAGTCTCAGTCAGAGTCCAAGTCAGAGTCAGAGTCGGAGTCAGAGTCAGAGTCAGATTTAGAGTCAGAGTCAGAGTCAGGGTCAGAGTCACAGTCAGAGTCAGATTCAGAGTCGGAGTTAGAGTCAGAGTCAGGGTCAGAGTCAGAGTCAGAGTCAGAGTTAAAGTCAGAGTCAGAGTCAGAGTCAGAGTCAAAGTCAGAGTCTCAGTCAGAGTCCAAGTCAGAGTCAGAGTCGGAGTCAGAGTCAGAGTCAGAGTCAGAGTCAGAGTCAGAGTCATGTAGTCAGAGTCACAGTCAGAGTCAGAGTCAGAGTCCGAGTCAGAGTCAGAGTCAGAGTCAGAGTCAGAGTTGAAGTCACAGTCATAGTCAAAGTCAGAGTCTCAGTCAGAGTCCAAGTCAGAGTCAGAGTCGGAGTCAGAGTCAGAGTCAGAGTCAGAGTCAGAGTCAGAGTCTGAGTCAGAGTCAGAGTCAGAGTCAGAGTTTGAGTAAGATACGGAGTCGGAGTCAGAGTCAGATTCAGAGTCACAGTCATGGAGACAGAGTCAGAGTCAGAGTCAGAGTCGGAGTCAAAGTCAGAGTCAGAGTCAGAGTCAGAGTCAGAGTCAGAGTCAGAGTCAGAGTCAGAGTCAGAGTCGGAGTCAGAGTCAGAGTCAGAGTCAGAGTTAAAGTCAGAGTCAGAGTCAGAGTCAGAGTCAGAGTTAAAGTCACAGTCAGAGTCAAAGTCAGAGTCTCAGTCAGAGTCCAAGTCAGAGTCGGAGTCGAAGTCAGAGTCAGAGTCAGAGTCAAAGTCCGTGTCAGAGTCGGAGTCAGAGTCAGAGTCAGAGTCAGAGTCGGAGTCAGAGTCAGAGTCAGAGTCAAAGTCAGAGTCAGAGTCAGAGTCTGAGTCAGAGTCAGAGTTAGTCAGATACGGAGTCGGAGTCAGAGTCAGATTCAGAGTCAAAGTCATGGAGACAGAGTCAAAGTCAGAGTCAGAGTCAGAGTCAGAGTCTGCGTCAGAGTCAGAGACAAAGTCAGAGTCAGAGTCAGAGTCAGAGTCACAGTCAGTGTCAGAGTCGGAGTCAGAGTCAGAGTCAGAGTCAGAGTCGGAGTCAGACTCAGAGTCAGAGTCAGAGTCAGAGTCAGAGTCAGAGTCAGAGTCAGAGTCAGAGTTGAAGTCACAGTCATAGTCAAAGTCAGAGTCTCAGTCAGAGTCCAAGTCAGAGTCAGAGTCGGAGTCAGAGTCAGAGTCAGAGTCACAGTCACAGTCATGGAGACAGAGTCAGAGTCAGAGTCAGAGTCGGAGTCAAAGTCAGAGTCAGAGTCAGAGTCAGAGTCAGAATCACAGTCAGAGTCAGAGTCAGAGTCAGAGTCGGAGTCAGAGTCAGAGTCAGAGTCAGAGTTGAAGTCAGAGTCAGAGTCAGAGTCAGAGTCAAAGGCAGAGTCTCATTCAGAGTCCAAGTCAGAGTCAGAGTCGGAGTCAGAGTCAGAGTCAGATTTAGAGTCAGAGTCAGAGTCAGAGTCAGAGTCGGAGTCAGAGTCAGAGTCAGAGTCAGAGTCAGAGTCAGAGTCAGAGTTAAAGTCAGAGTCAGAGTCAGAGTCAGAGTCGGAGTCAGAGTCAGAGTCAGAGTCAGAGTCAGAGTCAGAGTCAGAGTTGAAGTCACAGTCATAGTCAAAGTCAGAGTCTCAGTCAGAGTCCAAGTCAGAGTCAGAGTCGGAGTCAGAGTCAGAGTCAGAGTCACAGTCACAGTCATGGAGACAGAGTCAGAGTCAGAGTCAGAGTCGGAGTCAAAGTCAGAGTCAGAGTCAGAGTCAGAGTCAGAATCGGAGTCAGAGTCAGAGTCAGAGTCAGAGTCGGAGTCAGAGTCAGAGTCAGAGTCAGAGTTGAAGTCAGAGTCAGAGTCAGTGTCAGAGTCAAAGTCAGAGTCTCAGTCAGAGTCCAAGTCAGAGTCAGAGTCGGAGTCAGAGTCAGAGTCAGATTTAGAGTCAGAGTCAGAGTCAGAGTCAGAGTCGGAGTCAGAGTCAGAGTCAGAGTCAGAGTCAGAGTTAAAGTCAGAGTCAGAGTCAGAGTCAGAGTCAGAGTCAGAGTCAGAGTCAGAGTCAGAGTCAGAGTCAGAGTTGAAGTCACAGTCATAGTCAAAGTCAGAGTCTCAGTCAGAGTCCAAGTCAGAGTCAGAGTCGGAGTCAGAGTCAGAGTCAGAGTCAGAGTCAGATTCTGAGTCAGAGTCAGAGTCAGAGTCAGAGTCTGAGTCAGATACGGAGTCGGAGTCAGAGTCAGATTCAGAGTCACAGTCATGGAGACAGAGTCAGAGTCAGAGTCAGAGTCGGAGTCAAAGTCAGAGTCAGAGTCAGAGTCAGAGTCAGAGTCAGAGTCAGAGTCAGAGTCAGAGTCAGAGTCGGAGTCAGAGTCAGAGTCAGAGTCAGAGTTGAAGTCAGAGTCAGAGTCAGAGTCAGAGTCAAAGTCAGAGTCTCAGTCAGAGTCCAAGTCAGAGTCAGAGTCGGAGTCAGAGTCAGAGTCAGATTTAGAGTCAGAGTCAGAGTCAGAGTCAGAGTCGGAGTCAGAGTCAGAGTCAGAGTCAGAGTCGGATTTAGAGTCAGAGTCAGAGTCAGGGTCAGAGTCACAGTCAGAGTCAGATTCAGAGTCGGAGTTAGAGTCAGAGTCAGGGTCAGAGTCAGAGTCAGAGTCAGAGTTAAAGTCAGAGTCAGAGTCAGAGTCAGAGTCAAAGTCAGAGTCTCAGTCAGAATCCAAGTCAGAGTCAGAGTCGGAGTCAGAGTCAGAGTCAGAGTCAGAGTCAGAGTCAGAGTCATGTAGTCAGAGTCACAGTCAGAGTCAGAGTCAGAGTCCGAGTCAGAGTCAGAGTCAGAGTCAGAGTCAGAGTTGAAGTCACAGTCATAGTCAAAGTCAGAGTCTCAGTCAGAGTCCAAGTCAGAGTCAGAGTCGGAGTCAGAGTCAGAGTCAGAGTCAGAGTCTGAGTCAGAGTCAGAGTCAGAGTCAGAGTTTGAGTCAGATACGGAGTCGGAGTCAGAGTCAGATTCAGAGTCACAGTCATGGAGACAGAGTCAGAGTCAGAGTCAGAGTCGGAGTCAAAGTCAGAGTCAGAGTCAGAGTCAGAGTCAGAGTCAGAGTCAGAGTCAGAGTCAGAGTCAGAGTCGGAGTCAGAGTCAGAGTCAGAGTCAGAGTTAAAGTCAGAGTCAGAGTCAGAGTCAGAGTCAAAGTCAGAGTCTCAGTCAGAGTCCAAGTCAGAGTCAGAGTCGGAGTCAGAGTCAGAGTCAGATTTAGAGTCAGAGTCAGAGTCAGAGTCAGAGTCGGAGTCAGAGTCAGAGTCAGAGTCAGAGTCAGAGTTAAAGTCAGAGTCAGAGTCAGAGTCAGAGTTGAAGTCACAGTCATAGTCAAAGTCAGAGTCTCAGTCAGAGTCCAAGTCAGAGTCAGAGTCGGAGTCAGAGTCAGAGTCAGAGTCAGAGTCAGATTCTGAGTCAGAGTCAGAGTCAGAGTCAGGGTCAGAGTCAGAGTCAGAGTCAGAGTTAAAGTCAGAGTCAGAGTCAGAGTCAGAGTCAAAGTCAGAGTCTCAGTCAGAATCCAAGTCAGAGTCAGAGTCGGAGTCAGAGTCAGAGTCAGAGTCAGAGTCAGAGTCAGAGTCATGTAGTCAGAGTCACAGTCAGAGTCAGAGTCAGAGTCCGAGTCAGAGTCAGAGTCAGAGTCAGAGTCAGAGTTGAAGTCACAGTCATAGTCAAAGTCAGAGTCTCAGTCAGAGTCCAAGTCAGAGTCAGAGTCGGAGTCAGAGTCAGAGTCAGAGTCAGAGTCTGAGTCAGAGTCAGAGTCAGAGTCAGAGTTTGAGTCAGATACGGAGTCGGAGTCAGAGTCAGATTCAGAGTCACAGTCATGGAGACAGAGTCAGAGTCAGAGTCAGAGTCGGAGTCAAAGTCAGAGTCAGAGTCAGAGTCAGAGTCAGAGTCAGAGTCAGAGTCAGAGTCAGAGTCAGAGTCGGAGTCAGAGTCAGAGTCAGAGTCAGAGTTAAAGTCAGAGTCAGAGTCAGAGTCAGAGTCAAAGTCAGAGTCTCAGTCAGAGTCCAAGTCAGAGTCAGAGTCGGAGTCAGAGTCAGAGTCAGATTTAGAGTCAGAGTCAGAGTCAGAGTCAGAGTCGGAGTCAGAGTCAGAGTCAGAGTCAGAGTCAGAGTTAAAGTCAGAGTCAGAGTCAGAGTCAGAGTTGAAGTCACAGTCATAGTCAAAGTCAGAGTCTCAGTCAGAGTCCAAGTCAGAGTCAGAGTCGGAGTCAGAGTCAGAGTCAGAGTCAGAGTCAGATTCTGAGTCAGAGTCAGAGTCAGAGTCAGAGTTTGAGTCAGATACGGAGTCGGAGTCAGAGTCAGATTCAGAGTCACAGTCATGGAGACAGAGTCAGAGTCAGAGTCAGAGTCGGAGTCAAAGTCAGAGTCAGAGTCAGAGTCAGAGTCAGAGTCAGAGTCAGAGTCAGAGTCAGAGTCGGAGTCAGAGTCAGAGTCAGAGTCAGAGTCAGAGTTAAAGTCAGAGTCAGAGTCAAAGTCAGAGTCAAAGTCAGAGTCTCAGTCAGAGTCCAAGTCAGAGTCAGAGTCGGAGTCAGAGTCAGAGTCAGATTTAGAGTCAGAGTCAGAGTCAGAGTCAGAGTCACAGTCAGAGTCAGATTCAGAGTCGGAGTTAGAGTCAGAGTCAGGGTCAGAGTCAGAGTCAGAGTCAGAGTTAAAGTCAGAGTCAGAGTCAGAGTCAGAGTCAAAGTCAGAGTCTCAGTCAGAGTCCAAGTCAGAGTCAGAGTCGGAGTCAGAGTCAGAGTCAGAGTCAGAGTCAGAGTCAGAGTCATGTAGTCAGAGTCACAGTCAGAGTCAGAGTCAGAGTCCGAGTCAGAGTCAGAGTCAGAGTCAGAGTCAGAGTCGGAGTCAGAGTCAGAGTCAGAGTCAGAGTCAGAGTCAGAGTCTGAGTCAGAGTCAGAGTCAGAGTCAGAGTCAGAGTTGAAGTCACAGTCATAGTCAAAGTTAGAGTCTCAGTCAGAGTCCAAGTCAGCGTCAGAGTCGGAGTCAGAGTCAGAGTCAGAGTCAGAGTCAGAGTCAGAGTCTGAGTCAGAGTCAGAGTCAGAGTCAGAGTTTGAGTCAGATACGGAGTCGGAGTCAGCGTCAGATTCAGAGTCACAGTCATGGAGACAGAGTCAGAGTCAGAGTCAGAGTCGGAGTCAAAGTCAGAGTCAGAGTCAGAGTCAGAGTCAGAGTCAGAGTCAGAGTCAGAGTCAGAGTCAGAGCCGGAGTCAGAGTCAGAGTCAGAGTCAGAGTTAAAGTCAGAGTCAGACTCAGAGTCAGAGTCAAAGTCAGAGTCTCAGTCAGAGTCCAAGTCAGAGTCAGAGTCGGAGTCAGAGTCAGAGTCAGAGTCAGGGTCAGAGTCAGAGTCACAGTCAGAGTCAGAGTCAGAGTCAGAGTCCGAGTCAGAGCCAGAGTCAGAGTCAGAGTTAAAGTCAGAGTCAGAGTCAGAGTCAGAGTCAGAGTTAAAGTCACAGTCAGAGTCAAAGTCAGAGTCTGAGTCAGAGTCCAAGTCAGAGTCACAGTCGGAGTCAGAGTCAGAGTCAGAGTCAAAGTCCGTGTCAGAGTCGGAGTCAGAGTCAGAGTCAGAGTCAGAGTTGGAGTCAGAGTCAGAGTCAGAGTCAGAGTCAGAGTCAGAGTCTGAGTCAGAGTCAGAGTCAGAGTCAGAGTTAGTCAGATACGGAGTCGGTGTCAGAGTCAGATTCAGAGTCAAAGTCATGGAGACAGAGTCAAAGTCAGAGTCAGAGTCAGAGTCAGAGTCTGAGTCAGAGTCAGAGACAAAGTCAGAGTCAGAGTCAGAGTCAGAGTCAAAGTCAGTGTCAGAGTCGGAGTCAGAGTCAGAGTCAGAGTCAGAGTCGGAGTCAGAGTCAGAGTCAGAGTCAGAGTCAGAGTCAGAGTCAGAGTCAGAGTTGAAGTCACAGTCATAGTCAAAGTCAGAGTCTCAGTCAGAGTCCAAGTCAGAGTCAGAGTCGGAGTCAGAGTCAGAGTCAGAGTCAGAGTCACAGTCATGGAGACAGAGTCAGAGTCAGAGTCAGAGTCGGAGTCAAAGTCAGAGTCAGAGTCAGAGTCAGAGTCAGAGTCAGAGTCAGAGTCAGAGTCAGAGTCAGAGTCAGAGTCGGAGTCAGAGTCAGAGTCAGAGTCAGAGTCAGAGTCAGAGTTGAAGTCACAGTCATAGTCAAACTCAGAGTCTCAGTCAGAGTCCAAGTCAGAGTCAGAGTCGGAGTCAGAGTCAGAGTCAGAGTCAGAGTCAGATTCTGAGTCAGAGTCAGAGTCAGAGTCAGAGTTTGAGTCAGATACGGAGTCGGAGTCAGAGTCAGATTCAGAGTCACAGTCATGGAGACAGAGTCAGAGTCAGAGTCAGAGTCGGAGTCAAAGTCAGAGTCAGAGTCAGAGTCAGAGTCAGAGTCAGAGTCAGAGTCAGAGTCAGAGTCAGAGTCGGAGTCAGAGTCAGAGTCAGAGTCAGAGTTGAAGTCAGAGTCAGAGTCAGAGTCAGAGTCAAAGTCAGAGTCTCAGTCAGAGTCCAAGTCAGAGTCAGAGTCGGAGTCAGAGTCAGAGTCAGATTGAGAGTCAGAGTCAGAGTCAGAGTCAGAGTCGGAGTCAGAGTCAGAGTCAGAGTCAGAGTCAGAGTTAAAGTCAGAGTCAGAGTCAAAGTCAGAGTCAAAGTCAGAGTCTCAGTCAGAGTCCAAGTCAGAGTCAGAGTCGGAGTCAGAGTCAGAGTCAGATTTAGAGTCAGAGTCAGAGTCAGAGTCAGAGTCACAGTCAGAGTCAGATTCAGAGTCGGAGTTAGAGTCAGAGTCAGGGTCAGAGTCAGAGTCAGAGTCAGAGTCAGAGTCAGAGTTGAAGTCACAGTCATAGTCAAAGTCAGAGTCTCAGTCAGAGTCCGAGTCAGAGTCAGAGTCGGAGTCAGATTAAGAGTCAGAGTCAGAGTCAGAGTCAGAGTTTGAGTCAGAGTCAGAGTCAGAGTCAGAGTTTGAGTCAGATACGGAGTCGGAGTCAGAGTCAGATTCAGAGTCACAGTCATGGAGACAGAGTCAGAGTCAGAGTCAGAGTCGGAGTCAAAGTCAGAGTCAGAGTCAGAGTCAGAGTCAGAGTCAGAGTCAGAGTCAGAGTCAGAGTCAGAGTCGGAGTCAGAGTCAGAGTCAGAGTCAGAGTTAAAGTCAGAGTCAGAGTCAGAGTCAGAGTCAGAGTTAAAGTCACAGTCAGAGTCAAAGTCAGAGTCTCAGTCAGAGTCCAAGTCAGAGTCGGAGTCGAAGTCAGAGTCAGAGTCAGAGTCAAAGTCCGTGTCAGAGTCGGAGTCAGAGTCAGAGTCAGAGTCAGAGTCGGAGTCAGAGTCAGAGTCAGAGTCAAAGTCAGAGTCAGAGTCAGAGTCTGAGTCAGAGTCAGAGTTAGTCAGATACGGAGTCGGAGTCAGAGTCAGATTCAGAGTCAAAGTCATGGAGACAGAGTCAAAGTCAGAGTCAGAGTCAGAGTCAGAGTCTGCGTCAGAGTCAGAGACAAAGTCAGAGTCAGAGTCAGAGTCAGAGTCAAAGTCAGTGTCAGAGTCGGAGTCAGAGTCAGAGTCAGAGTCAGAGTCGGAGTCAGACTCAGAGTCAGAGTCAGAGTCAGAGTCAGAGTCAGAGTCAGAGTCAGAGTCAGAGTTGAAGTCACAGTCATAGTCAAAGTCAGAGTCTCAGTCAGAGTCCAAGTCAGAGTCAGAGTCGGAGTCAGAGTCAGAGTCAGAGTCACAGTCACAGTCATGGAGACAGAGTCAGAGTCAGAGTCAGAGTCGGAGTCAAAGTCAGAGTCAGAGTCAGAGTCAGAGTCAGAATCAGAGTCAGAGTCAGAGTCAGAGTCAGAGTCGGAGTCAGAGTCAGAGTCAGAGTCAGAGTCAGAGTTAAAGTCAGAGTCAGAGTCAGAGTCAGAGTCAGAGTCAGAGTCAGAGTCAGAGTCAGAGTCAGAGTCAGAGTTGAAGTCACAGTCATAGTCAAAGTCAGAGTCTCAGTCAGAGTCCGAATCAGAGTCAGAGTCGGAGTCAGAGTCAGAGTCAGAGTCAGAGTCAGATTCTGAGTCAGAGTCAGAGTCAGAGTCAGAGTTTGAGTCAGATACGGAGTCGGAGTCAGAGTCAGATTCAGAGTCACAGTCATGGAGACAGAGTCAGAGTCAGAGTCAGAGTCGGAGTCAAAGTCAGAGTCAGAGTCAGAGTCAGAGTCAGAGTCAGAGTCAGAGTCAGAGTCAGAGTCAGAGTCGGAGTCAGAGTCAGAGTCAGAGTCAGAGTTGAAGTCAGAGTCAGAGTCAGAGTCAGAGTCAAAGTCAGAGTCTCAGTCAGAGTCCAAGTCAGAGTCAGAGTCGGAGTCAGAGTCAGAGTCAGATTTAGAGTCAGAGTCAGAGTCAGAGTCAGAGTCGGAGTCAGAGTCAGAGTCAGAGTCAGAGTCGGATTTAGAGTCAGAGTCAGAGTTAGGGTCAGAGTCACAGTCAGAGTCAGATTCAGAGTCGGAGTTAGAGTCAGAGTCAGGGTCAGAGTCAGAGTCAGAGTCAGAGTTAAAGTCAGAGTCAGAGTCAGAGTCAGAGTCAAAGTCAGAGTCTCAGTCAGAATCCAAGTCAGAGTCAGAGTCGGAGTCAGAGTCAGAGTCAGAGTCAGAGTCAGAGTCAGAGTCATGTAGTCAGAGTCACAGTCAGAGTCAGAGTCAGAGTCCGAGTCAGAGTCAGAGTCAGAGTCAGAGTCAGAGTTGAAGTCACAGTCATAGTCAAAGTCAGAGTCTCAGTCAGAGTCCAAGTCAGAGTCAGAGTCGGAGTCAGAGTCAGAGTCAGAGTCAGAGTCTGAGTCAGAGTCAGAGTCAGAGTCAGAGTTTGAGTCAGATACGGAGTCGGAGTCAGAGTCAGATTCAGAGTCACAGTCATGGAGACAGAGTCAGAGTCAGAGTCAGAGTCGGAGTCAAAGTCAGAGTCAGAGTCAGAGTCAGAGTCAGAGTCAGAGTCAGAGTCAGAGTCAGAGTCAGAGTCGGAGTCAGAGTCAGAGTCAGAGTCAGAGTTGAAGTCAGAGTCAGAGTCAGAGTCAGAGTCAAAGTCAGAGTCTCAGTCAGAGTCCAAGTCAGAGTCAGAGTCGGAGTCAGAGTCAGAGTCAGATTTAGAGTCAGAGTCAGAGTCAGAGTCAGAGTCGGAGTCAGAGTCAGAGTCAGAGTCAGAGTCAGAGTTAAAGTCAGAGTCAGAGTCAGAGTCAGAGTTGAAGTCACAGTCATAGTCAAAGTCAGAGTCTCAGTCAGAGTCCAAGTCAGAGTCAGAGTCGGAGTCAGAGTCAGAGTCAGAGTCAGAGTCAGATTCTGAGTCAGAGTCAGAGTCAGAGTCAGAGTTTGAGTCAGATACGGAGTCGGAGTCAGAGTCAGATTCAGAGTCACAGTCATGGAGACAGAGTCAGAGTCAGAGTCAGAGTCGGAGTCAAAGTCAGAGTCAGAGTCAGAGTCAGAGTCAGAGTCAGAGTCAGAGTCAGAGTCAGAGTCGGAGTCAGAGTCAGAGTCAGAGTCAGAGTCAGAGTTAAAGTCAGAGTCAGAGTCAAAGTCAGAGTCAAAGTCAGAGTCTCAGTCAGAGTCCAAGTCAGAGTCAGAGTCGGAGTCAGAGTCAGAGTCAGATTTAGAGTCAGAGTCAGAGTCAGAGTCAGAGTCACAGTCAGAGTCAGATTCAGAGTCGGAGTTAGAGTCAGAGTCAGGGTCAGAGTCAGAGTCAGAGTCAGAGTTAAAGTCAGAGTCAGAGTCAGAGTCAGAGTCAAAGTCAGAGTCTCAGTCAGAGTCCAAGTCAGAGTCAGAGTCGGAGTCAGAGTCAGAGTCAGAGTCAGAGTCAGAGTCAAAGTCATGTAGTCAGAGTCACAGTCAGAGTCAGAGTCAGAGTCCGAGTCAGAGTCAGAGTCAGAGTCAGAGTCAGAGTCGGAGTCAGAGTCAGAGTCAGAGTCAGAGTCAGAGTCAGAGTCTGAGTCAGAGTCAGAGTCAGAGTCAGAGTCAGAGTTGAAGTCACAGTCATAGTCAAAGTTAGAGTCTCAGTCAGAGTCCAAGTCAGCGTCAGAGTCGGAGTCAGAGTCAGAGTCAGAGTCAGAGTCAGAGTCAGAGTCTGAGTCAGAGTCAGAGTCAGAGTCAGAGTTTGAGTCAGATACGGAGTCGGAGTCAGCGTCAGATTCAGAGTCACAGTCATGGAGACAGAGTCAGAGTCAGAGTCAGAGTCGGAGTCAAAGTCAGAGTCAGAGTCAGAGTCAGAGTCAGAGTCAGAGTCAGAGTCAGAGTCAGAGTCAGAGCCGGAGTCAGAGTCAGAGTCAGAGTCAGAGTTAAAGTCAGAGTCAGACTCAGAGTCAGAGTCAAAGTCAGAGTCTCAGTCAGAGTCCAAGTCAGAGTCAGAGTCGGAGTCAGAGTCAGAGTCAGAGTCAGGGTCAGAGTCAGAGTCACAGTCAGAGTCAGAGTCAGAGTCAGAGTCCGAGTCAGAGCCAGAGTCAGAGTCAGAGTTAAAGTCAGAGTCAGAGTCAGAGTCAGAGTCAGAGTTAAAGTCACAGTCAGAGTCAAAGTCAGAGTCTGAGTCAGAGTCCAAGTCAGAGTCACAGTCGGAGTCAGAGTCAGAGTCAGAGTCAAAGTCCGTGTCAGAGTCGGAGTCAGAGTCAGAGTCAGAGTCAGAGTTGGAGTCAGAGTCAGAGTCAGAGTCAGAGTCAGAGTCAGAGTCTGAGTCAGAGTCAGAGTCAGAGTCAGAGTTAGTCAGATACGGAGTCGGAGTCAGAGTCAGATTCAGAGTCAAAGTCATGGAGACAGAGTCAAAGTCAGAGTCAGAGTCAGAGTCAGAGTCTGAGTCAGAGTCAGAGACAAAGTCAGAGTCAGAGTCAGAGTCAGAGTCAAAGTCAGTGTCAGAGTCGGAGTCAGAGTCAGAGTCAGAGTCAGAGTCGGAGTCAGAGTCAGAGTCAGAGTCAGAGTCAGAGTCAGAGTCAGAGTCAGAGTTGAAGTCACAGTCATAGTCAAAGTCAGAGTCTCAGTCAGAGTCCAAGTCAGAGTCAGAGTCGGAGTCAGAGTCAGAGTCAGAGTCAGAGTCAGATTCTGAGTCAGAGTCAGAGTCAGAGTCAGAGTTTGAGTCAGATACGGAGTCGGAGTCAGAGTCAGATTCAGAGTCACAGTCATGGAGACAGAGTCAGAGTCAGAGTCAGAGTCGGAGTCAAAGTCAGAGTCAGAGTCAGAGTCAGAGTCAGAGTCAGAGTCAGAGTCAGAGTCAGAGTCAGATTCGGAGTCAGAGTCAGAGTCAGAGTCAGAGTTGAAGTCAGAGTCAGAGTCAGAGTCAGAGTCAAAGTCAGAGTCTCAGTCAGAGTCAGAGTCAGAGTCAGAGTCAAAGTCAGAGTCTCAGTCAGAGTCCAAGTCAGAGTCAGAGTCGGAGTCAGAGTCAGAGTCAGATTAAGAGTCAGAGTCAGAGTCAGAGTCAGAGTCGGAGTCAGAGTCAGAGTCAGAGTCAGAGTCAGAGTTAAAGTCAGAGTCAGAGTCAAAGTCAGAGTCAAAGTCAGAGTCTCAGTCAGAGTCCAAGTCAGAGTCAGAGTCGGAGTCAGAGTCAGAGTCAGATTTAGAGTCAGAGTCAGAGTCAGGGTCAGAGTCACAGTCAGAGTCAGATTCAGAGTCGGAGTTAGAGTCAGAGTCAGGGTCAGAGTCAGAGTCAGAGTCAGAGTTAAAGTCAGAGTCAGAGTCAGAGTCAGAGTCAAAGTCAGAGTCTCAGTCAGAGTCCAAGTCAGAGTCAGAGTCGGAGTCAGAGTCAGAGTCAGAGTCAGAGTCAGAGTCAGAGTCATGTAGTCAGAGTCACAGTCAGAGTCAGAGTCAGAGTCCGAGTCAGAGTCAGAGTCAGAGTCAGAGTCAGAGTTGAAGTCACAGTCATAGTCAAAGTCAGAGTCTCAGTCAGAGTCCAAGTCAGAGTCAGAGTCGGAGTCAGAGTCAGAGTCAGAGTCAGAGTCAGAGTCAGAGTCTGAGTCAGAGTCAGAGTCAGAGTCAGAGTTTGAGTAAGATACGGAGTCGGAGTCAGAGTCAGATTCAGAGTCACAGTCATGGAGACAGAGTCAGAGTCAGAGTCAGAGTCGGAGTCAAAGTCAGAGTCAGAGTCAGAGTCAGAGTCAGAGTCAGAGTCAGAGTCAGAGTCAGAGTCAGAGTCGGAGTCAGAGTCAGAGTCAGAGTCAGAGTTAAAGTCAGAGTCAGAGTCAGAGTCAGAGTCAGAGTTAAAGTCACAGTCAGAGTCAAAGTCAGAGTCTCAGTCAGAGTCCAAGTCAGAGTCGGAGTCGAAGTCAGAGTCAGAGTCAGAGTCAAAGTCCGTGTCAGAGTCGGAGTCAGAGTCAGAGTCAGAGTCAGAGTCGGAGTCAGAGTCAGAGTCAGAGTCAAAGTCAGAGTCAGAGTCAGAGTCTGAGTCAGAGTCAGAGTTAGTCAGATACGGAGTCGGAGTCAGAGTCAGATTCAGAGTCAAAGTCATGGAGACAGAGTCAAAGTCAGAGTCAGAGTCAGAGTCAGAGTCTGCGTCAGAGTCAGAGACAAAGTCAGAGTCAGAGTCAGAGTCAGAGTCACAGTCAGTGTCAGAGTCGGAGTCAGAGTCAGAGTCAGAGTCAGAGTCGGAGTCAGACTCAGAGTCAGAGTCAGAGTCAGAGTCAGAGTCAGAGTCAGAGTCAGAGTCAGAGTTGAAGTCACAGTCATAGTCAAAGTCAGAGTCTCAGTCAGAGTCCAAGTCAGAGTCAGAGTCGGAGTCAGAGTCAGAGTCAGAGTCACAGTCACAGTCATGGAGACAGAGTCAGAGTCAGAGTCAGAGTCGGAGTCAAAGTCAGAGTCAGAGTCAGAGTCAGAGTCAGAATCACAGTCAGAGTCAGAGTCAGAGTCAGAGTCGGAGTCAGAGTCAGAGTCAGAGTCAGAGTTGAAGTCAGAGTCAGAGTCAGAGTCAGAGTCAAAGGCAGAGTCTCATTCAGAGTCCAAGTCAGAGTCAGAGTCGGAGTCAGAGTCAGAGTCAGATTTAGAGTCAGAGTCAGAGTCAGAGTCAGAGTCGGAGTCAGAGTCAGAGTCAGAGTCAGAGTCAGAGTCAGAGTCAGAGTTAAAGTCAGAGTCAGAGTCAGAGTCAGAGTCGGAGTCAGAGTCAGAGTCAGAGTCAGAGTCAGAGTCAGAGTCAGAGTTGAAGTCACAGTCATAGTCAAAGTCAGAGTCTCAGTCAGAGTCCAAGTCAGAGTCAGAGTCGGAGTCAGAGTCAGAGTCAGAGTCACAGTCACAGTCATGGAGACAGAGTCAGAGTCAGAGTCAGAGTCGGAGTCAAAGTCAGAGTCAGAGTCAGAGTCAGAGTCAGAATCGGAGTCAGAGTCAGAGTCAGAGTCAGAGTCGGAGTCAGAGTCAGAGTCAGAGTCAGAGTTGAAGTCAGAGTCAGAGTCAGTGTCAGAGTCAAAGTCAGAGTCTCAGTCAGAGTCCAAGTCAGAGTCAGAGTCGGAGTCAGAGTCAGAGTCAGATTTAGAGTCAGAGTCAGAGTCAGAGTCAGAGTCGGAGTCAGAGTCAGAGTCAGAGTCAGAGTCAGAGTTAAAGTCAGAGTCAGAGTCAGAGTCAGAGTCAGAGTCAGAGTCAGAGTCAGAGTCAGAGTCAGAGTCAGAGTTGAAGTCACAGTCATAGTCAAAGTCAGAGTCTCAGTCAGAGTCCAAGTCAGAGTCAGAGTCGGAGTCAGAGTCAGAGTCAGAGTCAGAGTCAGATTCTGAGTCAGAGTCAGAGTCAGAGTCAGAGTTTGAGTCAGATACGGAGTCGGAGTCAGAGTCAGATTCAGAGTCACAGTCATGGAGACAGAGTCAGAGTCAGAGTCAGAGTCGGAGTCAAAGTCAGAGTCAGAGTCAGAGTCAGAGTCAGAGTCAGAGTCAGAGTCAGAGTCAGAGTCAGAGTCGGAGTCAGAGTCAGAGTCAGAGTCAGAGTTGAAGTCAGAGTCAGAGTCAGAGTCAGAGTCAAAGTCAGAGTCTCAGTCAGAGTCCAAGTCAGAGTCAGAGTCGGAGTCAGAGTCAGAGTCAGATTTAGAGTCAGAGTCAGAGTCAGAGTCAGAGTCGGAGTCAGAGTCAGAGTCAGAGTCAGAGTCGGATTTAGAGTCAGAGTCAGAGTCAGGGTCAGAGTCACAGTCAGAGTCAGATTCAGAGTCGGAGTTAGAGTCAGAGTCAGGGTCAGAGTCAGAGTCAGAGTCAGAGTTAAAGTCAGAGTCAGAGTCAGAGTCAGAGTCAAAGTCAGAGTCTCAGTCAGAATCCAAGTCAGAGTCAGAGTCGGAGTCAGAGTCAGAGTCAGAGTCAGAGTCAGAGTCAGAGTCATGTAGTCAGAGTCACAGTCAGAGTCAGAGTCAGAGTCCGAGTCAGAGTCAGAGTCAGAGTCAGAGTCAGAGTTGAAGTCACAGTCATAGTCAAAGTCAGAGTCTCAGTCAGAGTCCAAGTCAGAGTCAGAGTCGGAGTCAGAGTCAGAGTCAGAGTCAGAGTCTGAGTCAGAGTCAGAGTCAGAGTCAGAGTTTGAGTCAGATACGGAGTCGGAGTCAGAGTCAGATTCAGAGTCACAGTCATGGAGACAGAGTCAGAGTCAGAGTCAGAGTCGGAGTCAAAGTCAGAGTCAGAGTCAGAGTCAGAGTCAGAGTCAGAGTCAGAGTCAGAGTCAGAGTCAGAGTCGGAGTCAGAGTCAGAGTCAGAGTCAGAGTTAAAGTCAGAGTCAGAGTCAGAGTCAGAGTCAAAGTCAGAGTCTCAGTCAGAGTCCAAGTCAGAGTCAGAGTCGGAGTCAGAGTCAGAGTCAGATTTAGAGTCAGAGTCAGAGTCAGAGTCAGAGTCGGAGTCAGAGTCAGAGTCAGAGTCAGAGTCAGAGTTAAAGTCAGAGTCAGAGTCAGAGTCAGAGTTGAAGTCACAGTCATAGTCAAAGTCAGAGTCTCAGTCAGAGTCCAAGTCAGAGTCAGAGTCGGAGTCAGAGTCAGAGTCAGAGTCAGAGTCAGATTCTGAGTCAGAGTCAGAGTCAGAGTCAGGGTCAGAGTCAGAGTCAGAGTCAGAGTTAAAGTCAGAGTCAGAGTCAGAGTCAGAGTCAAAGTCAGAGTCTCAGTCAGAATCCAAGTCAGAGTCAGAGTCGGAGTCAGAGTCAGAGTCAGAGTCAGAGTCAGAGTCAGAGTCATGTAGTCAGAGTCACAGTCAGAGTCAGAGTCAGAGTCCGAGTCAGAGTCAGAGTCAGAGTCAGAGTCAGAGTTGAAGTCACAGTCATAGTCAAAGTCAGAGTCTCAGTCAGAGTCCAAGTCAGAGTCAGAGTCGGAGTCAGAGTCAGAGTCAGAGTCAGAGTCTGAGTCAGAGTCAGAGTCAGAGTCAGAGTTTGAGTCAGATACGGAGTCGGAGTCAGAGTCAGATTCAGAGTCACAGTCATGGAGACAGAGTCAGAGTCAGAGTCAGAGTCGGAGTCAAAGTCAGAGTCAGAGTCAGAGTCAGAGTCAGAGTCAGAGTCAGAGTCAGAGTCAGAGTCAGAGTCGGAGTCAGAGTCAGAGTCAGAGTCAGAGTTAAAGTCAGAGTCAGAGTCAGAGTCAGAGTCAAAGTCAGAGTCTCAGTCAGAGTCCAAGTCAGAGTCAGAGTCGGAGTCAGAGTCAGAGTCAGATTTAGAGTCAGAGTCAGAGTCAGAGTCAGAGTCGGAGTCAGAGTCAGAGTCAGAGTCAGAGTCAGAGTTAAAGTCAGAGTCAGAGTCAGAGTCAGAGTTGAAGTCACAGTCATAGTCAAAGTCAGAGTCTCAGTCAGAGTCCAAGTCAGAGTCAGAGTCGGAGTCAGAGTCAGAGTCAGAGTCAGAGTCAGATTCTGAGTCAGAGTCAGAGTCAGAGTCAGAGTTTGAGTCAGATACGGAGTCGGAGTCAGAGTCAGATTCAGAGTCACAGTCATGGAGACAGAGTCAGAGTCAGAGTCAGAGTCGGAGTCAAAGTCAGAGTCAGAGTCAGAGTCAGAGTCAGAGTCAGAGTCAGAGTCAGAGTCAGAGTCGGAGTCAGAGTCAGAGTCAGAGTCAGAGTCAGAGTTAAAGTCAGAGTCAGAGTCAAAGTCAGAGTCAAAGTCAGAGTCTCAGTCAGAGTCCAAGTCAGAGTCAGAGTCGGAGTCAGAGTCAGAGTCAGATTTAGAGTCAGAGTCAGAGTCAGAGTCAGAGTCACAGTCAGAGTCAGATTCAGAGTCGGAGTTAGAGTCAGAGTCAGGGTCAGAGTCAGAGTCAGAGTCAGAGTTAAAGTCAGAGTCAGAGTCAGAGTCAGAGTCAAAGTCAGAGTCTCAGTCAGAGTCCAAGTCAGAGTCAGAGTCGGAGTCAGAGTCAGAGTCAGAGTCAGAGTCAGAGTCAGAGTCATGTAGTCAGAGTCACAGTCAGAGTCAGAGTCAGAGTCCGAGTCAGAGTCAGAGTCAGAGTCAGAGTCAGAGTCGGAGTCAGAGTCAGAGTCAGAGTCAGAGTCAGAGTCAGAGTCTGAGTCAGAGTCAGAGTCAGAGTCAGAGTCAGAGTTGAAGTCACAGTCATAGTCAAAGTTAGAGTCTCAGTCAGAGTCCAAGTCAGCGTCAGAGTCGGAGTCAGAGTCAGAGTCAGAGTCAGAGTCAGAGTCAGAGTCTGAGTCAGAGTCAGAGTCAGAGTCAGAGTTTGAGTCAGATACGGAGTCGGAGTCAGCGTCAGATTCAGAGTCACAGTCATGGAGACAGAGTCAGAGTCAGAGTCAGAGTCGGAGTCAAAGTCAGAGTCAGAGTCAGAGTCAGAGTCAGAGTCAGAGTCAGAGTCAGAGTCAGAGTCAGAGCCGGAGTCAGAGTCAGAGTCAGAGTCAGAGTTAAAGTCAGAGTCAGACTCAGAGTCAGAGTCAAAGTCAGAGTCTCAGTCAGAGTCCAAGTCAGAGTCAGAGTCGGAGTCAGAGTCAGAGTCAGAGTCAGGGTCAGAGTCAGAGTCACAGTCAGAGTCAGAGTCAGAGTCAGAGTCCGAGTCAGAGCCAGAGTCAGAGTCAGAGTTAAAGTCAGAGTCAGAGTCAGAGTCAGAGTCAGAGTTAAAGTCACAGTCAGAGTCAAAGTCAGAGTCTGAGTCAGAGTCCAAGTCAGAGTCACAGTCGGAGTCAGAGTCAGAGTCAGAGTCAAAGTCCGTGTCAGAGTCGGAGTCAGAGTCAGAGTCAGAGTCAGAGTTGGAGTCAGAGTCAGAGTCAGAGTCAGAGTCAGAGTCAGAGTCTGAGTCAGAGTCAGAGTCAGAGTCAGAGTTAGTCAGATACGGAGTCGGTGTCAGAGTCAGATTCAGAGTCAAAGTCATGGAGACAGAGTCAAAGTCAGAGTCAGAGTCAGAGTCAGAGTCTGAGTCAGAGTCAGAGACAAAGTCAGAGTCAGAGTCAGAGTCAGAGTCAAAGTCAGTGTCAGAGTCGGAGTCAGAGTCAGAGTCAGAGTCAGAGTCGGAGTCAGAGTCAGAGTCAGAGTCAGAGTCAGAGTCAGAGTCAGAGTCAGAGTTGAAGTCACAGTCATAGTCAAAGTCAGAGTCTCAGTCAGAGTCCAAGTCAGAGTCAGAGTCGGAGTCAGAGTCAGAGTCAGAGTCAGAGTCACAGTCATGGAGACAGAGTCAGAGTCAGAGTCAGAGTCGGAGTCAAAGTCAGAGTCAGAGTCAGAGTCAGAGTCAGAGTCAGAGTCAGAGTCAGAGTCAGAGTCAGAGTCAGAGTCGGAGTCAGAGTCAGAGTCAGAGTCAGAGTCAGAGTCAGAGTTGAAGTCACAGTCATAGTCAAACTCAGAGTCTCAGTCAGAGTCCAAGTCAGAGTCAGAGTCGGAGTCAGAGTCAGAGTCAGAGTCAGAGTCAGATTCTGAGTCAGAGTCAGAGTCAGAGTCAGAGTTTGAGTCAGATACGGAGTCGGAGTCAGAGTCAGATTCAGAGTCACAGTCATGGAGACAGAGTCAGAGTCAGAGTCAGAGTCGGAGTCAAAGTCAGAGTCAGAGTCAGAGTCAGAGTCAGAGTCAGAGTCAGAGTCAGAGTCAGAGTCAGAGTCGGAGTCAGAGTCAGAGTCAGAGTCAGAGTTGAAGTCAGAGTCAGAGTCAGAGTCAGAGTCAAAGTCAGAGTCTCAGTCAGAGTCCAAGTCAGAGTCAGAGTCGGAGTCAGAGTCAGAGTCAGATTGAGAGTCAGAGTCAGAGTCAGAGTCAGAGTCGGAGTCAGAGTCAGAGTCAGAGTCAGAGTCAGAGTTAAAGTCAGAGTCAGAGTCAAAGTCAGAGTCAAAGTCAGAGTCTCAGTCAGAGTCCAAGTCAGAGTCAGAGTCGGAGTCAGAGTCAGAGTCAGATTTAGAGTCAGAGTCAGAGTCAGAGTCAGAGTCACAGTCAGAGTCAGATTCAGAGTCGGAGTTAGAGTCAGAGTCAGGGTCAGAGTCAGAGTCAGAGTCAGAGTCAGAGTCAGAGTTGAAGTCACAGTCATAGTCAAAGTCAGAGTCTCAGTCAGAGTCCGAGTCAGAGTCAGAGTCGGAGTCAGATTAAGAGTCAGAGTCAGAGTCAGAGTCAGAGTTTGAGTCAGAGTCAGAGTCAGAGTCAGAGTTTGAGTCAGATACGGAGTCGGAGTCAGAGTCAGATTCAGAGTCACAGTCATGGAGACAGAGTCAGAGTCAGAGTCAGAGTCGGAGTCAAAGTCAGAGTCAGAGTCAGAGTCAGAGTCAGAGTCAGAGTCAGAGTCAGAGTCAGAGTCAGAGTCGGAGTCAGAGTCAGAGTCAGAGTCAGAGTTAAAGTCAGAGTCAGAGTCAGAGTCAGAGTCAGAGTTAAAGTCACAGTCAGAGTCAAAGTCAGAGTCTCAGTCAGAGTCCAAGTCAGAGTCGGAGTCGAAGTCAGAGTCAGAGTCAGAGTCAAAGTCCGTGTCAGAGTCGGAGTCAGAGTCAGAGTCAGAGTCAGAGTCGGAGTCAGAGTCAGAGTCAGAGTCAAAGTCAGAGTCAGAGTCAGAGTCTGAGTCAGAGTCAGAGTTAGTCAGATACGGAGTCGGAGTCAGAGTCAGATTCAGAGTCAAAGTCATGGAGACAGAGTCAAAGTCAGAGTCAGAGTCAGAGTCAGAGTCTGCGTCAGAGTCAGAGACAAAGTCAGAGTCAGAGTCAGAGTCAGAGTCAAAGTCAGTGTCAGAGTCGGAGTCAGAGTCAGAGTCAGAGTCAGAGTCGGAGTCAGACTCAGAGTCAGAGTCAGAGTCAGAGTCAGAGTCAGAGTCAGAGTCAGAGTCAGAGTTGAAGTCACAGTCATAGTCAAAGTCAGAGTCTCAGTCAGAGTCCAAGTCAGAGTCAGAGTCGGAGTCAGAGTCAGAGTCAGAGTCACAGTCACAGTCATGGAGACAGAGTCAGAGTCAGAGTCAGAGTCGGAGTCAAAGTCAGAGTCAGAGTCAGAGTCAGAGTCAGAATCAGAGTCAGAGTCAGAGTCAGAGTCAGAGTCGGAGTCAGAGTCAGAGTCAGAGTCAAAGTTGAAGTCAGAGTCAGAGTCAGAGTCAGAGTTAAAGGCAGAGTCTCATTCAGAGTCCAAGTCAGAGTCAGAGTCGGAGTCAGAGTCAGAGTCAGATTTAGAGTCAGAGTCAGAGTCAGAGTCAGAGTCGGAGTCAGACTCAGAGTCAGAGTCAGAGTCAGAGTCAGAGTCAGAGTGAAAGTCAGAGTCAGAGTCAGAGTCAGAGTCGGAGTCAGAGTCAGAGTCAGAGTCAGAGTCAGAGTCAGAGTCAGAGTCAGAGTCAGAGTCAGAGTTGAAGTCACAGTCATAGTCAAAGTCAGAGTCTCAGTCAGAGTCCAAGTCAGAGTCAGAGTCGGAGTCAGAGTCAGAGTCAGAGTCACAGTCACAGTCATGGAGACAGAGTCAGAGTCAGAGTCAGAGTCGGAGTCAAAGTCAGAGTCAGAGTCAGAGTCAGAGTCAGAATCAGAGTCAGAGTCAGAGTCAGAGTCAGAGTCGGAGTCAGAGTCAGAGTCAGAGTCAGAGTTGAAGTCAGAGTCAGAGTCAGAGTCAGAGTCAAAGTCAGAGTCTCAGTCAGAGTCCAAGTCAGAGTCAGAGTCGGAGTCAGAGTCAGAGTCAGATTTAGAGTCAGAGTCAGAGTCATAGTCAGAGTCGGAGTCAGAGTCAGAGTCAGAGTCAGAGTCAGAGTTAAAGTCAGAGTCAGAGTCAGAGTCAGAGTCAGAGTCAGAGTCAGAGTCAGAGTCAGAGTCAGAGTCAGAGTTGAAGTCACAGTCATAGTCAAAGTCAGAGTCTCAGTCAGAGTCCAAGTCAGAGTCAGAGTCGGAGTCAGAGTCAGAGTCAGAGTCAGAGTCAGATTCTGAGTCAGAGTCAGAGTCAGAGTCAGAGTTTGAGTCAGATACGGAGTCGGAGTCAGAGTCAGATTCAGAGTCACAGTCATGGAGACAGAGTCAGAGTCAGAGTCAGAGTCGGAGTCAAAGTCAGAGTCAGAGTCAGAGTCAGAGTCAGAGTCAGAGTCAGAGTCAGAGTCAGAGTCAGAGTCGGAGTCAGAGTCAGAGTCAGAGTCAGAGTTGAAGTCAGAGTCAGAGTCAGAGTCAGAGTCAAAGTCAGAGTCTCAGTCAGAGTCCAAGTCAGAGTCAGAGTCGGAGTCAGAGTCAGAGTCAGATTTAGAGTCAGAGTCAGAGTCAGAGTCAGAGTCGGAGTCAGAGTCAGAGTCAGAGTCAGAGTCGGATTTAGAGTCAGAGTCAGAGTCAGGGTCAGAGTCACAGTCAGAGTCAGATTCAGAGTCGGAGTTAGAGTCAGAGTCAGGGTCAGAGTCAGAGTCAGAGTCAGAGTTAAAGTCAGAGTCAGAGTCAGAGTCAGAGTCAAAGTCAGAGTCTCAGTCAGAGTCCAAGTCAGAGTCAGAGTCGGAGTCAGAGTCAGAGTCAGAGTCAGAGTCAGAGTCAGAGTCATGTAGTCAGAGTCACAGTCAGAGTCAGAGTCAGAGTCCGAGTCAGAGTCAGAGTCAGAGTCAGAGTCAGAGTTGAAGTCACAGTCATAGTCAAAGTCAGAGTCTCAGTCAGAGTCCAAGTCAGAGTCAGAGTCGGAGTCAGAGTCAGAGTCAGAGTCAGAGTCTGAGTCAGAGTCAGAGTCAGAGTCAGAGTTTGAGTCAGATACGGAGTCGGAGTCAGAGTCAGATTCAGAGTCACAGTCATGGAGACAGAGTCAGAGTCAGAGTCAGAGTCGGAGTCAAAGTCAGAGTCAGAGTCAGAGTCAGAGTCAGAGTCAGAGTCAGAGTCAGAGTTAGAGTCAGAGTCGGAGTCAGAGTCAGAGTCAGAGTCAGAGTTAAAGTCAGAGTCAGAGTCAGAGTCAGAGTCAAAGTCAGAGTCTCAGTCAGAGTCCAAGTCAGAGTCAGAGTCGGAGTCAGAGTCAGAGTCAGATTTAGAGTCAGAGTCAGAGTCAGAGTCAGAGTCGGAGTCAGAGTCAGAGTCAGAGTCAGAGTCAGAGTTAAAGTCAGAGTCAGAGTCAGAGTCAGAGTCAAAGTCAGAGTCTCAGTCAGAGTCCAAGTCAGAGTCAGAGTCGGAGTCAGAGTCAGAGTCAGATTTAGAGTCAGAGTCAGAGTCAGGGTCAGAGTCACAGTCAGAGTCAGATTCAGAGTCGGAGTTAGAGTCAGAGTCAGGGTCAGAGTCAGAGTCAGAGTCAGAGTTAAAGTCAGAGTCAGAGTCAAAGTCAGAGTCAAAGTCAGAGTCTCAGTCAGAGTCCAAGTCAGAGTCAGAGTCGGAGTCAGAGTCAGAGTCAGAGTCAGAGTCAGAGTCAGAGTCATGTAGTCAGAGTCACAGTCAGAGTCAGAGTCAGAGTCCGAGTCAGAGCCAGAGTCAGAGTCAGAGTTAAAGTCAGAGTCAGAGTCAGAGTCAGAGTCAGAGTTAAAGTCACAGTCAGAGTCAAAGTCAGAGTCTCAGTCAGAGTCCAAGTCAGAGTCAGAGTCGGAGTCAGAGTCAGATTCAGAGTCGGAGTTAGAGTCAGCGTCAGGGTCAGAGTCAGAGTCAGCATTAGAGTCAGAGTCAAAGTCATGTAGTCAGAGTCAGAGTCTTAGTCAGAGTCAGAGACAGAGTCAGAGTCTCAGTCAGAGTCAGAGTCAGAGTCAGAGTCAAAGTCAGAGTCTCAGTCAGAGTCCAAGTCAGAGTCAGAGTCGGAGTCAGAGTAAGAGTCAGAGTCAGAGTCAGAGTCAGAGTCATGTAGTCAAAGTCAGAGTCAGAGTCAGAGTCAGAGTCCGAGTCAGAGCCAGAGTCAGAGTCAGAGTCTCAGTCAGAGTCCAAGTCAGAGTCAGAGTCGGAGTCAGAGTCAGAGTCAGATTTAGTGTCAGAGTCAGAGTCAGAGTCAGAGTCGGAGTCAGAGTCAGAGTCAGAGTCAGAGTCAGAGTTAAAGTCAGAGTCAGAGTCAGAGTCAGAGTCAGAGTCAGATTCTGAGTCAGAGTCAGAGTCAGAGTCAGAGTTTGAGTCAGATACGGAGTCGGAGTCAGAGTCAGATTCAGAGTCACAGTCATGTACACAGAGTCAGAGTCAGAGTCAGAGTCGGAGTCAAAGTCAGAGTCAGAGTCAGAGTCAGAGTCAGAGTTGAAGTCACAGTCATAGTCAAAGTCAGAGTCTCAGTCAGAGTCCAAGTCAGAGTCAGAGTCGGAGTCAGAGTCAGAGTCAGAGTCAGAGTCAGATTCTGAGTCAGAGTCAGAGTCAGAGTCAGAGTTTGAGTCAGATACGGAGTCGGAGTCAGAGTCAGATTCAGAGTCACAGTCATGGAGACAGAGTCAGAGTCAGAGTCAGAGTCGGAGTCAAAGTCAGAGTCAGAGTCAGAGTCAGAGTCAGAGTCAGAGTCAGAGTCAGAGTCAGAGTCAGAGTCGGAGTCAGAGTCAGAGTCAGAGTCAGAGTTAAAGTCAGAGTCAGAGTCAGAGTCAGAGTCAAAGTCAGAGTCTCAGTCAGAGTCCAAGTCAGAGTCAGAGTCGGAGTCAGAGTCAGAGTCAGATTTAGAGTCAGAGTCAGAGTCAGAGTCAGAGTCGGAGTCAGAGTCAGAGTCAGAGTCAGAGTCAGAGTTAAAGTCAGAGTCAGAGTCAGAGTCAGAGTTGAAGTCACAGTCATAGTCAAAGTCAGAGTCTCAGTCAGAGTCCAAGTCAGAGTCAGAGTCGGAGTCAGAGTCAGAGTCAGAGTCAGAGTCAGATTCTGAGTCAGAGTCAGAGTCAGAGTCAGAGTTTGAGTCAGATACGGAGTCGGAGTCAGAGTCAGATTCAGAGTCACAGTCATGGAGACAGAGTCAGAGTCAGAGTCAGAGTCGGAGTCAAAGTCAGAGTCAGAGTCAGAGTCAGAGTCAGAGTCAGAGTCAGAGTCAGAGTCAGAGTCGGAGTCAGAGTCAGAGTCAGAGTCAGAGTCAGAGTTAAAGTCAGAGTCAGAGTCAAAGTCAGAGTCAAAGTCAGAGTCTCAGTCAGAGTCCAAGTCAGAGTCAGAGTCGGAGTCAGAGTCAGAGTCAGATTTAGAGTCAGAGTCAGAGTCAGAGTCAGAGTCACAGTCAGAGTCAGATTCAGAGTCGGAGTTAGAGTCAGAGTCAGGGTCAGAGTCAGAGTCAGAGTCAGAGTTAAAGTCAGAGTCAGAGTCAGAGTCAGAGTCAAAGTCAGAGTCTCAGTCAGAGTCCAAGTCAGAGTCAGAGTCGGAGTCAGAGTCAGAGTCAGAGTCAGAGTCAGAGTCAGAGTCATGTAGTCAGAGTCACAGTCAGAGTCAGAGTCAGAGTCCGAGTCAGAGTCAGAGTCAGAGTCAGAGTCAGAGTCGGAGTCAGAGTCAGAGTCAGAGTCAGAGTCAGAGTCAGAGTCTGAGTCAGAGTCAGAGTCAGAGTCAGAGTCAGAGTTGAAGTCACAGTCATAGTCAAAGTTAGAGTCTCAGTCAGAGTCCAAGTCAGCGTCAGAGTCGGAGTCAGAGTCAGAGTCAGAGTCAGAGTCAGAGTCAGAGTCTGAGTCAGAGTCAGAGTCAGAGTCAGAGTTTGAGTCAGATACGGAGTCGGAGTCAGCGTCAGATTCAGAGTCACAGTCATGGAGACAGAGTCAGAGTCAGAGTCAGAGTCGGAGTCAAAGTCAGAGTCAGAGTCAGAGTCAGAGTCAGAGTCAGAGTCAGAGTCAGAGTCAGAGTCAGAGCCGGAGTCAGAGTCAGAGTCAGAGTCAGAGTTAAAGTCAGAGTCAGACTCAGAGTCAGAGTCAAAGTCAGAGTCTCAGTCAGAGTCCAAGTCAGAGTCAGAGTCGGAGTCAGAGTCAGAGTCAGAGTCAGGGTCAGAGTCAGAGTCACAGTCAGAGTCAGAGTCAGAGTCAGAGTCCGAGTCAGAGCCAGAGTCAGAGTCAGAGTTAAAGTCAGAGTCAGAGTCAGAGTCAGAGTCAGAGTTAAAGTCACAGTCAGAGTCAAAGTCAGAGTCTGAGTCAGAGTCCAAGTCAGAGTCAGAGTCGGAGTCAGAGTCAGAGTCAGAGTCAAAGTCCGTGTCAGAGTCGGAGTCAGAGTCAGAGTCAGAGTCAGAGTTGGAGTCAGAGTCAGAGTCAGAGTCAGAGTCAGAGTCAGAGTCTGAGTCAGAGTCAGAGTCAGAGTCAGAGTTAGTCAGATACGGAGTCGGAGTCAGAGTCAGATTCAGAGTCAAAGTCATGGAGACAGAGTCAAAGTCAGAGTCAGAGTCAGAGTCAGAGTCTGAGTCAGAGTCAGAGACAAAGTCAGAGTCAGAGTCAGAGTCAGAGTCAAAGTCAGTGTCAGAGTCGGAGTCAGAGTCAGAGTCAGAGTCAGAGTCGGAGTCAGAGTCAGAGTCAGAGTCAGAGTCAGAGTCAGAGTCAGAGTCAGAGTTGAAGTCACAGTCATAGTCAAAGTCAGAGTCTCAGTCAGAGTCCAAGTCAGAGTCAGAGTCGGAGTCAGAGTCAGAGTCAGAGTCAGAGTCACAGTCATGGAGACAGAGTCAGAGTCAGAGTCAGAGTCGGAGTCAAAGTCAGAGTCAGAGTCAGAGTCAGAGTCAGAGTCAGAGTCAGAGTCAGAGTCAGAGTCGGAGTCAGAGTCAGAGTCAGAGTCAGAGTCAGAGTCAGAGTTGAAGTCACAGTCATAGTCAAACTCAGAGTCTCAGTCAGAGTCCAAGTCAGAGTCAGAGTCGGAGTCAGAGTCAGAGTCAGAGTCAGAGTCAGATTCTGAGTCAGAGTCAGAGTCAGAGTCAGAGTTTGAGTCAGATACGGAGTCGGAGTCAGAGTCAGATTCAGAGTCACAGTCATGGAGACAGAGTCAGAGTCAGAGTCAGAGTCGGAGTCAAAGTCAGAGTCAGAGTCAGAGTCAGAGTCAGAGTCAGAGTCAGAGTCAGAGTCAGAGTCAGAGTCGGAGTCAGAGTCAGAGTCAGAGTCAGAGTTGAAGTCAGAGTCAGAGTCAGAGTCAGAGTCAAAGTCAGAGTCTCAGTCAGAGTCCAAGTCAGAGTCAGAGTCGGAGTCAGAGTCAGAGTCAGATTGAGAGTCAGAGTCAGAGTCAGAGTCAGAGTCGGAGTCAGAGTCAGAGTCAGAGTCAGAGTCAGAGTTAAAGTCAGAGTCAGAGTCAAAGTCAGAGTCAAAGTCAGAGTCTCAGTCAGAGTCCAAGTCAGAGTCAGAGTCGGAGTCAGAGTCAGAGTCAGATTTAGAGTCAGAGTTTGAGTCAGATACGGAGTCGGAGTCAGAGTCAGATTCAGAGTCACAGTCATGGAGACAGAGTCAGAGTCAGAGTCAGAGTCGCAGTCAAAGTCAGAGTCAGAGTCAGAGTCAGAGTCAGAGTCAGAGTCAGAGTCAGAGTCAGAGTCAGAGTCGGAGTCAGAGTCAGAGTCAGAGTCAGAGTTAAAGTCAGAGTCAGAGTCAGAGTCAGAGTCAGAGTTAAAGTCACAGTCAGAGTCAAAGTCAGAGTCTCAGTCAGAGTCCAAGTCAGAGTCGGAGTCGAAGTCAGAGTCAGAGTCAGAGTCAAAGTCCGTGTCAGAGTCGGAGTCAGAGTCAGAGTCAGAGTCAGAGTCGGAGTCAGAGTCAGAGTCAGAGTCAAAGTCAGAGTCAGAGTCAGAGTCTGAGTCAGAGTCAGAGTTAGTCAGATACGGAGTCGGAGTCAGAGTCAGATTCAGAGTCAAAGTCATGGAGACAGAGTCAAAGTCAGAGTCAGAGTCAGAGTCAGAGTCTGCGTCAGAGTCAGAGACAAAGTCAGAGTCAGAGTCAGAGTCAGAGTCAAAGTCAGTGTCAGAGTCGGAGTCAGAGTCAGAGTCAGAGTCAGAGTCGGAGTCAGACTCAGAGTCAGAGTCAGAGTCAGAGTCAGAGTCAGAGTCAGAGTCAGAGTCAGAGTTGAAGTCACAGTCATAGTCAAAGTCAGAGTCTCAGTCAGAGTCCAAGTCAGAGTCAGAGTCGGAGTCAGAGTCAGAGTCAGAGTCACAGTCACAGTCATGGAGACAGAGTCAGAGTCAGAGTCAGAGTCGGAGTCAAAGTCAGAGTCAGAGTCAGAGTCAGAGTCAGAATCAGAGTCAGAGTCAGAGTCAGAGTCAGAGTCGGAGTCAGAGTCAGAGTCAGAGTCAAAGTTGAAGTCAGAGTCAGAGTCAGAGTCAGAGTGAAAGGCAGAGTCTCATTCAGAGTCCAAGTCAGAGTCAGAGTCGGAGTCAGAGTCAGAGTCAGATTTAGAGTCAGAGTCAGAGTCAGAGTCAGAGTCGGAGTCAGAGTCAGAGTCAGAGTCAGAGTCAGAGTCAGAGTCAGAGTTAAAGTCAGAGTCAGAGTCAGAGTCAGAGTCGGAGTCAGAGTCAGAGTCAGAGTCAGAGTCAGAGTCAGAGTCAGAGTCAGAGTCAGAGTCAGAGTTGAAGTCACAGTCATAGTCAAAGTCAGAGTCTCAGTCAGAGTCCAAGTCAGAGTCAGAGTCGGAGTCAGAGTCAGAGTCAGAGTCACAGTCACAGTCATGGAGACAGAGTCAGAGTCAGAGTCAGAGTCGGAGTCAAAGTCAGAGTCAGAGTCAGAGTCAGAGTCAGAATCAGAGTCAGAGTCAGAGTCAGAGTCAGAGTCGGAGTCAGAGTCAGAGTCAGAGTCAGAGTTGAAGTCAGAGTCAGAGTCAGAGTCAGAGTCAAAGTCAGAGTCTCAGTCAGAGTCCAAGTCAGAGTCAGAGTCGGAGTCAGAGTCAGAGTCAGATTTAGAGTCAGAGTCAGAGTCAGAGTCAGAGTCGGAGTCAGAGTCAGAGTCAGAGTCAGAGTCAGAGTTAAAGTCAGAGTCAGAGTCAGAGTCAGAGTCAGAGTCAGAGTCAGAGTCAGAGTCAGAGTCAGAGTCAGAGTTGAAGTCACAGTCATAGTCAAAGTCAGAGTCTCAGTCAGAGTCCAAGTCAGAGTCAGAGTCGGAGTCAGAGTCAGAGTCAGAGTCAGAGTCAGATTGTGAGTCAGAGTCAGAGTCAGAGTCAGAGTTTGAGTCAGATACGGAGTCGGAGTCAGAGTCAGATTCAGAGTCACAGTCATGGAGACAGACTCAGAGTCAGAGTCAGAGTCGGAGTCAAAGTCAGAGTCAGAGTCAGAGTCAGAGTCAGAGTCAGAGTCAGAGTCAGAGTCAGAGTCAGAGTCGGAGTCAGAGTCAGAGTCAGAGTCAGAGTTGAAGTCAGAGTCAGAGTCAGAGTCAGAGTCAAAGTCAGAGTCTCAGTCAGAGTCCAAGTCAGAGTCAGAGTCGGAGTCAGAGTCAGAGTCAGATTTAGAGTCAGAGTCAGAGTCAGAGTCAGAGTCGGAGTCAGAGTCAGAGTCAGAGTCAGAGTCGGATTTAGAGTCAGAGTCAGAGTCAGGGTCAGAGTCACAGTCAGAGTCAGATTCAGAGTCGGAGTTAGAGTCAGAGTCAGGGTCAGAGTCAGAGTCAGAGTCAGAGTTAAAGTCAGAGTCAGAGTCAGAGTCAGAGTCAAAGTCAGAGTCTCAGTCAGAGTCCAAGTCAGAGTCAGAGTCGGAGTCAGAGTCAGAGTCAGAGTCAGAGTCACAGTCAGATTCAGAGTCAGAGTCCGAGTCAGAGTCAGAGTCAGAGTCAGAGTCAGAGTTGAAGTCACAGTCATAGTCAAAGTCAGAGTCTCAGTCAGAGTCCAAGTCAGAGTCAGAGTCGGAGTCAGAGTCAGAGTCAGAGTCAGAGTCTGAGTCAGAGTCAGAGTCAGAGTCAGAGTTTGAGTCAGATACGGAGTCGGAGTCAGAGTCAGATTCAGAGTCACAGTCATGGAGACAGAGTCAGAGTCAGAGTCAAAGTCGGAGTCAAAGTCAGAGTCAGAGTCAGAGTCAGAGTCAGAGTCAGAGTCAGAGTCAGAGTCAGAGTCAGAGTCGGAGTCAGAGTCAGAGTCAGAGTCAGAGTTAAAGTCAGAGTCAGAGTCAGAGTCAGAGTCAAAGTCAGAGTCTCAGTCAGAGTCCAAGTCAGAGTCAGAGTCGGAGTCAGAGTCAGAGTCAGATTTAGAGTCAGAGTCAGAGTCAGAGTCAGAGTCGGAGTCAGAGTCAGAGTCAGAGTCAGAGTCAGAGTTAAAGTCAGAGTCAGAGTCAGAGTCAGAGTCAAAGTCAGAGTCTCAGTCAGAGTCCAAGTCAGAGTCAGAGTCGGAGTCAGAGTCAGAGTCAGATTTAGAGTCAGAGTCAGAGTCAGGGTCAGAGTCACAGTCAGAGTCAGATTCAGAGTCGGAGTTAGAGTCAGAGTCAGGGTCAGAGTCAGAGTCAGAGTCAGAGTTAAAGTCAGAGTCAGAGTCAAAGTCAGAGTCAAAGTCAGAGTCTCAGTCAGAGTCCAAGTCAGAGTCAGAGTCGGAGTCAGAGTCAGAGTCAGAGTCAGAGTCAGAGTCAGAGTCATGTAGTCAGAGTCACAGTCAGAGTCAGAGTCAGAGTCCGAGTCAGAGCCAGAGTCAGAGTCAGAGTTAAAGTCAGAGTCAGAGTCAGAGTCAGAGTCAGAGTTAAAGTCACAGTCAGAGTCAAAGTCAGAGTCTCAGTCAGAGTCCAAGTCAGAGTCAGAGTCGGAGTCAGAGTCAGATTCAGAGTCGGAGTTAGAGTCAGCGTCAGGGTCAGAGTCAGAGTCAGCATTAGAGTCAGAGTCAGAGTCATGTAGTCAGAGTCAGAGTCTTAGTCAGAGTCAGAGACAGAGTCAGAGTCTCAGTCAGAGTCAGAGTCAGAGTCAGAGTCAAAGTCAGAGTCTCAGTCAGAGTCCAAGTCAGAGTCAGAGTCGGAGTCAGAGTCAGAGTCAGAGTCAGGGTCAGAGTCAGAGTCACAGTCAGAGTCAGAGTCAGAGTCAGAGTCCGAGTCAGAGCCAGAGTCAGAGTCAGAGTTAAAGTCAGAGTCAGAGTCAGAGTCAGAGTCAGAGTTAAAGTCACAGTCAGAGTCAAAGTCAGAGTCTGAGTCAGAGTCCAAGTCAGAGTCAGAGTCGGAGTCAGAGTCAGAGTCAGAGTCAAAGTCCGTGTCAGAGTCGGAGTCAGAGTCAGAGTCAGAGTCAGAGTTGGAGTCAGAGTCAGAGTCAGAGTCAGAGTCAGAGTCAGAGTCTGAGTCAGAGTCAGAGTCAGAGTCAGAGTTAGTCAGATACGGAGTCGGAGTCAGAGTCAGATTCAGAGTCAAAGTCATGGAGACAGAGTCAAAGTCAGAGTCAGAGTCAGAGTCAGAGTCTGAGTCAGAGTCAGAGACAAAGTCAGAGTCAAAGTCAGAGTCAGAGTCAAAGTCAGTGTCAGAGTCGGAGTCAGAGTCAGAGTCAGAGTCAGAGTCGGAGTCAGAGTCAGAGTCAGAGTCAGAGTCAGAGTCAGAGTCAGAGTCAGAGTTGAAGTCACAGTCATAGTCAAAGTCAGAGTCTCAGTCAGAGTCCAAGTCAGAGTCAGAGTCGGAGTCAGAGTCAGAGTCAGAGTCAGAGTCACAGTCATGGAGACAGAGTCAGAGTCAGAGTCAGAGTCGGAGTCAAAGTCAGAGTCAGAGTCAGAGTCAGAGTCAGAGTCAGAGTCAGAGTCAGAGTCAGAGTCGGAGTCAGAGTCAGAGTCAGAGTCAGAGTCAGAGTCAGAGTTGAAGTCACAGTCATAGTCAAACTCAGAGTCTCAGTCAGAGTCCAAGTCAGAGTCAGAGTCGGAGTCAGAGTCAGAGTCAGAGTCAGAGTCAGATTCTGAGTCAGAGTCAGAGTCAGAGTCAGAGTTTGAGTCAGATACGGAGTCGGAGTCAGAGTCAGATTCAGAGTCACAGTCATGGAGACAGAGTCAGAGTCAGAGTCAGAGTCGGAGTCAAAGTCAGAGTCAGAGTCAGAGTCAGAGTCAGAGTCAGAGTCAGAGTCAGAGTCAGAGTCAGAGTCGGAGTCAGAGTCAGAGTCAGAGTCAGAGTTGAAGTCAGAGTCAGAGTCAGAGTCAGAGTCAAAGTCAGAGTCTCAGTCAGAGTCCAAGTCAGAGTCAGAGTCGGAGTCAGAGTCAGAGTCAGATTGAGAGTCAGAGTCAGAGTCAGAGTCAGAGTCGGAGTCAGAGTCAGAGTCAGAGTCAGAGTCAGAGTTAAAGTCAGAGTCAGAGTCAAAGTCAGAGTCAAAGTCAGAGTCTCAGTCAGAGTCCAAGTCAGAGTCAGAGTCGGAGTCAGAGTCAGAGTCAGATTTAGAGTCAGAGTCAGAGTCAGAGTCAGAGTCACAGTCAGAGTCAGATTCAGAGTCGGAGTTAGAGTCAGAGTCAGGGTCAGAGTCAGAGTCAGAGTCAGAGTCAGAGTCAGAGTTGAAGTCACAGTCATAGTCAAAGTCAGAGTCTCAGTCAGAGTCCGAGTCAGAGTCAGAGTCGGAGTCAGATTAAGAGTCAGAGTCAGAGTCAGAGTCAGAGTTTGAGTCAGAGTCAGAGTCAGAGTCAGAGTTTGAGTCAGATACGGAGTCGGAGTCAGAGTCAGATTCAGAGTCACAGTCATGGAGACAGAGTCAGAGTCAGAGTCAGAGTCGGAGTCAAAGTCAGAGTCAGAGTCAGAGTCAGAGTCAGAGTCAGAGTCAGAGTCAGAGTCAGAGTCAGAGTCGGAGTCAGAGTCAGAGTCAGAGTCAGAGTTAAAGTCAGAGTCAGAGTCAGAGTCAGAGTCAGAGTTAAAGTCACAGTCAGAGTCAAAGTCAGAGTCTCAGTCAGAGTCCAAGTCAGAGTCGGAGTCGAAGTCAGAGTCAGAGTCAGAGTCAAAGTCCGTGTCAGAGTCGGAGTCAGAGTCAGAGTCAGAGTCAGAGTCGGAGTCAGAGTCAGAGTCAGAGTCAAAGTCAGAGTCAGAGTCAGAGTCTGAGTCAGAGTCAGAGTTAGTCAGATACGGAGTCGGAGTCAGAGTCAGATTCAGAGTCAAAGTCATGGAGACAGAGTCAAAGTCAGAGTCAGAGTCAGAGTCAGAGTCTGCGTCAGAGTCAGAGACAAAGTCAGAGTCAGAGTCAGAGTCAGAGTCAAAGTCAGTGTCAGAGTCGGAGTCAGAGTCAGAGTCAGAGTCAGAGTCGGAGTCAGACTCAGAGTCAGAGTCAGAGCCAGAGTCAGAGTCAGAGTCAGAGTCAGAGTCAGAGTTGAAGTCACAGTCATAGTCAAAGTCAGAGTCTCAGTCAGAGTCCAAGTCAGAGTCAGAGTCGGAGTCAGAGTCAGAGTCAGAGTCACAGTCACAGTCATGGAGACAGAGTCAGAGTCAGAGTCAGAGTCGGAGTCAAAGTCAGAGTCAGAGTCAGAGTCAGAGTCAGAATCAGAGTCAGAGTCAGAGTCAGAGTCAGAGTCGGAGTCAGAGTCAGAGTCAGAGTCAAAGTTGAAGTCAGAGTCAGAGTCAGAGTCAGAGTCAAAGGCAGAGTCTCATTCAGAGTCCAAGTCAGAGTCAGAGTCGGAGTCAGAGTCAGAGTCAGATTTAGAGTCAGAGTCAGAGTCAGAGTCAGAGTCGGAGTCAGAGTCAGAGTCAGAGTCAGAGTCAGAGTCAGAGTCAGAGTTAAAGTTAGAGTCAGAGTCAGAGTCAGAGTCGGAGTCAGAGTCAGAGTCAGAGTCAGAGTCATGGAGACAGAGTCAAAGTCAGAGTCAGAGTCAGAGTCAGAGTCTGAGTCAGAGTCAGAGACAAAGTCAGAGTCAAAGTCAGAGTCAGAGTCAAAGTCAGTGTCAGAGTCGGAGTCAGAGTCAGAGTCAGAGTCAGAGTCGGAGTCAGAGTCAGAGTCAGAGTCAGAGTCAGAGTCAGAGTCAGAGTCAGAGTTGAAGTCACAGTCATAGTCAAAGTCAGAGTCTCAGTCAGAGTCCAAGTCAGAGTCAGAGTCGGAGTCAGAGTCAGAGTCAGAGTCAGAGTCACAGTCATGGAGACAGAGTCAGAGTCAGAGTCAGAGTCGGAGTCAAAGTCAGAGTCAGAGTCAGAGTCAGAGTCAGAGTCAGAGTCAGAGTCAGAGTCAGAGTCGGAGTCAGAGTCAGAGTCAGAGTCAGAGTCAGAGTCAGAGTTGAAGTCACAGTCATAGTCAAACTCAGAGTCTCAGTCAGAGTCCAAGTCAGAGTCAGAGTCGGAGTCAGAGTCAGAGTCAGAGTCAGAGTCAGATTCTGAGTCAGAGTCAGAGTCAGAGTCAGAGTTTGAGTCAGATACGGAGTCGGAGTCAGAGTCAGATTCAGAGTCACAGTCATGGAGACAGAGTCAGAGTCAGAGTCAGAGTCGGAGTCAAAGTCAGAGTCAGAGTCAGAGTCAGAGTCAGAGTCAGAGTCAGAGTCAGAGTCAGAGTCAGAGTCGGAGTCAGAGTCAGAGTCAGAGTCAGAGTTGAAGTCAGAGTCAGAGTCAGAGTCAGAGTCAAAGTCAGAGTCTCAGTCAGAGTCCAAGTCAGAGTCAGAGTCGGAGTCAGAGTCAGAGTCAGATTGAGAGTCAGAGTCAGAGTCAGAGTCAGAGTCGGAGTCAGAGTCAGAGTCAGAGTCAGAGTCAGAGTTAAAGTCAGAGTCAGAGTCAAAGTCAGAGTCAAAGTCAGAGTCTCAGTCAGAGTCCAAGTCAGAGTCAGAGTCGGAGTCAGAGTCAGAGTCAGATTTAGAGTCAGAGTCAGAGTCAGAGTCAGAGTCACAGTCAGAGTCAGATTCAGAGTCGGAGTTAGAGTCAGAGTCAGGGTCAGAGTCAGAGTCAGAGTCAGAGTCAGAGTCAGAGTTGAAGTCACAGTCATAGTCAAAGTCAGAGTCTCAGTCAGAGTCCGAGTCAGAGTCAGAGTCGGAGTCAGATTAAGAGTCAGAGTCAGAGTCAGAGTCAGAGTTTGAGTCAGAGTCAGAGTCAGAGTCAGAGTTTGAGTCAGATACGGAGTCGGAGTCAGAGTCAGATTCAGAGTCACAGTCATGGAGACAGAGTCAGAGTCAGAGTCAGAGTCGGAGTCAAAGTCAGAGTCAGAGTCAGAGTCAGAGTCAGAGTCAGAGTCAGAGTCAGAGTCAGAGTCAGAGTCGGAGTCAGAGTCAGAGTCAGAGTCAGAGTTAAAGTCAGAGTCAGAGTCAGAGTCAGAGTCAGAGTTAAAGTCACAGTCAGAGTCAAAGTCAGAGTCTCAGTCAGAGTCCAAGTCAGAGTCGGAGTCGAAGTCAGAGTCAGAGTCAGAGTCAAAGTCCGTGTCAGAGTCGGAGTCAGAGTCAGAGTCAGAGTCAGAGTCGGAGTCAGAGTCAGAGTCAGAGTCAAAGTCAGAGTCAGAGTCAGAGTCTGAGTCAGAGTCAGAGTTAGTCAGATACGGAGTCGGAGTCAGAGTCAGATTCAGAGTCAAAGTCATGGAGACAGAGTCAAAGTCAGAGTCAGAGTCAGAGTCAGAGTCTGCGTCAGAGTCAGAGACAAAGTCAGAGTCAGAGTCAGAGTCAGAGTCAAAGTCAGTGTCAGAGTCGGAGTCAGAGTCAGAGTCAGAGTCAGAGTCGGAGTCAGACTCAGAGTCAGAGTCAGAGCCAGAGTCAGAGTCAGAGTCAGAGTCAGAGTCAGAGTTGAAGTCACAGTCATAGTCAAAGTCAGAGTCTCAGTCAGAGTCCAAGTCAGAGTCAGAGTCGGAGTCAGAGTCAGAGTCAGAGTCACAGTCACAGTCATGGAGACAGAGTCAGAGTCAGAGTCAGAGTCGGAGTCAAATTCAGAGTCAGAGTCAGAGTCAGAGTCAGAATCAGAGTCAGAGTCAGAGTCAGAGTCAGAGTCGGAGTCAGAGTCAGAGTCAGAGTCAAAGTTGAAGTCAGAGTCAGAGTCAGAGTCAGAGTCAAAGGCAGAGTCTCATTCAGAGTCCAAGTCAGAGTCAGAGTCGGAGTCAGAGTCAGAGTCAGATTTAGAGTCAGAGTCAGAGTCAGAGTCAGAGTCGGAGTCAGAGTCAGAGTCAGAGTCAGAGTCAGAGTCAGAGTCAGAGTTAAAGTTAGAGTCAGAGTCAGAGTCAGAGTCGGAGTCAGAGTCAGAGTCAGAGTCAGAGTCAGAGTCAGAGTCAGAGTCAGAGTCAGAGTCAGAGTTGAAGTCACAGTCATAGTCAAAGTCAGAGTCTCAGTCAGAGTCCAAGTCAGAGTCAGAGTCGGAGTCAGAGTCAGAGTCAGAGTCACAGTCACAGTCATGGAGACAGAGTCAGAGTCAGAGTCAGAGTCGGAGTCAAAGTCAGAGTCAGAGTCAGAGTCAGAGTCAGAATCAGAGTCAGAGTCAGAGTCAGAGTCAGAGTCGGAGTCAGAGTCAGAGTCAGAGTCAGAGTTGAAGTCAGAGTCAGAGTCAGAGTCAGAGTCAAAGTCAGAGTCTCAGTCAGAGTCCAAGTCAGAGTCAGAGTCGGAGTCAGAGTCAGAGTCAGATTTAGAGTCAGAGTCAGAGTCAGAGTCAGAGTCGGAGTCAGAGTCAGAGTCAGAGTCAGAGTCAGAGTTAAAGTCAGAGTCAGAGTCAGAGTCAGAGTCAGAGTCAGAGTCAGAGTCAGAGTCAGAGTCAGAGTCAGAGTTGAAGTCACAGTCATAGTCAAAGTCAGAGTCTCAGTCAGAGTCCAAGTCAGAGTCAGAGTCGGAGTCAGAGTCAGAGTCAGAGTCAGAGTCAGATTCTGAGTCAGAGTCAGAGTCAGAGTCAGAGTTTGAGTCAGATACGGAGTCGGAGTCAGAGTCAGATTCAGAGTCACAGTCATGGAGACAGAGTCAGAGTCAGAGTCAGAGTCGGAGTCAAAGTCAGAGTCAGAGTCAGAGTCAGAGTCAGAGTCAGAGTCAGAGTCAGAGTCAGAGTCAGAGTCGGAGTCAGAGTCAGAGTCAGAGTCAGAGTTGATGTCAGAGTCAGAGTCAGAGTCAGAGTCAAAGTCAGAGTCTCAGTCAGAGTCCAAGTCAGAGTCAGAGTCGGAGTCAGAGTCAGAGTCAGATTTAGAGTCAGAGTCAGAGTCAGAGTCAGAGTCGGAGTCAGAGTCAGAGTCAGAGTCAGAGTCGGATTTAGAGTCAGAGTCAGAGTCAGGGTCAGAGTCACAGTCAGAGTCAGATTCAGAGTCGGAGTTAGAGTCAGAGTCAGGGTCAGAGTCAGAGTCAGAGTCAGAGTTAAAGTCAGAGTCAGAGTCAGAGTCAGAGTCAAAGTCAGAGTCTCAGTCAGAGTCCAAGTCAGAGTCAGAGTCGGAGTCAGAGTCAGAGTCAGAGTCAGAGTCAGAGTCAGAGTCATGTAGTCAGAGTCACAGTCAGAGTCAGAGTCAGAGTCCGAGTCAGAGTCAGAGTCAGAGTCAGAGTCAGAGTTGAAGTCACAGTCATAGTCAAAGTCAGAGTCTCAGTCAGAGTCCAAGTCAGAGTCAGAGTCGGAGTCAGAGTCAGAGTCAGAGTCAGAGTCTGAGTCAGAGTCAGAGTCAGAGTCAGAGTTTGAGTCAGATACGGAGTCGGAGTCAGAGTCAGATTCAGAGTCACAGTCATGGAGACAGAGTCAGAGTCAGAGTCAAAGTCGGAGTCAAAGTCAGAGTCAGAGTCAGAGTCAGAGTCAGAGTCAGAGTCAGAGTCAGAGTCAGAGTCAGAGTCGGAGTCAGAGTCAGAGTCAGAGTCAGAGTTAAAGTCAGAGTCAGAGTCAGAGTCAGAGTCAAAGTCAGAGTCTCAGTCAGAGTCCAAGTCAGAGTCAGAGTCGGAGTCAGAGTCAGAGTCAGATTTAGAGTCAGAGTCAGAGTCAGAGTCAGAGTCGGAGTCAGAGTCAGAGTCAGAGTCAGAGTCAGAGTTAAAGTCAGAGTCAGAGTCAGAGTCAGAGTCAAAGTCAGAGTCTCAGTCAGAGTCCAAGTCAGAGTCAGAGTCGGAGTCAGAGTCAGAGTCAGATTTAGAGTCAGAGTCAGAGTCAGGGTCAGAGTCACAGTCAGAGTCAGATTCAGAGTCGGAGTTAGAGTCAGAGTCAGGGTCAGAGTCAGAGTCAGAGTCAGAGTTAAAGTCAGAGTCAGAGTCAAAGTCAGAGTCAAAGTCAGAGTCTCAGTCAGAGTCCAAGTCAGAGTCAGAGTCGGAGTCAGAGTCAGAGTCAGAGTCAGAGTCAGAGTCAGAGTCATGTAGTCAGAGTCACAGTCAGAGTCAGAGTCAGAGTCCGAGTCAGAGCCAGAGTCAGAGTCAGAGTTAAAGTCAGAGTCAGAGTCAGAGTCAGAGTCAGAGTTAAAGTCACAGTCAGAGTCAAAGTCAGAGTCTCAGTCAGAGTCCAAGTCAGAGTCAGAGTCGGAGTCAGAGTCAGATTCAGAGTCGGAGTTAGAGTCAGCGTCAGGGTCAGAGTCAGAGTCAGCATTAGAGTCAGAGTCAGAGTCATGTAGTCAGAGTCAGAGTCTTAGTCAGAGTCAGAGACAGAGTCAGAGTCTCAGTCAGAGTCAGAGTCAGAGTCAGAGTCAAAGTCAGAGTCTCAGTCAGAGTCCAAGTCAGAGTCAGAGTCGGAGTCAGAGTAAGAGTCAGAGTCAGAGTCAGAGTCAGAGTCATGTAGTCAGAGTCAGAGTCAGAGTCAGAGTCAGAGTCCGAGTCAGAGCCAGAGTCAGAGTCAGAGTCTCAGTCAGAGTCCAAGTCAGAGTCAGAGTCGGAGTCAGAGTCAGAGTCAGATTTAGTGTCAGAGTCAGAGTCAGAGTCAGAGTCGGAGTCAGAGTCAGAGTCAGAGTCAGAGTCAGAGTTAAAGTCAGAGTCAGAGTCAGAGTCAGAGTCAGAGTCAGATTCTGAGTCAGAGTCAGAGTCAGAGTCAGAGTTTGAGTCAGATACGGAGTCGGAGTCAGAGTCAGATTCAGAGTCACAGTCATGGAGACAGAGTCAGAGTCAGAGTCAGAGTCGGAGTCAAAGTCAGAGTCAGAGTCAGAGTCAGAGTCAGAGTTGAAGTCACAGTCATAGTCAAAGTCAGAGTCTCAGTCAGAGTCCAAGTCAGAGTCAGAGTCGGAGTCAGAGTCAGAGTCAGAGTCAGAGTCAGATTCTGAGTCAGAGTCAGAGTCAGAGTCAGAGTTTGAGTCAGATACGGAGTCGGAGTCAGAGTCAGATTCAGAGTCACAGTCATGGAGACAGAGTCAGAGTCAGAGTCAGAGTCGGAGTCAAAGTCAGAGTCAGAGTCAGAGTCAGAGTCAGAGTCAGAGTCAGAGTCAGAGTCAGAGTCAGAGTCGGAGTCAGAGTCAGAGTCAGAGTCAGAGTTGAAGTCAGAGTCAGAGTCAGAGTCAGAGTCAAAGTCAGAGTCTCAGTCAGAGTCCAAGTCAGAGTCAGAGTCGGAGTCAGAGTCAGAGTCAGATTTAGAGTCAGAGTCAGAGTCAGAGTCAGAGTCGGAGTCAGAGTCAGAGTCAGAGTCAGAGTCAGAGTTAAAGTCAGAGTCAGAGTCAAAGTCAGAGTCAAAGTCAGAGTCTCAGTCAGAGTCCAAGTCAGAGTCAGAGTCGGAGTCAGAGTCAGAGTCGGATTTAGAGTCAGAGTCAGAGTCAGGGTCAGAGTCACAGTCAGAGTCAGATTCAGAGTCGGAGTTAGAGTCAGAGTCAGGGTCAGAGTCAGAGTCAGAGTCAGAGTTAAAGTCAGAGTCAGAGTCAGAGTCAGAGTCAAAGTCAGAGTCTCAGTCAGAGTCCAAGTCAGAGTCAGAGTCGGAGTCAGAGTCAGAGTCAGAGTCAGAGTCAGAGTCAGAGTCATGTAGTCAGAGTCACAGTCAGAGTCAGAGTCAGAGTCCGAGTCAGAGTCAGAGTCAGAGTCAGAGTCAGAGTTGAAGTCACAGTCATAGTCAAAGTCAGAGTCTCAGTCAGAGTCCAAGTCAGAGTCAGAGTCGGAGTCAGAGTCAGAGTCAGAGTCAGAGTCAGAGTCAGAGTCTGAGTCAGAGTCAGAGTCAGAGTCAGAGTTTGAGTCAGATACGGAGTCGGAGTCAGAGTCAGATTCAGAGTCAAAGTCATGGAGACAGAGTCAGAGTCAGAGTCAGAGTCGGAGTCAAAGTCAGAGTCAGAGTCAGAGTCAGAGTCAGAGTCAGAGTCAGAGTCAGAGTCAGAGTCAGAGTCGGAGTCAGAGTCAGAGTCAGAGTCAGAGTTAAAGTCAGAGTCAGAGTCAGAGTCAGAGTCAAAGTCAGAGTCTCAGTCAGAGTCCAAGTCAGAGTCAGAGTCGGAGTCAGAGTCAGAGTCAGATTTGAAGTCAGAGTCAGAGTCAGAGTCAGAGTCGGAGTCAGAGTCAGAGTCAGAGTTAGAGTCAGAGTTAAAGTCAGAGTCAGAGTCAGAGTCAGAGTCAAAGTCAGAGTCTCAGTCAGAGTCCAAGTCAGAGTCAGAGTCGGAGTCAGAGTCAGAGTCAGAGTCAGAGTCGGAGTCAGAGTCAGAGTCAGAGTCAGAGTCAGAGTCAGAGTCAGAGTCAGAGTTGAAGTCACAGTCATAGTCAAAGTCAGAGTCTCAGTCAGAGTCCAAGTCAGAGTCAGAGTCGGAGTCAGAGTCAGAGTCAGAGTCAGAGTCACAGTCATGGAGACAGAGTCAGAGTCAGAGTCAGAGTCGGAGTCAAAGTCAGAGTCAGAGTCAGAGTCAGAGTCAGAGTCAGAGTCAGAGTCAGAGTCAGAGTCGGAGTCAGAGTCAGAGTCAGAGTCAGAGTCAGAGTCAGAGTTGAAGTCACAGTCATAGTCAAACTCAGAGTCTCAGTCAGAGTCCAAGTCAGAGTCAGAGTCGGAGTCAGAGTCAGAGTCAGAGTCAGAGTCAGATTCTGAGTCAGAGTCAGAGTCAGAGTCAGAGTTTGAGTCAGATACGGAGTCGGAGTCAGAGTCAGATTCAGAGTCACAGTCATGGAGACAGAGTCAGAGTCAGAGTCAGAGTCGGAGTCAAAGTCAGAGTCAGAGTCAGAGTCAGAGTCAGAGTCAGAGTCAGAGTCAGAGTCAGAGTCGGAGTCAGAGTCAGAGTCAGAGTCAGAGTTGAAGTCAGAGTCAGAGTCAGAGTCAGAGTCAAAGTCAGAGTCTCAGTCAGAGTCCAAGTCAGAGTCAGAGTCGGAGTCAGAGTCAGAGTCAGATTGAGAGTCAGAGTCAGAGTCAGAGTCAGAGTCGGAGTCAGAGTCAGAGTCAGAGTCAGAGTCAGAGTTAAAGTCAGAGTCAGAGTCAAAGTCAGAGTCAAAGTCAGAGTCTCAGTCAGAGTCCAAGTCAGAGTCAGAGTCGGAGTCAGAGTCAGAGTCAGATTTAGAGTCAGAGTCAGAGTCAGAGTCAGAGTCACAGTCAGAGTCAGATTCAGAGTCGGAGTTAGAGTCAGAGTCAGGGTCAGAGTCAGAGTCAGAGTCAGAGTCAGAGTCAGAGTTGAAGTCACAGTCATAGTCAAAGTCAGAGTCTCAGTCAGAGTCCGAGTCAGAGTCAGAGTCGGAGTCAGATTAAGAGTCAGAGTCAGAGTCAGAGTCAGAGTTTGAGTCAGAGTCAGAGTCAGAGTCAGAGTTTGAGTCAGATACGGAGTCGGAGTCAGAGTCAGATTCAGAGTCACAGTCATGGAGACAGAGTCAGAGTCAGAGTCAGAGTCGGAGTCAAAGTCAGAGTCAGAGTCAGAGTCAGAGTCAGAGTCAGAGTCAGAGTCAGAGTCAGAGTCAGAGTCGGAGTCAGAGTCAGAGTCAGAGTCAGAGTTAAAGTCAGAGTCAGAGTCAGAGTCAGAGTCAGAGTTAAAGTCACAGTCAGAGTCAAAGTCAGAGTCTCAGTCAGAGTCCAAGTCAGAGTCGGAGTCGAAGTCAGAGTCAGAGTCAGAGTCAAAGTCCGTGTCAGAGTCGGAGTCAGAGTCAGAGTCAGAGTCAGAGTCGGAGTCAGAGTCAGAGTCAGAGTCAAAGTCAGAGTCAGCGTCAGAGTCTGAGTCAGAGTCAGAGTTAGTCAGATACGGAGTCGGAGTCAGAGTCAGATTCAGAGTCAAAGTCATGGAGACAGAGTCAAAGTCAGAGTCAGAGTCAGAGTCAGAGTCTGCGTCAGAGTCAGAGACAAAGTCAGAGTCAGAGTCAGAGTCAGAGTCAAAGTCAGTGTCAGAGTCGGAGTCAGAGTCAGAGTCAGAGTCAGAGTCGGAGTCAGACTCAGAGTCAGAGTCAGAGCCAGAGTCAGAGTCAGAGTCAGAGTCAGAGTCAGAGTTGAAGTCACAGTCATAGTCAAAGTCAGAGTCTCAGTCAGAGTCCAAGTCAGAGTCAGAGTCGGAGTCAGAGTCAGAGTCAGAGTCACAGTCACAGTCATGGAGACAGAGTCAGAGTCAGAGTCAGAGTCGGAGTCAAAGTCAGAGTCAGAGTCAGAGTCAGAGTCAGAATCAGAGTCAGAGTCAGAGTCAGAGTCAGAGTCGGAGTCAGAGTCAGAGTCAGAGTCAAAGTTGAAGTCAGAGTCAGAGTCAGAGTCAGAGTCAAAGGCAGAGTCTCATTCAGAGTCCAAGTCAGAGTCAGAGTCGGAGTCAGAGTCAGAGTCAGATTTAGAGTCAGAGTCAGAGTCAGAGTCAGAGTCGGAGTCAGAGTCAGAGTCAGAGTCAGAGTCAGAGTCAGAGTCAGAGTTAAAGTTAGAGTCAGAGTCAGAGTCAGAGTCGGAGTCAGAGTCAGAGTCAGAGTCAGAGTCAGAGTCAGAGTCAGAGTCAGAGTCAGAGTCAGAGTTGAAGTCACAGTCATAGTCAAAGTCAGAGTCTCAGTCAGAGTCCAAGTCAGAGTCAGAGTCGGAGTCAGAGTCAGAGTCAGAGTCACAGTCACAGTCATGGAGACAGAGTCAGAGTCAGAGTCAGAGTCGGAGTCAAAGTCAGAGTCAGAGTCAGAGTCAGAGTCAGAATCAGAGTCAGAGTCAGAGTCAGAGTCAGAGTCGGAGTCAGAGTCAGAGTCAGAGTCAGAGTTGAAGTCAGAGTCAGAGTCAGAGTCAGAGTCAAAGTCAGAGTCTCAGTCAGAGTCCAAGTCAGAGTCAGAGTCGGAGTCAGAGTCAGAGTCAGATTTAGAGTCAGAGTCAGAGTCAGAGTCAGAGTCGGAGTCAGAGTCAGAGTCAGAGTCAGAGTCAGAGTTAAAGTCAGAGTCAGAGTCAGAGTCAGAGTCAGAGTCAGAGTCAGAGTCAGAGTCAGAGTCAGAGTCAGAGTTGAAGTCACAGTCATAGTCAAAGTCAGAGTCTCAGTCAGAGTCCAAGTCAGAGTCAGAGTCGGAGTCAGAGTCAGAGTCAGAGTCAGAGTCAGATTCTGAGTCAGAGTCAGAGTCAGAGTCAGAGTTTGAGTCAGATACGGAGTCGGAGTCAGAGTCAGATTCAGAGTCACAGTCATGGAGACAGAGTCAGAGTCAGAGTCAGAGTCGGAGTCAAAGTCAGAGTCAGAGTCAGAGTCAGAGTCAGAGTCAGAGTCAGAGTCAGAGTCAGAGTCAGAGTCGGAGTCAGAGTCAGAGTCAGAGTCAGAGTTGATGTCAGAGTCAGAGTCAGAGTCAGAGTCAAAGTCAGAGTCTCAGTCAGAGTCCAAGTCAGAGTCAGAGTCGGAGTCAGAGTCAGAGTCAGATTTAGAGTCAGAGTCAGAGTCAGAGTCAGAGTCGGAGTCAGAGTCAGAGTCAGAGTCAGAGTCGGATTTAGAGTCAGAGTCAGAGTCAGGGTCAGAGTCACAGTCAGAGTCAGATTCAGAGTCGGAGTTAGAGTCAGAGTCAGGGTCAGAGTCAGAGTCAGAGTCAGAGTTAAAGTCAGAGTCAGAGTCAGAGTCAGAGTCAAAGTCAGAGTCTCAGTCAGAGTCCAAGTCAGAGTCAGAGTCGGAGTCAGAGTCAGAGTCAGAGTCAGAGTCAGAGTCAGAGTCATGTAGTCAGAGTCACAGTCAGAGTCAGAGTCAGAGTCCGAGTCAGAGTCAGAGTCAGAGTCAGAGTCAGAGTTGAAGTCACAGTCATAGTCAAAGTCAGAGTCTCAGTCAGAGTCCAAGTCAGAGTCAGAGTCGGAGTCAGAGTCAGAGTCAGAGTCAGAGTCTGAGTCAGAGTCAGAGTCAGAGTCAGAGTTTGAGTCAGATACGGAGTCGGAGTCAGAGTCAGATTCAGAGTCACAGTCATGGAGACAGAGTCAGAGTCAGAGTCAAAGTCGGAGTCAAAGTCAGAGTCAGAGTCAGAGTCAGAGTCAGAGTCAGAGTCAGAGTCAGAGTCAGAGTCAGAGTCGGAGTCAGAGTCAGAGTCAGAGTCAGAGTTAAAGTCAGAGTCAGAGTCAGAGTCAGAGTCAAAGTCAGAGTCTCAGTCAGAGTCCAAGTCAGAGTCAGAGTCGGAGTCAGAGTCAGAGTCAGATTTAGAGTCAGAGTCAGAGTCAGAGTCAGAGTCGGAGTCAGAGTCAGAGTCAGAGTCAGAGTCAGAGTTAAAGTCAGAGTCAGAGTCAGAGTCAGAGTCAAAGTCAGAGTCTCAGTCAGAGTCCAAGTCAGAGTCAGAGTCGGAGTCAGAGTCAGAGTCAGATTTAGAGTCAGAGTCAGAGTCAGGGTCAGAGTCACAGTCAGAGTCAGATTCAGAGTCGGAGTTAGAGTCAGAGTCAGGGTCAGAGTCAGAGTCAGAGTCAGAGTTAAAGTCAGAGTCAGAGTCAAAGTCAGAGTCAAAGTCAGAGTCTCAGTCAGAGTCCAAGTCAGAGTCAGAGTCGGAGTCAGAGTCAGAGTCAGAGTCAGAGTCAGAGTCAGAGTCATGTAGTCAGAGTCACAGTCAGAGTCAGAGTCAGAGTCCGAGTCAGAGCCAGAGTCAGAGTCAGAGTTAAAGTCAGAGTCAGAGTCAGAGTCAGAGTCAGAGTTAAAGTCACAGTCGGAGTCAAAGTCAGAGTCTCAGTCAGAGTCCAAGTCAGAGTCAGAGTCGGAGTCAGAGTCAGATTCAGAGTCGGAGTTAGAGTCAGCGTCAGGGTCAGAGTCAGAGTCAGCATTAGAGTCAGAGTCAGAGTCATGTAGTCAGAGTCAGAGTCTTAGTCAGAGTCAGAGACAGAGTCAGAGTCTCAGTCAGAGTCAGAGTCAGAGTCAGAGTCAAAGTCAGAGTCTCAGTCAGAGTCCAAGTCAGAGTCAGAGTCGGAGTCAGAGTAAGAGTCAGAGTCAGAGTCAGAGTCAGAGTCATGTAGTCAGAGTCAGAGTCAGAGTCAGAGTCAGAGTCCGAGTCAGAGCCAGAGTCAGAGTCAGAGTCTCAGTCAGAGTCCAAGTCAGAGTCAGAGTCGGAGTCAGAGTCAGAGTCAGATTTAGTGTCAGAGTCAGAGTCAGAGTCAGAGTCGGAGTCAGAGTCAGAGTCAGAGTCAGAGTCAGAGTTAAAGTCAGAGTCAGAGTCAGAGTCAGAGTCAGAGTCAGATTCTGAGTCAGAGTCAGAGTCAGAGTCAGAGTTTGAGTCAGATACGGAGTCGGAGTCAGAGTCAGATTCAGAGTCACAGTCATGGAGACAGAGTCAGAGTCAGAGTCAGAGTCGGAGTCAAAGTCAGAGTCAGAGTCAGAGTCAGAGTCAGAGTTGAAGTCACAGTCATAGTCAAAGTCAGAGTCTCAGTCAGAGTCCAAGTCAGAGTCAGAGTCGGAGTCAGAGTCAGAGTCAGAGTCAGAGTCAGATTCTGAGTCAGAGTCAGAGTCAGAGTCAGAGTTTGAGTCAGATACGGAGTCGGAGTCAGAGTCAGATTCAGAGTCACAGTCATGGAGACAGAGTCAGAGTCAGAGTCAGAGTCGGAGTCAAAGTCAGAGTCAGAGTCAGAGTCAGAGTCAGAGTCAGAGTCAGAGTCAGAGTCAGAGTCAGAGTCGGAGTCAGAGTCAGAGTCAGAGTCAGAGTTGAAGTCAGAGTCAGAGTCAGAGTCAGAGTCAAAGTCAGAGTCTCAGTCAGAGTCCAAGTCAGAGTCAGAGTCGGAGTCAGAGTCAGAGTCAGATTTAGAGTCAGAGTCAGAGTCAGAGTCAGAGTCGGAGTCAGAGTCAGAGTCAGAGTCAGAGTCAGAGTTAAAGTCAGAGTCAGAGTCAAAGTCAGAGTCAAAGTCAGAGTCTCAGTCAGAGTCCAAGTCAGAGTCAGAGTCGGAGTCAGAGTCAGAGTCGGATTTAGAGTCAGAGTCAGAGTCAGGGTCAGAGTCACAGTCAGAGTCAGATTCAGAGTCGGAGTTAGAGTCAGAGTCAGGGTCAGAGTCAGAGTCAGAGTCAGAGTTAAAGTCAGAGTCAGAGTCAGAGTCAGAGTCAAAGTCAGAGTCTCAGTCAGAGTCCAAGTCAGAGTCAGAGTCGGAGTCAGAGTCAGAGTCAGAGTCAGAGTCAGAGTCAGAGTCATGTAGTCAGAGTCACAGTCAGAGTCAGAGTCAGAGTCCGAGTCAGAGTCAGAGTCAGAGTCAGAGTCAGAGTTGAAGTCACAGTCATAGTCAAAGTCAGAGTCTCAGTCAGAGTCCAAGTCAGAGTCAGAGTCGGAGTCAGAGTCAGAGTCAGAGTCAGAGTCAGAGTCAGAGTCTGAGTCAGAGTCAGAGTCAGAGTCAGAGTTTGAGTCAGATACGGAGTCGGAGTCAGAGTCAGATTCAGAGTCAAAGTCATGGAGACAGAGTCAGAGTCAGAGTCAGAGTCGGAGTCAAAGTCAGAGTCAGAGTCAGAGTCAGAGTCAGAGTCAGAGTCAGAGTCAGAGTCAGAGTCAGAGTCGGAGTCAGAGTCAGAGTCAGAGTCAGAGTTAAAGTCAGAGTCAGAGTCAGAGTCAGAGTCAAAGTCAGAGTCTCAGTCAGAGTCCAAGTCAGAGTCAGAGTCGGAGTCAGAGTCAGAGTCAGATTTGAAGTCAGAGTCAGAGTCAGAGTCAGAGTCGGAGTCAGAGTCAGAGTCAGATTTAGAGTCAGAGTCAGAGTCAGGGTCAGAGTCACAGTCAGAGTCAGATTCAGAGTCGGAGTTAGAGTCAGAGTCAGGGTCAGAGTCAGAGTCAGAGTCAGAGTCAGAGTCAGAGTTAAAGTCAGAGTCAGAGTCAGAGTCAGAGTCAAAGTCAGAGTCTCAGTCAGAGTCCAAGTCAGAGTCAGAGTCGGAGTCAGAGTCAGAGTCAGATTTAGAGTCAGAGTCAGAGTCAGAGTCAGAGTCGGAGTCAGAGTCAGAGTCAGAGTCAGAGTCAGAGTTAAAGTCAGAGTCAGAGTCAGAGTCAGGGTCAAAGTCAGAGTCTCAGTCAGAGTCCAAGTCAGAGTCAGAGTCGGAGTCAGAGTCAGAGTCAGATTTAGAGGCAGAGTCAGAGTCAGGGTCAGAGTCACAGTCAGAGTCAGATTCAGAGTCGGAGTTAGAGTCAGAGTCAGGGTCAGAGTCAGAGTCAGAGTCAAAGTTAAAGTCAGAGTCAGAGTCAAAGTCAGAGTCAAAGTCAGAGTCTCAGTCAGAGTCCAAGTCAGAGTCAGAGTCGGAGTCAGAGTCAGAGTCAGAGTCAGAGTCAGAGTCAGAGTCATGTAGTCAGAGTCACAGTCAGAGTCAGAGTCAGAGTCCGAGTCAGAGCCAGAGTCAGAGTCAGAGTTAAAGTCAGAGTCAGAGTCAGAGTCAGAGTCAGAGTTAAAGTCACAGTCAGAGTCAAAGTCAGAGTCTCAGTCAGAGTCCAAGTCAGAGTCAGAGTCGGAGTCAGAGTCAGATTCAGAGTCGGAGTTAGAGTCAGCGTCAGGGTCAGAGTCAGAGTCAGCATTAGAGTCAGAGTCAGAGTCATGTAGTCAGAGTCAGAGTCTTAGTCAGAGTCAGAGACAGAGTCAGAGTCTCAGTCAGAGTCAGAGTCAGAGTCAGAGTCAAAGTCAGAGTCTCAGTCAGAGTCCAAGTCAGAGTCAGAGTCGGAGTCAGAGTAAGAGTCAGAGTCAGAGTCAGAGTCAGAGTCATGTAGTCAGAGTCAGAGTCAGAGTCAGAGTCAGAGTCCGAGTCAGAGCCAGAGTCAGAGTCAGAGTCTCAGTCAGAGTCCAAGTCAGAGTCAGAGTCGGAGTCAGAGTCAGAGTCAGATTTAGTGTCAGAGTCAGAGTCAGAGTCAGAGTCGGAGTCAGAGTCAGAGTCAGAGTCAGAGTCAGAGTTAAAGTCAGAGTCAGAGTCAGAGTCAGAGTCAGAGTCAGATTCTGAGTCAGAGTCAGAGTCAGAGTCAGAGTTTGAGTCAGATACGGAGTCGGAGTCAGAGTCAGATTCAGAGTCACAGTCATGGAGACAGAGTCAGAGTCAGAGTCAGAGTCGGAGTCAAAGTCAGAGTCAGAGTCAGAGTCAGAGTCAGAGTTGAAGTCACAGTCATAGTCAAAGTCAGAGTCTCAGTCAGAGTCCAAGTCAGAGTCAGAGTCGGAGTCAGAGTCAGAGTCAGAGTCAGAGTCAGATTCTGAGTCAGAGTCAGAGTCAGAGTCAGAGTTTGAGTCAGATACGGAGTCGGAGTCAGAGTCAGATTCAGAGTCACAGTCATGGAGACAGAGTCAGAGTCAGAGTCAGAGTCGGAGTCAAAGTCAGAGTCAGAGTCAGAGTCAGAGTCAGAGTCAGAGTCGGAGTCAGAGTCAGAGTCAGAGTCAGAGTTGAAGTCAGAGTCAGAGTCAGAGTCAGAGTCAAAGTCAGAGTCTCAGTCAGAGTCCAAGTCAGAGTCAGAGTCGGAGTCAGAGTCAGAGTCAGATTTAGAGTCAGAGTCAGAGTCAGAGTCAGAGTCGGAGTCAGAGTCAGAGTCAGAGTCAGAGTCAGAGTTAAAGTCAGAGTCAGAGTCAAAGTCAGAGTCGAAGTCAGAGTCTCAGTCAGAGTCCAAGTCAGAGTCAGAGTCGGAGTCAGAGTCAGAGTCGGATTTAGAGTCAGAGTCAGAGTCAGGGTCAGAGTCACAGTCAGAGTCAGATTCAGAGTCGGAGTTAGAGTCAGAGTCAGGGTCAGAGTCAGAGTCAGAGTCAGAGTTAAAGTCAGAGTCAGAGTCAGAGTCAGAGTCAAAGTCAGAGTCTCATTCAGAGTCCAAGTCAGAGTCAGAGTCGGAGTCAGAGTCAGAGTCAGAGTCAGAGTCAGAGTCAGAGTCATGTAGTCAGAGTCACAGTCAGAGTCCGAGTCAGAGTCCGAGTCAGAGTCAGAGTCAGAGTCAGAGTCAGAGTTGAAGTCACAGTCATAGTCAAAGTCAGAGTCTCAGTCAGAGTCCAAGTCAGAGTCAGAGTCGGAGTAAGAGTCAGAGTCAGAGTCAGAGTCAGAGTCAGAGTCTGAGTCAGAGTCAGAGTCAGAGTCAGAGTTTGAGTCAGATACGGAGTCGGAGTCAGAGTCAGATTCAGAGTCACAGTCATGGAGACAGAGTCAGAGTCAGAGTCAGAGTCGGAGTCAAAGTCAGAGTCAGAGTCAGAGTCAGAGTCAGAGTCAGAGTCAGAGTCAGAGTCAGAGTCAGAGTCGGAGTCAGAGTCAGAGTCAGAGTCAGAGTTAAAGTCAGAGTCAGAGTCAGAGTCAGAGTCAAAGTCAGAGTCTCAGTCAGAGTCCAAGTCAGAGTCAGAGTCGGAGTCAGAGTCAGAGTCAGATTTAGAGTCAGAGTCAGAGTCAGAGTCAGAGTCGGAGTCAGAGTCAGAGTCAGAGTCAGAGTCAGAGTTAAAGTCAGAGTCAGAGTCAGAGTCAGAGTCGAAGTCAGAGTCTCAGTCAGAGTCCAAGTCAGAGTCAGAGTCGGAGTCAGAGTCAGAGTCAGATTTAGAGTCAGAGTCAGAGTCAGGGTCAGAGTCACAGTCAGAGTCAGATTCAGAGTCGGAGTTAGAGTCAGAGTCAGGGTCAGAGTCAGAGTCAGAGTCAGAGTTAAAGTCAGAGTCAGAGTCAAAGTCAGAGTCAAAGTCAGAGTCTCAGTCAGAGTGCAAGTCAGAGTCAGAGTCGGAGTCAGAGTCAGAGTCAGAGTCAGAGTCAGAGTCAGAGTCATGTAGTCAGAGTCACAGTCAGAGTCAGAGTCAGAGTCCGAGTCAGAGCCAGAGTCAGAGTCAGAGTTAAAGTCAGAGTCAGAGTCAGAGTCAGAGTCAGAGTTAAAGTCACAGTCAGAGTCAAAGTCAGAGTCTCAGTCAGAGTCCAAGTCAGAGTCAGAGTCGGAGTCAGAGTCAGATTCAGAGTCGGAGTTAGAGTCAGCGTCAGGGTCAGAGTCAGAGTCAGCATTAGAGTCAGAGTCAGAGTCAGAGTCTTAGTCAGAGTCAGAGACAGAGTCAGAGTCTCAGTCAGAGTCAGAGTCAGAGTCAGAGTCAAAGTCAGAGTCTCAGTCAGAGTCCAAGTCAGAGTCAGAGTCGGAGTCAGAGTAAGAATCAGAGTCAGAGTCAGAGTCAGAGTCATGTAGTCAGAGTCAGAGTCAGAGTCAGAGTCAGAGTCCGAGTCAGAGCCAGAGTCAGAGTCAGAGTCTCAGTCAGAGTCCAAGTCAGAGTCAGAGTCGGAGTCAGAGTCAGAGTCAGATTTAGTGTCAGAGTCAGAGTCAGAGTCAGAGTCGGAGTCAGAGTCAGAGTCAGAGTCAGAGTCAGAGTTAAAGTCAGAGTCAGAGTCAGAGTCAGAGTCAAAGTCAGAGTCTCAGTCAGAGTCCAAGTCAGAGTCAGAGTCGGAGTCAGAGTCAGAGTCAGATTTAGAGTCAGAGTCAGAGTCAGGGTCAGAGTCACAGTCAGATTCAGATTCAGAGTCCGAGTTAGAGTCAGAGTCAGGGTCAGAGTCAGAGTCAGAGTCAGAGTTAAAGTCAGAGTCAGAGTCAGAGTCAGAGTCAAAGTCAGAGTCTCAGTCAGAGTCCAAGTCAGAGTCAGAGTCGGAGTCAGAGTCAGAGTCAGAGTCAGAGTCAGAGTCAGAGTCATGTAGTCAGAGTCACAGTCAGAGTCGGAGTCAGAGTCCGAGTCAGAGTCAGAGTCAGAGTCAGAGTCAGAGTTGAAGTCACAGTCATAGTCAAAGTCAGAGTCTCAGTCAGAGTCCAAGTCAGAGTCAGAGTCGGAGTCAGAGTCAGAGTCAGAGTCAAAGTCAGAGTCAGAGTCTGAGTCAGAATCAGAGTCAGAGTCAGAGTTTGAGTCAGATACGGAGTCGGAGTCAGCGTCAGATTCAGAGTCACAGTCATGGAGACAGAGTCAGAGTCAGAGTCAGAGTCGGAGTCAAAGTCAGAGTCAGAGTCAGAGTCAGAGTCAGGGTCAGAGTCAGAGTCAGAGTCAGAGTCAGAGTCAGAGTCAGAGTCGGAGTCAGAGTCAGAGTCAGAGTCAGAGTTAAAGTCAGAGTCAGAGTCAGAGTCAGAGTCAAAGTCAGAGTCTCAGTCAGAGTCCAAGTCAGAGTCAGAGTCGGAGTCAGAGTCAGAGTCAGATTTAGAGTCAGAGTCAGAGTCAGAGTCAGAGTCGGAGTCAGAGTCAGAGTCAGAGTCAGAGTCAGAGTTAAAGTCAGAGTCAGGGTCAGAGTCAGAGTCAGAGTCAGAGTTAAAGTCAGAGTCAGAGTCAGAGTCAAAGTCAAAGTCAGAGTCTCAGTCAGAGTCCAAGTCAGAGTCAGAGTCGGAGTCAGAGTCAGAGTCAGAGTCAGAGTCAGAGTCAGAGTCATGTAGTCAGAGTCACAGTCAGAGTCAGAGTCAGAGTCCGAGTCAGAGCCAGAGTCAGAGTCAGAGTCAGAGTCAGAGTTAAAGTCAGAGTCAGAGTCAGAGTCAGAGTCAAAGTCAGAGTCTCAGTCAGAGTCCAAGTCAGAGTCAGAGTCGGAGTCAGAGTCAGAGTCAGAGTCAGAGTTAAAGTCAGAGTCAGAGTCAGAGTCAGAGTCAAAGTCAGAGTCTCAGTCAGAGTCCAAGTCAGAGTCAGAGTCGGAGTCAGAGTCAGAGTCAGATTTAGAGTCAGAGTCAGAGTCAGGGTCAGAGTCACAGTCAGAGTCAGATTCAGAGTCGGAGTTAGAGTCAGAGTCAGGGTCAGAGTCAGAGTCAGAGTCAGAGTTAAAGTCAGAGTCAGAGTCAAAGTCAGAGTCAAAGTCTGAGTCTCAGTCAGAGTCCAAGTCAGAGTCAGAGTCGGAGTCAGAGTCAGAGTCAGAGTCAGAGTCAGAGTCAGAGTCATGTAGTCAGAGTCACAGTCAGAGTCAGAGTCAGAGTCCGAGTCAGAGCCAGAGTCAGAGTCAGAGTTAAAGTCAGAGTCAGAGTCAGAGTCAGAGTCAGAGTTAAAGTCACAGTCAGATTCAAAGTCAGAGTCTCAGTCAGAGTCCAAGTCAGAGTCAGAGTCGGAGTCAGAGTCAGATTCAGAGTCGGAGTTAGAGTCAGCGTCAGGGTCAGAGTCAGAGTCAGCATTAGAGTCAGAGTCAGAGTCAGAGTCTTAGTCAGAGTCAGAGACAGAGTCAGAGTCTCAGTCAGAGTCAGAGTCAGAGTCAGAGTCAAAGTCAGAGTCTCAGTCAGAGTCCAAGTCAGAGTCAGAGTCGGAGTCAGAGTAAGAATCAGAGTCAGAGTCAGAGTCAGAGTCATGTAGTCAGATTCAGAGTCAGAGTCAGAGTCAGAGTCCGAGTCAGAGCCAGAGTCAGAGTCAGAGTCTCAGTCAGAGTCCAAGTCAGAGTCAGAGTCGGAGTCAGAGTCAGAGTCAGATTTAGTGTCAGAGTCAGAGTCAGAGTCAGAGTCGGAGTCAGAGTCAGAGTCAGAGTCAGAGTCAGAGTTAAAGTCAGAGTCAGAGTCAGAGTCAGAGTCAAAGTCAGAGTCACAGTCAGAGTCCAAGTCAGAGTCAGAGTCGGAGTCAGAGTCAGAGTCAGATTTAGAGTCAGAGTCAGAGTCAGGGTCAGAGTCACAGTCAGATTCAGATTCAGAGTCGGAGTTAGAGTCAGAGTCAGGGTCAGAGTCAGAGTCAGAGTCAGAGTTAAAGTCAGAGTCAGAGTCAGAGTCAGAGTCAAAGTCAGAGTCTCAGTCAGAGTCCAAGTCAGAGTCAGAGTCGGAGTCAGAGTCAGAGTCAGAGTCAGAGTCAGAGTCAGAGTCATGTAGTCAGAGTCACAGTCAGAGTCGGAGTCAGAGTCCGAGTCAGAGTCAGAGTCAGAGTCAGAGTCAGAGTTGAAGTCACAGTCATAGTCAAAGTCAGAGTCTCAGTCAGAGTCCAAGTCAGAGTCAGAGTCGGAGTCAGAGTCAGAGTCAGAGTCAAAGTCAGAGTCAGAGTCTGAGTCAGAGTCAGAGTCAGAGTCAGAGTTTGAGTCAGATACGGAGTCGGAGTCAGCGTCAGATTCAGAGTCACAGTCATGGAGACAGAGTCAGAGTCAGAGTCAGAGTCGGAGTCAAAGTCAGAGTCAGAGTCAGAGTCAGAGTCAGGGTCAGAGTCAGAGTCAGAGTCAGAGTCAGAGTCAGAGTCAGAGTCGGAGTCAGAGTCAGAGTCAGAGTCAGAGTTAAAGTCAGAGTCAGAGTCAGAGTCAGAGTCAAAGTCAGAGTCTCAGTCAGAGTCCAAGTCAGAGTCAGAGTCGGAGTCAGAGTCAGAGTCAGATTTAGAGTCAGAGTCAGAGTCAGAGTCAGAGTCGGAGTCAGAGTCAGAGTCAGAGTCAGAGTCAGAGTTAAAGTCAGAGTCAGGGTCAGAGTCAGAGTCAGAGTCAGAGTTAAAGTCAGAGTCAGAGTCAGAGTCAAAGTCAAAGTCAGAGTCTCAGTCAGAGTCCAAGTCAGAGTCAGAGTCGGAGTCAGAGTCAGAGTCAGAGTCAGAGTCAGAGTCAGAGTCATGTAGTCAGAGTCACAGTCAGAGTCAGAGTCAGAGTCCGAGTCAGAGCCAGAGTCAGAGTCAGAGTCAGAGTCAGAGTTAAAGTCAGAGTCAGAGTCAGAGTCAGAGTCAAAGTCAGAGTCTCAGTCAGAGTCCAAGTCAGAGTCAGAGTCGGAGTCAGAGTCAGAGTCAGAGTCAGAGTCAGAGTCAGAGTCATGTAGTCAGAGTCACAGTCAGAGTCAGAGTCAGAGTCCGAGTCAGAGTCAGAGTCAGAGTCAGAGTCAGAGTTGAAGTCACAGTCATAGTCAAAGTCAGAGTCTCAGTCAGAGTCCAAGTCAGAGTCAGAGTCGGAGTAAGCGTCAGAGTCAGAGTCAGAGTCAGAGTCAGAGTCTGAGTCAGAGTCAGAGTCAGAGTCAGAGTTTGAATCAGATACGGAGTCGGAGTCAGAGTCAGATTCAGAGTCACAGTCATGGAGACAGAGTCAGAGTCAGAGTCAGAGTCGGAGTCAAAGTCAGAGTCAGAGTCAGAGTCAGAGTCAGAGTCAGAGTCAGAGTCAGAGTCAAAGTCAGAGTCGGAGTCAGAGTCAGAGTCAGAGTCAGAGTTAAAGTCAGAGTCAGAGTCAGAGTCAGAGTCAAAGTCAGAGTCTCAGTCAGAGTCCAAGTCAGAGTCAGAGTCGGAGTCAGAGTCAGAGTCAGATTTAGAGTCAGAGTCAGAGTCAGAGTCAGAGTCGGAGTCAGAGTCAGAGTCAGAGTCAGAGTCAGAGTTAAAGTCAGAGTCAGAGTCAGAGTCAGAGTCGAAGTCAGAGTCTCAGTCAGAGTCCAAGTCAGAGTCAGAGTCGGAGTCAGAGTCAGAGTCAGATTTAGAGTCAGAGTCAGAGTCAGGGTCAGAGTCACAGTCAGAGTCAGATTCAGAGTCGGAGTTAGAGTCAGAGTCAGGGTCAGAGTCAGAGTCAGAGTCAGAGTTAAAGTCAGAGTCAGAGTCAAAGTCAGAGTCAAAGTCAGAGTCTCAGTCAGAGTCCAAGTCAGAGTCAGAGTCGAAGTCAGAGTCAGAGTCAGAGTCAGAGTCAGAGTCAGAGTCATGTAGTCAGAGTCACAGTCAGAGTCAGAGTCAGAGTCCGAGTCAGAGCCAGAGTCAGAGTCAGAGTTAAAGTCAGAGTCAGAGTCAGAGTCAGAGTCAGAGTTAAAGTCACAGTCAGAGTCAAAGTCAGAGTCTCAGTCAGAGTCCAAGTCAGAGTCAGAGTCGGAGTCAGAGTCAGATTCAGAGTCGGAGTTAGAGTCAGCGTCAGGGTCACAGTCAGAGTCAGCATTAGAGTCAGAGTCAGAGTCAGAGTCTTAGTCAGAGTCAGAGACAGAGTCAGAGTCTCAGTCAGAGTCAGAGTCAGAGTCAGAGTCAAAGTCAGAGTCTCAGTCAGAGTCCAAGTCAGAGTCAGAGTCGGAGTCAGAGTAAGAATCAGAGTCAGAGTCAGAGTCAGAGTCATGTAGTCAGAGTCAGAGTCAGAGTCAGAGTCAGAGTCCGAGTCAGAGCCAGAGTCAGAGTCAGAGTCTCAGTCAGAGTCCAAGTCAGAGTCAGAGTCGGAGTCAGAGTCAGAGTCAGATTTAGTGTCAGAGTCAGAGTCAGAGTCAGAGTCGGAGTCAGAGTCAGAGTCAGAGTCAGAGTCAGAGTTAAAGTCAGAGTCAGAGTCAGAGTCAGAGTCAAAGTCAGAGTCTCAGTCAGAGTCCAAGTCAGAGTCAGAGTCGGAGTCAGAGTCAGAGTCAGATTTAGAGTCAGAGTCAGAGTCAGGGTCAGAGTCACAGTCAGATTCAGATTCAGAGTCGGAGTTAGAGTCAGAGTCAGGGTCAGAGTCAGAGTCAGAGTCAGAGTTAAAGTCAGAGTCAGAGTCAGAGTCAGAGTCAAAGTCAGAGTCTCAGTCAGAGTCCAAGTCAGAGTCAGAGTCGGAGTCAGAGTCAGAGTCAGAGTCAGAGTCAGAGTCAGAGTCATGTAGTCAGAGTCACAGTCAGAGTCGGAGTCAGAGTCCGAGTCAGAGTCAGAGTCAGAGTCAGAGTCAGAGTTGAAGTCACAGTCATAGTCAAAGTCAGAGTCTCAGTCAGAGTCCAAGTCAGAGTCAGAGTCGGAGTCAGAGTCAGAGTCAGAGTCAAAGTCAGAGTCAGAGTCTGAGTCAGAGTCAGAGTCAGAGTCAGAGTTCTAGTCAGATACGGAGTCGGAGTCAGCGTCAGATTCCGAGTCACAGTCATGGAGACAGAGTCAAAGTCAGAGTCAGAGTCGGAGTCAAAGTCAGAGTCAGAGTCAGAGTCAGAGTCAGAGTCAGAGTCAGAGTCAGAGTCAAAGTCAGAGTCTCAGTCAGAGTCCAAGTCAGAGTCAGAGTCGGAGTCAGAGTCAGAGTCAGATTTAGAGTCAGAGTCAGAGTCAGAGTCAGAGTCGGAGTCAGAGTCAGAGTCAGAGTCAGAGTCAGAGTTAAAGTCAGAGTCAGGGTCAGAGTCAGAGTCAGAGTCAGAGTTAAAGTCAGAGTTAGAGTCAGAGTCAAACTCAAAGTCAGAGTCTCAGTCAGAGTCCAAGTCAGAGTCAGAGTCGGAGTCAGAGTCAGAGTCAGAGTCAGAGTCAGAGTCAGAGTCATGTAGTCAGAGTCACAGTCAGAGTCAGAGTCAGAGTCCGAGTCAGAGCCAGAGTCAGAGTCAGAGTTGAAGTCAGAGTCAGAGTCAGAGTCAGAGTCAGAGTCATGTAGTCAGAGTCACAGTCAGAGTCAGAGTCAGAGTCAGAGTCTCAGTCAGAGTCCAAGTCAGAGTCAGAGTCGGAGTCAGAGTCAGAGTCAGATTTAGTGTCAGAGTCAGAGTCAGAGTCAGAGTCGGAGTCAGAGTCAGAGTCAGAGTCAGAGTCAGAGTTAAAGTCAGAGTCAGAGTCAGAGTCAGAGTCAAAGTCAGAGTCTCAGTCAGAGTCCAAGTCAGAGTCAGAGTCGGAGTCAGAGTCAGAGTCAGATTTAGAGTCAGAGTCAGAGTCAGGGTCAGAGTCACAGTCAGATTCAGATTCAGAGTCGGAGTTAGAGTCAGAGTCAGGGTCAGAGTCAGAGTCAGAGTCAGAGTTAAAGTCAGAGTCAGAGTCAGAGTCAGAGTCAAAGTCAGAGTCTCAGTCAGAGTCCAAGTCAGAGTCAGAGTCGGAGTCAGAGTCAGAGTCAGAGTCAGAGTCAGAGTCAGAGTCATGTAGTCAGAGTCACAGTCAGAGTCGGAGTCAGAGTCCGAGTCAGAGTCAGAGTCAGAGTCAGAGTCAGAGTTGAAGTCACAGTCATAGTCAAAGTCAGAGTCTCAGTCAGAGTCCAAGTCAGAGTCAGAGTCGGAGTCAGAGTCAGAGTCAGAGTCAAAGTCAGAGTCAGAGTCTGAGTCAGAGTCAGAGTCAGAGTCAGAGTTCTAGTCAGATACGGAGTCGGAGTCAGCGTCAGATTCCGAGTCACAGTCATGGAGACAGAGTCAAAGTCAGAGTCAGAGTCGGAGTCAAAGTCAGAGTCAGAGTCAGAGTCAGAGTCAGAGTCAGAGTCAGAGTCAGAGTCAGAGTCAGAGTCAGAGTCAGAGTCGGAGTCAGAGTCAGAGTCAGAGTCAGAGTTAAAGTCAGAGTCAGAGTCAGAGTCAGAGTCAAAGTCAGAGTCTCAGTCAGAGTCCAAGTCAGAGTCAGAGTCGGAGTCAGAGTCAGAGTCAGATTTAGAGTCAGAGTCAGAGTCAGAGTCAGAGTCGGAGTCAGAGTCAGAGTCAGAGTCAGAGTCAGAGTTAAAGTCAGAGTCAGGGTCAGAGTCAGAGTCAGAGTCAGAGTTCAAGTCAGAGTTAGAGTCAGAGTCAAACTCAAAGTCAGAGTCTCAGTCAGAGTCCAAGTCAGAGTCAGAGTCGGAGTCAGAGTCAGAGTCAGAGTCAGAGTCAGAGTCAGAGTCATGTAGTCAGAGTCACAGTCAGAGTCAGAGTCAGAGTCCGAGTCAGAGCCAGAGTCAGAGTCAGAGTGGAAGTCAGAGTCAGAGTCAGAGTCAGAGTCAGAGTTAAAGTCACAGTCAGAGTCAAAGTCAGAGTCTCAGTCAGAGTCCAAGTCAGCGTCAGAGTCGGAGTCAGAGTCAGAGTCAGAGTCAAAGTCCGTGTCAGAGTCGGAGTCAGAGTCAGAGTCAGAGTCAGAGTTGGAGTCAGAGTCAGAGTCAGAGTCAGAGTCAGAGTCAGAGTCTGAGTCAGAGTCAGAGTCAGAGTCAGAGTTAGTCAGATACGGAGTCGGAGTCAGAGTCAGATTCAGAGTCAAAGTCATGGAGACAGAGTCAAAGTCAGAGTCAGAGTCAGAGTCAGAGTCTGAGTCAGAGTCAGAGACAAAGTCAGAGTCAGAGTCAGAGTCAGAGTCAAAGTCAGTGTCAGAGTCGGAGTCAGAGTCAGAGTCAGAGTCAGAGTCGGAGTCAGAGTCAGAGTCAGAGTCAGAGTCAGAGTCAGAGTCAGAGTCAGAGTCAGAGTCAGAGTTGAAGTCACAGTCATAGTCAAAGTCAGAGTCTCAGTCAGAGTCCAAGTCAGAGTCAGAGTCAGAGTCAGAGTCAGAGTCAGAGTCAGAGTCACAGTCATGGAGACAGAGTCAGAGTCAGAGTCAGAGTCGGAGTCAGAGTCAGAGTCAGATTTAGAGTCAGAGTCAGAGTCAGGGTCAGAGTCACAGTCAGAGTCAGATTCAGAGTCGGAGTTAGAGTCAGAGTCAGGGTCAGAGTCAGAGTCAGAGTCAGAGTTAAAGTCAGAGTCAGAGTCAAAGTCAGAGTCAAAGTCAGAGTCTCAGTCAGAGTCCAAGTCAGAGTCAGAGTCGGAGTCAGAGTCAGAGTCAGAGTCAGAGTCAGAGTCAGAGTCATGTAGTCAGAGTCACAGTCAGAGTCAGAGTCAGAGTCCGAGTCAGAGCCAGAGTCAGAGTTAGAGTTAAAGTCAGAGTCAGAGTCAGAGTCAGAGTCAGAGTTAAAGTCACAGTCAGAGTCAAAGTCAGAGTCTCAGTCAGAGTCCAAGTCAGAGTCAGAGTCGGAGTCAGAGTCAGAGTCAGAGTCAAAGTCCGTGTCAGAGTCGGAGTCAGAGTCAGAGTCAGAGTCAGAGTCGGAGTCAGAGTCAGAGTCAGAGTCAGAGTCAGAGTTGAAGTCACAGTCAGAGTCAAAGTCAGAGTCAGATTTAGATTTAGAGTCAGAGTCAGGGTCAGAGTCACAGTCAGAGTCAGATTCAGAGTCGGAGTTAGAGTCAGCGTCAGGGTCAGAGTTAGAGTCAGCATTAGAGTCAGAGTCAGAGTCATGTAGTCAGAGTCAGAGTCTGAGTCAGAGTCAGAGACAGAGTCAGAGTCTCAGTCATAGTCAGAGTCAGAGTCAGAGTCAAAGTCAGAGTCTCAGTCAGAGTCCAAGTCAGAGTCAGAGTCGGAGTCAGAGTAAGAGTCAGAGTCAGAGTCAGAGTCAGAGTCATGTAGTCAGAGTCAGAGTCAGAGTCAGATTTAGTGTCAGAGTCAGAGTCAGAGTCAGAGTCGGAGTCAGAGTCAGAGTCAGAGTCAGAGTCAGAGTTAAAGTCAGAGTCAGAGTCAGAGTCAGAGTCAAAGTCAGAGTCTCAGTCAGAGTCCAAGTCAGAGTCAGAGTCGGAGTCAGAGTCAGAGTCAGATTTAGAGTCAGAGTCAGAGTCAGGGTCAGAGTCACAGTCAGATTCAGATTCAGAGTCGGAGTTAGAGTCAGAGTCAGGGTCAGAGTCAGAGTCAGAGTCAGAGTTAAAGTCAGAGTCAGAGTCAGAGTCAGTGTCAAAGTCAGAGTCTCAGTCAGAGTCCAAGTCAGAGTCAGAGTCGGAGTCAGAGTCAGAGTCAGAGTCAGAGTCAGAGTCAGAGTCATGTAGTCAGAGTCACAGTCAGAGTCGGAGTCAGAGTCCGAGTCAGAGTCAGAGTCAGAGTCAGAGTCAGAGTTGAAGTCACAGTCATAGTCAAAGTCAGAGTCTCAGTCAGAGTCCAAGTCAGAGTCAGAGTTAAAGTCAGAGTCAGAGTCAGAGTCACAGTCAAAGTCAGAGTCTCAGTCAGAGTCCAAGTTAGAGTCAGAGTCGGAGTCAGAGTCAGAGTCAGAGTCAGAGTCAGAGTCAGAGTCACAGTCAGAGTCAGAGTCAGAGTCCGAGTCAGAGCCAGAGTCAGAGTCAGAGTTAAAGTCAGAGTCAGAGTCAGAGTCAGAGTCAGAGTTAAAGTCACAGTCAGAGTCAAAGTCAGAGTCTCAGTCAGAGTCCAAGTCAGAGTCAGAGTCGGAGTCAGAGTCAGAGTCAGATTTAGAGTCAGAGTCAGAGTCAGAGTCAGAGTCGGAGTCAGAGTCAGAGTCAGAGTCAGAGTCAGAGTTAAAGTCAGAGTCAGAGTCAACGTCAGAGTCAAAGTCAGAGTCTCAGTCAGAGTCCAAGTCAGAGTCAGAGTCGGAGTCAGAGTCAGAGTCAGATTTAGAGTCAGAGTCAGAGTCAGGGTCAGAGTCACAGTCAGAGTCAGAGTCAGAGTCCGAGTCAGAGTCAGAGTCAGAGTCAGAGTCAGAGTTGAAGTCACAGTCATAGTCAAAGTCAGAGTCTCAGTCAGAGTCCAAGTCATAGTCAGCGTCGGAGTCAGAGTCAGAGACAGAGTCAGAGTCAGAGTCAGAGTCTGAGTCAGAGTCAGAGTCAGAGTCAGAGTTTGAGTCAGATACGGAGTCGGAGTCAGAGTCAGATTCAGAGTCACAGTCATGGAGACAGAGTCAGAGTCAGAGTCAGAGTCGGAGTCAAAGTCAGAGTCAGAGTCAGAGTCAGAGTCAGAGTCAGAGTCAGAGTCAGAGTCAGAGTCAGAGTCAGAGTCAGAGTCAAAGTCAGTGTCAGAGTCGGAGTCAGAGTCAGAGTCAGAGTCAGAGTCGGAGTCAGAGTCAGAGTCAGAGTCAGAGTCAGAGTCGGAGTCAGAGTCAGAGTCAGAGTCAGAGTTGGAGTCAGAGTCAGAGTCAGAGTCAGAGTCAAAGTCAGAGTCTCAGTCAGAGTCCAAGTCAGAGTCAGAGTCGGAGTCAGAGTCAGAGTCAGATTTAGAGTCAGAGTCAGAGTCAGGGTCAGAGTCACAGTCAGAGTCAGATTCAGAGTCGGAGTTAGAGTCAGAGTCAGGGTCAGAGTCAGAGTCAGAGTCAGAGTCAGAGTCAAAGTCAGAGTCTCAGTCAGAGTCCAAGTCAGAGTCAGAGTCGGAGTCAGAGTCAGAGTCAGAGTCAGAGTCAGAGTCAGAGTCATGTAGTCAGAGTCACAGTCAGAGTCAGAGTCAGAGTCCGAGTCAGAGTCAGAGTCAGAGTCAGAGTCAGAGTTGAAGTCACAGTCATAGTCAAAGTCAGAGTCTCAGTCAGAGTCCAAGTCAGAGTCAGAGTCGGAGTCAGAGTCAGAGTCAGAGTCAGAGTCAGAGGCAGAGTCTGAGTCAGAGTCCGAGTCAGAGTCAGAGTCAGAGTCAGAGTCAGAGTTGAAGTCACAGTCATAGTCAAAGTCAGAGTCTCAGTCAGAGTCCAAGTCAGAGTCAGAGTCGGAGTCAGAGTCAGAGTCAGAGTCAGAGTCAGAGTTAAAGTCAGAGTCAGAGTCAGAGTCAGAGTCAAAGTCAGAGTCTCAGTCAGAGTCCAAGTCAGAGTCAGAGTCGGAGTCAGAGTCAGAGTCAGAGTCAGAGTCAGAGTCAGAGTCATGTAGTCAGAGTCACAGTCAGAGTCAGAGTCAGAGTCCGAGTCAGAGCCAGAGTCAGAGTCAGAGTTAAAGTCAGAGTCAGAGTCAGAGTCAGAGTCAGAGTTAAAGTCACAGTCAGAGTCAAAGTCGGAGTCTCAGTCAGAGTCCAAGTCAGAGTCGGAGTCGGAGTCAGAGTCAGAGTCAGAGTCAAAGTCCGTGTCAGAGTCGGAGTCAGAGTCAGAGTCAGAGTCAGAGTCGGAGTCAGAGTCAGAGTCAGAGTCAGAGTCAGAGTCAGAGTCAGAGTCTGAGTCAGAGTCAGAGTCAGAGTCAGAGTTAGTCAGATACGGAGTCGGAGTCAGAGTCAGATTCAGAGTCAAAGTCATGAAGACAGAGTCAAAGTCAGAGTCAGAGTCAGAGTCAGAGTCAGAGACAAAGTCAGAGTCAGAGTCAGAGTCAGAGTCAAAGTCAGTGTCAGAGTCGGAGTCAGAGTCAGAGTCAGAATCAGAGTCGGAGTCAGAGTCAGAGTCAGAGTCAGAGTCAGAGTCAGAGTCAGAGTCAGAGTCAGAGTCAGAGTTGAAGTCACAGTCATAGTCAGAGTCAGAGTCAGAGTCAGAGTCAGAGTCAGAGTCAGAGTCAGAGTTGAAGTCACAGTCATAGTCAAAGTCAGAGTCTCAGTCAGAGTCCAAGTCAGAGTCAGAGTCGGAGTCAGAGTCAGAGTCAGAGTCAGAGTCACAGTCATGGAGACAGAGTCAGAGTCAGAGTCAGAGTCGGAGTCAAAGTCAGAGTCAGAGTCAGAGTCAGAGTCAGAGTCAGAGTCAGAGTCAGAGTCAGAGTCAGAGTCGGAGTCAGAGTTAGAGTCAGAGTCAGAGTTGAAGTCAGAGTCAGAGTCAGAGTCAGAGTCAAAGTCAGAGTCTCAGTCAGAGTCCAAGTCAGAGTCAGAGTCGGAGTCAGAGTCAGAGTCAGATTTAGAGTCAGAGTCAGAGTCAGAGTCAGAGTCGGAGTCAGAGTCAGAGTCAGAGTCAGAGTCAGAGTTAAAGTCAGAGTCAGAGTCAGAGTCAGAGTCAGAGTCAGAGTCAGAGTCAGAGTCAGAGTCAGAGTCAGAGTTGAAGTCACAGTCATAGTCAAAGTCAGAGTCTCAGTCAAAGTCCAAGTCAGAGTCAGAGTCGGAGTCAGAGTCAGAGTCAGAGTCAGAGTCAGATTCTGAGTCAGAGTCAGAGTCAGAGTCAGAGTTTGAGTCAGATACGGAGTCGGAGTCAGAGTCAGATTCAGAGTCACAGTCATGGAGACAGAGTCAGAGTCAGAGTCAGAGTCGGAGTCAAAGTCAGAGTCAGAGTCAGAGTCAGAGTCAGAGTCGGAGTCAGAGTCAGAGTCAGAGTCAGAGTCAGAGTTAAAGTCAGAGTCAGAGTCAGAGTCAGAGTCAAAGTCAGAGTCTCAGTCAGAGTCCAAGTCAGAGTCAGAGTCGGAGTCAGAGTCAGAGTCAGATTTAGAGTCAGAGTCAGAGTCAGGGTCAGAGTCAGAGTCAGAGTCAGAGTCAGAGTTGAAGTCACAGTCATAGTCAAAGTCAGAGTCTCAGTCAGAGTCCAAGTCAGAGTCAGAGTCGGAGTCAGAGTCAGAGTCAGAGTCAGAGTCAGAGTTAAAGTCAGAGTCAGAGTCAGAGTCAGAGTCAAAGTCAGAGTCTCAGTCAGAGTCACAGTCAGAGTCAGAGTCAGAGTCCGAGTCAGAGCCAGAGTCAGAGTCAGAGTTAAAGTCAGAGTCAGAGTCAGAGTCAGAGTCAGAGTTAAAGTCACAGTCAGAGTCAAAGTCGGAGTCTCAGTCAGAGTCCAAGTCAGAGTCGGAGTCGGAGTCAGAGTCAGAGTCAGAGTCAAAGTCCGTGTCAGAGTCGGAGTCAGAGTCAGAGTCAGAGTCAGAGTCGGAGTCAGAGTCAGAGTCAGAGTCAGAGTCAGAGTCAGAGTCAGAGTCTGAGTCAGAGTCAGAGTCAGAGTCAGAGTTAGTCAGATACGGAGTCGGAGTCAGAGTCAGATTCAGAGTCAAAGTCATGAAGACAGAGTCAAAGTCAGAGTCAGAGTCAGAGTCAGAGTCAGAGACAAAGTCAGAGTCAGAGTCAGAGTCAGAGTCAAAGTCAGTGTCAGAGTCGGAGTCAGAGTCAGAGTCAGAATCAGAGTCGGAGTCAGAGTCAGAGTCAGAGTCAGAGTCAGAGTCAGAGTCAGAGTCAGAGTCAGAGTCAGAGTTGAAGTCACAGTCATAGTCAGAGTCAGAGTCAGAGTCAGAGTCAGAGTCAGAGTCAGAGTCAGAGTTGAAGTCACAGTCATAGTCAAAGTCAGAGTCTCAGTCAGAGTCCAAGTCAGAGTCAGAGTCGGAGTCAGAGTCAGAGTCAGAGTCAGAGTCACAGTCATGGAGACAGAGTCAGAGTCAGAGTCAGAGTCGGAGTCAAAGTCAGAGTCAGAGTCAGAGTCAGAGTCAGAGTCAGAGTCAGAGTCAGAGTCAGAGTCAGAGTCGGAGTCAGAGTTAGAGTCAGAGTCAGAGTTGAAGTCAGAGTCAGAGTCAGAGTCAGAGTCAAAGTCAGAGTCTCAGTCAGAGTCCAAGTCAGAGTCAGAGTCGGAGTCAGAGTCAGAGTCAGATTTAGAGTCAGAGTCAGAGTCAGAGTCAGAGTCGGAGTCAGAGTCAGAGTCAGAGTCAGAGTCAGAGTTAAAGTCAGAGTCAGAGTCAGAGTCAGAGTCAGAGTCAGAGTCAGAGTCAGAGTCAGAGTCAGAGTCAGAGTTGAAGTCACAGTCATAGTCAAAGTCAGAGTCTCAGTCAAAGTCCAAGTCAGAGTCAGAGTCGGAGTCAGAGTCAGAGTCAGAGTCAGAGTCAGATTCTGAGTCAGAGTCAGAGTCAGAGTCAGAGTTTGAGTCAGATACGGAGTCGGAGTCAGAGTCAGATTCAGAGTCACAGTCATGGAGACAGAGTCAGAGTCAGAGTCAGAGTCGGAGTCAAAGTCAGAGTCAGAGTCAGAGTCAGAGTCAGAGTCGGAGTCAGAGTCAGAGTCAGAGTCAGAGTCAGAGTTAAAGTCAGAGTCAGAGTCAGAGTCAGAGTCAAAGTCAGAGTCTCAGTCAGAGTCCAAGTCAGAGTCAGAGTCGGAGTCAGAGTCAGAGTCAGATTTAGAGTCAGAGTCAGAGTCAGGGTCAGAGTCACGGTCAGAGTCAGATTCAGGGTCGGAGTTAGAGTCAGAGTCAGGGTCAGAGTCAGAGTCAGAGTCAGAGTTAAAGTCAGAGTCAGAGTCAAAGTCAGAGTCAAAGTCAGAGTCTCAGTCAGAGTCCAAGTCAGAGTCAGAGTCGAAGTCAGAGTCAGAGTCAGAGTCAGAGTCAGAGTCAGAGTCATGTAGTCAGAGTCACAGTCAGAGTCAGAGTCAGAGTCCGAGTCAGAGCCAGAGTCAGAGTCAGAGTTAAAGTCAGAGTCAGAGTCAGAGTCAGAGTCAGAGTTAAAGTCACAGTCAGAGTCAAAGTCAGAGTCTCAGTCAGAGTCCAAGTCAGAGTCGGAGTCGGAGTCAGAGTCAGAGTCAGAGTCAGAGTCAGAGTCCGTGTCAGAGTCGGAGTCAGAGTCAGAGTCAGAGTCAGAGTCGGAGTCAGAGTCAGAGTCAGAGTCAGAGTCAGAGTCAGAGTCAGAGTCTGAGTCAGAGTCAGAGTCAGAGTCAGAGTTAGTCAGATACGGAGTCGGAGTCAGAGTCAGATTCAGAGTCAAAGTCATGGAGACAGAGTCAAAGTCAGAGTCAGAGTCAGAGTCAGAGTCTGAGTCAGAGTCAGAGACAAAGTCAGAGTCAGAGTCAGAGTCAGAGTCAAAGTCAGTGTCAGAGTCGGAGTCAGAGTCAGAGTCAGAGTCAGAGTCGGAGTCAGAGTCAGAGTCAGAGTCAGAGTCAGAGTCGGAGTCAGAGTCAGAGTCAGAGTCAGAGTTGAAGTCAGAGTCAGAGTCAGAGTCAGAGTCAAAGTCAGAGTCTCAGTCAGAGTCCAAGTCAGAGTCAGAGTCGGAGTCAGAGTCAGAGTCAGATTTAGAGTCAGAGTCAGAGTCAGGGTCAGAGTCACAGTCAGAGTCAGATTCAGAGTCGGAGTTAGAGTCAGAGTCAGGGTCAGAGTCAGAGTCAGAGTCAGAGTTAAAGTCAGAGTCAGAGTCAGAGTCAGAGTCAAAGTCAGAGTCTCAGTCAGAGTCCAAGTCAGAGTCAGAGTCGGAGTCAGAGTCAGAGTCAGAGTCAGAGTCAGAGTCAGAGTCATGTAGTCAGAGTCACAGTCAGAGTCAGAGTCAGAGTCCGAGTCAGAGTCAGAGTCAGAGTCAGAGTCAGAGTTGAAGTCACAGTCATAGTCAAAGTCAGAGTCTCAGTCAGAGTCCAAGTCAGAGTCAGAGTCGGAGTCAGAGTCAGAGTCAGAGTCAGAGTCAGAGTCAGAGTCTGAGTCAGAGTCCGAGTCAGAGTCAGAGTCAGAGTCAGAGTCAGAGTTGAAGTCACAGTCATAGTCAAAGTCAGAGTCTCAGTCAGAGTCCAAGTCAGAGTCAGAGTCGGAGTCAGAGTCAGAGTCAGAGTCAGAGTCAGAGTTAAAGTCAGAGTCAGAGTCAGAGTCAGAGTCAAAGTCAGAGTCTCAGTCAGAGTCCAAGTCAGAGTCAGAGTCGGAGTCAGAGTCAGAGTCAGAGTCAGAGTCAGAGTCAGAGTCATGTAGTCAGAGTCACAGTCAGAGTCAGAGTCAGAGTCCGAGTCAGAGCCAGAGTCAGAGTCAGAGTTAAAGTCAGAGTCAGAGTCAGAGTCAGAGTCAGAGTTAAAGTCACAGTCAGAGTCAAAGTCGGAGTCTCAGTCAGAGTCCAAGTCAGAGTCGGAGTCGGAGTCAGAGTCAGAGCCAGAGTCAAAGTCCGTGTCAGAGTCGGAGTCAGAGTCAGAGTCAGAGTCAGAGTCGGAGTCAGTGTCAGAGTCAGAGTCAGAGTCAGAGTCAGAGTCAGAGTCTGAGTCAGAGTCAGAGTCAGAGTCAGAGTTAGTCAGATACGGAGTCGGAGTCAGAGTCAGATTCAGAGTCAAAGTCATGAAGACAGAGTCAAAGTCAGAGTCAGAGTCAGAGTCAGAGTCAGAGACAAAGTCAGAGTCAGAGTCAGAGTCAGAGTCAAAGTCAGTGTCAGAGTCGGAGTCAGAGTCAGAGTCAGAATCAGAGTCGGAGTCAGAGTCAGAGTCAGAGTCAGAGTCAGAGTCAGAGTCAGAGTCAGAGTCAGAGTCAGAGTCAGAGTCGGAGTCAGAGTCAGAGTCAGAGTCAGAGTTAAAGTCAGAGTCAGAGTCAGAGTCAGAGTCAAAGTCAGAGTCTCAGTCAGAGTCCAAGTCAGAGTCAGAGTCGGAGTCAGAGTCAGAGTCAGATTTAGAGTCAGAGTCAGAGTCAGAGTCAGAGTCGGAGTCAGAGTCAGAGTCAGAGTCAGAGTCAGAGTTAAAGTCAGAGTCAGGGTCAGAGTCAGAGTCAGAGTCAGAGTTCAAGTCAGAGTTAGAGTCAGAGTCAAACTCAAAGTCAGAGTCTCAGTCAGAGTCCAAGTCAGAGTCAGAGTCGGAGTCAGAGTCAGAGTCAGAGTCAGAGTCAGAGTCAGAGTCATGTAGTCAGAGTCACAGTCAGAGTCAGAGTCAGAGTCCGAGTCAGAGCCAGAGTCAGAGTCAGAGTGGAAGTCAGAGTCAGAGTCAGAGTCAGAGTCAGAGTTAAAGTCACAGTCAGAGTCAAAGTCAGAGTCTCAGTCAGAGTCCAAGTCAGCGTCAGAGTCGGAGTCAGAGTCAGAGTCAGAGTCAAAGTCCGTGTCAGAGTCGGAGTCAGAGTCAGAGTCAGAGTCAGAGTTGGAGTCAGAGTCAGAGTCAGAGTCAGAGTCAGAGTCAGAGTCTGAGTCAGAGTCAGAGTCAGAGTCAGAGTTAGTCAGATACGGAGTCGGAGTCAGAGTCAGATTCAGAGTCAAAGTCATGGAGACAGAGTCAAAGTCAGAGTCAGAGTCAGAGTCAGAGTCTGAGTCAGAGTCAGAGACAAAGTCAGAGTCAGAGTCAGAGTCAGAGTCAAAGTCAGTGTCAGAGTCGGAGTCAGAGTCAGAGTCAGAGTCAGAGTCGGAGTCAGAGTCAGAGTCAGAGTCAGAGTCAGAGTCAGAGTCAGAGTCAGAGTCAGAGTCAGAGTTGAAGTCACAGTCATAGTCAAAGTCAGAGTCTCAGTCAGAGTCCAAGTCAGAGTCAGAGTCAGAGTCAGAGTCAGAGTCAGAGTCAGAGTCACAGTCATGGAGACAGAGTCAGAGTCAGAGTCAGAGTCGGAGTCAGAGTCAGAGTCAGATTTAGAGTCAGAGTCAGAGTCAGGGTCAGAGTCACAGTCAGAGTCAGATTCAGAGTCGGAGTTAGAGTCAGAGTCAGGGTCAGAGTCAGAGTCAGAGTCAGAGTTAAAGTCAGAGTCAGAGTCAAAGTCAGAGTCAAAGTCAGAGTCTCAGTCAGAGTCCAAGTCAGAGTCAGAGTCGGAGTCAGAGTCAGAGTCAGAGTCAGAGTCAGAGTCAGAGTCATGTAGTCAGAGTCACAGTCAGAGTCAGAGTCAGAGTCCGAGTCAGAGCCAGAGTCAGAGTTAGAGTTAAAGTCAGAGTCAGAGTCAGAGTCAGAGTCAGAGTTAAAGTCACAGTCAGAGTCAAAGTCAGAGTCTCAGTCAGAGTCCAAGTCAGAGTCAGAGTCGGAGTCAGAGTCAGAGTCAGAGTCAAAGTCCGTGTCAGAGTCGGAGTCAGAGTCAGAGTCAGAGTCAGAGTCGGAGTCAGAGTCAGAGTCAGAGTCAGAGTCAGAGTTGAAGTCACAGTCAGAGTCAAAGTCAGAGTCAGATTTAGATTTAGAGTCAGAGTCAGGGTCAGAGTCACAGTCAGAGTCAGATTCAGAGTCGGAGTTAGAGTCAGCGTCAGGGTCAGAGTTAGAGTCAGCATTAGAGTCAGAGTCAGAGTCATGTAGTCAGAGTCAGAGTCTGAGTCAGAGTCAGAGACAGAGTCAGAGTCTCAGTCATAGTCAGAGTCAGAGTCAGAGTCAAAGTCAGAGTCTCAGTCAGAGTCCAAGTCAGAGTCAGAGTCGGAGTCAGAGTAAGAGTCAGAGTCAGAGTCAGAGTCAGAGTCATGTAGTCAGAGTCAGAGTCAGAGTCAGATTTAGTGTCAGAGTCAGAGTCAGAGTCAGAGTCGGAGTCAGAGTCAGAGTCAGAGTCAGAGTCAGAGTTAAAGTCAGAGTCAGAGTCAGAGTCAGAGTCAAAGTCAGAGTCTCAGTCAGAGTCCAAGTCAGAGTCAGAGTCGGAGTCAGAGTCAGAGTCAGATTTAGAGTCAGAGTCAGAGTCAGGGTCAGAGTCACAGTCAGATTCAGATTCAGAGTCGGAGTTAGAGTCAGAGTCAGGGTCAGAGTCAGAGTCAGAGTCAGAGTTAAAGTCAGAGTCAGAGTCAGAGTCAGTGTCAAAGTCAGAGTCTCAGTCAGAGTCCAAGTCAGAGTCAGAGTCGGAGTCAGAGTCAGAGTCAGAGTCAGAGTCAGAGTCAGAGTCATGTAGTCAGAGTCACAGTCAGAGTCGGAGTCAGAGTCCGAGTCAGAGTCAGAGTCAGAGTCAGAGTCAGAGTTGAAGTCACAGTCATAGTCAAAGTCAGAGTCTCAGTCAGAGTCCAAGTCAGAGTCAGAGTTAAAGTCAGAGTCAGAGTCAGAGTCACAGTCAAAGTCAGAGTCTCAGTCAGAGTCCAAGTTAGAGTCAGAGTCGGAGTCAGAGTCAGAGTCAGAGTCAGAGTCAGAGTCAGAGTCACAGTCAGAGTCAGAGTCAGAGTCCGAGTCAGAGCCAGAGTCAGAGTCAGAGTTAAAGTCAGAGTCAGAGTCAGAGTCAGAGTCAGAGTTAAAGTCACAGTCAGAGTCAAAGTCAGAGTCTCAGTCAGAGTCCAAGTCAGAGTCAGAGTCGGAGTCAGAGTCAGAGTCAGATTTAGAGTCAGAGTCAGAGTCAGAGTCAGAGTCGGAGTCAGAGTCAGAGTCAGAGTCAGAGTCAGAGTTAAAGTCAGAGTCAGAGTCAACGTCAGAGTCAAAGTCAGAGTCTCAGTCAGAGTCCAAGTCAGAGTCAGAGTCGGAGTCAGAGTCAGAGTCAGATTTAGAGTCAGAGTCAGAGTCAGGGTCAGAGTCACAGTCAGAGTCAGAGTCAGAGTCCGAGTCAGAGTCAGAGTCAGAGTCAGAGTCAGAGTTGAAGTCACAGTCATAGTCAAAGTCAGAGTCTCAGTCAGAGTCCAAGTCATAGTCAGCGTCGGAGTCAGAGTCAGAGACAGAGTCAGAGTCAGAGTCAGAGTCTGAGTCAGAGTCAGAGTCAGAGTCAGAGTTTGAGTCAGATACGGAGTCGGAGTCAGAGTCAGATTCAGAGTCACAGTCATGGAGACAGAGTCAGAGTCAGAGTCAGAGTCGGAGTCAAAGTCAGAGTCAGAGTCAGAGTCAGAGTCAGAGTCAGAGTCAGAGTCAGAGTCAGAGTCAGAGTCAGAGTCAGAGTCAAAGTCAGTGTCAGAGTCGGAGTCAGAGTCAGAGTCAGAGTCAGAGTCGGAGTCAGAGTCAGAGTCAGAGTCAGAGTCAGAGTCGGAGTCAGAGTCAGAGTCAGAGTCAGAGTTGGAGTCAGAGTCAGAGTCAGAGTCAGAGTCAAAGTCAGAGTCTCAGTCAGAGTCCAAGTCAGAGTCAGAGTCGGAGTCAGAGTCAGAGTCAGATTTAGAGTCAGAGTCAGAGTCAGGGTCAGAGTCACAGTCAGAGTCAGATTCAGAGTCGGAGTTAGAGTCAGAGTCAGGGTCAGAGTCAGAGTCAGAGTCAGAGTCAGAGTCAAAGTCAGAGTCTCAGTCAGAGTCCAAGTCAGAGTCAGAGTCGGAGTCAGAGTCAGAGTCAGAGTCAGAGTCAGAGTCAGAGTCATGTAGTCAGAGTCACAGTCAGAGTCAGAGTCAGAGTCCGAGTCAGAGTCAGAGTCAGAGTCAGAGTCAGAGTTGAAGTCACAGTCATAGTCAAAGTCAGAGTCTCAGTCAGAGTCCAAGTCAGAGTCAGAGTCGGAGTCAGAGTCAGAGTCAGAGTCAGAGTCAGAGGCAGAGTCTGAGTCAGAGTCCGAGTCAGAGTCAGAGTCAGAGTCAGAGTCAGAGTTGAAGTCACAGTCATAGTCAAAGTCAGAGTCTCAGTCAGAGTCCAAGTCAGAGTCAGAGTCGGAGTCAGAGTCAGAGTCAGAGTCAGAGTCAGAGTTAAAGTCAGAGTCAGAGTCAGAGTCAGAGTCAAAGTCAGAGTCTCAGTCAGAGTCCAAGTCAGAGTCAGAGTCGGAGTCAGAGTCAGAGTCAGAGTCAGAGTCAGAGTCAGAGTCATGTAGTCAGAGTCACAGTCAGAGTCAGAGTCAGAGTCCGAGTCAGAGCCAGAGTCAGAGTCAGAGTTAAAGTCAGAGTCAGAGTCAGAGTCAGAGTCAGAGTTAAAGTCACAGTCAGAGTCAAAGTCGGAGTCTCAGTCAGAGTCCAAGTCAGAGTCGGAGTCGGAGTCAGAGTCAGAGTCAGAGTCAAAGTCCGTGTCAGAGTCGGAGTCAGAGTCAGAGTCAGAGTCAGAGTCGGAGTCAGAGTCAGAGTCAGAGTCAGAGTCAGAGTCAGAGTCAGAGTCTGAGTCAGAGTCAGAGTCAGAGTCAGAGTTAGTCAGATACGGAGTCGGAGTCAGAGTCAGATTCAGAGTCAAAGTCATGAAGACAGAGTCAAAGTCAGAGTCAGAGTCAGAGTCAGAGTCAGAGACAAAGTCAGAGTCAGAGTCAGAGTCAGAGTCAAAGTCAGTGTCAGAGTCGGAGTCAGAGTCAGAGTCAGAATCAGAGTCGGAGTCAGAGTCAGAGTCAGAGTCAGAGTCAGAGTCAGAGTCAGAGTCAGAGTCAGAGTCAGAGTTGAAGTCACAGTCATAGTCAGAGTCAGAGTCAGAGTCAGAGTCAGAGTCAGAGTCAGAGTCAGAGTTGAAGTCACAGTCATAGTCAAAGTCAGAGTCTCAGTCAGAGTCCAAGTCAGAGTCAGAGTCGGAGTCAGAGTCAGAGTCAGAGTCAGAGTCACAGTCATGGAGACAGAGTCAGAGTCAGAGTCAGAGTCGGAGTCAAAGTCAGAGTCAGAGTCAGAGTCAGAGTCAGAGTCAGAGTCAGAGTCAGAGTCAGAGTCAGAGTCGGAGTCAGAGTTAGAGTCAGAGTCAGAGTTGAAGTCAGAGTCAGAGTCAGAGTCAGAGTCAAAGTCAGAGTCTCAGTCAGAGTCCAAGTCAGAGTCAGAGTCGGAGTCAGAGTCAGAGTCAGATTTAGAGTCAGAGTCAGAGTCAGAGTCAGAGTCGGAGTCAGAGTCAGAGTCAGAGTCAGAGTCAGAGTTAAAGTCAGAGTCAGAGTCAGAGTCAGAGTCAGAGTCAGAGTCAGAGTCAGAGTCAGAGTCAGAGTCAGAGTTGAAGTCACAGTCATAGTCAAAGTCAGAGTCTCAGTCAAAGTCCAAGTCAGAGTCAGAGTCGGAGTCAGAGTCAGAGTCAGAGTCAGAGTCAGATTCTGAGTCAGAGTCAGAGTCAGAGTCAGAGTTTGAGTCAGATACGGAGTCGGAGTCAGAGTCAGATTCAGAGTCACAGTCATGGAGACAGAGTCAGAGTCAGAGTCAGAGTCGGAGTCAAAGTCAGAGTCAGAGTCAGAGTCAGAGTCAGAGTCGGAGTCAGAGTCAGAGTCAGAGTCAGAGTCAGAGTTAAAGTCAGAGTCAGAGTCAGAGTCAGAGTCAAAGTCAGAGTCTCAGTCAGAGTCCAAGTCAGAGTCAGAGTCGGAGTCAGAGTCAGAGTCAGATTTAGAGTCAGAGTCAGAGTCAGGGTCAGAGTCACAGTCAGAGTCAGATTCAGGGTCGGAGTTAGAGTCAGAGTCAGGGTCAGAGTCAGAGTCAGAGTCAGAGTTAAAGTCAGAGTCAGAGTCAAAGTCAGAGTCAAAGTCAGAGTCTCAGTCAGAGTCCAAGTCAGAGTCAGAGTCGAAGTCAGAGTCAGAGTCAGAGTCAGAGTCAGAGTCAGAGTCATGTAGTCAGAGTCACAGTCAGAGTCAGAGTCAGAGTCCGAGTCAGAGCCAGAGTCAGAGTCAGAGTTAAAGTCAGAGTCAGAGTCAGAGTCAGAGTCAGAGTTAAAGTCACAGTCAGAGTCAAAGTCAGAGTCTCAGTCAGAGTCCAAGTCAGAGTCGGAGTCGGAGTCAGAGTCAGAGTCAGAGTCAGAGTCAGAGTCCGTGTCAGAGTCGGAGTCAGAGTCAGAGTCAGAGTCAGAGTCGGAGTCAGAGTCAGAGTCAGAGTCAGAGTCAGAGTCAGAGTCAGAGTCTGAGTCAGAGTCAGAGTCAGAGTCAGAGTTAGTCAGATACGGAGTCGGAGTCAGAGTCAGATTCAGAGTCAAAGTCATGGAGACAGAGTCAAAGTCAGAGTCAGAGTCAGAGTCAGAGTCTGAGTCAGAGTCAGAGACAAAGTCAGAGTCAGAGTCAGAGTCAGAGTCAAAGTCAGTGTCAGAGTCGGAGTCAGAGTCAGAGTCAGAGTCAGAGTCGGAGTCAGAGTCAGAGTCAGAGTCAGAGTCAGAGTCGGAGTCAGAGTCAGAGTCAGAGTCAGAGTTGAAGTCAGAGTCAGAGTCAGAGTCAGAGTCAAAGTCAGAGTCTCAGTCAGAGTCCAAGTCAGAGTCAGAGTCGGAGTCAGAGTCAGAGTCAGATTTAGAGTCAGAGTCAGTGTCAGGGTCAGAGTCACAGTCAGAGTCAGATTCAGAGTCGGAGTTAGAGTCAGAGTCAGGGTCAGAGTCAGAGTCAGAGTCAGAGTTAAAGTCAGAGTCAGAGTCAGAGTCAGAGTCAAAGTCAGAGTCTCAGTCAGAGTCCAAGTCAGAGTCAGAGTCGGAGTCAGAGTCAGAGTCAGAGTCAGAGTCAGAGTCAGAGTCATGTAGTCAGAGTCACAGTCAGAGTCAGAGTCAGAGTCCGAGTCAGAGTCAGAGTCAGAGTCAGAGTCAGAGTTGAAGTCACAGTCATAGTCAAAGTCAGAGTCTCAGTCAGAGTCCAAGTCAGAGTCAGAGTCGGAGTCAGAGTCAGAGTCAGAGTCAGAGTCAGAGTCAGAGTCTGAGTCAGAGTCCGAGTCAGAGTCAGAGTCAGAGTCAGAGTCAGAGTTGAAGTCACAGTCATAGTCAAAGTCAGAGTCTCAGTCAGAGTCCAAGTCAGAGTCAGAGTCGGAGTCAGAGTCAGAGTCAGAGTCAGAGTCAGAGTTAAAGTCAGAGTCAGAGTCAGAGTCAGAGTCAAAGTCAGAGTCTCAGTCAGAGTCCAAGTCAGAGTCAGAGTCGGAGTCAGAGTCAGAGTCAGAGTCAGAGTCAGAGTCAGAGTCATGTAGTCAGAGTCACAGTCAGAGTCAGAGTCAGAGTCCGAGTCAGAGCCAGAGTCAGAGTCAGAGTTAAAGTCAGAGTCAGAGTCAGAGTCAGAGTCAGAGTTAAAGTCACAGTCAGAGTCAAAGTCGGAGTCTCAGTCAGAGTCCAAGTCAGAGTCGGAGTCGGAGTCAGAGTCAGAGCCAGAGTCAAAGTCCGTGTCAGAGTCGGAGTCAGATACGGAGTCGGAGTCAGAGTCGGAGTCAGTGTCAAAGTCATGAAGACAGAGTCAAAGTCAGAGTCAGAGTCAGAGTCAGAGTCAGAGACAAAGTCAGAGTCAGAGTCAGAGTCAGAGTCAAAGTCAGTGTCAGAGTCGGAGTCAGAGTCAGAGTCAGAATCAGAGTCGGAGTCAGAGTCAGAGTTGAAGTCAGAGTCAGAGTCAGAGTCAGAGTCAAAGTCAGAGTCTCAGTCAGAGTCCAAGTCAGAGTCAGAGTCGGAGTCAGAGTCAGAGTCAGATTTAGAGTCAGAGTCAGAGTCAGAGTCAGAGTCGGAGTCAGAGTCAGAGTCAGAGTCAGAGTCAGAGTTAAAGTCAGAGTCAGAGTCAGAGTCAGAGTCAAAGTCAGAGTCTCAGTCAGAGTCCAAGTCAGAGTCAGAGTCGGAGTCAGAGTCAGAGTCAGATTTAGAGTCAGAGTCAGAGTCAGAGTCAGAGTCGGAGTCAGAGTCAGAGTCAGAGTCAGAGTCAGAGTTAAAGTCAGAGTCAGAGTCAAAGTCAGAGTCAAAGTCAGAGTCTCAGTCAGAGTCCAAGTCAGAGTCAGAGTCGGAGTCAGAGTCAGAGTCAGATTTAGAGTCAGAGTCAGAGTCAGGGTCAGAGTCACAGTCAGAGTCAGATTCAGAGTCGGAGTTAGAGTCAGAGTCAGGGTCAGAGTCAGAGTCAGAGTCAGAGTTAAAGTCAGAGTCAGAGTCAGAGTCAGAGTCAAAGTCAGAGTCTCAGTCAGAGTCCAAGTCAGAGTCAGAGTCGGAGTCAGAGTCAGAGTCAGAGTCAGAGTCAGAGTCAGAGTCATGTAGTCAGAGTCACAGTCAGAGTCAGAGTCAGAGTCCGAGTCAGAGTCAGAGTCAGAGTCAGAGTCAGAGTTGAAGTCACAGTCATAGTCAAAGTCAGAGTCTCAGTCAGAGTCCAAGTCAGAGTCAGAATCGGAGTCAGAGTCAGAGTCAGAGTCAGAGTCAGAGTCAGAGTCTGAGTCAGAGTCAGAGTCAGAGTCAGAGTTTGAGTCAGATACGGAGTCGGAGTCAGAGTCAGATTCAGAGTCACAGTCATGGAGACAGAGTCAGAGTCAGAGTCAGAGTCGGAGTCAAAGTCAGAGTCAGAGTCAGAGTCAGAGTCAGAGTCAGAGTCAGAGTCAGAGTCAGAGTCAGAGTCGGAGTCAGAGTCAGAGTCAGAGTCAGAGTCAGAGTCAAAGTCAGAGTCTCAGTCAGAGTCCAAGTCAGAGTCAGAGTCGGAGTCAGAGTCAGAGTCAGATTTAGAGTCAGAGTCAGAGTCAGAGTCAGAGTCGGAGTCAGAGTCAGAGTCAGAGTCAGAGTCAGAGTTAAAGTCAGAGTCAGAGTCAGAGTCAGAGTCAAAGTCAGAGTCTCAGTCAGAGTCCAAGTCAGAGTCAGAGTCGGAGTCAGAGTCAGAGTCAGATTTAGAGTCAGAGTCAGAGTCAGGGTCAGAGTCACAGTCAGAGTCAGATTCAGAGTCGGAGTTAGAGTCAGAGTCAGGGTCAGAGTCAGAGTCAGAGTCAGAGTTAAAGTCAGAGTCAGAGTCAAAGTCAGAGTCAAAGTCAGAGTCTCAGTCAGAGTCCAAGTCAGAGTCAGAGTCGGAGTCAGAGTCAGAGTCAGAGTCTGAGTCAGAGTCAGAGTCATGTAGTCAGAGTCACAGTCAGAGTCAGAGTCAGAGTCCGAGTCAGAGCCAGAGTCAGAGTCAGAGTTAAAGTCAGAGTCAGAGTCAGAGTCAGAGTCAGAGTTAAAGTCACAGTCAGAGTCAAAGTCAGAGTCTCAGTCAGAGTCCAAGTCAGAGTCGGAGTCGGAGTCAGAGTCAGAGTCAGAGTCAGAGTCAGAGTCCGTGTCAGAGTCGGAGTCAGAGTCAGAGTCAGAGTCAGAGTCGGAGTCAGAGTCAGAGTCAGAGTCAGAGTCAGAGTCTGAGTCAGAGTCAGAGTCAGAGTCAGAGTTAGTCAGATACGGAGTCGGAGTCAGAGTCAGATTCAGAGTCAAAGTCATGGAGACAGAGTCAAAGTCAGAGTCAGAGTCAGAGTCAGAGTCTGAGTCAGAGTCAGAGACAAAGTCAGAGTCAGAGTCAGAGTCAGAGTCAAAGTCAGTGTCAGAGTCGGAGTCAGAGTCAGAGTCAGAGTCAGAGTCGGAGTCAGAGTCAGAGTCAGAGTCAGAGTCAGAGTCGGAGTCAGAGTCAGAGTCAGAGTCAGAGTTGAAGTCAGAGTCAGAGTCAGAGTCAGAGTCAAAGTCAGAGTCTCAGTCAGAGTCCAAGTCAGAGTCAGAGTCGGAGTCAGAGTCAGAGTCAGATTTAGAGTCAGAGTCAGAGTCAGGGTCAGAGTCACAGTCAGAGTCAGATTCAGAGTCGGAGTTAGAGTCAGAGTCAGGGTCAGAGTCAGAGTCAGAGTCAGAGTTAAAGTCAGAGTCAGAGTCAGAGTCAGAGTCAAAGTCAGAGTCTCAGTCAGAGTCCAAGTCAGAGTCAGAGTCGGAGTCAGAGTCAGAGTCAGAGTCAGAGTCAGAGTCAGAGTCATGTAGTCAGAGTCACAGTCAGAGTCAGAGTCAGAGTCCGAGTCAGAGTCAGAGTCAGAGTCAGAGTCAGAGTTGAAGTCACAGTCATAGTCAAAGTCAGAGTCTCAGTCAGAGTCCAAGTCAGAGTCAGAGTCGGAGTCAGAGTCAGAGTCAGAGTCAGAGTCAGAGTCAGCGTCTGAGTCAGAGTCCGAGTCAGAGTCAGAGTCAGAGTCAGAGTCAGAGTTGAAGTCACAGTCATAGTCAAAGTCAGAGTCTCAGTCAGAGTCCAAGTCAGAGTCAGAGTCGGAGTCAGAGTCAGAGTCAGAGTCAGAGTCAGAGTTAAAGTCAGAGTCAGAGTCAGAGTCAGAGTCAGAGTTAAAGTCACAGTCAGAGTCAAAGTCGGAGTCTCAGTCAGAGTCCAAGTCAGAGTCGGAGTCGGAGTCAGAGTCAGAGTCAGAGTCAAAGTCCGTGTCAGAGTCGGAGTCAGAGTCAGAGTCAGAGTCAGAGTCGGAGTCAGAGTCAGAGTCAGAGTCAGAGTCAGAGTCAGAGTCAGAGTCTGAGTCAGAGTCAGAGTCAGAGTCAGAGTTAGTCAGATACGGAGTCGGAGTCAGAGTCAGATTCAGAGTCAAAGTCATGAAGACAGAGTCAAAGTCAGAGTCAGAGTCAGAGTCAGAGTCAGAGACAAAGTCAGAGTCAGAGTCAGAGTCAGAGTCAAAGTCAGTGTCAGAGTCGGAGTCAGAGTCAGAGTCAGAATCAGAGTCGGAGTCAGAGTCAGAGTCAGAGTCAGAGTCAGAGTCAGAGTCAGAGTCAGAGTCAGAGTCAGAGTTGAAGTCACAGTCATAGTCAAAGTCAGAGTCTCAGTCAGAGTCCAAGTCAGAGTCAGAGTCGGAGTCAGAGTCAGAGTCAGAGTCAGAGTCACAGTCATGGAGACAGAGTCAGAGTCAGAGTCAGAGTCGGAGTCAAAGTCAGAGTCAGAGTCAGAGTCAGAGTCAGAGTCAGAGTCAGAGTCAGAGTCAGAGTCAGAGTCGGAGTCAGAGTCAGAGTCAGAGTCAGAGTTGAAGTCAGAGTCAGAGTCAGAGTCAGAGTCAAAGTCAGAGTCTCAGTCAGAGTCCAAGTCAGAGTCAGAGTCGGAGTCAGAGTCAGAGTCAGATTTAGAGTCAGAGTCAGAGTCAGAGTCAGAGTCGGAGTCAGAGTCAGAGTCAGAGTCAGAGTCAGAGTTAAAGTCAGAGTCAAAGTCAGAGTCAGAGTCAGAGTCAGAGTCAGAGTCAGAGTCAGAGTCAGAGTCAGAGTTGAAGTCACAGTCATAGTCAAAGTCAGAGTCTCAGTCAGAGTCCAAGTCAGAGTCAGAGTCGGAGTCAGAGTCAGAGTCAGAGTCAGAGTCAGATTCTGAGTCAGAGTCAGAGTCAGAGTCAGAGTTTGAGTCAGATACGGAGTCGGAGTCAGAGTCAGATTCAGAGTCACAGTCATGGAGACAGAGTCAGAGTCAGAGTCAGAGTCGGAGTCAAAGTCAGAGTCAGAGTCAGAGTCAGAGTCAGAGTCAGAGTCAGAGTCAGAGTCAGAGTCAGAGTCGGAGTCAGAGTCAGAGTCAGAGTCAGAGTTGAAGTCAGAGTCAGAGTCAGAGTCAGAGTCAAAGTCAGAGTCTCAGTCAGAGTCCAAGTCAGAGTCAGAGTCGGAGTCAGAGTCAGAGTCAGATTTAGAGTCAGAGTCAGAGTCAGAGTCAGAGTCGGAGTCAGAGTCAGAGTCAGAGTCAGAGTCAGAGTTAAAGTCAGAGTCAGAGTCAAAGTCAGAGTCAAAGTCAGAGTCTCAGTCAGAGTCCAAGTCAGAGTCAGAGTCGGAGTCAGAGTCAGAGTCAGATTTAGAGTCAGAGTCAGAGTCAGGGTCAGAGTCACAGTCAGAGTCAGATTCAGAGTCGGAGTTAGAGTCAGAGTCAGGGTCAGAGTCAGAGTCAGAGTCACAGGTAAAGTCAGAGTCAGAGTCAGAGTCAGAGTCAAAGTCAGAGTCTCAGTCAGAGTCCAAGTCAGAGTCAGAGTCGGAGTCAGAGTCAGAGTCAGAGTCAGAGTCAGAGTCAGAGTCATGTAGTCAGAGTCACAGTCAGAGTCAGAGTCAGAGTCCGAGTCAGAGTCAGAGTCAGAGTCAGAGTCAGAGTTGAAGTCACATTCATAGTCAAAGTCAGAGTCTCAGTCAGAGTCCAAGTCAGAGTCAGAGTCGGAGTCAGAGTCAGAGTCAGAGTCAGAGTCAGAGTCAGAGTCTGAGTCAGAGTCAGAGTCAGAGTCAGAGTTTGAGTCAGATACGGAGTCGGAGTCAGAGTCAGATTCAGAGTCACAGTCATGGAGACAGAGTCAGAGTCAGAGTCAGAGTCGGAGTCAAAGTCAGAGTCAGAGTCAGAGTCAGAGTCAGAGTCAGAGTCAGAGTCAGAGTCAGAGTCAGAGTCGGAGTCAGAGTCAGAGTCAGAGTCAGAGTTAAAGTCAGAGTCAGAGTCAGAGTCAGAGTCAAAGTCAGAGTCTCAGTCAGAGTCCAAGTCAGAGTCAGAGTCGGAGTCAGAGTCAGAGTCAGATTTAGAGTCAGAGTCAGAGTCAGAGTCAGAGTCGGAGTCAGAGTCAGAGTCAGAGTCAGAGTCAGAGTTAAAGTCAGAGTCAGAGTCAGAGTCAGAGTCAAAGTCAGAGTCTCAGTCAGAGTCCAAGTCAGAGTCAGAGTCGGAGTCAGAGTCAGAGTCAGATTTAGAGTCAGAGTCAGAGTCAGGGTCAGAGTCACAGTCAGAGTCAGATTCAGAGTCGGAGTTAGAGTCAGAGTCAGGGTCAGAGTCAGCGTAAGAGTCAGAGTTAAAGTCAGAGTCAGAGTCAAAGTCAGAGTCAAAGTCAGAGTCTCAGTCAGAGTCCAAGTCAGAGTCAGAGTCGGAGTCAGAGTCAGAGTCAGAGTCAGAGTCAGAGTCAGAGTCATGTAGTCAGAGTCACAGTCAGAGTCAGAGTCAGAGTCCGAGTCAGAGCCAGAGTCAGAGTCAGAGTTAAAGTCAGAGTCAGAGTCAGAGTCAGAGTCAGAGTTAAAGTCACAGTCAGAGTCAAAGTCAGAGTCTCAGTCAGAGTCCAAGTCAGAGTCAGAGTCGAAGTCAGAGTCAGAGTCAGAGTCAAAGTCCGTGTCAGAGTCGGAGTCAGAGTCAGAGTCAGAGTCAGAGTCGGAGTCAGAGTCAGAGTCAGAGTCAGAGTCAGAGTCAGAGTTGAAGTCACAGTCAGAGTCAAAGTCAGAGTCAGATTTAGATTCAGAGTCAGAGTCAGGGTCAGAGTCACAGTCAGAGTCAGATTCATAGTCGGAGTTAGAGTCAGCGTCAGGGTCAGAGTCAGAGTCAGCATTAGAGTCAGAGTCAGAGTCATGTAGTCAGAGTCAGAGTCTGAGTCAGAGTCAGAGACAGAGTCAGAGTCGCAGTCAGAGTCAGAGTCAGAGTCAGAGTCAAAGTCAGAGTCTCAGTCAGAGTCCGAGTCAGAGTCAGAGTCGGAGTCAGAGTAAGAGTCAGAGTCAGAGTCAGAGTCAGAGTCATGTAGTCAGAGTCAGAGTCAGAGTCAGAGTCAGAGTCCGAGTCAATGCCAGAGTCAGAGTCAGAGTTAAAGTCAGAGTCAGAGTCAGAGTGAAAGTCAGAGTCAGAGTCAGAGTCAGAGTCGGAGTCAGAGTCAGAGTCAGATTCAAAGTCGGAGTCAGAGTCAGAGTCAGAGTCAGAGTCAGAGTCAGAGTCAAAGTCATGGAGACAGAGTCAAAGTCAGAGTCAGAGTCAGAGTCAGAGTCTGAGTCAGAGTCAGAGACAGAGTCAGAGTCAGAGTCAGAGTCAGAGTCAAAGTCAGTGTCAGAGTCGGAGTCAGAGTCAGAGTCAGAGTCAGAGTCGGAGTCAGAGTCAGAGTCAGAGTCAGAGTCAGAGTCAGAGTCAGAGTCAGAGTCAGAGTCAGAGTTGAAGTCAAAGTCATAGTCAAAGTCAGAGTCTCAGTCAGAGTCCAAGTCAGAGTCAGAGTCGGAGTCAGAGTCAGAGTCAGAGTCAGAGTCAGAGTCTGAGTCAGAGTCAGAGTCAGAGTCAGAGTTTGAGTCAGATACGGAGTCGGAGTCAGAGTCAGATTCAGAGTCACAGTCATGGAGACAGAGTCAGAGTCAGAGTCGGAGTCGGAGTCAAAGTCAGAGTCAGAGTCAGAGTCAGAGTCAGAGTCAGAGTCAGAGTCAGAGTCAGAGTCAGAGTCAGAGTCGGAGTCAGAGTCAGAGTCAGAGTCAGAGTTAAAGTCAGAGTCAGAGTCAGAGTCAGAGTCAAAGTAAGAGTCTCAGTCAGAGTCCAAGTCAGAGTCAGAGTCGGAGTCAGAGTCAGAGTCAGATTTAGAGTCAGAGTCAGAGTCAGAGTCAGAGTCGGAGTCAGAGTCAGAGTCAGAGTCAGAGTCAGAGTTGAAGTCCGAGTCAGAGTCAGAGTCAGAGTCAAAGTCAGAGTCTCAGTCAGAGTCCAAGTCAGAGTCAGAGTCGGAGTCAGAGTCAGAGTCAGATTTAGAGTCAGAGTCAGAGTCAGGGTCAGAGTCACAGTCAGAGTCAGATTCAGAGTCGGAGTTAGAGTCAGAGTCAGGGTCAGAGTCAGAGTCAGAGTCAGAGTTAAAGTCAGAGTCAGAGTCAGAGTCAGAGTCAAAGTCAGAGTCTCAGTCAGAGTCCAAGTCAGAGTCAGAGTCGGAGGCAGAGTCAGAGTCAGAGTCAGAGTCAGAGTCAGAGTCATGTAGTCAGAGTCACTCTCAGAGTCAGAGTCAGAGTCCGAGTCAGAGCCAGAGTCAGAGTCAGAGTTAAAGTCAGAGTCAGAGTCAGAGTCAGAGTCAAAGTCCGTGTCAGAGTCGGAGTCAGAGTCAGAGTCAGAGTCAGAGTCGGAGTCGGAGTCAGAGTCAGAGTCAGAGTCAGAGTCAGAGTCTGAGTCAGAGTCAGAGTCAGAGTCAGAGTTAGTCAGATACGGAGTCGGAGTCAGAGTCAGATTCAGAGTCAAAGTCATGGAGACAGAGTCAAAGTCAGAGTCAGAGTCAGAGTCGGAGTCAGAGTCAGAGTCAGAGTCAGAGTCAGAGTTGAAGTCACAGTCATAGTCAAAGTCAGAGTCTCAGTCAGAGTCCAAGTCAGAGTCAGAGTCGGAGTCAGAGTCAGAGTCAGAGTCAGAGTCAGATTCTGAGTCAGAGTCAGAGTCAGAGTCAGAGTTTGAGTCAGATACGGATTCGAAGTCAGAGTCAGATTCAGAGTCACAGTCATGGAGACAGAGTCAGATTTAGAGTCAGAGTCAGAGTCAGAGTCAGAGTCGGCTTCAGAGTCAGAGTCAGAGTCAGAGTCAGAGTTAAAGTCAGAGTCAGAGTCAGAGTCAGAGTCAAAGTCAGAGTCTCAGTCAGAGTCCAAGTCAGAGTCAGAGTCGGAGTCAGAGTCAGAGTCAGAGTCAGGGTCAGAGTCACAGTCAGAGTCAGATTCAGAGTCGGAGTTAGAGTCAGAGTCAGGGTCAGAGTCAGAGTCAGAGTCAGAGTTAAAGTCAGAGTCAGAGTCAGAGTCAGAGTCAAAGTCAGAGTCTCAGTCAGAGTCCAAGTCAGAGTCAGAGTCGGAGTCAGAGTCAGAGTCGGAGTCAGAGTCAGAGTCAGAGTCAGAGTCAGAGTCGAAGTCATGTAGTCAGAGTCACAGTCAGAGTCAGAGTCAGAGTCCGAGTCAGAGTCAGAGTCAGAGTCAGAGTCAGAGTTGAAGTCACAGTCATAGTCAAAGTCAGAGTCTCAGTCAGAGTCCAAGTCAGAGTCAGAGTCGGAGTCAGAGTCAGAGTCAAAGTCAGAGTCAGAGTCAGAGTTAGTCAGATACGGAGTCGGAGTCAGAGTCAGATTCAGAGTCAAAGTCATGGAGACAGAGTCAAAGTCAGAGTCAGAGTCAGAGTCAGAGTCAGAGTCAGAGTCGCAGTCAGAGGCAGAGTCAGATTCAAAGTCGGAGTCAGAGTCAGAGTCAGAGTCAGAGTCAGAGTCATGTAGTCAGAGTCACAGTCAGAGTCAGAGTCAGAGTCCGAGACAGAGCCAGAGTCAGAGTCGGAGTTAAAGTCAGAGTCAGAGTCAGAGTCAGAGTCGGAGTCAGAGTCAGAGTCAGAGTCAGAGTCAGAGTCAGGGTCAGAGTCAGAGTCAGCATTAGATTCAGAGTCAGAGTCATGTATTCAGAGTCAGAGTCTGAGTCATAGTCAGAGACACAGTCAGAGTCTGAGTTAGAGTCAGAGACAGAGTCAGAGTCTGAGTCAGAGTCAGAGTCAGAGTCAGAGTTAGAGTCAGAGTCAGAGTCAGAGTTAAAGTCACAGTCAGAGTCAAAGTCAGAGTCTCAGTCAGAGTCCAAGTCAGAGTCAGAGTCGGAGTCAGAGTCAGAGTCAGAGTCAAAGTCAGAGTCAGAGTCATGTAGTCAGAGTCACAGTCAGAGTCAGAGTCAGAGTCGGAGTCAGAGTCAGAGTCAGAGTCAGAGTCAGGGTCAGAGTCAGAGTCAGCATTAAAGTCAGAGTCAGAGTCATATAGTCAGAGTCAGAGTCCGAGTCGGAGTCAGATTCAGAGTCGAAGTCATGGAGACAGAGTCATAGTCAGAGTAAGAGTCTGAGTCAAGTCAGAGAGAGAGTCAGAGTCTGAGTCAGAGTCAGAGTCACAGTCAGAGTCATGTAGTCAGAGTTACAGTCAGAGTCAGAGTCAGAGTCGGAGTCAGAGTCAGAGTCAGAGTCAGAGTCAGGGTCAGAGTCAGAGTAGGCATTAGAGTCAGAGTCAGAGTCATGTAGTCAGAGTCAGAGTCCGAGTCAGAGTCAGAGACAGAGTCAGAGTCTGAGTCAGAGTCAGAGTCAGAGTCAGAGTTAGAGTCAGATACGGAGTCGGAGTCAGAGTCAGATTCAGAGTCAAAGTCATGGAGACAGAGTCAGAGTCAGAGTCAGAGTCGGAGTCAAAGTCAGAGTCAGAGTCAGAGTCAGAGTCAGAGTCAGAGTCAGAGTCAGAGTCAGAGTCAGAGTCAGAGTCGGAGTCAGAGTCAGAGTCAGAGTCAGAGTTGAAGTCAGAGTCAGAGTCAGAGTCAGAGTCAAAGTCAGAGTCTCAGTCAGAGTCCAAGTCAGAGTCAGAGTCGGAGTCAGAGTCAGAGTCAGATTTAGAGTCAGAGTCAGAGTCAGGGTCAGAGTCACAGTCAGAGTCAGATTCAGAGTCGGAGTTAGAGTCAGAGTCAGGGTCAGAGTCAGAGTCAGCATTAGAGTCAGAGTCAGAGTCATGTAGTCAGTGTCAGAGTCTGAGTCAGAGTCAGAGACAGAGTCAGAGTCTGAGTCAGAGTCAGAGTCAGAGTCAGAGTGAGAGTCAGATACAGAGTCAGAGTCAGAGTCAGATTCAGAGTCAGAGTCATGGAGACAGAGTCAGAGTCAGAGTCAGAGTCAGAGTCAGAGTCGAAGTCAGAGTCAGAGTCGGAGTCAGAGTCAGAGTCAGATTCAAAGTCGGAGTCAGAGTCAGAGTCAGAGTCAGAGTCAGAGTCAGAGTCAGAGTCAGAGTCAGGGTCAGAGTCAGAGTCAGCATTAGATTCAGAGTCAGAGTCATGTATTCAGAGTCAGAGTCTGAGTCAGAGTCAGAGACAGAGTCAGAGTCTGAGTCAGAGTCAGAGACAGAGTCAGAGTCTGAGTCAGAGTCAGAGTCAGAGTCAGAGTTAGTCAGATACGGAGTCGGAGTCAGAGTCAGATTCAGAGTCAAAGTCATGGAGACAGAGTCAAAGTCAGAGTCAGAGTCAGAGTCAGAGTCTGAGTCAGCGTCAGAGACAGAGTCAGAGTCTGAGTCAGAGTCAGAATCAGAGTCAGAGTTAGAGTCAGATACAGAGACAGAGTCAGAGTTAGTCAGATACGGAGTCGGAGTCAGAGTCAGATTCAGAGTCAGAGTCAGAGTCAGAGTCAGAGTCAGAGTCAAAGTCAGAGTCAGAGTCGGAGTCAGAGGCAGAGTCAGATTCAAAGTCGGAGTCAGAGTCAGAGTCAGAGTCAGAATCAGGGTCAGAGTGAGAGTCAGATACAGAGTCAGAGTCAGAGTCAGATTCAGAGTCAGAGTCATGGAGACAGAGTCAGAGTCAGAGTCAGAGTCAGAGTCAGAGTCGAAGTCAGAGTCAGAGTCGGAGTCAGAGTCAGAGTCAGATTCAAAGTCGGAGTCAGAGTCAGAGTCAGAGTCAGAGTCAGATTTAGAGTCAGAGTCAGAGTCAGGGTCAGAGTCACAGTCAGATTTAGAGTCAGAGTCAGAGTCAGAGTCAGAGTCGGCGTCAGAGTCAGAGTCAGAGTCAGAGTCAGAGTTAAAGTCAGAGTCAGAGTCAGAGTCAGAGTCAAAGTCAGAGTCTCAGTCAGAGTCCAAGTCAGAGTCAGAGTCGGAGTCAGAGTCAGAGTCAGATTTAGAGTCAGAGTCAGAGTCAGGGTCAGAGTCACAGTCAGAGTCAGATTCAGAGTCGGAGTTAGAGTCAGAGTCAGGGTCAGAGTCAGAGTCAGAGTCAGAGTTAAAGTCAGAGTCAGAGTCAGAGTCAGAGTCAAAGTCAGAGTCTCAGTCAGAGTCCAAGTCAGAGTCAGAGTCGGAGTCAGAGTCAGAGTCAGATTCAAAGTCGGAGTCAGAGTCAGAGTCAGAGTCAGAGTCAGAGTCAGAGTCAGAGTCAGAGTCAGGGTCAGAGTCAGAGTCAGCATTAGATTCAGAGTCAGAGTCATGTATTCAGAGTCAGAGTCTGAGTCAGAGTCAGAGACAGAGTCAGAGTCTGAGTCAGAGTCAGAGACAGAGTCAGAGTCTGAGTCAGAGTCAGAGTCAGAGTCAGAGTTAGTCAGATACGGAGTCGGAGTCAGAGTCAGATTCAGAGTCAAAGTCATGGAGACAGAGTCAAAGTCAGAGTCAGAGTCAGAGTCAGAGTCTGAGTCAGCGTCAGAGACAGAGTCAGAGTCTGAGTCAGAGTCAGAATCAGAGTCAGAGTTAGAGTCAGATACAGAGACAGAGTCAGAGTTAGTCAGATACGGAGTCGGAGTCAGAGTCAGATTCAGAGTCAGAGTCAGAGTCAGAGTCAGAGTCAGAGTCAAAGTCAGAGTCAGAGTCGGAGTCAGAGGCAGAGTCAGATTCAAAGTCGGAGTCAGAGTCAGAGTCAGAGTCAGAATCAGGGTCAGAGTGAGAGTCAGATACAGAGTCAGAGTCAGAGTCAGATTCAGAGTCAGAGTCATGGAGACAGAGTCAGAGTCAGAGTCAGAGTCAGAGTCAGAGTCGAAGTCAGAGTCAGAGTCGGAGTCAGAGTCAGAGTCAGATTCAAAGTCGGAGTCAGAGTCAGAGTCAGAGTCAGAGTCAGATTTAGAGTCAGAGTCAGAGTCAGGGTCAGAGTCACAGTCAGATTTAGAGTCAGAGTCAGAGTCAGAGTCAGAGTCGGCGTCAGAGTCAGAGTCAGAGTCAGAGTCAGAGTTAAAGTCAGAGTCAGAGTCAGAGTCAGAGTCAAAGTCAGAGTCTCAGTCAGAGTCCAAGTCAGAGTCAGAGTCGGAGTCAGAGTCAGAGTCAGATTTAGAGTCAGAGTCAGAGTCAGGGTCAGAGTCACAGTCAGAGTCAGATTCAGAGTCGGAGTTAGAGTCAGAGTCAGGGTCAGAGTCAGAGTCAGAGTCAGAGTTAAAGTCAGAGTCAGAGTCAGAGTCAGAGTCAAAGTCAGAGTCTCAGTCAGAGTCCAAGTCAGAGTCAGAGTCGGAGTCAGAGTCAGAGTCAGAGTCAGAGTCAGAGTCGAAGTCATGTAGTCAGAGTCACAGTCAGAGTCAGAGTCAGAGTCCGAGTCAGAGTCAGAGTCAGAGTCAGAGTCAGAGTTGAAGTCACAGTCATAGTCAAAGTCAGAGTCTCAGTCAGAGTCCAAGTCAGAGTCAGAGTCGGAGTCAGAGTCAGAGTCAGAGTCAGAGTCAGAGTCAGAGTTAGTCAGATACGGAGTCGGAGTCAGAGTCAGATTCAGAGTCAAAGTCATGGAGACAGAGTCAAAGTCAGAGTCAGAGTCAGAGTCAGAGTCAGAGTCAGAGTCGGAGTCAGAGGCAGAGTCAGATTCAAAGTCGGAGTCAGAGTCAGAGTCAGAGTCAGAGTCAGAGTCATGTAGTCAGAGTCACAGTCAGAGTCAGAGTCAGAGTCCGAGACAGAGCCAGAGTCAGAGTCGGAGTTAAAGTCAGAGTCAGAGTCAGAGTGAGAGTCAAAGTCACAGTCTCAGTCGGCGTCCAAGTCAGAGTCAGAGTCGGAGTCAGAGTCATGTAGTCAGAGTCACAGTCAGAGTCAGAGTCAGAGTCCGAGTCAGAGTCAGAGTCAGAGTCAGAGTCAGCATTAGATTCAGAGTCAGAGTCATGTATTCAGAGTCAGAGTCTGAGTCATAGTCAGAGACACAGTCAGAGTCTGAGTTAGAGTCAGAGACAGAGTCAGAGTCTGAGTCAGAGTCAGAGTCAGAGTCAGAGTTAGAGTCAGAGTCAGAGTCAGAGTTAAAGTCACAGTCAGAGTCAAAGTCAGAGTCTCAGTCAGAGTCCAAGTCAGAGTCAGAGTCGGAGTCAGAGTCAGAGTCAGAGTCAAAGTCAGAGTCAGAGTCAGAGTCAGAGTTAGAGTCAGATACGGAGTCGGAGTCAGAGTCAGATTCAGAGTCAAAGTCATGGAGACAGAGTCAGAGTCAGAGTCAGAGTCGGAGTCAAAGTCAGAGTCAGAGTCAGAGTCAGAGTCAGAGTCAGAGTCAGAGTCAGAGTCAGAGTCAGAGTCAGAGTCAGAGTCGGAGTCAGAGTCAGAGTCAGAGTCAGAGTTGAAGTCAGAGTCAGAGTCAGAGTCAGAGTCAAAGTCAGAGTCTCAGTCAGAGTCCAAGTCAGAGTCAGAGTCGGAGTCAGAGTCAGAGTCAGATTTAGAGTCAGAGTCAGAGTCAGGGTCAGAGTCACAGTCAGAGTCAGATTCAGAGTCGGAGTTAGAGTCAGAGTCAGGGTCAGAGTCAGAGTCAGCATTAGAGTCAGAGTCAGAGTCATGTAGTCAGTGTCAGAGTCTGAGTCAGAGTCAGAGACAGAGTCAGAGTCTGAGTCAGAGTCAGAGTCAGAGTCAGAGTGAGAGTCAGATACAGAGTCAGAGTCAGAGTCAGATTCAGAGTCAGAGTCATGGAGACAGAGTCAGAGTCAGAGTCAGAGTCAGAGTCAGAGTCGAAGTCAGAGTCAGAGTCGGAGTCAGAGTCAGAGTCAGATTCAAAGTCGGAGTCAGAGTCAGAGTCAGAGTCAGAGTCAGAGTCAGAGTCAGAGTCAGAGTCGGAGTCAGAGTCAGAGTCAGAGTCAGAGTCAGAGTCAGGGTCAGAGTCAGAGTCAGCATTAGATTCAGAGTCAGAGTCATGTATTCAGAGTCAGAGTCTGAGTCAGAGTCAGAGACAGAGTCAGAGTCTGAGTCAGAGTCAGAGACAGAGTCAGAGTCTGAGTCAGAGTCAGAGTCAGAGTCAGAGTTAGTCAGATACGGAGTCGGAGTCAGAGTCAGATTCAGAGTCAAAGTCATGGAGACAGAGTCAAAGTCAGAGTCAGAGTCAGAGTCAGAGTCTGAGTCAGCGTCAGAGACAGAGTCAGAGTCTGAGTCAGAGTCAGAGTCAGAGTCAGAGTTAGAGTCAGATACAGAGACAGAGTCAGAGTTAGTCAGATACGGAGTCGGAGTCAGAGTCAGATTCAGAGTCAGAGTCAGAGTCAGAGTCAGAGTCAGAGTCAAAGTCAGAGTCAGAGTCGGAGTCAGAGGCAGAGTCAGATTCAAAGTCGGAGTCAGAGTCAGAGTCAGAGTCAGAATCAGGGTCAGAGTGAGAGTCAGATACAGAGTCAGAGTCAGAGTCAGATTCAGAGTCAGAGTCATGGAGACAGAGTCAGAGTCAGAGTCAGAGTCAGAGTCAGAGTCGAAGTCAGAGTCAGAGTCGGAGTCAGAGTCAGAGTCAGATTCAAAGTCGGAGTCAGAGTCAGAGTCAGAGTCAGAGTCAGAGTCAGAGTCAGAGTCAGAGTCGGAGTCAGAGTCAGAGTCAGAGTCAGAGTCAGAGTCAGGGTCAGAGTCAGAGTCAGCATTAGATTCAGAGTCAGAGTCATGTATTCAGAGTCAGAGTCTGAGTCAGAGTCAGAGACAGAGTCAGAGTCTGAGTCAGAGTCAGAGACAGAGTCAGAGTCTGAGTCAGAGTCAGAGTCAGAGTCAGAGTTAGTCAGATACGGAGTCGGAGTCAGAGTCAGATTCAGAGTCAAAGTCATGGAGACAGAGTCAAAGTCAGAGTCAGAGTCAGAGTCAGAGTCTGAGTCAGCGTCAGAGACAGAGTCAGAGTCTGAGTCAGAGTCAGAGTCAGAGTCAGAGTTAGAGTCAGATACAGAGACAGAGTCAGAGTTAGTCAGATACGGAGTCGGAGTCAGAGTCAGATTCAGAGTCAGAGTCAGAGTCAGAGTCAGAGTCAGAGTCAAAGTCAGAGTCAGAGTCGGAGTCAGAGGCAGAGTCAGATTCAAAGTCGGAGTCAGAGTCAGAGTCAGAGTCAGAATCAGGGTCAGAGTCAGAGTCAGAGTCAGAGTTAAAGTCAGAGTCAGAGTAAGAGTCAGAGTCAAAGTCAGAGTCTCAGTCAGAGTCCAAGTCAAAGTCAGAGTCGGAGTCAGAGTCAGAGTCAGAGTCAGAGTCAGAGTCATGTAGTCAGAGTCACAGTCAGAGTCAGAGTCAGAGTCCGAGTCAGAGCCAGAGTCAGAGTCGGAGTTAAAGTCAGAGTCAGAGTCAGAGTGAGAGTCAAAGTCAGAGTCTCAGTCAGAGTCCAAGTCAGAGTCATGTAGTCAGAGTCACAGTTAGAGTCAGAGTCAGAGTCGGAGTCAGAGTCAGAGTCAGAGTCAGAGTCAGAGTCAGGGTCAGAGTCAGAGTCAGCATTGGATTCAGAGTCAGAGTCATGTATTCAGAGTCAGAGTCTGAGTCAGAGTCAGAGACAGAGTCAGAGTCTGAGTCAGAGTCAGAGACAGAGTCAGAGTCTGAGTCAGAGTCAGAGTCAGAGTCAGAGTTAGTCATATACGGAGTCGGAGTCAGAGTCAGATTCAGAGTCATGTAGTCAGAGTCAGAGTCAGAGTCAGAGTCAGATTCAGAGTCGGAGTCAGAGGCAGAGTCAGATTCAAAGTCGGAGTCAGAGTCAGAGTCAGAGTCAGAATCAGAGTCAGAGTCAGAGTCAGAGTCAGAGTTAAAGTCAGAGTCAAAGTCAGAGTCAGAGTCGGAGTCAGAGGCAGAGTCAGATTCAAAGTCGGAGTCAGAGTCAGAGTCAGAGTCAGAGTCAGAGTCAGAGTCAGAGTTAGAGTCAGATACAGAGTCAGAGTCAGAGTCAGATTCAGAGTCAGAGTCATGGAGTCAGAGTCAAAGTCAGAGTCAGAGTCAGAGTCAGAGTCAGAGTCAGAGTCAGAGTCAGAGTCAGAGTCGGAGTCAGAGGCAGAGTCAGATTCAAAGTCGGAGTCAGAGTCAGAGTCAGAGTCAGAGTCAGAGTCAGAGTCAGAGTTAGAGTCAGATACAGAGTCAGAGTCAGAGTCGGAGTCAGAGTCAGAGTCAGAGTCAGAGTCAGAGTCAGAGTCAGAGTCAGAGTCAGAGTCAGAGTCAGAGTCGGAGTCAGAGTCAGAGTCAGAGTCAGAGTCATGTAGTCAGAGTCACAGTCAGAGTCAGAGTCAGAGTCGGAGTCAGAGTCAGAGTCAGAGTCAGAGTCAGGGTCAGAGTCAGAGTCAGCATTAGAGTCAGAGTCAGAGTCATGTAGTCAGAGTCAGAGTCTGAGTCATGTAGTCAGAGTCAGAGTCTGAGTCAGAGTCAGAGTCAGAGTCAGAGTCAGAGTCAGAGTCAGAGTCAGAGTTAGAGTCAGATACAGAGTCAGAGTCAGAGTCAGATTCAGAGTCAGAGTCATGGAGTCAGAGTCAGAGTCAGAGTCAGAGTCAGAGTCAGAGTCAGAGTCAGAGTCAAAGTCAGAGTCAGAGTCGGAGTCAGAGGCAGAGTCAGATTCAAAGTCGGAGTCAGAGTCAGAGTCAGAGTCAGAATCAGGGTCAGAGTCAGAGTCAGAGTCAGAGTTAAAGTCCGAGTCAGAGTAAGAGTCAGAGTCAAAGTCAGAGTCTCAGTCAGAGTCCAAGTCAGAGTCAGAGTCGGAGTCAGAGTCAGAGTCAGAGTCAGAGTCAGAGTCATGTAGTCAGAGTCACAGTCAGAGTCAGAGTCAGAGTCCAAGTCAGAGCCAGAGTCAGAGTCGGAGTTAAAGTCAGAGTCAGAGTCAGAGTGAGAGTCAAAGTCAGAGTCTCAGTCAGAGTCCAAGTCAGAGTCAGAGTCGGAGTCAGAGTCATGTAGTCAGAGTCAGAGTCAGAGTCAGAGTCAGAGTCAGAGTCAGAGTCAGAGTCAGAGTCAGAGTCAGAGTCAGGGTCAGAGTCAGAGTCAGCATTGGATTCAGAGTCAGAGTCATGTATTCAGAGTCAGAGTCTGAGTCAGAGTCAGAGACAGAGTCAGAGTCTGAGTCAGAGTCAGAGACAGAGTCAGAGTCTGAGTCAGAGTCAGAGTCAGAGTCAGAGTTAGTCATATACGGAGTCGGAGTCAGAGTCAGATTCAGAGTCATGTAGTCAGAGTCAGAGTCAGAGTCAGAGTCAAAGTCAGAGTCATAGTCGGAGTCAGAGGCAGAGTCAGATTCAAAGTCGGAGTCAGAGTCAGAGTCAGAGTCAGAATCAGAGTCAGAGTCAGAGTCAGAGTCAGAGTTAAAGTCAGAGTCAGAGTCAGAGTCAGAGTCAAAGTCAGAGTCTCAGTCAGAGTCCAAGTCAGAGTCAGAGTAGGAGTCAGAGTCAGAGTCAGAGTCAGAGTCAGAGACATGTAGTCAGAGTCACAGTCAGAGTCAGAGTCAGAGTCCGAGTCAGAGCCAGAGTCAGAGTCGGAGTTAAAGTCAGAGTCAGAGTCAGAGTGAGAGTCAAAGTCAGAGTCTCAGTCAGAGTCCAAGTCAGAGTCAGAGTCGGAGTCAGAGTCATGTAGTCAGAGTCACAGTCAGAGTCAGAGTCAGAGTCGGAGTCAGAGTCAGAGTCAGAGTCAGAGTCAGGGTCAGAGTCAGAGTTAGTCAAATACGGAGTCGGAGTCAGAGTCAGATTCAGAGTCAAAGTCATGGAGACAGAGTCAAAGTCAGAGTCAGAGTCAGAGTCAGAGTCTGAGTCAGAGTCAGAGACAGAGTCAGAGTCTGAGTCAGAGTCAGAGTCAGAGTCAGAGTTAGAGTCAGATACAGAGTCAGAGTCAGAGTTAGTCAGATACGGAGTCGGAGTCAGAGTCAGATTCAGAGTCAGAGTCAGAGTCAGAGTCAAAGTCAGAGTCAGAGTCGGAGTCAGAGTCAGAGTCAGAGTCAGAGTCGGAGTCAGAGTCAGAGTCAGAGTCAGAGTCACAGTCAGAGTCAGAGTCAGAGTCAGAGTTAAAGTCAGAGTCAGAGTCAGAGTCAGAGTCAAAGTCAGATTCTCAGTCAGAGTCCAAGTCAGAGTCAGAGTCGGAGTCAGAGTCAGAGTCAGAGTCAGAGTCAGAGTCAGAGTCATGTAGTCAGAGTCACAGTCAGAGTCAGAGTCAGAGTCGGAGTCAGAGTCAGAGTAAGAGTCAGAGTCAGGGTCAGAGTCAGAGTCAGAGTCATGGAGTCAGAGTCAGAGTCAGAGTCATAGTCAAATTCAGAGTCAGAGTCATGGAGACAGAGTCAGAGTCAGAGCCATAGTCAGAGTCAGAGTTATGGAGTCAGAGTCAGAGTCTGAGTCAGCGTCAGAGACACAGTCAGAGTCTGTGTCAGAGTCAGAGTCAGAGTCAGAGTTAGAGTCAGATACAGAGTCAGAGTCAGAGTCAGATTCAGAGTCAGAGTCATGGAGTCAGAGTCAGAATCAGAGTCAGAGTCAGAGTCAGAGTCAGAGTCAAAGTCAGAGTCAGAGTCGGAGTCAGAGGCAGAGTCAGATTCAAAGTCGGAGTCGAAGTCAGAGTCAGAGTAAGAGTCAGAATCAGAGTCAGAGTCAGAGTCAGAGTCAGAGTTAGAGTCAGATACAGAGTCAGAGTCAGAGTCAGATTCAGAGTCAGAGTCATGGAGTCAGAGTCAGAGTCAAAGTCAGAGTCAGAGTCGGAGTCAGAGGCAGAGTCAGATTCAAAGTCGGAGTCAGAGTCAGAGTCAGAGTCAGAGTCATGTAGTCAGAGTCACAGTCAGAGTCAGAGTCAGAGTCCGAGACAGAGCCAGAGTCAGAGTCGGAGTTAAAGTCAGAGTCAGAGTCAGAGTGAGAGTCAAAGTCAGAGTCTCAGTCGGCGTCCAAGTCAGAGTCAGAGTCGGAGTCAGAGTCATGTAGTCAGAGTCACAGTCAGAGTCAGAGTCAGAGTCGGAGTCAGAGTCAGAGTCAGAGACACAGTCAGAGTCTGAGTCAGAGTCAGAGACAGAGTCAGAGTCTGAGTCAGAGTCAGAGTCAGAGTCAGAGTTAGTCAGATACGGAGTCGGAGTCAGAGTCAGATTCAGAGTCAGAGTCAGAGTCGGAGTCAGAGTCAGAGTCAGAGTCAGAGTCAGAGTCAGGGTCAGAGTCAGAGTCAGCATTAGATTCAGAGTCAGAGTCATGTATTCAGAGTCAGAGTCTGAGTCAGAGTCAGAGACAGAGTCAGAGTCTGAGTCAGAGTCAGAGACAGAGTCAGAGTCCGAGTCAGAGTCAGAGTCAGAGTCAGAGTTAGTCAGATACGGAGTCGGAGTCAGAGTCAGATTCAGAGTCAAAGTCATGGAGACAGAGTCAAAGTCAGAGTCAGAGTCAGAGTCAGAGTCTGAGTCAGCGTCAGAGACAGAGTCAGAGTCTGAGTCAGAGTCAGAGTCAGAGTCAGAGTTAGAGTCAGATACAGAGTCAGAGTCAGAGTTAGTCAGATACGGAGTCGGAGTCAGAGTCAGATTCAGAGTCAGAGTCAGAGTCAGAGTCAAAGTCAGAGTCAGAGTCGGAGTCAGAGTCAGAGTCAGAGTCAGAGTCGGAGTCAGAGTCAGAGTCAGAGTCAGAGTCAGAGTCAGAGTCACAGTCAGAGTCAGAGTCAGAGTCAGAGTTAAAGTCAGAGTCAGAGTCAGAGTCAGAGTCGAAGTCAGAGTCTCAGTCAGAGTCCAAGTCAGAGTCAGAGTCGGAGTCAGAGTCAGAGTCAGAGTCAGAGTCAGAGTCAGAGTCATGTAGTCAGAGTCACAGTCAGAGTCAGAGTCAGAGTCGGAGTCAGAGTCAGAGTAAGAGTCAGAGTCAGGGTCAGAGTCAGAGTCAGCATTAGAGTCAGAGTCAGAGTCATGTAGTCAGAGTCAGAGTCCGAGTCGGAGTCAGATTCAGAGTCGAAGTCATGGAGACAGAGCCAGAGTCAGAGTCAGAGTCTGAGTCAGAGTCAGAGAGAGAGTCAGAGTCTGAGTCAGAGTCAGAGTCAGAGTCAGAGTCAGAGTCAGAGTCAGAGTCAGAGTCAGAGTTAGATTCAGAGTCAAAGTCATGGAGACAGAGTCAGAGTCAGAGCCATAGTCAGAGTCAGAGTCATGGAGTCAGAGTCAGAGTCAGAGTCAGAGTCAAATTCAGAGTCAAAGTCATGGAGACAGAGTCAGATTCAGAGCCATAGTCAGAGTCAGAGTCATGGAGTCAGAGTCAGAGTCTGAGTCAGAGTCAGAGTCAGATTCAGAGTCGGAGTCAGAGTCAGAGTCAGGGTCAGAGTCAGAGTCAGCATTAGAGTCAGAGTCAGAGTCATGTAGTCAGAGTCAGAGTCTGAGTCAGCGTCAGAGACACAGTCAGAGTCTGAGTCAGAGTCAGAGTCAGAGTCAGAGTTAGAGTCAGATACAGAGTCAGATACAGAGTCAGATTCAGAGTCAGGGTCATGGAGTCAGAGTCAGAGTCAGGGTCAGAGTCAGAGTCAGAGTCAGAGTCAAAGTCAGAGTCAGAGTCGGAGTCAGAGGCAGAGTCAGATTCAAAGTCGGAGTCAGAGTCAGAGTCAGAGTCAGAGTCAGAATCAGAGTCAGAGTCAGAGTCAGAGTCAGAGTTACAGTCAGATACAGAGTCAGAGTCAGAGTCAGATTCAGAGTCAGAGTCATGGAGTCAGAGTCAGAGTCAGAGTCAGAGTCAGAGTCAGAGTCAAAGTCAGAGTCAGAGTCGGAGTCAAAGGCAGAGTCAGATTCAAAGTCGGAGTCAGAGTCAGAGTCAGAGTCAGAGTCAGAGTCATGTGGTCAGAGTCACAGTCAGAGTCAGAGTCAGAGTCCGAGTCAGAGCCAGAGTCAGAGTCGGAGTTAAAGTCAGAGTCAGAGTCAGAGTGAGAGTCAAAGTCAGAGTCTCAGTCAGAGTCCAAGTCAGAGTCAGAGTCGGAGTCAGAGTCATGTAGTCAGAGTCACAGTCAGAGTCAGAGTCAGAGTCGGAGTCAGAGTCAGAGTCAGAGTCAGAGTCAGAGTCAGAGTCAGGGTCAGAGTCAGAGTCAGCATTAGATTCAGAGTCAGAGTCATGTATTCAGAGTCAGAGTCTGAGTCAGAGTCAGAGACAGAGTCAGAGTCTGAGTTAGAGTCAGAGACAGAGTCAGAGTCTGAGTCAGAGTCAGAGTCAGAGTCAGAGTTAGTCAGATACGGAGTCGGAGTCAGAGTCAGATTCAGAGTCAAAGTCATGGAGACAGAGTCAACGTCAGAGTCAGAGTCAGAGTCAGAGTCTGAGTCAGAGTCAGAGACAGAGTCAGAGTCTGAGTCAGAGTCAGAGTCAGAGTCAGAGTTAGAGCCAGATACAGAGTCAGAGTCAGAGTTAGTCAGATACGGAGTCGGAGTCAGAGTCAGATTCAGAGTCAGAGTCAGATACAGAGTCAGAGTCAGAGTTAGTCAGATACGGAGTCGGAGTCAGAGTCAGATTCAGAGTCAGAGTCAGAGTCAGAGTCAGAGTCAGAGTCAAAGTCAGAGTCAGAGTCGGAGTCAGAGGCAGAGTCAGATTCAAAGTCGGAGTCAGAGTCAGAGTCAGAGTCAGAATCAGGGTCAGAGTCAGAGTCAGAGTCAGAGTTAAAGTCAGAGTCAGAGTAAGAGTCAGAGTCAAAGTCAGAGTCTCAGTCAGAGTCCAAGTCAAAGTCAGAGTCGGAGTCAGAGTCAGAGTCAGAGTCAGAGTCAGAGTCATGTAGTCAGAGTCACAGTCAGAGTCAGAGTCAGAGTCCGAGTCAGAGCCAGAGTCAGAGTCGGAGTTAAAGTCAGAGTCAGAGTCAGAGTGAGAGTCAAAGTCAGAGTCTCAGTCAGAGTCCAAGTCAGAGTCATGTAGTCAGAGTCACAGTTAGAGTCAGAGTCAGAGTCGGAGTCAGAGTCAGAGTCAGAGTCAGAGTCAGAGTCAGGGTCAGAGTCAGAGTCAGCATTGGATTCAGAGTCAGAGTCATGTATTCAGAGTCAGAGTCTGAGTCAGAGTCAGAGACAGAGTCAGAGTCTGAGTCAGAGTCAGAGACAGAGTCAGAGTCTGAGTCAGAGTCAGAGTCAGAGTCAGAGTTAGTCATATACGGAGTCGGAGTCAGAGTCAGATTCAGAGTCATGTAGTCAGAGTCAGAGTCAGAGTCAGAGTCAGATTCAGAGTCGGAGTCAGAGGCAGAGTCAGATTCAAAGTCGGAGTCAGAGTCAGAGTCAGAGTCAGAATCAGAGTCAGAGTCAGAGTCAGAGTCAGAGTTAAAGTCAGAGTCAAAGTCAGAGTCAGAGTCGGAGTCAGAGGCAGAGTCAGATTCAAAGTCGGAGTCAGAGTCAGAGTCAGAGTCAGAGTCAGAGTCAGAGTCAGAGTTAGAGTCAGATACAGAGTCAGAGTCAGAGTCAGATTCAGAGTCAGAGTCATGGAGTCAGAGTCAAAGTCAGAGTCAGAGTCAGAGTCAGAGTCAGAGTCAGAGTCAGAGTCAGAGTCAGAGTCGGAGTCAGAGGCAGAGTCAGATTCAAAGTCGGAGTCAGAGTCAGAGTCAGAGTCAGAGTCAGAGTCAGAGTCAGAGTTAGAGTCAGATACAGAGTCAGAGTCAGAGTCGGAGTCAGAGTCAGAGTCAGAGTCAGAGTCAGAGTCAGAGTCAGAGTCAGAGTCAGAGTCAGAGTCAGAGTCGGAGTCAGAGTCAGAGTCAGAGTCAGAGTCATGTAGTCAGAGTCACAGTCAGAGTCAGAGTCAGAGTCGGAGTCAGAGTCAGAGTCAGAGTCAGAGTCAGGGTCAGAGTCAGAGTCAGCATTAGAGTCAGAGTCAGAGTCATGTAGTCAGAGTCAGAGTCTGAGTCATGTAGTCAGAGTCAGAGTCTGAGTCAGAGTCAGAGTCAGAGTCAGAGTCAGAGTCAGAGTCAGAGTCAGAGTTAGAGTCAGATACAGAGTCAGAGTCAGAGTCAGATTCAGAGTCAGAGTCATGGAGTCAGAGTCAGAGTCAGAGTCAGAGTCAGAGTCAGAGTCAGAGTCAGAGTCAAAGTCAGAGTCAGAGTCGGAGTCAGAGGCAGAGTCAGATTCAAAGTCGGAGTCAGAGTCAGAGTCAGAGTCAGAATCAGGGTCAGAGTCAGAGTCAGAGTCAGAGTTAAAGTCCGAGTCAGAGTAAGAGTCAGAGTCAAAGTCAGAGTCTCAGTCAGAGTCCAAGTCAGAGTCAGAGTCGGAGTCAGAGTCAGAGTCAGAGTCAGAGTCAGAGTCATGTAGTCAGAGTCACAGTCAGAGTCAGAGTCAGAGTCCAAGTCAGAGCCAGAGTCAGAGTCGGAGTTAAAGTCAGAGTCAGAGTCAGAGTGAGAGTCAAAGTCAGAGTCTCAGTCAGAGTCCAAGTCAGAGTCAGAGTCGGAGTCAGAGTCATGTAGTCAGAGTCAGAGTCAGAGTCAGAGTCAGAGTCAGAGTCAGAGTCAGAGTCAGAGTCAGAGTCAGAGTCAGGGTCAGAGTCAGAGTCAGCATTGGATTCAGAGTCAGAGTCATGTATTCAGAGTCAGAGTCTGAGTCAGAGTCAGAGACAGAGTCAGAGTCTGAGTCAGAGTCAGAGACAGAGTCAGAGTCTGAGTCAGAGTCAGAGTCAGAGTCAGAGTTAGTCATATACGGAGTCGGAGTCAGAGTCAGATTCAGAGTCATGTAGTCAGAGTCAGAGTCAGAGTCAGAGTCAAAGTCAGAGTCATAGTCGGAGTCAGAGGCAGAGTCAGATTCAAAGTCGGAGTCAGAGTCAGAGTCAGAGTCAGAATCAGAGTCAGAGTCAGAGTCAGAGTCAGAGTTAAAGTCAGAGTCAGAGTCAGAGTCAGAGTCAAAGTCAGAGTCTCAGTCAGAGTCCAAGTCAGAGTCAGAGTAGGAGTCAGAGTCAGAGTCAGAGTCAGAGTCAGAGACATGTAGTCAGAGTCACAGTCAGAGTCAGAGTCAGAGTCCGAGTCAGAGCCAGAGTCAGAGTCGGAGTTAAAGTCAGAGTCAGAGTCAGAGTGAGAGTCAAAGTCAGAGTCTCAGTCAGAGTCCAAGTCAGAGTCAGAGTCGGAGTCAGAGTCATGTAGTCAGAGTCACAGTCAGAGTCAGAGTCAGAGTCGGAGTCAGAGTCAGAGTCAGAGTCAGAGTCAGGGTCAGAGTCAGAGTTAGTCAAATACGGAGTCGGAGTCAGAGTCAGATTCAGAGTCAAAGTCATGGAGACAGAGTCAAAGTCAGAGTCAGAGTCAGAGTCAGAGTCTGAGTCAGAGTCAGAGACAGAGTCAGAGTCTGAGTCAGAGTCAGAGTCAGAGTCAGAGTTAGAGTCAGATACAGAGTCAGAGTCAGAGTTAGTCAGATACGGAGTCGGAGTCAGAGTCAGATTCAGAGTCAGAGTCAGAGTCAGAGTCAAAGTCAGAGTCAGAGTCGGAGTCAGAGTCAGAGTCAGAGTCAGAGTCGGAGTCAGAGTCAGAGTCAGAGTCAGAGTCACAGTCAGAGTCAGAGTCAGAGTCAGAGTTAAAGTCAGAGTCAGAGTCAGAGTCAGAGTCAAAGTCAGATTCTCAGTCAGAGTCCAAGTCAGAGTCAGAGTCGGAGTCAGAGTCAGAGTCAGAGTCAGAGTCAGAGTCAGAGTCATGTAGTCAGAGTCACAGTCAGAGTCAGAGTCAGAGTCGGAGTCAGAGTCAGAGTAAGAGTCAGAGTCAGGGTCAGAGTCAGAGTCAGAGTCATGGAGTCAGAGTCAGAGTCAGAGTCATAGTCAAATTCAGAGTCAGAGTCATGGAGACAGAGTCAGAGTCAGAGCCATAGTCAGAGTCAGAGTTATGGAGTCAGAGTCAGAGTCTGAGTCAGCGTCAGAGACACAGTCAGAGTCTGTGTCAGAGTCAGAGTCAGAGTCAGAGTTAGAGTCAGATACAGAGTCAGAGTCAGAGTCAGATTCAGAGTCAGAGTCATGGAGTCAGAGTCAGAATCAGAGTCAGAGTCAGAGTCAGAGTCAGAGTCAAAGTCAGAGTCAGAGTCGGAGTCAGAGGCAGAGTCAGATTCAAAGTCGGAGTCGAAGTCAGAGTCAGAGTAAGAGTCAGAATCAGAGTCAGAGTCAGAGTCAGAGTCAGAGTTAGAGTCAGATACAGAGTCAGAGTCAGAGTCAGATTCAGAGTCAGAGTCATGGAGTCAGAGTCAGAGTCAAAGTCAGAGTCAGAGTCGGAGTCAGAGGCAGAGTCAGATTCAAAGTCGGAGTCAGAGTCAGAGTCAGAGTCAGAGTCATGTAGTCAGAGTCACAGTCAGAGTCAGAGTCAGAGTCCGAGACAGAGCCAGAGTCAGAGTCGGAGTTAAAGTCAGAGTCAGAGTCAGAGTGAGAGTCAAAGTCAGAGTCTCAGTCGGCGTCCAAGTCAGAGTCAGAGTCGGAGTCAGAGTCATGTAGTCAGAGTCACAGTCAGAGTCAGAGTCAGAGTCGGAGTCAGAGTCAGAGTCAGAGACACAGTCAGAGTCTGAGTCAGAGTCAGAGACAGAGTCAGAGTCTGAGTCAGAGTCAGAGTCAGAGTCAGAGTTAGTCAGATACGGAGTCGGAGTCAGAGTCAGATTCAGAGTCAGAGTCAGAGTCGGAGTCAGAGTCAGAGTCAGAGTCAGAGTCAGAGTCAGGGTCAGAGTCAGAGTCAGCATTAGATTCAGAGTCAGAGTCATGTATTCAGAGTCAGAGTCTGAGTCAGAGTCAGAGACAGAGTCAGAGTCTGAGTCAGAGTCAGAGACAGAGTCAGAGTCCGAGTCAGAGTCAGAGTCAGAGTCAGAGTTAGTCAGATACGGAGTCGGAGTCAGAGTCAGATTCAGAGTCAAAGTCATGGAGACAGAGTCAAAGTCAGAGTCAGAGTCAGAGTCAGAGTCTGAGTCAGCGTCAGAGACAGAGTCAGAGTCTGAGTCAGAGTCAGAGTCAGAGTCAGAGTTAGAGTCAGATACAGAGTCAGAGTCAGAGTTAGTCAGATACGGAGTCGGAGTCAGAGTCAGATTCAGAGTCAGAGTCAGAGTCAGAGTCAAAGTCAGAGTCAGAGTCGGAGTCAGAGTCAGAGTCAGAGTCAGAGTCGGAGTCAGAGTCAGAGTCAGAGTCAGAGTCAGAGTCAGAGTCACAGTCAGAGTCAGAGTCAGAGTCAGAGTTAAAGTCAGAGTCAGAGTCAGAGTCAGAGTCGAAGTCAGAGTCTCAGTCAGAGTCCAAGTCAGAGTCAGAGTCGGAGTCAGAGTCAGAGTCAGAGTCAGAGTCAGAGTCAGAGTCATGTAGTCAGAGTCACAGTCAGAGTCAGAGTCAGAGTCGGAGTCAGAGTCAGAGTAAGAGTCAGAGTCAGGGTCAGAGTCAGAGTCAGCATTAGAGTCAGAGTCAGAGTCATGTAGTCAGAGTCAGAGTCCGAGTCGGAGTCAGATTCAGAGTCGAAGTCATGGAGACAGAGCCAGAGTCAGAGTCAGAGTCTGAGTCAGAGTCAGAGAGAGAGTCAGAGTCTGAGTCAGAGTCAGAGTCAGAGTCAGAGTCAGAGTCAGAGTCAGAGTCAGAGTCAGAGTTAGATTCAGAGTCAAAGTCATGGAGACAGAGTCAGAGTCAGAGCCATAGTCAGAGTCAGAGTCATGGAGTCAGAGTCAGAGTCAGAGTCAGAGTCAAATTCAGAGTCAAAGTCATGGAGACAGAGTCAGATTCAGAGCCATAGTCAGAGTCAGAGTCATGGAGTCAGAGTCAGAGTCTGAGTCAGAGTCAGAGTCAGATTCAGAGTCGGAGTCAGAGTCAGAGTCAGGGTCAGAGTCAGAGTCAGCATTAGAGTCAGAGTCAGAGTCATGTAGTCAGAGTCAGAGTCTGAGTCAGCGTCAGAGACACAGTCAGAGTCTGAGTCAGAGTCAGAGTCAGAGTCAGAGTTAGAGTCAGATACAGAGTCAGATACAGAGTCAGATTCAGAGTCAGGGTCATGGAGTCAGAGTCAGAGTCAGGGTCAGAGTCAGAGTCAGAGTCAGAGTCAAAGTCAGAGTCAGAGTCGGAGTCAGAGGCAGAGTCAGATTCAAAGTCGGAGTCAGAGTCAGAGTCAGAGTCAGAGTCAGAATCAGAGTCAGAGTCAGAGTCAGAGTCAGAGTTACAGTCAGATACAGAGTCAGAGTCAGAGTCAGATTCAGAGTCAGAGTCATGGAGTCAGAGTCAGAGTCAGAGTCAGAGTCAGAGTCAGAGTCAAAGTCAGAGTCAGAGTCGGAGTCAAAGGCAGAGTCAGATTCAAAGTCGGAGTCAGAGTCAGAGTCAGAGTCAGAGTCAGAGTCATGTGGTCAGAGTCACAGTCAGAGTCAGAGTCAGAGTCCGAGTCAGAGCCAGAGTCAGAGTCGGAGTTAAAGTCAGAGTCAGAGTCAGAGTGAGAGTCAAAGTCAGAGTCTCAGTCAGAGTCCAAGTCAGAGTCAGAGTCGTAGTCAGAGTCATGTAGTCAGAGTCACAGTCAGAGTCAGAGTCAGAGTCGGAGTCAGAGTCAGAGTCAGAGTCAGAGTCAGAGTCAGAGTCAGGGTCAGAGTCAGAGTCAGCATTAGATTCAGAGTCAGAGTCATGTATTCAGAGTCAGAGTCTGAGTCAGAGTCAGAGACAGAGTCAGAGTCTGAGTTAGAGTCAGAGACAGAGTCAGAGTCTGAGTCAGAGTCAGAGTCAGAGTCAGAGTTAGTCAGATACGGAGTCGGAGTCAGAGTCAGATTCAGAGTCAAAGTCATGGAGACAGAGTCAACGTCAGAGTCAGAGTCAGAGTCAGAGTCTGAGTCAGAGTCAGAGACAGAGTCAGAGTCTGAGTCAGAGTCAGAGTCAGAGTCAGAGTTAGAGCCAGATACAGAGTCAGAGTCAGAGTTAGTCAGATACGGAGTCGGAGTCAGAGTCAGATTCAGAGTCAGAGTCAGATACAGAGTCAGAGTCAGAGTTAGTCAGATACGGAGTCGGAGTCAGAGTCAGATTCAGAGTCAGAGTCAGAGTCAGAGTCAAAGTCAGAGTCAGAGTTGGAGTCAGAGTCAGAGTCAGAGTCAGAGTCGGAGTCAGAGTCAGAGTCAGAGTCAGAGTCAGAGTCAGAGTCACAGTCAGAGTCGGAGTCAGAGTCAGAGTTAAAGTCAGAGTCAGAGTCAGAGTCAGAGTCAAAGTCAGAGTCTCAGTCAGAGTCCAAGTCAGAGTCAGAGTCGGAGTCAGAGTCAGTGTCAGAGTCAGAGTCAGAGTCAGAGTCATGTAGTCAGAGTCACAGTCAGAGTCAGAGTCAGAGTCGGAGTCAGAGTCAGAGTCTGAGTCAGAGTCAGAGTCAGAGTCAGAGTCAGAGTCAGAGTCAGAGTCAGAGTCGGAGTTAGATTCAGAGTCAAAGTCATGGTGACAGAGTCAGAGTCAGAGCCATAGTCAGAGTCAGAGTCATGGAGTCAGAGTCAGAGTCAGAGTCAGAGTCAAATTCAGAGTCAGAGTCATGGAGACAGAGTCAGAGTCAGAGCCATAGTCAGAGTCAGAGTCAGAGTCAGAGCCATAGTCAGAGTCAGAGTCATGGAGTCAGAGTCAGAGTCTGAGTCAGAGTCAGAGTCAGATTCAGAGTCGGAGTCAGAGTCAGAGTCAGGGTCAGAGTCAGAGTCAGCATTAGAGTCAGAGTCAGAGTCATGTAGTCAGAGTCAGAGTCTGAGTCAGCGTCAGAGACACAGTCAGAGTCTGAGTCAGAGTCAGAGTCAGAGTCAGAGTTAGAGTCAGATACAGAGTCAGAGTCAGAGTCAGATTCAGAGTCAGAGTCATGGAGTCAGAGTCAGAGTCAAAGTCAGAGTCAGAGTCAGAGTCAGAGTCAAAGTCAGAGTCAGAGTCAGAGTCCGAGTCAGAGCCAGAGTCAGAGTCAGAGTCAGAGTCGGAGTCAGAGTCAGAGTCAGAGTCAGAGTCAGAGTCAGGGTCAGAGTCAGAGTCAGCATTAGATTCAGAGTCAGAGTCATGTATTCAGAGTCAGAGTCTGAGTCAGAGTCAGAGACAGAGTCAGAGTCTGAGTTAGAGTCAGAGACAGAGTCAGAGTCTGAGTCAGAGTCAGAGTCAGAGTCAGAGTCAGAGTCGGAGTCAGAGTCAGAGTAAGAGTCAGAGTCAGGGTCAGAGTCAGAGTCAGCAATAGAGTCAGAGTCAGAGTCATGTAGTCAGAGTCAGAGTCCGAGTCGGAGTCAGATTCAGAGTCGAAGTCATGGAGACAGAGTCAGAGTCAGAGTCAGAGTCTGAGTCAGAGTCAGAGAGAGAGTCAGAGTCTGAGTCAGAGTCAGAGTCAGAGTCAGAGTCAGAGTCAGAGTCAGAGTCAGAGTCATAGTTAGATTCAGAGTCGAAGTCATGGAGACAGAGTCAGAGTCAGAGCCATAGTCAGAGTCAGAGTCATGGAGTCAGAGTCAGAGTCAGAGTCATAGTCAAATTCAGAGTCAGAGTCATGGAGACAGAGTCAGAGTCAGAGCCATAGTCAGAGTCAGAGTTATGGAGTCAGAGTCAGAGTCTGAGTCAGCGTCAGAGACACAGTCAGAGTCTGAGTCAGAGTCAGAGTCAGAGTCAGAGTTAGAGTCAGAGTCAGAGTCAGATTCAGAGTCAGAGTCATAGAGTCAGAGTCAGAATCAGAGTCAGAGTCAGAGTCAGAGTCAGAGTCAAAGTCAGAGTCAGAGTCGGAGTCAGAGGCAGAGTCAGATTCAAAGTCGGAGTCGAAGTCAGAGTCAGAGTCAGAGTCAGAATCAGAGTCAGAGTCAGAGTCAGAGTCAGAGTTAGAGTCAGATACAGAGTCAGAGTCAGAGTCAGATTCAGAGTCAGAGTCATGGAGTCAGAGTCAGAGTCAGAGTCAGAGTCAGAGTCAGAGTCAGAGTCAAAGTCAGAGTCAGAGTCGGAGTCAGAGGCAGAGTCAGATTCAAAGTCGGAGTCAGAGTCAGAGTCAGAGTCAGAGTCATGTAGTCAGAGTCACAGTCAGAGTCAGAGTCAGAGTCCGAGACAGAGCCAGAGTCAGAGTCGGAGTTAAAGTCAGAGTCAGAGTCAGAGTGAGAGTCAAAGTCAGAGTCTCAGTCGGCGTCCAAGTCAGAGTCAGAGTCGGAGTCAGAGTCATGTAGTCAGAGTCACAGTCAGAGTCAGAGTCAGAGTCGGAGTCAGAGTCAGAGTCAGAGTCAGAGTCAGAGTCAGAGTCAGGGTCAGAGTCAGAGTCAGCATTAGATTCAGAGTCAGAGTCATGTATTCAGAGTCAGAGTCTGAGTCAGAGTCAGAGACACAGTCAGAGTCTGAGTCAGAGTCAGAGACAGAGTCAGAGTCTGAGTCAGAGTCAGAGTCAGAGTCAGATTTAGTCAGATACGGAGTCGGAGTCAGAGTCAGATTCAGAGTCAGAGTCAGAGTCGGAGTCAGAGTCAGAGTCAGAGTCAGAGTCAGAGTCAGAGTCAGGGTCAGAGTCAGAGTCAGCATTAGATTCAGAGTCAGAGTCATGTATTCAGAGTCAGAGTCTGAGTCAGAGTCAGAGACAGAGTCAGAGTCTGAGTCAGAGTCAGAGACAGAGTCAGAGTCCGAGTCAGAGTCAGAGTCAGAGTCAGAGTTAGTCAGATACGGAGTCGGAGTCAGAGTCAGATTCAGAGTCAAAGTCATGGAGACAGAGTCAAAGTCAGAGTCAGAGTCAGAGTCAGAGTCTGAGTCAGCGTCAGAGACAGAGTCAGAGTCTGAGTCAGAGTCAGAGTCAGAGTCAGAGTTAGAGTCAGATACAGAGTCAGAGTCAGAGTTAGTCAGATACGGAGTCGGAGTCAGAGTCAGATTCAGAGTCAGAGTCAGAGTCAGAGTCAAAGTCAGAGTCAGAGTCGGAGTCAGAGTCAGAGTCAGAGTCAGAGTCGGAGTCAGAGTCAGAGTCAGAGTCAGAGTCAGAGTCAGAGTCACAGTCAGAGTCAGAGTCAGAGTCAGAGTTAAAGTCAGAGTCAGAGTCAGAGTCAGAGTCGAAGTCAGAGTCTCAGTCAGAGTCCAAGTCAGAGTCAGAGTCGGAGTCAGAGTCAGAGTCAGAGTCAGAGTCAGAGTCAGAGTCATGTAGTCAGAGTCACAGTCAGAGTCAGAGTCAGAGTCGGAGTCAGAGTCAGAGTAAGAGTCAGAGTCAGGGTCAGAGTCAGAGTCAGCATTAGAGTCAGAGTCAGAGTCATGTAGTCAGAGTCAGAGTCCGAGTCGGAGTCAGATTCAGAGTCGAAGTCATGGAGACAGAGCCAGAGTCAGAGTCAGAGTCTGAGTCAGAGTCAGAGAGAGAGTCAGAGTCTGAGTCAGAGTCAGAGTCAGAGTCAGAGTCAGAGTCAGAGTCAGAGTCAGAGTCAGAGTTAGATTCAGAGTCAAAGTCATGGAGACAGAGTCAGAGTCAGAGCCATAGTCAGAGTCAGAGTCATGGAGTCAGAGTCAGAGTCAGAGTCAGAGTCAAATTCAGAGTCAAAGTCATGGAGACAGAGTCAGATTCAGAGCCATAGTCAGAGTCAGAGTCATGGAGTCAGAGTCAGAGTCTGAGTCAGAGTCAGAGTCAGATTCAGAGTCGGAGTCAGAGTCAGAGTCAGGGTCAGAGTCAGAGTCAGCATTAGAGTCAGAGTCAGAGTCATGTAGTCAGAGTCAGAGTCTGAGTCAGCGTCAGAGACACAGTCAGAGTCTGAGTCAGAGTCGGAGTCAGAGTCAGAGTTAGAGTCAGATACAGAGTCAGAGTCAGAGTCAGATTCAGAGTCAGAGTCATGGAGTCAGAGTCAGAGTCAGAGTCAGAGTCAGAGTCAGAGTCAGAGTCAAAGTCAGAGTCAGAGTCGGAGTCAGAGGCAGAGTCAGATTCAAAGTCGGAGTCAGAGTCAGAGTCAGAGTCAGAGTCAGAATCAGAGTCAGAGTCAGAGTCAGAGTCAGAGTTACAGTCATATACAGAGTCAGAGTCAGAGTCAGATTCAGAGTCAGAGTCATGGAGTCAGAGTCAGAGTCAGAGTCAGAGTCAGAGTCAGAGTCAGAGTCAGAGTCACAGTCAGAGTCAGAGTCAGAGTCAGAGTCGGAGTCAGAGTCAGAGTCAGAGTCAGAGTCAGAGTCAGGGTCAGAGTCAGAGTCAGCATTAGATTCAGAGTCAGAGTCATGTATTCAGAGTCAGAGTCTGAGTCAGAGTCAGAGACAGAGTCAGAGTCTGAGTCAGAGTCAGAGTCAGAGTCAGAGTCAGAGTCAGAGTTAGTCAAATACGGAGTCGGAGTCAGAGTCAGATTCAGAGTCAAAGTCATGGAGACAGAGTCAAAGTCAGAGTCAGAGTCAGAGTCACAGTCTGAGTCAGAGTCAGAGACAGAGTCAGAGTCTGAGTCAGAGTCAGAGTCAGAGTCAGAGTTAGAGTCAGATACAGAGTCAGAGTCAGAGTTAGTCAGATACGGAGTCGGAGTCAGAGTCAGATTCAGAGTCAGAGTCAGAGTCAGAGTCAAAGTCAGAGTCAGAGTCGGAGTCAGAGTCAGAGTCAGAGTCAGAGTCAAATTCAGAGTCAGAGTCATGGAGACAGAGTCAGAGTCAGAGCCATAGTCAGAGTCAGAGTCAGAGTCAGAGCCATAGTCAGAGTCTGAGTCAGAGTCAGAGTCAGATTCAGAGTCGGAGTCAGAGTCAGAGTCAGGGTCAGAGTCAGAGTCAGCATTAGAGTCAGAGTCAGAGTCATGTAGTCAGAGTCAGAGTCTGAGTCAGCGTCAGAGACACAGTCAGAGTCTGAGTCAGAGTCAGAGTCAGAGTCAGAGTTAGAGTCAGATACAGAGTCAGAGTCAGAGTCAGATTCAGAGTCAGAGTCATGGAGTCAGAGTCAGAGTCAAAGTCAGAGTCAGAGTCAGAGTCAGAGTCAAAGTCAGAGTCAGAGTCGGAGTCAGAGGCAGAGTCAGATTCAAAGTCGGAGTCAGAGTCAGAGTCAGAGTCAGAGTCAGAATCAGAGTCAGAGTCAGAGTCAGAGTCAGAGTTAGAGTCAGATACAGAGTCAGAGTCAGAGTCAGATCTAGAGTCAGAGTCATGGAGTCAGAGTCAGAGTCAGAGTCAGAGTCAGAGTCAGAGTCAAAGTCAGAGTCAGAGTCGGAGTCAGAGGCAGAGTCAGATTCAAAGTCGGAGTCAGAGTCAGAGTCAGAGTCAGAGTCAGAGTCATGTGGTCAGAGTCACAGTCAGAGTCAGAGTCAGAGTCCGAGTCAGAGCCAGAGTCAGAGTCGGAGTTAAAGTCAGAGTCAGAGTCAGAGTGAGAGTCAAAGTCAGAGTCTCAGTCAGAGTCCAAGTCAGAGTCAGAGTCGGAGTCAGAGTCATGTAGTCAGAGTCACAGTCAGAGTCAGAGTCAGAGTCGGAGTCAGAGTCAGAGTCAGAGTCAGAGTCAGAGTCAGGGTCAGAGTCAGAGTCAGCATTAGATTCAGAGTCAGAGTCATGTATTCAGAGTCAGAGTCTGAGTCAGAGTCAGAGACAGAGTCAGAGTCTGAGTTAGAGTCAGAGACAGAGTCAGAGTCTGAGTCAGAGTCAGAGTCAGAGTCAGAGTTAGTCAGATACGGATTCGGAGTCAGAGTCAGATTCAGAGTCAAAGTCATGGAGACAGAATCAACGTCAGAGTCAGAGTCAGAGTAAGAGTCTGAGTCAGAGTCAGAGACAGAGTCAGAGTCTGAGTCAGAGTCAGAGTCAGAGTCAGAGTTAGAGTCAGATACAGAGTCAGAGTCAGAGTTAGTCAGATACGGAGTCGGAGTCAGAGTCAGATTCAGAGTCAGAGTCAGAGTCAGAGTCAAAGTCAGAGTCAGAGTCGGAGTCAGAGTCAGAGTCAGAGTCAGAGTCGGAGTCAGAGTCAGAGTCAGAGTCAGAGTCAGAGTCAGAGTCAGAGTCAGAGTCAGAGTCAGAGTTAAAGTCACAGTCAGAGTCAAAGTCAGAGTCTCAGTCAGAGTCCAAGTCATAGTCAGAGTCGGAGTCAGAGTCAGAGTCAGAGTCAAAGTCAGAGTCAGAGTCATGTAGTCAGAGTCACAGTCAGAGTCAGAGTCAGAGTCGGAGTCAGAGTCAGAGTCAGAGTCAGAGTCAGGGTCAGAGTCAGAGTCAGCATTAATGTCAGAGTCAGAGTCATGTAGTCAGAGTCAGAGTCCGAGTCGGAGTCAGATTCAGAGTCGGAGTCATGGAGACAGAGTCATATTCAGAGTCAGAGTCTGAGTCAGAGTCAGAGAGAGAGTCAGAGTCTGAGTCAGAGTCAGAGTCAGAGTCAGAGTCAGAGTCACAGTCAGAGTCATGTAGTCAGAGTTACAGTCAGAGTCAGAGTCAGAGTCGGAGTCAGAGTCAGAGTCAGAGTCAGAGTCAGGGTCAGAGTCAGAGTCAGCATTAGAGTCAGAGTCAGAGTCATGTAGTCAGAGTCAGAGTCCGAGTCAGAGTCAGAGACAGAGTCAGAGTCTGAGTCAGAGTCAGAGTCAGAGTCAGAGTTAGAGTCAGATACGGAGTCGGAGTCAGAGTCAGATTCAGAGTCAAAGTCATGAAGACAGAGTCAGAGTCAGAGTCAGAGTCGGAGTCAAAGTCAGAGTCAGAGTCAGAGTCAGAGTCAGAGTCAGAGTCGGAGTCAGAGTCAGAGTCAGAGTCAGAGTCAGAGTCAGGGTCAGAGTCAGAGTCAGCATTAGATTCAGAGTCAGAGTCATGTATTCAGAGTCAGAGTCTGAGTCAGAGTCAGAGACAGAGTCAGAGTCTGAGTTAGAGTCAGAGACAGAGTCAGAGTCTGAGTCAGAGTCAGAGTCAGAGTCAGAGTTAGTCAGATACGGATTCGGAGTCAGAGTCAGATTCAGAGTCAAAGTCATGGAGACAGAATCAACGTCAGAGTCAGAGTCAGAGTAAGAGTCTGAGTCAGAGTCAGAGACAGAGTCAGAGTCTGAGTCAGAGTCAGAGTCAGAGTCAGAGTTAGAGTCAGATACAGAGTCAGAGTCAGAGTTAGTCAGATACGGAGTCGGAGTCAGAGTCAGATTCAGAGTCAGAGTCAGAGTCAGAGTCAAAGTCAGAGTCAGAGTCGGAGTCAGAGTCAGAGTCAGAGTCAGAGTCGGAGTCAGAGTCAGAGTCAGAGTCAGAGTCAGAGTCAGAGTCAGAGTCAGAGTCAGAGTCAGAGTTAAAGTCACAGTCAGAGTCAAAGTCAGAGTCTCAGTCAGAGTCCAAGTCATAGTCAGAGTCGGAGTCAGAGTCAGAGTCAGAGTCAAAGTCAGAGTCAGAGTCATGTAGTCAGAGTCACAGTCAGAGTCAGAGTCAGAGTCGGAGTCAGAGTCAGAGTCAGAGTCAGAGTCAGGGTCAGAGTCAGAGTCGGCATTAATGTCAGAGTCAGAGTCATGTAGTCAGAGTCAGAGTCCGAGTCGGAGTCAGATTCAGAGTCGGAGTCATGGAGACAGAGTCATATTCAGAGACAGAGTCTGAGTCAGAGTCAGAGAGAGAGTCAGAGTCTGAGTCAGAGTCAGAGTCAGAGTCAGAGTCAGAGTCAGAGTCACAGTCAGAGTCATGTAGTCAGAGTTACAGTCAGAGTCAGAGTCAGAGTCGGAGTCAGAGTCAGAGTCAGAGTCAGAGTCAGGGTCAGAGTCAGAGTCAGCATTAGAGTCAGAGTCAGAGTCATGTAGTCAGAGTCAGAGTCCGAGTCAGAGTCAGAGACAGAGTCAGAGTCTGAGTCAGAGTCAGAGTCAGAGTCAGAGTTAGAGTCAGATACGGAGTCGGAGTCAGAGTCAGATTCAGAGTCAAAGTCATGAAGACAGAGTCAGAGTCAGAGTCAGAGTCGGAGTCAAAGTCAGAGTCAGAGTCAGAGTCAGAGTCAGAGTCAGAGTCAGAGTCAGAGTCAGAGTCAGAGTCAGAGTCAGAGTCGGAGTCAGAGTCAGAGTCAGAGTCAGAGTTGAAGTCAGAGTGAGAGTCAGAGTCAGAGTCAAAGTCAGAGTCTCAGTCAGAGTCCAAGTCAGAGTCAGAGTCGGATTCAGAGTCAGAGTCAGATTTAGAGTCAGAGTCAGAGTCAGGGTCAGAGTCACAGTGAGAGTCAGATTCAGAGTCGGAGTTAGAGTCAGAGTCAGGGTCAGAGTCAAAGTCAGCATTAGAGTCAGAGTCAGAGTCATGTAGTCAGAGTCAGAGTCTGAGTCAGAGTCAGAGACAGAGTCAGAGTCTGAGTCAGAGTCAGAGTCAGAGTCAGAGTTAGAGTCAGATACAGAGTCAGAGTCAGAGTCAGATTCAGAGTCAGAGTCATGGAGACAGAGTCAGAGTCAGAGTCAGAGTCAGAGTCAGAGTCAGAGTCAGAGTCGAAGTCAGAGTCAGAGTCGGAGTCAGAGTCAGAGTCAGATTCAAAGTCGGAGTCAGAGTCAGAGTCAGAGTCAGAGTCAGAGTCAGAGTCAGAGTCAGAGTCAGAGTCAGAGTCATGTAGTCAGAGTAACAGTCAGAGTCAGAGTCAGAGTCGGAGTCAGAGTCAGAGTCAGAGTCAGAGTCAGGGTCACAGTCAGAGTCATCATTAGAGTCAGAGTCAGAGTCATGTATTCAGCGTCAGAGTCTGAGTCAGAGTCAGAGACAGAGTCAGAGTCTGAGTCAGAGTCAGAGTCAGAGTCAGAGTTAGAGTCAGAAACAGAGTCAGAGTCAGAGTTAGTCAGATACGGAGTCGGAGTCAGAGTCAGATTCAGAGTCAGAGTTAGAGTCATAGTCAAAGTCAGAGTCAGAGTCGGAGTCAGAGTCAGAGTCAGAGTCAGAGTCGGAGTCAGAGTCAGAGTCAGAGTCAGAGTCAGAGTCAGAGTCAGAGTCAGAGTCAGAGTCAGAGTTAAAGTTACAGTCGGAGTCAAAGTCAGAGTCTCAGTCAGAGTCCAAGTCAGAGTCAGAGTCGGAGTCAGAGTCGGAGTCAGAGTCAGAGTCAGAGTCAGAGTCAGAGTCAGAGTCAGAGTCGAAGTCAGAGTCAGAGTCGGAGTCAGAGTCAGAGTCAGATTCAAAGTCGGAGTCAGAGTTAGAGTCAGAGTCAGAGTCAGAGTCAGAGTCAGAGTCAGAGTCGGAGTCAGAGTCAGAGTCAGAGTCAGAGTCAGAGTCAGGGTCAGAGTCAGAGTCAGCATTAGATTCAGAGTCAGAGTCATGTATTCAGAGTCAGAGTCTGAGTCAGAGTCAGAGACAGAGTCAGAGTCTGAGTTAGAGTCAGAGACAAAGTCAGAGTCTGAGTCAGAGTCAGAGTCAGAGTCAGAGTTAGTCAGATACGGAGTCGGAGTCAGAGTCAGATTCAGAGTCGAAGTCATGGAGACAGAGTCAACGTCAGAGTCAGAGTCAGAGTCAAAGTCTGAGTCAGAGTCAGAGACAGAGTAAGAGTCTGAGTCAGAGTCAGAGTCAGAGTCAGAGTTAGAGTCAGATACAGAGTCAGAGTCAGAGTTAGTCAGATACGGAGTCGGAGTCAGAGTCAGATTCAGAGTCAGAGTCAGAGTCAGAGTCAAAGTCAGAGTCAGAGTCGGAGTCAGAGTCAGAGTCAGAGTCAGAGTCGGAGTCAGAGTCAGAGTCAGAGTCAGAGTCAGAGTCAGAGTCAGAGTCAGAGTTGAAGTCACAGTCAGAGTCAAAGTCAGAGTCTCAGTCAGAGTCCAAGTCAGAGTCAGAGTCGGAGTCAGAGTCAGAGTCAGAGTCAAAGTCAGAGTCAGAGTCATGTAGTCAGAGTCACAGTCAGGGTCAGAGTCAGAGTCGGAGTCAGAGTCAGAGTCAGAGTCAGAGTCAGGGTGAGAGTCAGAGTCAGCATTAAAGTCAGAGTAAGAGTCATGTAGTCAGAGTCAGAGTCCGAGTCGGAGTCAGATTCAGAGTCGAAGTCATGGAGACAGAGTCAGAGTCAGAGTCGGAGTCAGAGTCAGAGTCAGAGTCAGAGTCAGGGTCAGAGTCAGAGTCAGCATTAGAGTCAGAGTCAGAGTCATGTAGTCAGAGTCAGAGTCCGAGTCAGAGTCAGAGACAGAGTCAGAGTCTGAGTCAGAGTCAGAGTCGGAGTCAGAGTTATAGTCAGATACGGAGTCGGAGTCAGAGTCAGATTCAGAGTCAAAGTCATGGAGACAGAGTCAGAGTCAGAGTCAGAGTCGGAGTCAAAGTCAGAGTCAGAGTCAGAGTCAGAGTCAGAGTCAGAGTCAGAGTCAGAGTCAGAGTCAGAGTCAGAGTCAGAGTCGGAGTCAGAGTCAGAGTCAGAGTCAGAGTTGAAGTCAGAGTCAGAGTCAGAGTCAGAGTCAAAGTCAGAGTCTCAGTCAGAGTCCAAGTCAGAGTCAGAGTCGGATTCAGAGTCAGAGTCAGATTTAGAGTCAGAGTCAGAGTCAGGGTCAGAGTCACAGTGAGATTCAGATTCAGAGTCGGAGTTAGAGTCAGAGTTAGGGTCAGAGTCAAAGTCAGCATTAGAGTCAGAGTCAGAGTCATGTAGTCAGAGTCAGAGTCTGAGTCAGAGTCAGAGACAGAGTCAGAGTCTGAGTCAGAGTCAGAGTCAGAGTTAGAGTCAGATACAGAGTCAGAGTCAGAGTCAGATTCAGAGTCAGAGTCATGGAGACAGAGTCAGAGTCAGAGTCAGAGTCAGAGTCAGAGTCAGAGTCAGAGTCGAAGTCAGAGTCAGAGTCGGAGTCAGAGTCAGAGTCAGATTCAAAGTCGAAGTCAGAGTCAGAGTCAGAGTCAGAGTCAGAGTCAGAGTCAGAGTCATGTAGTCAGAGTAACAGTCAGAGTCAGAGTCAGAGTCGGAGTCAGAGTCAGAGTCAGAGTCAGAGTCAGAGTCAGAGTCGGAGTCAGAGTCAGAGTCAGAGTCAGAGTCGGAGTCAGAGTCACAGTCAGAGTCAGAGTCAGAGTCAGAGTCAGAGTCAGAGTCAGAGTCAGAGTTAAAGTTACAGTCGGAGGCAAAGTCAGAGTCTCAGTCAGAGTCCAAGTCAGAGTCAGAGTCGGAGTGAGAGTCAGAGTCAGAGTCAGAGTCAGAGTCAGAGTCATGTAGTCAGAGTCACAGTCAGAGTCAGAGTCAGAGTCAGAGTCAGAGTCGGAGTCAGAGTCAGAGTCAGAGTCAGAGTCAGAGTCAGGGTCAGAGTCAGAATCAGCATTAGATTCAGAGTCAGAGTCATGTATTCAGAGTCAGAGTCTGAGTCAGAGTCAGAGACAGAGTCAGAGTCTGAGTTAGAGTCAGAGACAAAGTCAGAGTCTGAGTCAGAGTCAGAGTCAGAGTCAGAGTTAGTCAGATACGGAGTCGGAGTCAGAGTCAGATTCAGAGTCGAAGTCATGGAGACAGAGTCAACGTCAGAGTCAGAGTCAGAGTCAAAGTCTGAGTCAGAGTCAGAGACAGAGTAAGAGTCTGAGTCAGAGTCAGAGTCAGAGTCAGAGTTAGAGTCAGATACAGAGTCAGAGTCAGGGTTAGTCAGATACGGAGTCGGAGTCAGAGTCAGATTCAGAGTCAGAGTCAGAGTCAGAGTCAAAGTCAGAGTCAGAGTCGGAGTCAGAGTCAGAGTCAGAGTCAGAGTCGGAGTCAGAGTCAGAGTCAGAGTCAGAGTCAGAGTCAGAGTCAGAGTCAGAGTTGAAGTCACAGTCAGAGTCAAAGTCAGAGTCTCAGTCAGAGTCCAAGTCAGAGTCAGAGTCGGAGTCAGAGTCAGAGTCAGAGTCAAAGTCAGAGTCAGAGTCATGTAGTCAGAGTCACAGTCAGGGTCAGAGTCAGAGTCGGAGTCAGAGTCAGAGTCAGAGTCAGAGTCTCAGTCGGCGTCCAAGTCAGAGTCAGAGTCGGAGTCAGAGTCATGTAGTCAGAGTCACAGTCAGAGTCAGAGTCAGAGTCGGAGTCAGAGTCAGAGTCAGAGTCAGAGTCAGAGTCAGGGTCAGAGTCAGAGTCAGCATTAGATTCAGAGTCAGAGTCATGTATTCAGAGTCAGAGTCTGAGTCAGAGTCAGAGACACAGTCAGAGTCTGAGTCAGAGTCAGAGACAGAGTCAGAGTCTGAGTCAGAGTCAGAGTCAGAGTCAGAGTTAGTCAGATACGGAGTCGGAGTCAGAGTCAGATTCAGAGTCAGAGTCAGAGTCGGAGTCAGAGTCAGAGTCAGAGTCAGAGTCAGAGTCAGAGTCAGGGTCAGAGTCAGAGTCAGCATTAGATTCAGAGTCAGAGTCATGTATTCAGAGTCAGAGTCTGAGTCAGAGTCAGAGACAGAGTCAGAGTCTGAGTCAGAGTCAGAGACAGAGTCAGAGTCCGAGTCAGAGTCAGAGTCAGAGTCAGAGTTAGTCAGATACGGAGTCGGAGTCAGAGTCAGATTCAGAGTCAAAGTCATGGAGACAGAGTCAAAGTCAGAGTCAGAGTCAGAGTCAGAGTCTGAGTCAGCGTCAGAGACAGAGTCAGAGTCTGAGTCAGAGTCAGAGTCAGAGTCAGAGTTAGAGTCAGATACAGAGTCAGAGTCAGAGTTAGTCAGATACGGAGTCGGAGTCAGAGTCAGATTCAGAGTCAGAGTCAGAGTCAGAGTCAAAGTCAGAGTCAGAGTCGGAGTCAGAGTCAGAGTCAGAGTCAGAGTCGGAGTCAGAGTCAGAGTCAGAGTCAGAGTCAGAGTCAGAGTCACAGTCAGAGTCAGAGTCAGAGTCAGAGTTAAAGTCAGAGTCAGAGTCAGAGTCAGAGTCGAAGTCAGAGTCTCAGTCAGAGTCCAAGTCAGAGTCAGAGTCGGAGTCAGAGTCAGAGTCAGAGTCAGAGTCAGAGTCAGAGTCATGTAGTCAGAGTCACAGTCAGAGTCAGAGTCAGAGTCGGAGTCAGAGTCAGAGTAAGAGTCAGAGTCAGGGTCAGAGTCAGAGTCAGCATTAGAGTCAGAGTCAGAGTCATGTAGTCAGAGTCAGAGTCCGAGTCGGAGTCAGATTCAGAGTCGAAGTCATGGAGACAGAGCCAGAGTCAGAGTCAGAGTCTGAGTCAGAGTCAGAGAGAGAGTCAGAGTCTGAGTCAGAGTCAGAGTCAGAGTCAGAGTCAGAGTCAGAGTCAGAGTCAGAGTCAGAGTTAGATTCAGAGTCAAAGTCATGGAGACAGAGTCAGAGTCAGAGCCATAGTCAGAGTCAGAGTCATGGAGTCAGAGTCAGAGTCAGAGTCAGAGTCAAATTCAGAGTCAAAGTCATGGAGACAGAGTCAGATTCAGAGCCATAGTCAGAGTCAGAGTCATGTAGTCAGAGTCACAGTCAGAGTCAGAGTCAGAGTCGGAGTCAGAGTCAGAGTCAGAGTCAGAGTCAGAGTCAGGGTCAGAGTCAGAGTCAGCATTAGATTCAGAGTCAGAGTCATGTATTCAGAGTCAGAGTCTGAGTCAGAGTCAGAGACAGAGTCAGAGTCTGAGTTAGAGTCAGAGACAGAGTCAGAGTCTGAGTCAGAGTCAGAGTCAGAGTCAGAGTTAGTCAGATACGGAGTCGGAGTCAGAGTCAGATTCAGAGTCAAAGTCATGGAGACAGAGTCAACGTCAGAGTCAGAGTCAGAGTCAGAGTCTGAGTCAGAGTCAGAGACAGAGTCAGAGTCTGAGTCAGAGTCAGAGTCAGAGTCAGAGTTAGAGCCAGATACAGAGTCAGAGTCAGAGTTAGTCAGATACGGAGTCGGAGTCAGAGTCAGATTCAGAGTCAGAGTCAGATACAGAGTCAGAGTCAGAGTTAGTCAGATACGGAGTCGGAGTCAGAGTCAGATTCAGAGTCAGAGTCAGAGTCAGAGTCAAAGTCAGAGTCAGAGTCGGAGTCAGAGTCAGAGTCAGAGTCAGAGTCGGAGTCAGAGTCAGAGTCAGAGTCAGAGTCAGAGTCAGAGTCACAGTCAGAGTCGGAGTCAGAGTCAGAGTTAAAGTCAGAGTCAGAGTCAGAGTCAGAGTCAAAGTCAGAGTCTCAGTCAGAGTCCAAGTCAGAGTCAGAGTCGGAGTCAGAGTCAGAGTCAGAGTCAGAGTCAGAGTCAGAGTCATGTAGTCAGAGTCACAGTCAGAGTCAGAGTCAGAGTCGGAGTCAGAGTCAGAGTCTGAGTCAGAGTCAGAGTCAGAGTCAGAGTCAGAGTCAGAGTCAGAGTCAGAGTCAGAGTTAGATTCAGAGTCAAAGTCATGGTGACAGAGTCAGAGTCAGAGCCATAGTCAGAGTCAGAGTCATGGAGTCAGAGTCAGAGTCAGAGTCAGAGTCAAATTCAGAGTCAGAGTCATGGAGTCAGAGTCAGAGCCATAGTCACAGTCAGAGTCAGAGTCAGAGCCATAGTCAGAGTCAGAGTCATGGAGTCAGAGTCAGAGTCTGAGTCAGAGTCAGAGTCAGATTCAGAGTCGGAGTCAGAGTCAGAGTCAGGGTCAGAGTCAGAGTCAGCATTAGAGTCAGAGTCAGAGTCATGTAGTCAGAGTCAGAGTCTGAGTCAGCGTCAGAGACACAGTCAGAGTCTGAGTCAGAGTCAGAGTCAGAGTCAGAGTTAGAGTCAGATACAGAGTCAGAGTCAGAGTCAGATTCAGAGTCAGAGTCATGGAGTCAGAGTCAGAGTCAAAGTCAGAGTCAGAGTCAGAGTCAGAGTCAAAGTCAGAGTCAGAGTCGGAGTCAGAGGCAGAGTCAGATTCAGAGTCGGAGTCAGAGTCAGAGTCAGAGTCAGAGTCAGAGTCAGAGTCAGAGTCAGAGTCAGAGTCAGAGTTAAAGTTACAGTCGGAGTCAAAGTCAGAGTCTCAGTCAGAGTCCAAGTCAGAGTCAGAGTCGGAGTCAGAGTCAGAGTCAGAGTCAGAGTCAGAGTCAGAGTCGGAGTCAGAGTCAGAGTCAGATTCAAAGTCGGAGTCAGAGTCAGAGTCAGAGTCAGAGTCAGAGTCAGAGTCAGAGTCAGAGTCACAGTCAGAGTCAGAGTCAGAGTCAGAGTCGGAGTCAGAGTCAGAGTCAGAGTCAGAGTCAGAGTCAGGGTCAGAGTCAGAGTCAGCATTAGATTCAGAGTCAGAGTCATGTATTCAGAGTCAGAGTCTGAGTCAGAGTCAGAGACAGAGTCAGAGTCTGAGTCAGAGTCAGAGTCAGAGTCAGAGTCAGAGTCAGAGTTAGTCAAATACGGAGTCGGAGTCAGAGTCAGATTCAGAGTCAAAGTCATGGAGACAGAGTCAAAGTCAGAGTCAGAGTCAGAGTCACAGTCTGAGTCAGAGTCAGAGACAGAGTCAGAGTCTGAGTCAGAGTCAGAGTCAGAGTCAGAGTTAGAGTCAGATACAGAGTCAGAGTCAGAGTTAGTCAGATACGGAGTCGGAGTCAGAGTCAGATTCAGAGTCAGAGTCAGAGTCAGAGTCAAAGTCAGAGTCAGAGTCGGAGTCAGAGTCAGAGTCAGAGTCAGAGTCGGAGTCAGAGTCAGAGTCAGAGTCAGAGTCAGAGTCAGAGTCACAGTCAGAGTCGGAGTCAGAGTCAGAGTTAAAGTCAGAGTCAGAGTCAGAGTCAGAGTCAAAGTCAGAGTCTCAGTCAGAGTCCAAGTCAGAGTCAGAGTCACAGTCAGAGTCAGAGTCAGAGTCAGAGTCAGAGTCAGAGTCACAGTCAGAGTCAGAGTCAGAGTCAGAGTCAGAGTCAGAGTCATGTAGTCAGAGTCACAGTCAGAGTCAGAGTCAGAGTCGGAGTCAGAGTCAGAGTAAGAGTCAGAGTCAGGGTCAGAGTCAGAGTCAGCTTTAGAGTCAGAGTCAGAGTCATGTAGTCAGAGTCAGAGTCCGAGTCGGAGTCAGATTCAGAGTCGAAGTCATGGAGACAGAGTCAGAGTCAGAGTCAGAGTCTGAGTCAGAGTCAGAGAGAGAGTCAGAGTCTGAGTCAGAGTCAGAGTTAGAGTCAGAGTCAGAGTCAGAGTCAGAGTCAGAGTCAGAGTTAGATTCAGAGTCAAAGTCATGGAGACAGAGTCAGAGTCAGAGCCATAGTCAGAGTCAGAGTCATGGAGTCAGAGTCAGAGTCAGAGTCAGAGTCAAATTCAGAGTCAGAGTCATGGAGACAGAGTCAGAGTCAGAGCCATAGTCAGAGTCAGAGTCAGAGTCAGAGCCATAGTCAGAGTCTGAGTCAGAGTCAGAGTCAGATTCAGAGTCGGAGTCAGAGTCAGAGTCAGGGTCAGAGTCAGAGTCAGCATTAGAGTCAGAGTCAGAGTCATGTAGTCAGAGTCAGAGTCTGAGTCAGAGTCAGAGACAGAGTCAGAGTCTGAGTTAGAGTCAGAGACAAAGTCAGAGTCTGAGTCAGAGTCAGAGTCAGAGTCAGAGTTAGTCAGATACGGAGTCGGAGTCAGAGTCAGATTCAGAGTCGAAGTCATGGAGACAGAGTCAACGTCAGAGTCAGAGTCAGAGTCAAAGTCTGAGTCAGAGTCAGAGACAGAGTAAGAGTCTGAGTCAGAGTCAGAGTCAGAGTCAGAGTTAGAGTCAGATACAGAGTCAGAGTCAGGGTTAGTCAGATACGGAGTCGGAGTCAGAGTCAGATTCAGAGTCAGAGTCAGAGTCAGAGTCAAAGTCAGAGTCAGAGTCGGAGTCAGAGTCAGAGTCAGAGTCAGAGTCGGAGTCAGAGTCAGAGTCAGAGTCAGAGTCAGAGTCAGAGTCAGAGTCAGAGTTGAAGTCACAGTCAGAGTCAAAGTCAGAGTCTCAGTCAGAGTCCAAGTCAGAGTCAGAGTCGGAGTCAGAGTCAGAGTCAGAGTCAAAGTCAGAGTCAGAGTCATGTAGTCAGAGTCACAGTCAGGGTCAGAGTCAGAGTCGGAGTCAGAGTCAGAGTCAGAGTCAGAGTCTCAGTCGGCGTCCAAGTCAGAGTCAGAGTCGGAGTCAGAGTCATGTAGTCAGAGTCACAGTCAGAGTCAGAGTCAGAGTCGGAGTCAGAGTCAGAGTCAGAGTCAGAGTCAGAGTCAGGGTCAGAGTCAGAGTCAGCATTAGATTCAGAGTCAGAGTCATGTATTCAGAGTCAGAGTCTGAGTCAGAGTCAGAGACACAGTCAGAGTCTGAGTCAGAGTCAGAGACAGAGTCAGAGTCTGAGTCAGAGTCAGAGTCAGAGTCAGAGTTAGTCAGATACGGAGTCGGAGTCAGAGTCAGATTCAGAGTCAGAGTCAGAGTCGGAGTCAGAGTCAGAGTCAGAGTCAGAGTCAGAGTCAGAGTCAGGGTCAGAGTCAGAGTCAGCATTAGATTCAGAGTCAGAGTCATGTATTCAGAGTCAGAGTCTGAGTCAGAGTCAGAGACAGAGTCAGAGTCTGAGTCAGAGTCAGAGACAGAGTCAGAGTCCGAGTCAGAGTCAGAGTCAGAGTCAGAGTTAGTCAGATACGGAGTCGGAGTCAGAGTCAGATTCAGAGTCAAAGTCATGGAGACAGAGTCAAAGTCAGAGTCAGAGTCAGAGTCAGAGTCTGAGTCAGCGTCAGAGACAGAGTCAGAGTCTGAGTCAGAGTCAGAGTCAGAGTCAGAGTTAGAGTCAGATACAGAGTCAGAGTCAGAGTTAGTCAGATACGGAGTCGGAGTCAGAGTCAGATTCAGAGTCAGAGTCAGAGTCAGAGTCAAAGTCAGAGTCAGAGTCGGAGTCAGAGTCAGAGTCAGAGTCAGAGTCGGAGTCAGAGTCAGAGTCAGAGTCAGAGTCAGAGTCAGAGTCACAGTCAGAGTCAGAGTCAGAGTCAGAGTTAAAGTCAGAGTCAGAGTCAGAGTCAGAGTCGAAGTCAGAGTCTCAGTCAGAGTCCAAGTCAGAGTCAGAGTCGGAGTCAGAGTCAGAGTCAGAGTCAGAGTCAGAGTCGGAGTCAGAGTCAGAGTCAGAGTCAGAGTCAGAGTCAGGGTCAGAGTCAGAGTCAGCATTAGATTCAGAGTCAGAGTCATGTATTCAGAGTCAGAGTCTGAGTCAGAGTCAGAGACAGAGTCAGAGTCTGAGTTAGAGTCAGAGACAGAGTCAGAGTCTGAGTCAGAGTCAGAGTCAGAGTCAGAGTTAGTCAGATACGGAGTCGGAGTCAGAGTCAGATTCAGAGTCAAAGTCATGGAGACAGAGTCAACGTCAGAGTCAGAGTCAGAGTCAGAGTCTGAGTCAGAGTCAGAGACAGAGTCAGAGTCTGAGTCAGAGTCAGAGTCAGAGTCAGAGTTAGAGCCAGATACAGAGTCAGAGTCAGAGTTAGTCAGATACGGAGTCGGAGTCAGAGTCAGATTCAGAGTCAGAGTCAGATACAGAGTCAGAGTCAGAGTTAGTCAGATACGGAGTCGGAGTCAGAGTCAGATTCAGAGTCAGAGTCAGAGTCAGAGTCAAAGTCAGAGTCAGAGTCGGAGTCAGAGTCAGAGTCAGAGTCAGAGTCGGAGTCAGAGTCAGAGTCAGAGTCAGAGTCAGAGTCAGAGTCACAGTCAGAGTCGGAGTCAGAGTCAGAGTTAAAGTCAGAGTCAGAGTCAGAGTCAGAGTCAAAGTCAGAGTCTCAGTCAGAGTCCAAGTCAGAGTCAGAGTCGGAGTCAGAGTCAGAGTCAGAGTCAGAGTCAGAGTCAGAGTCATGTAGTCAGAGTCACAGTCAGAGTCAGAGTCAGAGTCGGAGTCAGAGTCAGAGTCTGAGTCAGAGTCAGAGTCAGAGTCAGAGTCAGAGTCAGAGTCAGAGTCAGAGTCAGAGTTAGATTCAGAGTCAAAGTCATGGTGACAGAGTCAGAGTCAGAGCCATAGTCAGAGTCAGAGTCATGGAGTCAGAGTCAGAGTCAGAGTCAGAGTCAAATTCAGAGTCAGAGTCATGGAGTCAGAGTCAGAGCCATAGTCACAGTCAGAGTCAGAGTCAGAGCCATAGTCAGAGTCAGAGTCATGGAGTCAGAGTCAGAGTCTGAGTCAGAGTCAGAGTCAGATTCAGAGTCGGAGTCAGAGTCAGAGTCAGGGTCAGAGTCAGAGTCAGCATTAGAGTCAGAGTCAGAGTCATGTAGTCAGAGTCAGAGTCTGAGTCAGCGTCAGAGACACAGTCAGAGTCTGAGTCAGAGTCAGAGTCAGAGTCAGAGTTAGAGTCAGATACAGAGTCAGAGTCAGAGTCAGATTCAGAGTCAGAGTCATGGAGTCAGAGTCAGAGTCAAAGTCAGAGTCAGAGTCAGAGTCAGAGTCAAAGTCAGAGTCAGAGTCGGAGTCAGAGGCAGAGTCAGATTCAGAGTCGGAGTCAGAGTCAGAGTCAGAGTCAGAGTCAGAGTCAGAGTCAGAGTCAGAGTCAGAGTCAGAGTTAAAGTTACAGTCGGAGTCAAAGTCAGAGTCTCAGTCAGAGTCCAAGTCAGAGTCAGAGTCGGAGTCAGAGTCAGAGTCAGAGTCAGAGTCAGAGTCAGAGTCGGAGTCAGAGTCAGAGTCAGATTCAAAGTCGGAGTCAGAGTCAGAGTCAGAGTCAGAGTCAGAGTCAGAGTCAGAGTCAGAGTCACAGTCAGAGTCAGAGTCAGAGTCAGAGTCGGAGTCAGAGTCAGAGTCAGAGTCAGAGTCAGAGTCAGGGTCAGAGTCAGAGTCAGCATTAGATTCAGAGTCAGAGTCATGTATTCAGAGTCAGAGTCTGAGTCAGAGTCAGAGACAGAGTCAGAGTCTGAGTCAGAGTCAGAGTCAGAGTCAGAGTCAGAGTCAGAGTTAGTCAAATACGGAGTCGGAGTCAGAGTCAGATTCAGAGTCAAAGTCATGGAGACAGAGTCAAAGTCAGAGTCAGAGTCAGAGTCACAGTCTGAGTCAGAGTCAGAGACAGAGTCAGAGTCTGAGTCAGAGTCAGAGTCAGAGTCAGAGTTAGAGTCAGATACAGAGTCAGAGTCAGAGTTAGTCAGATACGGAGTCGGAGTCAGAGTCAGATTCAGAGTCAGAGTCAGAGTCAGAGTCAAAGTCAGAGTCAGAGTCGGAGTCAGAGTCAGAGTCAGAGTCAGAGTCGGAGTCAGAGTCAGAGTCAGAGTCAGAGTCAGAGTCAGAGTCACAGTCAGAGTCGGAGTCAGAGTCAGAGTTAAAGTCAGAGTCAGAGTCAGAGTCAGAGTCAAAGTCAGAGTCTCAGTCAGAGTCCAAGTCAGAGTCAGAGTCACAGTCAGAGTCAGAGTCAGAGTCAGAGTCAGAGTCAGAGTCACAGTCAGAGTCAGAGTCAGAGTCAGAGTCAGAGTCAGAGTCATGTAGTCAGAGTCACAGTCAGAGTCAGAGTCAGAGTCGGAGTCAGAGTCAGAGTAAGAGTCAGAGTCAGGGTCAGAGTCAGAGTCAGCTTTAGAGTCAGAGTCAGAGTCATGTAGTCAGAGTCAGAGTCCGAGTCGGAGTCAGATTCAGAGTCGAAGTCATGGAGACAGAGTCAGAGTCAGAGTCAGAGTCTGAGTCAGAGTCAGAGAGAGAGTCAGAGTCTGAGTCAGAGTCAGAGTTAGAGTCAGAGTCAGAGTCAGAGTCAGAGTCAGAGTCAGAGTTAGATTCAGAGTCAAAGTCATGGAGACAGAGTCAGAGTCAGAGCCATAGTCAGAGTCAGAGTCATGGAGTCAGAGTCAGAGTCAGAGTCAGAGTCAAATTCAGAGTCAGAGTCATGGAGACAGAGTCAGAGTCAGAGCCATAGTCAGAGTCAGAGTCAGAGTCAGAGCCATAGTCAGAGTCTGAGTCAGAGTCAGAGTCAGATTCAGAGTCGGAGTCAGAGTCAGAGTCAGGGTCAGAGTCAGAGTCAGCATTAGAGTCAGAGTCAGAGTCATGTAGTCAGAGTCAGAGTCTGAGTCAGCGTCAGAGACACAGTCAGAGTCTGAGTCAGAGTCAGAGTCAGAGTCAGAGTTAGAGTCAGATACAGAGTCAGAGTCAGAGTCAGATTCAGAGTCAGAGTCATGGAGTCAGAGTCAGAGTCAAAGTCAGAGTCAGAGTCAGAGTCAGAGTCAAAGTCAGAGTCAGAGTCGGAGTCAGAGGCAGAGTCAGATTCAAAGTCGGAGTCAGAGTCAGAGTCAGAGTCAGAGTCAGAATCAGAGTCAGAGTCAGAGTCAGAGTCAGAGTTAGAGTCAGATACAGAGTCAGAGTCAGAGTCAGATTCAGAGTCAGAGTCATGGAGTCAGAGTCAGAGTCAGAGTCAGAGTCAGAGTCAGAGTCAAAGTCAGAGTCAGAGTCGGAGTCAGAGGCAGAGTCAGATTCAAAGTCGGAGTCAGAGTCAGAGTCAGAGTCAGAGTCAGAGTCATGTGGTCAGAGTCACAGTCAGAGTCAGAGTCAGAGTCCGAGTCAGAGCCAGAGTCAGAGTCGGAGTTAAAGTCAGAGTCAGAGTCAGAGTGAGAGTCAAAGTCAGAGTCTCAGTCAGAGTCCAAGTCAGAGTCAGAGTCGGAGTCAGAGTCATGTAGTCAGAGTCACAGTCAGAGTCAGAGTCAGAGTCGGAGTCAGAGTCAGAGTCAGAGTCAGAGTCAGAGTCAGGGTCAGAGTCAGAGTCAGCATTAGATTCAGAGTCAGAGTCATGTATTCAGAGTCAGAGTCTGAGTCAGAGTCAGAGACAGAGTCAGAGTCTGAGTTAGAGTCAGAGACAGAGTCAGAGTCTGAGTCAGAGTCAGAGTCAGAGTCAGAGTTAGTCAGATACGGATTCGGAGTCAGAGTCAGATTCAGAGTCAAAGTCATGGAGACAGAATCAACGTCAGAGTCAGAGTCAGAGTAAGAGTCTGAGTCAGAGTCAGAGACAGAGTCAGAGTCTGAGTCAGAGTCAGAGTCAGAGTCAGAGTTAGAGTCAGATACAGAGTCAGAGTCAGAGTTAGTCAGATACGGAGTCGGAGTCAGAGTCAGATTCAGAGTCAGAGTCAGAGTCAGAGTCAAAGTCAGAGTCAGAGTCGGAGTCAGAGTCAGAGTCAGAGTCAGAGTCGGAGTCAGAGTCAGAGTCAGAGTCAGAGTCAGAGTCAGAGTCAGAGTCAGAGTCAGAGTCAGAGTTAAAGTCACAGTCAGAGTCAAAGTCAGAGTCTCAGTCAGAGTCCAAGTCATAGTCAGAGTCGGAGTCAGAGTCAGAGTCAGAGTCAAAGTCAGAGTCAGAGTCATGTAGTCAGAGTCACAGTCAGAGTCAGAGTCAGAGTCAGAGTCAGAGTCAGAGTCAGAGTCAGAGTCAGGGTCAGAGTCAGAGTCAGCATTAGATTCAGAGTCAGAGTCATGTATTCAGAGTCAGAGTCTGAGTCAGAGTCAGAGACAGAGTCAGAGTCTGAGTTAGAGTCAGAGACAAAGTCAGAGTCTGAGTCAGAGTCAGAGTCAGAGTCAGAGTTAGTCAGATACGGAGTCGGAGTCAGAGTCAGATTCAGAGTCGAAGTCATGGAGACAGAGTCAACGTCAGAGTCAGAGTCAGAGTCAAAGTCTGAGTCAGAGTCAGAGACAGAGTAAGAGTCTGAGTCAGAGTCAGAGTCAGAGTCAGAGTTAGAGTCAGATACAGAGTCAGAGTCAGAGTTAGTCAGATACGGAGTCGGAGTCAGAGTCAGATTCAGAGTCAGAGTCAGAGTCAGAGTCAAAGTCAGAGTCAGAGTCGGAGTCAGAGTCAGAGTCAGAGTCAGAGTCGGAGTCAGAGTCAGAGTCAGAGTCAGAGTCAGAGTCAGAGTCAGAGTCAGAGTTGAAGTCACAGTCAGAGTCAAAGTCAGAGTCTCAGTCAGAGTCCAAGTCAGAGTCAGAGTCGGAGTCAGAGTCAGAGTCAGAGTCAAAGTCAGAGTCAGAGTCATGTAGTCAGAGTCACAGTCAGGGTCAGAGTCAGAGTCGGAGTCAGAGTCAGAGTCAGAGTCAGAGTCAGGGTGAGAGTCAGAGTCAGCATTAAAGTCAGAGTAAGAGTCATGTAGTCAGAGTCAGAGTCCGAGTCGGAGTCAGATTCAGAGTCGAAGTCATGGAGACAGAGTCAGAGTCAGAGTCGGAGTCAGAGTCAGAGTCAGAGTCAGAGTCAGGGTCAGAGTCAGAGTCAGCATTAGAGTCAGAGTCAGAGTCATGTAGTCAGAGTCAGAGTCCGAGTCAGAGTCAGAGACAGAGTCAGAGTCTGAGTCAGAGTCAGAGTCGGAGTCAGAGTTATAGTCAGATACGGAGTCGGAGTCAGAGTCAGATTCAGAGTCAAAGTCATGGAGACAGAGTCAGAGTCAGAGTCAGAGTCGGAGTCAAAGTCAGAGTCAGAGTCAGAGTCAGAGTCAGAGTCAGAGTCAGAGTCAGAGTCAGAGTCAGAGTCAGAGTCAGAGTCGGAGTCAGAGTCAGAGTCAGAGTCAGAGTTGAAGTCAGAGTCAGAGTCAGAGTCAGAGTCAAAGTCAGAGTCTCAGTCAGAGTCCAAGTCAGAGTCAGAGTCGGATTCAGAGTCAGAGTCAGATTTAGAGTCAGAGTCAGAGTCAGGGTCAGAGTCACAGTGAGATTCAGATTCAGAGTCGGAGTTAGAGTCAGAGTTAGGGTCAGAGTCAAAGTCAGCATTAGAGTCAGAGTCAGAGTCATGTAGTCAGAGTCAGAGTCTGAGTCAGAGTCAGAGACAGAGTCAGAGTCTGAGTCAGAGTCAGAGTCAGAGTTAGAGTCAGATACAGAGTCAGAGTCAGAGTCAGATTCAGAGTCAGAGTCATGGAGACAGAGTCAGAGTCAGAGTCAGAGTCAGAGTCAGAGTCAGAGTCAGAGTCGAAGTCAGAGTCAGAGTCGGAGTCAGAGTCAGAGTCAGATTCAAAGTCGGAGTCAGAGTCAGAGTCAGAGTCAGAGTCAGAGTCAGAGTCAGAGTCATGTAGTCAGAGTAACAGTCAGAGTCAGAGTCAGAGTCGGAGTCAGAGTCAGAGTCAGAGTCAGAGTCAGAGTCAGAGTCGGAGTCAGAGTCAGAGTCAGAGTCAGAGTCGGAGTCAGAGTCACAGTCAGAGTCAGAGTCAGAGTCAGAGTCAGAGTCAGAGTCAGAGTCAGAGTTAAAGTTACAGTCGGAGTCAAAGTCAGAGTCTCAGTCAGAGTCCAAGTCAGAGTCAGAGTCGGAGTGAGAGTCAGAGTCAGAGTCAGAGTCAGAGTCAGAGTCATGTAGTCAGAGTCACAGTCAGAGTCAGAGTCAGAGTCAGAGCCATAGTCAGAGTCTGAGTCAGAGTCAGAGTCAGATTCAGAGTCGGAGTCAGAGTCAGAGTCAGGGTCAGAGTCAGAGTCAGCATTAGAGTCAGAGTCAGAGTCATGTAGTCAGAGTCAGAGTCTGAGTCAGCGTCAGAGACACAGTCAGAGTCTGAGTCAGAGTCAGAGTCAGAGTCAGAGTTAGAGTCAGATACAGAGTCAGAGTCAGAGTCAGATTCAGAGTCAGAGTCATGGAGTCAGAGTCAGAGTCAAAGTCAGAGTCAGAGTCAGAGTCAGAGTCAAAGTCAGAGTCAGAGTCGGAGTCAGAGGCAGAGTCAGATTCAAAGTCGGAGTCAGAGTCAGAGTCAGAGTCAGAGTCAGAATCAGAGTCAGAGTCAGAGTCAGAGTCAGAGTTAGAGTCAGATACAGAGTCAGAGTCAGAGTCAGATTCAGAGTCAGAGTCATGGAGTCAGAGTCAGAGTCAGAGTCAGAGTCAGAGTCAGAGTCAAAGTCAGAGTCAGAGTCGGAGTCAGAGGCAGAGTCAGATTCAAAGTCGGAGTCAGAGTCAGAGTCAGAGTCAGAGTCAGAGTCATGTGGTCAGAGTCACAGTCAGAGTCAGAGTCAGAGTCCGAGTCAGAGCCAGAGTCAGAGTCGGAGTTAAAGTCAGAGTCAGAGTCAGAGTGAGAGTCAAAGTCAGAGTCTCAGTCAGAGTCCAAGTCAGAGTCAGAGTCGGAGTCAGAGTCATGTAGTCAGAGTCACAGTCAGAGTCAGAGTCAGAGTCGGAGTCAGAGTCAGAGTCAGAGTCAGAGTCAGAGTCAGGGTCAGAGTCAGAGTCAGGGTCAGAGTCAGAGTCAGCATTAGATTCAGAGTCAGAGTCATGTATTCAGAGTCAGAGTCTGAGTCAGAGTCAGAGACAGAGTCAGAGTCTGAGTTAGAGTCAGAGACAGAGTCAGAGTCTGAGTCAGAGTCAGAGTCAGAGTCAGAGTTAGTCAGATACGGATTCGGAGTCAGAGTCAGATTCAGAGTCAAAGTCATGGAGACAGAATCAACGTCAGAGTCAGAGTCAGAGTAAGAGTCTGAGTCAGAGTCAGAGACAGAGTCAGAGTCTGAGTCAGAGTCAGATTCAGAGTCAGAGTTAGAGTCAGATACAGAGTCAGAGTCAGAGTTAGTCAGATACGGAGTCGGAGTCAGAGTCAGATTCAGAGTCAGAGTCAGAGTCAGAGTCAAAGTCAGAGTCAGAGTCGGAGTCAGAGTCAGAGTCAGAGTCAGAGTTAAAGTCACAGTCAGAGTCAAAGTCAGAGTCTCAGTCAGAGTCCAAGTCATAGTCAGAGTCGGAGTCAGAGTCAGAGTCAGAGTCAAAGTCAGAGTCAGAGTCATGTAGTCAGAGTCACAGTCAGAGTCAGAGTCAGAGTCAGAGTCAGAGTCAGAGTCAGAGTCAGAGTCAGGGTCAGAGTCAGAGTCAGCATTAGATTCAGAGTCAGAGTCATGTATTCAGAGTCAGAGTCTGAGTCAGAGTCAGAGACAGAGTCAGAGTCTGAGTTAGAGTCAGAGACAAAGTCAGAGTCTGAGTCAGAGTCAGAGTCAGAGTCAGAGTTAGTCAGATACGGAGTCGGAGTCAGAGTCAGATTCAGAGTCGAAGTCATGGAGACAGAGTCAACGTCAGAGTCAGAGTCAGAGTCAAAGTCTGAGTCAGAGTCAGAGACAGAGTAAGAGTCTGAGTCAGAGTCAGAGTCAGAGTCAGAGTTAGAGTCAGATACAGAGTCAGAGTCAGAGTTAGTCAGATACGGAGTCGGAGTCAGAGTCAGATTCAGAGTCAGAGTCAGAGTCAGAGTCAAAGTCAGAGTCAGAGTCGGAGTCAGAGTCAGAGTCAGAGTCAGAGTCGGAGTCAGAGTCAGAGTCAGAGTCAGAGTCAGAGTCAGAGTCAGAGTCAGAGTTGAAGTCACAGTCAGAGTCAAAGTCAGAGTCTCAGTCAGAGTCCAAGTCAGAGTCAGAGTCGGAGTCAGAGTCAGAGTCAGAGTCAAAGTCAGAGTCAGAGTCATGTAGTCAGAGTCACAGTCAGGGTCAGAGTCAGAGTCGGAGTCAGAGTCAGAGTCAGAGTCAGAGTCAGGGTGAGAGTCAGAGTCAGCATTAAAGTCAGAGTAAGAGTCATGTAGTCAGAGTCAGAGTCCGAGTCGGAGTCAGATTCAGAGTCGAAGTCATGGAGACAGAGTCAGAGTCAGAGTCGGAGTCAGAGTCAGAGTCAGAGTCAGAGTCAGGGTCAGAGTCAGAGTCAGCATTAGAGTCAGAGTCAGAGTCATGTAGTCAGAGTCAGAGTCCGAGTCAGAGTCAGAGACAGAGTCAGAGTCTGAGTCAGAGTCAGAGTCGGAGTCAGAGTTATAGTCAGATACGGAGTCGGAGTCAGAGTCAGATTCAGAGTCAAAGTCATGGAGACAGAGTCAGAGTCAGAGTCAGAGTCGGAGTCAAAGTCAGAGTCAGAGTCAGAGTCAGAGTCAGAGTCAGAGTCAGAGTCAGAGTCAGAGTCAGAGTCAGAGTCAGAGTCAGAGTCAGAGTCGGAGTCAGAGTCAGAGTCAGAGTCAGAGTTGAAGTCAGAGTCAGAGTCAGAGTCAGAGTCAAAGTCAGAGTCTCAGTCAGAGTCCAAGTCAGAGTCAGAGTCGGATTCAGAGTCAGAGTCAGATTTAGAGTCAGAGTCAGAGTCAGGGTCAGAGTCACAGTGAGATTCAGATTCAGAGTCGGAGTTAGAGTCAGAGTTAGGGTCAGAGTCAAAGTCAGCATTAGAGTCAGAGTCAGAGTCATGTAGTCAGAGTCAGAGTCTGAGTCAGAGTCAGAGACAGAGTCAGAGTCTGAGTCAGAGTCAGAGTCAGAGTTAGAGTCAGATACAGAGTCAGAGTCAGAGTCAGATTCAGAGTCAGAGTCATGGAGACAGAGTCAGAGTCAGAGTCAGAGTCAGAGTCAGAGTCAGAGTCAGAGTCGAAGTCAGAGTCAGAGTCGGAGTCAGAGTCAGAGTCAGATTCAAAGTCGGAGTCAGAGTCAGAGTCAGAGTCAGAGTCAGAGTCAGAGTCAGAGTCATGTAGTCAGAGTAACAGTCAGAGTCAGAGTCAGAGTCGGAGTCAGAGTCAGAGTCAGAGTCAGAGTCAGAGTCAGAGTCGGAGTCAGAGTCAGAGTCAGAGTCAGAGTCGGAGTCAGAGTCACAGTCAGAGTCAGAGTCAGAGTCAGAGTCAGAGTCAGAGTCAGAGTCAGAGTTAAAGTTACAGTCGGAGTCAAAGTCAGAGTCTCAGTCAGAGTCCAAGTCAGAGTCAGAGTCGGAGTGAGAGTCAGAGTCAGAGTCAGAGTCAGAGTCAGAGTCATGTAGTCAGAGTCACAGTCAGAGTCAGAGTCAGAGTCAGAGTCAGAGTCGGAGTCAGAGTCAGAGTCAGAGTCAGAGTCAGAGTCAGGGTCAGAGTCAGAATCAGCATTAGATTCAGAGTCAGAGTCATGTATTCAGAGTCAGAGTCTGAGTCAGAGTCAGAGACAGAGTCAGAGTCTGAGTTAGAGTCAGAGCCAAAGTCAGAGTCTGAGTCAGAGTCAGAGTCAGAGTCAGAGTTAGTCAGATACGGAGTCGGAGTCAGAGTCAGATTCAGAGTCGAAGTCATGGAGACAGAGTCAACGTCAGAGTCAGAGTCAGAGTCAAAGTCTGAGTCAGAGTCAGAGACAGAGTAAGAGTCTGAGTCAGAGTCAGAGTCAGAGTCAGAGTTAGAGTCAGATACAGAGTCAGAGTCAGAGTTAGTCAGATACGGAGTCGGAGTCAGAGTCAGATTCAGAGTCAGAGTCAGAGTCAGAGTCAAAGTCAGAGTCAGAGTCGGAGTCAGAGTCAGAGTCAGAGTCAGAGTCGGAGTCAGAGTCAGAGTCAGAGTCAGAGTCAGAGTCAGAGTCAGGGTCAGAGTTGAAGTCACAGTCAGAGTCAAAGTCAGAGTCTCAGTCAGAGTCCAAGTCAGAGTCAGAGTCGAAGTCAGAGTCAGAGTCAGAGTCAAAGTCAGAGTCAGAGTCAGAGTCTGAGTCAGAGTCAGAGTCAGAGTCAGAGTTGAAGTCACAGTCAGAGTCAAAGTCAGATTCTCAGTCAGAGTCCAAGTCAGAGTCAGAGTCGGAGTCAGAGTCAGAGTCAGAGTCAAAGTCAGAGTCAGAGTCATGTAGTCAGAGTCACAGTCAGAGGCAGAGTCAGAGTCGGAGTCAGAGTCAGAGTCATGGAGTCAGAGTCAGAGTCAGAGTCAGAGTCAGAGTCAGAGTCAGAGTCAGAGTTAGATTCAGAGTCAAAGTCATGGAGACAGAGTCAGAGTCAGAGCCATAGTCAGAGTCAGAGTCGTGGAGTCAGAGTGCGAGTCAGAGTCAGAGTCAAATTCAGAGTCAGAGTCATGGAGACAGAGTCAGAGTCAGAGCCATAGTCAGAGTCAGAGTCATGGAGTCAGAGTCAGAGTCTGAGTCAGAGTCAGAGTCAGAGTCTTATTCAGAGTCAGATTCAGAGTCGGAGTCGGAGTCAGAGTCAGAGTCAGAGTCTCAGTCAGAGTCCAAGTCAGAGTCAGAGTCGTAGTCAGAGTCAGAGTCAGAGTCAGAGTCAGAGTCAGAGTCAGAGTCAAAGTCAGAGTCAAAGTCAGAGTCAGAGTCAGAGTCAGAGTCAGAGTTAAAGTCAGAGTCAGAGTCAGAGTCAGAGTCAAAGTCAGAGTCTCAGTCAGAGTCCAAGTCAGAGTCAGAGTCGGAGTCAGAGTCAGAGTCAGAGTCAGAGTCAGAGTCAGAGTCAGGGTCAGAGTCACAGTCAGAGTCAGATTCAGAGTCGGAGTCAGAGTCAGAGTCAGAGTCAGAGTCAGAGTCATGTGGTCAGAGTCACAGTCAGAGTCAGAGTCAGAGTCCGAGTCAGAGCCAGAGTCAGAGTCGGAGTTAAAGTCAGAGTCAGAGTCAGAGTGAGAGTCAAAGTCAGAGTCTCAGTCAGAGTCCAAGTCAGAGTCAGAGTCGGAGTCAGAGTCATGTAGTCAGAGTCACAGTCAGAGTCAGAGTCAGAGTCGGAGTCAGAGTCAGAGTCAGAGTCAGAGTCAGAGTCAGGGTCAGAGTCAGAGTCAGCATTAGATTCAGAGTCAGAGTCATGTATTCAGAGTCAGAGTCTGAGTCAGAGTCAGAGACAGAGTCAGAGTCTGAGTTAGAGTCAGAGACAGAGTCAGAGTCTGAGTCAGAGTCAGAGTCAGAGTCAGAGTTAGTCAGATACGGATTCGGAGTCAGAGTCAGATTCAGAGTCAAAGTCATGGAGACAGAATCAACGTCAGAGTCAGAGTCAGAGTAAGAGTCTGAGTCAGAGTCAGAGACAGAGTCAGAGTCTGAGTCAGAGTCAGATTCAGAGTCAGAGTTAGAGTCAGATACAGAGTCAGAGTCAGAGTTAGTCAGATACGGAGTCGGAGTCAGAGTCAGATTCAGAGTCAGAGTCAGAGTCAGAGTCAAAGTCAGAGTCAGAGTCGGAGTCAGAGTCAGAGTCAGAGTCAGAGTCGGAGTCAGAGTCAGAGTCAGAGTCAGAGTCAGAGTCAGAGTCAGAGTCAGAGTCAGAGTCAGAGTTAAAGTCACAGTCAGAGTCAAAGTCAGAGTCTCAGTCAGAGTCCAAGTCATAGTCAGAGTCGGAGTCAGAGTCAGAGTCAGAGTCAAAGTCAGAGTCAGAGTCATGTAGTCAGAGTCACAGTCAGAGTCAGAGTCAGAGTCAGAGTCAGAGTCAGAGTCAGAGTCAGAGTCAGGGTCAGAGTCAGAGTCAGCATTAGATTCAGAGTCAGAGTCATGTATTCAGAGTCAGAGTCTGAGTCAGAGTCAGAGACAGAGTCAGAGTCTGAGTTAGAGTCAGAGACAAAGTCAGAGTCTGAGTCAGAGTCAGAGTCAGAGTCAGAGTTAGTCAGATACGGAGTCGGAGTCAGAGTCAGATTCAGAGTCGAAGTCATGGAGACAGAGTCAACGTCAGAGTCAGAGTCAGAGTCAAAGTCTGAGTCAGAGTCAGAGACAGAGTAAGAGTCTGAGTCAGAGTCAGAGTCAGAGTCAGAGTTAGAGTCAGATACAGAGTCAGAGTCAGAGTTAGTCAGATACGGAGTCGGAGTCAGAGTCAGATTCAGAGTCAGAGTCAGAGTCAGAGTCAAAGTCAGAGTCAGAGTCGGAGTCAGAGTCAGAGTCAGAGTCAGAGTCGGAGTCAGAGTCAGAGTCAGAGTCAGAGTCAGAGTCAGAGTCAGAGTCAGAGTTGAAGTCACAGTCAGAGTCAAAGTCAGAGTCTCAGTCAGAGTCCAAGTCAGAGTCAGAGTCGGAGTCAGAGTCAGAGTCAGAGTCAAAGTCAGAGTCAGAGTCATGTAGTCAGAGTCACAGTCAGGGTCAGAGTCAGAGTCGGAGTCAGAGTCAGAGTCAGAGTCAGAGTCAGGGTGAGAGTCAGAGTCAGCATTAAAGTCAGAGTAAGAGTCATGTAGTCAGAGTCAGAGTCCGAGTCGGAGTCAGATTCAGAGTCGAAGTCATGGAGACAGAGTCAGAGTCAGAGTCGGAGTCAGAGTCAGAGTCAGAGTCAGAGTCAGGGTCAGAGTCAGAGTCAGCATTAGAGTCAGAGTCAGAGTCATGTAGTCAGAGTCAGAGTCCGAGTCAGAGTCAGAGACAGAGTCAGAGTCTGAGTCAGAGTCAGAGTCGGAGTCAGAGTTATAGTCAGATACGGAGTCGGAGTCAGAGTCAGATTCAGAGTCAACGTCATGGAGACAGAGTCAGAGTCAGAGTCAGAGTCGGAGTCAAAGTCAGAGTCAGAGTCAGAGTCAGAGTCAGAGTCAGAGTCAGAGTCAGAGTCAGAGTCAGAGTCAGAGTCAGAGTCAGAGTCAGAGTCGGAGTCAGAGTCAGAGTCAGAGTCAGAGTTGAAGTCAGAGTCAGAGTCAGAGTCAGAGTCAAAGTCAGAGTCTCAGTCAGAGTCCAAGTCAGAGTCAGAGTCGGATTCAGAGTCAGAGTCAGATTTAGAGTCAGAGTCAGAGTCAGGGTCAGAGTCACAGTGAGATTCAGATTCAGAGTCGGAGTTAGAGTCAGAGTTAGGGTCAGAGTCAAAGTCAGCATTAGAGTCAGAGTCAGAGTCATGTAGTCAGAGTCAGAGTCTGAGTCAGAGTCAGAGACAGAGTCAGAGTCTGAGTCAGAGTCAGAGTCAGAGTCGGAGTCAGAGTCAGAGTCAGATTCAAAGTCGGAGTCAGAGTCAGAGTCAGAGTCAGAGTCAGAGTCAGAGTCAGAGTCATGTAGTCAGAGTAACAGTCAGAGTCAGAGTCAGAGTCGGAGTCAGAGTCAGAGTCAGAGTCAGAGTCAGAGTCAGAGTCGGAGTCAGAGTCAGAGTCAGAGTCAGAGTCGGAGTCAGAGTCACAGTCAGAGTCAGAGTCAGAGTCAGAGTCAGAGTCAGAGTCAGAGTCAGAGTTAAAGTTACAGTCGGAGTCAAAGTCAGAGTCTCAGTCAGAGTCCAAGTCAGAGTCAGAGTCGGAGTGAGAGTCAGAGTCAGAGTCAGAGTCAGAGTCAGAGTCATGTAGTCAGAGTCACAGTCAGAGTCAGAGTCAGAGTCAGAGTCAGAGTCGGAGTCAGAGTCAGAGTCAGAGTCAGAGTCAGAGTCAGGGTCAGAGTCAGAATCAGCATTAGATTCAGAGTCAGAGTCATGTATTCAGAGTCAGAGTCTGAGTCAGAGTCAGAGACAGAGTCAGAGTCTGAGTTAGAGTCAGAGCCAAAGTCAGAGTCTGAGTCAGAGTCAGAGTCAGAGTCAGAGTTAGTCAGATACGGAGTCGGAGTCAGAGTCAGATTCAGAGTCGAAGTCATGGAGACAGAGTCAACGTCAGAGTCAGAGTCAGAGTCAGAGTCAGAGTCAGGGTCAGAGTCAGAGTCAGCATTAGATTCAGAGTCAGAGTCATGTATTCAGAGTCAGAGTCTGAGTCAGAGTCAGAGACAGAGTCAGAGTCTGAGTTAGAGTCAGAGACAAAGTCAGAGTCTGAGTCAGAGTCAGAGTCAGAGTCAGAGTTAGTCAGATACGGAGTCGGAGTCAGAGTCAGATTCAGAGTCGAAGTCATGGAGACAGAGTCAACGTCAGAGTCAGAGTCAGAGTCAAAGTCTGAGTCAGAGTCAGAGACAGAGTAAGAGTCTGAGTCAGAGTCAGAGTCAGAGTCAGAGTTAGAGTCAGATACAGAGTCAGAGTCAGAGTTAGTCAGATACGGAGTCGGAGTCAGAGTCAGATTCAGAGTCAGAGTCAGAGTCAGAGTCAAAGTCAGAGTCAGAGTCGGAGTCAGAGTCAGAGTCAGAGTCAGAGTCGGAGTCAGAGTCAGAGTCAGAGTCAGAGTCAGAGTCAGAGTCAGAGTCAGAGTTGAAGTCACAGTCAGAGTCAAAGTCAGAGTCTCAGTCAGAGTCCAAGTCAGAGTCAGAGTCGGAGTCAGAGTCAGAGTCAGAGTCAAAGTCAGAGTCAGAGTCATGTAGTCAGAGTCACAGTCAGGGTCAGAGTCAGAGTCGGAGTCAGAGTCAGAGTCAGAGTCAGAGTCAGGGTGAGAGTCAGAGTCAGCATTAAAGTCAGAGTAAGAGTCATGTAGTCAGAGTCAGAGTCCGAGTCGGAGTCAGATTCAGAGTCGAAGTCATGGAGACAGAGTCAGAGTCAGAGTCGGAGTCAGAGTCAGAGTCAGAGTCAGAGTCAGGGTCAGAGTCAGAGTCAGCATTAGAGTCAGAGTCAGAGTCATGTAGTCAGAGTCAGAGTCCGAGTCAGAGTCAGAGACAGAGTCAGAGTCTGAGTCAGAGTCAGAGTCGGAGTCAGAGTTATAGTCAGATACGGAGTCGGAGTCAGAGTCAGATTCAGAGTCAAAGTCATGGAGACAGAGTCAGAGTCAGAGTCAGAGTCGGAGTCAAAGTCAGAGTCAGAGTCAGAGTCAGAGTCAGAGTCAGAGTCAGAGTCAGAGTCAGAGTCAGAGTCAGAGTCAGAGTCAGAGTCAGAGTCGGAGTCAGAGTCAGAGTCAGAGTCAGAGTTGAAGTCAGAGTCAGAGTCAGAGTCAGAGTCAAAGTCAGAGTCTCAGTCAGAGTCCAAGTCAGAGTCAGAGTCGGATTCAGAGTCAGAGTCAGATTTAGAGTCAGAGTCAGAGTCAGGGTCAGAGTCACAGTGAGATTCAGATTCAGAGTCGGAGTTAGAGTCAGAGTTAGGGTCAGAGTCAAAGTCAGCATTAGAGTCAGAGTCAGAGTCATGTAGTCAGAGTCAGAGTCTGAGTCAGAGTCAGAGACAGAGTCAGAGTCTGAGTCAGAGTCAGAGTCAGAGTTAGAGTCAGATACAGAGTCAGAGTCAGAGTCAGATTCAGAGTCAGAGTCATGGAGACAGAGTCAGAGTCAGAGTCAGAGTCAGAGTCAGAGTCAGAGTCAGAGTCGAAGTCAGAGTCAGAGTCGGAGTCAGAGTCAGAGTCAGATTCAAAGTCGGAGTCAGAGTCAGAGTCAGAGTCAGAGTCAGAGTCAGAGTCAGAGTCAGAGTCATGTAGTCAGAGTAACAGTCAGAGTCAGAGTCAGAGTCGGAGTCAGAGTCAGAGTCAGAGTCAGAGTCAGAGTCAGAGTCGGAGTCAGAGTCAGAGTCAGAGTCAGAGTCGGAGTCAGAGTCACAGTCAGAGTCAGAGTCAGAGTCAGAGTCAGAGTCAGAGTCAGAGTCAGAGTTAAAGTTACAGTCGGAGTCAAAGTCAGAGTCTCAGTCAGAGTCCAAGTCAGAGTCAGAGTCGGAGTGAGAGTCAGAGTCAGAGTCAGAGTCAGAGTCAGAGTCATGTAGTCAGAGTCACAGTCAGAGTCAGAGTCAGAGTCAGAGTCAGAGTCGGAGTCAGAGTCAGAGTCAGAGTCAGAGTCAGAGTCAGGGTCAGAGTCAGAATCAGCATTAGATTCAGAGTCAGAGTCGTGTATTCAGAGTCAGAGTCTGAGTCAGAGTCAGAGACAGAGTCAGAGTCTGAGTTAGAGTCAGAGCCAAAGTCAGAGTCTGAGTCAGAGTCAGAGTCAGAGTCAGAGTTAGTCAGATACGGAGTCGGAGTCAGAGTCAGATTCAGAGTCGAAGTCATGGAGACAGAGTCAACGTCAGAGTCAGAGTCAGAGTCAAAGTCTGAGTCAGAGTCAGAGACAGAGTAAGAGTCTGAGTCAGAGTCAGAGTCAGAGTCAGAGTTAGAGTCAGATACAGAGTCAGAGTCAGAGTTAGTCAGATACGGAGTCGGAGTCAGAGTCAGATTCAGAGTCAGAGTCAGAGTCAGAGTCAAAGTCAGAGTCAGAGTCGGAGTCAGAGTCAGAGTCAGAGTCAGAGTCGGAGTCAGAGTCAGAGTCAGAGTCAGAGTCAGAGTCAGAGTCAGGGTCAGAGTTGAAGTCACAGTCAGAGTCAAAGTCAGAGTCTCAGTCAGAGTCCAAGTCAGAGTCAGAGTCGAAGTCAGAGTCAGAGTCAGAGTCAAAGTCAGAGTCAGAGTCAGAGTCAGAGTCAGAGTCAGAGTCAGAGTCAGAGTTGAAGTCACAGTCAGAGTCAAAGTCAGATTCTCAGTCAGAGTCCAAGTCAGAGTCAGAGTCGGAGTCAGAGTCAGAGTCAGAGTCAAAGTCAGAGTCAGAGTCATGTAGTCAGAGTCACAGTCAGAGGCAGAGTCAGAGTCGGAGTCAGAGTCAGAGTCATGGAGTCAGAGTCAGAGTCAGAGTCAGAGTCAGAGTCAGAGTCAGAGTCAGAGTTAGATTCAGAGTCAAAGTCATGGAGACAGAGTCAGAGTCAGAGCCATAGTCAGAGTCAGAGTCGTGGAGTCAGAGTGCGAGTCAGAGTCAGAGTCAAATTCAGAGTCAGAGTCATGGAGACAGAGTCAGAGTCAGAGCCATAGTCAGAGTCAGAGTCATGGAGTCAGAGTCAGAGTCTGAGTCAGAGTCAGAGTCAGAGTCTTATTCAGAGTCAGATTCAGAGTCGGAGTCGGAGTCAGAGTCAGAGTCAGAGTCTCAGTCAGAGTCCAAGTCAGAGTCAGAGTCGTAGTCAGAGTCAGAGTCAGAGTCAGAGTCAGAGTCAGAGTCAGAGTCAAAGTCAGAGTCAAAGTCAGAGTCAGAGTCAGAGTCAGAGTCAGAGTTAAAGTCAGAGTCAGAGTCAGAGTCAGAGTCAAAGTCAGAGTCTCAGTCAGAGTCCAAGTCAGAGTCAGAGTCGGAGTCAGAGTCAGAGTCAGAGTCAGAGTCAGAGTCAGAGTCAGGGTCAGAGTCACAGTCAGAGTCAGATTCAGAGTCGGAGTCAGAGTCAGAGTCAGGGTCAGAGTCAGAGTCAGCATTAGAGTCAGAGTCAGAGTCATGTAGTCAGAGTCAGAGTCTGAGTCAGCGTCAGAGACAGAGTCAGAGTCTGAGTCAGAGTCAGAGTCAGAGTCAGAGTTAGAGTCAGATACAGAGTCAGAGTCAGGGTCAGATTCAGAGTCAGAGTCATGGAGTCAGAGTCAGAGTCAGAGTCAGAGTCAGAGTCAGAGTCAGAGTCAAAGTCAGAGTCAGAGTCGGAGTCAGAGGCAGAGTCAGATTCAAAGTCGGAGTCAGAGTCAGAGTCAGAGTCAGAGTCAGAGTCAGAGTCAGAGTCAGAGTCAGAGTCAGAGACAGAGTCAGAGTCTGAGTCAGAGTCTGAGTCAGAGTCAGAGTCAGAGTCAGAGTTAGAGTCAGATACGGAGTCAGAGTCAGAGTTAGTCAGATACGGAGTCGGAGTCAGAGTCAGATTCAGAGTCAAAGTCATGGAGACAGTGTCAAAGTGAGAGTCAGAGTCAGAGTCAGAGTCTGAGTCAGAGTCAGAGACAGAGTCATAGTCAGAGTCAGAGTCCGAGTCAGAGCCAGAGTTAGAGTCGGAGTTAAAGTCAGAGTCAGAGTCAGAGTGAGAGTCAAAGTCAGAGTCTCAGTCAGAGTCCAATTCAGAGTCAGAGTCGGAGTCAGAGTCATGTAGTCAGAGTCACAGTCAGAGTCAGAGTCAGAGTCGGGGTCAGAGTCAGAGTCAGAGTCAGAGTCAGGGTCAGAGTCAGAGTCAGCATTAGAGTCAGAGTCAGAGTCATGTATTCAGAGTCAGAGTCTGAGTCAGAGTCAGAGACAGAGTCAGAGTCTGAGTCAGAGTCAGGGTCAGAGTCAGAGTCAGCATTAGAGTCAGAGTCAGAGTCATGTATTCAGCGTCAGAGTCAGAGTCAGGGTCAGAGTCAGAGTCATGTATTCAGAGTCAGAGTCTGAGTCAGAGTCAGAGACAGAGTCAGAGTCTGAGTCAGAGTCAGATTCAGAGTCAGAGTTAGAGTCAGATACAGAGTCAGAGTCAGAGTTAGTCAGATACGGAGTCGGAGTCAGAGTCAGATTCAGAGTCAGAGTCAGAGTCAGAGTCAAAGTCAGAGTCAGAGTCGGAGTCAGAGTCACAGTCAGAGTCAGAGTCGGAGTCAGAGTCAGAGTCAAAGTCAGAGTCAGAGTCAGAGTCAGAGTCAGAGTCAGAGTCAGAGTCAGAGTTGAAGTCACAGTCAGAGTCAAAGTCAGATTCTCATTCAGAGTCCAAGTCAGAGTCAGAGTCGGAGTCAGAGTCAGAGTCAGAGTCAAAGTCAGAGTCAGAGTCATGTAGTCAGAGTCACAGTCAGAGGCAGAGTCAGAGTCGGAGTCAGAGTCAGAGTCATGGAGTCAGAGTCAGAGTCAGAGTCAGAGTCAGAGTCAGAGTCAGAGTCAGAGTTAGATTCAGAGTCAAAGTCATGGAGACAGAGTCAGAGTCAGAGCCATAGTCAGAGTCAGAGTCGTGGAGTCAGAGTGCGAGTCAGAGTCAGAGTCAAATTCAGAGTCAGAGTCATGGAGACAGAGTCAGAGTCAGAGCCATAGTCAGAGTCAGAGTCATGGAGTCAGAGTCAGAGTCTGAGTCAGAGTCAGAGTCAGAGTCTTATTCAGAGTCAGATTCAGAGTCGGAGTCGGAGTCAGAGTCAGAGTCAGAGTCTCAGTCAGAGTCCAAGTCAGAGTCAGAGTCGTAGTCAGAGTCAGAGTCAGAGTCAGAGTCAGAGTCAGAGTCAGAGTCAAAGTCAGAGTCAAAGTCAGAGTCAGAGTCAGAGTCAGAGTCAGAGTTAAAGTCAGAGTCAGAGTCAGAGTCAGAGTCAGAGTCAAAGTCAGAGTCTCAGTCAGAGTCCAAGTCAGAGTCAGAGTCGGAGTCAGAGTCAGAGTCAGAGTCAGAGTCAGAGTCAGAGTCAGGGTCAGAGTCACGGTCAGAGTCAGATTCAGAGTCGGAGTCAGAGTCAGAGTCAGGGTCAGAGTCAGAGTCAGCATTAGAGTCAGAGTCAGAGTCATGTAGTCAGAGTCAGAGTCTGAGTCAGCGTCAGAGACAGAGTCAGAGTCTGAGTCAGAGTCAGAGTCAGAGTCAGAGTTAGAGTCAGATACAGAGTCAGAGTCAGAGTCAGAGTCAGAGTCAGAGTCAAAGTCAGAGTCAGAGTCGGAGTCAGAGGCAGAGTCAGATTCAAAGTCGGAGTCAGAGTCAGAGTCAGAGTCAGAGTCAGAGTCAGAGTCAGAGTCAGAGTCAGAGTCAGAGTCAGAGACAGAGTCAGAGTCTGAGTCAGAGTCTGAGTCAGAGTCAGAGTCAGAGTCAGAGTTAGAGTCAGATACGGAGTCAGAGTCAGAGTTAGTCAGATACGGAGTCGGAGTCAGAGTCAGATTCAGAGTCAAAGTCATGGAGACAGTGTCAAAGTCAGAGTCAGAGTCAGAGTCAGAGTCTGAGTCAGAGTCAGAGACAGAGTCAGAGTCAGAGTCAGAGTCCGAGTCAGAGCCAGAGTTAGAGTCGGAGTTAAAGTCAGAGTCAGAGTCAGAGTCAGAGTCAGAGTCAGAGTCAGAGTTAAAGTCACAGTCAGAGTCAAAGTCAGAGTCTCAGTCAGAGTCCAAGTCAGAGTCAGAGTCGGAGTCAGAGTCAGAGTCAGAGTCAAAGTCAGAGTCAGAGTCATGTAGTCAGAGTCACAGTCAGAGGTAGAGTCAGAGTCGGAGTCAGAGTCAGAGTCAGAGCCAGAGTCAGAGTCAGAGTCGGAGTCAGAGTTAAAGTCAGAGTCAGAGTCAGAGTCAGAGTCAAAGTCAAAGTCTCAGTCATAGTCCAAGTCAGAGTCAGAGTCAGTTTCACAGTCAGAGTCAGAGTCGGAGTCAGAATCAGACTCAGAGTCAGAGTCGGAGTCAGAGTCAGAGTCGGAGTCAGAGTCAGAGTCAGAGTCAGAGTCGGAGTCGGAGTCAGAGTCAGAGTCAGAGTCAGACTCATAGTCAGAGTCAGAGTCAGAGTCGGAGTCAGAGTCAGAGTCAGAGTCAGAGTCAGAGTCAGAGTCAGAGTCATGTAGTCACAGTCACAGTCAGAGTCAGAGTCAGAGTCAAAGTCAGAGTCAGAGTCAGAGTCAGAGTCAGAGTCGGAGTCAGAGTTAAAGTCAGAGTCAGAGTCAGAGTCAGAGTCAAAACAGAGTCTCAGTCAGAGTCCAAGTCAGAGTCAGAGTCGGAGTCAGAGTCAAAGTCAGAGTCAGAGTCAGAGTCAGAGTCATGTAGTCAGAGTCAGAGTCAGAGTCAGAGTCAGAGTCAGAGTCGGAGTCAGAGTCAGAGTCAGAGTCAAAGTCAGGGTCAGAGTCAGCATTGGAGTCAGAGTCAGAGTCATGTAGTCTGAGTCAGAGTCAGAGACAGAGTCAGAGTCTGAGTCAGAGTCAGAGTCAGAGTCAGAGTTAGAGTCAGATACAGAGTCAGAGTCAGAGTTAGTCAGATACGGAGTCGGAGTCAGAGTCAGATTCAGAGTCAGAGTCAGAGTCAGAGTCAAAGTCAGAGTCAGAGTCGGAGTCAGAGTCACAGTCAGAGTCAGAGTCGGAGTCAGAGTCAGAGTCAGAGTCAGAGTCAGAGTCAGAGTCAGAGTCAGAGTCAGAGTCAGAGTCATGTAGTCAGAGTCACAGTCAGAGTCAGAGTCAGAGTCGGAGTCAGAGTCAGAGTCAGAGTCAGAGTCAGGGTCAGAGTCAGAGTCAGCATTAGAGTCAGAGTCAGAGTCATGTATTCAGCGTCAGAGTCAGAGTCAGGGTCAGAGTCAGAGTCAGCATTAGAGTCAGAGTCAGAGTCATGTATTCAGAGTCAGAGTCTGAGTCAGAGTCAGAGACAGAGTCAGAGTCTGAGTCAGAGTCAGAGACAGAGTCAGAGTCGGAAACAGAGTCAGATTCAGAGTCAAAGTCATGGAGACAGTGTCAAAGTCAGAGTCAGAGTCAGAGTCAGAGTCAGAGTCTGAGTCAGAGTCAGAGACAGAGTCAGAGTCTGAGTCAGAGTCAGAGTCAGAGTCAAAGTCAGAGTCAGAGTCGGAGTCAGAGTCAGAGTCAGAGTCAGAGTCGGAGTCAGAGTCAGAGTCAGAGTCAGAGTCAGAGTCAGAGTCAGAGTCAGAGTTGAAGTCACAGTCAGAGTCAAAGTCAGAGTCTCAGTCAGAGTCCAAGTCAGAGTCAGAGTCGGAGTCAGAGTCAGAGTCAGAGTCAAAGTCAGAGTCAGAGTCATGTAGTCAGAGTCACAGTCAGGGTCAGAGTCAGAGTCGGAGTCAGAGTCAGAGTCAGAGTCAGAGTCAGGGTGAGAGTCAGAGTCAGCATTAAAGTCAGAGTAAGAGTCATGTAGTCAGAGTCAGAGTCCGAGTCGGAGTCAGATTCAGAGTCGAAGTCATGGAGACAGAGTCAGAGTCAGAGTCGGAGTCAGAGTCAGAGTCAGAGTCAGAGTCAGGGTCAGAGTCAGAGTCAGCATTAGAGTCAGAGTCAGAGTCATGTAGTCAGAGTCAGAGTCCGAGTCAGAGTCAGAGACAGAGTCAGAGTCTGAGTCAGAGTCAGAGTCGGAGTCAGAGTTATAGTCAGATACGGAGTCGGAGTCAGAGTCAGATTCAGAGTCAAAGTCATGGAGACAGAGTCAGAGTCAGAGTCAGAGTCGGAGTCAAAGTCAGAGTCAGAGTCAGAGTCAGAGTCAGAGTCAGAGTCAGAGTCAGAGTCAGAGTCAGAGTCAGAGTCAGAGTCAGAGTCAGAGTCGGAGTCAGAGTCAGAGTCAGAGTCAGAGTTGAAGTCAGAGTCAGAGTCAGAGTCAGAGTCAAAGTCAGAGTCTCAGTCAGAGTCCAAGTCAGAGTCAGAGTCGGATTCAGAGTCAGAGTCAGATTTAGAGTCAGAGTCAGAGTCAGGGTCAGAGTCACAGTGAGATTCAGATTCAGAGTCGGAGTTAGAGTCAGAGTTAGGGTCAGAGTCAAAGTCAGCATTAGAGTCAGAGTCAGAGTCATGTAGTCAGAGTCAGAGTCTGAGTCAGAGTCAGAGACAGAGTCAGAGTCTGAGTCAGAGTCAGAGTCAGAGTTAGAGTCAGATACAGAGTCAGAGTCAGAGTCAGATTCAGAGTCAGAGTCATGGAGACAGAGTCAGAGTCAGAGTCAGAGTCAGAGTCAGAGTCAGAGTCAGAGTCGAAGTCAGAGTCAGAGTCGGAGTCAGAGTCAGAGTCAGATTCAAAGTCGGAGTCAGAGTCAGAGTCAGAGTCAGAGTCAGAGTCAGAGTCAGAGTCATGTAGTCAGAGTAACAGTCAGAGTCAGAGTCAGAGTCGGAGTCAGAGTCAGAGTCAGAGTCAGAGTCAGAGTCAGAGTCGGAGTCAGAGTCAGAGTCAGAGTCAGAGTCGGAGTCAGAGTCACAGTCAGAGTCAGAGTCAGAGTCAGAGTCAGAGTCAGAGTCAGAGTCAGAGTTAAAGTTACAGTCGGAGTCAAAGTCAGAGTCTCAGTCAGAGTCCAAGTCAGAGTCAGAGTCGGAGTGAGAGTCAGAGTCAGAGTCAGAGTCAGAGTCAGAGTCATGTAGTCAGAGTCACAGTCAGAGTCAGAGTCAGAGTCAGAGTCAGAGTCGGAGTCAGAGTCAGAGTCAGAGTCAGAGTCAGAGTCAGGGTCAGAGTCAGAATCAGCATTAGATTCAGAGTCAGAGTCATGTATTCAGAGTCAGAGTCTGAGACAGAGTCAGAGACAGAGTCAGAGTCTGAGTTAGAGTCAGAGCCAAAGTCAGAGTCTGAGTCAGAGTCAGAGTCAGAGTCAGAGTTAGTCAGATACGGAGTCGGAGTCAGAGTCAGATTCAGAGTCGAAGTCATGGAGACAGAGTCAACGTCAGAGTCAGAGTCAGAGTCAAAGTCTGAGTCAGAGTCAGAGACAGAGTAAGAGTCTGAGTCAGAGTCAGAGTCAGAGTCAGAGTTAGAGTCAGATACAGAGTCAGAGTCAGAGTTAGTCAGATACGGAGTCGGAGTCAGAGTCAGATTCAGAGTCAGAGTCAGAGTCAGAGTCAAAGTCAGAGTCAGAGTCGGAGTCAGAGTCAGAGTCAGAGTCAGAGTCGGAGTCAGAGTCAGAGTCAGAGTCAGAGTCAGAGTCAGAGTCAGGGTCAGAGTTGAAGTCACAGTCAGAGTCAAAGTCAGAGTCTCAGTCAGAGTCCAAGTCAGAGTCAGAGTCGAAGTCAGAGTCAGAGTCAGAGTCAAAGTCAGAGTCAGAGTCAGAGTCAGAGTCAGAGTCAGAGTCAGAGTCAGAGTTGAAGTCACAGTCAGAGTCAAAGTCAGATTCTCAGTCAGAGTCCAAGTCAGAGTCAGAGTCGGAGTCAGAGTCAGAGTCAGAGTCAAAGTCAGAGTCAGAGTCATGTAGTCAGAGTCACAGTCAGAGGCAGAGTCAGAGTCGGAGTCAGAGTCAGAGTCATGGAGTCAGAGTCAGAGTCAGAGTCAGAGTCAGAGTCAGAGTCAGAGTCAGAGTTAGATTCAGAGTCAAAGTCATGGAGACAGAGTCAGAGTCAGAGCCATAGTCAGAGTCAGAGTCGTGGAGTCAGAGTGCGAGTCAGAGTCAGAGTCAAATTCAGAGTCAGAGTCATGGAGACAGAGTCAGAGTCAGAGCCATAGTCAGAGTCAGAGTCATGGAGTCAGAGTCAGAGTCTGAGTCAGAGTCAGAGTCAGAGTCTTATTCAGAGTCAGATTCAGAGTCGGAGTCGGAGTCAGAGTCAGAGTCAGAGTCTCAGTCAGAGTCCAAGTCAGAGTCAGAGTCGTAGTCAGAGTCAGAGTCAGAGTCAGAGTCAGAGTCAGAGTCAGAGTCAAAGTCAGAGTCAAAGTCAGAGTCAGAGTCAGAGTCAGAGTCAGAGTTAAAGTCAGAGTCAGAGTCAGAGTCAGAGTCAAAGTCAGAGTCTCAGTCAGAGTCCAAGTCAGAGTCAGAGTCGGAGTCAGAGTCAGAGTCAGAGTCAGAGTCAGAGTCAGAGTCAGGGTCAGAGTCACAGTCAGAGTCAGATTCAGAGTCGGAGTCAGAGTCAGAGTCAGGGTCAGAGTCAGAGTCAGCATTAGAGTCAGAGTCAGAGTCATGTAGTCAGAGTCAGAGTCTGAGTCAGCGTCAGAGACAGAGTCAGAGTCTGAGTCAGAGTCAGAGTCAGAGTCAGAGTTAGAGTCAGATACAGAGTCAGAGTCAGGGTCAGATTCAGAGTCAGAGTCATGGAGTCAGAGTCAGAGTCAGAGTCAGAGTCAGAGTCAGAGTCAGAGTCAAAGTCAGAGTCAGAGTCGGAGTCAGAGGCAGAGTCAGAGTCAAAGTCAGAGTCAGAGTCGGAGTCAGAGTCACAGTCAGAGTCAGAGTCGGAGTCAGAGTCAGAGTCAGAGTCAGAGTCAGAGTCAGAGTCAGAGTCAGAGTCAGAGTCAGAGTCATGTAGTCAGAGTCACAGTCAGAGTCAGAGTCAGAGTCGGAGTCAGAGTCAGAGTCAGAGTCAGAGTCAGGGTCAGAGTCAGAGTCAGCATTAGAGTCAGAGTCAGAGTCATGTATTCAGCGTCAGAGTCAGAGTCAGGGTCAGAGTCAGAGTCAGCATTAGAGTCAGAGTCAGAGTCATGTATTCAGAGTCAGAGTCTGAGTCAGAGTCAGAGACAGAGTCAGAGTCTGAGTCAGAGTCAGAGACAGAGTCAGAGTCGGAAACAGAGTCAGATTCAGAGTCAAAGTCATGGAGACAGTGTCAAAGTCAGAGTCAGAGTCAGAGTCAGAGTCAGAGTCTGAGTCAGAGTCAGAGACAGAGTCAGAGTCTGAGTCAGAGTCAGAGTCAGAGTCAGCATTAGAGTCAGAGTCAGAGTCATGTATTCAGAGTCAGAGTCTGAGTCAGAGTCAGAGACAGAGTCAGAGTCTGAGTCAGAGTCAGAGACAGCGTCAGAGTCGGAGTCAGAGTCAGATTCAGAGTCAAAGTCATGGAGACAGTGTCAAAGTCAGAGTCAGAGTCAGAGTCAGAGTCTGAGTCAGAGTCAGAGACAGAGTCAGAGTCTGAGTCAGAGTCAGAGTCAGAGTCAGAGTTAGAGTCAGATACAGAGTCAGAGTCATAGTTAGTCAGATACGGAGTCGGAGTCAGAGTCAGATTCAGAGTCAGAGTCAGAGTCAGAGTCAAAGTCAGAGTCAGAGTCGGAGTCAGAGTCACAGTCAGAGTCAGAGTCGGAGTCAGAGTCAGAGTCAGAGTCAGAGTCAGAGTCAGAGTCAGAGTCAGAGTTAAAGTCACAGTCAGAGTCAAAGTCAGAGTCTCAGTCAGAGTCCAAGTCAGAGTCAGAGTCGGAGTCAGAGTCAGAGTCAGAGTCAAAGTCAGAGTCAGAGTCATGTAGTCAGAGTCACAGTCAGAGGCAGAGTCAGAGTCGGAGTCAGAGTCAGAGTCAGAGCCAGAGTCAGAGTCAGAGTCGGAGTCAGAGTTAAAGTCAGAGTCAGAGTCAGAGTCAGAGTCAAAGTCAAAGTCTCAGTCAGAGTCCAAGTCAGAGTCAGAGTCAGTTTCACAGTCAGAGTCAGAGTCGGAGTCAGAATCAGAGTCAGAGTCAGAGTCGGAGTCAGAGTCAGAGTCGGAGTCAGAGTCAGAGTCAGAGTCAGAGTCGGAGTCGGAGTCAGAGTCAGAGTCAGAGTCAGACTCATAGTCAGAGTCAGAGTCAGAGTCGGAGTCAGAGTCAGAGTCAGAGTCAGAGTCAGAGTCAGAGTCAGAGTCATGTAGTCACAGTCACAGTCAGAGTCAGAGTCAGAGTCAAAGTCAGAGTCAGAGTCAGAGTCAGAGTCAGAGTCAGAGTCGGAGTCAGAGTTAAAGTCAGAGTCAGAGTCAGAGTCAGAGTCAAAACAGAGTCTCAGTCAGAGTCCAAGTCAGAGTCAGAGTCGGAGTCAGAGTCAAAGTCAGAGTCAGAGTCAGAGTCAGAGTCATGTAGTCAGAGTCAGAGTCAGAGTCAGAGTCAGAGTCAGAGTCGGAGTCAGAGTCAGAGTCAGAGTCAAAGTCAGGGTCAGAGTCAGCATTGGAGTCAGAGTCAGAGTCATGTAGTCTGAGTCAGAGTCAGAGACAGAGTCAGAGTCTGAGTCAGAGTCAGAGTCAGAGTCAGAGTTAGAGTCAGATACAGAGTCAGAGTCAGAGTTAGTCAGATACGGAGTCGGAGTCAGAGTCAGATTCAGAGTCAGAGTCAGAGTCAGAGTCAAAGTCAGAGTCAGAGTCGGAGTCAGAGTCACAGTCAGAGTCAGAGTCGGAGTCAGAGTCAGAGTCAGAGTCAGAGTCAGAGTTAGAGTCAGAGTCAGAGTCAGAGTCAGAGTCATGTAGTCAGAGTCACAGTCAGAGTCAGAGTCAGAGTCGGAGTCAGAGTCAGAGTCAGAGTCAGAGTCAGGGTCAGAGTCAGAGTCAGCATTAGAGTCAGAGTCAGAGTCATGTATTCAGCGTCAGAGTCAGAGTCAGGGTCAGAGTCAGAGTCAGCATTAGAGTCAGAGTCAGAGTCATGTATTCAGAGTCAGAGTCTGAGTCAGAGTCAGAGACAGAGTCAGAGTCTGAGTCAGAGTCAGAGACAGAGTCAGAGTCGGAAACAGAGTCAGATTCAGAGTCAAAGTCATGGAGACAGTGTCAAAGTCAGAGTCAGAGTCAGAGTCAGAGTCAGAGTCTGAGTCAGAGTCAGAGACAGAGTCAGAGTCTGAGTCAGAGTCAGAGTCAGAGTCAGAGTTAGAGTCAGATACAGAGTCAGAGTCAGAGTTAGTCAGATACGGAGTCGGAGTCAGAGTCAGATTCAGAGTCAGAGTCAGAGTCAGAGTCAAAGTCAGAGTCAGAGTCGGAGTCAGAGTCACAGTCAGAGTCAGAGTCGGAGTCAGAGTCAGAGTCAGAGTCAGAGTCAGAGTCAGAGTCAGAGTCAGAGTCAGAGTCAGAGTCAGAGTTAAAGTCACAGTCAGAGTCAAAGTCAGAGTCTCAGTCAGAGTCCAAGTCAGAGTCAGAGTCGGAGTCAGAGTCAGAGTCAGAGTCAAAGTCAGAGTCAGAGTCATGTAGTCAGAGTCACAGTCAGAGGCAAAGTCAGAGTCGGAGTCAGAGTCAGAGTCAGAGTCAGAGTCAGAGTCAGAGTCGGAGTCAGAGTTAAAGTCAGAGTCAGAGTCAGAGTCAGAGTCAAAGTCAAAGTCTCAGTCAAAGTCCAAGTCAGAGTCAGAGTCAGTTTCACAGTCAGAGTCAGAGTCGGAGTCAGAATCAGAGTCAGAGTCAGAGTCGGAGTCAGAGTCAGAGTCGGAGTCAGAGTCAGAGTCAGAGTCAGAGTCGGAGTCGGAGTCGGAGTCAGAGTTAAAGTCAGAGTCAGAGTCAGAGTCAGAGTCAGAGTCAGAGTCAGAGTCAGAGTCCAAGTCAGAGTCAGAGTCAGAGTCAGAGTCATGTAGTCAGAGTCAGAGTCAGAGTCGGAGTCAGAGTTAAAGTCAGAGTCAGAGTCAGAGTCAGAGTCAAAGTCAAAGTCTCAGTCAGAGTCCAAGTCAGAGTCAGAGTCGGAGTCAGAGACAAAGTCAGAGTCAGAGTCAGAGTCAGAGTCATGTAGTCAGAGTCAGAGTCAGAGTCAGAGTCAGAGTCAGGGTCGGAGTCAGAGTCAGAGTCAGAGTCAGAGTCAGGGTCAGAGTCAGAGTCTGAGTCAGAGTCAGAGTCAGAGTCAGAGTCAGAGTCAGAAACAGGGTCAGAGTCAGAGTCAGAGTCAGAGTCACGGTCAAAGTCAGAGTCAGAGTCGGAGTCAGAGTCACAGTCAGAGTCAGAGTCGGAGTCAGAGTCAGAGTCAGAGTCAGAGTCAGAGTCAGAGTCAGAGTCAGAGTCAGAGTCAGAGTCATGTAGTCAGAGTCACAGTCAGAGTCAGAGTCAGAGTCGGAGTCAGAGTCAGAGTCAGAGTCAGAGTCAGGGTCAGAGTCAGAGTCAGCATTAGAGTCAGAGTCAGAGTCATGTATTCAGCGTCAGAGTCAGAGTCAGGGTCAGAGTCAGAGTCAGCATTAGAGTCAGAGTCAGAGTCATGTATTCAGAGTCAGAGTCTGAGTCAGAGTCAGAGACAGAGTCAGAGTCTGAGTCAGAGTCAGAGACAGAGTCAGAGTCGGAAAAAGAGTCAGATTCAGAGTCAAAGTCATGGAGACAGTGTCAAAGTCAGAGTCAGAGTCAGAGTCAGAGTCAGAGTCTGAGTCAGAGTCAGAGACAGAGTCAGAGTCTGAGTCAGAGTCAGAGTCAGAGTCAGCATTAGAGTCAGAGTCAGAGTCATGTATTCAGAGTCAGAGTCTGAGTCAGAGTCAGAGACAGAGTCAGAGTCTGAGTCAGAGTCAGAGACAGCGTCAGAGTCGGAGTCAGAGTCAGATTCAGAGTCAAAGTCATGGAGACAGTGTCAAAGTCAGAGTCAGAGTCAGAGTCAGAGTCTGAGTCAGAGTCAGAGACAGAGTCAGAGTCTGAGTCAGAGTCAGAGTCAGAGTCAGAGTTAGAGTCAGATACAGAGTCAGAGTCATAGTTAGTCAGATACGGAGTCGGAGTCAGAGTCAGATTCAGAGTCAGAGTCAGAGTCAGAGTCAAAGTCAGAGTCAGAGTCGGAGTCAGAGTCACAGTCAGAGTCAGAGTCGGAGTCAGAGTCAGAGTCAGAGTCAGAGTCAGAGTCAGAGTCAGAGTCAGAGTTAAAGTCACAGTCAGAGTCAAAGTCAGAGTCTCAGTCAGAGTCCAAGTCAGAGTCAGAGTCGGAGTCAGAGTCAGAGTCAGAGTCAAAGTCAGAGTCAGAGTCATGTAGTCAGAGTCACAGTCAGAGGCAGAGTCAGAGTCGGAGTCAGAGTCAGAGTCAGAGCCAGAGTCAGAGTCAGAGTCGGAGTCAGAGTTAAAGTCAGAGTCAGAGTCAGAGTCAGAGTCAAAGTCAAAGTCTCAGTCAGAGTCCAAGTCAGAGTCAGAGTCAGTTTCACAGTCAGAGTCAGAGTCGGAGTCAGAATCAGAGTCAGAGTCAGAGTCGGAGTCAGAGTCAGAGTCGGAGTCAGAGTCAGAGTCAGAGTCAGAGTCGGAGTCGGAGTCAGAGTCAGAGTCAGAGTCAGACTCATAGTCAGAGTCAGAGTCAGAGTCGGAGTCAGAGTCAGAGTCAGAGTCAGAGTCAGAGTCAGAGTCAGAGTCATGTAGTCACAGTCACAGTCAGAGTCAGAGTCAGAGTCAAAGTCAGAGTCAGAGTCAGAGTCAGAGTCAGAGTCGGAGTCAGAGTTAAAGTCAGAGTCAGAGTCAGAGTCAGAGTCAAAACAGAGTCTCAGTCAGAGTCCAAGTCAGAGTCAGAGTCGGAGTCAGAGTCAAAGTCAGAGTCAGAGTCAGAGTCAGAGTCATGTAGTCAGAGTCAGAGTCAGAGTCAGAGTCAGAGTCAGAGTCGGAGTCAGAGTCAGAGTCAGAGTCAAAGTCAGGGTCAGAGTCAGCATTGGAGTCAGAGTCAGAGTCATGTAGTCTGAGTCAGAGTCAGAGACAGAGTCAGAGTCTGAGTCAGAGTCAGAGTCAGAGTCAGAGTTAGAGTCAGATACAGAGTCAGAGTCAGAGTTAGTCAGATACGGAGTCGGAGTCAGAGTCAGATTCAGAGTCAGAGTCAGAGTCAGAGTCAAAGTCAGAGTCAGAGTCGGAGTCAGAGTCACAGTCAGAGTCAGAGTCGGAGTCAGAGTCAGAGTCAGAGTCAGAGTCAGAGTCAGAGTCAGAGTCAGAGTCAGAGTCAGAGTCATGTAGTCAGAGTCACAGTCAGAGTCAGAGTCAGAGTCGGAGTCAGAGTCAGAGTCAGAGTCAGAGTCAGGGTCAGAGTCAGAGTCAGCATTAGAGTCAGAGTCAGAGTCATGTATTCAGCGTCAGAGTCAGAGTCAGGGTCAGAGTCAGAGTCAGCATTAGAGTCAGAGTCAGAGTCATGTATTCAGAGTCAGAGTCTGAGTCAGAGTCAGAGACAGAGTCAGAGTCTGAGTCAGAGTCAGAGACAGAGTCAGAGTCGGAAACAGAGTCAGATTCAGAGTCAAAGTCATGGAGACAGTGTCAAAGTCAGAGTCAGAGTCAGAGTCAGAGTCAGAGTCTGAGTCAGAGTCAGAGACAGAGTCAGAGTCTGAGTCAGAGTCAGAGTCAGAGTCAGAGTTAGAGTCAGATACAGAGTCAGAGTCAGAGTTAGTCAGATACGGAGTCGGAGTCAGAGTCAGATTCAGAGTCAGAGTCAGAGTCAGAGTCAAAGTCAGAGTCAGAGTCGGAGTCAGAGTCACAGTCAGAGTCAGAGTCGGAGTCAGAGTCAGAGTCAGAGTCAGAGTCAGAGTCAGAGTCAGAGTCAGAGTCAGAGTCAGAGTCAGAGTTAAAGTCACAGTCAGAGTCAAAGTCAGAGTCTCAGTCAGAGTCCAAGTCAGAGTCAGAGTCGGAGTCAGAGTCAGAGTCAGAGTCAAAGTCAGAGTCAGAGTCATGTAGTCAGAGTCACAGTCAGAGGCAAAGTCAGAGTCGGAGTCAGAGTCAGAGTCAGAGTCAGAGTCAGAGTCAGAGTCGGAGTCAGAGTTAAAGTCAGAGTCAGAGTCAGAGTCAGAGTCAAAGTCAAAGTCTCAGTCAAAGTCCAAGTCAGAGTCAGAGTCAGTTTCACAGTCAGAGTCAGAGTCGGAGTCAGAATCAGAGTCAGAGTCAGAGTCGGAGTCAGAGTCAGAGTCGGAGTCAGAGTCAGAGTCAGAGTCAGAGTCGGAGTCGGAGTCGGAGTCGGAGTCAGAGTTAAAGTCAGAGTCAGAGTCAGAGTCAGAGTCAGAGTCAGAGTCAGAGTCAGAGTCCAAGTCAGAGTCAGAGTCAGAGTCAGAGTCATGTAGTCAGAGTCAGAGTCAGAGTCGGAGTCAGAGTTAAAGTCAGAGTCAGAGTCAGAGTCAGAGTCAAAGTCAAAGTCTCAGTCAGAGTCCAAGTCAGAGTCAGAGTCGGAGTCAGAGACAAAGTCAGAGTCAGAGTCAGAGTCAGAGTCATGTAGTCAGAGTCAGAGTCAGAGTCAGAGTCAGAGTCAGGGTCGGAGTCAGAGTCAGAGTCAGAGTCAGAGTCAGGGTCAGAGTCAGAGTCTGAGTCAGAGTCAGAGTCAGAGTCAGAGTCAGAGTCAGAAACAGGGTCAGAGTCAGAGTCAGAGTCAGAGTCACGGTCAAAGTCGGAGTCAGAGTCAGAAACAGGGTCAGATTCAGAGTCAGAGTCAGAGTCATAGTCAAAGTCGGAGACTTAGTCAGAGACAGAGTCAGAGTCGCAGTCTTGGAGACAGACTCAGAGTCAGAGTCAGAGTCAGAGTCAGTTTCACAGTCAGAGTCAGAGTCGGAGTCAGAATCAGAGTCAGAGTCAGAGTCGGAGTCAGAGTCAGAGTCGGAGTCAGAGTCAGAGTCAGAGTCAGAGTCGGAGTCAGAGTCAGAGTCAGAGTCAGACTCATAGTCAGAGTCAGAGGCAGAGTCGGAGTCAGAGTCAGAGTCAGAGTCAGAGTCAGAGTCAGAGTCATGTAGTCACAGTCACAGTCAGAGTCAGAGTCAGAGTCAAAGTCAGAGTCAGAGTCAGAGTCAGAGTCAGAGTCGGAGTCAGAGTTAAAGTCAGAGTCAGAGTCAGAGTCAGAGTCAAAACAGAGTCTCAGTCAGAGTCCAAGTCAGAGTCAGAGTCGGAGTCAGAGTCAAAGTCAGAGTCAGAGTCAGAGTCAGAGTCATGTAGTCAGAGTCAGAGTCTGAGTCAGAGTCAGAGACAGAGTCAGAGTCTGAGTCAGAGTCAGAGTCGGAGTCAGAGTTAGAGTCAGATACAGAGTCGGAGTCAGAGTCAGATTCAGAGTCAAAGTCATGGAGACAGAGTCAGAGTCAGAGTCAGAGTCAGAGTCAGAGTCAAAGTCAGAGTCAGAGTCGGAATCAGAGTCAGAGTCAGAGTCAGAGTCAGAGTCAGAGTCAGAGTTAGAGTCAGATACAGAGTCAGAAACAGAGTTAGTCAGATACGGAGTCGGAGTCAGAGTCAGAGTCAGAGTCGGAGTCAGAGTCAGAGTCAGAGTCAGAGTCAGAGTGAGAGTCAGAGTCAGAGTCAGAGTCAGAGTCAGAGTTAAAGTCACAGTCAGAGTCAAAGTCAGAGTCTCAGTCAGAGTCCAAGTCAGAGTCAGAGTCGGAGTCAGAGTCAGAGTCAGAGTCAAAGTCAGAGTCAGAGTCATGTAGTCAGAGTCACAGTCAGAGGCAGAGTCAGAGTCGGAGTCAGAGTCACAGTCAGAGTCAGAGTCAGAGTCAGAGTCGGAGTCAGAGTTAAAGTCAGAGTCAGAGTCAGAGTCAGAGTCGGAGTCAGAGTCAGAGTCAGAGTCAAAGTCAGAGTCAGAGTCATGTAGTCAGAGTCACAGTCAGAGGCAGAGTCAGAGTCGGAGTCAGAGTCAGAGTCAGAGTCAGAGTCAGGATCAGAGTCAGAGTCAGCATTAGAGTCAGAGTCAGAGTCATGTAGTCAGAGTCAGAGTCCGAGTCGGAGTCAGATTCAGAGTCGATGTCATGGAGACAGAGTCATAGTCAGAGTCAGAGTCTGAGTCAGAGTCAGAGAGAGAGTCAGAGTCTGAGTCAGAGTCAGAGTCAGAGTCAGAGTCAGAGTCAGAGTCGGACTCAGAGTCAGAGTCAGAGTCAGAGTCAGAGTCAGAGTCATGTAGTCAGAGTCAGAGTCAGAGTCAGAGTCAGAGTCAGAGTCGGAGTCAGAGTCAGAGTCAGAGTCAAAGTCAGGGTCAGAGTCAGCATTGGAGTCAGAGTCAGAGTCATGTAGTCTGAGTCAGAGTCAGAGACAGAGTCAGAGTCTGAGTCAGAGTCAGAGTCAGAGTCAGAGTTAGAGTCAGATACAGAGTCAGAGTCAGAGTTAGTCAGATACGGAGTCGGAGTCAGAGTCAGATTCAGAGTCAGAGTCAGAGTCAGAGTCAAAGTCAGAGTCAGAGTCGGAGTCAGAGTCACAGTCAGAGTCAGAGTCGGAGTCAGAGTCAGAGTCAGAGTCAGAGTCAGAGTCAGAGTCAAAGTCAGAGTCAGAGTCAGAGTCATGTAGTCAGAGTCACAGTCAGAGTCAGAGTCAGAGTCGGAGTCAGAGTCAGAGTCAGAGTCAGAGTCAGGGTCAGAGTCAGAGTCAGCATTAGAGTCAGAGTCAGAGTCATGTATTCAGCGTCAGAGTCAGAGTCAGGGTCAGAGTCAGAGTCAGCATTAGAGTCAGAGTCAGAGTCATGTATTCAGAGTCAGAGTCTGAGTCAGAGTCAGAGACAGAGTCAGAGTCTGAGTCAGAGTCAGAGACAGAGTCAGAGTCGGAGTCAGAGTCAGATTCAGAGTCAAAGTCATGGAGACAGTGTCAAAGTCAGAGTCAGAGTCAGAGTCAGAGTCAGAGTCTGAGTCAGAGTCAGAGACAGAGTCAGAGTCTGAGTCAGAGTCAGAGTCAAAGTCAGAGTTAGAGTCAGATACAGAGTCAGAGTCGGAGTTAGTCAGATACGGAGTCGGAGTCAGAGTCAGATTCAGAGTCAGAGTCAGAGTCAGAGTCAAAGTCAGAGTCAGAGTCGGAGTCAGAGTCACAGTCAGAGTCAGAGTCGGAGTCAGAGTCAGAGTCAGAGTCAGAGTCAGAGTCAGAGTCAGAGTCAGAGTCAGAGTCAGAGTCTGAGTTAAAGTCACAGTCAGAGTCAAAGTCAGAGTCATGTAGTCAGAGTCAGAGTCTGAGTCAGAGTCAGAGACAGAGTCAGAGTCTGAGTCAGAGTCAGAGTCGGAGTCAGAGTTAGAGTCAGATACAGAGTCGGAGTCAGAGTCAGATTCAGAGTCAAAGTCATGGAGACAGAGTCAGAGTCAGAGTCAGAGTCAGAGTCAGAGTCAAAGTCAGAGTCAGAGTCGAAATCAGAGTCAGAGTCAGAGTCAGAGTCAGAGTCAGAGTCAGAGTTAGAGTCAGATACAGAGTCAGAAACAGAGTTAGTCAGATACGGAGTCGGAGTCAGAGTCAGAGTCAGAGTCGGAGTCAGAGTCAGAGTCAGAGTCAGAGTCAGAGTCAGAGTCAGAGTCAGAGTCAGAGTCAGAGTCAGAGTTAAAGTCACAGTCAGAGTCAAAGTCAGAGTCTCAGTCAGAGTCCAAGTCAGAGTCAGAGTCGGAGTCAGAGTCAGAGTCAGAGTCAAAGTCAGAGTCAGAGTCATGTAGTCAGAGTCACAGTCAGAGGCAGAGTCAGAGTCGGAGTCAGAGTCACAGTCAGAGTCAGAGTCAGAGTCAGAGTCGGAGTCAGAGTTAAAGTCAGAGTCAGAGTCAGAGTCAGAGTCGGAGTCAGAGTCAGAGTCAGAGTCAAAGTCAGAGTCAGAGTCATGTAGTCAGAGTCACAGTCAGAGGCAGAGTCAGAGTCGGAGTCAGAGTCAGAGTCAGAGTCAGAGTCAGGATCAGAGTCAGAGTCAGCATTAGAGTCAGAGTCAGAGTCATGTAGTCAGAGTCAGAGTCCGAGTCGGAGTCAGATTCAGAGTCGATGTCATGGAGACAGAGTCATAGTCAGAGGCAGAGTCAGAGTCGGAGTCAGAGTCAGAGTCAGAGTCAGAGTCAGAGTCAGAGTCGGAGTCAGAGTTAAAGTCAGAGTCAGAGTCAGAGTCAGAGTCAAAGTCAAAGTCTCAGTCAGAGTCCAAGTCAGAGTCAGAGTCAGTTTCACAGTCAGAGTCAGAGTCGGAGTCAGAATCAGAGTCAGAGTCAGAGTCGGAGTCAGAGTCAGAGTCGGAGTCAGAGTCAGAGTCAGAGTCAGAGTCGGAGTCGGAGTCGGAGTCAGAGTTAAAGTCAGAGTCAGAGTCAGAGTCAGAGTCAGAGTCAGAGTCAGAGTCAGAGTCATGTAGTCACAGTCACAGTCAGAGTCAGAGTCAGAGTCAAAGTCAGAGTCAGAGTCAGAGTCAGAGTCAGAGTCGGAGTCAGAGTTAAAGTCAGAGTCAGAGTCAGAGTCAGAGTCAAAACAGAGTCTCAGTCAGAGTCCAAGTCAGAGTCAGAGTCGGAGTCAGAGTCAAAGTCAGAGTCAGAGTCAGAGTCAGAGTCATGTAGTCAGAGTCAGAGTCAGAGTCAGAGTCAGAGTCAGAGTCGGAGTCAGAGTCAGAGTCAGAGTCAAAGTCAGGGTCAGAGTCAGCATTGGAGTCAGAGTCAGAGTCATGTAGTCTGAGTCAGAGTCAGAGTCGGAGTCAGAGTCAGAGTCAGATTCAAAGTCAGAGTCAGAGTCATGTAGTCAGAGTCACAGTCAGAGGCAGAGTCAGAGTCGGAGTCAGAGTCAGAGTCAGAGTCAGAGTCAGAGTCAGAGTCGGAGTCAGAGTTAAAGTCAGAGTCAGAGTCAGAGTCAGAGTCAAAGTCAAAGTCTCAGTCAGAGTCCAAGTCAGACTCAGAGTCAGTTTCACAGTCAGAGTCAGAGTCGGAGTCAGAATCAGAGTCAGAGTCAGAGTCGGAGTCAGAGTCAGAGTCGGAGTCAGAGTCAGAGTCAGAGTCAGAGTCGGAGTCGGAGTCGGAGTCAGAGTTAAAGTCAGAGTCAGAGTCAGAGTCAGAGTCAGAGTCAGAGTCAGAGTCAGAGTCATGTAGTCACAGTCACAGTCAGAGTCAGAGTCAGAGTCAAAGTCAGAGTCAGAGTCAGAGTCAGAGTCAGAGTCGGAGTCAGAGTTAAAGTCAGAGTCAGAGTCAGAGTCAGAGTCAGAGTCAGAGTCAAAGTCAGAGTCAGAGTCAGAGTCATGTAGTCAGAGTCACAGTCAGAGTCAGAGTCAGAGTCGGAGTCAGAGTCAGAGTCAGAGTCAGAGTCAGGGTCAGAGTCAGAGTCAGCATTAGAGTCAGAGTCAGAGTCATGTATTCAGCGTCAGAGTCAGAGTCAGGGTCAGAGTCAGAGTCAGCATTAGAGTCAGAGTCAGAGTCATGTATTCAGAGTCAGAGTCTGAGTCAGAGTCAGAGACAGAGTCAGAGTCTGAGTCAGAGTCAGAGACAGAGTCAGAGTCGGAGTCAGAGTCAGATTCAGAGTCAAAGTCATGGAGACAGTGTCAAAGTCAGAGTCAGAGTCAGAGTCAGAGTCAGAGTCTGAGTCAGAGTCAGAGACAGAGTCAGAGTCTGAGTCAGAGTCAGAGTCAGAGTCAGAGTTAGAGTCAGATACAGAGTCAGAGTCGGAGTTAGTCAGATACGGAGTCGGAGTCAGAGTCAGATTCAGAGTCAGAGTCAGAGTCAGAGTCAAAGTCAGAGTCAGAGTCGGAGTCAGAGTCACAGTCAGAGTCAGAGTCGGAGTCAGAGTCAGAGTCAGAGTCAGAGTCAGAGTCAGAGTCAGAGTCAGAGTCAGAGTCAGAGTCTGAGTTAAAGTCACAGTCAGAGTCAAAGTCAGAGTCATGTAGTCAGAGTCAGAGTCTGAGTCAGAGTCAGAGACAGAGTCAGAGTCTGAGTCAGAGTCAGAGTCGGAGTCAGAGTTAGAGTCAGATACAGAGTCGGAGTCAGAGTCAGATTCAGAGTCAAAGTCATGAAGACAGAGTCAGAGTCAGAGTCAGAGTCAGAGTCAGAGTCAAAGTCAGAGTCAGAGTCGAAATCAGAGTCAGAGTCAGAGTCAGAGTCAGAGTCAGAGTCAGAGTTAGAGTCAGATACAGAGTCAGAAACAGAGTTAGTCAGATACGGAGTCGGAGTCAGAGTCAGAGTCAGAGTCGGAGTCAGAGTCAGAGTCAGAGTCAGAGTCAGAGTCAGAGTCAGAGTCAGAGTCAGAGTCAGAGTCAGAGTCAGAGTTAAAGTCACAGTCAGAGTCAAAGTCAGAGTCTCAGTCAGAGTCCAAGTCAGAGTCAGAGTCGGAGTCAGAGTCAGAGTCAGAGTCAAAGTCAGAGTCAGAGTCATGTAGTCAGAGTCACAGTCAGAGGCAGAGTCAGAGTCGGAGTCAGAGTCACAGTCAGAGTCATAGTCAGAGTCAGAGTCGGAGTCAGAGTTAAAGTCAGAGTCAGAGTCAGAGTCAGAGTCGGAGTCAGAGTCAGAGTCAGAGTCAAAGTCAGAGTCAGAGTCATGTAGTCAGAGTCAGAGTCAGAGTCAGAGTCAGAGTCATGTAGTCACAGTCACAGTCAGAGTCAGAGTCAGAGTCAAAGTCAGAGTCAGAGTCAGAGTCAGAGTCAGAGTCGGAGTCAGAGTTAAAGTCAGAGTCAGAGTCAGAGTCAGAGTCAAAACAGAGTCTCAGTCAGAGTCCAAGTCAGAGTCAGAGTCGGAGTCAGAGTCAAAGTCAGAGTCAGAGTCAGAGTCAGAGTCATGTAGTCAGAGTCAGAGTCAGAGTCAGAGTCAGAGTCAGAGTCGGAGTCAGAGTCAGAGTCAGAGTCAAAGTCAGGGTCAGAGTCAGCATTGGAGTCAGAGTCAGAGTCATGTAGTCTGAGTCAGAGTCAGAGTCGGAGTCAGAGTCAGATTCAGATTCAAAGTCAGAGTCAGAGTCATGTAGTCAGAGTCACAGTCAGAGGCAGAGTCAGAGTCGGAGTCAGAGTCAGAGTCAGAGTCAGAGTCAGAGTCAGAGTCGGAGTCAGAGTTAAAGTCAGAGTCAGAGTCAGAGTCAGAGTCAAAGTCAAAGTCTCAGTCAGAGTCCAAGTCAGAGTCAGAGTCAGTTTCACAGTCAGAGTCAGAGTCGGAGTCAGAATCAGAGTCAGAGTCAGAGTCGGAGTCAGAGTCAGAGTCGGAGTCAGAGTCAGAGTCAGAGTCAGAGTCGGAGTCGGAGTCGGAGTCAGAGTTAAAGTCAGAGTCAGAGTCAGAGTCAGAGTCAGAGTCAGAGTCAGAGTCAGAGTCATGTAGTCACAGTCACAGTCAGAGTCAGAGTCAGAGTCAAAGTCAGAGTCAGAGTCAGAGTCAGAGTCAGAGTCGGAGTCAGAGTTAAAGTCAGAGTCAGAGTCAGAGTCAGAGTCAAAACAGAGTCTCAGTCAGAGTCCAAGTCAGAGTCAGAGTCGGAGTCAGAGTCAAAGTCAGAGTCAGAGTCAGAGTCAGAGTCATGTAGTCAGAGTCAGAGTCAGAGTCAGAGTCAGAGTCAGAGTCGGAGTCAGAGTCAGAGTCAGAGTCAAAGTCAGGGTCAGAGTCAGCATTGGAGTCAGAGTCAGAGTCATGTAGTCTGAGTCAGAGTCAGAGACAGAGTCAGAGTCTGAGTCAGAGTCAGACTCAGAGTCAGAGTTAGAGTCAGATACAGAGTCAGAGTCAGAGTTAGTCAGATACGGAGTCGGAGTCAGAGTCAGATTCAGAGTCAGAGTCAGAGTCAGAGTCAAAGTCAGAGTCAGAGTCGGAGTCAGAGTCACAGTCAGAGTCAGAGTCGGAGTCAGAGTCAGAGTCAGAGTCAGAGTCAGAGTCAGAGTCTGAGTCAGAGTCGGAGTCAGAGTCAGAGTTAAAGTCACAGTCAGCGTCAAAGTCAGAGTCTCAGTCAGAGTCCAAGTCAGAGTCAGAGTCGGAGTCAGAGTCAGAGTCAGAGTCAAAGTCAGAGTCAGAGTCATGTAGTCAGAGTCACAGTCAGAGGCAGAGTCAGAGTCGGAGTCAGAGTCAGAGTCAGAGTCAGAGTCAGAGTCAGAGTCGGAGTCAGAGTTAAAGTCAGAGTCAGAGTCAAAGTCGAAGTCTCAGTCAGAGTCCAAGTCAGAGTCAGAGTCGGAGTCAGAGTCAAAGTCAGAGTCAGAGTCAGAGTCAGAGTCATGTAGTCAGAGTCAGAGTCAGAGTCAGAGTCAGAGTCAGAGTCGGAGTCAGAGTCAGAGTCAGAGTCAGAGTCAGGGTCAGAGTCAGAGTCTGAGTCGAAGTCAGAGTCAGAGTCAGAGTCAGAGTCAGAAACAGGGTCAGAGTCAGAGTCAGAGTCAGAGTCACGGTCAAAGTCGGAGTCAGAGTCAGAAATAGGGTCAGATTCAGAGTCAGAGTCAGAGTCATAGTCAAAGTCGGAGACTCAGTCAGAGTCAGAGTCAGAGTCGGAGTCTTGGAGACAGACTCAGAGTCAGAGTCAGACTCAGAGTCAGTTTTACAGTCAGAGTCAGAGTCGGAGTCAGAATCAGAGTCAGAGTCAGAGTCGGAGTCAGAGTCAGAGTCAGATTCAAAGTCAGAGTCAGAGTCATGTAGTCAGAGTCACAGTCAGAGGCAGAGTCAGAGTCGGAGTCAGAGTCAGAGTCAGAGTCAGAGTCAGAGTCAGAGTCGGAGTCAGAGTTAAAGTCAGAGTCAGAGTCAGAGTCAGAGTCAAAGTCAAAGTCTCAGTCAGAGTCCAAGTCAGAGTCAGAGTCAGTTTCACAGTCAGAGTCAGAGTCGGAGTCAGAATCAGAGTCAGAGTCAGAGTCGGAGTCAGAGTCAGAGTCGGAGTCAGAGTCAGAGTCAGAGTCAGAGTCGGAGTCGGAGTCGGAGTCAGAGTTAAAGTCAGAGTCAGAGTCAGAGTCAGAGTCAGAGTCAGAGTCAGAGTCAGAGTCATGTAGTCACAGTCACAGTCAGAGTCAGAGTCAGAGTCAAAGTCATAGTCAGAGTCAGAGTCAGAGTCAGAGTCGGAGTCAGAGTTAAAGTCAGAGTCAGAGTCAGAGTCAGAGTCAAAACAGAGTCTCAGTCAGAGTCCAAGTCAGAGTCAGAGTCGGAGTCAGAGTCAAAGTCAGAGTCAGAGTCAGAGTCAGAGTCATGTAGTCAGAGTCAGAGTCAGAGTCAGAGTCAGAGTCAGAGTCGGAGTCAGAGTCAGAGTCAGAGTCAAAGTCAGGGTCAGAGTCAGCATTGGAGTCAGAGTCAGAGTCATGTAGTCTGAGTCAGAGTCAGAGACAGAGTCAGAGTCTGAGTCAGAGTCAGAGTCAGAGTCAGAGTTAGAGTCAGATACAGAGTCAGAGTCAGAGTTAGTCAGATACGGAGTCGGAGTCAGAGTCAGATTCAGAGTCAGAGTCAGAGTCAGAGTCAAAGTCAGAGTCAGAGTCGGAGTCAGAGTCACAGTCAGAGTCAGAGTCGGAGTCAGAGTCAGAGTCAGAGTCAGAGTCAGAGTCAGAGTCAGAGTCAGAGTCGGAGTCAGAGTCAGAGTTAAAGTCACAGTCAGCGTCAAAGTCAGAGTCTCAGTCAGAGTCCAAGTCAGAGTCAGAGTCGGAGTCAGAGTCAGAGTCAGAGTCAAAGTCAGAGTCAGAGTCATGTAGTCAGAGTCACAGTCAGAGGCAGAGTCAGAGTCTCAGTCAGAGTCCAAGTCAGAGTCAGAGTCGGAGTCAGAGTCAGAGTCAGAGTCAAAGTCAGAGTCAGAGTCATGTAGTCAGAGTCACAGTCAGAGGCAGAGTCAGAGTCGGAGTCAGAGTCAGAGTCAGAGTCAGAGTCAGAGTCAGAGTCGGAGTCAGAGTTAAAGTCAGAGTCAGAGTCAGAGTCAGAGTCAAAGTCAAAGTCTCAGTCAGAGTCCAAGTCAGAGTCAGAGTCGGAGTGAGAGTCAAAGTCAGAGTCAGAGTCAGAGTCAGAGTCATGTTGTCAGAGTCAGAGTCAGAGTCAGAGTCAGAGTCAGAGTCGGAGTCAGAGTCAGAGTCAGAGTCAGAGTCAGGGTCAGAGTCAGAGTCTGAGTCAGAGTCAGAGTCAGAGTCAGAGTCAGAGTCAGAAACAGGTTCAGAGTCAGAGTCAGAGTCAGAGTCACGGTCAAAGTCGGAGTCGGAGTCAGAAACAGGGTCAGATTCAGAGTCAGAGTCAGAGTCATAGTCAAAGTCGGAGACTTAGTCAGAGTCAGAGTCAGAGTCGGAGTCATGGAGACAGACTCAGAGTCAGAGTCAGAGTCAGAGTCAGTTTCACAGTCAGAGTCAGAGTCGGAGTCAGAATCAGAGTCAGAGTCAGAGTCGGAGTCAGAGTCAGAGTCGGAGTCAGAGTAAGAGTCAGAGTCAGAGTCGGAGTCAGAGTCAGAGTGAGAGTCAGACTCATAGTCAGAGTCAGAGTCAGAGTCGGAGTCAGAGTCAGAGTCAGAGTCAGAGTCAGAGTCAGAGTCATGTAGTCACAGTCACAGTCAGAGTCAGAGTCAGAGTCAAAGTCAGAGTCAGAGTCAGAGTCAGAGTCAGAGTCGGAGTCAGAGTTAAAGTCAGAGTCAGAGTCAGAGTCAGAGTCAAAACAGAGTCTCAGTCAGAGTCCAAGTCAGAGTCAGAGTCGGAGTCAGAGTCGAAGTCAGAGTCAGAGTCAGAGTCAGAGTCATGTAGTCAGAGTCAGAGTCAGAGTCAGAGTCAGAGTCAGAGTCGGAGTCAGAGTCAGAGTCTGAGTCAGAGTCAGAGACAGAGTCAGAGTCTGAGTCAGAGTCAGAGTCGGAGTCAGAGTTAGAGTCAGATACGGAGTCGGAGTCAGAGTCAGATTCAGAGTCAAAGTCATGGAGACAGAGTCAGAGTCAGAGTCAGAGTCAGAGTCAGAGTCAAAGTCAGAGTCAGAGTCGGAATCAGAGTCAGAGTCAGAGTCAAAGTCGGAGTCAGATTCAGAGTCAGAGTCATGGAGACAGAGTCAGAGTCAGAGCCATAGTCAGAGTCAGAGTCATGGAGTCAGAGTCAGAGTCCGAGTCAGAGTCAGAGTCAGAGTCAGAGTCAGAGTCGGAGTCAGAGTTAAAGTCAGAGTCAGAGTCAGAGTCAGAGTCAAAGTCAAAGTCTCAGTCAGAGTCCAAGTCAGAGTCAGAGTCAGTTTCACAGTCAGAGTCAGAGTCGGAGTCAGAATCAGAGTCAGAGTCAGAGTCGGAGTCAGAGTCAGAGTCGGAGTCAGAGTCAGAGTCAGAGTCAGAGTCGGAGTCGGAGTCGGAGTCAGAGTTAAAGTCAGAGTCAGAGTCAGAGTCAGAGTCAGAGTCAGAGTCAGAGTCAGAGTCATGTAGTCACAGTCACAGTCAGAGTCAGAGTCAGAGTCAAAGTCAGAGTCAGAGTCAGAGTCAGAGTCAGAGTCGGAGTCAGAGTTAAAGTCAGAGTCAGAGTCAGAGTCAGAGTCAAAACAGAGTCTCAGTCAGAGTCCAAGTCAGAGTCAGAGTCGGAGTCAGAGTCAAAGTCAGAGTCAGAGTCAGAGTCAGAGTCATGTAGTCAGAGTCAGAGTCAGAGTCAGAGTCAGAGTCAGAGTCGGAGTCAGAGTCAGAGTCAGAGTCAAAGTCAGGGTCAGAGTCAGCATTGGAGTCAGAGTCAGAGTCATGTAGTCTGAGTCAGAGTCAGAGTCGGAGTCAGAGTCAGAGTCAGATTCAAAGTCAGAGTCAGAGTCATGTAGTCAGAGTCACAGTCAGAGGCAGAGTCAGAGTCGGAGTCAGAGTCAGAGTCAGAGTCAGAGTCAGAGTCAGAGTCGGAGTCAGAGTTAAAGTCAGAGTCAGAGTCAGAGTCAGAGTCAAAGTCAAAGTCTCAGTCAGAGTCCAAGTCAGACTCAGAGTCAGTTTCACAGTCAGAGTCAGAGTCGGAGTCAGAATCAGAGTCAGAGTCAGAGTCGGAGTCAGAGTCAGAGTCGGAGTCAGAGTCAGAGTCAGAGTCAGAGTCGGAGTCGGAGTCGGAGTCAGAGTTAAAGTCAGAGTCAGAGTCAGAGTCAGAGTCAGAGTCAGAGTCAGAGTCAGAGTCATGTAGTCACAGTCACAGTCAGAGTCAGAGTCAGAGTCAAAGTCAGAGTCAGAGTCAGAGTCAGAGTCAGAGTCGGAGTCAGAGTTAAAGTCAGAGTCAGAGTCAGAGTCAGAGTCAAAACAGAGTCTCAGTCAGAGTCCAAGTCAGAGTCAGAGTCGGAGTCAGAGTCAAAGTCAGAGTCAGAGTCAGAGTCAGAGTCATGTAGTCAGAGTCAGAGTCAGAGTCAGAGTCAGAGTCAGAGTCGGAGTCAGAGTCAGAGTCAGAGTCAAAGTCAGGGTCAGAGTCAGCATTGGAGTCAGAGTCAGAGTCATGTAGTCTGAGTCAGAGTCAGAGTCGGAGTCAGAGTCAGAGTCAGATTCAAAGTCAGAGTCAGAGTCATGTAGTCAGAGTCACAGTCAGAGGCAGAGTCAGAGTCGGAGTCAGAGTCAGAGTCAGAGTCAGAGTCAGAGTCAGAGTCGGAGTCAGAGTTAAAGTCAGAGTCAGAGTCAGAGTCAGAGTCAAAGTCAAAGTCTCAGTCAGAGTCCAAGTCAGACTCAGAGTCAGTTTCACAGTCAGAGTCAGAGTCGGAGTCAGAATCAGAGTCAGAGTCAGAGTCGGAGTCAGAGTCAGAGTCGGAGTCAGAGTCAGAGTCAGAGTCAGAGTCGGAGTCGGAGTCGGAGTCAGAGTTAAAGTCAGAGTCAGAGTCAGAGTCAGAGTCAGAGTCAGAGTCAGAGTCAGAGTCATGTAGTCACAGTCACAGTCAGAGTCAGAGTCAGAGTCAAAGTCAGAGTCAGAGTCAGAGTCAGAGTCAGAGTCGGAGTCAGAGTTAAAGTCAGAGTCAGAGTCAGAGTCAGAGTCAGAGTCAGAGTCAAAGTCAGAGTCAGAGTCAGAGTCATGTAGTCAGAGTCACAGTCAGAGTCAGAGTCAGAGTCGGAGTCAGAGTCAGAGTCAGAGTCAGAGTCAGGGTCAGAGTCAGAGTCAGCATTAGAGTCAGAGTCAGAGTCATGTATTCAGCGTCAGAGTCAGAGTCAGGGTCAGAGTCAGAGTCAGCATTAGAGTCAGAGTCAGAGTCATGTATTCAGAGTCAGAGTCTGAGTCAGAGTCAGAGACAGAGTCAGAGTCTGAGTCAGAGTCAGAGACAGAGTCAGAGTCGGAGTCAGAGTCAGATTCAGAGTCAAAGTCATGGAGACAGTGTCAAAGTCAGAGTCAGAGTCAGAGTCAGAGTCAGAGTCTGAGTCAGAGTCAGAGACAGAGTCAGAGTCTGAGTCAGAGTCAGAGTCAGAGTCAGAGTTAGAGTCAGATACAGAGTCAGAGTCGGAGTTAGTCAGATACGGAGTCGGAGTCAGAGTCAGATTCAGAGTCAGAGTCAGAGTCAGAGTCAAAGTCAGAGTCAGAGTCGGAGTCAGAGTCACAGTCAGAGTCAGAGTCGGAGTCAGAGTCAGAGTCAGAGTCAGAGTCAGAGTCAGAGTCAGAGTCAGAGTCAGAGTCAGAGTCTGAGTTAAAGTCACAGTCAGAGTCAAAGTCAGAGTCATGTAGTCAGAGTCAGAGTCTGAGTCAGAGTCAGAGACAGAGTCAGAGTCTGAGTCAGAGTCAGAGTCGGAGTCAGAGTTAGAGTCAGATACAGAGTCGGAGTCAGAGTCAGATTCAGAGTCAAAGTCATGAAGACAGAGTCAGAGTCAGAGTCAGAGTCAGAGTCAGAGTCAAAGTCAGAGTCAGAGTCGAAATCAGAGTCAGAGTCAGAGTCAGAGTCAGAGTCAGAGTCAGAGTTAGAGTCAGATACAGAGTCAGAAACAGAGTTAGTCAGATACGGAGTCGGAGTCAGAGTCAGAGTCAGAGTCGGAGTCAGAGTCAGAGTCAGAGTCAGAGTCAGAGTCAGAGTCAGAGTCAGAGTCAGAGTCAGAGTCAGAGTCAGAGTTAAAGTCACAGTCAGAGTCAAAGTCAGAGTCTCAGTCAGAGTCCAAGTCAGAGTCAGAGTCGGAGTCAGAGTCAGAGTCAGAGTCAAAGTCAGAGTCAGAGTCATGTAGTCAGAGTCACAGTCAGAGGCAGAGTCAGAGTCGGAGTCAGAGTCACAGTCAGAGTCATAGTCAGAGTCAGAGTCGGAGTCAGAGTTAAAGTCAGAGTCAGAGTCAGAGTCAGAGTCGGAGTCAGAGTCAGAGTCAGAGTCAAAGTCAGAGTCAGAGTCATGTAGTCAGAGTCAGAGTCAGAGTCAGAGTCAGAGTCATGTAGTCACAGTCACAGTCAGAGTCAGAGTCAGAGTCAAAGTCAGAGTCAGAGTCAGAGTCAGAGTCAGAGTCGGAGTCAGAGTTAAAGTCAGAGTCAGAGTCAGAGTCAGAGTCAAAACAGAGTCTCAGTCAGAGTCCAAGTCAGAGTCAGAGTCGGAGTCAGAGTCAAAGTCAGAGTCAGAGTCAGAGTCAGAGTCATGTAGTCAGAGTCAGAGTCAGAGTCAGAGTCAGAGTCAGAGTCGGAGTCAGAGTCAGAGTCAGAGTCAAAGTCAGGGTCAGAGTCAGCATTGGAGTCAGAGTCAGAGTCATGTAGTCTGAGTCAGAGTCAGAGTCGGAGTCAGAGTCAGAGTCAGATTCAAAGTCAGAGTCAGAGTCATGTAGTCAGAGTCACAGTCAGAGGCAGAGTCAGAGTCGGAGTCAGAGTCAGAGTCAGAGTCAGAGTCAGAGTCAGAGTCGGAGTCAGAGTTAAAGTCAGAGTCAGAGTCAGAGTCAGAGTCAAAGTCAAAGTCTCAGTCAGAGTCCAAGTCAGAGTCAGAGTCAGTTTCACAGTCAGAGTCAGAGTCGGAGTCAGAATCAGAGTCAGAGTCAGAGTCGGAGTCAGAGTCAGAGTCGGAGTCAGAGTCAGAGTCAGAGTCAGAGTCGGAGTCGGAGTCGGAGTCAGAGTTAAAGTCAGAGTCAGAGTCAGAGTCAGAGTCAGAGTCAGAGTCAGAGTCAGAGTCATGTAGTCACAGTCACAGTCAGAGTCAGAGTCAGAGTCAAAGTCAGAGTCAGAGTCAGAGTCAGAGTCAGAGTCGGAGTCAGAGTTAAAGTCAGAGTCAGAGTCAGAGTCAGAGTCAAAACAGAGTCTCAGTCAGAGTCCAAGTCAGAGTCAGAGTCGGAGTCAGAGTCAAAGTCAGAGTCAGAGTCAGAGTCAGAGTCATGTAGTCAGAGTCAGAGTCAGAGTCAGAGTCAGAGTCAGAGTCGGAGTCAGAGTCAGAGTCAGAGTCAAAGTCAGGGTCAGAGTCAGCATTGGAGTCAGAGTCAGAGTCATGTAGTCTGAGTCAGAGTCAGAGACAGAGTCAGAGTCTGAGTCAGAGTCAGACTCAGAGTCAGAGTTAGAGTCAGATACAGAGTCAGAGTCAGAGTTAGTCAGATACGGAGTCGGAGTCAGAGTCAGATTCAGAGTCAGAGTCAGAGTCAGAGTCAAAGTCAGAGTCAGAGTCGGAGTCAGAGTCACAGTCAGAGTCAGAGTCGGAGTCAGAGTCAGAGTCAGAGTCAGAGTCAGAGTCAGAGTCTGAGTCAGAGTCGGAGTCAGAGTCAGAGTTAAAGTCACAGTCAGCGTCAAAGTCAGAGTCTCAGTCAGAGTCCAAGTCAGAGTCAGAGTCGGAGTCAGAGTCAGAGTCAGAGTCAAAGTCAGAGTCAGAGTCATGTAGTCAGAGTCACAGTCAGAGGCAGAGTCAGAGTCGGAGTCAGAGTCAGAGTCAGAGTCAGAGTCAGAGTCAGAGTCGGAGTCAGAGTTAAAGTCAGAGTCAGAGTCAAAGTCGAAGTCTCAGTCAGAGTCCAAGTCAGAGTCAGAGTCGGAGTCAGAGTCAAAGTCAGAGTCAGAGTCAGAGTCAGAGTCATGTAGTCAGAGTCAGAGTCAGAGTCAGAGTCAGAGTCAGAGTCGGAGTCAGAGTCAGAGTCAGAGTCAGAGTCAGGGTCAGAGTCAGAGTCTGAGTCGAAGTCAGAGTCAGAGTCAGAGTCAGAGTCAGAAACAGGGTCAGAGTCAGAGTCAGAGTCAGAGTCACGGTCAAAGTCGGAGTCAGAGTCAGAAACAGGGTCAGATTCAGAGTCAGAGTCAGAGTCATAGTCAAAGTCGGAGACTCAGTCAGAGTCAGAGTCAGAGTCGGAGTCTTGGAGACAGACTCAGAGTCAGAGTCAGACTCAGAGTCAGTTTTACAGTCAGAGTCAGAGTCGGAGTCAGAATCAGAGTCAGAGTCAGAGTCGGAGTCAGAGTCAGAGTCAGATTCAAAGTCAGAGTCAGAGTCATGTAGTCAGAGTCACAGTCAGAGGCAGAGTCAGAGTCGGAGTCAGAGTCAGAGTCAGAGTCAGAGTCAGAGTCAGAGTCGGAGTCAGAGTTAAAGTCAGAGTCAGAGTCAGAGTCAGAGTCAAAGTCAAAGTCTCAGTCAGAGTCCAAGTCAGAGTCAGAGTCAGTTTCACAGTCAGAGTCAGAGTCGGAGTCAGAATCAGAGTCAGAGTCAGAGTCGGAGTCAGAGTCAGAGTCGGAGTCAGAGTCAGAGTCAGAGTCAGAGTCGGAGTCGGAGTCGGAGTCAGAGTTAAAGTCAGAGTCAGAGTCAGAGTCAGAGTCAGAGTCAGAGTCAGAGTCAGAGTCATGTAGTCACAGTCACAGTCAGAGTCAGAGTCAGAGTCAAAGTCATAGTCAGAGTCAGAGTCAGAGTCAGAGTCGGAGTCAGAGTTAAAGTCAGAGTCAGAGTCAGAGTCAGAGTCAAAACAGAGTCTCAGTCAGAGTCCATGTCAGAGTCAGAGTCGGAGTCAGAGTCAAAGTCAGAGTCAGAGTCAGAGTCAGAGTCATGTAGTCAGAGTCAGAGTCAGAGTCAGAGTCAGAGTCAGAGTCGGAGTCAGAGTCAGAGTCAGAGTCAAAGTCAGGGTCAGAGTCAGCATTGGAGTCAGAGTCAGAGTCATGTAGTCTGAGTCAGAGTCAGAGACAGAGTCAGAGTCTGAGTCAGAGTCAGAGTCAGAGTCAGAGTTAGAGTCAGATACAGAGTCAGAGTCAGAGTTAGTCAGATACGGAGTCGGAGTCAGAGTCAGATTCAGAGTCAGAGTCAGAGTCAGAGTCAAAGTCAGAGTCAGAGTCGGAGTCAGAGTCACAGTCAGAGTCAGAGTCGGAGTCAGAGTCAGAGTCAGAGTCAGAGTCAGAGTCAGAGTCAGAGTCAGAGTCGGAGTCAGAGTCAGAGTTAAAGTCACAGTCAGCGTCAAAGTCAGAGTCTCAGTCAGAGTCCAAGTCAGAGTCAGAGTCGGAGTCAGAGTCAGAGTCAGAGTCAAAGTCAGAGTCAGAGTCATGTAGTCAGAGTCACAGTCAGAGGCAGAGTCAGAGTCTCAGTCAGAGTCCAAGTCAGAGTCAGAGTCGGAGTCAGAGTCAGAGTCAGAGTCAAAGTCAGAGTCAGAGTCATGTAGTCAGAGTCACAGTCAGAGGCAGAGTCAGAGTCGGAGTCAGAGTCAGAGTCAGAGTCAGAGTCAGAGTCAGAGTCGGAGTCAGAGTTAAAGTCAGAGTCAGAGTCAGAGTCAGAGTCAAAGTCAAAGTCTCAGTCAGAGTCCAAGTCAGAGTCAGAGTCGGAGTGAGAGTCAAAGTCAGAGTCAGAGTCAGAGTCAGAGTCATGTTGTCAGAGTCAGAGTCAGAGTCAGAGTCAGAGTCAGAGTCGGAGTCAGAGTCAGAGTCAGAGTCAGAGTCAGGGTCAGAGTCAGAGTCTGAGTCAGAGTCAGAGTCAGAGTCAGAGTCAGAGTCAGAAACAGGTTCAGAGTCAGAGTCAGAGTCAGAGTCACGGTCAAAGTCGGAGTCGGAGTCAGAAACAGGGTCAGATTCAGAGTCAGAGTCAGAGTCATAGTCAAAGTCGGAGACTTAGTCAGAGTCAGAGTCAGAGTCGGAGTCATGGAGACAGACTCAGAGTCAGAGTCAGAGTCAGAGTCAGTTTCACAGTCAGAGTCAGAGTCGGAGTCAGAATCAGAGTCAGAGTCAGAGTCGGAGTCAGAGTCAGAGTCGGAGTCAGAGTAAGAGTCAGAGTCAGAGTCGGAGTCAGAGTCAGAGTGAGAGTCAGACTCATAGTCAGAGTCAGAGTCAGAGTCGGAGTCAGAGTCAGAGTCAGAGTCAGAGTCACAGTCAGAGTCAGAGTCAGAGTCAAAGTCATAGTCAGAGTCAGAGTCAGAGTCAGAGTCGGAGTCAGAGTTAAAGTCAGAGTCAGAGTCAGAGTCAGAGTCAAAACAGAGTCTCAGTCAGAGTCCAAGTCAGAGTCAGAGTCGGAGTCAGAGTCAAAGTCAGAGTCAGAGTCAGAGTCAGAGTCATGTAGTCAGAGTCAGAGTCAGAGTCAGAGTCAGAGTCAGAGTCGGAGTCAGAGTCAGAGTCAGAGTCAAAGTCAGGGTCAGAGTCAGCATTGGAGTCAGAGTCAGAGTCATGTAGTCTGAGTCAGAGTCAGAGACAGAGTCAGAGTCTGAGTCAGAGTCAGAGTCAGAGTCAGAGTTAGAGTCAGATACAGAGTCAGAGTCAGAGTTAGTCAGATACGGAGTCGGAGTCAGAGTCAGATTCAGAGTCAGAGTCAGAGTCAGAGTCAAAGTCAGAGTCAGAGTCGGAGTCAGAGTCACAGTCAGAGTCAGAGTCGGAGTCAGAGTCAGAGTCAGAGTCAGAGTCAGAGTCAGAGTCAGAGTCAGAGTCGGAGTCAGAGTCAGAGTTAAAGTCACAGTCAGCGTCAAAGTCAGAGTCTCAGTCAGAGTCCAAGTCAGAGTCAGAGTCGGAGTCAGAGTCAGAGTCAGAGTCAAAGTCAGAGTCAGAGTCATGTAGTCAGAGTCACAGTCAGAGGCAGAGTCAGAGTCTCAGTCAGAGTCCAAGTCAGAGTCAGAGTCGGAGTCAGAGTCAGAGTCAGAGTCAAAGTCAGAGTCAGAGTCATGTAGTCAGAGTCACAGTCAGAGGCAGAGTCAGAGTCGGAGTCAGAGTCAGAGTCAGAGTCAGAGTCAGAGTCAGAGTCGGAGTCAGAGTTAAAGTCAGAGTCAGAGTCAGAGTCAGAGTCAAAGTCAAAGTCTCAGTCAGAGTCCAAGTCAGAGTCAGAGTCGGAGTGAGAGTCAAAGTCAGAGTCAGAGTCAGAGTCAGAGTCATGTTGTCAGAGTCAGAGTCAGAGTCAGAGTCAGAGTCAGAGTCGGAGTCAGAGTCAGAGTCAGAGTCAGAGTCAGGGTCAGAGTCAGAGTCTGAGTCAGAGTCAGAGTCAGAGTCAGAGTCAGAGTCAGAAACAGGTTCAGAGTCAGAGTCAGAGTCAGAGTCACGGTCAAAGTCGGAGTCGGAGTCAGAAACAGGGTCAGATTCAGAGTCAGAGTCAAAGTCATAGTCAAAGTCGGAGACTTAGTCAGAGTCAGAGTCAGAGTCGGAGTCATGGAGACAGACTCAGAGTCAGAGTCAGAGTCAGAGTCAGTTTCACAGTCAGAGTCAGAGTCGGAGTCAGAATCAGAGTCAGAGTCAGAGTCGGAGTCAGAGTCAGAGTCGGAGTCAGAGTAAGAGTCAGAGTCAGAGTCGGAGTCAGAGTCAGAGTGAGAGTCAGACTCATAGTCAGAGTCAGAGTCAGAGTCGGAGTCAGAGTCAGAGTCAGAGTCAGAGTCAGAGTCAGAGTCATGTAGTCACAGTCACAGTCAGAGTCAGAGTCAGAGTCAAAGTCAGAGTCAGAGTCAGAGTCAGAGTCAGAGTCGGAGTCAGAGTTAAAGTCAGAGTCAGAGTCAGAGTCAGAGTCAAAACAGAGTCTCAGTCAGAGTCCAAGTCAGAGTCAGAGTCGGAGTCAGAGTCGAAGTCAGAGTCAGAGTCAGAGTCAGAGTCATGTAGTCAGAGTCAGAGTCAGAGTCAGAGTCAGAGTCAGAGTCGGAGTCAGAGTCAGAGTCTGAGTCAGAGTCAGAGACAGAGTCAGAGTCTGAGTCAGAGTCAGAGTCGGAGTCAGAGTTAGAGTCAGATACGGAGTCGGAGTCAGAGTCAGATTCAGAGTCAAAGTCATGGAGACAGAGTCAGAGTCAGAGTCAGAGTCAGAGTCAGAGTCAAAGTCAGAGTCAGAGTCGGAATCAGAGTCAGAGTCAGAGTCAAAGTCGGAGTCAGATTCAGAGTCAGAGTCATGGAGACAGAGTCAGAGTCAGAGCCATAGTCAGAGTCAGAGTCATGGAGTCAGAGTCAGAGTCCGAGTCAGAATCAGAGTCAGAGTCAGAGTCAGAGTAGGAGTCAAAATTAGAGTCAGAGACAGATTCAGAGTCACAGTCACAGTCGGAGTCAGAGTCAGAGTCAGAGTCAGAGTCAGAGTCAGATTCAGAGTCAGAGTCATGGAGAAAGAGTCAGAGTCAGAGCCATAGTCAGAGTCAGAGCCATGGAGTCAGAGTCAGAGTCTGAGTCAGAGTCAGAGTCAGAGACAGAGTCAGAGTCGGAGTCCAAATCAGAGTCGGAGTCAGATTCAGAGTCACAGTCAGAATCAGAGTCAGAGTCAGAGTTAGAGTCAGATACGGAGTCGGGGTCAGAGTCCGATTCAGCGTCAAAGTCATTAAGACAGAGTCAGAGTCAGAGTCAGAGTCAGAGTCAGAGGCAAAGTCAGAGTCAGAGACTCAGTCAGATTCAGAGTCAGAGTCGAAGTCGGAGTTAGAGTCAGAGTAAGAGTCAGAGTCAGAGTCAGAGTCGGAGTCAGAGTCAAAGACAGAGTCAGAGTCAGGGTCAGAGTCAGAGTCACGTTCAGAGTCAGAGTCAGAGTCATGGAGTCAGAGTCAGAGTCTGAGTCAGAGTCAGAGTCAGAGTCAGAGTCAGAGTCAGAGTCAGAGTCATGTAGTCAGAGTCACAGTCAGAGTCAGAGTCAGAGTCCGAGTCAAAGCCAGAGTTAGAGTCAGAGTTAAAGTCAGAGTCAGAGTCAGAGTGAGAGTCAAAGTCAGAGTCTCAGTCAGAGTCCAAGTCAGAGTCAGAGTCAGAGTCAGAGTCAGAGTCAGAGTCAGAGTCAGAGTCAGAGTCATGTAGTCAGAGTCACAGTCAGAGTCAGAGTCAGAGTCGGAGTCAGAGTCAGAGTCAGAGTCAGAGTCAGGGCCAGAGTCAGAGTCAGCATTAGAGTCAGAGTCAGAGTCATGTATTCAGCGTCAGAGTCAGAGTCAGGGTCAGAGTCAGAGTCAGCATTAGAGTCAGAGTCAGAGTCATGTATTCAGAGTCAGAGTCTGAGTCAGAGTCAGAGACAGAGTCAGAGTCTGAGTCAGAGTCAGAGACAGAGTCAGAGTCTGAGTCAGAGTCAGAGTCAGACTCAGAGTTAGTCAGATACGGAGTCGGAGTCAGAGTCAGATTCAGAGTCAAAGTCATGGAGACAGTGTCAAAGTCAGAGTCAGAGTCAGAGTCAGAGTCTGAGTCAGAGTCAGAGACAGAGTCAGAGTCTGAGTCAGAGTCAGAGTCAGAGTCAGAGTTAGAGTCAGATACAGAGTCAGAGTCAGAGTTAGTCAGATACGGAGTCGGAGTCAGAGTCAGATTCAGAGTCAGAGTCAGAGTCAGAGTCAAAGTCAGAGTCAGAGTCGGAGTCAGAGTCACAGTCAGAGTCAGAGTCGGAGTCAGAGTCGGAGTCAGAGTCAGAGTCAGAGTCAAAGTCAGAGTCAGAGTCATGTAGTCAGAGTCACAGTCAGAGGCAGAGTCAGAGTCGGAGTCAGAGTCAGAGTCAGAGTCAGAGTCAGAGTCAGAGACAGAGTCGGAGTCGGAGTCAAAATCAGAGTCGGAGTCAGATTCAGAGTCACAGTCAGAATCAGAGTCAGAGTCAGAGTTAGAGTCAGATACGGAGTCGGGGTCAGAGTCAGATTCAGAGTCAAAGTCATGAAGACAGAGTCAGAGTCAGAGTCAGAGTCAGAGTCAGAGGCAAAGTCAGAGTCAGAGACTCAGTCAGATTCAGAGTCAGAGTCTAAGTCGGAGTTAGAGTCAGAGTCAGAGTCAGAGTCAGAGTCAGAGTCGGAGTCAGAGTCAAAGACAGAGTCAGAGTCAGGGTCAGAGTCAGAGTCACGTTCAGAGTCAGAGTCAGAGTCATGGAGTCAGAGTCAGAGTCTGAGTCAGAGTCAGAGTCGGAGTCAGAGTCAGAGTCAGAGTCATGTATTTAGAGTCACAGTCAGAGTCAGAGTCAGAGTCCGAGTCAGAGCCAGAGTTAGAGTCAGAGTTAAAGTCAGAGTCAGAGTCAGAGTGAGAGTCAAAGTCAGAGTCTCAGTCAGAGTCCAAGTCAGAGTCAGAGTCAGAGTCAGAGTCAGAGTCAGAGTCAGAGTCAGAGTCAGAGTCAGAGTTAGTCAGATACGGAGTCGGAGTCAGAGTCAGATTCAGAGTCAAAGTCATGGAGACAGAGTCAAAGTCAGAGTCAGAGTCAGAGTCAGAGTCTGAGTCAGAGTCAGAGACAGAGTCAGAGTCCGAGTCAGAGTCAGAGTCCGAGTCAGAGTTAGAGTCATATACAGAGTCAGAGTCAGAGTTAGTCAGATACGGAGTCGGAGTCAGAGTCAGATTCAGAGTCAGAGTCAGAGTCAGAGTCAAAGTCAGAGTCAGAGTCGGAGTCAGAGTCAGAGTCAGAGTCAGAGTCGGAGTCAGAGTCAGAGTCAGAGTCAGAGTCAGAGTCAGAGTCACAGTCAGAGTCGGAGTCAGAGTCAGAGTTAAAGTCAGAGTCAGAGTCAGAGTCAGAGTCAAAGTCAGAGTCTCAGTCAGAGTCCAAGTCAGAGTCAGAGTCACAGTCAGAGTCAGAGTCAGAGTCAGAGTCAGAGTCAGAGTCACAGTCAGAGTCAGAGTCAGAGTCAGAGTCAGAGTCAGAGTCATGTAGTCAGAGTCACAGTCAGAGTCAGAGTCAGAGTCGGAGTCAGAGTCAGAGTAAGAGTCAGAGTCAGGGTCAGAGTCAGAGTCAGCATTAGAGTCAGAGTCAGAGTCATGTAGTCAGAGTCAGAGTCCGAGTCGGAGTCAGATTCAGAGTCGAAGTCTTGGAGACAGAGTCAGAGTCAGAGTCAGAGTCTGAGTCAGAGTCAGAGAGAGAGTCAGAGTCTGAGTCAGACTCAGAGTCAGAGTCAGAGTCAGAGTCACAGTCAGAGTCATGTAGTCAGAGTTACAGTCAGAGTCAGAGTCAGAGTCGGAGTCAGAGTCAGAGTCAGAGTCAGAGTCAGGGTCAGAGTCAGAGTCAGCATTAGAGTCAGAGTCAGAGTCATGTAGTCAGAGTCAGAGTCCGAGTCAGAGTCAGAGACAGAGTCAGAGTCAGAGTCAGAGTCAGAGTCAGAGTCAGAGTCGGAGTCAGAGTCAGAGTCAGAGTCAGAGTTGAAGTCAGAGTCAGAGTCAGAGTCAGAGTCAAAGTCAGAGTCTCAGTCAGAGTCCAAGTCAGAGTCAGAGTCGGATTCAGAGTCAGAGTCAGATTTAGAGTCAGAGTCAGAGTCAGGGTCAGAGTCACAGTGAGAGTCAGATTCAGAGTCGGAGTTAGAGTCAGAGTCAGGGTCAGAGTCAAAGTCAGCATTAGAGTCAGAGTCAGAGTCATGCAGTCAGAGTCAGAGTCTGAGTCAGAGTCAGAGACAGAGTCAGAGTCTGAGTCAGAGTCAGAGTCAGAGTCAGAGTTAGAGTCAGATACAGAGTCAGAGTCAGAGTCAGATTCAGAGTCAGAGTCATGGAGACAGAGTCAGAGTCAGAGTCAGAGTCAGAGTCAGAGTCAGAGTCAGAGTCGAAGTCAGAGTCAGAGTCGGAGTCAGAGTCAGAGTCAGATTCAAAGTCGGAGTCAGAGTCAGAGTCAGAGTCAGAGTCAGAGTCAGAGTCAGAGTCAGAGTCAGAGTCAGAGTCATGTAGTCAGAGTAACAGTCAGAGTCAGAGTCAGAGTCGGAGTCAGAGTCAGAGTCAGAGTCAGAGTCAGGGTCACAGTCAGAGTCATCATTAGAGTCAGAGTCAGAGTCATGTATTCAGCGTCAGAGTCTGAGTCAGAGTCAGAGACAGAGTCAGAGTCTGAGTCAGAGTCAGAGTCAGAGTCAGAGTTAGAGTCAGAAACAGAGTCAGAGTCAGAGTTAGTCAGATACGGAGTCGGAGTCAGAGTCAGATTCAGAGTCAGAGTTAGAGTCATAGTCAAAGTCAGAGTCAGAGTCGGAGTCAGAGTCAGAGTCAGAGTCAGAGTCGGAGTCAGAGTCAGAGTCAGAGTCAGAGTCAGAGTCAGAGTCAGAGTCAGAGTCAGAGTCAGAGTTAAAGTTACAGTCGGAGTCAAAGTCAGAGTCTCAGTCAGAGTCCAAGTCAGAGTCAGAGTCGGAGTCAGAGTCAGAGTCAGAGTCAGAGTCAGAGTCAGAGTCATGTAGTCAGAGTCACAGTCAGAGTCAGAGTCAGAGTCAGGGTCAGAGTCAGCGTCAGCATTAGAGTCAGAGTCAGAGTCATGTAGTCAGACTCAGAGTCCGAGTCGGAGTCAGATTCAGAGTCGAAGTCATGGAGACAGAGTCAGAGTCAAAGTCAGAGTCAGAGTCAGAGTCAGAGTTGAAGTCACAGTCAGAGTCAAAGTCAGAGTCTCAGTCAGAGTCCAAGTCAGAGTCAGAGTCGGAGTCAGAGTCAGAGTCAGAGTCAAAGTCAGAGTCAGAGTCATGTAGTCAGAGTCACAGTCAGAGTCAGAGTCAGAGTCGGAGTCAGAGTCAGAGTCAGAGTCAGAGTCAGGGTGAGAGTCAGAGTCAGCATTAAAGTCAGAGTAAGAGTCATGTAGTCAGAGTCAGAGTCCGAGTCGGAGTCAGATTCAGAGTCGAAGTCATGGAGACAGAGTCATAGTCAGAGTCAGAGTCTGAGTCAGAGTCAGAGAGAGAGTCAGAGTCTGAGTCAGAGTCAGAGTCAGAGTCAGAGTCAGAGTCACAGTCAGAGTCATGTAGTCAGAGTTACAGTCAGAGTCAGAGTCAGAGTCGGAGTCATAGTCAGAGTCAGAGTCAAAGTCAGGGTCAGAGTCAGAGTCAGCATTAGAGTCAGAGTCAGAGTCATGTAGTCAGAGTCAGAGTCCGAGTCAGAGTCAGAGACAGAGTCAGAGTCTGAGTCAGAGTCAGAGTCGGAGTCAGAGTTAGAGTCAGATACGGAGTCGGAGTCAGAGTCAGATTCAGAGTCTAAGTCATGGAGACAGAGTCAGAGTCAGAGTCAGAGTCGGAGTCAAAGTCCGAGTCAGAGTCAGAGTCAGAGTCAGAGTCAGAGTCAGAGTCAGAGTCAGAGTCAGAGTCAGAGTCAGAGTCGGAGTCAGAGTCAGAGTCAGAGTCAGAGTTGAAGTCAGAGTCAGAGTCAGAGTCAGAGTCAAAGTCAGAGTCTCAGTCAGAGTCCAAGTCAGAGTCAGAGTCGGATTCAGAGTCAGAGTCAGATTTAGAGTCAGAGTCAGAGTCAGGGTCAGAGTCACAGTGAGAGTCAGATTCAGAGTCGGAGTTAGAGTCAGAGTTAGGGTCAGAGTCAAAGTCAGCATTAGAGTCAGAGTCAGAGTCATGTAGTCAGAGTCAGAGTCTGAGTCAGAGTCAGAGACAGAGTCAGAGTCTGAGTCAGAGTCAGAGTCAGAGTCAGAGTTAGAGTCAGATACAGAGTCAGAGTCAGAGTCAGATTCAGAGTCAGAGTCATGGAGACAGAGTCAGAGTCAGAGTCAGAGTCAGAGTCAGAGTCAGAGTCAGAGTCGAAGTCAGAGTCAGAGTCGGAGTCAGAGTCAGAGTCAGATTCAAAGTCGGAGTCAGAGTCAGAGTCAGAGTCAGAGTCAGAGTCAGAGTCAGAGTCAGAGTCAGAGTCAGAGTTAAAGTTACAGTCGGAGTCAAAGTCAGAGTCTCAGTCAGAGTCCAAGTCAGAGTCAGAGTCGGAGTGAGAGTCAGAGTCAGAGTCAGAGTCAGAGTCAGAGTCATGTAGTCAGAGTCACAGTCAGAGTCAGAGTCAGAGTCGGAGTCAGAGTCAGAGTCAGAGTCAGAGTCAGGGTCAGAGTCAGCGTCAGCATTAGAGTCAGAGTCAGAGTCATGTAGTCAGACTCAGAGTCCGAGTCGGAGTCAGATTCAGAGTCGAAGTCATGGAGACAGAGTCAGAGTTAGAGTCAGAGTCAGAGTCAGAGTCAGAGTTAGATTCAGAGTCAAAGTCATGGAGACAGAGTCAGAGTCAGAGCCATAGTCAGAGTCAGAGTCATGGAGTCAGAGTCAGAGTCAGAGTCAGAGTCAGAGTCAGAGTCAGAGTCAGAGTTAGATTCAGAGTCAAAGTCATGGAGACAGAGTCAGAGTCAGAGCCATAGTCAGAGTCAGAGTCATGGAGTCAGAGTGCGAGTCAGAGTCAGAGTCAAATTCAGAGTCCGAGTCATGGAGACAGAGTCAGAGTCAGAGCCATAGTCAGAGTCAGAGTCATGGAGTCAGAGTCAGAGTCTGAGTCTGAGTCAGAGTCAGAGTCAGAGTCTTATTCAGAGTCAGATTCAGAGTCGGAGTCGGAGTCAGAGTCAGAGTCAGAGTCTCAGTCAGAGTCCAAGTCAGAGTCAGAGTCGTAGTCAGAGTCAGAGTCAGAGTCAGAGTCAGAGTCAGAGTCAGAGTCAAAGTCAGAGTCAAAGTCAGAGTCAGAGTCAGAGTCAGAGTCAGAGTTAAAGTCAGAGTCAGAATCAGAGTCAGAGTCAAAGTCAGAGTCTCAGTCAGAGTCCAAGTGAGAGTCAGAGTCGGAGTCAGAGTCAGAGTCAGAGTCAGAGTCAGAGTCAGAGTCAGGGTCAGAGTCACAGTCAGAGTCAGATTCAGAGTCGGAGTCAGAGTCAGAGTCAGGGTCAGAGTCAGAGTCAGCATTAGAGTCAGAGTCAGAGTCATGTAGTCAGAGTCAGAGTCTGAGTCAGCGTCAGAGACAGAGTCAGAGTCTGAGTCAGAGTCAGAGTCAGAGTCAGAGTTAGAGTCAGATACAGAGTCAGAGTCAGAGTCAGATTCAGAGTCAGAGTCATGGAGTCAGAGTCAGAGTCAGAGTCAGAGTCAGAGTCAGAGTCAGAGTCAAAGTCAGAGTCAGAGTCGGAGTCAGAGGCAGAGTCAGATTCAAAGTCGGAGTCAGAGTCAGAGTCAGAGTCAGAGTCAGAGACAGAGTCAGAGTCAGAGTCAGAGTCCGAGTCAGAGCCAGAGTCAGAGTCGGAGTTAAAGTCAGAGTCAGAGTCAGAGTGAAAGTCAAAGTCAGAGTCTCAGTCAGAGTCCAATTCAGAGTCAGAGTCGGAGTCAGAGTCATGTAGTCAGAGTCACAGTCAGAGTCAGAGTCAGAGTCGGGGTCAGAGTCAGAGTCAGAGTCAGAGTCAGGGTCAGAGTCAGAGTCAGCATTAGAGTCAGAGTCAGAGTCATGTATTCAGAGTCAGAGTCTGAGTCAGAGTCAGAGACAGAGTCAGAGTCTGAGTCAGAGTCAGGGTCAGAGTCAGAGTCAGCATTAGAGTCAGAGTCAGAGTCATGTATTCAGCGTCAGAGTCAGAGTCAGGGTCAGAGTCAGAGTCAGCATTAGAGTCAGAGTCAGAGTCATGTATTCAGAGTCAGAGTCTGAGTCAGAGTCAGAGACAGAGTCAGAGTCTGAGTCAGAGTCAGAGTCAGAGTCAGAGTTAGAGTCAGATACAGAGTCAGAGTCAGAGTTAGTCAGATACGGAGTCGGAGTCAGAGTCAGATTCAGAGTCAGAGTCAGAGTCAGAGTCAAAGTCAGAGTCAGAGTCGGAGTCAGAGTCACAGTCAGAGTCAGAGTCGGAGTCAGAGTCAGAGTCAAAGTCAGAGTCAGAGTCAGAGTCAGAGTCAGAGTCAGAGTCAGAGTCAGAGTTGAAGTCACAGTCAGAGTCAAAGTCAGATTCTCAGTCAGAGTCCAAGTCAGAGTCAGAGTCGGAGTCAGAGTCAGAGTCAGAGTCAAAGTCAGAGTCAGAGTCATGTAGTCAGAGTCACAGTCAGAGGCAGAGTCAGAGTCGGAGTCAGAGTCAGAGTCATGGAGTCAGAGTCAGAGTCAGAGTCAGAGTCAGAGTCAGAGTCAGAGTCAGAGTTAGATTCAGAGTCAAAGTCATGGAGACAGAGTCAGAGTCAGAGCCATAGTCAGAGTCAGAGTCGTGGAGTCAGAGTGCGAGTCAGAGTCAGAGTCAAATTCAGAGTCAGAGTCATGAAGACAGAGTCAGAGTCAGAGCCATAGTCAGAGTCAGAGTCATGGAGTCAGAGTCAGAGTCTGAGTCAGAGTCAGAGTCAGAGTCTTATTCAGAGTCAGAGTCATGAAGACAGAGTCAGAGTCAGAGCCATAGTCAGAGTCAGAGTCATGGAGTCAGAGTCAGAGTCCGAGTCAGAATCAGAGTCAGAGTCAGAGTCAGAGTAGGAGTCAAAATTAGAGTCAGAGACAGATTCAGAGTCACAGTCACAGTCGGAGTCAGAGTCAGAGTCAGAGTCAGAGTCAGAGTCAGATTCAGAGTCAGAGTCATGGAGAAAGAGTCAGAGTCAGAGCCATAGTCAGAGTCAGAGCCATGGAGTCAGAGTCAGAGTCTGAGTCAGAGTCAGAGTCAGAGACAGAGTCAGAGTCGGAGTCCAAATCAGAGTCGGAGTCAGATTCAGAGTCACAGTCAGAATCAGAGTCAGAGTCAGAGTTAGAGTCAGATACGGAGTCGGGGTCAGAGTCAGATTCAGCGTCAAAGTCATTAAGACAGAGTCAGAGTCAGAGTCAGAGTCAGAGTCAGAGGCAAAGTCAGAGTCAGAGACTCAGTCAGATTCAGAGTCAGAGTCGAAGTCGGAGTTAGAGTCAGAGTAAGAGTCAGAGTCAGAGTCAGAGTCGGAGTCAGAGTCAAAGACAGAGTCAGAGTCAGGGTCAGAGTCAGAGTCACGTTCAGAGTCAGAGTCAGAGTCATGGAGTCAGAGTCAGAGTCTGAGTCAGAGTCAGAGTCAGAGTCAGAGTCAGAGTCAGAGTCAGAGTCATGTAGTCAGAGTCACAGTCAGAGTCAGAGTCAGAGTCCGAGTCAGAGCCAGAGTTAGAGTCAGAGTTAAAGTCAGAGTCAGAGTCAGAGTGAGAGTCAAAGTCAGAGTCTCAGTCAGAGTCCAAGTCAGAGTCAGAGTCAGAGTCAGAGTCAGAGTCAGAGTCAGAGTCAGAGTCAGAGTCATGTAGTCAGAGTCACAGTCAGAGTCAGAGTCAGAGTCGGAGTCAGAGTCAGAGTCAGAGTCAGAGTCAGGGCCAGAGTCAGAGTCAGCATTAGAGTCAGAGTCAGAGTCATGTATTCAGCGTCAGAGTCAGAGTCAGGGTCAGAGTCAGAGTCAGCATTAGAGTCAGAGTCAGAGTCATGTATTCAGAGTCAGAGTCTGAGTCAGAGTCAGAGACAGAGTCAGAGTCTGAGTCAGAGTCAGAGACAGAGTCAGAGTCTGAGTCAGAGTCAGAGTCAGACTCAGAGTTAGTCAGATACGGAGTCGGAGTCAGAGTCAGATTCAGAGTCAAAGTCATGGAGACAGTGTCAAAGTCAGAGTCAGAGTCAGAGTCAGAGTCTGAGTCAGAGTCAGAGACAGAGTCAGAGTCTGAGTCAGAGTCAGAGTCAGAGTCAGAGTTAGAGTCAGATACAGAGTCAGAGTCAGAGTTAGTCAGATACGGAGTCGGAGTCAGAGTCAGATTCAGAGTCAGAGTCAGAGTCAGAGTCAAAGTCAGAGTCAGAGTCGGAGTCAGAGTCACAGTCAGAGTCAGAGTCGGAGTCAGAGTCGGAGTCAGAGTCAGAGTCAGAGTCAAAGTCAGAGTCAGAGTCATGTAGTCAGAGTCACAGTCAGAGGCAGAGTCAGAGTCGGAGTCAGAGTCAGAGTCAGAGTCAGAGTCAGAGTCAGAGACAGAGTCGGAGTCGGAGTCAAAATCAGAGTCGGAGTCAGATTCAGAGTCACAGTCAGAATCAGAGTCAGAGTCAGAGTTAGAGTCAGATACGGAGTCGGGGTCAGAGTCAGATTCAGAGTCAAAGTCATGAAGACAGAGTCAGAGTCAGAGTCAGAGTCAGAGTCAGAGGCAAAGTCAGAGTCAGAGACTCAGTCAGATTCAGAGTCAGAGTCTAAGTCGGAGTTAGAGTCAGAGTCAGAGTCAGAGTCAGAGTCAGAGTCGGAGTCAGAGTCAAAGACAGAGTCAGAGTCAGGGTCAGAGTCAGAGTCACGTTCAGAGTCAGAGTCAGAGTCATGGAGTCAGAGTCAGAGTCTGAGTCAGAGTCAGAGTCGGAGTCAGAGTCAGAGTCAGAGTCATGTATTTAGAGTCACAGTCAGAGTCAGAGTCAGAGTCCGAGTCAGAGCCAGAGTTAGAGTCAGAGTTAAAGTCAGAGTCAGAGTCAGAGTGAGAGTCAAAGTCAGAGTCTCAGTCAGAGTCCAAGTCAGAGTCAGAGTCAGAGTCAGAGTCAGAGTCAGAGTCAGAGTCAGAGTTAGTCAGATACGGAGTCGGAGTCAGAGTCAGATTCAGAGTCAAAGTCATGGAGACAGAGTCAAAGTCAGAGTCAGAGTCAGAGTCAGAGTCTGAGTCAGAGTCAGAGACAGAGTCAGAGTCTGAGTCAGAGTCAGAGTCCGAGTCAGAGTTAGAGTCATATACAGAGTCAGAGTCAGAGTTAGTCAGATACGGAGTCGGAGTCAGAGTCAGATTCAGAGTCAGAGTCAGAGTCAGAGTCAAAGTCAGAGTCAGAGTCGGAGTCAGAGTCAGAGTCAGAGTCAGAGTCGGAGTCAGAGTCAGAGTCAGAGTCAGAGTCAGAGTCAGAGTCACAGTCAGAGTCGGAGTCAGAGTCAGAGTTAAAGTCAGAGTCAGAGTCAGAGTCAGAGTCAAAGTCAGAGTCTCAGTCAGAGTCCAAGTCAGAGTCAGAGTCACAGTCAGAGTCAGAGTCAGAGTCAGAGTCAGAGTCAGAGTCACAGTCAGAGTCAGAGTCAGAGTCAGAGTCAGAGTCAGAGTCATGTAGTCAGAGTCACAGTCAGAGTCAGAGTCAGAGTCGGAGTCAGAGTCAGAGTAAGAGTCAGAGTCTGGGTCAGAGTCAGAGTCAGCATTAGAGTCAGAGTCAGAGTCATGTAGTCAGAGTCAGAGTCCGAGTCGGAGTCAGATTCAGAGTCGAAGTCTTGGAGACAGAGTCAGAGTCAGAGTCAGAGTCTGAGTCAGAGTCAGAGAGAGAGTCAGAGTCTGAGTCAGACTCAGAGTCAGAGTCAGAGTCAGAGTCACAGTCAGAGTCATGTAGTCAGAGTTACAGTCAGAGTCAGAGTCAGAGTCGGAGTCAGAGTCAGAGTCAGAGTCAGAGTCAGGGTCAGAGTCAGAGTCAGCATTAGAGTCAGAGTCAGAGTCATGTAGTCAGAGTCAGAGTCCGAGTCAGAGTCAGAGACAGAGTCAGAGTCTGAGTCAGAGTCAGAGTCAGAGTCAGAGTTAGAGTCAGATACGGAGTCAAAGTCAGAGTCAGAGTCAGAGTCAGAGTCAGAGTCAGAGTCAGAGTCAGAGTCAGAGTCGGAGTCAGAGTCAGAGTCAGAGTCGGAGTCAGAGTCAGAGTCAGAGTCAGAGTTGAAGTCAGAGTCAGAGTCAGAGTCAGAGTCAAAGTCAGAGTCTCAGTCAGAGTCCAAGTCAGAGTCAGAGTCGGATTCAGAGTCAGAGTCAGATTTAGAGTCAGAGTCAGAGTCAGGGTCAGAGTCACAGTGAGAGTCAGATTCAGAGTCGGAGTTAGAGTCAGAGTCAGGGTCAGAGTCAAAGTCAGCATTAGAGTCAGAGTCAGAGTCATGCAGTCAGAGTCAGAGTCTGAGTCAGAGTCAGAGACAGAGTCAGAGTCTGAGTCAGAGTCAGAGTCAGAGTCAGAGTTAGAGTCAGATACAGAGTCAGAGTCAGAGTCAGATTCAGAGTCAGAGTCATGGAGACAGAGTCAGAGTCAGAGTCAGAGTCAGAGTCAGAGTCAGAGTCAGAGTCGAAGTCAGAGTCAGAGTCGGAGTCAGAGTCAGAGTCAGATTCAAAGTCGGAGTCAGAGTCAGAGTCAGAGTCAGAGTCAGAGTCAGAGTCAGAGTCAGAGTCAGAGTCAGAGTCATGTAGTCAGAGTTACAGTCAGAGTCAGAGTCAGAGTCGGAGTCAGAGTCAGAGTCAGAGTCAGAGTCAGGGTCACAGTCAGAGTCATCATTAGAGTCAGAGTCAGAGTCATGTATTCAGCTTCAGAGTCTGAGTCAGAGTCAGAGACAGAGTCAGAGTCTGAGTCAGAGTCAGAGTCAGAGTCAGAGTTAGAGTCAGAAACAGAGTCAGAGTCAGAGTTAGTCAGATACGGAGTCGGAGTCAGAGTCAGATTCAGAGTCAGAGTTAGAGTCATAGTCAAAGTCAGAGTCCGAGTCGGAGTCAGAGTCAGAGTCAGAGTCAGAGTCGGAGTCAGAGTCAGAGTCAGAGTCAGAGTCAGAGTCAGAGTCAGAGTCAGAGTTAAAGTTACAGTCGGAGTCAAAGTCAGAGTCTCAGTCAGAGTCCAAGTCAGAGTCAGAGTCGGAGTCAGAGTCAGAGTCAGAGTCAGAGTCAGAGTCAGAGTCATGTAGTCAGAGTCACAGTCAGAGTCAGAGTCAGAGTCAGGGTCAGAGTCAGCGTCAGCATTAGAGTCAGAGTCAGAGTCATGTAGTCAGACTCAGAGTCCGAGTCGGAGTCAGATTCAGAGTCGAAGTCATGGAGACAGAGTCAGAGTCAAAGTCAGAGTCAGAGTCAGAGTCAGAGTTGAAGTCACAGTCAGAGTCAAAGTCAGAGTCTCAGTCAGAGTCCAAGTCAGAGTCAGAGTCGGAGTCAGAGTCAGAGTCAGAGTCAAAGTCAGAGTCAGAGTCATGTAGTCAGAGTCACAGTCAGAGTCAGAGTCAGAGTCGGAGTCAGAGTCAGAGTCAGAGTCAGAGTCAGGGTGAGAGTCAGAGTCAGCATTAAAGTCAGAGTAAGAGTCATGTAGTCAGAGTCAGAGTCCGAGTCGGAGTCAGATTCAGAGTCGAAGTCATGGAGACAGAGTCATAGTCAGAGTCAGAGTCTGAGTCAGAGTCAGAGAGAGAGTCAGAGTCTGAGTCAGAGTCAGAGTCAGAGTCAGAGTCAGAGTCACAGTCAGAGTCATGTAGTCAGAGTTACAGTCAGAGTCAGAGTCAGAGTCGGAGTCATAGTCAGAGTCAGAGTCAAAGTCAGGGTCAGAGTCAGAGTCAGCATTAGAGTCAGAGTCAGAGTCATGTAGTCAGAGTCAGAGTCCGAGTCAGAGTCAGAGACAGAGTCAGAGTCTGAGTCAGAGTCAGAGTCGGAGTCAGAGTTAGAGTCAGATACGGAGTCGGAGTCAGAGTCAGATTCAAAGTCTAAGTCATGGAGACAGAGTCAGAGTCAGAGTCAGAGTCGGAGTCAAAGTCCGAGTCAGAGTCAGAGTCAGAGTCAGAGTCAGAGTCAGAGTCAGAGTCAGAGTCAGAGTCAGAGTCAGAGTCAGAGTCGGAGTCAGAGTCAGAGTCAGAGTCAGAGTTGAAGTCAGAGTCAGAGTCAGAGTCAGAGTCAAAGTCAGAGTCTCAGTCAGAGTCCAAGTCAGAGTCAGAGTCGGATTCAGAGTCAGAGTCAGATTTAGAGTCAGAGTCAGAGTCAGGGTCAGAGTCACAGTGAGAGTCAGATTCAGAGTCGGAGTTAGAGTCAGAGTTAGGGTCACAGTCAAAGTCAGCATTAGAGTCAGAGTCAGAGTCATGTAGTCAGAGTCAGAGTCTGAGTCAGAGTCAGAGACAGAGTCAGAGTCTGAGTCAGAGTCAGAGTCAGAGTCAGAGTTAGAGTCAGATACAGAGTCAGAGTCAGAGTCAGATTCAGAGTCAGAGTCATGGAGACAGAGTCAGAGTCAGAGTCAGAGTCAGAGTCAGAGTCAGAGTCAGAGTCGAAGTCAGAGTCAGAGTCGGAGTCAGAGTCAGAGTCAGATTCAAAGTCGGAGTCAGAGTCAGAGTCAGAGTCAGAGTCAGAGTCAGAGTCAGAGTCAGAGTCAGAGTCAGAGTTAAAGTTACAGTCGGAGTCAAAGTCAGAGTCTCAGTCAGAGTCCAAGTCAGAGTCAGAGTCGGAGTGAGAGTCAGAGTCAGAGTCAGAGTCAGAGTCAGAGTCATGTAGTCAGAGTCACAGTCAGAGTCAGAGTCAGAGTCGGAGTCAGAGTCAGAGTCAGAGTCAGAGTCAGGGTCAGAGTCAGCGTCAGCATTAGAGTCAGAGTCAGAGTCATGTAGTCAGACTCAGAGTCCGAGTCGGAGTCAGATTCAGAGTCGAAGTCATGGAGACAGAGTCAGAGTTAGAGTCAGAGTCAGAGTCAGAGTCAGAGTTAGATTCAGAGTCAAAGTCATGGAGACAGAGTCAGAGTCAGAGCCATAGTCAGAGTCAGAGTCATGGAGTCAGAGTGCGAGTCAGAGTCAGAGTCAAATTCAGAGTCAGAGTCATGGAGACAGAGTCAGAGTCAGAGCCATAGTCAGAGTCAGAGTCATGGAGTCAGAGTCAGAGTCTGAGTCTGAGTCAGAGTCAGAGTCAGAGTCTTATTCAGAGTCAGATTCAGAGTCGGAGTCGGAGTCAGAGTCAGAGTCAGAGTCTCAGTCAGAGTCCAAGTCAGAGTCAGAGTCGTAGTCAGAGTCAGAGTCAGAGTCAGAGTCAGAGTCAGAGTCAGAGTCAAAGTCAGAGTCAAAGTCAGAGTCAGAGTCAGAGTCAGAGTCAGAGTTAAAGTCAGAGTCAGACCAGAGTCAGAGTCAAAGTCAGAGTCTCAGTCAGAGTCCAAGTGAGAGTCAGAGTCGGAGTCAGAGTCAGAGTCAGAGTCAGAGTCAGAGTCAGAGTCAGGGTCAGAGTCACAGTCAGAGTCAGATTCAGAGTCGGAGTCAGAGTCAGAGTCAGGGTCAGAGTCAGAGTCAGCATTAGAGTCAGAGTCAGAGTCATGTAGTCAGAGTCAGAGTCTGAGTCAGCGTCAGAGACAGAGTCAGAGTCTGAGTCAGAGTCAGAGTCAGAGTCAGAGTTAGAGTCAGATACAGAGTCAGAGTCAGAGTCAGATTCAGAGTCAGAGTCATGGAGTCAGAGTCAGAGTCAGAGTCAGAGTCAGAGTCAGAGTCAGAGTCAAAGTCAGAGTCAGAGTCGGAGTCAGAGGCAGAGTCAGATTCAAAGTCGGAGTCAGAGTCAGAGTCAGAGTCAGAGTCAGAGACAGAGTCAGAGTCAGAGTCAGAGTCCGAGTCAGAGCCAGAGTCAGAGTCGGAGTTAAAGTCAGAGTCAGAGTCAGAGTGAAAGTCAAAGTCAGAGTCTCAGTCAGAGTCCAATTCAGAGTCAGAGTCGGAGTCAGAGTCATGTAGTCAGAGTCACAGTCAGAGTCAGAGTCAGAGTCGGGGTCAGAGTCAGAGTCAGAGTCAGAGTCAGGGTCAGAGTCAGAGTCAGCATTAGAGTCAGAGTCAGAGTCATGTATTCAGAGTCAGAGTCTGAGTCAGAGTCAGAGACAGAGTCAGAGTCTGAGTCAGAGTCAGGGTCAGAGTCAGAGTCAGCATTAGAGTCAGAGTCAGAGTCATGTATTCAGCGTCAGAGTCAGAGTCAGGGTCAGAGTCAGAGTCAGCATTAGAGTCAGAGTCAGAGTCATGTATTCAGAGTCAGAGTCTGAGTCAGAGTCAGAGACAGAGTCAGAGTCTGAGTCAGAGTCAGAGTCAGAGTCAGAGTTAGAGTCAGATACAGAGTCAGATTCAGAGTTAGTCAGATACGGAGTCGGAGTCAGAGTCAGATTCAGAGTCAGAGTCAGAGTCAGAGTCAAAGTCAGAGTCAGAGTCGGAGTCAGAGTCACAGTCAGAGTCAGAGTCGGAGTCAGAGTCAGAGTCAAAGTCAGAGTCAGAGTCAGAGTCAGAGTCAGAGTCAGAGTCAGAGTCAGAGTTGAAGTCACAGTCAGAGTCAAAGTCAGATTCTCAGTCAGAGTCCAAGTCAGAGTCAGAGTCGGAGTCAGAGTCAGAGTCAGAGTCAAAGTCAGAGTCAGAGTCATGTAGTCAGAGTCACAGTCAGAGGCAGAGTCAGAGTCGGAGTCAGAGTCAGAGTCATGGAGTCAGAGTCAGAGTCAGAGTCAGAGTCAGAGTCAGAGTCAGAGTCAGAGTTAGATTCAGAGTCAAAGTCATGGAGACAGAGTCAGAGTCAGAGCCATAGTCAGAGTCAGAGTCGTGGAGTCAGAGTGCGAGTCAGAGTCAGAGTCAAATTCAGAGTCAGAGTCATGAAGACAGAGTCAGAGTCAGAGCCATAGTCAGAGTCAGAGTCATGGAGTCAGAGTCAGAGTCTGAGTCAGAGTCAGAGTCAGAGTCTTATTCAGAGTCAGATTCAGAGTCGGAGTCGGAGTCAGAGTCAGAGTCAGAGTCTCAGTCAGAGTCCAAGTCAGAGTCAGAGTCGTAGTCAGAGTCAGAGTCAGAGTCAGAGTCAGAGTCAGAGTCAGAGTCAAAGTCAGAGTCAAAGTCAGAGTCAGAGTCAGAGTCAGAGTCAGAGTTAAAGTCAGAGTCAGAGTCAGAGTCAGAGTCAAAGTCAGAGTCTCAGTCAGAGTCCAAGTCAGAGTCAGAGTCGGAGTCAGAGTCAGAGTCAGAGTCAGAGTCAGAGTCAGAGTCAGGGTCAGAGTCACAGTCAGAGTCAGATTCAGAGTCGGAGTCAGAGTCAGAGTCAGGGTCAGAGTCAGAGTCAGCATTAGAGTCAGAGTCAGAGTCATGTAGTCAGAGTCAGAGTCTGAGTCAGCGTCAGAGACAGAGTCAGAGTCTGAGTCAGAGTCAGAGTCAGAGTCAGAGTTAGAGTCAGATACAGAGTCAGAGTCAGAGTCAGATTCAGAGTCAGAGTCATGGAGTCAGAGTCAGAGTCAGAGTCAGAGTCAGAGTCAGAGTCAGAGTCAAAGTCAGAGTCAGAGTCGGAGTCAGAGGCAGAGTCAGATTCAAAGTCGGAGTCAGAGTCAGAGTCAGAGTCAGAGTCAGAGTCAGAGTCAGAGTCAGAGTCAGAGTCAGAGACAGAGTCAGAGTCTGAGTCAGAGTCTGAGTCAGAGTCAGAGTCAGAGTCAGAGTTAGAGTCAGATACGGAGTCAGAGTCAGAGTTAGTCAGATACGGAGTCGGAGTCAGAGTCAGATTCAGAGTCAAAGTCATGGAGACAGTGTCAAAGTCAGAGTCAGAGTCAGAGTCAGAGTCTGAGTCAGAGTCAGAGACAGAGTCAGAGTCAGAGTCAGAGTCCGAGTCAGAGCCAGAGTTAGAGTCGGAGTTAAAGTCAGAGTCAGAGTCAGAGTGAGAGTCAAAGTCAGAGTCTCAGTCAGAGTCCAATTCAGAGTCAGAGTCGGAGTCAGAGTCATGTAGTCAGAGTCACAGTCAGAGTCAGAGTCAGAGTCGGGGTCAGAGTCAGAGTCAGAGTCAGAGTCAGGGTCAGAGTCAGAGTCAGCATTAGAGTCAGAGTCAGAGTCATGTATTCAGAGTCAGAGTCTGAGTCAGAGTCAGAGACAGAGTCAGAGTCTGAGTCAGAGTCAGAGACAGAGTCAGAGTCTGAGTCAGAGTCAGAGTCAGAGTCAGAGTCAGAGTCAGTCAGATACGGAGTCGGAGTCAGAGTCAGATTCAGAGTCAAAGTCATGGAGACAGTGTCAAAGTCAGAGTCAGAGTCATGTAGTCAGAGTCACAGTCAGAGTCAGAGTCAGAGTCCGAGTCAGAGCCAGAGTTAGAGTCAGAGTTAAAGTCAGAGTCAGAGTCAGAGTGAGAGTCAAAGTCAGAGTCTCAGTCAGAGTCCAAGTCAGAGTCAGAGTCGGAGTCAGAGTCAGAGTCAGAGTCAGAGTCAGAGTCAGAGTCATGTAGTCAGAGTCACAGTCAGAGTCAGAGTCAGAGTCGGAGTCAGAGTCAGAGTCAGAGTCAGAGTCAGAGTCAGGGTCAGAGTCAGAGTCAGCATTAGAGTCAGAGTCAGAGTCATGTATTCAGGGTCAGAGTCAGAGTCAGGGTCAGAGTCAGAGTCAGCATTAGAGTCAGAGTCAGAGTCATGTATTCAGAGTCAGAGTCTGAGTCAGAGTCAGAGACAGAGTCAGAGTCTGAGTCAGAGTCAGAGTCAGAGTCAGAGTTAGAGTCAGATACAGAGTCAGAGTCAGAGTTAGTCAGATACGGAGTCGGAGTCAGAGTCAGATTCAGAGTCAGAGTCAGAGTCAGAGTCAAAGTCAGAGTCAGAGTCGGAGTCAGAGTCACAGTCAGAGTCAGAGTCGGAGTCAGAGTCAGAGTCAAAGTCAGAGTCAGAGTCAGAGTCAGAGTCAGAGTCAGAACCAGAGTCAGAGTTGAAGTCACAGTCAGAGTCAAAGTCAGAGTCTCAGTCAGAGTCCAAGTCAGAGTCAGAGTCGGAGTCAGAGTCAGAGTCAGAGTCAGAGTCAAAGTCAGAGTCAGAGTCATGTAGTCAGAGTCACAGTCAGAGGCAGAGTCAGAGTCGGAGTCAGAGTCAGAGTCAGAGTCAGAGTCAGAGTCAGAGTCGGAGTCAGAGTTAAAGTCAGAGTCAGAGTCAGAGTCAGAGTCAAAGTCAAAGTCTCAGTCAGAGTCCAAGTCAGAGTCAGAGTCGGAGTCAGAGTCAAAGTCAGAGTCAGAGTCAGAGTCAGAGTCATGTAGTCAGAGTCAGAGTCAGAGTCAGAGTCAGAGTCAGAGTCGGAGTCAGAGTCAGAGTCAGAGTCAGAGTCAGGGTCAGAGTCAGAGTCTGAGTCAGAGTCAGAGTCAGAGTCAGAGTCAGAGTCAGAAACAGGGTCAGAGTCAGAGTCAGAGTCAGAGTCACGGTCAAAGTCGGAGTCAGAGTCAGAAACAGGGTCAGATTCAGAGTCAGAGTCAGAGTCATAGTCAAAGTCGGAGACTTAGTCAGAGTCAGAGTCAGAGTCGGAGTCATGGAGACAGACTCAGAGTCAGAGTCAGAGTCAGAGTCAGTTTCACAGTCAGAGTCAGAGTCTGAGTCAGAGTCAGAGTCAGAGTCAGAGTCAGAGTCAGAGTCAGAGTCATGTAGTCAGAGTCACAGTCAGAGTCAGAGTCAGAGTCCGAGTCACAGCCAGAGTTCGAGTCAGAGTTAAAGTCAGAGTCAGAGTCAGAGTGAGAGTCAAAGTCAGAGTATCAGTCAGAGTCCAAGTCAGAGTCAGAGTCAGAGTCAGAGTCAGAGTCAGAGTCAGAGTCAGAGTCAGAGTCAGAGTCAGAGTCATGTAGTCAGAGTCCCAGTCAGAGTCAGAGTCAGAGTCGGAGTCAGAGTCAGAGTCAGAGTCAGAGTCAGGGTCAGAGTCAGAGTCAGCATTAGAGTCAGAGTCAGAGTCATGTATTCAGCGTCAGAGTCAGAGTCAGGGTCAGAGTCAGAGTCAGCATTAGAGTCAGAGTCAGAGTCATGTATTCAGAGTCAGAGTCTGAGTCAGAGTCAGAGACAGAGTCAGAGTCTGAGTCAGAGTCAGAGACAGCGTCAGAGTCGGAGTCAGAGTCAGATTCAGAGTCAAAGTCATGGAGACAGTGTCAAAGTCAGAGTCAGAGTCAGAGTCAGAGTCTGAGTCAGAGTCAGAGACAGAGTCAGAGTCTGAGTCAGAGTCAGAGTCAGAGTCAGAGTTAGAGTCAGATACAGAGTCAGAGTCAGAGTTAGTCAGATACGGAGTCGGAGTCAGAGTCAGATTCAGAGTCAGAGTCAGAGTCAGAGTCAAAGTCAGAGTCAGAGTCGGAGTCAGAGTCACAGTCAGAGTCAGAGTCGGAGTCAGAGTCAGAGTCAGAGTCAGAGTCAGAGTCAGAGTCAGAGTCAGAGTCAGAGTCAGAGTCAGAGTTAAAGTCACAGTCAGAGTCAAAGTCAGAGTCTCAGTCAGAGTCCAAGTCAGAGTCAGAGTCGGAGTCAGAGTCAGAGTCAGAGTCAAAGTCAGAGTCAGAGTCATGTAGTCAGAGTCACAGTCAGAGGCAGAGTCAGAGTCGGAGTCAGAGTCAGAGTCAGAGCCAGAGTCAGAGTCAGAGTCGGAGTCAAAGTCAAAGTCTCAGTCAGAGTCCAAGTCAGAGTCAGAGTCGGAGTCAGAGTCAAAGTCAGAGTCAGAGTCAGAGTCAGAGTCATGTAGTCAGAGTCAGAGTCAGAGTCAGAGTCAGAGTCAGAGTCGGAGTCAGAGTCAGAGTCAGAGTCAGAGTCAGGGTCAGAGTCAGAGTCTGAGTCAGAGTCAGAGTCAGAGTCAGAGTCAGAGTCAGAAACAGGGTCAGAGTCAGAGTCAGAGTCAGAGTCACGGTCAAAGTCGGAGTCAGAGTCAGAAACAGGGTCAGATTCAGAGTCAGAGTCAGAGTCATAGTCAAAGTCGGAGACTTAGTCAGAGTCAGAGTCAGAGTCGGAGTCATGGAGACAGACTCAGAGTCAGAGTCAGATTCAGAGTCAGTTTCACAGTCTGAGTCAGAGTCTGAGTCAGAGTCAGAGTCAGAGTCAGAGTCAGAGTCAGAGTCAGAGTCATGTAGTCAGAGTCACAGTCAGAGTCAGAGTCAGAGTCCGAGTCACAGCCAGAGTTAGAGTCAGAGTTAAAGTCAGAGTCAGAGTCAGAGTGAGAGTCAAAGTCAGAGTCTCAGTCAGAGTCCAAGTCAGAGTCAGAGTCAGAGTCGGAGTCAGAGTCAGAGTCAGAGTCAGAGTCAGAGTCATGTAGTCAGAGTCCCAGTCAGAGTCAGAGTCAGAGTCGGAGTCAGAGTCAGAGTCAGAGTCAGAGTCAGGGTCAGAGTCAGAGTCAGCATTAGAGTCAGAGTCAGAGTCATGTATTCAGCGTCAGAGTCAGAGTCAGGGTCAGAGTCAGAGTCAGCATTAGAGTCAGAGTCAGAGTCATGTATTCAGAGTCAGAGTCTGAGTCAGAGTCAGAGACAGAGTCAGAGTCTGAGTCAGAGTCAGAGTCATGGAGTCAGAGTCAGAGTCAGAGTCAGAGTCAGAGTCAGAGTCAGAGTCAAAGTCAGAGTCAGAGTCGGAGTCAGAGGCAGAGTCAGATTCAAAGTCGGAGTCAGAGTCAGAGTCAGAGTCAGAGTCAGAGTCAGAGTCAGAGTCAGAGTCAGAGTCAGAGACAGAGTCAGAGTCTGAGTCAGAGTCTGAGTCAGAGTCAGAGTCAGAGTCAGAGTTAGAGTCAGATACGGAGTCAGAGTCAGAGTTAGTCAGATACGGAGTCGGAGTCAGAGTCAGATTCAGAGTCAAAGTCATGGAGACAGTGTCAAAGTCAGAGTCAGAGTCAGAGTCAGAGTCTGAGTCAGAGTCAGAGACAGAGTCAGAGTCAGAGTCAGAGTCCGAGTCAGAGCCAGAGTTAGAGTCGGAGTTAAAGTCAGAGTCAGAGTCAGAGTGAGAGTCAAAGTCAAAGTCTCAGTCAGAGTCCAATTCAGAGTCAGAGTCGGAGTCAGAGTCATGTAGTCAGAGTCACAGTCAGAGTCAGAGTCAGAGTCGGGGTCAGAGTCAGAGTCAGAGTCAGAGTCAGGGTCAGAGTCAGAGTCAGCATTAGAGTCAGAGTCAGAGTCATGTATTCAGAGTCAGAGTCTGAGTCAGAGTCAGAGACAGAGTCAGAGTCTGAGTCAGAGTCAGAGACAGAGTCAGAGTCTGAGTCAGAGTCAGAGTCAGAGTCAGAGTCAGAGTCAGTCAGATACGGAGTCGGAGTCAGAGTCAGATTCAGAGTCAAAGTCATGGAGACAGTGTCAAAGTCAGAGTCAGAGTCATGTAGTCAGAGTCACAGTCAGAGTCAGAGTCAGAGTCCGAGTCAGAGCCAGAGTTAGAGTCAGAGTTAAAGTCAGAGTCAGAGTCAGAGTGAGAGTCAAAGTCAGAGTCTCAGTCAGAGTCCAAGTCAGAGTCAGAGTCGGAGTCAGAGTCAGAGTCAGAGTCAGAGTCAGAGTCAGAGTCATGTAGTCAGAGTCACAGTCAGAGTCAGAGTCAGAGTCGGAGTCAGAGTCAGAGTCAGAGTCAGAGTCAGAGTCAGGGTCAGAGTCAGAGTCAGCATTAGAGTCAGAGTCAGAGTCATGTATTCAGGGTCAGAGTCAGAGTCAGGGTCAGAGTCAGAGTCAGCATTAGAGTCAGAGTCAGAGTCATGTATTCAGAGTCAGAGTCTGAGTCAGAGTCAGAGACAGAGTCAGAGTCTGAGTCAGAGTCAGAGTCAGAGTCAGAGTTAGAGTCAGATACAGAGTCAGAGTCAGAGTTAGTCAGATACGGAGTCGGAGTCAGAGTCAGATTCAGAGTCAGAGTCAGAGTCAGAGTCAAAGTCAGAGTCAGAGTCGGAGTCAGAGTCACAGTCAGAGTCAGAGTCGTAGTCAGAGTCAGAGTCAGAGTCAGAGTCAGAGTCAGAGTCAGAGTTAAAGTCACAGTCAGAGTCAAAGTCAGAGTCTCAGTCAGAGTCCAAGTCAGAGTCAGAGTCGGAGTCAGAGTCAGAGTCAGAGTCAAAGTCAGAGTCAGAGTCATGTAGTCAGAGTCACAGTCAGAGGCAGAGTCAGAGTCGGAGTCAGAGTCAGAGTCAGAGCCAGAGTCAGAGTCAGAGTCGGAGTCAGAGTTAAAGTCAGAGTCAGAGTCAGAGTCAGAGTCAAAGTCAAAGTCTCAGTCAGAGTCCAAGTCAGAGTCAGAGTCAGTTTCACAGTCAGAGTCAGAGTCGGAGTCAGAATCAGAGTCAGAGTCAGAGTCGGAGTCAGAGTCAGAGTCGGAGTCAGAGTCAGAGTCAGAGTCAGAGTCGGAGTCGGAGTCAGAGTCAGAGTCAGAGTCAGACTCATAGTCAGAGTCAGAGTCAGAGTCGGAGTCAGAGTCAGAGTCAGAGTCAGAGTCAGAGTCAGAGTCAGAGTCATGTAGTCACAGTCACAGTCAGAGTCAGAGTCAGAGTCAAAGTCAGAATCAGAGTCAGAGTCAGAGTCAGAGTCGGAGTCAGAGTTAAAGTCAGAGTCAGAGTCAGAGTCAGAGTCAAAACAGAGTCTCAGTCAGAGTCCAAGTCAGAGTCAGAGTCGGAGTCAGAGTCAAAGTCAGAGTCAGAGTCAGAGTCAGAGTCATGTAGTCATAGTCAGAGTCAGAGTCAGAGTCAGAGTCAGAGTCGGAGTCAGAGTCAGAGTCAGAGTCAAAGTCAGGGTCAGAGTCAGCATTGGAGTCAGAGTCAGAGTCATGTAGTCTGAGTCAGAGTCAGAGACAGAGTCAGAGTCTGAGTCAGAGTCAGAGTCAGAGTCAGAGTTAGAGTCAGATACAGAGTCAGAGTCAGAGTTAGTCAGATACGGAGTCGGAGTCAGAGTCAGATTCAGAGTCAGAGTCAGAGTCAGAGTCAAAGTCAGAGTCAGAGTCGGAGTCAGAGTCACAGTCAGAGTCAGAGTCGGAGTCAGAGTCAGAGTCAGAGTCAGAGTCAGAGTCAGAGTCAGAGTCAGAGTCAGAGTCAGAGTCATGTAGTCAGAGTCACAGTCAGAGTCAGAGTCAGAGTCGGAGTCAGAGTCAGAGTCAGAGTCAGAGTCAGGGTCAGAGTCAGAGTCAGCATTAGAGTCAGAGTCAGATTCATGTATCAGGCATACGCCAAATGTAACTTTTCTGGGGTTGCTCGGATCGCGGCACTGAAGGTGATGCGATCCGGTAGTTACTTGTAAGTTCTTTATCTTGAATTTTTAATCAGGACTTCCCGAAATCGTAGATGTTAGACCCTAATACAGACTAGGGCGGAGCGAATCTCGCCGTAGCTGCCTCCCTCAGACCTGGATGCGGTAATCCGCACCAAGGCTGTATCAGACTTGGATCGGCGTTATCTCACCAAGACAGTACCCTGACTTGGATGCAGCTAGTGCATCAAAGCAGGCATCTGATCCGGGCAGCGTTTGCCTGACCGAAGCTGTATGTTAGCTATGGATTGATTAGTAGAATAAAGGAAAGAAAGATGTACTGAGATGGATTTTAGCTGATCAGTTAAATTATAATTTAATCTATAAAAATTACGAGCAAAAATAATACAAAAAGAAAATCGTTACAAAAAAAAATATTAACCTAAGAGTTAAGTGCTAGGGAAATCTAAGTTTTTACAGTAATTTGTGTTTCGGCTAAGCCACGAAATAATCGTTATGAATGTATAAGTAAATAGTCAAGATGATGAAGGATAGAATACTAAATTTGAATTGAATAAATTGATTCTAGACGTAAGTTCCTGCTGTAGGATACTCCGTTTCGCAAAGTGAATCTAATAAGGCACCTGGGCTCTATGCCTGTCAGGTCCTGGCTAAGAGAAGAGTAGTGAGTCGCACCGGTGCTATACCTGGAATGAGCGGTGCTGCTCGACAGCGCAGCGCATTCCAGGTATAGCACCGGTGCGACTCACTACTCTTCTCTTAGCCAGGACCTGACAGGCATAGAGCCCAGGTGCCTTATTAGATTCACTTTGCGAAACGGAGTATCCTACAGCAGGAACTTACGTCTAGAATCAATTTATTCAATTCAAATTTAGTATTCTATCCTTCATCATCTTGACTATTTACTTATACATTCATAACGATTATTTCGTGGCTTAGCCGAAACACAAATTACTGTAAAAACTTAGATTTCCCTAGCACTTAACTCTTAGGTTAATATTTTTTTTTGTAACGATTTTCTTTTTGTATTATTTTTGCTCGTAATTTTTATAGATTAAATTATAATTTAACTGATCAGCTGAAATCCATCTCAGTACATCTTTCTTTCCTTTATTCTACTAATCAATCCATAGCTAACATACAGCTTCGGTCAGGCAAACGCTGCCCGGATCAGATGCCTGCTTTGATGCACTAGCTGCATCCAAGTCAGGGTACTGTCTTGGTGAGATAACGCCGATCCAAGTCTGATACAGCCTTGGTGCGGATTACCGCGTCCAGGTCTGAGGGAGGCAGCTACGGCGAGATTCGCTCCGCCCTAGTCTGTATTAGGGTCTAACATCTACGATTTCGGGAAGTCCTGATTAAAAACTCAAGATAAAGAACTTACAAGTAACTACCGGATCGCATCACCTTCAGTGCCGCGATCCGAGCAACCCCAGAAAAGTTACATTTGGCGCCCAACGTGGGGCTTCCTTTGTTAAAAAGTAAAAGTTAGAGCCAACGCACGACTCCTTGTCAAAATAGAAAAATTTAGAATCATTAATATCTTAAAGTTAACTTCAAAACTAAAATGGAAAGCCAAAATTCTGGAGCAATGTCCAAAAAGGGTTCAGAGAAGGATTTTAGCATGAAAAGTACGGATAAGAACGTAGGTAGGCGTGACAAAGACAGAGGCATGTTTGAGTTAGACAAAGCGTTTATTGATAAACCGACCGATAGTAGCTCTGAAAAGAAAATAGCCGCAAGTCCAAACGATTCGATGATGCTTCAAATCCTAGAACAGATAAACAAAAAATTAGATGAGAAATTTGCTTCAGTTGAACGTAAAATGATGATATTTAAGTCAGACGTAGAAAAAGAAAATTCGAAGTTCGAAACTAGAATCACAAGAAAATTAGAAGATCAACAGCAATCTAATCAAAGACAAATAGAATCAGTAGAAAATAACATCAAAGGAATAGAAGAAAAGTACTGTTCAGAATTAATATTATATCAGGAACAGTTAACAACATGTCAACTAGATATAAGAAGCGAATTTAATGGTAGTTTGAATAAACTAAATAATAAAGTAAAAGAAAACTATCAGGCTAACATCGATAGGTTTGTAGAGATTGAAAACAAACAAGATAGTTTGAAAACAAACTTTGATTTAGAGGTTAGGCGAATTCGAACTCGAAACAATGGACAAGCTAGCGACTATAATAGCATCATAAGCAAACATATCAGAATGCCAAATTATAGTGGAAAAGCGTGGGAGAGACCTGCTTTATTTATTAGAGAACTAGAAGAATACTTTACCGTTATAGGCGCAGACAGCGATGATCTATGTTTAAAGTTTGTAGGCCAAAGTCTAAGTCACGATGCGAAAGACTGGTGGACTGCGCGTCGCGACGTGATCAACACATGGGATTCTTTTAAGACCCGGTTCCTAAATAGATATTGGGGGGAAGAAACGCAAAGAGAATTAAGAAAAGATATAGAATTCGGATTTTATAACCAAGACTCGAAAGTAACATGGTCGGAATACGCCAACCGTAAGTTTGCATCAGCCACGGGTTTAGTTCCGCGGATGCCAGAATGTGAAATCGTACGTAGTCTTACCCGACATTTCAACGAAAGTGTAGTCGAAGCAGCTAGGTGCCGTAACATCCAAGACATCGATTCGTTACTCTCGTTCCTTGATGAATTGCAATTTGGTGGACGATCAAACGCTCCACGAAGTCGAATCACGGTCACAAACAGACAAACACCATCAAACTATCGAGGTGGCGAAGCGCGTGATAAACAGGTGTCATGGCGAACGGATTACAATAGCATAACACCTAAGCTAGGCGACACGGTCGAAAACAATAAGCCAAGTACGCAAACACAGAGTCCAAGACCGAATAACTGGACAAGTCGTCATGTAAACTCGATAGATTGTGAGGAGACAATAGACGAACAAAATTCGGTAGAGACAAACGCGGAATCGGAAAACTAGATGTCGCTGTGCCGGTCACAATAACACCGGTACCGACACAGCGCACTATGGAAGTTTTTGCGATAAACGGTTCAAATTCAAATACTTTTGAAGATCCGAAAGAATACTTGTCGGAGGAAGAATCCAACGAAACGACGGATCCAAACACATGTCCGGAGGTAGCGATTAGGGTCGAGGACATAGCGGTAAAAGCCTTGATCGATACGGGCAGTCAGGTAACCTGCGTCTCGGATAGTTGGTATAACAAATTTCGTGAACAGCTTGCAAATTGCGAAAAACTACCGGTCGTAAACTTTCAGATTACCGGAGCGGCAGGGGGCAAACCGATAAAAATCAAGGAACAGTTCCTAGCTAGCGTAAAAATTGGAATTACCAACGATCTGGTGGGGTTTCTCGTCGTGCCTGGATTAAAACATGAGGTCATATTAGGAATTGATATCTTCCACCGATGGAAAACGGATATTGATTTGAAACTTGGTAGGCTGAACATCGAGATAAACAGTAAAAAACACAGCATTGAACTTTACGGACCTAGTCACAAGCAAGAAAACAGAGCTGTAGCATTAAAAATTGCAAATATAAGCTCAGAGGAGGACAATTTTGGTATAACCGATGAGGAGATCATGTGCAAGCTATCTGAATGTCAGGTACTAGGAGTCGATGAGTTAAAATCTTTTGAGAATCTTATCCTGGAGTACCGAGACGTATTTCAGAAAGTCCCAGGTCGAGTCACGGTTTACGAGCATAAGATCAAGATATACGAAGATAGACCATCCGTGAAAAGATCCTATCCAATACCGATTATGTACCGTGATAAAGTCAATCAAGAAATTCAAAAAATGCTGAAACTTGGAGTAATCGAAAGGTCGTACAGTGAGTATGTCAATCCAGTTGTAGTCGTAGCAAAGAAATCAGGTGATATACGTCTCGTTTTAGATGCAAGATTCATAAATCGACTTATAGTACCTGACCATGATTGTGCGCAGTCAACTGAGGTTTTATTCCAGAAGTGCGGGAATGCATCAGTAATGTCCAGCTTAGATTTAACAGCTAGTTTCTGGCAAGTGCCATTGCACAAAGATTCAAGGAAATTCACTGCGTTCATGCACGAGGGGAAAACCTACCAGTTTACGGTAACACCATATGGATTAAGCACGAGCTTGGCCAGTTTAATTAGAACACTAGACTTGATATTGAAAGAAAATGAGTTATTTACAATTAATTTTGTAGACGACATTTTGTGTCTATCTGATTCGTTCCAGTCGCATCTAGATCACTTAAAATCATTATTTGAAACATTCAGAAAGTATAATTTAACGGTAAATTTTAACAAATCAACGTTCTTTCGAGAAGAAATAGACTTTCTTGGTCACCGAATAACCAAGCATGGGATTAGTCCGCAACCTGATAAGGTTGAAGCAATACAGAATTTCCCAGTACCGAAAAACGTAAAACAGTTAAAAGCTTTCTTGGGTTTAACCAACTATTATAGTAAATTTACAAAAGAATATTCTGAGGCAACCGCGCCACTTTTGAAATTAGTGAGGAAAGGATCTAGATGGGAGTGGAATGAAGATATGATGGCGCATTTCACAATAGTAAAAAATTTATTTTGCAACAGCATGGTAATACACCACCCAAACCCGAAGCATAGATATTATTTACAATGCGATGCCAGTAATTATGCAATCGGTGCAGTTTTATACCAACTATCAGAGCAACAGGAGGAACGCATTGTCGGTTTCGCGAGCAGGACATTAAAAGGAGCAGAATTGAATTATTTTACATCCGAAAAAGAACTCCTAGCTATTGTTTTCGCGTTGGGAAAATTTAGAACGTTCATACTTGGAGCTAAATTGACAATACGTACCGACCACAAAGCTTTAACATTCTTGTATACGTGTAGGTTATTAAGTTCAAGATTGACTAGATGGATATTATTTATTCAAACCTATGAATTTGATATTGAGTACATCAAGGGAAAGGATAATATAGTTGCCGATATACTGAGTCGATATCCTCCTGAAACAGAAGAAAGTACTGCGTCGGTAAATCAGATCGTAATTATAGCACCATTAGCTAAGGAGGTGACAGACGAGTTAAAGGCTAACTTAGAGTCACTGGGTGTATTACAAAGACAGGATAATAAGATCAGCGACATTATCAACTCAGAGGACATTAAAATCAAAAAACGGTTTAAATTAATTAACGGGGTTTTATATCACATAGAACCAGGGGGCCGCATGCAGGCTTACGTACCCAATACCTTGATAAAAACTCTAATAAAAGAATGTCATGAAATATACGGACATACGGGAGCAAATAAATGCTACCACATCCTGAGAGAAAGCTTTTACATACCGAAATTTGCACGAGTAATTAGACAGGAATTAGCGAGGTGCGATCGATGTCAACGGTGTAAGGTACCTAATTCGTATAGTTATGCAAGTATGCAGAACATAGTACCGGAAGGCGTAGGGGACCTAGTCTCTATAGATTTCTTTGGACCGTTACCTGCGAGTCGCGGAAATTATCGATGGATATTAGTTGCATGCGATGCATTTAGCAAATTTGTGCGAATATACCCTATGAGAACGGCGAACGCGGAGTCCACTATTCGGTGCATATTTGAAAAATACATACCAGAATTAGGGAAGCCGGACAGGATCCAGTTCGACCATGGTACCCAGTTTACCTCGGCAAAGTGGTTGAACAAATTAGAGGAAGAAGGGATTACTCCAGTTTTCTCATCCATCCGCCATCCTCAAGGCAATATCGTTGAGCGAGTCAATCGCGAAATAGGGAGATTTTTCAGAACTTTTCTCACAGGTGAACACACCCAATGGATAAACTGGATCCAGGTAATCGAGTGTTGCATAAACGAAGTGTACCATGACACGACTGGATTCTGTCCGTGCGAAATCCAACTAGGCACACCACCAACCAGATTTTGGGAAGAGTGGTTGATAAAAAATAAAAGTAGGATATCACAAGAAGTAAAGCTAGGTTTAGTTAGACGTAATATATTGCGTAAAGGGCTAAAGCGAGCCGCTAGATTTAATAAAACACATAGAATAATTAAGTTTCATGTAGGAGATATGGTTTTAGTACGAGCTTTAAACGTATCAGATACAAAAAACAAAAAACTAGCCAAATTCTTTACTTTATATGAGGGTCCATATAAATTAAAAACCAGAATAGGGGAAGCAACGTTTATACTAGAAAATCCGATTACTGGGCAAGAGCGTGGAAGATTCCATGTAAACATGTTCAAGAAATATCTGGAACCTTCGAGAGAAGAATAGAAACGGCAAGTAAAGAACACACAATCAAAACTAATCGATTTGACGACACAAAACACGAAATGAAAAAAGAATACTCACCGATGTCACACATGTCATTTGTTGACTATAAATAAAGTCACCCCGAAGCACAGAAAGTATTCGCCAAAATGAGTTCTTTCCGGTATGAGTACACCAGTGTGCAGGATAAAGATACCCAGACGGAGAACCTGGAAAACTCTGACGAAAACAACAATCAGTATAAAATACTCACGTCAAAAGGGAAATTTCTATCAGGAAAAGGAAGGTACGTGAAAGGGAGAGGAATACAGACGGCAACTAACAACAGAAGACTAAGGCATGATAAAACTAAACTTACTCTGCCTGGAGTATCTGGTAGCACGGAATTATTATTGGAAAACTCGCCGGTAACAATCGACCACCTGATAAATGCAATGGAAATGGAGGAACAGCCGATACCAGTTAAATTTTCACTGCCGATCAGTATCCCATTGAATATGACGAATTTACCTAGACCTGAAACAAAACAACCAATTATGACGAAATTACCTAGACCTGAAACAAAACAACCAAATATGACGGATATACCAGACAATAGCAACACGGATGAGACAATAAAGACGGGTACAGTAACTACTTACCTTCCATGGAAATTGACTCCAATTGATGTACCGGAATGGACCAAAATGCAAAAAAAGGAGCATCGTAGGAAAATATCCATGCTGCGACTTTTTGGGACACTGGACTTGTCTGATGATGAGACACCAACACCACCGGCCAAAGAACCCCGACGCGAGGAAATAGAGATACCAACCGACATCGACGTCACCGATCCTCTAGGATTAAAACGATTATAGAGTTCACTCACTATTGAAAATTGGTCAATCATCGTCCGAACATCTGACTGCAAGCGTCATCCGAAGAACCGATGATTGAAGGGGGCAATGTAACGTATCAGGCGTTATGCCTGATACGAATACATGAGACGATCGCGCATCCCCCTTCACGCATAACAACTGACGTCACAAGGCGCTATATAATGAGCGGTGCTGCTCGACAGCGCAGCGCATTCCAGGTATAGCACCGGTGCGACTCACTACTCTTCTCTTAGCCAGGACCTGACAGGCATAGAGCCCAGGTGCCTTATTAGATTCACTTTGCGAAACGGAGTATCCTACAGCAGGAACTTACGTCTAGAATCAATTTATTCAATTCAAATTTAGTATTCTATCCTTCATCATCTTGACTATTTACTTATACATTCATAACGATTATTTCGTGGCTTAGCCGAAACACAAATTACTGTAAAAACTTAGATTTCCCTAGCACTTAACTCTTAGGTTAATATTTTTTTTTGTAACGATTTTCTTTTTGTATTATTTTTGCTCGTAATTTTTATAGATTAAATTATAATTTAACTGATCAGCTAAAATCCATCTCAGTACATCTTTCTTTCCTTTATTCTACTAATCAATCCATAGCTAACATACAGCTTCGGTCAGGCAAACGCTGCCCGGATCAGATGCCTGCTTTGATGCACTAGCTGCATCCAAGTCAGGGTACTGTCTTGGTGAGATAACGCCGATCCAAGTCTGATACAGCCTTGGTGCGGATTACCGCGTCCAGGTCTGAGGGAGGCAGCTACGGCGAGATTCGCTCCGCCCTAGTCTGTATTAGGGTCTAACATCTACGATTTCGGGAAGTCCTGATTAAAAACTCAAGATAAAGAACTTACAAGTAACTACCGGATCGCATCACCTTCAGTGCCGCGATCCGAGCAACCCCAGAAAAGTTACATTTGGCGCCCAACGTGGGGCCCGACTTGCCCCCTTCAATCATCGGTTCTTCGGATGACGCTTGCAGTCAGATGTTCGGACGATGATTGACCAATTTTCAATAGTGAGTGAACTCTATAATCGTTTTAATCCTAGAGGATCGGTGACGTCGATGTCGGTTGGTATCTCTATTTCCTCGCGTCGGGGTTCTTTGGCCGGTGGTGTTGGTGTCTCATCATCAGACAAGTCCAGTGTCCCAAAAAGTCGCAGCATGGATATTTTCCTACGATGCTCCTTTTTTTGCATTTTGGTCCATTCCGGTACATCAATTGGAGTCAATTTCCATGGAAGGTAAGTAGTTACTGTACCCGTCTTTATTGTCTCATCCGTGTTGCTATTGTCTGGTATATCCGTCATATTTGGTTGTTTTGTTTCAGGTCTAGGTAATTTCGTCATAATTGGTTGTTTTGTTTCAGGTCTAGGTAAATTCGTCATATTCAATGGGATACTGATCGGCAGTGAAAATTTAACTGGTATCGGCTGTTCCTCCATTTCCATTGCATTTATCAGGTGGTCGATTGTTACCGGCGAGTTTTCCAATAATAATTCCGTGCTACCAGATACTCCAGGCAGAGTAAGTTTAGTTTTATCATGCCTTAGTCTTCTGTTGTTAGTTGCCGTCTGTATTCCTCTCCCTTTCACGTACCTTCCTTTTCCTGATAGAAATTTCCCTTTTGACGTGAGTATTTTATACTGATTGTTGTTTTCGTCAGAGTTTTCCAGGTTCTCCGTCTGGGTATCTTTATCCTGCACACTGGTGTACTCATACCGGAAAGAACTCATTTTGGCGAATACTTTCTGTGCTTCGGGGTGACTTTATTTATAGTCAACAAATGACATGTGTGACATCGGTGAGTATTCTTTTTTCATTTCGTGTTTTGTGTCGTCAAATCGATTAGTTTTGATTGTGTGTTCTTTACTTGCCGTTTCTATTCTTCTCTCGAAGGTTCCAGATATTTCTTGAACATGTTTACATGGAATCTTCCACGCTCTTGCCCAGTAATCGGATTTTCTAGTATAAACGTTGCTTCCCCTATTCTGGTTTTTAATTTATATGGACCCTCATATAAAGTAAAGAATTTGGCTAGTTTTTTGTTTTTTGTATCTGATACGTTTAAAGCTCGTACTAAAACCATATCTCCTACATGAAACTTAATTATTCTATGTGTTTTATTAAATCGAGCGGCTCGCTTTAGCCCTTTACGCAATATATTACGTCTAACTAAACCTAGCTTTACTTCTTGTGATATCCTACTTTTATTTTTTATCAACCACTCTTCCCAAAATCTGGTTGGTGGTGTGCCTAATTGGATTTCGCACGGACAGAATCCAGTCGTGTCATGGTACACTTCGTTTATGCAACACTCGATTACCTGGATCCAGTTTATCCATTGGGTGTGTTCACCTGTGAGAAAAGTTCTGAAAAATCTCCCTATTTCGCGATTGACTCGCTCAACGATATTGCCTTGAGGATGGCGGATGGATGAGAAAACTGGAGTAATCCCTTCCTCCTCTAATTTGTTCAACCACTTTGCCGAGGTAAACTGGGTACCATGGTCGAACTGGATCCTGTCCGGCTTCCCTAATTCTGGTATGTATTTTTCAAATATGCACCGAATAGTGGACTCCGCGTTCGCCGTTCTCATAGGGTATATTCGCACAAATTTGCTAAATGCATCGCATGCAACTAATATCCATCGATAATTTCCGCGACTCGCAGGTAACGGTCCAAAGAAATCTATAGAGACTAGGTCCCCTACGCCTTCCGGTACTATGTTCTGCATACTTGCATAACTATACGAATTAGGTACCTTACACCGTTGACATCGATCGCACCTCGCTAATTTCAAAAGTGGCGCGGTTGCCTCAGAATATTCTTTTGTAAATTTACTATAATAGTTGGTTAAACCCAAGAAAGCTTTTAACTGTTTTACGTTTTTCGGTACTGGGAAATTCTGTATTGCTTCAACCTTATCAGGTTGCGGACTAATCCCATGCTTGGTTATTCGGTGACCAAGAAAGTCTATTTCTTCTCGAAAGAACGTTGATTTGTTAAAATTTACCGTTAAATTATATTTTCTGAATGTTTCAAATAATGATTTTAAGTGGTCTAGATGCGACTGGAACGAATCAGATAGACACAAAATGTCGTCTACAAAATTAATTGTAAATAACTCATTTTCTTTCAATATCAAGTCTAGTGTTCTAATTAAACTGGCCAAGCTCGTGCTTAATCCATATGGTGTTACCGTAAACTGGTAGGTTTTCCCCTCGTGCATGAACGCAGTGAATTTCCTTGAATCTTTGTGCAATGGCACTTGCCAGAAACTAGCTGTTAAATCTAAGCTGGACAATACTGATGCATTCCCGCACTTCTGGAATAAAACCTCAGTTGATTGCGCACAATCATGGTCAGGTACTATAAGTCGATTTATGAATCTTGCATCTAAAACGAGACGTATATCACCTGATTTCTTTGCTACGACTACAACTGGATTGACATATTCACTGTACGACCTTTCGATTACTCCAAGTTTCAGCATTTTTTGAATTTCTTGATTGACTTTATCACGGTACATAATCGGTATTGGATAGGATCTTTTCACGAATGGTCTATCTTCGTATATCTTGATCTTATGCTCGTAAACCGTGACTCGACCTGGGACTTTCTGAAATACGTCTCGGTACTCCAGGATAAGATTCTCAAAAGATTTTAACTCATCGACTCCTAGTACCTGACATTCAGATAGCTTGCACATGATCTCCTCATCGGTTATACCAAAATTGTCCTCCTCTGAGCTTATATTTGCAATTTTTAATGCTACAGCTCTGTTTTCTTGCTTGTGACTAGGTCCGTAAAGTTCAATGCTGTGTTTTTTACTGTTTATCTCGATGTTCAGCCTACCAAGTTTCAAATCAATATCCGTTTTCCATCGGTGGAAGATATCAATTCCTAATATGACCTCATGTTTTAATCCAGGCACGACGAGAAACCCCACCAGATCGTTGGTAATTCCAATTTTTACGCTAGCTAGGAACTGTTCCTTGATTTTTATCGGTTTGCCCCCTGCCGCTCCGGTAATCTGAAAGTTTACGACCGGTAGTTTTTCGCAATTTGCAAGCTGTTCACGAAATTTGTTATACCAACTATCCGAGACGCAGGTTACCTGACTGCCCGTATCGATCAAGGCTTTTACCGCTATGTCCTCGACCCTAATCGCTACCTCCGGACATGTGTTTGGATCCGTCGTTTCGTTGGATTCTTCCTCCGACAAGTATTCTTTCGGATCTTCAAAAGTATTTGAATTTGAACCGTTTATCGCAAAAACTTTCATAGTGCGCTGTGTCGGTACCGGTGTTATTGTGACCGGCACAGCGACATCTAGTTTTCCGATTCCGCGTTTGTCTCTACCGAATTTTGTTCGTCTATTGTCTCCTCACAATCTATCGAGTTTACATGACGACTTGTCCAGTTATTCGGTCTTGGACTCTGTGTTTGCGTACTTGGCTTATTGTTTTCGACCGTGTCGCCTAGCTTAGGTGTTATGCTATTGTAATCCGTTCGCCATGACACCTGTTTATCACGCGCTTCGCCACCTCGATAGTTTGATGGTGTTTGTCTGTTTGTGACCGTGATTCGACTTCGTGGAGCGTTTGATCGTCCACCAAATTGCAATTCATCAAGGAACGAGAGTAACGAATCGATGTCTTGGATGTTACGGCACCTAGCTGCTTCGACTACATTTTCGTTGAAATGTCGGGTAAGACTACGTACGATTTCACATTCTGGCATCCGCGGAACTAAACCCGTGGCTGATGCAAACTTACGGTTGGCGTATTCCGACCATGTTACTTTCGAGTCTTGGTTATAAAATCCGAATTCTATATCTTTTCTTAATTCTCTTTGCGTCTCTTCCCCCCAATATCTATTTAGGAACCGGGTCTTAAAAGAATCCCATGTGTTGATCACGTCGCGACGCGCAGTCCACCAGTCTTTCGCATCGTGACTTAGACTTTGGCCTACAAACTTTAAACATAGATCATCGCTGTCTGCGCCTATAACGGTAAAGTATTCTTCTAGTTCTTTAATAAATAAAGCAGGTCTCTCCCACGCTTTTCCACTATAATTTGGCATTCTGATATGTTTGCTTATGATGCTATTATAGTCGCTAGCTTGTCCATTGTTTCGAGTTCGAATTCGCCTAACCTCTAAATCAAAGTTTGTTTTCAAACTATCTTGTTTGTTTTCAATCTCTACAAACCTATCGATGTTAGCCTGATAGTTTTCTTTTACTTTATTATTTAGTTTATTCAAACTACCATTAAATTCGCTTCTTATATCTAGTTGACATGTTGTTAACTGTTCCTGATATAATATTAATTCTGAACAGTACTTTTCTTCTATTCCTTTGATGTTATTTTCTACTGATTCTATTTGTCTTTGATTAGATTGCTGTTGATCTTCTAATTTTCTTGTGATTCTAGTTTCGAACTTCGAATTTTCTTTTTCTACGTCTGACTTAAATATCATCATTTTACGTTCAACTGAAGCAAATTTCTCATCTAATTTTTTGTTTATCTGTTCTAGGATTTGAAGCATCATCGAATCGTTTGGACTTGCGGCTATTTTCTTTTCAGAGCTACTATCGGTCGGTTTATCAATAAACGCTTTGTCTAACTCAAACATGCCTCTGTCTTTGTCACGCCTACCTACGTTCTTATCCGTACTTTTCATGCTAAAATCCTTCTCTGAACCCTTTTTGGACATTGCTCCAGAATTTTGGCTTTCCATTTTAGTTTTGAAGTTAACTTTAAGATATTAATGATTCTAAATTTTTCTATTTTGACAAGGAGTCGTGCGTTGGCTCTAACTTTTACTTTTTAACAAAGGAAGCCCCACGTTGGGCGCCAAATGTAACTTTTCTGGGGTTGCTCGGATCGCGGCACTGAAGGTGATGCGATCCGGTAGTTACTTGTAAGTTCTTTATCTTGAATTTTTAATCAGGACTTCCCGAAATCGTAGATGTTAGACCCTAATACAGACTAGGGCGGAGCGAATCTCGCCGTAGCTGCCTCCCTCAGACCTGGATGCGGTAATCCGCACCAAGGCTGTATCAGACTTGGATCGGCGTTATCTCACCAAGACAGTACCCTGACTTGGATGCAGCTAGTGCATCAAAGCAGGCATCTGATCCGGGCAGCGTTTGCCTGACCGAAGCTGTATGTTAGCTATGGATTGATTAGTAGAATAAAGGAAAGAAAGATGTACTGAGATGGATTTTAGCTGATCAGTTAAATTATAATTTAATCTATAAAAATTACGAGCAAAAATAATACAAAAAGAAAATCGTTCCAAAAGAAAAATATTAACCTAAGAGTTAAGTGCTAGGGAAATCTAAGTTTTTACAGTAATTTGTGTTTCGGCTAAGCCACGAAATAATCGTTATGAATGTATAAGTAAATAGTCAAGATGATGAAGGATAGAATACTAAATTTGAATTGAATAAATTGATTCTAGACGTAAGTTCCTGCTGTAGGATACTCCGTTTCGCAAAGTGAATCTAATAAGGCACCTGGGCTCTATGCCTGTCAGGTCCTGGCTAAGAGAAGAGTAGTGAGTCGCACCGGTGCTATACCTGGAATGCGCTGCGCTGTCGAGCAGCACCGCTCATTATATAGCGCCTTGTGACGTCAGTTGTTATGCGTGAAGGGGGATGCGCGATCGTCTCATGTATTCGTATCAGGCATAACGCCTGATACGTTACAGTATTCAGCGTCAGAGTCAGAGTCAGGGTCAGAGTCAGAGTCAGCATTAGAGTCAGAGTCAGAGTCATGTATTCAGAGTCAGAGTCTGAGTCAGAGTCAGAGACAGAGTCAGAGTCTGAGTCAGAGTCAGAGACAGAGTCAGAGTCGGAAACAGAGTCAGATTCAGAGTCAAAGTCATGGAGACAGTGTCAAAGTCAGAGTCAGAGTCAGAGTCAGAGTCAGAGTCTGAGTCAGAGTCAGAGACAGAGTCAGAGTCTGAGTCAGAGTCAGAGTCAGAGTCAGAGTTAGAGTCAGATACAGAGTCAGAGTCAGAGTTAGTCAGATACGGAGTCGGAGTCAGAGTCAGATTCAGAGTCAGAGTCAGAGTCAGAGTCAAAGTCAGAGTCAGAGTCGGAGTCAGAGTCACAGTCAGAGTCAGAGTCGGAGTCAGAGTCAGAGTCAGAGTCAGAGTCAGGGTCAGAGTCAGAGTCAGAGTCAGAGTCAGAGTCAGAGTTAAAGTCACAGTCAGAGTCAAAGTCAGAGTCTCAGTCAGAGTCCAAGTCAGAGTCAGAGTCGGAGTCAGAGTCAGAGTCAGAGTCAAAGTCAGAGTCAGAGTCATGTAGTCAGAGTCACAGTCAGAGGCAAAGTCAGAGTCGGAGTCAGAGTCAGAGTCAGAGTCAGAGTCAGAGTCAGAGTCGGAGTCAGAGTTAAAGTCAGAGTCAGAGTCAGAGTCAGAGTCAAAGTCAAAGTCTCAGTCAAAGTCCAAGTCAGAGTCAGAGTCAGTTTCACAGTCAGAGTCAGAGTCGGAGTCAGAATCAGAGTCAGAGTCAGAGTCGGAGTCAGAGTCAGAGTCGGAGTCAGAGTCAGAGTCAGAGTCAGAGTCGGAGTCGGAGTCGGAGTCAGAGTTAAAGTCAGAGTCAGAGTCAGAGTCAGAGTCAGAGTCAGAGTCAGAGTCAGAGTCCAAGTCAGAGTCAGAGTCAGAGTCAGAGTCATGTAGTCAGAGTCAGAGTCAGAGTCGGAGTCAGAGTTAAAGTCAGAGTCAGAGTCAGAGTCAGAGTCAAAGTCAAAGTCTCAGTCAGAGTCCAAGTCAGAGTCAGAGTCGGAGTCAGAGACAAAGTCAGAGTCAGAGTCAGAGTCAGAGTTATGTAGTCAGAGTCAGAGTCAGAGTCAGAAACAGGGTCAGATTCAGAGTCAGAGTCAGAGTCATAGTCAAAGTCGGAGACTTAGTCAGAGACCAAGTCAGAGTCAGAGTCAGAGTCAGAGTCAGAGTCAGAGTCAGAGTCAGAGTCAGAGTCATGTAGTCAGAGTCACAGTCAGAGTCAGAGTCAGAGTCGGAGTCAGAGTCAGAGTCAGAGTCAGAGTCAGGGCCAGAGTCAGAGTCAGCATTAGAGTCAGAGTCAGAGTCATGTATTCAGCGTCAGAGTCAGAGTCAGGGTCAGAGTCAGAGTCAGCATTAGAGTCAGAGTCAGAGTCATGTATTCAGAGTCAGAGTCTGAGTCAGAGTCAGAGACAGAGTCAGAGTCTGAGTCAGAGTCAGAGACAGAGTCAGAGTCTGAGTCAGAGTCAGAGTCAGACTCAGAGTTAGTCAGATACGGAGTCGGAGTCAGAGTCAGATTCAGAGTCAAAGTCATGGAGACAGTGTCAAAGTCAGAGTCAGAGTCAGAGTCAGAGTCTGAGTCAGAGTCAGAGACAGAGTCAGAGTCTGAGTCAGAGTCAGAGTCAGAGTCAGAGTTAGAGTCAGATACAGAGTCAGAGTCAGAGTTAGTCAGATACGGAGTCGGAGTCAGAGTCAGATTCAGAGTCAGAGTCAGAGTCAGAGTCAAAGTCAGAGTCAGAGTCGGAGTCAGAGTCACAGTCAGAGTCAGAGTCGGAGTCAGAGTCGGAGTCAGAGTCAGAGTCAGAGTCAAAGTCAGAGTCAGAGTCATGTAGTCAGAGTCACAGTCAGAGGCAGAGTCAGAGTCGGAGTCAGAGTCAGAGTCAGAGTCAGAGTCAGAGTCAGAGACAGAGTCGGAGTCGGAGTCAAAATCAGAGTCGGAGTCAGATTCAGAGTCACAGTCAGAATCAGAGTCAGAGTCAGAGTTAGAGTCAGATACGGAGTCGGGGTCAGAGTCAGATTCAGAGTCAAAGTCATGAAGACAGAGTCAGAGTCAGAGTCAGAGTCAGAGTCAGAGGCAAAGTCAGAGTCAGAGACTCAGTCAGATTCAGAGTCAGAGTCTAAGTCGGAGTTGGAGTCAGAGTCAGAGTCAGAGTCAGAGTCAGAGTCGGAGTCAGAATCAAAGACAGAGTCAGAGTCAGGGTCAGAGTCAGAGTCACGTTCAGAGTCAGAGTCAGAGTCATGGAGTCAGAGTCAGAGTCTGAGTCAGAGTCAGAGTCGGAGTCAGAGTCAGAGTCAGAGTCATGTATTTAGAGTCACAGTCAGAGTCAGAGTCAGAGTCCGAGTCAGAGCCAGAGTTAGAGTCAGAGTTAAAGTCAGAGTCAGAGTCAGAGTGAGAGTCAAAGTCAGAGTCTCAGTCAGAGTCCAAGTCAGAGTCAGAGTCAGAGTCAGAGTCAGAGTCAGAGTCAGAGTCAGAGTTAGTCAGATACGGAGTCGGAGTCAGAGTCAGATTCAGAGTCAAAGTCATGGAGACAGAGTCAAAGTCAGAGTCAGAGTCAGAGTCAGAGTCTGAGTCAGAGTCAGAGACAGAGTCAGAGTCTGAGTCAGAGTCAGAGTCCGAGTCAGAGTTAGAGTCAGATACAGAGTCAGAGTCAGAGTTAGTCAGATACGGAGTCGGAGTCAGAGTCAGAGTCAGAGTCATGTAGTCAGAGTCACAGTCAGAGTCAGAGTCAGAGTCGGAGTCAGAGTCAGAGTAAGAGTCAGAGTCAGGGTCAGAGTCAGAGTCAGCATTAGAGTCAGAGTCAGAGTCATGTAGTCAGAGTCAGAGTCCGAGTCGGAGTCAGATTCAGAGTCGAAGTCTTGGAGACAGAGTCAGAGTCAGAGTCAGAGTCTGAGTCAGAGTCAGAGAGAGAGTCAGAGTCTGAGTCAGACTCAGAGTCAGAGTCAGAGTCAGAGTCACAGTCAGAGTCATGTAGTCAGAGTTACAGTCAGAGTCAGAGTCAGAGTCGGAGTCAGAGTCAGAGTCAGAGTCAGAGTCAGGGTCAGAGTCAGAGTCAGCATTAGAGTCAGAGTCAGAGTCATGTAGTCAGAGTCAGAGTCCGAGTCAGAGTCAGAGACAGAGTCAGAGTCTGAGTCAGAGTCAGAGTCAGAGTCAGAGTTAGAGTCAGATACGGAGTCGGAGTCAGAGTCAGATTCAGAGTCAAAGTCATGAAGACAGAGTCAGATTTAGAGTCAGAGTCAGAGTCAAAGTCAGAGTCAGAGTCAGAGTCAGAGTCAGAGTCAGAGTCAGAGTCAGAGTCAGAGTCAGAGTCAGAGTCAGAGTCAGAGTCGGAGTCAGAGTCAGAGTCAGAGTCAGAGTTGAAGTCAGAGTCAGAGTCAGAGTCAGAGTCAAAGTCAGAGTCTCAGTCAGAGTCCAAGTCAGAGTCAGAGTCGGATTCAGAGTCAGAGTCAGATTTAGAGTCAGAGTCAGAGTCAGGGTCAGAGTCACAGTGAGAGTCAGATTCAGAGTCGGAGTTAGAGTCAGAGTCAGGGTCAGAGTCAAAGTCAGCATTAGAGTCAGAGTCAGAGTCATGCAGTCAGAGTCAGAGTCTGAGTCAGAGTCAGAGACAGAGTCAGAGTCTGAGTCAGAGTCAGAGTCAGAGTCAGAGTTAGAGTCAGATACAGAGTCAGAGTCAGAGTCAGATTCAGAGTCAGAGTCATGGAGACAGAGTCAGAGTCAGAGTCAGAGTCAGAGTCAGAGTCAGAGTCAGAGTCGAAGTCAGAGTCAGAGTCGGAGTCAGAGTCAGAGTCAGATTCAAAGTCGGAGTCAGAGTCAGAGTCAGAGTCAGAGTCAGAGTCAGAGTCAGAGTCAGAGTCAGAGTCAGAGTCATGTAGTCAGAGTAACAGTCAGAGTCAGAGTCAGAGTCGGAGTCAGAGTCAGAGTCAGAGTCAGAGTCAGGGTCACAGTCAGAGTCATCATTAGAGTCAGAGTCAGAGTCATGTATTCAGCGTCAGAGTCTGAGTCAGAGTCAGAGACAGAGTCAGAGTCTGAGTCAGAGTCAGAGTCAGAGTCAGAGTTAGAGTCAGAAACAGAGTCAGAGTCAGAGTTAGTCAGATACGGAGTCGGAGTCAGAGTCAGATTCAGAGTCAGAGTTAGAGTCATAGTCAAAGTCAGAGTCAGAGTCGGAGTCAGAGTCAGAGTCAGAGTCAGAGTCGGAGTCAGAGTCAGAGTCAGAGTCAGAGTCAGAGTCAGAGTCAGAGTCAGAGTCAGAGTCAGAGTTAAAGTTACAGTCGGAGTCAAAGTCAGAGTCTCAGTCAGAGTCCAAGTCAGAGTCAGAGTCGGAGTCAGAGTCAGAGTCAGAGTCAGAGTCAGAGTCAGAGTCATGTAGTCAGAGTCACAGTCAGAGTCAGAGTCAGAGTCAGGGTCAGAGTCAGCGTCAGCATTAGAGTCAGAGTCAGAGTCATGTAGTCAGACTCAGAGTCCGAGTCGGAGTCAGATTCAGAGTCGAAGTCATGGAGACAGAGTCAGAGTCAGAGTCAGAGTCAGGGTGAGAGTCAGAGTCAGCATTAAAGTCAGAGTAAGAGTCATGTAGTCAGAGTCAGAGTCCGAGTCGGAGTCAGATTCAGAGTCGAAGTCATGGAGACAGAGTCATAGTCAGAGTCAGAGTCTGAGTCAGAGTCAGAGAGAGAGTCAGAGTCTGAGTCAGAGTCAGAGTCAGAGTCAGAGTCAGAGTCACAGTCAGAGTCATGTAGTCAGAGTTACAGTCAGAGTCAGAGTCAGAGTCGGAGTCATAGTCAGAGTCAGAGTCAAAGTCAGGGTCAGAGTCAGAGTCAGCATTAGAGTCAGAGTCAGAGTCATGTAGTCAGAGTCAGAGTCCGAGTCAGAGTCAGAGACAGAGTCAGAGTCTGAGTCAGAGTCAGAGTCGGAGTCAGAGTTAGAGTCAGATACGGAGTCGGAGTCAGAGTCAGATTCAGAGTCTAAGTCATGGAGACAGAGTCAGAGTCAGAGTCAGAGTCGGAGTCAAAGTCCGAGTCAGAGTCAGAGTCAGAGTCAGAGTCAGAGTCAGAGTCAGAGTCAGAGTCAGAGTCAGAGTCAGAGTCGGAGTCAGAGTCAGAGTCAGAGTCAGAGTTGAAGTCAGAGTCAGAGTCAGAGTCAGAGTCAAAGTCAGAGTCTCAGTCAGAGTCCAAGTCAGAGTCAGAGTCGGATTCAGAGTCAGAGTCAGATTTAGAGTCAGAGTCAGAGTCAGGGTCAGAGTCACAGTGAGAGTCAGATTCAGAGTCGGAGTTAGAGTCAGAGTTAGGGTCAGAGTCAAAGTCAGCATTAGAGTCAGAGTCAGAGTCATGTAGTCAGAGTCAGAGTCTGAGTCAGAGTCAGAGACAGAGTCAGAGTCTGAGTCAGAGTCAGAGTCAGAGTCAGAGTTAGAGTCAGATACAGAGTCAGAGTCAGAGTCAGATTCAGAGTCAGAGTCATGGAGACAGAGTCAGAGTCAGAGTCAGAGTCAGAGTCAGAGTCAGAGTCAGAGTCGAAGTCAGAGTCAGAGTCGGAGTCAGAGTCAGAGTCAGATTCAAAGTCGGAGTCAGAGTCAGAGTCAGAGTCAGAGTCAGAGTCAGAGTCAGAGTCAGAGTCAGAGTCAGAGTTAAAGTTACAGTCGGAGTCAAAGTCAGAGTCTCAGTCAGAGTCCAAGTCAGAGTCAGAGTCGGAGTGAGAGTCAGAGTCAGAGTCAGAGTCAGAGTCAGAGTCATGTAGTCAGAGTCACAGTCAGAGTCAGAGTCAGAGTCGGAGTCAGAGTCAGAGTCAGAGTCAGAGTCAGGGTCAGAGTCAGCGTCAGCATTAGAGTCAGAGTCAGAGTCATGTAGTCAGACTCAGAGTCCGAGTCGGAGTCAGATTCAGAGTCGAAGTCATGGAGACAGAGTCAGAGTCAGAGTCAGAGTCAGAGTCAGAGTCAGAGTTAGATTCAGAGTCAAAGTCATGGAGACAGAGTCAGAGTCAGAGCCATAGTCAGAGTCAGAGTCATGGAGTCAGAGTCAGAGTCAGAGTCAGAGTCAGAGTCAGAGTCAGAGTCAGAGTTAGATTCAGAGTCAAAGTCATGGAGACAGAGTCAGAGTCAGTGCCATAGTCAGAGTCAGAGTCATGGAGTCAGAGTGCGAGTCAGAGTCAGAGTCAAATTCAGAGTCAGAGTCATGGAGACAGAGTCAGAGTCAGAGCCATAGTCAGAGTCAGAGTCATGGAGTCAGAGTCAGAGTCTGAGTCTGAGTCAGAGTCAGAGTCAGAGTCTTATTCAGAGTCAGATTCAGAGTCGGAGTCGGAGTCAGAGTCAGAGTCAGAGTCTCAGTCAGAGTCCAAGTCAGAGTCAGAGTCGTAGTCAGAGTCAGAGTCAGAGTCAGAGTCAGAGTCAGAGTCAGAGTCAAAGTCAGAGTCAAAGTCAGAGTCAGAGTCAGAGTCAGAGTCAGAGTTAAAGTCAGAGTCAGAATCAGAGTCAGAGTCAAAGTCAGAGTCTCAGTCAGAGTCCAAGTGAGAGTCAGAGTCGGAGTCAGAGTCAGAGTCAGAGTCAGAGTCAGAGTCAGAGTCAGGGTCAGAGTCACAGTCAGAGTCAGATTCAGAGTCGGAGTCAGAGTCAGAGTCAGGGTCAGAGTCAGAGTCAGCATTAGAGTCAGAGTCAGAGTCATGTAGTCAGAGTCAGAGTCTGAGTCAGCGTCAGAGACAGAGTCAGAGTCTGAGTCAGAGTCAGAGTCAGAGTCAGAGTTAGAGTCAGATACAGAGTCAGAGTCAGAGTCAGATTCAGAGTCAGAGTCATGGAGTCAGAGTCAGAGTCAGAGTCAGAGTCAGAGTCAGAGTCAGAGTCAAAGTCAGAGTCAGAGTCGGAGTCAGAGGCAGAGTCAGATTCAAAGTCGGAGTCAGAGTCAGAGTCAGAGTCAGAGTCAGAGACAGAGTCAGAGTCAGAGTCAGAGTCCGAGTCAGAGCCAGAGTCAGAGTCGGAGTTAAAGTCAGAGTCAGAGTCAGAGTGAAAGTCAAAGTCAGAGTCTCAGTCAGAGTCCAATTCAGAGTCAGAGTCGGAGTCAGAGTCATGTAGTCAGAGTCACAGTCAGAGTCAGAGTCAGAGTCGGGGTCAGAGTCAGAGTCAGAGTCAGTGTCAGGGTCAGAGTCAGAGTCAGCATTAGAGTCAGAGTCAGAGTCATGTATTCAGAGTCAGAGTCTGAGTCAGAGTCAGAGACAGAGTCAGAGTCTGAGTCAGAGTCAGGGTCAGAGTCAGAGTCAGCATTAGAGTCAGAGTCAGAGTCATGTATTCAGCGTCAGAGTCAGAGTCAGGGTCAGAGTCAGAGTCAGCATTAGAGTCAGAGTCAGAGTCATGTATTCAGAGTCAGAGTCTGAGTCAGAGTCAGAGACAGAGTCAGAGTCTGAGTCAGAGTCAGAGTCAGAGTCAGAGTTAGAGTCAGATACAGAGTCAGAGTCAGAGTTAGTCAGATACGGAGTCGGAGTCAGAGTCAGATTCAGAGTCAGAGTCAGAGTCAGAGTCAAAGTCAGAGTCAGAGTCGGAGTCAGAGTCACAGTCAGAGTCAGAGTCGGAGTCAGAGTCAGAGTCAAAGTCAGAGTCAGAGTCAGAGTCAGAGTCAGAGTCAGAGTCAGAGTCAGAGTTGAAGTCACAGTCAGAGTCAAAGTCAGATTCTCAGTCAGAGTCCAAGTCAGAGTCAGAGTCGGAGTCAGAGTCAGAGTCAGAGTCAAAGTCAGAGTCAGAGTCATGTAGTCAGAGTCACAGTCAGAGGCAGAGTCAGAGTCGGAGTCAGAGTCAGAGTCATGGAGTCAGAGTCAGAGTCAGAGTCAGAGTCAGAGTCAGAGTCAGAGTCAGAGTTAGATTCAGAGTCAAAGTCATGGAGACAGAGTCAGAGTCAGAGCCATAGTCAGAGTCAGAGTCGTGGAGTCAGAGTGCGAGTCAGAGTCAGAGTCAAATTCAGAGTCAGAGTCATGAAGACAGAGTCAGAGTCAGAGCCATAGTCAGAGTCAGAGTCATGGAGTCAGAGTCAGAGTCTGAGTCAGAGTCAGAGTCAGAGTCTTATTCAGAGTCAGATTCAGAGTCGGAGTCGGAGTCAGAGTCAGAGTCAGAGTCTCAGTCAGAGTCCAAGTCAGAGTCAGAGTCGTAGTCAGAGTCAGAGTCAGAGTCAGAGTCAGAGTCAGAGTCAGAGTCAAAGTCAGAGTCAAAGTCAGAGTCAGAGTCAGAGTCAGAGTCAGAGTTAAAGTCAGAGTCAGAGTCAGAGTCAGAGTCAAAGTCAGAGTCTCAGTCAGAGTCCAAGTCAGAGTCAGAGTCGGAGTCAGAGTCAGAGTCAGAGTCAGAGTCAGAGTCAGAGTCAGGGTCAGAGTCACAGTCAGAGTCAGATTCAGAGTCGGAGTCAGAGTCAGAGTCAGGGTCAGAGTCAGAGTCAGCATTAGAGTCAGAGTCAGAGTCATGTAGTCAGAGTCAGAGTCTGAGTCAGCGTCAGAGACAGAGTCAGAGTCTGAGTCAGAGTCAGAGTCAGAGTCAGAGTTAGAGTCAGATACAGAGTCAGAGTCAGAGTCAGATTCAGAGTCAGAGTCATGGAGTCAGAGTCAGAGTCAGAGTCAGAGTCAGAGTCAGAGTCAGAGTCAAAGTCAGAGTCAGAGTCGGAGTCAGAGGCAGAGTCAGATTCAAAGTCGGAGTCAGAGTCAGAGTCAGAGTCAGAGTCAGAGTCAGAGTCAGAGTCAGAGTCAGAGTCAGAGACAGAGTCAGAGTCTGAGTCAGAGTCTGAGTCAGAGTCAGAGTCAGAGTCAGAGTTAGAGTCAGATACGGAGTCAGAGTCAGAGTTAGTCAGATACGGAGTCGGAGTCAGAGTCAGATTCAGAGTCAAAGTCATGGAGACAGTGTCAAAGTCAGAGTCAGAGTCAGAGTCAGAGTCTGAGTCAGAGTCAGAGACAGAGTCAGAGTCAGAGTCAGAGTCCGAGTCAGAGCCAGAGTTAGAGTCGGAGTTAAAGTCAGAGTCAGAGTCAGAGTGAGAGTCAAAGTCAGAGTCTCAGTCAGAGTCCAATTCAGAGTCAGAGTCGGAGTCAGAGTCATGTAGTCAGAGTCACAGTCAGAGTCAGAGTCAGAGTCGGGGTCAGAGTCAGAGTCAGAGTCAGAGTCAGGGTCAGAGTCAGAGTCAGCATTAGAGTCAGAGTCAGAGTCATGTATTCAGAGTCAGAGTCTGAGTCAGAGTCAGAGACAGAGTCAGAGTCTGAGTCAGAGTCAGAGACAGAGTCAGAGTCTGAGTCAGAGTCAGAGTCAGAGTCAGGGTCAGAGTCAGAGTCAGCATTAGAGTCAGAGTCAGAGTCATGTATTCAGGGTCAGAGTCAGAGTCAGGGTCAGAGTCAGAGTCAGCATTAGAGTCAGAGTCAGAGTCATGTATTCAGAGTCAGAGTCTGAGTCAGAGTCAGAGACAGAGTCAGAGTCTGAGTCAGAGTCAGAGTCAGAGTCAGAGTTAGAGTCAGATACAGAGTCAGAGTCAGAGTTAGTCAGATACGGAGTCGGAGTCAGAGTCAGATTCAGAGTCAGAGTCAGAGTCAGAGTCAAAGTCAGAGTCAGAGTCGGAGTCAGAGTCACAGTCAGAGTCAGAGTCGCAGTCAGAGTCAGAGTCAAAGTCAGAGTCAGAGTCAGAGTCAGAGTCAGAGTCAGAACCAGAGTCAGAGTTGAAGTCACAGTCAGAGTCAAAGTCAGAGTCTCAGTCAGAGTCCAAGTCAGAGTCAGAGTCGGAGTCAGAGTCAGAGTCAGAGTCAGAGTCAAAGTCAGAGTCAGAGTCATGTAGTCAGAGTCACAGTCAGAGGCAGAGTCAGAGTCGGAGTCAGAGTCAGAGTCAGAGTCAGAGTCAGAGTCAGAGTCGGAGTCAGAGTTAAAGTCAGAGTCAGAGTCAGAGTCAGAGTCAAAGTCAAAGTCTCAGTCAGAGTCCAAGTCAGAGTCAGAGTCGGAGTCAGAGTCAAAGTCAGAGTCAGAGTCAGAGTCAGAGTCATGTAGTCAGAGTCAGAGTCAGAGTCAGAGTCAGAGTCAGAGTCGGAGTCAGAGTCAGAGTCAGAGTCAGAGTCAGGGTCAGAGTCAGAGTCTGAGTCAGAGTCAGAGTCAGAGTCAGAGTCAGAGTCAGAAACAGGGTCAGAGTCAGAGTCAGAGTCAGAGTCACGGTCAAAGTCGGAGTCAGAGTCAGAAACAGGGTCAGATTCAGAGTCAGAGTCAGAGTCATAGTCAAAGTCGGAGACTTAGTCAGAGTCAGAGTCAGAGTCGGAGTCATGGAGACAGACTCAGAGTCAGAGTCAGAGTCAGAGTCAGTTTCACAGTCAGAGTCAGAGTCTGAGTCAGAGTCAGAGTCAGAGTCAGAGTCAGAGTCAGAGTCAGAGTCATGTAGTCAGAGTCACAGTCAGAGTCAGAATCAGAGTCCGAGTCACAGCCAGAGTTAGAGTCAGAGTTAAAGTCAGAGTCAGAGTCAGAGTGAGAGTCAAAGTCAGAGTATCAGTCAGAGTCCAAGTCAGAGTCAGAGTCGGAGTCAGAGTCAGAGTCAGAGTCAGAGTCAGAGTCAGAGTCAGAGTCAGAGTCAGAGTCAGAGTCAGAGTCATGTAGTCAGAGTCCCAGTCAGAGTCAGAGTCAGAGTCGGAGTCAGAGTCAGAGTCAGAGTCAGAGTCAGGGTCAGAGTCCGAGTCAGCATTAGAGTCAGAGTCAGAGTCATGTATTCAGCGTCAGAGTCAGAGTCAGGGTCAGAGTCAGAGTCAGCATTAGAGTCAGAGTCAGAGTCATGTATTCAGAGTCAGAGTCTGAGTCAGAGTCAGAGACAGAGTCAGAGTCTGAGTCAGAGTCAGAGACAGCGTCAGAGTCGGAGTCAGAGTCAGATTCAGAGTCAAAGTCATGGAGACAGTGTCAAAGTCAGAGTCAGAGTCAGAGTCAGAGTCTGAGTCAGAGTCAGAGACAGAGTCAGAGTCTGAGTCAGAGTCAGAGTCAGAGTCAGAGTTAGAGTCAGATACAGAGTCAGAGTCAGAGTTAGTCAGATACGGAGTCGGAGTCAGAGTCAGATTCAGAGTCAGAGTCAGAGTCAGAGTCAAAGTCAGAGTCAGAGTCGGAGTCAGAGTCACAGTCAGAGTCAGAGTCGGAGTCAGAGTCAGAGTCAGAGTCAGAGTCAGAGTCAGAGTCAGAGTCAGAGTCAGAGTCAGAGTCAGAGTCAGAGTTAAAGTCACAGTCAGAGTCAAAGTCAGAGTCTCAGTCAGAGTCCAAGTCAGAGTCAGAGTCGGAGTCAGAGTCAGAGTCAGAGTCAAAGTCAGAGTCAGAGTCATGTAGTCAGAGTCACAGTCAGAGGCAGAGTCAGAGTCGGAGTCAGAGTCAGAGTCAGAGCCAGAGTCAGAGTCAGAGTCGGAGTCAAAGTCAAAGTCTCAGTCAGAGTCCAAGTCAGAGTCAGAGTCGGAGTCAGAGTCAAAGTCAGAGTCAGAGTCAGAGTCAGAGTCATGTAGTCAGAGTCAGAGTCAGAGTCAGAGTCAGAGTCAGAGTCGGAGTCAGAGTCAGAGTCAGAGTCAGAGTCAGGGTCAGAGTCAGAGTCTGAGTCAGAGTCAGAGTCAGAGTCAGAGTCAGAGTCAGAAACAGGGTCAGAGTCAGAGTCAGAGTCAGAGTCACGGTCAAAGTCGGAGTCAGAGTCAGAAACAGGGTCAGATTCAGAGTCAGAGTCAGAGTCATAGTCAAAGTCGGAGACTTAGTCAGAGTCAGAGTCAGAGTCGGAGTCATGGAGACAGACTCAGAGTCAGAGTCAGATTCAGAGTCAGTTTCACAGTCAGAGTCAGAGTCTGAGTCAGAGTCAGAGTCAGAGTCAGAGTCAGAGTCAGAGTCAGAGTCATGTAGTCAGAGTCACAGTCAGAGTCAGAGTCAGAGTCCGAGTCACAGCCAGAGTTAGAGTCAGAGTTAAAGTCAGAGTCAGAGTCAGAGTGAGAGTCAAAGTCGGAGTCTCAGTCAGAGTCCAAGTCAGAGTCAGAGTCAGAGTCGGAGTCAGAGTCAGAGTCAGAGTCAGAGTCAGAGTCATGTAGTCAGAGTCCCAGTCAGAGTCAGAGTCAGAGTCGGAGTCAGAGTCAGAGTCAGAGTCAGAGTCAGGGTCAGAGTCAGAGTCAGCATTAGAGTCAGAGTCAGAGTCATGTATTCAGCGTCAGAGTCAGAGTCAGGGTCAGAGTCAGAGTCAGCATTAGAGTCAGAGTCAGAGTCATGTATTCAGAGTCAGAGTCTGAGTCAGAGTCAGAGACAGAGTCGGAGTCAGAGTCAGAGTCAGAGTCAAAGTCAGAGTCAGAGTCATGTAGTCAGAGTCACAGTCAGAGGCAGAGTCAGAGTCGGAGTCAGAGTCAGAGTCAGAGTCAGAGTCAGGATCAGAGTCAGAGTCAGCATTAGAGTCAGAGTCAGAGTCATGTAGTCAGAGTCAGAGTCCGAGTCGGGGTCAGATTCAGAGTCGATGTCATGGAGACAGAGTCATAGTCAGAGTCAGAGTCTGAGTCAGAGTCAGAGAGAGAGTCAGAGTCTGAGTCAGAGTCAGAGTCAGAGTCAGAGTCAGAGTCAGAGTCGGAGTCAGAGTCAGAGTCAGAGTCAGAGTCAGAGTCAGAGTCATGTAGTCAGAGTCAGAGTCAGAGTCAGAGTCAGAGTCAGAGTCGGAGTCAGAGTCAGAGTCAGAGTCAAAGTCAGGGTCAGAGTCAGCATTGGAGTCAGAGTCAGAGTCATGTAGTCTGAGTCAGAGTCAGAGACAGAGTCAGAGTCTGAGTCAGAGTCAGAGTCAGAGTCAGAGTTAGAGTCAAATACAGAGTCAGAGTCAGAGTTAGTCAGATACGGAGTCGGAGTCAGAGTCAGATTCAGAGTCAGAGTCAGAGTCAGAGTCAAAGTCAGAGTCAGAGTCGGAGTCAGAGTCACAGTCAGAGTCAGAGTCGGAGTCAGAGTCAGAGTCAGAGTCAGAGTCAGAGTCAGAGTCAAAGTCAGAGTCAGAGTCAGAGTCATGTAGTCAGAGTCACAGTCAGAGTCAGAGTCAGAGTCGGAGTCAGAGTCAGAGTCAGAGTCAGAGTCAGGGTCAGAGTCAGAGTCAGCATTAGAGTCAGAGTCAGAGTCATGTATTCAGCGTCAGAGTCAGAGTCAGGGTCAGAGTCAGAGTCAGCATTAGAGTCAGAGTCAGAGTCATGTATTCAGAGTCAGAGTCTGAGTCAGAGTCAGAGACAGAGTCAGAGTCTGAGTCAGAGTCAGAGACAGAGTCAGAGTCGGAGTCAGAGTCAGATTCAGAGTCAAAGTCATGGAGACAGTGTCAAAGTCAGAGTCAGAGTCAGAGTCAGAGTCAGAGTCTGAGTCAGAGTCAGAGACAGAGTCAGAGTCTGAGTCAGAGTCAGAGTCAGAGTCAGAGTTAGAGTCAGATACAGAGTCAGAGTCGGAGTTAGTCAGATACGGAGTCGGAGTCAGAGTCAGATTCAGAGTCAGAGTCAGAGTCAGAGTCAAAGTCAGAGTCAGAGTCGGAGTCAGAGTCACAGTCAGAGTCAGAGTCGGAGTCAGAGTCAGAGTCAGAGTCAGAGTCAGAGTCAGAGTCAGAGTCAGAGTCAGAGTCAGAGTCTGAGTTAAAGTCACAGTCAGAGTCAAAGTCAGAGTCATGTAGTCAGATTCAGAGTCTGAGTCAGAGTCAGAGACAGAGTCAGAGTCTGAGTCAGAGTCAGAGTCGGAGTCAGAGTTAGAGTCAGATACAGAGTCGGAGTCAGAGTCAGATTCAGAGTCAAAGTCATGGAGACAGAGTCAGAGTCAGAGTCAGAGTCAGAGTCAGAGTCAAAGTCAGAGTCAGAGTCGAAATCAGAGTCAGAGTCAGAGTCAGAGTCAGAGTCAGAGTCAGAGTTAGAGTCAGATACAGAGTCAGAATCAGAGTTAGTCAGATACGGAGTCGGAGTCAGAGTCAGAGTCAGAGTCGGAGTCAGAGTCAGAGTCAGAGTCAGAGTCAGAGTCAGAGTCAGAGTCAGAGTCAGAGTCAGAGTCAGAGTCAGAGTTAAAGTCACAGTCAGAGTCAAAGTCAGAGTCTCAGTCAGAGTCCAAGTCAGAGTCAGAGTCGGAGTCAGAGTCAGAGTCAGAGTCAAAGTCAGAGTCAGAGTCATGTAGTCAGAGTCACAGTCAGAGGCAGAGTCAGAGTCGGAGTCAGAGTCACAGTCAGAGTCAGAGTCAGAGTCAGAGTCGGAGTCAGAGTTAAAGTCAGAGTCAGAGTCAGAGTCAGAGTCGGAGTCAGAGTCAGAGTCAGAGTCAAAGTCAGAGTCAGAGTCATGTAGTCAGAGTCACAGTCAGAGGCAGAGTCAGAGTCGGAGTCAGAGTCAGAGTCAGAGTCAGAGTCAGGATCAGAGTCAGAGTCAGCATTAGAGTCAGAGTCAGAGTCATGTAGTCAGAGTCAGAGTCCGAGTCGGAGTTAGATTCAGAGTCGATGTCATGGAGACAGAGTCATAGTCAGAGGCAGAGTCAGAGTCGGAGTCAGAGTCAGAGTCAGAGTCAGAGTCAGAGTCAGAGTCGGAGTCAGAGTTAAAGTCAGAGTCAGAGTCAGAGTCAGAGTCAAAGTCAAAGTCTCAGTCAGAGTCCAAGTCAGAGTCAGAGTCAGTTTCACAGTCAGAGTCAGAGTCGGAGTCAGAATCAGAGTCAGAGTCAGAGTCGGAGTCAGAGTCAGAGTCGGAGTCAGAGTCAGAGTCAGAGTCAGAGTCGGAGTCGGAGTCGGAGTCAGAGTTGAAGTCAGAGTCAGAGTCAGAGTCAGAGTCAGAGTCAGAGTCAGAGTCAGAGTCATGTAGTCACAGTCACAGTCAGAGTCAGAGTCAGAGTCAAAGTCAGAGTCAGAGTCAGAGTCAGAGTCAGAGTCGGAGTCAGAGTTAAAGTCAGAGTCAGAGTCAGAGTCAGAGTCAAAACAGAGTCTCAGTCAGAGTCCAAGTCAGAGTCAGAGTCGGAGTCAGAGTCAAAGTCAGAGTCAGAGTCAGAGTCAGAGTCATGTAGTCAGAGTCAGAGTCAGAGTCAGAGTCAGAGTCAGAGTCGGAGTCAGAGTCAGAGTCAGAGTCAAAGTCAGGGTCAGAGTCAGCATTGGAGTCAGAGTCAGAGTCATGTAGTCTGAGTCAGAGTCAGAGTCGGAGTCAGAGTCAGAGTCAGATTCAAAGTCAGAGTCAGAGTCATGTAGTCAGAGTCACAGTCAGAGGCAGAGTCAGAGTCGGAGTCAGAGTCAGAGTCAGAGTCAGAGTCAGAGTCAGAGTCGGAGTCAGAGTTAAAGTCAGAGTCAGAGTCAGAGTCAGAGTCAAAGTCAAAGTCTCAGTCAGAGTCCAAGTCAGAGTCAGAGTCAGTTTCACAGTCAGAGTCAGAGTCGGAGTCAGAATCAGAGTCAGAGTCAGAGTCGGAGTCAGAGTCAGAGTCGGAGTCAGAATCAGAGTCAGAGTCAGAGTCGGAGTCGGAGTCGGAGTCAGAGTTAAAGTCAGAGTCAGAGTCAGAGTCAGAGTCAGAGTCAGAGTCAGAGTCAGAGTCATGTAGTCACAGTCACAGTCAGAGTCAGAGTCAGAGTCAAAGTCAGAGTCAGAGTCAGAGTCAGAGTCAGAGTCGGAGTCAGAGTTAAAGTCAGAGTCAGAGTCAGAGTCAGAGTCAAAACAGAGTCTCAGTCAGAGTCCAAGTCAGAGTCAGAGTCGGAGTCAGAGTCAAAGTCAGAGTCAGAGTCAGAGTCAGAGTCATGTAGTCAGAGTCAGAGTCAGAGTCAGAGTCAGAGTCAGAGTCGGAGTCAGAGTCAGAGTCAGAGTCAAAGTCAGGGTCAGAGTCAGCATTGGAGTCAGAGTCAGAGTCATGTAGTCTGAGTCAGAGTCAGAGACAGAGTCAGAGTCTGAGTCAGAGTCAGAGTCAGAGTCAGAGTTAGAGTCAGATACAGAGTCAGAGTCAGAGTTAGTCAGATACGGAGTCGGAGTCAGAGTCAGATTCAGAGTCAGAGTCAGAGTCAGAGTCAAAGTCAGAGTCAGAGTCGGAGTCAGAGTCACAGTCAGAGTCAGAGTCGGAGTCAGAGTCAGAGTCAGAGTCAGAGTCAGAGTCAGAGTCTGAGTCAGAGTCGGAGTCAGAGTCAGAGTTAAAGTCACAGTCAGCGTCAAAGTCAGAGTCTCAGTCAGAGTCCAAGTCAGAGTCAGAGTCGGAGTCAGAGTCAGAGTCAGAGTCAAAGTCAGAGTCAGAGTCATGTAGTCAGAGTCACAGTCAGAGGCAGAGTCAGAGTCGGAGTCAGAGTCAGAGTCAGAGTCAGAGTCAGAGTCAGAGTCGGAGTCAGAGTTAAAGTCAGAGTCAGAGTCAAAGTCGAAGTCTCAGTCAGAGTCCAAGTCAGAGTCAGAGTCGGAGTCAGAGTCAAAGTCAGAGTCAGAGTCAGAGTCAGAGTCATGTAGTCAGAGTCAGAGTCAGAGTCAGAGTCAGAGTCAGAGTCGGAGTCAGAGTCAGAGTCAGAGTCAGAGTCAGGGTCAGAGTCAGAGTCTGAGTCGAAGTCAGAGTCAGAGTCAGAGTCAGAGTCAGAAACAGGGTCAGAGTCAGAGTCAGAGTCAGAGTCACGGTCAAAGTCGGAGTCAGAGTCAGAAACAGGGTCAGATTCAGAGTCAGAGTCAGAGTCATAGTCAAAGTCGGAGACTTAGTCAGAGTCAGAGTCAGAGTCGGAGTCTTGGAGACAGACTCAGAGTCAGAGTCAGACTCAGAGTCAGTTTCACAGTCAGAGTCAGAGTCGGAGTCAGAATCAGAGTCAGAGTCAGAGTCGGAGTCAGAGTCAGAGTCAGATTCAAAGTCAGAGTCAGAGTCATGTAGTCAGAGTCACAGTCAGAGGCAGAGTCAGAGTCGGAGTCAGAGTCAGAGTCAGAGTCAGAGTCAGAGTCAGAGTCGGAGTCAGAGTTAAAGTCAGAGTCAGAGTCAGAGTCAGAGTCAAAGTCAAAGTCTCAGTCAGAGTCCAAGTCAGAGTCAGAGTCAGTTTCACAGTCAGAGTCAGAGTCGGAGTCAGAATCAGAGTCAGAGTCAGAGTCGGAGTCAGAGTCAGAGTCGGAGTCAGAGTCAGAGTCAGAGTCAGAGTCGGAGTCGGAGTCGGAGTCAGAGTTAAAGTCAGAGTCAGAGTCAGAGTCAGAGTCAGAGTCAGAGTCAGAGTCAGAGTCATGTAGTCACAGTCACAGTCAGAGTCAGAGTCAGAGTCAAAGTCATAGTCAGAGTCAGAGTCAGAGTCAGAGTCGGAGTCAGAGTTAAAGTCAGAGTCAGAGTCAGAGTCAGAGTCAAAACAGAGTCTCAGTCAGAGTCCAAGTCAGAGTCAGAGTCGGAGTCAGAGTCAAAGTCAGAGTCAGAGTCAGAGTCAGAGTCATGTAGTCAGAGTCAGAGTCAGAGTCAGAGTCAGAGTCAGAGTCGGAGTCAGAGTCAGAGTCAGAGTCAAAGTCAGGGTCAGAGTCAGCATTGGAGTCAGAGTCAGAGTCATGTAGTCTGAGTCAGAGTCAGAGACAGAGTCAGAGTCTGAGTCAGAGTCAGAGTCAGAGTCAGAGTCAGAGTCAGAGTCGGAGTCAGAGTCAGAGTTAAAGTCACAGTCAGCGTCAAAGTCAGAGTCTCAGTCAGAGTCCAAGTCAGAGTCAGAGTCGGAGTCAGAGTCAGAGTCAGAGTCAAAGTCAGAGTCAGAGTCATGTAGTCAGAGTCACAGTCAGAGGCAGAGTCAGAGTCGGAGTCAGAGTCAGAGTCAGAGTCAGAGTCAGAGTCAGAGTCGGAGTCAGAGTTAAAGTCAGAGTCAGAGTCAAAGTCGAAGTCTCAGTCAGAGTCCAAGTCAGAGTCAGAGTCGGAGTCAGAGTCAAAGTCAGAGTCAGAGTCAGAGTCAGAGTCATGTAGTCAGAGTCAGAGTCAGAGTCAGAGTCAGAGTCAGAGTCGGAGTCAGAGTCAGAGTCAGAGTCAGAGTCAGGGTCAGAGTCAGAGTCTGAGTCAAAGTCAGAGTCAGAGTCAGAGTCAGAGTCAGAAACAGGGTCAGAGTCAGAGTCAGAGTCAGAGTCACGGTCAAAGTCGGAGTCAGAGTCAGAAACAGGGTCAGATTCAGAGTCAGAGTCAGAGTCATAGTCAAAGTCGGAGACTTAGTCAGAGTCAGAGTCAGAGTCGGAGTCTTGGAGACAGACTCAGAGTCAGAGTCAGACTCAGAGTCAGTTTCACAGTCAGAGTCAGAGTCGGAGTCAGAATCAGAGTCAGAGTCAGAGTCGGAGTCAGAGTCAGAGTCGGAGTCAGAGTCAGAGTCAGAGTCAGAGTCGGAGTCAGAGTCAGAGTCAGAGTCAGACTCATAGTCAGAGTCAGAGTCAGAGTCGGAGTCAGAGTCAGAGTCAGAGTCAGAGTCAGAGTCAGAGTCATGTAGTCACAGTCACAGTCAGAGTCAGAGTCAGAGTCAAAGTCAGAGTCAGAGTCAGAGTCAGAGTCAGAGTCGGAGTCAGAGTTAAAGTCAGAGTCAGAGTCAGAGTCAGAGTCAAAACAGAGTCTCAGTCAGAGTCCAAGTCAGAGTCAGAGTCGGAGTCAGAGTCAAAGTCAGAGTCAGAGTCAGAGTCAGAGTCATGTAGTCAGAGTCAGAGTCAGAGTCAGAGTCAGAGTCAGAGTCGGAGTCAGAGTCAGAGTCAGAGTCAAAGTCAGGGTCAGAGTCAGCATTGGAGTCAGAGTCAGAGTCATGTAGTCAGAGTCAGAGTCTGAGTCAGAGTCAGAGACAGAGTCAGAGTCTGAGTCAGAGTCAGAGTCGGAGTCAGAGTTAGAGTCAGATACAGAGTCGGAGTCAGAGTCAGATTCAGAGTCAAAGTCATGGAGACAGAGTCAGAGTCAGAGTCAGAGTCAGAGTCAGAGTCAAAGTCAGAGTCAGAGTCGGAATCAGAGTCAGAGTCAGAGTCAGAGTCAGAGTCAGAGTCAGAGTTAGAGTCAGATACAGAGTCAGTGTCAGAGTTAGTCAGATACGTAGTCGGAGTCAGAGTCAGAGTCAGAGTCGGAGTCAGAGTCAGAGTCAGAGTCAGAGTCAGAGTCAGAGTCAGAGTCAGAGTCAGAGTCAGAGTCAGAGTCAGAGTCAGAGTCAGAGTCAGAGTCGGAGTCAGAGTTAAAGTCAGAGTCAGAGTCAGAGTCAGAGTCAGAGTCAAAGTCAGAGTCTCAGTCAGAGTCCAAGTCAGAGTCAGAGTCGGAGTCAGAGTCAAAGTCAGAGTCAGAGTCAGAGTCAGAGTCATGTAGTCAGAGTCAGAGTCAGAGTCAGAGTCAGAGTCGGTGTCAGAGTCAGAGTCAGAGTCAGAGTCAGGGTCAGAGTCAGAGTCAGCATTAGAGTCAGAGTCAGAGTCATGTAGTCAGAGTCAGAGTCTGAGTTACAGTCAGAGACAGAGTCAGAGTCTGAGTCAGAGTCAGAGTCGGAGTCAGAGTTAGAGTCAGATACGGAGTCGGGGTCAGAGTCAGATTCAGAGTCAAAGTCATGAAGACAGAGTCAGAGTCAGAGTCAGAGTCAGAGTCAGAGTCAGAGTCAAAGTCAGAGTCAGAGTCGGAATCAGAGTCAGAGTCAGAGTCAGAGTCAGAGTCAGATTCAGAGTCAGAGTCATGGAGACAGAGTCAGAGTCAGAGCCATAGTCAGAGTCAGAGTCATGGAGTCAGAGTCAGAGTCCGAGTCAGAATCAGAGTCAGAGTCAGAGTCAGAGTAGGAGTCAAAATTAGAGTCAGAGACAGATTCAGAGTCACAGTCACAGTCAGAGTCAGAGTCAGAGTCAGAGTCAGAGTCAGAGTCAGATTCAGAGTCAGAGTCATGGAGACAGAGTCAGAGTAATGGAGACAGAGTCAGTGTCAGAGCCATAGTCAGAGTCAGAGCCATAGAGTCAGAGTCAGAGTCTGAGTCAGAGTCAGAGTCAGAGTCAGAGTCAGAGTCAGAGTCAGAGTCAGAGGCAAAGTCAGAGTCAGAGACTCAGTCAGATTCAGAGTCAGAGTCGAAGTCGGAGTTAGAGTCAGAGTCAGAGTCAGAGTCAGAGTCAGAGTCGGAGTCAGAGTCAAAGACAGAGTCAGAGTCAGGGTCAGAGTCAAAGTCACATTCAGAGTCAGAGTCAGAGTCATGGAGTCAGAGTGAGAGTCTGAGTCAGAGTCAGAGTCAGAGTCAGAGTCAGAGTCAGAGTCAGAGTCAGAAACAGATTCAGAGTCAGAGTCAGAGTCAGAGTCACAGTCAAAGTCGAAGTCAGAGTCAGAAACAGGGTCAGAGTCAGAGTCAGAGTCAGAGTCACAGTCAAAGTCGGAGACTCAGTCAGAGTCGGAGTCGGAGTCGGAGTCAGAGCCAGATTCAGAGTCATGAAGTCAGAGGCAGAGTCAGAGTCAGAGTCAAAGTCAGAGTCATGAAGTCAGAGTCATAAAGTCAGACTCAAAGTCGGAGTCAAAGTCAGATTCAGAGTCAGAGTCATGGAGACAGAGTCAGAGTCAGAGCCATAGTCAGAGTCAGAGTCAAACTTGAAGTCAGAGTGGGAGTCAGAATCAAAGTCAGAGTCAGAGTCAAAGTCAGAGTCAGAGTCAGAGTCACATTCAGAGTCAGAGTCAGAGTCAGAGTCAGAGTCAGGGTCAAAGTCAGAGTCAGATTTAAAGTCAGAGTCAGCGTCATAGAGTCGGAGTCAGAGTCTGAGTCAGAGTCAAAGTCAGAGTCAGAGTCGGAGTCCGAGTCAGAGTCAGAGTCAGAGTCAGAGTCGAAGTCAGAGTTAAAGTCAGAGTCAGAGTCAGAGTCAGAGTCGGAGTCAGAGTCAGAGTCAGAGTAAAAGTCAGAGTCAGAGTCATGTAGTCAGAGTCACAGTCAGAGGCAGAGTCAGAGTCGGAGTCAGAGTCAGAGTCAGAGTCAGAGTCAGGATCAGAGTCAGAGTCAGCATTAGAGTCAGAGTCAGAGTCATGTAGTCAGAGTCAGAGTCCGAGTCGGAGTCAGATTCAGAGTCGATGTCATGGAGACAGAGTCATAGTCAGAGTCAGAGTCTGAGTCAGAGTCAGAGAGAGAGTCAGAGTCTGAGTCAGAGTCAGAGTCAGAGTCAGAGTCAGAGTCAGAGTCGGAGTCAGAGTCAGAGTCAGAGTCAGAGTCAGAGTCAGAGTCAGAGTCAGAGTCAGGGTCAGAGTCAGAGTCACATTCAGGGTCAGAGTCAGAGTCAGAGTCAGAGTCAGAGTCGGAGTCAGAGTCAGAGTCAGAGTCAGAGTCAGGGTCAGAGTCAGAGTCTGAGTCAGAGTCAGAGTCAGAGTCAGAGTCAGAGTCAGAAACAGGGTCAGAGTCAGAGTCAGAGTCAGAGTCACGGTCAAAGTCGGAGTCAGAGTCAGAAACAGGGTCAGATTCAGAGTCAGAGTCAGAGTCATAGTCAAAGTCGGAGACTTAGTCAGAGTCAGAGTCAGAGTCGGAGTCATGGAGACAGACTCAGAGTCAGAGTCAGAGTCAGAGTCAGTTTCACAGTCAGAGTCAGAGTCTGAGTCAGAGTCAGAGTCAGAGTCAGAGTCAGAGTCAGAGTCAGAGTCATGTAGTCAGAGTCACAGTCAGAGTCAGAGTCAGAGTCCGAGTCACAGCCAGAGTTAGAGTCAGAGTTAAAGTCAGAGTCAGAGTCAGAGTGAGAGTCAAAGTCAGAGTCTCAGTCAGAGTCCAAGTCAGAGTCAGAGTCAGAGTCAGAGTCAGAGTCAGAGTCAGAGTCGGAGTCAGAGTTAAAGTCAGAGTCAGAGTCAGAGTCAGAGTCAAAACAGAGTCTCAGTCAGAGTCCAAGTCAGAGTCAGAGTCGGAGTCAGAGTCAAAGTCAGAGTCAGAGTCAGAGTCAGAGTCATGTAGTCAGAATCAGAGTCAGAGTCAGAGTCAGAGTCAGAGTCGGAGTCAGAGTCAGAGTCAGAGTCAAAGTCAGGGTCAGAGTCAGCATTGGAGTCAGAGTCAGAGTCATGTAGTCAGAGTCAGAGTCTGAGTCAGAGTCAGAGACAGAGTCAGAGTCTGAGTCAGAGTCAGAGTCGGAGTCAGAGTTAGAGTCAGATACAGAGTCGGAGTCAGAGTCAGATTCAGAGTCAAAGTCATGGAGACAGAGTCAGAGTCAGAGTCAGAGTCAGAGTCAGAGTCAAAGTCAGAGTCAGAGTCGGAATCAGAGTCAGAGTCAGAGTCAGAGTCAGAGTCAGAGTCAGAGTTAGAGTCAGATACAGAGTCAGTGTCAGAGTTAGTCAGATACGTAGTCGGAGTCAGAGTCAGAGTCAGAGTCGGAGTCAGAGTCAGAGTCAGAGTCAGAGTCAGAGTCAGAGTCAGAGTCAGAGTCAGAGTCAGAGTCAGAGTTAGTCAGATACGTAGTCGGAGTCAGAGTCAGAGTCAGAGTCGGAGTCAGAGTCAGAGTCAGAGTCAGAGTCAGAGTCAGAGTCAGAGTCAGAGTCAGAGTCAGAGTCAGAGTTAAAGTCACAGTCAGAGTCAAAGTCAGAGTCTCAGTCATAGTCCAAGTCAGAGTCAGAGTCGGAGTCAGAGTCAGAGTCAGAGTCAAAGTCAGAGTCATAGTCATGTAGTCAGAGTCACAGTCAGAGGCAGAGTCAGAGTCGGAGTCAGAGTCAGAGTCAGAGTCAGAGTCAGAGTCAGAGTCGGAGTCAGAGTTAAAGTCAGAGTCAGAGTCAGAGTCAGAGTCAAAGTCAAAGTCTCAGTCAGAGTCCAAGTCAGAGTCAGAGTCGGAGTCAGAGTCAAAGTCAGAGTCAGAGTCAGAGTCAGAGTCATGTAGTCAGAGTCAGAGTCAGAGTCAGAGTCAGAGTCAGGGTCGGAGTCAGAGTCAGAGTCAGAGTCAGAGTCAGGGTCAGAGTCAGAGTCTGAGTCAGAGTCAGAGTCAGAGTCAGAGTCAGAGTCAGAAACAGGGTCAGAGTCAGAGTCAGAGTCAGAGTCACGGTCAAAGTCGGAGTCAGAGTCAGAAACAGGGTCAGATTCAGAGTCAGAGTCAGAGTCATAGTCAAAGTCGGAGACTTAGTCAGAGACAGAGTCAGAGTCGGAGTCTTGGAGACAGACTCAGAGTCAGAGTCAGAGTCAGAGTCAGTTTCACAGTCAGAGTCAGAGTCGGAGTCAGAATCAGAGTCAGAGTCAGAGTCGGAGTCAGAGTCAGAGTCGGAGTCAGAGTCAGAGTCAGAGTCAGAGTCGGAGTCAGAGTCAGAGTCAGAGTCAGACTCATAGTCAGAGTCAGAGGCAGAGTCGGAGTCAGAGTCAGAGTCAGAGTCAGAGTCAGAGTCAGAGTCATGTAGTCACAGTCACAGTCAGAGTCAGAGTCAGAGTCAAAGTCAGAGTCAGAGTCAGAGTCAGAGTCAGAGTCGGAGTCAGAGTTAAAGTCAGAGTCAGAGTCAGAGTCAGAGTCAAAACAGAGTCTCAGTCAGAGTCCAAGTCAGAGTCAGAGTCGGAGTCAGAGTCAAAGTCAGAGTCAGAGTCAGAGTCAGAGTCATGTAGTCAGAGTCAGAGTCTGAGTCAGAGTCAGAGACAGAGTCAGAGTCTGAGTCAGAGTCAGAGTCGGAGTCAGAGTTAGAGTCAGATACAGAGTCGGAGTCAGAGTCAGATTCAGAGTCAAAGTCATGGAGACAGAGTCAGAGTCAGAGTCAGAGTCAGAGTCAGAGTCAAAGTCAGAGTCAGAGTCGGAATCAGAGTCAGAGTCAGAGTCAGAGTCAGAGTTAGAGTCAGATACAGAGTCAGAGTCAGAGTTAGTCAGATACGGAGTCGGAGTCAGAGTCAGAGTCAGAGTCAGAGTCCAAGTCAGAGTCAGAGTCGGAGTCAGAGTCAAAGTCAGAGTCAGAGTCAGAGTCAGAGTCATGTAGTCAGAGTCAGAGTCAGAGTCAGAGTCAGAGTCAGGGTCGGAGTCAGAGTCAGAGTCAGAGTCAGAGTCAGGGTCAGAGTCAGAGTCTGAGTCAGAGTCAGAGTCAGAGTCAGAGTCAGAGTCAGAAACAGGGTCAGAGTCAGAGTCAGAGTCAGAGTCACGGTCAAAGTCGGAGTCAGAGTCAGAAACAGGGTCAGATTCAGAGTCAGAGTCAGAGTCATAGTCAAAGTCGGAGACTTAGTCAGAGACAGAGTCAGAGTCGGAGTCTTGGAGACAGACTCAGAGTCAGAGTCAGAGTCAGAGTCAGTTTCACAGTCAGAGTCAGAGTCGGAGTCAGAATCAGAGTCAGAGTCAGAGTCGGAGTCAGAGTCAGAGTCGGAGTCAGAGTCAGAGTCAGAGTCAGAGTCGGAGTCAGAGTCAGAGTCAGAGTCAGACTCATAGTCAGAGTCAGAGGCAGAGTCGGAGTCAGAGTCAGAGTCAGAGTCAGAGTCAGAGTCAGAGTCATGTAGTCACAGTCACAGTCAGAGTCAGAGTCAGAGTCAAAGTCAGAGTCAGAGTCAGAGTCAGAGTCAGAGTCAGAGTCGGAGTCAGAGTTAAAGTCAGAGTCAGAGTCAGAGTCAGAGTCAAAACAGAGTCTCAGTCAGAGTCCAAGTCAGAGTCAGAGTCGGAGTCAGAGTCAAAGTCAGAGTCAGAGTCAGAGTCAGAGTCATGTAGTCAGAGTCAGAGTCTGAGTCAGAGTCAGAGACAGAGTCAGAGTCTGAGTCAGAGTCAGAGTCGGAGTCAGAGTTAGAGTCAGATACAGAGTCGGAGTCAGAGTCAGATTCAGAGTCAAAGTCATGGAGACAGAGTCAGAGTCAGAGTCAGAGTCAGAGTCAGAGTCAAAGTCAGAGTCAGAGTCGGAATCAGAGTCAGAGTCAGAGTCAGAGTCAGAGTCAGAGTCAGAGTTAGAGTCAGATACAGAGTCAGAGTCAGAGTTAGTCAGATACGGAGTCGGAGTCAGAGTCAGAGTCAGAGTCGGAGTCAGAGTCAGAGTCAGAGTCAGAGTCAGAGTCAGAGTCAGAGTCAGAGTCAGAGTCAGAGTCAGAGTTAAAGTCACAGTCAGAGTCAAAGTCAGAGTCTCAGTCAGAGTCCAAGTCAGAGTCAGAGTCGGAGTCAGAGTCAGAGTCAGAGTCAAAGTCAGAGTCAGAGTCATGTAGTCAGAGTCACAGTCAGAGGCAGAGTCAGAGTCGGAGTCAGAGTCACAGTCAGAGTCAGAGTCAGAGTCAGAGTCGAGTCAGAGTTAAAGTCAGAGTCAGAGTCAGAGTCAGAGTCGGAGTCAGAGTCAGAGTCAGAGTCAAAGTCAGAGTCAGAGTCATGTAGTCAGAGTCACAGTCAGAGGCAGAGTCAGAGTCGGAGTCAGAGTCAGAGTCAGAGTCAGAGTCAGGATCAGAGTCAGAGTCAGCATTAGAGTCAGAGTCAGAGTCATGTAGTCAGAGTCAGAGTCCGAGTCGGAGTCAGATTCAGAGTCGATGTCATGGAGACAGAGTCATAGTCAGAGTCAGAGTCTGAGTCAGAGTCAGAGAGAGAGTCAGAGTCTGAGTCAGAGTCAGAGTCAGAGTCAGAGTCAGAGTCAGAGTCGGAGTCAGAGTCAGAGTCAGAGTCAGAGTCAGAGTCAGAGTCACAGTCAGAGTCAGGGTCAGAGTCAGAGTCACATTCAGGGTCAGAGTCAGAGTCATGGAGTCAGAGTCAGAGTCTGAGTCAGAGTCAGAGTCAGAGTCAGAGTCAGAGTCAGAGTCAGAGTCAGAGTCAGAAACAGGGTCAGAGTCAGAGTCAGAGTCAGAGTCACAGTCAAAGTCGGAGTCAGAGTCAGAAACAGGGTCAGAGTCAGAGTCAGAGTCAGAGTCACAGTCAAAGTCGGAGACTTAGTCAGAGTCAGAGTGAGAGTCGGAGTCATGGAGACAGACTCAGAGTAAGAGTCAGAGTCAGAGTCAGTTTCACAGTCAGAGTCAGAGTCAGTTTCACAGTCAGATTCAGAGTCGGAGTCAGAGTCAGAGTCAGAGTCAGAGTCGGAGTCAGAGTCAGAGTCGGAGTCAGAGTCAGAGTCAGAGTCAGAGTCGGAGTCAGAGTCAGAGTCAGAGTCAAAGTCAGAGTCAGAGTCATGTAGTCAGAGTCACAGTCAGAGGCAGAGTCAGAGTCGGAGTCAGAGTCAGAGTCAGAGTCAGAGTCAGGATCAGAGTCAGAGTCAGCATTAGAGTCAGAGTCAGAGTCACAGTCAGAGGCAGAGTCAGAGTCGGAGTCAGAGTCACAGTCAGAGTCAGAGTCAGAGTCAGAGTCGAGTCAGAGTTAAAGTCAGAGTCAGAGTCAGAGTCAGAGTCGGAGTCAGAGTCAGAGTCAGAGTCAAAGTCAGAGTCAGAGTCATGTAGTCAGAGTCACAGTCAGAGGCAGAGTCAGAGTCGGAGTCAGAGTCAGAGTCAGAGTCAGAGTCAGGATCAGAGTCAGAGTCAGCATTAGAGTCAGAGTCAGAGTCATGTAGTCAGAGTCAGAGTCCGAGTCGGAGTCAGATTCAGAGTCGATGTCATGGAGACAGAGTCATAGTCAGAGTCAGAGTCTGAGTCAGAGTCAGAGAGAGAGTCAGAGTCTGAGTCAGAGTCAGAGTCAGAGTCAGAGTCAGAGTCAGAGTCGGAGTCAGAGTCAGAGTCAGAGTCAGAGTCAGAGTCAGAGTCACAGTCAGAGTCAGGGTCAGAGTCAGAGTCACATTCAGGGTCAGAGTCAGAGTCATGGAGTCAGAGTCAGAGTCTGAGTCAGAGTCAGAGTCAGAGTCAGAGTCAGAGTCAGAGTCAGAGTCAGAGTCAGAAACAGGGTCAGAGTCAGAGTCAGAGTCAGAGTCACAGTCAAAGTCGGAGTCAGAGTCAGAAACAGGGTCAGAGTCAGAGTCAGAGTCAGAGTCACAGTCAAAGTCGGAGACTTAGTCAGAGTCAGAGTGAGAGTCGGAGTCATGGAGACAGACTCAGAGTAAGAGTCAGAGTCAGAGTCAGTTTCACAGTCAGAGTCAGAGTCAGTTTCACAGTCAGATTCAGAGTCGGAGTCAGAGTCAGAGTCAGAGTCAGAGTCGGAGTCAGAGTCAGAGTCGGAGTCAGAGTCAGAGTCAGAGTCGGAGTCAGAGTCAGAGTCAGAGTCAGACTCATAGTCAGAGTCAGAGTCAGAGTCGGAGTCAGAGTCAGAGTCAGAGTCACAGTCAGAGTCAGAGTCATGTAGTCACAGTCAGAGTCAGAGTCAGAGTCAGAGTCAGAGTCAGAGTCAGAGTCAGAGTCAGAGTCAGAGTCAGAGTCAGAGTCAGAGTCAGAGTCAGAGTCAGAGTCAGAGTCAGAGTCAGAGTCAGAGTCAGAGTCAGAGTCGGAGTCAGAGTTAAAGTCAGAGTCAGAGTCAGAGTCAGAGTCAGAGTCAAAGTCAGAGTCTCAGTCAGAGTCCAAGTCAGAGTCAGAGTCGGAGTCAGAGTCAAAGTCAGAGTCAGAGTCAGAGTCAGAGTCATGTAGTCAGAGTCAGAGTCAGAGTCAGAGTCAGAGTCGGTGTCAGAGTCAGAGTCAGAGTCAGAGTCAGGGTCAGAGTCAGAGTCAGCATTAGAGTCAGAGTCAGAGTCATGTAGTCAGAGTCAGAGTCTGAGTCACAGTCAGAGACAGAGTCAGAGTCTGAGTCAGAGTCAGAGTCGGAGTCAGAGTTAGAGTCAGATACGGAGTCGGGGTCAGAGTCAGATTCAGAGTCAAAGTCATGAAGACAGAGTCAGAGTCAGAGTCAGAGTCAGAGTCAGAGTCAAAGTCAGAGTCAGAGTCGGAATCAGAGTCAGAGTCAGAGTCAGAGTCAGAGTCAGATTCAGAGTCAGAGTCATGGAGACAGAGTCAGAGTCAGAGCCATAGTCAGAGTCAGAGTCATGGAGTCAGAGTCAGAGTCCGAGTCAGAATCAGAGTCAGAGTCAGAGTCAGAGTAGGAGTCAAAATTAGAGTCAGAGACAGATTCAGAGTCACAGTCACAGTCAGAGTCAGAGTCAGAGTCAGAGTCAGAGTCAGAGTCAGAGTCAGATTCAGAGTCAGAGTCATGGAGACAGAGTCAGAGTAATGGAGACAGAGTCAGTGTCAGAGCCATAGTCAGAGTCAGAGCCATAGAGTCAGAGTCAGAGTCTGAGTCAGAGTCAGAGTCAGAGTCAGAGTCAGAGTCAGAGTCAGAGTCAGAGGCAAAGTCAGAGTCAGAGACTCAGTCAGATTCAGAGTCAGAGTCGAAGTCGGAGTTAGAGTCAGAGTCAGAGTCAGAGTCAGAGTCAGAGTCGGAGTCAGAGTCAAAGACAGAGTCAGAGTCAGGGTCAGAGTCAAAGTCACATTCAGAGTCAGAGTCAGAGTCATGGAGTCAGAGTGAGAGTCTGAGTCAGAGTCAGCGTCAGAGTCAGAGTCAGAGTCAGAGTCAGAGTCAGAGACAGAAACAGATTCAGAGTCAGAGTCAGAGTCAGAGTCACAGTCAAAGTCGAAGTCAGAGTCAGAAACAGGGTCAGAGTCAGAGTCAGAGTCAGAGTCACAGTCAAAGTCGGAGACTCAGTCAGAGTCGGAGTCGGAGTCGGAGTCAGAGCCAGATTCAGAGTCATGAAGTCAGAGGCAGAGTCAGAGTCAGAGTCAAAGTCAGAGTCATGAAGTCAGAGTCATAAAGTCAGACTCAAAGTCGGAGTCAAAGTCAGATTCAGAGTCAGAGTCATGGAGACAGAGTCAGAGTCAGAGCCATAGTCAGAGTCAGAGTCAAACTTGAAGTCAGAGTGGGAGTCAGAATCAAAGTCAGAGTCAGAGTCAGAGTCAGAGTCAGAGTCAGAGTCACATTCAGAGTCAGAGTCAGAGTCAGAGTCAGAGTCAGGGTCAAAGTCAGAGTCAGATTTAAAGTCAGAGTCAGCGTCATAGAGTCGGAGTCAGAGTCTGAGTCAGAGTCAAAGTCAGAGTCAGAGTCGGAGTCCGAGTCAGAGTCAGAGTCAGAGTCAGAGTCGAAGTCAGAGTTAAAGTCAGAGTCAGAGTCAGAGTCAGAGTCGGAGTCAGAGTCAGAGTCAGAGTCAAAGTCAGAGTCAGAGTCATGTAGTCAGAGTCACAGTCAGAGGCAGAGTCAGAGTCGGAGTCAGAGTCAGAGTCAGAGTCAGAGTCAGGATCAGAGTCAGAGTCAGCATTAGAGTCAGAGTCAGAGTCATGTAGTCAGAGTCAGAGTCCGAGTCGGAGTCAGATTCAGAGTCGATGTCATGGAGACAGAGTCATAGTCAGAGTCAGAGTCTGAGTCAGAGTCAGAGAGAGAGTCAGAGTCTGAGTCAGAGTCAGAGTCAGAGTCAGAGTCAGAGTCAGAGTCGGAGTCAGAGTCAGAGTCAGAGTCAGAGTCAGAGTCAGAGTCAGAGTCAGAGTCAGGGTCAGAGTCAGAGTCACATTCAGGGTCAGAGTCAGAGTCAGAGTCAGAGTCAGAGTCGGAGTCAGAGTCAGAGTCAGAGTCAGAGTCAGGGTCAGAGTCAGAGTCTGAGTCAGAGTCAGAGTCAGAGTCAGAGTCAGAGTCAGAAACAGGGTCAGAGTCAGAGTCAGAGTCAGAGTCACGGTCAAAGTCGGAGTCAGAGTCAGAAACAGGGTCAGATTCAGAGTCAGAGTCAGAGTCATAGTCAAAGTCGGAGACTTAGTCAGAGTCAGAGTCAGAGTCGGAGTCATGGAGACAGACTCAGAGTCAGAGTCAGAGTCAGAGTCAGTTTCACAGTCAGAGTCAGAGTCTGAGTCAGAGTCAGAGTCAGAGTCAGAGTCAGAGTCAGAGTCATGTAGTCAGAGTCACAGTCAGAGTCAGAGTCAGAGTCCGAGTCACAGCCAGAGTTAGAGTCAGAGTTAAAGTCAGAGTCAGAGTCAGAGTGAGAGTCAAAGTCAGAGTCTCAGTCAGAGTCCAAGTCAGAGTCAGAGTCAGAGTCAGAGTCAGAGTCAGAGTCAGAGTCAGAGTCAGAGTCATGTAGTCAGAGTCCCAGTCAGAGTCAGAGTCAGAGTCGGAGTCAGAGTCAGAGTCAGAGTCAGAGTCAGGGTCAGAGTCAGAGTCAGCATTAGAGTCAGAGTCAGAGTCATGTATTCAGCGTCAGAGTCAGAGTCAGGGTCAGAGTCAGAGTCAGCATTAGAGTCAGAGTCAGAGTCATGTATTCAGAGTCAGAGTCTGAGTCAGAGTCAGAGACAGAGTCAGAGTCTGAGTCAGAGTCAGAGACAGCGTCAGAGTCGGAGTCAGAGTCAGATTCAGAGTCAAAGTCATGGAGACAGTGTCAAAGTCAGAGTCAGAGTCAGAGTCAGAGTCTGAGTCAGAGTCAGAGACAGAGTCAGAGTCTGAGTCAGAGTCAGAGTCAGAGTCAGAGTTAGAGTCAGATACAGAGTCAGAGTCAGAGTTAGTCAGATACGGAGTCGGAGTCAGAGTCAGATTCAGAGTCAGAGTCAGAGTCAGAGTCAAAGTCAGAGTCAGACTCATGTAGTCAGAGTCACAGTCAGAGGCAGAGTCAGAGTCGGAGTCAGATTCAGAGTCAGAGCCAGAGTCAGAGTCAGAGTCGGATTCAGAGTTAAAGTCAGAGTCAGAGTCAGAGTCAGAGTCAAAGTCAAAGTCTCAGTCAGAGTCCAAGTCAGAGTCAGAGTCAGTTTCACAGTCAGAGTCAAAGTCGGAGTCAGAATCAGAGTCAGAGTCAGAGTCGGAGTCAGAGTCAGAGTCGGAGTCAGAGTCAGAGTCGGAGTCAGAGTCAGAGTCAGAGTCAGAGTCGGAGTCGGAGTCAGAGTCAGAGTCAGAGTCAGACTCATAGTCAGAGTCAGAGTCAGAGTCGGAGTCAGAGTCAGAGTCAGAGTCAGAGTCAGAGTCAGAGTCAGAGTCATGAAGTCACAGTCACAGTCAGAGTCAGAGTCAGAGTCAAAGTCAGAGTCAGAGTCAGAGTCAGAGTCAGAGTCGGAGTCAGAGTTAAAGTCAGAGTCAGAGTCAGAGTCAGAGTCAAAACAGAGTCTCAGTCAGAGTCCAAGTCAGAGTCAGAGTCGGAGTCAGAGTCAAAGTCAGAGTCAGAGTCAGAGTCAGAGTCATGTAGTCAGAGTCAGAGTCAGAGTCAGAGTCAGAGTCAAAGTCGGAGTCAGAGTCAGAGTCAGAGTCAAAGTCAGGGTCAGAGTCAGCATTGGAGTCAGAGTCAGAGTCATGTAGTCTGAGTCAGAGTCAGAGACAGAGTCAGAGTCTGAGTCAGAGTCAGAGTCAGAGTCAGAGTTAGAGTCAGATACAGAGTCAGAGTCAGAGTTAGTCAGATACGGAGTCGGAGTCAGAGTCAGATTCAGAGTCAGAGTCAGAGTCAGAGTCAAAGTCAGAGTCAGAGTCGGAGTCAGAGTCACAGTCAGAGTCAGAGTCGGAGTCAGAGTCAGAGTCAGAGTCAGAGTCAGAGTCAGAGTCAGAGTCAGAGTCAGAGTCAGAGTCATGTAGTCAGAGTCACAGTCAGAGTCAGAGTCAGAGTCGGAGTCAGAGTCAGAGTCAGAGTCAGAGTCAGGGTCAGAGTCAGAGTCAGCATTAGAGTCAGAGTCAGAGTCATGTATTCAGCGTCAGAGTCAGAGTCAGGGTCAGAGTCAGAGTCAGCATTAGAGTCAGAGTCAGAGTCATGTATTCAGAGTCAGAGTCTGAGTCAGAGTCAGAGACAGAGTCAGAGTCTGAGTCAGAGTCAGAGACAGAGTCAGAGTCGGAAATAGAGTCAGATTCAGAGTCAAAGTCATGGAGACAGTGTCAAAGTCAGAGTCAGAGTCAGAGTCAGAGTCAGAGTCTGAGTCAGAGTCAGAGACAGAGTCAGAGTCTGAGTCAGAGTCAGAGTCAGAGTCAGCATTAGAGTCAGAGTCAGAGTCATGTATTCAGAGTCAGAGTCTGAGTCAGAGTCAGAGACAGAGTCAGAGTCTGAGTCAGAGTCAGAGACAGCGTCAGAGTCGGAGTCAGAGTCAGATTCAGAGTCAAAGTCATGGAGACAGTGTCAAAGTCAGAGTCAGAGTCAGAGTCAGAGTCTGAGTCAGAGTCAGAGACAGAGTCAGAGTCTGAGTCAGAGTCAGAGTCAGAGTCAGAGTTAGAGTCAGATACAGAGTCAGAGTCATAGTTAGTCAGATACGGAGTCGGAGTCAGAGTCAGATTCAGAGTCAGAGTCAGAGTCAGAGTCAAAGTCAAAGTCAGAGTCGGAGTCAGAGTCACAGTCAGAGTCAGAGTCGGAGTCTGAGTCAGAGTCAGAGTCAGAGTCAGAGTCAGAGTCAGAGTCAGAGTCAGAGTCAGAGTCAGAGTTAAAGTCACAGTCAGAGTCAAAGTCAGAGTCTCAGTCAGAGTCCAAGTCAGAGTCAGAGTCGGAGTCAGAGTCAGAGTCAGAGTCAAAGTCAGAGTCAGAGTCATGTAGTCAGAGTCACAGTCAGAGGCAGAGTCAGAGTCGGAGTCAGAGTCAGAGTCAGAGCCAGAGTCAGAGTCAGAGTCGGAGTCAGAGTTAAAGTCAGAGTCAGAGTCAGAGTCAGAGTCAAAGTCAAAGTCTCAGTCAGAGTCCAAGTCAGAGTCAGAGTCAGTTTCACAGTCAGAGTCAGAGTCGGAGTCAGAATCAGAGTCAGAGTCAGAGTCGGAGTCAGAGTCAGAGTCGGAGTCAGAGTCAGAGTCAGAGTCAGAGTCGGAGTCGGAGTCAGAGTCAGAGTCAGAGTCAGACTCATAGTCAGAGTCAGAGTCAGAGTCGGAGTCAGAGTCAGAGTCAGAGTCAGAGTCAGAGTCAGAGTCAGAGTCATGTAGTCACAGTCACAGTCAGAGTCAGAGTCAGAGTCAAAGTCAGAGTCAGAGTCAGAGTCAGAGTCAGAGTCGGAGTCAGAGTTAAAGTCAGAGTCAGAGTCAGAGTCAGAGTCAAAACAGAGTCTCAGTCAGAGTCCAATTCAGAGTCAGAGTCGGAGTCAGAGTCAAAGTCAGAGTCAGAGTCAGAGTCAGAGTCATGTAGTCAGAGTCAGAGTCAGAGTCAGAGTCAGAGTCAGAGTCGGAGTCAGAGTCAGAGTCAGAGTCAAAGTCAGGGTCAGAGTCAGCATTGGAGTCAGAGTCAGAGTCATGTAGTCTGAGTCAGAGTCAGAGACAGAGTCAGAGTCTGAGTCAGAGTCAGAGTCAGAGTCAGAGTTAGAGTCAGATACAGAGTCAGAGTCAGAGTTAGTCAGATACGGAGTCGGAGTCAGAGTCAGATTCAGAGTCAGAGTCAGAGTCAGAGTCAAAGTCAGAGTCAGAGTCGGAGTCAGAGTCACAGTCAGAGTCAGAGCCGGAGTCAGAGTCAGAGTCAGAGTCAGAGTCAGAGTCAGAGTCAGAGTCAGAGTCAGAGTCAGAGTCATGTAGTCAGAGTCACAGTCAGAGTCAGAGTCAGAGTCGGAGTCAGAGTCAGAGTCAGAGTCAGAGTCAGGGTCAGAGTCAGAGTCAGCATTAGAGTCAGAGTCAGAGTCATGTATTCAGCGTCAGAGTCAGAGTCAGGGTCAGAGTCAGAGTCAGCATTAGAGTCAGAGTCAGAGTCATGTATTCAGAGTCAGAGTCTGAGTCAGAGTCAGAGTCAGAGTTAGAGTCAGATACAGAGTCAGAGTCAGAGTTAGTCAGATACGGAGTCGGAGTCAGAGTCAGATTCAGAGTCAGAGTCAGAGTCAGAGTCAAAGTCAGAGTCAGAGTCGGAGTCAGAGTCACAGTCAGAGTCAGAGTCGGAGTCAGAGTCAGAGTCAGAGTCAGAGTCAGAGTCAGAGTCAGAGTCAGAGTCAGAGTCAGAGTCAGAGTTAAAGTCACAGTCAGAGTCAAAGTCAGAGTCTCAGTCAGAGTCCAAGTCAGAGTCAGAGTCGGAGTCAGAGTCAGAGTCAGAGTCAAAGTCAGAGTCAGAGTCATGTAGTCAGAGTCACAGTCAGAGGCAGAGTCAGAGTCGGAGTCAGAGTCAGAGTCAGAGTCAGAGTCAGAGTCAGAGTCGGAGTCAGAGTTAAAGTCAGAGTCAGAGTCAGAGTCAGAGTCAAAGTCAAAGTCTCAGTCAAAGTCCAAGTCAGAGTCAGAGTCAGTTTCACAGTCAGAGTCAGAGTCGGAGTCAGAATCAGAGTCAGAGTCAGAGTCGGAGTCAGAGTCAGAGTCGGAGTCAGAGTCAGAGTCAGAGTCAGAGTCGGAGTCGGAGTCGGAGTCAGAGTTAAAGTCAGAGTCAGAGTCAGAGTCAGAGTCAGAGTCAGAGTCAGAGTCAGAGTCCAAGTCAGAGTCAGAGTCAGAGTCAGAGTCATGTAGTCAGAGTCAGAGTCAGAGTCGGAGTCAGAGTTAAAGTCAGAGTCAGAGTCAGAGTCAGAGTCAAAGTCAAAGTCTCAGTCAGAGTCCAAGTCAGAGTCAGAGTCGGAGTCAGAGTCAAAGTCAGAGTCAGAGTCAGAGTCAGAGTCATGTAGTCAGAGTCAGAGTCAGAGTCAGAGTCAGAGTCAGGGTCGGAGTCAAGTCAGAGTCAGAGTCAGAGTCAGGGTCAGAGTCAGAGTCTGAGTCAGAGTCAGAGTCAGAGTCAGAGTCAGAGTCAGAAACAGGGTCAGAGTCAGAGTCAGAGTCAGAGTCACGGTCAAAGTCGGAGTCAGAGTCAGAAACAGGGTCAGATTCAGAGTCAGAGTCAGAGTCATAGTCAAAGTCGAAGACTTAGTCAGAGACAGAGTCAGAGTCGGAGTCTTGGAGACAGACTCAGAGTCAGAGTCAGAGTCAGAGTCAGTTTCACAGTCAGAGTCAGAGTCGGAGTCAGAATCAGAGTCAGAGTCAGAGTCGGAGTCAGAGTCAGAGTCGGAGTCAGAGTCAGAGTCAGAGTCAGAGTCGGAGTCGGAGTCAGAGTCAGAGTCAGAGTCAGACTCATAGTCAGAGTCAGAGTCAGAGTCGGAGTCAGAGTCAGAGTCAGAGTCAGAGTCAGAGTCAGAGTCAGAGTCATGTAGTCACAGTCACAGTCAGAGTCAGAGTCAGAGTCAAAGTCAGAGTCAGAGTCAGAGTCAGAGTCAGAGTCGGAGTCAGAGTTAAAGTCAGAGTCAGAGTCAGAGTCAGAGTCAAAACAGAGTCTCAGTCAGAGTCCAATTCAGAGTCAGAGTCGGAGTCAGAGTCAAAGTCAGAGTCAGAGTCAGAGTCAGAGTCATGTAGTCAGAGTCAGAGTCAGAGTCAGAGTCAGAGTCAGAGTCGGAGTCAGAGTCAGAGTCAGAGTCAAAGTCAGGGTCAGAGTCAGCATTGGAGTCAGAGTCAGAGTCATGTAGTCTGAGTCAGAGTCAGAGACAGAGTCAGAGTCTGAGTCAGAGTCAGAGTCAGAGTCAGAGTTAGAGTCAGATACAGAGTCAGAGTCAGAGTTAGTCAGATACGGAGTCGGAGTCAGAGTCAGATTCAGAGTCAGAGTCAGAGTCAGAGTCAAAGTCAGAGTCAGAGTCGGAGTCAGAGTCACAGTCAGAGTCAGAGTCGGAGTCAGAGTCAGAGTCAGAGTCAGAGTCAGAGTCAGAGTCAGAGTCAGAGTCAGAGTCAGAGTCATGTAGTCAGAGTCACAGTCAGAGTCAGAGTCAGAGTCGGAGTCAGAGTCAGAGTCAGAGTCAGAGTCAGGGTCAGAGTCAGAGTCAGCATTAGAGTCAGAGTCAGAGTCATGTATTCAGCGTCAGAGTCAGAGTCAGGGTCAGAGTCAGAGTCAGCATTAGAGTCAGAGTCAGAGTCATGTATTCAGAGTCAGAGTCTGAGTCAGAGTCAGAGTCAGAGTTAGAGTCAGATACAGAGTCAGAGTCAGAGTTAGTCAGATACGGAGTCGGAGTCAGAGTCAGATTCAGAGTCAGAGTCAGAGTCAGAGTCAAAGTCAGAGTCAGAGTCGGAGTCAGAGTCACAGTCAGAGTCAGAGTCGGAGTCAGAGTCAGAGTCAGAGTCAGAGTCAGAGTCAGAGTCAGAGTCAGAGTCAGAGTCAGAGTCAGAGTTAAAGTCACAGTCAGAGTCAAAGTCAGAGTCTCAGTCAGAGTCCAAGTCAGAGTCAGAGTCGGAGTCAGAGTCAGAGTCAGAGTCAAAGTCAGAGTCAGAGTCATGTAGTCAGGGTCACAGTCAGAGGCAGAGTCAGAGTCGGAGTCAGAGTCAGAGTCAGAGTCAGAGTCAGAGTCAGAGTCGGAGTCAGAGTTAAAGTCAGAGTCAGAGTCAGAGTCAGAGTCAAAGTCAAAGTCTCAGTCAAAGTCCAAGTCAGAGTCAGAGTCAGTTTCACAGTCAGAGTCAGAGTCGGAGTCAGAATCAGAGTCAGAGTCAGAGTCGGAGTCAGAGTCAGAGTCGGAGTCAGAGTCAGAGTCAGAGTCAGAGTCGGAGTCGGAGTCGGAGTCAGAGTTAAAGTCAGAGTCAGAGTCAGAGTCAGAGTCAGAGTCAGAGTCAGAGTCAGAGTCCAAGTCAGAGTCAGAGTCAGAGTCAGAGTCATGTAGTCAGAGTCAGAGTCAGAGTCGGAGTCAGAGTTAAAGTCAGAGTCAGAGTCAGAGTCAGAGTCAAAGTCAAAGTCTCAGTCAGAGTCCAAGTCAGAGTCAGAGTCGGAGTCAGAGTCAAAGTCAGAGTCAGAGTCAGAGTCAGAGTCATGTAGTCAGAGTCAGAGTCAGAGTCAGAGTCAGAGTCAGGGTCGGAGTCAGAGTCAGAGTCAGAGTCAGAGTCAGGGTCAGAGTCAGAGTCTGAGTCAGAGTCAGAGTCAGAGTCAGAGTCAGAGTCAGAAACAGGGTCAGAGTCAGAGTCAGAGTCAGAGTCACGGTCAAAGTCGGAGTCAGAGTCAGAAACAGGGTCAGATTCAGAGTCAGAGTCAGAGTCATAGTCAAAGTCGAAGACTTAGTCAGAGACAGAGTCAGTTTCACAGTCAGAGTCAGAGTCGGAGTCAGAATCAGAGTCAGAGTCAGAGTCGGAGTCAGAGTCAGAGTCGGAGTCAGAGTCAGAGTCAGAGTCAGAGTCGGAGTCAGAGTCAGAGTCAGAGTGAGACTCATAGTCAGAGTCAGAGGCAGAGTCGGAGTCAGAGTCAGAGTCAGAGTCAGAGTCAGAGTCAGAGTCATGTAGTCACAGTCACAGTCAGAGTCAGAGTCAGAGTCAAAGTCAGAGTCAGAGTCAGAGTCAGAGTCAGAGTCGGAGTCAGAGTTAAAGTCAGAGTCAGAGTCAGAGTCAGAGTCAAAACAGAGTCTCAGTCAGAGTCCAAGTCAGAGTCAGAGTCGGAGTCAGAGTCAAAGTCAGAGTCAGAGTCAGAGTCAGAGTCATGTAGTCAGAGTCAGAGTCTGAGTCAGAGTCAGAGACAGAGTCAGAGTCTGAGTCAGAGTCAGAGTCGGAGTCAGAGTTAGAGTCAGATACAGAGTCGGAGTCAGAGTCAGATTCAGAGTCAAAGTCATGGAGACAGAGTCAGAGTCTGAGTCAGAGTCAGAGTCAGAGTCAGAGTTAGAGTCAGATACAGAGTCAGAGTCAGAGTTAGTCAGATACGGAGTCGGAGTCAGAGTCAGAGTCGGAGTCAGAGTCAGAGTCAGAGTCAGAGTCAGAGTCAGAGTCGGAGTCAGAGTTAAAGTCAGAGTCAGAGTCAGAGTCAGAGTCAAAGTCAAAGTCTCAGTCAAAGTCCAAGTCAGAGTCAGAGTCAGTTTCACAGTCAGAGTCAGAGTCGGAGTCAGAATCAGAGTCAGAGTCAGAGTCGGAGTCAGAGTCAGAGTCGGAGTCAGAGTCAGAGTCAGAGTCAGAGTCGGAGTCGGAGTCGGAGTCAGAGTTAAAGTCAGAGTCAGAGTCAGAGTCAGAGTCAGAGTCAGAGTCAGAGTCAGAGTCCAAGTCAGAGTCAGAGTCAGAGTCAGAGTCATGTAGTCAGAGTCAGAGTCAGAGTCGGAGTCAGAGTTAAAGTCAGAGTCAGAGTCAGAGTCAGAGTCAAAGTCAAAGTCTCAGTCAGAGTCCAAGTCAGAGTCAGAGTCGGAGTCAGAGTCAAAGTCAGAGTCAGAGTCAGAGTCAGAGTCATGTAGTCAGAGTCAGAGTCAGAGTCAGAGTCAGAGTCAGGGTCGGAGTCAGAGTCAGAGTCAGAGTCAGAGTCAGGGTCAGAGTCAGAGTCTGAGTCAGAGTCAGAGTCAGAGTCAGAGTCAGAGTCAGAAACAGGGTCAGAGTCAGAGTCAGAGTCAGAGTCACGGTCAAAGTCGGAGTCAGAGTCAGAAACAGGGTCAGATTCAGAGTCAGAGTCAGAGTCATAGTCAAAGTCGAAGACTTAGTCAGAGACAGAGTCAGAGTCGGAGTCTTGGAGACAGACTCAGAGTCAGAGTCAGAGTCAGAGTCAGTTTCACAGTCAGAGTCAGAGTCGGAGTCAGAATCAGAGTCAGAGTCAGAGTCGGAGTCAGAGTCAGAGTCGGAGTCAGAGTCAGAGTCAGAGTCAGAGTCGGAGTCAGAGTCAGAGTCAGAGTCAGACTCATAGTCAGAGTCAGAGGCAGAGTCGGAGTCAGAGTCAGAGTCAGAGTCAGAGTCAGAGTCAGAGTCATGTAGTCACAGTCACAGTCAGAGTCAGAGTCAGAGTCAAAGTCAGAGTCAGAGTCAGAGTCAGAGTCAGAGTCGGAGTCAGAGTTAAGGTCAGAGTCAGAGTGAGAGTCAGAGTCAAAACAGAGTCTCAGTCAGAGTCCAAGTCAGAGTCAGAGTCGGAGTCAGAGTCAAAGTCAGAGTCAGAGTCAGAGTCAGAGTCATGTAGTCAGAGTCAGAGTCTGAGTCAGAGTCAGAGACAGAGTCAGAGTCTGAGTCAGAGTCAGAGTCGGAGTCAGAGTTAGAGTCAGATACAGAGTCGGAGTCAGAGTCAGATTCAGAGTCAAAGTCATGGAGACAGAGTCAGAGTCAGAGTCAGAGTCAGAGTCAGAGTCAAAGTCAGAGTCAGAGTCGGAATCAGAGTCAGAGTCAGAGTCAGAGTCAGAGTCAGAGTCAGAGTTAGAGTCAGATACAGAGTCAGAAACAGAGTTAGTCAGATACGGAGTCGGAGTCAGAGTCAGAGTCAGAGTCGGAGTCAGAGTCAGAGTCAGAGTCAGAGTCAGAGTGAGAGTCAGAGTCAGAGTCAGAGTCAGAGTCAGAGTTAAAGTCACAGTCAGAGTCAAAGTCAGAGTCTCAGTCAGAGTCCAAGTCAGAGTCAGAGTCAGTTTCACAGTCAGAGTCAGAGTCGGAGTCAGAATCAGAGTCAGAGTCAGAGTCGGAGTCAGAGTCAGAGTCGGAGTCAGAGTCAGAGTCAGAGTCAGAGTCGGAGTCGGAGTCAGAGTCAGAGTCAGAGTCAGACTCATAGTCAGAGTCAGAGTCAGAGTCGGAGTCAGAGTCAGAGTCAGAGTCAGAGTCAGAGTCAGAGTCAGAGTCATGTAGTCACAGTCACAGTCAGAGTCAGAGTCAGAGTCAAAGTCAGAGTCAGAGTCAGAGTCAGAGTCAGAGTCGGAGTCAGAGTTAAAGTCAGAGTCAGAGTCAGAGTCAGAGTCAAAACAGAGTCTCAGTCAGAGTCCAATTCAGAGTCAGAGTCGGAGTCAGAGTCAAAGTCAGAGTCAGAGTCAGAGTCAGAGTCATGTAGTCAGAGTCAGAGTCAGAGTCAGAGTCAGAGTCAGAGTCGGAGTCAGAGTCAGAGTCAGAGTCAAAGTCAGGGTCAGAGTCAGCATTGGAGTCAGAGTCAGAGTCATGTAGTCTGAGTCAGAGTCAGAGACAGAGTCAGAGTCTGAGTCAGAGTCAGAGTCAGAGTCAGAGTTAGAGTCAGATACAGAGTCAGAGTCAGAGTTAGTCAGATACGGAGTCGGAGTCAGAGTCAGATTCAGAGTCAGAGTCAGAGTCAGAGTCAAAGTCAGAGTCAGAGTCGGAGTCAGAGTCACAGTCAGAGTCAGAGTCGGAGTCAGAGTCAGAGTCAGAGTCAGAGTCAGAGTCAGAGTCAGAGTCAGAGTCAGAGTCAGAGTCATGTAGTCAGAGTCACAGTCAGAGTCAGAGTCAGAGTCGGAGTCAGAGTCAGAGTCAGAGTCAGAGTCAGGGTCAGAGTCAGAGTCAGCATTAGAGTCAGAGTCAGAGTCATGTATTCAGCGTCAGAGTCAGAGTCAGGGTCAGAGTCAGAGTCAGCATTAGAGTCAGAGTCAGAGTCATGTATTCAGAGTCAGAGTCTGAGTCAGAGTCAGAGTCAGAGTTAGAGTCAGATACAGAGTCAGAGTCAGAGTTAGTCAGATACGGAGTCGGAGTCAGAGTCAGATTCAGAGTCAGAGTCAGAGTCAGAGTCAAAGTCAGAGTCAGAGTCGGAGTCAGAGTCACAGTCAGAGTCAGAGTCGGAGTCAGAGTCAGAGTCAGAGTCAGAGTCAGAGTCAGAGTCAGAGTCAGAGTCAGAGTCAGAGTCAGAGTTAAAGTCACAGTCAGAGTCAAAGTCAGAGTCTCAGTCAGAGTCCAAGTCAGAGTCAGAGTCGGAGTCAGAGTCAGAGTCAGAGTCAAAGTCAGAGTCAGAGTCATGTAGTCAGAGTCACAGTCAGAGGCAGAGTCAGAGTCGGAGTCAGAGTCAGAGTCAGAGTCAGAGTCAGAGTCAGAGTCGGAGTCAGAGTTAAAGTCAGAGTCAGAGTCAGAGTCAGAGTCAAAGTCAAAGTCTCAGTCAAAGTCCAAGTCAGAGTCAGAGTCAGTTTCACAGTCAGAGTCAGAGTCGGAGTCAGAATCAGAGTCAGAGTCAGAGTCGGAGTCAGAGTCAGAGTCGGAGTCAGAGTCAGAGTCAGAGTCAGAGTCGGAGTCGGAGTCGGAGTCAGAGTTAAAGTCAGAGTCAGAGTCAGAGTCAGAGTCAGAGTCAGAGTCAGAGTCAGAGTCCAAGTCAGAGTCAGAGTCAGAGTCAGAGTCATGTAGTCAGAGTCAGAGTCAGAGTCGGAGTCAGAGTTAAAGTCAGAGTCAGAGTCAGAGTCAGAGTCAAAGTCAAAGTCTCAGTCAGAGTCCAAGTCAGAGTCAGAGTCGGAGTCAGAGTCAAAGTCAGAGTCAGAGTCAGAGTCAGAGTCATGTAGTCAGAGTCAGAGTCAGAGTCAGAGTCAGAGTCAGGGTCGGAGTCAGAGTCAGAGTCAGAGTCAGAGTCAGGGTCAGAGTCAGAGTCTGAGTCAGAGTCAGAGTCAGAGTCAGAGTCAGAGTCAGAAACAGGGTCAGAGTCAGAGTCAGAGTCAGAGTCACGGTCAAAGTCGGAGTCAGAGTCAGAAACAGGGTCAGATTCAGAGTCAGAGTCAGAGTCATAGTCAAAGTCGAAGACTTAGTCAGAGACAGAGTCAGAGTCGGAGTCTTGGAGACAGACTCAGAGTCAGAGTCAGAGTCAGAGTCAGTTTCACAGTCAGAGTCAGAGTCGGAGTCAGAATCAGAGTCAGAGTCAGAGTCGGAGTCAGAGTCAGAGTCGGAGTCAGAGTCAGAGTCAGAGTCAGAGTCGGAGTCAGAGTCAGAGTCAGAGTCAGACTCATAGTCAGAGTCAGAGGCAGAGTCGGAGTCAGAGTCAGGGTCAGAGTCAGAGTCAGAGTCAGAGTCATGTAGTCACAGTCACAGTCAGAGTCAGAGTCAGAGTCAAAGTCAGAGTCAGAGTCAGAGTCAGAGTCAGAGTCGGAGTCAGAGTTAAAGTCAGAGTCAGAGTCAGAGTCAGAGTCAAAACAGAGTCTCAGTCAGAGTCCAAGTCAGAGTCAGAGTCGGAGTCAGAGTCAAAGTCAGAGTCAGAGTCAGAGTCAGAGTCATGTAGTCAGAGTCAGAGTCTGAGTCAGAGTCAGAGACAGAGTCAGAGTCTGAGTCAGAGTCAGAGTCGGAGTCAGAGTTAGAGTCAGATACAGAGTCGGAGTCAGAGTCAGATTCAGAGTCAAAGTCATGGAGACAGAGTCAGAGTCAGAGTCAGAGTCAGAGTCAGAGTCAAAGTCAGAGTCAGAGTCGGAATCAGAGTCAGAGTCAGAGTCAGAGTCAGAGTCAGAGTCAGAGTTAGAGTCAGATACAGAGTCAGAAACAGAGTTAGTCAGATACGGAGTCGGAGTCAGAGTCAGAGTCAGAGTCGGAGTCAGAGTCAGAGTCAGAGTCAGAGTCAGAGTGAGAGTCAGAGTCAGAGTCAGAGTCAGAGTCAGAGTTAAAGTCAAAGTCAGAGTCTCAGTCAGAGTCCAAGTCAGAGTCAGAGTCGGAGTCAGAGTCAGAGTCAGAGTCAAAGTCAGAGTCAGAGTCATGTAGTCAGAGTCACAGTCAGAGGCAGAGTCAGAGTCGGAGTCAGAGTCACAGTCAGAGTCAGAGTCAGAGTCAGAGTCGGAGGCAGAGTTAAAGTCAGAGTCAGAGTCAGAGTCAGAGTCGGAGTCAGAGTCAGAGTCAGAGTCAAAGTCAGAGTCAGAGTCATGTAGTCAGAGTCACAGTCAGAGGCAGAGTCAGAGTCGGAGTCAGAGTCAGAGTCAGAGTCAGAGTCAGGATCAGAGTCAGAGTCAGCATTAGAGTCAGAGTCAGAGTCATGTAGTCAGAGTCAGAGTCCGAGTCGGAGTCAGATTCAGAGTCGATGTCATGGAGACAGAGTCATAGTCAGAGTCAGAGTCTGAGTCAGAGTCAGAGAGAGAGTCAGAGTCTGAGTCAGAGTCAGAGTCAGAGTCAGAGTCAGAGTCAGAGTCGGAGTCAGAGTCAGAGTCAGAGTCAGAGTCAGAGTCAGAGTCATGTAGTCAGAGTCAGAGTCAGAGTCAGAGTCAGAGTCAGAGTCGGAGTCAGAGTCAGAGTCAGAGTCAAAGTCAGGGTCAGAGTCAGCATTGGAGTCAGAGTCAGAGTCATGTAGTCTGAGTCAGAGTCAGAGTCGGAGTCAGAGTCAGAGTCAGATTCAAAGTCAGAGTCAGAGTCATGTAGTCAGAGTCACAGTCAGAGGCAGAGTCAGAGTCGGAGTCAGAGTCAGAGTCAGAGTCAGAGTCAGAGTCAGAGTCGGAGTCAGAGTTACAGTCAGAGTCAGAGTCAGAGTCAGAGTCAAAGTCAAAGTCTCAGTCAGAGTCCAAGTCAGAGTCAGAGTCAGTTTCACAGTCAGAGTCAGAGTCGGAGTCAGAATCAGAGTCAGAGTCAGAGTCGGAGTCAGAGTCAGAGTCGGAGTCAGAGTCAGAGTCAGAGTCAGAGTCGGAGTCGGTGTCGGAGTCAGAGTTAAAGTCAGAGTCAGAGTCAGAGTCAGAGTCAGAGTCAGAGTCAGAGTCAGAGTCATGTAGTCACAGTCACAGTCAGAGTCAGAGTCAGAGTCAAAGTCAGAGTCAGAGTCAGAGTCAGAGTCAGAGTCGGAGTCAGAGTTAAAGTCAGAGTCAGAGTCAGAGTCAGAGTCAAAACAGAGTCTCAGTCAGAGTCCAAGTCAGAGTCAGAGTCGGAGTCAGAGTCAAAGTCAGAGTCAGAGTCAGAGTCAGAGTCATGTAGTCAGAGTCAGAGTCAGAGTCAGAGTCAGAGTCAGAGTCGGAGTCAGAGTCAGAGTCAGAGTCAAAGTCAGGGTCAGAGTCAGCATTGGAGTCAGAGTCAGAGTCATGTAGTCTGAGTCAGAGTCAGAGACAGAGTCAGAGTCTGAGTCAGAGTCAGAGTCAGAGTCAGAGTTAGTGTCAGATACAGAGTCAGAGTCAGAGTTAGTCAGATACGGAGTCGGAGTCAGAGTCAGATTCAGAGTCAGAGTCAGAGTCAGAGTCAAAGTCAGAGTCAGAGTCGGAGTCAGAGTCACAGTCAGAGTCAGAGTCGGAGTCAGAGTCAGAGTCAGAGTCAGAGTCAGAGTCAGAGTCAGAGTCAGAGTCGGAGTCAGAGTCAGAGTTGAAGTCACAGTCAGCGTCAAAGTCAGAGTCTCAGTCAGAGTCCAAGTCAGAGTCAGAGTCGGATTCAGAGTCAGAGTCAGAGTCAAAGTCAGAGTCAGAGTCATGTAGTCAGAGTCACAGTCAGAGGCAGAGTCAGAGTCGGAGTCAGAGTCAGAGTCAGAGTCAGAGTCAGAGTCAGAGTCGGAGTCAGAGTTAAAGTCAGAGTCAGAGTCAAAGTCGAAGTCTCAGTCAGAGTCAAAGTCAGAGTCAGAGTCGGAGTCAGAGTCAAAGTCAGAGTCAGAGTCAGAGTCAGAGTCATGTAGTCAGAGTCAGAGTCAGAGTCAGAGTCAGAGTCAGAGTCGGAGTCAGAGTCAGAGTCAGAGTCAGAGTCAGGGTCAGAGTCAGAGTCTGAGTCAAAGTCAGAGTCAGAGTCAGAGTCAGAGTCAGAAACAGGGTCAGAGTCAGAGTCAGAGTCAGAGTCACGGTCAAAGTCGGAGTCAGAGTCAGAAACAGGGTCAGATTCAGAGTCAGAGTCAGAGTCATAGTCAAAGTCGGAGACTTAGTCAGAGTCAGAGTCAGAGTCGGAGTCTTGGAGACAGACTCAGAGTCAGAGTCGGAGTCGGAGTCGGAGTCAGAGTTAAAGTCAGAGTCAGAGTCAGAGTCAGAGTCAGAGTCAGAGTCAGAGTCAGAGTCCAAGTCAGAGTCAGAGTCAGAGTCAGAGTCATGTAGTCAGAGTCAGAGTCAGAGTCGGAGTCAGAGTTAAAGTCAGAGTCAGAGTCAGAGTCAGAGTCAAAGTCAAAGTCTCAGTCAGAGTCCAAGTCAGAGTCAGAGTCGGAGTCAGAGTCAAAGTCAGAGTCAGAGTCAGAGTCAGAGTCATGTAGTCAGAGTCAGAGTCAGAGTCAGAGTCAGAGTCAGGGTCGGAGTCAGAGTCAGAGTCAGAGTCAGAGTCAGGGTCAGAGTCAGAGTCTGAGTCAGAGTCAGAGTCAGAGTCAGAGTCAGAGTCAGAAACAGGGTCAGAGTCAGAGTCAGAGTCAGAGTCACGGTCAAAGTCGGAGTCAGAGTCAGAAACAGGGTCAGATTCAGAGTCAGAGTCAGAGTCATAGTCAAAGTCGAAGACTTAGTCAGAGACAGAGTCAGAGTCGGAGTCTTGGAGACAGACTCAGAGTCAGAGTCAGAGTCAGAGTCAGTTTCACAGTCAGAGTCAGAGTCGGAGTCAGAATCAGAGTCAGAGTCAGAGTCGGAGTCAGAGTCAGAGTCGGAGTCAGAGTCAGAGTCCGAGTCAGAGTCGGAGTCAGAGTCAGAGTCAGAGTCAGACTCATAGTCAGAGTCAGAGGCAGAGTCGGAGTCAGAGTCAGAGTCAGAGTCAGAGTCAGAGTCAGAGTCATGTAGTCACAGTCACAGTCAGAGTCAGAGTCAGAGTCAAAGTCAGAGTCAGAGTCAGAGTCAGAGTCAGAGTCGGAGTCAGAGTTAAAGTCAGAGTCAGAGTCAGAGTCAGAGTCAAAACAGAGTCTCAGTCAGAGTCCAAGTCAGAGTCAGAGTCGGAGTCAGAGTCAAAGTCAGAGTCAGAGTCAGAGTCAGAGTCATGTAGTCAGAGTCAGAGTCTGAGTCAGAGTCAGAGACAGAGTCAGAGTCTGAGTCAGAGTCAGAGTCGGAGTCAGAGTTAGAGTCAGATACAGAGTCGGAGTCAGAGTCAGATTCAGAGTCAAAGTCATGGAGACAGAGTCAGAGTCAGAGTCAGAGTCAGAGTCAGAGTCAAAGTCAGAGTCAGAGTCGGAATCAGAGTCAGAGTCAGAGTCAGAGTCAGAGTCAGAGTCAGAGTTAGAGTCAGATACAGAGTCAGAGTCAGAGTTAGTCAGATACGGAGTCGGAGTCAGAGTCAGAGTCAGAGTCGGAGTCAGAGTCAGAGTCAGAGTCAGAGTCAGAGTCAGAGTCAGAGTCAGAGTCAGAGTCAGAGTCAGAGTTAAAGTCACAGTCAGAGTCAAAGTCAGAGTCTCAGTCAGAGTCCAAGTCAGAGTCAGAGTCGGAGTCAGAGTCAGAGTCAGAGTCAACGTCAGAGTCAGAGTCATGTAGTCAGAGTCACAGTCAGAGGCAGAGTCAGAGTCGGAGTCAGAGTCACAGTCAGAGTCAGAGTCAGAGTCAGAGTCGGAGTCAGAGTTAAAGTCAGAGTCAGAGTCAGAGTCAGAGTCGGAGTCAGAGTCAGAGTCAGAGTCAAAGTCAGAGTCAGAGTCATGTAGTCAGAGTCACAGTCAGAGGCAGAGTCAGAGTCGGAGTCAGAGTCAGAGTCAGAGTCAGAGTCAGGATCAGAGTCAGAGTCAGCATTAGAGTCAGAGTCAGAGTCATGTAGTCAGAGTCAGAGTCCGAGTAGGAGTCAGATTCAGAGTCGATGTCATGGAGACAGAGTCATAGTCAGAGTCAGAGTCTGAGTCAGAGTCAGAGAGAGAGTCAGAGTCTGAGTCAGAGTCAGAGTCAGAGTCAGAGTCAGAGTCAGAGTCGGAGTCAGAGTCAGAGTCAGAGTCAGAGTCAGAGTCAGAGTCACAGTCAGAGTCAGAGTCAGAGTCAGAGTCAGAGTCAGAGTCGGAGTCAGAGTTAAAGTCAGAGTCAGAGTCAGAGTCAGAGTCAGAGTCAAAGTCAGAGTCTCAGTCAGAGTCCAAGTCAGAGTCAGAGTCGGAGTCAGAGTCAAAGTCAGAGTCAGAGTCAGCGTCAGAGTCATGTAGTCAGAGTCAGAGTCAGAGTCAGAGTCAGAGTCGGTGTCAGAGTCAGAGTCAGAGTCAGAGTCAGGGTCAGAGTCAGAGTCAGCATTAGAGTCAGAGTCAGAGTCATGTAGTCAGAGTCAGAGTCTGAGTCACAGTCAGAGACAGAGTCAGAGTCTGAGTCAGAGTCAGAGTCGGAGTCAGAGTTAGAGTCAGATACGGAGTCGGGGTCAGAGTCAGATTCAGAGTCAAAGTCATGAAGACAGAGTCAGAGTCAGAGTCAGAGTCAGAGTCAGAGTCAAAGTCAGAGTCAGAGTCGGAATCAGAGTCAGAGTCAGAGTCAGAGTCAGAGTCAGATTCAGAGTCAGAGTCATGGAGACAGAGTCAGAGTCAGAGCCATAGTCAGAGTCAGAGTCATGGAGTCAGAGTCAGAGTCCGAGTCAGAATCAGAGTCAGAGTCAGAGTCAGAGTAGGAGTCAAAATTAGAGTCAGAGACAGATTCAGAGTCACAGTCACAGTCAGAGTCAGAGTCAGAGTCAGAGTCAGAGTCAGAGTCAGATTCAGAGTCAGAGTCATGGAGACAGAGTCAGAGTAATGGAGACAGAGTCAGTGTCAGAGCCATAGTCAGAGTCAGAGCCATAGAGTCAGAGTCAGAGTCTGAGTCAGAGTCAGAGTCAGAGTCAGAGTCAGAGTCAGAGTCAGAGTCAGAGGCAAAGTCAGAGTCAGAGACTCAGTCAGATTCAGAGTCAGAGTCGAAGTCGGAGTTAGAGTCAGAGTCAGAGTCAGAGTCAGAGTCAGAGTCGGAGTCAGAGTCAAAGACAGAGTCAGAGTCAGGGTCAGAGTCAAAGTCACATTCAGAGTCAGAGTCAGAGTCATGGAGTCAGAGTGAGAGTCTGAGTCAGAGTCAGAGTCAGAGTCAGAGTCAGAGTCAGAGTCAGAGTCAGAAACAGATTCAGAGTCAGAGTCAGAGTCAGAGTCACAGTCAAAGTCGAAGTCAGAGTCAGAAACAGGGTCAGAGTCAGAGTCAGAGTCAGAGTCACAGTCAAAGTCGGAGACTCAGTCAGAGTCGGAGTCGGAGTCGGAGTCAGAGCCAGATTCAGAGTCATGAAGTCAGAGGCAGAGTCAGAGTCAGAGTCAAAGTCAGAGTCATGAAGTCAGAGTCATAAAGTCAGACTCAAAGTCGGAGTCAAAGTCAGATTCAGAGTCAGAGTCATGGAGACAGTGTCAGAGTCAGAGCCATAGTCAGAGTCAGAGTCAAACTTGAAGTCAGAGTCGGAGTCAGAATCAAAGTCAGAGTCAGAGTCAGAGTCAGAGTCAGAGTCAGAGTCACATTCAGAGTCAGAGTCAGAGTCAGAATCAAAGTCAGAGTCAGAGTCATGTAGTCAGAGTCACAGTCAGAGGCAGAGTCAGAGTCGGAGTCAGAGTCAGAGTCAGAGTCAGAGTCAGGATCAGAGTCAGAGTCAGCATTAGAGTCAGAGTCAGAGTCATGTAGTCAGAGTCAGAGTCCGAGTCGGAGTCAGATTCAGAGTCGATGTCATGGAGACAGAGTCATAGTCAGAGTCAGAGTCTGAGTCAGAGTCAGAGAGAGAGTCAGAGTCTGAGTCAGAGTCAGAGTCAGAGTCAGAGTCAGAGTCAGAGTCGGAGTCAGAGTCAGAGTCAGAGTCAGAGTCAGAGTCAGAGTCAGAGTCAGAGTCAGGGTCAGAGTCAGAGTCACATTCAGGGTCAGAGTCAGAGTCATGGAGTCAGAGTCAGAGTCTGAGTCAGAGTCAGAGTCAGAGTCAGAGTCAGAGTCAGAGTCAGAGTCAGAGTCAGAAACAGGGTCAGAGTCAGAGTCAGAGTCAGAGTCACAGTCAAAGTCGGAGTCAGAGTCAGAAACAGGGTCAGAGTCAGAGTCAGAGTCAGAGTCACAGTCAAAGTCGGAGACTTAGTCAGAGTCAGAGTCAGAGTCGGAGTCATGGAGACAGACTCAGAGTCAGAGTCAGAGTCAGAGTCAGTTTCACAGTCAGAGTCAGAGTCGGAGTCAGAGTCAGAGTCAGAGTCAGAGTCGAAGTCAGAGTCAGAGTCGGAGTCAGAGTCAGAGTCAGAGTCAGAGTCGGAGTCAGAGTCAGAGTCAGAGTCAGACTCATAGTCAGAGTCAGAGTCAGAGTCGGAGTCAGAGTCAGAGTCAGAGTCAGAGTCAGAGTCAGAGTCATGTAGTCACAGTCAGAGTCAGAGTCAGAGTCAGAGTCAGAGTCAGAGTCATGTAGTCAGAGTCAGAGTCAGAGTCAGAGTCAGAGTCGGTGTCAGAGTCAGAGTCAGAGTCAGAGTCAGGGTCAGAGTCAGAGTCAGCATTAGAGTCAGAGTCAGAGTCATGTAGTCAGAGTCAGAGTCTGAGTCACAGTCAGAGACAGAGTCAGAGTCTGAGTCAGAGTCAGAGTCGGAGTCAGAGTTAGAGTCAGATACGGAGTCGGGGTCAGAGTCAGATTCAGAGTCAAAGTCATGAAGACAGAGTCAGAGTCAGAGTCAGAGTCAGAGTCAGAGTCAAAGTCAGAGTCAGAGTCGGAATCAGAGTCAGAGTCAGAGTCAAAGTCAGAGTCAGATTCAGAGTCAGAGTCATGGAGACAGAGTCAGAGTCAGAGCCATAGTCAGAGTCAGAGTCATGGAGTCAGAGTCAGAGTCCGAGTCAGAATCAGAGTCAGAGTCAGAGTCAGAGTAGGAGTCAAAATTAGAGTCAGAGACAGATTCAGAGTCACAGTCACAGTCAGAGTCAGAGTCAGAGTCAGAGTCAGAGTCAGAGTCAGATTCAGAGTCAGAGTCATGGAGACAGAGTCAGAGTCATGGAGACAGAGTCAGAGTCAGAGCCATAGTCAGAGTCAGAGCCATAGAGTCAGAGTCAGAGTCTGAGTCAGAGTCAGAGTCAGAGTCAGAGTCAGAGTCAGAGTCAGAGTCAGAGGTAAAGTCAGAGTCAGAGACTCAGTCAGATTCAGAGTCAGAGTCGAAGTCGGAGTTAGAGTCAGAGTCAGAGTCAGAGTCAGAGTCAGAGTCGGAGTCAGAGTCAAAGACAGAGTCAGAGTCAGGGTCAGAGTCAAAGTCACATTCAGAGTCAGAGTCAGAGTCATGGAGTCAGAGTGAGAGTCTGAGTCAGAGTCAGAGTCAGAGTCAGAGTCAGAGTCAGAGTCAGAGTCAGAGTCAGAAACAGATTCAGAGTCAGAGTCAGAGTCAGAGTCACAGTCAAAGTCGAAGTCAGAGTCAGAAACAGGGTCAGAGTCAGAGTCAGAGTCAGAGTCACAGTCAAAGTCGGAGATTCAGTCAGAGTCACAGTCAGAGTCGGAATCGGAGTCGGAGTCAGAGCCAGATTCAGAGTCATGAAGTCAGAGGCAGAGTCAGAGTCAGAGTCAAAGTCAGAGTCAGAGTCAGAGTCAGAGTCAGAGTCGGAGTCAGAGTTAAAGTCAGAGTCAGAGTCAGAGTCAGAGTCAAAACAGAGTCTCAGTCAGAGTCCAAGTCAGAGTCAGAGTCGGAGTCAGAGTCAAAGTCAGAGTCAGAGTCAGAGTCAGAGTCATGTAGTCAGAGTCAGAGTCAGAGTCAGAGTCAGAGTCAGAGTCGGAGTCAGAGTCAGAGTCAGAGTCAAAGTCAGGGTCAGAGTCAGCATTGGAGTCAGAGTCAGAGTCATGTAGTCTGAGTCAGAGTCAGAGACAGAGTCAGAGTCTGAGTCAGAGTCAGAGTCAGAGTCAGAGTTAGTGTCAGATACAGAGTCAGAGTCAGAGTTAGTCAGATACGGAGTCGGAGTCAGAGTCAGATTCAGAGTCAGAGTCAGAGTCAGAGTCAAAGTCAGAGTCAGAGTCGGAGTCAGAGTCACAGTCAGAGTCAGAGTCGGAGTCAGAGTCAGAGTCAGAGTCAGAGTCAGAGTCAGAGTCAGAGTCAGAGTCGGAGTCAGAGTCAGAGTTGAAGTCACAGTCAGCGTCAAAGTCAGAGTCTCAGTCAGAGTCCAAGTCAGAGTCAGAGTCGGATTCAGAGTCAGAGTCAGAGTCAAAGTCAGAGTCAGAGTCATGTAGTCAGAGTCACAGTCAGAGGCAGAGTCAGAGTCGGAGTCAGAGTCAGAGTCAGAGTCAGAGTCAGAGTCAGAGTCGGAGTCAGAGTTAAAGTCAGAGTCAGAGTCAAAGTCGAAGTCTCAGTCAGAGTCAAAGTCAGAGTCAGAGTCGGAGTCAGAGTCAAAGTCAGAGTCAGAGTCAGAGTCAGAGTCATGTAGTCAGAGTCAGAGTCAGAGTCAGAGTCAGAGTCAGAGTCGGAGTCAGAGTCAGAGTCAGAGTCAGAGTCAGGGTCAGAGTCAGAGTCTGAGTCAAAGTCAGAGTCAGAGTCAGAGTCAGAAACAGGGTCAGAGTCAGAGTCAGAGTCAGAGTCACGGTCAAAGTCGGAGTCAGAGTCAGAAACAGGGTCAGATTCAGAGTCAGAGTCAGAGTCATAGTCAAAGTCGGAGACTTAGTCAGAGTCAGAGTCAGAGTCGGAGTCTTGGAGACAGACTCAGAGTCAGAGTCGGAGTCGGAGTCGGAGTCAGAGTTAAAGTCAGAGTCAGAGTCAGAGTCAGAGTCAGAGTCAGAGTCAGAGTCAGAGTCCAAGTCAGAGTCAGAGTCAGAGTCAGAGTCATGTAGTCAGAGTCAGAGTCAGAGTCGGAGTCAGAGTTAAAGTCAGAGTCAGAGTCAGAGTCAGAGTCAAAGTCAAAGTCTCAGTCAGAGTCCAAGTCAGAGTCAGAGTCGGAGTCAGAGTCAAAGTCAGAGTCAGAGTCAGAGTCAGAGTCATGTAGTCAGAGTCAGAGTCAGAGTCAGAGTCAGAGTCAGGGTCGGAGTCAGAGTCAGAGTCAGAGTCAGAGTCAGGGTCAGAGTCAGAGTCTGAGTCAGAGTCAGAGTCAGAGTCAGAGTCAGAGTCAGAAACAGGGTCAGAGTCAGAGTCAGAGTCAGAGTCACGGTCAAAGTCGGAGTCAGAGTCAGAAACAGGGTCAGATTCAGAGTCAGAGTCAGAGTCATAGTCAAAGTCGAAGACTTAGTCAGAGACAGAGTCAGAGTCGGAGTCTTGGAGACAGACTCAGAGTCAGAGTCAGAGTCAGAGTCAGTTTCACAGTCAGAGTCAGAGTCGGAGTCAGAATCAGAGTCAGAGTCAGAGTCGGAGTCAGAGTCAGAGTCGGAGTCAGAGTCAGAGTCCGAGTCAGAGTCGGAGTCAGAGTCAGAGTCAGAGTCAGACTCATAGTCAGAGTCAGAGGCAGAGTCGGAGTCAGAGTCAGAGTCAGAGTCAGAGTCAGAGTCAGAGTCATGTAGTCACAGTCACAGTCAGAGTCAGAGTCAGAGTCAAAGTCAGAGTCAGAGTCAGAGTCAGAGTCAGAGTCGGAGTCAGAGTTAAAGTCAGAGTCAGAGTCAGAGTCAGAGTCAAAACAGAGTCTCAGTCAGAGTCCAAGTCAGAGTCAGAGTCGGAGTCAGAGTCAAAGTCAGAGTCAGAGTCAGAGTCAGAGTCATGTAGTCAGAGTCAGAGTCTGAGTCAGAGTCAGAGACAGAGTCAGAGTCTGAGTCAGAGTCAGAGTCGGAGTCAGAGTTAGAGTCAGATACAGAGTCGGAGTCAGAGTCAGATTCAGAGTCAAAGTCATGGAGACAGAGTCAGAGTCAGAGTCAGAGTCAGAGTCAGAGTCAAAGTCAGAGTCAGAGTCGGAATCAGAGTCAGAGTCAGAGTCAGAGTCAGAGTCAGAGTCAGAGTTAGAGTCAGATACAGAGTCAGAGTCAGAGTTAGTCAGATACGGAGTCGGAGTCAGAGTCAGAGTCAGAGTCGGAGTCAGAGTCAGAGTCAGAGTCAGAGTCAGAGTCAGAGTCAGAGTCAGAGTCAGAGTCAGAGTCAGAGTTAAAGTCACAGTCAGAGTCAAAGTCAGAGTCTCAGTCAGAGTCCAAGTCAGAGTCAGAGTCGGAGTCAGAGTCAGAGTCAGAGTCAACGTCAGAGTCAGAGTCATGTAGTCAGAGTCACAGTCAGAGGCAGAGTCAGAGTCGGAGTCAGAGTCACAGTCAGAGTCAGAGTCAGAGTCAGAGTCGGAGTCAGAGTTAAAGTCAGAGTCAGAGTCAGAGTCAGAGTCGGAGTCAGAGTCAGAGTCAGAGTCAAAGTCAGAGTCAGAGTCATGTAGTCAGAGTCACAGTCAGAGGCAGAGTCAGAGTCGGAGTCAGAGTCAGAGTCAGAGTCAGAGTCAGGATCAGAGTCAGAGTCAGCATTAGAGTCAGAGTCAGAGTCATGTAGTCAGAGTCAGAGTCCGAGTAGGAGTCAGATTCAGAGTCGATGTCATGGAGACAGAGTCATAGTCAGAGTCAGAGTCTGAGTCAGAGTCAGAGAGAGAGTCAGAGTCTGAGTCAGAGTCAGAGTCAGAGTCAGAGTCAGAGTCAGAGTCGGAGTCAGAGTCAGAGTCAGAGTCAGAGTCAGAGTCAGAGTCACAGTCAGAGTCAGAGTCAGAGTCAGAGTCAGAGTCAGAGTCGGAGTCAGAGTTAAAGTCAGAGTCAGAGTCAGAGTCAGAGTCAGAGTCAAAGTCAGAGTCTCAGTCAGAGTCCAAGTCAGAGTCAGAGTCGGAGTCAGAGTCAAAGTCAGAGTCAGAGTCAGCGTCAGAGTCATGTAGTCAGAGTCAGAGTCAGAGTCAGAGTCAGAGTCGGTGTCAGAGTCAGAGTCAGAGTCAGAGTCAGGGTCAGAGTCAGAGTCAGCATTAGAGTCAGAGTCAGAGTCATGTAGTCAGAGTCAGAGTCTGAGTCACAGTCAGAGACAGAGTCAGAGTCTGAGTCAGAGTCAGAGTCGGAGTCAGAGTTAGAGTCAGATACGGAGTCGGGGTCAGAGTCAGATTCAGAGTCAAAGTCATGAAGACAGAGTCAGAGTCAGAGTCAGAGTCAGAGTCAGAGTCAAAGTCAGAGTCAGAGTCGGAATCAGAGTCAGAGTCAGAGTCAGAGTCAGAGTCAGATTCAGAGTCAGAGTCATGGAGACAGAGTCAGAGTCAGAGCCATAGTCAGAGTCAGAGTCATGGAGTCAGAGTCAGAGTCCGAGTCAGAATCAGAGTCAGAGTCAGAGTCAGAGTAGGAGTCAAAATTAGAGTCAGAGACAGATTCAGAGTCACAGTCACAGTCAGAGTCAGAGTCAGAGTCAGAGTCAGAGTCAGAGTCAGATTCAGAGTCAGAGTCATGGAGACAGAGTCAGAGTAATGGAGACAGAGTCAGTGTCAGAGCCATAGTCAGAGTCAGAGCCATAGAGTCAGAGTCAGAGTCTGAGTCAGAGTCAGAGTCAGAGTCAGAGTCAGAGTCAGAGTCAGAGTCAGAGGCAAAGTCAGAGTCAGAGACTCAGTCAGATTCAGAGTCAGAGTCGAAGTCGGAGTTAGAGTCAGAGTCAGAGTCAGAGTCAGAGTCAGAGTCGGAGTCAGAGTCAAAGACAGAGTCAGAGTCAGGGTCAGAGTCAAAGTCACATTCAGAGTCAGAGTCAGAGTCATGGAGTCAGAGTGAGAGTCTGAGTCAGAGTCAGAGTCAGAGTCAGAGTCAGAGTCAGAGTCAGAGTCAGAAACAGATTCAGAGTCAGAGTCAGAGTCAGAGTCACAGTCAAAGTCGAAGTCAGAGTCAGAAACAGGGTCAGAGTCAGAGTCAGAGTCAGAGTCACAGTCAAAGTCGGAGACTCAGTCAGAGTCGGAGTCGGAGTCGGAGTCAGAGCCAGATTCAGAGTCATGAAGTCAGAGGCAGAGTCAGAGTCAGAGTCAAAGTCAGAGTCATGAAGTCAGAGTCATAAAGTCAGACTCAAAGTCGGAGTCAAAGTCAGATTCAGAGTCAGAGTCATGGAGACAGTGTCAGAGTCAGAGCCATAGTCAGAGTCAGAGTCAAACTTGAAGTCAGAGTCGGAGTCAGAATCAAAGTCAGAGTCAGAGTCAGAGTCAGAGTCAGAGTCAGAGTCACATTCAGAGTCAGAGTCAGAGTCAGAATCAAAGTCAGAGTCAGAGTCATGTAGTCAGAGTCACAGTCAGAGGCAGAGTCAGAGTCGGAGTCAGAGTCAGAGTCAGAGTCAGAGTCAGGATCAGAGTCAGAGTCAGCATTAGAGTCAGAGTCAGAGTCATGTAGTCAGAGTCAGAGTCCGAGTCGGAGTCAGATTCAGAGTCGATGTCATGGAGACAGAGTCATAGTCAGAGTCAGAGTCTGAGTCAGAGTCAGAGAGAGAGTCAGAGTCTGAGTCAGAGTCAGAGTCAGAGTCAGAGTCAGAGTCAGAGTCGGAGTCAGAGTCAGAGTCAGAGTCAGAGTCAGAGTCAGAGTCAGAGTCAGAGTCAGGGTCAGAGTCAGAGTCACATTCAGGGTCAGAGTCAGAGTCATGGAGTCAGAGTCAGAGTCTGAGTCAGAGTCAGAGTCAGAGTCAGAGTCAGAGTCAGAGTCAGAGTCAGAGTCAGAAACAGGGTCAGAGTCAGAGTCAGAGTCAGAGTCACAGTCAAAGTCGGAGTCAGAGTCAGAAACAGGGTCAGAGTCAGAGTCAGAGTCAGAGTCACAGTCAAAGTCGGAGACTTAGTCAGAGTCAGAGTCAGAGTCGGAGTCATGGAGACAGACTCAGAGTCAGAGTCAGAGTCAGAGTCAGTTTCACAGTCAGAGTCAGAGTCGGAGTCAGAGTCAGAGTCAGAGTCAGAGTCGAAGTCAGAGTCAGAGTCGGAGTCAGAGTCAGAGTCAGAGTCAGAGTCGGAGTCAGAGTCAGAGTCAGAGTCAGACTCATAGTCAGAGTCAGAGTCAGAGTCGGAGTCAGAGTCAGAGTCAGAGTCAGAGTCAGAGTCAGAGTCATGTAGTCACAGTCAGAGTCAGAGTCAGAGTCAGAGTCAGAGTCAGAGTCATGTAGTCAGAGTCAGAGTCAGAGTCAGAGTCAGAGTCGGTGTCAGAGTCAGAGTCAGAGTCAGAGTCAGGGTCAGAGTCAGAGTCAGCATTAGAGTCAGAGTCAGAGTCATGTAGTCAGAGTCAGAGTCTGAGTCACAGTCAGAGACAGAGTCAGAGTCTGAGTCAGAGTCAGAGTCGGAGTCAGAGTTAGAGTCAGATACGGAGTCGGGGTCAGAGTCAGATTCAGAGTCAAAGTCATGAAGACAGAGTCAGAGTCAGAGTCAGAGTCAGAGTCAGAGTCAAAGTCAGAGTCAGAGTCGGAATCAGAGTCAGAGTCAGAGTCAAAGTCAGAGTCAGATTCAGAGTCAGAGTCATGGAGACAGAGTCAGAGTCAGAGCCATAGTCAGAGTCAGAGTCATGGAGTCAGAGTCAGAGTCCGAGTCAGAATCAGAGTCAGAGTCAGAGTCAGAGTAGGAGTCAAAATTAGAGTCAGAGACAGATTCAGAGTCACAGTCACAGTCAGAGTCAGAGTCAGAGTCAGAGTCAGAGTCAGAGTCAGATTCAGAGTCAGAGTCATGGAGACAGAGTCAGAGTCATGGAGACAGAGTCAGAGTCAGAGCCATAGTCAGAGTCAGAGCCATAGAGTCAGAGTCAGAGTCTGAGTCAGAGTCAGAGTCAGAGTCAGAGTCAGAGTCAGAGTCAGAGTCAGAGGTAAAGTCAGAGTCAGAGACTCAGTCAGATTCAGAGTCAGAGTCGAAGTCGGAGTTAGAGTCAGAGTCAGAGTCAGAGTCAGAGTCAGAGTCGGAGTCAGAGTCAAAGACAGAGTCAGAGTCAGGGTCAGAGTCAAAGTCACATTCAGAGTCAGAGTCAGAGTCATGGAGTCAGAGTGAGAGTCTGAGTCAGAGTCAGAGTCAGAGTCAGAGTCAGAGTCAGAGTCAGAGTCAGAGTCAGAAACAGATTCAGAGTCAGAGTCAGAGTCAGAGTCACAGTCAAAGTCGAAGTCAGAGTCAGAAACAGGGTCAGAGTCAGAGTCAGAGTCAGAGTCACAGTCAAAGTCGGAGATTCAGTCAGAGTCACAGTCAGAGTCGGAATCGGAGTCGGAGTCAGAGCCAGATTCAGAGTCATGAAGTCAGAGGCAGAGTCAGAGTCAGAGTCAAAGTCAGAGTCATGAAGTCAGAGTCATAAAGTCAGACTCAAAGTCGGAGTCAAAGTCAGATTCAGAGTCAGAGTCATGGAGACAGAGTCAGAGTCAGAGCCATAGTCAGAGTCAGAGTCAAACTTGAAGTCAGAGTCGGAGTCAGAATCAAAGTCAGAGTCAGAGTCAGAGTCAGAGTCAGAGTCAGAGTCACATTCAGAGTCAGAGTCAGAGTCAGAGTCAGAGTCAGGGTCAAAGTCAGAGTCAGATTTCAAGTCAGAGTCAGCGTCATAGAGTCGGAGTCAGAGTCTGAGTCAGAGTCAAAGTCAGAGTCAGAGTCGGAGTCCGAGTCAGAGTCAGAGTCAGAGTCGACGTCAGAGTCAGAGTCAGAGTCGGAGTCAACATCAGAGTCGAAGTTAGATTCAGAGTCACAGTCAGAGTCAGAGTCAGAGTCTCATGCAGAGTCAGATTCAGAGTCAGAGTCGGAGTCAGAGTTAGAGTCAGAGTCGGAGTCAGAGTCAGAGTCAGAGTCAGAGTCAGAGTCAGAGTCAGAGTTAGAGTCAGATACAGAGTCAGTGTCAGAGTTAGTCAGATACGTAGTCGGAGTCAGAGTCAGAGTCAGAGTCGGAGTCAGAGTCAGAGTCAGAGTCAGAGTCAGAGTCAGAGTCAGAGTCAGAGTCAGAGTCAGAGTCAGAGTTAGTCAGATACGTAGTCGGAGTCAGAGTCAGAGTCAGAGTCGGAGTCAGAGTCAGAGTCAGAGTCAGAGTCAGAGTCAGAGTCAGAGTCAGAGTCAGAGTCAGAGTCAGAGTTAAAGTCACAGTCAGAGTCAAAGTCAGAGTCTCAGTCAGAGTCCAAGTCAGAGTCAGAGTCGGAGTCAGAGTCAGAGTCAGAGTCAAAGTCAGAGTCATAGTCATGTAGTCAGAGTCACAGTCAGAGGCAGAGTCAGAGTCGGAGTCAGAGTCAGAGTCAGAGTCAGAGTCAGAGTCAGAGTCGGAGTCAGAGTTAAAGTCAGAGTCAGAGTCAGAGTCAGAGTCAAAGTCAAAGTCTCAGTCAGAGTCCAAGTCAGAGTCAGAGTCGGAGTCAGAGTCAAAGTCAGAGTCAGAGTCAGAGTCAGAGTCATGTAGTCAGAGTCAGAGTCAGAGTCAGAGTCAGAGTCAGGGTCGGAGTCAGAGTCAGAGTCAGAGTCAGAGTCAGGGTCAGAGTCAGAGTCTGAGTCAGAGTCAGAGTCAGAGTCAGAGTCAGAGTCAGAAACAGGGTCAGAGTCAGAGTCAGAGTCAGAGTCACGGTCAAAGTCGGAGTCAGAGTCAGAAACAGGGTCAGATTCAGAGTCAGAGTCAGAGTCATAGTCAAAGTCGGAGACTTAGTCAGAGACAGAGTCAGAGTCGGAGTCTTGGAGACAGACTCAGAGTCAGAGTCAGAGTCAGAGTCAGTTTCACAGTCAGAGTCAGAGTCGGAGTCAGAATCAGAGTCAGAGTCAGAGTCGGAGTCAGAGTCAGAGTCGGAGTCAGAGTCAGAGTCAGAGTCAGAGTCGGAGTCAGAGTCAGAGTCAGAGTCAGACTCATAGTCAGAGTCAGAGGCAGAGTCGGAGTCAGAGTCAGAGTCAGAGTCAGAGTCAGAGTCAGAGTCATGTAGTCACAGTCACAGTCAGAGTCAGAGTCAGAGTCAAAGTCAGAGTCAGAGTCAGAGTCAGAGTCAGAGTCGGAGTCAGAGTTAAAGTCAGAGTCAGAGTCAGAGTCAGAGTCAAAACAGAGTCTCAGTCAGAGTCCAAGTCAGAGTCAGAGTCGGAGTCAGAGTCAAAGTTAGAGTCAGTGTCAGAGTCAGAGTCATGTAGTCAGAGTCAGAGTCTGAGTCAGAGTCAGAGACAGAGTCAGAGTCTGAGTCAGAGTCAGAGTCGGAGTCAGAGTTAGAGTCAGATACAGAGTCGGAGTCAGAGTCAGATTCAGAGTCAAAGTCATGGAGACAGAGTCAGAGTCAGAGTCAGAGTCAGAGTCAGAGTCAAAGTCAGAGTCAGAGTCGGAATCAGAGTCAGAGTCAGAGTCAGAGTCAGAGTCAGAGTCAGAGTTAGAGTCAGATACAGAGTCAGAGTCAGAGTTAGTCAGATACGGAGTCGGAGTCAGAGTCAGAGTCAGAGTCGGAGTCAGAGTCAGAGTCAGAGTCAGAGTCAGAGTCAGAGTCAGAGTCAGAGTCAGAGTCAGAGTCAGAGTTAAAGTCACAGTCAGAGTCAAAGTCAGAGTCTCAGTCAGAGTCCAAGTCAGAGTCAGAGTCGGAGTCAGAGTCAGAGTCAGAGTCAAAGTCAGAGTCAGAGTCATGTAGTCAGAGTCACAGTCAGAGGCAGAGTCAGAGTCGGAGTCAGAGTCACAGTCAGAGTCAGAGTCAGAGTCAGAGTCGGAGTCAGAGTTAAAGTCAGAGTCAGAGTCAGAGTCAGAGTCGGAGTCAGAGTCAGAGTCAGAGTCAAAGTCAGAGTCAGAGTCATGTAGTCAGAGTCACAGTCAGAGGCAGAGTCAGAGTCGGAGTCAGAGTCAGAGTCAGAGTCAGAGTCAGGATCAGAGTCAGAGTCAGCATTAGAGTCAGAGTCAGGGTCATGTAGTCAGAGTCAGAGTCCGAGTCGGAGTCAGATTCAGAGTCGATGTCATGGAGACAGAGTCATAGTCAGAGTCAGAGTCTGAGTCAGAGTCAGAGAGAGAGTCAGAGTCTGAGTCAGAGTCAGAGTCAGAGTCAGAGTCAGAGTCAGAGTCGGAGTCAGAGTCAGAGTCAGAGTCAGAGTCAGAGTCAGAGTCACAGTCAGAGTCAGGGTAAGAGTCAGAGTCACATTCAGGGTCAGAGTCAGAGTCATGGAGTCAGAGTCAGAGTCTGAGTCAGAGTCAGAGTCAGAGTCAGAGTCAGAGTCAGAGTCAGAGTCAGAGTCAGAAACAGGGTCAGAGTCAGAGTCAGAGTCAGAGTCACAGTCAAAGTCGGAGTCAGAGTCAGAAACAGGGTCAGAGTCAGAGTCAGAGTCAGAGTCACAGTCAAAGTCGGAGACTTAGTCAGAGTCAGAGTGAGAGTCGGAGTCATGGAGACAGACTCAGAGTCAGAGTCAGAGTCAGAGTCAGTTTCACAGTCAGAGTCAGAGTCGGAGTCAGAGTCAGAGTCAGAGTCAGAGTCGGAGTCAGAGTCAGAGTCGGAGTCAGAGTCAGAGTCAGAGTCAGAGTCGGAGTCAGAGTCAGAGTCAGAGTCAGACTCATAGTCAGAGTCAGAGTTAGAGTCGGAGTCAGAGTCAGAGTCAGAGTCAGAGTCAGAGTCAAAGTCAGAGTCTCAGTCAGAGTCCAAGTCAGAGTCAGAGTCGGAGTCAGAGTCAAAGTCAGAGTCAGAGTCAGCGTCAGAGTCATGTAGTCAGAGTCAGAGTCAGAGTCAGAGTCAGAGTCGGTGTCAGAGTCAGAGTCAGAGTCAGAGTCAGGGTCAGAGTCAGAGTCAGCATTAGAGTCAGAGTCAGAGTCATGTAGTCAGAGTCAGAGTCTGAGTCACAGTCAGAGACAGAGTCAGAGTCTGAGTCAGAGTCAGAGTCGGAGTCAGAGTTAGAGTCAGATACGGAGTCGGGGTCAGAGTCAGATTCAGAGTCAAAGTCATGAAGACAGAGTCAGAGTCAGAGTCAGAGTCAGAGTCAGAGTCAAAGTCAGAGTCAGAGTCGGAATCAGAGTCAGAGTCAGAGTCAGAGTCAGAGTCAGATTCAGAGTCAGAGTCATGGAGACAGAGTCAGAGTCAGAGCCATAGTCAGAGTCAGAGTCATGGAGTCAGAGTCAGAGTCCGAGTCAGAATCAGAGTCAGAGTCAGAGTCAGAGTAGGAGTCAAAATTAGAGTCAGAGACAGATTCAGAGTCACAGTCACAGTCAGAGTCAGAGTCAGAGTCAGAGTCAGAGTCAGAGTCAGATTCAGAGTCAGAGTCATGGAGACAGAGTCAGAGTAATGGAGACAGAGTCAGTGTCAGAGCCATAGTCAGAGTCGGAGCCATAGAGTCAGAGTCAGAGTCTGAGTCAGAGTCAGAGTCAGAGTCAGAGTCAGAGTCAGAGTCAGAGTCAGAGGCAAAGTCAGAGTCAGAGACTCAGTCAGATTCAGAGTCAGAGTCGAAGTCGGAGTTAGAGTCAGAGTCAGAGTCAGAGTCAGAGTCAGAGTCGGAGTCAGAGTCAAAGACAGAGTCAGAGTCAGGGTCAGAGTCAAAGTCACATTCAGAGTCAGAGTCAGAGTCATGGAGTCAGAGTGAGAGTCTGAGTCAGAGTCAGAGTCAGAGTCAGAGTCAGAGTCAGAGTCAGAGTCAGAGTCAGAAACAGATTCAGAGTCAGAGTCAGAGTCAGAGTCACAGTCAAAGTCGAAGTCAGAGTCAGAAACAGGGTCAGAGTCAGAGTCACAGTCAAAGTCGGAGACTCAGTCAGAGTCGGAGTCGGAGTCGGAGTCAGAGCCAGATTCAGAGTCATGAAGTCAGAGGCAGAGTCAGAGTCGGAGTCAAAGTCAGAGTCATGAAGTCAGAGTCATAAAGTCAGACTCAAAGTCGGAGTCAAAGTCAGATTCAGAGTCAGAGTCATGGAGACAGAGTCAGAGTCAGAGCCATAGTCAGAGTCAGAGTCAAACTTGAAGTCAGAGTCGGAGTCAGAATCAAAGTCAGAGTCAGAGTCAGAGTCAGAGTCAGAGTCAGAGTCACATTCAGAGTCAGAGTCAGAGTCAGAGTCAGAGTCAGGGTCAAAGTCAGAGTCAGATTTAAAGTCAGAGTCAGCGTCATAGAGTCGGAGTCAGAGTCTGAGTCAGAGTCAAAGTCAGAGTCAGAGTCGGAGTCCGAGTCAGAGTCAGAGTCAGAGTCAGAGTCGAAGTCAGAGTTAAAGTCAGAGTCAGAGTCAGAGTCAGAGTCGGAGTCAGAGTCAGAGTCAGAGTCAAAGTCAGAGTCAGAGTCATGTAGTCAGTGTCACAGTCAGAGGCAGAGTCAGAGTCGGAGTCAGAGTCAGAGTCAGAGTCAGAGTCAGGATCAGAGTCAGAGTCAGCATTAGAGTCAGAGTCAGAGTCATGTAGTCAGAGTCAGAGTCCGAGTCGGAGTCAGATTCAGAGTCGATGTCATGGAGACAGAGTCATAGTCAGAGTCAGAGTCTGAGTCAGAGTCAGAGAGAGAGTCAGAGTCTGAGTCAGAGTCAGAGTCAGAGTCAGAGTCAGAGTCAGAGTCGGAGTCAGAGTCAGAGTCAGAGTCAGAGTCAGAGTCAGAGTCAGAGTCAGAGTCAGGGTCAGAGTCAGAGTCACATTCAGGGTCAGAGTCAGAGTCATGGAGTCAGAGTCAGAGTCTGAGTCAGAGTCAGAGTCAGAGTCAGAGTCAGAGTCAGAGTCAGAGTCAGAGTCAGAAACAGGGTCAGAGTCAGAGTCAGAGTCAGAGTCACAGTCAAAGTCGGAGTCAGAGTCAGAAACAGGGTCAGAGTCAGAGTCAGAGTCAGAGTCACAGTCAAAGTCGGAGACTTAGTCAGAGTCAGAGTCAGAGTCGGAGTCATGGAGACAGACTCAGAGTCAGAGTCAGAGTCAGAGTCAGTTTCACAGTCAGAGTCAGAGTCGGAGTCAGAGTCAGAGTCAGAGTCAGAGTCGAAGTCAGAGTCAGAGTCGGAGTCAGAGTCAGAGTCAGAGTCAGAGTCGGAGTCAGAGTCAGAGTCAGAGTCAGACTCATAGTCAGAGTCAGAGTCAGAGTCGGAGTCAGAGTCAGAGTCAGAGTCAGAGTCAGAGTCAGAGTCATGTAGTCACAGTCAGAGTCAGAGTCAGAGTCAGAGTCAGAGTCAGAGTCAGAGTCAGAGTCAGAGTCGGAGTCAGAGTTCAAGTCAGAGTCAGAGTCAGAGTCAGAGTCAGAGTCAAAGTCAGAGTCTCAGTCAGAGTCCAAGTCAGAGTCAGAGTCGGAGTCAGAGTCAAAGTCAGAGTCAGAGTCAGAGTCAGAGTCATGTAGTCAGAGTCAGAGTCAGAGTCAGAGTCAGAGTCGGTGTCAGAGTCAGAGTCAGAGTCAGAGTCAGGGTCAGAGTCAGAGTCAGCATTAGAGTCAGAGTCAGAGTCATGTAGTCAGAGTCAGAGTCTGAGTCACAGTCAGAGACAGAGTCAGAGTCTGAGTCAGAGTCAGAGTCAGAGTCAGAGTTAGAGTCAGATACGGAGTCGGGGTCAGAGTCAGATTCAGAGTCAAAGTCATGAAGACAGAGTCAGAGTCAGAGTCAGAGTCAGAGTCAGAGTCAAAGTCAGAGTCAGAGTCGGAATCAGAGTCAGAGTCAGAGTCAAAGTCAGAGTCAGATTCAGAGTCAGAGTCATGGAGACAGAGTCAGAGTCAGAGCCATAGTCAGAGTCAGAGTCATAGAGTCAGAGTCAGAGTCCGAGTCAGAATCAGAGTCAGAGTCAGAGTCAGAGTAGGAGTCAAAATTAGAGTCAGAGACAGATTCAGAGTCACAGTCACAGTCAGAGTCAGAGTCAGAGTCAGAGTCAGAGTCAGAGTCAGATTCAGAGTCAGAGTCATGGAGACAGAGTCAGAGTCATGGAGACAGAGTCAGAGTCAGAGCCATAGTCAGAGTCAGAGCCATAGAGTCAGAGTCAGAGTCTGAGTCAGAGTCAGAGTCAGAGTCAGAGTCAGAGTCAGAGTCAGAGTCAGAGGTAAAGTCAGAGTCAGAGACTCAGTCAGATTCAGAGTCAGAGTCGAAGTCGGAGTTAGAGTCAGAGTCAGAGTCAGAGTCAGAGTCAGAGTCGGAGTCAGAGTCAAAGACAGAGTCAGAGTCAGGGTCAGAGTCAAAGTCACATTCAGAGTCAGAGTCAGAGTCATGGAGTCAGAGTGAGAGTCTGAGTCAGAGTCAGAGTCAGAGTCAGAGTCAGAGTCAGAGTCAGAGTCAGAGTCAGAAACAGATTCAGAGTCAGAGTCAGAGTCAGAGTCACAGTCAAAGTCGAAGTCAGAGTCAGAAACAGGGTCAGAGTCAGAGTCAGAGTCAGAGTCACAGTCAAAGTCGGAGACTCAGTCAGAGTCACAGTCAGAGTCGGAATCGGAGTCGGAGTCAGAGCCAGATTCAGAGTCATGAAGTCAGAGGCAGAGTCAGAGTCAGAGTCAAAGTCAGAGTCATGAAGTCAGAGTCATAAAGTCAGACTCAAAGTCGGAGTCAAAGTCAGATTCAGAGTCAGAGTCATGGAGACAGAGTCAGAGTCAGAGTCAGAGTCAGAGTCAGAGTCAAAGTCAGAGTCAGAGTCGGAATCAGAGTCAGAGTCAGAGTCAGAGTCAGAGTCAGAGTCAGAGTTAGAGTCAGATACAGAGTCAGAGTCAGAGTTAGTCAGATACGGAGTCGGAGTCAGAGTCAGAGTCAGAGTCGGAGTCAGAGTCAGAGTCAGAGTCAGAGTCAGAGTCAGAGTCAGAGTCAGAGTCAGAGTCAGAGTCAGAGTTAAAGTCACAGTCAGAGTCAAAGTCAGAGTCTCAGTCAGAGTCCAAGTCAGAGTCAGAGTCGGAGTCAGAGTCAGAGTCAGAGTCAAAGTCAGAGTCAGAGTCATGTAGTCAGAGTCACAGTCAGAGGCAGAGTCAGAGTCGGAGTCAGAGTCACAGTCAGAGTCAGAGTCAGAGTCAGAGTCGGAGTCAGAGTTAAAGTCAGAGTCAGAGTCAGAGTCAGAGTCGGAGTCAGAGTCAGAGTCAGAGTCAAAGTCAGAGTCAGAGTCATGTAGTCAGAGTCACAGTCAGAGGCAGAGTCAGAGTCGGAGTCAGAGTCAGAGTCAGAGTCAGAGTCAGGATCAGAGTCAGAGTCAGCATTAGAGTCAGAGTCAGGGTCATGTAGTCAGAGTCAGAGTCCGAGTCGGAGTCAGATTCAGAGTCGATGTCATGGAGACAGAGTCATAGTCAGAGTCAGAGTCTGAGTCAGAGTCAGAGAGAGAGTCAGAGTCTGAGTCAGAGTCAGAGTCAGAGTCAGAGTCAGAGTCAGAGTCGGAGTCAGAGTCAGAGTCAGAGTCAGAGTCAGAGTCAGAGTCACAGTCAGAGTCAGGGTAAGAGTCAGAGTCACATTCAGGGTCAGAGTCAGAGTCATGGAGTCAGAGTCAGAGTCTGAGTCAGAGTCAGAGTCAGAGTCAGAGTCAGAGTCAGAGTCAGAGTCAGAGTCAGAAACAGGGTCAGAGTCAGAGTCAGAGTCAGAGTCACAGTCAAAGTCGGAGTCAGAGTCAGAAACAGGGTCAGAGTCAGAGTCAGAGTCAGAGTCACAGTCAAAGTCGGAGACTTAGTCAGAGTCAGAGTGAGAGTCGGAGTCATGGAGACAGACTCAGAGTCAGAGTCAGAGTCAGAGTCAGTTTCACAGTCAGAGTCAGAGTCGGAGTCAGAGTCAGAGTCAGAGTCAGAGTCGGAGTCAGAGTCAGAGTCGGAGTCAGAGTCAGAGTCAGAGTCAGAGTCGGAGTCAGAGTCAGAGTCAGAGTCAGACTCATAGTCAGAGTCAGAGTCAGAGTCGGAGTCAGAGTCAGAGTCAGAGTCAGAGTCAGAGTCAGAGTCATGTAGTCACAGTCAGAGTCAGAGTCAGAGTCAGAGTCAGAGTCAGAGTCAGAGTCAGAGTCAGAGTCAGAGTCAGAGTCAGAGTCAGAGTCAGAGTCGGAGTCAGAGTTAAAGTCAGAGTCAGAGTCAGAGTCAGAGTCAGAGTCAAAGTCAGAGTCTCAGTCAGAGTCCAAGTCAGAGTCAGAGTCGGAGTCAGAGTCAAAGTCAGAGTCAGAGTCAGCGTCAGAGTCATGTAGTCAGAGTCAGAGTCAGAGTCAGAGTCAGAGTCGGTGTCAGAGTCAGAGTCAGAGTCAGAGTCAGGGTCAGAGTCAGAGTCAGCATTAGAGTCAGAGTCAGAGTCATGTAGTCAGAGTCAGAGTCTGAGTCACAGTCAGAGACAGAGTCAGAGTCTGAGTCAGAGTCAGAGTCGGAGTCAGAGTTAGAGTCAGATACGGAGTCGGGGTCAGAGTCAGATTCAGAGTCAAAGTCATGAAGACAGAGTCAGAGTCAGAGTCAGAGTCAGAGTCAGAGTCAGATTCAGAGTCAGAGTCATGGAGACAGAGTCAGAGTAATGGAGACAGAGTCAGTGTCAGAGCCATAGTCAGAGTCAGAGCCATAGAGTCAGAGTCAGAGTCTGAGTCAGAGTCAGAGTCAGAGTCAGAGTCAGAGTCAGAGTCAGAGTCAGAGGCAAAGTCAGAGTCAGAGACTCAGTCAGATTCAGAGTCAGAGTCGAAGTCGGAGTTAGAGTCAGAGTCAGAGTCAGAGTCAGAGTCAGAGTCGGAGTCAGAGTCAAAGACAGAGTCAGAGTCAGGGTCAGAGTCAAAGTCACATTCAGAGTCAGAGTCAGAGTCATGGAGTCAGAGTGAGAGTCTGAGTCAGAGTCAGAGTCAGAGTCAGAGTCAGAGTCAGAGTCAGAGTCAGAGTCAGAAACAGATTCAGAGTCAGAGTCAGAGTCAGAGTCACAGTCAAAGTCGAAGTCAGAGTCAGAAACAGGGTCAGAGTCAGAGTCAGAGTCAGAGTCAGAGTCAAAGTCGGAGACTCAGTCAGAGTCGGAGTCGGAGTCGGAGTCAGAGCCAGATTCAGAGTCATGAAGTCAGAGGCAGAGTCAGAGTCAGAGTCAAAGTCAGAGTCATGAAGTCAGAGTCATAAAGTCAGACTCAAAGTCGGAGTCAAAGTCAGATTCAGAGTCAGAGTCATGGAGACAGAGTCAGAGTCAGAGCCATAGTCAGAGTCAGAGTCAAACTTGAAGTCAGAGTCGGAGTCAGAATCAAAGTCAGAGTCAGAGTCAGAGTCAGAGTCAGAGTCAGAGTCACATTCAGAGTCAGAGTCAGAGTCAGAGTCAGAGTCAGGGTCAAAGTCAGAGTCAGATTTAAAGTCAGAGTCAGCGTCATAGAGTCGGAGTCAGAGTCTGAGTCAGAGTCAAAGTCAGAGTCAGAGTCGGAGTCCGAGTCAGAGTCAGAGTCAGAGTCGAAGTCAGAGTTAAAGTCAGAGTCAGAGTCAGAGTCAGAGTCGGAGTCAGAGTCAGAGTCAGAGTCAAAGTCAGAGTCAGAGTCATGTAGTCAGTGTCACAGTCAGAGGCAGAGTCAGAGTCGGAGTCAGAGTCAGAGTCAGAGTCAGAGTCAGGATCAGAGTCAGAGTCAGCATTAGAGTCAGAGTCAGAGTCATGTAGTCAGAGTCAGAGTCCGAGTCGGAGTCAGATTCAGAGTCGATGTCATGGAGACAGAGTCAGAGTCACAGTCAAAGTCGGAGTCAGAGTCAGAAACAGGGTCAGAGTCTGAGTCAGAGTCAGAGTCACAGTCAAAGTCGGAGACTTAGTCAGAGTCAGAGTGAGAGTCGGAGTCATGGAGACAGACTCAGAGTCAGAGTCAGAGTCAGAGTCAGTTTCACAGTCAGAGTCAGAGTCGGAGTCAGAGTCAGAGTCAGAGTCAGAGTCGGAGTCAGAGTCAGAGTCGGAGTCAGAGTCAGAGTCAGAGTCAGAGTCGGAGTCAGAGTCAGAGTCAGAGTCAGACTCATAGTCAGAGTCAGAGTCAGAGTCGGAGTCAGAGTCAGAGTCAGAGTCAGAGTCAGAGTCAGAGTCATGTAGTCACAGTCAGAGTCAGAGTCAGAGTCAGAGTCAGAGTCAGAGTCAGAGTCAGAGTCAGAGTCAGAGTCAGAGTCAGAGTCAGAGTCAGAGTCGGAGTCAGAGTTAAAGTCAGAGTCAGAGTCAGAGTCAGAGTCAGAGTCAAAGTCAGAGTCTCAGTCAGAGTCCAAGTCAGAGTCAGAGTCGGAGTCAGAGTCAAAGTCAGAGTCAGAGTCAGCGTCAGAGTCATGTAGTCAGAGTCAGAGTCAGAGTCAGAGTCAGAGTCGGTGTCAGAGTCAGAGTCAGAGTCAGAGTCAGGGTCAGAGTCAGAGTCAGCATTAGAGTCAGAGTCAGAGTCATGTAGTCAGAGTCAGAGTCTGAGTCACAGTCAGAGACAGAGTCAGAGTCTGAGTCAGAGTCAGAGTCGGAGTCAGAGTTAGAGTCAGATACGGAGTCGGGGTCAGAGTCAGATTCAGAGTCAAAGTCATGAAGACAGAGTCAGAGTCAGAGTCAGAGTCAGAGTCAGAGTCAGATTCAGAGTCAGAGTCATGGAGACAGAGTCAGAGTAATGGAGACAGAGTCAGTGTCAGAGCCATAGTCAGAGTCAGAGCCATAGAGTCAGAGTCAGAGTCTGAGTCAGAGTCAGAGTCAGAGTCAGAGTCAGAGTCAGAGTCAGAGTCAGAGGCAAAGTCAGAGTCAGAGACTCAGTCAGATTCAGAGTCAGAGTCGAAGTCGGAGTTAGAGTCAGAGTCAGAGTCAGAGTCAGAGTCAGAGTCGGAGTCAGAGTCAAAGACAGAGTCAGAGTCAGGGTCAGAGTCAAAGTCACATTCAGAGTCAGAGTCAGAGTCATGGAGTCAGAGTGAGAGTCTGAGTCAGAGTCAGAGTCAGAGTCAGAGTCAGAGTCAGAGTCAGAGTCAGAGTCAGAAACAGATTCAGAGTCAGAGTCAGAGTCAGAGTCACAGTCAAAGTCGAAGTCAGAGTCAGAAACAGGGTCAGAGTCAGAGTCAGAGTCAGAGTCAGAGTCAAAGTCGGAGACTCAGTCAGAGTCGGAGTCGGAGTCGGAGTCAGAGCCAGATTCAGAGTCATGAAGTCAGAGGCAGAGTCAGAGTCAGAGTCAAAGTCAGAGTCATGAAGTCAGAGTCATAAAGTCAGACTCAAAGTCGGAGTCAAAGTCAGATTCAGAGTCAGAGTCATGGAGACAGAGTCAGAGTCAGAGCCATAGTCAGAGTCAGAGTCAAACTTGAAGTCAGAGTCGGAGTCAGAATCAAAGTCAGAGTCAGAGTCAGAGTCAGAGTCAGAGTCAGAGTCACATTCAGAGTCAGAGTCAGAGTCAGAGTCAGAGTCAGGGTCAAAGTCAGAGTCAGATTTAAAGTCAGAGTCAGCGTCATAGAGTCGGAGTCAGAGTCTGAGTCAGAGTCAAAGTCAGAGTCAGAGTCGGAGTCCGAGTCAGAGTCAGAGTCAGAGTCGAAGTCAGAGTTAAAGTCAGAGTCAGAGTCAGAGTCAGAGTCGGAGTCAGAGTCAGAGTCAGAGTCAAAGTCAGAGTCAGAGTCATGTAGTCAGTGTCACAGTCAGAGGCAGAGTCAGAGTCGGAGTCAGAGTCAGAGTCAGAGTCAGAGTCAGGATCAGAGTCAGAGTCAGCATTAGAGTCAGAGTCAGAGTCATGTAGTCAGAGTCAGAGTCCGAGTCGGAGTCAGATTCAGAGTCGATGTCATGGAGACAGAGTCATAGTCAGAGTCAGAGTCTGAGTCAGAGTCAGAGAGAGAGTCAGAGTCTGAGTCAGAGTCAGAGTCAGAGTCAGAGTCAGAGTCATAGTCGGAGTCAGAGTCAGAGTCAGAGTCAGAGTCAGAGTCAGAGTCAGAGTCAGAGTCAGGGTCAGAGTCAGAGTCACATTCAGGGTCAGAGTCAGAGTCATGGAGTCAGAGTCAGAGTCTGAGTCAGAGTCAGAGTCAGAGTCAGAGTCAGAGTCAGAGTCAGAGTCAGAGTCAGAAACAGGGTCAGAGTCAGAGTCAGAGTCAGAGTCACAGTCAAAGTCGGAGTCAGAGTCAGAAACAGGGTCAGAGTCAGAGTCAGAGTCAGAGTCACAGTCAAAGTCGGAGACTTAGTCAGAGTCAGAGTCAGAGTCGGAGTCATGGAGACAGACTCAGAGTCAGAGTCAGAGTCAGAGTCAGTTTCACAGTCAGAGTCAGAGTCGGAGTCAGAGTCAGAGTCAGAGTCAGAGTCGAAGTCAGAGTCAGAGTCGGAGTCAGAGTCAGAGTCAGAGTCAGAGTCGGAGTCAGAGTCAGAGTCAGAGTCAGACTCATAGTCAGAGTCAGAGTCAGAGTCGGAGTCAGAGTCAGAGTCAGAGTCAGAGTCAGAGTCAGAGTCATGTAGTCACAGTCAGAGTCAGAGTCAGAGTCAGAGTCAGAGTCAGAGTCAGAGTCAGAGTCAGAGTCAGAGTCAGAGTCAGAGTCAGAGTCAGAGTCGGAGTCAGAGTTCAAGTCAGAGTCAGAGTCAGAGTCAGAGTCAGAGTCAAAGTCAGAGTCTCAGTCAGAGTCCAAGTCAGAGTCAGAGTCGGAGTCAGAGTCAAAGTCAGAGTCAGAGTCAGAGTCAGAGTCATGTAGTCAGAGTCAGAGTCAGAGTCAGAGTCAGAGTCGGTGTCAGAGTCAGAGTCAGAGTCAGAGTCAGGGTCAGAGTCAGAGTCAGCATTAGAGTCAGAGTCAGAGTCATGTAGTCAGAGTCAGAGTCTGAGTCACAGTCAGAGACAGAGTCAGAGTCTGAGTCAGAGTCAGAGTCGGAGTCAGAGTTAGAGTCAGATACGGAGTCGGGGTCAGAGTCAGATTCAGAGTCAAAGTCATGAAGACAGAGTCAGAGTCAGAGTCAGAGTCAGAGTCAGAGTCAAAGTCAGAGTCAGAGTCGGAATCAGAGTCAGAGTCAGAGTCAAAGTCAGAGTCAGATTCAGAGTCAGAGTCATGGAGACAGAGTCAGAGTCAGAGCCATTGTCAGAGTCAGAGTCATGGAGTCAGAGTCAGAGTCCGAGTCAGAATCAGAGTCAGAGTCAGAGTCAGAGTAGGAGTCAAAATTAGAGTCAGAGACAGATTCAGAGTCACAGTCACAGTCAGAGTCAGAGTCAGAGTCAGAGTCAGAGTCAGAGTCAGATTCAGAGTCAGAGTCATGGAGACAGAGTCAGAGTCATGGAGACAGAGTCAGAGTCAGAGCCATAGTCAGAGTCAGAGCCATAGAGTCAGAGTCAGAGTCTGAGTCAGAGTCAGAGTCAGAGTCAGAGTCAGAGTCAGAGTCAGAGTCAGAGGTAAAGTCAGAGTCAGAGACTCAGTCAGATTCAGAGTCAGAGTCGAAGTCGGAGTTAGAGTCAGAGTCAGAGTCAGAGTCAGAGTCAGAGTCGGAGTCAGAGTCAAAGACAGAGTCAGAGTCAGGGTCAGAGTCAAAGTCACATTCAGAGTCAGAGTCAGAGTCATGGAGTCAGAGTGAGAGTCTGAGTCAGAGTCAGAGTCAGAGTCAGAGTCAGAGTCAGAGTCAGAGTCAGAGTCAGAAACAGATTCAGAGTCAGAGTCAGAGTCAGAGTCACAGTCAAAGTCGAAGTCAGAGTCAGAAACAGGGTCAGAGTCAGAGTCAGAGTCAGAGTCACAGTCAAAGTCGGAGACTCAGTCAGAGTCACAGTCAGAGTCGGAATCGGAGTCGGAGTCAGAGCCAGATTCAGAGTCATGAAGTCAGAGGCAGAGTCAGAGTCAGAGTCAAAGTCAGAGTCATGAAGTCAGAGTCATAAAGTCAGACTCAAAGTCGGAGTCAAAGTCAGATTCAGAGTCAGAGTCATGGAGACAGAGTCAGAGTCAGAGCCATAGTCAGAGTCAGAGTCAAACTTGAAGTCAGAGTCGGAGTCAGAATCAAAGTCAGAGTCAGAGCCAGAGTCAGAGTCAGAGTCAGAGTCACATTCAGAGTCAGAGTCAGAGTCAGAGTCAGAGTCAGGGTCAAAGTCAGAGTCAGATTTCAAGTCAGAGTCAGCGTCATAGAGTCGGAGTCAGAGTCTGAGTCAGAGTCAAAGTCAGAGTCAGAGTCGGAGTCCGAGTCAGAGTCAGAGTCAGAGTCGACGTCAGAGTCAGAGTCAGAGTCGGAGTCAACATCAGAGTCGAAGTTAGATTCAGAGTCACAGTCAGAGTCAGAGTCAGAGTCTCATTCAGAGTCAGATTCAGAGTCAGAGTCGGAGTCAGAGTTAGAGTCAGAGTCGGAGTCAGAGTCAGAGTCAGAGTCAGAGTCAGAGTCAGAGTCAGATTCAGAGTCAGATACAGAGTCAGAGTCAGATTAACAGTCAGAGTCAGAGTCATGGAGTCGGAGTCATAGTCTGAGTCAGTGTCAGAGTCAGAGTCAGAGTCATGTAGTCAGAGTCAGAGTCTGAGTCAGAGTCAGAGACAGAGTCAGAGTCTGAGTCAGAGTCAGAGTCGGAGTCAGAGTTAGAGTCAGATACAGAGTCGGAGTCAGAGTCAGATTCAGAGTCAAAGTCATGGAGACAGAGTCAGAGTCAGAGTCAGAGTCAGAGTCAGAGTCAAAGTCAGAGTCAGAGTCGGAATCAGAGTCAGAGTCAGAGTCAGAGTCAGAGTCAGAGTCAGAGTTAGAGTCAGATACAGAGTCAGAGTCAGAGTTAGTCAGATACGGAGTCGGAGTCAGAGTCAGAGTCAGAGTCGGAGTCAGAGTCAGAGTCAGAGTCAGAGTCAGAGTCAGAGTCAGAGTCAGAGTCAGAGTCAGAGTCAGAGTTGAAGTCACAGTCAGAGTCAAAGTCAGAGTCTCAGTCAGAGTCCAAGTCAGAGTCAGAGTCGGAGTCAGAGTCAGAGTCAGAGTCAAAGTCAGAGTCAGAGTCATGTAGTCAGAGTCACAGTCAGAGGCAGAGTCAGAGTCGGAGTCAGAGTCACAGTCAGAGTCAGAGTCAGAGTCAGAGTCGGAGTCAGAGTTAAAGTCAGAGTCAGAGTCAGAGTCAGAGTCGGAGTCAGAGTCAGAGTCAGAGTCAAAGTCAGAGTCAGAGTCATGTAGTCAGAGTCACAGTCAGAGGCAGAGTCAGAGTCGGAGTCAGAGTCAGAGTCAGAGTCAGAGTCAGGATCAGAGTCAGAGTCAGCATTAGAGTCAGAGTCAGAGTCATGTAGTCAGAGTCAGAGTCCGAGTCGGAGTCAGATTCAGAGTCGATGTCATGGAGACAGAGTCATAGTCAGAGTCAGAGTCTGAGTCAGAGTCAGAGAGAGAGTCAGAGTCTGAGTCAGAGTCAGAGTCAGAGTCAGAGTCAGAGTCAGAGTCAGAGTCGGAGTCAGAGTCAGAGTCAGAGTCAGAGTCAGAGTCAGAGTCACAGTCAGAGTCAGGGTCAGAGTCAGAGTCACATTCAGGGTCAGAGTCAGAGTCATGGAGTCAGAGTCAGAGTCTGAGTCAGAGTCAGAGTCAGAGTCAGAGTCAGAGTCAGAGTCAGAGTCAGAGTCAGAAACAGGGTCAGAGTCAGAGTCAGAGTCAGAGTCACAGTCAAAGTCGGAGTCAGAGTCAGAAACAGGGTCAGAGTCAGAGTCACAGTCGGAGTCACAGTCAAAGTCGGAGACTTAGTCAGAGTCAGAGTGAGAGTCGGAGTCATGGAGACAGACTCAGAGTCAGAGTCAGAGTCAGAGTCAGTTTCACAGTCAGAGTCAGAGTCGGAGTCAGAGTCAGAGTCAGAGTCAGAGTCGGAGTCAGAGTCAGAGTCGGAGTCAGAGTCAGAGTCAGAGTCAGAGTCGGAGTCAGAGTCAGAGTCAGAGTCAGACTCATAGTCAGAGTCAGAGTCAGAGTCGGAGTCAGAGTCAGAGGCAGAGTCAGAGTCAGAGTCAGAGTCATGTAGTCAGAGTCAGAGTCAGAGTCAGAGTCAGAGTCAGAGTCAAAGTCAGAGTCAGAGTCAGAGTCAGAGTCAGAGTCAGAGTCAGAGTCAGAGTCAGAGTCAGAGTCGGAGTCAGAGTTAAAGTCAGAGTCAGAGTCAGAGTCAGAGTCGGAGTCAAAGTCAGAGTCTCAGTCAGAGTCCAAGTCAGAGTCAGAGTCGGAGTCAGAGTCAAAGTCAGAGTCAGAGTCAGAGTCAGAGTCATGTAGTCAGAGTCAGAGTCAGAGTCAGAGTCAGAGTCGGTGTCAGAGTCAGAGTCAGAGTCAGAGTCAGGGTCAGAGTCAGAGTCAGCATTAGAGTCAGAGTCAGAGTCATGTAGTCAGAGTCAGAGTCTGAGTCACAGTCAGAGACAGAGTCAGAGTCTGAGTCAGAGTCAGAGTCGGAGTCAGAGTCAGAGTCGGAGTCAGAGTCAAAGTCAGAGTCAGAGTCAGAGTCAGAGTCATGTAGTCAGAGTCAGAGTCAGAGTCAGAGTCAGAGTCGGTGTCAGAGTCAGAGTCAGAGTCAGAGTCAGGGTCAGAGTCAGAGTCAGCATTAGAGTCAGAGTCAGAGTCATGTAGTCAGAGTCAGAGTCTGAGTCACAGTCAGAGACAGAGTCAGAGTCTGAGTCAGAGTCAGAGTCGGAGTCAGAGTTAGAGTCAGATACGGAGTCGGGGTCAGAGTCAGATTCAGAGTCAAAGTCATGAAGACAGAGTCAGAGTCAGAGTCAGAGTCAGAGTCAGAGTCAAAGTCAGAGTCAGAGTCGGAATCAGAGTCAGAGTCAGAGTCAGAGTCAGAGTCAGATTCAGAGTCAGAGTCATGGAGACAGAGTCAGAGTCAGAGCCATAGTCAGAGTCAGAGTCATGGAGTCAGAGTCAGAGTCCGAGTCAGAATCAGAGTCAGAGTCAGAGTCAGAGTAGGAGTCAAAATTAGAGTCAGAGACAGATTCAGAGTCACAGTCACAGTCAGAGTCAGAGTCAGAGTCAGAGTCAGAGTCAGAGTCAGAGTCAGATTCAGAGTCAGAGTCATGGAGACAGAGTCAGAGTAATGGAGACAGAGTCAGTGTCAGAGCCATAGTCAGAGTCAGAGCCATAGAGTCAGAGTCAGAGTCTGAGTCAGAGTCAGAGTCAGAGTCAGAGTCAGAGTCAGAGTCAGAGTCAGAGGCAAAGTCAGAGTCAGAGACTCAGTCAGATTCAGAGTCAGAGTCGAAGTCGGAGTTAGAGTCAGAGTCAGAGTCAGAGTCAGAGTCAGAGTCGGAGTCAGAGTCAAAGACAGAGTCAGAGTCAGGGTCAGAGTCAAAGTCACATTCAGAGTCAGAGTCAGAGTCATGGAGTCAGAGTGAGAGTCTGAGTCAGAGTCAGAGTCAGAGTCAGAGTCAGAGTCAGAGTCAGAGTCAGAGTCAGAAACAGATTCAGAGTCAGAGTCAGAGTCAGAGTCACAGTCAAAGTCGAAGTCAGAGTCAGAAACAGGGTCAGAGTCAGAGTCAGAGTCAGAGTCACAGTCAAAGTCGGAGACTCAGTCAGAGTCGGAGTCGGAGTCGGAGTCAGAGCCAGATTCAGAGTCATGAAGTCAGAGGCAGAGTCAGAGTCAGAGTCAAAGTCAGAGTCATGAAGTCAGAGTCATAAAGTCAGACTCAAAGTCGGAGTCAAAGTCAGATTCAGAGTCAGAGTCATGGAGACAGAGTCAGAGTCAGAGCCATAGTCAGAGTCAGAGTCAAACTTGAAGTCAGAGTCGGAGTCAGAATCAAAGTCAGAGTCAGAGTCAGAGTCAGAGTCAGAGTCAGAGTCAGAGTCACATTCAGAGTCAGAGTCAGAGTCAGAGTCAGAGTCAGGGTCAAAGTCAGAGTCAGATTTAAAGTCAGAGTCAGCGTCATAGAGTCGGAGTCAGAGTCTGAGTCAGAGTCAAAGTCAGAGTCAGAGTCGGAGTCCGAGTCAGAGTCAGAGTCAGAGTCAGAGTCGAAGTCAGAGTTAAAGTCAGAGTCAGAGTCAGAGTCAGAGTCGGAGTCAGAGTCAGAGTCAGAGTCAAAGTCAGAGTCAGAGTCATGTAGTCAGAGTCACAGTCAGAGGCAGAGTCAGAGTCGGAGTCAGAGTCAGAGTCAGAGTCAGAGTCAGGATCAGAGTCAGAGTCAGCATTAGAGTCAGAGTCAGAGTCATGTAGTCAGAGTCAGAGTCCGAGTCGGAGTCAGATTCAGAGTCGATGTCATGGAGACAGAGTCATAGTCAGAGTCAGAGTCTGAGTCAGAGTCAGAGAGAGAGTCAGAGTCTGAGTCAGAGTCAGAGTCAGAGTCAGAGTCAGAGTCAGAGTCGGAGTCAGAGTCAGAGTCAGAGTCAGAGTCAGAGTCAGAGTCAGAGTCAGAGTCAGGGTCAGAGTCAGAGTCACATTCAGGGTCAGAGTCAGAGTCATGGAGTCAGAGTCAGAGTCTGAGTCAGAGTCAGAGTCAGAGTCAGAGTCAGAGTCAGAGTCAGAGTCAGAGTCAGAAACAGGGTCAGAGTCAGAGTCAGAGTCAGAGTCACAGTCAAAGTCGGAGTCAGAGTCAGAAACAGGGTCAGAGTCAGAGTCAGAGTCAGAGTCAGTTTCACAGTCAAAGTCGGAGACTTAGTCAGAGTCAGAGTCAGAGTCGGAGTCATGGAGACAGACTCAGAGTCAGAGTCAGAGTCAGAGTCAGTTTCACAGTCAGAGTCAGAGTCGGAGTCAGAGTCAGAGTCAGAGTCCGAGTCGAAGTCAGAGTCAGAGTCGGAGTCAGAGTCAGAGTCAGAGTCAGAGTCGGAGTCAGAGTCAGAGTCAGAGTCAGACTCATAGTCAGAGTCAGAGTCAGAGTCGGAGTCAGAGTCAGAGTCAGAGTCAGAGTCAGAGTCAGAGTCATGTAGTCACAGTCAGAGTCAGAGTCAGAGTCAGAGTCAGAGTCAGAGTCAGAGTCAGAGTCAGAGTCAGAGTCAGAGTCAGAGTCAGAGTCAGAGTCAGAGTCAGAGTCGGAGTCAGAGTTACAGTCAAAGTCAGAGTCAGAGTCAGAGTCAGAGTCAAAGTCAGAGTCTCAGTCAGAGTCCAAGTCAGAGTCAGAGTCGGAGTCAGAGTCAAAGTCAGAGTCAGAGTCAGAGTCAGAGTCATGTAGTCAGAGTCAGAGTCAGAGTCAGAGTCAGAGTCGGTGTCAGAGTCAGAGTCAGAGTCAGAGTCAGGGTCAGAGTCAGAGTCAGCATTAGAGTCAGAGTCAGAGTCATGTAGTCAGAGTCAGAGTCTGAGTCACAGTCAGAGACAGAGTCAGAGTCTGAGTCAGAGTCAGAGTCGGAGTCAGAGTTAGAGTCAGATACGGAGTCGGGGTCAGAGTCAGATTCAGAGTCAAAGTCATGAAGACAGAGTCAGAGTCAGAGTCAGAGTCAGAGTCAGAGTCAAAGTCAGAGTCAGAGTCGGAATCAGAGTCAGAGTCAGAGTCAGAGTCAGAGTCAGATTCAGAGTCAGAGTCATGGAGACAGAGTCAGAGTCAGAGCCATAGTCAGAGTCAGAGTCATGGAGTCAGAGTCAGAGTCCGAGTCAGAATCAGAGTCAGAGTCAGAGTCAGAGTAGGAGTCAAAATTAGAGTCAGAGACAGATTCAGAGTCACAGTCACAGTCAGAGTCAGAGTCAGAGTCAGAGTCAGAGTCAGAGTCAGAGTCAGAGTCAGATTCAGAGTCAGAGTCATGGAGACAGAGTCAGAGTCATGGAGACAGAGTCAGAGTCAGAGCCATAGTCAGAGTCAGAGCCATAGAGTCAGAGTCAGAGTCTGAGTCAGAGTCAGAGTCAGAGTCAGAGTCAGAGTCAGAGTCAGAGTCAGAGGTAAAGTCAGAGTCAGAGACTCAGTCAGATTCAGAGTCAGAGTCGAAGTCGGAGTTAGAGTCAGAGTCAGAGTCAGAGTCAGAGTCAGAGTCGGAGTCAGAGTCAAAGACAGAGTCAGAGTCAGGGTCAGAGTCAAAGTCACATTCAGAGTCAGAGTCAGAGTCATGGAGTCAGAGTGAGAGTCTGAGTCAGAGTCAGAGTCAGAGTCAGAGTCAGAGTCAGAGTCAGAGTCAGAGTCAGAAACAGATTCAGAGTCAGAGTCAGAGTCAGAGTCACGGTCAAAGTCGAAGTCAGAGTCAGAAACAGGGTCAGAGTCAGAGTCAGAGTCAGAGTCACAGTCAAAGTCGGAGACTCAGTCAGAGTCACAGTCAGAGTCGGAGTCGGAGTCGGAGTCAGAGCCAGATTCAGAGTCATGAAGTCAGAGGCAGAGTCAGAGTCAGAGTCAAAGTCAGAGTCATGAAGTCAGAGTCATAAAGTCAGACTCAAAGTCGGAGTCAAAGTCAGATTCAGAGTCAGAGTCATGGAGACAGAGTCAGAGTCAGAGCCATAGTCAGAGTCAGAGTCAAACTTGAAGTCAGAGTCGGAGTCAGAATCAAAGTCAGAGTCAGAGTCAGAGTCAGAGTCAGAGTCAGAGTCACATTCAGAGTCAGAGTCAGAGTCAGAGTCAGAGTCAGGGTCAAAGTCAGAGTCAGATTTCAAGTCAGAGTCAGCGTCATAGAGTCGGAGTCAGAGTCTGAGTCAGAGTCAAAGTCAGAGTCAGAGTCGGAGTCCGAGTCAGAGTCAGAGTCAGAGTCGACGTCAGAGTCAGAGTCAGAGTCGGAGTCAACATCAGAGTCGAAGTTAGATTCAGAGTCACAGTCAGAGTCAGAGTCAGAGTCTCATTCAGAGTCAGATTCAGAGTCAGAGTCGGAGTCAGAGTTAGAGTCAGAGTCGGAGTCAGAGTCAGAGTCAGAGTCAGAGTCAGAGTCAGAGTCAGATTCAGAGTCAGATATAGAGTCAGAGTCAGATTAACAGTCAGAGTCATGGAGACAGCGTCAGAGTCAGAGCCATAGTCAGAGTCCGAGTCATGGAGTCGGAGTCATAGTCTGAGTCAGTGTCAGAGTCAGAGACAGAGTCATGTAGTCAGAGTCAGAGTCTGAGTCAGAGTCAGAGACAGAGTCAGAGTCTGAGTCAGAGTCAGAGTCGGAGTCAGAGTTAGAGTCAGATACAGAGTCGGAGTCAGAGTCAGATTCAGAGTCAAAGTCATGGAGACAGAGTCAGAGTCAGAGTCAGAGTCAGAGTCAGAGTCAAAGTCAGAGTCAGAGTCGGAATCAGAGTCAGAGTCAGAGTCAGAGTCAGAGTCAGAGTCAGAGTTAGAGTCAAATACAGAGTCAGAGTCAGAGTTAGTCAGATACGGAGTCGGAGTCAGAGTCAGAGTCAGAGTCGGAGTCAGAGTCAGAGTCAGAGTCAGAGTCAGAGTCAGAGTCAGAGTCAGAGTCAGAGTCAGAGTCAGAGTTAAAGTCACAGTCAGAGTCAAAGTCAGAGTCTCAGTCAGAGTCCAAGTCAGAGTCAGAGTCGGAGTCAGAGTCAGAGTCAGAGTCAAAGTCAGAGTCAGAGTCATGTAGTCAGAGTCACAGTCAGAGGCAGAGTCAGAGTCGGAGTCAGAGTCACAGTCAGAGTCAGAGTCAGAGTCAGAGTCGGAGTCAGAGTTAAAGTCAGAGTCAGAGTCAGAGTCAGAGTCGGAGTCAGAGTCAGAGTCAGAGTCAAAGTCAGAGTCAGAGTCATGTAGTCAGAGTCACAGTCAGAGGCAGAGTCAGAGTCGGAGTCAGAGTCAGCATTAGAGTCAGAGTCAGAGTCATGTAGTCAGAGTCAGAGTCCGAGTCGGAGTCAGATTCAGAGTCGATGTCATGGAGACAGAGTCATAGTCAGAGTCAGAGTCTGAGTCAGAGTCAGAGAGAGAGTCAGAGTCTGAGTCAGAGTCAGAGTCAGAGTCAGAGTCAGAGTCAGAGTGGGAGTCAGAGTCAGAGTCAGAGTCAGAGTCAGAGTCAGAGTCACAGTCAGAGTCAGGGTCAGAGTCAGAGTCACATTCAGGGTCAGAGTCAGAGTCATCGAGTCAGAGTCAGAGTCTGAGTCAGAGTCAGAGTCAGAGTCAGAGTCAGAGTCAGAGTCAGAGTCAGAGTCAGAAACAGGGTCAGAGTCAGAGTCAGAGTCAGAGTCACAGTCAAAGTCGGAGTCAGAGTCAGAAACAGGGTCAGAGTCAGAGTCAGAGTCAGAGTCACAGTCAAAGTCGGAGACTTAGTCAGAGTCAGAGTGAGAGTCGGAGTCATGGAGACAGACTCAGAGTCAGAGTCAGAGTCAGAGTCAGTTTCACAGTCAGAGTCAGAGTCGGAGTCAGAGTCAGAGTCAGAGTCAGAGTCGGAGTCAGAGTCAGAGTCGGAGTCAGAGTCAGAGTCAGAGTCAGAGTCGGAGTCAGAGTCAGAGTCAGAGTCAGACTCATAGTCAGAGTCAGAGTCAGAGTCGGAGTCAGAGTCAGAGTCAGAGTCAGAGTCAGAGTCAGAGTCATGTAGTCACAGTCAGAGTCAGAGTCAGAGTCAGAGTCAGAGTCAGAGTCAGAGTCAGAGTCAGAGTCAGAGTCAGAGTCAGAGTCAGAGTCAGAGTCGGAGTCAGAGTTAAAGTCAGAGTCAGAGTCAGAGTCAGAGTCGGAGTCAAAGTCAGAGTCTCAGTCAGAGTCCAAGTCAGAGTCAGAGTCGGAGTCAGAGTCAAAGTCAGAGTCAGAGTCAGAGTCAGAGTCATGTAGTCAGAGTCAGAGTCAGAGTCAGAGTCAGAGTCGGTGTCAGAGTCAGAGTCAGAGTCAGAGTCAGGGTCAGAGTCAGAGTCAGCATTAGAGTCAGAGTCAGAGTCATGTAGTCAGAGTCAGAGTCTGAGTCACAGTCAGAGACAGAGTCAGAGTCTGAGTCAGAGTCAGAGTCGGAGTCAGAGTTAGAGTCAGATACGGAGTCGGGGTCAGAGTCAGATTCAGAGTCAAAGTCATAAAGACAGAGTCAGAGTCAGAGTCAGAGTCAGAGTCAGAGTCAAAGTCAGAGTCAGAGTCGGAATCAGAGTCAGAGTCAGAGTCAGAGTCAGAGTCAGATTCAGAGTCAGAGTCATGGAGACAGAGTCAGAGTCAGAGCCATAGTCAGAGTCAGAGTCATGGAGTCAGAGTCAGAGTCCAAGTCAGAATCAGAGTCAGAGTCAGAGTCAGAGTAGGAGTCAAAATTAGAGTCAGAGACAGATTCAGAGTCACAGTCACAGTCAGAGTCAGAGTCAGAGTCAGAGTCAGAGTCAGAGTCAGATTCAGAGTCAGAGTCATGGAGACAGAGTCAGAGTCATGGAGACAGAGTCAGAGTCAGAGCCATAGTCAGAGTCAGAGCCATAGAGTCAGAGTCAGAGTCTGAGTCAGAGTCAGAGTCAGAGTCAGAGTCAGAGTCAGAGTCAGAGTCAGAGGTAAAGTCAGAGTCAGAGACTCAGTCAGATTCAGAGTCAGAGTCGAAGTCGGAGTTAGAGTCAGAGTCAGAGTCAGAGTCACAAACAGAGTCGGAGTCAGAGTCAAAGACAGAGTCAGAGTCAGGGTCAGAGTCAAAGTCACATTCAGAGTAAGAGTCAGAGTCATGGAGTCAGAGTGAGAGTCTGAGTCAGAGTCAGAGTCAGAGTCAGAGTCAGAGTCAGAGTCAGAGTCAGAGTCAGAAACAGATTCAGAGTCAGAGTCAGAGTCAGAGTCACAGTCAAAGTCGAAGTCAGAGTCAGAAACAGGGTCAGAGTCAGAGTCAGAGTCAGAGTCACAGTCAAAGTCGGAGACTCAGTCAGAGTCACAGTCAGAGTCGGAGTCGGAGTCGGAGTCAGAGCCAGATTCAGAGTCATGAAGTCAGAGGCAGAGTCAGAGTCAGAGTCAAAGTCAGAGTCATGAAGTCAGAGTCATAAAGTCAGACTCAAAGTCGCAGTCAAAGTCAGATTCAGAGTCAGAGTCATGGAGACAGAGTCAGAGTCAGAGCCATAGTCAGAGTCAGAGTCAAACTTGAAGTCAGAGTCGGAGTCAGAATCAAAGTCAGAGTCAGAGTCAGAGTCAGAGTCAGAGTCAGAGTCACATTCAGAGTCAGAGTCAGAGTCAGAGTCAGAGTCAGGGTCAAAGTCAGAGTCAGATTTCAAGTCAGAGTCAGCGTCATAGAGTCGGAGTCAGAGTCTGAGTCAGAGTCAAAGTCAGAGTCAGAGTCGGAGTCCGAGTCAGAGTCAGAGTCAGAGTCGACGTCAGAGTCAGAGTCAGAGTCGGAGTCAACATCAGAGTCGAAGTTAGATTCAGAGTCACAGTCAGAGTCAGAGTCAGAGTCTCATTCAGAGTCAGATTCAGAGTCAGAGTCGGAGTCAGAGTTAGAGTCAGAGTCGGAGTCAGAGTCAGAGTCAGAGTCAGAGACAGAGTCAGAGTCAGATTCAGAGTCAGATACAGAGTCAGAGTCAGATTAACAGTCAGAGTCATGGAGACAGCGTCAGAGTCAGAGCCATAGTCAGAGTCAGAGTCATGGAGTCGGAGTCATAGTCTGAGTCAGTGTCAGAGTCAGAGTCAGAGTCATGTAGTCAGAGTCAGAGTCTGAGTCAGAGTCAGAGACAGAGTCAGAGTCTGAGTCAGAGTCAGAGTCGGAGTCAGAGTTAGAGTCAGATACAGAGTCGGAGTCAGAGTCAGATTCAGAGTCAAAGTCATGGAGACAGAGTCAGAGTCAGAGTCAGAGTCAGAGTCAGAGTCAAAGTCAGAGTCAGAGTCGGAATCAGAGTCAGAGTCAGAGTCAGAGTCAGAGTCAGAGTCAGAGTTAGAGTCAAATACAGAGTCAGAGTCAGAGTTAGTCAGATACGGAGTCGGAGTCAGAGTCAGAGTCAGAGTCGGAGTCATGGTCAGAGTCAGAGTCAGAGTCAGAGTCAGAGTCAGAGTCAGAGTCAGAGTCAGAGTCAGAGTTAAAGTCACAGTCAGAGTCAAAGTCAGAGTCTCAGTCAGAGTCCAAGTCAGAGTCAGAGTCGGAGTCAGAGTCAGAGTCAGAGTCAAAGTCAGAGTCAGAGTCATGTAGTCAGAGTCACAGTCAGAGGCAGAGTCAGAGTCGGAGTCAGAGTCACAGTCAGAGTCAGAGTCAGAGTCAGAGTCGGAGTCAGAGTTAAAGTCAGAGTCAGAGTCAGAGTCAGAGTCGGAGTCAGAGTCAGAGTCAGAGTCAAAGTCAGAGTCAGAGTCATGTAGTCAGAGTCACAGTCAGAGGCAGAGTCAGAGTCGGAGTCAGAGTCAGAGTCAGAGTCAGAGTCAGGATCAGAGTCAGAGTCAGCATTAGAGTCAGAGTCAGAGTCATGTAGTCAGAGTCAGAGTCCGAGTCGGAGTCAGATTCAGAGTCGATGTCATGGAGACAGAGTCATAGTCAGAGTCAGAGTCTGAGTCAGAGTCAGAGAGAGAGTCAGAGTCTGAGTCAGAGTCAGAGTCAGAGTCAGAGTCAGAGTCAGAGTCGGAGTCAGAGTCAGAGTCAGAGTCAGAGTCAGAGTCAGAGTCACAGTCAGAGTCAGGGTCAGAGTCAGAGTCACATTCAGGGTCAGAGTCAGAGTCATCGAGTCAGAGTCAGAGTCTGAGTCAGAGTCAGAGTCAGAGTCAGAGTCAGAGTCAGAGTCAGAGTCAGAGTCAGAAACAGGGTCAGAGTCAGAGTCAGAGTCAGAGTCACAGTCAAAGTCGGAGTCAGAGTCAGAAACAGGGTCAGAGTCAGAGTCAGAGTCAGAGTCACAGTCAAAGTCGGAGACTTAGTCAGAGTCAGAGTGAGAGTCGGAGTCATGGAGACAGACTCAGAGTCAGAGTCAGAGTCAGAGTCAGTTTCACAGTCAGAGTCAGAGTCGGAGTCAGAGTCAGAGTCAGAGTCAGAGTCGGAGTCAGAGTCAGAGTCGGAGTCAGAGTCAGAGTCAGAGTCAGAGTCGGAGTCAGAGTCAGAGTCAGAGTCAGACTCATAGTCAGAGTCAGAGTCAGAGTCGGAGTCAGAGTCAGAGTCAGAGTCAGAGTCAGAGTCAGAGTCATGTAGTCACAGTCAGAGTCAGAGTCAGAGTCAGAGTCAGAGTCAGAGTCAGAGTCAGAGTCAGAGTCAGAGTCAGAGTCAGAGTCGGAGTCAGAGTTAAAGTCAGAGTCAGAGTCAGAGTCAGAGTCGGAGTCAAAGTCAGAGTCTCAGTCAGAGTCCAAGTCAGAGTCAGAGTCGGAGTCAGAGTCAAAGTCAGAGTCAGAGTCAGAGTCAGAGTCATGTAGTCAGAGTCAGAGTCAGAGTCAGAGTCAGAGTCGGTGTCAGAGTCAGAGTCAGAGTCAGAGTCAGGGTCAGAGTCAGAGTCAGCATTAGAGTCAGAGTTAGAGTCATGTAGTCAGAGTCAGAGTCTGAGTCACAGTCAGAGACAGAGTCAGAGTCTGAGTCAGAGTCAGAGTCGGAGTCAGAGTTAGAGTCAGATACGGAGTCGGGGTCAGAGTCAGATTCAGAGTCAAAGTCATGAAGACAGAGTCAGAGTCAGAGTCAGAGTCAGAGTCAGAGTCAAAGTCAGAGTCAGAGTCGGAATCAGAGTCAGAGTCAGAGTCAGAGTCAGAGTCAGATTCAGAGTCAGAGTCATGGAGACAGAGTCAGAGTCAGAGCCATAGTCAGAGTCAGAGTCATGGAGTCAGAGTCAGAGTCCGAGTCAGAATCAGAGTCAGAGTCAGAGTCAGAGTAGGAGTCAAAATTAGAGTCAGAGACAGATTCAGAGTCACAGTCAGAGTCAGAGTCAGAGTCAGAGTCAGAGTCAGAGTCAGAGTCAGATTCAGAGTCAGAGTCATGGAGACAGAGTCAGAGTAATGAAGACAGAGTCAGTGTCAGAGCCATAGTCAGAGTCAGAGCCATAGAGTCAGAGTCAGAGTCTGAGTCAGAGTCAGAGTCAGAGTCAGAGTCAGAGTCAGAGTCAGAGTCAGAGGCAAAGTCAGAGTCAGAGACTCAGTCAGATTCAGAGTCAGAGTCGAAGTCGGAGTTAGAGTCAGAGTCAGAGTCAGAGTCAGAGTCAGAGTCGGAGTCAGAGTCAAAGACAGAGTCAGAGTCAGGGTCAGAGTTAAAGTCACATTCAGAGTCAGAGTCAGAGTCATGGAGTCAGAGTGAGAGTCTGAGTCAGAGTCAGAGTCAGAGTCAGAGTCAGAGTCAGAGTCAGAGTCAGAGTCAGAAACAGATTCAGAGTCAGAGTCAGAGTCAGAGTCACAGTCAAAGTCGAAGTCAGAGTCAGAAACAGGGTCAGAGTCAGAGTCAGAGTCAGAGTCACAGTCAAAGTCGGAGACTCAGTCAGAGTCGGAGTCGGAGTCGGAGTCAGAGCCAGATTCAGAGTCATGAAGTCAGAGGCAGAGTCAGAGTCAGAGTCAAAGTCAGAGTCATGAAGTCAGAGTCATAAAGTCAGACTCAAAGTCGGAGTCAAAGTCAGATTCAGAGTCAGAGTCATGGAGACAGAGTCAGAGTCAGAGCCATAGTCAGAGTCAGAGTCAAACTTGAAGTCAGAGTCGGAGTCAGAATCAAAGTCAGAGTCAGAGTCAGAGTCAGAGTCAGAGTCAGAGTCACATTCAGAGTCAGAGTCAGAGTCAGAGTCAGAGTCAGGGTCAAAGTCAGAGTCAGATTTAAAGTCAGAGTCAGCGTCATAGAGTCGGAGTCAGAGTCTGAGTCAGAGTCAAAGTCAGAGTCAGAGTCGGAGTCCGAGTCAGAGTCAGAGTCAGAGTCAGAGTCGAAGTCAGAGTTAAAGTCAGAGTCAGAGTCAGAGTCAGAGTCGGAGTCAGAGTCAGAGTCAGAGTCAAAGTCAGAGTCAGAGTCATGTAGTCAGAGTCACAGTCAGAGGCAGAGTCAGAGTCGCAGTCAGAGTCAGAGTCAGAGTCAGAGTCAGGATCAGAGTCAGAGTCAGCATTAGAGTCAGAGTCAGAGTCATGTAGTCAGAGTCAGAGTCCGAGTCGGAGTCAGATTCAGAGTCGATGTCATGGAGACAGAGTCATAGTCAGAGTCAGAGTCTGAGTCAGAGTCAGAGAGAGAGTCAGAGTCTGAGTCAGAGTCAGAGTCAGAGTCAGAGTCAGAGTCAGAGTCGGAGTCAGAGTCAGAGTCAGAGTCAGAGTCAGAGTCAGAGTCAGAGTCAGAGTCAGGGTCAGAGTCAGAGTCACATTCAGGGTCAGAGTCAGAGTCATGGAGTCAGAGTCAGAGTCTGAGTCAGAGTCAGAGTCAGAGTCAGAGTCAGAGTCAGAGTCAGAGTCAGAGTCAGAGTCAGAGTCAGAGTCAAAGTCAGAGTCAGAGTCGGAGTCAGAGGCAGAGTCAGATTCAAAGTCGGAGTCAGAGTCAGAGTCAGAGTCAGAGTCATGTAGTCAGAGTCACAGTCAGAGTCAGAGTCAGAGTCCGAGACAGAGCCAGAGTCAGAGTCGGAGTTAAAGTCAGAGTCAGAGTCAGAGTGAGAGTCAAAGTCAGAGTCTCAGTCGGCGTCCAAGTCAGAGTCAGAGTCGGAGTCAGAGTCATGTAGTCAGAGTCACAGTCAGAGTCAGAGTCAGAGTCGGAGTCAGAGTCAGAGTCAGAGTCAGAGTCAGAGTCAGGGTCAGAGTCAGAGTCAGCATTAGATTCAGAGTCAGAGTCATGTATTCAGAGTCAGAGTCTGAGTCAGAGTCAGAGACACAGTCAGAGTCTGAGTCAGAGTCAGAGACAGAGTCAGAGTCTGAGTCAGAGTCAGAGTCAGAGTCAGAGTTAGTCAGATACGGAGTCGGAGTCAGAGTCAGATTCAGAGTCAGAGTCAGAGTCGGAGTCAGAGTCAGAGTCAGAGTCAGAGTCAGAGTCAGGGTCAGAGTCAGAGTCAGCATTAGATTCAGAGTCAGAGTCATGTATTCAGAGTCAGAGTCTGAGTCAGAGTCAGAGACAGAGTCAGAGTCTGAGTCAGAGTCAGAGACAGAGTCAGAGTCTGAGTCAGAGTCAGAGTCAGAGTCAGAGTTAGTCAGATACGGAGTCGGAGTCAGAGTCAGATTCAGAGTCAAAGTCATGGAGACAGAGTCAGAATCAGAGTCAGAGTCAGAGTCAGAGTCAGAGTCAAAGTCAGAGTCAGAGTCGGAGTCAGAGGCAGAGTCAGATTCAAAGTCGGAGTCGAAGTCAGAGTCAGAGTCAGAGTCAGAATCAGAGTCAGAGTCAGAGTCAGCGTCAGAGTTAGAGTCAGATACAGAGTCAGAGTCAGAGTCAGATTCAGAGTCAGAGTCATGGAGTCAGAGTCAGAGTCAGAGTCAGAGTCAGAGTCAGAGTCAGAGTCAAAGTCAGAGTCAGAGTCGGAGTCAGAGGCAGAGTCAGATTCAAAGTCGGAGTCAGAGTCAGAGTCAGAGTCAGAGTCATGTAGTCAGAGTCACAGTCAGAGTCAGAGTCAGAGTCCGAGACAGAGCCAGAGTCAGAGTCGGAGTTAAAGTCAGAGTCAGAGTCAGAGTGAGAGTCAAAGTCAGAGTCTCAGTCGGCGTCCAAGTCAGAGTCAGAGTCGGAGTCAGAGTCATGTAGTCAGAGTCACAGTCAGAGTCAGAGTCAGAGTCGGAGTCAGAGTCAGAGTCAGAGTCAGAGTCAGAGTCAGGGTCAGAGTCAGAGTCAGCATTAGATTCAGAGTCAGAGTCATGTATTCAGAGTCAGAGTCTGAGTCAGAGTCAGAGACACAGTCAGAGTCTGAGTCAGAGTCAGAGACAGAGTCAGAGTCTGAGTCAGAGTCAGAGTCAGAGTCAGAGTTAGTCAGATACGGAGTCGGAGTCAGAGTCAGATTCAGAGTCAGAGTCAGAGTCGGAGTCAGAGTCAGAGTCAGAGTCAGAGTCAGAGTCAGGGTCAGAGTCAGAGTCAGCATTAGATTCAGAGTCAGAGTCATGTATTCAGAGTCAGAGTCTGAGTCAGAGTCAGAGACAGAGTCAGAGTCTGAGTCAGAGTCAGAGACAGAGTCAGAGTCTGAGTCAGAGTCAGAGTCAGAGTCAGAGTTAGTCAGATACGGAGTCGGAGTCAGAGTCAGATTCAGAGTCAAAGTCATGGAGACAGAGTCAAAGTCAGAGTCAGAGTCAAAGTCAGAGTCTGAGTCAGCGTCAGAGACAGAGTCAGAGTCTGAGTCAGAGTCAGAGTCAGAGTCAGAGTTAGAGTCAGATACAGAGTCAGAGTCAGAGTTAGTCAGATACGGAGTCGGAGTCAGAGTCAGATTCAGAGTCAGAGTCAGAGTCAGAGTCAAAGTCAGAGTCAGAGTCGGAGTCAGAGTCAGAGTCAGAGTCAGAGTCGGAGTCAGAGTCAGAGTCAGAGTCAGAGTCAGAGTCAGAGTCACAGTCAGAGTCAGAGTCAGAGTCAGAGTTAAAGTCAGAGTCAGAGTCAGAGTCAGAGTCAAAGTCAGAGTCTCAGTCAGAGTCCAAGTCAGAGTCAGAGTCGGAGTCAGAGTCAGAGTCAGAGTCAGAGTCAGAGTCAGAGTCATGTAGTCAGAGTCACAGTCAGAGTCAGAGTCAGAGTCGGAGTCAGAGTCAGAGTAAGAGTCAGAGTCAGGGTCAGAGTCAGAGTCAGCATTAGAGTCAGAGTCAGAGTCATGTAGTCAGAGTCAGAGTCCGAGTCGGAGTCAGATTCACAGTCGAAGTCATGGAGACAGAGTCAGAGTCAGAGTCAGAGTCTGAGTCAGAGTCAGAGAGAGAGTCAGAGTCTGAGTCAGAGTCAGAGTCAGAGTCAGAGTCAGAGTCAGAGTCAGAGTCAGAGTCAGAGTTAGATTCAGAGTCAAAGTCATGGAGACAGAGTCAGAGTCAGAGCCATAGTCAGAGTCAGAGTCATGGAGTCAGAGTCAGAGTCAGAGTCAGAGTCAGAGTCAAATTCAGAGTCAAAGTCATGGAGACAGAGTCAGATTCAGAGCCATAGTCAGAGTCAGAGTCATGGAGTCAGAGTCAGAGTCTGAGTCAGAGTCAGAGTCAGATTCAGCGTCGGAGTCAGAGTCAGAGTCAGGGTCAGAGTCAGAGTCAGCATTAGAGTCAGAGTCAGAGTCATGTAGTCAGAGTCAGAGTCTGAGTCAGCGTCAGAGACACAGTCAGAGTCTGAGTCAGAGTCAGAGTCAGAGTCAGAGTTAGAGTCAGATACAGAGTCAGAGTCAGAGTCAGATTCAGAGTCAGAGTCAGAGTCAGAGTCAGAGTCAGAGTCAGAGTCAGAGTCAAAGTCAGAGTCAGAGTCGGAGTCAGAGGCAGAGTCAGATTCAAAGTCGGAGTCAGAGTCAGAGTCAGAGTCAGAGTCAGAATCAGAGTCAGAGTCAGAGTCAGAGTCAGAGTTAGAGTCAGATACAGAGTCAGAGTCAGAGTCAGATTCAGAGTCAGAGTCATGGAGTCAGAGTCAGAGTCAGAGTCAGAGTCAGAGTCAGAGTCAGAGTCAAAGTCAGAGTCAGAGTCGGAGTCAGAGGCAGAGTCAGATTCAAAGTCGAAGTCAGAGTCAGAGTCAGAGTCAGAGTCATGTAGTCAGAGTCACAGTCAGAGTCAGAGTCAGAGTCCGAGACAGAGCCAGAGTCAGAGTCGGAGTTAAAGTCAGAGTCAGAGTCAGAGTGAGAGTCAAAGTCAGAGTCTCAGTCGGCGTCCAAGTCAGAGTCAGAGTCGGAGTCAGAGTCATGTAGTCAGAGTCACAGTCAGAGTCAGAGTCAGAGTCGGAGTCAGAGTCAGAGTCAGAGTCAGAGTCAGAGTCAGGGTCAGAGTCAGAGTCAGCATTAGATTCAGAGTCAGAGTCATGTATTCAGAGTCAGAGTCTGAGTCAGAGTCAGAGACACAGTCAGAGTCTGAGTCAGAGTCAGAGACAGAGTCAGAGTCTGAGTCAGAGTCAGAGTCAGAGTCAGAGTTAGTCAGATACGGAATCGGAGTCAGAGTCAGATTCAGAGTCAGAGTCAGAGTCGGAGTCAGAGTCAGAGTCAGAGTCAGAGTCAGAGTCAGGGTCAGAGTCAGAGTCAGCATTGGATTCAGAGTCAGAGTCATGTATTCAGAGTCAGAGTCTGAGTCAGAGTCAGAGACAGAGTCAGAGTCTGAGTCAGAGTCAGAGACAGAGTCAGAGTCTGAGTCAGAGTCAGAGTCAGAGTCAGAGTTAGTCATATACGGAGTCGGAGTCAGAGTCAGATTCAGAGTCATGTAGTCAGAGTCAGAGTCAGAGTCAGAGTCAAAGTCAAAGTCATAGTCGGAGTCAGAGGCAGAGTCAGATTCAAAGTCGGAGTCAGAGTCTGAGTCAGAGTCAGAATCAGAGTCAGAGTCAGAGTCAGAGTCAGAGTTAAAGTCAGAGTCAGAGTCAGAGTCAGAGTCAAAGTCAGAGTCTCAGTCAGAGTCCAAGTCAGAGTCAGAGTAGGAGTCAGAGTCAGAGTCAGAGTCAGAGTCAGAGACATGTAGTCAGAGTCACAGTCAGAGTCAGAGTCAGAGTCCGAGTCAGAGCCAGAGTCAGAGTCGGAGTTAAAGTCAGAGTCAGAGTCAGAGTGAGAGTCAAAGTCAGAGTCTCAGTCAGAGTCCAAGTCAGAGTCAGAGTCGGAGTCAGAGTCATGTAGTCAGAGTCACAGTCAGAGTCAGAGTCAGAGTCGGAGTCAGAGTCAGAGTCAGAGTCAGAGTCAGGGTCAGAGTCAGAGTTAGTCAGATACGGAGTCGGAGTCAGAGTCAGATTCAGAGTCAAAGTCATGGAGACAGAGTCAAAGTCAGAGTCAGAGTCAGAGTCAGAGTCTGAGTCAGAGTCAGAGACAGAGTCAGCGTCTGAGTCAGAGTCAGAGTCAGAGTCAGAGTTAGAGTCAGATACAGAGTCAGAGTCAGAGTTAGTCAGATACGGAGTCGGAGTCAGAGTCAGATTCAGAGTCAGAGTCAGAGTCAGAGTCAAAGTCAGAGTCAGAGTCGGAGTCAGAGTCAGAGTCAGAGTCAGAGTCGGAGTCAGAGTCAGAGTCAGAGTCAGAGTCACAGTCAGAGTCAGAGTCAGAGTCAGAGTTAAAGTCAGAGTCAGAGTCAGAGTCAGAGTCAAAGTCAGAGTCTCAGTCAGAGTCCAAGTCAGAGTCAGAGTCGGAGTCAGAGTCAGAGTCAGAGTCAGAGTCAGAGTCAGAGTCATGTAGTCAGAGTCACAGTCAGAGTCAGAGTCAGAGTCGGAGTCAGAGTCAGAGTAAGAGTCAGAGTCAGGGTCAGAGTTAGAGTCAGCATTAGAGTCAGAGTCAGAGTCATGTAGTCAGAGTCAGAGTCCGAGTCGGAGTCAGATTCAGAGTCGAAGTCATGGAGACAGAGTCAGAGTCAGAGTCAGAGTCTGAGTCAGAGTCAGAGAGAGAGTCAGAGTCTGAGTCAGAGTCAGAGTCAGAGTCAGAGTCAGAGTCAGAGTCAGAGTCAGAGTCATAGTTAGATTCAGAGTCAGAGTCATGGAGACAGAGTCAGAGTCAGAGCCATAGTCAGAGTCAGAGTCATGGAGTCAGAGTCAGAGTCAGAGTCATAGTCAAATTCAGAGTCAGAGTCATGGAGACAGAGTCAGAGTCAGAGCCATAGTCAGAGTCAGAGTTATGGAGTCAGAGTCAGAGTCTGAGTCAGCGTCAGAGACACAGTCAGAGTCTGAGTCAGAGTCAGAGTCAGAGTCAGAGTTAGAGTCAGATACAGAGTCAGAGTCAGAGTCAGATTCAGAGTCAGAGTCATGGAGTCAGAGTCAGAATCAGAGTCAGAGTCAGAGTCAGAGTCAGAGTCAAAGTCAGAGTCAGAGTCGGAGTCAGAGGCAGAGTCAGATTCAAAGTCGGAGTCGAAGTCAGAGTCAGAGTCAGAGTCAGAATCAGAGTCAGAGTCAGAGTCAGAGTCAGAGTTAGAGTCAGATACAGAGTCAGAGTCAGAGTCAGATTCAGAGTCAGAGTCATGGAGTCAGAGTCAGAGTCAGAGTCAGAGTCAGAGTCAGAGTCAGAGTCAAAGTCAGAGTCAGAGTCGGAGTCAGAGGCAGAGTCAGATTCAAAGTCGGAGTCAGAGTCAGAGTCAGAGTCAGAGTCATGTAGTCAGAGTCACAGTCAGAGTCAGAGTCAGAGTCCGAGACAGAGCCAGAGTCAGAGTCGGAGTTAAAGTCAGAGTCAGAGTCAGAGTGAGAGTCAAAGTCAGAGTCTCAGTCGGCGTCCAAGTCAGAGTCAGAGTCGGAGTCAGAGTCATGTAGTCAGAGTCACAGTCAGAGTCAGAGTCAGAGTCGGAGTCAGAGTCAGAGTCAGAGTCAGAGTCAGAGTCAGGGTCAGAGTCAGAGTCAGCATTAGATTCAGAGTCAGAGTCATGTATTCAGAGTCAGAGTCTGAGTCAGAGTCAGAGACAGAGTCAGAGTCTGAGTCAGAGTCAGAGACAGAGTCAGAGTCTGAGTCAGAGTCAGAGTCAGAGTCAGAGTTAGTCAGATACGGAGTCGGAGTCAGAGTCAGATTCAGAGTCAAAGTCATGGAGACAGAGTCAGAATCAGAGTCAGAGTCAGAGTCAGAGTCAGAGTCAAAGTCAGAGTCAGAGTCGGAGTCAGAGGCAGAGTCAGATTCAAAGTCGGAGTCGAAGTCAGAGTCAGAGTCAGAGTCAGAATCAGAGTCAGAGTCAGAGTCAGAGTCAGAGTTAGAGTCAGATACAGAGTCAGAGTCAGAGTCAGATTCAGAGTCAGAGTCATGGAGTCAGAGTCAGAGTCAGAGTCAGAGTCAGAGTCAGAGTCAGAGTCAAAGTCAGAGTCAGAGTCGGAGTCAGAGGCAGAGTCAGATTCAAAGTCGGAGTCAGAGTCAGAGTCAGAGTCAGAGTCATGTAGTCAGAGTCACAGTCAGAGTCAGAGTCAGAGTCCGAGACAGAGCCAGAGTCAGAGTCGGAGTTAAAGTCAGAGTCAGAGTCAGAGTGAGAGTCAAAGTCAGAGTCTCAGTCGGCGTCCAAGTCAGAGTCAGAGTCGGAGTCAGAGTCATGTAGTCAGAGTCACAGTCAGAGTCAGAGTCAGAGTCGGAGTCAGAGTCAGAGTCAGAGTCAGAGTCAGAGTCAGGGTCAGAGTCAGAGTCAGCATTAGATTCAGAGTCAGAGTCATGTATTCAGAGTCAGAGTCTGAGTCAGAGTCAGAGACACAGTCAGAGTCTGAGTCAGAGTCAGAGACAGAGTCAGAGTCTGAGTCAGAGTCAGAGTCAGAGTCAGAGTTAGTCAGATACGGAGTCGGAGTCAGAGTCAGATTCAGAGTCAGAGTCAGAGTCGGAGTCAGAGTCAGAGTCAGAGTCAGAGTCAGAGTCAGGGTCAGAGTCAGAGTCAGCATTAGATTCAGAGTCAGAGTCATGTATTCAGAGTCAGAGTCTGAGTCAGAGTCAGAGACAGAGTCAGAGTCTGAGTCAGAGTCAGAGACAGAGTCAGAGTCTGAGTCAGAGTCAGAGTCAGAGTCAGAGTTAGTCAGATACGGAGTCGGAGTCAGAGTCAGATTCAGAGTCAAAGTCATGGAGACAGAGTCAAAGTCAGAGTCAGAGTCAAAGTCAGAGTCTGAGTCAGCGTCAGAGACAGAGTCAGAGTCTGAGTCAGAGTCAGAGTCAGAGTCAGAGTTAGAGTCAGATACAGAGTCAGAGTCAGAGTTAGTCAGATACGGAGTCGGAGTCAGAGTCAGATTCAGAGTCAGAGTCAGAGTCAGAGTCAAAGTCAGAGTCAGAGTCGGAGTCAGAGTCAGAGTCAGAGTCAGAGTCGGAGTCAGAGTCAGAGTCAGAGTCAGAGTCAGAGTCAGAGTCACAGTCAGAGTCAGAGTCAGAGTCAGAGTTAAAGTCAGAGTCAGAGTCAGAGTCAGAGTCAAAGTCAGAGTCTCAGTCAGAGTCCAAGTCAGAGTCAGAGTCGGAGTCAGAGTCAGAGTCAGAGTCAGAGTCAGAGTCAGAGTCATGTAGTCAGAGTCACAGTCAGAGTCAGAGTCAGAGTCGGAGTCAGAGTCAGAGTAAGAGTCAGAGTCAGGGTCAGAGTCAGAGTCAGCATTAGAGTCAGAGTCAGAGTCATGTAGTCAGAGTCAGAGTCCAAGTCGGAGTCAGATTCAGAGTCGAAGTCATGGAGACAGAGTCAGAGTCAGAGTCAGAGTCTGAGTCAGAGTCAGAGAGAGAGTCAGAGTCTGAGTCAGAGTCAGAGTCAGAGTCAGAGTCAGAGTCAGAGTCAGAGTCAGAGTCAGAGTTAGATTCAGAGTCAAAGTCATGGAGACAGAGTCAGAGTCAGAGCCATAGTCAGAGTCAGAGTCATGGAGTCAGAGTCAGAGTCAGAGTCAGAGTCAAATTCAGAGTCAAAGTCATGGAGACAGAGTCAGATTCAGAGCCATAGTCAGAGTCAGAGTCATGGAGTCAGAGTCAGAGTCTGAGTCAGAGTCAGAGTCAGATTCAGCGTCGGAGTCAGAGTCAGAGTCAGGGTCAGAGTCAGAGTCAGCATTAGATTCAGAGTCAGAGTCATGTATTCAGAGTCAGAGTCTGAGTCAGAGTCAGAGACACAGTCAGAGTCTGAGTCAGAGTCAGAGACAGAGTCAGAGTCTGAGTCAGAGTCAGAGTCAGAGTCAGAGTTAGTCAGATACGGAATCGGAGTCAGAGTCAGATTCAGAGTCAGAGTCAGAGTCGGAGTCAGAGTCAGAGTCAGAGTCAGAGTCAGAGTCAGGGTCAGAGTCAGAGTCAGCATTAGATTCAGAGTCAGAGTCATGTATTCAGAGTCAGAGTCTGAGTCAGAGTCAGAGACAGAGTCAGAGTCTGAGTAAGAGTCAGAGACAGAGTCAGAGTCTGAGTCAGAGTCAGAGTCAGAGTCAGAGTTAGTCAGATACGGAGTCGGAGTCAGAGTCAGATTCAGAGTCAAAGTCATGGAGACAGAGTCAAAGTCAGAGTCAGAGTCAAAGGCAGAGTCTGAGTCAGCGTCAGAGACAGAGTCAGAGTCTGAGTCAGAGTCAGAGTCAGAGTCAGAGTTAGAGTCAGATACAGAGTCAGAGTCAGAGTTAGTCAGATACGGAGTCGGAGTCAGAGTCAGATTCAGAGTCAGAGTCAGAGTCAGAGTCAAAGTCAGAGTCAGAGTCGGAGTCAGAGTCAGAGTCAGAGTCAGAGTCGGAGTCAGAGTCAGAGTCAGAGTCAGAGTCAGAGTCAGAGTCACAGTCAGAGTCAGAGTCAGAGTCAGAGTTAAAGTCAGAGTCAGAGTCAGAGTCAGAGTCAAAGTCAGAGTCTCAGTCAGAGTCCAAGTCAGAGTCAGAGTCGGAGTCAGAGTCAGAGTCAGAGTCAGAGTCAGAGTCAGAGTCATGTAGTCAGAGTCACAGTCAGAGTCAGAGTCAGAGTCGGAGTCAGAGTCAGAGTAAGAGTCAGAGTCAGGGTCAGAGTCAGAGTCAGCATTAGAGTCAGAGTCAGAGTCATGTAGTCAGAGTCAGAGTCCAAGTCGGAGTCAGATTCAGAGTCGAAGTCATGGAGACAGAGTCAGAGTCAGAGTCAGAGTCTGAGTCAGAGTCAGAGAGAGAGTCAGAGTCTGAGTCAGAGTCAGAGTCAGAGTCAGAGTCAGAGTCAGAGTCAGAGTCAGAGTCAGAGTTAGATTCAGAGTCAAAGTCATGGAGACAGAGTCAGAGTCAGAGCCATAGTCAGAGTCAGAGTCATGGAGTCAGAGTCAGAGTCAGAGTCAGAGTCAAATTCAGAGTCAAAGTCATGGAGACAGAGTCAGATTCAGAGCCATAGTCAGAGTCAGAGTCATGGAGTCAGAGTCAGAGTCTGAGTCAGAGTCAGAGTCAGATTCAGCGTCGGAGTCAGAGTCAGAGTCAGGGTCAGAGTCAGAGTCAGCATTAGATTCAGAGTCAGAGTCATGTATTCAGAGTCAGAGTCTGAGTCAGAGTCAGAGACACAGTCAGAGTCTGAGTCAGAGTCAGAGACAGAGTCAGAGTCTGAGTCAGAGTCAGAGTCAGAGTCAGAGTTAGTCAGATACGGAATCGGAGTCAGAGTCAGATTCAGAGTCAGAGTCAGAGTCGGAGTCAGAGTCAGAGTCAGAGTCAGAGTCAGAGTCAGGGTCAGAGTCAGAGTCAGCATTAGATTCAGAGTCAGAGTCATGTATTCAGAGTCAGAGTCTGAGTCAGAGTCAGAGACAGAGTCAGAGTCTGAGTAAGAGTCAGAGACAGAGTCAGAGTCTGAGTCAGAGTCAGAGTCAGAGTCAGAGTTAGTCAGATACGGAGTCGGAGTCAGAGTCAGATTCAGAGTCAAAGTCATGGAGACAGAGTCAAAGTCAGAGTCAGAGTCAAAGGCAGAGTCTGAGTCAGCGTCAGAGACAGAGTCAGAGTCTGAGTCAGAGTCAGAGTCAGAGTCAGAGTTAGAGTCAGATACAGAGTCAGAGTCAGAGTTAGTCAGATACGGAGTCGGAGTCAGAGTCAGATTCAGAGTCAGAGTCAGAGTCAGAGTCAAAGTCAGAGTCAGAGTCGGAGTCAGAGTCAGAGTCAGAGTCAGAGTCGGAGTCAGAGTCAGAGTCAGAGTCAGAGTCAGAGTCAGAGTCACAGTCAGAGTCAGAGTCAGAGTCAGAGTCAGAGTCAGAGTCAAAGTCAGAGTCTCAGTCAGAGTCCAAGTCAGAGTCAGAGTCGGAGTCAGAGTCAGAGTCAGAGTCAGAGTCAGAGTCAGAGTCATGTAGTCAGAGTCACAGTCAGAGTCAGAGTCAGAGTCGGAGTCAGAGTCAGAGTAAGAGTCAGAGTCAGGGTCAGAGTCAGAGTCAGCATTAGAGTCAGAGTCAGAGTCATGTAGTCAGAGTCAGAGTCCGAGTCGGAGTCAGATTCAGAGTCGAAGTCATGGAGACAGAGTCAGAGTCAGAGTCATAGTCTGAGTCAGAGTCAGAGAGAGAGTCAGAGTCTGAGTCAGAGTCAGAGTCAGAGTCAGAGTCAGAGTCAGAGTCAGAGTCAGAGTCAGAGTTAGATTCAGAGTCAAAGTCATGGAGACAGAGTCAGAGTCAGAGCCATAGTCAGAGTCAGAGTCATGGAGTCAGAGTCAGAGTCAGAGTCAGAGTCAAATTCAGAGTCAAAGTCATGGAGACAGAGTCAGATTCAGAGCCATAGTCATAGTCAGAGTCATGGAGTCAGAGTCAGAGTCTGAGTCAGAGTCAGAGTCAGATTCAGCGTCGGAGTCAGAGTCAGAGTCAGGGTCAGAGTCAGAGTCAGCATTAGAGTCAGAGTCAGAGTCATGTAGTCAGAGTCAGAGTCTGAGTCAGCATCAGAGACACAGTCAGAGTCTGAGTCAGAGTCAGAGTCAGAGTCAGAGTTAGAGTCAGATACAGAGTCAGAGTCAGAGTCAGATTCAGAGTCAGAGTCATGGAGTCAGAGTCAGAGTCAGAGAGAGAGTCAGAATCTGAGTCAGAGTCAGAGTCAGAGTCAGAGTCAGAGTCAGAGTCAGAGTCAGAGTCATAGTTAGATTCAGAGTCAAAGTCATGGAGACAGAGTCAGAGTCAGAGCCATAGTCAGAGTCAGAGTCATGGAGTCAGAGTCAGAGTCAGAGTCATAGTCAAATTCAGAGTCAGAGTCATGGAGACAGAGTCAGAGTCAGAGCCATAGTCAGAGTCAGAGTTATGGAGTCAGAGTCAGAGTCTGAGTCAGCGTCAGAGACACAGTCAGAGTCTGAGTCAGAGTCAGAGTCAGAGTCAGAGTTAGAGTCAGAGTCAGAGTCAGATTCAGAGTCAGAGTCATGGAGTCAGAGTCAGAATCAGAGTCAGAGTCAGAGTCAGAGTCAGAGTCAAAGTCAGAGTCAGAGTCGGAGTCAGAGGCAGAGTCAGATTCAAAGTCGGAGTCAGAGTCAGAGTCAGTCAGAGTCATGTAGTCAGAGTCACAGTCAGAGTCAGAGTCAGAGTCTGAGTCAGAGTCAGAGTCAGAGTCAGAGTCAGAGTCGGAGTCAGAGTCAGAGTAAGAGTCAGAGTCAGGGTCAGAGTCAGAGTCAGCATTAGAGTCAGAGTCAGAGTCATGTAGTCAGAGTCAGAGTCCGAGTCGGAGTCAGTTTCAGAGTCGAAGTCATGGAGACAGAGTCAGAGTCAGAGTCAGAGTCTGAGTCAGAGTCAGAGAGAGAGTCAGAGTCTGAGTCAGAGTCAGAGTCAGAGTCAGAGTCAGAGTCAGAGTCAGAGTCAGAGTCATAGTTAGATTCAGAGTCAAAGTCATGGAGACAGAGTCAGAGTCAGAGCCATAGTCAGAGTCAGAGTCATGGAGTCAGAGTCAGAGTCAGAGTCATAGTCAAATTCAGAGTCAGAGTCATGGAGACAGAGTCAGAGTCAGAGCCATAGTCAGAGTCAGAGTTATGGAGTCAGAGTCAGAGTCTGAGTCAGCGTCAGAGACACAGTCAGAGTCTGAGTCAGAGTCAGAGTCAGAGTCAGAGTTAGAGTCAGAGTCAGAGTCAGATTCAGAGTCAGAGTCATGGAGTCAGAGTCAGAATCAGAGTCAGAGTCAGAGTCAGAGTCAGAATCAAAGTCAGAGTCAGAGTCGGAGTCAGAGGCAGAGTCAGATTCAAAGTCGGAGTCGAAGTCAGAGTCAGAGTCAGAGTCAGAATCAGAGTCAGAGTCAGAGTCAGAGTCAGAGTTAGAGTCAGATACAGAGTCAGAGTCAGAGTCAGATTCAGAGTCAGAGTCATGGAGTCAGAGTCAGAGTCAGAGTCAGAGTCAGAGTCAGAGTCAGAGTCAAAGTCAGAGTCAGAGTCGGAGTCAGAGGCAGAGTCAAATTCAAAGTCGGAGTCAGAGTCAGAGTCAGAGTCAGAGTCATGTAGTCAGAGTCACAGTCAGAGTCAGAGTCAGAGTCCGAGACAGAGCCAGAGTCAGAGTCGGAGTTAAAGTCAGAGTCAGAGTCAGAGTGAGAGTCAAAGTCAGAGTCTCAGTCGGCGTCCAAGTCAGAGTCAGAGTCGGAGTCAGAGTCATGTAGTCAGAGTCACAGTCAGAGTCAGAGTCAGAGTCGGAGTCAGAGTCAGAGTCAGAGTCAGAGTCAGAGTCAGGGTCAGATTCAGAGTCAGCATTAGATTCAGAGTCAGAGTCATGTATTCAGAGTCAGAGTCTGAGTCAGAGTCAGAGACACAGTCAGAGTCTGAGTCAGAGTCAGAGACAGAGTCAGAGTCTGAGTCAGAGTCAGAGTCAGAGTCAGAGTTAGTCAGATACGGAGTCGGAGTCAGAGTCAGATTCAGAGTCAGAGTCAGAGTCGGAGTCAGAGTCAGAGTCAGAGTCAGAGTCAGAGTCAGGGTCAGAGTCAGAGTCAGCATTAGATTCAGAGTCAGAGTCATGTATTCAGAGTCAGAGTCTGAGTCAGAGTCAGAGACAGAGTCAGAGTCTGAGTCAGAGTCAGAGACAGAGTCAGAGTCCGAGTCAGAGTCAGAGTCAGAGTCAGAGTTAGTCAGATACGGAGTCGGAGTCAGAGTCAGATTCAGAGTCAAAGTCATGGAGACAGAGTCAAAGTCAGAGTCAGAGTCAGAGTCAGAGTCTGAGTCAGCGTCAGAGACAGAGTCAGAGTCTGAGTCAGAGTCAGAGTCAGAGTCAGAGTTAGAGTCAGATACAGAGTCAGAGTCAGAGTTAGTCAGATACGGAGTCGGAGTCAGAGTCAGATTCAGAGTCAGAGTCAGAGTCAGAGTCAAAGTCAGAGTCAGAGTCGGAGTCAGAGTCAGAGTCAGAGTCAGAGTCGGAGTCAGAGTCAGAGTCAGAGTCAGAGTCAGAGTCAGAGTCACAGTCAGAGTCAGAGTCAGAGTCAGAGTTAAAGTCAGAGTCAGAGTCAGAGTCAGAGTCGAAGTCAGAGTCTCAGTCAGAGTCCAAGTCAGAGTCAGAGTCGGAGTCAGAGTCAGAGTCAGAGTCAGAGTCAGAGTCAGAGTCATGTAGTCAGAGTCACAGTCAGAGTCAGAGTCAGAGTCGGAGTCAGAGTCAGAGTAAGAGTCAGAGTCAGGGTCAGAGTCAGAGTCAGCATTAGAGTCAGAGTCAGAGTCATGTAGTCAGAGTCAGAGTCCGAGTCGGAGTCAGATTCAGAGTCGAAGTCATGGAGACAGAGCCAGAGTCAGAGTCAGAGTCTGAGTCAGAGTCAGAGAGAGAGTCAGAGTCTGAGTCAGAGTCAGAGTCAGAGTCAGAGTCAGAGTCAGAGTCAGAGTCAGAGTCAGAGTTAGATTCAGAGTCAAAGTCATGGAGACAGAGTCAGAGTCAGAGCCATAGTCAGAGTCAGAGTCATGGAGTCAGAGTCAGAGTCAGAGTCAGAGTCAAATTCAGAGTCAAAGTCATGGAGACAGAGTCAGATTCAGAGCCATAGTCAGAGTCAGAGTCATGGAGTCAGAGTCAGAGTCTGAGTCAGAGTCAGAGTCAGATTCAGAGTCGGAGTCAGAGTCAGAGTCAGGGTCAGAGTCAGAGTCAGCATTAGAGTCAGAGTCAGAGTCATGTAGTCAGAGTCAGAGTCTGAGTCAGCGTCAGAGACACAGTCAGAGTCTGAGTCAGAGTCAGAGTCAGAGTCAGAGTTAGAGTCAGATACAGAGTCAGAGTCAGAGTCAGATTCAGAGTCAGAGTCATGGAGTCAGAGTCAGAGTCAGAGTCAGAGTCAGAGTCAGAGTCAGAGTCAAAGTCAGAGTCAGAGTCGGAGTCAGAGGCAGAGTCAGATTCAAAGTCGGAGTCAGAGTCAGAGTCAGAGTCAGAGTCAGAATCAGAGTCAGAGTCAGAGTCAGAGTCAGAGTTACAGTCAGATACAGAGTCAGAGTCAGAGTCAGATTCAGAGTCAGAGTCATGGAGTCAGAGTCAGAGTCAGAGTCAGAGTCAGAGTCAGAGTCAAAGTCAGAGTCAGAGTCGGAGTCGAAGGCAGAGTCAGATTCAAAGTCGGAGTCAGAGTCAGAGTCAGAGTCAGAGTCAGAGTCATGTGGTCAGAGTCACAGTCAGAGTCAGAGTCAGAGTCCGAGTCAGAGCCAGAGTCAGAGTCGGAGTTAAAGTCAGAGTCAGATTTAGAGTGAGAGTCAAAGTCAGAGTCTCAGTCAGAGTCCAAGTCAGAGTCAGAGTCGGAGTCAGAGTCATGTAGTCAGAGTCACAGTCAGAGTCAGAGTCAGAGTCGGAGTCAGAGTCAGAGTCAGAGTCAGAGTCAGAGTCAGGGTCAGAGTCAGAGTCAGCATTAGATTCAGAGTCAGAGTCATGTATTCAGAGTCAGAGTCTGAGTCAGAGTCAGAGACAGAGTCAGAGTCTGAGTTAGAGTCAGAGACAGAGTCAGAGTCTGAGTCAGAGTCAGAGTCAGAGTCAGAGTTAGTCAGATACGGAGTCGGAGTCAGAGTCAGATTCAGAGTCAAAGTCATGGAGACAGAGTCAACGTCAGAGTCAGAGTCAGAGTCAGAGTCTGAGTCAGAGTCAGAGACAGAGTCAGAGTCTGAGTCAGAGTCAGAGTCAGAGTCAGAGTTAGAGTCAGATACAGAGTCAGAGTCAGAGTTAGTCAGATACGGAGTCGGAGTCAGAGTCAGATTCAGAGTCAGAGTCAGATACAGAGTCAGAGTCAGAGTTAGTCAGATACGGAGTCGGAGTCAGAGTCAGAGTCAGAGTCAGAGTTAGATTCAGAGTCAAAGTCATGGAGACAGAGTCAGAGTCAGAGCCATAGTCAGAGTCAGAGTCATGGAGTCAGAGTCAGAGTCAGAGTCAAAGTCAAATTCAGAGTCAGAGTCATGGAGACAGAGTCAGAGTCAGAGCCATAGTCAGAGTCAGAGTCAGAGTCAGAGCCATAGTCAGAGTCAGAGTCATGGAGTCAGAGTCAGAGTCTGAGTCAGAGTCAGAGTCAGATTCAGAGTCGGAGTCAGAGTCAGAGTCAGGGTCAGAGTCAGAGTCAGCATTAGAGTCAGAGTCAGAGTCATGTAGTCAGAGTCAGAGTCTGAGTCAGCGTCAGAGACACAGTCAGAGTCTGAGTCAGAGTCAGAGTCAGAGTCAGAGTTAGAGTCAGATACAGAGTCAGAGTCAGAGTCAGATTCAGAGTCAGAGTCATGGAGTCAGAGTCAGAGTCAAAGTCAGAGTCAGAGTCAGAGTCAGAGTCAAAGTCAGAGTCAGAGTCGGAGTCAGAGGCAGAGTCAGATTCAGAGTCGGAGTCAGAGTCAGAGTCAGAGTCAGAGTCAGAGTCAGAGTCAGAGTCAGAGTCAGAGTCAGAGTTAAAGTTACAGTCGGAGTCAAAGTCAGAGGCTCAGTCAGAGTCCAAGTCAGAGTCAGAGTCGGAGTCAGAGTCAGAGTCAGAGTCAGAGTCAGAGTCAGAGTCGGAGTCAGAGTCAGAGTCAGATTCAAAGTCGGAGTCAGAGTCAGAGTCAGAGTCAGAGTCAGAGTCAGAGTCAGAGTCAGAGTCACAGTCAGAGTCAGAGTCAGAGTCAGAGTCGGAGTCAGAGTCAGAGTCAGAGTCAGAGTCAGAGTCAGGGTCAGAGTCAGAGTCAGCATTAGATTCAGAGTCAGAGTCATGTATTCAGAGTCAGAGTCTGAGTCAGAGTCAGAGACAGAGTCAGAGTCTGAGTCAGAGTCAGAGTCAGAGTCAGAGTCAGAGTCAGAGTTAGTCAAATACGGAGTCGGAGTCAGAGTCAGATTCAGAGTCAAAGTCATGGAGACAGAGTCAAAGTCAGAGTCAGAGTCAGAGTCAGAGTCTGAGTCAGAGTCAGAGACAGAGTCAGAGTCTGAGTCAGAGTCAGAGTCAGAGTCAGAGTTAGAGTCAGATACAGAGTCAGAGTCAGAGTTAGTCAGATACGGAGTCGGAGTCAGAGTCAGAGTCAGAGTCAGAGTCAGAGTCAGAGTCAGAGTCAAAGTCAGAGTCAGAGTCGGAGTCAGAGGCAGAGTCAGATTCAAAGTCGGAGTCAGAGTCAGAGTCAGAGTCAGAGTCATGTAGTCAGAGTCACAGTCAGAGTCAGAGTCAGAGTCTGAGTCAGAGTCAGAGTCAGAGTCAGAGTCAGAGTCGGAGTCAGAGTCAGAGTAAGAGTCAGAGTCAGGGTCAGAGTCAGAGTCAGCATTAGAGTCAGAGTCAGAGTCATGTAGTCAGAGTCAGAGTCCGAGTCGGAGTCAGATTCAGAGTCGAAGTCATGGAGACAGAGTCAGAGTCAGAGTCAGAGTCTGAGTCAGAGTCAGAGAGAGAGTCAGAGTCTGAGTCAGAGTCAGAGTCAGAGTCAGAGTCAGAGTCAGAGTCAGAGTCAGAGTCATAGTTAGATTCAGAGTCAAAGTCATGGAGACAGAGTCAGAGTCAGAGCCATAGTCAGAGTCAGAGTCATGGAGTCAGAGTCAGAGTCAGAGTCATAGTCAAATTCAGAGTCAGAGTCATGGAGACAGAGTCAGAGTCAGAGCCATAGTCAGAGTCAGAGTTATGGAGTCAGAGTCAGAGTCTGAGTCAGCGTCAGAGACACAGTCAGAGTCTGAGTCAGAGTCAGAGTCAGAGTCAGAGTTAGAGTCAGAGTCAGAGTCAGATTCAGAGTCAGAGTCATGGAGTCAGAGTCAGAATCAGAGTGAGAGTCAGAGTCAGAGTCAGAGTCAAAGTCAGAGTCAGAGTCGGAGTCAGAGGCAGAGTCAGATTCAAAGTCGGAGTCGAAGTCAGAGTCAGAGTCAGAGTCAGAATCAGAGTCAGAGTCAGAGTCAGAGTCAGAGTTAGAGTCAGATACAGAGTCAGAGTCAGAGTCAGATTCAGAGTCAGAGTCATGGAGTCAGAGTCAGAGTCAGAGTCAGAGTCAGAGTCAGAGTCAGAGTCAAAGTCAGAGTCAGAGTCGGAGTCAGAGGCAGAGTCAGATTCAAAGTCGGAGTCAGAGTCAGAGTCAGAGTCAGAGTCATGTAGTCAGAGTCACAGTCAGAGTCAGAGTCAGAGTCCGAGACAGAGCCAGAGTCAGAGTCGGAGTTAAAGTCAGAGTCAGAGTCAGAGTGAGAGTCAAAGTCAGAGTCTCAGTCGGCGTCCAAGTCAGAGTCAGAGTCGGAGTCAGAGTCATGTAGTCAGAGTCACAGTCAGAGTCAGAGTCAGAGTCGGAGTCAGAGTCATAGTCAGAGTCAGAGTCAGAGTCAGGGTCAGATTCAGAGTCAGCATTAGATTCAGAGTCAGAGTCATGTATTCAGAGTCAGAGTCTGAGTCAGAGTCAGAGACACAGTCAGAGTCTGAGTCAGAGTCAGAGACAGAGTCAGAGTCTGAGTCAGAGTCAGAGTCAGAGTCAGAGTTAGTCAGATACGGAGTCGGAGTCAGAGTCAGATTCAGAGTCAGAGTCAGAGTCGGAGTCAGAGTCAGAGTCAGAGTCAGAGTCAGAGTCAGGGTCAGAGTCAGAGTCAGCATTAGATTCAGAGTCAGAGTCATGTATTCAGAGTCAGAGTCTGAGTCAGAGTCAGAGACAGAGTCAGAGTCTGAGTCAGAGTCAGAGACAGAGTCAGAGTCCGAGTCAGAGTCAGAGTCAGAGTCAGAGTTAGTCAGATACGGAGTCGGAGTCAGAGTCAGATTCAGAGTCAAAGTCATGGAGACAGAGTCAAAGTCAGAGTCAGAGTCAGAGTCAGAGTCTGAGTCAGCGTCAGAGACAGAGTCAGAGTCTGAGTCAGAGTCAGAGTCAGAGTCAGAGTTAGAGTCAGATACAGAGTCAGAGTCAGAGTTAGTCAGATACGGAGTCGGAGTCAGAGTCAGATTCAGAGTCAGAGTCAGAGTCAGAGTCAAAGTCAGAGTCAGAGTCGGAGTCAGAGTCAGAGTCAGAGTCAGAGTCGGAGTCAGAGTCAGAGTCAGAGTCAGAGTCAGAGTCAGAGTCACAGTCAGAGTCAGAGTCAGAGTCAGAGTTAAAGTCAGAGTCAGAGTCAGAGTCAGAGTCGAAGTCAGAGTCTCAGTCAGAGTCCAAGTCAGAGTCAGAGTCGGAGTAAGAGTCAGAGTCAGAGTCAGAGTCAGAGTCAGAGTCATGTAGTCAGAGTCACAGTCAGAGTCAGAGTCAGAGTCGGAGTCAGAGTCAGAGTAAGAGTCAGAGTCAGGGTCAGAGTCAGAGTCAGCATTAGAGTCAGAGTCAGAGTCATGTAGTCAGAGTCAGAGTCCGAGTCGGAGTCAGATTCAGAGTCGAAGTCATGGAGACAGAGCCAGAGTCAGAGTCAGAGTCTGAGTCAGAGTCAGAGAGAGAGTCAGAGTCTGAGTCAGAGTCAGAGTCAGAGTCAGAGTCAGAGTCAGAGTCAGAGTCAGAGTCAGAGTTAGATTCGGAGTCAAAGTCATGGAGACAGAGTCAGAGTCAGAGCCATAGTCAGAGTCAGAGTCATGGAGTCAGAGTCAGAGTCAGAGTCAGAGTCAAATTCAGAGTCAAAGTCATGGAGACAGAGTCAGATTCAGAGCCATAGTCAGAGTCAGAGTCATGGAGTCAGAGTCAGAGTCTGAGTCAGAGTCAGAGTCAGATTCAGAGTCGGAGTCAGAGTCAGAGTCAGGGTCAGAGTCAGAGTCAGCATTAGAGTCAGAGTCAGAGTCATGTAGTCAGAGTCAGAGTCTGAGTCAGCGTCAGAGACACAGTCAGAGTCTGAGTCAGAGTCAGAGTCAGAGTCAGAGTTAGAGTCAGATACAGAGTCAGAGTCAGAGTCAGAGTCAGAATCAGAGTCAGAGTCAGAGTCAGAGTCAGAGTTACAGTCAGATACAGAGTCAGAGTCAGAGTCAGATTCAGAGTCAGATTCAAAGTCGGAGTCAGAATCAGAGTCAGAGTCAGAGTCAGAGTCATGTGGTCAGAGTCACAGTCAGAGTCAGAGTCAGAGTCCGAGTCAGAGCCAGAGTCAGAGTCGGAGTTAAAGTCAGAGTCAGATTTAGAGTGAGAGTCAAAGTCAGAGTCTCAGTCAGAGTCCAAGTCAGAGTCAGAGTCGGAGTCAGAGTCATGTAGTCAGAGTCACAGTCAGAGTCAGAGTCAGAGTCGGAGTCAGAGTCAGAGTCAGAGTCAGAGTCAGAGTCAGGGTCAGAGTCAGAGTCAGCATTAGATTCAGAGTCAGAGTCATGTATTCAGAGTCAGAGTCTGAGTCAGAGTCAGAGACAGAGTCAGAGTCTGAGTTAGAGTCAGAGACAGAGTCAGAGTCTGAGTCAGAGTCAGAGTCAGAGTCAGAGTTAGTCAGATACGGAGTCGGAGTCAGAGTCAGATTCAGAGTCAAAGTCATGGAGACAGAGTCAACGTCAGAGTCAGAGTCAGAGTCAGAGTCTGAGTCAGAGTCAGAGACAGAGTCAGAGTCTGAGTCAGAGTCAGAGTCAGAGTCAGAGTTAGAGTCAGATACAGAGTCAGAGTCAGAGTTAGTCAGATACGGAGTCGGAGTCAGAGTCAGATTCAGAGTCAGAGTCAGATACAGAGTCAGAGTCAGAGTTAGTCAGATACGGAGTCGGAGTCAGAGTCAGAGTCAGAGTCAGAGTTAGATTCAGAGTCAAAGTCATGGAGACAGAGTCAGAGTCAGAGCCATAGTCAGAGTCAGAGTCATGGAGTCAGAGTCAGAGTCAGAGTCAAAGTCAAATTCAGAGTCAGAGTCATGGAGACAGAGTCAGAGTCAGAGCCATAGTCAGAGTCAGAGTCAGAGTCAGAGCCATAGTCAGAGTCAGAGTCATGGAGTCAGAGTCAGAGTCTGAGTCAGAGTCAGAATCAGATTCAGAGTCGGAGTCAGAGTCAGAGTCAGGGTCAGAGTCAGAGTCAGCATTAGAGTCAGAGTCAGAGTCATGTAGTCAGAGTCAGAGTCTGAGTCAGCGTCAGAGACACAGTCAGACTCTGAGTCAGAGTCAGAGTCAGAGTCAGAGTTAGAGTCAGATACAGAGTCAGAGTCAGAGTCAGATTCAGAGTCAGAGTCATGGAGTCAGAGTCAGAGTCAAAGTCAGAGTCAGAGTCAGAGTCAGAGTCAAAGTCAGAGTCAGAGTCGGAGTCAGAGGCAGAGTCAGATTCAGAGTCGGAGTCAGAGTCAGAGTCAGAGTCAGAGTCAGAGTCAGAGTCAGAGTTAAAGTTACAGTCGGAGTCAAAGTCAGAGGCTCAGTCAGAGTCCAAGTCAGAGTCAGAGTCGGAGTCAGAGTCAGAGTCAGAGTCAGAGTCAGAGTCAGAGTCGGAGTCAGAGTCAGAGTCAGATTCAAAGTCGGAGTCAGAGTCAGAGTCAGAGTCAGAGTCAGAGTCAGAGTCAGAGTCAGAGTCGGAGTCAGAGTCAGAGTCAGAGTCAGAGTCAGAGTCAGGGTCAGAGTCAGAGTCAGCATTAGATTCAGAGTCGGAGTCATGTATTCAGAGTCAGAGTCTGAGTCAGAGTCAGAGACAGAGTCAGAGTCTGAGTCAGAGTCAGAGTCAGAGTCAGAGTCAGAGTTAGTCAAATACGGAGTCGGAGTCAGAGTCAGATTCAGAGTCAAAGTCATGGAGACAGAGTCAAAGTCAGAGTCAGAGTCAGAGTCAGAGTCTGAGTCAGAGTCAGAGACAGAGTCAGAGTCTGAGTCAGAGTCAGAGTCAGAGTCAGAGTTAGAGTCAGATACAGAGTCAGAGTCAGAGTTAGTCAGATACGGAGTCGGAGTCAGAGTCAGATTCAGAGTCAGAGTCAGAGTCAGAGTCAAAGTCAGAGTCAGAGTCTCAGTCAGAGTCCAAGTCAGAGTCAGAGTCACAGTCAGAGTCGGAGTCAGAGTCAGAGTTAAAGTCAGAGTCAGAGTCAGAGTCAGAGTCAAAGTCAGAGTCTCAGTCAGAGTCCAAGTCAGAGTCAGAGTCACAGTCAGAGTCAGAGTCAGAGTCAGAGTCAGAGTCAGAGTCACAGTCAGAGTCAGAGTCAGAGTCAGAGTCAGAGTCAGAGTCATGTAGTCAGAGTCACAGTCAGAGTCAGAGTCAGAGTCGGAGTCAGAGTCAGAGTAAGAGTCAGAGTCAGGGTCAGAGTCAGAGTCAGCATTAGAGTCAGAGTCAGAGTCATGTAGTCAGAGTCAGAGTCCGAGTCGGAGTCAGATTCAGAGTCGAAGACATGGAGACAGAGTCAGAGTCAGAGTCAGAGTCTGAGTCAGAGTCAGAGAGAGAGTCAGAGTCTGAGTCAGAGTCAGAGTCAGAGTCAGAGTCAGAGTCAGAGTCAGAGTCAGAGTCAGAGTTAGATTCAGAGTCAAAGTCATGGAGACAGAGTCAGAGTCAGAGCCATAGTCAGAGTCAGAGTCATGGAGTCAGAGTCAGAGTCAGAGTCAGAGTCAAATTCAGAGTCAGAGTCATGAAGACAGAGTCAGAGTCAGAGCCATAGTCAGAGTCAGAGTCAGAGTCAGAGCCATAGTCAGAGTCTGAGTCAGAGTCAGAGTCAGATTCAGAGTCGGAGTCAGAGTCAGAGTCAGGGTCAGAGTCAGAGTCAGCATTAGAGTCAGAGTCAGAGTCATGTAGTCAGAGTCAGAGTCTGAGTCAGCGTCAGAGACACAGTCAGAGTCTGAGTCAGAGTCAGAGTCAGAGTCAGAGTTAGAGTCAGATACAGAGTCAGAGTCAGAGTCAGATTCAGAGTCAGAGTCATGGAGTCAGAGTCAGAGTCAAAGTCCGAGTCAGAGTCAGAGTCAGAGTCAAAGTCAGAGTCAGAGTCGGAGTCAGAGGCAGAGTCAGATTCAAAGTCGGAGTCAGAGTCAGAGTCAGAGTCAGAGTCAGAATCAGAGTCAGAGTCAGAGTCAGAGTCAGAGTTAGAGTCAGATACAGAGTCAGAGTCAGAGTCAGATTCAGAGTCAGAGTCATGGAGTCAGAGTCAGAGTCAGAGTCAGAGTCAGAGTCAGAGTCAAAGTCAGAGTCAGAGTCGGAGTCAGAGGCAGAGTCAGATTCAAAGTCGGAGTCAGAGTCAGAGTCAGAGTCAGAGTCAGAGTCATGTGGTCAGAGTCACAGTCAGAGTCAGAGTCAGAGTCCGAGTCAGAGCCAGAGTCAGAGTCGGAGTTAAAGTCAGAGTCAGAGTCAGAGTGAGAGTCAAAGTCAGAGTCTCAGTCAGAGTCCAAGTCAGAGTCAGAGTCGGAGTCAGAGTCATGTAGTCAGAGTCACAGTCAGAGTCAGAGTCAGAGTCGGAGTCAGAGTCAGAGTCAGAGTCAGAGTCAGAGTCAGGGTCAGAGTCAGAGTCAGCATTAGATTCAGAGTCAGAGTCATGTATTCAGAGTCAGAGTCTGAGTCAGAGTCAGAGACAGAGTCAGAGTCTGAGTTAGAGTCAGAGACAGAGTCAGAGTCTGAGTCAGAGTCAGAGTCAGAGTCAGAGTTAGTCAGATACGGATTCGGAGTCAGAGTCAGATTCAGAGTCAAAGTCATGGAGACAGAATCAACGTCAGAGTCAGAGTCAGAGTACGAGTCTGAGTCAGAGTCAGAGACAGAGTCAGAGTCTGAGTCAGAGTCAGAGTCAGAGTCAGAGTTAGAGTCAGATACAGAGTCAGAGTCAGAGTTAGTCAGATACGGAGTCGGAGTCAGAGTCAGATTCAGAGTCAGAGTCAGAGTCAGAGTCAAAGTCAGAGTCAGAGTCGGAGTCAGAGTCAGAGTCAGAGTCAGAGTCGGAGTCAGAGTCAGAGTCAGAGTCAGAGTCAGAGTCAGAGTCAGAGTCAGAGTCAGAGTCAGAGTTAAAGTCACAGTCAGAGTCAAAGTCAGAGTCTCAGTCAGAGTCCAAGTCATAGTCAGAGTCGGAGTCAGAGTCAGAGTCAGAGTCAAAGTCAGAGTCAGAGTCATGTAGTCAGAGTCACAGTCAGAGTCAGAGTCAGAGTCGGAGTCAGAGTCAGAGTCAGAGTCAGAGTCAGGGTCAGAGTCAGAGTCAGCATTAGAGTCAGAGTCAGAGTCATGTAGTCAGAGTCAGAGTCCGAGTCAGAGTCAGAGACAGAGTCAGAGTCTGAGTCAGAGTCAGAATCAGAGTCAGAGTGAGAGTCAGATACGGAGTCGGAGTCAGAGTCAGATTCAGAGTCAAAGTCATGAAGACAGAGTCAGAGTCAGAGTCAGAGTCGGAGTCAAAGTCAGAGTCAGAGTCAGAGTCAGAGTCAGAGTCAGAGTCAGAGTCAGAGTCAGAGTCAGAGTCAGAGTCAGAGTCGGAGTCAGAGTCAGAGTCAGAGTCAGAGTTGAAGTCAGAGTCAGAGTCAGAGTCAGAGTCAAAGTCAGAGTCTCAGTCAGAGTCCAAGTCAGAGTCAGAGTCGGATTCAGAGTCAGAGTCAGATTTAGAGTCAGAGTCAGAGTCAGGGTCAGAGTCACAGTAAGAGTCAGATTCAGAGTCGGAGTTAGAGTCAGAGTCAGGGTCAGAGTCAAAGTCAGCATTAGAGTCAGAGTCAGAGTCATGTAGTCAGAGTCAGAGTCTGAGTCAGAGTCAGAGACAGAGTCAGAGTCTGAGTCAGAGTCAGAGTCAGAGTCAGAGTTAGAGTCAGATACAGAGTCAGAGTCAGAGTCAGATTCAGAGTCAGAGTCATGGAGACAGAGTCAGAGTCAGAGTCAGAGTCAGAGTCAGAGTCAGAGTCAGAGTCGAAGTCAGAGTCAGAGTCGGAGTCAGAGTCAGAGTCAGATTCAAAGTCGGAGTCAGAGTCAGAGTCAGAGTCAAAGTCAGAGTCAGAGTCAGAGTCAGAGTCAGAGTCAGAGTCATGTAGTCAGAGTAACAGTCAGAGTCAGAGTCAGAGTCGGAGTCAGAGTCAGAGTCAGAGTCAGAGTCAGGGTCACAGTCAGAGTCATCATTAGAGTCAGAGTCAGAGTCATGTATTCAGCGTCAGAGTCTGAGTCAGAGTCAGAGACAGAGTCAGAGTCTGAGTCAGAGTCAGAGTCAGAGTCAGAGTTAGAGTCAGAAACAGAGTCAGAGTCAGAGTTAGTCAGATACGGAGTCGGAGTCAGAGTCAGATTCAGAGTCAGAGTTAGAGTCATAGTCAAAGTCAGAGTCAGAGTCGGAGTCAGAGTCAGAGTCAGAGTCAGAGTCGGAGTCAGAGTCAGAGTCAGAGTCAGAGTCAGAGTCAGAGTCAGAGTCAGAGTCAGAGTCAGAGTTAAAGTTACAGTCGGAGTCAAAGTCAGAGTCTCAGTCAGAGTCCAAGTCAGAGTCAGAGTCGGAGTCAGAGTCAGAGTCAGAGTCAGAGTCAGAGTCAGAGTCATGTAGTCAGAGTCACAGTCAGAGTCAGAGTCAGAGTCAGGGTCAGAGTCAGCGTCAGCATTAGAGTCAGAGTCAGAGTCATGTAGTCAGACTCAGAGTCCGAGTCGGAGTCAGATTCAGAGTCGAAGTCATGGAGACAGAGTCAGAGTCAGAGTCAGAGTCAGAGTCAGAGTCAGAGTCAGAGTCTAAGTCAGAGTCAGAGTCGGAGTCAGAGTCAGAGTCAGATTCAAAGTCGGAGTCAGAGTTAGAGTCAGAGTCAGAGTCAGAGTCAGAGTCAGAGTCAGAGTCGGAGTCAGAGACAGAGTCAGAGTCAGAATCAGAGTCAGGGTCAGAGTCAGAGTCAGCATTAGATTCAGAGTCAGAGTCATGTATTCAGAGTCAGAGTCTGAGTCAGAGTCAGAGACAGAGTCAGAGTCTGAGTTAGAGTCAGAGACAAAGTCAGAGTCTGAGTCAGAGTCAGAGTCAGAGTCAGAGTTAGTCAGATACGGAGTCGGAGTCAGAGTCAGATTCAGAGTCGAAGTCATGGAGACAGAGTCAACGTCAGAGTCAGAGTCAGAGTCAAAGTCTGAGTCAGAGTCAGAGACAGAGTAAGAGTCTGAGTCAGAGTCAGAGTCAGAGTCAGAGTTAGAGTCAGATACAGAGTCAGAGTCAGAGTTAGTCAGATACGGAGTCGGAGTCATAGTCAGATTCAGAGTCAGAGTCAGAGTCAGAGTCAAAGTCAGAGTCAGAGTCGGAGTCAGAGTCAGAGTCAGAGTCAGAGTCGGAGTCAGAGTCAGAGTCAGAGTCAGAGTCAGAGTCAGAGTCAGAGTCAGAGTTGAAGTCACAGTCAGAGTCAAAGTCAGAGTCTCAGTCAGAGTCCAAGTCAGAGTCAGAGTCGGAGTCAGAGTCAGAGTCAGAGTCAAAGTCAGAGTCAGAGTCATGTAGTCAGAGTCACAGTCAGGGTCAGAGTCAGAGTCGGAGTCAGAGTCAGAGTCAGAGTCAGAGTCAGGGTGAGAGTCAGAGTCAGCATTAAAGTCAGAGTAAGAGTCATGTAGTCAGAGTCAGAGTTAGAGTCAGATACAGAGTCAGAGTCAGAGTTAGTCAGATACGGAGTCGGAGTCAGAGTCAGATTCAGAGTCAGAGTCAGAGTCAGAGTCAAAGTCAGAGTCAGAGTCGGAGTCAGAGTCAGAGTCAGAGTCAGAGTCGGAGTCAGAGTCTCAGTCAGAGTCCAAGTCAGAGTCAGAGTCACAGTCAGAGTCAGAGTCAGAGTCAGAGTCAGAGTCAGAGTCACAGTCAGAGTCAGAGTCAGAGTCAGAGTCAGAGTCAGAGTCATGTAGTCAGAGTCACAGTCAGAGTCAGAGTCAGAGTCGGAGTCAGAGTCAGAGTAAGAGTCAGAGTCAGGGTCAGAGTCAGAGTCAGCATTAGAGTCAGAGTCAGAGTCATGTAGTCAGAGTCAGAGTCCGAGTCGGAGTCAGATTCAGAGTCGAAGTCATGGAGACAGAGTCAGAGTCAGAGTCAGAGTCTGAGTCAGAGTCAGAGAGAGAGTCAGAGTCTGAGTCAGAGTCAGAGTCAGAGTCAGAGTCAGAGTCAGAGTCAGAGTCAGAGTCAGAGTTAGATTCAGAGTCAAAGTCATGGAGACAGAGTCAGAGTCAGAGCCATAGTCAGAGTCAGAGTCATGGAGTCAGAGTCAGAGTCAGAGTCAGAGTCAAATTCAGAGTCAGAGTCATGGAGACAGAGTCAGAGTCAGAGCCATAGTCAGAGTCAGAGTCAGAGTCAGAGCCATAGTCAGAGTCTGAGTCAGAGTCAGAGTCAGATTCAGAGTCGGAGTCAGAGTCAGAGTCAGGGTCAGAGTCAGAGTCAGCATTAGAGTCAGAGTCAGAGTCATGTAGTCAGAGTCAGAGTCTGAGTCAGCGTCAGAGACACAGTCAGAGTCTGAGTCAGAGTCAGAGTCAGAGTCAGAGTTAGAGTCAGATATAGAGTCAGAGTCAGAGTCAGATTCAGAGTCAGAGTCATGGAGTCAGAGTCAGAGTCAAAGTCAGAGTCAGAGTCAGAGTCAGAGTCAAAGTCAGAGTCAGAGTCGGAGTCAGAGGCAGAGTCAGATTCAAAGTCGGAGTCAGAGTCAGAGTCAGAGTCAGAGTCAGAATCAGAGTCAGAGTCAGAGTCAGAGTCAGAGTTAGAGTCAGATACAGAGTCAGAGTCAGAGTCAGATTCAGAGTCAGAGTCATGGAGTCAGAGTCAGAGTCAGAGTCAGAGTCAGAGTCAGAGTCAAAGTCAGAGTCAGAGTCGGAGTCAGAGGCAGAGTCAGATTCAAAGTCGGAGTCAGAGTCAGAGTCAGAGTCAGAGTCAGAGTCATGTGGTCAGAGTCACAGTCAGAGTCCGAGTCAGAGTCCGAGTCAGAGCCAGAGTCAGAGTCGGAGTTAAAGTCAGAGTCAGAGTCAGAGTGAGAGTCAAAGTCAGAGTCTCAGTCAGAGTCCAAGTCAGAGTCAGAGTCGGAGTCAGAGTCATGTAGTCAGAGTCACAGTCAGAGTCAGAGTCAGAGTCGGAGTCAGAGTCAGAGTCAGAGTCAGAGTCAGAGTCAGGGTCAGAGTCAGAGTCAGCATTAGATTCAGAGTCAGAGTCATGTATTCAGAGTCAGAGTCTGAGTCAGAGTCAGAGACAGAGTCAGAGTCTGAGTCAGAGTTAGTCAGATACGGATTCGGAGTCAGAGTCAGATTCAGAGTCAAAGTCATGGAGACAGAATCAACGTCAGAGTCAGATTCAGAGTACGAGTCTGAGTCAGAGTCAGAGACAGAGTCAGAGTCTGAGTCAGAGTCAGAGTCAGAGTCAGAGTTAGAGTCAGATACAGAGTCAGAGTCAGAGTTAGTCAGATACGGAGTCGGAGTCAGAGTCAGATTCAGAGTCAGAGTCAGAGTCAGAGTCAAAGTCAGAGTCAGAGTCGGAGTCAGAGTCAGAGTCAGAGTCAGAGTCGGAGTCAGAGTCAGAGTCAGAGTCAGAGTCAGAGTCAGAGTCAGAGTCAGAGTCAGAGTCAGAGTTAAAGTCACAGTCAGAGTCAAAGTCAGAGTCTCAGTCAGAGTCCAAGTCATAGTCAGAGTCGGAGTCAGAGTCAGAGTCAGAGTCAAAGTCAGAGTCAGAGTCATGTAGTCAGAGTCACAGTCAGAGTCAGAGTCAGAGTCAGAGTCAGGGTCAGAGTCAGAGTCAGCATTAATGTCAGAGTCAGAGTCATGTAGTCAGAGTCAGAGTCCGAGTCGGAGTCAGATTCAGAGTCGGAGTCATGGAGACAGAGTCATAGTCAGAGTCAGAGTCTGAGTCAGAGTCAGAGAGAGAGTCAGAGTCTGAGTCAGAGTCAGAGTCAGAGTCAGAGTCAGAGTCACAGTCAGAGTCATGTAGTCAGAGTTACAGTCAGAGTCAGAGTCAGAGTCGGAGTCAGAGTCAGAGTCAGAGTCAGAGTCAGGGTCAGAGTCAGAGTCAGCATTAGAGTCAGAGTCAGAGTCATGTACTCAGAGTCAGAGTCCGAGTCAGAGTCAGAGACAGAGTCAGAGTCTGAGTCAGAGTCAGAGTCAGAGTCAGAGTTAGAGTCAGATACGGAGTCGGAGTCAGAGTCAGATTCAGAGTCAAAGTCATGAAGACAGAGTCAGAGTCAGAGTCAGAGTCGGAGTCAAAGTCAGAGTCAGAGTCAGAGTCAGAGTCAGAGTCAGAGTCAGAGTCAGAGTCAGAGTCAGAGTCAGAGTCAGAGTCGGAGTCAGAGTCAGAGTCAGAGTCAGAGTTGAAGTCAGAGTCAGAGTCAGAGTCAGAGTCAAAGTCAGAGTCTCAGTCAGAGTCCAAGTCAGAGTCAGAGTCGGATTCAGAGTCAGAGTCAGATTTAGAGTCAGAGTCAGAGTCAGGGTCAGAGTCACAGTGAGAGTCAGATTCAGAGTCGGAGTTAGAGTCAGAGTCAGGGTCAGAGTCAAAGTCAGCATTAGAGTCAGAGTCAGAGTCATGTAGTCAGAGTCAGAGTCTGAGTCAGAGTCAGAGACAGAGTCAGAGTCTGAGTCAGAGTCAGAGTCAGAGTCAGAGTTAGAGTCAGATACAGAGTCAGAGTCAGAGTCAGATTCAGTGTCAGAGTCATGGAGACAGAGTCAGAGTCAGAGTCAGAGTCAGAGTCAGAGTCAGAGTCAGAGTCGAAGTCAGAGTCAGAGTCGGAGTCAGAGTCAGAGTCAGATTCAAAGTCGGAGTCAGAGTCAGAGTCAGAGTCAGAGTCAGAGTCAGAGTCAGAGTCAGAGTCAGAGTCAGAGTCATGTAGTCAGAGTAACAGTCAGAGTCAGAGTCAGAGTCGGAGTCAGAGTCAGAGTCAGAGTCAGAGTCAGGGTCACAGTCAGAGTCATCATTAGAGTCAGAGTCAGAGTCATGTATTCAGCGTCAGAGTCTGAGTCAGAGTCAGAGACAGAGTCAGAGTCTGAGTCAGAGTCAGAGTCAGAGTCAGAGTTAGAGTCAGAAACAGAGTCAGAGTCAGAGTTAGTCAGATACGGAGTCGGAGTCAGAGTCAGATTCAGAGTCAGAGTTAGAGTCATAGTCAAAGTCAGAGTCAGAGTCGGAGTCAGAGTCAGAGTCAGAGTCAGAGTCGGAGTCAGAGTCAGAGTCAGAGTCAGAGTCAGAGTCAGAGTCAGAGTCAGAGTCAGAGTCAGAGTTAAAGTTACAGTCGGAGTCAAAGTCAGAGTCTCAGTCAGAGTCCAAGTCAGAGTCAGAGTCGGAGTCAGAGTCAGAGTCAGAGTCAGAGTCAGAGTCAGAGTCATGTAGTCAGAGTCACAGTCAGAGTCAGAGTCAGAGTCAGGGTCAGAGTCAGCGTCAGCATTAGAGTCAGAGTCAGAGTCATGTAGTCAGACTCAGAGTCCGAGTCGGAGTCAGATTCAGAGTCGAAGTCATGGAGACAGAGTCAGAGTCAGAGTCAGAGTCAGAGTCAGAGTCAGAGTCAGAGTCAGAGTCAGAGTCTAAGTCAGAGTCAGAGTCGGAGTCAGAGTCAGAGTCAGATTCAAAGTCGGAGTCAGAGTTAGAGTCAGAGTCAGAGTCAGAGTCAGAGTCAGAGTCAGAGTCGGAGTCAGAGTCAGAGTCAGAGTCAGAGTCAGAGTCAGGGTCAGAGTCAGAGTCAGCATTAGATTCAGAGTCAGAGTCATGTATTCAGAGTCAGAGTCTGAGTCAGAGTCAGAGACAGAGTCAGAGTCTGAGTTAGAGTCAGAGACAAAGTCAGAGTCTGAGTCAGAGTCAGAGTCAGAGTCAGAGTTAGTCAGATACGGAGTCGGAGTCAGAGTCAGATTCAGAGTCGAAGTCATGGAGACAGAGTCAACGTCAGAGTCAGAGTCAGAGTCAAAGTCTGAGTCAGAGTCAGAGACAGAGTAAGAGTCTGAGTCAGAGTCAGAGTCAGAGTCAGAGTTAGAGTCAGATACAGAGTCAGAGTCAGAGTTAGTCAGATACGGAGTCGGAGTCATAGTCAGATTCAGAGTCAGAGTCAGAGTCAGAGTCAAAGTCAGAGTCAGAGTCGGAGTCAGAGTCAGAGTCAGAGTCAGAGTCGGAGTCAGAGTCAGAGTCAGAGTCAGAGTCAGAGTCAGAGTCAGAGTCAGAGTTGAAGTCACAGTCAGAGTCAAAGTCAGAGTCTCAGTCAGAGTCCAAGTCAGAGTCAGAGTCGGAGTCAGAGTCAAAGTCAGAGTCAAAGTCAGAGTCAGAGTCATGTAGTCAGAGTCACAGTCAGGGTCAGAGTCAGAGTCGGAGTCAGAGTCAGAGTCAGAGTCAGAGTCAGGGTGAGAGTCAGAGTCAGCATTAAAGTCAGAGTAAGAGTCATGTAGTCAGAGTCAGAGTTAGAGTCAGATACAGAGTCAGAGTCAGAGTTAGTCAGATACGGAGTCGGAGTCAGAGTCAGATTCAGAGTCAGAGTCAGAGTCAGAGTCAAAGTCAGAGTCAGAGTCGGAGTCAGAGTCAGAGTCAGAGTCAGAGTCGGAGTCAGAGTCAGAGTCAGAGTCAGAGTCAGAGTCAGAGTCACAGTCAGAGTCGGAGTCAGAGTCAGAGTTAAAGTCAGAGTCAGAGTCAGAGTCAGAGTCAAAGTCAGAGTCTCAGTCAGAGTCCAAGTCAGAGTCAGAGTCACAGTCAGAGTCAGAGTCAGAGTCAGAGTCAGAGTCAGAGTCACAGTCAGAGTCAGAGTCAGAGTCAGAGTCAGAGTCAGAGTCATGTAGTCAGAGTCACAGTCAGAGTCAGAGTCAGAGTCGGAGTCAGAGTCAGAGTAAGAGTCAGAGTCAGGGTCAGAGTCAGAGTCAGCATTAGAGTCAGAGTCAGAGTCATGTAGTCAGAGTCAGAGTCCGAGTCGGAGTCAGAGTCAGAGTCAGAGTCAGAGTCAGAGTCAGAGTCAGAGTCAGAGTCAGAGTCAGAGTCAGAGTCAGAGTCAGAGTCGGAGTCAGAGTCAGAGTCAGAGTCAGAGTTGAAGTCAGAGTCAGAGTCAGAGTCAGAGTCAAAGTCAGAGTCTCAGTCAGAGTCCAAGTCAGAGTCAGAGTCGGATTCAGAGTCAGAGTCAGATTTAGAGTCAGAGTCAGAGTCAGGGTCAGAGTCACAGTGAGAGTCAGATTCAGAGTCGGAGTTAGAGTCAGAGTCAGGGTCAGAGTCAAAGTCAGCATTAGAGTCAGAGTCAGAGTCATGTAGTCAGAGTCAGAGTCTGAGTCAGAGTCAGAGACAGAGTCAGAGTCTGAGTCAGAGTCAGAGTCAGAGTCAGAGTTAGAGTCAGATACAGAGTCAGAGTCAGAGTCAGATTCAGTGTCAGAGTCATGGAGACAGAGTCAGAGTCAGAGTCAGAGTCAGAGTCAGAGTCAGAGTCAGAGTCGAAGTCAGAGTCAGAGTCGGAGTCAGAGTCAGAGTCAGATTCAAAGTCGGAGTCAGAGTCAGAGTCAGAGTCAGAGTCAGAGTCAGAGTCAGAGTCAGAGTCAGAGTCAGAGTCATGTAGTCAGAGTAACAGTCAGAGTCAGAGTCAGAGTCGGAGTCAGAGTCAGAGTCAGAGTCAGAGTCAGGGTCACAGTCAGAGTCATCATTAGAGTCAGAGTCAGAGTCATGTATTCAGCGTCAGAGTCTGAGTCAGAGTCAGAGACAGAGTCAGAGTCTGAGTCAGAGTCACAGTCAGAGTCGGAGTCAGAGTCAGAGTTAAAGTCAGAGTCAGAGTCAGAGTCAGAGTCAAAGTCAGAGTCTCAGTCAGAGTCCAAGTCAGAGTCAGAGTCACAGTCAGAGTCAGAGTCAGAGTCAGAGTCAGAGTCAGAGTCACAGTCAGAGTCAGAGTCAGAGTCAGAGTCAGAGTCAGAGTCATGTAGTCAGAGTCACAGTCAGAGTCAGAGTCAGAGTCGGAGTCAGAGTCAGAGTAAGAGTCAGAGTCAGGGTCAGAGTCAGAGTCAGCATTAGAGTCAGAGTCAGAGTCATGTAGTCAGAGTCAGAGTCCGAGTCGGAGTCAGAGTCAGAGTCAGAGTCAGAGTCAGAGTCAGAGTCAGAGTCAGAGTCAGAGTCAGAGTCAGAGTCAGAGTCAGAGTCGGAGTCAGAGTCAGAGTCAGAGTCAGAGTTGAAGTCAGAGTCAGAGTCAGAGTCAGAGTCAAAGTCAGAGTCTCAGTCAGAGTCCAAGTCAGAGTCAGAGTCGGATTCAGAGTCAGAGTCAGATTTAGAGTCAGAGTCAGAGTCAGGGTCAGAGTCACAGTGAGAGTCAGATTCAGAGTCGGAGTTAGAGTCAGAGTCAGGGTCAGAGTCAAAGTCAGCATTAGAGTCAGAGTCAGAGTCATGTAGTCAGAGTCAGAGTCTGAGTCAGAGTCAGAGACAGAGTCAGAGTCTGAGTCAGAGTCAGAGTCAGAGTCAGAGTTAGAGTCAGATACAGAGTCAGAGTCAGAGTCAGATTCAGTGTCAGAGTCATGGAGACAGAGTCAGAGTCAGAGTCAGAGTCAGAGTCAGAGTCAGAGTCAGAGTCGAAGTCAGAGTCAGAGTCGGAGTCAGAGTCAGAGTCAGATTCAAAGTCGGAGTCAGAGTCAGAGTCAGAGTCAGAGTCAGAGTCAGAGTCAGAGTCAGAGTCAGAGTCAGAGTCATGTAGTCAGAGTAACAGTCAGAGTCAGAGTCAGAGTCGGAGTCAGAGTCAGAGTCAGAGTCAGAGTCAGGGTCACAGTCAGAGTCATCATTAGAGTCAGAGTCAGAGTCATGTATTCAGCGTCAGAGTCTGAGTCAGAGTCAGAGACAGAGTCAGAGTCTGAGTCAGAGTCAGAGTCAGAGTCAGAGTTAGAGTCAGAAACAGAGTCAGAGTCAGAGTTAGTCAGATACGGAGTCGGAGTCAGAGTCAGATTCAGAGTCAGAGTTAGAGTCATAGTCAAAGTCAGAGTCAGAGTCGGAGTCAGAGTCAGAGTCAGAGTCAGAGTCGGAGTCAGAGTCAGAGTCAGAGTCAGAGTCAGAGTCAGAGTCAGAGTCAGAGTCAGAGTCAGAGTTAAAGTTACAGTCGGAGTCAAAGTCAGAGTCTCAGTCAGAGTCCAAGTCAGAGTCAGAGTCGGAGTCAGAGTCAGAGTCAGAGTCAGAGTCAGAGTCAGAGTCATGTAGTCAGAGTCACAGTCAGAGTCAGAGTCAGAGTCAGGGTCAGAGTCAGCGTCAGCATTAGAGTCAGAGTCAGAGTCATGTAGTCAGACTCAGAGTCCGAGTCGGAGTCAGATTCAGAGTCGAAGTCATGGAGACAGAGTCAGAGTCAGAGTCAGAGTCAGAGTCAGAGTCAGAGTCAGAGTCAGAGTCAGAGTCTAAGTCAGAGTCAGAGTCGGAGTCAGAGTCAGAGTCAGATTCAAAGTCGGAGTCAGAGTTAGAGTCAGAGTCAGAGTCAGAGTCAGAGTCAGAGTCAGAGTCGGAGTCAGAGTCAGAGTCAGAGTCAGAGTCAGAGTCAGGGTCAGAGTCAGAGTCAGCATTAGATTCAGAGTCAGAGTCATGTATTCAGAGTCAGAGTCTGAGTCAGAGTCAGAGACAGAGTCAGAGTCTGAGTTAGAGTCAGAGACAAAGTCAGAGTCTGAGTCAGAGTCAGAGTCAGAGTCAGAGTTAGTCAGATACGGAGTCGGAGTCAGAGTCAGATTCAGAGTCGAAGTCATGGAGACAGAGTCAACGTCAGAGTCAGAGTCAGAGTCAAAGTCTGAGTCAGAGTCAGAGACAGAGTAAGAGTCTGAGTCAGAGTCAGAGTCAGAGTCAGAGTTAGAGTCAGATACAGAGTCAGAGTCAGAGTTAGTCAGATACGGAGTCGGAGTCATAGTCAGATTCAGAGTCAGAGTCAGAGTCAGAGTCAAAGTCAGAGTCAGAGTCGGAGTCAGAGTCAGAGTCAGAGTCAGAGTCGGAGTCAGAGTCAGAGTCAGAGTCAGAGTCAGAGTCAGAGTCAGAGTCAGAGTTGAAGTCACAGTCAGAGTCAAAGTCAGAGTCTCAGTCAGAGTCCAAGTCAGAGTCAGAGTCGGAGTCAGAGTCAAAGTCAGAGTCAAAGTCAGAGTCAGAGTCATGTAGTCAGAGTCACAGTCAGGGTCAGAGTCAGAGTCGGAGTCAGAGTCAGAGTCAGAGTCAGAGTCAGGGTGAGAGTCAGAGTCAGCATTAAAGTCAGAGTAAGAGTCATGTAGTCAGAGTCAGAGTTAGAGTCAGATACAGAGTCAGAGTCAGAGTTAGTCAGATACGGAGTCGGAGTCAGAGTCAGATTCAGAGTCAGAGTCAGAGTCAGAGTCAAAGTCAGAGTCAGAGTCGGAGTCAGAGTCAGAGTCAGAGTCAGAGTCGGAGTCAGAGTCAGAGTCAGAGTCAGAGTCAGAGTCAGAGTCACAGTCAGAGTCGGAGTCAGAGTCAGAGTTAAAGTCAGAGTCAGAGTCAGAGTCAGAGTCAAAGTCAGAGTCTCAGTCAGAGTCCAAGTCAGAGTCAGAGTCACAGTCAGAGTCAGAGTCAGAGTCAGAGTCAGAGTCAGAGTCACAGTCAGAGTCAGAGTCAGAGTCAGAGTCAGAGTCAGAGTCATGTAGTCAGAGTCACAGTCAGAGTCAGAGTCAGAGTCGGAGTCAGAGTCAGAGTAAGAGTCAGAGTCAGGGTCAGAGTCAGAGTCAGCATTAGAGTCAGAGTCAGAGTCATGTAGTCAGAGTCAGAGTCCGAGTCGGAGTCAGATTCAGAGTCGAAGTCATGGAGACAGAGTCAGAGTCAGAGTCAGAGTCTGAGTCAGAGTCAGAGAGAGAGTCAGAGTCTGAGTCAGAGTCAGAGTCAGAGTCAGAGTCAGAGTCAGAGTCAGAGTCAGAGTCAGAGTTAGATTCAGAGTCAAAGTCATGGAGACAGAGTCAGAGTCAGAGCCATAGTCAGAGTCAGAGTCATGGAGTCAGAGTCAGAGTCAGAGTCAGAGTCAAATTTAGAGTCAGAGTCATGGAGACAGAGTCAGAGTCAGAGCCATAGTCAGAGTCAGAGTCAGAGTCAGAGCCATAGTCAGAGTCTGAGTCAGAGTCAGAGTCAGATTCAGAGTCGGAGTCAGAGTCAGAGTCAGGGTCAGAGTCAGAGTCAGCATTAGAGTCAGAGTCAGAGTCATGTAGTCAGAGTCAGAGTCTGAGTCAGCGTCAGAGACACAGTCAGAGTCTGAGTCAGAGTCAGAGTCAGAGTCAGAGTTAGAGTCAGATACAGAGTCAGAGTCAGAGTCAGATTCAGAGTCAGAGTCATGGAGTCAGAGTCAGAGTCAAAGTCAGAGTCAGAGTCAGAGTCAGAGTCAAAGTCAGAGTCAGAGTCGGAGTCAGAGGCAGAGTCAGATTCAAAGTCGGAGTCAGAGTCAGAGTCAGAGTCAGAGTCAGAATCAGAGTCAGAGTCAGAGTCAGAGTCAGAGTTAGAGTCAGATACAGAGTCAGAGTCAGAGTCAGATTCAGAGTCAGAGTCATGGAGTCAGAGTCAGAGTCAGAGTCAGAGTCAGAGTCAGAGTCAAAGTCAGAGTCAGAGTCGGAGTCAGAGGCAGAGTCAGATTCAAAGTCGGAGTCAGAGTCAGAGTCAGAGTCAGAGTCAGAGTCATGTGGTCAGAGTCACAGTCAGAGTCAGAGTCAGAGTCCGAGTCAGAGCCAGAGTCAGAGTCGGAGTTAAAGTCAGAGTCAGAGTCAGAGTGAGAGTCAAAGTCAGAGTCTCAGTCAGAGTCCAAGTCAGAGTCAGAGTCAGAGTCGGAGTCAGAGTCATGTAGTCAGAGTCACAGTCAGAGTCAGAGTCAGAGTCGGAGTCAGAGTCAGAGTCAGAGTCAGAGTCAGAGTCAGGGTCAGAGTCAGAGTCAGCATTAGATTCAGAGTCAGAGTCATGTATTCAGAGTCAGAGTCTGAGTCAGAGTCAGAGACAGAGTAAGAGTCTGAGTTAGAGTCAGAGACAGAGTCAGAGTCTGAGTCAGAGTCAGAGTCAGAGTCAGAGTTAGTCAGATACGGATTCGGAGTCAGAGTCAGATTCAGAGTCAAAGTCATGGAGACAGAATCAACGTCAGAGTCAGAGTCAGAGTACGAGTCTGAGTCAGAGTCAGAGACAGAGTCAGAGTCTGAGTCAGAGTCAGAGTCAGAGTCAGAGTTAGAGTCAGATACAGAGTCAGAGTCAGAGTTAGTCAGATACGGAGTCGGAGTCAGAGTCAGATTCAGAGTCAGAGTCAGAGTCAGAGTCAAAGTCAGAGTCAGAGTCGGAGTCAGAGTCAGAGTCAGAGTCAGAGTCGGAGTCAGAGTCAGAGTCAGAGTCAGAGTCAGAGTCAGAGTCAGAGTCAGAGTCAGAGTTAAAGTCACAGTCAGAGTCAAAGTCAGAGTCTCAGTCAGAGTCCAAGTCATAGTCAGAGTCGGAGTCAGAGTCAGAGTCAGAGTCAAAGTCAGAGTCAGAGTCATGTAGTCAGAGTCACAGTCAGAGTCAGAGTCAGAGTCGGAGTCAGAGTCAGAGTCAGAGTCAGAGTCAGGGTCAGAGTCAGAGTCAGCATTAATGTCAGAGTCAGAGTCATGTAGTCAGAGTCAGAGTCCGAGTCGGCGTCAGATTCAGAGTCGGAGTCATGGAGACAGAGTCATAGTCAGAGTCAGAGTCTGAGTCAGAGTCAGAGAGAGAGTCAGAGTCTGAGTCAGAGTCAGAGTCAGAGTCAGAGTCAGAGTCACAGTCAGAGTCATGTAGTCAGAGTTACAGTCAGAGTCAGAGTCAGAGTCGGAGTCAGAGTCAGAGTCAGAGTCAGAGTCAGGGTCAGAGTCAGAGTCAGCATTAGAGTCAGAGTCAGAGTCATGTACTCAGAGTCAGTGTCCGAGTCAGAGTCAGAGACAGAGTCAGAGTTGAAGTCAGAGTCAGAGTCAGAGTCAGAGTCAAAGTCAGAGTCTCAGTCAGAGTCCAAGTCAGAGTCAGAGTCGGATTCAGAGTCAGAGTCAGATTTAGAGTCAGAGTCAGAGTCAGGGTCAGAGTCACAGTGAGAGTCAGATTCAGAGTCGGAGTTAGAGTCAGAGTCAGGGTCAGAGTCAAAGTCAGCATTAGAGTCAGAGTCAGAGTCATGTAGTCAGAGTCAGAGTCTGAGTCAGAGTCAGAGACAGAGTCAGAGTCTGAGTCAGAGTCAGAGTCAGAGTCAGAGTTAGAGTCAGATACAGAGTCAGAGTCAGAGTCAGATTCAGTGTCAGAGTCATGGAGACAGAGTCAGAGTCAGAGTCAGAGTCAGAGTCAGAGTCAGAGTCAGAGTCGAAGTCAGAGTCAGAGTCGGAGTCAGAGTCAGAGTCAGATTCAAAGTCGGAGTCAGAGTCAGAGTCAGAGTCAGAGTCAGAGTCAGAGTCAGAGTCAGAGTCAGAGTCAGAGTCATGTAGTCAGAGTAACAGTCAGAGTCAGAGTCAGAGTCGGAGTCAGAGTCAGAGTCAGAGTCAGAGTCAGGGTCACAGTCAGAGTCATCATTAGAGTCAGAGTCAGAGTCATGTATTCAGCGTCAGAGTCTGAGTCAGAGTCAGAGACAGAGTCAGAGTCTGAGTCAGAGTCAGAGTCAGAGTCAGAGTTAGAGTCAGAAACAGAGTCAGAGTCAGAGTTAGTCAGATACGGAGTCGGAGTCAGAGTCAGATTCAGAGTCAGAGTTAGAGTCATAGTCAAAGTCAGAGTCAGAGTCGGAGTCAGAGTCAGAGTCAGAGTCAGAGTCGGAGTCAGAGTCAGAGTCAGAGTCAGAGTCAGAGTCAGAGTCAGAGTCAGAGTCAGAGTCAGAGTTAAAGTTACAGTCGGAGTCAAAGTCAGAGTCTCAGTCAGAGTCCAAGTCAGAGTCAGAGTCGGAGTCAGAGTCAGAGTCAGAGTCAGAGTCAGAGTCAGAGTCATGTAGTCAGAGTCACAGTCAGAGTCAGAGTCAGAGTCAGGGTCAGAGTCAGCGTCAGCATTAGAGTCAGAGTCAGAGTCATGTAGTCAGACTCAGAGTCCGAGTCGGAGTCAGATTCAGAGTCGAAGTCATGGAGACAGAGTCAGAGTCAGAGTCAGAGTCAGAGTCAGAGTCAGAGTCAGAGTCAGAGTCAGAGTCTAAGTCAGAGTCAGAGTCGGAGTCAGAGTCAGAGTCAGATTCAAAGTCGGAGTCAGAGTTAGAGTCAGAGTCAGAGTCAGAGTCAGAGTCAGAGTCAGAGTCGGAGTCAGAGTCAGAGTCAGAGTCAGAGTCAGAGTCAGGGTCAGAGTCAGAGTCAGCATTAGATTCAGAGTCAGAGTCATGTATTCAGAGTCAGAGTCTGAGTCAGAGTCAGAGACAGAGTCAGAGTCTGAGTTAGAGTCAGAGACAAAGTCAGAGTCTGAGTCAGAGTCAGAGTCAGAGTCAGAGTTAGTCAGATACGGAGTCGGAGTCAGAGTCAGATTCAGAGTCGAAGTCATGGAGACAGAGTCAACGTCAGAGTCAGAGTCAGAGTCAAAGTCTGAGTCAGAGTCAGAGACAGAGTAAGAGTCTGAGTCAGAGTCAGAGTCAGAGTCAGAGTTAGAGTCAGATACAGAGTCAGAGTCAGAGTTAGTCAGATACGGAGTCGGAGTCAGAGTCAGATTCAGAGTCAGAGTCAGAGTCAGAGTCAAAGTCAGAGTCAGAGTCGGAGTCAGAGTCAGAGTCAGAGTCAGAGTCGGAGTCAGAGTCAGAGTCAGAGTCAGAGTCAGAGTCAGAGTCAGAGTCAGAGTTGAAGTCACAGTCAGAGTCAAAGTCAGAGTCTCAGTCAGAGTCCAAGTCAGAGTCAGAGTCGGAGTCAGAGTCAGAGTCAGAGTCAAAGTCAGAGTCAGAGTCATGTAGTCAGAGTCACAGTCAGGGTCAGAGTCAGAGTCGGAGTCAGAGTCAGAGTCAGAGTCAGAGGCAGGGTGAGAGTCAGAGTCAGCATTAAAGTCAGAGTAAGAGTCATGTAGTCAGAGTCAGAGTCCGAGTCGGAGTCAGATTCAGAGTCGAAGTCATGGAGACGGAGTCATAGTAAGAGTCAGAGTCTGAGTCAGAGTCAGAGAGAGAGTCAGAGTCTGAGTCAGAGTCAGAGTCAGAGTCAGAGTCAGAGTCACAGTCAGAGTCATGTCGTCAGAGTTACAGTCAGAGTCAGAGTCAGAGTCGGAGTCAGAGTCAGAGTCAGAGTCAGAGTCAGGGTCAGAGTCAGAGTCAGCATTAGAGTCAGAGTCAGAGTCATGTAGTCAGAGTCAGAGTCCGAGTCAGAGTCAGAGACAGAGTCAGAGTCTGAGTCAGAGTCAGAGTCGGAGTCAGAGTTATAGTCAGATACGGAGTCGGAGTCAGAGTCAGATTCAGAGTCAAAGTCATGGAGACAGAGTCAGAGTCAGAGTCAGAGTCGGAGTCAAAGTCAGAGTCAGAGTCAGAGTCAGAGTCAGAGTCAGAGTCAGAGTCAGAGTCAGAGTCAGAGTCAGAGTCAGAGTCGGAGTCAGAGTCAGAGTCAGAGTCAGAGTTGAAGTCAGAGTCAGAGTCAGAGTCAGAGTCAAAGTCAGAGTCTCAGTCAGAGTCCAAGTCAGAGTCAGAGTCGGATTCAGAGTCAGAGTCAGATTTAGAGTCAGAGTCAGAGTCAGGGTCAGAGTCACAGTGAGAGTCAGATTCAGAGTCGGAGTTAGAGTCAGAGTTAGGGTCAGAGTCAAAGTCAGCATTAGAGTCAGAGTCAGAGTCATGTAGTCAGAGTCAGAGTCTGAGTCAGAGTCAGAGACAGAGTCAGAGTCTGAGTCAGAGTCAGAGTCAGAGTCAGAGTTAGAGTCAATTACAGAGTCAGAGTCAGAGTCAGATTCAGAGTCAGAGTCATGGAGACAGAGTCAGAGTCAGAGTCAGAGTCAGAGTCAGAGTCAGAGTCAGAGTCGAAGTCAGAGTCAGAGTCGGAGTCAGAGTCAGAGTCAGATTCAAAGTCGGAGTCAGAGTCAGAGTCAGAGTCAGAGTCAGAGTCAGAGTCGGAGTGAGAGTCAGAGTCAGAGTCAGAGTCAGAGTCAGAGTCATGTAGTCAGAGTCACAGTCAGAGTCAGAGTCAGAGTCGGAGTCAGAGTCAGAGTCAGAGTCAGAGTCAGGGTCAGAGTCAGCGTCAGCATTAAAGTCAGAGTCAGAGTCATGTAGTCAGACTCAGAGTCCGAGTCGGAGTCAGATTCAGAGTCGAAGTCATGGAGACAGAGTCAGAGTCAGAGTCAGAGTCAGAGTTAGATTCAGAGTCAAAGTCATGGAGACAGAGTCAGAGTCAGAGCCATAGTCAGAGTCAGAGTCATGGAGTCAGAGTCAGAGTCAGAGTCAGAGTCAGAGTCAGAGTCAGAGTCAGAGTTAGATTCAGAGTCAAAGTCATGGAGACAGAGTCAGAGTCAGAGCCATAGTCAGAGTCAGAGTCATGGAGTCAGAGTGCGAGTCAGAGTCAGAGTCAAATTCAGAGTCAGAGTCATGGAGACAGAGTCAGAGTCAGAGCCATAGTCAGAGTCAGAGTCATGGAGTCAGAGTCAGAGTCTGAGTCAGAGTCAGAGTCAGAGTCTTATTCAGAGTCAGATTCAGAGTCGGAGTCAGAGTCAGAGTCAGAGTCAGAGTCTCAGTCAGAGTCCAAGTCAGAGTCAGAGTCGTAGTCAGAGTCAGAGTCAGAGTCATGTTGTCAGAGTCAGAGTCAGAGTCAGAGTCAGAGTCAGAGTCGGAGTCAGAGTCAGAGTCAGAGTCAGAGTCAGGGTCAGAGTCAGAGTCTGAGTCAGAGTCAGAGTCAGAGTCAGAGTCAGAGTCAGAAACAGGGTCAGAGTCAGAGTCAGAGTCAGAGTCACGGTCAAAGTCGGAGTCAGAGTCAGAAACAGGGTCAGATTCAGAGTCAGAGTCAGAGTCATAGTCAAAGTCGGAGACTTAGTCAGAGTCAGAGTCAGAGTCGGAGTCATGGAGACAGACTCAGAGTCAGAGTCAGAGTCAGAGTCAGTTTCACAGTCAGAGTCAGAGTCGGAGTCAGAATCAGAGTCAGAGTCAGAGTCGGAGTCAGAGTCAGAGTCGGAGTCAGAGTCAGAGTCAGAGTCAGAGTCGGAGTCAGAGTCAGAGTGAGAGTCAGACTCATAGTCAGAGTCAGAGTCAGAGTCGGAGTCAGAGTCAGAGTCAGAGTCAGAGTCAGAGTCAGAGTCATGTAGTCACAGTCACAGTCAGAGTCAGAGTCAGAGTCAAAGTCAGAGTCAGAGTCAGAGTCAGAGTCAGAGTCGGAGTCAGAGTTAAAGTCAGAGTCAGAGTCAGAGTCAGAGTCAAAACAGAGTCTCAGTCAGAGTCCAAGTCAGAGTCAGAGTCGGAGTCAGAGTGGAAGTCAGAGTCAGAGTCAGAGTCAGAGTCATGTAGTCAGAGTCAGAGTCAGAGTCAGAGTCAGAGTCAGAGTCGGAGTCAGAGTCAGAGTCTGAGTCAGAGTCAGAGACAGAGTCAGAGTCTGAGTCAGAGTCAGAGTCGGAGTCAGAGTTAGAGTCAGATACGGAGTCGGAGTCAGAGTCAGATTCAGAGTCAAAGTCATGGAGACAGAGTCAGAGTCAGAGTCAGAGTCAGAGTCAGAGTCAAAGTCAGAGTCAGAGTCGGAACAGAGTCAGAGTCAGAGTCAAAGTCAGAGTCAGATTCAGAGTCAGAGTCATGGAGACAGAGTCAGAGTCAGAGCCATAGTCAGAGTCAGAGTCAGAGTCAGAGTCAGAGTCACAGTCAGAGTCGGAGTCAGAGTCAGAGTTAAAGTCAGAGTCAGAGTCAGAGTCAGAGTCAAAGTCAGAGTCTCAGTCAGAGTCCAAGTCAGAGTCAGAGTCACAGTCAGAGTCAGAGTCAGAGTCAGAGTCAGAGTCAGAGTCACAGTCAGAGTCAGAGTCAGAGTCAGAGTCAGAGTCAGAGTCATGTAGTCAGAGTCACAGTCAGAGTCAGAGTCAGAGTCGGAGTCAGAGTCAGAGTAAGAGTCAGAGTCAGGGTCAGAGTCAGAGTCAGCATTAGAGTCAGAGTCAGAGTCATGTAGTCAGAGTCAGAGTCCGAGTCGGAGTCAGATTCAGAGTCGAAGTCATGGAGACAGAGTCAGAGTCAGAGTCAGAGTCTGAGTCAGAGTCAGAGAGAGAGTCAGAGTCTGAGTCAGAGTCAGAGTCAGAGTCAGAGTCAGAGTCAGAGTCAGAGTCAGAGTCAGAGTTAGATTCAGAGTCAAAGTCATGGAGACAGAGTCAGAGTCAGAGCCATAGTCAGAGTCAGAGTCATGGAGTCAGAGTCAGAGTCAGAGTCAGAGTCAAATTCAGAGTCAGAGTCATGGAGACAGAGTCAGAGTCAGAGCCATAGTCAAAGTCAGAGTCAGAGTCAGAGCCATAGTCAGAGTCTGAGTCAGAGTCAGAGTCAGATTCAGAGTCGGAGTCAGAGTCAGAGTCAGGGTCAGAGTCAGAGTCAGCATTAGAGTCAGAGTCAGAGTCATGTAGTCAGAGTCAGAGTCTGAGTCAGCGTCAGAGACACAGTCAGAGTCTGAGTCAGAGTCAGAGTCAGAGTCAGAGTTAGAGTCAGATACAGAGTCAGAGTCAGAGTCAGATTCAGAGTCAGAGTCATGGAGTCAGAGTCAGAGTCAAAGTCAGAGTCAGAGTCAGAGTCAGAGTCAAAGTCAGAGTCAGAGTCGGAGTCAGAGGCAGAGTCAGATTCAAAGTCGGAGTCAGAGTCAGAGTCAGAGTCAGAGTCAGAATCAGAGTCAGAGTCAGAGTCAGAGTCAGAGTTAGAGTCAGATACAGAGTCAGAGTCAGAGTCAGATTCAGAGTCAGAGTCATGGAGTCAGAGTCAGAGTCAGAGTCAGAGTCAGAGTCAGAGTCAAAGTCAGAGTCAGAGTCGGAGTCAGAGGCAGAGTCAGATTCAAAGTCGGAGTCAGAGTCAGAGTCAGAGTCAGAGTCAGAGTCATGTGGTCAGAGTCACAGTCAGAGTCAGAGTCAGAGTCCGAGTCAGAGCCAGAGTCAGAGTCGGAGTTAAAGTCAGAGTCAGAGTCAGAGTGAGAGTCAAAGTCAGAGTCTCAGTCAGAGTCCAAGTCAGAGTCAGAGTCAGAGTCGGAGTCAGAGTCATGTAGTCAGAGTCACAGTCAGAGTCAGAGTCAGAGTCGGAGTCAGAGTCAGAGTCAGAGTCAGAGTCAGAGTCAGGGTCAGAGTCAGAGTCAGCATTAGATTCAGAGTCAGAGTCATGTATTCAGAGTCAGAGTCTGAGTCAGAGTCAGAGACAGAGTAAGAGTCTGAGTTAGAGTCAGAGACAGAGTCAGAGTCTGAGTCAGAGTCAGAGTCAGAGTCAGAGTTAGTCAGATACGGATTCGGAGTCAGAGTCAGATTCAGAGTCAAAGTCATGGAGACAGAATCAACGTCAGAGTCAGAGTCAGAGTACGAGTCTGAGTCAGAGTCAGAGACAGAGTCAGAGTCTGAGTCAGAGTCAGAGTCAGAGTCAGAGTTAGAGTCAGATACAGAGTCAGAGTCAGAGTTAGTCAGATACGGAGTCGGAGTCAGAGTCAGATTCAGAGTCAGAGTCAGAGTCAGAGTCAAAGTCAGAGTCAGAGTCGGAGTCAGAGTCAGAGTCAGAGTCAGAGTCGGAGTCAGAGTCAGAGTCAGAGTCAGAGTCAGAGTCAGAGTCAGAGTCAGAGTCAGAGTTAAAGTCACAGTCAGAGTCAAAGTCAGAGTCTCAGTCAGAGTCCAAGTCATAGTCAGAGTCGGAGTCAGAGTCAGAGTCAGAGTCAAAGTCAGAGTCAGAGTCATGTAGTCAGAGTCACAGTCAGAGTCAGAGTCAGAGTCGGAGTCAGAGTCAGAGTCAGAGTCAGAGTCAGGGTCAGAGTCAGAGTCAGCATTAATGTCAGAGTCAGAGTCATGTAGTCAGAGTCAGAGTCCGAGTCGGCGTCAGATTCAGAGTCGGAGTCATGGAGACAGAGTCATAGTCAGAGTCAGAGTCTGAGTCAGAGTCAGAGAGAGAGTCAGAGTCTGAGTCAGAGTCAGAGTCAGAGTCAGAGTCAGAGTCACAGTCAGAGTCATGTAGTCAGAGTTACAGTCAGAGTCAGAGTCAGAGTCGGAGTCAGAGTCAGAGTCAGAGTCAGAGTCAGGGTCAGAGTCAGAGTCAGCATTAGAGTCAGAGTCAGAGTCATGTACTCAGAGTCAGAGTCCGAGTCAGAGTCAGAGACAGAGTCAGAGTTGAAGTCAGAGTCAGAGTCAGAGTCAGAGTCAAAGTCAGAGTCTCAGTCAGAGTCCAAGTCAGAGTCAGAGTCGGATTCAGAGTCAGAGTCAGATTTAGAGTCAGAGTCAGAGTCAGGGTCAGAGTCACAGTGAGAGTCAGATTCAGAGTCGGAGTTAGAGTCAGAGTCAGGGTCAGAGTCAAAGTCAGCATTAGAGTCAGAGTCAGAGTCATGTAGTCAGAGTCAGAGTCTGAGTCAGAGTCAGAGACAGAGTCAGAGTCTGAGTCAGAGTCAGAGTCAGAGTCAGAGTTAGAGTCAGATACAGAGTCAGAGTCAGAGTCAGATTCAGTGTCAGAGTCATGGAGACAGAGTCAGAGTCAGAGTCAGAGTCAGAGTCAGAGTCAGAGTCAGAGTCGAAGTCAGAGTCAGAGTCGGAGTCAGAGTCAGAGTCAGATTCAAAGTCGGAGTCAGAGTCAGAGTCAGAGTCAGAGTCAGAGTCAGAGTCAGAGTCAGAGTCAGAGTCAGAGTCATGTAGTCAGAGTAACAGTCAGAGTCAGAGTCAGAGTCGGAGTCAGAGTCAGAGTCAGAGTCAGAGTCAGGGTCACAGTCAGAGTCATCATTAGAGTCAGAGTCAGAGTCATGTATTCAGCGTCAGAGTCTGAGTCAGAGTCAGAGACAGAGTCAGAGTCTGAGTCAGAGTCAGAGTCAGAGTCAGAGTTAGAGTCAGAAACAGAGTCAGAGTCAGAGTTAGTCCGATACGGAGTCGGAGTCAGAGTCAGATTCAGAGTCAGAGTTAGAGTCATAGTCAAAGTCAGAGTCAGAGTCGGAGTCAGAGTCAGAGACAAAGTCAGAGTCTGAGTCAGAGTCAGAGTCAGAGTCAGAGTTAGTCAGATACGGAGTCGGAGTCAGAGTCAGATTCAGAGTCGAAGTCATGGAGACAGAGTCAACGTCAGAGTCAGAGTCAGAGTCAAAGTCTGAGTCAGAGTCAGAGACAGAGTAAGAGTCTGAGTCAGAGTCAGAGTCAGAGTCAGAGTTAGAGTCAGATACAGAGTCAGAGTCAGAGTTAGTCAGATACGGAGTCGGAGTCAGAGTCAGATTCAGAGTCAGAGTCAGAGTCAGAGTCAAAGTCAGAGTCAGAGTCGGAGTCAGAGTCAGAGTCAGAGTCAGAGTCGGAGTCAGAGTCAGAGTCAGAGTCAGAGTCAGAGTCAGAGTCAGAGTCAGAGTTGAAGTCACAGTCAGAGTCAAAGTCAGAGTCTCAGTCAGAGTCCAAGTCAGAGTCAGAGTCGGAGTCAGAGTCAGAGTCAGAGTCAAAGTCAGAGTCAGAGTCATGTAGTCAGAGTCACAGTCAGGGTCAGAGTCAGAGTCGGAGTCAGAGTCAGAGTCAGAGTCAGAGGCAGGGTGAGAGTCAGAGTCAGCATTAAAGTCAGAGTAAGAGTCATGTAGTCAGAGTCAGAGTCCGAGTCGGAGTCAGATTCAGAGTCGAAGTCATGGAGACGGAGTCATAGTCAGAGTCAGAGTCTGAGTCAGAGTCAGAGAGAGAGTCAGAGTCTGAGTCAGAGTCAGAGTCAGAGTCAGAGTCAGAGTCACAGTCAGAGTCATGTCGTCAGAGTTACAGTCAGAGTCAGAGTCAGAGTCGGAGTCAGAGTCAGAGTCAGAGTCAGAGTCAGGGTCAGAGTCAGAGTCAGCATTAGAGTCAGAGTCAGAGTCATGTAGTCAGAGTCAGAGTCCGAGTCAGAGTCAGAGACAGAGTCAGAGTCTGAGTCAGAGTCAGAGTCGGAGTCAGAGTTATAGTCAGATACGGAGTCGGAGTCAGAGTCAGATTCAGAGTCAAAGTCATGGAGACAGAGTCAGAGTCAGAGTCAGAGTCGGAGTCAAAGTCAGAGTGAGAGTCAGAGTCAGAGTCAGAGTCAGAGTCAGAGTCAGAGTCAGAGTCAGAGTCAGAGTCAGAGTCGGAGTCAGAGTCAGAGTCAGAGTCAGAGTTGAAGTCAGAGTCAGAGTCAGAGTCAGAGTCAAAGTCAGAGTCTCAGTCAGAGTCCAAGTCAGAGTCAGAGTCGGATTCAGAGTCAGAGTCAGATTTAGAGTCAGAGTCAGAGTCAGGGTCAGAGTCACAGTGAGAGTCAGATTCAGAGTCGGAGTTAGAGTCAGAGTTAGGGTCAGAGTCAAAGTCAGCATTAGAGTCAGAGTCAGAGTCATGTAGTCAGAGTCAGAGTCTGAGTCAGAGTCAGAGACAGAGTCAGAGTCTGAGTCAGAGTCAGAGTCAGAGTCAGAGTTAGAGTCAATTACAGAGTCAGAGTCAGAGTCAGATTCAGAGTCAGAGTCATGGAGACAGAGTCAGAGTCAGAGTCAGAGTCAGAGTCAGAGTCAGAGTCAGAGTCGAAGTCAGAGTCAGAGTCGGAGTCAGAGTCAGAGTCAGATTCAAAGTCGGAGTCAGAGTCAGAGTCAGAGTCAGAGTCAGAGTCAGAGTCGGAGTGAGAGTCAGAGTCAGAGTCAGAGTCAGAGTCAGAGTCATGTAGTCAGAGTCACAGTCAGAGTCAGAGTCAGAGTCGGAGTCAGAGTCAGAGTCAGAGTCAGAGTCAGGGTCAGAGTCAGCGTCAGCATTAAAGTCAGAGTCAGAGTCATGTAGTCAGACTCAGAGTCCGAGTCGGAGTCAGATTCAGAGTCGAAGTCATGGAGACAGAGTCAGAGTCAGAGTCAGAGTCAGAGTCAGAGTCAGAGTTAGATTCAGAGTCAAAGTCATGGAGACAGAGTCAGAGTCAGAGCCATAGTCAGAGTCAGAGTCATGGAGTCAGAGTCAGAGTCAGAGTCAGAGTCAGAGTCAGAGTCAGAGTCAGAGTTAGATTCAGAGTCAAAGTCATGGAGACAGAGTCAGAGTCAGAGCCATAGTCAGAGTCAGAGTCATGGAGTCAGAGTGCGAGTCAGAGTCAGAGTCAAATTCAGAGTCAGAGTCATGGAGACAGAGTCAGAGTCAGAGCCATAGTCAGAGTCAGAGTCATGGAGTCAGAGTCAGAGTCTGAGTCAGAGTCAGAGTCAGAGTCTTATTCAGAGTCAGATTCAGAGTCGGAGTCAGAGTCAGAGTCAGAGTCAGAGTCTCAGTCAGAGTCCAAGTCAGAGTCAGAGTCGTAGTCAGAGTCAGAGTCAGAGTCATGTTGTCAGAGTCAGAGTCAGAGTCAGAGTCAGAGTCAGAGTCGGAGTCAGAGTCAGAGTCAGAGTCAGAGTCAGGGTCAGAGTCAGAGTCTGAGTCAGAGTCAGAGTCAGAGTCAGAGTCAGAGTCAGAAACAGGGTCAGAGTCAGAGTCAGAGTCAGAGTCACGGTCAAAGTCGGAGTCAGAGTCAGAAACAGGGTCAGATTCAGAGTCAGAGTCAGAGTCATAGTCAAAGTCGGAGACTTAGTCAGAGTCAGAGTCAGAGTCGGAGTCATGGAGACAGACTCAGAGTCAGAGTCAGAGTCAGAGTCAGTTTCACAGTCAGAGTCAGAGTCGGAGTCAGAATCAGAGTCAGAGTCAGAGTCGGAGTCAGAGTCAGAGTCGGAGTCAGAGTCAGAGTCAGAGTCAGAGTCGGAGTCAGAGTCAGAGTGAGAGTCAGACTCATAGTCAGAGTCAGAGTCAGAGTCGGAGTCAGAGTCAGAGTCAGAGTCAGAGTCAGAGTCAGAGTCATGTAGTCACAGTCACAGTCAGAGTCAGAGTCAGAGTCAAAGTCAGAGTCAGAGTCAGAGTCAGAGTCAGAGTCGGAGTCGGAGTCAGAGTCAAAGACAGAGTCAGAAACAGGGTCAGAGTCAGAGTCACGTTCAGAGTCAGAGTCAGAGTCATGGAGTCAGAGTCAGAGTCTGAGTCAGAATCAGAGTCAGAGTCAGAGTCAGAGTAGGAGTCAAAATTAGAGTCAGAGACAGATTCAGAGTCACAGTCACAGTCGGAGTCAGAGTCAGAGTCAGAGTCAGAGTCAGAGTCAGATTCAGAGTCAGAGTCATGGAGAAAGAGTCAGAGTCAGAGCCATAGTCAGAGTCAGAGCCATGGAGTCAGAGTCAGAGTCTGAGTCAGAGTCAGAGTCAGAGACAGAGTCAGAGTCGGAGTCCAAATCAGAGTCGGAGTCAGATTCAGAGTCACAGTCAGAATCAGAGTCAGAGTCAGAGTTAGAGTCAGATACGGAGTCGGGGTCAGAGTCAGATTCAGCGTCAAAGTCATGAAGACAGAGTCAGAGTCAGAGTCAGAGTCAGAGTCAGAGGCAAAGTCAGAGTCAGAGACTCAGTCAGATTCAGAGTCAGAGTCGAAGTCGGAGTTAGAGTCAGAGTAAGAGTCAGAGTCAGAGTCAGAGTCGGAGTCAGAGTCAAAGACAGAGTCAGAGTCAGGGTCAGAGTCAGAGTCACGTTCAGAGTCAGAGTCAGAGTCATGGAGTCAGAGTCAGAGTCTGAGTCAGAGTCAGAGTCAGAGTCAGAGTCAGAGTCAGAGTCAGAGTCATGTAGTCAGAGTCACAGTCAGAGTCAGAGTCAGAGTCCGAGTCAGAGCCAGAGTTAGAGTCAGAGTTAAAGTCAGAGTCAGAGTCAGAGTGAGAGTCAAAGTCAGAGTCTCAGTCAGAGTCCAAGTCAGAGTCAGAGTCAGAGTCAGAGTCAGAGTCAGAGTCAGAGTCAGAGTCAGAGTCATGTAGTCAGAGTCACAGTCAGAGTCAGAGTCAGAGTCGGAGTCAGAGTCAGAGTCAGAGTCAGAGTCAGGGCCAGAGTCAGAGTCAGCATTAGAGTCAGAGTCAGAGTCATGTATTCAGCGTCAGAGTCAGAGTCAGGGTCAGAGTCAGAGTCAGCATTAGAGTCAGAGTCAGAGTCATGTATTCAGAGTCAGAGTCTGAGTCAGAGTCAGAGACAGAGTCAGAGTCTGCGTCAGAGTCAGAGACAGAGTCAGAGTCTGAGTCAGAGTCAGAGTCAGACTCAGAGTTAGTCAGATACGGAGTCGGAGTCAGAGTCAGATTCAGAGTCAAAGTCATGGAGACAGCTTCAAAGTCAGAGTCAGAGTCAGAGTCAGAGTCTGAGTCAGAGTCAGAGACAGAGTCAGAGTCTGAGTCAGAGTCAGAGTCAGAGTCAGAGTTAGAGTCAGATACAGAGTCAGAGTCAGAGTTAGTCAGATACGGAGTCGGAGTCAGAGTCAGATTCAGAGTCAGAGTCAGAGTCAGAGTCAAAGTCAGAGTCAGAGTCGGAGTCAGAGTCACAGTCAGAGTCAGAGTCGGAGTCAGAGTCAGAGTCAGAGTCAGAGTCAGAGTCAGAGTCAGAGTCAGAGTCAGAGTCAGACTCAGAGTTAAAGTCACAGTCAGAGTCAAAGTCAGAGTCTCAGTCAGAGTCCAAGTCAGAGTCAGAGTCGGAGTCAGAGTCAGAGTCAGAGTCAAAGTCAGAGTCAGAGTCATGTAGTCAGAGTCACAGTCAGAGGCAGACTCAGAGTCGGAGTCAGAGTCAGAGTCAGAGTCAGAGTCAGAGTCAGAGACAGAGTCGGAGTCGGAGTCAAAATCAGAGTCGGAGTCAGATTCAGAGTCACAGTCAGAATCAGAGTCAGAGTCAGAGTTAGAGTCAGATACGGAGTCGGGGTCAGAGTCAGATTCAGAGTCAAAGTCATGAAGACAGAGTCAGAGTCAGAGTCAGAGTCAGAGTCAGAGGCAAAGTCAGAGTCAGAGACTCAGTCAGATTCAGAGTCAGAGTCGAAGTCGGAGTTAGAGTCAGAGTCAGAGTCAGAGTCAGAGTCAGAGTCGGAGTCAGAGTCAAAGACAGAGTCAGAAACAGGGTCAGAGTCAGAGTCACGTTCAGAGTCAGAGTCAGAGTCATGGAGTCAGAGTCAGAGTCTGAGTCAGAGTCAGAGTCAGAGTCAGAGTCAGAGTCAGAGTCATGTATTTAGAGTCACAGTCAGAGTCAGAGTCAGAGTCCGAGTCAGAGCCAGAGTTAGAGTCAGAGTTAAAGTCAGAGTCAGAGTCAGAGTGAGAGTCAAAGTCAGAGTCTCAGTCAGAGTCCAAGTCAGAGTCAGAGTCAGAGTCAGAGTCAGAGTCAGAGTCAGAGTCAGAGTCAGAGTTAGTCAGATACGGAGTCGGAGTCAGAGTCAGATTCAGAGTCAAAGTCATGGAGACAGAGTCAAAGTCAGAGTCAGAGTCAGAGTCAGAGTCTGAGTCAGAGTCAGAGACAGAGTCAGAGTCTGAGTCAGAGTCAGAGTCAGAGTCAGAGTTAGAGTCAGATACAGAGTCAGAGTCAGAGTTAGTCAGATACGGAGTCGGAGTCAGAGTCAGATTCAGAGTCAGAGTCAGAGTCAGAGTCAAAGTCAGAGTCAGAGTCGGAGTCAGAGTCAGAGTCAGAGTCAGAGTCGGAGTCAGAGTCAGAGTCAGAGTCAGAGTCAGAGTCAGAGTCACAGTCAGAGTCGGAGTCAGAGTCAGAGTTAAAGTCAGAGTCAGAGTCAGAGTCAGAGTCAAAGTCAGTCTCAGTCAGAGTCCAAGTCAGAGTCAGAGTCACAGTCAGAGTCAGAGTCAGAGTCAGAGTCAGAGTCAGAGTCACAGTCAGAGTCAGAGTCAGAGTCAGAGTCAGAGTCAGAGTCATGTAGTCAGAGTCACAGTCAGAGTCAGAGTCAGAGTCGGAGTCAGAGTCAGAGTAAGAGTCAGAGTCAGGGTCAGAGTCAGAGTCAGCATTAGAGTCAGAGTCAGAGTCATGTAGTCAGAGTCAGAGTCCGAGTCGGAGTCAGATTAAGAGTCGAAGTCATGGAGACAGAGTCTGAGTCAGAGTCAGAGTCTGAGTCAGAGTCAGAGAGAGAGTCAGAGTCTGAGTCAGAGTCAGAGTCAGAGTCAGAGTCAGAGTCACAGTCAGAGTCATGTAGTCAGAGTTACAGTCAGAGTCAGAGTCAGAGTCGGAGTCAGAGTCAGAGTCAGAGTCAGAGTCAGGGTCAGAGTCAGAGTCAGCATTAGAGTCAGAGTCAGAGTCATGTAGTCAGAGTCAGAGTCCGAGTCAGAGTCAGAGACAGAGTCAGAGTCTGAGTCAGAGTCAGAGTCAGAGTCAGAGTTAGAGTCAGATACGGAGTCGGAGTCAGAGTCAGATTCAGAGTCAAAGTCATGAAGACAGAGTCAGAGTCAGAGTCAGAGTCGGAGTCAAAGTCAGAGTCAGAGTCAGAGTCTGAGTCAGAGTCAGAGTCAGAGTCAGAGTCAGAGTCAGAGTCAGAGTCAGAGTTAAAGTCAGAGTCAGAGTCAGAGTCAGAGTCAAAACAGAGTCTCAGTCAGAGTCCAAGTCAGAGTCAGAGTCGGAGTCAGAGTCAAAGTCAGAGTCAGAGTCAGAGTCAGAGTCATGTAGTCAGAGTCAGAGTCAGAGTCAGAGTCAGAGTCAGAGTCGGAGTCAGAGTCAGAGTCAGAGTCAAAGTCAGGGTCAGAGTCAGCATTGGAGTCAGAGTCAGAGTCATGTAGTCTGAGTCAGAGTCAGAGACAGAGTCAGAGTCTGAGTCAGAGTCAGAGTTAGAGTCAGATACAGAGTCAGAGTCAGAGTTAGTCAGATACGGAGTCGGAGTCAGAGTCAGATTCAGAGTCAGAGTCAGAGTCAGAGTCAAAGTCAGAGTCAGAGTCGGAGTCAGAGTCACAGTCAGAGTCAGAGTCGGAGTCAGAGTCAGAGTCAGAGTCAGAGTCAGAGTCAGAGTCAGAGTCAGAGTCAGAGTCAGAGTCAGAGTCAGAGTCAGAGTTAAAGTCACAGTCAGCGTCAAAGTCAGAGTCTCAGTCAGAGTCCAAGTCAGAGTCAGAGTCGGAGTCAGAGTCAGAGTCAGAGTCAAAGTCAGAGTCAGAGTCATGTTGTCAGAGTCACAGTCAGAGGCAGAGTCAGAGTCGGAGTCAGAGTCAGAGTCAGAGTCAGAGTCAGAGTCAGAGTCGGAGTCAGAGTTAAAGTCAGAGTCAGAGTCAAAGTCGAAGTCTCAGTCAGAGTCCAAGTCAGAGTCAGAGTCGGAGTCAGAGTCAAAGTCAGAGTCAGAGTCAGAGTCAGAGTCATGTAGTCAGAGTCAGAGTCAGAGTCGGAGTCAGAGTTAAAGTCAGAGTCAGAGTCAGAGTCAGAGTCAAAGTCAAAGTCTCAGTCAGAGTCCAAGTCAGAGTCAGAGTCGGAGTCAGAGTCAAAGTCATAGTCAGAGTCAGAGTCAGAGTCATGTAGTCAGAGTCAGAGTCAGAGTCAGAGTCAGAGTCAGGGTCGGAGTCAGAGTCAGAGTCAGAGTCAGAGTCAGGGTCAGAGTCAGAGTCTGAGTCAGAGTCAGAGTCAGAGTCAGAGTCAGAGTCAGAAACAGGGTCAGAGTCAGAGTCAGAGTCAGAGTCACGGTCAAAGTCGGAGTCAGAGTCAGAAACAGGGTCAGATTCAGAGTCAGAGTCAGAGTCATAGTCAAAGTCGGAAACTTAGTCAGAGACAGAGTCAGAGTCGGAGTCTTGGAGACAGACTCAGAGTCAGAGTCAGAGTCAGAGTCAGTTTCACAGTCAGAGTCAGAGTCGGAGTCAGAATCAGAGTCAGAGTCAGAGTCGGAGTCAGAGTCAGAGTCGGAGTCAGAGTCAGAGTCAGAGTCAGAGTCGGAGTCAGAGTCAGAGTCAGAGTCAGACTCATAGTCAGAGTCAGAGGCAGAGTCGGAGTCAGAGTCAGAGTCAGAGTCAGAGTCAGAGTCAGAGTCATGTAGTCACAGTCACAGTCAGAGTCAGAGTCAGAGTCAAAGTCAGAGTCAGAGTCAGAGTCAGAGTCAGAGTCGGAGTCAGAGTTAAAGTCAGAGTCAGAGTCAGAGTCAGAGTCAAAACAGAGTCTCAGTCAGAGTCCAAGTCAGAGTCAGAGTCGGAGTCAGAGTCAAAGTCAGAGTCAGAGTCAGAGTCAGAGTCATGTAGTCAGAGTCAGAGTCTGAGTCAGAGTCAGAGACAGAGTCAGAGTCTGAGTCAGAGTCAGAGTCGGAGTCAGAGTTAGAGTCAGATACAGAGTCGGAGTCAGAGTCAGATTCAGAGTCAAAGTCATGGAGACAGAGTCAGAGTCAGAGTCAGAGTCAGAGTTAGAGTCAAAGTCAGAGTCAGAGTCGGAATCAGAGTCAGAGTCAGAGTCAGAGTCAGAGTCAGAGTCAGAGTTAGAGTCAGATACAGAGTCAGAAACAGAGTTAGTCAGATACGGAGTCGGAGTCAGAGTCAGAGTCAGAGTCGGAGTCAGAGTCAGAGTCAGAGTCAGAGTCAGAGTCAGAGTGAGAGTCAGAGTCAGAGTCAGAGTCAGAGTTAAAGTCACAGTCAGAGTCAAAGTCAGAGTCTCAGTCAGAGTCCAAGTCAGAGTCAGAGTCGGAGTCAGAGTCAGAGTCAGAGTCAAAGTCAGAGTCAGAGTCATGTAGTCAGAGTCACAGTCAGAGGCAGAGTCAGAGTCGGAGTCAGAGTCACAGTCAGAATCAGAGTCAGAGTCAAAGTCGGAGTCAGAGTTAAAGTCAGAGTCAGAGTCAGAGTCAGAGTCGGAGTCAGAGTCAGAGTCAGAGTCAAAGTCAGAGTCAGAGTCATGTAGTCAGAGTCACAGTCAGAGGCAGAGTCAGAGTCGGAGTCAGAGTCAGAGTCAGAGTCAGAGTCAGGATCAGAGTCAGAGTCAGCATTAGAGTCAGAGTCAGAGTCATGTAGTCAGAGTCAGAGTCCGAGTCGGAGTCAGATTCAGAGTCGATGTCATGGAGACAGAGTCATAGTCAGAGTCAGAGTCTGAGTCAGAGTCAGAGAGAGAGTCAGAGTCTGAGTCAGAGTCAGAGTCAGAGTCAGAGTCAGAGTCAGAGTCGGAGTCAGAGTCAGAGTCAGAGTCAGAGTCAGAGTCAGAGTCATGTAGTCAGAGTCAGAGTCAGAGTCAGAGTCAGAGTCAGAGTCGGAGTCAGAGTCAGAGTCAGAGTCAAAGTCAGGGTCAGAGTCAGCATTGGAGTCAGAGTCAGAGTCATGTAGTCTGAGTCAGAGTCAGAGACAGAGTCAGAGTCTGAGTCAGAGTCAGAGTCAGAGTCAGAGTTAGAGTCAGATACAGAGTCAGAGTCAGAGTTAGTCAGATACGGAGTCGGAGTCAGAGTCAGATTCAGAGTCAGAGTCAGAGTCAGAGTCAAAGTCAGAGTCAGAGTCGGAGTCAGAGTCACAGTCAGAGTCAGAGTCGGAGTCAGAGTCAGAGTCAGAGTCAGAGTCAGAGTCAGAGTCAGAGTCAGAGTCAGAGTCAGAGTCATGTAGTCAGGGTCACAGTCAGAGTCAGAGTCAGAGTCGGAGTCAGAGTCAGAGTCAGAGTCAGAGTCAGGGTCAGAGTCAGAGTCAGCATTAGAGTCAGAGTCAGAGTCATGTATTCAGCGTCAGAGTCAGAGTCAGGGTCAGAGTCAGAGTCAGCATTAGAGTCAGAGTCAGAGTCATGTATTCAGAGTCAGAGTCTGAGTCAGAGTCAGAGACAGAGTCAGAGTCTGAGTCAGAGTCAGAGACAGAGTCAGAGTCGGAGTCAGAGTCAGATTCAGAGTCAAAGTCATGGAGACAGTGTCAAAGTCAGAGTCAGAGTCAGAGTCAGAGTCAGAGTCTGAGTCAGAGTCAGAGACAGAGTCAGAGTCTGAGTCAGAGTCAGAGTCAGAGTCAGAGTCAGAGTCAGAGTCAGGGTCAGAGTCAGAGTCAGCATTAGAGTCAGAGTCAGAGTCATGTATTCAGCGTCAGAGTCAGAGTCAGGGTCAGAGTCAGAGTCAGCATTAGAGTCAGAGTCAGAGTCATGTATTCAGAGTCAGAGTCTGAGTCAGAGTCAGAGACAGAGTCAGAGTCTGAGTCAGAGTCAGAGACAGAGTCAGAGTCGGAGTCAGAGTCAGATTCAGAGTCAAAGTCATGGAGACAGTGTCAAAGTCAGAGTCAGAGTCAGAGTCGGAGTCAGAGTCAGAGTCAGAGTCAGAGTCAGGGTCAGAGTCAGAGTCAGCATTAGAGTCAGAGTCAGAGTCATGTTATCAGCGTCAGAGTCAGAGTCAGGGTCAGAGTCAGAGTCAGCATTAGAGTCAGAGTCAGAGTCATGTATTCAGAGTCAGAGTCTGAGTCAGAGTCAGAGACAGAGTCAGAGTCTGAGTCAGAGTCAGAGACAGAGTCAGAGTCGGAGTCAGAGTCAGATTCAGAGTCAAAGTCATGGAGACAGTGTCAAAGTCAGAGTCAGAGTCAGAGTCAGAGTCAGAGTCTGAGTCAGAGTCAGAGACAGAGTCAGAGTCTGAGTCAGAGTCAGAGTCAGAGTCAGAGTTAGAGTCAGATACAGAGTCAGAGTCGGAGTTAGTCAGATACGGAGTCGGAGTCAGAGTCAGATTCAGAGTCAGAGTCAGAGTCAGAGTCAAAGTCAGAGTCAGAGTCGGAGTCAGAGTCACAGTCAGAGTCAGAGTCGGAGTCAGAGTCAGAGTCAGAGTCAGAGTCAGAGTCAGAGTCAGAGTCAGAGTCAGAGTTAAAGTCACAGTCAGAGTCAAAGTCAGAGTCATGTAGTCAGAGTCAGAGTCTGAGTCAGAGTCAGAGACAGAGTCAGAGTCTGAGTCAGAGTCAGAGTCGGAGTCAGAGTTAGAGTCAGATACAGAGTCGGAGTCAGAGTCAGATTCAGAGTCAGAGTCAGAGTCGGAGTCAGAGTCAGAGTCAGAGTTGAAGTCACAGTCAGAGTCAAAGTCAGAGTCTCAGTCAGAGTCCAAGTGAGAGTCAGAGTCGGAGTCAGAGTCAGAGTCAGAGTCAAAGTCAGAGTCAGAGTCATGTAGTCAGAGCCACAGTCAGAGGCAGAGTCAGAGTCGGAGTCAGAGTCACAGTCAGAGTCAGAGTCAGAGTCAGAGTCGGAGTCAGAGTTAAAGTCAGAGTCAGAGTCAGAGTCAGAGTCGGAGTCAGAGTCAGAGTCAGAGTCAAAGTCAGAGTCAGAGTCATGTAGTCAGAGTCACAGTCAGAGGCAGAGTCAGAGTCGGAGTCAGAGTCAGAGTCAGAGTCAGAGTCGGAGTCAGAGTCAGAGTCAGAGTCAGAGTCAGAGTCAGAGTCATGTAGTCACAGTCACAGTCAGAGTCAGAGTCAGAGTCAAAGTCAGAGTCAGAGTCAGAGTCAGAGTCAGAGTCGGAGTCAGAGTTAAAGTCAGAGTCAGAGTCAGAGTCAGAGTCAAAACAGAGTCTCAGTCAGAGTCCAAGTCAGAGTCAGAGTCGGAATCAGAGTCAAAGTCAGAGTCAGAGTCAGAGTCAGAGTCATGTAGTCAGAGTCAGAGTCAGAGTCAGAGTCAGAGTCAGAGTCGGAGTCAGAGTCAGAGTCAGAGTCAAAGTCAGGGTCAGAGTCAGCATTGGAGTCAGAGTCAGAGTCATGTAGTCAGAGTCAGAGTCTGAGTCAGAGTCAGAGACAGAGTCAGAGTCTGAGTCAGAGTCAGAGTCGGAGTCAGAGTTAGAGTCAGATACAGAGTCGGAGTCAGAGTCAGATTCAGAGTCAAAGTCATGGAGACAGAGTCAGAGTCAGAGTCAGAGTCAGAGTCAGAGTCAAAGTCAGAGTCAGAGTCGGAATCAGAGTCAGAGTCAGAGTCAGAGTCAGAGTCAGAGTCAGAGTTAGAGTCAGATACAGAGTCAGATTCAGAGTTAGTCAGATACGTAGTCGGAGTCAGAGTCAGAGTCAGAGTCGGAGTCAGAGTCAGAGTCAGAGTCAGAGTCAGAGTCAGAGTCAAAGTCAGAGTCAGAGTCAGAGTCAGAGTTAGTCAGATACGTAGTCGGAGTCAGAGTCAGAGTCAGAGTCGGAGTCAGAGTCAGAGTCAGAGTCAGAGTCAGAGTCAGAGTCAGAGTCAGAGTCAGAAACAGGGTCAGAGTCAGAGTCAGAGTCAGAGTCACAGTCAAAGTCGGAGTCAGAGTCAGAAACAGGGTCAGAGTCAGAGTCAGAGTCAGAGTCACAGTCAAAGTCGGAGACTTAGTCAGAGTCAGAGTGAGAGTCGGAGTCATGGAGACAGACTCAGAGTCAGAGTCAGAGTCAGAGTCAGTTTCACAGTCAGAGTCAGAGTCGGAGTCAGAGTCAGAGTCAGAGTCAGAGTCGGAGTCAGAGTCAGAGTCGGAGTCAGAGTCAGAGTCAGAGTCAGAGTCGGAGTCAGAGTCAGAGTCAGAGTCAGACTCATAGTCAGAGTCAGAGTCAGAGTCGGAGTCAGAGTCAGAGTCAGAGTCAGAGTCAGAGTCAGAGTCATGTAGTCACAGTCAGAGTCAGAGTCAGAGTCAGAGTCAGAGTCAGAGTCAGAGTCAGAGTCAGAGTCAGAGTCAGAGTCAGAGTCAGAGTCAGAGTCGGAGTCAGAGTTAAAGTCAGAGTCAGAGTCAGAGTCAGAGTCAGAGTCAAAGTCAGAGTCTCAGTCAGAGTCCAAGTCAGAGTCAGATTCGGAGTCAGAGTCAAAGTCAGAGTCAGAGTCAGAGTCAGAGTCATGTAGTCAGAGTCAGAGTCAGAGTCAGAGTCAGAGTCCGTGTCAGAGTCAGAGTCAGAGTCAGATTCAGGGTCAGAGTCAGAGTCAGCATTAGAGTCAGAGTCAGAGTCATGTAGTCAGAGTCAGAGTCTGAGTCACAGTCAGAGACAGAGTCAGAGTCTGAGTCAGAGTCAGAGTCGGAGTCAGAGTTAGAGTCAGATACGGAGTCGGGGTCAGAGTCAGATTCAGAGTCAAAGTCATGAAGACAGAGTCAGAGTCAGAGTCAGAGTCAGAGTCAGAGTCAAAGTCAGAGTCAGAGTCGGAATCAGAGTCAGAGTCAGAGTCAGAGTCAGAGTCAGATTCAGAGTCAGAGTCATGGAGACAGAGTCAGAGTCAGAGCCATAGTCAGAGTCAGAGTCATGGAGTCAGAGTCAGAGTCCGAGTCAGAATCAGAGTCAGAGTCAGAGTCAGAGTAGGAGTCAAAATTAGAGTCAGAGACAGATTCAGAGTCACAGTCACAGTCAGAGTCAGAGTCAGAGTCAGAGTCAGAGTCAGAGTCAGATTCAGAGTCAGAGTCATGGAGACAGAGTCAGAGTAATGAAGACAGAGTCAGTGTCAGAGCCATAGTCAGAGTCAGAGCCATAGAGTCAGACTCAGAGTCTGAGTCAGAGTCAGAGTCAGAGTCAGAGTCAGAGTCAGAGTCAGAGTCAGAGTCGGAGTCAGAGTCAAAGACAGAGTCAGAGTCAGGGTCAGAGTCAAAGTCACATTCAGAGTCAGAGTCAGAGTCATGGAGTCAGAGTGAGAGTCTGAGTCAGAGTCAGAGTCAGAGTCAGAGTCAGAGTCAGAGTCAGAGTCAGAGTCAGAAACAGATTCAGAGTCAGAGTCAGAGTCAGAGTCACAGTCAAAGTCGAAGTCAGAGTCAGAAACAGGGTCAGAGTCAGAGTCAGAGTCAGAGTCACAGTCAAAGTCGGAGACTCAGTCAGAGTCGGAGTCGGAGTCGGAGTCAGAGCCAGATTCAGAGTCATGAAGTCAGAGGCAGAGTCAGAGTCAGAGTCAAAGTCAGAGTCATGAAGTCAGAGTCATAAAGTCAGACTCAAAGTCGGAGTCAAAGTCAGATTCAGAGTCAGAGTCATGGAGACAGAGTCAGAGTCAGAGCCATAGTCAGAGTCAGAGTCAAACTTGAAGTCAGAGTCGGAGTCAGAATCAAAGTCAGAGTCAGAGTCAGAGTCAGAGTCAGAGTCAGAGTCACATTCAGAGTCAGAGTCAGAGTCAGAGTCAGAGTCAGGGTCAAAGTCAGAGTCAGATTTAAAGTCAGAGTCAGCGTCATAGAGTCGGAGTCAGAGTCTGAGTCAGAGTCAAAGTCAGAGTCAGAGTCGGAGTCCGAGTCAGAGTCAGAGTCAGAGTCAGAGTCGAAGTCAGAGTTAAAGTCAGAGTCAGAGTCAGAGTCAGAGTCGGAGTCAGAGTCAGAGTCAGAGTCAAAGTCAGAGTCAGAGTCATGTAGTCAGAGTCACAGTCAGAGGCAGAGTCAGAGTCGGAGTCAGAGTCAGAGTCAGAGTCAGAGTCAGGATCAGAGTCAGAGTCAGCATTAGAGTCAGAGTCAGAGTCATGTAGTCAGAGTCAGAGTCCGAGTCGGAGTCAGATTCAGAGTCGATGTCATGGAGACAGAGTCATAGTCAGAGTCAGAGTCTGAGTCAGAGTCAGAGAGAGAGTCAGAGTCTGAGTCAGAGTCAGAGTCAGAGTCAGAGTCAGAGTCAGAGTCGGAGTCAGAGTCAGAGTCAGAGTCAGAGTCAGAGTCAGAGTCAGAGTCAGAGTCAGGGTCAGAGTCAGAGTCACATTCAGGGTCAGAGTCAGAGTCATGGAGTCAGAGTCAGAGTCTGAGTCAGAGTCAGAGTCAGAGTCAGAGTCAGAGTCAGAGTCAGAGTCAAAAACAGAGTCAGAGTCAGAGTCAGAGTCAGAGTCACAGTCAAAGTCGGAGTCAGAGTCAGAAACAGGGTCAGAGTCAGAGTCAGAGTCAGAGTCACAGTCAAAGTCGGAGACTTAGTCAGAGTCAGAGTCAGAGTCGGAGTCATGGAGACAGACTCAGAGTCAGAGTCAGAGTCAGAGTCAGTTTCACAGTCAGAGTCAGAGTCGGAGTCAGAGTCAGAGTCAGAGTCAGAGTCGAAGTCAGAGTCAGAGTCGGAGTCAGAGTCAGAGTCAGAGTCAGAGTCGGAGTCAGAGTCAGAGTCAGAGTCAGACTCATAGTCAGAGTCAGAGTCAGAGTCGGAGTCAGAGTCAGAGTCAGAGTCAGAGTCAGAGTCAGAGTCATGTAGTCACAGTCAGAGTCAGAGTCAGAGTCAGAGTCAGAGTCAGAGTCAGAGTCGGAGTCAGAGTTAAAGTCAGAGTCAGAGTCAGAGTCAGAGTCAGAGTCAAAGTCAGAGTCTCAGTCAGAGTCCAAGTCAGAGTCAGAGTCGGAGTCAGAGTCAAAGTCAGAGTCAGAGTCAGAGTCAGAGTCATGTAGTCAGAGTCAGAGTCAGAGTCAGAGTCAGAGTCGGTGTCAGAGTCAGAGTCAGAGTCAGAGTCAGGGTCAGAGTCAGAGTCAGCATTAGAGTCAGAGTCAGAGTCATGTAGTCAGAGTCAGAGTCTGAGTCACAGTCAGAGACAGAGTCAGAGTCTGAGTCAGAGTCAGAGTCGGAGTCAGAGTTAGAGTCAGATACGGAGTCGGGGTCAGAGTCAGATTCAGAGTCAAAGTCATGAAGACAGAGTCAGAGTCAGAGTCAGAGTCAGAGTCAGAGTCAAAGTCAGAGTCAGAGTCGGAATCAGAGTCAGAGTCAGAGTCAGAGTCAGAGTCAGATTCAGAGTCAGAGTCATGGAGACAGAGTCAGAGTCAGAGCCATAGTCAGAGTCAGAGTCATGGAGTCAGAGTCAGAGTCCGAGTCAGAATCAGAGTCAGAGTCAGAGTCAGAGTAGGAGTCAAAATTAGAGTCAGAGACAGATTCAGAGTCACAGTCACAGTCAGAGTCAGAGTCAGAGTCAGAGTCAGAGTCAGAGTCAGATTCAGAGTCAGAGTCATGGAGACAGAGTCAGAGTCATGGAGACAGAGTCAGAGTCAGAGCCATAGTCAGAGTCAGAGCCATAGAGTCAGAGTCAGAGTCTGAGTCAGAGTCAGAGTCAGAGTCAGAGTCAGAGTCAGAGTCAGAGTCAGAGGTAAAGTCAGAGTCAGAGACTCAGTCAGATTCAGAGTCAGAGTCGAAGTCGGAGTTAGAGTCAGAGTCAGAGTCAGAGTCAGAGTCAGAGTCGGAGTCAGAGTCAAAGACAGAGTCAGAGTCAGGGTCAGAGTCAAAGTCACATTCAGAGTCAGAGTCAGAGTCATGGAGTCAGAGTGAGAGTCTGAGTCAGAGTCAGAGTCAGAGTCAGAGTCAGAGTCAGAGTCAGAGTCAGAGTCAGAAACAGATTCAGAGTCAGAGTCAGAGTCAGAGTCACAGTCAAAGTCGAAGTCAGAGTCAGAAACAGGGTCAGAGTCAGAGTCAGAGTCAGAGTCACAGTCAAAGTCGGAGACTCAGTCAGAGTCACAGTCAGAGTCGGAGTCGGAGTCGGAGTCAGAGCCAGATTCAGAGTCATGAAGTCAGAGGCGGAGTCAGAATCAAAGTCAGAGTCAGAGTCAGAGTCAGAGTCAGAGTCAGAGTCACATTCAGAGTCAGAGTCAGAGTCAGAGTCAGAGTCAGGGTCAAAGTCAGAGTCAGATTTCAAGTCAGAGTCAGCGTCATAGAGTCGGAGTCAGAGTCAGAGTCAGAGTCGAAGTCAGAGTCAGAGTCGGAGTCCGAGTCAGAGTCAGAGTCAGAGTCGACGTCAGAGTCAGAGTCAGAGTCGGAGTCAACATCAGAGTCGAAGTTAGATTCAGAGTCACAGTCAGAGTCAGAGTCAGAGTCTCATTCAGAGTCAGATTCAGAGTCAGAGTCGGAGTCAGAGTTAGAGTCAGAGTCGGAGTCAGAGTCAGAGTCAGAGTCAGAGTCAGAGTCAGAGTCAGAGTCAGAGTCAGATACAGAGTCAGAGTCAGATTAACAGTCAGAGTCATGGAGACAGCGTCAGAGTCAGAGCCATAGTCAGAGTCAGAGTCATGGAGTCGGAGTCATAGTCTGAGTCAGTGTCAGAGTCAGAGTCAAAGTCAGAGTCGGAGTCAAAATCAGCGTTGGAGTCAGATTCAGAGTCACAGTCACAGTCAGAGTCAGAGTCTCATTCAGAGTCAGATTCAGAGTCAGAGTCGGAGTCAGAGTCAGAGTCAGAGTCGGAGTCAGAGTCAGAGTCAGAGTCAGAGTCAGAGTCAAAGTCAGAGTCAGAGTCAGAGTCAAAGTCAGAGTCATGAAGTCAGACTCAGAGTCGGAGTCAAAGTCAGATTCAGAGTCAGAGTCATGGAGACAGAGTCAGATTCAGAGTCAGAGTCAGAGTCAGAGTCAAAGTCAGTGTCAGAGTCGGAGTCAGAGTCAGAGTCAGAGTCAGAGTCTGAGTCAGAGTCAGAGACAGAGTCAGAGTCTGAGTCAGAGTCAGAGTCAGAGTCAGAGTTAGAGTCAAATACAGAGTCAGAGTCAGAGTTAGTCAGATACGGAGTCGGAGTCAGAGTCAGATTCAGAGTCAGAGTCAGAGTCAGAGTAAAAGTCAGTGTCAGAGTCGGAGTCAGAGTCAGAGTCAGAGTCAGAGTCGAAGTCAGAGTCAGAGTCATAGTCAGAGTCAGAGTCAGAGTAAGAGTCAGAGTCAGAGTCAGAGTTGAAGTCACAGTCAGAGTCAAAGTCAGAGTCTCAGTCAGAGTCCAAGTCAGAGTCAGAGTCGGAGTCAGAGTCAGAGTCAGAGTCAGAGTCAGAGTCAGAGTCATGTAGTCAGAGTCACAGTCAGAGTCAGAGTCAGAGTCGGAGTCAGAGTCAGAGTCAGAGTCAGAGTCAGGGTCAGAGTTAGAGTCAGATACAGAGTCAGAGTCAGACTTAGTCAGATACGGAGTCGGAGTCAGAGTCAGATTCAGAGTCAGAGTCAGAGTCAGAGTCAAAGTCAGAGTCAGAGTCGGAGTCAGAGTCACAGTCAGAGTCAGAGTCGGAGTCAGAGTCAGAGTCAGAGTCAGAGTCAGAGTCAGAGTCAGAGTCAGAGGCAAAGTCAGAGTCAGAGACTCAGTCAGATTCAGAGTCAGAGTCGAAGTCGGAGTTAGAGTCAGAGTCAGAGTCAGAGTCAGAGTCAGAGTCGGAGTCAGAGTCGAAGACAGAGTCAGAGTCAGGGTCAGAGTCAAAGTCACATTCAGAGTCAGAGTCAGAGTCATGGAGTCAGAGTGAGAGTTTGAGTCAGAGTCAGAGTCAGAGTCAGAGTCAGAGTCAGAGTCAGAGTCAGAGTCAGAGTCAGAGTCAGAAACAGATTCAGAGTCAGAGTCAGAGTCAGAGTCACAGTCAAAGTCGAAGTCAGAGTCAGAAACAGGGTCAGAGTCAGAGTCAGAGTCAGAGTCACAGTCAAAGTCGGAGACTCAGTCAGAGTCACAGTCAGAGTCGGAGTCGGAGTCGGAGTCAGAGCCAGATTCAGAGTCATGAAGTCAGAGGCAGAGTCAGAGTCAGAGTCAAAGTCAGAGTCATGAAGTCAGAGTCATAAAGTCAGACTCAAAGTCGGAGTCAAAGTCAGATTCAGAGTCAGAGTCATGGAGACAGAGTCAGAGTCAGAGCCATAGTCAGAGTCAGAGTCAAACTTGAAGTCAGAGTCGGAGTCAGAATCAAAGTCAGAGTCAGAGTCAGAGTCAGAGTCAGAGTCAGAGTCACATTCAGAGTCAGAGTCAGAGTCAGAGTCAGAGTCAGGGTCAAAGTCAGAGTCAGATTTAAAGTCAGAGTCAGCGTCATAGAGTCGGAGTCAGAGTCTGAGTCAGAGTCAAAGTCAGAGTCAGAGTCGGAGTCCGAGTCAGAGTCAGAGTCAGAGTCAGAGTCGGAGTCAGAGTTAAAGTCAGAGTCAGAGTCAGAGTCAGAGTCGGAGTCAGAGTCAGAGTCAGAGTCAAAGTCAGAGTCAGAGTCATGTAGTCAGAGTCACAGTCAGAGGCAGAGTCAGAGTCGGAGTCAGAGTCAGAGTCAGAGTCAGAGTCAGGATCAGAGTCAGAGTCAGCATTAGAGTCAGAGTCAGAGTCATGTAGTCAGAGTCAGAGTCCGAGTCAGAGTCAGATTCAGAGTCGATGTCATGAAGACAGAGTCATAGTCAGAGTCAGAGTCTGAGTCAGAGTCAGAGAGAGAGTCAGAGTCTGAGTCAGAGTCAGAGTCAGAGTCAGAGTCAGAGTCAGAGTCGGAGTCAGAGTCAGAGTCAGAGTCAGAGTCAGAGTCAGAGTCAGAGTCAGAGTCAGGGTCAGAGTCAGAGTCACATTCAGAGTCAGAGTCAGAGTCATGGAGTCAGAGTCAGAGTCTGAGTCAGAGTCAGAGTCAGAGTCAGAGTCAGAGTCAGAGTCAGAGTCAGAGTCAGAAACAGGGTCAGAGTCAGAGTCAGAGTCAGAGTCACAGTCAAAGTCGGAGTCAGAGTCAGAAACAGGGTCAGAGTCAGAGTCAGAGTCAGAGTCACAGTCAAAGTCGGAGACTTAGTCAGAGTCAGAGTCAGAGTCAGAGTCAGAGTCATGTAGTCAGAGTCACAGTCAGAGTCAGAGTCGGAGTCAGAGTCAGAGTCAGAGTCAGAGTCGGAGTCAGAGTCAGAGTCGGAGTCAGAGTCAGAGTCAGAGTCAGAGTCGGAGTCAGAGTCAGAGTCAGAGTCAGACTCATAGTCAGAGTCAGAGTCAGAGTCGGAGTCAGAGTCAGAGTCAGAGTCAGAGTCAGAGTCAGAGTCAGAGTCAGAGTCAGAGTCAGAGTCAGATACAGAGTCAGAGTCAGATTAACAGTCAGAGTCATGGAGACAGCGTCAGAGTCAGAGCCATAGTCAGAGTCAGAGTCATGGAGTCGGAGTCATAGTCTGAGTCAGTGTCAGAGTCAGAGTCAAAGTCAGAGTCGGAGTCAAAATCAGCGTTGGAGTCAGATTCAGAGTCACAGTCACAGTCAGAGTCAGAGTCTCATTCAGAGTCAGATTCAGAGTCAGAGTCGGAGTCAGAGTCAGAGTCAGAGTCGGAGTCAGAGTCAGAGTCAGAGTCAGAGTCAGAGTCAAAGTCAGAGTCAGAGTCAAAGTCAAAGTCAGAGTCATGAAGTCAGACTCAGAGTCGGAGTCAAAGTCAGATTCAGAGTCAGAGTCATGGAGACAGAGTCAGATTCAGAGTCAGAGTCAGAGTCAGAGTCAAAGTCAGTGTCAGAGTCGGAGTCAGAGTCAGAGTCAGAGTCAGAGTCTGAGTCAGAGTCAGAGACAGAGTCAGAGTCTGAGTCAGAGTCAGAGTCAGAGTCAGAGTTAGAGTCAAATACAGAGTCAGAGTCAGAGTTAGTCAGATACGGAGTCGGAGTCAGAGTCAGATTCAGAGTCAGAGTCAGAGTCAGAGTAAAAGTCAGTGTCAGAGTCGGAGTCAGAGTCAGAGTCAGAGTCAGAGTCGAAGTCAGAGTCAGAGTCATAGTCAGAGTCAGAGTCAGAGTAAGAGTCAGAGTCAGAGTCAGAGTTGAAGTCACAGTCAGAGTCAAAGTCAGAGTCTCAGTCAGAGTCCAAGTCAGAGTCAGAGTCGGAGTCAGAGTCAGAGTCAGAGTCAGAGTCAGAGTCAGAGTCATGTAGTCAGAGTCACAGTCAGAGTCAGAGTCAGAGTCGGAGTCAGAGTCAGAGTCAGAGTCAGAGTCAGGGTCAGAGTTAGAGTCAGATACAGAGTCAGAGTCAGACTTAGTCAGATACGGAGTCGGAGTCAGAGTCAGATTCAGAGTCAGAGTCAGAGTCAGAGTCAAAGTCAGAGTCAGAGTCGGAGTCAGAGTCACAGTCAGAGTCAGAGTCGGAGTCAGAGTCAGAGTCAGAGTCAGAGTCAGAGTCAGAGTCAGAGTCAGAGGCAAAGTCAGAGTCAGAGACTCAGTCAGATTCAGAGTCAGAGTCGAAGTCGGAGTTAGAGTCAGAGTCAGAGTCAGAGTCAGAGTCAGAGTCGGAGTCAGAGTCGAAGACAGAGTCAGAGTCAGGGTCAGAGTCAAAGTCACATTCAGAGTCAGAGTCAGAGTCATGGAGTCAGAGTGAGAGTCTGAGTCAGAGTCAGAGTCAGAGTCAGAGTCAGAGTCAGAGTCAGAGTCAGAGTCAGAAGCAGATTCAGAGTCAGAGTCAGAGTCAGAGTCACAGTCAAAGTCGAAGTCAGAGTCAGAAACAGGGTCAGAGTCAGAGTCAGAGTCAGAGTCACAGTCAAAGTCGGAGACTCAGTCAGAGTCACAGTCAGAGTCGGAGTCGGAGTCGGAGTCAGAGCCAGATTCAGAGTCATGAAGTCAGAGGCAGAGTCAGAGTCAGAGTCAAAGTCAGAGTCATGAAGTCAGAGTCATAAAGTCAGACTCAAAGTCGGAGTCAAAGTCAGATTCAGAGTCAGAGTCATGGAGACAGAGTCAGAGTCAGAGCCATAGTCAGAGTCAGAGTCAAACTTGAAGTCAGAGTCGGAGTCAGAATCAAAGTCAGAGTCAGAGTCAGAGTCAGAGTCAGAGTCAGAGTCACATTCAGAGTCAGAGTCAGAGTCAGAGTCAGAGTCAGGGTCAAAGTCAGAGTCAGATTTAAAGTCAGAGTCAGCGTCATAGAGTCGGAGTCAGAGTCTGAGTCAGAGTCAAAGTCAGAGTCAGAGTCGGAGTCCGAGTCAGAGTCAGAGTCAGAGTCAGAGTCGGAGTCAGAGTTAAAGTCAGAGTCAGAGTCAGAGTCAGAGTCGGAGTCAGAGTCAGAGTCAGAGTCATGTAGTCAGAGTCACAGTCAGAGGCAGAGTCAGAGTCGGAGTCAGAGTCAGAGTCAGAGTCAGAGTCAGGATCAGAGTCAGAGTCAGCATTAGAGTCAGAGTCAGAGTCATGTAGTCAGAGTCAGAGTCCGAGTTGGAGTCAGATTCAGAGTCGATGTCATGAAGACAGAGTCATAGTCAGAGTCAGAGTCTGAGTCAGAGTCAGAGAGAGAGTCAGAGTCTGAGTCAGAGTCAGAGTCAGAGTCAGAGTCAGAGTCAGAGTCGGAGTCAGAGTCAGAGTCAGAGTCAGAGTCAGAGTCAGAGTCAGAGTCAGAGTCAGGGTCAGAGTCAGAGTCACATTCAGGGTCAGAGTCAGAGTCATGGAGTCAGAGTCAGAGTCTGAGTCAGAGTCAGAGTCAGAGTCAGAGTCAGAGTCAGAGTCAGAGTCAGAGTCAGAAACAGGGTCAGAGTCAGAGTCAGAGTCAGAGTCACAGTCAAAGTCGGAGTCAGAGTCAGAAACAGGGTCAGAGTCAGAGTCAGAGTCAGAGTCACAGTCAAAGTCGGAGACTTAGTCAGAGTCAGAGTCAGAGTCAGAGTCAGAGTCATGTAGTCAGAGTCACAGTCAGAGTCAGAGTCGGAGTCAGAGTCAGAGTCAGAGTCAGAGTCGGAGTCAGAGTCAGAGTCGGAGTCAGAGTCAGAGTCAGAGTCAGAGTCGGAGTCAGAGTCAGAGTCAGAGTCAGACTCATAGTCAGAGTCAGAGTCAGAGTCGGAGTCAGAGTCAGAGTCAGAGTCAGAGTCAGAGTCAGAGTCGTGTAGTCACAGTCAGAGTCAGAGTCAGAGTCAGAGTCAGAGTCAGAGTCAGAGTCAGAGTCAGAGTCAGAGCCAGAGTCAGAGTCAGAGTCAGAGTCAGAGTCGGAGTCAGAGTTAAAGTCAGAGTCAGAGTCAGAGTCAGAGTCAGAGTCAAAGTCAGAGTCTCAGTCAGAGTCCAAGTCAGAGTCAGAGTCGGAGTTAGAGTCAAAGTCAGAGTCAGAGTCAGAGTCAGAGTCATGTAGTCAGAGTCAGAGTCAGAGTCAGAGTCAGAGTCGGTGTCAGAGTCAGAGTCAGAGTCAGAGTCAGGGTCAGAGCCAGAGTCAGCATTAGAGTCAGAGTCAGAGTCATGTAGTCAGAGTCAGAGTCTGAGTCACAGTCAGAGACAGAGTCAGAGTCTGAGTCAGAGTCAGAGTCGGAGTCAGAGTTAGAGTCAGATACGGAGTCGGGGTCAGAGTCAGATTCAGAGTCAAAGTCATGAAGACAGAGTCAGAGTCAGAGTCAGAGTCAGAGTCAGAGTCAAAGTCAGAGTCAGAGTCGGAATCAGAGTCAGAGTCAGAGTCAGAGTCAGAGTCAGATTCAGAGTCAGAGTCATGGAGACAGAGTCAGAGTCAGAGCCATAGTCAGAGTCAGAGTCATGGAGTCAGAGTCAGAGTCCGAGTCAGAATCAGAGTCAGAGTCAGAGTCAGAGTAGGAGTCAAAATTAGAGTCAGAGACAGATTCAGAGTCACAGTCACAGTCAGAGTCAGAGTCAGAGTCAGAGTCAGAGTCAGAGTCAGATTCAGAGTCAGAGTCATGGAGACAGAGTCAGAGTCATGGAGACAGAGTCAGAGTCAGAGCCATAGTCAGAGTCAGAGCCATAGAGTCAGAGTCAGAGTCTGAGTCAGAGTCAGAGTCAGAGTCAGAGTCAGAGTCAGAGTCAGAGTCAGAGGCAAAGTCAGAGTCAGAGTCATGTAGTCAGAGTCACAGTCAGAGGCAGAGTCAGAGTCGGAGTCAGAGTCAGAGTCAGAGTCAGAGTCAGGATCAGAGTCAGAGTCAGCATTAGAGTCAGAGTCAGAGTCATGTAGTCAGAGTCAGAGTCCGAGTCGGAGTCAGATTCAGAGTCGATGTCATGAAGACAGAGTCATAGTCAGAGTCAGAGTCTGAGTCAGAGTCAGAGAGAGAGTCAGAGTCTGAGTCAGAGTCAGAGTCAGAGTCAGAGTCAGAGTCAGAGTCGGAGTCAGAGTCAGAGTCAGAGTCAGAGTCAGAGTCAGAGTCAGAGTCAGAGTCAGGGTCAGAGTCAGAGTCACATTCAGGGTCAGAGTCAGAGTCATGGAGTCAGAGTCAGAGTCTGAGTCAGAGTCAGAGTCAGAGTCAGAGTCAGAGTCAGAGTCAGAGTCAGAGTCAGAAACAGGGTCAGAGTCAGAGTCAGAGTCAGAGTCACAGTCAAAGTCGGAGTCAGAGTCAGAAACAGGGTCAGAGTCAGAGTCAGAGTCAGAGTCACAGTCAAAGTCGGAGACTTAGTCAGAGTCAGAGTCAGAGTCAGAGTCAGAGTCATGTAGTCAGAGTCACAGTCAGAGTCAGAGTCGGAGTCAGAGTCAGAGTCAGAGTCAGAGTCGGAGTCAGAGTCAGAGTCGGAGTCAGAGTCAGAGTCAGAGTCAGAGTCGGAGTCAGAGTCAGAGTCAGAGTCAGACTCATAGTCAGAGTCAGAGTCAGAGTCGGAGTCAGAGTCAGAGTCAGAGTCAGAGTCAGAGTCAGAGTCAGAGTCAGAGTCAGAGTCAGAGTCAGATACAGAGTCAGAGTCAGATTAACAGTCAGAGTCATGGAGACAGCGTCAGAGTCAGAGCCATAGTCAGAGTCAGAGTCATGGAGTCGGAGTCATAGTCTGAGTCAGTGTCAGAGTCAGAGTCAAAGTCAGAGTCGGAGTCAAAATCAGCGTTGGAGTCAGATTCAGAGTCACAGTCACAGTCAGAGTCAGAGTCTCATTCAGGGTCAGATTCAGAGTCAGAGTCGGAGTCAGAGTCAGAGTCAGAGTCGGATTCAGAGTCAGAGTCAGAGTCAGAGTCAGAGTCAAAGTCAGAGTCAGAGTCAGAGTCAAAGTCAGAGTCATGAAGTCAGACTCAGAGTCGGAGTCAAAGTCAGATTCAGAGTCAGAGTCATGGAGACAGAGTCAGATTCAGAGTCAGAGTCAGAGTCAGAGTCAAAGTCAGTGTCAGAGTCGGAGTCAGAGTCAGAGTCAGAGTCAGAGTCTGAGTCAGAGTCAGAGACAGAGTCAGAGTCTGAGTCAGAGTCAGAGTCAGAGTCAGAGTTAGAGTCAAATACAGAGTCAGAGTCAGAGTTAGTCAGATACGGAGTCGGAGTCAGAGTCAGATTCAGAGTCAGAGTCAGAGTCAGAGTAAAAGTCAGTGTCAGAGTCGGAGTCAGAGTCAGAGTCAGAGTCAGAGTCGAAGTCAGAGTCAGAGTCATAGTCAGAGTCAGAGTCAGAGTAAGAGTCAGAGTCAGAGTCAGAGTTGAAGTCACAGTCAGAGTCAAAGTCAGAGTCTCAGTCAGAGTCCAAGTCAGAGTCAGAGTCGGAGTCAGAGTCAGAGTCAGAGTCAGAGTCAGAGTCAGAGTCATGTAGTCAGAGTCACAGTCAGAGTCAGAGTCAGAGTCGGAGTCAGAGTCAGAGTCAGAGTCAGAGTCAGGGTCAGAGTTAGAGTCAGATACAGAGTCAGAGTCAGACTTAGTCAGATACGGAGTCGGAGTCAGAGTCAGATTCAGAGTCAGAGTCAGAGTCAGAGTCAAAGTCAGAGTCAGAGTCGGAGTCAGAGTCACAGTCAGAGTCAGAGTCGGAGTCAGAGTCAGAGTCAGAGTCAGAGTCAGAGTCAGAGTCAGAGTCAGAGGCAAAGTCAGAGTCAGAGACTCAGTCAGATTCAGAGTCAGAGTCGAAGTCGGAGTTAGAGTCAGAGTCAGAGTCAGAGTCAGAGTCAGAGTCGGAGTCAGAGTCGAAGACAGAGTCAGAGTCAGGGTCAGAGTCAAAGTCACATTCAGAGTCAGAGTCAGAGTCATGGAGTCAGAGTGAGAGTCTGAGTCAGAGTCAGAGTCAGAGTCAGAGTCAGAGTCAGAGTCAGAGTCAGAGTCAGAAGCAGATTCAGAGTCAGAGTCAGAGTCAGAGTCACAGTCAAAGTCGAAGTCAGAGTCAGAAACAGGGTCAGAGTCAGAGTCAGAGTCAGAGTCACAGTCAAAGTCGGAGACTCAGTCAGAGTCACAGTCAGAGTCGGAGTCGGAGTCGGAGTCAGAGCCAGATTCAGAGTCATGAAGTCAGAGGCAGAGTCAGAGTCAGAGTCAAAGTCAGAGTCATGAAGTCAGAGTCATAAAGTCAGACTCAAAGTCGGAGTCAAAGTCAGATTCAGAGTCAGAGTCATGGAGACAGAGTCAGAGTCAGAGCCATAGTCAGAGTCAGAGTCAAACTTGAAGTCAGAGTCGGAGTCAGAATCAAAGTCAGAGTCAGAGTCAGAGTCAGAGTCAGAGTCAGAGTCACATTCAGAGTCAGAGTCAGAGTCAGAGTCAGAGTCAGGGTCAAAGTCAGAGTCAGATTTAAAGTCAGAGTCAGCGTCATAGAGTCGGAGTCAGAGTCTGAGTCAGAGTCAAAGTCAGAGTCAGAGTCGGAGTCCGAGTCAGAGTCAGAGTCAGAGTCAGAGTCGGAGTCAGAGTTAAAGTCAGAGTCAGAGTCAGAGTCAGAGTCGGAGTCAGAGTCAGAGTCAGAGTCATGTAGTCAGAGTCACAGTCAGAGGCAGAGTCAGAGTCGGAGTCAGAGTCAGAGTCAGAGTCAGAGTCAGGATCAGAGTCAGAGTCAGCATTAGAGTCAGAGTCAGAGTCATGTAGTCAGAGTCAGAGTCCGAGTTGGAGTCAGATTCAGAGTCGATGTCATGAAGACAGAGTCATAGTCAGAGTCAGAGTCTGAGTCAGAGTCAGAGAGAGAGTCAGAGTCTGAGTCAGAGTCAGAGTCAGAGTCAGAGTCAGAGTCAGAGTCGGAGTCAGAGTCAGAGTCAGAGTCAGAGTCAGAGTCAGAGTCAGAGTCAGAGTCAGGGTCAGAGTCAGAGTCACATTCAGGGTCAGAGTCAGAGTCATGGAGTCAGAGTCAGAGTCTGAGTCAGAGTCAGAGTCAGAGTCAGAGTCAGAGTCAGAGTCAGAGTCAGAGTCAGAAACAGGGTCAGAGTCAGAGTCAGAGTCAGAGTCACAGTCAAAGTCGGAGTCAGAGTCAGAAACAGGGTCAGAGTCAGAGTCAGAGTCAGAGTCACAGTCAAAGTCGGAGACTTAGTCAGAGTCAGAGTCAGAGTCAGAGTCAGAGTCATGTAGTCAGAGTCACAGTCAGAGTCAGAGTCGGAGTCAGAGTCAGAGTCAGAGTCAGAGTCGGAGTCAGAGTCAGAGTCGGAGTCAGAGTCAGAGTCAGAGTCAGAGTCGGAGTCAGAGTCAGAGTCAGAGTCAGACTCATAGTCAGAGTCAGAGTCAGAGTCGGAGTCAGAGTCAGAGTCAGAGTCAGAGTCAGAGTCAGAGTCGTGTAGTCACAGTCAGAGTCAGAGTCAGAGTCAGAGTCAGAGTCAGAGTCAGAGTCAGAGTCAGAGTCAGAGCCAGAGTCAGAGTCAGAGTCAGAGTCAGAGTCGGAGTCAGAGTTAAAGTCAGAGTCAGAGTCAGAGTCAGAGTCAGAGTCAAAGTCAGAGTCTCAGTCAGAGTCCAAGTCAGAGTCAGAGTCGGAGTTAGAGTCAAAGTCAGAGTCAGAGTCAGAGTCAGAGTCATGTAGTCAGAGTCAGAGTCAGAGTCAGAGTCAGAGTCGGTGTCAGAGTCAGAGTCAGAGTCAGAGTCAGGGTCAGAGTCAGAGTCAGCATTAGAGTCAGAGTCAGAGTCATGTAGTCAGAGTCAGAGTCTGAGTCACAGTCAGAGACAGAGTCAGAGTCTGAGTCAGAGTCAGAGTCGGAGTCAGAGTTAGAGTCAGATACGGAGTCGGGGTCAGAGTCAGATTCAGAGTCAAAGTCATGAAGACAGAGTCAGAGTCAGAGTCAGAGTCAGAGTCAGAGTCAAAGTCAGAGTCAGAGTCGGAATCAGAGTCAGAGTCAGAGTCAGAGTCAGAGTCAGATTCAGAGTCAGAGTCATGGAGACAGAGTCAGAGTCAGAGCCATAGTCAGAGTCAGAGTCATGGAGTCAGAGTCAGAGTCCGAGTCAGAATCAGAGTCAGAGTCAGAGTCAGAGTAGGAGTCAAAATTAGAGTCAGAGACAGATTCAGAGTCACAGTCACAGTCAGAGTCAGAGTCAGAGTCAGAGTCAGAGTCAGAGTCAGATTCAGAGTCAGAGTCATGGAGACAGAGTCAGAGTCATGGAGACAGAGTCAGAGTCAGAGCCATAGTCAGAGTCAGAGCCATAGAGTCAGAGTCAGAGTCTGAGTCAGAGTCAGAGTCAGAGTCAGAGTCAGAGTCAGAGTCAGAGTCAGAGGCAAAGTCAGAGTCAGAGTCATGTAGTCAGAGTCACAGTCAGAGGCAGAGTCAGAGTCGGAGTCAGAGTCAGAGTCAGAGTCAGAGTCAGGATCAGAGTCAGAGTCAGCATTAGAGTCAGAGTCAGAGTCATGTAGTCAGAGTCAGAGTCCGAGTCGGAGTCAGATTCAGAGTCGATGTCATGAAGACAGAGTCATAGTCAGAGTCAGAGTCTGAGTCAGAGTCAGAGAGAGAGTCAGAGTCTGAGTCAGAGTCAGAGTCAGAGTCAGAGTCAGAGTCAGAGTCGGAGTCAGAGTCAGAGTCAGAGTCAGAGTCAGAGTCAGAGTCAGAGTCAGAGTCAGGGTCAGAGTCAGAGTCACATTCAGGGTCAGAGTCAGAGTCATGGAGTCAGAGTCAGAGTCTGAGTCAGAGTCAGAGTCAGAGTCAGAGTCAGAGTCAGAGTCAGAGTCAGAGTCAGAAACAGGGTCAGAGTCAGAGTCAGAGTCAGAGTCACAGTCAAAGTCGGAGTCAGAGTCAGAAACAGGGTCAGAGTCAGAGTCAGAGTCAGAGTCACAGTCAAAGTCGGAGACTTAGTCAGAGTCAGAGTCAGAGTCAGAGTCAGAGTCATGTAGTCAGAGTCACAGTCAGAGTCAGAGTCGGAGTCAGAGTCAGAGTCAGAGTCAGAGTCGGAGTCAGAGTCAGAGTCGGAGTCAGAGTCAGAGTCAGAGTCAGAGTCGGAGTCAGAGTCAGAGTCAGAGTCAGACTCATAGTCAGAGTCAGAGTCAGAGTCGGAGTCAGAGTCAGAGTCAGAGTCAGAGTCAGAGTCAGAGTCAGAGTCAGAGTCAGAGTCAGAGTCAGATACAGAGTCAGAGTCAGATTAACAGTCAGAGTCATGGAGACAGCGTCAGAGTCAGAGCCATAGTCAGAGTCAGAGTCATGGAGTCGGAGTCATAGTCTGAGTCAGTGTCAGAGTCAGAGTCAAAGTCAGAGTCGGAGTCAAAATCAGCGTTGGAGTCAGATTCAGAGTCACAGTCACAGTCAGAGTCAGAGTCTCATTCAGGGTCAGATTCAGAGTCAGAGTCGGAGTCAGAGTCAGAGTCAGAGTCGGATTCAGAGTCAGAGTCAGAGTCAGAGTCAGAGTCAAAGTCAGAGTCAGAGTCAGAGTCAAAGTCAGAGTCATGAAGTCAGACTCAGAGTCGGAGTCAAAGTCAGATTCAGAGTCAGAGTCATGGAGACAGAGTCAGATTCAGAGTCAGAGTCAGAGTCAGAGTCAAAGTCAGTGTCAGAGTCGGAGTCAGAGTCAGAGTCAGAGTCAGAGTCTGAGTCAGAGTCAGAGACAGAGTCAGAGTCTGAGTCAGAGTCAGAGTCAGAGTCAGAGTTAGAGTCAAATACAGAGTCAGAGTCAGAGTTAGTCAGATACGGAGTCGGAGTCAGAGTCAGATTCAGAGTCAGAGTCAGAGTCAGAGTAAAAGTCAGTGTCAGAGTCGGAGTCAGAGTCAGAGTCAGAGTCAGAGTCGAAGTCAGAGTCAGAGTCATAGTCAGAGTCAGAGTCAGAGTAAGAGTCAGAGTCAGAGTCAGAGTTGAAGTCACAGTCAGAGTCAAAGTCAGAGTCTCAGTCAGAGTCCAAGTCAGAGTCAGAGTCGGAGTCAGAGTCAGAGTCAGAGTCAGAGTCAGAGTCAGAGTCATGTAGTCAGAGTCACAGTCAGAGTCAGAGTCAGAGTCGGAGTCAGAGTCAGAGTCAGAGTCAGAGTCAGGGTCAGAGTTAGAGTCAGATACAGAGTCAGAGTCAGACTTAGTCAGTTACGGAGTCGGAGTCAGAGTCAGATTCAGAGTCAGAGTCAGAGTCAGAGTCAAAGTCAGAGTCAGAGTCGGAGTCAGAGTCACAGTCAGAGTCAGAGTCGGAGTCAGAGTCAGAGTCAGAGTCAGAGTCAGAGTCAGAGTCAGAGTCAGAGGCAAAGTCAGAGTCAGAGACTGAGTCAGATTCAGAGTCAGAGTCGAAGTCGGAGTTAGAGTCAGAGTCAGAGTCAGAGTCAGAGTCAGAGTCGGAGTCAGAGTCGAAGACAGAGTCAGAGTCAGGGTCAGAGTCAAAGTCACATTCAGAGTCAGAGTCAGAGTCATGGAGTCAGAGTGAGAGTCTGAGTCAGAGTCAGAGTCAGAGTCAGAGTCAGAGTCAGAGTCAGAGTCAGAGTCAGAAGCAGATTCAGAGTCAAAGTCAGAGTCAGAGTCACAGTCAAAGTCGAAGTCAGAGTCAGAAACAGGGTCAGAGTCAGAGTCAGAGTCAGAGTCACAGTCAAAGTCGGAGACTCAGTCAGAGTCACAGTCAGAGTCGGAGTCGGAGTCGGAGTCAGAGCCAGATTCAGAGTCATGAAGTCAGAGGCAGAGTCAGAGTCAGAGTCAAAGTCAGAGTCATGAAGTCAGAGTCATAAAGTCAGACTCAAAGTCGGAGTCAAAGTCAGATTCAGAGTCAGAGTCATGGAGACAGAGTCAGAGTCAGAGCCATAGTCAGAGTCAGAGTCAAACTTGAAGTCAGAGTCGGAGTCAGAATCAAAGTCAGAGTCAGAGTCAGAGTCAGAGTCAGAGTCAGAGTCACATTCAGAGTCAGAGTCAGAGTCAGAGTCAGAGTCAGGGTCAAAGTCAGAGTCAGATTTAAAGTCAGAGTCAGCGTCATAGAGTCGGAGTCAGAGTCTGAGTCAGAGTCAAAGTCAGAGTCAGAGTCGGAGTCCGAGTCAGAGTCAGAGTCAGAGTCAGAGTCGGAGTCAGAGTTAAAGTCAGAGTCAGAGTCAGAGTCAGAGTCGGAGTCAGAGTCAGAGTCAGAGTCAAAGTCAGAGTCAGAGTCATGTAGTCAGAGTCACAGTCAGAGGCAGAGTCAGAGTCGGAGTCAGAGTCAGAGTCAGAGTCAGAGTCAGGATCAGAGTCAGAGTCAGCATTAGAGTCAGAGTCAGAGTCATGTAGTCAGAGTCAGAGTCCGAGTCGGAGTCAGATTCAGAGTTGATGTCATGAAGACAGAGTCATAGTCAGAGTCAGAGTCTGAGTCAGAGTCAGAGAGAGAGTCAGAGTCTGAGTCAGAGTCAGAGTCAGAGTCAGAGTCAGAGTCAGAGTCGGAGTCAGAGTCAGAGTCAGAGTCAGAGTCAGAGTCAGAGTCAGAGTCAGAGTCAGGGTCAGAGTCAGAGTCACATTCAGGGTCAGAGTCAGAGTCATGGAGTCAGAGTCAGAGTCTGAGTCAGAGTCAGAGTCAGAGTCAGAGTCAGAGTCAGAGTCAGAGTCAGAGTCAGAAACAGGGTCAGAGTCAGAGTCAGAGTCAGAGTCACAGTCAAAGTCGGAGTCAGAGTCAGAAACAGGGTCAGAGTCAGAGTCAGAGTCAGAGTCACAGTCAAAGTCGGAGACTTAGTCAGAGTCAGAGTCAGAGTCAGAGTCAGAGTCATGTAGTCAGAGTCACAGTCAGAGTCAGAGTCGGAGTCAGAGTCAGAGTCAGAGTCAGAGTCGGAGTCAGAGTCAGAGTCGGAGTCAGAGTCAGAGTCAGAGTCAGAGTCGGAGTCAGAGTCAGAGTCAGAGTCAGACTCATAGTCAGAGTCAGAGTCAGAGTCGGAGTCAGAGTCAGAGTCAGAGTCAGAGTCAGAGTCAGAGTCAGAGTCAGAGGCAAAGTCAGAGTCAGAGACTGAGTCAGATTCAGAGTCAGAGTCGAAGTCGGAGTTAGAGTCAGAGTCAGAGTCAGAGTCAGAGTCAGAGTCGGAGTCAGAGTCGAAGACAGAGTCAGAGTCAGGGTCAGAGTCAAAGTCACATTCAGAGTCAGAGTCAGAGTCATGGAGTCAGAGTGAGAGTCTGAGTCAGAGTCAGAGTCAGAGTCAGAGTCAGAGTCAGAGTCAGAGTCAGAGTCAGAAGCAGATTCAGAGTCAGAGTCAGTGTCAGAGTCACAGTCAAAGTCGAAGTCAGAGTCAGAAACAGGGTCAGAGTCAGAGTCAGAGTCAGAGTCACAGTCAAAGTCGGAGACTCAGTCAGAGTCACAGTCAGAGTCGGAGTCGGAGTCGGAGTCAGAGCCAGATTCAGAGTCATGAAGTCAGAGGCAGAGTCAGAGTCAGAGTCAAAGTCAGAGTCATGAAGTCAGAGTCATAAAGTCAGACTCAAAGTCGGAGTCAAAGTCAGATTCAGAGTCAGAGTCATGGAGACAGAGTCAGAGTCAGAGCCATAGTCAGAGTCAGAGTCAAACTTGAAGTCAGAGTCGGAGTCAGAATCAAAGTCAGAGTCAGAGTCAGAGTCAGAGTCAGAGTCAGAGTCACATTCAGAGTCAGAGTCAGAGTCAGAGTCAGAGTCAGGGTCAAAGTCAGAGTCAGATTTAAAGTCAGAGTCAGCGTCATAGAGTCGGAGTCAGAGTCTGAGTCAGAGTCAAAGTCAGAGTCAGAGTCGGAGTCCGAGTCAGAGTCAGAGTCAGAGTCAGAGTCGGAGTCAGAGTTAAAGTCAGAGTCAGAGTCAGAGTCAGAGTCGGAGTCAGAGTCAGAGTCAGAGTCAAAGTCAGAGTCAGAGTCATGTAGTCAGAGTCACAGTCAGAGGCAGAGTCAGAGTCGGAGTCAGAGTCAGAGTCAGAGTCAGAGTCAGGATCAGAGTCAGAGTCCGCATTAGAGTCAGAGTCAGAGTCATGTAGTCAGAGTCAGAGTCCGAGTCGGAGTCAGATTCAGAGTCGATGTCATGAAGACAGAGTCATAGTCAGAGTCAGAGTCTGAGTCAGAGTCAGAGAGAGAGTCAGAGTCTGAGTCAGAGTCAGAGTCAGAGTCAGAGTCAGAGTCAGAGTCGGAGTCAGAGTCAGAGTCAGAGTCAGAGTCAGAGTCAGAGTCAGAGTCAGAGTCAGGGTCAGAGTCAGAGTCACATTCAGGGTCAGAGTCAGAGTCATGGAGTCAGAGTCAGAGTCTGAGTCAGAGTCAGAGTCAGAGTCAGAGTCAGAGTCAGAGTCAGAGTCAGAGTCAGAAACAGGGTCAGAGTCAGAGTCAGAGTCAGAGTCACAGTCAAAGTCGGAGTCAGAGTCAGAAACAGGGTCAGAGTCAGAGTCAGAGTCAGAGTCACAGTCAAAGTCGGAGACTTAGTCAGAGTCAGAGTCAGAGTCAGAGTCAGAGTCATGTAGTCAGAGTCACAGTCAGAGTCAGAGTCGGAGTCAGAGTCAGAGTCAGAGTCAGAGTCGGAGTCAGAGTCAGAGTCGGAGTCAGAGTCAGAGTCAGAGTCAGAGTCGGAGTCAGAGTCAGAGTCAGAGTCAGACTCATAGTCAGAGTCAGAGTCAGAGTCGGAGTCAGAGTCAGAGTCAGAGTCAGAGTCAGAGTCAGAGTCATGTAGTCACAGTCAGAGTCAGAGTCAGAGTCAGAGTCAGAGTCAGAGTCAGAGTCAGAGTCAGAGTCAGAGTCAGAGTCAGAGTCAGAGTCAGAGTCAGAGTCGGAGTCAGAGTTAAAGTCAGAGTCAGAGTCAGAGTCAGAGTCAGAGTCAAAGTCAGAGTCTCAGTCAGAGTCCAAGTCAGAGTCAGAGTCGGAGTTAGAGTCAAAGTCAGAGTCAGAGTCAGAGTCAGAGTCATGTAGTCAGAGTCAGAGTCAGAGTCAGAGTCAGAGTCGGTGTCAGAGTCAGAGTCAGAGTCAGAGTCAGGGTCAGAGTCAGAGTCAGCATTAGAGTCAGAGTCAGAGTCATGTAGTCCGAGTCAGAGTCTGAGTCACAGTCAGAGACAGAGTCAGAGTCTGAGTCAGAGTCAGAGTCGGAGTCAGAGTTAGAGTCAGATACGGAGTCGGGGTCAGAGTCAGATTCAGAGTCAAAGTCATGAAGACAGAGTCAGAGTCAGAGTCAGAGTCAGAGTCAGAGTCAAAGTCAGAGTCAGAGTCGGAATCAGAGTCAGAGTCAGAGTCAGAGTCAGAGTCAGATTCAGAGTCAGAGTCATGGAGACAGAGTCAGAGTCAGAGCCATAGTCAGAGTCAGAGTCATGGAGTCAGAGTCAGAGTCCGAGTCAGAATCAGAGTCAGAGTCAGAGTCAGAGTAGGAGTCAAAATTAGAGTCAGAGACAGATTCAGAGTCACAGTCACAGTCAGAGTCAGAGTCAGAGTCAGAGTCAGAGTCAGAGTCAGATTCAGAGTCAGAGTCATGGAGACAGAGTCAGAGTCATGGAGACAGAGTCAGAGTCAGAGCCATAGTCAGAGTCAGAGCCATAGAGTCAGAGTCAGAGTCTGAGTCAGAGTCAGAGTCAGAGTCAGAGTCAGAGTCAGAGTCAGAGTCAGAGGCAAAGTCAGAGTCAGAGACTCAGTCAGATTCAGAGTCAGAGTCGAAGTCGGAGTTAGAGTCAGAGTCAGAGTCAGAGTCAGAGTCAGAGTCGGAGTCAGAGTCAAAGACAGAGTCAGAGTCAGGGTCAGAGTCGAAGTCACATTCAGAGTCAGAGTCAGAGTCATGGAGTCAGAGTGAGAGTCTGAGTCAGAGTCAGAGTCAGAGTCAGAGTCAGAGTCAGAGTCAGAGTCAGAGTCAGAAACAGATTCAGAGTCAGAGTCAGAGTCAGAGTCACAGTCAAAGTCGAAGTCAGAGTCAGAAACAGGGTCAGAGTCAGAGTCAGAGTCAGAGTCACAGTCAAAGTCGGAGACTCAGTCAGAGTCACAGTCAGAGTCGGAGTCGGAGTCGGAGTCAGAGCCAGATTCAGAGTCATGAAGTCAGAGGCAGAGTCAGAGTCAGAGTCAAAGTCAGAGTCATGAAGTCAGAGTCATAAAGTCAGACTCAAAGTCGGAGTCAAAGTCAGATTCAGAGTCAGAGTCATGGAGACAGAGTCAGAGTCAGAGCCATAGTCAGAGTCAGAGTCAAACTTGAAGTCAGAGTCGGAGTCAGAATCAAAGTCAGAGTCAGAGTCAGAGTCAGAGTCAGAGTCAGAGTCACATTCAGAGTCAGAGTCAGAGTCAGAGTCAGAGTCAGGGTCAAAGTCAGAGTCAGATTTAAAGTCAGAGTCAGCGTCATAGAGTCGGAGTCAGAGTCTGAGTCAGAGTCAAAGTCAGAGTCAGAGTCGGAGTCCGAGTCAGAGTCAGAGTCAGAGTCAGAGTCGGAGTCAGTGTTAAAGTCAGAGTCAGAGTCAGAGTCAGAGTCGGAGTCAGAGTCAGAGTCAGAGTCAAAGTCAGAGTCAGAGTCATGTAGTCAGAGTCACAGTCAGAGGCAGAGTCAGAGTCGGAGTCAGAGTCAGAGTCAGAGTCAGAGTCAGGATCAGAGTCAGAGTCAGCATTAGAGTCAGAGTCAGAGTCATGTAGTCAGAGTCAGAGTCCGAGTCGGAGTCAGATTCGGAGTCGATGTCATGGAGACAGAGTCATAGTCAGAGTCAGAGTCCGAGTCGGAGTCAGATTCGGAGTCGATGTCATGGAGACAGAGTCATAGTCAGAGTCAGAGTCAGAGTCAGAGTCAGAGTCGGAGTCAGAGTCAGAGTCGGAGTCAGAGTCAGAGTCAGAGTCAGAGTCGGAGTCAGAGTCAGAGTCAGAGTCAGACTCATAGTCAGAGTCAGAGTCAGAGTCGGAGTCAGAGTCAGAGTCAGAGTCAGAGTCAGAGTCAGAGTCATGTAGTCAGAGTCAGAGTCAGAGTCAGAGTCAGAGTCAGAGTCAGAGTCAGAGTCAGAGTCAGAGTCAGAGTCAGAGTCAGAGTCAGAGTCAGAGTCGGAGTCAGAGTTAAAGTCAGAGTCAGAGTCAGAGTCAGAGTCAGAGTCAAAGTCAGAGTCTCAGTCAGAGTCCAAGTCAGAGTCAGAGTCGGAGTCAGAGTCAAAGTCAGAGTCAGAGTCAGAGTCAGAGTCATGTAGTCAGAGTCAGAGTCAGAGTCAGAGTCAGAGTCGGTGTCAGAGTCAGAGTCAGAGTCAGAGTCAGGGTCAGAGTCAGAGTCAGCATTAGAGTCAGAGTCAGAGTCATGTAGTCAGAGTCAGAGTCTGAGTCACAGTCAGAGACAGAGTCAGAGTCTGAGTCAGAGTCAGAGTCGGAGTCAGAGTTAGAGTCAGATACGGAGTCGGGGTCAGAGTCAGATTCAGAGTCAAAGTCATGAAGACAGAGTCAGAGTCAGAGTCAGAGTCAGAGTCAGAGTCAAAGTCAGAGTCAGAGTCGGAATCAGAGTCAGAGTCAGAGTCAGAGTCAGAGTCAGATTCAGAGTCAGAGTCATGGAGACAGAGTCAGAGTCAGAGCCATAGTCAGAGTCAGAGTCATGGAGTCAGAGTCAGAGTCTGAGTCAGAATCAGAGTCAGAGTCAGAGTCAGAGTAGGAGTCAAAATTAGAGTCAGAGACAGATTCAGAGTCACAGTCACAGTCAGAGTCAGAGTCAGAGTCAGAGTCAGAGTCAGAGTCAGATTCAGAGTCAGAGTCATGGAGACAGAGTCAGAGTCATGGAGACAGAGTCAGAGTCAGAGCCATAGTCAGAGTCAGAGCCATAGAGTCAGAGTCAGAGTCTGAGTCAGAGTCAGAGTCAGAGTCAGAGTCAGAGTCAGAGTCAGAGTCAGAGGCAAAGTCAGAGTCAGAGACTCAGTCAGAATCAGAGTCAGAGTCGAAGTCGGAGTTAGTGTCAGAGTCAGAGTCAGAGTCAGAGTCAGAGTCGGAGTCAGAGTCAAAGACCGAGTCAGAGTCAGGGTCAGAGTCAAAGTCACATTCAGAGTCAGAGTCAGAGTCATGGAGTCAGAGTGAGAGTCTGAGTCAGAGTCAGAGTCAGAGTCAGAGTCAGAGTCAGAGTCAGAGTCAGAGTCAGAAACAGATTCAGAGTCAGAGTCAGAGTCAGAGTCACAGTCAAAGTCGAAGTCAGAGTCAGAAACAGGGTCAGAGTCAGAGTCAGAGTCAGAGTCACAGTCGAAGTCGGAGACTCAGTCAGAGTCACAGTCAGAGTCGGAGTCGGAGTCGGAGTCAGAGCCAGATTCAGAGTCATGAAGTCAGAGGCAGAGTCAGAGTCAGAGTCAAAGTCAGAGTCATGAAGTCAGAGTCATAAAGTCAGACTCAAAGTCGGAGTCAAAGTCAGATTCAGAGTCAGAGTCATGGAGACAGAGTCAGAGTCAGAGCCATAGTCAGAGTCAGAGTCAAACTTGAAGTCAGAGTCGGAGTCAGAATCAAAGTCAGAGTCAGAGTCAGAGTCAGAGTCAGAGTCAGAGTCACATTCAAAGTCAGAGTCAGAGTCAGAGTCAGAGTCAGGGTCAAAGTCAGAGTCAGATTTAAAGTCAGAGTCAGCGTCATAGAGTCGGAGTCAGAGTCTGAGTCAGAGTCAAAGTCAGAGTCAGAGTCGGAGTCCGAGTCAGAGTCAGAGTCAGAGTCGACGTCAGAGTCGGAGTCAGAGTCGGAGTCAACATCAGAGTCGAAGTTAGATTCAGAGTCACAGTCAGAGTCAGAGTCAGAGTCTCATTCAGAGTCAGATTCAGAGTCAGAGTCGGAGTCAGAGTTAGAGTCAGAGTCGGAGTCAGAGTCAGAGTCAGAGTCAGAGTCAGAGTCAGAGTCAGAGTCAGAGTCAGATACAGAGTCAGAGTCAGATTAACAGTCAGAGTCATGGAGACAGCGTCAGAGTCAGAGCCATAGTCAGAGTCAGAGTCATGAAGTCGGAGTCATAGTCTGAGTCAGTGTCAGAGTCAGAGTCAGAGTCAGAGTCGGAGTCAAAATCAGCGTTGGAGTCAGATTCAGAGTCACAGTCACAGTCAGAGTCAGAGTCTCATTCAGAGTCAGATTCAGAGTCAGAGTCGGAGTCAGAGTCAGAGTCAGAGTCGGAGTCAGAGTCAGAGTCAGAGTCAGAGTCAGAGTCAAAGTCAGAGTCAGAGTCAGAGTCAAAGTCAGAGTCATGAAGTCAGACTCAGAGTCGGAGTCAAAGTCAGATTCAGAGTCAGAGTCATGGAGACAGAGTCAGATTCAGAGTCAGAGTCAGAGTCAGAGTCAAAGTCAGTGTCAGAGTCGGAGTCAGAGTCAGAGTCAGAGTCAGAGTCTGAGTCAGAGTCAGAGACAGAGTCAGAGTCGGAGTCAGAGTCAGAGTCAGAGTCAGACTCATAGTCAGAGTCAGAGTCAGAGTCGGAGTCAGAGTCAGAGTCAGAGTCAGAGACAGAGTCAGAGTCATGTAGTCACAGTCAGAGTCAGAGTCAGAGTCAGACTCATAGTCAGAGTCAGAGTCAGAGTCAGAGTCAGAGTGAGAGTCAGAGTCGGAGTCAGAGTCAAAGACAGAGTCAGAGTCAGGGTCAGAGTCAGAGTCATGGAGTCAGAGTCAGAGTCTGAGTCAGAGTCAGAGTCAGAGTCAGAGTCAGAGTCAGAGTCAGAGTCATGTAGTCAGAGTCACAGTCAGAGTCAGAGTCAGAGTCCGAGTCAAAGCCAGAGTTAGAGTCAGAGTTAAAGTCATAGTCAGAGTCAGAGTGAGAGTCAAAGTCAGAGTCTCAGTCAGAGTCCAAGTCAGAGTCAGAGTCAGAGTCAGAGTCAGAGTCAGAGTCAGAGTCAGAGTCAGAGTCATGTAGTCAGAGTCACAGTCAGAGTCAGAGTCAGAGTCGGAGTCAGAGTCAGAGTCAGAGTCAGAGTCAGGGTCAGAGTCAGAGTCAGCATTAGAGTCAGAGTCAGAGTCATGTATCCAGCGTCAGAGTCAGAGTCAGGATCAGAGTCAGAGTCAGCATTAGAGTCAGAGTCAGAGTCATGTATTCAGAGTCAGAGTCTGAGTCAGAGTCAGAGACAGAGTCAGAGTCTGAGTCAGAGTCAGAGTCAGAGTCAGAGTTAGTCAGATACGGAGTCGGAGTCAGAGTCAGATTCAGAGTCAAAGTCATGGAGACAGTGTCAAAGTCAGAGTCAGAGTCGGAGTCAGAGTCTGAGTCAGAGTCAGAGACAGAGTCAGAGTCTGAGTCAGAGTCAGAGTCAGAGTCAGAGTTAGAGTCAGATACAGAGTCAGAGTCAGAGTTAGTCAGATACGAAGTCGGAGTCAGAGTCAGATTCAGAGTCAGAGTCAGAGTCAGAGTCAAAGTCAGAGTCAGAGTCGGAGTCAGAGTCACAGTCAGAGTCAGAGTCGGAGTCAGAGTCAGAGTCAAAGTCAGAGTCAGAGTCAGAGTCAGAGTCAGAGTCAGAGTCAGAGTCAGAGTTAAAGTCACAGTCAGAGTCAAAGTCAGAGTCTCAGTCAGAGTCCAAGTCAGAGTCAGAGTCGGAGTCAGAGTCAGAGTCAGAGTCAAAGTCAGAGTCAGAGTCATGTAGTCAGAGTCACAGTCAGAGGCAGAGTCATAGTCGGAGTCAGAGTCAGAGTCAGAGTCAGAGTCAGGGTCAGAGTCAGAGTCAGCATTAGAGTCAGAGTCAGAGTCATGTAGTCAGAGTCAGAGTCCGAGTCGGAGTCAGATTCAGAGTCGAAGTCATGGAGACAGAGTCATAGTCAGAGTCAGAGTCTGAGTCAGAGTCAGAGAGAGAGTCAGAGTCTGAGTCAGAGTCAGAGTCAGAGTCAGAGTCAGAGTCAGAGTCGGAGTCAGAGTCAGAGTCAGAGTCAGAGTCAGAGTCAGAGTCAGAGTCAGAGTCAGGGTCAGAGTCAGAGTCACATTCAGGGTCAGAGTCAGAGTCATGGAGTCAGAGTCAGAGTCTGAGGCAGAGTCAGAGTCAGAGTCAGAGTCAGAGTCAGAGTCAGAGTCAGAGTCAGAGTCAGAAACAGGGTCAGAGTCAGAGTCAGAGTCAGAGTCACAGTCAAAGTCGGAGTCAGAGTCAGAAACAGGGTCAGAGTCAGAGTCAGAGTCAGAGTCACAGTCAAAGTCGGAGACTTAGTCAGAGTCAGAGTCAGAGTCGGAGTCATGGAGACAGACTCAGAGTCAGAGTCAGAGTCAGAGTCAGTTTCACAGTCAGAGTCAGAGTCGGAGTCAGAGTCAGAGTCAGAGTCAGAGTCGGAGTCAGAGTCAGAGTCGGAGTCAGAGTCAGAGTCAGAGTCAGAGTCGGAGTCAGAGTCAGAGTCAGAGTCAGACTCATAGTCAGAGACAGAGTCAGAGTCGGAGTCAGAGTCAGAGTCAGAGTCAGAGTCAGAGTCATAGTCAGAGTCAGAGTCAGAGTCAGAGTCGGAGTCAGAGTCAGAATCAGAGTCAGAGTCAGAGTCACAGTCAGAGTCAGAGTCAGAGTCAGAGTCAGACTCAGAGTCAGAGTCAGAGTTAAAGTCAGAGTCGGAGTCAGAGTCAGAGTCAGAGTCAGAGTCGGAGTCAGAGTCAGAGTCAGAGTCAGACTCATAGTCAGAGTCAGAGTCAGAGTCGGAGTCAGAGTCAGAGTCAGAGTCAGAGTCAGAGTCAGAGTCATGTAGTCACAGTCAGAGTCAGAGTCAGAGTCAGAGTCAGAGTCAGAGTCAGAGTCAGAGTCAGAGTCAGAGTCGGAGTCAGAGTTAAAGTCAGAGTCAGAGTCGAGTCAGAGTCAGAGTCAAAGTCGGAGTCTCAGTCAGAGTCCAAGTCAGAGTCAGAGTCAGAGTCAGAGTCAAAGTCAGAGTCAGAGTCAGAGTCAGAGTCATGTAGTCAGAGTCAGAGTCAGAGTCAGAGTCAGAGTCGGAGTCAGAGTCAGAGTCAGAGTCAGAGTCAGGGTCAGAGTCAGAGTCAGCATTAGAGTCAGAGTCAGAGTCATGTAGTCAGAGTCAGAGTCTGAGTCACAGTCAGAGACAGAGTCAGAGTCTGAGTCAGAGTCAGAGTCGGAGTCAGAGTTAGAGTCAGATACGGAGTCGGGGTCAGAGTCACATTCAGAGTCAAAGTCATGGAGACAGAGTCAGAGTCAGAGTCAGAGTCAGAGTCAGAGTCAAAGTCAGAGTCAGAGTCGGAATCAGAGTCAGAGTCAGAGTCAGAGTCAGAGTCAGATTCAGAGTCAGAGTCATGGAGACAGAGTCAGAGTCAGAGCCATAGTCAGAGTCAGAGTCATGGAGTCAGAGTCAGAGTCCGAGTCAGAAGCAGAGTCAGAGTCAGAGTCAGAGTAGGAGTCAAAATTAGAGTCAGAGACAGATTCAGAGTCACAGTCACAGTCAGAGTCAGAGTCAGAGTCAGAGTCAGAGTCAGAGTCAGAGTCAGATTCAGAGTCAGAGTCATGGAGACAGAGTCAGAGTCATGGAGACAGAGTCAGAGTCAGAGCCATAGTCAGAGTCAGAGCCATAGAGTCAGAGTCAGAGTCTGAGTCAGAGTCAGAGTCAGAGTCAGAGTCAGAGTCAGAGTCAGAGTCAGAGGCAAAGTCAGAGTCAGAGACTCAGTCAGATTCAGAGTCAGAGTCGAAGTCGGAGTTAGAGTCAGAGTCAGAGTCAGAGTCAGAGTCAGAGTCGGAGTCAGAGTCAAAGACAGATTCAGAGTCAGGGTCAGAGTCAGAGTCACATTTAGAGTCAGAGTCAGAGTCAGGGAGTCAGAGTGAGAGTCTGAGTCAGAGTCAGAGTCAGAGTCAGAGTCAGAGTCAGAGTCAGAGTCAGAGTCAGAAACAGGGTCAGAGTCAGAGTCAGAGTCAGAGTCACAGTCAAAGTCGGAGTCAGAGTCAGAAACAGGGTCAGAGTCAGAGTCAGAGTCAGAGTCACAGTCAAAGTCGGAGTCAGAGTCGGAGTCGGAGTCGGAGTCAGAGCCAGATTCAGAGTCATGAAGTCAGAGGCAGAGTCAGAGTCAGAGTCAAAGTCAGAGTCATGAAGTCAGAGTCATAAAGTCAGACTCAAAGTCGGAGTCAAAGTCAGATTCAGAGTCAGAGTCATGGAGACAGAGTCAGAGTCAGAGCCATAGTCAGAGTCAGAGTCAAACTTAGAGTCAGAGTCGGAGTCAGAATCAAAGTCAGAGTCAGAGTCAGAGTCAGAGTCAGAGTCAGAGTCACATTCAGAGTCAGGGTCAGAGTCAGAGTCAGAGTCAGGGTCAAAGTCAGAGTCAGATTTAAAGTCAGAGTCAGCGTCATAGAGTCGGAGTCAGAGTCTGAGTCAGAGTCAAAGTCAGAGTCAGAGTCGGAGTCCGAGTCAGAGTCAGAGTCAGAGTCGGAGTCAACATCAGAGTCGAAGTTAGATTCAGAGTCACAGTCAGAGTCAGAGTCAGAGTCTCATTCAGAGTCAGATTCAGAGTCAGAGTCGGAGTCAGAGTTAGAGTCAGAGTCGGAGTCAGAGTCAGAGTCAGAGTCAGAGTCAGATACAGAGTCAGAGTCAGATTAACAGTCAGAGTCATGGAGACAGCGTCAGAGTCAGAGCCATAGTCAGAGTCAGAGTCATGGAGTCGAAGTCATAGTCAGAGTCAAAGTCAGAGTCATGAAGTCAGACTCAGAGTCGGAGTCAAAGTCAGATTCAGAGTCAGAGTCATGGAGACAGAGTCAGATTCAGAGTCAGAGTCAGAGTCAGAGTCAAAGTCAGTGTCAGAGTCGGAGTCAGAGTCAGAGTCAGAGTCAGAGTCTGAGTCAGAGTCAGAGACAGAGTCAGAGTCTGAGTCAGAGTCAGAGTCAGAGTCAGAGTTAGAGTCAAATACAGAGTCAGAGTCAGAGTTAGTCAGATACGGAGTCGGAGTCAGAGTCAGATTCAGAGTCAGAGTCAAAGTCAGAGTCAAAGTCAGTGTCAGAGTCGGAGTCAGAGTCAGAGTCAGAGTCAGAGTCGAAGTCAGAGTCAGAGTCATAGTCAGAGTCAGAGTCAGAGTAAGAGTGAGAGTCAGAGTCAGAGTTGAAGTCACAGTCAGAGTCAAAGTCAGAGTCTCAGTCAGAGTCCAAGTCAGAGTCAGAGTCGGAGTCAGAGTCAGAGTCAGAGTCAGAGTCAGAGTCAGAGTCAGAGTCAGAGTCAGAAACAGGGTCAGAGTCAGAGTCAGAGTCAGAGTCACAGTCAAAGTCGGAGTCAGAGTCAGAAACAGGGTCAGAGTCAGAGTCAGAGTCAGAGTCACAGTCAAAGTCGGAGACTTAGTCAGAGTCAGAGTCAGAGTCGGAGTCATGGAGACAGACTCAGAGTCAGAGTCAGAGTCAGAGTCAGTTTCACAGTCAGAGTCAGAGTCGGAGTCAGAGTCAGAGTCAGAGTCAGAGTCGGAGTCAGAGTCAGAGTCGGAGGCAGAGTCAGAGTCAGAGTCAGAGTCGGAGTCAGAGTCAGAGTCAGAGTCAGACTCATAGTCAGAGTCAGAGTCAGAGTCGGAGTCAGAGTCAGAGTCAGAGTCAGAGTCAGAGTCAGAGTCATGTAGTCACAGTCAGAGTCAGAGTCAGAGTCAGAGTCAGAGTCAGAGTCAGAGTCAGAGTCAGAGTCAGAGTCAGAGTCGGAGTCAGAGTTAAAGTCAGAGTCAGAGTCAGAGTCAGAGTCAGAGTCAAAGTCATGTAGTCAGAGTCAGAGTCAGAGTCAGAGTCAGAGTCGGAGTCAGAGTCAGAGTCAGAGTCAGAGTCAGGGTCAGAGTCAGAGTCAGCATTAGAGTCAGAGTCAGAGTCATGTAGTCAGAGTCAGAGTCTGAGTCACAGTCAGAGACAGAGTCAGAGTCTGAGTCAGAGTCAGTGTCGGAGTCAGAGTTAGAGTCAGATACGGAGTCGGGGTCAGAGTCAGATTCAGAGTCAAAGTCATGGAGACAGAGTCAGAGTCAGAGTCAGAGTCAGAGTCGGAGTCAAAGTCAGATTCAGAGTCAGAGTCATGGAGACAGAGTCAGAGTCAGAGCCATAGTCAGAGTCAGAGTCAAACTTAGAGTGAGAGTCGGAGTCAGAATCAAAGTCAGAGTCAGAGTCAGAGTCAGAGTCAGAGTCAGAGTCACATTCAGAGTCAGAGTCAGAGTCAGAGTCAGAGTCAGGGTCAAAGTCAGAGTCAGATTTAAAGTCAGAGTCAGCGTCATAGAGTCGGAGTCAGAGTCAGAGTCAGAGCCATAGCCAGAGTCAGAGTCATGGAGTCAGAGTCAGAGTCCGAGTCAGAATCAGAGTCAGAGTCAGAGTCAGAGTAGGAGTCAAAATTAGAGTCAGAGACAGATTCAGAGTCACAGTCACAGTCAGAGTCAGAGTCAGAGTCAGAGTCAGATTCAGAGTCAGAGTCATGGAGACAGAGTCAGAGTCATGGAGACAGAGTCAGAGTCAGAGCCATAGTCAGAGTCAGAGCCATAGAGTCAGAGTCAGAGTCTGAGTCAGAGTCAGAGTCAGAGTCAGAGTCAGAGTCAGAGTCAGAGTCAGAGGCAAAGTCAGAGTCAGAGACTCAGTCAGATTCAGAGTCAGAGTCGAAGTCGGAGTTAGAGTCAGAGTCAGAGTCAGAGTCAGAGTCAGAGTCGGAGTCAGAGTCAAAGACAGAGTCAGAGTCAGGGTCAGAGTCAGAGTCACATTTAGAGTCAGAGTCAGAGCCATGGAGTCAGAGTGAGAGTCTGAGTCAGAGTCTCAGTCAGAGTCCAAGTCAGAGTCAGAGTCGGAGTCAGAGTCAAAGTCAGAGTCAGAGTCAGAGTCAGAGTCATGTAGTCAGAGTCAGAGTCAGAGTCAGAGTCAGAGTCGGAGTCAGAGTCAGAGTCAGAGTCAGAGTCAGGGTCAGAGTCAGAGTCAGCATTAGAGTCAGAGTCAGAGTCATGTAGTCAGAGTCAGAGTCTGAGTCACAGTCAGAGACAGCGTCAGAGTCTGAGTCAGAGTCTGAGTCGGAGTCAGAGTTAGAGTCAGATACGGAGTCGGGGTCAGAGTCAGATTCAGAGTCAAAGTCATGGAGACAGAGTCAGAGTCAGAGTCAGAGTCAGAGTCAGAGTCAGAGTCAGAGTCAAAGTCAGAGTCAGAGTCGGAATCAGAGTCAGAGTCAGAGTCAGAGTCAGAGTCAGATTCAGAGTCAGAGTCATGGAGACAGAGTCAGAGTCAGAGCCATAGTCAGAGTCAGAGTCATGGAGTCAGAGTCAGAGTCCGAGTCAGAATCAGAGTCAGAGTCAGAGTCAGAGTAGGAGTCAAAATTAGAGTCAGAGACAGATTCAGAGTCACAGTCACAGTCAGAGTCAGAGTCAGAGTCAGAGTCAGAGTCAGAGTCAGATTCAGAGTCAGAGTCATGGAGACAGAGTCAGAGTCATGGAGACAGAGTCAGAGTCAGAGCCATAGTCAGAGTCAGAGCCATAGAGTCAGAGTCAGAGTCTGAGTCAGAGTCAGAGTCAGAGTCAGAGGCAAAGTCAGAGTCAGAGACTCAGTCAGATTCAGAGTCAGAGTCGAAGTCGGAGTTAGAGTCAGAGTCAGAGTCAGAGTCGAAGTCAGAGTCAAAGACAGAGTCAGAGTCAGGGTCAGAGTCAGAGTCACATTTAGAGTCAGAGTCAGAGTCATGGAGTCAGAGTCAGAGTCTGAGTCAGAGTCAGAGTCAGAGTCAGAGTCAGAGTTAGAGTCAAATACAGAGTCAGAGTCAGAGTTAGTCAGATACGGAGTCGGAGTCAGAGTCAGATTCAGAGTCAGAGTCAGAGTCAGATTCAAAGTCAGTGTCAGAGTCGGAGTCAGAGTCAGAGTCAGAGTCAGAGTCGAAGTCAGAGTCAGAGTCAGAGTCATAGTCAGAGTCAGAGTCAGAGTAAGAGTCAGAGTCAGAGTCAGAGTTGAAGTCACAGTCAGAGTCAAAGTCAGAGTCTCAGTCAGAGTCCAAGTCAGAGTCAGGGTCGGAGTCAGAGTCAGAGTCAGAGTCAGAGTCAGAGTCAGAGTCATGTAGTCAGAGTCACAGTCAGAGTCAGAGTCAGAGTCGGAGTCAGAGTCAGAGTCAGAGTCAGATTCAGGGTCAGAGTTAGAGTCAGATACAGAGTCAGAGTCAGATACAGAGTCAGAGTCAGAGTTAGTCAGATACGAAGTCGGAGTCAGAGTCAGATTCAGAGTCAGAGTCAAAGTCAGAGTCAGAGTCGGAGTCAGAGTCACAGTCAGACTCAGAGTCGGAGTCAGAGTCAGAGTCAGAGTCAGAGTCAGAGTCAGAGTCAGAGTCAGAGTCAGATTAACAGTCAGAGTCATGGAGACAGCGTCAGAGTCAGAGCCATAGTCAGAGTCAGAGTCATGGAGTCGGAGTCATAGTCTGAGTCAGAGTCAGAGTCAGAGTCAGAGTCAGAGTCGGAGTCAAAATCAGCGTTGGAGTCAGATTCAGAGTCACACTCACAGTCAGAGTCAGAGTCTCATTCAGAGTCAGATTCAGAGTCAGAGTCGGAGTCAGAGTCAGAGTCAGAGTCGGAGTCAGAGTCAGAGTCAGAGTCAGAGTCAGAGTCAAAGTCAGAGTCAGAGTCAGAGTCAAAGTCAGAGTCATGAAGTCAGACTCAGAGTCGGAGTCAAAGTCAGATTCAGAGTCAGAGTCATGGAGACAGAGTCAGATTCAGAGTCAGAGTCAGAGTCAGAGTCAAAGTCAGTGTCAGAGTCGGAGTCAGAGTCAGAGTCAGAGTCAGAGTCTGAGTCAGAGTCAGAGACAGAGTCAGAGTCTGAGTCAGAGTCAGAGTCAGAGTCAGAGTTAGAGTCAAATACAGAGTCAGAGTCAGAGTTGGTCAGATACGGAGTCGGAGTCAGAGTCAGATTCAGAGTCAGAGTCAGAGTCAGAGTCAAAGTCAGTGTCAGAGTCGGAGTCAGAGTCAGAGTCAGAGTCAGAGTCGAAGTCAGAGTCAGAGTCATAGTCAGAGTCAGAGTCAGAGTAAGAGTCAGAGTCAGAGTCAGAGTTGAAGTCACAGTCAGAGTCAAAGTCAGAGTCTCAGTCAGAGTCCAAGTCAGAGTCAGAGTCGGAGTCAGAGTCAGAGTCAGAGTCAGAGTCAGAGTCAGAGTCATGTAGTCAGAGTCACAGTCAGAGTCAGAGTCAGAGTCGGAGTCAGAGTCAGAGTCAGAGTCAGATTCAGGGTCAGAGTTAGAGTCAGATACAGAGTCAGAGTCAGATACAGAGTCAGAGTCAGAGTTAGTCAGATACGAAGTCGGAGTCAGAGTCAGATTCAGAGTCAGAGTCAGAGTCAGAGTCAAAGTCAGAGTCAGAGTCGGAGTCAGAGTCACAGTCAGACTCAGAGTCGGAGTCAGAGTCAGAGTCAGAGTCAGAGTCAGAGTCAGAGTCAGAGTCAGAGTCAGAGTCAGAGTCAGAGTTAAAGTCACAGTCAGAGTCAAAGTCAGAGTCTCAGTCAGAGTCCAAGTCAGAGTCAGAGTCGGAGTCAGAGTCAGAGTCAGAGTCAAAGTCAGAGTCAGAGTCATGTAGTCAGAGTCACAGTCAGACGCAGAGTCAGAGTCGGAGTCAGAGTCAGAGTCAGAGTCAGAGTCAGGGTCAGAGTCAGAGTCAGCATTAGAGTCAGAGTCAGAGTCATGTAGTCAGAGTCAGAGTCCGAGTCGGAGTCAGATTCAGAGTCGAAGTCATGGAGACAGAGTCATAGTCAGAGTCAGAGTCTGAGTCAGAGTCAGAGACAGAGTCAGAGTCTGAGTCAGAGTCAGAATCAGAGTCAGAGTCATGTAGTCACAGTCAGAGTCAGAGTCAGAGTCAGAATCAGAGTCAGAGTCAGAGTCAGAGTCAGAGTCAGAGTCAGAGTCAGAGTCAGAGTCAGAGTCGGAGTCAGAGTTAAAGTCAGAGTCAGAGTCAGAGTCAGAGTCAGAGTCAAAGTCAGAGTCAGAGTCAGAGTCAAAGTCAGAGTCATGAAGTCAGACTCAGAGTCGGAGTCAAAGTCAGATTCAGAGTCAGAGTCATGGAGACAGAGTCAGATTCAGAGTCAGAGTCAGAGTCAGAGTCAAAGTCAGTGTCAGAGTCGGAGTCAGAGTCAGAGTCAGAGTCAGAGTCTGAGTCAGAGTCAGAGACAGAGTCAGAGTCTGAGTCAGAGTCAGAGTCAGAGTCAGAGTTAGAGTCAAATACAGAGTCAGAGTCAGAGTTAGTCAGATACGGAGTCGGAGTCAGAGTCAGATTCAGAGTCAGAGTCAGAGTCAGAGTCAAAGTCAGTGTCAGAGTCGGAGTCAGAGTCAGAGTCAGAGTCACAGTCGAAGTCAGAGTCAGAGTCATAGTCAGAGCCAGAGTCAGAGTCAGAGTCAGAGTCAGAGTCATGTAGTCAGAGTCACAGTCAGAGTCAGAGTCAGAGTCGGAGTCAGAGTCAGAGTCAGAGTCAGATTCAGGGTCAGAGTTAGAGTCAGATACAGAGTCAGAGTCAGATACAGAGTCAGAGTCAGAGTTAGTCAGATACGAAGTCGGAGTCAGAGTCAGATTCAGAGTCAGAGTCAGAGTCAGAGTCAAAGTCAGAGTCAGAGTCGGAGTCAGAGTCAGAGTCAGAGTCAGAGTCAGAGTCAGAGTCAGAGTCAGAGTCAGAGTCAGAGTCAGAGTTAAAGTCACAGTCAGAGTCAAAGTCAGAGTCTCAGTCAGAGTCCAAGTCAGAGTCAGAGTCGGAGTCTGAGTCAGAGTCAGAGTCAAAGTCAGAGTCAGAGTCATGTAGTCAGAGTCAGAGTCAGAGGCAGAGTCAGAGTCGGAGTCAGAGTCAGAGTCAGAGTCAGAGTCAGGGTCAGAGTCAGAGTCAGCATTAGAGTCAGAGTCAGAGTCATGTAGTCAGAGTCAGAGTCCGAGTCGGAGTCAGATTCAGAGTCGAAGTCATGGAGACAGAGTCATAGTCAGAGTCAGAGTCTGAGTCAGAGTCAGAGAGAGAGTCAGAGTCTGAGTCAGAGTCAGAGTCAGAGTCAGAGTCAGAGTCAGAGTCGGAGTCAGAGTCAGAGTCAGAGTCAGAGTCAGAGTCAGAGTCAGAGTCAGAGTCAGGGTCAGAGTCAGAGTCACATTCAGGGTCAGAGTCAGAGTCATGGAGTCAGAGTCAGAGTCTGAGTCAGAGTCAGAGTCAGAGTCAGAGTCAGAGTCAGAGTCAGAGTCAGAGTCAGAAACAGGGTCAGAGTCAGAGTCAGAGTCAGAGTCACAGTCAAAGTCGGAGTCAGAGTCAGAAACAGGGTCAGAGTCAGAGTCAGAGTCAGAGTCACAGTCAAAGTCGGAGACTTAGTCAGAGTCAGAGTCAGAGTCGGAGTCATGGAGACAGACTCAGAGTCAGAGTCAGAGTCAGAGTCAGTTTCACAGTCAGAGTCAGAGTCGGAGTCAGAGTCAGAGTCAGAGTCAGAGTCGGAGTCAGAGTCAGAGTCGGAGTCAGAGTCAGAGTCAGAGTCAGAGTCGGAGTCAGAGTCAGAGTCAGAGTCAGACTCATAGTCAGAGTCAGAGTCAGAGTCGGAGTCAGAGTCAGAGTCAGAGTCAGAGTCAGAGTCAGAGTCATGTAGTCACAGTCAGAGTCAGAGTCAGAGTCAGAGTCAGAGTCAGAGTCAGAGTCAGAGTCAGAGTCAGAGTCAGAGTCAGAGTCAGAGTCGGAGTCAGAGTTAAAGTCAGAGTCAGAGTCAGAGTCAGAGTCAGAGTCAAAGTCAGAGTCTCAGTCAGAGTCCAAGTCAGAGTCAGAGTCAGAGTCAGAGTCAAAGTCAGAGTCAGAGTCAGAGTCAGAGTCATGTAGTCAGAGTCAGAGTCAGAGTCAGAGTCAGAGTCGGAGTCAGAGTCAGAGTCAGAGTCAGAGTCAGGGTCAGAGTCAGAGTCAGCATTAGAGTCAGAGTCAGAGTCATGTAGTCAGAGTCAGAGTCTGAGTCACAGTCAGAGACAGAGTCAGAGTCTGAGTCAGAGTCAGAGTCGGAGTCAGAGTTAGAGTCAGATACGGAGTCGGGGTCAGAGTCAGATTCAGAGTCAAAGTCATGGAGACAGAGTCAGAGTCAGAGTCAGAGTCAGAGTCAGAGTCAGAGTCAAAGTCAGAGTCAGAGTCGGAATCAGAGTCAGAGTCAGAGTCAGAGTCAGAGTCAGATTCAGAGTCAGAGTCATGGAGACAGAGTCAGAGTCAGAGCCATAGTCAGAGTCAGAGTCATGGAGTCAGAGTCAGAGTCCGAGTCAGAATCAGAGTCAGAGTCAGAGTCAGAGTAGGAGTCAAAATTAGAGTCAGAGACAGATTCAGAGTCACAGTCACAGTCAGAGTCAGAGTCAGAGTCAGAGTCAGAGTCAGAGTCAGATTCAGAGTCAGAGTCATGGAGACAGAGTCAGAGTCATGGAGACAGAGTCAGAGTCAGAGCCATAGTCAGAGTCAGAGCCATAGAGTCAGAGTCAGAGTCTGAGTCAGAGTCAGAGTCAGAGTCAGAGTCAGAGTCAGAGTCAGAGTCAGAGGCAAAGTCGGAGTCAGAGACTCAGTCAGATTCAGAGTCAGAGTCGAAGTCGGAGTTAGAGTCAGAGTCAGAGTCAGAGTCAGAGTCAGAGTCGGAGTCAGAGTCAAAGACAGAGTCAGAGTCAGGGTCAGAGTCAGAGTCACATTTAGAGTCAGAGTCAGAGCCATGGAGTCAGAGTGAGAGTCTGAGTCAGAGTCAGAGTCAGAGTCAGAGTCAGAGTCAGAGTCAGAGTCAGAGTCAGAAACAGATTCAGAGTCAGAGTCAGAGTCAGAGTCACAGTCAAAGTCGAAGTCAGAGTCAGAAACAGGGTCAGAGTCAGAGTCAGAGTCAGAGTCACAGTCAAAGTCGGAGACTCAGTCAGAGTCACAGTCAGAGTCGGAGTCGGAGTCGGAGTCAGAGCCAGATTCAGAGTCATGAAGTCAGAGGCAGAGTCAGAGTCAGAGTCAAAGTCAGAGTCATGAAGTCAGAGTCATAAAGTCAGACTCAAAGTCGGAGTCAAAGTCAGATTCAGAGTCAGAGTCATGGAGACAGAGTCAGAGTCAGAGCCATAGTCAGAGTCAGAGTCAAACTTAGAGTCAGAGTCGGAGTCAGAATCAAAGTCAGAGTCAGAGTCAGAGTCAGAGTCAGAGTCAGAGTCACATTCAGAGTCAGAGTCAGAGTCAGAGTCAGAGTCAGGGTCAAAGTCAGAGTCAGATTTAAAGTCAGAGTCAGCGTCATAGAGTCGGAGTCAGAGTCTGAGTCAGAGTCAAAGTCAGAGTCAGAGTCAGAGTTGAAGTCACAGTCAGAGTCAAAGTCAGAGTCTCAGTCAGAGTCCAAGTCAGAGTCAGAGTCGGAGTCAGAGTCAGAGTCAGAGTCAGAGTCAGAGTCAGAGTCATGTAGTCAGAGTCACAGTCAGAGTCAGAGTCAGAGTCGGAGTCAGAGTCAGAGTCAGAGTCAGATTCAGGGTCAGAGTTAGAGTCAGATACAGAGTCAGAGTCAGATACAGAGTCAGAGTCAGAGTTAGTCAGATACGAAGTCGGAGTCAGAGTCAGATTCAGAGTCAGAGTCAGAGTCAGAGTCAAAGTCAGAGTCAGAGTCGGAGTCAGAGTCACAGTCAGACTCAGAGTCGGAGTCAGAGTCAGAGTCAGAGTCAGAGTCAGAGTCAGAGTCAGAGTCAGAGTCAGAGTCAGAGTCAGAGTTAAAGTCACAGTCAGAGTCAAAGTCAGAGTCTCAGTCAGAGTCCAAGTCAGAGTCAGAGTCGGAGTCAGAGTCAGAGTCAGAGTCAAAGTCAGAGTCAGAGTCATGTAGTCAGAGTCACAGTCAGACGCAGAGTCAGAGTCGGAGTCAGAGTCAGAGTCAGAGTCAGAGTCAGGGTCAGAGTCAGAGTCAGCATTAGAGTCAGAGTCAGAGTCATGTAGTCAGAGTCAGAGTCCGAGTCGGAGTCAGATTCAGAGTCGAAGTCATGGAGACAGAGTCATAGTCAGAGTCAGAGTCTGAGTCAGAGTCAGAGAGAGAGTCAGAGTCTGAGTCAGAGTCAGAATCAGAGTCAGAGTCATGTAGTCACAGTCAGAGTCAGAGTCAGAGTCAGAATCAGAGTCAGAGTCAGAGTCAGAGTCAGAGTCAGAGTCAGAGTCAGAGTCAGAGTCAGAGTCGGAGTCAGAGTTAAAGTCAGAGTCAGAGTCAGAGTCAGAGTCAGAGTCAAAGTCAGAGTCAGAGTCAGAGTCAAAGTCAGAGTCATGAAGTCAGACTCAGAGTCGGAGTCAAAGTCAGATTCAGAGTCAGAGTCATGGAGACAGAGTCAGATTCAGAGTCAGAGTCAGAGTCAGAGTCAAAGTCAGTGTCAGAGTCGGAGTCAGAGTCAGAGTCAGAGTCAGAGTCTGAGTCAGAGTCAGAGACAGAGTCAGAGTCTGAGTCAGAGTCAGAGTCAGAGTCAGAGTTAGAGTCAAATACAGAGTCAGAGTCAGAGTTAGTCAGATACGGAGTCGGAGTCAGAGTCAGATTCAGAGTCAGAGTCAGAGTCAGAGTCAAAGTCAGTGTCAGAGTCGGAGTCAGAGTCAGAGTCAGAGTCACAGTCGAAGTCAGAGTCAGAGTCATAGTCAGAGCCAGAGTCAGAGTCAGAGTCAGAGTCAGAGTCATGTAGTCAGAGTCACAGTCAGAGTCAGAGTCAGAGTCGGAGTCAGAGTCAGAGTCAGAGTCAGATTCAGGGTCAGAGTTAGAGTCAGATACAGAGTCAGAGTCAGATACAGAGTCAGAGTCAGAGTTAGTCAGATACGAAGTCGGAGTCAGAGTCAGATTCAGAGTCAGAGTCAGAGTCAGAGTCAAAGTCAGAGTCAGAGTCGGAGTCAGAGTCAGAGTCAGAGTCAGAGTCAGAGTCAGAGTCAGAGTCAGAGTCAGAGTCAGAGTCAGAGTTAAAGTCACAGTCAGAGTCAAAGTCAGAGTCTCAGTCAGAGTCCAAGTCAGAGTCAGAGTCGGAGTCTGAGTCAGAGTCAGAGTCAAAGTCAGAGTCAGAGTCATGTAGTCAGAGTCAGAGTCAGAGGCAGAGTCAGAGTCGGAGTCAGAGTCAGAGTCAGAGTCAGAGTCAGGGTCAGAGTCAGAGTCAGCATTAGAGTCAGAGTCAGAGTCATGTAGTCAGAGTCAGAGTCCGAGTCGGAGTCAGATTCAGAGTCGAAGTCATGGAGACAGAGTCATAGTCAGAGTCAGAGTCTGAGTCAGAGTCAGAGAGAGAGTCAGAGTCTGAGTCAGAGTCGGAGTCGGAGTCAGAGCCAGATTCAGAGTCATGAAGTCAGAGGCAGAGTCAGAGTCAGAGTCCGAGTCAGAGTCAGAGTCAGAGTCAGGGTCAGAGTCAGAGTCACATTCAGGGTCAGAGTCAGAGTCATGGAGTCAGAGTCAGAGTCTGAGTCAGAGTCAGAGTCAGAGTCAGAGTCAGAGTCAGAGTCAGAGTCAGAGTCAGAAACAGGGTCAGAGTCAGAGTCAGAGTCAGAGTCACAGTCAAAGTCGGAGTCAGAGTCAGAAACAGGGTCAGAGTCAGAGTCAGAGTCAGAGTCACAGTCAAAGTCGGAGACTTAGTCAGAGTCAGAGTCAGAGTCGGAGTCATGGAGACAGACTCAGAGTCAGAGTCAGAGTCAGAGTCAGTTTCACAGTCAGAGTCAGAGTCGGAGTCAGAGTCAGAGTCAGAGTCAGAGTCGGAGTCAGAGTCAGAGTCGGAGTCAGAGTCAGAGTCAGAGTCAGAGTCGGAGTCAGAGTCAGAGTCAGAGTCAGACTCATAGTCAGAGTCAGAGTCAGAGTCGGAGTCAGAGTCAGAGTCAGAGTCAGAGTCAGAGTCAGAGTCATGTAGTCACAGTCAGAGTCAGAGTCAGAGTCAGAGTCAGAGTCAGAGTCAGAGTCAGAGTCAGAGTCAGAGTCAGAGTCAGAGTCAGAGTCGGAGTCAGAGTTAAAGTCAGAGTCAGAGTCAGAGTCAGAGTCAGAGTCAAAGTCAGAGTCTCAGTCAGAGTCCAAGTCAGAGTCAGAGTCAGAGTCAGAGTCAAAGTCAGAGTCAGAGTCAGAGTCAGAGTCATGTAGTCAGAGTCAGAGTCAGAGTCAGAGTCAGAGTCGGAGTCAGAGTCAGAGTCAGAGTCAGAGTCAGGGTCAGAGTCAGAGTCAGCATTAGAGTCAGAGTCAGAGTCATGTAGTCAGAGTCAGAGTCTGAGTCACAGTCAGAGACAGAGTCAGAGTCTGAGTCGGAGTCAGAGTTAGAGTCAGATACGGAGTCGGGGTCAGAGTCAGATTCAGAGTCAAAGTCATGGAGACAGAGTCAGAGTCAGAGTCAGAGTCAGAGTCAGAGTCAGAGTCAAAGTCAGAGTCAGAGTCGGAATCAGAGTCAGAGTCAGAGTCAGAGTCAGAGTCAGATTCAGAGTCAGAGTCATGGAGACAGAGTCAGAGTCAGAGCCATAGTCAGAGTCAGAGTCATGGAGTCAGAGTCAGAGTCCGAGTCAGAATCAGAGTCAGAGTCAGAGTCAGAGTAGGAGTCAAAATTAGAGTCAGAGACAGATTCAGAGTCACAGTCACAGTCAGAGTCAGAGTCAGAGTCAGAGTCAGAGTCAGAGTCAGATTCAGAGTCAGAGTCATGGAGACAGAGTCAGAGTCATGGAGACAGAGTCAGAGTCAGAGCCATAGTCAGAGTCAGAGCCATAGAGTCAGAGTCAGAGTCTGAGTCAGAGTCAGAGTCAGAGTCAGAGTCAGAGTCAGAGTCAGAGTCAGAGGCAAAGTCGGAGTCAGAGACTCAGTCAGATTGAGAGTCAGAGTCGAAGTCGGAGTTAGAGTCAGAGTCAGAGTCAGAGTCAGAGTCAGAGTCGGAGTCAGAGTCAAAGACAGAGTCAGAGTCAGGGTCAGAGTCAGAGTCACATTTAGAGTCAGAGTCAGAGCCATGGAGTCAGAGTGAGAGTCTGAGTCAGAGTCAGAGTCAGAGTCAGAGTCAGAGTCAGAGTCAGAGTCAGAGTCAGAAACAGATTCAGAGTCAGAGTCAGAGTCAGAGTCACAGTCAAAGTCGAAGTCAGAGTCAGAAACAGGGTCAGAGTCAGAGTCAGAGTCAGAGTCACAGTCAAAGTCGGAGACTCAGTCAGAGTCACAGTCAGAGTCGGAGTCGGAGTCGGAGTCAGAGCCAGATTCAGAGTCATGAAGTCAGAGGCAGAGTCAGAGTCAGAGTCAAAGTCAGAGTCATGAAGTCAGAGTCATAAAGTCAGACTCAAAGTCGGAGTCAAAGTCAGATTCAGAGTCAGAGTCATGGAGACAGAGTCAGAGTCAGAGCCATAGTCAGAGTCAGAGTCAAACTTAGAGTCAGAGTCGGAGTCAGAATCAAAGTCAGAGTCAGAGTCAGAGTCAGAGTCAGAGTCAGAGTCACATTCAGAGTCAGAGTCAGAGTCAGAGTCAGAGTCAGGGTCAAAGTCAGAGTCAGATTTAAAGTCAGAGTCAGCGTCATAGAGTCGGAGTCAGAGTCTGAGTCAGAGTCAAAGTCAGAGTCAGAGTCGGAGTCCGAGTCAGAGTCAGAGTCAGAGTCGACGTCAGAGTCAGAGTCAGAGTCGGAGTCAACATCAGAGTCGAAGTTAGATTCAGAGTCACAGTCAGAGTCAGAGTCAGAGTCTCATTCAGAGTCAGATTCAGAGTCAGAGTCGGAGTCAGAGTTAGAGTCAGAGTCGAAGTCAGAGTCAGAGTCAGAGTCAGAGTCAGAGTCAGAGTCAGAGTCAGATACAGAGTCAGAGTCAGATTAACAGTCAGAGTCATGGAGACAGCGTCAGAGTCAGAGCCATAGTCAGAGTCAGAGTCATGGAGTCGGAGTCATAGTCTGAGTCAGAGTCAGAGTCATAGTCAGAGTCAGAGTCGGAGTCAAAATCAGCGTTGGAGTCAGATTCAGAGTCACATTCACAGTCAGAGTCAGAGTCTCATTCAGAGTCAGATTCAGAGTCAGAGTCGGAGTCAGAGTCAGAGTCAGAGTCGGAGTCAGAGTCAGAGTCAGAGTCAGAGTCAGAGTCAAAGTCAGAGTCAGAGTCAGAGTCAAAGTCAGAGTCATGAAGTCAGACTCAGAGTCGGAGTCAAAGTCAGATTCAGAGTCAGAGTCATGGAGACAGAGTCAGATTCAGAGTCAGAGTCAGAGTCAGAGTCAAAGTCAGTTTCAGAGTCGGAGTCAGAGTCAGAGTCAGAGTCAGAGTCTGAGTCAGAGTCAGAGACAGAGTCAGAGTCTGAGTCAGAGTCAGAGTCAGAGTCAGAGTTAGAGTCAAATACAGAGTCAAAGTCAGAGTTAGTCATATACGGAGTCGGAGTCAGAGTCAGATTCAGAGTCAGAGTCAGAGTCAGAGTCAAAGTCAGTGTCAGAGTCGGAGTCAGAGTCAGAGTCAGAGTCAGAGTCGAAGTCAGAGTCAGAGTCATAGTCAGAGTCAGAGTCAGAGTAAGAGTCAGAGTCAGAGTCAGAGTTGAAGTCACAGTCAGAGTCAAAGTCAGAGTCTCAGTCAGAGTCCAAGTCAGAGTCAGAGTCGGAGTCAGAGTCAGAGTCAGAGTCAGAGTCAGAGTCAGAGTCATGTAGTCAGAGTCACAGTCAGAGTCAGAGTCAGAGTCGGAGTCAGAGTCAGAGTCAGAGTCAGAGTCAGGGTCAGAGTTAGAGTCAGATACAGAGTCAGAGTCAGAGTTAGTCAGATACGAAGTCGGAGTCAGAGTCAGATTCAGAGTCAGAGTCAGAGTCAGAGTCAAAGTCAGAGTCAGAGTCGGAGTCAGAGTCACAGTCAGACTCAGAGTCGGAGTCAGAGTCAGAGTCAGAGTCAGAGTCAGAGTCAGAGTCAGAGTCAGAGTCAGAGTCAGAGTCAGAGTCAGAGTTAAAGTCACAGTCAGAGTCAAAGTCAGAGTCTCAGTCAGAGTCCAAGTCAGAGTCAGAGTCGGAGTCAGAGTCAGAGTCAGAGTCAAAGTCAGAGTCAGAGTCATGTAGTCAGAGTCACAGTCAGAGGCAGAGTCAGAGTCGGAGTCAGAGTCAGAGTCAGAGTCAGAGTCAGGGTCAGAGTCAGAGTCAGCATTAGAGTCAGAGTCAGAGTCATGTAGTCAGAGTCAGAGTCCGAGTCGGAGTCAGATTCAGAGTCGAAGTCATGGAGACAGAGTCATAGTCAGAGTCAGAGTCTGAGTCAGAGTCAGAGAGAGAGTCAGAGTCTGAGTCAGAGTCAGAGTCAGAGTCAGAGTCAGAGTCAGAGTCAGAGTCAGAGTCAAAGTCAGAGTCTCAGTCAGAGTCCAAGTCAGAGTCAGAGTCGGAGTCAGAGTCAAAGTCAGAGTCATAGTCAGAGTCAGAGTCATGTAGTCAGAGTCAGAGTCTGAGTCACAGTCAGAGACAGAGTCAGAGTCTGAGTCAGAGTCAGAGTCGGAGTCAGAGTTAGAGTCAGATACGGAGTCGGGGTCAGAGTCAGATTCAGAGTCAAAGTCATGGAGACAGAGTCAGAGTCAGAGTCAGAGTCGGAGTCAGAGTCAGAGTCAAAGTCAGAGTCAGAGTCGGAATCAGAGTCAGAGTCAGAGTCAGAGTCAGAGTCAGATTCAGAGTCAGAGTCATGGAGACAGAGTCAGAGTCAGAGCCATAGTCAAAGTCAGAGTCATGGAGTCAGAGTCAGAGTCCGAGTCAGAATCAGAGTCAGAGTCAGAGTCAGAGTAGGAGTCAAAATTAGCGTCAGAGACAGATTCAGAGTCACAGTCACAGTCAGAGTCAGAGTCAGAGTCAGAGTCAGAGTCAGAGTCAGAGTCACATTCAGAGTCAGAGTCAGAGTCAGAGTCAGAGTCAGGGTCAAAGTCAGAGTCAGATTTAAAGTCAGAGTCAGCGTCATAGAGTCGGAGTCAGAGTCTGAGTCAGAGTCAAAGTCAGAGTCAGAGTCGGAGTCCGAGTCAGAGTCAGAGTCAGAGTCGACGTCAGAGTCAGAGTCAGAGTCGGAGTCAACATCAGAGTCGAAGTTAGATTCAGAGTCACAGTCAGAGTCAGAGTCAGAGTCTCATTCAGAGTCAGATTCAGAGTCAGAGTCGGAGTCAGAGTTAGAGTCAGAGTCGGAGTCAGAGTCAGAGTCAGAGTCAGAGTCAGAGTCAGAGTCAGAGTCAGATACAGAGTCAGAGTCAGATTAACAGTCAGAGTCATGGAGACAGCGTCAGAGTCAGAGCCATAGTCAGAGTCAGAGTCATGGAGTCGGAGTCATAGTCTGAGTCAGAGTCAGAGTCAGAGTCAGAGTCAGAGTCGGAGTCAAAATCAGCGTTGGAGTCAGATTCAGAGTCACATTCACAGTCAGAGTCAGAGTCTCATTCAGAGTCAGATTCAGAGTCAGAGTCGGAGTCAGAGTCAGAGTCAGAGTCGGAGTCAGAGTCAGAGTCAGAGTCAGAGTCAGAGTCAAAGTCAGAGTTAGAGTCAGAGTCAAAGTCAGAGTCATGAAGTCAGACTCAGAGTCGGAGTCAAAGTCAGATTCAGAGTCAGAGTCATGGAGACAGAGTCAGATTCAGAGTCAGAGTCAGAGTCAGAGTCAAAGTCAGTGTCAGAGTCGGAGTCAGAGTCAGAGTCAGAGTCAGAGTCTGAGTCAGAGTCAGAGACAGAGTCATAGTCTGAGTCAGAGTCAGAGTTAGAGTCAAATACAGAGTCAGAGTCAGAGTTAGTCAGATACGGAGTCGGAGTCAGAGTCAGATTCAGAGTCAGAGTCAGAGTCAGAGTCAAAGTCAGTCTCAGAGTCGGAGTCAGAGTCAGAGTCAGAGTCAGAGTCTCAGTCAGAGTCAGAGTCATAGTCAGAGTCAGAGTCAGAGTAAGAGTCAGAGTCAGAGTCAGAGTTGAAGTCACAGTCAGAGTCAAAGTCAGAGTCTCAGTCAGAGTCCAAGTCAGAGTCAGAGTCGGAGTCAGAGTCAGAGTCAGAGTCAGAGTCAGAGTCAGAGTCATGTAGTCAGAGTCACAGTCAGAGTCAGAGTCAGAGTCGGAGTCAGAGTCAGAGTCAGAGTCAGAGTCATGGTCAGAGTTAGAGTCAGATACAGAGTCAGAGTCAGAGTTAGTCAGATACGAAGTCGGAGTCAGAGTCAGATTCAGAGTCAGAGTCAGAGTCAGAGTCAAAGTCAGAGTCAGAGTCGGAGTCAGAGTCACAGTCAGACTCAGAGTCGGAGTCAGAGTCAGAGTCAGAGTCAGAGTCAGAGTCAGAGTCAGAGTCAGAGTCAGAGTCAGAGTCAGAGTTAAAGTCACAGTCAGAGTCAAAGTCAGAGTCTCAGTCAGAGTCCAAGTCAGAGTCAGAGTCGGAGTCAGAGTCAGAGTCAGAGTCAAAGTCAGAGTCAGAGTCATGTAGTCAGAGTCACAGTCAGAGGCAGAGTCAGAGTCGGAGTCAGAGTCAGAGTCAGAGTCAGAGTCAGGGTCAGAGTCAGAGTCAGCATTAGAGTCAGAGTCAGAGTCATGTAGTCAGAGTCAGAGTCCGAGTCGGAGTCAGATTCAGAGTCGAAGTCATGGAGACAGAGTCATAGTCAGAGTCAGAGTCTAAGTCAGAGTCAAAGAGAGAGTCAGAGTCTGAGTCAGAGTCAGAGTCAGAGTCAGAGTCAGAGTCAGAGTCGGAATCAGAGTCAGAGTCAGAGTCAGAGTCAGAGTCAGAGTCAGAGTCAGAGTCAGGGTCAGAGTCAGAGTCACATTCAGGGTCAGAGTCAGAGTCATGGAGTCAGAGTCAGAGTCTGAGTCAGAGTCAGAGTCAGAGTCAGAGTCAGAGTCAGAGTCAGAGTTAAAGTCACAGTCAGAGTCAAAGTCAGAGTCTCAGTCAGAGTCCAAGTCAGAGTCAGAGTCGGAGTCAGAGTCAGAGTCAGAGTCAAAGTCAGAGTCAGAGTCATGTAGTCAGAGTCACAGTCAGAGGCAGAGTCAGAGTCGGAGTCAGAGTCAGAGTCAGAGTCAGAGTCAGGGTCAGAGTCAGAGTCAGCATTAGAGTCAGAGTCAGAGTCATGTAGTCAGAGTCAGAGTCCGAGTCGGAGTCAGATTCAGAGTCGAAGTCATGGAGACAGAGTCATAGTCAGAGTCAGAGTCTGAGTCAGAGTCAGAGAGAGAGTCAGAGTCTGAGTCAGAGTCAGAGTCAGAGTCAGAGTCAGAGTCAGAGTCAGAGTCAGAGTCAAAGTCAGAGTCTCAGTCAGAGTCCAAGTCAGAGTCAGAGTCGGAGTCAGAGTCAAAGTCAGAGTCATAGTCAGAGTCAGAGTCATGTAGTCAGAGTCAGAGTCTGAGTCACAGTCAGAGACAGAGTCAGAGTCTGAGTCAGAGTCAGAGTCGGAGTCAGAGTTAGAGTCAGATACGGAGTCGGGGTCAGAGTCAGATTCAGAGTCAAAGTCATGGAGACAGAGTCAGAGTCAGAGTCAGAGTCGGAGTCAGAGTCAGAGTCAAAGTCAGAGTCAGAGTCGGAATCAGAGTCAGAGTCAGAGTCAGAGTCAGAGTCAGATTCAGAGTCAGAGTCATGGAGACAGAGTCAGAGTCAGAGCCATAGTCAAAGTCAGAGTCATGGAGTCAGAGTCAGAGTCCGAGTCAGAATCAGAGTCAGAGTCAGAGTCAGAGTAGGAGTCAAAATTAGCGTCAGAGACAGATTCAGAGTCACAGTCACAGTCAGAGTCAGAGTCAGAGTCAGAGTCAGAGTCAGAGTCAGAGTCACATTCAGAGTCAGAGTCAGAGTCAGAGTCAGAGTCAGGGTCAAAGTCAGAGTCAGATTTAAAGTCAGAGTCAGCGTCATAGAGTCGGAGTCAGAGTCTGAGTCAGAGTCAAAGTCAGAGTCAGAGTCGGAGTCCGAGTCAGAGTCAGAGTCAGAGTCGACGTCAGAGTCAGAGTCAGAGTCGGAGTCAACATCAGAGTCGAAGTTAGATTCAGAGTCACAGTCAGAGTCAGAGTCAGAGTCTCATTCAGAGTCAGATTCAGAGTCAGAGTCGGAGTCAGAGTTAGAGTCAGAGTCGGAGTCAGAGTCAGAGTCAGAGTCAGAGTCAGAGTCAGAGTCAGAGTCAGATACAGAGTCAGAGTCAGATTAACAGTCAGAGTCATGGAGACAGCGTCAGAGTCAGAGCCATAGTCAGAGTCAGAGTCATGGAGTCGGAGTCATAGTCTGAGTCAGAGTCAGAGTCAGAGTCAGAGTCAGAGTCGGAGTCAAAATCAGCGTTGGAGTCAGATTCAGAGTCACATTCACAGTCAGAGTCAGAGTCTCATTCAGAGTCAGATTCAGAGTCAGAGTCGGAGTCAGAGTCAGAGTCAGAGTCGGAGTCAGAGTCAGAGTCAGAGTCAGAGTCAGAGTCAAAGTCAGAGTTAGAGTCAGAGTCAAAGTCAGAGTCATGAAGTCAGACTCAGAGTCGGAGTCAAAGTCAGATTCAGAGTCAGAGTCATGGAGACAGAGTCAGATTCAGAGTCAGAGTCAGAGTCAGAGTCAAAGTCAGTGTCAGAGTCGGAGTCAGAGTCAGAGTCAGAGTCAGAGTCTGAGTCAGAGTCAGAGACAGAGTCATAGTCTGAGTCAGAGTCAGAGTTAGAGTCAAATACAGAGTCAGAGTCAGAGTTAGTCAGATACGGAGTCGGAGTCAGAGTCAGATTCAGAGTCAGAGTCAGAGTCAGAGTCAAAGTCAGTCTCAGAGTCGGAGTCAGAGTCAGAGTCAGAGTCAGAGTCTCAGTCAGAGTCAGAGTCATAGTCAGAGTCAGAGTCAGAGTAAGAGTCAGAGTCAGAGTCAGAGTTGAAGTCACAGTCAGAGTCAAAGTCAGAGTCTCAGTCAGAGTCCAAGTCAGAGTCAGAGTCGGAGTCAGAGTCAGAGTCAGAGTCAGAGTCAGAGTCAGAGTCATGTAGTCAGAGTCACAGTCAGAGTCAGAGTCAGAGTCGGAGTCAGAGTCAGAGTCAGAGTCAGAGTCATGGTCAGAGTTAGAGTCAGATACAGAGTCAGAGTCAGAATTAGTCAGATACGAAGTCGGAGTCAGAGTCAGATTCAGAGTCAGAGTCAGAGTCAGAGTCAAAGTCAGAGTCAGAGTCGGAGTCAGAGTCACAGTCAGACTCAGAGTCGGAGTCAGAGTCAGAGTCAGAGTCAGAGTCAGAGTCAGAGTCAGAGTCAGAGTCAGAGTCAGAGTCAGAGTTAAAGTCACAGTCAGAGTCAAAGTCAGAGTCTCAGTCAGAGTCCAAGTCAGAGTCAGAGTCGGAGTCAGAGTCAGAGTCAGAGTCAAAGTCAGAGTCAGAGTCATGTAGTCAGAGTCACAGTCAGAGGCAGAGTCAGAGTCGGAGTCAGAGTCAGAGTCAGAGTCAGAGTCAGGGTCAGAGTCAGAGTCAGCATTAGAGTCAGAGTCAGAGTCATGTAGTCAGAGTCAGAGTCCGAGTCGGAGTCAGATTCAGAGTCGAAGTCATGGAGACAGAGTCATAGTCAGAGTCAGAGTCTAAGTCAGAGTCAAAGAGAGAGTCAGAGTCTGAGTCAGAGTCAGAGTCAGAGTCAGAGTCAGAGTCAGAGTCGGAATCAGAGTCAGAGTCAGAGTCAGAGTCAGAGTCAGAGTCAGAGTCAGAGTCAGGGTCAGAGTCAGAGTCACATTCAGGGTCAGAGTCAGAGTCATGGAGTCAGAGTCAGAGTCTGAGTCAGAGTCAGAGTCAGAGTCAGAGTCAGAGTCAGAGTCAGAGTCAGAGTCAGAAACAGGGTCAGAGTCAGAGTCAGAGTCAGAGTCACAGTCAAAGTCGGAGTCAGAGTCAGAAACAGGGTCAGAGTCAGAGTCAGAGTCAGATTCACAGTCAAAGTCGGAGACTTAGTCAGAGTCAGAGTCAGAGTCGGAGTCATGGAGACAGATTCAGAGTCAGAGTCAGGGTCAGAGTCAGTTTCACAGTCAGAGTCAGAGTCGGAGTCAGAGTCAGAGTCAGAGTCAGAGTCGGAGTCAGAGTCAGAGTCGGAGTCAGAGTCAGAGTCAGAGTCAGAGTCGGAGTCAGAGTCAGAGTCAGAGTCAGACTCATAGTCAGAGTCAGAGTCAGAGTCGGAGTCAGAGTCAGAGTCAGAGTCAGAGTCAGAGTCAGAGTCATGTAGTCACAGTCAGAGTCAGAGTCAGAGTCAGAGTCAGAGTCAGAGTCAGAGTCAGAGTCAGAGTCAGAGTCAGAGTCAGAGTCAGAGTCGGAGTCAGAGTTAAAGTCAGAGTCAGAGTCAGAGTCAGAGTCAGAGTCAAAGTCAGAGTCTCAGTCAGAGTCCAAGTCAGAGTCAGAGTCGGAGTCAGAGTCAAAGTCAGAGTCAGAGTCAGAGTCAGAGTCATGTAGTCAGAGTCAGAGTCAGAGTCAGAGTCAGAGTCGGAGTCAGAGTCAGAGTCAGAGTCAGAGTCAGGGTCAGAGTCAGAGTCAGCATTAGAGTCAGAGTCAGAGTCATGTAGTCAGAGTCAGAGTCTGAGTCACAGTCAGAGACAGAGTCAGAGTCTGAGTCAGAGTCAGAGTCGGAGTCAGAGTTAGAGTCAGATACGGAGTCGGGGTCAGAGTCAGATTCAGAGTCAAAGTCATGGAGACAGAGTCAGAGTCAGAGTCAGAGTCAGAGTCAGAGTCAGAGTCAAAGTCAGAGTCAGAGTCGGAATCAGAGTCAGAGTCAGAGTCAGAGTCAGAGTCAGATTCAGAGTCAGAGTCATGGAGACAGAGTCAGAGTCAGAGCCATAGTCAGAGTCAGAGTCATGGAGTCAGAGTCAGAGTCCGAGTCAGAATCAGAGTCAGAGTCAGAGTCAGAGTAGGAGTCAAAATTAGAGTCAGAGACAGATTCAGAGTCACAGTCACAGTCAGAGTCAGAGTCAGAGTCAGAGTCAGAGTCAGAGTCAGATTCAGAGTCAGAGTCATGGAGACAGAGTCAGAGTCATGGAGACAGAGTCAGAGTCAGAGCAATAGTCAGAGTCAGAGCCATAGAGTCAGAGTCAGAGTCTGAGTCAGAGTCAGAGTCAGAGTCAGAGTCAGAGTCAGAGTCAGAGTCAGAGGCAAAGTCGGAGTCAGAGACTCAGTCAGATTCAGAGTCAGAGTCGAAGTCGGAGTTAGAGTCAGAGTCAGAGTCAGAGTCAGAGTCAGAGTCGGAGTCAGAGTCAAAGACAGAGTCAGAGTCAGGGTCAGAGTCAGAGTCACATTTAGAGTCAGAGTCAGAGCCATGGAGTCAGAGTGAGAGTCTGAGTCAGAGTCAGAGTCAGAGTCAGAGTCAGAGTCAGAGTCAGAGTCAGAGTCAGAAACAGATTCAGAGTCAGAGTCAGAGTCAGAGTCACAGTCAAAGTCGAAGTCAGAGTCAGAAACAGGGTCAGAGTCAGAGTCAGAGTCAGAGTCACAGTCAAAGTCGGAGACTCAGTCAGAGTCACAGTCAGAGTCGGAGTCGGAGTCGGAGTCAGAGCCAGATTCAGAGTCATGAAGTCAGAGGCAGAGTCAGAGTCAGAGTCAAAGTCAGAGTCATGAAGTCAGAGTCAAACTTAGAGTCAGAGTCGGAGTCAGAATCAAAGTCAGAGTCAGAGTCAGAGTCAGAGTCAGAGTCAGAGTCACATTCAGAGTCAGAGTCAGAGTCAGAGTCAGAGTCAGGGTCAAAGTCAGAGTCAGATTTAAAGTCAGAGTCAGCGTCATAGAGTCGGAGTCAGAGTCTGAGTCAGAGTCAAAGTCAGAGTCAGAGTCATGTAGTCAGAGTCACAGTCAGAGGCAGAGTCAGAGTCGGAGTCAGAGTCATAGTCAGAGTCAGAGTCAGGGTCAGAGTCAGAGTCAGCATTAGAGTCAGAGTCAGAGTCATGTAGTCAGAGTCAGAGTCCGAGTCGGAGTCAGATTCAGAGTCGAAGTCATGGAGACAGAGTCATAGTCAGAGTCAGAGTCTAAGTCAGAGTCAAAGAGAGAGTCAGAGTCTGAGTCAGAGTCAGAGTCAGAGTCAGAGTCAGAGTCAGAGTCGGAATCAGAGTCAGAGTCAGAGTCAGAGTCAGAGTCAGAGTCAGAGTCAGAGTCAGGGTCAGAGTCAGAGTCACATTCAGGGTCAGAGTCAGAGTCATGGAGTCAGAGTCAGAGTCTGAGTCAGAGTCAGAGTCAGAGTCAGAGTCAGAGTCAGAGTCAGAAACAGGGTCAGAGTCAGAGTCAGAGTCAGAGTCACAGTCAAAGTCGGAGTCAGAGTCAGAAACAGGGTCAGAGTCAGAGTCAGAGTCAGATTCACAGTCAAAGTCGGAGACTTAGTCAGAGTCAGAGTCAGAGTCGGAGTCATGGAGACAGAGTCAGAGTCAGAGCCATAGTCAGAGTCAGAGCCATAGAGTCAGAGTCAGAGTCTGAGTCAGAGTCAGAGTCAGAGTCAGAGTCAGAGTCAGAGTCAGAGTCAGAGGCAAAGTCGGAGTCAGAGACTCAGTCAGATTCAGAGTCAGAGTCGAAGTCGGAGTTAGAGTCAGAGTCAGAGTCAGAGTCAGAGTCAGAGTCGGAGTCAGAGTCAAAGACAGAGTCGGAGTCAGGGTCAGAGTCAGAGTCACATTTAGAGTCAGAGTCAGAGCCATGGAGTCAGAGTGAAAGTCTGAGTCAGAGTCAGAGTCAGAGTCAGAGTCAGAGTCAGAGTCAGAGTCAGAGTCAGAAACAGATTCAGAGTCAGAGTCAGAGTCAGAGTCACAGTCAAAGTCGAAGTCAGAGTCAGAAACAGGGTCAGAGTCAGAGTCAGAGTCAGAGTCACAGTCAAAGTCGGAGACTCAGTCAGAGTCACAGTCAGAGTCGGAGTCGGAGTCGGAGTCAGAGCCAGATTCAGAGTCATGAAGTCAGAGGCAGAGTCAGAGTCAGAGTCAAAGTCAGAGTCATGAAGTCAGAGTCATAAAGTCAGACTCAAAGTCGGAGTCAAAGTCAGATTCAGAGTCAGAGTCATGGAGACAGAGTCAGAGTCAGAGCCATAGTCAGAGTCAGAGTCAAACTTAGAGTCAGAGTCGGAGTCAGAATCAAAGTCAGAGTCAGAGTCAGAGTCAGAGTCAGAGTCAGAGTCACATTCAGAGTCAGAGTCAGAGTCAGAGTCAGAGTCAGGGTCAAAGTCAGAGTCAGATTTAAAGTCAGAGTCAGCGTCATAGAGTCGGAGTCAGAGTCTGAGTCAGAGTCAAAGTCAGAGTCAGAGTCGGAGTCCGAGTCAGAGTCAGAGTCAGAGTCGACGTCAGAGTCAGAGTCAGAGTCGGAGTCAACATCAGAGTCGATTTTAGATTCAGAGTCACAGTCAGAGTCAGAGTCAGAGTCTCATTCAGAGTCAGATTCAGAGTCAGAGTCGGAGTCAGAGTTAGAGTCAGAGTCGGAGTCAGAGTCAGAGTCAGAGTCAGAGTCAGAGTCAGAGTCAGAGTCAGATACAGAGTCAGAGTCAGATTAACAGTCAGAGTCATGGAGACAGCGTCAGAGTCAGAGCCATAGTCAGAGTCAGAGTCAGAGTCAGAGTCAGAGTCGGAGTCAGAGTCAGAGTCAGAGTCAGACTCATAGTCAGAGTCAGAGTCAGAGTCGGAGTCAGAGTCAGAGTCAGAGTCAGAGTCAGAGTCAGAGTCATGTAGTCACAGTCAGAGTTAGAGTCAGAGTCAGAGTCAGAGTCAGAGTCAGAGTCAGAGTCAGAGTCAGAGTCAGAGTCAGAGTCAGAGTCGGAGTCAGAGTTAAAGTCAGAGTCAGAGTCAGAGTCAGAGTCAGAGTCAAAGTCAGAGTCTCAGTCAGAGTCCAAGTCAGAGTCAGAGTCGGAGTCAGAGTCAAAGTCAGAGTCAGAGTCAGAGTCAGAGTCATGTAGTCAGAGTCAGAGTCAGAGTCAGAGTCAGAGTCGGAGTCAGAGTCAGAGTCAGAGTCAGAGTCAGGGTCAGAGTCAGAGTCAGCATTAGAGTCAGAGTCAGAGTCATGTAGTCAGAGTCAGAGTCTGAGTCACAGTCAGAGACAGAGTCAGAGTCTGAGTCAGAGTCAGAGTCGGAGTCAGAGTTAGAGTCAGATACGGAGTCGGGGTCAGAGTCAGATTCAGAGTCAAAGTCATGGAGACAGAGTCAGAGTCAGAGTCAGAGTCAGAGTCAGAGTCAGAGTCAAAGTCAGAGTCAGAGTCGGAATCAGAGTCAGAGTCAGAGTCAGAGTCAGAGTCAGATTCAGAGTCAGAGTCATGGAGACAGAGTCAGAGTCAGAGCCATAGTCAGAGTCAGAGTCATGGAGTCAGAGTCAGAGTCCGAGTCAGAATCAGAGTCAGAGTCAGAGTCAGAGTAGGAGTCAAAATTAGAGTCAGAGACAGATTCAGAGTCACAGTCACAGTCAGAGTCAGAGTCAGAGTCAGAGTCAGAGTCAGAGTCAGATTCAGAGTCAGAGTCATGGAGACAGAGTCAGAGTCATGGAGACAGAGTCAGAGTCAGAGCCATAGTCAGAGTCAGAGCCATAGAGTCAGAGTCAGAGTCTGAGTCAGAGTCAGAGTCAGAGTCAGAAACAGATTCAGAGTCAGAGTCAGAGTCAGAGTCACAGTCAAAGTCGAAGTCAGAGTCAGAAACAGGGTCAGAGTCAGAGTCTGAGTCAGAGTCACAGTCAAAGTCGGAGACTCAGTCAGAGTCACAGTCAGAGTCGGAGTCGGAGTCGGAGTCAGAGCCAGATTCAGAGTCATGAAGTCAGAGGCAGAGTCAGAGTCAGAGTCAAAGTCAGAGTCATGAAGTCAGAGTCATAAAGTCAGACTCAAAGTCGGAGTCAAAGTCAGATTCAGAGTCAGAGTCATGGAGACAGAGTCAGAGTCAGAGCCATAGTCAGAGTCAGAGTCAAACTTAGAGTCAGAGTCGGAGTCAGAATCAAAGTCAGAGTCAGAGTCAGAGTCAGAGTCAGAGTCAGAGTCACATTCAGAGTCAGAGTCAGAGTCAGAGTCAGAGTCAGGGTCAAAGTCAGAGTCAGATTTAAAGTCAGAGTCAGCGTCATAGAGTCGGAGTCAGAGTCTGAGTCAGAGTCAGAGTCAGAGTCAGATACAGAGTCAGAGTCAGAGTTAGTCAGATACGGAGTCGGAGTCAGAGTCAGATTCAGAGTCAGAGTCAGAGTCAGAGTCAAAGTCAGAGTCAGAGTCGGAGTCAGAGTCAGAGTCAGAGTCAGAGTCAGAGTCAGGTAGTCAGAGTCACAGTCAGAGTCAGAGACAGAGTCCGAGTCAGAGCGAGAGTCAGAGTCAGAGTCAGGGTCAGAGTCAGAGTCACATTCAGGGTCAGAGTCAGAGTCATGGAGTCAGAGTCAGAGTCTGAGTCAGAGTCAGAGTCAGAGTCAGAAACAGGGTCAGAGTCAGAGTCAGAGTCAGACTCACAGTCAAAGTCGGAGTCAGAGTCAGAAACAGGGTCAGAGTCAGAGTCAGAGTCGGAGTCAGAGTCAGAGTCAGAGTCAGAGTCGGAGTCAGAGTCAGAGTCAGAGTCAGAGTCATAATCAGAGTCAGAGTCAGAGTCGGAGTCAGAGTCAGAGTCAGAGTCAGAGTCAGAGTCATAATCAGAGTCAGAGTCAGAGTCGGAGTCAGAGTCAGAGTCAGAGTCAGAGTCAGAGTCAGTTTCACAGTCAGAGTCAGAGTCGGAGTCAGAGTCAGAGTCAGAGTCAGAGTCGGAGTCAGAGTCAGAGTCGGAGTCGGAGTCAGAGTCAGAGTCAGAGTCAGAGTCGGAGTCAGAGTCAGAGTCAGAGTCAGAGTCATAATCAGAGTCAGAGTCAGAGTCGGAGTCAGAGTCAGAGTCAGAGTCAGAGTCAGATTTAGAGTCGGAGTCAGAGTCAGAGTCAGAGTCGGAGTCAGAGTCAGAGTCATGTAGTCAGAGTCACAGTCAGAGTCAGAGTCAGAGTCCGAGTCAGAGCCAGAGTCAGAGTCAGAGTTAAAGTCAGAGTCAGAGTCAGAGTGAGAGTCAAAGTCAGAGTCTCAGTCAGAGTCAGAGTCAGAGTCAGAGTCAGGGTCAGAGTCAGAGTCAGCATTAGAGTCAGAGTCAGAGTCATGTATTCAGCGTCAGAGTCTGAGTCAGAGTCAGAGACAGAGTCAGAGTCTGAGTCAGAGTCAGAGTCAGGGTCAGAGTAAGTCAGATACGGAGTCGGAGTCAGAGTCAGATTCAGAGTCAAAGTCATGGAGACAGTGTCAAAGTCAGAGTCAGAGTCAGAGTCAGAGTCTGATTCAGAGTCAGAGACAGAGTCCGAGTCTGAGTCAGAGTCAGAGTCGGAGTCAGAGTCAAAGTCAGAGTCAGAGTCAGGGTCAGAGTCAGAGTCAAGGTCAGGGTGGAGGTAAGGGTCAAGGTCAAGGTCAGGGTGGAGGTCAGGTTAAAGGTCAGGGTCAGGGTCAAGGTCAGGGTGGAGGTCAGGGTCAGAGTCAAGGTGAGGGTGGGGGTCTGGGTCACGGTCAAGGTCTGGGTGGAGGTCAGGGTCAGGGTCAAAGTCAGGGTGGAGGTCAGGGTCAGGGTCAAGGTCAGGGTCGAGGTCAGGGTCGGGGTCAAGGTTAGGGTGGAGGTCAGGGTCCGGGTCAAGTTCAGGGTGGAGGTCAGGGTCAAGGTCAAGGTCAGGGTGGAGGTCAGGGTCACAGTCAAGGTCAGGGTGATGGTCAGGGCCAAGGTCAAGGTCAGGGTGGAGGTCAGGGTCAGAGTCAAGGTCAGGATGGAGGTCAGGGTCAAGGTCAAAGTCAGGGTGGAGGTCAGGGTCAGAGTCAAGGTCAGGGTAGAGTTCAGGGTCAAGGTCAAGGTCAGGGTTGAGGTCAGGGTGGAGTTCAGGGTCAGGGTCAAGGTCAGGGTGGAGGTCAGGGTCAAGGTCAAGGTCAGGGTGGAGGTCAGGGTCAGAGTCAAAGTCAGGGTCAAGGTCAAGGTCAAGGTGGAGGTCAGGGCCACGGTCAAGGTCAGGGTGGAGGTCAGGGTGGAGGTCAAGGTCAGCGTAGAGGTCAGGGTCACATTCAAGGTCAGGGTGGAGGTCAGGGTCAGGGTCAAGGTCAGGGTCGAGGTCAGGGTCAAGGTCAAGGTCAGGGTGGAGGTCAGGGTAGAGGTCAAGGTCAGGGTAGAGGTCAGGGTCACAGTCAAGGTTAGGGTGTAGGTCAGGGTGGAGGTCACGCTCTGGGTCAAGGTCAGGGTGGAGGTCAGGGTCAGAGTCAAGGTCAGGGTGGAGGTCAGGGTCAGGGTCAAGGTCAGGTTGGAGGTCAGGGTCAGGGTCAAGGTCAGGGTGAAGGTCAGGGTCAGAGTCAAGGTCAGGGTGGAGGTCAGGGTCAAGGTCAAGGTCAGGGTGGAGGTCAGGTTAGAGGTCAGGGTCGGGGTCAAGATCAGGGTGGAGGTCGGGGTCAGGGTCAAGGTCAGGGTGGAGGTCAAGGTCAGGGTCAAGGTCAGGGTGGAGGTCAAGGTCAAGGTCAGGGTGGAGGTCAGGGTGGAGGTCAGGGTCAGGGTCAAGGTCCGGGTGGAGGTCAGGGTCAGAGTCAAGGTCAGGGTGGAGGTCAGGGTCAGGGTCAAGGTCAGGGTGAAGGTCAGGGTCAGAGTCAAGGTCAGGGTGGAGGTCAGGGTCAAGGTCAAGGTCAGGGTGGAGGTCAGGGTCACAGTCAAGGTCAGGGTGATGGTCAGGGCCAAGGTCAAGGTCAGGGTGGAGGTCAGGGTCAGAGTCAAGGTCAGAGTCAAGGTCAGGGTGGGGGTCAGGGTCACGGTCAAGGTCTGGGTGGAGGGCAGGGTCAGGGTCAAGGTCAGGGTGGAGGTCAGGGTCACAGTCAAGGTCAGGGTTGAGGTCAGGGTCAGGGTCAAGGTCAGGGTGAAGGTCAGGGTCAGAGTCAAGGTCAGGGTGGAGGTCAGGGTCAAGGTCAAGGTCAGGGTGGAGGTCAGGTTAGAGGTCAGGGTTGGGGTCAAGATCAGGGTGGAGGTCAGGGTCAGGGTCAAGGTCAGGGTGGAGGTCAGGGTCAGGGTCAAGGTCAGGGTGGAGGTCAGGGTCAGGGTCAAGGTCAGGGTGGAGGTCAGGGTCCGGGTCAAGGTCAGGGTGGAGGTCAGGGTCAAGGTCAAGGTCAGGGTGGAGGTCAGGGTCACAGTCGAGGTCAGGGTGATGGTCAGGGTCAAGGTCAAGGTCAGGGTGGAGGTCAGGGTCAGAGTCAAGGTCAGGATAGAGTTCAGGGTCAAGGTCAAGGTCAGGGTTGAGGTCAGGGTGGAGTTCAGGGTCAGGGTCAAGGTCAGGGTGGAGGTCAGGGTCAAGGTCAAGGTCAGGGTGGAGGTCAGGGTCAGAGTCAAAGTCAGGGTCAAGGTCAAGGTCAAGGTGGAGGTCAGGGCCACGGTCAAGGTCAGGGTGGAGGTCAGGGTGGAGGTCAAGGTCAGGGTAGAGGTCAGGGTCACAGTCAAGGTCAGGGTGGAGGTCAGGGTCAGGGTCAAGGTCAGGGTCGAGGTCAGGGTCAAGGTCAAGGTCAGGGTGGAGGTCAGGGTAGAGGTCAAGGTCAGGGTAGAGGTCAGGGTCACAGTCAAGGTTAGGGTGTAGGTCAGGGTGGAGGTCACGCTCTGGGTCACGGTCAGGGTGGAGGTCAGGGTCAGAGTCAAGGTCGGGGTGGAGGTCAGGGTGGAGGTCAGGGTCAGGGTCAAGGTCAGGGTGGAGGTCAGGGTGATGGTCAGGGTCAAGGTCAAGGTCAGGGTGGAGGTCAGGGTCAGAGACAAGGTCAGGGTAGAGTTCAGGGTCACGGTCAAGGTCAGGGTGGAGGTCAGGGTGGAGTTCAGGGTCAGGGTCAAGGTCAGGGTGGAGGTCAGGGTCAAGGTCAAGGTCAGGGTTGAGGTCAGGGTCAGAGTCAAAGTCAGGGTCAAGGTCAAGGTCACGGTGGAGGTCAGGTTAGAGGTCAGGGTCAGGGTCAAGGTCAGGGTGGAGGTCAGGGTCAGAGTCAAGGTCAGGGTGGGGGTCAGGGTCACGGTCAGGGTCACGGTCAAGGTCTGGGTGGAGGGCAGGGTCAGGGTTAAGGTCAGGGTGGAGGTCAGGGTCAGAGTCAAGGTCAGGGTGGAGGTCAGGGTCACAGTCAAGGTCAGGGTGATGGTCAGGGTCAAGGTCAAGGTCAGGGTGGAGGTCAGGGTCAGAGACAAGGTCAGGGTAGAGTTCAGGGTCACGGTCAAGGTCAGGGTGGAGGTCAGGGTGGAGTTCAGGGTCAGGGTCAAGGTCAGGGTGGAGGTCAGGGTCAGGGTCGAGGTCAGGGTGGAGGTCAGGGTCACAGTCAAGGTCAGGGTGATGGTCAGGGTCAAGGTCAAGGTCAGGGTGGAGGTCAGGGTCAGAGACAAGGTCAGGGTAGAGTTCAGGGTCACGGTCAAGGTCAGGGTGTAGGTCAGGGTGGAGTTCAGGGTCAGGGTCAAGGTCAGGGTGGAGGTCAAGGTCAAGGTCAGGGTGGAGGTCAGGGTCAGAGTCAAAGTCAGGGTCAAGGTCAAGGTCAGGGTGGAGGTCAGGTTAGAGGTCAGGGTCAGGGTCACGGTCAGGGTGGAGGTCAGGGTCAGAGTCAAGGTCAGGGTGGGGGTCAGGGTCACGGTCAAGGTCGACGTGGAGATCAGGGTCAGTGTCAAGGTCAGGGTGGGGGTCAGGGCCAGGGTCAAGGTCAGGGTGGAGGTCAGGGTCACAGTCAAGGTCAGGGTGATGGTCAGGGCCAAGGTCAAGGTCAGGGTGGAGGTCAGGGTCAGAGTTAAGGTCAGGGTGGAAGTCAGGGTCAAGGTCAAGGTCAGGGTGAAGGTCAGGGTGGAGGTCAGGGTCAGGGTCAAGGTCCGGGTGGAGGTCAGGGTCAGAGTCAAGGTCAGGGTGGAGGTCAGGGTCAGGGTCAAGGTCAGGGTGATGGTCAGGGTCAAGGTCAAGGTCAGGGTGGAGGTCAGGGTCGGAGACAAGGTCAGGGTAGAGTTCAGGGTCACGGTCAAAATCAGGGTGGAGGTCAGGGTGGAGTTCAGGGTCAGGGTCAAGGTCAGGGTGGAGGTCAGGGTCAGGGTCAAGGTCAGGGTGGAGGTCAGGGTCACAGTCAAGGTCAGGGTGATGGTCAGGGTCAAGGTCAAGGTCAGGGTGGAGGTCAGGGTCAGAGACAAGGTCAGGGTAGAGTTCAGGGTCACGGTCAAGGTCAGGGTGGAGGTCAGGGTGGAGTTCAGGGTCAGGGTCAAGGTCAGGGTGGAGGTCAGGGTCAAGGTCAAGGTCAGGGTTGAGGTCAGGGTCAGAGTTAAAGTCAGGGTCAAGGTCAAGGTCACGGTGGAGGTCAGGTTAGAGGTCAGGGTCAGGGTCAAGGTCAGGGTGGAGGTCAGGGTCAGAGTCAAGGTCAGGGTGGGGGTCAGGGTCACGGTCAAGGTCTGCGTGGAGGTCAGGGTCAGTGTCAAGGTCAGGGTGGGGGTCAGGGCCAGGGTCAAGGTCAGGGTGGAGGTCAGGGTCAGAGTCAAGGTCAGGGTGGGGGTCTGGGTCACGGTCAAGGTCTGGGTGGAGGTCAGGGTCAGGGTCAAAGTCAGGGTGGAGGTGAGGGTCAGGGTCAAGGTCAGGGTCGAGGTCAGGGTCAGGGTCAAGGTTAGGGTGGAGGTCAGGGTCCGGGTCAAGTTCAGGGTGGAGGTCAGGGTCAAGGTCAAGGTCAGGGTGGAGGTCAGGGTCACAGTCAAGGTCAGGGTGATGGTCAGGGCCAAGGTCAAGGTCAGGGTGGAGGTCAGGGTCAGAGTCAAGGTCAGGGTGGAGGTCAGGGTCAAGGTCAAGGTCAGGGTGAAGGTCAGGGTGGAGGTCAGGGTCAGGGTCACGGTCCGGGTGGAGGTCAGGGTCAGGGTCAAGGTCAGGGTAGAGGTCAGGGTCAGAGTCAAAGTCAGGGTCAAGGTCAAGGTCAGGGTGGAGGTCAGGTTAGAGGTCATGGTCAGGGTCAAGGTCAGGGTGGAGGTCAGGGGCAGAGTCAAGGTCAGGGTGGAGGTCAGGGTCACAGTCAAGGTCAGGGTGATGGTCAGGGTCAAGGTCAAGGTCAGGGTGGAGGTCAGGGTCAGAGTCAAGGTCATGGTGGAGGTGAGGGTCAAGGTCAAGGTCAGGGTGGAGGTCAGGGTCAGAGTCAAAGTCAGGGTCAAGGTCAAGGTCAGGGTGGAGGTCAGGTTAGAGGTCAGGGTCAGGGTCACGGTCAGGGTGGAGGTCAGGGTCAGAGTCAAGTTCAGGGTGGGGGTCAGGGTCACGGTCAAGGTCTGCGTGGAGGTCAGGGTCAGTGTCAAGGTCAGGGTGGGGGTCAGGGCCAGGGTCAAGGTCAGGGTGGAGGTCAGGGTCACAGTCAAGGTCAGGGTGATGGTCAGGGCCAAGGTCAAGGTCAGGGTGGAGGTCAGGGTCAGAGTTAAGGTCAGGGTGGAGGTCAGGGTCAAGGTCAAGGTCAGGGTGAAGGTCAGGGTGGAGGTCAGGGTCAGGGTCAAGGTCCGGGTGGAGGTCAGGGTCAGAGTCAAGGTCAGGGTGGAGGTCAGGGTCAGGGTCAAGGTCAGGGTGAAGGTCAGGGTCAGAGTCAAGGTCAGGGTGGAGGTCAGGGTCAAGGTCAAGGTCAGGGTGGAGGTCAGGGTCACAGTCAAGGTCAGGGTGATGGTCAGGGCCAAGGTCAAGGTCAGGGTGGAGGTCAGGGTCAGAGTCAAGGTCAGAGTCAAGGTCAGGGTGGGGGTCAGGGTCACGGTCAAGGTCTGGGTGGAGGGCAGGGTCAGGGTCAAGGTCAGGGTGGAGGTCAGGGTCACAGTCAAGGTCAGGGTTGAGGTCAGGGTCAGGGTCAAGGTCAGGGTGAAGGTCAGGGTCAGAGTCAAGGTCAGGGTGGAGGTCAGGGTCAAGGTCAAGGTCAGGGTGGAGGTCAGGTTAGAGGTCAGGGTTGGGGTCAAGATCAGGGTGGAGGTCAGGGTCAGGGTCAAGGTCAGGGTGGAGGTCAGGGTCAGGGTCAAGGTCAGGGTGGAGGTCAGGGTCAGGGTCAAGGTCAGGGTGGAGGTCAGGGTCCGGGTCAAGGTCAGGGTGGAGGTCAGGGTCAAGGTCAAGGTCAGGGTAGAGGTCAGGGTCACAGTCAAGGTTAGGGTGTAGGTCAGGGTGGAGGTCACGCTCTGGGTCACGGTCAGGGTGGAGGTCAGGGTCAGAGTCAAGGTCGGGGTGGAGGTCAGGGTGGAGGTCAGGGTCAGGGTCAAGGTCAGGGTGGAGGTCAGGGTCACAGTCAATGTCAGGGTGATGGTCAGGGTCAAGGTCAAGGTCAGGGTGGAGGTCAGGGTCAGAGACAAGGTCAGGGTAGAGTTCAGGGTCACGGTCAAGGTCAGGGTGGAGGTCAGGGTGGAGTTCAGGGTCAGGGTCAAGGTCAGGGTGGAGGTCAGGGTCAAGGTCAAGGTCAGGGTTGAGGTCAGGGTCAGAGTCAAAGTCAGGGTCAAGGTCAAGGTCACGGTGGAGGTCAGGTTAGAGGTCAGGGTCAGGGTCAAGGTCAGGGTGGAGGTCAGGGTCAGAGTCAAGGTCAGGGTGGGGGTCAGGGTCACGGTCAGGGTCACGGTCAAGGTCTGGGTGGAGGGCAGGGTCAGGGTTAAGGTCAGGGTGGAGGTCAGGGTCAGAGTCAAGGTCAGGGTGGAGGTCAGGGTCACAGTCAAGGTCAGGGTGATGGTCAGGGTCAAGGTCAAGGTCAGGGTGGAGGTCAGGGTCAGAGACAAGGTCAGGGTAGAGTTCAGGGTCACGGTCAAGGTCAGGGTGGAGGTCAGGGTGGAGTTCAGGGTCAGGGTCAAGGTCAGGGTGGAGGTCAGGGTCAGGGTCGAGGTCAGGGTGGAGGTCAGGGTCACAGTCAAGGTCAGGGTGATGGTCAGGGTCAAGGTCAAGGTCAGGGTGGAGGTCAGGGTCAGAGACAAGGTCAGGGTAGAGTTCAGGGTCACGGTCAAGGTCAGGGTGTAGGTCAGGGTGGAGTTCAGGGTCAGGGTCAAGGTCAGGGTGGAGGTCAAGGTCAAGGTCAGGGTGGAGGTCAGGGTCAGAGTCAAAGTCAGGGTCAAGGTCAAGGTCAGGGTAGGGGTCAGGTTAGAGGTCAGGGTCAGGGTCACGGTCAGGGTGGAGGTCAGGGTCAGAGTCAAGGTCAGGGTGGGGGTCAGGGTCACGGTCAAGGTCTGCGTGGAGATCAGGGTCAGTGTCAAGGTCAGGGTGGGGGTCAGGGCCAGGGTCAAGGTCAGGGTGGAGGTCAGGGTCACAGTCAAGGTCAGGGTGATGGTCAGGGCCAAGGTCAAGGTCAGGGTGGAGGTCAGGGTCAGAGTTAAGGTCAGGGTGGAAGTCAGGGTCAAGGTCAAGGTCAGGGTGAAGGTCAGGGTGGAGGTCAGGGTCAGGGTCAAGGTCCGGGTGGAGGTCAGGGTCAGAGTCAAGGTCAGGGTGGAGGTCAGGGTCAGGGTCAAGGTCAGGGTGATGGTCAGGGTCAAGGTCAAGGTCAGGGTGGAGGTCAGGGTCAGAGACAAGGTCAGGGTAGAGTTCAGGGTCACGGTCAAGGTCAGGGTGGAGGTCAGGGTGGAGTTCAGGGTCAGGGTCAAGGTCAGGGTGGAGGTCAGGGTCAGGGTCAAGGTCAGGGTGGAGGTCAGGGTCACAGTCAATGTCAGGGTGATGGTCAGGGTCAAGGTCAAGGTCAGGGTGGAGGTCAGGGTCAGAGACAAGGTCAGGGTAGAGTTCAGGGTCACGGTCAAGGTCAGGGTGGAGGTCAGGGTGGAGTTCAGGGTCAGGGTCAAGGTCAGGGTGGAGGTCAGGGTCAAGGTCAAGGTCAGGGTTGAGGTCAGGGTCAGAGTCAAAGTCAGGGTCAAGGTCAAGGTCACGGTGGAGGTCAGGTTAGAGGTCAGGGTCAGGGTCAAGGTCAGGGTGGAGGTCAGGGTCAGAGTCAAGGTCAGGGTGGGGGTCAGGGTCACGGTCAAGGTCTGCGTGGAGGTCAGGGTCAGTGTCAAGGTCAGGGTGGGGGTCAGGGCCAGGGTCAAGGTCAGGGTGGAGGTCAGGGTCAGAGTCAAGGTCAGGGTGGGGGTCTGGGTCACGGTCAAGGTCTGGGTGGAGGTCAGGGTCAGGGTCAAAGTCAGGGTGGAGGTGAGGGTCAGGGTCAAGGTCAGGGTCGAGGTCAGGGTCAGGGTCAAGGTTAGGGTGGAGGTCAGGGTCCGGGTCAAGTTCAGGGTGGAGGTCAGGGTCAAGGTCAAGCTCAGGGTGGAGGTCAGGGTCACAGTCAAGGTCAGGGTGATGGTCAGGGCCAAGGTCAAGGTCAGGGTGGAGGTCAGGGTCAGAGTCAAGGTCAGGGTGGAGGTCAGGGTCAAGGTCAAGGTCAGGGTGCAGGTCAGGGTGGAGGTCAGGGTCAGGGTCACGGTCCGGGTGGAGGTCAGGGTCAGGGTCAAGGTCAGGGTAGAGGTCAGGGTCAGAGTCAAAGTCAGGGTCAAGGTCAAGGTCAGGGTGGAGGTCAGGTTAGAGGTCATGGTCAGGGTCAAGGTCAGGGTGGAGGTCAGGGGCAGAGTCAAGGTCAGGGTGGAGGTCAGGGTCACAGTCAAGGTCAGGGTGATGGTCAGGGTCAAGGTCAAGGTCAGGGTGGAGGTCAGGGTCAGAGTCAAGGTCATGGTGGAGGTGAGGGTCAAGGTCAAGGTCAGGGTGGAGGTCAGGGTCAGAGTCAAAGTCAGGGTCAAGGTCAAGGTCAGGGTGGAGGTCAGGGTCACAGTCAAGGTCAGGGTGATGGTCAGGGCCAAGGTCAAGGTCAGGGTGGAGGTCAGGGTCAGAGTCAAGGTCAGGGTGGAGGTCAGGGTCAAGGTCAAGGTCAGGGTGCAGGTCAGGGTGGAGGTCAGGGTCAGGGTCACGGTCCGGGTGGAGGTCAGGGTCAGGGTCAAGGTCAGGGTAGAGGTCAGGGTCAGAGTCAAAGTCAGGGTCAAGGTCAAGGTCAGGGTGGAGGTCAGGTTAGAGGTCATGGTCAGGGTCAAGGTCAGGGTGGAGGTCAGGGGCAGAGTCAAGGTCAGGGTGGAGGTCAGGGTCACAGTCAAGGTCAGGGTGATGGTCAGGGTCAAGGTCAAGGTCAGGGTGGAGGTCAGGGTCAGAGTCAAGGTCATGGTGGAGGTGAGGGTCAAGGTCAAGGTCAGGGTGGAGGTCAGGGTCAGAGTCAAAGTCAGGGTCAAGGTCAAGGTCAGGGTGGAGGTCAGGTTAGAGGTCAGGGTCAGGGTCACGGTCAGGGTGGAGGTCAGGGTCAGAGTCAAGGTCAGGGTGGGGGTCAGGGTCACGGTCAAGGTCTGCGTGGAGGTCAGGGTCAGTGTCAAGGTCAGGGTGGGGGTCAGGGCCAGGGTCAAGGTCAGGGTGGAGGTCAGGGTCACAGTCAAGGTCAGGGTGATGGTCAGGGTCACAGTCAAGGTCAGGGTGATGGTCAGGGCCAAGGTCAAGGTCAGGGTGGAGGTCAGGGTCAGAGTTAAGGTCAGGGTGGAGGTCAGGGTCAAGGTCAAGGTCAGGGTGAAGGTCAGGGTGGAGGTCAGGGTCAGGGTCAAGGTCCAGGTGGAGGTCAGGGTCAGAGTCAAGGTCAGGGTGGAGGTCAGGGTCAGGGTCAAGGTCAGGGTGAAGGTCAGGGTCAGAGTTAAGGTCAGGGTGGAGGTCAGGGTCAAGGTCAAGGTCAGGGTGGAGGTCAGGGTCACAGTCAAGGTCAGGGTGATGGTCAGGGCCAAGGTCAAGGTCAGGGTGGAGGTCAGGGTCAGAGTCAAGGTCAGAGTCAAGGTCAGGGTGGGGGTCAGGGTCACGGTCAAGGTCTGGGTGAAGGGCAGGGTCAGGGTCAAGGTCAGGGTGGAGGTCAGGGTCAGGGTCAAGGTCAGGGTGGAGGTCAGGGTCAGGGTCAAGGTCAGGGTGGAGGTCAGGGTCCGGGTCAAGGTCATGGTGGAGGTCAGGGTCAAGGTCAAGGTCAGGGTGGAGGTCAGGGTCACAGTCGAGGTCAGGGTGATGGTCAGGGTCAAGGTCAAGGTCAGGGTGGAGGTCAGGGTCAGAGTCAAGGTCAGGGTAGAGTTCAGGGTCAAGGTCAAGGTCAGGGTTGAGGTCAGGGTGGAGTTCAGGGTAAGGGTCAAGGTCAGGGTGGAGGTCAGGGTCAAGGTCAAGGTCAGGGTGGAGGTCAGGGTCAGGGTCAAGGTCAGGGTGGAGGTCAGGGTCAAGGTCAAGGTCAGGGTTGAGGTCAGGGTCAGAGTTAAAGTCAGGGTCAAGGTCAAGGTCACGGTGGAGGTCAGGTTAGAGGTCAGGGTCAGGGTCAAGGTCAGGGTGGAGGTCAGGGTCAAGGTCAAGGTCAGGGTTGAGGTCAGGGTCAGAGTCAAAGTCAGGGTCAAGGTCAAGGTCACGGTGGAGGTCAGGTTAGAGGTCAGGGTCAGGGTCAAGGTCAGGGTGGAGGTCAGGGTCAGAGTCAAGGTCAGGGTGGGGGTCAGGGTCACGGTCAGGGTCACGGTCAAGGTCTGGGTGGAGGGCAGGGTCAGGGTTAAGGTCAGGGTGGAGGTCAGGGTCAGAGTCAAGGTCAGGGTGGAGGTCAGGGTCACAGTCAAGGTCAGGGTGATGGTCAGGGTCAAGGTCAAGGTCAGGGTGGAGGTCAGGGTCAGAGACAAGGTCAGGGTAGAGTTCAGGGTCACGGTCAAGGTCAGGGTGGAGGTCAGGGTGGAGTTCAGGGTCAGGGTCAAGGTCAGGGTGGAGGTCAGGGTCAGGGTCGAGGTCAGGGTGGAGGTCAGGGTCACAGTCAAGGTCAGGGTGATGGTCAGGGTCAAGGTCAAAGTCAGGGTGGAGGTCAGGGTCAGAGACAAGGTCAGGGTAGAGTTCAGGGTCACGGTCAAGGTCAGGGTGTAGGTCAGGGTGGAGTTCAGGGTCAGGGTCAAGGTCAGGGTGGAGGTCAAGGTCAAGGTCAGGGTGGAGGTCAGGGTCAGAGTCAAAGTCAGGGTCAAGGTCAAGGTCAGGGTGGAGGTCAGGTTAGAGGTCAGGGTCAGGGTCACGGTCAGGGTGGAGGTCAGGGTCAGAGTCAAGGTCAGGGTGGGGGTCAGGGTCACGGTCAAGGTCGACGTGGAGATCAGGGTCAGTGTCAAGGTCAGGGTGGGGGTCAGGGCCAGGGTCAAGGTCAGGGTGGAGGTCAGGGTCACAGTCAAGGTCAGGGTGATGGTCAGGGCCAAGGTCAAGGTCAGGGTGGAGGTCAGGGTCCGGGTCAAGGTCAGGGTGGAGGTCAGGGTCAAGGTCAAGGTCAGGGTTGAGGTCAGGGTCAGAGTTAAAGTCAGGGTCAAAATCAAGGTCACGGTGGAGGTCAGGTTAGAGGTCAGGGTCAGGGTCAAGGTCAGGGTGGAGGTCAGGGTCAGAGTCAAGGTCAGGGTGGGGGTCAGGGTCACGGTCAAGGTCTGCGTGGAGGTCAGGGTCAGTGTCAAGGTCAGGGTGGGGGTCAGGGCCAGGGTCAAGGTCAGGGTGGAGGTCAGGGTCAGAGTCAAGGTCAGGGTGGGGGTCTGGGTCACGGTCAAGGTCTGGGTGGAGGTCAGGGTCAGGGTCAAAGTCAGGGTGGAGGTGAGGGTCAGGGTCAAGGTCAGGGTCGAGGTCAGGGTCAGGGTCAAGCTTAGGGTGGAGGTCAGGGTCCGGGTCAAGTTCAGGGTGGAGGTCAGGGTCAAGGTCAAGGTCAGGGTGGAGGTCAGGGTCACAGTCAAGGTCAGGGTGATGGTCAGGGCCAAGGTCAAGGTCAGGGTGGAGGTCAGGGTCAGAGTCAAGGTCAGGGTGGAGGTCAGGGTCAAGGTCAAGGTCAGGGTGAAGGTCAGGGTGGAGGTCAGGGTCAGGGTCACGGTCCGGGTGGAGGTCAGGGTCAGGGTCAAGGTCAGGGTAGAGGTCAGGGTCAGAGTCAAAGTCAGGGTCAAGGTCAAGGTCAGGGTGGAGGTCAGGTTAGAGGTCATGGTCAGGGTCAAGGTCAGGGTGGAGGTCAGGGGCAGAGTCAAGGTCAGGGTGGAGGTCAGGGTCACAGTCAAGGTCAGGGTGATGGTCAGGGTCAAGGTCAAGGTCAGGGTGGAGGTCAGGGTCAGAGTCAAGGTCATGGTGGAGGTGAGGGTCAAGGTCAAGGTCAGGGTGGAGGTCAGGGTCAGAGTCAAAGTCAGGGTCAAGGTCAAGGTCAGGGTGGAGGTCAGGTTAGAGGTCAGGGTCAGGGTCACGGTCAGGGTGGAGGTCAGGGTCAGAGTCAAGTTCAGGGTGGGGGTCAGGGTCACGGTCAAGGTCTGCGTGGAGGTCAGGGTCAGTGTCAAGGTCAGGGTGGGGGTCAGGGCCAGGGTCAAGGTCAGGGTGGAGGTCAGGGTCACAGTCAAGGTCAGGGTGATGGTCAGGGCCAAGGTCAAGGTCAGGGTGGAGGTCAGGGTCAGAGTTAAGGTCAGGGTGGAGGTCAGGGTCAAGGTCAAGGTCAGGGTGCAGGTCAGGGTGGAGGTCAGGGTCAGGGTCAAGGTCCGGGTGGAGGTCAGGGTCAGAGTCAAGGTCAGGGTGGAGGTCAGGGTCAGGGTCAAGGTCAGGGTGAAGGTCAGGGTCAGAGTCAAGGTCAGGGTGGAGGTCAGGGTCAAGGTCAAGGTCAGGGTGGAGGTTAGGGTCACAGTCAAGGTCAGGGTGATGGTCAGGGCCAAGGTCAAGGTCAGGGTGGAGGTCAGGGTCAGAGTCAAGGTCAGAGTCAAGGTCAGGGTGGGGGTCAGGGTCACGGTCAAGGTCTGGGTGGAGGGCAGGGTCAGGGTCAAGGTCAGGGTGGAGGTCAGGGTCACAGTCAAGGTCAGGGTTGAGGTCAGGGTCAGGGTCAAGGTCAGGGTGAAGGTCAGGGTCAGAGTCAAGGTCAGGGTGGAGGTCAGGGTCAAGGTCAAGGTCAGGGTGGAGGTCAGGTTAGAGGTCAGGGTTGGGGTCAAGATCAGGGTGGAGGTCAGGGTCAGGGTCAAGGTCAGGGTGGAGGTCAGGGTCAGGGTCAAGGTCAGGGTGGAGGTCAGGGTCAGGGTCAAGGTCAGGGTGGAGGTCAGGGTCCGGGTCAAGGTCAGGGTGGAGGTCAGGGTCAAGGTCAAGGTCAGGGTAGAGGTCAGGGTCACAGTCAAGGTTAGGGTGTAGGTCAGGGTGGAGGTCACGCTCTGGGTCACGGTCAGGGTGGAGGTCAGGGTCAGAGTCAAGGTCGGGGTGGAGGTCAGGGTGGAGGTCAGGGTCAGGGTCAAGGTCAGGGTGGAGGTCAGGGTCACAGTCAATGTCAGGGTGATGGTCAGGGTCAAGGTCAAGGTCAGGGTGGAGGTCAGGGTCAGAGACAAGGTCAGGGTAGAGTTCAGGGTCACGGTCAAGGTCAGGGTGGAGGTCAGGGTGGAGTTCAGGGTCAGGGTCAAGGTCAGGGTGGAGGTCAGGGTCAAGGTCAAGGTCAGGGTTGAGGTCAGGGTCAGAGTCAAAGTCAGGGTCAAGGTCAAGGTCACGGTGGAGGTCAGGTTAGAGGTCAGGGTCAGGGTCAAGGTCAGGGTGGAGGTCAGGGTCAGAGTCAAGGTCAGGGTGGGGGTCAGGGTCACGGTCAGGGTCACGGTCAAGGTCTGGGTGGAGGGCAGGGTCAGGGTTAAGGTCAGGGTGGAGGTCAGGGTCAGAGTCAAGGTCAGGGTGGAGGTCAGGGTCACAGTCAAGGTCAGGGTGATGGTCAGGGTCAAGGTCAAGGTCAGGGTGGAGGTCAGGGTCAGAGACAAGGTCAGGGTAGAGTTCAGGGTCACGGTCAAGGTCAGGGTGGAGGTCAGGGTGGAGTTCAGGGTCAGGGTCAAGGTCAGGGTGGAGGTCAGGGTCAGGGTCGAGGTCAGGGTGGAGGTCAGGGTCACAGTCAAGGTCAGGGTGATGGTCAGGGTCAAGGTCAAGGTCAGGGTGGAGGTCAGGGTCAGAGACAAGGTCAGGGTAGAGTTCAGGGTCACGGTCAAGGTCAGGGTGTAGGTCAGGGTGGAGTTCAGGGTCAGGGTCAAGGTCAGGGTGGAGGTCAAGGTCAAGGTCAGGGTGGAGGTCAGGGTCAGCGTCAAAGTCAGGGTCAAGGTCAAGGTCAGGGTGGAGGTCAGGTTAGAGGTCAGGGTCAGGGTCACGGTCAGGGTGGAGGTCAGGGTCAGAGTCAAGGTCAGGGTGGGGGTCAGGGTCACGGTCAAGGTCTGCGTGGAGATCAGGGTCAGTGTCAAGGTCAGGGTGGGGGTCAGGGCCAGGGTCAAGGTCAGGGTGGAGGTCAGGGTCACAGTCAAGGTCAGGGTGATGGTCAGGGCCAAGGTCAAGGTCAGGGTGGAGGTCAGGGTCAGAGTTAAGGTCAGGGTGGAAGTCAGGGTCAAGGTCAAGGTCAGGGTGAAGGTCAGGGTGGAGGTCAGGGTCAGGGTCAAGGTCCGGGTGGAGGTCAGGGTCAGAGTCAAGGTCAGGGTGGAGGTCAGGGTCAGGGTCAAGGTCAGGGTGATGGTCAGGGTCAAGGTCAAGGTCAGGGTGGAGGTCAGGGTCAGAGACAAGGTCAGGGTAGAGTTCAGGGTCACGGTCAAGGTCAGGGTGGAGGTCAGGGTGGAGTTCAGGGTCAGGGTCAAGGTCAGGGTGGAGGTCAGGGTCAGGGTCAAGGTCAGGGTGGAGGTCAGGGTCACAGTCAATGTCAGGGTGATGGTCAGGGTCAAGGTCAAGGTCAGGGTGGAGGTCAGGGTCAGAGACAAGGTCAGGGTAGAGTTCAGGGTCACGGTCAAGGTCAGGGTGGAGGTCAGGGTCAGAGACAAGGTCAGGGTAGAGTTCAGGGTCACGGTCAAGGTCAGGGTGGAGGTCAGGGTGGAGTTCAGGGTCAGGGTCAAGGTCAGGGTGGAGGTCAGGGTCAAGGTCAAGGTCAGGGTTGAGGTCAGGGTCAGAGTCGAAGTCAGGGTCAAGGTCAAGGTCACGGTGGAGGTCAGGTTAGAGGTCAGGGTCAGGGTCAAGGTCAGGGTGGAGGTCAGGGTCAGAGTCAAGGTCAGGGTGGGGGTCAGGGTCACGGTCAAGGTCTGCGTGGAGGTCAGGGTCAGTGTCAAGGTCAGGGTGAGGGTCAGGGCCAGGGTCAAGGTCAGGGTGGAGGTCAGGGTCAGAGTCAAGGTCAGGGTGGGGGTCTGGGTCACGGTCAAGGTCTGGGTGGAGGTCAGGGTCAGGGTCAAAGTCAGGGTGGAGGTCAGGGTCAGGGTCAAGGTCAGGGTCGAGGTCAGGATCAGGGTCAAGGTTAGGGTGGAGGTCAGGGTCCGGGTCAAGTTCAGGGTGGAGGTCAGGGTCAAGGTCAAGGTCAGGGTGGAGGTCAGGGTCACAGTCAAGGTCAGGGTGATGGTCAGGGCCAAGGTCAAGGTCAGGGTGGAGGTCAGGGTCAGAGTCAAGGTCAGGGTGGAGGTCAGGGTCAGGGTCAAGGTCAGGATGCAGGTCAGGGTGGAGGTCAGGGTCAGGGTCACGGTCCGGGTGGAGGTCAGGGTCAGGGTCAAGGTCAGGGTAGAGGTCAGGGTCAGAGTCAAAGTCAGGGTCAAGGTCAAGGTCAGGGTGGAGGTCAGGTTAGAGGTCATGGTCAGGGTCAAGGTCAGGGTGGAGGTCAGGGGCAGAGTCAAGGTCAGGGTGGAGGTCAGGGTCACAGTCAAGGTCAGGGTGATGGTCAGGGTCAAGGTCAAGGTCAAGGTGGAGGTCAGGGTCAGAGTCAAGGTCATGGTGGAGGTGAGGGTCAAGGTCAAGGTCAGGGTGGAGGTCAGGGTCAGAGTCAAAGTCAGGGTCAAGGTCAAGGTCAGGGTGGAGGTCAGGTTAGAGGTCAGGGTCAGGGTCACGGTCAGGGTGGAGGTCAGGGTCAGAGTCAAGGTCAGGGTGGGGGTCAGGGTCACGGTCAAGGTCTGCGTGGAGGTCAGGGTCAGTGTCAAGGTCAGGTTGGGGGTCAGGGCCAGGGTCAAGGTCAGGGTGGAGGTCAGGGTCAAGGTCAAAGTCAGGGTGAAGGTCAGGGTGGAGGTCAGGGTCAGGGTCAAGGTCAGGGTGGAGGTCAGGGTCAGAGTCAAGGTCAGGGTGGAGGTCAGGGTGGAGGTCAGGGTCAGGGTCAAGGTCAGGTTGGAGGTCAGGGTCAGGGTCAAGGTCAGGGTGAAGGTCAGGGTCAGAGTCAAGGTCAGGGTGGAGGTCAGGGTCAAGGTCAAGGTCAGGGTGGAGGTCAGGGTCAAGGTCAAGGTCAGGGTGGAGGTCAGGTTAGAGGTCAGGGTTGGGGTCAAGATCAGGGTGGAGGTCAGGGTCAGAGTCAAGGTCAGGGTGGAGGTCAGGGTCAGGGTCAAGGTCAGGGTGGAGGTCAGGGTCAGGGTCAAGGTCACGGTCAAGGTCTGGGTGAAGGGCAGGGTCAGGGTCAAGGTCAGGGTGGAGGTCAGGGTCAGAGTCAAGGTCAGGGTTGAGGTCATGGTCAGGGTCAAGGTCAGGGTGAAGGTCAGGGTCAGAGTCAAGGTCAGGGTGGAGGTCAGGGTCAAGGTCAAGGTCAGGGTGGAGGTCAGGGTGGAGGTCAGGGTCAGGGTCAAGGTCAGGTTGGAGGTCAGGGTCAGGGTCAAGGTCAGGGTGAAGGTCAGGGTCAGAGTCAAGGTCAGGGTGGAGGTCAGGGTCAAGGTCAAGGTCAGGGTGGAGGTCAGGGTCAAGGTCAAGGTCAGGGTGGAGGTCAGGTTAGAGGTCAGGGTTGGGGTCAAGATCAGGGTGGAGGTCAGGGTCAGGGTCAGGGTCAAGGTCAAGGTCAGGGTGGAGGTCAGGGTCAGAGTCAAGGTCAGAGTAGAGTTCAGGGTCAACGTCAAGGTCAGGGTTGAGGTCAGGGTGGAGTTCAGGGTCAGGGTCAAGGTCAGGGTGGAGGTCAGGGTCAAGGTCAAGGTCAGGGTGGAGGTCAGGGTCAGAGTCAAAGTCAGGGTCAAGGTCAAGGTCAAGGTGGAGGTCAGGGCCACGGTCAAGGTCAGGGTGGACGTCAGGGTGGAGGTCAAGGTCAGGGTAGAGGTCAGGGTCACAGTCAAGGTCAGGGTGGAGGTCAGGGTCAGGGTCAAGGTCAGGGTCGAGGTCAGGGTCAAGGTCAAGGTCAGGGTGGAGGTCAGGGTAGAGGTCAAGGTCAGGGTAGAGGTCAGGGTCACAGTCAAGGTTAGGGTGTAGGTCAGGGTGGAGGTCACGCTCTGAGTCGAGGTCAGGGTGGAGGTCAGGGTCAGAGTCAAGGTCAGGGTGGAGGTCAGGGTGGAGGTCAGGGTCAGGGTCAAGGTCAGGGTGGAAGTCAGGGTCACAGTCAAGGTCAGGGTGATGGTCAGGGTCAAGGTCAAGGTCAGGGTGGAGGTCAGGGTCAGAGACAAGGTCAGGGTAGAGTTCAGGGTCACGGTCAAGGTCAGGGTGGAGGTCAGGGTGGAGTTCAGGGTCAGGGTCAAGGTCAGGGTGGAGGTCAGGGTCAGGGTCAAGGTCAGGGTGGAGGTCAGGGTCACAGTCAAGGTCAGGGTGATGGTCAGGGTCAAGGTCAAGGTCAGGGTGGAGGTCAGGGTCAGAGACAAGGTCAGGGTAGAGTTCAGGGTCACGGTCAAGGTCAGGGTGGAGGTCAGGGTGGAGTTCAGGGTCAGGGTCAAGGTCAGGGTGGAGGTCAGGGTCAAGGTCAAGGTCAGGGTTGAGGTCAGGGTCAGAGTCAAAGTCAGGGTCAAGGTCAAGGTCACGGTGGAGGTCAGGTTAGAGGTCAGGGTCAGGGTCAAGGTCAGGGTGGAGGTCAGGGTCAGAGTCAAGGTCAGGGTGGGGGTCAGGGTCACGGTCAAGGTCTGCGTGGAGGTCAGGGTCAGTGTCAAGGTCAGGGTGGGGGTCAGGGCCAGGGTCAAGGTCAGGGTGGAGGTCAGGGTCAGAGTCAAGGTCAGGGTGGGGGTCTGGGTCACGGTCAAGGTCTGGGTGGAGGTCAGGGTCAGGGTCAAAGTCAGGGTGGAGGTCAGGGTCCGGGTCAAGTTCAGGGTGGAGGTCAGGGTCAAGGTCAAGGTCAGGGTGGAGGTCAGGGTCACAGTCAAGGTCAGGGTGATGGTCAGGGCCAAGGTCAAGGTCAGGGTGGAGGTCAGGGTCAGAGTCAAGGTCAGGGTGGAGGTCAGGGTCAAGGTCAAGGTCAGGGTGCAGGTCAGGGTGGAGGTCAGGGTCAGGGTCACGGTCCGGGTGGAGGTCAGGGTCAGGGTCAAGGTCAGGGTAGAGGTTAGGGTCAGAGTCAAAGTCAGGGTCAAGGTCAAGGTCAGGGTGGAGGTCAGGTTAGAGGTCATGGTCAGGGTCAAGGTCAGGGTGGAGGTCAGGGGCAGAGTCAAGGTCAGGACGGAGGTCAGGGTCACAGTCAAGGTCAGGGTGATGGTCAGGGTCAAGGTCAAGGTCAGGGTGGAGGTCAGGGTCAGAGTCAAAGTCAGGGTCAAGGTCAAGGTCAAGGTGGAGGTCAGGGCCACGGTCAAGGTCAGGGTGGAGGTCAGGGTGGAGGTCAAGGTCAGGGTAGAGGTCAGGGTCACAGTCAAGGTCAGGGTGGAGGTCAGGGTCACGGTCAAGGTCAGGGTCGAGGTCAGGGTCAAGGTCAAGGTCAGGGTGGAGGTCAGGGTAGAGGTCAAGGTCGGGGTAGAGGTCAGGGTCACAGTCAAGGTTAGGGTGTAGGTCAGGGTGGAGGTCACGCTCTGGGTCAAGGTCAGGGTGGAGGTCAGGGTCAGAGTCAAGGTCAGGGTGGAGGTCAGGGTGGAGGTCAGGGTCAGGGTCAAGGTCAGGGTGGAGGTCAGGGTCACAGTCAAGGTCAGGGTGATGGTCAGGGTCAAGGTCAAGGTCAGGGTAGAGGTCAGGGTCAGAGACAAGGTCAGGGTAGAGTTCAGGGTCACGGTCAAGGTCAGGGTGGAGGTCAGGGTGGAGTTCAGGGTCAGGGTCAAGGTCAGGGTGGAGGTCAGGGTCAAGGTCAAGGTCAGGGTTGAGGTCAGGGTCAGAGTCAAAGTCAGGGTCAAGGTCAAGGTCACGGTGGAGGTCAGGTTAGAGGTCAGGGTCAGGGTCAAGGTCAGGGTGGAGGTCAGGGTCAGAGTCAAGGTCAGGGTGGGGGTCAGGGTCACGGTCAGGGTCACGGTCAAGGTCTGGGTGGAGGGCAGGGTCAGGGTTAAGGTCAGGGTGGAGGTCAGGGTCAGAGTCAAGGTCAGGGTGGAGGTCAGGGTCACAGTCAAGGTCAGGGTGATGGTCAGGGTCAAGGTCAAGGTCAGGGTGGAGGTCAGGGTCAGAGACAAGGTCAGGGTAGAGTTCAGGGTCACGGTCAAGGTCAGGGTGGAGGTCAGGGTCAGAGACAAGGTCAGGGTAGAGTTCAGGGTCACGGTCAAGGTCAGGGTGGAGGTCAGGGTGGAGTTCAGGGTCAGGGTCAAGGTCAGGGTGGAGGTCAGGGTCAGGGTCAAGGTCAGGGTGGAGGTCAGGGTCACAGTCAAGGTCAGGTTGATGGTCAGGGTCAAGGTCAAGGTCAGGGTGGAGGTCAGGGTCAGAGACAAGGTCAGGGTAGAGTTCAGGGTCACGGTCAAGGTCAGGGTGGAGGTCAGGGTGGAGTTCAGGGTCAGGGTCAAGGTCAGGGTGGAGGTCAGGGTTAAGGTCAAGGTCAGGGTTGAGGTCAGGGTCAGAGTCAAAGTCAGGGTCAAGGTCAAGGTCAGGGTGGAGGTCAGGGTCAGAGTCAAGGTCAGGGTGGAGGTCAGGGTCAAGGTCAAGGTCAGGATGCAGGTCAGGGTGGAGGTCAGGGTCAGGGTCACGGTCCGGGTGGAGGTCAGGGTCAGGGTCAAGGTCAGGGTAGAGGTCAGGGTCAGAGTCAAAGTCAGGGTCAAGGTCAAGGTCAGGGTGGAGGTCAGGTTAGAGGTCAGGGTTGGGGTCAAGATCAGGGTGGAGGTCAGGGTCAGGGTCAAGGTCAGGGTGGAGGTCAGGGTCAGGGTCAAGGTCAGGGTGGAGGTCAGGGTCAGGGTCAAGGTCAGGGTGGAGGTCAGGGTCCGGGTCAAGGTCATGGTGGAGATCAGGGTCAAGGTCAAGGTCAGGGTGGAGGTCAGGGTCACAGTCGAGGTCAGGGTGATGGTCAGGGTCAAGGTCAAGGTCAGGGTGGAGGTCAGGGTCAGAGTCAAGGTCAGGGTAGAGTTCAGGGTCAAGGTCAAGGTCAGGGTTGAGGTCAGGGTGGAGTTCAGGGTAAGGGTCAAGGTCAGGGTGGAGGTCAGGGTCAAGGTCAAGGTCAGGGTGGAGGTCAGGGTCAGAGTCAAAGTCAGGGTCAAGGTCAAGGTCAAGGTGGAGGTCAGGGCCACGGTCAAGGTCAGGGTGGAGGTCAGGGTGGAGGTCAAGGTCAGGGTAGAGGTCAGGGTCACAGTCAAGGTCAGGGTGGAGGTCAGGGTCACGGTCAAGGTCAGGGTCGAGGTCAGGGTCAAGGTCAAGGTCAGGGTGGAGGTCAGGGTAGAGGTCAAGGTCAGGGTAGAGGTCAGGGTCACAGTCAAGGTTAGGGTGTAGGTCAGGGTGGAGGTCACGCTCTGGGTCAAGGTCAGGGTGGAGGTCAGGGTCAGAGTCAAGGTCAGGGTGGAGGTCAGGGTGGAGGTCAGGGTCACGGTCAAGGTCAGGGTGGAGGTCAGGGTGGAGTTCAGGGTCAGGGTCAAGGTCAGGGTGGAGGTCAGGGTCAGGGTCAAGGTCAGGGTGGAGGTCAGGGTCACAGTCAAGGTCAGGTTGATGGTCAGGGTCAAGGTCAGGGTGGAGGTCAGGGTCAAGGTCAAGGTCAGGGTTGAGGTCAGGGTCAGAGTCAAAGTCAGGGTCAAGGTCAAGGTCACGGTGGAGGTCAGGTTAGAGGTCAGGGTCAGGGTCAAGGTCAGGGTGGAGGTCAGGGTCAGAGTCAAGGTCAGGGTGGGGGTCAGGGTCACGGTCAAGGTCTGCGTGGAGGTCAGGGTCAGTGTCAAGGTCAGGGTGAGGGTCAGGGCCAGGGTCAAGGTCAGGGTGGAGGTCAGGGTCAGAGTCAAGGTCAGGGTGGGGGTCTGGGTCACGGTCAAGGTCTGGGTGGAGGTCAGGGTCAGGGTCAAAGTCAGGGTGGAGGTCAGGGTCAGGGTCAAGGTCAGGGTCGAGGTCAGGGTCAGGGTCAAGGTTAGGGTGGAGGTCAGGGTCCGGGTCAAGTTCAGGGTGGAGGTCAGGGTCAAGGTCAAGGTCAGGGTGGAGGTCAGGGTCACAGTCAAGGTCAGGGTGATGGTCAGGGCCAAGGTCAAGGTCAGGGTGGAGGTCAGGGTCAGAGTCAAGGTCAGGGTGGAGGTCAGGGTCAAGGTCAAGGTCAGGATGCAGGTCAGGGTGGAGGTCAGGGTCAGGGTCACGGTCCGGGTGGAGGTCAGGGTCAGGGTCAAGGTCAGGGTAGAGGTCAGGGTCAGAGTCAAAGTCAGGGTCAAGGTCAAGGTCAGGGTGGAGGTCAGGTTAGAGGTCATGGTCAGGGTCAAGGTCAGGGTGGAGGTCAGGGGCAGAGTCAAGGTCAGGGTGGAGGTCAGGGTCACAGTCAAGGTCAGGGTGATGGTCAGGGTCAAGGTCAAGGTCAAGGTGGAGGTCAGGGTCAGAGTCAAGGTCATGGTGGAGGTGAGGGTCAAGGTCAAGGTCAGGGTGGAGGTCAGGGTCAGAGTCAAAGTCAGGGTCAAGGTCAAGGTCAGGGTGGAGGTCAGGTTAGAGGTCAGGGTCAGGGTCACGGTCAGGGTGGAGGTCAGGGTCACAGTCAAGGTCAGGGTGGGGGTCAGGGTCACGGTCAAGGTCTGCGTGGAGGTCAGGGTCAGTGTCAAGGTCAGGTTGGGGGTCAGGGCCAGGGTCAAGGTCAGGGTGGAGGTCAGGGTCAAGGTCAAAGTCAGGGTGAAGGTCAGGGTGGAGGTCAGGGTCAGGGTCAAGGTCAGGGTGGAGGTCAGGGTCAGAGTCAAGGTCAGGGTGGAGGTCAGGGTGGAGGTCAGGGTCAGGGTCAAGGTCAGGTTGGAGGTCAGGGTCAGGGTCAAGGTCAGGGTGAAGGTCAGGGTCAGAGTCAAGGTCAGGGTGGAGGTCAGGGTCAAGGTCAAGGTCAGGGTGGAGGTCAGGGTCAAGGTCAAGGTCAGGGTGGAGGTCAGGTTAGAGGTCAGGGTTGGGGTCAAGATCAGGGTGGAGGTCAGGGTCAGAGTCAAGGTCAGGGTGGAGGTCAGGGTCAGGGTCAAGGTCAGGGTGGAGGTCAGGGTCAGGGTCAAGGTCACGGTCAAGGTCTGGGTGAAGGGCAGGGTCAGGGTCAAGGTCAGGGTGGAGGTCAGGGTCAGAGTCAAGGTCAGGGTTGAGGTCAGGGTCAGGGTCAAGGTCAGGGTGAAGGTCAGGGTCAGAGTCAAGGTCAGGGTGGAGGTCAGGGTCAAGGTCAAGGTCAGGGTGGAGGTCAGGGTGGAGGTCAGGGTCAGGGTCAAGGTCAGGTTGGAGGTCAGGGTCAGGGTCAAGGTCAGGGTGAAGGTCAGGGTCAGAGTCAAGGTCAGGGTGGAGGTCAGGGTCAAGGTCAAGGTCAGGGTGGAGGTCAGGGTCAAGGTCAAGGTCAGGGTGGAGGTCAGGTTAGAGGTCAGGGTTGGGGTCAAGATCAGGGTGGAGGTCAGGGTCAGGGTCAGGGTCAAGGTCAAGGTCAGGGTGGAGGTCAGGGTCAGAGTCAAGGTCAGGGTAGAGTTCAGGGTCAACGTCAAGGTCAGGGTTGAGGTCAGGGTGGAGTTCAGGGTCAGGGTCAAGGTCAGGGTGGAGGTCAGGGTCAAGGTCAAGGTCAGGGTGGAGGTCAGGGTCAGAGTCAAAGTCAGGGTCAAGGTCAAGGTCAAGGTGGAGGTCAGGGCCACGGTCAAGGTCAGGGTGGAGGTCAGGGTGGAGGTCAAGGTCAGGGTAGAGGTCAGGGTCACAGTCAAGGTCAGGGTGGAGGTCAGGGTCAGGGTCAAGGTCAGGGTCGAGGTCAGGGTCAAGGTCAAGGTCAGGGTGGAGGTCAGGGTAGAGGTCAAGGTCAGGGTAGAGGTCAGGGTCACAGTCAAGGTTAGGGTGTAGGTCAGGGTGGAGGTCACGCTCTGAGTCAAGGTCAGGGTGGAGGTCAGGGTCAGAGTCAAGGTCAGGGTGGAGGTCAGGGTGGAGGTCAGGGTCAGGGTCAAGGTCAGGGTGGAAGTCAGGGTCACAGTCAAGGTCAGGGTGATGGTCAGGGTCAAGGTCAAGGTCAGGGTGGAGGTCAGGGTCAGAGACAAGGTCAGGGTAGAGTTCCGGGTCACGGTCAAGGTCAGGGTGGAGGTCAGGGTGGAGTTCAGGGTCAGGGTCAAGGTCAGGGTGGAGGTCAGGGTCAGGGTCAAGGTCAGGGTGGAGGTCAGGGTCACAGTCAAGGTCAGGGTGATGGTCAGGGTCAAGGTCAAGGTCAGGGTGGAGGTCAGGGTCAGAGACAAGGTCAGGGTAGAGTTCAGGGTCACGGTCAAGGTCAGGGTGGAGGTCAGGGTGGAGTTCAGGGTCAGGGTCAAGGTCAGGGTGGAGGTCAGGGTCAAGGTCAAGGTCAGGGTTGAGGTCAGGGTCAGAGTCAAAGTCAGGGTCAAGGTCAAGGTCACGGTGAAGGTCAGGTTAGAGGTCAGGGTCAGGGTCAAGGTCAGGGTGGAGGTCAGGGTCAGAGTCAAGGTCAGGGTGGGGGTCAGGGTCACGGTCAAGGTCTGCGTGGAGGTCAGGGTCAGTGTCAAGGTCAGGGTGGGGGTCAGGGCCAGGGTCAAGGTCAGGGTGGAGGTCAGGGTCAGAGTCAAGGTCAGGGTGGGGGTCTGGGTCACGGTCAAGGTCTGGGTGGAGGTCAGGGTCAGGGTCAAAGTCAGGGTGGAGGTCAGGGTCCGGGTCAAGTTCAGGGTGGAGGTCAGGGTCAAGGTCAAGGTCAGGGTGGAGGTCAGGGTCACAGTCAAGGTCAGGGTGATGGTCAGGGCCAAGGTCAAGGTCAGGGTGGAGGTCAGGGTCAGAGTCAAGGTCAGGGTGGAGGTCAGGGTCAAGGTCAAGGTCAGGGTGCAGGTCAGGGTGGAGGTCAGGGTCAGGGTCACGGTCCGGGTGGAGGTCAGGGTCAGGGTCAAGGTCAGGGTAGAGGTCAGGGTCAGAGTCAAAGTCAGGGTCAAGGTCAAGGTCAGGGTGGAGGTCAGGTTAGAGGTCATGGTCAGGGTCAAGGTCAGGGTGGAGGTCAGGGGCAGAGTCAAGGTCAGGGTGGAGGTCAGGGTCACAGTCAAGGTCAGGGTGATGGTCAGGGTCAAGGTCAAGGTCAGGGTGGAGGTCAGGGTCAGAGTCAAGGTCATGGTGGAGGTGAGGGTCAAGGTCAAGGTCAGGGTGGAGGTCAGGGTCAGAGTCAAAGTCAGGGTCAAGGTCAAGGTCAGGGTGGAGGTCAGGTTAGAGGTCAGGGTTAGGGTCACGGTCAGGGTGGAGGTCAGGGTCAGAGTCAAGGTCAGGGTGGGGGTCAGGGTCACGGTCAAGGTCTGCGTGGAGGTCAGGGTCAGTGTCAAGGTCAGGGTGGAGGTCAGGGTCAGAGTCAAGGTCAGGGTGGAGGTCAGGGTCAAGGTCAAGGTCAGGGTGGAGGTCAGGGTCAAGGTCAAGGTCAGGGTGGAGGTCAGGTTAGAGGTCAGGGTTGGGGTCAAGATCAGGGTGGAGGTCAGGGTCAGAGTCAAGGTCAGGGTGGAGGTCAGGGTCAGGGTCAAGGTCAGGGTGGAGGTCAGGGTCAGGGTCAAGGTCACGGTCAAGGTCTGGGTGAAGGGCAGGGTCAGGGTCAAGGTCAGGGTGGAGGTCAGGGTCAGAGTCAAGGTCAGGGTTGAGGTCAGGGTCAGGGTCAAGGTCAGGGTGAAGGTCAGGGTCAGAGTCAAGGTCAGGGTGGAGGTCAGGGTCAAGGTCAAGGTCAGGGTGGAGGTCAGGGTGGAGGTCAGGGTCAGGGTCAAGGTCAGGTTGGAGGTCAGGGTCAGGGTCAAGGTCAGGGTGAAGGTCAGGGTCAGAGTCAAGGTCAGGGTGGAGGTCAGGGTCAAGGTCAAGGTCAGGGTGGAGGTCAGGGTCAAGGTCAAGGTCAGGGTGGAGGTCAGGTTAGAGGTCAGGGTTGGGGTCAAGATCAGGGTGGAGGTCAGGGTCAGGGTCAGGGTCAAGGTCAAGGTCAGGGTGGAGGTCAGGGTCAGAGTCAAGGTCAGGGTAGAGTTCAGGGTCAACGTCAAGGTCAGGGTTGAGGTCAGGGTGGAGTTCAGGGTCAGGGTCAAGGTCAGGGTGGAGGTCAGGGTCAAGGTCAAGGTCAGGGTGGAGGTCAGGGTCAGAGTCAAAGTCAGGGTCAAGGTCAAGGTCAAGGTGGAGGTCAGGGCCACGGTCAAGGTCAGGGTGGAGGTCAGGGTGGAGGTCAAGGTCAGGGTAGAGGTCAGGGTCACAGTCAAGGTCAGGGTGGAGGTCAGGGTCAGGGTCAAGGTCAGGGTCGAGGTCAGGGTCAAGGTCAAGGTCAGGGTGGAGGTCAGGGTAGAGGTCAAGGTCAGGGTAGAGGTCAGGGTCACAGTCAAGGTTAGGGTGTAGGTCAGGGTGGAGGTCACGCTCTGAGTCAAGGTCAGGGTGGAGGTCAGGGTCAGAGTCAAGGTCAGGGTGGAGGTCAGGGTGGAGGTCAGGGTCAGGGTCAAGGTCAGGGTGGAAGTCAGGGTCACAGTCAAGGTCAGGGTGATGGTCAGGGTCAAGGTCAAGGTCAGGGTGGAGGTCAGGGTCAGAGACAAGGTCAGGGTAGAGTTCAGGGTCACGGTCAAGGTCAGGGTGGAGGTCAGGGTGGAGTTCAGGGTCAGGGTCAAGGTCAGGGTGGAGGTCAGGGTCAGGGTCAAGGTCAGGGTGGAGGTCAGGGTCACAGTCAAGGTCAGGGTGATGGTCAGGGTCAAGGTCAAGGTCAGGGTGGAGGTCAGGGTCAGAGACAAGGTCAGGGTAGAGTTCAGGGTCACGGTCAAGGTCAGGGTGGAGGTCAGGGTGGAGTTCAGGGTCAGGGTCAAGGTCAGGGTGGAGGTCAGGGTCAAGGTCAAGGTCAGGGTTGAGGTCAGGGTCAGAGTCAAAGTCAGGGTCAAGGTCAAGGTCACGGTGGAGGTCAGGTTAGAGGTCAGGGTCAGGGTCAAGGTCAGGGTGGAGGTCAGGGTCAGAGTCAAGGTCAGGGTGGGGGTCAGGGTCACGGTCAAGGTCTGCGTGGAGGTCAGGGTCAGTGTCAAGGTCAGGGTGGGGGTCAGGGCCAGGGTCAAGGTCAGGGTGGAGGTCAGGGTCAGAGTCAAGGTCAGGGTGGGGGTCTGGGTCACGGTCAAGGTCTGGGTGGAGGTCAGGGTCAGGGTCAAAGTCAGGGTGGAGGTCAGGGTCCGGGTCAAGTTCAGGGTGGAGGTCAGGGTCAAGGTCAAGGTCAGGGTGGAGGTCAGGGTCACAGTCAAGGTCAGGGTGATGGTCAGGGCCAAGGTCAAGGTCAGGGTGGAGGTCAGGGTCAGAGTCAAGGTCAGGGTGGAGGTCAGGGTCAAGGTCAAGGTCAGGGTGCAGGTCAGGGTGGAGGTCAGGGTCAGGGTCACGGTCCGGGTGGAGGTCAGGGTCAGGGTCAAGGTCAGGGTAGAGGTCAGGGTCAGAGTCAAAGTCAGGGTCAAGGTCAAGGTCAGGGTGGAGGTCAGGTTAGAGGTCATGGTCAGGGTCAAGGTCAGGGTGGAGGTCAGGGGCAGAGTCAAGGTCAGGGTGGAGGTCAGGGTCACAGTCAAGGTCAGGGTGATGGTCAGGGTCAAGGTCAAGGTCAGGGTGGAGGTCAGGGTCAGAGTCAAGGTCATGGTGGAGGTGAGGGTCAAGGTCAAGGTCAGGGTGGAGGTCAGGGTCAGAGTCAAAGTCAGGGTCAAGGTCAAGGTCAGGGTGGAGGTCAGGTTAGAGGTCAGGGTTAGGGTCACGGTCAGGGTGGAGGTCAGGGTCAGAGTCAAGGTCAGGGTGGAGGTCAGGGTCAGAGTCAAAGTCAGGGTCAAGGTCAAGGTCACGGTGGAGGTCAGGTTAGAGGTCAGGGTCAGGGTCAAGGTCAGGGTGGAGGTCAGGGTCAGAGTCAAGGTCAGGGTGGGGGTCAGGGTCACGGTCAAGGTCTGCGTGGAGGTCAGGGTCAGTGTCAAGGTCAGGGTGGGGGTCAGGGCCAGGGTCAAGGTCAGGGTGGAGGTCAGGGTCAGAGTCAAGGTCAGGGTGGGGGTCTGGGTCACGGTCAAGGTCTGGGTGGAGGTCAGGGTCAGGGTCAAAGTCAGGGTGGAGGTCAGGGTCAGGGTCAAGGTCAGGGTCGAGGTCAGGGTCAGGGTCAAGGTTAGGGTGGAGGTCAGGGTCCGGGTCAAGTTCAGGGTGGAGGTCAGGGTCAAGGTCAAGGTCAGGGTGGACGTCAGGGTCACAGTCAAGGTCAGGGTGATGGTCAGGGCCAAGGTCAAGGTCAGGGTGGAGGTCAGGGTCAGAGTCAAGGTCAGGGTGGAGGTCAGGGTCAAGGTCAAGGTCAGGGTGAAGGTCAGGGTGGAGGTCAGGGTCAGGGTCACGGTCCGGGTGGAGGTCAGGGTCAGGGTCAAGGTCAGGGTAGAGGTCAGGGTCAGAGTCAAAGTCAGGGTCAAGGTCAAGGTCAGGGTGGAGGTCAGGTTAGAGGTCATGGTCAGGGTCAAGGTCAGGGTGGAGGTCAGGGGCAGAGTCAAGGTCAGGGTGGAGGTCAGGGTCACAGTCAAGGTCAGGGTGATGGTCAGGGTCAAGGTCAAGGTCAGGGTGGAGGTCAGGGTCAGAGTCAAGGTCATGGTGGAGGTGAGGGTCAAGGTCAAGGTCAGGACGGAGGTCAGGGTCAGAGTCAAAGTCAGGGTCAAGGTCAAGGTCAGGGTGGAGGTCAGGTTAGAGGTCAGGGTCAGGGTCACGGTCAGGGTGGAGGTCAGGGTCAGAGTCAAGGTCAGGGTGGGGGTCAGGGTCACGGTCAAGGTCTGCGTGGAGGTCAGGGTCAGTGTCAAGGTCAGGGTGGGGGTCAGGGCCAGGGTCAAGGTCAGGGTGGAGGTCAGGGTCACAGTCAAGGTCAGGGTGATGGTCAGGGCCAAGGTCAAGGTCAGGGTGGAGGTCAGGGTCAGAGTTAAGGTCAGGGTGGAGGTCAGGGTCAAGGTCAAGGTCAGGGTGAAGGTCAGGGTGGAGGTCAGGGTCAGGGTCAAGGTCCGGGTGGAGGTCAGGGTCAGAGTCAAGGTCAGGGTGGAGGTCAGGGTCAGGGTCAAGGTCAGGGTGAAGGTCAGGGTCAGAGTCAAGGTCAGGGTGGAGGTCAGGGTCAGGGTCAAGGTCAGGGTGGAGGTCAGGTTAGAGGTCAGGGTTGGGGTCAAGATCAGGGTGGAGGTCAGGGTCAGGGTCAAGGTCAGGGTGGAGGTCAGGGTCAGGGTCAAGGTCAGGGTGGAGGTCAGGGTCCGGGTCAAGGTCAGGGTGGAGGTCAGGGTCAAGGTCAAGGTCAGGGTGGAGGTCAGGGTCACAGTCAAGGTCAGGGTGATGGTCAGGGTCAAGGTCAAGGTCAGGGTGGAGGTCAGGGTCAGAGTCAAGGTCAGGGTAGAGTTCAGGGTCAAGGTCAAGGTCAGGGTTGAGGTCAGGGTGGAGTTCAGGGTCAGGGTCAAGGTCAGGGTGGAGGTCAGGGTCAAGGTCAAGGTCAGGGTGGAGGTCAGGGTAAGAGTCAAAGTCAGGGTCAAGGTCAAGGTCAAGGTGGAGGTCAGGGCCACGGTCAAGGTCAGGGTGGAGGTCAGGGTGGAGGTCAAGGTCAGGGTAGAGGTCAGGGTCACAGTCAAGGTCAGGGTGGAGGTCAGGGTCAGGGTCAAGGTCAGGGTCGAGGTCAGGGTCAAGGTCAAGGTCAGGGTGGAGGTCAGGGTAGAGGTCAAGGTCAGGGTAGAGGTCAGGGTCACAGTCAAGGTTAGGGTGTAGGTCAGGGTGGAGGTCACGCTCTGGGTCAAGGTCAGGGTGGAGGTCAGGGTCAGAGTCAAGGTCAGGGTGGAGGTCGGGGTGGAGGTCAGGGTCAGGGTCAAGGTCAGGTTGGAGGTCAGGGTCAGGGTCAAGGTCAGGGTGAAGGTCAGGGTCAGAGTCAAAGTCAGGGTGGAGGTCAGGGTCAAGGTCAAGGTCAGGGTGGAGGTCAGGGTCAAGGTCAAGGTCAGGGTGGAGGTCAGGTTAGAGGTCAGGGTTGGGGTCAAGATCAGGGTGGAGGTCGGGGTCAGGGTCAAGGTCAGGGTGGAGGTCAGGGTCAGGGTCAAGGTCAGGTTGGAGGTCAGGGTCAGGGTCAAGGTCAGGGTGGAGGTCAGGGTCCGGGTCAAGGTCAGGGTGGAGGTCAGGGTCAAGGTCAAGGTCAGGGTGGAGGTCAGGGTCACAGTCCAGGTCAGGGTGATGGTCAGGGTCAAGGTCAAGGTCAGGGTGGAGGTCAGGGTCAGAGTCAAGGTCAGGGTAGAGTTCAGGGTCAAGGTCAAGGTCAGGGTTGAGGTCAGGGTGGAGTTCAGGGTCAGGGTCAAGGTCAGGGTGGAGGTCAGGAACAAGGTCAAGGTCAGGGTGGAGGTCAGGGTCAGAGTCAAAGTCAGGGTCAAGGTCAAGGTCAAGGTGGAGGTCAGGGCCACGGTCAAGGTCAGGGTGGAGGTCAGGGTGGAGGTCAAGGTCAGGGTAGAGGTCAGGGTCACAGTCAAGGTCAGGGTGGAGGTCAGGGTCAGGGTCAAGGTCAGGGTCGAGGTCAGGGTGGAGGTCAGGGTAGAGGTCAAGGTCAGGGTAGAGGTCAGGGTCACAGTCAAGGTTAGGGCGTAGGTCAGGGTGGAGGTCACGCTCTGGGTCAAGGTCAGGGTGGAGGTCAGGGTCAGAGTCAAGGTCAGGGTGGAGGTCAGGGTGGAGGTCAGGGTCAGGGTCAAGGTCAGGTTGGAGGTCAGGGTCAGGGTCAAGGTCAGGGTGAAGGTCAGGGTCAGAGTCAAGGTCGGGGTGGAGGTCAGGGTCAAGGTCAAGGTCAGGGTGGAGGTCAGGTTCGAGGTCAGGGTCGGGGTCAAGATCAGGGTGGAGGTCAGGGTCAGGGTCAAGGTCAGGGTGGAGGTCAAGGTCAGGGTCAACGTCAGGGTGGAGGTCAGGGTCAGGGTCAAGGTCAGGGTGGAGGTCAGGGTCCGGGTCAAGGTCAGGGTGGAGGTCAGGGTCAAGGTCAAGGTCAAGGTGGAGGTCAGGATCACAGTCAAGGTCAGGGTGATGGTCAGGGTCAAGGTCAAGGTCAGGGTGGAGGTCAGGGTCAGAGTCAAGGTCAGGGTAGAGTTCAGGGTCACGGTCAAGGTCAGGGTGGAGGTCAGGGTGGAGTTCAGGGTCAGGGTCAAGGTCAGGGTGGAGGTCAGGGTCAAGGTCAAGGTCAGGGTGGAGGTCAGGGTCAGAGTCAAAGTCAGGGTCAAGGTCAAGGTCACGGTGGTGGTCAGGTTAGAGGTCAGGGTCAGGGTCAAGGTCAGGGTGAAGGTCAGGGTCAGAGACAAGGTCAGGGTGGAGGTCAGGGTCACGGACAAGGTCTGCGTGGAGGTCAGGGTCAGTTTTAAGGTCAGGGTGGGGGTCAGGGCCAGGGTCAAGGTCAGGGTGGAGGTCAGGATGGAGGTCAAGGTCAAGGTAGAGGTCAGGGTCACAGTCAAGGTCAGGGTGGAGGTCAGGGTCAGGGTCAAGGTCAGGGTGGAGGTCAGGGTCAAGGTCAAGGTAAGGGTGGAGGTCGGGGTCACAGTCAAGGTCGAGGTGGAGGTCAGGGTCACAGTCAAGGTTAGGGTGGAGGTCAGGGTGGAGGTCACGCTCTGGGTCAAGGTCAGGGTGGAGGTCAGGGTCAGGGTCAAGGTCAGGGTGGAGGTCAGGGTAAGGGTCAAGGTCAGATGAAGGTCGGGGTCAGGGTCGAGGTCAGGGTGGAGGTCAGGGTCGGGGTCAAGGTCAGGGTGGAGGTCAGGGTCAAGGTCAGATGAAGTTCAGGGTCAGGGTCGAGGTCAGGGTGGAGGTCAAGGTCGGGGTCAAGGTCAGGGTCAGGGTCAAGGTCAGGGTGGAGGTCAGGGTCAGAGTCAAGGTCAGGGTCGAGGTCAGGGTCAGAGTCAAGGTCACGGTGGAGGTCAGGGTCAAGGTCAAGGTCAGGGTGGAGGTCAGTTTGGAGGTCAAGGTCAGGGTAGAGGTCAGGGTCACAGTCAAGGTTAGGCCGGAGGTCAGGGTGGAGGTCACGCTCCGGGTCAAGGTCAGGGTGGAGGTCAGGGTCAGAGTCAAGGTCAGGGTGGAGGTCAGGGTGGAGGTCAGGGTCACGGTCAAGGTCAGGGTGGAGATCAGGGTCAGGGTCAAGGTCAGGGTGGAGGTCAGGGTCACAGTCAAGGTCAGGGTGGAGGTCAGGGTGGAGGTCAGGGTCAAGGTCAGGGTGGAGGTCAGGGTGGAGGTCAAGGTCAGGGTAGAGGTCAAGTTTACAGTCAAGGTCAGGGTGGAGGTCAGGGTCGGAGTCAAGGTCAGGAACGAGGACAGGGTCAGGGTCAAGGTCAGGGTAAAGGTCAGAGTCACAGTCAAGGTCAGGGTCGAGGTCAGGGTCAGGGTCAAGGTCAGGGAGTAGGTCACGGTCACAGGCAAGGTCAGGGTAGAGGTCAGGGTCAGGGTCGAGGTCAGGGTCAGAGTCAAGGTCACGGTGGAGGTCAGGGTCAAGGTCAAGGTCAGGGTCAAGGTCAGGGTGAAGGTCAGGGTCACAGTCAAGGTCAGGGTCGAGGTCAGGGTCAGAGTCAAGGTCAGGCTGGAGGTCAGGGTGGAGGTCAGGGTCAGGGTCAAGGTCAGGGTGGAGGTCAGGGTAGAGGTCAAGGTCAGGGTAGAGTTCAGGGTCACAGTCAAGGTCAGGGTGGAGGTCAGGGTCATGGTCAAGGTCAGGCTCGAGGTCAGGGACGGGGTCAAGGTCAGGGTGGAGGTCAAGGTCAGGGTGGAGGTCAGGGTGGAGGTCAGGGTCAGGGTCACGGTCAGGGTGGAGGTCAGGGTCAGGGTCAAGGTCAGGGTGGAGGTCAGGGTCAAGGTCAAGGTCAGGGTGGAGGTCAGGGTTAAGGTCAAGGTCAGGGTGGAGGTCAGGGTTAGGTTCAAGGTCAGGGTGGAGGTCAGGGTCAAAGTCATGGTCAGGGTCGAGGTCAGGGTCAGAGTCAAGGTCACGCTGGAGGTCAGGGTCAGAGTCAAGGTCAGGGTGGAGGTCAGGGTCACAGTCAAGGTCAGGGTGAAGGTCAGGTTCAAGGTCAAGGTCAGCGTGGAGGTCAGGGTCAGAGTCAAGGTCAGGGTGGAGGTCAGGGTCAGGGTCAAAGTCTGGGTGGAGGTCAGGGTGGAGGTCAAGGTCAGGGAAGAGGTCAGGGTCACAGTCAAGGTCAGGGTGGAGGTCAGGGTCAGGGTCAAGGTCAGGAACGAGGACAGGGTCAGGGTCAAGGTCAGGCTAAAGGTCAGGGTCACAGTCAAGGTCAGGGTCGAGGTCAGGGTGAGGGTCAAGGTCAGGGTGGGGGTCAGGGTCAGGGCAAAGGTCAGGGAGAGAAACAGGGTTAGGGTCAAGGTCAGGGTGGAGGTCAGGGTCAGGGGCAACGTCAGGGTGGAGGTCAGGGTCAGGGTCGTGGTCAGGGCGGAGGTCAGGGTCAGCGTCAAGGTCAGGGTGGAGGTCAGGGTGAAGCTCAGGGTCAGGGTCAAGGTCAGGTGGAGGTCAGGGTCAGGGTCAAAGTCAGGGTGGAGGTCAGGGTCAGAGTCAAGGTTAGGGTGGAGGTCAGGGTGCGCGTCAAGGTCATGGTGCGGGTCAGGGTGGACGTCAAGGTCAGGGTGTAGGTCAGGGTCACAGTCAAGGTCAGGGTGGAAATCAGGGTCAGGGTCAAGGTCAGGGACGAGGTCATGGTCAGGGTCAAGGTCAGGGTGAAGGTCAGGCTCACAGTCAAGGTCAGGGTCGAGGTCAGGGTCAGAGTCAAGGTCATGCTGGAGGTCAGGGTGGAGGTCAGGGTCAGGGTCAAGGTCAGGGTGGAGGTCAGGGTAGAGGTCAAGGTCAGGGTAGAGGTCAGGGTCACAGTCAAGGTCAGGGTGGGTGTCAGGGTCATGGTCAAGGTCAGGGTCGAGGTCAGGGTCGGGGTCAAGGTCAAGGTGGAGGTCAGGGTGGAGGTCAAGGTCAGGGTAGAGGTCAGGGTGGAGGTCAGGGTCAGGGTCACGGTCAGGGTGGAGGTCAGGGTCAGGGTCAAGGTCAGGGTGGAGGTCAGGGTCAAGGTCAAGGTCAGGGTGGAGGTCAGGGTCAGGGTCAAGGTCAGATGAAGGTCAGGGTCAGGGTCGAGGTCAGGGTGGAGGTCAGGGTCAGGGTCAAGGTCAGGGTGGGGGTCAGGGTGGAGGTCAAGGTCAGGGTAGAGGTCAGGGTGGAGGTCAGGGTCAGGGTCACGGTCAGGGTGGAGGTCAGGGTCAGAGTCAAGGTCAGGGTGGAGGTCAGGGTCAGTGTCAAGGTCAGGGTGGGGGTCAGGGCCAGGGTCAAGGTCAGGGTGGAGGTCAGGGTCACAGTCAAGGTCAGGGTGATGGTCAGGGTCACAGTCAAGGTCAGGGTGATGGTCAGGGCCAAGGTCAAGGTCAGGGTGGAGGTCAGGGTCAGAGTTAAGGTCAGGGTGGAGGTCAGGGTCAAGGTCAAGGTCAGGGTCAAGGTCCGGGTGGAGGTCAGGGTCAGGGTCAAGGTCAGGGTGGAGGTCAGGGTCAGAGTCAAAGTCAGGGTCAAGGTCAAGGTCAGGGTGGAGGTCAGGGCCACGGTCAAGGTCAGGGTGGAGGTCAGGGTGAAGGTCAAGGTCAGGGTAGAGGTCAGGGTCACAGTCAAGGTCAGGGTGGAGGTCAGGGTCAGGGTCAAGGTCAGGGTCGAGGTCAGGGTCAAGGTCAAGGTCAGGGTGGAGGTCAGGGTAGAGGTCAAGGTCAGGGTAGAGGTCAGGGTCACAGTCAAGGTTAGGGTGTAGGTCAGGGTGGAGGTCACGCTCTGGGTCAAGGTCAGGGTGGAGGTCAGGGTCAGAGTCAAGGTCAGGGTGGAGGTCAGGGTGGAGGTCAGGGTCAGGGTCAAGGTCAGGCTGGAGGTCAGGGTCACAGTCAAGGTCAGGGTGATGGTCAGGGTCAAGGTCAAGGTCAGGGTGGAGGTCAGGGTCAGAGTCAAAGTCAGGGTCAAGGTCAAGGTCACGGTGGAGGTCAGGTTAGAGGTCAGGGTCAGGGTCAAGGTCAGGGTGGAGGTCAGGGTCAGAGTCAAGGTCAGGGTGGGGGTCAGGGTCACGGTCAAGGTCTGCGTGGAGGTCAGGGTCAGTGTCAAGGTCAGGGTGGGGGTCAGGGCCAGGGTCAAGGTCAGGGTGGAGGTCAGGGTCAGAGTCAAGGTCAGGGTGGGGGTCTGGGTCACGGTCAAGGTCTGGGTGGAGGTCAGGGTCAGGGTCAAAGTCAGGGTGGAGGTCAGGGTCAGGGTCAAGGTCAGGGTCGAGGTCAGGGTCAGGGTCAAGGTTAGGGTGGAGGTCAGGGTCCGGGTCAAGTTCAGGGTGGAGGTCAGGGTCAAGGTCAAGGTCAGGGTGGACGTCAGGGTCACAGTCAAGGTCAGGGTGATGGTCAGGGCCAAGGTCAAGGTCAGGGTGGAGGTCAGGGTCAGAGTCAAGGTCAGGGTGGAGGTCAGGGTCAAGGTCAAGGTCAGGGTGAAGGTCAGGGTGGAGGTCAGGGTCAGGGTCACGGTCCGGGTGGAGGTCAGGGTCAGGGTCAAGGTCAGGGTAGAGGTCAGGGTCAGAGTCAAAGTCAGGGTCAAGGTCAAGGTCAGGGTGGAGGTCAGGTTAGAGGTCATGGTCAGGGTCAAGGTCAGGGTGGAGGTCAGGGGCAGAGTCAAGGTCAGGGTGGAGGTCAGGGTCACAGTCAAGGTCAGGGTGATGGTCAGGGTCAAGGTCAAGGTCAGGGTGGAGGTCAGGGTCAGAGTCAAGGTCATGGTGGAGGTGAGGGTCAAGGTCAAGGTCAGGACGGAGGTCAGGGTCAGAGTCAAAGTCAGGGTCAAGGTCAAGGTCAGGGTGGAGGTCAGGTTAGAGGTCAGGGTCAGGGTCACGGTCAGGGTGGAGGTCAGGGTCAGAGTCAAGGTCAGGGTGGGGGTCAGGGTCACGGTCAAGGTCTGCGTGGAGGTCAGGGTCAGTGTCAAGGTCAGGGTGGGGGTCAGGGCCAGGGTCAAGGTCAGGGTGGAGGTCAGGGTCACAGTCAAGGTCAGGGTGATGGTCAGGGCCAAGGTCAAGGTCAGGGTGGAGGTCAGGGTCAGAGTTAAGGTCAGGGTGGAGGTCAGGGTCAAGGTCAAGGTCAGGGTGAAGGTCAGGGTGGAGGTCAGGGTCAGGGTCAAGGTCCGGGTGGAGGTCAGGGTCAGAGTCAAGGTCAGGGTGGAGGTCAGGGTCAGGGTCAAGGTCAGGGTGAAGGTCAGGGTCAGAGTCAAGGTCAGGGTGGAGGTCAGGGTCAGGGTCAAGGTCAGGGTGGAGGTCAGGTTAGAGGTCAGGGTTGGGGTCAAGATCAGGGTGGAGGTCAGGGTCAGGGTCAAGGTCAGGGTGGAGGTCAGGGTCAGGGTCAAGGTCAGGGTGGAGGTCAGGGTCCGGGTCAAGGTCAGGGTGGAGGTCAGGGTCAAGGTCAAGGTCAGGGTGGAGGTCAGGGTCACAGTCAAGGTCAGGGTGATGGTCAGGGTCAAGGTCAAGGTCAGGGTGGAGGTCAGGGTCAGAGTCAAGGTCAGGGTAGAGTTCAGGGTCAAGGTCAAGGTCAGGGTTGAGGTCAGGGTGGAGTTCAGGGTCAGGGTCAAGGTCAGGGTGGAGGTCAGGGTCAAGGTCAAGGTCAGGGTGGAGGTCAGGGTAAGAGTCAAAGTCAGGGTCAAGGTCAAGGTCAAGGTGGAGGTCAGGGCCACGGTCAAGGTCAGGGTGGAGGTCAGGGTGGAGGTCAAGGTCAGGGTAGAGGTCAGGGTCACAGTCAAGGTCAGGGTGGAGGTCAGGGTCAGGGTCAAGGTCAGGGTCGAGGTCAGGGTCAAGGTCAAGGTCAGGGTGGAGGTCAGGGTAGAGGTCAAGGTCAGGGTAGAGGTCAGGGTCACAGTCAAGGTTAGGGTGTAGGTCAGGGTGGAGGTCACGCTCTGGGTCAAGGTCAGGGTGGAGGTCAGGGTCAGAGTCAAGGTCAGGGTGGAGGTCGGGGTGGAGGTCAGGGTCAGGGTCAAGGTCAGGTTGGAGGTCAGGGTCAGGGTCAAGGTCAGGGTGAAGGTCAGGGTCAGAGTCAAAGTCAGGGTGGAGGTCAGGGTCAAGGTCAAGGTCAGGGTGGAGGTCAGGGTCAAGGTCAAGGTCAGGGTGGAGGTCAGGTTAGAGGTCAGGGTTGGGGTCAAGATCAGGGTGGAGGTCGGGGTCAGGGTCAAGGTCAGGGTGGAGGTCAGGGTCAGGGTCAAGGTCAGGTTGGAGGTCAGGGTCAGGGTCAAGGTCAGGGTGGAGGTCAGGGTCCGGGTCAAGGTCAGGGTGGAGGTCAGGGTCAAGGTCAAGGTCAGGGTGGAGGTCAGGGTCACAGTCCAGGTCAGGGTGATGGTCAGGGTCAAGGTCAAGGTCAGGGTGGAGGTCAGGGTCAGAGTCAAGGTCAGGGTAGAGTTCAGGGTCAAGGTCAAGGTCAGGGTTGAGGTCAGGGTGGAGTTCAGGGTCAGGGTCAAGGTCAGGGTGGAGGTCAGGAACAAGGTCAAGGTCAGGGTGGAGGTCAGGGTCAGAGTCAAAGTCAGGGTCAAGGTCAAGGTCAAGGTGGAGGTCAGGGCCACGGTCAAGGTCAGGGTGGAGGTCAGGGTGGAGGTCAAGGTCAGGGTAGAGGTCAGGGTCACAGTCAAGGTCAGGGTGGAGGTCAGGGTCAGGGTCAAGGTCAGGGTCGAGGTCAGGGTGGAGGTCAGGGTAGAGGTCAAGGTCAGGGTAGAGGTCAGGGTCACAGTCAAGGTTAGGGCGTAGGTCAGGGTGGAGGTCACGCTCTGGGTCAAGGTCAGGGTGGAGGTCAGGGTCAGAGTCAAGGTCAGGGTGGAGGTCAGGGTGGAGGTCAGGGTCAGGGTCAAGGTCAGGTTGGAGGTCAGGGTCAAGGTCAAGGTCAGGGTGAAGGTCAGGGTCAGAGTCAAGGTCAGGGTGGAGGTCAGGGTCAAGGTCAAGGTCAGGGTGGAGGTCAGGTTCGAGGTCAGGGTCGGGGTCAAGATCAGGGTGGAGGTCAGGGTCAGGGTCAAGGTCAGGGTGGAGGTCAAGGTCAGGGTCAACGTCAGGGTGGAGGTCAGGGTCAGGGTCAAGGTCAGGGTGGAGGTCAGGGTCCGGGTCAAGGTCAGGGTGGAGGTCAGGGTCAAGGTCAAGGTCAAGGTGGAGGTCAGGATCACAGTCAAGGTCAGGGTGATGGTCAGGGTCAAGGTCAAGGTCAGGGTGGAGGTCAGGGTCAGAGTCAAGGTCAGGGTAGAGTTCAGGGTCACGGTCAAGGTCAGGGTGGAGGTCAGGGTGGAGTTCAGGGTCAGGGTCAAGGTCAGGGTGGAGGTCAGGGTCAAGGTCAAGGTCAGGGTGGAGGTCAGGGTCAGAGTCAAAGTCAGGGTCAAGGTCAAGGTCACGGTGGTGGTCAGGTTAGAGGTCAGGGTCAGGGTCAAGGTCAGGGTGAAGGTCAGGGTCAGAGACAAGGTCAGGGTGGAGGTCAGGGTCACGGACAAGGTCTGCGTGGAGGTCAGGGTCAGTTTTAAGGTCAGGGTGGGGGTCAGGGCCAGGGTCAAGGTCAGGGTGGAGGTCAGGATGGAGGTCAAGGTCAAGGTAGAGGTCAGGGTCACAGTCAAGGTCAGGGTGGAGGTCAGGGTCAGGGTCAAGGTCAGGGTGGAGGTCAGGGTCAAGGTCAAGGTAAGGGTGGAGGTCGGGGTCACAGTCAAGGTCGAGGTGGAGGTCAGGGTCACAGTCAAGGTTAGGGTGGAGGTCAGGGTGGAGGTCACGCTCTGGGTCAAGGTCAGGGTGGAGGTCAGGGTCAGGGTCAAGGTCAGGGTGGAGGTCAGGGTAAGGGTCAAGGTCAGATGAAGGTCGGGGTCAGGGTCGAGGTCAGGGTGGAGGTCAGGGTCGGGGTCAAGGTCAGGGTGGAGGTCAGGGTCAAGGTCAGATGAAGTTCAGGGTCAGGGTCGAGGTCAGGGTGGAGGTCAAGGTCGGGGTCAAGGTCAGGGTCAGGGTCAAGGTCAGGGTGGAGGTCAGGGTCAGAGTCAAGGTCAGGGTCGAGGTCAGGGTCAGAGTCAAGGTCACGGTGGAGGTCAGGGTCAAGGTCAAGGTCAGGGTGGAGGTCAGTTTGGAGGTCAAGGTCAGGGTAGAGGTCAGGGTCACAGTCAAGGTTAGGCCGGAGGTCAGGGTGGAGGTCACGCTCCGGGTCAAGGTCAGGGTGGAGGTCAGGGTCAGAGTCAAGGTCAGGGTGGAGGTCAGGGTGGAGGTCAGGGTCACGGTCAAGGTCAGGGTGGAGATCAGGGTCAGGGTCAAGGTCAGGGTGGAGGTCAGGGTCACAGTCAAGGTCAGGGTGGAGGTCAGGGTGGAGGTCAGGGTCAAGGTCAGGGTGGAGGTCAGGGTGGAGGTCAAGGTCAGGGTAGAGGTCAAGTTTACAGTCAAGGTCAGGGTGGAGGTCAGGGTCGGAGTCAAGGTCAGGAACGAGGACAGGGTCAGGGTCAAGGTCAGGGTAAAGGTCAGAGTCACAGTCAAGGTCAGGGTCGAGGTCAGGGTCAGGGTCAAGGTCAGGGAGTAGGTCACGGTCACAGGCAAGGTCAGGGTAGAGGTCAGGGTCAGGGTCGAGGTCAGGGTCAGAGTCAAGGTCACGGTGGAGGTCAGGGTCAAGGTCAAGGTCAGGGTCAAGGTCAGGGTGAAGGTCAGGGTCACAGTCAAGGTCAGGGTCGAGGTCAGGGTCAGAGTCAAGGTCAGGCTGGAGGTCAGGGTGGAGGTCAGGGTCAGGGTCAAGGTCAGGGTGGAGGTCAGGGTAGAGGTCAAGGTCAGGGTAGAGTTCAGGGTCACAGTCAAGGTCAGGGTGGAGGTCAGGGTCATGGTCAAGGTCAGGCTCGAGGTCAGGGACGGGGTCAAGGTCAGGGTGGAGGTCAAGGTCAGGGTGGAGGTCAGGGTGGAGGTCAGGGTCAGGGTCACGGTCAGGGTGGAGGTCAGGGTCAGGGTCAAGGTCAGGGTGGAGGTCAGGGTCAAGGTCAAGGTCAGGGTGGAGGTCAGGGTTAAGGTCAAGGTCAGGGTGGAGGTCAGGGTTAGGTTCAAGGTCAGGGTGGAGGTCAGGGTCAAAGTCATGGTCAGGGTCGAGGTCAGGGTCAGAGTCAAGGTCACGCTGGAGGTCAGGGTCAGAGTCAAGGTCAGGGTGGAGGTCAGGGTCACAGTCAAGGTCAGGGTGAAGGTCAGGTTCAAGGTCAAGGTCAGCGTGGAGGTCAGGGTCAGAGTCAAGGTCAGGGTGGAGGTCAGGGTCAGGGTCAAAGTCTGGGTGGAGGTCAGGGTGGAGGTCAAGGTCAGTGAAGAGGTCAGGGTCACAGTCAAGGTCAGGGTGGAGGTCAGGGTCAGGGTCAAGGTCAGGAACGAGGACAGGGTCAGGGTCAAGGTCAGGCTAAAGGTCAGGGTCACAGTCAAGGTCAGGGTCGAGGTCAGGGTGAGGGTCAAGGTCAGGGTGGGGGTCAGGGTCAGGGCAAAGGTCAGGGAGAGAAACAGGGTTAGGGTCAAGGTCAGGGTGGAGGTCAGGGTCAGGGGCAACGTCAGGGTGGAGGTCAGGGTCAGGGTCGTGGTCAGGGCGGAGGTCAGGGTCAGCGTCAAGGTCAGGGTGGAGGTCAGGGTGAAGCTCAGGGTCAGGGTCAAGGTCAGGGTGGAGGTCAGGGTGAAGCTCAGGGTCAGGGTCAAGGTCAGGTGGAGGTCAGGGTCAGGGTCAAAGTCAGGGTGGAGGTCAGGGTCAGAGTCAAGGTTAGGGTGCAGGTCAGGGTGCGCGTCAAGGTCATGGTGCGGGTCAGGGTGGACGTCAAGGTCAGGGTGTAGGTCAGGGTCACAGTCAAGGTCAGGGTGGAAATCAGGGTCAGGGTCAAGGTCAGGGACGAGGTCATGGTCAGGGTCAAGGTCAGGGTGAAGGTCAGGCTCACAGTCAAGGTCAGGGTCGAGGTCAGGGTCAGAGTCAAGGTCATGCTGGAGGTCAGGGTGGAGGTCAGGGTCAGGGTCAAGGTCAGGGTGGAGGTCAGGGTAGAGGTCAAGGTCAGGGTAGAGGTCAGGGTCACAGTCAAGGTCAGGGTGGGTGTCAGGGTCATGGTCAAGGTCAGGGTCGAGGTCAGGGTCGGGGTCAAGGTCAAGGTGGAGGTCAGGGTGGAGGTCAAGGTCAGGGTAGAGGTCAGGGTGGAGGTCAGGGTCAGGGTCACGGTCAGGGTGGAGGTCAGGGTCAGGGTCAAGGTCAGGGTGGAGGTCAGGGTCAAGGTCAAGGTCAGGGTGGAGGTCAGGGTCAGGGTCAAGGTCAGATGAAGGTCAGGGTCAGGGTCGAGGTCAGGGTGGAGGTCAGGGTCAGGGTCAAGGTCAGGGTGGGGGTCAGGGTGGAGGTCAAGGTCAGGGTAGAGGTCAGGGTGGAGGTCAGGGTCAGGGTCACGGTCAGGGTGGAGGTCAGGGTCAGAGTCAAGGTCAGGGTGGAGGTCAGGGTCAAGGTCAAGGTCAGGGTGGAGGTCAGGGTCAGGGTCAAGGTCAGATGAAGGTCAGGGTCAGGGTCGAGGTCAGGGTGGAGGTCAGGGTCGGGGTCAAGGTCAGGGTGAAGGTCAGGGTCAGGGTCAAGGTCGGGGAGTAGGTCACGGTCACAGGCAAGGTCAGGGTGAAGGTCAGGGTCAGTGTCGAGGTCAGGGTCAGAGTCAAGGTCACGGTGGAGGTCAGGGTCAAGGTCAAGGTCAGGGTGGAGGTCACGCTCTGGGTCAAGGTCAGGGTGGAGGTCAGGGTCAGAGTCAAGGTCAGGGTGGAGGTCAGGGTGGAGGTCAGAGTCAGGGTCAAGGACAGGGTGGAAATCAGGGTCAGCGTCGAGGTCAGGGTGGAGGTCAGGGTCAAGGTCAAGGTGAGGGTGGAGGTCAGGGTCAGAGTCAATGTCAGGGTGGAGGTCAGGGTCAGAGTCAAGGTCAGGGTGGAGGTCAGGGTCAAGGTCAAGGTCAGGGTGGAGGTCAGGTTAGAGGTCAGGGTCAGGGTCATGATCAGGGTGGAGGTCAGGGTCAGGATCAAGGTCAGGGTGGGCGTCAGGCTCAGGGGCAAGGTCAGGGTCGAGGTCAGGGTCGGGGTCAAGGTGAGGGTGGAGGTCAGGGTGGAGGTCAAGGTCACGGTAGAGGTCAGGGTCACAGTCAAGATCAGGGTGGAGGTCAGGGTGGAGGTCAAGGTCAGGGTAGAGGTCAGGGTCACAGTCAAGGTTAGGGTGGAGGTCAGGGTCAGGGTCAAGGTCAGGGTGGAGGTCAGGGTCCGGGTCAAGGTCAGGGTGGAGGTCAGGGTCAGGGTCAAGGTCAGAATGGAAATCAGGGTCAGCGTCAAGGTCAGGGTGGAGGTCAGGGTGGAAATCAGGGTCAGCGTCAAGGTCAGGGTGGAGGTCAGGGTCAAGGTCAAGGTCAGGGTGGAGGTCAGGGTCAGGGTCAAGGTCGGGGTGGAGGTCGGGGTCAGAGTCAAGGTCAGGGTGGGGGTCAGGGTCAAGGTCAAGGTCAGGGTGGAGGTCAGGGTCAGGGTCAAGGTCAGGCTGGAGGTCAGGGTCAGAGTCAATGTCAGGGTGGAGGTCAGGGTCAGAGTCAAGGTCAGGGTGGAGGTCAGGGTCCGGGTCAAGGTCAGGGTGGAGGTCAGGGTCAAGGTCAAGGTCAGGGTGGAGGTCAGGGTCGGGGTCGTGGTCAGGGCGGAGGTCAGGGTCAGTGTCAAGGTCAGGATGGAGGTCAGGGTGAAGCTCAGGGTCAGGGTCAAGGTCAGGTGGAGGTCAGGGTCAGGGTCAAGGTCAGGGTGGAGGTCAGGTCGGAGTCAAGGTTAGGGTGGAGGTCAGGGTGCGCGTCAAGGTCATGGTGCGGGTCAGGGTGGACGTCAAGGTCAGGGTAGAGGTCAGGGTCACAGTCAAGGTCAGGGTGGAAATCAGGGTCAGGGTCAAGGTCAGGGACGAGGTCATGGTCAGGGTCAAGGTCAGGGTGGAGGTCAGGGTGGAGGTCAAGGTCAGGCTAGAGGTCAGGGTGGAGGTCAGGGTCAGGGTCACGGTCAGGGTGGAGGTCAGGGTCAGGGTCAAGGTCAGGGTGGAGGTCAGGGTCAAGGTCAAGGTCAGGGTGGAGGTCAGGGTTAGGTTCAAGGTCAGGGTTGAGGTCAGGGTCAGAGTCAAGGTCAGGGTGGAGGTCAGGGTCAGAGTCAAGGTCACGGTGGAGGTCAGGGTCAGAGTCAAGGTCAGAGTAGAGGTCAGGGTCACAGTCAAGGACAGGGTGGAGGTCAGGGTCAGGGTCAAGGTCAGGAACGAGGACAGGGTCAGGGTCAAGGTCAGGGTAAAGGTCAGGTTCACACACAAGGTCAGGGTCGAGGTCAGGGTCAGGGTCAAGGTCAGGGTGGGGGTCAGGGTCAGGTCAAAGGTCAGGGAGAGAGACAGGGTTAGGGTCAAGGTCAGGGTGGCGGTCAGGGTCAGGGGCAACCTCAGTCAGGAGGTCAAGGTCAGGGTCGTGGTCGGGGCGGAGGTCAGGGTCAGCGTCAAGGTCAGGGTAGAGGTCAGGGTGAAGCTCAGGGTCAGGGTCAAGGTCAGGTGGAGGTCAGGGTCAGGGTCAAAGTCAGGTTGGAGGTCAGGGTCGGAGTCAAGGTTAGGGTGGAGGTCAGGGTGCGCGTCAAGGTCATGGTGCGGGTCAGGGTGGACGTCAAGGTCAGGGTAGAGGTCAGGGTCACAGTCAAGGTCAGGGTGGAAATCAGGGTCAGGGTCAAGGTCAGGGACGAGGTCATGGTCAGGGTCAAGGTCAGGCTGAAGGTCAGGGTCACAGTCAAGGTCAGGGTCGAGGTCAAGGTCAGAGTCAAGGTCAGGCTGGAGGTCAGGGTGGAGGTCAAGGTCAGGGTAGAGGTCAGTTTGGAGGTCAGGGGCAGGGTCACGGTCAGGGTGGAGGTCAGGGTCAGGGTCAAGGTCAGGGTGGAGGTCAGGGTCAAAGTCAAGGTCAGGGTGGAGGTAAGGTTAGAGGTCAGGGTCAGGGTCAAGGTCGGGGTGGAGGTCGGGGTCAGAGTCAAGGTCAGGGTGGGGGTCAGGGTCAAGGTCAAGGTCAGGGTGGAGGTCAGGGTCAGGGTCAAGGTCAGGCTGGAGGTCAGGGTCAGAGTCAATGTCAGGGTGGAGGTCAGGGTCAGAGTCAAGGTCAGGGTGGAGGTCAGGGTCCGGGTCAAGGTCAGGGTGGAGGTCAGGGTCAAGGTCAAGGTCAGGGTGGAGGTCAGGGTCAGGGTCGTGGTCAGGGCGGAGGTCAGGGTCAGTGTCAAGGTCAGGATGGAGGTCAGGGTGAAGCTCAGGGTCAGCGTCAAGGTCAGGTGGAGGTCAGGGTCAGGGTCAAGGTCAGGGTGGAGGTCAGGGTCGGAGTCCAGGTTAGGGTGGAGGTCAGGGTGCGCGTCAAGGTCATGGTGCGGGTCAGGGTGGACGTCAAGGTCAGGGTAGAGGTCAGGGTCACAGTCAAGGTCAGGGTGGAAATCAGGGTCAGGGTCAAGGTCAGGGACGAGGTCATGGTCAGGGTCAAGGTCAGGGTGGAGGTCAGGGTGGAGGTCAAGGTCAGGGTGGAGGTCAGGGTGGAGGTCAGGGTCAGGGTCACGGTCAGGGTGGAGGTCAGGGTCAGGGTCAAGGTCAGGGTGGAGGTCAGGGTCAAGGTCAAGGTCAGGGTGGAGGTCAGGGACAGGTTCAAGGTCAGGGTCAGGGTGGAGGTCAAGGTCAGGGTCGTGGTCGGGGCGGAGGTCAGGGTCAGCGTCAAGGTCAGGGTAGAGGTCAGGGTGAAGCTCAGGGTCAGGGTCAAGGTCAGGTGGAGGTCAGGGTCAGGGTCAAAGTCAGGTTGGAGGTCAGGGTCGGAGTCAAGGTTAGGGTGGAGGTCAGGGTGCGCGTCAAGGTCATGGTGCGGGTCAGGGTGGACGTCAAGGTCAGGGTAGAGGTCAGGGTCACAGTCAAGGTCAGGGTGGAAATCAGGGTCAGGGTCAAGGTCAGGGACGAGGTCATGGTCAGGGTCAAGGTCAGGCTGAAGGTCAGGGTCACAGTCAAGGTCAGGGTCGAGGTCAAGGTCAGAGTCAAGGTCAGGCTGGAGGTCAGGGTGGAGGTCAAGGTCAGGGTAGAGGTCAGTTTGGAGGTCAGGGGCAGGGTCACGGTCAGGGTGGAGGTCAGGGTCAGGGTCAAGGTCAGGGTGGAGGTCAGGGTCAAAGTCAAGGTCAGGGTGGAGGTAAGGTTAGAGGTCAGGGTCAGGGTCAAGGTCGGGGTGGAGGTCGGGGTCAGAGTCAAGGTCAGGGTGGGGGTCAGGGTCAAGGTCAAGGTCAGGGTGGAGGTCAGGGTCAGGGTCAAGGTCAGGCTGGAGGTCAGGGTCAAAGTCAATGTCAGGGTGGAGGTCAGGGTCAGAGTCAAGGTCAGGGTGGAGGTCAGGGTCCGGGTCAAGGTCAGGGTGGAGGTCAGGGTCAAGGTCAAGGTCAGGGTGGAGGTCAGGGTCAGGGTCGTGGTCAGGGCGGAGGTCAGGGTCAGTGTCAAGGTCAGGATGGAGGTCAGGGTGAAGCTCAGGGTCAGCGTCAAGGTCAGGTGGAGGTCAGGGTCAGGGTCAAGGTCAGGGTGGAGGTCAGGGTCGGAGTCCAGGTTAGGGTGGAGGTCAGGGTGCGCGTCAAGGTCATGGTGCGGGTCAGGGTGGACGTCAAGGTCAGGGTAGAGGTCAGGGTCACAGTCAAGGTCAGGGTGGAAATCAGGGTCAGGGTCAAGGTCAGGGACGAGGTCATGGTCAGGGTCAAGGTCAGGGTGGAGGTCAGGGTGGAGGTCAAGGTCAGGGTGGAGGTCAGGGTGGAGGTCAGGGTCAGGGTCACGGTCAGGGTGGAGGTCAGGGTCAGGGTCAAGGTCAGGGTGGAGGTCAGGGTCAAGGTCAAGGTCAGGGTGGAGGTCAGGGACAGGTTCAAGGTCAGGGTCGAGGTCAGGGTCAGAGTCAAGGTCACGGTGGAGGTCAGGGTCAAGGTCAAGGTCAGGGTGGAGGTCAGGGTGGAGGTCAAGGTCAGGGTAGAGGTCAGGGTCACAGTCAAGGTCAGGGTGGAAATCAGGGTCAGGGTCAAGGTCAGGGACGAGGTCATGGTCAGGGTCAAGGTGAGGGTGAAGGTCAGGGTCACAGTCAGGGTCAGGGTCGAGGTCAGGGTCAGAGTCAAGGTCAGGGTGGAGTTCAGGGTCAGGGTCAATGTCAGAGTGGAGGTCAGGGTGAAGGTCAAGGTCAGGGTAGAGGTCAGGGTCACAGTCAAGGTCAGGGTGGAGGTCAGGGTCAGGGTCAAGGTCAGGGTCGAGGTCAGGGTCGGGGTCAAGGTCAGGGTGGAGGTCAGGGTGGAGGTCAAGGTCAGGCTAGAGGTCAGGGTGGAGGTCAGGGTCAGGGTCACGGTCAGGGTGGAGGTCAGGGTCAGGGTCAAGGTCAGGGTGGAGGTCAGGGTCAAGGTCAAGGTCAGGGTGGAGGTCAGGGTTAGGTTCAAGGTCAGGGTTGAGGTCAGGGTCAGAGTCAAGGTCAGGGTCGGGGTCAGGGTTAGAGTCAAGGTCACGGTGGAGGTCAGGGTCAGAGTCAAGGTCAGGGTAGAGGTCAGGGTCACAGTCAAGGACAGGGTGGAGGTCAGGGTCAGGGTCAAGGTCAGGAACGAGGACAGGGTCAGGGTCAAGGTCAGGGTAAAGGTCAGGTTCACACACAAGGTCAGGGTCGAGGTCAGGGTCAGGGTCAAGGTCAGGGTGGGGGTCAGGGTCATGTCAAAGGTCAGGGAAAGAGACAGGGTTAGGGTCAAGGTCAGGGTGGCGGTCAGGGTCAGGGGCAACGTCAGTCAGGAGGTCAAGGTCAGGGTCGTGGTCAGGGCGGAGGTCAGGGTCAGCGTCAAGGTCAGGGTGGGGGTCAGGGTGAAGCTCAGGGTCAGGGTCAAGGTCAGGTGGAGGTCAGGGTCAGGGTCAAAGTCAGGGTGGAGGTCAGGGTCGGAGTCAAGGTTAGGGTGGAGGTCAGGGTGCGCGTCAAGGTCATGGTGCGGGTCAGGGTGGACGTCAAGGTCAGGGTAGAGGTCAGGGTCACAGTCAAGGTCAGGGTGGAAATCAGGGTCAGGGTCGAGGTCAGGGACGAGGTCATGGTCAGGGTCAAGGTCAGGCTGAAGGTCAGGGTCACAGTCAAGGTCAGGGTCGAGGTCAAGGTCAGAGTCATGGTCAGGCTGGAGGTCAGGGTCAAGGTCAAGGTCAGGGTGGAGGTCACGCACTGGGTCAAGGTCAGGGTGGAGCTCAGGGTCAGAGTCAAGGTCAGGGTGGAGGTCAGGGTGGAGGTCAAAGTCAGGGTCAAGGTCAGGTGGAGGTCAGGGTCAGGGTCAAAGTCAGAGTGGAGGTCAGGGTCGGAGTCAAGGTTAGGGTGGAGGTCAGGGTGCGCGTCAAGGTCATGGTGCGGGTCAGGGTGGACGTCAAGGTCAGGGTAGAGGTCAGGGTCACAGTCAACGTCAGGGTGGAAATCAGGGTCAGGGTCAAGGTCAGGGACGAGGTCATGGTCAGGGTCAAGGTCAGGGTGAAGGTCAGGGTCACAGTCAAGGTCAGGGTCGAGGTCAGGGTCAGAGTCAAGGTCAGGCTGGAGGTCAGGGTAGAGGTCAAGGTCAGGGTAGAGGTCGGGGTCACAGTCAAGGTCAGGGTGGAGGTCAGGGTCATGGTCAAGGTAAGGGTCGAGGTCGGGGTCGGGGTCAAGGTCAGGGTGGAGGTCAGGGTGGAGGTCAAGGTCAGGGTAGAGGTCAGGGTGGAGGTCAGGGTCAGGGTCACGGTCAGGGTGGAGGTCAGGGTCAGGGTCAAGGTCAGGGTGGAGGTCAGGGTCAAGGTCAAGGTCAGGGTGGAGGTCAGGGTCAGGTTCAAGGTCAGGGTTGAGGTCAGGGTCAGAGTCAAGGTCACGGTGGAGGTCAGGGTCAAGTTCAAGGTCAGGGTGGAGGTCAGGGTGGAGGTCAAGGTCAGGGTAGAGGTCAGGGTCACAGTCAAGGTCAGGGTGGAAATCAGGGTCAGGGTCAAGGTCAGGGACGAGGTCATGGTCAGGGTCAAGGTGAGGGTGGAGGTCAGGGTCAAGGTCAAGGTCAGGGTGGAGGTCAGGGTTAGGTTCAAGGTCAGGGTTGAGGTCAGGGTCAGAGTCAAGGTCAGAGTCGGGGTCAGGGTCAGAGTCAAGGTCACGGTGGAGGTCAGGGTCAGAGTCAAGGTCAGGGTAGAGGTCAGGGTCACAGTCAAGGACAGGGTGGAGGTCAGGGTCAGGGTCAAGGTCAGGAACGAGGACAGGGTCAGGGTCAAGGTCAGGGTAAAGGTCAGGTTCACACACAAGATCAGGGTCGAGGTCAGGGTCAGGGTCAAGGTCAGGGTGGGGGTCAGGGTCAGGACAAAGGTCAGGAAGAGAGACAGGGTTAGGGTCAAGGTCAGGGTGGCGGTCAGGGTCCGGGGCAACGTCAGTCAGGAGGTCAAGGTCAGGGTCGTGGTCAGGGCGGAGGTCAGGGTCAGCGTCAAGGTCAGGGTGGAGGTCAGGGTGGAGGTCAGGGTCAGGGTCAAGGTCAGGGTGAAGGTCAAGGTCAGGGTCAAGGTCAGGGTGGAGGTCAGGGTCAGGGTCAAGGTCAGGGTGGAGGTAAGGGTCCGGGTCAAGGTCAGGGTGGAGGTCAGGGTAAAGGTCGAGGTCAGGGTCACAGTCAAGGTCAGGGTGATGGTCAGGGTCAAGGTCAAGGTCAGGGTGGAGGTCAGGGTCAGAGTCAAGGTCAGGGTAGAGTTCAGGGTCAAGGTCAAGGTCAGGGTGGAGGTCAGGGTGGAGTTCAGGGTCAGGGTCAAGGTCAGGGTTGAGGTCAGGGTCAAGGTCAAGGTCAGGGTGGAGGTCAGGGTCAGAGGCAAAGTCAGGGTGAAGGTCAAGGTCACGGTGGAGGTCAGGTTAGAGGTCAGGGTCAGGGTCAAGGTCAGGGTGGAGGTCAGGGTCAGAGTCAAGGTCAGGGTGGGGGTCAGGGTCACGGTCAAGGTCTGCGTGGAGGTCAGGGTCAGGGTCAAGGTCAGGGTGGGGGTCAGGGCCAGGGTCAAGGTCAGGGTGGAGGTCAGGGTGGAGGTCAAGGTCAGGGTAGAGGTCAGGGTCACAGTCAAGGTCAGGGTGGAGGTCAGGGTCAGAGTCAAGGTCAGGGTGGAGGTCAGGGTGGAGGTCAGGGTCAGGGTCAAGGTCAGGGTGGAGATCAGGGTCAGGGTCAAGGTCAGGGTGGAGGTCAGGGTCACAGTCAAGGTCAGGGTGGAGGTCAGGGTGGAGTCCAGGATCAAGGTCAGGGTGGAGGTCAGGGTGGAGGTCAAGGTCAGGGTAGAGGTCAGGGTCACAGTCAAGGTCAGGGTGGAGGTCAGGGTCGGGGTCAAGGTCAGGAACGAGGACAGGGTCAGGGTCAAGGTCAGGGTAAAGGTCAGGGTCACAGTCAAGGTCAGGGTCGAGGTCAGGGTCAGGGTCAAGGTCAGGGTGGGGGTCAGGGTCAGGGCAAAGGCCAGGGAGAGAAACAGGGTTAGGGTCAAGGTCAGGGTGCAGGTCAGGGTCAGGGGCAACGTCAGGGTGAAGGTCAGGGTCACAGTCAAGGTCAGGGTGGAAATCAGGGTCAGGGTCAAGGTCAGGGACGAGGTCATGGTCAGGGTCAAGGTAAGGGTAAAGGTCAGGGTCACAGTCAAGGTCAGGGTCGAGGTCAGGGTCAGAGTCAAGGTCAGGGTGGAGGTCAGGGTGGAGGTCAGGGTCAGGGTCAAGGTCAGGGTGGAGGTCAGGGTGGAGGTCAAGGTCAGGGTAGAGGTCAGGGTGGAGGTCAGGTTGAAGGTGAAGGTCAGGGTAAAGGTCAGGGTCACAGTCAAGGTCAGGGTGGAGGTCAGGGTCAGGGTCAAGGTCAGGGTCGAGGTCAGGGTCGGGGTCAAGGTCAGGGTGGAGGTCAGGGTGGGGGTCAAGGTCAGGGTAGAGGTCAGGGTAGAGGTCAGGATCAGGGTCACGGTCAGGGTGGAGGTCAGGGTCAGGGTCAAGGTCAGGGTGGAGGTCAGGGTAGAGGTCAAGGTCAGGGTAGAGGTCAGGGTCACAGTCAAGGTCAGGGTGGAGGTCAGGGTCATGGTCAAGGTCAGGGTCGAGGTCAGGGTCGGGGTCAAGGTCAGGGTGGAGGTCAGGGTGGAGGTCAAGGTCAGGGTAGAGGTCAGGGTGGAGGTCAGGGTCAGGGTCACGGTCAGGGTGGAGGTCAGGGTCAGGGTCAAGGTCAGGGTGGAGGTCAGGGTCAAGGTCAAGGTCAGGGTGGAGGTCAGGGTCAGGGTCAAGGTCAGATGAAGGTCAGGGTCAGGGTCGAGGTCAGGGTGGAGGTCAGGGTCGGGGTCAAGGTCAGGGTGGAGGTCAGGGTCAGGGTCAAGGTCAGGGAGTAGGTCACGGTCACAGGCAAGGTCAGAGTGGAGGTCAGGGTCAGGGTCGAGGTCAGGGTCACAGTCAAGGTTAGGCCGGAGGTCAGGGTGGAGGTCACGCTCCGGGTCAAGGTCAGGGTGGAGGTCAGGGTCAGAGTCAAGGTCAGGGTGGAGGTCAGGGTGGAGGTCAGGGTCAGGGTCAAGGTCAGGGTGGAGATCAGGGTCAGGGTCAAGGTCAGGGTGGAGGTCAGGGTCACAGTCAAGGTCAGGGTGGAGGTCAGGGTGGAGGTCAGGGTGGAGGTCAAGGTCAGGGTAGAGGTCAGGGTCACAGTCAAGGTCAGGGTGGAGGTCAGGGTCGGGGTCAAGGTCAGGAACGAGTACAGGGTCAGGGTCAAGGTCAGGGTAAAGGTCAGGGTCACAGTCAAGGTCAGGGTAGAGGTCAGGGTCACAGTCAAGGTCAGGGTGGAGGTCAGGGTCAGGGTCAAGGTCAGGGTCGAGGTCAGGGTCGGGGTCAAGGTCAGGGTGGAGGTCAGGGTGGAGGTCAAGGTCAGGGTAGAGGTCAGGGTGGAGGTCAGGGTCACGGTCACGGTCAGGGTGGAGGTCAGGGTCAGGGTCAAGGTCAGGGTGGAGGTCAGGGTAGAGGTCAAGGTCAGGGTAGAGGTCAGGGTCACAGTCAAGGTCAGGGTGGAGGTCGGGGTCATGGTCAAGGTCAGGGTCGAGGTCAGGGTCGGGGTCAAGGTCAGGGTGGAGGTCAGGGTGGAGGTCAAGGTCAGGGTAGAGTTCAGGGTGGAGGTCAGGGTCAGGGTCACGGTCAGGGTGGAGGTCAGGGTCAGGGTCAAGTTCAGGGTCGAGGTCAGGGTCGCGGTCAAGGTCAGGGTGGAGGTCAGGGTGGAGGTCAAGGTCAGGGTAGAGGTCAGGGTGGAGGTCAGGGTCAGGGTCAAGGTCAGGGTGAAGGTCAGGGTCAGAGTCAAGGTCAGGGTGGAGGTCAGGGTCAAGGTCAAGGTCAGGGTGGAGGTCAGGTTAGAGGTCAGGGTCGGGGTCAAGATCAGGGTGGAGGTCAGGGTCAGGGTCAAGGTCAGGGTGGAGGTCAGGGTCTGGGTCAAGGTCAGGGTGAAGGTCAGGGTCAGGGTCAAGGTCAGGGTGGAGGTCAGGGTCCGGGTCAAGTCAGGGTGAAGGTCAGGGTCAGAGTCAAAGTCAGGGTCAAGGTCAAGGTCAAGGTGGAGGTCAGGTTAGAGGTCAGGGTCAGGGTCAACGTCAGGGTGGAGGTCAGGGTCAGAGTCAAGGTCAGGGTGGGGGTCAGGGTCACGGTCAAAGTCTGCGTGGAGGTCAGGGTCAGGGTCAAGGTCAGGGTGGAGGTCAGGGTCACAGTCAAGGTCAGAGTGAAGGTCAGGGTCAAGGTCAAGGTCAGCGTGGAGGTCAGGGTCACAGTCAAGGTCAGGGTGGAGGTCAGGGTAAGAGTCAATGTCAGGGACGAGGTCAGGGTCAGGGTCAAGGTCAGGGTGAAGGTCAGGGTCACAGTCAAGGTCAGGGTCGAGGTCAGGGTCAGGGTCAAGGTCAGGGTGGAGATCAGGGTCAGGGTCAAGGTCAGGGTGGAGGTCAGGGTCACAGTCAAGGTCAGGGTGGAGGTCAGGGTGGAGTCCAGGATCAAGGTCAGGGTGGAGGTCAGGGTGGAGGTCAAGGTCAGGGTAGAGGTCAGGGTCACAGTCAAGGTCAGGGTGGAGGTCAGGGTCGGGGTCAAGGTCAGGAACGAGGACAGGGTCAGGGTCAAGGTCAGGGTAAAGGTCAGGGTCACAGTCAAGGTCAGGGTCGAGGTCAGGGTCAGGGTCAAGGTCAGGGTGGGGGTCAGGGTCAGGGCAAAGGCCAGGGAGAGAAACAGGGTTAGGGTCAAGGTCAGGGTGCAGGTCAGGGTCAGGGGCAACGTCAGGGTGAAGGTCAGGGTCACAGTCAAGGTCAGGGTGGAAATCAGGGTCAGGGTCAAGGTCAGGGACGAGGTCATGGTCAGGGTCAAGGTAAGGGTAAAGGTCAGGGTCACAGTCAAGGTCAGGGTCGAGGTCAGGGTCAGAGTCAAGGTCAGGGTGGAGGTCAGGGTGGAGGTCAGGGTCAGGGTCAAGGTCAGGGTGGAGGTCAGGGTGGAGGTCAAGGTCAGGGTAGAGGTCAGGGTGGAGGTCAGGTTGAAGGTCAAGGTCAGGGTAGAGGTCAGGGTCACAGTCAAGGTCAGGGTGAAGGTCAGGGTCAGGGTCAAGGTCAGGGTCGAGGTCAGGGTCGGGGTCAAGGTCAGGGTGGAGGTCAGGGTGGAGGTCAAGGTCAGGGTAGAGGTCAGGGTGGAGGTCAGGGTCAGGGTCACGGTCAGGGTGGAGGTCAGGGTCAGGGTCAAGGTCAGGGTGGAGGTCAGGGTCAGAGTCAAGGTCAGGGTGGGGGTCAGGGTCACGGTCAAAGTCTGCGTGGAGGTCAGGGTCAGGGTCAAGGTCAGGGTGGAGGTCAGGGTCACAGTCAAGGTCAGAGTGAAGGTCAGGGTCAAGGTCAAGGTCAGCGTGGAGGTCAGGGTCAGATTCAAGGTCAGGGTGGAGGTCAGGGTCAGGGTCAAAGTCAGGGTGGAGGTCAGGGTGGAGGTCAAGGTCAGGGTAGAGGTCAGGGTCACAGTCAAGGTCAGGGTGGAGGTCAGGGTCAGAGTCAATGTCAGGGACGAGGTCATGGTCAGGGTCAAGGTCAGGGTGAAGGTCAGGGTCACAGTCAAGGTCAGGGTCGAGGTCAGGGTCAGAGTCAAGGTCAGGCTGGAGGTCAGGGTAGAGGTCAAGGTCAGGGTAGAGGTCGGGGTCACAGTCAAGGTCAGGGTGGAGGTCAGGGTCATGGTCAAGGTCAGGGTCGAGGTCGGGGTCGGGGTCAAGGTCAGGGTGGAGGTCAGGGTGGAGGTCAAGGTCAGGGTAGAGGTCAGGGTGGAGGTCAGGGTCAGGGTCACGGTCAGGGTGGAGGTCAGGGTCAGGGTCAAGGTCAGGGTGGAGGTCAGGGTCAAGGTCAAGGTCAGGGTGGAGGTCAGGGTCAGGTTCAAGGTCAGGGTTGAGGTCAGGGTCAGAGTCAAGGTCACGGTGCAGGTCAGGGTCAAGTTCAAGGTCAGGGTGGAGGTCAGGGTGGAGGTCAAGGTCAGGGTAGAGGTCAGGGTCACAGTCAAGGTCAGGGTGGAAATCAGGGTCAGGGTCAAGGTCAGGGACGAGGTCATGGTCAGGGTCAAGGTGAGGGTGGAGGTCAGGGTCAAGGTCAAGGTCAGGGTGGAGGTCAGGGTGCGCGTCAAGGTCATGGTGCGGGTCAGGGTGGACGTCAAGGTCAGGGTAGAGGTCAGGGTCACAGTCAAGGTCAGGGTGGAAATCAGGGTCAGGGTCAAGGTCAGGGACGAGGTCATGGTCAGGGTCAAGGTCAGGCTGAAGGTCAGGGTCACAGTCAAGGTCAGGGTCGAGGTCAAGGTCAGAGTCAAGGTCAGGCTGGAGGTCAGGGTCAAGGTCAAGGTCAGGGTGGAGGTCACGCTCTGGGTCATGGTCAGGGTGGAGGTCAGGGTCAGAGTCAAGGTCAGGGTGGAGGTCAGGGTGGAGGTCAAAGTCAGGGTCAAGGTCAGGTGGAGGTCAGGGTCAGGGTCAAAGTCAGAGTGGAGGTCAGGGTCGGAGTCAAGGTTAGGGTGGAGGTCAGGGTGCGCGTCAAGTTCATGGTGCGGGTCAGGGTGGACGTCAAGGTCAGGGTAGAGGTCAGGGTCACAGTCAAGGTCAGGGTGGAAATCAGGGTCAGGGTCAAGGTCAGGGACGAGGTCATGGTCAGGGTCAAGGTCAGGGTGAAGGTCAGGGTCACAGTCAAGGTCAGGGTCGAGGTCAGGGTCAGAGTCAAGGTCAGGCTGGAGGTCAGGGTAGAGGTCAAGGTCAGGGTAGAGGTCAGGGTCACAGTCAAGGTCAGGGTGGAGGTCAGGGTCATGGTCAAGGTCAGGGTCGAGGTCAGGGTCGGGGTCAAGGTCAGGGTGGAGGTCAGGGTGGAGGTCAAGGTCAGGGTAGAGGTCAGGGTGGAGGTCAGGGTCAGGGTCACGGTCAGGGTGGAGGTCAGGGTCAGGGTCAAGGTCAGGGTGGAGGTCAGGGTCAAGGTCAAGGTCAGGGTGGAGGTCAGGGTCAGGTTCAAGGTCAGGGTCGAGGTCAGGGTCAGAGTCAAGGTCACGGTGGAGGTCAGGGTCAAGTTCAAGGTCAGGGTGGAGGTCAGGGTGGAGGTCAAGGTCAGGGTAGAGGTCAGGGTCACAGTCAAGGTCAGGGTCGAAATCAGGGTCAGGGTCAAGGTCAGGGACGAGGTCATGGTCAGGGTCAAGGTGAGGGTGAAGGTCAGGGTCACAGTCAAGGTCAGGGTCGAGGTCAGGGTCAGAGTCAAGGTCAGGGTGGAGGTCAGGGTCAGGGTCAAGGTCAGGGTGGAGGTCAGGGTGAAGGTCAAGGTCAGGGTAGAGGTCAGAGTCACAGTCAAGGTCAGGGTGGAGGTCAGGGTCAGGGTCAAGGTCAGGGTCGAGGTCAGGGTCGGGGTCAAGGTCAGGGTGGACGTCAGGGTGGAGGTCAAGGTCAGGGTAGAGGTCAGGGTGGAGGTCAGGGTCAGGGTCAAGGTCAGGGTGAAGGTCAGGGTCAGAGTCAAGGTCAGGGTGGAGGTCAGGGTCAAGGTCAAGGTCAGGGTGGAGGTCAGGTTAGAGGTCAGGGTCGGGGTCAAGATCAGGGTGGAGGTCAGGGTCAGGGTCAAGGTCAGGGTGGAGGTCAGGGTCAGGGTCAAGGTCAGGGTGGAGGTCAGGGTCAGGGTCAAGGTCAGGGTGGAGGTCAGGGTCCGGGTCAAGGTCAGGGTGGAGGTCAGGGTCAAGGTCAAGGTCAGGGTGGAGGTCAGGGTCACAGTCAAGGTCAGGGTGATGGTCAGGTTCAAGGTCAAGGTCAGGGTGGAGGTCAGGGTCAGAGTCAAGGTCAGGGTAGAGTTCAGGGTCAAGGTCAAGGTCAGGGTGGAGGTCAGGGTGGAGTTCAGGGTCAGGGTCAAGGTCAGGGTGGAGGTCACGGTCAAGGTCAAGGTCAGGGTGGAGGTCAGGGTCAGAGTCAAAGTCAGGGTCAAGGTCAAGGTCAAGGTGGAGGTCAGGTTAGAGGTCAGGGTCAGGGTCAAGGTCAGGGTGGAGGTCAGGCTCAGAGTCAAGGTCAGGGTGGGGGTCAGGGTCACGGTCAAGTTCTGCGTGGATGTCAGGGTCAGGGTCAAGGTCAGGGTGGAGGTCAGGGTCAGAGTCAAGGTCAGGGTGGAGGTCAGGGTCAGGGTCAAGGTCAGGGTGAAGTTCAGGGTCAGAGTCAAGGTCAGGGTGGAAGTCAGGGTCAAGGTCAACGTCAGGGTGGAGGTCAGGTTAGAGGTCAGGGTCAGGGTCAACATCAGGGTGGAGGTCAGGGTCAGGGTCAAGGTCAGGGTCAGGGTCAAGGTCAGGGTGGAGGTCAGGGTCAAGGTCGAGGTCAGGGTGGAGGTCAGGGTCACAGTCAAGGTCAGGGTGAAGGTCAGGGTCAAGGTCAAGGTCAGCGTGGAGGTCAGGGTCACATTCAAGGTCAGGGTGGAGGTCAGGGTCAGGGTCAAAGTCAGGGTGGAGGTCACGGTGGAGGTCAAGGTCAGGGTAGAAGTCAGGGTCACAGTCAAGGTCAGGGTGGAGGTCAGGGTCAGAGTCAAGGTCAGGGACGAGGTCAGGGTCAGGGTCAAGGTCAGGGTGAAGGTCAGGGTCACAGTCAAGGTCAGGGTCGAGGTCAGGGTCAGGATCAAGGTCAGGGTGGAGGTCAGGGTGGAGGTCAGGGTCAAGGTCAGGGTGGAGGTCAGGGTCGAGGTCAAGGTCAGGGTAGAGGTCAGGGTCACAGTCAAGGTCAGGGTGGAGGTCAGGGTCAGGGTCAAGGTCAGGAACGAGGACAGGGTCAGGGTCAAGGTCAGGGTCAGGGTCAAGGTCAGGGTTAAGGTCAGGGTCACAGTCAAGGTCAGGGTCGAGGTCAGGGTCAGGGTCAAGGTCAGGGTAAAGGTCAGGGTCACAGTCAAGGTCAGGGTCGAGGTCAGGGTCATGGTCAAGGTCAGGGTGGGGGTCAGGGTCAGGGCAAAGGTCAGGGAGAGAAACAGGGTTAGGGTCAAGGTCAGGGTGGAGGTCAGGGTCAGGGGCAACGTCAGGGTGGAGGTCAGGGTCAGGGTCGTGGTCAGGGCGGAGGTCAGGGTCAGCGTCAAGGTCAGGGTGAAGGTCAGGGTGAAGCTCAGGATCAGGGTCAAGGTCAGGTGGAGGTCAGGGCCAGGGTCAAGGTCAGGGTGGAGGTCAGGGTGGAGGTCAAGGTCAGGGTAGAGGTCAAGGTCAAGGTGGAGGTCAGGGCCAGGGTCAAGGTCAGGGTGGAGGTCAGGGTGGAGGTCAGGGTCAGGGTCAAGGTCAGGGTCGAGGTCAGGGTCAAGGTCAAGGTCAGGGTGGAGGTCAGGGTAGAGGTCAAGGTCAGGGTAGAGGTCAGGGTCACAGTCAAGGTTAGGGTGTAGGTCAGGGTGGAGGTCACGCTCTGGGTCAAGGTCAGGGTGGAGGTCAGGGTCAGCGTCAAGGTCAGGGTGGAGGTCAGGGTGGAGGTCAGGGTCAGGGTCAAGGTCAGGTTGGAGGTCAGGGTCAGAGTCAAGGTCAGGGTGGAGGTCAGGGTCAAGGTCAAGGTCAGGGTGGAGGTCAGGTTAGAGGTCAGGGTCAGGGTCAAGATCAGGGTGAAGGTCAGGGTCAGGGTCAAGGTCAGGGTGAAGGTCAAGGTCAGGGTCAAGGTCAGGATGGAGGTCAGGGTCAGGGTCAAGGTCAGGGTGGAGGTCAGGGTCCGGGTCAAGGTCAGGGTGGAGGTCAGGGTAAAGGTCGAGGTCAGGGTCACAGTCAAGGTCAGGGTGATGGTCAGGGTCAAGGTCAAGGTCAGGGTGGAGGTCAGGGTCAGAGTCAAGGTCAGGGTAGAGTTCAGGGTCAAGGTCAAGGTCAGGGTGGAGGTCAGGGTGGAGTTCAGGGTCAGGGTCAAGGTCAGGGTGGAGGTCACGGTCAAGGTCAAGGTCAGGGTGGAGGTCAGGGTCAGAGTCAAAGTCAGGGTCAAGGTCAAGGTCAAGGTGGAGGTCAGGTTAGAGGTCAGGGTCAGGGTCAAGGTCAGGGTGGAGGTCAGGCTCAGAGTCAAGGTCAGGGTGGGGGTCAGGGTCACGGTCAAGTTCTGCGTGGAGGTCAGGGTCAGGGTCAAGGTCAGGGTGGAGGTCAGGGTCAGAGTCAAGGTCAGGGTGGAGGTCAGGGTCAGGGTCAAGGTCAGGGTGAAGTTCAGGGTCAGAGTCAAGGTCAGGGTGGAAGTCAGGGTCAAGGTCAACGTCAGGGTGGAGGTCAGGTTAGAGGTCAGGGTCAGGGTCAACATCAGGGTGGAGGTCAGGGTCAGGGTCAAGGTCAGGGTCAGGGTCAAGGTCAGGGTGGAGGTCAGGGTCAAGGTCGAGGTCAGGGTGGAGGTCAGGGTCACAGTCAAGGTCAGGGTGAAGGTCAGGGTCAAGGTCAAGGTCAGCGTGGAGGTCAGGGTCACATTCAAGGTCAGGGTGGAGGTCAGGGTCAGGGTCAAAGTCAGGGTGGAGGTCACGGTGGAGGTCAAGGTCAGGGTAGAAGTCAGGGTCACAGTCAAGGTCAGGGTGGAGGTCAGGGTCAGAGTCAAGGTCAGGGACGAGGTCAGGGTCAGGGTCAAGGTCAGGGTGAAGGTCAGGGTCACAGTCAAGGTCAGGGTCGAGGTCAGGGTCAGGATCAAGGTCAGGGTGGAGGTCAGGGTGGAGGTCAGGGTCAAGGTCAGGGTGGAGGTCAGGGTCGAGGTCAAGGTCAGGGTAGAGGTCAGGGTCACAGTCAAGGTCAGGGTGGAGGTCAGGGTCAGGGTCAAGGTCAGGAACGAGGACAGGGTCAGGGTCAAGGTCAGGGTCAGGGTCAAGGTCAGGGTTAAGGTCAGGGTCACAGTCAAGGTCAGGGTCGAGGTCAGGGTCAGGGTCAAGGTCAGGGTAAAGGTCAGGGTCACAGTCAAGGTCAGGGTCGAGGTCAGGGTCATGGTCAAGGTCAGGGTGGGGGTCAGGGTCAGGGCAAAGGTCAGGGAGAGAAACAGGGTTAGGGTCAAGGTCAGGGTGGAGGTCAGGGTCAGGGGCAACGTCAGGGTGGAGGTCAGGGTCAGGGTCGTGGTCAGGGCGGAGGTCAGGGTCAGCGTCAAGGTCAGGGTGAAGGTCAGGGTGAAGCTCAGGATCAGGGTCAAGGTCAGGTGGAGGTCAGGGCCAGGGTCAAGGTCAGGGTGGAGGTCAGGGTGGAGGTCAAGGTCAGGGTAGAGGTCAAGGTCAAGGTGGAGGTCAGGGCCAGGGTCAAGGTCAGGGTGGAGGTCAGGGTGGAGGTCAGGGTCAGGGTCAAGGTCAGGGTCGAGGTCAGGGTCAAGGTCAAGGTCAGGGTGGAGGTCAGGGTAGAGGTCAAGGTCAGGGTAGAGGTCAGGGTCACAGTCAAGGTTAGGGTGTAGGTCAGGGTGGAGGTCACGCTCTGGGTCAAGGTCAGGGTGGAGGTCAGGGTCAGCGTCAAGGTCAGGGTGGAGGTCAGGGTGGAGGTCAGGGTCAGGGTCAAGGTCAGGTTGGAGGTCAGGGTCAGAGTCAAGGTCAGGGTGGAGGTCAGGGTCAAGGTCAAGGTCAGGGTGGAGGTCAGGTTAGAGGTCAGGGTCAGGGTCAAGATCAGGGTGAAGGTCAGGGTCAGGGTCAAGGTCAGGGTGAAGGTCAAGGTCAGGGTCAAGGTCAGGATGGAGGTCAGGGTCAGGGTCAAGGTCAGGGTGGAGGTCAGGGTCCGGGTCAAGGTCAGGGTGGAGGTCAGGGTAAAGGTCGAGGTCAGGGTCACAGTCAAGGTCAGGGTGATGGTCAGGGTCAAGGTCAAGGTCAGGGTGGAGGTCAGGGTCAGAGTCAAGGTCAGGGTAGAGTTCAGGGTCAAGGTCAAGGTCAGGGTGGAGGTCAGGGTGGAGTTCAGGGTCAGGGTCAAGGTCAGGGTGGAGGTCACGGTCAAGGTCAAGGTCAGGGTGGAGGTCAGGGTCAGAGTCAAAGTCAGGGTCAAGGTCAAGGTCAAGGTGGAGGTCAGGTTAGAGGTCAGGGTCAGGGTCAAGGTCAGGGTGGAGGTCAGGCTCAGAGTCAAGGTCAGGGTGGGGGTCAGGGTCACGGTCAAGTTCTGCGTGGAGGTCAGGGTCAGGGTCAAGGTCAGGGTGGAGGTCAGGGTCAGAGTCAAGGTCAGGGTGGAGGTCAGGGTCAGGGTCAAGGTCAGGGTGAAGTTCAGGGTCAGAGTCAAGGTCAGGGTGGAAGTCAGGGTCAAGGTCAACGTCAGGGTGGAGGTCAGGTTAGAGGTCAGGGTCAGGGTCAACATCAGGGTGGAGGTCAGGGTCAGGGTCAAGGTCAGGGTCAGGGTCAAGGTCAGGGTGGAGGTCAGGGTCAAGGTCGAGGTCAGGGTGGAGGTCAGGGTCACAGTCAAGGTCAGGGTGAAGGTCAGGGTCAAGGTCAAGGTCAGCGTGGAGGTCAGGGTCACATTCAAGGTCAGGGTGGAGGTCAGGGTCAGGGTCAAAGTCAGGGTGGAGGTCACGGTGGAGGTCAAGGTCAGGGTAGAAGTCAGGGTCACAGTCAAGGTCAGGGTGGAGGTCAGGGTCAGAGTCAAGGTCAGGGACGAGGTCAGGGTTAGGGTCAAGGTCAGGGTGAAGGTCAGGGTCACAGTCAAGGTCAGGGTCGAGGTCAGGGTCAGGATCAAGGTCAGGGTGGAGGTCAGGGTGGAGGTCAGGGTCAAGGTCAGGGTGGAGGTCAGGGTCGAGGTCAAGGTCAGGGTAGAGGTCAGGGTCACAGTCAAGGTCAGGGTGGAGGTCAGGGTCAGGGTCATGGTCAGGAACGAGGACAGGGTCAGGGTCAAGGTCAGGGTCAGGGTCAAGGTCAGGGTTAAGGTCAGGGTCACAGTCAAGGTCAGGGTCGAGGTCAGGGTCAGGGTCAAGGTCAGGGTAAAGGTCAGGGTCACAGTCAAGGTCAGGGTCGAGGTCAGGGTCATGGTCAAGGTCAGGGTGGGGGTCAGGGTCAGGGCAAAGGTCAGGGAGAGAAACAGGGTTAGGGTCAAGGTCAGGGTGGAGGTCAGGGTCAGGGGCAACGTCAGGGTGGAGGTCAGGGTCAGGGTCGTGGTCAGGGCGGAGGTCAGGGTCAGCGTCAAGGTCAGGGTGAAGGTCAGGGTGAAGCTCAGGATCAGGGTCAAGGTCAGGTGGAGGTCTGGGCCAGGGTCAAGGTCAGGGTGGAGGTCAGGGTGGAGGTCAAGGTCAGGGTAGAGGTCAAGGTCAAGGTGGAGGTCAGGGCCAGGGTCAAGGTCAGGGTGGAGGTCAGGGTGGAGGTCAGGGTCAGGGTCAAGGTCAGGGTCGAGGTCAGGGTCAAGGTCAAGGTCAGGGTGGAGGTCAGGGTAGAGGTCAAGGTCAGGGTAGAGGTCAGGGTCACAGTCAAGGTTAGGGTGTAGGTCAGGGTGGAGGTCACGCTCTGGGTCAAGGTCAGGGTGGAGGTCAGGGTCAGCGTCAAGGTCAGGGTGGAGGTCAGGGTGGAGGTCAGGGTCAGGGTCAAGGTCAGGTTGGAGGTCAGGGTCAGAGTCAAGGTCAGGGTGGAGGTCAGGGTCAAGGTCAAGGTCAGGGTGGAGGTCAGGTTAGAGGTCAGGGTCAGGGTCAAGATCAGGGTGAAGGTCAGGGTCAGGGTCAAGGTCAGGGTGAAGGTCAAGGTCAGGGTCAAGGTCAGGGTGGAGGTCAGGGTCAGGGTCAAGGTCAGGGTGGAGGTCAGGGTCCGGGTCAAGGTCAGGGTGGAGGTCAGGGTAAAGGTCGAGGTCAGGGTCACAGTCAAGGTCAGGGTGATGGTCAAGGGTCAAGGTCAAGGTCAGGGTGGAGGTCAGGGTCAGAGTCAAGGTCAGGGTAGAGTTCAGGGTCAAGGTCAAGGTCAGGGTGGAGGTCAGGGTGGAGTTCAGGGTCAGGGTCAAGGTCAGGGTTGAGGTCAGGGTCAAGGTCAAGGTCAGGGTGGAGGTCAGGGTCAGAGGCAAAGTCAGGGTGAAGGTCAAGGTCACGGTGGAGGTCAGGTTAGAGGTCAGGGTCAGGGTCAAGGTCAGGGTGGAGGTCAGGGTCAGAGTCAAGGTCAGGGTGGGGGTCAGGGTCACGGTCAAGGTCTGCGTGGAGGTCAGGGTCAGGGTCAAGGTCAGGGTGGGGGTCAGGGCCAGGGTCAAGGTCAGGGTGGAGGTCAGGGTGGAGGTCAAGGTCAGGGTAGAGGTCAGGGTCACAGTCAAGGTCAGGGTGGAGGTCAGGGTCAGAGTCAAGGTCAGGGTGGAGGTCAGGGTGGAGGTCAGGGTCAGGGTCAAGGTCAGGGTGGAGATCAGGGTCAGGGTCAAGGTCAGGGTGGAGGTCAGGGTCACAGTCAAGGTCAGGGTGGAGGTCAGGGTGGAGTCCAGGATCAAGGTCAGGGTGGAGGTCAGGGTGGAGGTCAAGGTCAGGGTAGAGGTCAGGGTCACAGTCAAGGTCAGGGTGGAGGTCAGGGTCGGGGTCAAGGTCAGGAACGAGGACAGGGTCAGGGTCAAGGTCAGGGTAAAGGTCAGGGTCACAGTCAAGGTCAGGGTCGAGGTCAGGGTCAGGGTCAAGGTCAGGGTGGGGGTCAGGGTCAGGGCAAAGGCCAGGGAGAGAAACAGGGTTAGGGTCAAGGTCAGGGTGCAGGTCAGGGTCAGGGGCAACGACAGGGTGAAGGTCAGGGTCACAGTCAAGGTCAGGGTGGAAATCAGGGTCAGGGTCAAGGTCAGGGACGAGGTCATGGTCAGGGTCAAGGTAAGGGTAAAGGTCAGGGTCACAGTCAAGGTCAGGGTCGAGGTCAGGGTCAGAGTCAAGGTCAGGGTGGAGGTCAGGGTGGAGGTCAGGGTCAGGGTCAAGGTCAGGGTGGAGGTCAGGGTGGAGGTCAAGGTCAGGGTAGAGGTCAGGGTGGAGGTCAGGGTGGAGGTCAAGGTCAGGGTAGAGGTCAGGGTCACAGTCAAGGTCAGGGTGGAGGTCAGGGTCGGGGTCAAGGTCAGGAACGAGTACAGGGTCAGGGTCAAGGTCAGGGTAAAGGTCAGGGTCACAGTCAAGGTCAGGGTAGAGGTCAGGGTCACAGTCAAGGTCAGGGTGGAGGTCAGGGTCAGGGTCAAGGTCAGGGTCGAGGTCAGGGTCGGGGTCAAGGTCAGGGTGGAGGTCAGGGTGGAGGTCAAGGTCAGGGTAGAGGTCAGGGTGGAGGTCAGGGTCACGGTCACGGTCAGGGTGGAGGTCAGGGTCAGGGTCAAGGTCAGGGTGGAGGTCAGGGTAGAGGTCAAGGTCAGGGTAGAGGTCAGGGTCACAGTCAAGGTCAGGGTGGAGGTCAGGGTCATGGTCAAGGTCAGGGTCGAGGTCAGGGTCGGGGTCAAGGTCAGGGTGGAGGTCAGGGTGGAGGTCAAGGTCAGGGTAGAGGTCAGGGTGGAGGTCAGGGTCAGGGTCACGTTTAGGGTGGAGGTCAGGGTCAGGGTCAAGGTCAGGGTGGAGGTCAGGGTCAAGGTCAAGGTCAGGGTGGAGGTCAGGGTCAGGGTCAAGGTCAGATGAAGGTCAGGGTCAGGGTCGAGGTCAGGGTGGAGGTCAGGGTCGGGGTCAAGGTCAGGGTGGAGGTCAGGGTCAGGGTCAAGGTCAGGGAGTAGGTCACGGTCACAGGCAAGGTCAGAGTGGAGGTCAGGGTCAGGGTCGAGGTCAGGGTCACAGTCAAGGTTAGGCCGGAGGTCAGGGTGGAGGTCACGCTCCGGGCCAAGGTCAGGGTGGAGGTCAGGGTCAGAGTCAAGGTCAGGGTGGAGGTCAGGGTGGAGGTCAGGGTCAGGGTCAAGGTCAGGGTGGAGATCAGGGTCAGGGTCAAGGTCAGGGTGGAGGTCAGGGTCACAGTCAAGGTCAGGGTGGAGGTCAGGGTGGAGGTCAGGGTGGAGGTCGAGGTCAGGGTAGAGGTCAGGGTCACAGTCAAGGTCAGGGTGGAGGTCAGGGTCGGGGTCAAGGTCAGGATCGAGTACAGGGTCAGGGTCAAGGTCAGGGTAAAGGTCAGGGTCACAGTCAAGGTCAGGGTAGAGGTCAGGGTCACAGTCAAGGTCAGGGTGGAGGTCAGGGTCAGGGTCAAGGTCAGGGTCGAGGTCAGGGTCGGGGTCAAGGTCAGGGTGGAGGTCAGGGTGGAGGTCAAGGTCAGGGTAGAGGTCAGGGTGGAGGTCAGGGTCACGGTCACGGTCAGGGTGGAGGTCAGGGTCAGGGTCAAGGTCAGGGTGGAGGTCAGGGTAGAGGTCAAGGTCAGGGTAGAGGTCAGGGTCACAGTCAAGGTCAGGGTGGAGGTCAGGGTCATGGTCAAGGTCAGGGTCGAGGTCAGGGTGGAGGTCGAGGTCAGGGTAGAGGTCAGGGTCACAGTCAAGGTCAGGGTGGAGGTCAGGGTCACAGTCAAGGTCAGGGTGGAGGTCAGGGTGGAGGTCAGGGTGGAGGTCGAGGTCAGGGTAGAGGTCAGGGTCACAGTCAAGGTCAGGGTGGAGGTCAGGGTCGGGGTCAAGGTCAGGATCGAGTACAGGGTCAGGGTCAAGGTCAGGGTAAAGGTCAGGGTCACAGTCAAGGTCAGGGTAGAGGTCAGGGTCACAGTCAAGGTCAGGGTGGAGGTCAGGGTCAGGGTCAAGGTCAGGGTCGAGGTCAGGGTCGGGGTCAAGGTCAGGGTGGAGGTCAGGGTGGAGGTCAAGGTCAGGGTAGAGGTCAGGGTGGAGGTCAGGGTCACGGTCACGGTCAGGGTGGAGGTCAGGGTCAGGGTCAAGGTCAGGGTGGAGGTCAGGGTAGAGGTCAAGGTCAGGGTAGAGGTCAGGGTCACAGTCAAGGTCAGGGTGGAGGTCAGGGTGGAGGTCAAGGTCAGGGTAGAGTTCAGGGTGGAGGTCAGGGTCAGGGTCACGGTCAGGGTGGAGGTCAGGGTCAGGGTCAAGGTCAGGGTAGAGGTCAGGGTGGAGGTCAGGGTCAGGGTCACGGTCAGGGTGGAGGTCAGCGTCAGGGTCAAGGTCAGGGTGGAGGTCAGGGTCAAGGTCAAGGTCAGGGTGGAGGTCAGGGTCAGGTTCAAGGTCAGGGTCGAGGTCAGGGTGGAGGTCAGGGTCAGGGTCAAGGTCAGGTTGGAGGTCAGGGTCAGAGTCAAGGTCAGGGTGGAGGTCAGGGTCAAGGTCAAGGTCAGGGTGGAGGTCAGGTTAGAGGTCAGGGTCAGGGTCAAGATCAGGGTGAAGGTCAGGGTCAGGGTCAAGGTCAGGGTGAAGGTCAAGGTCAGGGTCAAGGTCAGGATGGAGGTCAGGGTCAGGGTCAAGGTCAGGGTGGAGGTCAGGGTCCGGGTCAAGGTCAGGGTGGAGGTCAGGGTAAAGGTCGAGGTCAGGGTCACAGTCAAGGTCAGGGTGATGGTCAGGGTCAAGGTCAAGGTCAGGGTGGAGGTCAGGGTCAGAGTCAAGGTCAGGGTAGAGTTCAGGGTCAAGGTCAAGGTCAGGGTGGAGGTCAGGGTGGAGTTCAGGGTCAGGGTCAAGGTCAGGGTGGAGGTCACGGTCAAGGTCAAGGTCAGGGTGGAGGTCAGGGTCAGAGTCAAAGTCAGGGTCAAGGTCAAGGTCAAGGTGGAGGTCAGGTTAGAGGTCAGGGTCAGGGTCAAGGTCAGGGTGGAGGTCAGGCTCAGAGTCAAGGTCAGGGTGGGGGTCAGGGTCACGGTCAAGTTCTGCGTGGAGGTCAGGGTCAGGGTCAAGGTCAGGGTGGAGGTCAGGGTCAGAGTCAAGGTCAGGGTGGAGGTCAGGGTCAGGGTCAAGGTCAGGGTGAAGTTCAGGGTCAGAGTCAAGGTCAGGGTGGAAGTCAGGGTCAAGGTCAACGTCAGGGTGGAGGTCAGGTTAGAGGTCAGGGTCAGGGTCAACATCAGGGTGGAGGTCAGGGTCAGGGTCAAGGTCAGGGTCAGGGTCAAGGTCAGGGTGGAGGTCAGGGTCAAGGTCGAGGTCAGGGTGGAGGTCAGGGTCACAGTCAAGGTCAGGGTGAAGGTCAGGGTCAAGGTCAAGGTCAGCGTGGAGGTCAGGGTCACATTCAAGGTCAGGGTGGAGGTCAGGGTCAGGGTCAAAGTCAGGGTGGAGGTCACGGTGGAGGTCAAGGTCAGGGTAGAAGTCAGGGTCACAGTCAAGGTCAGGGTGGAGGTCAGGGTCAGAGTCAAGGTCAGGGACGAGGTCAGGGTCAGGGTCAAGGTCAGGGTGAAGGTCAGGGTCACAGTCAAGGTCAGGGTCGAGGTCAGGGTCAGGATCAAGGTCAGGGTGGAGGTCAGGGTGGAGGTCAGGGTCAAGGTCAGGGTGGAGGTCAGGGTCGAGGTCAAGGTCAGGGTAGAGGTCAGGGTCACAGTCAAGGTCAGGGTGGAGGTCAGGGTCAGGGTCAAGGTCAGGAACGAGGACAGGGTCAGGGTCAAGGTCAGGGTCAGGGTCAAGGTCAGGGTTAAGGTCAGGGTCACAGTCAAGGTCAGGGTCGAGGTCAGGGTCAGGGTCAAGGTCAGGGTAAAGGTCAGGGTCACAGTCAAGGTCAGGGTCGAGGTCAGGGTCATGGTCAAGGTCAGGGTGGGGGTCAGGGTCAGGGCAAAGGTCAGGGAGAGAAACAGGGTTAGGGTCAAGGTCAGGGTGGAGGTCAGGGTCAGGGGCAACGTCAGGGTGGAGGTCAGGGTCAGGGTCGTGGTCAGGGCGGAGGTCAGGGTCAGCGTCAAGGTCAGGGTGAAGGTCAGGGTGAAGCTCAGGATCAGGGTCAAGGTCAGGTGGAGGTCTGGGCCAGGGTCAAGGTCAGGGTGGAGGTCAGGGTGGAGGTCAAGGTCAGGGTAGAGGTCAAGGTCAAGGTGGAGGTCAGGGCCAGGGTCAAGGTCAGGGTGGAGGTCAGGGTGGAGGTCAGGGTCAGGGTCAAGGTCAGGGTCGAGGTCAGGGTCAAGGTCAAGGTCAGGGTGGAGGTCAGGGTAGAGGTCAAGGTCAGGGTAGAGGTCAGGGTCACAGTCAAGGTTAGGGTGTAGGTCAGGGTGGAGGTCACGCTCTGGGTCAAGGTCAGGGTGGAGGTCAGGGTCAGCGTCAAGGTCAGGGTGGAGGTCAGGGTGGAGGTCAGGGTCAGGGTCAAGGTCAGGTTGGAGGTCAGGGTCAGAGTCAAGGTCAGGGTGGAGGTCAGGGTCAAGGTCAAGGTCAGGGTGGAGGTCAGGTTAGAGGTCAGGGTCAGGGTCAAGATCAGGGTGAAGGTCAGGGTCAGGGTCAAGGTCAGGGTGAAGGTCAAGGTCAGGGTCAAGGTCAGGGTGGAGGTCAGGGTCAGGGTCAAGGTCAGGGTGGAGGTCAGGGTCCGGGTCAAGGTCAGGGTGGAGGTCAGGGTAAAGGTCGAGGTCAGGGTCACAGTCAAGGTCAGGGTGATGGTCAAGGGTCAAGGTCAAGGTCAGGGTGGAGGTCAGGGTCAGAGTCAAGGTCAGGGTAGAGTTCAGGGTCAAGGTCAAGGTCAGGGTGGAGGTCAGGGTGGAGTTCAGGGTCAGGGTCAAGGTCAGGGTTGAGGTCAGGGTCAAGGTCAAGGTCAGGGTGGAGGTCAGGGTCAGAGGCAAAGTCAGGGTGAAGGTCAAGGTCACGGTGGAGGTCAGGTTAGAGGTCAGGGTCAGGGTCAAGGTCAGGGTGGAGGTCAGGGTCAGAGTCAAGGTCAGGGTGGGGGTCAGGGTCACGGTCAAGGTCTGCGTGGAGGTCAGGGTCAGGGTCAAGGTCAGGGTGGGGGTCAGGGCCAGGGTCAAGGTCAGGGTGGAGGTCAGGGTGGAGGTCAAGGTCAGGGTAGAGGTCAGGGTCACAGTCAAGGTCAGGGTGGAGGTCAGGGTCAGAGTCAAGGTCAGGGTGGAGGTCAGGGTGGAGGTCAGGGTCAGGGTCAAGGTCAGGGTGGAGATCAGGGTCAGGGTCAAGGTCAGGGTGGAGGTCAGGGTCACAGTCAAGGTCAGGGTGGAGGTCAGGGTGGAGTCCAGGATCAAGGTCAGGGTGGAGGTCAGGGTGGAGGTCAAGGTCAGGGTAGAGGTCAGGGTCACAGTCAAGGTCAGGGTGGAGGTCAGGGTCGGGGTCAAGGTCAGGAACGAGGACAGGGTCAGGGTCAAGGTCAGGGTAAAGGTCAGGGTCACAGTCAAGGTCAGGGTCGAGGTCAGGGTCAGGGTCAAGGTCAGGGTGGGGGTCAGGGTCAGGGCAAAGGCCAGGGAGAGAAACAGGGTTAGGGTCAAGGTCAGGGTGCAGGTCAGGGTCAGGGGCAACGACAGGGTGAAGGTCAGGGTCACAGTCAAGGTCAGGGTGGAAATCAGGGTCAGGGTCAAGGTCAGGGACGAGGTCATGGTCAGGGTCAAGGTAAGGGTAAAGGTCAGGGTCACAGTCAAGGTCAGGGTCGAGGTCAGGGTCAGAGTCAAGGTCAGGGTGGAGGTCAGGGTGGAGGTCAGGGTCAGGGTCAAGGTCAGGGTGGAGGTCAGGGTGGAGGTCAAGGTCAGGGTAGAGGTCAGGGTGGAGGTCAGGGTGGAGGTCAAGGTCAGGGTAGAGGTCAGGGTCACAGTCAAGGTCAGGGTGGAGGTCAGGGTCGGGGTCAAGGTCAGGAACGAGTACAGGGTCAGGGTCAAGGTCAGGGTAAAGGTCAGGGTCACAGTCAAGGTCAGGGTAGAGGTCAGGGTCACAGTCAAGGTCAGGGTGGAGGTCAGGGTCAGGGTCAAGGTCAGGGTCGAGGTCAGGGTCGGGGTCAAGGTCAGGGTGGAGGTCAGGGTGGAGGTCAAGGTCAGGGTAGAGGTCAGGGTGGAGGTCAGGGTCACGGTCACGGTCAGGGTGGAGGTCAGGGTCAGGGTCAAGGTCAGGGTGGAGGTCAGGGTAGAGGTCAAGGTCAGGGTAGAGGTCAGGGTCACAGTCAAGGTCAGGGTGGAGGTCAGGGTCATGGTCAAGGTCAGGGTCGAGGTCAGGGTCGGGGTCAAGGTCAGGGTGGAGGTCAGGGTGGAGGTCAAGGTCAGGGTAGAGGTCAGGGTGGAGGTCAGGGTCAGGGTCACGTTTAGGGTGGAGGTCAGGGTCAGGGTCAAGGTCAGGGTGGAGGTCAGGGTCAAGGTCAAGGTCAGGGTGGAGGTCAGGGTCAGGGTCAAGGTCAGATGAAGGTCAGGGTCAGGGTCGAGGTCAGGGTGGAGGTCAGGGTCGGGGTCAAGGTCAGGGTGGAGGTCAGGGTCAGGGTCAAGGTCAGGGAGTAGGTCACGGTCACAGGCAAGGTCAGAGTGGAGGTCAGGGTCAGGGTCGAGGTCAGGGTCACAGTCAAGGTTAGGCCGGAGGTCAGGGTGGAGGTCACGCTCCGGGCCAAGGTCAGGGTGGAGGTCAGGGTCAGAGTCAAGGTCAGGGTGGAGGTCAGGGTGGAGGTCAGGGTCAGGGTCAAGGTCAGGGTGGAGATCAGGGTCAGGGTCAAGGTCAGGGTGGAGGTCAGGGTCACAGTCAAGGTCAGGGTGGAGGTCAGGGTGGAGGTCAGGGTGGAGGTCGAGGTCAGGGTAGAGGTCAGGGTCACAGTCAAGGTCAGGGTGGAGGTCAGGGTCGGGGTCAAGGTCAGGATCGAGTACAGGGTCAGGGTCAAGGTCAGGGTAAAGGTCAGGGTCACAGTCAAGGTCAGGGTAGAGGTCAGGGTCACAGTCAAGGTCAGGGTGGAGGTCAGGGTCAGGGTCAAGGTCAGGGTCGAGGTCAGGGTCGGGGTCAAGGTCAGGGTGGAGGTCAGGGTGGAGGTCAAGGTCAGGGTAGAGGTCAGGGTGGAGGTCAGGGTCACGGTCACGGTCAGGGTGGAGGTCAGGGTCAGGGTCAAGGTCAGGGTGGAGGTCAGGGTAGAGGTCAAGGTCAGGGTAGAGGTCAGGGTCACAGTCAAGGTCAGGGTGGAGGTCAGGGTCATGGTCAAGGTCAGGGTCGAGGTCAGGGTCGGGGTCAAGTTCAGGGTGGAGGTCAGGGTGGAGGTCAAGGTCAGGGTAGAGTTCAGGGTGGAGGTCAGGGTCAGGGTCACGGTCAGGGTGGAGGTCAGGGTCAGGGTCAAGGTCAGGGTAGAGGTCAGGGTGGAGGTCAGGGTCAGGGTCACGGTCAGGGTGGAGGTCAGCGTCAGGGTCAAGGTCAGGGTGGAGGTCAGGGTCAAGGTCAAGGTCAGGGTGGAGGTCAGGGTCAGGTTCAAGGTCAGGGTCGAGGTCAGGGTGGAGGTCAGGGTCAGGGTCACGGTCAGGGTGGAGGTCAGGGTCAGGGTCAAGGTCAAGGTCAGGGTGGAGGTCAGGGTCAGGTTCAAGGTCAGGGTCGAGGTCAGGGTCAGAGTCAAGGTCACGGTGGAGGTCAGGGTCAAGTTCAAGGTCAGGGTGAAGGTCAGGGTGGAGGTCAAGGTCAGGGTAGAGGTCAGGGTCACAGTCAACGTCAGGGTGGAAATCAGGGTCAAGGTCAAGGTCAGGGACGAGGTCATGGTCAGGGTCAAGGTGAGGGTGAAGGTCAGGGTCACAGTCAAGGTCAGGGTCGAGGTCAGGGTCAGAGTCAAGGTCAGGGTGGAGGTCAGGGTCAGGGTCAAGGTCAGGGTGGAGGTCAGGGTGAAGGTCAAGGTCAGGGTAGAGGTCAGAGTCGTAGTCAAGGTCAGGGTGGAGGTCAGGGTCAGGGTGAAGGTCAGGGTCGAGGTCAGGGTCGCGGTCAAGGTCAGGGTGGAGGTCAGGGTGGAGGTCAAGGTCAGGGTAGAGGTCACGGTGGAGGTCAGGGTCAGGGTCAAGGTCAGGGTGAAGGTCAGGGTCAGAGTCAAGGTCAGGGTGGAGGTCAGGGTCAAGGTCAAGGTCAGGGTGGAGGTCAGGTTAGAGGTCAGGGTCGGGGTCAAGATCAGGGTGGAGGTCAGGGTCAGGGTCAAGGTCAGGGTGGAGGTCAGGGTCTGGGTCAAGGTCAGGGTGAAGGTCAGGGTCAGGGTCAAGGTCAGGGTGGAGGTCAGGGTCCGGGTCAAGTCAGGGTGAAGGTCAGGGTCAGAGTCAAAGTCAGGGTCAAGGTCAAGGTCAAGGTGGAGGTCAGGTTAGAGGTCAGGGTCAGGGTCAACGTCAGGGTGGAGGTCAGGGTCAGAGTCAAGGTCAGGGTGGGGGTCAGGGTCACGGTCAAAGTCTGCGTGGAGGTCAGGGTCAGGGTCAAGGTCAGGGTGGAGGTCAGGGTCACAGTCAAGGTCAGAGTGAAGGTCAGGGTCAAGGTCAAGGTCAGCGTGGAGGTCAGGGTCAGATTCAAGGTCAGGGTGGAGGTCAGGGTCAGGGTCAAAGTCAGGGTGGAGGTCAGGGTGGAGGTCAAGGTCAGGGTAGAGGTCAGGGTCACAGTCAAGGTCAGGGTGGAGGTCAGGGTCAGAGTCAATGTCAGGGACGAGGTCAGGGTCAGGGTCAAGGTCAGGGTGAAGGTCAGGGTCACAGTCAAGGTCAGGGTCGAGGTCAGGGTCAGGGTCAAGGTAAGGGTAAAGGTCAGGGTCACAGTCAAGGTCAGGGTCGAGGTCAGGGTCAGAGTCAAGGTCAGGGTGGAGGTCAGGGTGGAGGTCAGGGTCAGGGTCAAGGTCAGGGTGGAGGTCAGGGTGGAGGTCAAGGTCAGGGTAGAGGTCAGGGTGGAGGTCAGGTTGAAGGTCAAGGTCAGGGTAGAGGTCAGGGTCACAGTCAAGGTTAGGGTGGAGGTCAGGGTCAGGGTCAAGGTCAGGGTCGAGGTCAGGGTCGGGGTCAAGGTCAGGGTGGAGGTCAGGGTGGAGGTCAAGGTCAGGGTAGAGGTCAGGGTGGAGGTCAGGGTCAGGGTCACGGTCAGGGTGGAGGTCAGGGTCAGGGTCAAGGTCAGGGTGGAGGTCAGGGTAGAGGTCAAGGTCAGGGTAGAGGTCAGGGTCACAGTCAAGGTCAGGGTGGAGGTCAGGGTCATGGTCAAGGTCAGGGTCGAGGTCAGGGTCGGGGTCAAGGTCAGGGTGGAGGTCAGGGTGGAGGTCAAGGTCAGGGTAGAGGTCAGGGTGGAGGTCAGGGTCATGGTCACGTTTAGGGTGGAGGTCAGGGTCAGGGTCAAGGTCAGGGTGGAGGTCAGGGTCAAGGTCAAGGTCAGGGTGGAGGTCAGGGTCAGGGTCAAGGTCAGATGAAGGTCAGGGTCAGGGTCGAGGTCAGGGTGGAGGTCAGGGTCGGGGTCAAGGTCAGGGTGGAGGTCAGGGTCAGGGTCAAGGTCAGGGAGTAGGTCACGGTCACAGGCAAGGTCAGAGTGGAGGTCAGGGTCAGGGTCGAGGTCAGGGTCACAGTCAAGGTTAGGCCGGAGGTCAGGGTGGAGGTCACGCTCCGGGTCAAGGTCAGGGTGGAGGTCAGGGTCAGAGTCAAGGTCAGGGTGGAGGTCAGGGTGGAGGTCAGGGTCAGGGTCAAGGTCAGGGTGGAGATCAGGGTCAGGGTCAAGGTCAGGGTGGAGGTCAGGGTCACAGTCAAGGTCAGGGTGGAGGTCAGGGTGGAGGTCAGGGTGGAGGTCAAGGTCAGGGTAGAGGTCAGGGTCACAGTCAAGGTCAGGGTGGAGGTCAGGGTCGGGGTCAAGGTCAGGAACGAGTACAGGGTCAGGGTCAAGGTCAGGGTAAAGGTCAGGGTCACAGTCAAGGTCAGGGTAGAGGTCAGGGTCACAGTCAAGGTCAGGGTGGAGGTCAGGGTCAGGGTCAAGGTCAGGGTCGAGGTCAGGGTCGGGGTCAAGGTCAGGGTGGAGGTCAGGGTGGAGGTCAAGGTCAGGGTAGAGGTCAGGGTGGAGGTCAGGGTCACGGTCACGGTCAGGGTGGAGGTCAGGGTCAGGGTCAAGGTCAGGGTGGAGGTCAGGGTAGAGGTCAAGGTCAGGGTAGAGGTCAGGGTAGAGGTCAAGGTCAGGGTAGAGGTCAGGGTCACAGTCAAGGTCAGGGTGGAGGTCAGGGTCATGGTCAAGGTCAGGGTCGAGGTCAGGGTCGGGGTCAAGTTCAGGGTGGAGGTCAGGGTGGAGGTCAAGGTCAGGGTAGAGGTCAGGGTCACAGTCAACGTCAGGGTGGAGGTCAGGGTCAGGGTCAAGGTCAGGGACGAGGTCAGGGTCAGGGTCAAGGTCAGGGTGAAGGTCAGGGTCACAGTCAAGGTCAGTGTCGAGGTCAGGGTCAGAGTCTGGGTCAGGGTGGAGGTCAGAGTGGAGGTCAGGGTCAGGGTCAAGGTCAGGGTGGAGGTCAGGGTGGAGGTCAAGGTCAGGGTAGAGGTCAGGGTCACAGTCAAGGTCAGGGTGGAGGTCAGGGTCAGGGTCGAGGTCAGGAACGAGGTCAGGGTCAGGGTCAAGGTCAGGGTGAAGGTCAGGGTCACTGTCAAGGTCAGGGTGGAGGTCAGGGTCAGGGTCAAGGTCAGGGTGGAGGTCAGGTCAGAGGCCAGGGTCAGGGTCAAGGTCAGGGTGGAGGTCGGGTTCAGAGTCAAGGTCAGGGTCGAGGTCAGGGTCGGGGTCAGGGTCAGGGCGGAGGTCAGGGTGGAGTTCAAGGTCAGGGTAGAGGTCAGGGTCACAGTCGAGGTCAGGGTGGAGGTCAGGGTCACAGTCAAGGTCAGCGTGATGTTCAGGGTCAAGGTCAAGGTCAGGGTGGAGGTCAGGGTCAGAGTCAAGGTCAGGGTGGAGGTCAGGGTAACGGTCAAGGTCAGGGTGGGGGTCAGGGTCAGGGTCAAGGTCAGGGTGGAGGTCAGGGTCAAGGTCAAGGTCAGGGTGGAGGTCAGGGTCAGGGTCAAGGTCAGGGTGGAGGTCAGGGTCAGGGTCAAGGTCAGGGTGGAGGTCAGGGTCAGGGTCAAGGTCAGGGTGGAGGTCAGGGTCAGGGGCAAGGTCAGGGTCGAAGTCAGGGTCGGGGTCAGGGTCAGGGTGGAGGTCAAGGTCAGGGTAGAGGTCAGGGTCACAGTCAAGGTCAGGGTGGAGGTCAGGGTCACAGTCAAGGTCAGGGTGATGTTCAGGGTCAAGGTCAAGGTCAGGGTGGAGGTCAGGGTCAGAGTCAAGGTCAGAGTGGAGGTCAGGGTGAAGCTCAAGGTCAGGGTGGGGGTCGGGTCAGAGTCAAGGTCAGGGTGGAGGTCAGGGTCAAGGTCAAGGTCAGGGTGGAGGTCAGGGTCAGGGTCAAGGTCAGGGTGGAGGTCAGGGTAAAGGTCAAGGTCAGGGTGGAGGTCATGGTCAGGGTAGAGGTCAGGGTCACAGTCAAGGTCAGGGTGGAGGTCAGGGTCTCATTCAAGGTCAGGGTGATGTTCAGGGTCAAGGTCAAGGTCAGGGTGGAGGTCAGGGTCAGAGTCAAGGTCAGGGTGAAGGTCAGGGTAAAGGTCAGGGTCAGGGTGGGGGTCAGGGTCGGGGTCAAGGTCAGGGTGGAGGTCAGGGCAGAGGTCAGGGTCACAGTCAAGGTCAGGGTGGAGGTCAGGGTGAAACTCAAGGTCAGGGTCAAGGTCAGGGACGAGGTCAGGTTCAGGGTCAAGGTCAGGGTGGAGGTCACGGTCACAGTCAAGGTCAGGGTGGAGGTCAGGGTCAGGGTCAAGGTCAGGGTGGAGGTCAGGGTCAGGGTCAAGGTCAGGGTGGAGGTCAGGTCAGAGGTCAGGGTCAGGGTCAAGGTCAGGGTGGAGGTCGGGTTCAGAGTCAAGGTCAGGGTCGAGGTCAGGGTCGGGGTCAGGGTCAGGGCGGAGGTCAGGGTGGAGTTCAAGGTCAGGGTAGAGGTCAGGGTCACAGTCAAGGTCAGGGTTGGAGGTCAGGGTCACAGTCAAGGTCAGCGTGATGTTCAGGGTCAAGGTCAAGGTCAGGGTGGAGGTCAGGGTCAGAGTCAAGGTCAGGGTGGAGGTCAGGGTAACGGTCAAGGTCAGGGTGGGGGTCAGGGTCAGGGTCAAGGTCAGGGTGGAGGTCAGGGTCAAGGTCAAGGTCAGGGTGGAGGTCAGGGTCAGGGTCAAGGTCAGGGTGGAGGTCAGGATCAGGGTCAAGGTCAGGGTGGAGGTCAGGGTCAGGGTCAAGGTCAGGGTGGAGGTCAGGGTCAGGGGCAAGGTCAGGGTCGAAGTCAGGGTCGGGGTCAGGGTCAGGGTGGAGGTCAAGGTCAGGGTAGAGGTCAGGGTCACAGTCAAGGTCAGGGTGGAGGTCAGGGTCACAGTCAAGGTCAGGGTGATGTTCAGGGTCAAGGTCAAGGTCAGGGTGGAGGTCAGGGTCAGAGTCAAGGTCAGAGTGGAGGTCAGGGTAAAGCTCAAGGTCAGGGTGGGGGTCAGGGTCAGAGTCAAGGTCAGGGTGGAGGTCACGGTCACAGTCAAGGTCAGGGTGGAGGTCAGGGTCAGGGTCAAGGTCAGGGTGGAGGTCAGGGTCAGAGTCAAGGTCAGGGTGGAGGTCAGGATGGAGGTCAGGGTCAGGATCAAGGTCAGAGTGGAGTTCAGCGTCTGGGTCAAGGTCAGGGTGGAGGTCATGGTCAGCGTCAAGGTCAGGGTGGAGGTCAGGGTGGAGGTCAAGGTCAGGGTAGAGGTCAGGGTCACAGTCAACGTCAGGGTGGAGGTCAGGGTCAGGGTCAAGGTCAGGGACGAGGTCAGGGTCAGGGTCAAGGTCAGGGTGGAGGTCAGGGTCACAGTCAAGGTCAGTGTCGAGGTCAGGGTCAGAGTCTAGTTCAGGGTGGAGGTCAGAGTGGAGGTCAGGGTCAGGGTCAAGGTCAGGGTGGAGGTCAGGGTGGAGGTCAAGGTCAGGGTAGAGGTCAGGGTCACAGTCAAGGTCAGGGTGGAGGTCAGGGTCAGGGTCGAGGTCAGGAACGAGGTCAGGGTCAGGGTCAAGGTCAGGGTGAAGGTCAGGGTCACAGTCAAGGTCAGGGTCGAGGTCAGGGTCAGGGTCAAGGTCAGGGTCAGGGCAAAGGTTAGGGAGGGAAACAGGGTTGGGGTCAAGGTCAGGGTGGAGGTCGCGGTCACAGTCAAGGTCAGGGTGATGTTCAGGATGGAGGTCAGGGTCAGGGTCAAGGTCAGAGTGGAGTTCAGCGTCTGGGTCAAGGTCAGGGTGGAGGTCATGGTCAGCGTCAAGGTCAGGGTGGAGGTCAGGGTGGAGGTCAAGGTCAGGGTAGAGGTCAGGGTCACAGTCAACGTCAGGGTGGAGGTCAGGGTCAGGGTCAAGGTCAGGGACGAGGTCAGGGTCAGGGTCAAGGTCAGGGTGGAGGTCAGGGTCACAGTCAAGGTCAGTGTCGAGGTCAGGGTCAGAGTCTAGGTCAGGGTGGAGGTCAGAGTGGAGGTCAGGGTCAGGGTCAAGGTCAGGGTGGAGGTCAGGGTGGAGGTCAAGGTCAGGGTAGAGGTCAGGGTCACAGTCAAGGTCAGGGTGGAGGTCAGGGTCGGGGTCGAGGTCAGGAACGATGTCAGGGTCAGGGTCAAGGTCAGGGTGAAGGTCAGGGTCACAGTCAAGGTCAGGGTCGAGGTCAGGGTCAGGGTCAAGGTCAGGGTGGAGGTCAGGGTCAGAGTCAAGGTCGGGGTGGAGGTCAGGATGGAGGTCAGGGTCAGGGTCAAGGTCAGTGTGAAGGTCAGCGTCAGGGTCAAGGTCAGGGTGGAGGTCAGGGTCAGGGTCAAGGTCGGGGTGGAGGTCAGGGTCAAAGTCAAAGTCAGGGTGGAGGTCAGGGTCAAGGTCAAGGTCAGGGTGGAGGTCAGGTCAGAGGTCAGGGTCAGGGTCAAGGTCAGGGTGGAGGTCGGGTTCAGAGTCAAGGTCAGGGTCGAGGTCAGGGTCGGGGTCAGGGTCAGGGCGGAGGTCAGGGTGGAGGTCAAGGTCAGGGTAGAGGTCAGGGTCACAGTCAAGGTCAGGGTGGAGGTCAGGGTCACAGTCAAGGTCAGGGTGATGTTCAGGGTCAAGGTCAAGGTCAGGGTGGAGGTCAGGGTCAGAGTCAAGGTCAGGGTGGAGGTCAGGGTAAAGGTCAAGGTCAGGGTGGGGGTCAGGGTCAGGGTCAAGGTCAGGGTGGAGGTCAGGGCAGAGGTCAGGGTCACAGTCAAGGTCAGGGTGGAGGTCAGGGTGAAACTCAAGGTCAGGGTGGAGGTCAGGGTGGAGGTCAAGGTCAGGGTAGAGGTCAGGGTCACAGTCAACGTAGGGTGAAAGTCTGGGTCACAGTCAAGGTCAGGGTCGAGGTCAGGGTCAGAGTCTAGGTCAGGGTGGAGGTCAGAGTGGAGGTCAGGGTCAGGTTCAAGGTCAGGGTGGAGGTCAGGGTGGAGGTCAACGTCAGGGTAGAGGTCAGAGTCACAGTCAAGGTCAGGGTGGAGGTCAGGGTCAGGGTCGAGGTCAGGAACGAGGTCAGTGTCAGGGTCAAGGTCAGGGAAAAGGTCAGGGTCACAGTTAAGGTCAGGGTCGAGGTCAGGGTCAGGGTCAAGGTCAGGGTGGGGGTCAGAGTCAGGGCAAAGGTCAGAGAGGAAAACAGGGTTGGGGTCAAGGTCAGGGTGGAGGTCACGGTCACAGTCAAGGTCAGGGTGATGTTCAGGGTCAAGGTCAAGGTCAGGATGGAGGTCAGGGTCAGGTTCAAGGTCAGGGTGGAGGTCAGGGTCAGAGTCAAGGTCAGGCTGGAGGTCAGGGTCAGGGTCAAGTTCAGGGTGGAGGTCAGGGTCAGAGTCAAAGTCAGGGTGGGGGTCAGGTTAGAGGTCAGGGTCAGGGTCAACATCAGGGTGGAGGTCAGGGTCAAGGTCAAGGTCAGGGTGGAGGTCAGGGTGGAGGTCAAGGTCAGGGTAGAGGTCAGGGTCCTAGTCAAGGTTAGGGTGGAGGTCAGGGTGAAGGTCACGCTCTGGGTCAAGGTCAGGGTGGAGGTCAGGGTGAGAGTCATGGTCAGGGTGGAGGTCAGGTTGGAGGTCAGGGTCAGGGTCAAGGTCAGGGTGGAGGTCAGGGTCAGGGTCAAGGTCAGGGTGGAGGTCAGGGTTAGGGTCAAGGTCAGGGTGGAGGTCAGGGTCAAAGTCAAAGTCAGGGTGGAGGTCAGGGTCAAGGTCAAGGTCAGGGTGGAGGTCAGGTCAGAGGTCAGGGTCAGGGTCAAGGTCAGGGTGGAAGTCGGGTTCAGAGTCAAGGTCAGGGTCGAGGTCAGGGTCGGGGTCAGGGTCAGGGCGGAGGTCAGGCTGGAGGTTAAGGTCAGGGTAGAGGTCAGGGTCACAGTCAAGGTCAGGGTGGAGGTCAGGGTCACAGTCAAGGTCAGGGTGATGTTCATGGTCAAGGTCAAGGTCAGGGTGGAGGTCAGGGTCAGAGTCAAGGTCAGGGTGGAGGTCAGGGTGAAGGTCAAGGTCAGGGTGGGGGTCAGGGTCAGGGTCAAGGTCACGGTGGAGGTCAGGGTCAAGGTCAAGGTCAGGGTGTAGGTCAGGGTCAAGGTCAAGGTCAGGGTGGCGGTCAGGGTCAGAGTCAAGGTCAGGGTGGAGGTCAGGGTCAGGGTCAAGGCCAGGGTGGAGGTCAGGGTCAGGGGCAAGGTCAGGGTCGAGGTCAGGGTCGGGGTCAGGGTCAGGGTGGAGGTCAAGGTCAGGGTAGAGGTCAGGGTCACAGTCAAGGTCAGGGTGGAGGTCAAGGTCACAGTCAAGGTCAGGGTGATGTTCAGGGTCAAGGTCAAGGTCAGGGTGAAGATCAGGGTCAGAGTCAAGGTCAGGTTGGAGGTCAGGGTAAAGGTCAAGGTCAGGGTGGGGGTCAGGGTCAGGGTCAAGGTCAGGGTGGAGGTCAGGGTCAAGGTCAAAGTCAGGGTGAAGGTCAGGGTCAGGGTCAACGTCAGGGTGGAGGTCAGGGTCAGAGTCAAGGTCAGGGTGGAGGTCAGGGTCAGGGTCAAGGTCAGGGTAGAGGTCAGGGTCACAGTCAAGGTCAGGGTGGAGGTCAGGGTGAAGGTCAGGGTCGGGGTCAAGGTCAGGGACGAGGTCAGGTTCAGGGTCAAGGTCAGGGTGGAGGTCACGGTCACAGTCAAGGTCAGGGTGGAGGTCAGGGTCAGGGTCAAGGTCAGGGTGGAGGTCAGGGTCAGAGTCAAGGTCAGGGTGGAGGTCAGGATGGAGGTCAGGGTCAGGGTCAAGGTCAGAGTGGAGTTCAGCGTCTGGGTCAAGGTCAGGGTGGAGGTCATGGTCAGCGTCAAGGTCAGGGTGGAGGTCAGGGTGAAGGTCAAGGTCAGGGTAGAGGTCAGGGTCACAGTCAACGTCAGGGTGGAGGTCAGGGTCAGGGTCAAGGTCAGGGACGAGGTCAGGGTCAGGGTCAAGGTCAGGGTGGAGGTCAGGGTCACAGTCAAGGTCAGTGTCGAGGTCAGGGTCAGAGTCTAGTTCAGGGTGGAGGTCAGAGTGGAGGTCAGGGTCAGGGTCAAGGTCAGGGTGGAGGTCAGGGTCAAGGTCAAGGTCAGGGTAGAGGTCAGGTTAGAGGTCAGGGTCAGGGTCGAGACCTGGGTGGAGGTCAGGGTCAGGGTCAAGGTCAGGGTGGAGGTCAGGGTCAGGGGCAAGGTCAGGGTCGAGGTCAGGGTCGGGGTCAAGGTCAGGGTGGAGGTCAGGGTGGAGGTCAAGGTCAGGGTGGAGGTCGGGGTCAGAGTCAAGGTCAGGGTGGGGGTCAGGGTCAAAGTCAAGGTCAGGATGGAAGTCAGCGTCAGGGTCAAGGTCAGGGTGGAGGTCAGGGTCAGGGTCAAGGTCAGGGTGGAGGTCAGGGTCAGATTCAAGGTTAGGGTGAAGGTCAGGGTCAGAGTCAAGGTCAGGGTGGAGGTCAGGGTCAGGGTCAAGGTCAGGGTGAAGGTCAGGGTCAGAGTCAAGGTCAGGGTGGAGGTCAGGGTCAAGGTCAAGGTCAGGGTGGAAGTCAGGTTAGAGGTCAGGGTCAGGGTCAAGATCAGGGTGGACGTCAGGGTCAGGGTCAAGGTCAGGGTGGAGGTCAGGGTCAGGGGCAAGGTCAGGGTCGAGGTCAGGGTCAGGGTCAAGGTCAGGGTGGAGGTCAGGGTCAAAGTCAAAGTCAGGGTGGAGGTCAGGGTCAAGGTCAAGGTTAGGTTGGAGGTCAGGTTAGAGGTCAGGGTCAGGGTCAAGGTCAGGGTGGAGGTCGGGGTCAGAGTCAAGGTCAGGGTGGGGGTCAGGGTCAAAGTCAAGGTCAGGATGGAAGTCAGCGTCAGGGTCAAGGTCAGGGTGGAGGTCAGGGTCAGGGTCAAGGTCAGGGTGGAGGTCAGGGTGGAGGTCAAGGTCAGGGTAGAGGTCAGGGTCACAGTCAACGTCAGGGTGGAGGTCAGGGTCAGGGTCAAGGTCAGGGACGAGGTCAGGGTCAGGGTCAAGGTCAGGGTGACGGTCAGGGTCACAGTCAAGGTCAGGGTCGAGGTCAGGGTCAGAGTCAAGGTCAGGCTGGAGGTCAGGCTGAAGGTCAGGGTCAGGGTCAAGGTCAGGGTGGAGGTCAGGGTGAAGGTCAAGGTCAGGGTAGAGGTCAGGGTCACAGTCAAGGTCAGGGTGGAGGTCAGGGTCAGGGTCGAGGTCAGGAACGAGGTCAGGGTCAGGGTCAAGGTCAGGGTAAAGGTCAGGGTCACAGTCAAGGTCAGGGTCGAGGTCAGGGTCAGGGTCAAGGTCAGGGTGGGGGTCAGGGTCAGGGCAAAGGTCAGGGAGGGAAACAGGGTTGGGGTCAAGGTCAGGGTCGAGGTCACGGTCACAGTCAATGTCAGGGTGGAGGTCAGGATGGAGGTCAGGGTCAGGGTCAAGGTCAGTGTGAAGGTCAGCGTCAGGGTCAAGGTCAGGGTGGAGGTCATGGTCAGGGTAGAGGTCAGGGTCACAGTCAAGGTCAGGGTGGAGGTCAGGGTCAGGGTCGAGGTCAGGAACGAGGTCAGGGTCAGGGTAGAGGTCAGGGTCACAGTCAAGGTCAGGGTGGAGGTCAGGGTCACAGTCAAGGTCAGCGTGATGTTCAGAGTCAAGGTCAAGGTCAGGGTGGAGGTCAGGGTCAGAGTCAAGGTCAGGGTGGAGGTCAGGGTAAAGGTCAAGGTCAGGGTGGGGGTCAGGGTCAGGGTCAAGGTCAGGGTGGAGGTCAGGGTCAAGGTCAAGGTCAGGGTGGAGGTCAGGGTCAGGGTCAAGGTCAGGGTGGAGGTCAGGGTCAGGGTCAAGGTCAGGGTGGAGGTCAGGGTCAGGGTCAAGGTCAGGGTGGAGGTCAGGGTCAGCGACAAGGTCAGGGTCGAAGTCAGGGTCGGGGTCAGGGTCAGGGTGGAGGTCAAGGTCAGGGTAGAGGTCAGGGTCACAGTCAAGGTCAGGGTGGAGGTCAGGGTCACAGTCAAGGTCAGGGTGATGTTCAGGGTCAAGGTCAAGGTCAGGGTGGAGGTCAGGGTCAGAGTCAAGGTCAGAGTGAAGGTCAGGGTAAAGCTCAAGGTCAGGGTGGGGGTCAGGGTCAGAGTCAAGGTCAGGGTGGAGGTCAGGGTCAAGGTCAAGGTCAGGGTGGAGGTCAGGGTCAGGGTCAAGGTCAGGGTGGAGGTCAGGGTGGAGGTCAAGGTCAGGGTAGAGGTCAGGGTCACAGTCAAGGTCAGGGTGGAGGTCAGGGTCAGGGTCGAAGTCAGGAACGAGGTCAGGGTCAGGGTCAAGGTCAGGGTAAAGGTCAGGGTCACAGTCAAGGTCAGGGTCAAGGTCAGGGTCAGGGTCAAGGTCAGGGTCAGGGCAAAGGTTAGGGAGGGAAACAGGGTTGGGGTCAAGGTCAGGGTGGAGGTCACGGTCACAATCAAGGTCAGGGTGATGTTCAGGGTCAAGGTCAAGGTCAGGGTGGAGGTCAGGGTCAGGGTCAAGGTCAGGGTGGAGGTCAGGGTCAGAGTCAAGGTCAGGGTGGAGGTCAGGATGGAGGTCAGGGTCAGGGTCAAGGTCAGTGTGAAGGTCAGCGTCAGGGTCAAGGTCAGGGTGGAGGTCATGGTCAGGGTAGAGGTCAGGGTCTCAGTCAAGGTCAGGGTGGAGGTCAGGGTCAGGGTCGAGGTCAGGAACGAGGTCAGGGTCAGGGTCAAGGTCAGGGTAAAGGTCAGGGTCACAGTCAAGGTCAGGGTCGAGGTCAGGGTCAGGGTCAAGGTCAGGGTGGGGGTCAGGGTCAGGGCACAGGTCAGGGAGGAAAACAGGGTTGGGGTCAAGGTCAGGGTGGAGGTCGCGGTCACAGTCAAGGTCAGAGTGATGTTCAGGGTCAAGGTCAAGGTCAGGGTGGAGGTCAGGGTCAGGGTCAAGGTCAGGGTGGAGGTCAGGGTCAGAGTCAAGGTCGGGGTGGAGGTCAGGATGGAGGTCAGGGTCAGGGTCAAGGTCAGTGTGAAGGTCAGCGTCAGGGTCAAGGTCAGGGTGGAGGTCAGGGTCAGGGTCAAGGTCGGGGTGGAGGTCAGGGTCAAAGTCAAAGTCAGGGTGGAGGTCAGGGTCAAGGTGGAGGTCAGGTCAGAGGTCAGGGTCAGGGTCAAGGTCAGGGTGGAGGTCGGGTTCAGAGTCAAGGTCAGGGTCGAGGTCAGGGTCGGGGTCAGGGTCAGGGCGGAGGTCAGGGTGGAGGTCAAGGTCAGGGTAGAGGTCAGGGTCACAGTCAAGGTCAGGGTGGAGGTCAGAGTCACAGTCAAGGTCAGGGTGATGTTCAGGGTCAAGGTCAAGGTCAGGGTGGAGGTCAGGGTCAGAGTCAAGGTCAGGGTGGAGGTCAGGGTAAAGGTCAAGGTCAGGGTAGGGGTCAGGGTCAGGGTCAAGGTCAGGGTGGAGGTCAGGGTCAAGGTCAAGGTCAGGGTGGAGGTCAGGGTCAGGGTCAAGGTCAGGGTGGAGGTCAGGGTCAGAGTCAAGGTCAGGGTGGAGGTCAGGGTCAGGGTCAAGGTCAGGGTGGAGGTCAGGGTCAGGGGCAAGGTCAGGGTCGAATTCAGGGTCGGGGTCAGGGTCAGGGTGGAGGTCAAGGTCAGGGTAGAGGTCAGGGTAAAGGTCAAGGTCAGGGTGGGGGTCAGGGTCAGGGTCAAGGTCAGGGTGGAGGTCAGGGTCAAGTTCAAGGTCAGGGTGAAGGTCAGGGTCAGGGTCAAGGTCAGGGTGGAGGTCAGGGTCAGGGTCAAGGTCAGGGTGCAGGTCAGGGTCAGGGTCAAGGTCAGGGTGGAGGTCAGGGTCAGGGGCAAGGTCAGGGTCGAAGTCAGGGTCGGGGTCAGGGTCAGGGTGGAGGTCAAGGTCAGGGTAGATGTCAGGGTCACAGTCAAGGTCAGGGTCGAGGTCAGGGTCGGGGTCAGGGTCAGGGCGGAGGTCAGGGTGGAGGTCAAGGTCAGGGTAGAGGTCCGGGTCACAGTCAAGGTCAGGGTGGAGGTCAGGGTCTCATTCAAGGTTAGGGTGATGTTCAGGGTCGAGGTCAAGGTCAGGGTGGAGGTCAGGGTCAGAGTCAAGGTCAGGGTGAAGGTCAGGGTAAAGGTCAGGGTCAGGGTGGGGGTCAGGGTCGGGGTCAAGGTCAGAGTGGAGGTCAGGGTAGAGGTCAGGGTCACAGTCAAGGTCAGGGTGGAGGTCAGGGTGAAACTCAAGGTCAGGGTCAAGGTCAGGGACGAGGTCAGGTTCAGGGTCAAGGTCAGGGTGGAGGTCACGGTCACAGTCAAGGTCAGGGTGGAGGTCAGGGTCAGGGTCAAGGTCAGGGTGGAGGTCAGGGTCAGAGTCAAGGTCAGGGTGGAGGTCAGGATGGAGGTCAGGGTCAGGGTCAAGGTCAGAGTGGAGTTCAGCGTCTTGGTCAAGGTCAGGGTGGAGGTCATGGTCAGCGTCAAGGTCAGGGTGGAGGTCAGGGTGGAGGTCAAGGTCAGGGTAGAGGTCAGGGTCACAGTCAACGTCAGGGTGGAGGTCAGGGTCAGGGTCAAGGTCAGGGACGAGGTCAGGGTCAGGGTCAAGGTCAGGGTGGAGGGCAGGGTCACAGTCAAGGTCAGGGTGGAGGTCAGGATGGAGGTCAGGGTCAGGGTCAAGGTCAGAGTGGAGTTCAGCGTCTGGGTCAAGGTCAGGGTGGAGGTCATGGTCAGCGTCAAGGTCAGGGTGGAGGTCAGGGTGGAGGTCAAGGTCAGGGTAGAGGTCAGGGTCACAGTCAACGTCAGGGTGGAGGTCAGGGTCAGGGTCAAGGTCAGGGACGAGGTCAGGGTCAGGGTCAAGGTCAGGGTGGAGGTCAGGGTCACAGTCAAGGGTCAGGGTCAGGGTCAAGGTCAGGGTGGGGGTCAGGGTCAGGGCACAGGTCAGGGAGGGAAACAGGGTTGGGGTCAAGGTCAGGGTGGAGGTCGCGGTCACAGTCAAGGTCAGGGTGATGTTCAGGGTCAAGGTCAAGGTCAGGGTGGAGGTCAGGGTCAGGGTCAAGGTCAGGGTGGAGGTCAGGGTCAGAGTCAAGGTCGGGGTGGAGGTCAGGATGGAGGTCAGAGTCAGGGTCAAGGTCAGTGTGAAGGTCAGCGTCAGGGTCAAGGTCAGGGTGGAGGTCAGGGTCAAGGTCAAGGTCGGGGTGGAGGTCAGGGTCAAAGTCAAAGTCAGGGTGGAGGTCAGGGTCAAGGTCAAGGTCAGGGTGGAGGTCAGGTCAGAGGTCAGGGTCAGGGTCAAGGTCAGGGTGGAGGTCGGGTTCAGAGTCAAGGTCAGGGTCGAGGTCAGGGTCGGGGTCAGGGTCAGGGCGGAGGTCAGGGTGGAGGTCAAGGTCAGGGTAGAGGTCAGGGTCACAGTCAAGGTCAGGGTGGAGGTCAGGGTCACAGTCAAGGTCAGGCTGATGTTCAGGGTCAAGGTCAAGGTCAGGGTGGAGGTCAGGGTCAGAGTCAAGGTCAGGGTGGAGGTCAGGGTAAAGGTCAAGGTCAGGGTGGGGGTCAGGGTCAGGGTCAAGGTCAGGGTGGAGGTCAGGGTCAAGGTCAAGGTCAGGGTGGAGGTCAGGGTCAGGGTCAAGGTCAGGGTGGAGGTCAGGGTCAGAGTCAAGGTCAGGGTGGAGGTCAGGGTCAGGGTCAAGGTCAGGGTGGAGGTCAGGGTCAGGGGCAAGGTCAGGGTCGAAGTCAGGGTCGGGGTCAGGGTCAGGGTGGAGGTCAAGGTCAGGGTAGAGGTCAGGGTAAAGGTCAAGGTCAGGGTGGGGGTCAGGGTCAGGGTCAAGGTCAGGGTGGAGGTCAGGGTCAAGTTCAAGGTCAGGGTGAAGGTCAGGGTCACGGTCAAGGTCAGGGTGGAGGTCAGGGTCAGGGTCAAGGTCAGGGTGCAGGTCAGGGTCAGGGTCAAGGTCAGGGTGGAGGTCAGGGTCAGGGGCAAGGTCAGGGTCGAAGTCAGGGTCGGGGTCAGGGTCAGGGTGGAGGTCAAGGTCAGGGTAGAGGTCAGGGTCACAGTCAAGGTCAGGGTCGAGGTCAGGGTCGGGGTCAGGGTCAGGGCGGAGGTCAGGGTGGAGGTCAAGGTCAGGGTAGAGGTCCGGGTCACAGTCAAGGTCAGGGTGGAGGTCAGGGTCTCATTCAAGGTCAGGGTGATGTTCAGGGTCGAGGTCAAGGTCAGGGTGGAGGTCAGGGTCAGAGTCAAGGTCAGGGTGAAGGTCAGGGTAAAGGTCAGGGTCAGGGTGGGGGTCAGGGTAGGGGTCAAGGTCAGAGTGGAGGTCAGGGTAGAGGTCAGGGTCACAGTCAAGGTCAGGGTGGAGGTCAGGGTGAAACTCAAGGTCAGGGTCAAGGTCAGGGACGAGGTCAGGTTCAGGGTCAAGGTCAGGGTGGAGGTCACGGTCACAGTCAAGGTCAGGGTGGAGGTCAGGGTCAGGGTCAAGGTCAGGGTGGAGGTCAGGGTCAGAGTCAAGGTCAGGGTGGAGGTCAGGATGGAGGTCAGGGTCAGGGTCAAGGTCAGAGTGGAGTTCAGCGTCTGGGTCAAGGTCAGGGTGGAGGTCATGGTCAGCGTCAAGGTCAGGGTGGAGGTCAGGGTGGAGGTCAAGGTCAGGGTAGAGGTCAGGGTCACAGTCAACGTCAGGGTGGAGGTCAGGGTCAGGGTCAAGGTCAGGGACGAGGTCAGGGTCAGGGTCAAGGTCAGGGTGAAGGTCAGGGTCACAGTCAAGGTCAGTGTCGAGGTCAGGGTCAGAGTCTGGGTCAGGGTGGAGGTCAGAGTGGAGGTCAGGGTCAGGGTCAAGGTCAGGGTGGAGGTCAGGGTGGAGGTCAAGGTCAGGGTAGAGGTCAGGGTCACAGTCAAGGTCAGGGTGGAGGTCAGGGTCAGGGTCGAGGTCAGGAACGAGGTCAGGGTCAGGGTCAAGGTCAGGGTGAAGGTCAGGGTCACAGTCAAGGTCAGGGTGGAGGTCAGGGTCAGGGTCAAGGTCAGGGTGGAGGTCAGGTCAGAGGTCAGGGTCAGGGTCAAGGTCAGGGTGGAGGTCGGGTTCAGAGTCAAGGTCAGGGTCGAGGTCAGGGTCGGGGTCAGGGTCAGGGCGGAGGTCAGGGTGGAGTTCAAGGTCAGGGTAGAGGTCAGGGTCACAGTCAAGGTCAGGGTGGAGGTCAGGGTCACAGTCAAGGTCAGCGTGATGTTCAGGGTCAAGGTCAAGGTCAGGGTGGAGGTCAGGGTCAGAGTCAAGGTCAGGGTGGAGGTCAGGGTAACGGTCAAGGTCAGGGTGGGGGTCAGGGTCAGGGTCAAGGTCAGGGTGGAGGTCAGGGTCAAGGTCAAGGTCAGGGTGGAGGTCAGGGTCAGGGTCAAGGTCAGGGTGGAGGTCAGGGTCAGGGTCAAGGTCAGGGTGGAGGTCAGGGTCAGGGTCAAGGTCAGGGTGGAGGTCAGGGTCAGGGGCAAGGTCAGGGTCGAAGTCAGGGTCGGGGTCAGGGTCAGGGTGGAGGTCAAGGTCAGGGTAGAGGTCAGGGTCACAGTCAAGGTCAGGGTGGAGGTCAGGGTCACAGTCAAGGTCAGGGTGATGTTCAGGGTCAAGGTCAAGGTCAGGGTGGAGGTCAGGGTCAGAGTCAAGGTCAGAGTGGAGGTCAGGGTGAAGCTCAAGGTCAGGGTGGGGGTCAGGGTCAGAGTCAAGGTCAGGCTGGAGGTCAGGGTCAAGGTCAAGGTCAGGGTGGAGGTCAGGGTCAGGGTCAAGGTCAGGGTGGAGGTCAGGGTAAAGGTCAAGGTCAGGGTGGAGGTCATGGTCAGGGTAGAGGTCAGGGTCACAGTCAAGGTCAGGGTGGAGGTCAGGGTCTCATTCAAGGTCAGGGTGATGTTCAGGGTCAAGGTCAAGGTCAGGGTGGAGGTCAGGGTCAGAGTCAAGGTCAGGGTGAAGGTCAGGGTAAAGGTCAGGGTCAGGGTGGGGGTCAGGGTCGGGGTCAAGGTCAGGGTGGAGGTCAGGGCAGAGGTCAGGGTCACAGTCAAGGTCAGGGTGGAGGTCAGGGTGAAACTCAAGGTCAGGGTCAAGGTCAGGGACGAGGTCAGGTTCAGGGTCAAGGTCAGGGTGGAGGTCACGGTCACAGTCAAGGTCAGGGTGGAGGTCAGGGTCAGGGTCAAGGTCAGGGTGGAGGTCAGGGTCAGGGTCAAGGTCAGGGTGGAGGTCAGGTCAGAGGTCAGGGTCAGGGTCAAGGTCAGGGTGGAGGTCGGGTTCAGAGTCAAGGTCAGGGTCGAGGTCAGGGTCGGGGTCAGGGTCAGGGCGGAGGTCAGGGTGGAGTTCAAGGTCAGGGTAGAGGTCAGGGTCACAGTCAAGGTCAGGGTTGGAGGTCAGGGTCACAGTCAAGGTCAGCGTGATGTTCAGGGTCAAGGTCAAGGTCAGGGTGGAGGTCAGGGTCAGAGTCAAGGTCAGGGTGGAGGTCAGGGTAACGGTCAAGGTCAGGGTGGGGGTCAGGGTCAGGGTCAAGGTCAGGGTGGAGGTCAGGGTCAAGGTCAAGGTCAGGGTGGAGGTCAGGGTCAGGGTCAAGGTCAGGGTGGAGGTCAGGATCAGGGTCAAGGTCAGGGTGGAGGTCAGGGTCAGGGTCAAGGTCAGGGTGGAGGTCAGGGTCAGGGGCAAGGTCAGGGTCGAAGTCAGGGTCGGGGTCAGGGTCAGGGTGGAGGTCAAGGTCAGGGTAGAGGTCAGGGTCACAGTCAAGGTCAGGGTGGAGGTCAGGGTCACAGTCAAGGTCAGGGTGATGTTCAGGGTCAAGGTCAAGGTCAGGGTGGAGGTCAGGGTCAGAGTCAAGGTCAGAGTGGAGGTCAGGGTAAAGCTCAAGGTCAGGGTGGGGGTCAGGGTCAGAGTCAAGGTCAGGGTGGAGGTCACGGTCACAGTCAAGGTCAGGGTGGAGGTCAGGGTCAGGGTCAAGGTCAGGGTGGAGGTCAGGGTCAGAGTCAAGGTCAGGGTGGAGGTCAGGATGGAGGTCAGGGTCAGGATCAAGGTCAGAGTGGAGTTCAGCGTCTGGGTCAAGGTCAGGGTGGAGGTCATGGTCAGCGTCAAGGTCAGGGTGGAGGTCAGGGTGGAGGTCAAGGTCAGGGTAGAGGTCAGGGTCACAGTCAACGTCAGGGTGGAGGTCAGGGTCAGGGTCAAGGTCAGGGACGAGGTCAGGGTCAGGGTCAAGGTCAGGGTGGAGGTCAGGGTCACAGTCAAGGTCAGTGTCGAGGTCAGGGTCAGAGTCTAGTTCAGGGTGGAGGTCAGAGTGGAGGTCAGGGTCAGGGTCAAGGTCAGGGTGGAGGTCAGGGTGGAGGTCAAGGTCAGGGTAGAGGTCAGGGTCACAGTCAAGGTCAGGGTGGAGGTCAGGGTCAGGGTCGAGGTCAGGAACGAGGTCAGGGTCAGGGTCAAGGTCAGGGTGAAGGTCAGGGTCACAGTCAAGGTCAGGGTCGAGGTCAGGGTCAGGGTCAAGGTCAGGGTCAGGGCAAAGGTTAGGGAGGGAAACAGGGTTGGGGTCAAGGTCAGGGTGGAGGTCGCGGTCACAGTCAAGGTCAGGGTGATGTTCAGGATGGAGGTCAGGGTCAGGGTCAAGGTCAGAGTGGAGTTCAGCGTCTGGGTCAAGGTCAGGGTGGAGGTCATGGTCAGCGTCAAGGTCAGGGTGGAGGTCAGGGTGGAGGTCAAGGTCAGGGTAGAGGTCAGGGTCACAGTCAACGTCAGGGTGGAGGTCAGGGTCAGGGTCAAGGTCAGGGACGAGGTCAGGGTCAGGGTCAAGGTCAGGGTGGAGGTCAGGGTCACAGTCAAGGTCAGTGTCGAGGTCAGGGTCAGAGTCTAGGTCAGGGTGGAGGTCAGAGTGGAGGTCAGGGTCAGGGTCAAGGTCAGGGTGGAGGTCAGGGTGGAGGTCAAGGTCAGGGTAGAGGTCAGGGTCACAGTCAAGGTCAGGGTGGAGGTCAGGGTCGGGGTCGAGGTCAGGAACGATGTCAGGGTCAGGGTCAAGGTCAGGGTGAAGGTCAGGGTCACAGTCAAGGTCAGGGTCGAGGTCAGGGTCAGGGTCAAGGTCAGGGTGGAGGTCAGGGTCAGAGTCAAGGTCGGGGTGGAGGTCAGGATGGAGGTCAGGGTCAGGGTCAAGGTCAGTGTGAAGGTCAGCGTCAGGGTCAAGGTCAGGGTGGAGGTCAGGGTCAGGGTCAAGGTCGGGGTGGAGGTCAGGGTCAAAGTCAAAGTCAGGGTGGAGGTCAGGGTCAAGGTCAAGGTCAGGGTGGAGGTCAGGTCAGAGGTCAGGGTCAGGGTCAAGGTCAGGGTGGAGGTCGGGTTCAGAGTCAAGGTCAGGGTCGAGGTCAGGGTCGGGGTCAGGGTCAGGGCGGAGGTCAGGGTGGAGGTCAAGGTCAGGGTAGAGGTCAGGGTCACAGTCAAGGTCAGGGTGGAGGTCAGGGTCACAGTCAAGGTCAGGGTGATGTTCAGGGTCAAGGTCAAGGTCAGGGTGGAGGTCAGGGTCAGAGTCAAGGTCAGGGTGGAGGTCAGGGTAAAGGTCAAGGTCAGGGTGGGGGTCAGGGTCAGGGTCAAGGTCAGGGTGGAGGTCAGGGCAGAGGTCAGGGTCACAGTCAAGGTCAGGGTGGAGGTCAGGGTGAAACTCAAGGTCAGGGTGGAGGTCAGGGTGGAGGTCAAGGTCAGGGTAGAGGTCAGGGTCACAGTCAACGTAGGGTGAAAGTCTGGGTCACAGTCAAGGTCAGGGTCGAGGTCAGGGTCAGAGTCTAGGTCAGGGTGGAGGTCAGAGTGGAGGTCAGGGTCAGGTTCAAGGTCAGGGTGGAGGTCAGGGTGGAGGTCAACGTCAGGGTAGAGGTCAGAGTCACAGTCAAGGTCAGGGTGGAGGTCAGGGTCAGGGTCGAGGTCAGGAACGAGGTCAGTGTCAGGGTCAAGGTCAGGGAAAAGGTCAGGGTCACAGTTAAGGTCAGGGTCGAGGTCAGGGTCAGGGTCAAGGTCAGGGTGGGGGTCAGAGTCAGGGCAAAGGTCAGGGAGGAAAACAGGGTTGGGGTCAAGGTCAGGGTGGAGGTCACGGTCACAGTCAAGGTCAGGGTGATGTTCAGGGTCAAGGTCAAGGTCAGGATGGAGGTCAGGGTCAGGTTCAAGGTCAGGGTGGAGGTCAGGGTCAGAGTCAAGGTCAGGCTGGAGGTCAGGGTCAGGGTCAAGTTCAGGGTGGAGGTCAGGGTCAGAGTCAAAGTCAGGGTGGGGGTCAGGTTAGAGGTCAGGGTCAGGGTCAACATCAGGGTGGAGGTCAGGGTCAAGGTCAAGGTCAGGGTGGAGGTCAGGGTGGAGGTCAAGGTCAGGGTAGAGGTCAGGGTCCTAGTCAAGGTTAGGGTGGAGGTCAGGGTGAAGGTCACGCTCTGGGTCAAGGTCAGGGTGGAGGTCAGGGTGAGAGTCATGGTCAGGGTGGAGGTCAGGTTGGAGGTCAGGGTCAGGGTCAAGGTCAGGGTGGAGGTCAGGGTCAGGGTCAAGGTCAGGGTGGAGGTCAGGGTTAGGGTCAAGGTCAGGGTGGAGGTCAGGGTCAAAGTCAAAGTCAGGGTGGAGGTCAGGGTCAAGGTCAAGGTCAGGGTGGAGGTCAGGTCAGAGGTCAGGGTCAGGGTCAAGGTCAGGGTGGAAGTCGGGTTCAGAGTCAAGGTCAGGGTCGAGGTCAGGGTCGGGGTCAGGGTCAGGGCGGAGGTCAGGCTGGAGGTTAAGGTCAGGGTAGAGGTCAGGGTCACAGTCAAGGTCAGGGTGGAGGTCAGGGTCACAGTCAAGGTCAGGGTGATGTTCAGGGTCAAGGTCAAGGTCAGGGTGGAGGTCAGGGTCAGAGTCAAGGTCAGGGTGGAGGTCAGGGTGAAGGTCAAGGTCAGGGTGGGGGTCAGGGTCAGGGTCAAGGTCACGGTGGAGGTCAGGGTCAAGGTCAAGGTCAGGGTGTAGGTCAGGGTCAAGGTCAAGGTCAGGGTGGCGGTCAGGGTCAGAGTCAAGGTCAGGGTGGAGGTCAGGGTCAGGGTCAAGGCCAGGGTGGAGGTCAGGGTCAGGGGCAAGGTCAGGGTCGAGGTCAGGGTCGGGGTCAGGGTCAGGGTGGAGGTCAAGGTCAGGGTAGAGGTCAGGGTCACAGTCAAGGTCAGGGTGGAGGTCAGGGTGAAACTCAAGGTCAGGGTCAAGGTCAGGGACGAGGTCAGGTTCAGGGTCAAGGTCAGGGTGGAGGTCACGGTCACAGTCAAGGTCAGGGTGGAGGTCAGGGTCAGGGTCAAGGTCAGGGTGGAGGTCAGGGTCAGAGTCAAGGTCAGGGTGGAGGTCAGGATGGAGGTCAGGGTCAGGGTCAAGGTCAGAGTGGAGTTCAGCGTCTGGGTCAAGGTCAGGGTGGAGGTCATGGTCAGCGTCAAGGTCAGGGTGGAGGTCAGGGTGGAGGTCAAGGTCAGGGTAGAGGTCAGGGTCACAGTCAACGTCAGGGTGGAGGTCAGGGTCAGGGTCAAGGTCAGGGACGAGGTCAGGGTCAGGGTCAAGGTCAGGGTGAAGGTCAGGGTCACAGTCAAGGTCAGTGTCGAGGTCAGGGTCAGAGTCTGGGTCAGGGTGGAGGTCAGAGTGGAGGTCAGGGTCAGGGTCAAGGTCAGGGTGGAGGTCAGGGTGGAGGTCAAGGTCAGGGTAGAGGTCAGGGTCACAGTCAAGGTCAGGGTGGAGGTCAGGGTCAGGGTCGAGGTCAGGAACGAGGTCAGGGTCAGGGTCAAGGTCAGGGTGAAGGTCAGGGTCACAGTCAAGGTCAGGGTGGAGGTCAGGGTCAGGGTCAAGGTCAGGGTGGAGGTCAGGTCAGAGGTCAGGGTCAGGGTCAAGGTCAGGGTGGAGGTCGGGTTCAGAGTCAAGGTCAGGGTCGAGGTCAGGGTCGGGGTCAGGGTCAGGGCGGAGGTCAGGGTGGAGTTCAAGGTCAGAGTAGAGGTCAGGGTCACAGTCAAGGTCAGGGTGGAGGTCAGGGTCACAGTCAAGGTCAGCGTGATGTTCAGGGTCAAGGTCAAGGTCAGGGTGGAGGTCAGGGTCAGAGTCAAGGTCAGGGTGGAGGTCAGGGTAACGGTCAAGGTCAGGGTGGGGGTCAGGGTCAGGGTCAAGGTCAGGGTGGAGGTCAGGGTCAAGGTCAAGGTCAGGGTGGAGGTCAGGGTCAGGGTCAAGGTCAGGGTGGAGGTCAGGGTCAGGGCCAAGGTCAGGGTGGAGGTCAGGGTCAGGGTCAAGGTCAGGGTGGAGGTCAGGGTCAGGGGCAAGGTCAGGGTCGAAGTCAGGGTCGGGGTCAGGGTCAGGGTGGAGGTCAAGGTCAGGGTAGAGGTCAGGGTCACAGTCAAGGTCAGGGTGGAGGTCAGGGTCACAGTCAAGGTCAGGGTGATGTTCAGGGTCAAGGTCAAGGTCAGGGTGGAGGTCAGGGTCAGAGTCAAGGTCAGAGTGGAGGTCAGGGTGAAGCTCAAGGTCAGGGTGGGGGTCAGGGTCAGAGTCAAGGTCAGGCTGGAGGTCAGGGTCAAGGTCAAGGTCAGGGTGGAGGTCAGGGTCAGGGTCAAGGTCAGGGTGGAGGTCAGGGTAAAGGTCAAGGTCAGGGTGGAGGTCATGGTCAGGGTAGAGGTCAGGGTCACAGTCAAGGTCAGGGTGGAGGTCAGGGTCTCATTCAAGGTCAGGGTGATGTTCAGGGTCAAGGTCAAGGTCAGGGTGGAGGTCAGGGTCAGAGTCAAGGTCAGGGTGAAGGTCAGGGTAAAGGTCAGGGTCAGGGTGGGGGTCAGGGTCGGGGTCAAGGTCAGGGTGGAGGTCAGGGCAGAGGTCAGGGTCACAGTCAAGGTCAGGGTGGAGGTCAGGGTGAAACTCAAGGTCAGGGTCAAGGTCAGGGACGAGGTCAGGTTCAGGGTCAAGGTCAGGGTGGAGGTCACGGTCACAGTCAAGGTCAGGGTGGAGGTCAGGGTCAGGGTCAAGGTCAGGGTGGAGGTCAGGGTCAGGGTCAAGGTCAGGGTGGAGGTCAGGTCAGAGGTCAGGGTCAGGGTCAAGGTCAGGGTGGAGGTCGGGTTCAGAGTCAAGGTCAGGGTCGAGGTCAGTGTCGGGGTCAGGGTCAGGGCGGAGGTCAGGGTGGAGTTCAAGGTCAGGGTAGAGGTCAGGGTCACAGTCAAGGTCAGGGTTGGAGATCAGGGTCACAGTCAAGGTCAGCGTGATGTTCAGGGTCAAGGTCAAGGTCAGGGTGGAGGTCAGGGTCAGAGTCAAGGTCAGGGTGGAGGTCAGGGTAACGGTCAAGGTCAGGGTGGGGGTCAGGGTCAGGGTCAAGGTCAGGGTGGAGGTCAGGGTCAAGGTCAAGGTCAGGGTGGAGGTCAGGGTCAGGGTCAAGGTCAGGGTGGAGGTCAGGATCAGGGTCAAGGTCAGGGTGGAGGTCAGGGTCAGGGTCAAGGTCAGGGTGGAGGTCAGGGTCAGGGGCAAGGTCAGGGTCGAAGTCAGGGTCGGGGTCAGGGTCAGGGTGGAGGTCAAGGTCAGGGTAGAGGTCAGGGTCACAGTCAAGGTCAGGGTGGAGGTCAGGGTCACAGTCAAGGTCAGGGTGATGTTCAGGGTCAAGGTCAAGGTCAGGGTGGAGGTCAGGGTCAGAGTCAAGGTCAGAGTGGAGGTCAGGGTAAAGCTCAAGGTCAGGGTGGGGGTCAGGGTCAGAGTCAAGGTCAGGGTGGAGGTCACGGTCACAGTCAAGGTCAGGGTGGAGGTCAGGGTCAGGGTCAAGGTCAGGGTGGAGGTCAGGGTCAGAGTCAAGGTCAGGGTGGAGGTCAGGATGGAGGTCAGGGTCAGGATCAAGGTCAGAGTGGAGTTCAGCGTCTGGGTCAAGGTCAGGGTGGAGGTCATGGTCAGCGTCAAGGTCAGGGTGGAGGTCAGGGTGGAGGTCAAGGTCAGGGTAGAGGTCAGGGTCACAGTCAACGTCAGGGTGGAGGTCAGGGTCAGGGTCAAGGTCAGGGACGAGGTCAGGGTCAGGGTCAAGGTCAGGGTGGAGGTCAGGGTCACAGTCAAGGTCAGTGTCGAGGTCAGGGTCAGAGTCTAGTTCAGGGTGGAGGTCAGAGTGGAGGTCAGGGTCAGGGTCAAGGTCAGGGTGGAGGTCAGGGTGGAGGTCAAGGTCAGGGTAGAGGTCAGGGTCACAGTCAAGGTCAGGGTGGAGGTCAGGGTCAGGGTCGAGGTCAGGAACGAGGTCAGGGTCAGGGTCAAGGTCAGGGTGAAGGTCAGGGTCACAGTCAAGGTCAGGGTCGAGGTCAGGGTCAGGGTCAAGGTCAGGGTCAGGGCAAAGGTTAGGGAGGGAAACAGGGTTGGGGTCAAGGTCAGGGTGGAGGTCGCGGTCACAGTCAAGGTCAGGGTGATGTTCAGGATGGAGGTCAGGGTCAGGGTCAAGGTCAGAGTGGAGTTCAGCGTCTGGGTCAAGGTCAGGGTGGAGGTCATGGTCAGCGTCAAGGTCAGGGTGGAGGTCAGGGTGGAGGTCAAGGTCAGGGTAGAGGTCAGGGTCACAGTCAACGTCAGGGTGGAGGTCAGGGTCAGGGTCAAGGTCAGGGACGAGGTCAGGGTCAGGGTCAAGGTCAGGGTGGAGGTCAGGGTCACAGTCAAGGTCAGTGTCGAGGTCAGGGTCAGAGTCTAGGTCAGGGTGGAGGTCAGAGTGGAGGTCAGGGTCAGGGTCAAGGTCAGGGTGGAGGTCAGGGTGGAGGTCAAGGTCAGGGTAGAGGTCAGGGTCACAGTCAAGGTCAGGGTGGAGGTCAGGGTCGGGGTCGAGGTCAGGAACGATGTCAGGGTCAGGGTCAAGGTCAGGGTGAAGGTCAGGGTCACAGTCAAGGTCAGGGTCGAGGTCAGGGTCAGGGTCAAGGTCAGGGTGGAGGTCAGGGTCAGAGTCAAGGTCGGGGTGGAGGTCAGGATGGAGGTCAGGGTCAGGGTCAAGGTCAGTGTGAAGGTCAGCGTCAGGGTCAAGGTCAGGGTGGAGGTCAGGGTCAGGGTGGAGGTCAGGGTCAGGGTCAAGGTCGGGGTGGAGGTCAGGGTCAAAGTCAAAGTCAGGGTGGAGGTCAGGGTCAAGGTCAAGGTCAGGGTGGAGGTCAGGTCAGAGGTCAGGGTCAGGGTCAAGGTCAGGGTGGAGGTCGGGTTCAGAGTCAAGGTCAGGGTCGAGGTCAGGGTCGGGGTCAGGGTCAGGGCGGAGGTCAGGGTGGAGGTCAAGGTCAGGGTAGAGGTCAGGGTCACAGTCAAGGTCAGGGTGGAGGTCAGGGTCACAGTCAAGGTCAGGGTGATGTTCAGGGTCAAGGTCAAGGTCAGGGTGGAGGTCAGGGTCAGAGTCAAGGTCAGGGTGGAGGTCAGGGTAAAGGTCAAGGTCAGGGTGGGGGTCAGGGTCAGGGTCAAGGTCAGGGTGGAGGTCAGGGCAGAGGTCAGGGTCACAGTCAAGGTCAGGGTGGAGGTCAGGGTGAAACTCAAGGTCAGGGTGGAGGTCAGGGTGGAGGTCAAGGTCAGGGTAGAGGTCAGGGTCACAGTCAACGTAGGGTGAAAGTCTGGGTCACAGTCAAGGTCAGGGTCGAGGTCAGGGTCAGAGTCTAGGTCAGGGTGGAGGTCAGAGTGGAGGTCAGGGTCAGGTTCAAGGTCAGGGTGGAGGTCAGGGTGGAGGTCAACGTCAGGGTAGAGGTCAGAGTCACAGTCAAGGTCAGGGTGGAGGTCAGGGTCAGGGTCGAGGTCAGGAACGAGGTCAGTGTCAGGGTCAAGGTCAGGGAAAAGGTCAGGGTCACAGTTAAGGTCAGGGTCGAGGTCAGGGTCAGGGTCAAGGTCAGGGTGGGGGTCAGAGTCAGGGCAAAGGTCAGGGAGGAAAACAGGGTTGGGGTCAAGGTCAGGGTGGAGGTCACGGTCACAGTCAAGGTCAGGGTGATGTTCAGGGTCAAGGTCAAGGTCAGGATGGAGGTCAGGGTGAGGTTCAAGGTCAGGGTGGAGGTCAGGGTCAGAGTCAAGGTCAGGCTGGAGGTCAGGGTCAGGGTCAAGTTCAGGGTGGAGGTCAGGGTCAGAGTCAAAGTCAGGGTGGGGGTCAGGTTAGAGGTCAGGGTCAGGGTCAACATCAGGGTGGAGGTCAGGGTCAAGGTCAAGGTCAGGGTGGAGGTCAGGGTGGAGGTCAAGGTCAGGGTAGAGGTCAGGGTCCTAGTCAAGGTTAGGGTGGAGGTCAGGGTGAAGGTCACGCTCTGGGTCAAGGTCAGGGTGGAGGTCAGGGTGAGAGTCATGGTCAGGGTGGAGGTCAGGTTGGAGGTCAGGGTCAGGGTCAAGGTCAGGGTGGAGGTCAGGGTCAGGGTCAAGGTCAGGGTGGAGGTCAGGGTTAGGGTCAAGGTCAGGGTGGAGGTCAGGGTCAAAGTCAAAGTCAGGGTGGAGGTCAGGGTCAAGGTCAAGGTCAGGGTGGAGGTCAGGTCAGAGGTCAGGGTCAGGGTCAAGGTCAGGGTGGAAGTCGGGTTCAGAGTCAAGGTCAGGGTCGAGGTCAGGGTCGGGGTCAGGGTCAGGGCGGAGGTCAGGCTGGAGGTTAAGGTCAGGGTAGAGGTCAGGGTCACAGTCAAGGTCAGGGTGGAGGTCAGGGTCACAGTCAAGGTCAGGGTGATGTTCAGGGTCAAGGTCAAGGTCAGGGTTGAGGTCAGGGTCAGAGTCAAGGTCAGGGTGGAGGTCAGGGTGAAGGTCAAGGTCAGGGTGGGGGTCAGGGTCAGGGTCAAGGTCACGGTGGAGGTCAGGGTCAAGGTCAAGGTCAGGGTGTAGGTCAGGGTCAAGGTCAAGGTCAGGGTGGCGGTCAGGGTCAGAGTCAAGGTCAGGGTGGAGGTCAGGGTCAGGGTCAAGGCCAGGGTGGAGGTCAGGGTCAGGGGCAAGGTCAGGGTCGAGGTCAGGGTCGGGGTCAGGGTCAGGGTGGAGGTCAAGGTCAGGGTAGAGGTCAGGGTCACAGTCAAGGTCAGGGTGGAGGTCAAGGTCACAGTCAAGGTCAGGGTGATGTTCAGGGTCAAGGTCAAGGTCAGGGTGAAGATCAGGGTCAGAGTCAAGGTCAGGTTGGAGGTTAGGGTAAAGGTCAAGGTCAGGGTGGGGGTCAGGGTCAGGGTCAAGGTCAGGGTGGAGGTCAGGGTCAAGGTCAAAGTCAGGGTGAAGGTCAGGGTCAGGGTCAACGTCAGGGTGGAGGTCAGGGTCAGAGTCAAGGTCAGGGTGGAGGTCAGGGTCAGGGTCAAGGTCAGGGTAGAGGTCAGGGTCACAGTCAAGGTCAGGGTGGAGGTCAGGGTGAAGGTCAGGGTCGGGGTCAAGGTCAGGGACGAGGTCAGGTTCAGGGTCAAGGTCAGGGTGGAGGTCACGGTCACAGTCAAGGTCAGGGTGGAGGTCAGGGTCAGGGTCAAGGTCAGGGTGGAGGTCAGGGTCAGAGTCAAGGTCAGGGTGGAGGTCAGGATGGAGGTCAGGGTCAGGGTCAAGGTCAGAGTGGAGTTCAGCGTCTGGGTCAAGGTCAGGGTGGAGGTCATGGTCAGCGTCAAGGTCAGGGTGGAGGTCAGGGTGGAGGTCAAGGTCAGGGTAGAGGTCAGGGTCACAGTCAACGTCAGGGTGGAGGTCAGGGTCAGGGTCAAGGTCAGGGACGAGGTCAGGGTCAGGGTCAAGGTCAGGGTGGAGGTCAGGGTCACAGTCAAGGTCAGTGTCGAGGTCAGGGTCAGAGTCTAGTTCAGGGTGGAGGTCAGAGTGGAGGTCAGGGTCAGGGTCAAGGTCAGGGTGGAGGTCAGGGTGGAGGTCAAGGTCAGGGTAGAGGTCAGGGTCACAGTCAAGGTCAGGGTGGAGGTCAGGGTCAGGGTCGAGGTCAGGAACGAGGTCAGGGTCAGGGTCAAGGTCAGGGTGAAGGTCAGGGTCACAGTCAAGGTCAGGGTCGAGGTCAGGGTCAGGGTCAAGGTCAGGGTCAGGGCAAAGGTTAGGGAGGGAAACAGGGTTGGGGTCAAGGTCAGGGTGGAGGTCGCGGTCACAGTCAAGGTCAGGGTGATGTTCAGGATGGAGGTCAGGGTCAGGGTCAAGGTCAGAGTGGAGTTCAGCGTCTGGGTCAAGGTCAGGGTGGAGGTCATGGTCAGCGTCAAGGTCAGGGTGGAGGTCAGGGTGGAGGTCAAGGTCAGGGTAGAGGTCAGGGTCACAGTCAACGTCAGGGTGGAGGTCAGGGTCAGGGTCAAGGTTAGGGACGAGGTCAGGGTCAGGGTCAAGGTCAGGGTGGAGGTCAGGGTCACAGTCAAGGTCAGGGTGGAGGTCAGGGTCAGGGTCGAGGTCAGGAACGATGTCAGGGTCAGGGTCAAGGTCAGGGTGAAGGTCAGGGTCACAGTCAAGGTCAGGGTCGGGGTCAGGGTCAGGGTCAAGGTCAGGGTGGAGGTCAGGGTCACAGTCAAGGTCAGGGTGGAGGTCAAGGTCAGGGTAGAGGTCAGGGTCACAGTCAAGGTCAGGGTGGAGGTCAGGGTCAGGGTCGAGGTCAGGAACGAGGTCAGGGTCAGGGTCAAGGTCAGGGTGAAGGTCAGGGTCACAGTCAAGGTCAGGGTCGAGGTCAGGGTCAGGGTCAAGGTCAGGGTCAGGGCAAAGGTTAGGGAGGGAAACAGGGTTGGGGTCAAGGTCAGGGTGGAGGTCGCGGTCACAGTCAAGGTCAGGGTGATGTTCAGGATGGAGGTCAGGGTCAGGGTCAAGGTCAGAGTGGAGTTCAGCGTCTGGGTCAAGGTCAGGGTGGAGGTCATGGTCAGCGTCAAGGTCAGGGTGGAGGTCAGGGTGGAGGTCAAGGTCAGGGTAGAGGTCAGGGTCACAGTCAACGTCAGGGTGGAGGTCAGGGTCAGGGTCAAGGTTAGGGACGAGGTCAGGGTCAGGGTCAAGGTCAGTGTGGAGGTCAGGGTCACAGTCAAGGTCAGTGTCGAGGTCAGGGTCAGAGTCTAGGTCAGGGTGGAGGTCAGAGTGGAGGTCAGGGTCAGGGTCAAGGTCAGGGTGGAGGTCAGGGTGGAGGTCAAGGTCAGGGTAGAGGTCAGGGTCACAGTCAAGGTCAGGGTGGAGGTCAGGGTCAGGGTCGAGGTCAGGAACGATGTCAGGGTCAGGGTCAAGGTCAGGGTGAAGGTCAGGGTCACAGTCAAGGTCAGGGTCGGGGTCAGGGTCAGGGTCAAGGTCAGGGTGGAGGTCAGGGTCAGAGTCAAGGTCGGGGTGGAGGTCAGAATGGAGGTCAGGGTCAGGGTCAAGGTCAGTGTGAAGGTCAGCGTCAGGGTCAAGGTCAGGGTGGAGGTCAGGGTCAGGGTCAAGGTCGGGGTGGAGGTCAGGGTCAAAGTCAAAGTCAGGGTGGAGGTCAGGGTCAAGGTCAAGGTCAGGGTGGAGGTCAGGTCAGAGGTCAGGGTCAGGGTCAAGGTCAGGGTGGAGGTCGGGTTCAGAGTCAAGGTCAGGGTCGAGGTCAGCGTCGGGGTCAGGGTCAGGGCGGAGGTCAGGGTGGAGGTCAAGGTCAGGGTAGAGGTCAGGGTCACAGTCAAGGTCAGGGTGGAGGTCAGGGTCAGAGTCAAGGTCAGGGTGGAGGTCATTGTAAAGGTCAAGGTCAGGGTGGAGGTCAGGGTCACAGTCAAGGTCAGGGTGGAGGTCAGGGTGAAGGTCAGGGTCAGGGTCAAGGTCAGGGACGAGGTCACGTTCAGGGTCAAGGTCAGGGTGGAGGTCACGGTCACAGTCAAGGTCAGGGTGGAGGTCAGGGTCAGGGTCAAGGTCAGGGTGGAGGTCAGGATCAGAGTCAAGGTCAGGGTGGAGGTCAGGATGGAGGTCAGGGACAGGGTCAAGGTCAGGGTGGAATTCAGCGTCAGGGTCAAGGTCAGGGTGGAGGTCAGGGTCAGCGTCAAGGTCAGGGTGGAGGTCAGGGTGGAGGTCAAGGTCAGGGTAGAGGTCAGGGTCACAGTCAACGTAGGGTGAAAGTCAGGGTCACAGTCAAGGTCAGGGTCGAGGTCAGGGTCAGAGTCTAGGTCAGGGTGGAGGTCAGAGTGGAGGTCAGGGTCAGGTTCAAGGTCAGGGTGGAGGTCAGGGTGGAGGTCAACGTCAGGGTAGAGGTCAGAGTCACAGTCAAGGTCAGGGTGGAGGTCAGGGTCAGGGTCGAGGTCAGGAACGAGGTCAGTGTCAGGGTCAAGGTCAGGGAAAAGGTCAGGGTCACAGTTAAGGTCAGGGTCGAGGTCAGGGTCAGGGTCAAGGTCAGGGTGGGGGTCAGAGTCAGGGCAAAGGTCAGGGAGGAAAACAGGGTTGGGGTCAAGGTCAGGGTGGAGGTCACGGTCACAGTCAAGGTCAGGGTGATGTTCAGGGTCAAGGTCAAGGTCAGGATGGAGGTCAGGGTCAGGTTCAAGGTCAGGGTGGAGGTCAGGGTCAGAGTCAAGGTCAGGCTGGAGGTCAGGGTCAGAGTCAAGGTCAGGGTGGAGGTCAGGATGGAGGTCAGGGTCAGGGTCAAGGTCAGAGTGGAGTTCAGCGTCTGGGTCAAGGTCAGGGTGGAGGTCATGGTCAGCGTCAAGGTCAGGGTGGAGGTCAGGGTGGAGGTCAAGGTCAGGGTAGAGGTCAGGGTCACAGTCAACGTCAGGGTGGAGGTCAGGGTCAGGGTCAAGGTCAGGGACGAGGTCAGGGTCAGGGTCAAGGTCAGGGTGGAGGTCAGGGTCACAGTCAAGGTCAGTGTCGAGGTCAGGGTCAGAGTCTAGTTCAGGGTGGAGGTCAGAGTGGAGGTCAGGGTCAGGGTCAAGGTCAGGGTGGAGGTCAGGGTGGAGGTCAAGGTCAGGGTAGAGGTCAGGGTCACAGTCAAGGTCAGGGTGGAGGTCAGGGTCAGGGTCGAGGTCAGGAACGAGGTCAGGGTCAGGGTCAAGGTCAGGGTGAAGGTCAGGGTCACAGTCAAGGTCAGGGTCGAGGTCAGGGTCAGGGTCAAGGTCAGGGTCAGGGCAAAGGTTAGGGAGGGAAACAGGGTTGGGGTCAAGGTCAGGGTGGAGGTCGCGGTCACAGTCAAGGTCAGGGTGATGTTCAGGATGGAGGTCAGGGTCAGGGTCAAGGTCAGTGTGAAGGTCAGCGTCAGGGTCAAGGTCAGGGTGGAGGTCAGGGTCAGGGTCAAGGTCGGGGTGGAGGTCAGGGTCAAAGTCAAAGTCAGGGTGGAGGTCAGGGTCAAGGTCAAGGTCAGGGTGGAGGTCAGGTCAGAGGTCAGGGTCAGGGTCAAGGTCAGGGTGGAGGTCGGGTTCAGAGTCAAGGTCAGGGTCGAGGTCAGGGTCGGGGTCAGGGTCAGGGCGGAGGTCAGGGTGGAGGTCAAGGTCAGGGTAGAGGTCAGGGTCACAGTCAAGGTCAGGGTGGAGGTCAGGGTCAGAGTCAAGGTCAGGGTGGAGGTCAGGGTAAAGGTCAAGGTCAGGGTGGAGATCAGGGTCACAGTCAAGGTCAGGGTGGAGGTCAGGGTGAAGGTCAGGGTCAGGGTCAAGGTCAGGGACGAGGTCACGTTCAGGGTCAAGGTCAGGGTGGAGGTCACGGTCACAGTCAAGGTCAGGGTGGAGGTCAGGGTCAGGGTCAAGGTCAGGGTGGAGGTCAGGATCAGAGTCAAGGTCAGGGTGGAGGTCAGGATGGAGGTCAGGGACAGGGTCAAGGTCAGGGTGGAATTCAGCGTCAGGGTCAAGGTCAGGGTGGAGGTCAGGGTCAGCGTCAAGGTCAGGGTGGAGGTCAGGGTGGAGGTCAAGGTCAGGGTAGAGGTCAGGGTCACAGTCAACGTAGGGTGAAAGTCAGGGTCACAGTCAAGGTCAGGGTCGAGGTCAGGGTCAGAGTCTAGGTCAGGGTGGAGGTCAGAGTGGAGGTCAGGGTCAGGTTCAAGGTCAGGGTGGAAGTCGGGTTCAGAGTCAAGGTCAGGGTCGAGGTCAGGGTGAAGGTCAAGGTCAGGGTGGGGGTCAGGGTCAGGGTCAAGGTCACGGTGGAGGTCAGGGTCAAGGTCAAGGTCAGGGTGTAGGTCAGGGTCAAGGTCAAGGTCAGGGTGGAGGTCAGGGTCAGAGTCAAGGTCAGGGTGGAGGTCAGGGTCAGGGTCAAGGCCAGGGTGGAGGTCAGGGTCAGGGGCAAGGTCAGGGTCGAGGTCAGGGTCGGGGTCAGGGTCAGGGTCAAGGTCAGAGTGGAGGTCAGGGTCAAGGTCAAAGTCAGGGTGAAGGTCAGGGTCAGGGTCAACGTCAGGGTGGAGGTCAGGGTCAGAGTCAAGGTCAGGGTGGAGGTCAGGGTCAGGGTCAAGGTCAGGGTGGAGGTCAGGGTCAGAGTCAAGGTCAGGGTGGAGGTCAGGATGGAGGTCAAGGTCAGGGTAGAGGTCAGGGTCCTAGTCAAGGTTAGGGTGGAGGTCAGGGTGAAGGTCACGCTCTGGGTCACGGTCAGGGTGGAGGTCAGGGTCAGAGTCAAGGTCAGGGTGGAGGTCAGGGTCAGGGTCAAGGTCAGGGTAGAGGTCAGGGTCAGGGTCAAGGTCAGGGTGGAGGTCAGGGTCAGAGTCAACGTCAGGCTGGAGGTCAGGGTCAGGGTCAAGTTCAGGGTGGAGGTCAGGGTCAGATTCAAAGTCAGGGTGGAGGTCGGGGTCAAGGTCAAGGTCTGGGTGGAGGTCAGGTTAGAGGTCAGGGTCAGGGTCAAGATCAGGGTGGAGGTCAGGGTCAGGGTCAAGGTCAGGGTGGAGGTCAGGGTCAGGGGCAAGGTCAGGGTCGACGTCAGGGTCGGGGTCAGGGTCAGGGCGGAGGTCAGGGTGGAGGTCAAGGTCAGGGTAGAGGTCCGGGTCACAGTCAAGGTCAGGGTGGAGGTCAGGGTCTCATTCAAGGTCAGGGTGATGTTCAGGGTCAAGGTCAAGGTCAGGGTGGAGGTCAGGGTCAGAGTCAAGGTCAGGGTGAAGGTCAGGGTAAAGGTCAGGGAGGAAAACAGGGTTGGGGTCAAGGTCAGGGTGGAGGTCACGGTCACAGTCAAGGTCAGGGTGATGTTCAGGGTCAAGGTCAAGGTCAGGATGGAGGTCAGGGTCAGGTTCAAGGTCAGGGTGGAGGTCAGGGTCAGAGTCAAGGTCAGGCTGGAGGTCAGGGTCAGGGTCAAGTTCAGGGTGGAGGTCAGGGTCAGAGTCAAAGTCAGGGTGGAGGTCAGGTTAGAGGTCAGGGTCAGGGTCAACATCAGGGTGGAGGTCAGGGTCAAGGTCAAGGTCAGGGTGGAGGTCAGGGTGGAGGTCAAGGTCAGGGTAGAGGTCAGGGTCCTAGTCAAGGTTAGGGTGGAGGTCAGGGTGAAGGTCACGCTCTGGGTCAAGGTCAGGGTGGAGGTCAGGGTGAGAGTCATGGTCAGGGTGGAGGTCAGGTTGGAGGTCAGGGTCAGGGTCAAGGTCAGGGTGGAGGTCAGGGTCAGGGTCAAGGTCAGGGTGGAGGTCAGGGTTAGGGTCAAGGTCAGGGTGGAGGTCAGGGTCAAAGTCAAAGTCAGGGTGGAGGTCAGGGTCAAGGTCAAGGTCAGGGTGGAGGTCAGGTCAGAGGTCAGGGTCAGGGTCAAGGTCAGGGTGGAAGTCGGGTTCAGAGTCAAGGTCAGGGTCGAGGTCAGGGTCGGGGTCAGGGTCAGGGCGGAGGTCAGGCTGGAGGTTAAGGTCAGGGTAGAGGTCAGGGTCACAGTCAAGGTCAGGGTGGAGGTCAGGGTCACAGTCAAGGTCAGGGTGATGTTCAGGGTCAAGGTCAAGGTCAGGGTGGAGGTCAGGGTCAGAGTCAAGGTCAGGGTGGAGGTCAGGGTGAAGGTCAAGGTCAGGGTGGGGGTCAGGGTCAGGGTCAAGGTCACGGTGGAGGTCAGGGTCAAGGTCAAGGTCAGGGTGTAGGTCAGGGTCAAGGTCAAGGTCAGGGTGGAGGTCAGGGTCAGAGTCAAGGTCAGGGTGGAGGTCAGGGTCAGGGTCAAGGCCAGGGTGGAGGTCAGGGTCAGGGGCAAGGTCAGGGTCGAGGTCAGGGTCGGGGTCAGGGTCAGGGTGGAGGTCAAGGTCAGGGTAGAGGTCAGGGTCACAGTCAAGGTCAGGGTGGAGGTCAAGGTCACAGTCAAGGTCAGGGTGATGTTCAGGGTCAAGGTCAAGGTCAGGGTGAAGATCAGGGTCAGAGTCAAGGTCAGGGTGGAGGTCAGGGTAAAGGTCAAGGTCAGGGTGGGGGTCAGGGTCAGGGTCAAGGTCAGGGTGGAGGTCAGGGTCAAGGTCAAAGTCAGGGTGAAGGTCAGGGTCAGGGTCAACGTCAGGGTGGAGGTCAGGGTCAGAGTCAAGGTCAGGGTGGAGGTCAGGGTCAGGGTCAAGGTCAGGGTAGAGGTCAGGGTCACAGTCAAGGTCAGGGTGGAGGTCAGGGTGAAGGTCAGGGTCGGGGTCAAGGTCAGGGACGAGGTCAGGTTCAGAGTCAAGGTCAGGGTGGAGGTCAGGGTCAGGGTCAAGGTCAGGGTAGAGGTCAGGGTCACAGTCAAGGTCAGGGTGGAGGTCAGGGTGAAGGTCAGGGTCGGGGTCAAGGTCAGGGACGAGGTCAGGTTCAGGGTCAAGGTCAGGGTGGAGGTCACGGTCACAGTCAAGGTCAGGGTGGAGGTCAGGGTCAGGGTCAAGGTCAGGGTGGAGGTCAGGGTCGGAGTCAAGGTCAGGATGGAGGTCAGGATGGAGGTCAGGGTCAGGGTCAAGGTCAGGGTGGAGGTCAGCGTCAGGGTCAAGGTCAGGGTGGAGGTCAGGGTCAGCGTCAAGGTCAGGGTGGAGGTCAGGGTCAGGGTCAAGGTCAGGGTGGAGGTCAGGGTCAGGGTCAAGGTCAGGGTGGAGGTCAGGGTCAGAGTCAAGGTCAGGGTGGAGGTCAGGATGGAGGTCAAGGTCAGGGTAGAGGTCAGGGTCCTAGTCAAGGTTAGGGTGGAGGTCAGGGTGAAGGTCACGCTCTGGGTCACGGTCAGGGTGGAGGTCAGGGTCAGAGTCAAGGTCAGGGTGGAGGTCAGGGTCAGGGTCAAGGTCAGGGTAGAGGTCAGGGTCAGGGTCAAGGTCAGGGTGGAGGTCAGGGTCAGAGTCAACGTCAGGCTAGAGGTCAGGGTCAGGGTCAAGTTCAGGGTGGAGGTCAGGGTCAGATTCAAAGTCAGGGTGGAGGTCGGGGTCAAGGTCAAGGTCAGGGTGGAGGTCAGGTTAGAGGTCAGGGTCAGGGTCAAGATCAGGGTGGAGGTCAGGGTCAGGGTCAAGGTCAGGGTGGAGGTCAGGGTCAGGGGCAAGGTCAGGGTCGAGGTCAGGGTCGGGGTCAGGGTCAGGGCGGAGGTCAGGGTGGAGGTCAAGGTCAGGGTAGAGGTCCGGGTCACAGTCAAGGTCAGGGTGGAGGTCAGGGTCTCATTCAAGGTCAGGGTGATGTTCAGGGTCAAGGTCAAGGTCAGGGTGGAGGTCAGGGTCAGAGTCAAGGTCAGGGTGAAGGTCAGGGTAAAGGTCAGGGTCAGGGTGGGGGTCAGGGTCGGGGTCAAGGTCAGGGTGGAGGTCAGGGTCAAGGTCAAAGTCAGGGTGGAGGTCAGGTTCAGGGTCAAGGTCAGGGTGAAGGTCAGGGTCAGAGTCAAGGTCAGGGTGGAGGTCAGGGTCGGGGTCAAGGTCAGGGTGGAGGTCAGGGTCACAGTCAAGGTCAGGGTGGAGGTCAGGGTGGAGGTCAGGGTCAGGGTCAAGGTCAGGGTGGAGGTCAGGGTCAGGGTCAAGGTCGGAGTGGAGGTCAGGGTCAGGGTCAAGGTCAGGGTGGAGGTCAGGGTCAGAGTCAAGGTCAGGGTGAAGGTCAGGATAGAGGTCAGGGTCAGGGTCAAGGTCAGGGTGGAGGTCAGCGTCAGGGTCAAGGTCAGGGTCGAGGTCAGGGTCAGGGTCAAGGTCGGAGTGAAGGTCAGGGTCAGGGTCAAGGTCAGGGTGGAGGTCAGGGTCAGAGTCAAGGTCAGGGTGGAGGTCAGGATGGAGGTCAGGGTCAGGGTCAAGGTCAGGGTGGAGGTCAGCGTCAGGGTCAAGGTCAGGGTGGAGGTCAGGGTCAGCGTCAAGGTCAGGGTGGAGGTCAGGGTGGAGGTCAAGGTCAGGGTAGAGGTCAGGGTCACAGTCAACGTCAGGGTGGAGGTCAGGGTCAGGGTCAAGGTCAGGGACGAGGTCAGGGTCAGGGTCAAGTTCAGGGTGGAGGTCAGGGTCAGAGTCAAAGTCAGGGTGGAGGTCAGGTTAGAGGTCAGGGTCAGGGTCAACATCAGGGTGGAGGTCAGGGTCAAGGTCAAGGTCAGGGTGGAGGTCAGGGTGGAGGTCAAGGTCAGGGTAGAGGTCAGGGTCCTAGTCAAGGTTAGGGTGGAGGTCAGGGTGAAGGTCACGCTCTGGGTCAAGGTCAGGGTGGAGGTCAGGGTGAGAGTCATGGTCAGGGTGGAGGTCAGGTTGGAGGTCAGGGTCAGGGTCAAGGTCAGGGTGGAGGTCAGGGTCAGGGTCAAGGTCAGGGTGGAGGTCAGGGTTAGGGTCAAGGTCAGGGTGGAGGTCAGGGTCAAAGTCAAAGTCAGGGTGGAGGTCAGGGTCAAGGTCAAGGTCAGGGTGGAGGTCAGGTCAGAGGTCAGGGTCAGGGTCAAGGTCAGGGTGCAAGTCGGGTTCAGAGTCAAGGTCAGGGTCGAGGTCAGGGTCGGGGTCAGGGTCAGGGCGGAGGTCAGGCTGGAGGTTAAGGTCAGGGTAGAGGTCAGGGTCACAGTCAAGGTCAGGGTGGAGGTCAGGGTCACAGTCAAGGTCAGGGTGATGTTCAGGGTCAAGGTCAAGGTCAGGGTGGAGGTCAGGGTCAGAGTCAAGGTCAGGGTGGAGGTCAGGGTGAAGGTCAAGGTCAGGGTGGGGGTCAGGGTCAGGGTCAAGGTCACGGTGGAGGTCAGGGTCAAGGTCAAGGTCAGGGTGTAGGTCAGGGTCAAGGTCAAGGTCAGGGTGGAGGTCAGGGTCAGAGTCAAGGTCAGGGTGGCGGTCAGGGTCAGGGTCAAGGCCAGGGTGGAGGTCAGGGTCAGGGGCAAGGTCAGGGTCGAGGTCAGGGTCGGGGTCAGGGTCAGGGTGGAGGTCAAGGTCAGGGTAGAGGTCAGGGTCACAGTCAAGGTCAGGGTGGAGGTCAAGGTCACAGTCAAGGTCAGGGTGATGTTCAGGGTCAAGGTCAAGGTCAGGGTGAAGATCAGGGTCAGAGTCAAGGTCAGAATGGAGGTCAGGGTAAAGGTCAAGGTCAGGGTGGGGGTCAGGGTCAGGGTCAAGGTCAGGGTGGAGGTCAGGGTCAAGGTCAAAGTCAGGGTGAAGGTCAGGGTCAGGGTCAACGTCAGGGTGGAGGTCAGGGTCAGAGTCAAGGTCAGGGTGGAGGTCAGGGTCAGGGTCAAGGTTAGGGTAGAGGTCAGGGTCACAGTCAAGGTCAGGGTGGAGGTCAGGGTGAAGGTCAGGGTCGGGGTCAAGGTCAGGGACGAGGTCAGGTTCAGGGTCAAGGTCAGGGTGGAGGTCACGGTAACAGTCAAGGTCAGGGTGGAGGTCAGGGTCAGGGTTAAGGTCAGGGTGGAGGTCAGGGTCGGAGTCAAGGTCAGGATGGAGGTCAGGATGGAGGTCAGGGTCAGGGTCAAGGTCAGGGTGGAGGTCAGCGTCAGGGTCAAGGTCAGGGTGGAGGTCAGGGTCAGCGTCAAGGTCAGGGTGGAGGTCAGGGTCAGGGTCAAGGTCAGGGTGGAGGTCAGGGTCAGGGTCAAGGTCAGGGTGGAGGTCAGGGTCAGAGTCAAGGTCAGGGTGGAGGTCAGGATGGAGGTCAAGGTCAGGGTAGAGGTCAGGGTCCTAGTCAAGGTTAGGGTGGAGGTCAGGGTGAAGGTCACGCTCTGGGTCACGGTCAGGGTGGAGGTCAGGGTCAGAGTCAAGGTCAGGGTGGAGGTCAGGGTCAGGGTCAAGGTCAGGGTAGAGGTCAGGGTCAGGGTCAAGGTCAGGGTGGAGGTCAGGGTCAGAGTCAACGTCAGGCTGGAGGTCAGGGTCAGGGTCAAGTTCAGGGTGGAGGTCAGGGTCAGATTCAAAGTCAGGGTGGAGGTCGGGGTCAAGGTCAAGGTCAGGGTGGAGGTCAGGTTAGAGGTCAGGGTCAGGGTCAAGATCAGGGTGGAGGTCAGGGTCAGGGTCAAGGTCAGGGTGGAGGTCAGGGTCAGGGGCAAGGTCAGGGTCGAGGTCAGGGTCGGGGTCAGGGTCAGGGCGGAGGTCAGGGTGGAGGTCAAGGTCAGGGTAGAGGTCCGGGTCACAGTCAAGGTCAGGGTGATGTTCAGGGTCAAGGTCAAGGTCAGGATGGAGGTCAGGGTCAGGTTCAAGGTCAGGGTGGAGGTCAGGGTCAGAGTCAAGGTCAGGCTGGAGGTCAGGGTCAGGGTCTAGTTCAGGGTGGAGGTCAGGGTCAGAGTCAAAGTCAGGGTGGAGGTCAGGTTAGAGGTCAGGGTCAGGGTCAACATCAGGGTCTAGGTCAGGGTCAAGGTCAAGGTCAGGGTGGAGGTCAGGGTGGAGGTCAAGGTCAGGGTAGAGGTCAGGGTCCTAGTCAAGGTTAGGGTGGAGGTCAGGGTGAAGGTCACGCTCTGGGTCAAGGTCAGGGTGGAGGTCAGGGTGAGAGTCATGGTCAGGTTGGAGGTCAGGTTGGAGGTCAGGGTCAGGGTCAAGGTCAGGGTGGAGGTCAGGGTCAGGGTCAAGGTCAGGGTGAAGGTCAGGGTTAGGGTCAAGGTCAGGGTGGAGGTCAGGGTCAAAGTCAAAGGCAGGGTGGAGGTCAGGGTCAAGGTCAAGGTCAGGGTGGAGGTCAGGTCAGAGGTCAGGGTCAGGGTCAAGGTCAGGGTGGAAGTCGGGTTCAGAGTCAAGGTCAGGGTCGAGGTCAGGGTCGGGGTCAGGGTCAGGGCGGAGGTCAGGCTCGAGGTTAAGGTCAGGGTAGAGGTCAGGGTCACAGTCAAGGTCAGGGTGGAGGTCAGGGTCACAGTCAAGGTCAGGGTGATGTTCAGGGTCAAGGTCAAGGTCAGGGTGGAGGTCAGGGTCAGAGTCAAGGTCAGGGTGGAGGTCAGGGTGAAGGTCAAGGTCAGGGTGGGGGTCAGGGTCAGGGTCAAGGTCACGGTGGAGGTCAGGGTCAAGGTCAAGGTCAGGGTGTAGGTCAGGGTCAAGGTCAAGGTCAGGGTGGAGGTCAGGGTCAGAGTCAAGGTCAGGGTGGAGGTCAGGGTCAGGGTCAAGGCCAGGGTGGAGGTCAGGGTCAGGGGCAAGGTCAGGGTCGAGGTCAGGGTCGGGGTCAGGATCAGGGTGGAGGTCAAGGTCAGGGTAGAGGTCAGGGTCACAGTCAAGGTCAGGGTGGAGGTCAAGAGCACAGTCAAGGTCAGGGTGATGTTCAGGGTCAAGGTCAAGGTCAGGGTGGAGATCAGGGTCAGAATCAAGGTCAGGGTGGAGGTCAGGGTAAAGGTCAAGGTCAGGGTGGAGGTCAGGGTCACAGTCAAGGTCAGGGTGGAGGTCAGGGTGGAGGTCAGGGTCAGGGTCAAGGTCAGGGTGGAGGTCAGGGTCAGGGTCAAGGTCGGAGTGGAGGTCAGGGTCGGGGTCGAGGTCAGGGTGGAGGTCAGGGTCAGAGTCAAGGTCAGGGTGAAGGTCAGGATAGAGGTCAGGGTCAGGGTCAAGGTCAGGGTGGAGGTCAGCGTCAGGGTCAAGGTCAGGGTCGAGGTCAGGGTCAGGGTCAAGGTCGGAGTGGAGGTCAGGGTCAGGGTCAAGGTCAGGGTGGAGGTCAGGGTCAGAGTCAAGGTCAGGGTGGAGGTCAGGATGGAGGTCAGGGTCAGGGTCAAGGTCAGGGTGGAGGTCAGCGTCAGGGTCAAGGTCAGGGTGGAGGTCAGGGTCAGCGTCAAGGTCAGGGTGGAGGTCAGGGTGGAGGTCAAGGTCAGGGTAGAGGTCAGGGTCACAGTCAACGTCAGGGTGGAGGTCAGGGTCAGGGTCAAGGTCAGGGACGAGGTCAGGGTCAGGGTCAAGGTCAGGGTGGGGGTCAGAGTCAGGGCAAAGGTCAGGGAGGAAAACAGGGTTGGGGTCAAGGTCAGGGTGGAGGTCACGGTCACAGTCAAGGTCAGGGTGATGTTCAGGGTCAAGGTCAAGGTCAGGATGGAGGTCAGGGTCAGGTTCAAGGTCAGGGTGGAGGTCAGGGTCAGGGTCAAGGCCAGGGTGGAGGTCAGGGTCAGGGGCAAGGTCAGGGTCGAGGTCAGGGTCGGGGTCAGGATCAGGGTGGAGGTCAAGGTCAGGGTAGAGGTCAGGGTCACAGTCAAGGTCAGGGTGGAGGTCAAGAGCACAGTCAAGGTCAGGGTGATGTTCAGGGTCAAGGTCAAGGTCAGGGTGGAGATCAGGGTCAGAATCAAGGTCAGGGTGGAGGTCAGGGTAAAGGTCAAGGTCAGGGTGGAGGTCAGGGTCACAGTCAAGGTCAGGGTGGAGGTCAGGGTGGAGGTCAGGGTCAGGGTCAAGGTCAGGGTGGAGGTCAGGGTCAGGGTCAAGGTCGGAGTGGAGGTCAGGGTCGGGGTCGAGGTCAGGGTGGAGGTCAGGGTCAGAGTCAAGGTCAGGGTGAAGGTCAGGATAGAGGTCAGGGTCAGGGTCAAGGTCAGGGTGGAGGTCAGCGTCAGGGTCAAGGTCAGGGTCGAGGTCAGGGTCAGGGTCAAGGTCGGAGTGGAGGTCAGGGTCAGGGTCAAGGTCAGGGTGGAGGTCAGGGTCAGAGTCAAGGTCAGGGTGGAGGTCAGGATGGAGGTCAGGGTCAGGGTCAAGGTCAGGGTGGAGGTCAGCGTCAGGGTCAAGGTCAGGGTGGAGGTCAGGGTCAGCGTCAAGGTCAGGGTGGAGGTCAGGGTGGAGGTCAAGGTCAGGGTAGAGGTCAGGGTCACAGTCAACGTCAGGGTGGAGGTCAGGGTCAGGGTCAAGGTCAGGGACGAGGTCAGGGTCAGGGTCAAGGTCAGGGTGGGGGTCAGAGTCAGGGCAAAGGTCAGGGAGGAAAACAGGGTTGGGGTCAAGGTCAGGGTGGAGGTCACGGTCACAGTCAAGGTCAGGGTGATGTTCAGGGTCAAGGTCAAGGTCAGGATGGAGGTCAGGGTCAGGTTCAAGGTCAGGGTGGAGGTCAGGGTCAGAGTCAAGGTCAGGCTGGAGGTCAGGGTCAGGGTCTAGTTCAGGGTGGAGGTCAGGGTCAGAGTCAAAGTCAGGGTGGAGGTCAGGTTAGAGGTCAGGGTCAGGGTCAACATTAGGGTCTAGGTCAGGGTCAAGGTCAAGGTCAGGGTGGAGGTCAGGGTGGAGGTCAAGGTCAGGGTAGAGGTCAGGGTCCTAGTCAAGGTTAGGGTGGAGGTCAGGGTGAAGGTCACGCTCTGGGTCAAGGTCAGGGTGGAGGTCAGGGTGAGAGTCATGGTCAGGGTGGAGGTCAGGTTGGAGGTCAGGGTCAGGGTCAAGGTCAGGGTGGAGGTCAGGGTCAGGGTCAAGGTCAGGGTGGAGGTCAGGGTTAGGGTCAAGGTCAGGGTGGAGGTCAGGGTCAAAGTCAAAGGCAGGGTGGAGGTCAGGGTCAAGGTCAAGGTCAGGGTGGAGGTCAGGTCAGAGGTCAGGGTCAGGGTCAAGGTCAGGGTGGAAGTCGGGTTCAGAGTCAAGGTCAGGGTCGAGGTCAGGGTCGGGGTCAGGGTCAGGGCGGAGGTCAGGCTCGAGGTTAAGGTCAGGGTAGAGGTCAGGGTCACAGTCAAGGTCAGGGTGGAGGTCAGGGTCACAGTCAAGGTCAGGGTGATGTTCAGGGTCAAGGTCAAGGTCAGGGTGGAGGTCAGGGTCAGAGTCAAGGTCAGGGTGGAGGTCAGGGTGAAGGTCAAGGTCAGGGTGGGGGTCAGGGTCAGGGTCAAGGTCACGGTGGAGGTCAGGGTCAAGGTCAAGGTCAGGGTGTAGGTCAGGGTCAAAGTCAAGGTCAGGGTGGAGGTCAGGGTCAGAGTCAAGGTCAGGGTGGAGGTCAGGGTCAGGGTCAAGGCCAGGGTGGAGGTCAGGGTCAGGGGCAAGGTCAGGGTCGAGGTCAGGGTCGGGGTCAGGGTCAGGGTGGAGGTCAAGGTCAGGGTAGAGGTCAGGGTCACAGTCAAGGTCAGGGTGGAGGTCAAGGTCACAGTCAAGGTCAGGGTGATGTTCAGGGTCAAGGTCAAGGTCAGGGTGGAGATCAGGGTCAGAGTCAAGGTCAGGGTGGAGATCTGGGTAAAGGTCAAGGTCAGGGTGGAGGTCAGGGTCACAGTCAAGGTCAGGGTGGAGGTCAGGGTCAGAGTCAAGGTCAGGGTGGAGGTCAGGATGGAGGTCAGGGTCAGGGTCAAGGTCAGGGTGGAGGTCAGCGTCAGGGTCAAGGTCAGGGTGGAGGTCAGGGTCAGCGTCAAGGTCAGGGTGGAGGTCAGGGTGGAGGTCAAGGTCAGGGTAGAGGTCAGGGTCACAGTCAACGTCAGGGTGGAGGTCAGGGTCAGGGTCAAGGTCAGGGACGAGGTCAGGGTCAGGGTCAAGTTCAGGGTGGAGGTCAGGGTGGAGGTCAACGTCAGGGTAGAGGTCAGAGTCACAGTCAAGGTCAGGGTGGAGGTCAGGGTCAGGGTCGAGGTCAGGAACGAGGTCAGTGTCAGGGTCAAGGTCAGGGAAAAGGTCAGGGTCACAGTTGAGGTCAGGGTCGAGGTCAGGGTCAGGGTCAAGGTCAGGGTGGGGGTCAGAGTCAGGGCAAAGGTCAGGGAGGAAAACAGGGTTGGGGTCAAGGTCAGGGTGGAGGTCACGGTCACAGTCAAGGTCAGGGTGATGTTCAGGGTCAAGGTCAAGGTCAGGATGGAGGTCAGGGTCAGGTTCAAGGTCAGGGTGGAGGTCAGGGTCAGAGTCAAGGTCAGGCTGGAGGTCAGGGTCAGGGTCTAGTTCAGGGTGGAGGTCAGGGTCAGAGTCAAAGTCAGGGTGGAGGTCAGGTTAGAGGTCAGGGTCAGGGTCAACATCAGGGTCTAGGTCAGGGTCAAGGTCAAGGTCAGGGTGGAGGTCAGGGTGGAGGTCAAGGTCAGGGTAGAGGTCAGGGTCCTAGTCAAGGTTAGGGTGGAGGTCAGGGTGAAGGTCACGCTCTGGGTCAAGGTCAGGGTGGAGGTCAGGGTGAGAGTCATGGTCAGGGTGGAGGTCAGGTTGGAGGTCAGGGTCAGGGTCAAGGTCAGGGTGGAGGTCAGGGTCAGGGTCAAGGTCAGGGTGGAGGTCAGGGTTAGGGTCAAGGTCAGGGTGGAGGTCAGGGTCAAAGTCAAAGGCAGGGTGGAGGTCAGGGTCAAGGTCAAGGTCAGGGTGGAGGTCAGGTCAGAGGTCAGGGTCAGGGTCAAGGTCAGGGTGGAAGTCGGGTTCAGAGTCAAGGTCAGGGTCGAGGTCAGGGTCGGGGTCAGGGTCAGGGCGGAGGTCAGGCTCGAGGTTAAGGTCAGGGTAGAGGTCAGGGTCACAGTCAAGGTCAGGGTGGAGGTCAGGGTCACAGTCAAGGTCAGGGTGATGTTCAGGGTCAAGGTCAAGGTCAGGGTGGAGGTCAGGGTCAGAGTCAAGGTCAGGGTGGAGGTCAGGGTGAAGGTCAAGGTCAGGGTGGGGGTCAGGGTCAGGGTCAAGGTCAGGGTAGAGGTCAGGGTCACAGTCAAGGTCAGGGTGGAGGTCAGGGTGAAGGTCAGGGTCGGGGTCAAGGTCAGGGACGAGGTCAGGTTCAGGGTCAAGGTCAGGGTGGAGGTCACGGTCACAGTCAAGGTCAGGGTGGAGGTCAGGGTCAGGGTCAAGGTCAGGGTGGAGGTCAGGGTCGGAGTCAAGGTCAGGATGGAGGTCAGGATGGAGGTCAGGGTCAGGGTCAAGGTCAGGGTGGAGGTCAGGGTCAGAGTCAAGGTCAGGGTGGAGGTCAGGGTCAGGGTCAAGGCCAGGGTGGAGGTCAGGGTCAGGGGCAAGGTCAGGGTCGAGGTCAGGGTCGGGGTCAGGGTCAGGGTGGAGGTCAAGGTCAGGGTAGAGGTCAGAGTCACAGTCAAGGTCAGGGTGGAGGTCAAGGTCACAGTCAAGGTCAGGGTGATGTTCAGGGTCAAGGTCAAGGTCAGGGTGGAGATCAGGGTCAGAGTCAAGGTCAGGGTGGAGATCAGGGTAAAGGTCAAGGTCAGGGTGGAGGTCAGGGTCACAGTCAAGGTCAGGGTGGAGGTCAGGGTGGAGGTCAGGGTCAGGGTCAAGGTCAGGGTGGAGGTCAGGGTCAGGGTCAAGGTCGGAGTGGAGGTCAGGGTCAGGGTCAAGGTCAGGGTGGAGGTCAGGGTCAGAGTCAAGGTCAGGGTGGAGGTCAGGATAGAGGTCAGGGTCAGGGTCAAGGTCAGGGTGGAGGTCAGCGTCAGGGTCAAGGTCAGGGTCGAGGTCAGGGTCAGGGTCAAGGTCGGAGTGGAGGTCAGGGTCAGGGTCAAGGTCAGGGTGGAGGTCAGGGTCAGAGTCAAGGTCAGGGTGGAGGTCAGGATGGAGGTCAGGGTCAGGGTCAAGGTCAGGGTGGAGGTCAGCGTCAGGGTCAAGGTCAGGGTGGAGGTCAGGGTCAGCGTCAAGGTCAGGGTGGAGGTCAGGGTGGAGGTCAAGGTCAGGGTAGAGGTCAGGGTCACAGTCAACGTCAGGGTGGAGGTCAGGGTCAGGGTCAAGGTCAGGGACGCGGTCAGGGTCAGGGTCAAGTTCAGGGTGGAGGTCAGGGTGGAGGTCAACGTCAGGGTAGAGGTCAGAGTCACAGTCAAGGTCAGGGTGGAGGTCAGGGTCAGGGTCGAGGTCAGGAACGAGGTCAGTGTCAGGGTCAAGGTCAGGGAAAAGGTCAGGGTCACAGTTAAGGTCAGGGTCGAGGTCAGGGTCAGGGTCAAGGTCAGGGTGGGGGTCAGAGTCAGGGCAAAGGTCAGGGAGGAAAACAGGGTTGGGGTCAAGGTCAGGGTGGAGGTCACGGTCACAGTCAAGGTCAGGGTGATGTTCAGGGTCAAGGTCAAGGTCAGGATGGAGGTCAGGGTCAGGTTCAAGGTAAGGGTGGAGGTCAGGGTCAGAGTCAAGGTCAGGCTGGAGGTCAGGGTCAGGGTCTAGTTCAGGGTGGAGGTCAGGGTCAGAGTCAAAGTCAGGGTGGAGGTCAGGTTAGAGGTCAGGGTCAGGGTCAACATCAGGGTGGAGGTCAGGGTCAAGGTCAAGGTCAGGGTGGAGGTCAGGGTGGAGGTCAAGGTCAGGGTAGAGGTCAGGGTCCTAGTCAAGGTTAGGGTGGAGGTCAGGGTGAAGGTCACGCTCTGGGTCAAGGTCAGAGTGGAGGTCAGGGTGAGAGTCATCGTCAGGGTGGAGGTCAGGTTGGAGGTCAGGGTCAGGGTCAAGGTCAGGGTGGAGGTCAGGGTCAGGGTCAAGGTCAGGGTGGAGGTCAGGGTTAGGGTCAAGGTCAGGGTGGAGGTCAGGGTCAAAGTCAAAGTCAGGGTGGAGGTCAGGGTCAAGGTCAAGGTCAGGGTGGAGGTCAGGTCAGAGGTCAGGGTCAGGGTCAAGGTCAGGGTGGAAGTCGGGTTCAGAGTCAAGGTCAGGGTCGAGGTCAGGGTCGGGGTCAGGGTCAGGGCGGAGGTCAGGCTCGAGGTTAAGGTCAGGGTAGAGGTCAGGGTCACAGTCAAGGTCAGGGTGGAGGTCAGGGTCACAGTCAAGGTCAGGGTGATGTTCAGGGTCAAGGTCAAGGTCAGGGTGGAGGTCAGGGTCAGAGTCAAGGTCAGGGTGGAGGTCGGGGTGAAGGTCAAGGTCAGGGTGGGGGTCAGGGTCAGGGTCAAGGTCACGGTGGAGGTCAGGGTCAAGGTCAAGGTCAGGGTGTAGGTCAGGGTCAAGGTCAAGGTCAGGGTGGAGGTCAGGGTCAGAGTCAAGGTCAGGGTGGAGGTCAGGGTCAGGGTCAAGGCCAGGGTGGAGGTCAGGGTCAGGGGCAAGGTCAGGGTCGAGGTCAGGGTCGGGGTCAGGGTCAGGGTGGAGGTCAAGGTCAGGGTAGAGGTCAGGGTCACAGTCAAGGTCAGGGTGGAGGTCAAGGTCACAGTCAAAGTCAGGGTGATGTTCAGGGTCAAGGTCAAGGTCAGGGTGGAGATCAGGGTCAGAGTCAAGGTCAGGGTGGAGGTCAGGGTAAAGGTCAAGGTCAGGGTGGGGGTCAGGGTCAGGGTCAAGGTCAGGGTGGAGGTCAGGGTCAAGGTCAAAGTCAGGGTGGAGGTCAGGGTCAGGGTCAAGGTCAGGGTGGAGGTCAGGGTCAGAGTCAAGGTCAGGGTGGAGGTCACGGTCACAGTCAAGGTCAGGGTAGAGGTCAGGGTCAGGGTCAAGGTCAGGGTGGAGGTCAGGGTCGGAGTCAAGGTCAGGGTGGAGGTCAGGATGGAGGTCAGGGTCAGGGTCAAGGTCAGGGTGGAGGTCAGCGTCAGGGTCAAGGTCAGGGTGGAGGTCAGGGTCAGCGTCAAGGTCAGGGTGGAGGTCAGGGTCAGGGTCAAGGTCAGGGTGGAGGTCAGGGTCAGGGTCAAGGTCAGGGTGGAGGTCAGGGTCAGAGTCGAGGTCAGGGTGGAGGTCAGGATGGAGGTCAAGGTCAGGGTAGAGGTCAGGGTCCTAGTCAAGGTTAGGGTGGAGGTCAGGGTGAAGGTCACGCTCTGGGTCACGGTCAGGGTGGAGGTCAGGGTCAGAGTCAAGGTCAGGGTGGAGGTCAGGGTCAGGGTCAAGGTCAGGGTAGAGGTCAGGGTCAGGGTCAAGGTCAGGGTGGAGGTCAGGGTCGAAGTCAAAGTCAGGGTGGAGGTCAGGGTCAAGGTCAAGGTCAGGGTGGAGGTCAGGTCAGAGGTCAGGGTCAGGGTCAAGGTCAGGGTGGAGGTCGGGGTCAGAGTCAAGGTCAGGGTGGGGGTCAGGGTCAAAGTCAAGGTCAGGATGGAGGTCAGATTCAGGGTCAAGGTCAGGGTGGAGGTCAGGGTCAGAGTCAACGTCAGGCTGGAGGTCAGGGTCAGGGTCAAGTTCAGGGTGGAGGTCAGGGTCAGATTCAAAGTCAGGGTGGAGGTCGGGGTCAAGGTCAAGGTCAGGGTGGAGGTCAGGTTAGAGGTCAGGGTCAGGGTCAAGATCAGGGTGGAGGTCAGGGTCAGGGTCAAGGTCAGGGTGGAGGTCAGGGTCAGGGGCAAGGTCAGGGTCGAGGTCAGCGTCGGGGTCAGGGTCAGGGCGGAGGTCAGGGTGGAGGTCAAGGTCAGGGTAGAGGTCCGGGTCACAGTCAAGGTCAGGGTGGAGGTCAGGGTCTCATTCAAGGTCAGGGTGATGTTCAGGGTCAAGGTCAAGGTCAGGGTGGAGGTCAGGGTCAGAGTCAAGGTCATGGTGAAGGTCAGGGTCAGAGTCAAGGTCAGGGTGGAGGTCAGGGTCGGGGTCAAGGTCAGGGTGGAGGTCAGGGTCACAGTCAAGGTCAGGGTGGAGGTCAGGGTGGAGGTCAGGGTCAGGGTCAAGGTCAGGGTGGAGGTCAGGGTCAGGGTCAAGGTCGGAGTGGAGGTCAGGGTCAGGGTCAAGGTCAGGGTGGAGGTCAGGGTCAGAGTCAAGGTCAGGGTGGAGGTCAGGATAGAGGTCAGGGTCAGGGTCAAGGTCAGGGTGGAGGTCAGCGTCAGGGTCAAGGTCAGGGTCGAGGTCAGGGTCAGGGTCAAGTTCGGAGTGGAGGTCAGGGTCAGGGTCAAGGTCAGGGTGGAGGTCAGGGTCAGAGTCAAGGTCAGGGTGGAGGTCAGGATGGAGGTCAGGGTCGGGGTCAAGGTCAGGGTGGAGGTCAGCGTCAGGGTCAAGGTCAGGGTGGAGGTCAGGGTCAGCGTCAAGGTCAGGGTGGAGGTCAGGGTGGAGGTCAAGGTCAGGGTAGAGGTCAGGGTCACAGTCAACGTCATAGTGGAGGTCAGGGTCAGGGTCAAGGTCAGGGACGAGGTCAGGGTCAGGGTCAAGTTCAGGGTGGAGGTCAGGGTCACAGTCAAGGTCAGGGTCGAGGTCAGGGTCAGAGTCAAGGTCAGGGTGGAGGTCAGAGTGGAGGTCAGGGTCAGGGTCAAGGTCAGGGTGGAGGTCAGGGTGGAGGTCAAGGTCAGGGTAGAGGTCAGGGTCACAGTCAAGGTCAGGGTGGAGGTCAGGGTCAGGGTCGAGGTCAGAAACGAGGTCAGGGTCAGGGTCAAGGTCAGGGTAAAGTTCAGGGTCACAGTCAAGGTCAGGGTCAGGGTCAAGGTCAGGGTGGAGGTCAGGGTCAGGGTCAAGGTCAGGGTGGAGGTCAGGGTCAGAGTCGAGGTCAGGGTGGAGGTCAGGATGGAGGTCAAGGTCAGGGTAGAGGTCAGGGTCCTAGTCAAGGTTATGGTGGAGGTCAGGGTGAAGGTCACGCTCTGGGTCACGGTCAGGGTGGAGGTCAGGGTCAGAGTCAAGGTCAGGGTGGAGGTCAGGGTCAGGGTCAAGGTCAGGGTAGAGGTCAGGGTCAGGGTCAAGGTCAGGGTGGAGGTCAGGGTCGAAGTCAAAGTCAGGGTGGAGGTCAGGGTCAAGGTCAAGGTCAGGGTGGAGGTCAGGTCAGAGGTCAGGGTCAGGGTCAAGGTCAGGGTGGAGGTCGGGGTCAGAGTCAAGGTCAGGGTGGGGGTCAGGGTCAAGGTCAAGGTCAGGATGGAGGTCAGATTCAGGGTCAAGGTCAGGGTGGAGGTCAGGGTCAGAGTCAACGTCAGGCTGGAGGTCAGGGTCAGGGTCAAGTTCAGGGTGGAGGTCAGGGTCAGATTCAAAGTCAGGGTGGAGGTCGGGGTCAAGGTCAAGGTCAGGGTGGAGGTCAGGATAGAGGTCAGGGTCAGGGTCAAGATCAGGGTGGAGGTCAGGGTCAGGGTCAAGGTCAGGGTGGAGGTCAGGGTCAGGGGCAAGGTCAGGGTCGAGGTCAGCGTCGGGGTCAGGGTCAGGGCGGAGGTCAGGGTGGAGGTCAAGGTCAGGGTAGAGGTCCGGGTCACAGTCAAGGTCAGGGTGGAGGTCAGGGTCTCATTCAAGGTCAGGGTGATGTTCAGGGTCAAGGTCAAGGTCAGGGTGGAGGTCAGGGTCAGAGTCAAGGTCAGGGTGAAGGTCAGGGTGAAGGTCAGGGTCAGGGTGGGGGTCAGGGTCGGGGTCAAGGTCAGGGTGGAGGTCAGGGTCAAGGTCAAAGTCAGGGTGGAGGTCAGGTTCAGGGTTAAGGTCAGGGTGAAGGTCAGGGTCAGAGTCAAGGTCAGGGTGGAGGTCAGGGTCGGGGTCAAGGTCAGGGTGGAGGTCAGGGTCACAGTCAAGGTCAGGGTGGAGGTCAGGGTGGAGGTCAGGGTCAGGGTCAAGGTCAGGGTGGAGGTCAGGGTCAGGGTCAAGGACGGAGTGGAGGTCAGGGTCAGGGTCAAGGTCAGGGTGGAGGTCAGGGTCAGAGTCAAGGTCAGGGTGGAGGTCAGGATAGAGGTCAGGGTCAGGGTCAAGGTCAGGGTGGAGGTCAGCGTCAGGGTCAAGGTCAGGGTCGAGGTCAGGGTCAGGGTCAAGTTCGGAGTGGAGGTCAGGGTCAGGGTCAAGGTCAGGGTGGAGGTCATGGTCAGAGTCAAGGTCAGGGTGGAGGTCAGGATGGAGGTCAGGGTCAGGGTCAAGGTCAGGGTGGAGGTCAGCGTCAGGGTCAAGGTCAGGGTGGAGGTCAGGGTCAGCGTCAAGGTCAGGGTGGAGGTCAGGGTGGAGGTCAAGGTCAGGGTAGAGGTCAGGGTCACAGTCAACGTCATAGTGGAGGTCAGGGTCAGGGTCAAGGTCAGGGACGAGGTCAGGGTCAGGGTCAAGTTCAGGGTGGAGGTCAGGGTCACAGTCAAGGTCAGGGTCGAGGTCAGGGTCAGAGTCAAGGTCAGGGTGGAGGTCAGAGTGGAGGTCAGGGTCAGGGTCAAGGTCAGGGTGGAGGTCAGGGTGGAGGTCAAGGTCAGGGTAGAGGTCAGGGTCACAGTCAAGGTCAGGGTGGAGGTCAGGGTCAGGGTCGAGGTCAGAAACGAGGTCAGGGTCAGGGTCAAGGTCACGGTAAAGTTCAGGGTCACAGTCAAGGTCAGGGTCGAGGTCAGGGTCAGGGTCAAGGTCAGGGTGGGGGTCAGGGTGGAGGTCAGGGTCAGGGTCAAGGTCAGGGTGGAGGTCAGGGTCAGGGTCAAGGTCAGGGTGGAGGTCAGGGTCTCATTCAAGGTCAGGGTGATGTTCAGGGTCAAGGTCAAGGTCAGGGTGGAGGTCAGGGTCAGAGTCAAGGTCAGGGTGAAGGTCAGGGTGAAGGTCAGGGTCAGGGTGGGGGTCAGGGTCGGGGTCAAGGTCAGGGTGGAGGTCAGGGTCAAGGTCAAAGTCAGGGTGGAGGTCAGGTTCAGGGTTAAGGTCAGGGTGAAGGTCAGGGTCAGAGTCAAGGTCAGGGTGGAGGTCAGGGTCGGGGTCAAGGTCAGGGTGGAGGTCAGGGTCACAGTCAAGGTCAGGGTGGAGGTCAGGGTGGAGGTCAGGGTCAGGGTCAAGGTCAGGGTGGAGGTCAGGGTCAGGGTCAAGGTCGGAGTGGAGGTCAGGGTCAGGGTCAAGGTCAGGGTGGAGGTCAGGGTCAGAGTCAAGGTCAGGGTGGAGGTCAGGATAGAGGTCAGGGTCAGGGTCAAGGTCAGGGTGGAGGTCAGCGTCAGGGTCAAGGTCAGGGTCGAGGTCAGGGTCAGGGTCAAGTTCGGAGTGGAGGTCAGGGTCAGGGTCAAGGTCAGGGTGGAGGTCAGGGTCAGAGTCAAGGTCAGGGTGGAGGTCAGGATGGAGGTCAGGGTCAGGGTCAAGGTCAGGGTGGAGGTCAGCGTCAGGGTCAAGGTCAGGGTGGAGGTCAGGGTCAGCGTCAAGGTCAGGGTGGAGGTCAGGGTGGAGGTCAAGGTCAGGGTAGAGGTCAGGGTCACAGTCAACGTCATAGTGGAGGTCAGGGTCAGGGTCAAGGTCAGGGACGAGGTCAGGGTCAGGGTCAAGTTCAGGGTGGAGGTCAGGGTCACAGTCAAGGTCAGGGTCGAGGTCAGGGTCAGAGTCAAGGTCAGGGTGGAGGTCAGAGTGGAGGTCAGGGTCAGGGTCAAGGTCAGGGTGGAGGTCAGGGTGGAGGTCAAGGTCAGGGTAGAGGTCAGGGTCACAGTCAAGGTCAGGGTGGAGGTCAGGGTCAGGGTCGAGGTCAGAAACCAGGTCAGGGTCAGGGTCAAGGTCAGGGTAAAGTTCAGGGTCACAGTCAAGGTCAGGGTCGAGGTCAGGGTCAGGGTCAAGGTCAGGGTGGGGGTCAGGGTGGAGGTCAGGGTCAGGGTCAAGGTCAGGGTGGAGGTCAGGGTCAGGGTCAAGGTCAGGGTGGAGGTCAGGGTCAAGGTCAAGGTCAGGGTGGAGGTCAGGGTCTGAGTCAAAGTCAGGGTGGAGGTCAGGGTCAGGGTCAAGATCAGGGTGGAGGTCAGGGTCAGGGTCAAGGTCAGGGTGGAGGTCAGGGTCAGGGGGAAGGTCAGGGTCGAGGTCAGAGTCGGGGTCAGGGTCAGGGCGGAGGTCAGGGTGGAGGTCAAGGTCAGGGTGATGTTCAGGGTCAAGGTCAAGGTCAGGGTGGAGGTCAGGGTCAGAGTCAAGGTCAGGGTGGAGGTCAGGGTAATGGTCAAGCTCAGGGTGGGGGTCAGGGTCAGGGTCAAGGTCAGGGTGGAGGTCAGGGTCAGAATCAAGGTCAGGGTGGAGTTCAGGGTGGAGGTCAAGGTCAGGGTAGAGGTCAGGGTGGAGGTCAGGGTCAGGGTCACGGTCAGGGTGGAGGTCAGGGTCAGGGTCAAGGTCAGGGTTGAGGTCAGGGTCAAGGTCAAGGTCAGGGTGGAGGTCAGGGTCAGGTTCAAGGTCAGGGCGGAGGTCAGGGTCAGAGTCAAGGTAAGGTTCGAGGTCAGGGTCAGAGTCAAGGTCACGGTGGAGGTCAGGGTCAAGGTCAAGGTCAGGGTGGAGGTCAGGTTCAGGGTCAAGGTCAGGGTGAAGGTCAGGGTCAGAGTCAAGGTCAGGGTGGAGGTCAGGGTCGGGGTCAAGGTCAGGGTGGAGGTCAGGGTCACAGTCAAGGTCAGGGTGGAGGTCAGGGTGGAGGTCAGGGTCAGGGTCAAGGTCAGGGTGGAGGTCAGGGTCAGGGTCAAGGTCGCAGTGGAGGTCAGGGTCAGGGTCAAGGTCAGGGTGGAGGTCAGGGTCAGAGTCAAGGTCAGGGTGGAGGTCAGAATGGAGGTCAGGGTCAGGGTCAAGGTCAGGGTGGAGGTCAGCGTCAGGGTCAAGGTCAGGGTGGAGGTCAGGGTCAGCGTCAAGGTCAGGGTGGAGGTCAGGGTGGAGGTCAAGGTCAGGGTAGAGGTCAGGGTCACAGTCAACGTCAGGGTCGAGGTCAGGGTCAGGGTCAAGGTCAGGGTCAAGTTCAGGGTGGAGGTCAGGGTCACAGTCAAGGTCAGGGTCGAGGTCAGGGTCAGAGTCAAGGTCAGGGTGGAGGTCAGAGTGGAGGTCAGGGTCAGGGTCAAGGTCAGGGTGGAGGTCAGGGTGGAGGTCAAGGTCAGGGTAGAGGTCAGGGTCACAGTCAAGGTCAGGGTGGAGGTCTGGGTCAGGGTCGAGGTCAGGAACGAGGTCAGGGTCAGGGTCAAGGTCAGGGTAAAGTTCAGGGTCACAGTCAAGGTCAGGGTCGAGGTCAGGGTCAGGGTCAAGGTCAGGGTAGGGGTCAGGGTGGAGGTCAGGGTCAGAGTCAAGGTCAGGGTGGAGGTCAGGGTCAGGGTCAAGGTCAGGGTGGAGGTCAGGGTCAAGGTCAAGGTCAGGGTGGAGGTCAGGGTCAGAGTCAAAGTCAGGGTGGAGGTCAGGGTCAGGGTCAAGATCAGGGTGGAGGTCAGGGTCAGGGTCAAGGTCAGGGTGGAGGTCAGGGTCAGGGGCAAGGTCAGAGTCGAGGTCAGAGTCGGGGTCAGGGTCAGGGCGAAGGTCAGGGTGGAGGTCAAGGTCAGGGTGATGTTCAGGGTCAAGGTCAAGGTCAGGGTGGAGGTCAGGGTCAGAGTCAAGGTCAGGGTGGAGGTCAGGGTAATGGTCAAGCTCAGGGTGGGGGTCAGGGTCAGGGTCAAGGTCAGGGTGGAGGTCAGGGTCAGAGTCAAGGTCAGGGTGGAGTTCAGGGTGGAGGTCAAGGTCAGGGTAGAGGTCAGGGTGGAGGTCAGGGTCAGGGTCAAGGCCAGGGTGGAGGTCAGGGTCAGGGGCAAGGTCAGGGTCGAGGTCAGGGTCGGGGTCAGGGTCAGGGTGGAGGTCAAGGTCAGGGTAGAGGTCAGGGTCACAGTCAAGGTCAGGGTGGAGGTCAAGGTCACAGTCAAGGTCAGGGTGATGTTCAGGGTCAAGGTCAAGGTCAGGGTGAAGATCAGGGTCAGAGTCAAGGTCAGGTTGGAGGTCAGGGTAAAGGTCAAGGTCAGGGTGGGGGTCAGGGTCAGGGTCAAGGTCAGGGTGGAGGTCAGGGTCAAGGTCAAAGTCAGGGTGAAGGTCAGGGTCAGGGTCAACGTCAGGGTGGAGGTCAGGGTCAGAGTCAAGGTCAGGGTGGAGGTCAGGGTCAGGGTCAAGGTCAGGGTAGAGGTCAGGGTCACAGTCAAGGTCAGGGTGGAGGTCAGGGTGAAGGTCAGGGTCGGGGTCAAGGTCAGGGACGAGGTCAGGTTCAGGGTCAAGGTCAGGGTGGAGGTCACGGTCACAGTCAAGGTCAGGGTGGAGGTCAGGGTCAGGGTCAAGGTCAGGGTGGAGGTCAGGGTCAGAGTCAAGGTCAGGGTGCAGGTCAGGATGGAGGTCAGGGTCAGGGTCAAGGTCAGAGTGGAGTTCAGCGTCTGGGTCAAGGTCAGGGTGGAGGTCATGGTCAGCGTCAAGGTCAGGGTGGAGGTCAGGGTGGAGGTCAAGGTCAGGGTAGAGGTCAGGGTCACAGTCAACGTCAGGGTGGAGGTCAGGGTCAGGGTCAAGGTCAGGGACGAGGTCAGGGTCAGGGTCAAGGTCAGGGTGGAGGTCAGGGTCACAGTCAAGGTCAGTGTCGAGGTCAGGGTCAGAGTCTAGTTCAGGGTGGAGGTCAGAGTGGAGGTCAGGGTCAGGGTCAAGGTCAGGGTGGAGGTCAGGGTGGAGGTCAAGGTCAGGGTAGAGGTCAGGGTCACAGTCAAGGTCAGGGTGGAGGTCAGGGTCAGGGTCGAGGTCAGGAACGAGGTCAGGGTCAGGGTCAAGGTCAGGGTGAAGGTCAGGGTCACAGTCAAGGTCAGGGTCGAGGTCAGGGTCAGGGTCAAGGTCAGGGTCAGGGCAAAGGTTAGGGAGGGAAACAGGGTTGGGGTCAAGGTCAGGGTGGAGGTCGCGGTCACAGTCAAGGTCAGGGTGATGTTCAGGATGGAGGTCAGGGTCAGGGTCAAGGTCAGTGTGAAGGTCAGCGTCAGGGTCAAGGTCAGGGTGGAGGTCAGGGTCAGGGTCAAGGTCGGGGTCGAGGTCAGGGTCAAAGTCAAAGTCAGGGTGGAGGTCAGGGTCAAGGTCAAGGTCAGGGTGGAGGTCAGGTCAGAGGTCAGGGTCAGGGTCAAGGTCAGGGTGGAGGTCGGGTTCAGAGTCAAGGTCAGGGTCGAGGTCAGGGTCGGGGTCAGGGTCAGGGCGGAGGTCAGGGTGGAGGTCAAGGTCAGGGTAGAGGTCAGGGTCACAGTCAAGGTCAGGGTGGAGGTCAGGGTCAGAGTCAAGGTCAGGGTGGAGGTCAGGGTAAAGGTCAAGGTCAGGGTGGAGGTCAGGGTCACAGTCAAGGTCAGGGTGGAGGTCAGGGTGAAGGTCAGGGTCAGGGTCAAGGTCAGGGACGAGGTCACGTTCAGGGTCAAGGTCAGGGTGGAGGTCACGGTCACAGTCAAGGTCAGGGTGGAGGTCAGGGTCAGGGTCAAGGTCAGGGTGGAGGTCAGGATCAGAGTCAAGGTCAGGGTGGAGGTCAGGATGGAGGTCAGGGACAGGGTCAAGGTCAGGGTGGAATTCAGCGTCAGGGTCAAGGTCAGGGTGGAGGTCAGGGTCAGCGTCAAGGTCAGGGTGGAGGTCAGGGTGGAGGTCAAGGTCAGGGTAGAGGTCAGGGTCACAGTCAACGTAGGGTGAAAGTCAGGGTCACAGTCAAGGTCAGGGTCGAGGTCAGGGTCAGAGTCTAGGTCAGGGTGGAGGTCAGAGTGGAGGTCAGGGTCAGGTTCAAGGTCAGGGTGGAAGTCGGGTTCAGAGTCAAGGTCAGGGTCGAGGTCAGGGTGAAGGTCAAGGTCAGGGTGGGGGTCAGGGTCAGGGTCAAGGTCACGGTGGAGGTCAGGGTCAAGGTCAAGGTCAGGGTGTAGGTCAGGGTCAAGGTCAAGGTCAGGGTGGAGGTCAGGGTCAGAGTCAAGGTCAGGGTGGAGGTCAGGGTCAGGGTCAAGGTCAGGGTGGAGGTCAGGGTCAGGGTCAAGGTCAGGGTGGAGGTCAGGGTCAGGGTCAAGGTCAGGGTGGAGGTCAGGGTCAAGGTCAAGGTCAGGGTGGAGGTCAGGGTCTGAGTCAAAGTCAGGGTGGAGGTCAGGGTCAGGGTCAAGATCAGGGTGGAGGTCAGGGTCAGGGTCAAGGTCAGGGTGGAGGTCAGGATCAGGGGGAAGGTCAGGGTCGAGGTCAGAGTCGGGGTCAGGGTCAGGGCGGAGGTCAGGGTGGAGGTCAAGGTCAGGGTGATGTTCAGGGTCAAAGTCAAGGTCAGGGTGGAGGTCAGGGTCAGAGTCAAGGTCAGGGTGGAGGTCAGGGTAATGGTCAAGCTCAGGGTGGGGGTCAGGGTCAGGGTCAAGGTCAGGGTGGAGGTCAGGGTCAGAATCAAGGTCAGGGTGGAGTTCAGGGTGGAGGTCAAGGTCAGGGTAGAGGTCAGAGTGGAGGTCAGGGTCAGGGTCACGGTCAGGGTGGAGGTCAGGGTCAGGGTCAAGGTCAGGGTTGAGGTCAGGGTCAAGGTCAAGGTCAGGGTGGAGGTCAGGGTCAGGTTCAAGGTCAGGGCGGAGGTCAGGGTCAGAGTCAAGGTAAGGTTCGAGGTCAGGGTCAGAGTCAAGGTCACGGTGGAGGTCAGGGTCAAGGTCAAGGTCAGGGTGGAGGTCAGGTTCAGGGTCAAGGTCAGGGTGAAGGTCAGGGTCAGAGTCAAGGTCAGGGTGGAGGTCAGGGTCGGGGTCAAGGTCAGGGTGGAGGTCAGGGTCACAGTCAAGGTCAGGGTGGAGGTCAGGGTGGAGGTCAGGGTCAGGGTCAAGGTCAGGGTGGAGGTCAGGGTCAGGGTCAAGGTCGCAGTGGAGGTCAGGGTCAGGGTCAAGGTCAGGGTGGAGGTCAGGGTCAGAGTCAAGGTCAGGGTGGAGGTCAGGATGGAGGTCAGGGTCAGGGTCAAGGTCAGGGTGGAGGTCAGCGTCAGGGTCAAGGTCAGGGTGGAGGTCAGGGTCAGCGTCAAGGTCAGGGTGGAGGTCAGGGTGGAGGTCAAGGTCAGGGTAGAGGTCAGGGTCACAGTCAACGTCAGGGTCGAGGTCAGGGTCAGGGTCAAGGTCAGGGTCAAGTTCAGGGTGGAGGTCAGGGTCACAGTCAAGGTCAGGGTCGAGGTCAGGGTCAGAGTCAAGGTCAGGGTGGAGGTCAGAGTGGAGGTCAGGGTCAGGGTCAAGGTCAGGGTGGAGGTCAGGGTGGAGGTCAAGGTCAGGGTAGAGGTCAGGGTCACAGTCAAGGTCAGGGTGGAGGTCTGGGTCAGGGTCGAGGTCAGGAACGAGGTCAGGGTCAGGGTCAAGGTCAGGGTAAAGTTCAGGGTCACAGTCAAGGTCAGGGTCGAGGTCAGGGTCAGGGTCAAGGTCAGGGTAGGGGTCAGGGTGGAGGTCAGGGTCAGAGTCAAGGTCAGGGTGGAGGTCAGGGTCAGGGTCAAGGTCAGGGTGGAGGTCAGGGTCAAGGTCAAGGTCAGGGTGGAGGTCAGGGTCAGAGTCAAAGTCAGGGTGGAGGTCAGGGTCAGGGTCAAGATCAGGGTGGAGGTCAGGGTCAGGGTCAAGGTCAGGGTGGAGGTCAGGGTCAGGGGCAAGGTCAGAGTCGAGGTCAGAGTCGGGGTCAGGGTCAGGGCGAAGGTCAGGGTGGAGGTCAAGGTCAGGGTGATGTTCAGGGTCAAGGTCAAGGTCAGGGTGGAGGTCAGGGTCAGAGTCAAGGTCAGGGTGGAGGTCAGGGTAATGGTCAAGCTCAGGGTGGGGGTCAGGGTCAGGGTCAAGGTCAGGGTGGAGGTCAGGGTCAGAGTCAAGGTCAGGGTGGAGTTCAGGGTGGAGGTCAAGGTCAGGGTAGAGGTCAGGGTGGAGGTCAGGGTCAGGGTCAAGGCCAGGGTGGAGGTCAGGGTCAGGGGCAAGGTCAGGGTCGAGGTCAGGGTCGGGGTCAGGGTCAGGGTGGAGGTCAAGGTCAGGGTAGAGGTCAGGGTCACAGTCAAGGTCAGGGTGGAGGTCAAGGTCACAGTCAAGGTCAGGGTGATGTTCAGGGTCAAGGTCAAGGTCAGGGTGAAGATCAGGGTCAGAGTCAAGGTCAGGTTGGAGGTCAGGGTAAAGGTCAAGGTCAGGGTGGGGGTCAGGGTCAGGGTCAAGGTCAGGGTGGAGGTCAGGGTCAAGGTCAAAGTCAGGGTGAAGGTCAGGGTCAGGGTCAACGTCAGGGTGGAGGTCAGGGTCAGAGTCAAGGTCAGGGTGGAGGTCAGGGTCAGGGTCAAGGTCAGGGTAGAGGTCAGGGTCACAGTCAAGGTCAGGGTGGAGGTCAGGGTGAAGGTCAGGGTCGGGGTCAAGGTCAGGGACGAGGTCAGGTTCAGGGTCAAGGTCAGGGTGGAGGTCACGGTCACAGTCAAGGTCAGGGTGGAGGTCAGGGTCAGGGTCAAGGTCAGGGTGGAGGTCAGGGTCAGAGTCAAGGTCAGGGTGCAGGTCAGGATGGAGGTCAGGGTCAGGGTCAAGGTCAGAGTGGAGTTCAGCGTCTGGGTCAAGGTCAGGGTGGAGGTCATGGTCAGCGTCAAGGTCAGGGTGGAGGTCAGGGTGGAGGTCAAGGTCAGGGTAGAGGTCAGGGTCACAGTCAACGTCAAGGTGGAGGTCAGGGTCAGGGTCAAGGTCAGGGACGAGGTCAGGGTCAGGGTCAAGGTCAGGGTGGAGGTCAGGGTCACAGTCAAGGTCAGTGTCGAGGTCAGGGTCAGAGTCTAGTTCAGGGTGGAGGTCAGAGTGGAGGTCAGGGTCAGGGTCAAGGTCAGGGTGGAGGTCAGGGTGGAGGTCAAGGTCAGGGTAGAGGTCAGGGTCACAGTCAAGGTCAGGGTGGAGGTCAGGGTCAGGGGCAAGGTCAGGGTCGAGGTCAGGGTCGGGGTCAGGGTCAGGGTGGAGGTCAAGGTCAGGGTAGAGGTCAGGGTCACAGTCAAGGTCAGGGTGGAGGTCAAGGTCACAGTCAAGGTCAGGGTGATGTTCAGGGTCAAGGTCAAGGTCAGGGTGAAGATCAGGGTCAGAGTCAAGGTCAGGTTGGAGGTCAGGGTAAAGGTCAAGGTCAGGGTGGGGGTCAGGGTCAGGGTCAAGGTCAGGGTGGAGGTCAGGGTCAAGGTCAAAGTCAGGGTGAAGGTCAGGGTCAGGGTCAACGTCAGGGTGGAGGTCAGGGTCAGAGTCAAGGTCAGGGTGGAGGTCAGGGTCAGGGTCAAGGTCAGGGTAGAGGTCAGGGTCACAGTCAAGGTCAGGGTGGAGGTCAGGGTGAAGGTCAGGGTCGGGGTCAAGGTCAGGGACGAGGTCAGGTTCAGGGTCAAGGTCAGGGTGGAGGTCACGGTCACAGTCAAGGTCAGGGTGGAGGTCAGGGTCAGGGTCAAGGTCAGGGTGGAGGTCAGGGTCAGAGTCAAGGTCAGGGTGCAGGTCAGGATGGAGGTCAGGGTCAGGGTCAAGGTCAGAGTGGAGTTCAGCGTCTGGGTCAAGGTCAGGGTGGAGGTCATGGTCAGCGTCAAGGTCAGGGTGGAGGTCAGGGTGGAGGTCAAGGTCAGGGTAGAGGTCAGGGTCACAGTCAACGTCAAGGTGGAGGTCAGGGTCAGGGTCAAGGTCAGGGACGAGGTCAGGGTCAGGGTCAAGGTCAGGGTGGAGGTCAGGGTCACAGTCAAGGTCAGTGTCGAGGTCAGGGTCAGAGTCTAGTTCAGGGTGGAGGTCAGAGTGGAGGTCAGGGTCAGGGTCAAGGTCAGGGTGGAGGTCAGGGTGGAGGTCAAGGTCAGGGTAGAGGTCAGGGTCACAGTCAAGGTCAGGGTGGAGGTCAGGGTCAGGGTCGAGGTCAGGAACGAGGTCAGGGTCAGGTTCAAGGTCAGGGTGAAGGTCAGGGTCACAGTCAAGGTCAGGGTCGAGGTCAGGGTCAGGGTCAAGGTCAGGGTCAGGGCAAAGGTTAGGGAGGGAAACAGGGTTGGGGTCAAGGTCAGGGTGGAGGTCGCGGTCACAGTCAAGGTCAGGGTGATGTTCAGGATGGAGGTCAGGGTCAGGGTCAAGGTCAGTGTGAAGGTCAGCGTCAGGGTCAAGGTCAGGGTGGAGGTCAGGGTCAGGGTCAAGGTCGGGGTGGAGGTCAGGGTCAAAGTCAAAGTCAGGGTGGAGGTCAGGGTCAAGGTCAAGGTCAGGGTGGAGGTCAGGTCAGAGGTCAGGGTCAGGGTCAAGGTCAGGGTGGAGGTCGGGTTCAGAGTCAAGGTCAGGGTCGAGGTCAGGGTCGGGGTCAGGGTCAGGGCGGAGGTCAGGGTGGAGGTCAAGGTCAGGGTAGAGGTCAGGGTCACAGTCAAGGTCAGGGTGGAGGTCAGGGTCAGAGTCAAGGTCAGGGTGGAGGTCAGGGTAAAGGTCAAGGTCAGGGTGGAGGTCAGGGTCACAGTCAAGGTCAGGGTGGAGGTCAGGGTGAAGGTCAGGGTCAGGGTCAAGGTCAGGGACGAGGTCACGTTCAGGGTCGAGGTCAGGGTGGAGGTCACGGTCACAGTCAAGGTCAGGGTGGAGGTCAGGGTCAGGGTCAAGGTCAGGGTGGAGGTCAGGATCAGAGTCAAGGTCAGGGTGGAGGTCAGGATGGAGGTCAGGGACAGGGTCAAGGTCAGGGTGGAATTCAGCGTCAGGGTCAAGGTCAGGGTGGAGGTCAGGGTCAGCGTCAAGGTCAGGGTGGAGGTCAGGGTGGAGGTCAAGGTCAGGGTAGAGGTCAGGGTCACAGTCAACGTAGGGTGAAAGTCAGGGTCACAGTCAAGGTCAGGGTCGAGGTCAGGGTCAGAGTCTAGGTCAGGGTGGAGGTCAGAGTGGAGGTCAGGGTCAGGTTCAAGGTCAGGGTGGAAGTCGGGTTCAGAGTCAAGGTCAGGGTCGAGGTCAGGGTGAAGGTCAAGGTCAGGGTGGGGGTCAGGGTCAGGGTCAAGGTCACGGTGGAGGTCAGGGTCAAGGTCAAGGTCAGGGTGTAGGTCAGGGTCAAGGTCAAGGTCAGGGTGGAGGTCAGGGTCAGAGTCAAGGTCAGGGTGGAGGTCAGGGTCAGGGTCAAGGCCAGGGTGGAGGTCAGGGTCAGGGGCAAGGTCAGGGTCGAGGTCAGGGTCGGGGTCAGGGTCAGGGTCAAGGTCTGGGTGGAGGTCAGGGTCAAGGTCAAAGTCAGGGTGAAGGTCAGGGTCAGGGTCAACGTCAGGGTGGAGGTCAGGGTCAGAGTCAAGGTCAGGGTGGAGGTCAGGGTCAGGGTCAAGGTCAGGGTGGAGGTCAGGGTCAGAGTCAAGGTCAGGGTGGAGGTCAGGATGGAGGTCAAGGTCAGGGTAGAGGTCAGGGTCCTAGTCAAGGTTAGGGTGGAGGTCAGGGTGAAGGTCACGCTCTGGGTCACGGTCAGGGTGGAGGTCAGGGTCAGAGTCAAGGTCAGGGTGGAGGTCAGGGTCAGGGTCAAGGTCAGGGTAGAGGTCAGGGTCAGGGTCAAGGTCAGGGTGGAGGTCAGGGTCAGAGTCAACGTCAGGCTGGAGGTCAGGGTCAGGGTCAAGTTCAGGGTGGAGGTCAGGGTCAGATTCAAAGTCAGGGTGGAGGTCGGGGTCAAGGTCAAGGTCAGGGTGGAGGTCAGGTTAGAGGTCAGGGTCAAGGTCAAGGTCAGGGTGGAGGTAAGGGTGGAGGTCAAGGTCAGGGTAGAGGTCAGGGTCCTAGTCAAGGTTAGGGTGGAGGTCAGGGTGAAGGTCACGCTCTGGGTCAAGGTCAGGGTGGAGGTCAGGGTGAGAGTCATGGTCAGGGTAGAGGTCAGGTTGGAGGTCAGGGTCAGGGTCAAGGTCAGGGTGGAGGTCAGGGTCAGGGTCAAGGTCAGGGTGGAGGTCAGGGTTAGGGTCAAGGTCAGGGTGGAGGTCAGGGTCAAAGTCAAAGTCAGGGTGGAGGTCAGGGTCAAGGTCAAGGTCAGGGTGGAGGTCAGGTCAGAGGTCAGGGTCAGGGTCAAGGTCAGGGTGGAAGTCGGGTTCAGAGTCAAGGTCAGGGTCGAGGTCAGGGTCGGGGTCAGGGTCAGGGCGGAGGTCAGGCTGGAGGTTAAGGTCAGGGTAGAGGTCAGGGTCACAGTCAAGGTCAGGGTGGAGGTCAGGGTCACAGTCAAGGTCAGGGTGATGTTCAGGGTCAAGGTCAAGGTCAGGGTGGAGGTCAGGGTCAGAGTCAAGGTCAGGGTGGAGGTCAGGGTGAAGGTCAAGGTCAGGGTGGGGGTCAGGGTCAGGGTCAAGGTCACGGTGGAGGTCAGGGTCAAGGTCAAGGTCAGGGTGTAGGTCAGGGTCAAGGTCAAGGTCAGGGTGGAGGTCAGGGTCAGAGTCAAGGTCAGGGTGGAGGTCAGGGTCAGGGTCAAGGCCAGGGTGGAGGTCAGGGTCAGGGGCAAGGTCAGGGTCGAGGTCAGGGTCGGGGTCAGGGTCAGGGTGGAGGTCAAGGTCAGGGTAGAGGTCAGGGTCACAGTCAAGGTCAGGGTGGAGGTCAAGGTCACAGTCAAGGTCAGGGTGATGTTCAGGGTCAAGGTCAAGGTCAGGGTGAAGATCAGGGTCAGAGTCAAGGTCAGGGTGGAGGTCAGGGTAAAGGTCAAGGTCAGGGTGGGGGTCAGGGTCAGGGTCAAGGTCAGGGTGGAGGTCAGGGTCAAGGTCAAAGTCAGGGTGAAGGTCAGGGTCAGGGTCAACGTCAGGGTGGAGGTCAGGGTCAGAGTCAAGGTCAGGGTGGAGGTCAGGGTGGAGGTCAGGGTCAGGGTCAAGGTCAGGGTGGAGGTCAGGGTCAGGGTCAAGGTCGGAGTGGAGGTCAGGGTCAGGGTCAAGGTCAGGGTGGAGGTCAGGGTCAGAGTCAAGGTCAGGGTGGAGGTCAGGATAGAGGTCAGGGTCAGGGTCAAGGTCAGGGTGGAGGTCAGCGTCAGGGTCAAGGTCAGGGTCGAGGTCAGGGTCAGGGTCAAGTTCGGAGTGGAGGTCAGGGTCAGGGTCAAGGTCAGGGTGGAGGTCAGGGTCAGAGTCAAGGTCAGGGTGGAGGTCAGGATGGAGGTCAGGGTCAGGGTCAAGGTCAGGGTGGAGGTCAGCGTCAGGGTCAAGGTCAGGGTGGAGGTCAGGGTCAGCGTCAAGGTCAGGGTGGAGGTCAGGGTGGAGGTCAAGGTCAGGGTAGAGGTCAGGGTCACAGTCAACGTCATAGTGGAGGTCAGGGTCAGGGTCAAGGTCAGGGTGGAGGTCAGGGTCAAGGTCAAGGTCAGGGTGTAGGTCAGGGTCAAGGTCAAGGTCAGGGTGGAGGTCAGGGTCAGAGTCAAGGTCAGGGTGGAGGTCAGGGTCAGGGTCAAGGCCAGGGTGGAGGTCAGGGTCAGGGGCAAGGTCAGGGTCGAGGTCAGGGTCGGGGTCAGGGTCAGGGTCAAGGTCAGATTGGAGGTCAGGGTCAAGGTCAAAGTCAGGGTGAAAGTCAGGGTCAGGGTCAACGTCAGGGTGGAGGTCAGGGTCAGAGTCAAGGTCAGGGTGGAGGTCAGGGTCAGGGTCAAGGTCAGGGTGGAGGTCAGGGTCAGAGTCAAGGTCAGGGTGGAGGTCAGGATGGAGGTCAAGGTCACGGTAGAGGTCAGGGTCCTAGTCAAGGTTAGGGTGGAGGTCAGGGTGAAGGTCACGCTCTGGGTCACGGTCAGGGTGGAGGTCAGGGTCAGAGTCAAGGTCAGGGTGGAGGTCAGGGTCAGGGTCAAGGTCAGGGTAGAGGTCAGGGTCAGGGTCAAGGTCAGGGTGGAGGTCAGGGTCAGAGTCAACGTCAGGCTGGAGGTCAGGGTCAGGGTCAAGTTCAGGGTGGAGGTCAGGGTCAGATTCAAAGTCAGGGTGGAGGTCGGGGTCAAGGTCAAGGTCAGGGTGGAGGTCAGGTTAGAGGTCAGGGTCAAGGTCAAGGTCAGGGTGGAGGTCAGGGTGGAGGTCAAGGTCAGGGTAGAGGTCAGGGTCCTAGTCAAGGTCAGGGTGGAGGTCAGGGTGAAGGTCACGCTCTGGGTCAAGGTCAGGGTGGAGGTCAGGGTGAGAGTCATGGTCAGGGTAGAGGTCAGGTTGGAGGTCAGGGTCAGGGTCAAGGTCAGGGTGGAGGTCAGGGTCAGGGTCAAGGTCAGGGTAGAGGTCAGGGTTAGGGTCAAGGTCAGGGTGGAGGTCAGGGTCAAAGTCAAAGTCAGGGTGGAGGTCAGGGTCAAGGTCAAGGTCAGGGTGGAGGTCAGGTCAGAGGTCAGGGTCAGGGTCAAGGTCAGGGTGGAAGTCGGGTTCAGAGTCAAGGTCAGGGTCGAGGTCAGGGTCGGGGTCAGGGTCAGGGCGGAGGTCAGGCTGGAGGTTAAGGTCAGGGTAGAGGTCAGGGTCACAGTCAAGGTCAGGGTGGAGGTCAGGGTCACAGTCAAGGTCAGGGTGATGTTCAGGGTCAAGGTCAAGGTCAGGGTGGAGGTCAGGGTCAGAGTCAAGGTCAGGGTGGAGGTCAGGGTGAAGGTCAAGGTCAGGGTGGGGGTCAGGGTCAGGGTCAAGGTCACGGTGGAGGTCAGGGTCAAGGTCAAGGTCAGGGTGTAGGTCAGGGTCAAGGTCAAGGTCAGGGTGGAGGTCAGGGTCAGAGTCAAGGTCAGGGTGGAGGTCAGGGTCAGGGTCAAGGCCAGGGTGGAGGTCAGGGTCAGGGGCAAGGTCAGGGTCGAGGTCAGGGTCGGGGTCAGGGTCAGGGTGGAGGTCAAGGTCAGGGTAGAGGTCAGGGTCACAGTCAAGGTCAGGGTGGAGGTCAAGGTCACAGTCAAGGTCAGGGTGATGTTCAGGGTCAAGGTCAAGGTCAGGGTGAAGATCAGGGTCAGAGTCAAGGTCAGGGTGGAGGTCAGGGTAAAGGTCAAGGTCAGGGTGGGGGTCAGGGTCAGGGTCAAGGTCAGGGTGGAGGTCAGGGTCAAGGTCAAAGTCAGGGTGAAGGTCAGGGTCAGGGTCAACGTCAGGGTGGAGGTCAGGGTCAGAGTCAAGGTCAGGGTGGAGGTCAGGGTCAGGGTCAAGGTCAGGGTAGAGGTCAGGGTCACAGTCAAGGTCAGGGTGGAGGTCAGGGTGAAGGTCAGGGTCGGGGTCAAGGTCAGGGACGAGGTCAGGTTCAGGGTCAAGGTCAGGGTGGAGGTCACGGTCACAGTCAAGGTCAGGGTGGAGGTCAGGGTCAGGGTCAAGGTCAGGGTGGAGGTCAGGGTCGGAGTCAAGGTCAGGATGGAGGTCAGGATGGAGGTCAGGGTCAGGGTCAAGGTCAGGGTGGAGGTCAGCGTCAGGGTCAAGGTCAGGGTGGAGGTCAGGGTCAGCGTCAAGGTCAGGGTGGAGGTCAGGGTCAGGGTCAAGGTCAGGGTGGAGGTCAGGGTCAGGGTCAAGGTCAGGGTGGAGGTCAGGGTCAGAGTCAAGGTCAGGGTGGAGGTCAGGATGGAGGTCAAGGTCAGGGTAGAGGTCAGGGTCCTAGTCAAGGTTAGGGTGGAGGTCAGGGTGAAGGTCACGCTCTGGGTCACGGTCAGGGTGGAGGTCAGGGTCAGAGTCAAGGTCAGGGTGGAGGTCAGGGTCAGGGTCAAGGTCAGGGTAGAGGTCAGGGTCAGGGTCAAGGTCAGGGTGGAGGTCAGGGTCAGAGTCAACGTCAGGCTAGAGGTCAGGGTCAGGGTCAAGTTCAGGGTGGAGGTCAGGGTCAGATTCAAAGTCAGGGTGGAGGTCGGGGTCAAGGTCAAGGTCAGGGTGGAGGTCAGGTTAGAGGTCAGGGTCAGGGTCAAGATCAGGGTGGAGGTCAGGGTCAGGGTCAAGGTCAGGGTGGAGGTCAGGGTCAGGGGCAAGGTCAGGGTCGAGGTCAGGGTCGGGGTCAGGGTCAGGGCGGAGGTCAGGGTGGAGGTCAAGGTCAGGGTAGAGGTCCGGGTCACAGTCAAGGTCAGGGTGGAGATCAGGGTCTCATTCAAGGTCAGGGTGATGTTCAGGGTCAAGGTCAAGGTCAGGGTGGAGGTCAGGGTCAGAGTCAAGGTCAGGGTGAAGGTCAGGGTAAAGGTCAGGGTCAGGGTGGGGGTCAGGGTCGGGGTCAAGGTCAGGGTGGAGGTCAGGGTCAAGGTCAAAGTCAGGGTGGAGGTCAGGTTCAGGGTCAAGGTCAGGGTGAAGGTCAGGGTCAGAGTCAAGGTCAGGGTGGAGGTCAGGGTCGGGGTCAAGGTCAGGGTGGAGGTCAGGGTCACAGTCAAGGTCAGGGTGGAGGTCAGGGTGGAGGTCAGGGTCAGGGTCAAGGTCAGGGTGGAGGTCAGGGTCAGGGTCAAGGTCGGAGTGGAGGTCAGGGTCAGGGTCAAGGTCAGGGTGGAGGTCAGGGTCAGAGTCAAGGTCAGGGTGAAGGTCAGGATAGAGGTCAGGGTCAGGGTCAAGGTCAGGGTGGAGGTCAGCGTCAGGGTCAAGGTCAGGGTCGAGGTCAGGGTCAGGGTCAAGGTCGGAGTGGAGGTCAGGGTCAGGGTCAAGGTCAGGGTGGAGGTCAGGGTCAGAGTCAAGGTCAGGGTGGAGGTCAGGATGGAGGTCAGGGTCAGGGTCAAGGTCAGGGTGGAGGTCAGCGTCAGGGTCAAGGTCAGGGTGGAGGTCAGGGTCAGCGTCAAGGTCAGGGTGGAGGTCAGGGTGGAGGTCAAGGTCAGGGTAGAGGTCAGGGTCACAGTCAACGTCAGGGTGGAGGTCAGGGTCAGGGTCAAGGTCAGGGACGAGGTCAGGGTCAGGGTCAAGTTCAGGGTGGAGGTCAGGGTCAGAGTCAAAGTCAGGGTGGAGGTCAGGTTAGAGGTCAGGGTCAGGGTCAACATCAGGGTGGAGGTCAGGGTCAAGGTCAAGGTCAGGGTGGAGGTCAGGGTGGAGGTCAACGTCAGGGTAGAGGTCAGGGTCCTAGTCAAGGTTAGGGTGGAGGTCAGGGTGAAGGTCACGCTCTGGGTCAAGGTCAGGGTGGAGGTCAGGGTGAGAGTCATGGTCAGGGTGGAGGTCAGGTTGGAGGTCAGGGTCAGGGTCAAGGTCAGGGTGGAGGTCAGGGTCAGGGTCAAGGTCAGGGTGGAGGTCAGGGTTAGGGTCAAGGTCAGGGTGGAGGTCAGGGTCAAAGTCAAAGTCAGGGTGGAGGTCAGGGTCAAGGTCAAGGTCAGGGTGGAGGTCAGGTCAGAGGTCAGGGTCAGGGTCAAGGTCAGGCCGCAAGTCGGGTTCAGAGTCAAGGTCAGGGTCGAGGTCAGGGTCGGGGTCAGGGTCAGGGCGGAGGTCAGGCTGGAGGTTAAGGTCAGGGTAGAGGTCAGGGTCACAGTCAAGGTCAGGGTGGAGGTCAGGGTCACAGTCAAGGTCAGGGTGATGTTCAGGGTCAAGGTCAAGGTCAGGGTGGAGGTCAGGGTCAGAGTCAAGGTCAGGGTGGAGGTCAGGGTGAAGGTCAAGGTCAGGGTGGGGGTCAGGGTCAGGGTCAAGGTCACGGTGGAGGTCAGGGTCAAGGTCAAGGTCAGGGTGTAGGTCAGGGTCAAGGTCAAGGTCAGGGTGGAGGTCAGGGTCAGAGTCAAGGTCAGGGTGGAGGTCAGGGTCAGGGTCAAGGCCAGGGTGGAGGTCAGGGTCAGGGGCAAGGTCAGGGTCGAGGTCAGGGTCGGGGTCAGGGTCAGGGTGGAGGTCAAGGTCAGGGTAGAGGTCAGGGTCACAGTCAAGGTCAGGGTGGAGGTCAAGGTCACAGTCAAGGTCAGGGTGATGTTCAGGGTCAAGGTCAAGGTCAGGGTGAAGATCAGGGTCAGAGTCAAGGTCAGGGTGGAGGTCAGGGTAAAGGTCAAGGTCAGGGTGGGGGTCAGGGTCAGGGTCAAGGTCAGGGTGGAGGTCAGGGTCAAGGTCAAAGTCAGGGTGAAGGTCAGGGTCAGGGTCAACGTCAGGGTGGAGGTCAGGGTCAGAGTCAAGGTCAGGGTGGAGGTCAGGGTCAGCGTCAAGGTTAGGGTAGAGGTCAGGGTCACAGTCAAGGTCAGGGTGGAGGTCAGGGTGAAGGTCAGGGTCGGGGTCAAGGTCAGGGACGAGGTCAGGTTCAGGGTCAAGGTCAGGGTGGAGGTCACGGTCACAGTCAAGGTCAGGGTGGAGGTCAGGGTCAGGGTCAAGGTCAGGGTGGAGGTCAGGGTCGGAGTCAAGGTCAGGATGGAGGTCAGGATGGAGGTCAGGGTCAGGGTCAAGGTCAGGGTGGAGGTCAGCGTCCGGGTCAAGGTCAGGGTGGAGGTCAGGGTCAGCCACAAGGTCAGGGTGGAGGTCAGGGTCAGGGTCAAGGTCAGGGTGGAGGTCAGGGTCAGGGTCAAGGTGAGGGTGGAGGTCAGGGTCAGAGTCAAGGTCAGGGTGGAGGTCAGGATGGAGGTCAAGGTCAGGGTAGAGGTCAGGGTCCTAGTCAAGGTTAGGGTGGAGGTCAGGGTGAAGGTCACGCTCTGGGTCACGGTCAGGGTGGAGGTCAGGGTCAGAGTCAAGGTCAGGGTGGAGGTCAGGGTCAGGGTCAAGGTCAGGGTAGAGGTCAGGGTCAGGGTCAAGGTCAGGGTGGAGGTCAGGGTCAGAGTCAACGTCAGGCTGGAGGTCAGGGTCAGGGTCAAGTTCAGGGTGGAGGTCAGGGTCAGATTCAAAGTCAGGGTGGAGGTCGGGGTCAAGGTCAAGGTCAGGGTGGAGGTCAGGTTAGAGGTCAGGGTCAGGGTCAAGATCAGGGTGGAGGTCAGGGTCAGGGTCAAGGTCAGGGTGGAGGTCAGGGTCAGGGGCAAGGTCAGGGTCGAGGTCAGGGTCGGGGTCAGGGTCAGGGCGGAGGTCAGGGTGGAGGTCAAGGTCAGGGTAGAGGTCCGGGTCACAGTCAAGGTCAGGGTGGAGGTCAGGGTCTTATTCAAGGTCAGGGTGATGTTCAGGGTCAAGGTCAAGGTCAGGGTGGAGGTCAGGGTCAGAGTCAAGGTCAGGGTGAAGGTCAGGGTAAAGGTCAGGGTCAGGGTGGGGGTCAGGGTCGGGGTCAAGGTCAGGGTGGAGGTCAGGGTCAAGGTCAAAGTCAGGGTGGAGGTCAGGTTCAGGGTCAAGGTCAGGGTGAAGGTCAGGGTCAGAGTCAAGGTCAGGTCGGAGGTCAGGGTCGGGGTCAAGGTCAGGGTGGAGGTCAGGGTCACAGTCAAGGTCAGGGTGGAGGTCAGGATGGAGGTCAGGGTCAGGGTCAAGGTCAGGGTGGAGGTCAGCGTCAGGGTCAAGGTCAGGGTGGAGGTCAGGGTCAGCGTCAAGGTCAGGGTGGAGGTCAGGGTGGAGGTCAAGGTCAGGGTAGAGGTCAGGGTCACAGTCAACGTCAGGGTGGAGGTCAGGGTCAGGGTCAAGGTCAGGGACGAGGTCAGGGTCAGGGTCAAGTTCAGGGTGGAGGTCAGGGTGGAGGTCAACGTCAGGGTAGAGGTCAAAGTCACAGTCAAGGTCAGGGTGGAGGTCAGGGTCAGGGTCAAGGTCAGGAACGAGGTCAGTGTCAGGGTCAAGGTCAGGGAAAAGGTCAGGGTCACAGTTAAGGTCAGGGTCGAGGTCAGGGTCAGGGTCAAGGTCAGGGTGGGGGTCAGAGTCAGGGCAAAGGTCAGGGAGGAAAACAGGGTTGGGGTCAAGGTCAGGGTGGAGGTCACGGTCACAGTCAAGGTCAGGGTGATGTTCAGGGTCAAGGTCAAGGTCAGGATGGAGGTCAGGGTCAGGTTCAAGGTCAGGGTGGAGGTCAGGGTCAGAGTCAAGGTCAGGCTGGAGGTCAGGGTCAGGGTCTAGTTCAGGGTGGAGGTCAGGGTCAGAGTCAAAGTCAGGGTGGAGGTCAGGTTAGAGGTCAGGGTCAGGGTCAACATCAGGGTCTAGGTCAGGGTCAAGGTCAAGGTCAGGGTGGAGGTCAGGGTGGAGGTCAAGGTCAGGGTAGAGGTCAGGGTCCTAGTCAAGGTTAGGGTGGAGGTCAGGGTGAAGGTCACGCTCTGGGTCAAGGTCAGGGTGGAGGTCAGGGTGAGAGTCATGGTCAGGTTGGAGGTCAGGTTGGAGGTCAGGGTCAGGGTCAAGGTCAGGGTGGAGGTCAGGGTCAGGGTCAAGGTCAGGGTGGAGGTCAGGGTTAGGGTCAAGGTCAGGGTGGAGGTCAGGGTCAAAGTCAAAGGCAGGGTGGAGGTCAGGGTCAAGGTCAAGGTCAGGGTGGAGGTCAGGTCAGAGGTCAGGGTCAGGGTCAAGGTCAGGGTGGAAGTCGGGTTCAGAGTCAAGGTCAGGGTCGAGGTCAGGGTCGGGGTCAGGGTCAGGGCGGAGGTCAGGCTCGAGGTTAAGGTCAGGGTAGAGGTCAGGGTCACAGTCAAGGTCAGGGTGGAGGTCAGGGTCACAGTCAAGGTCAGGGTGATGTTCAGGGTCAAGGTCAAGGTCAGGGTGGAGGTCAGGGTCAGAGTCAAGGTCAGGGTGGAGGTCAGGGTGAAGGTCAAGGTCAGGGTGGGGGTCAGGGTCAGGGTCAAGGTCACGGTGGAGGTCAGGGTCAAGGTCAAGGTCAGGGTGTAGGTCAGGGTCAAGGTCAAGGTCAGGGTGGAGGTCAGGGTCAGAGTCAAGGTCAGGGTGGAGGTCAGGGTCAGGGTCAAGGCCAGGGTGGAGGTCAGGGTCAGGGGCAAGGTCAGGGTCGAGGTCAGGGTCGGGGTCAGGATCAGGGTGGAGGTCAAGGTCAGGGTAGAGGTCAGGGTCACAGTCAAGGTCAGGGTGGAGGTCAAGAGCACAGTCAAGGTCAGGGTGATGTTCAGGGTCAAGGTCAAGGTCAGGGTGGAGATCAGGGTCAGAGTCAAGGTCAGGGTGGAGGTCAGGGTAAAGGTCAAGGTCAGGGTGGAGGTCAGGGTCACAGTCAAGGTCAGGGTGGAGGTCAGGGTGGAGGTCAGGGTCAGGGTCAAGGTCAGGGTGGAGGTCAGGGTCAGGGTCAAGGTCGGAGTGGAGGTCAGGGTCAGGGTCAAGGTCAGGGTGGAGGTCAGGGTCAGAGTCAAGGTCAGGGTGAAGGTCAGGATAGAGGTCAGGGTCAGGGTCAAGGTCAGGGTGGAGGTCAGCGTCAGGGTCAAGGTCAGGGTCGAGGTCAGGGTCAGGGTCAAGGTCGGAGTGGAGGTCAGGGTCAGGGTCAAGGTCAGGGTGGAGGTCAGGGTCAGAGTCAAGGTCAGGGTGGAGGTCAGGATGGAGGTCAGGGTCAGGGTCAAGGTCAGGGTGGAGGTCAGCGTCAGGGTCAAGGTCAGGGTGGAGGTCAGGGTCAGCGTCAAGGTCAGGGTGGAGGTCAGGGTGGAGGTCAAGGTCAGGGTAGAGGTCAGGGTCACAGTCAACGTCAGGGTGGAGGTCAGGGTCAGGGTCAAGGTCAGGGACGAGGTCAGGGTCAGGGTCAAGTTCAGGGTGGAGGTCAGGGTGGAGGTCAACGTCAGGGTAGAGGTCAGAGTCACAGTCAAGGTCAGGGTGGAGGTCAGGGTCAGGGTCGAGGTCAGGAACGAGGTCAGTGTCAGGGTCAAGGTCAGGGAAAAGGTCAGGGTCACAGTTAAGGTCAGGGTCGAGGTCAGGGTCAGGGTCAAGGTCAGGGTGGGGGTCAGAGTCAGGGCAAAGGTCAGGGAGGAAAGCAGGGTTGGGGTCAAGGTCAGGGTGGAGGTCACGGTCACAGTCAAGGTCAGGGTGATGTTCAGGGTCAGGGTCAAGGTCAGGATGGAGGTCAGGGTCAGGTTCAAGGTAAGGGTGGAGGTCAGGGTCAGAGTCAAGGTCAGGCTGGAGGTCAGGGTCAGGGTCTAGTTCAGGGTGGAGGTCAGGGTCAGAGTCAAAGTCAGGGTGGAGGTCAGGTTAGAGGTCAGGGTCAGGGTCAACATCAGGGTGGAGGTCAGGGTCAAGGTCAAGGTCAGGGTGGAGGTCAGGGTGGAGGTCAAGGTCAGGGTAGAGGTCAGGGTCCTAGTCAAGGTTAGGGTGGAGGTCAGGGTGAAGGTCACGCTCTGGGTCAAGGTCAGAGTGGAGGTCAGGGTGAGAGTCATCGTCAGGGTGGAGGTCAGGTTGGAGGTCAGGGTCAGGGTCAAGGTCAGGGTGGAGGTCAGGGTCAGGGTCAAGGTCAGGGTGGAGGTCAGGGTTAGGGTCAAGGTCAGGGTGGAGGTCAGGGTCAAAGTCAAAGTCAGGGTGGAGGTCAGGGTCAAGGTCAAGGTCAGGGTGGAGGTCAGGTCAGAGGTCAGGGTCAGGGTCAAGGTCAGGGTGGAAGTCGGGTTCAGAGTCAAGGTCAGGGTCGAGGTCAGGGTCGGGGTCAGGGTCAGGGCGGAGGTCAGGCTCGAGGTTAAGGTCAGGGTAGAGGTCAGGGTCACAGTCAAGGTCAGGGTGGAGGTCAGGGTCACAGTCAAGGTCAGGGTGATGTTCAGGGTCAAGGTCAAGGTCAGGGTGGAGGTCAGGGTCAGAGTCAAGGTCAGGGTGGAGGTCGGGGTGAAGGTCAAGGTCAGGGTGGGGGTCAGGGTCAGGGTCAAGGTCACGGTGGAGGTCAGGGTCAAGGTCAAGGTCAGGGTGTAGGTCAGGGTCAAGGTCAAGGTCAGGGTGGAGGTCAGGGTCAGAGTCAAGGTCAGGGTGGAGGTCAGGGTCAGGGTCAAGGCCAGGGTGGAGGTCAGGGTCAGGGGCAAGGTCAGGGTCGAGGTCAGGGTCGGGGTCAGGGTCAGGGTGGAGGTCAAGGTCACAGTCAAAGTCAGGGTGATGTTCAGGGTCAAGGTCAAGGTCAGGGTGGAGATCAGGGTCAGAGTCAAGGTCAGGGTGGAGGTCAGGGTAAAGGTCAAGGTCAGGGTGGGGGTCAGGGTCAGGGTCAAGGTCAGGGTGGAGGTCAGGGTCAAGGTCAAAGTCAGGGTGGAGGTCAGGGTCAGGGTCAAGGTCAGGGTGGAGGTCAGGGTCACAGTCAAGGTCAGGGTGGAGGTCACGGTCACAGTCAAGGTCAGGGTAGAGGTCAGGGTCAGGGTCAAGGTCAGGGTGGAGGTCAGGGTCGGAGTCAAGGTCAGGGTGGAGGTCAGGATGGAGGTCAGGGTCAGGGTCAAGGTCAGGGTGGAGGTCAGCGTCAGGGTCAAGGTCAGGGTGGAGGTCAGGGTCAGCGTCAAGGTCAGGGTGGAGGTCAGGGTCAGGGTCAAGGTCAGGGTGGAGGTCAGGGTCAGGGTCAAGGTCAGGATGGAGGTCAGGGTCAGAGTCGAGGTCAGGGTGGAGGTCAGGATGGAGGTCAAGGTCAGGGTAGAGGTCAGGGTCCTAGTCAAGGTTAGGGTGGAGGTCAGGGTGAAGGTCACGCTCTGGGTCACGGTCAGGGTGGAGGTCAGGGTCAGAGTCAAGGTCAGGGTGGAGGTCAGGGTCAGGGTCAAGGTCAGGGTAGAGGTCAGGGTCAGGGTCAAGGTCAGGGTGGAGGTCAGGGTCGAAGTCAAAGTCAGGGTGGAGGTCAGGGTCAAGGTCAAGGTCAGGGTGGAGGTCAGGTCAGAGGTCAGGGTCAGGGTCAAGGTCAGGGTGGAGGTCGGGGTCAGAGTCAAGGTCAGGGTGGGAGTCAGGGTCAAGGTCAAGGTCAGGATGGAGGTCAGATTCAGGGTCAAGGTCAGGGTGGAGGTCAGGGTCAGAGTCAACGTCAGGCTGGAGGTCAGGGTCAGGGTCAAGTTCAGGGTGGAGGTCAGGGTCAGATTCAAAGTCAGGGTGGAGGTCGGGGTCAAGGTCAAGGTCAGGGTGGAGGTCAGGTTAGAGGTCAGGGTCAGGGTCAAGATCAGGGTGGAGGTCAGGGTCAGGGTCAAGGTCAGGGTGGAGGTCAGGGTCAGGGGCAAGGTCAGGGTCGAGGTCAGCGTCGGGGTCAGGGTCAGGGCCGAGGTCAGGGTGGAGGTCAAGGTCAGGGTAGAGGTCCGGGTCACAGTCAAGGTCAGGGTGGAGGTCAGGGTCTCATTCAAGGTCAGGGTGATGTTCAGGGTCAAGGTCAAGGTCAGGGTGGAGGTCAGGGTCAGAGTCAAGGTCAGGGTGAAGGTCAGGGTCAGAGTCAAGGTCAGGGTGGAGGTCAGGGTCGGGGTCAAGGTCAGGGTGGAGGTCAGGGTCACAGTCAAGGTCAGGGTGGAGGTCAGGGTGGAGGTCAGGGTCAGGGTCAAGGTCAGGGTGGAGGTCAGGGTCAGGGTCAAGGTCGGAGTGGAGGTCAGGGTCAGGGTCAAGGTCAGGGTGGAGGTCAGGGTCAGAGTCAAGGTCAGGGTGGAGGTCAGGATAGAGGTCAGGGTCAGGGTCAAGGTCAGGGTGGAGGTCAGCGTCAGGGTCAAGGTCAGGGTCGAGGTCAGGGTCAGGGTCAAGTTCGGAGTGGAGGTCAGGGTCAGGGTCAAGGTCAGGGTGGAGGTCAGGGTCAGAGTCAAGGTCAGGGTGGAGGTCAGGATGGAGGTCAGGGTCAGGGTCAAGGTCAGGGTGGAGGTCAGCGTCAGGGTCAAGGTCAGGGTGGAGGTCAGGGTCAGCGTCAAGGTCAGGGTGGAGGTCAGGGTCGGGGTCAAGGTCAGGGTGGAGGTCAGGGTCACAGTCAAGGTCAGGGTGGAGGTCAGGGTGGAGGTCAGGGTCAGGGTCAAGGTCAGGGTGGAGGTCAGGGTCAGGGTCAAGGTCGGAGTGGAGGTCAGGGTCAGGGTCAAGGTCAGGGTGGAGGTCAGGGTCAGAGTCAAGGTCAGGGTGGAGGTCAGGATAGAGGTCAGGGTCAGGGTCAAGGTCAGGGTGGAGGTCAGCGTCAGGGTCAAGGTCAGGGTCGAGGTCAGGGTCAGGGTCAAGTTCGGAGTGGAGGTCAGGGTCAGGGTCAAGGTCAGGGTGGAGGTCAGGGTCAGAGTCAAGGTCAGGGTGGAGGTCAGGATGGAGGTCAGGGTCAGGGTCAAGGTCAGGGTGGAGGTCAGCGTCAGGGTCAAGGTCAGGGTGGAGGTCAGGGTCAGCGTCAAGGTCAGGGTGGAGGTCAGGGTGGAGGTCAAGGTCAGGGTAGAGGTCAGGGTCACAGTCAACGTCATAGTGGAGGTCAGGGTCAGGGTCAAGGTCAGGGACGAGGTCAGGGTCAGGGTCAAGTTCAGGGTGGAGGTCAGGGTCACAGTCAAGGTCAGGGTCGAGGTCAGGGTCAGAGTCAAGGTCAGGGTGGAGGTCAGAGTGGAGGTCAGGGTCAGGGTCAAGGTCAGGGTGGAGGTCAGGGTGGAGGTCAAGGTCAGGGTAGAGGTCAGGGTCACAGTCAAGGTCAGGGTGGAGGTCAGGGTCAGGGTCGAGGTCAGAAACGAGGTCAGGGTCAGGGTCAAGGTCAGGGTAAAGTTCAGGGTCACAGTCAAGGTCAGGGTCGAGGTCAGGGTCAGGGTCAAGGTCAGGGTGGGGGTCAGGGTGGAGGTCAGGGTCAGGGTCAAGGTCAGGGTGGAGGTCAGGGTCAGGGTCAAGGTCAGGGTGGAGGTCAGGGTCAAGGTCAAGGTCAGGGTGGAGGTCAGGGTCTGAGTCAAAGTCAGGGTGGAGGTCAGGGTCAGGGTCAAGATCAGGGTGGAGGTCAGGGTGAAGGTCAGGGTCAGGGTGGGGGTCAGGGTCGGGGTCAAGGTCAGGGTGGAGGTCAGGGTCAAGGTCAAAGTCAGGGTGGAGGTCAGGTTCAGGGTTAAGGTCAGGGTGAAGGTCAGGGTCAGAGTCAAGGTCAGGGTGGAGGTCAGGGTCGGGGTCAAGGTCAGGGTGGAGGTCAGGGTCACAGTCAAGGTCAGGGTGGAGGTCAGGGTGGAGGTCAGGGTCAGGGTCAAGGTCAGGGTGGAGGTCAGGGTCAGGGTCAAGGTCGGAGTGGAGGTCAGGGTCAGGGTCAAGGTCAGGGTGGAGGTCAGGGTCAGAGTCAAGGTCAGGGTGGAGGTCAGGATAGAGGTCAGGGTCAGGGTCAAGGTCAGGGTGGAGGTCAGCGTCAGGGTCAAGGTCAGGGTCGAGGTCAGGGTCAGGGTCAAGTTCGGAGTGGAGGTCAGGGTCAGGGTCAAGGTCAGGGTGGAGGTCAGGGTCAGAGTCAAGGTCAGGGTGGAGGTCAGGATGGAGGTCAGGGTCAGGGTCAAGGTCAGGGTGGAGGTCAGCGTCAGGGTCAAGGTCAGGGTGGAGGTCAGGGTCAGCGTCAAGGTCAGGGTGGAGGTCAGGGTGGAGGTCAAGGTCAGGGTAGAGGTCAGGGTCAGGGTCAAGGTCAGGGACGAGGTCAGGGTCAGGGTCAAGGTCAGGGACGAGGTCAGGGTCAGGGTCAAGTTCAGGGTGGAGGTCAGGGTCACAGTCAAGGTCAGGGTCGAGGTCAGGGTCAGAGTCAAGGTCAGGGTGGAGGTCAGAGTGGAGGTCAGGGTCAGGGTCAAGGTCAGGGTGGAGGTCAGGGTGGAGGTCAAGGTCAGGGTAGAGGTCAGGGTCACAGTCAAGGTCAGGGTGGAGGTCAGGGTCAGGGTCGAGGTCAGAAACGAGGTCAGGGTCAGGGTCAAGGTCAGGGTAAAGTTCAGGGTCACAGTCAAGGTCAGGGTCGAGGTCAGGGTCAGGGTCAAGGTCAGGGTGGGGGTCAGGGTGGAGGTCAGGGTCAGGGTCAAGGTCAGGGTGGAGGTCAGGGTCAGGGTCAAGGTCAGGGTGGAGGTCAGGGTCAAGGTCAAGGTCAGGGTGGAGGTCAGGGTCTGAGTCAAAGTCAGGGTGGAGGTCAGGGTCAGGGTCAAGATCAGGGTGGAGGTCAGGGTCAGGGTCAAGGTCAGGGTGGAGGTCAGGGTCAGGGGGAAGGTCAGGGTCGAGGTCAGAGTCGGGGTCAGGGTCAGGGCGGAGGTCAGGGTGGAGGTCAAGGTCAGGGTGATGTTCAGGGTCAAGGTCAAGGTCAGGGTGGAGGTCAGGGTCAGAGTCAAGGTCAGGGTGGAGGTCAGGGTAATGGTCAAGCTCAGGGTGGGGGTCAGGGTCAGGGTCAAGGTCAGGGTGGAGGTCAGGGTCAGAGTCAAGGTCAGGGTGGAGTTCAGGGTGGAGGTCAAGGTCAGGGTAGAGGTCAGGGTGGAGGTCAGGGTCAGGGTCACGGTCAGGGTGGAGGTCAGGGTCAGGGTCAAGGTCAGGGTTGAGGTCAGGGTCAAGGTCAAGGTCAGGGTGGAGGTCAGGGTCAGGTTCAAGGTCAGGGCGGAGGTCAGGGTCAGAGTCAAGGTAAGGTTCGAGGTCAGGGTCAGAGTCAAGGTCACGGTGGAGGTCAGGGTCAAGGTCAAGGTCAGGGTGGAGGTCAGGTTCAGGGTCAAGGTCAGGGTGAAGGTCAGGGTCAGAGTCAAGGTCAGGGTGGAGGTCAGGGTCGGGGTCAAGGTCAGGGTGGAGGTCAGGGTCACAGTCAAGGTCAGGGTGGAGGTCAGGGTGGAGGTCAGGGTCAGGGTCAAGGTCAGGGTGGAGGTCAGGGTCAGGGTCAAGGTCGCAGTGGAGGTCAGGGTCAGGGTCAAGGTCAGGGTGGAGGTCAGGGTCAGAGTCAAGGTCAGGGTGGAGGTCAGGATGGAGGTCAGGGTCAGGGTCAAGGTCAGGGTGGAGGTCAGCGTCAGGGTCAAGGTCAGGGTGGAGGTCAGGGTCAGCGTCAAGGTCAGGGTGGAGGTCAGGGTGGAGGTCAAGGTCAGGGTAGAGGTCAGGGTCACAGTCAACGTCAGGGTCGAGGTCAGGGTCAGGGTCAAGGTCAGGGTCAAGTTCAGGGTGGAGGTCAGGGTCACAGTCAAGGTCAGGGTCGAGGTCAGGGTCAGAGTCAAGGTCAGGGTGGAGGTCAGAGTGGAGGTCAGGGTCAGGGTCAAGGTCAGGGTGGAGGTCAGGGTGGAGGTCAAGGTCAGGGTAGAGGTCAGGGTCACAGTCAAGGTCAGGGTGGAGGTCAAGGTCACAGTCAAGGTCAGGGTGATGTTCAGGGTCAAGGTCAAGGTCAGGGTGGAGATCAGGGTCAGAGTCAAGGTCAGGGTGGAGATCAGGGTAAAGGTCAAGGTCAGGGTGGAGGTCAGGGTCACAGTCAAGGTCAGGGTGGAGGTCAGGGTGGAGGTCAGGGTCAGGGTCAAGGTCAGGGTGGAGGTCAGGGTCAGGGTCAAGGTCGGAGTGGAGGTCAGGGTCAGGGTCAAGGTCAGGGTGGAGGTCAGGGTCAGAGTCAAGGTCAGGGTGGAGGTCAGGATAGAGGTCAGGGTCAGGGTCAAGGTCAGGGTGGAGGTCAGCGTCAGGGTCAAGGTCAGGGTCGAGGTCAGGGTCAGGGTCAAGGTCGGAGTGGAGGTCAGGGTCAGGGTCAAGGTCAGGGTGGAGGTCAGGGTCAGAGTCAAGGTCAGGGTGGAGGTCAGGATGGAGGTCAGGGTCAGGGTCAAGGTCAGGGTGGAGGTCAGCGTCAGGGTCAAGGTCAGGGTGGAGGTCAGGGTCAGCGTCAAGGTCAGGGTGGAGGTCAGGGTGGAGGTCAAGGTCAGGGTAGAGGTCAGGGTCACAGTCAACGTCAGGGTGGAGGTCAGGGTCAGGGTCAAGGTCAGGGACGAGGTCAGGGTCAGGGTCAAGTTCAGGGTGGAGGTCAGGGTGGAGGTCAACGTCAGGGTAGAGGTCAGAGTCACAGTCAAGGTCAGGGTGGAGGTCAGGGTCAGGGTCGAGGTCAGGAACGAGGTCAGTGTCAGGGTCAAGGTCAGGGAAAAGGTCAGGGTCACAGTTAAGGTCAGGGTCGAGGTCAGGGTCAGGGTCAAGGTCAGGGTGGGGGTCAGAGTCAGGGCAAAGGTCAGGGAGGAAAGCAGGGTTGGGGTCAAGGTCAGGGTGGAGGTCACGGTCACAGTCAAGGTCAGGGTGATGTTCAGGGTCAAGGTCAAGGTCAGGATGGAGGTCAGGGTCAGGTTCAAGGTAAGGGTGGAGGTCAGGGTCAGAGTCAAGGTCAGGCTGGAGGTCAGGGTCAGGGTCTAGTTCAGGGTGGAGGTCAGGGTCAGAGTCAAAGTCAGGGTGGAGGTCAGGTTAGAGGTCAGGGTCAGGGTCAACATCAGGGTGGAGGTCAGGGTCAAGGTCAAGGTCAGGGTGGAGGTCAGGGTGGAGGTCAAGGTCAGGGTAGAGGTCAGGGTCCTAGTCAAGGTTAGGGTGGAGGTCAGGGTGAAGGTCACGCTCTGGGTCAAGGTCAGGGTGGAGGTCAGGGTTAGGGTCAAGGTCAGGGTGGAGGTCAGGGTCAAAGTCAAAGTCAGGGTGGAGGTCAGGGTCAAGGTCAAGGTCAGGGTGGAGGTCAGGTCAGAGGTCAGGGTCAGGGTCAAGGTCAGGGTGGAAGTCGGGTTCAGAGTCAAGGTCAGGGTCGAGGTCAGGGTCGGGGTCAGGGTCAGGGCGGAGGTCAGGCTCGAGGTTAAGGTCAGGGTAGAGGTCAGGGTCACAGTCAAGGTCAGGGTGGAGGTCAGGGTCACAGTCAAGGTCAGGGTGATGTTCAGGGTCAAGGTCAAGGTCAGGGTGGAGGTCAGGGTCAGAGTCAAGGTCAGGGTGGAGGTCGGGGTGAAGGTCAAGGTCAGGGTGGGGGTCAGGGTCAGGGTCAAGGTCACGGTGGAGGTCAGGGTCAAGGTCAAGGTCAGGGTGTAGGTCAGGGTCAAGGTCAAGGTCAGGGTGGAGGTCAGGGTCAGAGTCAAGGTCAGGGTGGAGGTCAGGGTCAGGGTCAAGGCCAGGGTGGAGGTCAGGGTCAGGGGCAAGGTCAGGGTCGAGGTCAGGGTCGGGGTCAGGGTCAGGGTGGAGGTCAAGGTCAGGGTAGAGGTCAGGGTCACAGTCAAGGTCAGGGTGGAGGTCAAGGTCACAGTCAAAGTCAGGGTGATGTTCAGGGTCAAGGTCAAGGTCAGGGTGGAGATCAGGGTCAGAGTCAAGGTCAGGGTGGAGGTCAGGGTAAAGGTCAAGGTCAGGGTGGGGGTCAGGGTCAGCGTCAAGGTCAGGGTGGAGGTCAGGGTCGGGGTCAAGGTCAGGGTGGAGGTCAGGGTCACAGTCAAGGTCAGGGTGGAGGTCAGGGTGGAGGTCAGGGTCAGGGTCAAGGTCAGGGTGGAGGTCAGGGTCAGGGTCAAGGTCGGAGTGGAGGTCAGGGTCAGGGTCAAGGTCAGGGTGGAGGTCAGGGTCAGAGTCAAGGTCAGGGTGGAGGTCAGGATAGAGGTCAGGGTCAGGGTCAAGGTCAGGGTGGAGGTCAGCGTCAGGGTCAAGGTCAGGGTCGAGGTCAGGGTCAGGGTCAAGTTCGGAGTGGAGGTCAGGGTCAGGGTCAAGGTCAGGGTGGAGGTCAGGGTCAGAGTCAAGGTCAGGGTGGAGTTCAGGGTGGAGGTCAAGGTCAGGGTAGAGGTCAGGGTGGAGGTCAGGGTCAGGGTCACGGTCAGGGTGGAGGTCAGGGTCAGGGTCAAGGTCAGGGTTGAGGTCAGGGTCAAGGTCAAGGTCAGGGTGGAGGTCAGGGTCAGGTTCAAGGTCAGGGCGGAGGTCAGGGTCAGAGTCAAGGTAAAGTTCGAGGTCAGGGTCAGAGTCAAGGTCACGGTGGAGGTCAGGGTCAAGGTCAAGGTCAGGGTGGAGGTCAGGTTCAGGGTCAAGGTCAGGGTGAAGGTCAGGGTCAGAGTCAAGGTCAGGGTGGAGGTCAGGGTCGGGGTCAAGGTCAGGGTGGAGGTCAGGGTCACAGTCAAGGTCAGGGTGGAGGTCAGGGTGGAGGTCAGGGTCAGGGTCAAGGTCAGGGTGGAGGTCAGGGTCAGGGTCAAGGTCGCAGTGGAGGTCAGGGTCAGGGTCAAGGTCAGGGTGGAGGTCAGGGTCAGAGTCAAGGTCAGGGTGGAGGTCAGGATGGAGGTCAGGGTCAGGGTCAAGGTCAGGGTGGAGGTCAGCGTCAGGGTCAAGGTCAGGGTGGAGGTCAGGGTCAGCGTCAAGGTCAGGGTGGAGGTCAGGGTGGAGGTCAAGGTCAGGGTAGAGGTCAGGGTCACAGTCAACGTCAGGGTCGAGGTCAGGGTCAGGGTCAAGGTCAGGGTCAAGTTCAGGGTGGAGGTCAGGGTCACAGTCAAGGTCAGGGTCGAGGTCAGGGTCAGAGTCAAGGTCAGGGTGGAGGTCAGAGTGGAGGTCAGGGTCAGGGTCAAGGTCAGGGTGGAGGTCAGGGTGGAGGTCAAGGTCAGGGTAGAGGTCAGGGTCACAGTCAAGGTCAGGGTGGAGGTCTGGGTCAGGGTCGAGGTCAGGAACGAGGTCAGGGTCAGGGTCAAGGTCAGGGTAAAGTTCAGGGTCACAGTCAAGGTCAGGGTCGAGGTCAGGGTCAGGGTCAAGGTCAGGGTAGGGGTCAGGGTGGAGGTCAGGGTCAGAGTCAAGGTCAGGGTGGAGGTCAGGGTCAGGGTCAAGGTCAGGGTGGAGGTCAGGGTCAAGGTCAAGGTCAGGGTGGAGGTCAGGGTCAAAGTCAAAGTCAGGGTGGAGGTCAGGGTCAGGGTCAAGATCAGGGTGGAGGTCAGGGTCAGGGTCAAGGTCAGGGTGGAGGTCAGGGTCAGGGGCAAGGTCAGAGTCGAGGTCAGAGTCGGGGTCAGGGTCAGGGCGAAGGTCAGGGTGGAGGTCAAGGTCAGGGTGATGTTCAGGGTCAAGGTCAAGGTCAGGGTGGAGGTCAGGGTCAGAGTCAAGGTCAGGGTGGAGGTCAGGGTAATGGTCAAGCTCAGGGTGGGGGTCAGGGTCAGGGTCAAGGTCAGGGTGGAGGTCAGGGTCAGAGTCAAGGTCAGGGTGGAGTTCAGGGTGGAGGTCAAGGTCAGGGTAGAGGTCAGGGTGGAGGTCAGGGTCAGGGTCACGGTCAGGGTGGAGGTCAGGGTCAGGGTCAAGGTCAGGGTTGAGGTCAGGGTCAAGGTCAAGGTCAGGGTGAAGGTCAGGGTCAGGTTCAAGGTCAGGGCGGAGGTCAGGGTCAGAGTCAAGGTAAGGTTCGAGGTCAGGGTCAGAGTCAAGGTCACGGTGGAGGTCAGGGTCAAGTTCAAGGTCAGGGTGGAGGTCAGGGTGGAGGTCAAGGTCAGGGTAGAGGTCAGGGTCCTAGTCAAGGTTAGGGTGGAGGTCAGGGTGAAGGTCACGCTCTGGGTCAAGGTCAGGGTGGAGGTCAGGGTCAGAGTCATGGTCAGGGTGGAGGTCAGGTTGGAGGTCAGGGTCAGGGTCAAGGTCAGGGTGGAGGTCAGGGTCAGGGTCAAGGTCAGGGTGGTGGTCAGGGTCAAAGTCAAAGTCAGGGTGGAGGTCAGGGTCAAGGTCAAGGTCAGGGTGGAGGTCAGGTCAGAGGTCAGGGTCAGGGTCAAAGTCAGGGTGGAGGTCGGGTTCAGAGTCAAGGTCAGGGTGGAGGTCAGGGTCGGGGTCAGGGTCAGGGCGGAGGTCAGGGTGGAGGTCAAGGTCAGGGTGGAGGTCAGAGTCAGAGTCAAGGTCAGGGTGGAGGTCAGGGTCAGGGTCAAGGTCAGGTTGGAGGTCAGGGTCAGGGTCAAGGTCAGGGTGGAGGTCAGGGTCAGAGTCAAGGTCAGAATGGAGGTCAGGGTCAGGGTCTAGGTCAGGGTAGAGGTCAGGGTCACAGTCAAGGTCAGGATGGAGATCAGGGTGAAGGTCAGGGTCAGAGTCAAGGTCAGGGTGAAGGTCAGGGTAAAGGTCAAGGTCAGGGTGGGGGTCAGGGTCAGGGTCAAGGTCAGGGTGGAGGTCAGGGTCAAGGTCAAAGTCAGGGTGGGGGTCAGGGTCAGGGTCAAGGTCAGGGTGAAGGTCAGGGTCAGAGTCAAGGTCAGGGTGGAGGTCAGGGTCGGGGTCAAGGTCAGGGTGGAGGTCAGGGTCACAGTCAAGGTCAGGGTGGAGGTCAGGGTGGAGGTCAGGGTCAGGGTCAAGGTCAGGGTGGAGGTCAGGGTCAGGGTCAAGGTCGCAGTGGAGGTCAGGGTCAGGGTCAAGGTCAGGATGGAGGTCAGGGTCAGAGTCAAGGTCAGGGTGGAGGTCAGGATGGAGGTCAGGGTCAGGGTCAAGGTCAGGGTGGAGGTCAGCGTCAGGGTCAAGGTCAGGGTGGAGGTCAGGGTCAACGTCAAGGTCAGGGTGGAGGTCAGGGTGGAGGTCAAGGTCAGGGTAGAGGTCAGGGTCACAGTCAACGTCAGGGTCGAGGTCAGGGTCAGGGTCAAGGTCAGGGTCAAGTTCAGGGTGGAGGTCAGGGTCACAGTCAAGGTCAGGGTCGAGGTCAGGGTCAGAGTCAAGGTCAGGGTGGAGGTCAGAGTGGAGGTCAGGGTCACAGTCAAGGTCAGGGTCGAGGTCAGGGTCAGAGTCAAGGTCAGGGTCAAGGTCAGGGTGGAGGTCAGGGTCAGGGTCAAGGTCGCAGTGGAGGTCAGGGTCAGGGTCAAGGTCAGGATGGAGGTCAGGGTCAGAGTCAAGGTCAGGGTGGAGTTCAGGATGGAGGTCAGGGTCAGGGTCAAGGTCAGGGTGGAGGTCAGCGTCAGGGTCAAGGTCAGGGTGGAGGTCAGGGTCAGCGTCAAGGTCAGGGTGGAGGTCAGGGTGGAGGTCAAGGTCAGGGTAGAGGTCAGGGTCACAGTCAACGTCAGGGTCGAGGTCAGGGTCAGGGTCAAGGTCAGGGTCAAGTTCAGGGTGGAGGTCAGGGTCACAGTCAAGGTCAGGGTCGAGGTCAGGGTCAGAGTCAAGGTCAGGGTGGAGGTCAGAGTGGAGGTCAGGGTCAGGGTCAAGGTCAGGGTGGAGGTCAGGGTGGAGGTCAAGGTCAGGGTAGAGGTCAGGGTCACAGTCAAGGTCAGGGTGGAGGTCTGGGTCAGGGTCGAGGTCAGGAACGAGGTCAGGGTCAGGGTCAAGGTCAGGGTAAAGTTCAGGGTCACAGTCAAGGTCAGGGTCGAGGTCAGGGTCAGGGTCAAGGTCAGGGTAGGGGTCAGGGTGGAGGTCAGGGTCAGAGTCAAGGTCAGGGTGGAGGTCAGGGTCAGGGTCAAGGTCAGGGTGGAGGTCAGGGTCAAGGTCAAGGTCAGGGTGGAGGTCAGGGTCAGAGTCAAAGTCAGGGTGGAGGTCAGGGTCAGGGTCAAGATCAGGGTGGAGGTCAGGGTCAGGGTCAAGGTCAGGGTGGAGGTCAGGGTCAGGGGCAAGGTCAGAGTCGAGGTCAGAGTCGGGGTCAGGGTCAGGGCGAAGGTCAGGGTGGAGGTCAAGGTCAGGGTGATGTTCAGGGTCAAGGTCAAGGTCAGGATGGAGGTCAGGGTCAGAGTCAAGGTCAGGGTGGAGGTCAGGGTAATGGTCAAGCTCAGGGTGGGGGTCAGGGTCAGGGTCAAGGTCAGGGTGGAGGTCAGGGTCAGAGTCAAGGTCAGGGTGGAGTTCAGGGTGGAGGTCAAGGTCAGGGTAGAGGTCAGGGTGGAGGTCAGGGTCAGGGTCACGGTCAGGGTGGAGGTCAGGGTCAGGGTCAAGGTCAGGGTTGAGGTCAGGGTCAAGGTCAAGGTCAGGGTGAAGGTCAGGGTCAGGTTCAAGGTCAGGGCGGAGGTCAGGGTCAGAGTCAAGGTAAGGTTCGAGGTCAGGGTCAGAGTCAAGGTCACGGTGGAGGTCAGGGTCAAGTTCAAGGTCAGGGTGGAGGTCAGGGTGGAGGTCAAGGTCAGGGTAGAGGTCAGGGTCCTAGTCAAGGTTAGGGTGGAGGTCAGGGTGAAGGTCACGCTCTGGGTCAAGGTCAGGGTGGAGGTCAGGGTCAGAGTCATGGTCAGGGTGGAGGTCAGGTTGGAGGTCAGGGTCAGGGTCAAGGTCAGGGTGGAGGTCAGGGTCAGGGTCAAGGTCAGGGTGGTGGTCAGGGTCAAAGTCAAAGTCAGGGTGGAGGTCAGGGTCAAGGTCAAGGTCAGGGTGGAGGTCAGGTCAGAGGTCAGGGTCAGGGTCAAAGTCAGGGTGGAGGTCGGGTTCAGAGTCAAGGTCAGGGTGGAGGTCAGGGTCGGGGTCAGGGTCAGGGCGGAGGTCAGGGTGGAGGTCAAGGTCAGGGTGGAGGTCAGGGTCAGAGTCAAGGTCAGGGTGGAGGTCAGGGTCAGGGTCAAGGTCAGGTTGGAGGTCAGGGTCAGGGTCAAGGTCAGGGTGGAGGTCAGGGTCAGAGTCAAGGTCAGAATGGAGGTCAGGGTCAGGGTCTAGGTCAGGGTAGAGGTCAGGGTCACAGTCAAGGTCAGGATGGAGATCAGGGTGAAGGTCAGGGTCAGAGTCAAGGTCAGGGTGAAGGTCAGGGTAAAGGTCAAGGTCAGGGTGGGGGTCAGGGTCAGGGTCAAGGTCAGGGTGGAGGTCAGGGTCACAGTCAAGGTCAGGGTGGAGCTCAGGGTAGAGGTCAGGGTCAGGGTCAAGGTCAGGGTGGAGGTCAGGGTCAGGGTCAAGGTCGGGGTGGAGGTCAGGGTCAGGGTCAAGGTCAGGGTGGAGGTCAGGGTCAGAGTCAAGGTCAGGGTGGAGGTCAGGATGGAGGTCAGGGTCAGGGTCAAGGTCAGGGTGGAGGTCAGCGTCAGGGTCAAGGTCAGGGTGGAGGTCAGGGTCAGCGTCAAGGTCAGGGTGGAGGTCAGGGTGGAGGTCAAGGTCAGGGTAGATGTCAGGGTCACAGTCAACGTCAGGGTGGAGGTCAGGATCAGGGTCAAGGTCAGGGACGAGGTCAGGGTCACAGTCAAGGTCAGGGTCGAGGTCAGGGTCAGGGTCAAGGTCAGGGTGGGGGTCAGGGTGGAGGTCAGGGTCAGGGTCAAGGTCAGGGTGGAGGTCAGGGTCAGGGTCAAGGTCAGGGTGGAGGTCAGGGTCAAGGTCAAGGTCAGGGTGGAGGTCAGGGTCTGAGTCAAAGTCAGGGTGGAGGTCAGGGTCGGGGTCAAGATCAGGGTGGAGGTCAGGGTCAGGGTCAAGGTCAGGGTGGAGGTCAGGGTCAGGGGGAAGGTCAGGGTCGAGGTCGGAGTCGGGGTCAGGGTCAGGGCGGAGGTCAGGGTGGAGGTCAAGGTCAGGGTGATGTTCAGGGTCAAGGTCAAGGTCAGGGTGGAGGTCAGGGTCAGAGTCAAGGTCAGGGTGGAGGTCAGGGTAATGGTCAAGCTCAGGGTGGGGGTCAGGGTCAGGGTCAAGGTCAGGGTGGAGGTCAGGGTCAGAGTCAAGGTCAGGGTGGAGTTCAGGGTGGAGGTCAAGGTCAGGGTAGAGGTCAGGGTGGAGGTCAGGGTCAGGGTCACGGTCAGGGTGGAGGTCAGGGTCAGGGTCAAGGTCAGGGTTGATGTCAGGGTCAAGGTCAAGGTCAGGGTGGAGGTCAGGGTCAGGTTCAAGGTCAGGGCGGAGGTCAGGGTCAGAGTCAAGGTAAGGTTCGAGGTCAGGGTCAGAGTCAAGGTCACGGTGGAGGTCAGGGTCAAGGTCAAGGTCAGGGTGGAGGTCAGGTTCAGGGTCAAGGTCAGGGTGAAGGTCAGGGTCAGAGTCAAGGTCAGGGTGGAGGTCAGGGTCGGGGTCAAGGTCAGGTTGGAGGTCAGGGTCACAGTCAAGGTCAGGGTGGAGGTCAGGGTGGAGGTCAGGGTCAGGGTCAAGGTCAGGGTGGAGGTCAGGGTCAGGGTCAAGGTCGGAGTGGAGGTCAGGGTCAGGGTCAAGGTCAGGGTGGAGGTCAGGGTCAGAGTCAAGGTCAGGGTGGAGGTCAGGATGGAGGTCAGGGTCAGGGTCAAGGTCAGGGTGGAGGTCAGCGTCAGGGTCAAGGTCAGGGTGGAGGTCAGGGTCAGCGTCAAGGTCAGGGTGGAGGTCAGGGTGGAGGTCAAGGTCAGGGTAGAGGTCAGGGTCACAGTCAACGTCAGGGTGGAGGTCAGGGTCAGGGTCAAGGTCAGGGACGAGGTCAGGGTCAGGGTCAAGTTCAGGGTGAAGGTCAGGGTCACAGTCAAGGTCAGGGTCGAGGTCAGGGTCAGAGTCAAGGTCAGGGTGGAGGTCAGAGTGGAGGTCAGGGTCAGGGTCAAGGTCAGGGTGGAGGTCAGGGTGGAGGTCAAGGTCAGGGTAGAGGTCAGGGTCACAGTCAAGGTCAGGGTGGAGGTCTGGGTCAGGGTCGAGGTCAGGAACGAGGTCAGGGTCAGGGTCAAGGTCAGGGTAAAGTTCAGGGTCACCGTCAAGGTCAGGGTCGAGGTCAGGGTCAGGGTCAAGGTCAGGGTGGGGGTCAGGGTGGAGGTCAGGGTCAGGGTCAAGGTCAGGGTGGAGGTCAGGGTCAGGGTCAAGGTCAGGGTGGAGGTCAGTGTCAAGGTCAAGGTCAGGGTGAAGGTCAGGGTCAGAGTCAAAGTCAGGGTGGAGGTCAGGGTCAGGGTCAAGATCAGGGTGGAGGTCAGGGTCAGGGTCAAGGTCAGGGTAGAGGTCAGGGTCAGGGGCAAGGTCAGAGTCGAGGTCAGAGTCGGGGTCAGGGTCAGGGCAAAGGTCAGGGTGGAGGTCAAGGTCAGGGTGATGTTCAGGGTCAAGGTCAAGGTCAGGGTGGAGGTCAGGGTCAGAGTCAAGGTCAGGGTGGAGGTCAGGGTAATGGTCAAGCTCAGGGTGGGGGTCAGGGTCAGGGTCAAGGTCAGGGTGGAGGTCAGGGTCAGAGTCAAGGTCAGGGTGGAGTTCAGGGTGGAGGTCAAGGTCAGGGTAGAGGTCAGGGTGGAGGTCAGGGTCAGGGTCACGGTCAGGGTGGAGGTCAGGGTCAGGGTCAAGGTCAGGGTTGAGGTCAGGGTCAAGGTCAAGGTCAGGGTGAAGGTCAGGGTCAGGTTCAAGGTCAGGGCGGAGGTCAGGGTCAGAGTCAAGGTAAGGTTCGAGGTCAGGGTCAGAGTCAAGGTCACGGTGGAGGTCAGGGTCAAGGTCAAGGTAAGGGTGGAGGTCAGGGTGGAGGTCAAGGTCAGGGTAGAGGTCAGGGTCCTAGTCAAGGTTAGGGTGGAGGTCAGGGTGAAGGTCACGCTCTGGGTCAAGGTCAGGGTGGAGGTCAGGGTCAGAGTCATGGTCAGGGTGGAGGTCAGGTTGGAGGTCAGGGTCAGGGTCAAGGTCAGGGTGGAGGTCAGGGTCAGGGTCAAGGTCAGGGTGGTGGTCAGGGTCAAAGTCAAAGTCAGGGTGGAGGTCAGGGTCAAGGTCAAGGTCAGGGTGGAGGTCAGGTCAGAGGTCAGGGTCAGGGTCAAAGTCAGGGTGGAGGTCGGGTTCAGAGTCAAGGTCAGGGTCGAGGTCAGGGTCGGGGTCAGGGTCAGGGCGGAGGTCAGGGTGGAGGTCAAGGTCAGGGTGGAGGTCAGGGTCAGAGTCAAGGTCAGGGTGGAGGTCAGGGTCAGGGTCAAGGTCAGGTTGGAGGTCAGGGTCAGGGTCAAGGTCAGGGTGGAGGTCAGGGTCAGAGTCAAGGTCAGAATGGAGGTCAGGGTCAGGGTCTAGGTCAGGGTAGAGGTCAGGGTCACAGTCAAGGTCAGGATGGAGATCAGGGTGAAGGTCAGGGTCAGGGTCAAGGTCAGAGACGAGGTCAGGTTCAGGGTCAAGGTCAGGGTGGAGGTCACGGTCACAGTCAAGGTCAGGGTGGAGGTCAGGGTCAGGGTCAAGGTAAGGGTGGAGGTCAGGGTCAGAGTCAAGCTCAGGGTGGAGGTCAGGATGGAGGTCAGGGTCAGGTTCAAGGTCAGGGTGGAGATCAGCGTCAGGGTCAAGGTCAGGGTGGAGGTCAGGGTCAGCGTCAAGGTCAGGGTGGAGGTCAGGGTGGAGGTCAAGGTCAGGGTAGAGGTCAGGGTCACAGTCAACGTCAGGGTGGAGGTCAGGGTCAGGGTCAAGGTCAGGGACGAGGTCAGGGTCAGGGTCAAGGTCAGGGTGGAGGTCAGGGTCACAGTCAAGGTCAGGGTCGAGGTCAGGGTCAGAGTCAAGGTCAGGGTGGAGGTCAGAGTGGAGGTCAGGGTCAGGGTCAAGGTCAGGGTGGAGGTCAGGGTGGAGGTCAAGGTCAGGGTAGAGGTCAGGGTCACAGTCAAGGTCAGGGTGGAGGTCAGGGTCAGGGTCGAGGTCAGGAACGAGGTCAGGGTCAGGGTCAAGGTCAGGGTGAAGGTCAGGGTCACAGTCAAGGTCAGGGTCGAGGTCAGGGTCAGGGTCAAGGTCAGGGTGGGGGTCAGGGTCAGGGCAAAGGTCAGGGAGGGAAACAGGATTGGGGTCAAGGTCAGGGTCAAGGTCAAGGTCAGGGTGGAGGTCAGGTCAGAGGTCAGGGTCAGGGTCAAGGTCAGGGTCGAGGTCGGGGTCAGAGTCAAGGTCAGGGTAGGGGTCAGGGTCAAGGTCAAGGTCAGGATGGAGGTCAGGGTCAGGGTCATGGTCAGGGTGGAGGTCAGGGTCAGAGTCAAGGTCAGGCTGGAGCTCAGGGTCAGGGTCGAGTTCAAGGTGGAGGTCAGGGTCAGAGTCAAAGTCTGGGTGGAGGTCAGGGTCAAGGTCAAGGTCAGGGTGGAGGTCAGGTTAGAGGTCAGGGTCAGGGTCAAGATCAGGGTGGAGGTCAGGGTCAGGGTCAAGGTCAGGGTGGAGGTCAGGGTCAGGGGCAAGGTCAGGGTCGAGGTCAGGGTCGGGGTCAGGGTAGAGGTCCGGGTCACAGTCAAGGTCAGGGTGGAGGTCAGGGTCACATGCGAGGTCAGGGTGATGTTCAGGGTCAAGGTCAAGGTCAGGGTGGAGGTCAGGGTCAGAGTCAAGGTCAGGGTGACGGTCAGGGTATAGGTCAAGGTCAGGGTGGGGGTCAGGGTCAGGGTCAAGGTCAGGGTGGAGGTCAGGGTCAAGGTCAAAGTCAGGGTGGGGGTCAGGGTCAGGGTCAAGGTCAGGGTGAAGGTCAGGGTCAGAGTCAAGGTCAGGGTGGAGGTCAGGGTCAGGGTCAAGGTCAGGGTGGAGGTCAGGGTGGAGGTCAAGGTCAGGGTAGATGTCAGGGTCACAGTCAACGTCAGGGTGGAGGTCAGGATCAGGGTCAAGGTCAGGGACGAGGTCAGGGTCAGGGTCAAGGTCAGGGTGGAGGTCAGGGTCACAGTCAAGGTCAGGGTCGAGGTCAGGGTCAGAGTCGAGGTCAGGGTGGAGGTCATAGTGGAGGTCAGGGTCAGGGTCAAGGTCAGGGTGGAGGTCAGGGTGGAGGTCAAGGTCAGGGTAGAGGTCAGGGTCAAGGTCAAGGTCAGGGTGGAGGTCAGGGTGGAGGTCAAGGTCAGGGTAGAGGTCAGGGTCCTAGTCAAGGTTAGGGTGGAGGTCAGGGTGAAGGTCACGCTCTGGGTCAAGATCAGGGTGGAGGTCAGGGTCAGAGTCATGGTCAGGGTGGAGGTCAGGGTCAGGGTCACGGTCAGGGTGGAGGTCAGGGTCAGGGTCAAGGTCAGGGTGGAGGTCAGGGTCAAAGTCAAAGTCAGGGTGGAGGTCAGGGTCAAGGTCAAGGTCAGGGTGGAGGTCAGGTCAGAGGTCAGGGTCAGGGTCAAGGTCAGGGTGAAGGTCGGGGTCAGAGTCAAGGTCAGGGTAGGGGTCAGGGTCAAGGTCAAGGTCAGGATGGAGGTCAGGGTCATGGTCAAGGTCAGGGTGGAGGTCAGGGTCAGAGTCAAGGTCAGGCTGGAGGTCAGGGTCAGGCTGGAGGTTAGGGTCAGGGTCAAGTTCAGGGTGGAGGTCAGGGTCAGAGTCAAAGTCAGGGTGGAGGTCAGGGTCAAGGTCAAGGTCAGGGTGGAGGTCAGGTTAGAGGTCAGGGTCAGGGTCAAGATCAGGGTGGAGGTCAGGGTCAGGGTCAAGGTCAGGGTGGAGGTCAGGGTCAGGGGCAAGGTCAGGGTCGAGGTCAGGGACGGGGTCAGGGTCAGGGCGGGGGTCAGGGTAGAGGTCAAGGTCAGGGTAGAGGTCTGGGTCACAGTCAAGGTCAGGGTGGAGGTCAGGGTCACATTCGAGGTCAGGGTGATGTTCAGGGTCAAGGTCAAGGTCAGGGTGGCGGTCAGGGTCAGAGTCAAGGTCAGGGTGAAAGTCAGGGTATAGGTCAAGGTCAGGGTGGGGGTCAGGGTCAGGGTCAAGGTCAGGGTGGTGGTCAGGGTCAAGGTCAAAGTCAGGGTGGAGGTCAGGATGGAGGTCAGGGTCAGGGTCAAAGTCAGGGTGGAGGTCAGCGTCAGGGTCAAGGTCAGGGTGGAGGTCAGGGTCAGCGTCAAGGTCAGGGTGGAGGTCAGGGTGGAGGTCAAGGTCAGGGTAGAGGTCAGGGTCACAGTCAACGTCAGGGTGGAGGTCAGGGTCAGGGTCAAGGTCACGGACGAGGTCAGGGTCAGGGTCAAGGTCAGGGTAGAGGTCAGGGTCACAGTGAACGTCAGGGTGGAGGTCAGGGTCAGGGTCAAGGTCACGGACGAGGTCAGGGTCAGGGTCACGGTCAAGGTGGAGGTCAGGGTCACAGTCAAGGTCAGGGTCGAGGTCAGGGTCAGAGTCAAGGTCAAGGTGGAGGTCAGAGTGGAGGTCAGGGTCAGGGTCAAGGTCAGGGTGGAGGTCAGGGTGGAGGTCAAGGTCAGGGTAGAGGTCAGGGTCACAGTCAAGGTCAGGGTGGAGGTCAGGGTCAGGGTCGAGGTCAGGAACGAGGTCAGGGTCAGGGTCAAGGTCAGGGTAAAGGTCAGGGTCACAGTCAAGATCAGGGTCGAGGTCAGGGTCAGGGTCAAGGTCAGGGTGGGGGTCAGGGTGGAGGTCAGGGTCAGGGTCAAGGTCAGGGTGGAGGTCAGGGTCAGGGTCAAGGTCAGGGTGGAGGTCAGGGTCAAGGTCAAGGTCAGGGTGGAGGTCAGGGTCAGAGTCAAAGTCAGGGTGGAGGTCAGGGTCAAGGTCAAGGTCAGGGTGGAGGTCAGGTTAGAGGTCAGGGTCAGGGTCAAGGTCAGGGTGGAGGTCGGGGTCAGAGTCAAGGTCAGGGTGGGGGTCAGGGTCAAGGTCAAGGTCAGGATGGAGGTCAGGTTCAGGGTCAAGGTCAGGGTGAAGGTCAGGGTCAGAGTCAAGGTCAGGGTGGAGGTCAGGGTCAGGGTCAAGGTCAGGGTGGAGGTCAGGGTCACAGTCAAGGTCAGGGTGGAGGTCAGGGTGGAGGTCAGGGTCAGGGTCAATGTCAGGGTGGAGGTCAGGGTCAGGGTCAAGGTCGGGGTGGAGGTCCGGGTCAGGGTCAAGGTCAGGGTGGAGGTCAGGGTCAGAGTCAAGGTCAGGGTGGAGGTCAGGATGGAGGTCAGGGTCAGGGTCAAGGTCAGGGTGGAGGTCAGCGTCAGGGTCAAGGTCTGGGTGGAGGTCAGGGTCAGGGTCAAGGTCAGGGTGGAGGTCAGGGTCGAAGTCAAAGTCAGGGTGGAGGTCAGGGTCAAGGTCAAGGTCAGGGTGGAGGTCAGGTCAGAGGTCAGGGTCAGGGTCAAGGTCAGGGTGGAGGTCGGGTTCAGAGTCAAGGTCAGGGTCGAGGTCAGGGTCGGGGTCAAGGTCAGGGTGGAGGTCAGGGTCAGGGTCAAGGTCAGGGTGGAGGTCAGGGTCAGAGTCAAGGTCGGGGTGGAGGTCAGGATGGAGGTCAGGGTCAGGGTCAAGGTCAGGGTGGAGGTCAGCGTCAGGGTCAAGGTCAGGGTGGAGGTCAGGGTCAGCGTCAAGGTCAGGGTGGAGGTCAGGGTGGAGGTCAAGGTCAGGGTAGAGGTCAGGGTCACAGTCAACGTCAGGGTGGAGGTCAGGGTCAGGGTCGAGGTCAGGAACGAGGTCAGGGTCAGGGTCAAGGTCAGGGTAAAGGTCAGGGTCACAGTCAAGATCAGGGTCGAGGTCAGGGTCAGGGTCAAGGTCAGGGTGGGGGTCAGGGTGGAGGTCAGGGTCAGGGTCAAGGTCAGGGTGGAGGTCAGGGTCAGGGTCAAGGTCAGGGTGGAGGTCAGGGTCAAGGTCAAGGTCAGGGTGGAGGTCAGGGTCAGAGTCAAAGTCAGGGTGGAGGTCAGGGTCAAGGTCAAGGTCAGGGTGGAGGTCAGGTTAGAGGTCAGGGTCAGGGTCAAGGTCAGGGTGGAGGTCGGGGTCAGAGTCAAGGTCAGGGTGGGGGTCAGGGTCAAGGTCAAGGTCAGGATGGAGGTCAGGTTCAGGGTCAAGGTCAGGGTGAAGGTCAGGGTCAGAGTCAAGGTCAGGGTGGAGGTCAGGGTCAGGGTCAAGGTCAGGGTGGAGGTCAGGGTCACAGTCAAGGTCAGGGTGGAGGTCAGGGTGGAGGTCAGGGTCAGGGTCAATGTCAGGGTGGAGGTCAGGGTCAGGGTCAAGGTCGGGGTGGAGGTCCGGGTCAGGGTCAAGGTCAGGGTGGAGGTCAGGGTCAGAGTCAAGGTCAGGGTGGAGGTCAGGATGGAGGTCAGGGTCAGGGTCAAGGTCAGGGTGGAGGTCAGCGTCAGGGTCAAGGTCTGGGTGGAGGTCAGGGTCAGGGTCAAGGTCAGGGTGGAGGTCAGGGTCGAAGTCAAAGTCAGGGTGGAGGTCAGGGTCAAGGTCAAGGTCAGGGTGGAGGTCAGGTCAGAGGTCAGGGTCAGGGTCAAGGTCAGGGTGGAGGTCGGGTTCAGAGTCAAGGTCAGGGTCGAGGTCAGGGTCGGGGTCAAGGTCAGGGTGGAGGTCAGGGTCAGGGTCAAGGTCAGGGTGGAGGTCAGGGTCAGAGTCAAGGTCGGGGTGGAGGTCAGGATGGAGGTCAGGGTCAGGGTCAAGGTCAGGGTGGAGGTCAGCGTCAGGGTCAAGGTCAGGGTGGAGGTCAGGGTCAGCGTCAAGGTCAGGGTGGAGGTCAGGGTGGAGGTCAAGGTCAGGGTAGAGGTCAGGGTCACAGTCAACGTCAGGGTGGAGGTCAGGATCAGGGTCAAGGTCAGGGACGAGGTCAGGGTCAGGGTCAAGGTCAGGGTGGAGGTCAGGGTCACAGTCAAGGTCAGGGTCGAGGTCAGGGTCAGAGTCAAGGTCAGGGTGGAGGTCAGAGTGGAGGTCAGGGTCAGGGTCAAGGTCAGGGTGGATGTCAGGGTGGAGGTCAAGGTCAGGGTAGAGGTCAGGGTCACAGTCAAGGTCAGGGTGGAGGTCAGGGTCAGGGTCGAGGTCAGGAACGAGGTCAGGGTCAGGGTCAACGTCAGGGTGGAGGTCAGGGTCAGAGTCAAGGTCAGGCTGGAGGTCAGGGTCAGGGTCCAGATCAGGGTGGAGGTCAGGGTCAAGGTCAAAGTCAGGGTGGAGGTCAGGGTCAGGGTCGAGGTCAGGAACGAGGTCAGGGTCAGGGTCAAGGTCAGGGTAAAGGTCAGGGTCACAGTCAAGGTCAGGGTCGAGGTCAGGGTCAGGGTCAAGGTCAGGGTGGGGGTCAGGGTGGAGGTCAGGGTCAGGGTCAAGGTCAGGGTAGAGGTCAGGGTCAGGGTCAAGGTCAGGGTGGAGGTCAGGGTCAAGGTCAAGGTCAGGGTGGAGGTCAGGGTCAGAGTCAAAGTCAGGGTGGAGGTCAGGGTCAAGGTCAAGGTCAGGGTGGAGGTCAGGTTAGAGGTCAGGGTCAGGGTCAAGGTCAGGGTGGAGGTCGGGGCCAGAGTCAAGGTCAGAGTGGGGGTCAGGGTCAAGGTCAAGGTCAGGATGGAGGTCAGGGTCAGGGTCAAGGTCAGGGTGGAGGTCAGGGTCAGAGTCAAGGTCAGGCTGGAGGTCAGGGTCAGGGTCCAGATCAGGGTGGAGGTCAGGGTCAAGGTCAAAGTCAGGGTGGAGGTCAGGGTCAGGGTCAAGGTCAGGGTAAAGGTCAGGGTCAGAGTCAAGGTCAGGGTGGAGGTCAGGGTCAGGGTCAAGGTCAGGGTGGAGGTCAGGGTCACAGTCCAGGTCGGGGTGGAGGTCAGGGTGGAGGTCAGGGTCAGGGTCAAGGTCAGGGTGGAGGTCAGGGTCAGGGTCAAGGTCGGGGTGGAGGTCCGGGTCAGGGTCAAGGTCAGGATGGAGTTCAGGGTCAGGGTCAAGGTCAGGGTGGAGTTCAGCGTCAGGGTCAAGGTCAGGGTGGCGGTCAGGGTCAGCGTCAAAGTCAGGGTGGAGGTCAGGGTGGAGGTCAAGGTCAGGGTAGAGGTCAGGGTCACAGTCAACGTCAGGGTGGAGGTCAGGGTCAGGGTCAAGGTCAGGGACGAGGTCAGGGTCAGGGTCAAGGTCAGGGTGGAGGTCAGGGTCACAGTCAAGGTCAGGGTCGAGGTCAGGGTCAGAGTCAAGGTCAGGGTGGAGGTCAGAGTGGAGGTCAGGGTCAGGGTCAAGGTCAGGGTGGAGGTCAGGGTGGAGGTCAAGGTCAGGGTAGAGGTCAGGGTCACAGTCAAGGTCAGGGTGGAGGTCAGGGTCAGGGTCAAGGTCAGGGTGGAGGTCAGGGTCAAGGTCAAGGTCAGGGTGGAGGTCCGGGTCAGAGTCAAAGTCAGGGTGGAGGTCAGGGTCAAGGTCAAGGTCAGGGTGGAGGTCAGGTTAGAGGTCAGGGTCAGGGTCAAGGTCAGGGTGGAGGTCGGGGTCAGAGTCAAGGTCAGAGTGGGGGTCAGGGTCAAGGTCAAGGTCAGGATGGAGGTCAGGGTCAGGGTCAAGGTCAGGGTGGAGGTCAGGGTCAGAGTCAAGGTCAGGCTGGAGGTCAGGGTCAGGGTCCAGATCAGGGTGGAGGTCAGGGTCAAGGTCAAAGTCAGGGTGGAGGTCAGGGTCAGGGTCAAGGTCAGGGTGAAGGTCAGGGTCAGAGTCAAGGTCAGGGTGGAGGTCAGGGTCAGGGTCAAGGTCAGGGTGGAGGTCAGGGTCACAGTCAAGGTCAGGGTGGAGGTCAGGGTGGAGGTCAGGGTCAGGGTCAAGGTCAGGGTGGAGGTCAGGGTCAGGGTCAAGGTCGGGGTGGAGGTCCGGGTCAGGGTCAAGGTCAGGGTGGAGGTCAGGGTCAGAGTCAAGGTCAAGGTGGAGGTCAGGATGGAGTTCAGGGTCAGGGTCAAGGTCAGGGTGGAGGTCAGCGTCAGGGTCAAGGTCAGGGTGGAGGTCAGGGTCAGCGTCAAAGTCAGGGTGGAGGTCAGGGTGGAGGTCAAGGTCAGGGTAGAGGTCAGGGTCACAGTCAACGTCAGGGTGGAGGTCAGGGTCATCGTCAAGGTCAGGGACGAGGTCAGGGTCAGGGTCAAGGTCAGGGTGGAGGTCAGGGTCACAGTCAAGGTCAGGGTCGAGGTCAGGGTCAGAGTCAAGGTCAGGGTGGAGGTCAGAGTGGAGGTCAGGGTCAGGGTCAAGGTCAGGGTGGAGGTCAGGGTGGAGGTCAAGGTCAGGGTAGAGGTCAGGGTCACAGTCAAGGTCAGGGTGGAGGTCAGGGTCAGGGTCAAGGTCGGGGTGGAGGTCAGGGTCAGGGTCAAGGTCAGGGTGGAGGTCAGGGTCAGGGTCAAGGTCAGGGTGGAGGTCAGGGACAGAGTCAAGGTTAGGGTGAAGGTCAGGATGGAGGTCAGGGTCAGGGTCAAGGTCAGGGTGGAGTTCAGCGTCAGGGTCAAGGTCAGGGTGCAGGTCAGGGTCAGCGTCAAGGTCAGGGTGGAGGTCAGGGTGGAGGTCAAGGTCAGGGTCGAGGTCAGGGTCAGTGTCAACGTCAGGGTGGAGGTCAGGGTCAGGGTCAAGGTCAGGGACGAGGTCAGGGTCAGGGTCAAGGTCAGGGACGAGGTCAGGGTCAGGGTCAAGGTCAGGGTGGAGGTCAGGGTCAGAGTCAAGGTCAGGGTGAAGGTCAGGGTAAAGGTCAAGGTCAGGGTGGGGGTCAGGGTCAGGGTCAAGGTCAGAGTGGAGGTCAGGGTCAAGGTCAAAGTCAGGGTGGGGGTCAGGGTCAGGGTCAAGGTCAGGGTGAAGGTCAGGGTCAGAGTCAAGGTCAGGGTGGAGGTCAGGGTCAGGGTCCAGGTCAGGGTGGAGGTCAGGGTCACAGTCAAGGTCAGGGTGGAGGTCAGGGTAGAGGTCAGGGTCAGGGTCAAGGTCAGGGTGGAGGTCAGGGTCAGGGTCAAGGTCGGGGTGGAGGTCAGGGTCAGGGTCAAGGTCAGGGTGGAGGTCAGGGTCAGAGTCAAGGTCAGGGTGGAGGTCAGGATGGAGGTCAGGGTCAGGGTCAAGGTCAGGGTGGAGGTCAGCGTCAGGGTCAAGGTCAGGGTGGAGGTCAGGGTCAGCGTCAAGGTCAGGGTGGAGGTCAGGGTGGAGGTCAAGGTCAGGGTAGAGGTCAGGGTCACAGTCAACGTCAGGGTGGAGGTCAGGATCAGGGTCAAGGTCAGGGACGAGGTCAGGGTCAGGGTCAAGGTCAGGGTGGAGGTCAGGGTCACAGTCAAGGTCAGGGTCGAGGTCAGGGTCTGAGTCAAGGTCAGGGTGGAGGTCAGAGTGGAGGTCAGGGTCAGGGACAAGGTCAGGGTGGATGTCAGGGTGGAGGTCAAGGTCAGGGTAGAGGTCAGGGTCACAGTCAAGGTCAGGGTGGAGGTCAGGGTCAGGGTCGAGGTCAGGAACGAGGTCAGGGTCAGGGTCAAGGTCAGGGTAAAGGTCAGGGTCACAGTCAAGGTCAGAGTCGAGGTCAGGGTCAGGGTCAAGGTCAGGGTGGGGGTCAGGGTGGAGGTCAGGGTCAGGGTCAAGGTCAGGGTAGAGGTCAGGGTCAGGGTCAAGGTCAGGGTGGAGGTCAGGGTCAAGGTCAAGGTCAGGGTGGAGGTCAGGGTCAGAGTCAAAGTCAGGGTGGAGGTCAGGGTCAAGGTCAAGGTCAGGGTGGAGGTCAGGTTAGAGGTCAGGGTCAGGGTCAAGGTCAGGGTGGAGGTCGGGGTCAGAGTCAAGGTCAGAGTGGGGGTCAGGGTCAAGGTCAAGGTCAGGATGGAGGTCAGGGTCAGGGTCAACGTCAGGGTGGAGGTCAGGGTCAGAGTCAAGGTCAGGCTGGAGGTCAGGGTCAGGGTCCAGATCAGGGTGGAGGTCAGGGTCAAGGTCAAAGTCAGGGTGGAGGTCAGGGTCAGGGTCGAGGTCAGGAACGAGGTCAGGGTCAGGGTCAAGGTCAGGGTAAAGGTCAGGGTCACAGTCAAGGTCAGGGTCGAGGTCAGGGTCAGGGTCAAGGTCAGGGTGGGGGTCAGGGTGGAGGTCAGGGTCAGGGTCAAGGTCAGGGTGGAGGTCAGGGTCAGAGTCAAAGTCAGGGTGGAGGTCAGGGTCAAGGTCAAGGTCAGGGTGGAGGTCAGGTTAGAGGTCAGGGTCAGGGTCAAAGTCAGGGTGGAGGTCGGGGTCAGAGTCAAGGTCAGAGTGGGGGTCAGGGTCAAGGTCAAGGTCAGGATGGAGGTCAGGGTCAGGGTCAACGTCAGGGTGGAGGTCAGGGTCAGAGTCAAGGTCAGGCTGGAGGTCAGGGTCAGGGTCCAGATCAGGGTGGAGGTCAGGGTCAAGGTCAAAGTCAGGGTGGAGGTCAGGGTCAGGGTCAAGGTCAGGGTAAAGGTCAGGGTCAGAGTCAAGGTCAGGGTGGAGGTCAGGGTCAGGGTCAAGGTCAGGGTGGAGGTCAGGGTCACAGTCAAGGTCAGGGTGGAGGTCAGGGTGGAGGTCAGGGTCAGGGTCAAGGTCAGGGTGGAGGTCAGGGTCAGGGTCAAGGTCGGGGTGGAGGTCCGGGTCAGGGTCAAGGTCAGGGTGGAGGTCAGGGTCAGAGTCAAGGTCAAGGTGGAGGTCAGGATGGAGTTCAGGGTCAGGGTCAAGGTCAGGGTGGAGTTCAGCGTCAGGGTCAAGGTCAGGGTGGAGGTCAGGGTCAGCGTCAAAGTCAGGGTGGAGGTCAGGGTGGAGGTCAAGGTCAGGGTAGAGGTCAGGGTCACAGTCAACGTCAGGGTGGAGGTCAGGGTCAGGGTCAAAGTCAGGGTGGGGGTCAGGGTCAGGGTCAAGGTCAGGGTGAAGGTCAGGGTCAGAGTCAAGGTCAGGGTGGAGGTCAGGGTCAGGGTCCAGGTCAGGGTGGAGGTCAGGGTCACAGTCAAGGTCAGGGTGGAGGTCAGGGTAGAGGTCAGGGTCAGGGTCAAGGTCAGGGTGGAGGTCAGGGTCAGGGTCAAGGTCGGGGTGGAGGTCAGGGTCAGGGTCAAGGTCAGGGTGGAGGTCAGGGTCAGAGTCAAGGTCAGGGTGGAGGTCAGGATGGAGGTCAGGGTCAGGGTCAAGGTCAGGGTGGAGGTCAGCGTCAGGGTCAAGGTCAGGGTGGAGGTCAGGGTCAGCGTCAAGGTCAGGGTGGAGGTCAGGGTGGAGGTCAAGGTCAGGGTAGAGGTCAGGGTCACAGTCAACGTCAGGGTGGAGGTCAGGATCAGGGTCAAGGTCAGGGACGAGGTCAGGGTCAGGGTCAAGGTCAGGGTGGAGGTCAGGGTCACAGTCAAGGTCAGGGTCGAGGTCAGGGTCTGAGTCAAGGTCAGGGTGGAGGTCAGAGTGGAGGTCAGGGTCAGGGACAAGGTCAGGGTGGATGTCAGGGTGGAGGTCAAGGTCAGGGTAGAGGTCAGGGTCACAGTCAAGGTCAGGGTGGAGGTCAGGGTCAGGGTCGAGGTCAGGAACGAGGTCAGGGTCAGGGTCAAGGTCAGGGTAAAGGTCAGGGTCACAGTCAAGGTCAGAGTCGAGGTCAGGGTCAGGGTCAAGGTCAGGGTGGGGGTCAGGGTGGAGGTCAGGGTCAGGGTCAAGGTCAGGGTAGAGGTCAGGGTCAGGGTCAAGGTCAGGGTGGAGGTCAGGGTCAAGGTCAAGGTCAGGGTGGAGGTCAGGGTCAGAGTCAAAGTCAGGGTGGAGGTCAGGGTCAAGGTCAAGGTCAGGGTGGAGGTCAGGTTAGAGGTCAGGGTCAGGGTCAAGGTCAGGGTGGAGGTCGGGGTCAGAGTCAAGGTCAGAGTGGGGGTCAGGGTCAAGGTCAAGGTCAGGATGGAGGTCAGGGTCAGGGTCAACGTCAGGGTGGAGGTCAGGGTCAGAGTCAAGGTCAGGCTGGAGGTCAGGGTCAGGGTCCAGATCAGGGTGGAGGTCAGGGTCAAGGTCAAAGTCAGGGTGGAGGTCAGGGTCAGGGTCGAGGTCAGGAACGAGGTCAGGGTCAGGGTCAAGGTCAGGGTAAAGGTCAGGGTCACAGTCAAGGTCAGGGTCGAGGTCAGGGTCAGGGTCAAGGTCAGGGTGGGGGTCAGGGTGGAGGTCAGGGTCAGGGTCAAGGTCAGGGTGGAGGTCAGGGTCAGAGTCAAAGTCAGGGTGGAGGTCAGGGTCAAGGTCAAGGTCAGGGTGGAGGTCAGGTTAGAGGTCAGGGTCAGGGTCAAAGTCAGGGTGGAGGTCGGGGTCAGAGTCAAGGTCAGAGTGGGGGTCAGGGTCAAGGTCAAGGTCAGGATGGAGGTCAGGGTCAGGGTCAACGTCAGGGTGGAGGTCAGGGTCAGAGTCAAGGTCAGGCTGGAGGTCAGGGTCAGGGTCCAGATCAGGGTGGAGGTCAGGGTCAAGGTCAAAGTCAGGGTGGAGGTCAGGGTCAGGGTCAAGGTCAGGGTAAAGGTCAGGGTCAGAGTCAAGGTCAGGGTGGAGGTCAGGGTCAGGGTCAAGGTCAGGGTGGAGGTCAGGGTCACAGTCAAGGTCAGGGTGGAGGTCAGGGTGGAGGTCAGGGTCAGGGTCAAGGTCAGGGTGGAGGTCAGGGTCAGGGTCAAGGTCGGGGTGGAGGTCCGGGTCAGGGTCAAGGTCAGGGTGGAGGTCAGGGTCAGAGTCAAGGTCAAGGTGGAGGTCAGGATGGAGTTCAGGGTCAGGGTCAAGGTCAGGGTGGAGTTCAGCGTCAGGGTCAAGGTCAGGGTGGAGGTCAGGGTCAGCGTCAAAGTCAGGGTGGAGGTCAGGGTGGAGGTCAAGGTCAGGGTAGAGGTCAGGGTCACAGTCAACGTCAGGGTGGAGGTCAGGGTCAGGGTCAAGGTCAGGGACGAGGTCAGGGTCAGGGTCAAGGTCAGGGTGGAGGTCAGGGTCACAGTCAAGGTCAGGGTCGAGGTCAGGGTCAGAGTCAAGGTCAGGGTGGAGGTCAGAGTGGAGGTCAGGGTCAGGGTCAAGGTCAGGGTGGAGGTCAGGGTGGAGGTCAAGGTCAGGGTAGAGGTCAGGGTCACAGTCAAGGTCAGGGTGGAGGTCAGGGTCAGGGTCAAGGTCAGGGTGGAGGTCAGGGTCAAGGTCAAGGTCAGGGTGGAGGTCAGGGTCAGAGTCAAAGTCAGGGTGGAGGTCAGGGTCAAGGTCAAGGTCAGGGTGGAGGTCAGGTTAGAGGTCAGGGTCAGGGTCAAGGTCAGGGTGGAGGTCGGGGTCAGAGTCAAGGTCAGAGTGGGGGTCAGGGTCAAGGTCAAGGTCAGGATGGAGGTCAGGGTCAGGGTCAAGGTCAGGGTGGAGGTCAGGGTCAGAGTCAAGGTCAGGCTGGAGGTCAGGGTCAGGGTCCAGATCAGGGTGGAGGTCAGGGTCAAGGTCAAAGTCAGGGTGGAGGTCAGGGTCAGGGTCAAGGTCAGGGTGAAGGTCAGAGTCAGAGTCAAGGTCAGGGTGGAGGTCAGGGTCAGGGTCAAGGTCAGGGTGGAGGTCAGGGTCACAGTCAAGGTCAGGGTGGAGGTCAGGGTGGAGGTCAGGGTCAGGTTCAAGGTCAGGGTGGAGGTCAGGGTCAGGGTCAAGGTCGGGGTGGAAGTCCGGGTCAGGGTCAAGGTCAGGGTGGAGGTCAGGGTCAGAGTCAAGGTCAAGGTGGAGGTCAGGATGGAGTTCAGGGTCAGGGTCAAGGTCAGGGTGGAGGTCAGCGTCAGGGTCAAGGTCAGGGTGGAGGTCAGGGTCAGCGTCAAAGTCAGGGTGGAGGTCAGGGTGGAGGTCAAGGTCAGGGTAGAGGTCAGGGTCACAGTCAACGTCAGGGTGGAGGTCAGGGTCAGGGTCAAGGTCAGGGACGAGGTCAGGGTCAGGGTCAAGGTCAGGGTGGAGGTCAGGGTCACAGTCAAGGTCAGGGTCGAGGTCAGGGTCAGAGTCAAGGTCAGGGTGGAGGTCAGAGTGGAGGTCAGGGTCAGGGTCAAGGTCAGGGTGGAGGTCAGGGTGGAGGTCAAGGTCAGGGTAGAGGTCAGGGTCACAGTCAAGGTCAGGGTGGAGGTCAGGGTCAGGGTCAAGGTCGGGGTGGAGGTCAGGGTCAGGGTCAAGGTCAGGGTGGAGGTCAGGGTCAGAGTCAAGGTCAGGGTGGAGGTCAGGATGGCGGTCAGGGTCAGGGTCAAGGTCAGGGTGGATGTCAGCAACAGGGTCAAGGTCAGGGTGGAGGTCAGGGTCAGCGTCAAGGTCAGGGTGGAGGTCAGGGTGGAGGTCAAGGTCAGGGTAGAGGTCAGGGTCACAGTCAACGTCAGGGTGGAGGTCAGGATCAGGGTCAAGGTCAGGGACGAGGTCAAGGTCAGGGTCAAGGTCAGGGTGGAGGTCAGGGTCACAGTCAAGGTCAGGGTCGAGGTCAGGGTCAGAGTCAAGGTCAGGGTGGAGGTCAGAGTGGAGGTCAGGGTCAGGGTCAAGGTCAGGGTGGAGGTCAGGGTGGAGGTCAAGGTCAGGGTAAAGGTCAGGGTCACAGTAGAGGTCAGGGTGGAGGTCAGGGTCAGGGTCGAGGTCAGGAACGAAGTCAGGGTCAGGGTCAAGGTCAGGGTAAAGGTCAGGGTCACAGTCAAGGTCAGGGTCGAGGTCAGGGTCAGGGTCAAGGTCAGGGTGGGGGTCAGGGTGGAGTTCAGGGTCAGGGTCAAGGTCAGGGTGGAGGTCAGGGTCAAGGTCAAGGTCAGGGTGGAGGTCAGGGTCAGAGTCAAAGTCAGGGTGGAGGTCAGGGTCAAGGTCAAGGTCAGGGTGGAGGTCAGGTTAGAGGTCAGGGTCAGGGTCAAGGTCAGGGTGGAGGTCGGGGTCAGAGTCAAGGTCAGGGTGGGGGTCAGGGTCAAGGTCAAGGTCAGGATGCAGGTCAGGGTCAGGGTCAAGTTCAGGGTGGAGGTCAGGGTCAGAGTCAAGCTCAGGCTGGAGGTCAGGGTCAGGGTCAAGGTCAGGGTGGAGGTCAGGGTCAAGGTCAAAGTCAGGGTGGAGGTCAGGGTCAGGGTCAAGGTCAGGGTGAAGGTCAGGGTCAGAGTCAAGGTCAGGGTGGAGGTCAGGATCAGGTTCAAGGTCAGGGTGGAGGTCAGGGTCACAGTCAAGGTCAGGGTGGAGGTCAGGGTGGAGGTCGGGGTCAGAGTCAAGGTCAGGGTGGAGGTCAGGGTCAGGGTCAAGGTCGGGGTGGAGGTCCGGGTCAGGGTCAAGGTCAGGGTGGAGGTCAGGGTCAGAGTCAAGGTCAAGGTGGAGGTCAGGATGGAGGTCAGGGTCAGGGTCAAGGTCAGGGTGGAGGTCAGCGTCAGGGTCAAGGTCAGGGTGGAGGTCAGGGTCAGCGTCAAGGTCAGGGTGGAGGTCAGGGTGGAGGTCAAGGTCAGGGTAGAGGTCAGGGTCACAGTCAACGTCAGGGTGGAGGTCGGGGTCGGGGTCAAGGTCAGGGACGAGGTCAGCGTCAGGGTCAAGGTCAGGGTGGAGGTCAGGGTCACAGTCAAGGTCAGGGTCGAGGTCAGGGTCGGAGTCAAGGTCAGGGTGGAGGTCAGAGTGGAGGTCAGGGTCAGGGTCAAGGTCAGGGTGGAGGTCAGGGTGGAGGTCAAGGTCAGGGTAGAGGTCAGGGTCACATTCAAGGTCAGGGTGGAGGTCAGGGTCAGGGTCGAGGTCAGGAACGAGGTCAGGGTCAGGGTCAAGGTCAGGGTAAAGGTCAGGGTCACAGTCAAGGTCAGGGTCGAGGTCAGGGTCAGGGTCAAGGTCAGGGTCGGGGTCAGGGTGGAGGTCAGGGTCAGGGTCAAGGTCAGCGTGGAGGTCAGGGTCAGGGTCAAGGTCAGGGTAGAGGTCAGGGTCAAGGTCAAAGTTAGGGTGGGGGTCAGGGTCAGGGTCAAGGTCAGGGTGAAGGTCAGGGTCAGAGTCAAGGTCAGGGTGGAGGTCAGGGTCAGGGTCTAGGTCAGGGTGGAGGTCAGGGTCACAGTCAAGGTCAGGGTGGAGGTCAGGGTAGAGGTCAGGGTCAGGGTCAAGGTCAGGGTGGAGGTCAGGGTCAGGGTCAAGGTCGGGGTGTACGTCAGGGTCAGGGTCAAGATCAGGGTGGAGGTCAGGGTCAGGGTCAAGGTCAGGGTGGAGGTCAGGGTCAGCGTCAAGGTCAGGGTGGAGGTCAGGGTGGAGGTCAAGGTCAGAGTAGAGGTCAGGGTCACAGTCAACGTCAGGGTGGAGGTCAGGGTCAGGGTCAAGGTCAGGGACGAGGTCAGGGTCAGGGTCAAGGTCAGGGTGGAGGTCAGGATGGAGGTCAGGGTCAGGGTCGAGGTCAGGGTCAGAGTCAAGGTCAGGGTGGAGGTCAGAGTGGAGGTCAGGGTCAGGGTCAAGTTCAGGGTGGAGGTCAGGGTGGAGGTCAAGGTCAGGGTAGAGGTCAGGGTCACAGTCAAGGTCAGGGTGGAGGTCAGGGTCAGGGTCGAGGTCAGGAACGAGGTCAGGGTCAGGGTCAAGGTCAGGGTAAAGGTCAGGGTCACAGTCAAGGTCAGGGTCGAGGTCAGGGTCAGGGTCAAGGTCAGGGTGGGGGTCAGGGTGGAGGTCAGGGTCAGGGTCAAGGTCAGGGTGGAGGTCAGGGTCAGAGTCAAAGTCAGGGTGGAGGTCAGGGTCAAGGTCAAGGTCTGGGTGGAGGTCAGGTTAGAGGTCAGGGTCAGGGTCAAGGTCAGGGTGGAGGTCGGGGTCAGAGTCAAGGTCAGGGTGGGGGTCAGGGTCAAGGTCAAGGTCAGGATGGAGGTCAGGGTCAGTGTCAAGGTCAGGGTGGAGGTCAGGGTCAGAGTCAAGGTCAGGCTGGAGGTCAGGGTCAGGGTCAAGGTCAGGGTGGAGGTCAGGGTCAAGGTCAAAGTCAGGGTGGAGGTCAGGCTCAGGGTCAAGGTCAGGGTGAAGGTCAGGGTCAGAGTCAAGGTCAGGGTGGAGGTCAGGGTCGGGGTCAAGGTCAGGGTGGAGGTCAGGGTCACAGTCAAGGTCAGGGTGGAGGTCAGGGTGGAGGTCAGGGTCAGGGTCAAGGTCAGGGTGGAGGTCAGGGTCAGGGTCAAGGTCGGGGTGGAGGTCCGGGTCAGGGTCAACTTCAGGGTGGAGGTCAGGGTCAGAGTCAAGGTCAGGGTGGAGGTCAGGATGGAGGTCAGGGTCAGGGTCAAGGTCAGGGTGGAGGTCAGCGTCAGGGTCAAGGTCAGGGTGGAGGTCAGGGTCAGAGTCGAGGTCAGGGTCGAGGTCAGGGTCAGGGTCAAGGTCAGGGTGAAGGTCAGGGTCAGAGTCAAGGTCAGGGTGGAGTTCAGGGTGGAGGTCAAGGTCAGGGTAGAGGTCAGGGTGGAGGTCAGGGTCAGGGTCACGGTCAGGGTGGAGGTCAGGGTCAGGGTCAAGGTCAGGGTTGAGGTCAGGGTCAAGGTCACGGTCAGGGAGGAGGTCAGGGTCACAGTCGAGGTCAGGGTGGAGGTCAGGGTCAGGGTCAAGGTCGGGGTGGAGGTCAGGGTCAGGGTCAAGGTCAGGGTGGAGGTCAGGGTCAGAGTCAAGGTCAGGGTGGAGGTCAGGATGGAGGTCAGGGTCAGGGTCAAGGTCAGGGTGGATGTCAGCGAAAGGGTCAAGGTCAGGGTGGAGGTCAGGGTCAGCGTCAAGGTCAGGGTGGAGGTCAGGGTGGAGGTCAAGGTCAGGGTAGAGGTCAGGGTCACAGTCAACGTCAGGGTGGAGGTCAGGATCAGGGTCAAGGTCAGGGACGAGGTCAGGGTCAGGGTCAAGGTCAGGGTGGAGGTCAGGGTCACAGTCAAGGTCAGGGTCGAGGTCAGGGTCAGAGTCAAGGTCAGGGTGGAGGTCAGAGTGGAGGTCAGGGTCAGGGTCAAGGTCAGGGTGGAGGTCAGGGTGGAGGTCAAGGTCAGGGTAGAGGTCAGGGTCACAGTCAAGGTCAGGGTGGAGGTCAGGGTCACAGTCAAGGTCAGGGTGGAGGTCAGGGTGGAGGTCAGGGTCAGGGTCAAGGTCAGGGTGGAGGTCAGGGTCAGGGTCAAGGTCGGGGTGGAGGTCCGGGTCAGGGTCAACTTCAGGGTGGAGGTCAGGGTCAGAGTCAAGGTCAGGGTGGAGGTCAGGATGGAGGTCAGGGTCAGGGTCAAGGTCAGGGTGGAGGTCAGCGTCAGGGTCAAGGTCAGGGTGGAGGTCAGGGTCAGAGTCGAGGTCAGGGTCGAGGTCAGGGTCAGGGTCAAGGTCAGGGTGAAGGTCAGGGTCAGAGTCAAGGTCAGGGTGGAGTTCAGGGTGGAGGTCAAGGTCAGGGTAGAGGTCAGGGTGGAGGTCAGGGTCAGGGTCACGGTCAGGGTGGAGGTCAGGGTCAGGGTCAAGGTCAGGGTTGAGGTCGGGGTCAAGGTCAAGGTCAGGGAGGAGGTCAGGGTCACAGTCGAGGTCAGGGTGGAGGTCAGGGTCAGGGTCAAGGTCGGGGTGGAGGTCAGGGTCAGGGTCAAGGTCAGGGTGGAGGTCAGGGTCAGAGTCAAGGTCAGGGTGGAGGTCAGGATGGAGGTCAGGGTCAGGGTCAAGGTCAGGGTGGATGTCAGCAAAAGGGTCAAGGTCAGGGTGGAGGTCAGGGTCAGCGTCAAGGTCAGGGTGGAGGTCAGGGTGGAGGTCAAGGTCAGGGTAGAGGTCAGGGTCACAGTCAACGTCAGGGTGGAGGTCAGGATCAGGGTCAAGGTCAGGGACGAGGTCAGGGTCAGGGTCAAGGTCAGGGTGGAGGTCAGGGTCACAGTCAAGGTCAGGGTCGAGGTCAGGGTCAGAGTCAAGGTCAGGGTGGAGGTCAGAGTGGAGGTCAGGGTCAGGGTCAAGGTCAGGGTGGAGGTCAGGGTGGAGGTCAAGGTCAGGGTAGAGGTCAGGGTCACAGTCAAGGTCAGGGTGGAGGTCAGGGTCAGGGTCGAGGTCAGGAACGAAGTCAGGGTCAGGGTCAAGGTCAGGGTGAAGGTCAGGGTCACAGTCAAGGTCAGGGTCGAGGTCAGGGTCAGGGTCAAGGTCAGGGTGGGGGTCAGGGTGGAGTTCAGGGTCAGGGTCAAGGTCAGGGTGGAGGTCAGGGTCAAGGTCAAGGTCAGGGTGGAGGTCAGGGTCAGAGTCAAAGTCAGGGTGGAGGTCAGGGTCAAGGTCAAGGTCAGGGTGGAGGTCAGGTTAGAGGTCAGGGTCAGGGTCAAGGTCAGGGTGGAGGTCGGGGTCAGAGTCAAGGTCAGGGTGGGGGTCAGGGTCAAGGTCAAGGTCAGGATGGAGGTCAGGGTCAGGGTCAAGGTCAGGGTGGAGGTCAGGGTCAGAGTCAAGGTCAGGCTGGAGGTCAGGGTCAGGGTCAAGGTCAGGGTGGAGGTCAGGGTCAGAGTCAAGGTCAGGGTGGAGGTCAGGGTCAGGTTCAAGGTCAGGGTGGAGGTCAGGGTCACAGTCAAGGTCAGGGTGGAGGTCAGGGTGGAGGTCAGGGTCAGAGTCAAGGTCAGGGTGGAGGTCAGGGTCAGGGTCAAGGTCGGGGTGGAGGTCCGGGTCAGGGTCAAGGTCAGGGTGGAGGTCAGGGTCAGAGTCAAGGTCAAGGTGGTGGTCAGGATGGAGGTCAGGGTCAGGGTCAAGGTCAGGGTGGAGGTCAGCGTCAGGGTCAAGGTCAGGGTGGTGGTCAGGGTCAGCGTCAAGGTCAGGGTGGAGGTCAGGGTGGAGGTCAAGGTCAGGGTAGAGGTCAGGGTCACAGTCAACGTCAGGGTGGAGGTCAGGGTCGGGGTCAAGGTCAGGGACGAGGTCAGCGTCAGGGTCAAGGTCAGGGTGGAGGTCAGGGTCACAGTCAAGGTCAGGGTCGAGGTCAGGGTCAGAGTCAAGGTCAGGGTGGAGGTCAGAGTGGAGGTCAGGGTCAGGGTCAAGGTCAGGGTGGAGGTCAGGGTGGAGGTCAAGGTCAGGGTAGAGGTCAGGGTCACATTCAAGGTCAGGGTGGAGGTCAGGGTCAGGGTCGAGGTCAGGGACGAGGTCAGGGTCAGGGTCAAGGTCAGGGTGGAGGTCAGGGTCACAGTCAAGGTCAGGGTCGAGGTCAGGGTCAGAGTCAAGGTCAGGGTGGAGGTCATAGTGGAGGTCAGGGTCAGGGTCAAGGTCAGGGTGAAGGTCAGGGTGGAGGTCAAGGTCAGGGTAGAGGTCAGGGTCACAGTGAAGGTCAGGGTGGAGGTCAGGGTCAGGGTCGAGGTCAGGAACGAAGTCAGGGTCAGGGTCAAGGTCAGGGTGAAGGTCAGGGTCACAGTCAAGGTCAGGGTCGAGGTCAGGGTCAGGGTCAAGGTCAGGGTGCGGGTCAGGGTGGAGTTCAGGGTCAGGGTCAAGGTCAGGGTGGAGGTCAGGGTCAGAGTCAAGGTCAGGGTCGAGGTCAGGGTCAGGGTCAAGGTCAGGGTCGGGGTCAGGGTGGAGGTCAGGGTCAGGGTCATGGTCAGGGTGGAGGTCAGGGTCAAGGTCAAGGTCAGGGTGGGGGTCAGGGTCAGGGCGGAGGTCAGGGTGGAGGTCAAGGTCAGGGTGATGTTCAGGGTCAAGGTCAAGGTCAGGGTGGAGGTCAGGTTAGAGGTCAGGGTCAGGTTCAAGGTCAGGGTGGAGGTCGGGGTCAGAGTCAAGGTCAGGGTGGGGGTCAGGGTCAAGGTCAAGGTCAGGATGGAGGTCAGGGTCAGTGTCAAGGTCAGGGTGGAGGTCAGGGTCAGAGTCAAGGTCAGGCTGGAGGTCAGGGTCAGGGTCAAGGTCAGGGTGGAGGTCAGGGTCAAGGTCAAAGTCAGGGTGGAGGTCAGGCTCAGGGTCAAGGTCAGGGTGAAGGTCAGGGTCAGAGTCAAGGTCAGGGTGGAGGTCAGGGTCGGGGTCAAGGTCAGGGTGGAGGTCAGGGTCACAGTCAAGGTCAGGGTGGAGGTCAGGGTGGAGGTCAGGGTCAGGGTCAAGGTCAGGGTGGAGGTCAGGGTCAGGGTCAAGGTCGGGGTGGAGGTCCGGGTCAGGGTCAAGGTCAGGGTGGAGGTCAGGGTCAGAGTCAAGGTCAGGGTGGAGGTCAGGATGGAGGTCAGGGTCAGGGTCAAGGTCAGGGTGGAGGTCAGCGTCAGGGTCAAGGTCAGGGTGGAGGTCAGGGTCACAGTCAAGGTCGAAGTGGAGGTCAGGGTCACAGTCAAGGTTAGGGCGGAGGTCAGGGTGGAGGTCACGCTCTGGGTCAAGGTCAGGGTGTAGGTCAGGGTCAGAGTCGAGGTCAGGGTCGAGGTCAGGGTCAGGGTCAAGGTCAGGGTGAAGGTCAGGGTCAGAGTCAAGGTCAGGGTGGAGTTCAGGGTGGAGGTCAAGGTCAGGGTAGAGGTCAGGGTGGAGGTCAGGGTCAGGGTCACGGTCAGGGTGGAGGTCAGGGTCAGGGTCAAGGTCAGGGTTGAGGTCAGGGTCAAGGTCAAGGTCAGGGAGGAGGTCAGGGTCACAGTCGAGGTCAGGGTGGAGGTCAGGGTCAGGGTCAAGGTCGGGGTGGAGGTCAGGGTCAGGGTCAAGGTCAGGGTGGAGGTCAGGGTCAGAGTCAAGGTCAGGGTGGAGGTCAGGGTCAGGGTCGAGGTCAGGAACGAAGTCAGGGTCAGGGTCAAGGTCAGGGTGAAGGTCAGGGTCACAGTCAAGGTCAGGGTGGAGGTCAGGGTCAAGGTCAAGGTCATGGTGGAGGTCAGGTTAGAGGTCAGGGTCAGGGTCAAGGTCAGGGTGGAGGTCGGGGTCAGAGTCAAGGTCAGGGTAGGGGTCAGGGTCAAGGTCAAGGTCAGGATGGAGGTCAGGGTCAGGGTCAAGGTCAGGGTGGAGGTCAGGGTCAGGGTCGAGGTCAGGAACGAAGTCAGGGTCAGGGTCAAGGTCAGGGTGGAGGTCAGGGTCAGGGTCGAGGTCAGGAACGAAGTCAGGGTCAGGGTCAAGGTCAGGGTGAAGGTCAGGGTCACAGTCAAGGTCAGGGTCGAGGTCAGGGTCAGGGTCAAGGTCAGGGTGGGGGTCAGGGTGGAGTTCAGGGTCAGGGTCAAGGTCAGGGTGGAGGTCAGGGTCAAGGTCAAGGTCAGGGTGGAGGTCAGGGTCAGAGTCAAAGTCAGGGTGGAGGTCAGGGTCAAGGTCAAGGTCAGGGTGGAGGTCAGGTTAGAGGTCAGGGTCAGGGTCAAGGTCAGGGTGGAGGTCGGGGTCAGAGTCAAGGTCAGGGTGGGGGTCAGGGTCAAGGTCAAGGTCAGGATGGAGGTCAGGGTCAGGGTCAAGGTCAGGGTGGAGGTCAGGGTCAGAGTCAAGGTCAGGCTGGAGGTCAGGGTCAGGGTCAAGGTCAGGGTGGAGGTCAGGGTCAGAGTCAAGGTCAGGGTGGAGGTCAGGGTCAGGTTCAAGGTCAGGGTGGAGGTCAGGGTCACAGTCAAGGTCAGGGTGGAGGTCAGGGTGGAGGTCAGGGTCAGAGTCAAGGTCAGGGTGGAGGTCAGGGTCAGGGTCAAGGTCGGGGTGGAGGTCCGGGTCAGGGTCAAGGTCAGGGTGGAGGTCAGGGTCAGAGTCAAGGTCAAGGTGGTGGTCAGGATGGAGGTCAGGGTCAGGGTCAAGGTCAGGGTGGAGGTCAGCGTCAGGGTCAAGGTCAGGGTGGTGGTCAGGGTCAGCGTCAAGGTCAGGGTGGAGGTCAGGGTGGAGGTCAAGGTCAGGGTAGAGGTCAGGGTCACAGTCAACGTCAGGGTGGAGGTCAGGGTCGGGGTCAAGGTCAGGGACGAGGTCAGCGTCAGGGTCAAGGTCAGGGTGGAGGTCAGGGTCACAGTCAAGGTCAGGGTCGAGGTCAGGGTCAGAGTCAAGGTCAGGGTGGAGGTCAGAGTGGAGGTCAGGGTCAGGGTCAAGGTCAGGGTGGAGGTCAGGGTGGAGGTCAAGGTCAGGGTAGAGGTCAGGGTCACATTCAAGGTCAGGGTGGAGGTCAGGGTCAGGGTCGAGGTCAGGGACGAGGTCAGGGTCAGGGTCAAGGTCAGGGTGGAGGTCAGGGTCACAGTCAAGGTCAGGGTCGAGGTCAGGGTCAGAGTCAAGGTCAGGGTGGAGGTCATAGTGGAGGTCAGGGTCAGGGTCAAGGTCAGGGTGAAGGTCAGGGTGGAGGTCAAGGTCAGGGTAGAGGTCAGGGTCACAGTGAAGGTCAGGGTGGAGGTCAGGGTCAGGGTCGAGGTCAGGAACGAAGTCAGGGTCAGGGTCAAGGTCAGGGTGAAGGTCAGGGTCACAGTCAAGGTCAGGGTCGAGGTCAGGGTCAGGGTCAAGGTCAGGGTGCGGGTCAGGGTGGAGTTCAGGGTCAGGGTCAAGGTCAGGGTGGAGGTCAGGGTCAGAGTCAAGGTCAGGGTCGAGGTCAGGGTCAGGGTCAAGGTCAGGGTCGGGGTCAGGGTGGAGGTCAGGGTCAGGGTCATGGTCAGGGTGGAGGTCAGGGTCAAGGTCAAGGTCAGGGTGGGGGTCAGGGTCAGGGCGGAGGTCAGGGTGGAGGTCAAGGTCAGGGTGATGTTCAGGGTCAAGGTCAAGGTCAGGGTGGAGGTCAGGTTAGAGGTCAGGGTCAGGGTCAAGGTCAGGGTGGAGGTCGGGGTCAGAGTCAAGGTCAGGGTGGGGGTCAGGGTCAAGGTCAAGGTCAGGATGGAGGTCAGGGTCAGTGTCAAGGTCAGGGTGGAGGTCAGGGTCAGAGTCAAGGTCAGGCTGGAGGTCAGGGTCAGGGTCAAGGTCAGGGTGGAGGTCAGGGTCAAGGTCAAAGTCAGGGTGGAGGTCAGGCTCAGGGTCAAGGTCAGGGTGAAGGTCAGGGTCAGAGTCAAGGTCAGGGTGGAGGTCAGGGTCGGGGTCAAGGTCAGGGTGGAGGTCAGGGTCACAGTCAAGGTCAGGGTGGAGGTCAGGGTGGAGGTCAGGGTCAGGGTCAAGGTCAGGGTGGAGGTCAGGGTCAGGGTCAAGGTCGGGGTGGAGGTCCGGGTCAGGGTCAAGGTCAGGGTGGAGGTCAGGGTCAGAGTCAAGGTCAGGGTGGAGGTCAGGATGGAGGTCAGGGTCAGGGTCAAGGTCAGGGTGGAGGTCAGCGTCAGGGTCAAGGTCAGGGTGGAGGTCAGGGTCACAGTCAAGGTCGAAGTGGAGGTCAGGGTCACAGTCAAGGTTAGGGCGGAGGTCAGGGTGGAGGTCACGCTCTGGGTCAAGGTCAGGGTGTAGGTCAGGGTCAGAGTCGAGGTCAGGGTCGAGGTCAGGGTCAGGGTCAAGGTCAGGGTGAAGGTCAGGGTCAGAGTCAAGGTCAGGGTGGAGTTCAGGGTGGAGGTCAAGGTCAGGGTAGAGGTCAGGGTGGAGGTCAGGGTCAGGGTCACGGTCAGGGTGGAGGTCAGGGTCAGGGTCAAGGTCAGGGTTGAGGTCAGGGTGGAGGTCAAGGTCAGGGTAGAGGTCAGGGTCACATTCAAGGTCAGGGTGGAGGTCAGGGTCAGGGTCGAGGTCAGGGACGAGGTCAGGGTCAGGGTCAAGGTCAGGGTGGAGGTCAGGGTCACAGTCAAGGTCAGGGTCGAGGTCAGGGTCAGAGTCAAGGTCAGGGTGGAGGTCATAGTGGAGGTCAGGGTCAGGGTCAAGGTCAGGGTGAAGGTCAGGGTGGAGGTCAAGGTCAGGGTAGAGGTCAGGGTCACAGTGAAGGTCAGGGTGGAGGTCAGGGTCAGGGTCGAGGTCAGGAACGAAGTCAGGGTCAGGGTCAAGGTCAGGGTGAAGGTCAGGGTCACAGTCAAGGTCAGGGTCGAGGTCAGGGTCAGGGTCAAGGTCAGGGTGCGGGTCAGGGTGGAGTTCAGGGTCAGGGTCAAGGTCAGGGTGGAGGTCAGGGTCAGAGTCAAGGTCAGGGTCGAGGTCAGGGTCAGGGTCAAGGTCAGGGTCGGGGTCAGGGTGGAGGTCAGGGTCAGGGTCATGGTCAGGGTGGAGGTCAGGGTCAAGGTCAAGGTCAGGGTGGGGGTCAGGGTCAGGGCGGAGGTCAGGGTGGAGGTCAAGGTCAGGGTGATGTTCAGGGTCAAGGTCAAGGTCAGGGTGGAGGTCAGGTTAGAGGTCAGGGTCAGGGTCAAGGTCAGGGTGGAGGTCGGGGTCAGAGTCAAGGTCAGGGTGGGGGTCAGGGTCAAGGTCAAGGTCAGGATGGAGGTCAGGGTCAGTGTCAAGGTCAGGGTGGAGGTCAGGGTCAGAGTCAAGGTCAGGCTGGAGGTCAGGGTCAGGGTCAAGGTCAGGGTGGAGGTCAGGGTCAAGGTCAAAGTCAGGGTGGAGGTCAGGCTCAGGGTCAAGGTCAGGGTGAAGGTCAGGGTCAGAGTCAAGGTCAGGGTGGAGGTCAGGGTCGGGGTCAAGGTCAGGGTGGAGGTCAGGGTCACAGTCAAGGTCAGGGTGGAGGTCAGGGTGGAGGTCAGGGTCAGGGTCAAGGTCAGGGTGGAGGTCAGGGTCAGGGTCAAGGTCGGGGTGGAGGTCCGGGTCAGGGTCAAGGTCAGGGTGGAGGTCAGGGTCAGAGTCAAGGTCAGGGTGGAGGTCAGGATGGAGGTCAGGGTCAGGGTCAAGGTCAGGGTGGAGGTCAGCGTCAGGGTCAAGGTCAGGGTGGAGGTCAGGGTCACAGTCAAGGTCGAAGTGGAGGTCAGGGTCACAGTCAAGGTTAGGGCGGAGGTCAGGGTGGAGGTCACGCTCTGGGTCAAGGTCAGGGTGTAGGTCAGGGTCAGAGTCGAGGTCAGGGTCGAGGTCAGGGTCAGGGTCAAGGTCAGGGTGAAGGTCAGGGTCAGAGTCAAGGTCAGGGTGGAGTTCAGGGTGGAGGTCAAGGTCAGGGTAGAGGTCAGGGTGGAGGTCAGGGTCAGGGTCACGGTCAGGGTGGAGGTCAGGGTCAGGGTCAAGGTCAGGGTTGAGGTCAGGGTCAAGGTCAAGGTCAGGGAGGAGGTCAGGGTCACAGTCGAGGTCAGGGTGGAGGTCAGGGTCAGGGTCAAGGTCGGGGTGGAGGTCAGGGTCAGGGTCAAGGTCAGGGTGGAGGTCAGGGTCAGAGTCAAGGTCAGGGTGGAGGTCAGGGTCAGGGTCGAGGTCAGGAACGAAGTCAGGGTCAGGGTCAAGGTCAGGGTGAAGGTCAGGGTCACAGTCAAGGTCAGGGTGGAGGTCAGGGTCAAGGTCAAGGTCAGGGTGGAGGTCAGGTTAGAGGTCAGGGTCAGGGTCAAGGTCAGGGTGGAGGTCGGGGTCAGAGTCAAGGTCAGGGTAGGGGTCAGGGTCAAGGTCAAGGTCAGGATGGAGGTCAGGGTCAGGGTCAAGGTCAGGGTGGAGGTCAGGGTCAGGGTCGAGGTCAGGAACGAAGTCAGGGTCAGGGTCAAGGTCAGGGTGGAGGTCAGGGTCAGGGTCGAGGTCAGGAACGAAGTCAGGGTCAGGGTCAAGGTCAGGGTGAAGGTCAGGGTCACAGTCAAGGTCAGGGTCGAGGTCAGGGTCAGGGTCAAGGTCAGGGTGGGGGTCAGGGTGGAGTTCAGGGTCAGGGTCAAGGTCAGGGTGGAGGTCAGGGTCAAGGTCAAGGTCAGGGTGGAGGTCAGGGTCAGAGTCAAAGTCAGGGTGGAGGTCAGGGTCAAGGTCAAGGTCAGGGTGGAGGTCAGGTTAGAGGTCAGGGTCAGGGTCAAGGTCAGGGTGGAGGTCGGGGTCAGAGTCAAGGTCAGGGTGGGGGTCAGGGTCAAGGTCAAGGTCAGGATGGAGGTCAGGGTCAGGGTCAAGGTCAGGGTGGAGGTCAGGGTCAGAGTCAAGGTCAGGCTGGAGGTCAGGGTCAGGGTCAAGGTCAGGGTGGAGGTCAGGGTCAGAGTCAAGGTCAGGGTGGAGGTCAGGGTCAGGTTCAAGGACAGGGTGGAGGTCAGGGTCACAGTCAAGGTCAGGGTGGAGGTCAGGGTGGAGGTCAGGGTCAGAGTCAAGGTCAGGGTGGAGGTCAGGGTCAGGGTCAAGGTCGGGGTGGAGGTCCGGGTCAGGGTCAAGGTCAGGGTGGAGGTCAGGGTCAGAGTCAAGGTCAAGGTGGTGGTCAGGATGGAGGTCAGGGTCAGGGTCAAGGTCAGGGTGGAGGTCAGCGTCAGGGTCAAGGTCAGGGTGGTGGTCAGGGTCAGCGTCAAGGTCAGGGTGGAGGTCAGGGTGGAGGTCAAGGTCAGGGTAGAGGTCAGGGTCACAGTCAACGTCAGGGTGGAGGTCAGGGTCGGGGTCAAGGTCAGGGACGAGGTCAGCGTCAGGGTCAAGGTCAGGGTGGAGGTCAGGGTCACAGTCAAGGTCAGGGTCGAGGTCAGGGTCAGAGTCAAGGTCAGGGTGGAGGTCAGAGTGGAGGTCAGGGTCAGGGTCAAGGTCAGGGTGGAGGTCAGGGTGGAGGTCAAGGTCAGGGTAGAGGTCAGGGTCACATTCAAGGTCAGGGTGGAGGTCAGGGTCAGGGTCGAGGTCAGGGACGAGGTCAGGGTCAGGGTCAAGGTCAGGGTGGAGGTCAGGGTCACAGTCAAGGTCAGGGTCGAGGTCAGGGTCAGAGTCAAGGTCAGGGTGGAGGTCATAGTGGAGGTCAGGGTCAGGGTCAAGGTCAGGGTGAAGGTCAGGGTGGAGGTCAAGGTCAGGGTAGAGGTCAGGGTCACAGTGAAGGTCAGGGTGGAGGTCAGGGTCAGGGTCGAGGTCAGGAACGAAGTCAGGGTCAGGGTCAAGGTCAGGGTGAAGGTCAGGGTCACAGTCAAGGTCAGGGTCGAGGTCAGGGTCAGGGTCAAGGTCAGGGTGCGGGTCAGGGTGGAGTTCAGGGTCAGGGTCAAGGTCAGGGTGGAGGTCAGGGTCAGAGTCAAGGTCAGGGTCGAGGTCAGGGTCAGGGTCAAGGTCAGGGTCGGGGTCAGGGTGGAGGTCAGGGTCAGGGTCATGGTCAGGGTGGAGGTCAGGGTCAAGGTCAAGGTCAGGGTGGGGGTCAGGGTCAGGGCGGAGGTCAGGGTGGAGGTCAAGGTCAGGGTGATGTTCAGGGTCAAGGTCAAGGTCAGGGTGGAGGTCAGGTTAGAGGTCAGGGTCAGGGTCAAGGTCAGGGTGGAGGTCGGGGTCAGAGTCAAGGTCAGGGTGGGGGTCAGGGTCAAGGTCAAGGTCAGGATGGAGGTCAGGGTCAGTGTCAAGGTCAGGGTGGAGGTCAGGGTCAGAGTCAAGGTCAGGCTGGAGGTCAGGGTCAGGGTCAAGGTCAGGGTGGAGGTCAGGGTCAAGGTCAAAGTCAGGGTGGAGGTCAGGCTCAGGGTCAAGGTCAGGGTGAAGGTCAGGGTCAGAGTCAAGGTCAGGGTGGAGGTCAGGGTCGGGGTCAAGGTCAGGGTGGAGGTCAGGGTCACAGTCAAGGTCAGGGTGGAGGTCAGGGTGGAGGTCAGGGTCAGGGTCAAGGTCAGGGTGGAGGTCAGGGTCAGGGTCAAGGTCGGGGTGGAGGTCCGGGTCAGGGTCAAGGTCAGGGTGGAGGTCAGGGTCAGAGTCAAGGTCAGGGTGGAGGTCAGGATGGAGGTCAGGGTCAGGGTCAAGGTCAGGGTGGAGGTCAGCGTCAGGGTCAAGGTCAGGGTGGAGGTCAGGGTCACAGTCAAGGTCGAAGTGGAGGTCAGGGTCACAGTCAAGGTTAGGGCGGAGGTCAGGGTGGAGGTCACGCTCTGGGTCAAGGTCAGGGTGTAGGTCAGGGTCAGAGTCGAGGTCAGGGTCGAGGTCAGGGTCAGGGTCAAGGTCAGGGTGAAGGTCAGGGTCAGAGTCAAGGTCAGGGTGGAGTTCAGGGTGGAGGTCAAGGTCAGGGTAGAGGTCAGGGTGGAGGTCAGGGTCAGGGTCACGGTCAGGGTGGAGGTCAGGGTCAGGGTCAAGGTCAGGGTTGAGGTCAGGGTCAAGGTCAAGGTCAGGGAGGAGGTCAGGGTCACAGTCGAGGTCAGGGTGGAGGTCAGGGTCAGGGTCAAGGTCGGGGTGGAGGTCAGGGTCAGGGTCAAGGTCAGGGTGGAGGTCAGGGTCAGAGTCAAGGTCAGGGTGGAGGTCAGGGTCAGGGTCGAGGTCAGGAACGAAGTCAGGGTCAGGGTCAAGGTCAGGGTGAAGGTCAGGGTCACAGTCAAGGTCAGGGTGGAGGTCAGGGTCAAGGTCAAGGTCAGGGTGGAGGTCAGGTTAGAGGTCAGGGTCAGGGTCAAGGTCAGGGTGGAGGTCGGGGTCAGAGTCAAGGTCAGGGTAGGGGTCAGGGTCAAGGTCAAGGTCAGGATGGAGGTCAGGGTCAGGGTCAAGGTCAGGGTGGAGGTCAGGGTCAGGGTCGAGGTCAGGAACGAAGTCAGGGTCAGGGTCAAGGTCAGGGTGAAGGTCAGGGTCACAGTCAAGGTCAGGGTGGAGGTCAGGGTCAGGGTCATGGTCAGGGTGGAGGTCAGGGTCAAGGTCGAGGTCAGGGTCAGGGTCAAGGTCAGGGTGGGGGTCAGGGTGGAGTTCAGGGTCAGGGTCAAGGTCAGGGTGGAGGTCAGGGTCAAGGTCAAGGTCAGGGTGGAGGTCAGGGTCAGAGTCAAAGTCAGGGTGGAGGTCAGGGTCAAGGTCAAGGTCAGGGTGGAGGTCAGGTTAGAGGTCAGGGTCAGGGTCAAGGTCAGGGTGGAGGTCGGGGTCAGAGTCAAGGTCAGGGTGGGGGTCAGGGTCAAGGTCAAGGTCAGGATGGAGGTCAGGGTCAGGGTCAAGGTCAGGGTGGAGGTCAGGGTCAGGGTCGAGGTCAGGAACGAAGTCAGGGTCAGGGTCAAGGTCAGGGTGAAGGTCAGGGTCACAGTCAAGGTCAGGGTGGAGGTCAGGGTCAGGGTCATGGTCAGGGTGGAGGTCAGGGTCAAGGTCAAGGTCAGGGTGGGGGTCAGGGTCAGGGCGGAGGTCAGGGTGGAGGTCAAGGTCAGGGTGATGTTCAGGGTCAAGGTCAAGGTCAGGGTGGAGGTCAGGTTAGAGGTCAGGGTCAGGGTCAAGGTCAGGGTGGAGGTCGGGGTCAGAGTCAAGGTCAGGGTGGGGGTCAGGGTCAAGGTCAAGGTCAGGATGGAGGTCAGGGTCAGTGTCAAGGTCAGGGTGGAGGTCAGGGTCAGAGTCAAGGTCAGGCTGGAGGTCAGGGTCAGGGTCAAGGTCAGGGTGGAGGTCAGGGTCAAGGTCAAAGTCAGGGTGGAGGTCAGGCTCAGGGTCAAGGTCAGGGTGAAGGTCAGGGTCAGAGTCAAGGTCAGGGTGGAGGTCAGGGTCGGGGTCAAGGTCAGGGTGGAGGTCAGGGTCACAGTCAAGGTCAGGGTGGAGGTCAGGGTGGAGGTCAGGGTCAGGGTCAAGGTCAGGGTGGAGGTCAGGGTCAGGGTCAAGGTCGGGGTGGAGGTCCGGGTCAGGGTCAAGGTCAGGGTGGAGGTCAGGGTCAGAGTCAAGGTCAGGGTGGAGGTCAGGATGGAGGTCAGGGTCAGGGTCAAGGTCAGGGTGGAGGTCAGCGTCAGGGTCAAGGTCAGGGTGGAGGTCAGGGTCACAGTCAAGGTCGAAGTGGAGGTCAGGGTCACAGTCAAGGTTAGGGCGGAGGTCAGGGTGGAGGTCACGCTCTGGGTCAAGGTCAGGGTGGAGGTCAGGGTCAGAGTCGAGGTCAGGGTCGAGGTCAGGGTCAGGGTCAAGGTCAGGGTGAAGGTCAGGGTCAGAGTCAAGGTCAGGGTGGAGTTCAGGGTGGAGGTCAAGGTCAGGGTAGAGGTCAGGGTGGAGGTCAGGGTCAGGGTCACGGTCAGGGTGGAGGTCAGGGTCAGGGTCAAGGTCAGGGTTGAGGTCAGGGTCAAGGTCAAGGTCAGGGAGGAGGTCAGGGTCACAGTCGAGGTCAGGGTGGAGGTCAGGGTCAGGGTCAAGGTCGGGGTGGAGGTCAGGGTCAGGGTCAAGGTCAGGGTGGAGGTCAGGGTCAGAGTCAAGGTCAGGGTGGAGGTCAGGGTCAGGGTCGAGGTCAGGAACGAAGTCAGGGTCAGGGTCAAGGTCAGGGTGAAGGTCAGGGTCACAGTCTAGGTCAGGGTCGAGGTCAGGGTCAGGGTCAAGGTCAGGGTGGGGGTCAGGGTGGAGTTCAGGGTCAGGGTCAAGGTCAGGGTGGAGGTCAGGGTCAAGGTCAAGGTCAGGGTGGAGGTCAGGGTCAGAGTCAAAGTCAGGGTGGAGGTCAGGGTCAAGGTCAAGGTCAGGGTGGAGGTCAGGTTAGAGGTCAGGGTCAGGGTCAAGGTCAGGGTGGAAGTCGGGGTCAGAGTCAAGGTCAGGGTGGGGGTCAGGGTCAAGGTCAAGGTCAGGATGGAGGTCAGGGTCAGGGTCAAGGTCAGGGTGGAGGTCAGGGTCAGAGTCAAGGTCAGGCTGGAGGTCAGGGTCAGGGTCAAGGTCAGGGTGGAGGTCAGGGTCAAGGTCAAAGTCAGGGTGGAGGTCAGGGTCAGGGTCAAGGTCAGGGTGAAGGTCAGGGTCAGAGTCAAGGTCAGGGTGGAGGTCAGGGTCAGGTTCAAGGTCAGGGTGGAGGTCAGGGTCACAGTCAAGGTCAGGGTGGAGGTCAGGGTGGAGGTCGGGGTCAGAGTCAAGGTCAGGGTGGAGGTCAGGGTCAGGGTCAAGGTCGGGGTGGAGGTCCGGGTCAGGGTCAAGGTCAGGGTGGAGGTCAGGGTCAGAGTCAAGGTCAAGGTGGAGGTCAGGATGGAGGTCAGGGTCAGGGTCAAGGTCAGGGTGGAGGTCAGCGTCAGGGTCAAGGTCAGGGTGGAGGTCAGGGTCAGCCTGAAGGTCAGGGTGGAGGTCAGGGTGGAGGTCAAGGTCAGGGTAGAGGTCAGGGTCACCGTCAACGTCAGGGTGGAGGTCAGGGTCGGGGTCAAGGTCAGGGACGAGGTCAGCGTCAGGGTCAAGGTCAGGGTGGAGGTCAGGGTCACAGTCAAGGTCAGGGTCGAGGTCAGGGTCAGAGTCAAGGTCAGGGTGGAGGTCAGAGTGGAGGTCAGGGTCAGGGTCAAGGTCAGGGTGGAGGTCAGGGTGGAGGTCAAGGTCAGGGTAGAGGTCAGGGTCACATTCAAGGTCAGGGTGGAGGTCAGGGTCAGGGTCGAGGTCAGGGACGAGGTCAGGGTCAGGGTCAAGGTCAGGGTGGAGGTCAGGGTCACAGTCAAGGTCAGGGTCGAGGTCAGGGTCAGAGTCAAGGTCAGGGTGGAGGTCAGAGTGGAGGTCAGGGTCAGGGTCAAGGTCAGGGTGGAGGTCAGGGTGGAGGTCAAGGTCAGGGTAGAGGTCAGGGTCACAGTCAAGGTCAGGGTGGAGGTCAGGGTCAGGGTCGAGGTCAGGAACGAAGTCAGGGTCAGGGTCAAGGTCAGGGTGAAGGTCAGGGTCACAGTCAAGGCCAGGGTCGAGGTCAGGGTGAGGGTCAAGGTCAGGGTGGGGGTCAGGGTGGAGTTCAGGGTCAGGGTCAAGGTCAGGGTGGAGGTCAGGGTCAAGGTCAAGGTCAGGGTGGAGGTCAGGGTCAGAGTCAAAGTCAGGGTGGAGGTCAGGGTCAAGGTCAAGGTCAGGGTAGAGGTCAGGGTCAGAGTCAAGGTCAGGGTCGAGGTCAGGGTCAGGGTCAAGGTCAGGGTCGGGGTCAGGGTGGAGGTCAGGGTCAGGGTCATGGTCAGGGTGGAGGTCAGGGTCAAGGTCAAGGTCAGGGTGGGGGTCAGGGTCAGGGCGGAGGTCAGGGTGGAGGTCAAGGTCAGGGTGATGTTCAGGGTCAAGGTCAAGGTCAGGGTGGAGGTCAGGGTCACAGTCAAGGTCAGGGTCGAGGTCAGGGTCGGAGTCAAGGTCAGGGTGGAGGTCAGAGTGGAGGTCAGGGTCAGGGTCAAGGTCAGGGTGGAGGTCAGGGTGGAGGTCAAGGTCAGGGTAGAGGTCAGGGTCACATTCAAGGTCAGGGTGGAGGTCAGGGTCAGGGTCGAGGTCAGGAACGAGGTCAGGGTCAGGGTCAAGGTCAGGGTAAAGGTCAGGGTCACAGTCAAGGTCAGGGTCGAGGTCAGGGTCAGGGTCAAGGTCAGGGTCGGGGTCAGGGTGGAGGTCAGGGTCAGGGTCAAGGTCAGGGTGGAGGTCAGGGTCAGGGTCAAGGTCAGGGTGGAGGTCAGGGTCAAGGTCAAAGTCAGGGTGGGGGTCAGGGTCAGGGTCAAGGTCAGGGTGAAGGTCAGGGTCAGAGTCAAGGTCAGGGTGGAGGTCAGGGTCAGGGTCTAGGTCAGGGTGGAGGTCAGGGTCACAGTCAAGGTCAGGGTGGAGGTCAGGGTAGAGGTCAGGGTCAGGGTCAAGGTCAGGGTGGAGGTCAGGGTCAGGGTCAAGGTCGGGGTGTACGTCAGGGTCAGGGTCAAGATCACGGTGGAGGTCAGGGTCAGGGTCAAGGTCAGGGTGGAGGTCAGGGTCAGCGTCAAGGTCAGGGTGGAGGTCAGGGTGGAGGTCAAGGTCAGAGTAGAGGTCAGGGTCACAGTCAACGTCAGGGTGGAGGTCAGGGTCAGGGTCAAGGTCAGGGACGAGGTCAGGGTCAGGGTCAAGGTCAGGGTGAACGTCAGGGTCACAGTCAAGGTCAGGGTCGAGGTCAGGGTCAGAGTCAAGGTCAGGGTGGAGGTCAGAGTGGAGGTCAGGGTCAGGGTCAAGTTCAGGGTGGAGGTCAGGGTGGAGGTCAAGGTCAGGGTAGAGGTCAGGGTCACAGTCAAGGTCAGGGTGGAGGTCAGGGTCAGGGTCGAGGTCAGGAACGAGGTCAGGGTCAGGGTCAAGGTCAGGGTAAAGGTCAGGGTCACAGTCAAGGTCAGGGTCGAGGTCAGGGTCAGGGTCAAGTTCAGGGTGGGGGTCAGGGTGGAGGTCAGGGTCAGGGTCAAGGTCAGGGTGGAGGTCAGGGTCAGAGTCAAAGTCAGGGTGGAGGTCAGGGTCAAGGTCAAGGTCTGGGTGGAGGTCAGGTTAGAGGTCAGGGTCAGGGTCAAGGTCAGGGTGGAGGTCGGGGTCAGAGTCAAGGTCAGGGTGGGGGTCAGGGTCAAGGTCAAGGTCAGGATGGAGGTCAGGGTCAGTGTCAAGGTCAGGGTGGAGGTCAGGGTCAGAGTCAAGGTCAGGCTGGAGGTCAGGGTCAGGGTCAAGGTCAGGGTGGAGGTCAGGGTCAAGGTCAAAGTCAGGGTGGAGGTCAGGCTCAGGGTCAAGGTCAGGGTGAAGGTCAGGGTCAGAGTCAAGGTCAGGGTGGAGGTCAGGGTCGGGGTCAAGGTCAGGGTGGAGGTCAGGGTCACAGTCAAGGTCAGGGTGGAGGTCAGGGTGGAGGTCAGGGTCAGGGTCAAGGTCAGGGTGGAGGTCAGGGTCAGGGTCAAGGTCGGGGTGGAGGTCCGGGTCAGGGTCAAGGTCAGGGTGGAGGTCAGGGTCAGAGTCAAGGTCAGGGTGGAGGTCAGGATGGAGGTCAGGGTCAGGGTCAAGGTCAGGGTGGAGGTCAGCGTCAGGGTCAAGGTCAGGGTGGAGGTCAGGGTCAGAGTCGAGGTCAGGGTCGAGGTCAGGGTCAGGGTCAAGGTCAGGGTGAAGGTCAGGGTCAGAGTCAAGGTCAGGGTGGAGGTCAGGGTCATCGTCAAGGTCAGGGACGAGGTCAGGGTCAGGGTCAAAGTCAGGGTGGAGGTCAGGGTCAGGGTCAAGGTCAGGGTGAAGGTCAGGGTCAGAGTCAAGGTCAGGGTGGAGGTCAGGGTCAGGGTCAAGGTCAGGGTGGAGGTCAGGGTCACAGTCAAGGTCAGGGTGGAGGTCAGGGTGGAGGTCAGGGTCAGGGTCAAGGTCAGGGTGGAGGTCAGGGTCAGGGTCAAGGTCGGGGTGGAGGTCCGGGTCAGGGTCAAGGTCAGGGTGGAGGTCAGGGTCAGAGTCAAGGTCAAGGTGGAGGTCAGGATGGAGTTCAGGGTCAGGGTCAAGGTCAGGGTGGAGGTCAGCGTCAGGGTCAAGGTCAGGGTGGAGGTCAGGGTCAGCGTCAAAGTCAGGGTGGAGGTCAGGGTGGAGGTCAAGGTCAGGGTAGAGGTCAGGGTCACAGTCAACGTCAGGGTGGAGGTCAGGGTCATCGTCAAGGTCAGGGACGAGGTCAGGGTCAGGGTCAAGGTCAGGGTGGAGGTCAGGGTCACAGTCAAGGTCAGGGTCGAGGTCAGGGTCAGAGTCAAGGTCAGGGTGGAGGTCAGAGTGGAGGTCAGGGTCAGGGTCAAGGTCAGGGTGGAGGTCAGGGTGGAGGTCAAGGTCAGGGTAGAGGTCAGGGTCACAGTCAAGGTCAGGGTGGAGGTCAGGGTCAGGGTCAAGGTCGGGGTGGAGGTCAGGGTCAGGGTCAAGGTCAGGGTGGAGGTCAGGGTCAGGGTCAAGGTCAGGGTGGAGGTCAGGGACAGAGTCAAGGTTAGGGTGAAGGTCAGGATGGAGGTCAGGGTCAGGGTCAAGGTCAGGGTGGAGTTCAGCGTCAGGGTCAAGGTCAGGGTGCAGGTCAGGGTCAGCGTCAAGGTCAGGGTGGAGGTCAGGGTGGAGGTCAAGGTCAGGGTCGAGGTCAGGGTCAGTGTCAACGTCAGGGTGGAGGTCAGGGTCAGGGTCAAGGTCAGGGACGAGGTCAGGGTCAGGGTCAAGGTCAGGGACGAGGTCAGGGTCAGGGTCAAGGTCAGGGTGGAGGTCAGGGTCAGAGTCAAGGTCAGGGTGAAGGTCAGGGTAAAGGTCAAGGTCAGGGTGGGGGTCAGGGTCAGGGTCAAGGTCAGAGTGGAGGTCAGGGTCAAGGTCAAAGTCAGGGTGGGGGTCAGGGTCAGGGTCAAGGTCAGGGTGAAGGTCAGGGTCAGAGTCAAGGTCAGGGTGGAGGTCAGGGTCAGGGTCCAGGTCAGGGTGGAGGTCAGGGTCACAGTCAAGGTCAGGGTGGAGGTCAGGGTAGAGGTCAGGGTCAGGGTCAAGGTCAGGGTGGAGGTCAGGGTCAGGGTCAAGGTCGGGGTGGAGGTCAGGGTCAGGGTCAAGGTCAGGGTGGAGGTCAGGGTCAGAGTCAAGGTCAGGGTGGAGGTCAGGATGGAGGTCAGGGTCAGGGTCAAGGTCAGGGTGGAGGTCAGCGTCAGGGTCAAGGTCAGGGTGGAGGTCAGGGTCAGCGTCAAGGTCAGGGTGGAGGTCAGGGTGGAGGTCAAGGTCAGGGTAGAGGTCAGGGTCACAGTCAACGTCAGGGTGGAGGTCAGGATCAGGGTCAAGGTCAGGGACGAGGTCAGGGTCAGGGTCAAGGTCAGGGTGGAGGTCAGGGTCACAGTCAAGGTCAGGGTCGAGGTCAGGGTCTGAGTCAAGGTCAGGGTGGAGGTCAGAGTGGAGGTCAGGGTCAGGGACAAGGTCAGGGTGGATGTCAGGGTGGAGGTCAAGGTCAGGGTAGAGGTCAGGGTCACAGTCAAGGTCAGGGTGGAGGTCAGGGTCAGGGTCGAGGTCAGGAACGAGGTCAGGGTCAGGGTCAAGGTCAGGGTAAAGGTCAGGGTCACAGTCAAGGTCAGAGTCGAGGTCAGGGTCAGGGTCAAGGTCAGGGTGGGGGTCAGGGTGGAGGTCAGGGTCAGGGTCAAGGTCAGGGTGGAGGTCAGGGTCAGGGTCAAGGTCAGGGTGGAGGTCAGGGTCAAGGTCAAGGTCAGGGTGGAGGTCAGGGTCAGAGTCAAAGTCAGGGTGGAGGTCAGGGTCAAGGTCAAGGTCAGGGTGGAGGTCAGGTTAGAGGTCAGGGTCAGGGTCAAGGTCAGGGTGGAGGTCGGGGTCAGAGTGAAGGTCAGAGTGGGGGTCAGGGTCAAGGTCAAGGTCAGGATGGAGGTCAGGGTCAGGGTCAACGTCAGGGTGGAGGTCAGGGTCAGAGTCAAGGTCAGGCTGGAGGTCAGGGTCAGGGTCCAGATCAGGGTGGAGGTCAGGGTCAAGGTCAAAGTCAGGGTGGAGGTCAGGGTCAGGGTCGAGGTCAGGAACGAGGTCAGGGTCAGGGTCAAGGTCAGGGTAAAGGTCAGGGTCACAGTCAAGGTCAGGGTCGAGGTCAGGGTCAGGGTCAAGGTCAGGGTGGGGGTCAGGGTGGAGGTCAGGGTCAGGGTCAAGGTCAGGGTGGAGGTCAGGGTCAGAGTCAAAGTCAGGGTGGAGGTCAGGGTCAAGGTCAAGGTCAGGGTGGAGGTCAGGTTAGAGGTCAGGGTCAGGGTCAAGGTCAGGGTGGAGGTCGGGGTCAGAGTCAAGGTCAGAGTGGGGGTCAGGGTCAAGGTCAAGGTCAGGATGGAGGTCAGGGTCAGGGTCAACGTCAGGGTGGAGGTCAGGGTCAGAGTCAAGGTCAGGCTGGAGGTCAGGGTCAGGGTCCAGATCAGGGTGGAGGTCAGGGTCAAGGTCAAAGTCAGGGTGGAGGTCAGGGTCAGGGTCAAGGTCAGGGTAAAGGTCAGGGTCAGAGTCAAGGTCAGGGTGGAGGTCAGGGTCAGGGTCAAGGTCAGGGTGGAGGTCAGGGTCACAGTCAAGGTCAGGGTGGAGGTCAGGGTGGAGGTCAGGGTCAGGGTCAAGGTCAGGGTGGAGGTCAGGGTCAGGGTCAAGGTCGGGGTGGAGGTCCGGGTCAGGGTCAAGGTCAGGGTGGAGGTCAGGGTCAGAGTCAAGGTCAAGGTGGAGGTCAGGATGGAGTTCAGGGTCAGGGTCAAGGTCAGGGTGGAGTTCAGCGTCAGGGTCAAGGTCAGGGTGGAGGTCAGGGTCAGCGTCAAAGTCAGGGTGGAGGTCAGGGTGGAGGTCAAGGTCAGGGTAGAGGTCAGGGTCACAGTCAACGTCAGGGTGGAGGTCAGGGTCAGGGTCAAGGTCAGGGACGAGGTCAGGGTCAGGGTCAAGGTCAGGGTGGAGGTCAGGGTCACAGTCAAGGTCAGGGTCGAGGTCAGGGTCAGAGTCAAGGTCAGGGTGGAGGTCAGAGTGGAGGTCAGGGTCAGGGTCAAGGTCAGGGTGGAGGTCAGGGTGGAGGTCAAGGTCAGGGTAGAGGTCAGGGTCACAGTCAAGGTCAGGGTGGAGGTCAGGGTCAGGGTCAAGGTCAGGGTGGAGGTCAGGGTCAAGGTCAAGGTCAGGGTGGAGGTCAGGGTCAGAGTCAAAGTCAGGGTGGAGGTCAGGGTCAAGGTCAAGGTCAGGGTGGAGGTCAGGTTAGAGGTCAGGGTCAGGGTCAAGGTCAGGGTGGAGGTCGGGGTCAGAGTCAAGGTCAGAGTGGGGGTCAGGGTCAAGGTCAAGGTCAGGATGGAGGTCAGGGTCAGGGTCAAGGTCAGGGTGGAGGTCAGGGTCAGAGTCAAGGTCAGGCTGGAGGTCAGGGTCAGGGTCCAGATCAGGGTGGAGGTCAGGGTCAAGGTCAAAGTCAGGGTGGAGGTCAGGGTCAGGGTCAAGGTCAGGGTGAAGGTCAGGGTCAGAGTCAAGGTCAGGGTGGAGGTCAGGGTCAGGGTCAAGGTCAGGGTGGAGGTCAGGGTCACAGTCAAGGTCAGGGTGGAGGTCAGGGTGGAGGTCAGGGTCAGGGTCAAGGTCAGGGTGGAGGTCAGGGTCAGGGTCAAGGTCGGGGTGGAGGTCCGGGTCAGGGTCAAGGTCAGGGTGGAGGTCAGGGTCAGAGTCAAGGTCAAGGTGGAGGTCAGGATGGAGTTCAGGGTCAGGGTCAAGGTCAGGGTGGAGGTCAGCGTCAGGGTCAAGGTCAGGGTGGAGGTCAGGGTCAGCGTCAAAGTCAGGGTGGAGGTCAGGGTGGAGGTCAAGGTCAGGGTAGAGGTCAGGGTCACAGTCAACGTCAGGGTGGAGGTCAGGGTCAGGGTCAAGGTCAGGGACGAGGTCAGGGTCAGGGTCAAGGTCAGGGTGGAGGTCAGGGTCACAGTCAAGGTCAGGGTCGAGGTCAGGGTCAGAGTCAAGGTCAGGGTGGAGGTCAGAGTGGAGGTCAGGGTCAGGGTCAAGGTCAGGGTGGAGGTCAGGGTGGAGGTCAAGGTCAGGGTAGAGGTCAGGGTCACAGTCAAGGTCAGGGTGGAGGTCAGGGTCAGGGTCAAGGTCGGGGTGGAGGTCAGGGTCAGGGTCAAGGTCAGGGTGGAGGTCAGGGTCAGAGTCAAGGTCAGGGTGGAGGTCAGGATGGCGGTCAGGGTCAGGGTCAAGGTCAGGGTGGATGTCAGCAACAGGGTCAAGGTCAGGGTGGAGGTCAGGGTCAGCGTCAAGGTCAGGGTGGAGGTCAGGGTGGAGGTCAAGGTCAGGGTAGAGGTCAGGGTCACAGTCAACGTCAGGGTGGAGGTCAGGATCAGGGTCAAGGTCAGGGACGAGGTCAAGGTCAGGGTCAAGGTCAGGGTGGAGGTCAGGGTCACAGTCAAGGTCAGGGTCGAGGTCAGGGTCAGAGTCAAGGTCAGGGTGGAGGTCAGAGTGGAGGTCAGGGTCAGGGTCAAGGTCAGGGTGGAGGTCAGGGTGGAGGTCAAGGTCAGGGTAGAGGTCAGGGTCACATTCAAGGTCAGGGTGGAGGTCAGGGTCAGGGTCGAGGTCAGGAACGAGGTCAGGGTCAGGGTCAAGGTCAGGGTAAAGGTCAGGGTCACAGTCAAGGTCAGGGTCGAGGTCAGGGTCAGGGTCAAGGTCAGGGTCGGGGTCAGGGTGGAGGTCAGGGTCAGGGTCAAGGTCAGGGTGGAGGTCAGGGTCAGGGTCAAGGTCAGGGTAGAGGTCAGGGTCAAGGTCAAAGTCAGGGTGGGGGTCAGGGTCAGGGTCAAGGTCAGGGTGAAGGTCAGGGTCAGAGTCAAGGTCAGGGTGGAGGTCAGGGTCAGGGTCTAGGTCAGGGTGGAGGTCAGGGTCACAGTCAAGGTCAGGGTGGAGGTCAGGGTAGAGGTCAGGGTCAGGGTCAAGGTCAGGGTGGAGGTCAGGGTCAGGGTCAAGGTCGGGGTGTACGTCAGGGTCAGGGTCAAGATCAGGGTGGAGGTCAGGGTCAGGGTCAAGGTCAGGGTGGAGGTCAGGGTCAGCGTCAAGGTCAGGGTGGAGGTCAGGGTGGAGGTCAAGGTCAGAGTAGAGGTCAGGGTCACAGTCAACGTCAGGGTGGAGGTCAGGGTCAGGGTCAAGGTCAGGGACGAGGTCAGGGTCAGGGTCAAGGTCAGGGTGGAGGTCAGGATGGAGGTCAGGGTCAGGGTCGAGGTCAGGGTCAGAGTCAAGGTCAGGGTGGAGGTCAGAGTGGAGGTCAGGGTCAGGGTCAAGTTCAGGGTGGAGGTCAGGGTGGAGGTCAAGGTCAGGGTAGAGGTCAGGGTCACAGTCAAGGTCAGGGTGGAGGTCAGGGTCAGGGTCGAGGTCAGGAACGAGGTCAGGGTCAGGGTCAAGGTCAGGGTAAAGGTCAGGGTCACAGTCAAGGTCAGGGTCGAGGTCAGGGTCAGGGTCAAGGTCAGGGTGGGGGTCAGGGTGGAGGTCAGGGTCAGGGTCAAGGTCAGGGTGGAGGTCAGGGTCAGAGTCAAAGTCAGGGTGGAGGTCAGGGTCAAGGTCAAGGTCTGGGTGGAGGTCAGGTTAGAGGTCAGGGTCAGGGTCAAGGTCAGGGTGGAGGTCGGGGTCAGAGTCAAGGTCAGGGTGGGGGTCAGGGTCAAGGTCAAGGTCAGGATGGAGGTCAGGGTCAGTGTCAAGGTCAGGGTGGAGGTCAGGGTCAGAGTCAAGGTCAGGCTGGAGGTCAGGGTCAGGGTCAAGGTCAGGGTGGAGGTCAGGGTCAAGGTCAAAGTCAGGGTGGAGGTCAGGCTCAGGGTCAAGGTCAGGGTGAAGGTCAGGGTCAGAGTCAAGGTCAGGGTGGAGGTCAGGGTCGGGGTCAAGGTCAGGGTGGAGGTCAGGGTCACAGTCAAGGTCAGGGTGGAGGTCAGGGTGGAGGTCAGGGTCAGGGTCAAGGTCAGGGTGGAGGTCAGGGTCAGGGTCAAGGTCGGGGTGGAGGTCCGGGTCAGGGTCAACTTCAGGGTGGAGGTCAGGGTCAGAGTCAAGGTCAGGGTGGAGGTCAGGATGGAGGTCAGGGTCAGGGTCAAGGTCAGGGTGGAGGTCAGCGTCAGGGTCAAGGTCAGGGTGGAGGTCAGGGTCAGAGTCGAGGTCAGGGTCGAGGTCAGGGTCAGGGTCAAGGTCAGGGTGAAGGTCAGGGTCAGAGTCAAGGTCAGGGTGGAGTTCAGGGTGGAGGTCAAGGTCAGGGTAGAGGTCAGGGTGGAGGTCAGGGTCAGGGTCACGGTCAGGGTGGAGGTCAGGGTCAGGGTCAAGGTCAGGGTTGAGGTCAGGGTCAAGGTCAAGGTCAGGGAGGAGGTCAGGGTCACAGTCGAGGTCAGGGTGGAGGTCAGGGTCAGGGTCAAGGTCGGGGTGGAGGTCAGGGTGAGGGTCAAGGTCAGGGTGGAGGTCAGGGTCAGAGTCAAGGTCAGGGTGGAGGTCAGGATGGAGGTCAGGGTCAGGGTCAAGGTCAGGGTGGATGTCAGCAAAAGGGTCAAGGTCAGGGTGGAGGTCAGGGTCAGCGTCAAGGTCAGGGTGGAGGTCAGGGTGGAGGTCAAGGTCAGGGTAGAGGTCAGGGTCACAGTCAACGTCAGGGTGGAGGTCAGGATCAGGGTCAAGGTCAGGGACGAGGTCAGGGTCAGGGTCAAGGTCAGGGTGGAGGTCAGGGTCACAGTCAAGGTCAGGGTCGAGGTCAGGGTCAGAGTCAAGGTCAGGGTGGAGGTCAGAGTGGAGGTCAGGGTCAGGGTCAAGGTCAGGGTGGAGGTCAGGGTGGAGGTCAAGGTCAGGGTAGAGGTCAGGGTCACAGTCAAGGTCAGGGTGGAGGTCAGGGTCACAGTCAAGGTCAGGGTGGAGGTCAGGGTGGAGGTCAGGGTCAGGGTCAAGGTCAGGGTGGAGGTCAGGGTCAGGGTCAAGGTCGGGGTGGAGGTCCGGGTCAGGGTCAACTTCAGGGTGGAGGTCAGGGTCAGAGTCAAGGTCAGGGTGGAGGTCAGGATGGAGGTCAGGGTCAGGGTCAAGGTCAGGGTGGAGGTCAGCGTCAGGGTCAAGGTCAGGGTGGAGGTCAGGGTCAGAGTCGAGGTCAGGGTCGAGGTCAGGGTCAGGGTCAAGGTCAGGGTGAAGGTCAGGGTCAGAGTCAAGGTCAGGGTGGAGTTCAGGGTGGAGGTCAAGGTCAGGGTAGAGGTCAGGGTGGAGGTCAGGGTCAGGGTCACGGTCAGGGTGGAGGTCAGGGTCAGGGTCAAGGTCAGGGTTGAGGTCAGGGTCAAGGTCGAGGTCAGGAACGAGGTCAGGGTCAGGGTCAAGGTCAGGGTAAAGGTCAGGGTCACAGTCAAGGTCCGGGTCGAGGTCAGGGTCAGGGTCAAGGTCAGGGTGGGGGTCAGGGTGGAGGTCAGGGTCAGGGTCAAGGTCAGGGTGGAGGTCAGGGTCAGAGTCAAAGTCAGGGTGGAGGTCAGGGTCAAGGTCAAGGTCTGGGTGGAGGTCAGGTTAGAGGTCAGGGTCAGGGTCAAGGTCAGGGTGGAGGTCGGGGTCAGAGTCAAGGTCAGGGTGGGGGTCAGGGTCAAGGTCAAGGTCAGGATGGAGGTCAGGGTCAGTGTCAAGGTCAGGGTGGAGGTCAGGGTCAGAGTCAAGGTCAGGCTGGAGGTCAGGGTCAGGGTCAAGGTCAGGGTGGAGGTCAGGGTCAAGGTCAAAGTCAGGGTGGAGGTCAGGCTCAGGGTCAAGGTCAGGGTGAAGGTCAGGGTCAGAGTCAAGGTCAGGGTGGAGGTCAGGGTCGGGGTCAAGGTCAGGGTGGAGGTCAGGGTCACAGTCAAGGTCAGGGTGGAGGTCAGGGTGGAGGTCAGGGTCAGGGTCAAGGTCAGGGTGGAGGTCAGGGTCAGGGTCAAGGTCGGGGTGGAGGTCCGGGTCAGGGTCAACTTCAGGGTGGAGGTCAGGGTCAGAGTCAAGGTCAGGGTGGAGGTCAGGATGGAGGTCAGGGTCAGGGTCAAGGTCAGGGTGGAGGTCAGCGTCAGGGTCAAGGTCAGGGTGGAGGTCAGGGTCAGAGTCGAGGTCAGGGTCGAGGTCAGGGTCAGGGTCAAGGTCAGGGTGAAGGTCAGGGTCAGAGTCAAGGTCAGGGTGGAGTTCAGGGTGGAGGTCAAGGTCAGGGTAGAGGTCAGGGTGGAGGTCAGGGTCAGGGTCACGGTCAGGGTGGAGGTCAGGGTCAGGGTCAAGGTCAGGGTTGAGGTCAGGGTCAAGGTCAAGGTCAGGGAGGAGGTCAGGGTCACAGTCGAGGTCAGGGTGGAGGTCAGGGTCAGGGTCAAGGTCGGGGTGGAGGTCAGGGTGAGGGTCAAGGTCAGGGTGGAGGTCAGGGTCAGAGTCAAGGTCAGGGTGGAGGTCAGGATGGAGGTCAGGGTCAGGGTCAAGGTCAGGGTGGATGTCAGCAAAAGGGTCAAGGTCAGGGTGGAGGTCAGGGTCAGCGTCAAGGTCAGGGTGGAGGTCAGGGTGGAGGTCAAGGTCAGGGTAGAGGTCAGGGTCACAGTCAACGTCAGGGTGGAGGTCAGGATCAGGGTCAAGGTCAGGGACGAGGTCAGGGTCAGGGTCAAGGTCAGGGTGGAGGTCAGGGTCACAGTCAAGGTCAGGGTCGAGGTCAGGGTCAGAGTCAAGGTCAGGGTGGAGGTCAGAGTGGAGGTCAGGGTCAGGGTCAAGGTCAGGGTGGAGGTCAGGGTGGAGGTCAAGGTCAGGGTGGAGGTCAGGGTCACAGTCAAGGTCAGGGTGGAGGTCAGGGTCACAGTCAAGGTCAGGGTGGAGGTCAGGGTGGAGGTCAGGGTCAGGGTCAAGGTCAGGGTGGAGGTCAGGGTCAGGGTCAAGGTCGGGGTGGAGGTCCGGGTCAGGGTCAACTTCAGGGTGGAGGTCAGGGTCAGAGTCATGGTCAGGGTGGAGGTCAGGATGGAGGTCAGGGTCAGGGTCAAGGTCAGGGTGGAGGTCAGCGTCAGGGTCAAGGTCAGGGTGGAGGTCAGGGTCAGAGTCGAGGTCAGGGTCGAGGTCAGGGTCAGGGTCAAGGTCAGGGTGAAGGTCAGGGTCAGAGTCAAGGTCAGGGTGGAGTTCAGGGTGGAGGTCAAGGTCAGGGTAGAGGTCAGGGTGGAGGTCAGGGTCAGGGTCACGGTCAGGGTGGAGGTCAGGGTCAGGGTCAAGGTCAGGGTTGAGGTCAGGGTCAAGGTCAAGGTCAGGGAGGAGGTCAGGGTCACAGTCGAGGTCAGGGTGGAGGTCAGGGTCAGGGTCAAGGTCGGGGTGGAGGTCAGGGTCAGGGTCAAGGTCAGGGTGGAGGTCAGGGTCAGAGTCAAGGTCAGGGTGGAGGTCAGGATGGAGGTCAGGGTCAGGGTCAAGGTCAGGGTGGATGTCAGCAAAAGGGTCAAGGTCAGGGTGGAGGTCAGGGTCAGCGTCAAGGTCAGGGTGGAGGTCAGGGTGGAGGTCAAGGTCAGGGTAGAGGTCAGGGTCACAGTCAACGTCAGGGTGGAGGTCAGGATCAGGGTCAAGGTCAGGGACGAGGTCAGGGTCAGGGTCAAGGTCAGGGTGGAGGTCAGGGTCACAGTCAAGGTCAGGGTCGAGGTCAGGGTCAGAGTCAAGGTCAGGGTGGAGGTCAGAGTGGAGGTCAGGGTCAGGGTCAAGGTCAGGGTGGAGGTCAGGGTGGAGGTCAAGGTCAGGGTAGAGGTCAGGGTCACAGTCAAGGTCAGGGTGGAGGTCAGGGTCAGGGTCGAGGTCAGGAACGAAGTCAGGGTCAGGGTCAAGGTCAGGGTGAAGGTCAGGGTCACAGTCAAGGTCAGGGTCGAGGTCAGGGTCAGGGTCAAGGTCAGGGTGGGGGTCAGGGTGGAGTTCAGGGTCAGGGTCAAGGTCAGGGTGGAGGTCAGGGTCAAGGTCAAGGTCAGGGTGGAGGTCAGGGTCAGAGTCAAAGTCAGGGTGGAGGTCAGGGTCAAGGTCAAGGTCAGGGTGGAGGTCAGGTTAGAGGTCAGGGTCAGGGTCAAGGTCAGGGTGGAGGTCGGGGTCAGAGTCAAGGTCAGGGTGGGGGTCAGGGTCAAGGTCAAGGTCAGGATGGAGGTCAGGGTCAGGGTCAAGGTCAGGGTGGAGGTCAGGGTCAGAGTCAAGGTCAGGCTGGAGGTCAGGGTCAGGGTCAAGGTCAGGGTGGAGGTCAGGGTCAGAGTCAAGGTCAGGGTGGAGGTCAGGGTCAGGTTCAAGGTCAGGGTGGAGGTCAGGGTCACAGTCAAGGTCAGGGTGGAGGTCAGGCTGGAGGTCAGGGTCAGAGTCAAGGTCAGGGTGGAGGTCAGGGTCAGGGTCAAGGTCGGGGTGGAGGTCCGGGTCAGGGTCAAGGTCAGGGTGGAGGTCAGGGTCAGAGTCAAGGTCAAGGTGGTGGTCAGGATGGAGGTCAGGGTCAGGGTCAAGGTCAGGGTGGAGGTCAGCGTCAGGGTCAAGGTCAGGGTGGAGGTCAGGGTCAGCGTCAAGGTCAGGGTGGAGGTCAGGGTGGAGGTCAAGGTCAGGGTGAAGGTCAGGGTCAGAGTCAAGGTCAGGGTGGAGGTCAGGGTCAGGGCGGAGGTCAGGGTGGAGGTCAAGGTCAGGGTGATGTTCAGGGTCAAGGTCAAGGTCAGGGTGGAGGTCAGGTTAGAGGTCAGGGTCAGGGTCAAGGTCAGGGTGGAGGTCGGGGTCAGAGTCAAGGTCAGGGTGGGGGTCAGGGTCAAGGTCAAGGTCAGGATGGAGGTCAGGGTCAGTGTCAAGGTCAGGGTGGAGGTCAGGGTCAGAGTCAAGGTCAGGCTGGAGGTCAGGGTCAGGGTCAAGGTCAGGGTGGAGGTCAGGGTCAAGGTCAAAGTCAGGGTGGAGGTCAGGCTCAGGGTCAAGGTCAGGGTGAAGGTCAGGGTCAGAGTCAAGGTCAGGGTGGAGGTCAGGGTCGGGGTCAAGGTCAGGGTGGAGGTCAGGGTCACAGTCAAGGTCAGGGTGGAGGTCAGGGTGGAGGTCAGGGTCAGGGTCAAGGTCAGGGTGGAGGTCAGGGTCAGGGTCAAGGTCGGGGTGGAGGTCCGGGTCAGGGTCAAGGTCAGGGTGGAGGTCAGGGTCAGAGTCAAGGTCAGGGTGGAGGTCAGGATGGAGGTCAGGGTCAGGGTCAAGGTCAGGGTGGAGGTCAGCGTCAGGGTCAAGGTCAGGGTGGAGGTCAGGGTCACAGTCAAGGTCGAAGTGGAGGTCAGGGTCACAGTCAAGGTTAGGGCGGAGGTCAGGGTGGAGGTCACGCTCTGGGTCAAGGTCAGGGTGTAGGTCAGGGTCAGAGTCGAGGTCAGGGTCGAGGTCAGGGTCAGGGTCAAGGTCAGGGTGAAGGTCAGGGTCAGAGTCAAGGTCAGGGTGGAGTTCAGGGTGGAGGTCAAGGTCAGGGTAGAGGTCAGGGTGGAGGTCAGGGTCAGGGTCACGGTCAGGGTGGAGGTCAGGGTCAGGGTCAAGGTCAGGGTTGAGGTCAGGGTCAAGGTCAAGGTCAGGGAGGAGGTCAGGGTCACAGTCGAGGTCAGGGTGGAGGTCAGGGTCAGGGTCAAGGTCGGGGTGGAGGTCAGGGTCAGGGTCAAGGTCAGGGTGGAGGTCAGGGTCAGAGTCAAGGTCAGGGTGGAGGTCAGGGTCAGGGTCGAGGTCAGGAACGAAGTCAGGGTCAGGGTCAAGGTCAGGGTGAAGGTCAGGGTCACAGTCAAGGTCAGGGTGGAGGTCAGGGTCAAGGTCAAGGTCAGGGTGGAGGTCAGGTTAGAGGTCAGGGTCAGGGTCAAGGTCAGGGTGGAGGTCGGGGTCAGAGTCAAGGTCAGGGTAGGGGTCAGGGTCAAGGTCAAGGTCAGGATGGAGGTCAGGGTCAGGGTCAAGGTCAGGGTGGAGGTCAGGGTCAGGGTCGAGGTCAGGAACGAAGTCAGGGTCAGGGTCAAGGTCAGGGTGAAGGTCAGGGTCACAGTCAAGGTCAGGGTGGAGGTCAGGGTCAGGGTCATGGTCAGTGTGGAGGTCAGGGTCAAGGTCGAGGTCAGGGTCAGGGTCAAGGTCAGGGTGGGGGTCAGGGTCAAGGTCAAAGTCAGGGTGGAGGTCAGGGTCAGGGTCAAGGTCAGGGTGAAGGTCAGGGTCAGAGTCAAGGTCAGGGTGGAGGTCAGGGTCAGGTTCAAGGTCAGGGTGGAGGTCAGGGTCACAGTCAAGGTCAGGGTGGAGGTCAGGGTCAGAGTCGAGGTCAGGGTCGAGGTCAGGGTCAGGGTCAAGGTCAGGGTGAAGGTCAGGGTCAGAGTCAAGGTCAGGGTGGAGTTCAGGGTGGAGGTCAAGGTCAGGGTAGAGGTCAGGGTGGAGGTCAGGGTCAGGGTCACGGTCAGGGTGGAGGTCAGGGTCAGGGTCAAGGTCAGGGTTGAGGTCAGGGTCAAGGTCAAGGTCAGGGAGGAGGTCAGGGTCACAGTCGAGGTCAGGGTGGAGGTCAGGGTCAGGGTCAAGGTCGGGGTGGAGGTCAGGGTCAGGGTCAAGGTCAGGGTGGAGGTCAGGGTCAGAGTCAAGGTCAGGGTGGAGGTCAGGGTCAGGGTCGAGGTCAGGAACGAAGTCAGGGTCAGGGTCAAGGTCAGGGTGAAGGTCAGGGTCACAGTCAAGGTCAGGGTCGAGGTCAGGGTCAGGGTCAAGGTCAGGGTGGGGGTCAGGGTGGAGTTCAGGGTCAGGGTCAAGGTCAGGGTGGAGGTCAGGGTCAAGGTCAAGGTCAGGGTGGAGGTCAGGGTCAGAGTCAAAGTCAGGGTGGAGGTCAGGGTCAAGGTCAAGGTCAGGGTGGAGGTCAGGTTAGAGGTCAGGGTCAGGGTCAAGGTCAGGGTGGAAGTCGGGGTCAGAGTCAAGGTCAGGGTGGGGGTCAGGGTCAAGGTCAAGGTCAGGATGGAGGTCAGGGTCAGGGTCAAGGTCAGGGTGGAGGTCAGGGTCAGAGTCAAGGTCAGGCTGGAGGTCAGGGTCAGGGTCAAGGTCAGGGTGGAGGTCAGGGTCAAGGTCAAAGTCAGGGTGGAGGTCAGGGTCAGGGTCAAGGTCAGGGTGAAGGTCAGGGTCAGAGTCAAGGTCAGGGTGGAGGTCAGGGTCAGGTTCAAGGTCAGGGTGGAGGTCAGGGTCACAGTCAAGGTCAGGGTGGAGGTCAGGGTGGAGCTCGGGGTCAGAGTCAAGGTCAGGGTGGAGGTCAGGGTCAGGGTCAAGGTCGGGGTGGAGGTCCGGGTCAGGGTCAAGGTCAGGGTGGAGGTCAGGGTCAGAGTCAAGGTCAAGGTGGAGGTCAGGATGGAGGTCAGGGTCAGGGTCAAGGTCAGGGTGGAGGTCAGCGTCAGGGTCAAGGTCAGGGTGGAGGTCAGGGTCAGCCTGAAGGTCAGGGTGGAGGTCAGGGTGGAGGTCAAGGTCAGGGTAGAGGTCAGGGTCACAGTCAACGTCAGGGTGGAGGTCAGGGTCGGGGTCAAGGTCAGGGACGAGGTCAGCGTCAGGGTCAAGGTCAGGGTCGAGGTCAGGGTCACAGTCAAGGTCAGGGTCGAGGTCAGGGTCAGAGTCAAGGTCAGGGTGGAGGTCAGAGTGGAGGTCAGGGTCAGGGTCAAGGTCAGGGTGGAGGTCAGGGTGGAGGTCAAGGTCAGGGTAGAGGTCAGGGTCACATTCAAGGTCAGGGTGGAGGTCAGGGTCAGGGTCGAGGTCAGGGACGAGGTCAGGGTCAGGGTCAAGGTCAGGGTGGAGGTCAGGGTCACAGTCAAGGTCAGGGTCGAGGTCAGGGTCAGAGTCAAGGTCAGGGTGGAGGTCAGAGTGGAGGTCAGGGTCAGGGTCAAGGTCAGGGTGGAGGTCAGGGTGGAGGTCAAGGTCAGGGTAGAGGTCAGGGTCACAGTCAAGGTCAGGGTGGAGGTCAGGGTCAGGGTCGAGGTCAGGAACGAAGTCAGGGTCAGGGTCAAGGTCAGGGTGAAGGTCAGGGTCACAGTCAAGGTCAGGGTCGAGGTCAGGGTCAGGGTCAAGGTCAGGGTGGGGGTCAGGGTGGAGTTCAGGGTCAGGGTCAAGGTCAGGGTGGAGGTCAGGGTCAAGGTCAAGGTCAGGGTGGAGGTCAGGGTCAGAGTCAAAGTCAGGGTGGAGGTCAGGGTCAAGGTCAAGGTCAGGGTAGAGGTCAGGGTCAGAGTCAAGGTCAGGGTCGAGGTCAGGGTCAGGGTCAAGGTCAGGGTCGGGGTCAGGGTGGAGGTCAGGGTCAGGGTCATGGTCAGGGTGGAGGTCAGGGTCAAGGTCAAGGTCAGGGTGGGGGTCAGGGTCAGGGCGGAGGTCAGGGTGGAGGTCAAGGTCAGGGTGATGTTCAGGGTCAAGGTCAAGGTCAGGGTGGAGGTCAGGGTCACAGTCAAGGTCAGGGTCGAGGTCAGGGTCGGAGTCAAGGTCAGGGTGGAGGTCAGAGTGGAGGTCAGGGTCAGGGTCAAGGTCAGGGTGGAGGTCAGGGTGGAGGTCAAGGTCAGGGTAGAGGTCAGGGTCACATTCAAGGTCAGGGTGGAGGTCAGGGTCAGGGTCGAGGTCAGGAACGAGGTCAGGGTCAGGGTCAAGGTCAGGGTAAAGGTCAGGGTCACAGTCAAGGTCAGGGTCGAGGTCAGGGTCAGGGTCAAGGTCAGGGTCGGGGTCAGGGTGGAGGTCAGGGTCAGGGTCAAGGTCAGGGTCGAGGTCAGGGTCAGGGTCAAGGTCAGGGTGGAGGTCAGGGTCAAGGTCAAAGTCAGGGTGGGGGTCAGGGTCAGGGTCAAGGTCAGGGTGAAGGTCAGGGTCAGAGTCAAGGTCAGGGTGGAGGTCAGGGTCAGGGTCTAGGTCAGGGTGGAGGTCAGGGTCACAGTCAAGGTCAGGGTGGAGGTCAGGGTAGAGGTCAGGGTCAGGGTCAAGGTCAGGGTGGAGGTCAGGGTCAGGGTCAAGGTCGGGGTGTACGTCAGGGTCAGGGTCAAGATCACGGTGGAGGTCAGGGTCAGGGTCAAGGTCAGGGTGGAGGTCAGGGTCAGCGTCAAGGTCAGGGTGGAGGTCAGGGTGGAGGTCAAGGTCAGAGTAGAGGTCAGGGTCACAGTCAACGTCAGGGTGGAGGTCAGGGTCAGGGTCAAGGTCAGGGACGAGGTCAGGGTCAGGGTCAAGGTCAGGGTGAAGGTCAGGGTCACAGTCAAGGTCAGGGTCGAGGTCAGGGTCAGAGTCAAGGTCAGGGTGGAGGTCAGAGTGGAGGTCAGGGTCAGGGTCAAGTTCAGGGTGGAGGTCAGGGTGGAGGTCAAGGTCAGGGTAGAGGTCAGGGTCTCAGTCAAGGTCAGGGTGGAGGTCAGGGTCAGGGTCGAGGTCAGGAACGAGGTCAGGGTCAGGGTCAAGGTCAGGGTAAAGGTCAGGGTCACAGTCAAGGTCAGGGTCGAGGTCAGGGTCAGGGTCAAGGTCAGGGTGGGGGTCAGGGTGGAGGTCAGGGTCAGGGTCAAGGTCAGGGTGGAGGTCAGGGTCAGAGTCAAAGTCAGGGTGGAGGTCAGGGTCAAGGTCAAGGTCTGGGTGGAGGTCAGGTTAGAGGTCAGGGTCAGGGTCAAGGTCAGGGTGGAGGTCGGGGTCAGAGTCAAGGTCAGGGTGGGGGTCAGGGTCAAGGTCAAGGTCAGGATGGAGGTCAGGGTCAGTGTCAAGGTCAGGGTGGAGGTCAGGGTCAGAGTCAAGGTCAGGCTGGAGGTCAGGGTCAGGCTCAAGGTCAGGGTGGAGGTCAGGGTCAAGGTCAAAGTCAGGGTGGAGGTCAGGCTCAGGGTCAAGGTCAGGGTGAAGGTCAGGGTCAGAGTCAAGGTCAGGGTGGAGGTCAGGGTCGGGGTCAAGGTCAGGGTGGAGGTCAGGGTCACAGTCAAGGTCAGGGTGGAGGTCAGGGTGGAGGTCAGGGTCAGGGTCAAGGTCAGGGTGGAGGTCAGGGTCAGGGTCAAGGTCGGGGTGGAGGTCCGGGTCAGGGTCAAGGTCAGGGTGGAGGTCAGGGTCAGAGTCAAGGTCAGGGTGGAGGTCAGGATGGAGGTCAGGGTCAGGGTCAAGGTCAGGGTGGAGGTCAGCGTCAGGGTCAAGGTCAGGGTGGAGGTCAGGGTCAGAGTCGAGGTCAGGGTCGAGGTCAGGGTCAGGGTCAAGGTCAGGGTGAAGGTCAGGGTCAGAGTCAAGGTCAGGGTGGAGTTCAGGGTGGAGGTCAAGGTCAGGGTAAAGGTCAGGCTGGAGGTCAGGGTCAGGGTCACGGTCAGGGTGGAGGTCAGGGTCAGGGTCAAGGTCAGGGTTGAGGTCAGGGTCAAGGTCAAGGTCAGGGAGGAGGTCAGGGTCACAGTCGAGGTCAGGGTGGAGGTCAGGGTCAGGGTCAAGGTCGGGGTGGAGGTCAGGGTCAGGGTCAAGGTCAGGGTGGAGGTCAGGGTCAGAGTCAAGGTCAGGGTGGAGGTCAGGATGGAGGTCAGGGTCAGGGTCAAGGTCAGGGTGGATGTCAGCAAAAGGGTCAAGGTCAGGGTGGAGGTCAGGGTCAGCGTCAAGGTCAGGGTGGAGGTCAGGGTGGAGGTCAAGGTCAGGGTAGAGGTCAGGGTCACAGTCAACGTCAGGGTGGAGGTCAGGATCAGGGTCAAGGTCAGGGACGAGGTCAGGGTCAGGGTCAAGGTCAGGGTGGAGGTCAGGGTCACAGTCAAGGTCAGGGTCGAGGTCAGGGTCAGAGTCAAGGTCAGGGTGGAGGTCAGAGTGGAGGTCAGGGTCAGGGTCAAGGTCAGGGTGGAGGTCAGGGTGGAGGTCAAGGTCAGGGTAGAGGTCAGGGTCACAGTCAAGGTCAGGGTGGAGGTCAGGGTCAGGGTTGAGGTCAGGAACGAAGTCAGGGTCAGGGTCAAGGTCAGGGTGAAGGTCAGGGTCACAGTCAAGGTCAGGGTCGAGGTCAGGGTCAGGGTCAAGGTCAGGGTGGGGGTCAGGGTGGAGTTCAGGGTCAGGGTCAAGGTCAGGGTGGAGGTCAGGGTCAAGGTCAAGGTCAGGGTGGAGGTCAGGGTCAGAGTCAAAGTCAGGGTGGAGGTCAGGGTCAAGGTCAAGGTCAGGGTGGAGGTCAGGTTAGAGGTCAGGGTCAGAGTCAAAGTCAGGGTGGAGGTCAGGGTCAAGGTCAAGGTCAGGGTAGAGGTCAGGGTCAGAGTCAAGGTCAGGGTCGAGGTCAGGGTCAGGGTCAAGGTCAGGGTCGGGGTCAGGGTGGAGGTCAGGGTCAGGGTCATGGTCAGGGTGGAGGTCAGGGTCAAGGTCAAGGTCAGGGTGGGGGTCAGGGTCAGGGCGGAGGTCAGGGTGGAGGTCAAGGTCAGGGTGATGTTCAGGGTCAAGGTCAAGGTCAGGGTGGAGGTCAGGGTCACAGTCAAGGTCAGGGTCGAGGTCAGGGTCGGAGTCAAGGTCAGGGTGGAGGTCAGAGTGGAGGTCAGGGTCAGGGTCAAGGTCAGGGTGGAGGTCAGGGTGGAGGTCAAGGTCAGGGTAGAGGTCAGGGTCACATTCAAGGTCAGGGTGGAGGTCAGGGTCAGGGTCGAGGTCAGGAACGAGGTCAGGGTCAGGGTCAAGGTCAGGGTAAAGGTCAGGGTCACAGTCAAGGTCAGGGTCGAGGTCAGGGTCAGGGTCAAGGTCAGGGTCGGGGTCAGGGTGGAGGTCAGGGTCAGGGTCAAGGTCAGGGTCGAGGTCAGGGTCAGGGTCAAGGTCAGGGTGGAGGTCAGGGTCAAGGTCAAAGTCAGGGTGGGGGTCAGGGTCAGGGTCAAGGTCAGGGTGAAGGTCAGGGTCAGAGTCAAGGTCAGGGTGGAGGTCAGGGTCAGGGTCTAGGTCAGGGTGGAGGTCAGGGTCACAGTCAAGGTCAGGGTGGAGGTCAGGGTAGAGGTCAGGGTCAGGGTCAAGGTCAGGGTGGAGGTCAGGGTCAGGGTCAAGGTCGGGGTGTACGTCAGGGTCAGGGTCAAGATCACGGTGGAGGTCAGGGTCAGGGTCAAGGTCAGGGTGGAGGTCAGGGTCAGCGTCAAGGTCAGGGTGGAGGTCAGGGTGGAGGTCAAGGTCAGAGTAGAGGTCAGGGTCACAGTCAACGTCAGGGTGGAGGTCAGGGTCAGGGTCAAGGTCAGGGACGAGGTCAGGGTCAGGGTCAAGGTCAGGGTGAAGGTCAGGGTCACAGTCAAGGTCAGGGTCGAGGTCAGGGTCAGAGTCAAGGTCAGGGTGGAGGTCAGAGTGGAGGTCAGGGTCAGGGTCAAGTTCAGGGTGGAGGTCAGGGTGGAGGTCAAGGTCAGGGTAGAGGTCAGGGTCTCAGTCAAGGTCAGGGTGGAGGTCAGGGTCAGGGTCGAGGTCAGGAACGAGGTCAGGGTCAGGGTCAAGGTCAGGGTAAAGGTCAGGGTCACAGTCAAGGTCAGGGTCGAGGTCAGGGTCAGGGTCAAGGTCAGGGTGGGGGTCAGGGTGGAGGTCAGGGTCAGGGTCAAGGTCAGGGTGGAGGTCAGGGTCAGAGTCAAAGTCAGGGTGGAGGTCAGGGTCAAGGTCAAGGTCTGGGTGGAGGTCAGGTTAGAGGTCAGGGTCAGGGTCAAGGTCAGGGTGGAGGTCGGGGTCAGAGTCAAGGTCAGGGTGGGGGTCAGGGTCAAGGTCAAGGTCAGGATGGAGGTCAGGGTCAGTGTCAAGGTCAGGGTGGAGGTCAGGGTCAGAGTCAAGGTCAGGCTGGAGGTCAGGGTCAGGCTCAAGGTCAGGGTGGAGGTCAGGGTCAAGGTCAAAGTCAGGGTGGAGGTCAGGCTCAGGGTCAAGGTCAGGGTGAAGGTCAGGGTCAGAGTCAAGGTCAGGGTGGAGGTCAGGGTCGGGGTCAAGGTCAGGGTGGAGGTCAGGGTCACAGTCAAGGTCAGGGTGGAGGTCAGGGTGGAGGTCAGGGTCAGGGTCAAGGTCAGGGTGGAGGTCAGGGTCAGGGTCAAGGTCGGGGTGGAGGTCCGGGTCAGGGTCAAGGTCAGGGTGGAGGTCAGGGTCAGAGTCAAGGTCAGGGTGGAGGTCAGGATGGAGGTCAGGGTCAGGGTCAAGGTCAGGGTGGAGGTCAGCGTCAGGGTCAAGGTCAGGGTGGAGGTCAGGGTCAGAGTCGAGGTCAGGGTCGAGGTCAGGGTCAGGGTCAAGGTCAGGGTGAAGGTCAGGGTCAGAGTCAAGGTCAGGGTGGAGTTCAGGGTGGAGGTCAAGGTCAGGGTAAAGGTCAGGCTGGAGGTCAGGGTCAGGGTCACGGTCAGGGTGGAGGTCAGGGTCAGGGTCAAGGTCAGGGTTGAGGTCAGGGTCAAGGTCAAGGTCAGGGAGGAGGTCAGGGTCACAGTCGAGGTCAGGGTGGAGGTCAGGGTCAGGGTCAAGGTCGGGGTGGAGGTCAGGGTCAGGGTCAAGGTCAGGGTGGAGGTCAGGGTCAGAGTCAAGGTCAGGGTGGAGGTCAGGATGGAGGTCAGGGTCAGGGTCAAGGTCAGGGTGGATGTCAGCAAAAGGGTCAAGGTCAGGGTGGAGGTCAGGGTCAGCGTCAAGGTCAGGGTGGAGGTCAGGGTGGAGGTCAAGGTCAGGGTAGAGGTCAGGGTCACAGTCAACGTCAGGGTGGAGGTCAGGATCAGGGTCAAGGTCAGGGACGAGGTCAGGGTCAGGGTCAAGGTCAGGGTGGAGGTCAGGGTCACAGTCAAGGTCAGGGTCGAGGTCAGGGTCAGAGTCAAGGTCAGGGTGGAGGTCAGAGTGGAGGTCAGGGTCAGGGTCAAGGTCAGGGTGGAGGTCAGGGTGGAGGTCAAGGTCAGGGTAGAGGTCAGGGTCACAGTCAAGGTCAGGGTGGAGGTCAGGGTCAGGGTTGAGGTCAGGAACGAAGTCAGGGTCAGGGTCAAGGTCAGGGTGAAGGTCAGGGTCACAGTCAAGGTCAGGGTCGAGGTCAGGGTCAGGGTCAAGGTCAGGGTGGGGGTCAGGGTGGAGTTCAGGGTCAGGGTCAAGGTCAGGGTGGAGGTCAGGGTCAAGGTCAAGGTCAGGGTGGAGGTCAGGGTCAGAGTCAAAGTCAGGGTGGAGGTCAGGGTCAAGGTCAAGGTCAGGGTGGAGGTCAGGTTAGAGGTCAGGGTCAGGGTCAAGGTCAGGGTGGAGGTCGGGGTCAGAGTCAAGGTCAGGGTGGGGGTCAGGGTCAAGGTCAAGGTCAGGATGGAGGTCAGGGTCAGGGTCAAGGTCAGGGTGGAGGTCAGGGTCAGAGTCAAGGTCAGGCTGGAGGTCAGGGTCAGGGTCAAGGTCAGGGTGGAGGTCAGGGTCAAGGTCAAAGTCAGGGTGGAGGTCAGGGTCAGGGTCAAGGTCAGGGTGAAGGTCAGGGTCAGAGTCAAGGTCAGGGTGGAGGTCAGGGTCAGGTTCAAGGTCAGGGTGGAGGTCAGGGTCACAGTCAAGGTCAGGGTGGAGGTCAGGGTGGAGGTCGGGGTCAGAGTCAAGGTCAGGGTAGAGGTCAGGGTCAGGGTCAAGGTCGGGGTGGAGGTCCGGGTCAGGGTCAAGGTCAGGGTGGAGGTCAGGGTCAGAGTCAAGGTCAAGGTGGTGGTCAGGATGGAGGTCAGGGTCAGGGTCAAGGTCAGGGTGGAGGTCAGCGTCAGGGTCAAGGTCAGGGTGGAGGTCAGGGTCAGCGTCAAGGTCAGGGTGGAGGTCAGGGTGGAGGTCAAGGTCAGGGTAGAGGTCAGGGTCACAGTCAACGTCAGGGTGGAGGTCAGGGTCGGGGTCAAGGTCAGGGACGAGGTCAGCGTCAGGGTCAAGGTCAGGGTGGAGGTCAGGGTCACAGTCAAGGTCAGGGTCAAGGTCAGGGTCAGAGTCAAGGTCAGGGTGGAGGTCAGAGTGGAGGTCAGGGTCAGGGTCAAGGTCAGGGTGGAGGTCAGGGTGGAGGTCAAGGTCAGGGTAGAGGTCAGGGTCACATTCAAGGTCAGGGTGGAGGTCAGGGTCAGGGTCGAGGTCAGGGTCAGAGTCAAGGTCAGGCTGGAGGTCAGGGTCAGGGTCAAGGTCAGGGTGGAGGTCAGGGTCAAGGTCAAAGTCAGGGTGGAGGTCAGGCTCAGGGTCAAGGTCAGGGTGAAGGTCAGGGTCAGAGTCAAGGTCAGGGTGGAGGTCAGGGTCGGGGTCAAGGTCAGGGTGGAGGTCAGGGTCACAGTCAAGGTCAGGGTGGAGGTCAGGGTGGAGGTCAGGGTCAGGGTCAAGGTCAGGGTGGAGGTCAGGGTCAGGGTCAAGGTCGGGGTGGAGGTCCGGGTCAGGGTCAAGGTCAGGGTGGAGGTCAGGGTCAGAGTCAAGGTCAGGGTGGAGGTCAGGATGGAGGTCAGGGTCAGGGTCAAGGTCAGGGTGGAGGTCAGCGTCAGGGTCAAGGTCAGGGTGGAGGTCAGGGTCACAGTCAAGGTCGAAGTGGAGGTCAGGGTCACAGTCAAGGTTAGGGCGGAGGTCAGGGTGGAGGTCACGCTCTGGGTCAAGGTCAGGGTGGAGGTCAGGGTCAGAGTCGAGGTCAGGGTCGAGGTCAGGGTCAGGGTCAAGGTCAGGGTGAAGGTCAGGGTCAGAGTCAAGGTCAGGGTGGAGTTCAGGGTGGAGGTCAAGGTCAGGGTAGAGGTCAGGGTGGAGGTCAGGGTCAGGGTCACGGTCAGGGTGGAGGTCAGGGTCAGGGTCAAGGTCAGGGTTGAGGTCAGGGTCAAGGTCAAGGTCAGGGAGGAGGTCAGGGTCACAGTCGAGGTCAGGGTGGAGGTCAGGGTCAGGGTCAAGGTCGGGGTGAAGGTCAGGGTCAGGGTCAAGGTCAGGGTGGAGGTCAGGGTCAGAGTCAAGGTCAGGGTGGAGGTCAGGGTCAGGGTCGAGGTCAGGAACGAAGTCAGGGTCAGGGTCAAGGTCAGGGTGAAGGTCAGGGTCACAGTCAAGGTCAGGGTGGAGGTCAGGGTCAAGGTCAAGGTCAGGGTGGAGGTCAGGTTAGAGGTCAGGGTCAGGGTCAAGGTCAGGGTGGAGGTCGGGGTCAGAGTCAAGGTCAGGGTAGGGGTCAGGGTCAAGGTCAAGGTCAGGATGGAGGTCAGGGTCAGGGTCAAGGTCAGGGTGGAGGTCAGGGTCAGGGTCGAGGTCAGGAACGAAGTCAGGGTCAGGGTCAAGGTCAGGGTGAAGGTCAGGGTCACAGTCAAGGTCAGGGTGGAGGTCAGGGTCAGGGTCATGGTCAGGGTGGAGGTCAGGGTCAAGGTCGAGGTCAGGGTCAGGGTCAAGGTCAGGGTGGGGGTTAGGGTGGAGTTCAGGGTCAGGGTCAAGGTCAGGGTGGAGGTCAGGGTCAAGGTCAAGGTCAGGGTGGAGGACAGGTCAGAGGTCAGGGTCAGGGTCAAGGTCAGGGTGGAGGTCGGGGTCAGAGTCAAGGTCAGGGTAGGGGTCAGGGTCAAGATCAAGGTCAGGATGGAGGTCAGGGTCAGGGTCAAGGTCAGGGTGGAGGTCAGGGTCAGAGTCAAGGTCAGGCTGGAGGTCAGGGTCAGCGTCAAGTTCAGGGTGGAGGTCAGGGTCAGAGTCAAAGTCAGGGTGGAGGTCAGGGTCAAGGTCAAGGTCAGGGTGGAGGTCAGGTTAGAGGTCAGGGTCAGGGTCGAGATCAGGGTGGAGGTCAGGGTCAGGGTCAAGGTCAGGGTGGAGGTCAGGGTCAGGGGCAAGGTCAGGGTCGAGGTCAGGGTCGGGGTCAGGGTCAGGGCGGAGGTCAGGGTGGAGGTCAAGGTCAGGGTAGAGGTCCGGGTCACAGTCAAGGTCAGGGTGGAGGTCAGGGTCACATTCGAGGTCAGGGTGATGTTCAGGGTCAAGGTCAATGTCAGGGTGGAGGTCAGGGTCAGAGTCAAGGTCAGGGTGAAGGTCAGGGTAAAGGTCAAGGTCAGGGTGGGGGTCAGGGTCAGGGTCAAGGTCAGGGTGGAGGTCAGGGTCAAGGTCAAAGTCAGGGTGGGGGTCAGGGTCAGGGTCAAGGTCAGGGTGAAGGTCAGGGTCAGAGTCAAGGTCAGGGTGGAGGTCAGGGTCAGGGTCTAGGTCAGGGTGGAGGTCAGGGTCACAGTCAAGGTCAGGGTGGAGGTCAGGGTAGAGGTCAGGGTCAGGGTCAAGGTCAGGGTGGAGGTCAGGGTCAGGGTCAAGGTCGGGGTGTAGGTCAGGGTCAGGGTCAAGGTCAGGGTAGAGGTCAGGGTCAGAGTCAAGGTCAGGGTGGAGGTCAGGATGGAGGTCAGGGTCAGGGTCAAGGTCAGGGTGGAGGTCAGGGTCAGCGTCAAGGTCAGGGTGGAGGTCAGGGTGGAGGTCAAGGTCAGAGTAGAGGTCAGGGTCACAGTCAACGTCAGGGTGGAGGTCAGGGTCAGGGTCAAGGTCAGGGATGAGGTCAGGGTCAGGGTCAAGGTCAGGGTGAAGGTCAGGGTCACAGTCAAGGTCAGGGTCGAGGTCAGGGTCAGAGTCAAGGTCAGGTTGGAGGTCAGAGTGGAGGTCAGGGTCAGGGTCAAGGTCAGGGTGGAGGTCAGGGTGGAGGTCAAGGTCAGGGTAGAGGTCAGGGTCACAGTCAAGGTCAGGGTGGAGGTCAGGGTCAGGGTCGAGGTCAGGAACGAGGTCAGGGTCAGGGTCAAGTTCAGGGTAAAGGTCAGGGTCACAGTCAAGGTCAGGGTCGAGGTCAGGGTCAGGGTCAAGGTCAGGGTGGGGGTCAGGGTGGAGGTCAGGGTCAGGGTCAAGGTCAGGGTGGAGGTCAGGGTCAGGGTCAAGGTCAGGGTGAAGGTCAGGGTCAAGGTCAAGGTCAGGGTGGAGGTCAGGGTCAGAGTCAAAGTCAGGGTGGAGGTCAGGGTCAGGTTCAAGGTCAGGGTGGAGGTCAGGGTCAGAGTCAAGGTCAGGTTCGAGGTCAGGGTCAGAGTCAAGGTCACGGTGGAGGTCAGGGTCAAGGTCAAGATCAGGGTGGAGGTCAGGGTGGAGGTCAAGGTCAGGGTAGAGGTCAGGGTCCTAGTCAAGGTTAGGGTGGAGGTCAGGGTGTAGGTCACGCTCTGGGTCAAGATCAGGGTGGAGGTCAGGGTCAGAGTCATGGTCAGGGTGGAGGTCAGGGTCAGGGTCAAGGTCAGGGTGGAGGTCATGGTCAGGGTCAAGGTCAGGGTGGAGGTCAGGGTCAAAGTCAAAGTCAGGGTGGAGGTCAGGGTCAAGGTCAAGGTCAGGGTGGAGGACAGGTCAGAGGTCAGGGTCAGGGTCAAGGTCAGGGTGGAGGTCGGGGTCAGAGTCAAGGTCAGGGTAGGGGTCAGGGTCAAGATCAAGGTCAGGATGGAGGTCAGGGTCAGGGTCAAGGTCAGGGTGGAGGTCAGGGTCAGAGTCAAGGTCAGGCTGGAGGTCAGGGTCAGCGTCAAGTTCAGGGTGGAGGTCAGGGTCAGAGTCAAAGTCAGGGTGGAGGTCAGGGTCAAGGTCAAGGTCAGGGTGGAGGTCAGGTTAGAGGTCAGGGTCAGGGTCGAGATCAGGGTGGAGGTCAGGGTCAGGGTCAAGGTCAGGGTGGAGGTCAGGGTCAGGGGCAAGGTCAGGGTCGAGGTCAGGGTCGGGGTCAGGGTCAGGGCGGAGGTCAGGGTGGAGGTCAAGGTCAGGGTAGAGGTCCGGGTCACAGTCAAGGTCAGGGTGGAGGTCAGGGTCACATTCGAGGTCAGGGTGATGTTCAGGGTCAAGGTCAATGTCAGGGTGGAGGTCAGGGTCAGAGTCAAGGTCAGGGTGAAGGTCAGGGTAAAGGTCAAGGTCAGGGTGGGGGTCAGGGTCAGGGTCAAGGTCAGGGTGGAGGTCAGGGTCAAGGTCAAAGTCAGGGTGGGGGTCAGGGTCAGGGTCAAGGTCAGGGTGAAGGTCAGGGTCAGAGTCAAGGTCAGGGTGGAGGTCAGGGTCAGGGTCTAGGTCAGGGTGGAGGTCAGGGTCACAGTCAAGGTCAGGGTGGAGGTCAGGGTAGAGGTCAGGGTCAGGGTCAAGGTCAGGGTGGAGGTCAGGGTCAGGGTCAAGGTCGGGGTGTAGGTCAGGGTCAGGGTCAAGGTCAGGGTAGAGGTCAGGGTCAGAGTCAAGGTCAGGGTGGAGGTCAGGATGGAGGTCAGGGTCAGGGTCAAGGTCAGGGTGGAGGTCAGGGTCAGCGTCAAGGTCAGGGTGGAGGTCAGGGTGGAGGTCAAGGTCAGAGTAGAGGTCAGGGTCACAGTCAACGTCAGGGTGGAGGTCAGGGTCAGGGTCAAGGTCAGGGATGAGGTCAGGGTCAGGGTCAAGGTCAGGGTGAAGGTCAGGGTCACAGTCAAGGTCAGGGTCGAGGTCAGGGTCAGAGTCAAGGTCAGGTTGGAGGTCAGAGTGGAGGTCAGGGTCAGGGTCAAGGTCAGGGTGGAGGTCAGGGTGGAGGTCAAGGTCAGGGTAGAGGTCAGGGTCACAGTCAAGGTCAGGGTGGAGGTCAGGGTCAGGGTCGAGGTCAGGAACGAGGTCAGGGTCAGGGTCAAGTTCAGGGTAAAGGTCAGGGTCACAGTCAAGGTCAGGGTCGAGGTCAGGGTCAGGGTCAAGGTCAGGGTGGGGGTCAGGGTGGAGGTCAGGGTCAGGGTCAAGGTCAGGGTGGAGGTCAGGGTCAGGGTCAAGGTCAGGGTGAAGGTCAGGGTCAAGGTCAAGGTCAGGGTGGAGGTCAGGGTCAGAGTCAAAGTCAGGGTGGAGGTCAGGGTCAAGGTCAAGGTCTGGGTGGAGGTCAGGTTAGAGGTCAGGGTCAGGGTCAAGGTCAGGGTGGAGGTCGGGGTCAGAGTCAAGGTCAGGGTGGGCGTCAGGGTCAAGGTCAAGGTCAGGATGGAGGTCAGGGTCAGTGTCAAGGTCAGGGTGGAGGTCAGGGTCAGAGTCAAGGTCAGGGTCAAGGTCAGGGTGGAGGTCAGGGTCAAGGTCAAAGTCAGGGTGAAGGTCAGGCTCAGGGTCAAGGTCAGGGTGAAGGTCAGGGTCAAAGTCAAGGTCAGGGTGGAGGTCAGGGTCGGGGTCAAGGTCAGGGTGGAGGTCAGGGTCACAGTCAAGGTCAGGGTGGAGGTCAGGGTGGAGGTCAGGGTCAGGGTCAAGGTCAGGGTGGAGGTCAGGGTCAGGGTCAAGGTCGGGGTGGAGGTCCGGGTCAGGGTCAAGGTCAGGGTGGAGGTCAGGGTCAGAGTCAAGGTCAGGGTGGAGGTCAGGATGGAGGTCAGGGTCAGGGTCAAGGTCAGGGTGGAGGTCAGCGTCAGGGTCAAGGTCAGAGTGGAGGTCAGGGTCACAGTCAAGGTCGAAGTGGAGGTCAGGGTCACAGTCAAGGTTAGGGCGGAGGTCAGGGTGGAGGTCACGCTCTGGGTCAAGGTCAGGGTGGAGGTCAGGGTCAGAGTCGAGGTCAGGGTCGAGGTCAGGGTCAGGGTCAGGGTCAGGGTGGAGGTCAGGGTAACAGTCTAGGTCAGGGTGGAGGTCAGGTTAGAGGTCAGGGTCAGGGTCAAGATCAGGGTGGAGGTCAGGATGGAGGTCAGGGTCAAGGTCAAGGTCAGGGTGGAGGTCAGGGTCAGATTCAAGGTCAGGTTCGAGGTCAGGGTCAGAGTCAAGGTCACTGTGGAGGTCAGGGTCAGGTTCAAAGTCAGAGTGGAGGTCAGGGTGGGGGTCAGGGTCAGGGTCAAGGTCAGGGTGGAGGTCAGGGTGAAGGTCAAGGTCAGGGTGGAGGTCAGGGTGGAGGTCACGCTCTGGGTCAAGGTCAGGGTGGAGGTCAGGGTCAGCGTCAAGGTCAGGGTGGAGGTCAGGGTCAAGGTCAAAGTCAGGGTGGAGGTCAGGCTCAGGGTCAAGGTCAGGGTGAAGGTCAGGGTCAGAGTCAAGGTCAGGGTAGGGGTCAGGGTCGGGGTCAAGGTCAGGGTGGAGGTCAGGGTCACAGTCAAGGTCAGGGTGGAGGTCAGGGTGGAGGTCAGGGTCAGGGTCAAGGTCAGGGTGGAGGTCAGGGTCAGGGTCAAGGTCGGGGTGGAGGTCCGGGTCAGGGTCAAGGTCAGGGTGGAGGTCAGGGTCAGAGTCAAGGTCAGGGTGGAGGTCAGGATGGAGGTCAGGGTCAGGGTCAAGGTCAGGGTGGAGGTCAGCGTCAGGGTCAAGGTCAGAGTGGAGGTCAGGGTCACAGTCAAGGTCGAAGTGGAGGTCAGGGTCACAGTCAAGGTTAGGGCGGAGGTCAGGGTGGAGGTCACGCTCTGGGTCAAGGTCAGGGTGGAGGTCAGGGTCAGAGTCGAGGTCAGGGTCGAGGTCAGGGTCAGGGTCAAGGTCAGGGTGAAGGTCAGGGTCAGAGTCAAGGTCAGGGTGGAGTTCCGGGTGGAGGTCAAGGTCAGGGTAGAGGTCAGGGTGGAGGTCAGGGTCAGGGTCACGGTCAGGGTGGAGGTCAGGGTCAGGGTCAAGGTCAGGGTTGAGGTCAGGGTCAAGGTCAAGGTCAGGGTGGAGGTCAGGGTCAGGTTCAAGGTCAGGGCGGAGGTCAGGGTCAGAGTCAAGGTCAGGTTCAAGGTCAGGGTCAGAGACAAGGTCACGGTGGAGGTCAGGGTCAAGGTCAAGGTCAGGGTGGAGGTCAGGGTGGAGGTCAAGGTCAGGGTAGAGGTCAGGGTCCTAGTCAAGGTTAGGGTGGAGGTCAGGGTGAAGGTCACGCTCTGGGTCACGGTCAGGGTGGAGGTCAGGGTCAGAGTCAAGGTCAGGGTGGAGGTCGGGGTGGAGGTCAGGGTCAGGGTCAAGGTCAGGGTCGAGGTCAAGGTCAGGGTGGAGGTCAGGGTCGGGGTCAAGGTCGAGGTGGAGGTCAGGGTCAGGGTCAAGGTCAGGGTGGAGGTCAAGGTCAAGGTCAAGGTCAGGGTGGAGGTCAGGGTCACAGTCAAGGTCAGGGTGATGTTTAGGGTCAACGTCAAGGTCAGGGTGGAGGTCAGGGTCGGAGTCAAGGTCAGGGTGGAGGTCAGGGTCAGGGGCAAGGTCAGGGTCGAGGTCAGGGTCAGGGTCAAGGTCAGGCTGGAGGTCAGGGTGGAGGTCAAGGTCAGGGTAGAGGTCAGGGTAACAGTCAAGGTCAGGGTGGAGGTCAAGGTCAGGGTAGAGGTCAGGGTCACAGTCAAGCTTAGGGTGGAGGTCAGTGTCAGGGTCAAGGTCAGGGTGGAGGTCAGGGTCCGGGTCAAGGTCAGGGTGGAGGTCAGGGTCAAGATCAAGGTCAGGGTGGAGGTCAGGGTCACAGTCAAGGTCAGGGTGATGTTCAGGGTCAAGGTCAAGGTCAGGGTGGAGGTCAGGGTCGGAGTCAAGGTCAGGGTGTAGGTCAGGGTCATAGTCAAGGTCAGAGTGGAGGTGAGGGTCAGGGTGAGGGTCAGGGTGGAGGTCAGGGTAACAGTCTAGGTCAGGGTGGGGGTCAGGTTAGAGGTCAGGGTCAGGGTCAAGATCAGGGTGGAGGTCAGGATGGAGGTCAGGGTCAAGGTCAAGGTCAGGGTGGAGGTCAGGGTCAGGGTCAAGGTCAGGGTGGAGGTCAGGGTCAAGGTCAAGGTCAGGGTAAGGTCAGGGTCAGGTTCAAGGTCAGGGTGGAGGTCAGGGTCAGATTCAAGGTCAGGTTCGAGGTCAGGGTCAGAGTCAAGGTCACGGTGGAGGTCAGGGTCAGGTTCAAGGTCAGAGTGGAGGTCAGGGTGGGGGTCAGGGTCAGGGTCAAGGTCAGGGTGGAGGTCAGGGTGGAGGTCAAGGTCAGGGTGGAGGTCAGGGTGGAGGTCACGCTCTGGGTCAAGGTCAGGGTGGAGGTCAGGGTCAGCGTCAAGGTCAGGGTGGAGGTCAGGTTCAGGTTCAAGGTCAGGGTGAAGGTCAGGGTCGAGGTCAAGGTCAGGGTGGAGGTCAAGGAGGAGGTCAGGGTCAGGGTCAAGGTCAGGGTGGAGGTCAGGGTGGAGGTCACGCTCTGGGTCAAGGTCAGGGTGGAGGTCAGGGTCAGCGTCAAGGTCAGGGTGGAGGTCAGGGTCAAGGTCAAAGTCAGGGTGGAGGTCAGGCTCAGGGTCAAGGTCAGGGTGAAGGTCAGGGTCAGAGTCAAGGTCAGGGTAGGGGTCAGGGTCGGGGTCAAGGTCAGGGTGGAGGTCAGGGTCACAGTCAAGGTCAGGGTGGAGGTCAGGGTGGAGGTCAGGGTCAGGGTCAAGGTCAGGGTGGAGGTCAGGGTCAGGGTCAAGGTCGGGGTGGAGGTCCGGGTCAGGGTCAAGGTCAGGGTGGAGGTCAGGGTCAGAGTCAAGGTCAGGGTGGAGGTCAGGATGGAGGTCAGGGTCAGGGTCAAGGTCAGGGTGGAGGTCAGCGTCAGGGTCAAGGTCAGAGTGGAGGTCAGGGTCACAGTCAAGGTCGAAGTGGAGGTCAGGGTCACAGTCAAGGTTAGGGCGGAGGTCAGGGTGGAGGTCACGCTCTGGGTCAAGGTCAGGGTGGAGGTCAGGGTCAGAGTCGAGGTCAGGGTCGAGGTCAGGGTCAGGGTCAAGGTCAGGGTGAAGGTCAGGGTCAGAGTCAAGGTCAGGGTGGAGTTCAGGGTGGAGGTCAAGGTCAGGGTAGAGGTCAGGGTGGAGGTCAGGGTCAGGGTCACGGTCAGGGTGGAGGTCAGGGTCAGGGTCAAGGTCAGGGTTGAGGTCAGGGTCAAGGTCAAGGTCAGGGTGGAGGTCAGGGTCAGGTTCAAGGTCAGGGCGGAGGTCAGGGTCAGAGTCAAGGTCAGGTTCAAGGTCAGGGTCAGAGACAAGGTCACGGTGGAGGTCAGGGTCAAGGTCAAGGTCAGGGTGGAGGTCAGGGTGGAGGTCAAGGTCAGGGTAGAGGTCAGGGTCCTAGTCAAGGTTAGGGTGGAGGTCAGGGTGAAGGTCACGCTCTGGGTCACGGTCAGGGTGGAGGTCAGGGTCAGAGTCAAGGTCAGGGTGGAGGTCGGGGTGGAGGTCAGGGTCAGGGTCAAGGTCAGGGTCGAGGTCAAGGTCAGGGTGGAGGTCAGGGTCGGGGTCAAGGTCGAGGTGGAGGTCAGGGTCAGGGTCAAGGTCAGGGTGGAGGTCAAGGTCAAGGTCAAGGTCAGGGTGGAGGTCAGGGTCACAGTCAAGGTCAGGGTGATGTTTAGGGTCAACGTCAAGGTCAGGGTGGAGGTCAGGGTCGGAGTCAAGGTCAGGGTGGAGGTCAGGGTCAGGGGCAAGGTCAGGGTCGAGGTCAGGGTCAGGGTCAAGGTCAGGCTGGAGGTCAGGGTGGACGTCAAGGTCAGGGTAGAGGTCAGGGTAACAGTCAAGGTCAGGGTGGAGGTCAAGGTCAGGGTAGAGGTCAGGGTCACAGTCAAGCTTAGGGTGGAGGTCAGTGTCAGGGTCAAGGTCAGGGTGGAGGTCAGGGTCCGGGTCAAGGTCAGGGTGGAGGTCAGGGTCAAGATCAAGGTCAGGGTGGAGGTCAGGGTCACAGTCAAGGTCAGGGTGATGTTCAGGGTCAAGGTCAAGGTCAGGGTGGAGGTCAGGGTCGGAGTCAAGGTCAGGGTGTAGGTCAGGGTCATAGTCAAGGTCAGAGTGGAGGTGAGGGTCAGGGTGAGGGTCAGGGTGGAGGTCAGGGTAACAGTCTAGGTCAGGGTGGGGGTCAGGTTAGAGGTCAGGGTCAGGGTCAAGATCAGGGTGGAGGTCAGGATGGAGGTCAGGGTCAAGGTCACGGTGGAGGTCAGGGTCAGGTTCAAGGTCAGAGTGGAGGTCAGGGTGGGGGTCAGGGTCAGGGTCAAGGTCAGGGTGGAGGTCAGGGTGGAGGTCAAGGTCAGGGTGGAGGTCAGGGTGGAGGTCACGCTCTGGGTCAAGGTCAGGGTGGAGGTCAGGGTCAGCGTCAAGGTCAGGGTGGAGGTCAGGTTCAGGTTCAAGGTCAGGGTGAAGGTCAGGGTCGAGGTCAAGGTCAGGGTGGAGGTCAAGGAGGAGGTCAGGGTCAGGGTCAAGGTCAGGGTGGAGGTCAGGGTCAGGGTCAAGGTCAGGGTGGAGGTCAGGGTGGAGGTCAGGGTCAGGGTCAAGGTCAGGGTGAAGGTCAGGGTCAGGGTCAAGGTCAGGGTGGAGGTCAGGGTCAGGGTCAAGGTCAGGGTGGAGGTCAGGGTCAGAGTCAAGGTCAGGGTAGAGGTCAGGGTCAGGGTCAAGCTCACGGTTGAGGTCAGGGTCAGGGTCAAGGTCAGGGTGGAGGTCAGGGTCAGGGTCAGGGTCAGGGTGGAGGTCAGGGTCAAGGTCAAGGTCAGGGTGGAGGTCAGGGTCAGGGTCATGGTCAGAGTGGAGGTCAAGGTCAGGGTGGAGGTCAAGGAGGAGGTCAGAGTCAGGGTCAAGGTCAGGGTGGAGGTCAGGGTCAGAGTCAAGGTCAGGGTAGAGGTCAGGGTCAGGGTCAAGCTCAGGGTTGAGGTCAGGGTCAGGGTCAAGGTCAGGGTGGGGGTCAGAGTGGAGGTCAGGGTCAGGGTCAAGGTCAGGGTGGAGGTCAGGGTCAGGGTCATGGTCAGGGTGGAGGTCAGGGTCAAGGTCAAGGTCAAGGTGGAGGTCAGGGTCAGAGTCAAAGTCAGGGTGGAGGTCAGGGTCAGGGGCAAGGTCAGGTTCGAGGTCAGGGTCGGGGTCAGGGTCAGGGCGGAGGTCAGGGTGGAGGTCAAGGTCAGGGTGATGTTCAGGGTCAAGGTCAAGGTCAGGGTGGAGGTCAGGGTCAGAGTCAAGGTCAGGGTTGAGGTCAGGGTAAAGGTCAAGCTCAGGGTGGGAATCAGGGTCAGGGTCCAGATAAGGGTGGAGGTCAGGGTCACAGTCAAGGTCCAAGTGGAGGTCAGGGTCACAGTCAAGGTTAGGGCGGAGGTCAGGGTGGAGGTCACGCTCTGGGTCAAGGTCAGGGTGGAGGTCAGGGTCAGAGTCAAGGTCAGGGTCGAGGTCAGGGTCAGGGTCAACGTCAGGGTGAAGGTCAGGGTCAGAGTCAAGGTCAGGGTGGAGTTCAGGGTGGAGGTCAAGGTCAGGGTAGAGGTCAGGCTGGAGGTCAGGGTCAGGGTCACGGTCAGGGTGGAGGTCAGGGTCAGGGTCAAGGTCAGGGTTGAGGTCAGGTTCAAGGTCAAGGTCAGGGTGGAGGTCAGGGTCAGGTTCAAGGTCAGGGTGGAGGTCAGGGTCAGAGTCAAGGTCAGGTTCGAGGTCAGGGTCAGAGTCAAGGTCACGGTGGAGGTCAGGGTCAAGGTCAAGGTCAGGGTAGAGGTCAGGGTCCTAGTCAAGGTTAGGGTGGAGGTCAGGGTGAAGGTCACGCTCTGGGTCAAGATCAGGGTGGAGGTCAGGGTCAGAGTCATGGTCAGGGTGGAGGTCAGGTTGGAGGTCAGGGTCAGGGTCAAGGTCTGGGTGGAGGTCAGGGTCAGGGTCAAGGTCAGGGTGGAGGTCAGGGTCGAAGTCAAAGTCAGGGTGGAGGTCAGGGTCAAGGTCAAGGTCAGGGTGGAGGTCAGGTCAGAGGTCAGGGTCAGGGTCAAGGTCAGGGTGGAGGTCGGGTTCAGAGTCAAGGTCAGAGTCGAGGTCAGGGTCGGGGTCAGGGTCAGGGCGGAGGTCAGGGTGGAGGTCAAGTTCAGGGTAGAGGTCAGGGTCACAGTCAAGGTCAGGGTGAAGGTCAGAGTCACAGTCAAGGTCAGGGTGATGTTCTGGGTCAAAGTCAAGGTCAGGGTGGAGGTCAGGGTCAGAGTCAAGGTCAGGGTGGAGGTCAGGGTAAAGGTCAAGGTCAGGGTGGGGGTCAGGGTCAGGGTCAAGGTCAGGGTGGAGGTCAGGGTCAAGGTCAAGGTCAGGGTGGAGGTCAGGGTCAGGGTCAAGGTCAGGGTGGAGGTCAGGGTCAGAGTCAAGGTCAGGGTGGAGGTCAGGGTCAGGGTCAAGGTCAGGGTAGAGGTCAGGGTCACAGTCAAGGTCAGGGTGGAGGTCAGGGTGAAGGTCAGGGTCAGGGTCAAGGTCAGGGACGAGGTCAGGTCCAGGGTCAAGGTCAGGGTGGAGGTCACGGTCACAGTCAAGGTCAGGGTGGAGGTCAGGGTCATGGTCAAGGTCAGGGTGGAGGTCAGGGTCAGAGTCAAGGTCAGGCTGGAGGTCAGGGTCAGGGTCAAGGTCAGGGTGGAGGTCAGGGTCAAGGTCAAAGTCAGGGTGGAGGTCAGGGTCAGGGTCAAGGTCAGGGTGAAGGTCAGGGTCAGAGTCAAGGTCAGGGTGGAGGTCAGGGTCAGGGTCAAGGTCAGGGTGGAGGTCAGGGTCAGGGTCAAGGTCGGGGTGGAGGTCCGGGTCAGGGTCAAGGTCAGGGTGGAGGTCAGGGTCAGAGTCAAGGTCAGGGTGGAGGTCAGGATGGAGGTCAGGGTCAGGGTCAAGGTCAGGGTGGAGGTCAGCGTCAGGGTCAAGGTCAGAGTGGAGGTCAGGGTCACAGTCAAGGTCGAAGTGGAGGTCAGGGTCACAGTCAAGGTTAGGGCGGAGGTCAGGGTGGACGTCACGCTCTGGGTCAAGGTCAGGGTGGAGGTCAGGGTCAGAGTCGAGGTCAGGGTCGAGGTCAGGGTCAGGGTCAGGGTCAGGGTGGAGGTCAGGGTAACAGTCTAGGTCAGGGTGGAGGTCAGGTTAGAGGTCAGGGTCAGGGTCAAGATCAGGGTGGAGGTCAGGATGGAGGTCAGGGTCAAGGTCAAGGTCAGGGTGGAGGTCAGGGTCAGGGTCAAGGTCAGGGTGGAGGCCAGGGTCAAGGTCAAGGTCAGAGTAAGGTCAGGGTCAGGTTCAAGGTCAGGGTGGAGGTCAGGGTCAGATTCAAGGTCAGGTTCGAGGTCAGGGTCAGAGTCAAGGTCACTGTGGAGGTCAGGGTCAGGTTCAAGGTCAGAGTGGAGGTCAGGGTGGGGGTCAGGGTCAGGGTCAAGGTCAGGGTGGAGGTCAGGGTGGAGGTCAAGGTCAGGGTGGAGGTCAGGGTGGAGGTCACGCTCTGGGTCAAGGTCAGGGTGGAGGTCAGGGTCAGCGTCAAGGTCAGGGTGGAGGTCAGGCTCAGGGTCAAGGTCAGGGTGAAGGTCAGGGTCAGAGTCAAGGTCAGGGTGGAGGTCAGGGTCGGGGTCAAGGTCAGGGTGGAGGTCAGGGTCACAGTCAAGGTCAGGGTGGAGGTCAGGGTGGAGGTCAGGGTCAGGGTCAAGGTCAGGGTGGAGGTCAGGGTCAGGGTCAAGGTCGGGGTGGAGGTCCGGGTCAGGGTCAAGGTCAGGGTGGAGGTCAGGGTCAGAGTCAAGGTCAGGGTGGAGGTCAGGATGGAGGTCAGGGTCAGGGTCACGGTCAGGGTGGAGGTCAGGGTCAGGGTCAAGGTCAGGGTTGAGGTCAGGGTCAAGGTCAAGGTCAGGGTGGAGGTCAGGGTCAGGTTCAAGGTCAGGGTGGAGGTCAGGGTCAGAGTCAAGGTCAGGTTCAAGGTCAGGGTCAGAGACAAGGTCACGGTGGAGGTCAGGGTCAAGGTCAAGGTCAGGGTGGAGGTCAGGGTGGAGGTCAAGGTCAGGGTAGAGGTCAGGGTCCTAGTCAAGGTTAGGGTGGAGGTCAGGGTGAAGGTCACGCTCTGGGTCACGGTCAGGGTGGAGGTCAGGGTCAGAGTCAAGGTCAGGGTGGAGGTCGGGGTGGAGGTCAGGGTCAGGGTCAAGGTCAGGGTCGAGGTCAAGGTCAGGGTGGAGGTCAGGGTCGGGGTCAAGGTCGAGGTGGAGGTCAGGGTCAGGGTCAAGGTCAGGGTGGAGGTCAAGGTCAAGGTCAAGGTCAGGGTGGAGGTCAGGGTCACAGTCAAGGTCAGGGTGATGTTTAGGGTCAACGTCAAGGTCAGGGTGGAGGTCAGGGTCAGGGGCAAGGTCAGGGTCGAGGTCAGGGTCAGGGTCAAGGTCAGGCTGGAGGTCAGGGTGGAGGTCAAGGTCAGGGTAGAGGTCAGGGTAACAGTCAAGGTCAGGGTGGAGGTCAAGGTCAGGGTAGAGGTCAGGGTCACAGTCAAGCTTAGGGTGGAGGTCAGTGTCAGGGTCAAGGTCAGGGTGGAGGTCAGGGTCCGGGTCAAGGTCAGGGTGGAGGTCAGGGTCAAGATCAAGGTCAGGGTGGAGGTCAGGGTCACAGTCAAGGTCAGGGTGATGTTCAGGGTCAAGGTCAAGGTCAGGGTGGAGGTCAGGGTCGGAGTCAAGGTCAGGGTGTAGGTCAGGGTCATAGTCAAGGTCAGAGTGGAGGTGAGGGTCAGGGTCAGGGTCAGGGTGGAGGTCAGGGTAACAGTCTAGGTCAGGGTGGGGGTCAGGTTAGAGGTCAGGGTCAGGGTCAAGATCAGGGTGGAGGTCAGGATGGAGGTCAGGGTCAAGGTCAAGGTCAGGGTGGAGGTCAGGGTCAGGGTCAAGGTCAGGGTGGAGGTCAGGGTCAAGGTCAAGGTCAGGGTAAGGTCAGGGTCAGGTTCAAGGTCAGGGTGGAGGTCAGGGTCAGATTCAAGGTCAGGTTCGAGGTCAGGGTCAGAGTCAAGGTCACGGTGGAGGTCAGGGTCAGGTTCAAGGTCAGAGTGGAGGTCAGGGTGGGGGTCAGGGTCAGGGTCAAGGTCAGGGTGGAGGTCAGGGTGGAGGTCAAGGTCAGGGTGGACGTCAGGGTGGAGGTCACGCTCTGGGTCAAGGTCAGGGTGGAGGTCAGGGTCAGCGTCAAGGTCAGGGTGGAGGTCAGGTTCAGGTTCAAGGTCAGGGTGAAGGTCAGGGTCGAGGTCAAGGTCAGGGTGGAGGTCAAGGAGGAGGTCAGGGTCAGGGTCAAGGTCAGGGTGGAGGTCAGGGTCAGGGTCAAGGTCAGGGTGGAGGTCAGGGTGGAGGTCAGGGTCAGGGTCAAGGTCAGGGTGAAGGTCAGGGTCAGGGTCAAGGTCAGGGTGGAGGTCAGGGTCAGGGTCAAGGTCAGGGTGAAGGTCAGGGTCAGAGTCAAGGTCAGGGTAGAGGTCAGGGTCAGGGTCAAGCTCACGGTTGAGGTCAGGGTCAGGGTCAGGGTCAGGGTAGAGGTCAGGGTCAGGGTCAGGGTCAGGGTGGAGGTCAGGGTCAAGGTCAAGGTCAGGGTGGAGGTCAGGGTCAGGGTCATGGTCAGAGTGGAGGTCAAGGTCAGGGTGGAGGTCAAGGAGGAGGTCAGAGTCAGGGTCAAGGTCAGGGTGGAGGTCAGGGTCAGAGTCAAGGTCAGGGTAGAGGTCAGGGTCAGGGTCAAGCTCAGGGTTGAGGTCAGGGTCAGGGTCAAGGTCAGGGTGGGGGTCAGAGTGGAGGTCAGGGTCAGGGTCAAGGTCAGGGTGATGTTCTGGGTCAAAGTCAAGGTCAGGGTGGAGGTCAGGGTCAGAGTCAAGGTCAGGGTGGAGGTCAGGGTAAAGGTCAAGGTCAGGGTGGGGGTCAGGGTCAGGGTCAAGGTCAGGGTGGAGGTCAGGGTCAAGGTCAAGGTCAGGGTGGAGGTCAGGGTCAGGGTCAAGGTCAGGGTGGAGGTCAGGGTCAGAGTCAAGGTCAGGGTGGAGGTCAGGGTCAGGGTCAAGGTCAGGGTAGAGGTCAGGGTCACAGTCAAGGTCAGGGTTGAGGTCAGGGTGAAGGTCAGGGTCAGGGTCAAGGTCAGGGACGAGGTCAGGTCCAGGGTCAAGGTCAGGGTGGAGGTCACGGTCACAGTCAAGGTCAGGGTGGAGGTCAGGGTCAGGGTCAAGGTCAGGGTGGAGGTCAGGGTCAGAGTCAAGGTCAGGCTGGAGGTCAGGGTCAGGGTCAAGGTCAGGGTGGAGGTCAGGGTCAAGGTCAAAGTCAGGGTGGAGGTCAGGGTCAGGGTCAAGGTCAGGGTGAAGGTCAGGGTCAGAGTCAAGGTCAGGGTGGAGGTCAGGGTCAGGGTCAAGGTCAGGGTGGAGGTCAGGGTCAGGGTCAAGGTCGGGGTGGAGGTCCGGGTCAGGGTCAAGGTCAGGGTGGAGGTCAGGGTCAGAGTCAAGGTCAGGGTGGAGGTCAGGATGGAGGTCAGGGTCAGGGTCAAGGTCAGGGTGGAGGTCAGCGTCAGGGTCAAGGTCAGGGTGGAGGTCAGGGTCAGCGTCAAGGTCAGGGTGGCGGTCAGGGTGGAGGTCAAGGTCAGGGTAGAGGTCAGGGTCAGGGTCAAGGTCAGGGTGGAGGTCAGGGTCACAGTCAAGGTCAGGGTGGAGGTCAGGGTGGAGGTCAGGGTCAGGGTCAAGGTCAGGGTGGAGGTCAGGGTCAGGGTCAAGGTCGGGGTGGAGGTCCGGGTCAGGGTCAAGGTCAGGGTGGAGGTCAGGGTCAGAGTCAAGGTCAAGGTGGAGGTCAGGATGGAGTTCAGGGTCAGGGTCAAGGTCAGGGTGGAGGTCAGCGTCAGGGTCAAGGTCAGGGTGGAGGTCAGGGTCAAAGTCAAATTTAGGGTGGAGGTCAGGGTCAAGGTCAAGGTCAGGGTGGAGGTCAGGTCAGAGGTCAGGGTCAGGGTCAAGGTCAGGGTGGAGGTCGGGGTCAGAGTCAAGGTCAGGGTAGGGGTCAGGGTCAAGGTCAAGGTCAGGATGGAGGTCAGGGTAAGGTTCAAGGTCAGGGTGGAGGTCAGGGTCAGAGTCAATGTCAGGCTGGAGGTCAGGGTCAGGGTCAAGTTCAGGGTGGAGGTCAGGGTCAGAGTCAAAGTCAGGGTGGAGGTCAGGGTCAAGGTCAAGGTCAGGGTGGAGGTCAGGTTAGAGGTCAGGGTCAGGGTCAAGATCAGGGTGGAGGTCAGGGTCAGGGTCAAGGTCAGGGTGGAGGTCAGGGTCAGGGGCAAGGTCAGGGTCGAGGTCAAGGTCGGGGTCAGGGTCAGGGCGGAGGTCAGGGTGGAGGTCAAGGTCAGGGTAGAGGTCCGGGTCACAGTCAAGGTCAGGGTGGAGGTCAGGGTCACATTCGAGGTCAGGGTGATGTTCAGGGTCACGGTCAAGGTCAGGGTGGAGGTCAGAGTCAGAGTCAAGGTCAGGGTGAAGGTCAGGGTGAAGGTCAAGGTCAGGGTGGGGGTCAGGGTCAGGGTCAAGGTCAGGGTGGAGGTCAGGGTCAAGGTCAAAGTCAGGGTGGGGGTCAGGGTCAGGGTCAAGGTCAGGGTGAAGGTCAGGGTCAGAGTCAAGGTCAGGGTGGAGGTCAGGGTCAGGGTCTAGGTCAGGGTGGAGGTCAGGGTCACAGTCAAGGTCAGGGTGGAGGTCAGGGTAGAGGTCAGGGTCAGGGTCAAGGTCAGGGTGGAGGTCAGGGTCAGGGTCAAGGTCGGGGTGTAGGTCAGGGTCAGGGTCAAGGTCAGGGTAGAGGTCAGGGTCAGAGTCAAGGTCAGGGTGGAGGTCAGGATGGAGGTCAGGGTCAGGGTCAAGGTCAGGGTGGAGGTCGGGGTCAGAGTCAAGGTCAGGGTGGGGGTCAGGGTCAAGGTCAAGGTCAGGATGGAGGTCAGGGTCAGTGTCAAGGTCAGGGTGGAGGTCAGGGTCAGAGTCAAGGTCAGGCTGGAGGTCAGGGTCAGGGTCAAGGTCAGGGTGGAGGTCAGGGTCAAGGTCAAAGTCAGGGTGGAGGTCAGGCTCAGGGTCAAGGTCAGGGTGAAGGTCAGGGTCAGAGTCAAGGACAGGGTGGAGGTCAGGGTCGGGGTCAAGGTCAGGGTGGAGGTCAGGGTCACAGTCAAGGTCAGGGTGGAGGTCAGGGTGGAGGTCAGGGTCAGGGTCAAGGTCAGGGTAGAGGTCAGGGTCAGGGTCAAGGTCGGGGTGGAGGTCCGGGTCAGGGTCAAGGTCAGGGTCAGAGTCAAGGTCAGGGTGGAGGTCAGGATGGAGGTCAGGGTCAGGGTCAAGGTCAGGGTGGAGGTCAGCGTCAGGGTCAAGGTCAGGGTGGAGGTCAGGGTCAGCGTCAAGGTCAGGGTGGCGGTCAGGGTGGAGGTCAAGGTCAGGGTAGAGGTCAGGGTCAGGGTCAAGGTCAGGGTGGAGGTCAGGGTCACAGTCAAGGTCAGGGTGGAGGTCAGGGTGGAGGTCAGGGTCAGGGTCAAGGTCAGGGTGGAGGTCAGGGTCAGGGTCAAGGTCGGGGTGGAGGTCCGGGTCAGGGTCAAGGTCAGGGTGGAGGTCAGGGTCAGAGTCAAGGTCAAGGTGGAGGTCAGGATGGAGTTCAGGGTCAGGGTCAAGGTCAGGGTGGAGGTCAGCGTCAGGGTCAAGGTCAGGGTGGAGGTCAGGGTCAGCGTCAAAGTCAGGGTGGAGGTCAGGGTGGAGGTCAAGGTCAGGGTAGAGGTCAGGGTCACAGTCAACGTCAGGGTGGAGGTCAGGGTCAGGGTCAAGGTCAGGGACGAGGTCAGGGTCAGGGTCAAGGTCAGGGTGGAGGTCAGGGTCACAGTCAAGGTCAGGGTCGAGGTCAGGGTCAGAGTCAAGGTCAGGGTGGAGGTCAGAGTGGAGGTCAGGGTCAGGGTCAAGGTCAGGGTTGAGGTCAGGGTCGTGGTCAAGGTCAGGGTGGAGGTCAGGGTCAGGTTCAAGGTCAGGGTGGAGTTTAGGGTCAGAGTCAAGGTCAGGTTCGAGGTCAGGGTCAGAGTCAAGGTCACGGTGGAGGTCAGGGTCAAGGTCAAGGTCAGGGTGGAGGTCAGGGTGGAGGTCAAGGTCAGGGTAGAGGTCAGGGTCCTAGTCAAGGTTAGGGTGGAGGTCAGGGTGTAGGTCACGCTCTGGGTCAAGATCAGGGTGGAGGTCAGGGTCAGAGTCATGGTCAGGGTGGAGGTCAGGGTCAGGGTCAAGGTCAGGGTGGAGGTCATGGTCAGGGTCAAGGTCAGGGTGGAGGTCAGGGTCAAAGTCAAAGTCAGGGTAGAGGTCAGGGTCAAGGTCAAGGTCAGGGTGGAGGTCAGGTCAGAGGTCAGGGTCAGGGTCAAGGTCAGGGTGGAGGTCGGGGTCAGAGTCAAGGTCAGGGTAGGGGTCAGGGTCAAGGTCAAGGTCAGGATGGAGGTCAGGGTAAGGTTCAAGGTCAGGGTGGAGGTCAGGGTCAGAGTCAATGTCAGGCTGGAGGTCAGGGTCAGGGTCAAGTTCAGGGTGGAGGTCAGGGTCAGAGTCAAAGTCAGGGTGGAGGTCAGGGTCAAGGTCAAGGTCAGGGTGGAGGTCAGGTTAGAGGTCAGGGTCAGGGTCAAGATCAGGGTGGAGGTCAGGGTCAGGGTCAAGGTCAGGGTGGAGGTCAGGGTCAGGGGCAAGGTCAGGGTCGAGGTCAGGGTCGGGGTCAGGGTCAGGGCGGAGGTCAGGGTGGAGGTCAAGGTCAGGGTAGAGGTCCGGGTCACAGTCAAGGTCAGGGTGGAGGTCAGGGTCACATTCGAGGTCAGGGTGATGTTCAGGGTCAAGGTCAAGGTTAGGGTGGAGGTCAGAGTCAGAGTCAAGGTCAGGGTCAGAGTCAAGGTCAGGGTGAAGGTCAGGGTGAAGGTCAAAGTCAGGGTGGGGGTCAGGGTCAGGGTCAAGGTCAGGGTGGAGGTCAGGGTCAAGGTCAAAGTCAGGGTGGGGGTCAGGGTCAGGGTCAAGGTCAGGGTGAAGGTCAGGGTCAGAGTCAAGGTCAGGGTGGAGGTCAGGGTCAGGGTCTAGGTCAGGGTGGAGGTCAGGGTCAGGGTCAAGGTCAGGGTGAAGGTCAGGGTCAGAGTCAAGGTCAGGGTGGAGGTCAGGGTCAGGGTCAAGGTCAGGGTGGAGGTCAGGGTCACAGTCAAGGTCAGGGTGGAGGCCAGGGTGGAGGTCGGGGTCAGAGTCAAGGTCAGGGTGAAGGTCAGGGTCAGGGTCAAGGTCGGGGTGGAGGTCCGGGTCAGGGTCAAGGTCAGGGTGGAGGTCAGGGTCAGAGTCAAGGTCAAGGTGGAGGTCAGGATGGAGGTCAGGGTCAGGGTCAAGGTCAGGGTGGAGGTCAGCGTCAGGGTCAAGGTCAGGGTGGAGGTCAGGGTCAGCGTCAAGGTCAGGGTGGAGGTCAGGGTGGAGGTCAAGGTCAGGGTAGAGGTCAGGGTCACAGTCAACGTCAGGGTGGAGGTCAGGGTCGGGGTCAAGGTCAGGGACGAGGTCAGCGTCAGGGTCAAGGTCAGGGTGGAGGTCAGGGTCACAGTCAAGGTCAGGGTCGAGGTCAGGGTCAGAGTCAAGGTCAGGGTGGAGGTCAGAGTGGAGGTCAGGGTCAGGGTCAAGGTCAGGGTGGAGGTCAGGGTGGAGGTCAAGGTCAGGGTAGAGGTCAGGGTCACATTCAAGGTCAGGGTGGAGGTCAGGGTCAGGGTCGAGGTCAGGAACGAGGTCAGGGTCAGGGTCAAGGTCAGGGTAAAGGTCAGGGTCACAGTCAAGGTCAGGGTCGAGGTCAGGGTCACGGTCAAGGTCAGGGTCGGGGTCAGGGTCGAGGTCAGGGTCAGGGTCAAGGTCAGGGTGGAGGTCAGGGTCAGGGTCATGGTCAGGGTGGAGGTCAGGGTCAAGGTCAAGGTCAGGGTGGAGGTCAGGGTCAGAGTCAAAGTCAGGGTGGAGGTCAGGGCCAGGGGCAAGGTCAGGGTCGAGGTCAGGGTCGGGGTCAGGGTCAGGGCGGAGGTCAGGGTGGAGGTCAAGGTCAGGGTGATGTTCAAGGTCAAGGTCAAGGTCAGGGTGGAGGTCAGGGTCAGAGTCAAGGTCAGGGTGGAGGTCAGGGTAAAGGTCAAGCTCAGGGTGGGGGTCAGGGTCAGGGTCAAGATAAGGGTGGAGGTCAGGAACACAGTCAAGGTCGAAGTGGAGGTCAGGGTCACAGTCAAGGTTAGGGCGGAGGTCAGGGTGGAGGTCACGCTCTGGGTCAAGGTCAGGGTGGAGGTCAGGGTCAGAGTCAAGGTCAGGGTCGAGGTCAGGGTCAGGGTCAAGGTCAGGGTGAAGGTCAGGGTCAGAGTCAAGGTCAGGGTGGAGTTCAGGGTGGAGGTCAAGGTCAGGGTAGAGGTCAGGGTGGAGGTCAGGGTCAGGGTCACGGTCAGGGTGGAGGTCAGGGTCAGGGTCAAGGTCAGGGTTGAGGTCAGGGTCGTGGTCAAGGTCAGGGTGGAGGTCAGGGTCAGGTTCAAGGTCAGGGTGGAGTTTAGGGTCAGAGTCAAGGTCAGGTTCGAGGTCAGGGTCAGAGTCAAGGTCACGGTGGAGGTCAGGGTCAAGGTCAAGGTCAGGGTGGAGGTCAGGGTGGAGGTCAAGGTCAGGGTAGAGGTCAGGGTCCTAGTCAAGGTTAGGGTGGAGGTCAGGGTGTAGGTCACGCTCTGGGTCAAGATCAGGGTGGAGGTCAGGGTCAGAGTCATGGTCAGGGTGGAGGTCAGGTCAGAGGTCAGGGTCAGGGTCAAGGTCAGGGTGGAGGTCGGGGTCAGAGTCAAGGTCAGGGTAGGGGTCAGGGTCAAGGTCAAGGTCAGGGTGGAGGTCAGAGTGGAGGTCAGGGTCAGGGTCAAGGTCAGGGTGGAGGTCAGGGTCAAAGTCAAAGTCAGGGTGGAGGTCAGGGTCAAGGTCAAGGTCAGGGTGGAGGTCAGGTCAGAGGTCAGGGTCAGGGTCAAGGTCAGGGTGGAGGTCGGGGTCAGAGTCAAGGTCAGGGTAGGGGTCAGGGTCAAGGTCAAGGTCAGGATGGAGGTCAGGGTAAGGTTCAAGGTCAGGGTGGAGGTCAGGGTCAGAGTCAATGTCAGGCTGGAGGTCAGGGTCAGGGTCAAGTTCAGGGTGGAGGTCAGGGTCAGAGTCAAAGTCAGGGTGGAGGTCAGGGTCAAGGTCAAGGTCAGGGTGGAGGTCAGGTTAGAGGTCAGGGTCAGGGTCAAGATCAGGGTGGAGGTCAGGGTCAGGGTCAAGGTCAGGGTGGAGGTCAGGGTCAGGGGCAAGGTCAGGGTCGAGGTCAGGGTCGGGGTCAGGGTCAGGGCGGAGGTCAGGGTGGAGGTCAAGGTCAGGGTAGAGGTCCGGGTCACAGTCAAGGTCAGGGTGGAGGTCAGGGTCACATTCGAGGTCAGGGTGATGTTCAGGGTCAAGGTCAAGGTCAGGGTGGAGGTCAGAGTCAGAGTCAAGGTCAGGGTCAGAGTCAAGGTCAGGGTGAAGGTCAGGGTGAAGGTCAAGGTCAGGGTGGGGGTCAGGGTCAGGGTCAAGGTCAGGGTGGAGGTCAGGGTCAGAGTCAAGGTCAGGGTGGAGGTCAGGATGGAGGTCAGGGTCAGGGTCAACGTCAGGGTGGAGGTCGGGGTCAGAGTCAAGGTCAGGGTGGGGGTCAGGGTCAAGGTCAAGGTCAGGATGGAGGTCAGGGTCAGTGTCAAGGTCAGGGTGGAGGTCAGGGTCAGAGTCAAGGTCAGGCTGGAGGTCAGGGTCAGGGTCAAGGTCAGGGTGGAGGTCAGGGTCAAGGTCAAAGTCAGGGTGGAGGTCAGGCTCAGGGTCAAGGTCAGGGTGAAGGTCAGGGTCAGAGTCAAGGTCAGGGTGGAGGTCAGGGTCGGGGTCAAGGTCAGGGTGGAGGTCAGGGTCACAGTCAAGGTCAGGGTGGAGGTCAGGGTGGAGGTCAGGGTCAGGGTCAAGGTCAGGGTGGAGGTCAGGGTCAGGGTCAAGGTCGGGGTGGAGGTCCGGGTCAGGGTCAAGGTCAGGGTCAGAGTCAAGGTCAGGGTGGAGGTCAGGATGGAGGTCAGGGTCAGGGTCAAGGTCAGGGTGGAGGTCAGCGTCAGGGTCAAGGTCAGGGTGGAGGTCAGGGTCAGCGTCAAGGTCAGGGTGGCGGTCAGGGTGGAGGTCAAGGTCAGGGTAGAGGTCAGGGTCAGGGTCAAGGTCAGGGTGGAGGTCAGGGTCACAGTCAAGGTCAGGGTGGAGGTCAGGGTGGAGGTCAGGGTCAGGGTCAAGGTCAGGGTGGAGGTCAGGGTCAGGGTCAAGGTCGGGGTGGAGGTCCGGGTCAGGGTCAAGGTCAGGGTGGAGGTCAGGGTCAGAGTCAAGGTCAAGGTGGAGGTCAGGATGGAGTTCAGGGTCAGGGTCAAGGTCAGGGTGGAGGTCAGCGTCAGGGTCAAGGTCAGGGTGGAGGTCAGGGTCACAGTCAAGGTCAGGGTGGAGGTCAGGGTCACAGTCAAGGTCAGGGTCGAGGTCAGGGTCAGAGTCAAGGTCAGGGTGGAGGTCAGAGTGGAGGTCAGGGTCAGGGTCAAGGTCAGGGTTGAGGTCAGGGTCGTGGTCAAGGTCAGGGTGGAGGTCAGGGTCAGGTTCAAGGTCAGGGTGGAGTTTAGGGTCAGAGTCAAGGTCAGGTTCGAGGTCAGGGTCAGAGTCAAGGTCACGGTGGAGGTCAGGGTCAAGGTCAAGGTCAGGGTGGAGGTCAGGGTGGAGGTCAAGGTCAGGGTAGAGGTCAGGGTCCTAGTCAAGGTTAGGGTGGAGGTCAGGGTGTAGGTCACGCTCTGGGTCAAGATCAGGGTGGAGGTCAGGGTCAGAGTCATGGTCAGGGTGGAGGTCAGGGTCAGGGTCAAGGTCAGGGTGGAGGTCAGGGTCAAGGTCAAAGTCAGGGTGGGGGTCAGGGTCAGGGTCAAGGTCAGGGTGAAGGTCAGGGTCAGAGTCAAGGTCTGGGTGGAGGTCAGGGTCAGGGTCTAGGTCAGGGTGGAGGTCAGGGTCACAGTCAAGGTCAGGGTGGAGGTCAGGGTAGAGGTCAGGGTCAGGGTCAAGGTCAGGGTGGAGGTCAGGGTCAGGGTCAAGGTCGGGGTATAGGTCAGGGTCAGGGTCAAGGTCAGGGTAGAGGTCAGGGTCAGAGTCAAGGTCAGGGTGGAGGTCAGGATGGAGGTCAGGGTCAGGGTCAAGGTCAGGGTGGAGGTCGGGGTCAGAGTCAAGGTCAGGGTGGGGGTCAGGGTCAAGGTCAAGGTCAGGATGGAGGTCAGGGTCAGTGTCAAGGTCAGGGTGGAGGTCAGGGTCAGAGTCAAGGTCAGGCTGGAGGTCAGGGTCAGGGTCAAGGTCAGGGTGGAGGTCAGGGTCAAGGTCAAAGTCAGGGTGGAGGTCAGGCTCAGGGTCAAGGTCAGGGTGAAGGTCAGGGTCAGAGTCAAGGTCAGGGTGGAGGTCAGGGTCGGGGTCAAGGTCAGGGTGAAGGTCAGGGTCACAGTCAAGGTCAGGGTGGAGGTCAGGGTGGAGGTCAGGGTCAGGGTCAAGGTCAGGGTGGAGGTCAGGGTCAGGGTCAAGGTCGGGGTGGAGGTCCGGGTCAGGGTCCAGGTCAGGGTCAGAGTCAAGGTCAGGGTGGAGGTCAGGATGGAGGTCAGGGTCAGGGTCAAGGTCAGGGTGGAGGTCAGCGTCAGGGTCAAGGTCAGGGTGGAGGTCAGGGTCAGCGTCAAGGTCAGGGTGGCGGTCAGGGTGGAGGTCAAGGTCAGGGTAGAGGTCAGGGTCAGGGTCAAGGTCAGGGTGGAGGTCAGGGTCACAGTCAAGGTCAGGGTGGAGGTCAGGGTGGAGGTCAGGGTCAGGGTCAAGGTCAGGGTGGAGGTCAGGGTCAGGGTCAAGGTCGGGGTGGAGGTCCGGGTCAGGGTCAAGGTCAGGGTGGAGGTCAGGGTCAGATTCAAGGTCAAGGTGGAGGTCAGGATGGAGTTCAGGGTCAGGGTCAAGGTCAGGGTGGAGGTCAGCGTCAGGGTCAAGGTCAGGGTGGAGGTCAGGGTCAGCGTCAAAGTCAGGGTGGAGGTCAGGGTGGAGGTCAAGGTCAGGGTAGAGGTCAGGGTCACAGTCAACGTCAGGGTGGAGGTCAGGGTCAGGGTCAAGGTCAGGGACGAGGTCAGGGTCAGGGTCAAGGTCAGGTTGGAGGTCAGGGTCACAGTCAAGGTCAGGGTCGAGGTCAGGGTCAGAGTCAAGGTCAGGGTGGAGGTCAGAGTGGAGGTCAGGGTCAGGGTCAAGGTCAGGGTGGAGGTCAGGGTGGAGGTCAAGGTCAGGGTAGAGGTCAGGGTCACAGTCAAGGTCAGGGTGGAGGTCAGGGTCAGGGTCAAGGTCGGGGTGGAGGTCAGGGTCAGGGTCAAGTTCAGGGTGGATGTCAGGGTCCGGGTCGAGGTCAGGGTGGAGGTCAGGGTCAAGGTCAAGGTCAGGGTGGAGGTCAGGGTCACAATCAAGGTCAGGGTGATGGTCAGGGTCAAGGTCAAGGTCAGGGTGGAGGTCAGGGTCAGGGTCAAGGTTAGAGTGGTGGTCAGGTTCCGGGTCAAGGTCAGGGTGGGGGTCAGGGTCGGGGTCAGGGTCAGGGCGGAGGTCAGGGTGGAGGTCAAGGTCAGGGTAGAGGTCCGGGTCACAGTCAAGGTCAGGGTGGAGGTCAGGGTCACATTCGAGGTCAGGGTGATGTTCAGGGTCAAGGTCAAGGTCAGGGTGGAGGTCAGAGTCAGAGTCAAGGTCAGGGTCAGAGTCAAGGTCAGGGTGAAGGTCAGGGTGAAGGTCAAGGTCAGGGTGGGGGTCAGGGTCAGGGTCAAGGTCAGGGTGGAGGTCAGGGTCAGAGTCAAGGTCAGGGTGGAGGTCAGGATGGAGGTCAGGGTCAGGGTCAAGGTCAGGGTGGAGGTCGGGGTCAGAGTCAAGGTCAGGGTCGAGGTCAGGGTCAGGGTCAAGGTCAGGGTGAAGGTCAGGGTCAGAGTCAAGGTCAGGGTGGAGTTCAGGGTGGAGGTCAAGGTCAGGGTAGAGGTCAGGGTGGAGGTCAGGGTCAGGGTCACGGTCAGGGTGGAGGTCAGGGTCAGGGTCAAGGTCAGGGTTGAGGTCAGGGTCGTGGTCAAGGTCAGGGTGGAGGTCAGGGTCAGGTTCAAGGTCAGGGTGGAGTTTAGGGTCAGAGTCAAGGTCAGGTTCGAGGTCAGGGTCAGAGTCAAGGTCACGGTGGAGGTCAGGGTCAAGGTCAAGGTCAGGGTGGAGGTCAGGGTGGAGGTCAAGGTCAGGGTAGAGGTCAGGGTCCTAGTCAAGGTTAGGGTGGAGGTCAGGGTGTAGGTCACGCTCTGGGTCAAAATCAGGGTGGAGGTCAGGGTCACAGTCAAGGTCAGGGTGGAGGTCAGGGTGGAGGTCAGGGTCAGGGTCAAGGTCAGGGTGGAGGTCAGGGTCAGGGTCAAGGTCGGGGTGGAGGTCCGGGTCAGGGTCAAGGTCAGGGTGGAGGTCAGGGTCAGAGTCAAGGTCAAGGTGGAGGTCAGGATGGAGTTCAGGGTCAGGGTCAAGGTCAGGGTGGAGGTCAGCGTCAGGGTCAAGGTCAGGGTGGAGGTCAGGGTCAGCGTCAAAGTCAGGGTGGAGGTCAGGGTGGAGGTCAAGGTCAGGGTAGAGGTCAGGGTCACAGTCAACGTCAGGGTGGAGGTCAGGGTCAGGGTCAAGGTCAGGGACGAGGTCAGGGTCAGGGTCAAGGTCAGGGTGGAGGTCAGGGTCACAGTCAAGGTCAGGGTCGAGGTCAGGGTCAGAGTCAAGGTCAGGGTGGAGGTCAGAGTGGAGGTCAGGGTCAGGGTCAAGGTCAGGGTTGAGGTCAGGGACGTGGTCAAGGTCAGGGTGGAGGTCAGGGTCAGGTTCAAGGTCAGGGTGGAGTTTAGGGTCAGAGTCAAGGTCAGGTTCGAGGTCAGGGTCAGAGTCAAGGTCACGGTGGAGGTCAGGGTCAAGGTCAAGGTCAGGGTGGAGGTCAGGGTGGAGGTCAAGGTCAGGGTAGAGGTCAGGGTGGAGGTCAGGGTCAGAGTCAAGGTCAGGGTGGAGGTCAGGATGGAGGTCAGGGTCAGGGTCAAGGTCAGGGTGGAGGTCAGGATGGAGGTCAGGGTCAGGGTCAAGGTCAGGGTGGAGGTCGGGGTCAGAGTCAAGGTCAGGGTGGGGGTCAGGGTCAAGGTCAAGGTCAGGATGGAGGTCAGGGTCAGTGTCAAGGTCAGGGTGGAGGTCAGGGTCAGAGTCAAGGTCAGGCTGGAGGTCAGGGTCAGGGTCAAGGTCAGGGTGGAGGTCGGGGTCAGAGTCAAGGTCAGGGTGGGGGTCAGGGTCAAGGTCAAGGTCAGGATGGAGGTCAGGGTCAGTGTCAAGGTCAGGGTGGAGGTCAGGGTCAGAGTCAAGGTCAGGCTGGAGGTCAGGGTCAGGGTCAAGGTCGGGGTGGAGGTCCGGGTCAGGGTCAAGGTCAGGGTGGAGGTCAGGGTCAGAGTCAAGGTCAGGGTGGAGGTCAGGGTCAGAGTCAAGGTCAGGCTGGAGGTCAGGGTCAGAGTCAAGGTCAGGGTGGAGGTCAGGGTCAGGGTCTAGGTCAGGGTGGAGGTCAGGGTCACAGTCAAGGTCAGGGTGGAGGTCAGGGTAGAGGTCAGGGTCAGGGTCAAGGTCAGGGTGGAGGTCAGGGTCAGGGTCAAGGTCGGGGTGTAGGTCAGGGTCAGGGTCAAGGTCAGGGTAGAGGTCAGGGTCAGAGTCAAGGTCAGGGTGGAGGTCAGGATGGAGGTCAGGGTCAGGGTCAAGGTCAGGGTGGAGGTCGGGGTCAGAGTCAAGGTCAGGGTGGGGGTCAGGGTCAAGGTCAAGGTCCGGATGGAGGTCAGGGTCAGTGTCAAGGTCAGGGTGGAGGTCAGGGTCAGAGTCAAGGTCAGGCTGGAGGTCAGGGTCAGGGTCAAGGTCAGGGTGGAGGTCAGGGTCAAGGTCAAAGTCAGGGTGGAGGTCAGGCTCAGGGTCAAGGTCAGGGTGAAGGTCAGGGTCAGAGTCAAGGTCAGGGTGGAGGTCAGGGTCGGGGTCAAGGTCAGGGTGGAGGTCAGGGTCACAGTCAAGGTCAGGGTGGAGGTCAGGGTGGAGGTCAGGGTCAGGGTCAAGGTCAGGGTGGAGGTCAGGGTCAGGGTCAAGGTCGGGGTGGAGGTCCGGGTCAGGGTCAAGGTCAGGGTCAGAGTCAAGGTCAGGGTGGAGGTCAGGATGGAGGTCAGGGTCAGGGTCAAGGTCAGGGTGGAGGTCAGCGTCAGGGTCAAGGTCAGGGTGGAGGTCAGGGTCAGCGTCAAGGTCAGGGTGGCGGTCAGGGTGGAGGTCAAGGTCAGGGTAGAGGTCAGGGTCAGGGTCAAGGTCAGGGTGGAGGTCAGGGTCAGGGTCAAGGTCAGGGTGGAGGTCAGGGTCACAGTCAAGGTCAGGGTCGAGGTCAGGGTCAGAGTCAAGGTCAGGGTGGAGGTCAGAGTGGAGGTCAGGGTCAGGGTCAAGGTCAGGGTTGAGGTCAGGGTCGTGGTCAAGGTCAGGGTGGAGGTCAGGGTCAGGTTCAAGGTCAGGGTGGAGTTTAGGGTCAGAGTCAAGGTCAGGTTCGAGGTCAGGGTCAGAGTCAAGGTCACGGTGGAGGTCAGGGTCAAGGTCAAGGTCAGGGTGGAGGTCAGGGTGGAGGTCAAGGTCAGGGTAGAGGTCAGGGTCCTAGTCAAGGTTAGGGTGGAGGTCAGGGTGTAGGTCACGCTCTGGGTCAAGATCAGGGTGGAGGTCAGGGTCAGAGTCATGGTCAGGGTGGAGGTCAGGGTCAGGGTCAAGGTCAGGGTGGAGGTCATGGTCAGGGTCAAGGTCAGGGTGGAGGTCAGGGTCAAAGTCAAAGTCAGGGTGGAGGTCAGGGTCAAGGTCAAGGTCAGGGTGGAGGTCAGGTCAGAGGTCAGGGTCAGGGTCAAGGTCAGGGTGGAGGTCGGGGTCAGAGTCAAGGTCAGGGTAGGGGTCAGGGTCAAGGTCAAGGTCAGGATGGAGGTCAGGGTAAGGTTCAAGGTCAGGGTGGAGGTCAGGGTCAGAGTCAATGTCAGGCTGGAGGTCAGGGTCAGGGTCAAGTTCAGGGTGGAGGTCAGGGTCAGAGTCAAAGTCAGGGTGGAGGTCAGGGTCAAGGTCAAGGTCAGGGTGGAGGTCAGGTTAGAGGTCAGGGTCAGGGTCAAGATCAGGGTGGAGGTCAGGGTCAGGGTCAAGGTCAGGGTGGAGGTCAGGGTCAGGGGCAAGGTCAGGGTCGAGGTCAGGGTCGGGGTCAGGGTCAGGGCGGAGGTCAGGGTGGAGGTCAAGGTCAGGGTAGAGGTCCGGGTCACAGTCAAGGTCAGGGTGGAGGTCAGGGTCACATTCGAGGTCAGGGTGATGTTCAGGGTCAAGGTCAAGGTCAGGGTGGAGGTCAGAGTCAGAGTCAAGGTCAGGGTCAGAGTCAAGGTCAGGGTGAAGGTCAGGGTGAAGGTCAAAGTCAGGGTGGGGGTCAGGGTCAGGGTCAAGGTCAGGGTGGAGGTCAGGGTCAAGGTCAAAGTCAGGGTGGGGGTCAGGGTCAGGGTCAAGGTCAGGGTGAAGGTCAGGGTCAGAGTCAAGGTCAGGGTGGAGGTCAGGGTCAGGGTCTAGGTCAGGGTGGAGGTCAGGGTCAGGGTCAAGGTCAGGGTGAAGGTCAGGGTCAGAGTCAAGGTCAGGGTGGAGGTCAGGGTCAGGGTCAAGGTCAGGGTGGAGGTCAGGGTCACAGTCAAGGTCAGGGTGGAGGCCAGGGTGGAGGTCGGGGTCAGAGTCAAGGTCAGGGTGAAGGTCAGGGTCAGGGTCAAGGTCGGGGTGGAGGTCCGGGTCAGGGTCAAGGTCAGGGTGGAGGTCAGGGTCAGAGTCAAGGTCAAGGTGGAGGTCAGGATGGAGGTCAGGGTCAGGGTCAAGGTCAGGGTGGAGGTCAGCGTCAGGGTCAAGGTCAGGGTGGAGGTCAGGGTCAGCGTCAAGGTCAGGGTGGAGGTCAGGGTGGAGGTCAAGGTCAGGGTAGAGGTCAGGGTCACAGTCAACGTCAGGGTGGAGGTCAGGGTCGGGGTCAAGGTCAGGGACGAGGTCAGCGTCAGGGTCAAGGTCAGGGTGGAGGTCAGGGTCACAGTCAAGGTCAGGGTCGAGGTCAGGGTCAGAGTCAAGGTCAGGGTGGAGGTCAGAGTGGAGGTCAGGGTCAGGGTCAAGGTCAGGGTGGAGGTCAGGGTGGAGGTCAAGGTCAGAGTAGAGGTCAGGGTCACATTCAAGGTCAGGGTGGAGGTCAGGGTCAGGGTCGAGGTCAGGAACGAGGTCAGGGTCAGGGTCAAGGTCAGGGTAAAGGTCAGGGTCACAGTCAAGGTCAGGGTCGAGGTCAGGGTCACGGTCAAGGTCAGGGTCGGGGTCAGGGTCGAGGTCAGGGTCAGGGTCAAGGTCAGGGTGGAGGTCAGGGTCAGGGTCATGGTCAGGGTGGAGGTCAGGGTCAAGGTCAAGGTCAGGGTGGAGGTCAGGGTCAGAGTCAAAGTCAGGGTGGAGGTCAGGGCCAGGGGCAAGGTCAGGGTCGAGGTCAGGGTCGGGGTCAGGGTCAGGGCGGAGGTCAGGGTGGAGGTCAAGGTCAGGGTGATGTTCAAGGTCAAGGTCAAGGTCAGGGTGGAGGTCAGGGTCAGAGTCAAGGTCAGGGTGGAGGTCAGGGTCAGAGTCAAGGTCAGGGTGGAGGTCAGGGTAAAGGTCAAGCTCAGGGTGGGGGTCAGGGTCAGGGTCAAGATAAGGGTGGAGGTCAGGAACACAGTCAAGGTCGAAGTGGAGGTCAGGGTCACAGTCAAGGTTAGGGCGGAGGTCAGGGTGGAGGTCACGCTCTGGGTCAAGGTCAGGGTGGAGGTCAGGGTCAGGTTCAAGGTCAGGGTCGAGGTCAGGGTCAGGGTCAAGGTCAGGGTGAAGGTCAGGGTCAGAGTCAAGGTCACGGTGGAGGTCAGGGTCAAGGTCAAGGTCAGGGTGGAGGTCAGGGTGGAGGTCAAGGTCAGGGTAGAGGTCAGGGTCCTAGTCAAGGTTAGGGTGGAGGTCAGGGTGTAGGTCACGCTCTGGGTCAAGATCAGGGTGGAGGTCAGGGTCAGAGTCATGGTCAGGGTGGAGGTCAGGGTCAGGGTCAAGGTCAGGGTGGAGGTCATGGTCAGGGTCAAGGTCAGGGTGGAGGTCAGGGTCAAAGTCAAAGTCAGGGTGGAGGTCAGGGTCAAGGTCAAGGTCAGGGTGGAGGTCAGGTCAGAGGTCAGGGTCAGGGTCAAGGTCAGGGTGGAGGTCGGGGTCAGAGTCAAGGTCAGGGTAGGGGTCAGGGTCAAGGTCAAGGTCAGGATGGAGGTCAGGGTAAGGTTCAAGGTCAGGGTGGAGGTCAGGGTCAGAGTCAATGTCAGGCTGGAGGTCAGGGTCAGGGTCAAGTTCAGGGTGGAGGTCAGGGTCAGAGTCAAAGTCAGGGTGGAGGTCAGGGTCAAGGTCAAGGTCAGGGTGGAGGTCAGGTTAGAGGTCAGGGTCAGGGTCAAGATCAGGGTGGAGGTCAGGGTCAGGGTCAAGGTCAGGGTGGAGGTCAGGGTCAGGGGCAAGGTCAGGGTCGAGGTCAGGGTCGGGGTCAGGGTCAGGGCGGAGGTCAGGGTGGAGGTCAAGGTCAGGGTAGAGGTCCGGGTCACAGTCAAGGTCAGGGTGGAGGTCAGGGTCACATTCGAGGTCAGGGTGATGTTCAGGGTCAAGGTCAAGGTCAGGGTGGAGGTCAGAGTCAGAGTCAAGGTCAGGGTCAGAGTCAAGGTCAGGGTGAAGGTCAGGGTGAAGGTCAAGGTCAGGGTGGGGGTCAGGGTCAGGGTCAAGGTCAGGGTGGAGGTCAGGGTCAGAGTCAAGGTCAGGGTGGAGGTCAGGATGGAGGTCAGGGTCAGGGTCAAGGTCAGGGTGGAGGTCGGGGTCAGAGTCAAGGTCAGGGTGGGGGTCAGGGTCAAGGTCAAGGTCAGGATGGAGGTCAGGGTCAGTGTCAAGGTCAGGGTGGAGGTCAGGGTCAGAGTCAAGGTCAGGCTGGAGGTCAGGGTCAGGGTCAAGGTCAGGGTGGAGGTCAGGGTCAAGGTCAAAGTCAGGGTGGAGGTCAGGCTCAGGGTCAAGGTCAGGGTGAAGGTCAGGGTCAGAGTCAAGGTCAGGGTGGAGGTCAGGGTCGGGGTCAAGGTCAGGGTGGAGGTCAGGGTCACAGTCAAGGTCAGGGTGGAGGTCAGGGTGGAGGTCAGGGTCAGGGTCAAGGTCAGGGTGGAGGTCAGGGTCAGGGTCAAGGTCGGGGTGGAGGTCCGGGTCAGGGTCAAGGTCAGGGTCAGAGTCAAGGTCAGGGTGGAGGTCAGGATGGAGGTCAGGGTCAGGGTCAAGGTCAGGGTGGAGGTCAGCGTCACGGTCAAGGTCAGGGTGGAGGTCAGGGTCAGCGTCAAGGTCAGGGTGGCGGTCAGGGTGGAGGTCAAGGTCAGGGTAGAGGTCAGGGTCAGGGTCAAGGTCAGGGTGGAGGTCAGGGTCACAGTCAAGGTCAGGGTGGAGGTCAGGGTGGAGGTCAGGGTCAGGGTCAAGGTCAGGGTGGAGGTCAGGGTCAGGGTCAAGGTCGGGGTGGAGGTCCGGGTCAGGGTCAAGGTCAGGGTGGAGGTCAGAGTGGAGGTCAGGGTCAGGGTCAAGGTCAGGGTTGAGGTCAGGGTCGTGGTCAAGGTCAGGGTGGAGGTCAGGGTCAGGTTCAAGGTCAGGGTGGAGTTTAGGGTCAGAGTCAAGGTCAGGTTCGAGGTCAGGGTCAGAGTCAAGGTCACGGTGGAGGTCAGGGTCAAGGTCAAGGTCAGGGTGGAGGTCAGGGTGGAGGTCAAGGTCAGGGTAGAGGTCAGGGTCCTAGTCAAGGTTAGGGTGGAGGTCAGGGTGTAGGTCACGCTCTGGGTCAAGATCAGGGTGGAGGTCAGGGTCAGAGTCATGGTCAGGGTGGAGGTCAGGGTCAGGGTCAAGGTCAGGGTGGAGGTCAGGGTCAAGGTCAAAGTCAGGGTGGGGGTCAGGGTCAGGGTCAAGGTCAGGGTGAAGGTCAGGGTCAGAGTCAAGGTCAGGGTGGAGGTCAGGGTCAGGGTCTAGGTCAGGGTGGAGGTCAGGGTCACAGTCAAGGTCAGGGTGGAGGTCAGGGTAGAGGTCAGGGTCAGGGTCAAGGTCAGGGTGGAGGTCAGGGTCAGGGTCAAGGTCGGGGTGTAGGTCAGGGTCAGGGTCAAGGTCAGGGTAGAGGTCAGGGTCAGAGTCAAGGTCAGGGTGGAGGTCAGGATGGAGGTCAGGGTCAGGGTCAAGGTCAGGGTGGAGGTCGGGGTCAGAGTCAAGGTCAGGGTGGGGGTCAGGGTCAAGGTCAAGGTCAGGATGGAGGTCAGGGTCAGTGTCAAGGTCAGGGTGGAGGTCAGGGTCAGAGTCAAGGTCAGGCTGGAGGTCAGGGTCAGGGTCAAGGTCAGGGTGGAGGTCAGGGTCAAGGTCAAAGTCAGGGTGGAGGTCAGGCTCAGGGTCAAGGTCAGGGTGAAGGTCAGGGTCAGAGTCAAGGTCAGGGTGGAGGTCAGGGTCGGGGTCAAGGTCAGGGTGGAGGTCAGGGTCACAGTCAAGGTCAGGGTGGAGGTCAGGGTGGAGGTCAGGGTCAGGGTCAAGGTCAGGGTGGAGGTCAGGGTCAGGGTCAAGGTCGGGGTGGAGGTCCGGGTCAGGGTCCAGGTCAGGGTCAGAGTCAAGGTCAGGGTGGAGGTCAGGATGGAGGTCAGGGTCAGGGTCAAGGTCAGGGTGGAGGTCAGCGTCAGGGTCAAGGTCAGGGTGGAGGTCAGGGTCAGCGTCAAGGTCAGGGTGGCGGTCAGGGTGGAGGTCAAGGTCAGGGTAGAGGTCAGGGTCAGGGTCAAGGTCAGGGTGGAGGTCAGGGTCACAGTCAAGGTCAGGGTGGAGGTCAGGGTGGAGGTCAGGGTGGAGGTCAAGGTCAGGGTAGAGGTCAGGGTCACAGTCAACGTCAGGGTGGAGGTCAGGGTCAGGGTCAAGGTCAGGGACGAGGTCAGGGTCAGGGTCAAGGTCAGGTTGGAGGTCAGGGTCACAGTCAAGGTCAGGGTCGAGGTCAGGGTCAGAGTCAAGGTCAGGGTGGAGGTCAGAGTGGAGGTCAGGGTCAGGGTCAAGGTCAGGGTGGAGGTCAGGGTGGAGGTCAAGGTCAGGGTAGAGGTCAGGGTCACAGTCAAGGTCAGGGTGGAGGTCAGGGTCAGGGTCAAGGTCGGGGTGGAGGTCAGGGTCAGGGTCAAGTTCAGGGTGGATGTCAGGGTCCGGGTCGAGGTCAGGGTGGAGGTCAGGGTTAAGGTCAAGGTCAGGGTGGAGGTCAGGGTCACAATCAAGGTCAGGGTGATGGTCAGGGTCAAGGTCAAGGTCAGGGTGGAGGTCAGGGTCAGGGTCAAGGTTAGAGTGGTGGTCAGGTTCCGGGTCAAGGTCAGGGTGGGGGTCAGGGTAACAGTCAAGGTCAGGGTGGAGCCCAGGAAGGAGTTCAGGGTCAGGGTCAAGGTCAGGGTGGAGGTCAGGGTCAGGGTCAAGGTCAGGGTGGAGGTCATGGTCAGGGTCAAGGTCAGGGTGGAGGTCAGGGTCAAAGTCAAAGTCAGGGTGGAGGTCAGGGTCAAGGTCAAGGTCAGGGTGGAGGTCAGGTCTGAGGTCAGGGTCAGGGTCAAGGTCAGGGTGGAGGTCGGGTTCAGAGTCAAGGTCAGGGTAGGGGTCAGGGTCAAGGTCAAGGTCAGGATGGAGGTCAGGGTAAGGTTCAAGGTCAGGGTGGAGGTCAGGGTCAGAGTCAATGTCAGGCTGGAGGTCAGGGTCAGGGTCAAGTTCAGGGTGGAGGTCAGGGTCAGAGTCAAAGTCAGGGTGGAGGTCAGGGTCAAGGTCAAGGTCAGGGTGGAGGTCAGGTTAGAGGTCAGGGTCAGGGTCAAGATCAGGGTGGAGGTCAGGGTCAGGGTCAAGGTCAGGGTGGAGGTCAGGGTCAGGGGCAAGGTCAGGGTCGAGGTCAGGGTCGGGGTCAGGGTCAGGGCGGAGGTCAGGGTGGAGGTCAAGGTCAGGGTAGAGGTCCGGGTCACAGTCAAGGTCAGGGTGGAGGTCAGGGTCACATTCGAGGTCAGGGTGATGTTCAGGGTCAAGGTCAAGGTCAGGGTGGAGGTCAGAGTCAGAGTCAAGGTCAGGGTGAAGGTCAGGGTGAAGGTCAAGGTCAGGGTGGGGGTCAGGGTCAGGGTCAAGGTCAGGGTGGAGGTCAGGGTCAAGGTCAAAGTCAGGGTGGGGGTCTGGGTCAGGGTCAAGGTCAGGGTGAAGGTCAGGGTCAGAGTCAAGGTCAGGGTGGAGGTCAGGGTCAGGGTCTAGGTCAGGGTGGAGGTCAGGGTCACAGTCAAGGTCAGGGTGGAGGTCAGGGTAGAGGTCAGGGTCAGGGTCAGGGTCAAGGTCGGGGTGTAGGTCAGGGTCAGGGTCAAGGTCAGGGTAGAGGTCAGGGTCAGAGTCAAGGTCAGGGTGGAGGTCAGGATGGAGGTCAGGGTCAGGGTCAAGGTCAGGGTGGAGGTCGGGGTCAGAGTCAAGGTCAGGGTGGGGGTCAGGGTCAAGGTCAAGGTCAGGATGGAGGTCAGGGTCAGTGTCAAGGTCAGGGTGGAGGTCAGGGTCAGAGTCAAGGTCAGGCTGGAGGTCAGGGTCAGGGTCAAGGTCAGGGTGGAGGTCAGGGTCAAGGTCAAAGTCAGGGTGGAGGTCAGGCTCAGGGTCAAGGTCAGGGTGAAGGTCAGGGTCAGAGTCAAGGTCAGGGTGGAGGTCAGGGTCGGGGTCAAGGTCAGGGTGGAGGTCAGGGTCACAGTCAAGGTCAGGGTGGAGGTCAGGGTGGAGGTCAGGGTCAGGGTCAAGGTCAGGGTGGAGGTCAGGGTCAGGGTCAAGGTCGGGGTGGAGGTCCGGGTCAGGGTCAAGGTCAGGGTCAGAGTCAAGGTCAGGGTGGAGGTCAGGATGGAGGTCAGGGTCAGGGTCAAGGTCAGGGTGGAGGTCAGCGTCAGGGTCAAGGTCAGGGTGGAGGTCAGGGTCAGCGTCAAGGTCAGGGTGGCGGTCAGGGTGGAGGTCAAGGTCAGGGTAGAGGTCAGGGTCAGGGTCAAGGTCAGGGTGGAGGTCAGGGTCACAGTCAAGGTCAGGGTGGAGGTCAGGGTGGAGGTCAGGGTCAGGGTCAAGGTCAGGGTGGAGGTCAGGGTCAGGGTCAAGGTCGGGGTGGAGGTCCGGGTCAGGGTCAAGGTCAGGGTGGAGGTCAGGGTCAGAGTCAAGGTCAAGGTGGAGGTCAGGATGGAGTTCAGGGTCAGGGTCAAGGTCAGGGTGGAGGTCAGCGTCAGGGTCAAGGTCAGGGTGGAGGTCAGGGTCAGCGTCAAAGTCAGGGTGGAGGTCAGGGTGGAGGTCAAGGTCAGGGTAGAGGTCAGGGTCACAGTCAACGTCAGGGTGGAGGTCAGGGTCAGGGTCAAGGTCAGGGACGAGGTCAGGGTCAGGGTCAAGGTCAGGGTGGAGGTCAGGGTCACAGTCAAGGTCAGGGTCGAGGTCAGGGTCAGAGTCAAGGTCAGGGTGGAGGTCAGAGTGGAGGTCAGGGTCAGGGTCAAGGTCAGGGTTGAGGTCAGGGTCGTGGTCAAGGTCAGGGTGGAGGTCAGGGTCAGGTTCAAGGTCAGGGTGGAGTTTAGGGTCAGAGTCAAGGTCAGGTTCGAGGTCAGGGTCAGAGTCAAGGTCACGGTGGAGGTCAGGGTCAAGGTCAAGGTCAGGGTGGAGGTCAGGGTGGAGGTCAAGGTCAGGGTAGAGGTCAGGGTCCTAGTCAAGGTTAGGGTGGAGGTCAGGGTGTAGGTCACGCTCTGGGTCAAGATCAGGGTGGAGGTCAGGGTCAGAGTCATGGTCAGGGTGGAGGTCAGGGTCAGGGTCAAGGTCAGGGTGGAGGTCATGGTCAGGGTCAAGGTCAGGGTGGAGGTCAGGGTCAAAGTCAAAGTCAGGGTGGAGGTCAGGGTCAAGGTCAAGGTCAGGGTGGAGGTCAGGTCAGAGGTCAGGGTCAGGGTCAAGGTCAGGGTGGAGGTCGGGGTCAGAGTCAAGGTCAGGGTAGGGGTCAGGGTCAAGGTCAAGGTCAGGATGGAGGTCAGGGTAAGGTTCAAGGTCAGGGTGGAGGTCAGGGTCAGAGTCAATGTCAGGCTGGAGGTCAGGGTCAGGGTCAAGTTCAGGGTGGAGGTCAGGGTCAGAGTCAAAGTCAGGGTGGAGGTCAGGGTCAAGGTCAAGGTCAGGGTGGAGGTCAGGTTAGAGGTCAGGGTCAGGGTCAAGATCAGGGTGGAGGTCAGGGTCAGGGTCAAGGTCAGGGTGGAGGTCAGGGTCAGGGGCAAGGTCAGGGTCGAGGTCAGGGTCGGGGTCAGGGTCAGGGCGGAGGTCAGGGTGGAGGTCAGGGTGGAGGTCAAGGTCAGGGTAGAGGTCAGGGTCCTAGTCAAGGTTAGGGTGGAGGTCAGGGTGTAGGTCACGCTCTGGGTCAAGGTCAGGGTAGAGGTCCGGGTCACAGTCAAGGTCAGGGTGGAGGTCAGGGTCACATTCGAGGTCAGGGTGATGTTCAGGGTCAAGGTCAAGGTCAGGGTGGAGGTCAGAGTCAGAGTCAAGGTCAGGGTCAGAGTCAAGGTCAGGGTGAAGGTCAGGGTGAAGGTCAAGGTCAGGGTGGGGGTCAGGGTCAGGGTCAAGGTCAGGGTGGAGGTCAGGGTCAAGGTCAAAGTCAGGGTGGGGGTCAGGGTCAGGGTCAAGGTCAGGGTGAAGGTCAGGGTCAGAGTCAAGGTCAGGGTGGAGGTCAGGGTCAGGGTCTAGGTCAGGGTGGAGGTCAGGGTCAGGGTCAAGGTCAGGGTGAAGGTCAGGGTCAGGGTCAAGGTCAGGGTGAAGGTGAGGGTCAGGGTCAAGGTCAGGGTGAAGGTCAGGGTCGGGGTCAAGTTCAGGGTGCAGGTCAAGGTCAGGGTCAAGGTCAGGGTGGAGTTCAGGGTCGGGGTCAAGGTCAGGGTGGAGGTCAGGGTCAGAGTCAAGGTCAAAGTGGAGGTCAAGGTCAGGGTGGAGGGCAAGGAGGAAGTCAGGGTCAGGGTCAAGGTCAGGGTGGAGGTCAGGGTCAGGGTCAAGGTCAGGGTGGAGGTCAGGGTGGGGGTCAGGGTCAGGGTCAAGGTCAGGGTGAAGGTCAGGGTGGAGGTCAGGGTCAGGGTGGAGGTCAGGGTCATGGTCAAGGTCAAGGAGGAGGTCAGGGTCAGAGTCAAGGTCAGGGTGGAGGTCAGCGTCAGGGTCAAGGTCAGGGTGGAGGTCAGGGTCAGGGTCAAGGTCAGGGTGGAGGTCAGGGTGGAGGTCAGGGTCAGGATCAAGGTCAGGGTGAACGTCAGGGTCAGGGTCAAGGTCAGGGTGGAGGTCAGGGTCAGGGTCAAGGTCAGGGTGAAGGTCAGGGTCAGGGTCAAGGTCAGGGTGGAGGTCAGGGTCAGGGTCAAGGTCAGGGTGGAGGTCAGGGTGGAGGTCAGGGTCAGGGTCAAGGTCAGAGTGAAGGTCAGGGTCAGGGTCAAGGTCAGGGTGGAGGTCAGGGTCAGGGTCAAGGTCTGGGTGGAGGTCAGGGTCAGGGTCCATGTAGGGGTGGAGGTCAGTGTCACAGTCAAGGTCGGGGTGGAGGTCAGGGTCAGAGTCAAGGTCAGGGTGGAGGTCAGGGTCAGGGTCAAGGTCAGGGTGGAGGTCAGGGTGAAGGTCAGGGTCAGGGTCAAGGTCAGGGTGAAGGTCAGGGTCAGGGTCAAGGTCAAGGTCAGGGTGGAGGTCAGGGTCAGAGTCAAGGTCAGGGTGGAGGTCAGGGTGGAGGTCAGGCTGGAGGTCAGGGTCAGGCTCAAGGTCAGAGTGAAGGTCAGGGTCAGGGTCAAGGTCAGGGTGAAGGTCAGGGTCAGGGTCAAGGTCAAGGTCAGGGTCAGGGTCAAGGTCAAGGTCAGGGTGGAGGTCAGGGTCAGAGTCAAGGTCAGGGTGGAGGTCAGGGTGGAGGTCAGGCTGGAGGTCAGGGTCAGGGTCAAGGTCAGAGTGAAGGTCAGGGTCAGGGTCAAGGTCAGGCTGAAGGTCAGGGTCAGGGTCAAGGTCAAGGTCAGGGTGGAGGTCAGGGTCAGAGTCAAGGTCAGGGTGGAGGTCAGGGTCAGGGTCAAGGTCAGAGTGGTGGTCAGGTTCCGGGTCAAGGTCAGGGTGGAGGTCAGGGTCAAAGACAAGGTCAGGGTGGAGGTCAGGGTCAGGGTCAAGGTCAGGGTGGAGGTCAGGGTCAGCGTGAAGGTCAGGGTGGAGGTCAGGGTGGAGGTCAGGGTCAGGGTCAGGGTCGGGGTGGAGGTCAGGGTCAAGGTCAAGGTCAGGGTGGAGGTCAAGGTCAGGGTCAAGGTCAGGTTGGAGGTCACGGTCAGGGTCAAGGTCAGGGTCAGAGTCAAGGTCAGGGTAGAGGTCAGGGTCAAGGTCAAGGTCAGGGTGGAGGGCAGGGTCAAGGTCAAGATCAGGGTGGAGGTCAAGGTCAGGGTCGAGGTCAGGGTGAAGGTCAGGGTCGGGGTCAAGGTCAGGGTGGAGGTCAGGGTGGAGGTCAGGGTCAGGGTCAAGGTCAGAGTGGTGGTCAGGTTCCGGGTCAAGGTCAGGGTGGAGGTCAGGGTCAAAGACAAGGTCAGGGTGGAGGTCAGGGTCAGGGTCAAGGTCAGGGTGGAGGTCAGGGTCAGCGTCAAGGTCAGGGTGGAGGTCAGGGTGGAGGTCAGGGTCAGGGTCAGGGTCGGGGTGGAGGTCAGGGTCAAGGTCAAGGTCAGGGTGGAGGTCAAGGTCAGGGTCAAGGTCAGGTTGGAGGTCACGGTCAGGGTCAAGGTCAGGGTCAGAGTCAAGGTCAGGGTAGAGGTCAGGGTCAAGGTCAAGGTCAGGGTGGAGGTCAGGGTCAAGGTCAAGATCAGGGTGGAGGTCAAGGTCAGGGTCGAGGTCAGGGTGAAGGTCAGGGTCGGGGTCAAGGTCAGGGTGGAGGTCAGGGTGGAGGTCAGGGTCAGGGTGGAGGTCAGGGTCATGGTCAAGGTAAAGGACGAGGTCAGGGTCAGAGTAATGGTCAGGGTGGAGGTCAGGGTCAAGGTCAAGGTCAGCGTGGAGGTCAGGGTCAGAGTCAAGGTCAGGGTGGAGGTCAGGGTCAGGGTGAAGGTCAGGGTGGAGGTCGGGGTCAGAGTCAAGGTCAGGGCGGAGGTCAGGGTGGAGGTCAGGGTGGAGGTCAGGGTCAGGGTCAAGGTCAGAGTGGTGGTCAGGTTCCGGGTCAAGGTCAGGGTGAAGGTCAGGGTGGAGGTCGGGGTCAGAGTCAAGGTCAGGGCGGAGGTCAGGGTGGAGGTCAGGGTGGAGGTCAGGGTCAGGGTCAAGGTCAGAGTGGTGGTCAGGTTCCGGGTCAAGGTCAGGGTGGAGGTCAGGGTCAGGGTCATGGTCAGGGTGGAGGTCAGGGTGGAGGTCAGGGTCAGGATCAAGGTCAGGGTGAACGTCAGGGTCAGGGTCAAGGTCAGGGTGGAGGTCAGGGTCAGGGTCAAGGTCAGGGTGAAGGTCAGGGTCAGGGTCAAGGTCAGGGTGGAGGTCAGGGTCAGGGTCACGGTCAGGGTGGAGGTCAGGGTCAGGGTCAAGCTCAGGGTGGAGGTCAGGGTCAGGGTCAAGGTCAGGGTGAAGGTGAGGGTCAGGGTCAAGGTCAGGGTGAAGGTCAGGGTCGGGGTCAAGGTCAGGGTGCAGGTCAAGGTCAGGGTCAAGGTCAGGGTGGAGTTCAGGGTCGGGGTCAAGGTCAGGGTGGAGGTCAGGGTCAGAGTCAAGGTCAAAGTGGAGGTCAAGGTCAGGGTGGAGGGCAAGGAGGAAGTCAGGGTCAGGGTCAAGGTCAGGGTGGAGGTCAGGGTCAGGGTCAAGGTCAGGGTGGAGGTCAGGGTGGGGGTCAGGGTCAGGGTCAAGGTCAGGGTGAAGGTCAGGGTGGAGGTCAGGGTCAGGGTGGAGGTCAGGGTCATGGTCAAGGTCAAGGAGGAGGTCAGGGTCAGAGTCAAGGTCAGGGTGGAGGTCAGCGTCAGGGTCAAGGTCAGGGTGGAGGTCAGGGTCAGGGTCAAGGTCAGGGTGGAGGTCAGGGTCAGGATCAAGGTCAGGGTGAACGTCAGGGTCAGGGTCAAGGTCAGGGTGGAGGTCAGGGTCAGGGTCAAGGTCAGGGTGAAGGTCAGGGTCAGGGTCAAGGTCAAGGTCAGGGTGGAGGTCAGAGTCAGGGTCAAGGTCAGGGTGGAGGTCAGGTTCCGGGTCAAGGTCAGGGTGAAGGTCAGGGTGGAGGTCGGGGTCAGAGTCAAGGTCAGGGCGGAGGTCAGGGTGGAGGTCAGGGTGGAGGTCAGGGTCAGGGTCAAGGTCAGAGTGGTGGTCAGGTTCCGGGTTAAGGTCAGGGTGGAGGTCAGGGTCAGGGTCAAGGTCAGGGTGGAGGTCAGGGTGGAGGTCAGGGTCAGGATCAAGGTCAGGTCGAACGTCAGGGTCAGGGTCAAGGTCAGGGTGGAGGTCAGGGTCAGGGTCAAGGTCAGGGTGAAGGTCAGGGTCAGGGTCAAGGTCAGGGTGGAGGTCAGGGTCAGGGTCACGGTCAGGGTGGAGGTCAGGGTCAGGGTCAAGCTCAGGGTGGAGGTCAGGGTCAGGGTCAAGGTCAGGGTGAAGGTGAGGGTCAGGGTCAAGGTCAGGGTGAAGGTCAGGGTCGGGGTCAAGGTCAGGGTGCAGGTCAAGGTCAGGGTCAAGGTCAGGGTGGAGTTCAGGGTCGGGGTCAAGGTCAGGGTGGAGGTCAGGGTCAGAGTCAAGGTCAAAGTGGAGGTCAAGGTCAGGGTGGAGGGCAAGGAGGAAGTCAGGGTCAGGGTCAAGGTCAGGGTGGAGGTCAGGGTCAGGGTCAAGGTCAGGGTGGAGGTCAGGGTGGGGGTCAGGGTCAGGGTCAAGGTCAGGGTGAAGGTCAGGGTGGAGGTCAGGGTCAGGGTGGAGGTCAGGGTCATGGTCAAGGTCAAGGAGGAGGTCAGGGTCAGAGTCAAGGTCAGGGTGGAGGTCAGCGTCAGGGTCAAGGTCAGGGTGGAGGTCAGGGTCAGGGTCAAGGTCAGGGTGGAGGTCAGGGTGGAGGTCAGGGTCAGGATCAAGGTCAGGGTGAACGTCAGGGTCAGGGTCAAGGTCAGGGTGGAGGTCAGGGTCAGGGTCAAGGTCAGGGTGAAGGTCAGGGTCAGGGTCAAGGTCAGGGTGGAGGTCAGGGTCAGGGTCAAGGTCAGGGTGGAGGTCAGGGTGGAGGTCAGGGTCAGGGTCAAGGTCAGAGTGAAGGTCAGGGTCAGGGTCAAGGTCAGGGTGGAGGTCAGGGTCAAAGTCAAGGTCAGGCTGAAGGTCAGGGTCAAGGTCAAGGTCAGGGTGGAGGTCAGGGTCGGGGTCAAGGTCAGAGTGGAGGTCAGGTTTCGGGTCAAGGTCAGGGTGGAGGTCAGGGTCAAATTGAAGGTCAGGGTGGAGGTCAGGGTCAGGGTTAAGGTCTGGGTGGAGGTCAGGGTCAGGGTCCATGTAGGGGTGGAGGTCAGTGTCACAGTCAAGGTCGGGGTGGAGGTCAGGGTCAGAGTCAAGGTCAGAGTGGAGGTCAAGGTCAGGGTGGAGGTCAAGGAGGAGGTCAAGGTCAGGGTGGAGGTCAGGGTCAGGGTCAAGGTCAGGGTGGAGGTCAGGGTGAAGGTCAGGGTCAGGGT